>CM046660.1:82483649-87648649 GCA_025594165.1 Tamias sibiricus
ACACTTGGACCATTAACTGCCTTCTTCTATTTGCATAGTAATGATAGTGAACCAATGGTGATTTACTGCTCTGACTAGTATCATAAATAACAGATCATTTAGGCTGCTAATTACACTAATTTCCATATCAATAATGCATTCTTGGTTGTGTTGGATTACTGCATTAGAAAATGGAATGGAATGACAAATTGATTTCCCCCTAAAATGGTGTAAAACAGGTATTTATTACAAGAGGATACTATTAAGTAATGTAGATAAGTGTAAAAGACATTTTTACACTTTATCCTTTTTAGGTTGCATCATCAAAAGGACAAATTTTGCTGTGTGTGGTGGTGTGTGCCTAGAGATGGATTCAGGAGGACCACAAGTTCTAGAGCAGCCTTGGCAGTTTAATGAGACTTCTCTTTTTTATAAAAAAGTACTAGGGATGTAGCTCCAGGGAAGAGTGTCTCTGGACTTAATCTTCAGTAGCTCCCCACAAAAAAAGAAAGAGAGAGAGAGAGAGTGGAAAAATATTTACGGTTTTTTAAAGCCCAAATATGTAACTTTTGTTCATGTGTGTTGTTGTTGTTGTGTAGTTAGCTAGAATGTGGCAGTGGTAGCCCTCTGTCTCATGTTTACTTTGTGGGTGGGACAATTAGCTTTTAGCTCTATTGTGTGCTCCTAGACTATATTCACAAAATTCAAGATTTATTTTTAAAACAGGTTTTATTTCAAAAGTGCTGATGATATGAAAGGGGTAGATAGGTAGTAACAACTAACTACTACAGGAGAAATATTCAAGTTTAGCATATGCCTTGGAGATCAGTGGTGTTTTACACACACACACACAAACACAAACACACACATACACACACACACCCCGCAGAAACTTTGAGGATCTTTTATATTCATGATGAATATATATGTGTGTGTTTGCAAACACACAGAAACATATAGAGGACAGAGAGAGATACTGAGATTTTTCTGAAAGACCTTTTAATTAAAATATCAGCTTCTATACTTCAACAAGAGATACTGACACATTAAAATACTTCTTTAGAAAAAAAATGCACTACTAAAAAGGGCTAATTTGTATAGCCCCAGTTTTTCTAATAATTATTTTAATGTATATTTGCAAATACAATGCATTTTAAAAGTAACTAAAATAATGTGAAATTGTGTTTTCAGGTTGGTTTCAAACTCTTTCTGAAGAATCATATTATGTTCAAACTTAAAAGCAGAGAATAATGATAAATAGTATATTTCCAAAGTTGTTAAAGTTGTTAGAGTCTAAAACAGTTTGTAAAGAAGTTTAGATATTTTATAAATGAGAAAGGAGATGAAAAGTCTCCATAATTTTTGATATCAGAAGACATTTCCTGAAGATAAATGGTTCAATATGTGAAAATTGATTCAGAAGAAAACCTTATGATTATAATTGAACTGAAAAGCTAATAATTCACATGATTAGGTGACTTATCCTCCATGTCAAAAATCTGATTGCTAAAGCATTTATGGACAGGGACTAAGAAATAAGAAATACAAAAACTTTTCTCTTTGCTCAAATTATGGTTTAATGTGATGGATACCAACCAGCAAATCAATGCTAGGAAAAAATAGAATAAAACAGACAATGATTTAACAAATCTTACTCATTGATAGATGAATTTATATACAGTGGAATGATAAAAGTACCTATGGTTTAATGATGAAATAGAGAGGTAGAGGCATGATGAATTTTTAGTAAATGTAATTTTCCTAAGATCTGAAGAATATTTTCTACCAAATCATTATTTATTTTATATTGTAATAAACATGACTAAGCTACAATTATGAATGCATTAATATGTGACTGTGTTTCTTTTTGAGGCAGATTTTTGATGTTATTGTTTTAAATAACAACTGCCTGATTATTATGCCTTATTATTATTTTTTTCCTGGGAGGAAATGTTTAGTATGTTTTCTTTCTTTTAATTTGTTCTGATTAGTTATATGTGGCAGCAGAATGCATTTCAACTCCTTGTACACAAATGAAGCACAACTTTTCATTTCACTGGTTGTACATGATGTACACTCACACCATTTGTGCAATCACATGGATTCAGGGTAATAATGTTGGTCTCATTCCACCATCTTGCCCCCCATACCCTTCTTCCCCTCTCTTTAGTCCCCTCTGCCCAATCAATTCTTCCCTTGCCCACCCCCATTATGGATCAGCATCCATTTATCAGAGAAAACATTTGGCCTTTGGTTTTCTGGGATTGGCTTACTTCACTTAGCATGATGTTCTCCAGTTCCATCCATTTACCTGCAAAGGCCATAATTTCATTATTCTTTAAGGCTCAGTAATAGTCCATTATGTATATATACCATAGTTTCTTTATCCATTAATCTATTGAAGGGCATCTAGGTTGGTTCCACAGTTTAGCTATTGTGAATTGAGCTGTTATAAACATTGACGTGGTTGTGTCACTGTAGTATGCTGATTTTAAATCCTTTGGATATAGACCAACGAGTGGGATACCTGGGTCAAAGGGTGGTTCCATTCCAAGTTTTCTAAGGAATCTCCATACTGCTTTCCAGATTGGTTGCACCAATTTTCAGTCCTACCAGCAATATATGAGTGTACCTTTCCCCCCACATCCTCACCAACACTTATTGTTTCTTGTATTCTCGATAACTGCCATTCTTACTGGCCTGAGATGAAATCTTAGCATTGTTTTGATTTGCATCTCACTAATTGCTAGAGATGTTGAAACACTTTTAAAGTTATTTATTGATTGATTGTGTATCTTTTTCTGTGAAGTGTCTGTTCGGTTCCTTAGCCCATTTATTAATTGGGTTATTTGTTTTCTTGGTGTTAAGTTTTTTGAGTTATTTTGTATATTCTGGAGATTAGTGCTGTATCTGATGTACATGTGGTAATGATATTCTCCCATTCTGTAGGCTCTCTTTTCACATTACTGATTGTTTCCTTTGCTGAAAAGAAGCTTTTTAGTTTGAACCAATTCTTGATTTTATTTCTTGTGCTTTAGGAGTCTTGTCAAGGTAGTCAGTCCTAAGGTGACATGAAGATTTGGGCTTACTTTTTTCTTCTGTTAGGTGCAGGGTTTCTGATCTAATTCTTAGGTCCTTGATCCACTTCAAGTTGAGTTTAGCACAGGGTGAGAGATAGGGATTTAATTTCATTTTGCTGCATATGGATTTCCAACAACTGCCTTATTATTATGGGATAAGTACTATTACTTTATAATATTAACATGCTAATTATTGAATGCATATATGTTTAAGGATACATATCTCCCTTATAGTGCTAAATAGATTTTTTAATGCAGATAAATGTCAGTGCCAAACAGAAATTTATTAAAAACAGATTTTCTTTGACCTAAAAAGATTTAATGAGCTAGATCTATAATATTAAATTATATCCTTGAACTTGTTGTAACTAATTATTTTATAATGATATTTGAAAGGAAGCTTAGAAAAATCTGCTGGCATCTTTCAAATGTCATATATAAAAGATCAATATGGCAATTAGTTGCTGTATTTATATTTCTGTACAATACATTAGATATGGCTTATACCATTATTTTTGTGTATATTATAAATAAAATGAACATGGGTCTTAGTCTCTAATAGAATAAAGTAATTTGCACTTTGATAAATTGTCTTTTTGCTTATACTTTTTAAACAGAATACAAGTAAATGACTTTTTTCTTTGATTTTGTACGTAAATAACTGAGTATTTGTGGATTTCTAGAAGTATGTTTTGAGTTTTCCAACTCTTTCTTCTCACAACAAAACCTATCCCCACCACAAAGTTCAAATGCAAATCCAGTATAACCTATTTTTATATGATAACCACAGGTGAGCATAGCAGACCAACTTGATTTGTATAGCTCAGTTTGAGGATACACATCACACACTGCTTGTCAGTGGAAATAACATGTTGGGAAATGTCATGGCCTTCTTATTTAAATAGCCATGAAAAGCTGTTTCCTTCTGATCATAAAAAAGAAATTCAGTGGGTGAGATTTGTATACATAGATGAACGATATTCATTTCTTTTAGATGAATGTGGCATACCTATGTGGGGGAATTAATTGAAGAAGAGTCCACAGGAATGGCATGGAACACATATTTTGAGGGTTCCCTACTAGCAGGGAGAGTCTCACTCAATACTCATTCAGAAAATATTCATTAAAAAATGACTGACCTGTTCACAGGCTTGATAGTAAAAGATATCCCTTTGGTTCTAGTAGCCAAGGAGTCCCTTGATTACAAGATGAACTGATATATAGAAGATCTGCATTAGCCCCAAGAAGATTCCAATGATAAAATGAATTTCAGTGTGAGTTGCTAAATAATTTCTGATAAACATGAGAAGAAAATAATTTTCAGTAGGCCATGACTAACAATGTTTATGATTAATTTAAAGTTATTGATTATATTCTAAAATTTGTTATTTTTAAATGCTTGAACCTACATAATTAATTCCAAAATATTATTTAAGTTTTAATATTACATTTTTGTTAATAAAAAAATGAACAATCTCATGTACCAATCTAGATCATAGGCAAAATTTCTTACAGTATTGGTTCAATATTCCAGATGACAATGGTACTCAAGAATCTAACCCCACCTAGTGAAAGTGTGCCTCAATTAAAAGTTTTCTTTGCATGGTTTCTTACTTTCCTTAAACTTGAATGCATAATTCAAAGCTAACAGATAGCCTGAGATGCACAGACTTTAGAGAATTTTAAAAATAGGTGTGCATGAAATATTATATTTTTTATTAGTTGGCTTATTCTGTGTGGTTAACAGTTAGCATTTAATCATTTTTTATATATAGATGCTTGTGCTTTGATCCAGAAACTTTATAGGACAGGTAATAGGTAAAAATAGGTAATATCCATGTCTGACTCAGCTGCTGCTGCTTGCGCTATGCACTGAAGGATTAACAGGTCATTTCCCCACTGAAGATGCATGTAGTTCTGCCAGCGGTTACCAACTCTTGGTACTATGATTTAAACCACTATACCTCATCTTTTCCTTTATATAAAAGGTGACACCTTTTCCTTCAACGATTCAGATTATCACCCAGCTTGGGGTACCTTCTGCTGTTACTTTTTAGAATAATAGCTACTAAGTTATAAAGCTTTACTTTGTGCTGCCTGTGGTGAGTGTGACAGGTTTTCAGTTCATATGACTAATTGTTTCTCATTGCAACCATTATCATTCTGCAATTGCTTGTAGTTGTGTGTTTTTATTTTCTTTCTTCATGTGTCTGAAACCTGTGAAGTTATATTTCATGAATATAATTATGTTGCTAGGTCTACTCACAGAATTTGACACATATTATTTAAAATCTTTCATTTTTTAATGTTATTACTGACCTCAAGTAATTATGTGGGTATCTTCTAAAATATCTACTGTAGTTTTCTGCATTTAACATTCCAAAATTTCTTAAAGCTGCTGTATCTATGGCTTTTAAAACAATGTCATGCTCTTAACAATGACTAGTAGATACTTTAATTGAAAATGCTACAAGGTCTGAAGGAATTGATCTTGACATCTTTAAATTATTCACATCTGCATTAGGGGATTTTTTTAAATATTTTTATTTTGAAAGTACACTATTATGACTTACCTCCTGCCAAAATTAATATAAGATGAAGACCAATGGTTTTCTAAATAGTTTTTGAATGTGCATAGAATATACTTGGTGAGAATCTGTTGTTATTTTCTTTCTTTTTTTTAAGGAGGCTGATTCAAAGTGGGGTTGGGACTGGGAGCATAGGAGGATTAGAGGAACTCTGTTGTTATTTTCTAAGTGGCTTAAGACAAGCTCTTAATTTCTGTGCAGTTGACTTTGTAAAGAAGTAGATATTTTCCTGATTCCTAGTGAATAAATGCTTTTGTGATATTTCAACAGCATACAGCAATTGCTAAGCACAGATAATGTCTTATCCCACTGAGAACTAGTCACATTGGAATTTTCTTAATCTGGGATAAATTTCATCTGTAAAAGTGTGTATTTCCATTTATGGCACCACACCTGGGTGAATAGAGAGCCGACTAATTGGGAACAAATTTTTACCACACGCACGTCAGATAGAGCACTAATCTGTAGAATATATGAAGAACTAAAAAATCTTAACACCAAAAAAAAAAAAAAAATAAATAACCCAATCAATAAATGGGCCAAGGAACTGAACAGACACTTCTCAGAAGAAGATATACAATCAATCAACAAATACTTTAAAAAATGTTCAACATCTCTGGCAATTAGAGAAATGCAAATCAAAACTACTCTAAGATTTCACTTCACTCCAGTCAGAATGGCAGCTATTAAGAACACAAACAACAATAAATGTTGGAGAGGATGTGGGGGAAAAGGCACACTCATACATTGCTGGTGGGACTGCAAAATAGTGCAGCTAATCAGGAAAGCAGTAGGGAGATTCCTTGGAAAACTTGCAATGGAACCACCTTATGACCCAACTATCCCACACCTTGGTCTATAACCAAAGGACTTTAAAACAGCATACTACAGGGACACAGACACATCAATGTTTATAGCAGCACAATTCACAATAGCTAAACTGTGGAACCAACCTAGATGCTCTTCAGTTGATAAATGGATAAGGAAAATGTAAGGGCTGGGGTTGTGGCTCAGTGGTAGAGCACTTGCCTAGCACGTGCATGGCCCGGGTTCGACCCTCAGCACCACATACAAATAAAGGCATTGTGTACAACTAAAGCAAATAAATAAATATTAAAAAAAAAAAGAAAATGTAATACACACACACAATGGAATATTACTCAGCAATTAAAGAGAATAAAATAGAGGCATTTTCAGGTAAATGGATGAAGTTGGAGAACATAATGCTAAGTGGTGAGCCAATCCCAAAAATCTAAATGCCAAATGTTTTCTCCGATATAAGGAGGCTGATTCAAAATGGGGTTGGGACGGGGAGCATAGGAAGATTAGAGGAACTCTGTTGTTATTTTCTAAGTGGCTTAAGACAAGCTTTTAATTTGTATTTCTGTGCAGTTGACTTTATAAAGAAATAGGTATTTTCCCGATTCTTAATGAATAAATGCTTTTTGTGATATTTCACTAGCATACAGTAATTATTAAGCATAGATGATGTCTTATCCCACTGAGAACTAGTCACATTGGAATTTTCTTAATTTGGGATAAATTTCATCTGTGTACTATCATTGGGGACATCTTTAAAAGTGTGTATTTCTATTTATGGCACCACCTTCTATGTCCTCTCTAAATTTGTTACTCCTTCCTGCATATATGTGTTCTATATGTCTTCTGAGTATGGACTTTGAATCAGAGTTGTACAGATGATACACTTTTAATTTAAAATTTAATTTTAAATTTTTTAAAATTTAAAAAAGTCTTAGACTTTTCCAAGAGCATTTCTAAATACATTTATTCTCTTTATGTGTTTATCTTGTAATCCCTTGTGTTTACACTGATGGCTCTGGTTTATTATTATCCAGAGCTTTGTAATTGGTCAAAATTCTGTGCTTTCAAAGAGAACCCTAAAGAAAACCACAACACTTATTATGTCTTCATATTCTCATAGCATGACAATGTGGATAGTTTCATCAGTCTCTTCTTCTACTTTGTGGTTCTTAACAAAATTCTTGAAAAGCATTGATTTTCACCTTACAGTGTAAGAAACTAAACATGATAAAGAATTTCCCATTCTTATTTTACAAGGATATCTCAAAATGACAACTCCCAAGGAATGTGGTTTCTCATCTATAATAGAGTATTCCTTTACTACTTGACAAACTAGATGCAGAAAGCAAGAAGACTAGATGACATAAGAAATATGTGTTGATGCAATTGAAATTGTGTAACTGTTGGCTACATGTATGTAAGCAGTGTATTCGTATGATTCACCTTTAGATTGATAACTTACAGCTGTCAATGTCATCCTAAAGAGGTTTTTCAAAAGAGACACTGTGGAATAAAGACTAGTATTCTTTTTAATTTATTTTTTATTCTAAGTTGTTATAAATGACAGCAGAATGCATTACATTTCATATTACACATATAGAGCACATTTTTACAAATCTCTGGTTGTATGCAAAGTAAATTCACACAATTCGTGACTTCATACATGCACTTAGGGTAATGATATCTGTCTAAAAAGTGTAGAATATCCAGCTAAACAAAGGTAACCTGCCTCAGGGAAGGCAGGCCACATTTTTAAAAAAAATATTTTTAAGTTATCAATGGACCTTTATTGAATTATTTGATTTATTTGTATGTGGTGCTGAGAATTGAACCCAGTGCTTCACACATGCTAGGCAAGTGCTCTGCCATGGAGCCACAACCCCAGCCTGCAACATTGTTTTTGTGAGGATTATTTTGTTATATTGACTCACAATTTCTACTGAAATTCTTTGAAATAAATTAATTTCTCTATTGAGACCATTTGGTTGGTGAATTTCATTTAGACTTTTAAAATGTTTGTCTTTCTGACTACAGAATATAAAACAATCAGCATGAAATAGAGATAAATGTGACCAGTGTGTGGATCATCTTTATAGCATTTTAAAAATATGTGTCTAGGAGTCTGAGCCCATACTGAAATCTCCAATCTGCAAGAACCAAAAAGATCCCTAAGAAAACATTAACAATACAATTATTGCATTCATCTAGTTATCTATTCTTTCAGCAGACATTTATTGACACAGACATTGTGCCATGTGCTAAGAATAGAACATCCCTGTCCTGATATTGCTTGTCATCTGCCTGGAGAGAGAGCCATTGAGCAGGTAATGATAAGTTTGGGGCATGCCATTAAGGTCTGAGTGTTACCACACCATGTGCTCTGTAACTCCTGAAGGGTGATTTATTAGGAAGTCTAGAGGAGGATCTTAGAAATAATGGGACTGTTCCTCAGTAGGATGCAGAAAGGAGCTTCTATAAGAGGACATGCCTAAATTGAATAAGCAAGAACCCTATCTGAAAAGACAAAGGCCTCTGTCGCTACTATTCAAACTTTTGATTTATTGATTTGGAGAGCCTGAACAGATCTCATTCCCCCAGAATTTAAACATTTCATGCATGCATAGGAAGTGGCAAGTTTAAGAACTACCCAAGTAAGTCAGATATTATCATTTTAAAAGATCTTGAATAATGTATTTGACCTATAGGAAAAAAAAAATTAGGTTTAGTCCTAGGATTTAAATTGAATTTCCATTGGGAGCCATTCCTGAATGTAACTGTGGGCTGGATAGAGTAAATTCGGGATTCCTAAGTGAAAGAAAATTAAACTATGCAATTTGAGTTTACTTCATGGAACAGTTTTCAAAAAGACATTAATGTATAAAAAGATGTAATTGTTCATATTTTGGGTGAATTTCTTTACAAAATTTGGATTTAGCTATGAATGTTATAAAATGGAAATATGTGTCACAATGATCTACTCATATATCAAGGAGAGATGTGAATGTCTGATATTCTCAGCACCTTTTCTGAAAGGTTGGCAGATGTTTTGAGTTTCATAATATACTCAATAATACAATCTTTATAACTTTGCACTTGAAATGAATTCCTTTTTAG
The DNA here is from genome assembly GCA_025594165.1 of Tamias sibiricus. NCBI lineage: Eukaryota > Metazoa > Chordata > Mammalia > Rodentia > Sciuridae > Tamias > Tamias sibiricus. The sequence goes on from CM046660.1 coordinate 82,493,233, forward strand.
TGTAGCACAAAATATTTAAGAAATACTTTGAAGAAAACAATATAAAGAAGCAGAAATTGACAAATAAAAAGAAATCAAAATTGTATGTCAAAGTAGGAAATAGTACAAAGCTTTTCTGTCAGAGCTAATAATAGTGTCCAGTGTAAGAAGTTTTAGACAACCTCAGATATACACAACATTTTAGAACATAGTAATTATAGAATCAGGCATCTATTCAGTTCTGGATATGGCTTGATTGTGTAATATATTCAAGTATCATAAAATAATATATACAAGAGGCAATAATATATATTTCACTCCTAACACATTGTAAATCCTCAAAAAATGTTAAATGAGATATTATAAAATAAGTTAATCAATTAAATTATTACATTAGTGAACCTGAACTTTCAAAAACAGAATATATTATAATACAATGTGAAGACACACATACACATTTGTGTGTATATGTACACAAATAGACAAACATGGTATCTTAACACAGGTTGTTTGTCTTACTGTATAATGAAGAACTATTCAAAATCAAATCCATGTTTTGTTTTTGGCTCTTTCCATGATTAGAATGTCTCTGAAAAAAAAATCAGTCTCTGGGGTGAGTTCATATAGTTCACATACTCCAGTGGGTGCCTGTTAGTTTCCCGTGTATTTATGTTTTCAAAATCAGGCCAAGTGTCATACCCAATGCTTTGCTTCCCCTTGGTGCTGAGTGCAGTAAGTTCAAATCATGGCATATAATATCACTTACAAATGGAAAAAAGTCATGTTATTTGTCTTCTGTGAATGACACTGTAATTTTGGAAGTTTTATTCAATAGTCTTTCTATGGTAATTTGGGGATAGATGCAGAGGGGATTTTGAATATATCCTTATCCAGATTGTTAAAAGAGAAATGAAGTTACAGTACTGTACACAGATTAATAAATACTTTTTAATAGCATGTAGTCTCAGTACAGGATCTATTACTTCTCCCTTTGCAAGTATGAAAATATATTTCATGGAAAGTATAAGTCCTGCTTCTTTGATGCTTTCTTATTGAACTGAAATTTAGAATTTAATAAACAATTAAAGTAAGATGAACTTTGTAAGACTTTGTTATGGAGCTAATTAAAGGTTAATACAATTCAGAAACAACAATTGTCCAGGTAATTCTTGCCTTGCTTTAAAGTCTATAGCTTAATTAGTTTGTTTATATAAGTTTTGTGGCAAGTCATTTATGTTTCTAAAGGAAGAAAACATTTCTAATTATAGTTATTATTTAATTAGTAATCTAAAGGAGGCACAATTAATTTTGTTAAGAAACATTTCTCAAGTTCTTAGTTTAGCATTTTAAGAATATTTAATTTATCTTCTCTCCATAATATTATTCTTTATGTTTTCTTAATTCTTTAACAATTGAAGGGAACTGAAGGTTTTTATTTTATGAACTTCAAGTACATATAGATATTGATTTTCTTTTAGTAAAGTCAGACCCTTCCAATAGAAAATTAGTGTGAAACTAATGTGAAAATTTAGACACAGCTGGTATAAATACTTTGGCTTGGATGTCTCTAATGCTTTCTGAATTACTCTACATGACATATTTAGGCATTATATTGTAACTGCAAAATACAGAGAACACTAGAAAATGTTAACTGAGTGGATTAGAATGGAAATTACCAGGAACTAGACTTTACATTATTAATAATTTTTTCTTCATGTACTATTGATATTAATATTTAACACTGAGATGGTGGGAATTGGCCAGGATACTTTCTCTATTCTTTTCAGAGAACTGTTGCAGTCTCTTCTGGCTGCTTTGGCAAAATACTGCAGACTGGCTGGCTTAACTGAAAGACAGTCATGTATTGCTGTTCTGAAGGCTGGAAGTCCAAGATAGAGGTGTTGGCTGGTCAATACTCTGTTTGGGTTCCCTTTCTGGGTTGCAGGAGGCTTCCATTTATCTGTGTCCTCATGTGGCAGAGAAGAAGCTCTGGTGTCTCTTTTTCATAAGGGCACCTATTTCATCATAGGAGTTCCACCTTCATGACCTCATCTAAACCTAATTACTTCCCAAAGGTTCTACCTCCTGATATTGTCACACTAGGGGTTAAAGTCTCAACATTATGAACTTATAATAATTACTAATTTAAATTAAAGTATATCTCATTTCCATGTTATTTGAACAGAGAGTTCCTCCGGAAATATCCATTATTATAAGTAGATGATGAAGTAGTTTATCAGATTTCAAAGTTGTGGGTGGGCAATAGTTTTCACTGGGAACTGTGAAATTTGAATATAGTTTAACTATAACTACCCAATTGATGTGCTGCAGATTGCCATTACTTGTTTTTCTCTTATTGATCTCTATTTTTTAAGTTCTTGCTTTGTTAATTTAAGGCATTATAAGAGTCAGTAAAGAAATAGACAATCTTGATTTTGTTCTTTTTAGGAAACCAATACATATAGTTGTATCTGCCACATGCACTTATGACTAAAAATGTTTATGGTGAGTTAAAAATATTTATTTAGCATTTGTTTTCATTGGAAATGCACAAGATAATCCTCAAATGAATTTTCAAATTAGACCAATAATATGTAATTAAGAATGAAGAGGATAAAATCCATTTCTGGATCTATTTTGAATGCTAATGTTTGAGAATTTCTTTTAACTTATAGATGCTTCTCCCTTCTTTAGTGTCTTTTTTCCTGAGGTATATATTCCCCACAGGAAAATACTTTATGATACTATCTTATCATCAGACTTTGGATCAAAGAAAGTAGAAAGTATCCTCATTCACCAAATGAAGTGGAATTTAATGAATTTAAAGGTTTAAATATGCTGATGTTATCTGGTCGATTAGTCAAGCTTTGAAACACTAGGAAAGAAAAACCTGTCAATAAGTGAAAGGTAAATTAGTCATTGCTGCTGAGGTGTGCCTGCAGAGTGCATTGAGGATCCTATCCTGGCCCAGTTTCTGTATAACCCCAGGCTACCTATATATTTCAGTAATATACTGAAGTGCTTATAATGATGTCAGAATTGAGCTTGGATATCTCACAAAGTGTGTGTGGTGTATGTGTATGTGTGTGTGTGTGTGTGTGTGTGTGTGTGTGTGTGTATGGATGTATGTGTGTTAAATTAATCTTGTCATGGTTTTAAAGTCTTTATTCATATTTTATGTGAATGTATTACGTGTGTTTCAGTGATTTAATAACTAGGCAGTTTGAGGCTCCAGAGTTTTATCAGATATTATAGATCTTTATTGTCATTTTGAATACAGGAGGAAAAGATCTTAAAAATGAGCAAATGTTTCTGAACCCTTCCTAAGCAAGGGATGCGTGTTTTCACAAGACTCTAGTGGGTGTGAGCCAGATCTCTCTAGCAAAGGAATGAAAGGATGTTCCAAACAGTACTCTATTGTGCATTTCTATCAAAGGCAGGAAGTTGGAGAGCTTGATGTGTGTCTTAATTCCCCTATTTCTTGTCCTGCTGCCGTATTTTCAACAGCCTGTTCATTTTGATGTGGCAGATAAATAGGTATGGGTGGACCCAGTGGGAGGGTAACTTCCCATTGATTGAATTGGCAAGGAAAGATGCTTTAAGTAACTACCCCCCATGTCTTTTGCAATCCTATTAGCAACATAAATGTGAGTCAGTAGAAAGTTTTGGGGATGATCCCACGCATGGTTGGCTTCAGGAATCTGTAATCTGTGTAGTTACTCAGGGTTCTGTTCTTAGGGGGGCCTTGTGCTTTGCTCTGTTGTTTTCATCATGAAGTCTTAAATTTTGAGTAAGGAGCCTCATGTTTTCATTTTGCACTAGGCTCCATGAATTTTGTGGCTTTCCTTGCTTTCATGAATGATGTCATAATTTCAATAGAAAAGGGAAACTCTCCAATTGTTGTATGTTTCCAAATAAACCACCAGGGTACATTTGTATAACAATACTGGAAACTGTTGCTTTGTTTGTTATTTCAAAGAGGGAGATAAATAGCATTAGAAGTTCAGTTTAGAAAATATTGATATGGTACTATTTAATTAGACATTCCTTTTTATTTCTCACTGGGTATTTTCTTTTCATTTTGTCACATAATATTATAGTGTATCAATTTTTTTAAAATAAATACAGTTGATGTTTGTTAGACCTGTATATACTTTTAGTCTTCAAGTTATTTGGAAATATCTCTGATTCAGCATATTTTTCTATGCAAATAATTCTGTGTGTTATGTCTATTATTTACAGATATTTTCCCACAATTTCTAGATGCTATTCCCTTCAGCTCTATGGGATGAAAGATCTGAAAATGTCAGTATATAGAATTCTAAGATAAGTGACAAAAATAAACACAGAGCCTCATGAAAGTTTTTATTTTTTTATTTATTTTTTTATTTTCCTTTTCCAGTTTTGCTACTTTTCATGGTTTGTCATTTGTCCTGCTTTTCTTGACACTAACTTAAAAAGGTAGGCAAGGGCTAATTTCAGACAAGGAATAATCTCTAAATTTACCTGTAAAATAACCATACATAAAATAAAATAACTGGTTAAATATGAGTCTTTTTTTTTTTTTTTTTTTTTCTGAATCTAATTATACAACCCAAGTATTTCCTCTCTTAGTTCTTGGATTATTCCTTCTACTTCTAGGATAACAATGTCAGTAAGAGATGTTTGACGGGAAAATTAGGTTTTAGTCCTACTGTAATCGGATAATGATCTCATCAGACACGTTCCTGAAATCATCATCAGTTTCATTTTAATGGAATCAAAGAGTCATTTGTTGTGAAACAAAAAAGCACGTTACTTGTAGTTGAATTAGCATCAGGTTGGCAGAGTTGAAAGCAAGTTTTGGCCTAGTTGATGTTTGGATTTGGTTCCCTGAATGTTTATTTCAAGCCAAATGTCTAACCAGACAGAAATCTGTGCATAGCCCTTTATTGTGACAACAACTACATCATTAGACAAACCAGTCTGGTCACAGACTATGAGTTAGCCTCCACATCTTTAGCCAGATTTCTTCTGTGGGTTCCAGTTTAAATCAATTCAATATGCTTTCTAGTTGAGAGTTATATGAAATAAAAAGAAAGTTAAGAAATCCTGGGCTCATTTTTAATTTATGCATATTTCAAGACTAGTAAGGGATTATTAAACTTCATATTTTTATTAGGATCAGAAATTTTAAAGTGAAAGATCCAATTTATCAATTAGACTTAAAATACTAAGATTGGAGAATTGGAATTCCTTTGAATTCATCTTATTAAAAAAGCCCTGAGTTTTTGGAATGAAGCAATTCAGAGCCATATAAAGTTATTACAGCAGTTCAGAATTTTTGGAAAAAGATCACCTTCCAAATTGTAGATGAACTTCTGATACTTAAGATACCTCTACCTACTAAAGGCATTCATCCTGCTAAATTACAAATACTAAATCATTTTGATTTTTTAAAGTTATTAGTTAAAAGAATATAGAATGAACATATAAATTTTATAGCCTTCTACTAATAGGGCAATGAATCTGCCAATTGAGAAGTTTTACAAAATACTCCTCTATGTAAAGTACTCTTAAGTAGCACTAGTTAGTCATAAGTCATGTAACTATTGAAGTTTAAAAGATTTTTCTAATAGCAGTCAGGAAATTTTAGAGGTAAATTTCCACGAGACACATTAAATTGTTTTTGATTATTTGTATTTGTGTGCATATGTGTATGCTTAGGAGTATGGTACAACCACCTTTTCTGTATATGACACTTTATAGAGGCTTTTTACCTACTTTAAATCATTAGATCCAAATTATGCTGTGAAGTAGAAAACTAGCATTTTGTCATTCTTTTAATATGAAAGTAATTAGAAGAATTAGAATATTAAATGAATTTTCCTGATTATTATAGTTATTAATTGTCAGACTGCACAACCCCTCCATTTTTTTAAAATCATTTTGAATATTTTCTTTATGGAACAGAATGTTTGGAGATGATGTATCATCAGCAGAAAATTTATGTGGTTAATTGTGTGATTTCTATAAACATACACAGATACACATGTTCATGTAAGAGTAACTTTTTTTTAAATTGATAATGCTTATTAAATAGTCAAAATAATAAGAGAAATAGGAATACAGACCTGAACCACATAACAGTTTCAAGGCCAGGGCATTTTTCCTGTATTGATGCTGTCTGCACATTGTTTGTATTATTGGCTTTTAAAATTAAATAGATGTTTTCCATTAATGAATATAAGACAAACTATAAAACTGCTTTACAGTTGTATTCTTTCCAACCACTGTTAACTATGAACACCATAATTAGATTAAACCTGGGTAAAAAATGGCTTACCCAGTTAAGTAAATGGAACATAATAATAGAGACAGTTTATATTTTGAGTTATTTTAGTCATATAGCCAGGCATATTTGTTTTCAATTTTCCCACATACTTGAAATCACAAGTAAATAAAGAGAGGAGGTGTTGCTGTAAAGCACTATAAAATTAGTATTTACTTTAGTGTGTGTCTGCCTATCACAAATCACTGCTGAGGAAAGTGTCCTGTTCATCAGATTGTTGTAGATTAACAAAACTTGGCAACTAGAGGCTGAACATTTTATTATCTGTTTTAAAATGCACTGACCTTGTATAGAAATGCACTTAAGGTACTTTGTAAAACAAAAGGTATCTCATCTCACATAATATATGTAATTGAGTGTATTTAGAATCGTAGTTTCAGCTAAGACCTGAAAACATGCCAATGTCAAACCACCATGCTTAACTTCAAAGAAATAAGCAAGGGGGAAATTAGAATTTGAGACTCCTAAATCCTTCATCAAAATTGAGGGGGAGATTCAAGATTTGAAGAGAGGTTTTGGTAGACTGTTATTCCTATTCTAGTATCCTCCAAAGGTGGGATGAGTGTGGACATAATTAATTATCTTTATAAATGCATCTTTAAGAAAATTGGAGAGTTTATCAGCTTGGGGTAGATGGGGGTTAAAGACAAACTGTATTTGTCTTGACTTTGGAGTGACCTAGACAAGATTGTGTTGGATTTTCAGGGTTCATCCAAGAAAAAATAAACAAATAGATAAATCTTTCCCATGTACCAGATGAGGGCTACAGGGAAGAGCTGGCATGGTGTTATCTCTGAGGTCCTATCCAAGATGATGGTCTGGAGGGTCAAGATGACCTTTGCTGCTAGAAATTGCAGATACTACAAGATAGAGACTAAGTAAGATTGTTTTATACATTTTTGTCAGTGGAATTTTAGGGGAGAAAATTCCAAGTAAAGGGTACCAGGAAGAAAGGGAATGTTACATTTCCATAGAGTTCATGAATGTATCTAAGAGAGAACAATCCCTCTACACAATTGGTAAGTTCCAACACTTCCACACTAGTCCTTCACCATACAAGTAGGAACTTTTCTATTCTCCTCTCTTTGACCCAAAGTTGAAGGACTTAAGAAATTGGTAATAGCAAGCTGAGGCAGGAGGGGCAGAAACACAAGTCAAGGAAAGAGAGAAGTCAATTCTTCCCTATTCTTATAGCAGCAGAGCTTAAATATCAGAAGAGGTATCACAATATAATATTGAGTCCCACACATTGACTAATATGATATAATTTCCTTTCTTTCATGTTGATATATCTTTCTAACTTTAGGTTTTACAAATATTTACTGGAGTAATTTCCAAAATTTACAGGAGGTCTCTAGGTAGAAAAAAGTAATAAAGATGATATAGTTGACATGGTAATAAGCACTATTTAAAGACTGCTTTTAACCTCTCTGTTTATTTGTTATGTCACTGAAAAAGTCAACTTTGAAACTGACAGAGTAGATACAAATGCAAAACATGATTTGTTAATTTTATAATATAAATAATGGCATAGTTTTGTCTGTATTCTAGTTATACACAGACAGCATTACATTGTTAACTAATTTTAGTTATGCATGCTAACATTAAAAATAAGGGGAGTTTTATAATAAAAATAATTTAGACTGACTTACTTAAAATTCATTTTTACATTAAAACGTTTAATACCAGTTTATGTAGATGTAAATTTGGCCAAGAGATCATAAAACTTTTCACCAAATCTCACACTAAAATGGTCAATTGTTGGGACTCGGGTTGTAGCCCAGTGGTAGAGTGCTTGCCTCAAATGTGTGAGGCACTGGGTTCCATCCTCAGCACCACATAAAAATAAATAAAATAAAGATATTGTGTCCATTCTCCAACTAATTTTTTTTAAAAAAATTCAGTTGTTACAGAGTGTAGCTATACTTCATTATTTTGAGGCTTCAAATTACTCAATAGCAGCTAATCTCTAAGGAACTATGTGAATATCTGTTTATAAGAATAGATGTGCATATTTGTATATCTGTAAGAAACTTATGGTGAGCAGTCATTATAAAACAATTTAATTCAACAACATTATGATGCTATGTGAAATAAATTTGAAATGTGAAGTAACATTTATATTTAATTTCATATTTTTATCTTTAAGCTATGATATACCACAGTTTTATTATTTCAAAAAAAATGTAGAATTGTTGCCTTAAGTTATTCTTAGGCTTAGATGAAAAAAAATGAAAGGAGAATTTTATTCAGTGAGATCACATATGCATTTCATGCTGTAGATAGGCTTTATGCATAATTTAAAACATATTAAATGCCTTTCAGGATTTTCCAAACTAATATAGAACACTTAAATGAGAGATTAAAAAATAGAACTTCCAGGATTATATCAAACTAAAAAACTTCTTCACAGCAGGGCTGGGGGTGTGGCTTTGTGATAGAGTGCTTGCCAAGCATGCATGAGGCACTGGGTTTGATACTCAGCACCACATAAAAATAAAATAATGATATTGTGTCCACTTTAAACTAAAAAAAAAGTATTTAAAGAAAAAGAAAAAAACTTCTTAATAGCAAAGGAAATGATCAACAAAGCTAAGAGACAGTATATGAATGAAAAGATTTACAGGCTGACAAGTGGTTGATACCCACAATATATAAGGAACTCCAAAACCTGAATAAAAGTAAAACATATAATGCAATTAATTATGTAGAACAGACATTAATGTACATTTTTCAAAAGAAGATACACAAATGGCCAATAGGTATATGAAAAAAAAAGTTCAATATTAACCCTCATCAGGGAAATGCAAATCAAAACCATAAAGAGACTTCAGCTCACCTCAGTAAGAATGGCTGTTTTCAAAAAGACTAAAGATAACAAATGCTGGCCAGAATGTTGGGGAAAAGGAAACCCTTGCTCACTGTTGGTAGGATTGTAAATTAGAATAGCTATTATGGAAAACAGTATGGAGGTTCTACAAAAAATTAAACATAGAACTGCCATATGGGTCCAGCAATCCAGTTCCTGAGTATATATCCGAAAGAAATGAAATCAGTGTTTTGAAGAGACATCTGCACTCCCATATTCACTGCAGCTCCATTCACAATAACCAAGAGATGCGAACACCCTATCTATTGATGAACAGTTAAAGAAAATGTGGGACATATACTAATGCTAATCTGCCATTAAAAAGAATGAAACCCCATCCTTTCCATACATGGAGAGAACTGGAGATCATTACCATAAATGAAATAAAACAGAGACGCAAAAAGGCAAGTACAACATGATCTCACTCACATAAGGAATCAATAAAAGGTTATCTCATAGAATTTGATAGTAGAATAGTGATTACCAGAGACTGAAGAGGGTAGGTGGGAGGGATGAGTGGGGGGAGGTTGGTAAATGGGGATTATGTTATAGTTAGATAGGAGCAAGAAATCGTGGTGTGCCATAGTACAGTAGTGTGGTTATAGATGACAAAAATGTATGGCACATTTCAAAAAGCTAGAAGAAAGTGTTTTGAAAGTTTTTACCATAAAGACAAGATAAATGTGGAGATATAATATATGTTAAATCTGATTTAAAAATTACATAGTATACATATGTACATATATATATATCACATGGTATTCCATCAATATTCTGTTTTTATGTTGTTATACACCTGTTAAAATTCATTAATTAAAAAAATTAAAAAACCCAGATTTCCTCCAAAGAAATCTATCCATCCATATATATATGTATATATATATGTATATATATATATATACATGTATATATATATATATATATATACGTATATATATATATGTATATATATATATATATATATATGTATGTGTATGTATGCATACACACATACCATATAAACATGTATATATGTACATACACACACCATATAAACACATATATTTCATAAGTTTCATGTTGGTTCAGTTTAAATATACCTTCTTCATAATATTTTGTTTAATACATAGATCAACCTTTTTCCCATTTGTCAGAATTCACAAATATTATGAAATTTCACATATTATGTTATATACTAGAATGTTTCTTATTATTCTTGACTCCCTAGCTAACCCACAATCCAACACTGACATATTAAAAATGTTATATAATTTTCTTTATTAAAGACTTGATGTTTATCATATCAAGTTTATCATATCATACTAATGACTTTTCACATGATGAAAAGTCATTCCAGTATAGTGTATTGATGATTATATTGTATAGGCATATAAAAGTTTCTTTTCTAGTTATCTCTTTTATACCTATCAAATACTGGAAAATCTAGAAGATTAAAGAGAAAAAGAGTTATTTCTTTCAGGTTTTATAACTAAAAAGTCCAGAAGGCTTCTTTGATATGTATCACCCCGTGAGTCTCTCTCTCTCTCTCTTTTTTTTTTTTTTTCCCAGATTTGTTGTTTTCTTCAGATGAAGCCTTGGTTTACTTCAGTGTTTATGTCAATAACTAGAATACTTGATTTAGACTTCAGAATGCTGCACCATTTAGTCTGAAGAATCATTTTACCCTGAAATTTGTGTCTGACGTGATGTTTCCTGAGAACACGGATTTAGTTTTACATTTGTTTCTGAAATTTGCTGATCAACTTTTTCATTGTATCATTCTGTGATTTATCATCATGTTGGAGACTGATGAATGTGATTCATGGTGTCAGCAAAGTGGAGCCAACAACCCATTCTACAAATTTAATGGAGAAAATGCTTAATGCATTCTCAGCATGAGTATCTGATGATAAAAACTCTTTGATCATCATGTGTTTTAGGCTAGACATCATTGTTTTAACTTGAATATATTTTTACAAGCATAGAACTTGCGTGTAGTGGGACTGCCAGTTCTTAATCTAAGAGACTCATTTATACATGAAATATATTTTCTTCTGAAATGCACATGTATGTTTACATGTATAATTATATGTACATATATAATTTCATTAAGGATTGGCTAGATTATACCTACAGTAAAAAATAACTCACAAATCTCAAGGACTTTAAAATATCAAAGATTATTTCTCACTCATGTTAAAGGCCCATTGACAGATTGTTGGCTGAGTGCTGTGCTTCATATCACTGTTACTCTTTCTGCTGTACCTATGTTGATGGAGCAGCCACTCTCTCTCTTTGTCAGTTGTTGAACCAGAGGCAAAGGGAAGATATCAAAGTTCTACTAACTCTTGGAGCTTCTGCCCATAGTACTTACATTTACATTTCATTCATCATACTGAATCAAATGGCAATGTCCAAGTTCATTGTTTAAGGGAAATGCAGGTCTACTATGGGTCTAAAAGAAAAGAGAAAAAAATTTTGTGAACAATCCTAGTGAACCCTAAATACAGAAAACGGGCATAAACATAGCTGTAGTGTGTCTAAAAACCAGTTGGGCTCTGTAAGACCCTATCTATCTCCATATCAAAATAAATGTTAGTATTATTTACTTATTTCTTTAAAATGGAAGCATCACATAACATTATAAACAGGGATTAAAATGGACAGATCTGTAGGGAAGGGTGTGTGGTGTGATCCTATCTTTTAAGTCTTGTATTTCTACCCATAACACTTGTATTTTTTACTAACATTCTAACCTCTCTCCCTCTAAATAATCTACTTTCTGTCCAAGCTGTACACCTTTTCATTTTAAGCATATGAAAATTGATACTGAAGGAAAATGAAGTATAATTCTGTATAATTAAGTTTGGCAACTAGATAGTGAATTTAGCTGCATCCTTGAAGAGATGATTTAGTAAAGAAATGAATTTTATTATCTACAATGAAAATTAGCTAAAATGAAATTATATTTGAACACAGTAGCCAAGTAATATATTTGATACCAGAAACTTTATTTTGAGTTCTTGCATTGTTGCATTGATAATCACTTAGAATAATTTTGTCAGATTGCTTTTAAATAAGATATGAAAGAAATTTCAGTAAAACTTTAGAGAAAATTTAGGGGAAGTTCATTATTATTCTGATTGCCAAATTTTGCTATGTATTGGAATTCTCTGAAGATCCTTTAAAAAACCCTAACACCCACGTCTTAGCCCATACCACTTAGATCAGATAGCTGGTTAGGGAGATAGGAGAGTGATGGTCTTCCAGCCATCATGATTTATAAAATGTCTTCAGGCATTTCCAGTGTATGAAATTTTGGAAATCACTTGTTAAAGAAAATAGTGAATTAAAAATTATATTGAAAAATAACATACTGAGAAACATTTATAAACATATATTGTTGTACTTCTATACAAGATAATTATGCAGGTAATTGTATATACATGCAAAAGTATTTTATAGACCTGCTCTTTTAATGATAACCTTATCCCTAAATTTTCAAATTTTTACTAAGCTGGTAGATTTTACATGAGGCATAATGGTTAGTATATATTCTCAATACAAAGCATATATACTTTATATAAAAACAATCTATGTACTTTAATGTTGTGTTTTATAAACTTGGGTACTTTGATATATTGATGGAAAAGAAGAAAATTTCTAGTATATCTGATGGTCTATTTTCAAAACTTTAAATTCACAGAAGTACCTTTGTATTGCTATTTAGAGCTTATTCTCAATAGCCAATATTTTCCATGTGTATGCATAGTAAATATACATTCATTTAAATTGCATATATGTCTATTAACTTACTTAAACCATGTAGATATGTACACATATATAAGCAGTAATTATGGTACAGTGATGAAGAGCATGTAATTTGATGTCAATGGTGCTTGGGTTCCTCACTTACATAGCTTAGTAACTTTAATCAAGCTACTTAAACTTACCATGCCTCAGTCTACTCATCTGTAAAACAGGAACATTAAAGTCATAAAGTTCATTGGTTTGTTATTAATATTAAATGAATTAAAATGTGACAGTTATTAAGCACTCAATAAATGTTAGTTAGTATTATTTTAGCTTTATGTTCAGGTATTCAGTATTAATTTCTTACTCAAACAAGAATAAAACACTTTCCTAAGGAATTTCTGTCTAGTGAAGGAGACTTTTACTACTATGTGATAAGCTCAGCAGTAACATGTGTCTAGAAGGCAAAGAAGTTCCCAGCTCAGGGGGATGGGCAGTGGAGTTCAGGGAAGTCTTCCAAATGAAGATAATACAAATTATTTTAAGGAAATTCTCCCTGTTGGGAGGTAAAGGAGAGTCCTGTGCAGAGACAAGAGTACTTTGTAAAGAGACTAGAGGGGGTGTTGAAAGCAAGGCATGCTCAGGAAACTGTGGAGAGCTAAGAATGGGAGGCTGTGTGGAGAGGGAGAGGGGAGCCTCAAAGAGTCACAAAGCTCTGTGTCTCATCCTAGGGAGCTTGTGCTTTTTCTTGGTGGTAGTGGAGAATCACCGAAGGACTGATAATGCACGTATTGGTATTTTGGGGACCAATAATCAATGTACTCACAAATACATTATCCCAAATGACAACCAGAGTGAGTTCTCTGTCTACAGTGAGTCTCTGAAAGGTTTTTTTTTTTTTTAACAGTGAGCAACAAAGGTAAATGTTTCATTAATGCACCTGTCCTGTACTCTTCATTCTGGCTAGCTTTTCTATAATCTTAAATCATTTAGTCCTAATAATGAAAACCAGATAACTATAATATGTGTAATCATCTTTTATCTGCAATTTGTAACAGCACATAAGTAGTAGTAATTTTGTCTCTAATATGGCTTTCAGCCATATATGCTATTCCCCTTTTACCAAGAAATTGGCCATCTCATCTTTCCATACTGAGTGGTCATGCTTGTTCCAGATCTGTGGTCATATTTTCAGTCCAAAGTGAACCTATTTTTGTAGTTTCCTTTAGACTCTCAGTGAGTTCTTCTTTGTGTATTGATTTATTAGGACATAAGGCATTACAGCAGGCAGGTATTTGAAGGTAAAAATGTCTTAAACCTAGTCCATCATTACAAATAACAAGGGGGCCATATGTGAAACTGCCAAGACCCACTAGTGATGGTGGTGTTATTAAAAATAGAACTGGCCATACTGTGCAAAAAAACTAGCTTAAGACCTGGAACAAAATCAGAATTAGGAAAGAGACAAATTGATCAAATAAATTTGCGTGTGGTCTTGGGCTTGTCCATCAACATTCTTTGGACTCCGTTTTCTTTGTCTGTACCTGGAATGTGCTGGGCTACAGCATTTGGAAATTTATATCCCTATTAAATTCAATTATCAAACAATGAGAGTATAGGAAGTTATAGGTGTACTGCTAATTTATGACAGTGTCATATATAAACTCAAGAATTTTCTGAAGTAGAAAGCCCAGTGGAATTGAAAGACAAATGAACTTATGGCAAGAAACCTGAGATTTTTCATTCATTATAATTACTAAGTTCCTTCTGTGTGGTAGCTTATTGCATGTTGACATATGAAAATAATTAAGGTGTGGTCTTTAACCACGATGGTCTAAGCCTACGGTTGGGGGGAGAACTTGCCCAATTATGAGAACAGACCTTCACTGCATTCAGATCTTTAATCAAATCTTACTATTCCTACTAAAAACTTTCCACACTATCCTAGAATTACAAATACACACTTTCCAAAAGCACACTTTCTTTTTCTCTTTCCTCATAATTTTTTTTAACCTGTAATCATGTAATAGCCTATGCCTAACAAACATTTGGTTTTATAAGTTTTTTTTTTTTTTTTTTTTTAAATCTTTTTCCTCTCTGTTTCTACCAAATCTATAAGAATAGAGACATTTTTTATAGCACCATGTATTGGGTATATAGAGATTTTTTTTTTCATAGCACTCTGTGTTGGGTACATAATTGTTGCTCAAAAATATTTGTTGGATGAAAGAACAGATCAGTATGTGAGGCAATCAATAATGATAGTACGAGAATAGGGGAGGAGTGATTATTTCTGCCTGTGGTACAGGTAGGATTAGCAGAATTTGATTCAAGTCTTTAAAAATAAATAAAAGATCACTGAGCATTAAAGCAAGAGGAGCAAGAGGGTTGAGGAATTAATTCTAGTCTTGACTTGGCCATTAACTTGCTGCATGACTTTTTATCTTTGAACTTCTTCTGGAACTGAAGGTGCATGCTGTTTTTCACTTCCCCTTCAGGATTCTACTATTTTCTCCTCCCTCAAGGCTTGTGTCAGTAATCTTTGTGTCTTAGCTCTTTCAACTCTAAAATCTACTTTTCAAGGGGTTACTTAACAAATGGTTCTTGTTCTGTAGTGTGAATCCATCTGGAAATTTTAGTCTACTGTGGCTTCACCTGACTACTTAAACCTTATCAAGCTGTCATGAACAGAGATAGAATTTATGGCCAGATGACCTGCCTAGGGGAACTATCTAAGAAATAACTCCAGTTCAGATTTGCTTTATTTTATTTTATGATATTAAGAACACTTAAATGAGATCTACCATCTATACAGATTTTTAAGTGTATAGTTCAGTGTTGTTAACTATGAACACAGTGTTCTCCAGAAGTTCTCCAGAATTTATCCATCTTGCATAGTTGAAACTTTATACCGATTGAATAGGAACTCCCCACTGCCCCGCCCATCTCAGCAACTACCATTCTGTTCCTGCTTCTATGAATTTCACTATTTTAGATAGTTTGCACAAGCAGATTCATGCAGCATTTGTTTTTCTGTGAATGGATTATTTTACTTAGCATAATTACCTCAATCTTCACATATTGTGGAAATTTCTTTTATTTTTAGCTGAATAATTTTACATTTTAGATATATACCACCTTTTCTTTATGCATTCATCTGATAATATATAGTTAGGTTATTTCAACATCTTGGTTATTATAATTATTCAAACTGTGACCATAGGAAAGAAAAATATATTTGGGAGACCCTGATGGCTGTTCTTTTGGATAAATACCTAGATATAGGATTACTGGATTATTTGGAAAGTAGTTATGTTTTTAATGTTTGGGGGAATCTCCTTACTGCTTCCCATATCTGCTGTACCATTTGCATTTAAATTGAGGCAACCCCCCAAAATTTCTGAGGATCCAAACAGCACACTTTCAGTAAAATATTTACTTTTTTACTGTGAGAGAAATGCAAAGTGAAGTTAATTTTAAAAAGTTGTTTAAGATTTTCACAATTAAAGACATTAATAAAAATGATAAGTTCACCAATGTTCTTCCCTGGAATTTGACTTTCTTAGGATGATTTAATTCTCACTATATGTAAAAATTATGTTTAGCAAAGTCAACAAATGAATTGGTAGCTGTTATTCAGTTATAAACCACTCTTACATTTGAAATGAATAAACAATAGCTCTTCTAGCCTTGACATTTATTAGCACATAAGAACCATTTATAACAAAATATGTATGCTGCTGTCAAATAAAAATTGAATAAAACAATATATATCATGATGAAAAACTAATTATTGATAAGGATATCTCTATGAAAATATCCTTTTAGTTTTTATACAAGTTAAAACAAAAATTAGTTTTCAGAATTAATCAATTTATACTCCTGTGCATTATGCACATGAAGTTAAGTTTCCTTAATACCACTGAGGTAATGAAATTGCTTTTTGTAACTGAAAATTTTAAGAGATAATTATACAAGCACATGCAGTTTTTAAAAATATTTATTTTAGTTGTCAATGGACCTTCATTTTATTTGTGTATATGTGGTGCTGAGAATTGAACCCAATGCCTCACACATGCTAGGCAAGCTCTCTACCTCTGAGCTACAACCCCAGCCCTGCATTTTTAATAAATAACACAGAATTCCCTTGTGTAATTTGCTCAGTTAATCTAACAGTAGTCATAATCAAAATATTGACCTTTATTTAAATCCACTGGTGTGACTCAGGTTTCCCCAGTTTTAGTTAAGCTACACTGGTGTGTGTGTGTGTGTGTGTGTGTGTGTGTGTGTGAATTCTGTAGTTTCATTACCTGAGTAGGTTCTTGTACCCATTACCACTGTCAGGACACTGAGTGTCTCCACAGTTATAAGTAACAATTGCATTCCCTTTTCTAATCATGTCTACCTTCCTCGCAAGCTCAGCCCATTCCTAAATGCTGGGAACCAATGATCTGTCCTCTAATGCAGCAATTCTGTAATCTTAAAGCTTTTATATTAATAGAATCATATAATGTAAAAACTCTTGGGATTGGCTTTCTTTTCACTCAGTGTAATTCTCTGGAATTTCACCCAGGTTGAGCATGTAGTAATGCATTCCTTTCTGACGCTGAATAGTGTTCCATGGTATTTATGAACAATTGTTCGATCACTCACCTCTGGAAGGATATTGGGTCTGATTTCAGTCTGTACTATTCCAAATAAAGCTTCTATGAACTTTAGTATACAGTTTTTCTATAACATTTTTATAACTCTGTAGTAAATGGCTAAGAATGTAATTATTAGATTGTATGTTACATATTTCTTTTTATAGGAAACCTCCAAAATCTTTTCCAGAATGGCTGTGCTATTTTACATTCTCATTAGCAGTACAGAAATTGTCTAACCACTCCACATTCTTACCAGCATCTGGTCTGTCACTAGTTCTATTTTAACAATTCTGAAAGCTGTGTATATAGTGGCATCATTAGATTTTAATAAATATATGTGTGGCTTTTAAATTTTGCTAAGAAAAGAGCTTTTAACACTACACTTAAGCCATATTGATTGCTAAATATGATAAAACAATTGTATAGTAACATGATTCTTATACAAAATCAAGAACAACAACACAAAAAGGAAACCTACTATACCACATATATGTGTAGACATATTTTAATGGTACAATATGTTAAGAACTACAAAAATTTTTAACAAAGAATTTGCATTTTAAATCAATATGAGCTTTCAAATCAGTGTTCAGGGAGAGTACATATCTAATAAAAACACTTGTATAGCAGCCAATCATAAAGTGAGCTAATCTCATTTATTTATATAGGGTTTTATCTTTTCATATATATTATCTTGCTTGATCCTCACAATAAGTCTGTGGAGAAGTCATGTTATTTTGCAAATGAAGAAATTGTGACAAATTTGCTGGGGATATTTTGTCCAAGACTGCACAGCTAATAATGTTAGATCTATGACAGGGATCCATGTCTAATCTTGAGGCATAGTGAGAATAAGAAGGAGTACATGAACATTGGTTGATTTTGAAGGCCAGGATTAATTTTTAAGGTGAATGCCCAACATATGACATTCTCTTGTAGCTAGTTTCAAATTGATGTTAAGTATCATATTTTCATGATCCAAAACATAACATGAGCCATCTAGTCACCCAGCTACTTCAGATTTGTTGGATATTCATTGAGCTCTTGTTATTAGAGGTGCTCTTTTAGGTTGTACTGTACACACCCAAACATTAGTTAATTGTGAAAAGACTCTGAGAAGCTGAGAAAAACTTTGCTACCTTCACATCCAAAACAACTTAGAGCCAGTTAATCTTTTAAAAATTATGTATTTTTATTAAAGTTTAGGGATAGACACAGTATGTAAATAATTATTGTTCAAATAATGATCCTGTACTTACACAGGTACAAATCAGTTTGTGGGATTCCAGCTTGTATGGTTGAGATTACTCAGCTCTAGCTTGAGCTCAAGAGACTCTCTTCCATGTTTTCTAAAATTTGTTTTGAAATACACTGAAATATATAAAATATATCAGAAAAATCTATTCAGTGTGAAATTCAGATAACTTATGCATAATGTCCTTAGTGACTAAAAATGAATTACATAACATTTAATTAGGATAACTCTTTTGGGTATTAGGTTATTTTTTAGTGACCATTGATTTGAACTTATGAATATTCTATAAAAATAAAGATTTGGGTCCCCAAATCTGACAGTCTGTCCATCTTGATACCTCCTGTACTACATGCTCACAATCACTAAGTCCTGTTGATTCCTCCTGCTGAGTGTCTCCAAGGTCAACTGGATCTCTAGGAGATTCACCACCCATCCAAGTACCACATGACTGCTGTAGCCTCCTGGCTAGTTCCCTTCAAATCCTTTTCCACATTTTAACCAGAGTGATTTGAAATGCAAATGTAATCCTATCTCTTCTATGTTTACACTCTTTGGAAAGTTTCTTATTGCTCTTAGGATAAAGTCCAGGTTTTGCATAGGTTGAAAAGGGTTTGCCATCTTTCTTACAACACAGCTCACCACTTATGAGTGGAGTTCCAGTCATGACTGACCTTTTCTGGGTTCCAGTCATGACTGACCTTTTCTGGGTTCTCTGGTGGGCACTTGCCCTTCCTAGATCACAGTCCTATCTGCTTGCCTAGGATACCGTTTACTTCTATCAAAGTGTTTCTCTGATCCGTGGACCTCAGGCTTTGAGCTCTGGCACCCTAAATTCCTGTCTTGATATTCATCATACGTATGCTGTGCTATGCCATGTTAATTGTTTTCTGTCTTTCCCCACTGTCCTGCAAGATCCTTAGGCAGGAATCAGCTCTGTTTAGTGCTGCAGCCACTGCTTCAGTGTAGTAACTGGAGCATGCTCAGTGCTTAATAAATATCCACTATTTGAATAAGTGAGAGAATTGAACTGCATTTATATAACTTTTCTATCTGTTATACATCAAAAGCACATGGCTTTGTATTGGCAGCTCTTATATTGAAGATGAATGTATTAAAAAAATTCACACTGGTCATCATCATAGAGAATCACATTCTGTCACAAACAAATAGTAAAATAAGTAATCTCATACTTCGGTATTACTTTGGCTCCAAGACAATAATAATTGAATCACTAAATATTTGCCAGTTACTTTTTCCTCTTATATGCAGGATTAGTAAATAATATAGATCTTTATGAAGCAAGTATAAAATTAACAAGATGAATATTCTGTGATATATCTTGAAATGCAATTTATTTTAAGAAAACATTCATACATGAATGCATTCATGTTTAATCTCCTTTGGTCTTTTAAACCTTAACAATCTTTTTTAAATCTAAATTTGTTTTTTGACATATCTTTTTTAATTGGTGCTTTATAATTATACATAATAGTGGAATTTTCAGTTAAATATTTGTACATTTACACAATGTAACAATATGGTTTGGTCAATTTATTCCCTAGTCCCTTCCCTTTCCCTCTCCTCCTCCCAACGCATGGTCCCCTAAAACCATAAAAAATGCACATATTTTATAATTGCCATTTTGACTGGAGTGAGATGAAATCTTAGTGTAGTTTTGATTTGCATTTCTCTAATTACTAAAGATGTTGAATAATTTTTCATATATGTGTTGATCAATTGTGTATCTTCTGAGAAATGTCTGTTCAGTTCCTTATCCCATTTATTGATTCAGTTGTTTGTTTTTTTGGTGCTCATTTTTTTGAGTTCTTTACATATCCTGGAGATTAGTGCTCTATCTGATGTTCATGTGGCAAAAATTTGCTCCCAAAATGTAGGCTCTTTCTTCACTTCATTGATTGTTTCTTTTGCTGAGAAGAACCTTTTTAGTTTGAATCCATCCCATTTATTGATTCTTAATTTTATTTCTTGCACGTTAGGAGTCTTGTTAAGGAGGTCAGGGCCTAATCTGACATGATAAAGATTTGGACCTACTTTTTTTCTGTTTTGAGTTTTCCCAGCACCATTTGTTGAAGAGGCTATCTTTTCTCCAATCTGTGTTTTGGGCATCTTTGTCTAGAGTGAGATAACTGTATTTATGTGGGTTTGTCTCTGTGTCTTCTGTTCTGTACCATTGATCTACATGTCTGTTTTGGTGTCAATATTATGCTGTTTTTGTTACTATGGCGCTGTAGTGTAGTTTAAGGTCTGGTGTTGTGATGCCTCCTGCTTCACTCTTCTTTCTTAAGGACTGCTTTGGCTATTATCAAGAATACAAGAAACAATAAGTGTTGGTGAGGACGTGGGGGAAAAGGCACACTCATTTATTACTGTTGGGACTGCAAATTGGTGCAACCAATCTGGAAGTAGTACGGAGATTCCTTATAAAACTTGGAATGGAACCACCCTTTGACCCAGCTATTTGGTGTATACCCAAAGGACTTAAAAACAGCATATTACAGTGACACAGACACATCAATGTTTAGAGCATCACAATTCATGATAGCCAAACTGTGGAAGCAACCTAGATGCCCTTCAATAGATGAATGGTCAAAGAAACTCTGGTATATATACACAACGGAATATTACTCAGAAATAAAAGAGAATAAAATTATGGCATTTGTCAGTAAATGGATGGAGTTGGAGAATATCATGCTAAGCAAAGAAAGCTAATTCCAAAAACCAAAGGCTGAATGTTTTCTCTGATAAGTGGATACTAATCTATCATGGGGGGGGAATATGACGAATGGAAGAACTTTGGATTGGGCAAAGGGGAGGGAGGAGATGGGAGGGAGCATGTGGATAGGAAAGACAGTGAAATGAGATACATGTACAATCATACATACCCTAGGCACATGTGTGTGCATGAATGGTGTGACCCTACTTCACGTACAACCAGAAGAGTGAAAAAGTGTGCTGTATTTGTATACAATGACTCAAAGAGCATTCTGTTGTCATGTATAACTGATTAGAACAAATAATCTTAAAAAAATTTTTAAATGTACATATTTACAGAATAATGTGATGTTTTGATGTGCATTTACATTTCAATACAAATCAATGGGTTGACATAAGCACTTTCTTTTGACATGTGTTCCCTCAAGTTAATGTTTCGCTTGAGATATTGTCATAACTTGATCTAGTTGTAGAGGCATGTAAAATTATCCTTCTTTTAAATTCAGTTTCTTTGAAAAGTACAAGGGTTCTAGTAACAAAAACATGTAAATGTAATTGAACTAATTAGCTCTGTTTATAAGCAAATCGTGCAATAAAACATTGTAACTCCATCTTTAAATCATTGTCTCAGCCTGCAGTCTTGCCACTCTTAACTCATTGTCCCAATAAAATTTAATTAACACAACAGTGATCATGTTGGCATTTTGGATGAGAGTTTTTGTAAGACTGAACTATTTATCTTGTGCAGACAAGAATTTGTTATGTTTACAGAGAGGTGCAGAAATCCTTAAGTGGCATTAGCATTTATGTTAGGTGTTTGGTTCACGTTCTCACTGAATAAAGTTTGTTTTTCTTAATACATTATTTCTGATTTTAAAGACCACAGATATATGTGTTCCAGAGTAAAGAATAAAGGGAAAAATAAGAACCACCCATACCCCATCATCCAGAGATAATTAGTATTTTTCAATATATCTTTACTGTCTTAAAGTACATTCTTTTTTAACTTTTAGATAATAATGGATAGAAAAATTTATTTTCTGATTATTCATTTCATATGTCATCCACCATAATTTTTTGCTTTTATTGTTCAAAAATCATGTTTTTTTGAAATCGCTGTTATTTTTTATATATAAGAAGATATTTTCTGCAAAATAGTGGCGATTTGACTTCTTCCTCTCCAATTTGGATGCTCTTTATTTCTTTCTCTTGCCTGATTGCTCTGGCTAGGACTTCCAGTACCATGTCTAATAAAAGTGGTTCAAGTGGACATCCTTGTCTTATTTCAGTTTTAGAGAGAAAGCTTTCAGGATTTCTCTGTTCAATATGATATTAGCTGTGGGCTTTTCATATAAAGTATGAATGTAAGTATAGCTTTTTAATTTTGTTGAAGTGTGTTCTATCCTTGTTTCATTCAGAGTTTTCATCATGAAGCAATGTTGAATTTTATCAAATGTCTTTTCCACATCTATTGAGGTAATCATTTCATTATTGACCTTCATTTGGTTGATGTCGTGTATCATGCTGTCAGCTTGTGTATGTTGAAGCATCCTTGCATTTCTAAGATTAATTCCATTTGATCATGTTGTACAGTGTTTTTGATGTGCTGTTGAATTCATTTTGCTAGTATGTTGTTGAGGATTTTTACATAATTGTTCATCAGGGACATTAGCCTGTATCTTTTAGCTTTAGCTTTCTTCCTTTTTTTTTTTTTTTTTTTTTTTTTTTTTTTTTTTTTTTTTTTGTCCTTGTCTGGTTTTGGTACTACGGTACAGAGTAATTTATATTAGTTTTTTTTTCTTCAAATGTTTTGTAGAATTTGGCAGTGTGCCCTCTAGTCCTGGGATATTCTTTGATGGGCAAAATTTTTTTCACTGTTTGTTCTTATTACTTATTATTGGTTTGTTCAGACTTTCTGATTCATCAGGGCTCAATCTTGGTTAGGTTCATGTGTCTAGTAACTTATCCATTTCTTCTAAGTTATCCAGTTTATTGGCTTACACTTATTCACAATAGTCTCACTAGAGATCTTTTGTCTTTCTGTGATGTCATTTGCAGCATCTCCTTTTATGTCTCTGGTTTTACTTATTTTACTCTTTGTGTTTCTTAGTTGATCAAGCAAAGGGTGTATAAATCTTATTTAATTTTTTGACAAAACAATTTTTTGTTTGGTTGATATTTTGTGTTTCTTCTAGTCTTTATTTATTTATCTTTTAAACTTATTTTTTCTTTCCCTTTACTAGTTTTGGGTTTGTTTTGTTTTTGTTTTTCCAGTTATTTGAGGTAAAATGAAAGGCTGGTTATTTGAGATCTTCCTACATTTTTGGTGTAGATGTTCACTGCTATAAAGTTCTTCTTAGTGCTTTTGATATATTCCATAAGTTTTGGTATGTAGTGTTTCCATTATAATTTGTTTCAAGAAATTTTTGTATTTGTTTTTAATTTCTTCAATATTTCATTGGTTGGTCATGCTTTTTAAAAAAAAATTTCCATGATATGTATAGTTTCTAGAGTTTTTTCTCATTATTGATTTCTAGTTTTATTGCATTGCAGTCATAGAATATACTCAATATAATTTCATTATTTAAAAATTTTGGAGCTGGGGATATAGCTCAGTTGGTAGAGTGCTTGCCTAGCCTAGAGTACAAAACATTGGGTTTATGATCCAGCACCCAAGGTAAAAAAAAAAAAAAAAAAAAAAAAAACAAATATGAGCAACAACAAAAATTTATAATTGTGATACTTGTTTTGTTCTGTGACTTACCCCATGACTCATCCTGGAGAACATTCCATATACTCTTACTAATAATAATACCTATTCTGTGTCTGATGGATGGAAGGTTCTGGAGATGTCTGTTAGATCCATTTAGTCGAGGGTACCGCTTAACTCTGTTGTTCCTTTGTTATTGTTATGTCTGAATTAGCTATACATTGCTAAAAGTGGGATGTTAACATTTCCCTATTAACTTTTATTATTTTATTGGAGTCTATTTCTCCATTTAGGTCTATTGATATTTTTATATATTGATTTGCTTTAATATCTGGCTCATCTATCTTCACAATTGCTATTTATATTTTGGTGAATTCACCCCTCTTTTTTTATTGTTTTTGATCTGAAGCCTATTTTATCAGATATAAGTATAGCTACTCTTGCTTTCTTTTTGATTCCTTTTACATAGAATATTTTTTTCCATCTCTTTACTTTTAGTCTATCTGTGTTCTTAGAGATTAAGTAAGTTTCTCATAAGCAACACATAACTAAGGCTTTTTTTTTTAATGTTCAATGACTATGTCTTTTAATGGAAGAAGTTAATCCTTTTATATTTAAGGTTATTACTATAGGCAATGTCTTACTACTGACATTTAGTATTGTTTCAAGTATTTTCCCATCCCTTCCTACTTAAGCACACTTTTAAATATTAGAATATTGGGCAATGTATTTTTTTTTTAAATTATTTATTTCTTTTAGTTGTACACAATGCCTTTATTTTTACGTGGTGCTGAGGATCTAACCTGGGCCATGCATGTGATAGGTGAGCGCTCTACCACTGAGCCACAACCCCAGCCCTGGGCAATGTATTTTTAAGGTGTTAAAGACCCTAAACAACATAAAACAAGTCAGCTATATTAATATACAATGACCATTCCCATATAAGACTAATTCATGGTGTCTGTAAAAGCTTCAGTGACTTTTTATTGGGTTGCCCTTCACACCTGGAAAGAATGTATAACTATTTACTATTCTTCCCTGACTCATAATGTTCCCAAGCTAAAGATGTTCATGTATACTAGTAAATAATAAATTGATGATCTTTCTTTGCATAGGCTTAATTCCTTTTCACTATTTTTTAGGATCTTAAGTAAACAGAATGAATTTATTACTATGATTCAGCATTCATATTCTGCATGACTCACTTCTAATTTTCTTATATTTGTTTACTTATAATATAGTGATTGTCCTTATACCCAAGCCAATCCTAAAACATTACTGTAACATATAAAGCTATTTGTTTCTCCTGATATTTTTATCTGCCTTTATCTCTTATCTTCCATGAAAGGTGACCACCATTTGGAAGAACTGTTCCAAATATGTGATAAAAATGTAAAACAATGCAAAACTTCTACCTTGACTTTATAGTAGATAACATATCAATCAGTGTGATAATACTGCATTATTAGATATGCAAGAAATTTTGCAACATAACAGGCATTGCCATTTTAGTATATATACTCAATTACAATAATAGTAACATTGTTCAAAATGTGGCAGAATACCTGTGAAGTGTCTGGAGTCTATTGATGTGCCCATATTACACTTCTCAATAATCACTGCTTTAGTGTCAATGTTGTGATCTAAGACCACAGGACTTTACCTTAGATTTGACCCATTCCTTCTCCTATAGGTGAATGTACCACAATGCCAAAATATGACGATGAAGACAATGGTAATTCACTCACCATATTTTCAAAAGCAGAACCAATTTCTTAAGGTTATGTTGTATATTTTTAAATCAAATTTTCTGTCTTCAGTCATGATGCTACAGTATTTGCTTAAATACAAAGTTTCCTTGTTTTGTGTAATTTTCTAAATTTCTAAGGTTTGAATGAAACACTAAACAAGGTGAACATAAAAAAGATTATGTAAAAATGAAATAAACATGTGAAGGAAATTATTTAACAAGTATAGTTATAGTAAATGTCTTCTTTGAATTCTAATTTGAAATGAGCATTAATATTCTTAAATCTGAATTTCTGAAATTCACATTAAAAATGTTGATATAATAATAGTAATAAAAAGATAAATTATAAAGACAGTGGATCACTTTATTACTACAACTAAGGCCTTAGGGACTTCCATTTTCATATTGAAAAGTTATTAATAAAATATTCCTAAAAAAGAGAATAGTATTATATGAATGAGAGTACAATTAAAATATTAACCACAAGTACTGAATGATTTTATTGTAAAGTGAATAATTTGAATGTCCTATTTAGAATATGCAATGAACTTCCTTCATTATTTTGAATTATCTAAAATTTGTAAAATTTATTTATCATTTATGGTATAACTTATTTCATCAAGAATGACTTTTAAGATACATTTGCAAACGGGACTATTTCACTTATGGAGGCTTAACTGCTGTAACAAATAGACATTCAAATTTATGTAAATACTCAAGCATAATAAAAAATAATGTTTTAATCATGATCAGTCTGAGGCAGTTCCAGGTAATTGGTTTAGAGGCAAGAGTTATGGAGGTAGAGTGCATATTACAGTCATTCAGCAACTCAGGCCAGTTAAAGTTTTTCCATATTTAACATTTGACTTCTAAGGTTGCTTAAGTTAACATTCCAGCTGGCAGAGAAGAAAACAGTATAGAGGATCATGCTTGGGACATGTTGTTGCATTGGGCTTACAAGTGGAACATATAACTTTCACTATTATTTTATTGGCTAATTACTTAGTCATATAGCCACAGCTGACTACAAAAGAGGCTGGGAAATATAGTGTATTGGCATGGATAAGAAGTGCTTTTGACAAATGGCCAACATAATCTGCCACAGCAACATTTTTAGGGAGACTCTAAAACAGAGATTGCTTTGGGTCTGGCAGATCTAAGATCAAATCTTACTCTTTTTCCTACCAACTGAGCAACAGTGGACCAAGTATTTACTTTATCTTTTCTGTAATGCATACATTTATAACACAGAGATAAAAACATCCACACACCTACCCTCACAAGGATTATTGTGTAAATTTAATGAAGTCATGCATAAAAGTTGCCTAAGAGTGCCTGGCTATATAGTAAAACTATGTTATATTATTGTGTTAATAATGATATTATTGTATATATCATAATAAGTATATTAACCCATTAAGTCCTGAGTTTTCATTTCTGTGAGAATTTCAATTAAATTGACACAGGTGCATTAAAATAGGTTGGAAATCATAATCTAGAGTTAATATATCTTTTATATGTATGTATACATATATATGTATATACATATATTTTTAATTGCTCTAATCATTCACCTATTATTTTTTTTGTCACAATAAGGTTTTAAAACCTATTTATTTCAAAGGGACCATAAACAGTATATTTGCTGTTTAATTTAAGGTTTTTAGTGTCCTATATGTGGGACAATGGGACATCATGGGTTAACCTTCTCACCAACCTGTCAGCAAAGGAGTATCCCCCAGTTTAGTGGTTTTGATTCACCATAGTGGAGTTTATTTTATGGATTACATCATGGTCTTTCAAAAGCTCCCTTAAGAAATGAATGTGGGATAACAGATAAGGGTAATTTCTTCCTCCCTATTGAGGAAAAAAAAAGGAGTAAAATGTTTGATTTTGAGAAAATGGGGACCAAAGGCATTTTAGTTTGTATGTGAGCAAAGTTTGCCACATGGATGGCAAAATACTCTGAAAAGATCCAAGAAGTTTCTGGTTTAGAGAAAGTGGAGAGGCATGTTTAACAGTGGAAAAGATTATCTGAATATTTGAGCCATGTCAGTTTCATCCAGATCTTGTGTTGGTGGCTGTTAGACCTCTGGCTTTCTTCATGTGTTTTTTGCCAATCTTGGCAAAACATAAAACCTAGAAATGTGGGATGAAGATGATTGCTGGGGAGCAGGAGTGCCACAGCTAAAGAAGATAGACAACAGCTGCTGAATATAACACTGAGGTCATCCTGAATCACGTGATATCAGTTTGTGTGGGCTGGAAAACTGGTAGGAGGCACATTCTGAATACTGGCAAGATGGACACATTTTTCCAGTTCATTATAATCATACTGAAATGGAAAACAAGCTACTTAAATTGGAGATGACTGATGATATCTGTAAACATTAATAAGATTTACTAATATTCTGCTAGGATATTGCTTAAACATAGTAGGAAAATCCTTTTGCTTTAGGTTTCATGGGTAGCAAAGTATTGGGGAGCACTTAAGTCATTTGTGCCAGGTGAAGCATGCAATATACAATGTGACCGTGGAACACGTGTCCTGTATGCACCTTCCAAGAGAGCAGGCTCTGCTGGCTGTATACTGCTGCTGCATTTAGTCTGGTGTGATGAGTGTGGAGAGAATCTGTATGTAGTCTGAGACTTTCACTGCATAGGTACCTCCACAGATGACTGGTGATGACATATATTTCTCAGTGGCACTTAGTAAAATTATATAAAGAATCTAGGGTCCAGTAGAGAATCTAGACAGAGAAAAAGCCAGGTTATAATTTTAAAAATTTCCTTCTGTTGGCTTTTACTTTTATAATATGTAAAGAAACATTTAAACTATGAAATGTCAAAATCTTCCAACAGTATCTATAGGGCTACTGAGAAATTAGAAATTTTTTAAAAATATGGAGCTTTTTTGTTTTGTTTTTAGACAAAACATGAAGAACTCACTAATTAAGCACATTTGTCATGGTATTTTAACAGGCAATTTACAACTTTCTTTGAAAAAATATGTGGATTCTTGCTTAAAGGCAGCTTTAGCTAGAATATGAGTGAATGATGCCAAAATCTTCTAGAGGATTTAGAAGCAATGTAGTTAAGTGAAAAAATGCAATGAATAAAAAGTACCTAGAATATATGAGGTAATGTTAAAAATTAAAATATTATAATGTGGCATGGAAGCAAAGTCGTTTTCAGAATAATTTCAAATGGAAAAAGAATTTTCTATAACTGAAGATTTCAAAAAAATGAAAAAAATTAATTTTCTTTGGATGAATCGCTTTATGACTGGTACTTAAATCCTGCATTCTCACAATAAGAAAAATGTGTTGTCAAGAAGTAATCCCTCTTGGAAACACAATTGGATAATCCTTTGTACAAGTATTAATTTCCAAACCCATCTCACATATTGTGTAATAAATGGTACTTATTTTGCATGCAGTAATATCTATATTGGGCAAGTAATGATAGATTTCCAAAGACTCAAAAATAATTATTGTAGCCATCAGTCGTCATTCCTTTAATTGCAGGTCTGTTCATTTTTGCCTTGTGTTTAATAGGATAAATTTAAGTACCTTAAATAAGGAGATGTTTCCCATTGTGGGGTTTTCTGCAGAAGTAACATTCTGTTATTTTAACTTTTATAAATTAATAGATCGACTTTGAAAAGTTATATGACTGATTTTGTGATAAATTAGTGCAGAAATCCCTTCAATGTGCACATAAAGGGACACCCAAGTCCATCTGAACAACATTAATAATTAATCGTATTTTTTATTCTGTAGTTCATTCTCAGAAATCACTAGTTGTGAGAAAACCCCTACCTAATTTTAGCCAAAAGCCAAATTTACAACCTTTATTCCTGGTTTTGGTACACTCTCAAGCTATACTTTTCTTTCCCTTTGCAAATATGTGAAGATGGCCAACAGATTCTCTTCAAGCATCTTTCCAGAATTAATCACTCATAGTTCCTTTCTTTTTCAAAATTTTACCTTTTCCTCCCCAGATTACAGTTTAGTATGATGACTAATGTCCTTCCATAAATGTGTTTATAATTCATTTTATGTCGTCATTTAATTGAGGGTTGTATTTAGAAATTATTATAACCGATATTCTACAATAACTTTTTTTCAGAGTTATTTTGCAATTTATCAACATAGCAGTGTAATTAACCATGAATACTACTAATAATATATATTGCCATACCCATATTGTAATGCAACCTAAGTACTTTGTATTATTCCAATGTAAGTGTTTACAAAATCACCGTTTTCAGTTCATTAAATGGCAGCTCAATAGTATTAAGATCAAAGAAAATAGTAGAAAAGTGTTACATTGTTTACCTTTTCATTGAATTGCTTACTTATGTTTTTTATGTTTTCCATTGCTCTAATTCTATTTGGTGCACTTGCATTTACTTCCTATTTTTTAAATACTTTGAATTTACTCTACCCCCTCTCAATTTTGATGTATGTATGTCTTTTCTCCAAATAGTCATATTGTATCATTAATGTAAAGCAGCAGAGTGAAGAAAGTAGATGTTTCTAGCTCTTCTGTTATATCAGAATGCAACTCTTATTCAGTTTATTTATATTTACTCATTTCTCATACTGTTCAGTGGAATCTACAATAACTTTTTAACTGATTCAGTTTAATGACTGATATTTTTATATGAAATAGGATTCTTTTTATCATTCTTTTTATCAGTGCAGTGATTCCTACTCATAGCACATAAAGTTAGAAATCACTGCATATTGAATGGGAAAATGGAGAAGTCAGTTCATGTCAATGAATCTAAGATTTTGTTTCACTTGAGGACTCTTTGGATTTTTCCAATTTCACCTCTGCTTATGCCTTGCTAAAGCAAATCTAAATGGGAATGTTTTCCTCCGCATATACCCAGCAACTCCTATCAGAGCCTTTAAAACATAGCATTTCTTTATTCCCCAGAGCTTCTTTTTTTCCCTTTTGGATACTGATTTAAATTGTGGTTCTGGTTAGCATCCAAAGAGGAAGTGTTTGCAAATCATACCAGACAAAACACACCTCTTCCCTACTCTAGTATCTTTACTTTCAGATCTTCACTCTAGCCAATATGTTACTTGTATTTCTCAGCTTTTTCATCTTCCCTGGGTAACTCAAATTATCTTTCCAATCTCATATAGTGTAAAGCACACTTTTTTAGTAAAGTCTTTTTATATAGAAAGTAAATTCTCTCTTATTAAGATATTTTAGAATAAATAATAGTTGATTGTGTTGAGTTGAGAAACTCGTTAGTATCTAAGGAGATAAAGAGAATATAATCTCTGCCCTCAAGATACCAATAGTTAATTGGCATAGATATATTGACCAATAAAGTAATATGAACGTAAAATAAATATAACACAGTGATATGTGATTATTGCACAAAACTTTTGGCATAGGAGTGTTCCATAAAGAAAGCAATGGACAGTGATGGAGCCATATCAATATTTATAGCAGCTCAAGTCACAATAGCTAAACTATGGAACCAATGTAATTTCCCTTCAATGGATGAAAATGGATGAATCAATAAAAAAGTTATATATGTATATATATATATATATATATGTAATGGAATATTACTCATCCTTAAAGAAGAATGAAATTATGGAATTTGCTGGTAAATGGATGGAGCTGGAGAATATCATGCTAAGCAAAATAAGCCAATTCCAAAAATCCAAAGGCAGAATGTTTTCTCTGATATGTAGATGCTAATTCACAATAAGGTTGGGGGGAGCTAGGGACGAATAGAGATAATTTAGATAGAGAGGAGTGAAGGGAGGGGAGGGGGTAAGTGGGTAGTAAGGATATTAGAATGAATCATACATTCTTACCCTATAGACATATATAACTATATGACCAGTGGGATTCTATATCATGTATAACCAGAAGAATGAGAAATTATACTCCATTATATATGATGTACCAAAGTGCATTCTACTGTCATGTATAACTAATTTAAAAAATTAAAAAAAGAAAGCAGTGGACCTGGCTCTTACGGGATTATCAAGATCTCTCTCAGTCTCTGTGCAACTTTAAATAAGTTCACATTAGATATCTCTTTGCTCAGAAAGCAAATATCTTTGCTGTCCTGTGAGTTCTGTATACTGTTACCTAACTATAGCTGGCTCAGAGGTAGTATTTGATAGTGTTTACTGAATGAAATGAGACAGAAAATTTCTAAGTAATTCAGAAGTTTATCTCTTCCTTTCTACTATGCCCTTTCTTGTTTAAATTTTAAGTTCAGTAATCTTAGCTGTCACTCATTTCTTTTCTCTTTTTCCTTCCTTTTTTCCTTTTTCCTTTTTTTTTTTTTTTTTTTTTTGGTAACAGAGTTTGAACCCACGGATGCTTAAACACTAAGAAACATCCTCAGCCCTTTTTTTTATATTTTATTTAGAGACAGGGTATCACTGAGTTGCTTAGAGCCCCACTAAATTGCTGAGGCTGGCTTTGAACTCATGATCCTCCTGCCTCAGCATCCTGAACCATTGGGATTGCAGGCATGGCTGCTATTCTTTTCTATGTTACATTCTCTTCTTTCCATTTTCATGAGTTATTTTTCCACAGATTAATTTTATTTTGTGTAATAGGAAGCATCATTTTCAAGTTACTGGTCATATCATTGAAGCATGACCGAATAATTTAAATGGCTGAGATTTCTGTGAAGGAACTGAAGACATTAGTCTGAGAGATTCACAATAACTCTTGAGTAGTCCCAAGGATTAGCAGAAACAGGGTTGTTTTTCCTTTTTTATTATTGATGTATATTTTATAAAAGCTCTTAAAAGCCACCTTTTTATATTCATTCTTATGGTTATGTGCCTGAAGTAACCAATAAAATGTGCCAGTAAAAACTGTAATGATGGTGTTTCAAGTTCCATTTAAACATTATAAATAGCTAAAAACTCTATCATTAACCTATAGTTATTTTCATTAAAAAAATCATGTTGCTTATTTTATTTATTTTGTCAATTCTTTGGAGACTTTTATATGAAGTAGGATAAAGACAATCATATTTACATTAATATATTCAATTTTTAAATTTTATAATCGATATTTTTAATAATATTATACAGTTAGACCCTATTTTGAGCAGGGCTGATGTAAAAAGAAACTTTTACAAACATCATTTTGAAAAAAAAAATTTTAGTTGTTGATGGACCTTTATTTTATTTATTTATATGTGGTGCTGAGAATCAAACCCTGTGCCTCACACATGCTAGGCAAGCACTCTGCCACTGAGCCACAATCCAGCCCCCAGACATCATTTTATAGACAAGGCTGTTGGGTGACATTTATGAAGGCATAGATGTGGAAGGTTTGAATCTAAATATTTTTAGTTTTGAGTTAAAATTCAAATTTAGAGCTGGCAAAGTTTTGTTTCAATGAGAAAGCATAAATTAAAATTATTTTAATTCAAATTTTCTTATTCAGCAAATATAGCAAACATCGGCAATGAATCAAGCTTTGTAACTAGGCATTGATGGAACAAAGGTGACCAAATGAACCTTACCCATGCAGTCTACTACTGATATAGATTGTGCTTCTGTTAATTACATAATCAATCAAAAATTTCTTAAAAATTATTATTGATTGAACTGTTGCACTTTACATTTAGCTGAATTTCTAAGTAGATGGCCTAAATGAAATAATTTTGTTGGTACATTTCAGCATACCTCTCATCTTGATGTTTTTTAAATTGTCTGTGTTAAAGTAATGGGACTATTACCTCCTTTTCTTTGTGGGTGATGGTCATCCACTAAGATGTGAACACACCAAGGCAAGGGAATTGAGGAAATGTTATGTTATGTTACACATGTTTTTTAAGACCCAGCAGAGAGTTAAATTTATAATTGAACTGGGTATTTAAAAACTTGCTATAAAACTGTGAAAACAACTATTTTGATCTAACCAATTCTGCATAGACTATTCATATCAGAACTATTTTATGTATGGACTACGAGCTTTGGATCAAAAAGCAATTAATGTAGCCTCATTTTTTTGAGATTGAGCCTTCCTTATATTTGAAAATATTGTTTTAATTTTAAAAAGAAAAAGCTCATATTTATGTAAGACATTCAGCACCAGTAAAGAAAATAGAATGTCTTTTGAGTAGTGTCCTTTTGAGTAGTAGAGAGTGTTCATAAATCCATTAGAAGAAAAATGCATATTTATTAGGTATTATAATCTTCCATTTCAGTGAATTACATTCTGTAATCCTTTATAAAGCATAGCTTATCATTTTAGCTTTTAGGTCAGCAATGGTATTTGAGCAATATAAACGAATCAAAATAAAAAGATTCCGGACATACATTTTTTAGCAGAGATGTTAGTTTAGAAATACTTTGTACATAGTCTTTTTTTTAATATTTTTTATATATTTATTTATTTCCTTTAGTTGTACACAATGCAATGCATTTATGTTTACGTGGTGCTGAGGATCGAACCCGGGCCGCGCACGTGCGAGGCGAGCGCTCTGCTGCTGAGCCACAACCCCAGCCCTTGTACATAGTCTTTTTATTTCTTTAATTGTCCAAATTCTCCTAGAGACAAGTGGGAAATTATTTTTTAACAAAGAATAACGACAAAAAAAAATCACTCCAAAGTTAAATAAAACTTTGTATTTAGGATATTTCTTAACCTACTTAAATAGATTCATACAATCTTGCATAATGCTTAAATATTAATAAATGAGGTCCGTGCCCTGAAGAACTACAATGTCCAAATCCTTTATAAACTCAATGACAGTGAAAATTCTTTTTGCAGTATGACTACATGTGAAATATGTTTTAAATGAAAATTCCTGAGATGTTACACTATAATTTACAGATGGATTAGTAATTTAAGATTCCACATTAGCAGTTTTTCCTCATTTCAAGTAACAAATTTCTCTTTCCAGCTTTATTACTAAGGAAGAAAATCACTTAATGTATCTGGATTTCTCTTTTCTCTTTAGTAATTGGGACTTTAAGAAAAATATTCTAGAGGTAGCACAGCAGAGTCAAGAGCATAGATACAGAGTAAGACAGACCTGCATTTCACTTAAGGCTTTGCATATGAGTCATTGGATCATTTTAATTACATTAGCTGAATTTGTTTTCTCTTCTGAAATTTCTTGGTTGTGTGATTTTGAAGTTTAGCAATCACATGCAGCACTGAATGTGATTTAGAACTATACACATATACACATGAATCAAAGTAAATTTTAGTATACAACATATGTCCAATAAAGATGATTTTAATATTATTGTTATTGTTCTCTGCACTAGGATATAAACTCCATGGAGACTTGTCTGTTGCAGTCACTGCTCTATTCCCAGTGCCCACAAGAGTGCTTAGCAAATGCAGTGGTCAATACATATATGTTAAAAGGGAGTGGTTGGGTGAATGATTTTACCCTTAGGGCAACTACTAACCAGAGAGTTGAATTTTGGGGAATTGCTTACACTACTCTTACAACATCAAGGAAATAGTAGATGTAGTTTTGATTTTGAAATTGTGTTTTTATCCTTTCTAGTAGACTTTGAACTCAGAGGAAAATCAACTTTTGAATACTGATCCCTATTTTTGACATACAACATGCTTATATTTATGTGTGTATTGTGTGTAGTTATTTTATAGGTAGCATATTTGAGTGAGTACATACTTTAATTATATGTTTTTTATTAGTTATACTCTGAATTATATTTTAGCTTACTGGATCATAATTATACAACAACATCACATTTACCAAAATGTAAGAGGGGGTTGCTTTTCATGCTACAGTATCTTCCACCTGAATCTTTTGAGACCTTGCCCCAACCAAGTAGTTCTGACCAACCTACCCATTCTGTAGTTCACACAGCTTCTCACCAGTTTCTCAGATTCCCTTAGAAGATACTTTCTGACATGTAGAGAAAGAAAAACACTATATCTTAAATGTTAAATAGTATTTATAAATACTTCATCATGGTATTTAAATTGGTTCACTTCTAGTTCAGATCCTCCATTGGTATCAGAGAAACCCAGCAGCTGTCTCACTTTTTAAATTTAGGGGGGAAAAAAAGAAAAAAAGAAAAATCACTTCTCATCTACAAATATATCCTAAAAAATACATCGAAGCTCCAGTAATAAATTGTAGGTTAATTATTTCTGGCACTGTATGTCAATATTCCATAATGCTTAGGCATATGTGAATGCATACACACCACAATGAGAAAATTTCTCAAGCCAAAAAGTGAAAAAAAAAATTCCCTTAAAATGTAACATTTTTTCTGGTTTGAAACCCAGTTCATCTTTATGATGGCTGACTTTTTCTTTTCTGGTCTAAACTTGATTGACTTCTGGAGAAAAATGGTCAAGAGATCTTTCACTACTCTCCATCCCCTGAGTTTTGGTGGCTCAAAATTCCTCTCTTCTGTGTACAACTAGTTCCAACTGAATTATAGAATTATTCACTTTCTTCCCTACCTCACTAAATTTTCAGCGTCTTTTCATAAAACTCTAGTTAGTGCAATCAGATTAGTCATGTGCTTACAAATTACTCCTCATCTAAGTGTTTAAAAGCCATTTGTTATATTGAGACATCTGGATAGCAGCACTATTCTCTCTCTAAAGGCATATCCAAGAAGGTATTTGCTTGCAATATGTTGTAATGCCTGAGAATATTCTAGTATCGATATAATTTCTGGTTGGTGAGCCTCAAGAGATCAGAAAAGCATGTCTTGAGCTTGGTTTCTATATACGGTTAGTTAATTACACAGTGCTTTGCATATAGTATGTATGCAACCAGTGTTTGCTGGTAATCATCCTTGTTGCTGAGTTGTTTGCATTAACCAAAACAAGTGTACTCTTGAGAAATCAAAGCATATGCAAAGGAACATTACACTTAATTCTCTTACAGAAAAACCAGAATAAAATGCATTCAACACTGTAAAGATTCTAATGTTTTCCTACTGCAAGAGGTTGATTTATTAAATTAAAACTTCAGTTGAGATGAAAAATACAAAAGCCCTATTTAATATAGTTACATCTTCTAAGCCAAAGAAAAGTTCTCTTTGGTTTTTTATTTGCTTTATTTATTTAGTTTTATAATTTTTGTGGATATATATTTTTTGTCAATGTGGTAGGATTACATGTCTTATTACACTACAAATATTATAAATAGATCCATCTACATAGGCTTAACTTATTAATTATAAAGATTTTATGATACAGAAAGTTTTTGAAATGTTCAGAACTTATCTCAGACAGAAAAACATAAGCATATAAAGTTATGAAAAACTTTATAGTTTCATCAATATTTTGAATCCTATATCTAGGATATTTTGGATCCTATATCTAGGGGTCAGAATCTTCCAAACTATTTTCTATATCTTTTTTTTAACTGTGCTTTATAATAGCTAGAATTCAACAAAAACTCTAAGGGTGTATTTATGATTAGTTTTTTGTACAAAAGGACAAATATTACCTTGTTCCATATACCACATCAAAGAAAGAGAGATAATTAATATTGTATTGTACAAAGATAACTATGTTCACTTTGAGTATTTCTAAACCTGTAAATTCAAGGTTATTTTTGTTCACTTGTTTCTTTTACTACTAGAAGGAGTAAAGAGATAATGGTTCATGTTTACAGTGCCTCACTTTCTTCCAAAATGATTGATCAATTTTATTCATTCAATCCATCATTACTTCAGGATTTATTCAAAATTTATGAAGAAAATACAACAGCCATGCACTGTGCAAGGGATAAGACAGATGAATGAGATAAAGTCATTGCTCTAAAGAAGTAGTATGAAGGGCTGGGGTTGTGGCTCAGTGGTAGAGCGCTTGCCTAGCATGTGCGAGGCCCTGGGTTTGATCCTCAGCACCACGTAAAAATAGATAAATAAATAAAGATGAAAATAAATAAATAAATAAATAAATAAAACATCTTAAAAAAAGAAGTAATATGAAGATACTCAGGGAAATACACAATTTCAAGACAATCAAATAACTGTAGTGAAATATGTTATTAATATAATGGAAACAATGTAAGGATAAATACTTGAATAAGTGGTGGTAACTTAATCTAAGAGAAAAAGAGGATAGTGACTTATTCCAGCTGGAGGAAATGGTGCTATGTATGTAATGACAAGGCAAGTCAGACTGATGGTATAAGATAAAGTATAGTCAGGGCATAGATCTGTTCATGTCATGCTGAGGAATTTGTCCTATGGAAGGAAGGTAATGAACTTTATTAGTCAATCTTAAAGTAAGGAATTGATATATTTGATTTTTTTAAATTCAGTGTTGTATATATAACAGTAGCATGCTTTACAATTTGTAATACACATAAAGAGCACCTTTTTCATATCACTGTTATTATACAAAGTATATTCTTATCTTTCATGTCTTCAAACATGCATTTAGGGTAATGATAACCCTCTCATTCTACCATCTTTTTTCTTTTTTTCCTTCCTCTCTTTATACCCCCTTGCTCCCTCCCTCCCCATTGACCT
Organism: Tamias sibiricus; assembly: GCA_025594165.1. Taxonomy (NCBI): domain Eukaryota; kingdom Metazoa; phylum Chordata; class Mammalia; order Rodentia; family Sciuridae; genus Tamias; species Tamias sibiricus. The sequence continues at coordinate 82,531,741 of CM046660.1, forward strand.
TTCTGGTGTTCCTCTAATCCTCCTATGCTCCCCAACCCAATCCCACCGTGAATCAGCTTCAGAGAAAGATATATCAGAGAAAACATTCGGTATTTGATTTTTGAGATTGGCTAACTTCACTTAGTGTAATATTCTCCAATTTCATCCATTTACCTGCGAATATCTTTGATTTTATGAAGGAGAACTCCAATGGTAGTGCGGAAAACAAATAGATGGCTTTCTGGTTGTCCATATAGTGAAGGGGACATGAGTTCAAGATCAAATTGGCAGTTTTAATTGACAGGTCATCCTGACTCCTGGTGTCTGACTTAAGGACATGGGAAGATGATTGTGCAATTTCCCACTCTCAGCCTGGAGGAACAAAGAGATTCTAGGACATGTGTAATCAGTTAATACTTAAAGTACCAGTGAGACATCAGGAGAAACAGAGTATAAAAACATAAAGGCACCTGAATTTGGAGAGTGAGACTTGGGTCAAATATAGAAGTTTGGGTAAGTGTTTACCTAGGAGGTGAATTCATGGAAGTTGATTAAATCAAGTAGAAGATATCAAATGAAAAGGGTCAAAAGACGCAGAAAGAAACCTAAGAATAAGGATGGGAAGAATTAGGAAGAGGAAGGTTGTTAAAAGGGTGAATGGTTGCCTCTCTTAACATTAAGGCAAATAAAGAAATTAAGAATATTTGGAAATGCTTTTTTTTTTTTTTTTTTTTTTTTTTTTTTTTTTGTAAAAAGAAATATAGGTAACCACATTTTAAAATGTGGATAAAGTAATTTGTAAGGGCTATCAAATTTGGGAGTATGGGCTAATTTAAATATTAAAATTTTCAACACACAGATTCTGTTTGGAAATTTCATCTAAAATTAATTGCTTTCTTCACAAATATGGAATGCTTAGGTTTTTACTTTCATTCTTTTAACATTAAATTTATACTAATCTTATGGGTTATTGGGAAAAATTAATACAAAACATACAAAAAAAACCCCATAATTACTATTTCTCTCATGAGTGACATATTTAGCTTTATTATTAATAGCAACCAGAATGATGAAAATAAGAATACTCAGAATTTCAGTCTTCAAAATTATTTCATATGTCTAACAAAAAATGGACATTTTCACTTTGGTGTATATCAAGAAGAGAATTGCTTAATTTTTACAGATACTGGTGATCATGTTTGGGATTATTTTGATCTTTGAATTGAATGCTGACTCATATAGGTAGACATATAGAATTTTCATAGTTTATTTAGATAGAAAAATGTGTTCTGTCCATGAGCGAGGAACACATTCAACAACTTTGCCTGCCTATTTCTTCCTGTGCAACTTTGGTAAAATAATTTTATTTTATGTATTTAAATACATTTTCCAAACTCTCTACCCCATCTAGGGTTTTGTTTAAATTATAGAATTAAGTCTAACAGGTATAATATATTCATTCAATATGCTGAAGTAAATCTTGTTAAAAAAAAAAAAGGATTTTTACTGCTAGTGCCTACAGTTTTTTTTAAGTTAATTTGTCAGCCCATAGATCCACTGCAGCTGAATTAGTTTACTTAAGTTGTTTATTTGCATTAAAGTATAATCTTTTAGTTAGTTTCCAAACATTGTTGAATTTTTCTTTCATAAATATGAGGACCGCAGATACACTAACGATATTTTTTTTCTCTTTGAAAATCAATATATTATGGAACACCTTGTAGTGTAAGATTACAACATATGCATATGTATATATGTATGTATGTGTGTGTGTGTGCATAAATATATACATATATATTTTTTATACAAACATGGAATTTGAGGATAGCAGTTCTATTATTTCTTTTCATCTCTGACATTCTCTCATGCTGAATTCACTCCTGAAATTTTACATCTAGGTATGTTCTTAGAAAAATCCATATTGGTTTCCATTACCACCGGAAAACTGAATTTAGTGAAAATGAACGGGGAAAATGAATGCTCTAATTATGTCATTAAGCCAGTATAAATTATTGCCATTTTATGTTTAAATATGGTTAATTTTTTTGCATATATATGACTATATTAAAATGGCTATAAAGTTCAAATATAGCTATTAAATTGTTTCAAACTGATAGAAGAAAATCAAATGAAGTCTTCGGACATGACCTTTTCATAAGTTTTTCTGCTAATGTAATGTCATAGTCTTTACAAGAATCTTGTCTCTGGAAGTAGAAAATAGTGAGGAAGATGTCACAACCCTTTACTTCCCTGCCCTAAGCCACCAGGGTCCCCTCCTCTTATATACTCTCTATCACAACAAGGAGAGAAAGATATAACCGGGGTTAACTGGAAAGGGTAATTTGGTGCTCTGGAGAAGTTGCTGGAAGTGATCCCAGCAGTTACAGGCCAGTCTACTTGTCTTAAGTCACTGCTAAAACTCTGGACAAGAATTTTGATGAGGTGTTACAATAACATTGTAACTCATTCTATCCTCAAATTGTCTCATAAACTTCCACAGATAGGGTCACATTGCTGTCACTTCCTTTTTATGATGTTTCGCTTGGAGGAAGGAAATGCAGCTCCTGTGTTCATTAAGAGTATGTCGCCACTGGGGCTGGAAGGAGTGTGTCTCATAAATTTGAGGACACCTTTATTCTAAAATGTAACTTAGGGATACTGGTAAAATGAGTAGTAGTCTGTCAGGATTGAGTGACATTTAAGAAAACATGCTTGTAAAATCAAAATGTGTATAATTGAAGAAAATGTACAGTAATGAATGACAATGAGCTGTGCTCAGATCTGTGTAGGACACTGACAATGTGTAACTGTGGTTCTTAAAATTAACCTTTTGATCAGCTGGGAAGCCATGACAGCAACTTAAGTAACTGCAATAAATGTAGAAAGAATTGTTTTAGATCACCCAAATTACAGAGGTGTTTTGTACTCCGTTACTTCAACCTGAAATGTGCTTCCCAACTGCTGGAAAAACTCAAACCTTTTCACAAAGCTTTCTTCAGTTTTTCCTTGCCATCCCTTTTGCTTCTTTTCTTGAATCCCTCAAAGCTACAGGACTTAAACACCTATACACTGTGTTCAGTATGTATTGTCTCTTGAGTCAAATTTTAACTTCTTGAGGTTAAGCATTGCATGCTAAAATTACCTTTGTATCCACCACAATACTTGCTAAAGTGTCAACCATGGATAATTGTTGAAAAGGTTAGATAGTCAGTAGACTGTACTAAAATATTGAGCTCATATTTTTCACAAATATGGTAAGAGTTCTATAAGCTTGTTTTTTCTTTTCCATAAACAGCTTTGGATCAGTAGGAACTTCTTAGAAATATGGAAGAAGAAAAAACTCTGTGCCCTTGTTCTTAGTCACTATGTTTTTAGTCATTCTTAGAGTTAATAATCCAGAGTTAATCACCATGCTTTTCATCATAAACTAGTTGTAGGGGGTAGGGAGTTAGACTATTCAATGGTTAATTGGTAAGTAAGTAAGGGAAAAGAAATGTGGGAGGTCTTCATTATATTGCATACGGTAATACAAATCCCATGCTAATTTCTAGCTATTGAAAATATAAAATTATAGAAAAAGAAAAACATATTTTACTTATTATTTTTTAGTATCTGGATGGGTAAGAGCTTTTTAACCCTGAAAACAAACTCAAAAATTTGTCTTTTTTTATTAACTATATAAAGTCAAAAGCATAATGTCCCAATTAAATAAGCAACAACAACAAAAAAGGAAAATAAAAATACTTCTTTACAGAACAAGGTATAATACTTTTATTATGTATAGGGCTTATAGTATTCATAAGTAAAATACTAAGTTCCCAATATATTAGGAAAAAAAAAGTAGACAGAAAAAGTCACAAAAATTCAAAAAATGAAAAATATGACAAAAAGTTGAAATTGATCAATAATAAAATGCAAATTAAAATAAATGTGAGAAACATTTTTCTCTCACATAAAAATATTTTAAAAACACTAATAACACAAGTGTGAGTATAGATAAATGACTGTCATGTTTCATGCATTCTAAAAAACACTTTGAAAATGTGTTAGCTCAAGTATTACAATGTCAAGTTCTTTATTCTAGTATTTTATTTTTAAACAATCATTTCCATGATTTTAGAAATACAGACACAAGATACATAAATTAAAATGTTCATTAAATGGTCACTATTAAAATAGAATATTTAGAAACAACCTGAACTTAAGGGTTGGACAGTGTGAAGAATGTAATTATATATATAAAATTGTGTATTTCACATTGTCTTATGGTAATGTTGTTCTCTTACAAGGAAAAAAATATACTCATAATTTTTGACATACAATTTGTGGAAATATTTCTCAAACTTTAATATGTGTTCTGTATGTGTGTGTATATGATGTATGTACATATGAGGACATACGTGTGTATACAATATAAATATGTACATATGTGAATATATATTCAATATGTGAATATATAATGTAAATATACTTTGTACACGTGTGTTTAAATGGATATGTGTATAATGTGATATAATAACATAATTTTACTATACTTATATTGAAATACCTATTTGACTTAGTATGCCTACAGAGGGGTCTGAAATTTGTGTGTATGAAAGACTCCAAAGTTAGGCTTTTGCTTCTGATCTGTGAACCACACATGTAAAATCCCATAGAACATGAGAACATCAAACAGGCACTACAGTCACATGGAATCCTAGTTTTAAATTTTAAGTTAAAAAAATTAATTTATAAAGTGGCACTATGTAAACAATGTAACATTTGTTCTCAGTAATATATTTATTCTTAAAATATCAGAAAAAAATAATTTAAAAATTATTAGTTTTGACTTTCTCAAGACTTGTTTTTCTATGAGGGTCTATAGGAGATTTATGGGTACATGTGTTTTTATTATATTAATTTTATAAGGTTCCTGGAAAGTTGAATAGGATTTTCACTGGGAGTCTGATTCCTTTTTTTTTTTTTTTCCGTCCTGGTCATAATGTGATTTCATCATGAATAAGCCTAATGAGGCAATTGAAACATGACTGATAACTTGGTAGAAAACCCAATTTTAACTTAAGATGGTTGAATTGGTATCATTTGAAGACATGCTATAATTACTTGAAGAATCGAGAAAGCCTCTATTTTTTAGGTTATGATACAAAACATAGAAAATTCAGTCTGTCTTGAATCTCTCTCTCTCTCTCTCTCTCTCTCTCTCTCTCTCACACACACACACACACACACACACACACACACACACACACACACAAACACACACAGATACATATCATGGTGCCACTTATTTGTTTCTGGTTTTCCAATAGCCATGAGTCAGGCTACACAGGATAGCCTGGAAAAGTCTACAGGTCAGGAAGGTTGCATTTGCCTTAACTTTTGTGCACTTCTTGGCAGAGTGAGAAGTACCTCCTTAGATGCGGATACTTAATCATTGAAGGCTCAACTGCTTCTTTTGAACAAGATTTCTTTGACTTTTTGCCTACCCTGAATCGACTGGCCTTCTTTTATATTACTCTGCTCTGTATTTTCACTACCTACAGGACTGTGAATTGTCTTTTCTGTGAAAAATAAACAATGCTTTAAACTTCTCAGCATTTTAAATAACAAAGAATGAGCAATAATTTAAACTTTTTATTTGATATAGGAACATGCTTAACTATCTTTTTTTTCAATTGTGGAACTTTTGAGATTATCTTCTAAATGATGGAAAAACAATTCTTTTTATTGAAACGATGAAAACAAAACAGATATTTTCTATCTCCTTCTACTTTCCTATAGATTTTGCTTTAGAAGGATAATTCAGATTGATTCAAGTCTGACTATAAAACCTATGATTTTGTTTTATGAAATGGAGAATGGACTTTCCTTAACTTTGAAAATGTTAATTGTGTATAATTAAAATAGAAATAAAACCTGTTTGATTCAACCTTCAATTGCTATCAAATGTCTATTGCTGTAGTATTCCAGATTTTAACAGTTATTTAAAAAATGTATTGCATTGCATAAAACTGGAAAAGAGGTGTGCATTTTCAAAGTATCTTAAATTCTTGCAAGAAAAACTATGAATAATAGCACAATAAATTTATATTATATATTTAGTCATAGTAAATATAAATGAAATAAATTAATATTTTAATATATCATAAGTTTATATGTTTAAAAAGGCTTTCATCTAGTATGTTATTTTAAAGTTTGCAGGGTACATTTCTGATGTCAGTTTCTTAAGATATCAATAGTAAATATATTCATACCACATTGTGTGTGTGTGTGTGTGTGTGTATCATATAGCAAAGCAACAGAAAATATGAGCATAAAAAGTATTGACAGGTGGCAGCTGTCAATAGACTTACTGTTCTTAACCCTACTAATCTAATTGAATATATTTTAGCTCATTCTGTATCTTCAAGACAGAACCGAAACAGGTGCCTTGTAGGTATGACCTGCAGTACATTTATTTATTTATTTATTTATTTATTTATTTATTTATTTATTTATTTATTTTATTGTTGTTGTTTTGTTTTGGTACCAGGGACACTTAACCACTGAGTGACATTACCAGCCTGTTATATTATTTTGTTTTGTTATTTTGAGACAGGGTCTTGCTAAGTCGCTTAGGGTCTCACTAAGTTACTGAGGCTGGCTTTGAATTTGTGATTCTCTTGCTCAGTCTCCCAAGCCGCTTGGATTATAGGTATGCACTGCCATGCCCAGCTATTTTGTGTGTGTGTGTGTGTGTGTGTGTGTGTGTGTGTATTGAGAAATGCTTAGCATGGCTGGGCATGATGGCATAATATACCTGAAAGCCAAGTGGCTCGGGAGGCTGAGGCAGTAGGATCACAAGTTCAAAGCCAGATTCATCAACTTAATGAGGCCCTAAGCAATTTAGCAAGACCCTGTCTCAAAAGATGAAAAGGGCTTGGAATGCAGCTCAGTGAAACCAATACCAAAATAAATAAATAAGAAATTCTCAGCACGCTTTGTCCTGAGTACTTTCAGCCCTCCATTGGGCAGTACAGAAACACACACACACACACACACACACACACACACACACACACAATGTAAAGAGTTTTATATGAAAAAAATAAGAGTTTTATATGAAAAATAAGAGTTTTATATGAAAAAAAATAGGAAAGGTCAGTGTTTTCTTTGAAGATTTTAGGGCAGGAGGATTAATTTCCTAGATGGTTTCTCATGTCATTTTTATCTTATTGTAGTAATGTATATTTGATTTTTTCTTTTCACTTTCTTCTTTCCCTTTGCCAAAAATGGCATACTAAAGAGATGGGGAAATGGCCTTCTTGGCAATAGATTGATATAGAATTTTAAAAAGATGCTTCTGGCTCAAGATAATGATCATTACATAATAAATGTTAGCAAGGAAAGTATCTATAAATATTGAATTTATTTATATATTCTTTCTTTCTATTGATAACTTTTTATCATATTGTATTTAGATTCAGAGCTTTACACTCATTCTTTAGGTTTGAACAAAGCCACTCTTTCTGAATTTCACCCTGTGGTTACTGGCACATAGTCAGCTACTTTGTTTCTCTGTGAAAATGAAAGATCTTTTTAAACATGAGGGTAGGATAACTTAATAATAACTTTTAAGATAAATGTTGCATGAGCTTTATTTGTTTTTACTAGGGTTTCCACAATTAGAATTTGTCTCAGTCCTTTTTTTTTTCAAGTTTATTTTTTATTGTAAGTTGTTAGAAATGACAGCAGAATGTATTACATTTCATATTATACTTGTAGAGCACATTTTTACATATCTCTGGTTGTATACAAAGTATATTCACACCATTGTGACTTCATACATGCACTTAGGGTAATGATATCCATCTCATTCTATCATCTTTTTTTCCTTTTTTTCTTTTTCACCCTTTTGTTCCCTCCTTTCCCCTCCCTCCCCACTGGCCATTCTAGTGTTCCTCTAATCCTCCTATGCTCCCCATCCCAACCCTACTGTGAATCAGCCTCCTTATATCAGAGAAAACATTTGGCATTTGGCTTTTGGGGATTGGCTAACTTCACTTAGCATTATATTCTCTAACTTCATCCATTTACCTGCAAATGCCATGATTTTATTCTCTCTTATTGCTGAGTAATACTCCATTGTGTACACTACACCTAATAGAAGAAAAAGTAAGCTCTAATCTCCAACATGTTGGATTAGGCCCCAAGTTCCTTAATAAGACTTCTGTAGCACAAGAATTAATATCAAGAATCAATAAATGGGATAGATTCAAATTACAAAGCTTTTTCTCAGCAAAAGAAACAATCAGTGAGGTGAATAGAGAGCCTACTAATTGGGAACAAATTTTTACCACACGCATGTTAGATAGAGCACTAATCTGTAGAATATATAAAGAACTAAAAAAACTTAACACCAAAAAACAAATAACCCAATCAATAAATGGGTCAAAGAACTGAACAGACACTTCTCAGAAGAAGATATACAATCAATCAACAAATACTTTTAAAGATGTTCAACATCTCTGGCAATTAGAGACATGCAAATCAAAAGCACTCTAAGATTTCATCTCACACCAGTCAGAATGGCAGCTATTAAGAACACAAACAACAATAAATGTTGGCGAGGATGTGGAGAAAAAGGCACGCTCATACATTGTTGGTGGGACTGCAAAATGGTGCAGCCAATATGGAAAGCAGTATGGAGATTGCTTGGAAAACTTGGAATGGAACCACCTTATGACCTAGCTATCCCACTCCTCGGTCTATACCCAAAGGACTTAAAAACAGCATACTACAGGGACACAGCCATGTCTCAGTCCTTTTGATAATCAAATAAAATATTTTGGTGTATAACTTCAGCTAACATTTGAATGGTGTGCTGTTCAGAGCAGCTATTCCCCCACCATCCTCCACCCCATGAATGTCTATGTGTGGATATATCTCTTCCCAAATTTCAGTCATCATAGTACCAACAAGATTTTGCAATATCACAGGAGACTTATAAATTACAGGAGAACTTAAGTTGAAACACTGAGTGCAATGTTAACAGAACAGTACCCACATGCAGGGAGTCAGGGGAAAAGGTATGGGGAAAGTTTCTACATGTCTCTCCCAACAATTCTGTATCTAGAGCCCAGAAGCCAAGTACAGATGCAAAGAAACAGTGTTTTCTCAATAACACGCCTGCTTTTTTATTCTTCTGTGAACACATAAGACAAAACAATGTAGGCTGCTTTCCTCTAAGAACCATAACATCAGCACTTAGGTATTCATCCACATTGTCACTCTCAGAGACAGAGTGGCCCCAGAACATTCCAGTGATGCAGCTCTGGAACACAAAGCACATATTTGGCTTTAGTGAGAAAAGTTATATAAATAATTTTCTTGTTAAAAGAAGACTAGGTATCAATTGACTGTCCTTGGACAGATAAACTTTATAGTCATATAGTTATACATGTAATTCTTTGAATCTAGGCCACTTGTTTACAACAGAACAATTTAATACTATTTATTGTTGTTAAAGTATTCAGCAGTATTATATCACTGCAGTAGTACCATAGCTAACTTTTAGAAGATTATTCCCCATATTTTGTAAAGGTGCATTTTCACCTTTACATTTTTGTTTTTGTTCCATCATAATGGCTATGCCTTGAATCTTTTGGTTGTTTATTATTTCTGTTTTTGTTAAGGTGCATATTTTGTAAAGGTGCATATTCACCTTTACATTGTTGGGAATTTTGTGTTTTTTTTTTTTTTTTTTTTTCCATCATAATGGCCATGCCTTGAATCTTTTGGTTGATTCTCAAGTTAGAATTTATGTAAGCTACTGTCAAACAACTTGGTATTCATCAGGCCTGGTTATGAGGCTTATTATAGTAAGTTAATAATTATTTCCCATGAGAATATCCTGCCTATAGTTAATTTTATATCACAGGCCAACATATTCTTCTAGGATGTATTACTTAATCATTAGCCAAGGTCTTTTACTCATTTATTAATTCTGTTAGTTTTCTCAATAAACACCTAAATTGACAGTTGTTTTACTTTCTTCTGTTAAATATTGGTCACTAAATGCTTTGGTTCAGCCACAAAGCCTTAAAATTATGTTTTCAAAAAATCATATACAGCTTTTTTTACTTGATGGTTTACAAAAACAGAGTACAAAGACAAATTCATGGTTACCTTTCTGCAAGTAGACAGTGCAATGGACACTGTCCTTACCTTTTCCCTCATTGGATTTGTAATGTTCCAGCTTTATCTCTTTACAAATATTCCAGGCATTTTAACATTTGTGTGTAGGCTGACTTATTAAAAATTGAAGCCTAAAAAATTTGGACTGGTTGTTAAAAATAGCAAGTTGAACAGAATCCACACACAGATATACCACTTGCCTGTATGCAAGTTGAGGCTAGTAAGGTCATGGAAAAACAGTGGGGGTGCATATTCACCTTTACATTGTTGGGATTTTTGTTTTTTATTCCATCATAATGACTATGCCTTGAATCGTTTGGTTGTTTATTATTTCTGTTTTTGTTAAGAAAATGTTAACACTATCACCAATCTCCTTTATAGGCAAGAATGTTTATTAAGGTCTTAGAAATATTTTAAAGATGTAATATACAGTATTATTATTGTTACTTATATATACTAATCATATAATTTTTTTAAATACTTATTTATTTACTTTAGTTGTACACAATGCAATGCATTTATGTTTACATGGTGCTGAGGATCGAACCCGGGTCGCGCACGCGCGAGAGGCGAGCACTCTGCCGCTGAGCCACAACCCCAGCCCCTAATCATATAATTTACAAAATATATCTGCCTCATTTTTTGTTTAGAAACCTCTGTATTTGTAAAAGTTATATATATATATTTAAATCACATCACAGTTATTTTTCATATGTCCATTGAGTTCATCAGTTTTGAACCATTTTATATTAAAAATAGAATCATGTCTTGATACCTTCATACATCTTATTTTGTAGCTTTCTAACTTTTAAAATTATTTAAATTGTTTCATAATTTTTAATACTTTTATTCTTCATTTCCTTGCTTAACAACTATAGTAAATACTGTAAATATCCTTGAGTAAATAGAATATCATATGGTAATGATGGAAACTATTACTATTATTATTATTATTATTACCATCATAAATTTAGTCCCAGTTTTATTGACTATTAAAAAAGAAAATAAAATGTTTCTTAAATATTAGTCCTGACTACAATTTAACAAAAGATATTGTAGAAGTGTTTATTTTCTCTTCATACTATAGTATTATATCAGTCACAATTGAATTCAAATTGGGCTCTGTCATTTTAACTAGCTGTATAACATTGGGCAAATGATTTAAATTCTCTACCTTGATTTCTAGACTCTAAAATATGAATAGTGTATTGGGGCTGGTTTTATGGCTCAGTGTCAGAGTGCTTACCTAGCACAGAGAGGCAGTGGGTTCAATCCTTAGCACCACATAAAAATAATTAAGTAAAAGAAAGGTATTGTGTTCATCTACAATTAAAATACTTTAAAAAAATGTGAATAGGGGCTGAGGATATAGCTCAGTTGGTAGAGTGCTTGCCTCACATGTACAAGGCCCTGGGTTCAATCCCCAGCACCACAAAAAAAAAAAAAAAAAAAAAAAAAAAAAAAAAGAAGAAAAGAAAAAGAAAAAATGTGAATAGTATAATACATATCTCATTGAGTTTATTTTTATTTTATTTTTGGTGTTAGATAAACTATGCAAGGCTTTCAAGAGGAGTTTGGGATGTACTCAGAACTTAAGTGTAGTTTAGCATTGGCATCATCATTGTCATTTGTATGTTTTAATTATCAAGTACAAAAATATTGTTTCGATGCAATTGACTTTGGATATTTCTCCTGCTATTTTCATGTTAATTTACTGGGGTTTTGTTTTGTTTTGTTTTCTGCTGTGTAATGTATTGTTAAGCTTGTCTGGAGAGAGGATTAGAAGAAGGCTATTCCAGGCAAGGGTGGAAGGTACATGAGCGTGGAAGCAGAAAGTAAAATGTGGTCAGTAAGCAAAGAACTGCGATCAGCTGGGCACAGTCACAAAGTTGGCCAGAAATGCAGGTGGCCAACTGATCATGGCAGGCACACAAAGCTTGGTTCCTTGTGCTATGCAAGGTCAGCACTGGGTTCTTTGCTCTTTGTCACTGGAGTCCTGTACTTTGAATTAAGTCAAATGTGCTGCATTTCCATATTTTACTTTGGAAGAAGTCAAGCAATTTAGGGGTAATCTGCTTATAAATTTATATCCAATTTGCATCTAAGGGCCTTAAGTAACTGTTGACAGAAAAGAGAGAACACAGCTATTCTTTATGTCTGGTTTCCCTATTTTATACCTAATATATTATCCGTTAAGTAAGGGAAAGGGGGAACATGAGATTTAGGACTCCATGGTGGAAGACTTCTGAACTTGGCCTCTTGCCAGTCAAGCTCTTTAACATTGTAAATGAAGGTCCAGGTCTTCTAGCTGATGCTAATATCATGTTTTTAAAGTTGTAGAAGTGACATATTTTAATATAAATGTTAAATACTTGATATACTATTGCCATTTTCACAAAGTGAAAAGAAAAATATTCACAGCAAAGTGAACTTGCTGCTAAATTTTAATTTCCTTTGGTTCACACAAATGGTTTCCTTGCCTACCTGAGTCTTCATTTATCATGCTTTTTTTTTTTTTTTTTTTTTTTTTAAGTGGAGTGAAGAGAACGAGGCTCTCAGCTCTAACTAAGATTTTTTTATTTTTTTGTGTGTGCTTTGGACTAAGGGCCATGAGTGTTCTGACCCTCAACTCCCTTGTATATGGTATGGGAATTCTAATACTTATTTAGCTCTCAGAGGTTTTGAGGGGGGAGAAGGACATCATATTATAAGTTGTTACCTGGGCTTTGGGCAATATTAAGCTTTCTAAAAGGTATAGTTATTGAAATTATCAGTAACAACATTCACAATAGTGCTGATATAGTTGGGAAAGGCCTCATTAACATAGTGAAACTTGTAATAAGCATTGAAAGATGATAGCATGGGTAATATAGACATGTTTGTTTAAAAATGAGATAGAAAGAAGCCTGTGGGTAGGTGATGGAAAATGACTATGCGAAGAAAGAAACACATATTTGAGCATTGCATATATTTGAGATAATAAATTGAATCAAATAAAGCAGAGGGTGTTTAGAGAGTAAGGAAGAATATAATCAGATATTTGAAGGCCTTAAAAGCTTACAAGAAGAATGTATATTGCATTTGTTTTAAAGTAGTAAGAAATCTAATAGTGATGCTTAAATCTGAAGGTATTATGACATTTGTGGATGAATCTGAAATGGTAGATAATAGGATTGGAAGTAGCAGGTTCCAATGGAACCAATAAGATGGGAAAAAAACCATGACCATGCTTCCCAGATGGTTGAGCAGGAAAAAATCTCAATGATTGTGTACATAAGTAACAGCCCTCTTTGGGAAAATTTATGATTTTTGTTAGCATATTTTCCCCATATCTCTAAGTTCATCTCCAGTTAGTTACTATGTGAATTTTAAAATAACTGTGCTCTTTACATGAACAGTCAGGTGAGGGGAAAAATTGGTTATGTGGGAGAAATAAAATTTGGTTACAGATATTTCGAATTTGAAGTTACTTTAAATTATTCAGGTAACTTTTTTTGATATATGCAAGGAGTTGAAAAATGAGAATGTGGATAAATAGAAATAGTGATAAATGTTTATTGTTTATTGTTGTTAGCAACATGTTTGAAACTGTGTGGATACGTGCAGTATTTAAGGCCATCAACACTTAAATGTTATCTTTTTTTTAACAGAAGGGTAAATGTTTTTCATGATTCTGAACAATAAAATAGTAATTAGATGGGATGTGAAAGTAGGAGGACAACATAAAATGTAATATAAGTAAAAATGAAAATAATATTAGTAATATATTATACATTTTCTTAATTTCCATTAATTCCATTGAAAGTTATCACTGCTAAAAGTTTCAAACTCAAAGCAAAGGATGTATCAATTTTCATAGATTCCCATAAAATATTTTTGAGGTAGTGTATCTTATGACTAATTCCCTTCTAAATAGCTAGTAGAGGCAATTATGTTAACTAGATAGTTGACATTCTCCAGACTTTGAGCTTTTCTGAATTTAGTCTCTTTGGTCAAATAATTAACATTTTATTCATTTACCATTTCTTAGTTATTCATTTTCCCCCTATTTTTTTCTTAGGGTCCTAAAAACATTTTGTGATAAGAGGTTTTCCAAATGATTTTACAAACTCTGAAACAAAAGAGGTAACCTAATTTAAACAAAATTAGTATATTTCTAAAAAAGAAAAAAAAAATATTTATTCCTAGGCTGCTAGAGATCTACGCTACACAAGATATTACTCATGGATTTAAGAAATCAAATGTGAACCACAGCATACATATTAGTATTACATAAGTAATAGAAAGCTTCAAATCAAAGGAAATTTAAATTGATAAATAAAGAATAGGTAGAAATGAGAGAAAAGAAACAGAAAATTAAAAATGATTATTGAGAATTGTAATTTAGGACAGATACTTACATACACTACAATGTCTTACTGTCACTTGCTTTGTTTTCTTTTATCATCCATTGGTATGTGGAATAAAAAGAAATTGAGAGCAGGTATAACAAAGCCAAGTGCTCACTAGGACCAGGTAGAAAGTAAATGAGGAGGACTGAGATGAATCTTGTCTGGGAACATGCCATACTGTGTTGTGAAAGACACCACTGTTCTCTCCTACTGATGTCATGCAGAAATGATAGCCATTTTTACATGGTTCTGAAATGTAAGAAGATATTCAGATCTTTTTATGAACTCTCTTCCTCTCCTTCTCTCTCTCTCACTTTAATGTTTGACAAATAATTCAAGAAGTTTAAATAGTGTAGAGGCCAACTACTAGCTTTTTGCACCCTTCCGTTTAGAAACTTCCTGTTGCTTTTCCAACTTAAGCATGCATTTGGGATAACCTCACAAGACAGATTCTGATTCAGATGGTTGGTCTGGGACCTGAGATTCTGCACTTCTCAAACACCCCAGGTGATGTTGCTGGTGCACAGGCCATACTTTGAATAATAGGGACTTGTAACATACTGCTATAACACAGTTCATACATCTTCCAACTCAGGTGTGGCAAATAGGCCTGCATAGGAGAGAATTCCCATTGTTTGGTTATGGTTACCTGCAATAGTCTGGCTTCTGTGAGCAAGGAAATGAAAGAGTGGTGGCATGTGTGTCTGATACTAAGCTAGCCATAAATAGCTTTATGAGGTGAAAAAAAGGAAAAATGCATATATGATACAATTGTCTTTGATAAGACAGCAAAATATGCTTCTTACCTATTAATAACATAGAATTGATATCCTTGTTTTATTTTATACATAACTTCCTCAGTGTTACATAGCTAAACTGTCATAGAAGGAAAGCTAGTGTATATGGACATTGTGTTAGTCTTCTAGGGCTACCATAACCATTTAAAACAGACTGGGCAGATTCAACAACAGAAATTTATTTTTCTCAGAGTTCTGAAGCCTGGAAGCCCTGGATCAACATTAGGGCAAGATAGAATTTGTTCTTTGTCACCTTCACACTATGTCCCACATGTGTCCACTTCCCTGTGAAAAGGAAGGAGCTATCCAGTGTTTCTTCCTATAAGGACACAAGTGGTATCAAATGAGGGCCCTTGTTTTTAGGATCTTATGACCTGCATTACTTTCATAAAAGTGCTCACTACAAATACAGTCACATTGGGAGTTAGGGCTTCAACACATGAATTTGGTGGAGACACAATTAACATTGATCAATTTTAATCTATTAGTATAAGTTATAATAATCATTAGTATTAGAAACAATAGAATAATGAATGTTTTAATAAGTTTGATAAAATTTTATGGAGAGAACATTTTACATCTATTTAAATGAAACTATAACTTTCAAATTTATTTTCTTACATATTTAATTCATAGAGTTGAAATCAGGGATATTTTTAAATTCAATTTTTAATAATATGCAAAAATGAACAATAAAAAGTTCTAAGATACTCATATTTTATTAGTAATACTCTTATGAGAAAAAATGTAATTATTTGTTAGAAATGATTGAAATATTAACCTTGAAATATTAACATGAGTCTGTTATCAGTCACACTATTTCTTAACACTTTTCAATTGCTGGACGATATGAACATCTTTGATGGCATCCACACAATGTATGTTCCATTGTTTCCCTTAAAACAATCATTGTATCCCTAACACTGACCTTGCACAAACCACTCCACACAATGAAAACTGTCAGCTTATTAGTATGACCACAATTTTTTGTTCTGCTTGTTGTCAATTATGCACTAGTGAACATTAGGGAAAATATTATAATGCTTGTTGCATCTTCATTCTTATTCCAAGGATGTTATATAAATGATCACTGAACAGATTTTTCGAATCAGATTTATATCTCCTGGGTGGCTAGTAACTTGAGAGGATGGAATTTGCTTCTTTGCCTCACTGCCACTGAATGACACATTGAATCTGTTCAGATATATCAGTGGATTTGAAGATGTTTACCTGCCATATGTTTACTTGTCATTATTGATTTAACTGATCTGATTGAGTGGACTTTTGCCTTCAAGGTATAATTCCTCAAAGTAGAGGAAAGTGTTCTCCTTCTGGTTATTTATGAATCCTTGTAAGGTTCAATATTTTTGTTCTCTGTGCACTAGTTAGCTTGAAAACATTATCTTCATCTGCAAATGGAAAAATATAAAGCATACATATAAAATGAAAACAAGGATATCAATTCTATGTTATTAATAGGTAAGAAGCATATTTTGCTGTCTTATCAAAGATAATTGTATCATATATGCATTTTTCCTTTTTTTAACCTCATAAAGCTATTTATGGCTAGGAAAATATGTTCATTAAAAGTAAGTTGGAAATTAGTTGTTTTTTTTCTGGTACTTAGTTAATTTAATTTGAGTGGTAATACTGAACTTGCAATAGATTATCAATATTTTTAATGACTTATTTTTTGGTCCTCAATATTGTTTCATTTTCTATAACTGTATTTTAGAATCATATTATTTTCTTTTCTTTATTACAATTTATTTGCTTCATAATTTTTCTAATTATTCATATATTATTTCTCTCTTCTAAATGAGAATATATTGTTCCAAAACAACTTCCCAAACACTAGTCAGCATAAAAACAAAAGTCATTTAACCAAGTAAAAGAGTTCACAAGGTAATTTGAGAATTTTATTCTTATATAGATTATATATCTTTGAGAACTTTGGTGAGACTGATTTAATTATATGTCTTTGCAAAGTGTATTTTGTGTTCCTGAAAGAAATGATGTTAGTCATGTAACTAGATGACAGAAAGGCTAATTCTAGGTTTAAAAATATTTTTTCAAAAATTAAATTAATAGAGATTTTTTTATACTTTGACAGGATTTTGATTACAATATTTTACAAAATATTTTGTCTATTGAAGCAGAGACTGTAATTCATTCGTAGTTAGCAGTCTGACACACACACACACACACACACACACACACACTCATACACAACTAATCTGTTACAGCTTCCTAACTAAGAAGACTGCCCTCCCTGTCTCCCACTGAAATGAGTGATCCTGAATGGATAGTGTACTGGCATGCATAGAATGCAAGTCAGTCTTAATAGCCAGAATAGTGTATTTTGGGGATGGGGGAGAATGGCATTTATTTAGAGTCTGCTCACAGCTTAATCTGCCACCACAAGTGTCAGTGGCCTTGGCTCTCATTCCCAGCTTCTTTTGATGAGCCACAAAACTTTTTTGCCCTCTTCTGAATAGTGAAGGTGTAATTTGCCATAATAATCACAACTGTGAATCATTATGGTCGTAGCCGATTCAGCTCTTTTAATGTTACATTTTAAAGGGCGAAAAATAAGTACGAGCCTTATGGGAGAGCTTACATTGTTTGTCAGCCTTTTTATTCCCTTTCTTTGGTTTTTTGTTTTGCTTGTAAAGGCTGCCCAGTTGCATTATCCCTGGCTTCCCTACTCTGCAAATTGCTGACTGAGAATTCTTTATTAGCAGTAGTAGGAGTCAAGGGGCTTTAGACAGAAATTCATTTTTTTTGAAAGAAAAAAACCTCAGGTTCTAATTGGGCACAGAACAACTTGGAAAAGCATAGCATGCACAGTGTAAAATTTTTGGCAATACATGCTCTGAATCGCTTCCCGAGTATTCTCCCATCTCCCTTCCCTCTCATCTCCCTAAACAATCAACTAGCTGTATGCTAGGTTGATTCAAAAGCATGGCTAATTGCATAAGGAAATTGTTTAAGGAACTACTCAAGAAAACCAAACAAGTTATAGCTCAATATTGAGATATGCAATATTCCACATTTGAAGTAAATTTCAATTATGGATTCTTCACTAAGCTACCCAGTTTATCAAAGATGTATACAATTAAGCTATTCCACAGTGCTCACTGAATGTATATCATGGTTATTATAATATTCAACATACTGACATCTCCAAGCATAATCCCTCTTATCCTGATCCTTTTCCTGCTACCTGTTACCTGGGTTATAAATTCAAATTTGTAGTGAAATTTGTGATCAATGATGAATTGGTAGTTATTGAATGTATTATAAATCTATGTATACGTGTGTACTGACATTGGTTTAGCTATGATACTGCTCACAGTAGATTGAAACAGAACAACTTCAAATATTGAGAACTATATTTTATAAAATACTATTACTGAGAAATTGAACATTTATTTTTTAGGTCTTGATAGATGGTACCTTCATTTACTTGGAACCAACAAAGCCATTTAAATATTAAAATAGCAATTATTCTGTACAACTAAGTAGGTTACATATTCCATTGAATATATTGGCTTAGTTAACTAAACAAAGCTTACAGTTTTAATTTGTTCCCTTGCCTTATAAAATGCAGCAAAATTATATTCCAGTTTAAATTCTAGTTTATATTAGCATATAAATTGAATTATGTAATAAACATTTTAAATGGCCTTCAAAATAAATACAGTAGCTTAATTTTTAATGAAAGCAACAAATACAGATTTCTTAGGTATACTTGTTGCCAATGTAAATGTTTTCATTTATTTTTTACATAGATAATTCACTTAGTTTATTCTCATCTATTCCTATCATAATTCCTATATGAAATCATTTAAAAATGTATGTGAATATTATACATTTTGAAATATTAACAATTAAGTGAAGTGATTATATTTGCATATTCTTAAATTTTTTTTGTCATCCAGGTATTTTACTTTCTTTTTTTCTGTGGTACTGGGGATTGAACTCAGGGGCACTCGACCACTGGGTCACATCCCCAGCCCTTTTTTGTATTTTATTAGAGACAGGGTCTCACTGAGTTGCTAAGTGCCTCACCATTGCTGAGGCTGGCTTTGAACTCTGGATCCTCCTGCCTCAGCCTCCCAAAGTGCTGGGATTACAGGCGTGTGCCACCGCGCCCGGCCAGGTATTTTACTTTCTAATGACTCAATATATATATATTTCTGTTGTCGATAATGAGACAAGATAAATTGCAATGAAAAATCTGCTTATTTCCATATTATAATGTTAAATTACACAGAAATTATCGTTTCTTTAATAAAGTCTCCTTGCCAGGTATGGTGGCACACATTTATAATCATAGTGACTCAGGAGGCTAAGGAAGGAGAATTGCAGGTTTGAGGGCTGCCCCAACAACTTAGCAAGACCTTCACAAGATATGGCAAAAAAAAAAAAAAAAAAAAAAAAAAAAGTTGTTTATAATCTATATTTTGCAAAAAAACACCTCAGCTTGTGCTGTTTAAATGCACAATTACAATCACACTATACTACCTAATATCATCTTAAATTTAGAAAACTTGTGCAGTATCACATCATGAAAATATAAATCTGGTACTTAAATCTGATATTATAGTTTAGCTATTATATATACCAAAATGTTAAATTTAATATCTACTATAATTTAATGTTTAACCAATAAATATAAAGTGCAATCAGTAAATCAGTTTTTTTTAATGTTTTAAATTCTTGTTTTTATAGGCAGGTAAAAAAAAACCTGTATTTTTTATCATCATGGTTCAATTTTTTGTTAAAGACATAATGAACTCCAAGTAACATTTAATTTTCTATCATATTTAAATTTCAATTTTTTAATAATTAAACCCATCAAATAATAGCTTCTTTAAAAAATATAACATGTTATGAAAGAAATGGGTATACAAATACGTGTATTATTTTAAAACTTTTGTTACACTGAGATCAAATTACCAAATTTTATTATTTCTTTTGAATCATTTTCTTATCCATAGAGATTCGGTTAGCAATGACTGTGTCTCTGTTTTGCTAAAATAAAGTTCTCTATTTAGGAAATATTATTATTTATAAGCACGTTTTAATTTAGGAATTGAGAAATAGCATTTTTTGGACATTGTAACTCTTTGGCACTTTGAGTATGTTTGGCATCAGTGTCAGTAGAAAACAGAATGTAGTAGACTAAATAGCTTATATAATAGTTATATATATTTTTTTTCTTTACTAATTTGAGAATATATTAATTTTTAAAGAGCTAGAGTAAATTCTTAGGACACCAAAATAGACTTGTGGTTGCTAAGAAAATATGTGGGTGTAAGTCTAAAAAGTGAAAGATAGTGGATGATCTAAAAGCATGTATTATAAGCTCTATTGGTCTCTAAAATTATCAGCGGATGGGGAATTCCTTTACTTATGTTAAGTCCATTTCATATTATACAGATTTGAACTTGTGTATTGATAGGAGTACCCAGTTACATCGTTGAAATTCGAGATTTTGCCAGATCTGACAAAATGATGGCTGTGGGATTCAAGATAGTATAATAATAGAGTATTTTTTCTGTGGTACTGGGGATTGAACTCAGGGGCACTCGACCACTGGGTCACATCCCCAGCCCTTTTTTGTATTTTTATTAGAGACAGGGTCTCACTGAGTTGCTAAGTGCCTCACCATTGCTGAGGCTGGCTTTGAACTCTGGATCCTCCTGCCTCAGCCTCCCAAAGTGCTGGGATTACAGGCGTGTGCCACCGCGCGCCCGGCCAGGTATTTTACTTTCTAATGACTCAATATATATATATTTCTGTTGTCGATAATGAGACAAGATAAATTGCAATGAAAAATCTGCTTATTTCCATATTATAATGTTAAATTACACAGAAATTATCGTTTCTTTAATAAAGTCTCCTTGCCAGGTATGGTGGCACACATTTATAATCATAGTGACTCAGGAGGCTAAGGAAGGAGAATTGCAGGTTTGAGGGCTGCCCCAACAACTTAGCAAGACCTTCACAAGATATGGCAAAAAAAAAAAAAAAAAAAAAAAAAGTTGTTTATAATCTATATTTTGCAAAAAAACACCTCAGCTTGTGCTGTTTAAATGCACAATTACAATCACACTATACTACCTAATATCATCTTAAATTTAGAAACTTGTGCAGTATCACATCATGAAAATATAAATCTGGTACTTAAATCTGATATTATAGTTTAGCTATTATATATACCAAAATGTTAAATTTAATATCTACTATAATTTAATGTTTAACCAATAAATATAAAGTGCAATCAGTAAATCAGTTTTTAATGTTTTAAATTCTTGTTTTTATAGGCAGGTAAAAAAAACCTGTATTTTTATCATCATGGTTCAATTTTTTGTTAAAGACATAATGAACTCCAAGTAACATTTAATTTTCTATCATATTTTAATTTCAATTTTTAATAATTAAACCCATCAAATAATAGCTTCTTTAAAAAATATAACATGTTATGAAAGAAATGGGTATACAAATACGTGTATTATTTTAAAACTTTTGTTACACTGAGATCAAATTACCAAATTTTATTATTTCTTTTGAATCATTTTCTTATCCATAGAGATTCGGTTAGCAATGACTGTGTCTCTGTTTTGCTAAAATAAAGTTCTCTATTTAGGAAATATTATTATTTATAAGCCACGTTTTAATTTAGGAATTGAGAAATAGCATTTTTTGGACATTGTAACTCTTTGGCACTTTGAGTATGTTTGGCATCAGTGTCAGTAGAAAACAGAATGTAGTAGACTAAATAGCTTATATAATAGTTATATATATTTTTTTTCTTTACTAATTTGAGAATATATTAATTTTTAAAGAGCTAGAGTAAATTCTTAGGACACCAAAATAGACTTGTGGTTGCTAAGAAAATATGTGGGTGTAAGTCTAAAAAGTGAAAGATAGTGGATGATCTAAAAGCATGTATTATAAGCTCTATTGGTCTCTAAAATTATCAGCGGATGGGGAATTCCTTTACTTATGTTAAGTCCATTTCATATTATACAGATTTGAACTTGTGTATTGATAGGAGTACCCAGTTACATCGTTGAAATTCGAGATTTTGCCAGATCTGACAAAATGATGGCTGTGGGATTCAAGATAGTATAATAATAGAGTAAAAAGCATCATGTAGTTTGAAAAAAATGTATTTATCAAAACTGTCTGAAAGGTTTAATTAAATGATTTGTCTCAAACATTTTTATAACCTACAAAAAAGCTTCCTATGTGAAATTATTTTTAAATGTTATGTATATAAATTATAAGCTTTAAATTTCTACAATTCATTCTATATAATTTTATCCATCATAATGTTTCTTATTTAAATGACATTGGTAGAAAAACTAGTTATCCTGTTCTACCCCTTCCCTCTTTTTTTTTTTTTTTTTTTTTTTTTTTTTTTGTGGTACCGGGGATTGAACTCAGGGGCACTTGACCACTGGGTCACATCCCCAGCCCTTTTTTGCATTTTTTATTTAGAGACAGGGTCTCACTGAGTTGCTAAGTGCCTCGCCATTGCTGAGGCTGGCTTTGAACTCGCGATCCTCCTGCCTCAGCCTCCCAAAGTGCTGGGATTACAGGCGTGCGCCACCGCGCCTGGCTTTTTTGTTGAGTGAAACTTTCATAATTTTGTTGTTTCCTATTAATTAAATGATAATATCATGGCAACCCTATGTGAGACGTTGCCAGGTAGACATCATTATTGTTCCTTTATTATGGATCCATCAGTTGAGGATCATGGAGGTTGAATAGTTTCCCAAAGCCATATAACTAACATTTGCCAGAAATAGATTTGGAAATAGTAGTTGTCGGGCTATAAGCTCCTTGTTCTAGCCATTATTCTTCATTGAAAAGGAAAATCTTTCTTTTAACCATGTACTCTCACGCATTGTGAGTTTTGTCTTCTATTGTAAAAAATCTGTTCCAAATTGCTGATTATTTAATAAAAATGTCAGAAAAACATTTTGCAGGATAATATGCTTTTCAAAGTCAATATTGCTGATGTTGTTTACTTTACATAGACTCCATACCCACAACATTCCCTTTTAATTATACCAGCTCCAGAAAGAGTCACTATCTTGGTGCCAGCATCAGAGAGATATCACTGCTCAGTCAGTCTGAAACACTTACCGTGTCTTCTTGACTGACGGTGTCTAGACAAGGAAAAGCAAGGGGCACATATGGTTTGATTCAAATAATATATACTCTTTCTGAAAACCTCAGATCATAATAATTCAGATGTTCAACTTTTAAATCATATGAACAACATTGAAATTTTATTATAGAAATCTTGTTTGTACTGAAACTTTCCATAGTAAAGTGTAGGCTGAATTTCCATATAGAATTTGGATATGGATGTGGGATAAAGCAAAGACTGTGTTTGATAAACATACAGTTAAAAACAGAACAACCAACCAACCAATGTAATCCCTTTGTTAATTTCTATTTGTTTAGAATAGAAGTTGAACTCACTTGTTCAGAGTTCACATTGAGTTGACCATAACTTAAGAGGTCAACTAAAGAATTCTATGGAGAAACATCTATTAAACAAAATGTCATGTCTGTATCAGACATGACAATAGCAAAGTCTGGACTTGATATCTAAATGAAGTATATCTGTTTCAGTCTGATTAAGTCATTAATTGAGTAGGTCTCAATCTAGACCTCTGAATCTTTCATCAGTGATAAAATGTAGATGAATTAGATGATTTTAGACATAAAAGAATCACATTATAGGTTAATAATCTTTTGTAAATTTGTTATTCAACTTGTATTAACATGTTACTTCATGTGTATTTAACATGTTATTTCAGTGTTTTGTCTGCTGCATAGCCAGTGCCCCACAAATGTTCATTTTACCCTTAAGCAACCTAAAGATATTGAAAATGACCAGACCTTCTGTGGTAGAATGGATTGTCTTACTTTCCTTAAAATCCTGCTAAACATGAATACACTAGTCAAGAACAACAGTTTTTACTAAGCTTTGATCATTTATCTGATGTTTACTGAAAGCCTATTATACGCCAAATATTAGACCAGCATTACTAAATAAGTTCCAAGGAAAAACAAGATTCCTTCCAACTACATGAGGCAAACAACACTTAACATGGCTTGTGGATGATGTCTGAGATAAGACTTGAAGCTTTCAAGAAGATAACCTGTAGGGATGAGGGCTGGAGGGTAGGCATTCAAGCAAAAGACATAACATGAATAGTATGAATATTCTTTGTATCTAAACAATGTTATGTTTAAAAGGTGCTCTATATATGTAATATGAAATGTAATGAATGCTATTATTATATATACAACGTTGAATTAAAAAAAAAAAACTTAGACACAGATGTTCACAGAAATATCACCTACAAAATGTAGAAGCAACCCAAGTGTTCATCGACTGATGAATAAATAAACAAAAAATAGGTCTAATTGAAAAAACAAAAAAGGCAAGGGTGTGGGGAAGGGCAGGGAGATGTTTGATGCCTAGAAAGTGGTTTTGTTTGTTTGTTTGTTGTTTTGCTTACACAGTGGCAGAAGGGCTGAGAGAGTAAAGTAACTCTGGACAGATATTTGGAAGGTTTTGGATGCCTGTAAAATTCTGATATTGTACTATGAGAAATCTATTAGATTTAAAGAATAGGAGGTTACTGTAGATGCCTTCATTTTGAAGTGGTAGAAAGGCTCTTTGTTCAGGACAGTAGGGTGTCAGTTTTCCACAAATGGATTCCTAGACAAACACTGTACTGATATGGAAGAATAACATTGTTTTACTTCTAGTGTTGTGATAAAATAAGGTTATGTGATATTCTGTGGTTCTGATCAATGCTTTTAGATACAAAGGTGCAAATTCTTCCTTAGACAAAAGTTACATTATTTACTTCAGTGAAAACTTTGTATATTTCTGTGAGCACATCTTTCAGGGGAAAACATGCAATAATGGCTTATTCTTTCTTAAAGAAAACAAAATGAATGAAAAGTAGAACATGTTTTGTTTCTTCAGCAAATGCAGGTTTTTTTCCCCCTAACTTTATTATTTTTTTCTTTTTTTCTGATTTAGCCTTGGTTTCTTACTTTTAAGAAAACACAGAAAATCTTCACAATGGAATATTGGGTTCTGTTTCCTTTGATGTAGTAATGCATATACAATATTGCACTAATGATTAACTGGTGTGCCCCTGAGGTTTCCCCAGACAAAACCGCCTTTCAGCAGATTCCTTATCTGCTATCAGGGGAGTGTTTACAGCAGCTAAAACTCTTAAGCGCCTTGTCTCTGAGACTGATGGGGATAATTAAGCTAGTGTTTGCCAGCCCTCTGCTCTTCTTCTTTGTGAGGCTGAAAACTAGGAGAAAAAGGATGCATTAGCCAAAAACAAAACCCTGGAAATTCATGTTCAGCAATTTGACATACATTTTATTGGTTGATTTTCCTCTGACCCACCCACTTTACTTCTGATAGAAATATATATGAACCTTTGGGAAGAACAGAAAACAACTTTATTAGTACATATCACCTTATTTACTATTAGAGGTAGATAGATGGGATAGATAGAGATTAGACATATAGACACATCCACATTTTTAAAAAAAATTAAATATTTCTGAATTGACACCACATACCAAAGTTAGAATAAAATACACATAGTAGTGTTTAGTAAGATAAGGCATAGTATTCTGAGTTGACTCTTAAAAATGGGTTCACTGTTGAGGATTTGGTGGCTTTCAGAACTAATTTTCTGTGAAATGCTGTGGTGATCTATGATTTTGAATTGGTTTATTTTCACTGATGCTGGGTGGATCTCTGGGGGAAGAATTATTGTAAAGTTTTAAATGAATTGTGTGCAAAGATGTAGCTTAAATAGAATAGTTTGTAATAATTGTTTATGTCATAAAATAGGATACTTTAGTATTTTAACTTAATATGTATTCAGTATAAAAGTTTTTTCTCTGTCTTCATGTATTTTAACCCCAAAGGGGCTCATGTATTAGGAACCCCAAAGGTTTCTAATTGAAGTTGGATTTTTGAATTCAGTGTATAATGCTGTTCTTAGTGATATGAAATTATTAAACTGCGATTCTGTCTTTATTCTTTAATCAACTTATAATTGGTTGTTGATAATAGCAATATTTAGCCTCTGTGATCTTATAGTTAAGTACTATGCTATTCTATCATTTTTCATATTGCTTAAGTTAGTGATACATAATTTAGACAGGCTAACTATATATGTAAAAAGAATTCCAGTAGTGAATAATATATATATCTGACCAAGAGATTCAAATTGAAAACCTAATTTATAAACTAACTGCGATTACACAAATAAGAATATCAGTATCAGTGAATAAGAATTTGTTCTATTATGAACATTTATAGTTCTCTGACATTTGAATGGCACATTTCTCAAATTATTTGTGTACTATATAAATGTATTTTCATTGTCCATATTATATAAGATAACCAGAGTATTGTCACACACGTGCACACAAAATCAAACTGAGAATGACTATAGTGTTTGACAGTAAATGCTATTTTCTGTTCATTAAATGCAGAATGTATAGAAAAAGAAATAATCTTATGATAAAATGTTTAAGCATATGAAAGAGTTAAAAATAATAATGGGATGTAAACATCTCAGGCCACTTAAGGATTTAATGAATTCTCCTATTGGAAAGATTAAAATAGTTTTAAAAAACTGTATTCAAGTGTGGGAAGATAAGGATCCATTCTTTTAAAAATGTAAATATAGTTTCTATGTTTGAATATTACTATGGTCAAGCAAATTTGGTTCAGAAACAGGACAACATCTATAGGAAGCCATTTAGAAATGCTCTCCAGAGCAAGATTTGGCCTAGAAAATGCAGTTTGACAAATAGGAAAGCAATGAGCACACTATGTTCAAAGGTAATCTAATGGAGATTTTGGATGAGAACGGTGGAAGTCAAATGAATCCATCACCATGAAATCCATCATTGTTCGTCCATTATCTGAACTCTCACAGCTCAGAAAGGATGCTTGGGCCTCCTACAGAGCTGATCTACTGTATTCTTGCAGTGTAGTAGTAACCAAGTGACCATGGGTCTGAACAATTCCAAGTCTACCCAGCAGTGCAGGCCAGCACACTGTGCCCTTGAAAGAGAGCTATAGTTCCCTTCCGCACCATTCAGAGTTCAACTGTTGAAGGGAGGAGCCTGGTAAAAGGAAAATGTCAGTTGTCTATATGAAGCCATTTCCAGTGACTAACATTCACTGTCAGCAAGTGTACATTTCCACTAGATGAAGATGGGTAACAGGAAAGAAGCATTATCAAATATTAAGTTTGATGCAGCAAGTTTGATTTTAATGTAATTTTTTGTTACGTTATCTTTTGCCTATTATTCACAACATATTTATATTAATTTATTTTAATATGTTTCTACAACTGTTTACATATGGTCTCTATTTTTGAAGTTGTATTCTCACAGCATTTCTTCTTCACAGATAGAAAATTGGATTCATAGAAGCATCCTTTGATAAGTTGATCTTGCTGATTTATCTTACTAATATGAGGCCACTATCAAAAGGAACTTTGTTTCATAATAGAGAGGTAACCAAAATACAATTTCAAGAAAATTACTCTTTTTGTTTGAAAATTCATTGTTCTGAATGAAATATTTAGTAAAGACCTGTGTTAGAGCAGAAAGGAAATGGAGAATGAAGACCAAAGCTGAGACAAATTGTATTTAGAAATGATTTAGAAATGTAAAATTCCCTCAATAATTTGAAAGATACTGCTATGCTTTATCAAATATTATATTTATGAAACATATCATTTACATATATTAAATTATTGTGTTTAAAATTAAAGTTTCTGAGGTCACCTGAAATCTTTAAATTTGTAGTATGAGAACAAAATGTACTTATGTTCCATTCATACGATGTAGAATTTAACAACGTATCGTAATTACTAGGTATTCCTATGAACTAGTTATTGAGATAACAGAACTAAGCAATTTTTTCATTTTATTTCCACATAGAAAACAGAATTATAGGTGATGCTCAATGAATATGCCACAACATGAGCTTTTATAGTACTAAAATAAAAGAAAGATTTACAAAGGATGATTTATTTATTTATTTATTTATTTATTTATTTATTTATTTATTGTGGTTCTGTCTGTCTACCTGTGAAGCTGCAGTATGGTTTAAAAATAGAGGACATGTCAGGCGCAGTGGTGCATGCCAGTAATTCTAGTCACTCTGGAAACTGAAGCAGGAGGATTACAAGTTCAAGGCCAGCCTCAGCAATTTAACAAGGCCCTAAGCAACTTAGCAAGACCCTGTCTCAAAATGAGAAATAAAAAGGGCTGGGAATGTGGTTCAATGGTAAAGTGCACATGGGTTCCATCCACAGTAGCCCCTCCCCCCAAAAAAAACAAAACACATGTATAGTCAATTGCAAAAAGAGGTTGTTACAATGTATTGACTTATTGTAAATAAGCATGGATAATGGCAAAAAAAAAAAATGCTTTCTTTTAGAAGACTTAGACATTATTCGATATATTATGAAGGACATTTTTTTAAAACCTAATTTTGATGCTTACTTTAAAAGTTATTTTCCTGTTGAAAGGAGATAAAGTAGCTGCAAGAAACAAATTATACCATTATACCTCCAGTTTTATTTTTTACAAAATTTTATTCTCTAAATTAAGGTGACCAAAAACAGTTTAGTGTGGGACATCTGGGATAGACCTACTGGCTATGCCTGAGGCGAGGGAAGGGGAGTCTATATAACTTGATTAATGAGGTCTTGCTTCTCTGGTGAAAACAAGTGTAATTTGTGTAGTTGTGGGATCAGTACTGCAAGCTGGTTGACTGTTCTCTTCAAAGTACTGGCTAAAACTGTAAGCAATGAGTAGTTTTCAATCAGCAAGTAATATTAAAAGGTGGTAGGCCTGGTACAGAAACAGCTTTTTAGAGAAAGCGTCAACTTGTTTTTATAGTGCAAAGTTGACTATAGTTGTGAGGATACACAATAGCTGTTTTACCTCTGGGAGCTTATTTGAAACACATTACTGTACATAAAGAAGAATTAATTTGATTTTATTTGGTGTTTTTCCCTCAGTCCTAGAGGGATTGAACTGCACATTTCAAAATTTCCCCTTCAGTTGACAAGGTTAACTTCCTCAGAAAAGGTTGGAATCAAGATGAAAACAAGATACAACCTAGTTGGCAGTGTTTTCGTGGTGCTTATTAATATAAAATTTTTGATTTTCTGCACTTTTATCTAATGTCGTCATAGCTGGTAAAATATGTACCCTTTAAAAACTAGATTTTATTTAAACCTATAATAAAGTCCATACTGACAAGATGACTACCTGTTTGTTTATATTACAAATTTGGGCAAGGTTTTAAAATGTCTTTTATTGAAAAGCTGGGAAAATGGGCTCAAGACTAATATCACTGGCAGCTTGTTGTGCCTTAATGTTTTAGCATAGTAATTTCTTATCTTCCTTGGGTTTTCTGTAGCTTTTAAGTTAGAGCTGGGCCAAGTACCACTCAACATTCAATGACTATTTAAGGATTTCATAGGGTTCTATATCAGGCCCTTTGTTTTTCCAAAGGGAAGAGACTTCTTAGTTTCCTACAGAGCATTTTTTCTACTCACTGTAATAAGCCCATTTTAAAGTTTATTTAGCCCTGATAGTTTACCTGTAATTATATAATTCACAATCCAAGGAGCTATATCATAATATTATTGTTCCTCAGAATGTAGTCTTGTCTATAAAATACAAGCATATCTGAGCTGGCAAATGGCATAATGATAATTGTGTAGCTAAATGTGATGGAGTTTACCTACTGTGAAGCATAAGTAACATAAATAATTGAAGTTGAAAATATAACTATTTAAATACTGACTCATCACTTTTTATTGTAAAAATTTTCAAGATAATTATAATAGACAATAATCTGAAGACATACAATTTAAATTAAATATCAAGGTCAAAGTCCCCTGTTAGACTGTTCCCTCAGGGAAAAATTCTCCTCTAAAATTATTAGTGTAAAAAGGAGAAGCCCTGGACTGTACAAGTTTTTTCCAATGTATATGTATGTTTGTGTGTGCATATGTGAGTGCATATGTCAACATGGACCTTATGTGTACAGCTTTGTATTATATATCAGTATGTTCCTATTACTTTGTTTATCCAATCTAGAAACTTCCATTTAATACCCTTCTCTCATGTATCCTCCTCACTCTCAGGTTTTGGTCACCTTTATATGTTACTTAACAATAATTGTAAAGTAGGTCAGGGGTCTCTCAGATCTTCAACTATTCAAAAATATCACATGAACTATATGTAATCCAGCTGCTACCTCCTCACTGCAGACATTTACCTTTATGAAGCAGCTTAAGGACATTTTTTTAAAAACTTCATTTACACAATAATTATATTCTTTTGATTAATCAACTCCATGTGGAAAAAGACTAATTATGAATTTCTCGGTAGAATTAAAAAAAAAGCACCTTCATTTGCAAGAATAAGCTAGTTAATAGAGAAATCTAGCAGTGATAGATATATTCTGAAATTGAAAGCAAGCTTAACTCAGTGCAGGGTTAATTCTTTCTTGTAGAAATGTTCAGTTTGAGTCAGCTACCCTTTTTGATCCTTTTGGCTACACCACTCAGCCAGGTGGCTTCCCATATCTTTACCTATGAAGAAAGGTATGAAGAAGGTGTGCTAGTTCTTAACTGGCTTGTCCCAGAACTTACAACAGTTATTTCCACTGGGTGGACTTAGTCACATGATCTCAATATGACAGGGAACACCTATTGTATCTGTCCCAGAGTAATATAAGCCTACTTAATTATACAACCTGGTGTTTTATGATTTCCTTTCTGCCCTTTATCACCATACCTTACTAAGTAGATTTGAGTGTGGATTCCTGTCTTCCTATTTGTCAATATCATTGGTATTATCTTGTAGTTACTATGAGCCATTATGGAAATATCAGTGTTTTAGTGCAGAATGTTTAGAGTGTACAAAAGAAACTAAGAATGACAAAATACATGATCTTAATTGTTTCTATTTAGAAAACATTCCCTATTAATTTGTTACTAATTTTCATTACTTTTAAGAGGACCTCAATTGTTCAAGTCCGTGCATTCATTGTCAAAGAATTCGCAATTTCACAAAAAGGATTGTGCCCCAGAACTGGCCCTGATTGTTGCATTTTACACAGAACAACATTAAATTAGAATTGTGAGGTGTGGGTAGAGAAAGTTTCCAGTGTATGATAGATAGATTGGGACAGGAAAAGCGTTTTCTAATATATTTTATTAATGAAGAATATTTGCCTTTTATTCCATTGTTTAGAATAATTTGGTTTGCCACTCACAAAGAAAGATGATCCTGTTGTATATGGTGTATTACAAATCAGTTTATTAAATTCATTTTATTTTTATTGTTTTACACATATACATTTATATATTTCATTTAATGCATCTAAGAGAGTGAGAAATTTCAAATTATTTTTATAATTTAATGTTTCATCTAAGAAACTACTTGATAAATATTATGTAAGGAATTGTTAGTTTTTCCCTCAAGTAAGAATTGCTGGTATATTAATTGGTCAAGATTTTTGTCTTGATTTCTATTTCTATATCTAGTGTATGTATCACCATTGTTTGAGAAAGCACTTTCTTTGTTTGAAAAGATGCTATTGTGCTAATCCATTATGTGAGGATAATTTGCTAGTGTATGATCTTAGTGACGTGATTATCTCAGTTGGTATAATCCATATCAGCCAAGATGTTCAGACATACTTTGATTCTTTGTTCAATTATTGGCAACAGTAGGGAAAGACAGGGAAAAGGAGCATTTTTTAAAAAATTTGGCTATTTCTATTGTGGCTATCAAATACTTGAAATATAGCTAGCATGACTAAAAAATGAAATTTTCATTTTACTTAATTTCAACAAATCTAAATTTAAGTAGCTATTTGTGGTCAATGGATAAATATTAGCATTGCTCAAAAACTTGTGATAAATAGTTAAATCAAGTTTTATTTTATATAAAAATTAAATGAATATCACTGTGCCCTGAAAACACAATTTGAAACAGTTGAGAAATTTACTCTCCTTTCACTTATTCCCACTGTATTAATTTGTGAGGGCTTTCAGAACAAAATACCACAGACAAAAGTGAGTGAAACAACAGAGATTTATTTTTTCACAAGTCTGGAGGCTGTAAGTCTAAGATCAAGGTGTCAGTAGCCTGATTTCTTCTGTGGCCTCTCTCCTTGGCTTACCAATGGTCACCTTTTCACTGTGACCTCACATGGTTTAGGCTTTATGCCTATACATTCCTGTTGTCCTTGTAGGTCCAAATTTTCTTTTCTTTTCTTTCTTTCTTTTTCTTTTTCTTTATTTTATTTATTTATTTTTTTTTTTTTTGTACTAGGCATTGATCCCATAGACACTTAACCACTGAGCCATATCTCCATCCCTTTTTTATGTTTTATTTAAAAACAGGGTCTCACTGAATTGCTTAGGGACTTGCTAAATTGCTGAGGCTGGCTTTGAACTTGTGATCCTCCTGCCTCAGATTCCCAAGCTACTGGGATTATAGGCATATGCCACCATGCCTCATCAAATTTTCTTTTCTTGTAAGGACACCAGTCATACTGGGTGAGAGCTCACCCTAACAGCCTCATTTTAATTCAACCATTTCTTTAAAGTCCTGTTCTCCAAATACAGTCATGTTATGAGGTACTGGGGTTAGGGCTTCAATATATGAATTTCTAGGTCACAATTCAGCCTATAGCACCCACTAACTGATCTGCCTCCTCTGTAGTATACATCCTCCACTTTTTCTATTTGTGCCTTGCTTACTTTGTTTTTCAAATGATATTCATATTTTATTCATATTTTTATTGATTAGAATAGT
Organism: Tamias sibiricus; assembly: GCA_025594165.1. Taxonomy (NCBI): domain Eukaryota; kingdom Metazoa; phylum Chordata; class Mammalia; order Rodentia; family Sciuridae; genus Tamias; species Tamias sibiricus. The sequence goes on from CM046660.1 coordinate 82,565,039, forward strand.
GTTAGTGCAGATTTTCTAAATATCAATTGATGTGATGACAATGTGGATTTTTATTAAGTAATTTATTTTGAATTTGCCATTTCATTTACACTTTAATGCACTTCATTATAGTGTGTATTCTCTTGAAAATTTGTCTGAGACTAGTCTGCAATTTTATGAAATCATAAATATTTGTGTTTAACTGATCATAGATCTCACATGACAGATTAGAATTTGAAGTTTCTAGTGTTTCGAGAGAATGCTACTGATTTGGAGGAAGTAAATCTTAGATTCTGGATCTTGTTGTTTTGAAACATTCAGTCTTATTTAAGTAAAATATTTCAAAGTTTTGTTTTCATGAAGAACTTTCTAGAATATCTGTTTGCTATGTTCTTCCTCTTTTAGGCTAAAAAAAGCAAAGTGTTTGACCAAGTTCTTAGAATTTTATCTCATGCAATATTTATTCCTTAGTAAATGTTGTTAGTCTCAGCTCTATTCATTTGGATAAGAATAGTTTTGTGAAGAGTCTTCACCCAAATAAATGCTTAATGAAATGATTGTGTTGGCAGCTAGGAAAACTCATTTCTATATTAAGTAATACCACATAAGGACGATAAAACAAAAGGTTAACTACAAAAATGAGAGCATATTAGAAGTATTAATCTGATTTGATTAAAGTTCTGTATTTTTTATTGGAATCCCTTAAACTAATAATTTGGATATCCTTTGTATTTAAAAACTCTACTTCTTCACATGGCAGGAACTATAGAGGTTAACTTTTCCAGCATTGATTCAAAAACAGTAAGTTCTCCTTTAAAAGTTTTCTGTTTATTTTATTTCAGGGAGGGAAATGTACTTACCTTTCTTCACTTTTTCATCTTTATTTGTTTTTCTTGGGAGCAGATTTTAAGTAAACCTGTGGTAATGCAGGGTTAGCTGTTCTTCAGAATCTCTTCTCTTTCCTTAATAAGGGCACCTTTAGGGGGAATAGTGTTCCCAGTCTTCCTGGGAAGATTTACAGCCTTGTTAGGATAGTCACTGGCATAGTCTTAGCTAAGGACATAAAGGTGGACTTTTGTAGGGATTTGGGAGAAGCATTGGCTTCATTAAGGGGTGGCTGCATTCTCTACTTCCTCTCTGGGTTTCCTCCTGTTCCCAGTGTAGATCTGTAGCAGCCATCCTGCATTCAGCATTTGAAAAGCACAAGGACAAAAGCCACAGCACTGGAGTTGTGGAGGTGAAATACAGGAATGCTCTAGTCTCTTGGTGTCATTATTTAACACCTGAACCAATGTCTGCAAGCAGTAACCCTAGAAGTCTTGCTATGATGGAACAAGTAACTCATATTTGAGTCTTTGTCAGGTGTTCTGTTACTTCTACATGAATGTGTTTCTATTACAGATTGTATATGTTAGAAAAATTTGCAGGATGGACGGACGCACGCTGAGACCCTTGTATAGGAAAAGGGAAGGGGGTTTATTGAATTACCAAAAGAAACACATGGAGGGGATGGGGACATACGGGAGCTGGAGCACGCGGGAATGGAGAGCAGGAACAGAGAGCGAGCTCAGTCCAGGGCCGGTTTAAATAGAGTAGGGGTCATAAAAACCCCCTTGGAGTGAGTCCTTGCCCTATAGGCTAGCAGAGGTTGGGGGGGGGGGGGGGGGGGGGGGGTAGTGGACAGGGCATTTGCTGGTCAGGTTTCTTGGTCACGCTGAGGATCTTGGGAGGTGTAGTTTTTAACAAAGTACCTGGGGAGGTGTGGCCTTCTGCCTGGGAGGCACAGCCTCCTGCCTGGAATCCAACAGTATATGTTCTAAGAATAGCTATTTTCCCATAAAACTTTCTGCCGTGTGAAAATGTTTATTATTTGCACAGTCCAATATGGTAGTCACTTGGCACATTGAAGTTTGATTATATGAGTGTGTATGTGCATAAAAGAACTAAATTCTCAATTTTATATAATTTTAATTAACTTGAATTTAATAAGCACATTTAACTAGTGATTATCAGACAGCTCATGTCTAAAACTTATAGGAATAATTAATACAACTTTTCTATTATAGAAATTTTCAAGTAATGTCATCATTCTCTAAAGACATCTTGTGACATATAACATCATGCTACTTATATCTGTGTCTGTGCTTTTGACAAATTATTATGTACTCTTCTAAATAAAATTGTGACAGTCATCCCTTGTGTATGAAAATACAGCTGTGCAAACAGGAACACACCCAAACTGTAGGACCACACTATAAGACTGGCCTTCTTTGTAGATTTTGGGGCCCATCTGATATGGCCTTGACAGGCTTTGGTTAAAACCAAGCATTCATGTTTGAGTCTCTATTTCTTTGCCTACATTTTGAATTACCATTATGAAGGTCTCATAGCAAGTCATTAATGTTGTGATAAACGGGTTTTGAAGCATGGGTTTTCTAAGGAGACAATAATCTGATCAAACCAGCAGACTGTCTGTGCTGGAGAGAAATACCTACTCTTACAGACCATTGCCCTGGGCTTTGAAAATATTTCCAGCCCAATTTGTCCACTGAGTTTTAAGTTTACTTTTTCTATTTTTACATATTTATTTTTAGGAATTCTTTATGCACATTTTGTAGCAGATGCTCCTTGTTTGTCAGAATTTGTGGATGTATTAAAAATACTTGTTTTAAAACAATATTTTCTTTTTGGTATCTAGATTCAGTCTTCCACTGATTTATCATCTACAAGTAATAACACTGACCCCTTGTCTTTGTAGTAAGGAAATGGGTGATCAATTTTATTCTCATTTTTCAGTGATGAAACTGAGGAATCTTTTGAAGTACTGGAAAGTGGTATGGTTTGTGATACTGTGGTCAAACTTGCTAGCAGTAGTATGTGTGAATGTCTGTGCAGTTGCTTTACCAAACCAGGTGAGCATTTTGGGCTTTCAAATCTGAAAGAAAGGAAGTATAAAAGGAAGTTTAATATAATCAAAAAGTTACAATACTTTCATTTCATTGTACTCTCAGAATTCTTTACAGGTACACCAGTGATTCCTAATGTTCTTTCTTTGGTCTCTTTTTCTTTTTTTCTTTACAAAATCAGGAATAAGTTCCAAGAATCCATCAAAGTTGTAATTACTTAGTAAAAATAAAGCATGAGAGAATAATAATGGAAGTCTTAGAAGACATGGATACTTCTGAAATAACTATAATAATTTGGGCAGGTCATAATGAATATATTTAAGAGTTCTTTGTAAAGTAAATACAAAGTATTAATTACATTTTTCTTCCTTTGGCATTTACATATGTTTTGCATGTCAGAGTTTTGGAAAGATCAACAAAGCATTTTTCCCAACACTGACTTACAGTGTTAGCACTTGTGCTTATCTGGTATGACTCCTTTAGATAAGACTGTGCCAGACAAGTTCATGTTCTCTCAACTCCAAAACTGAGTAAATTCATGTATCAGAAGGCTCTTGATTTTATTTTTGCTAAGTACAAATTAAAAAAAAAATGCTATTGCACAAGTGCCTGAAGAAATATTTGTGATAATGTTAAGAATATTTAGATTTTGTGTTCTTAAAACTAATAATCATTTTGGTGTCTGTAAATTATTTTTTTCCTTATGCCCGTGATTCTTTCCATTCTTTCCCAAATACCTGGCCTTCAGAATTAACAAATGATTGGCTCATTCCTATCAATTTCAAGCTGTATTGTGTGATAGACCCAGAAAGCAACAGTTAAGTTACAATGCAATAGTGCTGCAACAAAAGTACATACATAGATTTTGCTATAAAATAACAAATTTAACAAAGCAAACTTGACAATCTATTTTCATTTGATGGTTCATTGGTATTTTATGCCTTTATTTAAGGAGTTTACATATACTTCACATAAATATTTAAAAAAAATTAGTAGTAGATAGACACAAGATCTTTATTTATTTATTTTTATGTGGTGCTGAGGATCCGATCTAGTGCCTCACATATGCAAGGCAAGCGCTCTACCACTGAGTTACAGTTCCAGCCCTATGTTTTAATGTTTAGTATGAAGTAAGATAGCAAAATTTAATGCAAATTAAATTTTAAAATTTAATTACCTTAGACCAGATTAGACTCCTCACCATACACACACACACTCACACCACACACACAATGTCCTGTAAATTGCTTTAAAATAACACATTTTTACTCTATATTCTGTGTCAATTCATGGATATTTTTGGGAAGGAGATCATTGAGGAAATACAAAAATAGATATCAGATAGCTAGGAAATGTAGATACAGCAGATCTGTTATATGTTCTGCTGGTGCAGGGTGAGAACATAAATGTTGATATGCACCTGACAAAAATAGTGCTCTGGTATTCTTGGCTCTGGGCTTATTTTATCTACTATGACAAAGGACTGATTATCCGTACTTTTGAAAGTGTGTTTGTAAAATGGAAGTCAATTTGTCTAGACAATTGATATTAAACTTTGCTGATTATCAGGTTTTATAAGCTCTTTAGTACACAGACATTTTAAAATGCAAATGAGAACCTTAATTTCTTTTTTTTTTTTTTTTTTTTTTTTTTTTTTTTTTTTTTGTGGTACCAGGGATTGAACTCAGGGGCACTCGACCACTGGGTCACATCCCCAGCCCTTTTTTTGTATTTTATTTAGAGACAGGGTCTCAACTGAGTTGCTAAGTGCCTCTCCATTTCTGAGGCTGGCTTTGAACTCGCGATCCTCCTGCCTCAGCCTCCCAAAGTGCTGGGATTACAGGCGTGCACCACCGTGCCCAGCTCCTTAATGGGAAAATAGTGAAAAATATACATTAGTCTTCTTGTGTATCTTTTTCAGAGGCTCAAAATATGTTTTCTGTCTTTCAAATTTCCAGGTCTCAGAACTGAATTTCTTGGTCTCAGAACTGAACATTTTTAACTTAAATTTACTAGGTTTAATGAGGCACAATATCACTGCCAAGACAATTACTTTAGAATTTGTACTTTAAAGTTGTATGTATTTTAAATGAGGCTACTTAAAAATTAATTTTGATAATCAAAACTTTTATTTTTTCTAATTTTTTAACCCTCCTTATGTGATTATATTAATTTATAGTTTCAAATTTAGCTATTACTATAGAATAAGGATATCCTAGGTATTTACCCAGAAGTACTTAGAAAAAAATTTTTTTCAGTTGTAGATGGACAGAATATCTTTATTTTTATTTACTTATTTTTATGTGGTGCTGAGGATCAAACCCAGGGCCTCATACATGCAATGCAAGTGCTCTACCACTGAACTACAACCCCAGCTCCAAAATTACTTCTTCAAAAAAATCTCATAACATCCAGTAACTATTAATTTTTTTCATCTCAGACAAGTGATATTTATGATAGATTAGCCAAAGGATAGCCAGTTGATCCATTTATCTAGACATTTCTCAAATTGTCATGCTATCAGAAAGCTATATATCTGAGCTACGTTTTCTTTTACTTAGCTGATGTTAAATAAAAGCTGTATGGAATACATCAGTATGTTTCCAAGGATTATTCTTCAAGATACAGTTTATTACATTGAACAGGTTTTTTAAATGGATGGTAGAGAAAAACTTCTTTTGGGTATCAAGATTCATTATGTATCATTCTGAGCAAATTTGCTTTCATCTAATGCAATGTTTTTTAAACTATATTCTATAAAATACTAATATCTCAGAATATGGTTATAAGAAAGTTTGGAAATTATATGATTTCTCATAACAAATATAGAAGGATTAACACATGTGCTCAAGCACATTTGGGATAATTGATTTACTTTCTTGCCTCTTAAGATTCACAGTGAACATTTTCATCTTAAAGGAACTGAGAAGTTCCTTAGGAAAGCAGTCCCCTTAGTCAAGAGAATGTTCTTCAAAGACATTTTTCTATGGTAGCCTTCCCAGAGAAGTACCTATTAACATATTTGGAATTCTTCTTTCAGTGAATACACTATGGACAATACTGATCTAAAGAATCCTCTGAATTATGTAATAATTGATGTTTTTGGCTCATTGCCAAAGCTGGTAGACAAGTACTATTTGATTAAAATAAATATATCAGTACCCTGTGACCTACCCACCCTACTCTTTTATTTAAACCAAAGAACTATCTCACATAATCTTGTGGGGAGGTGTGTATGACAGTGTTCACTAAAGCTTCATCTTTGATAGGTGTAGCCAAAGAAAGAGCAACAGAGCAGCATGTAATACTGCACAGGGAATATGCCTAAGGCCACCTCTTACACAATATGTGTCAACAATTGGGACTTCACAGAACAACATGGGTGAATCTTGAAAACACTTAAAGAGAGGGAGTATCAGATACTTGGAATATGTTCAACTAGGGTGTATGCTCCCTTAGCAAATGCTTAGGACTTACCATGCATGAGATCATACCAGTCTCATTCCTTTGGGCTCTTTTATATCTCCCTGCTTTGTTTTCTGATTACATAAAGGCTTACACCTACTTTCATGGTTTTCTTACTATGTTTTTATAAACATTTGAAAGTCTCCTTAGGTTCAGGTAAACAGATTTTATTCTAAAATTGAGAATTAAATTCATCTTCTTGAAAACAAGTGACATGCAAACTCGGTTTCATCTTTATTCTCTCTTTTTCCAAGTGCACAGTATAATGGAGAGAGGAAGTAAGACGTATGCATACACATGTGACAGCTCTGAGCTTGGATAATGATTTTCCTTTTGCCAAAACAATGTAACTTTATTAGCACCTTTATCCACTTCCTTTGTTTATTGGATATTGATGAGAAAATGAACAGAAAAAAGGTGATCAAAATAAGCAACTTATTATATTCTCTAGAACCTCTTCCTTGGGAGGGGCAACACTGTCTACTATATTCTAACAATAAAAATCAGGAAACTAACAGTGCAAATCAGAGATGAGCATTGGTTATAAAATCTAGAACAATTATGAAGAGCTTTTAAAATGACATGTCATATTACAGGCTCACATAAATTACAGCTATGGTTATAGTTTTTAATTATAATTTTGATTACTTGGTTTGGATTTCAAGAAAAAAGTTTACTAATTACCATGTAGGTAGGACAGATTCAGAACTGTAAAACACAAGGAGAAGCTACAAAAATGTGGGAGTGGAGGCAATGGGAAGTAGTCTAATCCAGAAAAGTCCTAGTGATTTTACAATGAAACAAAAGTTTATTTCATTTTCCACCAGTACATCAGGTCATAGAAATCACACACTGGCTAGGCACTGTGGCACATGCCTTTAATCCCAGCAGATTGGGAGACTGAGGCAGGAGGATCTGGAGTTCAAAGCCAGCTTCAGCAATTTAGTGAGACCCTGAACAACTCAGTGAGACCCTGTCTCTAAATAAAATACAAAATAGGGCTGGGGATGTGGCTCAGTGGTAGTATGCCCCCAGGTTCCATCCCCAGTCAAAAAAAAAAAAAAAAAAAAAAGCAACTAGACATCTTATATGATATGTAAAATTTTCTACTTTGTTGCTGTATAATGATGATGCATTTAAGGGTGGTTGTCTTTAATTTATTGTCTCATGGTCAAGTAGCAACAGTGTAATAGAGTGCCTGAGAGCCCTGTTTTTGGAATGAGAAAAGACCTGAAACAAATCTGATTTTGGCAATTTCTAATTGGGAAATTTGGGTGAGCCGATAATTAAATTCTGAGACTATTTTCTCATCTGTGAAATGAAATAATGGTAATACTTATCTCATAGAGTTGTTGCAAAAGTTAACTGAGATAATGTTTGTAAGAGTGATAAGCATGCTGCCAAACGTGTAGTGAGTAATCAAGTTTAGCTTGTTGTTTGTATTGCTATTCCTAATAGACTTTCATAGTATTTTGTCACTTTTACACTGATTCTAAAGCTGGAGCAATCATGCCCCCCAGGGGACATCTGGCAATGTCTGGAGGTAGTTTTTGGTTGTTAACAGCTGGGAGGGAAGTGCTCCTGGCATCTAGTAGGCAGAGTCCCAGATGCTGCTACATAGTCCACAGTGCATAGGACGGCTCTCATGACTTCAGAGGATCATCCAGCTCTAAATGACAGTAGTGTGGAGGCTTGGAAACCGTCTTTACCCATTTAATTTTGAGTACTAAGCTTAGAGACATTGATTCCTTGTATTTCATTAATAGCTACCTGTATATAATGTTTTCTTTTGTGACAAGTTCAAATCAGTGGCCCCATCTATAATCAGTGTCTTCCCTAAAGTTTTCCCATTGATTGTAAGTTACAGGAAAGAGTTTTAAGATGATTCCTTATTGTTTACTCCTTGGAAAATTAGACTATGCAGGCTTTGGTTTTAACATAAAGATAGTATTTAAAAATGGAAAATAATTTTTTACTGTGATTTTTTTCCTCAAATATCATTTATTAAAATAAATGAGTTCTGGGCTGGGATTGTGGCTCAGCGGTAGAGCGCTCGCCTAGCACATGCGAGACCCGGGTTCAATCCTCAGCACCACGTACAAATAAACACATTGTGTACAACTAAAAGCAAATAAATAAATATTTTAAAAATAAATAAATGAGTTCTTTTTTTTTTTTTTGGGGGGGGGGGGAGGTAGTGCTTGGGATTGAACCCAGGGCCTGTGCACATGAAGTAAGCACTCTACCAACTGAGCTATATGCCCAGCCCAAGAAATGAGTTCTTAAGAACAGCTGTATATGATATGAAAAACAGAATTAATATTTGGTAAATTATAAATACAGGTAGAAATGTAAAATAGGATGTAAGCATGAAAAATTAATATGCAGAATTAAATTTAAATAACCTTTTCTGATCAGAAAAATGTACGCAGCTCTTTGCTAAATCAAATTACAAACTTACCTGTATTTATTAGACAATTAATTAATTTGCTAAAACTCTGTAAATAACTATGTATTATTCTAATGATATGTGTTGTTTTGGGAATGAATTTGGCTGTAATGAAGACTTAGGATAAGATGACAGGAATTTCTCTAGTTCCTTTAGTAACAAAACTCAGAAATATATGCTTTCTTGGCCTTTTCCCCTGTTCAGTAAAACCCCACTATTGATTTCAATTCCATCCAGTGCGTCAGGATTTGTGTTAGTACGTTCTGGTTTACAGCATCCTTCTTACTATAATAAGAAAATCATGTGTTAGTCCCATCACTTTAGGATCAAAATGAATGAACCAAGGTAACAATTTAATTGAATATTGTGGACTCTGACAGTGATTAGCACAGATAAAGCAGTAGATACTTTTTTTATTTCTTTCAGCATCGGCTTTATTTCCATGACATATATTCTTATTGGAAATATGTAGTTGAAATAATTTGAGAGAACCACAGAGAAGTACTGAAAACTTAGGAGCATTATTGGTGTTCTGTGGCAGCTTGGGTTTGAGCAACAGTTAAGGAAATTTTGTTTATTGTTCTGAAGGTATATGAAATAACCAATATTTCATTGGTGGCCTTGATGATGAAATGGGGGAAATTATGCTCTTAAATTTTTTTCAGACCTTAATTTTGGATAAGTACTGAGGGGTATATTGTTGATCATTTAAACAGAGGGTTACTTGAAAAGTAGGGGGGGGAGAAATTCTTGAGTTAAAGATTAAAGGACTAATTCAGCTAGAGAGGAATAAAAGAGAACCCATAAATGGGAGATATGAAAGCTTGCATATGACTAAAAAAGTAGCATTTGAAATGTGTTTATAAAATTCAGTATTATATGATAAGAAATTATTATTTGGAATCTATACTATAATCTACACATATTTAAAGAGATGAGACGCTAGTGATTTTATTAAAAATGAACAGTGCTGTTTGTTACAGTAATGTTTGCCATAATTAGGCATAGATAATTACTGATGGAGCATGAATTTCTTCTTTATAATTTAAAACCCACAGATATGACTTTGTTTTAATGATTAGAAGGCTAATCTAATACTTCCAGGATCTTTGTCTCCCTTATATTACTTTTATGAGATTATTGATTCTTATTATTAGAAAAAGCAATATCACTTAATTTTTTTTCAGTAACTTTCATTGGTTAAATAAAATAATTAATAGATACATAAGCAAATAATAAGGGCAAAACCACTAAAGCAATGATTTTCAAATTTTTGCTAGATGTAGAAAACTCTTTTGGGACTTCAGATCAAAAGAGAGCATTTCCAGTTAATGACTCACAGTTAATGTCCCCATGCCTAAGGGTTCTCTTCAGTTAAAACAAAACAAACCAAAAATGTAAAGAAATTCAAATTATTTACCTATTCTGTTATTCAGAAAACCATTGTGGTATTCTAGAATTTAAACTGCCAACTTTAGGATATTCCACAAATTCATAACAGAAAAAGTTCACTTAGTTGCTATATGTAAAGTTAAAAACAGTATGCACACTGTAGAGCTTAGAAAATAAAGTTTTATAATACATAAAATAATTTTTAAAAATTGTCCTCACAGCTAATGCTTACTAACTTCCTGAGGTGGTACCTATGTGACCCTCTCAGGTGTCCATTCTTAGTCTCTGAATGTTAAAACCCTGAGGCTCCGCTTTCCGTGATTGATTCACCCAACAGTGACTGAGTGCAGATGTATACTAATGCAATCTGCTTTTGAGAGGTGACTTAGGATTTCAGGTGACTGGTTTTAGAACTCATTCTTGTCCTTTTTGAACTTTCTTAGAACTATCTTTTGCTCTAAGACTATTCCACAGGATTATCTTTCCTTTCTCCCTTTCTAGCTGTAGACCTGCACTAAGGTGTGATGCACTTCACTATTCCAGCCCAGGAATTTACCCTAATAAATCTCTTATATAAGTCTGCTTTTTGGAGGACCCATAGGAACAAGCTAGTATGTAGTAAATTCTCAATATCATCATTGTATCCTAAAATAGCCTTAGGGATAGGTACTATTACTATTGTCATTTTACTTGAAATCTCTCTGCAGTATTCATTGGCAGGTCCTCTTCTGGCAGAGTTCTGTCTGCACATTTGCTCATAAGTCCTTTGCTTACTAAAATGGTTTGATAGTGCAAGACCTTTCTTTTCCGTGTTCAGCCCATCAATTGCAGAGGATTCTGTATCTTTTTTTTTTTTTTTTTTTTTTTTTTTTTTTGTGGTACCGGGGATTGAACTCAGGGGCACTCGACCACTGGACCACATCCCCAGCCCTTTTTTGTGTTTTTATTAGAGACAGGGTCTCACTGAGTTACTCAGTGCCTCACCATTGCTGAGGCTGGCTTTGAACTCACGATTCTCCTGCCTCAGCCTCCCAAAGTGCTGGGATTACAGGTGTGCGCCACCGAGCCTGGCAGGATTCTGAATCTCTAAAATTTTTCAATGTTCGAATTTTAAGTATATTTTAAATTTCTTCTGGTAGCTTTAGTTACCCATTTTCCAGTTTTGAGCATATGAATGCCAGATTTTTTCTACTAAAAGATATTTTCAAAACATGCCCTACTTTGCTGCCAGTCGCCCTAATGTGGGCTCTCTTTGTATGGCTGTTTTCCCTTTTTCTCCATGAGCAGGCTCTGCTGCTGTGTGGAACAGGAATTATAATAGGGACCATCCTCAAGTTTGATAGGAAGGAAAAATTTTCAACTTATATACTCCACCAGGAACAGGTTCCCTGATGGAGCAGAAGTCATTCACTGGGTTAGATCCTAATTCGCCCATTCCTAATTAGAGCATCACTTCATCCTTTCCCTCTTGCTATCACACTGGGCAACAGGATATTTAAAATTATTGTGTATATGCATGTTTTTTAAAATCCTTATGGTAACCAAGTCCTGGGAATTATAGGTATCTTGACACTAGTAATTTTCTCTTTTAATAGAAATTATAGGATGAGAGTTTTCTGGACTAGAATGATGCTATAGTATAACCTCTCCTCAAAACAAAACACAAGGTGATTTTTTTTTTTTATTATTTAGTTTTTAAAATCATTATGGCCACTAAGATTTTTAGAAGTTTGCTCTCTCCTATTATTTCCTCAAATGAAAAAAAATAAATAAATAAAAAGAATTCAGCTAATCTTTCCCACAGCTCAGCTGCATTTTAAAAAGCTGAGCTCATTCAGTGCAAGAAATAGGGAAAATCCCCTGACCTTGGCCAGGTACACAATTTTTTTCAAATGAAGTGGCAGGGTGTGTGACTTTTTTAATGAGACAAAATTTGCATTGAGTGGTAATCAGATTGCTGATGTACCCCACTTGAACCTGACCCTAAGGTTAACCCAGTTCTAGTTAGTTTATAAAAACAACACATACCTGTAAAGTTAGCCTGGAGTATATGATTTACTAATACTATACTACAATTTAAAAGTTTCTGTTTAGTTTATTGCTTTCTCTTACACTAATGCACTAGAATCATTTCTTAATGGTGATTATTTCCATATTAATTCCTTTTAAAAAGTTAAATATAATGTACCACCTGTTTTGTAAAAAGTTTCTCTGGGATACAGCCATGCACATTTATTTCTACATTGTCTATGGCTGTTTCTCCTTTATAAGGGCAGAACTGAGTATTTGCAACAGAGACTGTGTAGACTGCAAAAATATTTATTTGTCTGGCCTTTACCAAAATATATTTTTGCCAATCCTCAATTATGACAGTAAAGTATCTAAGATTTTTTTTTATTAAAATGTTAAATATAATCGGCAGCGGGATGAAGTTGTCTTTAGAATTGGATGCGTCTATTTCCCTTTTCACTTTGTATGATTCATCTCATGTTACATTTTATGAGTAGTCTTCTGCTTTTCCATAGGAATATCTGGTGTATCTGTTTAAGTGTACTTTCATCCTATTTAAATGGGAAAGAATTGTTTCTCTGCATGTTCTCCCATGAATGATTAGACAAATCATTCTTAGAGAAGAGGGTCATGAGTAGGTGCTGATGCAATGCCTAAATAATTGCCCAGTTGCTTGATTTTACTTGTCGAATGATTTCTGTGGGTAAGTCTTGAAACCTATTATGTATCCTAGTCCTTCTCTTTTCTCTGAATTACCTCAGTTGTTGCACATGTGGAAGCATTATGAGAAAAAAGATGAAATATATCAAAGATTCGTTGGATAAACTGTTTTAAACTACTATTTTTCATCATGAGAAACTGAAGATGTGGATCCTTTAAATCAAGACTACTAAATTACATGGACCACTTCAAATTCCTGTGCCTTGTATGTGCTTATAAGTCTTTTGTGTCCCAGGTAATGGTAGTGGGGGGAACTGCTTTGGGATAATTTGGGAATAAACTTGCTGCCACAGTAGGGTCTGGGTCTAAGGAGACTCACCTCAGCACACTAAATGCATCATGTCTCCTAGAAAACAGGGTCTGTGTAGGATATGTGAATGAAAGTCGCAAAGAACAGCCCTGAATGCTGGAGAGGTCTACCCTGGAGTAAGTACTATTGGAGATCTTACTCTGAGGACAGTACTGCAATATGGAATCCAAAAGTAGATAACAGTCCACCCTCAGTCTGAAGTATAGTTAAAACTTTTTTCTAAGTTTGGATTCAAGATCTGGATGACTAGAAGTCTGCTCTGGACATTTCCAGCTTATGTCAATTATGTTGGCATGGTTATAAATAGCATTCCCTGTTACTCTCAAAAGTGTCTACTTTAAAAGATAAACTGTAGACTCTGGAGAAGGTTTATGTGTTAAGATGCTTAGTCCAAGAAGGAATGGCAAAACCAGGCAGATTCTCAAAATAGTGACTCAAACAAGGGAGTAATTGTATATCAGGAGTATATTTTACAATAAAGGCTTTGAAACAGTGCAAAAACTCAGTTACAGAGCTACTGAACAGCATCAGACCTTAGGATCAAGGATGAGTAATGTTGAAACTCTGCCAAAGGTCTGTTTTTTCTTTGAGCAGTGTTACTCAAACTGATTGCACCAGAAATGCAGGAGGTACTTTCTAAATGCAGATTCTCAGGCCTCACTCCAGACACATAGAATGAGGATCGCTTATGGTGAACATGGAGTTAGCATTTTCATAAGCTCTCTGTGCATTAACACTAAAGTGTAAGTACCATTGCAGTGGAGATATGAGAATGGCTGGGTCAGCCTTTGAAAGATACAGGTGTCATATAAAATTCTATGAAAGTGGATTGGTTGCATATAAATCACATACACAGACAGACACACACACACATACTCACATACTTATAGGACTTCATTTTAAAAGATTAAAGACTGACCTCAGTAGTCCTAGATGATTTTAATTATCTTTGAATTAAATTATATGAATTTCTTCATCATGTTCTTGAATATAATATAAATGTTATGGTAGATCAAGAATAGGGCTTATTGGTTTGCCGTGAAATCTACTCTATAAAAGTTTCCTTAGCAAATGTTAAAAAGGAAAGAATGCCTTTGGGGCATTCCAAAAGTAATATGGTGCTATTTGGATTGGACCAGATCTGACCCTTAAAATAAAAATGTCAATAATTTTATGAGAAGGAAAGAGAATGAATATATTCACAATAGTTATGATATGTTGGATGTGAGGTAATAAACTTCATAGACACTGAAGGTATTTATTTCCAAGTCAGCACTAATCTTTAATGCACTTCAGTGTTGCCGCTCAAAATAAAGTCCATAGATCTGCAGAACTGACTTCTAAGTAATGTAGAATCTCGGGCTCCACCTCAAACTACTTAATGGGAATCTGTATTTTCATACAGACTGCAAGTCATTTTTAGATGCATTCAAGTATCACAAGTACTTGTAGAACACTACAAGTAGAAGTGCCCAACCTGGAGACTATTTTGCTTTTATGTAGGAAGCATAATCTCAGTATAAGTTAGAGAGTTAAAATGAGTCTACTAAAATGTTATTATTCAAATTCCAATTTTGCTGTGATTCTGAAGTACTTGCAAGAACATCTTTTACAAAAGTACAAATAATTTCACTGGTTGGTAGTTCAGAGAGTTCAGAGCAGTGTGGTGCCCTTACAGTGGAGTAAAATTATGTCTGTGATGTTGGGCTATCAAAGTAAAAAAAGAAATGTATTTTTGTGTCATAAATGACTTCAGTATAGTAAACAAAATTGTATCAATGGCCTCAAATGTCTACAAACCAATATTGTTTGAGAGCACATTTTGCGTCTATGAGCTTTCAAGATATCATTGTTGAATTTTGTTTCTGGGAGAAAAATAACATAACTCAGATGTTGGAAGAAAAGGCAAAATAAAAACAAGAAAATAGAGTTCCTTAAATCTGAAGGGAGAATAGTATATTTATTAGGATGACTTTATCCTAGGATAATGTCTGCTTATTGAAAAGAAGGGAGAAAGATTATTTAAAACACTGTAAATCAGAAATCTAGCCAACTTCTCAGTTAAGGGGAAGATGATAGAAAGAAGTCACAGGTAAGTCCAAATCACAATGAAAACAAACCAATCGAAACACAGTGAAACATAGATTTAATATAAACCTATGTGCAGTACTTCAGCAGCCTCAGTCAGCCTCTCCCAGATAGTAATTGGCCCTGTAGTTTCTTCCACTCCCCAAAGTCTTGCTTTACAGGCAACCAACAGTGCAGTGAATTCAGAAATCTGCATCCTTTATTTCTTCTTCATTGAAGGATGCTATATTGATTAACAAAGAACCAACTGTACATGAGGCCTTGTTTATTAAAGGTTGTGAGTATTTCAAGTAGAAAGACTTGCTTAATTTTGTTCAACCTGGTGTTATTTAAAAAAAAAAAGAAAACAGGTAGAACATTTACATAAAACCAAAAGATGTTTTTGCAAGTACTTCAGAATCACAGCAAGATTGCAATTTGAATAATAACGTTTTCAAAAACCTATTAAATCTAGATCCTGCACATCAGGAAAGAAGGACTAGGTAAACAGGAGCATTGTGCCTTTGTTCCCAGGCACTGGGTTTCATCCCCAAGCTGTCCTCTGCCTTTTATGTTACTTGCTCATGTGGGTCAGGGTTGATCCAAGCCCACAAGAGTCTGATGACTTTGGCTACTCTGTCCCCTGGCTACATTTTGACTCATTTATTCCATATTAACCCATAAAATGGCATTTCTAATAACTGTTATTAATTGATCCAAACCAAAGTTTATTTTGTTATGGGCATCTTTAAAAGTTTCCTTTAGATATCATTTCACTCCTCCTGAATAACTTGATATGGATGCAAACTTTTAAAAAATGTATCCTAATTTTGCTGTTTCAAATTGCAAACCTCTGTTTTCCTTATTCCATGTTGTCATAAGTAATAGAACAGATTTTCTTTTTTACAAAAACTTTAAATTTTTGTTCAATGGAAAGAATGGTATATTTTTTCTTGAAATGTGTGGAGCAATAATTATATATACTATGCAACACTTATAATAGGCATCTTCTAGTATATGAGAATTTTTACTTAGCATGTGAAAATCTTACTACTTGTTTAAATTATGTTTACAACAATAAATCAGAAAACTTTCAATTCATATATGCACAACTTTCCAAGGTGACATTAATGTGTTAGAAAAGTACATCCTTTACGATGCACTTGTGCTTCTACTGCTCTTATCCTCCAAACTGTGTGCACAAGTAAAACTGGTAATATTTTATAAAATGCATCATATATGAAAGCATAAATTTTGTGTTGTGAAGAATAAAATATATTATTTAATATGGGTTTTAAATTACTCCATGATTATTTTGCAGACCTTCAAATCTGTAGTTCTTTGCTATACTATTTTAGAACCTTTACAGGTTAGACATAACCCTTTACTTCACTGATATTAATTCATACTAAAAGGTTACAAAGGCATTAGTCAGCACTGTAGATAGTTTTAGTTTCTATGTTTAACTGAGAAACTTGCATTCGGGATTTAGAAATGTGGTGGTAAGAAATAAAGTAAATTAAAACAGTATTTTCTTTAAGGTAATATAGCTTGAAACCTTATTCAAATATAAAAATTGAGAAAGTGTTCTATTCAGGAACTGTTTACTTGCTTGATTATGAAATATGAGCACTGAAATGAATGATGGTCCCCAGGCATATTGTAATGTCTCCTTGGAATTTGTGTTTTCCCAGCCAATAGAGTATGTTGTCTTGAATTGAAATGAACACTTAAATTACAATATTTGAATTGTGTCTAAATAGTCTAAATTCATTGGTACTAGATTTGTAATAAATTAAATATGAATCTTGAGATACAGCTTGTTATATTCTTCTGTTCACTAATATTATTGAAAGTCTTCCATGTGCCATCCTCGACTGAAGCTGAGATTTCAATAAATGAGGCATAGTGTGAGCTACACTATTGTAATTATAATGCAATGTGATAAGTACTAAAATAAATGGTGTATTAACTATAAGTGGCCACTGCCAAAGAACCAGGAAGTACGTTTTAAGCAACAATGCCTTGACACCAAGGAAAAGAAATTATAGGATGTATTTACACATACATGCATGCATTAACTTATAGATCACTTACTGAACAAGTAGTTATTGAAAATTTATTTTGTATAAGGTACAGTCCTTGCTCTGTGAATATGTCAGTGAACAAAATTTCAAATATGTCTTCTATCATGGATATGACAATTTAGTAGAATGATGAAAATCTTTTCCATAAGTAACATGGACATTGAAGGATATGTAGGAACTCAGCAGATAAAGCAAGATACAGGGTATGGAGGAGCAACTCAGGAATTTCAGATCAAGTAAGAATTGAATAAGATGGTTGGTTAGGATCCTAAAAATTAGCAGGCAGAGTGAGGGATCTCAACCAGGCTTTTCCCAGGGACTAACCTGGTACATAGAAAAGAACTTAGTAATTATTTTTGAATGAAGGAGTGAGTTCTAATACTTTATACTCATCTACTGAATTTAAATGCATGTATAAAATATATACATGTGTACTTTTCATCTTAACTGCCTTACATGAATTCTCTCTAGAGGTTATGAAAATTTCTCTATCCAAGGAAGGTTAGAGTCATGACCTAAGTTCTATTTCTGACCATTGGGTTTCCAATCCATACACATTTCCTTTAGACTTAGTCTTTGGATGCAGAATTCCTGACAAGGAAAAGTATTACCATTCACTTATTTATATCCATCATAAGATTGCAGTGATTTTTGGCAAGAAGAGCTTAAATTTGCTTTTGGACTTTACCAAAAAGAAACCCAAATAGATATATTTGTCTAATTGAGTTTAAATTTTTTAAATTTTAAATTATTCCTCTAAATGTCAAGATTAAAAAAAGCCACCCATCTTTGGAATCAAAGGGGTTATTTGAGATCCAACTTGGGGAAAATTCAACTCTTTCCATCCTTCTCTGCGTGGGTCATAGGAATAATGCCAGAAGTCTTGGAAAGAGTTTATCTAAGAATAATAAAATAATAAGAAAATATTATAGATATTAATTATTTATATTATTAAAAAGTATGACAGGGGAAATAAATTCAGAATAATCTGTATGTAGTTTGAAAGAATGAAAGTCAAGTGGTGAAGTGATTACTGCCCTTAGGCTTATAGAAGTATATTCTCAGACCAATTTTAATAGTCACTTCTGAAGAGACAAACTAGGCTTGCATTTATTAATTTATCTGGAAAATGTCATGGTAGTTTAATTCTAATTTATATAGGGGTGACCTTAGGCAGCAATAATAAACTTGATATGGTAGGTTTTATGGAGTTTTTCTGTTGTGGAATATGGAATTAATTGTGCATAAATACTGGATTACAGTCTGTTCTTTGGTATAAGATTCTGTTACTAGTCAAATAAATGTTTATTTAGTACTTATTATAAGTAAGACATTATGCAAAAGTGGCATCATTAATGGAACATTAATCTCTGCCCTCAATGAGTTTATAGTTATCAAAATGACATCTTTATTTCTCCAAGTGGGTTAGGTTCTAATCAGCCATATAAACTAACATGTTTTAGTTTAGTAAGATTATCTCTAATCATAATATATAATGGGAAAAAAAACCCTCTAGATTGAGATCTGTTATTTACTTTAAAATTCCATTTTTTCCTATCTTCTTGAGCTCCACTTTTGCAATCTAAAAAACGAAGTAGTAGAAAGGAGTTTACTCTAAGTGGCTTTCTTATTTAAGTGTCCCCATTACAGTATGTGAATATTTGTGGGTGTTAATCTTGGTTTGCCAAATTCTTCTCAACCCAGAAATATCAGCATTTAGAAATTCTAGATTCTGCCTCTATACTCAATAGTTGTGTGACTTTGGTTGAGGCAATGAAAACATCAGACCAGGTGATGGATATATAGTCATTTCAAACTTTAACTAGTCTCCTTGGCTAAAGAGGTCAAAAGCCCCGTCATTAGTAAGAGCATCAAGCAAATACACACAAGATCCTGAAAGACCAGGAATGTGAAAATTCTTTCCCTTTCCTACTATGTGAGATGAGCACACACATAACAGAGTACATATTGTTAGTTTTATCTGTGTCATGTAACTTTAAATGACTGGATATGAATACATGCATTTTTTTTTTTATACTGGGGATTGAACTCAGGGGCACTCAAAAACTGGGCCACATCCCCAGCCCTTTTTTTGTATTTTATTAGAGACAGAGTCTCACTGAGTTGTTAAGTGCCTTGCCATTGCTGAGGCTGGCTTTGAACTTGCAATCCTTCTGCCTCAGCCTCCCAAGTGCTGGGATTACTGGAGTACGCCACCGCGCCCGGCTTGCATATTTTCTTTTACACCAGGAGAAAAAGAAGGAAAAAAGGAAAGATGGATGGCTAACTCTTTTCCATTCCCACTTTTCCCAAATACTATTCACTGCATGATATCCCTGGAATGTGGGGCAGTGAACCTCAGTTTTGACACCATTTCTAGCTAAGGATCAGGGAGCAGGTTCCAACAGATCTTCAAAGAAAACTTCAACCTATTCTTCTCCTTACTCACAGGCATGTAAACCTGTAGATACAATGGGAACAGTTTAATATTACCACAGGAAAACAAATGCTTTGGCCTACGTTCATTCTGGGTTCAAATATTCTATCACTTGCTATCTATTGACCCAGACAAATGACTAAACCTCACTCAGTCTATACATCCTAATATGAAAAGAGGGTCACTAGTGTGTTTCAGGTTGCTTTGACATACATGGACACACACACGTACCTTTATGTGGAATCTTAATAAATGTTATGTATGTGCACATTCAAAATCAAATGCATATATTCATGTATTAAGTAAGTGTCATGGGCATATTTATGAATAGACATACATTTCCATAATCTTATGTATTAGGTTAATCACAGATATATTAAAATCTACCCAGTAGACACTCTTTTAGTTCTTAGGAATATTTGTTAGGGTATCATTAGGAATTATGTAGTCCATTGGCTTTTAAATCTTATTTTTAGAGATTATCTTAATGTACATTTGAGGATAACACTCCATGGTAGTTATATTTTTAAAAAGCAGTTAGTGTTGGGCTAAGGGGATTAAGAGCTGGTGAAAGGGGACCATTGAGTGGGTGGGTTTCCATATGACTCCACCTACTTTTCAACTAGAGCAACTCCACCTGGTATGTTTAAGTTTTAATGTATTTTTATTAGAAAGTGTTTTACTATCACTTAAATCACCACACCTTCATCATCACCAACAGATTGCCCTCATTTTATACATGATATTGACTGCAACAACCTGAAGTGACTTGTGGATGGTCCTGCAGTGGTTGTTAGTGAAATCAAATCTTAATCCTTTTTTTTTTTTCTTTGATTACTGAAAGATTGTGGGTTTTTATTTTTATTTTTGGATTTTTTTCCCATTAATTCTTTATTTCTTTCATATAACTGTTTTGGAACAATTATGAGGTTGGGACTTTAGTCTGATATACAGCCCAGTGTGTTTTGATTTAAGTGTAGTCTTTGAGAATGCTTCCAGTAATATTATAGCTCATTGGATGGCAAAATTAGGGAAAGACAAGTTGGCAAATTTGAAAGTAATTAAAATTTGTGGTCTGAGCATACTGACAAGTAGATATATTTCATACTTAAAGGAGTTTGATGTTATTTCAGGGCCCCTTTTCTAGTTGAGCTGAATTAAAGGTTTTATCAATTAGGTTGATAAAGACAACATGCTTTTTTTCAGAAGCAGATGACCCTAGGCCAGTAGAAGTGCTAAGAGGTTATATTACCATTTCACCACCCAGGCTGCCACTTATATCACATGAGGTGCCTTATCCATGTTAAGATGTACCTACACTATTTCTTAAGAGTCATACTTGATTCTAATATGTAGCCAGGGTTGAGAACTCCTGAGTTAGAGGAACAGGAATTCAAAAAGATATCAATAGGTGGAAATAGAACAAAAGAAATTCCTTTAAAAAATTAAACCAAGCTTCTGCAGGCTCTGATCATGTTATTAATGAACTTACATGCTTTATCATACTCATTCCCATTACAGTGTTCTCTGGCACTATAATTTGGTAATAGTGACATGTATGAGCTCATACACACACACACACACACACACACACACACACATACATATATATATATATATATATAATTTAGTCTTAAGTTGCTGTGAGAAAATCATATTAATATCATTTCCTTAAAAGTAATGATGAATCACCCTGTCCTAGGGGAAAAATTTTAAAAATTCTTTCATTTTAATAATTTCTTGTTCATTTCAGATGGCACATTAAGATCTGTATTCACATGACACTGAGTTACACCTTCATTAATAAGTTCTGTGGTACTAAGGTGAAAAAGTAAAATGACTGACTGAAGTGGTTTTAGATTAAACTAGTTTTTAGTACAATCTGATTTTCTCATATTCTCTAAAATATTTGCTAAAGTAGGGTAAACATGAGATATTGGTGATTGTAATTTAAAATTTTACTTCTTTGGACAAAAGTCACCAAATGTAGTTAGTTAAGGAAATGCACATCCCCAAATGGCCACCATCTGCACTAAGTGCTAAGAAGTTTTACAAGGAGATAATTCACAGCTGTATTTAGCTACATCATTAGAATCTCAAACTAAAATGAAATGAAACTAATTTTTTTAATGTAAACTAAATGTTTTATATAAAATAGCACAAGGGAAATATAAGTGCATAATTATTCACAGGCCTGAGAGTTGCGATTTGCCTAGAAAGGAAGCTTCTTGTGTGCATTTCTTTTTGCATGTGGAAGTATCACTAAATCCCCCATGTCTTATACCCTGGTGTATGAAATCCTCAACATTGCAGGAATCAGATTTTTGAAGAATTATAAATCCATCTAAAACCACTATTAATGAGGTTATCATTGTAAACTATCATGACATAGTATATTTTCAAGGGATGACCATAACCATATCTCCTGTTCCATATGGTACTCTACAATGTGACCTTATTTTTCTCCAATAAGGTGAAGTCTAATTTTCTTCCTCTTGAATCCAGAATACTATGACCTCTTTGACTAATAGATTACAGCACAAGTGTTGCTGTATGACATTCCGTGTTGGATGATAAATGATAACACAACTTCTGCTTTGCTCATTGAAACATTGGTACTAGAGCTTGGCACCATCATGTAGGAATTTGCCTACTCTGAGCCCTACATGATAATACTGAGCTGCAAGGAAAAACCACACTTGGGCTGGTATTCTTGGTTGGTAATCACTGTCTTGGAACCATCAGAATTTAGGTTCCAGACATATTATTGAGCCATTTTATAACAAGAACAACCTATCTACCAAAGGAGCAATTGAATATTCTCAATGATTTGAGAACAGACGAATTGCTGTTTTACCCTGCACAGATTCCTGACCCAGAGAATTGTGACATTAAAAACAAGCAAGCAAACAAAACTTGTTGTTTTAAGCCACTAAGTTTTAGGGTCATTTGTTAACCAGAAAAACTGTTATAGATTTAGTTAACAAAATACAAAATCATTAGGCTTAATTTAGGGAGTTCAGGAATGGTACAAGCAGAAACATTATAATTCTGCCATTTTTTAAAAGGGGGGTAGATGTTATTTAAAAAATGCATCAGTTTTTTGGGGGTATAATTTATAGTTTATGAAAATAACCCATTTAAAATGTGCAATACAATGTTTTCTAGCAAACCTACTCAGTTATGCAATTAAAATTACAATCCCATTTTAGAACATTTCTTTCCCAATAAAAGGACCCTGAAAGGAGGGTTTTAGAATATTTTTTCCAAACAGATCTCTTATGCCAATCTCTTATAGTCAATTCCCTTTTCCTACCCCCAAAGCCAATTGCATTTAACTTAATTCTGACTTTTGTGTAACTGATGACATAACTTGCATCTAGTTTTGGAATCCTAGGGAATTCAAGAACAGGAGATCAATGTATGTAAGTGAAGACATCTGTGATTTTAGGAGACGGTGGAACTCATGAATCAAATTCCAGTTGTTTTAGTCAGTGTTTTCACTGTTGTGACTAAAAGAGGAGGAGGAAAAGTTAATTTGAGGGCTCACTGTTTCAAGGTCTGAATCCATAGACAGTAGTCTCCATTCCTTGGAGCCTGAGGTGAGGCTGAACATCATGGTGGAATAGTGTGGTGGAAGGAAGCAGCTCACATGATGATCAGATAGCAGAGAGAGACTCCATTCATCAGATACAAAATATATAACATAAAGGCATGCCCCCAGTGACCCACCTCCTCCAACCATACCCTACCCATCTTCAATTACCACTCAGTCAATCCCATCAGGAGATTAATCTGCTGATTAGGATAAGTCTCTCATAACCCAGTCATTTTTTTCTCTAAACCTTTTTGCATTGTCTCATGTATGAGCTTTTGGGAGACACTTTTCACATCCAAACCATAACACCAGTCAGGGGCTAGACATGGGACTATGGGTGAATATGGTCATGTAAAACAGCACTCTTACACAGACCCAAATAAATACCAGTCAGAACACCTGAGATATCAATTTACAAGAAGGAAGTTGGCTCATGGTTTGAGAGGTTTCAGTTCATGGTCACTTGGTCCTGTGGCTTTGGGTCAATGGCGAGGAAGGCCATCATGGCAGGGTGAGCATGGTGCAGCCAAGTTGTTCACCTCATGGCTGTCTGCAAGGAAAAAAGAGAGCAAGGAGCTGGGGCCTCAATAACCCTTTTAGGGACATGGCTCCCAATGTCTTGTTTTCCCCTCAGTAGGGCCAATCCCCAGTTTCTGCCACCTCCCAACAGTGCCATCAGCTGTGGACCAAGCCTTTAACACCTGAGCTTTTGAATGACATTTAAAATACAAACTCTAACACTGTGGCATCAGACATTCTGTCTCCTGTATGTGATGCAAGAATGATTTAAAGAGTTTTTGTTATATAGAATATAGAAGTAAATTCTTTTAAAAAACTAAAGAACCTAAATATTTCAAGTAACTTTGTAAGTAATTCACCAAATATTTGTCCAGAAAAAGATCAACATTGATTTAAATTACCATATACAATATGTATACTTTAAAAGTTTATTATAAAACTTTTTACATATGCTTGAAAAAAGGTCTTTAAAATCTTCCATAGCTTTACAATGCATTATATTTCAGAATAATTTGTCAGAGAGAGAACAATAATTTTAATACAAGCGTAGGATGATAAATATGATGTAACAGTAAGAATCATGGTATGCTAACTTTTACCTTGTATATGTTTGCTTTTGTGACGTGAAGTGTTTGATGGACATATTTTTTTCAACAGGATTTATTTTATAATGCACATATATGACTACTTTGGTTTCTAAAATCATCCTAATTTGGAACTCACAGAACCTGAATTATACTGTCATAGTTAAAATACAGCAGGATACTAACCCTGGCTATGTGGGCCTCCAGTTCTGTTCCTTCCAGAGTCTATGAGAGCTCTGATGCTTGTGTGAAGTATACAGCCAAAAACTCTTTATCTAGATGGTATTAGTAATAGATGCAGGTTGTTTTAAAAATAATTAGAGCAATAACAATGGAAAAAAACAATTTTATTGGAAAATAATATGCAAATATATTTCTTATATGTGCCTGTCAATATTAATAACCCCCAAATGTGTGCCTTTGGTTAGTGAGGAGACTCCACTTCTCAGTGCCTGTGCTGCATTTTAACTATGGTTTGTTGATATGGGTTTTGCTTACATCTTCTAAGCAACTCATAATAATACACAGGAATGAGAAATTATAAAAGCATATTTTCTGCTAGACTCTTTGATAAATTTAGCAACAAAGAAGCAGCTGGCACTTTATTGCCTACAACTTCCTGCATATTTCCCCAAAGTTATAGCTAAACAAGAATACATTTGTGTTTTATTTTGTTCTAATTAAGTAGAAAAGAAAGGCAGAGCCAGGGATTGATGGGTTTCAGATTTAAAGCATTTCTGTTGTAATTGTCAGGCAATCAATTAACCAATTTCTGAAGGAATTTATCTTTCTCATTGTTTTATTTCTCATCTCCCTCAGTTTTATCCTTCTAAATGAGAAACCCTCCCCTTTTTTCTCTTTTTCAGAGAAATAGTTCATTACTGTGAAAGTAAATAAGCCAAACTGATCAGTGTTGAAATTTAAATTTAGTACATCTAAAAATATTTTTCAGATTTAAAATCTATAAGTTACTTTTAATTGACTACTTTTAGATTCGTTCATCCTATCAAAAATCATTACTGTTTAAGGGCTATAAGGAATTAAGCAGTAGGAAAGACATTAAGATGATTAACACGTGTTTTTCCAAAAAGAAATAAAATTTCTAATGCATGCATTAGTTATTAATTACTTGCTTTCAATTATTTTGGAATATTAATTGTATATTATTCTAACTAGTGCATATGTATTCTAAATGTGGGGGCCTAAGACTGTATTTTGGGGTGCTAGTAATATTTTATTGCTTGACTGAGGTATCAGCTACATGGGTGTAGTTACTTATGTTTATTCATTAAACCACACAATCATTACTGTATATTTATCTTTACGGCTGCAATACCAAAGCTTCAGAGGAAAACAATTCCTGGACATAATGGAGTTTTGCTCAGCTTTAAAGAAGAATGAAATTATGGCACTTGCTGGTAAATGGATGGAACCAGAGAACATCATGTAAAATATAATGAGACAGACTCAGAAAGTCAGGGGTTGAATGTTTGGTCACATATATAGAACATAGAGCAAAATAAAGGGGGGAAAAGAGGGGAGATCCCATGGAATAGAAGGAGATCAGTGGAGTAGAGGAAGGAGGTAGAGGGGAGGGAGGAGGAACAAGAAAGTAGAGGAGCTAACTGCAGAATGAAATTGACCAAATTATGCTATGTACACATGTGAATATACCTTAGTATGCATATGTACAAAGTAGCAATTTAAAAAACAATAAATAACTGGAAGGTCAGTAGAAGAGAGGGAGGGTAATAGAAGGAGGGTGGAGGGGGGAGGGAAGAGGAAGCACTGGGAACTAAAATGGAGCAAACTATATTCCATGCATGTTTGATTATATAAAAATATACCTCACTATTTTAATAACTATAATACACTGATAAAAAACATTTTAAAACAACAAACATCCTGGGACACATTGACTGTTATGAATTGGAAAATTTTCCAAGTTTTTAAAGAACACTTTCCATAACTTTGTAAAATTGAATGCAATATTGTCTAATCCTTCATGTGCAAATAACATATTACTTTAGAAAACCTGATATGAGGGCTGGGGTTGTGGCTCAGCGGCAGAGCACTTGCCTTGCACGTGCGCAGCCCAGGTTCAATCCTCAGCACCACGTAAACATAAATGCATTGCATTGTGTACAACTAAAGTAAATAAAAAATATTAAAGAAAGAAAACCTGATATGACTTCTTTGTTAATGTGTTTTTTATGAATAATTCTGCCCTGTACATCTCATAACAAGGTATTAAAGTTAGTACTATAATTTTAATTGTATAATTTGGAAAGATATACTCAAGTTGTACCTTTTAAAAAATGTGTTCAGATATCAGCTATATCCACCAAAACATATATGGAATTTCTATTATGTCACAGGAAGTGTTCTGTAAATGCAATAATGTGATTAACCAAAGAAATAATTTTAAAAATGCCCTCAGACCTAAAGGTGTTTATGATTTTGTGTTAAACAGTGATTGAGTTAAATAATCTATCTCTATATACACTAGATATTTACAGAGTGAAGGACTGATGGACAATTTCCGTCTTAGCATTCCCACACAAATGATATCTGAACTGAGACTTCAAGGATGTATAAAGAAAATATATTATTTAACACAATGGAATATTAATCAGCCATAAAGAAGAATGGAATTATGGCATTTGCCTGTAAATGAATGGGAACTGGAGACTATCATGCTAAGTAAAATAAGCCAATCCCAGAAAACCAAAGGCTGAATGTTCTTTCTGATATGTAGATGCTAATATACAATAAAAGGGAAGGGGATGAAGGGAAGGGAAGGGAGACGGGAATAGGAAAGAGAGTAGAATGAATTGTACATAACTTTCCTACATTCATACATGAATACATGACCAGTGAAACTCAATATCATGTACAACCACAGAATGGGGTCCTAAGTTATACTGCATGTATGCATAATATGTCAAAAGAACAAATAAATAAAATTAAAAAGAAAAAAATATATTATGTGATATAACAGGAAGTTCAGAGTAATACAGGCTATTTTTCTAGAGTTTTAACAGTGTTATCTGCCAGTCACAGTTTTGGCTCTTGGTCCAGTTATCCTTGTGGTCATAAGATGGCTGCCAAAAGCAACTGTTTGTGGCATATTTCCTTTTTCTGCCTAGCAGGGGAGTAACAAAAGTCATAATTCACTATTTCTCTAAGCAGTATCACAGACTTACTGGCTTACCTTACTAGAGTTGCATATGAGGGATGGAGACTTAAATACTTCAGTATTCTGAGATGAAGGTCAAGCAAACTAAGATGTCAGGGAGATGGTTTCTGACTAGGCAACCAGTGACTTCTACCACAATGAAGTTCTTCAGTTGGGCAGTCAGTGATAGGGCTTCAGTGAAGCCATTATGGTTTCCTGAAATCCTATTAATATTTTAAATCTGCACATATTTGTGTTCCTAGGGAAAGGGACCAAATCTCTGGGCATATTTTCAAGATGGCAGATACATGGTTCTAAAAGATAAAATTCAATGCTCTTAAAAAATGGAACTCGGAATAATCATAAGAATCTCTTGTAGATCTTTTATGCTAACTCACTGTTTTTATTATCATTATTGTGTTGTATTATCACACTTGGAGAAGTGAAGCAACTTCCTCAAAGACATACATGTGATTATTACTGGGTTTCTTAGGAATTAT
Organism: Tamias sibiricus; assembly: GCA_025594165.1. Classification (NCBI taxonomy): domain Eukaryota; kingdom Metazoa; phylum Chordata; class Mammalia; order Rodentia; family Sciuridae; genus Tamias; species Tamias sibiricus. Next base: position 82,593,240 of record CM046660.1, read on the forward strand.
TGCAGAATATTGACTTAGTTTCTTACTACTGCAGAGAAAGAGCAATAAGCACAGCAAGTGAATCCTATTTCCCTTTTACAATACTTTAAAAGAAAGTTATAGCAAGGTTCTGGAAGAAGTTTTTGCTTATAATTTTTGCAATCAGAATTATAAAAATAATCTTCATTAAAAGCAACTGGTCTCCATGCAGATGATGATAAAACAGGAGAAAGTTAAGATCTGGTTAAAAATTATTCAGTGAGCAAAAACATAGCACATGGACTTTCATAGTCATTTAGTCAAAAGAGTGTCTTTTGGTGATAGAATAATTAAAATGAAATAATGAAAAAATTTAAGAATTTTCTAATATAGAAATGTGGTGGAAAAAATTCTTAAATTTGCTTTTATTGAAGAAGAATTTCTACTTTATAAAGAATTACTCTATCTCCAGTAGAAAAATTATAATTATTTAATTTAAACATAAGGTATCAATCAAATATTTATTCCATCAAGAAATCAGGTCCCTATTTTTTATAGTACTGATTTTAAGATCGATATTACTTCTTTTTTTTTTTTGATTATGCAGAATAACATTTAACAGAAATATTAGCAAGAAGTTAGTTCTGTTTACCTTAAGTATATAAAGTGAAACACTGCTCTGGTGGTATGTGTACACGTGTTTGCACTGAATGCTTCTATAATATCAATAATGATCCCTATTCAAAAATTAGATGTAGCCCCGATTTCTCAAATGCTTGAGTGATCATTTTCTTTAGTAATTGAGTTCCTCATAGAATTCCACTGCTCTGATTACTTGCTCAGTAATCTAAGCATATTAATTTGAAAAGCTGCATGAGCGTGTGGCCAGGATAATGGCAGTGAAGTAATTGCAAGGAAATCTTTCACAACAGACTTATTTTCATCTAATAAACTCTTCCCCGATTGTTACCCGGCATGCAGTGAATATGATATGAGTTCTAACATGTGTGTGCATTAACATATCTGTTGAAGTAGTTAAAGATTAGATGTTCTACAGGATTAGTCATATGAGTTTTTTTTTTTTTTTTTTTTTTGGGGGGGGGGGCAATTGAACCCAGAAATGCTTTACCATCGAGTTATCTACCCAAATCTTTTTATTTTTTATTGTAAACAAGGTCTAAGTTGCCTTGGCTGGCCTCAAACTTGGGATCCTCCTTCCTTAGCCTCCTGAGTAGCTGGGATTACAGGTGTGTCTTTATATCCAAAAAGATGATGCTTTAAAAAATATCATTTTAAAAATTTTCAGCTCACTAGGAGGGCTGGATTTTAACATAAAGACAACTTGTTGAGCATCTAGAAGGTAGCAGAAATTAAACTAAGTACCATTCCTGTGTTGTTCTAGGTGATCCTCACAGGAACATTGTATAAGAGATTTTATAATTCCTATAAGTAGATAAGGAAGAGGGAAGTCAGATTGGTGAAGTTATTTGCCTAAAGTCACATGTTTAGACCCCAAACCAATTCTGGCTGATTCTAAAAAATTCAGTCTTCACAGCTTATTCTTTATCATAAAAGTTTAATTGTATTTTTAGGGATATATCTTAGCATTTAAAATATATGTACAGGGGTTTTAGTTTCAAAGTCCAGAGGTATATTAAATAGTGACTCCTAAGGGAATAGAAGGACCATAAAAATTGTATCTGTTTTGTGACACCTATCAACTTGTACCAAAATTTTACATTACTTTCTGTTAGATGGTTCTTCTTAAACTACCAGACAAAAGAAGGCAAAATACCATTGTTATATCTATTTTTATAATAAATATAAAATCAAATGACTATTAGCACTCTGGAGAAATGATAAACATGTTTCTTGGTTAGTGTACCATGTATATACCATCAAAGTATGTAATACACTGTGGATAGATCCAGGACTGTTTCTAAAGCCTTTTTATGCTTGAAGGATTCTGAAAATTAAGTGTAACAGTTAGCAAGAAATGGATTTTGTTGTTCTTTTATTTTTAATGCTGTCCAGTAGCACGTCAGTACCTTAGATTTCATTAGATTCTGATTAAGTTTAGCCTTTGTCAATATCCACAGAAAGAGATTTATTTAGTAAGCATTTGCTTGACTTTATTATCTTTGAATATGTAGTACCTTAATTAATCTGTTAATAAACATAGTTGCTCTTTAATTACTGTAAACATAGGCAGGGCTTAGTACATCACAATTATACAATGGTTAACATGAAACTTAAAATATTTTAGCAACACAGCACATGTATGGTATTAATAAGGATACATGGTCTACAGCAGCCCACAGACTTCATGAAACATTGATCATTATCATCAATCTGCAGTACTATTCTGACCATCTCATTTAAAAATTCTGCATTGATTTATTTTTGGGATTGGATGATTGGGTGATTGCTGCTTTTCGTGTGTGTGTGTGTGTGTGTGTGTGTGTGTGTGTGTGTATACATGTGTATAAAACAAACTACTTTTTCAGGTTTTATTTTGTTTTCTTATTGAACAAGTTTTTTAATTCAAGTGGTAATCATAATGACAATGAAATAATAATAATAATAATAATAATAATAATAATAATAAATACTATGCTCTACAATTTTCAAAGCACTTAATCATTTCATTTGATTCTTACAACAGCACGGGGTAAATATGTAGAGCAGGTAATCTCAATCCTCCTGTGACAAGAAGGAAGCTGAGCTGGCCCCAGGCTGAGGAAGACTAGAAAGAAAATGAAGCCTAAGGCTGAGGGCTTCCCCCTGTCTTTGGCCCTGGCTTTTTGTGTCACAGGGCTCCCTTGGGCGCACCACAAGCCTTTCCCTTTCCCCTCATCCTCATTCTTACCTCCAGAGACTTTTGATCCTTCCACCCTCCAGTTCCTACAACTCAAAATATATTAGCCCAAATGTTATAACTATTTTTTTAAACTGAGAGGTAGATACATTTTCCTTCATTCCTTTCACTGAGAAAATCCTACACTAAACAGTTTTTTTACTTTTCCCTGCCTATGGACTGAGGGACTGTGGTGAGAGACTAGGGGATCAAAGTACATTTTCTTCAAATGCCTTAGTATTTGTTCAAAATCACTAAGGGGAGGTGGTGGAAAGTATTGAACTTTAAACTGTGTTTCATTCCCCTGAGATAGCAGGTAAAGAATTTGGCAGGCTAATTCCTGGTGTCCATGGAAAGAGTGTGGTATCACTGGAAAGTCTGCCTTGAAGATTATCAGAAGATATCAAAAGATAATCAGCATCTCCCATCCCACACACCTGAAATCCTGAGCCTGGCTCTCTGTGGCCTCCATTCAATGCTAGCAATGTTATCAGTGCCACTTGCTTTGATTTCCTTATTCTGCTGCTTTAAAATGTAGAAGAAGCTAATTTCAGGCTATATGGAGGGAAATTCCATCCACCTCTCAGAAGGAGGAATTGAAGATGCTGAGATTCCTATTCAGATCTTGAAATAAAGAGGGTATATTATGTTCTTGGACATGGTTTTGGAACCAAATTCATCTGTATCCATCTTGGCAATGCTTTAAGAGACCAGATATATGTTAAATCGCATGGCATGGGAAAGGGGTTGGCATTGCTTACGTAAAGAGAAAGATTCTTACTGCTTACTAATTTGGAAAATAGCCCTTGGAGGAAAACAAGAGGCATATGACTTGAGCTATAATTTATATGTAGTATTTGAGATTTAGTTTTCTCAATCATGAGCTGAAAATGTTGGAGAAAATGTACTTCTGTGCTTCACATATAAAAATTCACAGCTTCCTGTAATGAATAATATGTCACTTAACCAACCTTGTTTTACCCTTTGGCCATGTTATGCTAAATTATTGCTAGGTTCAAGTTTTACCTGGATTTAAATGTGCAGGTTTCCTACAGAGATGTCATTAAGAAAGGCTACATCTTAAACTATCTTGGAAATTTATTTAAGAGACCTGAGCCATGTATTTGTTTTGAGACAAACACATTTAAGTACAAAGTCAAATGAAAAAAACAACACACAAAAATAACAACAATCACACACACACAAAAAATAACCACACACACTAAAATAAGTCAGAACAATCTAAGCCATCTAGTGAATGGTCTGAAGATGTTTAAAATGTAAACTCTGGAGTAGAAGGAGGGATATTTGTTTATTAGTATAACATATTTGAAGGCTCTGATGTATGGAAAAATGAATTAGACTCATTTTTTATAACACTTATTATAAACTGACTCATTTTACATTAAAAGAAAAAAATTAGGGGTTAGATGTGTCTCCCCAAATGAGCTGCCCCTCGGGAGAGTTCATGGTATTGAGGAGCTGAGGGTAAAGTAGGCCACAATACTGATACAGATGGGATGGGGGAACTTGGACTATACGTGAGAAATGTCTATGGTCCTGTGACCCTGAGGCAAAGAGTAGAGTGAGGAATGACAGGAATTAGTCCCCATGGCTCTCTTTAGCCATGGCATGTGACAAAACACCATTGACCAGCAAAGCTCTGAGAATCTTTAACCCCAAATGTTTCTGCTATTTTGTGCTGTTGTGAATCAGAAGCCCAGAAATTTCAGCTCTGGGCAAGACTTACGTGATAAAAAAAATGAGTCTTCTAAGTAAAACCTGAGGAAATATAACTGTTCAGTAGATTTACTTATTTTAATTTAATAACCATCTACTTGGGTTTTAGGCAGTGCTCTTCAACTCCAATCAAGTAAGTCAGCTTCAGTTTCCCCACACAACATAAAACGACTGGTTTCTTGTCCCCAGCTGTCAAAATGTTCTAGGTAAAATCAAATTTACCACAAGAAGATTAACTTGTTACATTGCCTTTCCTTTTAAATTTTTTTGTCTTTTCCCCTCTCTCTTTCTAGAAACTAACCCAATTTGTTTCTAACAACATTTATTTTGAGGAAAACAAATACCTAATTCAAAACAATCCCTTTGAGGAAGAAAGAAATCAAATGCACAAAACAATAGACTGGAAAGAATTTCCTTCCTCATTATGCTATTTTATGTTCTTTATTTTGAAAAACAAGTAAATGAAAGAAAGGCCTGATTATAATAGTAATTATAATAGAGAAGCTTACATTCCCCAATTTAAAAAATATAATCTACATTAAGCAGGTATTTTGGTAGACAATAGATGTCAAACTCTCAAGCACAAAGATATATATATATATATATATATATATATATATATATATATATTTTTTTTTTTTTTTTTTTTTTTTTAAATCATGTAGACCTTCATTTGAGGGTAGCCTTTACCCATATCTAGCCTATGTGAGGCAAGGCAATTTATATAATACTTCTTTGTTTCAGCTTACTAAATTTGTAAACTAGGCATAATTAAGGTAACTTTTTTATAGAAATATAAGAATGAAGCCTTTAGCCTAGGATCAATGAAAGTCCATCATTTTGTAAGTTAATTTGAGGAACGATATAGTTTTGCTAAGATGCTGAGTATTTTTTTTGGGGGGGGGGCATATTTCAAAATCCACCCATAGGAAGCAAAGTGATGAGTATTATTTTAAAGGGATTTAGTGGTTTATATTTGTTGAAATTCTTCTTTCGCCTATTTCATTCAAGGATTTTCTTTCCTCATAGAAGGAATAGGAAAAGACTAAATAAGGGGAAATAATGAAACTATTGGAAAGCTCAACTGGCTTTTAAATACCTTTGATTCCTGCTTAATGGAAGTTTTAAAGCAAAGGAGGGCAGGGTGGGGTAGCAGGTGTAGTCTAAAATGAATGGTAGATACTGTTCCCTGTAAGCAGATGAATCTTTAGACTTAATGCTTATGAGGAGCAATACATACCAAAATGTTAGCTTTATGGGACTTGTCATTCAGTTAAAAAATCTTAATACTTTTTGCCTTAAATAGGATTGATAATTATCACATGTAGCACAGGGAAACACATAAAGTAGATTTGACAGAAATTTGGGTCCTTATACTGATTAGTTTTTAGAATGTTGCTTAAGGGTGACATAGGAAATGAACCCTCTACCCCTTTTTCATGGCAGGGAATATTAGAATGGGAACAGGAAGGAGTAAGTTCCAGTCCTAGACTGAACTTTATATCTGATGCACTTGAGGCATGACAGCTATCCTTTGTATCTTCATTTTTCTGTGTAAAACTTGAGAATGAACTACATACTTTCATAAAACTCTTTGAGAAAAACTTTTTAGAAACTTTGCAATTCTAAGAAATAAAAATTTTAAGGCTAAATACAATTTTTCGCCATATGCAGTGATAAAAGAACACTTAATTTTCAAAATACATTTTAAAAGGCTATTTGAATTAAAAATCACCTGAATGCAGTGTGGGATCTATGTTTTTAACCTGCTGTTTTTTTTTTAATCAAAGGATTCATATTATAGGTGCCTACTGAAATTTGAGAAATACTGCTTGCTATTTATCTAATATGATTCTTCAACCAATGTAACATATGTTTTTATTGGTTCTTTTTAGTTATACATGACAATAGAATTCATTCTGCCATAATTATAAAAGCACAGAATATAATTTGTTCTAATTCAGTACCTAGTACTTCCCTTTCCTCTCCCATCCTCCCACCCCAGTTCCATTCCCTCCACTTGTTCCTTCCACTCTACTAATCGTTCTGCTATTATAGTTTTTTTTTTTTTTTTTTTTTTTTTTTTTTTTTTTTAAGGTAGTTCATGTGGATGTACATACTGGTGAGATTCACTGTAGTATATTTATATATGTACATAGGACTATTAGGGCAGATTTATTACACTGTCTTTCCCTAACTCATTCCTCCTTCATTTCCTTCATTCCTTCGTCTTCACTGATTTTTATTCTATTCTTTTTAAAATTACCCCTTTATTTTGGATTAGCTTCTGCTAATGCTTCCAGAGAAAACATTCAACTTATTTTGACTTTTTGAAACTGACTTATTTCACTTAGCATGATAGTCTCCAGTTCCATCAATTTTCCAGAAAATGTCATAAAGCTGTTCCTCCTTATGGCCAAGTAATACTCAACTCTGTATATATATACCACATTTTCTTCATTCACTCATTTGTTGAAGGGCACACAGATTCACAACATAGTTTGGCTATTGTGAAATGTACTGCTGTAAACATTGATGTGACTGTGTCACTGTAGTATGCTGATTTTAAGTCCTTTGGGTATAAACTGAGGAGTGGGATAGCTGGATCAAATGGTGGTTCCATTCCAAATTTTCTAGAGAATTTCTATACCCAGTCCCACCAACAATGGATGAGTGTATCCTTTTCCCTATATCCTCACCAACATTTATTGTTACTTGTATTCTTGATAATTGTCATTCTGACTGGAGTGAGATGAAATCTCAGTGCAGTTTCAATTTGCATTTCTCTAGTTGCTAGAGATGTTGAACATTTTTTATATATTTGTTGACCATTTCTATTTCTTCTTTTGAGAGGTGTCTTTTGCTTTAGGAGTCTTGTTAAGGAAGTCAGTTCCTGCACTGACATGATGGAGTGTTGGGCCTACATTTTCTTATAGCAGATACAGGGGTTGTAGTCTAATTCCTAGGTCTTTGATCCACTTTGATTTGAGTTTGTGCAGGGTGAGAGATAGAAGTTAAATTTCATTCTGTTACATATGGATTTCCAGTTTTTTCAGCACTAATTATTGAAGAGTCTATATTTTCTCCAATGTATGTTGATTGCACCTTTGTCTAGGACAAGATAATTGTATTTATGTGGGTTTGTCTCAGTGTCTTCTATCCTATTTCATTGATCTTTGTGCCTGTTTTGGTGCCAGTACCATGCTATTCTTATTACTATAGCTTTTTGGTATAATTTGGGGTCCAATAATGTGAGTTTCCTGTTTTGCTTTTCTTGCTAGTGATTGCTTTGGCTATTCTAGGCCTCTTATTTTTTCCTCATGAATTTCATGACTGATTTTTCTATTTCTATGAAGAAATCATTGAAATGTTCATGGGAATTGCATTGAATCTGTATGTGCTTTTGATGATATAGCTATTTGCACAATATTAATTTTGTCTCTCCAAGAACATAGGATATCTTTTCATCTTCTAAGATCTTCTTCAATTTCTTTCTTTAGTATTCTATAGTTTTCATTGTAGAGGTCCTTCCCCTCTTTTTTTTAGATTGATTCCAAAGTATTTTATTTTGTTTTGTTAGGCTATTCTGAATAAGATTGTTTTCCAAATTTCTTTTTCAGCAAATTCTTCATTGGAGTATAGGAACATAATTGTTACATGGGTATTGATTTTTGTATCCTGCTACTTTGCCAAATTCATTTATGAACACTAGAAGTTTTCTGGTGAAGATTTTCGGGTCTTCTAAATATAGGATCTTGTCATTGGCAAACACATAATTTGAGCTTTTCTTTTCCTATTTATATCTCTTCGATTTCCATGTCTTCCCTAGTTACTCTGGCTAGAGTTTCAAAGGTTATGGTGAATAGAAGTAGTGAAAGGGGCATCCTTGTCTTGGTCCTGTTTTTAGAGCAAGTCCTTTCAGTTTTTCTCCATTCAGAATAATGTTGTCCTTAAATTTGTCATATATTGCTTTTACAATGTTGCTTCTCTTCCCAGTTTTTCTAGTGTCTTAAAAATGAATGGGTGTTTTACTTTGTCAAAGGAATTTTCTGCATCTATTGAGATAATCATATGGTTCTTGACTTTAAGTCTATTTATGTGGTGAATTACAGTTATTGATTTCTGTATATCGAACCAACCTTGCATCACTGAGATGAATCCCACTCTATCATGGTACACTCTTTTTTAATGTCCTTTCATATATGTTTACCAATATTTTATTAAGAATTTTTGCATGCATGTTTATCAAGGATATTGGTTGGAAGTTTTCTTTCCTTGATGTGTCTTGTCTAGTTTTGGTTATCAGGATTCATGGAATGAGTTTGGCAGAGTTCCTTCCTTTTTTTTATTTCATGAAGGATTGGTATTAGTTCTTCTTTAAAGGTTTGATAGAACTCAGCTGAGAAACCATCTGGTCCTGGGTTTGTTTTTTTTTTTTTTTTTTTTTTTTTTGTTGTTGTTGTTGGAAGGCTTTTGGTGGCTGTTTTATTTTCATTATTTGAAATTGATCTGTTTGAGTTTTCTATATCCTCCTGGTTCAATTTGACTAGGTCATATCTAGGATTTGTCTATGCCCTCAAGATTTTCTAGATTATTGGAATATAAATTTTCAAAATGGTTTCTGCTGATCCTCTGGATTTCAGTAGTGTCCTTGGTGATATTTCCTTTTTTTTTTTTTTAATCTCAGATAGACAATTTTGCATTTTTCCCCTTTTTCTTTTGGTTAGTTTGGCTATGGGTTTATCAATTTTGTCCATCCTTCAAATAATAAACTCTAATTTGTTGAACTTTTGTAGTGTTTTTCTTAACCTCTTTTGCCTATAATTTTAATTATTTTCTGTCTTCAACTGATTTTGGTGTTGTTTTATTCTTCTTTTTCTAAGGCTTTGAGATGAAATGTTAGATTATTCATTTGCTATATTTCTATTCTTTTATTCCTCTTAGAAGTGACTTCATACTGTCCCAGATATTTTGATATGTTATATCCCTGTTTTCATTTACTTCTGAGAATTTCTTTATTTTTCTCCTAATTTCTTCCATTCATCATTCAAAAGTGTATCATTTAATCTCGAGGTGTTAGTTTCTATTTTTATTATTGATTTCTAATTTCATTCCATTATTATCTGATAGAATGCAAGGTATCATCTCTAATATTTGCTCAGTGGTCTAAAATATGGTCTATTTTAGAAAATGTTCCATGTGCTACTGAGAAGAAAGTGAATTCAGTCATTGATAGATGAAATATTCTATACTTGTCTGTTAGGTCCATATTATTAATTGTACTTTTGAGTTCTGTAGAGTCCTTAATTAGTTTTGGTTTGGATTATCTATTCAGTGATGAGTCATTGTAAAGTCACCCAGTATTATTGTATTTTGTTCTATTTGATTCTTAATAGTGAGAAGGTTTTGTCTGATTTGTGTAGATGCTTCATTATTTGAGGCCTAAATAGTTAAAATTATTATATCTTGTTGATGTATGATTCCTTTATGAGTCCTGAAATGACCTTCATTGTCTCTTCTTAATAATTTTGGCTTGAAGTCCACTTTATTTGATATGAGAATAGTAATCCCTGCTTGTTTACAAGATCAATGTGAATGGTATAGTTTTCATTCTGTGGATATCTTTGCCTGTGAGGTGAGTCTCTTGCACACAGCATATTGTTAGGTCTTGTTTTTTAAACGATTTGCCAACCTATGTCTTTTGATTGAAGAGTTTAGACCATTTGTTTTTAGTGTTATTATTGAGAAATGATTTTTTAGAAAAAAAATTTTGAGACCAGGTCTTAAGTTGCTTAGGGACTTGGTATGTTCTTTAGGCTGGCTTTAAATTTGCGATCCTCCTGCTTTAGCCTCCCAAACTGCTGGGATTACGGGTGTGTGTCACTATACCTGGTAAGAGATGATTTTTATTTCCTGCCATTTTGATATATTTATAACATTTAAATTGGACTTTATTTTCCTTCAATTGATTATTCTTCTATTGTAATTCTTCTCTATGCTGATTTTAATTTCTTCTAATTTATTATATTTTGTAGTGTACCAATGTAATATCTTTTTATCTTTTTTTTATTCAAAGTTGTTGTATTTATAAAAGTAGTATGCATTACAATTCATAATACACATATAGAGCCTCTTTTTACATAATACTGTTTGTATACAAAGTATATTTGTACTAGTCAAGTTTTCAATCATGCATTTCGGATAATGATATCCATCTTATTATACCACCTTTTCTTTTTTTTTTCCCCCTCCATCGCCCCTTGCACTCTCCCTTTTCCTCCCTCCCTTTGACCATTCTATGTACCTCCTATGTACCCCAACACCCAACACCACTGTGAATCTGCCTCCTTATATCAGAGGAAACATTCGGTATTTGGATTTTTGAGATTGACCAACATCACTTAGCATTATATTCTCCAACTTCATCCATTTACCTGTGAATGCCATTATTTTATTCTCTTTTATTGCTGAGTAAAATTCCATTGTGCATATATGCCACATTTTCTTAATCCACTCTTCTACTGAGGGACATCTAGGTTGGTTCCACAACTTAGCTATTGTGAATTGTGCTGCTATAAACATTGAAGTGGCTGTGTCACTGTAATATGCTGTTTTTAAGTCCTTTAGGAATAGACCCAGGAGTGGGATGGCTGGGTCATAAGTTGGTTCCATTCCCAGTTTTCCAAGAAATCTCCATACTGTTTTCCATAACGGTTGCACCATTTTGCAGTCCCACCAGCAATGTATGAGTGTGCCTTTTTCCCCACATCCTCTCCAACATTTATTGTTGTTTGTGTTCTTAATAGCTGCCATTTTGACTGGAGTGAAATGAAATCTTAGAGTAGTTTTGATTTGCATCTCTCTAGTTGCCAGTGATGTTGAGCATTTTTTTCATGTATTTGTTGATTAATTGTGTATCTTCTTCTGAGAAGTGTCTTTTCAATTCCTTAGCCCATTTATTAATTGGGTTATTTGTTTTTTTTTTTTTTTTGGTGTTAAGTTTTTTGCGTTCTTTATATATTCTAGAAATTAGTGTTCTGTGTGATGTGCATGTATTAAATATGTGTTCCCAGTTAGTTGGCTCTCTCTTTTGCTGAGAAGAAGCTTTTTAGTTTGAATCTATCCAATTCATTAATTCTTGATACTAATTCTTGCGCTACAGGATTCTTATTAAGGAACTTGGGGCCTAATCCCACATGTTGGAAATTGGAGCTTACTTTTTCTTCTATTAGGCGTATTGTCTCTGGTCTTATTCCTAAGTCCTTGATCCACTTTGAATTGAATTTTGTGCATGGTGAGAGATAGGGGTTTAATTTCATTTTGTTGCATATGGATTTCCAGTTTTCCCAGCACCATTTGTTAAAGAGGCTATCCTTTCTCCACTGTATATTTTTGGCTCCTTTGTCTAATATAAGATAGCTGAAATTATATCTATTAGTCTCTGTGTCCTCAATTCTGTACCATCGGTCTACCAGTCTGTTTTGGTGCCAATACCATGCTCTTTTTGTTACTATTGCTCTATAGTATAATTTAAAGTCTGGTATGGTGATGCCACCTGCTTCACTTTTCTTGCTAAGGATTGCTTTAGCTATTCTGGGTCTCTTATTTTTCCAGATAAATTTCATGACTGCTTTTTCTATTTCTTTGAGGAATGTCATTGGGATTTTGATTGGAATTGCATTAAATCTGTATAATGCTTTTGGTAGTATGGACATTTTGACAGTATTAATTCTGCCTATCCAAGAACTAGGTAGGTCTTTCCATCCTCTGAGGTCTTCTAAAATTTCTTTCTTTAGTGTTCTATAGTTTTCTTTATAGAGGTCTTTCACCTCTTTTGTTAAATTGATTCCCAGGTATTTTATTTTTTTGATGCTCCAGTGTAATATCTTGAGAGAAAAGTTATTACACTATCACAAAGCCCATTTACTCTGCCTAAAATGCATGAATATTCCTACTATATAATTTCCTATAAATTGGGGAAAAATAAAAATGGAAATAAAAGTAAATATGTGGCTGAAATACTTCAAATAATTCAAATAATTATAAAATGTGGTCAATAGAATAATTTTCTCAACAATTTCATTTTTTAAAACAAGGAAAATGCATTAGCTTCAAAATTTTGAAAATATTGAATAAAAAACATATTATAATGATCAAGGGAACAAAAACACCCTAGAATTTAATTTAGTTATCTTCAGTATGGTTACCTCAAAATAACTCACTACTTGCAGCTGAGTCTGTCAAACATATTTGTTGCTGCCTGAAGCGCTTGGAGCAACAGAGCCGCGGGAAAAACTTCAGAAGCAAACTGGAGACAAACAGCTTTTTATTCTGATAACTTTTCTCTCTGTTTCTAACAACGACTAACTCACGCCAAAACACACACCACCAAAATGGCGCTGACCCGATCAGCAATTTCGGCCAAGTCACTCGAGATCCCGCAACAAGTCTCGTGAGACTACGGGAGGAGACAATGCCCAAATCTCCACGGCTCATAGTCAACTGCAATTCAAGCCAATCCCCAAACAGGGCTCCTGCATTTCCCCCTTTTTGTTTTAAAAGAGGTAATGCTCTAGGACGTCTATGTGCAACCAACATTCTTACCCATCATCGGATAATCAAGGCTGTGCCCTTGACTCCTGTCTTAGGTTGATATGTCGGCCACATGAGACTGTCCCGTGCGACTGTGCCTGTCTTAGGTTGTCCCCCTCTGGGGATCTTACCCGTCATTGGCTAACCAGCCATCCAATGGAGCCCTTTAGGATCGACTATATATGATGACCAACAGCCGTCCAATTGTGAGGAGATGTTGCGGCTTTAAGGCGACAAGCCTTTTGGTGATGAGCCAAATTGCATAGCATATCAAATTGTTTAAACAAATCAGCTGCCCTAAGTTCCATCAAGTAACACATTGAATTCTCTAGACAAATACCCGCAAGGCATTGTCCCGTAAAGTCCCAAACAATGAAAGATCAAAATGTCCATTTGTTGTAACATGTTGATGTAGGAGGCCCCATGCATGTAGAGCAGAGGCCACACTGTTGGTGAGGTTGTTTGATGTTTGAGCAGCAGGGATGCTTGCGGTGGCCGCGATCCCTGCAGCTGTAGCAGCAGACGTCTTTTTTATGTTTAGACAATGCCACCGGCAAATCTTCAGGGCCCGCTACCTAGAAACTCAAGCATCAATTATTAAAGGAAAGGCAGTGCTATTGCAGCACTGAGTCAAGAGGCGAGCTGTCAAACTACAAAATAGGATAATTAGATTAGAAAATTAAAGTTGATTTTTGTTCACACACATCGCTGGTTGAGCTTCTACAAACATAAGTTGGAAAAATATCATACTTAGAACAAAACAAAGAAAGACTGAGGGTAATTACTGCATTAAAGATAGATTAAAGGTAAAGGCACTTTAGAGAAATAATTTGTTAGCTGGAACCCTTGAGTCTCTGTATACAGAGCAATCTTTTACCTGTTGAGATAATTGAAATTAATGAGCTATTAAACAAATGAAGTTAATAACAAATAAACAATCTTAAGTCAAAACACCAAAATATCAGGTTATATAGCACTAGTCATATTGTTTGCTAAAGAGAAGTCCCAGGGACACCTATAAATCAAAATTGAAAGTACCTTCATTTATAAAATTATTTACCTAAATTGAATACTCTTAACCTAAAATGAATTAAAGTTATTTGGATCCATATATATATATATATATATTTTCTTTTTCATAAGCGCTTTGTTCTTTGTGACGTCACACTGGACAGACGAACAAACATACAAACATATATTTGTGACGTCACATTAACATGTAATATAGACAAATGTACAGACATAAAGACATGTATAAAAAGAAAAGAAAAAAAAATACAATTGTGTGCACACTAAAGAGAGATCTCCTCGTCCCGGCCGGGAGGAATGACACTTAAGTTGTGAAATATTTTGAAGGACTCTTTTGAGGGAATCATTCTGTACCTTCATCTTGGTCCTCTTGATTTTGTACCTTTTTTATTAATCTTGATTCTTCAATAACTTCATCTTGATCATTTTGATGTGGTACCTGTTTTATTAATCTAGATGGTATCCATATTGGAGAGGATTCGTCTTTTGGAAAAACACAAACAGATCCTCTTCCCCAAATTAATACTGGATCTGGACCCTTCCATGTACCTGAAAGAACATCCTTCCAGTAAACCAAAGGTTTATGTTGTTGGTGTGGATTCCAATGTCTGTCTCCAGCAGAATAACCATTAGAGTCTAAAGTTAAAAAATTTAAGGTAAACAGGGCAACTGCCAATCTGTCCTTAGGACTTTTCCAATTTCCTTCTTTTTGTTTTAATAACATAATTTTCAGTGTTCGGTTTGCTCTTTCAATAATGCCCTGACCCTGAGGATTGTATGGGATGCCTGTTTTATGGGATATATTGAATTTTGCGCAAAACTGTTTGAAAGATGAGGACGTATATGCGGGGCCATTATCTGTTTTAAGCATTTTGGGGATGCCCAATGCAGCAAAAGCTTGCAAACAATGAGATGTAACATCTTTAACTTTTTCTCCAGAATGTAAAGAAGCAAAAATCATGCCTGAGCATGTATCTATGGTCACATGAATAAATCGCAGTTTTCCAAAACTTGGCTCATGAGTAACATCCATCTGCCACAAATGATTGGGCATTAATCCTCTAGGGTTAACTACGAAATGAGGATTGGGCAAATGTGTCATACAAGATTTACAATCTTTTACAATTGTTCTGGCTTGCTCCTTTGTGATTTTAAACCTACGTTGCAAGGTGGTGCTGTTGACATGAAACTGGGAATGAAATAAAGTAGCTTGTTGTAGCGCTGAAAGTATAAATACTGTTTTTGTAAGTTCATCAGCCTTTTGATTACCTTCATGGAGGGGACCAGGCAAATTAGTATGTGCTCTAATATGGCCTACGAATAGAGGTTCTTTTCTTGCCCACAAAAGTTTTTGTATTTGATAAAACAATTTAAAGGCTGGAGTATGAGGTGCTATTGGTCCTGCTAACTCTAATTTTGGGACGGCTTGTACAATATAGTGGCTATCTGAAAAAATGTTTACGGGCTGGTCCCTAAAATTTTCCAGAGCTCTTACCACAGCTTCCAGTTCCACTAGTTGAGCTGATTTGTGTGCAGTTATGTAAGTCATATTTTCTTTTTTAGTGACTACTGTAGCAGTACCATTTGAGGACCCATCTGTAAATACATTAAATGCCTTAGGAATAGGTTGATTTTTTATTACCTGTGGAAATATAATAGGATGATT
Organism: Tamias sibiricus; assembly: GCA_025594165.1. Lineage (NCBI taxonomy): Eukaryota > Metazoa > Chordata > Mammalia > Rodentia > Sciuridae > Tamias > Tamias sibiricus. Next base: position 82,609,082 of record CM046660.1, read on the forward strand.
AATACAAAAAGATAATATAGGGGACTTAGGAAGATGATTATCAAAATTTGCAGAAGTAGAGCATTTAGCTATAGCCCAATCATTATCATTGAAGCATAAGTATTCAATCTGTGATGATGAATAGGGAGTAATAATAGTAGCAGGGTGAATGCCAAATATTTTAGTAGAAGTCTTAAGTCCTTGAAGAATAAGTTTAGCCACCATGGAGGTATAAGATTCAATTATACTTTTAGGAGAGACGGGCAAATGTATCCATAATAAAGGCCCTTGTTGCCAAAATACTCCTGTGGGTGTATATTGTGAAGAAATAATAATCAACATCAGTGGTTGAGTTAAATCAAATCTATCAATGAGCTCCTTCGATGGCTTTTTCTACTAACTTTAAAGCTTTCCTAGCATCAGGAGTCAATGTTCGAGGTGAAAATGGATCAGGATCTCCACGAAGGATGTCAAATAAAGGTTTTAGTTGGCCAGTAGTGAGATTTAGTGTAGGGCGAAGCCAATTAATGTCTCCCAGTAGTTTTTGGAAATCATTGAGAGTGGTCAAATGTTCTTTATTTATTAAAATTTTTTGGGGTCTAACAAAAGTATCCATGATTTTAAATCCTAAATATAATATGGGAGATCTGGTTTGAACTTTTTCTTCTGCTATATATAATCCATATTTTTTTAAATTTTCTACCACATCACTGAATATATTAAATAAGATTTTTTGATTAGGGTGGGCCAATAAAATATCATCCATGTAATGTAGACACATGAGGTTTGGATATTTATTTTTAATGGGTTGGATAGCCTTGTCCACATATATTTGGCATATGGTGGGGCTATTAGCCATTCCCTGTGGTAAAACCTTCCATTGATATCTCTGATCAGGGCCATTATTGTTCATAGAAGGAACGGAAAAAGCAAACCTGGGGGCATCCAGAGGATGTAGGGGAATAGAAAAGAAGCAATCCTTTATATCAAGAGTAATAAGATGGAAATTTTTTGGAATAGCTACGGGACTAGGAAGTCCAGGTTGAGTAGGCCCCATAACTTGCATGGTTTTATTGATTTGTCTAAGATCATGTAACAATCGCCATTTTCCTGACTTTTTCTTGATCACAAATATGGGGGAATTCCAGGGAGAGGTGGAAGGTTCTATATGACCTGCTTCTAATTGTTCCTGAACTAATTGGTGGGCCGCTTGCAATTTCTCTTTAGATAGGGGCCACTGAGGGACCCACACTGGCTTATCAGAAAGCCATGGTATTTTCAAAATTATTTTCTCAGTGGCCCCGAAAAAGAATATCTTTTTCCTTTATGACAATGATTACTTTTAGGGTTAAGATTACTCTGTACTTTTTGATAATGAGTTCTTTTATGGTTAAGATTACCCTGTAGGTTTTCACATTTAACATCTGCAGGCTTGGTTGCAAGGTGTACTCCCATTTGTTGCAAAATATCTCTTCCCCATAAAGTAACCGGTAGATTAGGTAAAACATAAGGCTGAAATGTTCCTTTATGGCCTTCATCATCCTCCCATTTTAAAATTACTGCACTTTTATCTGGGAGGTTATTATATCCCAAGCCTCTTAAACTGGTTGAAGCTTTTTGCAGAGGCCAGTGCTTGGGCCATTGGCGTAAATTAATAATGGAAGAGTCAGCTCCAGTATCTATTAATCCCTCCATTTCTATTCCTTGGATTTTTATTTTACACATAGGCCTCCTTGAACAGTCTCGAACCCAGCAAGCCATGGGACTTGAGTCAGTGGAACAAAATCCTCTATTGTTCCCTTCTTGAGGCATACCCATTTTAAATGAATTATGTAAATTGGGAAGGAGAAGCAACTGAGCAATTCTATCTCCTTGATTAACAGAAGTTATACTTTGGGGTGAGCTAAGCATTATTTTTATTTCCCCTTTGTAGTCTGAGTTTATTACACCTGGGGTCACTTGCAAACCTAATAAGCTTTTAGGACTACGCCCGATAATAAGTCCTACAGTCCCTGAGGGAAGAGGTCCCCTGACTCCTGTGGGAATCAGTTGAACCCCCATTTCAGGTGTTAACACTATTCGGGCGGTGGAAAAGAGGTCTAATCCTGCATTTCCTCTTGTTCCTCTGGCGAGGGAGTGGATGGGTAGTAGGGATTGTGTCGGGGAAGCATCTGAGTGGATGCTTGAGGATACTCCTTCTGCAATGCCCCGTACATTTGTGGGCCCCGGGGTATTGGGCCCCGTGCCCCGTTTTTTGAATTCCTGAACAAAGGATTTCCATGGATGTCAAATTTTGAATGGCATTTATTGGCCCAATGATTTCCCTTTTTACACCTGGGGCAGCGGCCTGGGGCACGATATGAGCTTGGTCTTATTTCTCTTTTGGGATTTTGCCTAGAATTGCCTGATTGATTATGATAATTTTGCCTGGAATATCCTGATTGATTATAATATCTACGTTTAGCCTTTGTGAAATTTCGAGAGGAAGCACCTCTCATTGAGGCTGCAATCACATTTCCTGTGACAAAGGCGTCATTTATATCTTTACATAGTTGTATATATACGGAAAGATCCTTTTTAGTTCTCCATGGCCTGATGGCTGCTTGGCACCATTTATTTGCATTTTCATAAGCTAATTGAACAACTAATGGCATAGCTTGGTCAACATCTGCAAACACACTACCTGCAGTTCTCAAAAGTCGATCAGCAAAGTCGGCATACGGCTCATTAGGTCCTTGAATCACTTTTGACAAGCTACCTTGTAGATCCCCAGGTCCTTGTACAGTTTTCCATGCCTCTAAGACAGCTGCATTTATCTGAGCATATATATCTGGGTCATAATCTGTTTGAGCCTGTAAGTCTGCGAATTGCCCTTCTCCTGTGAGCATGTCTATATTATAGTTTTCAAACCCTGCAGCCACGTTTCTTTTAGCCGTTTCTATACAAAGTTCTTGGAATTGCGATCGCCAAACCAAGAATTGCCCCCCGCTTAATGTTGCTTTACATAGACTTTTCCAGTCTGAGGGGGTTAAGCTAAAGGTGTTAAGGGACTCCAGCATACTCAACGTGAAAGGAGCTTGGGGCCCATAAGTCATTACTGCCTCTTTGAGATTTTTTATTGTTTTGAAATCTACTGACTGATGGACACTCTGTCCACTTTTCCTTTCAAATGCTGGCGGTTCCCAATGTATCTGTGAGTTGTCCCCGAGAGCGCATAAGCGATCAGAAAGACTTTTTATTTCTGTTTCTAGGGTATGCAAATGCATAGTAATACCCTTCATATTTTCTGTAATGGATTCCACCCATGGGGGAGTAGAGGACACAAGTGACTCCTCTGCCTGACGGAACTTTTTCTCGGTCTTTTTAAATTTCTTTTTCCTCATTTTCTCAGGATCACTTTTACTAGATTCCTCACCACTGCTAATTTCACTGACAGCAATATCCTGAGGCCCAGGTTCCAGTGAGAGCAAGTATCCTTCAGCTTTCGCCAATAACTCCCGAATAGCTTTAATAGCTTGGATTTTTGTCATTTTTGGGTCTCTTCTAATACTCTCTTTATTGGTCTCAGTTGGCCCAGTGGAATCTACACTTTTTTGATCACTTTCACTTTTGTCTATATACTCCTCACTGAGAACAGAGTCAGGTATATCAAGGAGTCTTTGCATAGCCTCTATCACTTGGGATTCAGTTATATTCGAACCCATCTTTAGAGACCTTTCAGTTCTTACCTGTCCGCTCCGAAGTTCCCCGTACAGGCCGCCACCTGTTGCTGCCTGAAGCGCTTGGAGCAACAGAGCCGCGGGAAAAACTTCAGAAGCAAACTGGAGACAAACAGCTTTTTATTCTGATAACTTTTCTCTCTGGTTCTAACAACGACTAACTCACGCCAAAACACACCACCAAAATGGCGCTGACCCGATCAGCAATTTCGGCCAAGTCACTCGAGATCCCGCAACAAGTCTCGTGAGACTACGGGAGGAGACAATGCCCAAATCTCCACGGCTCATAGTCAACTGCAATTCAAGCCAATCCCCAAACAGGGCTCCTGCACATATTAATAATAAAATAATTCTTCATACAACTTTATTAGGCAAGTAGCTATTTTAAACAACTGATTGAGAAATAATTCTCATACCATACAATGCACTCATTTAAAGTATACATTTTGGTGATTTTTAGTATATAAGCTTAGTTGTGCAACCATCACATAAAAAAAATGTTTCTTTAACCACTTAAAAGTATTCCAGTTTTGAGGGAGATGCTTGCTCAGCTACTAGTCTCTCAGTTGACCCCACACTTTTCCAAACAAGCAATTTCACTCAGCATCCTATTGACAAACCACTTTTATCAGAATGCCCGGGGCTATCTAGCCGCAATTCTGTGAGAGTGATTGGAAATGTACACTGGATCATTTGGGATTCCAAAGTAAATTCACCTGAAAGCTTATTTAGTGTGAATGAGAGATGCCATGCAGCTTGATGAATGCCATGCTGAAGAAGATTGATGATGGAAAAGAGGGGGGGGGGGCAACTTCAGATTTACTCCCTACAAGAGCATAGCCATCAGATTTTGTTTTGGGTTACATCCTTTTGAATGCTAGATTGTCAAGTGATTCCTCCTGCCCCAAAAGGTAAAACACATTTCTGTAGCACCCAAGAGGGCATCTTTATAATATGAATGTGTGCATGTATGTGTGGGGGCGAGTGCATCATCCTAACCCAGATAACAGAAAACCATCTTCAAAAAGGTTCTTACTTATCAGGATGATGTTAGGAGAAAAATAATTAAAGGTACACAGGAAATGAGATAGTCTGTGATATTTTGATAATTTTCTCAGTGGATAATTGCTTCATTTAAAGCTATTCATGCTTCTGGTCACTCACATACTTTCTTGTAGCTCTCTTTTTAAATTTTGTAGTAATCCATTTTGACTTTTTACCTTAACTAATTAATATTTGTATTAAAACATTAATCTAAATCTCACCATGCAACTGCTTTGATAATTCTTTCTGGGTGATTTTACATTTAAATTCAGCTTTGTATTGTAATATACATGCACCTTTTGTGAATTTAAGTTATTGCCTTTAGAAAATAATTTGCCCTCTTTTTGTGTCAGGAAGTTTATTGTATAATATGCTTCCTTTCTTTGGCATCAAAATTTAAAAAAAGAGGAAAATCCGTGTATTAGTGAAATGCCTGAAACTAAAACTAGACCATTGTATTTTTGTACTACAGAAGGCTAAGTACTACTTTGTGTGAAATGGCAAAGTGGCACAGACCATTTGGAAAATCAAAACAAATATGCATTCTACCTAGACATGGAAGGATATTTGCATGACTCTGGAAAAGTTGCAAAAACTGTAGCTGAATGAGGAAACATCAGATTCCTCAGAGTTCTTGCATGATAAGTATTTTGTCAATATATAATCGGTATCAGTTATTTGGTGCAAACTAGCTGGTTTTAAATTAGTCTGTAACAAATTTGGTACAATAAGAAATAATTATGTGTGTGATATATGTATAATTTCTGTATATATTTGTGTGTGTGTGTGTGTGTGTGTGTGTGCGCGCGCGCCTGTGTTTATCTTCTGTAGAATAGAAGTTCTTTGGACTAGACAAAGGGGAATGAAAGGAAGGGAGTTCGGAGGGGAATAGGAAAGACAATAAAATGAATCGGACATAACATTCCTATGCTCATGTATGAATATACAACCAATGTAGCTCCACAACATGTTCAAACATAAGAATGGGATCCTAATTAGAATAAGTTTTATTCCATGCATGTATAATATGTCAAAATATACTCTACTGACATGTATATCTAAAAACAACAATTAAAAAAAATTTCTTTCCACCTGTTTTCCTATTCTTGAATTGCTTTAGTCTCTCAAACTTAAAGAAAATAAATCTCTAACCCAAATACTCAAAATGATGTATGACCTGCTCATCCTTAGTTATTTTACACTAAGATGAATGTGCAGATAAGAGTAAATAAGAGATACATAATAATATTAAAGTCTTCTTATTTTTTTGCAATCTTATGTGTAGAAACAGTAAAGTAAAATAAATATTAAAAGAACTGAAGGGCTTTAACTAGCATTTTCAATAGTCATTTTTAATAATATTTAGAATTTATTTATTTATTTTGGTGTGTAGTGTAAAATCTGTAATGTGTTATGCTCAATCCTCCTGTTTCTTGAAGACTTGAATAATCTCACAATACCTAAAAGTACCAAAAGTACCTCTGGTTATGACCATTTTTAAAAAAAATAAATTAGCTTGCTTTCTACCACAAACTCGGGGCTGTTAATTAATTTCAACCTCAGAATTAGAATTTAAACGCTTGGTTCTTACATCTGTTAACAATGGAAAGTAATGAAAGAAATTAATGTTGATGATGATGTCTCATGACTTGCCAGCAGTGAAATAGTAGGTTGAATGGAAAGTCTCTTTCTACTTAATAGGCTGGATGGAGATCACAATTAAGCAGTTGGCTCTGATTTTCCTTTCCTTATTGATAGTTCCCTTTAATTTCCCTGTAAGTGACTGAAGTTGTAAATGAACTCATATGCTAATTAGTTTGTTATACTAACTATCCTTCCAAAGTTTCAAAATCTGATCCTGGAAAGATTATCAAAATATGGTTATTTTAATCTTTTCTCTCACTCTCTCTTTTTCTTTTTATACTGTTAAGTGGAATTGAAAATTGCTGAGTTTTCATAAATAAATTTTCAGATTGAGTGAATAGCTAGATTTTCTTTAATGAATCAATCTGTTTAGTTTTTTCTTTCTTCCTAAAGTAATACCACAAACTTTGAACTTCTTGCTATAACTCCCCAAAGGAGGTTATTTGAAGCAAGAGTCCTTGGGACTGTGTTCAGAAAAAAAAAAATTTGCTGGAAAAAATAACTTATATAAATGTCAACCAATTTTAGGAAGGGATAGACAAAGACAGCTAGAAAGATTCCTTACTAATGAAAGTCAGTACAATATTTCCAGTTTAATACTTTTCAAAATATTTTGGGCAAAACTAATCTGTTTGAAGATAATTTAGTAATATGCTTTTAACTCAGTTTTATGTTTTCGTGAACTCAGCATTTAAAAAAGAAGTCTAATCTAGCCAACTTTTCTTGCAATGTGATTTATTTTTTTGAAGATTGAAGGCCCTTTGTCTTATTAATGATTTGATTGTATTACTCACTATACAGTTATATATTGAAACTCCTTAGGAAAGTTTGTAGACAGTTTAAATTGGGATGGGGAAGATAATCACAAATTAAAATTGATTCACGCTGAATAGTGCCTGAAGAACTTTGAGAATCAGTCTTATTGAACACCTTGATGATTTAGGAGATGAGAGTAAATAGTAGTTAATGAAAGTTGTAAATGTGTCCAAGTAGATAACTGTTTTTCAAGGTTAATGAGAATTAAGAAAATCTAAAACTGAAGAACTTAAAAAAGATAGTTAAAATTCCCTAAATGAAAAATTCTAGAAAGCAAAACTAACTTATAATTATAACAAATTAAAATGGTAGTGGTAAAAGTGCCATTCTAAGAGTTCTCACGATATTCATAAAATGACACATTGATTGTATTTCCACATGGGCTAGAACAGCATAACATTGAATTACATTCTCATGCATTATTTTAAATTGAGGCATTATTATATCAAAATGTGTATGTTTTGTGATATCCATAAATTGTAATAGTTAATAGCAAAAAATTATTACAGTATATTTTCACATAAATGGAATATTTGACAAAGGCTTATAAAATAGATGAGAATCAAATTACACAAAGGAAATAGTTCACCAGCACAAAATGTACCACATAGGAAAATAAATTTATTAATCTCTCTAAAGTTAGTTGATTTAAGAGCTCTAATTTTGTCTTCCATTTGCTACATTTGTTAGCAAAGTGATAGAGCATTGGCATAGTCTGGGATGCTTATCAGTTTTTTTCTAGGTTTTAATTTGTGTCAGTAATAATATTTAAGTATAATATAAAATTGTGTTATATAATGTTTTATAAGTGGAACACGCTGATACAAAATTGATGAAAATATGTGTCTAACAGGGATATATTTCTTTAATATAATTACATTAATTCTAAAACTGTCTAAATGCTCTCTTCACCTTTCCACATAAAAAAGAGATTTGCCAAAATGTTTCCAGTATTCTTTACTAAACTTTGAGAATTGAAAAATAGCTATTAACTAGTTTTTCTCTAATGAATTAGTTCATAATTATAAAACATTATAATACTAAGCTCATAACCTTTTAAAATCCATTTATTAATCTGAAATTTCACAGCAGTATGATTTTAATTTGTTTTGCTTATTAACTCCCTATTATTTGATTCCTGCTTTTGCTTTCTGTTTTGTTTCATTTTAGTTAACTGTAGAGTATTTGGGAAACATGAAATAAGCAGTGTATTTATTTTGCATGTTGGAAAGATCTACATCTATGCAATTGTCAGAAAAGTCTTTGCTACTGCCTTGGGATTTGGAATGCCTGACGTAAATTTGGAATTATTTTCTTCTTTGGAAAAATTTGGCTGCCTAAGATTTAATTTTTAAAAAAATAATAAAAGAAGTAGAAGGTAGTAATGGAGGTGAAATAGGATGAGGAGAAGCAAAGAAAAGGAGAAAAGAAGGGAGAGGAGGAGGAGGAAGAAGTAAAGGAAGAGGGGAAATAAAAAGAGTTTGAGAATCCATATTGAATCTGTATCACAATTGAATATATTCAATTTAATGTTTAATGTTCAATATATAATATATATCTGCTTTTTTCATTTTTTTTTTTTACTTCAATAGAAGAGCCACATATTATTTCTGAATATATCTGGGTTCTGTCTTAATTTTTAAAGAAAACATCTCTTGCATGCTTATATATAGTTAATTTAGAATATGTTTGCTTTAAAATTTGATAATTTAATCTTACAATTTATAAAGGTCCTCCAATGATATCAGTAAGTTTTCCCAAAAAAAAAAATTATTGAACACTAAATGAATTTCATGAAAAAGATATGATTTTTATAATTTTAATATTTTACACTATTTAAAATAGTTTTGTAATAATCTAAAAATAAGCCTTTTAAATGGCTTATTTTCACGGAGTGGATAATCTAGTTAAGAGATGAATAATGGACAATTTCAAAAAAATTATTGCATAATTTATTTTTTTGGAGGGAGGGGACCTGGGATTGAACTCAGGGCCCTCAACCACTGAGCCACATCCCCAGCCCTATTTGTAGGGTTTCACTTAGTTGCTTAGCACCTTGCCATTGCTGAGGCTGGCTTTGAACTCAAGATCCTCCTGTGTCAGCCTCCCAAGCAGCTGGGATAACAGGCGTGCACCACTGCGCCAGGCAATTGCATGATTTCTAATGCAAGGAGTTATAAAAATACTACCAAAGATTCCCACTAACTTAAAAGTATTATTCAAGGATTTAAGGCAGTAAAACATGTGTCTTCAAGTTACAATGCTCATATTGAGAAGGCAAGCAAGTTGGGAGCCTCCAGTTCACAAAACAATCAATGCGCCTTTCTTTAACCATGAGCACTTGTGTAGTGATTTGAATGGGAACTCATGCCACTTGCTCTCCCCAGCCTACCAACGGAAGGTATGCTATGAAATATCAGATTCTGAGAGAGACTTTGGAACTGAATCCATCCAGGAATGATCTTCATTTTCTGCAGTATACAACTGATGGTTTTACCTCAAGGCAAAATCTGTGGATAGGCAGGGTGAAGTGTTGACTTGTTTACAGTGTTGTATTGAAAAGTCATTCAGTCATAATCTTGATAGTTGTCCCTAGTCATCCTCTTCCTTTCTGTATTTATCACCAAAGCAAAAGTTTATAGGTCTTTATATTTGCTCTAATAGAAATCTCTGTGTATGTGTCCTTCTCTGCATTTGTCAATTTGATCTCATTGAATTTCTTCCATTAAGCAATTCTTTGCCATTTCTGGCCAACTGATAGAATCTTTTGTTTGTTTATTTGTTTCTAAAATTGTTGTAAATACATTCTGAAAAAAACTGCTCTATTTTTGGTCTTTCAAAGACTTAGTACTTCAGGATATATGAATGCATAACTTCTTTCCTCTTCTAAGATTTTCATACTAATTTGTACAAACAGATCTCAGGTTGTGTTTAAGAAGACATAAGAATCACACAGTCTATATTGTGTACTTGTACTTAGTGCTTATAATTTTGGTGTCTTCAGTATTCTTTAAAAAGTGGTGAAATGAATATTGTACTGTTTATGCGAAGTAGATGAATTTAGACCATTCTTTGTGAAAGAGACTCTGAATGTGGTAATGTAAGAGTGTAGTACAAAAGTTGTTGTTTAAAGAAACAAACTTCCTTAGTCGTTCCGAGTTGGTAGTAAAAATGACCAGTGGTAAACACAGTGAAATATTAGGTATATAGTTCAAGTGGTAAGTCAATAGCCTGTTCTGAGTTGTTGTGATAAAGAGTTGTTTGAAGATGGATACATTAACATTTCATAGTATTCTGCTTTATCCTTCTATGTCTACTTGGTTTTTTCCCTACCTCATTTTTTACCTCCTTTGGTTCACTCTTTCACTTTTATCTCATTCTCTATCATTTTATATGTCCTTATTTATTTATTCCTTAATTTTACCATAATATCCAGGCACATATTCCACTAGAGTGGATCTAAACATTTGATGACTTACCTATGACTTAAATTGTTAATTTGGAAAATTTATTTAGCCAATATTTGTTGGATTTCTCCTATGTCTCAGGTATTTCCTAGACAATGGAGATACAGAAGTAAACAAAATTCTAGCCTCAAGGTAGCTTGCATTCTCTGCTCTGGTTCCAATATGGTAGCCAAGAGCCACATGTGACTTGAACACTTCAAATGTGGTTGGTCCAAAATGAGATGTGTTTTAAGTGTAAAATACACACCAGATTTCCAAGATTCATCCATAGAAAAGAGTGTTAAATATCTTACTCATAATTTTTGTGGTGATTATATTTTAATATAATAATTTGGATATGTTGTACTAATTAAAACATACTATTTAAATGGGTATTACCTATTTATTTTTACTCATTATACTGTGGCTACTAGGGCATTTAACATTATGTGTGTGCCTCATGTTCTACTTCTTTCTATTGGACAGTGCTGCTCTGAATAGTTAACTGATTTCCATGTTAAAAAGTTAATAATTTAATTTATTTTTTGAAAATGAAGTAGTTTTTACTTTTATTTTCTTCCAATTTTTAGTTTAGCTTGGACTAAAATTCTCTGGGATATATATATATATATATATATATATATGTAAATATATATGTACCTATGTGTGTATACACACACACATATATATATATATATATATATAACATATATTGTATATATGAGAAAGTTAAACAGAAAGATTAGATGGTTTGCTCAAGATTACTTAGAGAATTGATACCAGAAAAAGTAAATAAATTAAAATCTCATGGGTTTCAGCACATACCTATATACAATAAGCCATAAGAGTAAAAAATACTGGATATATGAAAATAAGAACAAATATTCCCTGAAGATTTCAGATAAGTAACATGGATTAATTTGGTTCATGTGTTAGCCTCATTCCTCAAAACCCTCCTACAAATACAGGCTGAACATTGCCTATGTCAGAGTGTCTACTGATGCCATTCTAAACAGACATAAATGAGATGTCCTGAATAGTAGCATATAATTAACAGTACTCAATGTGATGATATTTGAATATATTAAAATGCAAATGAAAAGATATTAAAAGAGTGTCAGTATTAATAATTGTGATTATAACAGAGGGAATGGTGAATTTTAAATTTTGATTTTGATGAGATAATTAAAAATATAGTAGTCCCTGTATGAGGCTTTAAGATAATAAACTGACTTTTAACTGAGAGGAAGTTGATTATAGAAACCAGTTTGCTAACAAAGGAAAAATAGATCTTTCTACAGAATTAGTTAAGCAGTGCCCCTTGATTTTTGGAGTTAGATCCTTGGAGTTCTACTTTGAGTGTTGAATTTCAACACTAAAGCCATTGCATAACATGTTGATAGTCCACTTTAGTAGTTTAAAGTGTTTCTGTCTTTTCTTTTTGGTTCTTTTATTCCGTTTGATGAAAAACGTTTCTGAGATTAAATATGTTATATACAAGTTTTTAAAATCACTTCTCATCTTTTATTCTTGCTTTTTTCCCTCCCATTTTTCTTCCCATAAGATAATAGAATTTTTCTCATTTTTCATCATTAATAACAACATAACTGTCATATTTCTTTCTGAAAAGCAAAGAATTAAAGACTTCTGATTTCTTGAAATACCCTCAAAACTCATAATGGCATTGAAAGTTGTCATGTGGATTGCCACTTAATATAAGAAAATGAGGTGCAACTATAAGTAATAAATCAAAGAGCCTTTGATTGCTATCTGTTTATTGAATTCATTTGCATTATATTCAAACTCTAAGATTCTTAGAGTACTTGTTTGCTTCCTTTCCAAAGGAATGTTAACAAATATTGATTGAGTTTCTGCTGTGTACCTATCTGTGTGCTAAATACTTCTGTAAATATCTTATTTTTATCATTTAATCTCATGATAATTTCACAAGTTCATGCACCTTGTCTTTATTTGAAAGGTGAAAAAAGAACTAAAACCAAAATTGCCTTGTTCAACTTTGCTCAAATACCTAACCAAATATTTATTTCAAAATAAATATTCAATAAATGTTACTGAATAAATATAATAAATTATTATTATAAATAATATATGATAATAATGATATAATTATATCATATCATATCAATAATATGATTATATATATAATTACATAACCTATATTTAAAATATAATTATAAATAATTATAAATTTCTTAAGGATCATCTCCATGTGCTTGCAGTTTTAAACATTTGAAAAATCATAACAGACAAAAAATGTTGATTGCTTGTATTTTTTCCGTGGATCATGTAAATAATGTAGTTCTCAAAAAAAGAGTTTTTATAGTTGACAGAGAATTTTAAAAACAGTCGTAGGTTTTACTTTCTCCATACTTCTTCATAAATTGTTGCTGTTCCAAATATGAAATTTTCACTGATAGTAAGGTGAACTCTTTCCCTATTTACTATTTTTTGGTGCTTGTTTCTAATTTAGTAGAATCAAGTACCCTCCCTCCAATTAAGTATCTCCTGTAATGTTATATACTTTAAATTGGAAAGTACCTCCTCCAGGCAGATTACTTTTTCTTCTTCTGATATTCATATTTAATAGAGTTGTATCCCCAAATCTATACATTTTCTGCAGTATACCTGCAAATTGTAATTTCCATCAACTACAAAAAAGGATGATTCTGGGGCTGGAAGTGTAGCTCAGTGGTAAAGTGCTTGCTCAATATGTACCAGGGCCTGCTTGGATGGTCCTGTAGTTTAGCCAGGTTATAGAACTAGAATTCTGTTGAATATTACTTCCACACATTCAAATTTTTCTCCAGCAAATATATGCCCATTTCGTCACCTAGTACAACTTATAGAGAACCCACAGGATTAAAGCACGCTAATTAATTTCTAGTCACCAAAGCTTTTTTTCTCTTTAATTGAGGGGGGGGGGAAGTTCAGGGCAAGATATTTTAGCAGTATATATCGACCATCTTTTGATACTTTAAGCAGAAGATTTCTAGAGGTCAAACTATACTACTTCAAATAACTTTTGGTCTTTTAATGCTCCTGCAGAACCTTTTGTAGAAATATCACTTGGTGTATAAATGAAGGTAGGATGATTGTTTGACAGAGAAAATGCCAACTCTAAATGTTATATACAAAACCACTTCCTGAGACTCATTCATTTATAACCAGATATCTAGAATTCTTGTTCTTCTCTGCAATGATTGAATGAATAAAGACAAGGAATTATCCCCTGATTGTTTTGCAAACTATTTTATACTTTCTGAGAATAATTCTGGATATGCTGTAATTTGGCTAGCAATATTCAGAAGGAGGAATTTCAAATGAATTTAGATTCATTTAACATCTAATGCCTACTATATACTGGCATTATATGTTAGTGTTTTTCTCAACTATTTTATGTCAACAACCAGTGTTTTACTAAGGAACTCCTTGTTTTCTGTTTTCTAAACCCATTTAGCTCTATATAGATATTCTACAAATTTTCTTTTGTTTGGCTTTTTTAAAATAAGGATTTAAAATAAAATAAAAATGGTTAATATGGTTAATGCCTTTCTCAAAAAGTCAGAATGAAGTTACCCCTTTCTTGGTTATGGTACCTGGTTTGGGGATTTCATTTTAGTATCTGTATATTTGAGAAAATCTTATGTTGCTGTTCAAAAGTCTTTGTCTTTAGCTCCTCCTTGTAAACATAGAAACAATGTGTTAGTCTGTTTTTGGACAAAGAGATAAATCCTTCCATACTCAAAAGAATATATTAACTTGGACTCACAGTACTTAATATATCTAGGAGTGTGTAAAATTACTATATTTTAGACTCTACCCTGTGACCCCAATTTTATATTATGTATGTGAGAGCCAAAGACCCCCAAAGAATTGTTATTTGAAGGAACAGCATTATAAACATTTATTCCCCTCAATTCTCTATGCTTTAAATGATTGGAAATCTACAAACCTGTCTATATTACTTGAAATCTCTGTCTCACAGAATAGTAATATAATATTGTGTTCTTTGTAGACATGATAAAAGGCTAAATGGTAACTATTTTTAGGTATGTTTTTATTACTGCTATTGAATAGGGCTTGGTATATAAGTAAAAATATGATTATAATATATATCCAAGGAATTAGTTTTTCAAGTCTTTTTCTTCCAATAATCAGCATGATTTATATTCTATTAACTAGTAAAAACCGTGAACCTCATAGTGCTTCCTTTTTTACCTGAGGATCCAAGAGCTCATATTTTTTATAAATAAAAATAAAGAAGCCACCCTGCTCTCAGATGAACATTTTGCTCTCTTCTCCTTTTTAAAATCATTTAAAATAATACATCTTTTAGAGTTTAATGGGGATTTAGGAGGTCATATGATCCAATCCATGGTTCTTATAAGGGGAAACTGAAGCTTTACATGGTATAATGACTAAGCCAAGGACATACATGTACTGAGACACTGAGATCATTTTAGGATGTTGGCCTTCCAAGTTTGATAGGCATTTGATTTTAAAGTCTGGATTTCTTATTCATTTTAGTGATCCAATGACAAATATTTGGATATTTCATTTGAAGCTATTTCATGAGCTTTTTGGAAGTATTTCAAGAGTTAAGAATTTTGAAAACAAAAACATTTTTGGGTTCATTGACTATGCCATCCAGAAATCTGTCCAATTAAATCCTATATTCACAGGAGTCATGAAGAACTTTAATTGATTTATGGCTTATTAAATTATTGGTTTATTTGGTTAAATAAATTTGTAAGCAAGTATTCATAAGTTTTCCAGAAACAATATGAATAAATGCATCTAAACTTTAAGAATTAAATTAGAGGGCTAGTAAAAAAAATAAGTGACAGCACTTAATATGAGGATTTAAATTATTCAGAAACTAGGCTGCTTTTACCAAGCAGCAAGTTAGGACATGGAGTTTAATAAATATTGAATAAAATAAGGAAGAAATGTGAATTTGATGAAGTTTGCTGGCAATTAGAGCAATTTATTTCACTATTAACATGACAAGCTCTAAATGGAAATCAGCTACGGATGAAAATGTAATTTTATTGCTTGGTATTCCCTGTGCCATGTAATTAAATAAAGGTATGTGGTGAAGGGGTATTGGGGTATCCATGGCTGACTATTCCAGCAAAGCCACCATCCATCATGCATGGGTTTGCTGCCTCACAGTATTGAGGTGGGTTTTATTTGTGACTTTATGTATAGTCAGAGAGAAAATTATATAAAGAGGTTTTTTTCTTTCTACTTGAAATAATGTATCTCAGAAAGAAAACAATAGCTTTGCTTGGTTAGAGATGCCAAGTTCAATTAAATATTGTATTTTGAAGTATATGGGAAGCAGACATAAAAGTTTCTATGTCTTGAAATTAAAAGGAAATAAAAGCAGACTATCACTGTGTATTATCTACCATCACACATAAATAATCTTATGCCATTATCCACTTAAATATTGAGTTGGGAATGTTTTTGTGTGTGTGTGTGTGTGTGTGTGTGTGTGTATCTGAATATATACCCCACAAATTAATTAGCTGTTTTATACATAAGCAAATCAAATGTTTCATGTTTACCTCTGCAGATTAATTTTTGCAAGTATCATTGAGTTCAGTTTAATTATTTTTAGGATGTCAAAATCAGATATAGGCTATTTACAAATGCACATCATTTCAGAACAACCACCTTGATTATTCTATTAGATTTCTTCTCTATTTAAGATATTTTAAAGATATTCAGATTTTCTAATTATTAGAAGGGCTCATATGCTTGAGCAGTAAACCTGGAAATCATACAATGTGTAAAATGGCTTGTGAGTTTTTCTCCCACCTGCTACTCCTATGGCATCTTTGTTCAGGAAAGATTCTTCCCCAGTTCTGATATATATCTGATATAAAAACAAAAGCTCAAAGGTGCTTAATCACTAATTTTACACATTTTGTGTACTTTTTATGGGACTGGCTTAAAATATATTGGGATACCTGGATTGATTGTTGGGAATATGTCTCTAAATATGCCACAAACATAAAAGCTTATGTTTTTTTCAATCAAAGCTGGCACCATTTTTCCTGTCTCGCCCAGACACAAATGAAACTTCTCCAGATCCATATTTACTTTAGTGTGTGGAATATTCTTTTGTTCTTTTTAAATGTTTATTGTCAATATGGTATGTATCAGTATTCTGTTAAGCACTAGATAGATAATGAATAGGAATGTCATTACCATCAAGAAACTTAAAATCTTACCTGGAAATAAAGATATGTAATCAGTGAATGCAATTCTGTGAAATAGGTTCTATAATAGTGTGTTAATCAGGTTTTCATTTCTTTGACCAGAATACCTGGCATAAATGTCATAAAAGATGAAACATTTATTTTTGCTTATAGTTGCAGTTTTCAGTCAATGGTTGGCTGACTCCTTTACTTTGGGCCTGAGATGAGACAGAACGTGCATTTCAGAGGAAATCTGCTTAGTTAGCTCATGGCAGCTGAGAAGCAGAGAGAGAAAAAAGAAGGGGCCAGGGACAAGATATAGTCCACAAGGGCACTTCCACAATGCTCTACGTCCTCCAACCTGCCTTTAGTTTTTTTTCCACCTTCTAGTAATCTGTTCATCTATCAATCAGTTAATCCATTGATTATGTCAGAGCCTTTATGACCCAACTACTTCCCCAGTGCCCATCTCTGGACATTGGTGCATCAGTGGCTGAGCATTCAACACACAAGATTTGGGGTGACATTCTAGATCCAGACCATAACAGAAATATTTAAGTGTCCTAATTAAGCCATGATGAATACTGTTCAGTATTCTCTAGAATTAAGTTTCCAAAATTGATTTTATATATATTGTAAATTTAAAATGAGACATGAAATAGCAGGTTTTATTCACAGAGGGCTTTTCCAAAATAATAGTTAAGGTCATTTGTTGTAGTGAGATGTAGATTCCTGAGGAACTTTTCTTCAGTGTTTAGTCCTCATGTTCTCTACCTTTGTCACAGTTCTCTCAGACTATTCTGGACACTTTAATCTTTCTTTTCTAGAAATGCCTAAGTGTTTGAAGGATTTCCCAGTCAATTTCTTTTAAAAAAGAATCTATGTAGTGTCTGCGTAAAGATTTCCCATTCATATTTCCTGTTATATTTTTCTTTATTTTTTAGTTTATACAGCTTAGTAGAATATATATATATATATGTATATATATATATATATATAGTATAAAATGAATGCCCATTACTAAAAGAAATGTCTATTTTGTACATAATTTTTATACATTCTTGCTTATTGTTTAGAAATATTTTTCTATAAGGATAACTGTTTCTGATAAATCATTTTCATTTCTCAGAACCTTTTTGTTTTTACCATCTTCAAATCTGTTCTTTGCATGTATGGTGCTTGCTGACATTTTTTTTCTATAATACTATTGAAAATTTTGAATTCATTCCAATTCATTCCAGGTAGTACCTTCTTGGATTTCTAAACATCCCCAAAGTTTGATTCTGTTGGAAGCATCTTTGGCCACGTCATATTGTCATGGCCAAAGATGTATATGGTTTGAAATCTCCAGCATCTGGTATTGCTTATCATGTCTTCATATAGATAAAAGCATAACTCTAAAAAGAATAAAGAAATGTAGAAATGATGTATTCTATTCCTAGTGCAGGGAGATTAGGAAAGTTATCTATTTAAAAACAACCATTTTTCTATATTTGCTTTCCCCCTATTTCCTTTGTACCTACTTTTAGTCTTTTCATAGAACACGTTTCAACAAAGATTTCTTCCCCTACTGCTCTTCTATTTCCATTAAATATGCATTAGCTCAGTTCATTGTCTCAGGGAAAACATGGCTTCCTGAAAAAGAAGAACATGGCAGGTAACAAAGACTGGCTCTGATTTCAAGAGTTTGTCTTTATTTTACAGCTACTCAGTTTCATCTTCAGTTATTGATCAATAATATTTGATTTGAACTCTTTAAAACTAATGATACTTTTGGGAATAATATTAACACAAAAAAATAATAGCCTGAATAACTAATCCATTAGATAATTAAACTGGGATTCTAAAATATGTTTACTATTCAGGAAGATTTCCAGACTGCTTTCCTTCTTTATAACTGTCAGGGCTTCAGCAATATTAAACATGTGGTAGACAAATACAGCCTGTCCTCAGCATTTACAAGGATCTAATATCAGTGGAGTAAAGCTCCTCCCAATTTGTGAACTTGAGCCTGGTTGAAAGGAATGAATGTCTTTATTACTGTGGATAAAGAACCATTACTATACTGACATGATTAATCAGAGGGTATAATAAAATATAAATAATTGGAGAGTGTTTTTCCTAACCTACTCATCACTGGAGGGAAGGCAAGATGGAGAAATGCTCACTTTTGCCAAAAAAGCACTGCTTTTCCTGTCCCTTCTCCAAGTCACCATTAAGTGATGATGAGATAATTCAGGGTGGCTCCTTGCCTCCTTTTGGTCCACTTAGTGTGGCAATGAAATTGAAATCTTTCACCGGGAGTGGGGGCGCACGCCTATAATCCCAGCACTTGGGAGGCTGAGGCAGGAGGATCGCGAGTTCAAAGCCAGCCTCAGCAATGGCGAGGTACTTAGCAACTCAGCGAGACCCTGTCTAATAATAAAACACACAAAAAGGGCTGGGGATGTGGCCCAGTGGTCGAGTGCCCCTGAGTTCAATCCCCAGTACAAAAAAAAAAAAAAAAAAAAAAAAAAAAAAGAAAACAAAATCTTTCTCTAATAGAGAAGGAAAAAATAAAAACAGTGTCTTTCTTTCATTTCCACTCTTCTTCCTTCCCCCTTTTCTTTATACACCTGCTCTTCTTCTGTTTTCTCTATTCCTCTCTCCCTCCCTTTCTTCCATCTATTTTTCCAAAATGTCTTTGAACGAGTGAATACCTTATTCTTTGGCATAAAAAAAAAATTGTTTATGTACCTGAGTAGAAATAATAGCTTCAAAATGAAGGGAAGACAATTTATTTAAATGGGAATAAAAGACAATAGGTACTCACTGAGTGTTTTCTGAACAATCACAATAAATGCCATTTTTAAAAAGAAATCCCACTAATTACTTAAGCAAAATATTCACGTTTTACAGGAGGCCATAATGTTTTATCCTTTTGGGAAGTTCACAAGAGCCATTCATTTCTTTCTTCAGTTACACATTGACTTTTGTGACACTGTTTTCCTAATAAAAAACAGAGGTGATTGCGTAGAATATTTTGAAACCCATATTTTTCAAATTCTCTATTGTACTGCAATTATATGCGGTAATAAAATGGAATATAATTCACTGTTTATATTGATGGCACATAAACTCAAACACATGGAGTAGGGAGTAAAAGCTGTTATGCTGCAAGGTTGAAATAGAGCTAATGAAGTACCCTGAAATTAGAGATTTTGTACAAATAACATATGTTTATGAAAGAAAAACACATTATCAAACATTTGTATTAAATGTATCCTCTTGTCATCACAGATCTCATATTCCCATGGGAAGGTATAAAGAACTGATGGCTTTTCTTAATTCCTTGCATGCCAAGTGGCATAGATATGTCCAGTGACATAGGTAGTTTTAACTTCTTAATACAAATGGGAGAACTAAGATTGACAGCATTTTGGTAACTTGCCAAAGATAAAAGTGTCTAGAATCAGTCAGTCCAAATTCAACCTAGAGCTTCTCCAACCACCTCACATTAACCAATGTTGATAATGATAGGGCTATAAAAGCAACAAGGCTCAGTGATGGTCCACTATTTTCATTATCACATCTTCTGTGATAAAGCATACCTCTGCAGGTAGCACCACTCCCAAGAGCATCAAATTTCTCAAAGTTTTTTAATTTTACCTTATACATGTGAAGTTTATATTGTATGTGGATTTTTAATTTTATATGTATATATGAAAAATTTGATGAATACCGTTTACCAAATGTTAAAAACCATGTTTGCTTTGGGATGTCACATGCCTCTTGGATCATAGATCTATAGTGTAGAAGCGGAGAATTATGACAGCATATAAAATCAGGAACTTTGAGGGCAATTTCATGAGGGGGAGGCATTACTATTGTTGTCTTTGCAAATGGTAATACCTTGAATTGTGTGAAGTATAACTGAAAACCTATATGCTCATGTTTCTTTACGTGGGATATATTATTTCTAATATTTAAACTAATTCATTTAACTCTATTTCAGAGTTTTTACACTGTGCATTATAGGAAATTGGATGACACCTAATGATGACTTATAATGTTTAAGCTTACCATTTTTTAAATACTTTTTTTATTTGCTGATGGATCTTTATTTTATTCATTTATTTATATGCGGTGCTGAGAATCTAACCCAGTACCTCACACATGCTAAGCAGGCGTTCTACCACGGAGCTACAACCCCAGCCCTAAGCCGACCTTTAAGAATAAAAAAAATCTAAGCCAAAGGAAAAGAACAGATAATATAGTCTCTGGGGATACTCAGACAATAGTGTATGAGTGTGATTAAGGAAGCTATGGTATGAAAAGGGTATGGAGGGGGTTGTATCTCAGTGGTATAGTGCTTGCCTAGCACATGTGAGGCCCTGTGTTTGATCCTCAGCATCACATAAAAATTTTAAAAAATAAAGGTATTGTGTGCATCTACAACTAATATATCTATGTGTGTGTATGTGCATGTGTGTGTATTTTAAATATATGTATATATATGTATATGTATATATATTCCATATATATCACATATATATATGAAAAGGGTAGGTTATGGAAACAAGAAAGGTTTACAATATTGTGAAAGTGTTACAAAAGCTTGCCAGCATACCACCTAGTAACAATAGACCAGACAGATAATAACTACTTATCAGTCCAAATCTTCTAGTATTATTTACAGGGAAACACTTATAATGGAGGAGTATTCCTGGCTTACTAAAGGAAATCAACGAAGAAATCTGTTTTGCTTTCTAGGCATCCTTTTGAATCAAAACAATTTTGTTAGGTATGAATTATCTCTGGAGACCTGAGTGAAGCACATGCCGAGGAATTACTACATTTTTGTAAAATATATATTTATTTTATTCATTTATTTATATGCAGTGCTGAGAATCTAACCCAGTGCCTCACACATGCTAGGCAGGCGCTCTACCACAGAGCTACAACCCCAGCCCTAAGCTTACATTTAAGAATAAAAAAAAATCCAAGCCAAAGTAAAATAACAGATAATATAGTCTAATATAGTGAAACAGACAGAAGTAGTGATGTTTGCATGTTAGATACATTGAACCAAGAGTCAAAATCATTACTAATAAGCTGGGTGTGGTGATGTACATCTATAATCTCAGCCACTTTGGAGGCTCAAGCAGGGGATCACAAGTTCAAGGCCAGCTTGGGCAATGATAAGGAGTCCATTTCAGGGGGAAATTTTTTTTTAAAAAAAGCATTGCTAATATTAGAACACAGCTTTTCTGAGTCCACTTGTAATGATTCATCTGAAAAATAATATAGGTAATTATATATTTTTAGCATCTGATGAGATTTAGTTTTCAGAAAGGTATATTGTTTAATGCTGGCACCTAGTTTGCAAGGAGTCCCTTCATAGACATATTCCTCTTTGCCCTGGGTCCATCTCAAATTACTGCCATCTCAGTTACTAGTCACTATTAAAACAGTTCTTCTAGAGCATTGGTCTTTGACCTTCTTAAATAGATTGAAATAGATTGGGATTTTTTTAAACCTGATCAAAGCAATGGAAATTTTATTTTTTTCCTGTTTTCTTGGGATAATCTTGCAAGAAAAATGCAGATATACAATTAGACTAAACAATATTTGTAATCACATTAATGTCTTACAGAAAAATTACCATTAATATTCAGAATAATAAAGAACCCCAGAAACTCAATAGTAAAAAGAAAAAAAAATAGCAATTTGAAAATGGATAATAGAACTAAATTGACATTTCTCTAAAGAAGACAGACAAATGACCAATAGGTGTATGAAAAATTGCTCAACTGACATCACTAATCCTCAGGGAAATGAGGGAAATGCAGATCAAAACCACAGTGAGCTATTGCCTCACCCCAGAAAAAGGCCTGTTAATGAAAAAATGAAAGCATGTTCTGGAGAGGATGTGGAAAATGGGAGCTCTTGCACACTGTTGGTGGGAATATGAACTAACATGGCCACTGTAGAGAACAGTAGCATTTTCCTCAAAAAAATTAAAACTTGGACTACTGCAGTTCCAACACTGTGTATAATATCTAAAGGAAATTCAATCAGTAGATCAAACAAACATCAGTACTCCCATGTTTTTTGCAGCAGTATTCACAATAGCCAAGAAATGGAAACCATCAAAGAGTCCATCTGCTGATGAATGAAATATAGAAAATGTGGTACATTTACACAATGGAATACTAATCAGCCATAAAAAAAGAACACAATCCTGTCATTCCTAAGAATATGGATGGATCTGGAGATTATTATGCTAAGTGAAGTAATTCCAGCATGGGAAGACACGTGCTATATGATCTCATGCATACGTAGCATGTAAAAATGTTGGCATCATGGAAGTTGAGAGTAGAATGGTGGTTACCCAGAGGAGAAGGAGAGCAGGGATTAGGAAGGAATGGGGCAGGATTGATCAGTGGGTATTAAGTATAGTTAGATAGCAAAAAGAACTACTACTCATATATCATGCAGTTGTACCATACAGCTGGATGGATACAGATAACAAGTATGTGCTGTGTATTTCAAAAGCTTAAAGAATGGATTTTGAATGTTTTAACCACAAAGAAATGACAATTGTCTGAAGATATGCTTTAACCTTGTTTAAACATTACAAAAGACATATGTGTATCAAAACATCACATGATACCCTGTTAACATGTACTTTTTAATATTTTATGTATTTTTCAAAATAAATAAAAACCCTATAAAACAAAGCTCATATAACAACATAGATGTTATATTTAATAGTCCTATTTAGATTGCTTACACTGCTTTTATGTAATTGTTATGTGAAATTGAGAATGTTTTAAAATGTTAAAATCAAGAGCATATGAATATGGGTTATACAAAACATGAAACAAGCATAATGCGCAAGTAGATATACTCAAGAGACTTGTTCAGCAGAAGGGCACAGTGTTAGATGTAATTTGTTTATTGACAATCTTCGACAATGGTGCAATGAACCAGCAAACACCACAAAAGTAATGAATCCTTTCCTTTTTTAAGTAATTATATTTGAACAGTTCAAATTAACCTGTGGTTTGAGGCTACTGCTTGGGTGAACTAATTCGCTGATGTAATGGCTTTTCTCATTCTTGCTTCAATGATTTAGGTAAGAAAGGAGCGGAAATGAAAATATGAGGCCATGAGTTTATACTTTAGTGAAAAAAAATCTGCTGTTTTCTGCAAGTCACATTTGAAGGCTATCTCCAACTGATCCAATGTTATACACAATAGTTAAAACGTCAAACTAGAAACAAACGAAATTTCTGTCATGCTATGCTGCAGTACTGTGAATAAAACAAACTGAATTGAAAGAGATAGATAGTTTGGTGAATCTTTATAATAGTTTTTTTCACAATCTTTTCAAACAACAGACTGCTGTTTGGTTGGACTATCACTGCTCATTAGTGCTTGAAATCTACTTTTTCAGAGGCCTGCTGCTTATCCTGATGCCTAGGATGGTTTGATACCATGCTGGCATTATTTGAGCTGTTATTTCTAAATAATGCTATGCCATTACCTCTGTGTCCCTGCCATTATTATACATAGATATTCAGTAATGAGACGCAAAGAAAAATCTCAGGGGACGTTAGGCAAAAATTCATAGGACTTAGGGCAGTTCTTGTGTGTCCTTGATACTCAATACACACTGAAAAATAAATGAAAATAAATGCACTTAAGAATTAATGCATGATTATGTTTTGGAAAACAACAGTGAATAATTCACCCATAACCTTTTCCATTAAACATTTGTAAACAACTTAGATTTCTCCTACAAATTCTATATTTTAAAATGAAGAATGCAATGATTATATTCTTAAAAAGGGATTGGCTAGCATTAATACCTATATTTAGATATAATGGTACATAGGTGATTCATAACTGCATGGCAAAAATAATTGATGCCATCATGAGTTAGAGATCCTGCTTTCTTTATAATCCTGGGAAGCAGTATGGCATGGGGATCTAATTGTTAATTTGATTTCTTGTGTTATTAGTTGTGTGTGATCTGGGATGTGCTATTGATTGTACCTGACATTCTTGATCTGTAAACTGGGATCAATAATTATGATATCTGTCTCACATCTTATAATGAATATTACATGAGATAATTTAGGTAAAGCCTGTAACCCAATTGTAGCACTCAGAAAACTGAACAATAAATGTTACCTATTGTTATGATAAATTTTATTACCTTGTATTTTACAATAAAAGGGAAATTTGCTACAGAATACATAGACTGTTGTTTCCAGGTTGAAAAAAAAATAGTATATACTACTTTGAAGCAATCATTTAGCATCTGGCTTTGCGCTTCCTGGAACATGCTTTAGCTTGGGTTGATCTGGTAACCACTATATGCATTAGAAGGTTCTATACCTAATATCCTTCTCAACAAAGACATCATTTTGGTATGTATGTTTCTATCTTTGTTGCATCTCTTAAAACAATTCTATAAATCAGCTTGCAGCTTGATTCCTTTGTTGAAACTCTTCATGAATGTCTTATATGATGAAGGGTTTCTAGGCAGATCATAAGAAAGGTTAAAGATTGTAATATCCCAGACAGGAGAGGTAGCGAGTTCCCAAGGAACATAAAACAGGGAAGAAGAACCCTTTTTGCCTACATTGAGATTCTTTACAAAGAACCCTCAGACTTGACCAGGGCTAAGGACTAACTAGTTTTTAGGGGTCCCGAGGAAACCTACTAATGAATGCACAAATCTTTTCTCAAGTTTCTCCTTCTTACCAAAATAAAACTATATTATTACAGATGTAGGATATTGTTTTTAAATTCCTAACACCAATGTTAAAATGTAGCAAACATGCAATTTTCATCTTCTGAGTTGGATTTCACAAAAAAGATAAGAACATCTGAGATTTTATTTAACCATGAAGGGAAGTCTGTGTAAAACATTTCACTCTGTGTAGGAATTGATCTTTTTTACCACATGGCATAGAATAAGACTGATCTTCAAGCAGCAAAAGAGGTAAGTACCATAAAAATGAAGTGTCCTGCTTAGAACAGCCCAAAAGGTTAAAACTATATCTATACCATAAAGCTGGGCCAAATTGTAATTAAGTTTTTCATAAATATTTAGTTCTTAAAAGAGCAACCTTTACAAAAACACCATTAGTGAAAATTAATTATATTGATATGATACTTTTTTCCAAATAGTTTACATTTCAAACAAATGTACAGACAGTAAAAACATCAGATTTCAATATTGTTCTCCATCTTCAAATAAGTATGTTTTTATTTATTTGGATTCCATAACTTTTAATGGATAGTTTAAATTACCTTATTGCAAAATTCAAATATTTTGACGTTTAATTTACATTTATCAGCTTCCAATATGGTATTTTCAGAAAGTTTTGTCAAATGTCTTTAAAATAAATAATGGAGTCATTGTTAATGGTCATTCAATATATAAAATTACATTTAATTAAAATTACATTGGGGTATACATTATGTACACTTTTCTTTCATTATTTTCCAGGTTTTTCTGAAAACATGCCCTATGTTATTTAGAGTATTATATTAGACACAGTTATCAAAAAGTATAAAGAAAAACTTATTTTTATATACTTAATTATAGATTTATAATGTTTTCGTTATTTGTTTTTTAAAATTCATTTTTATGTTTTTCACCCATGATTGTGTTTCACAGAATGAAAACATTAGCTTTAGATATGTCCCTAGAAAAATCTTATGAATCTTCTAGTGTTATAACATTTATGACAAAATGAATTATAAATTATTAGGTTTAAGAAACAGGCAAAACTGGATCACACACTGCAGAATTGATCTGTTTTGATCATAAAGGTTGCATTAATGTTTAAAAATGTCATTTTGCGTAGGGAATGAAGAAGAATTAAAATCAAAGCCAACAACAGATTGATCTTTGTTCTAATAAAATGTTTTTTGTATACATATGGATCATATTAATTTTAAGTATAAAACGTATTTATTTGATTATCTACATTATACATTGCTACCCACTAATTTTAAGACCAATTCTTATAAAAAATAGTTAATTTTTAATAATTTTTTTACATACTGAAGAAATGATAGTAGTCCTTAATTTGTATTATGAAGTGATGAATAGTACACTTTTAAGTTGACTTAAAGCCCTGAAGTGATGCTTCATAAAATAGGGTCTGCAGAAAAAAGATCTTAAACTTTAAGAGAAGCAAGGCAAGGGGGATTAGCAATGGCTGATGAAACAAAGATTAGCTGCACTGGTGAGCCATTGCCTGCTGACCTTTGGGCTGACCAGTGCTATTAAAATCTAGTGGAGCTGGAATCATGGAGGAGATCTCTCACCTGTCTCAACAAAGCTATAGTTGTTCAGGTATGCAGAGGCTTGCACTAAATATGGGGGGTGGGTTTAGCACCTGGGAGTGAATCTCTATTCGAACTTTATGCCCTGTGCAGTGTTTGCTTCACCCTGGTCCCTGCCTTAGTGAAAACCTAGAAGTTTTTTTCCTCATGCTCTCCTAATTCTTTATGTTATTTCCTCTGATTATTCACATTCACATAGAAACCAGTTGGTATACAAGATGCAGTCCAAAGGCCAACCTCTTGACCTACAGAGGAGGACACAGAATGGACTGGGTGATGTGGGTGGCATGCAAATTACCTAGTACAGACAAAGATAAAAGAGGATGAGGAGGGAACACAAATTGTTTTCTTGAATACATTTATTTGGATAGTCCTTCAAATACTAACATGTGACACTGAAATATTTGTGGAAATTATTGAAGAACTATAATATAATATAATATAATATAATATAATATAATATAATATAATATAATATAATATAATATAATTCCAAACTGAATATATCTATGTATTTTTTTATGTATTAGAATCAGATGGATTTCTCTCATTGGAAACCATTAGTCCTCTGGTTCCTTCTCCATTAGTCTTCTACTTCCATTCTCCAGAGATATAGATTGACAAGTAGAAATTCCTACAAAACTGTAAGGAGTGGGTAATATCTGTCTGTTCCTCTCTAATGTTACAGTCTTGATCATGTCTAACTAGACTATGAATGCTGACCATCATGGTGTTCACCACAATTGCTAATGTATTATTAGAGCTTAAATTCAAGATACCATTTATAAAGTACTAGCTATAGAGCTGCCTTGTGTGTTGAGTGCTCAATGAATAGTAGCTATTGATTGAGTTGTCTTGTCTAGTGATTATCCAAGAAGTTCTTATAGGTTGGTGACAGAGCTTGACCAATCCTAGGATTTTCTAATTGAGATAGTCTCAAAAAACTACACAAAGAAAACATGAAGAGTTGACTATATGATTTCTGGCTTTAAAGAATAACTGGCAAAAATTATTGCTAATCAGTTCAAGTTTTATGTTCTGTGCTTTTTGACTAAAAATTATGTATTTGTACTGGTTAGAAACAACACATACAACAGTTAATCAAAGACAGTGCAAATATATCATTTGTCTACATAACAGTAGCATAGCTATCATGTATGGTGCAGCTACTATGTATTTGTTATTTTACATATATTATTGGTAACCCCTCTCATATTGGTGCAGCATTGCTGCGATTCACAAAGATTAAGTAACTTGGGCAATGCCATATAACTTGTAAGCTACAGAAAACAGATTTAAGCTCAGGTTTCCCTGATTTCAAAACTCCTGTTCTTCCCATGAGATCATGAAGTTGTGGCATACAGTAATGTGTGTGTACATGTGTCTATGAAAGGGTAAGTGCCTGTGTATGGATGTTTTAAATTGAGACAGAGAGATGCATGAAAATTATATAATCAGTGAAAGTTCTTGGTTAAAGTAAACAAAATATATCATTTGAACACTCAAAAACTCCACTACATTTGTGTGATCAACTAATATGCTTTTCTTCTTTTTCTTTTTTGTGATGTTTCTTAATGTGCTGATTTGCTTCTTATGGGGGCTTTGAGTAATTTCTATTAGGTAAAGATTGATATTTAAGAGGGGTTTATTATGTAAATAGCGAGATATTTAAAAAGCAAAAAGTCACCCATGCATTGAGGACATCAATATATCAGACTTTTAATTGACAACTTGCAAGACCTGCTTGTGATTTATAGCTTGATTACAAACTCACTCTTTCTGCTCTGCCAGTGGAATTGGCAATATTTTTTCAGCCCAGATGGTGCATTAGCCTTGGCCAGCTGGTTCTCCCCATGCTGCCTCATCACAGGACCATACAGCAAATATTGCCACGTATGACCCAGATCAGGAGGTAACCCGGCAAAGACTTCATGCCTAGCTTCGCCCTCAGGGCTTATGGAAGTGAACCTTAAAGAGATTTATGCATTCAGAATTTTACATTCTATCAAACCCCCACAGTCATTTACTTTCCTGATCTGACTTTAGAAGCTGTTTAGAGTAGGCAAATAGAGTTGTAGTATTTATTTATGCAGAATTTTAAAATTTGGTTTGAGTGCTATATCCTATTTTGTTAATATTAATATAATTTTAAAAATTCAGCCTGTATCATATATCTTAAAATTTAAAAGGTCTTTTTAAAAGAGATTTTCATATCCTAAGTACAATTTTGTTAGAACCCAGATAAATACTTATAAAAGGAGATGCTCCTGATAAATTTCAAAGTCACACAACTTTCAATGGAGGGACTGGCAGTTTCCAGTATGTATTATACCTAATAGGTTAAAATTTATTTTTGTATATATAATTTCAGTAAAATAATTGCTATAATTTTAAGATTTTGAATGGCAGGAATGGAGATGGAGAATCAAAGGCTATTTTCAGCAAAAGCACATTTGTAATATATTTTAGACAGAAATTTCACACCTTTAGTGTATTTCAGTTTTCTCCTAAAATTTGTATTGTATTTTAAATAAAATATATAGGTAATCTGTTACATGTTTTGCATATTAGATACTTGTATATAGTTTATTGTATTTAATTGGGTAATAAACCAGTATTAGTTTAGTATTTCTATATTTGCATTAGCAACATAAAAGTGAAATACATCTGATATCCTTGGAAATGTACATTTACTTTAATTTTAATCACATAGGGCTATAGCAATAGTAACTACAAAAGATTAGCTCCATCTTATGTGGTGAATTTGGTTAGTGCTATTGAAGAAAAAGGAAGTGTTAATTGTCAGTTCTTGTTCTTATTTTCTAAGGGATCTGGTAGAAAAAATGCTGTTTAGTGTTTGAAATAGATTCCTTTTCTGGCTATCTGTGTGTGTATATATATGTATGCATATGTGTGTGTATATACACACATGCACACACATATGCATCAACTTATACACTTTATATTAAACGTATGTTATATATGTGACTTTTTTCTCAACTGATTTTGCATAAATGTTTAATAAAGTTTATTGACTACATCAGATTAAATAAGATTTTTGAAGTTGATATAGTTTTTTTTTTTTTTTTTAGTTTTTTCTCATTTCTAGCATTTTTATTATTTTTTTATTATTTATTTACTTATTCATCATGCACAAGTATAGTATCTTTTTACATACAACTGCTTGTATACAAAGTATATAAGTACCATTCAGATCTTCAATCATGCATTTAGGATAATGATATCCATCTCATTCAACCACCAATTTTTTTCCAACCCCCCCCTTACTCCCTCCCTCCCCTCCCTTTCCGTTGACCATTCTAGTGTTCCTCTGATCCTATGTACCCCCTTCCAACAGTTGATATAGTTTTTATATTATTGAGAGCTATTTTAAATCATGAGATGATGAGATTTTTATTATGGAATGATATTTCAATGTGTATGATTATTTAGTTTTTATGATTTTTGGAAGTATATCTTTTAATGATATTCTTTTAGTTAGTTATTTTTATATAATGTACAACTTATACATAATATTAAGAAACAATACTTATATGCTGGAAGGTATATTTATGTAGATTTTTCCTCTTACATCTTTATTCAGGATTTTTTTAAAGATAATGTTTAAATTTTTAAAAAATTCTAGATTACTCTGTAGTCAAAAATAATAGATTCATTTTATTTCTGATATAGGTTATTTTGTTTTTATAGTACTTTCTCCTCTATACCCTTTTAAATATTTTCATTTTATGGGAGTTACACATTTGTACACTTATAAGTTTTTAGAATGTTGTTTTATTCATTTGATTTTAATTCACTACCTTGCATTAAAAAATGAAACTGAAGTCCATCTCTTCTTGTTGAATTTTAGACACATTTTCATTTGATCTACTTGTTACTCATATTGATATATAAAATGGAAATGATCCTATAGTTTGCCTCTTATTTTCCTTTAAAAAGGATCAAAACATTTTTAAGATTACACAGCTCTTCACTTATGTCTTTTTTCTATTCATAACACCATACTTCACATTCCTGCTGTATCAGTGATCATTGAAGGAATCCATAATCCAAACTGTTGACTACTGTGTAGCAATAGAAATGTTTGCTTCTTGCCCAGTTGACTTTGTATTTATCATAATTTTTCAGATTGGTTGATTTTATAGCTAAAGTAATTTGAATATGGGTATTAAGGCATATTTGATTATGCCATCACTATTTTTACCTATGATTATATCACTAATAGTTGTACTCAAAATTATTATCACAATTAATATTGATTCTGGATATTGGTAGAGATGGAGTGTTCAGAGTTCATTCTGCCATATCAAATTCTGATATTAAGCTAACTATTTCATGTCTCTGAACCTCATTCTTTTTAAGATGAAGAAATTGGAGATTCTCTCTAAATTTCTTTCCAATTATAAAATAAATATGTGATTTAAAATTGTGTTTTAGAAACATATATGGATGTTCTTCAACTTACAGTGGGATTATGTCCTGATAAACATGCCATAACTTTAAAATACTGTAAGTTGAAAAAGCATTTAATACACATAACCTATCAAACAGCACAGTGTAGCCCCACAGTATGCAGTAGAGCATTGGCTGTTTCAGTCCTGATCCTGCACTGACTGGATGTGGTAACTCACTGTTACTGCCCAGAGTTGTGAGACTCTGTCTCTTACCATGTATCACTATTCCCAGAAGAGATCCAAGTTCAAAATTTGAAGTATAGTTTCTACTAAATGCATGTTGCTTTCACACTATCACAAACTGAAAAATTATAGATTGAACCACTTTAAATCAGATTCTGCACAGAAATCTTTAATAAGTCAGTCTGGGCACAGTGGCTCAGAGCTATTTTTGGCAGCTGGAAATCCTAAGTAGAAGTTAGAAGAGGTGTTTGGTAATCAAGAAAGTCAGATGTTCTACATTCAAAATTATTTCAATTTTTCAGACAAAATAAGAAAAACAGCACAAGAGAGATTTAAAAATTAGTTTCAGAATTATAGATATTAAGCATTAATTAATTAAAGACATTAAGGATTAGTCATTTAACCTCAGTTCCCTCATCTGTAAAGTAGATACAGCATTCTTCATAGTACTGTGATGAATTGTAATGACTTGTGGACAAACTGCAAGCAATTTTTTTTTTCTGCCATTTTCCCTTCACTATAGTTATTTTGAAAGAAACTCATAAAACACCTTTGAAAAATAGAGTAAACATCCTGCAAACATTCACAATGTTATGAGGAGAATGCTTATCAGGGATCTGACACACAGTCTGTTTTATTTGATTTCAATAGGTAAGTATTCAACTTGAATTAGCCTTTAGTTATTAATATTCAGACTTTCTAACATAGACAAAACCCTCAAATCTATAATGTGAATTCAATGACTATTTCTCAGTACATGCTTTGTGTCTAGCACTGGGCTGCATATCACATCTAACTAATTAACTGACATCCATATAAATGAAAAACTACATGTATATGTACTGAAATAATATTTAAAAGAAGAAACTAATGGCACCTGTGATGCAACTACACATTCAAAGCACGTTTTATCATCCTTGCACATATGGGCCTAATTTTCCATTAACACTGAATTAAAATACGTAGTGAAAAACCTTTCTTAAAATACATGTAGTATTATGCTGAAGCTACTCAAAACACATTCAGAATGTTTTAGTGAGCTTTTTCATCACTGTGACCAAAAGACCTGACAAGAATAATTTGAGGAGGGAATGTTTATTTTGGCTTAGACTTTCAGAGGTCTCAGTTCACACATGCCCAACTCCACACCTGTGGGCGCAGGGTGAGGCAGAGCATCATGGTGGAAGGGCATGGCAGAGGGAAGCATCTTAGTACATGGTACTAGGAAACAGCTCTGCTGAACAGGGACAAAATATAAACACCAAAGGTACACCCCCCAGCACTTACTTCTTCCAACCACATACTACATGCCTACCCTGTTAATCCACATTAATGATTTAATGCACTGATTTGGTGAAGGCTCTCATAACCCATTCATTTCTCCTCTAAGGGTTCTTGCATTTTCTCATACGTGAACTTTTGGGGGACTCATCATATTTATACCAGAACGAGGCCTATCATCACCTGTCCTTTCTAACCTGTGTGTTCCCCTTTGTTCATTAGTATAGTCTACAGGCAATGCTACTAAAGGCTTATAAAAAGCTGCGTGAAAGCTATTTCAGTCTTAAACTACTTGGACAGATATGATTATGCTTTTTGACCTTCACATAATCGTGGTTGAAGTGCAGCTCCTTATCCCATCGTGAGTTTCCTATTTTATTGGTGGTATGGTTTGGTAGAGGTATTATTTAAAGGAAGTGGTCACATGCAACATATAGGTAAGGAAACAGTTGCTTTTTTACCCTGGGGACTCTCATAACTTTCAAGTAAGTTAATCATTTTTACACACTAAAATACACATTCACTCTCACATGATCATTATGGTTGTGTTTTCAACCTTGTTTCAATAAACTGTACTTGCTATGGGAACAAACACGTTTTTCTTCATTTTTCTTTGTGCTTACCTGACATAATGCCTACTAACACATTGTATGTTCAATATTTGTTACACTGAACAGAATTTCACTGATATTTTCTCCTTTTCAACTTCATTAGTCCATTAATTTGAGTTCACTCCACATAAACACACACACACACACACACACACACACACACACACACGAGAAAAGAAACAATATAGTTTGTGATATGTGACTTTTAACAATTGTTGACCTGTCATTATGGAAAAAGCATCTCACTAGATAGCAAGAGATCTTGCTTATTGGAAGTCATTCACTAATTAGCTGTGTGCCCTAAGGAGCTTAACTTCCCTGGGGCATGGAATCCATAGCCATTAAACCAGAGAAGTGATTTCTAGGCTTCTTTCTCACTTAAGACAGAGTCTAAAATTTTAATTTACATTCTGAATTTTAAGTTTACATTTCTTTATTTTTCTATTAGTTTTATATGGTAAAAACTACTACACACATACCAAAAAATGTTCTGTACCAGTATGCATATTTTATATGTGTGTGCATGTAAGTAACTGGAAGAGGAATGACCAGACTTGTTAGAGTCAATGGTGACTTTCACAGTGGGAGAAGAGGTAAGGAGGACTAAGTATGAATGTGAAAATGGTCTTGGTTTTATTCCTGTATCCCTTGTTTTTCTTGTAATATATAAACACATAGACAACATATAATTTTAAAAAATAACAAACATAAGAATAAAAAGGCTAAAACAGGTGCTAATTTAATGCTAGGGGAAATAAGTGTTTGTTATAGTATCTGTTTTCTAACATAGATTAATTTTGCTGTGTCAGTTACTGGCTCCTAAGTTTGTGTGTGGCATTTTTTAGTAAAGGGTTTGGAAATATGCTAATGATAGAGGCAACATCTATCTTACATTTTAATATTGCTTATGCAAAGCTGGCAGATTTGGTTTCAGTTAAATATTCTGATATTTGTATGGTAGAGAATCTGAATGACATTCAAAGGATGGATTTCAGGATGACAGCATTTGAGAATAATCTGCGATTAAGTTTTTTGATATTGTTTGCTCCCCCCCCCCCAACAATTCTACTTTGGAAAAGTAAGGGAATAAAAAATCCCCTATCATATTGTCACTTTCTTTCTTCCTCAAAACTTTGTTGTAGTAGTTAAATCCCTAGCTAGTAACTGCCTTTCCAGTAGACTAAATTCTGCCCTCAGATACTCATACAAAACTCCCATTGGGCCCAATTCTGCTGTCCTCCTCCAGGCAAAATCTCCCTTTGAATTTAAACAGTCTTACTCAGGTACTGTTATTAATAGGCACCAAGGATACACAAAGAAAGGAGTCTGCTTGTGTAAGCATAGCAGATTTAGGATCCTGAGGTATCGCAACAAATAATCTATGAAGAGATTTAGGCAATTAAGAATTCTCCTTCAGATATGGACTAACTCAGAGAATTTCTCATGAATACTCTCTATTCTGCTAAATATAACTTCTTTAAGTGAAAGTAAATATAAAGTATTGAAGATATTCTAGTTATCAAGTTTTAAGAATTCAGGATTTCCCTACTTGGAAAGAATACCATCTGTTAGATTACCTAAAACACACTAAACAGGCAAAGGTAAATTTCAAAATCATTAAATTGGTTTAAAAATTATTTTTTTCAAACTAATATTAGTAAAAAGTAATATTTCCAACTCCCCTTATTTCATTTATAGTGAGTATATGATGAATTATGTGGCCAGGGTTGGCCTTAAGCAAACTTGGATGTAGTTTTTATCTCCTGTTTCTTTCCTTCCATAGTGTTCTGCTCAACTGTGTCAGGAGGCTCCTTTTTTCCTACACTGGCCTAGGGTTGCTCCAGACCATCAGCACAGTGGCTCACTAATGCCTGCTCTCTACCCTTTCCCATATCCAACCCATTCAATTTCCTACATTTCTATGTAACATCTGCATTTAGAATAAAATCCTTCCATTTGATAATACAAGAGATTAAATGAGATACAAGTTGTAGCCAAAAAGCTGGTCTTGGCGGGAACTACATTTTAGGTAGAAGCATTATTCCCAGCATTATTCAAGACATAGAAGCTATGAAGAGTTAACTTATGCCAACAGTGATAATGCTATTATGTTTTTCAGTTCCTCACACATACTTGCAGCTTCCTTATCTCAGGCAGAGTCCTCATGATATTTTCTCTCCTTTAAGAATTGCTGAATCCCCATTTTACCATTGTCCCCTGTACCTTTAAATCACAACACATTTTATTGTGGATGATTGAAACCTGGTCTAAAGCAGTGTGAGCAAAGGGATTTTGTTGGCTCACAAAAAGTCCAGGAGCATATTGGGCTTTAAGCACACATAGATTCAGGGTTGAGGCTATGTCATCAGGACACTCTCTCACTGTCTAAAATCTCAGCTCTGGTTTTCTCTCTTTTGGCTTCATTCTCAGGCAGATGTTTCCCAAATTGTGACAGAAAGAGTTCAAAGCAGTTATTTTCTCACATTATCTTCACTGTTGCAAAGAGCATGCCTCTTGCCAGATAGTGAGATCCTCTCACTGACTAGGGATAAATCATCTGATTACTCATCTTATGGGCAGGTAGAGGGATCAATTCCCATGAATCCCTTGGACCAAATTCACTTTGACAAATAAGCAATTCTGTTAATACAAGGCTAAATGCATGTTGAAGAGGCAAAAGTATGGCCATCACTCCTCACAACAGACTTATCAAAGTTACATATATACAGATTTATAGATATGTGCATAACATGTGAAGGTATATTCATAAGTGGATTTTTGTCTATCTTCTCAACTATAGCTCAGTGAGAATTAAGGAATAGTTCATTTCCTCACCCTTAAAAATCTTGGCCTCTTATTAGATTTGAAGTGATCGAGAGGGAGGCAGGGGGCAGCATATAACTTGTGTTGGCCATTATGACTTGTTTGAATATATCAAAGTTGAATAAAAATGTCCTAATTTATAGTATGTAAAGGGCAGAAAGATAAGCAGTCATGTCAAACTCTGACTTGTAATATCTGACCAAGTCATTAATCCAAATGGAGGTGCATGTAGATAGAAATTGGGAGCCTACATTCCAAAGAATATCACTTTTACATATGTATTCCAAGGTATTTTGGAGCCTAGGTATTTAAGTATTTAGAGTTACATAATGTATACTTGAAAAATCAAGCCACATATTGTAAGTATAGTTGGTTATTGATTGAAATTTTTATTTTATAAATTTGATAGTTGTTTTGCAATTTTTCATCCTCTTAACAACAACAACAACAACAACAACAAAAACATTTAAGTGCCTAATTTTTCCTTGACATTCATTACAAAAAAAATGAATGTTAACATTCATACACTTTACATTCCATATATTTGTCATAATCATTTACTTGATTGTTCAGTTTCTTATTCCAGGTTCTCTATAGCTGGTATTTGGGGTCATACATATTTTTATCCCTACACAAATAAGTGTGGCTTAACACCTAACCCAATTCTCCATTCATTCTTCTCTTAGATTTTGCCATGATGGCAAAAGAGCTAAGTGGTGGTGGTGGTGGAGTTATTAACAACTTTGGTTAGTCTCTCTTGGAATGTTTGTTTACCTTAGGGACTCACAGCAGAAATAAAATCACAGTCTCCTTCAGCAACCCGTGCTTTCCTGAAATATTGGCTTTGACAAGCCTGCAGGGGTGAGAAATAATTTTGTGTGTGAGGGTTTGCACTTCATGGTGTCTTTCTTGAGTTTATTACCAGGAGGAAATAGAAAGAGAGCCATTCTCACCCTTACCTTAAACCACGGATTAGGAGACCACAGTGCTGGACAATTTACTCAGATTTGGAGGTCTCCACTGAGTCCTCTCTTAGAAACTGGGACCTGGCACTAGCCTGACTGGGTATCTTGATGTAATATCAGGAGCCCTGATAATTATCCACCTTGTCTTTTTAAGACTTTTAATTATTTATCTTATCTTGTTTTTCTTGTTTTGTGCTACCAGATTAAATTAAAGCTATGAGAGAAAGCTGTTTGACTTTGATTCTAGTCTGCTTGCAACTTGATGGGCTCTGTGTCAGGGTGCTATCTTGCCTCTCTTCAGAAAACACATTGTGAAATTCTAAGACTTACTGGGATTCTGCAAAATTGTTTCGTATTCATGAAGTGTTCTTTCCAGAGGGTTCTGCCAGCCTTTCTGATATTTGTAAACACCTTCATGCAGTCTTTCAGAAATGATGTGGTCAGGTTACCAAGGGGAAAATTAACTTTTTTCCCCCCATTTAGTTATTTTAACATGTGTTTAACTATAAGTAAATATTCACTCCCCCTCCAAAGAGCAAGCAAATGATGTTTATATATGTTATGCTATGGAATAATTAGATTGAAAGATACCCAAATACCTGTCAAATATTTTGAAGACATGAGCAAAGCTGAAAGTAGACAGAATATTTGAAGTAGACCACAAATTGAAATGCCCCAGAAATCTTTTATCAATTGGGCCTTATGTTCAGACTTGTAATAAAGAGGCTTTTGGAGTTTATATGCCACAGTCTAATAGGTGACTGCTTAATGGGATTTACATTCACTCAAACAAAATTAGGCTGGTAAAAGACAATACAACACGCTGTAATGTAAATGGGACTGACTGCAGAATTAAATGTTTGTGGAAACAGGGCAGCAGATCTATCAAGAGCTAATTAGACAGAGAGTTCAGAAGCAGGCTTGGGAGTAAATAGTATCAACAAAGAAAGAAGGAGGGCAAGAATGGAGGGGAAAAAAGACCTTTTGTGCAGGGAAGAAAAGCAACTGTACAAAAGTTATTTAATTAGAATCTCAGATGGAGTCTCTCCCATGAGAAAAACATATTCTTTTCTGAACCTGTTGATAATATTAAGTTGAATAAAATTTTTGATAAATTATTGTGTTTTTAAGTGATTCTTTGTTGTAAGTGGCTTAGAAAGCATTCTCTTTACATGGATACTCCCCTAGCCATGTTCGCTGTGTACAGGAAAAAAAAAAAAAAAAAAAAAATTCTTGGAAGTTTATTTTTGAAGTTGTTCTAACAGAAAGAATAACACTGAGAAGTTTTGTCAAAAGGTAGAGAGTTTGGAAAACTAAAAGGTGAAAGTTCCAGTAGACTATAACAGTGAAGAATAACAATTTTGAATTTGAGTTTTAATTAGCATGTGAACAAATAACATGGTAATTTCAAACTTCAAATTTTTGACTGTTTATTGTAATACATCACAATAGTCACTATTTTTCAGTTGAGTCATTGTATAGGAGAAAAGACCTGGAATTTCTGACAGCCAAGAAACCATTTTAACAAAATAAGTCAGGATCTGTATGCTTGGTATTCAGTGTAGGAAAGCTTGATTAGTTGATGCACTTTTTGTTTTAACTTCAAATTTAGCATTTAAAACAACATTACATGAATCATTTTACATGTTTTAAAAAAGAATTTAATGAATATTTTAGGGTTTAAAATTGTTTTCATAGATTGTAAGGTAAGACATATATCTTGTTTTGAATGGAACCGGAAGTAAATCAGAACACTTCAGGATATTTGCATTCTGTTAAGAATATGCTCTAATTATAATAATCCTTTCAGTTTGTTGAGAATTTCTACCTGCTTCTTAGGGATCTTGTAAGGATAAATTGTGCTAATATATGTGAAAGTGCTTTGCAAATGGTGAGTACTGTGCATATTATGTGATATCATAACAGAGAATCTCTATGAAAGGCTGTTGCTATGCTGATGGGAGTATGGATTTTTAAATGGCAAGTGTTATATTGAGTAATTAAATTCAACAGTTCAAGTCAGACTGATTGCTTTTTTGCCTCCTGTACTGCACAAACAAAGAATTGTTCTGTGGGCATGTTCTAGATTGTTTGTGGTTTAGTTAATCCGTGAAATCCATGGTCTGCATTACTGTCAGCAGTTAATGCCCTGAGATTGCTTTATTCTTTAATGAAAAGATCAGTAAGATTAGAATTGTTTTGTCCCTGCCATGGAAATAGACCGAGTACGAATGCCCAGTTTCTCTTGGTGGAGTTCCAATCTGTCTCTGACCCAGAAATATAGGTGGTATTTGGCAGTTCATCTACTCACTTGCAACAAAGACATCTATCTTGCTTGTTTATAAAAGAGAGAAACTGGATTGGGTCAATTTTACAATAGAGGCCTTTTGCTTCTAAACATTCTAAACATGTAGGGCAGCATCCTCTTACTTCTACTAGTATTGTCAGGGTGTCCTAAACTTGGCTGATAACCAAAATCACCTGGGGGAGACACTTAAAAATACAAATTCTCAGGCACTTTCCCTGGAGATTGTGATTCAATGGGTCTGGGATAAAGCCAGAAAATCTCAAGTGACTCTAATGATTAGGGAAGTTGGCCAAGTTGAGAAAACTTGTGGAGTGATATCAAATATACCCCTTACTTTGTTCATAACAATTAACAAATATAGCTTCACCCTTATTTACTTTGAAATGTTTCTGAAAGAAATGTTATGGACAGACTCAAGGTCATTGCGTTACTTCATACTGGTCACATAATCAAGCAGAGTTTGAGTCCTCTTAATAAATTAGGGTGATGATGTCTGAGTTACTCACTTAACAGGACATTGTGATGATAAAGACAGATATTGGAAAGGAGAGTGTTTTCAAATGTTCAAATTCTAAAGTAGTCTGATCATTATTTAACAACTGGAAGATTTGGTTTGGGAGCCAACACGGTTGCTGTCACTTCATAACTGAGTTTAAATCATTCTAGCTTTCTGGATTTTATTTTCCTTATCCATAAAATCAAGGAATTAAATATATATACATATATATATACATATATATATATGTATATATATATGTGTGTGTGTATACATTTATATATATGTGTATATGTATATATGTGTGTGTATGCATTCATATATATGTGTATATATGTATATATATGTAGATAGATAGATAGATAGATAGATAGATAGATAGATAGATATAGATATATAGATATAGTATGTATATGTATTCCTGTGGTGCCTCCAGGTTAATTTTTTCTATGAGCAGCATCAGTCAGATCAGTCAGGCTATGTGACAAAATCCAGATGGTAGAATACTCTACTTCATTGTGATTTAGTGACCATCAGAACATTATGATAACCTTAGAGTTTGGCATTCTCTCAAATATAACTTCTAAATGATCAAATTGTTCCTTGTGATTTAAACATTACATCAAATGATTTTTAAATACACTTTTGCCCTTTGGCACATAATACATGAAATATATTCTCCTTCTTCTTTCTTTCTTTTTAACTTTTATTTTTATAAATTCACTGTGTGCTCATTGGTCTAGGTGTTGGGTTAGTCTGTTTAGACAATTTAGTTTAATATAGCGTTTTACAACATTTTTGAAACAGGGCTGCACAAATCACTCTTGCTACTATTTTGAAAGGTAAATAGGTCTAAAATTATTTTATATCACACATATAGGCACAGAATTTAAATGAATAGATAGATGCTGTTGGGTAAATGATTGAAAAATAATGTACTAATTTAAACTCCGTGGCATTTAATGAACTACATAATGTGCCATAGAGACTTCAGGGCTTTAAATGTACAAATTTTCGAGACACAATACATTTCAATAGTTTACATGCCTTCCATGGAAAAAAGAGAACAAAATAGCAAAGTATGAAAAGAAACCAGAATGACCCAGAAGGCTGGAAAACAGGAATAGAGCAAGTAGTAGAAATTGAATGTATAGGCCTGTTACAAATACACAATTTTTTTTTTAAATGTATGGTCTCATAGGAATCAATGGCTGTATTTCCCAAATATATATTTAGCTGAAATGTGGCATTTATTTAGAAGGGAGATTTTGATTCTGATAAGATTTTACATCCTCAAAGAAAACTTTTTTTACCCATTGCACACCTTTTAAATTTTAAACTATTCCTTCAATATCTCAATATTGCATTTTACAGGTAAAGCAATTCATGCAGTGCTTTAAATATTGTGAAAACTGGGAAGCAAACTCTTTAGAATCTTATAAAGAAAATCAGTTAAATTATATTAATTGACCTAGTGATGACCTAATTGGAGTAGGGAAAAGAGAAATTTGAGATCAATGACCCCTCAGAGTACTTTCAAAACTATAAATATACTTTTATAAGTAGAGAGGGGCTATCAATACTATTTGGGTGGGAGATAGAAGATCAGTTTTAATAGGTAGTTCCTAGAGTAATGTGATTTTATTTTTCAGTTCTGTTTATCGTTTCCCCCATATATTTCATTGAAAATACCAAAAGATGAGCAGGATAAAGGGTACAGAATCATGTGTGCTAAACCCACGTAGGTAATTCTGATTCTTTTCAGCTTGAAACAGCCACACACTTTCTCCTATTCTAAGTTTCTGGTACCTAAAGTGAAAACTTCAAAGCAAGAACATTTCCAAGGTCCCTCTTGGTTTACCAGTTTCTGCTTCTCAATCTTCAGTTTATCTTTAGTTCAGTCCCATTCAAGATGCTTTCATTCTGTGTTCTATGTGTTTTCCCACTATGGTTTGCTTCCTTCTACCAAATGATTTCATTTTTCTGGAATCTTCTTCAGAGTGCATAAAGTTATCTGACTGTAGCATTTCAGAAGGAAAATGTTGCTCACTTTAGGAAAACAAAACAAAACAAACAAAAATGAGTAGAAGACATTTAAGACGTACTTAGGAGGATCTAGTTTTTTAGGTTAAAATTTTGGACAAATTTATATGTAAAAATTTAGGGAGTAAAATATTGATATTTTACTTACTAGACTTAAGGGGATACTGTTTATGAATCACTTCATTCTTCATTAACCTTCTAGCATGTGTTGAAGATTTTTTTTTTCTTTCATACATTCACAGTGAATTAACCATTCCAAGGGGAGACCAGGTGCCCTGACCCAAGGCATTGACAGATAAATGAAAGAATTGATTTTCATGTCTTGCCTTAAAAGAATCTGTTGGTTACTATAGGAACAAATTAATGAATATGTTCTACCAGAAAAATTGCCTATATATCTAACAACTACTATATTTGTGAGAGCAAAAGGAATGGCTGGTTGTTCAAGCAAGTAATGAGATACCACCTTTCCTTGTTTACTCAGTCTGTGTTTACATTGTGGCTTCGGATCTCATTTTATTTTTCAAATGTATTTTCCATCATCTGAGGCAGATTTTGAAGTTCTTTTGGAGGAAATTTCTTTACATTGTAACTCAGTTGCAAAGATCAAAATTATTCTGAATGTTGTTTGATCTTTGTTTGAAATGAATTAATTCTGTTATGATAAATGATTTTTACTTAAAACTTTGGAATGTAGTCACATTTCTGACAATTAAGCATTTTTGGCAGATATGCAAGGACTTTTTGTACCCCTTCCTAGATTAAAGTATTGTTCTTAATTTAAGTACTCTCTCTAGAAACTAATGACCTATATATTCATGTGCTTCCAGTTTAAATTTAAAGAGAAAAATCTGCATTTTAACACCAGATATAGAAATGATCACGTTTCACCAACTTTTGAGAAGTAAGCCTCTTCTGTTGGCCTTTTTATTGAATGAGGATGATCCCACGGGTCCTTTGATTCATTAGAAAAGCAAAAGTTATTTTATGAAATTTCTCAAAGACAAAGTTGGAAAAAAAAATTGGTAGGATGAAGAGGAACAGAAACAAGATATGATCATCATAGAACTACCCTTTGAATCATAATGAAAACTTATTGCTTTGATGGTGACAATAATGAGATAAGTGTATGGCAAATTTTCTTTAATAACAAAGACTTGTTGAATTACAGGATTATGAAATATAAACTGTCTCCCATTCACTGTCTTTCAACATTTCTATTACAAATATAAATTGGTAGGCAGCATTCCATTATTCATTTGAAGTTTCATTATTTTCATTATGGAATTTTAACATTCAAATAAATAAATTTTAATGGAAATATGACAGAATTAGGTTGTTCAGCAACAAACACTCAATGTGATATTTTACAGATGCCTTAATTATATTCTGCAAATATTCTAAGAAAGCAAAAGAAATTCAGTTCAAATGGAGCGATCAAATTGAGAAATTCCATGGATTCTCCTCTTTTTTCCACCCTTATAACTCATAATTATTTATAAAATATTGATTTAAAATTTATTATAAGTTATGTTGCACTAAAATGCATGCAAATTCATAGTAAATAAGCAATATGTAATTATTCTGATATGTGTAATTTAATTATTTTCCTTACCAAGGTATGAAATTTATCATCTGCAACATACATGCAAAGGAAACCATCCAAAACTTTTATGATCCCTGAAGTATCATTACATAGTTTACCTCTGACACAGATCCAAAATATTGCTAACCAAATGTTATTAGTGATTAATTTTCTGTGTGGGTATGAATGTTAATTGGGATTTTAAAGTGACCGATTCTGCTTGGAATTGAGGCAAGCCAACATTTTCTTTCAAGTATCTATTCACTTACTTTACTAATTTGGGCCTTTTTTCCTCTAAAAAAAATAGGAGTTTGCTTTTCTACTTTTATTCTAAAAAAAAAAAAAAAAAAACTTTCAAGTGTTCTCCATTTTTAATAGAGTAGTTTTAAAATAGGATGAAAGACGAAAAATACTGTTTTTTGATTTGCTGATTTTAGTGTGTCTTCATAGAAGAATTACCACAAATGCAAGGATGAAGAAGTAGAATTTAGGTGTACAAAGCCATGTTCATGCTGACGTGGCCAAAACCCTGTTAGGTCTG
This sequence comes from Tamias sibiricus, assembly GCA_025594165.1. NCBI lineage: Eukaryota > Metazoa > Chordata > Mammalia > Rodentia > Sciuridae > Tamias > Tamias sibiricus. The sequence continues at coordinate 82,653,624 of CM046660.1, forward strand.
CTGGATCCAATGTGATTTTTCTATGTGAAATTCTAAACTGTGCTGCTGTTTCTTCTCTCTGAAAAGACCATAAGTCTTTCATTGTATAAAGACAGAAATTTATCCAACCTCCTCTGTTTTAGTGGAAGTATAAATTCAATTATGTTTGATAAAGTTAAAAGGAAATCTTTAGATTGTCCATTACGCAAAAATAAAATAAAGGACCCTTGTGCTGACTAGTTGGCCCAGGAACAGAAAGTAAAACGACACTTACGTTATGGCAATTTCTACAGACTGCAGCTACCAATGTTTAACATGGTACATTTTATGTGAAAGCACAGCAAACAAAACTTCAACAAAAAACACAGCACTTTATTTTTCTTCATACTGCTTATTGAAACATTTGAAGAACAAAACCGTTTATGTCCTGAAAAGGCTTATTCATATTAATAACATTAGTGGCAACTGGTGAAAAAAAAGCAAGATATTTTTGAATTAACAATAAAGAATGGGTTATCATGACACTAATTTATCATCATGGAGTCCTTAGTGAAGAAGCACTATTGTCTGATATTTTAAGCACTGAAAATGCAATAGTTTAAGATGAAAAAAATGTTAAGTCTTCCAAAATATACTCTGAAACATTCTACTCAATACTCCTCTGTTTACTAACTCCCACAATTTGCTTAATCACCACAACTCCTTTCATTAATTTGATAAATATTCATTCTGCTTCTACCAGGTTCTAATCTAGGAATTGAGGCTATGTCACATGTGAAGGTAAACAGAGACCGCAGACCTTTAAGTCTAGGGAGGAAGTGAAGATGCCAAGCCCGTGGGCAATACTTAAGATAGTTGTGCAAAGTGTTAAATCTGTTTGATGGAATGGACAAGGAGATCTCCTCGTGGTGTCCCATCTGTGGCTAGAAAACTCTCAGTGATATGTGCTGAGGCCCAAAGAATGGGCAATAGCCATCCATAAAGAGATCTGGTGATTTATTGGGATCAAAGTATTGCAGGTTTTTCACAAGGCCCTGGAAACTCAATGATAAACAAAATGAGGCGGTCCCTCAAGGAACTCAGTGAATATGTATTGTTTACTTATTTTGGGGTAAAATAATTTGAAATATATGTCATAAAGTCCCTTTATATTAGCTAGATAAATACATTAAAATATTAAATGAAGGAACTGTCATCAGTTTAAATCTTGGCATTTATGATAACCACTTCTTATATGTATTGCTTATTATCATGATTTGTGATTTTATGTTTTACTTATCAAGGATGTTTAAGGTTCATAGTGTTGGAATACTTCTCTTGGTCTTTTCAAAGGGTATTGCAACCCACCACCCTTAAATCTCTCTGCCAAGTTATTTCTAATATACCTCATTCTTTCTAGCTTGCTGACAATTCTCTCACGTGATAAATAACTCTGCCTTATCAAGGTCAGTTGGAAAGGCCCCTTTTACATATCTCATAAATTTTAGCCAGGTGCCACTGATGTGAGATTAATGTAATGGCACCATGGCAAGCACTCAGGCTTGTCTTAATTATGCTAAGGTTGCTGGTTCACCGTTTCTCTTCATCTGTCTCCTGCTTTAGGGAACACTAAACTCTATGTCATTAGATTGTCTGTTCCACAACATTGGCCCTTTGCATTTACAAAGTCATCAGATGGCTTATGACATAGCTTTGCTAGGAAATTAAATAAAACAAATAGTGAAAACAAAAATTAGGTGTAAAGTGCCTGGAGAAGTATCAGATTGTAATCAGAGAAGGAAAAATCTTTCTGTGTCCCATGGTTCTTTTCCTCTGAACAATGAGTTACTCTTACCTGATAAAAGTACACCTTTTGCCCTGGATGATCTCAGGTATGAGTGTGAATAATTACCAGGTTTCTTTACTTTTAGAAATGTAGAGACTTCTTTTTTTTTTTTTTTTTTTTTTTTTGGTAGACTTCTGATGTATGCAGCATATTGGCTGTGATCCATGCTCCCACTCACAGAACCCTCTTCACATTGTCTCTTCCCTTTGTGGATTTCCACGGGAAGCTATCTCCAAGCCATATGTCCTACATGGGTGTTTAATTACCTCATCTATTTTTGCATAAGGTCCTCACCTACTTTCCAAAAGGCCTGCCAACTTAGTCTCTTGAACTGGGAATGAAAATAGTTCCTAGTCCTGGGTTTTCAAGCTTATAATTATTTGTTTTGATTCTTTTCTATTTGTGTTAATATGTGTTTTATGAAGGAACAGATATTTTAAGTGGCATCATCCATTAATTTTTTAAAATTAAATTTTAACAATTTGAGATGGGTTCTTGCTATCTTGCCCTGTCTGGTCTCAAACTTCTGGCTTCTGGGCTCAAGAAATCTTCTTCCCTCAGCTTCCCAAGCACCTGGCTAAAATTTATGAGATATGTAAAAGGGGCCTTTCCAACTGGCCTTGATAAGGCAGAGTTATTTATCATGTGAGAGAATAGTAACTGGAAGACAGGTGCACACCACTGTGCCCAACTTTAAAAAATTCTTTTGGGCTAGGAGGATAACTCAGTAGCAAAGCACTTGCCTAGCATGCATGAGACCATGGGTTTGAATGCCAGCACCACCAAAGAGAAAGAGAAAGAAGAGAAAAGAAAAGAAAAGAAAAAAAAAAAGGCCACTTTATAGATTTAAAAAAAAAAAAATCCTTTTGAATGACTACCATGTTCTAGGAACTCTGATCAACTATGGAGAGACAAATGAAAAAAAAAAAAAAAAAAAGTAAACAGTTACATATGTTCAGCTTTTTGAAAAATGGGATGTAAGAACCATATAGACAAAATATATGAGTGATCTGGTTGTTGCCAATTATGGAAATATTTTATATATGTCAAACCAAGTTTTATGATAGTACTTTTTAGTACTTAGCTGCTGCTAAATCTGTTTGTTGGTTGGCTTTGGTATCATTGATTAGTATAACCTTAGATTTTCCTTATAGCAGGTCGTTTTAAATCAAGGATATTAAAGGGTCCTGCTTTTGAATGGGATAAAACCTATGTGGTGTATGTCTATAATTCCAGCTCTTGGGGAGGCGGAGGCAGGAGAATCACAAGTTCAAGTTAAGTTTGGGCAATTTAGTGAGACCCTGTCAAAAAAAAAAAAAAAAAAAATGGCTGGGGATGTAGCTCAGTGGTGGAGCATTTGTCTAGCATGTAGGAGGCCCTGGGTTCAGTGCCAGTACCACAATAAAAACAAATAAACAAAAACTTGGGTTTGAGGCTAGGCCTTTCACACTTAAAAGTTTCTGTCTTAAGCACAGATTTTTTAAATGGTAATCAGTCTTGAAGTAGATAATCTCAATCCTTATAAGTATACTGGATTCTTAACCTTGACTTAGACCCTCATGTTCTATGATATAAAAATTACGGAGAAGAGTTATCTTTGTTAGATGTTTAGAGCAGCTGGTCTTTGCTTCTTTTGACTTGGCTTCTGCTCCCTCTAACACAGAGTGTAGATATTTATCAACCTGGCAGCACTCTCCTTAAACTTTCTGTGGTATTATTACTAAATCTACTTGGAGCAATTCCAGTTTTAAATGTGGAGTTGATATTTGTGAGACAAAGGAGTAGGCTTTTATGAAGAGAAGTGTTTTGGGAAGTGACTCCTGATTCCCATTTGCTTATTGAACATGAGGGAGATGAAAAGTAAGAAATGTGCATTGATGTATTAAAAAATATTTTAGAAGAAATGCACAGCTAGTAGGAGTGTTTTTCAATCACTAAGACTGATTTTCTTTGTGACTTTAAAAGATGGGATTTTAACAAGTATGGGATTGTTAAAGATATCTTTGGGAAACTTTTAATTTATTAACATAAAATTTTCCTTTATGACAATTTTTTGAATCATTTTCAAAGGACATTCTGAATATTGTAGAAGTACCAGATATATGAAAAAAATCTAAATGTGCAACAAACAAACAAACAAACAAAACTTTCCTAAGTTCTTTTCAAACAACCTGAAGGTCTCTTGTGTATAAGCTTGGTAAATTGTTAGACTAACAAAAGAGAACTAATATAACCAACAGATCACCTTTTCCCTTCCTTCCTTTATTTAGCCCGTATTTACTTATTCTATTGGATATTTTAGCAATGTTGAAAGTCTAAGTCAGGTGTGTTGCCTTGATCATCATAGACTTTCCACTTTATTAAAAAATAGGAAATAAATAAATGAACAAATTTTAAAATGTTAGGTATAATATTAAGCATATTAAATTATTTTTATTAATTATATTAATCATATTTTATAGTAATTACTATACTTAATCATATTAATATAATAATATTAAGGATAATATTAAGGATAATAAATGCTCAAGGAAATAAACAGAATGTTGGAAATATAGAAATAATTGTGGTTATCAATTATTACATAGGAAACCACTGAAAAACTCTCTGGCTTAAAACAATTTATAGTAATATATTTTTATCTTATTCACTGGGATAAGATATTGGGCAGGACATAGTGGCATAACTATTCTCTCTGTTTCACAATACCTACGGCCTTAGCTGGAATGACCAAATAGCCAGGGGCTAGGAACATAAGAAGTGATCAGGCTTGCCTGTGTGGTATGTCTGTCCCTCACTCTTTCTCTTCTTGCACAAGCCCTTCTAGGTGTCCAGCTTGAGTTTCTTCATAACACGAGAGCCTCAGGGAAATCAGACTGCTTATATGATGGTTCAGGTCTCCAAGAGCAAATATTTCAGATAAAGAAAAATGGAGTGTTCCAGTTACCTCAAAGGTTGATCCAGAAGTGATGTGGCATCATTTTTGATGATTGACTCTTGGTCCAGGTAGTAACAATCCAGCCCAGATTCCAATAAGGATGCCTTCCATATTTCTTGATGGAAGAAATAGCAGTGAATTTGCAACCATCTTGAACCTGCCATAGAAAGTAAACAATAGGAGAAGGAAATGTGGGAGAACGTTAGGAAAAAGGGATGTTAGTTGAGGATTAAAGAAGGAAAAAGAGCCAGCCATAAGAGGATCCTGGGGTTGAAGGCTGTTGAGGTGCAAAGATCCTATGATTTGAGCTGAATAGCATTATCAATATAAACAAGCAAAGTGCAAAAATGTCTTCATTTTATGTTTCTTAGCATGTACTAAGATTTTTTTCTCTAATATCATAATCCTTATTTTGTTTATCAGTACTTTCTCATCACAAGTCTAGTGTTTAGATTATGAGAAGTGGCAACGTTATTTTCTTTTAAGTATATATGTATATAGGTAGGCAGTTCTGCCACAGATATCATAAAAATGCTTTTTTATTTGCTGTCACAGATGAAATCTGATAAATGCTGCTTTAGAGATGTAAATGGCACAACTAATCCATCCATTTAATGAATTTCTGATACTGAATAGTTGTACTTTAGTCTATGCTATATAGCTATTAAATAAATATAAAACAGCCTGAAGAGGAAGCAGGAAAAAAGATTGTACTTTTTAGGTATGATATTTAAGAGGCACTTGGTGTTACAGTGTCCAATCATGGATAAAGGAAGAAGTACACATAACAAAGAAGTAGAAACAAGGCATTTAGTAGGGTATGAATTGATGAATCATCCTAATTGGGTATAGCATGTAAGAAATGTGACATAGTTTCCAGAAAGCTTCCGTGACCATTCATCATAACAAGGAAGAAAGAAATTGGTCTTTAATATTAGAATTTGTAACTCCAATTCCTTGAATATCATTATATTAACATGAGACAAAAAGAACCTGAATTCTTGGTTCCATGTTTATTTTTATGTCAATAGCTTATCTTCAAGTACTTTTAACAAGATCACATTGAATTTAACTATGCACACATAATTTCTAAGGCAAAATATGGACTATTAGTATTACAAGACTGATATCAATTGATAGCATCTTTACACCATATGCTCTTGATGGATGTGGATCATGCAAATCAGCTCACTTTCTCCACACATGAGTAAGTGTGAACACATATTGTTAGAGCTGCAGCCCGAGTTTATACTTGAACTTCAAGTTGTGAACAGAACACTCTTCACAAAGCATGTTCCTTGGTCTGCTCTCTTCTGTTTCTAACCCCTCATTGGCATCCAGTTTCATGGGGACATAGGAAAATGACATCAAGGTGGGTGAGTGATGAGTATAATTCCTTTTGTGCAGTTGAACCACAGTACCATTACAGGGTGGGTAACCTTTTGAACTATAGAAACTCATTCAGTGATATGACAAATCTCCAATGCTATTTCTGTTCTCTTTTTTGAGTACCCATTTATGTTGATTTTCCGAAGATTATCATGTATGTTATAAAACTGGAAGGATATTTTGGAGGGGGGCATTGGGGATTGAACTCAGGGACACTTGACCACTAAGCCACATCCCCAGCTCTGTTTTGTATTTTATTTAGAGACAGTGTCTCACTGAGTTACTTAGCACCTCACTTTTTGCTGAGGCTGGCTTTTTTAAAAAAATATTTATTTATTTATTAAATTTTATTTTTATAATATTTAATATGTACAACTCATAGTGCATGTATTTAGCATCTTTTTACATACAACTGTTTGTATACAAAGTATATTCATACAATTCAGGTCTTCAATCATGCAGTTAGGAAAATGATATCCGACTCATTCAACCACCTTTTCTTTTTTTCCTTTTCTCCCCCTCCCTTCCCCCTTGCTCCCTCCCTTACTCTCCCTTCCCTTTGACCATTCTAGTGTTCCTCTAGTCCTCCTATCTAGTCCCCCTATCCAACAATACTATGAACTAGCCTCCTTATATCAGAGAAAACATTTGATATTTGGATTTTTGAGACTAACTTCACTTAGCATTATGTCCTCCAACTTCATCCATTTACCTGCAAATGCCATTAATTTATTTTCTTTTATTGCTGAGTAAAATTCCATTGTGCGTATATACCACATTTTCTTAATCCACTCATTTACTGAGGGACATCTAGGTTGGTTCCACAACCTAGCTATTGTGAATTGCACAGCTACAAACATTGAGATAGCTGTGTCACTGTAATATGCTGTTTTTAAGTCCTTTGGGAATAGACCCAGGAGTGGGATGGCTGGGTCATAGGGTGGTTCCATTCCCAGTTTTCCAAGAAATCTCCATACTGCTTTCCATAACGGTTGCACCATTTTGCAGTCCCACCAGCAATGTATGAGTGTGCCTTTTCCCCCACATCCTCTCCAACATTTATTGTTGCTTGTGTTCTTGATAGCTGCCATTCTGACTGGAGTGAAGTGAAATCTTAGAGTAGTTTTGATTTGCATTTCTCTAATTGCCAGCGATGTTGAACATTTTTTCATGTATTTGTTGATTAATTGTGTATCTTCTTCTGAGAGGTGTCTTCTCAATTCCTTAGCCCATTTATTGATTGGATTATTTGTTTTTTTGGTGTAAAGTGTTTTGTGTTCTTTATATATTCTAGAAATTAGTGCTTTATCTGATGTGCATGTATTAAATATTTGTTCCCAATTAGTTGGCTCTCTATTCACCTCACTGATTGTTTCTTTTGCTGAGAAGAAGCTTTTTAGTTATAATCTATCCCATTCATTAATTCTTGGTAGTAATTCTTATGCTACAGGATTCTTATTAAGGAACTTGGGGCCTAATCCGACATGTTGGAAATTGGAGCTTACTTTTCTTCTATTAGGCTTATTGTCTCTGGTCTAATTCCTAGGCCTTGGATCCACTTTGAATTGAGTTTTGTGCGTGGTGAGAGATAAGGGTTTAATTTCAATTTGTTGCATATGGATTTCCAGTTTTCCCAGCACCATTTGTTGAAGAGGCTATCCTTTCTCCACTGTACATTTTTGGTGCCTTTGTCTAATATAAGATAGCTGAAATTATATGTATTAGTCTCTGTGTCCTCAATTCTGTACCATTGGTCCACCAGTCTGTTTTGGTGCCAATACCATGCTGTTTTTGTTACTATTGCTCTATAGTATAATTTAAAGTCTGGTATGGTGATGCCCCCTGCTTCACTTTTCTTGCTCAGGATTGCTTTGGCTATTCTGGGTCTCTTATTTTTCCAGATGAATTTCATGACTGCTATTTCTATTTCTTTGAAGAATGACATTGGGATTTTGATTGGAATTGCATTAAATCTGTATAATGCTTTTGGTAGTATGGACATTTTGACAATATTAATTCTACCTATCCAAGAGCAAGGTAGGTCTTTCCATCTTCTGAGTTCATCTATAATTTCTTTCTTTAGTGTTCTATAATTTTCGTTATAGAGGTTTTTCACCTCTTTCATTAGGTTGATTCCCAGGTATTTTATTTATTTATTTTTTATGCTATTGTAAATGGGGTAGTTTTCTGAGGCTGGCTTTGAATTCGTAATCCTTCTGACTCAGCCTCCCAAGCTGCTGGGATTACAGGTATGCACCACAGCACCTGGCTATAACTGGAAGAATTATAAAACCCACAATATATTTTTTTTCTTTTTTTTTGGTCCAGATTTTAAATCATTTTATTATCTCAGAAAACAAGTCCTAATTATTGAAGGCCTTCAAAAAAGATGGAAACATCAGTGTAAATAAGATAAATCAACTAAGTTTTCCTCTGAAAGTAAGATTTAAGACAGAAGTTAGACTCTAGAATTCTTTTGAGTATTAGTGTTTCTAATATAAAAGTTCACTGAAGAAAAGGATCAAAATGTGATGATGTAAATAATATAATGTTTTGTAGAAAAATATGTTCTTCTCAGCATCCCTTCTAGTACCCAGAAATAGAGCAAGGCTTGCCAAAATAATGCCAAAGGGTCAAGTCTGCCTTTTCACTTATTTTTTTTGAATGAAGTTTGATTGAAACAGAGCCACACCATTTATTGATATTGTATCTGTGATTATTTTTTCCTTGTTTCTTTTTTTCCTCTCTTTTATTTATAATAGTAGTATGTATTACAATTCATAATGCACATATATAGCATCTTTTTACATACAACTGTTTGTATACAAAGTATATAAGTACCATTCAGATCTTCAATCATGCATTTAGGATAATGATATCCATCTCATTCAACCACCAATTTATGCTAGAACATAGAACTACGTACTTATGATAGATACTATAAGCCTGCCAAGCCTAAAATATTTGCCCTCTGACCATTTGCAGAAAAGTTTCATTTCCCTTGAAATACAGAATAAAATGCTTAACATGAATTTACTTAGTAATAATAACAATAATAATTAAGTTATAATTTCAGTAGTATTACTTCCCTCTGTGCTATAAAATTTCATTTTACATAGACTTTGCACACTGCTGATATTCAGGTAGTTGTAAATACCTGATTTTTTATATGATAACACTGCAAAATATCTCTGATCTACTAAAAATTACCTAAGTGGTAATTAAATTTCTGTTAGGCTATATTGTTTTTTCTTGTCTTACCTATTAGTGCCAGGTATAGGTCTGGCCTTCATAAAGAAATGAGAATATTGGGTGGTGATAGTGGTGTTGTTTTTAATGGGCTTTAAATGCTGAATTTTCTGTGCTTAAGTAGTCACCAGATATGTATACATTGAAATTAGCTGAAATAAACCAAGCCTAGACCTATTCAAACATGGGTTGCTAAGGTTTTGCTTTTATTTTTAACATGTATATAAATTCTGGCATCTTTTTACCTACAAGCTTCCTCTATTATTATGTATCGATATGCAGTAATAGTTCTTAAATTTGTACATGAAAAATGGTAAGTGGGTAATTTTCATGGGGAATTATTTTCTTTCTATTGATATCCTCTTTTCTCATGTTCTGATTTCACAAACATTATGGTTTATTGAAATGCATGTTCACAAAGCAGCTCTTCAATTTAGCTTTTCCCATTTGATTAAGGCTTGTTGAGCAAGAGGCAACCAAATTTGGTGGTGTGTAATATTTTGGCATTTTTATACTCTGTGTCTGCACAGCTGTAATTTAGAATAGCTCTGACTAGCATTTAATCATCTACACTGAATGTTTAGACTTTTATTTATCTGCTAAATCTAGATTCCAAAGCCCAAACTTCAGGTATATACTAGTTAGAAAACTATGAATTATTGTGAGTTCTTTTTGTTCAGTATGCTGGAAATAAATCATAATTAAAAATCCTATGCAAATAGGGATAGTAATGTAGCTAAGTGGTAGAGCACTTGCCTACTATTTTTGAGGCCAGCACTGTAAATAAAAGGAATATTATATAAATATTATCTGATGTTGTGTAAAAAGAGCTGAATATAATATCTCATATTTTGGTATTGTTTTGTTTTTACCTTTTTTAATTTAAAATTTGCTTTAATTAGTTACACATGACAGTAGAATGCATTCATGCACTTTGACATATTATACATGGATGGGATATAATTTCACATTTTTCTGAGTGTACATGTTGTAGAATCATATTGGTCACACAGTCACATATATACATAAAGAAATAATGTCTGTTTTGTTCTACTATCTTTCCTATCCCCATTTCCCTTCCCCTCCCCTCCCTTCACTTTCCTCTACCTAATCTAAGGTAGCACTATTCTTCTCTAGTGGCCCCCACTTATTGTGAATTAACACCCACATATTAGAGAAAACATTCAGCCTTTGGTTTTTTGGGATTGGCCTAATTTTTTTTTTAAAGTCTAATTTTGATTTAGGTTTATGTGAACTGCAATTTTAATTTCAAACTTAGTTGACAGGTATTCTCTTTATTTTTAAACATTTTATTGGCCTGAAGAAATATTCTGAGAATGATTCACTACTACTAATAATTCTGTCCCCAGTTTTACTCTGAGGTTGCAATATAAGGGTTTTTCTTTACCGCAGTTCATTCATTTGCAGGATGATCTTCTGGAGGGGAGTGTGGGGGGGCCTTGCCATTCCATTTGGAAACATTGTTCTCAGCAACCACAGTGAAAGATTAGTAGTTTCAGTGGGTAACTGTCTTGAGATCTCACTTTTAAAAATCGAAAGCCTCTTTAGAACCCACTAAGAAAAAACCCAAGAAAGAACCAACAAGGTACCCTAGAGGTGCAGGCAAGCTTCCCTTTTGTAACAATAGTCCTTGTTTGATTCTGATGGAGCCTTTCCTCATAAGGTGGCTTTCCACTCACAAATGAAAGCTCTTCTGCTTTTTAATCTGAAATCTCTGATTAAAATTCTTCCCCTTTGGATTGCTAAGTCTTATTGTGAAAGAAAAGATATTTGAAAAAAAGAAGTCCTCTTTAATGTCTGGTTTAACAATATTCCTCCTCCTCCTATTAGTTTTCAGGAAAATAAAAGAAAGGAATTTCATCTGTAAGCATAAAGTTAAGGGCAAAGGAAGGGGGAAGGAGAGGCAGTAGGAGAGAGTGCTTGCAATTGAAACAGAGGCTCTAAGTCACTCAAACCAGGGTATGATTATTTTTGAAGCACTGGCGTCCTCTTAAAGGGTATTGGAGTTCAAAATGAAAATTGCTTTTGCAGCAGAGTGCACCATCAGGTCTGTGGGGACCGATTAGCGCAGTGGCTCTCTGTGTCCTATATACTATATGTCGCTTCAGTGGTTACAGTAACACATAGGACATGGAGAAGTGAAAACTTTGATTCATAAAAGAACCCCATGTGACTTTCTGCTGGCTTTATACTTAAAATGTGTTTGATCATTCACCACCTACCTTAAACTAATTCACAAAGACAAAGTAATTGATGGGTTAGATGCAGTCTGTTGGTTTATAGTGGAAACAGAGGAGGGTTTTCTTGCATAGTGGAATGTTTTGCAAATTCAGTTTCCAGTCTCCCTTTTCCTGTCTTTTAAGTTACATTAATAGCTTTTGATTAATTATCATTTTTATGCTGAATGGGACTCAGAGGACAATGTCATATTTGAACAATGAAGAGAAAAACTGAAATATATAGTTGTATTTTAAACATTAGAGACCTCAAAACTGATGGGATAGATTCCATCTCTCTTTTACTCTAGTTGGCAAAGCTTACAATATATATTTCTTCAGAAATGGGTCTTATGTTTTGTAATGAAGTTAAATCTATAAAGAAAGAAATCTAATAATTGATATCTTAGTACCAATTGAGATTACTTTCATTAGAATTCCTAAGACTTTATTGATTACTACATCTATTTGATTTTTGGTAGTAGTCTTCTGAGTGGAAAAGTGTCTAAAATTGTAAACCTACTTACGAGTGATAGTTTAAAGAATTTTAAAATGAGAATAAGTAAATGAACTGCTAAATGGTTGTATAAGATAAGGAAATTGTATATTGCCAGTTTTTGAACATATAGCCATTTAAGAGGGAAAACATGTTTCAGTTGGCTAAGTTCTCTGGTTGAATTCTCTACTTGGAATAATATCAAAAACATTGTCATACAACACTGGGTTGAATTTTCAACACACAAGTCTTTTGACTAACATAAGTCTTGGGAGCTTAGCAGAAAATCCTGTTTCATTATCCAGGCTAGTTGAAGAGGCCATGAGGCCAGGGCCCCTGCCCCAGCCTCTTTCATACTGAAGCCACTTCCTTATATCTTGAATCCTGGTGTTTAAAATGGGAAGACAGAGGAAGCCATGTTTCAGGGCATACATCAGTAATCTGAAATATACAAAAAAACTTCCTTAAATTACTTACCAAAATATATGTGAATCTGTTATACTAATATGACATAAACTCCTTTCTATTGAAAATTTTTTTGAATTGATGTTACCAACTGGCCTAGGCCTGTTAGTATGTACATCATTATTGTATGAAACTACATTTAAAAATGTAAATTAGACATAATGAGATATCCACATATGTGTAATAGTTCAGTTCCTTCATGAAAGTTTTCATGAACTTTTCAGAAAACATAAAATGATTGCCTTGACTTTTTTGTTCATCTCTTCATGTTCTCATGGTGCCATGTAGATGCATGTATCATGGCCCTGAGACACATTGAAAATAAGTATGCTATGTATTATGTGTTGTCCTATAGACTGTGAACTTCTCAAGGGCAAGGGCTTGTCTTTGTTTTCCTGACAGAAATGTAATGAGCACTGAATGAACAATGATAGCATGTTTTCTTCTGTGCTTCTTTCTTACCTGCTAACAATGACCTGAGCAGGACCTCCCCACATGACTGATCCTCCAGAGGAAGGATAGAGCCAATAAGAGGCAGCTAATGACAGCCCCTTCACTTTCTCACTAAGTGGAAACAGGGCAAAGGAAATTTTACAACTGGTTTTAATCCAGAGTTTCATTTGAAACAAGGAATTTATAAATAAAAATGTATAAAAAAAGTTTTTATAAAGGTATCCTATAGCCACCTTTTTGCTCATTTACATGGTAATTTACTGAGCTACTTCTCTACCACAGGCATGTTTTCATTTTAGTGGACTAAAGATATGATTTTGAAAAGTTTCTACAGATAGTATTCACGGTTTTTATTATCTCAGATTCATGCATAAACTATGAGAAAGAATGTTAATTTGTATCTCACAATGTGTATGAAATAAATAATTAAAAATAATTTTTTTGCCTGGTATTGTGGTGCACGCCTGTAATTCCAGCAGCTTGGGAGGCTGAGGAAGGAGGATCACAAGTTCAAAGCCAGCCTCAGCAAAAGCTAGGTGCTAAGCATTTTAGTGAGACCCTGTCTCTAAATAAAATACAAAATAGGGCCAGGGATGTGGGTCCAGGGTTGAGTGCCCCTGAGTTCAATCTCTGATACAAAAAGAAAGAAAATTCTTTTTTTGACATAACATCTTAAATGTAAACATGATATTTTAAAACAGAATGACAATGCATATTAGTAAACATTGCCTTGATCATTTTACCAGAACGTCTGTAAAAACTGTCCACAGGAGGTTGCTAAGGGACACAGACAGGCTCCTTGTCTGTAAGGCATACTATGATTCTCCTTCCAGGAATATGCAGTGCATGTGCTTGGGACAGTTCCACTTGGCCCAGTCCCATTTTCCAGGCCAGTGAGCATAATGGCAGGGTAGAAATGAGATATGTCTATGTGCTTTTGGTAATTACTGAGTATATGTTAATGAAGAGCTTTTCCTTGGCCTTCCACCAGCACAGTAAAATATGGACAACTATCACTTTACCATGGTGAAAGGAAAGCTACCAACATTGCTATAGCTCCCTGTATAAATAAATTTCATTTGGATTTAATTTTTAACTAACAGAAATGCAACGATTTTCAGATGAATTGCTGCATAGTCCTTTTCCTTTGAGGACATTCTGAAACTGAGTCCTTTCATATAGAGATGTCAACATTTTTGTCCATGTAACAAATTCACCTCAAGTAACAAACATCCAACCTATATCTGAGAGATTTCTAGCACTATTCCAAGCATTGTGAGCAAACCAAAATTTGCTCAGAACATGCAATTGCAGTCTAGAATCTTAATATTTAGTAGGACAGATAGACCATAGATACTTGTAAAGCCATAAAAGATCTAACAATCACAATGGCATCTGAGAGGTGATTATTATGATTATTAAGTACTGTTATTAGGATTATTAAATAACATTTAGTATAATTAATTTGTAAAATTCAAATTAGAAACAGTGAGTATGAGGGAATACAATTATAGGAAAAAGAAAAAAATGGAGATTTGATTCTGGTGATCATGTGTTATTTTTATTGGTTCCTCTCCCCAGAAGAAGCAGTTAACATTGTCTTTGGAACTTATTTATTATGGAATATTACATACTTTGAAAATTAGAGGAAATTTCAAATTAAGCATAAGATTCTATTATGTTTTTGTAATATTGTTCATAAAATAGGAACTTACTTTACAGAATTGTTAGCTTTCCCCAGAAATTATACATAATTTATTTTCCCTATTTAATTCCACAGTTGCTTAAACATTTAACACACTCTTAGCTTTAGGTGACTGCATAGAAGTCATTTGGGGTATGGCAGTCCTCTGAGAAATGTTTTTTGTTTTAAGAGGAACTCCTTTTTTCTATGGATCTTTAGGCATACATATAAACATATGCTTTACACATCCACTGTTATGCTAACCAATTCAGGGATATTTCTTTGTGCAAATAAGGTATTAATTTCCTGCTGAGACAGTAATAAAGTACACAAACTAAGTGACTTAAAACAATAGAAATTTATTCTCTTCCGGTTTGGGAAGTGAGAAGACTCCAAATTGAGGTGTCAGCAGAGTTGGTGTGCCTGTCAGCTTTTTGTTGCTGTGACTAATACCTGACAAGAACAACTTAAGAGGAGACTTTTATTTGGCTCATGGTTTCAGAGATTGACTCCATGGTTGTGTGGCTCCATTGCTTTGCACCTTAGGTGAGGCAGAATATATTGGCAGAAGGGCATGGCAGAGAAGAGCTGTTCCTGGTAGTCAGGAAAGAGGGGTGAATTGGGAGAGAGAAGAACAACTGGGACAACATGTAATTCCCAAGGGCATGCACCCAATGACCTACTTCCTTTAGCCATGCCCCACGTGCCCCTGTAATCCATTTAAATCATAAATCCATCAAATGGATCAACTCACCCAATTAGATTACAACTCTCATAATCTAATCATTTCACCTCCTTTCAACATTGTTGTTTTGTGTTTTCCAGAGACACCGCATATCCAAACCATAATAGTTGACTTCTCAGGAAACTCCCAAGTGGAATCTGTCCCATGCTTCCTACCTTCTGGAGGTTGTGGGAATCCTTGGTTTTCCTTGGCTTGTAGACACATCATTTCAATCTCTTCCTCTGTCTTTGTATTACCTTTTCTGTGTCTTCTTTCTTCTTCTAAGGACTCTCATTGAATTTAGGGTCCATCCTAATCCACTATGGTCTTTTTATTTTATTTTTTAGTTGCAGGTGGACACAATACCTTTATTTTATTTATGTGGTGCTGAGGATTGAACCCAGGGCCTCACACATGCGAGTCAAGTGCTCTACTGCTGAGCCATAGCCCCAGCCCTGCTATGGTCTTATCTTAATCTTTACTTTAATTATATCTGCAAATTTCTTTATTCCAAACAAAATCATATGAATTTGAGGTATTCACTATAGATAGTAATTGCATATAACATATGAACGTACTGGGAGATAAGTAATGACTAATAATTCTCTTGTTTTATGTGTTCCATAGAGTTACAGACAGAAAATTGAATGCCAAAATATTTGAGTATATGGATCCAACTGTTCAAGCCCAATGTATTTCATGCTGTTATATGTCTCTAAAATGAGTTCATTCCTTACTCTTTCTACTTTTCATCCTGCCTATCACTATTTGCATACAGAGTTATGCTGATGATTGTGAAATTAATTCATGCAGGCTACTTTCTTTTACTAAAGCCTTGGAAAGTGCCATAACATTGGGCTCACATAATTGGTTTTGTAAAAGTAAGGTTTTATAAAATTTATGACATAAAGATATTTTAACCAAGATTTAATTAACATTTCTGACTTTTTCCATTCTGGTTTTTCCTCTGTAACACTTACTGTAATAATACAAAAGCACAGGGACAGTTTTGTTAGTGTTATTCATATGCAGTGGGACTTGCTATGGGTTTATGTGGGTAATAGGGTACAGACAAGCAAGCTTGCAATGTGTGAAACCAGAAAATTTGTCTGAATCATACAGATCATATGGAAATAAAATTGACAGATGTTTATTCAAGTTTGACAGCAATTCTAACAATTTACATGGTATTACCAAAAGCAAGTTGTGAAATTGAAGGAAACATAAAAACTATCTGCATGAGGAAGGAAAATTATAATTTTCCTTTTATTCTCTGTATAGAAAATGATTTTCCAAACTTGATAATAGGAAGAAGTGATCGGACTACACATAAGAAAAAGGAAAATATTATAATACTATATCAGTCAGTTAATTGATAAAGATATGCTATTTTTTGTGGAATGTGATGTTTCCATATTAGATTCACAAAAATAATCTGTTGTAATTTACTTTCTCATTAAAAGTAAATACGTAGATTTCTAGCTAATTTTTTAATATTTGATTTTATATTATTTTTTATTAAAAAGGTCCCCCACATTTTATCAGCTTCAAATCCCATAAAACCAGAATTTGCTTCTGCTTTTATCTTTTCTTATATAAGACAAAACAAAGTAAAACAAAAATCCTACTTAAATAAGAGATTTTGATTCTTTTTTTCTCTTACAAAATAAGATTAAAAAGAAAGCTTGTACAAAGCTCTGCTTTTTATTATTATCTTAAGTTCTTTAGGTCATTAAAACATTTCAAGAGTGAAGCCTTTTTATCCCTCATGAATTTAGTCATCACATGTGGATTGTCTTGGCCTTTCTCTTATTTCTTTTCCTTCAGTAGTCTTTGATCAGAATTATTGGATAGTATTTTAATTTCTATAATAAAAACAGGGTGTTGATTTGAATTCCATTTTGGGATTGCTCTTTTCTAAAAGAATATGGACTTATTTCCAAATCTTCATGTTTTTGTAGATTGATACACACACACACACACACACACACACACCCCATATATATATATATATATATATATATATATATATATATATTTTTTTTTTTTTTTTTAGGTATACAAAGATGATACAGTTGTTAACTTATTTTTACCTTCTTATCTTTCTGTTCAAATTTTCTTTTCTATATCCTACCTAACAATTCTCTTCATCAGTTGCTCATTATCCTCTGGGTTTTGATCCATTTTTTCTCCATTAGATTTCCTGTTGCTTATTTTCTTCCATTTATCTCTGTATATAATCAAAGATACTCCATTGTGCAATCTCGGGAAATAGACAAATGACATCTTAGATATAACTTCATAGTGTTCCAGATATTTGGGTGTCATAGGAACATTAATTTTATAGGAAGTCTTTATTAACATTTAGACAGAGCTACTAATTTTGCAGGATTGGAAAGAACCTTCAAAGAGGAAATGTGCTTTTTCCAAGACAAAGTCAGGATTAGTGATCCAGGTTTTCTCACTCTGGATACAGATTGAGTTAATTTTTATTTTCATTCCATATACCTTCATGTAGTTGCATCCATATCTAGATCTATATGCACAACTCCCATTTATTTCTAAAATAATAATTTTCCATTTTTCTGTCACCCTTTTATTTAGCCACTTAAAGCCATTATAAAAGCATGCAAAATGATAAGCCTATTTTGTCACCATTACCAATCTGCTCCGTGGCATTGTGAATGTGTTAAAAGTCAGCTTGTGCTAAGAGTCTGAATTTTGTTCTCTGTGATTCTGTAGAGGAGGTGGAGTCCAACTTTTTTCATATCTTTATCCTATCTCTAATAATGCCATATTTTTTTCAAGTGTAAAACTTCAAAAATTTGAAATAGCAGGACTGATTTTATTTTCTCTAATTATATTGCTTCTTTTTGACTGCTGCACAAAAATCCCTTTGGTCTCCTAATTTTCTAGCTGTCCCAGCATGCCATTTCCCCCACACTCCATTTTGCAGTTTCATAAGTAAAATTCTTAAACTCATTAAATGTTTAGATTGTTATTCAATGAAAACATTTTAATTTTCTTTTGTTTCACTTACACTACATATTGTATTTTTAAAGCAACATACCCATACTGTGTCCTTATTTCTTCCTTCTAATGAATATATTTATATAGTTGACTTATTACTTTTCAGGGATAGGAACAAAAGTCATTGTTTAAACAAATGCTGCTTTCTTAGGTTTGGGTCAGAGCATTTAATGGGCTTTACCTGGAATTTCTTACCTTAAAATGTATGTGTGTATTGGGAGGAGGCCCACTGGCTTTCCAAGCAGTTGTCCCAGAATAGATTTTAAAGTATAATTTGTGAGGTGGAAAGAGGAAGTGTTGGTTAATAGAAATCCTTTTGTTAGTTTATTTTCATATTGCATGTTTAAGGAAAATGACACATAGTAAAGGTAATATTGACATTCATTTACTACATAGTGATCCAATAAAGAGCATTAATTGGGTTCTATTTTTTCAAAATTTATTTGAATAAATAAATACTTAACTTTGAAAGAATGTCATAAGCAACTCCTAGAGATCTGCTCTCCTACAGTTGACATTTTACTATCCATCTACAAGTTCAGCATCTACTTTTTAACAATGTGTTTCATAATATGGTAAAGATACTAGTAGCTTTAATTTGAGTCCATTCTGTTTCTTGATTTTAATGATGATGTCCCTTATGACTTTCCTCTCAGATATTCATTGCTTGAGGTATTTGGAAGATGTGTAAGAAATTAAATGTAAAATACAAAAGCTTTTACTACTCACCTAAATCATAATGCAATTCATGAGTTCCACATTCACTTAAAAAAAAAAGTACTTAAAATGAAGTAATATCCATAAGCACAGTTTTGGAACTAGATTTTATTTAGGCACTACACTATTATGTGAACCCAATTATTTATGAAGAGAAAAAAAAATCAAGCATTTCCCCTGGCTTGTTGGAATAAAAATGTGTTTATGCTATTTTTATAATCAACATATAATTTAAGGATATAATATTTTAGCACAACTACTTTGGGGCTAACAACTTGATTTATTTACTGTTTAGGGCTGTATGTATATATTTCTCCTATTTGAAAATTTTAGAGAAGTGACATAATTCAAGGGTAAAAATAAATGGGAATTGGAGACTAGTTGCCAATTCATCTAAAAACATGTACAGTATGAAGATGATAAATAAAGCTTTATTTTTACCCCTGTAAAGTATAAACTATTGTTTGATTCTCATTTCTTCCTGAGACAGTGGAGGGTATTGGTTGTTAGTGTTCAAATTCTGAGTCACTCTTGTTTATGTAAAAAAACCAGTTTGAGTCTTCCAATAGATATTTGTAGATTCAAATTATTTTCTGTGGCTTTTTTAATATACCTAAATAAGAGCCTCTAAAAAGTTTTGAAAATAGTAAAATATATCAAATATTGCTTTATTGGGGCTGAGTGATTAACTCAATGGTGGAACATTTCCTTGGCATGTGTGAGGCACTGAGCTCCATACTGAGCACCACACATTAAAAAAAAAAAAAAAAAAAAAAAAAAAAAAAAAAAAACAAAGAATTACAAGTAATATATGAAATTATCCAAAACTTATGGTATTGAGAATGCTTTGTTTTTTAAATCTAATTTTAAATAACAATAAGGAAAGAATCATAATTGTCCATTTAATTTTTAATTATGTTGAAAATGACATTCTTATGAACAATTTTGTACAAATTTTTGTACAGTTTTGTACATATGATTCATACACTGGAGTTTTGAAATATTGTTAAGCAAAATCTAAATGCCAAAATTCTTTGTAAACACCTTTTAAAAACAGGATGAATTGAGAGCTTTCCAAATGGTGAGGATATTTTCTCAAGGAAAAATACTTGAGTCAGTGACAGATTGGGGACCATTTTTATTGACTGACAATCATTGTTCCTTAGCCAGTAGACCATTATTTCTTCACATTTCTTCCACATATCCATGCATTTAATGAGATTCTGTTTACAAGTGGGAACTTAATTTATTTCTCCTTAGATTACCACAGTAGATAACATATACATATTAAAAAGTGCAAAGAACTTTGTTTGTTTGCTTCATTAAGAGAATTGAATTTTATGTTTGAAGCATGACATCGCATTTAGAGTGAATTCCTAAGGATTCCTTGATTATTTATGCAACATTGAGCAAGGTGGTTTAACTTTTTTGGTTTTAGTAATTATAGTACTGAGGTTTTAGTAAATTATATTTCTTGGAATAAAGCTCTCTTGTCACGGTTATAGAAATATATACTTTTGAAGACCCTGAAGATGGGAGCTAAAGTTTGCTTTCTATAATCATAAAAATAAAAGTGTAAATAATGAAATGCTAGATAATAAAAGAGATGGGTTGCTGACTGTTAAGGATTGTTCATTAAATTTTCACTAACTATTAAAAGTTCTTGATCTTGATTAGGAAAAAAGAAAACCCTAATTACTTCAGGATTCTGAAACTGTGGGCAAAACGATCAGAACTCCAAACTTATCTAAATTCCTTTATCATCTACAGGATAACAAAAATGGATCCAAATATTTAGTTAATGCTTCTTTTTTAGTCTAGAGTTCTCCTTCCATCTAAACTCTAATATTATAATTTGTGATATTTGTTCAGGCTATGACAAGTGAGAAGGATTCTATCTGGGAGATTTGCTAATTTTATTAGTTTATACATTTCTTCCAGTTACAAAAAATGCTTATTTTAGAAATATGTAGATCAAGGTTAGAGTTTCCATTTTGTTCCTTCCTCACTAGCCCAGGACAACATGAGGATAATTATAGTGACCTCAGATCATTAGTAGGTAAATTAAATGAAGCATATATAGTGTTTAATAAGTATAGATCCTCAATCACATCATCTCCTTCCATCCTTCAATGAGATTTCCAAAGTAATGCAGCTAATTTTATTGTCTTCCCCCTTCCTATTTTGATAACCCTGTCCTGAAATCCTTGGTGTCTGAATTTCAAACTCATTTTCTCCAGCAAACTCACTGTTGTGCGGTCCACCAAGTGGCAACTGGCATGATTCCTTAAGAAATTCAGTAATGATGTTGATGATGATGAGGAGGAGAGGTAGGTGTGGAGACAAATTGTTTGACTCAGGAAACCAAAACCAATAATGCTGTTTATGTTAATTGAAACTGCTAGTGAACAAAGGAATTCTTAATTTATTATTGTATGAAGATGACTTTGAAAATCAAGTGGGAAAGAAATCAGTGCTCTTTGGTACATAAGTGCAATCTGTAATAAATGACACAAGATGCTCTATGCATACGTACCCAGTGATTTGAAAGAGTTTATATATTCTTAAAGACTTTTTATACCAAGAGATTTTAGTCTATTCTGTCTTAAAAATATGAAATTATTTTATTCATATATTTTCCCTGGTTTTCTTATTTATACAGCAGAAATGATAGACAGTTTAAGTCAATTGCACCCTTTGCACTCTAATATTATGGTTGGGAAACTGAAGTTGCATTAGTTAGAAAATGAAAATTCGCTGAATTAGTCACTTAGTTAAAGGGTGAATGATGCTTTTCTTTACCCCCAGCAGACTGGTTGACTTTCATATGTACCCCTCTCCCTTTTCTGACTCTTTCTCTCTCTAACACACTCACACACACTCTAATCTTCTACAAAATGACCTTTCTGGTCATTGTAGTAAAACATTAATCTTATTTCTTTTCTTCTTAATAATATTAATTAGTGACATGAATATTTTCATGAGCAAACTCATTGCAATACAACAAGAAGGATGCCATGACATACAGTAATATTATAAAGCGTTGAAATATCTGTTCTTCCTTATTTAAAGGCTGATCGATGGGGATGTGTGTGTGTATGCATGTTTGCAAAGGTGGATTAAAGATTTAGCCCTGTCACCATGAAATGATCTAAAGTAGAATGAACTATGATTTCTGGGACCTTACATAGTATCTGAATATTGAAATAAAGTGAAACTTTCTCAAAGTATCTCTTATTAACAAAATATAACGTTTACTATATAATCTTTCCTTAGGTCACATACTCCAAGGGTGCTTTGTAGGAACTAGCCCTCTGAATGACAATGCTTGTGAAATCATACCTTACAGTATGCCCCTTATTCTCTTTTAGCACATGAACACTAACTGAATTTTCACATATTTCAAAGCTATATCTTTGTGAAAGCAAGTTAGGAAGTTCCCCACTGGTTGGTAGCATACTATCTTTCCCCCATGCCACACTTTTAATATACATAAACAAAATTACAGATTCATGGGGAATCATGTCAGGAGCTCTTCAGAGACAACACTGGCTGCCTGGGTATTGCTGCCCTGAGGGGGTTTGTTCAAATGATTGTGATCCCTCAGCAAAGCAGATTGAGCCAGTCTAACCTGGCAAGTGGGAGCAGGTGTGGGAAAACAGCACAGCAGAGTCTCAGCTAAACATTTATTGCTACTTACAGGATTGTAATTTTAAATAATGCTATTTGGTTTGTTTGTTTTCTCTGTGGTGTGATCAGTGTGTCAGATCCAACATAATGTCCACATTTTAACTTAATTTTCATTCTTTGATGTTGTTAGTTAATGAGCGGATTGGTGTGAAATTAGGCTCTGTGCAGCAGGTAATAATCTGGTAAATAAAATAAGAAGCAAATTCTTTTGCATTGAAGAATTATTATAATTTTATTTATTTGTTTTTAATTAAAGCCTGTAACATATTTTAAGGAGGCTTTGAAATTGTCTGAATATACTATATTTACATATTCTTATTGAAATATACATATCAACAACCAACAAAAATATTGTTTTATACTTCCACTTTGTTTTTAAAGGAGACCCAAAGGTAATCCTAACAATTAAGCTTGAAATAGTTAATTTATTATCTCAATTTCTGTGCAAATGCCAAAGGCAAAATGGTGTAAGTTCTTGTTTCTTCAAGTGTGTTGTGCTAACCTGAGACCTTGTTAGAAATACAGAGTTACAGGCCCCGCTCCAGAACTTTGGAATTAGAATTTGCATTTTAACAAGATCCTAGGTGATTTTTATGCATACAGAAATATAAGAAGGAAGCACTGGTTTTTATGGAGAAGTGAAGCAAATTCGCCTATTTTAACTTTTTTTTAAAGCAATGTGAAATAATAGATCTAATGAGATGAAGAATTCACTAGACTATGGTAATATCACGATTATCTGAGCAGAATTTGGAGCTGTTCATTTGAAATTCATTTACTTTGGCATTGTTAAATATTTAAATTTTATTTGAAGTTTTAGGTCTAATCCTACCTCACTTTTAAAGTTTTTTTTTTTTTTTTTAATCTAGATATAAAATAAGAGAGCTAATGGGAACCCTATGTTAAATTTTAATTTAACATGTTAGTAGATGGTCTCCAGAACTGATAAAGTTATGTGGTATCACTTTGGCAACTTCAACCCATGATATTTACTCACATTAAATAGGATAAATTTGCAGACATTTTGATTCTAAGAAAAGTAAGCTGATGAAGCATGTAATATATAACTGAAGACTTTTCCTAATGTAAACATAGGATTTAGATGTCAAACTGTCATGCGTATTAGAAGAAATGCAAATACTATTATGCAAATTGTCTCACAGATGCTTACTTGTATTAAGGTATTTTTTGATTACATGTCTGAGAATTTCATGGCTGTAGCTGATACCCTAAGGAAATGTGGTGCTTTTCAACTTTTCGAGTTCTGTACTACATATATCTATAATGGACTAGAATCTTCCACCATCGCATCATCACAGCTATACCCTTACTGCCATCTGTACCCCTGTGTGCTATCTTCTCTGCTATCATAAATGGCTTTTCCATTCTTTTGACCTTAGTAAACCATCCAATAGTTTAATGCCATCTCCTTTTATTTTCTTATGGACATTGGCTTTATAATTCTCTCCCCTATGAAGTATCATCTACCTACAAGGATATTGTTATTTTTCCCACCCTTCAAGAACCCTTTTTTGCACCCTGCTTTTTTGTCATATAGTCCCCCTTTTTTCTTTCTTTTCCAAGAAGAAACACTTCTTATATGGCTTAATTTTACTATCTTCAATTGTTTCCTCCCATCTTTTCTTGAAATCATTGCAGTCCGATGTTTGACCTTACCACTTAGCATAATGTCTTTTATAGAGGAATAAAGTGACCTGCTTGTTGCATGCTCAGATTTTAGTTTTCAACTTCTTTAATTTGTCAGCAGCATTCAGTATAAAAGTCATTCTCTCCCTGGGAACACTTTCTTATCATGGTTTTCCTAATCCCAAAATTCCTTCTGTATTTCTGGTTTTCTGTCTCTTCTGTTCATTTGTCTTTACCTCTTCAAGCTCTAAATGTTGGCATGCCCCAGAAAACTTGGTTTTAGAACACTATTTTTTTCTATTTATAATCATATCCAGCCTCATAATTTTTTAATGCCATATACTGATGTCTCCTAAATTTATTTCTCATTTCCATAGTTCACTATTTGATTTTCCCAGTTGCTCAAGTCAAACATCTGGGAGTTATCCTGCCTTCTTTACATCACAGCCCACATCTAAATACCAAACATTCTGAGATTCTACCTTTAAAATGTATCTAGAGTCCAGCCACATGTCAACTCCTCCACTATCACCACTTTCGTAAGAACTATCCTTCTCTTTTCCTTGGATTACTGTAATAGTCTTCTGTTGTGTCTTCTTGCTTCTATTCTTGACCCTCTTCAGTCCATTATTAATAAAAAAATATCTAAAATATTAAAATGTGGTTCATACTATGTCATTGTGCTAAAAAATTTCTATGGCTTCCTTTATCTCCAACTAAAAATCAACGAATGGACCTACAAGGAACTGTGCTGATGGTCTCCCTCTCACCTCTCTAACCTCTTCTACCAATCCCCCCTGCTTACTTTTCTCCTGAAACACTGGCCCTTTATTTTATAACTAGAACATATCGGGCACACTCCTTCCTCAAGATGCCAGCATTAGCTATTTCTTCTGCCTCTGTAATTACTCAGATGTCTGAATGGCTTCTTTCTCACTTTCTACGTATAGTTTCTCAAATGTCCTATAAGCAAGGCCTTATTTTAACCATACAATAAAAAAATACTGTCCTTGACACTATCTATCCTTATTTTTGCATTTTATTTTTTCTTTTTCCTTATTACTATCAAGTATATTACATATTTACTTATCTTTTCTGTTTTCTGTTCCCACTAGGATATGAGGTATTTGACAGCAGGGATTATTTTGTAGTTTATTCCCTGCTGTTTTCCAAGTGCCTAGAATGCCGCCTGGTGCATGTGAAGTACACAATAAATATTTATCAAAGGGATAAATGAATGAATGAACAAATGAACGAATATATACTGAATGCTTTTAGCCTCATAGGCTACTATGTTAGTGTTCAATGAACTTCAATTGAAAGCCCTTTTGCAAATAAAAAGCAAACTGTGTATGTCATTCTTCCTTAATAGAAATTCAGTTCCTTACTAGAATTCAAAATGAAGACATTTTAAACTGGGTCACGCACACTGTCAATAGAATAGCTGCTTTCCACCTCAAAATTGTGAAGAATTTTTATCCACCAACTCAACATTGAGCTGCTATTGCTAGTCCTAAACTATATTTGATAAGTAAACTAACTCCATAATCACCAGCCAGAGTTTTGAAACTTTTTTTTGCAAAATATCTCAGTCATCATATGAAAATTGTATAAAAATGTGTCAATATCTTTTTAAAAATAAGTTTGTGTTTAGAGTGTTTAATTTTAAGAAATAGAAATGAGTGGGTAAGGAAGCAGGGTCTTTCCCCTTTTATTTTACATCTTTCTAAATTAATAAATGTCTGTGTTCTTTTTTAACACCAAAAGCTTATAATTTATTTGAACGAAAACAAACATCCATAGGGCTTTGTGTATTTTGGCTAGAACATGAAGAGAAGGCAATTGTATTCATTCTTTCAGATATTGGTTGTCAAATATTAAAAAAAATAAACAGATGCATGAATTTAGATTAAGTTATTTGAATATTATCAGTTCAGATTATATCATGTTACACATGTCTGTTTCCTGAAAGTAATCATAGTGTTACAAATTTAATATATAATTTTATCTCCAAATAGAATGGCATTTTAAAAATAGCTGGTAAGTTCATGCATTCAGAACAGAGCATAAATAAGGACACAAATAAGGAGGTTACTGTGTAGCTATAATTAGCAGAGTAATTGAGAGAAATTTACACACTATCATTCCAAGTGTGCCTTATACCTAATGTACACCTTTTTTCCCAAGACTACGTAAGGTTTTAAACCTCATACCCACTTGAAACTGTAAATTAATAGGTGTGTAAGGAGATTATCTTTGTAAGTAAAAACAGTGAGAGCTGAAATGAATGTCAGATGGTAGCAATAGATGATACAGAAAAAACATAACAAATATAATTGTAAGAAAAGAAAAAAAAATCAAGAGATTAAGAGTGGAAAAATGACTCCATACACTTAGAAGTTCTAAGGACATCATCATTTGCTAAGGGACATAATTATTTGTGTTCTTTATTATCACCTACAGTCAGTTATCAGGCAAACTTGGATTGTGTTCAAAACATTGTGTTTAAGAAGTCAGGGAGGCAGTTCTTAATTTCTCTTGAATAAACTTTGATGTTGAATTAAAACAATTTAATCAATGAGTGTATGTGATTATTGAAGAGAGATTAGGTTTGTAGATTAAAGAGATAACAGTATGCACATTCTTCTTAGAATACATACCCACCACAGTAGGTAAATGTCTAAGACATAGACCTTATGAGTTGTGCAACTGATTTTGGTTACTTAACAAACTGAATGTAATCTCTTTGGAATTGTTGGATTTCTTTGCCACATACCTACATACAAAGTAATGTTTTCTTTCTTCTCTGTGTGGGTTAATTCATATATGGGTTAAGAATTTCTTGAATTTTACAAATCTAAGAAAAGATGTGAGCTGTGACATTTGTGTTGTTTAGTGCTCAACTTAGGGCAGCAGCTTCTGTGGCTCAGAAACTTCCCTGATTAAAACATTCTGGTTTCACCTAAATTTCTATTGTGTTTTCAATAATTTTTCTCCTATCAATGCCATCAATTTAATTCATTGTAGTACTGTTCCCCAATTAAAATGGCATGGAACTAAGAAGATCCACCAAAAATACTTGCATTCATCTCCAGCTAAGGGTATGCTTCACCCTCTGTTCTGTGTCATGAATGATATTTTTCTTTTTGATAGTTATACTGTCTTCTAAAACATAAATTTGAGTCATCCTAGTTCTTAAGTTCTTTCTAATCCCATTTATTACATAAGCACACATTTATATATGTATGATATATATTCTATATTATAGAATACCCTTAGTAACATATGGTAGATTTGTACTTACTTTGCTTTTCTGAGTGGGATATCAATACTTTTATGGTTATCAATACTTTTAATATCAATACTTTTAAGTCCATCAATACTTTTATGGTTATCAGGAATGCAGTACTTAATGTTCATCATATATTATAAACTGAGTTGGCAAATACTAAGAGAGGATTAAGTGAAGGTCAGTTGCTGTTTTTTTTTAAATATTTATTTATTTGCTTTAGTTGTACACAGTGCATTTTATTTTTACGTGGTGCTGGGGATCGAACCCGGGCCGCGCACGTACTAGACGAGTGAGCGCTTTACCACTGAGCCAAAACCCCAGCCCCTGCTAGTTTAATCTCTATAAAATAATACCTAACACAATTAGTAATTGTATAATTAATTACCTTGTAAAAATCAGATATTTGACTATGTGGTGAATGCTTTATTCCCAAGTTAAATGCAAGGTTCATTTACATTGAAGGTAAAGATGAATATATCCAAAATATTCTGGAGAACATAGAAAAGTATTAATAGATGGCTGCACAGACAATAACCACTGTTGGTCAGCAAAATTGAGCTGTTATCTAAGGATGCTTACTTAGAAGCAGCCAATTAATGGAAAGCTGAAGTACTTGGCATTTTGAGAAATCATTCAGCACTACTAAAACTAATTTGAATGAGCATGCTGGCTCCTGATATCTTAAATTTTCTCTTTAAGTGGTTGATTGCATTTGACCTGGTAGGATAAGGTAGAAGAGGAAGGCATTGGACAGTAACCCCAAACTTGTAATTTAGACCTGGGAAAAACTTGTGGGCAGCATAGACAGGCCCTTCTGTTTAAGTACAGTATGTCACAGTCAGGGATCATATGTGATTCTAATAATATGATGAGACAAGGTTTTATACTTGACATCTCATGCCACAAACCCAGTATATACACTTCCTAGGGGAGAGCACCTTCTTGAAATCAGGCAACACAGAGCTAAGCTTAGTAAAGCCCAGATTAACAAAAACTGATGTAGACGTTTACAAAGCTGTATCACATGGAGCCTTGAAATGGATATGTATATACCTTCAAAAATTGAACAGTGGCTTAAAGTTTATTCAAATCAATTCTTTGATCACCAAGTAGGCCCTGAATAAATATTTCTTTTATTGAATTGTAGAGCTACACTTTTAAAACATTTTAATTAAGTACATATTTCATTGAGTTTTAATT
The DNA here is from genome assembly GCA_025594165.1 of Tamias sibiricus. Classification (NCBI taxonomy): domain Eukaryota; kingdom Metazoa; phylum Chordata; class Mammalia; order Rodentia; family Sciuridae; genus Tamias; species Tamias sibiricus. The sequence goes on from CM046660.1 coordinate 82,682,639, forward strand.
TACCAAATTAAAATCAAGCTATACAGAAGTATGTATTGTAAAAATTTCAAATTAATGCCTCCAGTGTTAGTTAAATTTCAGACCCCTGTGACAACTACTATAGGGAATTTATTTTAATACGTCATTAATTTCTGAAGAACTGCAATTGGATAGTAAATGAGAAAACAAATTTATAATGGTTTCATATTTTTGTACAAGGAAAAATGAGAACACGTGCTAAAGTCTCCTATAATTATGCACACCCAACGTTTTCCAACCAAATTTGAAATTAATTGTATTTGGCAGACTTACAAATGAAATCCTCACATTATATTTTTTTTCAGTTGGAGAGATCCTGGATCTTTAACAATTTTATGGAGGTATAATTGATATATGATGAAGTATACCCATTTTATGTGTTAAATTTAATCAGCCTTAGTAAACTTAAAAAGTTATGGGTCCCTCATTAATAGTCGTCTTTTAGAAAAAGGTGTCTGTCACTTCCAAATTTTCTTAAGTTCATTTACAATCCAATTATCCTACAACTATCCTCAAGTAACCACTTATCTCAGCTTTTGTTTTGGTAGATTTGCCATTCCACAAATCTTCAGGTTAGTGAAACTATACAATACATATGTCATCTTTTTTGTCTGATTTTCTAAAAAATGTTCACTTATTATCTTTGAGCTCCGTCCATGATGTACTGCACATGTTATTATTTTGTAGCTTTTTACTGTTAAGTCTATACTCATTACATAGATCATATCACGCTGGACTCACCAATTGATGGTGAATGCATCAAGACATTTGTTAATGTACTTCACTGGCTATAGTGATACACTGTTCATATAATTCTCTGTGTGTTGGTTTTCACTGCTTTTTCTTTACAACATTATGGGAGCTCAGCTACAACTTCTAAAACTTAAGAGAAATAAGAGAAATGTATAATATTGCCACATTAATTTCTATTTCTAGATTTTACAAGGGCTAGGAATGACGCCAACATTAACTAGACACTTTCTCCCACTTGCCTCTTCATCCCCAGGATGGGCAAAGGAGTTCTTTAAAAATATTTTTGAAATGGTAATAACTTAATCATAAAATGCTAATTTTTTGACAGGGGAGCATAACATTCTGCATAAAAGTGCAATTCTAAATCTTTTCTCCAGTAGACTTATTCTTCTTAGATGTTTTAGTTTAGACTTCAGTCATAGATAGGTTTTGATATAAATCAGATTGCAACTGGAAGTTGTGGTAAGGCCTCAGAGCTGTTCAGAATTTAAACAAATAGCAATCACACAACAAATATGTAAATTTTTCCTCAAACTATGAATGATTTGACTTCCAAGAATTTAATGATATCAAAAATTCTTTAATTATTTGCTAGGCAAATTAGTCAATTTTTAAAATAACCTACATTGTCAGAATTTTGAACCAGAAGAAACTTGTAAGTATTCTGATACTGTATTATTCTCTCAGTTGAGGAAATGGACATAAGAATCATTCTCAAAACACACAAAGAAATTTCAGAAAGTACCATAGATGCTACATATGTGAGAACTTGCTGAGCGTATAGAGAAATCTATCACACCGGAAGTAAAGAAATGGCTGCTGCCCGTGTTTACACTGAAGATTTTCCAACCTAGTCCTTCTCTTCCTATGCTTTTCTCTTCTTGAATTCTAGTTCTTCATATTTGCATTTCTAATTTCTTTCAAGACACAGGTTTATTATCACTTTCTTCATAAGGTCCTTCCTGGCTCCAGTTATCAGTTATTTCTCATCTTTTGCACACCACTAATTTTTAGCCATAGCTGTTATAATATCTCTTTCTATCTTGTATTTTACCTATAATTCTCTTATTCTTGCAGTAACTTGTAAGCTAGAGTGATTCTATGTATTCATCTTTTCTTCTCCTAAAACTTAATTGTGGCTTTTCATTTAGTTGTGTTCAGTACATAGTTATAGAATAAGTAAATGGAATTTAGTGTTAATTTCTGTTTCAAAAATGTAGGTGACATCCTTGTATTTTCTTTTTTCTTGTTTCTTTTTGTTAGTAAGGAGAGATGGTACACTTGATGAATATATTTCACCTCATGCACATTTATTAGTCATGTAACCATATTCAAGCTGCATGAAAAGAAATATTAATCCAATTAATTTGAGCTTTTAAAACATAGCTATTTGCAGTTCTCTTCTTTGCTGAGAGAGTCTTATTAGCATAAATTAGTTCTCTTATGTTAAACCTTTTGACTAGTGCATTGCAGATACATGTTAGCTTCCATTTCCATATTCAGGGAAGGATCCAGAGAGGTCAGTTAATCTCCTACATTTATGGAGCTCTTGGAGACCAGTGAATTTCTAAGCCAGCTCAATGGAAGTTCATCTAATGCTCTTAGAGGCTGTCCTGAGGTTTGCCAAAGAATACTGGCAGATACAAAGCCCATTAACTTAGGTGCCCATATCCAATAAAAGTCATACCCCCACAACATTAGACCACATTTAACTCAGTCATGGAAAAACCTTTAAAATATATTATCTACCTCTGAATTTCCCCCCACCTCCATTTTGCAAATAGAAGAAAGGGCAAGCATATTATGTGTCAATTAAAAAAAAAATTAAAAAAGGGCTGGGGTTGTGGCTCAGCAGTAGAGTGCTCACCTAGCACGTGCGCGGCCTGGGTTCGATCCTCAGCACCGTGTAAAAATAAAAACACATTGTGTACAACTAAAGCAAATAGATAAGTATTTAAAAAAATATAAAAAACAGTTCTGCGGTGGGGAGGAAAAGTACTTCAGAGAACACAGAGAAGAGCAAAAGACTTCTCTGGATCGTTTCTATTTCTTTGACAATTTGATGTAGGCAAAGTGAGCCAGATTAGGTCACAGGATTGGCAATACCATCCACATTTGTCTTTAGATAAGACCAGTGGGAGTTGTTTTCTCAAACTCCTAAAAACAGCAATTGATGTCAGTTCTTCTTGCCATTCTCAGGATGTGTTTGCATAGTTGAAGTTACTTATGTTTCTATGACATAATTTAACTTTTTACAGTACAATTAAATCTTCCTTACAATTTCATCCCAATGTTGCTAAGAAATGCAATGGAAGATTTCCCCAATATCAATAATAGTAAAGTCTATATCTAATAATCTGCAATATGTGCCATCATCATAGAGGAGGATTAATTATTAATTCTGAATTATTCATTTATTAGTATGGAAAGATACCTTTCATTTAATTATTAAAATAGTAAAAATATTTTTTAGAATAAGGGAAATATTCATGATATAGAATTAAGAGAAAATGCAGAATGCTAATTTATATTTTCAAAAGTTATAGACACCGTAAAATTTTGGGCACACATAAAGCCACAAAACCCACCCAGTTGATAGTGTTTAGTGGGAGAATTTATAAATGACTTTCATTGTTCATAATTCTTCTTCTATCTTTTTTCTCATTTATAATGGTGAACATATATTTTTATTACAATTAAGAAATGTTATTTTTTGTTTTGTACATGCTAGGCAAAAACATACTAGGGCCTTGCACATGGTAGGTGAGCACACCACTGTTGAGTTACACCCCCAAACCTTTTCTTATTTAGTGATTTTAAAATTTTCTTTTCAACAGGGTCTGGCTAAGTTGTGAGGCTAGCCTTGGACTTGCAATCTTCCTGTCTCAGCTTCCCAAATGGCAACAACCTCCCTGGCAGGAAAATGTTCTTTTCAAAGGACAATAAGATGACCATTTTTACTGAAGTAAATTTTAGAATTATGAGGTTTTTATCATGGCTGTAGAATCAAATGACCTAGTTTCAAATCCTGACTCCACATTCATATAACCTTGGGCAAGTTCCTCAACATCAATGAAAGGGAAGTAAAAACCTGGTTTTCATTGAGTTGTAAGGATTAAATGAGGAAATACACATCAATCACTTGTAAAAATGAGTTCCTAACATATAGTGAGTTCTCAGACAATGTTAGCTAGAACATTTTAATTACAATACAACCGAGGGAGACAAGTGCAAGCTTACAGAAGTGAAATACTCACGTAAGAATGCATGCTTCCAAGTGATTAATCAAAACCAATAAATAATGACACAAATGTAGCAGATGAAAATGGAAAGATATCTTGGTATTCCCAGGGAAAGTTTTGGAAGAATTAAAATTTGAACTGGGTTGTAAAAGAGAGATACAATTTGAGAAGATTTTTTCTTTGACTTTGACACAAAGTGAGAGCAGGGGAAAAGTGTAGAAATAGAAAGATCACATCACCCAGCTATACCATTCTTCTGTATTTGTCTTAGAGAATGAGTGTCAGCATACTATAACACAATATGCATACCCATGTTTATAGCAGCACAATTCATAATAGCCAAATTGTGGAACAAGCCTAGGTGTCTTATCAATAGAATAATAGATAAAGAAAATGTGGTATTATTTTATTCTCTTTTATTGCTGAGTAAAATTCCATTGTGTATATATACCACATTTTCTTTATCCACTCATCTACTGAGGGACATCTAGGTTGGTTCCACAACCTAGCTATTGTGAATTGTGCTGCTATAAACATTGAAGTGGCTGTGTCACTGTAATATGCTGTTTTTAAGTCCTTTGGGAATAGACCCAGGAGTGGGATAGCTGGGTCATAGGGTGGTTCTATTCCCAGTTTTCCAAGAAATCTCCATATTGCTTTCCATAGCGGTTGCACCATTTTGCAGTCCCACCAGCAATGTATGAGAGTGCCTTTTTCCCCACATCCTCTCCAACATTTATTGTTGCTTGTGTTCTTGATAGCTGCCATTCTGACTGGAGTGAAATGAAATCTCAGAGTATTTTTGATTTCCATTTCTCTAATTGCCAGCGATGTTGAGCATTTTTTCATGTATTTGTTGATTAATTGTGTATCATCTTCTGAGAAGTGTCTTTTCAATTCCTTAGCCCATTTATTGATTGGGTTATTTGTTTTTTTTTTTTTTTGGTGTTAAGTTTTTTGCGTTCTTTATATATTCTAGAAATTAGTGCTCTATCTGATGTGCATGTATGGATGAAGTTGGAGAATATAATGCTAAGTGAAATTAGTCAATCTCAAAAATCCAAATACCAAATGTTTTCTCTGATATAAGGAGGCTAGTTCACAATGTTGTTGGATGGGGGTACATAGGAGGATTAGAGGAACACTAGAATGGTCAAAGGAAAGGGAGGGGAAGGGAGGGAGCAAGGGGGGAAGGAGGGGGGAAAAAGAAAAAAAAAAGTTGGTGGTTGAATGAGATGGATATCATTATCCTAAATGCATGATTGAAGATCTGAATGGTACTTATATACTTTGTATACAAACAGTTGTATGTAAAAAGATGCTATATATGTGCATTATGAATTGTAATACATACTACTATTATAAATAAAAAAAGAAAAAAAAAGAAAATGTGGTATATATACCCAATGGAGTTTTATTCAGCCATAAAGAAGAATGAAATTATATCATTTGCAGGACAACTGATAGAACTTGAAAACATGTTAAGCAAAATAAGTCAAACTCAGAAAATCAAGTCCTGTTTCTTCTCATATGTGGAAGCTAGAGATGGAAAAGGACAGGAAAGGTTGGGGCAGCAGGGATTTTTTTTAAAATTCTAAGGGAGATAAATAGGATAAAGGAAAGAGACCAGGGGGAGAAAGAAGAATAGGGAAATAAAAAATACTGGAGAATGATATTGGAGAAATTATATAGTTATATTGTGTGCATGTACAAATAATATAACAAAATATCCCTCCTGTATATATAAGTATAATGCACAAATAAATCAATATTAAAAAATAAAATGGACTGAAAACAAATAATGTTGAAGATATATTCAAAAACATTTTAAAAAGCATAAGGGAAATGATCAAGTTTGAAAATGTATTAAATAAATATTGGCAAGGTGAAATACAGAATCCCTAGGGATATATCTTCTCCTACTCCTCTCTCTTTTCAAAACCTAAAAATGCAAACAGGTTAGCATGTGTGTAGTTGTTGCAAAGCAGAGATTATATTCTCAGTGTCCCTCTACTACTTTTTATCATTTTAATAAATTTCTATTTCAAATTTTGCCTTGTGGTGTTTTCAAAGCAAAATCGTAGTGGTTTGCCTTGTCAGAAATTCTTCAGACATGACCTCTAATTTTATTCTAAGACAAATTCTAGAGTAAAACCCAGTCTTTTGGTTGAAGGCTTAGTAATATTGCCTTTGGAGGCTGGTGAGAAAAGGATGGATTTGTGATGTTGATATACAATGGACAAAAGCAGGCACCTTACTGTTTAATTATTTTTTTTCTACATACCTCATAAACTTAGAGTGTATAATGCAAAGTTATGTTTATGCATGTACTCCTTATTCATTATTCATGAATGACATTACACTGTTCTCTTTCCACCTATATTTCTTTTTTTCATGCTGTTGGAACTACAAGATTTTTACATTGCTAACACCTCCCCTGGAAGATTGTGTACATAATCAATACTGAATACATAGTACAAAATATTGATTTTAGAATGCTTACATAAAATTAATTTGAATGCCATGTTCCATTCTACTGTTTTCAAAGCATACATTTTCTTATAAACATAACTTTAGCTAAATGTCATGAGGTTGACAAAGAAGTTATTTGAAAGAACTACAGATTGTTAAGGTTATTTTTATTATTGGTTATTGCATCCCAATTACTGATGGTGACCTCTTCCTCTTCCTCCTCCTGTCTCATTCATGCTATGGGGTAATCTTGTTCCATTGCTTTTATTGCATTCCATACATAGTAACACCATTTAATATTTTATATCATTTTCCCTAGTAACAGATTTGAGTATGCTTCACAGAACTGAAATTCAGAGTGATTACTATAGTAATTCCAGGTTGTCTGAAAATTATAGTACTCTGCAATAGAAAATAATAATCTTGGCAATACATTCATTCTAGTGAAACTTGAAGGAACTCAAGTTCCTCTAGTTCACTCTATAAAATTGATTCTCATGGATACAATTTAATCTAAATTTCAGCTTGCATTTTAATCCTTACTTCATTTTTCTAAGTAAAATTGTATCTTTTAAACAAAAGATATTTAAGGTGATGATACTAGGACTCATAGAAAGCTAAACATTCACAAATGTCATCAGGTTTTCTTCTTCCTCCCATGGTGATATGTGACTGGATGCCGACATGATATGACAAAAACATTAAATTCTCTCTTATATTACAAATTACCTCTACCCTTTTTCTAGGACTCATAATCTCCAAATATGGTTCTTAGTCATGTTTTGAAATAAATGCTTTCACCTTTACATCAGTTGAATGCCTCCTAAGTGGCCACAGTCTGCCAGATGCATGGCTTGCCAATCTGGTCACTGCTCTTTAAAAAAAAAAAAACAAAAAAAAAAATTATTTTATTTTTTAGCATTAAGGGAAATGAGACTACATTTGCTACTAAGGAAGAACCTGTTCTGTGCCATTGATTAATTGGCATTGATAAATAAGCCACATTAGTACTACAAGAAAATGGCATAACAGATTGATGTTGACTGGCGCTCTCTAGGAATAAAGCTGAAGAGCACTCAACACACCATCTGGAAGAGACAATGAGAGGTGGCAAGTTTTATGCAATGAGGAGAAGGGGAGGGTGCTTCTCAGATGCCACATATCTGAACTGACACTTTGATGTGTTCAAGTGCAATCTCCCCTGTCAAAATATTTCTTTCTTTAGCCATTCTAGGTCTAATGCAATCAGACCACAGTGTGGAAGGCTGCCATATCCTCTTAGGTGAGATTTGTCTTGGAGTAACAAGCTGCACAGCTTCCAAATTGTAGTGCCACAATTTATATGATAAATAGAAAAAAAAAAGCAATACCAGCTGATGTTAGAATTTACAACATTTTATGTCACTTTTAATAAGAACTCAAGAGTTTTATGAAACACTCATTTTTGTTTCTTTGTTTTTTAAACATAAGTACATTTTACAACCAAATACTTATTACTTTAAATTGGTAAAAATTATCAATACACTTCCATTTATTTTTCCCTAGTTGGGATTAGTCTGTCTTTCAACGGGTTTCTACCAATTAGAACAAATGATCTTGATTGACTTAAGGGAAGCTACCTTCTTGAGATGAGAGATCATGTTTATTATTAAACGTTATGCATCTTCTTTTAGCAAGCCTTTATTCTTTTTTTAGTTGTTGATGGACCTTTTCATTTTATTCATTATTTATATGCAGTGCTGAGAATCAAACCCAGTCCTCACACATGTGAGGCAAACATTCTACCACTGAGCCACAACCCCAGCCCCCAAGCCTTTATTCTTTAAAAATAAAGAATTTTTTTAAAATATAATTGGAGGAATTTGTCTATTTTGAGTCTACCTTAAATAAGATATGTAAAAATTTAATGTTTTGGCCAAATATCTTATTAAATTGAGAGCAGAATATATTTAATTTGTAAATTTAAAACCAATAGTCTGAGGATAATTTATATTGTATTCTATAGCATATAAATTTTCCTGGTATAAATTTTTTTCATAACTTGATAATCATATTCGAAGAAGTTTTCTATTCATTCATAGAATTATGACATTTATTTCTAATAGATTCATTTGTATTGATCAACTTTTAGCCTTTATTAAAACTGTATATTGAGTATGTTCACATGTAATGCATGTGAATATGACCCATGTTAAATGTATATTAATAATCATGAAACTCTTTACATAATATATTCTATATATTTATGGTCATTTTGGTGATGTTATCCATTTATACATAATTGCATGAAAAGATACAGACAAAAACTCTTTTGAATGTTTGGTAAGCATTTACAGTAGAGAGCTGGCATTTTATAAAGTTATGTTGTAATAAAAAAATTTCACTAGGGTATTATAAAGATTTGGAAATTTTGGTGTTTATAGTAATGATAATTAAATTCTCTTCTGGACTGCTCTAACCCTAACCATTCTGGATATGTTCTATTGCACTTTAAGGAATATTATGACACACTAGATTTTTTCCAAGGAGAGCATGTATGTTGATTGGGTACCTGATAGCAGATTATAAGAAAAACGATTCCCCAAAAATGAACATTCAACTTTGAGAGAGGAAACTCAAGGAGAACAAAATATCTTCAAAAATTTGAAGGCTGTCAGATGCAAGAGGGAAGGACTCCTGCTTTGAGAATTTAAGGGATAGCAAGATGGAAATCAAGAGCAAATATTTTTTTTCTAGTGTTTAGGAGGACTTAATTACAGCTATGTGAAAACAAACTGGGCTTCCTTGACAAGTGATGAATTCCTCACATGGAAGGTAAGATGACCTCCTACTTCTTTAGCCAAACCTAGAATTTATATTCTTAAAACTGTTTTTGTAACATCAGTATATTTATCATAAATGGATAAAATCATAAATTTTTAGATTTCCTTAAACATATCATTACTCTTCAGTATTGTTATAAGTTCTTAAGACTTTCTATCCACTACCATTTGAATGTTTTAAGTTTATTAATTATCTGGAAATAAATTTAATTTCTGGTAGTATCTTAAAAATCAATGTAATATATATATATACATATATATATATATATGTATATATATATATATTTAACACTGGGTATTGAATCCAGGACACTTGCTCGGTAAGTGCTCTCCACTTAGGTATGTTCACAAACCTTTTTTTTATTTTATTTTGAGTCAGGGCCTCATAAAATTACCCAGGCCGACCTCAAACTAGTGATTCTCCTTCTTTAGCTTCCTGAGAAACTGGAACAATAGGTGTGTAGTACTATGCCTGGCTAAATTTGCTTTTATGTAGGATTTCAAGATACCATTCAATGTTCCTTGCCAGTTTTCTTAAAGGTTAGGTAGTAATTTAGGGAAAGAAATGATTATCTTCCTCATCCACCCCTATGTTCTTGGCTGAGGCCTATGTAACAAAAAATAGACAAGAGAAAAGCCTTCATGGCTATTTAACAAAAGTTTTATGTGATGCAGGAAACTTTAGAAATGAAGACCCAGAGTAAAAGGTAATTCTGTGTCTTTTTATACTGGGGTTGAATGAAGACTGGTCAGCAGCTGTGGAGAAAAGACTGGAGGACAAAAGGGTATACACTAATGGCACTGAATTTGGGGTGGGAGGGGCAGTTAGCAAGGCCTGCTTGTTGAGCTGCTCCTCTGTCCCTGGTCTTTGGAGATCAGGATGCCCCTTTCCTTTAGTGTAGATAGGATACTTCTCTGTTGAGGGTCTTCTGACCTGCTTCAGTGGAGAAGGGCCCTGGGATGAACAGAGAGACCCTCTTGCTTTTGCTATTTTCTTAAATGTGAAGGTGCCATATTTTGGAGTTATATGTCTTGATCCTCTTCCAAAGCAAATATCCATGCCCTATCTTTATTTAATCTTACTGCATCTGTGCAAAAGCTCAAATAAAACTTATTTAATTTGCCCAGATCATCAGTTCAAAATTTGATAACACTCATTTCAGAACAATTCAGTTTTCTGACCATGGCCACAGAGCTAACAAGATGCATGTTTGTAGCTAAAATTTGGACTGTAGACCCTCTAGCTTGTGATTCTGTGACTTCCCATTTCACTTATTTATGTATTAGTATGCTTCTTAATATATGACAATATTTTCTGTTTAACTTGTATTTCCTCCTCTGAAAAGCTTGTTATTCAATCCCTTTATGATTAGAGTTCTGGAGGATAAAAACATTTTCTTCTTTCACTTGCTGTTATATTTATATATTAGCATAATTTTCTATTTCATACTTTTTATGTCTGAAGGAATGTACCACATTATCATTACAAAAACCTCCTGTAAAGTTACATTGTGCTTTCAAGTGGAGACAAACTCAAGCATACCAATAAAATTAGCCTCCTCAGCTAGGAAATATTTTGGGTTTTAGCTTAGCCAGATAGCTAGAGAGTAACAAGTTATAGAGGACCTGGAAGAGACATTTAGAAAATCTGACCAGTTCAGAAGAAGATGATGAAAATTGCCCTCATAGTAGCATAGGACCTATTTGCAGTAGAATCACTATTTTGATATTTTGGATGGTATATCACTCCCTAAAAAGCACTTTGATATAAATTGTACTATGTAAACTCTCACATAACTCTGTCAGAAATATAGGGCATTTGTTGTTATTCCTTTTTACATATGAAGAAATTAAATTTTAGGGATGTTAAGTGATTTAATAAAGACAGTTAATTAATAAATTTTAGAATTCAGGCAAGACTTGAAGCCCAAACTCTATATTCAGTTTCCTTTTCAATAAAGATCTTGGGAGTGAGCATTGAGCACTTAACTAAATTGTTTTGGGTTCTTAAACCATTTTGGTTCTTAAACCATAAAAACCATTTGGTTCTTAAACCATAAAGACAGTTAATTAATAAATTTTAGAATTCAGGCAAGACTTGAAGCCCAAACTCTATATTCAGTTTCCTTTTCAATGTTCTTTCCAGGAAGATCTTGGGAGTGAGCATACTGAGCACTTGACACAAAACTGAATAATTGTACTTTGGGTTCTTAAACCATTTTGTCACATAAGATATGGAAAGACTGGAAAAAAAAAAAGAAGAAGAAAGAAAACTCTTGCCACTAAAACAGTCTCCCTGAGAACTTTATGATTTACTATTATAATTATTAAAATGTTTACTTAAATATTATAATTTTTTATTGTTAAGAAAATCGTTTCCTTCTAACAACAACAGGTTTACAGAAATGGGATTCATTTAGTAAATAAATATGAATGTGTGATAATAATAGGTAGGCCTATATCATCTTCTGTGTTTTTAAGTGTTTATGCTGCTGTTACTTTTCAACCCAAACTCTTGTCTCTTGTACCAACTTAATGCTTACCTTTGCCTTTTCAATATACACAGTAGCAACATTTCCATTAAGTAGGCTACTTATTATTCCAGTAATTAAAATTTTGAAAATAATGTGAAAAATTATTTAGGATTAGCTTTATGACTGTTACAGGAAAACTATTAAAATATACCACTACACATATTTCAAAAAATATTTTGCTATTGCTGGGTGTGGTGGCACATGCCCGTAATCCAAGTGGTGCAGGAGGCTGAAGCAGGAGGATCACAGGTTCAAAGCGAGCCTCAGCAATTTAAGGATACCCTAATCAACTTAGACCCTGCTTTAAAACAAAAAATAAAAAGGACTTGATTTGTATTACCAGTCATTTTAAATTTTATTTAATTTTTGGTATTTAGCTTGACTTGATTTCTCCTGTGGTTAGTTTCCTTTATTGTTGTTCTTCCCTTTGAAGGTTTTCATTGATGTTTTTCAATTCCTCCTTGTGGAATATTGGAATATTTTGCCAAGGATATTCTGTAGTGCTGGCTTTCTAGGTGCCAAAAGCATACATTAGAGAAAACACAGTCTCTTCAACAAATGGTGTTGGGAAAACTGGAAATCCTTATGTAATAAAATGAAATTAAACCTTTATCTCTCTCCATGCACAAAACTCAACTCAAAGTGGATCAAGGACCTAGGAATTAAACCAGAGACCTTGCACCTAATAGAGGAAAAAGTAGGTCCAAACCTCCAACATTTTGGATTAGGCCTCAACTTCCTCAATAAGACCGCTATAGCACAAGAACTAAAACCAAACATTAATAAATGGGATGGATTCAAACTAAAATGCTTCTTCTCAGCAAAAGAAACAATTAGTGAGGTGAACAGAGAACCTACAGAATGGGAGCAAATCTTTACCACATACACATCACACAGAACATTAACTTCAAGGATATATAAAGCTCTCAAAAACCTTTACATCAAAAAACACAAACAACCCCATCAATAAATGGGCTAAGGAACTAAACAGACACTTCTCAGAAGATATACAATCAATCAACAAATATATGAAAAAATGTTCAACATCTCTAGCAATTAGAGAAATGCAAATCAAAACTACTCTAAGATTTCATCTCACGCCAGTCAGAGAATGGCAGCTATCAAAAACACAAACAATAATAAATGCTGGCGAGGATGTGGAGAAAAGGGCACACTCTTACATTGATGGTGGGGCAGCAAATTGGTGCAATCAGTTTGGAAAGAAGTATGGAGATTCCTAGGAAAACTTTGAATGGAACCACCATTTGACCCAGCTATCCCACTCCTTGGTCTATAACCAAAGGGCTTAAAAATAGCATACTACAGGGACATAGCCACAACAATGTTCATAGCAGCACAATTCAAAATAGCTAGGTTGTGGAAACAACCCTGATGTCCATCAATAGATGAATGGATAAGGAAACTTTGGTATATATACACAATGGAACACTACTCAGCACTAAAAGAGAATAAAATCATGGCATTTGCAGGTAAATGGATGGAGTTGGAGAAAATAATGCTAAGTGAAGTCAACCAATCCCAGAAAACCAAAGGTAGATTGATTCCTTTGCTATGATGAGACTGAATTATAGTGGCAAGGGAGGGCGGATGAGAGGAATGAAGGAATGTTAAATAGAAAAAAGGGGGGGGATGGAGGGGCAAGGGGATAGAAACAATGGCAGAAGGAGTTGGACATCAGTACACTAAGTGCATGTATAAAAATTCAAATGGTATGAAAATACTTTGTGTAAAACCAATGACTTGGAAAACTATGCTCTTTACATGTAATATGAAAGGAATTGCACTCTAAAAGCATGTATAACAAATTAAATTAAATTAAATAAATAAAAATTTTAAAAAAGGACTTGAGATGTAACTCAGTGTTAAAGTACCTCTGGGTTTAATCCCTGTCTTACCAAATAAGTTTTGATATTCATTGACCTGGAGTGAAACTCTTACCTCTAATTTGTCTGTAAGATGCTTTGCTATAAATTACATTATATAGATATAAAGCATAATCAGTATTGCTATTATTAATACTACTGCAGGTGCAATTCTAAAATAGTGATCTAAAATAGGAATCTGAGGGCATGTCCTGAATATTCTATCTTATTTGGGGTATGCATACCCAACCTCTGTCTTTCTTCTGCTCTCTTACAACATTTATACAATTTGGGATTAATTTTAAAACAAGCAATTCTATATAAGTCTCTTCCCTTCCTACTTTGATTTTTCAATGAATGCCTCATTTCTTTTTTTTAACTTAAGTTACTTTGGAATTTTATTTTAATAACTCTATAAAAATATCTTTGTAGGTCTAGGGATCTAACTTTTTCTTGTTGGCCTTCAAAGGATGGGGTGCCTCCCAAGGAGAAGCACTGCTGTGCCTGTTACCATACTGTCCCCATGATTAGAAGGCAAAGCAAAGGGAGTTCATTATATTGATAACCCCTTTACTGATTTCCAGACAGGTCTGTCCTTTATTTTAGTAGAGTCATTGTTTTCTTTTAAATTCTACATATGACAACACTTTTAAAAATTTTATTTGTTTTTTATTTATTTTTAGATTAATTAATGTATTTTATTTAGTTTTTTTTTGGTTTCTTTTTAGATATACATGACAGTAGAGTATATTTTGACATATTATACGTACATGGAGTTTATGTTATTCTAATTAGAATCCCGTTCTCAGCATTTCTCCTTTGGAAATGAAATCAGAGAAGGAAAAAAATCTTGAGTTTCCTACTAAGGTGAGAATACATAAGAAACTCAGGATATATAAAGGTTAAAATTATAATAATAATATGAAATGCTTATATAATATTTATAATGTGCCACACAGGAAGTGAACATATATTAACTCATTTCATTCTAATAACATTCTCTGAGGAAAAGACATTATTATTATTATAATACCCATTTGACACTTGAGAAAACTGTTGTGTAGAGAATTCAATTTTAATTCCACATAGATCTTAAGGAATATTTGAATCTAAACAGTGCTAGAGACTGCCTTTCATTTGAGGCACAAATATTGATATTCAAAAACATCTGGCATGACAAAAGCAATGAGTGAAAACTTGGGTGTAAATGCAGAAATTTATTTCACTGATATTAAAGAATGTTGAGGCTGGGTGCAATAGTACCTGCCTGTAATTCCAGTGGCTCTGGAGGCTGAGGCATCCAGAGTTCAAAGCCAGCCTCAGCAAGTGCAAGGCGCTAAGCAACTCAGTGAGACCCTGTCTTTAAATAAAATACAAAATAGGGCTGGGGATGTGGCTCAGTCATCAGTGCCCCTGAGTTCAATCCCCGGTAAAACAAACAAACAAACAAACAAACAAACAAACAACAAAAAGAATGGCCTTAATTGTTAAATAGTGAAGAGACAATCAAATGGGAAAATGAAACCATACTCTTTTATCTTAATTATGAGAATTTTTCATAAATAAGTAAACTCATATCAGGGTTAGTTGTATTAGTATAGGAGGAATAAAAAATATCAGGAGAAAAACTGGCAGGCATAGTTCATGGTCATTTTACTCTAATTGTTATCACATACTTCTATGAGAACTTAGGAAGTGTTAACAAATAGAGGAAAATATCCATGGTGTTGACCACTCCCCTTCTCCCGAATAAAACCTTGGCAGGCCATATTATCCATGTAATTGCCATTTCTTGATGAAAACAGAGGTTTCTTCGAAGGCATTTAGCAAGAGCCAAATTTTTAATGCTACTTCTGGCACTTACCTCCAGAGTATTTAGGCACATTGCCATTTCAGTCTGAAATAATGAAAGACAGAAAGAAAAATATCCATTTCTTTTTTAAGTTCCAGGTCTCTCTAGGTTTAAGCCCATCAGGGGTCCAGACAAATGACTTAAACTTGTTGAAGATCAAAGTGAAAGGTTTTGTAAAGCTTGTTTTGTTTTGTTTTGTTTTCCTCTGGGACACCGGAAGGTTTTGTCTATTGGAGATGACTGCTTTTCCTCTTGATTCTTAGTCTGAAACCATTCCTTCAAAACCTGCCTCTTAAGTCTGTAATACAGATGAAAACATTTCCAACACAAGAGTTAAGTTAGTTTTGGAAGATCAAACTTCAAAATAAGGTATTTTGGAAAACATTACTGGTTTTGTTGATATCCACGTTCTGGTTATGTTTTCCATGTAGATGAAGAAAGATCTATCTATTTCTTAAATTTGGGTAAATATGACAGTATTTGTGAAGTTATTTGGTGTTTGCAGATTTAAGTGAACCCTATTCATCAATTTTAAATGATAGAAATTTTTTGCATAATTTAGGATTTTGTTGTAAGTATGTCATTTCTGTGGCCACTAGAATGTCACTGCTCACTGGCTTTTTGAAACACTAGATAAAGTTTTTATCATGCTCATCTTTAGTGAAAAAAATTCGTATGATGATTGCTAGTTTTAAATAATTAAGGTTAGTAAAGGGGTAGATTAAAGATTGGCTTAATAAGTACTATAAGGGAGCTTGCTTAACATTGAGATACCTTTGTGTATTATATAATTTCTGTCTCTTTAGTATTTAAAAACAGTAATTATTTTAAAGATGGACTGTCTTTGCTGGTTCATGTTCAACAATGAGCTTGATGATTTCAACGAAAGCATTTTACCTCAGTTACCTCTCAAAGACATCAGACTGAGTTTTGAATGTAAATGGTGCTTATCTTAAAACATAAAAGCTACTGGGAATAAATAAGACACTCAGAATAGTATGTTTTACTTTGGATTCAGAAGTAGTTTTGCAACATACCCTTAGATTTTTTTTTTTATGTTTTAATCAACAATAGTCATAATCTTCTTTTATAATTTCCTTCTATGCCTCACTTTTTTATAGAATTAAACACTAAATCTCATGAATTTACACATATAGCAGGTCTTGCCTTTCCTTTCCATTCCAGAAGCACCCATTATATTCGAGACCCTCATGGGTTTTGTTACCTTTAGTTTATAGATAATTGTGACATCTCTTAAATTTTCTCTCAGTTATACCATTTTCTAAGCCAAGGTTGCCAGTGAGAGCTCAGAAAAAGGGAGTTTCCTATGACACCCTCCTTCCTGCCCCTGCTATACTATTCCCATGACCTTTGGTTTCAGTTCTGCTACTGACCTTGGTCGACTGTTCTCTCTTCTTCCCACCACATGTGTACCCCTTTCTGCAGTGTCACACATGGACCGCCTGGGCTTCATTTAACTGAGTACATTTCCACATGTGGTTTCTTCTACCTGGAGCACCCTTGCCCATCACCAGTATCCTGTATCCAGCCCTTTCTCTGACTTTTATCCAACCTGACTCTGCTTGAAGCATCTTTTTTTTTTTTTTTTTTTTAATTTGGACATCCTGAGCCAATCCCTCATGCTTTTTTGGGTTAGTTGCTCTAGTGCTTGTATAGAACTTCCTGTTTCCCTATCCCTTATTTTTATCATCCTGTATAATTATTAAGATTTTTCTCATTATTTTTCCACTTTGAATTATGTGTTACTTAACTGTAACACTGAGCATAATGCACCAATATGTGACTTATCTTCTCTACCCTTCCCTAATTCCATGAATCCATACTGCTAAGTCCAAGTCCAACCTGACACAGAGGGCTCCTACTGCCCTTTCCTCCTTGGACATTTTTGTTACTTTTTTTTTTTTATTCCAGAGATTATATATCTTTTCAGGCAGGCATTACACATTTTCAAGTATACTTTGTATGTTAATAGATTTTTTTCACCTTATTGATGCAATTAGCTGAAATTTATTGTCTAGACTACTTTAAACTTTACAGAAAAATAATGAACTGGTTCAAAGCTTTAGTGCACATGGAAGATTGCTATTACATATATTACCAT
The DNA here is from genome assembly GCA_025594165.1 of Tamias sibiricus. Classification (NCBI taxonomy): domain Eukaryota; kingdom Metazoa; phylum Chordata; class Mammalia; order Rodentia; family Sciuridae; genus Tamias; species Tamias sibiricus. Next base: position 82,700,337 of record CM046660.1, read on the forward strand.
CTGGTTTATTGTCTGAATTTTTGTTTATTTGTCCAGATACATAGTGGTATATAGAGAGACTTTCATCCCTCTTTCACTTGCCAATGCACTGTAATACCTAGGTGGGGTTTAATGGATTATTCATTATGTTTTCTTTATCTCCCATCTTATATACATAGTCAGTTCTGAAGAATGAAAACTGTTTTCTGCTTCTTCCTCCCTCCAGTAGTATAATTCTCAGCAGTACTATGAATACAATAGCCCCATAAAAATGTTCTTGCTGAATGGATGTGTGAATTAAAGTATCCATTGAAGATCTTGAAGGCTCATTAGTCTATTGGATATATGAGATTTTAATTATAAATTATTTCCTCTCCTCTATTACATTGTACTCTAACATACATCATAACTAAATGTTCATACATGGGATGAGTTCTCTGAGGAGGCCTTACCACTTTATAATGCTAAAATTTTCTAAAGTATAGGTTTAGGGTTTGGAGAATCTCCACAGAAATTTACATTGTTTTTCTTGTTTTCTCTTAAAATTTCACATCACAAGATTTTTATATCATGTCTATTCTTCTTGCATTTTAATTAAATAGGATTAGTTACCAAACTTAATTGTTTAAAAATTCTTATGGGGATTTTAGGTTTTATAGAGAGAATATCACAGAAATCAAAGAGGTGGGAGTGAAAGGAAATGTTTTATAATATCTGATAGAATAGTGAAACAAGTTAGGGATATGTTGTTTCTCTTTGGTGCAATCTTTTCATTAATGTAACATGATCTGAACATTGTGACATGCCCTTTAAGCTCAGCTTGATTGGCAGATAGCCACAAATTCTCTGTCTCTGACAGTACAATGCCAAATCATACTGTCTCATCACTATAAATCTCATTATTATTTATGCTATGTGAGTGTGCATTGATTTTCATTCAGAGCAGCTTCCCACAAGACTTGTATTTTATACTGTACAGTAATCCATTGGATTTTATTTAACTCTCCTCCTTGTGCACAATCTTTAATCTTATGAGTAGAGGTTGATAAAAAAAAATTGCCTGTTTGTAGATAAAGGTAAGGAAATAATTACTAGCACATAACATCATTTGAATACTTGATTACTAACCTTATATTGTATTTCTTAATTTCTGTTTTTAAAATGCTCTGAAGCCTCCAGATAATTAATGTTCATTGGCTATGAGGAAGGGGTAAAAAGTAAGATAAAACAAATGTTTTAAAGGAATTGGTTCTTAATATATAAAATTATTATTCAAATTAATCATCAATTACCTTCAAATTAAGAGAAATACTGAGATGGATATATTTAACAAAGCTTTGTTTAGGGCAGTTTAACCATGCATGAATATAGAAGAGATCATAATATGTTCCCTTATGTGAACGAAAATGGAATGTGATAATCAATTATTTCTCAGGTTTTAAAGCAGCTTTCCATTTATATGGATTATTCCTCCCACAGCTATTTTGAAGTTCATAGTGCTGCTTATTACACTTGTAACTTCCATTTTGTAGTATGGCAATGTTTCTTAGAAGCTATTTCCTGTTTCCATGGGGGAACTAGGTTCTCTCATATCGGTGGTTACCTGAAAGTAGCTTGAAAAAAGTATATAAGATTCTGTCATTGCTATGAGTGTTTGAGTCCTGATAGGAATCAGGCTCTGTTCCCATGAGCCTGTTTTTTCTGACTTAAACTCTTTGGGTGTTCCATCCCTTTCTTCTTTGATATGAGAATATGCTGATAATATTTACAACAAAGTAGACAATAAAAACAAAGCTTGTGTTCTGTGGCACATAGACTAATATGGCTTGTTATTGAATATATTTTATATTCTGATATAAATAAGCAATATGAAATTATAGCTGGCATTCAACATAATAAGTTTAGCTGTGATTGTGTTTTATTGGAGAGAATTAATTTTAATTCAGTGCATTTTCCTAAAATTATGTAATTATGTTTTCTTTATTAGAGAAGAACATTCCTATGACTTCCATAAAGTACTAAGAATGTATCTGCTTTCTAATGGTGTGTAATGAATTACCATACGCTTAATGACTCAAAATACCATACATTTATTATGTCACTTCCCCTGGGTTAGAACTACAGGTACAACCTGGCTTGGCTTTCTGCTCAGAGTGTCTCACAAAGCTGAAATCAAGATATCAGCCAGTGTTGAGTTCTCATCTGGTGATCAACTTCTTCCAAGCTCATTAATGCTCTTGGAAGACTTCAGCTCCTTGCAGCTCTAGGACTAGGGACCTCATTTCCTTACTGGCCATCAGCCTGAGGTTGCTCTCAGAACCTAGGTATGTAAGCTACTTCTCTAGACAGTTCACAACATGGTTATTTGCTTTGTTCCAGGCCATCTTTGCATCTTTGACTTTCTCTGACTTTTTAAAGGGCTCATCTAATTTGCTCAGGCCCTCGCAGTGTAATTTCCTTTTTCATTAACTCAGAGTTAACTAATTAGAGCTATTATTTATGTTTACAAGATCACTTTATTAGCGGCAAAAAAAAAAAATATCATATTATGGGAGTAAAATTATACCACATTCATATGACCCATACACACTGAAGGGGAAGGGATTATCCAGAGTCATATCCTTCCTATGTTGCAGGATACTTGTGGGCTTAGAATTCTGACAACTACAAGGACCATGTAATTTTGGGAAGTTCAAAGCTAACAAAGAAAGGTGGCAGCGGTGGGGGTGGGGGTAGTTAAGAGAATGGTAAAGATAGAAAAATATTCTATAGGGAAATATCAAATATAAGTGAATATAAATGTCTAGTTCCCATGGCTTTCCTTGTCATAATGAGATAATTGAAACTTTTTTTTTTTTAAATATTTATTCATTTACTTTAGTTGTACACAATGCAATGCATTTATGTTTACGTGGTGCTGAGGATCGAACCTGGCCGCACACTTGCGAGTCAAGCGCTCTGCCACTGAGCCACAACCTCAGCCCCAGAAACTTGTTTTTGATTGACAATGCAGTATTCCATATTTCACTAGACCAAGCATAGTATGATAGAATGAATCTTTTCAGATTCAAGCTAAAGGACTTATTTCAACCTCATGTAAATGTTAGCAATGAAGAAATTATCTTTCCAAATGCTGAGAAAACACTTTCAATTTAAAAAAAAATTTTTCAGAGACTTGTTTCTGTAACTCTTTGAATTAACGTGTTTTTAAAAGAACTAATGGTAAAGGTTATTTCAATTGGTTGTATTTGTCACTGAGATTTAGTTAATAGTATACTTACAATGTTTTTTCAAATGTAAAATTACAAAAATTATTTGAAGATAAACATTTTTAAAGAATAAGATGTGTTAAAATCCCAGACAGAAGGGACACAAAATCTGTTACATGACTTCAGAAAGGGAGATAAAAAAAATAAATGCATCAGCATATAACAAATTTAGAAAAATAGAAATGATGCAGGAAAAAATCAAATTTTGACATTGATTATTATGCTATTTAGAATTCTTATTCAACATTATAAAGAACAAAGGGATGACAACCCAAATTCTTAAATTTTTAAATGTAAATTTAAAACATTATTTAAAGTTTTCAAAAGTTTTTTCTGACAATTCATTTTTTTAGTTATACCATTTTTACCCTCACTACTTTTATCTGATACAAATTTCCACTGAAATAGAGTAAAATTCAATCCCCCTATGTTTTTTTTAAGTTGCATATTTCCTGCATGATACTTCTGCCCTTCAGCAAGGTGTTTGCTTAAAGCTGTTGCTAAGATATTAGTATGATAGGCATACCTAATATCTCCCTCCTTTGCTTTTTTTGGGTGAGGGATAAATATGTAAGCAAAAGACTTACATATTTGTCCCTCCCTTCTCCCATCTGGGCTCAGTTGCCAGTAGAAGTTAATTGGGTTTCATTTTTATTTATACCAGCAAATTTGGCTTTATTATCTCTACCTCCCTCCCCAAATAAATATAGCAGCTCTGTTTATCCTACCCAAGTTATTTCTAGATGTCAAACTCAGGATCCAAATGAAAATAGCTTTGAGTATTACAGGACAGCAAATGTTAAGTCATTGTACACTAACTTTGCTTGACTAGATGCATTCAACTTCAACTTTATTTTTACCTCACCTAGAATATGTATAGAAGAACATCATATAGATTGAGAGGAGGAAAAGGAATAGGTATTATCATGAACTAAATTTTAAATTTGGCAAAATTTTGTCACATTTAATAAATTTAAATATTATAGTATCAATTCATTTATTTGTATGAGAATAAACATACTGATTCTATCATTAAAAATTTTAACCAGAAATATAACATATCAAATGATGTTTATATACAGAGAAATACATATTTTATAAGAACTTAAATAATTGTGGATTAACACAGAAATTAGCTTCTTATAACTATTTCATGTTACTACTAAACTTATGTCAGTTTATCATTGGGTTTGCTAAAACGTAATCTATGAAAGACTTCCATTGAAAGTGTTCTTGATTTATTTTCCTAGCCTATAATTTGAGTAGATTCAAATACTATTGTTTCAATGAGAGACTCAAAAGTATTCTAGTTTAGTGTGATAGTGGTTCCATTGGATGATAGAAGCTTATACATCAAACAATAGTAAAGTATCTTACTGATGTAATATTAATTAAAATAATTTTCTAAGAACAGAGTAAACAGCAGAATTTTTAAAAGAACAGAGTTACCTTAAAGTGGGGTGGAGGGAACAGGAAGTAGAAAAAATGGAACACAGACAAATTTGAAGTAATTATGGCACTTAAAACATGGAAGAATAGTGACTTCCAAATTAAATGCTGAGTCATTTCATCAATATTTTGAGGACATAATCATTGAAGAATGTGTGACTAATTAGATCCTGTATGTAAATTGAATCAGTGATTGATTGAGCAAGATAGAAAGTCAATGAACTCTTGATTGAGAAGAGGAGAAGCTCTTTCCAGGAATGAGTGCCTAGTTGGAGAGACATATAAGTGTATAATCAAATTTACTATAATAAGAATATTGGTAAAATAAAGGCTTATGCAGAATTATCATAGAGTTATGAAATAGTACTTGTTAAGAGCAAAAAATCTCTAAAAAGAAGAATATTGTAGACATTAGGACTCTGTAATCTTGGTAAATGGCAAATTTTTACAATCTGGGGGTATGATGTGTGAGTAATAAATGGAATTAGCCCATTATAGGTTTTCCATATTTAGCAAATAGAGATTCAATATGCCTCATTAAATTTGATTTTTCTGATCAACAGTGAATATGTGTGGGCACTTGTGTAAGTATATCTCAACTATTGCCACCCTTGCTCCTTAGACTGGTTTTAATCTGGAATCAGGGTTGAGGGACCAGGGACAGGAAGTGGGGGATACTATAGCAGATGTACTTAACAAGATTAAAAATACAAAAGCATGTGCTTTTTTTTTTTTTAAAGATACTGGTAGGTGTGTAATTATTCATTTGTCTAGCAACCATTGCACAAATATTTCTGAGTCATGTGCCAGGCTTCTTTGAATATAGAGACCTAGTGTCTCCTCTTCTGTTAACTACAATTAAATGGTGGGTGTGTGGGGAGAGATATTAAACATGTAACAATAAAAAATACAATATTAGAAAACATTAGCAATGAAGATGAAGGTAAATGCAGAATTATTAAGGAGGAAAATTCAAATTATGTTCAGGACTCAGGCTATCATTGCCACTTAGAAGTGGCATTTAAGGTAGAATCAGAAGGAGAAAGAGTGTAAAAGTCAGGATAAAAAAGAGAGCCAAGGAATTAGGGCATCATAAAAGCCAGGAGACTGAGTGCATCTAGGAGTGTGCCCGTGCTAAGTAGCTATGATAAGAGTTGCAAAGTATTTCCTGGATTTGTCAATAAGGACATTTTTGAGACATAAGCAAGAAAAGTATTGGAGCTAAAGTCAGAGTGGAATAAATTAATTTATCTTCTGAATTTTTTTAAATTCTTGTGTTAACACAAAAATTTTTAAAATTAAAATACATGTAGTGAGTATATTTCTGAGAATGTAAATGAGAGGTTTTTGGAGACAGAATACATAGATAGTAAAAATCATACTGGTAAACATGCTTTCTGCTGAGTTTGACCATTAGCCCATACTTTCTGGTTGGAATTTTCCTGATAATAAGGAATTTCTGTTAATGGAGATAAAAATTCTCAATGCAGTCACTCAGAACTGCTGGAATATAAAAATAATAAAGGCATGGTGTTAATGATAATCCCTCAAAACAATCAACTGAAGCACCTAACAAGTGGTTAGGAATTTCATGTAGGAATTGATGGGGGGAAAACTACTTGAAATTTGTTTATTCAATTTACTACACAAATATGTATCACATACATACTGTGACGGATTTGGATACTGTGCACAAGTTACTTCAGAGCTGTCCATACTGTCATTGTTTGCATATCATATAGTGTTATTGATAGACATTAAGAAACACCCAGCCATTTTTAGGAGGAAGCAGAGGCAATAGCTTAAGAATAGGTGGGGTATAATTATAGTGTTGATGAAGGTAGGAGGGTCACAAATTGCTGAGTAAAGGTAGCAGCAAGAAGCTGAATTAGGGGCTGGGATTGTGGCTTAGCGGTGGAGCGCTTGCCTGGCATGTGGGCGGCCCGGGTTCGATCCTCAGCACCACGTACAAATAAAACTCATTGAATAAAACGCATTGTGTACAACTAAAGCAAATAAATAAAAATATTAAAAAAAAAAAGAAGCTGAATTAGAAAAGCAGAAAACTAAGCAACCAAAGAATTTTATGAGAAAACTTAGGGTAAAAATTTCAAATGGATTATTTATTTTTCCCAGTAATATTTTTATTGGTTCTTTGTATTCCTGATTGTGTCCATACTATTAGATAATTGATTTCTGCCCTTTGGGTATGGTCTGTCATAGAAAGGGCAAACATACCTTTTATTTCACTAAAGATTAACCAAAAACATCTGTGTTGCAAAAGAAATAGAATTCATATTGACTAAACTGATACATGCACATATGTATATATATGGTATATTCTTTAATTCAATTTCAATTATAAAATTTAATCATTATAAGTTAAACTTAAATTCTAATCTAATTTTATATATAATATATACTCTTTAATTACTAAGCATTAAAAAGATATAATACATTCTTTAAATGCCTAGTAATTACCTTAGTCTCTTGAGCATTGGCTCTTTTGTATTAATTCCAACAGCTGACATCTGAATTGCTTTTACAGAGCTATGGTCCCTGACCCCCATCAACTCCAAGTGGTTTCAGTTTTATGCTTAGTTGTATATTACTAGCAAACTGGAAACTGTCACTCAACAATGGACCTGCTTCTTTCCTGATGCATGGTTCAGATCATGAGATACAATTCTACTTTCTCTGTCACCAAGTAGAAGTAGTGTTGAGGGCAACTACACACTGATTTCAGATAAGGAAAAGGTTAGAATTGCATCATTAATATTTTTCACAGCATATATATGGATTACCTTTTATGTACCACATCCTTTGCTAGAAACTAGAGACACAAAAATTGACAAAAATAAGAATGATCTTTGTTCTGATAAAGCTTGCATCATACTGGGAAAACAATAGGATAAATGTAGAGGTACACTGAATGATTAGAGTAAAAAGTTGGGGAATCTAGCTTGAGCAAGGAGGTCAGAAATATTTCCCTTAAGAGTTCTATTTTCATGAAAACTCAAGTATAAGAAAGCATTAATTGAATTTGGCAGGGAGAGAACTACCTTCTAGCCTGTGAAAAGTATGTGCAAAGACATTTGATGTGTTTGTGTGGGAGTTATTGTAAACACTTTCTTTGCTATCTCAAAGATAGGAGCTAGGAACAGCCTAGGGAACTAAAGTAGCATCTGATGTGTTATGCCCAGAACAAGTGGTACAAGGGAACTCTGTATCTCCATTCATTCCATTCTGCAAAGATCCCCTGAATTAATTCTTAGGTTGAGAAACAAAGCCAAATCTCGGGTTTTATTACTATGAGAATGTAATGCTGGACATTCAGAATGGTGAATATAAAATATATTTGTTTGTATCAACTTGATAATATGTATGTTCATGTGTTTGGATTTAAAATAGATATTCCAGTCTCCTGTGACATTGAAGGACTTATTGCAAATATGAAATAGAGTAGGTAAAAGGGATTCAATGAATATACATATGTATAAATACTAAAAAATATTTATCTTATTATAAAAGGAGAAAAAAAATTTTACTGCATTTCTCTTTGCCTGAGGACTTTGCATTGTTGTGACTGAATTCAATTTTGATAAGCAAGTTTCTGGGCCTTTTAAATGCTATAAAAGTGATTTATTATCCTAAATTAAAACTATTTCTTCATCTTTAAGTTACTGCAGTAGTTGAAATTGGTTTTCTTTTTTTTTTTTTTTTTTTTTTTTTTTTTTAGCCATGGAAGTTTCTTTGACAACTGAAAATCCTATTTTTTACAAGTTGATGAAAAATACATTTTTCAATCCTGAATTAAATATTATATAAAAATGAAAGCCTACTTTTGAAGGTATAATACTGTTGGTTTATTCTAAAAGGCTATCGCTAACAAAACCAAAAAGTTTGTGCAGCCCTCTATTTTGTTCCTAGGACAGTTTCATGTTATCAATTTGGCTATACCCACGATTTACACTACTGTTTGAAAGATAGAGGAGTGAAGGATACATAATTTCAGGGATGGATGGTCAGGACTTGGGAGGTGTGTGATATAGTTGCCCATTAGCTTTCCTTGATCCAAGGGAGTCTCAGGAAGCTGTATAGGAATGCTGCAGGCAAAGCTGGTATGAGTATAATTTAATTAGACTTTTATCCTTTCCCTCAAACATAGCTAGCCTGAAACTAACCAATATAAGTGAGGGAAGGTGATTGAAAAGTGAACTGTTTGGAATCACAATATACATTTTCAATCACAAGCTGAAGGAATTCCTTAAAAAATTATTTTTTCTTTCATTTTCATTGAAGAATATCTATTGAATAATGATGAATATTATAACTTAGGTTCTTTTGACATGCTATTAAAATATTATGTATCTATCAGAATCACAATATAAATGTAAAGTGTTGGCCCTTTATCCATTGCTATGAGTAGGCTTCATGAACCCTGCCCCACCATACGTATTAGCTTTATGTATATATTTCTCAGACGTGAAAACAAAATAAGCAAATGTGTTAGCTCCATTATTAACCACTTACTTAAATTAATAACTCTTTGTGTCTTGTTCTCTTCATTTTTAACATTAGAAATTTAGACTATAATCTCTAAACTCTGCTACTTCATGATTTTTTTAATTCTATTATCTTCCTTCCATTCTATCAGAAAAAAAAAATATTATCTTGAAACATTTTGATATAATAAAAAGGAAGGGATCCTATAGTAATCACATTTTGCATTCTGTATACCCCATAAATATTAAAGAATATGTATTCTTCAATAGTGTATATGGATATGTGTATATATGTATTCTTCAACACACACACACACACACACACACACACACATTCCAGTGTATACTCCATAGGAAGTACATGCGTGATTATATTAAATTACTACATTTGAGTAGTCAAAAAGTGATATAAAACATTCCAGAATGAAAGCTCAAAGAAATACAATGTACATTTAAAAAAAATTTGTTGACATTTTAAAAATAGAAAATATGACTATCTCTGGGAATTTTGAAAATCTTATTCTATACAAACGTAATTCACAGAGTTGTTTGGATCTTTAATCTTTTTTGAGGCACAAAAGCCTAGATTGCCAGGATAAATTCCACAATACTGACATATGCCAGTATGAGACATTGGCATACTGTGAAGCTGTGCGGTCAACCTTGAGAGAGATATAAATACTATAAACTTTCTCTTGCCAATGTGAAATTCCTTATTTAACTAAAATGGAATGGCAATACCTGGATTAATGATGAACATTGTTGAAGGCAATTAGCTGGTTGACTAGCTCCAGGTTCACACATTATTAATTCTAGATGTTCTCTCACAGACCTAAATCTCATGAGAACGTGGCCTGGCTTTGCCCTCTGTTTTCTTATTGGTTTACAATCTAGGTGTCCTTAAAAATAAATAAGAAGGCAAACAAACAGACAAATGAAGAAGATGAAAGCTGTAGCTAGGATGTTTTACCCTTTGAAGAATAGTGTTAGGGTGTTGAAAAAAAGAAGAAAACAAAAAGAAAGATTATTTTTCTCATATGTTATAAAAGGAGTACATTGCCTATAATTCTCTGGATAAGCCTCCCTATAGGAAAAGTTTAATTTGTATCTCAGATATTATTCATTAAAGTCACACTAAAATGAAATATCATAAAACTCAAAGTAAATGTTATAATTATGTATGAACTTAAAGAAGAAGGTTTTAAGCCAATATTTCTGAACTAACTCTCATTAACATTACATATGTGGGACTACAGCAAATGATATCTTCATTCCTTTTATGATAATTTTCATAATAATAATGTCACATGATCTCACAGAAGCAAGCTAACAATATTAGGCATTGGACTATGTATTTTTTCTTATGACATATGTTAACTCAAAATTATGTCTTAAGATATAAATGAGGGCTGGAGATATAGCTTGGTTGGTAGAGTGCTTGCCTTGCATGCACAAGGCCCTTGGTTCAATCCCCAGCACCACCAAAGGAAAAAAAAAAATCTAAATTAAGCAGAAGAAAAAACTGCACTTTATTGAGCATTTATTATGTTCTAGGACTTAAATGCTTTGTACATGTTATTTCATTACAACTTCAAAAAATCTTAGTAATCTCATTTACAGGCTAATATATATAAGTTTAAGTAGATTGAAAAAATGATCTAAGCTCAGAAACATGACAAGCATCTTAAATTCAAATTTGGCATTAGTTCTTTCTGAATCTGAAGTCTGCATTTGAGTGGCTCTGTTAAACTACACTGTATGTACAGGATGTACTATGATGGCAACTGTGAGAAACAGGATCATTTCCTCCTTTTCCCTTTGGAAATTCATATTCAAACATGTGTTGTCTACTTACTCTTACTATGGCCATCTTTTGCAGACACATTTTACTGTACTGACAGATTATCCCCATGTCTGCTTCAAATCAGAGAGTGTGCCTTATTTGAGAGTTGTATAATCTCATTTTTTTCTCCATATCCTAGTATAGGTTACCTTACTCAAATATTTGTTGAATGTGTAAACATAGTTAAATTGATTTTAAATGATAGACAACATTTGGTACTTGCAAAGATGTCATGAAGTTTTAGTTACTGGTAATAGATTTTACATATGTATATTTTAGTTTTTGCCTCTGAAAACTCTGTAGAGGACCCCTTCATTTCTAGATGAATGAACATAGTGTGTCCCTTTTAGACTACTGCAGAACAGATCAAATACCCTTTACTTTTCTTGTTATCAAAATCAAGAGTCAATGAAGGTTATATTCTGTTATTAAAATTAATGATACAACCATCTTTTGATTCTTCTCAAGACATTGATTGCTAATTGTCTGATCTTTTCTCTTTAATATATGCTCAATGTATTTTGCACAAGATATTTTGATTTGTGAGGGATGTTGCAAGAAATATTATGAGAAAGCAGGAAAATTTGTGAATAATTTACTTTTTAAATTAGAGGGTGGGTATATGGTTGTGTTAGCATATACTCTTGTTTTTTTTGCATTTGGATAGGTTGTCTTGTGTGAAAAATGAACATTTTATAAATTCTGTGGACCATATTTGAGTGATCCCAGGGGATCATGTAGTCTATGTAATCTGTTATGTTGCAGTGGGGAGAAAATGAGATTCATCATAGTAGATACAGTTTTATAGGAAGAAAAGCAATAAATAGAAGTTTAATATTCTTATTTGAGTTCATATCCAACCTTTTTTTTACCTTTTTATGTACATTCAATTACTTAATTCCACATGAAGGTACTAATTCTACTGGGATTGATCCTTAACCTTCCTTCATCAGTGACTCATAATGTTAAAATCAGGTTAGATTAATTGATTTCTGACACTATTTGGATGAATTACAAAATGAAAAAATCAACTCACTCTCCATTCCATTAATAAATAATATTATTCTAAACAAATTATTATATTCTTAGTGAAAATAATGAAAATATTCTTAAGATAGCATAAAAGGAGTCTTTTAAATACATTTATAATTTGTATATTTAATAAATACTGAAATTTTAAATCTTCCCCAAACACACACACATGCAAATAGATGATAGGAAACAAGCATTCCTTATGGTGTGATTAGATCCTATTGTGATAAGGGTAAGTTGAAGGATTCACATAAATAAAAGACAGGAAGAGATATTACACATTAAGATTATCATAAAATAATATTCTCATTGCTATGTCTATCCAAGATCCATATATGATACACTGTAACATTCTTCCACAAATGAAGTGGAAACTTACAACACAAGTATTTTGCCGGTAACACTAGAGCAAATCTTTTTTTATTAACTGAGTTGAACTTTAAAATTATGTTATGACCAAAAATCAATAAAGAGAAACTGATTTAAGTTCATCCAAGTGTGAAGGGGTTTATTACTAGTGCTACATCACTCTAATGATGTTCTCTTAAAAATTTGTTTTTGTGATATATTGCATCTATTATTGCTAAAAGGATAAAACTGCAAAGCAACCTTGGACATTAATAAATCAATTTAAGAAAAGTAGGCACATAGCCAAAGGAAAAGCAAAAATTCAGTATGGAGGTTTTAAATGTTAGGTAATTATAATATATGCAAACTACACCCACATCAAATTGCTAATGGGGATTTCCTTCACAGTATTTTTTTTAACTAGTAAAGTATTGTCCTTGTTAGTGACTTCACAGCATGATGGTAAGTAATATTTCTAAGACTTGTTTTCCTTTTTAACCTTCAAGGTAGGAAACTCCTGTAAAAACACAAAACCTAATATTTCATGAATTGAATTTCAGAAATTATTAGTCATCATGTACTTATTTCTATTCCAGACTATATAGACTATGCCAGAATTATATTAAAATATTAAGAAACCATACCTCACTTTTAAAAGTACATTCTCTAAAATATGCATCATACACATACCAAGATAAGCTTATATGATGAAAAATGTCAATTGTAGCCTTTGATAAAATGCTACTTGTAGGATTTTGGTAATACTTCTTATTACCTTTTTTTCAATGCATATGTTTATTGAATTCTTATTTGAACCATAACACATAAATACATGTGATATAATCAAATGTCTAAGGCAAATTTGATTTTAAATTTCAAGTATCACATATAAATAAGATTATTTAAATTCTGAGCATCTACTTCTGAATTTTCAGAGGATGCGCACCATAAAACTACTTCCTTTATTAGGTATTAGAACATACAAGCACCTTGGAAGTTTCTCTTGGTATATGGGAGTCACTGTAATCTCTTCCCCCAAAGAAACAATAATCTGACTTTTAGCCCTCCAGGCTAATTATGCCATTTTGAACTTTATGTAAATAAACTCATGAAGTATGTATTCATTGGTTTCTGAATTCATGTATTCAACATGTTTGTGAGTTTCAGTACAAATATTTCAATTATTTTCCTTCCTATGCATTTGTATGAATAGACATAATTTATTTAGCATTTCTACTATTGGAAAATATGGAATGTTTACCAACAGTAGAAATAGTATTAAGGAGAATATTTGGAGGATATTAAAAATAATACAGCTTGTACATTTTGGAAATATTTTGGTGCACATATATAGCATTTGTTTTGGGAGTTGTATTAGTTATTGACTTACAAGTAAGTATGTGTTTGAGTAGATATTGCTGGTTTTCCAAAGTGACTGTACAAATTTATATTTCTATAAGCAGTATATGGAAATTACAGTTGTTCTTATTCTACACCCTGGCCAGTACTTGACATTGCTAGGTTTGTAGTGGTAACTCACTGTGCTTTTAAATGTATTTAACAACACATTTTCTAATTATTAATAAACTCTATCACTCTCTTTGTACTTACTGGCCGCACAAATTAGCAATCTTGTAATGATGTCCTTGAAGTATAGCAACTATTCACAATATTTTTTTTTCTATCTCATAATCCCAAACTGTGTTGTCTGGTATGGGTAATCACTAGTCATAGATGGTTATTTTAAGTTTTAATTCATTTATACTTATATAAAAGAAAAAATTCAGTTTTACAAATGCACTAGACATAGCTTAAGTGTTTGACAACCAGAGATACCTATTGGTTATTATATTGGGCAGAATAGATATAGAACACTTTCTTTATCACTTAAGATCTATTAAATATTAATATTTGGAAGCTTTAAAAATTGTTCCTCATGCCTATAAAAATTCTGTGTTGTTTGGAATATCTAAATATAAACACACTATTATCAGTTAATGCTAGATAAAATTTATCATGTATTCAATTATAAGGATCAAGAATTAAATAGTGCTACTGGAAGAGCATTGTGAATAGTTGCTATACTTCATGGACATCATTACAAGATTGCTAATTTGTGCGGCCAATAAGTACAAAGAGAGTGATAGAGTTTATTAATAATAAATTAATAAATAATAATTAATATCTCAGCTTCCATCCTACCCCTATCCTTACATGGCTTGGTGATTTGAGGAAAACCTCAGTGTCTATCAACTTTTGTCTTTTCCTTTCTATAATAAAGGGATTAAACTGGAAATTCCAAAATAATCTGAATTCTCTGAATTTTGATGGCCCAATGTCATTTGGACTGGAAAACACATTTGAAATTCTAAGTAATACAGCTAAACTCTAAAATAGAAAGCAATTAAATAGCTTATAGACTTTACTGAATTTAGTTATGGGTGGAGTAACTGTATCAGGCAAGTTGCTGCCTGGTGATTATGCCCTCCCCCCTGCTTTAAGAACTTTTGCCTTAGATCAGCAACATTATTTTTACGTGAGAAATTGAATTTAGTTTATTTATGTTTGTATTTTCCACAAACTCACTCTAGTCTTTTACTCGTATCAGTCATATAGAAAATGTAAATGTTTTCTAATAGGTAGGTTCTATGTCAGTACTTTGAGGTGGTGTGAGAGGATTTTTCTACTAATTCAATAATGCCTTTCAGCCATCCTTATAAATGCATAAAATCTACTTTTAAAAACTATTCTTTCATTTTTCATTACAAGAACAACTTGTAAGACAACTTCCTGTTAAACTCCTCCTCATTTCTAAGACTATAGGTTCTGGTACAGAACCTGGAAACTCATACTGTTTAGACCCCAGGTCTCCCTAATGTAGGTTTTATTTCTTCATTCAACTGAACTATGGATATTATTTAATAGTGGCCAGTATATGCCTGACTTCCAGCTCATCACGAAAGACACAATGATCAGGAAAGTAGTCTTATAGTCTTTTAGAGAAGATGGGTATTATTTGCAACTTTCTAATTAAATCTTCTCTAGTACAAGGTAGGAAATTATCAGGATCTTGAGTATGTGTTGTGTGTGTGTGTGTGTGTGTGTGTGTGTGTTTTGTGTAGGTGATCATGCTCTCACCAGGGAAGGATTTTTGGTAGAAGTAGAAGTAGTGCTTCCATGTGTAATCGATTGAGTGGAAGTTAGGTTAGACTGAGAAGCATAGGTACTCACAGAAGCTCCATAGCACAGGTATTAGCTGACAGCAAACTTTAGCAACACAGTGACAATGGAATAAAAAAGTAAATGGGTGCAGAGGTATTTAAGATGCAGGATTTACAGTACATAGAGAGAAACTGAATTTACAATTGAGAGTGGAGTCAAGGATGACCATCAGTTTGCTACTTGGAAAACAAAATGGATGGAGATGTTATTCATTGATATAAAGAATGTATGAGGAAGCCGGGTGCGGTGGCGCATGCCTGTAATCCCAGCACTTTGGGAGGCTGAGGCAGGAGGATCACAAGTTCAAAGCCAGCCTCAGCAATGGCGAGGCACTTAGCAACTCAGTGAGACCCTGTCTCTAATAAAATACAAAAAAGGGCTGGGGATGTGACCCAGTGGTCGAGTGCCCCTGAGTTCAATCCCTGGTACCACACACACACAAAAAAGAATGTATGAGGAGAAAAACACACACAGTTTCAAAGGCAGAAGAGAGGTAATGATTTTTTTTTGGACATAATGAGATAGATATGCCAAGGGGAAATGTTCTATAGACTGGAGAATAGAAATTTTGAGTTTTAGGTTGAAGATTCAAAGACTGTTCTACACAAAGAAAATAAGTAGAACACTCAGCGTGTCTTTATAGAAAAGAAGATTTAGGGCAGAACATTGTGAAGTAGCTAATACAGGGAAGCTTTCTGAGTATCCATTATTTGATTCTGATTCTGTTTCATAGAAAAGTAGCCATTATAAAGATGATAATTTCATTAATCAATAATAGTATCAAGAATTGCCTTGCTTTTAACCCTGTCATCTGTCTCCATCCATTGAATACACTTCTGAATCAACAGTCCGATTAATGGATTTTGTAAACAAAACAATGTAAATAAAATATCAAATAGTTACAAAATAAAATTGAAGACCCTTAGTGGAGGATCTCTTGAAATCAATGAGCATGATGTTAGAAACTTTCAAGAATCAGGCAAAAACCTCTGACTAATGAAGATCTGATAGATACTCCCATTCTGTTATTCACTCTCCATTTATGTTAGTTCCATTATTTTAAGGTATTTTGCAAAAGACTCCTTTATTATTTCTGAATTTGCATATGTCAGATCATTTCAGATTTTTCATTGTTTTGCAAAGTGGGTTCTAAATAGTGTTTGCACTAGAATTGCTGCTTTTTTTCTTTTCATTTACTACTTCTTTCTTTCTCTCATGGTTTTCTGCATATCTCTGCACATCATGACTTTATTATGGTTCTTTGATGGGACTAGGTCTCAGATCTCCAAGAGTGTCTATCATGTCCTTATAGCCAGAGGCAAAATGGCCTTTCTGAACAAATTACCTTTTCTGTGTTGCCCCTCCTACTTATTCTGTCTCCATGTTCACAATTTAATTCTGAAAAACAATTGAGGTCAATCAAGCAAGAGACAGAGAAATAGGCTGTTTGAAGAGTTTGGATGAGGGAGGGTATCATAAGTACTGGATGAGAAACCATTAACATACTGCCCCATAAAATTCTTTTATGGCATTTTAGTTTCTCTGAAAGAGAACGCTGTGCAATTATTTATTATTATTTTAAAATCACACATACTAAAAATCAAAATTATTTTTAATGTGCGGCATTTTGGCTGTTCCTAGGTTTTAAGTGGCTTTTACTGTGTCCTCATATGGTAGTGCTGGGGTGGAGGGTAGTATGAAGAGGTGTCTGGTGTCTCTTCTTATAAGGATGTTAATCCTATAGATCCTGGCTCCACCATTGTGACCTCATTTAACCTTCATTACCTCCTTCTAAATCTTTTCTCCAAATATAGTCACATTAGGGGTTTCAACTTAGGGATTTTGGGGAGCATCATTCAGTCCCTAATACCATGAATAAGTAAGAAAGTCAGAATTTAAACCCAAGCATTTATACTATTAGCAGGTGCTCTTTAAATCTCCAGACTGCACATTTCTGAATGTACATCAGCAAAATTTACCTACTGTGTAATGTTGGGAAAATATCATAAGATCAGTGTTTTCTCTAGGGTAGCAGAACAAACAAAAATAATATTAGCATTTGGGGGAAATATATTCAGATTAGCCATTTTCATAATGACCTTGTAACAGTTTTTTTTTGATATCAAAGAAATAGCATATATACACTGAGATGAAAAGAGTAATATGCATTTAAAAATGGTTATTATTATTATCTTACTATGCAGTTCTGTATTGCTATTAAATAAGGAAAATGTTTCATATGCAGAAAATTCAGTTAGCGTTCATCTGAGTTGGACATTTTGAGTGTCTGTGACATCAATTTTATTTCCATAGGAAGGATTATGAGACTTCATATAAAGAAATTGTGGGGTCAGAAAGTCTTCAAAATAGCACAGATGCTATCAAAGTTTAGAAAATGGAATGATTACAGTTTTTTTGTATGTTCTGTGATACAAGTGAATTTAAATATAATCCAGTGAAATATAGAGATAAATGGAGAATATCTCTCTCTCTCTCTCTCTCTCTCTTTTTTTTTTTTTTTTTTTTTTTTTTTTGATATACTGAGGATTGAACCCAAGCCCTCCTGCATGCTGGGCAAATGCCACACCACTGAACTTCTTCCCCAGATCTTTTAAATTTTATTTTGAGTCAGGGTTGGCTAACTTTCACTGG
Source organism: Tamias sibiricus (assembly GCA_025594165.1). NCBI lineage: Eukaryota > Metazoa > Chordata > Mammalia > Rodentia > Sciuridae > Tamias > Tamias sibiricus. Next base: position 82,718,636 of record CM046660.1, read on the forward strand.
CTATCCTTGAACTTGCCTTTCTTCTGCCTCAGCCTCCTGAGGAGTTTAGATTACAGGCTTATACTGCTACACTCAACCAAGAGAGTAATTTTACTGGGTTTCAAAAAAACTTTTAAACTCTATTTGCATAGTTTCTTTAAAGTAAAAAATAGTGAAAAAGAAGAAAGGTCCTTAAGCTATGTATTTAATTACTTATATCAAGGTACTTTTCTTTAATTGAGATGATATGAAATAGAGAGGTTAGGTATATTATTTCCCTTAAATGAAAAGATATCTATTTAAGGCCTGAAGTGTTAAAAATTATTCAAAATGCTGCAATTGTTATTGGCATATTTTGGCAGTTTCTATTTTAAGATGTCTGTCTCCTTTCCTGATAAATTCTGATAAATTCAGCATGCAGTAAAGCTTGTCTTCTTAAAGTTTTGAATTCCCACTGCCTCCAACCACCCATTAACATCTTCAAGATCCTCATATCAGATCCATCATTCTTATGTTGCATTTCAAGACTAGTGAGGCTCTTCCTATCCTTATAATTCTTTTTCTCTGGTTCTAAATTCTCAATTGTATCCTATGCCAACATAAGTTATTTTTTAATATTTATTTATTTTGCTTTTAGTTGCACACAATGCAATGCATTTATGTTTACGTGGTGCTGAGGATCGAACCCAGGCTGTGCTTGTGCTAGGCGAACACTCTACTGCTGAGCCACAACCCCATCCCCCCAACATAAGTTCTTGAATTAGCCATTTTTATGTATTTAAAACCTTCCATCTCCTTTATGAAGGACTTTCCTTCTGTGAAATCTTCATCCAAGGTGAGTACGTTATACAATATGTTATAGTAATAGTAACTAAGGCGAAAAAATAATGAGAGAAGAGGGGTATGAGTTGAAATTCTAGATAAGGTGGAATGTCAAAGACACTACTTGGGAAGTGGCTTTTGAGTAAAATCTTAAAGGAGAGAAGGAATGAACCTTGCAGGTATAAGAGGGATGGAAACCCCACACAGAGGGAAGGCAAGGGAACATGTAAGGAAGAAAAGTCCCTCCATATGCCAGAGACTGATCATTAGTCAGTTCTTTCTTCTGTTTTCAAGTTTCATAGATATTCCTTAAATAAAGGAGGCATAAATACTAAAATAAAGAGGTCATATGGATATGAAAAGCAGACAAATCACTTGTACAGTCGCTATATTTTATGTACTACATATGTGTATTATTCACAGAAGCATATATTAACCTCTGAAAATAATTTTAAAGAGGGCTGGGGTTGTGGCTCAGCGGCAGAGCGCTCGCCTTGCACGTGCACGGCCCGGGTTCGATCCTCAGCACCACGTAAACATAAATGCATCGCATTGTGTACAACTAAAAGTAAATAAATAAATATTTAAAAAATAATAATAATTTTAAAGATAGTGCATATGACTTTCATAAGTGTATTTTGATATTTTATTTAATAAAGTTTCATAAGAATTAAAAATTACTCAGAGGCTCATATACTTTTTAGAAAAGAAAGGCAAGATGGAAAAAAGAAACTTACAATTAAATAAAAATAATAAAATTTAGGTCCTGGTCTATAAACTGTTAAAGTAGATAATAGTTAAAATTATAACAGATCCCTTTCAGCATGTGATAGGTGAAATTCTATTCATTTTAGGGAGTAGGAGATAAGATATAAAGAGTTTAAATATCTTACCCAAGATCAGAAAAGTCTTGGCAACCCTAAGGCTTTCACCTACAATCTCTATGCCTTTCGTAACTATCAATTTGTTTATGGCATTATGTATCATCAAGTTTATCCCCAAACTCTTCATTTTTTTTTTTTTTTTTAGTTTTTATACTTGTTCTTGATCACCCTTATTGAATGTGGCATTGAAATGCATTAACAAACCTTGATCTGATTCCACTTCAGTTGAAATAAAGCTTCACTTTTTTTTGAGTAGACTATTAATATGTTTTACAGCATCTGGTAAAAGATAAATTCTTTTCTCATATATTATCATGTAAGGACAGATACTGCTGCTTTCAAATATACAGGATTATTCACTGGAAAATAAATAATGCTTAATTTATTTGTAGAAAACACATTTTAATATAAATCTGATGTCCTATCTTTGCTTATATTGACTTCTCTTTTTAAAAAATCTCTTTAATATGGTTCAATTTCCTGCATTTCTCTTATTCTTGCTGTTGTCACTGCATTTTTTTAAAAGTAAGATATTTTATTCTTGACAGGAAAGCTTTATTGGATCATTACAGATCATTTATGGTTACTATTAGTAGGAACAAAATGAAAGAATTTGAGATGACTTTTCCAGAATGTGTTTTCTCTAATTCCAATTTAGAAATACATGCATTATTAGTATTTATAAATATCACCCTACTTAATTGTAATTATGGGAAAGTTATTAAAATGTTTTTTTTTCTACTCATAAATCAACATGTGGTTTTGCAAAGCATAGAATTGGCAGTCATGCTACATATTATAGTTCCTTATCACTATGAGTAAAAGGGACTTTTAATAATAGATCAGACTAAGATAGGTCATAGTGCATGTCAACAAAAAGTGTGTGTCATTAGATCTGAACTATCTCTAGTTGTTTCCTTTTTAAAAATCAGTGTATAATAATAATAGCAAACTTTTAATAATAAGCTTTAAAATGCTCAGTGCTAAATGCATGCATTTCTTCATTTAATTCCATGTAATGGTTATAAACATTAAAACACTGTGAGAACTGTCCTAGGATTTCAACCCAGATAACCTGGCTCTAGTGATGTCCATTTCTTAAGCATTATTTGTCTACTTGTAGGTAGCACCTTTCCCCAACTGGGTGTGGAGCTGAGGCTATAGTGGTGTAGGCTAGCTGTTTGATGCTGGCTGGGGCTATATTGACAGTTTCTTTTGTTGAAACAGGTCAGTGGAATCAGGCCCATATGAGAACTGGGTAAACGTGCAAATCTTAATTGGCTTAGTGCTGTAGCCAGTGAAACTATGAGAAATCAGAACTACTGATTATGAAAATATGAAAAAAGCGATTTTAGGTATAATAAGGATTTACGAGAGGAAATTCTCTCTTACATGTTAGGCTACTTAAAGAACTAAGTTGTCTTTCTTCTTAAGCTTTGAGATTTTTGCTCAGAAACCTCTATAACAAGACATCTGATATCAGCCTTAAAATGTTATATAAACAAATCAGTTTCAGAAAATCTTAGCCACATATTATGCTTTTAAAACAGGACTGTTTTTGCCTTATGAATAACCATTTTAAAAATTGTTATCTGATGTTTTGGTTTATGTTGCTATCTAACTGCTTCTTTCCACAAGACCGTGTTACATAGAAAAGACACTACATTTGTATCTATTGATATGTAGCAGCTTATCACAGATAAAGTTGTGATATTTGATAATTTAGTGGAGTTAATTTATAGGCATCAATTTAAATTTCAATATTTGAGGATTTGTTCTTTGAATTCAGAAGGTGAAGGGCATACTTTTAATTACAAGGCAAATGATATTTCTAAAAGTATAACTTTAAAATAGTTCATGTATTGAGTTTATTGTAAAATGGGTCTTCCATGGTTTATTCAAAGGGACACAGAATTTCTAAAACCTATTGGTTTTGCTTTTTTTATGCTTTGGCTAGAAATAATGACTGAAACAAAAGCATGAGAGCTGCCTAAACTGATTTGTGTAGAATTTTACAAGTACATGATGAAGATCTTACAAACCAAAAAAATTTAGAGTCTTGTTGCCAATGGATATTAATGTTAATAATATTAATCTCTAGATAGCAATCACAAATATTGATATTTGAGGGAGTCATGGTTGGGGTTCACAATACTTTATTCATGCACAGAAAACAGAATGGAAAAAAAATATAGTTTGCTTCAAAACAAAGACAATTATAATTTTATTAAAAATTTGAAATAAAATAATTATCTTTTTGTAATTTTTAAAATGAGTCTTTTTGCCTCATTAAGAGACCAGTTTCCAATGTGAAAATAATTTTTTTCTTGCAGTAATAGAATCCTTAGTAATTAAAGAGTAGAATGCTCCAAAAAACAGAAATTATTATTATTATTATTATTTGTAAAATCACTTACTGGCTTATTTTATAAATGTAGAAAAAATAATCTGAATATATTTTACATATTGCTAACCCATATGCAATGTTAAAATTAAATTCTTTGAATTTTTTGTTGATAATCTTTCACCATGTTGGAAGATATATGTTTGGCTAACTTCAAACAAATCAAATAATATATAAAAATAAGAAAGGATAAAGGATAAAGCAAACAGTCTTCCATCACTGTGACTTGTTCTGTGAATGTCAGTGGTTATTGATCTAGAAGGAGAGTTAATAGGATATCCTCCTGTGCTCAAACTCACCTAACCGTCTCTTGTTAGCAGGTAGGCTGGGAGATGCAGGCAGGGACATCTTTCTGCCACTGCATGACATGAAGTTCAGAAATACCTCCATGTCTGATTAATGATTTATTTCCTTGCTGTGAACAGATATGAAGGTGGACAGACAATGAGTGAATTAAGAAAGTACAATTAGGCTCATACATTTTAGTAAAGATTTTAATTGCTAGTTTGTTGTTTTCTTAGATACTGGTCTGTTTTGTTACCTCATATGCACAGACATCTCAAGTAGCAGTGTGATTCATTAATACTTTGTTATAAGCACATTATTCCTCTTTTCAGGACTTTCCCAGTGCCTTTCCATGTCTTGCACAATAAAAGCTCTAATCTGTGTAATGACCTAGAGTTCCTATATGACCTGAGTCTCCACTGAGTCTTGAACTCATACCCCATTACTCTCCTCCTCCCTCACTCAGTTCTAGCCACATCAGCTGCATCATGATCTCATGAACATGCTGGACATTTTGCTTTAGGGTCTTCTTGTTCATCTGCCTAGATGTACCGTCTTTCTTAACTGCAAAGGTAATTTCTTCTCTTAATTGATGTATTCACTGAAAAACCACTTTCCAGCAAAGATTTATTCCATGTGTTACCATTTCTAGAATTACAAGCTACATCTCTCTCCTCTCATTTTTATTCTTTAGTATATATGACTGTAACATACTATACAATGTTCATTCTTATATTTATTTGCAGTCTATCCCCCTAGCATAAGCTCTTTTAAAAGAAAGAATATCTGACTCATATCACTTTTATATGCTCTGTGCCTGCCACATTGTAGATGCTCAATTAATTTGCATTTGTAAATAAAATAATTTATATGAAATTATCTATATTACATGTTTATAATATTGTTACTGTTTTGTTATTAATGTAATACTATTGAATAGCTCAGGTGCAAAAAGTTCAGCAAGATTAGTTTACATAAAATTAATAGATTTTGTTGAGATTTTACTCAGTTGATCATTTATTTGGTTAAAAAATATCATTGATTGATGATTCAGAAGCACATTTTTGGCAGAGATCTGCTATTCCTGGATCTAGGTTGCATTTCTTTGCATTAGTGAAGAAAGACTTATTAATACTGCCCTGTATTAACACTGATCTGTATTGTATCATTAAGATGAACTTAAAGCACGTTTAGTGAAACCTTCCAGCATCAAGATGGCCTCAGTGCTCATGCCAGATATCCAGCAGGTATCCCATCAATATTTATTGGATATATCCATGAATGAATGCAGAACAGATAAATATGCACTATGAGTAAAACCAATGAACATTTACAACAATACTGATAAAAACTAGCACCATCATTTTAAATAAAATTAAATATCCATGTAAATTAAGAGGTAGAGTAAATTATTTGTTTAAATGACTTTATCATGTTTCCTAGTGCAATTTATACTACTGTTCTAGCTTTTTAACAAAATTAACATTGATTTAAATGTATACATTTAACATTTCCTGAGTGTTACTATTACTTTTCAAAATAGGATATGAGGCAGACTCCTTACCCCCTTCATCTTTCTCTTCCTGATTCCTCAGTAGTCTCTCATTCACACACACAGGCACATATACCTATGCATTGTAAGTATCACCACCTACAAAAAGGAAAGATCTGCCTGTAAATTTTAGGTACTCGTGACAGTTACTCAAAAGTGACAAAACTCAAAATACTGATATTTTACTGAATATCCATAAATTTACTGCTTTGCAAGTGATTTGCAAGCCAAAAATGAATCAGAAGATACCAAAGTTTGGTTTATCATGGAAGCAGAGAGTGTAAAATGAAGAATAGAGTAAAAAATAAAAAGTCCCTTTAGATGAATTATAAAATACAGAATATGCTTCAATAATTCCAATGTACTGTTTTAAAGAAGGCAATATTTTGACTTACCTATTTTGTAAATGAAATTATTGTAAGGACACTAGATACAAAAAAATCTAAGTTTATCCAGGAAGTCTTACATTTTTCTAATCATCTCTGAAAATATTTATTGATCATATCAAGATTGAAAAATTAATATTCACTTTGGAGATACCATTTTATAACAGCTTAGAATATCATACTGAGAACCACAGGCTTCACTTAACAGGTTCAATCAGCCTGAGTTGTGTTAGAATCAGGGCTAAAATAAATACTCCCAAACTCTGTTGAAATATTCTAATATATTTAGAGTGGACTTCATGTAGTGTGAAGAGGAAAACATTATGCTCCATTGATTTTTATGTGTTTTTAAAGGTAATTTAACATAGTAATGGTTGCATGCTAATATTCATAAGACAAATGGAGAAAAATCAACAAATGTAGACTAATAAAATATCAGGGTAAGTTATGAAAGAAGAAAAACTTAGACATTAAAGTTTAAATAAACCCCTGTAGTACTTCATCAACTAACTAAAAAGATAGAAAAATAATGTGTATACATCTGGATTTTGGGTTGTTTCCCTTTATCTTTGATTTAGAAGGAATAGACATTCTTGTAAATTCTTCCTGGAATTTTACAAGTGCTACTTTAAAACTCAGAAGTAAGCATTATTGGACTAATTGATTCCTCAGGCCACGTTTAGACAATCACTCTGGTGCAGAACATATTAACATTTTCCAATTATAGGTATGAAGGATGCTAATTAATAAGTTGCATTATACAAATTAGTTAGCACCCTCCAGTTGTCTTCGGTGAAAGTATTTCTTTTTAGATGTTACTGCACAGGAAATGTTGTCATATTTTCTGTTAGGAAGAGAATATGAAATAATCAATTTTAAATTCTGCTTGTTCCTAACACTAGCAAACTCTCCTCTATACTTTTTGATCAGCAGATATTACAAAGTTACCAGCCAGTTGGTCTCATTAGCGCTGTTGTGTTATTTACTTAGAAAAGCACTTTTATGCCAGACTCTGTTCCAAGGTCTTTACAAATATTAGCTTAATTCATCTTCATAATAGCTCTATTATATAAGTACTAGGAATACTAATCTTAATTAACACAACTTTCGTATTAATCAATACTGAAACTTAGTCTGTAAATAAAAAATAACTAATAACCAAGATGACCATGTAATAGGTTTCAATTTTAGCTTCCTGAAAAATTTTATAAAATGAAACTTTTCTCCAAACGTGTATTTAGAACCAAATGTCAATAAGAATTATAGTACAGTTTTTATAATTAAGATTGGAGTCATATAAAAGTTAATTTAATTTTTCCTATCTGTATGCACATTCATTTTCTCCTGTGTCCCTTCAAGTGATTGGTTGCCACCAAGTATACCTGAGTATGCTAATACCCTCAAAGTAGAATGAAATTAAATAGATCCTTCCTATTTTATATTGTCTACAAAAAGAGGGCCTTTGTTAAACTAAGACCACTACTGATTTCTGAGATGAAATTAATGTTCTATGATTATCTTCTGCTTAAGACCTTTTACTGACTTTTAAACAAGTATCCAGATAGCTAAAGATTTTCAATGAAGATTTTGCTTTGTTAAAAATTATACAACTGGGTCATATGTTATTTTCCATTCCTATCTTTTAAAGAATCTCCATACTGCTTTCCAAATTTGAAGTAATTTCCAGATTTGTACTAATTTACAGTCTCACCAACAATGTATAAGTGTACCTTCTTCTTCGCACCCTCACCAATGTTTATTATTATTTGTACTGTAAATGATTGCCATTTTAACTGGAGTTAGATGAAATAAATCTCAGTGTAATTTCGATTTGCATATCTCTGATTGCTAAAGATGTTGAACCTTTCTTCTATATTTGTTGACTATTTGTGTTGCATCTTTTGAATAATGTCTCTGAGGTCAATTACCCATTTTTTGTTTGGTCTTAATTTTTTTGAGTTCTTTATAAATTCTGGATATTACTCACCCATTGGAGTAGTATAAGCCACATTCAGAAAGTCTGCCAAAGTTTTTCTTTTATAGTGGTAGGGAGGGATGGAGGGAGAGAGAAAGACAGAGAGAGAGGGAGAGAAGGAGGAGGGAGGAGAGAGGGAAAGAAAGAAAAAGAAAGGAAGGAAGGAAGGAAGGAAGGAAGTCAAAACACAGTGGAGCGGGGCAATCTCATCAAAATGGAAGGGAGACCAGTAGAGTAGAAGAAGAGAATTGAGGGGATGTAGGAGAGGGCATGGAGAAGTACTGGGGAATATAATCTACCAAATTATGCTGTCCATGTAGGATTACATCAAAAAAATTTTGCTTTTATCTGTAATTGTAATGTTCTAATTAAAATAATAATAATGATAACCATAGTGATAATAAAAGGAAGATCAGTAGAGTAGAGCAAGTGGATGGGGGTTGGGGGAAGAGGAGAGGTCAAGGAAGGCACTAGGGAACACAATTCTTCCAATTATATGCATGTACAAAAATGGCACAACAAATCCCACTATTATGTATAATTATAATGTACCAATAAAATATGCAGTTTTAAAAAGAAATAAATTTCTAATTTCACTTCTATTGCCTACAAAATCAAAAAGTTGCTTCAGTTTTAGACACTTATTACCTTCCCTTAACATGTCTTCATATAGCTTTACTACATGAAGTTTTGTTTGTCTGTGTTCCTCATGCCAACTAATACCTTTGCTTCACTACCTTGACTCTGTACTATAGACAGAGACGAGACTGGCATCCAATTAATTCTGATTGGTTTTTGGACTGTCCCTGAAATCTCTCACACCAGAGAATCAGTAAATACTTCTTTCTTTCGTCCTTCCTTTCTTTCTTTCTCTTTCTTTCTTTCTTTCTTTCTTTCTTTCTTTCTTTCTTTCTTTCTTTCTTTCTCTGCTTCTTTCCTCCTTTCTTTCTTTCTCTTTTTTTAAAATTTGAGTTGGGTATTGCTAATTTAAATCCCCAAAGATTTAAAAATATAATGTTTCTGGTTGATATTTTCTTAAGCAGCTGATTCCCATTTATGTTAAGAAACCCCAAAGTCTGCAGTTTTTCTGCTTATTACATAATATCTGGTCTTAAAATGCTAGCCAGTTTCTTTAATGCTTTATGACCTAAAGGTTATTCATTCATGATGTGCAGGACAGTCACAGGAAGACATATGGCCAGGCGCAGTGGCACATGCCTGTAATCCCAGAGGTTTGGAGGTGAGGCAGGAGGATCTTAACATCAGTAATGGAGAGGTGCTAAGCAACTCAGTGAGACCCTGTCTCTATGACCCAGCCATCCCACTCCTGGGTCTATTCCAAAGGGACTTAAAAGCAGCATACTACAGGGACACAGCCACATCAATGTTTATAGCAGCACAATTCACAATAGCTAGGTTGTGGAACCAACCTAGATGCCCCTCAGTAGATGAGTGGATAAAGAAAATGTGGTATATATATACACAATGGAAAGGTGAAATTATCTCTTTGATATGAAGATACTAACTTATAAAGGCAAGAGAGAGGGGATGAGAGGAATGAAAGAACTTTAAATAGACCAAAGAGGGGGGAGGGAGGGGAAGGGGCAAGGGGATAGGAATAATGGCAGACTGAGTTATCCATGATTACCCTAAATACATGTATGAAGACACAATTGTAAAAATACTTTATATAAAACCAGCAACTTGAAAAATTGTGCTCTTTATATGCAATATGAAATTAAATGTACTCTGCAAACATGTATAACAAATTAGAATAATAAAAAATTTAAAAAAATAATGGCATTTGCAGGTAAATGGATGAAGTTGGAGAATATAATGCTAAGTGAAGTTAGCCAATCTCAAAAATCCAAATGCTGAATGTTTTATCTGATATAAGTAGGCTCATTCACAGTGGGGTTTGGTTGGGGAACATAGGAGGATTAGAGGAACACTAGAAAGGTCAATGGGGAGGGAGGGGAAGGGAGGGAACAAGGGTGTATGAAGGAAAAAAAAAAGATGGTAGAATGAGATGGATATCAGTATCCTAAATGAATGATTGAAGACATGAATAGTATGAATATACTTTGTATACAAACAGTGCTATTTAAAAAGGTGCTCTATATATGTACTATGAATTGCATTGCATGATATTGTTATATATACAACAACGTTGCATAAAAATAAAAGTTAAAAAAAAAAGAATTGAAAAAAAAAATACAAAATAGGGCTGGGAATGTGGCTCAATGGTCAGGTGCCCCTGAGTTCAATTCCCAGTACTGCCCCTCCTCCTCAAAAAAGATATCTAGCCTGAGTAATTTGGTTTGAGTGTTCCTTCCTCCTCTATAAACAGAAATGCTAGGTTCATAAGCCTCAATGATTCTATAGTTTTTTTTGTGTACTCTCTTCAAATTCTATTAAATTATTATCTTCTGTGAATCTGGGTGAATTGCTTACTTAGGCCTGGCCATATGACCATATACAGTCACTAATGAGGTTCATTCACTAATTTATGCAAATTTTTAAAAAGTGGAAGTAGGTGAGACTTGTTGAGAGTTGGGGTGTGGTTCCAAGGGTGATCAATGCTGGAGCCCCAGGAGTCAGACCTCCACAGTAAGCAAGAGAGATACAGGGCTGATGCAATGGTGAAGATAGGTACTGGATTTAAATTAGGAATTGCTTCCTCACTTAACTTCTTTAAAAGAAGAATGTGGCCCTTAGCCCTCGGTTCTTTGGATGGCCCAATCCAACTGCCAGCATGATTTCCAGGCTCCATATCTTTTACATGGAAAATATGTCAAACAGCTGGAACAAAGTTACAGGCTGAGAACATCTTGGTGGGAGGACAAGAGAAAACATGTTTATTCCTCAGGGATACTGAAGTGCCCAGGGGTAAGCTGACATTTTTCTGGAACAGTTATCAGTAATATTTTAAAGTCCATCACCCTGTTTATGTATTGAAATTTTTAGACTGTTTCTTGTTTTGTATTTTCTCTCTGGAAAATATAAGGAGGTGGTCTTAAATAAATTTAAACAAAAATTGGGGGAAATAAATGGAAGTAAATATATTGCCTTAATGTAATAGATACTGTGCAACATGCTAGGATTTTAAAAAATGAATAGAGCTATGTACAAGAAAATAAACAGAAAACTCAAGTACATATTGATGATCATTAATGAGTTAATAGCTGTAAAAAGTTTGGGATCTCTCGATAATGTGAAATTATAAAATTCAAATATCTGATTGATTTAACAAGTGGTGAGAATGTAGAGAAACTAGAGTCCTTGTGCACTGTGGTGGGAGTGTGAAATGGTACAACCATGTAGAAAATGCTGTGGTGAGTCCTCAAAAAACAAAAAAAAACATATTATTACCAAAAAATGCACTTCTGGGTATATTCCTTCAAAATTTGAAAGTAGAGACTCAAATATATGTGTATACACACATACACACACACACACACACACACATACACAAACACACATATGTATATATGTATAAAATATATGAACTAAAGCCCGTTGTAGTAGTGTTCACAATAGCCAAAAGATGGAAACCACCCAAATATCAGCAGATAAATGAATAACCAAAGTGTCTCATATGAATACAATAGAGTATTATTCTAGTCCTAGCTAGTGGGGAGGCTGAGGCTGGAAGGTGAGATTAAGGATTCTAGATCAGCCTGAACAATTTAGCAATACCCTGCCTTTAAAAACAAAAATAAAAACAAAACAAAACAAACAAACAAACAAACAAAAAACAAAAAAATCAAACACAAAGAATATTATTCAGTCTTACTACTGAACTGTGGAGACTTAAAAAGGTTAGAATAGTTAATGTTGTGTTATGTATATTTTACAATACAAACTTAATTGTAAAAGAAACATTTTATAAAAGTTAGTAGTGAATCTCAGTAGTATAATGATAACTGTTCCCTTATAATAATGGATCCACCACCCCTAGAAGTTAAGCATTCCTGCATGAACATTCTGTTCTATAAATTATGGCCCATCTTGACTTGAGTTTATTTGCTTAACTGTCACAAGAACCCTCTTATGAAATGTCTTATATATTAAACATTCTTTGGTTCCTGAGGGAAGCTGTCTTAACTATGTGAAATAAAAATTTAAATGTTTATTTATCCATCAGATTTATCCCATTTTACTTTAAAATGCCCTATTCATAGTAGTAAGTTTTATCAGAATGTTCAAGTTAGAACTTACTTAAATTTCACAAAAATGAATTTTACAATATGCTTTATGACTCACTTTTCCACAGACCCTTAGAAGATATTACTTAGCTATATGGTTTCAGGACTTTCAATAAACATAAACTTATAAATCCACCTTTTAAAAATGAGAAATGACTTTCAACAAAAAGCTAATAAAAAGCCTGGAGTAAAGACACAGTCTTGTCTGTGAGAGTATTAAACCGACTATGGGCAATTCTCCAAATCAGTGTCAGCCTCAGAGACCAAATTCCTGGTTGAAAATATTGTTCTGCACTTATTGCTACTAGCCATATAATTTTGGGCAAGATATTTATCTGTGTTAAATCTCATTTTCCTCTTAGATGGTAACAACATTACCTTTTCACACTTACGTGGTTAAGATTAAATGAGAAATTCAGGTCCACATTTACTTATCCTCTATTCTAAAATACATAGTTAATACATAGTTATTAAAGCTAGTTTTCCCCCCATAATTTGTCTCCAAAATTAATTTAGCACAAAATCCTGACCTAAGTTGAATTAACACTATTTTTAGTCTTTATTGTTCCCATTTGTTTATTTACTTATTCCCATTTATTTCATAGGTTCAAAGTAATTGCATATGGGTAGCTACCCAATCCAAGTGAGACCTGGATATCTGTAGTGTGTATATAATGTTCCCTATGTAAAATCCAGACATCCTGAATTCCCAAACATATTTGGCTTCAAGAATTAATAAGGGATAATGTGACTGTATAGGAAGCACTTAATAATATATATATCCGACATTTAGTTTAGCTATCATCATTATTAATTTGGGCACGTGTGAGAGTTTGAAGTTCAAAAGCAACCATGCTATTTCATTTAAAGTATCATCAAAAGCGTCACTTGAATTGATGTAAATTTTGCCAGATCAGTGAACAAGTGCTATTACATGAGGGTGAGTAATTTAATGAGGTTCCTGCTTCTTTTCTTACCTTTCATACAATGTATAATTGTGTTGCATCATTTAAATTTCTCAGTCCAAATAATCCCATTTATATACATTACTACCTCAAAATTACTTGTATTTATTAGAATTTGACCTATTTCTAAATAATTTTATAATTAGGTTGATATTTTTGGTTTGCATGGTTGACTAAAAGCTTTATTTTTTCACAGCCAACTTCTGCTCCTCATCTCTGATACAAAGAACATTATGACTAAATAGACTTTGAACTATTCAATCTTGTATTTTCTCAGTTCTGGGCAGTTTAATGTTTCCCTGGATTCTTAGAATACAAGCTTTTAACATTTCTGAAAATAGTTCTTCAAATAAACTTTTAATATTATTTATACAGGTGTGGTATGAGGTATGCAAGGCTGTTTATGGCATGTTTATTATAGAAAGACAATATTCAATGAAAATATGATGAACTTATTAATGATGCTTGTATCATGTATGATTATGCCCCAGAGAATTTTTATTACTTATTATAACCAACTCTACTTTATCTAAAATAGGAAACTGAAATTGATCTACATATTTTCTGAGAACTACAATTATGTCTTTAAAAACGTTCTTTTTATTTAATTAATTTAAAATAACCTGATTAAAAAACTTACAAGAAAAATAGTACATTTACTATTTGAACTGTCATGTGGTCAACTATTAAACATTCTTAGGTTCCTGAGGGATTAAGAAATTAATAACATATATTTTTAAATAAATCTGAGAGTGGTTTTCTTACAAAGTATCATCATGAGTAATTTTTAGTTGTCCAATGGAACTTGCAAGTGGTAACTATTATTATTCTGACTTTTCTCAAATATTGGCAAGTTGGTATTTTTAAAGGAGGGAAAAAGAATTATGCTACTAAGTTTATAATTTATTCTGAAAAATGTGTATTCTATTAATACCCACAATGAAATAATTCTTTGTAATATTAATGGTAAATTTATCCAAAAATTTTAAACTTTTATTTGAATTTTATTGCAATTTAACATTTTGCAAATTTTCACCTCTTCAAAGTAGCATGTGGGCAGTCTCTGGACTTCTATATTTTTTAGAGCATTTTTAATTCAGTATATTTCAACTAAAATAATTTATGCGGGAAATAAATGTTAATCTTTTTCATCTTAAAAATTTACAACTTTTAGAAGCTGAAAACCCTAAGTTTTTTCTATCCCATGTGGCTCAAGACATGGAAGTGTATCATTTCAATAGTGTTTTTGAGAACCATGACTTTTTTTTTAAAACTGGCACAAAAAGTTTTTAAGAGCCTTTAGAGTTGCCAGCGAAAATATAATTTACTTTTTTCCTTTATTTATTATATTAATTTTGAAGCAGAACTCTCTCCAAGGATCATAATTTAAGTTTCTTAACTACATGTAACAGATTAGTACTATTTTGACATAAACAACAAGCATTCTGAGTAGGTTCATATATTTGGAAGCAACAGCTAGCTGGTTTCAGGATCCCCATAAGCAACTCTGTTTGCATTGCCAGCACACATTTGACACAAAAGGTATATTGTGTGGTTAGAGAATCTGTAACATGTTATACAGCATTGCCCCTAGCACAGAATCTCATAGCCTAATGCTCCAATCTTTAAAGGATAGAAAATATTTTCTTGGCCTTTATGAAAAATCAATCCCAGGTGGCCTTGGGGGGTCAAGATAAAAATGATTATTTTGAAAATACACACACACACACACACACACACACACACACACACACACGTACAAACATGTATGTAATCACTCCTCACCTCTACCCTAAAAATTTTTCTTCCTCTTACACCTTTTTTCCTGTCTACCTTTTTCCTATTCTGTCTTATAGAAAGGTACTGATAAATCTTCAATATTTTTTTAGCTTTCATCACATTGCATGGCTATAAAAAGTTAATAACAGATTTATTTTTTATTAGCATTTATGCTGCAAATGCAAGAGAAATCTTAAATTCTAATTTAATGCACCTTTAAAGTCCTTTTTATTAGCCTGTTAATTCCCAGCTGTACTGTTTTATTGGAATGTGCATTACATTTGTGCCATAGTCAAAACAACAGTGTGGATCTAGAATTGTAGGGAAAAAATATCTACCGTAGTTGTATAAACTCTATATTAAAGAGTTTGAAAGTACATCATATATAATACTGATCCATTGAAGTTGTAATTATAACAACATATCTTATAGTATTATAAATGAAAGAAGTAAATAGATAGATAGGTATAAATATATTTGTGTATGTGTGTGTATATATACATATGAACACACATACATACATCCCTAGGTAGGAGATTTTATTTGTCAATAAGAGACATCTGTTAATGATGATAATTAATAAATTCCATTTTAAATTTGAACCATTATTATACTGTCTGGGAAACAGTGTGTGTGTGTGTGTGTGTGTGTGTGTGTGTGTGTGAATTATATTCAGTTTTAATGTAATATAGCTACTTTCTTGAGAACTGGAATTGTGTTCTAAGAGTCCTCCTACTTTTCATATCAAAGAAACATTTGTGATTGGATTAATATAATAGGAAAATATGCATTTGTCATACTTAGTGACCAATTTTGGTTTTTCTTCCATAAGAAATCAGAACTGCCAGGCATGGTGGTTCATACCTGTAATCCCAGCACTTGGGAGGCTGAGGCAGGAGGATCATGAGTTCAAAGCCAGCCTCAGCAATGGCGAGGCACTTAGCAACTCAGTGAGACCCTGTCTCTAATGAAATACAAAAAAGGGCTGGGGATGTGGTCCAGTGGTTGAGTGCCCCTGAGTTCAATCCCCGGTACCAAATAAATAAATAAATCATAACTACAATTTTTGCCTTCTTATTTGTATTCTGTATATGACCCAGCAGGTGTCAAACTAGAGAAAACTGGGTAACCTGATAATTCACCTCTAATTAAATATCAAACATCTCCGCCACAATTTTTACATGCATTTCCCCAAATGAAAATGCAGATGGCTTCACTTGAGCCTACAGAGTGACAACTTCCCTTTAAAATTTCTGCTGAAATGATAAAGTGGGGACAATGCCAATTCAACTGTTATAGCTCATTCACATAATAGACAGGATGGCAATTGTGTTGGGAGAGAGTTAAAGCACCCTGGAGGTATAAGTACAAGCCATCTTCATTGCCACTGCATCAGTCCAGCCATACTCAAACCCAGGAAGGAAAAACATGTGGGCCTTGCTTTATTTTATACGTAGCAGGAGTTGGCAGTAACGTTACACAGAGAAATAGATTTCCGACATTTTCCCTGCCGTTAATTGTAATTTTCCAAGGTTTCCTCTGTGACAGAGTTTACAAAAGGGAGCTTTAGTAAAAACTATCATTAGCTCCATGGATCGATATGGTTTAGGGAATACAAAACAACTTGAGTTGCTTAAAAATAGGAAGTATCAGAGGGTGTTCCCCTCCTCCCTATGGATAGCAAATCACACTATTGATCCATCTACGGTCTAACTGCATAAAATTTTCAGATATCAGGTGGACTAGCTGAGAATACAAATAAAGCCACTCTACTAGTGGGTAGAGTAGATAGCTCCTCAGATACCTCCTGAGTAGCCCAGTATGACTTTTTCAAAGATGTGGCCTCTGTCCATAAGACCATGAAAGATAAGAAATGGCTTAAGATCAAAGGTATTGTTGTTCTATTTTTCTATTTATCCTCTTTTTTCTGTATTTCTCATTATTTGTCCAATGGCCTTTATCAAGGAATCCTGAGAAAAGATAATGACAAAATGGAAACATATATATGGGAAATCAAATTAAATAGATCAGAATATGATCTTATAGACATATAATTATAGTATGATTACTACATGTTGAAGAAATAAAATTGAGATTAAGTACATATAAAAAAGAATTGCTGTCACCAACACCTAAATTGATATGAAAAATTAACAAAGTTCTATTCTAGTTTGGACAACTGCCTCATATAGCTAGTTTATCTTGATTTTGAAAACTGAATAAAGAAGAAGTTAGAATTACAGCAAGAGGAAAATGAAAAAGAATATATATATCTACAAGTAGGACAAAAAATTTCTACTTCTTTACACACTTTATTACAAAAATACCTCAAAATTCAGTGACAGAAAAGGAGGATGATTCCTTACACCAGTGATTCTCACAATGCTGTCCCCAGACCAACAGCATCAGCATTATCTTGGGACTCATTACAAATGCATATTCGAGGCCAAAGCTACATAACTGGACATGGGGTAAAACCAGCAATTTGTGTTATAAGTCTTAAAAATAATCCTCCCACTGTTTAAAATTGGAGAATCACTTCTTTGGACCTTTGTCTTATGGAGATACGTTCACTAGTGAAATTATATACTTACTAGGAAGCTTAGTAGTTATCTGAGGGTACATCTTTACAAAATGCCCTTAGTCTTATAAGGATCAGTATTCTTATTGTTGAGGAAGAGAAATAATATTTAGAGAAACTAGTAGTTTTAAATAAACTTAATTGAGATGTGTTTTGATATTAGGTGTTATTGGATCTTTATGCATTTTAAAAGCACAGCTCTGAAAATGCTTTCTAAATGAATGGGAACCAGGTTAATTTTGTAATTCCTAAATAATATCCAGCTCTAAAATAGGCACATAATATCTTACAAAAGTGTGATCTCCTTTAATTATCCAGAATCTTTTTATTTAAGATAAAGGTTTTTATCATCAATATATGAAATTGATTTACTGTTTCTTTCTTCCCCTAAGGTATTTGTATATAAATTTTATTTGGTTGACATTGATTCTAAGGACAGCAACATTCACTATAAAGAAAGTGATGGCCATGTAAATAATATTCAGCATGTCACTTGACTTAAATACACTTAAATTCCATAGGCCCCAGGCTCTTAGAAGGTAGAAATAATTCAAATGAATTGCACCATTTAAAATAATCTCCAATGATATTGCTGATGCCATATAATAAAAGTAATCCATATTTGAAATTTAAAATTTTTCTAATTCAGGAAATAAGACATTTAAGAATGCAATAATAATCAATGTCTAAAAATAGTATAACATGCTGTCCTGTAACATAGAGAATGGCATAGCTGTTATCTTTAGCAGGGCAAAGTGGCCCATGCCTATAATATCAGCAACTCAGAAGGCTAAGGCAGGAGGTAGAATTAATATTGTCAAAATGTCCATACTACCGAAAGCATTATACATATTTAATGCAATTCCAATCAAAATCCCAACGACATTCCTCAAAGAAATAAAAAAAGCAGTCATGAAGTTCATCTGGAAAAATAAGAGACCCAGAATAGCCAAAGCAATCCTGAGCAAGAAAAGTGAAGCAGGTGGCATCACCATACCAGACTTTAAATTATACTATAGAGCAATAGTAACAAAAACAACATGGTATTGGCACCAAAACAGGCTGGTAGACCAATGATACAGAATTGAGGACACAGAGACTAATACATATAATTTCAGCTACCTTATATTAGACAAAGGCGCCAAAAATGTACAGTGGAGAAAGGATAGCCTCTTCAACAAATGGTGCTGGGAAAACTGGAAATCCATATGCAACAAAATGAAATTAAACCCTTATCTCTCACTATGCACAAAATTCAATTCAAAGTGGATCAAGGACCTAGGAATTAGACCAGAGACAATACGCCAAATAGAAGAAAAAGTAAGCTTCAATTTCCAACATGTCAGATTAGGCCCCAAGTTCCTTAATAAGAATCCTATAGCACAAGAATTAATATCAAGTATTAATGAATGGGATAGATTTAAACTAAAAAGCTTCTTCTCAGCAAAAGAAACAATCATTGAGGTGAATAGAGAGCCAACTAATTGGGAACAAATATTTAATATATGCACATCAGATACAGCACTAATTTCTAAAATATATAAAGAACTCAAAAAACTTAACACACACACAAAAAAAACAAATAACCCAATCAATAAATGGGCCAAGGAACTGAAAAGACACTTCTCAAAAGAAGATACACAATTAATTAACAAATACATGAAAAAATGCTCAACATCACTGGCAATTAGAGAAATGCAAATCAAAAATACTCTTAAGATTTCATTTCACTCCATTCAGATGGCAGCTATCAAGAACACAAACAACAATAAATGTTGGAGAGGGTGTGGGGAAAAAGGCACACTCATGCATTGCTGGTGGGACTGCAAAATGGTGCAACCATTATGGAAAGCAGTGAGGAGATTTCTTGGAAAACTGGGAATGGAACCACTCTATGACCCAGCCATCCCACTCCTGGGTCTATTCCCAAAGGACTTAAAAACAGTATATTACAGTGACACAGCCACTTCAATGTTTATAGCAGCACAATTCACAATAGCTAGGTTGTGGAACCAATGTAGATGTCCCTCAGTAGATGAGTGGATAAAGAAAATGTGGTATATATACAAAATGGAATTTTACTCAGCAATAAAAGAGAATAAAATAATGGCATTCACAGATAAATGGATGAAGTTGGAGAATATAATACTAAGTGAAATTAGTCAATCTCAAAAATCCAAATACTGAATGTTTTCTCTGATGTAAGGAGGCTGTTTCACAGTGTTGTTGGATTGGGGTACATAGGATTAGAAGAACACTAGAATGGTCAAAGGGAAGGGAGGGGAAGGGAGGGGAACAGACAGAGCAAGGGAGGATAGAGGGGAAAAAAGAAAAGGTGGTTGAATAAGATGGATATCATTATCCTAAATGCATGATTGAAGACATGAATGGTATGAATATACTTTGTATACAAACAGTTGTAGGTAAAAAGATACTCTATATGTGCATTATGAATTGTAATACATACTACTATTATAAATAAATTAAAACAAAAAAACAAGTTCAAGGCCAACCTCTCTAAAAATTTAGAGAGACCCTAAGCAACTTAGCAAAACCCTTTCTCAAAAATAAATAAATAAATAAAATAAAATAAAAAAGACTAAGCATGTAGCTCAGTTGTATAGCTCCTTGGGTTCAATCCCTAGTATAAAAACAAAAAGTAGTTATTTATTCTTGTGGAAATTGTATTCCATTGTGTCTAGTAAAGTAAGATTTGCTACCAAAAAGATATGCTATCATATTCCAGTATGATGAATATCCTTACATCTAAAATTGATTAACTAAGACTAGAGATTATTATATAATTTTGTTAAATCTTTCGCTCCTTATCAGTACAATTCTGATTATAAAGTGTTAGCAGTTATAGTATGAGGATTAGAAAATGCACCTGATTTACTTATTGAATGCACTGTATCAGGCACTTTGTAGACTATAAACTTGTTTGTAATGTGGGACATTGAAGATTCTTATTACTGAGGCTTTGAGAAGTCTCAATCAAGGAAGATCCTTGCAAGGGTTTCAAGAATGGAAGGGAATGGAAATAAAGTGGTAGTTGACTTTTAGGAGGATTTTATAATTTTTAGAAGGAGTAGTAGAGTTTTAGGAGGATTTTATAATTTTAATTACAGTAATGAAGAAAAAAGTCCAATAGGATTCTTGAAATAACATGGCACTATGAATAGTTAATGGTAGGAAATATAACTAGAAGACCTTATGGGAGTAAAGATCTGGATATTGTAGAAGAAAAGGGAACCATCATTTAATTAACTGATTTAAGGGGTTATGATATCTCCAGTTATTTCTAATAATAAAATAATCATAATAACCACACTAGCAAAAATTAGGTAGCATATATAGAAAAATTAATAGTTTTTAAATATGTCTTTTTTAGTACTCAAGTAATGGTCAATATGCATTTACTTAAAGCCCATATGTTAGAGAGGAACATTAAGCCTTTCTTTATCTTGTGGCTCATGTTCTAACACAGTACACATTGCAATTGTGCTGAATGTATGGGAGACTGTATCAGGTAATAAATGTTTACCTAGTCTGAGGAAGCCTTATGGAAGTTCATCTAAACTAATAATACTTGAGCTGAGATCTGAAGGATCCAGGTGAGGTGAAGAAGAAAGCTTGTTTCAGTAGCAGGAACAGCTAGATAAACTGTGATTCTACTGAATAAGGGGGAAAGTGGCACTAGATGAAACTAGATAGGCAGAGGCGAAATTGTCTGTATTAAAGGCCAAGTTCACTAAAACAATGGAAATCCCTGGCATAATTTTGTGTAGAAGTGTGTCATTGTTAGCTTTGCTATTTATGGAAAGTATGCTGGCTGGACTTGAGAGAACAGACTGGAAGAGGTTGGTGGGTTGAGACAGCAGGTGGTAGAGAGTGTTCATCCAGACAATTTAAGAGGGTGTTATAGTCCAAGCAATGCATGGTCATAATTTAGAGTTTAGAGATGTAACAATGGGAAGAGAAATAGGGAGGGGGGAGAGAGGGAGAAAGAGAGAGAAGTGGGGTAGGGAGAGAGACTGGGGTGGGTAGAGAGATACAGAAGAAAAGCTGAGAATTACAAGGGAGAACTGACAGGACAGAGAATATAGGGTCTGAGAGGGATAGCTGCATGATTTCTAACTTGAGTTAACTGGGATGATTGTGGCTCTTTTCAACAAGATAGGGAATTTTAGAGCCATAGGAGTTGGGGATGGTAAATTCAGATTTGAATGTTTGCTTGGTAGGGTCTGTAAGATATTGCAAGAATATATCACCAAAGATTATTATAAGATTGAAATTAGATGTCTTATTTCTCAAGGTTGTTAACTGTCAATGCACTAAAATTAGACTTTAATGGGTGAGAACATATTGCCATATATCAGAACATTAGGAGCTCTCAGTCACATTATTTGCATTTCACAACGTCACTTCTAATATTTCACCTTGAAGATCACTCATGCCTCTGAGAATAATTTGTATCTGCTTTTGCATTATTATTTGTTCCCCTTTACCACACTGGCCATAGTCTCTGAAAAAAACTTAACAATATTATCTCAAGTTGAAGTCAGTTAAATGTCTCTTATTCCTTTTGGAGTTACATGCCATCGATTTTAGAAAATAGTAGCAGATTGAGATCTGAATATTTTAAAATGATGTATTTTTAAATTTTTAAACAATTAAAGATTAATATTCTGGTTTTAAATTTATTTTGGTATTGTTTGGGACATAAGCTATTTCAGTGATTCCATATTTTGTCGTATTTATTGACAACTCATAAAGAACAAATAGCAGGCTTTTTTCTGCTTGAAAATTTTAATTTCATAATTACCATCTCACATGCTGATAATTATAACTCAGTATTTTAAATGACAGTCTCCAGTATAAGCAATAACAGTGAAATGTTTTGTACATTATTAAAGCACAACTCTATTGCATTCTATGATTGTTGTCTGGATCTTTTTAGACTATCATCTTAGTCTTCACTCCTGTCCTTCCCTTTTAAGCATTAGAGTCAAGTACCCCAACTATTTTTGACCCTAGGGCTTAGCTTTAGTGATATCTAAATTCTGGTCTGAGTCAAAAGCAAAGAGAACAATGCAAGTCATACTACTTTAAATTTGACTTGGAGGTATGTATGTTATTTTTTAAAGTTAAAATGTTTTCATTGTTTTCAGAAGAAAGGGAATAAAAAATAAAGGAAGAGATGTCTGAAATTTTTATTTCAGTAAGTCCTGCAATAATATAAAGTACTAGCAAACATTTTGACATGTTATTTTGTTGCATATTTGTATTATTATTTTGAATATAATTATTGAGTGTGTTGATTTAGAAAACAATAGAACTACTATTTTTGGATATTCATATACATATATTCATTATGATCCCTGTTTTATTCTTTGACCCTTCTGTTTGTTTTGCTTACAGAAGCAGCAAGAGAAAAGGAGACTTACATTAAGACTTTTAGGAATATGAACTAATTAGACACCTTATTGCTTCAGGGGTGAAGGATGAATAAAATTTGATTAGAATCAGTTCAAGAACAATTTAGCCATGTTAAGAAAGAACCTGAGGGCTGGGGATATAGCTCAGTTGGTAGAGTGCTTGTATCGAGTGCACAAAGCCCAGGTTTCAAACCCCAGCACTACAAAAAAGCAAAAAAAGAGAGAACTTGATATATTGGTTGTCTCTTCTCACCCACACTTGGGTGTTTTAATTATATTCACCAGCAAAATAAATTCAAAAATTATTTAAATTCAGTGAACAGATATCCAGTTTGACTGATTTAAACAAAAGATATCTTACTGACTAGATATTCTAACTGACACTCTTGAATAGCTAAATCAGACAGAACAGTTAAACCAGTTTGTAGGCACATGCATCATTAATGCAAGCCATCAAGGACTGGGATTGCTCAACAAAGATGGCAGCAGGTAGTTAGCCATATGTTTGAGAGGATTTCAGTGAAGTTTGCCAGAAGCAGGAATGGACTAAATGACCTCTGGAGGCATTTTCTGTTTCTATGTTTCTCATCTAATTTACTTGTAATTTTAAATCTATATGAAGGATACAAACCTATTTTATTTCAAAATGCCTTGGGTTTCTTTAGGTGACAATTAAAAGGAATGTATTTCTTGTAAGCAAACATTTGAATTCAATGCTAAAATAGCTGTTTTGATCAAACACAAATTACTTTAAGTTGTAGGATAATTAACAGTTTAAACATTCATTAGACAACTGCCTAAGAAATTTTTTATGTATTTATTTGCATTTCTAGAACAATAAAATGAATTTATAAGATATTGAAATATGTGCTTTATATGCATGGGGGAAATAATCTTTTCCCAAAATATGCCTATAATTTGTAAATTAAACTTTCTTCCCTTCCCATTGCCTCATACCTGATCTATAGCTAGGACAAATTTGTTTGCTTTTCAGATTATCCTATTTCCCCTTTTGGCTGAATTTCTCCCAAATTCTGTTATTACTCCCCCCCCCCCCCTTCCTGGAGGCACCCAGTGTCCCAGACTAGTCCCAAGTTCCCAGCAAATTAGACTTTGAACTCTTGTTTAAAATCTTTTCTTCCTAAGCAGCTCATCCTGTGACCACAATCATCATGAGTTACTTTAGGCTGACACTTAGTAAGACTAGAAGTACTTACAAGTTATTAGCAGATTTAAACAAAGATCTCTTTTAGGGATGATTATATTTTAATTGCACATGATTTTCATGCATCCAGAAAATTGATATTCTCGGTTAAAATTGTAGTGTCAAAGTGATTTTAAATGGATAGACCATTTTATATCTGAGTCCTACCACCAAACACATATCTCAAGAGCAAGTAATTGGTGTAATGAGCTTTAAGTATTCACATACATGTGGATGTGTGTGTGGGTGTAGGTATGAATGCAGTGAACAAAGATGGAGCCATGAGTAAGGTGTACAAGATTGGTTCTTGTTAGTTCTGACATTTTGTCAGTTGGTAAAGCCAAGTAAGTAGAATATATGGGAAAGACTTCTCATGAAATTGACCTTACATCCATTTAAGAAAGCCACATGAACTGATTTTTGAACCTATTTTTGAAGTAAGATGTAATTAATTAGAAGGCATTTGTGAAATATTCTGGGTATTGAATATAAAGTTTCGTTAATGCAGTACTACATTTTTATTATCACATCAAAACCTATCTAAAATGGGAATTTTCTTTCACTATGGTGAGAGTGCATTATGGGTAAAACAAACAACAAAAAAGATTACCTACATTTTTACATAATCTATTAGGCTGTTAGTGAACTTTGCCTACATGTTCCAAATTGCTATTTCAGATAGAAGTGTTTATGTTTTCAGGTCCCAAGGAGGTGGACAGGAAAATGGAGTTTAGAAAGATATATAATATACTTTCTGCCTACTGGAATTCACCATTTGTCACTTAAATGTCACTAAAAAAAAAAAAAAAAAATCCACCTATTCCAGCTTCATATGAATAAGTATCGAAGTGTGTGGTATAGCTCTGCGTAGAGTCAGAGGTCTCAAGGGGGAAATGAATGATGGTTAAACTAGTTAAGAAGATAGCATCTTTGATGGCCTTAGAGACAGATCAGGTTAAGTTTTGGTGGGGAAAAGAGGACCAGGTCATGTCAGGAAAAGATCAAGAATTAAGCAAAGCTGGAAATGGGAATTTGCCCCAGGCAATAGCAGAGAACACCAAGAACCATGACCCTTTGTTCAGCCCATTTCTTATCCTGTGACATATAAAATGTTTTATTTCATTTTAAAATGTTCAGTCCACTAATGACCTAAGGCAGGAGAAAAACAGTTATCAAAATTACTAGTGATAAGTATGGCCACTTCATAAATATGATTTAATGATTTTGAAAACAGACTGATTGGAAACAGAGCATGCTAAAAGCAGGAATAAGGAATTTTTCACAAATGTCAGGTTCTTAAATCATAAATTCAGAATGAAAAAGAATAGACCTTACTGCCATACTTAATCTATAAAAAATATCTTAGAAAAAATAAGACTAGCTTATTTTCTGATTGTTCCTGACCAGTAATAGTAAAATTATATGTAGGTGAATTTCATGGTCACTTGGTTTTGTAGAGTTTCTTCTTGAAAGAATTTTAATTTCTTTCTCCTGAAATAATGGCTATTCATTTTAATATAATGGAATTTAAAAACCTTGTATGTTCTACTTTTATAAAGTTAGCTAAAAATGTAGCCAATATTTTTTCTCTATAATGCAATATTTCAATGCATTTGAATATGAATGATTGTAGTGGTTAAGTTCCTTTCAAAACTCAAGATCAATTGTTTGAAGGGTAATGTTCAAACTCCATTTGTTTTATGCCATCTACTTTAATCATATTTCATTTTTGATTTTGTAGCTGAAATATTTTTTTACTAGATATATGCATCTCCAGGAATACTGCTCTTTTTTGAAAATGAGTAAATATGCTGTTACCTATTATTTAAAAATTATATAGCAAGTTGTCCAGACTCCCATAGCTCACTCCAGTTTTAATGTGGCAACATTAACATTAAGAAATAAAACTCTACAGAAATGTAAAGTTTTAGGTAAATAATTTTACAATATGTTTATCTTTTATATATTACAACCTCAAGTCTCCATGCTATGGTAGAGCTTTCGAATTCCTTTACCAATTTGTATGTTATAGCAATAGAATTTCTAAAAGGCATATTTTATCACATGCATTTATTATAAAAAACTTAAATAAAACCTAAATATTATTTTGAGAAAACAATATCTAAGGATTTATTTCAATCTTTTGGTAGATTTTAAATTGAAACTGATAATCCTTTTTACTTTAGATTTGTCTTTTTCATATTTGGACAAATGGCCTAGTTATTATATGGCCAAGATTTCAAATCATGGATACCAGAGATAATATTACCCTTCCCCTTTCTAATTTTCTAGATAAAAATGCCCAAATTATAAGTAGATAAGAAACAAATGCAACAGAACTTTTACCTGGACAAAGAATGTCAGTAGACTACTCAAAGTAGAACACAAATGGCCGTAACATGTAGAGGTATGCTTTTAAGTGATTCTTCCAAACAAAACAAAATAAAACCAAACAATCTGATTTTTATCTTGTGCTGATTTCAAAGATTTCAATACTCTCACCTATGGTCAACCTCAAGCTACGGACTTCATCATCACTTGAGGGTAGATTTGGGGAGAGAGATTCAAAGCCTGTGTGAGCTGATCCTTATACACCAGTGAAATAAATATATGCTCAACTTCACTCATAAAAAATGCAAATTAAAACCACAGTTCAAAGTATCATTTTTCATCCACAGTTTTGACAAACATGAATATGCATGTCCTTTGATCCAGCATTTACATCTCTAGGAAGTTTATCCTAAAATAATAGAACAAGTTTAAACAAGGTGTGAGTATCAATGTGCTCATTATAACATTATTTGTAAAAGGGTAAAATTGGAAATAAATGAATAGTTTATAAATAGGATAGATTTAAGAAGCAGTCTAGAATCGCTGTCAAGGATGAGGTTTCAAAGGAACATCATTTGGGTTCAAATATCATCCTGAGCAATGATTTTGATGTAGGGCAATTTATTTAGCTTCTCTGTGCTTATAATATTAATGACTTCCAATGTCATTATTAATATTAAATGACTTAAGAGGTGTTAGGAATTTGGACTATCCCTGGCATTTAATGAGCACTTGGGGAATGTTATCTAATATTTTTATCATGATGTTAACAAATATTCATTTAAGGAGTATTTTCCCTATTAATTTAATTTTCCATGTAAATCTATAATAATACCATATCAAAATGTAAAGATTTCACATCAATTGTTTTTGATCTTATGCTTGTAGTATTTTTCATAGTTTATTAGTTATTTCATAAACATATCTCTAATCCATGTAGAGGGAAACGATGTTTCAACCATGATTTTCTTTTACTGTTAATATCCTTTTATGGGTGGAATGAAAAGCAAAGAAAGAGCTGATCAGTTTCTCCTCACCCTTAGGAGCCTAAAGAGTCATGAATGTTGATTCTAATTGGAAGTTGAATCTTGCTTTTATCCATTTAATGATTTTCATGAAACTCTCTTCTAGTTTGTTAAATCATTAAATGGATGTAGCAGGTACTAGTTTTGATTTTTATTAATTGTGACTTGTTTTCCATTATGACATAATTGTCAGTCATGAGACATAACTGCCACACATTGAAGCCAAATCAGAAGACTCCTGCTGGATGAATGTAGGACTGTGTAGTATAAGTTGACATTCTGGGGTGGCAAACAAATATATATTGTTAGTAGTAACAGTATGTGTTATTACTAAGAGTTGATAGGATTTTATTATTTAAATTATTTATAGTTTTCCAGGAGAAACTGATAGAGGTCTGCCTTTCGCTAAGTACTGAATGTCATTTAATTTTTTTGTGTAGTGTGGTAACTTTCAGAAATATGTAACCCATTTAAATGTATATTATATATCTTTTATATTTCACATTTAATGTAAGCAGCCTAATGGAAAAATGTATCTTTGTAATACCTATTTGATGTAAGCATTGTTAAACATCTTAAAAGGAGAAAGGCAAATTCAGGTAAAATTTAGATACCTGCTTTTATGTAAATTATATCCAGCTAACGGAGAGCAGTGTGGAAATGTGGTCAAAGGCCAGTGATTTGGAAAAAGACTCCCTAAGTTCCTATTCTGGCTGTATAGCCTTGTGGCTATAAAGCCTTGGGCAAGTTTTTAAACCACCTTGAGTTTCAGTTTAATCATAGAATTGAAATAATAGTTCTGACATCATTGGAAGTTATAATAATTAAATGATTGATTATATTTAAGCCTCCTAGAACAGAGTCTAGAGCATCAAATAAAAACTCTCAATAAATACTAGTTGTTAGTATAATGGAGCTATTATGGGGAGTGCAACTGTAGGGGGCATGGTTATCCAGCTAAGCATAAAAACTGCAGATAGCAAACATTCACTAAATGCCCCCAAGAGTTCTACGAATCTGAGGAAATATGTTGGGGTTTTTAGCCCCTGATTCCTCTTGCCCCGCAAGAAAAGGGGAAGCACGCCCCAACAAGGACGAATCAGGAAAGGTAAGAGCCGACTGCCTGCCTGTACCCAGCACTCCTTTCAGAGGACAATCAAACATGTCAGGGAGACTGGTCAAGGCAGGAGCTCAGTTTATTGAGGAAGTTGGACGGCATTTATAGAAGACATGGGCCAATCAGCAGAAAGCTTATAGGGGAGCATAGGGAGCACGAGCAGATCACATTGGAGGAACAGCCACTAGCCTATCCTAGTGGTGGTTTGACTTTTCATCATATGTCAGGGCAACACTCCTGGGCTAGGCCAAGTCCATGTATCTGGAAGTGGGAGACAGCCAGAGAGTTAGGTTTTCATTTCCTTGACTTAAATTTCTATTCTTTAGGCTGAAATGTTCTTAATGTCCCCAACAGAACTATACTGTTGAATTTGCAAATAAGGAAGAAGATGATGTATTTAGAAATATGTGTTTCTAAGTGAGTAGTATGCTATTAGGAAATGACAAATCTGAAGTGTGTTTATAGGGAGTTAAAGAATTGGTGATGTTAGAAAAACTGTTCTAGAGGATAGGAATTCATCCTGTATTTTTAAGATGAATGTCCCAATTGAAAATATCATATTCAACATAATGATTTATTTCTGAAAATAAGTTTTCAGACAGAGGGTAAGCAAGCTATGATGGAGTGACCTATGGATATAAAAATGTCATGTTGAAATATGCAGTTTTAAAGGCTATTGAGATAGTGTTAGCTTACTGCAGAGCTAGGAAGACAGAGGCTTTTGCCCCTACATGTTCTTGAGGAGGATGTTTTCAATCTAACGTGGACTTGTTTCTGAAATCATATATCCACTATGATTGTAATTTTGAGACCTCGGGATGATCCAGGTGTTTCACTAGCCAACCATCTGTCCAAGGAAATATTTGCTTCTCCAGTATTGACAGGGTATCACATGCATTTAGTGAAGTTTATCTTCACAGTTGGTAAAAAATAAATAAAACAGCAGTGTAACCCCTGTGAGGATATACTATATGCTTCAATTATCAGTCCATTATATCAGTGGCAGATGTTACATTTTGGTTCCTAACAGGAGGTTTTTTGATGAGCACAACCAATTCTTTTGGCATGGGCCAGCAATTATCACCACATTTCTCTTTCAAAGGGAGCTGTATGGCTTTACACTACCATTTTTTATGTGTAATTTTGTTTTGTTTTGTTTTTTAGGAATGTAGTAATTTTTACTGCAATGGGCCAGTTTTCTAGACGTCACTCACTGAGATTTTATTTCTTATTATCAATTACTTGCTTTCTCATCACATTTATAACATCATTTATATTTTCTGAAGGGTTTTCTCTATATTATAAAAAATAATTTCAGGAATATACATAGATTTGAGAGATAATTCAGAGTCATACAAGAAGATCAACCTTGTGAAATATTTTATCATAATGTTTGTTTACAATTGGTGTCTCTTCCATGGAGAGGTGCTTTCTAAATCAAATATCTATCATGTTTGATTTATGGCAACTTGACTTAAAATAATTCACATTAATATCCATATTAGCACTTGTAAACAGCACTTCACAAATTAACATAAGTCATCATTCACTTTTGAGGAATTAATCCAGGCACATATTGTAGCCCAGGGGCCAGCAACTAGATCTCTAATCCCCAATCCCATCAACCCACATAATCTTGCATGTTAATATGATTCTATTGCTCTCTCCTAGAATACATTTGCCTTGTCCTTATTATTCTATCTTAGTGGTTTTAGAATATAATGTTCTGATAATCTAACAATCATAGCCTACACTTTACTCTTTTTTAAAAAAACACTGTCATACAGGAGGTCATGTTTGCTTAACACATTCATTAAAAAAAACAAACAAACCAGTTTATGTCATTGGATTTCATGTACAGTTAGTACCCATTATCCACAGTTTCATTTTCCATGGTTTTATTGATACATGATCAATCATAATCCAAAATTTTATATAGAAAATTCCAGAAATAATTCATTAATTTAAATGATGTGTCACCCTTAGTAGCATGATGAAAGCTCATGCAGTCCTGCTATGTCCTTCTGGCACATGAATGGTCCCTTTGTCCAGCATTTCCATTCTTCCCACTCCCTCATCACTTAGTAGACATCTGGGTGATCAGATCCACTGTCCTGGCATCTCAGTGCTTGTGTTTGTGTAACCCTTACATAGCAGTCCAGTGCTGTACCCCAGGGCCACATCCTGTACTCTTTACTTCCTCACTTGGTCATTCTGGCATCACTTACCATCATAGGAGGGTGGTGAGCACAGTACATTTTCAGAGAGACCACATTCACATAGCTTTTCTAACAGTGTGTTATTGCAGTTGTTCTATTTTATTGTTTCTAAACTCACTGGACCTAATCCATAAATTAAACTTGGTCATAGTCATGTATGTATAGGAAAAAGCATAGTTGATACACAGTGTTCAGTACTATCCTCAATTTCAGGAATCCACTTGGGGTCTTTGAATATTTTCTTAAAAAATAAGGGGGGCTAGCCGGGCGCCGTGGTGCACGCCTGTAATCCCAGCACTTGGGAGGCTGAGGCAGGAGGATTGAGAGTTCAAAGCCAGCCTCAGCAATGACAAGGCACTTAGCAACTCAGTGAGACCCTGTCTCTAAATAAAATACAAAAAAGGGCTGGGGATGTGGCCCAGTGGTCGAGTGCCCCTGAGTTCAATCCCAGGTACCACAAAAAAAGGGGGGCTAATATCTAAACTATATATATGTGTGTGTGTGTGTGTGTGTGTGTGTATGTATGTATGTATATATATATATGTATATGAAAATAACAACAATAACAAATTTTGACTCCTTAAAGAGTCATCAAGTGTAAGCTGCCTGGTACCGAAAACCGGGAGGAAAAACTCTCGGAGGCAAAGTGAAGCTTTTACTACTTTTACTTCTACTTTCTTAGAGCTTAGAGAGGGAAAGAAAGATTTTTAGAGAGAAAGATTAGAGAAAGATTAGAGCTTCTTTCTTCTCTCTTCTTTCTTCCTTCTTCTTTCTTCTGTCTTCTGTCTTCCTCAGGAGCCTCGGCCTAACTCTGACCAGTCATTACTTCTTCTATCTGGTTTCTCTTCTGTCTTCTATCTGGTTTCTCTTCTGTAACCGCTCTGCCTACGTTCTGGCTGCTCTGATTCTTCTGACCGACCGAGTGACTGCCCGGCTGACTGAATTCTCTGTTCTCCTAACTCAGACCGCTTTCACCCGGTTATATACCTTCAGGTTTGCGGGTGCCTACAGGTGCGTCACATACATATCAGGTGGAACTTATGGCTTCCAGCTAGCTGCAACAGCCCTTCCTAATTAGGGCTCCTTCAATCAAGTATCTTTGTATCTCCCCCAGAGTCTCCTCAACAATAGCATAGCAGGCTTCCTGCATTCCACAATCCTGATGCTTTCCTTTTTTTTGGATTTATTTGTTTCAAATGATATAGGAGCTTTATCTACTATCCTATACTATTCTTAATGATTCTATGTCCTAGCACGTCAAGCATGATGTTTAGTACGCATTTTATTCATGTAAATGTAATTTAAGGAACAGTATACTAAAAAGTATGCATTTTTATTTTTTATATTGGATTGTGATATTTCTGATCATTTTTATCAAAAGAATCAAATTCAGAAACCCCTGTTCATAGGATTTCTATGAAAAAGTTATATTAGTTTATAGTACCATTATGTAGACTATAATTTGTTCTAAGTGAGAGGGTTGTTTATGTTTTTAAATTGTTGGCATATTTTGGCAGGGAAGGGGGGAATTTTAGTATAAAAGAAACAAACAAGAAAACATAAAGCACCTGCTCTTTTTTTGCATCTCTGCATATCAGTGATGATGCATATGTGGTGATCAGAATGAAAGGTTGAAGCTCACTAGTCATTACTTCATACTGGCTGTTAAACTCACACTTTGTCATTCAAATGAATTTCCTGTTAGATATTTTGTTTTCATCCACATAGTTCAGGGATATTTCAGTTAGGAGTTTCAGGTATTTACCTTGTATACATAAATGGTTTAAGAGGACAGAGTAAATTATAAGTAACTGAAACCCAGAAGTGTCAGGTGTGACTGACACTTCTTACTCTGATGCTTCTGTTTATATTCAGTTCATCATCAAATCTTACCCATTTTGCATTAAAGTATTTTGAGAGCATTTCCATGTTCTCCCTTCTCTATGACTCTCACTTTATGTTGTCATCATCCTGCTAAAATCATCACTTGTCTTTTGAGTCCTTAGTATTTTCCTAACTGGTTTTTCACAAGAAAACCGAAACCTTCCTCCAATGAGTCAGATCACTCTTTCCACAATGAACATATGATTAAATCACCCCATTCATTCCTGCCTAAGAGCCTTCAGTGCCTTATCAGTGCTTTTTGTTCCCCAAATTTATTTTTTTATTCTAAGTTGTTAGAAATGACAACAGAATGTATTACATTTCATATTATACTTGTAGAGCACATTTTTACATCTGCACATTTGTATGCAAAGTATATTCACACCATTCGTGACTTCATACATGCAATTAAGGTAATGATATCCATCTCATTCTACCGTCTTTATTTTTTTCTTCACCCTTTTTCCCCCTCCCATCCCCTCCCTCCTCATTGGCCATTCTAGTGTTCCTCTAATTCTCCTATGCTCCCCATCCCAACCCCACTGTGAATCGGCCTCTGAGCTTTTAAGAGGGATGAATTCTTAGCATAGTATCCAAGCCCCAAGATACTATGTAGCCTCTTCTATCTTCAGCTTTATCTGTTACCACTTGTTCTTTTACCCTTCTCTGGACTCAGCCATACCCTCTTCAGGCACAGGACACTTGCACATAGTTATTTCTTCTGTTTGGAACATTCCTCCATGTGTTTCTCAAGGTAACCCTGTACCTTTTAAGTATTATCTTGTTCTTCAGAATTTAGCTCAAGCATTTTATCATAGAGGCTGCCTTCTTCTGACCTTATTGAGCAAGTGTTCTTGGTTAGACACAGAATACTTGAGTGACAGTTGAACTTCTTTAATGTAACTAACATGTATCATCTTTTTAGATCATAATTCCAAGAGTATGAAATTTGCTCATCATTTTTCTCTCATACCTATCACAGTCCATGATCATCTGTCAATGAAAGATTGAATGAATGAATGAGCTGGTGTTGTGAAGGGCAGGTGATGGATAAATTTCCTGAACAATTAAAAAAAATGAGAGTGAAACTTTATCATGATCTTGTATTAAGGGAAAGAGGACTAGGGATGGCCACTGTCTCTTGAGATGATATGTTACCCTGAGTTGGCATTCTAGTAACATTGGATAAATAAGAACACAGTTCAGAGGATTTCAAAATTATTTTCATTGTACTAAATTTGCTAAGTGATCTAGATTAGCTCAGAGACTAAATATTATAACTTTGATTTAATTATTTTTGTAATGCATGATTTTTAGCAGGCTTAGATGACAGGCAGGACCACTGAGATGTTGTTGGATAAAAGGGTATTACAGATTTCTTTTTAATGAAAACATCATAGGGATTTTGTATTTAGAATTTAATTAAAAGTTTCATATGTAAATTTTTTCATCTTACAAAAAAAGCCTACAGTTACTACTTGCTAATAAGCTGACAACATACATATGAAAATTGACCACTTTATATATTTTTTCAAATGAAGTATTAGTCATATTAACCATAATGCTTATCACTATTTTCATTTAAATTTGAGTTTAAGGTGTTGCTTCATGGAGTAATAGTGAGTCTACCCTGTGTCTGTCTTTGTCTCTTTGCTCCAGAAAATTTCTTTTGTATAGAAAAAGGAAATAATATTTTAATTATAAAACATTCCTATCTTAAAGAACTACGTATTGCTTCTTTGGTGACTACCACTTACCAGGCTCTATTAATGCTCAGAGTAGAACATGGAGCAGAAGTGATGGATTCCTTGCCTCTAAGTTTGTGCTTTGGTGGAAGTACATTATGTATGTGGTGGGGCAATCAATATATTGCTATATGTGTCATGGAAGGGGTTGTTCAGTATTATGGGGTACGTGTGGGGTCATCAATTATGAACTTGGAGGTTTGTGGGACATTTTCTAGAATAAGTGTAAACAAGGGGAAAGAAGGAGGAATAGGAATTAGGAAAGTGGAAAAGGGAGGTGGCATGTTCAATTTCTGTATTAGACCTTTTGAGCTACTATACCAAAATATTAGGGACTGGGTGGCTTAAAAAAAAAAAAAAAGAAAAGAAAAGAAAGAAAAAGAAATCTATTTCTCACCATCCTGGAGACAGGGAAGTTTAAGAAGAAGGTACTGGCATGGCCAGGTTCTTAATGAGGGCCTGTTTCCTGACTTGCAGATGGCTGAATTGCTATATCTTCACATGGTAGAAGTGAGTGAGCATGGGTCTCTTTCCTTATAAGGACTCTAATCCTATAAGGGTCCCCACCCTATTGCCTCATCTAAACCTATTTATTTTCCAAAGATTCCCACCCCCAAATTCCATCACACCGAGGATTAGTGATTCAGCAAATGAATTTCCATGACCATTCAGTTCATAAGCACATCTGTCTTCAGAGATCAAAAGTTTAAGACAGGAGAGTCATTTTTTAAAAGTACAGAGTGCAAATACAGGAAGAGTTAGCCTGAGGATAGATCTATAATCAGGGGCTAGATCATGAACACACCCTCTGTTACTACTGAGTCTAGACTCTAGACTGAGTAAAATTGGAAGCCTATGGCACAGTTTGAAGTAGGGGAATAAAATGTTATGAAGAGAACAGAAACAATTTACTTTGTTGGCAGAGGCAACTTTATGGGAAAAAGAAATGATGAGGACTGATAGTTAGGAATCTTTGTCTCCTGGCCTTGAATTGGTTTTGGCTACATGTTGTAAGGTAGGTGGCTGTGGTGTATGTACCTTTGGTATATGTAAGACAGCCTTATACCAGTAACTTTACCTCTCTGGGACTCAGCATTCTGATTTGGAAAATAGTAAGTGTAGTTATTTGTAGATGATCTCTAAGTCCCCTAGAACTGCCAACAGGCTTTAAACATACTGTCCTATACTTAGAGAAGTAAAATATTTTATAGAAGATCTGCTAAATTAAGAATTTATCTTGAAAGCTTAATAAAAGTAAATCTGTGATGTCATTTTCTCTTCATTTATTTCCTCCTACTAAAATGCATAAATAAAGCCTCTGCTTAGTTTTGTTCTAGGTAGTTGAGGGAATAGTATATTGACATGGTGTTCAAGTCATCCATTTTGGGCTTCAAATATTTTGCAAATGTTTTAAAATTCTATGCTTTTTATTTTCATGTGATATAAAATCCATTTATGGAAATAAGAAGTCAGATATGTTTTTCTATTCATAACTACCCTTGAATCACACACAAACACACACACAGGAGAAGAGGGAGAGAGACAGGCAAAGATAGAAAAAGTGGACAGTGGGAAGAAGGAGATAGAAAGAAACAGAGAAATAGAGAAATAGGGAATGAGGATTTAGCTCTATCAGTAAGCTGTTTGGTGTTGAATAGATCTAAGCCATATGCCAATTTTCTCCTCAGTTGAATGCAGTTGGCTTCATTCATTCCTCATTTATTGCCTCCTCACTATAAGTCAGGCACTGTCCTGTTAGTTATATGTTGACATAAGGTGAAAGGGCATTGTTTCTAGAGTCAAGAGAAAAAAGTGAATAATTCTTTGAGATATGAAGAGAAAACTTTACATATAATATGGTGACATTTACGCTGGATCTTGAAGAAAGAATTGCAACAGTGCAGACAGAGAAAATAGGACTGTCTTTCCTGGAAAAGAAATAGCAAAGGTAAAACCATATCTGCAAGAAATAAGAATTTGTCTTTGGAAATCTTAGACCAACCCATTTGGTGTAACTTACAGTTTGGGATGATTCAGGTGGAATAGGAAGAGATTCACCTAGAAAAAGTACATTTGGAGAAAATTTAAAAAGATTTTGTATGCAATGGTAAGGAATTTTTAATTTATCTTTAGTCAACAGGAACAATTTAAAGATTTTTAACAGTTTGTTGTTGGGAATGGAAGTTCTGTTTATAACACTCTTCTTGCATCCAAGTGTGGAACCAACTGAAAGATGTTCCAGGCATCAAAATGGTCACTGCTTTTAATGTGTGGGTAAACTATCTTCCCAATAACTCAATCTAGAATAAGTTCTGTCCTCCAAAATATCAGGCCTCTTGCCTTGGAAATAAAGAGTGTACAGAACAACTTGAAGTGCTGCAGAAAGACTGTGTCCAGAGAGATGGAAGGGACTGGTCTGAGTTTTCTTAGTTTCTTTCCTTCTAAACTCCCAGTAAATCATTCCACCCCTGAAGGGAGGGACCCAAAAAGTTAGCTCTTGTCCATAGGGTCCACATGGAAATATGAGGTCTGGGAGATCAGATGCTCCTTCCTAACAAATAACATGATCAAATTTATAGAGTGGATGGATGCCTGAAACAAACATACACGATGTTAGAGCCCAGTGGGTCAGAAAGAGAAACAAGACCTTGGGTTAAAGGGAAAATGGCCAGGATAGGAAGGGAGAGATGCATTAAAAGAACTTTTGTGTAGTAGAATTGAGAGAAGGGGAAGTGGGAAGGATGGGAAAAATCCAACATCAGTGCCGAAGCAGGTGAGTAGACTCACATGATCCGTATCTGAAGAGATGTGGTTTGTTAATATTTAAAATACAAAATATAGGGAAAGAAGAGACAGAAGCTAGGGTTTAGAATAAATTACATAAAAATGTACACTTGAGCTTAGATGTGTTAGCTAGAACTATAGATTTGGGAGTCATTGAGGGTACATATTAAGGCCAAGAATTGAGTAACATAATGGGGAGGAAAAGAAAAGAGAATTTAGGACAGAACACAGGGGGACACTCATGTTTAAGAGGTGAGGGAAGTTCACCTGGGAAACAAGACCAACGGGAAAAATAGAAGTATGTAGAGTACCAAAACAGCATTATCTCTCCTAAGAAAATGAAGATTTTTAGGAAGTAATTGGTAGTCAACATTATTTTGTCATAGAAAAGATAGCAGACTGGCATATATAAAATTGTCTTTGATGCAATTTAAACTAATCCATGAAATTATATAATTTATTAAAGAAAACAAAATGCACACGTATTACTTTGTATCTAGGAAGGGAAATAAGTAGGTTATAGTAAGCATTTGTAAGAAATCTTTTTGTGTCTATAAACTTTAATTTAAATAATTATAATTTTTAATTTTTAATTCCTGAATATTTTAATGTCCTGAACCTCTTACGTAGGCAAAATTTGCATTAGAAAATTAAAAAATGGCCAGACACAGTGGTGCATGCCTGTCATTCCAGCAACTCCAGAGGCTGAGATAGAAGGATCGAGAGTTCAAAGCCAGCCTCAGCAATGGTGAGGCCCTAAGCAACTCAGTGAGACCCTGTCTCTAAATAAAATATTAAATAGGACTGGGGGTGTGGCTCAGTGATCAAGTGCCCCTGAGTTCAATCCCTGGTACCCATCCCCAAACAAACAGAGAAAAAGAAAATTTAAAAAATGTAGGGGCTGTGCTTACAGCTCAGTGGCAGAGCACTTGTCTAGCACGTGTGAGGCACTGGGTTTAATCCTCAGCACCACATAATAAAATAAATAAAATAAAGGTATTGTGTTCATCTACAACTAAAAATACTTTTTTAAAAGTTTAAAACTGT
The DNA here is from genome assembly GCA_025594165.1 of Tamias sibiricus. NCBI lineage: Eukaryota > Metazoa > Chordata > Mammalia > Rodentia > Sciuridae > Tamias > Tamias sibiricus. The sequence goes on from CM046660.1 coordinate 82,757,250, forward strand.
AGCATTTAAATGAAGGAATGATATAGTGAATTTCATTAAAAATTCTTATCCAAGTCCTCTTTAAAATAATTTGCATTGTTTTGAACAAAATTATAAATAGATTATAGTCTTCATGAAATAAGTATCTTAACTTTTATTATTTATGTTATAAAATATATGATTATATATACATTTGGCATCATTATTACATTACATATATGAATGCTTTTGAAAAAGTGCTCATCTTAATGGAAGAGTAGTAAGAATATACATGGTAATATAATGTAGGGTATAACATTTAAAAAGATTTAAAGATATGTTTGTCAAACAACTTTGAGTTAAAGTTATTAGTAGAGTACCATAAATCAATTAAATACAAATGACATGTTAATATCCTTAATCTCACAATCTGCAGATAACTTTCACTCTTTTCCCTCAGGAATAGGATGCACAATCCATAAACAGTTCACCCTTTCCAACTGCTATGTCTTGTGACCAAGGATATATTCAGGACAGTTTTTGGAAAGGACTTGCCAGGAATCATGCCTTTCAAAGATAAAGTAGTCCCTGTGCCAAGACACCCTGGTTCAAATGGGAATGTGTCCACAGATGTAGTCTTTGATTCTAATTTAATCAAGTGGTACAACCAGCATGGATCTTCAAAGAAGAATCACAACCTATGTGAGTTTTACATATATTGTAGGCTTTGGGGAGTGCTGTGTTTTTGCTCTTTCAATGGAAAATAAGTCAATGTGAGGTGAGTAATCCCTTTCACATAAATTTGGTCCTTGGAAGTCTGACTTTATTTTGAAATCTCTTTTAATTTGTTTATTTTACCTGTGGAATTTAAGGAAGTTCTCAAAACACGCATCAAATGTACTTATTACATAATTAACAATGTCTGCCATAGTTAACTGAGGACATGATTCTTTAAAGAGCCAAATATTTAATGTGGAGACTGAAAATCCAAAGGTGTCAGATTTTTAAATGGTCAAATCATATAACTCCTTTCTTCCTTTCCCCTGAAAAATTTCTCATGAGTGTTTTTGACGTACGTCTCCTACTAATTTTTATCTGTACCTGTGGTTTTCTATCAGTTCAGCTACAGCAGGAATCTGTCTAATGGCAGACCTTTACTGAGACAGACAGTTAATGGGAACAGTAGCAGCCCTGAGGTGTGTTTATACAGTCAGACTCACTTCCTCCACTCCTGTGATATATGAACTACTTCTGAAGTTTCCCAGCTGTTTCAGTGGATAAATCATGGCAGTAGGAGCTCATATTTAACCTTCAATGTACTGCCTCTATACTTCATAGTCTGTTTCTTTTTTCTCTTTGGCTATCTGGAAGAGATTTCAAACAGACTTGTCCATGTGCAACCAGCATTGTTCACTCCATCTGCCCCTCCTACCTCCTTTTATCCAGCACAGGGAAATTCAGAATCTCTTATGATTTGCCTTTTTGTCAGTCAAAATAAAACCAACTCTCTACTAGAGGCCAAGGGGTTTATAGATCCATTTCTTGTTAATAAAAGCAAGACTGTGTGTGTACACATATGCACCCACACATATTCAATGCACAGTAGTCATTGTTATATACAGGTATTCCTATTGTTTTAGGCAGCTATAGTTACATTAGTATGTTTCTTGGCAATAACTGACTTCCATTACCCACCATCTTTCCCCTGGTTCACTGTGTCCCTTCAAGCTGTCCTCTTTGTTCCTGCATGCCTCAGGGTTGTGTCTTTACTCTTCTCTCAGCCTGGGGTACTCGTCCTAAAGATAGAGCTCCAGGGCTCACTTCATTCTGTTCTCTCCTATGTAATACGGTATTTCCCTGCCCTATTTTCCTTGTGTTATGGTGATTGATTCTAACTTGTAATTATTATAATTTTTATTTCATTTATGTGTGTAATATAAATTCCACTAACACTGGGATTCATCTGTTTTGTTGTCTGGGTTTCACTAGCAGACAGAACCATGTCAGTGAGATGATAAGACCGCAATTAAGTTTTTCAAGGAAATGGATATTAATTATGTGTATATAAACAACATAGAGTGAGGCAGGCCTTTGTTTAATAACTTTAAAAAATATTTTTCATATTATACATTCAATTCTGCACCTGATCTTTTCTCACATAATAAAATACCTTGAATTTCTTTGCATGTTGGTAAATATAGACCTACTTTAAAAATCTGAATATCAGGGCTGGGGATATACCTCAGTTGGTAGAGTGTTTGCCTTGCATGCACAAGGCCCTGGGTTCAATCTCCAGCACCATGTACACACAAAAAATATGAATATTAAGATATAGATGTACCCTGATTTATTGTTTTCTCTATTGATGAATAGGAAGGTTTCCCTTCTTTTTGTTAAGTATGTCTTGGTTAAAGTAAATATTTCTGCATGTACATCTTTACATACTTATGCCAATATTTCTGTAGAATAAATTTCCAAAATTGGATATACTGGATCAAATCAAAGAGTATGTGAATTTAAATTCTTATACATACTAGTGAATTTCTTTCCAAAATGGAAAAAATGACATATATATTCTCCAGGGACAAATGACTGAACCTATTTCCTCACATATATACCATCACTGGGTATTACCAAGTTTTTAATTTTTTACGTATTTGGGAAGTCCAATTATATGTTTCATTTAATCTATTTTTTCAAATATGATTATCATTGATCTATAAAATATGATCGATCACTGAGATTTATAACTATTAGTTACTTCCATCAATAAAAATGCAAACTTTGACCTGACATTTGGTTATATTACAGTAATCTTAGCCTCAGACTCCATTATTTTTTACCATGACTCTCTCCAAGCCTGGGCCTCATTAACAGGTCCACTTGATCATTTCCACGCTTTTTAGTTTTCTCATAGCAGAATTTTCTTTTCTTCTCAATTATCCATTTCTTGAAATTCTAGGCATCCTTTTAGTTCTGGTTCACAAGTCATATGTGTTCTAGGATAAGTTCAGTTGAAGTTACTTTTTCTGTTTCCCTGTCATTAAATTTTATTATTCTGAATGGTACTTTTGTCCTCATTTGCCTACATCCCTAATTTTTCCTACCAGATTTTAGGATCCCCAAGAATCTTGAATTATGAGTCGCATGTCTTCCTCTCCCACAGTTCATAGCATGGTGCCTTCCATTAGAAACCACTGAAAGAAGGCATGCATGCATGTCTAACACTGCCCAGTGCACACACAAGCATCACTGAGGAAAAAGAGATGCCACTCCAGGAGAACAATTCTAATGAAAACAAATTGGCATTCATTCCCTATAACATTCTCTATATAAAACTCATTTAAATCTGTGAAGAGGAAGAAGTTTGTTTTTTCCTCCTTACTCTTTAAAGAGTGAAATCTAAAATTATTCCAGTACATTCTTCAGGATTTTGAGAATGGAGATATGAATGATTTTATTTATAAAAAATAAAACAGACTAACTGCTGCTTAAGTAGACATAATTTTAAAGATTTGATTTTCACCAACTTTTTTCAAACAAGTAGGGATTTCAAAGAAAAATGAGGCCATCTTTGTGGAAATGTTTATAAATGAAAAGTACCAAACAAATCGTAATTTATTATATTTCTTTCACCAGGACAGTCAAACTCATATTTTAAGCCTGCACATTTGAGATGTTCTCATCTACTTTTGTAGTGCTAGGAATGACATCCTCCAGGATTTCCAGACTGTTAGGGTATGATACAGTTTATAATATAGCTTCAAGTTTAATATCAAGGAATGGTCATTTCTGATCTATAAGATACCAAATAGCAGGGGTTATTTATTTATTTTTTAAAATGATTAATTTAGTGTCCAACAGAGAGTAGGTACTCAATATTTGTTGAAACAAACTAAATTATGGGAAGGACTGAATAAAATTTGAAGCTAAGAAAGTGAGAGTGATCTTATCTATGAAAAATTTCCAAAATTGAAATAAGAATTATGTAGCCAAGAAGAGAAAAATAGATTTATTTTCAAAACATAGGTTGTTGTGAAACAGATGCTGTTTTGCAATTTGTTATTGAAATAAAAGTTAAAGTATTACAAACAAAAATTGGTTTAAAATAATTGGGGATTTAATTTTATGTGTGTTAGATGGAAGATGTTCAGCTTTCAGGAACAGAAAATCCAACTGCAGAGGTTTAAACCAAAACCAATTTATTTTCCATTATTATGCACTTGAAGGGTGTGTAGTCCAGGAATGGAGCAGGTGTTTATAGATGGTTTTAGGAAATTTCCTTTTAATATATCTGTTCTTCCAATCCTTATCTCATTGGCTTTCCCCCTGCATGGTTAAAGTACAGTTGTTACATCAATATGATGTTTCCATATTGATGGAACAAAGATGCAAGAGGGATGAAAAGAGTTTAAGGGTATGCCAGCCAATTCTGTGACATTTTATCAGGAAAAAAAGAAAAGAAAAAAGCTCTCTCAGAAAGCTTTCTCAGAAGCTAAAAAGATTTCATTGACTAGAGGAATGACATTGCTCTGTTTCTTTTTGAGAACAGTCACTATTTGTACATTGGGATGCATGAAAGGATCTATCCTCCCTACAAACAAGGTTTTTTTATCACCTTGCAGTATTGGGAGTAGGATGAGGTGAATGACACATTTGCCTCTGATGTAAAATTTATGGCAGTGCCAAAAACTCACTGATAACGATAAGTAATTTTGGGGGGAGGCAAAAAATTGTAAACAAAATTCATATCAAAGATCGACAATAAACAAAATATCAGAATTTTAAATAAGGAAAGCATTCTACCCTCAGCTTGCATGACCCATTGAGCTTTTTTCTTAGTCTCAGTTAATTACCTACCAAATAAAGGATAATTTATCAGGAATTAAATAGGAAAATTAGGGAATGAAGGAACAAGTCAGGAGGAATAGATGGACATCTGCCACTTGTTTGACTAACTACAGTTAATCAGAAACAGTCTTTTATTTCCATTGTGCTTTATGTTATCTTTGGAGTTCTGTGTCCACTGGAAATGTTAAAACATATAAAGAAGACGTTTGTCCACAGGAAAAAGTAGTTCTTAGTAGTAAATTGGTTAAGTTATTTAAATAGTAATGCACAGTTACAGGCTAACTCAACCACAAACAAAATGGATGCGGATTTTATTAATTAAAAATGATCATTAAAATTATTTTTAGAAAAAAATGGGAACTTCATATGGTTTAAATCTTCTTTAAAAATTACAAGAGATTAATAACAGGCAGAAAACCACATTATAATTAATCCTGCAATTAGCCAGAATGACAGATGAAGGGATTATATGCCTAAAAATGAAAAGGAGGACTAATGATATTACAGCTGTCCAATACGTACAAACTTTAAAAGAGGAAGGAAATAAGTATTTATCTATTTTCCCCTAAGGGAAGAATATTCATCTTTTCTAAGAGTTAGAAAACAAGGTTCAAAAAAATATATACAATAAAATATTAATCAATACAAATGAAAGTCAGGATTCTTGGTGCTTCTGTGAAATATCTCATTATATCTTACCCGACTCCTTTTTTTTTTTTTTTGGTCTGGACAATATTTCATAGCTAGGGAATCATAATGGTTAAATATCAAATTATTCCTACCAAATTATCAATCTCTGCATTAGCACTGCCATTAGAAATAAATGTAATTTTACACAAATGTAATTTTAAATTTTCCAATAGGCATAATAAAAATAAATAATAAGCATAAAAAACTGTGGTATTATTTTATTTGACTATGCCTGAAATATTAAAATTAAAAGTTATTGGCATTTTACTTTTTTTTTCATATTACATCTTCAAAACTTGGTGTGCATTTCACAGTTACTGGCACATACCACTTCAGACTAGCCTGATTCACATGTGGCTAGTGACTAATTATATGAGAGCGACTACATGTGTGCCTAACTTTAATGCTTAGTGTATGTCAAATAGCCTATTTGATATGAAAATTGTTTCTTTTTTTATGTATGAAAACTCTAAAAATAGGACATTAATACTGAGCCAGGTGTAGGCATGCACAAATGTAATCCCAGTGCCTCAGGAGACTGAGGCAGGAGGATTCCAAATTCAAAGCCAGCCTCAGCAACTTATCAAGGCCCTAAACAATTTAGTGAGACTCTGTCTCTAAATAAAATATATTTTAAAAGGGCTGGAGATGTTGTTCAAGTTAAGCCCTCTGCCCCACCCAGGGTTCAATCCCCAGTACCAAAAACAAACAAACAAACAAACAACAACAACAACAAAAGTCCCAAATAACAAAAAACTGATCTGAAGAGCTACAAACTGTATGAAAGGTCCATCACATTACTTGTGTGACTGGTCTTACTGGTAGAACGCCAGTGAGGAGATGGACATACTGTTCAATTGCTGAAACTGTTTTCATGTGCCATCTCAATTATCAGTAATTCCATTAAAATTCTTCCTTATTCTTTGGGACATCCTGTGTTTATTATAGACTGACCAGTTAAATTCTTATTTCCTTTTAAGATTTTTAAAAATAAAATCTCTCTGTCAGTCCTTTACACATAAATTTGATCAAAAGTTGAATTGCAGATCTCTTCAAAATACTACCAAAAAGCTATAGGTTTTGTAGCAGTGATCAAATTAAATTAATGGAAAATAAATTTTGGGGGGCTGGGGGGTACTGGGGATTGAACTCAGGGTCGCTCAACCACTGAGCCACATGCCCAGCCCTATTTTATATTTTGTATCAGCGAGACTGGGTATCATTGAGTTGCTTAGCACCTTGCTTTTGCTGAGGCTGGCTCTGAATTCACAATCCTCCTGCTTCAGCCTCCCAAGCTGCTGGGATTACAAGGGTGTGCCATGGCGCCCAGATGGAAAATAATTTTTGTTTCAGCTTTTCCCTCCTTTTTTAAAAAACAAATTTTTTTTGTAGTTGTAGATGGACAGAATGCCTTTATTTTATTTGTTTACTTTTATGTGGTGCTAAAGATCAAACTCAGTGCCTCTTCATGCTGGGCAAGCACTCTGCCACTGAGCTACAGCCCCAGCCCCTTTTCCCTCCTTTTAATGAATAGTGGTTCTATATTATTTACTGTTTTTTTTTTTTTGATTGTCATGTTCTATAAAAAGAAATACCTGAAAAATATAGTTATGGTACAGTAGGGTAACTAACAGGACAAGAAAATCATTAGGGATTATTAGCATATGGACAACATATAAGGATACATTGTTTCTTTCTTCTAAATGAAAAATGGAAACAGCAAAACATGCCATAAAATAGATCTTGGTACTTTCTCATAGATTAAAAATTCTCTAGTTCTGAGATTCAAACAGAAGGAGATAAACTGAATTATTGCCTAGTTTACAAATTGTTTGCAGAAGAATGCTGATGTAAGTGAAGAGATTTGGCATTCTTCCCCTCAAATGCTACCCAAAGGAAACAAAAAAGATATCTTTTGAGAAGGCCAGGGTAGCTACCAAATACTGTGTTGTCACTTCTATAAAATCGTTTTGCCTGAATTTCAAAATAAGCAACTCCTTATTCACATGATTAAAGGATAAATTTCATTGGTTCTCCCTCATGTTTTATCGTGAAAATTATGAGAGTGTTTTGAAAGACATACTTGCCATCTAGATTTTACCATGAACTTTCTATCATGCTAGCATTTTCATTTATCTACTATTACTGTATCCCTCTAACCACTATTTTACTTTAATTCATAATTATGTTTCATAATGAATTGCAGAACTCAGTATATTTCTCCCTAAATGCTTTAGCACACTTACTAGTAGAGTTCAGTATTGTTTGTAGTCTTTTATGAAATAATAGAACATGGAACAAAAGGCTAATGAATTTGTAGTTCACTGTCAGTTACTATAGGAATTAGGCTCCATTCATTGACTATTTTTATCACGTTAAGGTTTAGTGTTGGTTTCATTCATATAGTTTGCATTACTAAATTATTCATGATCATATAACTCAAAGGACTAGTATGCTAGGGTCAGGTATTTAATAAGAAGTGCTTTCCTTTTCTTTTCATTCAAAATTTCCTTTAAGTATATATTTCTTTCATAGCTAAAAACCAATTGGTGAAAAAGATTAGGAATGTGATTCTCCAAGAATTGAAGATTTTTAGCTAAATGAAATCTTACATTCAGAAATGCTCAATTTAAGACAGAAACTCTTAATAGAAGATAGTTCAGAGTTTAGTGGAACACTTTCCTACTTTTTTATCATTAATATTTACATAAAGCTGTGAGAGAAAATAAGGCATTATGAATCTGGAGGAATGATTCTGATGATATAATTTTACCAAGTGGCTACTCCTGTCTGGAGGCAAATATAATTGACAACTTAGGCAGATGGGTATTAACTTTTAGTATAGTTCATTATGTTAGTAGGAAAACTCCTCATAGAGAAGTATTAATAAAGGAAATTAGGTAAAACTATTTCTTTTTACTTAGTGAATCTTAAATATGAAGATAGATGAGTGAGGAGACTACACATATTTTATGTGACCTTGGTTGTATAGCAGATGGAGATTAAAAGCTTTTGAGTTATTGTTTCTTTGCTTCCTGTCGTAAGCATTCTTCAATCTTTAAATGGTAAAACTCAGATTACATCCTTCCAGATATGATATGTAAAAACTTGAATAGTTACAGGATATCAAGCACATCACTGCTCTTTTTTCATTATGCATATTTTTCCTCTTTCTAATTTTATTTTACTCTTGGTTTTTGTAGCATTTGCATTGCCTTTTTCGAATTTCATAATTTGTACTTTCAAATGTAGACATAGTAGTGCTGCTTTTAAAATCAAGTGTTCCCCCTGTCTCCATCTACCTATAGTGATGGATAAGATTGTGGTGATGTCTACTAAAGGTCAAAGTATCAATTAAGAAGAGGCTATCAGGTGTCAGAAGGCCTTAGGCCTTGGAGAAAAATAGTAACTTGATTAAGAGACTCTGTGAAGAGTGTCTCCAATTCTCTCAACAAAGAAAAGTCCTGTAGGCCCAGACTCATGCATTTCCAGTGAAATTTAGCACATCTTCTTTTCAGAAGAGGAAAATATAGAATGTTAAAGTGTAATCACACTATAATTACAATGTAATAAAAATGTGGATGTAATTACAAAAGGAATGTAGAAAATGGCCATTTAACTTTTCAATTCTTCATTCACATTCACATACATTTGTACAACTTTTGTGTGTGATAAATGCATATTTTTAAAATGGTTTTATTTGGCTAGGCATGATTCATGGATAAAACTTCACTCTATTTAACAGGAAGCAAGAGAAATGAGAGGGGCCAAGGGGCTATATTATGAGCCACTAGATTATAAGTCAATTTTTAATAGTTTTTAGTTTTCATTTTTCTTTGATATTCCTAAGTCACTACCTGTCTGAGTTTACAACTATCCTACAAGCCCCTAAAAGCACAGGGATGGGCCTGAAGCTCCCAACCCAGGTTCTTTATGATTGATAAAACACTAACTGGTCCTCGTCTTGTCTGAATTAGTTGAACCCAATACATATTATACATATTCCCTCTGCTCATGAAAAAAATGATGCTAAAATCAAGATAGAAATTTAGGTAGAGAAAAAGATAATGAATGAAATACAGAAAAAATAGAGTTGAAGATATCATATCTGGGTTTACCATGGATTTGTCTTGAGAAGTCTGTTGTTTAAGATAGAGTTTGAATTAAGGCTTTGGACATGGAATAACCCCCAAAATCATGTCTTTCCTGTTTCATTGTTTTATAAATTTTCTATTTTCTGGTTTGATAGAATAATTAAGGAAAGAATATTAGGCATCCATCATATTTTTAATGGTAAGTTTAGCTCTGGGTAAGACTCTTGATTATGAATGTGCGTAGGATTTCAGAGTAGTTTCAGCAATTACTGGATTGGAAAATAGTGCTAGTAAAATGATTTTAATTTCATCTCCTTGTTTAAACTGGTTGCTTTGCCGTCTTCAAGCAGTATGATCTTTTCTTTAATTGTGCAGCCTTTCATTAATGCACCAGTGAGGATGATAGAAAACAATTCATTTATGTAATTGCAACTAGCCTGTCATGCACAACTCAGGAAAGCAGCAAATCCCACAGCATGGGGTCCACATTATGCAACTCGGGCTGGCATTTAGATGAGTTCCTTTTCATTGAAAATATATTAACTCTAATCCTTTTAAGTGTATAAGTGATGCATGTGTAAATCTACATTGTATGAGTATAAAATCTGTTTTCTAACCTCAATAATTTTAGTTAAAAAGTAAATCTGCAGTAGCAATTTATTTACCATCTTAGATATTGTGAAAAGTATAGTCATCAAGAATAAGGAAATATCTGAAAAAATAATGATGTTGCAAAATTAACATATAGGATTCTGGTGTCTATAACTTATCTATTTCTGCATAAAAATTCATATCAAAATTTAGTATCTTAAAACAGCAAACATAATCTTGCAGATTTTGAAGATCAGGGACTGAGAGTGGCTCTGTAGAGTCATTTCAGAATTACTTATGTCTCTGCAAAGGTGCAGGGTTGCAGTGAAGATGTTGCTGGCGCCTTTGTCCACTCAAGGCTTAACCAGGGCTAGAGAATGCAATTCTAAGGTCACTCACATTGTTGGCAGGCTTCACTTTTTGTTGGCTTTTGGCTGGAGACCTACTTTTTTCACTATTTGGACATCTTCTAAGACTACCTGAGTGTTTTTATGACCTGGCACCTTGTTTTATACAGAAGAGTGTTGCCAAAAGGGAGCCCAATGCCACAGTCTTTCTTTATTGTTAACATATCATCACTTCTACAGCACAGTATTGGTTAAAAGTGAGTCAATAAATCTAGCCCACACTGAAATGAAGGAAAATTCAACCATACCTCTTAAATGGAGAAGTATCTAGCAATTCATGCATACATGTCTTAAATGACCAAATGGTTGAGGGATTTTAAAGACAGACATGTATTTCTAATCCTCATTTCATGATGAGAAATTCAAGGCCCAGTGAAGTTAGGTGACTTGTACAAGTACACACAGTCATTTGAGACAGAGCCAATATCCGCATCTGCTCTTTGAAAAGTGCATGCCTTATATGTCCATGTTTGCAAACAGACCTCATTTATCCAATTATAATCAGAGAATAAGTATTTATTGTTATAAATGATTTATATTTGCTCTTTTGAGTGAAAATTTGGTTCTAAATATACTAGGCGGCAGATGTTCCAAAATGCATTGTTCTTAAATGCTTCCTTAAAAACAGTATATTGACCATAATTCAGTCATTTTCTCACCTTACAGTCAATATTAGGAGTATTATATATATTCTCACCAGCACACACAGTGACATAGTCCTGGCTTATTGTTTTCCCTTACATTAATGATCCTGTTCTATTCTTCATAATATGTATTTTTTAATGTATTGCATTCTCAGTTTTTTGACAGTCACTTCATAATCTTGTCATTATGTAAGTGGTAAACAAACTCCCCTCCACCCACCTCATTTTATTTTAAGGAATATTTATTGAGCTTGAGCTGAGGTGTGGAGCTGTGCTAGCAAATGATATACAAAGGTCAATTAGACATTTTCTCTCTCTTTAGAGAACCTGTTGTCTATCTTATTAGAGAGAAGGGTGGCCCAGAGAGACATGATTACTTGATAATGTCAATGATAATATAGTACCAAGTATAATGAGGTCCCGGAATTGAATCTTTCTGAGGGGATTGGGGTAGGCTCTCAGATCAGAGAATATTAGATATGGAGCTTGTAAGATGAACAGTTGGGGACATGTTGGGTACAGGGAAATCCTTGGCAAAGGAAATAACATGGGATTTCACAGAAATCTTATAAGGACATGGCTGGTTTCAAGTATTTCCAATAGTTGAATAGAGTGGTTCTTGGTAGATCAGTAGATGAAGGATGCAAAACATTTTGGTTTCAAAAGTTATTATCTAGTGATTTAAGTTGGCACTAAATGTTTCATGATTTATATACTAAAATGAATCTCTGTGCAAGCTCTGGGATTAGATTATTTGCTGATTATTTTCATCTCTGCTGTTTGCTAACTATGCAACTCTGGTCAAGTCACCTCTTCTTGGTTTTCTTGTCTTCAAAATAGATGTAATATTATTGCCCGCCCCATGGTGTTGAGAGGATTCAATGAGACAGGTGCAAATCTCTTAGCATAGTGTCTATATTCAGTAGGTATTCAGCAAACATTAGTTCCCATCATAAATATTAGTTTCTTCCAAGGATTATAATATCTGTCCTGTAGTTTGGAGGAGCCTATCTCAGTTGTATAAGCAACAGGGTAACACAATCAGATTTGTGTAGTTATCTTCACTGATATCAGATCAAGTGTTCAGAACCAGTCTCTTTGCCCCTCTGTTCTTCTTTGTTCTAGTCTGAGGGCCTCAAGAACAGGGGTTTAAGTGGAAAATGGTTCATCATTCATTATGCAAATACTTCCTAAAACTTTTACTGTGATGCAGGCACTTAAAAAAATACTCCCACAATGGTTTTTACTGCCATTGATAAACATTCTTATCAATGGAATTCTGGGCAGTCCAAGAAGAGGCCCATAATAAGTAAAGAGATCTCCTTCACTTAAGGCAACCTTAAGTCGATTTTTATGTCTTTGTCATCAGCCCCTGCAAAAGCTGAAAAGACAGACTGAAGATTACTTAAAAATTAAGAGGATTCTCATATATATATACATACATACACACACACACACACACACACACACACACACACACACACATCTTTTTTTTTTAATAGTGGAAATCCATTCTTTTATGTGAAACATCTCCCTTGGTAAAGTTTATGGTTATGTACCTCATTCTTAATTTATTAAAGCATAATTTGAGATTGCAACTAGCAATTGGTGTCATATACAGTTGTGTTGACACTAATACTGCTTATTAATTCAGCTAATTCAACAAAAAATGCAAGTTCACAATTTTCACAATTAGATACATCTGATGTAATGAATAGAAAGAAAAGGCAAATGCTGAATGAACAGTAGGCAAGCACTTAGGGAGGATATCTCAGCTAAAGGGGCCATGGATAACTTTCCACAGGAGATGACAGGTGAAATTAGTAAGCAGAGCATCCTAATCAGAGGAAAGGCATGTCCCATGGCCCAGAAATGCCTGGGAAGAAGTTAGTGTTTGTGAAGTCTACAGTGTGGGGGAGGGGGTGCTAGACATATAAGCCTAGGGCCTGATCTTCAAGGGCTGCTATGCTATTTTTAGAAGTATGGCATGTAGTCTAAGAGCAGTGGGATTCCATAGATATGTTTTTGCAGGGGCCTGACATCAAAATTTGCATTTTCAAAATGTTATCCTTTGACCATATGGAGAAAAGTTTGGAGACAAGCAGGTTTGGAGTCAAGGATTCCAGTTAGGATTCATTATTCTAACACTAGCTAAAGTAATGATGGTCTGAACTAACGTAGTAGCAATGGACCTAAAACAAGTGAATTACTTTCAAGGATATTAAGGAGATAAAAGCAATAGGATTTAGTGTTCCATTGTTTCATTTGATGAAGGAGGGAACAGAGGCCTGTAGGTCTCTGTCTTGGACAACTGATTGGATTAAGTTAAGCAATTAGATGACAAACAGGTTTAGAGTTGAAAATATCCTATTAGTGAAAAAGTGATGAAATACAAAATTTATATTTGCTCACTTTTATCAAAGAAGAAAATGAAAAATGCATAAACCTTGTTTTCACAATTAGATAAGCTCCACAATCAACATTGATTTTTCTTTGGTTTTATATTGCAAATAATATTCTGTAGCTTGAAATATTTGAATACTGAATACAATTATAGGCTTGGTTGCATATGTGTGCTTCCCCCCTCGGGCTGACAGATTTTGATGTCTGTGCTGACTGAGACAATTTGGAGGGATGGACTGAATTATTTTCCAATCTACCACTTCTATTTATACAGAAATTACACTTGACTGTAGTGACACTACTCATGGCAGAACTGATCAAACTCAGGTCCCCTGCTGATGAACTCGACCAATAAGCCATTCATGACTGACAGGTGTTTCAGGTCCTGCTTCCCCTACCCCACTTTTAAACACACTGGCATTTTATAAACCACCTTCCTTTATGCTCCCACATCTATGTCCGTTGAAAGGAAATGCAAGGAAGGGTTTTTTTTTTGATGCAGATTCACAGCTTGCATTTAGCTCTTTCCATGTTGTCATTCTCCCTCTGCAAAAATGCAGGGGCTTCTGAACTTCGTATGTGTCATGGACCCTTATGCTAGTCTCATGAAGCCTGTGGGCTCCATCGGAAAATTATCTTTAAATATATTAAGTAAAATACAGAGGATTACAAAATAAACAAATTATATTGAAATATAGTTGTCGAAATATTTAAATATTTTACATGCTCATTTTATAATTCATTAAATTAAAAGCTCTAACAGGGAGTGTAATAACTAATATCTTTCAGACTAGTTATCAATGTTAATAATATTTTGAGATATCTACAATAAATATAATAGGAAATTTTCTATAATTTTTACTGCTGATAAACTCAGATATTCTAAAACTACTGTGATTTTTTTTTTTTTTACTATATTCATAACTGAAGGGATAGCTAAATTTTAGTCTTCATTGAAGGTGCATTTTTTCCATCCAAAGTTCATGGACCCCTGAATTTAATGGCTCCCAGTTTAAGAACCACCACTCTAGGACAATGTTTCTCAAGTTTTAGGGTACTTGAGAATTTGTTACAATGCAGATTCTCCTAAGAGATTGTAATTTGGAAGGTCTGGGGTGGGGCTCAGGAGTGTGTATTTTAAGCATAAATCCAAAATGATTCTCACAAATCATGTTCTAAAATCATTTTTTGAGAAATAAAATTTCAGGATATAGAAAATGATTTGCAAATATTTTTGGGGTGGGGAGTGGCCTTGGTGGGTCATTACCCTTAGGTCAACATTTCAACGTTTTTATCTTTTCTAATAATAATTATTATTATTTATGTTATTATAAAAAGTATGTGTAGAAATTATAGTAGGCTGCTTACATGTGTATAGAATATATTATAGGATATATATTGTAATATTCTATTATCATTGAAACAATGATGGATTATTATTATTTTGTTGCACCAACATTCTTATCTGAAGGATACCATTTTTTGAAGATAAGCTTTAAGATATTTG
The DNA here is from genome assembly GCA_025594165.1 of Tamias sibiricus. Taxonomy (NCBI): domain Eukaryota; kingdom Metazoa; phylum Chordata; class Mammalia; order Rodentia; family Sciuridae; genus Tamias; species Tamias sibiricus. The sequence continues at coordinate 82,772,395 of CM046660.1, forward strand.
ACAAAATATCAGTAAAGCAAGCATAGAAAGGGGTAATAATCATAAATGCAATGCAGTGTAGTCCTGTGACATTGAAATCATTTCAGTAATTTTACAGTACATTTGAATTGCGGCACCATTCATCCGCTGAGTTTCCATTAACTTTGCTTAACATCTCTCTGTCCACAAAGAAGCACAAGTGTCAAGTTTCTCCTTCATGCTCAGAGACCTGGCTTGAATCATAATGCTGCAGAAGATAATTGTTATTAATTAAAGCATTCCTATCAGGCTGGGTTTTGTTTTAATGCATATTGAACATGTTCATAACCTCTGCTGTCTCCATTATTGGAAAGGAAAAATAAGAGAGTAGTGTTCTTTGACTCTCCCCAGCTCTCCTGGGGTTTCCCTGGTATCATTGAATAGCCTTTTTGATTGGCTGATACCTTTAAAAAAAAAAGAAGAAGAGGGGGCACAATATTATAACACATTGCAGAGCAGGCTCATTATTGTCAAATTAGATTCACTGACCTTCACTGCCATTTACCAGGAAGAGACAGGCAGCATATCAAGGACGGTTTGCAGTGAGTAAATCCATAGTTAGTGCCACTCAACATTAACTAGCTCAGACATACCTTTGTGCTTTTTTAACACATTTGATTTTTAACTCTTAGCATATTAAATACTATGATACTTTGATTTAAGTGAGTAATGTATATTGAAATCTATGCATGTTTTATTTTTGATATAAATTTTACTTCAAAGGACATATACAAAACACATACACTCTCAGCACTTGTGGATAAAATCCACAACTTCCCAAATTTATAGAAGAAATCAAAGGTTTCCTTATACATAGAAGCTGGGCTGGCGTGGTCATAGTTTGTAGTTGAGTTAAAAAACAAAATGAAACAAACAAACAAACATATATATATTATACTTCATGAAACACCACATACATTTTTTAGTTATTATTCCCCTAAAGAATAATGTATTAGAAATATATTTCCGTTTAAGCCATTGAGACATGTGAATCACTTTCCTCCCTCTCGATTTCCAAGTTATTTTCCTTTTAACTCAGCGTTAGAACAGGAGAGTACCCTTGGTAGAATTGCCATTGCTAATGGAATTCACTCATTCATTCACTCTTTATCTCAGTTTATTTTGCATTGTTATTACAGTATTTTACTGACTGGGTAATTAATAAGGAAAATACATTTGTTTTCTAGAAGGAGACCAGGAGGTATAAAACTGAGGGACCTACATGTGGTAAGGACTTTTTTGCTGCATCATCCCATGATGAAAGGTGGAAGGGCAAGAGGGGGTATATGAATATGTAAAAGTGAAAGAGAGGGAAGAAGGAGAGGAGGAGGTTCAACTCATTCTTTTATCAGGAACTCACTACTTGGGTGTGGAACCCACTGAATATTAATGGAATCAATACATTTATGAGGTCAGAGCTGTCAATACCTAATAACCACTTCAAGATCCCTCTTTGCAAAACTGCTGCATTAAGGATTAAGTGTCCAACCTATCATCATTGGAGGATACATTTAAACAATAGCACCTACTGATATTTTGTAGGCCCAGTAAATGCCAGTCTCTATTCTAGAAATATGTCATATAAAGACATTTCTATCTATTGCATGTTAGAGAGGACATATAGTAGGTATTATGCTAGGTGTTTCTAGCAATTGATCATTGATAATCCTTGAATAATAAGTGACACTGTTGTAAAGTGAATCATTCTCTTTATCTGCTTAACCTCTTGATATGAGGTTAATTGTTACAGGTTTGTAATCTGCCTTATTTTACTGGGATAAAACAGCTTGTTCCATGCTAGCTTCCCTGCACTCTATAATTTATTTATCACGCTGACCCGGAGGGGAGACAATCTCTGACACTCTCTACCCTGCGGCATAGAATATTTCTCCTTCTTCCAGTCATTTTATTTTTGTTTTTATGGCGATTCTGCAAGTTTCAGTTTATGACAGTGTTTAAACCAATAAATCCTACATGTGGGGAATAAAGAAGGTTAGAAAATATGAACCTCCACATATACTTTTTAGTTATTATTCCCTTAAAGAATAACATACTAAAAATAAGCTCCAAACCAAAATTTCCAGATTTGGGGATTTCTTTGACCAAGATTCCTGTTCCTATGTTGTGTGATTAATCTAGCACTCATATTTAATTTTCTGTAGTTAGAAATAAAAATGATAAATACATGGCTTTATGAAAAGCTAATTTAAGCTTTTTTTTTTTTTTTTTTTTTTTTTTTAAATCTCCCAGCACCATCAGGGAATACACATCTGGGAGCCCCTGGGCTGTCAATTGGCTGTATCTATCTAGATAATTTAGAGGCTGTTAAAAACACAGGTCCCTGAGCTTCTCAGAGGATCACTATCTTTTCAACATATATTCTCACTGATATTTGGGGGCATCAGTTTTGGGAACCACTGCAGAGTTTACACAGATTTCTTAGTTCCCTTCTTTATACTAATATAGTTTGTTAAGGATCAGGACTTCAGATCTCACTGCTTTTCATGTTGTGAGGATTTATTAACTACTTATTGAATAAATGCATATGAATATATTAATGGCACAAAACCTGCCTCTAGCCAGGCATGCTAGCACATGGCTATAATTGCACCAGCTCAAGAGGCTGAGGCAGGAGGATCGCAAGTCCAAGGCCAACCTCAGCCACTTAGTGACAATCAAAGCAACTTAGTGAAACCCTGTCTCAAAATAAAAAGGGGTTGGGGATATGGCTCAGTGATTAAGTGCCCCTGGGTTCAACCCCCCATACTAAAAAGAAACAAAAAACAAATGCAACAACAAAAAGCAAAATTAAAAAAAATTAAAACCTGCCTCCAGCATTTACAAATAATGTGATCTAAACATGTTATTTCAGCTTGGTTTCCTGATTTGAAAAGTGAGAAATAATAATTAGTACTTTTCTACTTTTCATTGTGGTGACTGAATGGAATCTTTCCTGTGAAGTGTTAAGCGGAGAGCACATATAAGAGCTCAATGAATGTAATCTGTTGTTACTACTTCCAAGTCATTTTCACTTTTATTTTCTTTATAAGTAAAATGCATAGATTAATATCTGTTTTCCTATCTTGTAGGAGAAGTTTTATACATAGTAATGAGAGCAATCATGCTTTATGAACTAGAATGTGCCAAAAACATATATCGTGAAATGGAGGTTGGAGTTCTCTAATATGGTTATATCATATCAATGTGCATAAATTATAATTGTTTTATTTAAAAGGGATAAAAATATAATATGCTATGTTGGTTTTAATACGTTGAATTTTGTTTTCCATATAAATAAATGTAACCTATGGGGAAGTATCCTATTTCCCCATAGATTCTGTGCCTTTCAAAGAACATGGACTTTATTTAAGATCAGTAAGTACTCACTGAAGGATATTTCTGGGTGTTGTGTTTGGTAAGCCTGTGGAAGTGTAGGCCCTCGTTGTATTGATAGACTTGTGTTCTTACTCACTTTGGGAGGAAGATGTTTTCAACTCTGTGTAGGACTTTCAATATAATATTAAAATATGCAGAACCCAGAGGAGGAAAAATTGGAATCTTACCAAAATTTACTCTGATAATGCCAAGTGTGATTTTTGGAAAAGAGGTAAATGAAACTTAAGATTTGTCAGTTATCATTTTCCAAAGTAATACTGCATAACAAGCAATCCCAAACTCAGTGCCTTAGGAAAACGGTTTTATTCTCAATCATTTGTCTGTGGATTGGCTGATCGAGTCTGACATTGTTTCCAAGTCACAGGTCCGCCATACCCCTCTGTCTCTCATCCTTGCTGGGACCTGTTCTCTTTTGGAGAGTAGTAGTGAAATACAGGGATAGTGCAACATGTAATGCTTCATGATGCCTATGCTGAGAATTGGCATTTTCACTACTTACACAAGAAGTGAAAATGCCAATTCTCTGCATAGGCCAGCACAGTATCAGAAGGGTAAACCCAGCACTAGTTTGTCAGGGAAATACACTTACTTTTAGTAAGAGCAAGTACAAAGTCACAGTACAAAAGGAATGGATATTGGGTAGTTAGGGTAGAGGGAAGAAAAATGCAATTCATGAAAGCTAATAATAGTGTAGTTTACTAGGACAAGAGGAGTCAGGAATCTGGGGGTGGAAAGTGCAGAACACATTTATAACACATGAGTTATAGTTTATTCACTATCTCCAGGAGAGCATTGTGCTGCTAAGGTTCTTAACGTCAGTGTTAGAATGTTGGAATCTCCAAGTATTTTAATGTTCCCTTTTATGCCAGTGGACTCAAGTGAAATGAAACAAAAATAAACTTTCCAGTGATCTATGTATTTCTCATAACTGGCAACAAATGAGTTTACTGAATATAGCATATTTTAGTAAGTTTTTGGGATGGAGAAAAATAATTTAGGTCTTATTGGTTTGGAGAAAATTATGATTAAAAACCTATGTAATGTTAGGTGGGACCTAATCATTTGGGGACATTGCAATAGAGTTGATCTGTTGCATAGATAGCTATTATCTCCTGAAGTTCTTACTGTTGTGGAGACTGGAGGCATCCATTAGCTTATGCCTGATGTATTTTCATGAAGTGGTGAGATGTGTTGAGAAATGTCATCTTGTATCTCTTCTTTTCAAATCAAAATGTGCCTTTTTCACACCTGGTACTTACTTTTACAAACTCTAACATGACAGGTAACTCTAACTTTGAATATATATATAAATGCATATATATTCATGACTTGGACAATGGAGAATATTCATTCCACTGAGTTTAAAGTATATCATTAATAGTAAAAACATGCTTCTGTACAACTTATCACAATATGCCATTTAGTGTCCTTAGTGGAACTCAGAAACTGTTAACAGTAGATGTTGCTTTTTAAAAATATTTTGACCATCAGCTGAGAATTGAGTAAGAAGTCACCTTTGTAGTAAGAGGAGTTCATGGGAAGACCCTATGGTATAAGAAACCAAGAATGATTCTGGATGGCTGGTGAGGAGAGTGCAGATTGGACGAGATGAAGTGGGAGTGGGGAATACCCAGCAGTAAGCCTAGGCAGGAAGGTGAGGCTGGAAGATCCATGCCTTCTAAGTCTTTCATCACAGAAACTGAGGGAAACTATCAACAGATTTTACACCAGAGCACTACGTGAACAGATTACTATTTTTAAGAAAATCACAGCACTGTGTGGGATGGTTTGAATGAATTCTGTTCAGATGGATGTTACAATAATTTAGATAAAAGATGAGAATAATGTAGACTAGGGTAGTTGGGCAGTGACAGTTGGGGAGCAAAGAAATGAAGGTATGAAAGCTGTTTTGGATTCGGAATAACAGAAACTGGGTAGATTTGCTGTGGGGTGAGGGAGAACTGATAGGAAAATAACAGTCTTCTGCCTGAACTAGCTAAGAGCTATTGATGGTTATTTACTGAATGAGGAAGCATAAGAGCAGAAGCTCATTTTGAGAAAAGGAAAAGTTTAATTTTGAACTTGTTGTGTTTTGAAAGGCCTTTACACTTCCAAACAGAGATGTGCAGTAAGTAGATATAGGGGCAGAAAGCTCAGGAAGTATGATATGGGCTGTAAATAGAAATACAGGCATTATCAGTGTCTAGATACTAATGGAAATCACTGGAATGGGTAAAGTTCTCCAGGTAAAGAATGCAGGATAAGAGATAATGGTCTAAGTTCTATAGGCAAATACTTAAATGACAGGCAAAGGAAGAGACACTTGCGATGAAGGATGGAAGGGAAGGCCAGAGAGAAAGAGGAAAATGAATGAGTGCAGTAGATACTTCCATGTTCTGTAAACATAATTCTGATTTCTTTGAGCCCTAGGATATGTGCTCCTGACTGCTTTATATAGGTTGTTTCATTTAACCATCATAGTAATTCTTTAAGGGATTATTATTAACTCCCTCTTATAAAGGGAATTTTCAATCAGAGAAAAGTAATTAGCAAGAGGTCACTAAAGTATATATAATAGAGACACATTTGACCACAGGAACTCTTACCTAGAGCCAAAACTCTTAGCCACATTTTACAAATATTTAGAATTCTAAGTCAATCTTAATGTTCAAACAACAATACAATTATATGTTCTATTAAGTAAAAATCAATCAAATTTTGTAAAAGAGAATCCTAATTCAGACATATCAGAATGAAATGATCAAGGCAACCCAGAAGGAGTGGGACTAGGGATTTGCCAAGTTATTAGCACCAGTGGTCTTACTAAAAGTTAGAGTAGCAATTTCTGGATTGTGTGAGTATAGATTATTCTTACTTTTACCTCTTTACAATTCCTAAATTTTCTAAAATTCACATGTATTATTTTTATTATTAAAAAATTAAATGTAATTTTAAAGTATCCTCCTAACGGTGTTCCTATAATAAAGGAGCTAGTATATATGAAGTACGTGACAAAATATTGTGCACATATTAGATGTTGAATACAGTGACATCACTGATTTGTTACCATATTACAATACTTTGCTTTAAAAATGAGTGCTTTTAATTCAGATTTTATAAATGAAATAATTGTATCTTAAATCAAGACTTGATTGCAGTAAACTTTCACAAAGTGGGTATCAAGTTATAGAACTGATATTTCTAGTGGAGAAGGTTAGAGTTATGGCCAATATTACTGTCATTATTTTTAAAGTGGCAGAGACAACCATAGTTCCTGAGCAGGCAACCCACTATGAAGGCCAGGCATGCATGAACAGAGTTTAGTGCCATAATCAAATAAAACTTGCATCGAAGATCATCTCACATGAATTTAATGATATGCATAATTGTTATTCTACTGCATGATAATTAGGTATGACTGTAAGTAGTTCTCATAAATGACAGCAATTTGTATGATTTTACTATAGCCAAACCAAGCACAAGCAGAATGAATCTGGCAAAACAACAGATAATCTCAGGGTGAGCAGTAAAAGGATAATCTATGTTCTTAGCACATTGGCCCTCCATCCACAGCCTGGTCTGCAAATGATCTCCTTTTATGAGAAGGAAGGCAAGTGAAGGAGGACTGAGGAGAAAAGTGGAAGTGCAGAAGAGGGCAAAAGTAATGTTTCTAGTTGTTCTGGTTTGAATAGTGTCCCCTGACAACATATGTTGAAATCCTAACCTTTTGTACCACAGAATATGACCTTCTTTGGAAACAGGAATGTAAATGTAATAGTAAAATGAGGCCATACTGGAGAAGGTAGATGTTTAATCAGTGTGAGTGGTATGTATAAGAAATAGTCACGTAAAGACAGAAATAGGGAGAGCTCCTTGGGGGTGGAGGTAGAAAGTGGGCTATGATTCCTGGAGGGGGGCACCTTCTCTTCCCTGTAGAAGGATGAAGATAAGCTTCATTTGTTCTAACACCAGGTTGTGGTCTTTTATCATGGCAGCACCAGGAAATTAATGTAACCGTGTTGTAAGTTTTATCTCTCAGATTCTGGGCAATATTGGGCTTTGTATACATGCACAAATATCTATTGAGTGCCTTCTGTTTGCTTCCAATTACTTTAGTTAATCATCACTGAACAAGATAAACACAGTCCCTGCCCTGAAGGGGTTTTTAGTCTGTAACATCCATGTTCTTACCCCCATGGTATTTTTGTTGTATTTGAACAACTTACAAATTATGTTCAAAGAATTTGTCGCATGTCTGTTTTTCCCAGAAGTTAGTCAATTATTAAGATAGGAGAATAACTTCTAAAAATATATGATTACTGAATAAAAGAGCATGAATAAAATCAGTAGGGGGTGAATGAGAATGTTATTTTATGGTTTAATGGAGAAGCAAAGATAACAGAAGTGTGTAAGTTGGTCGGCTCTGCATGTTTGATTTTTTAAAATTAAAACATCTTGGCATCTTTGCACATTGAGAATAAAGACATGTTTGGACCATTTTCAGTTACAAATTCTCAAGTGCTGCTCTTTTTTCCTTCCTGTAAGTTAGCAAAATATCTTATTCTCTTCAGTGATATTGCAGACTTTGTTGCCATATTATTGAATTTTAAAAGTTGTTTATTTTCCTGTAAAATTTACAACACCTTTTAACATTTTATGACCCATTTCATTTTATGGATCCATAAACACACACACACACACACACACACACACACACACACGTATATATATTAAAGAGAATTCATGTACCGAGTATAGTCATTTAAAATTTCCTTGTCAACATAATGTGAGCTCTTAAGTATGACATGCCAGGTAGCAATTAGACATTTTATAAACTGCATGGCATGGAAAGATAAATTCATGATAAATTACCCTTTTCATATATCATTCATGTGAATGTATGAAATCTAATTTAAATATTAAAGTGTAATAGTTTATAATTCTTCTCAAACTATGATATTCTCTACCTCTCTACCCATTTTCCTGCTTCATCATCAATTCTTTGCAAAATGCCTAGTATACGTTTTTTCTGATGCTTCCATTCCCGAATATTAAGTGAAAATGAATATCATGTGGTGTGATTTTTCTTGTTCACTTTTACCTTTTCAAACTGTAAAGCTTCTCAGAAAATAATAATAACTTTATTATTCTTGTGCTTGACACATCTAATGATAGCTTCCCTTTTCCCTGTTAGCTTATGTTGTTGGTACATGCTAACATGTGTACTCCTCTTTATAAATACAATTTCCCTAATAGAGCTAGTTTTTATTCTGTGTTCACTGCAGGAAAAAGTGCAATAGTTTTGCAAATGCCCATAGCTGTGTTAGAGAATGATACAATCTTGCCATTGTAACATTTCTTTATTCGCCAAAGGATACTCTTTGGGAATTGTGCTGCCCCCTGGTGATGCATGAAGTAGTAAAATAGAAACAGAGTTTATTTGTACAAAATAAAACAGGAATTAAGTTTGTCACCACTGATTATCCATTAATAGGTACTAATTCCAACATACAGTCTATAGAAAAAGTAATTCAGTAACAAGCAAGTAGGGAGTAGGTTGCCACTTGGATCTCTAGTATTTCAAGGATTATTTGGTATATTTTAGAAGTGAAAAGAAGAGGTAAGAAAGGAAAATCATGGAAGATTGACAAAAGTCCTGAGAAGATTACAGGTTCCACCTCCTCACAAGTGCAACCAAGAGGAAACTTTCTGCCACTGCAGTTAGAAAGTCATTGCCTCTATTGAAGGTTATGGTGAGCTTCATACAGAAGATGAGAGCAACACAGAGCTTTACAATGTTCTCAAACTAACAGAACTTTATTGTAGTAGATTCAGTTTTATTATGGGAAGTCTTATATCCTAAAGGAGTTTTTCAGTGCATATGCTCTCAATTTTTTAAACTGTGCTTGAGAGATTGCTTCTTTTCTTTCTTTCTCAGATATTTACAAAGGAAGTTTTAGGGTTATATGGTTGTATGGTTTATGGTAGATGGTTGTTGTGGGATACTTCATTTTTTTATCCCAGGCTTGCCTGATTTGAGTTTTATCATGTGTGCTTTAGGATGTAATAAGGCTCAGTTGATGTCCCATTACTGGGTGTTACATAAGAGCTCTCTAGGAGACTCTGAACATAGAATATTAAAGCTGGCAATGGCTTCAGAGTTGATCTTACCTAACCCCTTAATTACGCAGAGTTATAACTCCACAAATTATATTATGGGAAATGCAATTATTTAACATTATATTGTAATTCTCTCCTTGACAATATATCAATAACAACAAGAGAGCTTTTCTGGACCAACTTCTCCCTCCCAGATATCTCATTCCTCTATCTTGTGCATATGTCAGCTTTATTCTATTTTAACCAGAGTCTTCTTGAATAAACACATTTTCCAGCGAGGAGGGATAGCTAGAGTGAGAAAGAAAATTCTGGCACCATTCTACTCCTGAATTTCAAATCTGTTGAGAAAACAAATCCGGTAATGTGCATAGACTTTACTTGCTCACACTGAATTGGTGTTTGTACACTGTTAATTAAAAAGCATTAAATAGAGTAAATGCTTGCAGTAGTTAGGGGCTTCTCTGCAAAAAACCCCCTAGCTATTCAGAGATAAATAATGTAGGAGTCCCAGAGGAGTTTAAGTGTTGCCAGTGTTGCTATGGAATTTCACAGCTTCAGAACCAACAGGATGTTTTATGCTAGTCAAGGTCCCCAGGCGACACTTGGCCCTCAAGTGTGCTGACTTTTCACAGAGGAAAGAGAAAGAATAGTACATATTTTCAAATGAAGTATACTTACTTAGCTAAGAATTGTTTTTCTACTAACTTAGTACCATATGCTTCTAGAATTCTATTGTCAACAAAGTTTGGCATTCCTGTATTGGTTATTTATTTAATGTTGAGTTTGAAAACAGGGTGACATCAACAGAAAGCAGAGAATGGAATAAAATCAAGTCAATGTAATTTCCAAGTCATGTTCAACCATAAGAATGGGATCCTAATTATATTAAGTTATACTCCATGCATGTATAATATGTCAAAATACATTCTACTGTCATGTATATCTTTAAAAAAAAATAAGAAAAAAAGAAAGAAAACGATGCAGTTCTCAGTCCGTGGCCATTTAGGATAACAGATTTGGTGGACATTGGAGTTCTTAAGGAGTCTGCTCTAAAAATACGTTACCTGAACATTAAATAATTAATTCCTTTCCTCAGCTAGATTCTTGGGTTGAAAGCTGGAGATACTGACCATAGAAAAGTTGATCAATATTGTCAAGATTCCAGACAATGTAAAGCTAAATGAAACCACATGCTTGCATCAGAGGCAAGAGTAATCAGGCCCCCTGGTGGAGATACAGCAGGAAGCACATGTGGACTATACTCCTTGGGCCCTGTACAGACAGGAGAAGGAATGTATAGATTGGGAGCAGGTTCATTGGTTCTCAGGTTGAATCTGGTCAAATTAACCAGAATTTTCCAGAACAGTGATACAAGGGGAACAGTTTTGAAAGATGAGTATGCAGAAAAAAGCAAATCTGAAGTCAGAGTTCTGCAACATATTGATAAAAATGAAGAAATAAGAGGGCAAGGATTAGAAAGTAGCACAAGAACTTTTGTGGATTTTCCTCATCAGATGCCAGTGATTTGTCCAGGATTGAGTGAACAAAGCCAAGATTGTACACTTGACTATTGGATTTCAAGAGTAAGATGCATTAGGGGCCAAGTTGTAGGGTGAGTGGACTGGGTGATTCTAAAGCTACCAGGTCTATAGTAAATGTTCGATTTATCAAAGGAAACCTGTATAGCAATGCATAGGAAAGGTTTCAGGCCATTTATAAACATTTATCCCCTTCTATTTAGTGTTGTTATGTAATTCTAGTATGGCATGTGGATTTATTTTGTTTTATTTTTTTTGGTAACAGGGATTGAACTCAAAGGTGCTTAACTTCTGAGCCACATCTCCAGCCCCTTTTTATTTTTTTTATTTTTTTAAATTTTGAAGACAGGGTCTCACTAAGTTGCTGAGGCTGGCTTTGAACTTGTGAACCTCCTGCCTTAGCCTCCTGAGCCTTAGGGATTACAGGCATGTGCTACCGCCCTTGGGTGAAGTGCTTTTGCTACTGGAAGAGAGCTGAGTTCATATTAGACATACTAGACATGTCTGAAATTTATAACAAATAGTATCAAAATATTCTTCATTTGGGAAGATGATGGTATAATCATGAGGTAAAAGGAGGCTGTGATTGCAGATGAATGAATAATCATTGTGTGACTATTAATCTAGCAATGTCTGGGAAATATCATTCCCAACCCAGCTTCATCAGTCAGGGTACTGTGGCTTGAGAAAACCTTAAACTATTCTCTAGAGTTTGACATTCCAAGTGCATTTACAATTATTAAACTTAATATACAAGGACAATTGGAACTATATCTGTGTGCTCACATATGTGCAAAAGTTTTTGACATGTTTCAGAATTTTTTACATTTATAGAAGAGTAAAGATACAATTACATTTAAAGCTTTCTTTTTTAATTCTGAAAATCTAGTTTATGAGTGTGAAATACTATTAAGTAAAGGTAAGCTCTAAGACCAGAATACTATTAAGTAAAGGTAAGCTCTAAGACCAGAAACTAATATATATATATATATATATATATATATATATATATATATATATATATATAGACTAGAGATATTTTATTCCACAGCTGCAACAGCCCCAGAATTACCAAGAGAAGCTGCCATTTCAGAACCCACAACTAATGTCCCAGAAGCATGAGGACTTAGGACAGCAGGTGCCCTCTGTTCTACAACATCAGGATGCAGGTTATCAAAGGAATGTAGAGGCCCTGAGCTCTGAGATGCAGTGCACTTCTCTTCCACAAATGGACGCCAGTTCTCTGCCAGTGCCTGTTGGGCAAGGTGGACAGGAAGGTGCTGCAGAGCAGCTCAGGTTCCCAACACTGCAGCTCTGTTATGAGGGGTCTGAAGAGGTCTATGACTTGGCTGAAATTATAAGTCAAAAACGTGGAATTTAATGTTAGAGAGCCATAGTCATAGGTCATTTTGTAATCAACCAAACAAGCTCAGGACAAAGGACTATCTTGAATTTGCACTTACAGAAGCTTAGTTCATGGGGCCAGGGCTGTGGCTCAGTGGTAGAACACTTGCCTTGCATGTGTGAGGCTCTGGGTTCAGTCCTCAGCACCACATAATAATAAATAAATGAAATAAATATATTGTGTTGATCTGCAACTAAAAATATTTAAAAAGTTAAAAGATGCGGTGTTCAGGATATCTCCACGAAAAGTACCATAAAAACAAAACCTCACAAATTACAAAAAGATATATATATATATATATATATATATATATATATATATATACACAAAACCCCACAAATTACAAATATATATATATATATATATGTATGTGTATCTTGATATATATTTTAGACATATTAGGCCTTACTTTCTCTTATCTTGATGCTTTATTTTATTATTAATATATACTTTTCCTGAGTAAATTAGTCTAGATATATATCTACAAAACTTCATGTAATTATTGCATAAAGCACCATATCTTCTCAATTCCAAAATATAATCACACACAGAATATTAGGGGTCCATGAACTGGCTAATTACATAGGGGAGAATTAATTTCCACTTATTGGAAAACAAGGAAAATAATCATGCAAATGAAAATAGAATGAATTATTGTATGTGAATTTTCTGGACTGTGAACTGAGTAATTTACGCCATTTCTGAAAAAAAGGAAATTATTTAGGTATTAGAAATAATGATAGACATAAGTTTTGTCAAAGAATTTCAAAGTGATGTCAATGGAATGAATTTTTTTAAAGGAATAGTTGTGGGTGAGTTGAATGATAGATGGCAGTTTAATCATATTTTTATTATATTTGGGGTATTTTAGCAGAATTTCAATTTATGAGAAATCTTGAATATGAGGCAGGTCACCAGGATTTGATGTAATAGGTTATGAAGAATTAGTGAAGTTTAAATCAATTTCCAAAGAATAGATGCACACACACACACACACACACACACACACACACACCAATAGAAATGGAATATAACTTGGAGAATTCATTCTTAAAGTAAAATCACAATACAGAAAGAATATCATTGGCATGCATGAAGTAGAATCCTCTGAGCAGTTTCCGTCAAACAACAACCAAATGCAATGACATCAAATCCATTTTCTGTCCCTGATCTATTTCTGTTAACTTTCCTACATTTAATTAATATATATTTGAATAAAGTGCAAATATAAAAAGGTTTATAATAGAGCCAGTTGAAGGTTTATTATTCATTCCCATTTTTATGTGTTTAAAAAAATAATCTATTTTTATTTCACCAATTTCTTCTATTCCTTGTCCATGAGTCACAAATAATACCAAGGTAAAGCTATCTAGAATTTGTGGACAGTGGATCACTTTATTGCTAACTCATGAAAATTTTCAAAATAACTCTATAATAGTCATCTTTTTCAGGATACCCAAAATTTGAATCCTGGGACTTAATCCAATAATTTTGGTCCTTAAAACCATTTCTTATACAATTTAGGATAAAGTAGTTAATATGAATATAACAGATTTGTAATATACATAACATTTTATGACTGTTATGAACTATAATAATAGCTATAATAATTTAATATTCTAATCCATTGATATTTAATTGTTATACAATCCTTAGGTTCAGGTGTGACTATATTTAAGCAAATGTGACCTTTGATATATGAATCTACAAAAGAGCTAAATTAGGAGGTGATCATTTTTCTTGCAGCAAGCTTATTTGTTTAAAAATAAAGTGATTTCCACAAGGATCTTCAATGACAAGTGCAATAAAATATGAATTGAAATACATATTTTGATTCAGAATGCTTGAAGATTGCATTTGTCATGTAATATTGTTTAGCTTCTCTTTACATATGCTACCTCCTTTTGTTAAGCCACTCTTAAAAAACAAAACAACTTGCCTCTTAACAAGATACATTTGACTTTATTTAACCAGGGCTTGAAAAAAATTAAGATGTTACTAAGGATGTATTTTCTAATTACTTAAGTGACTAGTGCTGTTTAGCCAAATGCTCTTAAGTACCCGTGCCAACTTTCACAATATAGTTTTCCTTCTGGCAACAGAGCATCATGCTTGGGAGTACTTTCCACAAAATTAGACAGTTTCATGAAAATCTTCAGTGGAATGTGAGGCATGTGACATTTTTGTCCCTGACTAGCTATTCTACCTTTGTTGAGTTCTTTTATTAACCTTGAATTCTAATAATTAAATGAGATATAAATTGGACTTGTTGATCTCCTAAATATCTTTATGATTTTGACATTATGAGCATTAAAAAAATAACAGTTGGGTTAAATATGAAACATTATTTCTGGCTAGAATTCCATCATTTCAATAACTATCCATCCATACATCCTTCCATCTTTTCATCAAATATTTATTAGATTCCTAATAAGAGTAAAGAATTTCTAAAAGCTATAAAAGAGTAGTGAACAAAATAGTCTCTGCCTCATAAAATTTACATTCTAAATAAAGATATAATATGGCATATGGTGATTGATATATATTGGGTATAATATTTTGGAGCATTACAATGTTTTTGCACTCCAATTGCCATATGAAGACCAATGTTGGTCTATTCCTGGTCCATAGATAAATCCACAAATCAATAATAAACATTTAGAAAATTCTATATCAACATTCAAAGACAAATTAATGGCTCCATGGTAGGATCTTAGTGTATGAATGAAAACAACATAGGAGATGACATCATAAAAGTAACAGAGGTTCAGATGGTGCCAGAGCTTTGCTGCTCTAGGTAAGGACTTTTCATTTGAGTGATTTGAAAAATCAGTGGGGTTATTTGAGCAAAGGAGAGAAATGTTCTGATTTAAAGGTTAAATGATATAAAGTCATTTTCTATCTGGTATAAAATAGACTATAAAGGGGCAGGAAGAACAGGTACATCAGAGGAGCAGTTATTGCAATATTCAGATAGAAAGTAACTGTGTGCCTTGAGAAATCACCGAACTTGACCTCGAACTTGGGATCCTCATGCCTCAGCCTCTCACATTATGGGATTATAGATGCCTGACACAGCCTGCAGCAAGAGACTATGGTATTGAAGTAGGGGTGTTGGTCATGTTGAGCTCATAGAACCTCTGGATGTGCCTACTGGATGTGTGTGCTTTAGATTATTGGGAAAAAAAGGGAGGGGAATTTACCTGAGTAATGGGTGAAAGGGATGACATTTATTAAAATGATATTGGAGGTTGAAGGAAGTTTGAGGGAAATGAGATTGGAGGTTGAAGGAAATTGGAGGGAAGGAGTAGATAAATCTTTTAGGAAAAAAAACCTTTCTAGTTAAATAAAAAAGAAAAATTTAATCTTAAAGTGTTGGAGCAGATTTTCAATGTGCATTGACTGAAGTTCATTTGTAACTAAATGGTATTTTTAGGAACTTGGCTATTTTTGCACCTATTTTCTTTTTTTCCACTGTGGAATAAAAAATGAGAGAGGAGTGAGTCACAAAGTCCTTGTTCAGGGAGCCATGTTTCTCTGCTTATAAAATCGAATTGTACTTGCTGAGATTGGACTACCCTAATATCCCTCTGTTGTGTTTTTATAATCTAATGACAATCACCTGTAGCACCCCCTGTAGACTTCTAGGAAATGAATGATAACAGTACAACTATATAATTCTAAATTTATGAAAGATAATGTGTCCTCAACATATAAATAGTTCACATGCTTTTAGGGCATTTTCATTTGAATAATATGTAGTAGTGTTGAATCCAAATAATTCAAAACAACTATTAGCAGATGTTAGTTAATCAATGCCATATTTTGCAACAATAACTCTTGATGAAATCAAAACTAATTTTGACTCCTCCATATTTCACTAGTTAATTCTGCAGTTATATTATATAACTTTTGGAGACTCAGTTTTGTTATCTGTGAAAAATAAAAAGAGATAATTATGTGCTAATATGGTTGCTCTAAGGATTAAATGGCATGTCAGGCACTTAGAATTTCTGGCACTATTAATATATTGATGGGAAGTACTTCTAATAATTATTCAAGTTAATACTTAAAAATTGTAATAACATAATTTAAGGTACAAAGTTAAAAGAGATGTTATTGATAAATTGGAAGCAATGTCACAAAATTTGTGTATCACATAGCAAGAATTAATGAAGAACCTATAGCACATATAGAAACTAGAATACTGATATAAACACATACCCCGTGTGCGCGCGACACAGACACACACACACACCCCCACACACCATACTATCAAGTTTTCCCTATCAAATTTTCCTTTCTACTCAGGTAGCAAATTAGTTTGTTTTTGAATTTTCCTTTATAGATGGCTAGGTATATCTCACAGTATATTTTTAGAAGAATACATTCTTTTCTACTTCTACTTTTAATGCTATGAAATAAAGTTTCTCAAGAATTTACATTCAAAAAGTAATGTAAGTCATGATTTTATGGAAAATGTCAATGTATTAAATTACAAGATTATCAATAGTTTTGGTAATAATTTAGGTTAAAATACATATACCTATAAAGAACTGGCATAGTCTGGAATGATTCTCTAAGCTTTTCTTAAAATATTTTAAAAATTCTTTCTAACAACGAAAATCACATATTAAATATAATTGGAAAAAACTTGGAAATGGCAGATAAACATCCACAGCAATTATCACTTACAAATATTGGAGTTAAGGGAAAACATTTTAATATATCATTATATATCTTTCTCAATGAATGTTTCATGTATATACACTTATACATGTACCCACATATTCTTACGTGCTAGGGGAGCACTCTACCTCTGAACCACGACCCTAGCCCCAAATAATTGTATTTTTAAAAGATTATTTTAGAATCTTTATTTGATTTGGTGAAATGTTTACAAATTATAATCATGTGGTAAATGTAACTGAAATTGATTCTGTTTAATCCTGGCAGGGAAGATATAGTAAAACATGAATTCTATAACAAAAATACTTATTTGTATAATTTGTAATAAAGTATTTTTGTATAAAAATATATATTTGGCAGGAATTAAAAAATAAGTCATTTCATATAAGGTAAACCTCACCTTTTAAAAATTGATCAGATTTGTGATATGGCAAGATTAAAAACAGCAGCATGTAGTTTCTGTTCCTACCTCTATCTCTATGTAAACAGCAAGCAATTTAGTTTTAATTTAAACTTTTAATTTATTTTCTAGAAAGTATTTTTGTACGTATAAACCTTGTCAACCACTAAATATATGAATTTTTAATATATAAAATTATGTTTATTTTTGTGAAAATAAACTCTCATGGATTCACTTTTAATTAAAATAACAATGCAAGTAATAAATGATGTAAAACCTATAATTGAAAGCTTTCTCCCTTATTACTTGCCACATCTTATATAAAGAAAGGAAGTCATAAATCATTTTCTTCTTTAAAAACTAAACCAGAGGCTATTGAACTCCTATTAGTGTTAGTGAGAATTGGAATATTTTTAGTGTTAAACCTAATATTTTAATACCTGCATTTGCCAAATTATCAGAGATAAAGTAAATTAAACAACTTTCAATGTGTTTTAGTATTTATTATTTTATCATTGCTTAAAATTTCTGACAAAACTACAGTTAAAAAATTTAACTGTGTTATTACACAGCACATATCCTATCCATATACTTCTTAAAAATCTTACTTTTAAATGCAAATGACATTTCTGCGTTCATGTTTAACAACAAAAAATGTATTAAATGTCAACTCTGCTCTTCTTTATGTGTCATGTCAAATGAGGCAGACTCTATTAAAAGGTTGGACTTTTACTTTCAAGTCTCTTACAGATCTTATTCCTTGATTCTTCATTATAACAAAGACCCCAAATATAATATCAGATTCTTAAATCCAAAGATTGGAAAACATTCCAAATTAAGTGAATGTTCATACATAGGCTAATGTGGTGTTTTCTGACCTTTCAAAGTATGGGTAATAGGGAAGTTGCTAGTGACAATGACTGTGGATTGTCTTAGGAATACCGCCCCCCACCCAACTATAACATCAGATATTTGAATTGAAGAAAAGGAAAAGATATACAAACACAATAAAATCCATATCATATTCAATCATATAGTTATTAAGTGATTTGGAATGGAAGTTTGATTAAACTGAGTCCTAAATGGAATAGTTTTGAAAAATGCATGTATCTTGACTCTATTGAAGCAATTTTTCCTTGTCTTTCTTCACAAGTGAATGATCTTAGACGTGATATGCTTGAATCTGTCTGAGGATAGTGTTTTTAAGGTATGTTTTAAGATGTAGGTGCTACTAAATGAATTGGTAACACCATTTTCTACTACTACAGGAAAAGATCTCCCAGGAAATTGCTTTTCACAGTCATACCTACCTTTTAAAATTCAAAATTCAAAAAGGCATCCTTTTTTATATGTTATTGAAGGGAAGATGAATTTTGATTTTGATTTTAAATCTTGTCCAGTGGCAGTGAATCAGAATCAGGAAAAAACTATATTTCTCTTTAATATATCTTATCTAATTGGTATAATATTATTATTTCTATAAATTTTACATAGTATTTTTATTATAATGTATAATGGGAAATAGCTGTCTTTATTTATTATTCCTTTCACACTTAGTTCAGAGACTGATAACACACATATTGTGGTTGCCCAGTTACCATTTGTTAAATAGACGCATGTCAGAACAAATGAATGAATGACAGATAGTGCCCTAGTAGTGGCTATTTCCTGATGAAATATACAGTTACAATTAATACTTGGAAATTGTTTGGAATCATACCTTAAAGAATAATTATGTTGTAAAATTATCCACTAACTACTCTGCTAAATCTGGTTTTAGAGGGACCAATATATTAGAGATTACAGAATCTTTTAGAATAGTAGAATTTAGTTTATGAGGAAATAATTTAAAATAAATTATAACATAACATAGTTTATGATGAATCTATATTAGTATCTGGTAGGTTTATCATTCAAGAAAAAAAATGCAAATTAAGACTTGCTTTCTAAGCCAGGTACAATGGTGCATGCCTATAATCTCCAGGGGCTTAGGAAGCTGAGGCAGGAGGATCTCCAGTTCAAAGCCAGCCTCAGGAATTCAGTGAGACCCTGTCTCTAAATAAAACATAAAAAAAAATAGCTGGTGATTTGGGTTAGTGGTTAAGTGCCTCTGGGTTCAATCCCTGGTACCAAAAAAAAAAAAAAAAAAAAAAAGATTGCTTTCTATATCATTCCAGAAAAGTGTGTAAGAAGGAAATCTCAATTTAGGCTTTAAATCTCAATTTCTCAATTTTAGATTATCTGAAGATACAGTAAAGGATCTTCAGTGAAGAAGTGTATCTGCTGCACTTCTCCTTCTTACCTCAAGTCTGATATTAGGGGACTTTTGACATGAAGTTGTGTTGCTTGTTTCCATACAACTTTACCATGAATGAGCAAGTTTGGATGGATAAACCAGTATCGTGGGGAAGAGTAAGACTTCTGTTTACACTTGTGCATGGTTATTACTGCCAATACACAGACCAAGACACAGATGGTGATAAAATGCAGCCCACATTTTGATATCAGGTCATGTGCCTTAGTATAGGGTTTATTCTATCCTGAAGAAGGGCACCTTATCTAGTACATTTGCAGAAATGCACCTATTGCCCTTATGCTGTCCTGGGTTGGAGCATGGTGGTGATAACAGTACCATGTTTCATTCTTGTCTCATGTTTTCCCATTACTGTTACAGCTTGATTGTCCCTAGAATGTTCCTAGTGCACATAATTAGCCAAGTTAACATTTGCTGATGAAAATAACACAAAAAGGAAGTCTCTTGATGAAAGCAGTACAAGAGACAGGCCATTGTCTGTTTCTTTACATATTTCTTTATCAGTTGCTTAAAAAAATCAGCCTTGATATGTACGCATAGCATCATATTGGCAACATCAACTGTATATTTTTTTCTTTTAAGTCTAACAGGAAAAAGTCCTACACATTGCCACTTTAATTACAGTGAGTGGCAAAAGTCTCAGTGATAAGGCATCAGAATCAGGCTAGTTTTGATTACACACAAGGGGATGGTTGAAGGCATGATAATCTAGGGAAGAAAGATGTTTGCTAATGTTTACATACTTAGCTCCCATTGGCATTTCACCATCTTGGAGGTTTATACTGTCCCTCTTAATCTGAGATAGTGCATCCAGATTCACAGCAAGACCTCAAGGAGAACCAGATGATGGGCCAGATGGCAGATGACTAATTTGGCAAGCCTTGATGAGTGGAAATTGTTTGCTTTAATTGCTTGTCAAGTCCAGTACCTACATTAAAGTTAAGGACCTAGCGCTTCCACAGAAAACAAAACTCGGCAAAGTAAATTAGAAGGACTTTGTGTGTTTATGAGGGGGCAACTAATATAAAGGTCCATGAGGGAATGATGAGAAGATATTGTTAAGGGGAATATTATTACATCCAAGTTCAGATGATAAAATGTAATTTCTCATCACTAAAGTCTTGCTATTGTGTATTCTACTTTCAACATAGGAATTTTATGAGGTATATATTAAGAAAAATATTTAAAAACAGGAAAACAATAAAAAACATGAATTAAAATTATATATAAACAGTTACAAGTCAATTGTTGAGATTTCATATAATGCACTGAAAATCATTAATTTTACTAATATAAAATGGAAAAAAAGCACTGACATTACAAAGATAACATTTTATATTGGGAACACAAGATTAAGATAGACTACCCAAAAAAACTTGTCATTCAGAATTAGGAAAGAAGTGTATAATTTTTACATGTATCCTTTTCTGTGATAGTCTCCAATTATGAAGTTAATCTATTTATAATACAATTCAGAAGTTTAAGAATGTTTTGGTGTATTTAAAAATTATTATCCATAAACAAAAGAGGTAAATTAAGGAGTGATTTAATTTTAGATAGACAAGCACAGAGCTGCACATATGTCTCTGGACTTGCCTTTCATCCACCTGTGGTATAGAATGCCATGTCTTCCCTAGTTACATCTCTATTAGTGAAGCTGCAACAACAAATGTCCTTTTATTTTGGCTCCAGATGATTTAGAAAGCGTTTTAGTTAATTTCACTAGTTTCCATGTGCTATCACTTTGGGAGTCATTAAAACAGTGTAAGAAGATAAAGATTGGGAGAATACATGATAGCGTCAGATTTTCTTTTTTTTAAATGACCAATTTTTACACTGAAAAATAGTAGTATGTATACATTATATTTAGTGTTATATAATATAAATCATTATGCACATTTCCTGTCTTGGTACTAATGTTTTTTCTTAAATATTTTTTATTTTATTTATGTAGAATATGAAATTTGTGAAATACAAACCCATTTTAATTATTTATTATGCTGGGTCCAATAACATCTAATTAAATTATTTTAAACCAGTGATTAGAGCTTTTTAATGTTAAAAATACCTGGTACAAATAAATAAGAGAAATAATACCCAGAAGTTTATTAATGTATCATTAAGCGTGCTTCTTCCAGTGTACAAAGATGATCCAATATTTACAAATTATTAAATATCTATCTTAATAAATTAAAATTTTTCTCAGAAATGGGGAAAATCACATGATAAACTTCCACATTCAAAATTCAAGGCTAAATAAAAACTTAGTTAAGTAGAGAAAAGACAGGGATTCTGGAATGTATAAAAGTACAAAAAATAGATAAAAATGTATGCTAGCAGATCCTGACATGACTCCAAATCCATTTATTCAATAAATATTGAGTGAGATTGAAGGAGCCCTAATTAGGAAGGGCTGTTGTAGCTAGCTGGAAGCAGTTTTGTGAACATTAGAGAAAAGAGACAGGAATGACTGTTATGACCTGTGTGTTGAAAGAATCATCTTAGAAGTGCTGTGCTCATAAAAAACAAAATTTTTTTTCCAAACCACTTAGTAGCCAGCAAAAAGCCGAACAAAACTCCACTTCGTAGATATGTATAGAATCATTGACAGCCTCAGAGCAGTAAAAGTGACTTGTTCAACGTCATATAGCAATAAAAGAAAATAGAGAAAATAAAATAGAAAAAATAGCAGAACCACCATTTGATCCTGACTGTGCAAACTGAAGTGGTTCTCAATGACTCCAGAACGTAGGCAATCCATTTATTCAATAAACAGAAGACAGAAGACAGAAGACAGAAGAAGGAAGAAAGAAGAGAGAAGAAAGAAGCTCTAGTCTTTCTCTAAGCTAAGCTCTATCTTTCTTTAAGCTACTCTACTCTAAGCTGAGATTTGGCTATGTGAATGACCAAGCAAAGAGCTTGTCTCCTAAGGAATCTGTATTATTATCTGTATATTCTAATGTGCAAACATAATAAAAGATAAACCTGCAAATATGTAATGCAATTTAAGGTAGCAAAACAACAGAAATAAAGAAGGGAAAGAAGACAGAGCACATTGTATGGAACTTGATATCTATTTTGGATAAGTTTGGAGAGAAGGCTTTTCTGAAAAGGTGACATTTGAGAAAAACTTGAATAGAGGTGTTTTCAGGCTATTTGTTTTTGTAACAGACAAAAAGTATTAGCCAGTGTTTTTAATTAACTCTTTTACTCCCCATCTTATATATTGTTTTTCCCTTCAGCAAGCATGGATCTTTACCTAATGGGGTGACCCAAACCTTCATTCCTGAAGGAACTGGACCATTAATAGTTCTGTCTGAACTAGGTTGTTGTAGTTTTCCACTGACCTTTATCAGAAACATTATGATTGTACTAAAAAGTACCCTAAGGAAGAATCCCCTGTCTGCTAGACATTTTCTTCCTTACCTATATAGAGAATTAGGGGCCCAATTTCCCCCTTGCTAGGTTCTATTACCCCAGACAACCTAATAATGCCCTCTTTCCCTGGTGACAGAGGCAGGAGGAACCCAAAGTGGCTGAGTGACAGTCTTTACCTCCAGTTCAGTGGAATCATTTTTGGGTTTCCTGGTAGAGTATACTTTATGGGAACATGGTACATATTTAATAAGATGGTTGAAAAAAGCTTTTCTGAAAGGGTGACATTTGTGCAAAGATAAACACAGATTTTTTTAAAGGTATTAGAAGCCAAGAAGTGTTTGTATTGGAGAAGTGATATGAACAATTTATGTTTTTAAAAAGATCATCCTCAGGCAGGTATGGTGGTGCATGTCTATAATCCCAGTGACTTGGGAAGCTGAGGCAGAAGGATCCAAGTTCAAGGTCAACTTTAGCAAAGTGGTCCTAAGCAATTTAGCAAGAACCTGTCTAAAAATAAAAAATAGAAAGGCATGGAGATGTTGATCCCTGGTTAAGTGCCGCTGGGTGTTCAATCCCTGCTACCCACAACTCCCCTCCCTCCCTCCAACAACAACAAAATATCATCCTCTGAATTGGGGAAAGCAGAAATTCCTGGAAATCATTAGGATGCTACTCCCTAATTACAGGGGAGAACAAATTGCTTGGATTAATTTTGAAGTGGAAAGGCAAATTTTACCCCATTTGGGTTTACATTTTGAATACATTGCCTGACAAAAGTTTCAGTCTCCATGTAACTGTAATAGGACTCAGTAATGAGTGTTGAAATTGTTTGCTGCTTCTTACACGTTCTTTAAATATTTTATATTTTAAGGTTTACCACAGCTCTTGATTTTTAAATTCCTGACTATTTACATCAATATGAAGTATGTTTAATATGTTAATGTTTCTAAAAGAAAAGGTGCTTATTTGTGTTGAAGAGAAAAAAAAAAAAATGAAGAGGTTCTATTTATCAGGTTTTCAGTTGTCCCCCGCCCCCCATTGCAGGGGATCAAACCTAGGACCTTGCACTCAAATATTTTGTATGCAGACAGCTTCTGAATTACATACACACAATGTATGCATGGCTTGTATATACTAATCACTGTTTTCTTTGTATGTGACTTGTACAACTGCATGAGTCCTTTACAAAAGACCTTGGAAGTTTTTACCAACAAAATTTTTTCAATGATTCTAGGTTAATACCAAGTGTTAAATAAATAATTATTCATTTCTTAATTACTATCACATTATGAGCATTTTAATTTGAGAGTTAGGCAAAACATTGGTTTAATTATTTTTTTCCCTTCTTATTGTTTCTCTTTTGCCAGCAAATGGAGTTCTGGATTCATAGCCATAACAGGCCTGGAGGCAAAAATTGATTTTTGGTATTAATATGGATATTGTTAACATTTTGTCATTATGCTTCTATTTTATCCATGAAGCGAATGAATAATTTTGTTAACCAAGTGTTAACCAAGTTCTTATATTGCTATAATTTCTAGTTCTTGCTTTTTTTTTTTTTTTTTAAACTAAGGATTAAGTCATGTACTCACAGTTGGATGTAAAGCCAAAGTGCAGAAGAATAAAAGCTCTGCATTTACAAGTATAACTACATTTGTAACCGAATCGATACTAAAGAGAATAATTGGTGATTTTATTATAGCCTCACATATAGTTTTACTCCTGGAGTTACATTTGGGATGAAAACTCTAGGGAGCACAAGTAAATTCAGGATTTTTGAAGCTTGAACTATTGTAAGCTTATGGTTTCAGGACTTTATAATAGTGGTTGGCAAAGGGGGCTGAATTTTGTTAAGCTTGTT
This sequence comes from Tamias sibiricus, assembly GCA_025594165.1. Taxonomy (NCBI): domain Eukaryota; kingdom Metazoa; phylum Chordata; class Mammalia; order Rodentia; family Sciuridae; genus Tamias; species Tamias sibiricus. Next base: position 82,797,514 of record CM046660.1, read on the forward strand.
TTGGCTGGTGAAGAAGATTTTTCAATTCTGTTTTGATAAACAGCTTTGTAAAATCAATGAAACTTGATGGCTTAAGTATTGTCTTGTATACATTGCCTGATTGTAAAATCGATTGACAAATGGAAGTTGTGAGGCATTCAGGGGAGGCCTCATGAAGAGAACTATGAATGATTTTTATGCGTCAATCCAAACTAATTCTTTAAAAATCAGGCATGTCTTCCAAGATAAAAGTTCTTATAAATATACTATTGATTCTACATAGTTTGAATCAAGTATAAATATAAACGAAAGCCTTATGGGGAAAAAATATTACCTAAATTCAAAAGCATATATTAAAAACTCAAAAATGTTTAGTGAAAAAAAGTTCTAATTTATCAGATTTTCTGTTTATTGGAGGTTCTTCATTTTGTTGAAATATATTTCAATACATACTTTAGGGATTTTGCATTTTAATAAGGTCGATACAAAACACAGCTGGTCATTTGTTGAACAGTGGAAATTCTTTTTGCATTAAAGGTCATTTTCTGAATACCAGTTATAATTTTAATATCAATTAAATTAACATTATTTAATTATAAGTTCTTGCAAAGCACTGTGTTTTATAGCTCAGCAGATACAAAATAGTTATAAATGCATTGCACCTGTCTTCAAAGAGTTTATAGCTTTTTGTGGGTATCATATGATTATGAGTAGATTATTGCAACATAGAGTAGCATATGTCCATTGTGAGAAATTTAAATAAAATTCTAAATATTTAGATTATACAGATATTTGGATTAATTGGACAGTGAGTATTTACCAAGAACTTAAGGTCAAGAGGATATAACTTATTTAGAGTTTAATCCTTCCCATGTGTAGTATTTTATTGATTAGGACCAATATCACCATTATCTTGATGGTAATGATAAAGTGACAATTTACAACATTAATTAGTTGAAAACCCTGCAGTCTGCAGCAGTTTATTTCTCAACTCTCTTTAGGATGTGTCCTTTTAAAGATGGTCCTTTAAAGATAGTCAGCCTCTAGTCATCACATCTGCATTCTTGCTAGAAGGCTAGAGGAGAACTTGAAGAAGTAAGATGGCAAAGGCAGACTCCAGCCCTGTTTTAAATAAAGTTCGGAGAACATGTCATACAACATATACAACTTAGTCTCTTGGGCAAACTTACCTTCAAGTGAGTAGAGAAATGTCATCTTTATTTTCGGTGGCTACATGCCAGCTGAAAATTGTACAGTCTGTTACTATCAAGGAATAGGAAAAATTATATTGAGATTCTAGAAGTCTTTGCTATATCATCTATCATCATAACTCTACAAAAAAAAAACTGCTTTCTCAAAGGCAGCAAATAATTTTCAGCATGGTGTTTGAGGGGCTTGGAACTCAGGATGGAGAAAGAGAGGTCAGATTGGAGGTGATAAGAGGATGGGACTGTAGAGAGTGGAAGTGATTTTTAACACTTACATGTGGGATTTCAGAGAGAAAAAAGTCTGAACACTATGTATTGTTTTCCTAGAGCTGTCCTAACAATGTGCTCCACCCTAGGTGACTTAAAACAGCAATAATTTCCCAACTGTTCTGGATGTTGGAAATCTGAAAGCAAGGTTTCAACAGGGACAAATTCTCTGAGACTCTAGGTTGGATTCTTTCCTTTTTCTCTTTAACTTCTGGTGGTAGATTGGAATTTTGGCATTCTGTGGCTCGTAGCTGTATCACTCCACTCTTGTCTCTGTGGTGACAGGGCTTTCTCTCTGGGTATCTTTGCATTCATATGGTATTTTCCTCTTTTGAAAAGGACATCAATCTTATTGAATTTAAAGCTCACCCTAATGCCCTCAACCTGATTACATGTACAAAGACCTAATTTCAAAATATAGTTACTGTATTAGTCAGCTTTCCATTACTATAGCAAATGCATGGAATAGCTTATAAAGAGAAGAAGGTTATTCTGGCTCAGGGTTCCAGAAGTTCTAGTACATATTTTTTGTCCCTGTTTCTTTTAGGCCTGTGATGAGACAACACATCATGGCAATAGTGCATTGCCTAATAAAACCATTCATCTCATAGCCAGAGAGCAAAAACCAAAGAGAGGATTGGGCTGGCATGCCACAATACCCTCTTTGGACATGTTCTCAGTGACCTAAAGACTTCCAATTAGGCCTTATCTCTCTTCAAGTTTATACTATCTCTCAATTGCACCATGGGCTGGAGAGTAAGCTTTTAACACATAGATTTGTGGGGGGACATTTATCCAAATCATATTAGTCACATGTATAGGTACTAGGATTAGACTTCAACTTATATTTCAGGGGATATAATTCAACTTTAAAGAGAGCATATCTATAAAGTTTAAGAATCTAGACTAGAAAATTTGTGTTTTGTTTTTGTGTTTATAATGAACTTCCATTATGGCTAAAAATCTATACTCTCCTTTAAGACTTTTTGGATTAAGGTTTTTGTTATTTTTGATGTATTTGTTGGAAAATGGACTTTAAGATAGTCCTAATTATTAGGAAACACCCATCTAGATTTGTTTTCCTCATTTAGTGAAGCTAATCCCCTTGCACACATTAGGCATCATGACTTCTCTGTCATTTCTGTGTATATGACACACAGATTACACATGCGTTCTTTCCTCAACTCTGTTTTCAGTGCTTTGAAAATTTACTTGTTCTTTGTATCTTTCCTTGAATTCAATATGATATAATTATTTAACTTACTTAAAAAGTTTAATTTATAATTTAACTTCTCATACTACTATTAGAAAATCTATATTATAAATTTTTAGTCTGTTGAAGATGAGGGTCAGTGCATTAAATGGCAATAAGTGTGTACAGATAGGAATATGGACCCATGAGATGTAACAACTAAAAATCTGTCTCTAAAGACAAAAAAGATATCTCTTACACACACACACACACACACACACACACACACACACACCCCCAAAACCACACATGTGTGTATATATGCGTGTTCTTGAGTAGATTCAAGACTCCCTCCATGAAAAATGGCAGATGGAGGTAATTTATTATCTGTTCATTATACTTCAGAATACTCATGAACATACAGTGATGATCCAGTTTATAACAATAAAAGTTATATTTTGTTACATATCTTGTTTATAGTACATATGTAAAATATTTCAACCTAAATTGCTTAATGTGTTTGTTAAAAGAGCACTTTGAGGTCTTCCAAAAGTATATTTTAATAATGTAAACAATGTTGCTCAGAGCAGGTTATTTTACAAAGACAATAAATACTATTATAAAAGTATTAATTTTATCTTCTTTTTATTTTGATTTATTTACATAGTCCAATTAATCTATTATAAAATAAATTACAAATCCTAAAGAAAACCATGTTTAAATGAAATTAAATATATTTACTTGCTTGATATGGTCACAGCAAGTGAGATTATTCTAACTCCTTGCTTTGTATTCCTAGGGAACCTGCTCCTTCTTACTGTCTTGGTTAGCATATGTAATTTAGGAATATAAATGTGAAGCTATTTATTAATGTGTGGGTTTATTCCTTTTAATGATATTCAGAATACTTTCATTTGGGAAATTGGAATTGACTGTTGTGAAAAATTTGGAGGAAGATATCGTCTTTGTGCATGTCATGTAAAGGTCATGTAACTTTATATGTATCATTTTTCTTTGCAGTGTGTGCAGGAACAGAGAATAAACTGAGCTCCCTCTCTGACCTGGAACAGCAGTACCGGGCCTTGCGCAAATACTATGAGAACTGTGAGGTAGTCATGGGCAACCTGGAGATAACCAGCATCGAGCACAACCGGGACCTTTCCTTCCTGCGGGTAAAGCTGTCTCTTTCTTTCTCTTCTCTTCTTTATGAGACGACAGTGGTGTCATGATGTGTAAAGGGAGACCTGCTGTCTTGGACCTGGGAGCTATGCTCTCCTGCCTGGCCTGGTTTGTGACTAGGGGAAGAAGATAAGCTATAAAGAAGCACACCCAGGAAAAGAACAAGAGTAACAGTGACATGATGACTGACACCTTGAGTTAGAACATTACTGCTGCCATGAGATTGATAAAAGATTCTGTCAGGGTGTAGTACATGACATCTTGCAAATCTGTCTTTTTCTGACAGGCTGAGGACTAGGAGAGTCAGAGGACCAATCAGCTAAGAATTGGTGACTTTAGCCAATCATTTCCTTTTCTATTCCATTTCTGTCACTTTGGACATTTGAGACTTTTTTGTATTACCATAAGAAGACTAAGACTGTTACCAAAAGAGGGAAGGGCATTTGGTTTTTGAAACCCAATAAATTATTTAATTAGACTACGGGACATTGAAAGTACTTAGGTAGGTCAATGTATGCATGCAAATAATACGTAAAGATGAAGTTACCCAGAGACAACCTGTCCTTTTGGAAACTTCTTTTGGCTTTCTTTTAATCTTACTCTGTTAAACATCTATTAATGCTAATACCTACAGTTTTTTTTTTTTTTTTTTAAACTGGGATAGTTGCAAGAAAATCTAAAATTAAAAGGGACTGTGACAAGGTGAGATGGGAATGTAGTTTTTGCACAATGAAGATTTTATTAATATAGACGAATTATCAAGATACATTTTCAATAATATTCCTGCTATATATTTGGTGTTATTTTCAATAATATTCAATATATAGTATAAATCAAGACAATAATAGTGCCAGTACTGATATGGTAAATTATTTAGTGGATATTATATTATTTAGAGAACTGTGATAATTTTAATATTTTTTTAAACAAGAAGTAAAAATGATATTTAAACATTGTGAATGTAAAACAAAAACTTTAGAAAATGAACCACCTTAAAACAGAAATAATGCTATATAGCTTGTGATATCCATTTAAAAATTACTCTCATATTATTAGGGCTAGTATACTAAATGAAGATTGCTTGGTTGACAGCTCTGATTTTTTAAGTGCCAAACATTTTTTGTAATTATGATGTCTAGTTATGACATCTTTGTTCATCAAAAGTAGATAGTAAAAGTTCTCTGAATCCTAAAAAAAAGAGAGCCTTAGAAGCACTTAATTTTTTGGGGGGGGCATGTTCTTGTTTCAAGAAGGGACTATACACAAGCTGTTCTAGCTAATATAAAGAAACTCAATGACATTCTGGAAGAAGGGAAACTAATGGAGAAAACTGAATTGTGGAACAGGGAAAGGAAGTAGTCTATGTAGTATGTTAGACTGGAGCAATATGAAAAACTGCAAAAATGCAATCTAAAGACCTTTGCTTTTCTTCAGGTGTGTGTTTGCTTTGTCTTCTGCATGTGCACCTGGATCTTTTGGACGACCAAAATACTCATTAATATTGTAAATGACAATTTTAAATTGAGTAACATGAAAATCTTGTTATATTTTTATAATTTTAGTATTCCCATTTTTTATAACATATTAAAAAGCTAAAGATAGCCTTTAGCCAATTTTTAAACTTTATGAAGGTAGTATATAGATGTTGCTGTTGGATATTAAACTCTTTGAGTGACCGTTCTGAGCTAATAAATAAATAAATAAATAAATAAATACGTAAGCATTAAAATAAACAGATTTGGGGAAGAATAAGATAAGGAAGGCCAAGGTTTCTACCTGAAACAAAAACTCAATTGTTTCTTTAAATAAGTAATTGCTAGTTTCTAAGTAGCATCTGTAAAACTTTATATAAAATTTGTACTCTAGCTGGTCACGTGGTTTACTCTTGAAATCTCTGCAACTTGGATGCTGGAGGAAGAGACAGGAGAATGTCAAGTTTGAGCAAGCCTGGGCACATAGTAAGACCTTATATAAAAAAAAAAAAAAAAAAAAAAAAAAAAACCAGGAAAAAAAAGTAAATTTAATAGTTAAATAGTATTATTTTCTCTTTTTGCTTGCTGGTGACATATTTTTTCCTTCATAAAAATATTTTCTAATCATGGCATATATCCATTTCAAAAATGGTCTTAATCCAAGGATACAATATCAAGTATCAAGTAATCTATTCTCCTTGACTTCAATTATCTAGCAGTCTGTAGAGGATTACAGATGTGTAATATATAACTACTGTATGTGTGTGTGGGTGCTGTATTTAGGTATAATATAAGTATGCATAAGTATATATATATATGTGTGTATATATATGTGTGTATGTATATACACATATATATTTGCCAAGACAAAAAAGTGATATAGTTGCTAATACAAAAAAAAAAAAAGAACCCAGATTCATAAAATATTGTCTTGAGTTAATGATAGGCATGCATATTGAGCAAAGAAAAGAATGGATAATTCTGAAGGATTCTGGAAAGTTTTCAGCAAAGAGGTGCTTGAATTGAATCACAAGAAAATGAATAGGCACTCATGAGGTGGGTGGTTTGGAAGACTAGGACATTCCAATGGGAGTAACTAGGTTAAGATTTAGATTGAAGGACTAAATCGGAGTTAATAAATGGGTTCTTTGTGTGCATTGTTTCAAACACTAGGCATTTACATGCAAATAAATCACATGTGATTTATTTTCTGCCCTTAAGGAACCTATGATGCAGTAGGAATAAAGAGACGGTTTGAAGATAGTCTAAAATATTGCATTGGGGAGGCAATGAGTTTTATACTATAGATATTTAGGAAATAATGGTATCCAAGGAACAATTTAACATTTTGGGATTAGATGAAATAGTCAAGGGAGTTTTAAAGTAATAAGATGAAAGAGTGGGCAAAGGACAGAACACCCTGGATTCCTCACTGTTTGATACTTGATTAGTTTAGTGTTGTAATAACTCTTCTTACTGAGTCCTGAGAGCAGAGACTGTTGCCAAAATCTTCATAATACTATATTATTGAAATCCATTATTCCAAATTATACCTTAGAATATGCTAAAAGCTCTCCATTTAATATAAAATTATATTCCTTCTGCAAACCACATTATGGCCCATTTGGGCTCTTAGTATCTTTCCTCAAAACGCATAACCTGTCCACATTATAATAAGTAGACCCTATGTAATATTTTCCAATATGCCATTTCCTTCATGTTTTGAATTATATCATGAGTAATAAATTTGCATTAATCTATTCTATGGATCACAGATCCCTCAGGTTTATTTGTACAACTCTAATTTATTGAACAACTTTTCATACAGGTTTCATAATTTCCCTTTCTCTAAGAATGACCTAAATCTGTCATGTGTTTGGAAAGGCATCATGGGTAGTGATCTTAAATTTCATTCTGGATTTATTTTATTTCTGGGAGTCAAATAAATCACTTTTGTTTTAAAAGGATTTCCTATCATTATTTTCATCTTTAACCAGCAAGGTAGTAGTGTTTTGTCATTTGTTTTGTATGAAGCCATCCTAAGTTGTATAGATTCATGAAAGCACTTTATCCAGATAAAATGTTTAACTTATCTGCATTGTCCATATTTAGAACATCACCTAAAATATAGTAGGTTAAGTATTTGTTGAATGAACACATGAGTATTTGTCTTAAATTATGGATCCTGGCTTAAATGTGGTATATTCTCTAAATGAACATGTGAATCTCTCTTCATAGTCATGTTATTTCATTGTGTCTCTACCAACAGGCCAGGTGTTTGGGAATAAGACAGGCTTGATCACTCTGAATCCCTTTCCATGAGTGGATTGTAGCCAAGAGTGTTCAGTTTCTGTAGGAGGTAGTTTCTTATTCACTTGGGCACAAGAACACAGCCTTCTTTTGTCTTGCGGTTTGAATGTCAGAGAGGATGTGCAAACAAGAGAATGGAGCCAGAACTCTGAAACAGACACAAAGAGCTGAAAAAGAGAGCTGTTTACCCAAATTACTGATGTGGGAGCCATTCATTTCCAGGGTGTAGTGTGCTTCTGAAGACTGGTTGGGTCCAGTCACTCCAGCCATAAAATGCTCCTGAAGTTTCATTGTAATTTTATAATAATCTTCCCCTTTCCCCCTCAAGCTGGATAGGATTGTTTCCTCTACTATAACTAAAATGTCCCATCTAGTACACCTCCCAAGATCTCAAGAAAGCAGTAAACGTGGGCCTTTGAAATTAGACTGAAGATATATCCATAAATGAGACTTTTTAAAAGTCCCTATAATTACTTGAAGGTACCTCTTTTAATCTTTGTTACTCTGTTTTGTTGAAATACATTTAAAGGCATTCTTTTCAAGATGCTTTTATTGTAGCAATCTTGATGCTCTTTTAACCCAGTACCCCCCCCCCCCCCCCCCCCCCCCCCCCCCCCCCCCCCCCCCCACTGTCCAGTTTTTGCATTTCCTTTTGGGAAAGAAAACATATCTAGTTGACTATGTTAACATCTGACTCCCAAGATACCACATAGTTGGCTAGCAAAAGGCCTTAAAACTTATTTACTCTGTGCTTTATCATGATCACAAGATTAAGACACATAATAGAAAGCAGCAAGGCTTAAAAATCACAGACTTCGTGCTATTGTCTTACACTAGTGAACTTGTTAAAACAAAGCAAAATGTAGCACGTAATGGGAGTGAATTATTAGACCTTTTACCCTCATTAAAATTCTTGGAGTCTTTTATTCTTCGCCACCACATGGGTCTTCTGTGTAACTGCTGGCATTCAATAACTCAGTGCTTCTAGAAAGGTGCCTGACCTAGTAGTTTCTGTACATTAAATTTATTTTCTCTATTTTATCTATTTACCTTAAGCAAATAACTATCAATTGCCAACTATGTATAAGACAGTGTGGTATGTATGTAAGGTATATATAAGGGGTATTAATACCTGTCCTTACCCATGGCTATCATAGGCAGTCATTTTTAATCTATGACTTGATTTTAATTTTAAGTAGATTGTTTGGGAAATAGTGTATGTTAGGATCATGAAATGATAAGTTTAGGAGTTGGTATATGTATTTGGAAGAGTAACATCATAAATTCATCAGATCTCAGTATGCTGTAGTTCAAAAGCCTTAAAGTTTAAAAATTATACATGTCTTTCTTAAACAAATAAATGAATGATTAAGTTATATTTTAAAATAGCACCATTATATTCTATTATTGATAGAAAAAGGTGATAACTTTGAGAAAGACAGAAAATATATTTTTAAGGAAAAATGATAAAATGATAATAAATATCTCTCAGATAATAAATAACAAACACATGTTGTTATGAGTATGTAACAAACTTTTAAAATCATAATCTGTTTTTATTGCATAATTTGACAGAACTAAGTGGGGTATTTTTTGATATCATCTAAAATTTCTGTTTTTTAAAAATGTAAAAATGTATAGAAATCATGTAAATATGTAATTCATTTGTCTCAGAAAGAAAATGTCCTATTATTAATATATAGTCTTTGTTTTTTATTTAACAATGAGCACTTTATAATGTGATACACATTCCTCTTTTATGGGATTCTTCAGACATGAGGATGTTGCTTTTTTCCCACTCCATAGGACATGAAATGTGCTTCACTTTTCCAGTGCTAGTAAAGGACTGATTCTTTTCCATTCTCTTTTTCATACCTCTTCCATTTTTGGCTAATGACACACTTTTGCAGGGAGGCAGAGAAAGATGTAACTTGGAGATGAAAAATGCTAACTGGCTTTCTAGAGTCTAAGACCTTGAATTCATTAGCATGTTTTTGTTACAATGAAGTCATAAATGATGCTTGGCAATAATGAATTTTGAGTTGCAACAAGTAACTATGCTTTGACCTGTTCATTAGCTATTTTCAGTAAGGGTGGATAATCAGTGAGGCTCAATAAAAAGTTCTGAATTATTCACATTTCAGCTTATCTCTACCTTCAGTGCAAACTTTTCATTGTCTTTTGGTACTTTACAGTGGATAACTAGAATTCATATTTAAACATAAATAGATAATTTACAGAACACCTATTTCTTTGGGTGATAAGATGATTTATTGAATAGTTTGTTTAATACAAGCTACTATTGCCTATCTGTTTTTAGTTCATTAAATACCAGGTAGAATGACTTGTGTGGGAGAGATTGCATCAGAGAGATTGATTAGAATCAGGATGAGAAAAGTAGACTTTAGAATTATTAAAAATTGGAGAGAAAAACACTATTTCAGTGAACCATCTGTGGCCTCAGAAAGCAGGCCCACGCCTATTACCTTCTCACATTTAGTGAGAAGATGAGTATGACATTTTCTGATATAGCATATATATTTAATCAGTGCACAGATTCTAAGTGGACTTTAAAATGAGAGTAGAGTTATGGATTTGTTTTCCTGAAAATATTATAAGATATAAAAGTAGTATATTTGTAATTCTGTTAAATGGTGGACAAGTAAATAAAACTTCCCTGTCACATATTTATATTCTTTAGCTACTTATTCATTGAGCATAGTAGTCTAAATTTTTCTTCTATGTCACTAATTGGGACAGATTATAAGACAGGGCTACAAAGATCAATATCCACATGTTTAGAACTCACCACCATTAGGTTCAAAGAAGCTCTGACTTCAAGAAATATCTTGGTCAGGTAAACAGTATTAGAATAATGTAGAGTATGCCAATTTAAGTTCTTTGTTGGTTTGAATTACATGTAAAATTGCCTTTGTGGTAAATGGAAATATTTGCTGCATTAGCTGTATTTGAACATATTTGGTGATCTCCTAGCTGGGTGAGATGGAGAATACTGAAAAGGAAGTAGAGATAATAATACTGTATAACATGTCAGTTGGGTCAAAGCAGACATTCTAGATTAAATGGAATTTTCAAAGCTTTGATAGTTTCTGCAAGCTGTTTCTAAGATCGTTAAACATAATACATATGCAATTTTGTATGTATGTATTTACAGCTGGCTTTTTAAGTTGGAACTTGATTTTGTACTAAATCTAATCATAGAACTTGTATTGCATTTGAAAAAGCTGTGCAATTTACACTTGGCTTAGGAAAATATTTTTTTTTACTCAGAGGTTAAGTACTATTTAATCTGAAAATATACATTGAATCAAAATACTGATCCTCTTCAGCAATCTTACAAGATAAATCAAAAGTTAAAAATGTACATATTCTTAATTTGGCACTTATTTAAGAATACTTTTGAAATTTTCTTTTTAACCATTTAAATAAAATGTTAAATAAAAATATATTCAAGAGTTTTCTCTATATTTTTAAATATTAAAAACAAGATAAATAAAATAGTACTTTTAATAAAGATACATATTCAACAGAAAACAGTATTTTAGTTAATTAGAAGATGATAGAAAAAAGAAACAGATTGCCATTTATAATTATAATATTTATAAATGCATATGTAAATAAATATAAATGAATGACCATTATATTTAGGTATGTGTAAATGCAAACTAACAACCATTTTCTACAATCAAGATTTAGATTTCTAAAAAAACATTAACTTATGCCGTGTTCTGAGGGAATATTATTAAAAATAAAACCACTAAAAATGAGAAATAACTAATTTATTTCTAATAAAAGTAATTAATAATAAAGCTGCTCTTAAAAAGTTTTGATTCCCCAAGTTTCAAAGCACTCTATCAATTAAAAATGTCCTTATTGTAAATGTATTTAAATTTCAAATGAGTTTTTGGGAAAAGTGTTTCGTTATACAGAACTATTGAGTCCTGTCATATTTAAGTTCAACTTTAAATATAAGTATAATGAATTTATAGGCTGATCTTAACCTTAAGTATAGAAGAATACAAGTAACAAACACATTTTAGTCTGTAGTTCTTTAGTGCTCTGCACTCATGGAAACAGAGTGCATTAAAGGTTATTTCTTCACCTCTCTTATTTGTAAGCAGCAAGGTCCTTGGTTCAAAGTAAGGACAAATGACATTTAACTGAGTTTTTAAGATTAACAAAAGCATTTTGCCAGTGAGCTTTTACTTCTAAAACCTAACGTTGGAATTTAACCAAATAAAACCTTTTTCAAAATTTATAACTATGTACATTTTTATTTGCTTTATTTTTCTCTGACTCTTAAAATGAAACACTTTGTTTCTTTTGAAAGAAAGAGCAGATTTAAACTTGAATAATTTTGTATGAGACCAAATCAATTTTAAAGGTCTCTCTTTGGTCACCTAGAGTATAATTTAAAGATCAAAAGTGTAAAAATAAAATGTGAAAACCATTGCATTTAGAAACACTGTAATTATTTCTCCTGATCCCTAATTTGAACCCATTTTCTATAAAATATCACATTTAAATATATTATAAAAGTGGTAAAAATTAAGGTAATTGTTTTAGTAAATATAAGCCTCTTCAAAATCACTTCTGTTAAATTTCTGCCTAAAAATCAGAATATATAATTGAGTGTTTATGTAAATCCTCCTTAACAATTTGATGCCCCATTTGTTTCCAGAAATAAATGTGCCTTTCATGGTGTCTGGTGCCTTAAATAGCTCCTCAGCAATAGGTGGTTCTGTTTAAACCTCCTGGGCTGCTTCCTTTTTTAACTCCCTAGTCAACAACTATTGAGGCATGCCCAGCAGATTTGACAATACAATTTTACAAAGCTTTTCCAGAAGCTCATCTTTTGGTTGAGCATGATTTCATATTTTCAGAAAGGTGAAATTATAAGTCAAATGCTTGGTTGTTTTAAAGAGGCAATAGCTAAAAATGTGCAAAGGCTCTCTACAAAGTTAGTAAGGGCTGTTTTGACAATCTAAGAGACATCATTTCATGTAAGTCCTGGGAAATATTCATAAAAGAAATCAATGAGGCATCAATAAAGCATTAGCAAGAGTTCATGAAAGAAAAACAGTGGAAAATACAAGCAAATAGTGGTTATCTACCTGAGTTGTATTGTGTTCCCTCTTAACCATTTTTATCCCCTCTATTTGAAGTTCAAAACTCTTAGGATAAAATCCAAATTTGTTTTATTATTTGGCCCCTGCCCAAAGCCTTATCTTTCCGCTGTCACTTATGACTTTAAAATTACTGGCCATCTTTCAATTATAGCCACTTTCCTTTCTGAATTCAGCTCTATCTCTACTACTTTTCCCCACCCCCCTCAGGCCTTTCCCCTCACAAACACATATGCGCACATACTTATTTCTAACTTGGGTAGGCTCTATTCAATTTTTTGGTCTCCTTTATCACATCATTTCTTTATGAGCACTCAAATGTCTGAATTTCTTCCCATTACATATATTCATAGTTCCCCATGCTTTTTGGTAGGAATTCTACTATAGCAATTCTTTAATTATTCACTTAATTTCTGTTTTGCCTTCAAAATAATAAATACTAGGAAACTCCATATCTAGTTCACTACAGAATTTGCATAAAACCCAGGATATATTGTGTAGTGACTACTCTACAAATATTTGTGAAATGAATGAATAGGTAAATTTTATAACAATAAGGATGGATTCTTTTATTCTTTATAACTTTGTCCAGCAGGAAGAAATACAAAGGAATTATTTTACATTATTTACTTTTCTAATTGGAGTTCCTTTCCACAGTGTCTTTTTGAACCTGTAATACCTTTTATCTTATGTTACATGAAATGATTTGGTTAGTAATAAATGTTATGCTACCTATAGTGGAAATATGGGAAATTGAATTTACATACTTACACACATACATAGAATTCTAAGGGACATGTAGGACATGTGTGCTGCCTAACTGTGTTGTTTGAACAAAGCCTTATAACTATCATGGCCTTATGTATCTTTTCTGGCCAGCCTTCAATACCTGAAAATTCCCACCTATTAACATGTTCCCTTCTAATAGTTCTTTTTTAATAAATAAAGTCTCTGTGATTTTGCATTCAGTTTTCTTCATTTATGGAATGTCTTTTCACACTACTCTTTTGGAAAATCACACGTCCTTTAACGATTCATTCTAAATATAATTTTTATTCCCTCAACATTAATATGTTCTCCAGATTTGGTCTGTTTACTTATGCCCACCCTTACCATCAAGACAAGAAGAACTGATGTCTTTCATTGTTTTTCCTAGAGTATTAAGTACATGTCTGCATTATTACATTAGTCACATTGTGTGAGAATGTGCTGAATTATAAGATGTACTTGCACTTTTGTCAAATTATATAGATATTGGACAGAGTAAATGTTCAGTAAACTTTTATTTGTTGAATAGAAAATAGTAAGCTTAGTTACATTGTTTTCTCCCAGTGAATCTTACTATACTGGAATTATATTTTTCTCTGATAAGAAACAATACAAATAAGCATTCTTAGACTCACAAGTACTACTTGTTAAGGTAGGTGCAAGGCGATGGGTTGTTTTTTTTTTTTGGGTAAATCTATCTCCCACTCCCATCATAACCTTGCTACAAAGTGTTATTATTTCTATTTTATATGTGAAGAAATTTAGGCTCAGAGAAATTAAATGACTTTCTAGGACCGTACAGCAAACAGGCAAAGTGAGCATTTTAACTCATTCTTTTGCTTCAAGGTTTACACATTTGCATTTTGCCTTATCCTTGCTTAGTATGTACCAGTGATACATCTATTAACTCAGAACAGGGTTTCAGAAAAAATAAATAACCTATTAATTAACTAACTAGCTTTGGAACAAGGCAGGGACATTTTCATAGCCAAAAATCATAAAATTTCAGAACTATATTGATTGTAGCAAGAGAAAGGCTTTGGGAGAGCCATAGCCATTGGTAGACCCAGGATTAATCAATATTGAAGGCGGAGAACATTGGGGGAATTACACTTTAATGTTTAGATTTTTCCATCAACAGAATTAAACATTGACTTATTCAGCAGAAGATGTCTCCTGACTGGCAATTCTTTGTAATTTATTGTGCTGTTTTATAAAAAGTAAAGACTAAATTAGTAAACAATATGAGCCCAAACATTGTAAATACCTAAGAATGGTATAATCAATGCTACAGACATTTCCAGAATGGACTCAAATTCCTTTGAGAACAATGTATCATTTTCATTGACTTTGTGTCCCCAGTACCTAGCACCCTATCTGGAACCCAAAGAAGGTCTGAGATAAATAGGGAATGATTTAATAGTTTGCATGGGGAGGTTCAAAATGATTTATAGGGAAATAAACCTTGAGTTAGTTGTGAAAAAAAGAATGGGATTATGAAATATAGAAACTAGAAGTTGCTCTAAGTGAACACCCAGAAGATTTCCTCCATTTTTTATTCAAGTCACAGATCTGGAGGCAAGAAAAGAAAATAAAAGGGAAATAAGTCATTAATTACTATCTGACTATGGTGGTGGTGGGTGAGAAAGTAAACAAACAACAAAAAAAAAAAAAAAAAAAAAAAAAAAAACTGTGTTAGCCTCCTACAACAAAATATCCAAGATAATCAGTTTATAAATAAGAAAGGTTTAATTTTGGTTCAGTTTCCAGTCCATGATCAGTGGGCCTATGGCGAGGCAGCTCAGCCTGGTAGGAGCCTGTGATGGGCAAACATGCTCACTTCATCATGAGCTAGGGAACAAAGTAGAGCCAGAGAACAAAGTAGAGTCAGAAACCCATAATTCCTTTCGGTGATATGTTCCTAGAAACCTAAAGACCTCCCACTAAGCTCCACCTTTTAAGGTTCCATATCCTCCCAGTAGGTCAGTCATAGGGACCAAGCTTTAATACATGGGACTTTGTGGGACTTCCAACATTCAAACTCTAACAGATGCTGAGGTCTCAAATCTGGGCAGTTCGGTAGATGTTTTACTAGTAGTTAACAGGGATAAAGGCAGGAGAACATGTTCTTGCTCAAGGTACCTGATAAGAGTCTATTTGTGTTCCTATCAATTTTTTTAGGAAATGGTTCTCATTGGAATTGTACTTTGCATCCCAAGTAACGTACACTGCCAGGGCTGTATCAACTGTCAGGTAGGAAGGTAGCCAGGGAATGTAAGTGTAATTAAAGCATTTATCAGTATACATTCTATTTGCAGAGATGAGATGACTATTGCATGTTCATCCTCCTTAATTAAATTCAGCAAATAAGAAGTTAAGCTTTGCAAATGATAACTTGTTCTTAAGCCTTTTGGGGCAATAACCTATTTGTGTTTCCAGCAAATGTAGTTTCCTGGAGAGCTTGGCTTAACCTTTTATTTGCTGAATATAATTTAAACACATTTTAGAATCAAGATAAGTAGTTTCATTTTTATGGTGGAACATATTTGAAAGCAGTCTAGGAGATAAAATTCACAGCAAACTCTTTTGGGAAATCCCTTTTGGATTTCCCTCTTGTCAGTTAAAGGACCTAACTGATGTCAGTGGGTGGTGTCTTTGTGGATTGTTTGTCCTCAGTTTCATTCTGTTTCCGAAGGCAGTAGCAGCAGTAGCAAATGCTTTATTGTTCCCCATGAAGTCAGGCTGTTGGAAGAATGTCAGCACTTGCCATTTTCCCCAAAGAAGCAGAAAGCACAAGTTAACTAGCATGTGGTAAAAATAAAGAGGAGTATGGTAATAGGTAAGAGGTTGAGTCCTTTAGAAAGGAATGAGCTTGGAAGGGAAGAAGAAAAAGCATTAAATATAATGGGATAGGTTGGATTGGGGTGAGCAGAGAAGAAGCTGCAAATACAGGAATATGCTTACAATTAAAGTATGTGTAAGGTGGGTTTCAAGGTGTTTTCCAAATAGCTTAGATTTTTTATCTTTCGAATGGTAGAGTTTCACCTTATAGACCTTAAACTCCTCTGGTCAAGATTAATAAGGCACCTTTTGCCTTAGTACCTTCTTATTTAGGTATAATTTGTCTTTTTAATGGAGAGATTCTCCCCACCCAGGTGAAGTAGTGGGCCAATTCCATTTTGCTGATGAGGGCACTGAGACACAGAAAGGTTAACTAACTTGCCCCGGGGTCATGCATCCATAGATGGTAGAACTTAAACTCAGGACATTCTAAAGAGTTTTACTCAAGAACTTAACTAAGTTTAACTTTGCAGATAATTAAGCTCAATTCTTATGCTGTACATCTGTATTAAACAATTCATACCACCTTTGTCATTTTATAGAAAGGTGAATCTTAAATTATTACATATTTTCAAACAGAAATATGTCTTATTCTTTATTAGTGTTTAATTGTTTGTTCATGTCTTAAGAGTCTCCTACATGTGAAAAAATCACATATCCTGCTAGCAAAAATGCTGCTAAAAAGATAGTCAAATCCATTGCTCAATAAACTGCTCAGCACAGATTCAACAGTTCTTCTCAGACTGCATTTGAACTCTTATGTTCAGAAAAACACCCTAGGTAGAATTGACTAACTAGAGTGTGGTTATAATAGGCAATTGGGATAATATGTTCCAGAAAGCCATGTCTCCAAAGTAACAGTTGAAAGAAGTGGGTGTGTTGACCCTGGTGAGGAAAGTAGGAAAGGGAAGTGTAGTAATTATTTTGAGATTATTTGGAGGACTCTCATAGAAAAGGGAGTGGTTCAGTTTAGAGTTGTTCCAGAAGAGGGAATTAAGCAGAAGTTTAAAAGGAGGCAGATTTTGGCTTAAAATAAAGAATTTGCAAACAATTATAACATTCTAACAATATAATGGGGTGCCTTGTAAGTTAGGGAAAATGGACAGGAACTCTTAATTGAACACCTTGTATTTTTCAGGCACTGGGCCATTTACACTGTAGAACAGCAAAAAGAAAAGATGAAATTCAAGAGTCTGGCATGTTTTAGGTACCCAGTTAATGTTAATTAGTTATCCTCTCTTCCCTGCGTATTTCTTATATATATTCATAGCAATACAATAACATCATTTATCTCAGTGTTTTGCAGAAAAAGAGAGTCTGCCCAAAGTCAAACAGTAAGAAAGAGGCCCTAGCTAGACAGGAATCTACATCTCTCTATCCTCCAATCTCACACCCATTCTACCTTGCACTTCTCCCCTCTCTCACTTTCGAAAAAATAAATAAATAAATAAATAAATCTGTTCTCATAACACTGTGGAAACAGCCAAGTAACATCAGGGAAGGAGGAACAGGATTTTATGGGTTTCATAGAAAGTTGTTTAGAAAATTCTAAAGTCCTTTAGTCTTTTATAAATTATTATTCTAATTTGTTACACATGCTTGCAGAGTGTCATTCATTTTGTATTACATATAGAAAGCACAATTTTTCAAGTCACTGGTTTACATAAAGTATTTTCACACTTGTACTTAGGGTATTGATGTCTAACTCATTCTGCCATTGTTCCTATCCCCTTGCCTCCTCCCCTCCCCACCTTCCCCTTTGTTCTATATAACATTCTTTCATTCCTCCCATCCCCCCTCCCTTGCCGTTATGAGTTAGTATCATCATAGCAAAGGAACCATTGGACCTTTGTTTCTTTGGGATTGGCTAACTTCACTTAGCATTATTTTCTCCCAACTCCATCCATTTACCTGCGGATGCCATGATTTTATTCTCTTTTAGTGCTGAGTAGTATTCTATTATGTATATATACCAACTTTTCCCTATCCATTTTTTAACTTCCATTTTCTTGGAGAATGATACACTTGCCTATACAAGTGTGGAATGTGACTTCTGAAAAGATAATAAAATTTCTAACCTTCCAAAGATAGGTTTAGTGAGGTGATTGGGGTAGCTGAATGCACTCTGGAATTGCTGCTTTACCCAAATGATCCCTTCAGGTTTTCCTCTTTAACTTTCTGCATTTATGGGATTTCTTTCATAGTTGGGTCCAAGAGGAATTTTGAGAGTTTTAATAAAGTGTGATGTAGAAAATACTGGCATTGCTCCTGTATGCCCTGCTTATCTTTCTTTAAATTTAATTTCTTTAGTCTCGAATGCTTGTTGCTTAGTGGAGTCTTGTTAAAATGTTATGTTGCTTGGCTGCTTTCTCTAACACGTCAGCTATAGATTTTATCTTGACCGAAGTTAGTTGAACATATTTCACTGATCTCTCTTCACCAACAGGTTTGCCTGTTAGATGATGTCAGATGTCAGGGGAAACATCTAGGTCTACCTCTGAATTGTTTTTGAGAAATCCTACAAGTAGGTTTCATAGCATCTGATCTAAAATGTACCTAATCACGACTCATTTCTACCATGTTGCTTCTTTCAAGTAGTTAATGGAAAACAAAATCCCAACGTTCTATACTCTCCAACTAAATGCTGTGATCTGGGACAAATTTATTTAATTCTCTGAGAGTTCTGTTTTCTTTCCGAAAATGAAAATATTAACATTAAGGCAATATTGTATAGCTTTCTTTGGTATTAAACTGTGTTCATAATTGTCATATCCACATGCAACTGTATTCTTATTTTAATATTTTATGGAAACATTTTATATACATAAAAACATATTTTAAAGTTAAATTTAATTTTACTACCTCAAATGAAACTTCAGTATTGCTACCATAAGAATAAAATAATAAAACATCAATGCAAAAAAATAAAAAAGCCTGACTGCTAAAGACTCAGCCCTGAGGCTTTCTTTGTTTCTTTTTTAGAAGAAAGAATAGCTAGAGTTAGAGATAGAGACACACCACTGAGGCTTTCTCTTTGATGTAATCAGAAGGAAGAACTTCCACACAATGTGATTCAGGGCTACTTAATATACTCCTTGTGTGTCTGAAATCACTTTTTATACCACCCTTTGGGAAGTGTAGGACTCAGTTGTCTTCAATAACCCACATGTGGTCTTCACTTTTAGAGACCATGATCTAGAAAACTAATGTAATGAGGTTCTAACAGTTGGTGACTCAATGGATTTTTTATATTAGGTTTTCTGCATGAATTTTAGGTTTTAGGGAATTTTTCTGAAGGAGCAGTGTCATTTCCAGCAGTCATCTGACTTTTTTTGAAAGAGAAATGATTTTGGTGTCTGATAAATTTTTTATTTGACCTTGAAGAGATTCCTTAACTTTTTAAGTCTCTTTCTTCTTTGGGATAGAACAACACCCAGGAGGAGTCAAATGCAATTGTAAAACGTGAAGAATCTACAAACATATCTCACATACAATAGAAGACCAAAATTATACTTCTTTTCATGCAGGGCATGGTGGCACATGACTGTAATTCCAGTGACTCAGAAGGCTTAGAGAGGAGAGTTGTGAGTTCAAAGTCAGCCTCAGCATCTTAGTGAGGCCTTCCTTTAGCAGCTTAGTGAGACAGTGTCTCAAATGAAATAATAAAAAACAATCTGGATTTTTGAGATTGGCTAACTTCACTTAGCATTACATTCTCCAACTTCATCCATTTACCTGCGAATGCCATTATTTTATTCTCTTTTATTGCTGAGTAACATTCCATTGTGTATATATCACATTTTCTTTATCCACTCATCTACTGAGGGGTATCTAGGTTGGTTCCACAACCTAGCTATTGTGAATTGTGCTGCTATAAACATTGATGTGGCTGTGTCCCTGTAATATGCTGCTTTTAATTCCTTTGGGAATAGACCCAAGAGTGGGATGGCTGGGTCATAAGGTGGTTCCATTTCCAGTTTTCCAAGAAATCTCCATATTGCTTTCCATAACGGCTGTACCATTTTGCAGTCCCACCAGCAAAGTATGAATGTGCCTTTTCCCCACATCCTCTCCAACATTTATTGTTGTTTATGTTCTTAATAGCTGCCATTCTGACTGGAGTGAAATGAAATCTTAGAGTAGTTTTGATTTGCATTTCTCTAATTGCCAGAGATTTTGAACATTTTTTCATGTATTTGTTGATTGATTGTGTATCTTCTTCTGAGAAGTGTCTTTTCAGTTCCTTTGGCCCATTTATTGATTGGGTTATTTGTTTTTTTGGTGTTAAGATTTTTGAGTTCTTTATATATTCTAGAGATTAGTGCTCTATCTGATGTACATGTGGTAAAAATTTGTTCCCAATTAGTTGATTCTCTATTAACCTCACTTATTGTTTCTTTTGCTGAGAAGAAGCTTTTTAGTT
Source organism: Tamias sibiricus (assembly GCA_025594165.1). NCBI lineage: Eukaryota > Metazoa > Chordata > Mammalia > Rodentia > Sciuridae > Tamias > Tamias sibiricus. The sequence goes on from CM046660.1 coordinate 82,818,300, forward strand.
TGAATCTATCCCATTTATTAATTATTGATATTAATTATTGCACTACAGGAGTCTTATTAAGGAACTTGGGGCCTAATCTGATGTGTTGGAGATTAGAACTTACTTTTTCTTCTATTAGGTGTATTGTCTCTGGTCTAATTCCTAGGTCCTTAATCCACTTTGAGTTGAGTTTTGTGCATGGTGAGAGATTAGGGTTTAATTTCATCTTGTTGCATATGGATTTCCACATAAGGAGGCTGATTCACAGTGGGGTTGGGTCGGGGGACATAGGAGGATTAGAGGATCACTAGAAAGGTCAATGGGGAGGGAGGGGAAGGAAGAGAACAAGGGGGTATGAAGTGGAAAAAAAAAAGAAGGTGGTAGAATAAGATGGATATCATTATCCTAAAGGCATGATTAAAGCCATGAATATACTTTGTATACAAACATTGTTATGTAAAAAGGTGCTCTGTATGTATATTATGAATTGTAATACATACTACTGTTATAAATACAACAACTTCAAATAAAAAAAAAAAAGTCTGGGTATGTAGCTCCATGGTAAAGCAACCTGGGTTCAATCCCCACTGTGGCTCTACTTTTACCTGTCTTAAATAATTGAGATTTTTATTTTAGTACTAAGGATTAAATTCAGGGGTCGTTTACCGTGGAGCTACATCCCCAAATCATTTTTTTTTATTTTGAGACAGAGTCTTGATGTATTGCTGAGGCTGGCTTCAAACTTGCAATCCTCTTACCTCAACTTTCTGAGTTGATGGGATTACAGGTGTGGGCCACCACAACTAGATCATATTAGAGTTTCTCAGTGAGGTTTTATTTGAAACTGAGGGCTTGGCACTGAAGTTTGCAACCTTAGAAAGTCAGTGTCAGCTGCTCCCCATCGGGGGAGTTGTTTGGATTTCTGGTAATGGAAGGAAACTTTTGCAGTTACCCACTACAGCATTCACCAGAGTCAGATCTGTGCAGGTGTCAATAGTCCAAGTTGCACTGTTTGAACTGTGGGACACCATCAATCCATACTGGTCTCCAGCAGCAAATATTAGCACATGTGTCCACTCTTCTCTTTTCTTGATAAATTTTAGGTCTATGAAACAAATTGTTCACTATGAAGTTATCTTGAATCTTTACTTCCTGAGAAGAAAAAGGAGTAAGGAACTGGGCACCAAACCTTATTTTTCTTAACCAAAGTAGGATGATATAATTCTGCAGTTTGCTGGTCAGAGCAAGCTCTGGGCCTCAGGCTGGCACTTAGGTTAAAACAAAAACTTGTTAGCTTCCTATTACTAAAACACAACACCGTGACTATGTCTCACTTCAAGTGTGTTTTCTGACTATAAAAATATCATAGAATAAGACAGGAAGTATATGAATATTAACCTCTAATTTAAACATTTTTAATAAAGTGAAAACTTCAACCTTCATGTCAGAAGACATCTTTTATTCAGTATATGATTCTATCATCTTTAGGAAGGAAAATGTAAATGCAAGATTAACCACAAGCAGAAACAACCAAATGAAGTCAAGAAAGTTCTTTACTCATCACTGTTCTCTCAGGTTATTAAAAGAAATGGAAATTATTTTTTTAACTTAGCCTCAAACATAGATAGTCATTGTATATACAGTGATAATTTTTCTTTATACATGTTTCTGTGTAGACATATTCTACATTTTATTATAAATAAAATATGTGTGGGTAAAACTGTGCCATAAATACACATATTCCAAATAAGTTAGCTTTGAACAATACATCCCATAAAGAGCCAGGTATTATGTTAACTGGTAGGGGCACCAAGACAAATAGGACCAGTTTTTTTCTTTAACCTTGAAGAGCTCACAATGCAATTAGAAGAATGGAAATCAATCAGATTATTACAATGTGAATCAAGGCTAAACAAACAGAAATGTGAACAAAATGTCTGGGAAACATGACACTGGGCTAGGAACAATTCACAAAGCAGACAGCAGAATATGCTATTTGTTCAACTGTGTTTGGTTGACTAATTCCTTCCCAATTCTGAAGAGCCACTCGGTGCTGGAAATGAACAATGATTTGCCTTTAAGCAACATTATTAATCTCTGTTTTGTATCATACAGACAAAACTACATATATTTAAATACTGTACTCTTACAAAATATGAATTTTATTCACAAAATGATTATGCACTTAAAAAACTTTACACGTGTTTAACTTTGAGAAAATTTTCCTTTTTAAGTCATTTTTAATTATTATTGTTATAATGGAAATATCTTTTTGATTGAAGAAGTAAAAGAGAAGCATTGTAAAAAAAAAATAAGTAATCGAACTCAAGGCTGTGTAAGAGAAAAATCACTCTGCCCTTCCATTCTACCACTGTTGTATTTTTCTATGCAACTCAGAAATACTTTTGAAAGTTGGGGTATATCATTTTGGAATTATTTTTTATTTTCTGTTACAAAAGAGAAAAAGTGTTTTGTTAAAATACAGAAATGTGGGCTGAGGTTGTGGTTCAGCAGTAGAGCACTCTCCTAGCAGGTGCACGGCCTGGGTTCCATCCTCAGCACCATGTAAAAATAAATAAATAAATAAATAAATAAATAAATAAATAAATGGTATTGTGTCCAACTACAACTAAAAAACAAATATTGAAAAAAATACAGAAATGCACAGGATTTTGAAGTCTAAGAAAATGCCTTATTAATTTTTCTATCAATTGAACATGCAAAAGATAAAAGTTTAGATAAATGTGTTTGTTTAAATAAATAACTACATGATATTTTAGAAGGAACATTTATAAAAATAAGATTAATGAGAGGAAAAATGCTCCCATGGAAAAGATAATTTTATTTTAAAAGCCTGAATTATTCCTGGAGGTAATTGGTTATATATTAGAGGGAAAAAATGACCAAAGAGATTAAACATATACCAAAGTTATTTTCAAGCTATCAATGCCTTACAGTCAAAGGGATTGAATGAAATAAAATGCCCTAATGTTAGTCTAATTGAAAAATTTTTTTTTTTTGTTTGCAGAAGCAAATTGATCAGGTTTTTACTAGCACAAAGAAGATGCTGGAAAATCAATAAATGAATAAGTTGTCAAAAACAAGAACAACTTCATATACAGGGGGCACGAGGGGGTCATTAATGATGAAAATGGCCAATAGTAAAGAATAAAGATATATATTTTAAGGAACGACATGTTTAATCACACATGTTGGTCTGATCCTTTTTTTAATTTTTTTTTTTTTTTTTTTAATTTTCCTACTGTATTTTCTCCATGAAGCCAAGAAATAAGGGTGCATTCAAGGGGACCAGTTCTATATACATAATTAACGGAGAAGAAGATTATATCCTGGAAACATTGTAAAGGTGCTAATATGGTAGGAGAACAGTCAAATTGGTGACCAAGGTGAAGCAGAAGCATGGTGATGGGAGCTATGGTGGTTTGTGGTGGCAGTGATAGGGGAGCAAGGCCTGTTCCTGGATGAGATTCCATGGGGAGAAGGAGCTCTTCACAACCTTTCTGCAATTTCTGAAAACATTTACAAAAGACCATCTAGTAGTATTTTTTTCTTAAAGGAATAAATGATGTGAGTAATACCGACAATAAACAGTGTAGGGAGTCTTTTATAGGAATTTCTACCAACTCAACTTTAATACCATTTAATAATGCTATTTTCAGTGCTTACCATGTGGCCACATACTGGAATGTTCTTCTTCTTTTTGTTTTTCTAATATTTAAGTTTATACATTTCATTCCTCTCTGTTAATGTCATTAATGCAAGATCACCAGTTTGCAATCCATATATAAGTTTCATATATGGCAAAAGTGCTGATTTCCCAGTAGGCTCACCAATCAAGGACTGGTCCCTTGACTCAGACCAAATCTAAATAAACAAATAGTGATTAAAAATTGACTAATCCACACATCTCATACACAACAACACTAAAATGTCAGCAGATTTTGAAATAAGACTATTAGCAATGCAAATATATCTACCTGTGGCTTACAATAAGCAGAATAAACAAAAATCAGAACCTCCTGAGAATAGCAGCCCTCCAGAACTCTGCTCTAATGACTCTTAAGGACTCAAGACCTAGTTATCTAAATGCTTAAAAGGTTCTTTGCATTTTCTCTTTTCCTTAAACCCACTCAAGCAAAGTGATTTCTTCTTCCTTTGGACTCCATCACTCCCAGTATTCAGTTCTATTTCATTTCTCATACAATATTGTATACACTTGCCTGTGCCCTTAAAGTTCAGAGTTATGAACTGTGACTGATTTATCTCTGCATCCTCCACCTAAACATTGTGCCTGGCACATAGTGGGCATTAAGATTTATGAAATAAATTGGTTCTATGTGTAAAAAGAGCAGTTCTATAAATACTTATGTGGACACATTGCAGGGATGTAAACTATCAGTGAGAATAACAGAATTAAGGTTATACCATTTCATCATTTCATAAGAATAAAAGTAGTTATTTTTTTTTTCCTTCATCAAGTGTATTGATAAGGCAGAATAATTTGGCTTCAAATACTATAGCAGCATCGTTGGCTCAGTACTAAGGATGTAAATAGGCTTCACTCTCTTTCCTCTATCCTCTCTCTGTCACCTTATCCTTCTACTTTTGGATGCTGCTTTCTTTTGTAGTAAATGCTGATGGCTATAATTGAGGCCAGGCTAAGGTCTATCGATGTAACTAACCATTAGATGAAAACAGCCATCCTGTCAATTAGATCTATTTTAGACAGTCAGATTACCCTGGAGCTACACACATACAGACACACACATCAAACCAAAACAGAAACAACAATATCCTAATACTCAATAATGACTGTAAGACCATTGATACATAATCTCTTGCCAGCAATTCTGTTTAAGATGGAAATAATCACCCAATCTCTGTTGAAAGTCTGTTTTGAAGCTACATCATATCTATGATTCATCTTCCTACCCATATGTATAGATTTGCTAGAGGTTGGTATCTGCATGTCCCTTTTATCTTAAAAATAGTATTAGCATGCTGCAGGTATCTCACCAACTGTATAGCTCTTTTCAATTCCTGTCAGCCCTAGTGTGAATAATCTTTTTTTTTTTTTTTTTTTTTTTTTTTGTATGGGGTATAGAACCCAAGAGTCTTTAACCACTGGGCCACATCCCCAGTGCTTTTTATTATTTATTTTGAGACAAGGTCTCACTAAGTTGCTGAGACTGGCCCCTCGAACTTGCATTCCTCCTGCCTTAGCCTCCCCAGTCACTGGAATTAAAGGCTTGTGCCACTAAGCTCGGCCTTAGTGCAGATAATTTATGACAGGGAAACAAAAAACAAAACAAAGCAAAAAACACAGGGGGGAGGGGCTTAAACATGTAATTAGATGCTGTATCCTGAATTTTTTTTTCCCCTTAAACAAAGCTATGTAGAATTGACTTCTAAAATGTTAGAATTCTAAATTGGCTTTGCCATATAATCAAATCTAATGCTTTATGATAAGGTGGAGCTTGTTGGAAAACAAGACCAACATATTTACACCTTGGGAGAAATTATTGTTTCCCATCTATGGCTGGTTGGAGATATGTCACTAATTGTTCCTTGATATGAAGGCCATCAGAACAACTCCATGGCAAGGCCTTCCTGACTATTGGTAGTTCAACAGGCCCATTCATCCCATTGCACTATTATAAATGGAGGATAATTGTTATTTTTCTATTTAAGAAAGATTGATAGATCATTTTTTTATTATTAAAATTTCTCATAACTAGATGGCATATAACTACATAAACCTTCAGTTTCCCACTGATGTCTTTTAAAGGTAGGATGTGTCTCAAATCTGGCCATACTGCCTTTTCCTCTACAAATTGTATTAATAATCTTTCTTTCCAGAGCCTGGAAGAAAAATCCCATTTTAGATGTAAATTGAGGATTGGATTGGCCCATATGTTTGAGCTTAAAATTTTTAAAATTTGGGGTACATTCTCTTTATGAAATAGAATCTGAACAAGTTATGGTGCTTTGGAAGGGGCCTGTAGAGAAGGGAGCCCTGAAATTTAAGCTTCACTAATTACAAGGTACCTTTGTGCAAGCATCATGGTGCAGGCTGAGGCAATTCCTTTGCTGGCCATTGTCAATGACATTTCTGAAATCTCAGCAATACTCTTCTATTTTCATACAGCATCTAACTATATTCACAATTCTCTATTTGTCCCAAAGCACTATAGCTATTGTAAGTGGAGGATATTTGTTATTTTACTATTTAGAAAAAGTTGATAAATACCTTTTATTATTATAAATTTCTTATAACTAGATGGCCTGTAACTTATAATTTAGTACTGTAAACTTTAAAACATATTATCAGATACATACATTTTTAGTCAGCTTTTTTGCTGCTGTGACTAAAAGACCCAACGAGAACAATTTTAGAAGAAAAGTTTATTTGGGGGCTCATGGTTTAAGAGATCTTGGTCCACAGATAGCTCACTCCATTCCTCAGGACTTTAGGTGAGGCTTAACATCATGGCAAAGAGTGTGGCAGAAGGAAGCAGCTTTGGGCATGGCCACTATGAAGCAGAGAGAGACTCACCAGATACAAAATATATACCCCAAAGGCATGCCCAATGACCTACCTCTTCCAGCCACACCATACCTACCTTCAGTTACACTTAGTTAATCCCTAGCAGGGGATTAAGTCACTGATTTGGGTTACAGCTTTCATAACCCAATTATTCCACCTCTGAATGTTCTTGAGTTGTTTCTTACATGAGTTTTTCAGGAACACCTCACATTCAAACCATAACAATATACAAATTAGAGAACTTCCTTTAACTTCATATATATCTCTTTATAGTTTAGAAGTCAAGCTTCCAGAAAGTATGTATATGCATTGTCTTTTTATTAATGCTCACTGTCTAGTATAGCTTTTACTTTTCTGACTCTGTAAATAAGCTCTTACCAAGGTAACCAATTTATATTCTGTGCTAATTCCAATGGCCATTTTCCAGTCATTATCTTTGTGCCATTTGATGCTGCTAACCATTTCTTCTTTTTTAAACCTTTTGGGTACCTTAAAACTTATCTTTCTTGGTTACTTCCCAGTTACTTGTCTATTCCTTCTTATTTGCTTTCATTAGCCACCCTTCTCTGCATCACCACTTAAATGTCAATAGCACAACATATTACATCTTTCCCTTCCATTATTAAAATGCATGTTTTTCTGTAGAATTTTTCTCTGCCAAATCTATCACTCAAGTTAATGCAATATTTTAGAATATCAGAATGCCTTGGAATGCCTTTATAATTTGACTATGATTAACTTTCTTTCATCAATCTATTTACCACTATTCATCTAGAGATCCTGAACTTTATTCAAAAGTTTTGTTGCTAAAGATGTTTCCTAAAATGGTTTCCTTTTATTAATCCCTTCTTCATTTATCTTAGACCTAATAGTCTTTCTAGTGTCAACTCCACAGAGATATTCTATGACTTCCTAAATTGTGAAGATTTTTTTTATCTCTCCCTTCTAGACTGCCCTGTGCATACTCTTATTGTAATGATCAAGTGATGACTATCTGTGGCAACAACATTTATCTTTCATCCCTTTATCCTCCAATGTTTAGTGTATATTGAATAAATATCTGTTAAATTACTTTATTAATATATATCAAAATGGAATCCAAATGCCCAAATTTCAACCATAATAACTTCTATTTTGATTTATTATTTTTTCCATAACCATTAACTTAGTGAAAGGGGAAAAAAGTAGATATTAGTGTGTTAGCTTTCCATCCATTTAACAAAATACCTGAGATAAACAACATACAGGGAGGAAAGGTTAATTTGGGCTCATGGTTTCAGTTCATCTTATCTTGGTTCTGTTGCTTTGGGCCTGTAGTAACTTAGTACATCATGGCAGGAGCACATTGCAGAAAAGACTTTGTACCCACCAGGAAGCAAAGATAGAAAGGAGGGATCTGTATCCTATAACCCCTTTAAGGCTATGCCCCAGTGACTGGACATACTTCTACTAGGCTCTACCTCCTGAAGGTTCTACCATTTCCCAGTAGCAGTATGGGGATGGGGACCAAGTCTTCAGTAAATGAGCCTTTGAGGGACATTGGAAATCCAAACTATAACAATTAAAAATAATAATGGAAGAATTAGAGGTAGGATTGATGGAGAAGAGAGGTAGCAAAAGGGTAGTTTGCTTTTGAATAGGAAATTATTTAAGATTCCAGCTGAATAAAATCCTACAAATGCTTTTTTTTTTTTTTTTTTTTCTTTCTTTTTTTTTTGGTCTGGCTGGCTCCTTGGTTTCTTTGGCCTTCTAGATCCAACATTTTCCTTATTTTCCTCTGACTTACTAGTTGTATTTTTTTTCCAAGGTCTAGGCAGATAATTCAAACCAGAGATTTATTTTGTATAATGGTAAATTATGAGCCAGAAACTAGCAGCAGTAAAATATTTAATGTGAAAAAGTTAGTGCATTTTAAAGAATGAATGAAATGTGAGCTATGTGAGTTTCCATGGGTTACTCATCTAAATAAACTTGAGGAAGCCTGGGACCGACAATCATCCACAACTTTTATTTTACTTTGAAGAACAAGATGGTCCTGTAAGCTCTGTTCTCATCACTGAGATGAGGACATCTAATGCCTAACTAATAAATAACATATGAGATCTGTTATTTAATATTCTCATCAAGTTTTCTTAGGATGCCCTGGTGTTACATTGGCATTTTCTTTTATTTTTCTTTCTATTTTAACTTTCAACTTGTTATTTGACTTGCATAAAATCTACACTATTTTCAGTGTACTAAAGTTTTAAATCTAGGATTTTCTAAACATTTTGTTCTCAGGTTTGGCTTCCTCCATACCATGTTATTAACTGACCTCTTATACCCTTTCTATTCAAAACATGTCCAAACCTGAACTCCTTTCTCTGAAGCATAACTCTTATTTTCCCTTTCTAAATTATTTTTTTTTTTCAAGCTGTGACATCATGTGCTGTTGGAATCTTCTCTTTTCCTTCTCCTTGCATATTTCCGATTTTGTCAAAATATTAGGACATGTGGGAAATAGCTCGGGTTTCTCATTGTGAAATTCTCCCGTTAGATATAAAGCTTACTTCCTTTTGAAAAATTCAGTCATAAATGCTTTGCATTTTGACACGCTGATTCAGAATGAAACGGCATTTGTAATTGTCACAAGCTTTTTATCCTTCCTTTGATTTGTATCACAAAACAAATTAATAATCTGTTGCTTTTTATATCTCCCTTACACATATTTCCAAAACATTTATAAAACTTGGACGCTTTCTCTAGGGTTTTATATGAAAACTTTGTGAATTTTGTTGCACTCCTAGAACTTTTTGAAATGTACTTATCAAAAATTAGCACCTCCATTGGGGCTGGGGTTGTGGTTCAACGGGTAGAGCGCTCGCCTGGCACGTGGGCAGCCCGCGTTCAATCCTCAGCACCATGTAAAAATAAAAACGCATTGTATACAACTAAAGTAAATAAATAAATATTAAAAAAAATTAGCACCTCCATTATGAATTCTTTGGAAATGGATCCCAGGAGAAAGCTTGGCATATAGCAAATCAGCTAGGAATAAGTTTAATAAAATCAGTGTAATAAGTGAGGGAATAACACACAAGAGTTGTTCCAATAATGGCAGGCCTCTGATGCATAGAATAACATGAAGCCAAATGCCAATTTCTTTAAAATATCTCAGATTAGAACTCAGGAAGCACCTGGTGACTTTTTTCCTCAGACCAATTCTTATAATGCAGCAATCAAAGTGACATATGACAAAGTGGTGTGTTGGGAATGCTCCAGGACAAAGATGGTTTCTCTTCCCTGGTACCAGGACCTATGGTGTTTATCGTAAAAGAAACAAGGTATCTATCAAAAACTGGGTAATTGTGCAGGAAAATTTCCTGTAGCTTTACAACCTGTGTCCTGATTTGTTTTAAAGAATGTAAAATACCCATCAATGAATTTGTTTCACAAACATTCAAAGTTAATGATTAACCTACATGGTAATGATATTTATGCATTTTCATTACCTTAAAGATTTTATTTGTTTTTTTTTTTCCCCAATTGCCCTATTTGAAATTGTACCAACTTATCTTACTATTAGGTAATGGTGTGATAATATTTATAGTTTCTTTTTCTAGAAACACTTTTTTTTATATGTCAGAATTAAAGTGCAACTGTCCTGTTCCACAATGTTAATAAATGGCAACTCATTTCTTATATGAAAGCAATTTAATGGCATTATAAGAAGATAAAATACTTATAAATTCATATTATTATTGACTATTGAATATATAACATGGTCAACTGATAATTACCATGACACTATGAAGTGAAAACTATCATTTTCCCCATTTTATGTATGAGAGGATTGAAATACAACCATGTTATACAGTTTGCTTGAGATTTTAAAGCTTATGAATTCCAGAGCCAAGATTGAAACCCAAGCAGGGTGGTCTCTTAATATTTTTGCTGATCATGTCCCAATATAATTTTTTAAGATGTACTTGTCTCACACCACAACATAACACTTAAGAGACTGGTTGTGTGAATTTGGTTAGGTTCATCTTGTATATTCTGAGTTCCATTTCTGTTTTTCTTTTCCCACAAGCATGGAGAGAAATAATTGTCTAATATTTTTGCCATCTATAAAACAAGGGCAAAAATATCTACCTCATAGGGCTTTCATTAAGTTTACATGACCTAATATTCTTAAAAGCACTAAGTGTGATGGTAAGTACTTGATAAGCAGAATCTAAATAGTTACAGTTTTCTTGTTACATAAGCCCTCTGCATGTGGTTTCTATCAGGTTTTGCCCTCAGATATCCTTTGAGAAGGTCTCTTTTGAAGTCGTTGTTCCTGTTTTTTGGAATAGAATAAAATATGGAGCAATTTTCCATACAAAAAAGAAAAGAAAGCCAGAAAGCCTACCTAGCTCCACAGTTGGTAGTTAAACAAACTGAGGTGGCTAGACATATTACATATCCTATAGGTTGTTGCTATAGAATTTCCCTTTCACTTATGACTAACTTTATACATTAATGTTATAAAATTATTATCACTTGCAAGAAAACTTCATTCCACATATATAACATATTCAATCATTCAAGCAACAAGTATAACCGACTATATTAGAGGTATATAATAATAAGCAGACCAGATTGCTGTTAGTTAAATCCAAATATATTTAAATGAATTTTAAAATGATCTTCCTAGAAACAGTATGGTTTCTCTTAGCCTCATGTCTTTATTGCTGATCAATGAAGAGTCATAAATCAGAAAACAATTAGAATGACTATTTATGTCTTCAAAAATTTTTCCCCTTGTATTTTCATGAATGTGAACTACATAATAGGAAAAAATGTTGTTATCAATCCAATTTCCAGAAAACAGAAATTATTTCTTTCTTATATCCCTAATATTAACTTGTGAGTACTGAGAGAGAACAGTATTGAACAAGGCAATGTAATATCTGATGTGTAAATAAGAGTCTTTTCTTTTATGTGAATAGTTTTTCTGTCCTGTTTTACAATTCTAATAACGATGTATAATTCTCTAATGGCATTTAAATTGAACCACTTAACTTGTTCTTCACAAAATATGTGAAAATTATGTACACACAATGATCATAATTAGACGGTTTTAGGAAAGAAATGTGTTTCCCATAGGACATCACTAATAATTCTCCACCTGTGACCTAGAGTTGTAATCATTTTCCCAAGGTCACAGAGGTTCCTCAAATGAAGTGGAACTGGAAAGAATATCACATGTGGGACCCTCATACAATTAGGGAGTGAGAAAGCATGAGAGGGATGAGGCTTGGCATGCCAATGTTCTTTTACTAGAGAGTGGGGCCACAGTCTGGGGTTCTAAGTAGATCACTTAATACATTTTGCTTTACTTCATTAACTTTTAAAATATGCTTTAAAATTGTTTTCTTATAAAATTATTTTCTTATTAAATCAAGTTTATTAAAAAAGAGGGCAAATGAAAAGACAAAAATAATTTTTAAAAATCACTTCTATGGGCTGGGGTTGTGGCTCAGTTGTAGCATGCTTGCCTAGCACATGCGAGGCACTGGGTTCGATCCTCAGCACAAATCACAAAAATCACACTGAAGACAACCATGCAGCTAAGAGATTTATTCACTAGTCTTTATGGCTGGTCAGAGGTAGAAGAAGTATGGGGAGAGAGGAGTCAGGGAAAGAGAAGTGTGCGAGCTCTAGACGGAAGATGGGTTCCGTGCTGGGACACACCAGCTTTGGTCTCTGGAGCTGTCTGCTGGGGCAGCTGCTATAGGGCTGGAAGTGGTGGGTCATCTAAGGCTGGTACAGTGGCTGCCTATTCTCAGTGTGGAAGAATTGTTGAGACTGAGCTCTGGGAAGGCAAGAGCTTAAGTACAGATTTCTGGTGGGGGGTGTACCAGAGCGACCTTTAAAGCTATTGGCTCCTGCCTGGGGAACAGAGTGACCTTTAAGTCCATTGGCTCCTGCCCAGGAAAATGAAACAAGTTTGCTTCTCAGGACACAGAAATTTCCATCAGCCTAAGCCCATCAAGCACCACATAAGAAATTAATTAATTAATTAAACAAAGGTATAAAAAATCACTTCTATTCCAGTTTAAATTTAGCAACTGTTAATATTTTGTTTTATATTTTTCAGTCTTTTTAAAATGCATGCATGTAGATATAGATTGGGCATGACTTTTGGATTTTAACAAATTTTGGGTACAATTTTTTTTTTTTAATAACCTGGCCATTCCCCTACCAAGAAGTCTACTTTCTCTCAACTGGAGATAGTATCTTATCATACAGGGGATGTGTGAAATGGAATGGGAGCCATTGGTAGTGGTAAGGATTAGCGGTTACAGTACTACTTATCAGTTTGTCCCACCTTAGTCCCTGATGATTCCTTCTGGTTCCATGGATAGTAGATGAATCTCTAAGAAAAAGCCAGTGAGTGTGAAGATGGGTAACTGCTTAATCATCTGAGCCCTGGTAGAAGCAGGACTGAATTCACAATTTAAGTTCAGGTTAAGATAATTTAAATTTATTTTAAAAATTATAATTATATACTTGAATTTTGGAAAGAGAATTGAACCTGCCACATCATCTGCCATAATCTTACTCTCTCTTTCTCTTCTCCCTCTTTATTTTTTATATTCTTTACTTCCTCTTTTCTGCTTCCTATTCCTCTCTGCACCCCAAGAAAAACACATTTCTCTTTTTTTGATCTCTTTTTCTTTTTTTTAGACATTTAAAAACATTTGAATGCTAGTGTCTTTATCAGATTTAGGGAAAAAAATATTTATGAACTCGTACTTAGGACTAAATGCCTGATTTTAAAGTCATTATTAAACACATCAAAAGGGTGGGGATGCCCAAGACAACATAAGACAGATGTGGTATTAATTTTGGGCAGGATTGTCAGAGAAGAGAAACATTGCACATGCTATCATATTTATTCAATTTTAACTATTGGAATAAACCATTGAAAATTATGGAAAGAAAGAGGCGAAGAAACAAAGCCTGAGAGTCCATATTACCTTATAATAAATCATTCTTTTAATAATCAATCAGTCGAGATGCTGGTGAAAGCACTATACCTTCATGAAACACTTTAAAAAAAAATACACATCTAGGGTGGACTGTCACTAGAATTAAATCAGGATCTCTGGGGATATGACTCCTGCACCAGTGTTTTGTTCTTTTGTTTCTAAGGTTTGAATATATTATAAAAAAGCACTGAGGACTGAGAACTGAGGCACATGTCTGTTTTGGTGAACTACCAGTCAATATTTCAGGGACAGAGGAAGAGAATCAATTTTGGGAACTAAAAGCACTGATATTGGGTTCCAAGTTTAGCTGCTTCTACAAGGTGGACCAGCATGAGTTCACAATGACTGAAGCTCCAGGGAGCTATAGAGGCTCTCAACAGCTGGAAACCTCTGGAGAAATAGAGCAGTAGAAGTTTCTATCTTGGATGTAAGGGAGAATTACTAAAATTGCTACATGTCAAAGAGATTTCAAGAAATATAGTATAAGAGGCATTGAATAGCTGATGTAACAGCCATGATTACAAATAATGGGTTTATAACTTTAATATTTCTTTTAAATTACATTGCATTTTGCTTAAGTTTCTTGAAGGGTGTTATCTTTAGAGAAGTTTTCACAGGATACATTTCAATAAAGTAAATCAATGTGCCATTTCTTCTAGATTGACTGTTGACCAGGCCCTGTGTTCTAATGACATCATTCCTCTGAGTGCAGATTCTGAAACACTGACAGTTGCAAATAGGGCTAACCCATCTGACCAGGAAAGGCATAGCTTAAACAGTCACATGTAAACATTCTGAAGATAGCAAACTTAATAGAAAAGGTCTGGTAGAAGTTTTACAAGCAGATCTCTTACTAAGTTGTTCTAAGAAACTGTTCTTCTCAGGGAAGGGATTTCAGAACAATTAAAATAGGCATGAACCATGTAAGATTCACCTGGTACATAACATGGATGAAACAAATACACAAAAAAGCAAAGATACTCCTTAAAATTAAAAATGGGCGGTTTAGCCAGGAAGGCAAAAAGTAACCAATCACCAGTACAAAAGTGTTTCTGGAATTTTTTTTCTTCAATGTATGAAAAATGATCCCCAAACATTAATTTGATTCATATACTTTGTAACTATAAATTCATTAAATATGTGTACTATTTAGTCAGGAAAAATGGGCTTTTTAAATTATTATAAAATGTGAAATCAAGTCAGTTTATTTTAGCTTCTACATTTTTATTCCAATTTTATATTTCTATTTGTTTTCTTTGTCAAGTATTGCTAAAATTAATACTCATGCAGATTGGTAGTAGCAAATGGAAACCAGCTTTATTGTTGTTATTTTAAGAATTTTATTTTTAATTAGATTCAGGGCTGATATGAAATTTTTTTTGTTGTTGTTGTTGTTTTGGGTTTTTGCTTTAGTTTTGTTTTTCTGAACTTGAATCACTGATAGTATATAATGAACGACTGCTTATGACTTCTTATGATTATTATAAAAGTCTGAGGAAAAACATCTGAACTTAAGTTAAATTGCAATACACTGTTGTTGGGCAATTGCTTGTTATACATTTGTTTGTTAGTACAGAATTGATTGGAACATGCCACAATCCTATCTGGTCCCTTGTGTTTGAGCAAACAGTAGTATTAAGTAATTTACAGGAAGAAAATGTTCCTTTTTTTTTTTTTTTTAAGCAAAATCTTCTAATCAATTACACATTTAAATTTAACATACAGTAATAGATTTATCAGGAATTCTTTATTCAATGGTCCCCATTTAAATGAATTAAACTGTATCATAAATGTTTCTGGTGTATTCATACTTAACATAATAGTTGGCATCTAACGCTTTTCTTTCTGTTTTAAAGTCAGAATCCTAATAATACTATAAGAAATGAACCTACATTTTAATTAATTTATGCAACAGATATTTGTGAAGTCATTCCAATGTACCAGGTATGCCATTCATGACTGAATTAATCTGACCAAAATGGCCAGTTTCCCTGCTCACAGGACGCTCCAATTCCAGGAGAAGGTGAGGAGAGCCAGAAAATACAGAAACAAAAGCAAAGTTCTAGAGCCACAAGTACCATGCAAATAATTGAAATAGAAGGAATAGAATTTAATGGTTGTAGCTAATTAGATTGAGGATCCAGGAAAGTCCTTTGGAAGGTCGGATTTAAGGTGTAACTGGATAGGCAAGAAGGAAACAGCTGTGTGAAGATATGAAGAACAGTCCGTACAGATGGAGTAGCTCATATGCAAGTGCTGAACCAGGATCAAGCTTGGCTTTGGACAGGAGCAGTAGCAAAGGGGATGTTGACTTAGGTGTGGATTTTTGTAAGAAGGTCAGAAAACCTTAAAATATTATGACAAGAAAGGAAAACAATTAAATTTATGCTTTGAAAAGATAATTCTAGTTTTTATGAATGGACTGAAGAGGGGCAGAGATTGAGGAAGGACATCACTTCAATAACAAGAGAGGTGGTGGTTACAACAATTTCACATGTGTGAAATTATAATTATTAAAGATATCTGGTTAAATGTATGGAAAAACAGAAGCATATTTATAGAATATTCCAGGAAACAACCCTGAAGTACATTGTTGATGCCAACCATATTTTTTATTTCCTCTCTTAGAAATCTAATGCGTTGGGTCAAATGAATAATTTAATAAATTTGCAAAGAGAAACAAAAAAGTGGGGAATTTTTAGGAAACTATCTTTTTTTAATATTAGCAATTTCAGTTCCCTCTTACATAAAGTGAGGGTCTTATGTTATTAGATCACCTCCAGGGTCATCTTGTGCTTTATGCATTGGACAAGGGCAATAAAAAGTTTAAAGACAAGAGAGAAAAATCTGTGTAGAATGGAGGAATCAGAAAAGGCCTTTCTGAAGAAGTGACCTTGAACTTGAACTTTGAAATATTTTTAAGAACCAGGATAGTTTTTGTTTATGAAACAATATAGAAAATAAGACCTTCATTGTCTTTACCCTTTTCCACCAAATCCATCATGAAAAATAAATAAATAAATAAAATGGAAAACCTGTTATCCTGGCCTTCTGATATGGTACTTTAATTGATTTATTAGCTTGTTTGTTGAGGTCTTTTAGACTTGAGCTATTTACTTTTTCCAGAAAAAGAATGCAATCATTGATTTTAGAAGAATAAAGAATCATTTGATAGCTAAGTACTATATACCACATGATTGCCATAAAAGAGAAAAATTTTAAAGCCAAATGAATTTTGAGGCATGGCACACAGCTAAACAACCTGGTTAGCAAGCATGAACAGAGTGCTTCTGAAGAAGTTGTTACAAGGAGTAAGTTACTCAGCGGCTCAAAAAGTTCTTTGGATAACTGAAACAGGAACTGATTGCACCACCCCCACACTCATAAAGAGCCCACGCAACCCTGATGTCTTCCTAAATGATAATCTATGAAGTTTTATAAGGAGAATAATTTTACTATTGCATTTATAAGTTACATCCTCTTCCAAACACATCCAAAGGCTCCTCCCTTAATCAATATGGACTAACAATAATTTAATTCCATGCATTGTTTTATTCAAAGTATATAGTGTAGCTTTTAGTTTTTTTTAATGAATTAAATATCTTTTCCTGTATTTTATGTGTGGAACTTGACATTGATTAAAATAAATATTATTTAAGTTGAAAATTTAAGTGAAAATTTTTATTTTAGATTTATTTAGATTTTCTTTCTTCATGACATCACAAAAGTAGAATTATCAACATGTATGGTATAAATTCACTGAGCTCAACTGGAAAATTATTCTTAACATTTTTAGTACTTTGAATTATAAAAGTCATATTTTATACAAATAAATAAGACATTCTAGAAAAAAAAGATTCTATAGGAAAGATAGGAGCTCTTAGTAAAGAATGGGCAATAAGTCGATTATTTCCCTCAAAAGTGTATTTGAACATATTATGTTCTGGAATTTGTTCTAAAACCTGTAAGAAAATTATTATGTCTTCATTACATTTTCAAGCAAATATTCTTAGAAGAAAAGATCCCGTTGAGCTATTTAAGTCAACCTGCTCATAATTCAGATACTAAAAACTATTTCTGTTAGCCATTTAGCTAATTCCTATGAACCACATGCCATTTTATTTGCTAGATTTCAGAGTTCCCTCTCAGAACTACCATGTTCATTCTTGGCTCTGTGGCAGTGGTGTTTCTTGAGATGGACCTGTACCAGCCAAAGAGAAGTTGGTAATTGGACCCTGAGACTTTTAGCCCTCATTCAGAAACTGCCAGCCAGGGGTTTCTATTTTGTTTCTAACATTTCCTGTTTTTATGGCATTTCAAAGTTCACAGCACATCCCCCTTTCTGTTCTACCTCTTGATTTGGTTAGTGCCTTGGATGGGATATGTATTAATATATCCTTTGTAAATCCATGTCTCCCTTCTAAAACCATAATCATCCAGGCCTCCTTAAACATGATTTATATGACCTCATATAAATGAAGATGACGATTGTAATAAGAACACTTATATTTATTGAAGTGTTCAAAGACAACACAGTTCAATACTTTGGTGCTGTTACTTGATTTGTCCTTTATATGTGAAAGCCAGATTTTAGTTACCTTGATGGCCTTTTCCTACCAGATTCTAGTTAGATGGAGCAACTTCCACTTGTTCTTGGGCTAAAATAAGAGAGTTGAGACATAATAGCAATATAAACAAATGAGAATAATACTACCAAATTATGGCTTTGAGAACTTAGTGCCAGGCACTGTGTTTGGTGCTGCTGCACACATATTATTTCTTTTGTCTCTCATAACAATTCTAGGAAGTAAGTGTTTTTACTCTCTGTATTAAACATAAGAAGGAACTGAAGTTTAGAGAGGCTAAATAAATTGTCCAAGGTCAAAAGTAAATGATTAAGCTAGGATGCTGACTCTCAGCTGCTATCAAAAGATACCCATGGAAGCTTCCTTTTCTTAAAAAAAAAAAAAAAATACACACACACACACACACACACACACACACAGAGAGAGAGAGAGAGAGAATGTTATAAGAATCTATCTCTTAGGAATGTCAGGTGCAGCAAGCATGTTTTATAGATGAGGAAAATTAATGCAAATATCTATAAAAAGATCTAAGACTAGAAATCTTGTCTCCTGGCCTCTTGTTTGTAACTCTTTTCACTAGAGTGCAAATTTTCACCTCTCAAGCTGTTTGGACTGTGTAGAATGCTGAGCTGCTGGAACTGTCACAGAGAAACCCAGCAGGGTGAGGATTGTTAATAGATTTTATTAATTCACCAAACATTTGTTAAGCACTTACTACGTGCCAGGAACCATGATGTGGTATGGAAACAAAGAATGATGACAGCATTATAACTCTAAGAAGGTAGTTGGGAAATTGGTGTCATTAGTAATGTCACTACAGATAATACTCAATAGTTTATATAAATTTATGTATACAGATAGTTTACTCATGGCAGTAAAAATAATTTGTATTTGGGGGTTTATTTGCATTGTTTTTGAAAATGTTCTTTAGTCTCTAAGCCACATAGAAAATAATATATCACATTATTATGGGACAAATTTTATTTTTGGATGGCCTTTTGTGGAGGATTTTGTGTATGTGTGAATGCCACAAGAGATCAATGTCTATCTTACAGACACCATTCATTCTTGTATCGAGGGCTATAGTCATAATGATTGACAAATGCTTCATATCACTAATGCATGTACATACACATCTTTCATAGAGAATAAAAGTTGATGTGACTATCCTGAGACAGATGTTAGAATTAGGGAGCATCATCTGTACCAGACTCTGTTTGAGACTGTTGGAAGCCTCCCAGTAACTTTATGTAGAATGCAAACAGACTGTTTGGCTCCTGCACCCCAGCCTTCTGCCTTTAAAAAAGGTATTCTCTTACAAAGATACTTTGCTTCAAGCTTAAAGAATCTCCCCAGATTATTCTGCCTACCATCTCTTTTCTTCAAACAATTTTTGAGTTGGAAGAGAAGGGGAAGCTGTTGCTACTCCCATCCTCCTTATCCCTCTTTTTCTATTTGGTCTGATACAACATACAGCAGTTTTATTAGAAATCCTCTAAAAGTAATACCCTTACAACATAAGCAAATTAATTTTATTTTTGGTTCCACATCAGCCACTTAAAAGTTGCCCTGTATTAGGAAAGACATGTATCCACTCTAGGTTTGCTTACTTCATCCATAAAATGAAGTAGGCCTAAACTAGCTACAGCAACAAGGGACTTCTTTATGGTAACATAAAAATACTCCATCGAATCAAAGAGCACAATTTTTTTTTTCTTTTTGGAGGGCCTTAGTAAAATATCAGAAATGTGAAGACTATCTGAATGTTGGATCCATCTCATTTATTTTTCTCCCTAGGAATTGGCTTCATTATCTTTCTTTTGTACACTAACATTTTATGCTCTTCTGCACCACATAATGGAAAACATGGCTGCCAATCACTTTTGTGCTCTTTTAATTTTTCAGTTAAGATACTCATGATTACACTGATTTTTTTTTTTTAAAATTCTATTCCATAATTCATTTTAGAGGAGTCTAATTGGCCCTTGGCCCAGTCAACTAAGGCCAATTGGTAGTGATTCCTGTCATAACTGAATCCATGCATTAGGAAAGAGAAGATGGGGAACATTCTCAGAAGTGTAGCTCTGGTTAGACACATGGGTTTCAACCAGATCAGTTTTTATATTTTCTTATGAAAAAGTGATATCCCTTCTTCTCTTTAGAACTGGATGGTCTTAATAAAAGATATTGATGGCAATACAGTAATACTAGTAATAGTTATTATTATTGGGTTCACATCTTAAACACTGTTCTAAATACTGCTCATGCATTAGCTCCTTCAAATATCAAAGCAACATACCCAGTGCTCAATAAATATTAGTTGATGGTATTGTTTTAAAAGAACATTAAATTTATTTCCTAAAAAGAGGGAGTCTTAGCTCTTAAAAGTTTCCAGTTTTATTTTTAAATCAAAACTTTTAATCTTATATTATTTTATAGTTTTTGCTATAAACATGTTCATATCTGTCAAAAATAAATATTTAAAATATAGCTGTCCATTTCCCCACTGCTCAGTCAGGTATCAGGTTCTTGATACTAATACCAAACTGAAAGGGTCAACATTGAGAAAACAGAGGTTGTGTATATTCCTGGTTATCCTCTATTATCAAAAACTTTTGCTCACAACCCATTTGTATTCAGTGCTGAACAGAATGAACTATATACATAAGAGAACAACACATGTAGAAAGGCTTAAATCTTTCATTAATGTTATGCTTTTACTTTAAGTAGCCTCAGATACATTGTCTCATTTGATAATTTTAAACTGGTAGAATGTGGAAGAGAACACAGGCAGGACATATCTCCTATGCAAAATTTAGTTTGCATGTTGAGACTGGTGATGACACATATGCACTAAAAGGGCACTAAAAAATAATGCAAGTAAGTAGTAAAAGTAGATCTTGTAGGTGAGGAAAGATATATATGGGGGTAAAGGAAGATGCATATTGATTCTGTATTAATTACATGTTAATGATTGTGCCTTGTAATTTACTGACCTGCACAACATTCCTGTAGTTTAAAAATGAGAAATACCACATAAGACTCAGATTTCAATAAATAAGCCAGCTCATATTGTCTGTAAATGAGGAAGTGGTGTTTCAACTTAGGACTTCACCATCCTGAATGTCATGTTCTTTCTCCCAACTAGGGATGATAGGAAAAAAAAAAATTAGGCTGACTTTATGGAAAATGTAAGCATTTTTACTTATTTCATATAGTGACTTTTACTTCCTCTCTATTTTCTAAACATTCTGTTAAGTGCCTTTTTTTTTAATGTCTGAGGTTAGATTTATTCTCTCCATTTTTGAAATGAAGACATTTAACCACACCCTTATATTTTGTATAAGTGACAGAGCCAGGATTCAAAACTAGGCCTATCTAGTTTCAAAATCCCTTTGTCTTTCACTAATATCTTCTAACTTTTAATGTCTTTCTGAATGGGTAATCAAGAGTTGGTTCTTCAGTCCCTCAGAAATATTTCTATAATTATTCAGAAATAATTCTAAATCAGATTTGTTCACAATAATTTATGCAATAATGTTTTCTCTAATTTGTAATTTTCTTCATCTGAGAATTTGAGTAATAGGGAAATTGCCCTTATCCCATGAAAAGAATTTCTTTCCCCTGCAGATTTTCAGTCTCTAGCTGGGTGTCACCTGTTACAGTTCATGCATGGCTGTCAGATACACTCTATGGGTTAGCTTATTAAATTCATTCTCATAATTGGATAATTTTATTGCCTTTATCATTTTTGTTTCAGTTCTCTGAATTCCCCCTAATTTGTCGAGTTGTCCGATATCAGGGGATAAAGTGGAGTAAAGTAATAATCTTCTCAAGGAAGTCATTTGTCTTCCTATTTATCTTTCCTTATATGTGTGTACAATTGACTCTCAATTATTTGTATGGATGAATAGGGAGCATTGTGCCATGGATAATCCAAAAGTGATTTGCAGAAGATTTACTTTCATGATTATCTTTTGTTTAGGTGGTGTTCCCTATATAAACTTTGACTGAACTCATAAAGGAGAAAAGACTGTTAAGTGTGTTCATTATCAAAGAATAGCTGGGTTCAAATGAAATTTTTTCCCCTGTGAATCATTTATATGGGAAAGACAAAGAATTAAACATAAAATCACTCGTAAGGATATTTATTTTTATATTTGGAGTACCATATTGAAATTAGACTTTGGGTTAAGCTATCATCCCAGACCACTTTCTGTTTATTGATTTGTCATTGTTAAATTGGATAAAAATTTGTGCATCACTATTTGAAAGCAGTTTCAGTAACATAGTAATACAAGATTGTGAAAAAGTAATTTGTCAACCTGTTTTGCTAGGATCACCTGGCATGATACTTTTGTAATAAATCCAAAGAACCTGTTAACACACACTTGCCTTTTCAGTATGGGCAATCTCTTGTGCCATATTATCTGTTCCAGCTTACAACCCATTGATGGTTTTACTGATCCTGTGTTCAGGGTGCCTTCCAAGTTAGTGTCATTTTTGAATTTCACTTGTGTATTTATTTCACTTTTCATGTTAGTAATGAAGACCCTAAATTCTGAGACCTAAATAAACATTGGTGGCAGCTAACTTCTTCCCTCAGCTCAATCTCTTGCTGTTTATCATTACCCACCCCTCTTTTTTATAGCTCTTTAAATGGTTTTCACACCATTTGTGGATAATCATCTTCAATCCAATTTGAACTAATTTTGAAAGACAGATTTTAAGAAAAATTGAATTAAGCACTTTATGAAAACCCAAATATACTTCTTGTACTACAGCCCTTTATCCATTAATCTTATAATTCTGTCAGAAGAAGCAATTAGGTTTGTTTGGCATGATTTGATATCTATATATCCATACACTCATTTATTATTCAAAGGGCATCTCTTATGTTCTCTCCATGTATCAGTGCTTTATCTCTCAATGACTCCTATTAGTGAAAATGCAAATGATATTAAGATAACTATTATGCAATCAATTACAGAAGTGTTAGCTGCATTCATTTGCTCATCAGTTGATGGAAAGCACCTACAGTGTGTGTGTTTCTTTTCTTTTTTTTTTTTTTTAATATTTATTTATTTGCTTTAGTTGTACACAATGCGTCCACCTTTACCTGGTGCTGAGAATCGAACCCGGGCCACCCACGCGCTAGGCGAGTGCTCTACTGCTGAGCCACAACCCCAGCCCACAGTGTGTGTGTTTCTATGTAAATCTTCATGTGACAAATAAGCACACATTAGGCTGATTGACTTATGGGTGATTGGTCAAGATCAGAGAAGGTATTGTGCAGTCTTGTCTGCATACCTACTCTATAAAACTTATCCTACCATATATTTATAAATGTATGCATTTATTTCTCTGCCATGTTACTACTTATACCCAGGACACTGTTTCACCTTTAGAAATATCAGAATCCTTCATAAAATCCCTTAGATCACTGTTGAGATAGTTATTCCTTCAGGTTTTTAAAACTTAGTGTCATATGTATCCATTTTGTAGAAAATAACTATTCTTGTAGGAAGTCAGTCATGCTTTGAAAAACTGCAGTTATTTTCTTTCATAATGATAGTCTTTAATAAAAAAGCCTTCTAATACCCACATATGCCATTTTACTATGCCAAAGTATGCAAATGCTCTCATAAAATATTATTTTATAGTCATCTTTATTTCTCAATTTCTTTGCTCAGAATCTGCATTTATTACTTTAATTTTAACATCATTTGAACAATATTGCCACATTTAACAAGCAAATAAAAATCTCCTTGAATTTTCTCCTTGTTTCTTAAAAATTAACCGTACAATATATTTTACGCAAAGCAGATATTTTATATGAGTATATAAATATTTAACAATTTGTACCTAAGTGAATTAATTGCTATGTATGTAATCTAGTTCTAAAGCTGGAAGTTGTAAACATCTGTTTTCCTAGATGTATGTAAATGTGGTCTCCTTATTTGATTAAATTTTCCTTTTTAAAACAACAGGGCCTTACAGTGGCTCATTCAGTGGAATATCCCTTACTGAAAAAGTATTTCATAAGTATAAAAAAATTGCCTATTTTTATCTTTTAGGCATCCATTTTTTAATATCATAATTGTTCTTTGAAACCTTTGCTAAGCAGTTATACAGTCACAGTGGATTCTTGATGGTAAGTTGAGTAAATTTCATAAGTAAGTAACAAATATCTTTCTAAGTCTAACAAAAGCTGAAGTTTGCCAGGTGAATTGCCTCATAATTGTCGGATGGTTGCTGCCTATAAGCATTAATGTTACATGTGAAAACCCAGAACTGACAGCCCTTTAAATACATACATATATTCTTAATTTCCCTGGAAATGTAAGGTTGGATTCAGCTTCAAGCATACAAGGAGTGCAGATGTTTATAGAATCAGCAGCAGTCAGTACTCATTTACAAAAAATTATCCCAAATGCTACACCCTGTTGTCAGAAGCACAGAACAAATTTGTAGGAGTGTGGTGTTCAGAAAAGTCCCTCCATAAGGACTTGTCTTTTTAATCCATAAAGTTATTTAGACCTAAGCAGAGGAAGAACTCTCCTTAACATGGTTAACATTGACACCAGGCAGAAGACAAAAAGAGCCTTGTGATTTTTCTAGATGTAATGTGATTTGTACCCTTGATATAATGTGATATTGTTACATGAATTGTCCCATACTGCCATCCAGAAAGAGTTTATTTTTGTTTCCTTTTTTTGTTTTTTAATTCCTCAATCAGTTAACACTCTTGTTCATTTTTGTGTGGCATAGGAACATCACCAAAGACTCTAGGACCTTCTAGAAAAGCATTATATCATAAGCTGCTCACTTGCATTTTGTCTTTCAAAACCTATGTGCTGAGTATAGTTCAGTTGGTCATAGATGGCACAGTCCTCCCTCCCTCACCACCACCCTTTTTGTTTGTTTCAATAACTGTAGAAAATGTCTACAAAATCAATGAAACCTCACGCAGGACTTTGAAACCTTGGTCTGTGAGCTATGAATGTCAGAAACATTTTTAACTTTGTATGAGGGCAATATAATCTTTCAGTCTGTTTTTGAATGTAAAGAATGAATTTTTACTATTTTCCTTATATCAAAAGATGAAACCCTGTCAAGGGCTCCTCTGCTGAATTGTGGTATGTGAAGGATTGCCAGTCTGTCTTCAATTGGGTGAACTTTGAGCGTATTGCTTTTAGAAAATAAAGCATGCAAATTGACCATAAGAGGGTGGTCTTTACTAGAAAGACCTTAATAACATGAGGCAATTGTAAGATGAATAGCCAATACCTAAAAAAAATAGTTGCTGACCTTACCCTTAAAAGGTTTATTAAAACACCACCTCAAATATTTTATTCTTTCTTACCTATATTGTTTGAATTGATGATACCAGGTCAGTGTTAAATTCCTTTTATATGAGGAGTTGATTTTCTTTATGATTGATGAGCTGAATAGAAAGTGATTATAGTTTTATAACTCTACAAGATTTAGAGCAATCATTAATGAACAATCCCCTATATGTCCTTAGATTCATATCTACTGGACTATATTAGTTTCATCTATCTATCTATAAATTAAATAGATAAGTTTGCATCTGAGCCTAGTTATGAAAGTTGGCCAGTGTTGTTTAGGTTACTTCTTATATATATATGTGTGTGTGTGTGTGTATGTGTTTATATACATATACTTTATAGAAGGATGCTTAGCAGGTATGAAGACATATTACCTAAATTGAAGGTTATGTGATGATATTTATTTGCTTTATGATTAATAGTAACATTTTTCATGATATCCTTACATGATATCCTTACAATTAAGTTTTTGAATTATAGGGTATTAAAAGATTATGGGTGCTGTTATACTAAGAAAGAAAGGGTTGATCATTCAGCAAATTCTGAATAGCACAGACTTTAGTTGTTAAAAGTACCTCAGGTTGCTTTTATGGGAACCCAGCTGAAAGTTTTGGTTGGATCATATTTGTTATCTTGTCGTGGCTAATTAGAATATAGACTTTTTTTTTTAAATAGAGCTATTAATAATTAAAATAATAATGGCTATTGCTGACAAGCAGAAAGATAATATAAATAGATGTAATTAACAGGAAGGAATTTGGTAATATCTCCTAATAATGAGATTTTTAGTATTTTGACCTAATATTTCCACTTTCAGAAAATTTTGTGTATATGACATATATGAATGTTTATTATAGCATTATGTGTAACAACATAAAAGAAACAAATGTTGATCAATAATAAATGATAAAATATTGCTTTATGTATGGTAGAAAAATGTAATAATGAACAGGAATGAATTATATTTATATACAGACACTGGTAGGTAACTATATTAAAATGAAAAGTAAGTTATAAGAGAGTATGTACATTATGACGTCCTTTGTATAGAATTAATAATAACAATATATATTAGTATTAATAGTATACTAACAAAACACAATCCTAATTTGGTAATATTTAATATCATTAATTCTATTAATAATTGATAGCAATATCATATTCATTATTTAATATCTGTAGATCTCCTAGTATTTGCAAACAAACTAAAAATACACCTGGAATAATAGTCATCTGTTAAATGGTGGGTGTCTTCAAAGGTAAAGGTCTTAGAAAACTTTCAAATTCCATGTTCTGTATTTTGGTATGATAAAAATGTACACGATGAACTCCTGGCACTATCATAGTACAAGAAAATTTAAAAACCAAATTAATTATACATATGTATATTTTTATGTGTGTTTACCTATTTTCTGATCTTCTTTCCTTGTGAAGATAATTTTAGTTCAATAAATTTGTGTCTTTTATTACCACTGTTACGATCAAGCTAGAATAAAATATATTTAAGCTAAAAGTTTCCAATAATGGGGAATGATCTGCACTATTTCATTTAACTTACATTTCCCAGATGGTGCACAACTGTAGGTACAGTTTGTGGCTCTAGAACCAAGCCAAGGGGAAAATAATTCATGTACCAGAAGTTTTATCAACCATACTTTTAGTAGTATAAAATTACTTCAATCACTAGTCATTACAAATTGAGGGTATTTATTTGGTTTTATCCTTTAGTGACAAAGTTTAGGGGACCTAGGCCCCAGGGCTGCAAACAGATTCAAACTGTGCTATCTGATTTTCATCAGAGGATTTCTTCCCCCACCTTCACTGAGGTATCAGGAATGGTGGTCATTTCTAGAAAAAGTATAGAATATCCTTTGAATAAATACATTGTTTACAGTTTCACATTAAAAAGCATGAGAATAGGTACATAAAAACGTGAGGTTTAAAGACAGTCAATCTGGATTTGAATCTTGCCATGGTAGCCTAAAATCTCTGAGTTTCTGAACATTATTTTAATTCTCCAGGCCTTGGGTTCCTCACATGAAACAACAATAGCAAAATTCTAGTTATCTAATTGTAACTGTATAAAATATTAGGTACAAATACTTAGAATACTGGCTGATCCATAGAAAGTATTAATATCCATTTTTATAATTTTATACAATTATAGTTGTACAGTTGCATAAAATTAAATACATTTGTAAAGAGTTTTTTCAATATTTATTGTTTTTTATGTACAAGGTTTTATTCTAGGGAAGATATAAATGTATAAAGATATAAATATATGAACACAATCTCTCCCAGAATTCACATGATTTTAATGCTGTGATATTATTCTTTATTAATAAATATAGAAAAGTAGAAAAGAGAATAAAACACCCAGCATGAGATTAAAAATCAAGGGGAATGAAAAAAAGAGAGAAAAAGATCTCTGTATGGAGTCTTGAAGTTCCCTAAAGAAGAGTGAGACACTCAAAGAAAAGCAAGAGTTTAATAGGAGAAATGAGTTTAATAGAAATGAGCTGGGGAAAATTCCAGAGGACAGAGAACATGGTGACTTCATAACTGGGGACAAGAACAGGCACCCACAATTTGGAACTCCAGACTGCCCAAATGATGAGACCTCTTTAGGAACAAAACGCTATTACAGAATTGTTTATAATATAGCAATAATAAAAAAAATGTGGAATTGCCAGTATATTTAAAGACTATATTGAAAACACAAAATAACTAACTATGCTGAAATGTGTATCACATTATTCTCAAGTAAGCAACATGAAATTGAAGAAAACTAAATTCAAGGTTGACTTTGCCAGTCATGTGTCACCAAATCCCTGTTATGTAAAGTGAAATCAAAAAAGTGTTTCTGAAACCACAAGGAAACAGAAGCATTGAAATAAAAAGCAAGGTTAGAGACAGTTGCTGAGACAAAGAGAAATGAAATTTAGTTCATCAAAATGAGGTAGCTCAAGCCATATCTGTGATGAAAATTGTAGTATATCTTCAATAAATTTGCAAGTAATTAACAATAAATAATTGATAGTGCTATTTGCCTGTAATATGATTTTGTCTAATTATCAAGAGAATCTTTAACTTACTTTGGAATTACTTTATTTCTTGATAGACTGTTTCTTACATTAGCCTTAGTCAAGAGTGGGATGATTGAATTATTGCTATCATAATTTTGTATTCAGTAATTGCTGAATGCCAACAGAATAATAAGCTTTGTTCTATGACAGAAGTAGAGAATACCCAGCATATTAATATATACAGAAATAAAAAATGTCATATCAAAATGGAAGGATTATAGTTTGCATGGGAAGACTGATGTTAAGGAAGAGTTTTCCTTTTTCAAACTGCAAAATTTAAGAAATATACAAAAAACAGTACACGAAACAAAAATATATAATTTAAATTATCTCAAAGTGCACAACTTAAGAAAATTAATGGAACCAGTTTTTTAAAATCCTATGCTCATCTTTGCCAAACACTTTCATCCTTCTCCTGACTTTTAACACTCTAGTTTAGTTTACCTGTTATTGCAGTTTATAACAATCAAATCTTATGTATTCTTTTGTGTCTGAACTTCCCTTTCTAGATTTTTTTTAAATTTTCATTTATGTTCTGTAAATTTTTCCATTAATTTTAGTGTTGTATAGCATTTCATTTAATATATTTATAAAATGATTCATGTATGTACTGTTGATGAACATTTACTTTTATTTTTGATTGTTTTTGGTACCAGGGATTTAATCCAGAAGCTATTAACAACCAAGCCACATCCCTATCCCTTTTTATATTTTTTATTTTGAGACAGGGTCTGGCTAAGTTGCTTAGAGCCTTACTCAGTTGCTGGGATATAGGCATGCATCACCACATCCAGCTGGATTATTATTTCAAGGTTTTGTCTATTATGACTAATGATCTATAGCTATTTTTGTACGTCTTGTTGTACACATGACTCGTTATGTATGTATTTAAGAACTGAATTTTTGCTCATTGCTTTACATAATGACAGTGTTCCCACCAAAGTAGTTGTACTAATACACATTTATCATCACAAAACTTCCCATTGGTCCATGTTTCTGCTACCTTGGTTTTATATAGTAGGTGTATTGTTAACTTTCATCGTGGTTTTATTCTGCATTTCTCTGACTTCTATTTGGATTCCATGCATTTTCATGTGTTTAATGACCATTTGTATATCTTAATTTTTTACATATTCATTCAGTTTTCTTGACCATATTTCTATTGGGTATTCCTTCTTTTCCTTATTGAACTGTAGAACTAATTTGAATACTTTGGCTGCAAGCTCTTTATAAGTTACATGTCTTACAAATGTGTAAGTCAATCTCAGTGACTTGCATTTATGTTCTCATAAATGGTCCTTTGATGAACTTTTCAGAAGCATAGGCATTGATTTTTTTTAATTCTTTTCCCATCAGTCTTTCTTCAGTAAGCATTTTGGTTTCTGTGAATTTGAACACAGGAAATTATTTTCTCAAGAAAAACTGGATTTTTTATTTTACTCCTATTTCCCCATGAACCTGTAAACTACATAATTCTTTCAGAGTTTAGTTTTTCCTTATGTTTTCTTTCTTTTTAAAACTTACATATCTCAAGAACTTCACTTATCTAATTACATTACAAATATTTATTTACTTTATGTCTCATTGAAGCACAAAGTAACTTGTTGGAAAGAAATTTATTTTATTCATTTTCTGATGGGTATCCCACTTTGCTAATTTGCTTAAAATAGGCACTTAATGAATACCATTTGATCAAATTGAATTGAATTCATTTACTTATGCTAAAATCAAACAGGAAAAAAGCATATTTGGTTTGTATCTCTATCAGAGAAGATACTTGCCAAATTAGTAATAAATTGTCAAAAAAGTTTAAGCAATTAAAGTCCGAAATATAAAATATATTACAATGACATTTTGTTAATTCCACGTGTGAACTATGATTTGAATTAGGTTAATACAGACCCTCAGTAATATTTTTAAAAATATTTAAACTAAATTACATAATAGATACACCATTAACAAATCACTTGATATGTATAGAATATATTTTCATTCATTAGATGTTTGTTTCATAGCAGTTTAGTCATTCATTCTAAATTCTGGTTTTTCTTAATTATCTTAATAGACAGAATAAATTTAAAACTGCTTAGTTGAAGCTATAAACAAATTAAGACACATTCCTAGCTACTACATTCTAAGTTGATATTAACATAAATGTTGCAATAGAAGAAAGTCTAGCCTGAAACTTTAGTTTTCATCCATAACAGATTTATTTGTGCTCATTCCCGTTTTAAGTGAAGAGAACTTGTTATGTTTAATCTTGGCAGTAAAATTAAAAAACAAATGAGATCACATAGAGAATGTCATCTTAGTTCTGTGGCAGCTACATCAATATTTTGCTATTCAATTCAATTATCTCTTATGAACATTATATAAAACTAACCAATATGATTTATTTCTCTACATCCATAAATTTATAAACTATGTAATTGTATAAGGAACAGAAAACTCAATTTCTTCACATTTTTATTCTAGCTTATATAAGCCTAATTGCTTTGATTTTTTTTCCCTGACCTATTGACTGAGATAAACCACCTACAATGAGGTAAACTACCCACAGAGATGAAGTCTAACACACAGTTCATTTTAGGTGACCCAACCATTCTGAGAAAAAATGAAGGGTATTTAATTAAAATGCCTAGTATATAATTAAGTCAATGATTGTATAATTCTATTCTCTTTGTACCATTACAGTACTTGTATTAAATATTACATTCCTATGTCCAAGACAGTTATTACAAAAAGAAGTCCTCAATAGCATATAACAAGTAAAGCATTCTTACAAAATAAATATAGCTTGTCTTATGGATAAGAATTGAATTAACCAAAGCCATTAATTAATACTTTAAAAGAAAATCCTGTGGAATTATTTTGTAGGGCATAGAACTTTAATATATTAAGTGATTTAGTTTTAAGTAAATTTTCTTGGGTTATGTTCACTTTCATTATGTCTGAAAAGAGAAAATAGATCCATATGGTGAAAGAGGCCTGTAATTAAAGCTAAGGACAGTGTTTGAACATTACTTCTACAATTTACCTATGAATCTGAGCACATTAACAGTGTCATAAGATGTGATGGGTTGTTTCTTGAAATTGCCAGTATCCTGTAGTAAATACATTTCCAACTAGGTATGAAAGATTGGTGAGAAGAGAAGAGAGGAAGGCACTGGGTGTATGGTTGGGCTGTGTTCTCCACTAAATATGTTGAACAAATATGTGATTAACCTACTAAGAATTACCCTTAATGGAATGATTTCCTATTTCTTGAATTATAAACCACAATCCTTAGGTTTATTTCTTACTTATATGTGCATCTTTATGTTGTTTAGTGTTTTCTAAAAGCTATAATTTAAGCATCTTATTTTGACATATGAATTATCCAATTATCTGAATTCAATTGGCATTCACCATGGAGCTTTCTTATTGCTTTTAGGTAATGTGGTTTGCACCTCAGTATTTTCACAGAGTAGTGCTGGTTGTACTTAAAAGCTTGAATAGATAAACCAAGGGACTGAGCTAAGTTTTGGCAGAATGTTTGCCTATCTAATTATACTTATGCCTAACTTCTAGTAGAAAATAATATGCTAACAGACAATTCCACGTGTGCTTTCTTGGCTGTACCAGGATTTACAGATGACCCTTTGCTCACAATTTGAAAATGTGAATAGTAAATTTTCATTCATTTTCAAAGGCAAAGGTATCTTCACAACTGCATGTTTTTCTCCTGCCCTAGTGATCTTTTATCTTGGCCAAAGTAGTGCTGTGCATATTTTCCCACACATGGATTAAACAATTATTCCTAGACATTAATAAACTAATCAAATACAGAAAAATAAATATGCTTTGATACACATTTATATTACAGCCTCCAGGTCTTCTGATTTACTTATTTAAATCTAATGATTTTTAAGGAAAATTCTACTTTTTTTTTTTTTTTTTTTTCCCTTCACTCTACCCCACCAAATCCATTCATTACTCACATTTACCCTGCTCTGTGTACCAGGAAATTTCCTTATGTGAGCTACATCAAGGGGACGTCTTCCTTTTGACTGCCAGTGGTGTTTAGCCATTGGGAGACTCTAGTAGGTGAATGGGAACCAGTAGTTATTATTTGAATCCCTCCCTTCAAGTTGACTAGCTGCTTGGACTGTTTCAAATTATTTCTATGAACTTTCTTTCTCTTCTTATCTCAGGGCAGGGGATGCAAGTGGCCAGTAGTTATTGCTAACCCTGGGATACCCTGCTATTCCCTGTGCTTTCCCTTATATCCTTTCCATAACTAGAGCAACATTTTTTATTAAAATTATCCTCAATTTCCTGGCATAAGTATGATATCTGTTTTCTACTAAGACTTTAATTAAGAGAAAGGGCAATGTTTATCCAAGTCTTACCTTTGTTTGGCATACTTTCTGGTGTTCAGGATGCAATGTTAGTTTTTATTGGTCAGTACTTTGCATTTCCAATGAATGTAGCCTAATGCCTTTAGCATAGGCATGATTATTATATTTTGAGCTCAACTCTTTGGGTTTTATTCCCTTCAAATAAAACACTTATCCTGAATCTTCTTATATTAGTTGAAAGGTTACTGGACTTACAGCCAATATTTCTGAGTTTTACTCCTGATTTTTAGGTAAATACGTAAGGTAGAGATTTCCCCTTTCTAGACCTCAGTTTTCTCATTGTTAAATAGACAAGGATTTATTTATGTATTATTTACTTTGTGTTATTGTATTGTTCTGGATACAATGTTCCATGAATATTATATATAAAAAAAGCATCATAAAATGACTATCAAGACACTGATTAGGTAAAAAATTTGCTTTCTCCAGTGGGTTATTTAGTTTCATAATTGGGAACCCCACATCCACTAACTGATGGAGTAAGTGGAGATTTTTAAATGGAAACCAATCATCCTCCTCTGCCAATGACAGTAATGCATCTTAAAATCCTAAAGTGACTTCTAATTGTTCTTGAGGTCAAGACTAAAATCCATAATAGGTAAACTTGAACATGGTCTGCCAGTTTCCAATGTTTAGCCCCCAGTCCACTTTTTGTCCTTCCTATACTGATCTCCCTAATTCTCAATACCCTTTCCTCCTCCTCCCCACATCAGGCCTCGATGCTGGTGCTCTGTCTGCTTGAACATTTCTAACACTGTCCCACTCTAGTTGATCTTTACTCAACTATACACATAGTTTGAACATTATTCTCTCAAGGAAGCTTTTCTCAAGCTGAAGTCAGGTTTCATATGTTTATGCTTTGTCAGAACAACATTTATTCCTTTATTTCATTCAAGTTCCATGAAAACAAGGACATTCGTTCTTCCTCATCTTTGTGTCTCCTATGGTTAGCCTAGTCTGGGCACATAGTAGGTACTTACTAAAAGATCCAATGTCTGTTGACTTGGATTACTGAATAAATGAATCAGGGCAGAAAAAGCTAGTAATGGGGGCTAAAACCTAGTATCCCTGAGAGGTCATGAAAAGCACTGCAGTTTATTATAACAAAATTTGACTGGCAGATCTAAAATGAGTCCTCAGTTTTCTAACAAAGTAAGTGAATTCTTCCTCCCAAGCTTCCATGCTTGCTTTGGCAAGCCTAAATCTTTCTCCAAGGAACTGCCCTCTCTATATCTGCTACCATCCAGGTTCTGTCCTACCCTATAACTAGTGTATCTGTCACAGAGAGAGATGATATTGTGGATGTAGAAAGATTAAATTTTGAGAATTTGTGCATTGGGAAATTTGAGTGTGAAGATTTCTTACCAGTCTACTTCTTATCCTCCCTGCTACCATGATGTCTAGAGCAGCATAATATGGACTACTTCAATGAATTAACACTAGATTCGCTGAAGGAAAGCATTATAAAAGTAAAGAGTAATACCTCTTGATCCTAGGTGAGAATATTGTCCATTAGGTTTAGTAGAATTAGACTGGAATTGTAACTTCCATATTCATGTTTGCAGTCCCTCAAATGTAAACATTTAGCAGTTACTATGTAAAATGAACCTCTACATGTAAAAAAAAAAAAAAAATACTATGGACAGAAAAAAAATTTGGAATCAGAAGCAATTAGAGCCTAAGCCTTCCTGTTTTGCTAGCTGTATCCATTGGACAGAATGTTTTAGTCCCTGAGCCTCAGTTTCCTTTCTGTAAAACCGGACTACTAATGTTACTGGGAGGATTATATAAAAATTGATTAGCAATGTCATGACTGACACGTGATAAATCTATAATGATGTTTGTTTTCTTCATTAACTCAGTCCAACTAAGTGGATGACTTGCCGGGAGTAGAAAAGTAGTTGTGCCTTTCCAATTGTCAATTAAATTACTGGGAATAGAATATTTAGCCAATGTAGACAATTACTTCAAATGTCATACATTGTATCATAATAGTCTTATAACAACAGCAAACTGCTGTCATGACAAAAGCCAAAAAGAAAAATGACATACTTTGTGAGTCTATTGTTGAAGTATTCTTTCTCATGAATAAATATTTTGATTGAACATTATCTAAAACTGCATATTTTAATGCAGTAGTTTATATCTTTTAATGATTGCAATGGTGATGGAAGATTATTGTCTTGTCTACTCAAACACTGCCTTTATGCGATTCCTACCATCTGATTAATCAAATGTTCCTGAAAGACTTGTGACTGCATTACCTTGTACATGAATGACCTCTACGATTAGTGTCTATAGCCACTTCTTTCAGGATCTGCCTCTATTTATTGCTCTTTGAATATAGTGTTCCAGAAATCAATAAATATTGATTTCAATTGTATTTCAGAGTGCTTTTTCCCCCCATATCTTCTATTTCAATTGAAGTTTTTTCCCACTGATAAAGAAGGTCACCTTTATCTTGGAAATATAGTATGGATTAGATCATAGAGACTTTTATTAAACAAATATTTTTACATGCACAAAGAAAATATTCATATGATAAATTTTCAGATTATCAAAGAAACTGTATCTAGTATTTTTTTCCATATCTCCTTTTCAATGGAGAACAGAGAAGCTGAGGTCAGTAACATGGTAAGTGGTGCAATTTAGTAATCTCAGAGCAAAAGCACCAAAATAAATTCTTGTTGCTCTGTTTCTCATCACATCAAAAACAGAAATAAACATAATTTGAGAGCAAAATTTAAAAATAATGCTAATATTTAGTTTGTATTAGAGGAAAATGAAAATCTCCAGATGTCATTACATTATGGAAACAAGTATAAAATGACACTGAATATTAAATCTGAAAAAGGAAAGATACTTTATTGTAGAGTAAGAACACTGTAGAACTATTGATGTGATTGTTTTATAAGAAAAAGAAAATATTCAACTTCAATTTTAAGATTGAGGGTATTTAAAGCAAAAAAAAAAATGCAACTTAAAGTCATGAAGATCCACCTCTATGTTTTCTTCTGTTTTATAGTTTGAGATATTATATTTATATCTTTGGCTCATTTTTATTTAATTTTCTTATATATGGGGGGGGAGAGAGAGAGAGAGAGAGAGATTGATTTGATTGAGAGAGAGTTAACTTCAGTTTTTTGCATATTCTTTTGCATTGTTCCCCCCTATGGTTTGGAAAAATTTTATCAACTCCTCTTGATACCCTGGGAAAAAAATCAATTGACCAAAAACTTGTGGGTTTATTTCTTGACTTTTAAATATATTCCATTTATCCATACATATATTATCTTATGCCATTACCACACAATCTTAATTGTTGTGCCTTTGTAGCAAGTTGTAAATCAAGAAGTGTGAATCTTTAATTTTTTTTAAAGATTGTTTTGACTATTATGGGTCATTTGAAATTCTATTTGAATTTTAATATCAACTTGTCAATTTCCATAAGAAATTCTTCTGAAACTCTAACAGGAATTGCATTTAGTCTATACATAATTGGAGAAGTATTTTCATCTTAAAAATAGAGTATCTCAATTTGAAAACATAAGATATCATGCTATTTACTTAGATCTTTAGGTCTTTTTCAAAAATCTATTATAATTTAATTTTAAGTATATGCATCTTGTACTTCTTTTAAAAATTTATTGAACAAATTTGATGTTACTGTAAATGAAATCGTTTTAAAAATGTTATTGCTTATATAAAAATAAAATTTATTTTAATATGTTGTTTTATATTCTGCAATATTAGTGAACTTTTTTAGAATTCTAATAATTGCGTGTGTGTGTATGCATGAATGTGTGTATTCCTTAGTTTTCTCTTTACAAGATCATGTCACCTAAAAATGGACTTTTCTTCTTTCTTTGTAATTTGAACTTCCAAACTAAATAACTTTCTTAAAAAAATGCAATTGCCCTGACTTGACCCTCCAGCATAATATTCAATACAAATAGCAAGAATGGATGTGTGCGCCTTGTTCCTGTCCTGGTGGGCATGGTGGTATTCAGTCTTTCATTAGTAAGTATGAGATTCACCATAGGTTTTTTCAAGATATACTTTCCGGGTTGAGTTCCATTCTAATCCTAGTTTAGTTAACATTTTTAAATTTCTTCACCAGAGAGTGAAGAAATTTTTTTGAATTAAAGTGATTACATGATTTTGTTCTTTATTCTCTTAATATGGTAAGTTTTATTAATTGATTTTTAAATGTTATGCTAACTTTGTATTCCTGGGATCAGTCACAATTGGCCATGATGTATAATCCCATCTACAGATTGCTGGATTTAACTTGCTAATATCTTTTTCTGAATTTTTGCATCTTTATATATAAAGGATATTGTTCTGTAGTTTTCTTTTCCTGTGTTATCTTTGTTTGGTTAATATTGACCTTGTAAAGTAATTGGGAAATGTTCCTGCCTTGCCTGTATTCTGGGAAGCTTTTGAAGAATTGATATTAATTCTTCCATGAATATTTGGTATTTTAACAGCAAAGACATTTGAGTCTAGGCTTTTCTATTTGGAAATTTTTAAAAATCCATTTTTATACATCTGTACTGATTTTCTGTTTCTTTAAGTTGTATTTCTGGGACTTGTTCATTTTAAGTTATTTATTTTGGGGTATATTGTTAATTGTTCATGAATTCTCATTTATTATTTTTATTTCTGTAAGATTAATGGTGATACTCTCTTTAACTCCTGGTTTTAGTAATTTGATTCTCCTCTTTTTTTAATATTTTGGCAAGGTTGTCAATTTTGTTCAACTTACCAAAATATCAAGTTTGTTGTAATCTCAGCCACTCAGGAGGCTGAGATAGGAGGATCATCAAAGTCAGCTTCAGCAAACCTGAGGCGCAAAGCAACTCAGTGAGACCCTGTCTCTAAATAAAATAGAAAATAGGCCCTGGGGATGGGATGTGGCTCAGTGTACCAGTGTCCCTGAGTTCTATCCCCAGTACCCTCCTCACACACAAAAAATCAACTTTGATTTTGATTATTTTCTCTATTGTTTTTCCATTCTCATTTTTACTTATTTCCACAATTAACTTTATTTTCTTCCTTCTGCTTACTGTGGTTTTAGCTTGTTTTATTTATTTGTTTGTTTGTTTATTTATTTATTTAGGGCACTAGGGATTTAACCCAGGGGCACTTAACCACTAAGCCACACGCCCAGCTCTTTTTTTTGTTTGTTTGTTTCTAATTTTGAAATAGGCTCTCACAAAGTTGCTGAGAGTGGTCTTTAATTTGCAATCCTCCTCCTTCAGCCACCTGAGTCACTGGGATTACAGGTGTTCACCACCATGCCCTGCTTCTGTAGTTTTTGAAGGCAGAAAATTGTGTTGATTTTAAATCTTCCTTCTTTACTATATATAAAGTAAAGCTATATATTCACAGCTATATAAAATTCCTCTGAGCACTTCTTTAGTTGCAGCCTTTATTTTTATCCATCTTAATGTATTTTCTAATTCCCTTGTGATTTCTTCTTTTTCTGACTTGCAGATTATTTCAGATTATATTATTAATTTCCACATAATTTTAGATGTCCCAATTTTTCCTCTATTATTGATATTGTCAGAAAACACACCAGTATGATTTAAATCCCTCTTAATTTATTGAGGCCCGTGTATGTTCTATCCTGGATAATGTGTAGAATGTACTTGAGAAGAATACACTTGTATTGTATTGCTTATTCTGCTGCTAGCGAGTTTTTTGTGTGAACATCTATTAAGTCTATTTATGTTTTATGTTTTTGTACATTAAAGTTGTGCATAATACTGAGGTTCATTTTGGCATGATCACATATGAATGGAATATAATTTACTTCATTACTCCACTTCAATTCCCAGTACTTCCCCCTTCTCTCTCCTCCTACTTCTCCTGTTTTCTTTCATGTATTCTACTTGTCTTCCTTTTTTCATTTAAAGTTTTTTTCTTTAATTATTATTATTATTTTTTTTTGGTAGCAGGAATTGAACCCAGAGGTACTTAACTGCTGAGCCACATTACCAGCCTCTTTTTTTTATATTTTATTTAGAGACAGGGTCTAATTGAGTTACTTAGGGCCTCAATAAATTGCTAAATCTGGCTTTGAACTCACAATCCTCCTGCCTCAGCCTCTCAAGCTACTGGGATTACAGGTGTGTGCCACTGGGCCCAGTATAAAGTTTTTTTTTTTTTTTAATTAGTGATTTATAAATACACTTAAAATTGAAATTCACTGTGGACGATTCACACATGTATATAACATAATTTTGTCAATTTCATTCCACCATTCCTCTTTTCCTATTCCTCTCTCACCCCATCAATCCCTTCCTCTGCTCTACTGATTTCTATTTTCATGGAACACACCTC
The DNA here is from genome assembly GCA_025594165.1 of Tamias sibiricus. NCBI lineage: Eukaryota > Metazoa > Chordata > Mammalia > Rodentia > Sciuridae > Tamias > Tamias sibiricus. The sequence goes on from CM046660.1 coordinate 82,857,641, forward strand.
ACTTTTTTCCTGGTTTGTTCTAACTTCTGCATATGAGAGAAAACATTTGGCTTTTGACTTTCTGAGTCTGGCTTTCTTCACTTAGCACAGTATTCTTCCTTTGTTTTTAAAGCCCTCTGTTTCCTTGTTGATCTTGTGCTTAGTTGTGCTGTCAATGAAAGTGAGCTGGTCAATTCTCCAACAATTTTTGTTGACTCGTCTACTTCTCCATATGACCTAATTAGGACTCATCACGAATACATCTTTTCCTCCTTCAGTCTTCTAAATTTTCATGTCTTCTCTTGATTGCTTTCAGAGCTACCAGTTTCCATTTCATTGTTTTCCTCCAGTGTTCTAAATAATGCTTTCCACGGGAGTGCTCCATTTAGTGCATGTCCCAAGGCAGACATGCAGAGCTTTTCATCCTTGTCTTTTTTTTTTTTTTTTTTTTTTTTTTCACTGAAGAATCTCTATATCAATGCACTAGAGCTAAAGTGGGGACTCACTTTTTCTGGAGTGACAGTTTGCCTCATAAGTGGGCAGTGAAGGGAGGCTGCCAGTCCTTGGTCTCAATTTCCTGGCTCAGCATCCTTGCACTAGGAGTGAGTGGTAATGGTGAGGGCAATATAGGTCCCAGTATTCTCAGTATGCTAGGAGATGAGAATCCTGGTCTTCTGGATTATGCCTGACTGTAACAGAACCTCATTCTTGAAGTTCTATACATAAAAGATTGCAGAATAATTTCCATCATTTTTTCTGACCTAAAAAAAATATGTTTCTATTAACCAATGAATGCAATATAAATGAACAACCTTTGTTTAAACATATGGCTACAATTTTAGTGAATAATTACATATTTAGTGATAGCTCCATGTTGAATACATGTTAAATATTCCACAAGCAGATTGCAGTACCTCAAAATCTATGGTTGACTTTTTAGGATTACAGAAAACTTTTATAAAATAATATAATGAATGAAACTTTAACTTAATCTTCAGAAATTCAATCATATATCTATTTTTTCCTCCTTTTTGACTACCCATTTCAGTGTAGTGGAAAGAATATTTAGTTGGATATAGGAAATCTGAGCTTGATCACAAATCTCGTGAACTTTTAACCTTGGAAAAGTTATTTTATCTTGTTGGATTTCTTTCTTTCTTTTTTTTTTTTTAATCTTTACAATTTAGTAACTCAACTGGGTTATACTAAAGACTCTATTTGGTTATACACTGATTCTAAGATTCAAGTGGTGGTCTTTGCTTCTAGTTTTCCCACAATTTGTATCCTAAAGTCTATATGATTGGACTTCATTCCTAGTCACCTTCTTATACCTAATTTTTCAAATGCAAGCTAACAATACAAATATTTTGGGGCATTTTCATGTGCCTCATTTCCACTGGCTATGCTATTGTTTTGTCAATTTGAGTTTATCCTAATTCTTGAAACTGAATCATGGTGAAATACAATGATTTGTTTTTAGTGATCACAGAAAAAGAATCACAGAAATGCAACTATGACAAAAGTCTCTGAATCCCAGACCAGAGCTTTTTCTTTTCTTTTTCTTTTTTTTTTAAATTTTATTTTTATAATTTTTAATATGTACAACTCATAGTGCATATATTTAGTATCTTTTTACATACAACTGTTTGTATACAAAGTATATTTGTACAATTCAGGTCTTCAATCATGCATTAAGGAAAATGATATCCGTCTCATTTAACCACATTTTTTTTTCTTTTCTCCCCCTCCCTCCTCTATTGCTCCCTCCCTTACCCTCCCTTCCCTTGACCATTCTAGTGTTCCTCTAATCCTCCTATGTACCCCCATCCAACAATACTTTGAAAGCTTTTTCTATTGAAACAAAAGCCTAAGGCAAAATAGCACTTTGCTGTATTTCACCTGGGTACCCTCTTGGAAACGAAACAACATTGTTGGAACCAGTAGCACCCAAGAGCAGATCAATTTTGCTTCTCAAAACAGTTTCCATGGGCCTGTGTTCAGATTTTTGCTCAATGATTACTACAACCACAGAGAGGTTGTGGTCAGAATCAGAAAACATTAAAGGGACTTGATTCCTCATTCCAGTAACTTCCTTCCTGGTTAATTCTCAAAAGAACTCACACATATATTAACATGGCAGACTGGCCATTATAGTACATTGCTGAGGTTATGGTAATTTTAGTAGACAATCCATATATATGATATGCCAAATTCATACATTCATGCTTATTCTCCTGAAGAAAGACACATGGATACTTTCGCCTTGTTACTTGCCAGTTATTCTCCCTATTAAACCAAACACTTGGACCATGTTTGCTTTTATAATGAAAGGCTTTTGAGACTGTGCTTTGTTAAGTGGCTGTGGGAAGCCGTCATCACTATACTTTCCTGAAAAACCATTTATTGTATATATTCTTTTATAAGAGTTTAGGGCACAAGTCAGAGCCAACCAAAGGATTTCAGATTTACTTCTGTTGCTCTACATCCTAGATAAAGAGTCTCTTAAAACTTAATCAAATGAGTAATAGTGGCTATTTTCAACCGAATATTCCTTTGTGGCTTTTGTTAAGGTAGAGAGAAGACTGTTCAGCAGTCACTTTGTGACTAGTCATTAGGATTCTTTTTCTGGCATGATGTTTAACTCAAATTGAGGGAAAATTACCTAACATTCCTTGGAGACCAATTGCTTCCAACCAGACTACTTATTAAATAATTCCAGTTCAATCCTACAATTGTTACAAGCACCTTCATCATCACTTCACTGAGAGCAAGCACATTTCTGTCTCAACTAAGCATTCAATTCTGTAAATTAATCCTAGCTCTATGAAGTTGGGTAATAGTTCTTAGAAAGTGGCTGTACTGTACTCCCTGACTTTCACTGATGAGCAGTAAATACCTCTGCTCATTTTGACCTTGATATCCCAGAGGGATCTTAATGATATGTAATCTGTTTAAGTCATTATAGACATACTCACGCAGTTCCCACTTCCTTTCCCTTCTCACATCTTGCCAAGTATTTCTAGTCGCCTTCTAAGCACAACTTTGACACTGAATTAGGGAATTAGGTAGAAACTAAGATAGGAATCTATTTATGAAAAGTGAAGCACTCTGGGTAGCTTAGACACTTATAAATATGTTTGATTAATGCATGGGAATATATCATACTAAATATATTAGATAATCACCAATAACATTGATAATATTATACTAAATTCGGAGGAAATAAAATTATCTTCATTTCTATTGAGTTGAACCAATGAAATTACTTTTGTTTTGTAGGTGTTTGGGGATGATTTGTTCTTAGTCATACAAATTGAAATTCCTTAACTCACAAAGAAAAACATTAATTCATCAATTTAAATAATTTAACATCCATAGAAGACAGTCATTATTGGCAAAGTAACTTCCAGGGTTGTGTCTGAATGCATCTCAGCAAATAAATGTTTACATCCAAAGTTCTGGTGAGGAACTACAGTTCAGTGCTTTTACTAAGAAGAGGAATTAATAAAACTTTCTACATGATTGAGTGAACTACTGTTTTTCATGTCAAAGGAGAACAGAATCACATAGAGAGAGAGAAATATGGAGGTGGAAACTACAGTTTAAAATAAGCTATAATTAGCACATTAACAAATCACAATATTTATGTGCTTGCTTTATTACCACATTCAAAGAAACTGGTAACAATAATAAAAATAACAACAAAAACTGCAAGTTTTAATATTGAAAGAATATTTGATATTAAGAAATTATACTTTTTTTTTCTATTTTATCACCTCTCTTGCCTTTCTCTACCAAATCATTTTGTGCTGAAGTCTTGCCTGTGTGTTAGTGCTATTTCAAATGGTAATTTATCTAGAGTGTTCCCTCCTTCTCTACTTTGTGGAAGTCAATGCTACATGCCTATTCATTTATCTGTCTGAACACTTTTGTCTTTTACTACAGTTTATAGATTGATAAAACTACAGGTGTACACACACACATACACACATACACATAAATAAATATATAGTTTTAAAGTTAAATCTCTTGTTTAGATACTATATTTCTCATACAAGAGGGTTTACTGGCATAGGATGTGGTTCTTACTCCCTTTTTTCAAATTTATTTATTTATTTTTATTCTGATTTTTTATACATGCTTGCAGAGTGCAATTCATTTCATATTACATAAAAAGCACACAATTTTTCAAGTCACTGGTTTTACATAAAGTATTTTCACAACAATTGTGTCTGCATACATGTACTTATGGTAATGATGTCTAACTCATTCTACCTTTATTCCTATCCCCTTGCCCCCTTCCCTCTCCTCCCCTCCTCCCCTTTGTTCTATTTAAAATTTCTTCATTCCTCTCATCCCCTCTCCCTTGCCTTTATTAAGTCAGTATCTTCATAACAAAGAGATCAGTCAACCTTTGGTTTTTTGGGATTGACTAACTTCATTTAGCATTATTTTCTCCAGCTCCATCCATTTACCTGCAAATGCCATGATTTTATTCTCTTTTAGTGCTGAGTAGTGTTCCGTTGTGTATATACACCAAAGTTTCCCTACCCATTCATCTACTGAAGGGGCATCTAGGCTGATTCCACAGTCTACTTATTGTGAATTGCGCTGCTATAAACACTGATGTGGCTGTGTCCCTGTAGGAAGCTGTTTTTTTAAGTCTTTTGGGTATAGACCAAGGAGTGGGATAGATGGGTCAAATGGCGGTTCCATTCCAAGTTTTCCTAGGAATCTCCATACTACTTTCCATATTGGCTTCACCAATTTGCAGTCCCACCAGCAATGTAAGAATGTGCCTTTTCCCCCACATCCTAGCTAGCATTTATTTTTGTTTGTATTTTTGATAGCTGCCATAATGACTGGAATAAGATGAAATCTTAGAATAGTTTTGATTTGCATTTCTCTAATTGCTAGTGATGTTGAACGTTTTTTCATATATTTGTTGATTGATTGTATATCATCTTCTGTGAAGCATCTGTTTAAATCCTTGGCCCATTTATTGATTGGGTTATTTGTTTTTTGGTGTTAAAAGTTTTTGAGAGCTTTATATATCCTTGAGGTTTGTGTTCTATCTGACGTGTTTGTAGTAAAGATTTGCTCCCATTGTGTAGGTTCTCTGTTCACCTCACTAATTGTTTCTTTTGCTGAGAAGAAGCTTTTTAGTTTTAATCCATCCCATTTATTAATTCTTGGTTTTAATTCTTGCACTAAAGGGGTCTTATTGAGGAAGTTGGGGCCTAATCCAACATGATGGAGATTTGGGCCTACTTTTTCTTCTATTAGGTGCAAGGTCTCTGGTTTAATTCCTAGGTCCTTGATCCACTTTGAGTTGAGTTTTGTGCATGGTGAGAGAAAGAGATTTAATTTCATTTTATTACATGAGGATTTCCAGTTTTCCCAACACCATCTGTTGAGGAGGCTGTCTTTTCTCCAATGAACGTTTTGTTTTTGGCACCTTTGTCTAATATAAGATAACTGTGGGTGTGTGGGTTCGTCCCTGTGTCTTCTATTCTGTACCATTGGTCAACTGGTCTATTTTGGAACCAATACCTTGCTGTTTTTGTTACTGTTGCTTTGTAGTACAATTTAAGGTCTGGAATAGTAATGCCACCAGCTTCATTCTTCTTGCTAAGAATCACTTTGGCTATTCTGGGTCTCTTATTTTTCCAGATGAATTTCATGATTGCTTTCTCTGTTTCTCTGAGGAATGAGAATGGTGATCCTAAATGGAGGAAAAATTGAAAGCATTCCCTCTAAAAACTGGAACAAGACAGGGATGCCCTCTTTCACCACTCCTGTTTAACATAGTTCTTGAAGCCTTAGACAGAGCAATTAGACAGATGAAAGAAATTAAAGGGATATGAATAAGAAAAGAAGAATTGAAATTATCACTATTTGCAGAGGATATGATTCTATACATAGAAGATCCAATAAATTCCACCAGAAATATTCTAGAATAAATGAATTCAACAAAATAGCTGGATATAAAATCAATACCCATAAATCAAAGGCATTTCTGTACATCAGCAACAAATCCTCAGAAAGAGAAAGTAGGAAGTCCACCCCATTTACTTTAGCCTCAAAAAAAAAAAAAAAAAAAAAAAAAAAAAAAAAAAAAAAAAAACTTGGGAATCAACTTAACAAAAGAAGTGAAAGACCTCTACAATGAAAACTACAGCACTACAGCATGCTAAAGAAAGAAATTAAAGAAGATCTTAGAAGATAGAAAGATCTACCTTGTTCATGGATAGGTAGAATTAATATTGTCAAAATGACCATTCTCCCAAAAGCACTATACAGTTTCAATGCAATCTTACTCTCTTTTTAAATCAACAGTCCCTGACCTCATTTGTTTTATAAATGAACATTTTGATGCAGGTTATGTGGAGAGTTTCCTTTGGTAGAGAGGGTTTATATGGATCAGATTCCTCCTATGGAATCTCGTATTAATCAGGGGGGCTAGAAATTCATGTATGTAGGTATTACAAATGCATGAGAAATAGACTCCTACAAAAAGTGAAAGAGAAAAGAAGAAAGATTCATTCTGACAATGTAGAACACAAAGGGTTTAGTAGAATATTTCAGTAGGATCTTGAAGGAGGGATGAACCTTCTTTAATTTTCAAATGTTTCCCCTTTATACCTGCAAACAACCATTACAGTTCCTTTCTAAAACACAAACCTGATGATGTAGCTCCCTATTATAAAAGGTTTGGGTGTCCCCATGAACTGTAGGACAGTGTCAAACTTATTTAGCATTGGCATGTTTATATTTAGTGTATGGCCCATTTAAAAACCACTTAGCACTATTAATACACAAAATACTTCAGTGGTGCATATCCATATATAATGTGCTAGACATAACTTTCTCTGCTGTACTTCAGGCCTTTGTACATGAGGGTTTCAGGTTTGTTACTTTTCTCTTTTTAACCTGTAATCTCCTTTCCCACAGGGTGTTACTCTCTTTTCTAAATTCAGGTGGAATGTCCCTTCTTAGCAAAGATTTCTTTGACCTCTTTATTCTCTAGCATGGGGAGATTTTCTGGTCTTAATGCATCTTATATGTATTTGTATTATAGCTAGTGATTTAACTTCATCAAATGTTAGTTATCAGGTCTGTAAAATGCAAAGAGGGGACCAGAATGATCTGTAAAGTCACCTCCATCTTTAATGTACCTTAATAGCTGTCTTCTCCTGAGGGAGGCCATTCAGGTTCCATTTAAAGGAATGGTCCCCAATAGATAGGCTGGGCTCCTCCAGCAAATGGTAGTCAGCCCTCAACAGACACTAATTCTGACTTAAATCCTTCACCTGTATGATTATGTAAGCATATATGATTTTTTCCATTTGTTTTCTACCTTTAAGTACACCTCAGATATTTTTATGTGATTAATTTTATTGTTTTTTTTAAGTTTTTGTTTCTTTTTGCCATCTATGACTTTTTAATCATAATGGTTTCAATTCTTTCATTTTTTTTTCCCTTAGCATTGCTATGTTTAGCATCATGTGTTGAGTGATAATATAACTCTCAGGACTGTAAAATACACATTTACATTAAAAAATATATATGTGTATATATTTAGTTTTGGGTGAATCTTTGTTTTTATTTATTTATATGTGGTGCTGAGGATCAAACCCAGTGCCTCACACATGCTAGGCAAGCACTTCTGCTACTGAGCTGTAGCCCCAGCCCACATATTTATATTTTTGATTCTTTTGAAATTTAAATATGACAAATAATTATACTTGGATGCATGAAATATACAAAATTCCACTTTTTTTGCAAAAATGGTGTACTTCAGTGTATGACATTAATTTAATTATTTAATGATAATTATATTATTAAATAATTAATTTAATGCTACATTCAAGTAAGTCTCTTGTGTATGCATGTGAGTACTTTCATTGTATTAGGCAATATGCTAAATTATTGATATAATTTATCTCATTTAACCTCATGAAGTAAAAATATGTTCTAATTTTATTTATTTTTTGTATGAAGACAATAACACTTAGGATAGTTAATCAACTTGCTCGTGGATCTACTAAATGATGGAGATCACATCATACACACAGCCTATGCTGGTTCTAAAGCCATTGTTCCCTTTAAACATTTCTACTGTGTCCCTTCTGTTAGCCAGGTCTGGAGGTTTTACAGTTAACTTGATAGAGTGAGTCCATCTGAGATGCTAATTTCCTTTGTTAACAAATTGGGAAGACCAATGGGGAGAAAGGGAAAGCTGGAGTGAGACTGTCTTCAGCAGAGTTAAGACCCACTTAAATTATTATATTTAGTCCACTTTCAAATTTATAGGCATGTTATTATAGACCTTTAGAGAAGTAGCCATTTATATGTCTTATTCAGTTAAGGTATATAGAGAATTTTGATAAATTAACTTGTGTTTTATAATCTCAAAAAAAATCAAAATTCGTAATGTTAAAATAGTTAAATAGGTTTTGATTGCTACTCATAATGAGAATATCTAGTACAAAGAATGCTACTTTGTAATTTTGACAGATGAGGTTCTTTTTAACACTAATAAAGGAATCTTAATCTGAAGCAGTGCTCGGCCCATTTTGTAGGTTCACCTTTTAGTTCCATCCACACCCATCCAATCCTCACGACCTTGCTTCCATAGTGACTTATTCTAATGGCTGTTGTAATGGATGTTGTTGAAGTGTAATGAATGTTGAAAAGCACAGAACCTGGCCTAATGAAAACAGTCTTGCCTCTCATTGCCTTTTAAACACTTACTTGGTGCCAGTAATCATCTTCTGTCCCTCGATGAGATCTTGGACATATACTCATGAGGTTTTTCTCATTCTGACACTCCAAACAATACTATAGTCATCTTTAAGTGACTGTCTCAATCAAGAGTGTCTATCCAATGCTATTAATCAGTACTTTCATCTCCATTCAGAGAAAACTATCCCTCCCCCTTGCCAGATATGGCCACTGTTGGGCCGACACTACTTTCTAAAAGGAAGTATGGCAGCTTCTGTTTTTTTCTGCATACTGCCTTCACAAAATCCTTACTATAGCTTTTGTCCTCTAGGACCTTTATCTGAGAGGAAAGAAGGGAAAGGTTTCTTCCATATAAGTGGCCCAGCACCTGCCAGCACAAGCGACTCTATTTTCCCATTATAAGGTTTCCCTCCAGTGAAAATGCCTAATGCCAAGGATGCTGCCAGATCTCTGAATTCAATTCTCCCAGCTTCTGTTTTGCTTGTGGCTATTACCCAATCTCTTGCTCATGAGAATCCTTCACCTTCCCAGGTTGCCCTCTGGAACAGAACCTGAAATGGCTCCAGTACTTTTCTTTCTATTCTATATTGCCCACATCTTGTGCAGAGAAAATATTCCTCTATCCTTTGCTGAGACCCAAAGAGAAGGCAGGTTGCTTTTACTACAAAAACATGTCACTTGTTCTTACCTTCCAGATTTCTTGGATTTCTTGGGTGGAAATCATACTACCTCTTCCTTCTCCTTCTAATTACATGGGTCTGATAATATACTCTCTGCATAGTATAGTGAAAACCTCCTTCCTTGGAGTTGAGATAAGGATATGTAAGTACTCTCTTCACATTAAGGTAAGGCAAGTAAGGGAGGGAATTTACTGTACTTTTTTTTTTTTTTTTCTATAAACTTCATGATATTTAAGTCCTGATTTTCTTTTGTTCTCTCCCAGCTTCCCTCCATCCACACCTATACTCTACTGGGGAAGAGCAAGTACTGTAACTTAAGAATTCAGGGTGATAAAGGCTAAATTTGGCATCAGGAAAGCATGTTGAAAAAAATGCTACTTAAAGCTTGAATATAAATAAGATTTATCCAGATACAAAAGAGGCAAAAGTCTTCCAGTTGACGGCCCAGACCTGTGAGATGTCTTAGGCAGTTTGTAGGACTAACTTGGAGACAAAGAATGCAGGGATCAGAAGAAGGGTCTGATAAAAAGGAGCCCTATGAGCTGTTTAAAGTGTCTGTTTCTGTCTCAAGGGCAAAGGGAAATCTGATGGGTATTAAACTGGGAAATGGCACAATTTCACTGGTTTCTGAATGGAGAATGGGTATGAGAGCAGCAAGGCAAGAGGCACCAAGAACAGTTAAGAGGGGGAAAGAATAGTCATGTGAAACATAGCTGTGGCCTGGACTAGGATATGGTAGTCAACATGGATTGGAAGAGTATTGATTTCAAGATGTTGCAATTGGCATACCTGAGAGGCCATGTTTAAATTGAGCCAATGGGAGAAGTTAATTATGATTTCTGAATTCTTACTTGGAAAATGAGGTAAATGATTTTACTCTTTACAAAAATAGAAATTTTGGAGAGATAAATGATGTTTTCAGTTATCCAAAAAGCTACATTTACCACAGTTTTTTTTTAGGTGTTATTTCTATTTTACATACACAAAGAATAAGAGCTCATATTTTATGGTAAGGTCAGAATTTGAACCTAAGTCTGTCTGCCTCAGATTATTATTTTTAAATATATTTGATCTTTTGCAGTACTGCAGTGTCATAATATTGAGTAATTAGTAAACATATAAGAAAATAACCATTGTAGGTAACAATATTTTAAATGCTAATAAAATTTAGACTACTATAAAATTTAATCTTGTGAATAAAGAGGAAATGATGAGTTAAAAAGAATAAAAGTCCATGGGGAAGGAATAAGGGAGAAATATGTACATTTATTATAATTCTAAGATAATACTGTTTTGTGATTTTTTTAAGTTTTGCAAATGTGATATTTTAATACCCTGTGCTTCCATGATTGTTGAAGGAAAGTATTTTTGTTATAAGAAATTCAGTACATTTCTCATTTGAGCTACTGTGAGAAATGATCTCATATTCAGACAGAAGTAACATCATATTTTAGTATATTATGAAAATTGTTGAAAATTATTCTTTAAATGCATACTTGGGAGCCTTAACAGTTATAGTGACTACTATGTGACTTCATGTTCTCTTTAAAAAATCCTCTCAGCTGGTAACAATTTGTCCTCATACCTCGCTTTTAATCCTTACATAAAGAGCTATCTTACACATTTAATATTTAAAGCACTTAAAGAAATTACATAAAGAATAATCTAAAGAAGTTATTTTTAAAACTTTAAAGAAATTACATGATTTGTATGTCAATATGAAGTCAGAAGCAGAACCAAGAAATAAAAATACTAGGCTCCAACATGACCCAAATATTACCTTTCAAAGCTTAGAATACCTCCCTTTTAATTTCTGAATAGGAGGTGTAGGCATTCTTTCTAAATATGTCTGTAGATTTGGGGGGATGTTGGCAAAGAGCAAATACTTGGAGTCCGAATGGCAGAGCCTTTGTTCTCTAGAAGACAGATTGCTATTCCAGTTACAGTTTTTTTTTTTTTTTTTTTTTTTTTTTTTTTGCTACAAAAGGGTTGCTCTTTTATATTTCCTGATTGTCTATTATGGAAGCTTGCAGATGTACCTTCTCTACTTGTTAGTAAGGCGGAGACACCCATTATCTAGAAGTGGGTTGGTAGTGGTAGTAGTGGTTATTTTTGCCTATATTATTTAAGGGTCTTGTATTTAAAGCAACAGAAATCAAATATGAGATTCTTAGTATCAAAAAGTAAAAGAAAAAAAAAAGCAGGTGAAAATCACTGAGACAGATGCAGTATTTCTGATTATAATAATCATGAGTGCAGTCCATCGTTTTTCATATTAACCCAGATGGTTAAGACAGTGGCGGGATTGGTTCCCACTCAGATGTTTATTGCGGAAGAATTTTTAACAGAGCAACATTAAAGCCACTTTAAATATTCTGTACTTATTTTATACTTTAAATGGTATTCTATCCAGTATTGTACAAAGATTATTAACATCTAAAAGGTGAAGAGGGAAATAAAGTCAAATCAGTAAGACTGTTGCACGTGGGCAGGGTGATAACAAAGCTTTCTATCACTTTTATCACCTGTGTGTCTGCAAATGTGAAGGGGAATAATTTTTTTTCTCGACCAGGAAAGTTAAAATAATAATGGGACCACATTTGATGTGTGCATTCAGATGTGCATTTCAGAAGGTCAGTGTTTCTATATTTTGTGTATAGAAACCTCCCTAGATGCAGTCAATCTAAATGTTGTGCCAGGGAGATTTCAGAGGGGAAAACTTGAGTGAGTCATTTCATCTTTCAGGTAGACATACCCTGTCTTGGTCCTGAAAGGGCTTCAAATGTGCATGACACAATGGGAGAATAAAGGTGGTATGAAAACACTAGGGATCCATTTTAAAGACTAAATACTTAGAACTTGATATTTCTCTTTTTTAAATGTGTGTGTGTGTGTGTGTGTGTGTGTGTGTGTGTGTGTGTATTTTTAGTTGTAGATGAATACAGCACCTTTTATTTTATTTATTTTTATGTGGTACTGAGGATTGAACCCAGGACCTCACACGTGCTAAGCAAGCACTCTACCATTGAGCTACAGCCCCAGACCAAAACTTGATATTTCACAGCAATATTTTATGAAGATCTTACTCATTTTTGTCAAAAGGGATTTTAGCTAATCTCTTAGCATTGTATCTTTTACTATTCTTCTATGCAAGTTTTACCAACTTTTACCTACATTGCTGCCACTAAGAAAAGAAATCATAACAATATTCTCTATTAGTGGGTCAGTAAACTGATATGTGTAGTCTTCTTCATTGATAGTATGTGCCATACCCACTTTTATGATTTGCAAATTGAGGTGGAATCATTCTGTATCATGCCCTCAAATGTTTCCCTGACTTACTACAGTCATTTGAAAACGAAGGCCATTTGAAGATATTAAACAGTGTTCAGCCATTTTGCCTAGTAAAGTGATTTCAATGTACAGAACAAGCATTCCCAACTTTTAAAAAAGTAATATAAGATATCAACAATCAATTGGTATTCTTATAAGATATTATCTTCTCAATGAAACATTTTTTTCTGGTAGCTTCAAATCCTGAGAGGCACTCAGATGTATAAAAAGATAATATATTTTAAGTTCAGATACTCATTTTAACTTAATTAAATTCTCACTATAGACCCAAACAAACAAGCATGATCCTCTAGTTTCCACAAACATAACAGATTAGAAATAAAAATATACAATTGCCTATGAGAATTAGTGATGCATACAAAAATAATAATGATAACAAATAACAGGGGAAACAAACTTATGAAAAATTGGTTTAAATAAAAATCAAAAATACTCTTCAAGGCGCAATTATTTGTATGCTGTAGAAATTTGAATAATCATTGGTAGCTCTTAAAGATAACATATTACATGTTTCAAGTTCCCTGAAATGAATTTAATATAGGCACCATAATTATGGTTTGTAGCCTGTTTTTAAGAAAGAATTGAAGAATGATTTCTAAACAAAATTCAAAGGAAGATGGATTAGTTTTCTGTTACTATGCAACACATTGCCAAAAGTTTAGCAACTTAAAGCACAAATTTTCTTTTTAAACTGTAAGTCTTTCATTTTGTCATGAATCTGGGTGCAGATTGTTAGGATCCTCAGCTCAGGGCTTCACCATGCTGGAATCAAGGCAGTTGCCCACAGTAAACTCTCATATCAGGCTTTTGGTTTTCTTCCCAAAGCACTGGTTGTTAACAGATTCAACTGAAATCTTCATTTTTTTTACATGCAGTTGTCTCGAGGACTACTCTTAGCTCTCAAAGGCCAACCTGAAATCCTTATTATATGACCCTTGATTAGCAGTTAAAAATATGGTCCTTTACTTTTTCATGGAAAGAAAGGACTCTCTCTATTATAATAACTTACCTATCCAGGTCAAGTCCTCCTAGCATAATCTCCATTTTCACTGGCTCAAAACCAACTAATTAAGTATTTTAATTTCATCTGCCAAATCTCTCTGCCACAAAAAGTAATGTCATCATGGAATGATATCTCATGCTATTAAAGTTCTGCTTAAACTCAAGGAGAGGTATTATACTGGGTGTGTATACAAGGGTTAAGAATCTGGGGTCATTTTAGAATTTTGCCTACCACTCTAGGTTTATAACTTAAAAAAATAAACTTTACATAGCAGTATTATTTACAATAGCCAAAAGGTGTCAGCAACTCAACTGTCTATTGAAGAAGAATGGATAAACAAAATGTGTCTATATATACAGTGGAATGTTATCCTTAAAAAGGAAGCAAATTCCAACATAATTACACATTGGTGATCTTTGAGGCTATTATTCTAAATAAAGTAATGGATTCAAACAAAGACAAATACTGCATCCATCCACTTATATAAGGTACTTAAAGTAGTCAAATTCATAGGGACCAAAAGTATGTGGTAGTTACCAGCGCCTGAGGGAAGGAGAGAATTTAGGGATTGTCATTTAATGGGTATGGGGTTTCAATTTCATAATATGAAAAGAGTTCTGGAGATCTATTGCACAAATATGTGAGTACTCTACATTGCAGAACTATATACTTAAAATGGTTAAGGGGGTAAGTTTTATTTGTATTTTATCAGTTAAAAAGAATAGCCTTCCTATCTAGAAAATTCAAAAAGATGTGTAACAGTGTAACTGTTCTTTCAATGTTTTCCCCAAATTATCTACCAAAAAGAAAATAAAATAGTAAAAGAAGTATATCATGATCTATAAACATTAGGGAGTCTTGGTGGAGACTAGCCCTTGACTTAGTCCTTACACTGAATAGTGTGTGGATATTTAGGGGAAAGTAATGTAGGAGAAAAACTTGCTACAAAATGGATCATAAAGAAGGCTTGTCACTGGCCACAGTAAGGTTAAGAAACATGTGTAAAAGGTTTTTAAGTGCTGAATTAAAGAAAATGTATTTCAGTCTATAGTTTGTGAGAAAATATTAAAAACAACATAATGCATTCCATGATATTGCCATCTAGGAGTCATATTGCACTTGCCTTAGGGTACACATTCTAAGAAGAAATTCCCACCAATTCTGAGAAGAATATGTCTGCAAAATGTATCGTTAATAGATTCATAATTATTATTTGTTTTTCTGTTCCATATAGCATGCAAAACAGTTACTTCTATTGTAAGAATCTACTGAACTAAAGAATCAATTATTGGTATTGCATCTTCTGTATGATTGGAGCTAAGGCAAGGAGGCAAGGAGCATATCTTAATTGCTTCTTGTTTCTCTCCTGACATCTTAGCCCAGGGCTTGTTCATACCAATTGCTCCAGGAAAGTGTTATGCTGCTGAATGCAAATGTGCTCCCCTGAAAGGTCCTCCTATCTAGAGGACTTTGTGTCTTTAACCATAGCAGACAGAAAAAGATGGTGCCAAAATCTCTTTATAATTCTTCCCAAGCATTTCCTGCTGAGGGTCATTAATGTAGGACTTTTGCACAATGTTGATACTCTATAATTGTTATAGAATTTGTAATTAAATGAGAAGATATATTATTTGGTGAGAAATTTTAGCAAACAGAATCTGAGGTTTGAGGGAGAATCTTCATGGGATTGTGAAGATACCTCAAATTTTTTTTACCAGTTTCACTTATCCATCCAGTCAATTCAAAATTGGGTTGCTCCACAGGAGTTAATTTCTTTTTGTCTCAGAGCTTTCCCTTTCAGGATTGTTTTAGTCTTTTTTTTCACTACTGTGATCAGAAAAACCTGACAAGAACAATTTTAGAGGAGGCAAAGTTTATTTTGGCTCATAGTTCCAGAGGTTTCAATCTATAGAAAACTAATTCCGTTGCTCTGGGCTCAAGTTGAAGCGGAACATCTAGACAGAAGGGTGTGGAGGAGAAGAGCAGCTTGGGACATGACAATCAGGAAAGTCTCAGGACATGGGCAAAACATAGAGAACTTCTTTGCCAGAATGTAATATAAATGGCCTCTAATTCAATTTCCAATAGAGTCTAACTTCTTCTCTGAAAACTCATGAACCCAGTCTCTTCTGTCCACAGTCCTATCAGTGTTCTGGTCTTCTGAGCTCCCACCAGAACCACCCATTAATTTCTGCTTATAACAGTTCAAAACTTTTTCAGCTTGCATCTCTAAACTTTTAAATATTCCTCCCACAAATTCCAAAGGCCCCCAAAGATTCTGAACTACACATTCAGGTTAGTCACAGCAATGACTCTAATATCTGTACCAATTTATGTTTTAGTCAGCTTTTTTACCACTGTGACCAATAGACCTGAAAAGAACAAGTTTAGAAGATAAAACATTTATTTTGGCCATTGGTTTCTGAGATCTTGGTCCACAGGTGACGAACTCCATTGCTCTGGGCCCATGATAAAGCAGAACATCATGGCAGAAGAGTGTAGAGGAGGAAAGCCTCTCAGGACATGGCAATCATGAAAGAGGGAGAGTTTGTCTCATCAGGGACAAAATATAAACCCCAAATCTCATTGACCTCCTTCTTCCAGTCACACACTACCAGCCTACAGTTCCTACCTGATTAGTCCATATCTCCATATCAGTGAATTAGACTACTGATTAGGTTAAATCTGTCATAACCCAGTCATTACAGCTCTGAAAATTTTTGCATTTTCTAATACATGAGCTTTTGGGTGACACCTCATATCTAAACCATAACAAGGATCAACCCTGAACTATATTACTGACTGACTTACAAGCTTCTGCTGTGTATTTAAACTAAAATATCTGGTTATGTTCTTCTGCCTTTTGGTATAAGTAAAATAAATTCCGAGTTATTTCTCTAAGAGATAGATATTCATACCTTGAAAAGGTGAAGGTCATCATATATATCCACTTTGTAGTTAAACCCAAATGTAACTAAATTTTAGTGGTAATTCTTTATCTCACTTGGTTCATGAGAGAGATCCAGTGTTAAGAGGTTTGAGGCCTGTACAACACAAGGCTGTGAAGGGTGGGTAATTTATTAATACACATGTATGTTATAAAATTAAATTCATGATTTTGCAAGGGACTTGTGCAAGTGAGAGAGTATAAACCTTATGTTTTATTTAGCTGTTTAATAGATCCACTTCTTGTTTCTATGGTGGGATAGTGAATCTGGAAGTTTGACATTGATATAAGAGTGAGATCTTCTCCTCTTCAGGATACACTTTGTTTTTGTCTCCTCCTCTCACCACAACTTACTCATTCCCTCAATTTAATTTAATACTAAAGTTTACTTTTCTCTATGCTCCTACTTGATATTTCTGGGAAACATGCTGACAACAAAGTTGATTTCCACCTAGATGTGTTTTATATATGCCAATGTTCATAGAATCATTTTAAATTCAATATGATCTTTATATATTTTAAATGTTACAGTCTGTGCACATATACATAAAAAATAGGGCAATATGTTTGGTAATAGAATTCTTAAATATTTCCCTTATTTATGACATCATCTTGAAAGTCAAGGGGTAAACATTTGTTCATAAATTCTGAGCAGACTTATTACCTTGTTTATAAAGAAATGGTTTATAAATGTTCAGAATGAAACTTTGTATTAAAAACACAAGAAGAATTTATAAACCATATTTAATAAATTACAATCTGCAGTGAATTTATCCAAACGTTCCTAGGCTGGCCACTCTGTCCTATACAATAAAGATTATATTTTGTCCTAAAATTTAAAATTACTTTATCTTTTGGTGACATCTTCTATTGTTTTGTCTCTTGCTTCTCATGGTCCCCAAACCTGACCCACATCTCGTAAGCAAGTGAGATAAATATGTCTTTATTGTATAAGAAAAGACATGATCATGATTACACAGTTTTTTGATTTTCTTTGTTTTTAAGTTAATAAAAAGACTAATGTATTTGGGTCAGAAAAACTAGTTATAATGTCAAAACAAGTAATCACTTTGTGGCTCAAATAGATTAGAGGATATCTTGATTTTTTAACAAAGGCAGTTTGGAGTCAGGAATCTTATCCAATGGTATGAATTTCCTTAAATACAGGTTCTGTATAGATAAAAGATGTTCATTTTGTAAATTCTGAGAATGATACGCCCAAACAACTGTGTAATAATATACCTTTATATTTGTTATGGAATCTAGCATCATTTCATATTTTCACAACTGTTAGTTTCTATGTGAGAGCTACTTTTCCTTTTAAAGTGAGGCATTTCTAAAGATGTTTCATTTTTAAATGTACAACCAACAGATGTGAGTTAAGCTTATTGGATAAGGAATATGTATTGAAAGTTATTCCAATTTTGTATCATATAATTTGAAGTCCAAGGTAGAGAGAAATTTGATGGTAGAGGAAATCTTAGAAGAGCTGTGAAGACAGCATTGATTACAAGATGCTTCAACCAAGTAGTCAGGAAGTGTCACATGTTAAAAGGTGACACTTTGCTGGGTTGTTCTTCCTGATGGAAATTGTTTTAGTCAGTTTTGCTGCTGTGACTAAAAGACCCAACCACACAGTTGTAGACAAGGAAAAGTTTTTTGAGGTCACACGGTTTCAGAAGTCTTAGTCCATAGAAGGTCAGCTCCATTTCTCAGGGTTTAAAGAGAGGCTGAACATCACGGCTGAGTGTGTGAGAAGGAAGGAGCTTACATGATGATCAGAAAGCAGCAGTGCAGAGGCTGCACTGGCCAGATACAAAATGTATACCCCCAAGCCAAGCCCCTAATGCCCTACCTCCTCCAGCCACACACTACCTGCCTTCAATTACCACTCAATTAATTCCATCAGGTGATTAATTCACTAATTGGGTTAAGGATCTCATAATCCAATCATTTCTTCTCTGAACCCTCTTGCATTATCTTATATGTGAGGTTTTGAGGGATACCTCACATCCAAATCATAACAGAAATGGAATTGGGCGAGGAACAATGAGGAGAAGCCTAGGAAATCTTTCTTGAGGACAGATCCTACACTAAAACATAGTAGCCCATGTACATATTTGGTCAGATATAGTGATTTCCTTGTCAGGTGCCTTCTACATCCAGCAAAAGACCAACACAAAATGCAACATCTGCAGTGCACTTTAAAAGCAACTCATATGACACACACACACACATACTCAGATGAGTTAGGGATTTGTATTCTATTGCTCTTTGTCTGGTGTGGGATAATGCATGTCCATTGAGAATCCTGTAGTATGCTGTTTTCTTTTTATTTAGAGGATTAGGTAGTTAAAAAGATATGTGGCACACATGTGTTTTAATATATGTTATTTAAAATTATAGCCATAAAATTTCCTTAAAACTATTTTCATTTTTCTTTCTACTCTTAAGCCTTAAAACTTTGAGGATATAATTCATCATCTGGATTGCTAATTATATAAAATAATACAATGATGTGATCTAACAAAAATAAGTTTAATTCAGTACAATTGGCAAAGGAGCATTGCTGTTTCAAATGATTCTAAGTCTAAAAGATGAAGCAAAATCATTGGTACTTTATTATTCACATTTATATTATGAGAGTGGAATACCTGTATAGTCATTGTATTAATAGATTGACAGAAATTACTGCTGATGGAAAAACATACTTCTTGGTAGATTACTCTTGTTAAATTTCCTGGAAGCTTTCTCCAATATAAAGTAAGAGTCACTAACTCATCTGTAGTGGATAAGCCTGCAATATACTGCTATGTTTTTCATCCTTTAACACCTAAACCAGCCCCCCTATAAAATAGAGAACACCAATGGATTTGTATACACACAAGTGGGCATGAAGATGGATTGAGTACCAAGTTTAGAGAGAGGTGAGTGAGAAGGGAGTAATCTTTAGAGGTGAGAGGGTGAAGACTGGCTGGAGAGGCCAAACAAGAATGGAATGGTGGGACAAAAATGTAGAGACAGGAATCAGTGAGTTGACTCAAGATTGCAGAGCAACTTGGCATACAATGGATAGGAAAAAAAATCTCTCATAGGGAGACTGGCAGATAGCCTCAAAAACATGATTATCCAGTAGCCAGCATAAAATGATTATCTTTTTGGACTATGAGTGTTTACATATATATGCTAATTTATTTAGGAGTTCTTGCTAAACCAAATAATTAGTTCATCTGATATGTGAATACTTATGTATATTTATGTTTATACATATTTTCAAATATGTATTGAATGACTATTAAAATGTATACACATGTAAATGATGTATTTAAATACAATGAAACAGATGAATATAGTTTTCTATACATTTTTGTTGTTGTTGTTATTATTGCTTTTTGTGAGGCTAAGGATCAAAACTAGGGCCTTAGGCACCCTAGGCAAGTAGTCTACCTCTTAGCTACACCACAGCTCAGTTTTCTATACTTTTATTACGTAATTTAAAATATAGCTTTCTACGTCAATATGTGAAATAAGCAGTCTCAAGTCTCCTTTAAATCCTATGCTTATTTTTAACATGTTGAAATGTGTACAGAGATGAACTGAGTCTAGCAACACATTCGCCTTAGATGATTTCATCCAATCCCCGGTTTAAATACCATGTATGTGCCCATGATTTCCACATGTACTCTCCATCCCTACCACCTCCCTGCAATCCAGATTTAAATATGCAGCTGCCTATGTGACATCTTCACCTTGACAGAAAACATGGATCTTGAAATTTACATAGTCATAACAGAATTATTAATTCCCTTTTCCCCTGCCACAACTAATTATTCCCAAGTGTCCTCCATTTCAAATTGTGACACTCGCACACACGGGTAGTAGCTTAAGCAGTATCTAGGGATTACATTTTATTTTCTTCTTCATTTAAGTACCAGTTTCATTGATTTTTTTTTTTTTTTTTTTTTTTTTTTTTTTTCCCTCCAGAGCACAACCAGATGTACTTACCTGGCTATTGCACCAGCCCCTCCCCCAAACACATGCATTGCTGTCCTCCTCCTGGTTCCAGCCACACCCTCCCCTCAGACTTCATACAACTTTAATACAAGTTAGTTTCACAGGTCTACTTCTTAAGTACTTCTGTGTTCTCACTGTGCTTAAGGTAACACTGGTCAAAGTTATTATTTTGTAAAATAACAAAATTTTACAGCACTTAGTGCTACTCCTTTCTGACAATTGCCTTCCATAGCCATCAGACTTTAGCTGTGAAACACCCTTTCTCTTCCTGCCCAAGGGCTTGTAATGGCTATTTTATTTTTCTGAAAATTTTCTTTCCCGAATTTACATGTGCTGTTTTTCTTGCTAGTTTAGGGCTCCACTTAAATATCACCTTCCAGAGAGGCTGCTCATGGATACCCAATAAAATGCAGCCCTGCCCAAGCACATCAGTGCCATCTTGTCATTGCTCTTTGTTTATGTTTGTTTTGTCGTCTGACCAGTACACTGTAAACTCCATGCAAACAGGAAGAGTAGAGGTCAGAACTTTTACATACAAAGCATTCTATAAACATTTAAAAGTTAATATTAAAGAGAATCATCAGTAATGGGCAAATGACAAAATTAGAAGAAGGTTAAGTTTCTTTCTGTTCTTGAAATATCCTATGATTACTGTGAAACATTTTATACTTTGGTTTTGCCCAAATTCACATAAATAAACCATTGAAACTAAAGAGAATAATTTGGAAGTTTTGCTTAATTAATAAACTGATACTCTTTTTATTAAAAATAATTATTTGAGCTAACATTGCTTGATAATTTGGAAATTGTGGGTAGATTTTGTATGGTGAAAATAGGATTTAATACAAGAATTTAAAAGATATTTTCTACTTGATTTTAGGACAATAATGTAGAATAGGCAGTTAAAATTCAGCATAAATTTTCTCTGACTACAATTGTGTTTCCTTTTTGAGAAGGATTGCTGTTACATGAAACAGAAACCCAGAAAAAGTACTTTTTGAATGAATTATTTTTGCAGTCAACTCTTTGTACTTTTATCCTTCTTATAGTAGGCTTATAAATTGAAGTAAGTGGCTTCTAGTCCGTATATTCAAGGTATATGAACTCTTGATAATATGCACAATTTTGTAAGGTGAGCCAAAGCAAACCTTACATATCTTTTAGGGCATTATTTTTTCTTCAACTTTTTTAAAATGGGCATTATATTCTCTTGAATACAAGCAAATAAAAATGTTATATTACTCCTTGACACATGCATGTAATCCCATCGGCTTGGGAGGCTGAGGCAGGAGGATCTTGAAGTCAAAGCAAGCCTCAGCAAAAGCAAGGCACTAAGCAACTCATTGAGACCCTTTCTCTAAATAAAATACAAAATAGGGCTGGGATGTAGGTCAGTGGTTGAATGTACCTAAGTTCAATTCCTTGTACCCACCCAAAGAAATGTTATATTACTCTTTATATATGTCTCTGAAGAAAATTCTCCATTAGACCTGACAGATAAGTGCCATGACCCTTGAATCTACTCACTTTAGATTTTTCCTCACTTTTGCAACCATAACTATGCAATTTGGTGGAAAAACATAAGGATCATTAACTTGTGATACAAATTTCTTCTTTATCAAAGAATTTGTATTAATTAATAAACATGAAAGTAAATAATAGAGCAACAATATCTCAAAGAATTAAATGCAAAAATGAGAATTTATTTAAAGTGTTATCAGATCTAGATTCCCCTACATTTTCACTTAATGTTCTTTGGAAAATGCACATAATTATATTATAAACAGCAGAGTACATTCTCACCAGTTTTGTTGTTGCAGAAGGTTTAGGGTCAGAATGCTGAGCTCCTGTTGCACTTCCATTTACTATACATGTAGATGCTCATTTACCTTTACCTTTCTGACCTTCAATTCCCTCACCCATAAAGTGGAAAGGTTGGTGTGTTTTCTAGATCTCTCTTTAAAAAAAAAAAAAAAAAAAAATTATTTGCTTTAGTTGTATACAATGTGTTTATTTGCACATGGTGCTGAGGATGGAACCCGGGCCGTGCACATGCTAGGCGAGCGCTCTACCACTGAGCCACAACCCCAGCCCCTAGATCTCTTGAAGTTATAATGCTTTTGATATTTTACCACATCCATGAAAGTGGGTCTCTCCATTTTTTAGATGGCAATTCTCCATCCACAACCACCCCTTCTCAGGTTTTGCCTCCATTTCACCTTTCTGGAAAATTAATTATGGACTTAGTTTCCAATCTTTATCCGTTTATCCAGATTCTCATCCTGGGCACACATTGACCATGGGAATTATGGAAGCTGGGATCAGAGACTTCCTTAATAACACTGAATCTAAGATTATTTGTTTCATATAGTATGCTGGCTATACAAAGCCAAGAGCTTGATCTCTCTTTGTGTTTAGTGATGTACCTACAAATGCTCATCTCTACCAGTGATACAGTACTAGTCCTTTGTAAATGAAGCATCAGGGAATGTGAAGTTCCCTTTTGAAGTTAAGAGTTGATTGTTGCTCTTGATTATTTCAACAGACTGCCTCAATTGTAAAAGCTATTCTTGGATAAAGAAGAGCATCATCTGTAAGACGCTTTTCATGTTCATCTATCAGCCTAAGTCTGATTGGCCTTTCATGTTAGTGTTTTTAAGGGTCATTCCCAGATATTACCTCCTCTTTAACCTGCTTATGGTCAAAACTTCAATGGCAGCTTGGATCTTCTGAAGACTGTCTTGTAGGGAGTGGAATTTAGAAATAGATTGAGAAGCATATGGTTGTACTGATGCTGCTTTCATTTTTATATACTATGCCTAATCATCAAGTCCCAGTGGTGAAGCTGAGAAAACACAATTACCAGTATTTTTATGTGATATCCACGTAGCAAAAAAAAACCAAACAAACAAACAAAAAAAACAAGCCAGGCTGGAGTTGTGGCACTCACTTAGCATGTTCAAGGCACTGGGTTCAATCCTCAGCACCACATAAAAATAAATAAATAAAATAAAGGTATTGTGTACAACTACAACTACAAAAAAATTTAAAAATAAACAAGTAATCATGACAATAAAGCATTTTAAACTTTTGATGGCTACTATGGTAACTATCATTACATGACTTGTAGTGAATTGTTAAAGGCTCATTATATCTTTGATCCATTGCTAATTGATACCATTTGGGAGAGTCACATTAACCTCTATGACTACCCTAGCATGTGCATGCACAAACACATACACACACATACACCCCTTTTGGAATTGAGGGGCGGAAAAAGGGAAGAAAGTTTTCCCAGTTTCAATCACGGTCATCTATGGTTCTCTTTTCTATTATTAAGTTTAGGGATATGATCGATTCCCTCAACCACAAGAGTATTAGTTTTATGGGTTGTGGTGGCAAGAACTTCCAAATAGCATATACCAATCATAAATATGAGATGCCTTTGAAGTATTGAATACTACCATCAAAACTGTCATTTTTGGGATTGGGAATTTATGCAATCTTCAACAGAATATGGAAGAATATTTTAAAACCTCTTAGATATCAAAATTCATTGTGATAAAATAATAGAAATCCTAGATATAAAAGACAACATTTCAGAATCCTTTAGATAAATTAATCATAAAAGAAATATAATAATTCTGTGCTATATAGAATGGCTACATAAGCAAAAACTCAATTCCCCAACTGAAAGGAAGCAGAAATAACAGCATTGAAATAGGAGTTTGCCCTTCTCATATATAATAAAATAAATGTGAATTTATATCTTGAATACTGGCAAGAGTACAAATGGACTAGAGATAATTATAAAATTACGTTTTTTGTTCATATTTTAATTTGCATATATGGTTAAAACTTTATATTAAAAAGACTGATCTAGTTATCCAAATTTCATCTTTTAAAAACTAATATTATGAAAAAACATACTTCTGTATAATTGTTAGGCTCCAAATTTATGACAATTTATGACATTAGACACTGTATTTAGAACACTTGGATTTAAAGAAAGGCATTTTCTAGATCAAATACTTTATGATAAATTATAGACCTGATGATTATGAACTTTGTATGATATGTTTTACAAAGCACAGAAAGAATGCTAACCTTTAAGCTGATCATAGTGAGCAATGATAATGTTTAATATTTATTGAGTGATCACATTATGCTAGGCACTGTGGTAAGTGCTTTACATTAAATTTCTCATTTTATCCTTCTGATAACCTTATAAGATGGGTACTGCTATTATTTTATAGCCTCACATAGGCTTAGGAAGATTAAATAACTTGTTCAAGGTCACATACTCAGTAAGTATTGGAGCAGAGCCTGATTCAAGGGCGAGATTCTTATTCCCTTATTCTTATTCACTTATTCTTTCACATCTAAGCTGGGAGCTCTATTTATTATGGCTGAAAATAGTGGGCATCTTAACTGTCTATAAGTGATTAATATTGATATGTGATTTTTACCTACTGTATATTAATAATTTGAGTGTGAGTCTCAAGTTATTCCAGCTAACATTCTATTAAAATCCTGACGTGTTAATCTTGCTTGAATTTTTATACCTTTTGAACTTTAATACCTTCCAGGAGACCAAGTCACATCTGAGAGAAATGTAGCCTAGCTCTTCCCTTTCCATATAAATTATCATTCATTCACAATTAGATAAACTTTGTTTTCTAATTACAATTCAGAAGTGAATGGTAGTGCTAACATGTCTGAGGTAAGCAGGTATATTAATCAGAGGCAAAATAAGCAGTGCATCCATAGGAAAGCATGATTGAGTCTTTGTTGGTTTAAAAATATCAAATGATGGTAAGGACTTTAGAAGTCACAGGATGACAGCTGAAATAATTGTTACTGAAGCAAGGACTAAGTCATTCTCTTACATGGAGTTGGAGGTAACTTGTTATTACTTCCCAAGCATATTGATGCTAATAGTCCTACATGGCTTTCTGAAGTTGGCAGGGCCCATCTGGATCTTCTCAGTGAAGAGGCAATTTTCTGTATGAGAACATTATACTCAATAGATTTTCCTTTGCCTCACACAGTTAAGGAAACTAGGCTGAGACAATAAAGGTCATCTTATTGAAATAGGCTTTGCTTGTAAAATGAATTCTATATTTCTTTCGTACCTCATAATGTTATCTCAAAGTAATTATCTAAGAGAAGTTTAGTTCTCTTGTAAAATATGGACTACACAACAACTAAACTAGTTTACAGTATAGAGGCAGCAAGTGAGCACAGTGGTAAACTGTGAACACTAAGTATTTCAGAGTCATTAAAATTGTATTCCAATTAGCTTCAAAGTTTGAGAATGTTCCATATTCTCACAGGATGCTTCAAAAAAACGGAATATAAAATCACATAGAAAGATTAAGGACACTTAGGGGAAAGCTTCTTTAGATTAAATGCCAGTAAGAAGGCAGGATAAATTTTTGGTATGTAGCATAGTGAAAAAGAAAAAAAAAAAAAAAAAAAAAAAAAAAACAAGTAAAGCACACAATTGTTTGCTTTCATTGGGGAGTGTATTGTATTACTTAACTGTCTAACCCAAAGTAATTTCATGTTCTCAAACTCCAAAGCTTCAAAACTTCTTTGAAAACCATTTGAAGTATTTGTAAAATAATTCATAAAGACTATATTTCAGATAGAATCTAATATAGTCTAAACAATTTCACAGTAAATTATGACAATTTTTAATTTTCAAAGCAAGCTAAAACCATCAGTATTTACAGAGAATGATCCTGCAAGATATTATTGTGCTATGTAGATTTACCATTTTTCTTTATTATGGAACAAAACATGAAAATAAATTTAAACTTGCCTATACTGCCAATTTATTTCTTCAGCCATCACCAACTTGAGCACTTATCTGTTCTGAATTTGAAATCAAAATGCTTTGAATGCAGCTTATGAGTCTCTTTGTTTTGGGGAGGAAAAGAACCACTAAAGCAAGCTGAAGAGAAAGAGGAGATAATAGGGCTTGGAAGCAACCTCTTGGCAAAGAGGAACAAGAGCACTGGAATAATTTAATTGCTCATCAGCTAATTATACGGTATTATAATGTTAATGTGTCTTCATCATGACAATGTAATAGGTATAGATTGAAGCATATGAAAAAGAAAGTGTTGATGCAGTAATTATAAGTAAGAGTGGAGCTGTTAGAGTAATTATAATGCTTCATCGGGTAATTAACGTATTGTTCAACTTGAGATGGGGAACAAAGAGTGAAAAAGTTAAATATTGAAGGACATGGCTTTGACACTCCAGAGACGTCTTTGAGCTTTTGAAGAGAATAGAATATTCTATATTGATACTGTTATTTCCAAGTTCCCGTTTCCATAATTTATTATTTTTCATTCACGTATGCTGTAAAGAAACACAGTAATTTGAGTATGAGATGCTACTGGTGGTTAAATTTTTTATGTAGTATGATCCATGTTGCTGCTGTTTCTTTTTCAGCTTTGTCCCATTTTGCATTCTTCTGGTCAATGAATGGGCTAAACATTTTAAAATTTAACTAAGTAACACTGAAATAATGTGTATGAATACTGTATACTGTATACATTCTCTGTATACTGAGGATGATGATAATTATATATATATATATATGGTGCATATATATAGTGGTGCTGGGATTGAACCCAGGACCTTGTGCATGTGAGGCAAGACTCTACCAACTGAGCTATATCCCTAGCCCAATGAAAATTATTTTTAACATACCTTTTGAGAGAGGTTTGGTAGTTTTATTTTTATACTGATGGACATTTTATTTAATACCAATGGATAACCTGTTCCCCCCAAACTCATTAGCTCGGAAAATCTTTACTGTAAAGCTCTCTGACTAGATTTTGGAAAACAAAAACACAGCAATAACTAAACACTGGCAGGTGTAATTTTGCAACCCATTTATCTGATTAATTTTTTAATTAATAGCACATGACACCTTATTCTAAACACTTGACATGTTTTAACACACTCAGCTGCCACTTTTCTTTCTGTTGTTATCTATCCATTTTACAGGTGGGGATACCTATTGGAGCAGAGAATTTAAATAATTTGACCAAGATATATTTCTCCTAGTGGAAGAACTAGGATTTGAACTGGGAGGTTTGCCATCAGACTCTGCTTACAAATGCCTTCTCCATGTTGTCCAATCAGGAGCTTGTCCTAAGATCTCCTGAAAGGTATTCAGATTAGAATAGGGTAGCTAAGCAAGATTTAATGACCTGGTAGGTGAGGGGTAAAGAGGGTCTATGTAGCCAAAAGACAAGGTAATTAAGTATGCAGAAGTTGAAAATGGCAAAGAGAAAAGATCAGACTGGTTGCAGTGAGGGGGTTTGTAGAGCAACACAGGGAGAAAACTCTATAATTTTGGAACAGAGTAGGTCACAAACAGCCTGAAAGCCAAAATGAGAAGTTCACATAGAAGCTCATTATTTATACTGTTCAAAGTATACGGATTTCTCAAATGCTTGTAATTAACATACATAAAAATTGTAATGCTAGATATGCAGTTGAATATTGGGACAGTCAACAAAGAAACTACAAACAATTATCTCGTACTATTCCCATATTATTTTTTCTTTTTCCTTTTGGTGGTGCTGGGAATTGAACCCAGAGCCTCATGCATGCATACTATTTTTAAATTGTCTTCCAATTTAACAAAAAAGGAGTAGATTGCTGAGACTATAATCCTTGATAAAATTGTATTTTAATTTTGAGATAGCAAGCTGCAAATCTATCATAAGTGATTTTACTTTTATATATTCCTTATAGAAAACTGTGTTTTTAAATTCTATTCTTAGGAACGCTTACATCTGATTGTGTTAGCAGAGAAATGAACCACATAACTGAGGAAAACATACAAGCACAATTTGTTTCCTAAAATCAGTAGAGGCTGAGGAGATGGAGAACAGGACTATACTGTTTCAATTTCCAAATCCTGATATGCTATTTCTCATCAACAAAAATTAAACTTTAACACAAATTTTAAGCTAAAAACACAGTGATGTGTTTTTTTTTTAAATATTTCTTTTTAGTTGTAGATGGACACAATACCTATATTTATTTTTTTAAGTATTTTCTTTGTTGTCAATGGACTTTATTTATTTATATGTAGTGCTGAGAATTGAACCCAATGCCTCACTCATGCTATGCAAGTTCTCTACCACTTAGCCATAACCCAATACCTTTACTCTACCACTGAGCCAGCCCAATACCTTTATTTTATTTATTTATTTATTTATTTATTTTTGTGGTGTTGAGGATCAAACCCTGTGCCTCACATGTGCTAGGCAAGTGCTCAACCCCTGAGCCTCAACCCCAGTTTCAGTAACACATGTTTTTAAGGAAAGGAAAAATTAGAGCAAAATATTCATGACCTTGGTAGTTATAGTAAACAACAACAACAAACTGAAATACACTGATTGCAATAAATTTAAATATATGTAACTGACATGTATGTTGAAGGTATCTACCTGCTTATTTTCATGACCTATTTAGTTTTTTGAAATTTAGGAAAAAAGTGAACATTAGAAAATTAGTTCATTTAAATGTGGTATATATTCGTGCAATTTCCTCAGCATAATTCTAGTAGAGGTAGATGCAGGTCAGGCATATTTTATTGTGTAGTATGCAGATGAAAATCATTGGTGGACTAGAGTTGGAATGACAGGGACTCTTTCTTGTGGATAATTTTGGGTGGCATTTCTACAATAGAAGAAGCCAGAGGCTTTGAATTCAGAACAATCCCATGTGCTGACTCCATTAACCTCTCTGAACCTTATTTTCCCTATAGTAAGAGATGAAATAATAATTCCCATGTTGCAGGGTTTTTGGAAATTACATATGCATATAAAATGGTTATCACAAAAGTTGGCACATGGTAATTGTTCAGTTAAAGTTGGCTATGATTGTCGCTATTCAGTGTAAGAGTTACTGAACAATACTAAGCACTATTTAATCAGAAGTTCTTAAAAGTTTAAAACAAATCCATGAAATAATGTTGTGACTTTGTTTTAAAATATTAATTATAGTTGTCCTCAATTTGTAATGAAAAGAGGTACCAAGCATTAAGAAGCAAAATTCAGTCATATAAAGTACACTCTCTTCAAGACCCTTTATAAAAAGTGGAGAATTATAGTTGTCAGAGGTTAGTTCAGCTGTGTAAGAGGGAGACTAATGCTATTTCTAATTTTTCAAAGAAGGTTTTTTAATTCAAAGGCAATGAATATAATGTACACCATCTTCAGTAATAGTTATAGTCCATACCAAATACATACATACATACATATATATGTATGTATATATAAGCATGTATGTATATAAACACACGTACATATATAGATACAAATGACTTGTAGAACATATAAAATTATGATTACTCATTGATTTATCCCAAAAATATGTGCTGAACACCCACTAAAATCTTTTGAAAGGTATTTGCTTACCGATAGTGATTCCTACCTATTTGCTCTGCCAGAATTAATCTCACGAAAGTTAAAATTATTTTATCTCTATACTCCCCAAATAAGCAAATAAATAAACATCCATTTTATTCAGAGATAAAATTGGCATTAAGAAGGATACTGACCATTTAAATTCCTACAATTCATAAGCTGCCAATTTTCCAGAAGCTTTGAGTTTCTCTAAAAAAAAAAATCTATATCACAATGGTTAACAATAATGCAGAAACACACATTTATTTATTTATTTGTTTGTTTGCAGTGTTGGGAATCAAGACCAGGCCCCTGTGCATGCTAGGTAAACATTTCACCACATCCCCACATATATTCAATATTTAGGTTATATTTAATTTTACTTTTCTTCCATTCTACAGATCATTCTCAGGACAAAATATTAATATCCAGTGAAATAAGGAAAATATTTAAGAGGAGGTCTTGACTTAAATAACTGGGAGCATAATGTATTTATCTGTGGTGTATCTCTTCTCTTTTCTCTGTCTTAAAATCTCAGTCCAGGACTCAACTAAACAATATCACCCATAAATATAACAAACTTGACCTTCTTCTCTGTGATTTTACCATCATGGAATTTTATTATGGCTATAGTAAAAGGAGCCTTAACAGTCCAATGGCCTGTTTTTTGTTTTCATATGGAGGGGAAAAAAAAGGATTCTTGAGCAACTTATAATTGTTTTGAGAATCAGGTAGTGATATTTTGGACACATACTTTCAAACATTTGTTTCCTTCATTGCAATCATACATTTTCCTGGTTACCATGGAAACTTGGTAAAGGTGGAGTGCAGCTGGACATCATAGTTACAGTTAAAAGCATTGAATAAGATTAAATGTAAGGCCATATTTCACTAAAATTATAGAATTATTAGATTCTGTTCTTTCATTCAATTAATCATCAAATAACTGTTTATTCAATGAGAATTATGTCAAGTTTTCCTCTGATTTTATTTTTATGAGAAACAGATAATTCCTACAAAACAATAATTCAAATATAATAGAATATATTTGATATTTATATTGTATTCATAAAAGAAACAAAAAATTCTCCATATATTTAAAAAGAGGTGCCACGTTTCTATATACTTGAAAGACAAATAATATCCTATAATAGAATATTTATCATCATTTAGAAAATGATATATGGATTCTACATACTTTAAGACACACATGACTAAAAAACAGTACTTTTCTGTATAATAATTTAACATTATGAAATGCAGTGGTTATTTTTCCAAAATCTGTGAGATTCTGGAAGTCCTAATCTGAGGTGCTACTCTTTGAACCAGTATCTTGGGAAATATGTGAGACCACGCCCTGACACCCATCTAAGCTTTGTTTGGGTTAGATATTTTTATACAGATTAGAACTGCACATGGCTATTTCAGTTTTATGTGATTTATAATGTTCCTTCGGAAAGTTTAAACTTTAAACTTTCTTTTTCTTCTTTCCCTTAATGTAGAAAAGTTTATAATTTCCATAAAATCTATCTTCACATAAGAATTTTATTTCAAAATACATAATTGTCAACAAGAGGGTGCTAATTTTTATCCAAACAATTGTCCTTGTGGCATTTTTCTGCGTTCTTTTGCAGTGGAATACCCAACATTTCCACTTCAACTCACATAGTGTCATACAAGTACTGAATGTAATTGGCAATGGTATTAGTTAAATCTTCATTTTGCATCAACTAAGTACTTTTTATACAGTTTAAAATACATTTATAATGCATTTACACAGGTTATTAAAATAATAACTTCATCAGTGTTTTTGATGTTACAATTGTATTTTTTGCTCAATTTGTTGCCTTCCTTAGGCTAGATCCCCTTTTATACATGTGATCTCCCAGCTGTGCTCATTTTCATCTCCCAGATATGGTAGTTCTCCAACATAACTGGGCTCCATGTTGTTAGGATTTGGAAACCTGAAGACAGAAAAGGCCCAGGCTAGGGGCCAACCTCCTCTTCTGCACTTTGCTGATTTTTTTCCTAGTGAAAGCAATCTTTTTATTAAGAAAGATGAAACCTAAAACCAAAACACAAACAAAAGGCAACAACAAAATAAACCTTCAAGATTCTTCCTGATAAAAAGCTGATTTTTAGTGAAAATGAAAATGAAAATCTTAGTAGCTGAATAATTTTGCTTACTCTGACCCTTATTTCTTCTTCCTACAAAAAACCCCCAAATGATTCTTAGTCATTTAAACCATGCTGATAAAATCTTGATACATCTCTATTTTTCTTTAGCATTTCTTTTATCAATTCAGGAACATTTAGATGCAGAAGAATGGGAATTGCTTTTCCTTTATCCATACATTTAGAAAATTATAACCTTCAATTAAGGGATAGTCATTAGTATTTTTTAAAGGAATCTAAATTTATGTGGCATAAGAGCATAATGATAAAAATTTATGTGTTCATAAGATTTGGTATAGTGTTGTGTATATAAAGGTTGATATATTATTAATTTTTTAATTTATTGAAAGCTTGGTAAAAAAACGTACTGTCAACTTTCTCATCAGAAACAACTACAGCTTTCCTGTTGCCCATAAAGGACAAGAAATTAAACTAATATTTAGCATTTTTTTTAAATCAGGTTGTGACTGGACACATTCTCTCAGTTTAGGAGAAGTTTTTGGAAGGAAGCTGTTGGTGCTTCTAGGTTAACTTTATTCTCAATATGTATTCCAAGTAGATACTGATGAAAATGATGTTGGCGAATCCTATGATATAGATATGAAGTGTCCTACAAAAACCCATGTGTAAGATAAGACAAGAACATTTAGGTCCTTGATCCACTTTGAATTGAATTTTGTGCATGGTGAGAGATAAAGGTTTAATTTCATTTTTTGTTGCATATGAATTTCTAGTTTTCCCAGCACCATTTGTTGAAGAGGCTATCCTTTCTCCACTGTGCATTTTTGGTGCCTTTGTCTAATATAAGATAGCTGAAATTATATGTATTAGTCTCTGTGTCCTCAATTCTGTACCATTGGCCTACCAGTCTGTTTTGGTGCCAATACCATGCTGTTTTTGTTACTATTGCTCTATAGTATAATTTAAAGTCTGATATGGTGATGCCACCTGCTTCACTTTTTTTGCTAAGGATTGCTTTTGCTATTCTGGGTCTCTTATTTTTCCAGATGAATTTCATGACTGCTTTTCTATTTCTTTAAGGAATGTTGTTGGGATTTTGATTGGAATTTCATTGAATCTGTATAATGTTTTTGGTAGTATGGACATTTTGACAATATTAATTCTACCTATCCAAAAACAAAGTAGCTCTCCATCTTCTGAGGTCTTCTATAATTTCTTTTTTTAGTGTTCTATAGTTTTCATTATAGAGGTCCATCTTCTGAGGTCTTCTATAATTTCTTTTTTTAGTGTTCTATAGTTTTCATTATAGAGGTCCTTCACCTCTTTCATTAAGTTGATTCCCAGATATTTTATTTTATTTATTTTTTGATGCTATTGTAAATGGGGTAGTTTTCATCATTTCCCTTTCAGAGGCTTTGTCACTGATGTACAAAAATGCCTTTGACTTATGGGTATTGATTTTGTATCCTCCTACTTTGCCGAATTCATTTACTAGTTGTAAAAGTTTTCTGGTAGAGTTTTTTGGGTCTTCTAGGTATATTATCATGTCATCAGCAAATAGTGCTAATTTGAGCTCTTCTTTTCCTATCTGGATCCATTTAATTTCTTTTATCTGTCAAATTGCTGCAGCCAGATTTTCAAGTACTATGTTAAATAGCAGTGGTGACAGGGGACATCCCTATCTTGTTCCAGTTTTTAGAGGAAATGCTTTCAATTTTTCTCCATTTAAGATAATGTTAGCTTGGGGTTTTGCATAGATAGCTTTTATGATGTTGAGATAGGTTCCTGTTATTCCTAGTTTTTCTAGCATTTTGAACATAAAGGCGTGTTGTATTTTGTCAAATGCTTTTTCTGCGTCTATTGAGATGATCATATGGTTCTTATCTTTAAGTCTATTGATGTGATGTATTATGTTTATAGATTTCCGAATGTTGAACCAACCTTGCATCCCTGGGATAAACCCCACTTGATCGTGGTGCACTATCTTTTTGATATATTTTTGTATGCAATTTGCCAGAATTTTGTTGAGGATTTTTGCATCTATGTTCATTAAAAATATTGGCCTGAAGTTTTCTTTTTTGGTTGTGTCTTTGCCTGGCTTTGGAATTAATGTAATATTAGCCTCATAGAAAGAGTCTGGGAGAGCTCCTTCTTTTTCTATTTCTTTAAATAAGTTGAAGAGCATTGGTATTAGTTATTCTTTGAAGGTCTTGTAGAACTTGGCTATGAACCCATTGGGACCTGGACTTTTTCTTGATGGTAGCTTTTCGATGGTGTCTTCTATTTCCTCAACTGAAATTGATCTGTTTAAATTGTGTACAGCCTCCCATTCTAGTTTGGGCAATTCGTACGACTCTAGAAATCTGTCGATGCATTCAGTATTCTAGGAATTAGACCAGAGACAATACGCCTAATAGAAGAAAAAATAAGCTCCAATTTCCAACATGTTGGATTAGGCCCCAAGTTCCTTAATAAGAATCCTGTAGCGCAAGAATTAATATCAAGAATGAATGGGATAGATTCAAACTAAAAAGCTTCTTCTCAGCAAAAGAAACAATCAGTGAGTTGAATAGAGAGCCAACTATTTGGGAACAAATATTTAATACATGCACATCAGATAGAGCACTAATTTCTAGAATATATAAAGAACTCAAAAAACTTAATTCCATAAATAAATAAATAAATAAATAAATAACCCAATCAACAAATGGGCTAAGGAATTGAAAAGACACTTCTCAGAAGAAGATACACAATTAATCAACAAACACATGAAAAATTGCTCAACATCACTGGCAATTAGAGAAATGCAAATCAAAACTGCTCTAAGATTTCATTTTACTCCAGTCAGAATGGCAGCCATTAAGAATACAAACAACAATAAATGTTAGAGAGGATGTGGGGAAAAAGGCACACTCATACATTGCTGGTGGGACTGCAAAATGGTGCAACTGTTATGGCAGTATGGAGATTTCTTGGAAAACTGGGAATGGAACCACCCTATGACCCAGCCATCCCACTCCTGGGTCTATTCCCAAAGGACTTTTTAAAAACAGCATATTACAGTGACATAGCCACTTCAATGTTTATAGCAGCATAATTCACAATAGCTAGATTGTGGAACCAACCTAGATGTCCCTCAGTTGATGAATGGATAAAGAAAATGTGGTACATATACACAATGGAATTTTACTCAGCAATAAAAGAAAATAAAATAATGGCATTTACAGGTAAATGGATGAAGTTGGAGAATATAATGCTAAGTGAAGTTAGTCAATCTCAAAAATTCAAATACCGAATGTTTTCTCTGATATAAGGAGGCTGACCAACAGTGGTGTTGGGTCAGGGTACATAGGAGGATTAGAGGAATTCTAGAAAGGTCAAAGGGGAGGGAGGGGAAGGAAGGGAGCAAGGGGGGAGGGAGGGAAAAAAAGAAAAGGTGGTTGAATAAGATGGATGTCATTATCCTAAATGCATGATTGAAGATTTGAATGGTATGAATATAAATTGCATACAAACAGTGTTTTGTAAAAAGATGCTCTATATGTTTATTATGAATTATAATGCATACTACTATTGTAAATACAACAACTTTGAATAAAAATAAATTAAAAAGATAGCAATACTTTAAAAAAAATTGATTCTGATGATCTCTCATAGACTATTTGAGAGAATTTATTTAATAAATTATAAAAACAACAAAAAAAGAACATTTAGAAGTGAAATGATTGATTATGAGAACATTAACCTTTATGAGGCAGGAAGGGTGAATGGTTGGAGGATGTGGGTGTCTGGGGTATAGCTTTGGGGTTTATATGTTGGATTATATTGACCCTGGTGAGCAGCACGTTTGTGCGCTCCTGTGCTCCTGAGCATGGTTTGCTCTTTCCCTCTCTACTGCACCCTCCCCTTCTCTCTCACCATTTCCTAAGCTGTTCTACTCCACCATGCCTCTTCCAACATGATGTTCTGCATGGCCTTAGGACCAGAGCTATAGAGTTTGCTGATCATGAACTGAATCCCTGAAACTAGGAACTCCAAATAAACTTTTCCTCCTCTAATTCTTATTGTCAGTTCTTTTGGTCCCAGTGACTAAAAAGCACACTAAAACAGGGAACTTATCTCACAGTAATTTTGTCTGCTATGAATATTCAGCATATTAATTAATGATTGATAAATAGCATAGATTTTACTGAAGTGCTAAATGAGGAATTGATATAACTATAAAATTACACACACACACACACATTTCCAGGGTAGGGTGCATATGTATGATTATTAAGAAATTTTCTCCTCCTATCCATAGGAAAACAAAAGTATGATAACAATCAAATCTCTTTTTAGGATCAGTTCAATAAGACAACTCCTTATTTTATGTCTGTTTGGGTAAAGTATTATACTAGGAGTGTGGATTTGATGAATTCATTTATTCATTGAAATTATGTATTGCATTTACTGAGTATATACTATGTGCTAGGAGCTATCCAATCCTGAAGATATAACAGTGAACAAAACAATCTTATTTCCCTGAAGTATTTTACATTCTTGTAGGACAACTTCTCAGCCCTCAAAGATTTTATTGTCCAATGGAAGAGAATGACAGATATAAAAGTGGAAACAATGCAGCATGATATAAGCAATGAATGAAATGTATGTATGTTATAATGTCATTAAGGAGGAGGAGGAAAAGATTGGTCCCATCTAGAAATATCAGAAAAGGCTTTCCAGGGTGATGATACTTGAGCCTTGGGTACTCAAGGATGAATATTTTATAGGGGGATGACACTAGGTGGAAGGGATAAAGAAGAAGGAAACATCTTAGAGAAGACTAAAAGATGGAAAGTCCTAGCTTGAAAAGCAGCATGGCATGTGAGGCTAACTCCTATTTGTGATTAAGGCATAATTAATTTCCAGAGGTTGAGTGGGCACAAAGGAATTAGATAAGAATCTATACATAGACAGAATCAAAGTATACAAGGAACATGGACTATGTTCTGTAGAAATTGGGGAGCCATTCCTGGTTTTAAGGAAAAGATTTACATGGTCAGCCTCCAAGTTTAGAAAGATCACACTTTTGAGAGTAGTTGCTCAAAGAGGAGAATTGAGCTAATTTGTGTTCTGTTATTAAACTGTTAGCTTGCAAATGAGTATTTGATAGTGCCTTTATCCTATCTAGATTATTATCTAAGATATTTTGTTTCCTCTGTTCTTCCAGGGGAAATATGGAGCAAGAAAGGAATGTAAAATAACATAGTTTTCATGCTGAACTCAATTTTGAAAAAGGTTAAAATTCACTTTATTCAAATAAAATTATTCATTTGGCTTAGCATTTCTGCACCAGACTCACATCTATTTCTTCAAGTCAAGTGAGAGAAAAATCAGTATATCATTCCCAGGTCATTTGTGTTTATATAATTTTAGTTGTATTTGTGAAATAAGAGAGATAAACTCTAATATCTCAATTATGTTCATAAAATCCTAGCATTTGTTAAACTAAAGCAGACCCCTACATATTTTTGTTTATTAACCTTCCTACCAAATAAGACATTACTTTTCAGTTTTCCTGCTTCCATTGTCTATTCCTGTATGTGAACACATGCCTACAGTTTTAGTTGCTTAGTAACTTTTTTTCTTTTTCTGGAGTAGGAAGTAAATTACCTTGTACTGGTCACCCTGGTTTTATTTCTCCATCTGTCATTATGTCTATATCTTTTACTGTGTCAGTTAACTGAGAATTATAACCACTATGCCTTTCTGATTCCTTGTTGGATCAGAAAATAAAAGCAACCATCAAAATATCAGCTTATAAAGCCATAGTGACTTAGCAGATATTTATTTTCTGTTATTTTATCCATTAGAATAGCCTAATATTCCATAGAAGAATTAATTGTCTACCTTGCTAGATAATTAATATTATAAAGTAGAAAACAGAATTGAAAGCAAATCTAGGAAAAGTTAGGGAAATGCATAATTGATATTTCCCACACATAATTCTCTGTGGAGGGGAATATGAAAAGGAGAAGGAGAGATTGGTAACCTGACATAAAGGGTTTCCTTAATATGTGGATAATTGTCTTTATTAAGTGTAAGACCTGTGGGGGAGCATGCTACTTTCACACAGTCAATAGCTTGTTTGCTTATAACCCCTACTGATTTTAAGAGACATGAGACAGACTTTCTGTTCACATTTCTTTAAATCTTCAACTGCTTAAAGGATTTCAGTTTTCTCTATAGTTAAATGAGGTAACACAGTGTTTCCTTATTGATTATGATTTATTGAGCTTTCAATTTGCAATTTTTTTGGCATGGATTTCTTTCCTTATATTCTTTCATTATGGAATCGTCAAAACCTCTTTTGGTATTAATATTCCCATTTTACACATGAGTAAACTCAAGCTCAGAGATGTTAAATAATTTACCAAAGATCAAATAGCTAATAAGAGGCAAAGCTGATATTAAATTAAAATCTCCTTGACCTTAAAGCCTGTATTTTTAACTATGACCTAATGTGGCTTACAGGTTACTGTTTAAGTTATTACTATTGGTAATACCTTATTGTAAATGTTATCCTCTGTTTGCAGTTTTTACCACTTCCTGGACAAAAATTAAAGTAATAATTTATTTTTTAAATATAATTAATTATAACTTTTAAGAACATATTGTGAAAGTTACATGTTTTTGTATATATTTTAATATAAATCTTAGATATGATATATGCTTTTAATGTTTTAGCAATTAGGCTCCTTAAAAAATCAGTGATGAGTTTTTGTTCTTAATTATTTACTATCAGTTTTAATTTTCTGATATGATATTATTTTAGTTACCTTGAGTTGCATTACTAAATAATTTAATAAAATATTATTTAATGGTACTAATGATTAGCTGTCTACTACCTGGCTTCTCCTTAGGATCCCAAGGTTACTCCCCTACATCCATTAGAAAAATAATCTTGGCATCATTAGATAATTTTTAAATTTCTCACCTAAATGATGTACAAAGAATAAATAGAGATTTGTGGACAGAAATGAATCTATAACATTATTATATATTTCTGAGTTGGATAAAATGAAATATTTTTGTATTTTTATTAGAATTATTTTCCCCTATCATTTAATTTTTAATCTTTTATTGATAGGGCCACGAATGAATAGACTCCTAGTTAATATAGTTTCCTAGAATTCCATCAACTCTCAAATGAAAGTAAAATTATTTCCTTTTGCCCTGAGGCTTTATTTTTATTTATTTTTTGTATTTTGTGGTCCTAGGGATCAAACCTACCATTGTACCTCTGAACTGAACTACATCCACTTATCTCAAATGTTTTTTTGGTCAGTCTTCTTTAACTTCTTCTCTTTTTTTCCTCACTGTTTTTTTCTAAGACAAACAACAACTTCACTTCCATCCCGTGTTATATTTTCCAGATCCACAGAAATATTTTTTCTTTGCATTACATAGTTCAGAATCATTTTCTAATGCTTTTGTGTCTTTATCTCTAAACTCATTAAGAAACATGTCTTTATAGAAATATGTAGGATACCAATGACGTTTTCCATAGAACTTGAAAAACACCTCTAAAATCTATATGGAATCACACACACACACACACACACACACACACACACACACACACACAAAATCCAAATAAACAAAGACAACTTGAGCAAAAGGAACAAACCAGGAGGTATTAATTACCTAACCAATTTCTAAACATACTAGAAATTTGTGGGGATAAGGATAGTACCAACCCTGTGTCCAGTCATATGTTGCTAAATAAGGGCTTTCCTATCCATCTTTTATTTTCAATAAACAAAATTGTAATTTTCTGTAGATTATTTTTTGAAAGTTATATCTAAACCTAAAATAGCCCATCTGGTAGAACACTGATGCTTAAACATTTACTTATAAAAAGTTGTGAAGGTGCTGTAGTAAACTAGTCTCTATTCATATTTGTTTGAATAAAAATCTAGGAAGCTATGCAAGTTTGTAGCACCTAATGCTAATTCCAAGCATATGCTGCTCTATTGTCAATGCTTTTTATCACAACTTGATGACATGTTTCTTAAAGTTATGCCACTACTGAATATACATGTTTTTATTTGCAATTTTAACATATAAAAATAAAGTCTCAGCACTAAAGCTAAAAAAAATAAAATCACTGCCTTGTAATATACACTTTTCTCCTTTTTTCAAATTCTCCATAAGTGTGAATAAAATAATTTTTGAACATTAAAAAAATTATTCAAAGAATATGGATTTTAAAAAATCATAATCAGCAGAATTCATATATGGCATTTCCATATTGCTTCCTAACATCTTGAGTTTATTAGTGGGAAACTTAATTTGTGCTAATCAGCCTGAGGCAAAAGGAGTGGGAAATTAACTTGACACATACATTTGATGTTTCTCAGTATTTCTCAGTTTGCACTAGAACCACAACATGGCAACTCAGAATAAACACACAGATCTTCAGTGTCACTTCCAATTACCACATTATTGTAAATAGCTGTAACTTACTAAAACGCTAGCCATGACTCATTATCTTCTTGGTTTTGTCTGAGAACGCATGTATCAACACTGCATACAAAATGGCATGTTTGAAAATCCTGTATGTTTATTATTAGCCTGAATCTTGATTTCCAGTCTATTTTGTCTTTTTAAATGACATTTAGCAGTATTAAAATACTCAGCAGTCA
Source organism: Tamias sibiricus (assembly GCA_025594165.1). Classification (NCBI taxonomy): domain Eukaryota; kingdom Metazoa; phylum Chordata; class Mammalia; order Rodentia; family Sciuridae; genus Tamias; species Tamias sibiricus. Next base: position 82,898,635 of record CM046660.1, read on the forward strand.
TCTTTGCTCAGGCTCAAAGGAGGCACCAAGAGACAGCAAAGTTGCTTCCTTTCAGTATCTCTCTAATTCTTACTCTGCACTCACCAGGGATTGATGCAGCAGGAAAGAGGTTATCAAATAGGGAAAGTGCCATAATAACCTTTAACAATCAACTTCTGTCTCTTTTCTGTTATATGAAAATATTGTCAGTATAACTTCCTTGGACATTTTGTGATACATACATTCAACCATCACCTTTTCTGAATAGCAAGGACCTCACATATGGTCCATAAATACAGTGGCCATGTAATTTTTTTTTCAAACTGGTACACTTCTTAGACTGAAAGGGGTCACTGTTAATAGTTATACCATTAAATTACGTGTAAACTGAGACTTATCTTTGTCATACCTGGAAGGCTTGTCATACTTGGTAGGAAGTGTCCAAATGGGAATCATTTGTTGTGATCGTTTACAAATCTGGATTCCTGGAGCCCGAGTGTTGAATCAGAACCTTTATGTTCATGGCCTGGGAATCCAAAAATTTAACCAGCTCTCTGAGTCTATTAAACAAATAACAACAGTAGGCATTATATAATGATTACTGTGTGTGAGGCATTCTTCTAACTTCTAATGTACTTTAGTCCTTTAATCCTTACCACCACTACCACAGAATGATACACTGTTATATGAGGTATTCAAATATAAAAAGGCACCTGAGACTACTTGGATACATTTGAGTGGTTGGTCAAAAGAGCTGTAATTTACTAATATTTTTGGCACCTTGCAGACATAACCATAATTCAATAATCTGAGATCTTAGAAAATAACTAACAATTTGATAGGTTTTAAAATCATAGTTTGGTAAGCACAGAATGTGCCAGAGGAATAAGATGGGTATAGTTATGGAGTCATAAAAGATATCATCCATCATGTCTGAGAAAAGGGGAAGCTTCATGTGGCAGGAGCAGTAAGACTGTGAAAAGTCTGCGGATTGTGTGAAAAGTGATTTGACAGCAGCAGTAGGATAGAGTTCAATGTGAAAGAATTGGCAGATGACCCCCAGTCCTCCAAAAAGTATGTCCACTTTTTGCCCTCCTTTATCTTCTTAGTACTCTGAGTCTTGTGGCTACAGGCACAATTCCAAACTGCCCACTTCTGCAACTCTTGCCATTTGGTTTTGTCTTTTGTAACCAATTCTGCCTATCTTTGGGCAGCCACAAATGCTAGGAATATACTAGGAATAATGCTCAAGGAATAGCCCACATCCAGTAATTGAACTCAGTGAGATAAATGCCCAGTTCCCTTGCCCACTATAATAAATAACTCTGAGGTACATTCCCACCAGCTGGTGGGGCTGATGACATGAGCTGGGTTTAAAGGAGCTGGCTGCAGCAATAACTAAGAAAATGGCGAGAAACCACACAAAACACGAACATGAAGTTCTCAGAACGAGGACAGGATAGCTCTGCGACCTTAAAGGTCAGCTCTGTACTGGACAGCACTGGAAAAGGAATAAGAGAGGGAGCACACACGGAACCCCTCTATTTATTGGGGAAAAGACATCCAATAAGATATTCCAATATTCCACCCAAATAAGGCAAGGGATAGGGTTTCCAAAGGTGGAGTCTTGCTTGGTGATGTCTTATGGTCAGCAGATTGATTGACATCTTGGCAAGTCAAACCCATCTCAGGTACTATGTGGGATCACAAGCAGAGCAAAAGGAAAGGCACACTTAAGTCACACAGCCCAATCAGCATGCAACGCCAGACCAGTTCCCTCATATGCTCAAATGTGCATAGTTCACACACATAGCCCATGGATAGCTTGTGACAATACATATTGTAGGTAGGATTTAGCAAATATAACTAGGTTTATAGCACAGCTTCTATCATTGTTATCTCACCCCTGATATATTTTTTCCATTGTCCTATTCTCATTTCCTAGAATTAACTCATCAAAGATTGATTTGTGCTTGGATCTGTGATTCTGGGTTAGTTTCTGGAAGAACCCAAACTAAGACAACATTATGTCCTAAGAAAACAATTTGGATTTTATCTGATTGCTTGCCAAATAAAGCAACTGGACATTAGAGGAAAATTTGACTATGAAAGTGAGGTACTTTGTATTGCAGTTAGAAAATTGGCAGCAATAGGAATTAGAGACCAGATAGGGGATAAAATGGTGGTAAGGAAATCAAATAGTTAGAAGACTGTGCCAGAATCCTCTTGGAAAGGGTCTGGGAAAAGGTGGTAAATAGGAAAGGGAGAAACATAAGGCTATTTTTGAAGTAGATTTGATAAAATTACATGGTTGATTGGATAGAGCAAGTGATTTGTACAAAACGATGAGCAAATAGAAGTAATGAATTTGGCAAACTCAGTAGGTATTACCCAGGTGTAACCCCTATCAACATGATGTAGGATGAAATTTCAGAAATATAAATGCAGATTAAAAATAATAGACTACAACCAATCTTTTGGAAGATTATATATGGGATAAATGCATCTATATCAAATCTGAATTCTCCTTTAAAATGTTTAACCTGAATATTGTAAATTCTGGAAAGTAGGATGTCTTAATGAAAATCCAGAACTTACCTCTTTGTACATTCAGATTGCTTTAGGAAGTTAATCCCCAAATAAAATCTTGACTCATTTAAAAAAAAATGTTACTTTTAGAAAATCTTACACAAATTTCACAGTTCTTATAATTTCAACATTAGGAGTTAGTTATGTTTGGATATTAACCAAAGCTTCTAAATATAAGTGGAGAAAAACTGCCAGTGTGATCCTTAGTGCAGAATGTCCCTTTCCCACCAACTTTTTACAATAAAATTCCATATTTAGACCTGAATTATTTTGGGTTAAGTCTGTTTGTCACACCATAAAAGCAAATGCTCTCAAGAATGGTCACCATCATGGGGAGGTTAAAAAAAAAAGCTAGAGAACTTGAGTATATTGTGATTTTAAAGGGTTAAAGGGACAGGAAGGGGACAATTTAGGGAGATTGAGGGAACTAAGGGAAGCTGTTTCACAATTTTGCTTAATGCCTTCTCTGTGTGCAGTCTTTTAGCCATAATACACAGTAGCTCTTAAATTAGTGGTGGCCAGCCCTTGAAACCAGCTGTGTTCCCCTGCCCAGAATGGAAAACAAAACGAAAATGTTTCAGTGATTTATTAAAACCAACTGAGAAGTCTTTTTTATCCAGTCTCCATTGCATCATTTATGAGAAAATTTGTGGTTTTGAAATTTAAAAGTCAGGGCTCTTTCCATAAAGCATAGAATAGGAGAAAGAAATCATAATTATCTTTGTACCATTGCCTTGTGTGGGGACATTTAAAAGAAGGTGAAACCTAATACGACAATGTCATTTCTTTTAACATGATACATTTTTTTGGTGATAGACATATTTTTGAAGGGTTCAGTGTAGCTGCTTCCTCTGTTCAAGGACTTAAAGAATTAAAGAATTCAGAGGGATCAAATTTGTAAGACCCCTGTTGTGTCATAAGATTGTACTTTTCTTACCCATGTGACAGGGCATCATAAAACACACAGAACTTGAATATGTGAAAGAAATTAGGGGATTGCTGATTAAGTGATGAAAATTTTGATGTTCACAAATTCTGGAATTGTCTGCCAGTTGCTATTGAACTGCTAGTGTGTTTTTCATTTCCAATTGACCAGCTGTCTTAAGCTCCACAAAATCACAGGTTTTGAAAAATTGCAGAACTTTACTGAATTTGGTTGGCTGTGAGTTTTGTACTGAGTCCCCATGCCTGCTGTCAGAATACAACATTCAGGAAGCTCCATGATTTTGGCAATTTTATGTCATTCCATGTGAATCAGATGAAAGAAAAGTGATTTTAAAGTTTAAAATAGAAAGAAAGACCAAATTGGAAGGTACACTAAGTTCATCAAGAAATGGACTCCATGTAATCCTCAAAAAGCTGTGGAAATCCCAGATCTATCCAGATTTTTTTTGGCCATAGCAACAAAAGTCTGAACAATGTTTATAACTATCACAGTAAAAGTATATTCTTTCACTTAACTGATTAAAATAGTACTGAATCATCAACAATGGTGCTAAACCAAAGTGAAGTAGTTAGAATTGAAGCATGTCATAATTATTCCTTGTTTTCAAAAATTATCCACACCCCCAATTCTTCACATGATTGCTGATTTACAAAACTAATCATCATGAACACCATGCGTATATCTGTTGGCTTTGTACTAAAAAAATTTTGATTGATTTGTTTTTTGCTGAGTCTTCCCTACAGAGAAAATTTATAATTAAAATAGTTTAAGGCCTAAGTTCACTCACTTCTATGAAATTAAAAGAAAAAAAAACAACATAATTCAATTTATGCATCTTTAAATATCTGATATTATAACTCACCACTAAAACTATCTCTTAGGATATTATTGTATTAATAGGTGTATATGCATTAACATATGCAATTTCTCACCAAAATCGTTTTCTATGGTTAAATTTAATGAAAAATTTAAAACATGTGTTTATGTTATTCGTAATTAATCTCAATTTACAAACAAATAAACTGGGCTCAGAATGTTAAATTGTACAGATGTTGCCTCCTACTTATATATGAATAAACAAGGGAATAACAGCCATACCACATATTTTACCTTCATGTGACTTAAATGAGATGTTGATGCAAGATTGTGCAATTTGCCATTGCAAATGTTAAGAATTATTACCATCATTATTTTTAGTATTAATTATATATTGTAAAAGTAAATACTGTGTTAAATGAAATCTATTTTTTATTCTTTTAAAGAATGCATTTTTAAACTTTCTTAGATTTACTTTGTAAAATGTTAGAAGTATTTGGTAATATTCTTATTTGTATTTAAACAGAAGTCATATTTGCAAATCATTCTCCAACAGATTAGCTGAGATTTCAAAAGTGATCTTAATTTTAGGCATTGTCATATATTTCTTATATGAAGGGTTCATGCACCCACCTTCTTCAAATTTTTCTAAGAGGACAGTAATATTTATTTTTAAAAGACTGCATCTGCCATTTAGTGCCATGTACCTTAAACTTTAATATTTGCTACCTAGGAAGGTTTTGATACATTTTAAATGTTGTGTTTATACTAACTCACTATAAAATAAGATTGAAATTTATTTTCCTACACTAGAATGTGTTTTGATTATGAGAATTTGCTCATCTGATCATTTAATATTCTTTCCACAAATAGTTATAGAGGGTCTGGTATCTATGTATAAAATATTGTGCTGTGCACTCAAATATTAATATTCTGTTTATTACTTTACATAAAATTATCAACACAAACTTCCAAAACTAAAACATCATGTAGGATGCTTTAAAATGACTAGAAAACTTATAATTCTGCTATTTTCACTCTGATGTGGTTTTATGCTGACTTATTTACTATTCATTTCTTCATTCTTTAAATATTAATTGAGCAGATGTAACATTAGTATTTTTAAAGGATTCTTTTATTTCTTGTCCTTCAACATTTTTCCATCACTACACTTTCACCTTAGGACCATTTCTTGCTTTGACTTGCATATCCATTTAATATTAATGCTAATATTTGTGTAGTGATGTATACCTTCCAGAGGATTTATATATCTATTATTTATGTTGATCCCTCTTGAAACTTTATGAGAGGAGCAGGATAGCTATTCTTACCTTAATCTTACAAACAAGGGAACAGATTGAGTTTCAGAAAACTTAAGAGATTTGTCCCAGTTTACACAAGATGTAGCAAACTGAACTCACTTTATTTTTTAGGGTTTTCTTTTGTGAAAAATGGCTCTTTAACTGAGAGAAGAGTGTATATGAATTTTGACTTGTCCCTTGCATATAGAGTCTTCTAAAGATAGCCCATGTCTTTATCTAGAAAAGAGAAAGGAAAATATACTGATCAGTTGTCATCTTCAATATTTTCCTCTTAGGGACGCTCTCATTACCTAAATTGAGAAGTACTTGATAGGCTATTAAGACTTATGGTATAATTAATGCAAAAAATTCAGGGATACAATTGAGAGATTTTGTTTCAAGGATAAAAGAAGACAATCTTACAGGCTCAGATGAACTATTCACATTTTTTAGTGGTATAATGGACAAGGAAAATTATCTGCATTTATCATGAGTGCTCTTGAGGATCAGTATTTTTTAAAACAATATCTCTTTGAATAAAACTTTCTATTTCTCTTTGTAAGTCCTTCATAAAAACAGACATATGGGAAGCACAATGAATGGAATCACTTTTGGATTTCATTTTTTGACTGTTAAAGAATACTACTTTATGTGTTTTGGTAAAACAGAAGTAGCTGCTTATAAATTGGGCGACTCTCATAACACTTTTCTAGTGTCTTCCTATAATTGCTGCGGTGTTAGATATGAATGATTAGAAACCTCTAAGTACATCAATTGATAGGAATGCCTTCCCCATTCCCCTGTAGAAACTCATATTCTTCAAGGATTTTTCATGTACCAGTATGCATAAAAAGTATAGTGACTTCTGCTTTCTCTAAACTGTTATCTTTACTACCTAAAATGATATTTGCCATCATTTTGGACTCTAGAACATGCTTATAATAATGTTACCTATTTGCTTATAATAAATCTTTAAAGAAGGTATCAGTAGCTTCTTTAATAGGGGAGACAGCCCAAGGAATCTTAACTATATGCTTCCCATCTCACATCAAGAGGAATGGCTTAGTACATGAACTGAAATTGTCCAGAATCCAAGACTTTGTTTACTGCTATACCTTGAAAATTCCACGTTTTACTAGATGTATTGCACTGGGCTCTAGATAGAATCATTTTCTAGAGTACAGATCTTACATTGGGTTTTAGGCCCGTTACTCAGTAAACCTATTTGTGGGAATGTTTTTTTATGTAGTTGAATATACCACTTGGTTTATCCTCATATTTGGGGCCAACTCATGAAGAGAATGAGAAGTGAGTAGGAAGCTATAGGTGTTATTAGACAGACAGTGAAAGGAAAAGGAAAAAAAAATGATTTTGGACACAGAAACTGAAGCTTTTTGATGTGCTCCTTTTGAATGTCAAAATGACTTAGAAGAAAAATTTGGCAAGGGATTCTAAGAAGTGTGAAGATCTAAGCAACACAATGTAAGCATGTGTCTGTCTTAGACCTTGTGCATGAACATGATTAAATAAAATACTTTCTTTGTGTTCATTGGTTATTATGGTTAATTTTCTGAAGGCCTAATAAATAAGGGAGATATTGTTAATGATATATAAATAACATTATGTGATACCACATAAGATCAAAAACCTCTTTTTTGTATTTAGCATAGTTTGAAAAAAAATTATTGTGAAGCACTACAATCTGTTTTGGAAATAAGAATAGGTAGAACAAATATGGAAGAAAAGAGTAAAAAATGCAATGTGTAACTAGTTTGTTTAGAATCTCTTTGCAGTCGTTTTTTTTGGGGGGCAAGGACAACATGTCCACAAAAAAAGAACAAAACACTCTGTCCATTTATGCTGGGTTATGCAGTTTGAAATCAAGAGTCAAATAACTCACACCTGAAATATCCTGGGTTTAGCCTTTGTATTAGAGACAAGGACAGAGGAGAAGAGGAGAGAAAGACTAGAAAGCTATCTAACTAGAATTTTGGAGGCAAAAGGCAAAAGAAAGTTAATCATACTGTCAAAGAAACCAGATATCTTATTTAATTAACATCCAGAAATTATAACTGACATGTTTTCCTTTAAAAATAAAAAAGCTGGGCTGGGGTTGTGGCTCAGTGGTTGCGCACTCACCCAGCATGTGCAAGGCCCTGGGTTCGATCCTCAGCACCACATAAAAATAAATAAAATAAAAATAAAAAGCTAGCATTTCTGTGTATCTCTTGTATTATTTATTTTTTATTTTTCCCTAAAAATCATCTCAGACACATCTTTATTTCCTAGGTATTTTTAAAATGCTATGTTTCCTTCCTAATTTAGGTATCACTGCTATTCAAAGACACTAATGGAAATATCTGATTAAATTGAATCTCATCAGAGTAATAGATTTTTTTCTTTTTTCCGAAAGAGAAATTAACAGAAATTTTATATCAATATTATCCATTTCAGTGTTTATGTACAGCATGCTTAAGTAAAACTATATTTAATTAATAATAGAGCTTGAAATATTGCATAATTTTATTATTATTGTTATGGGGTTTTATATTGACATATTGTCCACTTACTTATTTTTTCCACTAACTTGTGTAAATATCTTTATTAACCTCATCTTCAACTAACTATTTTCTCTACTTGAACAAGCCACACATATCAGTTGAAGGTTCATGTCTGGTACAGAGATAAATGTCTAGAAATATTATCTCATATGTATGTGTGAGAGAAAAGAAAAGAAAAGAGTACCCAGCCCAAGAAGAAGATGGACCACAGAATTTCAGAACTGCAAAAAGATATTAGTGATCAAATTTCAAAATGAGCTACAATGGATTTAAAAGATTTAGTAGTAGAGCAGTTTTAAAGTTTAGAATAATCTAAGGGCTGAAATGTTAATATAATTAAGCCGATGAGCATAAAACTAGAGTGGCGGGATGGTTCATGTCCAGGCTGGAAATCTTCAGATTAAACAGATTTTTACACTCTTTTCTGTATTGCCCAGGCAGATAATCCATAACAGAGATCTTTCTTGTGAAATATCTAAAGCATGAAGTTAAGTGTGAATTTAAAAAAAAAGCAAAAAGATAAAATAGATTCAAACTTCTACATCTCTGCACTGCTGTGCTTCACCTGTATCAAGGTAAACATTGTAACATACTTGTAAAGTAATAATGAGGAAAAGCTGTCATTATGTATGAATCAAAGCCAAGGTGAATTCACTGAAAGGGAGAAGATTTCCTTTTCAAAACAAGGCATTCTTTTTTTAATGGGTTAAAGTAATTTTATTATCAATTATGAAGAAAAGCATGTATATATTTTAGTAAAAAAAAATATGAATTTATAATTATTATTATTTTTTATTAGTTCTAATCAGTTATACATGACAGTAGAAAGCTCTTCGATTCATTAAACACAGATGGTGAGAATTTTTCGCTTCTCTGGTTTGTACATGAAGTAGAGTCATACCATTTGTGCAATGATATGCGTACCTAGGGTAATGATAGCCGCTGTCTCATTCCACCATCTTTCCTACCCCCTTTTCATCTCCTCCCCCTTTGCCCCATCCAAAGTTTCTCCACTTAACTCCCCCCCACCCCCATTTTGAATTAGTATCCACTTATCAGAGAAAACATTCAGTCCCTGGTTTTTTTGTGATTGGCTTATTTCAATTAGCATGATGTTCTCCAACTGCATCCATTTATCTGAAAATGCCATAATTGTATTCTCTTTTAATGCTTAATAATATTTAATTGTGTATACATACCACAGTTTCTTTATCCATTCATTTATTTAAGGGATCTAGGTTGGTTCCTCAGTTTAGCAATTGTGAATTATACTGCTATAAACATTGAAGTGACTGTGTCACTGTAGATGCTGTTTTTAAGGCGTTTGGGTATAGACCAAGGAGTGGGATAGCTGGGTCAAACTGTGGTTCCATTCCAAGTTTTCTGAGGAAACTCCATACTGCTTTCCAGATTGGTTTCACCAATTTGCAGTCCCACCAGCAATGTATGAGTGTGCAAAAGAAGGCATTCTTAACCTGAAGAAATGAATTATTTCTTAGATGATCACTTCAGTTATTATACCAAAATTTTGAGAAGAAACATTACAAATAAAATTTAAATGAACCCATTTAATCTTCCCTCAAATAATACTATTTAAAGGACAATTTTGAATGTCATTGAAATTACCTATGAATTCCTGGGCATTATGCACGTAATTATCATGCCTATGTGGCAGAAATTCCAAAGGTATAATGACTTTTATCATAATATTTCTAAGTTTAAATACCAAAAGTGTTACATGAGAGAAGAAAGCATATATCAGGAATAAGAGAATAATCCACTTAAAGAAACATCTGCAACAAGTACTGTATTTAATTATGGTGATCATATTTTTATACTCTAAAGCTAGCTCATAAACTTAGGATCAAAATGTATGGAATCTTTGCTCTCCAGAAAAATCCACAAATACATTATATTTTCCAAAGTACATAAAAGCTAATAGTGTAAAATATGCACTAAAACAAAAATCTAAATTTTCTGTCAGAAGTGATACATACTGATTCCTGAAAGTTAAACAATAAGATGTCATCCGAGTGGAAACTTGAAAGGGAACTTTGTTTCTGTGACAGTAAGTGCATGTTGAACAAATCTAAATTATTCACGGATTGAAGACAAAGTTCAATAAGATAAATACTAGAGAGAACAGATAGAAATTTGTGCCAAAAAAAGCTGGTGGCATGGGCTGGGGCTGTAGCTCAGTGGCAGAGCACTTGCTTAGCATGTGTGAGGCACTGGGTTCTATCCTCAGCACCTCATAAAAATAAACAAATAAAATAAAGGCATTCTGTCCATCTATAACAACAACAACAAAATTTTGAAAGCTGATGGCACTTAAAAACTATTGTTGATAGCCTTAATTTTGGAGACCATAATAACCTTAAGGAGCTGAGAATACAGTTGGAGGTGACATGTTGGCAAAGTATTCTGGGTTTGATGTATATAAATAAAGGAAAGAATACACACACACACACACACACACACACACACACACACACACACACCTCTTAAAAATAAGAAAACAGTATTGAAAAGCTATGGAAACACTGGAGAACTTTGAGATATAATTTCACTATGGTTACCTAGTATTCATTCACTCAATCTGTAAATATCAATTGGAACATGTGAGAAAGCTAATTATCCATAAGAATTATTCACTTAATGAGCATTTGTTTTAACCTCTACTTTGTGATATGTTATATGATTGTCTTAGCATATTAGGGGTTTCTCTCTCTCTCTCTCTCTCTCCTCTCTCTCTCTCTCTCTCTCTCTCTCTCTCTCTCTCTCTCTCTCTTCTTCTCTCTTTAAGATAGGGAATGATAAAGGTTAATAGTTCACTCTTCTTCTGAACTTTGAAGAAATCCTATTCCCAACTGTCACATCCACAGCCTGGTTGTGCCAGAACAAACAGGACAAATGAGTGCTCAGAAGCAGCATGAGAGACATGATTTATTGGGAAAAGCTTACAAGAGATCAGGACTGCTCCAAGAAGAGTTTAGTGGTGACAGATTGACAGCACCTCCATCCCTTAGATAGTTTGCCAAAAATATCTCCTCTGCCTCATAATGTTTTGTCTAGTGGTGGCTGGCTAGATGAGTAGCACATATCCTTTCCACAGTGCCCTCAGTTCTGCACTTGTCCCTACTCAGAGAGTTTCGTATGTTGGGCTGCAGGTGCAGTGACATCACCAGCATTAGCTTGCTTAGTTTGCTTATATGACCAACATCCCAAGGAGCAACCACCCTGGCGTACAGGCAAGAAAGTAGCTTTCTACAGAAAACACTAACTTGCCCTGGTTCCCAGTAGGCATAAGAGAAAGCCAGTGTCCTTCAAGATAATGTGTATCTGGAATTTCTGGCCCAGACTTGCTCTTATCGTTTCCTTAACTTGGGTAGGTGTTTTGGGAACAGAAAAAAAAAGACATTCAGGGTCATGGCATTCTACTGTGTCCCTTTTCTTTAAGGGATGATACACCACTTTAACTGGAACTCCTTTGCTTTAATAAAAGAACACTTCAACTCATCAATAAGCATGCATACCATGCTCCATAGATACAAGCTCACAGCAAGTATACAAAGGAAGAATGTATATCCATTGGATAACATAAAAGTACTCCATGAGGATCTACATAAGAATCACCTTTCTGTTTCTAGAAGTTATACTTTCCTGAGCAAGCAGGTGGTTATTTATATCTTTAAAATGTACTTTATGAATTATTTAAGTGATTAAGTTACCTCTTTTGCACTGATTGCTAGAACACTTAGCATTCAATATGAGCCCCCTTCTCTACCTTATTTTGGACTTCAAATAAGAGAGTTATACATAACTCTGTCTTATCTTTCATTCTTACATTCCTTCTTTATGTGTTCTTCCTATTTTATGTTATCTTGCTGAAAATATATTTTCATTTTTGGACAGCATTAAATATTTTTGAAGGCAGATTATAAATAAACAAGTGCATACAGAAAAATAAGATTTGTTTCCCAGAAGGATTTAAAAGGTTTCCCTGCTATTGTTTAAAGACCACTATATAAAAGCAATGATAAATACTCTTTGTCAAGGGGCCAGATATGTTCTAAAACCTTTTTGGAAGGAATTAAATTATTTTTGTGAAGAAATTTGCTATGCTGATATCCTAGATATATTGCATTATCTCTCCAAGTACTTATTCCACCCATTTCTTTGCTGATCTGTGCCCTGGGAGCTTGCTCTCTCAAGATTGTTTCAGCTGGGCTTTTTGCCTTCTGGCTTTTGCTTTGTGTATGACTGTGGGGGATACCTGCAAGAGACAGGATGATAGAAACAGAGAGGTTAGCCCATCTCCATCTCTTAGGTTACAGAACCACTGCCTCCCTTAGCTCCTTTACATAATGATGTCTCACAGTACTAGCCATTGGATCTTGAACTAATGCTGCTTCCACTAAATTTCATGAACACCTTTGTAAATAATCCTTTAACTAATTATCTTCAGATTACCCAGTTTGAAAGTTTGAATGTAATACCTGTCTCCTTTAAGTATCCTTAAAGTATTGTCTAAGAATGCTGTGAAAAAATAACTAAAAATCCGACAAATATACGTGTGTGTGTGTGCGCGCGCTCACACGCATTGTATGTGGTGGTCTCTAGTTCTGCCTATGGGATTCCATGAATCCTCTGAAATTACATGTACATTTCACCAAGTACATGCATTTCTCTACACCAAGTTTAGGAGAGTATATAACTTCAGTAATTTTCAAAGGGATCTATGAAGAAAAAAATTAACTAGACTTTAAAAGTCTGGTTCCATAAAAATACTTTAATGCATTCTCCTCTCTGCTTGGTTACCACCAAATACATTAAGGTAGAATGCTTTCTCACTCTCCAACCCTTAGGTCATTGTTTCTAAAGGACCCAGTATTTTGATGTCATTAAGGTATCCTTCCTCCAAGAAATTTTGGAAAATGGAACACTCCCAGAAGTCCACATTTAGGAACAGAACATCTCCTTAGATGAATGATTTATTTCAGTATAAACCTAAAAGTGAGAAAACTACTAAAGACATGAAATCCCAGACATGCTTTGGCTAGCCAGGTGACTGGATGGGTCTCTAATCACTGTAGGTCTTTCCCAACTTGCTCAAGCTTTTAATGAAACATCTGGTAGGGTTTGCCCTCATGGTTGTCTTCTTCATGAAACATGAAGAATGCCAGAAACCTCTTCTCTATATTAAATGATGAACTTCACCAATTTCTGTTAGCAATCAACAGTATATTTTTTTTTTATTTTGATAGGGCATGCTCATTTTCTGATGAATTATTTTGCAAATATTTATTAGAGATGAGCAGCGACCGTTATCTCCAAAACTTCAGGTGGGAAAAACTCTTCTTTGTCAAGATCCTTTGAGAGAGATTCACTGTGGGCCAGAGCAGAGAAGCCAGGATATGGCTTACATAGAAATGATTATTTAATATATGATGTTCTTCCAGGTACTGAGCATCTTGGCTGATGTGCAAAACTTTATGAATGTCTCCCTGAAAATGCCCAAGGCAAAGATAGGAATAAATATTAAGTTATTTACATGACAACATTGCTTACTGGGAAAAAAAAAAAAAAAAACACGGCCTTTGTACTCAGAAGTGAATTAAAATTCATCTTACCTTGCATAATGTCTCTAAATAACATACTTAACAACTCTATGCTTTATTTTATCATTGATAGAATGGGTGCAGTATCTAACTTTGAGTGCGTTTGGGGGGGCTTATAAAAAGATATTAATGATGTGATGCCCTATAGTTTCCACTCAATAAAATGATGTTGTAATTCTTATTATAAGAAGTTCCACATGCATGGAAAACACCAAGTGATTATGCTTATTAATCCATTTTTTTATTTTTAAAAATGTTACTAGCTGGATGTAGTGACACACACCTGTAATCCTAGTGATTTGGGAGGGCACAGTAAGGGGATCACAAGTTCCATTCCAGCCTGGGCAACTTAGTGGAAGGCCCTGTCTCTAAATGAAAAAAAAAAAAAAAAAAAAAAAACAAAGATTGGGTAGTGTAGCACAGTGGTACAGTGTTCCATGTTGCATCCCCAGTACCACAAAAATAAACAAATAAGTAAATAAATAAATATATAGATAAATAAATAAATCACTGAAATCTTTAAAATAAATATACAATATATTTAAAATTTAATTTACTTTGGGGGAAAAAGATCACACAAAAAGTTAACAAAAGTCTTCTAATATTATAAAGTGTTTTTGTTGTTGTTGTTGTTATTTTGTATTCTTAAATGCTATGCAGGTAATAAAATGCATCTTCCTGGAGTGTACACTATCCCTAAATTTATTGGAAAAATATATATTGTTTTTATTCCTAAAATAATAAGTGGTATAAAATTTAACATACCTATATTATTCGTGTGCTTTGAGCCACATATAATGCTATTTCAATATGACCCATGTTCCATCGATTGGAGACCAAAACCTCAAATGAAAAAAAATTTGAGAACAATCTCAGGAATGAAAATATTAAAAAAAAAAAAAAAATGCCCTGGAAGAGCTTTTCCATGAAAATTTTTGTCAAATTCTTATTTTTTTGTAATTAAGAATATGTAGGTTATGCTGCTAATTAACTAATTCTCATTAATTAAGAATGTAAACGACGGACCCTATTTTTCTAAAACTTCACCATACATAGTAAAAACAGACTGGTCCATCCCTCCCCTGCAATCTTGAAATCAAAATTATATTGTTATACTTGAAAAATTTTAAATCCAGTTCAGAGAACAAAATTGAAATGTTAACTGATATTCAATACTAGATATTTTTAGCAGGAAGAATATGCTATTGTATTATTCTTCATAAATTTAATTAGAATAAAAGCTACTAGATGTGAATATGCTGCACAATAATTGAATCTAAGACAGTTTTAATGCAAACTTATTTCTCTGTAACTAACAGTCATTATCTCTAATTGTTGCCTGTTTTTTCCCTTTTTATTTCTTTTGTATGTTTTTATAGTTGATTTACCTTGATTTGAGTCAGCTTTTCATTGGTTATTATGGATTTCGGTCTGCTTCCCACTGGTTATTGAGCTTTTCCTATGCTGAACCTGTTTCTATCTGATTATCCAAGGGTTCCCCTGATGTGAACTTGATGAAAACCAAGTAGGGGGCATACAAATTGAAAAAAAAAAAAAAAAAGTTAAAAAAAAATTCAAACCATTGTTGAAAGGAAACAACTGTTTAATAACCATGGACTATTACGTTGTGTTTTCTTCTGAAGATTTATTCTTGGCAACCAACATCTGGGAGTTATGTGTAACTTTATTTACCCACTAGGGTCAAAGGTCTTAGGCCTTAAAAATCTAAACATAGATACCTCTTTTTATTTGGAGAATGCTCTATTTTGGTATAAAATATATAGAGACAGTCAACTATGCAAAAAAAAAAAAAACCGAAAAAAAACAAAAAAGGGTTCTATTCTCAATAGAGTGTGGAATGCAGAGGGATTGTCTCACAGCCCTGTGGCTTTGCATTCCATACATGTTCAAGGTCAAAGGGTCTCAAGTACTGGGGTTTGGAAGGCCACTGTAATTAGGGAAAGATCCTGTTGGAAATATTACATAATGGGCTGAAGAGGGAGGGCAAGAAATGAGTTTAATATTGATGGTGTGGATGCTCCCAATTGATTTGGTAAGATGAATGATATTTGGGGAATTCCTAATCATATAGGAGGCCAGGAGAACCATAAGAGAAAGAAACAGTAACAGAGCAATTTGAAAAGTGTTGCTAAATAAATTCATCAATGATTGACAGATGAATTGCTGAGTACAAAAGTGCCACAAGAAGAGTATAGCTAAAGACAATTTGGAGAAAGGGTCCCAGGAACAAAGTTTTGAATGGAAGGTTTTTGTTTTTGTTTTTATCTCTGGGAGCTGATCATTCTTATTTACCTTGAAATAACTGATATGAGTTAAAAATGTATCCCAAGGACACTGGACAGTCAGTGATGACTCTGAAGATAAGAAATAGATTTGCACTTTAGAAAAATATCTCTCTTGGCAGTGAATTGAATAGGAAGGAAATATTTAAAGGGGAGAACAAATTACAGTCATCTCTCTATATCTGTGGATTCATCATCCATGGATTCAACCAACCCATGGATTAAAATTAAACTGTGTTCCTACTGAGCATGTATAGACTTTTTTTTAAATACAATTATTGCCTAAATAACACAATATAACAATTATTACATAGATTTTACATTTTATTTGTTATTATAAGTTATCTAGAGATGGTTTAATATATACAAGAGGATGTGCATAGGGTTTAAGTAAACACTATCCTATTTTTATATAAGGGGCTTGTGCAAGTACTAATGAAAAAAAGTACATTTTGAGTACATTCTACAAGGACAGTTGGAAGAGTGTAAGTTCATTTGATTAAGATGCTCAGGAAGGGAATACAACATGTAAAGGACTTTGGAAGGAAAAAGGTCAGTATAATTTATGCATGAGTTTAAAACAAAAAATGCTGATTTCATTATTTGTTATTAGGAAAATGAATATGTATCTGCTTTGTGATTTTTACAACAATCATGAATTTATATTAATCAAAAAATAAAAAAATAAAAATAAGATTATTTAAAGCTAAGTTATATTTCCTCAGATAATTTATCTCACCTTTGGATTGTCCCAAACTGTAGGCATCATAATATTTGTTCTCTTTAGGTTCTTTGATATAGGAAAATGGGAGTAAGAGGTGAAGGAAAACTTCTTATAATAGTGACAAATACTTTTCAAAAACAATGCCCACATTTGATCAATAAGATCATGAAGATAACATGTATCTAAATACTTGTCATTGAACCCTCTGTTTGTGATACCATAGAATACCGATTCTATCATTTTTAATGTAACATCTATATTCAGATCTGTATTATTGCCTCTTGAATAATGTAGATTTAATTGTCCAGTATTACTTTAAATCACTTTTACTCAGCCAATTTCTCTTTGAATATTGACATATTTAAGAGTAGTTTTATTTTGAAAGTGGTTGTTTTGAACTGCCTTTAAAGAAGGTTAAGATTTGAGTTTGCAATGGACTGGTGCTTAAAAGTTGGGTAGCACTAGCAGGTGCCACTATAGTGGTTTTAAGATGTGTTATGTGAAAAAACCAAGCTCATTAAAATCAGTGTAGCAGGAACGACTGGGTACATATTCAGTATTTTGCTGTAAAAAGCCATTCTGATGGTTTTTAAACATTTCCTTGCATTATAGTTTGCTTGTGGGAGATGATGAAAACCTAGTTTCACAATAGAAGCTTTTATATGAAAGAAAACTTCAAAAAGAATAATGCTTTATGTAAAAGCAAGTTTACGTATTCAGTTTCTAAATGCCCTTTGCTATTATTGAATGCATTTGTATTTTAAAAGATTTTCATGCCTTCCATCACCATTTATGCTTCATCTCTCATAAAAGCAAAATCACTGCTGCTGTTTTTAAAAAGGTATAATATATACCCACAAATATTTTTTTTTAATAATGTATGTCTATATTTGCCTTGATCTCATGGGGGGAAAAGCTTTGGAATTAGAACAATATCTTTGAACTAACATTGTTCTCAACTAAGTATTGGAATTAGATCTTTTTTTTTTTTTTTCTTTTCCTTGTGAATTCTCAAAATTCAGTGATCTGTTTATAGTGAGAATTATTTCTTAGGATTATGCCTGAGTGGCTGATAACCCAAGCAGAATCAATTTCCTTGTCCTTTTGCAAAGTGTAGGATGAAAAAATTTTTTGCAAATTGGGAATGATGGGACTACTGTAGACTCAGAGGAAATAGTACCTCTTCTTCCCATGAGGGCTCCCTGGTTCCTTCAATTTTAAAATACACTTTACCCATTTCTTTCCTAATAAGCCTCCCTTTCTATTAGCTACTACTTCAAACTAATTTCTCTCTTTGGAGAGGACTGTGTCAGGACCTCAGTGATTCTAATCATCAGGGTAGGCTTCTTCATTGCTGTTGTCAGAACCAGCTGCTTTATGATTCTTAGAGCTAAGGCCCCTGGCCCAGGCATTTCACAGACACTCATCATATTCTTATCACTATCCCTAAGCCCTCAATCTTTTCTTGTGCACCACCACTTATGTAGGTTTCAGTGAAGCATGGACTATTTTGAGAGATCTACACATGGAAGGGCAAGCTTTAACTGATTTTTTAATTCACTTTTGTTCAAGCATTCAACCATTTCATCATCCCAGACACACTGCATTAGTTCCCACACCCATATTAAACTAAAACCCCTTGATTTTTTTTTTCACTTAGGATTTAGAAGGTACATTCAATGATAAAGGAATTCAGATCTGTTTATGCATAGTTACTTAGTACATAAAAATGAAACAGTTTCAATTATAAATGAGCAAATAACCTTAGTTTAAGCTTTTGATATTTTTGCTTTAATAAAATGAAACAGTCTCTCAAATCTTGCTCTGCCTTTAATCCATTCTCTCACACTTCTGTTTAGATAAGAAAGTAGAAATCCAGGCATGACATAGAAGACCTTTCACATTCTGCCACCTCCTTTCATGAGCCCTAAACCTTAGTGACACCAAAATAGTGTAAGATTTTCTGAGTATGGCATGCTTTGTCACATTTCTAGACTGTTCTTCTCAGAAAGAACTTGTATGTATTCAGTTTTCAGAAAGTGTTTCACATACTTCCTCTGAGAATTTTTCCTAACAAGAGCTACAGACTGTCTCCTCTACTTCCAAAGCATTTAGTATATACCTCTTGACAATTCAGAGTAACATCATTGTTTTCATGTCCACCTCAAAAATTATCAAACTCTGTAGCAAAAAAAGAAAAATTGCTTTCTTTATTTCATAATCTCCCATACTCCCCTCCACATATGGTATATGAAAGTGCTCTTAAAATATTTGCCAAATTAGTGAATAGCATTTATATCATAAAATGAGGATTTTTTTCTTAAAAATAATTATTCATTTTGCATTGTGAATTGTTTCTGTATCATCTTTCAATATGTGAGTGAGAAATGTTTGCTTATTCAACAACACTTATTAAATACCATCAACGTACTAAAGCTGATTTTGATCAGGCAAAGAGTAATAGATGATGTTGGTATGATGAACTCTTGGTTCTTACACTGACTAGTTAATTAGGATGTGTATCTTTCCTCAAAAATCTCACTTCTCCTTTTGGGGTGGCCTAGGAGAGGTATCACATAAGCTGTGTGTGTTAGCATCATTGTGTCATGTTACACTTTGGCCTTCTCTTGTCAATGCTGACTGTTGCTGAAGCCACTTGAGAATGGCATCTCACAACTGCTATTTTGGCCAGCATCCATAGTGGCAATGATTAGTATGGGTCTGGAGAGATTTTCTCCAGTGTTTCCAGAGTTCAGATGTTAAAATCCATGTGCATTTAATCAAAGTTGTGTCCCACATAACAATGAGGCAAATGCTCTTCCAACACTCAGTAACATGTTTTGTTATTGTGCTTGTTTCTTAGGGCCACCTTAATAATATACTATTAAAACATCAGGAATTTATTCTCTCAGGGTTCTGGATGCTAGAAGTCTAAAATCAAGGTGTTATCAGGGTCCTAGTTCTTTCAGAGGTCCTAGGAAAGAATTCTATCTTATCTTTTAAGACTTCTGGTGGTTACTAGCCACCCGTGGCATCCCTCGACCTACAGATACATCACTCCAGTCTTTAGCTTTATCTCCCCTGTGTGACTGTGTCTGTATTCAAATTTCTATCTTTTATGAGGACACCAATAATATTTGACCTATGGCCCATTATAACTCATTATGATTTCATCTTAATTTAATTATGTTTATAAGAACCCTATTTTCAAGCAAGATCACGGTCAGTCACAGTTTCTGGTGGGTATGAGCTCCTGGAGAACATGATCCAACTCAGCACACTTATCAGGTCCTAAATGGAAAATCCTAAGATAAATTATTTTACTTTATCCATCAAACCTTTTTCAAAGCCTGTATGCCTGGGCCTTGGCTGATCAACACTGCCTTCCTTAGTCAACCTTAAAGATATATAATCTTCTGAGAAGTTTAATTGTCATAGTCATAGCAGTAATAATTGTAATATAAAGATCCTTCTTCTGCAAAAAGATGCATTTAATGAACATGTTTGGACCAATAAAACATTGAAGAATTGTGCTGCAGTATTATTTTTTAAGGATTTAGAGGTAAATGATAACCAATATCTGTCCTCATGGGAGTCAATCTGGTAGGGGAGGCAGAGGGTTACATAGCAATGTGATAAAGGCTATAACAAAGTCATCTCAGGATTCCCTGTGAGCTAACAGGAAGGCATTTAACCTGCCTAGGGCAGAGCTGGAGGTATTAGCATAGTCAAAAAAGAGAAGGGAGAGGAATGCAGTGACTACATCTTGAATACCATTCCAAGACTGGTAAAATTTATCCTGTTACCAAGGAGAACTGATTGAGGATATTAAAAGGAAGTGAATGGATAAAATGGATTATTTTGGTATATGAGAAATGAATTTGAAAGTGGATATCAGTAGAGGAAGGAGGAAAATATTTCATTAGACAAGAGCTGCTATATATCTAAAGAAGGGTAGTAGAAGTAGAATGGATGGTAGGATAGAGCTTTCAAATACAGTTAGGAGCAATAGGATGCAAGAAGAAGGAGATGAATGGAAAGTACTCAGCCAAACTAAAATTTCAGCCTTGGGCTACTGTTTAGAGTCTAAAACCACTCACTGGAATAGTAAATGGACTGGGAGGTAGGGTGAGATAATTAGCTCAATTTGTGCTGCATCTTCAAATTAATTCTAATCCTAAACAAAACCTAGTAATCCCTATAAAGCTAAGACTCTTTATTCCTGACTTTCAGATCCCTTATACCAACTGAAACAGACTGTTTAGAGATGCTTTTGATTTGTTAGCTGTATTAGTTTCCTGTGGCTGCTATAACAACAAACCACAAACTTGGTGGCTTAAAACAATAGAGATATGTTCTGCTAGAGTTCTGATGGTCAAAAAGCCAGAATCAAGGTGTTGCTGCCTCTGAAAGCTCTAGAGGAGTGAACTCTTGCCTCTTCTAGCACTCAGTGGCTCCAGGTGTTTCTTGGCTTGTGGCAGCAGGACTCCAGTTTCTCATTGTTTTTACTCAAACTTCTCTGCATGCTTTAAATTTTCTCTGCTTTTCCTTCATACAAAAACTATATTTTCTCTTTTTTTTTTTGTGTGTGGGGGGGGTAGATTTAAGGCCTGCCTAAATAATCCTGGATAATCTCATTTCAGTATCCTTAATTTAATTAAATCTGGAAAGAACCTTTTTCTAAATAAGGTCACATTCCTTTCAAGGTTCTGGGTAGCCATACATGTTTTCTTTTTGGGGTGGGAGTAGGGTGGGGTGGGGATTACAAATTCAACACACTGCAGTAGCTATATTAAGAAAGTTTGTATTACAGTTTTCTAACTATATTATAGCTGTATAATTTTATTTTGATGAACATACAACTAAAATTTCTGTTCAGTAAATTTTTATGTTAAGCTTTCTGTTTCATAGAGGCTTTATTCAAAATCTCTATAATGAGCCATGGACAGTTTAATGTAATCATGTGAAATGTCCACAAAGGTTAAGATAAATATCCTGTCAAACATGGATCTTGTTCTCTGAGTAAGTGGGAGCAGCTGCAGGTTTACGTGGCTGTGACCCAGAGAATAAATAGACAATACATTTCTCTGAATGCTGTCAGTTTCCTAATTTTCTCTTGGGACAAGTTTCTATTCACATTCTTGACAACTCTGAAGTACTGTTCAGTCTCTATGAACATTCTACTATTGCGGATAGCACTAAATATGCTCCTATGAAATTAATCCAAAGGAGCTAATGTAGTCTATAAGTCTGTCAGTCATTTTAAGATATGTGGTTTCATCAGCACGGTACAGTTTTATGAATTATTAAAATTAATATAGTCACCTTTTTAAATCTCATTTCTCTGTATTGTTGACTTTAATGACTGAATACATAGTGCATTCTTGATTTTCATGTGTGTTCATTCATTTACTCCCAAATATGCATTGAACACCTACTATAAGCTTCTCCAGGGTGAGAAACTAAATTTGTCCTCATGTCCTCAGTGCTCAGTATAATGGTAGTTAGAATACATTTGACCAGTGAATGACTGCTTCAATGAATATGTAAATCTTGAGAAAAATAAAGGATACTCTCTAAACTCAAAGTGCTTGTTTTAGTATAACTTGTATTTATACTGTATCATAATTTAACTTTTAAAGAACTTTAGGCTGGTGGAACAAAATGATGCTTGATAAAATGACCAATGAAAACAAGTTTAGTGGTATTCTCATTTGCATAGCTACAAAATACATTTCAACAAGTAAGTGCAAATAGCTTTCAAATGAAAATATTGACTAAGAATTTTTTTTAAAAGATAGAGGAATCTTCTATTTTTCCTACTCACTTATGCATTTGTTTATTCATTTATCCATCAAATATTTTCTAACTATACTATATATATGTGTCTGTATGTTTATTTGACAGTAGTAATGGTGTGTGTTCATTCTTTATATATATTTATATGGTTCTTTGACAGTAGTACTGGTTATGACTGTTCTGCAAAATATTTTGTGTTAAGGAACCATATCAATTTTCTTGATTAAGAGGGGTTTTGACTTTGTTTTTTTAATGACATTTAAATTAAAAAAATGGAAATATTATCTGTTTGATATGTGATAAAATTTATCAAGAGGTTGTTTTAGTAATTATTTGTGGTCCTCATTGTTCTTTCTCTGAGCAAATTCAACAGACATAAGTACAAACTGTGTTTAGAATTGCACAGTGCTTAAGGATTAGGAAAACATAATTTATGAATATGAAGAGTACTGATTTTTAACAAGCATCCATTCCCTTATTGACCAATAATATAAAATTATTGGCCAACATATAGGAAAATATGTCTAGAAGCAAGAACATTGTTTTACTAGTAGAAATATATATTTTAAAATGTAGTCTATTGATTTAAAAGAATATAAACATTTTAAATTTGTGTATAATGTAACAGGAATTACATTCATATTTTAACATTAGGAAGGGAATCTCCCATATTTTATGAGATTGTAGTGAACAATAGAATAAAAGTGAGGAAACACATATAAGATTAATATTCCTTTGGTGTTTTGAATAATTTTAAGGCAGAATAATTTATAGTAAAAAAAATTCCTGATTGAATTTGAAAAGATTTTTTTTTTTTTTTTTTTTTGCAAACAGATAAAGGGATCTGAATTCTAGCAGAAGTAATCAAATAGATTTATTGTGAGTTCAACCACACTTTTATTAAATTCTCTGCTCATTGAAGATTTTGAAAATTAAATTACTTAATATATGTAATATAATTAAGCAAGGTCTGGCACATAAAGAGTAATAAATAGATTGTAGCTATTAACTATGTATTACCATTAGCATTATTAGCATTAGAAGTTTTAGTAGTATAGCCATATTTTAGAAAATCTGAAGCCATTCACTTTAAATTGAATTATTATTTTGGGTAATGAAGAAAAATTATTCTAATTATAACAGCAACACAGTACTTTTCTAAACATCAGTTTTAGCATGCATTCCCTCCTCAATAAGTTTAAACCATAAAGGGATGTGCATCTTAGAGTCAATGAAATACAATATTATTCCAGTTAGTGCACTGGCAGTGGAATTCTTTAAACTGGCAAGAGAGGTGAGTCTGGAGTTCATTATCACAGGACAGCTTTTACTTCTGCTCTTCCACCACTGGAAATTGGGCCCACTGATGATGATATGAAGCTTGGTATATTGATGCTTCTGAATGATGAACCCTGAGCCAGGGGCAAATCAATGTTTGGTTAATGAACTTGCCTGTCTTTTGGGTTTTAGGAATTTTTTTTTTTTTTTTTTAAATTTAGGTTAAACTCAATTCTCTTTAGCAGTGTCAAATCAAAATTTTCAATGTAATGTTTGAGGATGACAAGCCATGCCTAATATTTGGTCTAGGATTGTTTTCCCCAGGTGTGCTTATAATAGGAATCACATTGTTTGAAATTATTTCAGTGCTATGGGGTGAGACTTTGAATAGAAAAATAATTATATATTCAAACATTATTTAATAATGCAGAACCTTTAAGTTGATACTTATTAATTTAGAATACTAGATTTAACATAATATAGATATAAGGTGTTTTACAAAATCCTAAACAGATATAATTAAAGAGGCACATAAATTTATTTTTATATACTTATTTTGTATATTAAAACTAAACTATATTTATATGTTGAGGTATGATTAATTTCAAAATATTATGTTAGTTTTCCTAAAATAAAGAATGTTTAGAATGATTCTTGGATTTACAATCTTAAAAAATATACTTCCAACTTCTACTTAGACACAGCATATTCAGGAAATATTCGCTTGGTGCATTGGTTTGGTGATCATTTTGATCGTTCATTTCAGAATTTGAGTCAGTTATATGCTTGTGCAGGTTTAAATTAAGTTGGTATTTTCTCTTTCATTTTTTTCCTTCTTTTTCAGAGACAGGTTATATAGTTTCATAGATGAACTTCTTCACATCTCTAATAAATAATTTTAGGTTGTCTTTGATATGGAAAAATAAAACTATATAAAAATAAAATTTGGTTCAATCACTGGGAAAACTTTCTTTCATGTGTAAGTGCTTTTTTATGCATTTTATCATTGAAATCTCTTAGGTGTTCTTGCTGTCCTATAAGGGACTTTTCCAATTCACATGTAGTGTTCTTACAGTATATTTTACCTACAGCTTCTACATCTACTATTCTCACTGTTTGAAACATTCTTCCAAAATTCCATATCTGACTAATTTGTATTCTGCTTAGTTATCACCTTCTCCAGGCAACCTTCTTTGATCCTTCAAGGTACCTTATATGTATTCCCCATAACATACCACTATTATAGAACATTATATCATATTATAACTTGCTATTTGTAGTTCTTTACCACATGCATTTTCTCTTATTATTCTGCCTAATACTTTGTAGATGTGCAAAAAATAGTATTTGAATGCAGATATGGAATACCCAGTGAAGTACCCAGTTTCCCAATACTGTAGTGTAGAAGCTATTATTTTATATGAACCAAGTTTGCCCTCTGGAGATCATGGCCATAAAGTTTCAAATTCTGCTAACTTCACATAGCAGGCATGACTCACTCAAGATGCTCAGGATTTCATGTACTGTAAACTTTTTAAAAAAATCTTGAATTCAAACAAACATATGTGTTGGTGTCTCTGGTATGTGTTTATTTATGGAGTTGAAAGATATGCATTTGCTGGTAGTTGATAATCTACTTATTGAATTAGTTCAATCACATAAGTAATATTAAGATAGTATATATTAGAAAAAGAACTAGCCAATATGCAAACGAAGCATTAAGTAAGGACCCTGAGAAGCAAGGGAAAAGACAATCACTGAAAAGGTGTTCCAGACTTCTACAGTACTGGAATAAGTAAATCTCAAAACACTTTTGAGACTGAATTTAACCAAATTATGTATTGATAATATATTGATTACATGTTCATTGTAATCAGGTAGGCTGCGATTAGTCTCAGAGGGATTCTTTTTAGGATAAAAATCAAATTTTAAAGCATACATTTGGAGGAATTGTAACATTCTAGAAAACTTTGATTAGTACCTCTCTATAGTGTCATAGAACTAAGTCTTTCTCCATTTTAGCCCTCATTATAAATGTCTTGTTATGAACTGGCTATGAGATGTCCCCCAAAGCTCCTGTGTTGATGCAGAAGTATTCAGAGATGAAAGGATTAGATTATGAGAGCTGGAACCTTATCAGTCTGTCCTAGATTTAATGGACTACTGGGTGGCAACTGTAGGCAGGTGGGGCATGGCTAGGGGCCACGCTCTTTCTCTTTGCTGTCTCTGCTTCCTGACTGCCACCAGGTGAGCAAGTTCCTCTTCAGTGCCCTTCATTGATGATGCTCTGCCTCACCTCAGGCTCAAAGCAATGGAACTGGCTGACAATGGACTGAACTTCTGAAACTGTGAGCCAAAGTAAATGTTTCCTCCTTAAATTAGGTCTAGTCCGGTACTTGGGTCACAGCAATAAAAAGCTGACTAAAACATACCTCTTAGATTTGTAGTTTTCATTTCCAAAAGTTTATTATCATAAAAACACTTCTATAGTCCATCTATATCTAGATTAGTAAGCAACATTATATGAATAATTTTACCAGTAGCAGTCATACTACTGGAAATAGTTAACATTTATTATACTTATGGAAGACAAATCGCACTCACTACTTGCCTTGCATGGATCATCTGGTTTAATCTTTGCAGTAACAGCAGGAAGTAGAGACTTCCCTTGTAGTCTGCCTGGAGGGCACTGAAGACAGCCTCAGAAATTTATCCAGGCCCTAAGAAATTTAACAATACCCTCTCTCTAAATAAAATGTAAGATTTAAAAACAAAAATCTTGAATTCAAGATGTGGTCAGTGGCTAAAAAACCGCAGGTTTAATGCCGGCATTAAAAAAAAAAAAAAAAAAAAAAAAAGAATGTGTACAACTTGCCCAGGTCACCTGGCCAGGGAGAGACCTAGGTTTTTTCTGCTTCTAAATTTGCATCCTGGAACACTGCCCTTTCATGAGAACACTCTGGGCAGCACTATGAAAAAAGAAATGAATACTCCAGTCTTTCATATTCAGTTTTCTGAGTATAAAAAACTAAATTACTAATCTTTAAATTTACTTCTGCTCTGTGTTTGTGATCAATTTATAGTGATGTTAATTAACTTGATTTGTTACAAATTGACACAGCTGCAGTGAAATATCCCACCCTTCTTCCTTGTCTTCAACTTCATTTAGTTCTTCTGTCAGGGATAGGAAACCTAGATATAAAATGAGAGGAAAAAAGCAAGTATCATAAATCTGTTGAACATTATGGTTCATTGATTCTAATGTCCTTATTCATCACAAATTATGCCTGGATTAAAAATAAAAAGACAATAAAATACCTACCAGTCACTGTTCACTGATGAACCAAGAACTTAAGTATCTGTTTCCTGAGATTTAGGCAATTTGATGGAAATAAGATGTGGATTTAGTCATTACAGGTTTTTCACAGAATGATGGTAGTTAAAAGATGCACACTGGAATTGAATTTTAAAGTGAAAAAAAATCCAATGTCAATGGTACCTTGTGTTTTTGAGTCTTCAAGTTGAAGTTTTTGATTCACTTCAACTGAGTTTCATTGGACTCCTTGGACAATTTATGTAATATGTTTTGTAATTCTCTGATGCATGTTTCCTTATCCCTTGATTCTAAATTTGGAGAGAGCTTCAGAGCTATGCATTCTTCAAGCAGCTTATGTGATCTCTCCTGTGTTCACCTAAAATTACAGCTGCTTCAGAATCAGATGAACATAGTTTTAAGTCTACTCTAGAAATGTTTAGCTGGAAAATTTAGCTTAGTTCCTTAAATTCTTGGAAGTCTCAGTTTCTTGCTTGGTAAAATATCTGATTCATAGTGATGGAAAAGAAGAAAATATTTTTTTGAATGTCTATGACATGAAGTTTAACTGCTTACTTGAGTCCTCAGACTTTCCAGGTAAGAAACACTATTTCCCATTTAACTTAACTTGTTTCTTCTTTTTAAAAATCATGCATATATACTCTTTTTCTGGAAGTCATACCCTGCTTTTTAAGTAAAATAATTTTTTAAGGATGTCTTTATTTTGCTGCTTTATTTGAATATTACTTTGGCTAGATTTAGGATTTGAAATTAAAAACCATTCCCAATATTGTTTTTTTATTATTTAGCATTTATATACTAGCATTAAGAAATTTGATATCACTAATAAGCATTCATATATTAGTGACTTATATATTAGTAGCTAAAAATATGGGCTATAGAGTTAGCCTATGTCTGTTCAAATTCTAGGTCCAAAACTTTTTACATATGACTTTGATCAAATTATAAGTTGCTTTGTATTTTAGTCAGCTATTTTGCAGCTGTGACTAAAAGATCTGACCAGAACAACTCTAGAGGAGGAAGAGTTTATTTCAGGGCTCACAGTTTCAGAGGTCTTAGTCCATAGAAGGCTGGCTCCATTTCTCAGGGCCCAAGATGAGGCTGAACATCATGGAAGAGTGAATGGCAGAGGAAGCAGCTCATACCATGGTGATCAAGAACCAGAGAGGATCTCCACTGACAGATACAAACACATATGTCAAAGTCACACCCTAATTCCCACCCCTTCCAGCCACACCCTACCACTTCAGTTACCACTCAGTTAATCCCTATCGGGGGATTAATTCACTGATTGAGTTAAAGACTCTCACATTGCAATCATTTTTCCTCTGAATCTTCTTGCATTGTCTCACAATAAGCTTTTGGGGAGACACCTCACATCCAAACCATAACACTTTGTTTTTAATTTCTTCATGGGTATATTGGGAAGTATGATATGATACGGCTGAAATTGTTCAAGAAGTTTAAATAATATACTACATAGCCAATGTAATAGATACAGAAACCTCTGTAAATATTAGGTATTTTTATTGTAGTAATGATTGTTCTTTTTCAGGTTTTAGGGTTTCTTTGTATTTAGTACTCTATAACTTTACTCTGTTAAATTAATTGTGGCTCCTTTTTCGTTCAGTTTACACTAGGTGAGTTATGATAATAAGAACTATCACACAAAATTCATACTTTTCAGGATGAATTAGATATACTAGTACTTGAGAATCCATGCATTAGAAGATTTCCTTTTGTTTATGCTGTTCCATTTACTGGTCCCTTCACATTGATGTCAGTTGCCCAGAAATCATTTGCTTTTCAATTGTGCTCTTTTTTCTTTGCCCTACAGCTTGTCACGTGAAATTTTTAACACTCATTTGTAAAATTTCTAAGACTCCTATTTTTTCCCCCACAACAAATATTTATTACCTTACAGAAAGGCAGCATTCTCTTGACCCTTAATAAAATGATTTACTGTGTAGATTATAAATTCTCTTCTATTTGTATTATCATCTCTGTTTCTTTTGATGTTAATTCTGCTTGTTGTGGCCTGTCTTATCAGGGTTGCTTTTTCTGACATATTTTCCTGGTTATCTGTTTAATGTTGTTTGTTGCCGCCTGTAGTGATTGCTGCTTGCAGCAACGACGCCGCGGGAGAAAATTCAGAGGCAGGATGGAAATGAAAAAGTTCTTTTATTCTGCTCTCTTCTAACTTCTCTCTCCGGCTCCAACAACCTTTCCAACTCCAACTCCAGCCAACCCTCTAACTCACCCTCACCCAGTTAAATACTTTTTGCCTTAACAAGGACACGTGCTAACAGCTCGAGCTTACAGGTGTGTCACACAGTGTTCACGGGCATAAAAAGATTCTTAGATGAATGCATGAATATCAGGTGAAAATACTTGAACACCTTTATGGCTCTCAGCTAGCCGCCATCTTAGCTATCTCCTTAATTAGGGCGCTTACATTCCCCCCCTTTTGTTTTAAAAGAGGGGATGCTCTAGGGCATCTATGTGCAACCAACATTCTTACCCTTCGTTGGATAATCAAGGCTGTGCCCTTGACTCCCGTCTTAGGTTGATATGTTGGCCACATGAGACTGTCCCGTGGATGGGTGACGACCTCATCTGGATCAACTGTGCCTGTCTTGTACCCCTCTAGGGATCTTACCCGTCATTGGCTAACCAGCAGTCCAATCGAGCCCTTCAGGATCGACTGTGTGTTGACTAATAGCAGTCCAATTGTGAGGAGATGCTGTGGCTTTAAGGCGGCATGCCTTCTGCTGATGAGCCAAGTTCCATAGCGAATCAAGGTCTTTAAACAAATCAGCTGCCCTAAATTCCATCAAGTAATGCATTGAGTTCTCTAGACAAACACCCGCAAGGCATTGTCCCCTAATGTCCCAAACAATGAAAGATCAAAATGTCTACTTGTTATAACACGTTGATCTAGGAGGCCCCATGCATGCAGAGCAGAGGCCACACTGCTGGTGAGGTTGTTTGATGGATGCTTGAGCAGCAGGGATGCTTGTAGCAATCGAGATCCCTGTAGCTGTGGCAGCAGCTGTCTTTTTTATGTCTGGACAATGCCACCAGCAAATCTTCAGGGCCCGCTACCTAGAAACTCAAGCATCAATTATTAAAGGAAAGGCAGTGCTATTCCAGCACTGAGTCAAGAGGCGAGTTATCAAACTAAAAAATAGAATTATTAGATTAGAAAATCAAAGTTGATCTCTGCTCACACATATTGCTGCTTGAGCTCCCAATAAAGCAAAGAAAGACTGAGGGTATTTACTGCATTAAAGATAGATTAAAGAAAAGCTAAAAGCACTTTGGAAAAATAATTTGTTAGCTGCAACCCCTGAGTCTCTGCATACACAGCAACCTTCTATGAAATTACCTGTTGAAATAATTGAAATTAATCAGCTATTAAACAAATAAAGTTAATTACAAATAAACAATCCCATGTCAAATACCAAAATATTAGGTTGTACAGTATTAGTCATATTCTTTGCTGAAGAGAAGTCCCAGGGACACCTATAAATCAAAATTGAAGGTACCTTCACTTTTTAAATTGTTTACCCAAATTGAATACTCTAAACTTAAATGAATTAAAGTTATTTGGATCCATATACATATATATATATATCTTTTTTATAATTAAATTTTTTAAATAATATTAATTTTCATAAGCGCTTTGTTATTTGTGACATCACACTGGACAGACGCACATA
Source organism: Tamias sibiricus (assembly GCA_025594165.1). NCBI lineage: Eukaryota > Metazoa > Chordata > Mammalia > Rodentia > Sciuridae > Tamias > Tamias sibiricus. The sequence goes on from CM046660.1 coordinate 82,929,608, forward strand.
TAAACATGTATTTGTGACGTCACATTAACATGAAATTTAGACAAATGCAGAGATAAAGACATATATAAAAAGAAAAAAAAAATACAATTGTGTGCACACTAAAGAGAGATCTTCTCATCCCAGCCGGGAGGAATGAGACTTAAATTGTGAATTTATTGGAGGACTCTTTTAAGGGAATCATTCCATCTTGGTCCTCTTGATTTTGTACTTGTTTTATTAATCTTGATTCCTCAATAACTTCATCTTGGTCCTTTTGATTTGGTATCTGTTTTATTAATCTAGATGGTATCCATATTGGGGAGGATTCATGCTGTGGAAAAACACAAACAGATCCTCTCCCCCAAATTAATACTGGATCTGGACCCTTCCATGCACCTGAAAGAACATCCTTCCAGTAAACCAAAGGTTTATGTTGTTGGTGTGGATTCCAATGTCTGTCTCCAGCTGAATATCCATTAGAATCTAAAGTTAAAAAATTTAAGGTAAACAGGGCAACTGCCAATCTTTCCCTAGGATTTTTCCAATTTCCTTCTTTTTGCTTTAATAGCATAATTTTGAGTGTGTGATTAGCTCGTTCAATTATACCTTGACCTTGAGGATTGTATGGGATACTTGTTTTATCGAATATATTGAATTCTGTGCAAAACTGTTTGAAAGATGAGGACGTATATGCAGGGCCATTATCTGTTTTAAGCATTTTGGGGATGCCCAATGCAGCAAAAGCTTGCAGACAATGAGATGTAACATCTGTAACTTTTTTCTCCAGAATGTAAGGAAGCAAAAATCATGCCTGAGCATGTATCTATGGTGACATGAATAAATCGCAATTTTCCAAAACTTGGCTCATGAGTGACATCCATCTGCCACAAATGATTGGGCATTAATCCTCTTGGGTTAACCCCATAATGTGGATTGGGCAAATGTGTCACACAAGATGACAATCCTTCACAATTGTTCGAGCTTGCTCCTTTGTGATTTTGAACCTTTGTTGTAATGTAGTACTGTTGACATGAAATTGGGAATGGAACAAGGTAGCTTGTTGGACTGCTGAAAATATAAAGATTGTTTTAGTGAGGGCATCAGCCTTTTGATTACCTTCATGGAGAGGACCAGGCAAATTAGTATGAGTTCTGATATGTCCAATAAATAAAGGTTCTTTACGTTCCCATAGGAGATTTTGAATTTGAGGAAAAAAAAAAAAAAACAATTTAAAGGCTGGAGTATGTGGTGCTATTGGACCTGCTAGCTCCAATTTAGGGACAGCATGTACAATATAGTTGCTGTCTGAAAAAATATTTATAGGCTGTTCTTTAAAACTTTCTAGAGCTATTATAATAGCTTCAAGTTCAACTAATTGGGCTGATTTTTGACCAGTAATATGAATCATATTTTCTTTTTGAGTGACTATTGCAGCAGTACCATTAGAGGACCCATCTGTAAATACATTGAATGCCGTAGGAATAGGTTGATTTTTTATTACCTGTGGAAATATAATGGGATGATTGACACAAAAAGATAGTATAGGAGACTTAGGAAGATGGTTATCAAAATTTGCAGAAGTAGAGCATCTAGCCCAATCATTATCATTGAAGCATAAATATTCAAACTGTGACGATGAATAGGGAGTAATAATAGTAGCAGAGTGAATGCCAAATATTTTAGTAGAAGTCTTAAGTCCTTGAAGAATAAGTTTAGCCACCATGGAGGTATAAAACTCAATTGTACTTTTAGGAGAGATGGGTAAATGTATCCATAATAAAGGTCTCTGTTGCCAAAATATTCCTGTCAGTGTATATTGTGAAGAAATAATAATCAATATTAGTGGTCGAGCAAAATCAATTCTATCACAATGGGATCTTTCAATGGCCTTTTCTACTAATTTTAAAGCTTCCCTAGCATAAGGAGTCAATGTTCGCGGTGAAGATGGATCAGGGTTCCCGCGAAGAATATCAAATAAGGGTTTTAATTGTTTAGTAATGAGGCTTAGTGTAGGGCGAAGCCAATTAATGTCTCCCAGCAGTTTTTGGAAATCATTGAGGGTGGTCAAATGTTCTTTATTTATTAAAATTTTTTGAGGCCTAATAAAGGTATCCATGATTTTAAGTCCTCAATATAATATGGGAGATCTAGTTTGAACTTTTTCTTCAGCAATTTTTAATCCATATCTTTTACAATTTTCTGTCATATCACTGAATATGGTAAATAAGATTTCTTGATTAGGGTGAGCAAGCAAAACATCATCCATATAATGGAGGCACATAAGGTTTAGATATTTGATCTTAATAGGCTGAATAGCTTTGTCTACATAGATTTGACATATAGTGGGGCTATTAGCCATTCCCTGCAGTAGCACTTTCCATGGATATCTTTTATCAGGGTCATTATTATTGATAGAAGGAACTGAAAAACAAACCTGGGGGCATCCAGAGGAAGTAGAGGAATGGAAAAGAAACAATCCTTTATATCAAGAGTTATAAGATGGAAATTTTTAGGAATAGCTACAGGATTAGGAAGTCCAGGTGGGGTAGGGCCCATAATTTGCATGGTTTTATTGATTTCCCTAAGTTCATGTAACAATCTCTATTTTCCTGATTTTTTCTTGATTACGAATGTGGGGGAATTCCAGGGAGAGGTAGAAGGCTCTATGTGTCCTGCTTCTAGTTGTTCTTGGATTAATAGGTGGGCTGCTTGTAATTTTTCTCTAGATAGGGGCCACTGAGGGACCCAAACTGGCTTATCAGAAAGCCCTGGTATTTTCAAAATTGTTTTCTTAGTTGCCCCTAGAAAAAATATCTTTTACCCATTTGATGATGATTTAGATTTTTATTTTTAACACCTGCGGGCTTGGTTGCAAGGTGTACCCCCATTTGCTGTAGAATATCTCTTCCCCATAGGGTAACTGGCAAGCTGGTCAAACATAAGTTTGGAACGTTCCTTTATGCCCTTCATTATCTTCCCAATTTAAGACTACAGCACTTTGTGCTGGGGTGTTAGTATATCCCAAGCCTCTTAAACTATTTGAGGCCTTCTGCAGAGGCCAGTGCTTGGGCCATTGTTGTAGATTAATGATGGAAGAGTCAGCCCCAGTATCAATCAGCCCCTCCATCTCTATACCTTGAATTTTTATTTTGCACATAGGCCTCCGTGAACAATCCTGAACCCAGCAAGCCATAGGTCCCGAGCCAGTGGAACCAAATCCTCTATTGTTCCTATTCTGCGGCATACTCTTGAATGAGTTGTGGAAACTGGGAAGGAGAAGCAGCTGAGCAATTATATCTCCTTGGTTAACAGAGATAATGCCTCTAGGTGAACTAAGCATTATTTTTATTTCTCCTTGGTAATCAGAGTCAATAACACCTGGTGTTACTTGAAAACCTAATAGGCTTTTAGAACTTCACCCGAGGATAAGTCCTGCAGTCCCTGAGGGAAGAGGTTCCCTGACTCCCATAGGAATCAGTTGAACCCCCATTTCAGGTGTTACCACTCTTTGGGCGGTGGAACAGAGGTCTAGTCCTGCACTTCCTCTTGTCCCTCTGACAAGGGAGCCAATGGGTAGGAGGGATTGTGATGAGGAATTGTCTGTATGGATGTTTGAGGATATTCCTCATCTAATGCCTTGTACATTTGAGGGCCCCGAGGCATTGGGCCCCATGCTCCGTTTTTTGAATTCCTGGACAAAACATTTCCATAGATGTCAAATTTAGAACGGCATTTATTGGCCCAGTGATTTCCCTTTTTACACCTGGGGCAGCGGCCTGGGGCATGGCATAAGCTTGGTCTTATTTCTCTTTGGGGATATTGCCTAGAATATCCTGGTTGATTATAATAATTTTGTCTGGAATATCCCGATTGATTATAATTTTTTTGTTGAGCCCTATTTGTGAAATTTTGAGGGGAAGCACCTCTCATTGCTGCTGCAATCACATTGCCTGTGACAAAGGCATCATTAATATCTTTACATAATCTAATGTATATTGAAAGGTCCTTTTTATTTTTCTATGGTCTTATAGCATCTTGGCAATATTTATTGGCATTTTCATATGCCAACTGGACGACTAAGGGCATTGCTTGATCTACATCCCCAAATATTCTGCCTGCATTCTTAAAAGTCTGTCAGCGAAATCAGCATATGGCTCATTAGGCCCCTGTATTACTTTTGATAAGCTGCCTTGAAAATCACCTGTTCCTGGTAAGGTCTTCCATGCTTTGACAGCAGCAGCGTCTATCTGTGCGTATACACCGGGATCATATTGCATTTCTATTTGTAGTTCAGCAAACTGTCCTTCACCTGTTAGCATATCTACGTTTCGGTCTAGGAAGCCTGCAGTTACATTTCTCCTAGCTGTTTCTACACAAAGTTCCTGGAATTGTGACCTCCAGATCAGGTATTGTCCTCTGCTCAATACTGCCTTGCATAACCCCTTCCAGTCTGAGGGGGTTAAAGTTAAAGTGTTAAGGGACTCCAGCATGCTCAATGTGAACAGAGCTTGAGGCCCATAGGTCATTATCACCTCTTTGAAATTTTTTATTGTTTTAAAATCTAGGGATTGGTGGTATCTCTGCCCGTTTTCATTTTCAAATACTGGCAGGTCCCAATGTTTCTGCGGGTTTTGGTGTTCGAGGGCGTGTAAGTGCTCAGAAAGGCGGTTAATCTCTGCCTCAAGGGCACGCATACCCTCAGAAATACCCCTCATGGTTTCTGTAATGGATTCCACCCATGAGGAAGCAGAGGGCACAAGTGGTTCCCTCTACTTGACGGTCCTTTCTGGTCTCAACTGACTTAGCGGAGGAGGCTGTGCTTTCATGGTTATTTAGCTCTTCCTCATTACTATCACTTTCACTGGTAATATCATCCTGGGTTTCAGATTCTATTGAGAGCACGTATTCCTCGGCTATTTCTAATAAATCTCTGATAGCTTTAGCAGCTCTTATTTTTGTTATTTTTGAGTTCACACCAATATTATCCTTACTGGTCTTATCTGACTCAGTGGAGGCTATGCTTTCTTGATCACTTTCCTCCTCACTATCAACTGAGTCAGCGATGTCAAAAAATTCTTCCATGGCTTTTATTACTCAGCTTTTTGTTATTTTCGTTCGCACCCATCTTTAAAGATTTCTCAGTTCTTCCCTGCCAATTCTGAACTCCCCGTATGGGCCACCACTTGTTGCCGCCTGTAGCTATTGCCGCTTGCAGCAACGACGCCGCGGGAGAAAATTCAGAGGCAGGATGGAAATGAAAAAGTTCTTTTATTCTGCTCTCTTCTAACTTCTCTCTCCGGCTCCAACAACCTCTCCAACTCCAACTCCAACCAACCCTCTAACTCACCCTCACCCGGTTAAATACTTTTTGCCTTAACAAGGACACGTGCTAACAGCTCGAGCTTACAGGTGTGTCACGTGGTGTTCACGGGCATAAAAAGATTCTTAGATAAATGCATGAATATCAGGTGAAAATACTTGAACACCTTTATGGCTCTCAGCTAGCCGCCATCTTAGCTATCTCCTTAATTAGGGCTCTTACAGTTGTTTTAAGAATTTGTGCTGTGATTTGACTTGAGGGATGCAGTTTATTTCAGAACAAGGTTGGGCAAGAAGGCTGAGCTGTTCATCACAAGGGTCTGGGAACTAGGATAATGATGGGACTGTGACTGGCTTCAAATGGAGAAACCAGTATGTGTGTTGCAAATATTAGTCTTATTGTGAGTTTATTTATGTCCCTTCACACGTTTTTTGGTCATATAAATGGGAGCTGAGAGTAAGAGAAAGGAGAATATTGTGCCAATTCTACCATCTTCTACAAGATTATTTTTTGATTCCTTTTTTTTTTTTTTTTTTTTTTTTACTAGTGTCTGGTTAATAACACTTAAATTTGCACATTTATTTAGAAATAGATATATTAACATTTTCAAAATTTAAGTGGCAAATTCCCAATACTACCAAGTATGTATTATTTAATGGTCATTTCTCTAATATAAGGCTTAATTATCTTATTTAATTTTTACTGGGACTTTCTTTGTACATTTATTGAGGCTGAATATGGAGAGGCTGCTGCCTGTTAAATATTGAAAATTCTTGTATGAAGCAATCTGTGCATATTTTTGGTAAAGTTTTACATCAAGAAAAAAGTTACTATTTCATCTTGTCATAGTGTTTCTTCTAGTCATCATGTTTAAAGTTGAATATGCTGCAATAAGATCTATCTGGGCAGAATAAACAAATGACTTTCTTTTTTTTTTTTTTAATGTGCTTCTCATCCAAGCTATTCGTGCACAGCACATCTCCCTGTGGTAATGAGCTGTTAAGGATCCCACTAATGGCAGCTTAGTAGCTGTAGCTAAGGATTTCCCTACCAATAAATCCAGTTTCCTTGGCTATTAGGCAGAAACCCTCACCTAGCCTTGTAGCTCAAGTGACACTGATTAATGGCCACAGAAAATAAATATTGTTCTCAGGGTGAAAACATAGCACCTTTATAAAACCATTCAAATTAAAGGAAGAAATATAGAATTCTAATATATTTGGGAAAGATACAGCAGCCTAAGAACATATTAGGTAATAAAGACATTGATGAATTCAAAGGAATTAAAAACTTAAGGGGGTATACTCTACAGGTATGAAATGAAGCAATAACCCTTTCTTTCAATAACTCCTGCCCTTATGTAGATTTTAAAATAATACAAATAATCTACTATTTTTTAAGGAAACAAGTTAATATCTCTTTATGTCTAGTAGGATAAGGATTTAAATTATATTCTGAAAGCTAAATTTTGAAATAAATCCAATGATTAGGATATATTGAATATAAAATTTATATATTTGAAATTCATATATCATACTAAAAATCAAATAAATAAGCCAGCTTCCAATGTTTTAAGTGTTTATAATATTGATTTTCTACTTTTCTACTAAAACATGCAATATAAAAATGAGAGATGCCAAAATAGTCTCTTTTCCTTAAAATGTGAATAGGAGCTCTGTGTTGTATATAATTTAGTTTTTCCCTATACTTGGGAACAAGGTAAATTTTCTGTTATTTGTAATGTCCAGAGTTAATACTGCACAATATTAACTTCCTTGTTCTTTTAAATAACTAAATACATTTTTATACAGATAATAAAATTATATTTGTAATTCAACTGATAAGTATATTTTTATTTTTTTTATTTATTTTTTATTTTAAGTTGTTATAAATGACAGCAGAATGTATTACATTTCATATTATACTTATAGAGTACATTTTCACATGTCTCTGGTTATTTACAAAATATATTCACACCATTCGTGTCTTCATACATGCATTTAGGATAATGATATCCATCTCATTCTACCATCTTTTTTTTTCCTTCACCCTTTTGCCCCCTACCTTGCCCTCCGTCCCCATTAGCCATGCTAGTGTTCCTCTAATCCTCCTATGCTCTGCATCCCAACCCCACTGTGAATCTGCTTCTTTATATCAGAGAAAACATTTGGCATTTGGATTTTTGGGATTGGCTAACTTCCCTTAGCATTATAGTCTCCAACTTTATCCATTTAACTGTGAATGCCATGATTTTATTCTCTTTTATTGCTGAGTAATACTGCATTGTTATATATACCACATTTTCTTTATCCATTCATCTACTGAAGGGCATCTAGGTTGGTTCCACAATTTAGCTATTGTGAATTGTGCTGCTATAAACATTGATGTGGCTGTGTCCCTGTAGTATGCTGTTTTTAAGTCATTTGGGTATAGACCAAGGAGTGGGATAGCTGGGTCATAAGGTGGTTCCATTTCCAGTTTTCCAAGGAATCTCCATATTGCTTTCCATATTGACTGCACCATTTTGCAGTCCTACCAGCAATATATGAATGTGCCTTTTCCCCCACATCCTCTCCAACATTTATTGTTGTTTGTGTTCTTAATAGCTGCCATTCTCATGGTGTGAAATGAAATCTTAGAATGGTTTTGATTTGCATTTCTCTAATAGCCAGAGATGTTGAACATTTTTTCATGTATTTGTTGATTGAATGTATATATTCTTCTGAGAAGTGTCTTTTCAGTTCCTTAGCCCATTTATTGATTGGGTTATTTGCTTTTTTGGTGTTAAGACTTTTGAGTTCTGTATGTATTCTAGAGATTAGTGCTCTATCTAATGTGCATGTGGTAAAAATTTGGTCTTAATTAGTACGCTCTCTAAACTTGTTTTATATATACAAACACCCAACACACACACACACACACACACACACACACACACACCCCCCCCCCCCCCCCCCCCCCCCCCCCCCCCCCCCCCCCCGTGATCTTGCCAACCACATTGTTGTGATTTTATGAATCATTCTCTTGTTGTGGTACTGGGGATTAAACCCAAAGCTTTGAGCATGCTCCTGCAAGTTCTACTACTGAGCTACATCCTCATACCTGAATGGTTCTTAATATAGCATGTAGGTTAAATTAAATTCAGCTTTAAAGAGATTGTCTGTGTTCCTATCATAAATTTCATTGTAACATTCACTTTATTTTGCTTTCAGGCCTCCAATTCAGAAATAATTTCAGTTTTGACCTTGATTTGCCATAGTGTGAAGGGCAAGTGATTACTAAATTATGGAAACTGTAACTTCTGTTTTATCCTTTCTAAGCCCTCATCTAATCTTACATTGTTTTCACCACCACACCAGCTCAAATTGCTATTGATGGCAGAAACCTGCAGTAGACAATTAATATTGCAAAAACATGCCTAAAACTTGATAATACCCATCTGGTATTAGAAAATTAGTGTTTTCTCATTTCTCCAGGTTGATTTTCTATAGCTGGCTATTTAAATTTAATGCCAGTGTAATGAGTGTTAGGCTATGTGATCTGAGTTCTAGTTAGTGTATAATGAATATTAAAATAATGTATATTAGATATACACTTATTGACAGAAAGAAAAGAATAAACTATCAGTTATTAATTAATTGACATGGAAAAAACATGAGATAAATGGTAGTGGCAAGCCGGGCGCGGTGGCGCACGCCTGTAATCCCAGCACTTTGGGAGGCTGAGGCAGGAGGATCGCGAGTTCAAAGCCAGCCTCAGCAATGGCGAGGCACTTAGCAGCTCAGTGAAACCCTGTCTCTAATAAAATACAAAAAAAAAAAAAGGGCTGGGGATGTGGCCCAGTGGTCGAGTGCCCCTGAGTTCAATCCCTGGTACCAAAAAAAAAAAAAAAAAAAAAAAAAAAAAAAAAAAAATGGTAGTGGCAATACTTTTCTTTAAAAAAAGTGAGGTTATAAAATCTTTTTCAGACAATATCATAAAAATCAGAGAATGCAATCATATAGTTTAGAAAGAATTTACTAAATCCCTCAAATGTTATATTAATTGCTACTGTACTGTAACTAGAGACAAAATTATAATGAGTTTAATTTTGGAAAATTATGATAACGACTCATTTAATAGTAAAAGAGACAAAAAATAATCGAACTGTTTCTGACCATCAAGTTAAACTTGGCAAAGCAATATTTCATAGCACAATAAAACTTTTAGATTGTTTTAACCTTTAAAAATTAGCAAAATGAAAAAGTAAGTTAATATTTAACACAAAAATATTGAGTAGCAAAAGAAATTGAAGAAAAATATTTCATTTATAACTACAATTAACAGTGTATGTAATGAAAATAATTAATTTATACAAAGTTGTAAACATTGGAAATTTGGTGCATCTACTGATTTTTTAAGGATTTATCTCCATGTATTTCATTTTTCAATATTCAATTGCGTAATTTTACCATAATATATAAGTTGCCCTTAGTCCAAGGGATCTGAAGCTCATTAAAATTAAATAAAACTCAAGATTCTAAATTATTAAGAACTTTCAAGACTTATTCAGAATACCCCTAAATTATACACATATATTAATATATATTCAGAAGACACCTAATTATTATGTATATATACTTAAATATAAATATATAGGCACATATATTTATATATGTGTTAATATATATTTATATTTATTTAGAAAAAGAGGAAATAGTGTGTACCCATCTGGTTAAGGGAAGCTGTGCTACTGTGTTTTATATTCTACCCAATAGCATGGATTTTAAAAGTTCAAAAATGAAAATTTTAGAAAATTGATTTATGCTAATGATTTTAAAACTAATTAATTAAAATTACCCATTTGATCACAAAATCAATTACTAATATATCCTGTCACTTTAACTAAGACATTCAGTAAAATCAGATAAATGGGAAGCAAATAGTTATATGGGAAAAACTAATTTTCCTATTTAATAAAGTCTGCTATGGGGCACAAAAGAATAAACTATCAGTTATTAAATTCTCTTCAAAATTTAATTATGCCTTTATTGAGAGGTTTGTCATAATTCAGCTATAATAAAAATTTCAGAGAAATAAATTAATAAATAAGTACTTTAAAACATGGGATATGACTAAATGTTCTTCCTACAAAAATGTTCTATTGAGTAAATATTAATTTGATAATAACTGCCATTTTTGTTATTTTGTTCCCCATTGAGTGAAGAAAAATCAAAATAATGGTAATAATAATGGCACTTAGAATGCTTTCTTATCTATAAGAAAAGAGATTATATACCATATCACATTATAAGAAGTAATATTTATATAATTTAATTCCTACTACCACCCACAACATATTGTGGTCATGCAATTATTTTTAAATAAATTATATTTGTTTATAAAGTCAGACTATGAGATTATCTATTAATACTCATTACAGAAATCTCACTTTAAAGAACTAGCATCATTTAATAACTTAAATAAGAAAACAAAATTCTCTCTTACATTTCAAAAAAGTATTTATCCAACAAATGTATTTTGATTTCAAGTTGAGAATGATTTCCAATAGAAACCATATTTGCAGTTTTTGGGTAAATTTGAGCTGCACATATACATTCTACCTAAACTCAGACATCTGTGTATGTGTGTGCATATGTGTGTAAAATCTTATGATGAGTAGAATGTGCAAAACAATCTATAACACTTAGATTTTGTGGTAGAAATTCAGTAATGAATAGACTCTTTATCAATTATATTCTATTGAGAATTACACAAGATAACATAGGTAAAGCAGCCAATATAGTTGTTCCTAGCACTCAATAAATCCATTAGGTTGCATTTGGTGTTTTCAATAAGAGGCTTTGGAGAGAGAAGAGGGATGGAGAAATTTGAGAGGTGGAACTCACATCTATTTAAGCTATGACAATTAATTTACATATGTTTATGAGGAGAAAGACTGGGAAAATTATTGATGACTTAACATTAAAGCAACATATAAGTGAAATCATCAACACTGTGCCAGTATCTTTTCAGGAATGTTTGATAGTATTGTCTATAGGTATTAACAATATATAAAATTTATTATTTATTAAATGCATTTAGATCTCAATTTATTTTGTCTATAACATCAATATATTTCACTACACTATTTGACATTAAAACTATGTTATTATATTAACTGAGAACTCTAATCTTACTTATCAAAATAAATTATCCTGCTTTCTTAAGAGTTTATGTTGGTATGAAGTTATGTACTAATTATATTAAATATAATTCTCATGCATGGAATATTCTTCAAGTGACATAGCATGTATGTACATTAGTGTGCACACACACACAGCCACCACCATGCATATGGATATTATAGACAGTCAAGAAATTAGAAAATGTTTAATTTCCTGACAGTATGAATGTTTACTGACATAATTCATTTTAATTAGCACTCTTATACATTGACCTGAAATTTGTAAAGCAAGACTTTGGAAAAAATCCCAATAGAATATATTGCTCTAGGTTTTTCACCAAGTTTCTAGTGCACAGATAGTGTATATTATTTTGAAAAGAAATATATTTGGTTCTCATACCAAGATATAAAAATAATAGAAAAAAGTGGGGAAGGGAGGGAAGGGGTAAGGGGATAGAAAGAATGGCAGAAGGACTTTGACATCAATATACTAAGTGCATGTGTAAAAACTCAAATGGTATGAAAATACTTTGTGTAAAACCAATGACTTGGAAAACTGTGCTCTTTATATGTAATATGAAAGGAATTGCACTCTAAAAGCACGTATAACAAATAAAATAAATAAATAAATGAAAATAAGCATGCCTTCTTTTCAGCCAACTTAGTAGGAAAAAGTTTTGGCTGCTAAGTCTAAAAGAGTAATTCCTTAATAGTGCATATTTATTTGCAAATTGGTTGAATATTACTCTCTAATGTAAAACTAGCTTATTTTAAGTTTTGACAGTTTTACCTTGCCTTTGCCAAAATAAATTGTTTATTTTTGTGAACTTTGCAGATATTTAAAATTCTCCCAAAATATTTTGACCATTTGGATTTTTTTTTTTTTTTTTTTTTTGATAAGTCAGATCTGGTAGCATACTTGCTTTGTTAAATAGTTTGATGCATTTTTTTTTTTTTTAACAAGTGAAAGTTGTCAGAGGACTCACAGAATGTTTGAAAGGGGAAACAACAGACATGGAAGAAAGTTGTCTGATATGGAATGAGTGGGTATTTCTTATTCACCTATTAATTTTAGAACATTTAACAGGAAGGAGATATGGGCCATCAGGTCTTCAATAGATGGGAGAATATACACTCACCTACGTTTGCATTTTATGCAGCAAATAAAGGATTCACATGCAATAATCTGTTGACCCCAGCACTCCTCCCTTGTTTCCTCAGTTGGTGAGACTGAAAGTTCCAGACCTTCTGTTTCTGTTTCTATTGTCATCCTTCACAAGTATCCCTTATAGTGATACTTGTTCTTCAACTAAGTCACTATTCATTACACAAAAGTAACTAAAAGATCTTTTGGTGTTTTCTGGTACCCAAAGTTCATCGCAATTCACATAGTGATTGATTAAAATTAAACATCTATGACAATAAAGCTGGCCCCAGGAAGACCCCTCTCTTATGCATAGACACCAAAAGAGAACCTATTGACAAATGAACCAACCAACCATGTGAGAAGTCATTTTGCTATACAAACAACTTGCAAAGCAAAATGAGGGAACAAACCATAGGCTGAATAATTAGGATTTGCACATAAAAGATTGTTGTATTTGAGAAGTATTTTTAAAAACCTACAGTCTTGAACAAATATTTTCAATGCTTCTTTTCTGACTATGCAAGTACGCTCATAGTTTTGGGAAAACCTTAATTAGACTGTAACAGTGGGTGCTTTCAATTTCGAGTGGGATTTCCCTGTTTAATTAAGTTATGGTAATATCTCGCTGGCAGGCATAACCAGGAAAACAGGTAACTTACAGTTAAAAAATCTCTAACAGCTTTCATTCGTAAATGCAATCGAGCAAAAGATGCAATTTTTTGTTAAATTTTGAGTATTGTCCATTCTATATAATACAATCACTAAATACCAGTGAATAATAAAAGTATAATAACTAAACATAATTATAGGTTTTGTCATGTGAAAATATATGAATAAAATTGATTTTTTAACTTCATAAAAGATGGGAATATTGCATATAAATAGCAAAATGCTAAAACTCTACCCAAAATTCCTACTTTTAAAATGATTTTCAAACTATTTTTAGAATATTGGGAAGAAATAGTGATACTAATTAGTGTTTACCTCAATAGTTTCTAGAGGTAAAAATGGATATTTTGTGTAGAATTAACCTATCTATTAGGATGGTAAGGAAAGGATCATGTTGTATCTAGTGTACACTATATATATATATGACAGACCCAAGTGAGAATACCTTGAGATAACCTCCTTCTAAGGCCTGTTAACCTAAGATGACTCTTCTCACCATAAAATGCCTTTTTGCTTCCTTCATCTATGGATAATTTACTCACTGAAATCATGGTGTGTATATATGCTGCCATTGCTAGGATTTGCTAATACACAATACCCAGAAGGTTATCTTAGTTTAATCTTGGCAGTTGGGACGCCCTGCTAGGTGAAGTCACATGGCATCTGAGACCTGAAGGATTTGGACTTTGAAGAGGCGCTTACAGTGATGTGAAGTCAGGGGACTTGAGGTATCAGAGACACAGACAGAAAAGTGCAGCGGCACAGGGGAAGCATAGCAGACTTGGTAGTTCTCAGGCATTCAGTATTCCTGCATGATTGTTGAGGAGAATAATATTTAGAAAGGTAACCAATGTAAAAATGTTGAGGAAGTTGGATTCAAATCCAGTAGGCAACAAGTGGAAAGCTCTTCAGAGATTTTTAACAAATTTACACTAAAGAGTTATTGCAGTCATCAGTTGAAGTGCATCCTCACTAAAACATATCTTCAGAATGATTTGGGACAGTTCTTTAATCCAGAATATTCCATAGGGAGAAGAACAATTAAAGGAGAAACCGACCAACACCTCAAAAATTACATTTAATTAGACATTATTGAGTGTAGCTGAATGAACCTATTTTGTTCTGGCTGACATTAAGTGTCTAGAAAAACAGTGAATGCTTTTGACAGGTCTCAGGGTTTTCGTTCTGTGTTACATGTTACACATTGTTCTCTTTGGAATAATGGCTGGTATCATGAGAGCTTTTAATATCCATGTCAGAGACTCAGAATGTCAGGCCTTAATCTCCTTAAGAATGTATAGTTTTAGGTGTTCATGTTCTTGTGTACAACTTTATTATTATTATGAGGAAGTAAGAGTATTCTTTGCAAAGATGGCTGTCTGTATCCTGGGAATGCCTTCTCTGATTTTTGTTGTTTGCTCTCTGGCGAAATTATGTTCCTCTCTTCAGAGTGATGTCTAAAGGTCTCTCTGGACATATATGCAGTTTTATGTCTACTAATAACAATTTATATATAACTGTTCCAATAAATTGTCTGGCAAAACCTTGTTTGGGGTAAGTGATTGTGTATGTATGATTTACACCATCAAGAAAATATAAATTGTTACATATAGAAATCAAACTCTATACATAGTAGAAGAGATATGGTGTGTTAGTCAGCTTTTTTTTACCGCTGTGACCTAAAGACCTCACAAGGACAGTTAGAGGAGGAAAGGTGTATTTGGTGTTCACAGTTTCAGAGGTCTTAGTCTTTGGAGGACAGCCCCATTGCTCTGTGCCTGAGGTAAGGAACGATGTTATGGCGGAAGCATGGTGGAAGAAAGCTGCTCCGGACATGACATTTAAGAAGCAGAGACTCTTACTAACCAGGGACAAAATATAAACCTGAAAGGCATGCCCCAAATGACCCCTTTTCCAGCCACACCCTCCTTGCCTTCAGTTCCCACCCAGTGAATCCTATTAGGGGATTAATGGTCTGGTTAGGTTAACACTCTCATAACCCACAACTCCTCATCTTCCTTGAATTGTTTCACACATGAGCTTTTTGGGAAAATACATCATAGGTATGTCAAGACATATGGAAACTATTTATCTGGTTTTAGTAAGGAATTTCTAACATGAAAATAAAAAGTATGATATAGAAAAAAATATATTTGACAATATAAAATTTTAAAGCAGTGATGCACCCACTTATAAATATTAAAGCAATTTACTTATGTCTTTATTCCACTATTTACTAATATATAAAATAATGTATGAGAAAAATTATAACTAATAATTATAACTGATATTATTTTAAAAATTTAATATTTTTGCTTTCTAACATAGCATACCAAATCTATGATTTTTTGTTTTGTTTTGTTTTGCTGGGAATCAAGCCCACAGACTCACACATGGGAGACAAGTCTTCTAATACTAAACAACATCTATAGCCTCACCCTTTTTCTGTGGTACTGAAGTTTGAACCCAAGGGTACTCAACCACTGAAATATACCCACAGACCTTTTAATTTTTTTTTTGAAATTTTGAAATAGGGTTTCACGAAATTGCCCAAACTGGCCTAGTCTCAAATGTGCAATCCTCTTGCCTCAGCCTCCTGAGTAACTGGCATTAAAAACCTGTACCACCATGCCCAGCTTAATTTTCTTTTTCTTTTTCTTTTTGAAAGTTACACTAGTACACAGTAATATTTCTCACTATAATCTGTTGGTGCTTTTTTCTTTTATTCCAGATATGATTTTAAACACATTTTAATCAAATTTATCACTAGTATAAATCAGTCTATATAATATATAGCTAGTTGTGTTAATATGATTGTAAAGTCTAATAATTATAGCATTGTAGGAGTTAATCATAATTTGCTTTGTGTTTCTTTTAGTTCATTAGAACAAAAACATATTATCTATGATAAATAATATAGTGGTCATTTCAGGAAGCCTTTAATGAAATCAGGATATATAACCTTTCTTTCTTATTTCTGTCTTTTTCCTTATAAACCAGATTGTTGGGTTGTCTTAATTTGCTTAGAGTGACAATAACAAAATGCTGAGACTGAGTGGCTTAAATAACAGACTTTTTTCCCTCACATTTCTATAGGCTGGATGTCTAAAAGCAAGGTGCCTGAAGAGTTAGTTTCTCTTGAAGCCACTCCCCTTGGCTTGCAGATGGCTGCCTTCTGGCTGTGTTCACACGGCCTTTCTAATTTGAGCAATAATCCATGGTGTTTCTTCCTCTCCTCTGGGATTTAGGGCCCCATGCTTATTTCACCTTAATTATCTTCTTAAAGACCCTATTTCCAATAGTCCCCTTCTAAGGTACTGAGGACTAATGCTTCAATATATGAATTTATTTTGGTGGTGGGCAGGGCACAATTTAGTTCAGGATGCAGATATTTTGTGTTTCCTTTGGAATCTGCTTCCATGAGCCATTGGCCTATCAATGCACAAAGCTATTGCTCAGTTGCCATATTTACTCACACATGGCTGAGAAGATATAGTTTATTTAGACTGTTATTGATCTTTTCCTTTTGAACTCCTGCCTTCTGGATTTTGGATAAAAAAAGAAAGTATAATTATACATGCAACATACCTATATGTTCATATATAAAACTTCATTAAAGCAGGCTAAAATTGTTTGTCTTTTTAATTTTGTTCTCTTGTTAATAAAATTGAAATAAAGTCAAAAGTCTACACTAAGTAATATAATACTTGGTCTTTAGGGCCAATGGTGCCTTCATCTCTCTCCTCCTTTAAAATACTCTGGTGTCTGGGTCATTGGGAAATTCAAATGACTTCATGGTGTCAGGAGGGAAAAGGAACATGCAGTATCTGCTTATTTTCCAGATCCTTGCTTGTCCTACCTGAGGAGTGGATGGTCTGATTCCATGGGCAGGTTTGGCCAGCTCCTGGTTTTGAGCTCTCATCTGAGGGTTATTTAGAGGATATGTATCACTAAAATCTGTCCCTGGTAAACTCACCATCTCTCTCCATGTATATGATAGTTGGGGCTTTTGTTGGTGGTTGATTGGGGTCCTGGATCCCTTCTTTCTTACTTGGTCTTTCTTCACATGTCAAAAGCTGTGCACTGGTAGGTGTCTGCAGCATTCACACCCAGTTCCCTGACTCTTACAATCCACTTAGAAACTCTGAAAGGTTTGTTTGCATGAGATGCAAGAAGCTTCACATAGTACCCACTGCAGCAAGCTTAATCTCCAATCAGATTATATTCAAACTAGGAACTGAGAAAGACCTTATAGTCAGTGCATAGTTGATCCCCTGCTTGCTCTAGGTTTGTTACTCTGTCCTCTTTTTTATTTGCTAAGCCTCTCAATATTATCATGTGCTCTTCCTGATCCCACCCAAGCAAAGACTCTGCTTTCAGGGTCTCATTATAGCCTGTCTACTAAATTTTTACTTTGTTACCTCATTCTACTTCTCCCCCGAATAGACACTAACTCCGCTGCTTACCTACAGGAGTGATCCATGTACCAGGCATGGGTGGTAATGCTTCTCTCTGATGCCTCTGATTTTTATTTTCTTCTGCTTCCTTTGTGTTCAATTTGTCTTGTTCTCATTCCTATGAAGACTATGGGATAAGCCTTAATGACCAATCAAATAATCATTCTTTTATCAGACAGGCCAAAAAGAACTAAAGGTTTCTAGAATAATCTTTCTACTCTAGTTTGGTTTCTAAGTATTATTTTGAAAAAAAAAAATCAACTACAAACCTACTTTCCTGGGACAATAAGACTCTTCATCCCAGAAGCAAGAACATATTTATAGAGTATATTTAAATGCACTGTTGTAATATTTATGAAGAAGCTATTCTTATTACTCTGTAGTCTCATCTTTAAGACTATTGCTGAATGATGAGATTTATATTATTGTTTCTTCTTTTTCTTTTGAAGACCTCTCAGTACATTTGTTTAATAACGTGTAAAGCCCTCCTTCTTAGTCAAATGCAAAATGACAATATGAAAGCAGTTTGTTGTTTATATGTATGTGTGTGTGTATGTATGTGTGTGTATGTGTGTGTTTGTGTCCCACTTAGCTGGCACTATAAATGCACACCACCATGCTTGACTTTGCTATTTGCAATTTTATTTGCTTAATGTCTACCCATAACATTCATCACCATCTATAATACTATAATAATAATATTTAAATCATTTATGTGTTTTCAGATATAACATTTTATTCACTCTTGTATCTATAATTTTGGAGCATTGTCTGATCAGACACAGCTATACTATTCAATAGATAGAGGGTAAATAATAAACCTACCACAGAAGCCAGTTATGTCAACTATGTCAATTACCAGAACTGAATTTTAATGAACTATTTTAAAATAGTATTGAATATTGACCACAACATATTTGTCATTTATGGAATTTTCAGACAATTTCAAAAATTCTATTTGCTAGAATTTGCATTTCATATAAAGTTTTCCTTTTGAAGGATGGTTAGATAGTTATCTAAATAATATTCTCATTTTAAATATTTTTAGGATAGTGTTATGGACAATTTCCAGGCATGTAAGAAATCTAGACTTAATAACTTCTTACTGGCTTTCCTACTTTTTGGTTTGCTACTATAGTCTCTTATCTTCTAAACTTTGCACCATCTAACATCCTCAGGAGAAGCTGCTCCAAGTCACCGTTTTCATGCCCCATGCTGAACTGTTACTTGAGCACCAAAGAAGCTATTCCAGTGGCTTTGTTCTAAATTTATTTTAGTATCCTTCGTTCTTCAAATAACATGGGTGTAACTAGCTCAGTATTTTAAATTTAACAGCTTAATAGAAGTTCGATTGTTCTAAATTGGGAACTACATGAATAGTCCATTTTTTCCTTTCTTTTTCTTTCATTTTTCCTTTGTTTCTCTTTTTTTCTTCATTAGTTCATTCATTCATTATTATTTTAATTGTTTACACAATATGGCACAATGTTGTACACTTAGTAAGCACCCAGAATATTCTTTTTGGAGCTTTTGACAGTTACATAGTTATTTCCAATAGTTTGATTGTTAAGATAATCTTCTAGGAACATTTTTCCTAGCACTTTGTTAGAAATAATTAGGATGCCTACAATATACACAAATACATTGAAGTTGCAGACACTCCTACAGGCCTAACTATGTTAATCCCACAGACATTTTTTATGGTTTTTATTATAATACTGCAATACAAACTTCTAAAGCAGTACAAAATTTATCACCCCCACAAAAATCCTCTTTCACATATCCTCCATAGACATTTATTCAAATGCTTACAAATTGGTTAGTATTTGTTTCATGACTACAGACTTATACATTCCCTTCTATTTGCAAAGAATTTAGTGAGGAGTGGGCTAATGAGCATTCATATCAATATTCTATCTATTTTTTTCATTTATAGCTTGCCATACCTATTTACAGGGATTATTTTTACTTGTGGATATTCCTGTTATTGATTTTTTTTAGTTTGTCTTATAAATTTGGTAGGGAATGCAAATTAAAAGATGAAAGATTCTGTTTTGCCCTAATTTCAATTTTGTATTAATAAAATGAATGGGAGCTCTGTTTCTGAGGAAGACATTCAAATACAACATGGGTGGAGTTAGGAAATTGAATTCAGTATTCTTTTAAGATCATATTATTAACCACATTCACTGAAAAAAAATTATTCATAAAGGATAGAATGCCATTAGAAGGAGTTGGACATCAATATACTAAGTACATGTATAAAAACTCAAATGGTATGAAAATACTTTGTGTAAAACCAATGACTTGGAAAACTGTGCTCTTTATATGTAATATGTAAGGAATTGCACTCTAAAAGCATGTATAACAAATTAAATCAAATAAAAAAATTAAAAAAAAACAATTGTTTCCCTTCTAGCATAATCAACGTCTCATAGCATAGCTAATCAGCTAATGAGGGATCCCAATTGATGGAGCCTCCTAATAGTGGACTTGGTGGAGGAATTACAATTCATAGCATAATTGAAAGAAATGATATTGGAAAAAAAGACTTTTCCTTTCTATATTAAATTTATTAAATAGGACAAATATTGTATAAACATAATATATTTAGGAATACTATAAAGGAACACAGAATCATTGGAATGTAAGATAAATCTAAAGAAATAACAATGTTGGCAATAATTGTTTAAAATCTTAATAGTTGTAAAATCCAAATGAACAATGTATTGGATTTTAGGAAAATTTCAGTTGTTATTGTTTGGACATGAGGTACCCCCTAAAAAGAAAACACTAATGGTTTATATAATGTAGCAATGTTCACAGGTTAAATGATTAGATTATGAAAGCTGTGACCTTATCAGTGGATTAATCCATTTAATGGATTAATAATTTGTAAGCATTACTATTCTGAGTGGTAACTGAAGGCAGTTGGGGTGTGGATGGAGGACGTAGGTTACTGGGGGTATGCCCTTAGGAATTATATCTTGTCCCACTGGCTTCTCTGTCATGGTCTCTCTGCTTCCCTCCATCAAACCCTCCCTCCATGATGTTCTGTCTTGCTTTGGACCCAGAGCAATGGAATTAATTGATCATGAACAACACCTCTGGAACCATGAGCAAAAATAAAATTTTCTTTCTCTATCCTGTTCTTGTTGATATATCAGTTACAGTAATGAAAAGCTGACAATATGTGTAGCAAGTAGGAAAGTTAAAAAAATGCTTTATTAGGGGAACATACTAAGTAGTATTTGGTGATATTGATGACTTGGTTGGTTCTTTTTGAAAGATGACATAGTAAAGACTTATAGAGACTTAATATATAAGTGTCTTCCTAGAAACTCATTCTAATTAAAGTAGGTCATCTGGTAAATATTTTTCTTAACTTCGTGTGTTTTCCATCATTCAAAAAAGAGAAATAATATAGTCACTTCTGTTAAGGATATAGCACTTGTTGACAAAAAAAGAAAAAAAGAAGAAAGGAAAAGTTAAATAAATCAAACATGAAATTTGAAAGTGAAATGGAAATATCAGAGCTTGAATTAGTAAATAAGAGAATGCTGTTCAAATTTATTGTTAGAAAAGTAGATTTTTATATATTTTTTTTTTCTCATTTTATTGGTTCTTTTTAGTTATACATGCCAATAGAATTTATTTTGACATAATTATAAAAGCATGGAGTATAATTTGTTCTAATTATAATTCATATCAATTCTATGTGTGATCATAGTAACAGAGTTGCAATGATGGTCTTTTCTTCTTATATCCACTCAAAATGGATAGATGTTTCTAAAAAATGAAATGGAAACATTATAACAAGAAAGCATGGCAATAAGAGATATCCTAAGAGACTAATGTGGTTATCACATATTCCTAGATACTAATATTATCAAGAAGTTATATTTATTGTATAAAAGTAGTAACACTGAAGCAAATTAGAGACTTAGATCTCTTGAAATATAATATCAGAAAAAATTCAAGCTCTGATGGAGTTAGTTTGGAAAATATGCAAAGAATAGATAAAAATAACTTCAATGGTCGTATTCAAGAGAAGAGGACTGAGAAAGATATGGAAAGAGGAATGTAAAGCAGATGACAGAAAAAGCAGATTCCTTTGTGTGAGTACATGATGTAGCACTAACTAAACTGAATGGAGTAAAGAAATCTATGCAATAGCCGTCTTATTTCTATCTTCTTCTCAAAAATAAGCTGGGAGAGCTGGGGTTGTAACTTAGTGGTAGAGCACTTGTTTAGCACATGTGAGGCACTGGGTTCAATCCTCAGCACCACCTAAAGATGAATAAATAGAGTGGGGGTATTATGTCTATCTACAACTAAAAAAAAATTTTTTTTAAAGAATAATCTGGGAAACCTGATAGCTCAAATAGGGCCTAGGTGAGGGCAATGGTAAAATGTATCTAGCTTCTAATATTCAGGATCAAAGTAATTAACTTGTGAAATAAGTTGCTAGTATAGTAATGATAACTATCCTTCTTGACAACAAAGCACATGCTGTTGATGTTTCTTGTATCATTTTACTCTTCACAGCATTTTGAAGTGGCTAGGTTTTATTTCTTTATTTTGTGGATGATAAGAATGAGATTTGGAGAGAATTCAACCTGCCCAAGATTATAAAATCAATTAGTATGAGCTAAAACTTAAATAGCTAGAACTTAAAGAGTTGAGAAGTAGTATTTAAAACTCCATGCCTTTAATAACAATAGCTCTAAAAATTAATAATTTTATGGGGAGCTCATAACTGATATGAATTAATTGCATAGATATTTGCACTCTAAAATATTTTTCCTGCTTTAATGAATTCCTTCAAGAAATACTAATTAGGACTGGGAATATAGCTCAGTTGTTAGAGTGCTTTCCCCACATACACAAGGCCCTGGGTTCAATCCCTATCACCACACACACACACACACACACACACACAAAAGTACTAATTAAAATTTGTAAAATCATTACAAATAAAAATAATTGCATTATTTTCCATGTCAAGCACGTTTTGAAATTTGTTAATACAAAAATTTGGGGTCTTTTTGTTTTTGTTTATTTGTTTGCCATGCTGAGGATCTAATCCAGGATATCATACAAGCCAGGCAAATGCTCTACCACTGAGCTACAACAGCTCCTAACTGAGAGAGATTATTGCTTGAGAAAGATGAACTCACAGAATGGTATGGCCCTTAAAATTATGAATGTTAGTGGTAAATTATAAACTGATTAAATTATCTTAAGTAAAATTCCCCTTTAAAGGTATTAAATACTTACTTAAAAATTATTTTCTTGAATTTGTACTGTTAGTTTTTATTGAATATGTTATAAGTCATTTGTGTTGGTCTGTTTTTTTTTTTGTTTTTTTTTTTTTTTAATCACTGTGAGCAAAATACCTGACAAGAACTAATTATAGGAGGGAAAATTTTATTTGGAGCTAAACATTCCAGGGGTGTCAGTCCATGACTCCCTTGCTCTGTAACCAGGATGAAGAAGAACGTCCATGGAGGAAGGGCATGGTGGAGGAAATCTGCTTAGTACATGGCACCAGGAAGCCAAGAGAGAGAAGGAAGAGCCAGGGTGAAGATATATATAGTCCTTAAAAGCATGCCCCAGTTACCCACAGCCATGCCCACCTGCCAAGAGTTACCACCCAGTAGTATATTGAAATTATTAATCCACCAAATGAATTAAGCCACTGATGAAGTTACAGCCCTAGGCACTGCCTTTTAAGAGTAATATTTCTGAACCTTGCTACCTTAGGGGTTGTGATTTTGAAGTAGTCCTGACCCAAACCGTGTAACATAATTTGAGGCTTTAAAATGATCACATGATGGGCAATATGCCTTATAACTATAAATTGAGAGTATTGAAACTAAATGAGATACAAAGGAGAATTGTGTCATTTCTGCCTAGTCCCACCATATTCTGTGTCATCTTAAAAAATAAAAATGTGTAAATAAAAAAGGTGAGAAAAATGTATAAAACATTAGGAAGATGCTTTCATCTAAATTGACTTCCAGTGATTTCAACAAACTGGAACCAATTCAGTTTATCTGAATCCCATTGTAATTTCTATTTGTGTGTAAAGATCTCTAATTTTAAGCACAAATGCATAAAACATAACCCCTTGATAAATAAAATAATAAAATAATTATTATTCTACTGATGTCTAATATCATGGGATCCCTCCCTCCCTCCCTCTCTTCCTTCCTTCCTTCCTCTTCTCTCTCTTTCTCTCTCTCTCAAGTTTTTCTTATTTTGGTCTATCTTCTGCATGTGATAGAAAAACAATCATTACACATGTGAGAGAAAACATTTGACTCTTGACTTTGGGGGTCTGGTTTATTTCATTGGGCATGATATTTTCCAGTTCTACCCATTTACCAGAAAATGCCATAATTTTGCTCTTATTTATGGCTGAATAAAACTTTGTTGTGTATGTATACCGTATTTTCTTTATCCATTCATCTGATGACTTGTGCCTAGGCTGGTTCCATAGTTTGGGGTAGTGTGGGGATTGGGGGAAGGGGAGGGTTGGGAAAAGGGAGGAATGGTAGAATGAATGTGATCAAACATTCCTATGTACATATATGAATGTATCACAGTGAATTTCAACTTTATGTACAACTTTACGTTTTTTAAAATATACTAATTAAAAAAAAAACTATAAGCAAGTAGAAGAAAGATCATCAGAGGAAAGGTGAGAAAATGTATAAAACATGATGAGAGGAAGGAAAAGGGAAGTAACGGGGACTGAACTGCAGCAATTTATTCCGTGCTTGTATAATTATGTCAAAACTACAAAACTAACCTCAATTTTATATAATATATGTATATATATATATGTACGTACATAAACATGTCTAATGAGTTAATAAAGGTAAATAAATAAAAAGCAATTATTAAAAAATTTATTGAATAACAAAATAATCATAAGCCATGGATTTATTCACATTTATGACTGGAATTAATAGTATTTATATTTATGTTTTTATGATTTTATATTTCATAAAATATTTCTTATTCTGAGTCCTCGCTAAAACTTTTGTTTGGTCAGGTGCAGTGGCACAGGCCTATAATCACAGCTACTTGGGAGACTGAGACAGGAGGATAGCAAGTTTGAGGCCAGCCTCAGCAACTTATTGAGACCTGTCTCAAAATTAAATAGGGGCTGGGGATGTAGCTCAGTGGGAGAGCAGGTGTCTATCATGTGTGAGACCCTGGGTTAAATCTCCAGAATAAAATAAAATATAATAAGAAAGAGAAAGGTTTGTGTGAATATAAATTATCATTTATTCTTAATTCCTCCATAGTCTGTGTAGTGACTAAATAAGACTTACTTGATCCAGAGTCAGTTATTTTAAATCTTTAGCTGTAATCAATAAGAATTTTCCTAAACAAAACACCACAAACATAATAACCTTTACACATGTTTGCCATCATTATTCTCGACCCTTTCAAATGTTATCTCATTTAGTCATAACAACTCCAGTATATGGTGAGAAGTCTTTTCATCCCTCAGGAAAAACAGAAGAAGAGAAGTCTAAGCCTAGGAAATCTGGCCCTGGAGCCCACGTTCTTGAACAACTGGCTATGCTGCCTCTCGAGTGTGAAATTAAAATTATTTAACTTGAATGTGAAAGGAAATCAATTTTGATATAATTGTTCCTTTCACATATGCTTTTAGTTCAATATGACCTCAATTGCTATGAGTCTAATATGTCATAAACTTAGAAAAAAACAATGGAAGACAATAGCTTCTACTACTGGCTCTAAAAATAACTAATTGGGCGATCTTGAATCAATCATTTATCCTCTCCAGATCTCAGTTTACACAATAAAAATCATGGGCAGTTTGTTAACTTCATAGGGCTGCCTGGAGAAAGTACCCCAAACTAATTGGTTTTAAATGATAGAAATTATTCTGTCATGCTTCTGGAGGTTAGAAGTCCAGAATCAAGGAATTAGCAGGACTGGTTCCTTCTGTGTGCTCACAGCAAGGTCTTTCCCTGAAGGCATCTGGGGGTTGCCAGCAAGTTCCAGTTCTTGATTTGCAGACACTGCTCCAACCTCTGCCTTTGACTTCACACAGTGAACATGTCTGCCTCTGTGTCTGTTTTCTTGTCTTATAAGAACGTGAATGACTGGAGTGGATCCTACCCTAATTCAATAAGACGTGATCATACATAAATTCTGTGTAGACAGGAATTTTGGAAGACACTGTTCTATCAAGAGCAGCCAGTATAATTTTAAAGGATTCTTTAAGTTACCTTTTAAGATACATGGTTTTAGAGCTTAAGTAGCATTTCCACTCTCTTTTTCAGCAAGACTTTTGTATGATCACCATTAAGGTTGGGAATTATTTGGGCTTTTTTGTTTTTTTTGTACTGGGGATTGAACTCAGGGGCACTCGTCCACTGGGCCACATCCCCAGCCTTTTTTTGTGTTTTATTAGAGACAGGGTCTCACTGAGTTGCTAAGTGCCTCGCCATTGCTGAGGCTGGCTTTGAACTCGCGATCCTCCTGCCTCAGCCTCCCAAGTGCTGGGATTACAGGCTGGCTTATTTGGGCATTTTTAAGCAGATGTTTATTTTTTGAAATTTCTTTATTTGTTCTTTTTAGTTATACATGGCAGTAGAATTTATTTTGACATATCATATATAATGGAGTACAACATCCCATTTTTGTGGTTGTACATAATGTGGAGTTACACTGCTTTTGTGTTCATATATGAACACAGAAAAGGTATGTTTGATGCATTCTACTGTTTTTCCCATTCCCACCCTCCTCCCTTCTCCCCACTCTGCCCTGTCCAATCTGGTGAAGCTCCTCCCCCTATCCCAACCTATTGTGAATCAGCATCTGCATATAAGAGAAAACATTTGGCCTTTGTTTTTTATGGGATTGGTTTACTTCACTTAGCAAGATATTCTCTAGTTCTATCTATTTACCAACAAATGCCGTAATTTTTCATTCTTCTTTATGATTGAAAATAATTCCATTGGGTACATGTACCACATTATCTTTATTCATTTATCTGTTGAAGGGCACCTAGGTTGGTTCCATCGCTCATCTATTGTGAATTGAGCAGCTGTGAACATCACTATAGTATGCTAATTTTAAGTCTTTGCATATATACTAAGGAGTGGGATAACTGGCTCAAATGGTGGTTCCATTCCAAGTTTTATGAGGAATCTCCAAACTGCTTTCTAGAATGGTTGCAGTCCTACAGCAGTGTATGAATGTACCTTTTCCCCCACATCCTCACCAACATTTATTGTGGCTTGTATCGTTGATAATCGCCATTCTGACTGGAGTGAGATTTTGATTTGCATTTTTCTAATTGCTAGAGATACTGAACATTCTTTTTATATGTTTATTGATCAATTACATGTCTTCTTCTGTGAAGTGTCTGTTCAGTTCCTTTCCCATTTATTGATTGAGTTATTATTATTATGATTGGTTTTACGTGTTTTGAGTTCTTTATATATCCTGAAGATTAATGCTCTGAGGTACAGGTGTCAAAGATTTTCTCACATTCTGTAGGTTCTTTCTTCAGGTTCTTGATAGTTTGCTGTGAAAAAGCTTTTTAGTTTGATTCCATTCTATTTTTGGCTCTTGATTTTACTTATCTTGCTTCAGGAGTCTTGTTGAGAAATTCAGTTCTTAAGCTGAGATGATGTAGGTTTGGGCCTACTTTTTCTTCTACTAGGTGCAGAGTCTCTGGTCTAATGCCTAGAGCCTTGATCCACTTTGAGCTGAGTTTTGTGCAGGGTGAGAGATAGGAGATTAATTTCATTTTGCTATCTGTGGATTTCCAGTTTCCCCAGCACCATATGTTGAAGAGACTATCTTTTCTCCATTGTATGTTTTCAGCGCTTTGTCTAGTATGAGATCACTGTATTGTGTCTCTGTGACCTATTCTGTATCATTGGTCTATGTATCTGTTTTGGAACCAATACCATGCTGGTTTTGGTTCTATACCTCTGTAATATAATTTAAGTTTTGATATTTTCATGCCTCCTACTTCACTTTTCTCGCCAAGGATTGTTTTGGCAATTCTGGGCCTCTTATTTTTCCAAATGAATTTCATGATTGCTTTTTCTATTTCTATGAAGAATGCCATCAGAACCTTAATAGGAATTGGACTAAATCTGAATAGCACTTTTGGTAGTATGGCCATTTTGTTAATATTAATTCTTCCTATCCCAAAACATGGGATAGCTTTCCATCTTCTAAGGTCTTTTTTAATTTCTTTCTTTAAAGCTCTGTAGTTTTCACCTCTTTTTTAAAGATTGATTCCCATTTTTTTTTATGCTATTGGGAATGGGAGAGTTTTCATAATTTCTCTTTTAGTTGATTCATCAGTGATATATAGGAACACAATTGATTTATGGATATTAATTTTATATCCTGCTACTTTGCTGAATTGATTTATGAGTTCTAGAAATTTTCTAGTGGAGTTTTGTGGGTCTTCTAAACATAGAATTATGTCATCAGCAAATGGGGATAATTTGAGATTTTCTTTTCCTACTCATATCCCTTTAATTTATTTCCTCTGTCAGATATTTATTTAGATTTGGATATTTTAGGGAGAAGTAATTTTTATTTTATAATGATTTAATTTTTAAAAAGTTCACCTTTTCCTCTATGTAAGAGGCAATAGTTTAATGGAATTGCAGCAATTTCTTTGCTGACTTTGCTTTTAAAAATTTTAGTTCTTAATAATTTGCTCTATACATACCTGAAATGAACACCTTATATACCTCTTGTGAACCCTGGTGCTGCTGGTTGATTTGGTCAGTGAGGTAGAATTTGGAGTTGTTTATCTGGAATTGCTCTACAAAGGAATTTTAGATGTATTCTTATGGTTATGCTTGAATTCACTGTACCCACCAGAAATAATACAGAGACTGAAACTTTAATAATGTAATAGTAAAATAAAAATAAAGGGTCAGGCACAGGGGCACATGCCTGCAAGGTTAGAAACTTGGGAGGCTGGGCAGAAGCATCACAAGTTCAAGATCAGCCTCAGCATCTTAATGAGGCACTGCCTCAAAATTAAAAAAAAAATAAATAAATAAAAATTCCTAGGAATGTACCTCAGTGTTAGAGTACCGCTGGGTTCAATTCCTAGTACCAAGAAGTGAAAATAAAAAAGAATAAAAATAATATTCTTTTGTAATAGCTTTCTTTTCTCTTCTACCCTCTCTCCTCCTCCTTTTCTTCCTCCTCTTTCTTTCCTTTATTTCACCCTAGCACATTCAGACAAGTATCAATATCATTGTTAGTAAATTAATCTTGGTAATTTTGTAAAATGACATATTCTGTGTTAACATTGTAAATAGATTTCTGGCATTGGTAAGAGTCTTCCTTGAAAAGACTAAAATGTTTATCAACGAGTATGTTATATGCTTTGATTTTTAGATACATTTTTTCCTAAGCTTTTAAAAAAATATTACATATACAATGAAAATAATAACACTTAGAAGTGTTATGGGTTACATTTTTAACATGGCTTGAAGTTGTTTTGTCCAATGATATAGAAAGAGCTGTATATTATTTTTCATTTGTTTGATTAACATTTGTTAAGAGCCTTGTTTTGTCCCATCAAAGTGCTAGGCTTTGAGGTCACAATGCTGAATTTGATGCAAAATTTCTGCCTCCAGTACTTCATGATCCAAAGACACAGGGTACAGAGTTTATATTACTGTTAATTTCCAAGAAAGAATATTAAAATTTTTGCTAACTATCTGAGAATGGTTAATTTTATTTCCATACCTTTTGAAATTTGGAGAGCATAATATGCTATTTTAAGGATATTTCTTTTCAATTTATATTATTTAAATTATTTTACTTCTGTGTTCTGAATGCTGATGTTCTGCCCCCCTCAAATTCATATCTTATAATTCCAAATTTGATGTGATAATATTAATAAGTGAAACCTTTGAAAAGTTATTACGTCTTAAAATATCTGCCCTCAATACTAAAATTAATGCCCTTAAAAAAATGCTTTAAAGGATTCTCTTTGCCCTTCTTCCAAGTGAGGAAACAGCCAGAAGGTGCCACTTTTGAGATCTAAGCATACTCTCATCAGCGGACTAATCTTACAATTCCCAGATTCCTTGATCTTAGACTTCCCAGCCTCCAAAACTGTGAGCAATGACTTTTATGCAGTTTATACATTAACCAGTCTAGAGTATTTTGTTTAAGCACTAGAAATAGACTGACATTTACTATAATAATATGCATAATAGATCTGCAACCCACCAGTATTTCTTTACAATAGAAAATAAGATTTTAAACATCTTACAAATCATTAGTAATATAATGTTATTATTGATAACTATTACAATATTCATTTCTACAGCAGATCTTATCCTTGATTCTTTGAAATACACTTAAGTGAAGCAGTTACTTGATTATCAATAATTATGCTTTCTAAATGCTTGAGTTTACAATTTTAATTAACCCACAATGCTAATGCTTTGAATCGCATACCAGTATTTTATGTTTTTAGTAATGATTTCTAAATATGATATGCTCTGAACTTGACCACTTTATAGATTGATGTATGGAAAAAAAGACTGTGATTTTGTGTATTGCCAGTAGTACTTTTATTCTCTGTGGTGTATCCTTAAAAATTGATCAGAATATTTTAAAAAATACATGTCAAAATAAACCAGCAATAAAGAAATATTCCTTGGGTTTGGATTGAATAAACTATAGCTATGCAAAAATCCTAAAAGAAATCAAGTTTATTTCTCATCCAAACCTGCTTTTCTCCCAATACTTGGAACTACTATTTAACCAATTTATCTATCCAGAAGTATTTGGGTTAACCTTCCCTCACTCTTCCCTAAATTTTATCCATCATCAGTTGCATAGTTTTCCTGATTAATGTCTATTAGTTGCTCTATTTCTCTCTATTCCCACTGCTTTTGGCTTTTCCCACTGAGAGGAGAGAGTCTTTGAAGGTTTTGGGAAAATTAAATAGTTTGGTGTCATTGCAATATATCATGCATTTAAGATAGAGGCCAGAGGTCCAAAATGTCTTTGAATGCTGTACAAAATAATTTGAACATAAATATGTAGGCATAGATAAACTACTAAAGAATTCTAAGTAAGTTTGGATTTTATGAATTCACTGTTAAGAATGTAGCCCAGCAGTTTCCAAAGTACTCTTCACTTCAAGGTTGTCTGTTAGAATTTTGCTGCTTATGTATCTTTTTATTTAAAATAATACAAAACAAATAAGCTGTCCTAACATGTGGTTGACACTGGTGCCCTGACTCAGTTTGTACATGAATAAATGTGCCTAGAAGAGTCCTTAACACATGGTGCTTTGAGGGAGAGTGCAAAGGGTGGCCACCTGTGGCCTCCCTTGCTGGTTTTCTTTCAGCATAATTTTGAGTATTGCAGGTTGTATTCTGGTTAAGTGTTTTTTACAGATAATATCATTTAATTTTATCTAAACTAACACTTCACAAAATAGATTAAGTTAAATTTTCAGAAAACCTTGTGTTGAAGAGTAGTTACAAGTGGGGGAAAAGTTATTGCTGACCTGCTACTTCAACTCCTAACTGTTCTTCAACTATATGGCAACATTTAACAGCAATGAAACAATGATGATCTTTTCACATCTGACAAGAAAGCAGCAAGGAACCGAAATATGTAAGAACACCAAATGAAATATGGATTAAACATATACCATCTTATTTATGAACTTTAACCTACAGGCATAATGCATCTCACATGAGACATAAGCCAGCCAAAATATGTGGCTTTCAGAATTTGCATGATTTTTGCAAACAAAGCACTTATAAAATAAAGAGAAAAACATAAAAGTTTTCTGGAAATGTTTAAAGTTATGCAACACTGAATGTAGTGTTTCACTATTCACATGAAACATACGAATTAAGGTTTACAAGATAATTTTGAGATTTCATGTTATATTAATAAAATAGCAATCTATAAATAGTATAAACCATATGCATTAGACAGGCATGCTCAATAATATTTTTGTTATGATAGAGGTGTGATTTTTTTAAGTAGTTGGATATTGTTTAGTGAGTGGATTAAGGAGATAAGAACAAGGAGAAGGCATCTAATTGGAATATTTTTAATTTCATTTTAATTTTTATTATTATGTAACATTTGTACATTTTTATGAAGTAGGAATACTTTTTGTGAAGTGGTTGATAGTTCTTTGTATCTTTTGGTCTATTTTGTAGCAATATGTTTGGATAGAAAATTCATTAAAAACCTTCTTTCCTAAAGTCCTTTCACCAATGGATAAAATTATCCAAATATTTGAACTACACGTTTTATATTTAGACCTTCACTTATTAAGAGATAAATTGATACAGTCACACATAGTGGGTATATCGATGAACAGCTATTGTTATTTCAGGCTCTTTCAATGAGTCCTGTTCTCTCTACTGATATTTTTGCACAAAAAGACTTATATGAAAATAGTCAATGAATACATGGGAAGACATGAACAAAAAACGTATCCGGAGAAGAGACAGTCCTACAGCATTTGTTAATGAATGAATGAATTGAGTAACTCCTAAAACGTCATTGTTAATCAGATTCTATCAAGAAGAGACAAATTCTGATCTAGTGAAAATAAAATTTATGATATGTAACTGGAAGTAATAATTTTTTAAATTGTTTAATAGTGCTTTTTCTTCATGGCCTCCATTCATACCATTCTCAGTCAAACTTACCTGGCAAAAATTGTCTCTTCTAGGTTAATATAATACTTAACACACTGCATTTATTGTATTATTATATTCATGCTTTATCTTGTTTAATATGCAGTAAAATTTTTAATGTTGATGGTTACATTTTATTTATGTATATTTTAGCTTCTAAGTAAACTACAGTTATATGCCATAGGTGTTCAATGGAATACTTTGTATTGAAAGGTATGGTTTAATACTACTATGTTGGCCTATCAACTATAGAAATCAGTATCAGGAACATTATAGGAATTGTATATTGTTTATATTTCTGCTATTGTGAGCTGTATTCAACAATGTTGAAGAGGACTTGAATTGAAATATAATTCATTCTAATACTCAAAATTTTCTGTATAATGATACTATCCTTCCAAAGTACATGCATTTTTGAATTTGCAATTGGCTACCTCATTTACCACTAAAGGAGAAAGATCAGATTATGTAATCAGTATAGACCGAGAAATTATATTCTTTCAAAAAATTAATTTTTTTGGTGAGTATGAACAAACAAAAACAATTGAAAAGGAAAAGTTTACTGAAAAAAAAACAGGACTTCTTAATATTGAAAAGTCATACAGAAATATAAATTAATGTAAACAAGAATTAATTCTAGGAGTATATTTTATAATTTAGCAAAAGTCATTACCCATATTTCTGTATGTATTATTTGATATGTTAAAGAAAAGCCATTTTAATTTATTAGTATTGATGCCTACATACATTTAAACTAGCAGCTTCATTTTGAATTGAAAAGAAAAAACAGAATTTACTATTCCATCTTTGTTATGGACTATAGTCACCCACTCCATCTCTGTCAACAAAATCCAGAAGGAGAACAATAATTCACTGCTAGGAACACTGTGGAGGATCAGTTTTCAAGCTGTTCTAATTTAAATGATTTGTCATTTGAGTAAATGAGTTGATTAAGTAGAAAGATTTGTGGTGTTCTCATTTTTTCCTCATCTAGGAAACAGTCTCATATATACAAACATTATTTAAAACAAAGGAACAGCTTTTAGAAGTCAGTCTATTTCCTGGGCCTGTAAAAGTAAATACATGTGGCAATGCAAATGGCACTGATTAACTGTTGTGCTCTGAGAGGCAAAGATTATATCAGAGTATGAAGCTCAGTAAAAATTTTGAACTACTTGTGTTGTTTTAACTTCAGTTTAGTCAACTGTTTCTATCAATGTGCAGCAAGTCAGGGCTTTTATGAACATCTAAGTAGTTCTTAATAATTTTCTAGCATGTTAATTTCAAAATCTGATACTCATTTCTTTTGAACAAACTTATGCCTTGACACTTCACTTTCCATTAGCTCCTTTGATCACCACACATGTAGATGATGCATCATCTCCCTTGTCCCAGGACTAAGTCTCCACTTCATTTGTATTCATAAGACAGAGGACTTGCCTACTTAAATTTTATTTAAGTTTCTAAATGACCACCTTATCTCTTAGTGTCCAAGAATCTTTAATATAATGTTGCCACCAAATGTCATGTTGAGGAAGCTTCACTGCCAGTATATTAGCAACTCTCCTCCAGAATGATTTTTATGGTCCTGCCTAATTGGGAATACCATTGAAAATATATATTCAAGGAAATTATAAAACAGAATTGACTCAACATTTGTGATTTAAATAGAGAATGGAAGTTCAATAATTGTATGGTCAATTCATGGTGGGAAAAGAAATCTAAATTGTCTAATATTCCAAATGATGAACATTGAGTCATGCATAGTTCTAGGTAGTGGGACTCAGGTGAACAGGTAAAGGAATTCTCTTCATGGCACTTATATGTTTGTGAGGGGAAACATCAGTTTAAAATGTAAACAAATAATTAAACATCTCATTGGAACTAATTATCTGATGTGAATCATAGCAGGTGAAACTGAGGATTTATCAAATCATTAACTTTTTCTATTCCAACCTTCCTTCTTGGACAATAAAAAGAACTAAAAGAAAGAAGAATATAAAAGGAAAAATATTTAAGTTAATATTTTTTAAAATTAATAAACTTAATTAACTTTGGAATTACCAAAAGCTCATTTTGTCAGAAATAGAACTAAATTCTAGAGTAGTCCCAAAATAAAATTGAACAGCCATGCATTTTAGTACTATTGTAAAAAGTTATTAACCTTATATTATTCTTCAAGTAAGTACATGGTTAAAAAATAGACAAAATATGAAAAATTAATTTATAAACTGCTGTAGGAAATTTGCTAATTTTAGCCTGTGTACATCTGACAATTTCTTGTCATTTTTTAAGAAAACAATGTGAGAGCTCCATTTCAATTTTCTAAAGACTATCTTGAATGAAAATTTAGTAATTCCAAGAAAGACATTCCTAGGATGTGGAGAGAGGTTATTTATATGTTTATTTGTTTGTCTGCTTGTTTGTTTATTTTTGGCCTGTAGTATTTTTGTATTGATGGAAGAGGGAGTTGGTGATAACACCATCTACATTGCTACTGTCATGAAAACCCTTGAAATTCTCAAACACTTATTATTTTATAAGACATAGAAATTAGCATTAGCATTGTCTTAAAGCCTTCTTTCTTTTATTTCCCTCTATTTGGTAAATTACACAAGTGTTATATTTTTTTCTTTTCTTTTCTCTCCTTTTTTTTTTTTTTTTTTTTTGGAGGGTGGGGTTACTGGGGATTGAACTCAGGGCACTCGACCACTGAGCCACATCCTCACCCCTATTTTGTATTTTATTTAGAGATGGGATCTCACTGAGTTGCTTAGTGCCTAGCTTTTGCTGAGGCTGGCTTTGAATTCTTGATCCTCCTGCTTCAGCCTCTTGAGCCACTGCGATTAGAGGCATGAACGACTGCTCCTGGTATATTCTCCTGGCATATACATGTGTTATGTTTTCTGATGCTAGAAACTGAATTCGAGAAAACAATAATAGTCAAAGAATAGATTGGTATCTAAAAAGTTTTAAAAATTTAACCACATTAGTCTGGGTCTATGCAAGATGATGAAATGAATCCTGTGTAATTAAGTGACACCTTGATGTCCATCAATTAGAATGTTGCCATACCCTCAGATTACCAGAGGGAGAGTGGATGAATATAGCACTTGGGACAGAGTAAGTGCTCCAGTTGGTCAACATTAAACGTCCAAGGGGTTTAACACATGTGTTTGTTATCCACATAAAGTATAGAATGTATTCCTGTTTAGAATTTGTACAGTCAGGTGTCTCCACATGAAGAAAAGGACCCCTTAGACTAAGGGATGAATGCCTTTCAAGAGAAATAAGACAGCTAAGCTAATTTTCAGTCTTAATGGGTTAAGAACCATAAGAGAAAATTAGGAGTTAAAATGAATGTGCACCAGTGTTCAAGACAATGGCAATGAGATAAGACTCCAGGAGAAGGGAGGCTTGCAAGTCAGCTCAGTCATTTGAGATTATTTGGTGAGCAGAAATGCCAGCTTTGAAAAGAAGAATATTAGAAACTTTCCTAGATGATAAGAGCAACTCCAGGTGGCAGTGGGGGTGGGGGTGGTGGAACACATGCATAGAATATTCACCAAAGTAACCCACAGTTCCCTTTATCTTATTAGCATAGTAAGACATATCCCTGAGTAGAGGCTTAAGATGGTAGTACAACTCACAATTGCTGAAGAAGCATGATGAAGAGCACAGAGTGGCTGAGGTCCCGCCTCTACATGTGATGACATCAAATGGTCAAGATCCTCCCTATCTTGTGGATGCCATGAACGCTGTTCACCTTTTCTCTTTCCTTGGGTCAGCCTGGGATCTCTGTTCCACATGTACTATCTCCCTTTAGGCTTCAGGCAGAGGGTCCTCCACCTTTTTCTTGCTGGAGCCAGCCTGATAGATTCCTGCCAGTGCTATGACTCCCTTCACCTCAGGCACAAGTCCCTCAGTGAAGCCTTGTCTGTGCCTTCGTTTTGTTTGGGGTTCAGTATTTGTTTCTACAACTCTGGATCCAAGAACCCAAGTTTAGGAACAAGAAGATGGTCATTTAAAGACCTCAACTCCATCTGCTTATTGATTCCATCTTCCTTAAGGGCTTTTGAGTCTTCTGTATTTGACTAATTGCTGGGGAAATGTCAGGCAATGTCTCAGACCCAGAAAACCAATTTAGGATCCTGGCAGGTGGAATAAGATGCAAGATGCAGTTGGGATAGTAAAGATTCTTTATTTAGAGGTGGCAACAACACCCCCAGCCTCCAGCTTCAGCACCATTTTTCCCCCAGCCAGTTCTGTTGAGCCCCCAGAGTCATTTCTACAGGACTTTTCTATATGCAGGCCAAACAAAGAAGGCATATTGCCAGCAGGTTACATAAGTGTGCACATGGTCACAAGGGAATGTTTATGACGTTGAGTACCTATGATGAATCAGGGTGCTTATGATTTTGGCTACATACTAAAAACATAGCCCACTGGAAGCCTTGGCGAAGGGAGCCTAACTATAGCCATCTTCAGCCTGCCCTTCAGGAAAGTACACAGAGAGTCCAAAATTGAAAAAGGAGCATAACGCTTTCCTCTATATTTAGTTACTCTACATTCACCTAACTGGAAGGTAGGCTAGGAAATGTCCTGTGTTCTCATTTGGATATGAGGTGTACCCCCAATGCTCTTCTGTTAGTGAAGGAATATTCAGATGTGAAATATTTAGAATATGAGAACTATAAACTGATCAGCTCATCCTAGTTTGAATGGACTAATTGGATGGTAACTGTAGGCAGGTAGGATATGGCTAGAAGTGGTGGATCACTGGGGACATGCCCTGGAAGGGTACATCTTCCCTGAGGTTTCTTCTCTTTTCCTCTCTCTGCTTCCCTGCCTGGATGTCCTGAGTAGCTTTCCTTTGTCACACTGTTCCACCATGATGTGCTGCTTACCTTGGGCTGAGAGCAATGATCTAGACTGACTATGGACTAAACCTCTGAAACTGTGAGCCAAAACAACCTTTCCCACTGCTAAGTTGTTCTTATCAGACTTTTTGATCAAGCTACACAAAGCTTACTAATGAACTGAGGGAGTGAATTTTCAACTTGTCATAGTGAAGGAGAAAATATATTAAGTTTTCTAATGCACAATGGTCATAACAACTAAATGCAATTATGCAAAATGCCTATCACATTTTACAATTTTAATTATTGAGTAAGATGAATTAAAAGAATTATAACAATCAGGGAAGCATTACTGGCATTTTTTTTTTTTTTTACTGATTTAGAAATCTGTGTATTATGGGTATGAAGTGTGGATAGATATGTTTAGAGTAGCCTAAACTGTTTGAATGTGAACATAGTTTTCTCTTTGCTCTTGTCAACTAAATCACTAAATCATCTTCCTCCTCCTCCTCTTCTTCTTCTTCTTCTTCTTTTTTTTTTTTTTTTTTTTTTTTTTCCAGTACTGGGGATTGAACCTAGGGCTTTTAAGTCTAGGCAAGTGCTCTATCACTGAACTGTATCTCACTAAATTGCCCAAGCTGGCCTTGAATTTGCCATCCTCTTGCCTTAGACTCCAGAGTAGCTGGGATTATGGGTGTGTGGCACCACTCCCATTCTGAATCTTCTTTTTTAAATTGCACTTTTAAGGGCAGTATCTTAAGGTCTAATAGAGAAATTTCAGAGAGGGAAAAGGACACTCTGAGAAGTTAGTACAAAATATCAGAAAAGTTATCAAAACCCAAACTCAATAGATCTATTTTAAGCAGCTTAGCTAAAAGTCACAAACCTAATATATGTACACATAAGAGTGCTTCATGAAGATTTTTCTCTGTTATACCATCTTTTTGAAGAAGAAATAAGGGGACTTATCCAGATTTCATAACTGTAGGTTCACAGAAAGACTTCTAAAGTCACTCTTTCTTGAGGGAAGGAATGATATCTCAAAGGTTCAGTTTTTCCATCCACCTCAGAGAGTGGCTCCTGTGTTAAGGGGGATGGCCACCATCAGCTACCAGATTATGAACCAGTTGAGAAGGAATGTGTAGGTCTTTTCCACCTTAATTAAGTCTTGTGGGGCATAACCCCTTGCTGCATCTCTGCTTCTTTCTTGATTGTCTTTGGTTGGAGTGTTGACACTGCCTTAAATTGTCTTTAAAGATTTCATTAAGCTGGGCATGGTGGCGCACACCTGTAATCCCAGCACTTGGGAAGCTGAGGCAGGAGGATCCCGAGTTCAAAGCCAGCCTCAGCAATGGGAGGCACTTGGCAACTCAGTGAGACCCTGTCTCTAATAAAGTACAAAAAAAAAAAAAAAAAAAAAAGTGCTGGGGATATGACCCAGTGGTCAAGTGCGTTCAATCCCCAGTACCAAAAAAAAAAAAAAAAAAAAAAAAAAAAAAGACTTCATTAAAAATTTTAACTAATAATTGTCACCCTCGATTATATAGTCACTCTTAAAAATCTTTTTTTTTAATCACTAGCCCAAGATCACACAGAAATATTTTAAGTCCTTTAGTGTTTGTTTTCTTTACCTCAAATATGTGACTTATATACAATTGATTATCAGGCATTTCTTCAGATATTTAGCTTCTTTTTTTTCCACTCTGCCATTTTAGATGTTACCAGTGATTTGTTGACTATAACTGTATTTTTATTTGGTTTTTATTAACTGATTTTTATAATGATATTTGTTATCCAACAGAAGGACACACAAGTGCATACACACACACACACACACACACACACACATACACACCTAAAAAAGAACAGATCCAGGACATGAATCATAATTATCATTGAAGATCCAGTTGTTTTAATGGTAATTTCCTTTTGATTACATCTCTGCAGTGGAGCTGTGTATGGCTCACTCATTTCTGAATCACAGCTACAGATCTTGATTCAACTTCCACCCCCAGTGGTAAAAACTTGGTTTCTATGATATCCTGCAGCTCAAAAAGAATAACACAATAAAATAAATGACGACTTTTCAGCCAAGATAAGAGATGTAAAATATTTCAAATTCTATGAATGAACAAGGAATGAAGCTAATTAATTAAAACTGTCGGGAATTTCTTTGAAGCAGTCTGTGATTAAAGGCAAGGCTTTATCCTGGAACAATTAAGTAAATTTGGCCTCAGGTATCTTTGCTCACTCCCCAGGGAATGAGTGATGAAATTCTGGTTGAGCATTGTACTTTATTAGAGATTTATCTATTTTAATTGATTCAGCTTGATTATAAAACTCAAATGGAACAGTTGATGCAAAGGACATATTATGTTAATATGTAAACCTCCCATGAGTTAACTTTAATTTCAACAAGAGAAGAAAACATAACTTGCCTGACTGCTTTGTACAGATGAATAAAAAATAGCAAAAATGAAATGAATTACAATAGATTGTATGATCAAGAGTATTTTTCTTATGTTAGCTGAATCTTAAGTAAAATATTTTTATATACCCATTGGTAGGTACAGAAAAGATTTTCAGGTACATTTTACATAGAATAATGTTGATAATGAATAATTGATGAATAATTGACCAGTGGTAAGGAGACCAGTTTTTTTTTTTTTTTTTTTTTTTTGTACCAGGAATTGAACTCAGGGGCACTTACCACTGGGCCACATTCCCAGCCCTTTTTTGTATTTTATTTAGAGACAGAATCTCACTGAGTTGCTAAGTGCCTCACCATTGCTGAGGGTGGTTTGAACTTGGGATCTTCCTGCCTCAGCCTCCCAAGTGCTGGGAATACAGGCATGTGCCACCGTGTGCGGCTAAGAGACCAGTTTTGTTTATAATTCTTTCTTTTCTAGATGGACTGTTATGGTTGAAAATTAAAAATGCATAAATTCCAAACATCAGCTTTTGTTTTTGAGACTTGCATGGTTATTGATAATAAATGTCTTGGCATTTACAAAATTATTTTTTTCTATGAATTCTGTTACTAACATCATCTTGAAAAATTGTGTACAAGAAGTAAATGAACTGGAGGCAATGAGGCACACCCTGGAGCAGGACTTACTAATATTGATAAACAGCCAAAGAATACCCTCTTGAGTAACAAATTAGCTTATCCTTTCAAAGAATATAATTAGAAGCAAATTATATGAACTAAATTAGCAGAGCATAAGCTTATAATTTATAAGTCATCTTTTTCAAATTGGTGGTACCCTCCCCTCTTCCTTGACCACATGTCTTTCTAAGTGAAGTGGTTCTATGAGGACAGCAAGGTGCTACTCCAAAAGGCAGATCAGGGGACAATGATTATTGAAAGCATGGCTAGGTCTCTGTTTCAATGTTTGTCACCAATTCTTTAGTATCCTCTGTAATTACATTAATCAATCCAAATCAACTTTTTCCAGGTTTTAATTCAATAAAATTGTTATGATTCTTTTTCCTTAAGATCAGATATTTAGCCGGGCGCGGTGGCGCACGCCTGTAATCCTAGCACTTTGGGAGGCTGAGGCAGGAGGATCGCGAGTTCAAAGCCAGCCTCAGCAATGGCAAGGCACTAGTAACTCAATGAGACCCTGTCTCTAATAAAAATACAAAAAAGGGCTGGGGATGTGGCCCAGTGGTCGAGTGCCCCTGAGTTCAATCCCCGGTACAAAAAAAAAAAAAAAAAAAAAGATCAGATATTTAAGAGTGGAAGGGATATTTCTTGATTTTAGTCTTATGAACATTATATTGATTTTAAGAATTAGAGATCACAGGTTTTGTTAGTTTTTCATGGGGATCCCACTAGTGTATGCATTTCAACCTAGGTATTATATATTTATATTCTGCAGGATGAAAATACTTAGAGGACTGGGCTTTTAGTTGCTGTCCTTATTTTTAATGAAACACTTTCTTTCTTTCAGTACATGTAAACTGGAAGGAATCTTGGAGATGGTATAGCATGGTCCTTCACTTTAGAGATGAAAGACTAAGGAGGTTTAGAAAAGTTACCCAAGGTTCTGTAGCTAATTGGCACAATTTGAACCACAACTAAGGACTTTTAAGAATTAGCTCAAGATTGTTCCAACAGTATTTCATTTATTCTCTTCTTCCTCCTTTCTTCTTTTCCATATTCTTGGTGTTTATACTATTACCCTGTATCTATCTTGGGTTCTGGTGTTACAAGATAAAGAGACTGGTCTGTTTATAGCTACTGATAATAAAAGTGTGAATGTTATTTGAAACTCACCAAGACAGAAGTTTAATTAAAACAATGCCTTGTAAATCTTACAGCATACCCCTGTAGCCATTCTGGGAAACAGGGTGAAAACTGCCTTAGTATTCAATTCAGATGCTCATCTTCAATCACACCTAGAGAATTTCTACAACTCTCAATTTTAAGTTATATTAAGAAAGACCTAATTCTAGAAAAAAAAAAGTTATATATAATTTAGTATACAATTAGCATAATTACTCTTACATATCATAAGCCATAAACTATGTACAGTTGGTTTCATGCTCTCCTCCTCAAGGAACTTGGAACATTTTTTGGCAAAGAGATATTATTGGTTCAAACCTGAGTGGATTCTGTTTTTCTAACCTGTTGCTCAGACTCTTCTGTGAATCCAACTCCACATGTAATGCAATGTCTTTCTCTTTTATTGGAGTACTTCGTTTGCAATATTATATGCAGTTGTCCTTATTTTGTCACTGCTTTCCTAAAGAGGGTATGCTTTATTATACATCTGAAATGCTTGACCTTTATTAGACTTTTTATCTTCAGTTTGGCTAGGTGAGGTAAAGCTTCTTTTGAGTCAATGGATGTTTTGATTTAAAAACTTTGAATTCTGAATCTTATTAATGCTGATTCTCCATTTGTTATATAGTCTACTCTGACGAAATTAATTAGCATTAAAAGGAGGTCTTAAATTCTTTTGGGGGGCAGAAAATGTACATTCCTAATTTGGATTTGAAGTCTATTTGAATAGATCCTTCACTGGGTAGAAGTGATAATTCTTTAGCAAATTAGCAAGAGAAAGGGTAGAGGAGGAGAGTGTAGAATATAAAATGGAAGCAGTCATTGAGCAAGTACTTATGTGATAGGCAAGTGTAATCCATTTCCCTCCTCCCCTGAAATAAATATGAAATAAAATGAAGTAAATTCATAACTTTAAGAAGAAGAAATGACTAACTTTATTTTCCCTGATGGATACTGTGAAAACCTAGAAATCCCCTGTGGCTATGCGATTCACTCCAAGCAAAAGGTCACTTTTAGTGTATGATTTGAAATGTTCAATACATGTGGACAAAAGAATAGCAGAACAATAAATAAGATGGATCTGCAATATTTTGATTAAACAATAGTAAGACAAAGCAGTAACAAATAGGGTGAAGTATTTTGCAGCAATCTTTATTCTCTATGTTTCATGTTCTGGTCTGATACATAAAAATGCCTTTCTCTTAATGGTGGCCTTTTTGGTCTTGACTAAGATCTGCATTCAAGCTTATGTTCTTAATATTTCTGATGTAAAATTTTTTGGAATTGGCAAAGCGATTCTTGAAATGATGCTCCATTTGCTTCACCACCAAGCACTAGAAAAACTATTTTCATGAACTGTGCCCCCAAACCATTCACAGTTAAATCTTGAGGGTGTTTTCATTGAAGCTTGTTCTATACATCTGAAAACCCTATGATGCCTAAAGGAGTTCAGAATCACAAGTTCGTGAGATGAAAAAAAAAAATGGAAAGACTATTCAGATAGAAGGAAAAAAAACATGAGAAACTGACTTTTTCAAAAACTTTGACAATTTCATTATATTGCTGAACTTTATAAGTGAAAATACATATTTCTCATAGGTTATATAATTTTACAAGTATAATTAATTAATGCAATTTAAGTACAATTGTGTAGCATAAATGCAGTTTGAATAAATATCACTTAATACTGTACTAGACATTAGCTTTTTTACACAGTTAATAGCACTACAAAAATGTGTCCATATTCTAGATTACTGACCACCCTTAGCATATTAATGGATTAAGTGCACAATATATGCTATATATAATGATTACCTGCAGATTTTTAACCAATGAATAAATTACTAAGATAATATGTTCTAATTTCATGAGAAATCAATAAAACCGAATTCCAGGTTAGGTTAGTTTAGGTTCCTATTGACTCTTCACTTTCATGTTAGACTGCATTTTATTATCATTTTCAAAATATTCTCCATGTATAACTTGGATCTCTGCTTATCAATGAAATCTATTTTATTAATATTTATTTATTTACTTTAGTTGTACACAATACAATGCATTTACGTTTACGTGGTGCTGAGGATGGAACCCGGGCCTCGCTGCCGCTGAGCCACAACCCCAGCCCAATGAAATCTATTTTTTGTTTTTTTTTTTTTTTTTTTTTTAGATTATTAGGCATTTTATTAAGTACTTTCAACTATTTTTTACTGATTATGAATGATATTTTCCATTAGTTTGAAGATTTTTATAAATTACTAGTTAAAATGGATTCTTTAGTGAATCTGTATTTTTTTTTAGATTATTTATTTACTTATTCAAAATGCACAAGTATATCATCATTTTACATACAACTGCTTGTATACAAAGTATATAAGTACCATTCAGATCTTTAATCATGCATTTAGGATAGTGATATCCATCTCATTCAACCACCATTTTCCCCCCTTTCCCCCCCCCCGCTCCCTCCCTTGCCCTCCCTTTCCTTTGACCATTCTAGTGTTCCTCTAATCCTATGTACCCCCATCCAATCACACTGTGAACTAACCTCCTTATATCAGAGAAAACATTTGGTGTTTGTATTTTTGAGATTGACTAATTTCACTTAGCATTATATTCTCCAACTTAAATGGATGAAGTTGGAGAAATCTGTTTTTGATACTTTCTTAGGGTGTTACTCTCTGCTGGTTCATTATTGTAGCTAATTTGGCCATCATCTTGGGGCTATAATGTTTCTGTTTTTGTTTGCTATTGCTTTGGTACTTCTCTATTTTATCATCATGTTTAACTGGAAGATGGAAATATTATTTTCCTAATTATATCATAATTTGCTGATACATCACCTCAAAATTCTCAGCACTGCTGAACTTTATCATATCTTGTGACATTTGCAAAGCACTGAGTACCTTAAGTACAGCCATTTAAATACTAACTTCAGTACCCTATTCCATTCCAATATTTTAAATGGATTTTTGGTTTAATTCATCTAAATAATCTGAAGTCCAGATCTGGCACTTAGCAAGCTTTCATTAAGTAATTGCTGAATAAAAACAGGGAATGGTTTATTTTTAACAAATTCAACATATATATGTACATATGTGTATGTATATATAAATGTGCGTGTGTGTGTATATGTGTATAATGTGCTACCTAAAGCTCATGAGCTTTGTGTGAAACAAAATTGTACAAAACTTGGATAGTAATACTAAAATTCATTACCTATATGAGCATTCATATGCTCTTTGTTTTTTATAGTTGATATGATAAAGTTCAGAAAAAAGTGGGTAAAATGTATTCTTAAGGAAGTATTGCCCTCAGAAACATATAGTTTGTTCGTTTTTTAAGTATAATTTTCAAAAATTTTAATG
Organism: Tamias sibiricus; assembly: GCA_025594165.1. Taxonomy (NCBI): domain Eukaryota; kingdom Metazoa; phylum Chordata; class Mammalia; order Rodentia; family Sciuridae; genus Tamias; species Tamias sibiricus. Next base: position 82,974,587 of record CM046660.1, read on the forward strand.
ATGCTTGAAAAGTACTGACTTGAAAAATAAACATCCAATGGTTTTACATATGTAAATTATTGTTCTTCATAATATTTTAAAATGCTGATTAGCATTCTATCACTAAGATATTTTATCTTTTCCATTTTAGTCTTTAAAATATATTTAATGTTGAAAATTTTTAAAAATTGAGATAAATTTCTTAAGTATTATGATAAAGCTAACTATGTTTACCCTTTTTAAAATATGAGTTTATTTTATATTTTATATAAGTAAAAGTAGGTGAATTTGTATAACTTTATAGAAATATGTATAGAAGTCAAGATCTTTTCTTAATTTCTTAATGAGTTCAGTGCCACCTCAATTATTTGGAAACTCAAATTCTGTTTTTCTTTTTTCTCCCCATTTTTCTCTGGTATGCTATCAACTTTCATTTTCTTTCTTGAGTTAAAACTTAGCATATTTAACTATTTGATTAATTGTAGCCATTTTACTTACACTTCAGCTACTGAAGTAAAATAGAAAAAAGTATAATAATTTAGGGTAGCATCTTTCAACACCAGAGAATTTATTAAAATGTTATTATTTCAGAAAAATATTTTTGAAGATGGCATATTTACATGTGTATATTAATTTAATAAATGAATTATATTGATCATTTACATTTGTGATATATTAAAATTATTACAATGATTTTAATTACTTTCTATCATTTTTCAAATAAGATATTTACTTTTTTTATTTCTCCTAAAGTCTATAGTGGATTTTTTTGGTAAAATACTTAAATATTGGTATAATATCAGAAAATATATTTTTAATGTAATCCTTGGTCCACAAAGTGTTTTCATACACTGCCTGAGTTTTCTTCCCATCTCATGATATGTCACTGTCAATGAATTGTTTTGTGGTAGTGCAAGAGCAGTTAGATATATAAATTAGATGATCAGGTATCGGCAATGACTTTGTATTTAAATAATATAGATAATACTCTATGTAAAGGAATTGTGGTATAATTGAAATCAAATTAGATATGTTTTGTATAAAAGTAAAAATGGGATAATGATAACTAAATTTGATATTCTCTGCAAAGAAATACAACAGTTATATACTTGTTACTTATGAGAAAAATCAGTTATGAGTGATAGTAATGTTGGTAAGAATTCTAACACTATTTCTCCTACTATGAGAGTTCTGTAACTGTGAATTACAGCAACAAACATTGATTTGAGCACTAGGAAAATGTCCTTCTGCAGAAACTTAATCCCCATGACCTAATTTGCTTTATCTATCTTTTCACACACTAACACTTTCCATAAGGGATTTGAGGTAACTGTGTCAGCAAAACAGACTTTACCATGAATTATTTTGTAAGTTTTATTTTTGTGTGTCAGCTGGTAGAGGTTGCATCAGATTGTAGTATCAGGGCCTGCTTAAGGAAATTAGTGGAGGATTAAGAAAGTATGCTGCAGGAAAGAGGGGTAAAAGGTTTTTCAGTGGTGAAATTCAAGGGTGTTAAGTCAAATGTCACCTGTCATCATTTTATTAGTATCACTTCCTTTCTGAGATTCTTGTAGTGAACACAAAGCCCTAAGGCATTCAGTCATTTAACATAATTCTGAAAACAAATTGGTTGAAATGTAGTGAATTGTTTCAGAAGTTGCTGGTTGAAGATTAAATGTGATATTTATGTGAAAGGACTTCATGTAAAGTATAATGTGCATATAAAATTTGAATGCTGTGATGATGATAAAGAGGAAGTTAAATGAAAACAAGCCAATATCCACATTCCTCCTGTAGAAGATGAAAATGATATTGATGTCTTTGGTGCTGATGAGCACATTAGGAACCTGTGACCCCCACCTGGGAGAATAATCCAGTATTGTCACCTCTGCTGGTGATGTGCTTAAAAGTCCCTCTTCAAAAGGAAGGTGTAGGAGAGAAACATAAAGAGAAAAGTGTCAATGAGAATAACTAAACAGATGATGACAAAATTTTTTCTATTGCACATGTAACAAGTTACTAAGAGACCATTTATGTGTTCCTATCTAGGAAATATTACTATATTTTATATTTAAATTAATTTGGTACAAAGTACAGCTTGAAGAATATAAAGAATATACTTTCTAATAAAAGATACCTTCTTAGAGAGAAAAGAGAATCATGTTGATAAAGGAAATGTCTGACAGTTTTTAAAATATAAATTTGTTGTAATAACATCTTAGCTTTAATGTTCCCAAGTAGTGTTAGGCAAGCTTTTGAACAGAGAATGAGAAAAACATCAATGTAGAAAGTTTTGCTACTACAAAATAAGGTTATAAAGTTGCAGAGCAGAAGAGACAGAGAGAAAGAGGAAAAGAGGGAAGGAGAAAGGGGATGAATACCTATTTCTGTATAATTTACCCATATTAACACAATTTATACGTGTACTCTACCTACCATCCATCCATCTCTATCAGTCTATCAAGCTATGTTTCTGCTTGCTTATATTTTTATGGTGATAAATTAAGTTCAAGAAAACAGATATTATTGGGGGCTATAACTCAGAGTGCTTGCCCTGGCTATGGGTTTGATTAAAATACTGCAAAACAAACAAACAAAAAAGGAAGTAGATATTATTATGAGAATATTAATGTAAATTTTCTTCAAATTATATATTTTATGGATTATCATAATAGTATGCAATCAGACAATGTTATTATTATTATCATCATTTTACTTCTAGAAAATCCCAAAGGCAACTGTACAAGCAATAAAATTAAACAGTTGCCTCAAATTAGTAGGTCTATTCCAAGGTCTCTCACCCTTGTCATTAGCATTTTGGACCTGATCATTGTTTCAGCCTACCAGATCTCTACCCACTAGATGGCCAGTAGCACCTCCCTCCCAAAAGGGTGGCTATCATAACTATCTCCATACATTGCCACATATCTCCTGGGGAGCAAAACACCCCATGTGAGAACCTCTGTTTTATACTCTGTAAAGAATAATATAACCTGATATCACAAAAATATGTGAAATCCCAAGTGTTGACATAATTTATATTTAAATTAAAAACATACTAAGTCCCTAGAAAAATATATCAGACACACATGCCTATGTCCAGACTTAACAGACATACAAATATTAGTAACATTTAAAATATTTTTAAATAAGAAAATTTTTCTTTATCTTCAGATAACCTTATAGGATAGAGTATTTGAGGAAAATTATCTCCACATTTTTTTTCCTTATTTCAGTTACTGACAGCCCCATTTATCAAATTTTCCATGCTAAAATCTTCAGGCATTTTCTATGTCTTATTCTTCCTTAATCCCCATAGCCAGTATATTACCTCAAAAACACTACTTGGATCTCAGCCCTGTCATTGGGGTATTTGTTTCTTGTGTCATCTCTCACCCGGCAAGAATTTTGTAACTTTTTTCTCCCCACCAGCCATTTACCACCAAACCCCATTTTTTATTCACTGCATTCAGGGAGATAATTGCACAAGCAAAACAATGTACAGCCTAATTTCCCTGTACTTAGTGCCACTAACTCCCCATTGTGTGGCATAATGTTCAGAATCCCTACTTTTCCTTTTCCAAATGAGTCACCATCCTCCTTGCGTCATTTTCTATTCAGGGATCTTAGGTGTTCAAACAGCAACAGACTCTTAAGACATTTATGCTTAGACACATTATTCTCTGTGTGGCTGTTCCTGACTAATGTATTCAGTTTGGGCGGTGAGAATTTAATAAAAAGAAATACTATGCAACCTGAAATTGTTTGCCTCCTAATTTCCTATATCAGGTAGTGAGATGTAGACAATCAAGGGACACCTTTAATGTCCTTCCTTCTGTTTTATACTGATATGTGTGTGTGTGTGTGTGTGTGTGTGTGTGTGTGTGTAGTATACATATGCATATGTATACTGCAAATATCACACAAATACTAAAAACCTCACAAAACAAATGTATAGCTTAAGAAGTTTGAAAGGCTTACCTTACACCCTTGTAACTATCAGCCTACATCAAGAAATGGAACTTTAATAGCTCCCCAGAAATCCCATCCTAATCTCAAATGCTTTTCTTCTCCAAAGTAATCATCATCATTACTTTTTAGAAATTATTTTCTTAGTTTTATCACCCAAGTATGCATCCTTAAACATTATGGTCTGGTCTTCTTCATTTTCAAATATATATATATATATTTTATAGAATCTCTTTGAAGCCTTTAGTTGTAAGTTCCCCTTTCTCTCTCTTTCCTTTCCCTTATAATTAACCTGTTCAAAGATTTTGGATATTTTTTTGTGTGTAGAATTTTGCAGGCCTGTGTTTTATTTTAATTGAATGATGTTAATTGTATCATACCTATTCACACAGAGTTATGTTTTACTACTTTCTGGACTTCCAAAAAGTTGGCAATTGGATATGCTGAGTTCATCATGACCGTGTTTAATCCCTTTGATGAAACCCCAGGTGGTAGTATTCCTGCAGCAGGAGGCACATGATGTCATCTTATCTTTCGGAGCCATCAAGTAGCTGAGATTTTATCCCATTTGCAAACTAACCAGTTCTGTTGGTCGAAGGCATGGCATGAGACTCCATGACACAGCATTGAGCAGGTTTCATGTTTACATTTGTTCCCGTTTCTCCTGGGGACAAATTCCATGAGGATGATTGAGAAGCAGGAAAAACTTCAACATCTATGCAAGATGAATTTGTGTCACAGTTGAAGAACTCTGAGCTCACAATATACCAGTGTTACAGAGAAGGCTGCTATCAAATTTGCCTTCTGTGATGAAAAAGCAAACTTTCAACATTCCAAGGCTGTTTAGTATATGAACATTCTTGAAAAAATAGTCCTGACCAAAAACTGATAGAAGTCATGCAGAAATTCCATTGAGAATTGCCTCCCAATCATTTTCCCTATTGTAATGGTTGCTCTTATTATCCATTGATGCTGAATTCTCTAGAGCCATTAATTCCTAAGAAATTTTAATATTTTAATGCTCTAATTTTCAAAATAGATAATTGTATTTTAGAAAAGCTTAAGGTTTTGAGGAAAATTGTGAAGAAACTAGTTCCCTGTAGCTCCCACTCTTTTCCTTTTACAATATCTTACATTGGTAAAGTTCATTTGTTACAATTAATTAATCAACATAGTTCGATTAATTTTAACATTTATTTTTAACTTCTTAGTTGGAATATTTTATAAATAGCTGCTGCCTTAGAAAGAGTGAATGCTTGTGACTGTACAAAATTCCTATGTCGAAACCTATTGGCCAAGGATGGTATTTGGAGGAGAGTCCTTTGGAAGGTTATTAGGTCATGATGGAGGAGATGGGTGCCCTTATTAGAAGGAACCCAGAGAGCTCCCTTTTCCCTTCTGTCACATGAAGACACAGCAAAAAGATGGCCTTCTGTGAAACATTAACTGGGCTTTCACTATACACTCAATCTTCCTGTACCTTTGTCTTGGATTCCCTAGCATCCAAAATTGTTAGAACAAATTTCTCTTGTATATAAGATACCCAGTCTGTGGTGGTTTCTTGTAGAAGCCCAAATCGGCTAAGACACTCCCTTTAATCTATTATTTTGTTACTCTGTGCTATAGTTCATGTTTGGATAAAGAATCAGTGTTTCATTATTTTCTTCTAAGAAAATGAATTGGTTTATTGTTGTCTAAAATTAGCAATTTAATATCATTTAATATTATTATGAAGTTAGATTTAGATATAGTTGATGGGTTTGATTATTTATAATGATTGTCATTTCTGAAATTCAAATATCCCATCTTTGACCACAAAATGTCTCTCCCAATTGATTCTAAGTCCTTTTGAGATTGCCTTAATAGTTTTTAATAGTTTCCTCATTATCTGGTATGATCATACACTTCAGGCTCATCTTATATACTTTCTTGCTCCAGACCCAGAATTATGAGATCCTGTTTTCTTTTAATATGACAAGAATACAGTCTAGGTGCCAAATCCCTGTGGGACACTTACCCTTTCAGGGATTAGGCAATTTTCTATCCCCTTACAAAATTTTCCTTCATTAATGTTTTTCAGGCAGAGTTGTCTGCTTCATCCCTGTATATACACAGGATGCTGTTCATGCCCCATTATGGTTTTCACTACTTTCTAATGCCCAGGGTCCTTATAACAGTTCCATTGTGGCATCTTAAGCATTTTATTCCCTTTATTCTCTTCCATGTCTGTCTTCCACAGTGGCTGTTACCTTCTGAGGGTCAAGGTCATGCTTTATACATGTTTAATACTGAGAACAAAGCATACCTTCTCAAACACCCAAAGTACAGTTTGTGAACGAGTGAAACCAAAATAGACAACAGCATTTTCAGATCAATGTATTTTTACCTTGGAAGTAATGTGTACGCTGTCTCAGAAGATACTATAATGATGTCTTTGCTATAGAATTCCAGGAAAAGAGGAAAATTGAAGGAAATATTTGATGATGAAGTTGTTTACTTGAGACTGATGAACACAAAGCAACACACACATATAAGTGCATATCTCAGTATGAAATCATGTGGAAAAAAATCTGAAAATGCTCAAAAGTTGAAGGTGATGATATGTGACAGAATATGAAATAATTTTATAATGAGATAAATAGATATTTGGGACTTGAATCTTAAAATAAATGGTTTATATTTAAAATATTAAAGAGACAGGAGTCAACTATCAAGTCATTGTTAATCTTTCTCAGGGGAACCTTGTTTTCTTAGCACTGATCTTGTCTTTAGATAAAGATTGGAAATGATGAAAGAAGTAACCATTCTCCATAAAGTGGGGATTATGCCTGTTGTTTTCCTTTTCCTTCCATCAGGTCTTTAGGCCCTTGGATAGTGTCTCTCACTTAGTAGGGAATAATAAACATTAGTGGAATAAATAGTGAAATGGGTGGGTGGGTAGATGGATGATGTTGAAAGCACTGAGCCTTAAGGACTTTTTGGAGGAAGGGAAGTCAAGCACATATAGATTTAGTACCTACTATGTGATAGTTGCTTTTAAATATTATTCATTTACTAAGTTTAATGCAAATTAGTCTTGTTTGTTTGTTTGTTTTAATTGAGAAAACCCATGTTCAGCAGAGTATCATTATGTGGTCATGCACCAAATGAGGAACTCCTTAATTTGAAGCACTTGTGTCTTCTCTCTATTCCTGATGGACCTGTTAGTAATGCTGTTTTTAATTTTTAATATAAGGATGGTCTGGTCATATTTCCATTGTGTATTTGCATAGAAACCCATTTGATTCTACATATCTGTATGAAAAGGTCCTTACTTTCCTACCACCTAAGAAAATGCTGATTTAAAGACTTTAGAGGCATTTTAATGTGTATATTTTTAGCAGATTTTGCCTTTAAAAATATGTGAAGTATGCTACTGTTACTTGTAAGATATGTTCTTGCTGAGCTCATATTTTTGCCAATTACCTTGGAAAGTGTTATTCCTAAATCACAATTTTAGATTGTATTACAATGGATATTACTTTAAACACAGGAGTAACTGTTACCACATTTTGAAAGCAATTGGGATTTTGATCTCCAGAATAACAAAATCTTTGGGAGTTTTTTTTTTCTTCTTTTTTTTCCTGGTGATAGTTGTCATTTTAATATTTTCTCCTTCACTTTTCACCTGTGTGTTTCTGTGTGAGCGCTCTCACTTTATTTAGCTTTTTCATCTGTGAAACTCAGTAATACTTAGAGTAATGTGATGAGCACATGATATAAGATGCAATTTAAAAATGCTTCCGATACAGAAAGTACAAGATAAATGCAAGTTAAAATAATTATCAGAAATACTAAATGACAACTTAGGAATGATTGATTTATATAAGGCTACTTAAAAACAATCAGTTCTGTATAACCCTGGTTTCAACTTATATTCGTAGTTATGATTGTTCCCACAAATATCCACAGAATGCATGCTCTATATGTTTAAGTTGAACATTAAGTGCATCGTAATAACATCAGACCTTGTTGTCATTGGAGATAACTAAAGAAAGTGTTTGTTCTCTATAAATTAATTAAGCCTTTTGTTTTGTGTTTTTATGGCCAAATATTTAGACAGATACTAAAGTGTATCTTGGCATCTTGTCAAATGCAAGCCTGATACTTTGGCTTTTCGATTTCTGAAATTGCTCACCCTTTTCATTTAAAAATAACAACAGACTATTCACAGAAGCAGTCACCTCTAGCTTCTGAATCCTCAATGGCCATTTCCCATATGCTTTTCAACAGAGGCAGCAGTTGTCAGACATCATTTCATGAAGGCCCATTTTCCTCCTTTAAATTTTGAGAGGGGGGAAAAAATCACATTTATGAAAGACCTCAGACATGAAACTGTCACTTTCGATTGTAGGTTGAAATGGTACCAAGCAGTTTTCTCATCTAAACTTTGGTGATTCACAGTTATCCCTTTAGAAATAGAAAAACACATTTTTATATATTCTATGCAAACAGAGACAGCACACTGGATAAAAGTTAAGATTCTGGATTCAGAAAAATGATAAAAATTGATACTGAGGGTGTGCTATGAGCCCAGGTTTTGTTAAGTAATATATAGGAATTCACTTCTCAAAATAATACTAGAATTTGGAGGTCTTATTGTTCTCATGTTATAGGTCAGGAAACTGAGCCACAGAATGATTAAATAGTTTACTCAATATAACACTACTGAATGCAAAGATAAGGGTATAAGCTGTACATCAGTTTGCTTGGGCTATCATAACAAAGAACCAGAGACAGGGTAGCTTGAAAAATAGATATTTATTTCCTCACAGTCCTGGAGCCTAGAAGTATGTGATCAAGGTGTTGATAGGGTTGATATCTTTAGAGGCTTATTTCCTTGCCTTGGAGATGACCATGTCCTCCATGTGTCTTCACATGGTCTTCCCTTGGTGCCTGTCTGTAACCTAACTTTCCTTTTTTCAAAGGACATGAATCACATTGGAATGGGGCCCACCCTAATGGTTTCAATTTAACTCAATCATCTTTTTAAGGACTCTGTCTCCAAACATAGTCACATTATGAGGTACTGGGGCATAGTGTTTCAACTTGTGAATTTAGGGGGTGGATTTTCTTTCAGTTCATAATAGTCTACAGCATTATGCACTATGTAATGGTAATTAATCAACTTTGATATCAAATATATATATTCATATATCATTTAATATGCCTAAACTACACAAATATTTTTTAAATTGCATTAATAAAATAATGATAAAATTGTTTATCTTTTGTGGGTTCAACTTGTACAAAGTCAGTGACAGTTATCAAACCTAAGATCTGTCATGTTCCAGTACATGGATTTAATAATTGGGCTAACAGTTTCTCTGTGGAAGAGAATATTCATTACCACATTCACAATGTAATAATGATTATAATATTTGATTGATATGTAGCCTCATTTGTGTGAAAGTGCTGGCAACTAAAAGTTTCCTTTTGGTTTATGTTCAGTCTGTATTTAAACAGTTTAACTCAAATATTTCCATGTATTCTTACTGTGTTTTTTCATTTTTGCAGCATATCTAAGTTCAGTGAAATTCATTATGAGTTTAATATGTATATCTGATAGAATAAGCATGAATTTAATACTACAGATAATCACAAAATTGTAAAAATTTTGAATTCAGGTTTAAAAATGTAAGCCCGCCTGTATAAAAGCAAAGCAAAGAAAAGGATATTTGCATATATATGATTTAATTAGGAATGATATAATTTTAATAGTATGAATTTTTTATAAATATCAATTCAAATTGAGACATGTCTATGATTATTTAAATATATCTATAGAAGCTCACAATTTAATTTGTATAATCCATTAAAACATTTAGACAAATTAAATTTAGCAGAATTTTGTGAGCAAAGAATGATGCATGAATCAGGCAGCATTCAGAACCAGGAAGAGGTTCAAATAGCTTCATCCAGCAATATGAACAGACATTATTTATGGACAGAAAAAGGAAGTACCTTAGAGAAGAAAATTAGTTATAGCTTAATATATGCTTTATTTGAGCATGGTTTGATGAGGCATTTTCCTCATGTGAATGAAGCCTGATCAGTTGGTACCCTACTATGATTGACTAAAACTCAGTTACCTTTTTATTATTTTTATTTATTTTATTGGGACATTATGATTTTACATAATACTGGAGACTGACTTTTTACAAGAATAAATTATTTGTTGCAGTTTGTTTTCCTAAGTTAGGTCACAGTTCACTATGTAGGAGCTCAAAGTGTTAGTCTAAATTGAATTTAACAAACTAACTCTAGACTAACAAATCTTTGATACAGACATGTAGTCTACATGTGGTCAGGAGATGAAGGGAAATTGGAAATGTAGATCTAAAGGAGGACTATTGAGGATTCTCTAGTCAACTCAGGAAAATATAGAGTTGAAAGAAAATGATGGGTACTTCTAGAGATGTGAGTTATGTATTCCTCTTTTCAAAGGGTCTAAAGGTGTTTACTGCAAAGAAGTGATGAGCTAAGAACTGGCTATGTACCCTGTGATGAATGAATGTCCTGTAGATTCTTAGAATCTGGAAGCACTAGCACCTGAGACTGGCTGGTAGTAGCTGAGAGTCAGCACTTTTGCTGGAATGACTTGAATCAAATCTCCTACCCTTTCAGAGTTGTTTCATGCTATGTATAATGAGCATGAATTCTACTCTACTGCAGTCAGGTATATGACATTTCACCTCACTCTATTTTTCCAAATCTAATTAGATCAGACTTTGAGTCCTGCTTGCTAGGGTGGTATAAACAGAGTTTTAAATAGTGGACAAATGGAAATCAGAATGCAAAGCAAAATGTATTATCTCTACCAGCAGCAGGAATACGTGGTATTTGTTATAAGCTTATTATTTTTTTCTAGTAAACTTTTTAATATTATGTCATAGTTAAGAACGTTCTCTGCTTTAGTTATTCCCAGATGTGCTAGGAGGGGCAGGGACAGAAATTAATTGCCTAGGGAAACTTAATGGAAAACCTTACTGATACAGAGCCTGCAATTTGCTATGGTATTTGTCACCGTCAGACAACACATAAATTCTGCTGTCATTACCAGCACAGGAGCACAGGGACTTTCTACACACACCCCAGTTTATCCCCCTCACTGCCACCATAGTTCTCTGTTTCTTACTCCTCTCTGTGATACTACATATATATTTAATCTCAGGTCTACTATCTAAAGCAATCACTCTTATGTTTGTGGATGTCCTGACTGATGGAATATATTAGTACTATTTGTGAATTGTGTATGAGGACATAAGACAAAAGAGTAGCAGTTTAGAATTCAGAACTATTTTGACTCATTACAGAAGGTTTTAACAATAGAAATTAGTTATATTTTCAAAGAGATGCTTATAATAAAGAAAAATAACTTAAAACTTGGATTTGCTACATGATTTGAGTAGGAAAAAATCTAGGAACCAGTTTTATACATTTAGCTAAGCATATGTAATTGATTTTAATCTGTGTAAAATTGTTCCTAAATGCTGATTAAATATTCAAAAATTGTGTGTTACCACAATCACTTAAATCTGAAGATAGATAAAGGAGCATAAGCGGAGCTATTATCCATTTCCACTAATGAGTAGTTTGGTGAAAATCACCAACAACAATGAAGAAAATAAGGGAGTTATATCAAATAAAATAATATTAGTACTTGTTTAAATGTTTGTTAAATTAAATACAAAGTAGAAATTATGTACAAATTAGAAATTATAGAATTAGAAATGATCTGCAGGTACAAAGATAACCTAAGGAACCAGTACAATCTCATCTAATCTTTGAATGACAGCCCCTGAAAATCTCAGAAAGTTTATAACTGTAGATTTCACATTTTTCCTAAAACATTATAACTGGGAGAAATCATTATTAAATTTCTTTACACTTAGAAAAAATTCTTGTATTCTTTTTTCTCTCTGGGATTATTGCTAATATGGAATGGGAAGTTGATAATTTTTCTTTCATTTTCCATACATCTTTATTTCCATTATTAGATGCCATTAGAAAAAAAAGTTGTCTCTTAGGCTACAAGAGTTCTCAGCATTTAAGGCTTTAATAATCTTCAGTTGTGTTCACTTCTTGAACAAAGCATCTATAGGAGCAAACATTGACAATAGGAATCAATCAGTTTCACTGAGCAGAGAGGCTTAACCCACGCAGAGGAAGTCTTCAGTTGGGGATTCACTCTGTGGTTGTTAAAATAGGTAGAGTTTCTGGACTAAACTGTTAGTAAGCAGGAACAAAGTCAATGTTTTCTCTTTGCCTGGACATTCCAAATATTTCTATTTACTACTGCAGTCCCTGTGCAAAGAACATGATAATATTGTTCAAGCAATATTTTTTATTAGTAGCAAGTTCATAAAATCATTTTCTGTGAAGAGCAAAATTTAAAAAAACATTAAGCATCCCTTTACATTTTTCAGTTCTACTCCATTCAACAGCCATTATTGAATGTCTGTTCAGTACCAGGGTCTATACTAAGGGCTATAACACAGACATTAAAAAGTATAAAGAGTCATTCCTGAAGTTCAGGAATAAATTACAAATTGCAGAGGTATGATATAAACATACTGAAGGTTACATAACAGAGAGATTAATAGCAGTGCTTCTTATGTAATGATGTTATAATTATTTTATTTTCACTGATTTCTTCCCAGACAGTTGATCCAACTGGCTATTATCAGAAATAATATTTGTAATGGCTAGCATCTATTAAACATTACTATTTGGTAGACACTGTTTTATATTGTCCAATCCTTATTACAGCTTTATTATAGAGATACTAGTATCTCATTTTCAAAGATGGAATATACTGAGGACCATTGAGGTTTAACAACTTGATCAAGTCTACAAAATAAGTTCAAAGGGTAGGTTTTGAGAATACCTTTGCCTGGAAGAGAAGCCCACATTTCTTACCATTATTTACCCATGGTAAGTCTATTCTTTTAAAGTTATTATTTTTACAAAATTTGTGAAATGGTAAAAATAGTGTTACAGAGATTCTTTTCAATAGCTGAAAGGAGAGGAACACTGAGTATTTGACATGATTGCATGGCCTTATCAAATATTGTAACACTTAATTTACACTCTTAGATATCACTCAAGTTCTTACCCAGATCTGCCAATATTAGCTAAACCCATGTTATTGACTCTCTTTCAGCATTAAGCAATCCTGCCATCACTATTTCCTATCATTTTATTTGTGGTCAGTGAATATTGCAGCTCACATTTTGCAACAATTTCCTTTTGAGCTATCTCAAGATATTTGTTCATGGAAAGGACTTAAGAATACTTGAAAAAAATGTGACTCTCAATACTAGAAAAAAGAAAGCAGAACCTTTATATATTAGAAATTTATATTTATTTTCTATAACTCTTTAAAAATCTTTTGGTTCCATGATCTCCCCTAGATATAAAAGATTAGAGAAACAAATCTGGGGTTGAGGGATTTATGATCATCTTTTATTGTCTTTTATTTACATTATTCCTGTGGGTAGGAGACAGGGAGGTCAGAGATAAAGTGATTCATTTGTTCACTATCATCATCATCTAGTAATTCACATGGGCCTTCATACTGGTAGCTTTGTTCAAAATGTCTTTCATGTATGCATTCACAGCATTAACATGGAATGATATCCAGTGTACGTATAATGAGGATATTTGTTCAGCTAACATTTAAGTAATACATGCCATTTTGCAATACCAGAGAGTAATAAACAGAGCAGATAATGAAAGAGACACAATTTGAACACTAAAACATCAGCTGTAACAACCAATCTCTCCAGTACTGAAATTTCTACAAAGGAGTAGGTGTTGCTTCTAATCTGAGTCCATGAAGGAGACAAAAGTGTTTCTAAGAATAATTTAGCACACATGCTGAAACAAAAAGCGTATGCATTTTTTTCTTTTTTCTTTTTTCTTTTTTTACTATGTTTTTTTAGTTGTTGATAGATCTTTATTTAATTATATATGGTGCTGAGAATTGAACCCAGTGCCTCATACATGCTAGGCAAGTATGCTACCACTGAGCCACAGCCCCAGCTCCAAAAGCATATGTATTTTATTAAACAATTAAATAAAATACAAATATGCTAATATGTGAATGCAAAGATATTCTTTCTTTCTTTCTTTCTTTTTTTTTTTTTTTTTTTTTTGAGTTAAGGGTACTTGGAGCTTCTTCTTCTGTATTAGTTGATCTTCCTCTGTGTTCAGTATTATTCTTGGATTGTACATATTATATGTACTAGAATCCTTTATATTTATAGGTTATTTGCAGCTTTGGCTAATGTGTGCTCCAAAAGCCTTATCAAGTGGGGCATCTATATCAATTATTATCTAGGAAGATTTCTTCCTCTGATAAATGCTGCAAAATTGCTAATAACATTGCTTCTTTGCTTATTATACTTTTCTTGCCTAAGTGTGCTTTACCTGTATTCTTTCTTCTAACACCATTTATGTCTTCTCCATCTTGGAATATATAAATGTTTTTTACAGTTTTTGATAAGAAGAGTCACTTCTTAAATGGGGTTGGAGGAATATGAGCAGGAATGATGAATATTTTTACTTTTTCTAGGTAGAAGATTGATGATATACCCTCAATTCCCAACACTTAGTGACCTAATAATTATTGTATACAAGTTAAAAGATAAAATATTTTTATAATAAATGAATGAATCTTAATTTTGATACTATATGATGTCACAACATATTTTAATCCCTCTTCTAAGAACTAGAAGAGGTAAAAATTCAATGGAACAGTGATTGATTGAGGAACTGTAGTGCTCTCTGGGCAGATGCAATTTCAAGCAGATAGTGGTGTCCAAGCAATGCATTCTGCAGCTAGTTTCTACCCTTTTATTTTGCCTTCAGTATTCAGCTTTTTTACTCCAAGACACTGTCTCAAAAATATCCATAGTGGCTCAAAGTTTACATCTGATGCCAGATCTTTAAAATTTCAGGCATCCCTTGCCTCTTCCATTTTGCTTCATTAGGATTCTATGCTTCTAGGCGATTATTGGCAGCATGCTTTGCTTATCTCTAAGAATTGGGGGACCAGGTGCAAAGATATAAATGGAGTCCAATATATTTTATGTTTTATTTTTTGTTATAAATCATACAGGAATTAGTAAATAAAGTGTTTTATCATCCCACTTTGACAGGTATAAATTTATAGCATTTTAGATGACCAGGAACAACATTAGGGTTTTTGACTTCTTAAGAATACAGTGGTGTGGGGAGAAATGGGGCTCCATCTGAGTTTCTTTTCAATCCAGTTTTGTCCCACACTACAGGAGGTTGTTTTTGCAAGTGAATAGGAGCTCCCCATAGGCACCATCTGAATAATCTATCTTTAGACATACATATGTAGACCACCCTTTCTTTCTAGATGTTTGCCCATTGGTGGCACAGACTACTACTGGGGAGCCAGAAGAGGGAGGTTGATCTCAAAGGCCCTGGATGAAGGCTCGCAGAATCATGAGGTTTGAAGTATGATCAGATAGCAGGGAGTGCAGACTCCATATGAGTGTTTTTTCTTAACCCAGTAGACTGTCTGGTGGTGAAGGTATAGCTAGAGAAGGGCCAGAGTGCTCAAGAAATACATTGAAATGTCATGATTAGATTCATATTTTAAGAGGATCCTTTCTAGTTTCAACTGAGAATACACCTTAAAACGGCAGGAGTAGACACAGGTAAAACTATTTGCAATAATCTTGATGAGGAACAGTGGTGGGTCAGGTTGTAGCAGTGGATGATAGTGGTTCCTGATCTTTTTGAAAGTGAAACAAATAGGATGGATCATATTTGGTTTATAAAATAGAGTCACAGAAGATGAATATTATGGTGGCCTGAAAATCAGAAAGGATGCATTGACTTCAACTAAGCTGAGCAAGACTGCTATAGGGATGGAGAGGGAAGACAGGAGTTTAGCTTTTGATAAAAGTATCTGAAAAATATCTTAAACATCCAAATGAGAATATTTACTAGACAACTGGATATATAAGTCTTCAGTTTAGGGGAAAGTGTAGTGATAAATACTGGGACATCATCAAACTTGAAACTGTATAACGAAAGAAAGAAAGAAAGAAAGAAAAGAAAAGACTGGACACTGGGGTATCTAAAGCGAAAAGGTTTAAATAATGTGGTTGGTATTAAAAAATACAAAGTACTTTAGTACTTGTATTACTTTTATTTAAAAAAATGTTTAACATATGTACATAGCTGTTATCATGATCTTGATCATTTTACTGATAAACTAACTTAAGATGAAATTCAAAGCTTTCGTTGTTATGTTTTGCTTTAAAATGTCTCACAGCCCTTTAAATAATTAACTCTTATTAGAGACAATTAAATTTAAATAGTAGATAGTAAAAATAAAAATTATTGTTGGAATGAATTTAGAGATAATAGTCAGCTTTTAATAAATGTTATTTATAAATATATTCCCTAGAGATGTGTATGGCTAATGTTCTTTGACAAATATAGCACTGAACATCAATATAGCCACTGTTAATCTATCCCCAAATTTACAAACTAATGCAGCTTGGTTTACTTGTGATAAGCTTACCAATTTGCTTATCTGTGTAAAGTTTGATTGATGGTAATATTTCCTTACTTCATTGTAGTCTATCAATAGATGAGACCTTTATTCCTTTAACTCTTTTCAAATCTCAAGAATGAAGAATGTCTCATAAAATAAAATCCATTATTTTGTTATAAGCCCAAATATAACTTTTTGAAAGAAATAAAACTTATCCTTCAAATGAGATTCCAAGCCTTGTGATCTTTTATTTCATTGTGAACATGAATATGGCACAGAAGAAGAATGTGATATGGAAATTTGTATATTAAATTAAAAGTTGAAAATTGGAGTTAACTTATTTATTTTTATCTAAATGACTGCAGAGACACACTTACAAGTTAACTTTAATTATAACAGACTATTGTTTGTGTCTTTTCAGTCTATTCGAGAAGTCACGGGCTATGTGTTAGTGGCTCTTAATCAGTTTCGTTACCTGCCTCTGGAGAATTTACGCATCATCCGTGGGACAAAACTTTATGAAGACCGATATGCCTTGGCAATATTTCTAAACTACAGAAAAGATGGAAACTTTGGACTACAAGAACTTGGGTTAAAGAACTTGACAGGTAAGGAAAGCATCAGAAATAGTAAATATACTTTCATTATCAATGTAATGTAACACACACGTGTGGTTACTGTAGTATGTGTTAGAATGAGTAACACTGCAGAGCATTTAAACATAGACTATTTATTCATTTTGTGAGATATGATACCCTGTGATGCCCTTGCTTTTATTTATAGATTTTGTAAGTGCAGTTTGAAAGATACCATAATACCATATCTCAGCAGAACAGAAGTGCACTCTAAGGAAATGCTCAGTGACTGAAAACCCAGATATGAAGCAGGTTTAAGAATACTGTTTGGTGGTTGCAGATGAACAGTAGACCATATCATCAAATCTCTGTAATAGCACCACAGCTCTCACTCTTGTCAGAGCTCAGGAATACCCAAACCATTATATCTGGTTCAACTCTTCTATAGTTGTTTGTACCATCATCTTATTTTGGAAAACTGCTAATTTATTCAGTTTCTATTTCTCTTAATGTCCATGATCATGACAGTTGTTTAGCCTTTGTCATATCAAAATATAATGCTATAATTTCAAATAGCATTCTTTACTTTGTCAGAAAACCTTATATTTTTCTGGTACAATTGTAGAAAGTTACTATTCACTTTTTAAAATGTGAATTAAAGAACTATGCAAAAGTAAAGGGTGGAAAAATTAGAACAATTTGGAAAGCTATTAGAAATTCTATTTCTTAGGTGATTGACAAGACAGTCTAGGATCATCAATCTTACTCTTAAGTAACATGATGGATACTGGAACTCCAATTCTGAGAATTGGATGTTACAGAGTAAATATGATTTTTTGTGTGTTCAAGAATATGTGAGGAAAGACAAATGTGCCTGTTTATATGAAGAGGAATTGGGAATAAAATTTGCTCTACAGTAATATCTTAAAGAGTTAAATGTTCTAGTTAAGCTGGTTAAATTAACAAGCAAATTTTGCAATCCATTTCAGGTAAGATTGTTTTTGTGCTTTGGAAAGATGTTTGTTTTAATTTGCCTATTTATGTGTTACACAAAACAAATAAATATCATTTTAAAAATTTTATGTCATATAAGTTCAGGACTACCATACTAGCCCTAATTGCAGACTAAATGAAAACTCTTCTTAATAGTCAAATACCTGACTGCACTAATGTACCACAGTGTATTAAATGTTTTAGCTCATTCTTAAAGAAAGAGCAACATCATCTGGGAACTTGTTAGAAATGCAAATTCTTGGCCTTTGTATTAAATCTATTGAATGATAAGTCTGGGAATAGGACCCAGCAATGGGCGTTTTAAATATCCATCTAGAAATTCTGATCACTAAGGTTTGAATGAGAAACACTATTCTGACTAATTAAGGGTTTGTTATCAAAATGTTAGATCAATATCTAGTTAACCTCTTTACACTTACTTGATACAAATAACTTTCATTTATTTTTCCTTTTGAAGAGAGAAGGGAGTGGGATAGGCATGTTTTTATTTGAATGACAAGAAATATACCCTAGATTGTTGTCAGAAGGAAAATAGCACAGTGAAAATCTGGAAGGAAACATGAAAAAATGACTTAAGAGATGTGGAAGATGCTGTAGTATACATTTGTATCATCAGTTTGCCCAATACCAACTTAGTGTACTAATAAACCATTACAAAACCATTACACAGACAATAATCATTCAAGTTGAATGATTATTTTTAAACATTCTCAGCAAGATAAATAACAAGTAGTAGTTGTGAGGCTGAGAAATAAAGTGTTGTAACAAAGGATTTTGACATCAGGATTTCAGAGTTTTGAGTGTGTGTGTGTGTGTGTGTGTGTGTGTGTGATTATAGTTTTTATTTCTCCTGAAATTATTTTGCTCTATTGGCATTAGAATAGAATGCCTTTAGAAGAACACACTTGCTCCCTGCACACTCTCTCTTGTCTTTGTGTAAAGTAGATGTTCAGTTAACGATAGGGCTGCCATTTATAGTCGTTAATGGTTGGATGCTCTTTAAATATATGTTAATTAATTCCCCTGTTTAACATTACTATTAATGAGCTTGATGGTCACCAAATGCTATTCCATGTACTAAATACATTATAAACTATCTTATGTAGATATGCTTTTCCTTTGGTTTAATCTAAAAACAAGGACCCTTTTAAAACATTTTTTTCTGGTGAAACAAAACAAAATGACAACTTGTTATGCTGCTGCCACTGACCTTCCCCTGGTCCATTTCAGGGGAGGTGAGACAGAGTGGAGAAGAGGTAGGTTTCTAGAATAAAAATAGGCCACTATTCTAAAAGAGAATAAGGAGTTTGTCCTAGCATTTTCTAGGTTTCCATTAACACTACCTAGCTCAGCCTTTTCTGGCCAGAGGGAAGGGACATGTTTGTCAGTGTGTCCACTAGGGACATAACCATCTCCAACTCTAGGCTACTGGGAATGCAGTTACTGCATCAGAGGAGTCCAGAACTAGAGAGGAACACATAACACATCTATGATGAAGTTCCCTTGCAAGTAGATGTGATTCTAATTAGTCACTCCCAAGGATGATGTCTTCTGATTATTTTATCAGGTCCTTCTTAATCAAACATTCCAAATCAATGTTTAATATTAAATTTCCAATCTTTAGTCTATAAACATCTATACATTTAGTCCTTAGTATGGCCAAACTCTAAAAGGAGGTTCATTCTATAGGAATGAAAAAAAAAAAAAAAAAAACACTATTTTCTCTCTTCTATAATTTATAAAATTACTTCATCTATTACTAATGCTAAATAATATTATATAATTTCATCTATGTGTTATATTTTACATATGGAAGAATTTTTGAGTTACCTAAATTCTTATCTATTCTATTTCTTATTATTCCATTTATAATTACCTAGGTAAAAAAATTCGATACATGTATTTATCATACCAAATTTTACCTTAAATGTTTTATTTTTCACTTTATAAATTATGAGAATGTCTCTTTTGAGTATGTAAAATTTAGGATGATACACATTTTTTTGCACCTTCCAAAAATTCGCTAATTATTCTACATAATTTTAGACTAACACATTCATGTATTTTTACATTTGCTTAATATTTTAGGAAACTCTAATTGGATAAATGTGTACTGGATCATCTTTGGTATATCATTACTTGAGATGTGGACAAATACAAATTTTAAACAAAAAGTAAATAATTGAAATTGTTTGGGGGAGGCCTCAATCATAATGTAAATGATATGTTACGCTTACTGGAATCTGGTAGACAAAAAATAAAATAAAATAAATTAAATTCTCATGTCAAGGAGATACAACATCCGAATGTTGTAAATTTGAAAGATATAATACCTGAATAGTACACTTGAATTCCTGCATTCAAATATGCATAGGTTATTAATTAAAATAGTACGTTAAGATAATTCAGC
Source organism: Tamias sibiricus (assembly GCA_025594165.1). Taxonomy (NCBI): domain Eukaryota; kingdom Metazoa; phylum Chordata; class Mammalia; order Rodentia; family Sciuridae; genus Tamias; species Tamias sibiricus. Next base: position 82,995,117 of record CM046660.1, read on the forward strand.
ACTTTTTAATATTTAAGATCGTCAAACTCCTTGAGATCATTCCATAATGGTCAAATAAATAATTTAATATCAGAATGGACAAGGCACCTGTAATTGATTGTGTGTCAAACAACATGGATGTCGTATCAGAAAATTTTCTGTTTAAACTTACAGTCTGGATATCTGCTCAAGGTTTCATCTTGAAATGTGTGAAGAAAAAATTCTATGTCACAGTGTTGTAACAGGCAGTAGAGAAATGAAGTAGGGAACTGTCACCTACAGCACCTGTCACATAGATGATGCTCCGAAACCTTAGTTCTCGCTCATTGTGTCTATTTTGTTTTTTAGCTTTCCTTTGTGTCAACACTCCGATGAAACTATTGTGCATGTTTCTACATATTCAAATATATTCCCTATTGCTTCATTGGAGTTTTGGAGTGACTTGTTTAGACAAAAAGATGCTCCAATTTTTAGTGTCTCTTCTAATGCTACTTTGAAAGTACTTTCTGTGTAAGATCTGCTTCTCTGGAAGTGAGAAGTCTGAGGCTGGTCTTCATATACTCTGAGTCAGTGTGCTGCCTTGGCTACCTCACAGCACTCCTCTCCTCCTTCCTTGCTTCAGCCCTTCATTTCAAATCTCCATCATCACTTTCACTCTTCATTGGCCCTGACATTGTCTTGACCTAGACAAAAGATACATTCATTCTGAGTTCTTTTTTCTGATGCTGAAGTTGCTAAGCATTCTTCAATTGCTTTATAAAAGGTCTTAGTATTGTTTGAATGGGTTCAGCCAGGTTAGTTCAGGGATTGTTGTTAAATAGAATGTTTGACATTCTATTTGCATTAGAAGAACTACTTGGCATGTTGTGATATTTAGAGAAAAAAAATCCCAAGAATTCTCCAAGCTTAAGGAGAGATTACTTGGAAAATGATTTGATCAAAACCAATTTATAATGAATATTACATGATCAGACAAAATCAGTGAAAAGAATGGCACTTTTTTATTTAGAAGGCAGTTTTTAGATTGGATGCATAATTTCCAGAAATCATATTTTAATCAGTGTTTCTTTTTTTTTTTTTTTTTTTAATACTGTTAACTTGTCATGTGAGACAGTGTATATTGCTTAGCAAAAGAAAAATCAGGATGGTGTATTTGTGTGTCTGTAAATAAGGCAGAAATATTTTTGATAAAGAGGAAATTTTATAATTATGGGATCAAAGAGTTATCACAGCCATTTCAGCAAGTTTTTCTGGCACTTCTCAGCTTCATGGAACTGATGAGTAATATATGGAACTGAATGAAGGAAGGAATGAGAATTTCTCTATCTACTGTAGAAAAGAGACTACATGGAAAAATGATACTTGGGTTAGGGGTATCTGGGTGGGGTTTCCAAGGAGCAATTTTATTCTCCACTTTGGAATGAATTTGTTTTCAGTTGTGATAGCTAAGATGTTCTACTGAGGCTGTCCTACCATCCCCCTTGACCTGTGTCCCATCCAGGGACCCTGAAGAGGCCTGGCTCTCTGAGGATATTCCACTCAATCCCCATAGCAGCCCATGGGGGGGAGATGAAGGAAGCCTAAAGTTATGGGATTCTCTTAAGACAATTCCCTACTTGGGAACTTTGTGATTATTATAAACCTTGTGATTATTATCTTGTGTTGTTCCTAGGATACAGTAAGATCTACATATTCCTTTTCCTAAGAGAAAAAGAATATATAATTTGAGGAAAGAAAACTTATAAGGTCAACAAACCCCCTTATCACAATGCATTTATTGAGGAAGCCTGCTTATTAGCTTATAGTGCTTAGAAAATGGAGGAGAACTTTTGCATGTCAGGATTCCAACTGCTGTATAAGAAAATTATTAGTTATCACTGTATCACTATGGGTCTGTAATTTCTCTCTGAGGAAATCAGTAAATATATCAGAATTCTGCGTGCCCATCCTCGTCCCAAGACAGTAGCTTTTTCTGACTTGAAGACACTGAACTATAAAGAACTAACAAATTCCCAGTATTCACTAAAAGTCACCAAGGTAGGAGTAGCAATGCTGGGGCCAGAATCACTGGATTTTTGCACATTCTGATTTGATGACAGAAGAATGGAAATAGTATGAAAAATATTTAAATATAAACTGAATCTGTATTTTAGATGGAATGAAGACTGCATGGAATTTTTGCCAGATCTATATTGCTAATAGATAAATGTCTTCTACTTTAGTTAGAGGAAAAAGCCCCACAAGTGGCAGAAGCTAAAGCCCTTGGTTAGTCAGACTTCAGCAATGAGACTACTTCTTGTTCTCTTCCAATTATTTATCAAAGGCTAAATTAAAATAACACCCCATGATGTTATGAATTTTACACTTTACAAAATGCTTTCATATTCCTTTTCTTTATATACAGCCTTTTAATGCTGACCTTGCATATATCTTTATTGTAATTTTACATCTAAGGAAACCTGGGCTAAGGTCTTGTGGCTAATAAGATAATTCTTGTGCTAAAATCTAGACCTGTTTCCCATTTATTTCTATTGTGTCATTCCCAAGTAATGTTTAAAACAATTTCTACAGGCAATACCACAGTGAGTGAAATTGCTTACAAACTAAATTGGTTCCAAATATAAACAATCCAAACTTAAGTTCAGGGTATTAAGTTGTATTTTGAAAATCATGTTTTTACATTTTGATATTTGTGAAATACTCAAATATATGATAGATGATGATAAATTAATAGTAAGATACAAGCTAACACATAAAACAATACTATTACAAATACTAGATTTGATTAAAAAATAACAGATTTACGAACTCATTCTATAACCACTGCCATCCAAGTATGGCTTCTTAAAAATCAAGGTCACTAAATTGTTAGCCATTACTCTCTAACATTTATTAGTTGACTTAATGTTACTGGTAAAGGTTCAGTACTTTTTTGGAAAGTGATGTCAATTCAAATGTTTCTTAGCTTTGTTTTGTTCTACTTGTATATTCAAGACGTTGTGCTGAGATATGAGCTATTCTAAATTATCTCTACATTCCTGTCTTCTCTCGGCAAATATTATGTTTCTGACAAATATTTACTCTTTAGCTGCAATGCGAAAGCATTGTGAAGGTATCTTCCCCAATTATTATTAGTATTTACATAGTCATGCATGTCTGGGGTCTAGGAACCTCAATTTTCATCTCTCTTATGCTCTACACCAACACTGTCCAATGGAACTTTCTGTGATGATGGACATTTTCACTTTGTGCTTCACAGTAGAGTAACCAATAGCCAAATGTGGCAGCTGAGATGAGGTTGTTCTGACTGAGGAAATAGGGTTTTAATTCTTTGTAATTTTAACTAATTTAAATAGCCATGTGTAATGGCTAATATGGTACTAGATAGGTTCATACTACAGAGAGAGCATGGTTTCCTGAATCCAACCCAGTAGGGAAGGTGTTAGAAGCAGAACAACTTAGGGAGTCAGAGTACTGGCTCTGGATCAAATTCTTAGCTGAGGCAAGGCATTCAGTTTTCTAAGCCCCAGTTTTCTCATCTTCACATGACTATAATAATAATTATGAATGTTGAATTACAAATTACATATAGAATATTAAGTGGTATGCTTTTTGTAAAAACAATAGAATGGTTACTATTTTTAATTTTTTGAAGCCTGTTAAGCTTATGTCATCAAATTATAAAATATAACAATATATCATTTAGGATTTAGTTCTAGCCATATTTTATATTGCAGGGTTCTGGGAGGTATGCATTGCTTCTGTGATTTAAGCTGCTAGTTGTTAGGAGTTAGTTGGGTGCTTTGGGGCCAGAAGTATCTCTTTAAAAATGAGATTTTTACTTTTACTTTCAGTTTCTAGTTAGAAATAGGTCCCAAAGTGTGTTTTTCATATAGTCTCATTCTGGAAGTCCTAGGAGATTATAATTATTGTTATACCAGAAACACTATTTGAACAATGTGTTAAGAGTTATTTCTGGCATATTGTCCATGTCTTTAGGATTCCTTGGTTCATGTCAAAAAGTTTCTTTTCATAACATAATATATGCTTAATAACAAACAAGGTAACATAAAAGAAGCCTTCTAGAAAATGTTTCCTCAAATAGCTATCCACCTTATTTCTTCAGATCTAAGTCAGCAACAGCTGTAAGAAACAATGCTTTTTTGTTATTTGTAGGTCACACATAAAGTAAAAGCCCCAATATAAATGTAAAAGGTTGTAAGATGAATTAGTATTTTAAAGACAGTAATGTGAAAAAGTATGTATTTTGTAAGTGATACAATATAGTAATATTTCAAGACATCACAGGTTCAACAAACCTCTTATTGTTTTCCTAAAATCTTATCATAATCACTACCATTATAATAAAAAACTTCAAAATTGGAAATCAATGAAACAGGTTGCAATAAAGATGAACAATATTTTTAAAGATTATGCAAGGAATTTCCTATTCATGTATACCTGTCAAGGAATAGATAATTGAGAATTTTTATGGTCCAACACCTTTGGCTATAATGAATGTTACCATCCAGAAAATTCTAATTATTATTTCCTCTAAAATTTAGCTAATTTATTCATCTGGTTGGCAAAATAGATGGAAATATAGTTCAAAGGTAGAAAAAATCAGTTACAATAGGCATTTCCCTCAAACATTTCTCTCTTAATAATATATATCACCTGGTTCTGAAGATTATTACAAAATATCACCATGAAATTAGTGTCTGTCTTCTTCACCAGTCTCACTGGAAGTTCAACACAATACTTTTATGTTACTCCAACTTTCATAATATCTTCCCTTTAATATTTTTCCGATCCGTCTGTACACTATATTTTATTTCTTCCAGCTATAATTTTATTATAAATGAAATCAAACTGTTTTGGTTATTATATTATAAAAATCACAAAATTTCTGAAGAATATTTATGGAAAAAATGAAGAAAAATAGTGATCCATAACCTTTGTTCCTTTCTAAGATCATTTAATTTATCCAACTTCATTTGTTCTGTGATGCCAATGAAAGGTTTAATTTTGTGGTTTTGAGGAATATTATAACAGTTATAGCAAAGAAGCACAATATTTTATGTAAGCTAGAGGAATTCAAACTTTAAATATTAAAATGGCAGCCTCATCATATTTTAACAACTATTGACAAAACAGAATATACTGTAATTTTAATGGCACCTCAAGTTTTCTAAAATTTTAATGTTCAATTGAATGATATTGGGTGGAATCATATATCTTTTGATATCCTAACAAGAATTTAACTGTAAATTTTAGATTGTATTAGGTTTTACATTATTCATGTAGTCAAGAGTACTTTTAGGGTTTGTGCCTTTGATTTTAACAAATTTTCCTGCCTTTTTTAAAGCATGATAAATCTATAAAGTTGCTATATGACATAATAGAATTTAGGAGAGATTTTGTATATATATATATATATATATGTATGTATACATTTATGTTATATAGTATATATGATATACATATATACATATATGTTAATTATAATGATAGCATCCATAATTAATAAGCATTTACTTTGCAGAAATAGTTTATAGTCATTATCTCCATTCATTCTGATAAGAACTCCATAAACTATGGTTTTAAAATATTAAGCATCATACCACAGGGAACACTATAATTTATAGTGTTCAGATGTGAAGCCAGGTAGTAAAATTCCAGATTTTCCTCTTATTGTCAAGCAATAGAAATTTCAGTAAGGAAGGATATCATATATTGTAAACTTTCATCATTCTCTGCTATGTGCCAATGAGTTGAGAGTGCATGAAATTATTCATATGGTCCAGGTGTTACCACTTCAGTACAGTGCTTCTTTCTTTTCTTTTTCTTTCTTTCTTTCTTTTTCTGTCAAATGACTAAGTGATTAATGATAAAAGATGTGGATTATATAAAGTATTAAATTATTTTGTATGATATTAAAAAACTTTTGATCAGGCTATTTAGACTTGTTCCTATAGATACCGATACTAGAATAACAGAGTATGAGAACAGAATAAATCAAAATGCCCTAATTGGACATTGACTTCATAGCTTTTCCTTTATTAACACTAGAATATAAAGAGATGGATAAATAATTGTATTTGAAAATATCATTTTATTGCTCAAGAAGTTGAATCGTCTACAAATCTTATTGCTCTTTTAATGTTATTTTGGTCTTTTTATGTGGTTATGGTGGAAGAAAGAGGAACTAATATATCAAAATGGCAGAATGGAAAATATGTCTAGTCTGTGAGGTTATTCTTATTAATTACTTTAAAATTATATTTTTGTCATTACAGAGAAGTAGTAGAAAAATGATTCTATAATCAGTTTATTTTATACATTAGTCATGAAAGTAGCCACATACTTTCTTAGTTTTTAAGTAAGGACCAGCATGCTAACTGTATTTGTCTCTTCTTTGACAGCAGGTAACAAAAAGATACCATTTTGAAATGTCTGAGCGAAAAAGGACAGGCTAACTTATCTTCCCTTTATTTGAAATAAAATAGATCTTCTTTTTTTCTGCAGCTGGAGCAGTAATGAGCAATTTTTGCCTCCTAAAAACACATACATACATTTGTTTGTGAATAAATGTACAGAAGAATTTTAAGAAGTATCTCTTCAAGTTTTACTAATTTTCATACTCAGTTTCTTTTGGAAAGAATAATGTTTAGGATCTTATTTCTTGTAAGAAGATAGAAGAGACATTAAAATTATTAAAGGGTTTATAATTCCTTTAGGATTAGAAACTCTCTGACTAATTAGTTCCAGATTTTTTGTATGTCCTAAAGGTAAACAGATGTCATATTATTTTGAGCTCTCTTTTTATTTATTAAAACAAATGTTCCATACCTATAAATCATGGAAGATTATACACTTTAAAATATAATACATATTTTGGGATTAAAGAATGATAAATGTCTTAATCTATTACTTCTAAAAGGCAAAGTTGAAAAAAAAAAGGGAAGCTGGAGGGCATAATCAAATGCAATATCGAGAGGGAATTTAGAGATTTTCTAATCCCTCTCATTCTGAAATTGAGTCACAGAGAGGACAATAATTTACAAAAGATATTTTTTGTCTTAGACTTAGCCCAGTGTTTTTCAACTATATTCTAAACATGATTTGATTCAAGAAACCAGAAAATAGAAGATAACATTAAAAAGATTTTTTTAAATGAATGCCAATTTATATGTGAATAGGTAAATATTCTCATTCACCAGTGGGGGAAAATTAAATAATATAAATATGTATGTGAAACACTATAAACTCATCTGGGACCCAATTGTAATCTCAAGTCATCAAATACCTATGAAATATATCAGATTTAATATGAGCTTTTTAGTCTTATTTGGAATACTTTTTATTATGTTTTGCAAAGAAAAAAAAAATGGTACCTGTCAGACCTATGGGTGTATCTTTGATATAGCATAGGGAGATAATGAAATGAAGGAAGGAAGCAGCCCATGGCACTGATATCATCGTTCACATATTGAATGTGTGGCTGAGTTTCACATCTATGCATTACATTGTCATTCCATGTACTTAGAAATTACATGTCATAATGACAAATCTTAGTAATTAAAATTGTATCATACTTCAAATTCTGGCCTTTGGTGCTCAGGGAAAAGGGGTGAATCAAGAATTGGTATCTTGGCTCAAGTGCCTCTTAAAAATTAGAAAATCTAATTATCACTTGTGTAAAATAAATACATTAGAGGTCACAGTATAGGTTATCAAATCCTTTGTGATTTTGTTGAAGAACATTGGTGTGTAATTGAAGTAGCCACCCCATTGTTTTATGTATTTAATAGTATTATTATAAGCAATAATATCTTCTGATACATTTGGCTGGTCATGAAATATAAAATATTGAAACAAGAATTAAAACAATAGTATTTTCTAGGATGTTTTCATATCAATTTTAATGTTTAATTGAAATTGAAATCAAGAAGAGAGATAACTTTTCCATTCATTTACATTTTAATCCTTTTCTTTTTGAATCACATAACCTTAGATTTTTAAAGAAGAAATAAACAGTCACTAGAATCCTCAAAATAGTAGAGAAGTTCTAAACTACAGTGTACTTCTAAATTGCATATAAACAGAGAATGATGTCCCCAAAGGGCTTTCTTTTCAAAAATATTTTTAATTATAATTGCAAATGACTAAGTCAATTAGTCTGTAAACTAGAAAAAGTCCTTTGGAAAAAATAACGTGTAAAATTATTAAGATATAAAGACAAACAGCTAAAAATCCATAAATATCTACAATATTTGTAGAAGTAAGAGGCAACTCTAATTATGTCCATTTATAGTTGTTTGATTATCACTTCTTCCATGAAAACATGTAAAAACAACCACAAAGTCTTAGGTAGCTTCATTGATTCTTTATTGGCAAAAATATGTTGATTTTAGCTGAGTCTAATATTACTAGTAAGTCTAAATTGCTAGATTCATATTCTCAAATTATTTGTAACTTAGATAAATCACCAAATACATATGACACTGTTTTTGATTCAGAGATGAAAGATTTTTCCTTTTCCTTTTATTACTTAATAACATTTACTGTGTAGCACACACATGTAATCCCAGCAATTGGGGAGATTGAGGCAGGAGGATTACAAATTTGAGGCAAGACAGCAATTTTGCAAGACCTTCTCTTGTCAAAATTAAAAACAAGTTTTCATGTTTGGGATGTAGCTAAGTGGTAGAGCCCATGTCTGGCATGCATAAGACCTTGGGTTGAATCCCTAGTACCACCAAAAAAAAAAAAAAAAAAGAAAAAGAAACAAGCAAACAAAATACCCTATGCTACCTGTTTCCCTGGAAGAGTTCAGAGGCAAAATGTGACTCACATTTTCTTAGTGCTCAGGTCCCTTCTTTAGAATAAGTGAGGACATGACATCACCCCTTCCAATTCAACAAGGAATGGCATTGTATTTTTGCTTCCTGAGCACTTGGGAACCGAAGTTCAAACACTTAATAAAAAATGCAACTTCTCATGCATATCTAGGGACCACTGTTCAGGCTTAATTTTTCAGTGCATACATACTTCCTAGGATAGGGATGACAACATGCCTTACTAATAATCTGATGTTTACATTCAGCAAAGTATCATCAAAGGTAAACCTACAGTTCTTTCATCAAATCGTTTTATTTTCCTACTAACACTTAAGAAAAAGAAGAAAAAAGAAAACAACTTTGGATGACTGACTTTTAGGGAGAAAAAAATAACATGTGTTGAGCAACAAAACCAATTTAGTTGGTTTTAAATACTGAGTTTAAGCCAAGACTTCGCAGTGGTGCCAAGAAAATCCTATTCATTGTTGTTCATTTCTTAATTTCTTAGTTCCTCTCACAGTATTCCAAGGCCCCTGCTGGGTAGAGCTACCAATTCAGCAAAGAATCTGTTTTACTGATTGTTTTCTTACAGAGATTACTTTTATACTGTATTTGAAATTCATTAATCATTGATTCTTTTAATCCCCACTATATAAGAAGGAATGGGATGTAAATACCTAGGTATTTTGTTCCTGATTCTAAGTAGCAGAAACAATGCAAAAATATTTTTCACTCCATCCTATTTGCTGAATTTGCATTAGAAATTTTGAGGACTTATTTTAAATGGCTAAAATCTAATTTAATAGCTATTTTCTGGGGGATTTTAAAAATAATTAAAGCATCCACTTATTATTTGCTTGGGAACTTGAACTTCTAAAGAAAGGACAGGCTAGTGCTGATAGTGTTTTTGGTAGCTCAATTGCTGTAACATGGCTGGGGTTCTCCTTCAATGTGTGAAAATGAAGTGAGCCATGAGCTGTCAAAACAGTGGATATGTGAGACACCTGCAGAGAGTCAACTTGGTTTCCAGACTCAGTAACCACACAAAGCCTAGGAGCTGGTTTCTAAAATTAGAATCTTTACACCAAAGGTGAAGGCTTCTTAGGAAAGGCATCTTCATGGCATTTCTTGTGTTTTTAAGCATAATTCATGTTTGTACATGTTCTTTAATTTCGTAAATAAGGTAATTGAGAGCTTAGAATCTAATTGTTAGAATCACTGTAATACCTAAGAATCATTTAGTTTCTTATATTTTTGTATAGAAGAACCAACTGTTTTCTAATATAAACAAAATAATGACCATGATTCTCTTGCTTGTATAGCATGAAAATAATATTGAACAATTATATTCTGCTGTAACTATGTGAATTCTATGACTTAAAATTTATACCATATACAACATTACTCTTTTTGTTAGGAAACAGTATTCTGTCAAATAATTGTAATAATCCATATGGATAGCATGCTATATCTACTTCAAAGTTTAAAAAAAAATACAGATACTAAGCAAAAGACAAATAAGATTAAAGAGATATGTAATAAATAGACAGATAATAGTAAAAGAATATATGTATGTGCACATACATATTTACCTATAAAATACAGGTGTACATGTGTATAGATCATATGTATACACAAATGCACACATACATACATATATTTATGTGTGCCTATGTTGCAACTATTATGCATAACCATGCAGGTTGTGTGTCACTGATATGTATCTAAGGAGCAATATGATCAACCTGCTGTAATTCCACTTTTCTATTTATAATTGGAAATGATATTTGACTTTGGAGAATTCATTTTTAAATAAAATTAATTTTACACACCAGAGTATGTGACTCAGTAGAATGGTAAAAGCGTGATCCATATATGTGCTTATATCTATCAACACTGTACTGAACCTTTCGTTTGTCATGGGAAATGTGCCCACAGGCTGAAATGAATGTACAAAGGCATCACATGGGGAGAACATGCTGGAGGGGTTTTATTTGATGTTTTCAAACTGCTCTAGGGTCTGTCTTGCAAGAAACTCTTTTGGTTTTCGTTTATTTATTTTTTTTTTTTATGTTTTAAAACACATGGATTTCTTTTAAAACATCCTGCCAAGAGAAAGAGGAAAAGAGTAAATGAGTAAATTACAAATGAACTATGCAATCACATTCTTTTCTCTCCCCTTCCACCCTCTCCATGGCACACATATGCACCTTTCATCTTCTTTATGTTCATCCACAGAGCTACTTGCCACAGTCAATAGTCAGTATTTTGAAATCACATGTCCAGAATTTGAGATCATAAACTATACTGAGGACAGAATAAAGAAAGAAGGCACTGGAGTGAATACCTATTACATTGCATCTAAGAAGTTTTCTTTTTGTTTGCTTATGAGTGTATTCTGTTTAACCAGTTAAAACTATTAGATTTACACATTTCACCCAATAAAGAGAGACCATTAAAATAATCTTGTCCCTGTACTCTTAATATGTCATCAAAGGTTGAAATCAGGCTTTGTGTTGTTCTAGACTTATATCCTAAGAGGCATTCTTTCCAGAGCTGTACTGCGGTCCTTAAAGTTTTTTTTCCCCACAGCATCATGCAAAGCTAATTTATATTTTTGAAACTTGAAAAAAACCTTTAAAACTTCTGCATGATTTCAGTCAGTTCAACTAATTACTTCATTACCAGATGAACAGTTTTCATGCTATATTATATCATTTTCTTGTTATGAGTCCTCCATTTTTCCCCTCTTAATGAAAACGTGGAGACCACATGGGGCTAGGTACAGCCTTATTCATATACTGAGCTTCAAAGGATGAATATATCCTGAAATCATATTGGTAAGAGGCATGCTCTTTTTCCTCCCAGGAAGAAGGCATGCTGCTAAACCTCTGTTTGCACACAAAAGATTATTTCATGGGAGTTTGTGTTGCTCTGTGGTTTAGAAGTCAGAGCTCTCTTACCAGGGGTAGCCCCCAGGCTGGCATTTGATAACAGGGAACAAACAGGTGCAATCCTCCAGTGTTCACATTGCTGGCTGCTCCACATGACAATGGCAGTTTTGTTCCCTGGGGTAAGTAGGTTGGGGAGCAGACAGAGGGTTGGCTTTACTTAGAACAAACACACTCTTGATAAAAGGTTACAATTATTATTCATGGGAACAATTCAAAAATATAATCCTACATACAGATGAAGTCCAGGACATGAAATGTAACAAGATTTTCACTCACACAAAGGTCTCAGTGAAATTTAAGAAATCATCAGTGCCCTGCCTCTGTCCTTGGGGAATCATTCTTGCTGCTATTGGGATTGTGTAAATAGAATTTTTTCCCCTAAATTTCAGAAGGAGAGAAAATACTTGAATTTCTTCTCCTTGTCTGTTTGAGAATCATGTGAAAAATGAGTGTCACTAATGTGGCCTTGTATGTATTACAAAGGGATATCAAACAATTTTTAATAGAGGAAGTTACAGAAAAAGTTATGCTTATTAAGTAGTGTTTACTTTCTTTGGATGAATAATATTTTGGAGGTAGAAAGGCCCAACTCCCTTAATTCTCAAAAAATAAAAATCCAACCAACAGCCAACACATTGAGTTCTAGAGAGCAAAACTGACTTTTCAAAAGGATGTGGAGTTATAGGTATCACTTGATAGGTTTGACTTTGTCTCCTGGTTTTACTTCCCTCATTCTACCTTTGTGTTCCCCACAGTCTAAAGCTTATATGACTGTCATGGTGTTTTGCTTGAAGGCATCCTCAGGATATGGAGCCTGATGATTTTTTTCTGTATATTTTATGATCTCATTACTTATATAAATAGGGCAGTAGATGAAAATTTCTCATTATTTCAGAGGCCAGAAGTGAAAGTGATTGTCCTTTCCTCCGCTTTGGTTTTAACATTATATCTTCTGTCCTGAAATTTATGTCCTAAAAATGCATAGTGACTATTTCTTTTAAGTAATGAAATTAGTCCCCACCTCATAGATACATATAGTACATCCACAGTAAATAAGATTTTACATACACCAATTTTAATTTTAATTTTAACAATAAAATATCAGTGGCTAGGAACTTACTTTCCAGATCACACAGAATATGTTGTATGTTTTAAGCAGTAGTCACTGTTTTCACTTGCCCTCTACCATCTTGTCTTCTAAACCCTAAACCTATTCACAATTGCAACATTTAGAGATCATTTCAATGGTACTAGAGAACGCAAATCACCTCTATTAAAATACTGTCCCCATTTAGATCATTTCTGAATATTGCTTTCTCATGTATGGCTTATGAATTTTTCTCATTACATTAGGACAGTACTTGTGATCATTTGCTGGTCTTTGCATTAGAACACACTGTCACTGATTATCATGTTAGCTCAAATGCAACCTAGGATAGAACAGCTCTTGAGGAAATAGTACATGAAATGAGGAAGTACTCACTGAAGGAGTAGGTTGGGAAATGTTTAGTATGCTGTTTGAAAAGGGGAGACCCAGAATGGATGGTGATCTAAGGTGCCTTAAAAATAAAGCCCTAAGTTTCCAGGGTGTGAAGCTGGATTGAGTTTGGAGAAAGTATCCCAGTACAGGCATGTATAGAGAAGGACAGTGTGAACACAGAGTGAAGTTTTTCTTGAATCTTTGGTTTTAGGGGTTGGTCAGTTGAGTGATGAGATGAGAGACTTGTAATAACAGTTGTGTAATCATGCTCCTGACAAGGATTTTGGCAGTATGTGTGGGTCGTTAAGAAAATGACTTTTATAAAAGAATATCTGATTAAATTTGTTACTGATATGAAATCAGTAAATGTCTATGAAATTCTATCCATGATACCTGTTATTCCATCCCACATTCTTTCAATTATGATATATTTTAACTAGGACAAGTGACATGGAAGCACATGGAAAGGTATTATATTAAAGGGCAACAGACACAGGGTTCAGACTTAGCGAAATATCAGAGACTGAGCTAATTCTTGCCAAATCACATAGGAAGGGTTTAAGTAGGCCTGGTAGTGATCCCCACATACTCATCAATATGTGCTTCCTTTTTTTCCTGAGGATAGAGTTAGAAGAAATTTTGCATGATCCTTTGCCATTTAATATGATTATGTAAGTTTTATTCAACAAAATGTGCATGGAGATGTCTCATTTTTAAGCCTATCCTATAAGAGATTTTAAAATGCTCTCCTCTATTCTTTACTTCTATAAACATCAGCCCTAGAAAATGACAGGTTGAAGACCACAGGGTGACCATCATCCTGGATTCCTGATGCTCGTGTGTAGACCCCTCTAATGACTATCACAAGCCCTTGCCCAACCATCAGGAATACCCCTCCCCTCTACCTTACATAAGGAGTATTTAAAAGCCCCTAAGATTTACAGGAGCAAGAAATGTATAACTCTGTATGTTTGCAACTTAAGGCATTTTTTAATCTTATGACAGCAGCTAATATTACCCTAACTAATTTTGTGGCTGTGTGAGAAAGACAAGCCTTCATATTGTAAAAATCCATTCTCTTGAGCAACCGTGTGCCACTGGCCCACTTGTGGATGGTAGACGTGAATCTTAAGGAGAAGCATAAGAGAGTGCATTGTGGAGAGAGCTGAATAGTAAGAAAAGCCAGTATTTTCATCATTGTGCACTATGAATGTTAAACAACGTCTGCTATAAAATACGCCTTTGTGGAAAATTGTTTTATGGATCAAAGTTTTAAAAAATCTATAATTTCTGTTGAGTTTTTAAAATTGATGTTAAACTTCAACTTAGGACATTTTAATCATTTATTCTTAATAAAAACATTACTTTACATGGAAGTTAATTTAGAGACTTCTAATTCTACAGTAAACCTCTTCATATGAAGATATAGTTATACACTTTGATTTAGAGAGTACTTATGATAAAAGAGATTTAAGAGTTGCAGTCCACGTGACCAACCCATGTGGAATAGTACATATCCCTGTGTTTAGTTTGTGCATATGAGATAACTACGTTTTTCTGTAGTTTCAAATCAACAAAAATTACAGGGATATAAGATAAAACAATAGAATTTGAGTTATTTGAAGTCTAAGATTCTGTGTGATTATTTGATGTCTTTTGTGTTTAAATTTATAAAGTGGTAAAATAGCAGGGCATAATTACTTATTAACTAGCAAGTTTTAGTTTACACATAAAATTTATTACTGATTTTGAATAAAATTAAAAGGTATGCTTGGTTTTGAATCAATTATCTTAAAACCAAAGAAAAAATCAATAATGATTATTACATGATTATTACTGGAAATAATTTTATCATATGGAGGAAACATTTACTCAAGCTATTAAATACACTATGCCACTGCAATAATATTTTTCCCATTTTATGCATTTTTTATGAGGATATACATGTGGTTGTTTCAACATAGCTGGAAAGATGAACTCAAAAGCATGTTCCATTGAGTATTGACCAGTATCATATTTCAAATGATAAAACAGTAACATATTGTGTAGGTAAAAACTTATTACTGAAATTCCAGGTTGGTTTTTTAATGAATTACAAAATTTAGAGCAAATTTGAATGATGGAAAGGAATCAATGGTTGTTAAGTGTTCGTTGCATGTTCCCATAATTTAATTTTTCATAGTGACCATATTTATGGATTAGGTGGCTGAGTTAAGAGTTTGCTTGTTCATTTAGCCTGCCCTCAGCCTAAATGAAATTGGAATTCCAGGCTTTCTGCCTCCCAGATCCAAGGTTTAGCATTACATACCTCACATTAATGTCTTATATATAACATCTTTAGAACAAACCTTGTATGTTCTTTCCATTCCACCACATATAGTCTGAGCCATTGGTAGATCACTTTGGGTAAAATAGGTAACCAGTAAATATTTGATAAAAGTTTATAAATGGGAACCCAAAGGAGTTAGATAATCAGCCAGCTCCACATTGCCCCTTTGCTTAGAAAAGTGTATAACTTATGCCGAATGACTTTGTATCTAAAACACTCCACAGTTGTTTGCTTTAGAAGAGAATGTGCTCAAGAGACAGGTGCTTTGTCCATTAAATCATACACATACTAATTTTCTCCAATGCGTGCCATTTTCCTTCAAACTTTTGAAGTTCCTAATCTTTTCATGATTAAGGAATATAAGACTGATAACAAATTTGCTAGGGGTAGTTCTAGTTAGGCATGTTTCATTAGCTTGTTAACCAGACTGAAAATTGTTCTCCATTCATAAGCTCAACTCTGCATAACTTTCATAATGAGTTTCATTTCATTTTGTACAACAAACAGCTTCATCAGAAACATCCTCCAAGGACTTCCTTTTTAGGAGAGAAAAAAATAACAAAAAACAAATAGCAATGACAGAGCAATTGGCAATCAATGCATTTAATTAAAAGCCTTAATTTAATGATGTATGTTTGATTGTTGGGATTACTTAAGATCATAATCAGAAAAGAAACAAGAGTTTTAGTACAAAGCAATTTGGTGTCCACTGAAGCAAAAATGATTTTCCAATCTATATTTCAGTGATTTTAAATGCAAACTATGTTAATTTTCTGAAAATATTTATGCGCTGTGTATAAAGATGGGTCTTATTTTAGGGGTACTCAGTTATGCCTCACATTAATCTTTCTAGTAATGTTTAGCAGCTCAGGGCCATTTAGACAGAAATGAAAAAATATCTAATACAGAAAGGGAAGAGGAAAACTATATATGTGTGGTTTTTTGTGTGTGTCTTGCTGAGTACACACCTATAGTAGCAGCCTTTTCAAGCCCTAAACATATGTGGCCCTGAGACTGTCCTGGTCAGAGCATACTGACTCAGCCACCTCCCTTCAGCTCTTCTTGCTCTTTCCCTCCACAATAGATTACAGTTATCCTTGGGCTTTGCCTTTTCAACTGGCTGTGAAGCTTGAAATTCCTTAGTGCTGCATTTCAGTTTTATCTGGTTCCACTTAATTAGGGCAAGTAGTAGAGCTTAAGGTTAAATGCAGAATATTGTAAGATCAGTTCCTCCAATTAAAAATAAGTTCATTACACTCTTGACTCGAAAGAGTTCAAAGAAACACAAAGAGAGAAAAGGAAGAAACAGAAATGGCTTGTGGAGGGTAGAAGGTGGTATGCAGGGGTAAACTCTCTCTTGGGTGGATTTTCTGAAAAAGGGAAGAGAATTCCATCGAGGCTTTTTAGAGGTTGTCTATAACCTATATTTTCAATTAAGTATCATCTCAGGAGAGACTGTTTCAAGTTTACCATTCTTATAGAAACCTCGTACTAGGAGACCTTGTTTGGACTCTTATTAAGTGATTCTGAAAGGACCTGTTTACATTAGTCCTCTAGATTCCAGAAAGAACAATAAATCTTGAGGCTGCTGGTAAGGGACTCAAATATACACCAGAGCTTCAAAGATAAGATGCTTTTGTAACTTGATTGTTGTGGTATAACAGGGAGCACCATACATATTTACTCAGAGAAGCTACTATCTTGTGGCATCCAGGGAAATTTAGGTATTAAAAAATGGAAGAGTAGATAAAGACAATAAAAGTTATTATTTGAATATTATTTGTTAGGATTCCTCAAGCGTGTTGGATACATATTAACCAACCAGATGAATATAGTAATAGGCTACAGCTATGTTTGCAGAGATGAAGCAAAGCTCATACACTTCATGCTATACAGGAAGAACAAAGCATGAAAACAAAAACCAAAACAACAACATAAGACCAACTGTGGACAGCAGCCAAGGATACAGCACAAATAAGTTGGGATGTTTCTTTGGTCATGGTCACATATTAAGACTCATATATTTATAATTATCTAACTTCTGCTTTGAACTCTAGACTCAGAAACTCTAGAATTTACATAGGATAACTTACAAATATTCTAACTGAACAAATTCCTTTGGCCTGGGGGAGAGAGATTCTGACAAACCTGCTGAGAATTCTCTGCAGCAGGAAACCAGGCTGGGACTATGAAGGGGAATAGAAAACATTTCTCATTTAAACTGGGATTTGGAAACCTATCAGTGTCTAGAGGAGTGAAAATGTATGCATGATTTTGCAACAGAGACAAGTATGGGGGCACCAGGACTGTGGGCAGCAGACATGGAACTTGCCTCACCCTCAGTGAAGATCTTTTTAGCTTCATTGCTTTTCCCCACCAGTGGAACCTGGAGCACTGGCATTTCCATGACCCTCTGAACAGACCGTGTAAAAACCTTTAGAGAGAATCTTTGCTTAGGAAACTTCTTATTCTTCACTAGTTGGATGATATGCTTCAGTGTTGGCATTTCCCCCAGCCTAAAAGTGTGCAGCCCAAAAACCTCTGAACAGAATATTTGCTTGGGGAGTTCCTCATTATGGGCTAGCTTGTTCCAGTGTGCAGAACAGCTGAGAGGAATTCCAACTGGCTTCAACCACAAAACACTTCCATTAGTCACCTGGGGGGCCCCACAAGACAAAGAATGTGTGAGCATATGGGGGTGAATGACCCCTAGACTTCATTCTGTCAATGCGGCACACAGTCTAAGAAAACCCAGAAAAGATTTGAACAGCACAGATTGAGATAATCCACTGTGTCTCCTTCACTCAAATACTTCTGTAAAAAGGAAAATTTTATTTATTTATTATTTTTACTGTTTTTGTTGTCATTGTTTTTGCTGTTTATTCTTTTCTCCCTTATTAACCTTTCACTTTTTAAAATTTTTCTCACCTTACAAAACTTTTCTCATGTCCTTTCCTTTTTATAATTTGAATCTTACTTATTTTATCTCTATTTTTAATCCTCTATACTTTCTTCTCCCTTTTTCTTTGGCGTGTTGTTGCTATTGTTCCTGTTTTGTTGCTCTGATTTGACCTTTTGTGTATTTATGTGTGTGGTGCTGGAGATGGAGCCTGAGACATCACACATTTTGTGTGGGTACTCTGTCACTGAGCTACACTCCAAGCCCAGTCAAGAAGAGTTGAATGTAGTTCAGCCCTTACCCGCTGGAACTTTGGCAGGTACATCCACTTAAAGAACAGGGGAACAAAACCCCCCAACTGATGTCCCTTCCCCCAGTGGGCACAGTTAAGGGGATCTGATATTTTACTCCTGGTCAGTCATTTCCAACAGTAAAAGCAGAAAGAAAACATCCATTTTTTGAGGACACTGAACAGGAGTACTCAGAATTTGTTGCTTCTGTACCATTACAGCAAACATTTCTAGCAAGAATGGATGTGAATGCCACAGAGGGGGATCTGTACCATTCCTGGGTATGCAAAGGTAATGAATTTAGCCTATAGAAGAAATGCCTACATGGTTGTATTTATTACAGCACCATTCACAATAGCCAAGTTATAGAATAAACTTAGGGGCTCTTAGATGAATGCATAAAGAAAATATGGTATATATACACAATGGATTATTATTTGGCCATAAGGAACAAATTCTTGCCATTTGCAGGAAAATAAATGGTGGGTATTTTGATAAGCAAAATAAGCCAGTCAGGAAGAAAAGGTAGGGCATGTTTTCTCTCTTATGTGGAATTTGAAAACAAATCTAGATCACCTGAAATTAATTGTGAGAGGGACTTTTAGGAACTTAGAAGGAGGCAGGAGGAAGAGAGCAAGGAAGGAAGAAGGGGGGGGGGGGGCGGTAAAAGAAAGTGTGAGTGTGCTCTATGTATGATATATGCATTTATGAAAAGTCACAGTGAAACCTATTACTTTATATAAATAATGCATATTGATTAAAATTTAGTCAGTAAAGTAAAAAAAAAAGACTAAAAAAGTAACAGTTTTTTTTGTACATCTGGAAAATATCTAGAACATTGAGATATTTTGCACCTTTGAAGAATATTATATGTATGTTTTATGATAAACTTGCACACTTTTAAAGAAAGGTGACATAAAACATATTGAAAAAAAATGTACAATTGCACAAGCTAGGCAAGTGCAATACTACTGAGCTACAGTCTCTCAAATCTTCCCTTTCCCAGAACATTCTACACATTTTATTTTGTATGTGTGTTCCTTTCTCTGAAATACTTTCCTACTACCCTCCATGTGACTGACTCATCTTCCTTCAAGTCTTAGTTAGAAGGTTGTATCCTCTGCCAGGCTTTCTGTGACAATCTACACCTCCCTGTAATCTAAATTGGATCCACCATCCCACCCTATCCCCCATAAGCACTTACAGGAACTGTGCATAATTGCTTTTATTGTTGTCTTCTCAGTAATTATCACAACCTGTAATTACCAATTTATTTAATTTACTCATTTACATTATTTCTATTCCCCACTAGGGTAAAAGCTCTTTGACTGTAAGGACCATGTCTGCCTTACTTACCACTATGTCGCAGAGCCTTGGGAAGAGCCATCATATCTTAATCTCTAAAATGCAACTGATTTTATGATGAACTGTTACTTTATGTATGATTAAATAGAAAAGATGTTAGCCAATAAAGTCCAATATAATTTTTTCTTATCACTTAGAACTTTCTCCTACATATTCCCAAAGCCTTTTAATATCAGACTTATTTGGACAGTAATTTTTACTAGGTTATTCTTGTTCACATGTAAAAATTACAAAATGATTAAAATAAATAGTTTAAGGAATTCTTTTTTTTTTTTTAAATATTTATTTATTTGCTTTAGTTGTACACAATGCATTTATGTTTACGTGGTGCTGAGGATCGAACCCGGGTCGCGCACATGCTAGGTGAATGCTCTACCGCTGAGCCACAACCCCAGCCCAGTTTAAGGAATTCTGAAAGCTTTTTTACAATGAAAATCTAATCCAATGTCATTTTTCAGCTACCCATTTTATTTTCTGTGTCATCAGGAGGATTGGTGTTTGGGTTATTATGAAAAGAGGCCTCCAGTATAGTTTCTGGGATATTCTTTGATACTGTTGGCAAACTATCTAATAACAATGCTGCTAATTTTGTGATCTTACCAAATGGTGGTACCACAAAACTTTCATACCACTAAATCCTATTAAATCCTATTTCCTCCTCAAATATTTCTTACGTGATTGGCTTAAACATTAAAACATTGATTTTGTTCATTCCACTGGAAATAACAAATAAGTTGCAGATGCACAGAAAATGACTATAAGTTCTGACTGCCATCCAGCTATCAGTAATTATAACATGCACCCTTGAAGGAGCCCTAATTAGGAAGGGCTGTTGTAGCTAGCTGGAAGCCATGGGTTCCACCTGATATGTATGTGACGCACCTGTAGGCACCCGCAAACCTGAAGGTATATAACCGGGTGAAAGCGGTCCGAGTTAGGAGAACGGAGAATTCAGTTAGCCGGGCAGTCACTCGGTCGGTCAGAAGAATCAGAGCGGCCAGAACGTAGGCAGAGCGGTTACAGAAGAGAAACCAGATAGAAGAAGTAATGACTGGCCAGAGTTAGGCCGAGGCTCCAGAGGACTGGTCAGAGTAAGGCCGAGGCTCCCGAGGAAGACAGAAGACAGAAGACAGAAGAAGGAAGAAAGAAGAGATCTTTCTTTAAGCTCTACTCTAAGCTAAGAATCTTACTCTAAGCTAAGCTCTAATATTTCTCTATCTTTCTTTCTAAGACTCTAAGCTAAGAAGACAAGAAGAAATCTTTCTCTATCTTTCTTTCTAAGACTCTAAGCTCTCTCTAAGAAAGTAGAAGTAAAAGTAGTAAAAGCTTAACTCTGCCTCCGAGAATTTTCCCGCGGCACCGTGGCTGGCCACAATAGGCAGCTTACAAATGGTGGCCCGTCCGGGCTCGGCAGGCAGAGAAGAAAAGCTAAGAAATAAGAGCAATGAAAAAGCATAGCCTCTGACTCAGTTGAGGCCAGTTAAGAATTAAGCCGAAGCAGAGTAGCCAGCGAAAAGCCGAAGCGAGCCGGCCACACACCCTGATTTAAGTGACATCACAATATGAAAGAAATGTTCACCTTAGAATAGATGAAATAAAGTATGAAATTGTCGAAATAGTCGATTATTGCTCTTTCTTCTTCTTACTCTTTGCATGGCTGTTTCCTGTCATTATTCAGTTCTAAGTTTGGAAGTTATGATCTCAGAGATGCCTTCCCTGACAATCCTGGTTACTTAAAGCAACCCAGGACCTTCTCTGCTGCTCTGCACTAATCACTTTCTGTAAAATCATCCCGTTATTTTCTTTTGTCCTCCTTCCTAGCTATTTACCTAATGTTTTCCTCTTTTTTTGCCTATCTGTGGATTTGTTCATTTTCAAATTAATAATAACACCAAAAACCTGTTTACCGTATGTCTGTGTCCTCTAGAATATTCTTCTAAAGAGAATAGGGTCATTTTCTTTCTCATTCACTGCCGGATGTGAATTTGTTCAATGGATGGTTGGTGGAGAGATGGATGGGTTTTCCTAAATATCTGTTTGGCTATCTGTTTGGCCTATCTGTTTGGCTTATCTGTTTGGCTCTGTTACTGCTTTTGATCTTTCCCATCTATTTTCTTTTTTTTTTTTTTTTTTATTCTTTCATAGATTTTAATAATTATACATAACTTTTAACATAAAGATAGTGAAATCTCAAGGATAAGAAGGCAATATATATGGCCTCTTCTATTCATTCTTTAGGATAGAAGGAAATTTCCAAAGGTTACTATGTGTGAGATTTAACACTGGAAAAATACATATGAAACTTGTTTAACTGGCTGCACTTAGGATGAGGTACAACACAGTAAATATAGAACTCCATAATCTTTTTTAAAAGATTGCTGTAATTTTTAACACAGCTTTACTAAAGAAATACTATCAGTGACTAATTTGAAATTCTACAACATATTATGTGAAGGGACACTTACAATGAATATCTGAGCATAGTTTCTCTAGTATCTTCACATTCATACATCAGCATTCTTAAAAGGAGGAAGAATGCATGTTAAAATTCAGAACAACAGAATCAAACTTGGTCAATTACTTTCTTCATGTCACTCATTATGATCACAATCCTAGCTTGCTGGTAGATTTAATAGAAGTTTTTGAAATCCTTTTAATTTCTACTAATCTTAGGACCTCTGGGTAGGAAGTCTTTTACATTGGAAGCAAACTGATTAAGCAGCACCATTAAGTCCACATCTCAACAAACCATTGCATAATTCTCATCTGTCAATATTCTGAAGGGTTAAAAAGAGTTCTGTGGAAGAAGATCTTTCCTGAATAGCAGGCTACTGTAAAATATGCAATCTGCAAGGATTTACACAAAACTATACCTGAATTTTCTACTGAACACATGTTTCCTTAACAGACCAAAAGAAATGCATTATCCCAAAATTTAAATAACATACTGAAGCATAAAATAAATACTTTTTGCTATTACATTTGTGTATTAGATCATCAGATATGCTTGCATACCCTTTCCTTTTCCCAAAAAGGAAGCAATAGTGCCACCACTATTGGTCAGAAAGAGTAAATGGGAACCATGCTCTCAGTGCTATTCTGCAGTGTGCCTTAGTCTACAAACACAGAGATTTATTTTCAATCTTGATAACAAGTCTTTCTCTCTACACTCAGGTCATACTTTTGGATCACCTGATGCTGCTCAGGCCTGGCATTCTAAGTTGCTACTTTCATGGACTAAGGGGATCATATAGGCCAGCAAGAAAGATTTCCTTCTCAGATACACAAATATAGGTTGATTAATGATAAGAAAAAGAAGGAAAAAATACAGTTCTAAATAAAAGAAATTAGTGCTACAAGTACAGTTCAATCAACATTTGCTTGTTATGACATGAACTGATTGTAATAATAGTGTAAAGTGATAATATTTATAAGGAAGTTAAATATTCATAAAGATACAACAACATTGTTCTTTAAAAAGTTTGATATTAAGCTTCACCTATATCCAATAGAAATGGAAAATACTGGTTATCTTTAAGGAATATTTATATTCAAATGTCTTGTTACTCACGTGTGCTTAAAAATATACATTGGGGTAGAATATAGAATAAAATCTGTATTTTTTATGATTTAAGTTATTTTGGGATGCCACCTGGTTATTCTTAAACATTGAAACAATTCAAAATATGTATTTCAACAGCTCTCTATACTGTATCATACTTTGTCATTCAAAGGATCTATACATGAGATGATAAATAACACTTTCTATATATCACCTGGCAAGTAGAAAAAAAAAAAAAAATCCCACAATCCTGCAGTCATAAAAGCTCAGGCTGAGTCTGTTCAGAATTATAGCCAGAACACTAAAAGAAGTCAGAGCTCCCCAAAGAGTCAACAGCCTGCTAATAGCTGCTACTGGCTTTTTGTTTTCCAAGTGATTTAAAAGTGCTTATCACATACAGATGAGGAGTTTTGTGCACTGTAATGGCAAACTCATCTTGTAGTATTCTGGTCAAGGTGGATGCCATGCTAATGCATTTGTGTTAGAATTGGAGGTTTTTCAATTTCCCAATTACAAAAAATAATTGTATGTTGGGGCAATAAAGAGCTCAGAGTGAAATTCACTACCGTTTAGCATTTTGCTGCATGAATAGACACTCTTGTTAATACTCATGAGATCTATCATGCAACATAGGAAGAAGGATGGATCTTAAATTGGTTCAATTTTAGGAATGAAAAAAAAGCATGTAGCAAATATAAACTTGCTTTGCTAAATACTTTTTAAGGTGAAGTCCTATTGTACTATGTAAAGGTTTAATAACAAATCTATCATGCTCTCAGATGTGCAGTGAACCAAAAGAGCTGTTTTAGATCTTGACATATTTGGTCACATTCTTTATTAATTAATTGCCTGTAATGTGACCCTAGATCAAATGACATCTTCCTGCCAGTGCTTACGTCAATTGCATTTTTAAAACAATGGTAATTTTTGCCAGATTTTTGCTTTTTTGCCACAGTAGTTATTTAGGACCAACCTCAAAGCAAAGTTATAATTTAGTAAATACACACACACACACACACACACACACACACACACACACATGTTCTAAATGAAATGGACTAGACCTGCACAATTCAAAAAATTTAAAAAACGACTAGTGGTTATTTAAAATGTTATGTATTTTATAGGGAGATTTTTGCAGAATAGGTATTATTTTCTGAAACTGTGATCAATGGATTTGGCAGTGTTCATGTCATTTTTCTTTGTAGCATATGAAAATATGTTTACATATTGAATTGCCTGACTTGGCCCTATTACAGCTACTTTCTGGGATCTGTTTATCACAGACCATGCATGGAAATGGAACCATAAACAACTTCTCACTTCTAAGGAGCTAGAACACTAATCACTTTTATATCATGCCTGATAAAATGCAATATCTAAATGCTGTGGTTTAAAAAGATAAAAACATGCTAATCCTTCCTGTGGTCAGTAACCATTTTAAACTTTTCCATTTCATGAGCTCCAAAGGGTAAATACCATGGCATTAAATAAAACCCCTGCATGTTCATGAACAGTTTACTAGAGTTATTTTCTAGTTCTTCCATCAGTGTTTTGATCTTATTCATTTTTTTGAATTTAAATGCTGATTTTTTGTAACCATTTTCCTGGGTTGATTTTGAATGTATCTTTGAAAGATATCATCAATTCTATAATTTTGGGGAGAGTATTTGTATTGAATTTTATATGGAGTTTGAAGCCTTTAAAATAATGTCTCTTTTCAAAATATAAATGATTTGAAAAATCTAGGTTTAAACTTTATTGAGTAAATCAAAATCTCTCTCATTAAGGGCCAGACATTGTGCCAAACATATGGCATTTATACTTCATTTGAAACTCATAGAAAACATTAGGACATTTCAAGTACACACATTTTGCAAATGAGGAACATGAAATGTAGAAATGTGAAGCAATGTTCTCAGTAGTATTCCAAATGGTTAATTCAGATTTTGAACCCATGAAGTCTGGCTCCAGAGTGAGTATGTGCTTAATCTCCACACTATGGGAACAGTATCTGAATAATAAAACTCTTTGTAAGTAGTTAGTTTTTAACCTTTGTAGTCCGGTTAAAAACTAACTACTAACTTTGGGGGGTGGGGTGGTTGTACAATAGGAGACTGGGAATGGAAAATGAAGTACATGGAAAAGTAGGAGTAAGATGTGTTTCTTTCATTTCCTCTTCACAGAGGAAGGAAAGGTATGGGAAACAGGATCAGTCCTACTATGTTTCCAGAGGAAATGCATGGAAGATAGAACTAGTGACTACTGCCTCAAACCAAATAGTCAGTCCTACAGAGTGATATTAAAACATGTTTCTCAAAATATCTAGAGTTAAATTTTATGTAAATGAACTTTCTGACTTTAAACTTCACTGCACTACAATATGGATGAAGATCTTTTCACTTTAAGAGACATATGACATAGAAGGGGTACAGACCAGTTGATAGTGGAAAATGAGTACCTAAGACATTCTGACTTCCAGTCTAATGTATGTGGTGATGGTATGGGTGTATGGATATAAAACAAATTTAAATGTTTTACTCTTTATAATTCCTTGCCCATTTTCTTGATAAGACTTGAGATAAATAATATTTTCTATTGTATAAATCAGGTATATTTTACTTTTCAAAAGAGAGCTCAGAAGCTAAAAAATTTAACTTAATTTCTGACCCCCCTGAAAGCTTTCTCATTTGCTACATAAGCTCCACCTATACTGCTACCTATTTTAAGAATGCCACTTTCTTCCAAGCTAGAGAGCAGAGAATCAGCTACAGTCCATCCATTGACTTCAACTTGACTTTCCAAGTACTGTCAGGTTGGTGTATGAATTGTTCATGCTTTTAGTTGAAAACTTTAAAGCATTCAAGAATTAATAAATTAATATTTGTAAAGTACTAATTCTGGAATTGAGAAGCTTTCAAAAAAAAAAAAAAACCTTCACACATAGAATTTTAATGTTACTATTAGTGTTTATGATTATTAAGATACTTAGTAAAAATCTTTACACATTAAGACTTACAATATGGTTGTGGGTCAATCCCAGGGTTTCATTTACTTCAACTGGAAAAGAACAAGAGTGAATAGAATTCCAAAGAGAAGTTGTTTCCTGTTTAAAAATAAAACAATGTTGCAATATTTGTATAGAAAGTGTCATAAGAAGTGCCCCATGTCAGTGCACAATTTCACACTTTTCTAATATTTCTACATTGGCTTAATTTCAGGTGTATTATGCGTGTGTTTTCTTTTTGGATATTTGGTTCATTATTTATCTATCAATTTGGCCTGCTCAGGTTCCATTTACATAATTTTTTTATTTCTTTTTTTTTTTTTAATTTTTCTAAGTCCTCTTATGTCATTTATCAAATTTTATTTCTTAGCCTTGAGTCTTTTACTTTTCCTTATTTTTTTTCATTTATGATTTGATTTTTCTTTTTCTTTTTTATGTCTTGCTCAATTATTATTTTCTGTTGTTTTGTCCGGGCTACTCTTTCTTTCACTATTTTTTTTTTTTCTAATTTTATATGCTTAATCTGATATCCAAGCAAAATCTATCTGCTTATTTTCTAATGATACACTGAGAATAGAGATTATCAATCTCAATTCCCTCATTTTGCACATAAGAAAAAGACCCACATGTGAAAGACTTGATTCCAGATAGATAGTTGGAATAGGTAATGCCTGGGTCCCAATTTGGTGACAATTTTGTTGTACCATGCAATATTTTACAAACTTCAATATTTTTAATTTCAGTAATTTTGAAAGCATGTATTAATTGCTCCCTAAATTCCACATCCTGCATTTATATTTTATTTATATATTCTTATTTATTCCTCAAAACTTCATGTTTTTAGATACAAAACTGAAAATTAGGGTCAAAGGCTGAGATTTAATTGTGAAATGTTTCTCTAATTACTTTCTCATTTTGCTTTTATTTTAATTATGTAGTTACATTTTATCCTCTACATTATTTTATTTTCATTTTACATTGGTGTCTATAAGTAATTTAAATATATATCAGTGTTTAAGAATACACATAAAAGATTAATATGCTAAGTTATGAATAGTAGCTAAATGAAGATGTGCATTTTTTTTTTCCATTGGAGAAATTAAACCAATTTAAAAGAACCTCCATGGTTCTTCATATTACCATTCAATTTTAGCTTACAATACATTGTAGAATGTGTACAAAATACAGACAGCAAACTGCAGATATTTCTTAACCTATATAAATCACAGAATCATTTTCTAGCAAAAACATGTAGTTGGTAATCTATGACAAAAAATGTATTTTGTTCTCATAAACATTGATGCTGCAGGCTATGATGTTCACAAACAGGGATGATCATGGTTATTACCCAGAAATCATTCAATTTGGCTGACAATATTTTGTTTTGCCAAGTAATAAAATAAGATAGTCACATTACTTTGAGTAAAAGAGTTTGTTTTGAGCAGGATAAAATATGTGACAATATAGACCTGTAATTCTCTTATGAAATAATTTTTAACTCATTTTGAGTTATATAGATAGGTTCAATGCTATTGATATCTGGGTAATGGCAAATGGTTTTAACAATTATGGAACTAATAGTCATGTATTTTGAAGTATGGTGAAAAGGGTCAAACTGTTATAACTTCATGGAAAAACAGAATCAGTCTATCAGCTAATCACTTGAACAAATGACCAGTTAAATTCATTAAAGTGAATTTGCATAGAAGTATTGTCCGGGCTTTGGAAATCATATTCATTAGGAGTTAAATTTAGATTTTCATTTTGGTTTATCTGAGTTATCTTCTTCTCATGTCAAGTGTTTTAATGAAAAAGTAATGAGAACACCACACACAAACATGTAAATACATAAATGTGTGTGTATATACGTGTATATATAAATATAACCTAATGATAATGGGAAAACAGAAATGTTAAAAGAATTAAACTATAAATCCAACCAACAAGACTTTTGTATTTCCTCATTGTAAGAAAATATTTGTTAAAAAAAAAAAAAAGATAGTGGAAAAGTTGTGTTTTCCAAGTAACTTGTGGATATTTATTTCCCAGAATATCCCACAGTACAAATGCATTGAATACTCTCACAAAATAAGCATATGTGAACATCAATATTCAGGGAAATAGTTAATTTGTTTGCAATATTCTAGTAGCTTCCATGAGATATAAACTTATATTTTAATATTTTCTATTATGGTAGTTTTTAAGTTAGAGATTAGAAAACAGTTTTAAAATATTCATTTGTATTAGCTTAGAAATGTACTCTTATCTAATTTTAAAATATATTGATTTTTCAATTTCTGATGCTATTATTTCAAAATGGTCTAAATAAGAAACTTGGTCTATACTGTTCATGTGCTCCTGGTTGATCTTAATACACACCAAAAGAAATAGATGTATTTGTGTTGTTATAACAATTGCCTCTGCATTTTTATCACTTATTGGTGAGAACAATTTGGTACAAAGCAATAATAAAACGGAATGTAATCAAATGTCACTATGGTCGGTTATACTGCAGTAATGTCAGATAAGAATAATAGGTTTCATAAAATGCTGGGCGAATCTGGGAACAACCTGATTCTGATGGTGTTCAGATTCATGACTCAATAAAATTTATTCATATACGTTTGGTATATACACACTGATATGCAATAAGCTACATCTGTGATTTTATTTAATTATATAGATTTTTTTCCACTGTGGATTATTGAATGTCTTTATTAAGGAAGATTTTGTGAGCCAAAATTCCTCCATAGATTTGAAATCCCAAGTATAATAAGAAGGAGAAAATCTATTTAATATTTTTCATTCTGAGGTCTTTTGTCAGAGGAAGAATAAGAACTGATACCGTGCCCTATTTGTAGTCCCAATATTTTTGAAAGATGTATTAATATTAGAAAAATTGATGGATTGTATATTACAAATGCCAAGACAAAGGGTCAGTACTGTAACCTTCCGAAATGTTTATGTGTTTATGTTATGTATGTGTTTGTGTTTATGTTAAGGCAGCCAAGCTGTCCTTAACCTCCATGGTCCATTGTGACTTGCAGAATGTGTTTCCTAGGGTCCTGTCTTGTGAAACCCTTATTCCTTCTTTCACTTGTGCTGTTTAAAGTAATACACTGTATGTTTGAAGAAGATACCTAAATATATTGTTTCTGGTGCTTCTATAAACTACTAGATAGAAATAAAGATGCATGGATTTAGAACATAAATTTCCCCATGAAGTTTCAGTGACTGATATGAAAACATTGAATATCTGTGAGATAAAATATACCATATAAGTTTTTGTATAAGGATTCAATTCTTCCAAGAAGAATATTTTTTTCACTTAAACTCTCAAACTCAAAGACCTATCAAAGCTAAGTCAATTGTATACATGTGTGAATTGGAATGATGAAGACTTGTGTTTTATAAGTTCTAGAAAGGAAACTTTATTTAAGCCGCTAAAATTTAATTTAAAAAATAAGTGTTGTTCAACCAAACAAAATTATTTCTGACTTGTTTATTCTTCAAAATTTTACTTTGATAGAATTCTATAGTATTTAGCACCAAAACTATAATCCTAAATATCCAAGTAGAAAGGAAAAGAGTCTGGACTCTGTATGGTAGAATTAAGAATACTAAAATAAGAACTTGATATTCTTCTAAGGCAAAAAATATATAAATCACTGTTATTCTGGAATTGATAGGTATATATGGCCTCTATCTTTCTGGCTGGTATTATGGACTTGTAACAAAGGGGAAAATATCAAAATGAAAGCTGCACTACGTATTCAATACCTATGTCATCATAGTTGAGTGGGCCCAGGAATGTGGGGAAAATTAATTTCTGTTCTGAAGAAAATACATAAACATCACTAGCTAATCTAGTCTTTTATCTTCAAGTATCACCCAAATTTTGAAGATTCCCGTTGCATTTCTCTAGCTTAAACTCTTTGCTGTATACAGACTCATATAGTAGTCAGCTGCCTTGTCATTATCTTTGTCTTGGATATTATATTTGGTGAAGGCACAAACTGAACTGCTATTTAAAAAGACCTAAAATATATTGACTTAAGCAATATACCATTTTTAGAGAGAAACAAAATGCATGGATTTAATCTGTAGTGTTTCCCTGTGAAGTTCCAGTGCTGATGTGTACAAATTACACAGACATCTTCAAGATAAAACATACTGTTACCTTGTTGCATAAAGATCTTATTCTTCCAGGAAGAAACATTTTAGCTTAAACTCCAAAACTCAAATACCTAACAGAATCAAGTCAATAGTTTACATGTGTGAATTGGTTGGACAGCCCTGTGATAAGCATTTAGTGGCAGGCATGGAATAAAGGTAAAAAAAACTCACATATAATTGTTTTAAGATCACAGTCTGAACTAGTGCACATCTCTTTCTTTGTACTCATAGAGCATAACTAAATCACATAGCCATGCCAAGCTTCATGAGAGGCCAAGGAATGTGCTCAGTTTAAACTCAGGGGATCTTTTATTAAAAGAAGAGAAAATGAATACTGATGAATAACTAGTACAGTCTGATAACAGATTTCCCACAAGTATCTACAAGCTTAACAGATATAAAATTAGAGCTTTTGATATTTCCCTTCTAAAGATGCTTTCCCTATAGTTTTTTCCATTTCTGTGAATGTGAGCCATGTTTTCCCAACTATTTGTGATAAAAATCTTAATGGTATTTAGGCTTTTTACCCGCATTCTCCCCTTGACTTCAAATTGTTTCCATCAGTAAATTTTGCCATCCTTCCAATTAAAACATATCCATAATCCTACATGTCTCTTCACCTCCTCTGCTTCCACCACTGTAGAAGTCACTATTATTTCTCATATGGATTATTACAATTACCTCAAACTGGTCTTCCTACTTCCTAACTTCCAACCTTGCCTTGCAACAGTCTTTTCTTCATACAACAACCAAAGTGCTGCTTTTACAATCATTGTAGCCTTCTACACAAATATCTGCCTGAGTTCAAGCAACCCACAGACCCTAAGTTGTTCTTCCTTTTCTCATTCTTCATTCCTTGCCCATCTGTGTCTCTCCATTTCCTCCATTCTCCTCTCCTCCAGACTGTTCTAAAGTACAGCAAAAGCCATTCCTCTTAGGACTCTTTGAGTTTCCTTTGCTTGAAATTGTTCCCCATCTTGGTTTTCTCTTTTTCTCTTCCTTCAAATTGCTTTTCAGATATCACCTTTTCAAAGAGGTGTTCCCTGATCCTGAGAATTACATATAAAATATATACATATCAGTGATTTTCTTTTGCCTTTCTCTAATTTATTACTCTTCATAAAATATAGTGTTAAGTGTATATATATATAAGAATTTTTAATATATATACACATACATATACATATATATTAAAAATTCTTTCCAAGGGGCTGGGGTTGTGGCTCAGCGGTAAAGTGTTCGCCTAGCACATACGTGGTCCGGGATCGATCCTCAGCACCACATAAACATAAATGCATTGCATTGTGTACAACTAAAGCAAATAAATAAATATTTTAAAAAATTCTTTCCAATATTAAAAGGCATTGAACATAGCAGTCACTTCTCATTAACTAGTGAGAGATAGGTGGTTGTTAGAATAATGCCCCTCAGGATAGCCACATATAATCCATGGAACCTGTGGATGGTGATATGTCAAAGATGGATCATTGTTGTAGATGGAATTATTTGCTAATCAGCTGACTTCAAAATAGGATGATTATCTTAGATTACCTGGTGGGCCTATGGGATTCATAGAGACTTCCAAAGTTGTAAGGGATTTAGAGGATGAGAACACAGACAGGGTATCATAAGAAGGATCTGGACCATTTTGCTGGCATTGAAGGTGAAAGAAGAGGCTGCAAGCCAAGAAATGCAGATGACCTTTAGAAGTTGAAAGAAGCAAGTGAACATATTCCCCTCCAGAATCTGCAGGAAGAATACAACCCTGTTGATATCTTGGTTTTAGCCCAAAGACCCATTTCAGATTTGTGCCCTTTATAACTCTAAGTTATTTGTTGTTTTAAGCCAAGTTTGGGATTGACAACCAGGTCTATTACTGTGATATAAAAAACAGGTTTGAGAACTACTCTTTTTCTAGTGATTCTGTAGTGTAATTAATAATTGCCCTGTTTAGTGTTAATTAAAATTCTAGGAAAATAAATGGATTAACTGAAATATTAATTGAAAAATTTGCTGCTAAGAATTCGTGTAAGTTTTCTGATTAAATAAATCATATTGTGGGGCTGGGGTTGTGGCTCAGTGGCAGAGCGCTCGCCTCGCACGTGCGCGGCCCGGGTTCGATCCTCAGCACCACGTAAACGTAAATGCATTGTATTGTGTACAACTAAAGTAAATAAATAAATATTAAAATAAAAAAACATATTGTGTTCTTTATTTTTCAAATAAACTATTAACTAAATAATAATAATAATAACAACAACAACAATAATAGTATAGTAATCAGATTTTATTTAGCACTATGAGCCAGGCACTGTGCTGTTTTACATGCATATAATGTGTTCATACATAATCCTAGTAACAAGCCTTTGTGGTAAGTGCTGCATTTATATTTTATGAAATAAGAAAACTGAGTCACACAAATTATATAAGTTGTTCAAGGTCCAATAACTACTAAGTATTTTGGAGAAATAATTCTCTCTGCAAGTTTCAGCCTGAATCAGTGTCAATATATGCTTTAAAATCTTGGATAGTTATGAATTAAACAATCATAAGGACATGGAGAGCTAGTGTTTAAGCATTTATATGAGCTCATTACTTTTTGAGATTTCCCTGTTACATTCTTCTGTACATTCCAGAGAGCTGGTTATACTGTGCTCTGTATGCATGTCCATGTAAGAATGTGTGTGTTTGTGTGTTGCCTTCACAGCTGCTAAACATGCACCTGCCTCGGCTGGGATACAATTAAACCACCTCTATTAGTGCATATTATGTTGAAAACTTGGAACCGTATTTGTTTGCCTTTGACATTAATGGCTGACCCTAATATTGCTTTATCTTTAAGCAGCCAATCTTTTCAGAACATTCTTCCTATAGCACTATATTTAGCTACTAACTTGAGGTGCTGTCATTTCATTCTTCCAAACAGTTTTCAGTTTTAGCTATTTAAAATTTGTATGATATAATGAAATAGAATAGTAGGAACATGTTCCAGAAATACAGGGACAATAACATTTCTTTTATTTTATTGTTAAACCTAATCCTTCATACAACCAAGAAGATGAGATGAATTTTAATTCAAAGTGGTATTTTCTTTTTTGTATAATCAATGCAATTGGGCAAAAATATACATTTAACACATCTCCTTTCCAATATATTATTTAGGAGACAAATTAGCCCAAAAGAAATTAAAAATTATAGCTCTGGATTGAGTTTTTCTTTTGAAAATAGCAATAACCGACACATTTCTTGAGTGCCAATCTCAATAAGAATGATGTATGAAATTTAAACTGTTAATTCAAGTACATGAATGGTATTTTGAAAACCAACCACTTTTCTGCACACTAATGAAAGACACAGCATTTTAAACTCACATATATGATTCTCAATAATTGCTCTTCTTCTCAAAGTGAGATCTCTCTTGCAACTTGTTTGTTTAATTTTGCTTAGGTTCTTCTTTTCCTGCCCCAAGATAATTTTCCGGGCATTAACACAAGCTGATCAAATTTGGTTAATTACTGTGGGACATTAAGGTGAACCTTCATTCAATATGATGTTTAATTGCCGTTTCTGGGAAAAAAAAAAGTTTAAACACATTTAATTTTCATGCTTTTAATTAATCACACAACAATTAATTATTGAGATTAATATTGATTACTATTCAAGTAATGCTTTTGGAACTACAAGTGATAATATTTATGGGACACTTAGGCATCAGATTGGAATGAACAGAAGGAAATTTTTGATGAATTTGTGGGAAAACGGAGTTATTTTAACTTGTTTCAATAAACAGTTAAGGAAGAGTGAAGAAAATGCAATGGAAGGTTTTATATGAGACATTCAGGGAGAAAGTTCAACAGAATTAATTTTTAATATTATCCAGAGAAATATGATGTATGGATTCAGATTATAGGAATAACTTTCACTAAGTGAATGCTTTTAGCTTTCCTAAAAAACAGGAATGAAGATATATTTTAAATAATAAAATGATATCCTCTGAGAAAATGGCTTCTCTCTATTACTCTTATTTCTAGCTGTTTTATTATTACAGATTAAAATATATAACTAGAAGATATGATGTTTATAGTACAAAATATTCTGATAATATACCAAAGGAAAATTATTCCTTCTAAAGGCTTTATTTATTAACCAGTAAATCTACATTTTGGTACTTGGTTCACAGGAGTCACCCAAAATAAATTTTGCCAAAGGAAAGAAAGAAGGAAGAAATCAAAACACTTTCTAGAAAGATCATTTCTTTTCAATAGCAATTTTTCTCATGTACATGTAGAAAAGATACTTAATTTAAACGGATACATTTAAAGTACTTTCTTATCATTTGGTATATTTTAGTTCTTTGCTGGCAATAAATATGCTCCACAACATTATCTAGTATGAAATACAGATATTTTACCATTGTATATCACATATACCATAAATAGTATTTATTTTCTAATTTATTTAAATGTTTGGTGTCAGAAAAAAAAGTCCTCTTGATATACCATTATACTTTTCCTTTAGAGGAATTTTCAATTTACTAGATTTGTAACTTAATAAATAAAAATTTTACTCACTGCTTTTTTTTGTGCATAACTATTGTTTTAACAAAATGATGAACTAGTTATAATCCCCGCCTTCAAGGAAGCATATGTAGTCCAATGGAAAGATCAGATCTTTAAACAAATTATAGAAAGAAGCAAATAAACACAACTAAGAATAAGGAATTTGATATGTACATGAACTAGGAAGGTTATGAAGCTTTCCAGTAATATACTTCTCAAATCCCAAAATATAAGAAAAATGGCTTGAAACTGAACATAAAAGTGGCACATAATGTCTAACAGAACCAAACAATAATCTGTACCTCTATGACCTTGCCCAAATGGTTGCATTTCTACAAAGAAGAGAAATCATAATAAATTGAATACACTGTACTGTTGATATACATGTAAAAGTTCCCATTTTTTTCTGCTGTTAGAAAAGATACTCATGGATACAGCATTCTTTATTCTTCGAGTGCCAACATCCACTGGAGTTTTAATATTAAGGATGATAAAATGTAGAAAAAGATTATTAGGATGTCATTTTTCTTTGACAATTCCAAAAATACCAGATGTGTACATAGTAATAAATACTCCAGTTACATGTGATACCTCAGCCTTTGAGATGATGATGTTGGAAAACAGCACAGATGGTACCTTGCAATGGGATAAACATGTGCTAGTGGTGAGGTGGCCACAGAGAAAAGCACAATTATGGCAGAGTTATCCTTTGCTAGTCATTGGATGAGAAATTTCCCCAGGTGGATAATGCTTACAGAAGTACATTTGGAGCACTCCTTCAGGTTACCTCCATGGGCTCCGACAGCAGGTCACTGACTATTCCTGCCAGGATCAGCGCCTGCACACAGTGCAACACCATGCACCTGTCATGCTTCCAGAAGGGGTCTCAGGCATCTACTTACCAGATAATCTTTTCTGTATCACAGAGAAGTGCCCCCTCATTAAATGCAGCAGTTCTTTATTTAAGAAGAGAGCAAAAGCCATTATAGGTGAAGAAAATTAGTTTCACGATAGTTAAATGACATACCCAACACTACAGAACTAGTAAAAAGCAGAAGTAAGGCACATACTCTGAGCTTCTGGCATAGAAAACATGATCCTTCCACTATTA
The DNA here is from genome assembly GCA_025594165.1 of Tamias sibiricus. NCBI lineage: Eukaryota > Metazoa > Chordata > Mammalia > Rodentia > Sciuridae > Tamias > Tamias sibiricus. The sequence goes on from CM046660.1 coordinate 83,031,671, forward strand.
GAATAGCTCATGTTATCATTTATCATGCCTATTCATCAGCTAGTGCAAATGAAAGAAAAATAAGAAATAAATGCACATTGATTTAAAGACAATTTTATTTATTATGTATAATATTGTAAAATTAAGCTGAGATGATTTATTTTAGTGACCATTTTTCCTTTTCCTAGGCACAGTAGAAAAAGTAAATATGACCACCCTAAGCATAAAGACATGTATGCATGCAGCATTAAGCCAGTATAGTTTAAGTTTGAGATGTTGGCTTGGAAATATTTTTGAATTCCTAATATAAAATGCTGAAATGGAAGAGATAGCAAAACTGTAAATATCCCTCAGGAAAACAGAAAATGCCAGTCTATGTAGAACATTCTGCTGATTATACCTCAGAAAGTAGGTATTTATAATTTTGTGAGGAGGCATTGCCAATATCTAATAAATAAACTGGGTTACTCATAAACAGTGAGCATATGACAAATCTTGGGGAGACGTAGTTATTCTAAGTGTCCTAGGAGTTCATGTCCTCTCCAGAGCTTTAGTAAGTGCCTAAATATAACACTAGAATTAGAAAATATAATTATCCCTCATCATGAATAAGAAGTCACCAAACACTTTACCAAAGGGTAATTCCTTAAAATAGAGTGACATTGAAGGACCAACTTTTTAATGGAAAAATTGAGTTTGACTAGTCTGACATTATTCTTTCAAATACCTGCAAACACCTTTTTCTCTAGGTTTCTACTTTTAAAGAGCAATGAATTGGTTTTGCTTTCATCTATATCCTATTACATTATGAAAAATGCAAACTGGTAAGTGTGCATGTGTGTGCCTGTGTGGTTCAATATAAAATAGTAATTAGACTCTGAATGGGCAGCAGAAAGGTTAAATGTTCAATCTGTGCTATTTTAAGACATGAGAACAACTGCTTTCTCTATGTTGATGTACTCAGAAATCCCAGCCAGTATGAGAAGGATTTCTAATTGAGAATGCAAGAGCCACTTACTTTTTTTGAAGTTCTCTTCTTTAAATGCTCCTTGTGTTTAGGAATCACTTTACAGTTCAGGATACTCCTGGGTGTTTATATTTGGAATTCTGCCTGTAACGGAAAGCTGAGAATTGGGTCAGTGTGTACACAGCAGCCCCTTCTGTGAGAGTAGGCGTAGGACACCCTGTGTGCTAAGCAAAGAGTGGTGTTAAATGGCACTCTGGGAGCAACAGAAGGAGGGCCCAACAAGCTTACATGAAATTGATGACATATTTTTATAAGTTTGGTTAAATTTCCATTTCTTTTTTAAAAAATATTTTTATTTATTTGCTTTAGTTGTACACAATGCATTTTATTCAATGCATTTTATCTGTACGTGGTGCTGAGGATCGAACCCGGGTCACCCAAGCGCTAGGCAAGTGCTCTACCGCTGAGCCACAATCCCAGCCCCAAATTTCCATTTCTGTTGAGTCCAATTCTATGTAGTAAGGTTTCACCAATAATCTGGTATTTGATTGGTTGTCAAGGAAGACAAATATATTGGACTCTACAACCATCACTTTAATTTCATTGTTGTTACGCTTCAGGACATAATAATCTATAATTAAGAAAAATAAGTGTCTATCAATCTGTGGTCTACACTAGTTACCAAAGATATTTCCTTCTCTATTATGGAACCCAAAGGGTAAATAAATTAGAGTTCTGGTCTGGGGCACATCTTTAAATTTTATTCTACAACATATATACTATAACTTATGTCAACAGAGTCATGAACAATTTTTGTCAAATTTAAATATTGTGAAACACAATACCATGCAATTATAGGTTTGTTTGGCAGGTAAGTATCATTCAAAAAATTCTGAAACTGCTTAGTGGTTGTTATCATAATTTCTAATTAAGAATAAACATCTGTTAACTTGTTCTTCACTTCAACTTTTATTAGAAAAAATATAATAAATGTGATACAAAGTGGTGTTGATAGATGCACTCTGAATGAAAAATTATTATTATTATTATTTTTTATGGTACCGGGGATTGAACTCGGCGGCACTCGACCACTGGGTCACATCCCCAGCCCTTTTTTGTATTTTATTTAGAGACAGGGTCTCACTGAGTTGCTCAGTGCCTTGCCATTACTGAGGCTGGCTTTGAACTTGTGATCATCCTGCCTCAGCCTCCCAAAGTGCTGGGATTACAGGCGTGTGCCACCACGCTGGGCTATAAAAAATTAATTTTGGACTGAAATAAAATAAAGGTCACTTTAATGAGATAGTTGTTACACTAGTGCTATTAAGGAAATAGCTAGATAAAATGAAGAGAGTTTCAGAGTTTCAAACCATGGATTCTATAGTTATTTCAACAAGAACAACAGGTAAAATGTTAAAGGAATTAATTTCATGTGTGCTCACAAGTTGTACTATGAAATAGATCAAACTCCAAGTTATAATGTGTGATCATTACAACTTCTGTCAATCTCAGGATTGGTTGTTGAATGAAAGTCTTGGATATGCAAACTATGGCCTCCCTTTTCCTCACTTTTCAAATGCCTAAATCTATTCACAAATTAATTTAATAATTATGTATTTTTACAAAAGATAATACCACTAAACATGGTTGAAGTCTAGGAAATGCAGCATAGGAAAAGAAAATTTGGGAATAAACATTTAGATGGTTAAGCATGAATGTTCTATTTCACTTGTGTTAATACTGGACTATAAATACCACCATGCACTTTGTGACTTAGGTCAATAGGTCCCATACCTTCAACGACAGGCATGGTATTTCGATACAAGTGACTGAATACATGATGTTTCAACAGCAAAAGTAATTACCAATTCTATTCCCATTAGAAGAGAAATATAAATTAGTTAATGATTTTCTTTCCTTATCATTTTTTAATTCAATGATCCTGAAAGTGTTGGATAGCTGCTTGTTCTTAGAATTATGATAGCCAAGTAATGCATTTTGTTAAAAACAAGTAATGGATTTTTAAGTCACTGTGTCATGAAAGGTTAGCAAATTTCTATGGTCATTCCAATGTGAGTGCAGAACATTCTGTTTCAATAAATGTCAGCTAAATAGTTTAGAAATACTCCTTTATAAATTAATTTTGTCAGATACGTGGTAACTTATATTCATTATAGACAGGCACTTAAAACAGATATATTATGGCTCTGTAATATGACTTGTGGCAGCAAACTCCAGGAAACTTCTTAATTCTTCTGAGCTAAAAGCACACATTAAATGTAAAAGAAATACCAATGAAACAACATATTAAATTGAGTCATTAGGCATCCTCTTTATGTGTTGTCTTATCAAAATGATTATACTACTTTAGATAAAAATTTTGATCCACAATATTTGGACTAGGATAAGATTAGAAATATGACATTAACAAAGATATAATTTACTTTAAAGGAAAATAGAAATGAAATTCAAACGTTATTCATTTTTGGCATATTAATCTTTTAAAGATGCTTATATGACCTCTCCACTTAAATTATGTTATGTTTTTTAGAAAAAAAAAAATAGAGATGAGAGGTATTTTTAAGGAATGAACTGGGCCAAAAACCTAAGGAGAATCCTTTCCATTATTGCCAGTTATTCAGATTGAGTCAGGGGCAAAAAGAGAAGTCTGTTAGGTCTAATTCAGATATATGAATTGAAGTTTAAAAGTCTACTTGTGTGTTCTTGACTTTTCAAATTATAAGAAAAACTTAAGTTCAGCATTTAAAAAAAATGATTTTTGTTCTTAGATCCAGATGAAAATAGCCTTTTATATTAATTATAAAGGTAAAGCAATGCTGATTAATTTATTTATATTTGTACCTCGCTAACTATCTGAGAACCTCTAACAGCTTGAGATAATTCATTTTCAGAACACTTTAATATGAAATAAATAAGAGCATCCTTTTATGAAATTATATCCATTTTGATTAAAATATTTTTTGTATATGTTTATAAGACTAGTAGAATGTACTATGAAAACATTTACAATTTTTTAAAAATTTTGCCTTATATTAATGAAATATTATTAACTTTTCAAAATATAAGAGTTTCAAACATGACTAATGTTTGTATGGCATCAAGTACATTTTGAATATTATAATCTCTTTAATATTTAATATAATTACAGAATATGATATATATGTTGTTGAAAAAAAGATCACTATTTAAATTATTGCTTAATCCAAAGTGGTATTCTCAAAAAGGTTACTAGATTTAGCAAATCTAATAAATTCATTTAGCAAATCTAATAACTTCATTTAGCAAATGGATTCTGTATACTCTGTTAATAAGGCTAAATAAGCAGGATGGAAAATTGTGATGAAATTGTAACTGCAAAGTGTAAATATCACTGGTATGTTGGTTTATGTTGAAAAACAACTTTTTTTTTTTTTTTTTTTTTTTTTTGGTACCGGATTATAAAATCAGGGGCATTTGACCACTGAGTCACATCCTGGGCCATATTTTGTGTTGTGTTTAGAGACAGGGTCTCACTGAATTGCTTAGCAACTCACTTTTGCTGAGGCTGGCTTTGAACTTGAAATGATTCTCCTATCTCAGTCTCCTGAGCCATTGGGATTACAGGTGTGTGCCACCATACTTGGCAAAAAACAACTTTTCAAAATAATTCTAAAAAATAACTTCAATGCACCATCTCTTTTCACCTCATATAGCATGTTAAACAGTCTTTTTCATATTTTAAAATGATTTAAATGATTGCACAACGTGTGTGTGTGTGTGTGTGTGTGTGTGTGTGTGTGTAACGTTCAAAAAAGCGATATTATCTGATCATCATTTTAAAGGATCATATGGGATATTATGGTGATTCTGATCTTCCCACGACTATAAATGCTTAAAAAAAACTATTCTGACTATTGTGTGGATAAGAGATTCCTGTAAGGGGCAAGTAGAATTAAGGAGGCCTGTTGGAAACTTAGTGAAATAATAATGGGTGAGATATGAGAACAGCTGGACCAAGATGATAGCAGTGTAAATTCCCCTGAAATTTGTTGAACTTTGGCTAAATTTGAAGAGAAAATATTGATATTTGGACTATAGAGTGTGAAAGAGAGTAGTTATAGTTGATTTTAAGATTTGTGTATTATATGTGGAAGAATGGATTTATCAGTTACAGAATGAGAATGGATTTATCAGTTACAGAATGCAGATAATTAGAAAAGCTCAAATTTGGAGAGGAGAATCAGTTGGGTTTTGCACTTGTGAAATTTGAAATGGCTATTGACAAAATTATTCAGAAAGAGGTAGACCTAATGTTGAAGTGAAAGGTCTAGACTAGACATGTTTGTCAGCCATCTATCTGTATGTACTGGTATTTATAGGCATGAAACTTAGTGGAAACATATAGGTAGTGAGTATAGGTGGAGAAGATAAGAAATCCATAGACTGGCCATGGGCCATGCTAAGAGTGTGGAAGTGAGATAGAAATACTAAAAGAGATTGAAGAAATTACTCATGAGGCAGATACTAGCAGAACCAAGAGAGTGGTGCTTTGAAAGCCAAATGAAAACTGAACAGGTGTACTTGAGAAATCAAAGAAGATAGGCCTGGAAAGAAAAATTCAATGGATGCAGCAATATGAAGGCCATTTGTGATTCTGAAAATAGCTATTTAATGGCAAGTATAAAAAGACAGACTAGATTCAAGAGACAGTTGAAAGATCAGAAAAGGAAACAATAGATTTGTTCTTAAAATTGTGCATTGCAAATCACTAGCAGTTTTTGGAATGAATTTAGTGCATTATATTGCATAAATCTAATGAAATAAAAACAAAGAATTGATCGCATGTAGTAACAACAAATAATATCCCATTGAACTTGTGAATGTGTTCATGCACTTATATGTTTATGCTTATATGTATATACATTTTTGTAAATATATAGAGAAGGATTTATGTTCTTTTACCATGTTTTCACTAATCTAGAGCTTTTATTCTTCCTTATAAAAGCTCAGTAGCCTTTGCTTTGTGCTTATACATTTAAAAAGGTTCATTTTCTTTGGCAGAGTATCCCTGATAAAAGTGTTCTGGGTGTGGAGTGGCAGTAGAAGAAATTGGAAAAGTAGCCTTGTGTGACACTATAAAACAAAGTTTCTTGGGGGAAAAAAAGTCCTGATCAGATTTGTGTTTTAGAAAACTTTAATAATGAGAAGATTCCTTGCTCTGGGGAAATATTAGGAATAAAATTCTTATGTGAGCAAAAGGTTCAATTGCCTTCAGTGTGTAAGGTCAGGCAGGTCTGTGTTTAGGCTTGGCAGCATGCAGAGTCCATATTAATGGGACAGCCTGAATGAGTTGCTGATATGGGGATATTAGAAAGGAATCTGGATTGTTTAGACTTTTAATTTAATCTTTTAATTTAATGGCCCTTCTTTCATTTGTTTATATACTCTAATAAAATTTATTTGCAGCAAAACATTTCCCAAAATGCCATATTAAACTTGTAAGTTTTTATAAAATTTTTCTATTTTATGATTGCTTTTATTCCCATATATTTTATATTTCTTTTGGCGTCTTAAAAAAAGACAATGTGCACATGGTTCTTTTTTAATTTACTCTGAACTTCTTAAATTTCCAGTTAGAATCATAGGGTACACATGTAATATTTTCTAGGCTTTCTTCTTCATTCAATTTCATTTCATGTGTCTTCTATGTGTTGGGCATTATTCCTGATGCTGAGAGTATAGTAGTAAACAGATGTGTAAAAAAATGCCTGCTCTTGTGGAGCATTTTTTTTTTTTTAACCCAGGGGCACTTGACCACTGGGCCACATCCCCAGCCTTTTTTTGTATTTTATTTAGAGACAGGGTCTCACTGGCTGGCTTTGAACACACGATCCTCCTGCCTCAGCCTCCCAAGTGCTGGGATTACAGGCATGTGCCACCTCGCCCGGCTTCTTGTGGAGCATTTTAATGGAAAGACACACATAAGAGCAAAGATAAATGTCAGAGGGGGATAGTTACTGACTGGATGAGGTTTGCAGTTGTGCATCTGCTGGGTAAAGAAACTTATCCACAGGTGATATCTGGGCTGGGTACAGTGGTGAAGGAGCCCCAATCAGGGAGATGGCTATTGCAGTTAGCTGGAAGCCATAAGTTCCACCTGATAGTAATCATACATTAAGTATGCATGTGACGCACCTATAAATGCACGTGACGCACCCACAAAGCCTAAGGTATATCACCAGGTGAAAGCGATCAGAAGGGCATTCATTCATTCAGTCGTTCAGTTGCTCAGTCGGTCGGAAGAAGAGTTCGGGTCGGAGAAAAAAAGAGTCAGAGCGGCCAGAACGTAGTCAGAAGAAGAAATAAGAGTCAGAGTGGTTAAGAGTTCGATGAGAAGAGAAACCAAAGAGATAAAAGAAGAAGTAGTAGTTGCTGGTCGGAGTCAGGCCGAGGCTGTTGAAGAAGAAAGAAGAATCTCTCTCTCTCTCTCTCTCTCTCTCTCTCTCTCTCTCTCTCTCTCTCTCTCTCCCTTCCTTTCTCTCTCTCTCTAAGCTCTCTCTAAGAAAGTAAAAGTAAAAGAAAGTAAAGAAGTAAAGAGTCAGTAGTCAGAAGAAGTAAAGCGTCAGAGAGGTTGCTGAAAGAGCCAGTGTTAGAGTTTTGAGAGATTGCTAAAGCCAAAGAATAAAAAACCTTCTTTAATCTTCATTCTGCCTCCAAGTTTTTCTCCCGTGGCGTTGTTGCTCCAAGTCAGGAAGCAACACAGTGGTACACTCCTGCAATTCCAGTGGCTCAGGAAGCTCAGACAGGAGGATCACAAGTTCAAAGCCAGCTTCAGCAATTTATCAAGACCCTAAATAACTCAGCAACACCATGTCTCTAAATAAAATCCAAAAAAGGGCTGGGGATGTGACACAGTGGTTGAGTGTCCCTGGGTTCAAGCCCCTGTACCAAAAAAAAAAAAAAAAAAAAAAAAAAAAAAAAAAAAAAAAAAAAATGATATTTGCATTAAGACCTGAAAAACCAAGACAGGGGACCTCACAGATCTCACAGATACCAGTGAGGAATACAGGAATACACCCGGGCAGAGGGCATAGAAAACACAAATGGCCAAGAAAACATATCTAAAGTGAAGCTATAGCCCTTTGTAATAAAACTAGAAGCATGCGTTAACCTGTATATCTGCTATGGTTTATATAATTTGGATTTGTAGAAATATTAAACTTACAGAAAACTTATTGAGAGGATTTAATTCTCTCCATCATTAGAGTCTTCTAAGTGGCACATAATTTCTCTCTAATTTAAATTTTCTTTAAAAGAGTGAAAGATAAATTTCATATATTACAGTATGTGAAGCCTAAAGTCTCATTTCATTCAGAACTGTTCTTGACCTAATGTGGCTTCCCTGAGTGAGAGTGATGGCACGTGATGAGACTCACTTTGGAGTAAAAAGCATCAGAGCAGCTGTTTATTTTCTCTACAGGTCTTCAATTAATCTTTGTTCTGGTTTCTTTAATAGGTACAATTTCAGAATAGATTTTTATCTACCATCACTAAAGATCCAGCTTTCCTGGGGAAGGCTTTAGAGACTCATTTATTGACTTTCTTTCAGACCTAGGCGAGAAAATGTTAACCTTTTGGCCTCTCTCTGGTATAAAACATGAGTTTCATTTTTCTTTTATTTGTTGTAACAAATTATAATTTGTGGTAGGGTTTCCTTGGATAATTATGGCCAGATTGAAAATGAAGAAATGTTTAAGGCCTCATTACCTTTAAAGGAGTTTTAATTTTAAATATCCCTTCAAGAAAATAGTTATACAAACACTAACCATTTTTTTAATTAAAAGGATGGTTAAAAGGATTAACAATTTAAAGAAGAATATCAGTGTAACATTTTAATAAGTGTATATCCAACTCATTACCCAAGTTCATCAGTATAACATATAATTAATCTTTAATAATTAATTAAAGAGCAGCTAGACTTGTATTTCATTACGAAGCCAGAACTTAGGACCAATAGGTAGAAATTAATGTATAAGGAGACATTTCAATTCCAAATTAGAACTAATTTCCTTGCTTTACTATATACAATTTGAATTAGTGAGATCACTAGGGAGTGAGTCCCACATCAATAGAATTATGTAAGTAGACTGAATAATCACTAATAAGGTTTTCTATAGTGTATATAAGACGCAAAGAAATTGCATCTCAATCTTTCAACTTTTTAACGGTTAATATTTTTCTTAATAGGGAAGGTGGGGAAGATGTGGTCAATAGTTGTTAGAACCCAACAGAGCAGGTTTTGAGAGAAGAGAATAAATTGTGTAAAGTTTGATTTGATGTTGATTGAATGATTTCTGTCATCTCTTAAATTATAAGAACCCATGCCTGAGTGCAGCAAATAATAGTCTTAACCTGGATCCATATGGATTCACTTGAAGTTTTGGGAACTTCAAATTCTTAACCTTGTTAGCTTGGCCATAATTTAGTTATGATATACTTTTTAAATAAGATAATAATGCTGCTGATTTAGCCCTGAATTTATTTCTCTAGGGCATCATTTATCTCAAAATTGCTTAGTATTAGGAGCATTGCTGTGTCTCCTGTGTTCATGTGAATAATTTTAATATCCATTTTCCAAAGAAACGAGAATATCCCTCATTATAGATAAATCATGTTTCAATAATTGATAATCAAATTAATTATCATATCATTTAAATTACCAATTGAGCCATCTTTATAAAATCAATTAATCAATTTAGGAAAAATCTATTGGTAATCTACTGTGCAAAGACTTGGGAGTTAACATGGTGGGAGGACAAAAAGATACAGTAGACACTCCCACTGAACAGAATAAGGCTCCTTCTCCAAACATATGTGTTGTAATACATATATTATAAGCTTTCTAATAGATTTTTTAAAGTGAAAAAATATAAGAGTAATAAAGTTCCAATGTGCAAGTAGCATTTTGAACAATACCTACTGTTAAGAATGTTTAATAGGGAAAATTGAAATGGAAATTGTTTTTGTCCTTTTTAGTTACACATGACAGGAGAATGTATTTTGACATATCAGACATCATGGAGTATAACTTCCCATTCTTGTGGTTGTACATGATGTGGTGTTACACTGCCTGCCTATTCATATATGAACATAGGAGAATTAGGTCCAATTCATTCTCCTGTCTTTCCCATTCCAATCCCCTGTCATCCCTTTCCCCAATTCCCTTTTCCATCCCCCCTGCCTATTGTGAGTTACCATCCACATATCAGCAAGAACATTAGGCCTTTGTTTTTATGGGATTGGCTTACTTCACTTAAAATTATAGTCTCCAGTTCCATCCAATTACCAGTAAATGCCATAATTTCATTCTTCTTTATAGTGGAGTAATATCCCATTATGTATATGTATCACATTTTCTTTATCCATTCATCTATTGAAGGGCATCTAGGTTGGTTGATAGCTCAACTACTGTGAATTGAGCTGCTATAAACATTGGTGTGGCTTTGTCACTATAGTTTGCTGATTTTAAGTACCGTAGCTATACACCGAGGAGTGGGATAACTGGGTCCAATGGTGGTTCCATTCCAAGTTTTCTGAGGAATCTCCATACTGCTTTCCAGAGTGGTTGCACCAAGCTGAATTCTCACCAACAATGTATGAGTGAACTTTTCCTTCACATTCTTGCTAACATTTATTGTTACCTGTATTCTTGATAATTGCCATTCTAACTAGAGATGAAATCTCATTATAGTTTTAATTTGCAATTCTCTAATTGCTAATGATGTTGAATATTTTTTTCATATATTTGTTGATTGATTTGTATTTCTTCTTCTGTGAAGTATCTACTTCTTTAGCCCATTTATTAATTGGGTTATTTGTTTTTTGGTATTAAGTTTTTTGCATTCTTTATATATTCCATAGATTAATGTTCTATATGAAGTGCACGTGGCAAAGATTTTCTTCCATCTTGTAAGCTTTATCTTCATGTTCTTGATTATTTCCTTTGCTGTGAAGAAGCTTTTTAGTTTGATACCACACCAATTATTGATTCTTGATTTTATTTCTTGTGCTTAAGGGTCTTGTTGAAGAATTCAATTCCTTGTTGAGGAAGTCAGCTGATATTTAATGAATATTTTAGCCTACTTTTTCTTCTAGTAGGCACAGGGTCTCTCATATAATCCCTAGGTCCTGGTCCATTTTTTGTTTTGTTTTGTTTTGTGCAGGGTGAAAGAGAGGGGTATAATTTTATTTTATTTCATATGGATTTCCAGTTTTCCCAGCATGGTTTGTTGAAGAGGAATGTTTATGGTGCCTTTTTCTAGTAAGAGATAACTGTATTTCTGTGTCTTCCATTCTGTACCATTGGTCTTCATGTCTGTTTTGGTGCAAATACCATGCTGTTTTTGTTACTCTAGCTCTACTTTTTCTTCTATTAGGCACAGGGTCTCTTTTATAGTGCTTAAGTCTTTGATCCCCTTTGAGTTGAGTTTTGTGCTGTGTGAGATAGAGAGGTTTAATTTTATTTTGCTACATATGGATTCCCAGTTTTCCCAGCACCATTTTTTGAAGAGACTATATTTTCTCCAATGTATTTTTGATGCCTTTGTCTAGTATGAGATAACTATATTTATGTGTGTTTCACTCATTGTCTTCTATTCTGTACCACTGATCTACATGTTTATTTTCATGCCAATACCATGCCATTATTGTTAGTATAGCTCTGTAGGATAGTTTAAGTTCTGATATTGTGATGCCTCCTGTTTTACTCTTCTTTCTAAGGATTTCTTTGGCTATTCTGGGTCTCTTATTTTTCCAAATGAATTTTATCATTGCTTTTACTATTTCTATGAGAAATGCCATTGGGATTTTAATTGGAATTGCATAAAATCTGTATAACACTTTTGGTAGTATGGCCATGTGGACAATATTAATTCTGCATATCCAAGAATATGGGAGATCAAAAAAGAACATTCTTGAAGAGAAGAGGATGCACATTGTCTTGGGTAAAAGAATCAAGTCTATGATCCAGAAATGTGAGCTTCTGGTGAGGATCTCCTTTAGAATTAGACCCCGCTTCAGGAAGGTACACTAAGGGAAAGCAAGAGTTTTATTTAGTTCTTTCTTTTTAGTGAATATATTTTCACTGTCCTTTGTATGTATGCATATGTAAAAGCACAACAATATAGGCACATATGAGTTGAAGCATAATTCTTTCTTGTAATCTTTCTTCCCACTCTAATCTCCCTGTCCTACCATCTTAGCCAACTCTGAGCAACTCAGAGTTTCTTATAAAGGTGTCCAGGCTTCCAAAAGGAAATATATAACCAATAAATAGAACCATCCAGTATGTAGTGCTGTGTAGAATAAATTTGGCTTTACCATGGCATCTTTACATACTACCACTTGTAAATCTTTGTGCTCCTCTTCTATATTAGCAGGTTATATTCCATTGTGCAAATGTGCTCTAAAATGCTTCAAACCCTTACAGATGTATATTTCACTAGTTTCTAATTTTTCTCTATTACAAGTATGACTACTGCTATGTTCAATTATCAATTTATCTTTTTTCCTTTTATTTAATTACACCAATTCTCAAAAGGGCAATCCCACCACGAATGAACGGGTCATGCACAGCTTAAACTTGGGTAAATATTGTATTTTGCCATTCAAAACATTTTGTAAATGTGTCCTCCTGACACAGAACATAAGAGTGCCTGTGTTGCCACACCCTGGCCAAAACAGCAATGACAGCCATATGAACATTGGCTATTAGAACAGATTTCAAAAAGAGCATATCATTGTTTAAATTTATATTTGATTATCAGTGAGGTTGAATATCATTTTTTTGGTTATCATTGTTTATTTGTATTACTTTCATTGTAAAGTGATCTTTCATATATTTTGCCTCTTGTTCTACATGGTATTGTTCATCTCTTTCAAATAATTGAATTGTAAGAATTCATTGAGATTGTCTCTGATCTGTCATAGACAGTATATTGCAAATTTTTTCTTGGTCCAAATTCACGTATTTATGTTGTCTTTTCTCCATACAGAAATGTGAGATATTAGTAGTAATTTTTGTCTGTCATTAGAGTGCAGATGTGAACCAGATAGTTTGTAAGAAATCACACCCAGCACTTACTAACCACAACTTGATATCCTTGTTCCTTAAGTGTTCTTTCCTATGAGTTCCTTTCTCATGGAGAGCTAGTAGACACAATAAATCAACAGAAGTTTAAGTGCTTAAAAAGTCTCTCTTAAGCCCTCTATGCCATATATTAGGTTATTCATTATTTCTTTACTTATTTGATATTCTTTCTGAATCTTAGTTGTTGTTCTGGATGTTATTTATGTCAACTGACTTTCCTCAATCAATAATTATTGACTTTTCATAATCCTATAATATCTTTTAACACTAATTTGAATTGTGTTTTTAACTGTTATAAAATTAATTATATAGCTTTAAACTTAACCACTGATTCTAGCTCTTACAAGATGGATATATATTGGAAATATTTGATGTTTAAGAAAAGAAGTGAAGCCAGGAACAGTGGCACATGCCTGTGATCCCAGTGGCTCAGGAGGTTGAGGCAGGAGGAGCTCGAGTTCAAAGCCAACCTCAGCAACCATGAGGCACTAAGCAACTCAGCGAGACCCTGTCTCTAAATAAAATACAAAAAAATAGATCTGGGATGTGGGCCAGTGGTTAAGTACCACTGAGTTCAATCCCTGGTACCAAAAAAAAAAAAAAAAAAAAAAAAAAAAAGGAATGAAGTGAAGAAACTATCAAATCATTATTCAAAATTTAAATATCAAGATATTCAGAAAGCATACTAACTAACATAGTTTCTTAAAAAATTGCTTTAGAATAATTCGTGGGTCTGAGATATATTGATACCTGATGAAAACAATTCACATATAGCTCTGTCTATTGTGATATCAATAAAACACTAAAATCAAATATTATGAATTGTATTGGCTCTTTGGGCTCTTCCATATGTTCTGGCTACTCGATGGATTTGAAATTTTACTTCTACTTAAGAATGGCATTTATAATGAGTTTATTTTAGCAATAAACAGATTTTCTTGTGTTATTTGGTATGAGGATATGAATTTAAAAAAATGGATAACTGCTATTTTCTATGCCAGATATTAGATTATTAATTATTTCTTTACTTATTTGATATTCTTGCTGAAAACCACAAATACAAACATCCATTACTAATGGGATTTTAAAAATTAGACCTTTGATCTGATATAGGTACAATGTGATTTGCTTTTATATATTTTAATAAATTCCTTCAACATGTCAAAATTAATACATTTTATTAGAAGTATTAATTACTATTTTTAGTACTATGTAATTACTATAACATTAATACTATTGTATTTTCTATGATATCAACATATCATCCACAACTAATGACTAATGACAAAATTATCATCAGGTTTTCTATTGTCATTTCATTTTTCTTTCTCCAATTTTAATTGACGAAAGCCTCAAAAACAATTAGATATTGTTATAATGGTAATTACAAGATTTGATTTGTTTCTGACACTAAATGAGAACTATCTTTAGGTTTAAAATTTCAAATAAATTTGGATTTTATGGAATCCTGGGAGGTTTTAATTTGAAATTAAAGAAGTCATTTGTTTTAATTAGTAAAATAATACATTCTTATTGTCATAATTAAGTAAATTTGATAAAACAGTACAAATAGTGTTTTCAAAACTTCAAAATAATGAGCATTATGTTTTGGTGGGTATCTTCAGTCATTCATTTTCTATAAGTGAAAATGCTGAATCAAATTTTATATTTTTTAACATGATTGTTTAGTAATAGCTATAGTTTTATGTCTGAAAAAATATCAATGTCCCCAAAATGGCAAGAAAGAATTTTAATGGGGGAGGGCAAATAATCAGATCTATTCTTAGAAAAACTCCAATGCTATGCTTAAGTGATATATTAAAGTAAGAGAGTGTTGATAGGAAAAACAACATATTGATTATCAAGTATATCAATATATATTAGGCTCAGCTCTTCATGACACAAAAGCAATACATGATGACTTGAATAAGACAAAACTGTATCTCCAAACAAAACAAAACAAAACCAAAAACAATCTGAAGGTAGTTATTCTAAGCTGATATTTCTCAGTGAGTGCCACAATTCCACAGTGCTATCTAGTTGTCCCTCTATCCTCAGCACACAAGCTCTGCTATAGGCCAATACAATATTTGAACCTCAGCTATCAGGTCATGGTTCTAGTCAGTAGGAAGGAGGAAAGGATAAATAATACATACCCTTCTTTAACTGTGCCCTTCCTAAAGATACATCAGTAGACTTCCCAGTAGTAAAGATATGGAATAAGTATGATTTGAATTTAAAAAATAAAAATTAAAAAGGAACATAAGCAAAAATTTATTGAAATTTAATTTTTATTTAGTCTGTTTAACACTTAATACCTTAAATATTTGTTCTTGGCACCATAAGAAAAACATTCTTAAAATTGATTTAAATTAAATAGAAGAAAGCAAAACAATCTTTAGTATAAGGCTTAAAATTTTACATGTAGCCTGACGCCATGGTGCATGCCTTTATTCCCACAACCCGAGAAACTGAGTCCTGAGGATCATGAGTTCAAACTCAGCCTCAGGAACTTTGTGAGGCCCTCAGAAACTCAGGAGACCCTGTCTCTAAAAAAAATACAAAAATTGGCTGGGGATGTGGCTCGGTGATTAAGCACCCCTGGGTTCAATCCCTGGTACCAAAAAGAAAAAATAAAATATTTTACATGTCGGTACATATGCAAAAATGCAAAGCATTTCTGTCACTTCCAAAAACTCCCTCATGCCTCTTCCCAGTCAATACCTAGTACATACATAATATAGTATATCCTGTATTTAATTTGCATCAGTAGTCACATTCCATCTCTTCTGAACCTCACATAAATGCATTTACCATATATGCACACTTTGGTGATTGGTTTCTTCACTTGAACATACTTTCTCTGAGATTTATCCAGAAAACAGTATATGTAAGAGGTAAAAGTACCTAATAACTAAAAAAAAAAAAAAATGAAATTGAATTTCTTTATGTAATCTAATAAGATTTTCAAATAAACAAAGCTCCTTATGCATATTCATCTGAAAATTAGGAAAGTATGCTTAATTTACTTCCTCTGGCTGCCATTCCTTAAGTGAATGTGGTATAATCATCTGCATGACCATATGTGAGATAAAATCAGAGCAAAATTAAAAATTGCTTTGACACCTAAATCTAAATGCCCACTCGTGTATGCAAGGAATTAATCAGAATCAGCAAAATTGGCATTCTCAGAGTGGATAGGAGATTTGAACATTTCAGAAAATTTGAATATTTTTGCAAAATTTAATGGTATTAATTTGTTGACTACTTGATCAAAAATTGCATATGTCACTGGGGAAAGTGAGAGGGGAGAAAAAGGCTGACATAAATGTTAAGTACTTGCCTATTTGTCCATTCTTAAGCTTATTTCAGAAGTGTTTGTGTACTTCTTTCTTCCTCAAAATTTACTCATTATTATTCTAAAAGGGCAAACAAATGAATGTTATCTAAGTGTGGAAAGTATTAGAAATAATTAAAGTTACCAACAAAACAGAGAAAGTTAAAGACCCTTTGTAACCATCAAAGCATTGGATTATTCAGTTCTTTAAATTAAAGCAAGTGCTCAGCACTCTTAAAATTTCTAGGTAATTAAATGGGCTCTGTAGTTAGGCTATTTTGACTATAATCTTGCTGATTTGGATGGTATTTTATTAATGATATCTCAAAGGGAAGTTGCAGTAGCTTGAAAATCAATGAAATATTAATAATCAACAACCAAAGAAATGCAGATGTGTCTCCTTTGGAAAAATCGTGACCTGCATCTTCTTTACATTTTAAGCATTTTATTTGTATTTTGTTTGCATTTGTATTTTATGCATGACAATGCATGCATGGGATGGGTATTTTGTAGGAAATGCAGTGCACATACTGTTTGGTTTCTGGAAAATCTTTTGTGTGAAGCATTATTTTGGCAATTTTATGTATTTGGGAGTAACAAAAATATTTTTGTACAATAAAATAAATGATTTATATATTTTTCCAAATATAATTCTGAGACCTCTGGGAAATAGCTAAACTTCTTAACTTCTAATGAAAAATAAATGCCTCTTCTAGATAGTAGAGGATTGCTGACCAACTGAGGAGGAAACTTTTCATTACTGTCTGGCAGTGCAAGACAGTATAAGTCCTAAAAGATCAAGTATCCATTCATAAAACGAAAGGACTCCACCTACTCTGTATGATAGCCCTCTAGTATTGAGAATAGTGCTGGTCCATAAATAAATTATATAGATACAAGGATTTGAAGTGTACATGCCAAGATGACATATGACCAATCCCCTAGTTTCTCAGGACAAATACCATCCTCATAGTCATTTTGAATTCATTATTTGAAAACTTAACTTTAAGCAATTATAAAACAAATGTCAGGACTTTGTCAGACCCAACAAATAACTCTAGAAATAAAAAGTGTAGGCAGTGATCAAGAGTAGAAAACATAAAAGAATAAAGTTGGATAGAGATGAAAAATAAATATGGATCTCAATGCTTTAGTCAGATTATTGAAGACATTTTTATTGGTTCAGCAAAAAGAAATTAAAAGCTTTTATCAAAATATCCTATGCAGTCTTTATTCCTCATTGTAAATAGATATAATTAGCAAAATGAGAACATTTTTATGAAGCATGGAATTATTTTTAACACATTCATTTGCTATATTGTTAAAATCTTAATGACTCTTTTGGAGAATCAGAGTGAAGATTTGGATGCCTGTTCATAAATACCAAGAGTTATAATTATACTTGATTCATTTTAGAAGGCAGAGTATCATTATCTATTTAAAAAAAAAAAAAAAAACATTCTTTGACTCAGTTATTTCACCTTTGAGCATTTACACCACAGAAAACTTAACTCACTGGGAGAAAATGCACACATGAGGAAATTTTCATTGGTGATGATAATGAAAATTTGAAACAACCATAAATCTCATCTTACTCTCCCTCTCTCCCCCAACACATATATAAAAACACATGTATAATAAAGGTACATTTGCTAACTTAAATATTATAGTTATATGAAAGAATTATCTAGTTCTTCCACTTTTACTAAAAGTAAAAATTTCCTCCAAGATACAGTTCATGAAAATAGCTAGCTGTAGAAAATTTACAATAGAACTTTTGGGAAACAACTTATATGAATACGTATAAATAGTGAAAACCTTTTAGGAGTGGAATTTTAGTAATCCTTTTACTTTCTATATTTATACAATTTTTGGTGGTGATGAATTACAGAGAAGAAGTTTGTATTGGCATCTCACACAATATGATTTTTAAAAATTTAAGGAATTTCCTGAGATTGAAAAAAGCTATTGACTTCAACACAAGTTCTGGGAAAGGTGGTTGACCATATGTGTGACATGGCCCTGAGGCCATTGGTCCATTATTACCTATAAAAGTTTCAGATCTTCTCCAGGATCTTCTCACTGCTAAGAGTATAATTCTGAGATGGGAGAGAAGATGATGCAAACCAGCCATGTGGAAATAGAGAGGATTAGCTTCCCTGTGGCACTCCAGTTACAATCCATTCTCTCTCTCCTGCCCTGAATGAATCTTCCCAGGGTCACTTCACACTTAAAGGATATCATTGGGACACCATTAAGAATTTTCACATTTTGCAGGTGTATTTTACAGTGTAACCACAAACAGCATCATTTATTTGAATTCATCATTAAAAAATATCTAGTTAGGAAATATTTTCTATGTTGTGGGTGCATAAATAAAGTGGATCTAGTTTTTCCTCCACCTTATGAAGTTTATCAGGAAAACCAAAAAAACCTGAAGAATTAACATACATATAATATAAATTATTTAACCCACAAGGCAAGTAAATTTATAATTAGAAAACTGTAGAAAATAATATACATGTTTTATTTCTAAGCAGATTCAAATAATTTTGAGGGGTCTATTTCCATAACATATTAATCTTAAAATATATTGTCATACTGTTTAACATGTTCTAACATGACTTTAAATTTATTTTTCACTAAGACCAGAGTAAAAGTAATTTCTGGTCATTTGAGAATCTTATTTTCTCTAGAAGCTAAAGGAATTGTATGCTACTAACTCAGAACATCTTAACAAAGGCCTAGACTTTCAATTAGTGTTCTGAAGAGACATTGAAAAGAAAACCTCATTTCTCTTTGACATTTGAATAGATTTCCATGCAAAACCATACATAGGTACACATAAAATTCTATTATCTGGCTCATTGCAAATAATTCATTGGTAATATTTTCTCTGTGTATATTATATCCATCCATGAACCTGAATGTTGTAATTTGTGATGTGGAAATGTTCTAACAAACTGAGCATTAATTATAACAAGATCAAATACCAAGACTTTACAGCAGTACTAATGATGTGAAAGGCTTTAGCCTTTTCATATATATATATTCATTCAATGGAATGTTATTTAGCAAGCCTGTAAAGATATTTTTAGTCCAGAGTTAATTAATAATTCATTCATGAATAATCATTAAAAGCAATTATTAAAATGGATATCTGACTTACAAAGCATTATACTAAAATGGATGCTTATTTAATCTGGTGAGTTTTATTTGCAGACCTGCTCCTTGTAACCTCTGCATCTCTTAACAACTTCCCGTCTTTGGACATTCTCTTTCTTTCTCTCCATATTTCTGTAACAGTAAACATATGTAGCATAGTCTTATGAATCTGTGTTTACTAGGTTTACTAATGCCTACACAACTAATGACTAATAGGCACATTCATTAGTTCAAGTTTTCATCAACATAATCTGATTTTTTAGATAGAACTTTAAGAGCTATTTGTGATATAAATCTATATCATTGTTTTATGAAGAAAAACATGCTTAGAAAGCTTTTGTTTTCCTTGGATTTCTTTATGCACTTTTATATGAGATTTGAAGTGGTGTCTTCTACTTACTGCTAAGAAGAGCTGTTTTATATAAATGTACTATATGAGCATAGGTATAGCTCCATGCTCTAAATTTTTTCCACAGTAAAGCCTGAATATTATTAGCATTTTACCTTGAAGTCAAGGTACTGCTTTTGGAAAAACCCCTTTAAAAACAAATGGTAAAGTGATGGTTTCTAATCAGTTTATTGGCATGAATCAAATCAATTAATACTAGAAAACATGGTCCCAGTGAAAAGGAGTTACATCAAATATCTTTTTATTTATTTAATTTAATTTGTTATACATGCTTTTATAGTGCAATTCCTTTCATATTACATATAAAGAGCACAGTTTTCCAAGTCATTGGTTTTACACAAAGTATTTTCAAACCATTTGAGCTTTTAAAAATGCACTTAGTATATTGATGTCCAACTCCTTCTGCCATTATTTCTATCCCCTTACTCCCTCCTCTTCCCTCCATCTGCTTTGTTTTATTTAACATTCCTTCATTCCTCTCATCCCCCCTCCCTTGCCACTATAATTTAGCATCATCATAGCAAAGAAATCAATCGACCTTTGGTTTTCTGGGATTGGCTGATTTCAATTAGCATTATTTTCTCCAACTCCATCCATTTACCTGCAAATGCCATTATTTTCTTCTCTTTTAGTGCTGAGTAGTGTTCCATTGTGTATATACACCAAAGTTTCCCTATCCATTCGTCTATTGATGGGCATTATGGTTGTTTCCACCATCTAGCTATTTTGAATTGTGCAGCTATAAACATTGATGTGGCTGTGTCCCTGTAGTAGTAAGTTGTTTTTAAGTCCTCTGGGTATAGACCAAGGAGTGGGATAGCTGGGTCAAATGGTGGTTCTATTCCAAGTTTTCCTAGGAATCTCCATACTGCTTTACAGATTGGCTACACCAATTTGCAACCCCACCAGCAATGTAAGAGTGTGCCCTTTTCCCCACATCCTTGCCAGCATTTATTGTTGTTTGTGTTTTTGATAGCTGCCATTCTGACTGGCATGAGATGAAATCTTAGAGTAGTTTTGATTTGCATTTCTCTAATTGCTAGAGATATTGAACATTTTTTCATATATTTGTTGACTGATTGTATATCATCTTCTGAGAAGTGTCTGTTCAGTTCCTTAGCCCAATTATTGATTGGGTTGTTTGTTTTTTTGGTGTCAAGGTTTTTGAGCACTTTATATATCCTTGAAGTTAATGTTCTGTCTGATGTGCATGTGGTAAAGATTTGCTCCCATTTTGTAGGTTCTCTGTTCACCTCACTGATTGTTTATTTTTTTTTCCCCCGAGAAGAAGATTTTTAGTTTGAATTCATCCCATTTATTAATGCTTGGTTTTAGTTCTTGTGCTATAGGGGTCTTATTGAAGAAGTTGGGGCCTAATCCAACATGTTGGAGATTTGGGCCTACTTTTTCCTCTATTAGGTGTAAGATCTCTGGTTTAATTCCTAGGTCTTTGATCCACTTTGAGTTGAGTTTTGTGCATGGAGAAAGATAAAGGTTTAATTTCATTTTATTACATAAGGATTTCCAGTTTTCCCATCACCATTTGTTGAAGAGGCTGTCTTTTCTGTCTTGTCTGGCACCTCTGTCTAATATAAGATAACTGTAGATGTGTGGGTTAGTATCTGTGTCTTCTATTCTGTACCATTTGTCTACTGGTCTATTTTGGTGTCAATACCATGGTGTTTTATTTACTATTGCTTTGTAATACAATTTAAGGTCTGGAGTAGTAATGCCACTGGCTTCACTCTTCTTGCTAAGAATTGCTTTGGCTATTCTGGATCTCTTATTTTTCCAGATGAATTTCATGATTTCTTTTTCTATTTCTATGAGGAATGATATTGGAATTTTGATTGTGATTGCATTGAAATTGTATAGTGCTTTTGGTAGAATAGTCATTTTGACAATTTTAGTTCTACCTATCCATGAACAAGGTAGATCTTTCCATATTCTAAGATCTTCCTTGATTTCTTCTGCTGTAGTTTTCATTGTACAGGTCTTTCACTTCTTTTCTTAGGTTGATTCCCAAGTATTTTATTTTACTTTTTTGAGGTTATAGTAAATGGGGTGGATTTCCTAGTTTCTCTTTCTGAAGATTTGTCACTGATGTACAGAAATGCCTTAGATTTATGGGTATTGATTTTATATCCAGCCACTTTGCTGAATTTGTTTATTAGGTCTAGGAGATTTCTGGTGGAATTTTTTGGTTGTTCTATGTATAGAATCATATCATCTGCAAATAGTGATAATTTGAGTTCTTCTTTTCCTATCCATATCCTGTTTATTTCTTTCATCTAATTGCACTAGCTAGGGTTTCAAGAACTATGTTAAATAATAGTGGTGAAAGAGGGCATCCCTGTCTTGTACCAGTTTTTAGAGGGAATGCCTTCAGCTTTTCTTCATTTAGGATGATGTTGTCCTGGCACTTCGCATAGATGGCCTTCATGATGTTGAGGTATGTTCCTGTTATCCCTATTTTTTTTTTCTAGCGTTTTGAACATGAAGGGGTTCTGTATCTTGTCAAATACTTTCTCTGCGTCAATTGAGATGATCATATGATTTTTATCTTTTAGTCTGCTGATGTGGTGAATTACTTTTATTGATTTCTTTATGTTGAACCAACCTTGCATTCCTGGAATGAACCCCACATGATCGTGATGTACTATTTTTTTTTTTATATATTTTTGTATTCGATTTGCCAGAATTTTGTTGAGAATTTTCCCATCTGTATTCATTAGTGATATTGGTCTGAAGTTTTCTTTCTTTGATTTGTCTCTGCCTGGTTTTGGAGTCAGGGTGATATTGGCCTCATAGAATGAGTCTTGAAGGGTTCCTTCTTTTTCTATTTCATGGAATAGTTTGAGAAGTATTGGTGTTAGTTCTTCTTTAAAGGTCTTGTAGAACTCAGTTGGTATCCATCTGGACCTGGGCTTTTCTTGGTTAGTAGGTTTTTGATGTTGTCCTCTATTTCTTTGTTTGAAATTGGTCTATTTAAATTGTATATGTCATCCTGACTTAGTTTGGGCATATCATATATTTCTAGAAATTTGTCGATGACTTCATTATTTTCTATTTTGTTGGTGTATAGATTTTCAAAATAATTTCTAATTATCTTCTGTATTTCTGTAGTGTCTGTCATGATGTTTCCTTTTTCATCACAGATATTGGTAATTTGAGTTTTTTCTCTCCTTTTCTTAGTTAGCATAGCTAATGGTTTATCAACAACTTTTGGTTCTGTCAATATTTTCAATTGTGTTTTTTGTTTCAATTTCATTCATTTCGGCTCTGATTTTACTTATTTCCTGTCTTCTACTGCTTTGGGGGTTGTTTTGTTATTCTTTTTCTAGGGCTTTGAGGTGTAATGTTAATTCATTTATTTGTTGACCTTTTCTTCTTTGAAGAAATGAACTCTATGCAATGAATTTTCTTCTTAGTATTGCCTTCATAGTGTCCCAGAGATCTCGATATGTTGTGTTGGTGTTCTCATTTACCTCTAAGAATTTTTAAATCTCCTTTTTGATGTCTTCTGTAACCCATTGTTCAGTCAGTAGCATATCATTTTAGTCTCCCGGTGTTAGAGTAGGTTTTGTTTCTTACTTTATCATTGATTTCCAATTTCATTCCATTATGATCTGATAGGATGCAGGATAGTATCTCTATATTTTTATATTTGCTTAGAGTTGCTTTATGGCCTAATATAACGTCTCTTTTAGAGAATGATCCATGTGCTACTGAGAAGAAAGTGTACTGACTTGTTAATGGATAATATACTGTATATATATCAGTTAACTCTAAGCTATTGATTGTATTATTGTGTTCTACAGTTTCTTTGTTTAGCTTTTGTTTGGAAGATCTATCCAGTGGTGAAAGCAGTGTGTTAAAGTCACCTAGAATTATTGTGTTGTGGTCTATTTGGCTCTTGAACTTGATAAGAGTTTGTTTGATGAACATGGATGCTCTGTTATTTGGGGCATATATATTTATGACAGTGATTTCTTGTTGATATATGTATCCATTAAGTAGTATGAAATGTCCATCCTTATCTCTTTTGATTACATTTGGCTTAAAGTATACTTTGGTATGAGGATGGAAACCCCTGCTTGCTTATGTAGTCCTTGTGAGTGATATATTTTATCCCATCCTTTCACTTTCAGTCTGAAGGCATCTTTTCCTATGAGATGTGTCTCTTGAAGGCAGCATATTTTTGTTTTTTTTTTTTTTTTTTAATCCAGTCTATCAGCCTATGTCCTTTAATTAGTGAGTTTAGGCCATTAACGTTCAGGGTTATAATTGAGATATGATTTGTATTACCAGTCATTTAAAATTTAATTTAATTTAATTTTGTTTTTGGTATTTAGCTTGACTTGATTTCTCCTATGGTTAGTTTTCCTTTATTGTAGTTCTTCCCTTTGTAGGTTTTCATTGTTGTTTTTCAATTCCTCCTCCTGGAATATTTTGCCAAGAATGTTCTGTAGTGCTGGCTTTCTCATTGTAAATTCTTTCAGCTTTTGTTTATAATGGAAGGTTTTTATTTCATCATCAAATCTAAAGCTGTATTTTTCTGGATATAAGATTCTTGGTTGGCATCCCTTATCTTTTAGAGCCTGGTATATGTTGTTCCAGGCTCTCCTTTCTTTAATGGTCTGGGTTGAAAAATCTGCTGAGATGCAAATTGGTTTTCCTTTATAGGTTATCTGATTTTTCTCTCTATCCTTATTTTTCTCTCTATCCTTATTTTGTATGCTAGGCATTTTCATTATAATGTGCCTTGGTGTAGATCTGTTGTAATTTTGTACATTTGGCTTCCTATATGCTTCTTGTATTTGGTTTTCAAATTCATTCTTTTTTTTGGGAAATTTTCTAATATTATTTCATTAAAGAGATTTTGCATTCCTTTGGATTGATTCTCTGCATCTTCCTCAATTCCAATAAATCTTACATACTGTCTTTTGATGATGTCCCATAATTCTTGAATGTTTTGTTCATGGTTTCTTACCATCTTCACTGTGTAATCAACTTTATTTTCCATATTATATATTTTGTCCTCATTATCTGAGGTCCTATCTTCCAAGTGATTCAATCTATTGGTGATACTATCTATTGAGTTTTTTAAATGGCCTATTGTTTCTTTCATTTCAAGTATTTCTGTTTGTTTTTTTCTCAGACTCTCTTATCTCTTTCTTGAAGTAATCTTTTGCTACCTGTATTTGTTCTCTTTTCTCTTTGTTGGTGTGATCGATCATTGCCTGTATTTGATCTCTTATGTGTTTGTTGGAGAGATCAATTTTGGCCTGTATCTGCTCACTTAGGTCATTTTTTTAATCCCGAATCATTTTAATTATGTATATTCGGAACTCCTTTTCTGACATTTCACCTACTGTGCTTCCTATGGATTCTATTGCTGTAATATTTTGGTTTTGGGGGGGCATTTTCCTCCCTTGTTTTTTTTGTCATATCTATGCGTTTTCCTCTCTTGCAGTGTAAGTCTGAGGTATTACTGTTTCTGTCCTATTGTCTTATATCTTCCCTACGGGTTACCCTATACCTCACTTTTAAGAGAAAGATCAATATTGCAGCATTTAAAGTACCCAATGTATTGCCATATATCTGTTAGTTTCTATTTTTATATTTACAGTTCTGACACTTCAACCATAAATGATGAGATCAATTATCTTCTACCATTTAATCAGTATTTTTGTGTGGTGGTTCAGAGTATCTATGGTAGAAGGGGGGAATTATGGGTTGGCTAAAACGTTTGTGAGGTAGGATGTGAGAAGATAGAGGTATTAGATTATTTAACTAGTGAGAGGGTAATCATGGGGATTAGGGAGTTAGTAGGAGAAGCGAAAGTTAGGTATCCCCATGTAATATTCCCTGTTCCTGGGCCCGTGGCCTGTTCCCTGACCTGCAGACAGAGGTGGAGACTACCTGTGGTTCTGGAGTGGGTGGGCAAAGCTGGGACCGCACGCAGTTGGGCTGAGCTGGAAAGCTTGTAGGTGGGCAGAGCTGGAGTTCTCGCTGGTGGGCCTAGCTAGAACATTCACAGGCTGGGGTTTGTTCCCCGCTGTCCCTAGTGGGGATGGCATCTTTGAGGTGGGTGGGCTGAGCTGGGAAAGCTCACTGACGGGCCGAGATGGAGTGCTCACCCAGGGGTCCAAGCTGGAACACTGGCAGGTGGGCCTAGCTGGAATGCTTGCAGGACAGGGCTTGTTCCTCCACCTTCCGGAGCGGGGACGGCGTCACATCAAATATCTTTTGATTGCTTAAAGGTGCTAATGATTCTGGACTATTGCCTTCTTTCTCCCTATGCAGTGTCTTTTTGTTTGTTTGTTTTTTGTTTTTATTTGTTTGATGTTGTTTTTTTTCCTCCTGGTACTATGCTCTGGGGTGTTCTGTCTTTTCCAAAATTTCTCTAGGGAAGTTATTTCCTAACTTACACTACAAAATATTCTATGCTGCTGATTATGACATCAATTGCACTGATGCATAATATTCAAGATTATGTTCTATGGTAAGCTGTGGTTTCTTGGGACTCAATCCAAATTTGATTAAAATTTGTCAGAAAAATTTTATATCAGGGCTTGCTGCATAGCAGAAATTAAATAGCTGCTGTTTGAATGAGTACTGATGACACTGACATTGAGAACTCAACCTAGATCAAACATTCTTAACCAAAACCCAGTTCCTTTATTATACAATTCTGTAAACATGAAGATTGTCACTAATGCCTCTAATATTCATTGAGCAAGGAAACTGGGAATATGTAAGTTGCTCATTTTTTAAAATTTTGTTTTGAAGCAGTGAGTAGAAGCATATCCTGACTTGGGAGATCCTCTCTTGATATTTTAATTTATGCCTTTAATATATATTACAACATTTTATTTATGTGAATTAGCACAATTTTTGAATTGCACTATTGGAACTTCTTACTTATCGAGAATAAAATTTTGATCTTTTAATAACTTACTTTCTGCTTCTTTGAAATCTTTCTTCTGTGCAGCATTATATTCCATGGCACTTTGAAAAATAATATAGATATCTCAATAAAGGGTGTAATGCTAAGTTTCAAAATAGTAGACTGACAATAGGAAAATATTTCAATGTAAAACTTATTGTTAACAAATATCTGGATTACAAATGGTTGTGACAGCGTACTGAATACACTGTCATAATTAAGTTAGATCAAAAACTTAAGAGACACTGTATATACTTGGTGAAATTTTTGGAAATAATCACTGTTTTTGTGGTCACTGATATTTGAAAACTGAAAAACAACATTAGGTAACAACATTAAAATAGTCTATTTCAGTTCAGTTTTATTTCCCAAACTTATGTAATTACATATTTAATTAAACTTTTAGAAAGACTATTATAACTTAATAGGTAAATATATATATAGAAAGAAAAAAAAGAATGGTATAACATACAGGAAAAAGAAAGAACATGTGGAGAAAGAAAAAAAAAAGATGATGGTTACTGAGATGAATGTTAGAAAGATCCCATCTCAGAGAGCACAGTGAAATATTCACAGTTATGACAGACTGTGTCACAAGTACTCAGAATTTTATCAGTTCTTAAAGAAAATTATAACCAGGAGTGCACCAGATACATTATTTGCATCCATGGAAGTTTAAATGTAGTATATAGAAAAAATGGTTTTGGAGCTATTTTTAGGAAAACAACAACAACAACAACAACAACAACAAACTTCTGTACAGTGTTTAAAAAGCAAGAAGGAAGGAGATATACTAAATGTGTGAATATAATTTGTATGTCCGTGATACTCTATTAGAAAAGTGAAGTATGTGTAGTAAGTGAACTCTAGCAAAACATGAAAATGTTCTATAGCCATGCTTTAGAGCTGTGTTCTGTCCAATGTATTTTAAATCTATGATTTAATTTTTGCCTAATTTAGCTCAAAAAACATTTATTGAAAACTCTCCTGTATACCAAGCAATATGCTTGGTACCAAGATTACTTAAATAACAAGCTGGCCTCTACAGTCCAATAACTCACTTTCTTGTACCAGTAGAGATAGAAAGTCAGCAGGCCA
Organism: Tamias sibiricus; assembly: GCA_025594165.1. NCBI lineage: Eukaryota > Metazoa > Chordata > Mammalia > Rodentia > Sciuridae > Tamias > Tamias sibiricus. The sequence goes on from CM046660.1 coordinate 83,059,726, forward strand.
TAATTCTACCAAGTGATAAAACGCTATAATAAAGATACGATCATTGTTATAGGATAATAACTGGGAAGGTTGGAGATACCATGTTAGATGGGGTTACATTTAAGCCAAATGTTTCAGAGATGAGCAGGCGTGTCCTGGTGCAAGAAGATGTCAGGTCAAACAGACTCAGGCAGATGAGAATGATTGTAAAAGGATGAGCAATCATATTACAATAGCTAATCTTAATGCCAGCTACTGCTATAAGCAAATATATGTGTGACTTCATACAATCTGGCTTCAGCACTTAGGATTTTAGTTACTGTGCTATTCTGTTTCATGGTAAAATTGTGTGTTTGGTCAGGATTGAAGCTATTCAGTGTGATTGGAACATAGAATTCATGTGAAGGACTGATTAAAAATTAAGTGAAAAATTCTTGATACAAGATACAAAGGGGCTTCTATGCTGTGTTGGGGATGTTTAGACATTACCTGAGAGAAAGTAGTAAATTACCAAACATTTTTATGTAGAGAACAGCAAGATAATGCTTTTATTTCAGAAAATATTAAGGCTAGGTGGCTGTTGCATCAGACCTGTTGAGAGGTGAGGGTTCAGGCATGGTGAAAGTAATGAATTTGATGGATCATTTCAGAAATCAGGGGAAAACTGAGTTTAAAAAATTGAGAGGTAAAATAGAAAAGAGATGAACCGTGACAACAAATCATTGTTTAAGTCTTCATTCACTGAATCACTCAATGTAGTTTATAATATGCAACATAAAGTGATGGAACATAGAGTTCCAATATCATAAGAAAAGCCAAAAGGAATAAATTGGAATTTCTTTTATGAAAGAACAATCCAATAGCTCAGCTATAGGGCATATACCATCAGCAAAAATTGATATAAAATGACTATTTATGAATGTTAATTATTGATTTCAAAATAATTGTATTTAACATATTCAATATGGCTCCTCTCTACTGTGCCATCTAGGCTAAAAGATGCACATGAAACATTTATGCTTTGCTTTAGAGGATCAGGCATATCAGAAAGATCCCTGGCAGATAACCATAAAACAGTGTTTGTCAATATCTACCAGTGGAAACAAGAATGCTGAGCTCATAAAGCCTGGAGAAGCATAGTTAAAGCTTAGCAAAGCTTCATTAATTTCTCAGTTCATATTGCTTCAAGTATAAGATTTATAAAAGATTAAGGCTTCCTGTTTCCTAGACACCCTTTATCTTCCTCTCTAGCTAACCTTCCAGCCCACCACCCTAAAAACAGGCATATTTGACTCTTTCCTAAACACATCTGGTTCTTTCCTAAGAAATCTGACTTCAAATCTACATTGATAGACATAAATCAAAGGAAGCGTTGCTATCCAAGAAAACTCTCCAGTTTATAGTTCTGGCTGTCAAGGTAACATCTGATAACTTAAAAGAGTACTAAGAATCTTATCCCCTTCCTGAGCAGATGCCATGATTCTAAAGGTTGTGTTCTTCCAAAAGGATGCTAATGATTTCCAGAGCAAAGTAGTTGAAGTCTTTGGCCTTAGAGATTAATTATTCAGGAATGGACTGAGCATGACTAGTGCAAAATCTGGAAAAACATGATTCTAACATGAATTTTTTAGTATATAACAATTGCAATGGTTAGAATATATGGCATGCCCCAGAAGCTCATGTGTGAAACAATGTAAGCATGTTCAAAGGTGAAATGATTAGATTATGAAAGTTCTAAATTAATCAGTGTATTAATCTGTAGCCGCCTGAAGCGCTTGGAGCAACGGAGCCGCGGGAAGAACTTCAGAAGCAAACTGGAGACAAACAGCTTTTTATTCTGATAACTTTTCTCTCTGGTTCTAACAACAACTAACACACGCCAAACACACCACTAAAATGGCGCTGACCCGATCAGCAATTTCGGCCAAGTCACTCGAGATCCCGCAACAAGTCCCGTGAGACTATGGGTGGCGACAATGGCCAAATCTCCACGGCTCATAGTCAACTGCAATTCAAGTCAATCCCCAAACAGGGCTCCTGCATTAATCCACTGGCATGAATTAACTGAATGGTAACTGCAGGCAGGTAGGGTGTGGCTGGAGGAGGTAGATCACTGGGGGTCTGGCTTTGGGATATATATTTTGTCCCTGGTGAATGGAGTGTGCACTCTCTCTCTCTCTCCCCCCCCCCCCCCATTCCTAGTTGGCAAGTTTAGGTTGCTTTTTTCAAGTATTTTGGTCACAGTGACAATAGCTGACGACTACAATAATAAACATAGTATTTAAAATTATTCCATGAAGATTCAGTCTAATAGCTGACCAGATAAAAAGAAAGTAAATTATAAAAATGCACACACACGTGCACACACATACGCATACAGTAGTCCATGTTACAATCATCTTTAAAGTCCTAGAATATTTGATATTTATGCCATTTAAGTTTGTAAATTATTATTTTGTAATTATTTTTTTACCATCTTCTTCATTTATTTTATCCTTAGTTGTCACTTAAATCCTGAATGATGTATATGTTTATATTATTCTGAATTTTACCCTGTGAAGATCCATGTATTTGCAGAAATGTTCTATCCTTGCAAATGATTATAAGATGATTTCACTGGAGAAAATATGAGTTTCAGGACCATTTGCCAATTTTCTGCCTGGATTGTTTTTTTTATAAAGCTGAATCAAACCCTTTAAAATAATGTGAATAGCTGATAAAATAACATTAAATTTTCATTCTTTATCCACATGGACAAAATAAACAAATACATAGAATGATTTGCCATTTTATACACTTCATATTCTTTGACAGTTTAGATTATTATTTCTCAGGTTTCAGAATACTTGAAAAGCAAAATAAAAACCCTAGGTAATTTTAGATCATTGTGTTTTAAATCATAGGTGTGTTGCCATGTTTTTAAATATGTATTTGTTTTTATTAGCAAATAATCTATAATTTTTATATGAAGACAAACTTCAATAATCCTTTTTTAGAAGAGTGTGATTAATATTAGTCACAGATTGTCTAAGGATATTTTACCAGCTCAGTTTTAAATATCTATTTGCTTCTTCACTTAAATAATTCTATTTGATTTTAAGTTATGCATGTATAATCCTTAGGTTTCAAAGTTTGATTGGAGCAATGTTTTCATTATCAAGAAATTTTGAGTGCCCCACTGTAAAGGTTTCTTTAAAGGCTGTGCTTATATTTCTCCAGTAATACAGAATGGTAGAGCTCTAACCAAACAATTTAGAAATCTTTAGTAATGGTTCCTGGGTTTCTAATACTAGATTATACAAAGTATTTATTAAGGCAGGTATTGTGTAGGTGTTTTTAGGCAGGAATAAGCCAGTCATGATCATGAAAGAGAACACAGTCCAAAGAATAATACAAGAAGGAGTGGTTGGAGATTAGTTCAAAGAGGAGCCCTGGGCAGGATCATAGAATACTCTTCTTAGGTCACAGCATTAGTTTGCTTTTAATTCTAATTACAAGAGGTAGGAATTATAGTTCTTAAAGGGGGCATACTGTTATTTATTTTACATTTTGAAAAGAGTTAAGAGGCTCTCACTTTCTTCCTAGGGAGCATAATATCCAGTGAGATGAAAATAATGTGGCTGTTTCATAATCTATTTTGGACATAGAACTGGAAAGACTTGTGGTTAGACTGGGTCATAAATAAGAGACTCCTTGCTGTTCAGTTTGAGTGAATGGGTAGATGAAAATGCCCTTAACTAACATGGAAAAGCTGATGGAGAAGTATTCGGGGGGTGCAGGATGATTGGTTGTATCTAATTGACATTCAAGTAGTCAGAGTGCTTTTGCTTTTTTGAGAGTCTCTCTTGAATTAAATCACAAATCTAACATTAGACTAATAAGATTTTGTGATTTAGTTTCACATTGCCTTCTGGTACCAACATCACACTTCCATTACAACTTATCAAAGCAAAATTATGTTTTCTTATGAAACAGATAAAATTATTATCAAGCCATTTTACCTAGGCAGGGGATCATCATCTGAATGTTTTAATTGAATGTTTTATTTTAGATATAGATACTTCAAGAAATAAGGTGAGAGACAACTAAGCAGACATCATTTCGAAGACAAATTAGGACCGACCAAATATATTACACTAGAGTTGTTTTTCTTATGGTCATGACATTTTTCCAAGGCTCCTGAGCAGTAACAGAGAAGTGTTCATAATGTATACACTTTACTTAGATTCATTTGCTAAAACATTAGTAAGTCTTTAGACTTTGTAGTAGATATTTACAAAGAAGAGCCAGAAGAAGTGATTTCAAACTCCTTCTACAGTTGACTGGGACTAGGAAAATTGCCATCTGTCTTCATCACTCTTCCTGAGTCTCTTGATACACAAATGTGAAAGATTTAGAATGGCTATACATTCCAAATGAATGCTTATTGGGAAGCAAACACAATTAAATACATTCAATTATATGCTTGAAATTAGCATGTGGATGCCTAGTCATTACTTACAGCGGGATATCCCAAGCAAAATTCAAGTTTAAAAACCTTTGAATGATACCATAGTTTTTCTGCTCAGGATCAAACCATGAATAAAATTAAAGGTTTTATTTTAATTCTCATGTTTTCATACTTGGTAACATTTCATTTTTGCCCTTTTCTTATGTTGTATTTCTTATTATAATTTAAGCCAATGATGGATAAATCTAGAAATATTACTAGTTTTCTAAGTAGTTACTTTGATTTTAGTAACTAGTTACTTTGATTTTAGTAACTAATAACAAATATAACAGACAGAAAAGGGCAAAAATGAAATATTACTAAGTATGAAAATATGATAATTAAAATTGCTCCATATTAATTTAAACCTATTTCAAAATATGGATCTTCTAAAAGCCTATTTTAATTTATCTTTAACATATACACAGAGCACTTCTATGTTTCAGGTACTATTCTGGTTATTTAGAGCCAAACTAAAGCTCTATGCCTTGTGTAATACTGGTGAGAAATCCTTTGGCTGACTATTTCTTTTTGGAGTAGGGAGATATTAAAGTAATGTTAATGTGTTAAAAATGAGTGAAAATATTGGGTACGTGTAATTATATAACTGTGAAGAGAGAAAAATTAGTATATCATAGATTCTGTGATAGTGATCTTAGTGTTTTGATTTGATGAGCTCCTGTTTAAACACTTTGTCTTAGATATTTTAAATTGTGGGTCTTTCATTAGCTATTGTTCAAATGTCTGAAATACAATTTCTAGAAAATGAAGCTTTTCATAACAAACTTACCAAAATGAAATTCCACAATAAATATAGTTTACAAAGTATTTTTGAATATTTTCATTTGTGTTATTATCTTTCATAAAACCTTAAGCCAAGACATGCTGTCATCTAAATGTTTTTTTGTGCTTGCAATTGAGAGGGAATTTGAGTGAAAAATAATTTTATTTAATCAATACATATGTAAACTTAGTTACTTCATTTGTCTAGTATTCTGGATGGCTACAAACACTGAACTATGGCCAGCCCTGTAAACTGTCCTGTATGGAGAATTTTCCCTTCACTTATTATTATCACTTTCTAAGTTTTTTGAACAATGAAGTTACTTTACTACAGTAGTTCAAGTGGGGCAATGAACCCAAACCACCAGCTTCTGGACAAGTATATGCCCTTCAGAGAAGCTCCTGGGCAGTACCAAGGTGAGTCCTGGGTGCAGAAAATAGATTTATTTGTCTAGGATCAGAACAGGAATTTGCAAACCCCCCAAATCTAATGGGTGTTGTCTAGCTGCCCCTACATAGTGATATGGGGAAGAGGAGTCTGGGAATCTCAAGGGCCAGATGACAAGATTGAAAGACACAATAGCAGTCACAAGCTAAAATAGGAGGGGTGGGGAAAGGGATCAAGGCCAGAGCACCCACAAAGTTTTCAAAGGAATCAAGAAATGGTCAAATGGTACAAAATCTCACAGAGGAGGAATACATAAGTATGCATATGTGCGTGTGTGTGTGTTTAAGACTTCTATTGCAAAATGTGGTAAATATAATTAATAATAAATTATTATACATTTCAAAATTTATAAAAGAAAATTTTGAATGTTCTCACCATAGAAAATGTTAAATATTTTCAATGATGATTATGTTAATTAGCTTGATTTAATTATTCCATATTATGTTCATAAATGATAATATCACCTTGAACTTCATATATTTACATAGTTATACACTATCAACTTGCAATAATAAAAGAAAAACTTGCTTTCACTAATACACAGGAGAGAACAGACATGCCTCAAGGTCTTGGTCCCTTGTGATGCCAGTAAGACTGGACAGACTCTCCAGGTTCTCTCCCAAGGCATCTAATATGTTGCTCTGGGTCCTACCAACAAGGAGGAAGCAATATATACATGTATGATAATAATTCTATTATTTCTCCAGTGAACATATAGAAACTTATGAATGCAAGACCTCCATATTAAATATATTGAGTTAGGATGTAACTTCCTATTTTTTTTCCATATACAATTCCTTTTATGTTATTATTTTATGCATACTTTGATTTTTTAGGTCAAACCATATGAACTTGACTTTTCTTCGAGGTACAATAGTAACTGCATATCAGCAGTTTTATATGGTTCATTCCACCATTTTAAATAATTTGTGCAGTGTTTATATTATACATTTAGAAGTTTTCTAACCTATTCTAAAAGTGTGTCATTTTTTGTATGACGCACACACACACACAAAAAAAAAAAACCTAAGAAAACAGCATGATTTCAAAGAATGCATTGCTCTTGCAAATTAATTAATTTTGACATACAAACGTTTTTGTAGAAATTTTATTTGAACAAAAATCTCTGGAAAATGATTTCTTCTGTTTTAATACACTAAAAAAAAACATATTAAGAATAAAAAAAATATTTTAAAGAGAATTAAAAGCATACTATAAAAACATTTTCTGCTGGTAAGAAGCATTAATTCAGCATTAATTCAAATTGAAAAATTGCTAGCTATGATTGTTATTATATGATTATTGTATTATAAACTTATTTTTTAAAATCCTGTAGGAAATACATATGAAGCATATTGAAAGTTAACATGGAAAAGTTCATATTTCTCATGTGAAAATGAACCTTTTTAGATCTAATGTTCTATGTACATGTCATGCAGTCACAACCTTGGATGTGGTTATGAAGAAGAATAGATTTGGCTATTTCTTTTAACAGTGTCTTTGAATATTTTCAGTAACAGCAAGGTCAATTATAATTTTATTGCATAATAATGTTTTATTCTGACTCAGTTACAACTTAAGTAATTTAAATGTTAAAGGAGAAAGGAAAGAGAATTATCCTTTATATCACATGTGCTTTAAATTTAAAGAAAAGCATTATTTGGCTATAATAGCAGTCAAAAATTTAGTATTTCAATTCACAACTCCATCCCTCCTCATTATAGATTCCCTGTTCCATTTTTCGGTTGGTTTCCTTTCTATTTTACTGATTACACACATCCCACCTAATGAGTTGTTTAGTTACTTGCTTTTTCCTTCTGTTACCAAGGTTCCAGTCCTATCTCTTTTAGACAAATGTGTTTTTGTCCAGGGTTTTCTTTCTTTCTTTCTTTCTTTCTTTCTTTTTTTCTTTTTTGTAACTGTTTTTTAATTCTTTTTTTTAATATTTTTATTTATTTGCTTTTAGTTGTACATGATGCGTTTTATTCAATGTGTTTTATTTGTACATGGTGCTGAGGATCGAACCCATGTCGCCCACGTGCTAGGCGCGCACTCTACCATTGAGCCAAGTCTTACTTTCTCCTATGCCCTTCAGTTTCTTCTCAGATCACTTTTGCTTATTTATCTCAATAAGGGCCTTAGTGACATAGCAGCAAGTGTCAGCTAGTCATACACACGCTAAAATCTTTTCCATGAGATAGAATAACCCTAGCATATAAAACTTTATAGGTAATTAATTTTGTATCTTCTGTGGAATCCAGCAAAAAGCTGGATATCTCAGTGCTTCGTAAATATTTGTATTGGATAGAAATAGCACATTGCATTTTTAAAGATACTTCCTCCTAAATAGATGTTGTCTTTGTATATAACCTTTGTCTTCCCACATTCAGAATATGCAAGATGGTACATATGCAAATATCCACGTGTGTGTGTGTGTGTGTGTGTGTGTGTGTGTGTGTGTGTGTTTGTATTGAGCACATGTTACCAATAATAGATGAGGAAAATTATAAAAACATCATTGTTTGTCTCCAGGAAACATTAGCAGATTTTTTTTTTTTTCATATTGTTGTTAATGCCAATCTTCAAATTCTTTTTGTGTTCCACCAACATTTCTTTATTTTTCCCCAATTCCCTTGGAACTTGATTTCCTTTTATTTAAAAAAAGAAATTGCATTGATTAACAATTCATTTTGTGCCAAATTATTTGTACTGCTTATTATAGACTTTACACTGTAGTAATATTAAATATCCTAGAGTTAATGAAGCAATGAATGTTCCTGTTTATTGATATTTCAATAGAATGTTGCTGAAGATTTCTATAATTTGGAAAACTCAGCTATCAATTCCATAGAATTTTTCTCTATGGAAAAAATTAAAAATTATATTTGCTGTCAATAAACTTTAATTGTACCAATAAGGAGACAGAAATGCAGAAAATTACAGACATTTAAATGTGTGAATCACTTGCAAGCTAGAAGAGCTAGGTGATTATTTATCTTAGATGGGTACTGCAGAATAAAACCCAGGGAAAATGATAATTGAGGTGACTTCATCCTGTTTCAACTCTGTTATCACATTAAAGGAGCAATCTGTTTTTAATCTAAAATTTGACATGAATAAACTTGTTTTATTAGTTTCTTGGTGCATACTAAAACAAAGAAAACAGCAGTAAGAGAGTTAGGTTTCTAACAATCTTTTGAAGATCCAGTAGCTAGAAGTTAATTGGAATTAGTTTGAACTATAAGAAAATAATTGGAGTAATTAAAAAGAACAGATGAGTCAAATTACAAAGAGTGAAAGGAAATATCTTTTTTCCCCCTACATCCAACATCATACTGTCATGGTATATTTTTTTAAATTATTCACAAAAGAGCACCTTAAACAAGTCTGTGACTTACAATGCAATTGACTTGTGACTTTTCTTGCATAGGTTTCCAGAATCAAATTGATTTTTAACAAATATTTATGATGAATGCCAAAATACTTCTGGCATACAATATCCACCATTTATGTTTTATTACACAATTATACACACTTATAAGAGGAATTTAACAATTGCATTAACAATTTTATTTATTTTGTTTTACTATTGATAACTTTGATATGATTTCCTGACTTGTGATTTATCTACCACAAATAAGAAGTTAATGGGACATTTTCACGTTTCTTACTAATTACTGCTAACCACTTCTGCTTAGTGTACATTGAAGAAGTGAGGATTACAGAGCTGATCATGGATGGGTATGTAATCTAATCCTTGCACTCATCATTTTCATTATTCTTGCCTTTAGCTTTCAAACCCAATGTGAGATCATGAGCAACTCAATTCTAAAGTCATCACAAACTGAGTCACTACCCCCGAAATATTTCATGATATAACCAAGAGACCATTTGACTAGAAAGCCAGGATTAATTATGTGATTTCCTTAGAAAGCAAGACATAGCTGCATAATTCTGAAGGTAATGTAAATGCACTTTAAATTATAATACTGGGGAATTATAATATTAATCTTAATCAAACATCATTTTAAAATAAAATAACATTTACATGAAGAATTTTATGAAAAATAAACATTACACTATTCATGAAATTTATTTTAAGAACGTGAACCCAAATATTTATAATTTGACAAAGGTCAGATAATGCATGCAAACCAGACAAGGAGGTGATAAATGAGATATAAATTATGGTCACCATTTACTGTGAACTGCTCATATTAAATGGTCTTTTCTACAGCAAAAGATTTCAATGGAACACATGAGGAAATTAGTAACAAGAGTGTCTTTTCATTTAGATTTCATTAACTTCTGAATAACTGAAATTCTTTAGAGTTTTTGATGACTAAAATTGAATGAATTTTAACAATACCTCAGTAAGAACTATGGAGGGGAGCATCATCAAATAGCATTAAAAGGTACATTTCCTACTTGGATGAAGCTACCATACTTACTAGATTGAAAGAGAAAGTATAATTCTGTATTCTATCTAACATCTCAAAATTGTATTTCTTTATTTACAAAAATGTTTTCGTAATGTTATGGCAACAAAGAAAATTCTGTCCAAAGTTATTATTATTAGGAAAAAATCACCCATTTATGAATTATAATTTTGTTAGTTTTCCATCCTCAGTTTAGTTATGTTCTGATTGAATTCAATTGAAGACCTTGGTGAGCTCACAGGAAATGGTCCAAATCAATTATTTTGATTAGTTTCCAAAATTTTACTTTGTCTTAACTTCATAAAATTCTGAATTTCTCATTCAACAAAGCTGATTTGCAGAATTTCCTTTCATATGTTAGTAATACTGGAAAATCAAGCAGATAGTTTTGGTAACGTAATTGGCTATGAGACCTTACTCCCTAATTTATGAGTTGGCTTATTATTTTTTCTTTCTGTGTACATCAATCAGCTCATCTTCATTTTGCATTCCTTATTTCTTGATCTTTATTATGTCACAGGGCCTTCTCTTTCTCCTTTTTTCTCCTCTTCCCCTTTTCCCTCTACCTCCTCTCCTGCCCCTGTCTTATTTTTCTAAGAACAATACTTATTTTTTAAAAATAAACTTAACTGTAGTTTTGTCCATGAGTGTGTATATGTGTTTTACACTGAGAAACATATGCATGCCTTCAAATGATGGAAATAATGGCGCTTACATTTATTATGGCTTCCACTTACTGGCACCTTCTCAGATCCTGGAGGTACTCATCATTTTCCCAAGGCAGATGATAGGGCCTTTATTGTCATGAGATTCTTAACCCATGCACTTTAATCTTACAGTAATGGATATATGCATTTCCCATAATGGAGAATTCAGTGGTTTCAGATTTCTTTTCAGAAAATCATTGAGCCTCCTGAGCTATTTGTCATATGTTTAAAAAACATTAACCTTTAATCTCATGTATACCTTTGTAATAGATGTTACCTGAAAAAATAGAAAAAAGAAAAAACAACAACTGTTTTCGGTAGATTAAGTATATTAAAATTTGGAAAATTATATATTTGAAAAGATGGCTTTGGTTTATTTCTCAGAATATGCTGAAGCAAGTACAATTGCAATCTGTGTTTCTTCCTAGCTGGCTTTTCTGTTATTGCTTTTATTCTTTCTTACTTTTTTTTTAATGTTTTCATTAAAATTCAGAAATCTGCTGAAGAAAACCTAGAGGAAAGAGAAGTAAGTTTCAAGTTGTTCTAGTGAGAGGTGCTGCCATATGAAATATATTATATAGCTGCTCTTCTGGGCTTTTATGAGGATGTTTTAGGCTGAGAGGATTGTTTCAGGAGCAGAAATTCAGGATGTTTACTCACAGTAAAATGATTCTTCATGGCAACACTTTTTAAACTTTTAGATTTTATGGACTAGCAATTCTTTTTCTTTTAATTGGAGAGACTGAAGTATGATTTTTAACTTTTTTTTATTTTCCAAGAAAGGATATTAAAATACCAGTTGGAAAGTTTTATCATTATTCTTTCATTAGAGAAAGAATATTTAAGATACCCATACATGAACATACATACACACAGAGTTAGAAGAATATAAATTCGGAAAAAAATAGGACTTTCCTGTAAAGTATACTTGGCAACCATATAACAGAATAATTTTAGTAAACGTATTTAAAAATTTGAATGCTGAAATGTTATAAAATTACATTATATGTAATGTTTTCTTTGAACTATTTTGACTGTCTAATCTTATTGCTGTTTCTATATTGATCTTTCTCTTTTATTTTCTCATACTGTTGAAAATCTGTTTCTACATGCTAATGATAGAAACATCTCTATTAACAACAGTTGTAGTAAATTTAAGTCTGGAAGAAATGAGATATGATGTGGAAATAAGACCTTTATGCCTCCAGGATTCTACTTTCTTTCCTTTTTCTAGGAAGAAATTTTAAGACTAGCTAGAACTGAGTAAGTGAATCAATGATGAACATTCCCAAACTACCAGCTTAGGGCTGTGATTGCCTAACAGATATTAAAGAGAGTATTATCTGAGGACTGAGTAACACATGAAGACTTCATAAAAGAGCAGAAGGATGTTCCCATAATCTTCTTAAACATATGTTAAAATTGAATTCATTAGGTTTTACCTAGGTATGGCATTTTTATATATTATTGTAAATTATATAGTTTAAAAATTTTCTATCCAAATTTGGGTGTGCATGGAGTTACAATTGCTTTTCTATTTTGACTTTTATCTTGAGATTTTCTAAATTCACCTAATAATTGTAACAACTTCTCTGTAGAATCTTCTTTATTTTTCTATGTACATAAATACATTGTCTGCAAATTATAACAACAGTTTTCCTTTTTCTTTTTATATCTTTATAGCTTTATTTATTTCTTTTTTCATTTGTCTGGCTAGAACCTTGAATAAAATAATGAATAAAAGTGGTGAAAATAGTTATAATTGTTTCCCTCTGAAGGAAAAACAAGTCTTCTAGTATTTTACCAATAAACATGATATTTGCAATAGGAGTTTTGTAATAGTTTTCATGAGATTAATGAATATTCCTTTTATTCTCAGTTTGCCAAGTCTGATTGGGTGTTTTAATTAAGAATACATGGTATGTTTGTCAAATGCTTATTCTACCTGTGTTAAAGGCTCACATAGTATTCCTTTTTTATTGTGTTAATGTGGCAATCACATTGATTTTTGAATGCTACATTAGCCTTTTATTCCTGGAATAAATCTAACTTGGTCAAACTATATCATCCCTTTTCAATATATTCCTGATGTTGGCTTGTTATACATTTGGATTTTTAAAATCAGTGTTTATGAGAGGGGTTAGCTTTCAATATCCTTTCCTACAATATCATTGCCATGTTAGTATCCACATAGTATTGATATCATAAAATGAGTAGGGGCATATCTCTATATTCCATACAAAATAGGTATTATTTCTTCCTTGGATGTCGAATAACCAGTAAGGAGAACTTCCAGTTTTGCAGATTTTTTTGTGTGTATATAAAAGTTTTTATTTATAGAATACATTTATTTAATAGGTACATGGTAATTCTTTTTTTTTTTTTTTGTATTTTTTATTTTTATTTTTATAATTTTTAATATGTACAACTCATAGTGCATATATTTAGTATCTTTTTACATAAAAAAAAAAAAAAGGTGGTTGAATGAGACGGATATCATTTTCCTTAATGCATGATTGAAGACCTAAATTGCACGAATATACTTTGTATACAAACAGTTGTATGTAAAAAGGTACATGGTAATTCTATTTCTTCTTGTGTCAGTTTGGATTAGTTGAATCTTTCTAGGAATTTTCCATTACATTTATTGTTTAAAATGGATTGGCAAAAACTCTTTATAATTTTTTATTTTGTTTATGTTTCTCATATCAATATAATATTGGCAGTATTTAGTAACAGACACCAATAATTTAAGGTTCTTGGTCACTTTTGATAGGACATTATTAATCTTATTAATTCTTTTAAATAGCAAACTTATTAGTTTTCCTCTATGTTTTGTCCATTTTTTAAAAAAGTGTACACTCTTACATAAAAATATTCCATGTGAAAAACTACTAATTATTCTAAAGAAAAACAAAAAAGAAGGCATAAGTAAATGAGAATATAATCCCTTTTCAAAGACTAGAAGACTTATGCAATTTCAATCAATATCTATTAAGAATTTGTCTTTTCTTACTTTTAATTTTATAAAACTGCAAAACATATTCTAAAATAATGTAAAGATTCAAAAAGTCAATAGTTAAAAATTAGAAGATCATATTTGGAGAACTGAAACTACTAGATGGCAAGACTAAAAATGTTACAGTATATTAGAGTGCATATTAGTTTTTCCCACCTTTTATTTGGTACATTATAGCTGTTCATACTGATAGGATTTGTTGTTACACTTTCATACATAAGGGTGCATATTATTAATAAGAAGGCAGAAAAATAGAATAAGTAAAGTAATTGTTCCATCAATTAACATTTTATTCATATGACAGTTGAAATTTTAAGAGAATAGTAGTTGAAGGCTCATCTTTTCAATGAATAGTAGTAGAACAGACATCCATGTAGGGGGAAAAAAATGTTGGTGATTGTCTCATACCTAACAGAAAAATAAATTCCAGGTAGACTATGAATTTTAATGTGAAAAGAGTAGATTTGTAGATGAAAGCAGGAGAATGTCTTCCTTAATTTAAAAATATGCATGTATATATGCACACATACCAACCCATTATCTATGAAGGAAAATATGAATAAATCTAATTTTGCTAAGAATAAAACTTCTGTTATCTAAGGATATCATTTGAAGACTAAGAAGATGAGTCACGTGGTGGGAGAAGATTTTTGTAATGCATATAACTGGCAAATAATTGATTAAAAAGTATGTAGAATATTTATATATTTCAATAAGATAGACAACAAGATGCAAAAATTGCCAAATTTTGTAGAAGCTCTTTTCAAATGAGGAAATCCAATGATAATAGGAAAGAATGAATGATTGCTTATGAAAAGTTTTCCAACATAATTACTTATCAATAAAAGTAAACTAAGGTAACAATTAACTACCCTTTATGCTCCCACCAGATTAGTTCCAGTTAAAGTGTAATATTGGTGAGGACATGGAGGAACAGAGACTGTCACATACATACACCAATAGGAGTTTAAATTGGTATGGCCATTTTGGAAAACTGTTTATCAATAGCCATTAATGCTGTAATATGCCTACCGTATGAACCAGAAATTCACTCCTATATTTATACTCAAAAGTTGTGTATTTGGGGATAGACAGTTACCTCCACAAAGAAAAATTCAAGAATGTTCATGATGGCATTATTTGATAGCAACTAAATTTTAATCAGTTATAGGCTGGAATGGGTATATCATAACCAGGGAATTTTATGCTTTTCTTTGATAATAATTTATGCTTGGAAACTTTTCATAAATATTCCTTCCTTTCTTCCTTTTTGGAAAATGCTTCTTCAATACTATGCAGGAATGAAAAGTGAATCTTTTGGTCAGGTCTTTCATCACTGTGACCTAAAGATCTGGCAAGAACAGAAATGAAGAAAAGTGCCTTTAGGGATCACAGTTTAATAAGTCTCAGGCCATAGATGGCTAACTCCATAACTTTGGGTCCTAGTGAGGCAGCACATCATGGGTGAAGGGCTCAGCAGGGGAAAACATCTCAGGACATGGGACCAGGAAGCAGGGACAGTGAGCTCTGATGACCAGGGACAAAATATATACCCCAAAGTATACACACAGTGATATACCACCTCCAGCCAAACCATAACTGCCTACAGTTACCACCAAGTTAATCCATATCAGTGGATTAATTCACTGATTAGATTAAGGTTCTCATAACACAATCATTGCAACTCTGAAAATTCTTCCTTTATCTATGAACTTTGGGGGAGTACCTCATATCTAAATCATAACAGTGAATGGAGTATAATTTGTATAACAACAATGTTGAGTCTCAGAAATAATGAGTGAAAGAGT
The DNA here is from genome assembly GCA_025594165.1 of Tamias sibiricus. Classification (NCBI taxonomy): domain Eukaryota; kingdom Metazoa; phylum Chordata; class Mammalia; order Rodentia; family Sciuridae; genus Tamias; species Tamias sibiricus. The sequence goes on from CM046660.1 coordinate 83,075,398, forward strand.
ATAGATATAAAAACAGAAACCCTCTACCAATCCACTGAAATTATCTATCTACATCTATCTATCTATCTATCTATCTATCTATCTATCTATCTATCTATCTATCTATCAGTACCAGGGATTGAGCCCAGGGGTATTTATCCACTGAGCCACATCCCCACCCCTTTTGGTATTTTATTTAGAGATAGGGTCTCAATGAGTTGCTTAGGGCCTCGCTAAGTTGCATGCTCCTATTTCAGCCTCCAGAGTCACTGGGATAAGTAACTAAAACTTGTATGTGCTCCTAGAAGTCAGTATACTCATTGTTTTTGGTAAGAGTGTAGTAATTGTAGACAACACAAAGGGAACTTTTAGGCACTGACAGTATTTTGTATTTTAATGAGGTGGCCACTACATAAATGTTTTCACTTTTTTAGTTGTAAAAATTTATTGAAGTACATGTTTATGATTTATTCATCCTTCCATGAGTGTCATATTTCAATAAAGTATTGTTTTATTGAATAAAATAAAAATAAAATTTGACAAAACATTTAAGACATTGGTTCATTTCCATGACCAAAGAATCAGGGCGTTCTGATTATGGGATTCCTTGACTTCATAGGTAATACAACTGTTTTCATAATCATATCTGTATTTTCTAATTGAAAAACATATGATAGTATGAAAAAGTATATATCTAGGGCTGACTTTGTTGTTATTAGTTTATATTTGCAAGCTATAATTTGGCAAAATGGAAACATTAATACATTGTTCCTTTTGTGGATAAAATCAACCATTTCTCCTAGGGGTAAATGTTCAAATGCTATAGTTTTAAGAATAAGATAATATTTATTAAACAATGAATTAAAGCCCCCTCCAGAACATACTTATCTAAACTAAGAAGAATTAGGTAATGATGTTTTCAAGTCATTGCAACTAATGGACAAGTTTTTATTGAATTGTTATTATCTTTACCTTATGTGGTCAAATAATGGTAAAATATAACTAAAAATATTATCTATCATTCATCATAAACAGTATGAAATTCTAAATAGAAAAAAGACATATTTTTGACAGTCACAGGGGGATTTTGGCTGTGTATGCTTAGGGGTGGAGCAAACGGAATGATTTGAGAATGCTTGTTTCTGTGTATAGAATAACTAGTTTCACATGAAGGCAATAGCTCAGACTGCTGCCTACATGTAACCAAGAAGTCTGTACTTCTTTTTGATAAGAAAAAGACTAATGACCTCCATACTTTCACTATGAAGAACTAATGAGTACACATAGTAGAGTAATGGTCTATATCTGCCAGAGGTCAAAAGTAGATTAGAACAGTCATGGGAGTTGTAATTTTTGATGTAAGTCATATGGGTAGACGTAAGAGATTTTCTAGAATCATATGACTGAAGGCAGCTTGGAATAAAAGTCTTAACCTAAAATGCATAGAGAATAGATTTCTCATTAAGATGAGGGCAACATAAACTGCTTACTCTACATTTTTTAAGTCCATGGTAAATAATAGGTAAGTGAAGGGGAAGAAAGTGAGTCCTATGGATGAATCAGACTCTTACACATTTATGCAATAATCATTTCTTCCAGGCTGACATTATAATAAGGATTAGGAAGCCCTGTGGAATTTCAGATGCTGGTCTACTTAAATCTGTTCTTTACATTACACTAAACAATGAGACATGTGTCTAGCCAAGCAAAAAAGGGAATGAGAGTAAAAGGGAAGCATAAACTGAGAGTACCAGACCAAAAGGCAAGCTGTAGTGACCAGACAATGAGGCCAATAGCAGTTGCATTACATGTTTAGAACGTTAAAACAGTATAACAGTGGGGGTGGTCCCTTCATTGTCTATGTACTATTTATATTTGTCTTCTAAAACAGATCTGTAAATTCCATTGATAAGTAATACTACCAGAGAAGAGATCACTTAAGTTTTTAAATACTCTTGAGATTAGTAAAGCTTAATCTCTTTCAGGAAACAGTAGGAACCCAAAGGAGAAAGAATTAAGTACCTTTTTCAAAATTTATCTAAACAAATAAGTAAAGCTAGACTTTTGGGACGGGGGTGGATTTCCCATTGAAGAGCAGATATCTCACACATAATAATGGCAATGGAAAAAATGTTGGCCATTGTACCATGTTCTGTAGCAAACTAAGAAAATAGTTACTTGAATACTCCTCCAAAATAGAATGAAGAATTTACATAGGACAGTGTTTTCTGGTTTAAGACCACTGTCAATATGGACTCAGTAGAAAATCCATAATCATCTTCTTTATTAAAATACATGATACTGGTCCTGAGTCTTATAAAGAAAGGCTTACATATATGTCATTATTTCATTATTTTACTGAAGACAGAGAGCCTTTTGGACATTTCCAGTGGGTGGAAAACATTGTTTTGTGTTAACTAATCTGCTAGAAATTGCTGAATTAAAGTTTGAGCAGAGATTGAAGACATTTGGGATGCAGGGATAGACAGGAGAGATGAGGGCCTAAACTCTAGTGCAGAGAGTAGAAAGTTAATGGAAGTTTCGGTTAAGGACAACAATAATGCAATGCATTTGTGGCTTATTAATATTTTAATTGTTTTATGTGGCTGTTGCATAAAATATTTGTATGGTAGATCATACCAATATAAAGCATATTGGTTTAATAAATGCACCTACCAAGGTAGGTATTATTCAGAGTGCTTAATAAAAGTATAGAATATATGCCTCTCTTATATCTCTTCTGCTTTTAATAAAACATAATTCTTGAGAAACTGTTTTCAAGTAATTAATATAGAAATTTGTGTGTTCTAAACTTTATCCAATGCATTCCAGTATCCTATCATCACAATAAGACAATAAACATCTTGAGAATAAGTACCATTTTATGCTCCTTTAACTCAACATACACCATGAGATCCTGACAAATATGATCATGTTATGATGATTCACAAAATTCAGCTTTGCAGAAATCATTTTATTCAAGCCATATGTAGTTCTTACCATATTTTTGAACTTGTGATAAATCTCTGCTATATTAACATGAATAACAAGCTAGAGTTTCTAGTTTGGCCAGTAAGAAAGTATACTGGATTTAAAAAAAGAAGAAGAAGAAGAAAGAAGAAAGAAAAATGTGGAGACCCAGGAGATGACCCCAGAGGTGCTTTGTTTCTATAATTTTGACCTAGCAATAATTTTAAAAATATTTTCTGATTTGAATTGGATTAAAACAACTTAATTTGCTGAAACATTCTAGATGTGATTTTTTTGCATTTTGACTTTTCCTACCAAAATTTTTTTATCAGATAAATTATTTTCCCTGAAGATCTTAAAGCAATGTTTGAATCATTACTTCATATTATCTGATGGGTTCTTTCATTTGTGAATTTACTGTTACAGCATTTCATTTTACTGAGGCCCATTTTATCAAGTAGAATTTCACATATCATCTGCATATGTTGTATGCTATTTTATGTTACAAGTTTTTTTTGTGCTAATAAGTTTGAAAAGTAAGAATTTATTTCAAAGAGTCTCTGAAATAATTCAAGATCTGCTTTCAGCTGTTTAATTGCATTGACTATCTAATAGAGCATTGTCAAAAACAACCTTTGAATCAGATTGAAAGATCCAAGTGTCCTGCCTTAATTTGAAAACATATAATTGTATACAAAATCTAAATTCTCTAGTATCTTCAGATAATTGCTATCATTATTTTACATATCCTGCAATTCTAAAAAAATAATAATTCTAGACAGTGCTGTCCTGCTTGTTTTAGATAATAATAACCTGTTGATTACTTTGTTACAATCTGGTCCCTAATAGCTTCATTTACTACTTTAACACTACAGTAAAGAAAATATTTCTCACTTTTTTTTGGATTAATTCCATTATTCAAACACCATGCATTTTCTACTCGTCTTCCATGATTGCTGCACCATCTGAAATGACCCTTTCCACTATTTCTGCCTATTGTCATTTCACTGATAGGTCTTCTATGATTACTCCAACAACAAATTCTTTCCATATGCTGAATGCCTGTAGAAAGTTGTACCTGTTATCATGTATACTTCTTAATAACTGAGGTTACTTATAATTGTCTTTGTCCTCTACTTGATTGCACATTTGCTGAGAGTAAGGATAAATCCTATTCATGAGTGTCCTCTATAATCCTTGGTGCAATTTATCTCCTGTGATGAATAAATAAATACATATATTACGTGGATAGATGTTTGAATACTGCTTAGAGAATAGGTGACCCTTAATTTAAAGTGGAAGTACTCAAAACCCAACCTCAACATGTAACAAAACTTCAGCAGAGGTAAACAAAGCACTTTCTGAATTCTCAGAGGATTATTGTTAACAGAACAAGATGCTGTTAACAACTGTAGTTTAAATGGAAGGAAAAATAATTTAAAACTACCAATGAACAAGCATAGATTTTTATGTAAAGTGTGATGAAATCTTAGAATTTTGGACAGAAGATACAAGTGTGAATACCATGGATGTCACAGTTGCAAGCAGAGCCCTAGAGGTAATTTTGGTCAACTCCATGTATGTTATTGAATCACCCTGTAAGAGATTAACAAATAAGCTGAGATCTATGGAGAAACCCTTATGTTATGTTTTAGATGTGGTGTCCCCCAAAAGATCACATGTAAGACAATGCAAGAATGTTCACAGGAGAAATTATTGTGTTGTAAGAGTCTTAACCCAATCAATGAATTAATCCCTGACAGGGATTAAGGAGTGGTAACTAAAGTGGTAGAGTGTGACTGAAGGAGGTGGGAATTGAGGCGTGGCTTGGGGGTATGTATTTGTATCTGGCCAGTGAAGTCTCTCTCTGCTTTCTGATCACCATACAAGCTGCTTCCCTTTGTCACACTCTTTCACCATGATGTTCTGCCTCATCTCAAGCCCTGAGGAAAGAAGTTGGCTTTCTATGGACTAAGACCTCTGAAATGAGGAGCTCTCAAATAAACTTTTCTTCCATTAAATTTTTTCTGGTCAGATCTTTTAGTCACAGCAGCGAAAAACCTGACTAAAACATCTTATTAGAATAATTCATGACTTTCCCTGTAGTCATTATTAAAACAATTAGGGGCTGGGATTGTGGCTCAGTGGTAGAGCGCTCGCCTAGCACGTGCGCGGCCCGGGTTCAATCCTCAGCACCACGTAAACATAAATGCATTGCATTGTGTACATCTAAAGCAAATAAATAAACATTTAAAAAAAACAATTATATACTATTTACATATAACATGTGATGTTCTCCACCTTCTTTGCATTTATACATTGCTATGCTAAAGGATATTACATTTTTTATTATATTCTTTGGAATGCCAATGCAGAAAGATGATCTCAATAAACATACCATTTGGTAGCTATGCATACTTTAATCTTCTTAAATTGTATTCTGAGAATAAAAGTTAAATTATTTTTACTAGGAAAAGGAACATAAAAATAATGACTAGGGGCCGAGCGTGGTGGCGCATGCCTGTAATCCCAGCACTTGGGAGGCTAAGGGAGGAGGATCGTGAGTTCAAAGCCAGCCTCAGCAATGGCGAGGCACTTAGCAACTCAGTGAGACCCTGTCTCTAATAAAAATACAAAAAATAAAGGGGGGGGGGGATGGGGATGTGGCCCAGTGGTCAAGTGCCCCTAGGTTCAATTCCTGGTACCAAAAAAAAAAAAAAGAAAGGAAGAAAGAAAGAAAATAATGAGTAGGTTCTTCCACACTGTTAAAAAAAAAAAAGAATAAAATGTAACTTTAAAATATCTACAAGGGGTATTTAGAAGAAACAAGAGCTATTATCATATGTTCTATTTTAAAGGACTCTTGCTTATGGTAGATGTCAATTTTTATAATTAAACCTTGGACAGAAAAATAATTATTTTATGTTATTACTATAATAATTAAATATTCTTATTGCTTCATTAAAATTGCTTTAATCCATTGTAATGAAGAAATAGGAATTATATTTCAAACTAAGAATCATACACAATGATAGAAAAATTCTTCTATTGTAACTTATAAATATGGTATCCATATGTCTCAGTTTGCTTCAAATATTTCCATGTTTTCCCAGTTTTGGTTATTGATGTTCCTTTCACTATAATAATTGTTTCAGATTGTATTGGTTAACTTTTTGTCACAGTAACCAAAATATCTTATGTAAACGACTTAAGAGGAACACTTCATTCTGGCTAATAGTTTCAGAAGTTTTAGTCCATGATCAGCTGACTCCATGGCTATATTACTTTGGGCCTTAAATAGGGCAGAACATCATGGAAGAAGAGCATAGCAGAGCAACAATGTTCAGCTGCTGGATGCAGAGAGAAGAAGGGGCCAGGGACAAAATATGGTCCCCAAGGACACATCCCAGAGACCTGTCATGCTGGAAGAGATTCAAGGAGTTCCCAGAGAGGGGGACAAGTGGGGTTCTTGGCAAGTGTTATAGGAATGAATATAAGGATGTATAAAAGCACAGAGAGAGATTTATTTAGCAAAGTAGAGACACAATTCAAGGGAGTATGTGAGCTATCTTGAATGTGAGAAGCAACAGACTTACTTTGGGGTTCTGATATTTATAGAGGGACAGTGGCTAAGGGGTTGAACTGAAGGTAGGGTCAGACTGGAGATACACAATTTCAAGCCAGTTTTTCTTATGTTTGTGCCTTACACTCTCATTGGCTTCCTTTTAGCCAGCAAGGACACAAGATAGGTTGCTCAAATTTGCTTGTTTTACATTCCAAATGTCTGTGAACTTTTCCTGTGTCCCAGTGGTTCATGGACCCTTCTGTTCTGAGACTCGGTATATCTTTTCTCTCTGTTCCCAAAAGTCCTATCTCAGACCAACTCTTTCAATTAGGTTCCACCTCCTATGCTCCCACTAATGCCTTCAAATTATTAATTGACGATGTGGTCAAAGCCCTCATGATCCAATCACTTCCCCAAAGCCTACTTCCGAACATTCCTGCATTTGGGGGCCAACCCTTCAACACATGAGTTTTTGGGGGATACTTAATGTTTATAACACAGTTTGAGTGATAAATATGATGTGCATATGTTTGTAAAACAGAAATACCAAGTCACAAACCTTTTTCATTTTGACAGTTAAAGGGAAAAGAAGATATATCTTCCATATTCCTACAGAGGAAAAAAAATCTATATTACTTGTTTCATACACACTAATCAGTTTTTCATGTTATGAATGTGTAGTTTTTTTAAATAGATGAATATGAGAATCATTATGTTAAGCAGAAATCGGAATCATTAACTATTGAGAAAGAATATTTTGTATATTGTTTACTCAGTGACATACCAATCTTTGGAAGTAAGTTTATGTTTTGTGAAGACTTAAATGTGACTAACATCAAGCTCAGCTGAGCTTCTGCTAGTAGCATTGCAACAAATAAATTATCAATTTCCCTTGATACACTTTTATTTTTTATACGTACGTTATTCTCCACTGCCCCTCATATGTGAAATCTCTACAAAGAATATAAAGAATATACTCTTCTCTTTTGGGTGACTTCAGGTGCTTATCCATAGTTCTGGATTCTTCTCTGTCATTCTTGTGTGCCAGTGTTGACCATAAAGACCAATTATCTTCATAGTATCATAAGAATGACAATTTTGTACAGGTTCAAGATTGGTCTCCCTTCAGTGTACCTCTGAAATATTCTACAAAGAAAGCAATGATTTAAAAGGAAACAAATTAATACATTTTGCCTCTTTATTGCTTCCTAGTTCCAAAAGAGATTACCCCTTCCTTGGTCAGGTGGTCAGTACAGCTTGCAGAGACTTGAGAAACTGAGAAGCCCAGAAGGCAGTGGACTTGTGGCATCTTACTCCAGTGGGCTACATTAAAGTTTGTCATGATTCAAGGTTTGGACTCAATCTCCATGGAAGGGAGAAGTCTTGTCATATCATACTCTGTGCAAACCTTCTCTGTTGTATTTCTTCATATATCATCCAGGCTACACTAGGTACTATCCTGTTGGGGACATTAAGAACACGTCAGCCAAAAAAATAGAAATTGAAGTCAAGGAAATGAAAACCTAACTCTTTGGCTGTCTCCCACTTCCTGATATATGGACTTGGCCTAGCCCAGGGGTGTTGCCCTGACATATGATGAAAAATGAAACCACCACTAGGATAGGCTAGTGGCTGTTCCTCCAATGTGATCTGCTCAGTGCTCCCTATGCTCCCCTATAACCTTTCTGCTGATTGGCCCATGTCTTCTATAAAGGCCATCCAACTTCCTCAATAAACTGAGCTCGTGCCTTGACTGGTCTCCCTGACGTGTCTGATTGTCCTTTAAAGGAGAGCTGGGTGCAGGCAGTCAGTCAGCTCTTACCTTTCCCGATCTGTCCTTGTTGGGGTGTGCTCCCCCTTCTCTTGTGGGTCGAGAGGAGTCTGAGGCTAAAAACCCCAACATTATCCCATTCATGACACAAGGGGTACATGCTCTATACCCAGATACAGATCCATTGGCTCAAAATTTCCAGATGTTTTATGTATGATCCTAATATGAGGGAGATAGTATTTCAAGTTCTATGCTTCAAAATGTCTTGTGACAACAAGTCCTTAAATTCAGGGTACAGGCTGAATTTTGAAGTCAAAATTAGTCCCAAGAAAAAAGTGTAGGATTTTAAGTCAGTGTTTGGGTTTGAAGTCTAGCTTTGTCTCTCTTTATTTGCCATATGACCTTGATCAATATAAATAACTTTTTTAGTTCATAATTTTCTAATCTGAAATATGAGTAATTATGTAATCATATATCTCAAAGTTAGGCAAAAGGGGCATAGGTGGGAGAACTTTATAATAAATACTGAATGTCATAATGGTCTTGAAGAAATTAACTTTATAATAAATACTGAATGTCATAATGGTCTTGAAGAAATTTAATAATTTAATGTATATTGAGTCTGGACAAAGGAATACATCACTATTTAAGAGGTATCAATACTACTAAGAGCAATGGCAGTATAGGGTCTTTGTCTGTGGCCACTGTTTAGCCTTTACAGAATGTACAGCCATTGGTGCATTGCACCACTTGAAACCTTAAATATCTTTGTAGGTACTTACAGTGACTTCAGGTGGGCTCACTTGGCCCCATAATAAGTGGCAACTGAATAAAATATATATATATATATATATATATATATATATATATATATATGATTTTTTTTTAACATTGTAGCAATAATCACTGAATAACTGAATATATATAGGACTCCACTGATTTGTCAGTCAATTGTTTCTGTCTTCACTTAATGTGGGAAAATTAGAATAGAAAGTTTTTTTTTTTTTTTTTTTTTTGTATTTTTCATTTGCAGAATCTCATTTCGGGAGAAGAATAGGGCAGACTGGCTTAGTGCATAATTGGGCCATTTATGAATTTTACAAACAATTCATTAAATATTAATTGAAGCTTAAGGTCTTAGTGCATGAGCATCTTTGAGCAGGTTTCCCTTACTCCAAGGATGGCATTTGTCAGTGGAAATCCCTAACTCCCTCCACTGCTTCACTTAACTTCCATATGTCTTACAAAACTCCAACCACCGTGTTATAGCTAGGGTATAGACTTAAAAGAAGCACCCAACTGTTTCAAATCATGCTGTGCTGGACAGCTCTTTATTTCAAAGCTATTGTTACAGTTGAATGCTATTAGATGTGAAATAGAGAATTGGAGAAATAGAACTAAGATGGATTTTTTAACTTAACTTGTGAGGCTGCTCTGCTTGCATGAAGAAAACCAGCATTGCCTTTAAACTTTGCAAATACTGAATTAGGAACAATAGCCTATTATTTTCAAGTTCAAATTGTGCACATTTTTACTCAATTGAAGAGGTGTGTAGGAGGATATACATTTGACATTTAAAGTTGGATAATGATCCTGTAGCTACTGTTGGATAGCGTAACTTTAGAATCCCAGGTGGTCAAATCATCGGGTCATTTATGAGACAAGATTTCACAGAGAGTCTGATTTGAACTTTTCCCATTGAAATAAGTAGAATATTTCTCTAGCTCATTTTTCATAGTACTCTCTCTTTTTAATATTTAGGCAGAGAGGACATTAGCCTAGGGATCAGATGGTTTACAGAGTGGAAAAATATTGCTTTATAATAAAAGGAGGATATTGAATAAAGCCCAGATTTAATACCCAGCCTAACAGAACACCCTGATGAATGTAATTGCATTTTAAGCATTCTGATTAAATTTTTTGATCCATATTGCATTTGTTTTGCTTGTGAATCTTTTATGAAAAAAAAGTGTCTGGAGATTAAAGGATTAGTGAGTTCTTAAGAAGCTGGGCAGCTGCTAAAGCATCTGAATATTCTTGCTTAAAGATGGTTGAAAAGCTGCATTAATCTTATCTGTTACAGTGAATGATATGAGTAAAACTGTAATAGTTGGAGAAAAATGCCCTACGGATAAATTTTTCTATGGTGGACAACATGAATGGTATTCACTGTAAGTGAAAAAAAACAACAACAACAATATTGTAGTTCAAAATGCGTTTATCAGCTATGCTGATTTGTTAGGAATAATACCTTTCCTTCGTTTTCATTCTTAAGGCTAATTGACAATTCAAGGAATATATAAAGATTAAGAAATAATTTACATGTGCTCAAATCCAAAGTGTCATTCATGCCTTTTGATAACCTGACAACAAAAGAGCTAACAAATTAGCATAGCTCTTTTACCTTGTCGGAGAGATTTATTTCACTTTGAAATAAAAAAAGAAGATAAGAGAGAACAAATTATGTTTCATATAATATCCAACTTTTGAAGAAGTGACCCAGTAAAAATACAGGGAATTCCCCCTTTTTTTCCTCTTTTGTTAAAAAATATCTTCCTAAAACCTTTACTGAAGTTGAATATTAAAGTTAATTTATAGTCCCCTTTTATAAACAGCTAAAATTTTATATATCTGCGCATATATATATATATATATATATATATATATGTTATACGTATGTATGCATGTATATGTATATATTTCTTGAATTTCTAATCATGGTCCATCAGGTCCCACAACCTGTGATCAAGGCAATCTGGTGAGAGAGAACTTTATAGATCCCTTGAGAGGCCTGAAATCCTGTTAACTGAGTTAGCTGACTGCTGGTACCTGAAACAGTAATGGAGGAAGAAAAAAATGACTTTTCAAAATTTCTATTTGAGAGCACTCAGCCAGTTTTCTACATGTACTAATGACCTCCCTTGAGATTTTACCCACCTAGTGTGGCTTTACTGAAAAAGAAGCTCTATACCAGTGGTTATTAACCTTGACTGTCCATTAAAATAATCTGGATGGGATTTTTATGAATTCTGATGGAGGGCTCTTCCTGGGGTGGTATCAGGGGGTGCGGAATGGATTCTGATTGAAAGCCTCTGGGGTTTTGGTATTTTTTAGGGCAATGGCACTAACCTACTCAGGAGTTGGCATACAGTGGAAGATGTGGGGAGAACTTTCACCTGATATTCATAAGAAGGGTTAGGCTGAAAACAAAACAGATGGCTCTCTCTGAGGAGGATACTGACTGCTTCATTCACTACAGAGCAGAGTAGCTTTAATGCCACCAAAGTAATTGATGAGGACCACTATAATCATTTCTGTAGAAGACCAGTCTTATCTCCCAAGGAAGTGTCTGTTTCCTATATTATCTAAGATGGCTTTATGAGAAGACCCTAAGAATAAATCAGCCAACAAAAGATGCCTGGGGTGTCTTTCCATCTCGAGTAGTCTCAGGCATTGAATATCCATGGTTAATTGGTCTTCAGATTTCTATAGATTATACTTAAAATGTAGTATCCATGATATTCAAATTAAGCAAACCACCATTAAATATATGTCAATCTATTAAGTTTTTTTTTTAATAAAAGAGACATTTTTTTAAGTATGAAATACCAAGTCAATTGAGATTTTTGTAGAAAGCTATGAAGCCACTCCCTCAACATTCATATACAGGTTTCAAGGATTGTCAGACTAACCGATTAAGAATGGATAATTCAATGGAGACAAATAACACTCTTAATACAAAGACCCAGGTCTGATATTTATTAGATTTGGAGAATTTGACAAATCACTTAATCACTCTCAAAATTGATGTTTCACTAATTATTAGTTTTAAATGAACACCATACTTGAAATAAATGAGAAAAAAATACAGTGCCATGTAAAGACTATCCAAATAGAATATGGTGGTGTTCATATTATAATTAATCAAACTGTTCAACCACTTTTCAGAAGCACTAATTTAATTTGAAAACTTCTTTGCCTTTAATATGACTTTTAGATAAATAATTTATGATTAATAAATATTATTTTACTTATGCCCATTCCTCTACTAGATCTGAGCATTAGTATTTTTATGTCTAAAACTAATGTTGAACTTGAAACAGCCACAGTCATCTATTTCAGGGATTTTATTTGAAAAAACATTACTGTGAGAGACAATGCATTTTTAATCAATAAAACATTGGCATTTGTATAGACTGGGTTCAAATCCCACATCAGTTTCTTGCTCTCTGTGGAAAATTGGCAATTCATTTAAGCTTTCTGAATCTCATTTTCTTCATGTGTGAAGGCATCATCATTAATTTAAATATTATTAAGACACCTACATGTTTCCTTAAAATGTCAAATCTGCTTAGATATTTCACATGTGCTACATTTATCAAGTACCAATGTAGTACACTACTGAATTGTGAAGTAATTCATTTTATATTCATTTACAGTATTGATATCAAGCAAATTGTCAATTCTTCATAGGTAAAATAATTAAAACACATTAAAATAATTTTAACACTAGTCAAGACTTTACACATCATTAAAAATGAAGGTCAAGCAAAACTCAATAATTTAACTATTTTAGACATCTTTTTCTACAAAACTAAACATAGAGCTATGTAGGAAAACATTTAAAAACTGACATCCAGCAACTTGTATGGAAATATATTTCAACTTTTAAAATTTTTCTTCAAAGTTATAAAATGATAGAATTTTATTTAATGCCATTTTTTCCTCACTTAGAAGCTTCAGTGATCACTGGAGATATTTGTAAATCTTGCTTTTGATGGTGTGTGTGTGTGCACGTGTGTGTGTGTGTGTGTGTGTGTGTGTGTGTGTGTATACTCTGATAGACCCACCTGAGAATGTGGGTCTGTCAGTACAGCTAAGGGTGCAAAGCTCTAGGACAAATCTATTTGGGCAGATTTTTTAAAAATATTATTTAAATTTGATTTAGATATATATATATATAAATTATGAGAAAGAAAGATAGTAAATGTCGAAAATACTATATAAAATGTAGAGGCTAGTCATTAAAGATGGGTATTCAAAATAGCATTGTAGATAAGAATTATGTTACCTATTTCATGTTCTTTAAGATTTTCATACTGAATTCACACATATGGATCTCTGTCATAAACATAAAATATTCCATTGAAAGTTTTTAACTGTTTTACAATTTTAAGGCTAGCTGGAGCAAAAAGAAAGAATTGTCTAAGATAACACAATTGTCATATTTGTTTATGAGAATAAACTGTCTTTTTAGTTCACAAATTGTTATCAAGTGCCAATCAACAGCCAACCACTATTCTAGACATTTAGCACTCTAATAGTGAAAAAAGACAAATATGACTTCTAATTTTGTAAGAATCCAAATTTATTTTCTTTCCTTTAAGCACCTTTTAAATTTAGATTATTCAGAGAGGGAAATTAAATCCTGCATATAAATAAATCCACCCGAGAGAAAAAGATATTCCTAACCTAAAAGATGACTGGAATAACTTAAGAAAATAAAATGATTAGACAAGAGTTAATTATTGTTCCTTTGAATTTAAATACCATAATGTGACATTGAAAAAGACAGAGGGGACATTCTGTTTTGTGTCCATCGTTTTTCCAATATAGGCATTTTGAATTGTGTAAGGTCTGTTTTAACTATCTGTATTCACATACAGAAATAACTCATTTCTTTAAAATAGCTTTTCCAGAAAAAAATTTGGTAAATACATTTATCTCAAGGTTTTAATGAGTTTTTATATCATGTGTTTACAAATTTATATCAGAAAAATTAGAAAACATTTATCCAAACTCTCAAAGTCATTCTATAAATAAGGGGAAAAAATATTGGCTAATTTTAACCTTAAAACTTTCAGAAATCACCACAAATATCGACAGTCTTATTTCCTTTTGGGATGTATAGAATATGTCAGAAATTCAAAATTACTATCATTTGCCTAGTAAGCAACAGTATTTTAAAAGTTTGAAACACTTTCAACAATTTTTAAGCAAGAACTTAATTCAGGAATTGATAAATTGCTATTTTCTACCATCACCTTTGGCTCAATAAACAGATATTTTAGAAATATGGATCAGGATTGTAAATAGTATATTTTTTAGTATGGTAACTCTGTGACATATTTTAAATAACTATTGAAATATAAATTTTCAGGCATCAATGACTATATATAATTTTAACTGCTATATGAGCCATAACCAATTTTTTAATATTCGTCAAGATAAAGTGGCTACAGGTTCCCACTGTTCAACTCTTGAAAATCTTCCAGGTGACAAAAACAATTAATTAAATCAAATACAAATGGTAAATCTGTTTTAAAAATTACATGTTAATGGATTATTGATATTTGAGAATTACAGGGAGGTTGTGTTTCATTCAAGGTAAACATTTTTGAGAAGTCCTCATACTACAAATATTCTCAGAATTCCTGATTATATGAAATAAATAAAATAAATGAATGATGTCTGAAATTGTATTGCACAAATGAAAATAAGTCCACTTTTTCACAATATCCAAATATATAATCATTGTAGTAGGCTTTGAGGTAAAGCAACATTTTATTTTGAGTTTATTCTTTAATACTTCAAAAGATGTACCCTTCTAACTAATGATACAGTGTATGTCATGGCACTCACTTGGCTTTCTTCAAAGTATTTTATCACAGTTAATTAATGTTATTGATAGTTAGGCACACTTCTTTAGAGCTACAAATAAAATCATCACTTGATGAACTTTGGTATTGTTATGGTTATAAAAGTTAATTCTGATTATAGTTGCTTTTACTGTTAAAATAGCCTTGAAGTTACCAAAATCATTCCAAGTACCAACCCTTCCATAAACAAGAGTGTTCTGTTCTAGAAAAGAATAAAAGTGCATTGGTCTAAACACAATAATGATGTTAGTTTATGAACTTTGAAATTTTAACATTCTTCATTTTAATTTTTGAGAACAGAATTATCAACATTTTTTCAAATATAGTAATAGTAAATTAATGTTATTATTTCTAATTCTCAGTGCACATATTAGTATACAATTTGGCTTACCACATTTGAGTTATGTTCTTCACTATAATGGCAGTAACAAATCTAAGCAAATACTATAATATGCCATTGTTTAGGGAACATAGGGAAAATAAGTTTTGCTAATAATATGTTTAAGTTAGTCCAAAGCATTTACTCAGTTTCCCATTGAATAATCTCCAAACTTTAAATTATAGTCCCCATTTAAAAGAATGTATTTACTTATAAATTACATAAGTGCACTTCTATTATTAGCTAATACTTCAAGTAGAAAGTCCTGCTGAGGACAGGTTTATCATTAATGATATTGGACATAAATCCATAATGCATAGTTTGTTTGATGTTGTTGAATATTTTGTCAGCTTCTTGTCAGATTTGATTAGATCATCATGGCTTCTCGGTATAATGTGGATGAAGAACTTGTGCTATTAGAAGTACCAGCTCAGCCAATCTCTTGCAATTTTCCTTTGTTTAACCTTATTGGTGTTTTCCTCTGGAGTCTTCAAGAAATTTTTAAAGCCACAGGCTTTTGTTGTTGGTTATTTTAATGAAACTTGGGTAGCATCATCTGCAAACTCACTTAAGCAGGTCCATCCACATGAACTGTGGCATGCTTCAATATGCAGAAAGCAAATATGTGAAGTGAGAGTGAGGGGATGTCTCTGCCCTCCTCTACACTCTGCAGCGTCAGCCTTTCCCCTGGGTTCCTCTACACTTAGCCTAAACAGGACCCTAAAATACCCAATAAATAAACACCACCATCAGGTTACATGTTACCTATTAGTAAAGCCTGGATTTACTTTTTATTTTCAAGCTAAAGCAATGAATGTAAGTAGAGCTTCCAATGTTTTATTTCTTTAACTCAATTAATGTCCTTATATGTATTCAGGAGTGTTCACACCCCGTTAGTGGGCATTTTCTTGTAAAGACCTGTTAGCATATGAATAAAACCCCACAGTGGTCAAGCTTTTAAGGCTTTTCCTTTCTGTTTCAATATCTAGAAATGTCTCAATATATTTACAGAGCAATTAAGATTTTAGAAACTTTATATCAATGATTTTACTGCAGACAAAGGCATGCAGTTATCTTTATTATGATGAGCATGATGATGGTAATAAAGAATGATGACCCATAAATATCATTTTGTGATGTGGATCCACTGTACTAGCAAAATAATTATAAATGTCTGGAAAAACATAGTCAAGAATTGGTTTGGGGACCAGCTAGAATATATTTTGAATATATTTCATCTTGATGCTTACAATACCATTTTCCCTATATTCATCACCTAAGTGCTATGCATCACATAAATGTCAAGCTTTATTTCTTATTACACCTTGCCTATCTATTATCCATGAAAAACCACCTTTTAAGTGAACTAGAGCTCAAGGCTCAGAAAGGATATATGAGAGTGAAGAGTGATGATTAGGTTTTTCATTCTTTTTATCTTTCCATGCTTTTCCTCATAGTATGTGGGGATGCATTTTGCAAAAAGCCATCCTTAACTCCAAGCAAAGAGGTGGTCCATTGTTGTATTAAACATTAAGAATGCATATACAGTAAATTGCATTGGCTTATTCAGATGGTAAATAATTCCTGCTTTTCTTTTTCCTTATGGTAAGCAAATTTCACAGTAGAATGCTTAGAAAATAGCTTTTTCTTTCATAAAAACATCAGAGTTCACTAGCTCCAGCTCTAGCCAACATGTTTGAAGGTGATCCTGTTTATGCTGTCCCTTAACACAGTGACTGTGACCTCCATGCACTTATATTTCCAACTACACTAATTAATGTGTTTATGAGATTATTTATTTTAGTTGTATTTTCAAATAACAAAATATTACCATTAATAAAAATTTAATAAATATTGAATTTTGCTTACATGCAATGGAATGCTAATTGTATACTGGCATTTCTGTATAGACTCACTTAAATGAAAATTGTATTAAAAATTATAAATTTTATTTGATTTTGAGGGTTGAAATGAGGAAAATTGGGAAATAATGGATAAAAATGTTTCACTTTTATCTTACAGTTTTTATAATAGTCATTTTCTAGATTATACTTGCCTGTAGGTATGTCATATTTAACACTTTCCAGGCTATCCACTTACATAGAGAGGGAGTAGCCAAAACAGAGGCTGTGTAGAGTTGGTGGCAAGAACGATTACTGGAAATCAAGAGCTTGGATCATGTTCAGATAAGATCAGATTCCCTCCCTCACCCTTCACTGCCCCCTCCCACACATAGCCATGCTTCTGTAAATTCATTTAAGCAGGCCTATGTCAAGTGCAAGATGCAAGGTCTGAAAGCAAATACATCAAGTGAGGAAAAAGCAGGCCCCATTGCGGATTCTCCATGCTCTGATATTCCCATTTTCGCTGTTATTCCACATGGATTCCACATGAAAAACAGCACTGTGTGATTTGTCATCTGAAGGATGCCACCTAAATCAGTCTACTTCAATGTTTAGCCAACCCAGAGCACTTGATTTGTAGGTATGTCTGTAACCACCTTCCCATTGGTTTATACAGTTCTTCAAGAACATGAGCCATTTCTAGTTCATCTTTATCACCTCACTGCTCTAATGTTGGTCTCATTCACTACTGCACATAACCCCTGTGCACACAATATGTTATCCAGAGTAGAGGACAACATTATTCTGTGGGCTCCTAGTGCCTCATGAAATGACAAGTCCTATTCTAGAGCTTTTACATATATTTGCCATTCAGATACTTTCTCGCTTTTTTAGATGTCCAAACTATTGAGGCACAGAGATTTAAACAACTTGCCCAAGGTTATGCATTTCACAGGGGGTAAATTTAAACCCAGGAGTTTAAATTAAGAGTCTATGGTTTTAAACACTTTGCTACATAAGCCTTTTGGTCTTAATGTATCCCGAGGAGAATCCATGATATGTGTCTGTATTAAACATCACACAATGTCCATAAATGCCTCCTTTTATCCTACCTAAATCCTCTATGCTTTAGATTAAGCCACTGGTGTTTTCCTTTGCACAGAGAGGCTGTAGAAGGGCGCTTTATATACTTAAAGATAGTTTTCAAGTCATTCACTTGACTACTGGTTCAATAACACAAGATCTTTTAACCTTTCCATTTAGATCTTATGTCTGAAGATTATAAGCCTTTTTGGGGCACCTTGGTGGAAACTCCAAGTATTCTCCATCTTGCTTAGCTATGAATTGAGCAGATCGAATATCAAATATATTTACGTTAGGATGAAACCACCAAAAATTTAGCAGTTCCATATATGATATGACATTATACAATTTAAAAATATATTTTATTTGTAACATTGTCACGTTTGAGTTTTAACCACCAGAATTTATTGTCCCATCAGATTCCCTAGTCAAGCACTTTTGGAAATAAAGATGTCTTAAAAGTAAAATTGTTCAGTGGTATTCTTCTTTCATAAAACTACCTTCCTATTTTAGAGAAGACATACAATTTTGCTTTATCTTTCTTTTTCTCCTACTATATATTTCCCTTTGTGCCTTTGTATGTTATACATTATTTCTTATTAAACCCCAGAATTCTTATAATTTAATAACAACATTTTGCATAACATTTATAAATTGATATAATTACTATACAGTTATATGATAATACATATTAAGCTACCTTTGCAACTGCTATTGTGAAGAAGAGATAACTCAGTATACCTTAAACTGCTGTCCATAGAAAGGCCTGCTTGCAATGGTGACCCTTAACTGGTGTCTGGGAATTCGAATTTTTCTAGTGATCCAAGCATTCTTCAACTGATAAGTTGAAGATTGCTGAGATTGTTTGTGCAAACAATATGGTTTATACTGAATATTTGCCTTCTCTCCATGAATATGGAATTTTGGCTACTTCTAGGAAGAGAGGGTTATAATTAGTTTCCAATAAAACCTTTTAGTTCCAAGTCTCTGATAAGTTGTTGTCTTTATTCTATTAACAAATCTTTGTACTTTTAAACAGCATTAGACATATGCAATACTATAAATGTTCCCTTGTTTGTTGTACTTTTCCCAATTGCAGTTCTTTTTTTTTTTTAAATATTTATTTATTTTAGTTGTACACAAGCCTTTATTTATTTTTACATGGTGCTGAGGATCGAACCCGGGCCGCGCACGTGCTAGGCGTGCGCTCTACCGCTGAGCCACAATCCCAGCCCCTCCCAATTGCAGTTCTAAGCAGCTTCATCAAGCTCCATAACACCGAGGTACTCAGTGATATCCCTCAAACACACACTCCCAATTTACCTGTAGGTTAAATTCTCCACAGATTTTTATCTTTACTATTGCCTCATTTAGTATCAAAATTTGCTTGTATTCTTATTTAATTTACTCACTCTCTGGTACTGAATTTTCTTTAAATGCATCTTAGCCAAGATATTCCTCTACAGTTAATTTGTTTATCAGAATATATATAAAAAATTGCAAGGTCAAACTTGGATAAAGAGATGGAATTTTGAAGAAGTAAACCAACGAGTGGGAATGATGATTTCAATGAAATGTTAAGATAATTTGCCTCAAATTAGCAATGACTCCTCTTGTTAAATGTGCCTTCTCTTTGATCGCATATCACATGAGGAAATTTTAGGATCGCCAAAATAGAAAATGATTAGAGGGTGTCACATGCCTTCTTTTTTTCCAATCAACTAAAGTTCTAAACTAATATTTAAATATTTCCTGTTGGTGTAATTTTAGCCAGAGAGTCTCATGGCTGACTCATACTGGGAACAGACAAATAGCGTGGCAGAGGACTGAGGGATTGATTATATCGGGGCCAGCATTTCTAGATATTCAGATGCATGATTCATTCTTTGAATCTTAAGGTATATTTTTGTAACTTTTCATAACCATTTGCAAAACTGAAATCATTGAAGGGTGGACAGAGATGGTTTACAAAGCAAGTGTCTGGAGTAATAATTAAATCTACTAAGAACTCCAATGATTTAATAGTCTACTAGCCATCACAGATTTAACAGACTTAAGGATTTTTATTATAAAGATTAAGGAAACATATTCCCCTTAAGAACATTGTAGGATCTTTCAACAAAGAATTGAAATTAGCATGCTTATACATTATCTTTGAGGCAAAAGTTTTGCCCTATATCAGGTTGGGAAAAAGGGCTTAAATATATAAATGAGTTAAAAATTGCTACGTGACTATAATTTGAGATACAGTCCCCCAGGTGAAACTTGAGATTCTCTGTACAGGCTAACATCTTTCATGATTTTTCTAAGAGATGTTATTACAGGTAAGCAACTGCTATTATTCCATCTTTATGCTTGAGTTGCTACAGGCAAATTGACCTCACATTCCAGTTTTTTCTGGGATTCAGATTCTTGTAAAATTTATTGAGATTGTGTGTCAGCCATGCACTGGCAACTTTCATATTTATGACATTAAATTAGACAATATTTTTTGGAGTTGTAATAAGTTTTTTTGCTGGCCAATTAGGTTTCCTCCTAGTATATTTTGAAGAAAGTGATACATTTTCTTCAGTGATTTCTCTTCACTTTGCATAATTGTATTATTTAAATGTCTTTTCCCCCTTTGAGTCAGTTATATTTTTTTTTTTTTTTCTCTTTAAAGTGATACACTGGTTGATAAAATCAGTATTTGCACAGAAATGACATAAAGGACCCTGTAGTTCAGGATTCTTGATTGGGACCTGCCCATGATCTGTGGGCTGTAACTGAAGCTATTTTCATCACTGTTTTGAGATCAGCTGTTAAGATTGTCTGTTGAACAGTTGTGGTCATTCTGCCTCTGACTTTCCAGAGAATTAGAATTCTCTTGCTCTGCCTCCAGTTTTGCTTCAGGGTACACTTATAGTGAATTTGTTTTACTTTTGCATTTACCTTTCAACCAGAGCATTTCAATTGTGTCACATGGTGATTTATCTGATTTCTTTGTGTCATTCTTTTGCCTTATCATAAAAAAAAATATGCAACCCATCCAAGATGTTTTGGAGTAAACTGATGTACTATCAAATTGCTACAGGATAACACCGATGTAAAATTGAAAGACTAGATGGGACTACAAAGATGTACTGTACTTGTTTCCTCAGTAAATGTTGTGAATGTGTCCAGGGGTGGCATACCGTGTGCTGGGCACAGCCATCATACCATTTTTTAATCAACCAGGCAGACATATCTTGCTTTCTCAAATCAGTTGAGTTTCTCTAGAAAGTTTCATTTATAAAAAAAGGTTTTTAAAAGTAATACAATTTAAAAATTACTGTCTAGTCCAATCCAATATTCATTTAGAATGACCCATGAGTAGTATTAACCAAGAATGATTCTTTCTTATGCTTGAATATTGTGCCAATCATAAAACTATTAGAAGAAAGAACTAATATCTTTATAGAACCCAACATGACTATACTCAATTGTTTGCCAACCTAAACCCAATACTTTTCTTCCTGACTTCAGAGAAGGTGATCCTATGCATGGCTCAGAGCTAAAGCTAAGTCAAAGCAAATTGTGGTAGTACATTCTCCTTTCTAGGTCTTGATTAGGGCAGAGGAATGCTTGGCCATTATGGCTAAATTGGGTGAAATTAGTTCTGCTGAGGGGCTTCTGGAAAATGTTTCCTCTCCCATATGAAAAGATCAGTGATAAGATAACTTCTTATCTGCTAGAATTTGAGAATGGCAGAGCAGAAAAATGAAAGTAACTCAGATATCATTGAACCATTGAATTAACCACCCACAGGACTGCCTCATTTCTGGAATAATCATCATATTCAATGCTATGGTTTGGATGTGAGGATGTGAAGTGTCCCTCAAAAGCTCACATGTGAGACAATGCAAGAAGGTTCAGAGGACAAATGATTGGGTTTGAGAATCTTCACCCAATCAGTGAATTAAACCACAGATAAGAATTTAACTGAGTGGTAACTGAAGTGGTAGGGTGTGGCTGGAGGAGGTATGGCATTGGGGGTGTGGCTTTGGGGTTATATATTTGTACCTGACCAGTGTAATCTCTTTCTCTCTTCCTTCTGATCATCATATGAGCAGCTTACTTCCACCACACTCTTTCTCCATGATGCTCAGCCTTACCTCAAGCCCTGAGGAATGGAGCCTTCTATGGATTAAGACTTCTGGAAATGTGAGATCTCTAATAAACCTTTCCCTCTCTGATCAGATATTTTAGCCACAGCAGCAAAAAAGCTTATACATTCAAAAATAATACCATTTGAAAAGCAACTTGACATTTCCTTACTGCTTTTACACAAAAGTCAAACTGGTAGACCAACATTGTGAGAAGTAAGGGAAATGGATTCTAGCCTACACTGTGTATCTGCTGTTAGGCATTGTATTAGGCAGTTTCTAAATCTAATCTTATATATTATTTTCCATATACTTAAGTGTTATCCTTGTTTTCAAAAGCATCTGAGCCTGCAAAATATTTAACAAATTTATGGAGATATGAAAGCTACCAAACTGAAATTCAAACCCAGGATTATCTAATTCTGAAGTTAAATAAATGTTGTTTAGCCAGTTCAATGCATTAAACTGTTTTAATACTAATATGATTAGACAGGACACATGTCCATCAGCTTTCCTTCAACTTTCCCTTTTCAATTTTTATCTAGAATGGCTCAAGCATTAACTATACCCAGCATCATTTTGAAATTGTAGTCAATGGAATCCACTCCCTTCTGATACAGGAGGATGCTGGCCATATACTTTTTCAATTATCATTATTGTCAAAAAGAGAGTTTATTTTAGTATTTGATAAGATGATTTTTGTCTTTAAAGTATTATATCTAAAATTATCTGACGAGATAAATCTGATTATGAGAGAACAAAATGCTATTATAGAAATAGAATCATATTTTATTTGTGACATTTCTTGAAAGGAAGGATTTATTTGGGGGTTTTAATAATGTGTTTTGGGAGAGAAAGCTATGCTTGGAACATTTCTTTTTAATTTGTAAGATGTACAAAACCTCATCTCAGTAATGACTGAATGCCCAGGCATAAGCATTACTTACAATAATCAACATTGCTTTCTGATCTATGACTTATATTTTAAGTTTGTGGAGATTTTATCAATAGAATGAGACATAATAGTTAATATTTACTGAAAACTAATGTGAATGCAGTGACATTACAGGTATAAATGCTATACTAGCTATATGAATTTTTGTATTCAAATAGTTGTTATTTACTTTTTGTCATTTTCAAGTACAGACAGCTGAAGATGTTCTTGGGAGGAACAAAAATGATTGTGTCTCTTTGGCCTGGCATCACATTTGTTCTCTGCAGTATTTCTGGCCTACTTTCTTGTTTTAAAGAAATACAAATGGATTATTTCTTTTACTAAGTACAGTTGAGATTATTATTATTTAAAGTAACTGAGTCATATTTAATGCTTATGTTAGGAGACATGAAATTCCAATGATTTCTCTCAGCCTTTCTTCTTTCATAATACCCCTATTACTAGAGATAATAAGGAAGTCATTACTGGGATATTTGACTACTCATCAGAGCAAAGGCTGTATTATGGCATGGAAATTATTGGTGATGAAATGGGGTAACAACAGGCTAAAATTTTTAACAAGGCTTTCAAAACTCCTACCACTGCTCAGTCAGTAGAGAACTCCGTGAATATCACACATGCTGTGAGCTTTCGTGGGTAAAACAATCTCGTTCAATATTAGCCTGGACCTGTTTGAAGTAGACAATAGAAGTATCTCTGCCTACCTGGTAGATTATCATTTCCACTATGCCACATGACATCGTATGCCTCTGAATTTCGGAAAACTTTGGAAACATAATTAATGTTGAACTGAGTTTCCTTATAATATTAAAATCTGGAAAATTAGAATAAGTTAAATTAGGGTTTTTATTTTTTATTTTTTTATCTTACCTCCAAGTTTAATATTTTCTTGTTAAGTGTTATTTGGCAAGTTTCACTCTCGCTCTCCATATCCAGTTTAGCTTCAATTTTTGTAACTTTTTAAATTAATTAAACCTAGGTTTTAATGTATTTAACTTAATTTTTATCCAAGTTTCATAGGATAGGTGATCATCAATATTGTAGTCTCACGTCCAACTGTTCAAATGCAGGTCTTGTTAAATATACTCTTACAACCCTATTAATTTACAGGCAAATTGAATAGAAATACAATTTAAGGATCATGTTGGTAAAATGAAATCTCATATCACTTTATTATAATGCATATTTCTGATGTCTAGTTTATATTGTGTTTTCCATATGACATATTTAAATGTTAAAACATCATTGATGCATTGGTATTAAAAATCATACATACATTGATCATTTAAGACTGTTTATTTTTCTGGTGTTCAAGGTTGACTTGTGTTATTTTTTAAAAGATACAAAAAAATTAACTGAAAAAAATTTTTTTTCTCTTTAGGTACTGAGGATTGAACCCAGGGGTTCTTAACCACTGAGTCATATCCTCAGCCTTTTTTATATTTTTATTTATTTATTTTTATTTGTTTTCATTAGTTATACATGCCAGAAGAATGCATTTTGACATAAATGTACACAAATGGAGCAAAACTTCACATTCCTCTGGCGGTGCATGATGTACTACCACACCAGTTATGTATACATACATGTACATAGGGTAATAATGTCTGACTCATTCCACCATCTTTCCCACTCCCCCAACCCCCTCCCTTCATCTCACTCCACTCTGCCCTATCCAAGCTTACTCCATTCTTCTCTGGCTGCCTCTCCCATAATGGATCAGCATCTGCATTTCAGAGAAAACATTTGGCTTTTGGTTTTCTGGGATTGGCTTATTTCACTTATCATGATATTCTCCAACTCCATCCTTTTACCTGCTAAGGATGAGTAATATTTCATTGAGTATATATACCACATTTTCTTTATCCATTCATCTGTAGAAGGGTTCCTAAGTTGTTTTCATAGTTCAGCTATTGTGAATTGAGCTGCTATAAACATTGATGTGGCTGTGTCTCTGTAGTATTCTGATTTTAAGTCCTTTTGAGAATAAACCGAGGAATGGGGTAGGTCAAATAGTGGTTCCATTCCAAGTTTTCTGAGGAATCTCCATACTGCTTTTCAGAGTGGTTGCACCAATTTACAATCCCACCAGCAATGTATGAGTGCACCTTTCCCCCCACATCCTTGCCAACATTTATTGTTGCTTGTATTCTTGACTGGAATGAGATGGAATCCCGGTGTAGAACCATACCAGTTTTGATTTGCATTTCTCTGATTGCTAGTGATGTTGAACATTTTTTCATATTTGTTGACCAATCCAATCATATTTCTTCTTCTGTAAAGTGTGTGTTAAGTTCCTTTGCCAGTTTATAGATTGAGTTATTTGGGTTTTTTGGTGTTAGGTTTTTTGAGTTCATTATATATCCTGGAGATTAATGTTCTATCTGAGGTGCATGTGGCAAAGATTTACTTCCATTCCATAGGCTCTCTGTTCATGTTATTGATTGTTTCCTTTGCTGATAAGAAGCTTTTTAGTTTGATTCCATCCCATTTATTGATTCTTGATTTTACTTCTTGTACTTTAGGAATCTTGTTAAGGAAGCTGGGTCCTAAGCTGACATGATGAAGATTTGGGCCTACTTTTTCTTCTACCAGGCACAGCATCTCCATTCTAGTGCCTAAGTTTTTAATCCTCTTTGAGCTGAATTTTGTGTAGGGTGAGAGGAGTTTAATTTCATTTTGCTATATATAGATTTCCAGTTTTCCAGGAACCATTTGTTAAAGAGGCTATCTTTTCTCCAATGTATGTTTTTGGTGCCCTTGTCTACTTCAAGATAACTGAATTTATGTGGGTTTGTCTCTGTGTCTTCTATTCTGTACCATTGGTTGATGTGTCTGTTTTGGTGTCAATACCATGCCATTTTTGTTATTATAGCCATATAGTATAGTTCAAGGTCTTGTGTTGTGATGCTTCCTGCTTTACTCTTCTTTCTAAGTATTGCTTTGGCTATTCTGGATCTGTTATTTTTCCAAATGAATTTCATGATTGCTTTTTCTAGTTCTATGAAGAATATCATTGGGGGTCTTGCTGAGTTGCTAAGTACCTCACTAAGTGCCTCACTAATTTGCTGAGACTGACTTTGAACTCATGATCCTCTTGCCTCAGCCTCACTAGCCTCTGGAATGCATGCATGTGCCACCACGCTGGCTGAAATATATTTTCAATAGTAGGAAATGTAAAGATCAAAGGCAGAGAAGTAAGAAAACCAAATGTTAATAATTAAATGTATCACTAATTCAAACATATAAAATACAAGACATGTGGAATACAGAGAGCTATCATGAAGAAATGGAAAGGGTCAGGAAAATTCCAGTTAGGTACTTAGCCAAGTAGAGACTCCTCAAGTTTACTACCTTGTTTGAATCTCTCATTTCTAATTTGGGTTACTAGCTTACAGATCAGGAAAATTAATTAAATTCATTGTGACTTACAATAACTGGCATCCATTCCAAAGGCATTTGTTGAGTGTGGAATAACAGAAAAAAATATTAGTCACTCATTCACCACATGGGGATTGTCCTTAAGGAAGAGTTTATATTTGTTCTCTAGGTTGTGGGAGAAGGTAAGTAAACTAAAAACTGAGAGCTGTGTACTAGTGTTAGGTTAAAGCAACATGCAAGTGATATGGAGATGCTTTCTGAGAACTTTTCTAAAGGGAGTGAAAGTTGGATTGAGACTTGATGGATGAAAAATGCACCCAGGGTTTTCAAAGTTATATTAATTTTAACTTATCTGGTGATGATAAGAATAGTAGTAATTCTTGTTGCCATTTACTGACCACATAGTATGTACCAGGCATTTTGTGTATTTTGTCTCATTTATAATTTTCATAAGTTTTGGAGTACTGATATTTTCATTTTATATGTTTATATACAGATAGATTAAAAAGAAGCATGCATATATTAGGGTTGCTTACTATCACAGAGCTGATGAGTCCAGACCTATGGGGGGGTGGATATGAAGAAAAGACAAGAGATAAGAAACAGCCAGACATATTAGGGAAGCTGCAAGGAACTCAGTTTGTCTGGAGTAAATAATTTCTTCATTTATTTCTACAAAATTCACTAAATGAATGTATTAAGCTATTGTGAGGAATGAGATAGGCAATATCCCTGTCCTTATAAAATAAATTCTGTTCTAACAATGAGAGGCAGACAATAAACAGTAAGCAAATCAACAAATTCAGCTATTGGTATGTTCTAAGAAGATAATAAGACAGGGTGATGATATAGCATGTGACAGACTGATGAATAAGCCACACTATGGTATATTCAATGAAAACCAAAATGAATGCACTGGACTACTATGTGCCTGTGTGACTCATTCTCAACAATCTAACATTAAATAAGAGCAGTTACTCCTAAAAGATTACATAAAGACTGATACATAGGTAATAAAGTAAAGCACTAAAATGATACATGTATGCATATGTGTGTGTGCATGTGTGTATGGGGGTATGTTTTTTTCATGTAAATAGAAGCAAAACATAATGATGACTGCAGGGTTCAGGTTGGGGAAAGAAGGTTGGGATAGGCAAAGATATATATATATGTATGTATATATATATGTATGTATATGTGTGTGTATAGTATATGTATGCATGTGTGTATATATATATATGTGTGTGTGTGTGTATACATGAATATGTATAATTATCAAGATCCTAGCTTTTCTGTATGTGTTCTATGCAGAAAAATAATTAGCACATTGTTTAAAAGAGCTAATTCCCTAATGAAAAAGGAGGTCGTGCACAGCTCTTAGAGGAGAAAGTTTCATGAACCAAAATTAAGATTAGTTCAATTCTATGCTCACAATAAAGAGAGAAAGAGCAATTGGTGGGAGCATATTTCCTCAGGTACCACAGAGCTGTTCACCCCAACCCGAAGTAGCTACACCGAGACCCTGGGGCAAGAGAATTTCCAGAAGAGGAAACAGCATGTGACTCTGGGGCATGGTTGGCAGTTCAGAAATTGAAGATGGAAAGTGAGACTTGGGGGAAGAGACTGTGGGCAAGAGTAGCAAGAAGTGAGACTGGAGCATAGACAGAGAACCCAGCAAGGACTCCAAACCTGGCTTCCTTTTCACTGTCTGTAACCTGAAGAGAATGATCCAGATACTTCTGCAGACCTCTTGCTTTCATTGGGGAAACTCTCTTTTACATACGAGTTTGTGCATGAGTTTGTTTTAAGAATAATCCATAGCTTGTGGGGAAAAATGTAAAAATGACCGCCTTGGATGTATGCTTAGTCTCTTGCCATCCGCCTGATTAATTTCTGATTTGAGTCCACCTGTGCAGGATAATGATGACATTAGAATTTTGGGCCAAGCACAAATCACACCACAGATTCTATCGTTATCTCCAGAGGGTGTCCATCAGATGTGGAGGCATGGCACATGCTCTGGAAGATAATTTGATAATAGAAGAGGTTATTTCACCTCCTTTATTTGAGAATGTTGAGGTCTTTTTATTTTGTTGTTGTTTCTCGGGAGAAAGTGATAAAGACACAACCATGCTAGTTAATACTCAACTACTAAATTCGTAGTAGCAGAATGCATTTCAACAGTTCTGAGTAAAAAGTCTTCCTTGAAGGAAATGTTTAGAAAGTTCTGACAGCATACTGATGTGCTATCCAATTGCAGATACCAAAGTCAGTTCACTTTTAGAAAATCACCGAGATTCTATTCCAGTCACATTGGTATTACTCACATTTTTTAGTGTTTTTCAATCTTCAGTTCATCTTTTTTCCTGCAGAGTGGAGTCAATACGAAATCCTGGATGAACACAGTAGAGAACAAATGTCATAGATGTGAGATCTGCATAGCTCTGCAGGGGCAAGACTTTTTCCTTGTCTCTGTTTTCTCACCTATAGAATGAGAGTGCTGGTCTAGAACAATCACCAAAGGATCTCATAGCCATCAATGTATAATTATTTGGTGAGACTTTTAAAGAATGAAAATGACCTCTCTTTCATTCTTATGTTAAAAAATAAAATGATTTCAAAGTTTATAAATATTAGATACAAATGAAGAAAATTGGCAGGTCTAAATTTTTTTTTTTTTTTTTTTTGAGCAAGTACAATGGACTGGAGGTATTTTTAAACTTCTTAACTAAATTGAGCAAATCAAGCAGATAGTGAAAATTTAATAAATTCTGTTTTGGGCATTTTTATAATTAAAAAATCATGTTTTACAAAATGAAAATAAATTTTCTTCTATCAGAAAATATTTAAAAATTAATCCCTAACGTATAATTTCAATTTGAAATAAAATAAAAACAAAAGACATTTATTTTGCCCCCAAAATGTCAAACTAATAAGCACATGCATCAGCATATTCATATGTGGATTGCTAATAATAATGAAAGATAAGTTGAAAATATAGAAAACAAAGCAGAGTGAACAAAAAACTTTTATTGCATCTTACAGAGGAAAATAATCCTGTCCCAACAGTGATCATAACATAGAGTCAACTTCAAGTTTATAAAGAAGTACTTAAACTGTCATATGAATGATTGAGAAAATGAGAGCTTAGGATAATGAGAAGAGTGTTTGATCAATGTGGGCTGAAATAAAGTCACGTTTTGTATAGGACAGAGGTGGGGTGGAATTCTGACATTAGAAGTCTTATTTTGAATCCTTAAATCTAAACTTATTTAAAATGAGAAAACCTCTTGGAGTTGTTTCCATTAAAAAACATCAGATTTTATTTATAAATAAATTCTGTATTCCCTAGGATTTGTGTGTGATTTTTTCAACACAAACTTAACTGAATGACTTGTACTTACATGTACTTAAACACATGCATATGTAAAAACACAAGCCCTTCTGAAAAGATATCTCTGAAAATAATATTTTAGCCAAGAAAATTTAATGTATTACTTCAACTATCAGGATTGCCTTAAGTGAAATATATTATTAGTTTTTTTTTGATGACAGAAGAAATGCATGTGCAGTGTAAGCATGTTTCCGATTTGTGTTCCAGTATAAAATTAATTGATTTATTTATTTGTATTTGTTTATACTTTTGTGTCTCAGGGTAATATCTGATACATTTTCTAAATTTTAACTTTTAGTTCTCATTCTGCATAATATTGATATTAAACACAATCAGGCCCCTCCATTTCTTCAAAAAATATTGAATGGCAGACACTATTCTGGGTGTTTGAGTGCACCAAGAACTAAAATGGACAAGTGACCTGTGCCCTTGTGGAGCTTATACTTTAGAAAGAACAGATAGTCAGCAACAAACATAATAAACAAGTATGTGATACAGGATTTAAGATGATAAGGACTATGGAAAGAAAAATAAATGGTGATGAAAACTTGTTTCTTTTCTATACACCACAGCCATTATTCAACAAAATTTCTGAATACCTATTTGACATGTGTGTATTTGTTTATGAAAAATATTATTAACCCATATCACATTGCCTGAAATATAGAGGATATTGAATCTTATGTGTGGATAAAGCAAGTGGAAGAATGACAGAATATTATGCACTGTATGATTAATGATCATAAAGTCTATTTTTTGTACAATTCTCCAAATACTACTTCCTTTAAAATTAGTTTTGAAACATATTGAAATGTTAAAGTTCAGAGTTTGGTTGGTTATGTTTTAGTGCTTTTTCTAGTTTTCTATGGAAGCTGAAATGTTATTATATATTGATTTTCATGTTGTCTTGGGATAGGTTAATACTAGGAAAGTTATATGTAGATATTTAATATTTGTAATATTCTGACTCAGAAGTTTTGATCTAGAAAGGTCTAAGGGATCTTTCCCTATGGCAAATCTCCAAATAAACAAAATTATTTCATACATATTAAATATATCTGTAATGCATAAATATAAATATATCATGACATACAGATTACATTTCTATCTGAACTGCTTTAAATATTAAGTATAATATTTAAAATATATATTAAATATAGCTTGTTTTATAGAAATGTTTTAAACTCTACTTTGCCTACCTCCATCCTGGATGTCAAAGATGGACCCTCATTTATCTTCATTCAAAGCACATAGCACATAGTGGGTATTTAAGAAAAATGAAATGAATTTTGAATGTTCAAGACAATTAAGAACCAGCTAGGAACAAGTAAACTTTGGTTAAGTAGAAAATTTTATATAATAGCATTTCAAAGAAGCAGAATTTAATTTGTTGTTGTTAAATTATATGAGCCAGAAGAGACAAAAAAAAAATAGTAATGGAAGATTGGATTCATTTTGCTATTTTTACTGTCATCTTTTTGCTCTTTTCATTGAGCCTGTTCAGAGTTGCTCCATTAAGGAAATAATAAGGGATCCTAAGTATGTGTTTTCAACTGTAAACTCTCATAAAAGCTTTGGAAATAAGTATGTTCCTTACTGATAACTTGATAACTCATTATTCTTTTGATGATGGTAAATGTGCACATTTAATTTTATTCAAACTATTAAGTAAATTTTACATTTTGAAATATTTCATTTTCTACTAAAGAAAAACATACAGTGATATATGATACGAAAGAATAGCCTGTCCTTTTCCTCCTTTATGGAAAAACCCTTTTATCTGCTCTGAAAATGTCTTGCTTTCTCTTTTTTAGCTTGTTAACTTTATTTAAATCATCCATTCTTATGCAATCATAATAAGCCTCAAAATAGCATTATTACATGGAAAGTAAGATACAGAACTTTTACTATCCACTAATGTAGAAGATAGGGGTATTGGCAAAGAGAAAGTCAATACATCTCTTTTGAAGAAATTCACCATTGCAATCTGGTGTTTAATATTTTAATAAGTTGCTGCTGCAACTTTTGTTTAAAAGCAAACATTTTTCTTTTCTTCATTTTCAGAAAGTAGTGAAAACAATACAATTACAGTTTGGAATTAGTGTGCACTTACTGTCCCTACTTTCTATTCTTTGATCTTATTTATTTTTACCCATTAAATAACCTTTACTGAATCTTCAGTTTTTCCCTATTATAAAGATATATTTTAAAATCACACCTTTCTGGTATGATAAATTAAAGGAATTTCTCTGTTCCTAGGAAAAATGTGAAAATGTGAACTTTCAGAGATTAAAGTAGTATTTCATTCTTTTCAAGGAAAATAAATTAATATTATGGGTTGATTTTAACTTGAAGGGAAGTAATTTGGTTGTAGGGCAGATCATGTATAAATGAAACAGACAGTTGTTTAAATGATACGATTTGAAGCAGCTGAATTCTTTGCTTGGCTAAATTATTTCCTTCCCAGGCCTTCCATACAGCCAGAGATAACACGCAGCATAATTGCATTAACTAGTATTGAAGCACATGCAGATACATTTGCTAAATAGGAAGTGTTCCCACACTAGTTATCACACTGAATACTCCCTTCAGGGGATTTAGTTTCCTAGATGCTGCTTTTTTAAAGCAATTAGCTGAGAAGGAGTAAGAATGAGGGCAGCTTAAACTTTAAAGGTAAGGATGAAAGAAACCTATGAAGTAGAAAATATTTTTTAGCAATACTTATAAAATATTTCCATGGAGGGTTATTAGCAGGTAGAGGGCAACATGAAAGCTCTTGCTGTCTGAGATAAAGTACACAGATGGGGTAAGAGTCCTCCATATGGGAGTCTGAATAAAGAGGCAAGGGAGCCGAGTCATCCTTCTGAACAAAGAAAGGGGTCTTTGTCATAACGACCATCCTTCATGTTGTCCATGCTGTTACATTTTCATTTCTGTACAAATTTTCATAGTGTTTATTGTATGTTCCTTTTCTACTTCTCTAAGAACATAAATATTGATCAACTGTAAATTGGCCAATTAAACCTTCAAAAAGTATATCAAAGCAAATGGTGAAAAGCTTAGCTTGTACCAGTCACCAACACATAAAATTATTAGAGGGCAAAATCCACAAACTGAACGTAGACACCCCACCTTTGATCAGTGATGTGTTCAATCTGTGAAATTATTTTGAGAAAGCCATAGAAATAGGGACTTGTACTGCCACTGAATTCACAGTAATAGCATGAGGAAGATATTTTAAGTTAGATAAGATTATTTAAGGTCCTGTAGATTCTCCACATTAGACTAGGGTAGTATATTTAATTCTGCGAGGATGATTCTATATGATGGTTAGGGGAGAAAAGTATTAGGATTTTTAAAATAAATTTTTAAAAATTCTAAAATTTCTATCTAATATTTTTAAATGGAAACACATAAAATGAGAGTTTGCTCCCTTTCATTTCGACATTCGGCCTTTGAAGTGTTTTTATCCTCCCGATATACCTAAGAAAAAAAGGAGGCCTTCATGAAGGTCCACTGCCTGTCTGCTCTGTCTCATGGTCATCTACCCTAATTGTGCTGTGTGTCCTCTAGAGACACAGAATTACTCTTTATGGTCTCCCCCATAACCACTTTCTAAAACCCCCATTTCCTACAAACACTGAGAGTCTGCTAGAAAACTCGCTCCCCAGTTGGGCTTGATCAAATACCTGTTCAAATTTCAGAATGAAGCTTCCCTTCATTTTCCTTGTCAGATACCAGTACTCTTTGAATTCTTTAACACTCTGCACATATCTCCATTATATCATTTCACTTTTCTTGTGATAAATTATTTGTATGTATTTCTCTTTATTTAAATAATGTTTTCCTTGTGATCAGAAGACCATGATATGCCAGGTGCAGTGGCACACATCTATAATCCCAGCAGCTCGGGAGGCTGAGGCAGGAGGATCTTGAGTTCAAAGCCAGCCTCAGAAAAATTGAAGCACAAGGCTATTCAGTGAGATCCTGTCTCTAAATAAAATACAAAATAGGGCTGGGGACGTGGCTTAGTGGTTGAGTGCCCCTGAGTTCATTCCCTAGTACCCCCATAAAAAAGAAGACCATGATATTTCATCTTTTTAACTCTCTTCCTCTTAGCACCAGGTCTATTGCTGTGTGGGTAATCATGCCTTCTGAATTAGCAAATAAATGAATAATTGAATACATAAATAGAAATGATTTTATCCAAGGCATATTTTCTGGAACATAGGTAAATAGTGCCAAGGAAAGAGTCAGGCAAGGTTCAAATCATATTTGTGTTTTCTCTTGCAGCATTTAGAAATAATTAATAGTGAAGTTTAGGCTACCAGTGTTACTATTATTCTTTAATAATTATTGTCAATGTTTTCATTCAATGAAAAATAGGTAAAATTATATCTTTAGATATTACTTTTAGAAATTTAAAACTATGCCACTTGTTTGTTTTAGAGCAGACATTTACTAGATACATTTGAAAAATGTAGAATAATTTTTTTTATTTCCTATAAATAAAATTTTAAAAATATTTAATCTTTTTCTTCTGTAAATACTTACACATGTACTCAATATTCAAGCTAATGAAAATATATAATCAAGTTCCAAGAACTGATACCTCAATTCTTATTTTGGTAAAAGTCACAGGATATCATCCTCTATTAAATGAATTATGGTCTTTAGTTTGTACTCACTTTAGTTAAAAATAAGCAACTAGGCCTTCCAATATTTGGACAACATTGCTAATTGATATTTTTATCTTGTTGGAATACCCTTGTGCCTTCACCCCTATATTTATCTAACTAGAAAATACTAATAATTTCAAACTTAGCTGACACATCTACTGATGTATGAAGACTACCCCTCTGAAGATAGCCCCCACTGTGTTCTCAGAGCATGCTGTTTTGTCTCTGACCACACTGCATCTCACTGCCACTAGACACATAGTGAAGACCGTGTATGTCATATCTGTAGTGCACCACAGCTTCTCCACTGAGAATGCACAGAAGTCTTTCATCCAGCACAACATCTCTAAAACATCTGAAAATTTTCTTTCCTAATAACTAAATGTAGAGATTTCTAGTTTCTCTTGGGAAAAAAAATAATCGGAGAATTGTTTGATCCTGTGTTTACATACCTATAAAAGTGGCTGGAACTGTGAAAAAAACATTGGTTTGGGCATGAGAAATGGGATCTCCAATTTTTCACTGGTCCTATGCACACACTTTTCTAACTTGTATTACCTGGACAGCAACTGTAGACATGTGGATTTAGGGCCCTAATCTGAGGTTGTCTCTCAAATCTGTTATGAAAGAATATATGACCTTGGCCCAATTAATCTTTTCTTTTATCCACGAATTGGGCATAATAATAATATCTTGCGAATGGAATAGTATTATGGATTGAATGAAAAAAATGCAACTAAAATGTTAAACAGAGTACCTGTCATACTAAAACTAATATAGGTTTATGAAACTCTCAGTTTTAATTTGGTTATAATATAAGGAATTTTGCAAAGCAAAGAATTTTAACAGAGGAGATCTGAAGACAACAAAAGCAATTTTTAATGGCATTTGTATTTGTTCAGTAAGAAATAATGAACCAAATTAACAATAGTTTGAATAAGAAAGTAGTTTTCACCCCTCTCCCAGAGCAGCCTAGAGATATTCAGCCTACAACAACCTATAACTGATATGGGATCCATAATATTGGGGTCCTGGATCCTTTCCAACTTGTGTCACCATCAACATTTGAATATCACTATTCATATGAGCAATTAAAAATGACTGCATCACATGTATTTGAGGGGAAAGAAACAGAAAAAAAAAAAAAAAAAAAAAAAAGCTTCACCTTTACCTTCAAAAACAAAGCCCAGAAATGTACAGCTTGTATCTGCACACATCACATAGGTCAGACTTAGTTACAAGGAATACTGGGAAATGTAATCTTTAGTTTGGCAAACATATGCCCAGCAAAACTCTATCCTTTGGAAGAATCAAAGAGAGGATTCAGGGAGGCAACAATCACGTCACAGAATCAGGAGGTAAAAAGAGAAGTTTTTATATGTGTCCAACGTTTAATTCTTAAAAATAGAAGATGGAAAAAATTGTGCAAGGCTGATACATATATACATATTTGTTACTTGATAATGAAAAAGTAAAAATCAAATATATTGCAACTATCCAAAAGAGAGGTTCTCTATAGGTATTAGAATTGCCTATCTCTGTCCTGACACCCTCTTTGTAAAACATAGGTCCTTGTCTTTTTGAGGCTCCAAATTAGAGAATCCCATATCTCCTTGTTGACCCTTCCTAAATATATGTGTATATCCAAATTTATTTATTTATTTATTCAGTTTCAGGCCACTCATTTTTTTTTTTATTTTTAATCTTAGGTAGATGCTAAGTCCACATCTTAATGTTTAAAGGAAATAATCAGCTACAAGAATCCCCACCATAACCCCATAAGCATAGACTTTTCAAAGGAAGACCCAGGCACTATAACCAACCAAGGAAACTGCATTCTCACATTAACACAATTTACAATTATCCAGGCAGGCTGAGTGTGATTAGTTAGCTGGAATCTAGCCAGGACTTTGAGACAAGCACTGCTACTTCCCTGGAAAGGTGCCTTGGGATTTTTAATGGCCACTTATGGTCAAGCCTGGAGTTTTGCATCTCATCTAGAAAACCGTACCTCTGGGAGCACAGCATTTCTAGCTCCATTACTTGCTAACTACTGACAATGTTTCTACAAATAGAAGTAAATGTTAAGCACTGAATCACATGATCTTTTTTCTATGAATTACTTCTTGGTTATTTGATCAGGGGAGTTCTGTGTGTTTTGTGGATGAGCATGGAAGTAATTATTGACAGGGATTGAGTTATGTAATATAACCATTTTATTCAAAATTAGTTGAGATGTGCCACTTTTTTGCAGTATCACAAAAATGTTTAATAAATTTTTAAAAAGCCACTAAATTTTTGTAGCTTTTTAAAGCATTTATCAATCTTCATTCATGAGTAATACATGCTAAGATATCTTCTTTAATATTGGAATCTTTTATGAACAGTTAAGTAGAACATTATATTTTTATCAGCCTTATGAAACAAATAAAAATGGAGGAATTTAATTCTGCTATATGCAATGAATTAAATATTTCTTGGTAAATTTGTCAAAACGTTGGAATTTTTGAAAATTGAGTATTTGAAGGGTTGAGATTCCTAAAGGGAAAAAAAATTCCTTTTTTAAAATTATTTCTTCATGTTTTTTGACATTCTCTAGAAATTTGATAGATTGGTTTTTACCTTACTTTCTTGAGAAGAAGCAAACTACAGAATATTTCTTTAGGAAGCAAGAAAATATAACATCTGAGGAAAGACAAGCACTTTTCTTTCTATAGTAAAGTTATTTTATGAAAAAAAATATCAAGAATTATAAAGATATCATTTAACAATGAACATTTTGTTTTTAATAAACTGTATCTTATATAAGTCTATTGGCACTGCTATTATTCTATTAGATTCTCATATTACTATATAAACATGACTTTCTTTGCCAGAAATTTGCATTGTTTTGAAATCTGGCATTTTCACTTTTGAAGTCTGTTCATGTAAAGATTTTATGAATCTTTATACATTTTTTTTTTTGAGTAAGATGATCATACAATTTAATGTCAGTGCTGGAAGTTTGTTGAGGGGAAAAGAGGCATTATTTGTACTTACTATCAACTGAGTTTGTCTCTGGAAATCAGAGGTATGGTCACACTACTGGTGGTGTGTTCATCATGGTTTGTAATTGTGTATTCATGGGTGTAATCTTGCAATTGATTAAAGTCCTGTACCATGGTAACTGTGAACACAGGCTCTGGAACCTACTGCCTGCTGTTGACATCTGACATATACAATGATGCTGTGACATTGTTGAGAAACTTCCAGATTGATTTCTTTGTGACATTCGATAGTGTAAACTTCCAAATGAAAGACTGATTCACCAGATGAGTGAGTTTCTGCCTGATTTGACATTCTTCAAGAAAGACTAAACATGGACTATTTGTTTTATGTTTTCATTTTTTGTTTTGGTTGCTTTTTACCTTTTTGACCAAAGTGACTACTACCTTGCTGTTGATCAGAGTAAATGAATAAGTTCCTTAACAAGACTGTATTGTGAAATGATTGTATTTATAATTTAAACATTGTTGATTTAAATAGTTTAGGTCAATATCTCTATATTACTCTACATATTTTCTGTGTAACTGCCTCTAATTCTGAGCATATAATTTTAATGTCTCTACTTTAGTATTCAAAATAAATTATATTTGATATCATTATGTGATATATATCATTACATGCCATACACTTGTAGAAAATACGCATACCCACTGTTTTGCAGAAATGGTGATAATTATCTATACACATCACCTTGTTTATTTTGCTATGAAGTATGGCATACTTTACTAATGAGGGAAGTGAAGACAGTATGCATGTATATGTTGAAGATTTAAACAAGTTGCATTTGTAGTTGCATTTAGACTACTCTGTTTTTCTGCTTATGTATTCATGAAATTATATCTGTACTTAAAAATCATTTAATATATTCATAATAGAAGCAGTCTACTTAGCATTTCTGTACCACAGTTAAATAATTAGTATATTAGTACAGGACATTTTTTCATGCTTCAAATATTTTGCATTTTTCTATAATAGTTCCATAATTGTACAGCTATATTATTTATTTCTAATTTTATTATTTAAAGGAATGACTAAGATTATTTATGTTTATTTACTAATTAATTGAAGATAGTTTAAATGTGGTTTAAATATTAGTATTATTAAATATGCTAGATTAAAATAACTAAGATAATCAAGTGGCAATGTTTCCAAAAGGAATGAAGGAAACCTAGTTCTCTGTCTTATCATTCTTGATGTAAATCTATTAACTTCTAGATGCCTTGGATTTCAGATTTAGGATAGATATTTATATAGTAATATAGTGTCAGAAAGAAAAATAATCTCAAAAATGTTATTTAAAATATTGGTATTACTAAAAGCACTCACTGAATGTAAAGATAAATGGGATAATGTAGGGAAGCACACAGAAGTATTTTGAAGAAAGGCAATATATGAAACAGAAGGAACATTGAATTCTTACCATAACAAACTGATGTAAGTGAAAAATATGCCATAGAACTAGTCCCTGTGAATTTCTTCCTTTTATGTTTTACCTTTCAAGTTTCATTATGTAAATAGCTTCTAAGCCACACAGTATTGCCACAAGACCCACCTGCCATGATGACATTTGACAGCATATTACCCTGGCACAGAGAAGTCCATCATACAGGGCCATTGCTGAATTGTTTCAGATATTTTTTACTCTATATATTTTAGAAAAGAAAGAGTACATTTATGTGGTTAAAATCAGCGGTCTCTTGCTTTGCCTGATCTATGTAACTCATTAAGTGTTTTATTTGGATGCTTATTAACATATTTCTGAATCCTTGAACATGATTTTTCCTTATTTATTAATTTTAGATATTATTTATTGAATGGAATATTTTGTTCTTTAACTCATCTAAATGAGAAGCAAAATTATACTTGAAAGTTGAAAATCAGTATACAGTATTTGTATTATTATAGTTTTTTAAGGAATGATTCATGACAGGCCAAAAATATGCTATATATTTTCTTGTACAGATTTTGAAAATTTATTTTTCCTGATGTTTCTATTTAGCTGTCATTTTCTTTCAGTTACTGTTGCATTATAGTACAATTATTGCCAGGTTCTTCATGATATCATGTATTCATGTTTAGTCCCCCTTTCCCTGGAGATCACTCTCTGTGGCCACTCAGTTTTCTTTCACCATTCTGCATTGCATACTTTGCAGCCTGCTACTTCTCTTCACTGACCTCCTGGGCAGGATTCTGGATAACTTATTTTCTATCTTGCTTTGATTCCTTGTTTTCTTGAAGGAAATCCTCATAGGTCTTCCAGAAAATAATAGTGAAGAGTAAACTTAATATTGAATATCTGAAAATGTCTCCTTCCATACTACACACAATTAATTGATGATTTTGGTGAATAGGCTGGGTTTTGAATACTAAGCTAAATAGAATTTCACACAGTGTTTGAAGTGTACCTTTAACATGCAATGTCCCTGTTAAAAGTCTGATGTGATTTTTATTCCTTTTCTCTTTCTCTCTAGCTTTCTAATCTCCACCCCTTTACTGGCTTCTTGATCCTCCTAATGTATTCATAGGTACAATTTTAATATGATTCCTAGTATTCTGAAAATTTCAAAATATTCTATATATTTATTGTTTGTTGTTATAATATGCTATCCTCTAATACTAGTCGTTTATTCCC
The DNA here is from genome assembly GCA_025594165.1 of Tamias sibiricus. Classification (NCBI taxonomy): domain Eukaryota; kingdom Metazoa; phylum Chordata; class Mammalia; order Rodentia; family Sciuridae; genus Tamias; species Tamias sibiricus. The sequence goes on from CM046660.1 coordinate 83,115,858, forward strand.
TTAACTAAGGAAGACTGTTTGTCTGAGTTCTTTGATAATTTATTCTTCTATGTGTTCTTTGTGCTCTCTTTCTATAACTCCTAATGTTGGGCTACTTGGATTTACTTTTTATTAAATTTTTCCTGTTTTTATTTATCTGTTTGATCTGCTTTCTACAAGAGTTCTTCAATTTTATTAAATATTACTTTGTTATAGTTTTTATCAGCGTGGCACTTGTCATGTTCAAGAACATTTGTTTCTTCATTGGGTGTTCCTACTTATAGGATTCTGTCCTTTGTATATTTTCACAAAATTATCTGAGGATACTAACAGGATATATGTTAAATTCTCTAGTATTTTCTGGGTGATATTTTTTCGGTGTCCATTTCAATATTTGAAAAACCTCGATCTTTCATGTTATAACAATTTAAATTTGAGAAGCTCACACTGACAGATTTTAGTAAATTAATTGGTTAAGGACAAGAGAATTAGCAAGTAGACTGCTTTGATTTGGATGTGAAATATCCCCTAAAAGCTCATATGTTAAAGGATGGTCTCCAATGCAGCGGTGTTCAGAAGAGGGGCTTTCTGACAAGTGATTGCAACATGCTGGTGATGGGCTATCAATTGTTTTTTGATGGATGAATGGTTTTAAATACCCTTTCTATTTTATTCTATTTTTTAAAAATGTTTTCTTTGTTTTTTTAGTTATACATGACAGTAGAATATATTTTGACATATTATTACATCATGGAGTATAACTTCCCACATTTGGGTTGTACATGCTGTAGAGTTACACTGGTCATGTATTCATATATGAACATAGGAAAGTTAATTTTGATACATTCTACTGTCTTTCCCATTCACATTACCCCCCCTTTCCCCACTCTCCGGGTCCAATTCAGTGAACCTCCATTCCTCCCTCCCCCCACCTATTGTGAGTCAGTATCCACAAATGAAAGAGAACATTCAGTATTTGTTTTTTGGGGGGATTGGCTTATTTCACTCAACATGATAATCTCTAGTTCTATTCATTTACCAGAAAATGCCATAATTTCATTCTTTTTTATGGCTGAGTAATATTCCATTGTGTATAAGTACTACATTTTTAAAATATTTATTCACCTGTTGAAGGGCACCTAGGTTGGTTCCATAGCTTACCTACTGTGAATTGAGCTGCTATAGACATTGATGTGGCCACATCAATATAGTATGCTGATTTTATGACATTTGGGAATATGTCAATGAGTAGGATAGATAGCTGTGATCAAATGGTGGTTCTAGTCCAAGTTTTCTGAGGAATCTCCATACTGCTTTCCAGAGTAGTTGTACTAATTTGCAATCCCACCAGCAATGTATAAATGTACCTTTTCCCCCACATCCTTGCCAACATTTATTGTTACTTGTATTCTTGATAATTGCCATTCTAACTGGAGTGAGATAGAATCTCAGTGTAATTTTGATTTGTGTTTCTCTAATTGCTAGTGATGTTGAACATTTTTTCATATTTTTGTTGAATGATCTAATCACATTTCTTCTTCTATAAAGTTGTTGTTAAGTTCCTTTGCCCATTTATTGATTGGGTTGTTTTTCTTTTTTGTTTTGTTTTGTTTTTTTGGTGTTAAGTGTTTTTGCGTTCTTTATATATCCTGGAGATTTTAAAATTTTAATTTGTTATATATGAAAGCAGAATGCATTATAATTCATATTGCACATGTAAAGCACAATTTTTCATATTTCTGGTTGTACACAAAGTAGAGTCACATCATTTGTGTCTTTCTACATGTACTTAGGGTAATGATGTCCATCTCAATCCACCATCTTTCCTACCCCCATGCCCTCTTCTTTCACCTCCCTCTGCTTTGCCCTATCTAGAGTTCATCTAATCCTCTTATCCCCCCCCCCCCCAATCACATTACAAATCAGCATCCTTAAATCAAAGAAAACATTCGGCATTTGTTTTTTGGGATTGGCTAACTTCACTTGGCATTATACTCTCTAACTCAATCCATTTACCTGCAAATGCCATTATTTTTTTCTCTTTTAATTCTTAATGATATTCCATTGTGTATATATACCACATTTTCTTCATCCATTCATCTAATGATGGGCATTTAGGTTGGTTCCACAGTGTAGCTATTGTGAATTGTGTTGTTATAAACATTGATGTGGCTGTGTCTCTGGAGATTAATCTTCTATCTGAGGTATAGGGGGCAAAGATTTCATCCCATTCTGTAGGCTCTCTCTTCATGTTATTTATTGTTTTCTTTGGTGTGAAGAAGATTCTTAGCTTGATATCATCCCATTTATTGATTCTTGATTTTACTTCCTTTGCTTCATGTTGAGGAATTCTGTTCCTAAGCTGACATGATGGAGATTTGGGCCTAATTTTTCTTCTACTAGGCACAGGGTCTCTGGTCTAATCCCTAGGTTCTGATCCATGTTGAGTTTTATGCAGGGTGAGAGATAGGGGTCTAATTTCATTTTGTTACCTATGGATTGCCAATTTTCCCAGCACCATTTGTTCAAGAGGCTATCTTTTCTCCAATGTATGTTTATGGCACCTTTGATTAGTATGAGATAATTGTATATATGTGGGTTTGTCTCTGTGTCTTCTATTCTGTACCATTAGTGTACATGTCTATTGATGCCAACACCATGCTATTTTTGTTACTATAGCTCTATAGTATAATTAATGGTCTGGTATTGTGATGCCTCCTGCTTCACTTTTCTTACTTAGGATTGTTTTGCCTATTCTGGGTCTCTTATTTTGTGAAAGGAATTTCACGAGAGGTTTTTCTATTCCCATGAAGAATGTCATCAGAACCTTATTAGGAATCACATTAAATCTGTACAGTGCTTTTGGTAGTATGGCCATTTTGACAATATTAATTCTGCCTATCCAAAAACATGGGAGATTTTTCCATCTTCTAAGGTCTTCGTCAATTTCTTTCTTTAGAGTTCTGTATTTTTCATAGCAGAGGTCTTTCACCTTTTTTGTTAGATTGATTCTCAGGTTTTTTTTTGAGGCTATTGCAAATGGTGTAGTTTTACTAATTTCTCTTTCAGTTGATTCATCACTGGTATAAAGGAATACAATTGATTTATGGGTGTTAATTTTATACACTGCTACTTTTCTGAATTCATTTATGAGTTCTACAAGTTTTTCAGTGGAGTTTTAGGGTCCTCAAAATATAGAATCAGATTATCAGCAAATAGGGATAGTTTGAGTTCTTCTTTTCCTATTTGTATCCCTTTAATTTCTTTCTTCTGTCTAATTACTCTGGCTAGGGTTTCCAGGACAATGTTGAGTAGAAATGGTGAAAGAAGTCACCTCTGTCTTGTTCTAGTGTTTACAGGGAATGCTTTCAATTTTTTCATCATTTAGAATGATGTTGGCTGGGGGTTTAACATATACAGCTTTTTCAGTGTTCCTACTATCCCTAGTTTGTCTCATGTTTTGAACATGAATGGATGCCATATTTTGTCAAATGCTCTTTCTGAATTTATTGAGACGATCATATAATTCTTGTCTTTCAATCTATTGATGCGATGAATTATGTTTGTTGATTTCCATATGTAGAACCAACCTTGCATCCCTGGGATGAACCCCACTTGATCATGGTGCACTATCTTTTTAATATGTTTTTGTATGTGATTTTTCAGTATTAAGAATTTTTGCATCTTTTTTCACCTGAGATGTTGATCCAAAATTTTTTTCCTTGTTGTGTCTATGTCTGGTTCTGGTATAAGGGTGATACTAGCTTCATATAATAAGTTTGAAAGGGTTGCCTCCTTGTCTGTTTCATGCAATAATTTGAGGAGTATAGGAGTTAGTTTTTTTTTGAAGGTCTGGTAGAACTTGGCTGATAATCTCTCTGGTCCTGGGCTTTTCTTTCTTGGTAGGCTTTTGATGTTGTCTTCAATTTCTTTACTTGAAGTTGATCTGCTTATATTTTGTATGTCCTCCTGATTCAATTTGGGCAGGTCACGTGTCTCCAGAAATTTGTCAATGTCTTCAAATTTTCTATTTCATGAGGGTATAAATTTTCAAAATAGTTTCTGATTATCATCATATTTCATTAGTGTTCATTGTGATGTTGCTTTTTCATCACAAATTTTCGTGATTTGAGTTTTCTCGCTCTTTCCCTTGGTTAGTTTGGCAAAGAGTTTATCATTTTTGTTTATTTTTTCAAAGAATCAACTTTTTGATTTGTTGATTGTTTGGATTGTTTCTTTTGTTTCAATTTTATTGATTTCACCTCTGATTTTAATTAGTTCCTGTCTTCTACTGCTTTTGTTGATGGGCTAACATTTTGAAGGCAGTATCCAGGAAGTGCTGGAAACTGTGGGAGGTGGGCTTACTTGGTTTTGAGGGGCACACCCTGGAAATGAATACCTTGTCCCTATCCCTTCCTTTATGTCTCCCTCCTTCCTTGCCCCCATGAGGTAAGCAGCTTTTCTCTGCCATGCCCTTCCACCTTGATGTACTGCCTCACAAAAGGCCCAGAAAAAGGGAGAAGCCAACCATGGACTGAAACCTCTGAAACTATTAACCAAAATAAATCTTTCCTCCTTTATATTGTGTATGTCAGGTATTTTTGTCACGGTGATAAAAAGATGACTAACGCAGAAACACTGCAGTTTTCAAGGAAGGGATATAGTTTACAGAAGAGATCAGATGTTTCTTAAAAGACCTAGAAGAAAATCAATGTAAATAATTCAGTTGGCAAAATATTTTAATAAAAATGTTTTCAGTGCTCTATTTATATTTGTCTATCCTCATACCCTGTATTTATGTTTTCTTCCCTAGACCTTTTATACCCTTTCCTATTATTGTCTCCATTAAATTCTTTTTTTGTCCATCAGACAGTTGTTTGTTCTTCCCCAGCTTTTCACAGTCAGGGAAAGAAAATGGGTGTAAAGATTACAGACCAAATTCTAGCCTAATGCATGGAAAGGCTGAGTAGAACATTTTAAAAAGTCCTAAACTTTGCTCCTAAATATAGAGAACACTCCCTTTTAGGGGGTGAAAATTTAAATGGACAATAAAGAGGAGATACAGTGCTAAAACTCCAGAGAGATGGAGGTGAGGAAAAGAGCCCATTCTCTTTAAATTCCTAGTTCACAAATGCAAAGAAGAAACCAATTTTAGGTTCACATTGGATTCCCAGAAGTCATCTGGTTATTACCTGTTCTAGTTTTAGAGCAGAATTAAAAACAGTGGGCAGCTACAATTTTTTTCTGCACCCAAACCTGGCTGAGATAATCCTAGTTGTCTTATATATATTCTTGAGAATTTATTTTCTTTGTGGTTCTGACTAATGGAATGGCTTCTTTGGAATTTTCTTAGCCCCTTGGTTTTGTTAGCAGTGGGATCTAAAATTCACTTAATTCATTTATTCCCAAAGAACAAGCAGAGATTATAGAGAAATTAATATTTTTAGGAGACCCCCATTCAGACTTGTGAAATATACAAGTTGTAATTTTTCTCTCTCTTTTTCCACCTCTAATCTCTAAGGTTCAACTCTGTATTTTCATCTGACTGATTAATATAGGAGTAAAAATGTCTGGAAGTATATTCTTGACTGTACTTTTTTCTACTTTTACCCCCTTTTTCTAAATTATAATTTAACTTTCAAGTACCTTTAGTCTTTAGTTTTCTTATTGTGTTTATGTTAATCATATAAACAAGACTCAGCTGACATGAAAGTCAGTTATTGTGTTATCTTCACCTTCACCTGTTTAAAATTCACATGTGGCTTCTGTGGTCACAGTATGAAGTCTTAGAGTGACATGTCAGCTGATAGCATCCCAGTCATTAGAAACCAGAGGCTTATTCCATCCCCATTGCAACTAATGAGTAGGGAGAGGAAGTGTCATGGAATTCATTTTGTTCCATACTATACTATTGATGTCCCTGAAGGATGAATTATATAACTGCCTGACTTCCCTTGCCATAGTCCATCAGTGAGTAGAGGAGTTGAGCAGACTAGATCATGAGGGTCCATTTGAATCTAGTTGTGGATGTAAGGGCTGGATCATTATTAAGGAATTCACAGATTTAGTGTGTAATGAACCAGATGTGGTAAATGGACTTATAACAAGCTTTACATGGTTTAGAGAGTGTTTAAAAGTTGTTAATATTTACCAATAAATTCTGGATTTTTAGACCTTCTGAGCAAAAGTGAGCTCACATTGTCTCTTGATAATATTCTTCCAGAGCTGGCCAGCACCTACTGATTTTGGTTGTGACAAGTGTTTTCCAGGTTGTGTGGCTCTACATTCTCTCTATTCCCCATACCTATCTCACCATGTCCTTTTAAAGCCACGCACCAGGAAATATTAGAGTTTAAGACAGGATTTTGGTTTTTGTCAATTGGGGCATTTAAAAGAGGATGTATTGAGAATTCAGTACTTCTGGACCATTTAGCAATAACTTAATATGTTACACAGATAAAATTGCATTAAGTTTTATAATTTTTGTGTTTGTTTATTTTCCCATTTCTGTTCTCAGAGTGTGGTCTTTTTCTAATCTATTAAATGAGTAATGATGAACTTTTCTTTGACTATCCTGAGATGTTCATTTAGATACAAACTTTATCATGATACATTTCCTATTATTAATATGCATTTGCCACCTGTCAGCCAAATAGATTCAAAATTGTTATTAACAAAGTTGAATGAATAAATGGATAAACTGTATAAATAAATGAACTTCTACACTTTAGGATGTTTACATTGTGTGGAAGGATTTTCCTTGAAAATGTGCCAAATTTTTTTCAACTTTTGGATCACATCTTATTATCCTAGCTGTAATTAGAAATCTTGTGAAATTAAGAACCATTAAATTCAATGAGTTTCAGCATCGGAAATTTGCCCAGAGGCACCCAGCCGGTGGGTCTGCCTAGGACTGGGCTTTCAGAGATTCCCCCTCCTCTCCTCCTATTCACTCTAAAAGGGAGCATCTTTTCCACTTAGCTAATTAATTACACCTGCCAACAAGCAGATGGTTCTGCAGTCTTTGAAGCATGGAAATAGCTAGGTGCATATCAGCTAGCCTCAGCTTCCTTCAGCTGCAATTTAGATTATAACTCTTGAAGCTCCAGAGAAAGTAGAATATTAAATGATTACAAAGAAAATGATAATTTAAAAATATTTTTATTTCAAAAATGTATGTTAAGGCATAAAAGGATCATTCCCTTTTCCTGATCTCAGCAGACACACACTTTTAGACTACTTCTCTTTAACATCTAGTTGGGAACAATGCTTGCCAGATGTTACCATCTGATTGTTCTGAGCTCCAAAGTGAAATAAGAATAGAAGGCCAGAATCACTTAGGAAATTGTTAGGAACCACTCACAATATGATAGCTTTCAGCAAATAATGTTTTTGTGGTAGTGGTATTTAATTATAAAGAAATGTGTATATCTTTATCTATCTATATAGATAGATATAGGTATATAGGTATATAGATATACATATATAGATATACATATATAACATAAACACAATAAGATATATATATAGATATATATATATATATATATATATATGGTGAAATTAGACTGGGAACTCCTGGAACTCCTATTAATATTCCCACTATTTCTATTTCCAATTTTTATACTACCAGTCTTTTTTATTTTTATTTTGCGTCTCCAGGCAAGTAGCTTGAGGTAGAAATGATCACTTGAGCTTAATTTTGCTTTTGATTGTAAAGTTCTTCGAAATAGGACCTAGCTATATAAATACCTATGTGTAAAACTCAATTAGAGAATATCAATGTATATAGGGTAACATTTGCAATATTCTTATTTGTAGGGTTATATTAAAATATTTTGCTATAACCCTTGAATTCACAATTAAATATTTAGTTTCATAAAACTTCTAAAATAATTTTATTTAATTCTATTTTACACATGAGAAATTTTTGGTTGAAGCTTCTGCTTTAAAAGATAATGTCTTAAAACTGAACATATACTTCTATAAGTAGTAGAATAAAAACTCTCCTATGGAGGATGTATTGTATTCTTTTTTAATGTTTTCTTTTAGTTGTAGATGAACTCAATACCTTTACTTTTTTGCTTCTATGTGGTGCTGAGCATAGAACATAGTGCCTCCCACAAGCAAGGTAAACACTCTACCAGTGAGCTACAACCCCAGCCCGGATATATTGTATTCTTATCTTTTATGCTCAGTATATTTATAAAATTAATAAAATTTATAAAACATATGAGACTCCCAAGTAAAATCACCTCCCCTTTTCCCTATTTAAATAAAAACGTTATCTAACAGGAATGTCTAAAGAAGGATGTATGTTACTGTATGGAGGAAAGAAGGATCACTTTTAAAATGTGTGTCTCAAGAGGATACATTAGTCTTATAATATTGAGAATATAGAATCCAGTAAGTTTGTGTGTACAAATATAATTTGATAAGGCTAAAAGCATGTTTTCACTTTGGAATCCTTTTCTTGCACCATATGAACTGTAACTCATCTACCTTTAAAGTGATTGAAATATTATTAAGCTTAACCTAAAAAATAAACTTTCATTGGTTTGAGTTCATTAATTCAAATGCTTTGCACTTTTGCTTTCTTTGTATTAAATACTCAACAACAATTAATAGAGGGAAAGCATGGTAAGGAGAACACAAATTTGCTTAGGAGAACCAAAGTCCCTATGCATTAAAATTATCCACTTTTTTATTTTTAGCAATGCAGTTGCAAGGCACATAGAGGCATATTCTTCTCAGGCTTATGATTTTGGATCTAGTAATTAAAATCATTTTACCATATTCATTAAAGCAGAGCTCCAAGGACTAAGCCTTGAGTTTCTATAGTACTTGAAAATAATAAAATTGCCTTTCTTTCCTTTTTTTTTTTAATTTGGTATTTTCCTGAATTGAAGGGCTTTCCTTAAGCTGGTGAATTCTTGATGTTTTATTGTGCTGCCTTTTCCTCTGTGCCTACTTTTGACAGAGGCAAAAGGGATGTGCCTCCAATGTGAAGGCTGGGATGTGGTCCAGACATCTAACTCAGCCAAGATTTTTTTTTTTTTATACACAGTTTTTTTCATGTAGAAACAATCCCTTAAAAGCATAATTTTACCTTTCAACTCAATAAAATATTTTCAAAAAGGACTTCAGGGAAATTACTATGAGTTCTTAATTACACTTACATAAGATGGAGTTGTGCCTCACCTCTGCCTAAACTTCTGCTTTTCTTCCTATTTTTCAGCCTTTCCTCCTGTAATAGGGGCAATGCAGAAGAGAAAGTTTAAAGGCAGGGTCCCAACTCAGACATTAGACTGAAATCATAATTGTCTAGAACTCTCACCAGATATTTCACTCTTTTAAGTTCATTTTCTCAATTGAAAAATGAAAGCAGTAACAATTATCTTATAGGGTTTCTGTAAGAATGAAGAGAAATACTGCATTATAAATACTGAAATAATGGCATCATTTATGAAGAGACATTGCAGTGGGCCAACAATGGGCTTTGGGAACAGAAAGGCAAACACTGGAACCCTATCAGGATTCTTAAGTGTGAGGCACGTGGCAGCTTGCTTGATCATTCTGTCTCTTGTTGCTATAAGTTTGGGGTACAAAAATTCGACCACTTCAAAAGAGGTTCTGAATTCTAAGTAATGGATGAGTGCCCAGAACACATCTATGCTTTTCAAAGGATGTCTGAAACTCAGCAAAGTAGGTTAACATTATTTTTTAAGAAATGAACAAATGTATAAAACCCACATATTCCAGATTGGACTATTAGTCCAATTTAGGTTAATAGTTATTTTCTGGCTTTAATCTCTCTCTCTCTCTCTCTCTCTCTCTCAAAAGATTATTTATGTCAGGGAGGAGGGAAGATTATCAGGCAGGATAGGAAAACTCTGCTTACCAGAGGTGTCTTCTTCCCTTAGTAACAATACTGCACCAATTAAACACTTGCTGTGTGACAGTCACTGTGATGAGCATTTATATTCAACTCACTTGTCCTTTCAATGGAATTGTGAGCCTGGGGCTATTTGTACCTTCATTTCAAATATAAGGGAACTGAGATTCAGGCAGGATAACTAATGTGATATAAGGTGTAGTCACACTGACCCAGTCTGACTCACTAGCCTGGGAAGATCCATGTATCAATGGCTTCTCTTCTTGAATGTTGGCATTCTGAGTCAACTCAACCATCTGGCATTGTTAAGCATCTTAGTACTTTGGATTTTTTTTCATGTCCAGCTTCATAAAGCAGCCAAATAACCCAAATAATTTTTAAATCATCCCTATTAACCCTGGAAAAGAGAAAATATTCTAAAATAAAGGGTGTTTCTTTACTTAATTTAGAAGACATGGAAACACAAGTAACAGGGTACACCATTGCTTAATGGAGCCTAGTCTGTTGTGACATCAGATGTAACAATATGAAAATAATTTCTACGATAGGGGAAAATGAGGGTTATGTGCTAAGGACCATGGAATATGAAGATTTGTTAAAAACAGTGTAAGTAGTTTCTGCAGAAGTTTTAATGACTTTTTTTTTTTTCAAATGGCGTGATCATACACTGTGAAATCATAAAACTTCTGTGAGAAAATACAGTATTATATCGAGTCTTTACTCAAAAGTAACTCCATTTTTTTCTCTGTATCAAATGGCACTATTATTATAGCAATGCTTTATTACACATCTTATTGATTTAATAAAAAACCTTAATAAATTTAAGCAATAGTGTGAAGCAGTCTCACAACCCTGCTCAACCCTAAGCTACACAGATGTGTTTAATAATGTTCTGCATTTCCTAATTAATCCATTCTGCTGCAGGAAAAATGCCAGATACTTGCCATCAAAGAAGAAAGCTTGTTTTACTTATCCTGATCCTTTGGAATTTGCTCTAATTTTGTTTAAATACAATGATATGGACAACAAATGTAGAAGTCACCTGGAGACCTACTATATTTGTCAGTTTTCCTTCACTATACCAAAACACCCAAGATAATCCACATATAAGGAAGAAAGGTTTATTTTGGCTCATGGGAGCCCATTTCAGAGGAATTTGTTTATCCCATGACAGTCAAGAAACAAAGAGAGAGGAAGGGGCTGGGGTCCTAATGTCACATTCAGGGGCAAACTGAGAGCAACTTCTTCTTACTAGGTCCATCTTTCAGGGTTTCCACCACCTCCTAAGAATACCATAGGTTGGCAACCAAACCTTTAACATGTGGGCCTTTGGGGACTTTCAGTGTCCCAACTATACTACCTGTGAACTAAGCACCTAACTGAACTGAGCAGAGGGAAATCTAACAGCCCTGCATGCTGTCATAGAATGTGATTATAGAAATGACAAGAAATGACTTACAGGGTTAACTCAAGTAAGTACCAAGGAGTAGTCTGTGTAGGAGAGAAGACAGTTACAGAACTTATGTTCTTGTTCTTAAGAACAGTTTACCTTATGAAATACATATAAACCTAATTTTTAATAAATTGATTTTGGAATAATATTTTAGCTTTATATATATAATTTTAGCCATATATATATATGTATATATATATGTACATATATATGTATACATATATATGCATATACATATATATATATATATATATGTAAAATTGTTATGCTATCTACCAAACAAGTTAATGAGGACTACATATTGGCATTGGCACTTGGGTGTTATTATTTGATCTTCTGTCCTCCCAAATGGTTCAGACTTCAACCAATATGCATAGATTTTAGAATGTGTTGGATAAAGAAGTCTCCTGAACTACATTAATAACCTATTTTGAAATAGCTATCACTTATTGAATATCTATTATGTAGCAAGTAGTTTATAAACATTATCTGTAATTCATATTATAACTGAATTAAGTAAATATTTATTACTCTTATTTTATAGATGATAGAAAATGAAAAAAAAAACTAATTTGCCTGCAACCTCACAGCAAAAGTAGCATAGATGTGTTTAAAGATGACCTAAATATAAACAAATTGTGGTATAATCATACAATGGAATAATACAGGAAAATAACAATTAGTAAACTAACACAAGCAACAGCCTACATGAGTCTGAAAATATTATTTCAAGTAAAAGAAGGCAAAAAAAAGATACATACTGTAAGATTTCATGTATATGAATTTGCTAAACAAGCAAAGTTCATCTGTGGTAATAGAAATCAGAAAAGTACTTTGGAGGATATCAACTGGTAAGAAGCAAGGAGAAATTTCTGTAGTGATCACAATATTCTGTGTCTTTATCTGGGTGGTGGCTAGATGGTAAAGACAAAAAATGCAGTATGCATGTTGCATATAAAAGCTTCAGGTCTGTCCATTTTATAGTGTGAAATGTATACTAATTTGAAACTGTATCCAAACCAAAGTATAAAGAGATTACTTTCTATTTTGCCACAGTAACTGATATTTTATATCTTGGCAACCAGTGCTTTATAAAATTCTGGCTACTCCTATGTATTTATTTATTGCTTCCTGTTTGTTTTTTTTTTTCATTAAAATTTTCTTTTAAAAGAAATATTTAATTTGGACCTGCTTGTTGTGGGTCTTAAAAGTGTTCAAGTACTGGCTTCTGTGCATTCTTAGCTTCTCACTTCTTTAATTTTCTATTTTGTCAAATCTTGTCATTATTATATTTTTAACAATAACTTTATGCACATTTTAAATGAGACATTCAGGGACCCAGTTCATGTGTTTATACTTTTCATATTATCTTACATAGCCTTTTAAAACTCTTGATATACTTGGAAATCATGTAATCATTTTACAAGATTAAATCATTCTTCTTTCTCTTGCTTCATCCTTTATTTGCAAGTTTTGACTTGCCAGCAACAAATATACGTAGCAATAGTATTTATTATTACTGTCACCAAGAAAATCATACTTTTCTGAAATATTCTAAAGAAGTAGAAGTGAAGAGATCACACATTGTGAGAAGAGTTATTAAAACTATACAAACTAATATAGTAGGTGAGATATTTGAAAGTGACCTTGCAGTATATCCCAGGCTTATTTTATTAAAGCTTGTAAATAAAAGGAACAAATCATTTCTGGCTACTAATATGACTTCCCTCTTTATTGGTAATGAAAACATTGAACTCTACTGATTTGTTCTACTGAAGCAATTACATTTTCTGGAAACTTGGAGCTGTTATTTAAGAGGATTGTTGTCTGTAACAAGGGCTTTCTGGTGGATGAGAAAATAAAAATACTTGAGCTTTACATAAAGGCATGTACTTTCATAATAGCAAAACCACATCAAAATTTTCTTTTTCTTTTTCTGTACCTTCCATTGTGTGCATCCCTGTCATCAGAAAGATAGTTATATAAGATTTTTAAATCCACTCTCCAGCATTCACATTTTGCTTTTTATTTTATAAGCATCAACATAGTTTTAATGCATTTTCTAAAATATTTTAAAGTATCATTTTCAAAATATTCCAGATCCCTCTACCAAACTATTTTTAAGTTACAACAGTTACCTCTGATACATTAATTTACTTAATTTATTTAACAAGTGTTCAAATACTTACCAGGCTTTCCACACTGCTTTGTAAATGCTTCATACATAGTAAAACCCTCTTTTAAGCAGACAAAAATAAACCTTTTGCCATTAAGAATTATACCTCAAAGATGGCATGTAAAGGACTCAACTTCATTAATCATTGGGGAAATGCAAATTAAAATGATCCCATTCCACACCAACCAGAATGAGTGCAATGAAATAGAAACACAAAGACCCATAGTTGAAGTGGTTAGTAAGCTGTGGGCTCCTTATGCACTAGGTGGGCATATAAATGGGCAAACTTACCTTGGGAAACTCATTGACACTATAGCCCAGCAATTCTATTTCTAGGTATGAATACAGCGTAGATGTATACATATAGTCACCAGAAGCCACATGTCTGTAGCAGCTCTATTTATAATTATCCAAATGTGGAAAGGGTCCAAATACTGAAATGACATAGCATATAATACCATGCAACAGTGAAAATGAATAACATAGAAGAATTTCAAAAAAGTAATGTTGAACAAAAGGAGCCAGAAACCAAGGAATACATTATCTATGTAAAATACAAAAATAGGCAGCAGGGTCTCAGTCAAGGGTTCTGATAGGGAGTGATGTGAAGAGGAAAATATGGGGAAGGCTTCTGTGGCATGGATGTATTCTAATTCATGACCGGAATGCTTATAACAAAGTGTTTCCAGTTTGTAAAAGCTAATTGATACATGTATATCTATCTATCTAGCTCTAATATATGAAGTACATCATATATATTTGTATACATGTATATATGTATAAAATATATGTATAATACTTCAATGAAAAAATTAAGAAAAAAATATTGGGGCCGGTGTTGTAGCTCAGTGGTAGAGCGCTTGCCTAGCATGCATGAGGCACTGGTTCCAATACCCAGCACTACATAAAAAAATAAAAACAAATAAAATAAAGGTATTATGTCCATCTACAACTAAAAAAATAAAAATAAAAACTTTATATTTGTTCAAGTCACAGATTTATATGTCATGAATATCCAAAAATGCCAGATTCCTTTGAAGTCAGTATAACAAAGATTACTAGTTGTCTCACAATAGTCCCATGAATATAATTTTCTTGTGGAAATTTGAAGGAATCTTCATTCATTAAGAGCTAACATATACTCATCTTCTATTATTTCCTCTTTCATAATTCCCTTTATCTTTTGCATGGTTTTGCCATTTGCATCCTCCTCTTATGTTAAAGATGCTAGAGAAACAAGTAAAATTAATTCTGCCTCTGATGATTGTGGATTTTCCACAATGGCTTGAGTCACTTAAACAAAATTATATATGCAAGAAAAATAAAGCTATATCTTATTTAAACTATAGACTAATATAAGACTGAGTAAAATGGTATGAAATTAAATAGAGGAAAGAAATATAACCCTTGTTTATACCAATCAGTAAACAAATATTTAAGCAGTTATCAAGCGTAAAGTACAATAAAATCAACAACTATGTGGCAGATACTGAGTACCAATTCCCCCATTACAGAGTTGTGCAAACTGAGCTTCATAAAGGTAGACAAGGTCATATATCTAAAGAAAAGTAAAAAAAACAAACAAACAAACAAAAAAAAAAAACACTAGATTTTGAACTTAGTTTTATCCAGTTGACTAGATTCAGTATTATTGCCTTTATACTTCAAAGCCCTGAACTTGAGGTTGTTTCCCTTCTCTCAATCTCTCCCCCTTCCCCCACTGGGATATCAAACTAGCTATAGTACAGAATATATCAGCACATTAATATGAAAGGTGGGTTTGTAGGAAGAATATATTAGAAGCAAAAGTTATAGCTTCTATAAGACAATAGAATCTGAATTAAGGGGTATCAGTGGATATAAAAAGAAACACAATGAGGAATGTTCCTTAGAGGATCATGACCAATTCCATACAGAAATGAAGAACCTAATGACATATCTTAAATTTTGAGTATAGGTGACTTTTATAACATTTTATTCTGATTTTATCTGGAACAAGGATATGCAAAGAGAGAGCAAATTTGAGAAAAACTTTTAAAAGAAGAATATTAGACATGCTGGTATATACATTGACATGCACATTGAGACTAAAGAACAATTTGAGATGAAAATTCTAAATTCATAATTTAAAGACTACTAAAACACACATTTTATTTTTAAAAATGTTTTGCATAGGATATCAATGAGTTTAAATGGTTTACTTTACCTTAAAGGATAGGAAGAATTAATACATGAATACCATGATAAATTTATTTGATATGATATGTGATTTATTATGTAAATATTAGTGCACAGAACTAACATGCTATCATTAGGTTTTATCAAATGTTAGCTATCTTCTAAAGATATTATCATTATCATTATAATCATCAAAAACATTTGAATTTCAATCATGTGTTTGACACTTTCTTTGGCACTAGGAACACAAAGATGTTTGTCATGGCTCTTATTCTTGAAGGACCTACTACAATAAGATAGGGGAGACAAGTTTAGTACCAAAATAATAAAAAAGAAGGTAAGGGCCAGGCGCTGTGGCTCATGCCTGTAATCCCAGCGACTTGGGAGGCTGAGGCAGGTGGATCACAAGTTCAACGCCAGCCTAAGCAATGGTTAGGCACTTAGCAACTTAGTGAGACCCTGTCTCTAAATAAAATACAAAAAATGGCTGGGGATGTGGCCCAGTGGGTGGTCTAGTGCCCCTGAGTTCAATCCCTGGTACAAAAAAAAAAAAAAAAAAAAAAAAAAAAGGCAAGGTAGCATTTGCTGTATGTCAGATGTTGGTTCAGATAATGTGTGTTGCAGGAGACAGAGGAGGGGTAACCCAAGAACTAATATAGCTACAGCAGACCTCTCAGAGGAGCTAGGACTCTACCTGAAAAAACTGAAGCTGAGTTATAGTGGACCCTGAAGTATGTATTAATGAGCTGGAACACTGTGGCAAGCATTACCAATCTCCCTTCAACTGAAATCAAGATTTAAAAAAAAAAAAACAACATTTCTCTCTCAAGCTGATTTTCAGCCCATGGGTCTAATAATTTCTTCTTGAAGTTGCCTTGTTCTGATGGAAAAAAAAAAAAAAAAAAAAAAAAACAAAAAAAAAAAACTGTCCATTGCTACATCCCAACACTTGTTATTTGCATCCATGAGCTTTTGACTCTGATCATCAAGCTGAAATACAGAGGTTGCATCACTCATTTACATTATCACCCTCTACCCCTCCCAATACAAATGTGACATTTCAATTTTGCACACTTCAACTCTCCTTAAATCATCTGTATAAAAACTTCAAAGCTTGATTGATGATGAATGAGCCATTGTCTCCTCAAGCACCCGGTTCTCATTAGCCTTTAGAGTCTCAGCTTATTAATAATGAACCTTGAGGGCTGACCCAGTGGGGTAGCAGCAATTCATTGTGCTCCCAGCTGAAAGGTCTGAGTTGGGAAAGATACAGGAATCTCTGGACCAAGTCCATTCCCAAGATGATGTATTGAGTATCACAGGTGGATGATGTGATCTATATTACTTCTGTATCATTATCTGCCAACAGACTTGTGTGGCTTAAGGTGATGATAGTGAGAAAGATATATTGCTTTATGTCTAAGAATGTTCCTGTAACTGCTTCCTGTACCTTTATCTTGAAAATAGGCTTTTGCCACTTTCAATTTTAACTTCTAGGTCATGCCCTTTGGCTTAGGTAATATAAGTTGGGTACATATATTATTTAAATGCTCTCCCCACAATTAAACAAGTGAAGTATTTTTAACATTTATTTAGTTTTATTATCATTTGAATACTAAGGTTGACTTGGAGATACAGTCCTGAAAAGGAAGACTTTCAGATATGTAGTCAGAGATTAATGTTAAGTATTTTATTTCTACTTATTAGATTTTTCTTATATCATTGTGATTGATGTGTGAGTAGAAGCGAAATGTTTCTCTTATAACAAATCATAAGACTAAATTATCATATGATTAAATGCATTTACAATTATAATCTTTATTTTGGAAAAAGAAAAAGATTCAATCTTACAACATGTTACAAACTATGTGTGGGGTCAAAGCAATTGTATCAATTTCTTAAATCTACTAAGGAGGTCACATTAATCTGTATTTTCAGCAAGGATGTCACATTATAATAAAGCCACTTCCTACAGGACAGAGAAAAATATATGATTCAGTATTTTATCACACTTTCTTTTAAGAGCATATATTTGCAAAATATCAATGATTCTGTTAATGGGCATTCATCCCTACATTAACCATAGTAACAAGAACTTGAGAAAAAATGAAGAAAATAAAAGAAATCATCTAAATAACACAAACAGTTCCTTTATTAGATTCATACAAATGGAAATCAAGGGAAGAAGTGGTCTATGGCCAACCTTTGAGCATTGGAAGGCTAAGACACAAATACTTTATGTTCTTTTTCAAATGTCATATTAGCAATTTACACTGTTCTAAAAAATAAATTAAGGAGACCTATGAAGTAGACTTACATTTCAATATTAAAAAAAATACTCTTAGGCTTTTGTGTAGCATAAAAGAATAGCATATACTTGGTTATTTGTGCCAGTTTGGGAAATTTGATCTGGAATAGCTCAAAATCATTATTATTCAGCTGGTGACTAATAATTGAGTTTCATGCATAAAGTACATTTAGGGAAAATAATGAAAATTTCTAAATATGCCTGATAAATACAAACATTCTGTCAACAGTAATTCCGAACATTATCAGTTATAAGTATTTTATATAATAAAAGCTATTTCCCTTTCAGCTTATAAGAACTCTATTTTATTCTCAAAATACATATACATTTTAAATTAAACAACTGTTTGCTGTATCTCTTTGTGCCATGTATACTACTAGAAACTGGGACAACAGCTTTGAACAAAACAGAAATAACCCTTACCTTAAAGAAACAGACCAGTTAAGATGACCTATAGAGTATTCCTGGAAAAAGGTAACTTAATTCTTACTTTTATTTAGTCAGAATATAATTTAAAATTAGGAATTATATCAGAAGTTAACTTATTAATGTTGGCAACAAACTCCATGGTACATTTTCCCCCCAGGTTCATCTAATAAGTATTCATTGGGTAACTGTTGCCTAGGTTTGATGAGACAGCACTGAAAAATATTTCTTGCCTTCATGAGACTTAGTTTAATTATAGTTCAGTTACAAATAGTGTGTTATATATAAGTTAAATTTGGCATAGTGGAGACTAATGTAGATTACAATTTACTTACTCTAAATACAAAAAGATTCATGGCATATTTTACTGACTTTCATGCATTAATCCAGTAGGAAATGTTTGAGACACAAACATATTTAAGTGTTTAATGGAATTTTTCAGTAATGAAATGATACTTTTTTCACAGAATGTCATATCTAATGTATCTTACCATATTTAAGCATGACATTTATTAAGAAGAGGCAGTTCTGTTTTGTGAACTTGCCGGAAATATTTTTATATAATATGATAAGAAAACTGGTAGCAGTTTTTTTTTTTTTTTTTCCTACCAATTGATTAAATGACCAAGAATCTATTTGTGTCTCTCTTAATTTACTCTGATATATTTTCTACAGTGGAAGTGAAATACAATAGAATGACATTACATTGAGCTCATTCACTCTTTCAACATCCTTTTTTATTTTTTATTTTTTGATTCTTTGAGCTCTTCCAGGCTCTGTGCATCTTTGTCTGAATATCAGTCAAATTTATGCCACGTTTGCCTATCTTTTTCAGGATTGGAAATTTTCTCTTTTGTTCTGGTCTTAAAATTTAATTATTAGTTATTTATTTCATGTTATTGGGAGGGAAAGTGTGTTCATATAGCACAGGTGATTCCTTCTAATATACACCTTTAACAAAACTTGTAGAAAGCAATACTCTTCTGGTGTATTTAGATAGACCTAAATACAGGCAGATAGCTTTCTGCTACTTTATGAAATAAAGATCTTACAAAGCATTTCTCTTTATTAACTCTATTCTTTAAAAGTACTGTCCAGCTTCCATAGTCAGCCAAGGCATAAGAGACATTAGGCATCTCTTCTGACAAGTAAATGGTATAAGTCTTTAAGAACTTTCTTACTGCTCAGAACTATTGCCTAGAATTTTCTTAGGCCAGAAATAAACCTAATCAAATATTTGCTCACCACATTATTAACGTTTGGAAAATTTCTAAAGTTATAAGATTAAAGAAAATTTTTGAATGTATAAAGGCAGTTGTAACATTGATTAGGAAAAATATTTACATTATCAAGTTAATCAAAAGAGAATGCAAGATAAAGTGTACATTAAAACTCTTCTATAAATGTCATTGCAAATATACATTCTTTGTGGAGTTTTTGTCATTCAACAGCAGAATAGGATGTATACCAAAAAAATAAAAGACTATTTGGCGGGGAGGAAGGGGGGATACACACATGCACAAATAAATTATCCAACATGAAATGTTAGAAATTTATAAATGTTCATAACCAGAATTGCTAACAGATGCTGGTTTTTGAATTTGTGATGCAAGAATTATGATCTAGAGTGATCATGATTATATCATGATTATACCTTAATTTGAAATTTTTACATGTAAGATTATACTTAAAGCATTATTGTCTCTTTTTCAAATCCCTTTTCCAAGTACAAGCCAAGCCCTTCAACAGAATATTTCTAAGAAACAAATGCCAGCAATGCTAACAGATTAATATTGTTGAAGAAAGGGATTTGATAAGATTAGTATTCAGAATAATATAATCTATTTTAAATTTTTGAATAGGAAGGTAGAGATGGATCCTCTGTTTCTTCAGCATGAACAATTTGAATTAAAATGTGACTCCTGAAAAATACAGATATTTCATAATGTTTAAGCTATTACCTTTCTCTTCACGTTTTTTTAAAAGTATAATTTTCCCAAATGTAGACTGAAAAATAGCCATCATTTCCTGGATAGCAGTCAGAATCTCCTTCTTTATCACCTAATGAAGAATTATTCCTAGAACTGGAGAGTGTCACCTAATGTCTCATGAGAAAGCTATTAGTATGAGATCGTCACACTTCTTAGATGGAAGCTTAATGCCAACATTAATGTAGAAATCCATTTTCACAATTTTCTTTAGGTTTTACATCTCCCTTCTGCTTTGATCAAAGTTGTATAGTTAGGTCATGAAAAATAATGAACTGGGATTTAGAAGTAGAAAGATGATCTAATTTCTTTTTGTTTCTTTTTTTCCCCTCTCCTGAGAAAATGGAAGCGACAGTCAGTGAAAGGATTGATGATAAGAACAGGTCTGATTTTAAATGTGGAAAGCTCTGCAAGATCAACATTAATCCTGTGGGTTTTATACATGCAAGGTTGGAAGACACTTTGGATGTGCCCACCAATCTTGCTTCTACAAGCACTCATCTGTGGTGCCACATATTCTTTTAATTCTTTTATATCCCTCTTTGGTTTAAGGTGCCTTTTAAAAAATTGGCTTGGTGTACTACACAAGTAAGATGACTTCATCTATGCTACCATAGGAGACAGAGTTGGTTGCCTTCCCAATATTCATCTCTCTCTCCTTCCTCACTAACACCCCTACTGGTTTCGTTTTTGTTCTAATTGTAATATGGCCCTAAAACATTGCTTCCTCATCTCTTGTGAAATAGTCCTAGTACATTGTTCTGGCCAGTAAAATGCAGATATAGTCCTTGAAGAGAACATCTTTTCCCAATATAGAATGTCAGAAATTCACTAGGAGAAACTCCCTCTGTGTTTATCCTGCCTTCACTTCAAATAAGATATCTTTGACACAGCAGCAATTTTGTGCCTAGAATGAATAAAACCAACATACAGGGTGGCAGAGCAGGAAGTGAGCAGCAGGAAAGAGCTAAATTAATATCTACAACCACCACCTTAAGGTTTCTTACTCTGTAAGAAAGTATAATCCTGTATCTGTATAAACTACAGTTTTCTTTTTAAGTTGAAACTGCTCAATGGACTCATGCATGATTATTCTAAAATACCTGTTCTTGCCCCCAAGAAGGAGTAAATGAGGTAAATATAGGCATGAGATGATATGTATATTTATAGATATTTTGTCAAAAAATAAGAGAATTTTCAGATGGAATATCTTATTTTTGTCTGGATGACTTTAGCTATCTGGAAAAGAATCTGTGTACCATTGTTCACAGGGGACAAATTAGCCAATTTAGCCCAGTTTTGAAATAATCAAGTAGCAATTGGCTTTGTGTATTTTATCAATGGCCATGCCCAAGTTCCAATGTATTATAACATTTTTTGTGTTGTTTTGTTTTTTAGTTGTAGATGGACACAATACATTTATTTTATTTATTTATTTTTACATGGTGCTGCAGATCAAACTCAGTGCCTCACATATGCAGGCAAATGCTCTACCTTTGAGCTATAATCCCAACCCTGAATCAGAGTTTTTAGCAGATATTGCTTTATGTTATTCCTAATGAATAATTAAAAATTCTATTTAGTCAGTTTGAGATGACAAAGAACATAGTTGTGATAGATGCATTAATTTTAACTTCCATGTCAGACTAATTACTTACCAACTGACTCCAGGCAATGTCACATTTACTGAAACAATCTTTTGGAACAAACATTTGATGATTTGCTTGAAAAGTCTGGAGATGGTTCACATTCTATGGCCTTGGTATGGCATATGTGGAAATTTATTTTAAAGACTAATCAGACATAAACTTTTAAATGATAAGACAAGAAAATATCAATTCAATAATTGATGTTTAATTTATACTCTGGAATATTATATTCTCATTAAAATAATATGAAATAATAATAAATTGCCACTCACTGATTACTATATAATATTAAACCAAACTAGCAGATTGTGAAGTATTATATACAATGTTAGTCCAATTGCAGGGAGCAGAAATCAGGGATGAAACTAATAATATCTATGGTTATTGTTTTCTTCTGCACTTTTCAATCATTTTATGTTTCTATAATCAACAAATGTGATGTAGTGATACATTTATGAAGGTATCTTGGTGATTAACAGTGTAGCTCTAATTAAACATTGAAAATAATTTAAGTAAGCTATATTTATTGACTAATTTTTCAACAACAAGCAGTTGGCCAACAAATCTGTTTGTTTATTCACTACAGAAATTCTAAATGGTGGAGTCTACGTAGACCAGAACAAATTTCTTTGTTATGCAGACACCATTCATTGGCAAGATATTGTTAGAAATCCATGGCCTTCCAACTTGACTCTGGTATCAACAAACGGAAGCTCAGGATGTGAGTACCATTATCTTTTTTACGTATCAAAATGTTCTTCTGTGTCATGGGAAGATGAACAACTTATTTTTTCATGTCATTAATAATATTTTGAACTTGGATTGCATCCGTTGAAATATTCATTTATATATGATAGTACAAATGGCCGGCCAACATTTTAATTCTAATTTTTAAAAAAATTTATATTTTGGAATGACGGTTTCCCTTCACAAATTCTCATTCTTTTGCAATGGTTCTTTATTGCCCATTCTGAACCACTGAATCTTATTTCTAGTGTCCAAACATGGGTGTCATCATCCATAAACTTAAGGCTAATGTCTAGTTACTGCTTCAACTTAATGACTCTTCCCACTGAGCAAAAGGTAGTAGAACAAAATTTACCTTCCTATTTACTATAAGTTTTTGAGCAAAAAAAATAAAAAACTAGTGAATATTTTAGAATTCCTAAGTCTTCATTTATCCCTAAAGCCTTCATGTTAATATTTTATGATAATTTCACACAGTACAGAGGGGATAAATATAGATATAAATAGATTTCATCTGAAAGGAGCATATTTACTTTCTGGTTTTCTCTTTAGGTTAATAAACTTCCTTATTCCCCAGTTAAAAATGTATATTGTTTAACCACAAAGGATTTATCATATTTAAAGTATGTAATAAGGCTAAATCATAAATAACATTTGAATTGTCATTAAAACCTTTGAAAATTTTTCTAAAATCTATTTCATTTTCATAATGTAGACTGTTGTCCCCACATTTATTATTACTGACATTTGAATGAGAACAGAAACTTTATCAAGAAATAACCTGGGTTTTAAATTTCTCAGCTATTATTATATATTCCCCACCTGAAATCATAACTGTCTCCACATAATTCAATAATTATTTGCTATACTACTGATTATGTTATGACGCTTTTGTAGGAAATCAGACTCCAAGGGACAATTATTAAATTTTATGATGGGCCTAATAATATAATGTGGAAATATGAATATGGTTGATCAAAACTGACAGCTCTGATTTTAATAAATGGCTAAAACCTTTTTTTAAAAAGTAGAGTAACATAATTTTCTTGTCACCTTTCATCAGAAATTTGTATAAGATTCTGTCTTTATAGTATTCAAGTTCCCTACTGTGTAAAATGCATGTGAATAAAAACTTGAATCTCCTTGCACTAACAA
Organism: Tamias sibiricus; assembly: GCA_025594165.1. Classification (NCBI taxonomy): domain Eukaryota; kingdom Metazoa; phylum Chordata; class Mammalia; order Rodentia; family Sciuridae; genus Tamias; species Tamias sibiricus. Next base: position 83,139,812 of record CM046660.1, read on the forward strand.
TGCAAATGATGCACTTCAGGAAGGGCTTCTGTTTTCAGTCTGCTAATGCTATGGTAGACATTATATTGGAGAGGGAGAAAGCTTAAGGTTTTGATAAGAGGAAAGACCCGTGAACTCCTCTTACTCATCAGAATGACTTGCCTATAAGGCATGAATGAGATCAGGCAAGAATAAAGCTTGATACAGAAGCCAAAAGGGAAATGTGCCCATCAGCCTTACAGGATTTGGAGCAGGAAAGGTCTGGGTGGTTTACTGCACTTTCACAGATGGTATCTCTTTGTGCTGTTCATTTTTGGGAGCTAATTTGGATGGTTGTGCCTATAATTAGGCAATTGTGGCTGCACTTTTTTTTTTGCATGCAAATAATTGCAGGTGCAAAAATTATGAATGCAGAGTGAGTTCATAACCAGTGGTCCCTTGCAAATTAACCACCAATTGTTATCAAAGTTTTACTGCTTACATAGTAGTTCTATTTGCTGACACATGATATGTACTACACCATACTGATAATAATGAATTGGCTATACTTTAAATATTGGCTTTTTCCTGCTAAAGGAAATAAGCAATTCACAAAAAGACAAATACTATATAATTCCACTTATATGAAGTATTTCAAGTAGTGAAACTTAAAAAGAATGTAGAATTGTAATTGTTAGGGCCTGGAGGCAAGGGTAAATGGAGTGACTCTTGAATGGGTATATAGTTGAAGTTTTGCTAGATGAAGAAGTTCTTGAGATCCATTGCACGACAGTGTAACTTCTCCTAACATCAATGCACTGTACACATAAAAATGACCGAGATGGCATTTCTTATGCTATCCTTTTTGCTTTTACCACAATTATGAATAAATAGAAACATTTCCCCATTGAAGTTCAAGATCTTTTAAATTATACCCTCAACCCTTTTAGGGGTCATAGCCCTCCTTGTTAGGAGCTTCTGTGCTTATTTTCTCTCCTTGCTTCCAATCCTGGTCAATTCACCTGACAAAATGTTTACAAGAGCTCTGTCCAGTGAAATCTAACAATGACCCTGCCTGAAACCTTGCCACTGTGATTAATATGAGGTCAAGTCTAAATAAAGCCCAATGGCTTAGAATTTTCAGCAAATCCCTGCCTATTTTTCAATTCTGTGGATTGAAATCACAGCTTCCTTGTGCTTCCCTTTCTCTCTCTCTCTCTTTTTTTTTTTTTTTTTTTTTTTTTTTTTTGTGGTGCTGGGGATCAAACCCAGGGCCTTGTGCATGCAAGGCAAGCACTCTACCAGCTGAGCCACATCCGCAGCCCACTTCCCTTACTCTTATCTTTTCCAGATAGTCATGCTTTAAGTCATTCATCAGGTGTCATCTTCAAGAAGCATTCCCTTCTCCAGGCTAGATTAGGTATCTTTTCCTTTGAAGCCCCTTAATGACCAAAGATAAAAACTGGCATTTGCTCTTGCATTTTGAAATGAAAACACCTTGTGAACAAGGCTGCATTCATTACTTTTTTTCTCTTGTCTAGAACATATCAGATGGATAACACATTTACTGAAGAGCTAAACAAATGAAAGAGAGAAGTTCAGATCTTAGTTCGTTTTTGTTATAATTATAGAATACCTAATACTGGTCATTTATGAGGGACAATTCTAGAGGCTGAGAAGTCCATCTGCTAAAGGCTAGTCTCAACTCCAAAATGGCCCCAGAAATGCCCCATAATAGAGAAGGGAGGAGTGCTGTTTCTCATAGGGCAGAAGAGTGGCAGAGAGAAAACCCACCCCCACAAACCTGTAGCATCATGGTAGCATTAATCCATGAGGGCAAAGCCCCTATCACTTTCTACTGGGCCCTACCTCCAAATAATATTATATTAGGGATTAAGTTTCATCATGAGTTTGGAGAAGGACAAAAATATTTAAACCATAGCACTTTATAAACAGGAAAGCTATATGAATCCAATTTTTTATCCATCACGTACATAAAAAAGAATGAGTCAGAAGTAAATCCAGAGAAACTACAAAACTACTTTTAGTCCTTTTTCAATGAATAGCAATATATATCTATGTGCTTAATTTAATTTATACTGATATAAACTACAAATTTCTATTATATTTATGTTCTATTTATATAATAATATGTATGTGCAATAATTATCAAATAAAATATATGTGCTTACTTTTCCTTTGGCATTTAATAAAATGGACATTAATGTGTTATACTTGAGAATATCTTCAGATCATACAAGTTTGCCACAAAGAACTTGAGAATAGGTGAGTATTAAGCCATATTGCAAAGTATTTTTTCATATATGCTTTTTATGCAGAACTATTTTTTTAAATATATATGGACACAATACCTTTATTTATGTAGTGCTAAGAATCAAACCCATTGCCTTCCACATACAAGGTGAGCATTCTACCACTGAGCTACAACCCCAGCCCAGAACTAATTGTTAATACCAAAAAAAAAAAAAAAAAAAAAAAAAAAAAAAAATTAAGAACAACCTGACTTTCTATTGATTTTTATTTGATGTATAATTGAAACAACAAAGAAAACATTTGAAGTATATACAAAAACAATTTGAAATGACACTATTTCTTCAAAAATATGTGATTTAGGAATATTAACCAAGTTATATTTTCCAGAGTATACTTGATCCAAACTTCAGGAGAGTGAGGAAGATGAGTATGTTTATTTTATTTTATCTTTGTGTACAACCCTTGCCACATTATGATGCTACATTCTAACCTTCTCACATATGTTCATAAATATGGCTTAATAAATAAACTAAACCTTCAAAGAGTACTCATCATACAGTGAATGATGTTTCATTTACCTGAAACACTGCAATAGCAACCTCTGTTAGCACAAGAATATCAAATTGATGAAAATAAGTTGCCCTCTAAAATTAAGCAAATGGAATGTATCAGAATATTCATATGGAAAAACAGACAATGATCTTTCTCAACAGAGAATATTGTGTAGTCAAGATAATGGATTAGGAACTAAATTGCCTTGTTTGAAACCTGGCACTGCTGCTAACTTGCTCTTTGACCTTGGGCAAGATATTTGTGCTCCCAGTACCTCCTTTTCCTCATCTATAATGGGAGAATGTTGAGGGCTGAGCTGCCAGACAGTAATGGATTGGTCATCTCAGACAAGCCCACATGTTATGACAGTGAAGATTTTAACCCTTAATGTGATAGCATAAGCAAGAGGCTAAACCAGGGACACCATCACCTCCTCCCAAGTCTTGTCCTCTGGAGGACATTTTAGCAAGAGTGCAGAAGGAAGGCCTCTGTGAAAATTCTTGAAAAAGAGGTGATTGGAAAGGGTCTCCTGCACTAGGAATGTGGCTCTGTATGAGAATGTGGCTTGTCGTGGATCCCCTTGTCTTCCATTCCCTTTAGAGAGAGCAAGATATACTGTGTGTGCACCAAGCCAGAATAAGTCTTGGCCATGAACCATGTTCCAGCCTGAAAAGTTAACATTTTGGGGCAGGAGCTTTTATAGCAACTTCATGGTGTTGTTAGGAGAAATACAATGGGTTAATGTGTGTCAAAGTTAGATAGTCTTTTCTTACAGTAAAGGAGTAAAAGGCCTTCTGATTATGTTTTATATTCTTAAGAATTGACCACATATAGACAGAAATGTTGTTAGAATATTACAGTGCTATTTCCATTACATTTTGATTAACTAACATTGTATGTTTCTGACTTAGGAGCTTTGGTAACCAGAAGGTGGTATCTCATAGCTTTCTTTCACCAATGCACTGAAAAGAACAGACCTTAGATATTCCAGGTTCCACAGGCCTTTTCTGTGGATTCCACAGAATGCACCACACATCTAAATTGCTTTCTCAAACCAAATACCAACCAATTACTGAGATGGGATGGGGAATTGGCAAATTCATAGATAGCATCATATCTGCAAGCATAATTCCAGGACTGATCATTTGTTTAAAACAGATGTTCTGTCTGCAATAAAATCATTGGTTTTCAAAAATGTGCTTTATTTTAATAACTTGAACATATATTAAACTTGTCCCATCCTAACTAATTTAATGCTGAACTTTTGTTACTCCTTCAATATTAAAATACTTACATAAAACAGAAATAATTTTCTACTTTTGGACTTCTGTAGTAAAGTTTTTAAAAAATAGCAACAAGATGAACCCACAGTGCCTTTCAGTGCAGCTTCAGCTTTTGTGTCTTATACATATCCAATTTTATGTAAATGTATATATGGAATCAAATCATATACTGTTTTTAAAATATTTTTTTAAAAATAAAACCTAAATTAGGGAAATAGAAAGTGTGAAAAACTTCAGAAAGGATAAATGAATTCACATAAATCTTAAAGGTCCATTTTTGTAAAGACCTGTAAAATAGATTCTTCATGAACCTGATTTTAAACAAAGAGTTGCATATGAAGGCAACTACAATTATTCTAACTAAATTATTAGGAAACAGAACCAGCAGAATTGAGGAATGTGGTTATTTTTTTTTAAATAATAGAGTAAGTCTCTTTTTAATTCTGTTAATGAGAAAGTAAGGATTTATATTCAACCCATACCAGAGAGGGCCCTCATTGCTACATTTGTAGGGTGGAGACTTCCAGGTCAGCCAAAATTCACACTATGAATAAACTTTCGTTTAAGACCATTGCAAGTAGTAAGCTCAGTGTACCTGTTTTTCTTCTCCCTCAGTTCATGGAGAAGAAAGTGCATTGTTTCATTTTCTGAACAAATTTTTTCAAGACAGATTCTTATCTGATCATATGTAATAGCTTTTTTCTCCATCAACTTTTTCATCAAATAGTGTATTGATATATAAATTTAAAGTGTAATCCCTGCTTTTTAGAAATTGATGGGCTATTTCTCAGCAACAATTAGCTTCATCTTCAGGAGATGGAACACACGTTTGTCTCGTGCTGTTGACCTTTCTGAGCTCAGCTTAGCTCTCATATTGGTCATGTGTTGCATGCTATATCATTGCAAATAATTGTATGTATGGCTATATACAGGTAATCATATCAAAATAAATATAATTGCATACAATAAATGCATAAAAAGCTTTTACCTAAATGTATACACACACATATATATTCACATATTGGTCTCAAAATCTTGTAATTATCAATTAGTTTTCACATTTCTTTTAAAAATAACTCACCTATAATCTAAAAACCCACAGCCTCACCATTCTGGCCTTATCCTCTTACTGCCAACCCCCAGCCTTTCCTACCAATGACTCCAGTTGCCTCACACTGTGGTAGGCTCTCCCTCAACTGTTCTAGGACCCTCTGTACCTGCTTCTTTCAAACTACAAATGAGACTAGTTATTAACATGACTTTGTTAATAATAAGAATGGCTCTTTGGGCCCAAATGTTCTTGCTTGTCTCTTTCAGGTGAAGCTAGCCCTGACTATGGAAATCCCTCTGGCCATTTTAAGACCTTAAGGACCAAATCCTTTTTTTTTTTTCTTTTTCTTTAGATCATTCCCTTCTTTTCAGGCCAAAGTTCATTTTGTGTTCTGTTTCTGAATTATTGGAAACATCATTTTGTTACATGAAGAATTGTTCACCAGGTACAGAGTATGTCCTGGTTCCCTTAGATGAGTTTCATTGGTGCATTTCCCAAAGCACAGTTTCTTTAGTCTTAAATTACACTTTGTGTCAGTATTGTGCTGGTAAATGGTTAGTAACTGCTCTCCAACAAATAGCAGGGTGGAAAGTCCCCAATTTGTAGTTGATTAATTTCCCTAGTAAACATCTTAACATCATCCCTCTATAGATATCTGTGAGGATTTTGGAAGAAATGCCCACATAACACACACACACACACACACACACACACACACACACACACACACTTATGATAGTTTCATCACAAAGGCTGAAGAGGTATTAATCAGTTTAATCACATAAATAATAGGTGATGTTTGCTAAAGTTTGAGAACCCTATCCTACCCTTATTACAGGAGTCAAATTTCAAATCCAGGCATTTACAGAAGCCTATCCTCTATGCAAAGTACTCAGCAGATAATATATCTCAATAGGGCCTGATCTCTTCTTTCAAGAAACTTCCTGTTTTAAACTATATGTTAAATGTTAGAGGTGGAGAGGGACAAAAAAAAAAAAAAATGTAGTAAAATAGAAAGCTAATAGGACCTAATGTATTTTGGTTATATGTTATCTTTGTTTTAGTTAGTTTATATAATTTAATATTGAGTAAGAGCTATGTTTTAACAAGCAGGTCTCAAAATTCCAGGAAATCAGATTTTAGGCATGTCTAAATATCAATAGCCTGATAGAGGTAACGCTATGCTAAGCCCAGTCCAGTTGCTTATCATTTCTATGATGATCCAAAGAGAAGATTTGGCCTATGCAAAAACATGGTATGAACTGCGACTACAGCACTTCATCTCTTGTGAGCAATTGCTGAATAAAACACATACACACACACACATTTTGAAAAATAAAAACCTCTTTAGGCACAGGGCAGTTTAGCTCAAAATTTATAAAGAAAAAATATCTGACTCTTCATGGTCATATTCTGCTAACATTTTTCATTTCAACTATTAAATGGTATACTTAGCCTCTGCATGAATGTTAACTTTTTCATTCAAGGTTTCTGTAAGAATGATGAGTAGACTTTGCTTCTGTTTCATAAAAAATCTTACAGAAATGGGCCCTTTCAGAATAACAAAAATTTCTGCTCAAAGATTCAACTCCTGTGTCCCCCTGAACATAGTGTTGTAACTCTTAAAATGGAATATTTGTGCTCTCAAATATTTTAAAATTCAGTTTCCACTCAAGAAACATTAGATCTTCTTCATGACCACATGTGGTTGGAAGAGGAATGATTTTTTACATAAAGATACCATTAGGGATGCTGTCTAGCATTGTGTAGTACCACAGAAGGAAAAGGTTCCTTATGTCCTCAGGTAACTACTGGCAATTAACATTTCCAAACTTGGGAATGCATCAGAATCTACTCCTAAAGATTCTGCCTGAATGAATTTTGGTTAGGGATGGAAATCTGACTGTCCTCAAAGTTCTCTTATTGCTTATAGGGACAGACATAAGTAACTCCGGCCTAAAGTAGGATTTCTGTGCTGGTAAACTGATTAGCAAAGCCTATTACAAAAGTGCAGGCCATATGCTAATTTGGAACATATGGACTTGCTACAAATGAGCCAACTACCAAATCCACAAGTCTTCTTCAATAATGTGTACTATTGTATGTGAAATATCTATGTCACTAATTTCAAAAATAACAATAGCTTGCCTTTCAATGCCTCTGAGGACCTAGGCCTAGCCTATCACACATACTTTAAGAACTCTCTCTGATTCTCACATACTGTAAGGTAGTTATTAAGAGCCCTATTTGGGTTCTCTAAGAACCTCAGCAGTTTGTAGTTTCTAGTAATAGCACATGTGCTCACGTCCAGTGGAAGGAGAAGCATGTAGATTTTTTTGAAATAGTGGCTTTCTGGGGGTTTATTTGTCAATGTGAGGACAGCCTTTAGATTTTATTATTTCTCTAAAATTCAAAGTAAATTTCAATAAGCCTTCTCATTAATAAAAGTGAATTTTAATTGAAAAATATATATGATGACTCAATTAAAAGTCACTGATTTTTGAGAAAGATTTTTGCACTATTACAGAGTAGACCAAGCAATCAAAACATCAGCTTTTCTTTGAAGTAGAAACTCCTATTTTTATTTTCTTTTTTAATTTTAGCATCTAAAAGAGAACTAGAGATTTTTGGAACTTAAAGCTCTCATTAACTTTCCTTATCCTGAACAACTCTATATCAAACATTTCCTTTAATATTAAATATAAAATATGATTTACTTTGCTTTGAACATGTTTTAATTTCAAAATATTTTGTGTCACAATATATAAAATAAGGGACATCAATGTGATTTGCATTAAGAAACATCTAGTAATATTCCAGTTTTTTAAGATACTCAAATACAGCTTTAAATCATTCTGTTATACGAGGATTTGGAAAGAATCCTAAGCCTGAAAGAGGTTGAAATGCTAGATTAATAAAACTTAAGTTACATTTAACCAAAACAAGAAATAACTTTACTGAATAATATTGCATATTGATTAAATTACTTATCACATATCTAATCAATGTAAGAAAATTTTATAAAGCACACCATTGTTAATTTTTTTTAAAAAAATAAAGCTTTGATTGTATATTTGAAGTTGGAGACAACTATATAAATTGAATGACTATTACATGACTACTCAGGACTACCCTCTTCTTTTTCTCTCTGATTCATTCGTTTTCTCTGTAATGGGTGAGAGTGATTATGCATCTGTCCTGCTTTGTAACCATCACTCACAGATTTTGTTGCCATGTACCTGTTTATTGTTGTTTACTAGTGAAATTGGCTTCATAGAACTCACTAGTATTTAAAGAGTACTATGTGACCTTTTGTTCCTCCAACTTCTCATCACTTGAAGAAAGCTAGGAGGCAAAAGGAAGGTGATTACATATAAATGAAAATTTGTGTAGATGTTCAGGTTTCCCTTTCCATGACATTTGCTAAAAAGTTGTATGTGTGTCCCCCTCTGCTGTTGGTGTCCTCTCATTAAACCACATTTATTTCAAGATGTGCAGCAAAGATGGGGGAGAGGTAGTTGGTTTCTTGGGGTGAAGGTCATGGGTGTGGTATCTCTACCAAGGGCAGGGGGGAAATGAATGTAGAGATCAAACTGCTAATCTACTTAGCAATCTTTCAAGCCTAGATGGTTGCAAGCAGCTGTACACACCTTCAATTTAATTCTTTGCTGCCTGGTAAGAACAAATTATGTTCTTTTTAGAGGTGATTCTTTTGCCAATTGTAGGTGCTCTTTTAAGTAGGGAAGAAAAAATGAAGAGGAAATTATGCAGTGACATTTCTCTTAAAGTTCTCCTTAAAATACAAGTAAGGGAAATATATATAAAAGAAATAAAAAACCTTGAATAAAAAATGCACAAAGGAAAAGCCATCTCAAAAGTAGGTCTTCTGATCAACCATTTTTATTCTCCTATCCCTTCACATTTTATTCAACAAAGATTTTGATCTAGGTTATTTCTTCAAAAATGTTTTCTATAGAATCAATTCAAACTTTATACTTAAGAAGTACAATATAACATTCAACTGGTTACCTAAATCGTATGACAAAGTATGTTTTCCAGAATAAAGAAATTGACTTTGCTAAGAAAACTCCAATAATAAATCTATAAGATTTTAAAGGCAATGCAGTGTTGAATAAGCATCACTTCAACCTTTTCAAATTTCATTATGCTGCATAATTTTAAATATCACATTTTATTGAAAAGACTTGCTATTTATTTTAAGTCAAATAAATGTCTAAGAGTACTTATAGTTGTTTACTAGACAGTTATTTGCTTTGGTTTTGTAGAAGAAGATAAATTAATATCATGGAGTTTTATCACATTCTTATGAAAAAGTAAATCAAAAGAAAACAAAACAAAACAGTACTTCATTGATAATAGATATATCAATAGATGTAAATAATAGATGTAAACCAGGTGCAGTGACTCATGCCTGTAATCCCAGCACTTGGGAGGACGAGACAGGAAGATCATGAGTTCAAAGTCAGCCTCAGCAATGGCGAGGTGCTTAGCAACGCAGTGAGACCCTGTCTCTAATAAAATACAAGAAAGAACTGGGGATGTTGCCCAGTGGTCGAGTGTCCCTGAGTCCAATCCCCCCATACCCCCCCAAAAAATGTAGATAAAAGTAGAGTGCAACACTGTTGAATACTTTTTAAATATGCAAATGAGTAATCATAAAGACAAAAATTAAACATCACTGTTTTGCTCTCTGGTCCTTATCCTCCCTACCAAAACAGTTTACCTAACCCTGTTCCAAGGCAAAGCCCCTGAGTCTTCACCTCTGCTCAGTGACTCCTCTATTTTTGCTTTGAAGAGCAGCCTGGTGACTGAGAGCAAGCTCTGGGTTCACTTGAGCCAACTACATGGGTCTCTGACTGCAATTGATTTATTCCTCTGTTCCTCATTTTTCTCACATGAGAATGAATTGGGAAAATGATAAAAAATATTTTTAAAAAGTTCCTGCCCAATTAAAACTGCTCCACAAATGTTAGTTTATTATTTTTAGTGTTTATAATTAAAATCTGTTCCTCCTATAAAATGTCACTAATCTGTGTCCTACCTTAAATACTATTCTGCATTTTCTTAATTTCCCATCATCATTCATAACCAAATGCACCTACTTGTTCTTGAGCATAGGGAGTGAGATGGTGAGGGATGACTTCTCTAAGGTCCCCACCATCTACCTGTGGCCCCTTCTACCCTGCCCATTGTCATTGGATAAACTCTGCTCATTCATCACATACATTAAAGGTTTTGACAAGAAACCCCATATCATCTTTCAAATGATATGTAAGTCATTTCCTAAGTGATTTGAATAAGCTAAGCGTCTCATTCAACATCCTTGCCTAAGGGTTTCCTTGTTTTCAAAAATCCAGTGAACTGCACGCAGTATTTGCACTAACTCCAACAGAAACTAAGTCTTACTGTGACATAAAGCTAATTTTCCTGTGTGCGTTGTAATCTGTTTTGGATGTTCTGACCTTCTTTATCCCAATTAACTATACCATTGCTGCACCTTTTAACATAAATTCGATATTTGGTTGGATCGGTTAAGGGTGTTAATTCTAGAGCTAATATGTGTGGACTCCAATTCCAGGTTTATTGCTTACTGGATAATCTTGTGCAAGTTATTAAACATATCTGGCCTCATTTTAACAGTCTATGGTAGGGCTTTCCTTCAAAAGATGCCATGAGAAATGGCTTTCCTAGAACCATCCCTTGCATATAACAAATATTCAATATTTCTAAGCTAAGACTAATGCTTTAATATGTTAGCTGACAAGGATTTTGATTCTATTTGGAGGACTTTCATGTTGGACAATTACAAGGCAAAAATATTTTTCAGAAAACAAGAAACTAGGGCTGAATGATAGGTAGTTGGGCTGATATTTAGTCAAAAATAGTTTGCAATAGAATACAATGAATGTACATGGTATATGTAGTGATTTGCACATCATGTCTCTTTTTTCTTATAAATGATGATTTAATTTCAAGATCAGTCTACTTGTATATGTAGAAGAAATTCCACCGAAATAGCTTGTTGATGGAATTGTGTTATAAAAATATATTATAAATTCATTATCCTTGAAGTTTGTTCTCTGTGTATGAACTTCAAAGGTGAATTAATAAAAACATTCTACATCAAGACATTTTTGGCTTATTATTTACTGTAATTCCTTTAGGGTCACTTTCTTTTAGCCTCCATCAGTGTTAAAATCACATTTTCATTTCTCAGGCTTACAGTGGCATTTTAGAAATATGCTCTTATTTGTTAATGTGGGTTGGTTTTATTTTAAGTGTAAAGACTTGGAGAGAGACACACATGGAGAGAGAGAGAGAGAGAGAGAGAGAGAGAGAGAGAAAGGGAAGGAGAGAGGAAAAAAATGGAAGTAACGCAAGATGAGACTTCTGGCTGCCATACCTCAAAAGAGTTTGTTTAATATAGTGCCGTAGAGCTACCTAATCTTTTCCAATTTGTTACCCATTTTTCTTTGTTATCTGTCTCAGTGATGTCTCATCTCCACAACTAGATGGAACAGGCTTGCAATCTGTAACAAAAACTCAGTCTCAATCTCAGATATAATAAAAAAGGGAGGCTCCAAGATTAATGGCCCTGGCAATAGTTATAAAGTCCCAAACCACAGACATTATAAGACCTTTCAAAATTTACTCAGGGTTGAAAAAGCTGTTGTTAGTGCTATGGTGTGAAAATATGGGCCTCTTAGTAGAAAAATGTTGCTTTATTCAATCTGAGAAGTCTACTGTGTTTTGAGCACTGTTAGAAACTGTGAAGAAGAAATGGTTCTTTCCTTTAAGGAACCTTTAATAATTTCTTCCACCTCAGTTTCCTCATGATAACACCTATTTCTTATTAATTCATAGAGGAGAGGAGATATGTCTATTCTTGGATCTGTCAAGTGGAAAGTGGATGAAAAAATAAGCAGCCAATGGAGACTGCCCTGCACATGGGGTATAGCCACTTCTTTATGCTCATGGGGAAATGGAGCTAGTACATTGCTCCTCAAGTACTGAGGACCGAGAAGGACAAAGATGACAAATATAGGAATGTTCACAATTTTTATTCCTCACCCTCTCAAACATTCTGTCTCCTTAACTCTTTCATCCCATCAAAATGTCCTGCCTCCTACACACATGCGCGCATGTGCACACACACACACACACACACACACACACACACAAATACAAATTATTCCTAGGATGTTAGGCACATTCAAGATACATAATAAGAAGCAGGGAGAAAATTATTTACACCAGAGAGCCAAATGGAATAAAAATATATTTAGAGAGAATGTCTGAATTCATTGCTCACATAATAATGATACAATGGGGCTAGCAGTAGAAAGGGGAAGTTTCATGATAGGACAGCAGCAAGAGAGACAGCTTGTGGGTGGAGAGGTGGTGAGTGACAGACTTCAGAGAAGTTTACAGTTGTTGCCATAGGCAATGCTTTGGATCCCATTTAATGTCCCTTTGAAAGGAGTAAACTTCTTTGGTTTATGTTTTGGCTGTTAAGCCACATTTCTCAAATGTGACACCACTCTCAGAAAATGGACATGTGGGTGGTTACGGCTGCTCAAGGATCCATTAAGGTTGACTAGCAATCTTACAGACAAAGGCCGTGGAGTGAGCAGAGACCCCAGCATGACGAACATCTATTCATCTAAAGGTTTGTTCTAGCCTGGGCTTTGTCTCCCTCTCTGGAACATGTCTTGAAATTCACTCCCTGTACCCTTTCTTTCCCTCCATGTACACCTACTTGGAGTTTGCAAGATAGTAAAGTTCCTATAGCAGAGTGAGTGTCACTGAATGGATTCCAAGTCATATTCTTGCTGAGACTGGGGCTCTTCCTGCTTTTTCAAAGCAGGCAAATACCTTTGAAACCCACTTGTCCTTATTTGCCAAACTGCCAAAGCCCCTACTTATCACACATCCCTGCCTTTCTATTACTTGACATGTGGTACCCTACTCATTGTTTCAACCTGTCATAAACATTTCTGTAACTAAAATACGTGATGTATCTTCCATATCATTTCTTCTCAATCTCTCCATCTCTTTATTTCTCTTTGCTTTCCTATAATATTTTTATATACAGTGTTGTGGTGGAGGGATAAATGAGCTAACATTGACTGATGCTTATTACTTGCCAGAATTTTATATATTATTCCACTTAATAATATCTACCCCGTGTATGAAATAGGTGTCATCAGCTGTATTTTATTAATGAGGAAAGTCAGCCCTTACGTAGTTCTTTGCTAAAGATCCCAACAATGATAAATAATGGATACTAAAGATACATTTAAAAAGTGATTTCAAAGCTGCTGTTTACTACTTTTTACCAGCACTTAGTAAAATTTTGTATTTTCTATTTTTTACCAGCACTTGCTTCTCTAAGTGTTTCATTTATATGAATACTTAGGAAAGTAGTTAACAATATTGAAATTAGTTATGCACTCAATAGTATTTTGACAATTTTAGTTTCTCTAAACTGTGGGCCCTAATTTCCTATCATATTCTCCTTTGGAAATACATGCCAAACACTAAAATGTGTTTATATTTAATTGACATTTATTTTAGACCCATTTACTGCTGAGCTTTAATAAACAAGTAGTAGAATCAAAGTAATTGCCAATTAGAAATGAAAAAAAAAAATGGGCTAGAACAAACATTTTTGACTAGTGAGCATGCTATGCATAAAGAAGGGCTGACATACTATAAAGGACAATTCTCTGGTTCCACTTTAAAAATTATTTCCATTTTCTTACTTTCAGAATAAGGCCAGTAATGAATGCACTTATGTTGCAAATTCAATGAGATGTGTAAAACACAGAAGCTGCTGTGTGGAATGTGCTTGATAAATATGAGACTGTACTGTGAGGAGAACGAGGTGGATAGTGTTGTCTAGACTGCATAGTGCAGGGTGGTGTTGGTCTAAGGTGAACACTTCAATACAAAGAACAAAAGCAAAAACAGAGTGAGAGAAGTTAATTAACCTGCCTGAGGAATAACATACTCAATAGCAGAGTGATAATTGAAATTCTGACATGTCTCATACAGACAGACTTTGTGTATTCGTGTGTATCTGTTGGTATTTATATGAATTATTGATTAGAACCACAAATGCAGGGATTTACATTGATGCTATTAAACTTCACATTTTTAGTTTTGGTTCATCATCTCATCTACCAAATCCCCTTAAAATCGGAATGGTATCCTGCATAAGAGCATTTCCTACCCCCTTTCAGGTTTGTGTCATTTGCAAATATGGTAAACATATTTCAAATGTTTTATCCAACTTGGTGATGAAAAGGTCAAATATGATAGATGTCTACAGAGACCTCTGGCACTCAGCTAGAGCCAGCACATCAATCCTTTCATCACCTGTTCTGATAAATGTGCCACTCATCTCCAATCTATACAGCTACTCCAGGTCCCATCAGTGCTTTCAAGGAGGATATAATGAAAGACATGGTCAAATTATAATACCCAAGTCATCTTTCAACAAACTATAAATCTTCTGAAAAAAATGCATGAAATTTGAAATATTTTCTTAAATTTTATTTAAAAATATGTATTGATCTCCTGTGTTTTCTAGCAAAAATACCTCTTAAAGCAAAATAGCTCATTGAATTGTGGAACGTCTATATGATAGAAGGTAAATGCACTGAAAGAAATAAAAAACACATTGGCTTACTGTGACTGAAAAATGTTTAGGATAAAAAGTAAAGTGAAAATAAGTCACAAAACTACATGAAGTATTATTTTAAAACAACATATACTTCAAAAACAAAAAAAAATAATGGTGCAAATGTTATGAATAATTTTTATTTTCTTTTATATTTTTCTGCATTTTGATATAGTATAAGATCGCTATGGTTATATAGAGAAGATATTATAAAGGGGTTAGAGAGGAACCTAGGACAACAGGTAGGTTATTGCATTAATCTAAGCAAAACATGATTGTGGCTTATCTTATAATGAAAATGGAGCAGACTGTGAGAAATGATTGAATACTACACACATTTTGAAGTTGAGGACAACTGGATATATTAATTTGGATACAAGTTCTGAAAGTGAAAACAAAAACCAAAAAACAAAGGAGCTGAGGATGACTCCAAATATTTGGCCTGAGCTTCTAGAAGGATTGAGTTACTGTTGACTGAGATGGGGAAGTCTTTACAGAAATGATGTTTTGGTGGGGTGGGAAGACCAGTGATTCAATTTTGGACATAAAATCTTTCAAATGCCTACTAATCATGCAGGTGGAGAAATTCTGTGAGCAGATGGGAACACAAGCTTGCATTCTACATTGTCTGGGCTATAGATACAAATTTTGTAGGATGTTAGGGTTGTATGAGAATTAAATGAGTTAATGTAGGTGAAATGCTTACAATATCCCACCACATATGGCTGAACAGGTTGCAAATTTAAACCTGTAAGGGGTATCATGTAGATAGATTATACTCTGAAGGATGCCCCTGGATGCTCTCAGCAGCCCTGGAGGGTTCATAGTAAGTATTATTATCATTGCTACTGTTGATTGCAAGCAGCAGACACATCTTAATGTATTCAGTAAGTCTGCTGGTAGGGTTTTTCAATTTGTTCAGATCCCTTATCTATATGTTCAGAAACGCATTTGATATTGATTGAAGCTAATTCTATTCTATAGTATGTTAAATTCTTATATTCTACATTGTACTAACTGCTATAAATTTAAAATGAATGATTTTTAAATTGCTTGATTTATTATAAAAGTTTGACATCATATATAATTTTTTTTTTATTTTCTCAGGAAAAATTTTATTTTCCTTCTAGATTTTAGTTACTACATGTCTTTAGTAGCATGACTTTCTTAAAAGTATTTGGTCCCTTTAATATTATTCTCATTGAAGTTCATTTCTATTGGTTGTAGTAACTTAAAGAAATTTGAATATGTGTTGGGAGGAGTGTAGTATATCTAGGATAATAATAGCATAGATCTTTGTACTCATTCAGAAATGTTATTCCTTTAGTCTGTTTATGTCTATTTTGTCTTTGCCATAATATTCATTAGATTACTTTTATTAGTGATTTTTATGGTCACAGGAGTCCACAGATAAAATCAATGATGAACAATCTTTGGTTCTAAGTATATTGTTATCAGTTTTGGTTTTGACTGTGGAATTTGTGTTGATCTGGCTATTCCATTTGAATCTATACATGACAATAGACCCTAAGCTTAACATGCTAACAGAGTAATTGGTTGCCTCTATTAATGATTTAAGAGGTTTTGAACAATGGCACTCTTGTAGATCTCCCCACCTTATTCTACCTGGCTATTCTTCTACACCTGGGATTTCTGCCATTTTCATTTCTCCTTGGGATTGATCTGTATGTCTAGATGGGCTCAGGAAGAATGACAATTTACAGAGGGCTCAGTCCCTTCCAACCTTTGCATAACTCTGTGCCACAGTAACTGGTCTGTCCATTAGCTATCCTATCTGAAGCCCTGTCTGAGGTGGTGCTAGAGAAGATATTATGTACTCTGGCAGTCATTGATTAGCGATAGGGATTTGGAACCCTGTGGTAGGGTGAATAGAAGTGTTGCAGACTAAATTTGATATATTTCACACTTCTGCTCAAAATTTGTCTTCATCATATGAATACATATGCTTTTCTAAATCCTTGTGCCATTGATTGCTTAACTGAATAACATGATTGTATCTTTAGAATAATCTAGTTTAACAAGGTCCACAATACCTATTTTTTGTTTCAGTACAGTAACTACTTATAATTTTGAATTGCTAACCCCTTATTAAATGTATAATGAGATGAAAATTTACAACAATATATTTTTTTAAAAAATGACTTTGTCTTCTGAAGCAAGCAAAAATACCTGCTCATCTTTTCCTGAAAATCAAAATGTATAAAAGTTAAAGTTCCTATTCAATAATAAACTTTCAAAGTAAGAGAAAATATAGGAAAATTGAATTGAAACTGAAAGAAAAAGTAAAGTCAATTTACATAACAAAAATGGGGGATGAATAAACACAGGACAATGGTGACAGGGAGGAACAAGGGAACTATGAACATCTAATAAAGAAGAGCAACTCCACATTACAATAATGTCATTAACTCCTACTAATGTCATTGATGGAATCTTATTGAGACTATTACATATGACTGGTTTACAAGAATTTAACTTTGAATAAAATCTATGTATTTCTTAGTGCTGTTGAGGAAAAAGTACAATTTGATAGAAATTTGTTCAAAAATCAAGGAGTAAACACTGGGATGTGAGAAACTGTTAGATCTCAACACTAAGTCTGAGAGTTTGGATACCCAGCATCTGATCACATCTAACACTTAAATATTGTTTCAAGATGTAGCCAGGGTGCTAATCAAGTTTTGAATTATATGCCAAGTCCTAATCTCTTTATACTCTCTCATTTTGGATCTATCAGCATCAGAATCCCTAGCACTGCTTTTTAAAAATGTGGATTCTGTACTTCACCAAGGACAGTAAAACCAGCATCTCACACAGGCTACTCAAGTGTCAGTACTAACCTTTGGGAACCATGACACAAAACTGTTTTCTATACTGCCGGTCAAATCATATCATTTCAATGCTCAAAAACTGTGGCCAACTTCATAACACCTGTGCAGAGTGAACTCCAAACTACATAGAAGGCTTCCAGCTCCCATTGTAAACTCAAACCCCAGCTGCTATGACTCCTGCAAATTGTCCTCAGGAGACTGTAAACTATATATTATGGCCACAAAAGAGCTATGCTCACCCAGGCCTCTGTGTAACTGCTTGGGTTAATCCATGGGCCTGGAAATCTCTTTCCTCTCTTCTCTACAGGACAAAGTGGGCATCATGTCTGCCTGAAATATCCACCCTTCTGCAGAGTCTTTCTCAACCCCTTCCTCTTCACTTTATGCATACCTATGTTTTACTACACTTTATGATTATGAAGATTATTATTTCTCTCTTTCCTATGCCCTGAAAGCTCCAAGAGGGCAGGACACTGACTTCCTCATTTTTTATCTCCCCACCAAGAATCTGGACTAGTTTAATGTAGGCCTTCTGTAAATGTTCCATTTCCTCTTTTGAAATATATGCTCATGAAATAGATGTTATTTTCTCACTTCTTTCCCCAAAAAAGCCATCTTAAGAGGTCAAGAGTGCCAGTTTTTAAAAGGATTGAAAGAAGAATCCAGGGATATAACTGCACTGCCTCCAGCTACAGGCAGTGTTAGGATATAATCTTTTATGGTTGCCAGTGACTTTATATTTTGTAACTCTTCAACTGTCCCAGCATATTACGGGCAGAAAGCATTGCAGAGGTAGATATTGAATCTCATCTCTCCTGTCAAGTGGTCACACAAAGAAGCAAAACTTCTAGCATGAATTTATGATTCTTGAAAGTATAAAAGCAGCTCAAGGACTCTACTTTCTAAAAAGGAATGCAAAAGCTACATTTTTAGTAACATCTGCTGGACAAGCATAAAAGATGAACTTAGTCCTATTTGCTAACTCCATGATGAATAATACATTGTCAAAGCAGAGGAGGTTGTTTGTAAATTGAAATAATGCTGATATGGAATAATCAGCACTTATTTTAAACATTAATATAGTTACTACCAAAACAAGAATATTGGTTTAAAAATTATTATTATTATTTTTTAATTTTATCTCTTTTGTTGAGTCATAATGACAGCAGATATTAATTTAAATAGCTCTCCTCTCACTAAGCCATATGGAAATGTCAACTTCTTCATTTTTAAGTGAAAAAAGTGGCAAATATTTTCACATAGCCTTAAGAAAATTATTGCAATAAACAATGGAAAATAGTCATATAACAGGTTGAGACAGGGAAATGGACAGATTTGGACAGCACTGGCAGAGTCTCAAAATTACTGTTCCCATTTTTATACTCTAATATCTGATGAGTTTTTCTTTTTAGTCTTCATTTATAAAACTTATGCCTTGAGCAGTAGTTTATAAAACTAATTTACACTAAAATACTAGTGACATTTGTAGTCTATTCTCCTCATGAAATCAGGGCTACTGAAAATACTTGCTGGGCGCAATGGTGCATACCTGTAATTTCAGAGGCTCATGAGGCTGAGACAGGAGGATTACAAGTTCAAAGCCTGCCTCAGCAAAAGCAAGGCTCTAAGCGACTAAGTGAGACCCTGTCTCTAAATAAAATACAAAATAGGGCTGGGGATGTGGCTCAGTGGTCAAGTGCCCCTGAGTTCAATCCCTGTCCCCACACCCCCCACACACACACAAAGAAAATATTGTATGCCTGAGAACAGCGGGAAGGAAAAAAGGGCTCAATAAGAAATTGGAAATTTGAGCCAGTGTGGTAGCACACACCTATAAGCCCAGGGGCTCAGGAAGCTGAGGCAGAAGAGTTGCAAGTTCAAATCCAGCCTCAGCCTCAGCAATTTAGTGAGGCCCTTAGCAACTTAGTGAGTCCTTATCTCAAAATAAAAAATAAAACAAAGAGTGGGTCTGGGGATGTAGCTCAATAGTAAAGTGCATCTGTGTTCAATTAAAAAAAAAAGTGCAAAAAAAAAAAAAAAGAAAGAAAGAAAGTGGACATTTATATCTCTATTAGGAGACAAATACGGGACCTTTCAGACTTCGTAACTATCCCCTTCACTGAAATGCTCAGGAGAAATCTCATTTATAGATCATGCAAGGATAAATCATTATGCTAAGATTACAGCAGAATTCTAAGCCATAGGCATTACACTGGGATGATCTCACTCAAAGTGGCCTTGTCTAACTTTTCTTACCTGATTTAGAATGCTGTTAAAATGTAGATTTGTTGGCTTTTCCCCTTGGTCCCATGGACAATAAACATAAAATACAGAATAGTCAAACCTTTTTCCTTTCAGTATGATGTGGAATTAATTCTAAACTCTCTGAGGATGGTAGCCATGTCTGTTTCAGCTCAATATTTAATCTCTAATACTTAATATTATACCTAATACACAGAACAATGAAGGTGCTTATGAAGTAATTATGAGGAGATAGATGTAAGCAAAGCTAATAGAAATTGTTGTTGTTGTTCCTGTGCTAGACAGATAATTACTATGGAAACTGTAAGTTTTTCTGCTCCATCATCTCTTTGATACTTTTGTGTGGTAGAAATGATGAAAACAGAGGGCTAAAAAAATTTTTAAACCATTTAACTATAATATTTTATAGGACTGTACTGGCCAATTATCCACAAGTATCAAAATAAGGTGGCAGGCCTGAAGGTGTGTTAGTGAATTCCGAAAATCTCTAGACAGAGATTTTTGTTCAGATGTTGTGATATTGAGTTATTATAACAACTCAATGAAAATAGTGTTGATAACAATGTATCATATATTGTACCATTTTGAAGATCAAAGCTGAAATGAGCACCTGGGCAGATTCCAAAAGAGTCAAAGCTCTAGAGAGACAGTTAAGTCAAGGTAGGCAAGCCAACCAACAGTTTATAGAAGCACATGCCAGTCAAGCCCCTCCAATGTGTTGGTGGTAATGGATTCTTAAATGTGTGGACATCTATCTCCTCTTAGTTCCCAAATTGTATGGAAAGAATAGAAGATTCTGTAAAATCCAGGAGGAGAAGCAGCAGCTGGAGGCATCATTATATACTAGTAATAATATTTTTGTTGAAATACAAATGAGAAATGGAAACTACCAAAGAAAATTTCATAGCAGCAAGTAGACAGGGTTAAGGTTTTGAGTGCATATTCTGTGTCACTCATTTCCAAATAGTGAGCTTGACCCCGATACCTCATCAAAAACCACGAACAGTATTTCAAGAAATATACCTTTTTTAAAAAAATGCATTTGTTTTAACTAATACAAACATAAACATCATACATATTTATGGGTCTTTTTGTGCCAAATCTGGGCCTGTATCTGGGTGGTGAATTGAAACTTGAAAAATAAAAAGTCAAAAACTTTTAACCCCATAAAAAGTAAACATTGAGAGTATTAAAATATATGTTACTCATATCTCAACATTATAAAAGCTATCTATGCAAAACCTCAAGCTAACATTATCTTAAATGGAGAAAAATTGAAAGCATTCCCTCTAAAAACTGGAACAAGACAGGGATGACCCCTCTCACCACTTCTATTTAACATAGTACTTGAAACTCTGGCCAGAGCAATTAGATGAAAGAAATTAAAGGGATCCAGATAGGAAAAGAAGAGCTCAAATTAGCACTATTTGCTGATGACATGATAATACACCTAGAAGACCCAAAAATCTCTACCAGAAAACTTTTACAACTAGTAAATGAATTCAGCAAAGTAGCAGGATACAAAATCAATACCCATAAGTCAAAGTCATTTTTGTACATCAGTGACAAAGCCTCTGAAAGGGAAATGATGAAAACTACTCCATTTACAATAGCATCAAAAAAAAAAAAAAAATACCTGGGAATCAACTTAACGAAAGAGGTGAAGGACCTCTATAACGAAAACTATAGAACACTAAAGAAAGAAATCGTAGAAGACCTCAGAAGATGGAAAGACCTACCTTGTTCTTGGATAGGTAGAATTAATATTGTCAAAATGTCCATACTACCAAAAGCATTATACAGATTTAATGCAATTCCAATCAAAATCCCAATGACATTTCTCAAAGAAATAGAAAAAGCAGTCATGAAATTCATCTGAAAAAATAAGAGGCCCAGAATAGCTAAAGCAATCCTGAGCAGGAAAAGTGAAGCAGGGGGCATCACCATACCAGACTTTAAAATATACTATAGAGCAATAGTAACAAAAACAGCACGGTACTGGCACCAAAACAGACCAGTAGACCAATGGTACAGAATTGAGGACACAGAGACTAATACATATAATTTCAGCTATCTTATATTAGACAAAGGCGCCAAAAATGTACAGTGGAGAAAGGATAGCCTCTTCAACAAATGGTGCTGGGAAAACTGGAAAGCCATATGCAACAAAATGAAATTAAACCTGTATCTCTCACCATGCACAAAATTCAATTCAAAGTGGATCAAGGACTTAGGAATTAGACCAGAGAAAATACACCTAATAGAAGAAAAAGTAAGCTCCAATTTCCAACATGTCGGATTAGGCTCCAAGTTCCTTAACAAGAATCCTGTAGCGCAAGAATTATTACCAAGAATAAATGAATGGGATAGATTTAAGCTAAAAAGCTTCTTCTCAGCAAAAGAAACAATAAGTGAGGTTAATAGAGAACCAACTAACTGGGAACAAATATTTAATACGTGCACATCGGATAGAGCACTAATTTCTAGAATATATAAAGAACTCAAAAAACTTGAGACCAAAAAAACAAATAATCCAATTGATAAATGGGCTAAGGAATTGAAAAGACACTTCTCAGAAGAAGATACACGATTAATCAACAAATACATAAAAAAATGCTCAACATCGCTGGCAATTAGAGAAATGCAAATCAAAACTACTCTAAGATTTCATTTCACTCCAGTCAGAATGGCAGCTATCAAGAACACAAACAACAATAAATGTTGGAGAGGATGTGGGGAAAAAGGCACACTTACACATTGCTGGTGGGACTGCAAAATGGTGCAGCCAATCTGGAAAGCAGTATGGAGATTCCTTGGAAAACTGGGAATGGAACCACCTTATGACCCTGCTATTCCACTCCTGGGTCTATTCCCAAAGGACTTAAAAACAGCATATTACAGTGACACAGCTACCTCAATGTTTATAGCAGCACAATTCACAATAGCTAGGTTGTGGAACCAACCTAGATGTCCCTCGGTAGATGAATGGATAAAGAAAATGTGGAATATGTACACAATGGAATTTTATTCAGCAATAAAAGAGAATAAAATAATGACATTTGCAGGTAAATGGATGAAGTTGGAGAATATAATGCTAAGTGAAATCAGTTAATCTCAAAAATCCAAATACCGAATGTTTCATCTGATATAAGGAAGCCGGTTCACAGTATTGATGGGTCGGGGTACATAGGAGGACTAGAGGAACACTATAATGGTCAAAGGGAAGGGAGGGGAAGGGAGGGTGCAAGGGGGGAAGGGGGAAAAAGTTGTTGAATAAGATGGATATCACTATTCTAAATTCACGATTGAAGACTTGAATGCTGTGAATATACTTTGAATACAAACTGTTTTATGTAAAAAGATGCTCTATATGTATAGTATGAACTGTAATACATACTACTATAAATAAATATTAAAAAAATATATGTTACTAATGTATCTTTTCTGTTTCTCTATTTTTCCTTTCTTTTATTTCTTAACCAGATTTAATTCTGAACATAAAGAATAAAGCTAAATATTTTATTAGCTCAAACACAATTAAAGAAGTCTAGATTAAGTTAATTAAATAAGTCATCTTTTATTTCAGATATCTTCAATTTACTGTCCACTTAGTGGATAGATTCAAAGGATTTCAACGCATCTAAGAAGGCATATTAGTATTAGATACTTTCTCATAAAAAGTTTAGTTCTTCAAGAAGTTTTCATTGCTTCTCAGTTTGTCTCACAGTCCTTTCTAATTTCCGCTGGTATAAATCAATTTAGATTTATTAGCTTGGTACAAAGGAACTCCAGTAAGTTTTTAATAATAATTATCATTATCACTGATTAAAGTTATATTGTTCAGGCCAGATGGAGTCCTTTTCCTGTCAACTAGAATGAGCTTGCATTATGTAGTTATAATGTGTTTAGATCTAAATAAACAGATGGCAGAGTGACAGGATATTATACACTGATGATGTCAGTAGCAGTGATCACAAACAGAATTGCTTTAAATAAACTCTGCTGTAGCAAGGATCCCAATACTTTTAAAAAGACGACTTGAATTGATCCTAAGCATTGTATTGACTTTGGAAACACTATGGTTCCCTTCTGAGGGCAGACCATCAGGACAGGCTGAGGTCAATCAGAGAAAGTGTCTGCTAAATCTGTATTGTAACTCTGAAGGCCTTATCATATGGGATCACTCAGGCAGTTTCACTGCAAGGGGACAAAACCTCCAAGGAGTAAGAATGTTTAAGCTAATTATTTGAAAACCATGTTTAAAGGGAAGATGGAAACATTTGCTAAACTCTATTTGATCATTTTCACAATATCGTTCACTTTGAATTCACAGTTAATAACAGAGGTTTAATAAGAAGCTTGTTATAGAACAGTTAGTCTTTCATAGACTTTAATGTGTATTTTTCACTCTAAAAAATAATCTGTGTGCCTAAATTTAGAATGAAATTCAGAAGCCAGCTTCACACAAAGTCATTTTACCAGATTTCTTCTAGCTAATATTTTTATTGTTGAGTCCTCATGGAGATTTTTCTCTGGGACAACTATGTTTGTTGAGGCTGATAATCACTGTAGATAAATACGCCACCATAGGAGTTAAAGGCCAATATTTGAAAATGCATATAGTATTAATAAAACTTTTAAAAACAGGTACTGAATAACTGAAATTGTTTTCTAAAAAATTTAGCTCTTTTAAATGCTTGATTTTACCTTTTATTCTGATGTTTTGTCATGTGTTTCAAAGAATATATTCTTGCTTTCATAAACTTGATTTCTTTTTAACAATTAACTTAATTTGTAATAGCTGTTGGAATCAGTAAGCTGTGAACTTTGGAAATTATACCAAGTAGAATAGATCAATACAACAAAAATCTTCAACAAAGTGAAACTTCTTTAATATAACAATTTACTTCTGACTTTCTGGGAAAAATTACAATTGTATTTATTTCTTTTTCATATAAAATGTTGAGAGTATTTTGAATACCAGAATATTGTACTTCAGTTTCACATACATTGAACATTCAAGCTTTGCTACTTAAGTAGGCATTTTAAATACTGAACCTCAACTTTAATATGACATAAAATTCTTCTAAAGAGCAAGAATACGGCCTTTGAGCAGTCCCTCCTCATCCAAGAGTGAAAGATTAAAATGTACATGACCTTCTTTCCTCCTTGTTCCTCTTCTGCAGGTGGGCGTTGCCATAAGTCCTGTACTGGCCGATGCTGGGGACCCACAGAAAATCATTGCCAGACCTGTAAGTACTCAATAGTTTAAAAAAAAAAAAATTAAGATGGTCAGATGAAACATAATATGTAGTTGCTTTTGTATTTATTTGAAGTTTCTAGATTAATGATTTCACAACATAGCTGTAGTGGTATTTGTTAGAACTTCAAAATTTATATATGAGTAGAAGTAGGAAATCCAAAATGTGAGCAAAATTATATTAATTCAATTTTAGGTAAAACAGATATTTCAGTACTTTCCCCAAGCAGTTATATTACCATTCATTGGTTAGAAAAATAAAGGGCAAAAAGGATACTGTGTACCTGATACATTCCAGGCACTATTCTAGGCACAGGGGTATAAACTGAGTGAGGTATGCATGTAGATTCACTATTATTAACAAAAATCTTGTTCTGAGAGTACGTTTCTTGGATTAGTCATTAGGTAATATAGGTACGAAGCTAACTTCATTGCTCAGGCATTTAAAATCAAAACACACTGAATATAGAGACAAATATCTAATATTTTCAGCATGCTTAAAGTCATAAGCCATTTTAACCACAAGAACTTTGACCAATGTTAGGTATAAATGGTTTCATTAAAAATGGAAAACAGCTGGGTGCAGTGGCATACCCCTGTAATCCCTGTGGCTTGGGAAGCTGAGGCAGGAGTATTGCAATTTGAAAGCCAGCCTCAGCAATTTAGCACGGCCCTGAGCAACTTACTGAGACCCCATCTCAAAATAAAAAAATATAAAAGAACAGGCTGGATATGTGGTTCGGTTGGTTAAGTGCCCCTGGGTTCAATCCCTGGTACCAAAAATAAATAAAAATAAAATAAAATAAATAGAAAACAAAATGCCCTATACAGATGGTAAATACTTGTTTTTCCTGCTGCAATAACAATAACTGGAATAATATTTGAAAAGCACTATTGTGATAATAGTAACTATTATTTGTGAG
The DNA here is from genome assembly GCA_025594165.1 of Tamias sibiricus. Taxonomy (NCBI): domain Eukaryota; kingdom Metazoa; phylum Chordata; class Mammalia; order Rodentia; family Sciuridae; genus Tamias; species Tamias sibiricus. The sequence continues at coordinate 83,165,933 of CM046660.1, forward strand.
CATAGAAGATAGAAAATATTGTTGGATATTTTTACATACAAATATTATATATTGTGAAAGCTTCTTACACTATTGAATGAAAATTTAGAGATTGTTAATTTGTCTCAGTTCATGATGTTTGCTAGATTCTGTTTGAATAACAACAGCAACAAAAATACAAAGAATTGTTTATTTCCAGCATGAAAGGAAGAAGTACAAGAGAAGATATATTTTCAATGGAAAATTATTTCTTAAATTTATTTCTGAAATTTGTGAGCATTCTCATATTAAAAATTCATAATAGAATAAAGTAAAATTATCTTCTCACCTGTGTCCATCTTTGGTCCTGTAGCTACTCTAGATAGGTAACAATTATTATTGGTAATTTTGATGTAGTCTTCTCCAAGATAGTTTATGTATACTAAAGGAAATATGTATACATATCCCACTCCTTTTTGCTCAAATATTAGCAGGCTTTGAACGTTGTACTGTGTGTTATTTCTGTTGCTATAACAAATATCAAAGATAATAAACTTATAAATAGAGTGGGTTTATTTTGCTCACAATTTTGAAAGCCTTACTCCAGGAGTGATTGGCCCTGTTGGCTCTCACAAGGTAGTATGTCACGACAGGCAGTATGTGACAAAGTAACCAGTTTTCCTCATGGTGGGGGGCAAAGTGAAAAGGCCAGGGCCTGGCTTGGCCTTTAAGGGCCCACCCCCAATAACCTAAAGCTTCCCACCAGGGCCCACCTCTTACATGCGCTGCTGCCACCTGATGCCACCAGGAGTGGGGACCAAGTCTTTAGCATATGGGCCTTTGGAGATGATTATACTGCGATTGTTTTTTTTCAACCTGTCCTTATATGTATGAATTATTTGCAGTATTCTTAGAAATAGGCATTTGCAGGGTCATGGATAGGTGTATTTGCTATTTGATAGAGATCACCAACATGGAGATCTTATTCTCTGTGGTGGTTGCTAACAATTACGTCTGCCAGGAGAGATGTGCATGAATGCCTGTTTCCCTGTTCCCTGGACAAAGCAGTACATTATCCAACTTTTTGATCTTTGTCACAGGATTAGGTGAAAAATAAATAATAACTCAGTTTAGATTTGAATTAACTTATTTAATAGAAACAATATTTTATGGCAGGAATGTTTTGACAAGAATTTTAAACAGGATTCTAAACTAAGATTAAACTGCTGTGTGAATTTCATTCACTACAATGTTTGGAGATAATGTTTTAATAGCAGACAAGTCAAAACCGAAAAGTGCACAATGCTGAGATGACATTGATGTGGCCAATTGTAAGAAGTTCAGATCTCTAAAATAATGAAGAATCATCACAGTGTTTTGTAATGAAGTGACAAGTAACCATGGGAATTATTGAAGTGCATTAGGATCTCCAGTCTTTCATGAAAAAACACTTCTGATTTCTCAAAGCAAAGAATACGCTGTTGCACACTTACTTACTTTATTTTACAAAGGAATCAAAGCTGCTTTCCTGTGGGAAGCTAGTTTGGATGGGACTCAATGGCTGTTAAGGAACTTACTTCTAGAGGATGAGGGAACTTTGATTTGAGAAACACTGGTGTGGATAAATGTCTCTTTCTCTTTTGGGGAGGAGGCAGGTTAAGAATCTTTGTATTGTTCCTCCAGTGCTAGGTCCAAAATCAGACTGCGTTCCTCCTACCACACTTTAGAATTATCCTTTGGTCAGTGGTTGCCTCTTTTGCTGTTTTCAGAGTTTACAGTTGAATGCAGTGGGCAAGGAGAAACAAATCTATACCACCTCCTCCAGACCAGAAGTCCTACACAATATCACTATTAGAACTAATACTTTCAATAATGCTGTTAACAAATAAAACAATGTAAATAATAAATAAAATAATTAAATAATAAATAATTTAAAATAATAAATATTTAAAAGAATTTAAATAATGAAATAATTTCATTTTACATGTATTTGACATGTACTTTGTACAATGCAAATGGAGCAGTAAACTCAGATCATAAATATGTTAGATATGCTATACATTACATATGGATGGTAAATATTCTCTGATTGTTATATGTGCAAAAAGTTTGGGAAATCACCACATTAAGGTAAGATAGGAAAACAACATAATGGGTTTCCCCCAATCTTAATTAAAAATGAAAATTTCCTTCAAATTACATAGTGTTCAAAGTACTGAAACTTTTGATTTGGTTATGTTGGCCAAAACTTATGACAGTCATAATTTCCATTATCATCTCTTATTTTTATAGTAGGTAACATGTGGGATAATAGCCCAAGCAAATATTGATTTGTTTAGAGGCTCAGTCTCTGTAGCCATGTTTGTTTTATGTGACACTTTCTTTATCCTTGTTCAAAGGGCAGTGTTTTTCAACCAGAGGTGATTTTCGTCCCCCAGAAGACACTTGGGAATGTCTGGAATCTTTCAGTAGTCACAGTAGGAAGGTGAGGAGGAACATCTACTGGCAGGAATAGGGCAGAGACCAGGGATGCTGCTAACCCTCCCACCACCCAAAGAAAGAAGAATTTAGTACAAAATGTTAATAGTACTGAGGGCTGAGAAATATCAGGAGTAAAGACTTGATCCAGGCTAAGCCAAGAAGAAGATTCTTACCCACAAAGAATTTAGATTTGGGATCCAGAAATACTGGCTATACTACCTTAGAAACTTTCACCTGAAGAGATATTAGACCTAATTGAGGTTTCTACTTTCGAACCATGTAGAAGGATAAATTACCAGAATTCAGAACCATGTAGAAGGATAAATTACCAGACTTCAGAGGTAATAATGCAGAATAAAGTAGAAGAATAAAGCAGCCATGTAGAGAGTTCAGGAGAAAAACAGTACTAGTTTGTAACAACTTTTGCCTCCTGATTCTCTGGCATTCATGAGGAACAGGTGCACTTCTATCCATAGGTGCCTTAACAAATGCCAGTTCTTCTAGACATGTAGTAGAGTTTATTACTTGCCACCAAGTAGAGTGGGAAGGAGTCTTAGCTATGAAAATTTTCAAGCCATAGTTTCTATTATCAAAGCATCAAACACAAAATCATTTAATCCATCTGAAATTTCTGCATATAAATTAAGCTCAGTATAACCTAACACTCAGTTAATGGTCACTGTGCCTATTCCAGTCTGTCAGACTTAAATTCAACATGCACATGTATCTAATATATACAAGTATGAATTTTAATGTAATATACGTTAGCAATGACCTTTGTAGTTTATAAAAACATTTTCATTTAAAACTTCATTCTAAGTGCATTTTCTGTGGGCTAAAGAGGACAGTTATCATTAACCTCATTTTAAGATTGGAGAAATAAAAGCTGAGAAAATGATTAAAGGGGTTGTTAAACGTAACTAATACTGAGAATTCCTAAGTGTTCTGCATCTGAAGACAGGACCATCTCCTGTATCCCATACTGAATTGCACACTGCAGTAATCGAGGGCATTGGATTTGAAATCAGCCAGATGATTCAAACTCTAGTTGTTTCCACTTTCTGTTGTGGGCAAGTACCTTCATCTTTCTAAACATCAGCTGCCACATCTATAAAATGGAGAGAATTATACATATCATTTCAGATGGTTGCTTTCTTTAGAATGAAATTCAAAGCCATAATACAGTTGAAATGTTTAAGTATTTCCTGGCACATATTAAGGAGGACCCAATAAATAATAGCTGGTGGCATAATAAACTAATGGAGGTATGTCAGGAAACTGAATCCATTTAAAATCTGAATAAATGGAAGTGAGAGGGAAGCTCCCGTGGGCCTGTTGTACCTTGTGAAGTCTCTTGACACCCAGTGTCTGGGGAATGAAAAGCAAAAGCCCTGGAGTGAGGTGGAGGCTGCTTGCCCTTGACATTGGCTCCCAGTCTCTCTCCCTGTCTGAGCTACCTGAAAGATGAGTTATTTATACACATACATTTATACATATACATTTAAAGAGCACAGCATCCTGAGGCAAAATGTATTTTGGAACTACTAAAAGACAAACTTATTGAAAGACCTGAATTTTAGAATTATGTTTGTTTATTTGTTTTTTGAGAATTTAACCTCCTCAGAGATTCTACAGTGATATGAGACATCCACATATTCCATAGAGGAGTAACATACATGATCATTTTTTTAAATTTAAAGTTGTCTAGGCTTCCTTTAGATTTACAATGATTCTTTTGCTAACTGAAGTGTCCTACTTACCTCGAGGCCCACTTGAAATAAACTTATATCTGAACCTTGACTCAATTAAAAGAAAAAAGCAGTAAGTATGCTGTGCAAGTTTTCAATAATATTCTGCTTTTGTTGACTGATCATTATGTGATGTGCATTTTAGGATGTTAAAGCCATAGTCTCACCTTATTTACAAATTATTTCTTTCTCAATGATTGAAATAAATTCCCTATAGTGAGCTCTAGAGGTTTCATCTTCATGTTTTTCCAAATATTTCCTTATTTTTATGGATGATTTTTTTGAGACTTTCAATATATTAGGCAAAGAAGAAAAGAGTATTTAAAAGTTCTTCACTTCAGCAAAGGAAACCAAAGTAAGGAAAAAAATTTATTTCACTCACCCCACCTTAGCACAGCTGACCTCTTCTCACTGGTGTACCCTCTTTGCAAGTGTACTAGGAATTGTCCTCTGTGTCACTAATGCTGAGAAGTCAGGGTAAAGACATATGGCTCAGACTCTGGGGCAAAGTTCATGGCAATGAATGACTGGTTAGGATGCAACCAAACAGTGGTACAGAGAATTAAAGCCATCTCCAAACAGAGACATGGGAGCAAAGATGCTGTTTACCAGGTGAGCCTGAGGGGAAGTCTGCAAGAGGCAGAAGTTTTAAGTAGCAGAAATAAAGAAAATGTTTTTGTTCTTAATAGTGAAATAGAAGGGTGGTATATATTGACAGCTTACACTGGATCACTATGCAAACTTTTCAGACAGAAATTTTAGTAGAATTTTATGAAATTTTGGCATAATTTAGTAAGATTATACAACTTATTTTGTGTTGTGAGGTTGAGTGTTACAGTTAGTTTGACTGCATGTTGAATACTTTTTAAGTGTGTCATTGTGCCTTGATAGCATTCAGTATTGTTCAGACTGTAAACTGGATCCAACAGCTATTTCTAAAATCCTAAGATTTTTTATTTAAAGAAATTATTTTTCAAAACCTTAGGCAACCTAAATAACTTTTTAAATATTAAAGTAATTAAATGATACCTCTAGAATCTTACTGAGTGTTCTACTCTTACTGTTTTAGTCATGAGTCTAATTTTCTGAAGCAACTTGATTTCATTCTCTTTAATTCCTTTCTGATGTTTGAGCATCCTGACCCTATAAATCTAACAAGAATATTTCTCACATAGCTGCAAAGGGTCAAAATACAATTTAGTCCATGATAGTGAGAGCTGTATTACATGTAAAGCAGTGACTTCAACTTGAAAGTACTTTTAAGCTCAGTTAAATCATGGCCGCATTGCTCCACAGCACAGCTTAAGTAAATTGATTCAGTGGATTAATGTAGTCATGTCAGGGGAGACAAACTTATCTGCTATGTGAAGTCTGAAGCTTATAGAAGTATTATTTAGCAGGCTTACTGGTAAGAATGACAACTCTCTCTATTCATAGGAACTGAGTCCTAAAGTCTGAGCTCCATAGGTGTAGGTGTGAAAGAGACTAAGCTTTAAGAAATAAATAATAATGATTAAAGGAACAAAGTTATCTCTGTTCTTGCAAGATATATGAAGCACACTTATCTCATTTAAAATAGATACTGCTTGTCCCTTTTTATCTTTAAGCACAACATCAGGCTAGCTCTCTCTAGTCCACTATTATCAGGAAGGGTGCTAGTTTCATTTCACACATTCCTTTGTCCTCCCAGGCTCAGTGTCATCTCAGTTAGTCACTGCATTTTGAGTGAGGAGAGGGACAAAAGCATACATGAAAATATAACCTTCTTCTTTTCTCAACCTTTGCCTACTTTTTATATAAAAGCCGCCATCATTATTATCTTCAGTGGCATATTTTTTAACTAGAATCTTGTAGGCTGATAACCACTCAATATTCTATTCAGTCTTCCAAGTTGCTTTAAGAATGATATTTCTTGCCTATAAACTGAAAAATGGAGGAGCAGTTGGTGATAGGTTACAAAAGTTATTTGTCTCCTAAACCAAAATATTATATTGCAAAAATTAACAGAGACATGTACATTTCAACTACTGTACCAACGGATAGATTGTACTTCTGCCCAGTTAATTGTCATTGAATTGATTAAGCCCAATGAAGGAGCCCTAATTAGGAAGGGCTGTTGCAGCTAGCTGGAAGCCATAAGTTACACCTGATATGTATGTGACGCACCTGTAGGCACCCGCAAAGCTGAAGGTATATAACCAGGTGAAAGCGGTCCGAGTTAGGAGAACGGAGAATTCATTCAGTCAGTCGTGCAGTAGCTCGGTCGGTCAGAAGAAGAGTTCGGGTCGGAGAAAAGAATCAGAGCGGCCAGAACGTAGGCAGAGCGGTTACAGAAGAGAAACCAGATAGAAGAAGTAATGGCTGGTCAGAGTTAGGCCGAGGCTCCCGAGGGCTGGTCAGAGTTAGGCCGAGGCTCCCGAGGAAGACAGAAGACAGAAGAAAGAAGCAAGAAGCTCTAAAAAATAATCTTTCTCTAAGCTCTATCTTTCTTTCTCTCTAAGAAGACAAGAAGAAAAAGACAAGACAAGAAGACAAGAAGAAGCTAAGCTCTATCTTTCTTTCTCTCTAAGCTAAAGTAGAAGTAAAAGTAGTAAAAGCTTTACTCTGCCTCCGAGTTTTTCTCCCGTGGCGCCGTGGCTGGCCATGACAGGCAGCTTACAGCCCAATGCATTATTTTAACCAAAGAAAAACTTCTTGTGGGCAGCATTTACTCCTACTTACTTACAATATACTTTGTAGGCAGATCATTCAAAAATCTTATTTTTAATTAAAAATAGAATAACAGAAATGCATACCAACAGTGTATTTATTCTATTGTAGATCATTATGAATGGGGGCATTAGTATATTAGCAAAATAAAACCTTGTTCCAAACAATGCTTTATATTGCACATTGTTTCTATAAAGACATTATAGAATATGCTAGGAAAACTTAGAAATTTTTTTATATTTTTTCCTCTGTAACATTATACATGAGCATGAAGAAAATTACTTTCAACAGTGACAATATATTAAAAGTTTTTCTTTTAACAACACAGGAGGGAAAAGCTTAAAACCTTAGCCCAATTTATGAATTCTATTCGTTCTTAGGGAAGTCTTTAGAAATACTTGTAAGTAATTTCGTACATTTGTCCTATACTATATCTGGAACTGCTTTGAAATCTGAAGAAACGATTATATATTTTTGTTCCTCAAAATTTCATCAAAACCAATAGCAGCTCAATTTTAGGTTTTTTTTTTACATGAAAATTAAAAGTTTCCTGCAGATTCTGAAATCAGAATGACAAATTATGAAGATAATACACTAATTATACTTGCATACGTGCATCCACATATCATTTGTCTACAGTGTAATTGTGTTTACAGTTTTTGTGGAACAAATGTTGTTTAAAAAGAAGGTGCCAATGTAGTAAATATCCCATTAGAGCAGAGCAAAGCGAGTGGGAGCTTAAGGGGGAAAGAGAAAGAGCTGAGCCAGCAGTCTTGATCAATCAGCAGAGCAGCCTGCCTTTGTAAGAAGCCAGCTTCTTTAATTAAAACTCTTGTATTTTACTAATAACTTTGCATGTCCATAAGCCTTCTTATTGATTTCAATTATTTTCTATTTTCCTTCTTTCTGATTTATAGTTTCTGAAGATATTGGAAAATTAAGGGAAACATTACAATGGACTAATTAGGACTAATTACTTGTACACATTTAACATTTCTTACCATCACCGAATAATTTACTTGAAGAAAATGAGAAAAAACTCTCTACTGATAGATATGCTGTTCATTCTCACTTAAATTGATAGGGTTTGTTGTAAACTGATGACTTTCCTCAGAGATGTAAAAGAAAAGAATGGTTTCCATTTTAACTACAGGAGATACTTTTATTAGAAATACTCTAGATGTTACAGGTTAGTGTGATTTCTGAGATATTGTTTAATGTCCTGCTAAGGGCACATGGGGAAAAAAGGAAATACATAAACTTGTAACTGTTCTCAGGGCATGGTGTGGGTGGGATGCAAAAGAAAGATGAGGAATGTTTGCAAAGGTGAAACAGAATATTGAACTGGGGACATCAGGACACTAGAGATGGAGTGCTGCCTCTAAACTAACTTGATTTTAAGAACTTCAGTTTTCTCAAATTCCCTCATCCACATGGTGAAAGCATTGAGATAAGCTGATTTCTGTGCCTGCTTCCTTGCATGGCTTGTGTGTGTGTGTGTGTGTGTGTGTGTGTGTGTGTGTACATGCATGTTGATTAGCTGTGTGTACAGTACATACATAATACTCTCTCACAAGTCCTGCGTGGGCAAGGGAATGGGTTCCCCTCTGGAGTGATGGGCTGGATGAGAAATAAAAGCTAAGAAAACAGTACTATGAAATAACCACCGGACAGAAAATATGTTTTCAGATTGGAGGCAATGACTGGCCAAGCTGACCAGACAGGTGCAGCTTCTAACAAAAAAATAGAGCCTGCACTTGGTTTATTTATATCAGCACAGATCAAAAGGATTCCATAGAAAGTTCTATGAAAAACAGGATAGAGGAGGGCAGGTAGGCTGCTTGGAAGGAGTCACACCCACCTCTGGTGTTGTGGGGGGCCTTTGGCAGAGCTGGGTGGGAGTTCACAATGTATTGGGCCATCTCAAAATCAGCAGGGGTGCTGCTGGGAGTTCCCAGATGCCAGATCTTTCCACTCAATGACTTCAATGCCAATCTGGTCCACTCACATTTCACAGGTGTCTTTCCGCATAATACCATTGTGGATTATGTAGATATTGATGACATAGTTACAGATATTGAGAGGTTGAAGAGGGTGCAAACTGTGGGGCCTGGAAGAGGTAGGTAATCTAAGTAGAGAAATCAGAAGTGAATATTCCACATTAGATTACTAAGAGCACTTTAAGAAGGATAATAATATCTGGAAGTGCTACTATTAAAAGGATTTTGTTATTCTGATAGTGATGGAATTTATCCCTAATTGTTCATATCTTTGCAGCAAAATTATTGGCTGTCAGAGTAAATATCTTTGACTATCAAAGAGAATTTTTCAAAATTTCTATGTGACATGCTTCTGATAAGCAAAACACCTAATTCAGTGTTTGCTACAGAAATGGAAAGAAAGAATTGTGAGATTTGATTCTTGGAAATGCACACACTTGCACACCACCCCCATGGCTGGGGCATCTGGCAATGTGGTGAACAATATCCACTTAGAGTTCTGCCTGGCATTAATACGAGGCGTATGTCTTCTATTTCAAATTAGTTGGCTTGTTTGGAGGTTGAATTAAGTTAGCAGCCTAGAGATGAAAGAGGCTAAGAAGGGATAATTTGATACAGGTCAATGTACCTGGGTCAAGTCATATTTGGCCTATTGCAATAAATGTGCATTTCTTAAACATAGGATATTTCAATATTCTGTATCTCAGGTCAATGTAAATTTATACATTATTTTAAAATTTATAATATTATCATGGCTGTTTCTCTCCATTGCCATGGGCATTTTCAAAATAAATAATCCTTATATTGTGTGAGGTTATAAATGATAAACCCAAAATATTTTTTTAAAAAATTGTTTCCACATATTGGAGACAGTTATTTGAGGTTTCTCTGAGGTCATTTTGCCCATGAATTTTGTTACAATAGAGCTGATAAAGCATTGTGATTACAGGAATACCTTCGGGTTTCATCTGATTTCACTATTTCTTGATCTTGAATGCTTGTTAACCAGGGTAATTGTTTTCCTCTAAAGTGAGGGGAAAATATACATAATTTCATTGAGTAGAACACGGAAGAGAGGAAGAGACAGAAAGAAAGACAGACTCTGATGTTACAACTGTATTTCAGGACAGAACAGCAAACTTATAATAAATTAGTGAAGAATTCTATAGTAAGGTGGAAAATGTATTCTATGAAAATGCTTTTTCTAAAATTAAGGTATACTTTTAACCATATCAAAGTAATTTCGAATGGTTTCATTTTAACTAAAGAAAAATAGTCTAAAGTATCTTTGAAAAATGACACTTAACTAAAGGGCCAAGCATTTGGAAAAAAAAAAAGAAGAAGAAGAAGAACTATGTGAGAGGATTTTCTGCATCAGGTATTAAAACACTGAAGGTAGTAATTATTGAAACACCATAGTATGGGGTTCAGCATGGAATTGCTCACAGAATCTAACAGGAAGTCCAAGGTGGAAGCTAAAGTCTACAAAGAAACTTACTTTTTTGTAAAGCTGGCATTTTAAAAACATACTCCAAAGCATAGATTAATCAATTAATAGCACTGGAGCAAATGTCAAATGTGTGGATTAAAATGAAGTTAGAGTCCTGCCATAAAATAAAAGATGAAGGTTCATTGTGCATTAAGTTTGGAAGGCATGAAATAGCCTACAGATTATACATGGAGTGTGGACTAAAAGCTTAAAAAGTACAAAATAACTGATTGTACGAGGAAAACATATAGATAAAAATTGCAGAATGATGAAGATGTGTTTAAACATGACATAAAGTATATAAAGAAGAAAGAAAAGACCACTTTAACTACATTATAGTAGTTTATATTTTAAAAATGCTTTAGTAATATTTAAATATTCAGACATTAATCTAAAAAATGTTTTGCCTTATAATCAAAAGCATACAATTTTTACAAACTAAACATGTTCAGTAATCTGGTTTGGATGGAAGTATGAGAAAAAGAACAATCTCAATTGATTTTTGTGGATTATAGAGAGTAAGCATCACTGTATTGACTAATTGATTATTTGCAGTCAAAAGGTTTGAAATATAAATTTTATAAGGATAGAGAATATATTTTAATACATATTATACAAAATGTGTGTTAAATATTATATATTATAGCAGTTTGTATAGTAATAGCAAATGCAAGCAATGTAAATATTTTAGAAAGTGGATTAAGGTAGAGCATATCATATAGTAGTATAATTTATTATTATTATTTATTATTATTATTATTATTATTATTATTATTGTTATAACTTTGGGGGGGTACCAGGAGTTGAACCCAGGGGAGCTTTACCACTAAGCCACATCTCCAGCCCTTTTATATATTTTATTTAGAGATAGGTTCTTGCTGATTTGCTTGGGGCCTTGCTAAGTTGCTGAGAATGGCTTTGAACTTGCAATCCTCCTTCCTCAACCTCCTGAGCTGCTTGGATTAGAGGCATGTGCCACCAGACTTGGCTCATACAGTAGTGTAATTTAGAGCTTTAAAATATCATATAGAAGAAGCATATTAATACTTCTATAACAAAATATTAGTGACATGATATTTTGTTGAAAAACACCAAGTTATAAAGCAATATAATTATCATGGATTACTTAACAATACCAATAGCAAATATTTACATAGGCACTATTCCAAACTAATTTCTAATAATACATATGTTATTTAAAACAGCTTCATAAAATAAGTACAGTTGTTATTTTTTACACTTGAAGAAACTGAAGCACAGAGAGGTTAAGTGATTTGTCTGATTCAGCACTGCTCTTATGTAAAGTCAGAATTGGAGTCATCTCCGGATCATTTCCTATAGTCATGAATGGTGCTGCCTGTCACTAAATAATTGTTTTGGATTTTAGCTAATGGCTTAATCTGTATCATCTCCTTCAATCCTCATAAATAATTCCTATAGAGCATACTGGGAGCCAGGTGGGAGGGGCAAGATGCAGAAGGTGAAAAAGAGTTCTAAGTGGGATGAGAGAATTCCAGGGTGTAGACAAGTGCAGACTGAGGGGACTTTTCTCAGAGGCAGGAAGGGAGATGTATTCCCTTTGTGGAATTTGAAAATTCCCATTAAAGGCTGAGTTCATATGAGTTACTTTTGCGATCTCTTGCCTGTTATACTGCTGTGGACATATGGATCCCCAAATTTGTTGCTGTGGTAAAAGAATGAATGATTTGTCTTTATTCTATCTGTAGTTATTTATACTTCCTCAAAAATGTGTACTGTGTTTGTGATTTCAGAATTTTAAGAGAAGGGGTGGATCAATGAATAAATCACACCCTCTTTATTATCACATGACATTTTATAATTTTTAAGGATTTCTAAGTGTTTGTCCAGATCATAGAGGTGGTAATTTTTCTTTTATCAGTGTATTCATAATGCATAACTTCTTTTCTAATATCTGCAGATATATTATTTTCTATAAATATTTTGCCAAAGAAAATCATGAATGTTGTTTTGCTTTAGCCCCAAGTTTAACACACTACTCTCTGTAGAAGTACAGAGTAAACTGCCCTAGATGGAGGTGTGGATGAGAGGCACCCACCCCTGGGAAAAGTCCCAATGACACAATTCTGGAGGGAAGGCATGGGGCAGATGCTACTGTGCAATGTTTCTGCAGTCTCTGTGATCCCGAAACTTCAGAAAAGCAGAATTTCATCTCTAGGGGCTCCAAGCTCCTGAATTCATTAGAAGGTTAATTTGCTGCACATATAGAAAAGGAGCCCTCAGACTGATTTTTCTAATTCCCTAATTTGACCTTTGTCCATGCAATTGAGCAGTGCTTTCATACTGTTGGTTTGAAACTCGTTAGTGGATTGTAAAATCACTTCATGGATGGACCATGACAAACATTAAATTTTTATTGAAATTATCAAAATAGATTGGAATAAAATAGACCAGATTAGGACAGAATATAAAAGACAATATCAAAATGTTTTACACATAATTAGATTGTCAATATTATCCCTCAAAATTTCTCATCATATATATGTATACTGAGCCATGTTGTACGTTACATTATTTGAAGTGTCTATTGTGGTTTAAAAGACTGAAAAACACTACAAAGAAGCTTTGTTTAATTTGTAGGCAGTCATGGTTGTCTTCTTGACAAGATAATCCTAGATGTTCTATGAAGACAAAAGCATTATTATGAAAATATTTTCCTTATATATTTAAAACATACATTTATAGCATCATTGTTTTAACTATGTTATTTAGATATAGACTTGAATCTTGGCCCTAGCTATGGTTCATTTTCCTCCTCTGTAAATTTTGTAGGTCGGACCCACTATTATATAAGATTTTATAAAACACCATATATAATCTTATTTATATGGTTTAAGCCACAAATGTGAAGAACATTTGAGTAATATCTTAGTGTTTGTTATCATCACTCATAATCATGTTAGTTAATTTGACTTTGGAACAGACTTTTTTAGAGATGCAAAGCAGATATGTGTTTGATTATTTTAGTTACAACATGTTGCATATAAAATGATTTCTGGAACTCTCTCCCCATTTGGCAAAGACCCTTCATTTGGTCTTTGCCACGAGACACTGTCTCCTAACTTAATGCATACAAAACAGTGAGGATATATAGGAATCAGGACACTAATTTTTTTTAAAAGAATTTAACATTTATTTTATTTGTTGTTTGTTTGTATGTGGGGCTGAGGATCGAACCCAGGGCCTCACCTGTCCTAGACAAGTGCTCTACCACTGAGCCATAATCCTGGACACTAATTTTAAACCAATTTGATAATAACTTATTATTTGACCCAGGATGGTGTAGTAAAATATTTTTAAATGTTAATTTCTTCATCTGTGACACTGGGATAATTATCGACTCTGCCAAATGCACAGGTTATTTCATTACAGTTTTTTTTTTCCCACTTTTTAAAAATTTACATGATACCAATGTCTCTCCATCAGTGAGCACATTTTTCCCACCCTATTTTTTTTTTTTTTTTTTGCTAAAGTGATTGCTTGTTAATAATAAGTTTGGTGTGTGTGTGTGTGTGTGTGTGTGTGTGTGTCTGTGTGTGTGTTTCAAGCATATGTGTATAAACAAAAGCACATATAAGTGTTGAGATTTTTATTTATAAAAGTGGGTTTATATGTTAGTAAATGTTTTATCACTGTGACAAAGTACCCGAGAAAAACAACTTAAAGGAGGAAAGATTTATTTTGGTTTTGGAACTTTTATTCCATGATCAGCTGGCACCATTACTTTGGGCTGGAGGTGAGGCAGAAAAAAACATGGCAGAAAGGGGTGACAGAGGTCAACCATTTCCCTCATCCAGGAAGCAGAGCAACAGAGAAAGGGGAAGGGACCAGGACCAGATATACCCTTCAGGGGCTAATCCCCAGTGACCCACCTCATCCAACCACTTCCCAATTCCCACTGCCTCCCAACAGCACCACCAGCTGTGGACCAGGCCTTTGATAGATGAGTCTTCAGGGGTCATTCTAGATTCAAACTGTAGTAGAATACTTAGTCTTCTAGCACTTAATATTATCAACCATATTTCTTTATATGCTGCAGCATTTTTCCCAGTTATGGTTGTTGCTATACTTTTCTTCGCCAATTCCTGATTAGTAGACATTTGGGTTGGGGTTGCATTGTTCTAGTCTCAATTATGACCACTGGATATTTTAAAATAATGCTTGTGCACAAGTGCACCTTCTTCCATAAATCAGATTTCTTTCTAGAAACAGAGCTGCTTGGTCAAAGATGAATTTATATATACAGATTTGATGGATAAATTATGCTTTATTTACTCATGTTAGCTACTCATTATCAATATCTTCAATTACTCATATCAGTTCTACACACACCAATAGTTTGTCCAATTTTTGAATCCTCATTAAAACTGGAAACTGCGTGCAATGCCTGAGGAGTACTGGTATCTCTCAGAGACATATGAACATTATTTTGAATTTAAACAGAGGCAAATAACAGTAACAGATTTCTTATCAAGAGAATGTAAAATTTAGACTATATAGCTCATTGTTTCAAGAGATATTTATTCATTCTTTACCCAATATGAGACTCTTTCTTTTCAATTTTAATATTCTGTGATTATTTTCATCACAATGTGAGTAGGAAATTGAGATGCATATTAAATGGAAGAGAAATTATCCTCATTCTCCTCTACTAGTATTTCAGATAAATAACTAGAAGGAGTGAAAGTGATAGAATATTTTTGTTTCTTCATTTTCCAATCAAGACTGGTATAGAGATGTGATCTATTGTAAGACAAAGTGAGTTTGAATGATGAATATCAATTTTGTTTTTACATTTCTGGGTGTGTGACAAGTCCATGATAAGATTATTTCAATTTTGATTATGTTATCTCCATTTTATCATTTTCTAGTGGACTGTAAGGTGCAGCTTCCAATTATAATATAAAAAATATGCTATTTTTAAAAGATGCTATTTTAAAAATTTTCTCATGCAGATTCATCATTCCATTATGGTGTTAACACTTTTATCTATGGTCTTGTAAGGGATATGTAAACTAGCTCATACTCACTCTTAAGAATACTATTTTTAGTTGATGTAATTGGGCAATATTGTTTTCTCTTTGAATACTGACTTACAAAGTTTGGTGGTGTTCATAGCCTATTAATATGGGAGAATTTCCCTGGGGATTAGGAGTCTGATTTAAAATCAACTTTAAAGTCCCATGATGAATCATTGAGCTTGTCTTTATAAAATAGGTTAAATAAAACTTCATTAAATAAATGAATAAAATGGCTGGTGATGAAGAATGGATTAGACAAGACCCCTTTCCCCCTTGATACAACTAACAATATTATCATGGCATAGCCCTTGGGGTCACCAGGGATTTATCTGGGAAAAGGGTCAAACTTAATTAATACCTGTCAAAATCTGCACATGCTTGTATTAACTGCCTCTGAATGTCAGTTTCAGCAAGGGATGATCAGGTATTTGCTAAGTTTTCCAGGTGAACTAAGCAGTTATTGCATTTAGGATTAAACACTAGGTGGTAGTGAACACCTTGTGGTTTATACTGGTCAGTGCATTTGCAATAGCTATCATCAGTGTAATTAGGAATCAGGAATAAAAGAAAATCAGTTAGATTTTCTTTTGTGTTATGAGCATAGGAATTCAGAAGACATTTTCATAATTCTACTTTTTGAAGTACTATTTAATATATTGTGTTTTCTGGGCTTGGGTTGTTAAAATTTTGTCCATAAAATTTTAAATAATATAGGCACCATAGATATGAGTCATTAATACTAATATTAATCAATACTAATATTAATACCTCATATCACCTGAGAGCCTTCTTCAATATTTTCGACCTTATGGGTTTGTTGGCTAAAAAAATTAAAAATTCCTAAAAGTGAAAAATTTCCTCCCTGTCCACACCCAGATACAAGCTTATCATAAGGCCTTATTCTGTGTGGCAACAATTTTTGGCATAATTAGTCTTTAACTTAGGGAAATAAGGAAGAGCATTACAGTTTGAGAACCATCTCCACTTCTGCCTTTCCATCTAAATGTTTTACCTGTCCTGGGGGAGCTTTTCCTGAGGAAGAAGAGAATGTCTTTGAGCAGAAATTTCAAAATATTGGCTTATAAAGTCTCCCTCTAAGAAACTTGGGGTTTCTACACACACACACACACACACACACACACACACACAAAATAATTTTCTGGCACCTTCTCTAGACTCGCTAAATCATAATGCAGAAGGAGGGCCAGGCACCTTATTTTGTATCTTCCTATTTGATTCTTAAAGTCCACCTGACCCTGGTTACACAGATGTGTCCAGCTAGTCTCCTTTGGGAGAATGAATAGCAATGTGTATTTTAGTGTTAGTTTTATTAAACCTGATTTTCCACACCTCTCAGCCTGCTCTGGGAGTTATGCCTGTTCTTGGATGGTCTGTGAGTTTTATTTGTTTCTCTCAAAGTACATCCTGGTCATGGCAGCTTCTGTAAGCGTGCTACGTGACCCAGTCTGCTCATTTTTTAGGAACAATTTCACCATTCATAGGAATAAATATAGGACTCTAAAGCTAAAAGGTACCTCTAGAGAACATTTTATCATGCCCCCTGCCTTTAATTAAGTGGATGTCTAAAGCATGCAGGAGAGATTTTCTTTAAAATACTGACAAATAAACACTCAAGAAACCCATTCACTGGCTCATTACAGTGTTTTTATCACTCTAATAGTCAATAAATTCTTCTTCATATCCAACCAAAATCACCTTTGTTTAACCCAAGCATTTTTATTCTTTTTCAAACCTCCATGTATGTAACTAAAAATACCATAACCTCAAAAACACTCCTTTGAAGTACTATTTAATATATTGTGTTTTCTGGGCATGGTTTGTCAAATTTTTGTCCATAAAATTTAAATAATATAGGCACCATAGATATGAGCCATTAATACTAATTGAGATAAAAAGGAAAGAAAAATGAAATGAGTGTGCTTTAAAATATGTTTTGCAATGAAATTAGGGGTTGCCCCATGGTACTTAATGTACATTCAGCTGCTGCCTGAGATGCTAATGAGGATATGTCCCATTTTTCTGAAACTTTTGCCTTCAGGACAAGCCATGGCATGTTTCTGTCCCAAATCTAGGTCATTTTCCTCCCAAATTTTATTAAATGATTGCTTATCAATTTTTGTTTGATTTCCAATTAGTGATAAGGAAATGAAAGCAATAAGTCATTTGATTAAGTTTCAGACAAAGAATAGTTAGTCTGTCAATCAAATGGTGTAAATGACTTAGTGACTTTTCTCATTTTGACTGGACAGAATAATGTTCCTCAACTCTAGACTGTGCATTGGAATCACCTATGCAACTTACTAAAACTGTAAAAAAAAAAATCTTAGCATGTTGCCAGTTATTTTCATTTAATAGGAATTATGTGATTCTCAGTCAATGTATTTGGAAAAACAAAATACTTGACTACTAAAAATAGGGCTTGTGGAACAGCAGGCAGTGACATTCCTTAGGAGCTTATGACAAATGGATAATCTTAGGCCCCACTTATACTAATTTAATTGAATTTTAAATTATGTAAGAATTCTTATATTCAAATTTGAAAGATCCCATGACATGATCTAATATACAAATATACAAACCAGTTTAGAAGCACTGGCTGGAGGAAGTGAAGCCAATCCAAAGCCAGACTCAGAAAGCCAAGGGTCAAGTATTTGACCTCATATATGGAAGCTAAAGAGAGAAAAAAAAAAATCAGGAATGTAAAGGGGATCTGATGAAAACAGAAGGGAGACCAATAGAGTAAAGGAAGGGGATGATGCAGAGGGAGAGAAGAAGAGCAGGCATGGGAAAGAACTGGAGAACAAAATTGACCAATTTACACTCTATTCATATGTGAGCATACCACAATGAATCTCAAGCTTATATGTATCTACTAGTTAAAACTTTCTTATGGCAATGAGGGAGAAAATGAAGGAGGAAGAGAGACAGGGAGAAGGAGGAACGTGGTCAAGTACAAAAATATGGGAGCAAACATTTATAAAGTCTCTTCCTATATTTCTTGTTAATGGGCAAATAGACCTTTCTGCTTGTCACTGTATTGTCCTTTTGGCTTCTTATAAAAAAGCAACAACAAATATTTCATTTGCAAATTGATACTTTTCATATAAGATAAACATTTTTCTAAAGGAGTAACTTTAATAATAACATTGGATATCATTGTGTTTAGAGAAGCAATTAAACATTTTTGTACATAGTGACTTTTAAAATTTTTTTATTATTCTAATTTGTTATACACGTTTGCAGAGTACATTTCATTTCATATTACATATAAAGAGCACAATTTTTCAAGTTGCTGGTTTAATATAAAGTATTTTTACAACAATTGTGTCTTCAAACATGTTTCAGGGTAATCATGAATAACTCAGTCTGCCATTATTTCTATCCCCTTGCCTCCTCCCCTCCCTCCCCCCTCTTTGTACTCTTTCATTCCTCTCATTCCCTCTCTCTTGCCTTTATAAGTTAGTATCTTCATATCAAAGAGATCATTCGACCTTTGGTTTTGGGGGATTGGCTAACTTCACTTAGCATTATTTTCTCCAACTCCATCCATTTACCTGAAAATGCCATGATTTTATTATCTTTTAGTGCTGAGTAGTGTTCCATTGTGTATATATACCAAAGTTTCCCTATACATTCATCTGCTGATGGGCATCGGGGTTGGTTCCACAATCTAGCTATTGTGAATTGTGCTGCTATAAACATTGATGTGGCTGTGTCCCTGTAGTAAGCTGTTTTTAAGTCCTTTGGGAATAGGCAAAGGAGTGGGACAGCTGGGTCAAATGGTGGTTCCATTCCCAGTTTTCTGAGGAATTTCCATACTACTTACTTTTGTTTTCATTAGTGAGGTACTGGTAAGATAATGCTACTAACAAATACTATAGTGTTTAGAGGTGATATTCTCTCAGTAATATTGCTTTATCATGGAATACTTAGTTCTTTCAATTTGCCCCTCTGATTCTGATGGATATTTTGAATGAATTCCCATTGCCAATTTCAAGTTTACTGACCCAAATATAAGTTTAATTTCTCAGATTTTACCTTTTATATTAACTGCATTTAGCGGTATACCAGCAATGAATAAGCTAGTTAAAACTTGACCCAAATATTTTAATGCACCCAGTGAAGCAATTTACAAAGCACACCAAACACAGCGAAAATATTTCCATTAAAATATCCCAGCAAGGATGGAAATTAATAAAAGCTAAAGCAATTAAACATTAATGTTCCTATAGAGACTGAGTTATCTCATTGATTTCAGAACCTGTTTTTTTTTGTTTGTTTGTTTTGTGTCTCTCATCATAAACTTTGAGTACAGTTTGATGAGTTTTTCTGAATTAAGTGAATGATGTTTATTAATCACCAAGTTCTGGTAAATGGATTTACTTTACAATGCTGTGCCCTTTGCCCTGCTCACAACTTGGATATGTGCAAGAGGACATATCTTTATATGTATACATATTTTTATTTCTTAAAAAAAGTATCATAAAACAATGTAAAAAGATGTTTTTAAACTTTATCTCATCACTATTTGTAAATTAAGTTTATCGTTTTGTTCTTTTGCTTACTTATTCATCAACACTAATGAATTTTCATTTGGAATTAAGGAGTGTTATTTTTAATATTGAATACAATGTAATGTTTGAAAACTCAATTATAGACTGTTTCTGAGAAAAATCCCATAAATTTTTAATATCTTCAAATAAATTAAAAAAAAATATATTTGCCTTTGAATAATGACTTAGATTATTTTTGTGTGTTCCTAAGGTGGAATGGAACATGAAGATCAAGATGTCCTGGATATGAATATTTGAGTACCATATGGCTGAAATTGCTACTTAAAAGTATCTAAAATTGACTTAACACATATGATTAAATCATTTAAAATACAAGTTTTAGGAGACATAAAGTACAATACCTGTTATTGAGTATAAGATTGTGCTATTATAATCATAACATCCAATTTTCATGCTTAAATAATGTCCCATGATGGAAATTATTTTAATATGAACATTTAATCAATAATTTAAAAATAAATTTAGAATTAGTTATTTTATTTCCATAAATATTTTCTATATTATTTTTCTATTTTGTCAAGGAAGAGAAGAGTATACAAATAAAGGGAAATTGAAACATTTTGTGTACTACTTTAAAAGGTGATAGAGTTAAAAATAGAAATCAACACTGAGATATATGCATCTAAAATTAAAATGTGATGTGACTTATGGGATATGATTGTTGATTCAATTTCATACTATTGTCTTCCATCTGAGTAATGCCTGACAACTAGAATCAAATTAATAGACTGCCTTGTGATGACACTTACTTTAAATGTATAATTTGTTTAGCTATCATATGTCTTCTGATTTAGTTAGTGACTCTTGATACATCAAAAGGTCTTTATTTCATTTGGAAGGGAAAATATTATGTTTTAATCTATTCTCTAGAAAACTATTAAAAGCACTTGCATTATATAGTATGTATTAGTACACCTAAATAAATACACCACTTGGTTAAAAGACAAGGATGGCAATGTAAGTACAATATATGACATAGATGTAATTTGTGTATTTATAATATGTATGTGTATATACACACACATATAATGTATATATAAAAGATAAATAAAATCACATGAATGTCAGGTATAATTCTAGATGTTAGAATATACCATAAAATAAATGTAATAAATAATTTGGAACGTGTTAGATGGCAATGGATGTTGTAACAAAATTATAGAAGGAAGTGAGAAAGGAAGGAGTAAGGAAAGAAGGAAGGAAGGAAGGGAGGGAAGAAGGAAGGAAGGATGGAGAAAGAAAAAAATGACTAAGACTGGACAAAAGATGGAGGAGAAAGAAGAGGAAAGTCTCCAGGAGTTAGTTGTTTTGGGAAGCTTCTAAATTAAATAGGAGTAGATTTCACTGAGAAGGTGAGACTTTTTAAAAGGTGAGTGAGGGGCTGGGGTTGTGGCTCAGTGGTAGAGCACTTGCCTAGCACATGTGCGGCCCGGGTTCGATCTTCAGCACCATGTAAAAAAGCATTGTGTACAACTAAACGCAAATAAATAAATATTTTTTTAAAAAAAAGGTGAGTGAGTAGGCCAAATTTTATTATGTAGAATTTCATACTAGAATATTTATGGAAGAAATTATTTATTTCAAAATTTAATGTACCTCAACTTGTAAATAAAAGATACAAACTCCCAAGTCCAGATCCAAATATTATTTTCAAAATCAACTATAAATTTATGATAAGAAGTATATGCACAAAGAATTCACTTTGGATCTCAAGTCATACAACTTGAGTTGAATGATTTTTCTCCAGGAACTGTAGCCCACAGAAAATTGTTAAGACCAAATCTGGGGAATACTAATGTTTAAGAGGTGGAGTCTTTGTAAAGTGGCAGTGAAAGAAGCTTAGAAAAACTACTTACAAAGGTTGAAAGAAATAAGGCTTAACTGGAAATATGGAAATGATATGCTACCCATATCCTGTAAAATTCGTATTTGAAACATACTTTTAAAATCTCAGTGGAGATTTTGGGGTTGTAGCTCCATGGTAGAGCACTCGCCTATCACATCCATGGCCCTGGGTTCCATCCTTAGCATCATGTAAAAATAAATAAATAAAATAAAGGTATTATGTCCAACTACAACTAAAAAAAAAAATATATATAAAAAAAAAAAAACCTCAGTGGAATAAGTGAGATAAACAGAGTTGTGTCCCTTGTTACAATAATTTGATTCACTGTCCATAGCCTTGCTTATACTAAAGTATACTATGATATGATGCTGTCAGCTTGGACTGAAGGATAAGAAAAGACCAGTGAAAGTTATAACTATTCCCTTCCTCTTTCCCTCCCTTCCTTCTTCCTACCTTCCTTCGTTCCTTTTTCCTCATGTAAAATGCAATGTGAATAAAGAGAAGATTTATTTCCATTTTCCCATTAATGATTAAAAGTCTTAAATCCACTTCTGGGGACACCTTTTCCCACAGGACCTTATGGTATACATTGTGTGAAGTGAATTCATTGCTGACTCCATGTTTCCCAACCTGAATGATTTTTATAAGGCACTATAAATATTCTCTGAAACAAGAAAGAATATAAAAATAAATGCATATATTAATTTTGGAGGTTTTTCTTTAGTAATTTTGATCTAAATGCAGACTTTTCTCATTAAATATTTGCTTAATTGAGTCAAGGTTGGGTTGACTAAATTGTGACTTCAGAACTTAGCTTTTCTCAGTGGTTGCACATAAGCTTAGGAGTTTGTGTTGGTGGCTGATGCTGATAGAGGCCCCATCTCTGTCTTCTGCAGTGACAAGGACGGTGTGTGCAGAACAATGTGATGGCAGGTGCTATGGACCCTATGTCAGTGACTGCTGCCATCGAGAATGTGCTGGAGGCTGCGCAGGACCTAAGGATACAGACTGCTTTGTACGTCTGGGAGTTCTCCCTATTCCTCTGTTCTTCTCCTTTGCTCCCTGTTTGTCTCAGCCATACTGAATTTATCCCATCTGATTATTTAACAGCAGGTTTTGCCATTTTACAATTAAGCAAGATCCTTAAGGACTTCTTCCTTGAAATCATGCTCTGAGTTGGCTATTGATGAACTGGAATTATTCTGTTCCACTGAATGATTTCTGCATTTTGGACACAATTTATGTTAAAAAGTGAAGTTTATTGGAGAATATATAGAGATATCTTTCTTAGCATCTAATAATATCCTTTCCAAAAATGCAGAGGTTACCTGTCCATATCATTGCATATTTCAGTACCATGAGGGAGGGCAATTGCATTTTGTATTTTTAACATAAATTTCATGATTATAGCAGATACATTTATGAGTTTAAGTATTTTCCTGTTCCTATTCTTTATAAGCTCATGTTATTCAAAATTTAAGATTTACAAATGCATATTTAAAACAACAATATGCAAATTTTATGATTTATATTTCAGCTGCATTTGCAACTTGTTAAGGACACTTTAATTACATTTTGATATCATATCCTTGATATAGTACTTTTTGTTCCTTGGAATACATATGAGCAATATTTAACTCAATTTTATACACCAGAAATCTAGTATTATTTTTAAGCTAAAAAATCATAAAAGTAGCAAATCGATTTTATTGTTGAAAGCGAACACACACAAAAAAACTTGTTTTCTTTATTCTACTTCTCAAATATCCATCACATGAACATATATAGTAGAACTGAGCATTTTAAAAAGTTGACACTTAATTCCAATAAGCAAAATAAAAATTAAAAATCCTATGATAGATATAGTAATTTCTTAGTTTTAAAAAATATTTCAAGAAAGTTAACTTGTATACTCTAATTGTATAGTGAAATAAAAAATATGTATTGCTAGCTGGGCGCGGTGGTGCATGCCTGTAATCCCAGCACTTGAGAGGCTGAGGCAGGAGGATCGCGAGTTCAAAGCCAGCCTCAGCAATGGTGAGGCACTTAGCAACTCAGTGAGACCCTGTCTCTAATAAAATACAAAAAAAAAGGGCTGGGGATGTGACCCAGTGGTTGAGTGCCGCTGAGTTCAATCCCTGGTACAAAAAAAAAAAAAAAAAAAAAAATATATATATATATATATATATAAATATATTGCAGAAGTGTGTAGGGAGGCAGAAAAAAAAAAAGGAAATCAAAATGTTAAAAATCTGAGATAGAAGCTTAGCAGTTCTTAAACTGAGAACTTTTTTTTGTCCATTACCTGTACAGACAGATGGGCTTGGAAGCTTGATTTTTGAAAACACTGAACACTGCAGATGTTGCTTTAATGATTACAAAACAATAACTATAATAAACAATAATGAAAACTCTCAGAAATTTGACATCACCTTTTTTTATCATTTCATCGTCATGACAAGCAGATCAAGTGACCTTCAAAATTATCATTTTATAACTTTTTTGGAATGGGTCAGTGATTACACTTTGGCATTTATTACAGAACGTTCATGAATGCCAGACTGAGGCCCTGGTATAAGTTATAATATGCTTGTTTGTTGTCTGAAAGGTAAATATATATATATATTTTTTTATTTCTCTGGCTTGTGTTCTTTGTTCCCTAGCAATCTATGTATAAGATTGCATAAAATGTTAGTAAAGCAATTATAAGGACACATGAAGTTTCATAACCATAAATTAAAACTTACTGAGTTTTCTAGATTGGTTTTTAATAGATTCTTCCTAGAAAGTGTCATCTCAGTGAATAATGTATCATCAATGAGTCTCATTCTGATTATGCATCTAGTAGACCTTCATCAGGGAATTGTCATGTTTGTGATAAAGTGCTCACTAAAACAACAATTGATGAAGCAAATGTTTTGAGGAAACAGAATAAATTAATGCTTATTAATAACCATATGACAATTTATGATGAAATGTAAAACAGAACTTGAGTTCACATTAGCTTGCCTTCCAAGGTCTGCATTATGCCTATGAACGCTTAATTTCTTAATTAAGAGAATTAGCTCATCCACACTTTTGTTAATCACATGCTTCTGTGTACTTATGCATATGTTTTTATTTGCTACCAAATACCTAACTCTCAGGTGGTAAAATAGTTTTTAGTTCTTCTCAAATTAGCTTGAAAATACTAAAGAATTGCATTGTGAAAAATGCCATACAAGGAATGGCCTCACTTTATTTATTTACAGGCTAATTATATACCTTACATTTACCTGTGGCTAGTCACCTGCCAGAACCTTTTCTGTAAGTCCAGTTTAAACATCGGTTACATTTCCTCACTATTCAATGGTGATGCTTATGTTTAACATTCCACTTAAAGCACTGAACTCTATATACAAGCTCAAACACAAACAAAAAACCTCATAGAATTGGAGATTCAATTGAACTTAAAACTTAATATAAATTATTTTTCACTATCAGCTAATTTTAATAATCTAAATACTTTCTTAGTTTCAAAATTAGTGGCTAAATACTAAGCAATTTGGACATTAGATACCATACATGGTATATCACTGACATCTAAAAAAAAAGTTTTATGAAAACTTAGGAGCATAAATGAGTTTAAAATTATCAAAATTTGAGGTATTTATAAAATTGATGTGTACTAGGTAATGAACACAACTTTCATAAAAGTATTACCACAGTGTTTCATTAGTATGTATCGTGAGAGTTATTTATTTGTAAATGAAAGTTATATTTGCTGTTGCAGGCCTGCATGAACTTCAATGACAGTGGGGCATGTGTGACTCAATGTCCCCAAACCTTTGTATACAATCCAACCACTTTTCAATTGGAACATAACTTCAATGCAAAGTACACATATGGAGCATTCTGTGTCAAGAAGTGCCCACGTAAGTGATAGAATAAGAATAATCAAATTAGTGCATTATTTGGAAATGAAAAAACATTTACTATAAAACCATTTTTATTTGAAATTTGAACAGTATCATGGATTACTTTTGGTATGGGTACTCTCACTCTCATTTCATAAACAAGGAAATTAAAGCTCAAGATATTAAGTGTTCTAAACTTCATAGCAAAGGATTGGAATGTTTGAGGTTAGAGCAAGGAGTTACTAACTCCTGAATTTGTTATTTTCACCATACCTGAGTTTTCTTGCACATTTATGCTGTTTCTCGGAAAATTAATTAAGTCGATTAATAAAGTGAAAGCAAGCTATGAAACGATTAGGGCCTGCTTCTAGTAGAATGGATTTCTACATAAATTCATTCTTACAATTTATTTACACTAAGATATATATTATTGTAATTTTACTATAAAATCCAATCTTAGGCTGGGGCTGTAGCTCAGTGGCAGAGCACTTGCCTAGCATGTGTGAGGCACTGAATTAGATCCTCAGAAAAAAATCAAAAAATAAATTAAATAAAGGCATGTTGTCCATCTACAACTATAATTTTTTTAAAAAATTCAATCTTAAACAAAAAATAATAGGTATAAAGAACATATTAAGGGAGCTTTGGCAAACTGATTACTCATCTTGGGTATTTAAAATGACCAACATTGCTCTCTGGGTATTCAATATAACAAGTGCTGACATTTCCTAGAGTCAGTTTCTTTGATTTGATTGTTTAATGGGACTTTCCTCCATGTTTCATGTTTCACCTATAGGAAAGGCCAAAAAAAAAAAAAAAAAAAAAAAAGTTACATTTCTTCCCATACTTTTTTTAAAGGAATGCTTTATTATCTATAGAATACAGATGTGGTAACTCTAAAGCTTCTTTTATTTGATTAGTTTATATCTGTGATATTGCAGACTAATTTAAAGACTTCAATACATGTCCACTGTGAAATTTAAATTTTGGATGGTCATTCTTTGTGATTCTTGGTTTGCCAAGCTTGAAGTGTCTTGGGAAAACAAGGACATTTAACTTCTTAATATCTAAATACAGGCCTACAATCCCTAATTCAGAGTTCTGAGATTTAATGACTCCAAACAACATACCTTTTTTGAAATAAATTTGGCTGCAAAACCTGAACCTAATTGGCATAAGGCCAGTTATAATCTTTATTCATTCTACTTGGCATAAATTGCTGCATAAATATGAAAGCCTTTAATTATATGGTACTGTCCAAGATGTCACAGAAAGAATGCTTACTTAATACATAGTATATGAACCTGGTGCAGGTTGGGTTCCCCTGGCAAAAATATTAGGTTATTACTCTCAGAATCCATACCTGTAGGGGAAGGGAAGGAAGCAGGAATGGGTTTTGATGCCCTCTTAAGAAAGGATCTCTTTAGAGGTTGATGCTCTGTGATAGATAGTTGGAATACAGGCATCACCATGCTTTGTGCCTACTCCCATGAGTACCCTAGATTTGCTTCATTATCAGATTTTCCAGAATTCTTCCTTCCAAGACAAGCCACTGCTTATGAGTCCATATAAGAGACCACGTCTTTGTCCACACAAAATGAGTGATGAATTGTCCTACCCAGAATTATGCTGTCTGTAAGGTTTTATCCTTCCTCAGCCTTTAAGTGAGGCTGCAGGGAAGCCGCTGTCCATTTTCAGTTTGCACCCATATATCAAGCTTAACTTTTTATTTTTTGTCAGCTTTTCATAAGTGCCACCTTTCATCTCCATGTAGTAACGGCATGAGCTGATTGTAGGGTACAAGTGCAGGGGTGAGTGACATGGGGTCTGAATCACCAGCTAATGCAGGTCACTTGTGCCTCTCCCCTGCACATACCCAATCCCAGATGCACTGCTTCAATTTTAAAGTGCTGTTGGCTCTTCCCAACATGATGAAATCATGACTCTAATAAAACATTGTTCACCATAGGCAGTTCTGGCTACAAGGGTAACCACTGACCCATGATGAGGTACTTTGACTCTACCTGGACTTGGAAACATGTCAGAAACTCTTCGTTAAATGGTGTATAATCATATGCTACTGATGGCATGACTTAGCTCCAGGAACCTAGAGGTCTCTGCTAAATTTTTCCAGTTGCTACTTATCATAACTTCTCGTGCCTTGTATTCCCACTATAATACTGCCTATGTTATACAACCAACCTATTGGATTTAATGTCCCTAGTAGCAAAATTGCCTCCATCACGTGCCTTTCCTGCTGTGGGCTCCCTTCCAGTCTGGAAGGCTTCCACATTATTGCATAGTGGGCCACAACAGTATTCACAAGCATAGGATGATCTACCTTCCAAACCAGAGTGGTCTTGTAGACACCCTGTTTTCCCTTTATGGTGGGAGACTCTGGAGACAGTCATTTGTCCCTTATTTTAGAGAGGATGTTCTGGTGTATCACAGATCACCCAGTCTCCTAAATATTTCACTAAAGTTTAGGTAATAAAATGTTCCCTGTCTATCCCCTTTGAAATTTCCTTTTGTTTCTTCAAAAAAAATTAATTTTATATGAGAATGTTCTGTGGTACTCCATTGAAACAAAGAACATATTTTAAACATTTTCTCCTGGTTATAAAGTTCACTCTCTTGATCCAAAGCAATTTAACTTAAGCTTCATTTGTGCTTCATGAACATGAAGTATTTTCAGACTTCCAACTTGCATCATGACCTGAAATGAAGTGGAACTATTGAGAAACACAAACTAAATGTCATGTAGTTTCCTAAGTGTATAAAGGAAATCCACTTTATCTTAGGGGCAGTTCAATATATAGAGCAGTAGAAAAGCAAGTGCAAGGTTCTGCTAAAACAATGCCTAAGATTTCAGTGTGGATGGTTAAGATACCATTTCAAGTTGAGATATTAAAACAACAACAACAACAACAACTGTTCTAGGGGAAGAGACTTATAAACTGTAAAATCCTACAATGTTTTGTCTAACTTGATGGCTAAGCCAGGCATAGTGGCACAGACCTGTAATCCCAGCAATTTGGGAGACCTAGGCAGGAGGTCCTAGGTTTGTAGCTGGCCTCAGCAATTTAATGAGGTCCTTAGCAAGTTAGAGATATACTATCTCAAAATAAAAGGGGCTGAGGATATAACTCAGTGGTAAAGCACACCTGGGTAGTTCATGTGAAGAAATAAAGAATAAAAATAAATAAATAAACTTGATGACTACACATTAACATTATTGGTGGTTTTTGTTTTGTTTTTTACCTTTTTTTCTTTTTTTGTATCAGATAACTTTGTGGTTGATTCCAGTTCTTGTGTGCGTGCCTGCCCTAGTTCCAAGATGGAAGTAGAAGAAAATGGGATTAAAATGTGTAAACCTTGCACTGATATTTGCCCAAAAGGTGAGTGATAGCTTAGGGTACTTTGGTTAGAACAGGATCTTATACCAAGCCTTATATGGAGACCTTATACCAGGGTCTTTCATTTACTTTTCAATAGGCCAATGAAGTTAGCCTCAGAATAAACTCACTACCACAGTGAAACCTTCCTGTCCCCCCACACTTTCCATGACTTTGGACAGTTCCCCAAAGTATCAACTAACAGTGTGTATTATTGATTTTGAATTATATCAACTAAAACAGTCCAGATAAAACTCAGAGTTAACTTTCATTGAAACTCAGAAATAAATTTCCATTTTATCAGTAACAAATACTAGATGTTTGATACAAAACAAGGGTTTGCATGCTTATTTTAGTATCATAGTTCATATTAGCTGCTTGCCACTCTTCACAAAGTGATCTGCTAAGCATAAACAGGAATGCAAAGGGATATACCACATGAAACTTACTTTCCGGGTCTTAAAATATTTTTTAAAAGATGTGTGAAATGACAAGGAAGTTTACTACAAGCATTAAATAAATGTTGCAGATAATTCATGCTGTAGGATTTTTAGTGGAAGAAGAAATTCCTTCTAGCTGTGAGTGATCAAATTCCTCACCAGAATGAAGCTTAAATTAAGCAGGACCAAAGTATAGTTCAAATATCCCAAACATTATTAAGCTTCTCAAAGATCAAGGAGTTCCTTAGAAAATGCAAACTTCACATTTACTTTTAGACAGCCTTGTCTCTTCTCTCCCTCTCTTTCCTTCCCTCCCCCTTTCTCTACACAGACTTAAACACACTTTTATTTTAAACAGAGCCTTCAGAAAGCAGAGGTAACACTGAATTTAAGTCCAAGTATTTAAATGTCCCTTGACTCTGGTAACAACTCATATCATTCGTATTCTTTGTTTAATATACATTTGTCATTATTCCAGTGTTTTTTAATTACATGTTATAGAATATTAGTAGGCCAGGAAAATATTTGTCAAAGTGACAGGCATTTTAAAAGTATTAAAAGTAATGTTTTAGAATGGGTTAGAAAATAAGTAATTTGATCTAGTAAGAAAAAGGTAATGGTTAATGAAGGCTATTCTTTTGTATGTGGTGTGTGAGTGTTAGGTTTTAGTATAAAATATAGTTCTTACAAGTACTCATGCAAGGATAATTTTTTATAGGACAATATTTTAAGTAGGGGTTAGAGTAAATGATAAATGAGTGATTTTATTTTTCAGAAAAATATAACTTTTTAATTTTTCAATAAAATGCTGTTTCCTTTATCATGAGAGTACAATAATTTATTGACCAAAAATAAGTTTTTCAACCCACTGACTGTGAGTCTTGTTTCTACAGCTTGTGATGGCATTGGCACGGGATCACTGATGTCAGCTCAGACTGTGGATTCCAGTAACATTGACAAATTCATAAACTGTACAAAGATCAATGGGAATTTGATCTTCCTTGTCACTGGTATTCATGGGTCAGTATTCAATTTTATTCAAAAATATTTTACAAAATGTAGACAAAGCAGAAGAGATTCCTTAACTCTGCTGGATTCTTCTTAACCTAGAACCATTTTACCTTCTGCTAATGCTCTTTGCCAATAAAAGCAATGACAAGTTCAAAAGCAGTGATAGTAAACCAGAGTTTTGTGATGTAGCTCCAATTTGAATTAGATGGGAAAATATAAATTAGTATTTAAGTTAAAATTTATTGGCAGTGTATTCTCCTAAAATTTGTAGTTTGCAGCAAGCTTCAGTTATTTTTAGTCACTTTAAAGAAAATAATATTAATTGATAAGGTGGAAAACTTCACTCAAATTCCTAACTGATTAGGTCAAGACAATATAAATTAATATTCCTTTAAAATGTTTTTATGTAAAGCAAATCATATAACCTGGCATAAAATAAAGTTGGCATTCTCCTGAAACTCTTTCAGAAATTTTCTTTGCCCTTATGAAATCTTTCTATTTTTTCTTATGTTTGGAAATTACTATGACTATAAGAGATCTATTAAACAAATTTCATTTTGGCAATACAAATTGGAACATTATCTGGATGCCTTCATTGCAGAACCACCTGCTGGTTTTAACTGGGAAAACAACCAAATTTGTATGCTTTGAATTGTAATAACAATGTCAGTGTTTTTATTTTATATTTTAACTTTTTGTCTATATTACTACTTAATCCCTAAGTATTAGCACTATAGGCTACCAATAAATACTATCACATACATATTTCACTTCAAAATCTTATACTGAACACATTTCACATAATTTCTAGAAGAAAGAACATCTAACACATTAAAAATAAACACGTTGAAATGGGAACATCAACAACAATAAAACAAACTCTTTCTAATTAAATACATTATTGTTTGTCTTATTGCAAAAAATAACTCTTTACTTTAAAATATAAATTTTAATATTGTCCCCTATCAGATAATGTAATAGTACATATGTACTTTCTTCCTGATTTGTTGTATTTGGTCTAAGAAATGTCTCTTTTTTAATACAAATTTGAACTTCTCTTTAAAAACATGTAGACTTGTTAACTGCAAATTTGCATTTTTACATGGCTGCAGTCTGTTGGAAATGGACAGCCCTAGTGCTGGAAATGAGACCTGTCCCTTGACTTTACCACAGTCTACACTGACCCTCTGCATCCTCTGCACTGTTGTCTTAGCCTCCTTGGCCCATTGGGTAGGAGACCTGGGTTAATATTTAGGTGCATCTTTATAATTAAAAACTATGAAACTTAATAAAGCAATATATTTGTATTTTCATTATTTCAAAAATCAAAAAAATACCATGAATGAAACATCATATGTTAATAAGTTCTTCTGAGAAGCAGAGAAATAAGAGAGATCCACTTAACACACAATACCTGCTTCCATGTGGAAATAATAAATGAAATAGCTTCAGGTCCATCAGTGTGGGGAACAATTTGAAGTCATATTCTTATGAATTGCATTAGACAAGTGGTTTTTATCCCTATAGAGCTCAACTTCTCTCTTTTATATATTAAGCATTTGATGCTTCTTCTCACTACTGAAAACCTATGGAGAATAGAGCTTACTACCTACATAATTTTTAAAAATCATTATAATTCTCCAGTTATAATTTAAAGAAAAAGTAAAAGTCACATAAAAATAGGCATTGATAAGAAAATGCTCAGCTTTCACTTATGATGAAAATTTGAATTTATGAGAAGTAAGATTAGAATTAATTTTGCATAGGAAATACAGGGCGGGGAAGGGGAAGCAACAGAGGAATAGCTGACCCCTAATATAGAACATAACTAACAAGAACATGATGTAACCAAAGGAAGAGGGAAATAACTTTCACTGAAATAAGAGAGACTTGCATAGGGAATTACATACAAAGTAGGACTACGCATGAAGTTTGCAGATATGAGGTTCTAAATGTCAGGGAGGATGTTTTAAGGTTGTACCAGAGGAGAGGCAATTCTTCACTTTAAGAGGCAGTTAACTACCTTGGCCTCAGATTATTACTAAAAGTCTCAACTATCCCTTAATTACTGTTAGAATCAAAACACTCTATAAATGCCCTGTCTTCCCTTTAGTGAGGTGGAACAACTTCTATTGAAAACCACTGAAAAAGTTTAAGACACTAGCAGGATTAATAAAAGTGACCTGCTAATGGTGAAAATTCTTATAGATAAAACATGGATGGGAAGGCTTGGACAAGAATTGATCCAGTGAGGTTCAGAATAATTTAGTCTTGGTTCATCATGCAACATATTTTTTTCAAACTCTGGGTTTATAATAATTACAAAATGATTTTACATATTCCTGTTCACTCATGATCTAGGGTGGGGAAAAATTCAATAATTAAATGTAAAACAAATGTACAAGGTGATCTCAGTAGGAACCATGCATTTGCATGTTTCTGAGAAGAATATTAGAAAACTTTTGATTAACCCAGACTTTTTAGGAGAACAATTTTGCTAATTCATTCAGGTAACAAACAAACACTTTATTCAAATAATTTGGATTAGAAGTATAACGGTAATCAAAATAAAATTAAACACAATTAAAAATAACCTCAGAAAATGCAAAGTAGAGTTTCTATGTGGGTAACTTGATCCAGACCAGAATGGAAGTTGATTGCAGCTCCATAATGGACAGTTTGCACTAAGTTGGGTGGTCCTTCAGTGAAAAACTGAGAATGGGATGGATAATAAACAGCCATCTCCTCCCAAATGTGGCATGTTGTCCAATCTTAATAAATAGTGTAAAAAACAGAGGGTTTGGTGGATGCAGAGAGAGAGGATGAAAAAGGGAAAAAAAAGAAGAAGGAGGAGAAGTCAGTGCAACAGAAAAACTTCATCGGTTATGTCTAGTTTATAGCACAGAAAATTTGCACACAAGTGTTATTTTATAGACTTAACTATAGTCTATTGTAGACTCTCTTTGAAAGCAAATAAATGCAAAACTTCTTTCAAGCTCAATCACCCATCTTAATTCAGATGATTCTTTGTCCTTAATAATAGCACTTAATCCTGAAATATTTGAAGTTTATAATTGATATATTATGTTTTAAGCATAATGTATTTGGCATTTTCCAGTACAAATGTATATATAAAATATGATATATCTTTCATTCTTAGTCTCATGCCAGAATGAGACATATATTCCAAAGCCTTTCCCTTTCATCTTAGGAAAGCATGACCATAAAATTCAATACATCTCAGGCTACCTATATATGTATAAATAAATGTATGTTGGTCTATGTGCTGTGTGTGTATGTGTGTGTGTGTGTGTGTGTGTGTGTGTGTAGAAAGAGAGTCAGAGAGGGAGAAAAATATAGGGCATTATAAACAGAAAATTTCTAGTAAATAATGCTTTATCTTACTAATGTTATTACTCTCAATATATTACTAACAAGTGTTTAATAGGATTGTATCTTTAATTAAAATAGCTAAGATAATTCTTTAGTAAACAGCAAAAAGTCATAATTAAATGACACTATGCTTCTCAGAAAGAAGTTTTTGCTGGCAAGAAATTTACTGGCAATTTGTCAATTAAAATTATAATACATAAAAGGGCAAAAGAAAGTTAACTGGCATGTTTAGTTTATAACAAAATAGTGCCATTGCCGGAAATTTAGAATGGAAACCACAGGTAAAATTTAATGGTTATAGTTATCATTTTCTCTTTCATGTTTTGCCATTTTGAGACTGCATATATTTAGAGTAATAACATGCTAACTAAGTTAGTATGTGGATTCCATGTCACAGTGAGACCCTGGCAAGAAAAGGTTTATGTGATAGACTGCAATGATGGCACACAGGGAAATAAAAAAGATAATAGGCTTGGTGATAAAATGAAGTGAATTTAGTGGAATTGTGAAAATATGTGTCTCTTTTTTTTTATCCTGGTCTTTATTTTGTATCACCAAACACAGTGACAG
The DNA here is from genome assembly GCA_025594165.1 of Tamias sibiricus. Classification (NCBI taxonomy): domain Eukaryota; kingdom Metazoa; phylum Chordata; class Mammalia; order Rodentia; family Sciuridae; genus Tamias; species Tamias sibiricus. Next base: position 83,200,524 of record CM046660.1, read on the forward strand.
TGCGGACATAATGTTCTTTTGCGTGTCTCTGAATTTAGGCAGGATAGTTCTTGATTTTAAAGTACTATGGATTTTAAGTGACTGTAGACTGAAAATCCCAAGAGCTACTTTGAAGTTTGTAAGTGGAATTCTGTCAACTTACTTTATGAGAGTCCTGAATCTCTAAAATTAAGTATATAAAATTTCTCTGGTCCATTGGACAGCATGCTAACAGTAAAGAATTCATTAACTTCTGGGCAACCTGGAACTGTTCTTGATAAGATTTGGACTGACCCCATTATTGTGTGCTTGCCCTGAATTTTGAGTCTTTCTCAATAGAGCCAGGATATTTGATTATATGACCAGAGCTGTTCTACACATGGCTCTTTATCAAAGAACAATTGTTGAAAGCTAATTCTCTTACAGCAGAGAGATGATATTTCTTCTGCATATAAAAGTATTGGCACATTAAAAAGTGAGGACAAGAGTTTTCTCATATGGTACTCTTCATTTTTTGGATTCATAGTCCTCAAAATCATAGTTATTTATTCTATATATATATATTTACTTTTAAGAAAAGCAAGTTTGCAAGACATTTAATTTAGACTTTAAACTTTTGACAGATATTCATGTGGCACTGATAAAATTCTAATCAATACTTTGTGTGTGAATACCAGGGGTCTCCAGTCTTGGTAGCATCCAATGTTTGAGCTTTCTATAGCACCCTGTATTAAACTAGTAGTACATTCCATTGATAGCTCTTCTTAGTTTGAAATAGTAATTGACTCAATCAGAGTATCTTAAAAAAATGTGAAATAATTTACAGTATAGAAGAATATACGGGTGAACCAAGTTAAAAAAGCCAGCACTAGGTGGTTCTAGAGATGAAGGTTGCTGAAACTAATAGCATTTCCAAGGCTTTAATGCTAGGTGGTAAATTCCAATGTATTTAGACTCAAATTCCCAGGAGATAAACCATATACCTATCTGTGTGTCAGGGGATTATGGTGTACCTTGATTGATAGCTCTATTAAGACTGTATTCAATGGATCACTGTATTGTAGTCTTTTTTCTCCCTACTACAAAGAAGGTACTATAGACTGGTAAAAAAAAAAAAATAATAAATGTCCATAGGAGGAAGAATACACATTTGATTACTACAAGTATATACATACTTAAAGTAGTTTATTGTTTATAGAAGGTTTAATGTTTTTGGAAGGTATCCAATGAATTTAATTATCTTTCTATAAAAGGTATATATTAATATGAAGTTTCTACCCAGCCAGGAAAGCCTTTAATGTAAAGACTTAAAAATGTTATGTATCCCTTAAAATATTTAAAATGTTACTATAATTATTGAGAAGATTTGGGTACTATGTTTGTTTGGTTTAGTATTCAAATATGCAATTATTTCACACAGTCAATATGTTTTACCCCAAAATTATTTCCTGATGATGAAAACTTTTTAAAAAATCCAATAAATATTTTAATTTTAAAAGGTAACTTTTGTTTATTTATTAAAAGATCTGATTTCTGTATATCAATAACATTTATTATATTAATATGTTTATGCATTAGGAGATGATCTTTTAAAATTTTCCAAATTTTATACCCTTTGAGTATTATACTATCTGTTGTAAACTTTTTCCAAAGGTAAATATAGTTCATTTAGAGGGAAGCAAATAGTTTCTGTTATGAAAGTAAATATAAATTAACCATATAGAAACAAAATTTAAAAAACACAATGAAAAACAAAATATATAAATAAAAATACTTAATTTCTTCTTTGAGGAAACCAAAAGTTAGTTGTTCTCACCATGATAAAATTTATTTTCAGCCTATATTATTCCTGATTAAGAATAAACTTTTAAAAGTAAAATAAGATGGTTTGTTCATGGACTCACTACCTTTGAACTTGTTTTCATTATAGTTGGAACTTGACCATTGTAGAATAGGCTTTGACAAAGAACTTATATTCTATGTCATGAAAAATCTCCCCAAGACATATATTAATCACCCCACCACATCTAACATAGAATAATTTAGACAACACTTTGCTTGCCTTCCTATTTCAAATTAAAATTCAATTTTAATGAAGTAAAAGTTGCCACATTTCTCATATTTTCACTTTTTTATCACAGTTTAAATTTGTCTGCATCTCTCTTTGACTTTCTAGGGATCCTTACAATGCAATTGAAGCTATAGACCCAGAGAAACTGAATGTCTTTCGGACAGTCAGAGAGATAACAGGTACTTTTCAAAATGCAATTGCTATATTATGAACTATGTGAATTTGGTGTTTTCTTAAAAACATTACATAATATTAGCATAAGCAACTAATTTTCAAAGCAAATTCCAATTGTTGAAATTCATGTCATTTTGAACAATGGGTGTCTTACTCCTCAGCTTTTGTGCTTATTTTGAAAGTGCATAGAATTACAAAAATAAATGCCCTTGAAATTTTGTCATTATCTTTTGCAAGTTTCAAATGATCTATGATCTTTAAACACATGTTTTTCTATGTACTTTCTTTCTTTTTTTAATATTTATTTATTTGTTTTAGTTGTACTCAATGTGTCTATTTTTATGTGGTGCTGAGGATCAAACCCGGGCAGCACACATGCTAAGCAAGCACTCTACCACTGAGCAACAACCCCAGCCCCTCTATGTACTTTCTTGAAGAAGTACTAATAAACATGGGTTACTTGTAGCATTCTTTTCTTTTGTGTCTTTTGTTGTTGTTTATTTTTTTTATTGGTACTAGGGATTGAAGTCAGGGGTTCTTAACCACTGAGCCACATCTCTAGCCCTTTTTTAAAATATTGAGACAAGATCTCACTAAGTTGTTTAGGGTATTGCTAAATTGCTAAGACTGTCATTAAACTTGTGATCCAACTACCTCAGTCTCCCAAGTCACTGGTATTACAGGCGTGCACCACCATGCCCAGCACATGTTGCACTCATATTTATTGAGCACCTAAAATCTTCAATACTGATATAATAGTGTTATACATTCATAAATATGAATCAGACAAGAACTTACACCAGAATTTAAAATGTAGTTTTTTTGAGGACTCTCTAGACTTCTTTCCAGAGTGGTTGCACTAAAATATTGGCAATGGAAACACCATTTGACCCAGCTATCCCACTCTTCAGTATATATTAAAAGGTTTTAAAATCAGCAAACTACATTGATGCAACCCCATCAATGTTTATAGAAATACAATTCACAATGGCTAAACTATAGAGCCAACCTATCAACAGATGCATGGATAAAGAAAATATGATTTATATATATATATATATATATATATATATATATATATATATATATATATATAGCATTGCCCAGCCATTAAAAATAATGACTTTCTGACATTTTCCAGTAAATGGATGGATCTAGAGACTATCATGCTAAGTGAAATAAGCCAATCCGAAAAAAAAATAAGGTCAAATGTTTTCACTGATGTATGGAAGCTAAACACAAAATAATGGGGGCAGAGGGAATAAAAGTTCAATAAATTGGACGAAGAGGAATGAAGGGAAGAGGAGATAGGAAAAGGAAAGACAGTGGAATGAATCTTAACATAATTTTCCTATATACATATATGAATACATCACAGAGATTCTCACCATCATGTACTTCCATAAGAATATGGTACTAATTAGAAAAAGATATATTCCATGCTTGTATAATTATATAAAAATGGATTCTACTGTCATGTGTAACTAAAAAGAACCTATGAAAATTGAAATAAATAAAAGAATTTAAAAGTTAAGATGAAAGGTTTTATATATATATATATATATATACATAAATGTATAAATGGCTTAGAATGCAAGGTGGATACTGATGTCACATATATAGAGGTAAAGTGATAAAGAATTTCAGAGAAATAGAAACCCTATTTTTTCTTTAGTTAAGTACCTTTTTGCATTTAAAAATAAATCAAACTGAGTCAATTTGTCTTAGCATATACGGTTTTATGATCCCATATGTCTGAGAAAGATGGATTTTTGGTGGTCATAGTTTTGATATCAATTGCTTATAATTTAGCCCAATGTGTGGGATACTCATGAGGTTAAGATACTCAATTTTAGAAAAATATATCCAAGAATGTTTCTTAAACAGAAATGGACCATCATTTTATTACCTCCCGTGAACTATCAATACTTTTTCATCATATTTACATCATATTTTAATAATCAACACTACTACTAAGACAATGATATCCTGGTTTATTTTTACCATCCTTATCACTTGTAGGTTTCTTGAACATACAATCATGGCCCCCAAATATGACTGACTTCAGTGTTTTTTCCAACCTGGTGACCATTGGTGGAAGAGTACTCTATAGGTAGGTATATTTGGATTAAGCTGAAAGTTGCCCAAATTTTAAGAGAAGTATCATGCACACATCAAGTGAAAGCCATCAATCTTATTGATTTACTGATTCTGGAAATATGATGTATCTGCCTTTGATTCCAAAAATAAGCTCAATAAAAATAACCCTGATGATGATATGAAGTGTACAAAATACATCCTTTGCTCTTCCAACTGATATCATTTAATGTAATATTAATTTTTTACACATCTGTGATGCTTGATGTGAACTATGAAGTCTAACTTTCTTTTTGATCTTATGTTATCATATGATATATTGAATTTTCTTGGTACTGTCTATGCTATGGTACCAGAAGGCTATATTTGTCTCTGGTGCTGTCATTTAAACTATGCCCCATAGGGCTGGTGTTTCAGGATTTTGTCCACCACTCTACATGCAGCCCTGGTTAATAAATGGAGAGCAAAATTAAAACTTAGTGGACCTTGTTCTAAAATTTTATTCTCAATATTTTAAATTCACATGATAAAAATAAATGACAAACTTTACTAAGCCACTACTCTTTTTGTTAAGTTTATCTCAGATTTTATCTGCATAAAGTTTTTTATTCATTAATTAGTACAAGTTGATTTTCATCAAGATATTGTTATTTTATTTACTTAATTCTGCAAAATGTCTAAAGTCAATACTATGATGGACTATTTTATAATAATGTTTTACATATTTTATAATAATGTTTTACATAATGTTTTACTGCATTTTATTATTAAAATATATAATATCTGTGAAAAGTTTTAAAAAGGTAAAGAGGAATAAAGTTTAATGTAAATGGGTAGTTGATAGACACACTGTGCTCAGTACATATACAAACAACTTTTACTATCCTTGAATAAAATATTATAAATCAGTTAAGGCCTTGTGCTGATCTTGTACTAAAAACTCAAGATGGATATGAAGAAAACAAAAAATTTTAAAGAGTGAATTATGATTCAGTCTTTATCATTTAGCCCAATATGTTTTCATTATTTAAAAATAATTCTAAATATGAACATCAAGGTATATTTAAAATTATTAGTGAAAAGGAAAACTTTATTGTCCAAAATGAAGAATAATGTTATAAGTTGAATGAAATATAGGAATTATTATTATTATTATTATTATTATTATTATTTGTACCAGGTATTGAACTCAGGGATGCTTAACCAATGAGCCACATAACTGGCCCTTTTAAAATTTTTTAGTTTGAGACAGGGTTTCGCTAACTTGCTTAGGGTCTTGCTAAATTGCTGAGGCTGGCTTTGTACTCACAACCCTCCTTTCTCAACCTCCAGAGCTGCTGGGATTACAGGTGTGCGCCCTGGTGCCTGGCTAGCAATCATGCTTTTAAAAGACTGAAACCAAAATTAATTACAAAACTGTGGACTATGTTGAAATGAGAGCAATTCTTTGAAATGATAATTGCTTTACAGAGAATAGTTGTTCTTTAACTTTTACTGAAGTTTTCCCCAGCTGTTCAAGCCTTCTGAATATTTTTAAAATTTTCATTTTTGTTATACTCTTTAATTTTTAATATACCCTAACATTATTTATGCATTCTTTAATGATGATTACATTTGTTTATGAGAATTAATTAACCCCAAATCTGTAGTCATTTTCTGCAATATCTACCCTCTGAAAGTGTTTCTAATTCTATTACATAGTTATAGTGGAATTAGAGTCTCATTTTAGGTAGATAAGGAAACATTGTACAAATAATTATTTAGTCTTACTACATGATTTCATTGTTGAGGAGTATGAAATCTGGGTCGGGGGGGAAGGCATTGAGCAAATACTTAAGTGGTAAATATAGAGGTATAGATATATTGCCAAGATTCATAATTCTAAGAAATTGACATATTCCTTTTGGGAAACAAATTATTAATATTATAACTGGCAGTATATAGCATATAAGACAAAAATTTTTATTCTGAGCATAGGCATATTGATCAGTCTCGGTGCTCCATTGACATTCTTTTTGGAGATATCCTTATTTTACTTCAAGAGAGCATTTCATGGCCAGAACATATTTATCCTTGCTCCATTCCCCTTCTTCTCCTTAGTGGACTCTCCTTGCTGATCCTCAAGCAACAAGGAATCACCTCTCTACAGTTTCAGTCTCTGAAGGAGATCAGTGCAGGAAATATCTATATAACTGACAATAGCAACCTGTGTTATTATCACACCATCAACTGGACAACCCTCTTCAGCACTATCAACCAAAGAATAGTGATCCGGGATAACAGAAAAGCTGAGAATTGTAGTAAGTACTTGATCTAGACACTTGAAACACAGAAACTTTAAAACTTTCCATTCTACATTGGACCAAACACTCCAAAATAATAGCAGGTCTAAATTGTTCCCCACTTATTCCAACTCTGATAAAAGGGGTAGCTATAATAACCAGCATGGCATAAAATAATCAGAGAAAGTGATGTTACATATGGCATGTTTGCAAATCCTGCCTATCTTAGAAATCTTCCTGTGGAGATTTTGATTTGGTAGATTTAAGTCGAACTTGGGCATTGCATTGTTTAATAAGAATCTAGATAATTCCTTGAATTCCAGTACTTTGTGGAAATCCATTTTATTTAATTCTATGTTTGCTGTTTGGTTTCAGTGAACTTGGAAAATAGAACAACAGTTTTACTATTTGTGGGTGGGGGAAAAGTAAAGATGTGTTCTTCTGAAATCTGAAATATATACTTTTCTAGAAGTTTACTGTCTGAAAGGAATTTTCCTCTTACAAATAAATTTGTATAGGTACATCAGTATTTCCTTTGTTATCTGTTTCAATACTACTGATCCTCTTCATCACTTCTTTGTTACAGCAAAGGAAATAATGTTTTCATGGGCATAGGACTATGCCATTTCTTATGTGAGACATTGAGACTCCAGTGATTAATATGTAACTCCTCCGTATTTTTCTATTGAGCATTATTCTTTTCTACATCCTGGGAGTGCCACTAGTATTCATAGTGACCTAGTATTCATGTATGACTTATTTATGGTAGATACCAAATATGAAGATATAGAAATCCAATGATTCATTTGCAGATGCATATTCTCTTGTAGGCATTAAATATCCATTCATTTTAAAAGGTAGATTCCCAGAGAAAAGACTATGAGCCGTGGAGATTTGGCCTTTTTTGCTCTAAGGCTATTATGTTACTTCTTTGATTCTCAAGCTGTTTGTCTCCAGTTTGAGAACAATCAAACCGGGTATAAATTAATAGTGATCGTGTGTGTGTGTGTGTGTGTGTAATAAATAGTTGAGGATTTTTTTTTTTAAATTAAGCTCTTAAAGGGCCAACATGATTTAATTTTATGGGGTTAAGTAGCCTGTGAATTGATTCACTTATCAACACCCCATCTTGTACCACAAATGGTTTCAGACTTCTCAGACTAGCAATTTTCATAAAATAGAATTTACAATTCATGAGTAACTCACTTATATTTTAGCTGTTTATGGTTCTTAAAAGGATTTTCTAGAGAAAGGAGATCTATTACAGCGTGAAGTTCCTGCTTTAAAGTAAACTTATTACATATTCTTCTTTTCATCATAGCATCAAAAATAGATGATCCACTTATGTATCAAAATATGTAGCTTAATGTTAAATGAAATTCATATTTTATTTGGTCTGGAGTATTTTCTTGTTTTTATACAATGCTGACTCCTGACACACAGTCTGCTTTATCCTTTTGCTAATACTTAATCTTCTTGTCCCATATTTCTCTATGTATGGATACATATACACCCCAGACAAATAGATGATTCGTGATGCTAAAATAATCTTCAACACTGATTTACAAATATTTCCCTAGTCAGGATCATACAGTCTTTTGTTTGCTTCATTAAAAAAATTACCACTACTTTTCAAAGATAGGATGCTATTTTATGTTATTGCATAAAATCAAGCATGTCATTTTTCACATCTTAGAATAAATATATTTGGCATGAAATCTATTTATCAAAATTTGGACTTCTATCTCACAGCACATTGGATCCATGAGAATCCCACATGCCTATATTGTCAAAAACATATTTACCTTGTGAACATGACCTCAGAGATGATGGTCCTTACATTTACAGTGAGCCTGTAAGTGGTTCCCACATATAAGAACCTTCTTGTTATTCACAGTATTATCTGCAAATGGGAAGCCCTAAATATTTGCTTCCTTTTGCATGCATTGTTAAATATTGCATTTTAATTTTCTTTTTCTTTGTATCTGTAAAAACACAAGTATACATGAGCATACACATACATTCACCACCACAGATAAGTGTACACACATATGGAAGATATGTACATATATGCACATGTAACATACATAACCACATCTAGAGTGCATATACACGTATGCACAGACCCATATATGCCTGCACTCCATCCCATTCCCGACAAAATAATCTAAATTTGGGTGTTGTTTTTCTAATCTAAAAGGCACTCCTCATTTATAACAATAGCATCTGAAATCCAACATGATTTAAGATGGTAATGACAATAAAAGCTTCACCTCCTCTGTAAAGGGTGACAGTGGCTTCAATAAGCTTATTCTTTCAAGTCAAAAATTTCAAAGCAGGCTTTATGGCTTGAAGAGATTGAAATTGAGAGAAACCCAAGACATGAAAAGCAGGAACATTTTCTTTCTCCTTCACTTATGAGATTCTGGTACTAACAAAATAGTGCTAGGTAGAAGAAGTTTGAGATGAGGTTTAAACAAGTATTTTGAAATTTCTTAAAGAGATAAGCACAAAATTTTAAAACCTAAAAATAAACAGTGTAGAGATAGATATTATATCAACTTTTCAAAAATCAGATTACATTTGAACCCATACATATCATGCCTTAAACTTATTTGTACATATAGAGTTAAGCTCTACATAAATAAGAGAAAAATTAAATTCATTATTAACTTTTAAAATAGAAGTATCTTTATTTTTTTCTTTGATAATATAGCACCTTTCTCATTGTTGGAAAACAAAACAATGAAAACATCTAAAAGGAAGACATTTATTTGTGTGCATAAGTATGTAACACACATAGCAATAAATAATGAAATGTATATTTTAAGGTAAAAATGAGAGCATACCACATACACTTAAATACTGTTCAGTCATATATGTCTTTTAATACAGCATAAGCCTCTCACGTGCCAGTGTGTAGAGCTCTTGCTTATTCTTTTAAAAAGCTATATATAAAAGTATGTATTGAGTCACTGTCATATTAACATAACTTATTTCCATTTTTCATATTATTACTCCAGCTATAATGTGTATCCTAGTTCATAAAACCTTATTCACTGTGCAATTATTTCCTGAGGCTAAAATCTTAGAAGTGGAATTTCTGTGTAAATGAAGCTACATAAAGTTTGCTTATATATTACTGTATCATCTTTCAAAAATACTGGATCAGTTCACAGTTGTCCCAAACACTGTAGAACAGGAATATTTTCCCACCACATTTTACAAAATTGGGTCTACATTGTTTTAAATTTCAGTAAGCTTAAAGAAAAAAAAAAGCACTTTTAAATTTACATGTTTTGGGTTGACACTGAGCCTCTTTTTATATGTTGATCAATCATTTATATATTTTCTCTTATAAATTACTTTATACACTTCATTCATGAAGTTTATTATCAGTTTGGGGGTTTACTTTTTCCTCCTCTATTTGAAAAGCACTTTACAAATTAAAAACACATTGACATTTTGTTCCTTACAAGTGTTGTGAATACCTTTCTGTCTTACAGGTAATTTTTAAATTTTTTCTTTTGATATATAATTTTTTTTTTTTTTTTTTTTTTTTTAATCTTGATGTGTTCTTGGTTCTTTTCTTCTAGTACATTAAAAAGTATATTTAAAATTTAATCCATATGAAAATTTTGGTATGGCATATTTTTAATAACTTCCTATTGATTATATTATTGAGCCAACAGAATTTTTATTGAAGAATCGACCTACTCTCACTGATTTCAGTTTCCCGCAATGTTTCTGCTAAATAAATAGCTGGAAAAGATTCTAAGTCTCCATCTATTCAGACAGGTTAATATAATTGTCATAACAACTCTGTAAATGATAATTATCTCCAGTCTGCAAGTGAATATACAGAAGTCAAGAAAGTTTAATAATATTTTCAGTGTGTAGAGCTACTAAAAAACATATCCAGGGAATGAACCCAATGACCATCTGATTTCAAAGACTAAGCTCTTCATTTCAGTATGATTTTTCTCTCAATAAAGAGAAAACAATTTATTTTATAAGAAAACCTCCTGATTTACTGTTACACCCTATATAATAACATATTCAGCACCACACATGCCTAGCCCACTTTTGTGTTAAGAAAATAAAAAACTGGGCTGGGATGTGGCTCAGCGGTAGGGCACTCGCCTAGCACGTGCGCGACCCGGGTTCGATCCTCAGCACCACGTAAAAATACATGCATTGTGTACAACTAAAGCAAATAAATAAACATTTAAAAGAAAAAGAAAAGAAAAAACTGAGGCTGGATATTTTATAAAGTACAGAGGTTCATTTAATTCACAGTTTTGGAGGTTGAGAGGCCAAGATTGGGTATTCCTGTATGGTCTGCCTCTGCTGAGAGCCTTCTGGCTATGTCACAACATGACCAACGGCATAGCATGGTGGATGCATGTTGGAGATGGCTTACATGGCGTGAGAGGAAGTGAGGGGCAGGGAGAGACCAGGCTTATTCCTTTTTAAAACCTGCAATTGAGGAAATTCATTCACTCTTGGGTGATCAAGGGGAGATAGCATTAATGGCTTCATGAAGCAGTCACTCCTCAATACTTCCTAGTAGGCTCCACCTCTTAAAGGTCCCTCCTCCTTTCAATGCCAATGCATTGAGAGCTTAGCTTCCATGTGAGTTATGGTGAGATGAACCACACTCAAACCACAGTAACACTCTACAGCCTAAAGGCTAGGGATTTAATCTCAGCAAAATTCTTTAATATTCCACCTTTTATAATTCATTTAAAAATATCTCTATCCTCAGTTTTTTTCATTTGTAAAATAGAGTCAATTTACCTTCTGAATATCTATCTCAAAGTAAGTGCTGTATGTGTGCTAGCTGTTACTTATACGATTGTTATTTTCTTATTAAAATAAATCATATACTGTACACTCACATATATACACATTACATGGCACAAAGATACAATATTTAACTTTTACTTAATGAAAACAATGACTTTTATGGAGAATGGGAAAGGAAAAGGAAATATCAAGAACTTTTATTTTTTGATAGAAGAAAAATCTGCCTTATTAAAGTAGCAAACTATAAATTTATAAGAAGCCTATCAACCACTGGTAGACATGAAGTAATAAGTGTAGTTATGAACAGGAGACTAGAAATTTAAAAATCGTCTCTTGAGATGACAAGTGGATAAGCCTATACTTGAAAATCCCTTTGAATGCATTGTTTTCTTTTTTTCCTAATTAAAATATTTAAAATTGACTTTATGATAAGTAACAAAGTTAGTACTTTTAAAAAATCCCCCCAAAAATATGTTTACATGAATAATTCAGGAAAAATATAAAAGTCACCATCACCTCTCTCTGCTGCAAAAATCAAATTTGATGTTAAGATCTGCCTTAAGAATCTTTAGTGAAGGCGGGAGATTTCTTTCTTTTGGCCTCGTATTCTCACCATTTATTTGAGCATACCGTCCCATTCTATACTGCCTTGGGTAAATGTTCATTACAAATGAGATGCTGCCTGCAAGGTTAGAAGAATCATTCTTTAGACTCAGGAGCCTCACTGGGAAGGAAATTAATGAATTCTCCCTTTGTTAAACCATACCTTGGTATATACTATAAAGTATATAACTTAGAACATAGTGAAGTCTATATTCTTCTAAGTAATCATAAGCTAGGAAATCTTAATTATGCTTTCAAGATTTCCTTTTTAAATTACCAAAGTAAGACATCAATATACTATTCTTTGTAAAAGAAAAAATTCAAATAAGATTTTCTTATTGTATTTGGAACAGCACAATGTCTAATTACTAACATGCTACGGAATGTTCTCTGTGTTCTTATCAAAAGGGTAATAAGCAGTTACTGTTGCAGAATAGTTTCAGAAAATGATACCCCTTCTATTTTGCAATGGAGAAATTCTGAAGGCATGGAGGATCTCTCAACAATAAAAGCCAGGATTACTAAAGGCTTTGATTATTTTTTAAATCACAAATGGCAATATTTTAACCTGACTTACTTCTAGATTGGCAGTCGTAAAACTTGATAGTTAAAAATTTTTATTATTAAAAAGTGCATAAATCTAAGTTCCAGTTTCCAGAGGTTTCTATTTCCACAGTATTCGTGGGTTATGTTGTGCCCCTAAAAAGTGTATGCTAAAGTCTTGACCCCATAATATCTTAAATGTGACCTTATTTGAAGATGTAATTAAATTATGTTACAATGAAGTTATACAGATGGAGTGGGCTCTTAGACAAGAAGAGACGTAAAGAGACAGAGCAAACACTCTGTGAAAACCTCTACCAACCCAGTGGAGAAATAGTCATGTGATGACAGAGCAGAGACTGGAGAGAAGGCGCTGAAGCCCAGGGGCTCCAGGGATGCCAGCACCCTCCAGAAGCTAGGAGGGTGGCAGGGGACCCTTCTACCCTTGGCTGGCCAACAAGGAACCTGCCTGCCAAAACCTTGATTTTGTACTTTTGGCCTCCAAAACTGTGAGAGAGGAAAATTCTGTTGTATGAAGTCACCCAGTTTGTAGCTTTCTGTTAACCAACTCTTCAAAACTCACAAGGACAGAATGATGTGGGAACCCAGATTCTGCATTTTTAATATGCATCAGATCATCCTGAGGCAGGTAGCTGTGGGGAATCCTCTGGAAATTACTCTGTCACTTCCCTTAATATCCTCCCAATCATGCTATAGTCAGCAACATATTTAAAACCCGTGGTCCTGGCAATTCATTTCTTCCTGTGAGGGTTTCTTCCCTCTTAAAGGATTCATGGAGGCATATTCACAGGTGAGTAGCTAAAAAACCACATACTTCAAAAGTTTGGGAAGACAAAGCTCAAGAATGGACTTTATACAGAGTCCTATAAATACTGTTCTTTTGTCATTGCTAACAATAACCCACTCAATAAAATAAAGAGAATATTTAATGATAGTTTAACACATCAACTAATTGTAGTACAGCATATATTCTACTATTAAATTTTATTTACTTTAGAGTTCTAGTAAATTACTGATAGATTAATTTTATACTTTTGTAGTTAATGTTACTGCTGAGAAGTATTTTTAAATGTGCTTAATATTCCAAGCAAATATTCAAGGCTGTAAAATATATATATATATACATGTGAATATATACATGTATATACACATACACATACATATACACACATATACATACATATATACCTGTCTGTTACCTGTAGTATACATGTGTATACACACATATACACATATACATACATACCTGTCTGTTACCTGTAGTCACTGCTGCCTCAAACCTCCTCCTTTCAGAATTTCCTACCCAAGTCCCATGCCAGTCATAGACAGGATTTCCTAGGGGCTTAAGAATAAGTATGTTGTGGGTAATGTCTGCTTATCCTATGAATGGTGAATAGTTGTTTTTGTACTTATTCCTCCATGCCAACCTCCCTAATTTTTTTTTTTTTATTTATTTACTTTTTTTCCTTTTTTTATTCAAATTTGTTATACATGTTTACAGAGTACACTTCATTTCATATTACATATAAAGAGCACAATTTCTCAAGTTGCTGGTTTCATATAAAATATTTTTTACAACAATTGTGTCTTCATACATGTATTTAGGGTAGTCACAGATAACTCAGTCTGCCATTATTTCTATTCCCTTGCCCCTTCTCCCTCCTTTGTTCTATTTAAAGTTTTTTCATTCCTCTCATCCCCACTCCCTTGCCTTTATAAGTTAGTATCTTCATATCAAAGAGATCATTCGATCTTTGGTTTTTTGGGGTTGGCTAACTTCACTTAGCATTATTTTCTCCAACTCCATGTATTTACCTGAGAATGCCATGGTTTTATTATCTTTTAGTGCTGAGTAGTGTTCCATTGTGTATATATACCAAAGTTTCCCTATCCATTCATCCGCTGATGGGCATCGGGGTTGGTTCCACAATCTAGTTATTGTGAATTGTGCTGCTATAAACATTGATGTGGCTGTGTGTCCCTGTAGTAAGCTGTTTTTAAGTCCTTTGGTATAGACCAAGGATTCAAAAAAGCTTCTTCTCAGCAAAAGAAACAATCAGTGAGGTAAATAGAGAACCTAGAGAATGGGAGCAAATCTTCACCGCAAGCACATCAGATAGAACACTAACCTCCAGGATTTATAAAGCTCTCAAAAAAGCCTTAACACCAAAATAAATAAATAAATAAATAAATAAATAAATAAATAAATACTCCAATCAATAAATGGGCCAAGGAACTAGACAGACACTTCTCAGAAGATGATATGCAAACCATCAACAAATATATGAAAAAATGTTCAACATCTCTAGCAATTAGAGAAATGCAAATCAAAACTACTCTAAGATTTCCTCTTACTCCAGTCAGAATGGCAGCTATCAAAAAAACAACAATAAATGCTGGCGAGGGTGTGGGGAGAAAGGTACACTCCTACATTGCTGGTAGGACTGCAAATTGGTGAAGCTAATCTGGAAAGCAGTATGGAGATTCCTAATTTTTTTATAGATTTAACTCACTTAATATATAATCTCATGTCAAGATACATACAGTCCTTTCCCTTTATATATCTGACCTAACCTACTTACAGAGCTTACTTTAACACTAGTAAGTGCTTATAAAAGGCCAATAAGGCCAATGATGCTCCCCTCCCCATCCCCTTCAGAATGGCCACATCCTGACCCACAAAACCTGTGAATGTCACCTTATAAGGCATGAGGGGCCCAGTACATGTTATAGAACTTAAGATGAGAACATTATCCTGGGTTATCGGATGAGCCACAAATGTAATCATGTACATCCTTATAAAAGGGAGAGTTGACTGCAGTAAAGGAAAAGGTGATATGAACATGGAAACAGGTGGGAGTGTAGTGGCTACAAGCCAAGGGTTGCCAAGAAGGCCTGTAACAGCTTGAAGAGACAAAGAACAAACCCTCTCCAGAGCCTCTGTATTAAAAAAAAAAAAAGACAGAAGAACTCCGATTGATGCTGCTTGGGTCATGTACCTAACTCCATCATTACTATTATCTCCTTGCCACCAACTGTTCAAACATGTTTTCAAGTCAATCCCATAAAGCATTTGGAGTAATATTTTAAAAACACAAACTAGATCCTTACCTCTCTGGCTAAAAATCTTTTAGCTGTTTTAAGCATCGTTTCAGACAAGGCACAAAATCCTGAAAATGGCCATTAGGATTTTTGTGCCCCTGTCCTGTCCACCCAACTGGCTTTATTTGGATCATTTACTCAAATTTCCCATGTCCAGCTTCTTCTCTGAAAACACTGATCTCATTCCTTTCTCAAAATCTCTTGAACATAGTTGTAATTTCTAATTTCTCCCAACCTCCTTTGCTTTAATGGTTCCTGTTATCTTTCTCATCTTAGATTAAATGTTCCTCCTCCTGGGGGATGTCACATAATGCCACCTTCTAACTAGGTGGGGACAACTGCTGTGTTCTCTTTGCATTCTGTACAACTTTGTCATGTCATCTATCAAAATTATAATTATATATGTATATAATTATTGAGCTATTATGTCTCCCTAAGTGGCTATAAGTTCTGTCAGATGAGAGAATGCATTTTATTTCATGTTTCTGTTATATCCCCAGCTCTAGGCAATGTCCAGCATAAAGGAAGTAGTTTCTCAGCAAATATTTTTTTTTTAAATAAGCTCATGAATATCCTTACATGATTTCAAATTTCTATTGAATAGATTTATGGAGAGCTAACAATGTGTCAGACACTGAATTAAATACCACATTAGTATTAATATAATACTATGCCTAAACATTATCACATTTTTCAAATGTAGATGTGATTATTTACTTTACAGAGGAGTAACATGTAAATAATTGCTTAAAGCTACATAGCTCATGAAGCCATGGAGACTTGAACTTCTGTCTCTCTGATCACAAAGCCTCAGTTTTTACTATGTTAAACCACACTATTCAACCTTCAAAAAGAGAGCGAGAGAGAGATTAATGATACATGTCTAAATATATTCCAAGTAAAATCCATGTCTCCATGTATAATAAAAAATGTGAAAAGCGTAGTAGATGGATTTGCTCTACAATAAAAGAAAAGATATTTTTCTGCCCTTGTGCCTGTAGACAGGTGCTCCATTTCAATATTTTTGAGCTAATCCATTTACTTTCACACATACAGCATTGTAAAAAAATCCATTATTTTTAGCTTGTCTCCATTTTAATGGAAGCAGGTTCAATATTCTCTATAAAGGTCGAAATACTAAGCACATTATTATCTCTCCACATTTTTAACAGGCAGGTACAATTCAGATGAGATAAAGAAAAATCTATTTTATAGCTTCGGAAGAAACACAGAGGACGTTAAAGGTTCCTCAATACCCAGACTGCTAAAGTTTCTTTAGAGAGGTTTATAATGTCCCTCTGAACTGCAAGCCAGTCGTTGATAGGACTTCTAGGAAGATCATTTAGGGAGGTCAAAGGGCTGCTGAATCTCTGGTGCTTATTGAAACGTCTCAAGAATTTTACAGAAGTAGCTTCCCTGGACTTTTATTTTATGCTTTGTGGGGACAATGTCTTTGGATTCACTGGAGAGAAAATAATCAACAAGTCCTCAATTCCATCATCCAATGGTTTGGAAAGAAGGAGTAGAATGTTGATATTGTGAACTCCTGTTCATTATTCCTTTTCTTCAGTAGGATAGGTTGTCTTGATGCCAGTGTCCTCTGATATTGGGCACATGATTACAGACTCAAGGAGGCAACAGACAACAGAAAATGTGGTGGGATCCTGGGCTAAAATGTTCCTGTCCAATTAACATTACAGCTTATAACAGGAAATCCAAGAAATTCTACCCTTCTATATCCTGCAATGTCCTGTCACCCTTGAGAGAGAGGGAAGCAAGGACTAAAAGTGAGAGGTTAGCTAAAATGAAGAAAAATACTATGAATTAGTAAAATAAAATAATGGACTTTAAGAAACTGTGATGGATTATCATGCAACAGCAGTGACTAAGACGTCTTGTCAACTTTCTCAGGAAAGAAACCAAGAATATTGTTGAGGTTCTCCAAGTTTGATAAATAAAGAATTTGAAGCACTCATTATATTTTCTAGAAAGACACAAAGGTGATGAATACAAAGAATGAGAAATTTGTGACACCTGGCAGTACAAATGTAAACATTCAACTGTTATTTTCACAAGTTGCTCTCATGACATTTTCTTCTTTAGGATTTCCTCTGGTGATAATGTTTACCACCCCCCATAAGGAAGAGTATATAAATCTGATATATAAGTGTTTATAAATCAGAACATGAAACTCAATAATAACCTTAAAATGACTAGTGCTTATAAAAATGGGTATTGAAAATTTATATATGTAGTATTGATTCATGAATATCATTGAATTTTGTCTTCAATATAATAAAGCCCTGGGCACTGTATATAAATTAAACTTAAGACTCTGAAAGGTAGAAAGAAAAAGCAGACAGGTTTGGGAATTTGGAATCTAAGCTATGACACCTAAAGTGTGTCCTGGGTTATTTTTTTCAAATATCCTGAATTTGGAGGTGAAGAAACTCAAAAAACACCAACAGGTATAGACAAAACAACAACTCAACGACAACAACAAATCTCCAACAATGCCTGCTCTCTCCACCCAAGGGATCAAGAAAGGGGCAGCTTCACAAGAAAGAAAACTTTTAAGCAATAATTGCTTTATTCTGGCCAAACACCATGGAAAAATGTGTCCCTAACTTGACCCAGTCAACAAAGGAGGGGAGAGTGCAAACTTCCTTCCTCAGCAGGATATAATGAGGCTTACCTCATCATCCTACAAAATGGTGTCAGGGAAGCTGAAGTACAGGTCTAAGACTTTAGTCCAACTGGGTGGAAATGGATCAGGCAGGATTGAGTTTAAACCTGGCTTTTGTGGTCTAGGACATCTGAGATTTCTGTCACTGTGCCCATCTGTAAAATGGATTACCATTCCTACATTGGATGATCATTTTGAAGATTAGGATCCATATATGAACAAAAAAAATAGCAATGAGAAGAGGAATAAGGAGAAGAAAAAAAGAGACAGAGGAGAAAACTAAAGACCAATCAGTCTCTTAAGAATATATATAGGAGAAAGACCATAACAAAGCAGCTATAGTAGTCAGTAATAATTTAAAAGAATTATACAACATAACTAACTGGATTTATTTCATGGATGTAAGGCTGATACAATATTTGAAAATCAAATAATATAATATGCCATATTGACAATGGAAAAGAAATATATTGCCAGTGATACCAAAGTTTTAAAACCACAACACTCATTTCTATTTAAAAACAAAAATCTCGGGAAAAATATAAGGGCAGGTGAAATTTCTCAGCTTGGAAGACCATCTACAAAAATCCTGAAGATAACCTTATGCTTAATGATGGAAGACTGAGTGCCTTCCAATAGACTGGAACAAAATAAGAATGTCATCTCTCATCATTCACTCAACAAAGAATTGGAAGTTCTGGAAGGCACCATAAGGAAAGAAAGCATAATCATCAAAAAGAAGAGAATAAAACGGTCCCTGTTCATAGATGGCATGATTGTCCACATAAAAATTTCCAAGGAATTTACCAAAAACCATAAAATAAATAAATGCATTTGTCATGATCATTGGATACAAGATAAAACATAGAAAATTATCTTGTATTTCAATACTAGCAATTAACATGTAGACACAAAAATCAAAACTATAATATTTATAATCACTAAAATTTGAAATACTTTGGTATAAAAACAAAATATGTCTGGGTCTTGCATGCTAAAAACTTTATAATAATGTTGAAAGAAATAAGAAAAGATTGAAGTATCTGAAGAAGCATACTGCCTTCTTGGATTGGAATACTCAAATCATAAAGATATTGATTCTCCACAAACCAATATGAAGGTTTAGTGCAACTTCTCTAAAAATAAAAGTAAGGAGTTTAAGAGAGATGAGATTATTATAAATTATAGGGAAATTAAAACATGTTAAACTAGATGAAATGAATTTGGAAAAAAAGAAAATTAAGTGGGGACATTTAGTTGACATAGTTTCACCATATTATATAGCTATAGTAATTAAGCCTTTGTGGTATTTGTAAGGGATAGACACACATAAGTCAATGAAAAAACAGAGAACATAGAAATTAACCACAATTGAAAAATATATGCCCAATTGATAGTCTCAATATAATAATCCACAATTAATATGCCCAGTTGATTTCTGATGAAAGAGTAAAAAATATTCAACAGAAGAAAAGATAGTCTTTAGACAAAAATGGCACTGGAACAAGTGACTTCCCATAGGCCAAAAATAAATCTTACCCTGATTTTTGACACCTAATGTATACATTAACAAAATATGGACCATGAACTTAAATGTAAAATATAAAGCTATAACTCTTTAATAATAATAGAAAAGAAAAGACTGTAGGTATAACTCATTGGTAGAGAGCTTGCCTAGGATGTGGTAAGTCTGGCATAGATTCTTAGTACAATGAAGGAAAAACAATAAATAAAAAAGGAGAAATTATTTAGGATCTAGGGCTAACACTAACAGAGGGAAAGTACCCTCTGTTAAGGAAATTTAATAAATTTACGTTCATCAAAATGAAAACATTTTCTCTGAAAATTATTGTATTGAAGAATGAAAGTCCAAGCTACAGGTTAGGAGAAAGATTTTATAATCAGTAAACATGAGTATATGGCAGATAGACTCTGTAACAACAACAAAAAGATCTTAAAAGGGCAAACGCATGAAGAGAGATTCTGTGAGAGTATGTGCCAAAAGAAAATAAGCATATTAAATGATGTTCAACACTATTACCAATTCCCTGGAGATTCGGAAGAAGGTTGTTACCAGAGTCTTGGTCTGGAGACTTGACTCTGGGGATCCAAAAGATCAGGTCAAGCCACTTATGTCAAAAATCCAACAGAAAGAGGCTGGGGATATGGCTCAGTTGGTAGAGTGCAGATAAGAAAATTTTTGTTGCCTGGAGGGTGGCTTCCACTCATCATAAGATGTTTATCGGATCAGACCTTGTTCCTGGAATCCAAGTTGACTGGGAACAAAGAAAATGGATACAAAATAGAGGCAGAGATGCCAACCAAGACTTTAACTCTACTTTTAGCTATTATTGAATGTTTGGAGGCTAAATCCTTGTTACAAAACCATGATAAGATATTACCATAGATTAAGAATAGCTAAAACAAAGAGTGATTAAGTCAGATGCTGGATAAGATACAGAAAAATGGAATAATGCACACTTTGCCAGTGGGAGTGTAAAATGGTACAACCACTCTAGAAAAACATTTGTTATACTCAATATTAAAAAAAATATTAAAAACAGCATACTACAAGGACACAGCCACATCAATGTTTATAGCAGCACAATTCACAATAGCTAAACTGTGGAACCAATCTAGATGCCCTTCAGTAGATGAATGGATAAAGAAAATGTGGTATATAGACACAATGTAATATTATTCAGCATTAAAAGAGAATAAAATCATGGCATTTGCAGGTAAATGGATGGAGTTGGAGAATATAATGCTAAGTGAAGTCAGCCAAACCCCAAAAAACAAATACCAAATGTTTTCTCTGATTTAATAGTGTGGTTGGGGGGGGGGGCATGGGAGAATTTGAACTCTAGATAGGGCAAAGGGGAGGAATTAGAAAGAAGGGACATGGGGGTAGGAAAGATGGGGGAATGAGATGGACATCATTACCCTAAGTACATGTATGAAGACACAAACGGTATGACTTTACTTTGTGTACAATCAGAGATATGAAAACTTACGCTCTATATTTGTAATATGAATTGTAATGCATTTCTGCTGTCATATATAACAAATTTTAAGAAAAGTTTAAAAAATTAACTGAAATGCTACTACCATGTGACCAGCAATTGAGCATTTATTTCAGGAAGAATTAAAATCATATTCACACCATGGCATATATACCAAAGTTTATATCAGCACTATTTATAATACCTCTAAACTGGAAATGACCCAAGTGTCCTTCCATAGGTGGATGGTAAAGTAAAGTGTGGTGATCTAGACCATGGAGTACTACTAGCAGTAAAAAGGGAACATGTTACTAATACACAGAACAACCTGGAGAATCTCTGGAGATGTCTGAGTAAAAGTAATTACAATCATGATAATTTACATACCGCATGGTTCCATTTATCCAATATTTTTAAATGTCCAAATTATAGAAATCAGAGGGGTTGAATGGGTGAGGTGGAAGTAAAGGTCAGAGACAAGGCAGTATGAAGATAAATGTACAGCAATGGGGATTATTGCTGTGGAGGGAATCCCTTCTGTAGTTTGACAATTGCAACACCCACAACCTTGTTGTGCTATTGTGCTACAGTTTTCCAAGGTCATATCATTAGGTAAAACTGAATAAAGGTAACAAAGAATCTCTCCATGTTGTTGCTTACAACTACACAAAATTATCTCAGAATAAAAATTATAATTAAAAATGTGTATATTACAAGCCCAAAAAATAAAATTGCAAATCAAAAGTTATGTAGCTCATAAGCCACGTATGCCATGAAAAAGAGGGGAAAGCAAAAATGAAATCATAAAAAAAATCAATTAATACAAAATGTGGCAGAAACATAAGAGAAAAGGCCAAGAGAAAAATTAAACAAACAGAAAAAATAAATGAATGATTCGACTTAATTACAACAATAATTATACTAAATTGGTCTGACACCTAATTAAAAGACAGAAATACATCAAATGCTACTGTCATGATATAAGCTCCAAATGTAAAAACACAAATGGATTAAAAGTGAAAAGATGAAAAATATTTATCTATCATTGGAGATAAATAGATTAATAGGAACAGAACCAGAAATGAATCCATAATATCGGAACAATTAAAGTTTCACAAATATTCAAATGTAATTTAATTTCTTAAACAAATAGTGCTGGAAATATTGGATGTCCATATACAGAAAAGGAATAGATTCTTACTAAGTAGGTGTGATAGTAAATTTTGTCAATTTAATGGGGCATGCCCAGATATTTAGTTAAACATTATTTCTGGGTGTCTGTGAGAATGTTTCTGGATAATTAGCATTTCAATTGATAAATTGAGTGAAATAGATCGCCCTTCTTAATATGAGTAAACATCATCCAATCCATTAAGGGCCTGCATATAATTCTAAAAAGGGTACAGGGAGGAAGAATTCACTCTGTGTGACTGCTTGGGTATAATGTTGACCTTCTTGGATTGGGACTTATACCATAAGTGCTCCTAGTTCTCAGCCTTTTGGACTTGGACACAAACTTATATCATTGGTGTTCTTGTATCTCAGGGCTTCAGACTCAGACTGGAACTACATCCCTGAATTCCATGTGAGCCCAGCTTGCAGATGGCAGATAGTGGTACTTAGCACTTTTCATATAAAATAAGAGATTGGTTCACACAGTTTACATATGTGTGTATGTGTGTATGTGTATATGTATACACACACACACACATATATAAAGACTATATATATATATATATATATATATATATATATATATAGTCTTTTTTTATTTTTTTCTGGATAACCTTGACTGATACACTACCATGAACACAAGTTAACTCAAAATGGATCATATACATGTTTGTAAAACCAAAAATGATGACATTATAAAATAAAACATCAGAATAAAACACCATGATCCTGGATTAGACAGCTTTAAAACTTTTTAGACATGATATCAAAAGCATGATTTGGGGTAGTACTATAAAAAATACCTAAATATGTAGAAACATCTCTGAAACTAGGTAACAAGTAGAAAATGGAAGAGTTTTGTGTGTTATGCTAGAAATATGGATGGTAAGGGCAGTTCTGGTGAGGTCTCAGATGGGAAGAAGAAACATGTTGATGGAGGAACTTGTTAATTGGAGGAAAGGTGATTCCTGCTATAAAGTGGCAAAGAATTTGGCTAAACAGTGGACTACTGTTTTGTGGAAGGTAAAACATGGGAGATTTGAAAGTGGAAATATAGCTGAACAAATTTCAAAGGATTCCTCCTGATTGTATCAAAATCTGTATTAGCTTGGGTTGTCATAACAATATACTGGTGGTATAAAATAACAGAAACTCATTTTCTCACAGTTCTGAAAGCTGGAACTACTGGATACAATATTATTTGTCATAATTCCCCCAGCAGAATCTCTGTATACATTGGCTATTATCTTCTGACATTAGATGCTCTTTGCTTATTTTATTGAGTGAACTCTAAATATTGATTGGTACAATAAATTGCTACTAATTCTTCAAAAAAAAGCATGACTTATAAAGATAAAATTGATGTTGTACTTCATCAAAATTTAAAACTTCTGGTCTGGGGCTGTGGCTCAAGTGGTAGAGTGCTTATCTAGCACACATGGGGCACTGGGTTGGATTCTTAGCACCACATAAAAATAAAATAAAGATATTTTGTCCACATAAAACTAAAAAAATGAATATTAAAAAATTT
The DNA here is from genome assembly GCA_025594165.1 of Tamias sibiricus. NCBI lineage: Eukaryota > Metazoa > Chordata > Mammalia > Rodentia > Sciuridae > Tamias > Tamias sibiricus. The sequence continues at coordinate 83,224,597 of CM046660.1, forward strand.
AAAAACTGCTAAAAGACAATATTAAAAGAATAGAAAGAAAAAGCTAAGATCAGAAAAAAGTACTTGTAAAATAAAAAAACTCTCAATACCAGGAAATGAGAAATCAATTAATATAATATTAAATACAAAGATTTGATAACACTTCACCAAATAAGATATGTGAATAGCAAATAGACACATTAAAAGATGCTCCATATCTTTTAAATATTTTAGTTTTATGTATTTTTTTTTTTACTTTAGTTATTTCAACATCTTTAATCATAGGTAAATGTAGATAAAAATTACCATGATAAACTATTCCGTGCCAATTAGGAAGACTAGATTCAAACAGTGATCATATCAAGTATTAGCAAAGACATGGGGTTACTTCAGCTCCCCAGCTGTGTTCATGGTTGGTGGGAATGTAAATTGGTGCAACTACTTTGACAGACAATTTCACACTTTCATAAAAGTTAACCCCATACCTACTACATCTTTCAACCATACCATTTCTGAGTATTTACCCAATAGAAATGAATGTGTGTATATCCATAACTTGTATACAGATATTTATAGTAACCTATTTTTAAAAAAATATTTTTAGTTGTAGATGGACACAATACCTTTATTTTATTTATTTATTTTGTTTATTTTGTTATGTGGTGCTGAGAATTGGACCCAGTGCCTCACATATGCTAGGCAAGTGCTGTACCACTGAGCCATAACCCCCGCCCTGTAGTAGCTTATTTTTATAGACCAAAATGGGAAACTGTCTAAATGTCTGTCAACAGGTAAATGGATTTGAAAAAAAAATAATAATATGTTCAATGGAATATGCTCCTTAATGAAAGATGAATGAAGTTTTGGTAAATAGAATATGGACGAATCTTCAAAAATCATGGGGAGTGAAAGAAACTATACAAGAAGAAATATATATTATGTAAAATTCTATGAAATACAAACAATATACAGTAACAGTAAACCTATGGTGGTCTGAGGGGGATGGGACAGAAGGGAGGGATTACATACATCATAACAAATCTTTTGGAGATATTGGATACATTTATTATCTTAGTATACTTTGCATAAGTGTATACACATGTCAAGACTTATCAAATTGTACATTTTATACATGAGCAATGTATCATGCCGTATAACTCAGTAAAACAAACTGCTATATACATATAAGCTCTCCTATCTAAAGTATGCTGGTAGAAATTATTCATTTAAGAAGTTATAAAATAAAAACTTTTGTTGATAAGTCTGTCAGCCCTGAGAAAATATTTTATGCTATTTAACACGGGCACTTCTTTAGCTCCACGATATTAGACAAAGAAAGTAGGAACTAGGAAATTTATTTCACTATTTTAAAACCTTGTCAGCATCCAAGATGCAAGCAGTTTGCTCTCTCAAGAGTACATTAGAACAGCTGACTTTCATGGTTTCCAGGATATGGGCCCCTGCTGATGTTACATTAACATGTTCAGGTGCCATTTTAGTTCTGTTATTTTCTCCTCCTCTCACCTTCTTTGAATGTGTTCTTCATTTGTCTTTCTCTTTTTCTTGTTTAATTTCTTTTTTAAAAAAATAGTATTTTTCTTCTATTTCACATCACAAATGACTCTTGCCATGAAACCTTACAGCCTATAATAAATAAAATTGGCAACCAATAGGAAGATAAATATTTTGATGCTTTTATCTTCTTGAAAATCCATAACATTTCATGAAAACTATATGCACTTGTGTTTCTGATGCCTAAAATCACTTTTCAGGTACCCAGAATAGAATTTGAAATCTTTATGAGCACTTCTGATTCAGCATCTAGTGGCCCTTCAACAAAATTATATTACATGATATAAATAATAATATACTGAATAAATGCCATTCAGTATAAAGGAGAACAGAAATGGATAGTCTTCACTGGCAATTTAAAAACATGGCCCCCAAAGTCTTTGGCACTTCTCCCATTGTAAAAAAGGACATAAGATTAAAAACCCCTGTTTCTATTTTAAACTCTATACCTCCTCATAGATAAGACTACAATTCATTGAATATTCTTTTAAAACTTCTTCCTTGCATGTTCTAATATCAAGGTAGATTTAGTCATACCACAGCAGAAGCTTGTAAAAATCCTGTATTTTAGTTCTGTTCTTTTCTCTTCTTCTTACCCTTGTATGTATGTTCTTCATTTTTTCTCTCTTCTTGTTTAAGTATTTTTTTTTTTTTGTATAAGATAGTATCTCTCTTATGTTTCTTTCTGATGTTGTTAGATAGAATTGAAGCATAAATACTTACTTTCTTAGTGGAGCCAAGCATTGGTCTGGGAAAGTTCTGGTCTAGTCCTGACCTTGGAACCATCACCTATCTTCCCTCTAGCATTCAAATAGATGCCTGGGTTTTGTTCAGTCTTATGAAAAAATGCAACATTGCTGTACAAACATAGTGACTAGACCTCTGCAACATGGAGGAAGTGGGGGTAGGCTGGGGCCCTGGTGATTGAAGAGGAAGCAAAGTTATTTGATACCAATCTCCTTTAAAAAGCCAAGGTCTTTAAAAAAGCCTATGTCTTTAAAAACCATTCAAACATTCTTAGGAATACTGTAAGCTTTGACACATTTTTTTTTTCTTTATTTCCCCTTGATTTTGGTGTGCTTTGCAGCTGCTGAAGGAATGGTGTGCAACCATCTATGTTCAAACGATGGCTGCTGGGGACCTGGGCCTGACCAGTGCCTGTCGTGCCGCCGCTTCAGCAGGGGAAGGATATGCATAGAGTCCTGTAACCTCTATGATGGGTAAGGAATTGCATACTGTCACTTTTACCTACTCAGCAGTGAGACGCTGATTAGCTCAGATTTTTAATTTAAGAAAACGGACAAATTTCAAAATGTGTGTAGAGCTCATCAGGATTTTTCAGGAAACTTCATATTGCACAAGGGAGACAACATATACAATTGTTTTAAAGCAAAATGGTTGTGTTTCAAATAACAAGTTCAAATACTTATGTATTGAATAATATGTACATTTTAGAAATGTTTGCTAAGGTAGATAATTTTTAATAAATTATAACAAAAACACAATTTGGAAAAATAAAAATTATTTTTTTTAAGAAGGAGATTTTTACAAAGTTTCAGGTCTCAACAATCTGATATGTTTTACTTCTGATATTTTCATCTAGAGTCACTGCATAACTTTAGATTTTTTCCATTCCATTTATATACTTATTTGCATTTTAGGAAAGTCCATGTACCTATGTCATTGACAACTGTTTAACCCTGTTTTTGTAGTGTCTGGTTGGAGAGGTTTCTGAAAGTGTTCTGCCACTCTCTAGAAAACATGAGCAAAATTTTAAACTGAGTATTTTCAATTCCCTCTGGTGGTGCAATAATCACATTACTAGTAATAAAGCCTAGTATATGCCACATTGCCTGGCATTTTATACACTCATAAAACCACTTTATCATAATATAGCATTTTATGCATCATAGTTGTCCTTCATTGGAATGCATTTCTTAGCACTTCCCCAAGTCAAGTTTCCCCATATTCCTCAAATAAAAATATTTTCAACAGTTTCGTAAAGTACAGCTTTGAAGCTCTTCATTTCTTCTTGTGTCTCATGAATTATCCCATTTTAACAACTATTTTCATGACACCTGATAACACTGTAGTTTTGCCTTTTATATCATCAGGATAAAACTCTTTATCATAATGTATCATAATAATATTGGTATGTCTCTTCTTTGAAATATGACCCAAACACATTCACTTCACAAAATTTAGGAGAAAAAGATAAATATTAGAATTTTAAAAATAAATAACTTATATTTTTAAAAAGTTACATAAGAATGTAATTATTTTTTTAAAATTTTTAGTTATAAATGGACACAATGTATTTGTTTATTTATTTTTATGTGGTGATGAGGATGGAACCCAGTACCTCACATGTGCTGGGCAAGCACTCCGCCTCTGAACCACAACCCCAGCCCAAGAATGTAATTATTTTTCAGGAAAATTTCAGCTTGTAATTTTGTGAGGTACAATCACCTGGTGAATTTGATAGTGAATTAAAAAGTATGTACTATTTATCTCATTGAATTGTGTTCATGCTTATACATATTATTATTAAAGTATATTTTCTGTACATAAAATACCTTGGATGAAATATGCCTGTTTGTGTGTATAGCAGTTGGTGCCTCTAAATGACTCATAAAAGGCATTAGTTCCACTAAGTGAATGTTATCTTAAGTGTTTATTAAATTTATATGTGTAGTTCTAAGCAGGTAATGAATTCTAGAAATCATCTTATCTAATAGAACAATCTTATAAATAATGAGGACCAGTATAATTAAGTACTTGCTAAAATCATAACACTGTAGAAGAACCAAGCTAGCGCTAAAACTAAGAATGCCCGATTTATCCTGTTTCCTTTACAGAATCATGCTGTTTTTCTTAAATATTTCAATTTCAAACTTGTCATAAATATTAAATTTTTAAATATGTGCTTGTGTGTATGTGTGTATATGTGCATATATATACACAAAATATAATATATGCATAATATAACATAATATAAATGCTACATTTCTGCAAAACAGTAAATGGAAAACAAATAAGAAATGAAAAAATTCAGGATCTCTAAATAAGCACTAAGGAAGAGACTGATTTTGATATTTAGCATTTTATATATTTACATCAATTCAATTTTCATATTTACATAAATTCAATTCTTGGCTATTCAATGAAGGATTCCCTCCTCCCATCTTGTGACATTGGCTAATTTCTGTCAACACTACCTGATTGCCTGGGTAGTTAAGGCCTTTGAGGAAGAATGAATCCAAATCTTAACTTCATTACTTCCTAACTGAAATGTCCAACCTTTGACAAACACTCTAATCATTCTAAACTTGGTTTTGTTTCCTTCTTCACTCCCTCCTCACTTCCTTTTTGAAATGGGGTCTCATTGTGTTGCACAGGCTGGTCTTGAACTCCTGATCTCAAGTGATCCTCCTGCTTAGCCTCCCAAGTATCTGGGACTATAAGCACTTGCTACTGCACTTGGCTAAACTTGTTTTCTTATATGAAAAATAGGAATAATAATGGAATAAGGTCTTAAGTTCCAGCTATAGAAATTATTATCATCATTTCCTTTTGTGTCTATTATTTTGAGCTGCTTAAATGGTTCAGTGAAATAGTCATCTTAAAAACTGCTAAAAATAATCAAATGAAAATTCACATTTACCAGAATTATTGGGAGGGCATGTACACATACACATGCACACACACACGCACACACACACTGGTGTATGTGTGTGTGTGTGTGTGTGTATGTGTATTAGAAGAGAACAAATCCTCAAGAGAATTTTTTTGAAGGGAAAAAGAAAAAATAGTCAATTCCTGGCTGATTAGCATTCAAATCTGGGTCATATAAGTCACTGTATTTCTGCATTTCTTAACCACAATGCATAATCAATTTACAATGAAAGAAAAAGATAATTGCAATGGAAACTTAAAACTTTTCCTACCTAACTGGACACAGTAACACACACCTGTTATCCCAGTGACTCAGGAGGGTGAAGCAGGAGGATTGCAAATTCAAGGCCAGCCTCACTCATCTAGTGAGACCCTCAGCAACTTACAAGACCTTGTCTCAAAATTAAAAAGATAAAAATCCTGGGGAGGTAGCTCAGTGGTATTTTAAAATGCTCTTGGGTTCAATCCCTAGTGCCAAAAAAGTAAAAAATTAAAATTAAAACTTTTCTGTCAACTCTTCTGAAACTTCCGGACCAACACAGAAACATTAACAATTGTGCCAGTCTAAAATCTTTGCAGGTGTTTTTATATGTAAGAATCATAACCCCTCATTGAAACACTATGTTCCTACTTTATAGAGGATATTTAGGAAATTAAATTTAGAAAAAAATAAGTATTTAAGTCCTGGAAATATCACTGTTGATTATGGGTTTTACTTTTGGAAAGACTAGCATTCACTTTGATTACAGCATCAGTTGAGTTAACACACATGTATTACAGCAAAAACAAGTGAAACAAACTTAGCATGCAAAGTTCATGCTCAACAGACCAATTTGTTAGGTCAGATTCAAGTGGAATGGGAACTCAGGCAAAGTCACAGTAAAGTCACTAGGGGGCAGGGAAGGAAAAGAACAATGATGGCAACAGTAACAATAAAGGATGGAAGTAACAGAGACTGCAAGGAGGATCCTTTAGGAAGGTAGACAGGAAGTGAGCCACACAATTGGAAGTCTGTGGAAGAAAAGGCAACAGGTTGTCTCCATGATTTCTCATGACATGCATCTTCCACTTCATCTCTCTGTGTGGACAAGTGGGTTCTGAAGTAGAAGAATAAGAAAAGCATGACCTATGTTTTAGTAGCACAAAAATAATGCACTTCATTTAGTACCATAACCCTTTAATCTCCAAAGAAATTATTATCCAAAACCAGTAATTAGCTGATGATGCCACTCTTTGAGCTGTCATAAAATTTTACTATACAGTGTTTTTCATCCTCTTTATAGTATAACCACTCCCCCATAACAGGTCATATTGATATTTGTATTCTGAATGTGTCCTCTGTTGAATACTTTATATTATCCTATTGATGAAGCATATAAAAGAAAACCTGTTTTCATAATTAAGAGCTTAAATTTAAGAAAATTTATAAAAGGTTTGATCTACAACAAACTAATATCTCATTTTTTAAATGCCAAAACCATGTAACTGCCTATGTGCACACATTATTAAACCACCTATTTATGCTATTCATTTTGAAAACCAAACTAATTATTTTTCCTTAGAATAGATAGAGTCTTAATATAACCAACAGGAAACATTGTTCAACCTTTGGACTTCTGTTATTTATGAAGGCTTTAAGTATTCAATTGGGAAAAATAATTCTTCTCTCTAGGAATAAAATGTTTGAATTTGTCACGTAATCAATTGGTGGTTTGGAATGGTAGGATAAGAGGAAAAGGCATGAAATAATTAATGAATTGGCTACACATATTTAGTCAAATTTTGTTAATTACTCATAAATGACATTCAAAATTGTCCTTACCCAGCTCCTCAACCTCTTGTACATTAATGGGAACGATGTAGAGGAACCATACTGTAGGTGACTGATACCCAATTATGTAAATAAAACATTTAGAAGGGATTTTGGAAAATTTAGGCATTAATAACCACATAATACACAAATGGCCATAAAAATTTAAGAACGCAGGAAGGATTACCATCATCCCAATAGATTTCAATTAGAAAGTTTTAGGATTTAGCCATTAAACTATTTTTGAAAATTTTCTACCATAAAGAATTACTTCAAAAAGAATTTAGATTGAAAAAATGTTGTGATATTAGATCAATAATCTAAGAAAATAAAACCCACCATAAAAGAATTTTTTTTTTTCTAATTCTCTAAGGCAGATATTTTAAAAGGAGAAAAGAAATCAAAGCGTTTTTTGAAGTTTCACCAAAAATAAATTGAAGACTCTTGGGATTTGAAGGACAAGGATGGGGAACATTTCATGTAACTTAGCAACAAGAAAAACACAATAGTTCTTTAAAAGTTTAGAAATTAAAGCTTTATCCAAGAGTCAACTTCATATTGATACAAACTGGCATACCCTTATTTTAAAAGGTAGAAAGGGTTTTGCTGTGTCATCAGAAGAGTTACATTTTTTTTTTTTTTTTTTTTTTCTTTTGAGAGGGCGAGAATCTCTCTCACAGGAGAGGTTTCCAGAATGAGTCTTTCACTGAATCCAATAGAGGACAAGGAGAGCCATCTGGCTGCCGTTTATCTTTTCTCCTAATGGAGAACTTAGTCCTTAATGTACAGGGAAATGTTTCTGATGCTCCTGGCACATAGAGAAACAAACTCAAGAATTTACTCTGCCAATAGGACTTTTAGCAGATGTTAGTTCATTTTTTAAGTTGATAGCTTGTTTGCTTACACCTCCTCATGTGCTGATATTTTCACAGTGAATTTCGGGAATTTGAGAACGGTTCCATCTGCGTGGAGTGTGACTCCCAGTGTGAGAAGATGGAAGATGGCCTCCTCACATGCCATGGACCGGTAAGCCTGGAGGTGTTGTGGGTGTGTTGGCTTGTGTAGTATCATGTGTGAATGTTCATTCTGTCATTGTCTTATCATTTATCCATCCATTCAGTAGGTTTCTATAGAATGCTATGGGGGAACATGTTTAATAGTTCACCCTTGAGAGGCTTACAGTTTTCTAGTAAGATAAAATGTGAGATAAGATATTTGAAAATACAACTATATAAATATTACCCCCCTGATAACGTTATTTAAACAGAAGTATATCTATCAAGTTGTCTTGGAAAATGGCACATTGTTGAGAAGAATGTTACATGAGAATTTGCTTGAAGTATAATCATTGTTGTAAACATTTGTAGGTTATAGGAAGATGAATGAAGGAGAAACTAATTATATCATTGGGCTAGATGTTGAGAATGTCAAGGAAGGTGATAGTGAAGAGTTTGAGCCATGCTTTGAAGAAAAAATTGGAAGAAGGAAATGTAGAGATATGTAAGTGTGATGGTTCATGTTGTGTTCAGGAAAAAGTGTAACACTTTCACATCTATATTTACCCACTTGTCTATTATGGCAGTGTGAAGGATAGTAAAAAGAAGAAGGAAGAAAACTACTTCTAAATAAAAGCATTATGATAAACAATATGGCAGAGAGAAGAACTGAGTTATGAGAATCCAAGGAGAATCTATAGGATCAGGAAAGTCTTCATGGATGAGGTGCCATTTATGTAATTTGAAGTTATCTTTAGGGAGAGACTGATACTTATTTTTAGACCTCCTTTTGGTTTCTATCACTTGGGCTTTTCCTTAATAATAAGATCAGTTTGAGTTTGTCATCTCAAAGTGTCATATTCATCCTTCTTTAGAAAAAAATTCCAGTTTATCTGTTATTGAGTCATCTCTCAGTAGATAATTTGGGGACAAACATTTGGGTGTAACTAAGAGCTCAACATTGCTCCATAATAATTTATTTAAAGAGTATTAAATTTTCTACCAGAGTGCTTATTTAGCACTTAATTAGCTTAGGAAAAGAAAATATCACTGAGCCCTCCACACTTCCATTAGGCCTCAATGACCTGTTCTGGAAGTTCATGTAAAGAAGGATATGGAAAACGTGGACAGTTCAGAGGACTACCACAGGATGATTAAACTTGGAAAATCAGATCCCTGAGAGAAAGAAGTGATGTTATTTGGCTTGAAGAATCAAAGTCTAAAAGGCAATTTAATATGTATTGATCTCCATGTAAGTACGTAAAGGGCACATGCAGCTATTTTCCTTCTCTACCATGAACAGGCGTGGAAATGCAGTCAATCCACAGAATAAGAAATGTGAGTCCCTTAAGGAATGTCATAAGACATAGGAAGTAAATTTCTGTAAAGGTTTGTTAAAACAAGTTGAGTTATCAATATTTGTTCTTTGAACTCTAATATATTTAGGTACGTTCTTGGCAATAATTCATAAAATGAAAATGGTCTCTTTCAGAGACTCTGAAATTTTGAAAATAAACAATTAAAATGATCAGGAATTTGGCCATCTCATCTAATCAAGGCTGAGGATGATCCAATGACTCTGGGTCCAGTAAACACCTTTTTTAAAAAAAAATTATGAGCAACTGCCAACATTATCTGTTATTTTATTTGTGAATCCTTATGGATGCTACTTCATTACACTGATATTTCCTATGGATTTCTTGGTACTATTGTCTAACTGAATTTTTTTCTCGACACATAATTTTGTTTTTCTTTCCCCTTACCCTTTTAGTTCTGGAAAAAAACCTAAGAAACATTTCTTCATTTTTGTCAACAAATACTGTTTAAGACCTACTTAGTATCAGGTTCCATTAGCATACTGATTATGAGTTTTTATATACTAACAAACTAAATATTAATGTGCAAAAATATTTATCCAAAGTCAACAGAGGCATTGTTTGCATATTTGAATATATTTTTCTCACATTAGGCTTTTTTCCATGCATTGCATTCTGTTTATTGAAAAGTATGATATTCTTACCTTTCTTATAACTTTCACTTTTGAAAAATCACTCATTCCTAGTAAAAAATTACTCATTCCTTTTAGTTCACCTAATCCCATAGACAGAAAACTAATTTGCTTAGAAGTAATGCAAGCATAGTCAAAAATATACCATATGTTTTCTAGACTAATTTCGTAGGGAATTTCCCCTATATAAATCTCTATAACTGCCCCATAATATGGCTATACTAGTTTTAAAGTATTAAAAAAATTAATGACCATTTTATCTATTAGTCATAAGTCAAAATTATTATGATCATTATAAATCATATTTATACTGAGTGTGGTGGTGCATGCCTATAATCCCAGCCACTCAGGGATCTGATGCAAGAAGATCACAAGTTCAAAGCCAGCCTCAGCAACTCAGAGAGGGTCTAAATAACTTAGCAAGACCCTGTCTCAAAACAAAAAATAAAAAGGACTGGGAGTGTTGTTCATTGGTTAAATGCCCCTGGGTCCAATCCCCCAATACCTAAATAAATAAATGATATTTATATCCATGACTTAACAATGAGTGTTCTTTGTGAGCTAGTTCTTTCATAGAATATTTTCACACACATTTTTTCATTTTTGTTTAGATTTTGTTCCCATTTTGCCAATGAAGAAATAATCTCAGAACTGTTAAATGAATTGTCCATTGTAGTAGATGTATGTATCACAATTATAGCCTCCCATCTTAGGGTGCTTGACTGTTCCATGCTCTTACTGATCCTCATGCTGCCTCCTATTATACAAAATTATGTTAGTGAAGAACCAATTTATTAATTTCTCTTATTTTGTAGGTTTTTCCAGTTTGTATTCTCCAATTGAATTTTGACAGTTTATAAATGTAAATATTAAGATAACCCCAAATCAATGCTCTTAGAATTTTCATAAATTACTTGATAGGAGGGAGTGTAAATAGTTTATAATGAACACATTCTTTTCCCATAATGGTGGGCCAAATAATTAATATTACTAACTAACACTAAAATTGTGAATTGATATATCAAAAGATAGGAGAAGGTGCTCTGTCAAAAAACAGAAAGTTCAGAAGGCTAGATGAGGCATCTGTGGAGGATAAGAGCACCTAGTCAGGTCTAAGAGATCAGTAAGCCTTGAAATGCTAAGCAATTATGAGCACAGTATTATTTTAGAAAAATTGTGATGGCTGAGCTCAAGCAGTGGTACAAACTTTGTGCCTACTTAGGATGGGGGTTTGCTTGTTTTTAGCCTTTAAAATTCATATAAGATTTTTGTCTGGTTCTGGGTTCATATGTTGATTTCACAACTGGTTACAGAGATGCTTTTGTGTGTTAAGTAACAGGCATATATCATTTGGGTTACCCAAGAGGTTCTGGATGCTTCTCCATGAGACTGACACTGATAGAGGAAGTCATCAATGCTATTTGAAAATCACATTCCTGCTCCTATGGTTTATTCTGGTGGAATCATATTTCTTTGACATGTCAGTGTTACCCTAATGATAATAATATATGTAATAAATATTTATGTTTACCAAATACTATCAATCTGAAGTATGCTATTACCTTCTTCATTTAAAATAAAAAGAAATTGAACCTATAATTATAGAAAGTTACTCCAAAAAACAGACTGCCATGAGGATGAGGAGCAACAACTCAGCTATAGAAGATTTGACTCCAAGTTTCTCACACTTATCATTTCACTTTATTTTTTCCAGGCAACAATATCTTTAGTATGATAAGAAGAAAATACTTTCTGGGAATATACCAGTTTTATGTTAAATGGGACAGTATTATCCTGCCTAATTATGACAGAAATCCAGGATCATCTTGAGAGGAATAAATTTGAAATAAAGGATGTACTTTGCTTTTATATCTTTATCTCTCTGCTGCCGATCTTTGTTATTTAAGTTAATAGATTTATTTTTACAATTTTTCCTATTCTGTGTTACTTTCACTATTTCTGCACAGTTCTGTTAAGAAAGGTAAGAGAAGGAATGAGAGAAGAATGAAAAGTAAGGAGAATCAGATAAAGTTGCAAGAGACCAAAATGTTGCCTAGAGAGGCAGCAATGGAAGAGAAAGGACAGGGGAACAGAACTGATTTTCAAAATACATGTTTTTTTTTTTCTTTTTTTTTTTTCTAATATAAAAGCTAAAGTGGCTCTTAAAGATAGGTTTTTAAAAAGGTTGTGCTGACACAATATATAGCCCTCATGTTGCAGTAGCTCTCAGAAAAATAAACATTGGCCCTTTCACATAGGGTATACTGATAGTCTTAAAACTATTCAGAAGCAGCCCATCCCTGGAGTGGCCTAGCACTGTACCAGGTTTGAACTCATTCCACCTCTTCAACATAGGGTCCCTGAGTCATGGCATCCAGGAGAGAGAAGGCTAGAGAGTTGAGCGTATGAATTCAAATTCCTGTGAATTCTACCTACAGTTCCCTGTCCAAAGTAAGCAGTATCTTATCTCTATTAAGAGAGGAGTTAGCATATTCATATGTAGCTACCAGAGAAAATCTTCCTGAGAGTAAAATCCAACGTTTCTATCAGGATTTAACCTGTCATTTAGTTGTCTGCTAGATTACTGAGTCTAGAGGTAGCTTACAATCAAAAATTAAAATATTCCCTTCACCTACATTTTTTATTATTGCTTTTATCCATTCATTCACTGAACCAAAGATTTTAAAAATCTTTGAAAATACAAAGATAGAAGAATAAACATCATATGTATGTATATTTCTTGAAGTCCTTTATTATGGAAATAAAATGGGAAATCAGTATATTTAATTTCTTTTGAGATTTGTTACAATAGTTTATTTAGTTATCTCAGCTTAGGACATTGTGTTTTGTATCATAATAAAATAATCAAATGGTTGACATGCTTAAAGAACAAAGAACAAAATATAATTTACTTCAGTAAAATAATCTTGAATATTAAATAAGAACTTAACTTTGGTTTCATGTATTTTTTACATCTTCTGATATTTTCTGGATATTATTTTACATTACAAGAACTTAATAGAGAAATAATTCCTGATTCCTAATTCAGATTATAACTGCCTAATTTACTCATAGAAAGTTTTATTCTGTCTTCTGCAAGAAGCATGTTTCTTGAATCATAAGTTATGCCACTGAGCATACTTGCACAGTAAACCATTCTGCATAATAGATGGTATTACATGCCTAAGTACCCATGAACAGGTGTTAAAATTGGAAGGGTGTAAAGTGTTCTTTTTGGGGGAGCAAATAAAAAGTTAACATTAGCAATCTCTTTAGGTAGAATAGGAATTAGGTTTCATAGGCCAATTGTTCATTTTTATTTATTTATTTTTAAGCTCTGAACCTCACATCAAAATTGTGAAATAGTTGCTTGACTAAACCTCACCAGTCTCAAGATTTCTCAGCCTTTTCCCGATTGCTTTTTCTTTCTTTCCTTAATTTTTTTTATTCTAATTTCTTATATATGACAGCAGAATGCATTACATATTACACATATAGAACACAATTTTTCATGTCTCTGCTTGTATACAAAGTATATTCACACCATTCATGTCTTCATACCTGTACTGCTTTTTCTTCATTACCCTACTACATTGATTCTTCATTTAGCAATTTCTATCTTTAAATTTTTTAATCTTATATTCCTTATTTTCCTGGTGCATTATATCAGCAACTGGCAAATTCTGGCTGCTTTTTGGTTAATATTTGTGGAGGTGGCATAACACACTCCCATGAAAAGACCTCATCTCCAAGATCCCTCCTAAATAAACAAGCCTGCATAATATTGTGTTGACATTTTGATTTTCAAATTCATAGTGTTTGTGCCTACAATACTAATATAATTGTCTCCTTGGTATTTATTGCATTCTATTCATGTGAGTTGTCTTCAGTGTGAGCTATCAAAAATTTTTTTTTCGAAATTCTTTAGATATAGACAGATGTTGGGGAGAATAATTGAGGGGAGAAGTTCCAGGGAGAAGTGGTCAAAGAGATTCTATTATCTTATAATCCTAAGACAATATGGTGTTCAAAAAGGAGTAGTAAAATTAAATTTCAAGTAGTAATATTCAAAATATGTAAATGTGTAAAATTATAGGTATTTCTTATGAAAAAAATAGCATTTTTAAATTGAAATGTTCTCAATTATCTTTGATCTAAAAATAAATTACTTATGATTTCTTATGTGTTTATTTCCACTCTATGAGATACAAACTAATTTTTTAATTTATCCACAAATTCTTAGATTACAGTATCAATTTTTAAATGTTAATTATGTTGATTTTAAAATATCTTTATATTATTATTTACTAACCTGCATATTAATAATTAATGTGTATTATAAATAAATATATAAAATGAGTTACTTCTACTTAAATTTTTCATACTCATATCATCTTCATACTTGGATAACACTCTCCATACAATTTTGTTTTTATATCTGCTATTTATAATTTGATTTTTTACATTTACTCATCAGAATATACATTGTTATGGCTCTCAAAGACTAATATTGTTCTGTGATTTACTAAAATCGATATAAATAGACTTAATGTGAGTTTTGGCCTTAGCACAAACTGATCTGAAATGAGGAATAACCTAACATTTACTTTTATGTGCCTAACCTACCTAATTACTGATAATTCCATCATAATAAATTTTAAAATTTAATTTTCAAATGAAGTCCTTTTACAGCCAAAGGACAGTTTGCATTTCACTCTTCTATATAATTTAGTGTTTCCTAATTTCTGTTATATCTTTTTTTCTAACTATTTAGTAAGCCTGTTCACATGTTTCTAGTGATGGTGATAAATCACCCCCCATGGGAGATGGGTTATTATAAAATATTGTTGCACTATAATATGACCAGGAATGGATCACAAGAAGAAAACACTGATACCCTTTTGAAAAAGTCATTGAACCATTGTGCTGTTCAAAATAAATCACACTAGAGACATGCCATGGAAATCATTTAACCCAGGAACTGATGGGTTAAAAAGTGCAAATATTTCAAGCTTATGTATGTCCCCCTATAATATCCCCCCCCCCCCCGACACATGGTATCAAAGCTGAACTCAAGCCTCTCTTAGTTCTGTTTGTGCTACAAGAGCTACATCCCCATTTGTACTGCTGAAAATGTTCTCTCTAGAGGAAGAGTTATTTGCCACCAAAGGAAGTCTTAACAAATAAACCAAATGCATATGTTTCCATGAAATGACACCCACTTTTCCTTATATTCTTTTTCTTCTTTTCACATTCTAGGGTCCTGACAACTGTACAAAATGTTCTCACTTTAAGGATGGTCCAAACTGTGTAGAGAAATGTCCAGATGGCTTACAGGGGGCAAACAGTTTCATTTTCAAGTATGCGGATCAGGATCGGGAGTGCCACCCGTGCCATCCGAACTGCACCCAAGGGTAAGCATCCTTGCCAGCTGAGGGCGCCAGCTTGTACGTGTTACTAGTCAGCAAGTGCTCTTGTGCATCCCTATCCCTGACTTGGTCTCCTAAACTCAGAATGTCATGATAAAACTCTGTTTGTCTTTAGAGAATTCCTTTCTATGAGAGTCAAAGTTGTTGGTGCCCTCAGAAATATTTCTGCTTAACATTTACCTACAACAATTTTATTGACATGTTCAGCAAGCTAGTGTAGGGTACACTTTGGATATGGTACAGAAATTCTTTCAATTTTTACTGTAAATTCAAGATTCAGAAAAGATAAGACAATCGTCATACTTCTGAGATTAATGTTTATTAAATCTTTAACAGGTTTGTGTTTCTTTATTGTCACAGTCAGCTTAAAGTGAGGATATCTCTATTTGATAAATACTACCTTGGATAACTCCTTCAATAAAATTCAAGCAAAGGTAGTAATGGCAGACTAAAAGGAGACCTAGTGATATGAATATCAATAAAATAACCGGAACATTTTTTAGAAGTAATTTTGTTGTATATTATCCTATACCTAAAATTTCTTTGACTGTAATTTGATAATTTGAAGATGGGTAAACATTTTTTCTATTTTTCAAAAGGTTGTATTGTACAATGTATAATGATCAGATTGCCTGTGATATGGGTAGTGGTGGAATAACAAAAATACATTATAGAAAGAAGAACACTCAACTATAAAAGAAGTAGCTTCACTCATCTAGACAATCCCAAAACTATTTTTTCAAATTTACCTTCGTAAGGATTTTTCTTTTTTTTTTCCTCCAGAAAGTGAATAATGTTAGAATTGAGAGCGATTTCACATACTCTATCCTCCTCCTGTCCATAAATCCTCTTCTCTATTGTAAATGTCCAGAGCCATGTGCACACACACTCACATATGGACATACACACACATACCTTGAGAATCATCTTGGGTACTTTGTATCTGGCAGGAATGTGTGAGGTTCCATTAAAAGATTTTCTGCCAGATTAAGGGCTACTTGTTAGAGGATATTGAAGAAGTTAAGCAAGCAACATCATTTTCTGCCAAGAAAATGTCAATTTGCAGATGCTGCTACAATTTCCTACAGGTCAAGAAATCAGCTTAAGTCACTCTGTGAAGTGGCAGATCCTCAAAAGGTAAAGTAATATTCTGCCATTCAAATTTAAATTCAGTTTGGAAGAGCTAACTATCAACTCATTGGTTTATACATAAGCAAGTACATTGAGGATGCTAAAATAGTCACATAGATACTTTGCTTCAAGGAAACTAGAAGTAATAAACTGTTCTGCTTGTGAGTTTTTAGCTCACCTGAGTTAAAAGTATTTCATTTAAAAAAATGGTACTGCTAGAGCAGAAGAGTCAGCAACTGGAAGAGAAAAGTTTGCCTGCTAAAATCATCCACAAGAGGGTTTTATTGTTTTGCAGCTAAAATTAAACCAGTAAATTATTCAATATAATGTTGATGTCAACAGCTGTTGCCATTCAAAATGAGACCTTTTGCTGTTTTTGCAAATCTAATTACAATGCAGCCATTAGGGAAATGAAAGTAGAGATCACAAAGCCATAGTCTGGATGTGTAGCTGGTGTGTCTTCCTCTCCATCCTTTTAAATCATGATTATATAATAAAGAAAATCATATATAGTGGAGGGAAACAGAAGTAGGGAGCAATAGAAAAGGATCAAATTACCATAGCAGCAAAATTTGGCTCTCAGCCAAAAGGGAGTATGAAGGTGTAATGAGGAACAAATCTCACCAGATCATTTGGGAACTCTGATAAATAGAAAGAGGATGCCCTTAGCAACTTATGGCTGCATAATCTTAGTGACACAGAAGCCAAATATTGTACGTCCCATCATCTTTTAAGGTAAATGTATTCTCTAATGACTGACTTGGTCCTAAGAAATTTTAATTGTTTTTATTTAGCTTCCTGCTATCCTTTTTGTAATTTCCTCTCTATTGTTCAAGTTCACTCATTTAATAAATGCTATGATCCCCAGAAAAGGTTATTTTGTTCTGCCCCAGACTGAAATTTAGGCGTTCTCCTGAGTGTGAGTTCCGCTTATCTCCAAATTGAACATGAGCATGTAGAAGCATCAGCTGTCCAACAAAATACCCCAGGGGCAGTGGGATTGATGGGATGAGTGTCTATTTTCATTCCAAACACATGTAATAGATGACCTATCCATAGGTGTGAGCTCACCAGGCCAGCTCCACTTTTTCTTTTATATGCCAATATTATGTCAGATAATAGAAGAACCAAGTTAATGGAAATGGTCTTTCCAATTACATTTTTTTAGAAGTAAAGTTATTACTTTGAATACTGTTTAATGATTTTTTTTTCTGAAAATAAAATTAACTATGTAATACCTTAAAAGCACTTTTACTATTGTAAAAGTACATTAAACATATTGGCTCTAATAAAATAGATTTAAAATAATATATTTAAAATAGATTATCCATTTAGACCCTATCAGGAAATTCTCACCAGAATCCCTAAAGGAAAGGATGAAAAACAATAAGACAACCAACCAAACAATAACAACAACAACAACAACAAAAATGTCTCTTCTTGCCAGGCTTAGAAGACACATTTTAGCACCATGTTCTTATTTTATTCATTCTTTGGCTTTGTTCTGTTGGATACTTGCTCTGCCTCAGATAGTTATAGGCAAGTTCAGAAATGAAAAAGAGAAGATTTTGAAATCTATGAACTCACAGTACAGTGAATGTATATTCTTCAGTTACTGCTATCGAAGACCAGACCATTCTCTACTATATTTTAAAATGATGACCAAGAATTTGAAACTGAGGAGTATTGTTCCTATTTGTAATTAGCAATTAGTTTGAATTTTAAAATAAGGCTTATAAAATAAATTTATTATTATTATCTGGCAGTGAGTCCAGGGATTATAATTTCTATAGTAACATTACCTCAGTGCTTTTGAATGGATGTTGAACTCATTTTAGTCTTATTTCAAACCAAACCTGCATTTTAGACATGGATTAGAGTTTATTTCATGTGACATCTTTTAAAAAATCTCATTGAACTTTTGTTAATCTTAGAATCATGTTTTCACATGTGCTTTAATCTCTTTTTATCAATTCTTTTTATATTTTAAATTTATATAATAAAATATATTGATGGAGAGAAGAAAAGAAAAACTGCTTGTAGAATTATCATATATATCTTTAAATTGAAGAAATTTAAAAATGTAGTCCAATTTTCATTTCAAAATTTGGAGATTTTTCCCAAAATATCTAAATCGTGTTTGTTACATGGGTATATCAATATTTAGACATTATTAAGTACCAAATAATGTTAACCACAGCTTAATCATCAGAATCCCAAATATAATTTTGGAATATGTTAGGCATGTTATAGATTTCTTTTCTGATATTTCTGAAAACATTCTATTTTGGAACATTAATTATTTAGTTGTATTATTTCACATTCTATTTTTGTCTCTTTCTATTCTGACTGTACAGAGTTTAATGTTTCTCTTGTTCTGTGATCTTGCTGAATGAATGTAATTTCATGTATGAGTTAGTGGCTCATAGAGAGCAAGTACATGGAATTGAAATACTACATGCATCTTTAAATACACGGTGGCTTGTACTTGGAAAGTATGGTTCCACTTCAGTCATAGCCTCACTCTTCTTAGTGTTTCATTGGTTTCTTTTATCCTTGGTTTATAAATGCATTTAAATCTTAAATATCCTAATCAGTCTCATCAAACTTCTTGAACCAAATCTTATCCCTTATTCCTTCTCCTCCACTTATTTTTATATCTATTGCTCCATCTCCAATTTGATTCTCAACTTACAACAACCAAAATTCTAGAGACTTGACAAAGACAGAATTATTTTAGAGATTTAATTTTACTAGATTTCTCTGTGTTTTACACAGATAATCTCCCTCTCCTTCTCAAGGTTCTTTTCTGATTTGGTGCCTGGGATACCACAGTTAATTAATTTTACTCAATTATTTCCACATGCTTTGGGCACAAGACACTGTCTGATGTCATATGCCACTTGAGTTCCTTGGGTTCCAATCTTTAGTCTCTGCTTTTCTCAATTTATATATTCCTCTTCAGCCCATCTGTCTACTCCCATTGTTTCAACTTTCTCCTGTATATTACTTCAAAACTGACTATGCTATTGGTGCTGGTTCCCCCTTTAACCCAGACTGGCCTTTTGATCTGATGAGGAACATTTCCACCTATATGTAGGATAGCCACTCTAGATAGAAAAAAACTGATTACATCAAGTCCTCCTCTAACACAAACAGAGGAAATGTATTCCTTCCCTTGGATTCTCTCAGGGTGCTACCTCTATTATTTTTTTTTTTTTAATTTTCATTTTTTTGTAGTTGTAGATGGACAGAATGCCATTATTTTATTTGTTTATTTTTATGTGGTGCTGAGGATGGAACCCAGTGCCTCACACATGCTAGGCAAGCTCTCTGCCACTGAGCTATAGCCCCAGCCCCGTGCTACCTCTATTCTGCAAGCTAGAAACATAAGTCATCCCCAAGTCCTTTGATCTTTTCACTTGCATCTTTAATCAGGCATCAATGCATCCCTGCCCCATACCTTTGAAGGCATTCTGGTGCTTTTTGCCTGTGTCTCAGTGACCATTTTGGTAGTTTAGTCCCTTATCTCTTACGTGGGCTAAAACTTGTTCCATGCTGAAAGGGTATACCTGGATCCCAGCTGACTAGCCTCCATGTGGCAAAAAGATTTATTTAAAATACAAGTCTAGCAATTTCATGACTTCTTTAAAATCATACAATAATTTAAGACACAGTCTTCAAAGTCTGCTTCTTTCTCTATATTCGTTGTCTCATGTTTTGATCCATAACTATTCAGATTTGTTTGTAGTTCTTGCTTTTATTACCCCTTAAAAATCACACCATGACAACCCCAGCCCTCACTCAATGCCCTAAACTATAGCTTCCTGATCCATCCCAGAGGGTGACCACGACCCTCCAGAGTAGGACAAGGTGTCCTTCCTGTGTCCTGTTTAAACCACTTTTTTTTTTCCCCACGTGTCTTATTATACTTATTACATCAGACAATACACATCTGTTTATGCATCTACTTCCTTCACTAAATTGTGAGCTCAATGAAAATAGAAGTGTCTAATTCATCTTTTCTCTCCCTGCAGCTCCTAAAAGAGTAGGAACACTTTAGTAGGCATGTAATAATGGGCTTCTTGAATGAGTGAAGATCTATCATTATTCACATTTTCCCCTCAAGTTGAATTTCACTATTGAATATTTTTATCTTTCAAGGGTTATTATAAAGATTGCAAACTAACCATAGCTTTTGAGATTCTCACTTGGAAATAAGAAGTAGACTATTAATTTTACAAAATGGCAATACTGTATTCAAAAAGCATTTTGAAGACGATATAATAGGAACTTAGAAAAATAATTCTTCATAATAGAATAAGAGAAAAACATATGAGACCATTTGGAAGATGGTTTTAGCAGTTATTTTTTCATTTTTATAAGTGGTTTTTGATTATGGATTATGTATATTACAAATTCAGTGATATGTACTCTAGTTATTTGCTATTGGTTTGTTTTCTAAAGACTTTTGTCACAGGTATATTTCCCAAATTTATGTAAGTTAAATTTTGTCATTTTTTGCTGCTCAAAACAAATCCACAAAACAAAAATGCAAGCAAATTGATTTTATCCCAGTAGAAATGTTGTGATACATACTGATGAAGCAGAAAGATAGTGACTTAATAATTATTTTAGGTAAGTTTTATTAATTCACTAATGTTTGGAGTCATCTAAAGATATTATGCATGATTTAGCCTTGTATACTGACAACTTTTTAGATCATTTTGTGATGATTTTAGCTTCAGATACTTTTTCAGGTTTGAAAATTAAAATTTTAGAATATATCTATTATATATATGTATATATATATATATATATATATATACATACATATTCTTGGTTACAAATCAAATAGCTGTAAGTAGAATCTTGATAATTTCTTGGAGCTATTCATCTTTGAAGGGGAAAAAGAAAATAAGAAGAATTCAAGTACATTGGAAGATGGAAGAAATAATATTTCTATAGTAGCTTAAAATGAAATTTTAGGGACTGTGTTTTAGAATTCTGTGCGCTTACATGTGTTTATTTAAATGTTCATCTCAGTGGGCTCTTTAGTTAATTACGTGGGTCTGCATTTATTCATATACTTAAAAGTGTTTCTTGTTTATTTGTTATTGTTTCCATTCAATATTAGGGCCAAAAATGTTTTTAAAAAATCCTGTTTGTTTGTATGTTATGGCATTGCTATTTTAAAAGAAACCATCAAAATAAACTACAACATGGTGAATTCATTTTACACTTTTGAATGAATTAATATTTAAAGATAAATGTTTTTAAAACCAGCCACAACAAAGAATTGAAATAATCTGATTATGTGAAGCATCCATGGGAATAGCATTAAAGCATGTTAACTCATTTTATGCCAAAATCAATCTTTAATGGGCATCAAACATGAGGTTATTATAGTATATTGAATTGCTCATGTTTCCTTTTTAATTGATTTTGATTTTTACTTACACTTAAGGCTGCTTAGAAGAACACACATACATGAAAACAATTATCGTGATTGAAACATAAAGTTATTCATCAAGACATATGATAATAAATGATACAAATGAATTGAAGTGTGTTTGGAAATTATCCACAGAACCAGGGTAAAAATTCCCTTACTGTGCCACATTTCCTTGGCATTCCACTTAAGTGATTGTGGCAATTCATCCTGTGTATCCATCAAGGAATTATCTTCTTGCTGGCTTTAAAGTCATGGTGTTTCAAAAATTATGTAATAATTGAAATTGAGAGTTTGACACAGTCAGTACTTATCTGATATTTTTGAAAATGACTAATTTTTCTTTCCTTGTATTTTTTTTTAATTCGCATATTCTGCAGGTGCATAGGCTCAAGTATTGAAGACTGCATCGGCCTGATGGATAGGTACTTGGTGTGCTTGCTTCCCATGTTCTTCCTCCGAGGCTCCATGTGTGAGCACTGGTGCATGTGTGTGCATGTCACTGTGGATGGAGAATGATGTTTTCTGTTCTGTAATTGCCTGCAGGTGTAACGGTCCCACTAGTCATGACTGCATTTACTACCCATGGACGGGCCATTCCACCTTACCACAACATGCTAGGTAACATCTACCATGGTTCCATTTTATCACTCAAATCCCTTCCCAGTTATCATGGACAAAAAAAAAAATACTAACCAGTTAGGTTAAAGTTGTAATTATATATTAATTTAGTAAGTTATTACAGATACTGAAAACACTTTTCTTTTCCAGCCACATTTCTTAACTTTTTTCCTTCATTTATTATGATTTGAGTCCTAATGAGCAATTATATACAATTTAAAATCAATTTTATTTATTATTCTAGAACTTTAACAGAATATTTTCATATTTAATTATGTAAATACAAAGAGAAATATTTTAAACAAGGAATTTGCAAAATTAACTAATGTTTATGCTTGTTATATAATTTGAATTCAATTTCTGATTTTGCATTATTTTGAACCAATTGGTATATTCTCTAGGTAGCAGAATTACTATGAAAAAGGCGATATAAAAATATTTTGTGTAGGTAAAAGGACAACTGGAATTACTATAAAACAAAATATATTACACATGTTCATACAAAGAATATACATGTGAATGCTTGTAGTGGATTTAATCATGAGGACTGAAAACTAGAAATTTCTTAAATGTTCTTCATTTATGGCATATACATCCATTTCAACACTATTGAGTAATAAAAAGGAACAGACTGCTGCTATACATTACACGGATGGATCTCAAATACATTATGCTAAATAAAAGAAGCCAAACTGGAAAGAATATATACTGTATGATTGCTTTTATATGGCATTCTAGAAGAGTCAAACTATAGGGACAGAAAATCAATCAGTGTTGCCAGGGGCTAGAGGTAAGGGGATGACATTAACTACAGTGGAGCAAGAAGAAATTTGCAGGGATAATGGAATAATCTGTGTCTTGATTTCGTTACTCATTGCACAAGCGAAAGTACTGGTCAGAAACCTTAGAACTGAATATTTTACCATATATAAATGATAGAAAGGCTTAATTTTACTCTACACTTTAACAAACTTGACTTTTAAAACATCTCATAAAATATTTCCTAAGGATAACTTTGCAATTTTATATATTATTACATTACATATGATGTAGTATAGCTTCCATATTATTATATTATACATAATATAATATAGCTTTATATAGCTTATATTATCAGCTTTGTGAAACAAATTAATTGTATCTATTTGCAAAAGATAAAAGATATGGTAAAATGCAATAAATAAATTAGAATTTTGGATTAAGTATTGCCTAAACTCTTGTGTCAAAGTATAACATAAAAGTACATAAAATATAAGTATAGAAGTCAGTGAATTTCTCAAAATGAAACATTTGTGTAACCAGCAGCCAGATCAAAATAGAAAATAGTAATAGAATCCCAGAAGTCTCCTTGTTCCCCTATACCACAGGTAACTACTGCCCTGAATCCTAACATTTGTCTATTTTTCACCTTATATAAATTAGTCATATAGTATTACTCTGTGCATCTGGCTTCTTTTGCTATTTTATTTATGAGATTCATCTATGTCACTGGATTCAACCAGTTTATTCATTCATACACCATTACCTTTAAATGTTTTTAAAGGTAATTTTAAATGTTTTTAAAGTGATTAAATACATGACATGTCGTGTTTTTTTAGTAAATAGAGACATTAAAATTCACAAAGAAAAGTGTTAGAGTGAATTGATGTATGCAATAGTGGCACTTTGACACATGGGTACAATTGAGACTAATTAGTATAGTTAAGGTTAAAATTATGAGGGAAAAAAGATGAAATAAAGTAGAAGTGAAGGAAAAGGAGAGGGAGGGGGAAAGATAGTCTAAAGTGCAGTTTTATGACCAAGGGCCATCTAGGATGGCTCCTATGTTCATTAAATAACTTTTCCTCTTTGAGACATTGGTTGAGTCACTGCACTGTCACATTGAAGAGTGTTTTCACATTTGTTGTGGTTTTCTTATAATTATCCCAGGGGACTAGGGAGAGAATATATTATGGTGGTGAAGTGTGCTGTCTTTGGAATCAGATGCTCTGAGTTCAGAGCTGAGCTCTAACTTTTCAGTTGACTATGGGCGAATTCCTTGAATTATCAGAGCATCAAGTTTTCTCTTTTTTATGTGAGAAAGGATAATATTAGTAAAGTTCACCAATTGTTTGAAAAGATTCAGTGTGTCCATAGAGCAGTGCCTGGCTCATGGAAATTTCCGAATAAGTGTCATTATATTATATTTCTATGGATCAAAGATTCTCAAACTTTGGGAATGGGAGAACATGCCTCCCAGAGGTGAAGAGGGAAGTCTCTCAAAATGGCCTAGGGATCTATTATGTGTGGCACTACCCTTCTGATAGATGTTTTGAAGGAAGGCAGGACATTTTTGCCTTTTCCTTGAGAACCTTGGTCATGATGAGAGTCACTGGTACTGATGGCCGCAGGTCATAGGATGGTATATCCAGTGACAGATCACTTGTGGTTTTTTATACTTGTAACTGCGGTTATATAACGAAAAGTCATAGTGCATTTTATAACTGATTTTAAATTTTGTTTAAATTTTCAAAATTTAAACAAAAGTGTTATTAGAATTCTCAATCCTCTTGCCTGTCTTTATTGCCAAGACCTATTTTGTAATCTCCGACTCCTATACCTAATTCTAATTATCCTCGTCATCAGTAAATATCCATGTCCAGCAACAGTGTATGGATACTAGAGTATGGCCCATTATTCCTAGGAAAAATCACCTATAGTCCATTGTCCAGGCAGTAAGAAAGAGTACTTGAATTTGAAAATTTGGGTTCAAATATTAGGTCTACCATATTTCTTATTTGTAATGTGGGGATGATAATGGTGATATTTTAAAAATGGGAATTCTTACACCTTATATGGTTGGTGTGAGGAATGAATGAGATAATGCATAGGAGCCATCCTGTAATATATGCTCCTTGGTGATGGTTACTACTCTAGTTGAAATATTGGATAATAATCACTTTGAAAGTCTCAAGAAATTAGTATTTTACATATCAGCGGGGTGTTAAGCCAATAGATTGGTGATTATAGAATTGAAATATCAAAATTTATCAGACTTTTAAGTATTTGAATTTTGTGCCAAATTTCTAAGTGCAATGATTTCAAAGAATAAGTAGCTAGTAGCTAATTATTACTTTTAGAAAATTCCAGATATCATTTATCTTCTGTTTTCATTTTTACTTCTTTTAATTTGGGGTAATGAACCCCAGAGACACTTAATCCCTGAGCCATATCTCCAGCTTTTCTTTTCTTTTCTTTTCTTTTCTTTTCTTTCTTTCTTTCTTTCTTTTTTTTTTTTTTTTTTTTTTTTTTTTTTTTTTTTTTTCTTGAGACAGGGCCTCACTAAGTTGCTTAGGGCCTTGCTAAATTACCCAGGCTGGTTTTGAACTTAAGACCTTCCTGCCTCATCCTTCTGAGCCTCAAGGATTACAGGCATGTACCAACATACCTGGCCAGATTTCTTTAATTAATATATGCTTTGAACTTAGATTTAAAGCAATGCAACTCTATTCTTCAATGGTACTGACTTGCCAGAATTAATTGACTTATCACAGACTTTATAAGACAGTTTGGAAATTACACAAAGGATTTAGCCTCTACCTTTTGGAAAAGTCTATGACAATGGAACATTTTCACACAGATTGGGTGACTAGTGATAATAAGAGGTATCTTCTTTTTCAGATCCTTAATGTTGCAGGGGATACTTACCCCTCTGTGATGGGTGTGTATGCAGTTCACTGAAAACAGGGTAGTCTAGTAAGATTTCAAGTCATTTTCCACTTTTAAATTCCATGATAGTTTTTTTAATAGCTCTTTCTTAATTGATTAAAGTGAACATTACATACATAATACAAGGGGGGGGGGGGAAGCCCATAATTAAAAATAAGTGTTTTAAGTTTCATGAACCACGTTTTAACTGGAAGATTATCCAAATGCCTAGCTTCTTTTGAGTCACAGAAAATTACATGGAGCATGGCAATGTGGCTACTTTGAAATATTTTGAGTTCATTCTCCTACTGCCCCATTATACTATATTCTCTTTCCTATACCAGCAGGAAAAAAAAAAAAAAAGATTGAAGATTTAAATGAAAACAGGTGAAATGTTTCCAGTCTTGATTGACTTCCATTTCCTAAGCAGTGTTATTCTTTCCCAAGCCTGCAATTTATGAATTGGTTTTCCACACTCCATTTACCTTACAGGCTGCTGCTGGAATTTCTTCCAGGAAGATTGGATAGGATAGAATAGAATTTTTTTTTTTTTGCCTGTACTCTTTCAAAATATGTTACTTACATATTAAATATACCTGATATTTTATAACCTCTCCTTAATCTTCTAATTTGAATTAAAAGTGTAAAGATAGATTTTACTTTGATCAGCTTTTGCCCTTCCATACTGCCCTACTTTTGATGGCTTTCATTCAAGAATTCTTTAAGGAATATGTTCAAGATTTTTATATTTTTTTGTATGCCATTTATTTTAGCTTGTCCATGGGCTGTTTTAATGTAGACTTTAATAAAGCAAAATATTAGATTCTATTCTATTTTGTATTGTCAAGTATATATGTCCAAAGATTTTTAACGTCCTAATCCCTTGTTCCAGGAAGAACTAAGTTTGTTAATCTCAATAGGCAAAAAGGTTGTATTGGCAAAGCATTTCTGCATGTTAGTCAGCAATAAAAATGTGAATTAAGATTTTTTTTTAATTTATGAGAGAATCTATTAAAATTGCTAGATATTTGTTTTAGCATTTTTATTTGGCTCCTTTGTTCCAATCCAATTATTCTAGGTGCTTCAAAATATGAAGTATGGTAATTGAACTCAGTTTAACTCCAAATCTGCTATGGGCTGCTGCTTGAAATATTTCATATCTTTTGTCATGTTTTAATGCCTGTGCCACTCTTTTACTTATGGTATAGTGGTTATTACCCAAGAGGTCACATAACAGTTTATCCTTTATCAGTGTGACCCACATGTGAAATATGAGAACGATGATATGACATTCTTGGCACCACTTTCACAAATTGCACAATTATTTTTCTTTCTTTGTTTTGCCCTCAAGGAATGTAGTTCATAATTTATGTCCAAATCAAATGGTCAAATTCTCCCATAGATGGTTACCTTAGATGAGTGGCAGTTGTATTATGATCCATAAGTCCAATAAATAAAAGTGCACAGCCTTTTTATTATGTCTGTTCCCACATTCTCTATATTAAATTTACTTTTGAATTAGAGTTCAAAAGGTGAAGGAGACCATGTGAATCTCTTCCTTTCCAGATGATTTTGACCCACACTTCCCAGTATCCATAAAATACCAAAATTGTCAGGGAATTATAAGGGAAGAACAAAGCTTCACAGCTCAGTCTTTGTTAATTCAACAAGTACAAGTGGTTACTTTAAATGGAGGTATTTAGTATCCCAAGGTTGTCCAAGTGGCTTTGCATTGATATGAAAATGCTCATACTTTATTACCAAAGCTTTTGAAATCCTAGAAACATTAATGCTATATGCAAGCTCACTGTCAAATGTGACTAAAATAATCCCTATATAGAGGTTTTTATGATCATTGAATTTGGGACTTAAGTAGAAACTCTTAAGGTGCCTAATTAAATTGGTAAGATTTTGATTATACTAGTTAAGATTGAAAGCAAAAAATCGGGTGAAAGAAACCAGTATGAATTCTTATACTTCACTGTTCCCGTGAGCATCTTTTTATAGTATAGAAATTATAATTTTATAATTATTAATTCCTTAATTATTTATTAATTTGGAAAAATCCTCAGGAGTACCTGTAACTTATTATCTCAAAACACCTTGAGCTTCACTGAAATCAATTATTGACTGTGTAATGTCTGTTATTTAAAATAAAAGCAAAAGAGAGTAAGATAGCCGTGAAGCCGTTACTCTTTTCTTTATTCAGATATTCACAGTTTTCAAGTGCTTTTCATATTCTATTCCAAGTTTTGACCATTGGCATTCTTTTCTTACAAAGTACAATTTAGAAATATTGGTATTAATCAGGATTTTTAATTGGGATTTTTAGTGAATTGGATATAGTAATTCCTATTTCATAATGTTTAGTTTTGAATAATTACTTTTTCAAGTAAGATCCATCTAAATTATCACCAAGTAAAAATATAAACACTTTGCAAACATTTCTGTTAATGTTATGTATAATGATGCTTTAATACTATAAAAAATAACCAAGATGTAGCAAAACAACCAAGACAATTGCTAACTGCTAATAAAAATTGCCTACGTTTTTCAAAGCACTAAACAGTAAATATGCCAAACAAGTGATATGTGTAAAAGTTGCATATGTTAAAAAATGGCACTAAAATATAGCATATATTTTGATCTTATACTAACTTCTATCATTCAGTTCTTAGACACATATTAAGATATTAGTGAATTAGCATCTCTGCTCTCAGAGTTTGCTCCCAAACCTATTTTGATAAGCAAAATTCCATAAACCTAGAGTATATATTTGAAAATTAAAATAGTAATGACTTCAAAAGTAAAACTTTGTAATTCAGTAAAGGAACCACTCAATTGCTGTAAAAGATTCCTATTTTTGTGTAAATTACCACAAATTTAGCAACTTAAAAAGCAACAACACAGTTCTATAGGTAAAATTTCAGGGCTGTGTTCAGCAAAGTGACCATATGAACTCCTTGTCATGAGTACCTCTTCAACTTTGAAGCCAGAAATAATATGCCAGATCCTTCTTATTCTTAGAATTTCTTATTTATTTTTCTGACCCCTAGACCCAAAGGGAGAAGGGAAGGCTCCTATGATTAGATCAGACCCACACAAAGTGTCTCCCTCTGTTGAGTTATTGAGGTCTTCATCACATCTGTGAAGTTGTTTCACATCAACACCAAGATGAGTGTTTGGAAGCTAGACAAGGTGTAGTATATACCAGTGTCTGTAATCCTGAAGGCTATCTTTCACTCTGCCTGCCACACCACCTACTATGGCAACTTAAACATTTCCAATAGTTCCCTTTTGATTTTTTCTTGTCCTGTGAGAAATTTAATTATTTTCTGTGTTTCATACCATATGAGAACCCCTTATGTTTAATAGAAAAATTGGTCATGCTATCTTCAAATAATTTATTCTGTTCTTGGGTCCCTAAAATCTTGAAGCCATCATTAATATATCACCTTAGAACTAAAACCATGGTCTATGTCTATGTGTCCATGTTGGCTCCATGGAGTCGATACTCTTTTGTGAACAGGACCTCACAATTATGATTCTGATTAAAAAGCCCCAAGTTAACACCATTTCTACTCTTTCCATTAAATTATTAGACTGGTGAGTCTTCCCTAAGACTGCTCCAGACCTGCATTGTCCAATACATAACCAGTAGCCACATGTGGTCATTAAGCACTTTCAATGCAGTTAAAACAAGTGGAAAGATTCTACAGTGATCAAAAGTATACTAGATTCTGAAGACATAATGTGAAAGTGAGAAATAAAACATTTAATTAATAACTTGTTATTTGGTTACATGTTGAAGTGTTAATAATTTAGAAAAATGGATTAAAAATAAAATTTTAGATATTTCTATTTTTTTGAATATGCTTCCTAAGATATGTAGTCACATATATAGCTTCTTTTATTTATCTGTTGGAAATCCCTGCTCTAGCCTAGTCATCATGAAATTCTGATTTAATGGTCAATTTTGTTAATGTTTTGACCTACCATAAGAACAGTGGAGTGAATGCTTTCATGTATTGACATAGGGTCTTTATATTCATCAGCTTCACCAGGTTATAAATGGGATAACTCCAAGGAAAATAATCTCTTTTCCTGAACCCATTGTGTATACTTTTGTATTTGTGAATGTACCCAGATTTTATGAACTTCTACAGGACAAAAATATGATAATTAAGGTTTACATTAGAATTCTTACTATTGTCCACATTAAAATAAAAAAAATTACTGAATTGGAATTTTATTGTACAGACCCTCTTATAATTATGTCTTATAAGCAATATTGATAATAATTGTTTCAATTTCTGTGTGTCATAAATTAATAACATTTAATCAGAAAGATTTATGTGTACATAAAAGTTTCTGTTTTTATGCTTGTCATATATTAAGAAGGGAGTCAAAATTAATCCCCCTTATAGTTTAGGCCTACATTGTATTAGGTCCTAAGTAAGTATCACTTTTTTTTTTTTTTTCACATTTCCTATTTAACTAAAGGAATCTAATTTACTGGGACCCCCTTCTGTGATGTGGTTACATAAAACGACGTGTAGATATTAGCTCAAATTGCTCTCTTCATGCTTTTTTCTTATTACCTCAGCACATTCCCTAACTAATCATTCTTTCATAAACATACAATTATTTTTGCATACTACGTATGTTAGCAGGAGCTAATTAACAGGGAGCACTTTGATTTACCAGCGAAATTCCCTCACAGTGATTTTATTCTCAGCTACCATCTACTCTCAAACCTAAAGTGGTTTAATTTCATTGTTATTTCACAGTAACTCAGCACTAAAGAATGAATGATAAGGAAAGGGAAACCCACCTCTAATAAACTCTGAGTGCTTGTAGCCATTGCAATTTTTATAGCATTCTGTTCTTCTGCTCAGAGTAAAGCATTCCATATGCTTGAGTCATTTATGGAATAATTATAGTTACTTTTAGTAGAGTAAAAATAAAACACCAACAAAACCTTTACCATAAAAAGTTTACTTGTTCAGGAAATTTTTTTTAATAAACAAAGTAAAATCTATTTCCAAATCTACTTCTTTATTAAACTTCTGCACTTCAAATTCTAGAGTTCATATTGCAATTTCAAGGCCCAGAATGAATACCAAAATTATTCTACATATCAGGAAAGACAGGACAGATGACAGAACCGAAGCACCAATTTTTGTTACTTGACCAGGCATGTGTTGCTTTTTTTTTTTTTTTTTTTTTCCCCAAAAAACCTTCTCATATTTAGTTAGGTGTGTGTTTGCAGTACTCCAAAAAAATTTTAATATAAGTCTGTCAGGTGTACTATGCTATCACATTTAATTTTCAAGACTGATACGTAAAAATACTTATCACTAGTACCATTTTATAAATGAGGAAATAGGCTGAGAGTAATTAAATTTCCAAAATATCAGTTGGCTGGTAAGTGGCTGAAGGGTTTGAGTTCTAGTATGTCTGATTCCAAAGACCAAATTTCTTCCTCTCTAGCAAGCTCGTTGCCAAATAGAGCAGTTAAGAGATACTTTGTGATTAGGATGATTGAATATTTTGCAGGGTATTTGAATGATTTCATCTAATGTCTTTCATTAAATCTTAGTTTTCCCTAAACCTCCCTCTGAAGTAAAATATTTTTATACTGTTGTCTTCACCTAAGATATTGCATTCTAGAATTCCACATTGTAAGAATATTATCTTATGATTGCAACACAATGTGAAATTTTTAACATTTTACAGATATTAATGACTTATCTAAGATGTATATGAATAAATAGTTATATTTTTTAAATAATGTCTAAAGTGGGAGGTTATTTATAAATTCTGCATAAATTTGGAAAAAAAAACAACTATAGTTTTATGTGAGAACCAGTCCCTGAAGATCTGTCACTAATTCCATTAATACTCCCATCTAAACTCAATTATCAAAGATATAAGTAAGAATCCAAATTTCACAGACACTAAAATAAAAGACAATTTAATGCAGATGTTGACAGGCACTTCCTCCTCACCACTTTTTACTACAGGTTTTGAGGGATTGGGTACCATTGAGAATATTAATAATTTTATGTGGTAGAATATGAATCCTATATTGGGTACCATTTGGTTGTGATTTCTGAGGATGAAAAGCGGCATTTAAAAATTGACTACATTAAAAATCATAAAACTTATACATAACAATGGGGTACATATGATACTTCTACTAAGGAAAATTATTTTCCCTATTGATTTAAACATTTTATTTTTAAACAGATAAAACAAAACAAAAAAAAAACTGTTCTATATATAAAGTACACACATTTAACAATATATAACCAATAAATTCATTGTATTTTTATGTCAGGCATTGTGCTAAGGCAGTAAGAAGAGACAAGAGAGATAAATTAACATTTATATAGCAAAAATATTATTCAATGTCAATTTCTAATTATACCTTGCAAAATTGTTTATTATGAGGAAAATTTCAAATCGATTGTATGATAGTGGATGGTAAGGGAAAGTACAATAGATGACACCTGTGATTTTGACTTGAGTAACTAAATGAAAACTAATGTGATAGACAGGTATAAGATACAGTATGGCCAAGGAGATTGAGAAGAGGGTGGAGGCAGGAGGAAGTCAGATAACTTGCAAAGTCTAGAAGCCAAGTGAAGAATATGTTTTTAGAAGAAGGGTGGGCTTATACTTAATGCCGATAGGAAGGAGATATCTGCCATCTTATTTGGTGTGATTGAGATGATGTGTGAAATTTGAAAAAAAAATGAAAACAGTTTTTTTTTTTTTTGAGTAGTGGGGATAAAATGGATAAGTTTGTTAAATTAAAACATGATAATCAGAGAAGAAATGGGGACAGTTTGTACAGAGAGAGGTATTGAAGTGCTTCCTCCAAAATCATGGGGATCATGCTTCCATCATAACTATATTTATTCATATACATCTTAGATAAATCCCTGATATCATAATCAAGGTATTATGATCATTATTTTGCTTACATTGGGAAGCATTATAATGTGCTTTTTAAGCGGATAGAAATGATTCAAAAGAAAGAAAATCTGTATTTCAGAAGATAATGACAACTTCAGGCAAAACTTTTAGTACACAGGTAGAGAAGTTGGGCATAAAAAGGAGTGGGGATCATGCCTTCATAGTAACTAGAAGTTCAGAGTAAAGTGGTGAAGATGTACGTAGATAGGTGATTTGATGGTGTGAAAATGGGTAAATTCATAGCCTCCTTTTAAATGAAATCATTGCTTAGAACAGAGTGGGATAAGCAATACTGGAAATTCAAAGAGAAGATTTGAACTTGTCCATTGAACTACTTCAGAAAGGGACATCATCCTAGAAGCATGGTGGTTTTGTTAGGCAGTGCAAAGGGAACATTTGAGAAGTGTAGTCATAGATTAAAATGAAGGATTGTGTTTTATTCAGCTATGTTAGGATTGTTTAGGTATAAGGATGGCTACTTGTACATTTGGGTTTAACCATGATCAAAATTTTACCATATGATTACTCAAAAAAGGAAGAATAATCAAGGATATATAATATATGATATGCATGGGAAGTGAATAGTAGCAAAGGGTCATAAAAATCAATTAGTAATGAGGGAAGTTGGCATGCGAGGGAGGTTAGTATATAATCAAAACATGATAAGGTCATGGTTGGAGTAGAGATACTGGGGCAAGTGAACTGAAAAGTAAAATGTTGCTACTCTGAAAGTAGAGTACTTTAATCAATATTGTAGAGGTGATATTACTGGTAATGTAAATATTTGGTGTTGTTAAAGAGAATGAGTAGATGTGACTATTAGAAATGAGTGAGCAAAGCATTGTGAAGGATAGAGAGAAGTGGGAAGATACAACAAACTAAAAATTGATTGCTGGTCTTGATGCTTAACTGCATGTTAAATAATTAGGAGAAGAAAATGTGAATAACTATGCCTGGGTTTTTGAATTGCAAATGAATGGGTGGGAGTAAAATTAACCAAAATGTGACATAGTAGGGGGTGGAAAATTTGTCCTGAGTTTAGATTGGATATATTGATTTTGTGGTTACTTTGACACATTCAAGTGATGCTAATTGGAAAATTTAATAAAAAGATATACCAACATGGGGCAGAACTGAATAGGAAATATGACAGTACAGAGAGTCAAGTGTCAATCTCTTGTGAAAATTAAACATGAAGTAGAGGAGAAAGAGAAGTAGTTGGAGATGGAACAATATCAGAGAAAGATATTTTGAAAAAAGGTGATATTTCAGCGTGTTTTGGAAGATCTAATACAGTGTGAAAGTTTGGGGATTAAAAAGAAGGAAGATATCATCGTCATAGCTGTTTCTTGAGAAAGCTAGAAGAAATGAGAGGCAAAGCAAATATGAAAGGCTTAGCTTAGAGATGAAAAGACCCCCACCCTTACTGTTCTATCAGTAGAAAGCAAGTAGAGGATGGAAAAGGTATGGATGAATGCTTAGCTGCCATGGAAAGGCTTGGAGAGGGAGTTTTTCTTAATGCTCTATATTTCATCTGAAGTTAGAGCAGAAGTCATCTTAAAACAACGGAACAAGGTATTTCTTAGTGTGCATGTATGAAGAGAGGGATGATCTGGAAAATAAAATTCAAATGTAAACTGTGCTAATTCTTGTATTTAAAATATTCTGACATTAATTTGCAAATCATCAATAATTTGCACTGTGTTACTTTACATGAACCTAACTTGAAAGTCACCTATTTTATTTTTGCATGGAAAATAACAGCTATCAGTGACGCTGAACTCATTAAATTAGAAGACTGTTAAATATATAATCAGAATCTAACAGCACTTTGTATGTGTTCTGAGAAATTAACAGATTTTAATACCTGTAGTGTTAATTGCGAAAAGCTGATATGTAACAATTAGTCTAAATTACACCATTACTGCAAACATCATCAATTGTGCAATTGTGCAGGTACAGAACATTGGTAAAGCAATAAGTCGTGAAAAAATTTTCCTATTTCAATTTTTTAAAATGTTCTCAAGTAAGGAATCACGATGGACAATCCCTTACAAATAAAATTTCTTTGGCTTCTGAGTATACTGCTATAACTAGGTGGTTCTTGTCTTAGCAAATTTGTCCCATGTGCCTTTCTTTGAAGCCCAAAAAAATAAAGGTAAAATTCATCCTCCTGATGATTAGAGCTCATCAGTCATGGTTTTTTTTTTTTTTTTTTTTTTTTTTTTTTTTTTTTTTTTGGTATTTTTCTCTTCTTCCTATTTTTAAAGATTAATTACTATAATATATTTTAAAGTGAAATTTTTAATTACAAAAGTGATATTTTTTTTCAGTGCATTAAATTCAGGTATGTGTATCTGTATGTCAGTGATTCTGCACACATATCTATATGTAGTAATAAAAGGTTTTGTTTGTATACAAATATGGAACCATAATCCTCACATCATTCAGAAACTTACTTTACTCACTTAATTATACATTATCTACAGCCTTTCCAATCAGTAAATAAAGCTCCTTCTTTCTATAGTTGAATAGTATCTTCTAGTATCAGTGTACCATCAATTCTCTATTGAAAGATAGGGTATTCCGACTTTTATGCCATTTGCAAGTTATGAAAAAACTAGCATGTATATGTGTGTATCTGACAGTATAAAGTATATTTTAGCTGTGTAAATATACATGAAAAGTATCCAATTTTGTTCTTAAGATTTATTAATTATTATTTTAAAAGTTGTATCAGGGGGCTAGGGATATAGCTCAGTTGGTAAAGTGCTTGCTTCACATGCACAAGGCCCTGAGTTCAATCTCCAGCACACACACACACAAAAATGAATAGGAAGTACAGTAAAATTATAGAAGTTACAATGCTTGAGTTAAAAATAATATATTATAGTCTTGTTATAAATTATGTAATTTTACAACAGATCACTTTTTTTCAATTCCATCAAAATATGGCTGCAAATTTATCATCAATAGTTGCTTAGGACTGCATGATTTAGAAATGTATTCTAATGAGTTTTTCATTTCATTTATGTGCTGCTAATTATGCCACAGATAGGACTTGATGCTTAAGAAGTTTAACTCATCCTCTTTCAAATTTACTAATTTATTGTTTGATTTTAAGTAGTCCTACATGGTCAACTATTCAACAGATATCCTTAATATTTTAATAATTGACAGTATGATTTTGATCCCATATTGTGTTAAAATAATTAATAATTAAAATTATTATTAAGAATTATTTATAAGAATAATTTAGTAGAAGCAAGCCTAATCCTTATAGGAAATACTAAGTCTAGATGGTTTGGGGATCACATCTTTCTTTCTCTCTCAGTCCTTTTTTTTTTTTAGCCTATTAAAATATTTTATTAAAAGGCACCTCTGAAATTAGTATTATCTTCATTTCATGAATTACTATGCCCAGACGTTGTTACTTGATGATAGGGGACCACTGGCATGATGTGCCCATTGCATAACAATGTTGTATTCTTTGTATTTGTTTTGTTTTGGCTATTTACAAATTGTACTAATAAACTTTGTGATCTTAAAATATACCCAAGAAGAAATGATAATTTCTCCAGAAACTAACTCAGGGCCACAGGGTGAAATAAGAACCCATCAATCACTATCTCTTGCTGTCCTTTCCATTTGCTCTGAGAAAAACTGAGAAACTTTGCATGAATGCAACTGGCATGATAATAAGTGAAGAGGAACCATTTTTTCTGGATAATAGTCCTGATGGAAATCTAAAGATATGTAATCTGAAAAATTAAAAGGCAGAGAAGAAGAAAGTATAAAGATCAGTCAGGAAACTTAAAAGAAAATACTATGTTTACTCCATATCACACTTATATTATTTCCTTAATGACCATTTACAAAACAAAGAAATCTTGAAATATCTTCTCCCGGATGCCCATAGCAATCCATAGTATCACATGGAGCTGAATGTTAATGGTACATATAATTTCAATAACAGAAAAATAATAGGCAAAGAACAGATTGAAAAATTAATATTCTAGCTAGGATTACAATGTTTTATGTAGATGTGGGGTTTTTTTCTTAGTAGTAATGATTTCTTTTGCATGTAAATGAAATGGTTTCAGGCAAATTGTGAAGTTGTCTTAGTATTATATTATTCCAATGTTGTTCGAATTGGCTTAGGTTGGATTTTTTTTTTTTCTTTTACATTATCTGGAGGCTCTGAATCTGTATTCAGAGCATCTGCAGAATCATAACATCTTCTAGGCATTCGCTTTTGAAAAAAATAGGTTTCCCCATAATTAGAAATGTGTTCTAATTAGGGGTTGGGTGTTTATATAATTTTAAAAAGAGTTATAATACTAAACATTATTATTAGATGCTTTAAAATGTGACCTTGTGAATCTGGTCACAATAATCCTCCCCTAAGAATATAAAGAGCAATCCATTCCACATTAAAAACATTATTTAAGCCGGGTGCGGTGGCACACGCCTGTAATCCCAGCACTTTGGGAGGCTGAGGCAGGAGGATCATGAGTTCAAAGCCAGCCTCAGCAATGGCAAGGCACTTAGCAACTCAGTGAGACCCTGTTTCTAAATAAAATACAAAAAAGGGCTGGGGATGTGACCCAGTGGTCGAGTGCCCCTGAGTTCAATCCCCGGTACCACAAAAAAAAAAAAAAAAAAAAAAAAAAAAATTATTTAAAGTTGGGTGCAATGACCAAGAGCTTTTGTGAAGGAGGGTTTGTTTGTCTTTTCTCCAAGTCTTCTGTGGAGAATTTTTAAACAAAGTAGACAGAAACAGTCTTACCCCCTTATTTTTCCCTTGGTTTACTTCCAACCTAACATGGACCTAGAAATTAGAAAAATTTGATTTGTAGAGTTTGCCAAGTTAAATACTAATGAAGAATTCTGTTTCCTTTATTAATAATTTAATATATATCTGCCTAAGGTACATAAATTAGGGAAACATCTTACTACTTTTCAATCCTCTTAGTATTTGAAAATGAATAAAATAAACATGCTATCTATTACAACATATTAAAATTCCATAGATCAAAAACTGTATATCTGAGGAAACTTTGCAGACTAGTGTTACTAGTGTTACTTATGAAAGTACAGGACATTTTCTCCCACCTCAGTGCCCTTCCCTAAAGCGTTCATTCAAGGCTGACATAGATAAGGCCTAGGCTAATGATCAAGATAATGTGAAAATGAAGCAAATATATTGGAAGCACCAGGGCTGTTAAATGTTAACTACAAAGAGAAGAGCCACTCTTGTCATTTTCTTGTTTTGAAAAATCCAGAAACCTTGAGATAATGCATTTCATGGTTAAAAGCAAGAAAAAAAGGGGAAAGTGGAAAATCTTTTCACAAATGCTCTTAATTAGGGCCTTATTTGGCTATAAGTCAAAACAAACAAAAAATCATACTAAAAACAGCTTCAAAAAGTACTTTCTGTTATTCTATTGCATAAGGAAAGTCCCAAAGTGGGGAAACTCCTACTATGAGATCCATGGTTCTGTGACATCCAGGCCCAAATCTATGTCAATTTCTTGTTCTTTCTGCTTTGAAGGTATGGGGACAGCAAGTCCAGGTCTTACATCCACCCAAGGACAGAGATGGAGGAAGTCTCTATCTGCCTTCCCTGTGCTTTCCCAGCATTCCTCCTGAGACATTTGCTTTCCATTCAGTGTCCAGGAATTTGTTGTGTGTTTACAAGTAGATGCAGAGAGATTTGAGAAATTATTTGATTTTTTTTAAACTCAATAGGTTGGAAATTGTCAGGGGGCAGAGTATTAGGAATGGCAGTTGGGTTAGTTAACACACAGTGCTGCAGTAAGGATGAAGGACACACTAAACCACAGCAGGCAAGCAAAACATAACAACCTGTCTAAAAATCAGTTACACTGCTTTTAGGGGAAAATTATCATTCACTTGCCATGAAATTGGGAATAAGAAACTGTTCAACACATATCAGCATTAGTTCAGAAAAGTAGTAGGTAAATAACTTCATATTTTCTTTTCATTAAAGATATTTTAGAGTTATGTTTTATTGTTTAAAAATATATAGGAATCTCTGAAATTGTTGTAGGATTTATGTCCTTTTAAGGACTGATTTAAGATAAAATGTAGCAAATTTTTGTAGAAGTAAACTATTCATTCAGTGTTTATTCATGTGGCAACTCTGTATTTAGTGTTTCTTTTCATGAACTAATCTATGAGCCTTCAGAAAAATATAAAGATGCCTGTGACAATTTTAGCACTTGAAAGACATATGTGAACTTGTAAAAAGAAATGTACTATTATTTTACATTTAAGCTCTGAATATGCTTATTTATCACTATGTAGATAGAAAGATGGTTGATAAATAAGATCTAGGGAGTAAGTGTTTGTAGAGAAGTGAGGAATGTAATGATTGAGTGAGTCTTGCCGTCTCCTACAAATGGAGAACAGAGAAATAGGAGGAAACCCCCTTCTCAGTTTATTCAACTATTAAGTGTGGATTGAGGCCACTGGAGGTCTCCTCTGCAGGAAACAAGGCTGTCAGCAGGGAAAAGTCAGTAGAAAACACATCATCTGGAAAAGGAGATGTGATATTTCTTAAGGACAATTCCTTACTACCCCTTTATAAGTATTTAAAAAAATTGAGATTAGATTTGGGAATCCAAAGCATAGTCAAAGTAAAATAAAAGTCGCTTTATATACAGGATTATATGTAAGGAGAACAAGCCATTACTTAAATACACACACACGCACACACACACACACACACACACACACACACACACACAAATGTATCTACATATCTATGATATTATATGATAGTTATAGAGTGTGAAACCAAAACTTCATCTGAGTTCTTAAAAATCTTTGTTAAAAATAAAATGCTTTCTGGTTTAATTCCCTTTCAACATCTTACAGGTACAAAATCATAGGAATAAAAATGCATATGTAACTTGTGTATATTCTCAGGACGGTGTGTTTAAGCATGAGAATGTTTACCTCAAATTCAAGAGTATAAATCTACATACTTTTTTTGAACATTGTAAAAAACAAACATCCCTGTATAGGTTTGAATATTGCCTCTAAGGAGAAGAAAGCATTACTCTGAAACTATGATAAATTTTTCTTAGAAACTAATCCTAGAAATAAAAGAATCAGATTATATTTACAGATTGGTTTAATGGTAATAACTCTACTGAAATTATTTTGTAACACTTATTGAATGAAGTGTGACATCCACGTGTCAAACTATGAAAAAAAAAATTAACACGTGAAGACAAGTCAAAAAAATATTAAAATGTGCTTAGAATATATGTCTTTTGCTTAAACACTTGTATTTTTGGTCATATTTAAATGGAGTAGAAGAATCTTGGGTCGTAATCAAAGGATGGAGACACTGTAATACCCTGTGTCTCATCAAGTAAAAACTAAAACTGTCAACTGATGTCAACCTCTGAGTCTGACCCAGATCATTTTCATTGGCTCTAAAAGGAAAAAAAAAAAATTGTGTCATATTTATAGAGCAGGTAGAATTCTGGGTCAGAATAAGCACAATTTGCAAGAGAATAAAAAAAAAGGAAAATAAGTCTCCTAATGTAACTCTCCTTGCCCTGGGCAATAACCCTTAAATGTCTTCTGGGGATTTCAACATTTCCTAGTGTTTCAAGGTCTCCTGTTTCAAATCTGAACTGTTTTAGGGAAGACTGAAGAGAATGGCTGTGAAGGAGGCAGTGTCACAATGGCGATAGATACTGCTTGTCATTCCTTCCATAAAGGAAAACCAGTGTTTTATGTTAAAAAAAAAAAAAAAAAAAATCCTTCTAGCTGTGTCTTCACTAAGAAAATAAAATGAAACTAAAAGAACAATGCCACATCTAAGCTTTATACCCAAGAATATAAAGGATTTAATAAGTTTAAACCATAATGAAAATAGCAACAGAGAAAATGTACAAGAGAACTAAAATAGTTAGACATAACTAAATATTAGATTAAAGGATCTATGAGAACCCCTAAATAAATTGAGACACATTTTGTATTCTTTATCTTTAAATACATATAGTGAAGTGAATATTTAGTGAATCAGATACAATGAATATGTCTTAAAGTTCTTTGTAAATAATAACATTATTTTTATTTTTACTCAGTAAACCAATTCTAATGAAACATTTTTAGAAACAGAGACAACACAATATATCTGAAAAATTAATGTGTTTGAGAATTGGAGACATTCAGTGTTGCTATTAACTACTATTTGTATTTGATCTTTTTCTTTAGTTGTAGTTGGACACAATACCTATATTTTATTTACTTATATGTGGTGCTGAGGATTGAACCCTCGCACATGGTAGGTGAGCGCTCTACCACTGAGCCACAACCCCAGCACTCATATTTGATCTTATCCAAATATCTTAACTTCTCTGAGTCTTTTCCCCTTGTTTTTAGCATGGTTTTATAAGATCTATGCTGAATTGTTACAGTTAAGCTATACAATGTATGTAAAAGGAAAATTTTAATTGTAAAACATACAACTATTAACATTTATTAGAATGGAAAATCTGCAGTCTATCTAAATTATTTAAGTTTAAATGTAGGTAGTACATAGTACCAAATAAAATTTTGGTTTATTTCTATGAAAAGGAATAATTTTTATAACAGCATGAAAGTTTTTGATATTTTTATTTTTTTCATTATTTCTGATTAAAAATAAAGTGGATAACCCTACATGTGCTATAAAAC
Source organism: Tamias sibiricus (assembly GCA_025594165.1). Classification (NCBI taxonomy): domain Eukaryota; kingdom Metazoa; phylum Chordata; class Mammalia; order Rodentia; family Sciuridae; genus Tamias; species Tamias sibiricus. The sequence continues at coordinate 83,266,661 of CM046660.1, forward strand.
ACAGGAGAAGCTGTTGGTAAGGGCTTCTTTTTTGAAGAGAAAATTTTGCTGTGTTCAAAATGCCTCCATAATTAATGAAATATTGAAAAGTTCATATTTTTAAAGTTGTATTCTTTGACCCATTTGGTATTTGTGAATGGATTCTAAGTATTTCAATAAAATGTCAACAGATTTTTGATCAAATAAATATTTCTTATAGTAAGAGTGACTTAGGAAACATGGAATATGTCCTTAACATCCATATTACCTCTGGTTCATGGAAACCTCATGGTTTTGTTTATATCACTATAAGATTTTCAGAAGAAAGATGCAGTACAAGATAAGAGTCAATATTACTAATGATATCTTTAAAAGAAAATATAAATTTATAGAAAACCATTACAGTTGATTTCAATTTATGGAATACACATTTATGTTGCATATATGTTTATTTGAGACAATAATAAATTTACCTTCCCAGCAAGTAAAATTTACTATGAATATTACTAAGATACTCTTGGATGATTGTATATATTTGCGTGCACACACACACACATAAACACAAACACACACAATCTTTGTATCTCTATCTGAACATAGATAACTGAAGATATGTATATATATTTTTATCTCAGGGTATCCCAGGAAAAAGATTCCTTTACATTGGGCTAAAGATAGGGTAAAAAATGGATTTATTGATCACATAGGAACTCTTTTGAGAGTGAAACAGGTAATCTCAGTGCTGTGATTGTATAAACTGAGATTGTCCTTGCTAAAATAGGACATATGACTTACTTAAGCATAAAATATTTGATTTAATAATAGTACTAAATGTCCTCTAAATTCATCAGATCTCACAAGTATATGAAAGACTAGGTAGTTCCCTACTGTGTTTTCTTTGCATTAGTTTTGATGAAGATTGGATGGGTTTGTATTTAAGCTGAATTATATCAGAAGCACAGAACACAAATATAGAGGCAAATTGTAATAGAAATTTAGAATAGTCTGAATCCAAAGTGTCTTTTTGCCACAATCACTATAAGGAAAAATCATACAGAATTTGAAATTAACACCAAAGAAAAATGTTACACCATTTTAATATTGTTTGAGACTTGCAAAGTATATGGTACGAAAATTATGTTTAAAAAAATGCTGCACTGAATTTATCTGACTAGCCTGTTGGTTTTGTTTGCCTTTATCTCCTACATACAATAAAAGATACATACACACCCATTTTCAGTTTAACCTTTACTGCCCATAAATAAATAGTGATGCAGCTCTAAGTCTGACTCAATGAATTCTGAAGACCAGTGTTCAAATTATTTAGTAATATATGAGCTTCATAAAATGGAATTTTCTCATTTAAAATAAATACCATTAGTTGGAAATTATATACCAACAGCATACTATAGGACTACAAGCTATTTTATTTATCTTAAATTGAAGATTATTCTGTATTCATAAATGAAGAAAAAAACATAAGTGTAATTAGCCTATTATTTGGTGATGGAATTGCATTACCATTTTTTTTAAGTCTCATAAATTTAGCATTCTTGGCAATGACTATTAGTGAAAATACTGGTTTTACAAATTAAAACAAACAGCAATGCTGTTTATTTTTAAAGGATAGCCATCCACTAATATACATTTGAAAGGGTATAAGAATTTTTTTTATTATTTTATATTTTTTTAGTTGTAGGTAGACACAATACCGTTATTTTATTTATGTGGTGCTGGGGATCAAACCCAGGGCCTCACACATGTGAGATGGGCACTCCACCGCTGAGCCACAGCCACAGCCCCCTAACAAAATATTTTTGAAGAATGCTTTGAGTTTTAATCATAAATAATATTGACTTCAGTGTACTTTTTTGTGGTCTGATATCTGAAAAGAAAAAGTTTAATGAAGGAAAAAGTTGGATTTTTATTAAAATGACTTATCATGTATCTTTCACATCTTCAGTGACATGAACAACATAGTTCAAATACAGTAATGAATGAAAACAATGTTTTCTTTTAAGTGAATCATATAGTTTGAAGATACTGCTTTTTATAAGGTAATGGCACTCAAGGAAATAGAATATTATACATTATTTTGTTTCTGAAATGAAATTACATGTTTTAAACAGATTAGCAAAGTTCATTTATGATTCACAATCCTTGTGATATTAGTTACTTAAATGGTGGGATGATACTGGTTTCAGTGTACTCTTTCCAAATCACAGAATAAGGTAAACCATTGGTTGATAACATCCCTTTAGTCTAAGCTTGAACTTGACACTTAAGTATCCTATCTTTTATACTGTAGGGGGCGCCAATCATTTTTAATGGACAGCCAAATACAAACCAACCACCAAACACTAACTCTTCTAGATAAGTCATTATAGAGTATATCCAGGTCCCTTAGTATTTAACTCCTCTGATCTCACTAGTGTCTTATCTGAGACACCTGGAGGTTCTTCTGACTCACATACAGGAGAAAAACTCTCAGGAACAGCAATAGGTTAATAGGAGTGAGGTACAACTATTCAAAGACACAATTTGCGTAGCTCTTTATCTTAGGTCCTCATGAAGAGTTAGGGATTTGCACTTGGAGTAAAAGAGAAAAAAGAAAAGTAGGCCTGTACCCAACCCTGTAAATATCAATGAATTATTGAAATTGAAGGAAGTGAGAAATGTATAAATAGGATCAAATTTTTCAGATTAGCTTGGCTTATGGAGCATAATACTAATTGTAAGAAGCATAATGGTAATTAAATGTCTTGGGTACATAAACTATAATGAATAGAAAAAATATGCAGAAGAATGCTTATGATGAAAGTGGACAGGGAAGAGCAAAAGGAAATCCTAACTGAAAAAACTACAAGTAAATATTTGACATAACAATAAATAAAATGCCCTTGTTACAAAACTAAACTTTTAGATTATGATTTAGATTTTCTAGGATTTTTCTCGAATTGAGTGAACTTTTATTCCCAAAGAAATATACATTATAGAAAACTAATAAATACATGTACATAAACATACAAAAATGAGTGCATTATATTCACACTATCCACAACTACTATTTAGTGTTTTATTTGATATTAACCTAGCTCCATATATCTATAAACACAAATGCAGATAATATGCATACTATTTCCCATATTAAGATCCAACTATTCTATAGCCCAATCTTCTCAGTTTATGGTCCATGTCTTCCTATGGCATCAAATATTCACCCCATCTGTTCAATTATCCATATTCGGACTTGTCAAGTTATCCTACTCTATCACTGGTTTGTCCAAACCATCCCAATCCAGAATGGGCTTCATGTCCAGTTGTTATGTCTGTCAAATCTTAGTCTGGATTAGTCCCTTTTCTTATCACAATCACTTACTAAAGAGAAATTGTCCTACTGAGTGAGTATATCCTCCTCCTTGATTTTACTGCCTACTTCTTTGTGGTTAACTATTTTTTCCAAGAAAAAAATTATGTGAGAATATGAAGAAGTTGGCCTCTTAAAATGTTCAACCAGATATTCATGTGTGATCTTTAGGTACAAAAGTGGAGTTTCTCATTTCTTCAGGTTATTTGTAGCTCTACCATTTTCACAGAGTGGTGAGAGAAAATAGTAAAGAAATCTAAATCAAACAAAGGAACTGCTGTGAGAAAGTATCGAAAGTAAATATTAACTAGAAAAACAGAAATTACTTGTTTGTTCTATTAGAAGTTATCCTTTAAATACATTTAACAAAGAAAATCATGATAGAGCATGTTTAAAGATTTACTGTGACATTGACACTGCCATATGTGTGTGTGTGTGTGAGTGTGTGGGTGTGTACACACACATATATTCTCATAAATACATATAAATATTCCTTTACAAAATAAATAAGCAGAGAGTTTTGAGTTTGTTCTAAATCTACAGTTAACAAAATGTTGGACACTATTATTGATTATACATAAAGTTTTGTAAAAAAAAAAAAAGATTAAAGAACAAAGATAATACAGCTCTTTATGTAGTAATATCTTTTCAGGAATACTAATGTATTCCTAATGGCACTTGTGCTTAAAATTATGCCTTTGGTTGAAAATCTGAAATATTTTCTGAAGTACATATTTGCCTGGTATGTCCAAAAATTCAGTGTTACATACCAAAAATACATCACAATGATGAGTTTATGTTTATACTATAGTTTAATTTTCCCAGCATAGGTTTTTATAACTTGAGAAAATCTGATTTAGGAAAATCTAGTTGAATTATAGCAACATTTCAGTATGCTTTGGTACTTTGAACTGTCAGGAAACAACCTTTAGGATGAACTACTTTTTCAGATTTTTATTTGACAATATAACAACCATAATCTTTAGAAGACATGACTTCATTTATAGAAGTAATTACACAGACTTTTGTCTCAAGATTTCTCTAGTATTCCAAGGTTTTATTTAGGATCATCTACTATCATTGTTTCTGATCCATCTTTGAACAAAAGTTTGTTTTGCATGTATAAGTGATTTTTTTCTAAGAGAATGTAACTGTGTAGAATAGGTCCTTCTAAAATAGGAATATATGCTATAAAATACTTTAGAAACTATAAGCATGCAGGGAATTCTTTTTCTTTTGATATCTATAAAGGCTTCCCAGTCAAATATTTTTTAGGTAACCTCTATGTGTTTTGCTCAAGGTTATTTACTATGGCATATGAAATTAACATATTGCAAGACTCTGCTTTATTCTTGAACAAGATGTTAAAAAAACACAAATATTACTCTTCAAACAAGGAAATAATTTACCTTAGAAAACAGTGAGAAGTGGTCAGCTTTAAAATTATATTTTTGCTAAAAATATATTAGAAAAACATTTTAAGAACATAAATTTCTAATCTCTTCTGAATGCCTCCTTGGTAATTGTTTATATTTTTGTGATATTTAATGTGCAGATATCTTTTGTGAACATAGGATGCTTGGAAACACTTGCTTATACTACTGTCATCACCATTCTGAAAATGTTTGACCTTGTTTGGTTTCTCATGCCCAATATTCTACCTGAGTTGTCCTTATCAGAGTTTCAAATTACACCTTTGGCAGTAACAAGAGGTCATATCAGTACCCTCTTATTTCAGATGTGTGAGTGTTCACATGTCTCTACACTACTCATTTTGCTTTGGAGCAGCAGTTCTCTACTGGGATTGATGTTGGCAGATATTTGACAATGTCAAGAGACATTATTGTCACTGGAGGATGGGTGTTACAGCATCTAGTAGACAGAGACCAGGGACGTGCTGCTAGACCTCCTAAAATGCACAGAATAGTGCCCATGGCAAGCTATTATTTAGCCCAAAAGGTCAGTAGTGCCACTGTTGAGAGCCCACTTTATAGAAAATGCTGAAAATAAAATTATATATCACAATGATAATATTAAAAGGTATTTTCCATTTATTCATGGATAATAGTAAAACTAAAATAACTTAAAATGTTCCCATACCAACATTTTAGCTTATCTTCTACATTGTTACCAAATTTTACATTTTTCCATGAAATGATATGTTGTGGCTGCTTATCACCAAAGATTAGTTGTATATGCATGGTTTGTTATTTAAAAATAAAACAAAACAAAAACACCCTTTTGCCTTGAGAAAAGATTTGTTACAACACTAGTGCATTTTTATTTCTTTTTCTATGCATTTCTTCTAATTGACCAAATTTATGCAATGTGGATAATGTCTTGCATGACAGATCTTTCCTCTTCTTCTGTTTTTTTTTTCTTTCTTCATGTTTATTTATTTTTTTCATTCTGATTGGCAGAACTCCCCTAATTGCTGCTGGAGTCATTGGAGGTCTCTTCATCCTGGTCATCGTGGGTCTGACCTTTGCAGTTTATGTTAGAAGGAAAAGCATCAAAAAGAAAAGAGCCTTGAGAAGATTCCTGGAAACAGAGGTGGGGTGTTCATTATTTCTCTTCACATGTTTAGGGATTTGCAATAGCATTTTAGAGATTTGGATGCTACTCAGTTTTTTTGTGTGTGTTTTTGTTTGTTTGTTTGTTTGTTTGTTTCTTTGTTTTTTAATGCAAGTGAATGTTCTGTTCAGTTTCCTGATGACAGCTTCTTTTATTATATACAAAGCTGAACAAGAATCATAGTATATATAGTAGTAGTCAAGGTAGGCTCATGGCTTGAAAAGCTTAGATGTCAGAGATCCTGGATGCATGGCATTATGGAAAGACAGATCGGATTTTGGGGGTAGTGGTTGCCATTAGCAAGAACTGGGTAGAAGATATTTCAATAGCAGAGATAGAAAGTATCTATCAATGGCAGAACTAGGAATACATTTGAAAGCAGTAGAATTTTTCTGGTTCAAAATACAAACAGGCAAACAATGTATCCTTTAATTAGCATCTTAAATTGGTAACCAATGATCTCATTATACCAGCAGTAAAAGACTGAGGGATCAGGGTAAAGCTTAGTGTTGTAATCGCAGAATTTACAAAACGATTTATGAGATGCATTTAATATTATGCATGGTGGTTACTGTGAATATGTATGTAAATTGCCCTTAAATTATTATAATTTCGTTACATTGCCACACTGAATTCTCTAGCATGCAGACTTTCACTGTACAGGGTAGTGAGTGGAGCAAGGGGAAATACCAGACCATTCTCAGCTCTACCAACCTCTTTCTCCAGATCCCCATAGCAGGGCCTGCCTGAACAATTTGGAGCAATTCTGTTTGGAAACAGGCTACCCTGTATTTGTTTTCTCTCTCATTGTCAATCTGGCTTTTCCTGTTAACATTGGCAGGAATGGGAATATTCTTTTTCTGGGGGGGAGGTGCGGGGGGGCAGGGATTGAACTCAGGGGCACTCAAACACTAAACCACACACATCCCCAGCCTATTTTGTTTTTTATTTAAAGACAAGGTCTTACTGAGTTTCTTAGCACCTCACAGTTGCTGAGGCTGGCTTTGATCTTGTAATCCTCCAGCCTCAGCATCCCGAGCCTCTGGGATTACAGATGTGCACCACAGCACCCAGCTGGGAATATTCATTCTTATATACATTTTGCATGCTGCTAATGATTTCAATTTTATCTCTTTTCCTTTAGAAGTTGAATCTAGATAGGAGAATAATATGAAAGTTTCAGGAATCTACTTTAAAGCTACATTCAAGATAACACTTTCTAAGGATTGGAGTTTTCTAAACTGGAATAAGCTTTCTCCTCAATGCACTTATTTAAGCAAAATAAAGATAGTCAAATACATACATGAGAAGACATAGTAGTAATGTGTACATTAACTGGATATTTACAGATCACTTGATAACTTTCAACCATGTATATGTGAATGAAAGGTAGGAAACAACACATATGTTATATGTGTTTCAAATTAAGAAGACTGCAGGCAGGTAGAATTCCCCCTCATGGGCAGCTTGGGGCAATAGGTAAGAGAATTCTGAAAAGTAAAGTAAGCCAGAGTTGAAAAGGAAGGTAAGGCTTCTAACAGAAGTGGGATATTTAAGTAAATAAATAGAAGAGAAATTCTCTTAACCGCATGTAAGAAGTCCCATTATTATGCAAAAAGTGGTACTGCTTTATTTTTTTTAATGCAGTGCTAGTGCTAAGAATGTCCTTCAAGTTATCATCTCCTTGCTAAATCAACACATACCTATTGGTTTTATAAAAGGATTTTATTTTGTAAAGAAATGTATTGCTTTGGACCAAATTATTCTCCATTTGCTAATTAGGTAATAGTAGAATTTCCCATGTTTCTCTCAGTAAAATAAGTTATTGTGATTTTGACTACTATCTAAAAAGAAGAGGAATTCTTAAGAGGATCAATTTGAATCCTTAAATGACAAAGCTAGAACTTTCCAACAAAGTGGAAAGGTTTTGAAAGGATAATATATTGTTGGAATGCACTTAAAACTGATATACTTTCCCAGATCATTTTGCTCCAGATTGTCTTTCTTGTATTATATGCATAAAAGGGAGAAAAAAAGGTATTTTTTCAAAGCACGGTTTTTTAGATATATTATAAGCTTGATGTGTTGGTAGGTGATTTGATTCAAAAATCTATTAATGAGACACGATCCTATCCCTTGAAGAATGACCGATTCAGTGCCTGTAATATGTCAGGAAGTGTTCCAGAATATTCCATAGTGCTGTCCCATTTCATCCATTAACAGCCCTCTCAGGTGATTATTGCTATACCTATTTCACAGGTGGGAAATGAGAGACCAAGAGGAATAAATTGCCTTTTACGTTTGTGAGTAGTGGCACTGATGTACAGCCCTCTAAATTCGAACTCAGTGCTCTTTCTACCATATCACTGCTGGTTCATAAAATGAAAATATGCTCCTTCTAAAGGAATAATATTCAAATTTCCAGAAAAATAAGTTATATAAAATTTTAAGTAGTATTACAAATGTATTCATTTGTAACTTAACAATTATAAACAAAGTGTATGGACTATACATCTCAGTTAGAACTCTGCACTTTTCAAAATACAAAATTATTGCATGGTATATACCAAGACATATATAGCTAATATATATTTTAGCTAGGTCAAAATACTGAAACTCCCTCCCCAATTTTGCATATGACTTTTGTATATAATTTAAAAAAGTGATTAATAAAAATGACTCATTTTATACATGGTGTGTATCCACATCTACCAAACAACTCACTCTAATGCAGTTGTCTTCAAGTGAAGGGAAATCTTTGCTGTAGAATTTTTTTCTTCACATTGAACACATAATTTAGTGATTTTTTTCTGAGACTTTTTAAATGCAACTTGAATGTAATTATAAGCAGATTAGTTATCAACTTATTAGAAAATAACCTAAATTTATTGATAACTTTTAGTATGTTCTTCCTAAAATTCTTGCTACTGCTACATTTACCTACATTCAGGGCTCTGTTGTTCCACTAATTAAGTAGGCCATCATGTTCACAGAAGCCTGATAATAATATCTATGCTGGAGGGCCACAGTGCACTTAGTCTTGTAAACAGACATTTTGAAATACTGTGGTTGTTTCAAGACAATTTGAGTAGGAGTAGCCCTTAATTATTTCCTTATGCAGAGAAAAAACAGGCTATTTGTCTTTGTTTAAAGTTTAGATCCTTAACTTAAAAATGGAAAAAAAAAAAGTCCTATTTTGCTCACTTGCTTTTTGCCTCAAGCGTGAATTAAATCTAACATTTTAACAAAGGATATAAGCTTTTCGGTACCCAGAGTCTCCCTTATGTGCAATAGTAGTCCCACCTTATCCATGCATTATACTTACCAAGCCCTCCCAGTTGGGATGCCTGGATGCCAGAACCAAGGCCAGTATCAAACTCTCCCCTATACTGTTTTGTCCTATACATGCATAACTCTGATGAACTTCAATTTATAAATCAGACACAGTGAATGATTAATAACGATTGCTACTAATAAAGTGGGACAACTATAAGAATATACTTTAATGAATGTTATTTAAGACTATGAATTGTTTATTTTGGGAATTTTCCATTTAACATTTTCCAAATACAGTTGATCACTGGTAAATGAAACTTCCAACAGTGAAACTATGCATAACACGTGACAACTGTGGACTGTTTTGTCTCACACATGCAAGTGATCAGCACGCATTCACAAAGCTTTCCCTTGTTCATTCATCCTCTCTTGCTGAATGACTTCTTAACTGTGCCATCTGAAACTGTCAGCCTGATTTTACATTTTGGCCATACCCAGCCAGCCCACTTTATGACCTGGCATCTCCCACTCTAATCTCACCCTCAGACCTGTCCACTCCCTCACGGGTTCCTCCATGTCTTCCTCCTTCTCCTGATGCTGTGCCCAAACTCTTCCCCACCATGAAGGTACCCTCCTGATGCCAATCCATTTTCTTTATCACAAGATGATTTTAAAGCATATCTCCTTTAGGAAGCCAGAACTGCTGGGCCTCAGTCCCTAAAGGTGATTTTATTCCTTTGCATTCCATGACATTCACTTAAGAGCATAAATCAAATCATCAAAAAAATTATTTTCTTTTATTGAGAAGGTGCAGTAGGGCCTTGCTACTTAAAATGTGTTTAAAGACCATTGTCTTACATAGCTACCACCTGGAGTTCTGTAAAAATGCACACTTTCAAGCCTAATCCAGACTATCTGAACCAGGATCTGCATTTCAACAAGAACTTTAGGTAATTAATGCACGCACTGAAGTTTAAGAAACCCTGCCATAGGGTATCAGCATGTCTTCTTTTCCTTCTTCTGACATGTTTGTCCTAGTTTCCCAGATAGATGTTGAGCTCTAAAAAGGCAGCATTTCTATTTTTTATGCACCATGTCTCCTAGTCTACCATGCCTCAAGGTAGGACACATTTGTTTCTTGAATTTACCTAGGTGAAGAGCAAAAGAAAAGGACAGGGTCTAAAGGAGTGTCTAAAATGTATGTCTGTGGTGGTGAGTGTGCAAAATGGTGCAACCGCTATGGAAAGCAGTATGGAGATTTCTTGGGAAAATGGGAATGGAACCACCCTATGACCCAGCCATCCCACTCCTGGGTCTATTCCCAAAAGACTTAAAAACAGCATATTACAGTGACACAGCCACTTCAATGTTTATAGCAGCACAATTCACAATAGGTAGGTTGTGGAACCAACCTAGATGTCCCTCAGTAGATGAGTGGATAAAGAAAATGTGGTATATATACAAAATGGAATTTTACTCAGCAATAAGAGAGAATAAAATAATGGCATTTGCAGGTAAATGGATGAAATTGGAGAATATAATGCTAAGTGAAATTAGTCAATCTCAAAAATCCAGATACCGAATGTTTTCTCTGATATAAGGAGGCTAGTTCACAGTGTTGTTGGATGGGGGTACATAGGATTAGAGGAACACTAGAATGGTCAAAGGAAAGGGAGGGGAAAGGGAGGGAGCAAGGGGGGAGGGGGGTGGAAGAAAAAAAATTGGTGGTTGAATGAGATGGATATCATTATCCTAAATGCATGATTAAAGATCTGAATGGTACTTATATACTTTGTATACAAGCAGTTGTATGTAAAAAGATGCTATACTTGTGCATTATAATAAGTAAATAAATAATTAAATTTAAAAAAAAAGTTTTGTTTGCCATATAGTTTGTGTGAATTTTTATATGTGACAGAAAATGGGGGGAGAGGGGTTGAGAATAGGACCAATTACTGAATTGAAAGTTGTATAATTTTATCAATTTATTCTGCAGTTGGTGGAACCCCTAACTCCCAGTGGTACAGCACCCAACCAAGCTCAACTTCGTATTTTGAAAGAAACTGAACTCAAAAGAGTAAAAGTCCTTGGCTCAGGTGCTTTTGGAACTGTTTATAAAGTAAGTACAAAACAACGCTTACTATCAGTTATTTAAGTTTTGTTTCAGGCTTTTAAAAAAACAATAGCTTAAGTAATTACTTTAGCCAACCTAATTTCCTTTTAATATTCAGAGAGGAGGACCTTTATAGTATTGAGAAGTTGCTGCACAAATGAATTCATTAATTTTTATTGAACAAGCAGGATAAATAAGGTCTTGAGAGATAGGCAGGAAATGCCGGCAAAGCCAAATAGAGTTCTTGCTCTATGGGCCTTTCTGATCCTTTCTTTCTTTCTTTTCTATTTTGGTACTGGGGATTTGACCCAGGGGTAGGGACACCCCCAATCATTTTATTTTTTGAGACAGGGTCTCCTTAAGTTGCTTAGGGCCTTTGTAAATTGTTGAGGCTGGCCTCCAATTTGCAATCCTCCTGCCTCAGCTCCTTAAATTTCTGGAATTAAAGTCCTGAACCACCACAAAGATCTCTTTTCAATATCACCCTGCCTTTGAATTTCCTTTTGTATCCAAAATACCAAGCCCCAACTCATTTTCCTTTCCTCCCACACAGTGCTCCATGAAATCCCAGACATGCCCAGGCAATGAACCATAATCCCTTGTTCTTCTTTGATTCTTATCTGCAAGAATCCTTTTCTAGGAATTACCTGATTGATCTCTTTGGAATCCATATGGATATGCTTATATAAATAGGATAGGTCCATATCCTAAACCATGTTTTGCTTACCTGTTAGGTATATGATTTAGTGGTTAATGTTTATAGTTTTGATGTCAACATTCTATGCGAACTTAAGTTGACTTTATATGAGAAATTCAGGTCAACTAAGAGGAAAGAGATAACATCATGGTTTTTCAATAAGAGGGATTTCTGGAAATGAAAGCTCAAATGATAGCATTTGAGTGTTGACTTATTTAGCTTAATTACAAGACCAATCCAGAGGCCAGGCAGAAGGTTAATTGTATTTAAATTTATTTAATGGTAAATAACAAGAATAAGAAACTCTGCTGGGATACTGCTGAATTATTCTTGTAATTCATCATTACAATTTACAAAATGTACATCTACAGTTTAATATATTTCTTAAAGGTATGTGCAAGCCTACATACTTACAACAAACATATTAACTAAATTAGATTTGATTTTAGGATTTTTATATTTTAAAATGGTTCATTTTTTGCCTAGTAAGACCATGATTTATTTAACAGAAAATATTACTAGTTAGTGTTAGATAAAATTGGGCAGTCAGGCCATACCCCCAGGTGCCTTCCCAGAAGTGCCCATCTCTCGCGAGAATCCACCTTTGGGCGAGAATACACCTTTGGTGGGCTTGAGTCCCTGCCCTTCCTGATCCTGGGAATACTCACCTCTTGTGGGAATTTGTCCCAAGGTGGTTTCCAGAAGGTTTATGCCCTCAGAACAGACACGCTTCTCCCATCTGAGTCACAACACCAGAATGAAGGGTAGATGAACACAGGCTGGAACCGCCATGTAGAAAAAGGGGGAGGTTTATTAATCAGCCAAAGGGACACGTGGAGGTGGGGGGGAGAACCAGTGCGAGGAGACAAGTGGCGGGAGGAGAAGAAAGAAGGGGAAGGAGGGAAAAGAGAAAAAGGGAAAAAGGGGATTCATTCTGGCCTGGCTGGGGCTTAAGTACAGAGGGGCGGGAGCATGACTTGTATGGTCCAGATTGGCTCAGAAAGGGAGAGCCCGCCTTGGGACAAATCCCCCGAGAGGTGAGTATTCCCAGGATCAGGAAGGGCGGGAACTCAAGCCACCAAAGGTGGATTCTTGCCCAAAGGTGGATTCTCGAGAGAGATGGGCACTTCTGGGAAGGCACCTGGCTGCCTGATTTTATCTAACAGTTAGAATATAGACCTTATTTTTCTCTGCTGAGTATTCCAAAATAATCTCATCTTTCTAGAACTATAACTCTATTATAAGGTCAAAATGCAGAAGTTTTCATAATCTGTTAGTCTGTATAATTTGTTCAATTAAATTTGAAATTATTAACTGGGCACTTAATTTGCATAGGCACTATTTTAGATTACATGATGCCTTTCCAATCTTCAAATTCTTTCTATGTTCAAAGGAATATAACATCTTATTTATTTATATTGTGATAGAAAAGATAGACTTGGACTTTATCATTGTATACAGTTAAATTTTTAATCTACATAATATATCAATTTTAATTTATAAGTTTAATATTTCCAGTCTTTGTATCAAATTCCTTGTATTAATATATGTATAATCCTAAATTCCAGTCATGAATTTAGAAATTGGCAAGTTAAAAGCAATGAGGTGAATTGGATTAATACTGATAATCATTCTGGATCACTTAGCTACCATAAATCTCCATTCTAGTCATCTATTTCAGGATTCTCGCATATGAATTATCTGGTAATTGCTTCAATTCTCTATATCCATAGATAAGACTGAAGGGTCTGTGCTTAGCCATAGGATAAATCAATAGAAATACATTAGACTTTTCTTAAGTATTGGTGTTTTAACAATTCTACATTTACACTGTCAAAAGTTAATGTGAGTTAGCAAATTTGTTTGCTTATAGAGAAGAGAGACAAGAGACAAATGCTAATTTTAAATGTATTAAAGAAACTTCCCTTTTTAAAATTATTTATTTTGGGTTGTTTCTAAAGTATAATCACACTTTTTTATTATATAGTTCAGGAATTAAAATTTATTATAAACCATGGAGACATGATACTTTAGGACTAAATACTATCTGAAGACCTCAGCAGGGAAAAATACTACACATTTAAATATTTAATAATAAAGCTGTATCAGTATTTTTACTACTAAGACTAATTATTTTTCTGTTGTCCATGAATTTTTCCTTTTATTGAAATTGCTCATAATTAAAGTTTATTAGAAGTTCCATAAGTTTGTTTAAATTTTATGCCTGGCATGTGAATGGTTGGTCCTAGGTTTTAATCAATATATTGATTATTCTAAGCTTAAACTATAAAGGATTATTCTTGACTTCAGATATACAAATTGCTCAACCAATTATTTGGTTAATTTTTCCTCCAAAGTGAGATATGCTGTATTTAAGCGTAAAAGATTAGAACCAATATCATGGGTATTACCATAGTTGAATTTTTATCTGGATAGCCTTAGAAAATAATGACCACTTATTTTTAAAGCAATAAAATTAATTCACACTGAATTTATATTCTTATTTTTAAAGTATTTTTTAGGAACACTTTAATATTAATGCTGAGTCTTAATAAATTACCCCTTCTGTGGTCATTTTATAGAATAATGGTAATTATGTTCTTTACCCTAAAAACTGTCCGTGTGAAAATGTAGGTTCACAGGTCCTGGGCGTTTACTTATTTTTATCCGTTTCTGATTTAATTTGTTTTTTTCTAATTTTATACCATAAGGAGCTTAGCCTATTATTTTGCACTTGATATTTAAATTTCCCTATTGGTTCTGACTAGGAAAACCATAACTCTAAATTTACCTTTTAAAAGTCAAAGTATTTTTTTTTTTGCTTCTATTATTGTTACTTTTTAACAATTCTGTGTTTAGGTCTCCTCATATTATTACAACTTTGAGTAGTACAATTACGTATGTTTTAGCATGGATGTTCAAAGCGAATGTGAATACAAGCAGCTGATATCAAGAAAAACAGGAAGTGTAGATATTCTATTCAGGAGTAATGAGTATTTTTTATTCTTTCATTTTAATGTTAAAACTGCATAATATTTTTTATGTTGGTCTACAAAATTAAAATTTGAGAATTTTTATTTTCTTCTTACAACCTCATATTTGCTTCTGTGTTCATTTGGGAAAATGTTTTTTAAGAAAATATTGTTACATAATCCAGGCATTCTCATATGTCCTATCAAATATATGTCTTCATTTAAGTTTTTTAATTAAATTTATGCAGAAATGCTATTTAGCTTGATGGTGTTCTTTACTCAAAGTCTATCAATTTTATACTTTCCCAATGTATAGATTCTGTTCAGATGTTACAATTATATGTTGATAGGAAGAGAGAATTAGCAATGACCTATTTAAATATTTTATATTTACCTCAAAAATAATAATAATCTTTCATATACACATAGAGTATAGTAATATAAACTAATATTTGTGAATAATCCCTAGCACTTGTTTCTGAACAGTAATTATAAAATAATAACCTTTTAAAATTCATTCTGAACTTGAAAAAGTTCAGAACAGTTGCAGAACAGATAACATTAAAGCTGAAAAAACCTTCAACATTACTTAGCCCAATCTTCTAAATTACAGTTGAGATTATTTTTAAAAAATAGAAAACTGATAATATCATTCAAATCAGAGATTGCTCTTCTGTACTGCTTCAATATTTTCTTCACTATCCAAAGCTTTTTCTCATGCCCACAAGTTGAATTTGATAGCAGCGTAGACAACTTGACATAGAGTGCATGTTTAATTCATCTTCAAAAATGAAAGCAGACTATAAAGATGCAGAGTACTTTGTTATAACAGGTGCTAAATAAATGTTCATTGAATGAAAAATACAGAATTTATAATTATGTTTAAGAGTTAATAGATTGATGCATACATTTTTAAAGTACTTATAATATTTTCCAACTTAAATTCAGCAAGTTGCAGAGACGGATCAGGAACGTCTGTAAAAGCTACCTGTGGAATAAGAAATCCAAATGGAAATCTGAAAAGTCACACAACAAGTTTAAAGTATATTTTATGATATAAACTACTACAAATTATTACATCTGCTTATCTGAAATATCAAAATTCTCTAATTTGGGGAGTGATGCAAGGGCTAATTCCAGGTTTTTGCACATGTTAAGTATGTACTCTACTGCTGAGCTATATGTACCCTTGGCTCCAAAATTCTGTATTTTCAAAGGACTCTTCAGTAAAATGCCAAAAAATAATTTTATAAAAAAAAATAGTTAATAGATTGAGAGGTTAAATTAAATTTTATTTCTGCTGTATATAGTATCCATATCTTACTATGGATTTAATGCAAATATTGTTTTTCTTAAAAGGGCATTTGGGTACCTGAAGGAGAAACAGTGAAGATTCCTGTGGCTATTAAGATTCTCAATGAGACGACTGGTCCCAAAGCCAATGTGGAGTTCATGGATGTAAGTATAGGCACCCGCGCAATCACAGTTTTCTCCATTATCAAATAGACTGTTAAAACAAAACAATAAGAAACCCCACAATTCCTAAACTTTCTTTTCTGAAAATGATATAATTTTATAATTAAAGAAATTTTCAAGACCACTTCATATCATATTATAATTTTTGATAACTTCTGGTTTGCAACCATCTGCTTACATAGTGCAATAGAACATGCTTTGGAATCTGAAGATACTTACAGTCCCCAAGTTGAATTATCTTCTGTGAATCAGACATGTAACATTTTATTATTATACATTCATATTATAGTATTAAGTAGTCAAATATTTTTTAAGGGAAAAATGCATAATTTGAAAAGAAAACATATTCAATGACTGTAAATCACTACTTTTATTCAGTGTTTGGGCATCATAAGCATATTTCTTAAAATTAGTTTCACTGAACACTATTAGGACTATGGTGGTGGCAAAGGTATATCACTAATATGTACAAAGTGCTTACAAAATGCCAAACACTGTTTTAGGCAGTAATTCATATTAATGAAGTGTTTAGTAAGTGCCAGGCTATGTTACAAATAATTTACCAATAAAAGTTCACCTAATCCTGATAGCTCTACAGTCCAGGTAAGCCCAAAGTCAACCCAAAGTCTCAAAGTTAGGAAATGGCACATCTAGGCTTTGTGTTCAGGTGGCCAGGCTTGAGCAGGGATGAACAAATATTTTCTTAATAAGCCAGAGAATCACCAGGATTTACATCCCATGTCTGCTGTGTGGTACCTACTCTGCCCTTTTTGGAAAGAAAGCAGTCATAGGTAATTAAAACAAAACAGAATAATATAAAATATAAATGGATGTGTCAGTTAAACTTTATTTATACAAACAAGTGTGGGCCAGATTTATTTTGGGAGTCAGTCCCTGCTTTCTAGGACTGTGTGTTTAACTACCATAACAGACTGCATTCTGAAAATAGTAAAGATGATTTGAAAAATTAGTTGACTGATTGCCTTACTTTATTATAGCAATGATCTATTTAGTTATAAAAAATCAGGATTAGTTTCCACAGTATGTTAATCTCTGCTAAATTTAAATGAGGAATCTGTCTGAATCTAATGATTACCAATTTAAATTTTCTTTTATCAATTCAAACTCCGAAGGAAGGACTCTATAGTTAAAGCTTTGACTATAGAATAATAGTGCTAAAGAAAGGAAGTATTGTATGAGGTCAATCAGAACTTTAAGATTTTCCCTAGCAAAAATTGTAGATTGAACTGTTCAGCAAATTTCAGAGGGTAGGATGGAATAAAATTATATATGTGGCACACTGTTATTTTTCATATTCAACACAAGATATCTTGCCAGGGGTTCTAGCAAACATCCATATACATTCTTTCTCTATCTTTTAACATAATGTCTTTAGTAATAAGAATGATTTTGATTTTCAAATGACCTTTATGTGAGAGATGATGCAAGTATATGCTCTTTGATTTTGTTATAGATGGATTGCTATATATTCCTATCCAGTTTCTCTTGAACGCTCTTCTGAAAGTTTTACAGGAATTCAGTCTGTGACTTGAACAATTTATTTGAATGTAATGCTGACTACCTTTCTTTTTTTTTAATTATTTATTTACTTATTCATCATGCACAAGTATAGTATCTTTTTACATACAATTGCTTATCCTAAATGCATGATTGAAGATCTGAATAGTACTGACTACCTTTCTAAGGCTACTTTTAGCTTAATTTATCATTGGTTATTCCATAGTACCACCAATACTCAGCTGGTATAAGCCAGCTGTTCTAAACAGTTGATATTGTGCCTTACTACTGGCTAAATATTTTAAATATTAGCCTTGTTACATATCTACCAAAACTATCTAATAAATGTCAGGTTTAGTAACTAAATAATGTTTCTTCTGCAGGTCTCTAAAGGTTCTGGCACTCCCTGCAGCTATGTGTCTTGGCTCATGTATTAAAAGTTAAAACTGAAGTCTTTTTCAGTGATGTCCCACTTATTTAATTTGATCTTGATCATAGCTATGAATTTGTGAAGGGAGTATTTGAAGAAAGTAGAAATTATAAGGAAAAATTACAGCAAGTAAAACCAGTGTAGGTTAATATATCAAAGTGATAGAAAAAAAATATCTTGCCCAGCCTAGGCTACAGCCAAAGCTGAAATTCACAAGAATGCTAATATCTCTGCTGGAGGCTTGGACAGCCATTTTTGTCATATTTCCATGGAAACAGACTGGCAAAAGGGGGTTAAGAGGCTACAAAATAATCACCTGAAAAAGAAGCTTTAAAAACCTCATCATGATTTTGAATGATTATTTGAAAGCTCCTAACCCCATCTATTTTTTTTTCACTTCTTGATCTGAAGCCTATTCCCATGGAAACAGGAGTGGGGATGGCAGCTTGAAGTCTTAGATTTCTGCTGAATTTTCGATGAGCCTCTGATTGAGCCATGAAAGGAGTCATTTTCCTAGATGGTTGGTGGATTTATAACCAACAGACTTTAAGAAGTCTGCTCTTTTTTTAAAGTTTAAAAAATAAGTAAAATATTTTGACCATGTCTTTCCCATATGTAGATAGATGCTAAAAAATTAAAAGATTGATGGGCAGCTATTTGCAGCATTTCCATAATTGTCAGACAGAAACACTTTCTTACTATTTTGGTTACTTCTTTTGAAGCATCAGAAGGATAGCATCATAATACTTAAAACAGTTTAACTAGAAAAAACTGATGGTGAATTTAGTATGTTAAGTTGGTTGGTGTGATTTTCATGCAAACATATGGCTACATTTCATACTTACATTTTTAGCTTTGTTGTGTGGGTAGAGCACCTAAGTATTTGAGTAACACATTAAACCATAATAAAAATTTTGTATAAGCAAAATTATATCTAATTTGAATGTAAGGATTCAGTTGAAATGATAAATGTTCATCAGAGTTACTAAGTTAAATATAATATATTTGACATTAAGTTTTAGTTTGGTTTCTTCTGTTCATGAACAGTTTGGCTGTTCATGAAACAAAATTTTGAATAACAGTTATTTATTTTGGAGATGAAGGATTCTTCAGTTGGAGTTTATGGAAATTAGAAAGGGAATCCAGTAAAGATAGCTGCCGTGGTGAGCCAAGTGGAACTTCTTCTTACTGGAGAGTTGCTTGCAGCAAGTGTAAAACATACACCTTAGAGGAAGCCTACTCAGGGACTGAGGGACCTGAAGTCCTTGCAACAGCTCCTCTCCATCACTGGTTGAGGGCTGCTGTAAAGGAAGGGCACTTAGCTTTTTGCAGTAGCTTGTGCTGGGCATACTAAACAGGCTCCAGTGACGTGAGAAAGCCACTGGGCAATGAAAGGTGAGTGAAAATTAGTTAGTACCTCATTATGGTAAAGTGTTTCAAGGGTAACTTTCAAAATCAAATAAAATCCTGCAACCATACTACATGTCTCTTTTGCAGACTAGTATTTGTGTCTCTTTGTATTTAGGTGTGTGTTGTATACCTTTTATAGAAAAGTTTCCAATAGAAACTGTGTACTTTTATTAAGCATTAGACACCTTCATAGCTCCCCTAACTGCATATTTAGAGGGGGTATTCCAGATTTAGTACTCTATTTAACAGGCAGAGCTGGGTTTTTTTTTTACTTGTTGTTATAATAAATAACACAAATGCAGATTCTCAAAACTCATTGCCACACCCTACACTTCTATTGATAACCAAGGGCAGAGGAAAGGACTTTTCTATTTTCTTGGACTTTTTACCACAGGCAAAAAGTAAATAAGGAACGGTTTGTATTCTATCAAATGCTACACTGAAAGCAACAGAAGGAGAAATTGTTCACAGGGCTGTTACTTAGCTCACCTGAATATATCTAATGGATTCATAATGACAATAATAACACACTGCTAGTGAATGGTCAGCACATTCTTCATCCCCCAAAGGAAGATAACAGTAAGTAGCATTAAGAAAATGACTCTAAAGGTCTACCTTCATACAAAGAATGACTGCATTTATACATGTTCCTAGTGCTTGATTCAAATAGCACAATTTCACTGGGAAAATGCAGGGATTTTGTGTTTGTGTGTATGTGTATGTGTGTTTGCTTGATTTTTAATCCACCAAATTGTGCAGAACACATCCCTAGGAAATGATGTTATTAAGCAAGATTCATGGAACTAGAGACCATGTTCTGGGAAAACTAAATAGGCTTTTTTTTGAGTTATTCAGGGTTCCCACCACTCTATTTTTCCCCTGAAATTTAAGACTATTATCCATTGATATTGTTTTTAAATGTTTTACCTAAATCATTTGTTTTCTTTAAAAAATAAACCAGGAATGAATGAAAGAAATTCTGCAATGAGCTGGAATTCCAGTAATGATCAGCAGTGCTGGCTTAGTGCTTTTGTGAATCTGCTTGGCTTCAGTTTTAGCATCTCCTCACCAAATCCCCCACACAGTGTACAGTATGGTGCTGCAAAGACATGTGTTTCATATCCCCTGACTTCATTATGCAATTGGTCATATTCTTCTTAATAGGAGAATAACTTGTTTCCCTCTCCCTACACCATAAGAAATTTTATTTATCTTACACAATTGCTATTTTTTCCATTTTCTGAAAAAACATCCATGTGAATTGTGCCTATGTTTCTCTTCTCCTTATTGCCTTCATGATATTCAGTACGTTGATGAGAGATTTTTCAAGTCTGACTGATGCCATATTAGTGGGATGAAATGAATACAATTTGCTAATAGTTGATATTTTCTCTCAGATTATAGCAGATTGCAAAATGATGTAAAAATACAGTTTTTCCTCTAACATTTTCACATTATAAAATCCCATCTATATGGCTTCACGTAATCAACAGCAAATCTTAGCTAGGTTCTGTGTCTTACTAATAGTGGATTTTTGAGAATTCATACTATTTAATTCAATTATGTCTTTTACCCTTATGGATTTTGTGCATTTGAACGTATGAATAAAATCTGTCTCTTTCAGAAGTGAAAAAATCCAGAATTTCTTTTTTTAAGACCCATTACTTAAATGTCACAGAGTCCTATATTGTTTTCATGATTTTGAAATATAGCCAAAGTAATTTTTGAAAGTTATGGAAAATTGCTTTACTTTTAATCATAAAATGGTATGTTCAGAAAGAGAATCTATAAACTTCATTAGAAACAGAATTCACAGTCTTTAAAAACTTTACTAAAAAAAAAGAGAGAAAATTCCCTATTAACTAAGTAAATCATTTCTGTTACAATTCATTTCATTGGCTCTTGTTCATGTCCTGTTTGTTAGTTGTATAGAACTGTCATGAGCAGAAACATCACATCTGAAATCACTACTACAAACAGCCGCATTCTCCTACCTTCCAATTCCTTTTTCTTGCCTTGACCTTGCCATGTCTCATAGCCCTGGGCTGCCACCTATCTTCACATCCTTCTGCAGCCCACTTGGATTCATGTACCAGCATTATAACTACATTTTTAACAAAAAATCTTCAGTTTTTCAGCTTCTCAAAATCATGCTGACAATGAGCAATCCTAGAAAAATTGAAACTTTCTCAGGGTCAGGGTCTAGGCCTCTTTACAATCTACTAGTTTTCCCTAGATCATCTCTGTTTTAGTCAGCTTTTTTACTGCTGTGAATAAAAGGCCTGACAAGAAGAATTTTAGAGGAGAAAAAGTTTATTTGGGACTCATGGTTTCAGAGGTTTCAGTCCAAAGACAACTGGATCCATTCCTTGGGGCGAGAGGTGAGGCAGAACATCATGGTGGAAGAGGGTAGCTAAGGAAAGCAGCTGAGAGCAAGGCTCCAGGAAGCAGAGAGAAGTCTAAGCTCATCTCACCAAATATATACCCCAAAGGCATACCCTCAATGACCCACCTCTAACCACACCCTACCAGCCTATAGTTACCACTGACTTAACCTCTGACAGGGGATTAATTTACTGATTGGGTTAAGGCTCTCATAACCCAATCATTTCACCTCTAAACCTTCTTGCATTGTCTCACATGTGAGCTTTTAAGGGACATCTAACATCTGAACCATAACAATCTCCCTAGATTTTCAAATTCTATCTCTAGTCTCATGAGTCTAACCTAATCTCTGTCTTTAGTATAGTGACATTGAAATCTAAAGGACATCTGAAGTTTAACACAACCTCAATGAATTTCTTCAACTTTTCTTCTAAATCTCTTCTTTCCTTTAATTCTACCTATTTAAATAATTCGTATCTCCATTCACCCTTTTCTCCCTATCAGAAAGAATTTCTTTGAATGTCAGAATACCTCAAATCATCATCTTCCAATTCAAGAGCCAATGGTTTGATTCGCCACATATATCTTTGGATAGCATCCTCTCCTTTCTGTATTCCACATTAATACATGGCATTGACTTCTTCAATGTGAGTAATTGGCTTGGAGACTAGAGGGTTATTATGCCATGATGTTTGCCATGGGATACACACATATACATAAACACTATATCTATGGACCTAAGTTCTGGAGTGAATATGTATATTCACTTCACTGTGAAGTATATGCAAATGGCAAATATACTTCCAATCATGAAAATATGCCTTCGCAAATTTAATGGCACCACCGTGTGATCATCTAATAGAGTGGTCATATGGTTGGTGTTGCTAGAAATGCTTTTACAAAAATGACCACTTCATTCAACTTTTTTTTATGATAATTTTCTTAAAATGATGAAAAAGAATTCCTCATTCTACCTCACACCTCTACTGTATCAATAAGAGGTTTGTCTTCTATTTTCTATGCTTAATCTGTCAAAATCTGAAAAAATTAATAGGGTTTGCTTTTACTTTGTCACATTGAAGGGATTTGTGAACAGAAACTTTGTTGGCATTATCTCCCTAGCACTATCATCCACAAGGAATGATCATAGTGAAAGGGTCCTCTGAAGTAGAGATCAACCCCCATTGCTAGACTCTTAACGTTCAGAATTTAACTTCACTTTCAGCAACACAAGTCAGTCATCTTGGACTACATGTAGAGTGATTTCTACCAAGATCAAATGAAGGTATTATGTAAACAAGGAAGATCTGGTATGCTGTTTTAATTTGTACATTAACATTCTTCCCCATATTTTTAACTGTGGGAACTAGTATTTATAGTGTATAAATGGACTGAAGTATTTTTGGACCAAAATTTTAATTAATAACATACCAAAGCCCTTTTCAACTTGTATCCTTGATTATGTTTACCATGAATCAACAATTAATAGTAGGGATATTTTTTAAAACTATTTTCTAAAACCAAGTATGTTAAATTAGGGACAAAATAATAAATTTTGAAGAAAAACATATTTGATACCACAGAAATGCATAAAAATGTTTATTAATAACACTCTTTTTGGGGGGCTAAGGATATAGCTCTGTGACAGAGTGCTTGCCTAACATGGATGAGGCCCTAGGTTTAGTCCCCAGCATCACAAACAAATACCCATGTTATTTTGAGAGGAGAATTAAGCTATATTTGAATCACTGTCCTCTTTCCAAATCAGTGAAGAAGACAGAGCCTGGATTTGAAATGAGAATTCTCCAACTCCAAAGTCCACAGGCTTTTCCTACCATTACTTTGCTTCCTCCAAAAAAAAAAAAAAAAAAAAAAAAATCGCATTAAGTGAGAGACACCTGCTACAACTGGTAAAATGAATGGCAGTTCAGTAGTAGAGTTTTACTTCATGCAAGTTTTTTTCTCCTAAGTTTCTGAAACTGCCTGTTGCATTGATGGAAATCAAACTTATTAAGAGATTCTGGCCTCTGAAAAGCATGTTGATGGCCTGTCATTTTCTTATTTAATATGGCTCCATGTAACATTTTGTATCACTCACTTTTAGCTTCAGATTAGAATATCAAGCTGTGTATAACTTTATTTAAAATAAAAACACACACATTCTCTGGATTTATTTAAAAAATGGTGCTTGATATTGCATGAATGTTTTTTTTCTTTTTTTAATTTTTAATTTGTTTTAATTAGTTATACATGACAGAAGAATGCATTTATGCACTGTGATATATCATACATAGATGGGATATTATTTCTCATTTTTCTAAGTGTACATGTTGCAGAATCATATTGGTCATGTAGTCACATATATACATACAGTAATAATGTCTGTTTCATTCCACTATCTTTCCCATCCCCACCTCCCGTCCCTCCCTTCCCTTCACTTCCCTCTACCTAATCTGAGGTAACCCTATTTTTCCCTAGTGTCCCCCACCTTATTGTGAATTAGCATCCACATATTAGAGAAAACATTCAGCCATTGGTTTTGTGGGATCGGCTTACTTCGCTTAGCATGATATTCTCCAACTCCAACCATTTAATGGCAAACGCCATAATTTCACCCTTCTTTAAAGCTGAATAATATTCCATTGAGTAT
Organism: Tamias sibiricus; assembly: GCA_025594165.1. Lineage (NCBI taxonomy): Eukaryota > Metazoa > Chordata > Mammalia > Rodentia > Sciuridae > Tamias > Tamias sibiricus. The sequence goes on from CM046660.1 coordinate 83,291,508, forward strand.
ATATACCACCTTTCCTTTATCCATTCTTCTATTGGGGGACACCTTGGTTGGTTCCATAGTCTAGCTATTGTGAATCAAGCTGCTATAAACATTGATGTGGCTGTGTTTTAAGTCCTTTGGGTATAAACCAAGGAGTGGGATAGCTGAGTCAAATGGTGGTTCCATTCCCAGTTTTCTGAGGGATCTCTATACTGCTTTCCATAGTGGTTGCACCAATTTGTAGTGCCACTAGCAATGTATGAGTGTACCTTTTACCCCTCATCCTCGCCAACATTTATTGTTGCCTGTATTCTTGATGCTTGCCATTCTGACAGTAATTTTAATTTCACTATTACCAGTTCTTATTAACGATAACCATAGAACCCAAACTTCTTTGAGCTATAAAACAATAATATGTGTGTATATGCACATATATACATATATATATGATATAAAGAGCTTGATATTTTTTCCAAGAAGTAATAGATGCCAGGAATTTTTTTTTTTTTTTTTAACATTCCTAAATGCTACTGCAGCTCCAAGGAAATCATCTTTTGGGTGCCTCTCACAATTTACATGATCTAATAACAGCACAGAGTGATTAGAAAAGAATAAGTATTTCTGAGATGATAACATTTTGAAACTAGTTTTTCATGGAAGAATAAGCAGTGAGCGCCTGCATCTCAAATCTAGAAAGCTTAGAGTCTTCTACCATGATCTTCACCACTACAATTTTATGTAGGATTTTGATCCACTTACAGGTTTAATCTAAGTTCTCTGAACTTAAATATTCTATTATCTGTTAGAAAATAATTAGAAGCTATAAGCAGAAGTCTGCATACATGCAGTTTCTTGGGAGTCCCTGAGCTCACTGAACCAAGGAATTTGACAAATATTAGTCAGCTGATGTTGGACCAGCTGCTAATAATAGCAGAAAATGATGCTTAGCTAGGTGAGAAAGTTAACTTGGGGAAAATGAAAATAAAGCATTTGGGATTTATGGTCAGACATAAATCTCCTTTTTTTATTTGTTTCCTGGTTAAGAAAATAGCCAAGGTAGCCAGTTCTTTTTTTTTTTTTTTTTTTTTTTAATTTCTCCCTGTTTTTTATATGATTTATAATTAAGAGTTAAAGACCTACTTGATTTCCCTCTAATTTTCTTGTAGCCCCACAAAGAAATTTTAGTGAATCAGTAATATGTTTGGTATGAGGTATACAAATAATAGGTAAATCTCACCCGCAAATTAAAAATGATCAGTTTTAACAAATGTGGATTTTTTTTTTTTTTTTTTTGTACTGGGGATTGAACTCAGGGGTACTCGACCACTGGACTACATCCCCAGCCCCTTTTTGTATTTTATTAGAGACAGGGTCTCACTGAGTTGCTAAGTGCCTCCTCATTGCTGAGGCTGGCTTTGAACACGTGATCCTCCTGCTTCAGCCTCCCAAGTGCTGGGTTTACAGGCATGTTCCACCGCACCTGGCTAAACGTGGAAAATTAACCCCAGGAAATGTGGAAGCTTTGGTGGAAGATTGCAAACACAAGGGATTTGAGAATAAACCTGAAAAGCTCTTTCCTTTTGTGATTAAGACAGTGAGTCAAGATCCTTTAAAATAAATTTTTTTGAAAATGTGAGACACTCATTTACATAAAGAATATATTACAGTTTTTGTGGTAAAGTATTTTATTGTTCATAGAGATGCTTCAGAATACAATATTCTCGAGTTTTTCATATATTTTTAATTTAAAAAAGAGAATAAATTTCAACCTTATATTACCATCTTTTCTCTGATTTTCTACTGTATCTGTAAAAGCAGATAATAGTTACCTGCAATTGTGTTAGTTTTGCATACAGCCCAACAAGGTTGTAAAAGGGATTTTTTTGGTGATAATTATTTCACACACAATAGTGGAGTACTGAAGAGCAAGTTCTCAGTAAGTATTTGTTTTGAGCAGAGTGTGTCAGTGTATGCCCATAATCTCATCTACTCCACAGGCTGAGGCTGGAAGGAGGATCATGAGTTCAAAGCCAGTGCTAGCAATTTAGAGAGGCCCTAAGCAAATTAGTGAGACCCTGTCTCAAAAATTAAAAGGGTTAGAATGGTGTTAAGTACCCCCAGGTTCAATCACTGGTACCAAAATAATTTTTTTTGAGTTTGGTAAAATACATTTATTTAATTTTCAATAGCTTTTGTAAAGTGCCAACTGTGTTTGCAGTCCCTTGTTATCTCTGTATTCTAAAATTATGATGATAACTAGCACAACATAGCCTTAACCTTAGTGAAGATAAAGTTTAGTAACATGTGTTCAATTGATTTCATGACAGAATGATTATTCAGACAGAACAGAGAAAATGTAACAGGAGATTAGAAGAAGAAGACAATATTATAACTAATGATGGAGTTGAGGGATCTTTTGAACTCTGCCGTAGTGCAGAAATACCAAAGATATTTGGCTTTCCAATTCACTTGAGTGCAGTAGTCTAATGTTGTTTATTATTTACTCCCACCTCTATACAATATTCAGTTTTCTTTTTGTTCATTGCTAAAAAGCTTTTTTTGTCGTTCTTTTTTTCTTTTTTTTTTTTTTTTTTTTGGTACCAGGGTCTCACTGAGTTGCTTAGGGCCTCACTAAATTGCTGAGTCTGGCTTTTGGCCCAGTCTCCTGAGTCACTGTATTATAGGCATGCACCATGACATCAGGTTAAAAGCTTTGGTTTTATGTAATAAAATATAAGAAGTTTAGAAAATAAATTGAACTGGGGCTAGGGTTGTGGCTCAGCGGTATAGCGCTTGCCTAGCACGTGCATGGCCCGAGTTCGATCCTCAGCACCATGTAAAAATAAAGGCATTGTGTACAGCTAAAACAAATAAATATTTTAAAAAAAAGAAAATAAATTGAACCCTTATTTCAGTTTTTCTATCCTTATTTTATTTTGCCATAGGTATATGTATATGGTTTTTGTCATCATGTTTTTGTAATCTGCTTTGAGTAAGGAAAGAATAAATGAGTATAGAATATTTTTCTATAACTTAATTTAACACTAAATTTGTCAAAGGATGATATTAAAGTTTATATACAGTTCTTGGATGTGGGCACATAATTCCTTATTTTAAACCTTACACTTATTATATCAAATACACTTATTTAAACATATTTATAAATGTTATATTTTGAATATCTTATTTATATTTTATTTAAAATGAAAACCTGTTAGTTTCCATTTTAATGTAATTATTACTTGTGTGGATAATTTATCAGGAATATCTGGCTGTAAATTCTTGTCCAAAGACTACCATGAATTCTCTATTCAATATATAAATACATCTTTAGTTTATATTTTCAAGACCTATAAATAATCTAATAAGTTTGCTAGAGATAATTCAACCCTGCTGCTTTAGTATTCTAGTTATCATTGAAAATAACTGCCTATAGAAAATAATAGTGCACTTTCAAAACAACATTCATGTTTCTCCTCTATTTATGTTCTCTTGTTATAGTTACATATCTCTTTAATAATTTTTTGTACAGTTAATTCATATTTATGTACTTCATGGGCATGTGTAACTCTTAAGGAAATAACATTGCTATTTACAAATGGGAGTTGAAATATTTACAAACAGTTTGGATAGAATTCTTCTGGCAGTGTAAATGCCATAAAGGACTTTACTAATGGTGCATAAAGTCTCTCTACTGCTTCTGAAGTAAACAGAATTGTTATCATAGATTACCATTCCTTTATTTAATGTTTCATCTATTGTCCAGAGGAATTTATTACCATCTTTTCTAAAATTTAATTAATTTAATTAAACTTCTACATGACTTCCATAAGATTTTTTCTTACCAGGAATTTCTAGTTTTCTATTTTAATAAGACATTTACAAGTACTAATTTAGAGACCTCTTGTGTAGAAATACTGAATGGAGAGTTTTGGTTTAGAAGATCTTAGTCTAAATTCTATTTTTTGCAACTTACAAGCCAGGAGCCCGCCCACTGGGTAGACCAGCTAACTGAAGTTTTTCAAAAGAAGAATAACAAAGAGCTAACTGGTTCTGTATTGTTTTAAGAGGCCAAAAATAAGGTTAGTATGTATTAAGTGTTATAGAAATATAAAAATCACTTTTAATAATTCTGACATGCTCTAGTAAATATAATAATAAATTAATACCTATTTGCATGAATATATCCATTGTCTGCTTAAGTACAAGCAAACTAAGAGTATTTTGAGAAAATAGCCTCTGTTCATCTTCCATCTTTTGAGTTATGTTCCCTTCAGGATGGCACACCTTAGAATAAACTGAAAAAGATAAATCAGTTTTGATGTCTATAAAATTCTCTCAAAAGCAAATCCATTCTAGAACATATACCATGACTTTGGTTGACTTTAGGAAGTTAGCACTGCAGCAAGGCATATTTTGCTGTGAGATGGGCAGTTGGTGAGAACTCTGGTGTTTCACTGATGTGGCCCATCTGAAATTGCTCTTAAGTCTGAAGATACCCTTATCTCCTGGTATCTTTCCATAGTCTTCTCTAAGGTGCACCACTTCCTGGGATGAGTGAAAGTGACATACAGATTATTTTTGCATTAATTTAACATCTATCTCATTAAAAGGCCTATGCACTACTGCTCATTTCTAATCAATAAAGTATTTTCTCCCTCTTAATTTAAATTTTGATGAACTCGAACTTCTAAAACCAAGGCAAAAAAAAAAAAAAAAAAGAGAGAGAGAAACAGTTTTGGTAAAGTGTGTTCACTGTGATCCAGGTGTGTTGAATGAGTTTTCTTCCATTCATGGTGTTAATAAAACAACAAAGACCATCCTGCTCCAAAGTACACATTAGCAGAGAAACTCACATAATTAATGCCAACTTTTCACAATAAGAAAATGAAAGCCTATGTTTAAGAACTTCCTATTATTTAGGAATTTTCTCAGCATGTCTCCTTTTCGTATTAGCAATTCAAATAGATACAGCATTGCTTCAGTTTCTGAAGGGTAATGAATATGCCAAATTGTTATTATTTGGATAGTAAATGAAGGTTTTAGGTACCTCTGCTAAGAACATAGGATAATACTTTCATTGCCTTAAGCAAAATGCATTCCAAACAAGATGGTATTGGCTCAAGGTTAACAGACAGCCAATAGAGACTTGAAAGACAGTTCTTAAATATAAGTCAATCAAATAATCTATTTTAAATGAGTATTTGCCAGTTAAGTCATTTTTAAAGCAGGATCCTACGTTGTCTAACTCATTCTGATGATGAGATATTGCATTCCAAGTTCTCTTTATGCCATGAAATTAATATGACTGACTGTGAACACTGGCACACACCTAAACTATTTGACTTACAGATCAGTGGTAGAGCATCAAGTATTCAGGGACAAGGGGCCTTGGAGGATTACTAAGTTATTACTTGGGTTTCTCCTTCTCAGGTGCTTAAATTTAGGATTATGTCAGTGTTGCATAGAGAACCAGGGTATAATTTCAGGGTAAAATGTACTTGAAGTAAGAACAAAATCAGTTTCACTATATATATAACCTCAATTAAGATTTGGAGAAATCCCATGACCACTGTGCTTCTATAAGCTGACACTCAAATCATGCTTCTCTCAGGGTGTTGATTACTATGATAACCCCTCACAGAGAGTAATAATATATTTACATTTCATCCCTGAGAAATGGCATTTTTAATTTGCTATTGCCACTATCTTATTGACCTGTATATTAGATCGTATGACTCAAGCTATAGTGTGTCAAGGAGAAAATATAAAATGTTTTAAACTAATATATACTTTGAGGGACTAGAATTTCTTTGTAAGTATGAGAATCTATAACAGTTCAATCAAAAAAGTAGATTAAATACACTCACTTGAAAAATTAAAGGAAATCAGATGGAACCCATATAGCAGGAATGCAGCTGTGCCCCATGAATGACTAACATCTGGGAAATTAAGGGCTATGGATATCCATGGAGACTTATCATTTCAGTCTGTCTAGCTTCTGTGAAGGGCCCCACTAAAGTCTAGAGGGCAAGTTTTAGGAAAAATATTCTCACTGCCTGTCTTGGGATCGTGCCTATCAGTTAGATAAAATGAAGAAGAAGCACAGTCCTATTTTTAAAAAATGGCTATTAATGGTCCAGCAATTTTATGATGTTAATTGGGTGAAGATCAAGATTCATTAAAGACAGGGTGTTGGGGGGAAGACTAGAGAAGGAACTCAATAGGTGACAGCTAAAAACAGTTAATTTGTTCAATCCAACTGAACAGACCAGAAGAAATGTTTATATCAAAGTAGATTATCTCATCTTTCTCTTTTTATTTTTTCTTTGTTTTCCTGCTCCTTTTTTTTATTTTTGCATATTTATCTCTTTTTTTTTTTTTTTTGCAGTTTTTAAAAGGAAGATTTATTTGACAAGTTTCACTTAGCGCAATACATCTAAAAGGAAATCACAATTCAATGAAAATTTAAATCAAGGCCTCAGAATTTCATACAAACACCAAGACCAAAATCCTTAAGTATTGGTGTTGCATCTCAAATTTTCCCCATTAACTTAAAAAAAAAAAAAAATCAAACAATTTTCAGCTTTTCTCAAGTTAGTTATATTGTAGGATGTACTTAAGTAGTAAGTGTATTTAGGTTAAAGCAGTTAAATTATGTTAAATGTTGCTCTTATACCACATTACATTGAACACTGTTTGAATGCATGTTGAAGACATGCTTTTTGTGAAACTCAATATAGGAGCTGTGTCTACAATTAAAAGTGAAACATTTGGCATGTTTGCTAATTCTAGTTTCATTTAATAACCTGTAAGGCATATTTATCTTTTGTAGTAGAAAGTTCTAAAGAAAGATTTTTCTCATTATTTTTATCGGAAGAGTGTATATTGAAATATGTATGTACATATATGTATATAAATATACTTTCACATCACATAAGTATAGTACATAGTACTATAAAGATTACATTTTTAAAATTTGCCTCTTATTTTCCTCATTGCCCTCAGTTCTTGCTTTTCAGTGGCTGCCTTTTTAGCTGTTTATACTGGTATTTGCCTGCACATTTAAAAATATGCATATATTGCCTTTTCTTAGTAAATTCATTTTACATATGACCTATTTACTTTCTTATATGAAAAAAAAATGAATATTTAGCATCTTCAGATATTTTAAAACTTTTGAAACTTATATTTCCTGTATAATATTTCTATAATACTTTCAATTCATATCAATAATTTGTTTTTCAGTATTTTTACTATGTAGGTATTTTTCACTGCAGATAATCATTTTATTAAGAAATTTTTTGTAAGTGTTCTATATCCCTACATCTAAATCTTTCCAACTATATGAAGAGAATTCTCTTTTCTTCTAGGTTAGTTACTTCAAGAAATGCTTACTCTTTTATCTCTTATTAAGGAAAAATAATTTCTTCAAAATTCTACCCTCATGCAAAAATCTGGACAGGCCATGTCTAAGTGATAGGCCCAGCCTTAACTATGGGCCTTCTCTTACTTATATCTAGAATCACGCTTTGCTTCTTAGTTTGATCCTTTGGGTCTTGTGTACTGTTTCTTCCTCCTTGTTGATCTAGTATTTTATCATAGTGAAAGAATGTCTCTGGCAGCGTGGGTGCAGTCAAGAGATAGAAACCATACTCAGATTAAAAAGGTGAAATTTAATATAAAGAATTACAAACTCTGACAAAAGAATTATGACAAAACTTAAGGAAGCTCTATATTGTACCCTAAGAGTAAGAAAGGATAGTACAGAAGGATGAACTTGAAGGAGTTTGGATTTTGAGTAGATGTGATTGGACCGGTGGATAACAGAAAAGTTCACAAAATTAGCCAGGTTGGGGATGGTTTAGAAGAGCTGATCAAATAATAGGCATCCTCTAGAGTTCAGGCTGAGGACAAGTAAGTGATCAGCAACTGTTGGCCTGGGTGCGGAGGGAATCCACACAGCCAGAGACAGAGAGAGAGAGAGAGAGAGAGAGAGAGAGAGAGAGAGTGCTTGCCAACGTCTCTGCAGAGCCCTCTATTTAAAAACTTAACATCATACTCATTTTAAAGGAGAAATGCTTCCTGTGTGCCATTTATCTTTTCACACAGGAATCTGAAAATTATCTGCTGGCAAATTTATACACCTGACTGCCAATGTGTTTGCAGATGACTGCAAGTAGTTTGATTCACTATGTAGACTTTAAAAAACAAATAATCAAAAAGGAACAAAAATGAAATCTTTTTATAGTTAGGCTCCTCTCCAATCTTGGCTATGCTTGGTGCCCCAAAATATAGGGTTTTTTTTTGGTTCAGTGCCTTCCTTTATAATTTCTAGTTTCTTGCCAGGATGGGGAGGAACAGTCACCTGCTACTCTGAATAGGCTGACTATCAGAGAACTTAATTGTGTCTTGTAGAGATTTTAATTATTATTACTGTTCTCAGCACCGCTTTCCAACTTCACTATCTGTAGCACTAAATGTCTCCAAGCATACATACACTTCCTATTTTGTCCATAGTGAAATGACCTGTATATTATTGGCATACCTTTTTATAGACATTTGGCATTTTGCTTTTGGTTTTGTTATGACAATTTCTTTCCATTTTCCTGAACTCTGTTGACATTTTTTTTTCACATGTTATTAGCCCTTCTCCAATGGGTTTGTCTTACAGATTTCTGTATTTTTAATTTCTTCACTCCTTTTAGTGGAATTTTTAGAAGTAGAGAAAAACATATGTACTTAGCTTACAGTAGTTGACTAGAAGTCTTATAAGGAACTTAAATTTTAAAAATCTTAGAGGAGCTCCTTCTAAATCTTATTTTTTGCCTATTAGGTTTTATGAAAGTAAATTTTTAAATATGTGACCTATAGTTTTAGCCATGCAGCAATCATGTTCTGTTGAAACAGCATTAAACATTCTTTTGAGAATGATTGGATTGCTTATTAGGAGCTACAGGGATTCTTAAGCATACAAACTTGTCATCCACACATGGAAACTAGAGGGAGCAGGGCATCCATATTGAGAAATGGACATTTACAACTCTACCTAGGGTACTTACAGTTGGGAGAAATATCTAAATGTCTAAATATCTTTGACTTTCCCTATAGGACAAGATTTAAACATTTTGGGAATAATTTGCTAAAGTTATCCATTTTTTGTTTAAATATAAGAGAAGTTTTGTACTGACAACTGCTGGTATTAAGAACTCTAGAAATGCTAATGGTAGCTCATTGTTTTGATAGAGGATAGAGTTTTAAAGATGACCAAGGTGAGATATTTAACAACTGTACTACTCTTGGCAGAAGGAATGTAAATGTTAACACACCAAATGTATCTAACTTAAAAGTTGAAGAGTGTTAGCTGGGGGTCAGGCAAGGGATAAAAATTTATTTTTGTGAGCATGGTAGCTCAAATAATATTTCCTTACATTGGGCTGAAGGTAACTGACTGAAATTAGCATGGCTAGCCATATTTTTATGCCAATAATATTTTCCCTGGAGGCAGAAATAAAAAGAACCTAAGGTTGGGGGGTTTATCATTTTTTCAGTTCAGAGATTTCTTTGAAAAATTTGATGAAAGCTATGGACCCTTTGTTGAGGAAAAAAATGCACATACATGATATTCTACCATAATTTCCATTCACTTCCTTTAGTAATACCTCTGAAGTGTGGATACCCAGTTAGGAATCACTGACTTAAAGATTTTCCCTAGGCCCCAGGGTTATTCTGCTAACATAGCTTTAAAGAAAACTTGAGGGGCCAATATCTACACTTAGTACAAGAGACTATTTTTAGTCATTGGTGTTTCAATAATGACAGTATATTAGGACAAGTGCCAGTTTCTTCTGTATCTTATCATGTTTAATCTCATAACAATCTGTAAAATAAATTTATACAACAAGGAAATTGAAATTATTAAAGGGTAGGAGAATAGTCTAAAGAATCATGGTTAGTAATTGATGGAACATAATTCAAATCCATGATCTGAATAAAATATGTCTCCATCTGCCAATTTGTATACTCAATTGTGTTTATGAAAAATAAAATTTGAGAATTACAATCTATTATCTGTATCACCATAAAATATTGGAGTAGCAGATATTAATTATTCTTTATATTAATATGGTTAATCTAAGTGGTAGGTCTTAAGAAAATGAAAAAAAAAAAATGTGTCCAGTTTCTCTTTTACTAGCATGTTGTGTGTGTGTGCGCATGTGATTTTTCACTTTACTAAAACATTTTTAAAAATAAAAGAAAATTGATAAAATTAGTCTGAAAGTTATATAAAATAAATAAGAGAATTTAAATGGTAAAAATATTTCAGGTTAAAATGAAAAACAAACAAACAAACAAAAAAATCTATCCTAATCTACACTCTTAACCCTGATTTTTTCCCCCTGTACCCTTATCACAACCAATGGTGACACCATCCACTGAATCATCTGTCATTCATAGCTCTCCTCAGTTTCTCAACCCAATACACCCTCATGAAGTCATTTCCAGTCTGATTTCTCCCAGAGCTTCCTGTTTTTAGGCTTAATATTCCCAGCCCAGACTTCACGTACCTGCTAGAGAGGTCTTTGAACAACAAAAAGTTGAGGATGGGCCTATAGTGAGTCTGCCAGCAGTGGTAGTGGCTTTATACCTACAAACTAAAGGCCACCAGGAGCCATCAGATGGTTTTCCCTGAAGTTCTTTCGTTTCCTCACAAGCATGTAAAACTGCCACTTAAATTGAATTAAGTTTTCTTAATTTTTAAAGCATTCTGATTATGGTCTTACATTAGGAAAATTAAATAGAAGGTTTTCTCATCAGATAATAACATTTTAATACATGTATTTGGATAAATTCTGTTCAATCCTAAAAGGACAGAATGTCTTCAAATTGTAAAATCCATTGATGAAATTCATTTAGCAACTGATCCTTTTTAGGTGATGGCTTTGTGAAAGATAGTGGTTTGTAAAAGGGTCACTATCTGAATAGTCTGTAGGGAATTGAATTGAGGGAAAATATAGAATTCCACATGTTCATACATTATTGTCTGTGGCATGTACTTATGATTAAGGGATAGTGGGGGTATACATAATCAATCAGTAAAGAAAAAACATCACAAAGATACATACCAAATTCTTGATAACAGTCAATCACTAGTCTCAACCAGAGTGTTTATCAAATTTTACTTAGGTGTTTTATGCATTTTCTGTGTCTTACTATTTTATAAACAGAACATAATACAATAAATTATTCATTTGTATAGAATTTATTAGCACTCTTTTTCAATCACTCTATATGCAACTATTTGGTAAAGTATTTTTTTTTTTTTTTTACTGAAATATAGCTATCCAATTTTAAGAGTTAAAGAATGTTTTTAATATAACAAAATGTTAATTCAAAAGAAGATTTTTATGGTGTATAGTTGAATTCTCATTACTAAAGCAAATAGACTACATTCATAATAGTTTAGAAAAATTACACAATACAAATTCATCTTTCACAAATTTGTTTTCATTATACTCAATTAAAATCAAAGTGATCAAGCTTGTAAGTAGACATGAGCTCCTATTTCACAAATAATGACTTAAATTTTTATATTTTGAACTTTTACATGATAGGGTTTTGAATATTTTCACCATAAAGAAATAATAAATATCTGAGGAAATACATAAATTTAACCTGATTTAAACATTATGCAAAAAATATGTATTAAAATATCATGTTACCTTGTAAGTATGGGTACATTTATGTTGTTACAAATAAGTTCAATCAATTTGATAATAGAAAATGTTATTGGGAAATGCCTTTGGGATCAAAAGCTATGATGGCAGCATAGGAAATAGGGTTGCACTGAGAGGCATCAGTTTGTGATTGGACTTGCCTTGATCATCTGGTACCTGTGCAGCTAAAATGACCCTATCACTTTGTCCTGAGTTGGCATCCACCCTGGGAGAAAGTGTACATTTAGGGAAGTGGCTCTCTGCAGCTGAGGGGTAGGCTGTCTGAAGACTGTTTACTAGTAGTACACTCAGATGTGGGGGCAATAGGTTTTTCCTTGAAGGGTAATCTGAGCACCAATCCTTCTGCATGTCAATAAAAACCTAGTTTCTGGTCAACATCACCAGAGGCTAAAAAGTGCATTATTGTTGTTTGATACTAAATACAAACGTGACTTAACATGGCTAATTCTCTATATGCTGAGATAAATTAAGATACTTAGGAGAATACAAGCTAGAATAATGTAAAATTCTTCAGAAATCAGAATGCTTAATACATACTGAAACCTTAGGGAGAGGTAAGAAACATACGATTAGAACTCTTTCTTTTAATACGGATTTGGTTTGAACAGTTTTAGAGGATGGCAAATTAATTACATTTCACATGTCCTTAGGTAAGACAAATTTGCCTTGTATTTTTTTAAAACTGTTCTACCTCTGAGAAGTTAAGCTCTCCATTTCCACTTGTGATCATAATTACTCTTTATTACATTTATCTTACTTCTACAGTATATAAAATACCAACTTTGGCCCGAGAGTCCCTTAGCTGTCTCTCTTATGTATGTCTGTTACCTGGACAGCCTACCTTATTTTCTTGCCCAAAGTTCAATAATTTCAACCAATTTCTTATGATTGTCCAGTCTGTTACTTCATCTTCTGTACTTTCTATTAGTCACTCATCAGCCACCATCCATGCAAAACACAAAGACAAAGATGAAGTAAGCCCCATTATTGTGCCAGCCTATTACATTGCTAGGGGTCTTCATTTTTATTGGCCCTTGTACTACTCAAAAACCTCTTCTTATATTTCCCCCAGGGAGGATTTCTTTCCTCTCATCTAATTTGGACCCTTTAAATGTTCCAGAAGCCTGCGATCTTCTTGCTGCTCTCATTTCACCACTCATGCATCTTCTGCAATAGTCACTTGCTGGCTGCTCACTACATGTCAGTCAGACTCTGTTTCATGATGGCATTAACTCATTTACATCCTGTACAACTTCAGTAAGTAGGCATTATAATTTCCATCCTAAAAATGGGGCAACAGACAGTTTGAATAGTCCTTTCTGCTAAATACATAGTTTATTATTTCAGACATCTTACACAGACACCTAGGAACTTTCCCCTCATCCAAAAATGAGTGGCAGGCACTGTATGAGGTTTTAAGTATGCAGAACCATAAGACCCTCTCTTTGCGTTGAGGACCACAGGGTCAAGTGAGGAGCCACTAGTAGATGAAGTGCTAGAATAGAGGACACAGCAAAGGCTATAGGAGCCCATAGAACAGTGTTTACCCTGCCCAGAGGATTGGAAATGATTTCACAGAAGAGGCGATGTTTAATTTAGAGCACGGATTGAAGTGGACAGAGCAGACATGGTCTGTTAGGGGTCAAGTAAGTCAGAATGGGACGGAATCCTACACAACAGCATGGTGGAATGGAGAGGCCTAGCATTTTTCAGCCAAGCTCCGAAAAGCCCATCTGAAAATTCAGTTCACTGGGAGAATTGATAAAAGATCATGTCAGAAAGGTAAGTTAGAAAAAAAAAAAATGTTTTTCATAAACGTCCTCCCTCCCTAATCTATGCACAGCTTTTGGCAGATGAATGGATCTCTATAGTACTAAAAATGAAACTACAGACTTTCCACATATTTTTTATTAAAATCAAGGAAATTATTTGAAAAATTAAATAATGATGCTTCAATTATTTGAAGGACTCCAATTATATATGAGATGAATCAATATCTTTATTCATCTCTAAGTAGTCCCTTGAAATTTTGTTTTTAATTTAGGTGCTCATACCAGGATAACAGACCCCATAAGTGAGCCTTACGAGGAAAGTGTAGTCAATTATACTGCTTAGGTGTTTCAGGATCACGTGTGATGAAATGACGATACTGTTAGATACTGTTTAAGATTATCTGCATTATTGTAGAGAAAGTTTCAAAAGGCTTTTAAGACACTTCTCTTGCCCTGTGACAAAGAAGAAGTTTCTATCAAACAAACAACTCTCCTTATCATATTTTTACTGCAAATTACTTTGAAAATGTGTTTATCATTAGCATGTGCCTACTTCAAGTGGTCACTACATAAATTGTATGTTCGTCCCACTTTTCAAACAGATGGCTTTTCTGGAAGCAGAATTTATGTATACTTGGGAAAAGGATATAGTTAACATCTCATAGTCATAAATCCAATATGAGCTATTGTATAGATTAACCCAGTTAATAGATGTTATAACCATAACTCAAAAAAAAAAATGTAAACCACAGTGGCACAAACTGATCAGATGCTCGAATCTGATGATTCATCTCAGATGTCTGTAACAGGGTTAAATTTTAAATGGACACTTCAACATTACTACCAGGTAGTAATCAGTTTTATTATAGGTAATTTTCACCTAGCAATCGATTCTGAATTTAGTTTCAACAATACTTCTGAATAGGTTTTTAAGATTTGGGGCTGACATAATTAAAGTTTCACTTTGTCGTTTTGATATATAATCTCAGTTATGAATCATTCAGCATTATCAATACTTAATCAGGTTGCCACTGCTGGGAATTAAAAGTTGGAACTGACTAAAATATTTTTGTGAGAAAGTGGATGGTATGAAAAGGGAAGAAGAAACTTATGTTAATTCATAAGGGCTACTCACAGGGCTACACATTTGTTTGCAGCTGGGTCTGGTTTGATTTAAGAAACTTGTATGTGGACATTCACTGATCCCGAGATTTATTTTTCCAGACTTACTCGTGTTTTATTTTGTCTTTCAGAAGGATTCTAGAGAATTTTCTTTAGACTGACGTATTTTCTATATGGACATGGAATTTTAATTAAAAACCAAAGCTAAGGAAAGAAGTCTAGAAGAACTCATAAGTTATTTCAGAGAACAGAAATATTTAAAATGCCATGTATATCTTAAAATTTAAAAATGAACTATTTGTGAATATATATGTTAAGAATTGACACCATTTTGGCATGGTCCAAGTTTTTGTTGGTTTGAGATTTTACCTTGGCAGTGATTGCCCATGATGATTTCAGATCTGAGATTGCAATTACAGATCATCAGAATTTAAATACATCTAATTGATTTTATTATTGTATATGCCATATATTCCAAATAGCAAATTATACAGATATTTTCCCTACATTTTTATAACAGAGGCTCTTATCCCTCTATCCTTCATGTGGTATAGATGAAGTACTGTCGGAGGACATGTGCTGTTAGAGCCAAGTCTTATATGTGAACAAAAAATCCTAAATTGAATTTCTTGGGCATAATGGCTAAAATTTAAAAATTGTAGATATCATGTAGTCTAATCAATGAAGAGGTGCATAGCAATTTAGAGTATAATTTCTGAAGATAAAATGCCCACTTAGAATTTGAGCTCCCACTACTTACCAGCTCTTTCGTCTTAGACAAATTACCTATTCTCTCTAGGTTAAGTTTTGTTATCTACAAAATGGCAATTATAACAGCACCTGCCTTGTAGGGTAATTTTACTAATTAAATGAGTACAGATATGAAAACTAATTTTATTTCTTTTCTGTGTTTTTTTGTTTTTTTTTTTCTCTTTGGTACCGGGATTGAACCCAGGGGCCCTTAACCACTAAGCAACATCACCAGGTTTTTTTTTTTTTTTATTTTGTATTTTATTGTGAGACAGGGTCTTCCTAAGTTGTTTAAGTCCTCACTAAGTGCTAAGGCTGTCTTTGAACTTGCATCCTCCTGCCTCTCCTTCCAACAAATTAACTTGCCCAAAGGAAGACAATTCCGATTTTTTTTATTTCTTCTATCTACTAAATTATCTATTTGATACGACTTAAAGCATGTCCTCTTTTTTTTCTAGGCACAGAGGTGTCTTTGTATTACTTGTTGCTTCAATTTAATTTTTGAAATGGCAATGCACTTATCTAACCCCAAAGGCAAAGCAATAGAAAGACTATGGCAGTGTTTCATACCTATATCATTTAGCCCACTTAAGGCTCCTTCAACCAGCCCTCCACAAAGGACCGTTTTGATAGTTTATTGTGTAATCATTCATTTTTTTAATAAAAATACAAGTACATGTGAACATTTAATTTTATTTTCCTTTCTTAATGCATCAAAGACAAGACATTAAAAACAGTTCGTACCTATCTTTCATGACTTAATACTTTTGGAGGTCTTTCTATGTCCATTTGTAGAGAAGTTTTCCATTCTTTCTAATGGCTGTAGATGATTGCAGTGTTTGGCTGCATGTCAGCTTATTGTATTTGTCCTCCTTGCTGGATTTTGGGCACATTCTACACGTTTGCTGTTACAAGCAATATTGCAATGAAGAGCCTATATCATTTCACATGTGGGAAGATATATCGGTACATAACTTTCTAGGAGTAGTATTGACAGTTCAAAGGGTAAATATAAATAATTTTTATAGGTATTACTAAATACCATCCATAGAGGTTGGGCCAGTTTTTATTTAGAAACATATGCCTGCACACATTTTCCCATGGACTATGTAATAGAAGATAGGTCAGTATCAAATCTTTGCTTATTTTTTCAATGGAAAAAGTTGCCGATATTATTCCAGTGTACATTTTTTTTTGGGGGGGGGCAAGGGCAGGGGGTGCTTATTTAAACAATAGACATTTATTTTTTCATAGATCCAGAAGCAAGAACTCCAAAATCGTGGTGGTAGGGATGTGCTGCCTCTGAGGATCTAAGGAAAGGTGCCTCCTTGTTGCTTCCAGCATCTGGTAGCCTCTGGTGTCCCAACTTATAGATGTATCACTCCGATGTTCAGTCTTCACATGGCAATTATCCCGCCTCTCTGTGTGTTTTCACATAGCTGAAGGACCCAGTTATATTGGATTAGAAGACAGCAGTATCCAATATGACCTCATCTTTACTAATTATATCTCCAAAGACCCTATTTCGAAATCAGGTCATATCTTAAAGTAGTAAGATTCAAAATTTCAATATAGCTTTATCCTTGGCGGGATAAGTTCAACCCCATAGCAGTGCTCATTAAATATTAGTGGAATGAATATGTAAGAAGAGTCTTAAACTGATAACTTCTCAATAAAAGTGGTACTGACTATAGTGTTTTCCATATGGCCAAAGCAAATTATATATCTCCATATCCTTAGACTTTATCATGTCTTTAAATTGATTAAGGTCCTATACTCAACAAGAAGAAAGAAATCAGAATAGATTTAAATACAATCTCTGGGAATCCCTCCTTGTCTAGTTAGCACATGTCGTCTGGGCAATGTATTAAAGAAGAGAAGCATCCCCACTTGCATTCTCCTTAGACATGGGTATCAATACAAGGAAATATTCTGGCAGGAAAAGCAAAGGGTCTCCCAGCAGAAACCAAAGTATTTAGCAGACAGGATCTTTTTTGTTTTGTTTTGTTATTTTTTTTGTTTTTGTTTGTGTGGTGCTGCAGATTGAACCCATGGCCTTGTGCCGTGTGAGGCAAGCACTCTACCAACTGAGCTATATCCCCAGCCCCAACAGGATCATTTTAAAGATATTTCTTGTGTACTTATAACATGTCTTTCCCTAACTGTGAATCAGATGTGCTAATCTGTATGTCTTTTTCATGGATTTATCTTTTCTTGACCTATACACATCATTCCTAATTAACTGATTTTTGCTTCTTAAATTCCATAAACATTTTAGAAATTAGCAAGATTAGCTTTAGGATCAGAATTGCAGATATTTCTCTTGTTTGCAGCTTGGCTTTTGAGGCCTTTACGGTATTTTATAATATACATAAACATTTTAAATCAAATGTATTGATTTCTTCTTTTTTAGGCTATGAATTTTGTTTCATTGTTTGAAAGTAACTTCTTTATAGTTTAATTCTGCATTGATTTATTTTATTTGACAATCTCACTCAGGAAATTCTACTTTAGTACATTTGATAGGGTAAAGAAGTAATGGAAGCAAGGCAGGAAGTATTTTGACGTACAATTTTTGAGCTTTAGAAAATTTTGACAAAAATAGTCTATAAAAAGTTAAGTATTTTGAGTGAAATGATAACCCCCTGGTCAACTGAACAGCCATGACTCTGATTATTTTCATTGTCACAGAAGTTGATATTGGCTTTAATTATTGCCTATTCCCTTTCTATTTTGAAATGATTTTCTGTGATAAAACTAACAATATTTATTAGGCACTTGGGAGTAGAGTGAGCACCTGCATGATAGGTGCTTGTAATATTTATGATATAATAAATTGTACATTGAAATAATTTTCTTAAAACTTTATTTGTTCAAATGCTTTATTTCTCAAAGTATTTGTTCATATTTTTATAGTAAACACATATTGAGACTATAATGGTTATGAAGTGCATTAAAATTTTAAAAATCAAACAAAAATTAATAAATATTTAATATTTAAAGATATCTCTAATTTAATATTTAAATATTCTGAGTTTTAAAATTGTGAATCCCCAATTTCTCTTTGAATAGTTTATCAAGTATAAATAAATGAGTGATGATTAAACTTGTTTATCAGTTAATTTTATTTAATTATAAAAGGTTAGTGTATATGACCTTAAATAACACATTTTCATAGAATTAAATGTCTTTATACACCTGTGGGAATCCTTTTATTTTTTCCTGGTTTTATAAAAAAGTTGATAGGCCTGGATGATTACCTAATTGTTATAATTTTTTAGAGACACATTGTATTTATATGGAACATAATGGTGAAAAATTTTACTTCATAGAGTAAAAATAAGCTGTAGGACCACAAATAAATAAAGTACAGCTAAAATCTTTAGGGAGAAAGAATATGTGGATCTGTGTATAGATTACATTAGGAGGATGGAAACTTATAATAAGTGCACATCATATATCATACATACCTATATACATAAAATATACATATGCATTAATATATTTAAATACATAATGTACATATATTTAAAGTCAGGATACAGTTTATGCTTTTTAATACCTGCATGCTTACACATGAATTACATTTCCATGTTTCTTATTCACATTAATATATAATTTTAATCGTTAAATGCCAAAGTCCCTACCAAAGGTTTAAAATTCAGGAATACAGAAAACTATTGCTCAAAATGTATTTTAATCTGTGTTCTAAATCTAAATATATTACACCTCCTCCAGGGATCAAGAAATACACATTAAATCAATTATGTTGTTCCATTATATTCTGCAGAAACTTAAACACTGGGGTTGACAAATATTAACTATGAATCCCAGGATTTATTGGATATACTATTGTACTAAACATAATGACATTTCATTCTCATGTTTTTGGTGAACACATTTATTTTTAGATGTACAGGTGATTATTTACTCAATGAGCTGCTTATCTGGAATATCAAATACTTTATGTATGCACCCATGAAATGTAAACAACAACAAAAATAAATGCCAAGAAAAAAATCCTAATATATCTGAAAATAGCTGGTTCAGCAGAAACCTATTTGAGATTTCACAAACCCAATGAGATGTTTCACGTTGGAGGTGCATGTGAATTAAATATGCAAGTTGTGTGTTGAAAAATATCAGTTTGTAATTGGATCTTCCTTGAGGCAGTTCAGACATGCTTGGTGGACATGGCTTTTGGTCTTGAAATTACTTTAAAATTAATGGGGAAATGAAAGTATCTGGTATACAGTATCTCTTGTTATAATACATATTCTTTTTTCAGTTCTTCTGAAGGAAATGCATAGCCAAATGAAAAATAGGTTCAAATAGCCTTTTAAATTGTTTGAATTCCTCTATTAAAGAAAACCTAGGGGGCAAAGTCAAAACAATAATTTTCTTCTTATTTCTAGTGAACATTTTTAGAACCCAGCAAATAGTAGAAAACATGGTTAATTAGTAAAACTGACAAAAAACAACCTCTATGAGTCTTTTACAGTCTGTTTATCTATTACATTGTTAAGTAACATGTCATATGTACAGAAAATATTTTTCTAAATTTCATTCCTTTTTTTTTTAATTTAAAGGAGATGCAATATAGTCCTATGTACAATCATTTGTTACAACTAATTCCTATACTCTGAATTGTTATAATGGGTACATTATTGAATACTATTCATTTTTAATTTACTTTAGAAAATACAGCTGTTTTAAAATTATAGAAAGTAATTTATCAAGGGAAAATAATTTATTGTACAATCTTCTAAAAAATCTTGGGAATATAAATAACTTATAAGTGATATTTAAGTACTCATGATTTTAGTGATGTATTTAACTCTAGTTTCTATATACCATAGCTTATTCTGAAATTTTAAAAAAATCCAAATGTATTTATTTTGATCTTTCTACCACCCAGTGGTACTATTTGAAAGTACTTTCTTTATCAGAAGCATTAAATAACAATATTTCTTATTTGTGTGGACACTACAAACAGGAAATTTATGAAATGAATGTTTTATTACACTGTGATAGGCAACTTTTAATTTTTAGAATATGACTGGATAATATTAAGTGCTCAGTAAATATTTGGTTTTTGATTAAATGAATTCAATTATTAAACATTTCTTCTGAAAATCACACTGTCAAAGTTTTAGCTTATAACCAGAATATCTTTAGGTATTTATTTTCAAAGTCATCTGTATCCCAGAATGACTAAAGTATTTAAATATTTTCATCACATTTTCAAAAGAAAATACATTAAACATGCAAAAATATCTTAAGAAGCACCATAATCCATACTGATATTGCAGATATTCTCAAGTATGTTGCTTCTTTAATCACACTTAACGTTTAATTGCACAGTTTGTGCTTAAAAATCACTGAAATTGGTTCAGAGGAACTTTCAAATACTTGCTTTCTCTATGCTATACTTTTAAAAATTGAAATAAATTTTAGGTTGTGATGTCCCAGTACATGTTTTAACACATCTGTGAATTTTAATTTATATAAATTTCAATTAAATACCTACAAAGTGAAGAATTTTATTTTTATGAGTGGATTTTGCATACCATTAGAAGATTGATGAATAATTAATCTGAATATATGAATTATTTTACTTTTAACCTAAGTAACCTATGTTAGTATATTATCATAAATAATTTTTGCTTCATCTGATGAAACAGACTGAAGTAAAAAATTCTTAAATGTAAAAGTACTGCAGAAACATTTTTTAATAATTTAACCTGTAAATTTTTCAAGTCATAAAGCAATCCTATATTTAGTCATCTCCTAGTTATTCCATTTTAGTTTAGTCTGATTCTTAAAGGAAAGATTTAAATGATGACCAAATAGACCCTTATAATTAGCTAAAATTTATGCAAGAATTTCAGAAATTCTGGAAGTCATAATATTTCCAACTACTAAGAACAGAAAAGATTATAAAGTCACCTACGAGCTTATTATATCCTCATATGTGGGGCTAGAACACCATCAAAGCAAAAACAATTTTAATAGAATCCACAGATAAAAGTCACTTTACCTGTTCTTAGAAAGCTTCCCTGTACATTATGCAAAGGACAAGACATTATTAGACATAACATTGACCATTCAATATTGTAATTTCTTTTGCCCTTTTAAGAATTGTTTAGCAGAATAAAGTGTCTACTGAATACTGTAACTTCCTTTACTTTTATTCTTCCTGTAGTTGTGTAATAGAATTATTCAGCAGAATAGTGTCTATTGTAACTTCCTTTACTTATATTCTTTCTATAGTTGTGTAATATAATGGTCAAAGAGCAATTGTCACACATGTAGAAGGCAGAAGGTAGTATAAAAAAGCTAAAGTCTAGAATAGCCAATGCTAGCAAGAAATTCAGTGTGTGTGTGTGTGTGTGTGTGTGTGTGTGTGTGTCTGTGTGTGGCAGAGGGATGCTAGGGATGCAGCCATAGAGTTGAAGTGGACTATGAAAAAAAAAAAAAAATCAGTGTGGGAATGATGGGGAGAGAGGTGTGAAGGAGGGAGAGAAATGCACAGAAGCAAATGCGTATTGAAGGCAAATGACTCTTCCACTACAGAGGAGGATTAGAATAAGTTAAACCATATCCAGAAAGAACATTAATGCATGTGTATATCAGGTTTTCATCATCCTTGAATTACTTATGATTTTCTGTTATTTATGAGGGGTGGTAATAACCTCCTCCCAGAAACCAGAAGTACTTAAAGTGTTTGAAAAACATGCCTGCCTTGGGCAGCTGGGCATCTCAGATCTCTGTCTCCTCAGGAGGTGGAATCTGTGCTAGGATCCCAATGCCCAGTCATGGATAGCAGCTCCCCAACCAATCTCTTGGCTTCTAGACCCTTTCCCTGTGATTATTCCTGGGGACTGCAAGATGATTTTGCTTTTTTATTCTTTAAATTATTTTTTATTTTTATTTTTGTAGTGCTAGGGATTGTACCCAGGGCCTTACACATGCGAGGCAACTGCTCTGCCACTGAGTGCTACTTCTTTTTTCCTTTCTTAATTTGAGTAGTGTCTATTTAAATTACTCAGGCTAGACTTGATCTTGTGATCTTCCTGCTTTGGCCATCCTGAATGGCTGGGATTAAAGGCTTGGAAAACCCAAACATCAGTCTCCTATTTAACTCCTCTGAGCCCTGTTACCACTCTGAGGCCTTTCCACTTTATTCCTCACTGTGTTCCATCCATCAAGTACAATATGCTCCACAGAAGCTGATCCATTTGTATACCCTATGCCATACTTTGTCAGTTTGAGAATTTTAGAAGGAAAAGAAACTAATTACACTGGATTATTGTTATATACTAAACATGTTCATATACTGTGTGAAATTGTTGTTTACTCAAAGTGGACATTATTGCTTCAGTTCAATGAACAAATGACCTGAGGTTTCACTCCCTATTGCACAGCCAGGAAAACACAGGGCAGACTCTAGAAAGGAATTGCGATCAGTATTTGTATCCTTTTCTCTCAATATACCACCTTATTAATGTAATTTACTTCCTTTGTTTGTAATGTTCTTCCTACCTACAAATATCCAAACTCAGATTTTTCTTCTCAACCAATATTTTTCTTGTTTTCCTGAATTCAGTATTTTCATTTAAAAGGTAATTTTCCCCTTCAATGAGTAATTATAGGAAAGGTATATCATAAATATTTATTATAATTATTAATGTTCATGACCTTTCTTTTAAGCTAAATTTGAAAGACTTTTAGGATATTAGCTATTTAGAATAGAGGATATATGCCTTTTTAATTTTTTATGCTGGGAGTTTATAAAGTGTACCTCAATCAGTGTCAGAAATAAGTTAATGAATGAAGGAAAGAAAAAATGACTACTTTCCCTGAACATTCATAAATTGAATACTGTTATTAATGAGGTCACATATAATAAAAACCTACTACTAATAGTACTTCCCTGTTGTTTGAAGTTGCTGAGCAGTATATAGTGTCCATGAATTGACCTTTTCTAGTGAAAACATGACAGAAATCTAAGATACCATTTCATTTCTAAAATATTGTTTAATTTTCCATGGCTATTTTCCAATATCAGATCAGGAAGGGAGCCCTCTCACCGAGATTCTTTATGAGGCAGTCCTTTTCCACTGCCACTCTCCCACCCCTGCACAGTGTGTGTCAAGACACAAAGCCACATTTTCCTTTGACTCATAGCCTCCTGAAGCAAAGACATTAGCGGTAGGGGCCTTCCATACACCATATATCTTTCTTCAGGGTTTATTATGACTGTTTTTGCCTAAGTGGGTGGTAATATTATTTACTGCTACTCTAATAAAAACACAAAAGAATAGATAACATTAACACAGGTTTGTATGCATTATGATTACCTCTAACTGGATGCCCTTGACATCAGGATCATCACAGAACATTAAAATAACACTAACATGAATATTTAATATAAGAACATATAAATCATAGTTTCAAATTTAATATATCTGCTGCAAATAATTAAGTTCATTATAAAAGTAGAAGAGATAAGAAATAAATGAACAATAGGACAAAGGACTTCTTATATGAATTATTCTATATGAACATGAGATGAGAAAGTGAAAAATGGAAGACTTAATTAAAGTCATAAATAATACAATCTTGCCTGCTTCATTACCACAGGCATATTTGAGATATTTTATTAGGTATAGAGGAAGGATTTCCTTAATTTTATTTAGTTGTTTGTTGTTACATGACTTTAATATAAATGACATTAATTAACTGAGATTGTTCTTACAGATTAAAAACAGAGATGTCTTCCTTTGAAGAAGAGCCGTATCTAGGAAAACAGTATTGCATATTAATTTCCTGAATTATACAAAATAGTAAATAAATTTCTAAGTGATTAAATAAGAGCAATTACCAAAATTACTAGATTCTTATCTAAGTCAATTTTAATTTTGCAAATTATTGATCAAACACTTCTAGACTCAATTTCTCCTGTGCACCAATGAGAAGGAGGCAGGGGTAGTCTTAGTCCCTCCTGCAAAGGCATTTTAGCATTTTATTATTGGAGGATTAATTTTAAGTAATTGAGGATAAATTGTGCTCACAGGATTCATCCAAAAAAGGATAGTTGGTGCCTTGTTAGAAGGTTGATTTGAAAAGATCAATTAACTAGATCATCTAATTCATTATAATTGCTATTAGGACACAATGATAATGAACACAGAATCTACTAAGTCTACCCAGTTACTTAATATCTCCCCAGGGGACAGATGGTAGAAAATATCTTGTCTGTGGATATAATGAGAACCAGATTTCAATCCCAGCTTGGCTACCACAAATTTTAGGATTTTGGCAAATGTTTTTCCTTTTAAACTTGTTTCCTTATTAGTAAATCATAATATCTGTTGGAAAAGACTGTCCTGGGAACTCAGGGAGCTCATATGTACAATGAACAGAATTGTACCAGGCACATTCAACAGAAAAGTATTGGTTGTTATCAATAGATGGGATTTCTAACCATGTGGCTTTAGAAGAATGATAGGTAAGTTTATTAAGTACAACAAAGCTGTAGGTAGACTAAATACAGGGTTTATAGTTAATAACCCCTCTGAAAATTTATTTTAATAAAGAGGAAGAAATAAAGTCATAGACATTATTCAGATACCAATTATTATTTTTTCCTCCCTCACAGCAGAATCTATTATAGCCTGGAATGATTTACTCCGGTTTTAATATAGTTGTGTTTTCTTTCTTTATAGCTCATCACAACATTATCTTCCTAAGATCTACATTATAGTTTGTGGAGTTTCTTTCGTGTTAGTCCAAACACCTCTGTTTTCCCTTTCTGTAACATTGCTAAGATTAATCAATAAGCTATAGAGTATCTCTGCCCCAACTATGAGAATTCACTGCTATCCCCTGATCTTTATTATCTGTTTTAACCCCTCTTGCTATTGATAATCACTCCTGGTATTGTGGTTATCCTTTGATAAAGAACAAATCCATGTTCTCCTTGAAGTCCTCTTTCAACTCCACAGCTACAGTTGGCTGTCTCCAGCTTTTCTTGATTACTTTATGTTGAAGTTAGGAACAGATATTTCTAGTTCTCTCTGGGGTTAATAGAAAAGTGCTGACTGGAAAACTATGTGTTTGTATTTTTTTTTTTTTTGGTCAATTTTCCTGCCTTGCATTCTTAATGTCTCCACTAGACTTCAAAAGATCAGAGTGACCACTTACCCTACAGCTGTCGATGCTTTCAGATTCTCAGCCATGCCTGTACTGCTTGATGTAGTTTCTTTTAGATGTAATTGGTTTAATAAAAATGCAATAATAGCTAACTTTTTAAGTGTCTACAAGGTACTGTGCTAATCAATTTACCTATAATATAATTTAGCTATCACATATATATGTTGATTTCTAAATGAATTAAAAATATCTCATCATTTAGATTAAACTATTAAACTATTATACTATGTCCAAACCAAATATTGATGACAAACATCAATTTTTAACATATATATATATATACATATATATATGCATATATATGTCTCTAGTTCCATCTCTAGTTCCATCTCTATATATAGGCAAGAATGTTTTTGGAAGACATTCACTTTCCAAATCTGTTCTTGTGCCCCAAAGTATTGAATTGAAGACAATCATGGGTCTTCATTCGGTTCTGGCAAGAAGGAACTCAGTAATTGTATTAGTTTCCTGTGGCTGCTATAACAGGTTAACTGAAAATGTGGTGCTTTAAAACAACAGAAATATGTTACCTCACTGTTTTGGAGCTACATGTGTGAACTCAGGGTATTGGTAGGGCTAAGCTCCCTCTAGAAGCTCTAAGGAAAATCTTTTTCTTGCCTCCTGCAGCTTCTAGTGCCTGCAGGTGAGCCTTGGCTTGTGGCTGCATCATATTGATTTCTCTTTCCTTCTTCACATTGTTTCCAGTTGGTGTCTGTGTCTAATTTTACCTCTGCTTCTCTTTTATGAGGGTACCTGTGATGGGTTTTGCAATCTCCTGAATAATTAGGAATGGTCTTTTAATACCCAAATCCCTAAATTAGTCACATCTGCACAGTCCTTTTTCCCAAATAAGGTAATAGTCACAGGTTTCCATGGATTAGGATGCAGGCATATTTTGGAAACCATTATCATCCTACCACACGAAGACGGATAAACAAAATCTGCCATGGGCAGGAGCATAAGGGTGTTGGTGGCATGTAAGGAGCATGTTTGTCATCAGTGACTTATTCTCCCAATTTACCAGTGAGGGATTATGACATTTTCACAAGATGACTGCATTAGAAGAACCCAGCAGGAAGCATGTGGCATCCTGAGTTGGAGAAAGTGAAGGGAGTTTAGCCAAGGGGTTTTCATAAAGGCATGGGAAGGCTGGGCATGGTGGCACATGCTTGTAATCCCAGCTACTCAGGACACTAAATCAGGAGTGTTGCAGGTGAGCCCAGACTAGGCAATTTAGTGTGATCCTGTCTCAAAAAGTAAGAAGGGCTATGGATATAGTGCAGTGGTAGAACACTCCTGGTTCAGTCCCCAGTTTCCTCCCACCCCAGATAAAATAAATAAACTTATGGGTAACAAAGTTTGTTGAGGTGCTCCAAGACTAGTAACAACACAGCTGACCCTAAAGAAGCAAGGGGAAGTTTGCCTTGAATGAGAGCAGCTCTGCCCTTTGGTAGAGGGTTGCATAAAAGTGTGGGAGTGGGGTGTAAGTACCAACATGACTCATTCTCTTCTTCCTTTAGTGTTTCACTACTGCTTTCATTGACTGATGAAAAACAGCAGACAAGATAGGCTGATGAAAGCCAGGGGTCAAGGTGGCCTGTGGTGTTTGTACATTTCAGTCTCTCTGGGCACATGGCAGGATACAGATGGTGGAGATGGAACTAGAGACAAAGGGGAATACATAGGTCAATGTCACATTGGTGTCATAAATAGGAACATGGACTAAACTATTTTATTCCAAAATGCATTGCAGTTTTCACTATTTGAACTTTAATTCAACAAATTTTTATTGAGTACAGTTAATGATAAGGCTTTTTTATATAGCTGTCCAATAAATGCAAGATTTTCTGCATGAGTTAATTATTTAAAAAATAGTTTTTTTTTGTTTTGTTTTTACAATAGTGATGTGAAGCTGAACTCAAATAGGAATCAGAATAAGGGTATGTAGGATTAGCAATTAATCGAAGTTGGCAAATTATTAGATATAGAGTGGAATGGAAAATAATAGAAATGTGAATGCCAAATATGAATCCAAGATTTTTAAATGGAGTGTAAATATATTTCTGCCATGTACAAAATAAAAAAATGTAGCATGCAAGTTTAGATGGGGATATTATTTAGTTTGTGTCTAGTATTGGATATCGAGTAGTATTTATGTCAAGATGACCAGAAGCGTTTGAAATACAGGTTGATTCCTGAAATGAAATAGGTGGGAAAGGGGAGAATATAATAAAGATTCTGTTCATTTATTCATGAAATTGTATTGCATCTGTCATATGAACCATGTACTCTATGAGGATTTGGCGATAAACCACGGAATATCATTGAACAATATTACTACTTTTAGAGAAATCATTAGAAATATCATGCATTTAACAGATGAGTATAATAAAATAAGATATATATTATAACATGAGAGGAATGCATGTTTAAAAACCTGTTAGTTCCTTCTGAGAAATGACAGTTGAAATTTTAGCATTGGAGAAGCTTCAGATAGGGGCAGAGCACAGTTTTCATGTTAGAAGGGCACAGTGATTTTGGATATGATGATAACAAATATTGCATTCTATTTGGGGGGTATGTTGTGATGTTTATATTGCTTCAGATTAATTAAATAATAATAAACCACAAAGTTTGACAATTGATTCCACATGCTTGGAACTTCCATCATAGTTCTTAAAGTTATAAAATAATTTCATGTCTAGGAGGTTGGAGAGCAATTGTATA
The DNA here is from genome assembly GCA_025594165.1 of Tamias sibiricus. Lineage (NCBI taxonomy): Eukaryota > Metazoa > Chordata > Mammalia > Rodentia > Sciuridae > Tamias > Tamias sibiricus. The sequence continues at coordinate 83,319,814 of CM046660.1, forward strand.
TGGATGCAGGAGATTGCAGGCTAAAGCAGAGAATATTAAAGATGACGACATGGTTAGCATTTCCATATTTAAGGCATGAGAGGTTGAGTATCCTTCTAACCTCAGCCATACAGGGATTTTGAGTGAGTTAAAACAGTGCAGAAGGTCAGGAGAACTTAAGAATGAGAGAACAAACCTGTTGACATTGTAAAAAAGACATATTTGGTGACTTTTTAAAGAGTAGTTTGAATAGTAAGAATGTAAGAAAGTGATAGAAAAACCAAATCCCTAAGGAACAAAGCAGTATAAAATAAAGAAACAGTCCAGTTAGTTAGAAAATATTCCCAGTATAAAGAGAGAACAAAATTGAAGGAAATTTTCAACTTCAGAGTATTGGACACATAAATATAATTATATGTACAGTGAAAGTTCCATTAAGAAGTAAAGATAAAAGTATACTAAAGATAAACAATAGTAAATAATTCAAGTGAATAGAACAGAATGATGTCAAGAGTACATTTCACCCAGTAAATATTTTAAAAGGTAGAGTTTTTTTTTTTTTTTTTTGTTTGTTTGTTTGTTTGTTTGTCCTTGTGGAGATTCAGAACAAAGTAAATTAAATAAGGACTCAATAAGAAATTTAAAATAAAAATAAAAAGGTATTTTTGTAAGTTCCAGGCAGGATATTTGGATCAAATCCCCATAAATCTGTGCTTTTCTCCAATAATAGTCAAAAGTTAGAAAATTGTGATGAAGGGAGTTGCCTTCAGCCAGAGTAGCAAAATGAAAATATCAAGAGGAGAAAATGACATAATGATGGCAAATACTTTTCTGTAACACTAAATTTGGAGATCAGCATATAATAGAGGTAAGTGAAAAAATAGAAAAATATTTATGAAGCATTAAAATATGTGGGAATAAATCCACTTCCCATCCCATCCTACCCACATTTTCAGGCTCGCCTCAAGCCACCATAGCCCTTGCTAAACTCGAAGCTCATGAGTTGTCTCACAGCTTCCAAAATATGCCAACTCTTGGCTTGCCTTGAATGTTCTTCCCTAGAGTTTGATATCTGACTTCTCATAAATCAGGTCTCAGAACACATTTTCTTAACTTACTCTTATGTAAGGTCTCTCTGTAACCATCTGTTTATAATCTATCACAACACCCTCTTTTCTCCATGTTTCTTAATATAATTTATAGTTGTTTATACATAATTTTATTTTTTTTTTAATTTTCTGCTTATTAGTTGCTTCTCCCAGTAAAATAAAACTCCCCATGGATAGAGAAGACAGTGTAGACAAAGTGACAATCACATTCCCAAGTAAACAACAAGACCTCAATAAATATTTTAAGTGAGTCAACATGTAACTGAAGGAATAGGAAAATAAAATAATCATGAAGAAAAATTCGGTCTAACTTTGGTCAGGAGGAAGGGAGACAACACAGACAGAAAGTAGAATTCCATATTACATACTGAAGATCTTCAGTAAGGTCTTTATTGAGTGGTATGTTGAATAGTGACTAAATCTAACACCTGGCCACTTAATGGGTGAATGATATAGAATGACAATGGAAAACAATTGACTCCAAAGATTGGAAGGACCCTAATCTTGATTGTTGATGTCTACAAAAATGTTAGCAGGGATTGGAAGAGCATATTAGGGCCACTGAGTGATGTGGACAAATTTAAACTAAGGCCATGTTAAATCAGCCTATCCAACTGCTGCCCACCTAATTGCACAAGTAAATTATTATTTATTCTAGACATGAAGGAACAGATGCAGATTTCATTTATTTTATTATCTGGGTACCATCTGTAGCAAAATAGGTTTGTAAAAAACTATTATGGAACAGTAATTTTATTTCATTTTTCATCATTGTGCTTATCATTATCTTCTAAGTGTTCTTCATCACCGTCATCTTTGCTATCATGGTGGCATTTGTCTTGAGCATTCACAAATCTACTGACTAAATCTACTGACAGTGACCTTAATATGCTCTTCCAATCCCTGCTAACATTTTTGTAGACATCAACAGTCAAGATTAGGGTCCTTCCAATCTTTGGAGTCAATTGTTTTCCATTGTCATTCTATATCATTTACCCATTAAGTGGCCAGGTGTTAGATTTAGTCACTATTCAACATACCACTCAATAAAGACCTTACTGAAGATCTTCACTATGTAATATGGAATTTTGTGCTATGGAATTGTGCTTATCATTATATTCTAAGTGTTCTTCATCACCGTCATCTTTGCTATCACGGTGGCATTTGTCTTGAGCATTCACAAATCTACTGACTTATTGCATTAAACAGTTTAATATGCCTACATTAACTGTCTTTTCTTTTTGTCTATCCTGTTTTTCATCGTCTTATCCCTAATGCAATGAGATTTTCTCCATTTTCAGCTGGAGGGTATTGAATTAATGGTCCATAGACATAGGAAAACAGTGAAAGTTTGGCTGAAGTTAACATTTTTTAAGCAAAGAACATATAAGTTTTCACTGACCATATTTTTTTCTTTTTTTTTAAATCACTAACCAACATGAATGAGAAAACAAGTTTAAGTAGTAAGATATAAATCTTTGATGACTGAGGAAAAAATGGAAACTTAATGTGAAAAATAGTATTGCTCACTTTTATTATTGTGCAGAAATGTATTCTCTTTGGACACAAATAGAGATATAAATAGCATATGGCTAGAGAGTAATGGCATACATGCTTAAGAGTTTTTTGTCCATACCTGGGTAGTCTCTTGGTAGTTGATAAAAAATGTCTTATTCAAACCAGATCTCATTATAAAGAAATATGTTCTTGTTTCAGATTTCCAGTGTAGCACCTGTTACATTCCTCTCTTCTGTCCTGTGAGAAAACTCTTTAACTCACCTATAAGAAATAATTTTATACAGTGAAAGGAAAAACAGAGAAAAATTTTATTTCTGGAAAAATAGGCGACATACCTGACAAGTTGTATTTATTCTATTGACCTTTGGTGACATTTTCTAGTGACAGCAGCAAAGATCCAAAATAGCTTCTGTAGGCCCCACACAGAGATAAGTAACAGAGGACACTATTAATTTTAACACAGAGTAATTTATTGAGACCAAACACTCCATGATTAAAATATTGGGATTTTTCTCCCTTTCCATCCCACTCATCACTCTAAATGATCCTCATTCCCTTTTCTTTATCTATTCCCCTATCCTCCAAAAAGCCATCTGCTATTTTCTTTATGAAAAAAATAAAACCTACAATTAGTGTCTTGTTCATCTTTTCTTTCTCAAAAAAAGAGAACTATTATGCAAATACTCTGCAATTTGGTTTCAAATACTCTTTGTAGTGTGATGAGCAATTTTCCTTAATACAAACCCAGCTTTTTTGCCAGGACTTACTAATAGATTTTTTTTTTAAAAAAAAAGAGAACTTTCACTTTTCACATGAAAAGTCCTCTAATGTAAACTTACCAAATGCATATTTAGAATGGAATTATCATTGCTCTTTGAATTGTAGGAGGAAAAAAACAATCATTTTATATATTTAATTCTAAAAACAAAGGCAAAAATAACCTCAACATTTTTCTTCTACCTTAAATGTCATTGTTTTCTTTACATCAGGAAATGGCCTGTACCAAATATAACTTCCAGTAAATCAGAAAAGAAAAAAGTTTCTTTATTATTTTTTTCTGGAAGTATATGTAAGTGATGGCAGTTTACCTGTTAGCACAAATTCATTGTTTTATTTTAGCTGCTCCTCAGGAACTAAAACACATTTTGACGCAATTCATTCAGGATATGGCTAATCTGAGGTGTTTAAAGTTGCCTTATTAACAAGATAAACATTTACAGTGTAAGGTGCTTATGGAACTGACATAAAAATGATAATACTTTACCATAAGTAGTAACACTTGAGCTAAGAATCAGAAATTTAGTGATCTGACCAGGAATCCTATTGATCCTGTTTCCTCATTTTGCAACTGAGAATACCCACCTCTTTCAATTGCTTCCCAGGCTTATACTAAGGATCAAACATATGCTGCATGTCTCTGCTTTTGCCATGGATTGTAGAGACACACATGGGATCAAGATGTACCAGAGGGTCTCAAAGCTCCATATATTTGCTTCACCTGGGGAGCTTGCTGTAAAAGCAGATTCCTAAATTCCACATCTAAACCTGATTACCTGGGTACAGGGCTGGGAAAGCTACACCAGTAATGATAAACCTAGGTGATTCTTGTAAGCATGAAAAACTGAGGGCCAGAAGAGACAGAATACAGAGTCAGTATGAATTTTTTTTTTTTTTTTTTTTTTTTTTTTTTTTTTTTTTGGGTACCAGGGATTGAACTCAGGGGCACTGGACCACTGGGCCACATCCCCAGCCCTTTTTTGTATTTTATTAGAGACAGGGTCTCACTGAGTTGCTAAGCGCCTCGCCATTGCTGAGGCTGGCTTTGAACTCGCGATCCTCCTGCCTCAGCCTCCCAAGTGCTGGGATTACAGGCGTGCGCCACCACGCCCGGCTTGAGTCAGTATGAATTTAATTTGATCAGTTACCTAACATGTAGTATCTAACTACCTAATACATAATTAACCATGATATTTAATCCAATTAGATGTTTTGTTCATTTGTTTGCATGTGTATGTTTTATATGTGTGCATATTAAAATTTAGTGAAGGAACTCCCAATAGTTACACTAAGAGTATAAGCAGCCATTATTAGAGTAATTATTTAATTTTGCTAACATTCTTATCCATACTCAGCACATTCACATATGTACTCATATCTGTACTCTCTTTATAACTGTACTGCTTTGCTTTATTTCAAATATTTAATAAAATAAACAGTGAGTGAAACCAAAATCTTTGCAACCTAGTGGATGCAGATAGGCCACATGAATTCTGTGACTATTTTGGTTCCCTGGGGCAGCTAGGGAAGGGGAAATTATAGGACCTTTTCTACTTGGAAGACATTTGGAAAACAGTGATTTCAGCTTCTGCCACAAAAAGTCCTTTGAGACTGGGTGATACCACCTTATCAGCTTATTTCTTCTGTTTGGCCTGGGTTACTCCTTTCTTTGGGCATGTTCTAACACCACCCCCTTTCTTCTTTACTCAAAAAGTCAACTGTTAGACCTCACCGTGAAACCCTAGCTAGATAAAGAAAATCCACATACTTCTTGAGACACACCCCATAGCTGTGAATTATCTTTAGGCACAGCTGAACTAAACACCAGTAAAATAATAGCAGAGGTTAAGATAATAATAATATTAATATAATATAATAATATAATAAAATATAATATAGATTATAATATTATAATTTTCAAGTCCATTACTTTTATGTGTGTAATGATGATTGAGCTCTCCCTACTCTCCTCTTCCTTTCCTACCCCCATTTTCTATGACACAAAGCATTCACTGTTTACTTGCATGATTTTTTTCTGTTACTTAATTCCATGTGCCTAAATATGTTTATACTGTCAACTCTTAATTTTCAGGTTTACGCATCATTTAACAGTTTCTCAATATCAACACAGGAACGCGCTTTTCACACCCTTCCTATCACCTCCTTGCAGAAGTCTGCCTCCCTTGCTCTTAGCTTCAAGTATAGTACTATAATTTCTGCTTATATTAATATTTGTGCTTATATTATTATAATTATTTAACTATTTTCAGCTATGCTGAGTGGTGAATGTGTTTTTTTTGAGCACACGTTTGTCCTTTTCTTCAAATTCATTTCTTCTTTTTACTTAAGGTTAGTTTTCTGAGTATCTATCACTAATTTGACCTTGAACACTGGTTAGAAAAATAAATGTCCTCTTACTGTATTTTCAACTCATTATGTATTCGAACAATCACAACTTTGTGGGTTTGGTTTCCAGGGTGTTTTATCCTGTTGCAATCTAGACGGAGTGCTATCTCAGTCTGCTATACAGCATTTATTCAGGAATATTCCTTTACTATCATCCTTGATTTCTAAATCTCAAGTTGGATCCTTGTTTACTCCATGAGTGGACTCTTTTAAATCTCTCCTCACCCTTGATGAGGACATTTAGCAGAGCAGTAAAAGCAGGGAAGGTAAATTTTTAAAGGTCTAGCAAGTCTGAGCATATCTATGATGTTCACTCACTTGGTTGACATTTTGCTGGGAATAGAATTCTAGGTTTAAACAGAGCTTTTAGAATTTTGAAATAACAGATCCATTTAGGAAAAGGAACCCACAGGGTGGTCCATATTTCCATCATATATGAATTTACAGTCTATTTTCCCCAGAATACTTGTCTTTCCATTGTGCCTGACATCCACAGTCCACAATCCTTTCAGTTCAGAGCCCTCCAGAAGGTGGAGAAAGGGCTTTGTAATCTAAGTGGTTCCTAAGTGTACTTTGAAGCAATTCTGATGAAATCGGTCCTTCTCCCACCATCAACAGAGGTGTGTGGGCTAATACACTGGAGACTTTGTTGGTGCCCACCACTGGATTGCTTCTCCGTTTTCTCCTCCTGCTCAGTGAGACTTCGGACTTTTAAGTTTGATATATCAGTTGCCATGAGTCAACCACTGTCTACTTTTATTATTCTATTGTCTCCATTCTATTATTATCTTTTCATTAACCCCTTTATTGTCAATATAGTGGAATTGAGAGGGAATGGAAGGAATTCATATAGTAAATCTGCGAGGCCATCTTAAATAGAAACTCAACAGAGCATTCAGTCCTTAATTTTTTGTTGTAAAAATATTCAAAGCTACAGAAAATGTTCAAGAATAATACAAAGAGAGGGCTGGGATGTGACTCAGTGCTCAAGCCCCCAGGTTCAATCCACAGCACTGAAAAAAAAATAATTCAATGAACTTTCTATACCTGCACATAGATAAACTGATATCAAATTACTATGTATATACCACCCCTCATGGTTATGTATGAATATGCTTATGGATTTGTGTAATACACACACACATATACAATTCAATACATATACATATTCCAAATCTCTTTTTCCCTATCTCTTTATTGCTCATTCTCCTTTTCCTTCTCTCAGAGGAAACCAGTTGAAAGAATATTGCAGACATAAAATACTTCATCCATAACTATTTCAGGATCTCCTAGGATCAAAGAAAATTCTTCTGTATATCTGCAATACTTTTATCATTGTTCAGTATTTAACACTGGCATAGTATTTACATAACATATAGCCCCTATTCACATATTTCCTCAATTGTCAGAATAAAACTGTGTAGTGTGTGTGTGTGTGTGTGTGTGTGTGTGTGTGTGTGTTGTAATTCAGGAACCAATCAAAGACATAGCATTGCCTTGTCTTTGTAATGAATTTTAGCTTGAATATCCTTTTTGTATCTCTTATTTGACATTTTTAATGAGTTCTGGTCAGTTCTTTTTCAGATTGTCCTAAAATGTGGATTTGTTTATTTATTACTTATTATTAGATTTGAATTAATGTGATTGTCAAGAATACTATGTAGGTGATATTATGTGGCCTTATATAAAAAAAATTTCACTGTGGTTTTCACAGAAGATGAACATTATTTTATTTACTTTAAAGCACAAATCAAATAAAAACAAGGTACACTAACATATCCCTTTTGGTAATATGTGTTTCAAATTATACCAAAAATGCTTATAATAACTTTTGATTGGAGGCTAATTTTAGGATGCACTAAGTAATCATCATATATGTCCACTTTTTTTTCATTAAGGAAAGTTGCCTTTGTGATTATGATCAATAAATTAGAACTTTTTCTCAATTCATGAAACAAGAAATTTAAGTAGACAAATATTTATAGTCTCATGTAGCTCTCAAATTTTATGACTCTATGACTAAGACATCACTTGCCATTTTGAAAACAAAATAAATTTGAGTAAAGTTAAGATTATGGAGCAATATGTCTTATTAAAATGTTTATTCTTGTATATAAATTGGTATTTTGTAATATTTATGTTTACACATTTATTGTTCATACATTTCACCATCTTAAGGCTGACCAACTCTACACTAATAACAGATGTCTTAAAATTGGTTTATGTTTCTCTATCTGCAAGTGACTGCATTTGTAATAATTATTGTACCCTAGAACAAAGGTCAAGAATTAAAAATCCATGGCATAAATTAGGATTCACTTCAATATACTTGGTAGTAAATAAAATATTATTAATACTACAAAAGAGAATACACTGATATTAATTTTATAGACAGTTACTCTCTATAACCACTTACATCTTAATGAGTATATAAGCTTTGTTTTTATTTAAATTCTTCAAATGACATCACTTTATAAGACTAGTTGCAATAATGTCTTTTCATTTGTAATTGACTCCATTGAGTGCATTATCAAAAGCAGTAGCAGCAGCGTCTGAACAGTGTAACCATAAGTGTTTGAAATTTTGAGTTGACATGATGATGATATTATGTGGTTTTTTTTTTTTTTTTTCCTTACAGGAAGCTCTGATCATGGCCAGCATGGACCATCCACACCTAGTCCGCCTATTGGGTGTATGTCTAAGCCCTACCATCCAGCTGGTTACCCAGCTGATGCCCCACGGCTGCTTGCTGGAATATGTCCATGAACACAAGGATAACATTGGATCACAGCTGCTGCTGAACTGGTGTGTCCAGATAGCTAAGGTAAGTGCTGTCACTTCCTGTGGAAATGACACTTCTTGGTTTATATCTTCGAATCTGGAACAGTTTGGATATTTAAAACATGTCAAGCCTTTCAAACCATTAGAACAAACCAAAATTTATTTTCCATATATTAAGGATACGTTATAAGGCAGTACCTACATGCAAAACACAGATGAGACACATGATCTACTCGTATGTTTGAATTATCATACTGTGCCATTTGTGTTATATTGAGAGGCCAAAATAAAAAGCTTGCTAGTCAGAGGGAAAAATTACCATACTGGATTTCTTTGACTTTTTTGTTGTTTTTGTTCTAGTATAGTTAACAAACAAAATTAAGAAAGAAAAGATTGAATGTCAGAGTTGTTCCAATTTTTGTTGATTTTATTAAAATATGTGGTAGAATTGCCAATACTACAAATGACAAAATGCTAAATATCTTCCTTATCCTTTGGGAAGTCTTCAGCTGGTCTTTAGTGGTTAACTTCAAACAAGAGCTCAGGCATGCCACATATATAAGGGGGGTGATCTTGGTAACGGGGGAGGTGGCTCTGTGGTGAACCAGAGAACAACTGCTGCCCTCCAGGAGCCTACGATTTGGAGAACATTGCCATTTATCTGATCTTATTTTTCAAGAGGGCCTATAGTTCCAGATTTGTACATGAATTCTTCAAATTTAAATGTTATCTCTAACTTCAGAAGCACTCCAGGAACATGCAAAGCATTTACACCCATATTCCACAGGGTACACATTCTTCTTATTTAAAACATAAAAATTCTATGATCTCTTGTACTAGAAATTTTCTTGAAAAAAAATTCTCTTTCCGATAAATGTGATAAATTTAATTCATTATATTAACTCTTAGTCTACTCAAAATATGACCTGATGTTTTACAAATTTTATAGACATAATACACTTTGTACTTATAAATGGCAAAACACTAATTTACTAGTCTTTCCCTATTTCTTTTTGCATTCTTAAGAATGAAGAAAAGTCTATTACCAAAAGCAGAAAGTTGAGATAATTTTTAAAAATGCAAACCTAAGAAATTACTTGAGAGAAAAGCTCAGTTTAGTTCTATATACCATAAGGCTCAATTTAGTTTCCTTAAAGACTATGTATTATAATTTTGTGTTTATTCTCAAATCATCCTAGGACTATAAATAAGAACATAGCTAAGATTTAAATTTCTTAACTCTCTGTATATCCTGCTGTGTTCCCCACAATTTAAGTTTTGTCTTTAGGAATCCATGGCATTAACATGTCATTTATACCTCACCATATACTCTAATGATAGAAACTACTTTGAATGCCTGGAATAATCACACAGTTTTATACTGTTTTCTCTCTGCTTGAAGTTATCTTCTTATATCTTCTTGATTCACACAGCATGGCCTTATTCATCCATCAACACTGATTGGTCTTCTTCTCTACAAAGCCTTTATTCTACCTCCTGTCCAGAAAAATGTAATTACTTTCTCTCCTGTATTAATGTTGTCATTGGCATTTTGAACACATTTCTATTATTTAAATGTTTTGCTATGTTTTTATGAATCCCTTTGATTTTTATGGCAAATTTGTTTAATCATTAATTCTTCAACAAATATTTGAAGGCACTTATATCAGATATTATGCTGACCTGCTAAGTCAGGAACATAGGAGTAAATAACATAGACTTGGGCCTGATTCTCTCTGTACATCCTAATAGGTTGAACAGACATTTAAAAATATGAAATATACAGTTATATACCATCTGGAAGAAAAATAATTATAGGGTATATTTAAGAGAAGGCCCACTGAGTTTTGAGTTAGAAACTGGCTATGGGAAGAATACTTAGAGGGAAGATTACATGGAACCCTACTTAGAGTAAGCATGTAATTTATCATCCAAATGGGACAATTTTAGAAGTGAAAGGAGACTCTGTTACTAGTCACACCAGGACAACTGGCACAGAAATATCCTAAATAAAATGGGATATGTGATAACCCTGTATGGCATAAAAAGTTTGGGTTTTATATTAAGTTCAGTAGGTAGTTATGAAATATTTTAATAGGATTGACAAAATTCATGGTCTAAAGATATCATGCCAATTTATATATAGACATTATATGAAGTCAGTATAGAATGGAAATGAATATACCAGTGGAGACTCTGGGGGCAATGCAAACAAAGAGAAATAGATGGAATGAAAGCATATTTTTGTGTAAAAACCCAAGTTGAATGATTATTAATCACATGTGGTAGGTGACAAAGACAAGTATAGTGGGTGCCATTTCCTGAGGTGGTGAAGAATGAAGGATGAATGTGTTTAAAGGAAAATCAAGTGTTCAATTATAGACATGGCACATTGGAAAAATTTGCAGAACATGGATCTAGAAATGTCAGGTAATCAAAGTTGTTCAGATGTAGGAATTACAGGTATTTAAATGTAAGGGAATATGAGGCTACCCACTGCCTAAGTCTGATTCTTATCTATTCCTAGCACCTAAGATTTGGGTCTTATGTGTTGTATCCATTAAATCAATACTTAACTCATACCTTTAATTAATAAAAATTAAAAAACTACCCTAAGGAGAATGTCCTTCCTTTATCTTTTTCCCTTGTTTAGGGTTGGAGTTGTATAGTGGAAGCAGCATTAGGGTCACAAAGACATACCTTAATTATGATGTTGGTGCCCACTTTGCAGTTTTGTGAATTCGATTGTTATCCAACCTTTCTGAATCCTTCTTTCTAAATGTTTGTAGTATAGTTAATAACTTTTATATTTTCTAATCTTCAAAATCAACAGTACTGGGCTGGATCTGTAGCTCAGTGGCAGAGCTCTTGCTTTGTACATGTGAGGCACTAGGTTTGATCCTCAGCACCACATAAAAATAAACAAATAAAATAAAGGAATGTTGTCCAACTACAATTTTTTTTAATCAATGGTACTGTCATCTTTTGGATCTTTGAAAGATTCCAGAACCCCCTGTAGATACAAAATTCATGGATACTTAAGTCCCTTACATAATGTGGCATAGTATTTGCTTATAACCTATAAATATTTTTCCATATACTTTAAGTCACTTCTAAATTACTTATAATACCTAATATAATGAAAATACTTTGTAAGTCATAATTATACTGTGATGTCTAGGGAATAGTGACAAGAAAAAAATTATAGATTATATTCTATATATATATATATATATATATATATATAATATCTCCCATTGGTTGAGTCCTTGGATTCAGAACCCACAGGTATAGAGGTCTGATAGGCTGAATAACACCCTAATTCCAAAAACGGCTGCTTCCTATTCCCAGAATTTGTGAATGTGTTACTTTTCATGTTAGGAGGGGTTTTGTAAATGTGATTAAATTGGAGTCTTCAGTTGAGGAAATTATCCTGGAGTATCCATGTGGGCTCAGTATGAGAACAAGGTACCTACTAAGTGGGAGGAAGAAGGACTAGAGTTAAAAAGAGAAGATAAAACACAGAACCAGTATTGGAGTGGTACACCATGAAGATGGAAGCAGGGCCCACAGACTGAACAATGTAGTCTACCTTTGGAGGCTGAAAATGGAAAAGAAAGACACTCCTATAGTCTCCAGAAGGAACACAGGTCTTCTCATACCCTTATTTTAGTCTGGTTAAACTGATTTCTGGCCTCTAACCTTCTGAGCAGTAGGAGAATAAATATATATTGCTTTAAGCCACTAAATTTGTGGTTATTAGTTAAAGCAATATAAAAATGAATATACTTCTTCATTATTATTTGGAGATTAAATAATTCATGTACATTTCCTTGCTCAGCTTCTAGAATATGAAATATTGAAATACAGTCTCACTATCAGCTATAAGTTGGAAGCCATGAAACAGAAAATTGTTTTATAAATGTCTGTGAAATATGAGTAATATTGTCTGAGTGAAGACAAATATTTTACAAAAATCTAGTTCAGTGACTTAGAGGCTTCTTTTTCTTTGCTTCCCAATTCTCACCAAGACAGACTCATGGAAGTGTATGAAATTTCATCATGATTGACCCAGTACCCACTGTTATTTTTCTTGCATCTCTTTTTTGTTGTTGTTGTTGTTGATAAAACTTGGTAGTGAAAGGAGAGATGATGCAATAAAGTAATCAATTTATTTTTGTGTTACAACATACCTGTAGAACATTTAACAGTATTCAGAAGAAACAATGCTCACAATTGACACTGGCAAACATTTCTTCTGTGCAAGACATGACTCTATATATTTTTAATTAATTAATATGTCTCATCACAAATCTATGAGACAGGTATCACCATTTCATAGATAAATGGAGATATAAAGAACTGAAGTAACTTTAAAGTCCAGAGAGGTCATAAAGGAATAATGAAACTGTTCATCTGTATTTTCATATGTAAGGAAATAAGTACTTTAAAATATTTTTATTAATATTCCAAATTTTCTTTCTATTCTGTCATTAGTTGATCATCCTACAAAATTTTATGTAATAGAAGACACACATTTAAACATCAAAGTCATCTACTTAAAGGTGACCCTACTCACTCTGCAAACCCAGCAGAACATGGTTTTGATTCATGTTCATACAATACCATATGCCTTCTTGATGACTTAGGAAACGAAGATGTAAGGTAGTGATGAGAATTCCTTCTTGCACAGTTGTTGCTGAAAAGTTGGAACAGTAGTCTTTTTTGACAAATTAGTGATTCTGAAAAGTGTTTTGTGGGCTTAGAGTGAAGAACTTCATGGTGAATAGCATTGATAGTGAATCAGTACATATGGAATATGTTTGTTAACTTTCCATTTTCTCAAATTCCTGAATAAATCAAATCATAAAGAGAACAGGGGTTCTTTGGGTCATGGCTTTGGAAGTTTCTATCCATAGCCAGTTGGTTGCCCATTGCTCTTGGGCCTCTGTCAATGTAGCACATCATGGCATGCAATGAGTGGTGGACCAAAAAAGCCATTTGCCTCACGACTGGAGTGTTAAAGGGAGGAAGAGGAAGGAACCAGGGTCTCATAATTCCCTTCAAGTGTATGCCCCCAGGGGACAGACCTCCCATTAGGCTCCACTTCTATAAGTTTCCACCACCTCTCATGGTGACTGTGTTTTAACACATGGTCTTTGGAAGACATCTAAGCTCCAGACTAGAGCAAGTATCAAGACTATGTTGCACACCTGGAATCTGCTTGATGTCTTTTACATATCATGTTAGTCTTTACTGAAAATTCTAGCAGGTTATAACCCACTATTTTACTATGTTATAGATGAGAAAAATGAGAAGTTCTAAAAGACACACTGGTGCATTCTATATATCTCTCCCAAGCCAGGTCTCTAAACCACTTTGCACTTTTTTGTCCCATTCACCCACTCACATACCACTACATCTTTAAGTTACCTACTGTCCTTACATGGCACTTCCAAATTTGCAGACTGGGAAGGAGCACACCATTTTATTGTAGTTGTGTCTCATTATAAATTCCATAGAAATATCCTATTATAAATAATATATTTTTAAAATAAATTTTTTAAATTTGTTCTAATTAGTTATATATGAAATATGTGCATTTTGACACATATACACAATGGAATATTACTCAGCCTTATAGAAGAATGAAGTTGGCATTGGCCAGGTACAGTGGCTCACACCTGTAATCCCAGTGGCTTGGGAGACTGAGGTAGGAAGATCGCGAGTTCAAAGCCAGCCTCAGCAAAGGCAAGGCACTAAGCAACTCAGTGAGACCCTGTCTCCAAATAAAATACAAAATAGGGCTGGGGATGTGACTTAGTGACCGAGTGCCCCAGAGTTCAATCCCCGGTACTCCCCCCAAAAAATTAAATTATGGCATTTGCAGGTAAATGGATGGAAGTAGAGAATATCATGTTAAGTGAAATAAGCCAATTCCAAAAAAGCAAAGGCCAAATGTTTTCTCTCATAAGCGAATACTGATCCATATTCATGGGGGTGGGGAAGGATAGGGAAGAATGAGGGAACTTTTGATTGTGCAGAAGGGAGTGAGGGAAGGGGAGGGGCTGTGGGGATGGGAAGGATGGTAGAATGAGACAGACATTATTACATGTATGATTACACTACTGGTGTAACTCTGTACCATGTACAGCCAGAGGAATGAGAAATTGTGCTCCATTTGTGTATAAATAATACTTTTTATTGGCTTCACAAAGATTTGTTCTATCATCAGCCTCTATGTCACATTTTCAGGAGAAAGTACTAGATGAATAATTACAATTTTTTCAACTAATGTTTCAATTATTACAATAATGGAAACTCAAACAGTTCTATAAACTAGTATGTGTTATAGATACAAGTCATAAGTGACACTATAAATTAAGAATCAAAAATGTATAATCTGGCACATTCAGCCCACAGACTTGAGAAGAGATTGCCTGGGTTCAAATCCCACCTTTACAATTTATGATCTATGTGGTGTTAGACAAGTTAGCTAACCTCTCTGTGTCCCTAAATAATCTATTTCATAGAGTAATTATAAATATAAGACAAAATTTGTAATATGTTAAGTATGCTGCTTAGCATAAAGAGAGAATATACACTATTTGTTATTTGGAATATTATCTGACATGAACACAATAAGAAAAGACACAGGATATCCTAATTATGTCATTTTTAAAATACAGATGACTGATTTTTAAATCCTAGATATAAAAGATTGATGTATGAGACCATGCTGGATGGGAGAGGTGGACACCTGCCCCTCCCATCTTCCTGTGCTTTCTTACCCAGGTTTCTAAGATGCTATTTATTCTACTTTGCTCTTATGGCTTCTAATTTTCATGTTAGAAAATTGGATTGTTTGTAATATTGAAAACATGTAAAACTACCAATGAACTAGTAGAGAATTGAGATCAGGGGTAATTCTTAGAATAAGACAGTCTATTATTGAAGAGGAGCAAAGAGAAAATTCTAAGTCTTCCATCTCAAGCTTGAAAAGGTCAATATTGGTTTGACCTCCTATTACTGAACAAATTTTTGCTCCTGACTCCTTTCTAAGGGAAATATTATTTGTAGCTTTTTGCTGCTGTTATGGCTGCATTTGTAAAGCCTGAGTGCTGTGTATAGGCCACTATTTTTCAGAGTCCTGAACCTTCCTCAGAGCTTTGTCTGCTTATTTTACTTTATTGTCAGATTTTATTCTGGTGCTCTATCGATTTGCAGTTTAATTCAGATGTAGGATTCCCAAGCTTTTCTTTTTGGGTGGTAAACGATTGGAAACTAGAAGTGATGATACTAAAAGTATGTCAGAGGCCCACTGTGCCCTTCAAAATGATTCACAAATTGCCTGAGTTGTAAATTTACCTATTTTAAAATTCTTAAAGGGAGATGGAAATAAAAATCATTCAATCATTTTATGAATTAAAATTAACCCATATGTTTAAGCAAGGTTCTTTAGATTCTGCCTGTGAATAAAGATCTTTTCAGTTATATTTTTTGCAAATAATTGCTTCCAACATATTTTTTTTCAGAGAAAACTTGTATTGTCTCAGAGGTCTACAGGATATTCATTCCAGTTTAGCAGATTTCTCAATTAATTTTTGTTTTTCATTTTCTACTCTCTTTTGTTTATCCCCAAACTACTTTTCTTGTCCATATCATCATCCTAATTAGAGCTAGTGAAACTGCTTTTTGTGGCCCAAGGAGAGGAATATGTGGTTATCTTTCTTTTCTTTTTTATTTTATTATTTTTGTGACAGAGTGGGAGTTCTTGGGAGGGGAAACCTCCCTTGATTCAAAAACATAGTTCACAATGATGGAAAGGAAAACAGATTGCTGCATTCTGAAGTGAATTCCTCTTCTACGCATAAAAGTGAAGTCTTGCTTGAGGCTTGAATGTGTCACATGAGCAGAGACTTCACTTACCCTCCCTGTCCATTATTTTCCATTATTCACTTGCAGCAAACACATGAGGTGACACGACACTGTAATTTCTCATTTGATTCAGCCACTTACTTCTGCATGAATGAAAACTAACTTCATAATCCAAATGTCGGATGCAAGTTAAATGCATGAACTGTGTGCTGACATTTCTGATTTTTAAAAAATATTTTTAGTTGTAGATGGACACAATACCTTTACTTTGTTTATTTATATGTGGTTCTGAGGGTCAAACCTAGTGCCTCACACCTGCCAGGCAAGTGCTCTACCACTGAGCTACACCCCAACTCTCTGATTTCTTTTAAAGACTGGATTCTGTGTATAGATGTAATCTCTGTAACATGTAAATATGTACAGGCCATAAAAATAAAAATGAAAACTTGATAGTCTCAAGAAGGAGACCAACATTTAAGAAAATATAAAATTGGCACCTATGATTATACTTAATGCTATAATAGTGACAGCTAATGCTGTTTATAAATTTGTGATTATCATTTGCTTGAATGGATACTTTGAGTATATTTTGACACAAATTTTTACATTTTATGAAAGCAGAAAAGTAGAATTGAAGATAAATATTTAAATAAGTCATATTATTAGTGTCATAGCTAAACACCATGTAATGACAATGCACAATTAAAATTAAGAGACTTTTTTGTAGTTATATAACCACTTATAGAAGAAAAAACTATAATGTTTTAATATTTATCATTTTTGTTACTATTTTTCAATTTTGAATGCATTATATATTCTGATGAATTATATTATTAGATATTTTGAGAAAATCAGTGGCATGAACCTAACTCAGTGACTTAACTGTATTTGGAGTAACTACCTTCAGGGGCTCATCTACTGTCACACTACAACTAGGCTCACAATAGCCTAACTGAGCTCTGAAACATGAATGTCCCTGTTTATTTCAATAATGGTCAGTGTCCAATAAATGTTTTCACTAAAGAGGTAGCCTAACCAGAGAATTTTTGCACACCCTATGCCCTATGTACATTTTTTAGAATCATGTCTTAATGAGAAATTGGTTTATTCCAAGACAAAGATAATTCTGCTCTAGGAGAGTGGTTTTTTGTTTGTTTGTTTGTTTTGTTTTTAATAATTTCCTCATTTAAACAGAAACAAATTTAGCCTGACATACAGATTCAGGAATATAATAGTACATTTTTTCTGAATTAAAATTATTCCATAGTATCAGAAAGTAGAAGGATAGCTACCAGAGTCTATGAGGTGGGAGGAAAGTGATGATATTTGCCAAACGTTTTAAGCTTGTAGTTATAAGATGGACAGTTCTGGAGAGCTAACATACAGCGTTGTCAATCATGTATCTCCTTGCTTGAAATTTGTGAGAGTAGATCTCAAGTGTTCTCCACACACACACACACACACACACACACACACACAAATGGTAATTCAGTGAGGTGATGGATAAATTATTTAGCATACAGTTAATTATTTACTGTATATATGGATATCAAAATATCCCATTGTACTCCCTAAATATATTCAATTTTTATTCGGGGGAAAATTATTCCAGTTTGGTACACATCTATCAGAGTGGGTCAGTACTTCTGATCTCATGTATTGGGAAGTCCCCACAAAATTTCTTCTACTGAATGGCTGTTGTTCAACAGAGCTAGACTGGGATGACTGGAGTGCCAGGGTTCTACTTTACCTAACTCCCCTCCTGCATTAAGCTAGCCAGAGCATGTTCTTATAAAACCTTATCCCATGCCCCTCAGTTGCCCTAGGCCTGGCTGTCCATCCATACACTATCTCATGAGAGATCTAGCGCCTCTGTGGGTACAGAGTGACAGCAGAAACAGAAGTCCTCCTTCCTCACTCAATCCCAGGCCCCTTCTGGTACAGCCACCAGGGGAAATCCTATTTCCCAAAGCCTCTTGAGTCTTGGAGAACCTAACCTTTCTTCTCCAGGTTGTAGAGTTCAGTCTCTGCTCTGCCATACTGGTGAGGTTCCAACCTTACCTCCACTGCTAGATAAATAAAAGTCAATTTCTCAACAACAAAACCTAAGTGAGATTTATATCCTGGGTACCTGTGCATTAGAATTGCAGTTTTAGATCCTGCTGTACTAAAATCCTTTAAAACCCTTTCTAAATGCAGAGCTTAGATTAGAAATAGAAATGTTCTTATTTATTTCAAAGCATCAAGTACAGTGCTAACTGTTATCTTTGTAAAATATTTTGCTGGGTGTACTAAAGAAGAGGAAAACAACAGAAAAAGGACATGGAAAGGACCTAGTCCAGAGAAGTCCTTTTGTGGAACTGGTGAATCTTTAAAAATGAATGTCAGGACCTCTTGAAATATTAGTGCAGGAGGGAACCCCAGAAGATTGTTTTATTCATTTATTTTAAATTTTCTTAAGAAATAGATATGTTTCATGTGACTCTTACTTGAATATCAAGAAAAATAAAACCAGGCCTGTTCTGAAATAGCAGAAAGGTGTGGAGAAGACTCCATGGATCTCTGAGGGTGCCACAGAGGCTGTCAGAGACCAGCTTTAAGACTATCTCATGTCCCTTTGTTGGAGAGGGCAGCACTGTAGCCAAAACAGGTGAGAGAGTCTATTAAGGCCAGAGTTGTTCTTATTGACAAAATCAGGACCTGAATTCATACACCATCCAGCTACCCTAAGTGCTCTGGTTTAGATAAACTGACAGCCTGATCCACCCCAGGTCTCAATCTTGCAAGAATTGGGGTCTCCTTGTTTGTATTTTACATGAAAAACCACTGAAGTACTATAATTCAATAGGATGTATAAAATATGAAGTCATATACTTTTTGTGATCATTTTAATTGCTCTAATGAACTTTTTTTTCCCTGCAAAATCTTAAATGAATAGCTGGCTTAGTTTTGCTTCTGAGTACTTTTTGCATTTACTTTGCCTTCCAAGAATGCTTAAAAAAAAAAAAAAAAAAAAAAAAAAAAAAAAAAAACACTCCCCTTTCCACCAATGGTTTTCCCTCTCGATCTTTGTGTCAGAATGCCTAATAACATTACAGCCTCCCAAATTGGTGATAAAGCACCTGGCTGAATTTGAATTGTGGTTATCCCCTCCCTGAAACAATCTCATGCTTTTTATTTATATGCCAAATTTTCATTGCCTGAAAGGAGGATGATATATAAAAGGTAGTAAGGGATAAGAGAGACTCAATGCTACCAGATGAAAATAAAGTTTATTGAGGCAGTTTCTAGCACACAGGTCCCAGAATTGCACTGAAGGCTTAATTGTTTCCTGGGGTCTGCATGAAATATGAAGGTCTCTCACTTAGAGAAGTCATTTAGGTTTTTTTCTTGTCTAACCTATAAAATGGCAAGCTTCCCCTTTGCTTTGCTTTGCCTGTGGCTTTGTTTGGCATGCTGAGCGACTTGAATTTAGCTTGTAAGTTACGCCTTTCTATAAATGGTGAAGGTTTTCATTTAGCTACTATACACATTCAGAAAGTAAAGAACTTAATTTGCTTTCTGTGAATTTATGTTTTAGTTAGTACTTTTAATGTCCTTTTTTTGACAGAAAAGTGAAAGCTATCCAATCCAAATGGATTAAATCGTACTTCATGTGTGCAAAGTGTTCACAATTACATCTATTAGTCATGACTGTGAGGCTTGGTATTGTAGCAGATTTTGGTAGCACAGTGATTTTCTCAAATGCAGAATCAAAGTAGCAGGACTGGCATATCTAGTTTATTGCTCCCCTATGGCTTTTGTTTCTAAAACTCTAGAGGTAGATGGGTGTTACAATATTGCTCTCAGAAAGTTGTGAAATATATTCATGCCTTTTTAGATGTATGCATGCAACACTTTTTCCTACAGATTTCAAGAGGTTTATAGTAATTTGGAGAGACAAGAGTAGAATTTTGCCACAGATAGGAGGAACAAAGGATGAAATCAAGTAATTTACCTAGACACAGAAAAACCATAGTGGGCTAAAGACAAAACAGATTAATTTCTTTCCACACCTGACTATGGCCAATTCTTTCTCCACATAGCTCTTTTTAAAAAAAAAATAGTTTAAATAAAAAAAAACTTTTAATTATCATGGATTACAAAGTAACAAAAACTTAAATAGAAGTCCCATTTACCCTTTACTCATTTTCCTGGATAAAGACGTCTTTCATAACTATAACAATAGCACTACGAACAGGAAACTGACATGGATACAATCCACAGAGATTGTTTAGATCACACCAGTTTTACATGAACTATTTTGCATGTTGATGTGTGTATGCATGTGTGTATGTTTCTGTGAAATAGTGTCACGTGTGTAGATTCATATGAACAGCACTACAATCAACATATGGAGATATTTTTGTGACCTCTTGACATTCCTTTATAGCCACACCCACTTCCTACTCTTTTTTTTTTTTTTTTTTTTTACATTGGACTGAAGTCTTGCCATAATCAGTTTTTGTAGTAATGACTTTTAAAAAACTATCTTCTAAACATGTATTTTGTGCATTAAAATGAACATGCAAAAATACACATATGGTATTCTGGACACTAAGTTTGAGTCTAGTAGTACTCATTTGGCATTCTTGTTTCAAAGGATATCCTATATACATTTGATAAAATTATTTTGGTGGCTATGAGAGGAACGTGGGTGTGTGCAGTTTTGTGGTCCAGAAGGGATGCAGCAGCCAAACAAGTACTTACAATTACTTAGTGGGAACATCTGCACTCCTACTGTTGTACCATCTAATTACCATAGGAAAATGGTTTAGCAGGTCACTGGCTGCAGAAGAGAGTGGCCCAATCAAACCCAGAAGGGCTTGGAGCCAGAAGGGAGGAAAATTAGGTTAATATTCTGAAAGTGAATGAGAGCAAGCAATTAAGGCTCAATGCCAACTTTCTCCCTTCTGAGAAAATTTAGAAGTTTAGAATAATTCTATTCAGTATCATACATGATGATTCAAAATATGCATAGTTTATGGGGGATATATCTATGTGTATATGGATATACAAATATACATATATGTACACATACATGGTGTTTATATATATCTTGAATGTCAATATGTTAGTGGGAGAAATTAACATTTTGAATATAGCTCTATGTAGCTAAAATTCTGCAACACCCAATATGATACATATATATAAAATGGAATGTAGAATGCTAAGAGCCATTATTGTCAATGTTAGAATTAAGCTAAATAGTATGTGTATGAAATTTCACTTTCCATCATCTAAATTTGATTGATTAGAAAGTATTTATTGGCAACTCTTCATTATTTTTCATCAGGCTAAGTTGAGAGATAAGCAGAATACATGTGTCATGGAAGTGAAGGGTAAACTGAACAGTTATGGGCATCTGAAGAAGAATGGCTGTGGGTCAGGGATTTTATCATTCATCCAGGAGTCTTTTCCTAAGCTCAGTGTCTACCCCGTCACAAAGTGAGCAAAGGATGAGCTTAATGACAGTCATCTATCAGCCAGCCACATTTTCAGCTTCAAGACCCTGCTATTCCCCAAGCTCTATGCCTTGACAAGGCTAATTGTATAATTGTGGTACTACATCACACACTCCTGGTGCATTTGCACTGGCAAGGACCAGAACCAGGGACTCTTGATGATTATTGCCCCAAGCAAGCACATTAGCATGGACATGGTTTACTAATGGAGTTGCTATATTAGAAAGCATGGTACACAAGGTTTAAGCCAAGGATTTGTTATGAACTCCCTTGTAGATTAAATGCCAGATTGACTTGAGCTTTCAAATTAGAATTTTTTTTTAAATAAAATGACTGATTTCTCACCTCCATTTTTATGATCTCTCACTTATGTTTAAAGATTTACCAGAATCACTCTACTAAAATTAAATAGAATTTATGAAGTTTTCAGCATGAATGCATTGAGTACTAAATTTTTAAAACAACACTTAAGTTAATGTCTATGCAAGATTAACTATTTACATCAAAATCTAGCTAATATTTGTGGCTCCTGTGATATCAGTACTTTCTTAATCTAGGAGAGGGTTAAATGGGAGACTCGGTTTCTGAAATTCATTGAGCTATATATACTTATGTGTACTTTTCTACTTTACTTTTCTATACTTTAAAATAATATTGAGCCTAGATATTTACCTTTTTATTTAAAGATTTTAGATGACTGAATCTTTAAAGCTTTGGCCCGTCAAGTCAATACATCTGCCTGAAATGACTGGAAGAATATAGGGCTATCCTAGAATATGGTGAATCCACAAATCAAGAGCATAAGTCCTTTATAATGGGGTTGAGAAAATTTTATGAATTTCTCCAGCCCCTGATGTACAACCAACCTTGACCTAGGTAGATCAGGGATTTGTGGAACAGGTTGTCTTGTCAACATTTGGTTTCATACAAATCAGCTAGGACAATTTGTGACAGTAACAATAAAGTGAAATGGTAACTCTATGTCTCTTTAACCTAAGTATTATTTATGAAACAAGGAAAAGCATATAATAATAAAATCACCAACATTTACATTAAAATTATACTTGACATTATACTAAGTGCATTACATGAAATATTCTTCTAATTTTTATAATAAAGTTTTAAGATGGAAACTATTAAATGTTTAAAAGAATGACTATAGATACACTATACAACAACACCTGGTACATACTAGCACTTGATACTTTTACTTATTGGTATTAATTATCCTTGTTTATTGTTCACTTATTATTGTTTGTATTCTTTCCCTTACACAAGAAAATAAACTTTAAGAGGTCATATAACATGTCCATGGTCATACAGCTAACAAATGGGGCTGTGACTCTGCCACAGAGAGTTTTCTCAACTGGACCTAAGCATTTCCACACTCTGCCTCTCTCAGGGCCACTATTTTGCATAACACTAAGAGTGGGATAAGACAGCAACCTCAGATTGTTAACAATAGGGCTGACTGGTTTTCACATTCATTAGATAGTTGAAGGAAATATTTTCTATTTCTTATTATGATCAGTAAAACTTGAAGTATAAAAATTTACCTTGACCAGTTATCTTGTACCATAATTTTGTAGAGAATATGGGAAAACACAGATTTATGTTTATCAATAGAATGAGCTGGCCAGAGTGGCACATCTATATAGTCCCTGCTCCTTTGGAGGCTGAGATGGAAGGATCACTTGAGTCAAGGAGATGGAGGTCAGGCTGGGCAACATAGGAAGACTCCATCTCAAAAATAAAAAATAATAATAATAAAATAATAATAATAATAATAATAATAATAAAAAAAACAGAGAAGAAAAGAAAAGCAATAAGGGGCCAGGTCACTTCTAGAATTACTATCTGAGTCACAGCTACCCTTGTTGTTGTATTCCTATGAAAATTTTCTATTAAACATAACTAAGTATTTATATTTAGTACCTTCTCAAATGAGGGTAGGTCTAAGTACTTTAGTACTTATATTTGGTACTCAGTCCTACCCTCATTTGAAAACATACCAGTATGATCCATATGACTAATGTGGACTATCATTACATCAAAGAGGAACTTTTACTGGGTGGCTTCTTTAAGGATAGAAGCTTCTTCATGCTTAATCTCCTGTTACAGATACACAAGATCTTATTTACAGGTGTCCTAATGTATCTGGTCACAAATTCCTGATGTTTTCATCAATCACTGAGGCAGAGATAGTGGAAAGCCCTTCTTTTTAAACTTGAATTCCCCCAAAAACTGGCTTGGAAAGGCATTATTGAAAACTTCTTTTAAATCAAATTCAAGATATTATAGCAGCACCTGCTAGAGTCTGTCAACATTTCCATTATAAACCCGTATTTTCCAGGTTTATTATTTGGCTGTGACTTTTTTTTTTTTTTTCCCCCTGTGGAGTATGATACAGAACACAGAATTTCAGCCTAAAGCAATTTTTATTATCATCACTCAAATATTGAAATTTTTCCAAGTTATGATTGTTTTTGAAAATACCACAAAAGTCAAGTACTTTGGGGGACACCCACACATTTAAGTCCTTTATAAAATGCAACATTAAAAACAATTTATTCCTCATAAGAAACAAAGAAATGAATAACTGAATCTCAAGGCCTGAAGGGGAAATTTTGTGAACCCACATGGATTTATTTCCTATGACTTGGGACTAATTTGATATTTAGATTGAGATTTTTAATATTACTATAATAAGCTTTCAAGAAATTGGCACCATATGGATCTAAAAGAAATTGGATTGTAGGCAAGGGAGAATGATAATAGAGACAAAAATGCAACCCACAGAAAAGTATTCTCCAAGCTACTGATGTTGCTACCATCAGAGAGAAAGCCCTGATTTTGTTTTTCTGATTCTTGCATTCTGTTTTCCCTTCTGGTAAGCATAGAAGAAGCTGATAAACAATTTATAAAGTGAAAACATTGGGGTGGACTAGTAGAATCAGAAATTTTATCAGCAAACCAAACCCCATTGCAATGTAATAATTTAATTTCTTGTCTACAGAAATTGCCGTGTTGGAAGTTCTCAGCTTTTCTATCCTCAAAGTACATATAACATGCAAAGAAAAAATAGGGATCGCCATATCCTGCTGCTTACTTTTTCACCACTTTAAAGAGTTATTTAACAGGAGAACACTGCCTTGGGTATGCTCTTCCCTTTTGGGATTGAATGAATCTAGAGACCTCTACTCTAGCCAGATAAGTTGGTAAATTTTATACTTTGTATCCTTGAAGAAATGTGATATGAGGATTCAAAGGAGATCACTTCTGGGGGTGTTCTGGTCATTAATAATTCTAAGCACTTTAAGATGCATTATTGTTTATATAAAAGAGAATCTGTATTGGAAATATAATGCGACATTTTTAAAAGCTAGGCAGAAGAAGTTTTACTACCTTGTTCATTCTTTGTCAGAGCTGTCAAGCAACCTTCCTAGTTCCCTAAAGTGGCTGGAATAAAATACAAATTTTCAGTACAATATCTGACTTGCCTTCTTTTTCACCAAAATGTAAATGTAGGGGATGATATTTTATTAAAGGAATCTTTGCATGAACACAGCATGGAGAATAATGGGGAAATAGGTGTTTAAGAACAAGAGTCCTTACACTGGTCATAGCACAGTGCACTTACATGTACATGGTTGCCAGGTCTAAAAGCCAAATGCATTATAAATTGAAATTATGAAAGCAGATACAGGTGTTAGTCATAAATAATATTCCCTGATATGCCCAGATGTCAGAAGAGAATCATCCAGGAGATGTGGGCCTTTAAATTTTTTATTTATTCTTTTTCCTGCTAGGAGTTTAAACTGCAAACACACCTGATTATAATATGGGGAGGCAAGAAGATCCCTGAGAGGGCTCTTTAACACTTTCCACAAGACATTAATGATGATCTCAACAAAGTTAGTATGAAGGGACTTTAATATCAGGAGGAAAAGTGGCTCCTATATTATTTTTGGTGATGGATGAATTATTATTTTTGAGTCAAGTGCTTTGTGAGTTACTTATAACTAAAATTAATATCAAATATGCTAGTTCATCTCAAATTTCTAGAATTTAGCAGACTTCCAAAATAAAGGGCTCTAACAAAAAAATTTTTGGTCTTTCCTTCCTATTATAATTCCTGACTTTGTCTTTTTGGTAAACTATGTCCCTAAAGATGCTTTTATCTTTCCTTCTCTATATATCTCTGTCCTTGGGTATCTCTGGTTCTCTTCTTCTGTCTTCCTTCTCATCCCCCCCCCCCCACAATTCAGGGCTTATTCACCTGATATTTCTGACTTTGGTTCACATAGCATATTGATTATTGAGAAGTGTCATTAGCACACAGTATGGCAGACGAGAAACAAGCCTTAACAAATCGTATGAATCACAGTTACATGGGATACAGCCAGACCAACAGGGAAAGAATAGGGGACTGTAAAGTTTGGATTGAAGTCAGAATTTAAGAAGAGACTTCTGCCTCCTCTTCCAATGTACAGTATCACAACCAGGAGTCCACAGTAATAGTTTTTCTGGACTGTTTTAGAGAAATAATGTCCCTGGGGAACCACAAAGGACTGCTTCATTCTAATGTTGAAGCAGTCTGGCACTGAGGAAACCATTCCAGCAACCTGCAGGCCATGTGCTATGTTTGTCATTTTGCCTAAGGCACTCACCAATTATGTGTGCTATAAATGTAAGCAGGTCTCCCTTCCCTAGGCAGAAGTAAAGGACTTGAGGAATACTTTCCTATGCTCCAGTTTATTAAAGAGGATGAAGAGTTCCAAGGAGGAATGAAAGTAATAATCCAAGAAGAAACCCAGAAAATTTAAAAGAATTTAACTAATGGGATCAAAACCAATATAAAAAATGTGGATCCTACCTCTACCATGGAGTATATATTTGGTTTTATTCCAGTTAATCATTCTAAATCTCAGGCTCCTCATTTGTAATGGAAATAATAAACAAATGGAAATAATGTAAGTACTTAACTGGTTGAGTTGTGAGTTTTAACAGAATTCATGTGTATAAAGAACTTACATTTATAAGTCAATAGGTGTAAAAAAACTCAGTTTAGCCAAGTGCCTAAGGCATAGTTAAGAGTTTAAAGATGCCTGTTCACAGTGAGAAATGGATGAACTTCACAAGGAGAATACAGATGACCATGATATATTTAACAATTAAAATATACTAATACTATAGAAAAGAAAAAGAAGAAAATATGCATCTGAGGAAATTGCAAAAGCTATAAGCAACTAAATTTATTACACTGGTGAAAGGCCTATGAAGAACATTTTCTGTGCCATGGGGAAATGAAAAGATTCAGACAAACATTACGAAGACTTCCTACCTGAGGTTGAGCTCTGGTATTCTTTAACCTTTGCTAAGGAAACAAAGATAACTAAACTACATGACCTGACAAGAAAATTCAGGGGTGGACTCTCTTTCTATTTATAAGAGAAGACCAGTCAAACCAAATAAACTTAACTACAACTTGTGGTAAAACAAATAAATGCTGTTAAAATAACAGAGTTGTAGCTGTAGTACTTGAAAGTCACTTATAGGAATTTAAGACATGGTTTATAGATACAAACAAAGCAGCTTGATTTTTTTCCTGTTTTATTCTGAACAGAATGATGGATTTCTATGTGAATAACTAGCCATATAGACAGATTGAATGCAGAATTTGATTTTTTTTTTATTTCATGGTTTATCAAAGCTCTGGTGTCCTGGTGAGGAAATAGCATTCATCTGTTGAAAGCCAGGAGAAGTATATTTGAGTGGAAATTTCTGTATTTGATCAAAGAGGTTTTAAAGAAACAGAGAAATAGCACATTGAACCTTGCCGATCCCCAGGGTTATCCAGTTTCCCAGTGATATCCAATTTTCTTGGACATGATATGGTTTGGATATGAGGTGTCTGCCCCCCAAAGCTTTTGTGTTAATGCAAGAATGTTCAGAAGTGAAAAGTTTGGATTGTGAGAGCTCTATACTAATCAGACCACCTTAGTTTGAATGGGTAGACTGAATGGTAATTGTAGGCAGGTGGCTGAAGGAGGTGGACCACTGGGGGCATGCCCTAGAAGGGTTGGTTTTCCCTACAGTCTCTTGCACCCCACTTCCTGTTCCTGCTGTGAGTTGAGTAACTTTCTTCCACTGAACTGTTCTTCCATGATGTGCTTCCTCACTTTAAGTCCAGAGCTATGGAGTTGGCCAACCATGGACTGAATCTCTGAAACCATATCCCCAAATAAACTTTTCCTCCTCTAAGTTGTTCTGTTCAGGTATTTTGGACACAGTGACAAAGGCTAACTAAAATATACATAATTACAAAGGAACAGAAAATTAACACCTCCCTCAAAACAACAATATTTATACTATTTACATATTTTAAAAATGGATCATAATAGATTTGCTTAATATCTTTTTTTAAATATTTTTTAGTTGTTGATGGATCTTTGTTTTATTCATTTATTTATGTGCGGTGCTGAGAATTGAACCTAGTGCCTCACACATGTGAGGCAAGTACTCTACCACTGAGCCACAACCCCAGCTCTGCTTAA
This sequence comes from Tamias sibiricus, assembly GCA_025594165.1. Taxonomy (NCBI): domain Eukaryota; kingdom Metazoa; phylum Chordata; class Mammalia; order Rodentia; family Sciuridae; genus Tamias; species Tamias sibiricus. The sequence continues at coordinate 83,348,323 of CM046660.1, forward strand.
TATCTTCTGGGGGAAAAAAAAAATCATTCTCTATTGACCTACTCAGGATTCAAAACTCAGTTTAAGTGTCATTATCTTCTTGCATGTTATACAGCACCTTCTTTGTGCACATCAGATGTTTACCCTTGACTTGATGATTTCATAGGATTTAAAACATCTATTTAATATATTCCATTGAATTGTGATTATTTGTACAAGTTGCTCATTCTTACTGGATTGTGATTTTTAAAGGGTACACACTATGTATTCTTCGTTTTTGTGTTTCCACCAGGCAGCACAGGGTTCGGCAGAGCAGGTGGTCAAAATAAGTGCATAGTGATTTCATGGTGTGTGTGTGTGCAGAAAAATAGGCAGACACATGAGTTGAGGACAACATTTATAGATATAGGTATCTTTATAGTAAACACTTGAAAATGGATAATGAGCCACATTAACTTGAATTTTTTGTACAAGGCAACATATTTGGCATTAGCAATATCACCAAGACTTACCAGTCTGGAACTTACTAGACATTTTGTGTGACCTATAGATATATAAAGAATGTTCACAAGAATACAGAATATAAATTAAGAGAAAATGATGAAGACTGAAAAAACTTGAAAACAACATTATCACAAAGGCTAACATGCTGAATGATAATTGAGGCTATGCTAAGTCCATAAAAGTTTTCAGAATAAGAAAGAATTATTTCACTGTTCATTGAATGTTAAGCCATAACAAAGAGAATATATCCACAACAATAGTAAAAGTTTCCTCTTAATCTGCCTTCTTTCTTAGGAAGGATCACTTTTACAATGGAAGGGTCAGAGAAGCATGGTTAATATAGCATTGACACCACAGACAAATGAAGAGGTATAGAGAGTCACTTAGACCTTAAAATGAATTCAGATGAATTATATTCTAAGGCAACAGGAGGTTTTCTATCCATAATTCCTGAAGTTTTGTGGAAATCAGGAAGGTGCTATATTTTTAAAGATTTTGAAGGTGATATTTGAAAATGACTGTAGAAAAAGCAAATTAGGTAAATTTCCACAAAAGTTGTCTTTGTATTATAATTCATTACACATTGACAAAATATGGAATGAATATCCATCTTAATTTTTCTGCTTTTTTACCTTTGTTAAGGCTTTTAACTCAATTTAGCCTACATATTGGTGGCATAGGTTTAGATTTTAAAATTCACAGAAGTATTTTTAATGTTGAGCTGGACTTTTGTGCTATATTTGAAAACAACTATATTATCTTAATATCACAGGAATATATTTTAAGGAAACATACTATCTCTAACCAATTCCCCTCCCTCTTTCCCAAATAGAAATTATAGTAACATAAAGGCACCTGAAAATCTAAAACTTTCCTTTAGAAGAACAATGTTCCTTTTTCTTAATCTAAAAAGATGCTAAATACATGCACTATGAGTTGTACATATTAAAAATTATAAAAATAAAATTTTAAAAAAAGAAAGAAGTGAGGAGACTGTTCTAAGAAAGTGGACAATTAAACATGTTATACTCCTGAGAAATGTTTTCCAAGTTATCCTATCTCTTGTGTTAGTTCTCTTATTGCCAGATTACATGGTTTTAAGATACTTCATAAGTCTATTTTAAAGGGCAAACTTTCTAACTATATTGAGAAATTTCTTTGTAAATTGAAAGAAATTTACAGATAGAGCTAGGCAACCTTACATAAATTGTTTATTTTATTTTTTTTTTATTCTGTTTATAAACTTCATAAGTTGTTATAGCAAATGGACAATTACATAATGTCTCTACCATTGGGAAATCAAGAAAGTATTGAAACCTCTGAGACTATCAAGCTCTTGGTAAACAAAAGCAGGTATAGATCATGGGTAGAATTGATATCTTTTTAATTTTAAATTTTATATTAATTTCCAGCATCATATTTTAAAAAGCTTAAACTCATTTTACTCTTACTTTATGTGTATATTTTACAGCATTCTAGCTTTAGAATTTAATGGAATTAGTGCCAAGAAATGAAGAAAAATTATTTGTCCTCAGTGTTAACATTGTTTTGGAGTTCTTCTTGCCTTACCTGTGGATTGGGAGGAGAGTGGACAGGGGGCAGGAATCGATGTGCCATTGAACTGTGAGTCAAAGCACCCTCATCAAATTCACAGGCCATTTACAAACCCATCTGGGTCCTAAGAACCCAGAGTGAGGTATAGGCAAAGCTATAATGTGAGTGAATACCTCAGCTATTTAGTTCTTGATTTCTTACTCCCATTCTTAGATGACTTGCTTTTCTCTTGTTCTGTTAATCAATTTCCTTCTATTCTGCTTCTTTCTCCATTTCACTAATTCTACTTTCATCTTCATTGATCATATACCCTCTTCCTTATCTTCTGGACTCTCATTTTGTGTGGTCTTGGTTCCTCCCATCTTTCTATACTACCCAGCCATTCCCTCAGTCATCTCTCCATCCCAGACCCAGAGAATGAGGCTCTTCCAGGGTTTGTCTTCTATGATCTCTGCTTGTCTGAAGATCTGCCTCATCTAGTGGCCAGCATGTGCCATGTTCACTGGTCCACAGGCTACCTCACCTTTCACAATTTAGAGTTTGTTAGTTTTCATGCACGATGACCTCTATCCATCAGTTTTGACAAAATTAATTATACTGAACTTAGAGTCTGTTTTGGATTTTGACAGGGGAAATAAATGAGGTCTTGGGTGGGGGCAAAAATTCAACAAATTGATTCCTAGGAATTTCCTTTCTGCTTGAACATTTTCAAATTCTAAATGCCGTTCATTTTCTCTTGGTGTACCTTTTAATCTCTTTTCCAGGGTTCCAGGACAGGAAAAGGATGAGGGAGGAGAATAACTTCTCAAATGACAATAGTGATGACCACCATTTAACCCCATATGGTTTAGAAACATTAAGTATAGTCTAGATCTCAGACTGTTCTCTCTTTCATTTTTTCAATACAATCTTATCTTTCCTTAAACAGAAAAAAATATAAGGGAGATGCACCTTCAAGAATATATATAGGACTTTTAAATGCATGCAATATCATAAATCCTATCAGCATTTTAAGACTTTTTAGAAAATCTAGAAAGATTTCAAAGTTCTTATTAACTTTTAATTTGTTGTGAACTTGTGCTCTTTCACTAAAGATAAACTCTAGACAGATCCTTATGATTTTAGGAATCCATATTTTACCCTTTCTATGCACACACATTCTTTTTTCGTTATGCTTTTCATAGTAGCACTACAGAATCCCCATTTTAAAGACGTAGAACTGAAGTTCAGGGATGCCAAGTTATTTTCTTGTTTTACTAACTATTTTGGTAATATGATCAATATTGCTATGCAAGATTCTTGATTTCAAGCCTAAAACATAAACATACATCCATGAACATTAATTTGGTACTTGAAAAGAGATTAAAATTTAAAAGTAAGAAAGAGATTAGGAAACAGGTAGCAGTTTACTATATATAGTTTTAAGAATGCTTCACCTATCCAGATCAAATATATTTCACAATGAGCAAAATATTTAATAATATGGTTATATTTTCAGGATAAGTAATTTCTTTTTCCCTACCATAGTTCTTTATAAGCCACAAAAGTTGCCACAAAAAAGGGCCTTGGGAAAAAAAAAAAAAAAAAAAAAAAAGATATATCAAATTTTCCCTGTTGGAAGAAAAGGCTATAACAATAAACTCTTGAATCGTTCAGTAATAGATAGCCTCTAAAAGAAGAGAGCCCAGTTAGAATGTGTATTTTCTGGATCACGATTAGATATGGTGTAAATTTCCCTGGTGATGGTAACAATAGAAGGACCAAGGTTATAGCCTGTTAAATGAAATGTGAGTGAGAACCGGGCAGTTCCAAGTGGCTGCTGGCACAGTTTTAGGTGTCCTGCCAGTGTTCAAACCCACAGGGTCATTTGGCAGTCAGGTGTCATTAGTCAACCCTCTCCCACTCTCCCTCTTCCCATCTGTTTTCGTCTAGCCTATTTGTGTAAATTACCTCTCAGTATGCAGCGGGGCTCAGTCTAGTCATGTATTTTCCTCCTACTTCTTTGTCCTTTTCATCCCTGACTGCTCATTTAGACTTATACCAATCATTTGACCCAAAATATAACAGGAGAGGCAAGATAATGGTAGCAATTAATATTACTACTGTTACAAAGCTGCATCCCTTATGACTATGGTAAAGAGACCACTAAGGGTAATATAATAAATGTCAAAGAGATAGTTTGCCACTGGCCATTTTGAATCATGATGATTATCATCAGAGGCCAAAATGTAATGATGCCCTTTAAGAGGATGTAGAGCTTATGTAATTTTGTGTGGACAATTTGCAGAGTTAATATCTAAAAGGATTCCTGAAGAGAACATTGTTCTTCGTTTAAGAATTGTAATACATTTATAAGAGGAGGGAAAAGATAAAATCTGCTTTCTCTTGAGTTGACCTTGTCATTTATAAATGTGGAATACCCACTTCTATATTATTCTTTTTAATAAAATCAAGGCATAAGCATATCTATGAATTCTGTTTCAAAGCTATGAGGAAAGGTGTAAGGCTCAGCCTGCTTTACTCATTCAGTACACTTATTTCCCCAAAACAAGCAAAAATAACTGCTTATATGTTAACAACTTATAGCAAGGGTAGTTTTCCAACTATGGGAAGGATTTAAAACTGAAGGGATTATTCACTAAGGGGAGATAAGAATAAAATGTAATAAATAATCCTGAAAGTGCATTTCTAATAATGAGAAATAATTAGTCATGTTGAAACAATAGTTATGGGAATCTATTATTGATATCTAATTCGTTTTATGTGCAATAATAGAAGATAGACAAAATTGAGAACTTTATATTCTTTACAAATCATGAGCATAAAGATATTTAGTCAGATTTACTGAATTTTGTCAAGTTTACTTTTTATTGCATAATTGACCAAAGATTTTGGTCTATATCTTTTTACCCACTTTTTTTTGTTGTTGTAATATGTAGATGATTATTTTAATGTAAACTCATACATTGTAAAAAGTGTATTAGCATTTTGTTTTTCATTTTAAAGAATCTTTAGGTTGGGAATTGTCAAAAAATAATCCAGGCTTATCATTCATTGAATGCTTTAAGTTACTCTGAAAAGACTATGAGACAAACAAAAACAAAAACAGCTTGTCTGGTTCATATTTAAATATTTTCAGTGACAGGTAGTCACTTCTCACTTCTGAGTGAGAAGATGACATATTTGAGTAATTCTGGCTCTTTGCCAATCAATACCCATATCTATATTTAAAGAGAGAGAACTCATATTTGCCCGTTTTTCCTTTCCAAAATGAAACTTTAAGGTAATTCAAGGATTATGATATTATGATTATCCAATTCTTTTTTTTTTTTTTTGGTAACAGGGATTGAACTCAGGGGCACTCAACCACTGAACCATGTCCCCAGCCCTTTTATGTTTTTTATTAGAGACAGGGTCTCATTGAGTTGCCAAGTGCCTTGCCATTGCTGAGGCTGGCTTTGAACTCAAGATCCTCCTGCCTCAGCCTCCCAAGTGCTAGGATTACAGGCATGTGTGACCACACCCGGGTTGATTATCCAATTCTTTAAAGACCTAAAAACTGTTAGGAAAAGTGTGTAAAAACAATGAAAACCTCATGCAAGCAGGCCTTTGAGAGTGACTGGAAGATCTGTAAGAACTTGGAATCATGTGACATACACAATAAGAAAAAGAAAGGCACATTCCCAACTGTGTTAATAAACAAATAGCAAACATTATATAATGCTACATATTTAAAATATGTATATGTTAAATATGAATGTCAGATAATATTTTGCTAAATAATTATATTTTACTATGCTAAATAACATAAATTCATATATTTACAAATAATATGAATATTAAAAATTTCATTTATAAATGAATGCATAAAATACAATGCAGAAGGATATATAAACTAAAAACTATAACCATTGCCATCTCTTCTATTTGAGAAAGATAAAGGGGAAAATTTTTATCCTATGTGCAGTTTTATTTAGGTAATTTCTTATTTTAATATTCAAGATTGAACTTTTGAAAAAAAAAAAAAATTTGAGCAATATAAAACTTCCAGTCTTTAACATTTTGGAGTATAGCTATTTTTTTTCTTTCCAATATTTTTATTATAATTTACTAATGTTCTATCCAATTGGCACACAAGACTATCACCACTTCTGTGTGTGGATGTCACTGTTGATATAGTATACTAACAATTGAGTGTAACTTTGCTCCTTTCCTCCCATGTTTTCTGTAACTGCTGCTTAGATAGCAGTTTCCTTTTAATTAAAGCCATGCATTATAAACTCCAGTGTTGTTTCTTGTCCTTCTGCCTTTCTTACATGTGCCAGAAATTTTCAAACTTTTTTTCTATCTTTCTAGGCCAAAAGTTGGCAAGAGATACCTAGTTGTAAAGATACTTATAGTAACTTTGGGTCCAAATGTGGTCTGTGGTGTTTTCCTTTCCCCTCTCCTCTTTCCTTCTTCCTCCTTCTCCTCCTCCATCTCCACCTCCATCTCCTCCTTTTTCTTTCCTTTAAAAACATAAATCCATTTCATAGCTTGCAAATTTAGTGGAATTACCCCCTACTGTTAAAAACATTACCTTCTAATAAAACCTGGATCAACTAGCAAATACTTTGCAACAACACCAAAATTAATTCCTTTTGAATTCTTGGAATGGACTTCACTAACAAGTTTCTTACTGAAGATTATTGCATACCTTTCAAAATAACATTTCTAAAGCTAACCTCCCATTTTTTTCCTTACCTTTTCTAAACATGATCCACTTGGAAAGTTGCTCAGATTAGTAGAAGAGTACATGGGAGCTGAGCCAGCAATGCACTAGAGCCAGCCCTCCTCAGATGGAAGAGGTATGGCTGATAGACCAAGGCTAAGGAAAGGCATTCTTATTTCCTTTTATGGGGACAATCTTGAAGACACAGGTATGGCTCAAGCCAACTTTTTTTAGTGTTAAAGTGGTGAGACAGCTTTCTTAAATAAGGGTGTCTTGTGTTTCTAGTTTGACAAAACCCAAATTTGGAAAATAATTTGATAAATATGAAAACATATGGTATTTCTGTTTGTCTTTATATCATACAAGTTAGAAATGCAAGTGCAAATACATTCATTTGTACCTCTTGTTGCCCCTCCTCTCCTGTTCTTTAACTCTTTTCTAATTCACTTTCACCTGTCATACTGTATGTTCCAGACTCAGTAACATTTTTCTATATAGATTCTTGAGGATATATTTCTTCAATCTTATTCTTCTGAAATCTGGACAATGAACATCTTTTCAGGTTTAATTTCTGAGAAATATTGAAACATTATTCTGAAATCCTTCTGGAGTCACACTGTAGTAACAGTGGTGTGACTTCTGTCACCATCTGCTCTTAGATGGAAAGTGGCCACCCATGGCAGTGGAGGCAGTTGGGGAGGGCTCTAGTGAGAGCCTGCCATGAGCCATATCAACTTGATCTACAACTTTAAAGAGAAAAGCAAAATTCACAGCCAATTGTCTGTATTAACTGAATGTTGCCAGTCAACTAGTTCAAGTATTTGATACTCTGAATTACAAATATGGGTAGTAGTGCTATTGGAAGCAGTTAAGATTAATTGAGGAAAAAAGAAGTGGATTTTAATTGGACAAGATTTCTCCTTGGATGCCATCTTTTCAATGCCTGCCTGATTTTTAACATTGGTTTCTTTCTATACATAGTCTTTTATTTCTTTTAAAATAATTTTCGTATCTATTGAACTTCTTTAAATTTACCTAAGGTTAGCTATTATGATATGTAATGAGGTAATTTCAAATAAGAAATTAATTGACCCCTTTTTTAATTCAAAGAATCTTCTCCTTGTGCCCATCATAGATAAACTAATAATAAAGACAGGAGAGAGTATGCTCAATTTAGAGAGAAACCACATTTACTTCACTTATTTTAATCTTCCAGTGAAAGAAGAAAAGTATTTTGCATTAAAGAGAAATCAATGCCTTCTTTCAAGTTTTTTCTACCAGAAATAATCTTACTTCTAATAATCTTACTTTTAATTTTGACCAAATTTTAAATCTCTCATATTTTTCTAGAAGCACTATTGCATGGTACTTTTGTATTTTCTATGCTGAATGAACATGGCCCCTTGATCCCTTTTCTGCAATTGATTATCCAAGCTTTCTCATTTCTTTTCATCACAAGGTTGATGGCTGACTCTTGCCTTCCATTTACATTTCCTATGATAAGATCCAACCTTACTTTAAAAGAATGTTGCGATGTATTTAACCCAACTGCAAAGCAAGGCTGGAAACCTCTGTTTTAGTCAGTGCTTTTGCCACTGACTGTGATCAAAAGACCTGAGGAAAACAATGTAGATGAGGCGAAGTTCATTTGGCTGTCATGGTTTCAGAGATCTCAGTCCACAGACTTCCAAATCTATTGCCCTGTGCCTAAAGTAAGGCAGAATAGTAAAGCAATGGGCTTGGTGGGGGAAAGCAGCTCAGAACATGGCAATATGGAAGCCGAGTAAAAACTCCACTCACCAGATCACCAGGGACAAATTAGATGCCCCTAAGGCACATACCCAGTGACCCACTTCATCTAGCCACACCCTACCTGCCTATAGTTACCCACCAGTTAGTGCATTCAAGTAAATTATTACACTGCTTAGGTTAAGGCTCATAACCTGATCATTTTACTTCTAAACTCTTGCACTGTCTCACAGATGAGCTTTGGGGGTCACCACATATCTAAACCATAAAGTCTGCTTATTTTAATATTATTTAACTAAGTTGTTACACAGTGTCATAAAATCTAGGTGATGTAAGTAATAAGGAAGATGATGTTTTATTATAAAAAGGGCCACATTTCCAAACTAATGGGTTGAAATTACATAGAAATAATGCAATATTTATGCAATAAAAATTATCTATTAAAATTGCTTCTAGACTTGTTTTCATGTAATAGGTATGATTTTCTGTGCCCCACTGATCTAGAATATATAGCATTCTTCTATAGAACTGGCATCATTTACCACGAAGATATTTGGATAAAGCCACTGAGATAACTTGGCTCATTCAAACAAGTTTAGCTTATGCTGGGTGTGGGGGTGCATATCTATAATCCAGCAACTGAGAAGACTGAGGCAGGAGGATTGCAAGTTCAAGGCCAGCCTCAGCAATTTTACAAGACCCTGTCTCCAAACAAAAAACAAAAACAAAACTATTTTAGTTCAACACGGTGCAGACAGCTAAGGGAAGTGAGAGAGGAAAATGAAACATTCCCTTGAAGAAGTCAAGAGGAGGGTGGAGTGAAGACTAATCTTTTAGGGGATATGTGAATTTCCAAGGGTAAACCAATAACAAAATAAGTCAATTAACTAAGATTGAAAAAAAAAATGTTGAACACTCCACCTATATTAACAAGGATGTAAGCCTTACAAAAGCAACTGAAATTCATTCAATAATTTTTGTCATTTAAGGTTTATATTAAAATATTAATTACCTAAAACAAAAGATACGTTTGAAAATTCTCTTTGAATTTATACAAATTGACAAGTCATATATAAACTAAACCCCTCTTCTCAATTCCTTGATCTAATAGTGTTTTCAAGGGGACACAAATTCAATGCAATTGAATAAATTGATCTTAATTCCCTTATAGAATAACAACCAGCTAATATTTATTGAACTCTAACAGAGTATAAGACTTTCTATGGACTATTTTATTTAATCTTTGTATATTAGTTCCATGAGTTAGAGAGAATTTTTATCCCCATTTTATAGATGTGGATAGATGAAACACCCAAAGTTAGATAATTTCATTCCAGACCCCATGCCCTTCACCCATAATCATTATTGTGGAATAAAAGAACTCAAAGAGAAACATAAATATGAGTAATTATAAGGAATAAAAGTAGATACATTCATGGTGTGATGAGTGAGGACAAATAATTAGGCTCATACAAGACTAGGCAAAAATGAAGAAATGGAGTGGTGAGAAAGTGAGGAGCTCATGGAAAAATACTAGATAAAGAAGGATTTGAAAGGCTCCTGAGTATAAAAGGGAGCTGTCATTTCACACTTCTCTGTGATTATCAACAGAAGAGACATCAAAAATAAAATCCACCTCCTCTATTTTGTATCATTATTTACCTTAGTGGGAATGGCAATTAATTTTCTGGATTTCAAAAGTAAAAATAGCTTGCATATGTCTCCATAATACACGTCTTAAATTTTTATGTAATTTATGTGAGCACAAAGATTTGCTTTTTTGTAATTTATACAAATTTGTTAGCCAGAAAATAGTGTAAATGCCAGAGACAAAGTTCTCTTCATTTAGGCAATGTTTTCCTATGCTTTACAAAAAGCCTGGCACCATGGGGGGATGCAAATTTTAAAAAGATAAAAAAAACAAAAATGCTGTTTAGCCCACAACTCTCACCCATGAAATAGTCTCCAGTTTGTGACATTGCAGAATGTTTGATTTGGAAAAGATGCAAGAATCTATCAAGAAAAAAAATTTTTAAAACCTTATTTTCAGATACAAAAGTGGGAGTCTATTCATCTCCATAATGAAAAAGGCTTTCCCATGTGCCTTCTGGGCCTCCCAGGCACAATGATCTCACAGGCTCCTTAGCTGGCAAACCCAAGACCCAGTGCCACTCTCCTCTGCCTCCCACTACCATTGAGACCAATGGTATCCACCAGTGGTGGGCAGCTGCTGAGTCTGTCCAATCACCTTTGGGAATGCCCTTGTTGTGGGAGGGGGCTGTTCCCTCAAAAAAAAAAAAAAAAATTAAAATTAAAAAAAAAAAAAAAAGAAAGTGGGAGTCTATAGTAGCCACAGGATCAATTCAAGATATTCAAGTCATCCAGATGCAGAACTGAAAGATATCTCATTAGCAACCTTGGCCCTAGGTCACTGTTAAGGATATGCAGTCTTATTTCTACGATTTGAAAGTATGCATTTGGATCTGGAACCAGTTTATTGGCTCCCAGTGCAACATGCATTTATTCTCATTAATGTTTTCATTAATAAGTCATGGAACTGTTGACAAAAGTTTAAATGGGTAAAGCAGAGAAATTGCAATTAATTTGTTGTTTTCCTACTCATAAGTGAATGGCTTTTAGTTTAGCATAAAAGCATCACTTTAGAATACTTTTCTTTAAGAGTTCTGTGAGGAAATGGGTGCTCCCCACTAGCTAGTAATCAACCTGGTAATGGAAGACATAGCTGTGTTGAAGGAGCGAACTCATTTTCTATGAGTTGGTACCTGAGCAGTCATAGCCTAAGTGGAGAACCCTCGAGGATCAGAGCTGGCCACCCCTGTCACTTGAGGGTGCTCTTACTGTTGTTGCTTCAGCACTACTAGGTCTTGCTTCTACTGCAAATCTATCTTTGTTAATGGACAGGCCAAAGTGAATGTTGGGAACACAAGGTTAAAGGAATAATTCTATAAAATGGGCCCACTTTGCTGACCCCCACATGCTTTCTTTTCCAGGAAGCAGTTTACCTGTAGCCCTGCCTGGCTTAAGTGGACAGGATATGTCACATTTCTCAGCAAATTACCTATTATCTGCAGGAGAATTGCAGGCCCAAAATAATGTTGATAAGTTACCAAAGGGGGAGACTTTTGTGACCCTTTTCACAGACCACATCCCAAAACTCAGGGAAAAAGAAGGATAATTCCTTCTAACCATAAACTCTGTAAGAATTTATGGTTAAGAATCCAATTAGAACTGGTCAGCATGGGACAAAATGACCCAGAGTTGTCATAGCAGTGGGGACTGGAAAGTCTGCTGTCAGTCAAAAGTCAAGAGGTGGACCAGAATGGGACTTTCTGGAAACTTTTGTAGGATCCTTATTGAAACTGGAATACAGGACAGGCACACTATCCCTCTCCTTTCTGAGAGGACCCACTCTCTCCTTTGAGTGTGTCCCCTTTCCTTCTTCTTATCCTGTCAATAAACTATTCCTATAGTTTATCCTGTCAATAAACTATGCCGAACAACATGCCTGAAATCTTTCTGACTTGATTGCAAGAATTGGGATTTGAAGGGGGGGGGGAGACTTCAAGCTGCCTCAGTTTCCCAGAAGGTCCTGGCTCTGTAACATCTTGAAAAAGATGGAATAATCCTTCTGTATATTCTGACCACAGTGTGGGAAAGCATTATTTCTCCCTTATTAAGTTTCTTTTCCTCTTAGTAATTTTGGCTGAGTAATTAAGAGTGAAATAAAGTCATAACAAAACCACAAAAGAGATACCAAGAGCAAGGCTTCAAATTATTATGTTTCTTCCAGATATGGCTGTATGGTGGTAGAAATATTAAAATATTTTTCATACTGTGTAGTAAACAGTCATTGCCTCAAAGACCCAGATACCCTCACACTGCCCACCATAACTGTCTAGCTCCATCCTCTGGGCATTTTGCCATCCACCAATTGAAAGGGAAAAGCATGCACAGAGGAGGCAGCTCCAACCCCACCTGAGTGTGGTGACCAGTATCCTTCTCATTGTTCTTTGCCCTGCCTTACTGGATTATGTTCACTGTTGTCCTTGCACAGTAGTAGAGAAATGGATATCTTCACAGAGTGGGCCTAAAACCTAGTCATCTGTAAGCAAAAAATGAGATATCTAATAGTTCCCAGGCATTTACATAGAATGTCTAAATTGAGGTCTTTGACCTTTCTTTCTTACCTTTTAATGTCTCTTCTAATTGCTAACATAATCTAATGTAATTCACATTTTTTTTACTCAACAGACATTATCCTATCCACCCAGACATGCAAGTAAAAAATTTAGTGTTAATTATGAACTTTCCCTTCATTCTGTATTTGAGAAATTTCCTTCCTTAGCCCTTCTATACCATAGCGTCTACCCAGACTCATACAATAGTGGTGGAATTGGTTTCCCAATATTTCAGGCTCACACCCTTTACAAACTGCCTACATGGTAAGACCCTACCTCCCTAGTATGGTAGGCAAGACCCATCAGAATATTCCTTTCTCTCACTTCCCTTGAGTTAGCCTCTGCCCCAAACTTATCAAACATCTATTCAAGAGTTTCTTGCCTGTGTCAAGGATTTTCTTTTTGTCTCAATTCTCCCAGCTTTTGCCCTCATGGTGGAGCAGGCTTTCTGATTTATTAAGAACCAGTTAAGTCTCGCCTGCTATATGGAGCTACTCCTGCTCCCCTCCAACCAGTGACCAATCCATTTTTTATTCCCACTGTAACTTATGCATATTTTTATCAAAGCTCCTATAAATACTCTATGACACTAATTTGTTAGATCTCTTATTTATGAGATTGTAAGCTGATTAGAAGTAAGAATTGTGTGTGTATACGTGCACACACACACACACACATATATATACACATATATATACATGTACATATATACATACACAAATATACATACAGGGAACACAAATATACATACAGGGAATACAAATATACATTCAGGGAATTTTAAGATACCCATGAGGAAATTTGCAGGAAACTTCTATAGGTCTTATTCTAGGACTTATTAGACCTAGAATCCATCCTCATGTAAAACAATAATATTTTTAGATAGACATTCAGTAATATCACAAATGCATATATTGTATATATGTGTGTGTGTGTGTGTGTGTGTGTGTGTGTGTGTTCAGTACTTAGAAGCCTAGAACATATGAGATATGATATAAATATTTGAGGAAAATTTCCAAGTATTAAGACTTTCCCTAAGTCATTAATTTATCTTGGAAGTGGCAACTTCTTTCAACTTTTCTTTCTCTTCTGCATATACTCAGAACTTTTTTTCATATCATATGCTCATTATACAAAAGTAGGAAATTACAGACAGGCATAAAACAGCCATCATTTATTAAAGCATAGTTTGAAGATCTGGCACAATTAGAGGTGACTCATTCCACTTAGTTGACCACTCCGATTCTTTTTGTGTTAATGAGTCATCAGTAACAGTTTCAGGATTCTGAAAAGTGGAGATAGGTTCCATATTTAGATGGAACACACAAACAAATCGTAGCTATTAGCCTCATTACTTGTTGAAGTATGAGCCTGTACTTTATTGCACACTCCTGTTGGGGGCTAAGAAGGAATAGATGAGGATAGGGCCAACTGCCAAAGACCTATTGCTCTAGCAACTATAGGGGTTATCAGGATCTCATCCTGATGCTTACCTTAAGCTTAATGATGTTAGAACTTCTAGGACAGAGTTTTCTAGGGAATTTTAACAGACCCTAATCACAGGGACCAGCCTAAGCTAAATTAGGGATTTCATAGAAAGGGAAGGATCCCTAAATAAGAAGTCTAGGGTCACAATTTATAAGTACTTTGAATGAAAAATGTATCGTTAACCTTTAACATATCTATTCTAGCAATAGTGTTATAATGATATTCTTTAATTGTGTAAATAGAAAATATTGCATAATTAATGTCCAGGGAATTTAAAGACATCTGTGAGGAAATTTGTAAGAAAATTCTATAGGTCTTATTCTAGGTCTTATAAGACCTAGAATCCATCTTGATGTAAAACAATAATATTTTTAAATAGATGTTCAGTAATATCACAAAATATTTTACAAAATTATGTAATACACATTAGTTATTTTTCACTAAATATTGTAATCCTCAGTAATTATTTTGGGTAATTTGGATATTTCATTCTTTATATAGTTGTAAAACCCCAAGTGGACATACTTCAACATTTTCACTATCATTAATGATTTTGGTGGGTCAGAGTGAAATAGGCATTTCTATGCATAATTCTTCATACACATTTCTGGTTATTTGCTTGGGAAAGATTCTTCTAAGTGGAATTATTAGATTAAACAATTTAAATATTTTAAAGTTCTTAATAACCCATATCATAAAATTGTTTGACAGAATGTTTGCATTATTTTGCATTCTTGCCAGACATGCATGAGAATTCCTATTTCATTGCACACTTGATAGATCTGAGATTTTACTAATTCATTCCTTTCATAAAACATGTAAAGCAAGTCCTATTGTCTATTCTTTGAAGTTTCTCTCATTGATGACATTGAATTTTGCTCCTCCTGTTTCTAATTATTTTCTTCATAAGGAAAATTGTTCATAGCTTGATCCCCTCCCATCTTTACATAAATATTCTCAAGTCCTTCATGAATTAACTGACCCAGCATGGGAATGGTCTGTTACTAGAATCTCCCAAACAGTTATTTATTTGCATGAGATTGGCCCCTGATTTGTTATTTCTTGTACACTCACAAAAAGACTTGCTGTCAGGGATCACCATTCCAGAGCGTGAAGGGACAAATGTGTAAAGTAACATCCCTTCACACTCAAAAGCCAGCGTATTGTATAAAGTGCTAAGAGTCACATTGCCAACCAAAGACAATCAGTTCTGCTCAAATCAGAATACTGTCTGTTTCATGATGACCCAGAAACAAAAGCCTGACCTCCGCAAGAAAACCTATTTTCCAGTCAATGATGAACTTCTACCTGACTTCCTTCATTAAAGCATATTTTCAGAACTTGTAACTATGGCAATGGACACCTAGAAAGGAGAAAGATCTTTGTCATTAATTTCTACATGCAGAGATGAGTCAGGTGTTTAGTTGTGCTATTATGCAAATCTCCAAACATGGCAGTGGATAACCTGCTGGGAAAGTTCTTATCAGAAACAAAATGCCCTTTTAAGGATTTATACTTTGAGGTTAACTGTGTTTGTTAAAAATTGAAGGCATGGTGTTCTTTGAAAATGAGCTAACATGTTTTGTCTGTTATTTAAAAAATTAAAACAGTTTAATTGATTAGAAGGGGAAATTTTGTTAGTTTCAAAAGGAGGTACTTTTTCAAATTTAAATTTGTTTGTTAGCTTTTCAGAGTCAATAGCGATTTCTAATATGCTTATAACTGTCCTTCTATAGAAAAGTGTTTTTTTTGAAGTTTTTTCAAGTTGTTCTTTGGAATAATAAACAAAGAGATTCTTCTAGCTCTGAAGTCAATGCTCTGTTGAAAGGACTCAAGACCTCAAGGAATGATAGAAAAAGAGTTAAGATAGCATTAATAGTAAATGGGAAAACTGTGTATTTATGATTTACAAATGAGATGGGTGATTTTACTTATACTCAAAAAGGTCCTCAAACTTCTGTCCTAAAATAGATGATGAAGGACACATTCTGGTCCTTGGATTTGCAGACTAAGAGAGCCAGCCAAAGTTCCAACTGTTATTTCCTGTTTTTTTTTCCTAAAAAATGTCTTGAAATTTTGCATTTCAAGCACATAACATGTTTTGTCATACAATAATAACTTATGTAGGAATTTTCAAATTAAATCAGTGTCTATGAAGCTTCTTCATGTCTACCAGTAGTTGTGAGCGCCCTCTGGAATCCTTCATCTCCATGATTTATTTTCTGAAGCTTGGGAATAAACTCTTAATGTTCCAAGGAAGTCTGATATTCTGTCTTTAAATGACACCATTTTAGAGGAGTTTGGTTCCATGAGCTGGTAATCAACTAACCAGCTCCTGACAAAACAATGGCATAGGGGAAATGAGACTTTTTTCCTGAATATTTTAGTTTCAAGTTACCATGGCAACAAGATACATTTGTTTTATTAACATAATCTTTTCATTTTTTAGTACTTTTGCTCTCTAGAAAGGATTCTTCTTTGATATGATCACAATTAAACAATGGATTCTGAAATTGAACTGGCATTTATAGAAGCTGCTAACAATGTAAAACAATTTTGCTTATCTGAAAAGCATACTGCTTTAAAGAAAATTTATAAATAGCTTTTCAAGGTTTGTCATTTCTTATTAGGGTTGATATGGCTCAAGTTGTGCTTTCTCAGGGTATAACATCATAGGAATTTTCCATTAAATCATTCTCTTTCAGTAATACTCATGGTCCATTTTCATTTTTGTGTCACTTCTTAGAGAATATCAGTGTTGCTTTTGTGTAATTTTTCTATCTGTATTTATTCAAGAACATGCATAGAATCATACTATGTAACACAATTGTACCTAAAAACTTTGACATAGCTGTTGGATCTTATCATGTAAAATTAACATATTTTGTAAAGCTCCTACCATGTACAAAATACAATGCTAGATAATGTTAAGGATATAAAAAATATATAATATATGTGGCTAGTCCTTAAGAGTTTTTTCTTAATTAAATGTCTCATTTAAATTGTATTATGTTCTATTTGTGAATTGTTTCAAACAGATAGTTGGCTTTTTGTTTTGTACCAGGGATTGAATTTGGGGTGCTTAAACACTGAACCACATCTGCAATCTTTTTTTTTTTTTTTTTTTTTTTTGTAGTTTATTTTGAGACAGAGTCTCACTTAATTGCTCAGGGCCTTGCTAAGTTACTGAGGCTGGCTTTGAACTTGCAATCCTCCTACTTCAGCCTCCTGAACCACTGGGATTACAGGTGTGCACCAATGTGCCCAGCCTCAGATTAAAACAGGCAGTTTCATTAAAACAGTTTTGATCTAATAGTACATTTGATTGATAATTAATTTGAAGTTTACTAAATAAAGTCATTAGTCCAATAAATGAGTTTTTTTTTGCTTTTTAAATATCTTTGTGCCTTCACATAAAGGTTTAAAATACAAATCATAGATTTTCTATATTTTACACTGTTATCTTAAAATTAAAATAGTTCTTAAATATTCATTCAAGATAGAAATGACTATAACAATATATAAAACCATATCAAGAAAAAAAAGGAAATATTAGCTGGATTGTCATTTTCTCTCAAAGAATAAGAAAATGATATTAGCATTTCCAATCTCAGAAATTTCTCAGGGAAAAATGACAAGCCACTGAAACAATAGACAGTTATTGAAGAAATAACACAATACTGGACTGAGGAAATCAGCACAAAACTATGAAATGACTTTTAATAACTACAGAGCTTTTCAGAAATACTATACAATTGGAAACACTTTCCAATTGCGCGATTGCTTTATATATGAAAGTGGTCCATGAATTCTAGGTACTTTGAATGATAACATCAAGAAAAAGAAAATACAGAGCCAGGGTTCATTCCAGGGTAACAGTTTTAATGTGAACTAAGGGGTCAAATACAAACAGCACTGTATCTTTCTTATTCAGTAAGAATCTCAGAAATATACCAAAGAAAACCAAAAAGTTCTATGTAAGACATCTATAGACCTGAAGATTTTCACAGATTGTAAAAATATAAATGAGCCAGCAATCAAAGATTGCTCCGGTCAATATCATCACCTCAGACTCTATGCTTTTAAGTTTTCATGACTATGTAATTGTGGGTTCTAGAGATAAGAAAATCAGAGAACAGAGTAGTGCTATACATCTGCATTTCTTCAAATTCCTGTGTTATAGTGACAGATCTGAGACCCGTGCTCATGAATGCATACTTAAAATAATAATTTGATTTATAGCACAGTTTTATTAATAATGTGGATTTGTAACTAGTTTATAGGTTTATACCTTTATATCATTAACAGTTCTCATCAGGAAATAACAAATAGCTTTGATACAGCTACAGAAACTTGTTTTTCTACTTACTGTGAGTTTCCTTTTAAATTATGCCAACTCGAACATATGAAATGTTAAGCAAAGTATTCCTTTGCACTGTTGAATGATATCCTCTTCACAGATTTGTTTGTCAAGGGGCAAAGAATATGTTATGAGCATAATGTAAACTCTAAGGACAATCGGTGTTATATGCCTCATACACAAGCAGCATTTGAAGCTATAAAGATGGCATGAAGAATACAAAAATGAGTCTAATGTCCCCAACATCCTTCCCATTAGCTTGCCATGGTACTCCATAGTTTTACTATTTGAAATTCATTTAATTGTCTTTAAGCAGAGAACCCAAATTTACAAATAAGCTATCTAGCTGTTGTCAATACCAATAACAGTTTAATTCATTTTACATTTCAAACAAAGGGTGGATATGGAGAGCAATAAATGTAGCCAAGTGGTTAATAAATGCTGTAAGACATTAATGTGGCCTCACAAGACTCAAGCCCTGAAGGCATTGCTTTATTACAGCAGAGTACAGTAATTAATGTTCATAAAGATGGCCCCAAATTAGCAACATAAAATGTTAGGTCATATTTTGTATATTCTGTTTAAGAATTAAAAGTGTAGAATGCATTTTAACAGAATTGTAATAACATGATTAAAATAAAACCAAGTGAAATGATTTTAGCTGGGGAGAACTATGGTTATATACAGTGAAATTGGTATTATTAAAGATAGTATTACAATATATGTACTATATATACTTAACTATGCTAATATATCCATGCAGAAAGTTAAGTAGAAGAATTATAAAACCACATCATCTTACTGCTTTCTAAAAAGAATAAACAAGTCATACGTTTTAATTTATGCTGTTTATTTTTAAAATTTCCTTCCTTGAGAAAAGATTGTTTTTTTAATAATTTTTTTTAGATGAAGTATATAAATGCTTCTTTCCTTTCTATCTTTTAGGGGATGCTTATCATTTATTTATTTTTTTATAAACGGCCTCTTATAAATTAAATAGGTAATGTTCTTAATGGAATTGCACATCATGAACAGATAATGGCCATCCACTAAAATATGCCTGTCAAATCTTACTGAAGTAATGAGAGAAAATAAACTTGTAGATAAAAGAAAAGCGTTTATTTTCACAATGTTAGACCATTATGGTTATTCAGTCACAACCTTTAATTTCATTTATGCCAATCCTATTATACCGAAATAGTCACTCTTTAAAAAATGAAATAATTAGAATGACCTGGCAAACCAGTGTTCTCAGCAGGAAATATGCACAAATACTGTGCTTTCAAAAAACTGTGGGAAAAAAAACACTAACCCACCAAAAGCTATTTAGAAATGTTATTTGTAACATACTTCTAGAACATCAACAGAAAAAAGATTCTTATGTTTTCTTATTCCTAGAAACTGTGACTATTATTTACTTTTCAAAGTTCTATTTCCTAAAAGTGACCTAAGAGAATCATGAGCTAAATAATATAGTGATAAATGTATAATCGTGAAGAAGCAGTTTGATCATTTGACTGGAATGGAAATTGACTTTAGGTTATATTTTTAATAATGCTGGACCCATATTTTTAATAGAATCAAGCTTATTAATAAATGAAAATCTAAATAAGTTACTGTTACTGTGGTAAATAAATCAGTTCTCAATCAGATGATCCATTTTTAGCTTTGTTTTCAGTAAATTGGTTTCACACTATTATCTAGATTTCTGCTAAATTGCTATTCTGCATGTAAAGCAATGAGGATTTTAAAAATATCTGCTGCTATTCATATACCAGGGAATATATATGTCAAATATTTGAATAAGTAATGTGGCTTAAATTATGCCCTTTTAAGTGGCTATACATGAGTAAGAAACTATGAATAAAATTATGCTTGTGTCATTATAGAACTTATAGAAGGCAAGGGAAGACTGTACCATAAGCAGATATAGAAAATAAGCCCCAAATATTTATTGATGACCCTTTTCACTTCCATCAGTCTCAGTTTGCACTCTTGAGTGTCTGGTTGTTTCCTGGAGTGAAGATACCATTGTTCAGCTAGAGAAGGAAGTGATTGTCCACTCATGTGCAGGGAATGTCATTATGTGTCATTTTGGTGTTGCTTTGTCATCACATGGAAGATCATCACAATGCCTATGTGTCAGGATGATCACACATTTCTACAAAATTCCTTGAGATCAGATGTTGAAAACCAAACTAATAAAACTTTTCTCAAGACCAAATTTATTATTCTGCCATTTTGGTTTGGGAATGGTTAATATCGACTTAGAAGTAGAATTTATTTTTGATATGTGTACCTAAATGAGCAAAGGAAAATGCTCTGAAATTATTGGAAAACTTATGTGGTTCATAATGGCCTTCCCCACTGTACTTACATATACTGGTGATCCAAGACCTCAGGTACATCCTTCCCAGCAGTGGAATAGTCAGCTCATCCTAGCTATTCTGTGTAGTTATGCGTGCATGCTGCTTAGGCTCTCTGAATCACAATTCCATCATCTCTAAAGTGGTGTCACATCTGTAAAGGGGGAAGTCAAGGATATAAGGCAACTGGCTTGTAAGCCTGGTACACAGTTGTAGCTCAACACTTGTTCATTCCTTAATTCAGCATATAATGATGGCTGGAGTACCCAGTGCAAGGCTATATGTTAGTGCCCCAGTTACAAAGGAAAACTCCTGAGGTCACTGTCCTCATGGAGCCCGCATGAGGAAGACTAGCATTACAACACATTGTTGGTCAGTCTCATCCCTTGGATTTCCTCATCTATGTCCCTAAGGAAGTGCCAGCAGTCTTGCTATGTCAGCAGTTGCATTCTTATAAATATTTGCCATACAGCATTCTTTGATTTCGTTTCTAATGGAGGTGGCACCTTTGCTCATTTTACACCCTTCCTAACTTCCATCCCTCAGACTTCTTTCAAGACTGCCCATGCATAAGGTCTCTTTGCCAATTGTAAATGTTAATACGACACTATGAAAAAGACTACTGCAGGAATGATCACTTATTTAGTCTCCTGCTGAGAATATGAGCACAGGCCTTCTGAAGAAATATTTTGAATTTCTACTATGGAGTTAACTGTAACTATGATGTTTGAAAAAGAAAAAGGCTCATTAGCAAAGCATGACAGGTATTTATCAACAGCCTGGATTTTGGTGAATGTGAAATATATACAGTATATTGGCAGTGGTGATATTTAAAAATAATTATGAGGCCTTTATACTGGTAATGTTTATTAATATATTTATACATTAATATTATACATATAACATTCATAATAATGTACCAAACAAAAAACTTAAGAATTAGTCTTGTGACAGAGAAATAATAAGTTAATTTTCCCAGTGTAATATTTCCAATTCATGTCCTTCAGGGTAGTTGAATACCTAGAAGAGGCTCCAAATCCTACATGCTGAAAAGTTTACATCCATGCAGAGCACAGGTAGCCATGGAAGTCCCTGAGTTGCCAAAAGCCAACAATAACATGGATTTGGAAAATCCTGGAGAGCAGTGAGAGACACACACTATCCCGCTGAGGGGAGGCTTTTTCCCTTACTGATGCTCTGCATGGGGCACTGATGCTTTTGTTAAAACATGGGGGGTTCTTGGTGCCAATATGCAGTGCAGCCACCCCAGGTGGACTAC
This sequence comes from Tamias sibiricus, assembly GCA_025594165.1. Lineage (NCBI taxonomy): Eukaryota > Metazoa > Chordata > Mammalia > Rodentia > Sciuridae > Tamias > Tamias sibiricus. The sequence continues at coordinate 83,370,512 of CM046660.1, forward strand.
TGGCAGAACCGTGCCCATATTTCTTTCATCTTGCATGCTTCCTTCTGCTGCTACCAACTTGAACATATATTGTTTGAAAATTCTTCCTGCCTGTCTTTTGTGCTAGATAAAAATCGATGCTATGTGAAAAATTAAGCAACTTTACATTATTCTGCCTTCCAGACACCCAGACGTTTATTTAGTGCAGATAGTATGGTATATTTGATTTACCTTTTCAAATATATAGACCTTCCAAAAAATAAATAATCTCCCTCATAAGAGCCTCATCCCTCCATTAAGTAGGTGATTCTTCATCCCTTTATTCCCTATATTGTATTCAATCACTTATAGCAAGTCCTATCAACTTCTCTTTCTTAAAGGTAAAAAATATGTCCCTATTTCCTTTGTGTGGCAGAGCCCTCTAGAAAACTTTCCCATAATGTATTTTACTTCCCTGGTTATCCCTATTGAACTAGATGAACCCCTTATTTTTTTCTCACATAACTCATTTTTCTATCAGTGATTTTTAATTGCTTGTCAGCATGAGAAATATATAATTCAACAAATACTGACTGTCCACCATGTACCAGGAATTTTCTGAGGCACTGTAGGTATAGTGTTAGCTATATGCTTTTGAAAGTATTTAGTAATATATAAGAAAATAATACAAAATCACATAAGCAAAATGCTGTACTTAAAACCTGTCCTCATTTTTTTAAAATTCAGGCTTACATCTTTCTATTTATTAAAACTTTTCTGAATTCCATAAAAATTATTAAAATATAAAAGTTTGAGTTATTGGAATATTATATAACAATAAATTAGTCAAAACTTCATCTCTTATAAATTATTAAAATATAAAATTTTGAGTTATATATTAATGAATTAGTCACCTTATGTACTTAATTATACCTTTGATTTTTGCCATTTTTGTAAAATGTACATTATGAGCAACTCTAATTCTGCTTATGGTCTGCATTTAATAAATATTTATTAAGTGCTAGGACTATTCTAGGTGCTAGAAACATATTGGGAAACACAACGGATAAATATATCTTTCCCTCTTTGAGTTTATGTTCAAGAGGGACAACAAACCATAAAGAAATGGGGAAAAAGAATATGAAATATCAGAGATGTGTACATATGTGTTAAATTGTCCAGGCCATGGTAGTATCATCAAAAATTCTTGAGAAAAACAGAACTGAGAAAGATAGACATGTACTTGTCTGGAGGATAACCTGGCAGAAGAAACAAGTACAAAAGTCCTGAGGTAGATTGGAGGAACATCAGAGTCCTTTGTGATGTGTGCAGAGTGATGACAGAGTAACAAAAGAAAAAGTTAGAAGGTATAAAAGACATGTTCATCTAGGGCTTTCTAGGTATTTATTAAGAATTTGAAGTTTGCTCAGATTTGCATGAAAAGTCCTTGCATTACAGTGTTCAATAAAAATAAATTAAATGAATTGGCTGCCATCTTACTAGGATTTCTTTGGTTTCTACTGAGATCAGACTATTGGGAAGGTAGGTGGGATTAAGTCAGGGATGCCAGTAATCAGAAGAGCAAGGTGAGAGATGACATGGTAGCTTTGGATAGGGTGCTAATTACAGGGTTGTTGAAAGGACTCATCAGTTGGGTTATAGAAGATAAATTGACAAAAGTGTAAGCAATGTTAGAGAAAGGGTGTTTTCAGGTATGGAGCTAATGTTTATGACCTAAATAACTGGAATAATGGCATTTCAACTAACAGACACATAGGACTGGTATATACCCTGGTTTGTGGAGAGTATCAGGAGTTCAGATTTAGACATAACTTTTAAGAGGTCCAAATAGAAATGTCAAATAGGGAATTAGATGTAGAGTTCTAGAATTTGTGGAACTGGTCCAAGACTGGGTCTGCAGATTTAAAAACCATAAGTGTTTCAGTGTAGTGTTAAAAACCTGGAAACAGTATAAAATCTCATTGATAGTGACTATAGATTTTAAAAAAAGGAGAAGGATTCTAAATACTCCAAATTAATGAATGCATTCCAAATTAGGAGCTTCAAGTTAAGATGTTGGACAGATAAGGAAAAACTAGCCAAAGAGATTGAGAAAAAGCTGTCTGAAAGGGTAGAGAGAAACAGAACAAATTAAATTTTTCAAACAGTAGCGAATGATCAAATGAGTCTTTGCTATTGGTGGGTCAGGTAGATGAGAACTAACAAGTAACCAATAGATTTATCAGTATGAAGATCATTTTTGACCATGGAAATAGAAGTAAGTCTACACTTTTACCATATTATATATAGATTCTCTCCAAACTATAGATGATACTTGTGAATATAAAGTTTGTAAACTGTGGAAAGTTCTATGCAAATTTCAAAAATAATAGTAATTATTAAAATGTGCTATCTAAAATTTATCTTGCTAAGATTATTGCAAACTTGTTCAGTTTTTCTCTGATTATTTTTACAACCATTTAATCCATTTTAATGAAAATTATTTTAAATCTTAATGTTCATCTACATTTGATACTTTATTTTTGTTGGCCTCTGAAATGGACTGATAGGTGCCTAATAGAGAGGACAATGTGTTTTGTTCCTAGCTTACATTAGGGAGATTTGAATATTAGACATAGCGTAACAGTGACATTGTGAGTTTATAGGAAGGTTAATGCTGTTTAGGCAAATGGTGAATTGCAAATTCAACCTGTTGTCACAATATCATTATTATTATGTGAAGAAACACTGGCGTTGCAAATTCGAAGAAAATGAAAGAGTTTTGCTTTCATATATATGTATATATATACATATATATATACACACAAATTTATTAACAGCTCTATTGTAGTAGAAGTTATTCTTCACAGAAGATTGACTATTATGTTCTCATTCATCAGTCATTAAAGGAATTGTATTTTCAGTTATATCCAGTGTATCTAATTAGCAATTATTTTGATGCAATTTTTCCAGGTAACATTGGTTTAAATATTTAATCTAAAGAATTTTTTTTCTGTATTAGGTATAATTTACAAATTTACTGTTATATATCTGTCCTTTTGTCTCTAGGAATAGATACTGTAGTGCTTGTGGCTACTAGTCAAAGAAAGGTAGTTTCAATAAACAAATTATATGTAAGTTGTATAGAAATGTAGTTTCAATAAATAAATTATATTTAAGTCGTGTTCTGTTTGGGTATGTTTCTCCTCCGATTTTTGCTAATATATTTCATAGCTTGAGTATCCAAAATCAAGTACTAGGATAGTCTCATTTATTCAAAATGTACTCTAGTCAATATGATTATTATGTTTCCTAAAAAAAGATGACATTTAAAAATTCTGTAAAGCTAGCTATATCCCAGAGCTTTGAGATGTTTTTTTTCTCCAATTTTAAAAAAATGCCATAAATTTTGGCATGTTTCCTATTAGAAAACATGATTTGTGTTCTAAAGCAATTCCCAGAATTTTGCACAGTGAATCCTGGTGTACATGAGATGACTGTCAGATGAACAGCTGCCCTCTGAATGCAGCCAATTAAATAACACACAGGTTTGAAGCTGTCACTTGAAAATATTGCAGCTTCTCTAAACAAACAAGTGATTTAAAACTCCTAATAAACACCTTTTAAATGGGAGTCATGCAGGTAGCTTTCAAAATTTTGAGAAGCAGTAGAGGATGAGTAGGTAATTATTTTTAAATAACCTTCTTTCTAATATAGAGATTCCTTAAAACACATTTTCAAGGAGAAAACGGTAGGAAAGCTGCCTAGAACTGTGTTATGGACTGAGTACACACTATCAAACCAGGGCAGGTCAAGGGGAAGGGAAAATGCTGTATTTTATAATCTTTCAGATTTAAAACAAAAACAAAACCTTTTTATTTAGTAGGTATTTTCACTGCTTTGGAATATTGTGGCCTTAGAACTCTAATCTGGTTTTTTTTCCAACCAAGAAAATATATTTTAATGACTTTGTTAGCAGCATTTCTAATGAAGTAGAAATGACATAGGGAATTCACAAATGGGCTTCAGTTTTGTTTTCCTGCTTTGCTGATAACAATAGGTACAATATATACACACACACATAATAATACATACATACGTAATATAAATACATAATAATATATAATACAATAAACATAATATATATTATGTAATATATTATTGTGTGTATATATAAGCACCATCACCTTTGTCTATCTATACACATATATGTAAATAATCATGCATATCTATGTGTCATGTACATACATATGAATGCAAATTTCTTTTGTTATTATTCAGGGATAAAGTCATTAAGTATTATGAATTTTATAGACTTCTGACATCCAGGTGTATCTGAAAATGTTTCATTCATCTAGGCAAATATATAAATACATTTGAATTAAATCCATTGATAGTTATTTTAGCAAATTTTATTTAACAAAAATTAAATTTTAATGTTCCCATTATTGCATTTTAATAAATTTGTCTAAAATATGTAAAATAAATTTAACAAACATATATTCTTGAAATTGAACCCCAAATATTACCAAGCTACTTTACAAATTATTAAAACAAATAAATCAAGCCAGGCATGGTAGTTCATTCCTGTAATCCCAGTGGCTTGGGAGGTGAAGGCAGGAGGATTACGAATTTAAAGCCAGCCTCAGCAAAAAATGAGGCACTAAGCAACTCAGTGAGACCCTGTTTTTAAATAAAATACAAAATAAGGCAGGGATGTGGCTCAGTGGTCGAGTGCCCTTGAGTTCAATCCATAATGCCAAAATAAATAAATAAGTTAAATGTAAAATGGAATAATTATAATTTTGTGTTTAGCATGTTATATATTTTATGGTACAACATAAATTTTTTTTAAATCAATTTTTGTGCAACTGGACTTTGCTATGCTAAACATGAAGTTGGACAAATATTTTTAAGCCCCTACAACATAATGGTCACCTTAGTACATGTAAATGAAATGTGTCATCTAATATAACAGGACAATGGTGGAAAATACATTAAACAATTTTTTGCACAAGTAATTAATCCCCATGGGGAATGTGCTCTGTTGGGAGTGTAAAGAGTGATGCAAAGAGTGCTGTGGGCTCTGTAACTAAAGAGCTCCCTCAGTCTGAGCTAACAAATTATGTGGTCAGAAAATACGTCTGGTTTCTCAAATCAGTTAGCAATGTTAAACTTTTGAAAGAGATTCTTTGAAAAGTGATTATGTCCTAAAATATAATCATTGTAATTATGGAAGGTATATACAATGTACATTTCAAACTGCCTGTAAATTACAGATTTTCCATGATTGCATGCATTAGGTTGATTAAAATTATATAACCATAGGGGTTGGGATTGTGGCTCAGCGGCAGAGCGCTTGCCTTGCACGTGCGTGGCCCGGGTTCGATCCTCAGCACCACGTAAACATCAATGCATTGCATTGTGTACAACCAAAGTAAATAAATAAGTATTAAAAAAATTATATAACCATAAACTGATATGAAAATGTGGGTTTTTACCTCACTTTTTAGTTTGGTGATTTATTGTGCTTTTGTTGGTCATAATTCCAAACATTTTTTTTTTCATTTTGTGCTAAACAAAAGTATTTAAAGACTTTTAATATTGAACATTTTCTCCCAATATTGTGAGTAGTAAATTCAGCCAGACCAAATGTTAATCGCAATGTTACAAGGTTAAGCATGGCAATAGAATGGTGGAAAGAGTATATTTTATCATTGTGTCCATTAAATATATTAAATTGAACATCTTTTGCCCTCAGTTAGCTTTCTAAGAGAGAAAATAAATCAAGCATCTACCTTAAAGAAGTTAGATGTTATGAAAAGTATGTTTATAAACAAGAGCAATGTTTGGATTATGTCACTGTAGAAATTTGAAAAAAATTTCAAAGGGTTCAGAGTGACCACCATGGTGAGTTAGTAGATATCTTCTCTCCTCAAATGACCTCTGTTTTGGCATTCATCATCCTGAATTTAGCCCTTGCACTGGTGACTCCATCTCTCTGGGAAGATTGAAATTAAACAAGTCATTCATGACACATAGAACTGGAATACCAATTATTAATTTACAAAACCCAATCTCAGGCAGCATGGAATGCTAGGGTTTGTGTGATTAGCAATTTCTCTGCCTGGAGATAAACTTATTTGGAAATTGAAAACTTCATCACTAAATCATTTTTAGGAACAAGAATCAGCACCAAAGAAACCAGCTGGATATGTTAAATAACTAGTGAACCTGATTAGAAGAGCATGTTTTTATTTTTAGTATGATTATTTCTATAACATTTATAGGTTATTGAAAATACTGTGCCTCAGGATATAGGTAGGCAGTATGAATGGAGGTTGAGCCAAGACTCAGGGGTCTCATAAACTTGTTTTGATTTTTTTTTTTTTCCTATTCCTTGCTGAGCAGGGTACAAAGTTATAAATGCCATTATTACCATTATTTTACCAACTTTACTAGATTCCACTAATATGAATTTTGATAGTCATTAAGTGATAGTGTTTGCATTTAGAATAGAGCAAGTCTCATAAAAAATTCTCAGTGGTAGGTAGATTATTATTAAATTATCTCATTTAATACAACAATCATTATTCCTCTACTATAACTATTTGCAAACAATCTTATTTGATTAAGTTTTTTCTTCTCTTAAGGTTAATTTACATATCTTTACTGTGATTTATTTTATTTTCTGACTTAGCCATTACATGATAGTCATCATTTTTTTTTTCTGTAGTTGTAGATGGACAGAATGCCATTATTTTATTTGTTTGCTTTTATGTGGTGCTAAGGATCAAACCCAGTACCTCACACATGCTAGGGAAGTGCTCTGCCACTGAGCCACAACCCTAGCCCCAATCTTCACATTCTTGAAGGAATGGAGAATCTTAAGTAACAACAGCAATCACAATTGTGTTAATAAAAGCAGTCTGTAGTTTCTCCTGTCATAAGTCCTAGATCCCGGCTTTGATGTTATCTATTGTTAAATATTTATCAAGTCCCTACTGTGTTCATCCCTTACTAAAGGAGTTAGAAATGATGCAGGGAAATGAAAACAAAGCAAAAAAGATGTTATGGTAAATAATTAACATTTTAAATCTCTTCATTGATCACATTCATGATTTAAATTTAAAGCTCTAAATAATTTGAAAATACACTCTACTATCTAAAGATTCTAATTCTACTTTTAACTTATATTTTAGTTACCATTCTTAAGAGCTTCATAATCTATTATTTATAATGTGATATAAATACCAAATCTAACACTTTCTTTATTAGAGTAGGTATTTTTTAAAATATTTTTAGTTGTTGATGAATATAATATGTTTATTTTATTTTCTTATTTTTTTAATATGGTGCTGAGGATTGAACCCAGCACCTCACATGTGGTGCTAGGCAAGTGCTCAACCATTGAGCTACAACCCTAACCCACTGTAGGTATTTAATAAATATTTGATGATATATGTTGTTAATATTTAGAGTAGGGTTCTAAAACATAATGAATTGATACCTTACAAATTCATTTAATGTATTAACAACTCATAAGCATTTTCAAGGAACAGTAGTTTTTTAAAAATATTTGTTGAGTTGTAGATGGACATGATGCCTTTATTTTATTTTTATGTGGTGTTGAGGATGGAACCCAGTGCCTTCCAAATGTGAGGCAAGCACTCTACCATCGAGCTACAGCCCCAGCCCAGGAACAGTAGGTTTTATTAAATGAATTTTGGTGTCTTTTTTGGCACCCTATACAAAATGGAAAATCATTAATTTCAGGTCAAAAATACTGGGTCCAAACCTGATTCTTCCCTGATTCTGTCGCATCATCCCCCTAGACCTCATTTCTTCATCTATAAAACAAAATGATTAGATGATATCCTTTTTGAGATTTGGTCCATATCTTATAACTTGGTTTTATTCTAAACGATTTGAAAGAAACAAAAAAATCCTACAACAAATAGCCACTAAACTATTGAGATCACTTCTGCAGAATCAGTCTTTGATTAATCTTCACTATTATGTGCACACTTTATGTCCTAGAAGTGTAAACATTATCACCTGATGATTTAAGAGACTTCACAAATTCTGCAGGAGATCCTGAAATAGACAGCATCACATTAGGATCCCAGCAGGGTCTGGTGAATTTGGATTTAACAATGAGGAGTCTTGTCTTTCCAAGAGCACATATTTAATGAACAGTTCCTCAAATTCCACTGTTTTTTGTTCTTAAATCTGCACACAACTGTGGTTAAAAGTAGTCTGCTCTCCTATCTGATTATGTAATAACTTTCTGGAGAACAAACAACTAATTTAAATAAAGATATCTCATTTCATAGAGCTGTCTAGGCAATTAGGGTACAAAACCATAAAGGAGAGATAAGGGAAGGAAAATGCAGAATTTGTCTGTAATACACTTTCATGCCCCTTTTTGGTTTTCTGTGCACCCTCATCCCACAAACCACAGGCACTGAGGCTCATCATTTTATTGAGTTGATGTTAACCCTCCAACCTGTGCCCACCTTCTCGTCTCCCCTCCCAGAGAACATTCTCCAGGCTTCCCATGATGTACAACAGATATATTAGATAAACTGATTAGCTTTTTACTTTTAATTCAGTTATCAAATTCATAGTCCAAGTGAAATATCGTGATAGGTTCTGGCATTCAACAGGAAACAAATAACTGATTCTATGGGACTTACTATGGAGTAGGCAAAGTAGGATATCAAAGAAAAGTGGATAACTATAGAACTTTTATTTATTTATCTTAAATGCTATGATGGAAGAAATAATGTATATATATATATATACACACACACATATATATATGCATATACACACATATGCATACATGAGTATACACACACAAAATATATGTTCAGAATGGTTTATTTGGGGAATTAATCTGAAAGATAATTAACAGTAATATTTAGCTGAAATGTGAGGAATGGACATATTTGTGGAAGAGATGAAAACCTAATATGTGAAAAACTTAATGAGCAATTAAAAAGTGGGTTAGAGATGAGGCTGAAGATGGCAGGAGCCAGATTATTCAGTGAGATTAAAAACCAAACCCAAGTCCAGTGGGAAAATTCTTCTGCATAGGTTTAACATAGATTACTTCACTCTTAAAAAGAAACAATTACTATAATTACTATATGGAGAATGGTTTGGAAGGAGAAGAATTTGGGAGATTTTATTATGTTCCACAAAGAAGAAGAGAATAGCTTGGGCTGAATTGGTGGCAAGGAGAATAGATAGGAGTGAAGGAATTTAAGTTATAGAAATATGTTATAGACTCAAAATTGTCAAGATCGGATGTGAGGGATATAGGAAAAGGAGCAATCAAGGAGAACTACCCTCTTTCTGATGTGACAGAAGTGAATCATGTTTCTGACATGGTTGGATAGACAGAATTGTCACTTATTGAAATGGGGAAGAAAACCTGGATAATGAGATCAAAAGATTAGTTTGAACTTGTTAAATTTGAGATAGCTATTGGATATCCAGGTGGAGGTATCATGCTGGCAGTTAGACCTATATTTCTCCTACTCCTCTTTTTAGAGGTCCATATGTGTGTGTCGAAGAGTCATCACCATGGAGATAGCAAAAGCAATCAGATGAGACAAGGCCATCAAGAAGTGGAGAATGAAGTACCAGCATTGAGTTACAGTAGTTAAAGGAGAAGTTTGGGGGAGGAAGTCTACAAAGGAAGCTGAAGGGAGAAGCCAGAGGAAAACCAAGAGAGCAGAAGGCAGTGTTCAAGGAAGACAGTGTCAGCCATGTTACTTGACACTAGAAATTAAATAAGTGCAAGTAATTTCCTAGGAAATAGAAACCTTTGTCCCTATGACCATATATAAAAAAAAAGATTTTAAGGTTGGGGATATAGCTCAGTTGGTAGAGTGCTTGCTTCACATGCATAAGGCCCTGGTTTCAATCCCCAGCACCACACTCACACACACAAAAAAAGCACATAAAAAAGACTTTAAATGATGTTAGTAATGTCAGATGCCCTGAGGTAGCCAATGAAATTAAGTTTTCATTTAGATGTATGTCTTGGCATACCTCAGGTGATATTGTAGGTGGATGACAACTTCACTCGTAGTGAAAAATACAAGGTTTGAAAATAATGTATTTCACATGAATTTTCCATACTGGAGAAAGTAGAATATTTAGGGAAATATAACAACTGCAATAATAGTCTATCATTTTGTGATCTAAGATTGACTATATAATTAGAGTCATAAAAATAATGTTGATGATTTTCATTACAGTGACCATTGTTTCTATTGTTAAAATTTGTCTTTGAGCCCAGGTCTGGCCTTATCTTAAGTAACTTCAAGTTTGTTTTCAATAAGAGGATTTAAATGTAATGTAAGGATTTAAAAACTCAATTATACCTAAATGGAGAAAAATTGAAAAGCTTTCCCCTCTAAAAAACTGGAACAAGACAGGGATGTCCCCTTTCACCACTGCTATTTACATCATAGAATGGAAAACTCTGGCCTGAGCAATTAGACCAGACGAAAGAATTAAAGGGATTAAGATAGGAAAAAGAAGAGCTCAAAATTAGCACTATGTGCTGATGACATGATATTCTACCTAGAAAGACCTCAAAAAACTCTACCAGAAAACTTTTACCACTAGTAAACGAATTTGGCAAAAGTTGCAGGATACAAAAATCAATACACATAAGTCAAAGGCAATTTGTGTTACGATCAGCGAACAAAGACTCTGAACGGGAAAATGATGAAAAATACCCCAATTTTGCTATTGCATCAAAAAAATAAAATACCTGGGAACAACCTAACGAAAGAGGTGAAAGAACTGTATAACGAATAATTATAGAACACTAAAGAAAGAAATTCATAGATGAACTAAGAAGATGGAAAGGACCTACCCTTGCTCTTGGATAGGTAGATTTAATATCTGTCAAAATGTCCATAATAAAACTACGCCAAATGCTTTATACAGATTTTAATGCAATTCCTATCCAAAAATACCAATGTAATCTCTTCAAAGAAATAGAAATAGCAGTCCATGAAATTCATCTGGAAAAATAAGAGACCCAGAATAGCCAAAACAATCCTTGAGCAAGAAAAGTGAAGCAGGGGGGCATCACCATACCAGACTTTAAATTTTACTATAGAGCAATAGTTAACAATAACCAGCCATGGTATTTGGCACCAAAACAGACTGGTGGATCCAATGGTACAGAATTGAGGATAACAGTAGGACTAATAACATTTTAATTAACCAGCTATCTTATATTAGACAAAGGTGCCAAAAATGTACAGTGGAGAACAGGTTAGGCCTCTTCAAACAAGTTGGTTGCTGGGTACAACTGGGAATGCATATTGCAACAAAATGAAATTAAATCCTTTTATCTCTCACCATGCACAAAAAACTCAATTCCAAAAGTGGATCAAAGACCTAGGAATTAGATCGATTTAAAAACTATTAACGTGTAAGCTCTCTACAGTTGTTTAATTCAAATAATTTTACAAAACAAAGTGATAGTTTTTCAGGTTTTAAAATGGAAATAGCATGAAAGACCAGATCAAATATGATTTCTTCAAGGTATTGGAAAAAAAATATGCAGTGTCTTAGTCTGTTTTTGCTGCTGTAAAACAATGCCACAGATTGGGTAATTGATAATGAACAAACATGTCTTTCTTGGTTCTAGAGAATGAAAGTCCAAAGTCAAGATGCCAACATTTGTTGAGGATGTTAATTTTTGCACTTTCACATGCAGAAGGCAAAAAGGAGCAGAATAGCTGGCTAGCCAGTGAATAAAGCCTTTCATAAGGGCCTTGATTCCATTCACAAAGGAGGAACACCCCCATGACCAGATCACCTCTTGAAGCTCCTGCTTCTTAAACCCTATACGCCTTGGGTTTAGAGTAGATGCATTCAAAGCACAGTCAGTCCTTAAAGTATATTTGCTAAAAATGTTAAAGGGTGGATCAATACATTAGTCCTGCATAGCTTTTTCATATGCTATTTATCATATCCTATGTGTGTATGTTTTAGTTATCTTTTTCATTCCTCTGAACAAAAGACCTGACAGGAACAATTTTAGAGGTGAAAAGGTTTATTTGTTACTCATGTTTCAAAGGTCTCAGTCCTTAGACAACTGACTCTGTTGCTCTGGGACCAAGGTGAGGCAGATCCTTGCAGTGGAAGGGCGTGGCTGAGGAAAGCAGCTCAGGACATGGCAACGAAGAAGCAGAGAGAGCTCCCCTTACCACTGACAAAATATATACCTCAAAGGCATGACCCTGACCCACCTCCTTCAGTCATACCCTACCTGCCTACAGATACACTAGTACTAGTCAATTAATCTCATTCAGGGAATTAATGCGCTGAATAGATTAAGGCTCTCAACCCAATCGTTTACTTCTGAACTTTGATACATTGTCTCACACTTGAGTTTTAGGGAGACACCTCCTACTTAAACCATAGCAGTGCATGTTCATTTAAAAATTATTATTGTATAGGCAATATGTTCTATGAACCCAGAGTCTGAGTCTGTTCTTTACCAGTGTACCTCAGTGACTAGTTCCTGATACTATGAAAGCAGTTGAAATGTAAATAAGTGATTTCTCATTTTTATTTCAATTTCACAGGTAATGAGAATATTTTACTAATTTAATTTCAGTTATATAATTAAATATTTGACATTATATATTGATTGATAGGTAAATATATTTCTTGACAATGACTAATAAATATAAAATAAATATAGTTACAAAGTATTGGCAGATAGCATTTTATGTGACTATCAAAGAGAACCAAACTTTAGTATTGTTCACAGTTTTTTAAGAGTATATTTTATATAATTTTTCAGTGAAGTTTTGAGATTAGTATTATTATCCCAAGCTTGTAGTTGAGGAACTTGAGTCACAAAGAGATTACATCATCTACCCAAAGTCATATGACTATTAATAGTATTCAATTCCAAAAAGTATTCATATTTCCAAAATTCAGCTCATCATCATTGTGTTATTTTGTTTAATGGTAACCATAATGAACAGTGCCATTATAAAAAAATTTTATTACACATTTATTCTTCTTATAGATTTAATGAATGAAGGTTGTATTGAGAACAGTCTTACTCCATAAATCATGGTCAATTCTGTTTTCAGATACAGTTCTCTCAAATTCACAAAGTAACCATTTATTTTTAGCAACCAACTTCCTTCCTTTCTGAATCAAAATATGTTCTACTTGGAAAATGCAAAAGATTAGTTTTCGTTTCTTTACAGCCACAAAGTCTACTACTGCGGGGAGATAAATATTTACCCCTAATGCAATCTGATTAAAGAGCAAACTGGAGAATCAAAGCTACAATTAACCATATAGACACAACTGCTTAATTCAAAGTGCAGAGTAAATAAGTTGGAATGGAATGGGAGAAAGGTGTTTGATTTGATTAGCCTCATTACTATAGGATTGGTGCTCTCACCTTTTTGCTCTGTAATGTCTATGGTTTCATTTCTTTAAGAGTCTCCTTCCCTAAGGAAAAAAAAAATTGACAATGTTTCATTTGCATGAAGAGGACAAACTGTTCTTTGCTAGAAATTTTGAATCATTTACATAAACTAATTTCTTTTTTAGCAAAACTTTCAAGTAAGTTTTAAACTGTAAATTTAGTCTAGTAAAAGAAAGCAAAAACAGAAAAGTTTATAATATTTTATAATGCCTCAGTGTGTTACTTATACTGGTGCTTTCTACTTTAAAAATTGAAATTGGTCTCTTAACTGAAAGCCTAAACTCTGAAAGTATGCATGAGGTTTCATATTGTATGTTTCCCAAACAAAATGATATTCTTGAATTTTTTTAGTTTAAGTAATAACTTATTCAGCATCTACTACTACCAGATACTTTTGCAGAAACAGTAATACAGGGATGAGCAAAAAGGACAATATCTCCTCTTTTGAAGCTTAAAATCTAATGAAGTGGTAAATAGTGGATGTATGCATAAATGAATTCCAGTAGTGGTAAAAGTATGGCAAACATAAAATAGGAGGATGTGACATAGATTATGTTAGGGACTGGGCAACGTGCTTGACTGTGGAAACAGTGCTCAGGGAGGGGTTCTATCCTGTCAGCCATTTGAGTCTGGGAAACACTGGAGATGGGTGTGCTGGCTGGTGGAGAGAACAATTGCACTATTGGCTTTGTTTAGTTATTCATAATTCACTCTTTGAACTGCTTGAAATACCAATATTACTGTTAATATTTTAGAACAGCAACAACAACAAAAACAGTATTTTTTCTAGGGAAGCACTGTGTGTGGTAGGAGTGCTAATTTTTTTTTTTTTCCAGAGAAGCACTGACATTTCTTAATTACTCTCTTCATGAGTAGTCATGTACAGCAATTACTGAAGGCTCAGCAGAGCGTTGTTCTTCCAAAGCCTTGGAGAACAATAATGCTGACAGTTCAGGGCTTCCGTGTCCAACACACTTTTCCTCTCTCTTCATTACCCCAGCTAATTACTCTGGCCAGTGGTTATTGTGTAGCTTCCATTCCTTTCTATAACCCCCACAGCCCTCTACTGTCAGTGAAATTTACAGTAATAGCATAATATTCTCTTGCTGCCATGTTTTTCTAGGACTTGTTTAAAGGCACTGCCTCCTTTTATTATTTTCGGCTTTTGAATCACCTTACCAATATGTGAGACCCAAGCTCCATACTAAGGGAAATTTATTCTGAAAAAAATAAGGGATCTGTTTTCCCAAGAATTCTGACTTTTATAATGAAATAGAAAAGAATTTTTTAAAGTGTAAAGTTGCTATGCTAAAGGAGATATTTGAGTTGTCTACATAATACTAGCCCAGTAATGCAATTCAGTTTAAAAAAAAAAGTTGGTCAAAACAGTTTGGCATCATGGAAGTAAAATAATGATGATATAGTCCTTAAATGTGTTTTATTTATTTATTTTATTACCAAATAGGTTAATATAATATATAAATCATTGCAAAATTGTGTGACATGAAACCCTAACATTTTTTGTAATAACTTTATTTTGATTATCTATTTATTTTTTATGTGGTGCTGATGATCCAATTCAGTGCCTCACACATGCAAGACAAGCATTCTATTTACCACTGAGCCACCACCCCAGCCCGAAACCCTAACTTTTTTAAATAGAAAAATAAGGATCTTCAGACCTATTTTAATGAAAATTAAATTGATTATTGTAGAATCATGACTTTTGCTTTATACTTTTGCTCTTATGCTTTATATGAAGAGATGTTGAACCCTTACTCATAACCAAAATAGTAAAGAAATCGTTAGTTGTTTTCTTGAAAATATTTTCATCCAAATTTGAGCGATTACTATGCATTGATCACTTTACTTATTTCATCCTGTAAAAACTTCACCACAACTCTGCAATTTGGATGCTAATGTCATTCACATTTTTTATAAAGGAAAACTGAGGCTTGCTTAGATTTTATAACTTGCATAGGGTCAATGGTAGAGTTGGGGCTTGACCCCAAATTTGTTTAAAATCATTGTCATAACATCTACCTTAAACATATCACTTATTACATATTGGGCTTTTATGATTACCTGTCTAAGCTGGTTAAACTCATTCATGTCTGAGATATTTTGCACTTGGCATTTCCATTCTGGTTGAGGTATTCTGAAACTAAATTGTTCTAGAACTTAAGATATTTACAGTGCTTTTTCAGTTTTAAATGTATTAAAATCAATTTATAGTCAGGTCACTAAAAGGAATGCTTAGGGAAAATAATTCTGTACTACTGAGGGCGAAAAAGTGGTAAACATTAATAGTTAATATTGTTTCTCATTTATTAATAGCATCCATTAACTATCTTTATTTGCACCTGGGAATGAGAAGGCATCAAGCAGCATTCATTAAGGGGAAAAAAAGGAAGCTACTCTTTTTCTTTGAATCTACAGTTATCAGCAGATACAAAGTCTAAAAAAGATAATGTATGACAATAGCTGTAAACTTTTCATAATTATATAGTACACATAGTGGTAATAATTTGCTATGGATAAAACTATAGTCAAGCTTCCTATGTATGAATACATTTATATTCTGATATAGAAGAATGCCAATATAAAAATGGATTGAATTTCACATATGTATGTACAAACAAATGAAAAATCAGAATATATTCCCTCATAAGAAATAAAAATGCTTAGTTCCCAGGCTGGGTCTGCAGTGGAGCATTTGCCTCACCCATGTGAGGCACTGGATTTGATCCTCAGCACTGTAAGCTGCCTGTCGTGGCCAGCCACAAACCGCCGCGGGAGAAAAACTCGGAGGCAGAGTGAAGATACTACTACTTTTACTTCTACTTTCTTAGAGAGAGCTTAGAGAGAGAAAGAAAGATTTTTCTTCTTCTTAGAAAGAGCTTAGAGAGAAAGATTAGAGATAGCTTTTTCTTCTTCTTAGAGCTTAGAGAGAAAGATAGAGCTTTTTCTTCTTCATCTTCTTAGAGCTTAGAGAGAAAGAGAGAGAGCTTGAAAGAGAGAGATTTCTTCTTTAGAGAGAGAGAGAGCTTAGCTTTTAGAGCTTCTTTCTTCTTTGTTCTTTCTTCTTTCTTCCTCGGGAGCCTCGGCCTGACTCTGACCAGGAATTACTTCTTCTATCTGGTTTCTCTTCTGTAACCGCTCTGCCTACGTTCTGGCCGCTCTGATTCTTTTCTTCTTCTCCAACCCGAACTCTTCTTCCGACCGAGCGACTGCATGACTGACTGAATGAATTCATTCTTCTCCTCCTGACTCCGACCGCTTTCACCCGGTTATATACCTTTAGCTTTGCTGGTGCCTCACGTGCATTTACAGGTGCGTCACATACATACTTATTATCAGGTGGAACTTATGGCTTCCAGCTGACTGCAATAGCCATCTCCCTAATTGGGGCTCCTTCACAGCACCACATTAAAATAAATGTATAAATAAAGATTTTGTGTCCATCTACAACTAAAAAAAAAAAAATTAAATGCTTAGTTCCCTATGACAATCCACAAATCCTTGATTTATTACTATTTCTAAGGAATATTTATGTAATATATTTTTATTTACAGGACATTTTTAGCTTGGAAATGTAGGGTATCCCAGGACTTTTCATCTTACAGGATTTATAGTCTGAACTGGGAGAAAAAGCTGAAATAGAAGAAAGCATACAACAGAAAAAGATTATTGGTCAAGTATCAAAATAATAGTTAAAATAATATGGCCTATCGAACTTGGAAAAGAAAATGATCTCTGAGGATGATTTGGTCTGAGAAGTCTTATTTGAAGAGTCAGAAGTTGAACTGAACCAGAAGGATGTTGTAGAACAAATGGAGAAACTAATTTTAGGTATACAATTTATGAAAGTAAACTGGGAATGGTGGCACACATCTGTAATCCCAGTGGCTCTGGTAGCTGAGGCAGAAGGATCTCGAGTTCAAAGTTAGCTTCAGCAAAAGTGAGGCGCTAAGAAACTCAGTTAGACCCTGTATCTAAATAAAATATAAAATAGGGTTGGGGATGTGGCTCAGTGAGTGGTCTAGTGCTCCTGAGTTCAATCCCTGGAAAGAACTTATGAAAGTAAGAACACTCTCCTGCTGCTGTAAGCTTTTTATTTAGATAGTGTGAGTGGACAAGAACAAGGATAGACAAGCAAGGCAAGGACATGGAAATTAGAGCAATAACTTTGGATCTTTATCTTTGCATTGTTTGTGCCTTTCTGTGTTGCTCTGATATCCTGAAGCATAAACTATTTCTGGAATATTTCACAAAATCAATTAAGAGATAAAACACAAAGACAAAATAAGAAGAGAGTTGCAGGTAGGCATCACACAGACAACCAACAACTTGTGCTTGCCACAGAGCATCACCAAGGCACCCACACCTAGACTGATAACATGTCCAGGTGCTGAGGATATATGCAATAATAACAAAAAAGGGGAATCTTCCCAGGAGTTAGATGAAAGTCCTTGGTAATGTTTAAATCTTCCATATTTGTGTTGGTTTTCTCTCTGCTTGTGCCTTCATTTATAGAGGAATAGATACTGAAATCTCCAACCATAATTGCTGACTCGTTTTTCAGTTCTTGTAGTTCTGTTGATCTTTGCTTTAAAATTCTGAAGCCCTGTTATTAGTTACATAAATGTTTAGGATTGTGATGTCCTCTTAGTGAATTCACCCTTTCATCATTATGATATATGCTCTTTATTCATGGTAATTTTCGTTCTGAAATCGACTCTGTCTCATATTAATGTAATCATTCCACTTTTTGAGTTATTGTCTCCAATTTAATGTGACCATTAGTGTGACTGGGCTTAGATCAGCCATCTTCCTATGTCCTGTTATCTCCATGTGTTCTTCATTCCTTTTGCTATTTTTCTCTCTTTTTAGAGCTAACTGAGTATTTTTATGACTCCATTTATCTGCTGTGGTGGCTCATTAGCTGTAACTGTTGTTTTATTTAGTGATATATTTAGGATTTGTAGCATGTACCTTTAACTCATCACAGTCTACATGTGAGTGTTATTTTCACTACTTCACACACAGCATTAGAACCTGCCTTCCATTCCAAGCCCATAGATTTTGCTGCTGTTGTTCATTTCACTTCCACAAAACGCTGCAGTCCTTTGGCTTTAAATATCTGGCTACCTTATAAAGAGATACTAGTAATAAGAAAAGAAAGCATGGCCATGGACCCATGTAGTTAGTATTTCAGTACTATCACTTGCTTTATGTCATTTCCTATCTGCTTGAAGGAATTACTTTAATATATCTTAGAGACAATCTGCTGGTTTCAAATTCTTTCAGCTTTTTTTTTTTAAAAAAAATAATTTAGTTGTAGGAAGACACAATGACTTTATTTTATTTATTTATATTTTTTGTGGTGCTAAGGATTTAACCCAGTGCCTCACATGTGCTCTACCACTGAGCTACAACCCCAGCCCCTTCTTTCAGCTTTTGTATTTCTAAAACTATCTTTGTTTCACCATTGATTTTGAAATGTTTTTTCTTTATCTTTTCTGGGTAAAGAATTCTAAATTTATAGATTTCTTTTGTCTTTCAGCTCTGTCTTCTCATTGGTATTATTACCAACAAGAAATGTGCTGTCATGTTTGTCTGTCTGTATGTATAATGTGTCATTTTATTTCCTCTGGCTGTTTTTAGAATTTTTCTCTTTGTTATTCATTATAAGCAATGTAATTATGATTCTGATATTGAAATAGCTTGTGTCTTTTTTGCTTGGCAGATCTGTGTGGGTTTGTGATTTTCCTCAAATTTGGAAAAATTTTGGCCATTATTTCTTTAAAATTATTTCACTTATTCCTTTTTTTATTCCATCTCTTCCATTGACTCCAGATGCATGTGTCTTTGGTTGCTGCATTTGTCCATCGATTCACGAGTGTTTTGAAAGTTCCTAATTCTATGTCTTCAAGTTTACTAGTCTTCTTTTATGCAATATTAATGTT
Source organism: Tamias sibiricus (assembly GCA_025594165.1). Lineage (NCBI taxonomy): Eukaryota > Metazoa > Chordata > Mammalia > Rodentia > Sciuridae > Tamias > Tamias sibiricus. The sequence goes on from CM046660.1 coordinate 83,389,934, forward strand.
TTAATTCCATCCAATAGAATTTTGATTCCAGTGTTTTGACTTTATAAATTCAATTTGTGTCTTGTTTTATTTTTTTCTAAATATGTTTTTAGTTGTAGGTAGACACAATACCTTTATTTTATTTATTTATATGTGGTCCTGAGGATTGAACCCAAGGCCCCACATGTACTAGGTGAGCGATCTACTGCTGAGCCACAACCCCAGCCACTGTGTCTTGTTTTTTTAACAACTATATCTCTTGCATTTTATATATGGAATGTAATAATAATGCTTTTAAATGTCTTTACTATTAATATTACTTATATCATTTCTGGGCCAGTTTTAACATATTTTCCGTTTATTATTAGTTGTGTTTTCCTGTTTCTTTTTCTACTGTTTATTTTTAAACAGACACAAGAATATAAATTTTTATTTCCTAGGAGATAGATTATTTTTATTCCCATAAATATTCTTAAGTTTTGTCTAAGATGCTTTTCAGTTACTTAGAAGGTAACTTTCAGGTTTTCCTATTAACTGTTGTTAGGTCAGACCAGAGCTGCTTTGAATATTGGCTTAAATTTCCCCTAATACTAAGGCATGGCCAAATTTATTTAACGTATGCTTCCTAAATCATGAAGGTTTTGCTGTGGCTGTTGGGACAGAAGCTATTCAAGGCTTATGGGAAAATCAGGCACTACTCTCCTATAATAATTTTGAATTCTGTACCTAGTCTTGGATAGTTTCTTCCCACTCATGTACTGATCAGCTTCCTAATGAATCTTCAAAGAAGGACATTCTGCATTTCCCTGTATACAGAGCTCTTATCTCTATGTTGCCCAGTGACTCTAGCCACCTTGTCTTCCCTGGGCTCCCAGCTCTATCTACTTAATATAAAAGGACTGTTTATTTCTACTTGGGTTCCCTCTTTCTGCACTGAGACCTGGAAACTTACTCTAAACAGTAAGCTGGAACACTGAGGGTTCTTCTCTTAAGGGTCACTTTCCTTCAATACCTGTTGATAGACAACGTCTTGTGTATTGGGTTAGCAGCATTCACTTGCAGTGACAAAGTACACAAGATAAATAAAAGAGGAAAGTTTTATTTTGGCTCATGGTTTCAGGGATTCAGGGTCCTTGTCCCTGTTCTTTTGAGCTTTTGACAACACAGTGCATCATTATGGGAGGGTGTAGTAGAGGAAGCTGCTTACCTCATGGCAACCTAAAGCAAAAAGAGAAAGAACAGAGTCTGGGGTTCCAATATCCCCATTTAGGGCTTACCCCAAAGACCTAAATTCCTTCCACTAGGTTCCATGTCTTAGAGGTTCACCACCTTCTAGTAATGCTACAGGCTGGGGACCAAGTCTTTAACATAAGCCCTTGGGGGACATTACAGATCCAAACCATGGCAAGTATCATTGTTGATATATTTTGTCCAGGTTTTTAGTTGTTAGTTAGGAGAGTAAATTCAGATGTTCATTCATCTTAACCAGAAGCCTAAACTTTTAATCACTAATAATATCTGAAGTAAAGTCTTCAGGAGCAAAATACTGAAGTAATATTTATTCAATAAACTTTTCCTAAATACATTGCGAAAGGTGCTATATTGACTGTTGTGAGAGACACACAGTCATTTAATGAGCATCTTCTTTTCTCATGGAGTGCGTAACCTTGGTTACATATCTCCTTTGCCTGTAAGCATGCCAACTTTCCAGAGAGCCAATGTTGGTGTATAGGGAGAAAAAGGTGGAGGGTAACCTGGTCTGTTATTCATGACTGACTTTGAACAAGTTCTTCATCAAGATCATTGGTTTCTTTAACTAGAAATATTTGAAGTACTAATGCTTCCTTTTAGATGCTAGAAAAGATTAAGAAATATTTCAGGAGAGCATGGGTATGTATGAATATTTCAATCAGAACTTGAAACTAATAGAACAGCACCAATGTCTTAGAATTCAAATATGTAAGTTCACAAAGTAGGTGTTTTCCATCTTGTTGTTTCATCTGTTCATATCAATTATCTTTTTTCTTATTACTTTCCCATTATGTTTGAAATATCCTACTGAGCTTTGTTGTAAGTTCAAAGTGGCATTCCATCACTTTTCACTAATGTTCCTTTGACTTCTTAATGGGATACTGACAATGAAAATAATGCCATTCAAAATGAGAGAGATGTAGGCTACCAGAGGTGTGTAATTGGTGAACAAATTGACTGGCAGTTGTGAGTCCTAGTTAAGTGCATGGAGCAGTAATGTCATGCTGATATATAGAGCTGTTCGAATAATAGAAATGGCAGTTTTTGAACTAAATATACTTCAGTAATAATGAATATAATGAACATGTTATTCCTGATTCAAATAAAAACTAGTTTTCGGAGGTTCCATTAACTCTCAGGACAATGAGAGTACAGTACCATTTGGTTACTTCTGGCTCAAGATAAACAGAACATCTCTCCCTCTCAATTGATGGTTAAAAACAGTGAAGCCAAATGAAATAAAATATTCTATGAGCTGGATATGGACAACAGGAAAATTATAACAAAGGAAGTTCTCATTGCTACACCACTGTTCTAGAAAACCATGCCATTTCCCCAAGGAGAGCAAGAGGAAATATATGAACAACAAACCAAATACACTTTCACAGTTATTGCATGGTACTTGAAAGAAAAAAGCATAGATGGAGAAACAGAAATAAAGGTTTAACTCAGCTCTAGTGGTGGCAGATGGATCAGATATTTGCTAAAGTGTTCAAGTGTTTTTTGACAGAGATACCAGTCCTGCAACAATTCAGCATTCCCGTTGCCTGCCACCTTGTTCTGCATTTCCCATGAGACCATGAGCCTCTTTTTCCAAGATCACTTTGCCCTGAGATTGATCCTGTCTGTGAAATAAAGAGAAAACAGAATTACATATTTGAGGTTTAGAAAGGAAATACTATGTCCCTTTATTTTCCCTCATGATATGATGAAATTCTGTAACTGAACTGCTTAAATAATCTGCCCCAATGTTTTGCCCCAAACGTTGAAATTGGTTCTAACGGAAGCAAGGCAGCAGTTCCAGATTCATTGACAAAACAGGGACACATGCAAAGTGACATGCAAGCTTTGACTAAAAGACAACATTGTATTACTAAGCCAATTCATATGTCAGCAGATACTTGTGGTAGAATCCTTACAGCCTCTTTCAGATGTATTTATTTTTGGGCAGAAACACATATTTTTTTGTCTCATAGATAAGACTCCATATTATGTTGTATTATGGAGCTATAATTTAGAAAATTTAAACATGGACAGTACCCTGAAAGAGTAGAGTCTATAAGGAAAATTAAATATGACCCAGTGACTACATGAAATATGGGCTGTATTAAGTGTTATAAGAAAGACAGAAATCTGACTGTATAGACATCAGAGAAAAGAGAAGTGTCTTGACAGCTTTACCCAGAGTAGGAAACAATACTGCATGAAGACTTAAGTGATGAGTATATTGCAGAAGAAGAGAAGGAGGGCAGCTTATAGTTTGAGTAGTGGTTAGCAAAGTATGCTCCCCAGACCATCAGCCTCAGTATCCCCAGCACACTGTTAGAAATGCCTCATCCTATACCTGCTGAGAAATGCTGAGGTTGGGGCCCAGCAATCTCTTTTAACGCTCTAGGTGATTCTACCTCCCACTTATGTTTGGGAAGCACTAAGTTAGAGGAGGCTCTAGAAGAAAAGGACAAGCTGATGAAGTGTGGAATGTATACCAGGAGGAGACCCATGTGGCCAATTGAATGATAGGTAAGGGTGATTAGACAGACAAAGCCAAACATATAGTTGGAAAAGCATGAAGAATGTTTAAATCACTGGCCTGAGGAGCTTTTATATTATGCTGTGGATAATGCACATCTGAGGTTGTTTAGTCTTGGTAGTTGTTTTGTTTGAGAAGCACAGAGAAGTTATCATTAGTACATCTGAGAAATATTAATGCAATAATATTTTTAAGAGTAGTGAGAATAGAGGTAAAATAGTGTTGTGAAGAGTCAGGAGACTTAAAGTAATCTACACAAGAATTATTAGAACTTTAATTAGGAAGCTGAAAGCAGTGTTTTATTTGCCTAAGTGGTCACATGCAAGAGGTGTTTCAGGAACTTTGGAATCAATTGTTTTTGGTCTCTGACTGGAGATAAAGGATGAAGAGGAAGAAGATGTATTGAGATGAATGTACTTGAGACATTCAGATGAAGATTGTGCCATGAATAGGGATAAGGATGCTAACAAGACATGTTGTTTGGGGGAAGAGTATGAGATTCCTTTTGAACATACATATTTTTAAATGCCCCTGGCACATTCAAGTAGAAATAGCCAAGATGCAACTGGAAATGTAGATCTGTCTTTGTATAGAGGGACATTAAATTATATCATCAGTCTTTCGTCGATGTTATCCCCCACCTTTTCATATATTAAACTAGGAATTCTTAGTGGTTCAGCAACATTGTTAGTTTGTTTGTTTTTTAACAGTAAGCTGTTGGTCAGTGCGAATACACACACACACACACACACACACACACACACACACACACACAGATTCCAGTATAGATAATATTATTTCACTAATACCTTGCTCGTTCTACCTGGTAACTTGACTTTTTTTTAGCCATTTCATTAATATGGTTAGCATCTCTTTATTTGGCCAAATGTCCATTTGTAGACATTACATGGCAGATCTGGCTTCCTCTTGGCCCAGAGTGCCAAGAATTCATGAGCCATGGGTGTTTTAGCTTTTACTGTTCACAGGACCTTTCCTTAAGTGATTTACAACTTCTGACCAACCAACTGTGAACTGGTTTTGCATGCCCCCTGAATAGTCTTTTGAACTTATTCTCTGACAACTATTATGCAAAAAGGTTTTTTGCTGTTATTGTATCATTCTTTTATTCTAATAAATAATAGGTCAGTTGTTCCACAGAGGCAAAGAAAAATGTTATGCAATAAAATGTTACTTTTGAACTTTAATACTTAAAACCCTGAACAAATTTTCAGTTTCCAAGGCAATTATTCCCTGATTTCAATTAGCTATTATTAATAGCTTATGACTATTCTTGTCCTTCTGCTGTAGTTTTGTTTTTTTTTTTTTTTTTTTTTTTTTTTTTATAAAATATAGATCTAGAAAAACTATGCAATGCATAGGGACAGCTCGAAAATTTTTTATAAGAGTCACTATAACCCAGGTCAAGAAATGAAATTTCTCCAAATGCCCTTGAAACCCCTTCCATTAGCTCAACTAAGCCAAACTTCTCTCTCTTCCCCCCTAGATAGCCATTAATTGGACTTTCATGATAATTTGCTTTCATTTATAATTTTGTGGAAGAAGTAAGCATCCTTAACTACTATAATTTTTTTTTTTTTGCCATTTTTACTTCTGCATATATTCTCAGTCTGTGTTCATCAATGGGCTCATATGATTGTGGAGTATCAATGAGTCTAAAATCTATAGGGTAGGCCAGTGTACTGGAGACAGAGGGTAGAGCTGCACAGGTCAAATCCTCAGGCTGGCAGAATTCTTTCTTGCTTGAGGGAGATCAGTCTTTGTTCTGCTGAGGTCTTCAACTAATTACATAAGGCCCACTTTATGGGCCATTATAGAGGGTAATCTGCTTTACTCAAATTCTAATTTAAATTTTAATCACCCCTTGAATACCCCTTTACAGAAACATCTGGAGTAATACTTAACCAAACATCTGGGCACCAAGTCAAACTGACATAAAATTAGCTAACACATGTAGGTTTCCCCCTCCTTATCCCCTTTTACCTTGGAATTTATTTATTGAAGAAACTCATTTTTTTGTTTTTGTTCTTTTTTTGACTTGAAGAGTTTCCTGTAGCTGTCCATTTTGGACTTGTGATAGTTTAGTTTTATATATTCCTCTGCTCTGTGCATTTCTTCTAAACTATTAGTTGGACATATAGGAATAATACTGTGATGCTTTTATTTCACTCTATTTTTTTTGCAAGACAAGCTCATAGGTTTCTTTATTTGACATAGTACCTGGGTACTTCCTTTTTTGTGATGTTAGTGACCATTGATGCTCAAATCCATTGACTGGTTACAGATTTCAGGATGGTGATATTGTAAGTCACTCATTTCTTCTACATCTGTTACCTGATGGCCTATTAGCAAACATCCCCTCTTCCACTCCTCTGTGACCCAGGATCTCCTCAGACTTCAATAACTTTCTGTTAATTCCACCTCACAAGCCAGTTAACATTCCCTTCAGATTATTCTTTCTTAAATTTAACTCGGATCCAACACTCCTTGCCCAAAATATCCCACTGGTTCCCCTTTGCCTCACAGAGGAAGTTCCTATCTTTGTTGAGCACTGATACTCTTCCATACTATGGTCCAGCTGTATCTTTCGAACTCTGTATTCAGTACTGCCACAAAGACTTTTTAGTTTTCTACAAACTGTGTTGCTCCCAGTCTCCTGACTTTGTCTCAGCTATTCCAGCCTCAGGGCCTTTGATCTTGTTTCCCTCTATCTTAAAATTCTCTTCCTTTACTCAGCCTCTGAAAGTGACACTCTAATGCCCACTCTATCTGGAATTTCTAAATATCTTTTTTTTTTCCTTTTGGAACCTACTTAGCACTTTATATCTTATACTGTGGTTCTCACAATATCTTCCCCTATATTTGACTTATTCCCATACTTATTTTTCTTCATAGGACCAATCCCTGCTATTTTATATTTTCGTTTATAGATTTTTTGTTATTTTTAATTTCTTTGCTATTTTTATATTTTTCTTCCCATATGCTACATAATTTGACACAAGATGTACTTAACAACTTATTATAAATTTAAATGTACATATTTGTTACTTTTGTTATTATTTTGAAACAATTTCCAAAAATATTATATAATACTATAAATTTATTTTACCATTTTTATTCTTTTCAGATGATTGATTTGCAGTTAAAACCCAACTGTCAACAAAATAATTTCCTTTTTATCTTTAGTCAAATTTTAGAAGGTTTAATATTATTCTTCCCTCTTTTGCTCCATAAAAATGCATATCAAAATTAAGATAGTAATGGATAATAATAAGCAAAAAGGTAATACAATTCTTGATGTATGATTTACTGTAGTTTTAAATTAAATTACAGATTTATATATCACTATAATTTTTCAGATTCATATTCAACTAATATCCAGTGATCAGTCTTTCCTACTATACCATGACCTATGCTATGTAGTTTTATATAGAGTATTTACTTGAAATTTTATAGAATCCTCTGAAGTTTATGTTATTATTTGCATCATATAGATAAGGAAAGTTGCTTTTAAAAAAAAAAAAAATGCAAATGTGTTAAAACTTGTTGCCAGCCTATGATTCTGGTGGGAGGTGGTAGAACCTTTAGGAGGTAGGATGCTGTTATGGTTTAGATATGAGGTACCCTTCCAAAGCTTATGTGTGAGATAAGAAAGTTTAGAGGCAAAATGATTGGGTTATGAGAGCCTTAAGCTAATTACTACATTAATCCACTTTAATTGATGAACTAGGTGATAACTGTAGGCAGGTAGGTTGTGGTTGGAGGAGGCAGGACACTGGGGGTGTGCCTTGGGGGTATATACTTTGTCTCTAGTGAGTAGAGTCCTCTCTGCTCCTGGTTGACATGTCCTGAGCTATTTTCCACTGCCATGATGTTTTGCCTCTCCTGCTGCCTTGAGACTGTGGCCTCTGAAATTGTGAGCCAAACTTTTACTCCTCTAATTGTTCTTGTCAGGTCTTTTAGTCATAGAGAATGAAAAAGGTGACTCAAAACAGGTCCAAAAGAAGGAAATTAGCCCATTGTGGGTATGCCCTTGAAGGAACATTGGCATTCTGGTCCCTGTCTGTCTCTCTCATTGCTTCCCAGCCACCATGAGGTAAACAGCTTTGCTCCAGGTGCTAACTACCATGACATTCCACCTTACCACAGCTCCAAAACAATGGAGCCAACCATGGACTAAATCCTTCAGAACTATGAACCCAAATAAACCTTTCCTCCTTTTATACTGATTATCTCAGATATTTTGTTACAATGACATAAAGCTGAGTACCACACATCATAGCTGAGTTGGCCTCTCTTACTTCATTCACCCTTACCCAGAGGCAATGTAATGAGAGTCTGATTAAAAAAAAAAAAAAAAAATTATGTGAAACAAATTGCCAGATACTCCATAAGAAGGGGAAAGGCACCCTGAAAGGAGGGAGAAAATCCATGCTCCATGGGGATGAAAGGGAGAGATTATAGATTCTTTAGCCCAGGTCTTCTCCAGCTGCCAGATTTCTCCATGCCTGTTTATCTCTGGTTCTATGAATTAGGAATGTCTTCATCTTCTGTTCGCTTTGATAGTTATATGCCACCACACTTCCTCAGTTTCAGAAATGCTTGAGAGCCGTTGTTGGGGTGTTTTATACTATAGCAAGTCCTGGGCTTCATTTGCCCTTGAAATGTGATTAGGTTGATAGGACTTCAGGTTCCCTTGCTTATATGGAGCTTAACCCAGGGACCTAGACCAAGTTGTAAATATTTGGCCCTCTCAGGGTGATAAAAATAAGGTTTATTTTCCTTTGGAACACAGCAATTAACTTGACAAATGTCTATAGATCTAATCTTCACAGTATATGAAATGTAAAAATATTTTTTAGAGGAAATGAGGCAAATATTCTCTATCTTTATATCATATACCTTTCCACATCCCAGAAAGCAGGCCCTAAGATTTATTTTTTCATGCATTCATTTTCTGCGGGTGCTCTAACAATTTACTATAAACTGGTAGCTTACTTAAAACAAATGAAATTTAATCTCTTGTGGTTCTATAGGCCAGAAGTCTAAAATGAGAATCACTGGGCTGAAATAAAAATGTTGGCAGGGACATACTCCCTCCATAAGCTCTAGGGGAGGGTCCATTCATTGCTTTTCCCACCTTCTGATGGCTGCCAGTGTTCTTTGGCGTGTGGCCTCCATCTTCACATCATCTTTATCTCTATGTGTATATAAAATCTCACCATCTCCATCTTATGAGGATACGTGTGACTGTATTTCAGTCTGACCCAGGAAATCCAGGATCATTTCCCCATGTCCACATCTTTCACTCTATTACATTTGCAAAGACCACTTCAATTCCCTCACATATAGTAACAATCATGGGTTTCAAGGTGCGGATCTGGATATCTTTCACCAGGAAGTATTTTCTCAGCCTATCACATCTGACAATAGAATATCATGAATATTATTTATTAGCATTGATGATGTGGTTCTCAATATACTTGTTGTTATCACCACAATATCTTTAGGACCAGTGATGTCCTCTTCCATTACCTACCAGTCATTACTTTAGGAAAGAACAATGTCTTGCCTCTTCTATTACTACAAAAAAACCTCTACACTAATCTTCCCACATTTAGACTTAATAAACTCTTCCAATTTATCCTCAGCAAAGTGAGTGATCTTTCAAAATGTTTGGTCAAAAATCATGCATCAACTTAAAAGCCTGCATATTTTCTATAACTTCAAGCCTCCCACACAAGAATTGCCTATATTACTCTGTCCTCCTACCTAGCTCATCTGTGTGCCATTCTTATGTATCAACTGTCCTTACTGATATATCTCTCCCACTCTCAACCTCATTGCTTTTCCAAGTCCCTCTTCTCTTCAACACTGAGTTCAAGTGTCTTCCCCTTTAGGAAGATTTTCATCAAATATAAATCTTTTCTGGGTCCTCTATGTGGTTTCTCTGACATTAGCCATACTTGGCTTCAAATCCTAGTTCTACCTCTTATTAATGGTGTCAAGTACAAGTCAGTGAAATTAATTGTTTACTTAATAACTCAGATGATAATTTCCCTAATCAAAACAAAAGAAACAAAAGCCAAGACTTTCACTTCTATTTGCTCCAATGAAGAGAAAATGCATATAATAGAAAAATCTCAAATGCTATCACTTATTTCATGCAAGTAAGGAATATTTTCAAAAATAATAAAAATGTTAATTATCACTACTGTTTTAGAGATTACTACTACTACTTAATTTTGCATGAATTATGTTTTGTTTTCAGTTAAATATTGATACAAAAGTATGTTTTCCAAAAGTGGAAAAGTGGACAGGTCACTCCTAAGTTTTCTATCTAGCATATTTATTGAATGCAAATAGAATTAAAATATTGGCCTTCACTTTTGAGTCTATTTAAAATTCTCTTATGTATAAATTCTGACATACTTATTGTGGGTAGCAATATAACCCATAATTTAATGTCTCAAACAATCATTTAATTTTGCTTAGATTTTGCATATAAGGAATTCATGAATGGCTTGATCATTGGTTTCTCTGATCCACGTAGTGTTACCTAGGGCTGGAAGAACCACTTCGATATGACTTTTTCATGCCCATGCCTTGCACCTCCATGTTCTTTGACTCTCCCCCCCTCTCTCTTTCCTGCACCTTCTCTCCCTCCTCACACACACATGGCAGTGACATCCCCCCAGGCCTCCTCACAAGAGCTGGTTCTTCTCACCTCACAGTGGTCTTTGGTAGTGAAACACCTTCTATAGTACCTGGCTTCCAAAGCTTGGAAGTTGAAATCACCAGGCCACTTAAGGGCTGGCCTAGTTTTACCATAGTCTGTTTGTCCAAGTGGTCATAAAATCCACTCAGATTTAAGAAGTAGAAATAGATTCTACTCTTCTTCCTGATGCAGCAGTCTCAAATGTACATTGCCAAAGAACATCTGGTACTAAAAGAAAGATTGTTGTTGCGTGGTTTGGCAGTTAAAATTGGGCAATGTGTTTTTAGAACCTTTCTATTCCAAATGTGGTACAAAGACCAACAACAGTAGCATCATGTAGAAATACAGAATATGGGAGTTTACCTTAGATCAATTAAATAAGAATACGTATTATAACAAGATCTATATGATTCAGATGTACATGAAAGTCTGCAACGTACTGTGCTGGTTGATTGCATCTTGCAATTCTCCAGTGTTACAAACATCATACCTAACTTTTAAAGTTGTCTTTGGGCATCTCTGTGTAATACATAGATGCTCATTTTACTGATTGAGAAACTGAGGCATCAAAACTTAAATAAGTAGGTGAGAGTAGAAATATAACGTATTGCTGATTGATAGGAGTTCCCCCTCTTCACACCCAGCCAAATTGTGAGACTGATGTTTTTCCTCCATGATGTGATATCTGCTTTTATGGTTTACATGAGAACGACTGTTCTGTGACACTTTCCAGTTTCCACTGTAAGGTCTAACACGTGTGAAGTCAAGAGAGCTGAAGAGGTATAAGCAAATCCCCAAGTGCCAGTGCCACTGACACTGTCCTTCTTTTCAAGAATTGAGAGGTGCTCTTAAAAATGACAATGTTGACTAAACTCAATTTTCCAATTCTATCCCTGCTGCCTTTTTCATTGGAGAGACAAGTCTTTCTTTCCATTTGAATATGAACACTTTGACTGCCTCAGCACACCACAGTGAGCAAAGCTTTCTGTTTTTAAAGTAATCACTAAGTACCGTGAGGAAGTATTATTATTAATTATAGATATTTTATATTTCACATAAAAGGAAAGGAAGTACTTGTGTTTTGTTCCTTGTGTTTTCAAGTATGATTATAGCCAGAACTCCCAGTTCCTCAGGTAGCCTTCTTAATAAAATTATATGATTTAACACTTGAGTCTCCTCCCAAGCCCACTTAAACACAATTAAGTTTCACTGTTCCCCTGTGGAAGGCTGCAAGAAATGTCTTTGCTCTACTAAAAATTTCCTATTCATAAAAAGAAAGGAGAAAGTAAGCAAACACACTTCCCCAAATACAAAGTTAGGCACCCCCAGTTATATATATTCATGACAAAGAGTTACATGTGACTAAGACATGATTTAGATATGACAAAAAATCCAGCTAATATCCAATTAGTCAAACCAAATTTTATCATGCTAAGGCTCTTTCTATTCCCTTTTTAATTTAAAAAGACTTTAGTTCCTAACCAACCTTATGCTGGAGGCCAAAATCCTTCTGTCATTATATGGTTTTCTTCAGTCTTTAAGGATGAAGAACCTGCTGAAGATACATGTTTTAATTGGATAGTTTATTGTGTGCATTAAAATGTTCGAAGAAGGCCTTCGCTGACCTGGAACACACATGAATGCTCATTTACATATGGCTATTTGTTTACATTTTCCCTTCTCTCACCAGACTCCAAAGGCTTCCCTTGTGGAAAGCGTGTTTTATTTACCACCGCAGCCCAAACACTCTGCACAGCACCAGGCATGGCAAATTCTTGATAAATGTTGCACAAATGAATAAGTAAATGAATATATTTACACGGTGGCCTCAATGGCTGCTGACCTGACTGTAATATACTGTGGGCTTTTCATGTTGCTCCTGCTGTTGCAGAGAAGGAAGGCCATGGAGAGGAGGCTGAAGCATGACAGGCAGGCAGCTGCTGCTTGATGCTTTGTCTGAAGGGGCTTGCAAGCAGAGTTTCCCTCCCAGCTCTGTTTGGTCTCATTACATGCGGGATCAGGTCTCAGCCGTTCCAGACTTGTGCGCGCAGCCCTCCCGAGGGCTGTCAGCTTTCTCATCTCTGCCAGACGAGTTGACAATGCTGTACATGAAACATAGGACTCTCCACCTTTAAGGGATCTTTTTTTCTTTCAGAAGCAAATATACATATATATTTTGTAAAAGAGTATGCAGGGGTTTTTGCTGTTGTTGTTATTGTTTTGATTTCTCTGCAGGATCCAAATTACCCAGAGGCAGGTATTTCCTGAGGCTAATAATGAAAGCAGCACAGTGCTATTCTTATTCATTTTTATTTGGGAGGTGGGAAATATTAATCCCAGTTGAACTTTTTTCTCTCTCTGTGTCCTTCCTCTTAAACATCGCTGGGTGTTGCCATCTTTCATTGACCTTATTTGTTTAAAGTCCTTAGATCAATCACTTTGTCTGAGTCAATATTTGTAGTTTTGGGGGACATTTCTCTCACCTCCTTATGTCACAAGTATACCTTTCCTGGTAATCAGATGGCTATGTCTATAACTTCCAGATTTTCATATAGGCTTACTTACTACAAGCACGATGCTGTTCTCTGTTAGACTGCCCTCATCCTTTGAACATGCTGTTGTCCCTGTGTCATACATCACGGCCAAAATCCCCACATGGGTTGGCATACACAGAAGCCTTGCTGTGCTATCTCCATTTCACTAAGGCCAGCATTTGATCTCACCTTCTCTTAGCAGAATGGGCTCTGGCAGCACTGTATTTTCTTTCCCTTTGCTCTCTCCCTGTCCAAGTGTTCTGGTTTGTGGTGGTTCACAGATGTGTTAGCACATTTTTTCATTACTGAAAAATGTAACTGTCTTTATTGTTTTAAGATGTTGATAAACCTTTATTTTATTCATTTATTTATATGTGGAGCTAAGAATTGAACCCAGTGCCTCACACATCCTAAGCAAGCATTCTGCCACTGAGCTACAACCCCAGCCCCTCTCTTTATTTTTCCCCCTCCTTTACTTCTTCTTCCTCTTTAGTATCTCCAAACTGATTTACATGAAGACAAAAAAGGTAGTATTTCTGTGTTTATCCAAAATTTTACTTGTTCTCAAGTACATTTCCCTGCCTATGATCCATCCCTTGAAACTTGCATTCTTTACCCCAGTCTCTTTGACTGAGCCTCCTTCAGTAGCTGCTTCAAATATGGGTGTAGTCTGCTTTCCCCACAAGGAGATAATTCATGATTTTCTGTTCAAGGTAAGAGCCACAGTAGCCAATTTCCACAGGTATTTTTGGGAAGCCCTAGGCCTTCTGATTACCGATATATGGTTAAAGTCACTTGTCTTATCTCAAGATAACTCATTGGCAGATTGGAGAAGGTATGGATTGACAGCTTCTACAAGGAATTTAGTGTTTCCTTACACCTGCTATTTTTTTATTATGTAAACTAAAAGGATATATAGTATAATAATGAATTTCCTTCCATACTTTCCCACTTCCAGTTGCATCCAACCACTCTGTATTGGATAATGAGACTCTGCTTAGTGCATGTTTACTTTTGGGTTTGTACTGTCCAGGGAACATTTTTCCACAGTCTCCCCAAGTATAAAATTCACTGCATGCACTGGTAAAGGCATTGTGAACATAGACAAGCAGATATGCTTTAAGATAGAAAATAAAAATAACTCAGTTCTTCCTGCAAACCAAACATCTAATAGTAAGCCTGCATATTTGTAAGCTGCATCAGACTTTTGCAGTTAACATTCTTATAATCATCTAACTAAAGCCTCATAATAACCAGGGAGGTAGATAGACCTCCATTTGTTTTTGTTTTTGTTTTTTTTAGGTAAGGGCATTGATGAGGGATTGAGTCAGAATGTTGGGAAAATGAGAAATCAGTTCTCTTGACTCCCAATTAATGTTTGTTCTCCTATAGAACCTTTCAGTCCTCACAAAACTGTTTGCACTTGCTTTGGAATAAGTATCTTACTGTCAAATGCATGCTTGACACCTCCTCATGAATTCATTGCATAAATACAAGGTAAGTTTTCTGGGGGTTCTGACCCTAAAGAAATAATTTTTAGAATGATTGCTAACATGGACATTGGAGTCCAGTCTGTGACGTATCTGAAGATTCCAGTAATGTGTGTGTGTGTGTGTGTGTGTGTGTGTGTGTGTGTGTGTGTGTGTGTGTGATATAACTGAAAATAAAACAACTAGAGTTTCTTTTAATTCAGAAAAAATTACTTTATAATACTGCCACTTATTATGTATTTAATAAAAGAGAGTATGTAATTAAATGATAGTGAATGAGAGAAAAAAGACAAGGAAAGTGAGAGAGAAAGAGAGGAGAAAAGGATATGTGACCATTTACAGCATGAGAGTTTCTCCTTTCATGCAGCATAGTATTTATATTTGAGCATTACAATTTGGAAGTCCCCATAGATTTCAGGTAAAAAGGATATTGTCATTTGATGACTGTTTACTCAAAAACAATAAACAAAAAGCACACTTTTAAATCCTAGTACTTCCTGACACTTTTTTTGATCTATTCACT
Source organism: Tamias sibiricus (assembly GCA_025594165.1). Lineage (NCBI taxonomy): Eukaryota > Metazoa > Chordata > Mammalia > Rodentia > Sciuridae > Tamias > Tamias sibiricus. Next base: position 83,404,977 of record CM046660.1, read on the forward strand.
GAATTCATTGAGCTTGCCAGTTAGTCACAAGACTCTCTCTCTGTTTTAGAAATAGTGCATGCATGCACTTTTCTGATACGTTTGAAATTTTGTTGGAGATCAATTCTGGCACATAGGAGTCAGTACCAAAGAATCTAGATTTAGCTTGACATTCTGTCCTAAATTCAACAAAAAATTTCCTCCTTATAGTCTTGAATTCCTCAACAATAACAAAGATGTTAACCACAAATTTGAAGTGGGGAAAAAAAAAACATTCATGTTTCACCATAACATTGAATGTGCTCTCAGTTAAAAAAAAAATACAAAAAGGATGAAAACATGTTACTTACTTGTAGTAGGACGACACCTTTTTACCTTACATTGAAAAGCTTCCAACCTTACTGCTTAGAAAGTGAAAGCTATTGTGTTGAATCACAATGCCAACTCGGAGGACACAGAGACTTCATAGAAAGGGTTAGCAATATCTCTTTTTAAAATGTCAGGGCTCTTTCTGAGTTGAGAACATTTCTCTCAGAATGATAATAAAATACCCCGTGACTGCCTGTACTTTTGCAAAGACTTTACTCCCTTTTGCCAAATGGTGGACAAAATACTTCCAAACAGGACAGGGCTTACACAATGCAAGAATCACAGCAAAAAGTGTCTGACCTTTGATTATTCTGAACTTAGCTTCTGAACTGATTAAGACCTCAGATATAATTTCAGCAATAGGGCTTATTCAGCAAGGCACAGATTCCCACTGGTAAATTTGGAGGTTGCAAGAGGATTTGTTCCCTTTTCGAAGTCCTAATCATTAACAATAGACTCCTGCCAAGGGGTAACTACTCTAAGTTACACAGTAAAAATTCAGAATGGCTCTAGTAGCTAGTAGCAGATTGCTATTCTCAACTGGAAAGTCTTAGAAAAGTGCAATAGGAAGCTTGCACATAGTATATGTTGTTCTTTGTTCAGTGCGGATTCCAGTTATAGGGTGACTTTCATAAATTGGGGCTCTTCTCTTATAGAATAAGCAATAACTTATGTAAAACTTATGTAGTGGCTCTCATTTATGCTTCAAAATTAAGTGAAATAGATGAACATTTGAATTTATTTTGAGGGTTTTAAAAGATCTTTGCATCCTTTTCTCCCTATTATCTTGTCCCTTGCTTTATACAAGGTCTAGAATTTTTGCTGCTATTGAAGTTACTTTGGGGAGCTATGATGTCACTTTCAAAAGCCCAGTCATTTCAATCTTGTGTTGCTCCGTTACTATCCATCCCAAAAACTTGGCCTTAAAACCACAATGTATTATTTCTCTTGATTCTATGTCTGACTAGACTCAGCTGGGAGGTGCTTCTCCAGGTGGAATGTCTGAGGCCCCTTCCCTCATCTGGGTATTCAGCTAAGTCAGAATGTCCACAGTACCCCTATTTGTCTGTGTTTCCTCCATGTGGTTGCTCCTTAGTGGAGAGTCTAGCTCGAGCCTCTTTGCCACAAGACAGCTGGCTTTTCAGGAGTGTAAGCTCCAGGGTACAAGGCCTATCAAGCCTCTGTTTGCATCCTGTTTACTTGTTAATATGTCCAAGGAAGACTTCTGGCCAAGTCCCAAAGTCAATGTACATCTTCATGCATAGAGTAAGGCATGGTCCACTAGGAGCCACCACTGTAATGGACAGTATGATTAGTATAAACTCACTTATACATGGGTAAGACTTTATAATGTCAGCAATACCTTTTTCACTCTTGTTCTCAAGATTCTATAGGCTGGGAGATATACTTTTATTATTTTTATAAATGAGCATGTACATCAGGGAGGTTAGCCATGTACTTTTCAAATTTAATCTTTAAGTGAACAACATAGATAATAAATGACAGAACTGTGACTTGAACCCAACTCTTCCCACTTAAGGATGGTTTTGGTTTTATTATTCTGTATCAGTTGCAATAGATTTAGCTCCAAGTACAAACTGTTGAAATGTCTTTCTATTATACCTAACCCATCTTCTAAAACACATTGCTGTTTGTATAATGCCTTTTGAGTTTTTATGAGGTACTGCTGAGATTTACTGAAACTGAAAACTTTGGTCATATTTCTGACACAAGAGCTTATATGGATAATACCCCAGTTATATTTGGAAGGCCACAATATTGCAGAACCCCATGCAGCATCTCATCATTAATTCAAATATTCAATAACTATTTTGTAAGTTCCTATTATATTTGTGCCAGGCACTCTCTTGGATGCTGAACTTATAGAAGTAAACAAACTAACAAAAAACAGACCAAAACATAAATCCTATTTTCATTTAGAGAAATCAGAGAATAACAAGACAAGATCTCAGGAAAAAATAAAGCAAAAAACCAGGGAAGAAGTATTGAGGGAGGGTTGGCAACTCTAGTTGGGCAGTTCTCATTGAGAAAATGACATAGAAGATAAGACTTAATGAAAAATAGAAAGCTATACATGATGATATTTAGGGAAAGAGAACTAGACAGAAGGAAAAACAAATACCAAGCAGTTGTGGAGGAGGGGGGTCCCTGATATGTTTGTAGAAAAGCAAGGTGGCCAGACGGCTGGGACAAAGCAAATGACAGGAGAGTCATGGAAGTTGACATCAGAGAGGGAATGGGGACTAGATCACTTAGCATCTTGAAAATCAATGGCTGTGGGGACTTAGACTTCTACTTTGACTGAGATTAGACATCACTATTTGATAGAGGTACCATCTAACCAACTTCTAGGAAAGGCCTACCAGAGGAGTAGCAGGAGATAATTGTTAAAAAATGCTGATTCTTACCCAAATCTGGAGTGAGCATTTTTGGAAAAAAGGGTCATGTAATCTGAATTTTAAATTGTTCCCAGCTGCTTCCTATGTCCACTAAACTTTGGGAAGTACTGCCTGACCCATTAGCACATTTCAACTTCCAAACAGCAGATAATCAACCCCAATTTTACCATCTGGATAATGCTAAATGAGGCTCACTTCCAGTAGGTTAATGAAGCTATGAGAGACTGCGTGTGTACTTCTACAGACCAGTGCTGATCTAGCACCTTCCAAACTCCCTTTAGGAACCCAGGGAGCAGTATGTGCAAAATCACTGAGGTGCTGTGTGGAATTCACACAGCAGCATTAAATTAGGCTTCTTTATCAAATCAGTAGATTTGCAATTTGTACATGGACAACCCCTGCTGGAATTTGAGCCAGAAACCCTTGAAATTCAAAACTATAGCTCTGTTTTTTGCTGAGAAGGGAGAATTACCAATTACACAGATCAGCACTGGGCATCCCAGCTTCCTTTCCAGGTCTGGAATCATTATGAAGCAAGGGCAATACAGTATGTCACTCAAGAACACATTCTATCTGAGCCCTGAAGGGCTCCAGAAACTCTTGTTTTCTGCAATTATCGGCATGGGTAATTCTAGCTATGGACTAGAATGCAGGAACACTATGCTTCTTTGGTAGTTTATCTCTAAGAAGCCATAAATTATTATCTCTCAGATTTAATTTGGGTATGATATTAGATGCATCACTTTTCCTTTCTGAATAGAATGGGGAAAGTAAAAAATGTACTTTGGGATTGGATTAAAGGGAAACAAACATTACTGGTAGAGAGTTCTATAAGTATAATTTCAGATTAAACACCAACCAGTTAAATAAAGATTAAAGTGAAACATTTGAAAATTTGATAAGGTTGTTTCCTCCTAAATGTTTAAGGTTGTTTCCTCTTCCAATTTTAGAAAAAGATACAAATACAATTGCATATTTTGAGACTGCTAGTTTTTCTAGGAATTCTGAGAAGCTAACAGCCGATTACAAATGAAGAATTATAGTAAGCTAATCTAGGGAATGAAAAGTCATTTGGGGTTCTTGATGCACTAATCACTTCCTTTAAAAAATGATTTTCATTCTTTCACCTGTAGCACCACGTAAAACTTGCTTTCTGTGAGCGGCTACTTCCCCTAGGTAGTTCTCATAACTGGCCTCCATATTATTTGATATCCTCATTTTAATTTCATTTGAAACTTAAAAAACACATAAACTGGTTGTCTCAGAACACTTTAAGAACACATTATCATTTCCCTTTTATCATCTTCAAGATTTTCATTTAATTAATCTTTTTTTAATAGTAATAAAATATTCTAGATAAATCTGCTCAATTTGTTTCTTTATTGCTCAGATTGCTTTTCCACATTCTAGTTAAGTATATGTATATATGTATTTTTCATATATGCATATGCTTTAACATTTGTAGTTATTTTTCTTGCTTCTCTTCCCATTCCTGAACCATAAACACATTTTAGTAGGCATATGTAAATAGTGATTTCTGTTTATTAGAATATCTCTTTATCAGCTGGGCATTCTGGCACATGCCTGTAATCCCAGCAGCTTGAGAGGCTGAGGCAGGAGGATTGCAAGTTCAAAGCCAGCCTCAGCAATGGCAAGGTGCTAAATAAAATATAAAATAGGGCTAGGAATTGGCTCACTGGTCGGGTGCCCCTGAGTTCAATCTCTGGTACAAAAAAAAAAAAAAAAAAATCTCTTTTTTCTCAAATTAAAACTAATAATTTCTTCCAGATCAGATATTCATTAGATGGGATATTGCACAAAAGAAAAAGGGAAAGAAAGAATAGCTACCTGAGTGATTTCCTCTGATATCTCTGATTCTTTAATATTTCTTTCTTTTTTTTTTCAGTGGGGGAACAGGGTACCAGGAATTGAACTCAGGGGCACTTGACCACTGAGCAACATCTCCAACCCTTTTTTGTATTTTATTTAGGGATAGTGTCTCAATGAGTTGCTTAGCACCTCACTTTTGCTGAGGCTGGCTTTGAACTCAAAATCCTCCTGCCTCAGCCTCCCGAGCCGCTGGAATTATAGGCGTGTACCACTTTGCCCAGCTGATTCTTTAATATTTGTACTTACAAAAAATTAAAAATAATTCTGCTGTCTATTTCTTGCACCCTGAGATCAGCTCTGATATTTTTCATTTTATTTGTATTGGTAATGGTAAAAGGAATACTCACTAATACAAGCAAACTTTTCTTCTTAGCAGTTACAGTGCACCCATTAAAATAACAAAAATAATAAGAGGAGGGAAATCAATAAAGCAAGAGTATCATGGAGAGGAAGGAGGAAAGAGGAGGTTCCTGAGGTTGATCAAATCATATTATGTACATATATGAATGTGGCATAATGAATCCCACTATTACATATAATTATAATGCACAAACAAAACAATAAATTTTCAAACAAACCAAATAGCTCATTTATTTTGCTTTAGCATATTTTAAAAAATAATAATAAAGTTTTCTTTTCTTCAAATGACAAATATTAATTGTCATGTACCTTTTATGTTAGCCTTGAAACAAGATGACCTAATCAAGATCAGGGATTTCCTCTCATCTTGTGTTAGCTTTTTGTTGCTGTGATCAAAATATCCAGCAGGAACAATTTAGATGAAGAAAAGTTCATTTTGTCTCACAATCCAGAGGTCTAGCCCATGGTTGGCTGAGTCTATTTGCTCTGGGCCTGAGGTGAGGCAGAACATCATGGTAGAGGAATATTTGCTCTTTCCATGGCAGCCAGGAAGCAGAGAGAGAGAGAGTAGAAGGGGGTTGGGATTTCAGGGAAGTTGAAACCTTCTAGGGCACATCCCAGTGACACACATCCTCCAGCCATGCTCCCTCTGCCTACAGTTACCACTCAGTCAACCCATTCAAACTAGGATGACTGTTTTGGTTATAGCTCTCACAATTCAATCATTTCAGCTCTCTGCGTTAATGCGGGAACTCTTGAGCAACACCTCATATGCAAACCATATTAAAAGTAAGGCAAACAGACAAAATGAGTGCTTACTATCTAATGTGAACTATGATATCTATCACAATGAAACCTTTTTGCACTTTATCTTTTATTCTTTAAAATGGAAAGGATAAGAGGAGAAGTGACCAAAGGGAAGAGCAACAAATACACTGGTCAAGATAGCAAGAAACTTCAATATCACAAATTAAGAAACAAATTTCATTTGGTTTTTGAAAGAAAGTTTCAAATCCCCTTAGGTGGGTCTAGACTACATAGCCTCCAATGCCTGTTTGTGCTAGTTATAAAATTTTATTTTATGCTAAAATTTTATAAAATTTCAAGTAACATTGATATTCAGGAAAATGTAGAGAGCAGAAACATTCCTTTGAATCAGGATTATATCAATTACACAGGAATCCAGGTTCTGGCTATATTCTTCACTAGGCAAACTGAAATATATAAAAAAAAAATTGATCAACACAAGTTAATGATGGGAATTTGTTGCAAAAGGATTTTGCTCAGATAAAGATTCTACTGAAAATTTTGTATATTTGGAAACTAACCTGCATTATCCTGGTTTAAAAAACAAAAAAAGGATTATGTTTAGACTTTTCACAGTTGATCCCTTGTCATGTAACCTCAGTTAAGAATGGTTATTAACCTCATCTAAGAAATTAGTGTTCTTATAATGCATAGTCTGCCTCAGGGTCAACACAAATGAACTTATTTAGTCAGTAAATAGTTATTAACCTCTTATATGCAAGGGGCTGTGTGGAACTGAAAAGTTTATAAAGATAGATCAGTTAGACAAGACTTTCAAGGTAATCACAGTTCAGTAGAAATGAGATCATGGTCAGCAACAGAAAATATGTTTAACTTAAAAGAGACGCAGATTGGAAAAATAGGCAGTGGGGAATAGACTATTCATGTTCAATGATAATAAAATACTTCTAATTTTTGGAAAATAATTATAGTAATAGTGTTGGTGTTTTCAAATATTAAAAGTCTGAACTAAAGTTGGGTGAGTAGGTTATAAATATTAAGTTATAGAAATTTCAGAAACTAGAGTATTTCTGGAAGAAAAGGTGATATTTATATTTATATCATTTTCACCCTCTTAATATGGCCCCAGTTGAACTTTATATTTCTTTTGTTCCTCTCTTCCAACCTAAATTTCTCCATGAGACTTTAAGCCATTCAGCAGGAGCATATGCATGTGAACACAGGTTTTTAATCCAACTGGTGGCTCATCTCTGTGCTTGTTCTATAAATATGAACAACCATGAAATCATCCAAATTTTACATTTTTCTTCCCAGAGTCAAATGTGCCTATTTTTTTTTTTTACTTTGAATATTTTCCTAAAAAGAGTGATGGAATTGCCATTTTTTGGATAGAAGAAATGTTAAGGAAACCATAGGCTATTCAAATAAGCTGTCCTTACTTCAAGGATGTAGTTGGTTGAGCACAATAGCATGTTCCTAATTATTTTTCCTAAATCTTTTCTTGGAACGACATGGATTGTAAATTATACAAAGTAATAAGGAAGTAAATAAGCCTCTCATTTGAACTTTTTCTGAACATTGCTACATGCTAGCTTTGATTGTATGTTATATAATCAGCCAATTATTATAATTATTACAATGACCATTTTATTTAAAAAATGTTTCAGGTGTTTCTCCAAACTATAGTTTTTGCTTTTATTGAAAAACAAACCCTCATGATAACTGAAATTAATTTTTGGATTAAATTCAAAGAATATAATTCTAATTGTTTTAGCTACATAGGAAAAGAGAGAGATTGGCGGTGGTGTCTCCTGTTCCAGAGCATTTGGTTGAATCAACAACACCTCTTTACACCTTTATTGGAGCTGCAAAAATCTGTGATGTTGCTCATTTCAATGTTTGCAGAAGATTCAGAGTATTGGTGATAATGGAGGGATTTTATCATATATTTGGTTTGGATTTTCTATTTGTAGTAGTGTGTATTTTAGCCCGAGTCCCTCAGAAAGCAAAGCTTGTGGGAAAAGCTTACACGTTCTTCCTTTATAGGGAGTACAATCTCAGGAAAGCAGAAGTCAGGGGAAATTTTGTTTATCTCTTGGGACAGTCTTCCTGTCATCTGAATGACGGCATCACAGGAAAGACCCTTGGAGGAGAAAAGGCAGAGGAGTTTACTCACTGCATCATGTCTGTCATTGGTCCAAGGCTCAACTTGCTGTAGGCTGGCTCTCCACTGTTCAGGGTTGCACACCCATGGTGGCTGAGCATGTCTTGTACCCTCAGGGTAAACACTGAATCCCAGGACAGGAAGTAGAAGTAAGTGGTGTGAAGGGTGGGAATGAGGCAAGGCATTTTCTGGTTGTCTTCACATGAAACTGATTAGGGCCCACATGGAGCTGATGGCCAGAATCAAAGAGTGCCAAAGGCCAGAAGCCAGGCAAGGCCATAGCATCTGCTGTAGCATCTAAGAGGGGTGAGATTGAGTGGGTTAACATGAGACCAGCACTGGCAAGCAGCTCCTCTAACAGGTGCTTTGTTCTCAAACAGTGGTATGAAAGGCTGTGGAAGTAGTTGTCATCTTAAGAAAGTTAACAGTAACATGCAAGTCACAAAAATTCAAACATCTTTGAATATGTCTAAGTCTTAGAATGTATTTATAATCAAGGATTTTGAGCAAGAAAAAGCAACATCATTTTCCTTGTGTATGCAGCCTTAGCTTTTCTTGTGGGTTGGGCCTATGTGATGCTGGTGTCTTCCTTCACCACTTTGATCTCCCTGTGCAAAATTCAAAAGCAGATGTTGACTCAGGCAAAGACTCTGGCTCCGCCCCATTTCACATTTAAGGCCTAGCTCTCACCTGGAATGTTTTATGCTACACATTGCTACCTCTCTAAGAGATGTAGCAAACTTACTGTGAGATTTTTATTTTGTTGTTGTTTCTTTTTATGATACCAGGTATTGAACCCAGGGTGCTTAATCACTGAGATACAAGCCCAACTTTTTTTTTTTTTTTTTTAATGTTTTATGCTTTATTTTGAGACAGGGTTTCGCAAAGTTGCTTAGGGCCTTACTAAGTTGCTGAGGCTGGCCTTGAATTTGCAGTCCTCCTGCCTTAGCCTCCCAAGTTGCTGGGATTACAGGTGTACACCACTGTGCCTGGCTCAAAGAGTGTTTTAATGGAAAGAATAATAAACATGTTGCTTTCTTTGTCACCACAATGACTAACATATATGGTGCTTTAGTCAAATATAGAGCACAAGATAGATGAGTGCAGGAATTTAGTCTGTAAAACACAAATTGATCTATGGCATTGAGGGGAAAGCTAACATCTATAAACAAGTCCTTCTCCTTAAATGGATAATGTGAAACCATTTAATCAAAGAATATTGTATAGATCAAATGTTGGCTTAATGTAATAATAATGTATTAGCCAATTATAAAAAGAACTGATTACACTTGTGGTTTCTTTGCACATGGTATAGTTTGAAGAGATGCTAATTTAGAAAAAGTTCTTAAAGCTTCTTAAACTCTTAGGTCTCAGGATTATCAATGTTAAATATTTTTAACTAAATAATTATCAAAAAATTAAATGAAATGATGGATGTATTCACGAGAACTTCATAAAAAATAAAATATCATGTATAAATAATGTCCTTTGTGAAATTATGTGACTACTTATCTAATAAAACACTGGCATATAGTTTTATGAACCATCATATATCTATAGATAAATAAATTAAATATACCCACATCAACTGCTTAGATTTGAATTCAAAGTAATAAGGCCTTCTTTGAATGTTGAAGGAATAAATGGATATTTGGACTTAACTTTAATAGAATGACCAGCTTGATTTCTACTGTAAACTCATTTAGAAGATTTGCAATTATTCATTTATTCAAAAATGTATTTATTGAGTGCCTAAAGTTTGTATGGTATTGTGCTAAGTTCTGGGAAAGCAAAATTATATGTAATAACCCTACAATGTTTGACTAGACTAGTGCCTAGTGAAAATATAGGCATAAGATGATAGAACAATAGTTTTTTTTTTTTTTTTTTTTTTGTTTTTAATTACTGCTTTCCATACTTCCATCATTCATTTCTCACATCAAACTTGTTATATGGCTATTGGTACCACCCACTTAATGACTGAAAAAATACTAGACTGGAAGAAAGAGTCTTACCTCAGATTCCTTAATTGTATAACAGGTGGCTTCACCAACACATAACCTTCATGAGCCTGTGCACAGTAAGTTTGTAGGTTTGAGTGAACATGCAAAAGTATACATACGTATGTAGTGTGTGATTGTAAAGCAAGCAAGTTACAGTGTGTTTAAGGCCTATATCTTCGAGAAACAGAAATTTCATGCTAAAAAACTGATTGAAAATTGATTAAATAGCCAATTGCGGCAAGTTCATTATTAGGTGAATTGGTTAGATAAGTTATGTGTAAATTGTAAAGATTCTGAGAAGACAAAGAATACTCTCTTGACACTGGCAGCAATTAAGGACATAGAAGCTCTGAATTCCAGAGCGCTTCACTTGGGACATATTTCATGTTCGTCATTTTTTAAAAATTTTTACTTCAAAGGCAAATAAAAGTGAGTAATCACAAACTAATAAAGCTAAGAAAAATAGCACATAGGAACTATTTTATGATTTAATGCTCAAGTAACCACTCTAACTTACATAATGAAAGAATATGTTTGGGTTTTAGATGTAAGCATTTGGACATTTTTGTCTTTTTAATTTTTTGTTTCTGATGGTGAAGAAACTGAATTCAGTTGACAAATCCAAACAAAAACAAAAGGTAGCTGAACAGTGCTGCCACCTACTGCTCAGAGAGCTGTCAAGCACTGCTGTGAATCCATGGTCCCCTGCAAATGCCAGATATAAATATTTAGCCATTTTGGGCATCCAAATAACCAGTCCCTAGGATTACCCACACAAGTAACTTCTCATATCATCTAGTAAGAAATCACTGTAAACCCATCAGAGAACTGCAGTTTGCCCTCAATAGCGGATAGTAGATTGTGCAATATGACTGAATTTTGTGTTTCCCACACCCCAAACATGTAAGCCATCTGTGTCAGAGCAGTTTCTATTGAAATAGATGATCATATTAACCAGAGTCATTTCTCTCCCACTGTGCTAATGAAGTTTATTGGAGATAGAAATAAAAAGGACTTGGAGAAGTACATGGCAGATAATGTACTTTCCTTGTTTTAAGGAGTAAAGGTCTGAAATGTTCAGCAGGAGAGTGGTTCTTAGGATTTGAAAAGTGTTGTATTTAGGAAATGGTTTAAAAACTGGCCTGGCAATATTGACAGCACATTGTGTGTGCCAGCCAGCCAGCCAGCCAGCTCCTTATACAAGCGAGGAGGCAGAACCATCCTGGCAGGAAGAGCTGACAAGCCAAATGAGAGTTGGCCACGGTCTTTGTTTGCTTAATAGGAGAAGTTATTACCTTTGCTTGTTATCCCAAGAAGGCTAATGGAGCTCTCATGGGTCTCTGTTCCCAGACACTAAATAACATCAATTACAATGATCCCAATTAAAACAGGGAGTTGGAGATGTGAAGTTAAAAATTAGACTAATAACTCCCTGACTGACACCCACTGTTACTTTCTCTTGTCACATGTACTTTTTAAAATTATGCTTTCTTGCATTAACTCACATCTTTAAAATCTTTATACTGCTAAAAAAAAAGATAGATATGAATCTGTTCTACAATTTCAACATGTGAGATCTTCTAGCATCCGTACCTGATTTTCTTGTTACTGCTTTCAAAATATCATCTAAGAAGTGTGAAGCATGAAGGAAGAAAATACATGGAAAATTAAATTTAGTTCCAATTCTGTAGTGTCATAAATATAACTATGATATTCTACCATTTGATACCTCTGAGGGTTTATTCATAAACTCATAAGTATTAATAGATCATAATTCATATTCTTGACATAAATATTCTGTGGTTGTGAATAAGTTTAAAGGAAGATATCCCACATATGTAGTTAATAAATTTTTAAATAAAATATAGAAATGCAAAATGAAGACTGGATTTACTCTAATTTTAATTCACAGTGTTAATTCTGTAAAGAAAAGCTGATAGGATTTATTGGCAGTTAAAGAAGATGGGGAATCCGTAAAGGACAATTATAGGTACAGATCTAGAGATGTATTTAAAATCTTTTCTGAAAGAGACCTTTGGGCTCTAATGAAAGAATTTATATGATGTATCATGGGATTGTCTCCATTTGTGAGTATTTAGAGTTTCCATAATTTCACTACTCCTACCACTGCTATTGAATTTTAGTGGTTTCATGTGTTTTTTCCTAGATAGTTCTCTGAAGCAACGCTGGTGTATTTTGTGAAGTGAAATGTACAGGTACATTAACACAGACAAACAGCTCTATACAAAACAGCAGGTGAACAGATGGCTTAGTTGCCATCGACACATTTTTAATGTTAGTTAGCCTGATCCAGCACAAAATACACCTACTGTCCTGGGACCCATGTCTGCTGCTCTGCTACATCCTTGTGAATGAGATGATAGCATTGATTTATAACATGTGTTCATGAGTGAAGCTCTGAAGCACTCTAATGCTACTAAATGAATTTAGGAAAACGTTAGTGCTTTTTATTTGGAAATATGTCTAGTGGACGCATTCTAAAACACATTGTACACTTTAAAGTGCTATTCCATTTCCTTCACTCTCTCTCTCTCTCTAAATTATGAGTAATTAGTGGTGATTTTAAAGAGTACTGGAGTATGAAAGAAGGAATGTCAGGAAAATATAAAGAAGAGTTATAAACATGGTGAAATTTAATAAACCAAATTTTTTTTTTTAATGTGAATAGCTCTATGGAGTTGGGCTATACAGTGACCCTGAGTAATCTCTACTACTTTGGTATTTTTATTGTACATTAAAAATAAATTCAGGACTTCAGAGACCTGAAACTTTAAAGACATGAATTTAATTATGGTCTTATTAAATGAGAACAGTCTGAATTTTTAAATTTAATCAAATGTTAATTTACCCCTTTCTTAACTGTTACCATTTTGTTGCTGAAACTACTCTCTACCACCTTCAGTGAAAGGCATAGATGACAAGTAATGAAGAAATAGCAAATTATGGGGCAGGTTGGACCACAGGTTTTCTCCTTGCAATTTAGTATTAAGGAAAAGATATTAAAGATGGAAGTGATTCGTTTTCAGTGTCTTCTTTCTAACTAAAATTAAAACACTCTGAGAGACATATTTAATCATTTGGGGTTTTTTAGATTAAATCACAATTTTATGTTGATTTCAATGGTTTGGCCTTTATAAGTTATTATTAGAAATATTGAAGCATTTAAAATGATTAGTGATAACATCATTTTAAGTAAAACTCAATGAAATTCTCTATCAATGTGGTGTCTTTGAAATATAATTAAGGTTGTATGTTTCAAAACGTTTAAGACCTGAATAACATTTACAAAGGAAGCAAATAATAATATTTACCTACCATGATTTAATTTGACCAATATCATATTAATATAGATAATCTGCTAGATGTTGAAAAGTTTAATAACAGAACTACTTGTTTTTATGTTTTTGTGTGAATCAATGTTTATCTGAATCATTAAAGAAATATGGAGCAATGGTTCAAAGACAGTACAGAGTGATTTTTCTACTTATGAAGAAAATGGGAAGAGACAGGGCTTATTTAGATATTCTTGTTACAAATACATTACCTAACACACAAAATAAATATTGAAATCTTTCCTAAGCAGTAATACATCTTTAAATCAGGTGTGTAATTATGTGGGTGTAAGTGCTGAATTTAGGGAAATAAAGCTTCTTCTTAGAAGGAATGCTGCTTGGAAATAAGTACAAATGAGAAATAAATTTCCTGAGATTCATATTTCAATGAAAGATGATAATGATGAAGTGACAAGAGCCAATGGTACCACTGATAGAAGTTTACTCATGGTAAGTGGATACTTGGTACATCTAATGCCTTTAGAATATAACCATTTGCCTGAAAATATCAGCTAGAAAAGAAGAACTACGACTTGAGACTACTAAGTTCTTTCTAAATATTCTGTGTCAGGCTACTTCCATACAGATTTGAGAGGTGTACCCTGAATCTAGATTTCCACTACTCTGCTCTTTGAGGAAACTTTCCTTGCTACCCTCTAACTCTATCATCAGGTTTTCTTTCCCTGAGGTCTTTTGCTCCATTACTCACCTATGTTTACTCACATTGGTGCCTGGAAAAATCCATATCCACAACTCTTATCATCCCATATATATCAGTTTCTCTCACATTCATGCATTTATTCACTAATTAGATGTTTATTATCCACGTACTATATGCAAGAAATTATTCTATAGGTATTATGGTTTGGATATGAGCTATCCCTTCAAAACTCATGTGTGAGACAATACAATAACAAGGCAAAATGATTATGTTATGAGAGCCTTACCCTAATCAGTGTGTTAATCCACTTGAATAGATTAACTGGGTGGTAAAGGTAGGCAGATTGGGTGTGGCTGGAGGAGGTAGATCACTGGGGTTGTGCCTTTGGGGCTTATATTTTGTTCTTTTTAAGTGGAGCTCTCTCTTTGCTTCCTGGTTGTCTTGTTCTGAGTCACTGCTTTCCTCTACCACACTCTTCCACCATGATGTTCTGCCACATCTCAGGCCCAGAACAATGGAGACTGCTGTTTATGGACTGAGACCTCTGAATTCATGAGCCTCAAATAAACTCTTCCTCCTCAAATTGTTCTTGTCAGGTCTTTTGGTCACAGTGGGGGAAAATAATACTGACTAAAACTAAAGGGTGGACAGGACAGTCTGAATATGAGTGACACTTACCTCATGCTTTCATTATAGTCAGTGAAATTGGTCATCAGCAGGTAAGTAAACAATAGGCTTCAATAATGTTAGGTGATACTAAGTGCTCTGAAGAAAATAAATCAGGCTCAGGGTTTACAGACTTATAGAAGGGAGGTGGTATTTTAGTTCTCACAGGTGAAGAAGACTTCTCTGAGTGGATGATACTTGATCATAACCCTAAGCAGAACAAAGCAGATCCTGAGCCTGGTACAATAACACTTGCCAGTAATCACAGAGAATCCAGAGACTGAAGCAGGAGGATTAAAATTTGGAGGCCAGCCTCAGCAATTTAGCAAGACCCTGTCTCAGAATAATAAGGGATCAGGGACATAGTTCAGTGGTGAAAGTGCCCCTGGGTTCAATTCCCAATCAAAAAAAGATGTGTGGGGGGGTAGATACTCTATATTTTATTTCATCATCTAATCAGTAGCACTAGCTAAAACTTCGAAGTTTTTCTTGACTCTTCTCTCTCATGCTCCTAGTTTGTCTGATATTAGGAACTGTTGATATTAGCTCTGAAAAAAAAAAATTTTTTTTTGTACCAGGGATTGAATCCAAAGGCGCTTAACCAATGAACCACATCCCCAGCCCATTTTTATATTTTATATAGAGACAGGGTCTTGCTAAGTGACTTAGGGCTCACTTAGTTGCTGAGGCTTACCTTGAACTTGGATCCTCCTGCCTCAGCCTCCTGAGCTGCTGGGATTATAGGCATGTACCACAGCACCCGGTTACCTTTAAAAATTCTTTCCAATCAATCCACTGTCTCCATCTCCACAACCATGCTAGCACCACACTAATCTGGGCAGTATAGGCTCTCATTTGGACTGCAAAACACCCTTTTAATTCTCATTTTCACTTTTATCCTCTTTGTCAGTAGTCTTATACCAAGTGAAATTTTTTTCAATGTGTAATCTACTCACACCATTTTCCAGACTCCCCAGTTAAAACAGCCCCATGACTTTTATTGCTCTTAAGATAAAAGTCAAAATCTTTAATGTGACCTCCCAGATCTGGCATGTTCACACCTCTACTCTCCTAGCCTCATCTTACATCAAATTCTCCGTATTCTTATTTCTGCTTCTGGGCTATCTTATAGGTTTACCAAATCCCCATAATCCCTCAGAGAGCAGTTTTGTATATGCTCTTTCCTGGACTTGAATTCAGATTTCCTCATCTAGGATTTCAGTTCTATTGTTTGCTGTGTGTCTTTGCAAAAGCTACTTAACCTCTATGTGCCATGGTTCCATTATCTCTAAAATTGGAATAGTAATAGTATGCACTTTGTGGGGGTGGGGGGTGTGGTTAAAGTGCTTAGGACACTGCTTATCACCTAGTAAGTGCTAGGTGAATGTTTACCATTATATAAATTCTTGCTATTATATCATTAGTGCTTAGAATATAGATTCTCAATAAATACCTATTGAGTGGTAGTCAATTCCACAGTCAGCCTCTAGAGCTATATTCCTGTTTTCTTTTAAGCACACTTATATCCAGGTCTCTAACTTACAAGGGAATCAAGTTAGCCTTCCTTAGCCAAAGAATATTGTAGCCAATATCTACAATATTCCTGTAGGTAATTTCTCACTCCCATTAAATTAGCTTTCTTTTATTAAACCCAAATTTGTTTTATAACTTGTCTTCAGTAATGAAATAGGCTATAATACATGATACATATTAATTAGGGATGAGGATATTTCTTCACAGATGGTATGTGTGCTTTCTATTTCATACTCAGATTTAATCTAAATTGCATATGAACTATGTCTGCTAAGTTTTAAAAGTGAGTATAAGCTACTGTCCTTAGCAGAAAAGAACAATTAACACATTCATGAGTTAGAGCTCAATTTGTGGTTATATTATAATGAATAACCATTTGCTAATTTAATAAAACTCTGTGCCTTCACTTCAAATGTTAATGGATGAAAATAGTAGCTGAACTTTGGACTGGTTGTGGAATACAAAAATATTATATTTTATAAAACGAGCACGTGAGGAAACATCTTATTTTTATACAAGTTTCAATATTCTGCTAGTTATGCTATACCATCCAAAGCATTTTGAGACAATGCTGCAATAACATGAAAATACAACTTGTTTTTGTGTCAATTCTGTCTAGCTTTGCCAAATGGCCTTGATAGAAATTCAGAAAAATTAGCATCCATCACTTAAACATTAAAAACACTGAACATGTATTAAAACCTATGTGGAAAGTTCATTATTAGGCACTAATGGGTATTCTTAGCTAGAAAAATAATTTTAGTTTGTAAAGATGTTTAAAGTTGATACTAGAGCTGTAAACAAAATAGTGATTAATAAATTTGTTGATTGGTTTTCTTGTCTAGAAGCATTGAATATATTAAAAATATATACTTGAATATTTTAATTTGTTTGCAAAGATTTTAAGTATCTTAAGAATAGGAAGGTGCCTTTAATATTTTTTATCTCTTATAGTTCTTTATACTACATGTCTTTTACTGAACTAATCTCTCTCTAATACCTAGAAAAAAATAATATGATCTCCATATCGACAGACATCTATCACAGATCTACATATTTTAAACAGTTTATAAAAGTTAATTCCTTATTACAGAACATATTTTGTCTAATCTTGGATTTAATCTTAAATGAACAAATGGATTTTTATCCATTTATAGCTACACTAAAAATCATATAAACTTCACTGTAATTCAGTTCTCATTCTTGTGAAGAAACATTGCTAATTCCTCCATTCAGACTTCATCTTTCACCTGTATGTGTGTGTAGACCTGTGCACCTTTGTGTAGCCTTTCTTTTATTCTGTATTGCATTGTGTGTGTGTGTGTGTGTGTGTGTGTGTGTGTGTGTGTGTGTAAGGGGCCGAGTGGAAGGTACAAATATTCAGTTGTTCATGTCACCCTTAGAAGATTTTAAGTGACTATGCAAGTACTCTGCCCAAGGTTAATAAGTCTCCAGTCTAACAAAATATTCTATGAAATTTCTACTTACTTTCCATACTCCAGCCATATCCTTCCTAATATACCTTCTTCAGAATGTGTTATGTTCAGTGAAGCCTGTAATGTCAACGTTCTACTGAGAACTAGAGTCAAAAGTTGGATTTTGTTTCTGGATAAATATTATGTAACATATAATTTGAATTGAATTTCCTGGCACTCCTGAAAATCATTTACATGAAATCACAATGTGCACAAATATGAAAATAAGTCTGATTGGAGAAAGATGAGGAAAATCTCTTAAGTCCTAGTGGAAGTAGAACTATTTTGCAAAAATGTTGACCTTGAATGTAGCCTTCATGTGCTTCCAAATAGTAGAAAGCAATATGTATTTCCGAACAGTGTCTCTTCATGACTAAATTCGAGAAAGAACCATTATATTTTAACAGACTTCAAGTATTCTTCATTTTTTTGCCAGAAAATATGGTATTTCTACCAGAATGCTGATGTAGAAAAAATTACTCTTATTTTATTTTCATATCTTTGCATAAGATTGTGTTTACGGTGCCATTATCCACAAAAGACTTCCATCCAGTATTTTTTTTCTTGTAATTAAAACAGTAGGAATTAATGACAGGCTGGGGATGCTTGCTGTTTTGTAATAATAAATTGAACTATTTGAATGGGTAAAAAATGTTAATACAGTGATTATTTCAGACTGAGCTAAGTCTTGTCATAAAATATAAAAGTATTAAATTTGCATTGAATGTTTTCAAAATGAAATTGAATACTGCAAAATAATATAAAGGTAGTCCAACTTTGCCAAACAGGATCATAATTGTAAAAGAATATAGACGTTATGATTCACATAAATTCACTCTGACAGCAAAATAAACCTACTGATTTTTGTAACCCAGGGTCACTGGTTTCACTAACACCATCTATTCTGTTCCATGACTTGTGTGTGGTGCTTCATTTTACTGTTCTGTCAGTGGCTTATGGAAGGCTTACGGTTTTCTTAAAGATAGGAACTTTCAGCTAAATGTTTTATATTGAGACAAGGCAGCAAAATTCTCACTTGTTTCAAAATGCATGTGAGTCAAAAAAATTCTGTAGGATATGAGAACCACTTGTTAACTGAAAATATAGGGAATTACTAGAAATCAAATTGTAAAAAAAAAAAGAAAGAAAAAATATTTTGTGTATGTAGTTAAAAAAAAGGACCTTTCTTATTAAGTCACAGTGTTTCAGAATATACATCTGTACCTGATGGCTATATAATTGTAGTCTGATAACTTTTAATATTTGATATTAAGCAGAAAATAAAATTTTAAGAATAGAATTTTATAGAAATATATTTATTTTTGTATTGGGGAGGGTACTGGGAACTGAACCCAGGTGTACTTTACCACTGATCTTCATCCCCAGCCTTTTTTATTTATTTATTTTTCATTTTGAGACAAGATCTTACAAGTTGCTTAGGGCCACACTAAATTGCTGAGGCTGGCTTTGAACTTGTGATCCTCCTGCTTCAGCCTCCCCAGCTACTGGGATTACAGGAATGTGCCACTGTTCCAGGCTATGGATTTCATTTTTTAAATGTTTAGGTGGGAAGAATAAAAATGTCTTGTGACCCTGTGTTTGTTGATGATAATAAAAAGCCTTTAAAATAAGAAACTAATTCATACTAATGTGCAAAAGCTTCAATGACTGAGTTTCTTTTCAATTTTTCTAACATTTTTTATATTTTTAAAGTTATTTTTGTCCATTTGTCCTTATCTCTGCCCATGTGTCTAACTTCCCCTTCCCTGAATGAACCAAAATACCCATTTTCTCCCATTTTCTGATGGCTGTAAAGGACTTACCCAGGTGATACAATTATAACCCCATGTTTTCCCTTTTTCCTTGGCCCTTGATTTTCTACAGCAATCTTTACTTGTCTTTCTGTGAGCTTCCTTCCAACTCTCTGTGGATAACTACTTTAGTGTGCACATAGTGAAATCAGAAAAATGTTCTTTTTTAAGATAACTTTGGACCTCTTCCCTCTGCCTTGTATTTCCCCTCATTCTGGCTGTATGGTACTACTCCTTATTTACTGAGAAAAAATAATGTTAAGAGGACAGGAACTTCCCCACCTTGGTTCTCATCTACTTGCATTTCCTTCCTTGTCCATTCCATGGAAGAGTCTTTCTTCTTTCTAAAGCCTGCTTCTTTCCCTGCACTCTTTTTTTTTTTTTAATTTTTTATTATTTATTTACTTATTCATCATGCACAAGTATAGTATCTTTTTACATACAACTGCTTGTATACAAAGTATATATGGAGTGTTTTCCCATCCTTGCTTTTTATCCTGTTTCACTAGACTCTCCAGATATACTGGCTCCTGTCCTACATCCCATAAAAATATCAGTTCTCTGGGGAAAAGGAGTGAACAAACCCAAAGTTGTCTCCTCCTCTTTCTAAAGTGATTGCCTACTTATTAATTTACTTCTGAAAAGAATAAAATATTTTGTCCACCACTCTTCTTCAATTCCTTGCTCACTTCTGAATCCAAACAACCTCATGACTCTTTATGCAGATCATTCATATTCCCATTTATAAATTAAAGGATCCTGCCTCTTCAGTTATTTTTTTTTTTTTTTTTTTTTTTTTTTTTGTGGTGTTGAGGATTGAACCCAGGGCCTTGTGCATGTGAGGCAAGCACTCTACCAACTAAGCTATATCCCCAGCCCAGTTATCATTTTTTTACTTCCTTGTTGTAGTTGACTCTGTCACTAGTTTTACCATCTTTAAATTCTCTCTTGTTTCCTTCCAAGTTCTCAATACCACTTTATTCTGGTTCTTCTAGGAATCTGGCCATTGCTTTGGGTTGTTTTGCTGATTTCCTTTTCTGTTCCCCACTTATTTAGCAAGGGTGTTCTTCCTGAGTTTTCTCTGGAAAAATTATGGGTGATCTCACCTTCTTTTATGGGTTCATTGCCACTGATATGCATCCATCTCTATCTGTTGCTTTCAACCTAAACTTAATTCTCTAAGTTCTACCTTAGTCAAACATTGCTATCTGAACTAGCAATGTAATATCCTAATTAATCACATATAACTTGACTATTCTTCCTACAACTGCCAAATCTGACCATATCAATTTTGTTCTTGTACAGACTGCTTTGTATGTCATGACAGGTAGTCACAATTAAGTTAAGTACTTAATTTTGACACTTCTAGTCCATGTGACCTTACATTCCCTCCTCACAGAATTTCTTGCTTCTTTTTCTAAGCATACTATTACCTTATAGACTGTGTGCTTTTATTTTTTTTTTATTTATTTGTTTTTTTTTTTTTTTTGGTACCAGTTATTGAACCCAGGGATACTTAACCACTGTTTTATCAGCTTTTCACTGCTGTGACTAGAAGAGCTGACCACAACAATTTTAGGAGGAAAAATTTATTTGGGGGCTCATGGTTTCAGACATCTCAATCTACAGACAGCAGGCTATATTCTTCAGGGCTCAAGGTGAGGCAGGACATTTTGGTGGAAGAGTGTGGCAGAAGGAAGAAGCTCAAATGATGATCAGAAAGCAGAGAGGTCTCCATATGCCAGATACAAATATATACCTCAAAGCCATGCCCCAATTCCCACTTTCTCCAGCCACACCCTACCATTTCAGTTACCACTCAGTTAATCCCAGTCAAGGGATTAATTCACTGACTGGGTTAATACTCTTACAACCCAATAATTTCTCCTCTGAACCTTCTTGCATTGTCTCATATGTGAGCTTTTTGTGGGGGCCACCTCACATCCAAACCATAACAACCACCACCATAAAAAGGGCACATCCCCAGCCCTTTTTGAGCTCAATAGGCTTCATTCCTTTAAAGACTACCCATACCCAGCCTTAGGTATTTTATTGTATTCCCCCTTTTCTGTACTTTTAAAATACTTCCTTTATATCCTCTATCTGAGTCTATGTATGCCTCCTAGTCTGTTGTGCCACAATAAAATACCTAAGGCTGGGTATGGGTAGTCTTTAAAGGAATGAAGCCTATTGAGCTCATGGTCAGGGAGGCTGAGAAAGCCAACCACAGGGTGCCTGAGTCAGCTCTACTCCTTCGAGGGATTCACACTACATCATAACATGATGAGGAAATGGAAGCATAAGTGGGTGAATTTGCAAGAAGACAAAGGGTGGTCTCACCTTAAAACAAAGCACTCTTATGGTATCTAATTTAGTCTCGTGGAAGCCAGAATTCATTTACTCCTAGGAATTAACCCAATCTCACAAGATTAGTTTGTAAATCCTCTTTAATAAGCTAATCACTCCTTAAAAGTCCCACCACCTTTCCACACTGTTTTATCAAGAACCAAATTTCAACCTGAGTTTTGGAAAGGACAGACTACATTCCAACCATAGCAGTCTTACATACAAATTTATGAACAACTTGAAGGAAACACTCTTATCTTTACCTGTAAGATAATTAATAGAAAACCAGACATGGTGGTGCATGCCTATAATCCCAGTGACTCTAGAGGCTGAGGTAGGAGGATTACACGTTCAAGACCAGCCTCAGCAACTTGGCAAGACCCTGTCTCAAAATGAAAACAATGAATAATTAGCAGAGTGCCCAGCACAGAATAGATATTCAATAGATAATTGTTGAGGGAAACAAGGGAACTTTCTTTATCCTTTTCACCTGTATATGAATTGCACACACAATAAATATAGTTATTCGTATAGTATACACAAAAGGTAGAAAGTGATCAGGAGAAGATAATACTTTATTTTTCTTTCTGTTCCTTTACATAGCTGATAATCTAATGAAATATGCATACTTATACACAAAGATTAGGTGTCACTAATTTTTATATATTCCTAAAAATTCAAAAGTTGCTAGTATTGAATGTGAACTGAAGATCTCCATGGTATGAGTGGGATTCAGCTATACATAACTTCAGAGTAACGTAATATCTAATTTTCTTTGTATATTAGCCTCAAGTACATTTGCAGCACACCACCAACATACTTAAATTCAGTCTTAAGATTAATATGTTGTCATTCAGCTTATTTTCAATGAGTGTTCCAGTGAAGTTAAATGCATGCCAATTTTATCATCCTCAATGATTTTTCTATTTGTCATAATTTTATTAACTTCATGGGAACATTTTTCTTTTTGATTCCATTTTCCACCTTATTTTCTTTTGAACATCAAAGTGAAGTGTCATTCAGATATTATGCAAAGAAACAAAGGTATTGAACATAAAACAAAGTTTAAAGATGGTCAGGTTGGTGGAATTAAACTGTCATCAGAAAGACAACACCACCAAGAGATGTGGTTGCTGTTAATAGATGATCATTGGGATTCAAAGTATAAAAGCATATTTCAATATCTCAGGAAATTGTGAGTTACTTGAAAGCTGGAGCTTTGCAAAACAAGAGATTATATAATGCAAAGTGATGTTCAAAAGTGCTAATAATAACTAATAATGTTGGGCTGGGGTTGTAGCTCTGTGGTAGAGTCCTCACTTCGCATGTGGAAGGCGTTGGGTTTGATCCTCAGCACCACATAAAAATAAAATAAAGGTATTGTGTCCATTTACAACTAAGAACATAGTTTTTTTAAAAAATAACTAATAATGTTGAGTTTACTCTTGACCAGGCACTATTCTAAGAATCTCAAATGGAGTAGCTTTGTAATTTTCAGAAGAACTTTTTGACATGAGTGTTGTTAATGTACCAATTTTATAGATAGAAACAAAGGCAAACTTAAAAGCTAAAATGCATAAGGCTACACAGATAGTTGCATGTGGTGAGTGGCTGAGCTAATATGGAAGTCTGGGATGTCTTGCTCTAGTCCAATATTCTTCATTATCAGAGTGCACACCCTCTCTGCTGTCAAAGAAAAATGAGAGTGGACTAAGAGTGGCCCTTTAGAACACGTTTTATAATGTGTGCTTTCATCTTTCTTCCATGTGAGATATCAACTGCATAAATCAATCAACTGGAGAGGAAACCAGAAGAAAGCAGCTTCAAATTCTATTTTGGCAGTATGCACGAACAATACTTTCTCATTTTCCTACCTTTGCAGGAAAACAGTTTTTAACCTGGAACCTCAAGAGCTTTCTGGAATTAAAAATATTCAATAAGCAATTTGTAACATATACATGTAAACCTGAAAATTAGCAGATGTTGAATACAGAAAAAAACAGCAAAGAAACAATATAATAAAATCCATCATAAGCAATACACAATTACTACCAACAATATTAAAATTTTATTATCACTTTTCTCCTCCTTCATTTTTAATTGCTCTGAGTCTATGTTTGGGTTTATTAATTATTGCTGGGAGTTGCTTCTTTCTTAACCTGGTGAACCAAGTGCAGTAGAAGAAATAGGAATGTGTAGATGGAGTAGGGGAGGAGGGAATCAATCAATCAACTACTATTTTTTGACTGTCTAAAATGTGATGGAATTGGTAAAGGGAGGAGAGTCATGCATGGTTATGTCCTCTCAGCAGAATCCCATCCACTGCTGTGGCAGCTGACAATCCATAGGGATTTGAAGCCAAACAATGAAGTGTATTCAGATTATAATCTTTATTTTTAGGATTTGAGCAAACAAGTTAAAAAAAAAAAAAAAAGAGCTTTCTCCTCCATCATTCATTTTGGTGTTTAACTCTCTAAAAACAGTTTGACAAACTAATCAGGTCAGTAATGAGTGCTCAGTTGGAATTCAGATATATTTGAGCCTTTTCTATTTCTTACCTGAAATGGCTAGTGTTGGATAATGCACTACATAATATTTCTGAAGTCTGAGCATAGAAGATGCAGCCTAGTTTGTAAATAAACTATATGTACTTTCTGCTTTATAAAATAACTTTGATTTATCCATAAACCAAAAATTTGCTTTAAATTAATGCTTGAAAATCTCAGGGTTTGGTTCTGGGTGGATAAATGATAGAAAGAGAAACTTGGACATTGGCTGAGTCTACTTGTGAATGGGGGAAGGCTTTGTAGAGCGAAACTGCATCTGATTTCTGATCTAAGGGAAAGTTAGATTTGAGCAAGTCTGGGTCTGAAGCAGGGTGGGAAGATTTTATCAGTGTACAGGGAGGTGGTATCACAAGCTAGGGAAACTGGTGAAGTAGAAGAGCCTAGAGAAAGTCTCCCAGCTAATCTGGCTGTACAGCTCTAGGTGGGAATTCCTAGAAAAGAAACCCAAGTGGCACATAGAACCACGTTGCTTGAGGACTTTCTGACCACATGAGAGACAAGGTGGGTCAATGCATGTGGTACGGCATGCATACACAGGTGAAAGTATATTGAGAATAAAAAGGGATGAGGACAAGATAGCAGGTGCATGGGTCTAGAAGAGGAAAACTGAGCAAATAGAGATACAGTACTCTTCTTCCCTGTGCACCACTTGGAGTAAATCTGAGTAGTCGGGGGATAAGTTTGCTAAAGGAGTTGTTTTTAAGGAAACTGTTAGTCTCTAGAGTCTGAAGAATAGCTATTAATATGGCTGCGGGCAAATTTTGCACAAAGTTTAGAAGTACCAAAGCTCTTGGCTGAGGCTATATGGAAGACAACAGGGATCTGACATAGTAAGGGCAGGAGCACATCATCATTTTGAAAATCATAAGTCCCAGCTTCTCCAGCATACAGAAATTGCAGCTCAGGAAGAAAACATGAGCATTTCCAGTTCCAGTTGTATGTAGGTTCACTAGCTACTGATGTAAATGAGGAGCCCTGAGAAAAATAATCAAGAAAAAGTATTCATGAACATCTGTGAGGCACCCAGGGAAGCCTCAGAAATTTCTAGAAAAGGCTTTTAAGAGACTAGGAGGTACAGGTGCTCTGCAATCAAATTTATCCAATAAACAGTGAAATTTATATTCTTACTATGATGCTAAGGTCCTGGGCTTGTGAAGACAGGCTAAATTCAGACAACTTCTTGCCAGTTTAAATAATGAAAGATGGACCATTACATAATAAAATGATGAAAGACAGACTGTTCTCATTTCAAGTTATGGGATGATATAAGATCCTTCCAGGATGATGTTGGACTAGAAAATAAATGGAAGGTGCTAGACAGGAGTCTTTAACAGGGACTACAGATAAAGCCCTAGAATTTTGTGCCAGGGAGAACACAAAGGAAGGGCACTAATGTGGGCTTCTAAATTGACTGCAAGGATGGAGATAATAACTGAAAGCTGTGGTTCAGATCCTGCTGAGGATTTTAAGGAATAACATACTTGAGCAGGAGTATGGGTTAGAGCTAGGTGACTTCTAGAAGTGAACACGGATCACATGCTGAGTCAGCGCTTATATATTCAGCTCAGTCCATTGATGTCCAAATGACTCAGAGACAGAACAGAACTAAATGATGTGTCACAGTTTCCTAAATGGACACTGAATTTGTCAAATCGTGGAAGAGTCTTCATTACCCTGTGAATTTCGCTTTTTCAGGAGAAGATCAAAGAGTTAACAGTTATAAATAAGTTGAACTATCTACACTTAAGAAAGTAGTTATTGAAAACTTTTAGGTCTGTATGATGGAAGAAATTTTGTCTTGTAAGAAGAATACCTCTTAAAACTTGATACAGAAAGAAAATTGTATGTACATATCCCCAACCATGAACTTTTTGAATTTTTGACCGGAAGCATGCAACTCTGTAAAACCACAAAATGTAAGACATGATCTATTTCTGCTCAATTATAACTAAGGTGTCAGAAGTTGGACCTCCTCTCTATAATGTTTGAGTGCATTTGCAGCTGCTGCATGCTCAGAAAAAGCTTCTATCAGTTAATCTAGAGGCTGCTGTATTAATAGGTTGTACACTTCATTGATTTTTAATTAATTTCTGAAGAGACACAGAGGATAACTACAACAGCCCACAAACAACTCCTTTCTCATTGCAATCCACATCTTTATTGATTGGTTGCCTAAAGAGCAGAAGTAATCCATTTTAAGTACCCCTCCCTGGGAGAGTGTGCACACCCCCCCACACACACACCCCTCCAGTTGTAATCACATTGTCTGGAGGTCCGTGGGAGGGGAAACTGTAGCCTGCTTGGGAATTCTCTTGATCCAAGCACATCAGCTTTTCACTCACCATTTATTTAAGAGGGAAGTAGAAATGTCTCATGTATGCTGTTTAATTTACTTTTTTTGTTATTTTTGTTTTTCTTTATTGATTTTAATTTTTTGGCTTCCTGAAGAGGGATTTTCAAGTCCCAAGGAGGCTGTTGTTCAGATGGAACTTTCCAAAAAGTTATGAAGAGTGGTAAATGGAATTTTTGAAGAAAATGCAGGGAACAAGAATAAAACAAATCTGTTCACTCTGCCAGCCTCAGGAATCTGTAAATGGTATTCCCATTCACTCCCCCGTATTCTGACATTGAAGTCTGGGGTTGGCCTAACTGCTTCAGTGTTCGCATTCCTCCATCCCTTTGTAGATCTGAAATTTGCTGTACCGACCCTATAAAGAAAAATTGCTACTGCCAGAGACTTATAAAATTTTGGCCTTATGGTTCATTTACTCCAACCACAAACGTGTATTAAGTGCCAGTTCAAAGCCAGGCAATCTTCAAATTGTTGAAGATACACAGTTGAATTGACAAATACAACAAATCCAGTAATGGGCCATAGTATCATTGTAGTGCTCACACTTTTGTGGTGATCCTGATGTAAACAAAACCATTGCATTACCAGTCCTATAAAAGCACAGTAATGAAAATAAATGACTAAGCTTCTGGTTTATGTATTTGCTATACTATACTTCAATCATTATTTTGGAATTTACTTCTTCTACTTAATAAAAAATGAAAGCTTGCTGTAAAGCAGAGTGCCCTGTTATGCAGGTTACAGCTTGTATATCTCGAGTTTACTGTGATTCTTGATTGCATTAAGAGACCATATTGAGTGATGGGACTATGTCATCTAGGTTTGTGTAGGTATACAAATAATGTTTGTGCAATGGTAGAATCACCTTACGACACATTTCTCATAATATATCCAAGTTATTAAGCAATGCATGGCTGTAGTTGGTTTTTAAAGTGCCTCCAGAGACACCATTCTTGGAGAAGCCAGAAAAACTAAAGCAATTTATATATAAACCATAAATGGTTGTTATGTACAGGAGTTCTTTTTGATTTCTTAGAGCACTGGTCTCTGTGGTGGTCGTTCAATTATGTGTACCTTTATTAATGTCATTTATGGCTTTATAGACAACATGTTGAGTGTAATTTTACAAATATGGTCAAATAGCACAATGGTCAAGATCATTGTTGTCAGAGTCAAACTACCTGCAGTTAGCTCTTGGTTCTGGTGAGCTTTGTCATGCACTAGCTTTCACCTTTGGGCAAGTTATTTTACCTCTGTGTATATCAGTTGCCTTATCTCAAAAGGAAATAATAGCATAATACAGATCTCATTGGATTCTTCTAAGTTCCTTTATACAGAGCACCTATCAGAGTAAAAGCTTAATAAATATTACTATTTTATCTTTACAAATAGACATAATGGAAACAATCACAATTAAAATTTGGCTTTCCCATATGATTTCAGTGCTTTCAATGAACTACAGACCTCTCCAAATTGATCTTCCACAGTGACTATTACCACTATTACTTTTCCAGAATATCTTCAATAAAGTTAACCGAATACATTAAATGAATAGCCGATTACATTGTTAAACAAATTTATAGCATCACACAATAGTGTAATTCAGTGTTGTAGTTTAAAGAAATGGAGGAAAATGTGGTGCCTGTCAATAGGGGAATGGATAATAAATTGTGTGTATATGTGTGTATGTGTGTGTATGTGTGTGTATCTTATATTTGTTTATATATCTGTGAATGTTTGTATAATTTAATGCAACACCAAGAAGCAATAAACTAGATTACTTATAACAATGTGCTTGAATCTAAAAGCATAATGAATAAAACATGACACTCAATACTCAAACTATTTATGTATTAAAAATAACACAGAACACCACTCTTAAAAAAATAGATGAAACTAAGTAGACATACAAGAGATAGATTAGAAGGATGTGCATTTAAAATACTATTTTAGATACTCATGATGACTAGGGGAATGGGATTTGGGTGGAAACTATAGAATAATAATAATAATACTATGCATAAATTATGGAATATGATTAGCTCTAAATTTTTCTCTACCTAAGATCCTAAAAGAGCAAAAGGGGGAAAGTCACACATATTGTGCCAAAAAATAGACTCTGAGGTTTGGATGCAGGAAGTAGTTTTAGCCAATGTTTTTAGGAATGGCACCCATAAAGCACCAAGAAAAGCAATACTGTGGAGGAAGAGTTAGGCTGTGGTAAAATTACATCCTCATCTCATGGAGATTACTGGAGCTAGAATAGCTCTTCATAATCATCAAAGGGCTATGAACTTTTTAACTGTACATCAACCATTCACTGGATGTGGATTGCCCCTCGTGTGAGGAAAAATATCCCAAGCAAAGCACTTCTTTGTGGTTGGGTTGGGTTGTCAGTGCCCCAAGAATGATGCAGCTGAGACCCATTGGCAACCAAC
This sequence comes from Tamias sibiricus, assembly GCA_025594165.1. Taxonomy (NCBI): domain Eukaryota; kingdom Metazoa; phylum Chordata; class Mammalia; order Rodentia; family Sciuridae; genus Tamias; species Tamias sibiricus. The sequence goes on from CM046660.1 coordinate 83,434,133, forward strand.
ACCAACAGCTGAGGTTATTGGGTTCCTTGGTCCAGAAGAGGTCTCTGGGCAGCACACCATAGCTGCTTTTCCATGCAAGTCCACATGTACACACACACTCAACTACATTGTTGGGACTATTTTGGAAAAATAATGTTTCAAATAAATTCCAAAAAATAATTTTTCTTACATTTTATTAAAATGACAGAAAGTTAACTGTTCTCCATATTCTAAAATCCTTTTAAGGACTGCAACTTCACAAACTCTCTTGAGGATCATAGTTGCAATTGGAAGTGTGAGAATTACCATATTAACTCTTCCCTTCTGGAAAAAGACAGTCGTATAAATCCACTTTCTTTCTCTAGAATAATGATAAAATCATTCAAGGACAAATAGAGTGAGAGATAGAAGTTACTACCCCTAACAGCACTGGGTAGTAAATACATGTTGCAACAATTGCCTTTTTTTCACCCTTCGGATGATCATCATATTTTTAAAATTTATTGACCCACAATTTAGTATTTCAGATAGATATAGTTTGCAGTTCTATTTATTGTGGAATGAAAATGTAAACCTAGAGGTAACTTCGGAGATCATTTAGACCAATCTCTCACTTTTAAAACAGAGGTGAAATGAATTCCCATGGTCATAAACCTAGTTAGCAATATGTCCAGGACTACTTCTACCTCACCCCATTCATGCCATGAACCTTGCTGCTTGAAAGACTTCTCAGTTGATTCAATCATAGAGCCCCCTTAATTTCTCTTCATGCATGATTTGGATAAAATAAGTGACTAAATCCAAAAAGAGGCTTTCTTTCCTTCATATCTTTAGCCCTAACAGTAGTAAACATGATAGTGTGATTTTTCTTTTTTTCTGTTGAGATAGAATTGCTTTTAGAAGGAAAGGAAGAAGAGAGGAGAGATTTTCATTTGAAGCTAGATTTCCTGAAGCTTCCTGTTATTAAGAAAGCTTCAGGTTATTAGAATGAAAACAGGGAAAAAATTGCACTTTTGCTAACTCTAGAGATTAATGCCTGTGAGAGCTGACTGCAGCTTGAAATTTTTAGCTCCACACACATATTTGATGAAATTGTCACATGGCCAATGTGAGAACCAAATATTTATTGTCAGAAATAGTCCAGCCTCTCTTGACTTCTTTTAACATCCTACAGTTGGGCAGAATACATTTTCACATTGAATGAAAACGTAAAAATCATGTTTGTTTGTTTTTTTTTTTTTTTTTTTTTAGGTAGATAGCTGTGACTCAAATGCCGTTAATACTGAAAAGAAGGTCATTGCCACTTGTTCATCCATAACTGATATTTTAAAATTATATCACTTACAGAGTTTTTTCCCATAGAGAAGTTCATGTTGAGTTGATGCTAAGCAAAGATTAAAACTTTAAATTCAATTTTCATTGGGTTTGTATATCAAAGTGTATATTTTGAAAATCAAAAGTAAAATCTGACTTTTCCTGCTAGTTTATGTTGACTGTGATGCACATTTTAACAGGTGTGAAAAAAACATAATATGATATCAATATGAAATGTCCCCAAAAAAGTTTATGTGTGAGACAATGGAAGAATTTTCAAAGGTGAAATGATTTGATTATGAGAGGTATAACCTAATCAGTGGATTAATTCACTGACATGGCAGATAGGGTGTGACTTGTGGGAAGTAGGTCACTGGTGGTGTGACTTTAGGATTTATATTTTGTCCCTGGTGAGCAGAGGTCTCTCTGCTTCCTGGTTGTCTCTGCTACAGCCTTCCACCATGATGTTCTGCTTCACCTTGGGCCCAGAGTTATGGAGTCAGTGGACTATAGACTAAGGGCTCTGAAACAGTAAACCCAAACAGACTTTTCCTCCTCTACATTGTTCTAGTCAGGTCTTTTGATCACAGGGATGAAAAACCTCACTGAAACAGTAAGTAAGCAATCTTTGAAAACTTATCATGGCATATGAAAGGAGGTATGAAAAATGGTGAAATTATGAATAGTTCAGGTAATTATTAATTCTGAATATTGGATAAAAAATCAGATTTGCAGCACTTGGATCATGAAGTAGATAAAATTGCCCCTAAAACATTTACCAAAAACCCTCCTCCATACTGTGTAATAAATAGCAGACTCTGTTATAGCAAATGTACTATTTTATTAACTCATAGAAAACATTCTGAAGCATTGAAGACTTTTAGATCTATCTTGCTTGTGACCTTTATTTTCAGTAAGTTCCTGAAATCTTTGATGTATTTATGGAGGATGTCAAATCACTTAATATATTCCCTAATTGTTCTTTCGCCTTATATGGCAGCTTTCTCAGGTGGATCATTATTAAAATGAGATTTCAAATAGTAATAATTCTGAAATTTGTATACATGCATTAATCATGATTAGTAGATATATATATATATATATATATATCCTACTAATCATGAGATATATATATATATATATATCCTACTAATCATATATATATATATATATCCTACTAATCATATATATATATATATATATCCTACTAATCATGAGGATATATATATATATATATATATATATATATCCTCATTTGCAAACATTTATTGAACACTCTGATATATGAGCTGAGGTTTGAATTTTTTAAAAATAGGCAGTCCAAGTTAATGAGGTAATTCTTGTCCTTTCTAGGACTGTTGATATTTATCTTTGAAGCAATAATAAGCATTTGCATGCTATGTACTTATTACATACCAGTCAATGTGTAAGTACTTTGAGTACACTATTTAATCCTCACAACAACCTGTGGGACAAGTGCTGTTCACAGAAAGGTTAAATAACTTGTTCAGAGTCACACATACAGAAGATGGCCAAGCAGGGGTTTGAACCAGGTGATTGACTCCAGATTGTACACTCATACCCACTCCGCTGTCTGCATGCTCTGTGATCAAAGCAAGAATGGAGTCTCAAACTTACACATTTAAAATTCCTGCTAAATTACAAACAGTTCTGTAATTTTGCTGGATTTTAAGTATAAAAATTTTAGAAGTTAATCAACTGCATTAAGTGTTGAAATTCACAGAAATTTCTAATGGAATTTTTATCCCCTTGGGGGGAAAAAAATAAGGATCTTTCAAAGTCAGAGAGTTTAACTGTGCACATTAATTTCTCCATGCCCACATGTCCCTATGAAGTGTTAAAGGGGAATAGACTTAAATGTGTAGGCTCCAGAGTCCTACAGCAAGGGAGCAAATCCTACTTTTAACACTCATTAGCTGCATGAGTTGGAACAAGTAAAATGATCTCTATTAGCCTTGACTTTCTCATATTTATAGTGGATTGAAAACAGTATGCATTTCATAGAATTATTTTAACTAACCAATGTAGAAGCATGCTCTTGGTGCCTGCTGTGTCCCAAGTTTTGGTCAATGTTAGCTGTGGTATGGGCAGTCCCACCATGTACCCTACCTGGCCTGGCCTGGTCATGGAAGCTGCTCTGGGATAGAGATTTCTTTTCCTACCAGTACAACATCTCTCTACCATGATGAATTTTTTTTTTTTTTTTTTGTGATTAATCTACAAACGTCCAGGGACTTCATTCAGTTTATATTTGTTATTTCTACTTCTAGCAACTGTCGGCCTCCTTAGTTGTATCAGACTTTAATCTTAAGAGGGATTTCATATTGAAGGAATCTAGCAGAAAATGTAACCTTAATGAGATCTTTCAGTAAGAAAATTTCGTCTTAATGACTGTTTTGTAAAACAACCTTTTAATAAAAATCCAAAGACTATTCAACCTTCCAATTCTAGGTGTTAAAGTGGGCCAAAGGTGGCAGTCATAATTAAATATTTGAAAGTATGCCTCTGCACACTGATGTTTTTTAGTTATAAAGCAACTGTACAGATCTATTTAGATAATGACATGCAGTTCTGTTTTTTTTTTCTTGTTGTTGTTGTTGTTGTTTTTATTATTGCTATTAATGATGATTGCGTAGGTGGGGAGAATTATATAGACTGGTCACTAGGTTTCCTGAATTGAATTCTTATTATTTTGAAGAAAATACTTTTTCTGGACAATTAGTATTAAGATTAAAGATAGTGTATCACCTACTGAAGTTTTGTATATGGAATACCAAAGAACTATTAGAATTTTTGAAATTTTGTTTGTATTGTGGAATGTCATTACAGTGTCTTTATTTGGGCTACTATGACAAAATACAAAACTCAGTGACTTATAAACAACAGAATTTTTTTTTTCTTATAATGCTGGAGGCCAGGAAGTCCAAGGTCAAGTTGCCCACCAATTTGGTATCTGGTCTGGACCAACTTCCTGATTGTTCATATGACTGAAAAATCCAAGGATCTCTCTGAGGTTATTCATACCATTCTTAAGGCCTCTGCTTTTATGACTTTATGGCATCTTAAAGGCCTTATTTCTTTATGACATCTCAAAGGCCTCATCACATTTTGGGGGTAGGATTTCAACAGATGAATTTGGAAGGGGCATTAACATTCAGACCATTGTAGTATCTTATGTTTCTTGAATAATGTTAGTTCTCTGTTGGTAAAATATATATTACTATTCTTGTACATATTTAAGAAACAAATTGCTTTTCTATTATAATGATATTTAGTTCAAGGAATCATTATCCACATAAATTACAAAATTTAAAAAAAAACATAATTATTCTCAGTTTACTTGTCCTTCATTTTTCAATCAGTTACCAAGGATAATCATTTTATTTTTCAAATACACCTTGGAATTATCCTCTCTGTAGTATTCCTTCTGGCCTAGTTTAGAAGAGTCATACTAATTATGAGCCAGAGTGTCATAAATGATACAAGCAAAATTCCTTAAAAGTAATAATGAGTGGTAGAATCCTGGAAAACTGGGATCAGATGTCCTAAATGGTGCTCAACTAGAGAGCGTGAGTGAACCCCTGCCCCATGTGAAGACTCAATTAAAAAATCTGAAAATGGATGTAACTTATGGACTGCTGACTTTTAAACTTAACTTTACAGCCTTGTCAGTTTTCTTCTGTATTATGGCACTGGTTCCTGTCTTCTGCTACATTTGTGACTAATCCATCCTCTGGTTCTGGCATCAAAGGAATGTTTTCAAGATTCTAGTGCAAATTGGATCACTCCCCTTTTAAAACAGCTTTCTCATTATTGTGATATATACCGTATAATACAAAACTCAAAATTCTCTCCCTTGACATGTAAGGGGCTCTTCTTGGATCTGGCCTGTTTGTATCTTTTCCATCTCACTGCTCTTCACTACCCCTCCCTCATGCACTATGACTCAGAAATACAGAATTATACAGCTTTATCCAAGTACACAGCTTACTGAGGTCCATGCTTGTTCTTTCTGCCTGCAGTTTTGTTCTCTAAACCTTACTTAGATCTGGTGACCTCTCCTCTCAAGCACACTTGCTAAACAATACTAAAAAATGTTCTCAGAATACAGCTGTCCTTAAATGCCTTGCACATATCACAGAAATTCATTTTTGAGTTTTTATTCCATATCTGCCCACTTCATTAATTAGCATCTGTCTCCCTTTTATCATAGGCCTTACCTGATTCCTTGTTGTCTCCCCAGAGTCTTGCAGTGTTGAGGAACATTGTATGTGTTAAGACATGTATGAACCTGTCTTAACTTGTGGCTGAAACGCTTTCTATATTCTGATGTGCAGAAAGAAAATGATGGATGTTTTTTGTGGACATTTCTCAAAGGGAAAAATAATTTAGGGAAACATGAAAATACTCCATCTCCAAAGTGATAGATTTATTTTTGTTTCTGAGTCATATAAGAGTCATATGTGCACAGATGCACCTTATTTTGGGAATTTTCAATGGGGTGTACTCAAAGACAAAGTACTATGTAGGAAAGAGGGCAAAAATGCCATAAATACCATTTGTGGGTTGATTCAGAAAACACTAATACATATGGTGTCACCTAACTATTGACTGATTAGCCCATAGCAAGTGGCATCTCCATCTCCACTGGTTGTATTTAATGGGCATTTATTTAGAGTTTGGTCCATGATGCTGTTTGAAGCAATCTTCTCTTTACACTGCACCAGGTATACGGTTCATAATTTTTTGACCTATGTGATTTATGTGTCTGTTTTCCACAGCTTTTGTTTTGATATCAGAAACCATTAATCCTTCAGAGTCTTACAGTTGTAATGTTAACTGCCAACAGCATTGATTTGCAATTGGCATGAGAGTATGCTTCAACCATTCTGTAATTCTGATCTATTTGTGAATGATGACTTTTTTGACAATGAAATTGTTGACTGTAGAATTTTTCTTAATACTTCAATAAAAGTACATTCACTCTAATCTAAGCTATACCCCTGAGTTGAATGTCTTGGTTTTACATGAACTTTTTAATTAAGAATACTGTTTATTTAATAGCTCTAAGTCTCCCCATCACTGAGGTACAATTAATAAACTAATTCTTACTAGTATGGATCACTACTTTTATGAATTCACATAGATATTAATATATATTTTATATAAGTATCATGTGTTTGTATGTATGGGGGAGTCAGCTATATCTTGTTAGCAGTTAGCAATGGATTTTATTTTTTATTTCTTTCAAAGATTTTTGAAGATAACATATTCAAATGTAATTGTGAATCATTAGGAGATATGTAATTTCACCTGTGGCTTCCTAAATAACAACTAATGGCACAAAGTCGTTTTAAAAAATTATAGACTTTTAAAACCCCAAGGGTATACTTCATTCTGTGCATACCTGATAAGAATAATATAATTCCTCAGCCTTAATAGAATCTGTGAGGGTGATTTTGGCACCATTAAACCCCAAAATAAATATTTTTAAAAATTTTTGATAGATGTATTTGTTTGGAATGTGTGTGCAAGGCAAGATGACATTAACCTGAAGCCATGGAGAAAAAATGGTGAGGAATACGTGGATCAGACCAAGTGTATGTGAGCTGATCTGCTAAGACACCTACACACCTCAAAAATGAAGGGATTGCAAACAGGTATCCAGTGTCTGAGGAAAACAATCTGACATTCAGTTCATGGTTATGTGATTCACTTTTCTTTAGAGGATGTCAGGAGGAAAGGCAAAAAGCTAGCTACCCTACTCCCTAAGGTTTTCTTTAATTGTGAAATATTCCAGAATACTGGTTTCACTTTTAAAAGAAATGAAACATTTTCAATTAAATGCTAAGAGATTCCTTCTTAGAATATAGAAAAAGCTGGTCACTAACTGTCTTAGTGGATCTTGATGTTCTTCAGGGAATGATGTACCTAGAAGAAAGACGGCTTGTTCATCGGGACTTGGCAGCTCGCAATGTCTTAGTGAAATCTCCAAACCATGTGAAAATCACAGATTTTGGACTAGCCAGACTCTTGGAAGGAGATGAAAAAGAGTATAATGCTGATGGAGGAAAGGTAGGTATCTTTTTGCAAACAATAGATTGAAAATACAGTATGGTATCCTTTTATCTCCTTTTATTTTTTTAGGAAGAAACCAGTAAGCCTGAGGTTTAGGAGATTATAGCCCAGTTCTATCACTTGTCCTTATTCAAATTTTATACCTCTCTCTCTCTCTCTCTCTCTCTCTCTATATATATATATATATATATATACATATATATATGTATATATATATATATATGTGTGTGTGTGTGTGTGTGTGTGTTGTGTGTGTTTTCCTTATTTAGCATGGACCATCCAAAAATATAAATATTTTGCAATGATAGGCTTCCAAGTGCTTTACATTGATTTTTTTTTACCTAAATGCTTATATGACTGCTATATTCAAATCTTATCACAAGGTGAAATAGCAATACAAAAAAATTAAACCTTCAGTTTTGAGGTTTATTGGCCTTTCCTTGATTTTAAGAACCTATTTTGACTTTTAACTACCAAATTGCAGTAGTTTGAGACCTCAGCTTTGAAGTTCACTACAAGATTTCACAGGAGAAAAAGTCTGTAAATCACATGACTTCACTTGTCTTAAGAACATACAGCTGTAAGATTTGTCTAAAGCAAGATTCATTACAGCTTTAAATGCCTGGTAACCATTAAGTCTTTATCAAGCCACCTGTGATTTAAACTTACTTCTTTAACACAATGTCTGTAGTCCATAAACTCAGTTAACTCCTTGCCCATAGGGAAATCATTTTCAGTGTGTCTCCTGTTCCTTTTCACTGAATACCATGATTCTGTCATGGAGTTACCTTGATGTCACCTTGGTGAGCAGCCAACCTCATGATTTCAAAAGCCTATTTAGTTTTAAGCTTTCAACTGCGAAGTAGAAGTGTTTATCTTTATTCCATAGAATCTAATTATATTCCCAGCCATATAATGCTGCCCTTCAGGTTGAAATGCATTCTGCTGACCCATCAGCAGCAGGGTATGTGGGTTGACTTGTTTTTCTTGTAGTGATGATAGATTTGTGCTGATCCTCTCACTTTTTTCTAATATACTGGTTCCTATTTTGAAAACGGTACATATTTTCAGTACTGGCTAACCAAGACAAGGGAAGTCATTTGTGGCTGGGGAACAAAGCAAAGCTAACTTTGAAATTCATGATTTTTAACAATTTAGTGACCAATTTACATAAGGGGAGAAGAAGAGGTAAGTGTAGAAAGGATTCATTGTATTCCTAGCTCAAATGTGTCTGGAGTGAAAAGGGATAATTGAAAATGTAAGGCAACCCATATTTTAAGAAGAAACATAACATGGACACGTTTTTCAGAAGCACACACATTAGAGGTTGGATTTGGTATTGTGGGTCATAATATGAACTCATAATGAGTAAGAGACTTAAATTTTAACTTTAACTCATAACTAATAAGAAAGTTGTCCCTATTTTATTATTTTACTTTTTTATTGTATGTTTTAGTCAGCTTTTTCACTGCTGCAACCAAAGATCTAAGAAGAACAATTTTAAGGAAGGAAAGTTTATTTGAGGACTCATGGTTACAGAGGTCTCAACCCGTAGATGGCTGACTCCAGTTCTTGGGGCCTGACATGAGGCAAAAAATCATGGTGGATGTGTGTGGCAGAGGAAAGCAGCTGGGAGAGTGGGGAGGGGGGGAAGAGGGGAGAGAGAGAGAGAGAGAGAGAGAGAGAGACATGCCCTAGGGACCCACTCTCTCTAGCCACACCCTACCAGCCTTCACTTACCATCCAGTTAATCCTTGTTTTATTGCCTAAATCAGTGGATTAACACAGTGATTATGTTAAGGTTCTTATAACCTAGTTATTTCATCTCTAAACACTTTTGCATTGACTGACACATGAGCTTTCATATATTTAAACCTTATGTGAAGCCTTTCTTTAAAAAATAAGTACAATATATCTTTGGGTTAATTCATTTCGTAAATTTCAATACATTTTTTCCACTATCTTGAAAAATAACCTATTTAAATTTATATCTATAAACACACAAAGAATGTAATTGACCAAGTCTAGAACTTCAGATTTAGTATGTATATGAATTGTATTTTTATGTAAAACTTTCACTTCTTATTTCTTTACAGATGCCAATTAAATGGATGGCACTGGAGTGTATACATTACAGAAAATTCACCCACCAGAGTGATGTTTGGAGCTATGGTAAATAAATCTTCCTTGTGAATTAAGGCTTTTAAGGCAAAAATAAATATATTCAGTTCATGTAAAATATCCTAAGTCAAATTATTTTATTGTGTTAAAAATATCTATTTATAGACCTGATTTCCTAAAGGAATTAACTCATTTAAAAATGCAAAAGAAAAAATACTGTAAAGAGTATTTTTTATTTTTTAATTACCTGGTCTTCTAAAATGGAAAATGTCGATATCTCTTCCATCATCTCTGGTTTGGTAGCAACTGCCTGATTATTTTTACTGAAAACAAATAGAAAAACAAAACCTAGCCATTTTTTAGTTTAGGGACAATTTCACAGAATCTCATGGTGTTAATTTTCAACAATTCTTTGAAAATATAATTCTGAATGCAAAAATGTTAAAAGACAAAATAAAAACAATGACAGCTTTTTGTTTTCCTTTTTGCTATGGGACTTTCCATTCAATGGTAGAAAATATAGAGATTATTGTCATAACAATTAACAATTATTGAAAATAGAGGTAAGAAAGAAGACTTCTAATTGCAACTTCAGTTTTAATTTTCAAAGAACTTTTGGTGTAATAGAAACATTAAAGAGTGAATAATATGAATTTGTAAAGATTGTTATTTATAATTAGAACATTTCTTTCATTATGTTTAACTCAATGGTTAAGATGAGCTCCTTAGTATCTATCTGGCTTCTTACAACTTGGTCTGCTTACCACTTAGGAAGAGTCAAGGCCTTTTCCGAGTTTAAATAAGCTTTTCATTAAAAATAAAAGATTTAGACCATTTAATTACTAAAGAACTTACAACTCTTCTGTAAAAAAGAAATTTATTATTCCTAAAAAAATTACTTAAGACATTTCAATAAAATGTGTTTCCCCTGTGAATGCCATAGGAAATATTTAAATTTCAAAAAGACTGCACATATTCTACTCAGAAGTATAAATATGTGTTTGAAGTTTAGGCAAATATAGGAGAAAAACTTGGCAAAATTTAGTTGATCCACTGTACAAGGGGTAGATAGAAGAGCAAATCTATGATAGATATTTTATATGATGCAGAGTAGCATACAGATTATTATTTATATAATGCATGATGAAGATTAGCATAAATACATGATCTGGATAGATTTATAAATTATGTATCACAGCAGAATTATGTATGTTCATATATCTATATCTATATCTATCTATATATATATATATATATATATATTAGTATACCACACACATAGGCTTTTTTCTTTCTATTTATTTTCTTTTTGTGCTTTTGTTTCCCTGAATTAGATGCAATAATTTGCTGGAGGCAAATTTTAAATGATATTAAAAAAAGCCAACCAAAAATTGTTGGCAGAACCGTCATAATTTTTATCATAAAGTGTGTCTTTTGGAGAAAATCCTGTTACTTGGGCTATTCTAGTTTTCTTCATGTTAGGTTTCAAAATCTCAGATGTTGTTTAGTAAAAATAAAGAAGTGGAGATACAGTATTCTGTTTTGCAACACAGCCCAGGTCATTAATACATATTCATTTTAATATTTGTACCATATATCATAGTTGATTGCAAAAGGCATAAAAGGCAGAGAAAGATACATAATCTTGTTTATAGTACACCTTTATGGGAAATTATCACTGGCTGCATCTTTATATGTTTATAAAAATGTGCATCAAATATAATGATATATATATCTTCAGGTGATAAAGCTGCAGTATATGTTTTTAAGCTCTTTCTGATTGAGTTTTTCTGAGGTTGTCTTTTTCCATGCATTCGTCCTTGTTTAACACTTATTTTGTCATCACCCTTCCTCGACATGACTGGGTTTTTCTTGTAAGTGGTAGTTTTGAGTTTCAGCTTTTGATTTTTGCATTTATATGCTTCTGTTAATTATATATTTTTATTTGCAATTGCTGTGTAGTTTGCTTATGTTCTAAGTTCTGATAGAAGTGTGAGAGTATCTATTCTGACTTTTATAACTGCCTACCTGAATTAATAAAATGTAATTATTAAATGCATATTCTATGAGTATGACTAACTAGAAATGTACAACCATTCATTCCAGTTGGCAGCAGAGAAGAAAACATAGCCTTAGCTAATGGATTTTATGTTAAAATGTATCTGTTTTTATGCATTAATCAAACTCAGGTTGTAATATTATTGTGCCTACCTATTTACAATTTGAAAATCTTTATCCCTAAGAAAAATATAACTTTAAGTATGTAGTTACTTATTATATCATAAGAAAGAGCTCTTTAGTATACATATTATTATTACCTGAATCACAATCATTGTTGTTATCACAATTGTTGTTTGCATGCTGATATTTAGGATTTTTTTTTTCCCCCAGAGGAATCAGTGTTTACAGTGGCTCGAGAAAGTAATTTCATTATGCAAGGAATAAATATTCTTGATTTCTTTCTATTTTGTGGATGTCCAATCTTTAAGTATTATATCTTATATATGAATTGATCCCTGCATTTTGGTTCTCATGTGCTAAATGACTTAATATGCTTTATCTACTTGTTTTCTTTGGTAATGAAAAGGTGAGCCATAGTTCTTTATTGTAGCATAAGAAAATTATTCTGGAATCCCTGCTTAACCTCTTAGGGCTTTTATAGCAAAGGGCTAATCCAAAAATCAATGTCAGATTTTTCCTGAAATCATTTTTATATGGTGCTGAACACATATGTATACTATAAATGAATTGTATTCTGGGCTGTAACGTGTTATAGTGAAACATAACTTGGATCAGCAAACATTAGCACTACTTATCAGAAGAAATGGGGAATAGATTCTACATTCTGACATCTACTCTAAATCTTCTCTGCTATGCATTAAAAATTCTAAAACAATAATAAGAAAATCAAATTCTCCCAACAAAGATTTTAGCACTTAGTAAATGCAGGAATCTGAGTAACCTTCTTTAACTTTCTTTTGATTGACCTTTAGGAAGCATTCTTTCACAACTTGACATGTTGCTTGTTTGTTTGAATTGAGTGGTTAGTATGTTTATGGAAGAATTTTATCTCCAATTTAGGAGTCACTATATGGGAACTGATGACTTTTGGAGGGAAACCCTACGATGGAATTCCAACTCGAGAAATTCCTGATTTATTAGAGAAAGGAGAACGTTTGCCTCAACCTCCCATCTGCACCATTGACGTTTACATGGTCATGGTCAAATGTAAGAGTGTGAAATAATTTTATAGTCATTATCACTGTTCTTAATAAAATAATAGTATGGAGTATACTACCTGTATAATGTTTCTCTGTATTTGAGAACATAACAGTTGAAAGATCACTGAGTGGAGCATGATAACACCTGTTTGCTATAATTATTAATATACAGTAATATCCTGCTTCTAGACTGTGAAGTCAAAATTAGATGACTCTAACTATTCTTAAATCTTATAATTTTCAGAACTACCTGCAGTAAAGAAATATAATTAATCACAATGTTGTTAGTGGTAACATTAACGTTAGTACTCTTTATGGGAAAATGTCAGACTAAATTAATGATCTAAACAAAGAAAGCTAGAAACTGATGGTTTAAAAAATGAATTAAATGGAAATAGGTTTGCCAGTTTTTTAGTCAAGAGCAAATTATCCAGGCAGGGTGGGAAGTGGAAGAAATGTATCTACATTGACCTAAAATGATTAGGAATGTTTACTTTTATCAACTTGATCATTTGTTTACATCAAACTCTTACTTTTCTTTTCCCTTACTATGCCCCAGACACATATGTATTATAAATGTGTTCTGGAAGTCTATGCCCTTAATTTAAATAGAATTAGGGAAGTCTCTGGAGTTCCTGACTTAATTTAAGTGAGATTAACAGCCACAATCTCTCTTGCATAATCTGGGGTTTTCCCCTTTTGAGATACACAGTTACACAGTGTTAGCAAAGGAACCAACTGGTGAAGGTGAATAAGCACCTTATTAATAAGAGACTTTGGACCCAGGTCTACTCGAATTTATATTCATGACATGCGTGATGCATTCTGACAGTGAGGCAAGAAATAAAAACTGTTCTTTGCAGTTCAGGTCAGCATGCCCTTTTCTCTAAGCACAGTTCTATTTACTCAATATTTAGAGAGGACCCCATATCCCACAGTGAAGTTAACCTTTTTTGGCTTCTAGAGTTCCAGAAACAACTATTTTTTCTCATTAACATCTCAGTAATAATAAGCATTTATTTAGAATGAATATATAGAGAATGTACAATGTTTGAGCTTTGTTAAAAAAGAAAAAAGTAGGTGACATCAATGATACATAAAATGATACCCAAAGAATTCCCAGAACAGGAATAAAAATTGAACCCCCCAAATAGGAGAAACAGGCTTTATAGTTTTATTCAATCAAACATGGTTTGGTAAATGTCCAGAGAAGAAAGTATTAAATATGCCAGCATTATATAATTTGATTCCATAACCAGAATAGGAGAGGATTTGGATACTCTGATGAAATGATGTAAAATCAGGCAACATTTTTACCTTATTAAGCAAACTCTATTGTGAGTTTTACCTTCCCCCACCCCAGGAATTTTAATACTTTAGAAGACAATCATTTGACAGAAAATCAAGGAAAGCTGATGCTTTTATTCTTGTCATATCATCCTCTAAACAGCACCTAGAAAGATAAGATCCATTTTATCTAGACTCCCAGCTAAATAATAATATATACCTTAGAAACTGCTGATAGTATTTTTATGCAGGAAAGGTTAGTACTAAAATAAGCTAATGGTTATTGCTGGACAAAGATTACCAATCATTTTCCATTCTTTCTTTTTCCCCATTAGGAAAAAGTGGCACGAAAAAATTACTTTCAGTTCCCTTTTCCTCCCTCTATTCAGTGTACACTGTTGCACCAAATGTTTTCTTTCTTGTCACTCCTGATACAAAATGATAAATTATATTCCCATGACCTCATCTATAATCAACAAAGTTTTAAAAAATTATTTCCACACCCAAAACAACAACAAAGATCTAAGGTTCCATAAGTTCTCATAGTTAGTCTGCATTCTATTTTCTAAGAAGAAAATAAATTTTAAATCGGACCAACAAAATAAATATTTTACCTGGTATTTTATAGTATATGATGGTAAGTGATAAGTATCAACAAACTGAGTTCTTTCACTAGCCTCCTTCATTTTTCAGATCATTATTACTAAAACAATATTTTTCACTCTTTAGCATATGTTTTCACAAAATTTAAATGTCACATCCTTTTTACAAATATGGATATGCTAACACATTTATTGTGTATAAATCTCCAGGCTGGATGATTGACGCTGACAGTAGACCTAAATTCAAAGAGCTGGCTGCTGAATTTTCAAGGATGGCTCGAGACCCTCAAAGATATCTTGTTATTCAGGTTAGTACACTTGACTTTGTTTTCAAGACTATCCCCCTGGCAAATGCACTGTAAAATATAACTATCTCGACTATAGAGCTCTAGACTACTAACATTGATTAAGTGTGTTATGGTTCTGAAACAACTTATGTCTTTACTTGATGTCAGATCCATCTCTCAGAGCCTTCCCCTAGTGCTCAAGTGAATGCTATTGAACAGCCAAATGATTATGATGACCCATATATGTAAAAGGGTTTAATCCTCAGAAAAACCTTCTATCACTCTGCTTTTTATTAGCATTCTGTGTGACATGTTCATTATTGTAACCTTTCCTTTCAAGAATCAAAGGATGAGGGATTTTTGTTTTAGTCTCGTTCATACTTAGAGAAAAAAATAATCAAAAATTTACATATAGTAATATGTAGTTTCCTAGAAAAATATTACAATATGTTTTTTTATTTGCAGAGGCATGCAGCATTCAAGAAATAACTCAATTCAAATGATTTGATGCACATATGAATAAAATAATAGGCCAAAAGAACATTTTATGTATAATACTAGGAAAAATGGATGTATGATTTAAAAATTCTAATAATTTATCTATGATTTTTTTTCACCCAAACCGTAAACAAATGGACCTTGGATACACTGAATTATATTTTCTCATTAAAACAAAGGAGCCTCTGTCTCCCTATCAATATTCTTATATGAAGATAAAAGCCAGGCTTTAAAGATAATGATGTCCAGTCATTTTCCCCCAAATTAACCTTTATGGACTGATTTTTTATTTAAAAAATTAAACACAATTTTGAAAAATAAAAAATAAAAAATAAAAAATAAATAAGGTGATAAAGAATATAACAAACATTTTGGTGTCTCTTCCATGCCCGTTGATTCTCTTCGCCACTTGTGCTGTGACTTTGAATGCTACCACTAAGACCATGTAGCCATTGTATATACCATATAACAAATCAGAGAGCTTCTGGGTCCTAATAACTACAGCTTCAAGCCAACCACATAAAATAAAGATTGATAAATCAATTGCCCTTTACTATTGATTCTTAAGGCCCAGCCCACCTACCATCTTCACAATGAACCCTTAGCCTCAGATCTGAAGTGGATTTTGCCTCCCTAAAACATCTATAACATTCTGTTTTATTCCTTTCTGATGTCATTTATCACATTCTTCTTGTATTAAATTTCTTTATCTTACAGTGTCATACCTTAATATATTACAGGCTTCTTTATGGCTAAAGTTGTGCCAAAGAATTATCTCCTGAAATGAACACATGGATTTTTCAACATTTGTTTGGCTATTACATAAATTTTCTGCAGAGACCACAAATTTAAAATGAAGAGAAGGATCATTTATTTTGTGTGTTTGATGGGCAATTCTTTCAGGGTGATGATCGTATGAAACTTCCCAGTCCAAACGACAGCAAGTTCTTTCAGAATCTCTTGGATGAAGAGGACTTGGAAGATATGATGGATGCTGAGGAATACCTGGTCCCCCAGGCTTTTAACATCCCTCCCCCCATCTATACTTCCAGAGCAAGAATTGACTCAAATAGGGTAAGAAGTAATTACGTGCATGTACTATATTATACCTCAGAAATAAAATCATATGAACATATTGTAATGCTAAAATTTCAAAATAACTAGGTAGCTAAAAATTATTATGACTTCTAAAGACATACTAACACCACCAAAGATGTATTATGCTTGCCATATAAATAGTTAATTTTGGAAGACAAGCATGGGTAATTCAATGTGTACTCTGAAATACCTCAAAATTTTAAAAGAAGAAAAGTTTTACTCATATTAGTTAAAACATCTTAATTTTTTAAAAACCAATTCAATTTATAAAACTATATATATATATATAATATATATTCAAATAATGCAAATTCTTACCAAATACACTGTTTTGTTAATAAAAATGATATGACTTAGTAGTCAAGAAGTAATACTAGTACAACGCTCACTCATTTAGGAAGCATTAAATATTTTCTGTCAAATTGAAATACAAACACAGAAAACTGCAATTCTTTGATCTAAATCATTCATGTTAAGAGGACATCAGAATCATTTCTAAGACAGAATTAAGTTTTGGAAGAAGCTTCTGAAAACAATTTACATGTGTTTTCAATATTGCTTCCTCTTTGTATGAATATCATTTTTCTCTAAGGGCCATCAAATTCATATGTTTGTTCATTTGTTTATTTTTAAAATTTCATTTTTATCATTCATGCAACATGCATTAAGTGCTTTTGCATAAGAAGCATTAGTACACATTTGAGAGTCAAATAATTTTGACATAAATTCTGCCTTCAAGGAGGGTCCAGGCTAATTAAAGAGTCACACAGATACAGAGGCAGAGGACTGCATGATAAGTGCTGTAATCAAGTGTTCATTGGCCATTATGGAGCATGGAGAAGCAGTAAATTTATTTCTGTAATCAGTGTCTTCCACTGATAACCCCTGATGCCTAACTTTCTTTTTTCTAGGAAGCTACTCATTCTCTTAGTCTTCTCCTCCATCTCAGAGCATTATCATAACTGTAAAACCAAATAGTATCTCATTTCTCTTTACTATAGGTGTAAGGAAATTTTTAACTTGCTGTTAATTCTCTAAAATGAAGTTCTTTGCTTTTGTTCAGATTGACAACGACAATAATAAAGTAATGCTTGCCCTTTGTTTACTATTCAACACATAAATGTTAATCCTCTTAACATTTACAACAACCCATAAGGTTCAATTTTTATTATGCCTATCTTACAAATGAGGAAACTTGCCACAGAGAAGTTAGGTGATTTGTCTAGTTCACACAGCTACCCAATTAGAAGAGCAGAGTTCTATGTAAGCTACTTGTCTGTACTGCACTGTTCTATGGCTTTAAAATTATTGGAATGTGTTATTTCCATGATATGATTGTTTTTCTTGGCTTCAACACCAGAATCTGGGACTTGTCTTATTTTAGAAATTCCTCAGTGATTTTCTTATCAAATGCATCCCCAACCTTTTACCCTCCCACCCCCATTTAAAAGGTCTGATGTAGAAAGAAGCAAAGATGGAAGTCTCAATTATTTTTTCTTTTCTATAAAATATATGTTATTGTTGGCCAAGCTGAAAATTATATCACATGCCTGATGGAGAACAGATTAATAAAAAGTTTTAAATATTGATCCTCTGGTATATAATGAATATCATTCTCTGTACAGGTTGGAACATCTTTAGGATATATTAGGGAGGCACATTTTCCTTTCTGTACTTTACAAAATGATTAAATTATACCTTTGTTTTTATAACTTAAGATGCAAAGTTCATGACTTTTCAATACATTAGTGATATTTTAAGAAAACAGTTTGTGAAAGTAAAATTCTGTAAGGCTGAGAACTTGAAATTTTTTTCTTATAGTTCTCAAGTTCTGAGTTTTTGTTCATTTTAGTTTATGATCATCAATGCAAGGAATTCTTAGTAAGTAAGTTTGAGCTACCTGGAATTAACAATACAAACTAGAAGTCACATGAGGATTTATTTGACCCTTAGCATCTTTTCTCACTCTGCATTTTTATTTAAACAAAGTTATCTATAATTTTTTTTTTTTTTTTTTAACTTTTTCAGTTCATGGCATAGTAATTGTGCTTAAATATCATTTAATTTTTCAGGCACTAAAATATCTTAGTAGTCATCTATATTATTCTAATTTTTTAAATTCTAGCTTTATGTAACTTTATGGAAAATTCTAATCTGTACAAATGTCATGTCCCCCTCCTGCTTAATTTTCTAAGACTTAATTTTCTAAGTTATGTTATTTTTATACTTAGGATATAATTACTTCAATTTGGGGTTGTGTGGCCAAAGTATCTACTAAGGGAACCTCTTAAATTTTGATAAATTGTTTCTTAAGCCTATTTGGTAGACTGAAACTAAATAACAATTCAGTTTTTAAATATAGACCTCATTGCCCATAGCCTAGAAGCTTTGGGTAATGTTGTAAATATCTACAACTGTTTTTTTTACTTTGAAATAGACAGTGATACCTATCTGATATTAGTGTTACACAATTAACTTTTAAAAATCACAGTTTCTGTTAAGTGACAGGCAAATAAATATTACCTTCATTTTAGAATCACCCAAGTTTTATTTTTTTGTCAGTATCATATATCATAAATAATCATACTTTCTTATTAGGTTTTCCACTTATTATCTGTGAAAAGCCTGTTGATGTAATCACAAATGGGCAAGAAAAGTATTTCTGTTGATATGTTCTAATATCAACTAAATTATGGAAGAGATCTCTTCTATAGTGTTCTTGAGTATATTTTAAATCTATGAGTATATTCAAAATACATTGTTGATATTTGTCCAAACATTTGATGGAAGTAATTGCAAATAATGCTAGAAAAACACCTATTGAAATTATAACTGACATCATTATCATTAAATATGCTTTTGCTATTATCTTGAAATTTTTGCCAAAATAATGTATACAAAAACACTTACTCTACCATGATGTAAAAAGGAAAACATGGGGAGCTATTTTAACTTCTGCAAGCTTTAGTTTTCTGCATTCATAAAATGAGGATTTAAAAAATTTCTCACAGAATGTTGTGAAGATTAACTTTTTAGCATATGTGAGCATAATTGCCCTTTAATGAACCTGTGGATGATTCTCAATAGTGTGGAAATAAATGAAAATACCTGCCTTCAGCATTGCCATATCAAAAGTCAACCACCATCATTTGGACTTTAGCAGAAGCTAAAAGGCAGAGAAGTAGAAAAGCCTTATAGGGGGAAAAGGGAAGGCTTCAGGCCTAGGGAAGCTGTTGGTAGGCTAATTAGAAGTGACTGGTTGGAAGTATATATTTGGTTTTCGGTAGTTAGTTCTTTTAAAAAAAAAAAAAATTTTGTTCTAATTAGTTATACATTCTGGTAGAATGTATTTGGACATATTATACATATAAGGAATATATTCTCATTCTTCTAGTTGTATATGATGTAGAGTTACATTGGTCGTGTAATCATATATGCACATAGTAATGTCTGATTCCTTCTACTATCTTTCCTATTTCCATTCCCCCACTCCCTTCCCTTCATTCCCCTTTGTCTAATTCAAAGTACTTCTATTCTTCCCTAAACCCACCCCCCATTGTGAATTAGCATCTGCATATCAGAGAAAACATTGGCCCCTGGTTTTGGGGGG
The DNA here is from genome assembly GCA_025594165.1 of Tamias sibiricus. Classification (NCBI taxonomy): domain Eukaryota; kingdom Metazoa; phylum Chordata; class Mammalia; order Rodentia; family Sciuridae; genus Tamias; species Tamias sibiricus. The sequence continues at coordinate 83,454,249 of CM046660.1, forward strand.
ATTAGCTTATTTCACTTAGCATGATAGTCTCCAGCTCCATCCATTTACCAGCAAATGCCATAATTTCATTCCTCTTTATGGCTGAGTAATATTCCATTGTGTATATGTACCACATTTTCTTTATCCATTCATCTGTTGAAGGGCTCCTAGGTTGGTTCCATAGTTTAGCTGTGGTAAATTGAGCTGCTATAAATATTGATGTGACTATGTTACTGTAGTAGGCTGATTTTAAATTATTTGGGTATAAACCAAGGATAAGGATAACCAGGTCAAATGGTGGTTCCATTCTAGTTTTTCTAAGGAATTGCCATACTGCTTTCCATAGTGGTTGCACCAATTTGCAATCTCATCAGCAATGTATGAGTGTACCTTTTTCCTCTCATCCTTGCCTACATTTATGGTTGCTTATATTCTTGATAATTGCCCTTCTGACTGGAGTGAGATGAAATCTCAATGTAGTTTTGATTTGCATTTCTCTAATCACTGGTGGTGTTGAATATTTTTACATATTTTTGTTGACTGATCATATTTTTTTCATTTGTGAAGTGTCTGCTCAGTTCCTTAGTCCATTTACTAATTGGGTTATTTGGTTTTTTGGTGTTAAATTTTTTGAGCTCTTTGTACATCCTGGAGATTAATGCTCTATCTAAGGTGCAGGTGGCAAAGATTTTCTCCCATTCTATAGGCTCTCTCTTCACATTCTGGATTGTTTCCTTTCCTGTGATGAAGCTTTTTAGTTTGATGCTATCCATTTATTGATTCTTGATTTTATTTTTTGTGCTTTAGGAGTCTTGTTGAAGAAATTGTTTCCTAAGATGACATGGTGGAGAGTTGGGCCTACTTTTTCTTCTGTTAGGTGCAGGGTCCCTGGTCTAATCCCTAGGTCCTTGATCCACTTTGAATTGAGTTTTGTGCAGGGTGAGAGATAAGAGTTTAATTTCATTTTTCGACATATAGATTTCCAGTTTTCCCAGCACCATTTGTTGAATTGCTATCTTTTCTCCAATGTATGTTTTTGATGACTTTGTGTCTAGCATAAGATGGTATTTATGTGGGCTTGTGTCTGTGACTTCTATGCTGTACCATTGGGCTACATGTTTGTTTGAGTGGCAATACCATGCCTTTTTGTTACTATAGCTTTGTAGTATAATTTGAGGTCTTGTATTGTGATGCATCCAGCTTCACTTTTCTCACTAAGGATTGCTTTGGCTATTCTGGGTCTCTTATTTTTACAAATGAATTTTATGTCTACTGTTTCTGTTTCTATTAAGAATGTCATTGGGATGTTCATAGGAGTTGCATTAAATCTGTATAATGCTTTTGGTAGTTTGACATTTTGACAATGTTAAATCTGCCTATTGAAAAGCATGGGAGATCTTTCCATCTTATAAGGTCTTCTTCAATTCTTTCTTTAGTGTTTTGTACCTTATAGAGGTCTTTCACATCTTTTGATAGATTGATTCCCAAGTTGTTGTTTTTTTTTTTTTTTTTTTTTTTTTTTTGAGGCTATTGTAATTGGGGTAGTTTTCCTAATTTATCTTTCAGTAAATTCATCACTGATGTATAGGAACACATTGATTTATGGGTGTTAATTTTATATCCTGCTACTTTTCTGAATTAATTTATGAGTTCTACAAGTTTTCTGGTGGAATGTATTGGGTCTTTTAAATAGAGAATCATGTTATTGGCAAATATGGATAGTTTGAGTTCTTCGTTTTCTATTTGTATCATTGTAATTTCTTTCTTCTGTCTCATTGGTCTGGCTAGAGTTTCAAGGACTATGTTGAATAGAAGTAGTAAAAGAGGGCATCCATGTGTTCTTCCAGTTTCTAGAGGGAATGCTTTCAATTTTTTATCCATTTATAATGATGTTGACCTTGGGTTTAGCATAGATAACTTTTACAATGTTGAGGTATGTTCCTACTATCCATAGTTTATCACGTGTTTTGGATATGATGGGGTGCTGTATTTTGCTGTATTTTTATGCATCTATTTAAATAATTGTATGATTCTTGTTTGTAAGTCTATTGATATGATGAACTATGTTTATTGATTTCTGTATGTTGAACCAACATACAGAAATCATCCCTGGGATGAACCGCATTTCCTCATGGTGCACTATCTTTTTAATACGTTTTCCTATGTGATTTGCTAGTATTTTAAAAGAATTTTTGCATCTATGTTCACCAGGAATATTATTCTAAAATTTTCTTTCCTTGTTGTGTTTTTTGTCTGGTTTTGGTATCAGGGTGATACTAGCTTCATAGAATGAGTTTGGAAGAATTCCCTCCTTTTGTATTTCATGAAATAACTTGAGGAATATTGGTGTTAATTCTTCTTTGAAGGACTTGTAGAAGTTGGCTGACAATCCGTCTGGTCCTGGGCTTTTCTTAGTTGGTAGGTTTTTGATGGTGTCTTCTATTGCACTGCTTGACATTGATCTTTTTAAATGGTATATGTCCTCCTGATTCAGTTTGGGAAATTTATTGATGTCTTCAAGATTTTCTATTTTATTGGGATATATATTCTCAAAATAGTTTCTGAGTATCATCTGTATTTCACTAGTGTCCATTGTGATATTTCCTTCTTCATTATGAATTTTAGTAATTTGAGTTTTCTCTTTTTTTCTCTTCTTTAGCATGGCTAAAGGTTTATCAATTTTATTTATTTTTTTCAAGAAACCAACTCTTTGTTTTGCCAATTTATTGTATTGTTTCTTTTGTTTTAATTTCATTGATTTCAGCTCTGATTTTAATTATATCCTGTCTTCTATTGCTTTTGGTGTTGATTTTTTCCCTCCCTAGGGCTTCGATGTATAATGTTAGGTTATTTATTTGACTATTTTTATTCTTCTAATAAATGATCTCAATGCAATGAACTTTTCTCTTAGAACTGCCTTCATAGTTCCCCAGATATTTTGGTATGTTGTATCACTATTCTTGTTTACTTCTAAGTATTTTTTAAATTTCATCCCTGATTTTTCTGCTATCTATTGGTTATTCAATGACCTATTACTTAGACTTCATGTGTTGGTTTCTATTTGTAATATTATTGTTTATTTCTAATTTCATTCCATTATGATATGATAGTATGCAAGGTATTATCTCTATTTTTTTTTTTTTTGCATTTGCTAAGGTTGCTTTGTGGCATAAGTTATGGTCTATTTATGGAAGGATCCATGTGCTGCTGAGAAGAAATTATATTCAATCATTGATGGATGAAATACTCTATACATGTCTGTTAAGTCTAAATTATTGATTGTGTTATTTAGTTCTATAGTTTCTTTGTTCAGTGTTTGTTTGGAGGCTCAATCCAGTGGTGAGAGAGATGTGTTACACTCACCCAGTATTATTGTGTTGTGGTCTATTTGATTCTTGAAATTGAGGAGGGTTTGTTTGATATCAGTAGATGCTCCATTGTTTGGGGCATAAATATTGACGATTGCTATGTCTTGTTGTTGTAGTCTGAAATGCCCTTCTTTATCCCTTCTGATTAACTTTTGCTTGAAGTCAACTTTATCTGATATGAGGATAGAAACACCTTCTTGTTTGACCCATGCGAGTGGCATATTTTTTTCCCAATATTTCACCTTCAGTCTGTGGATGTCTTTGCCTATGAGTCTCTTGGAGACAGCATATTGTTGGGTCTTGTTTTTAAAGGTAATCTGCCAATCTGTTTCTTTTGATTGATGAGACTAGGCAATTAATGTTCAAGGTTATTGTTGAGATATGATTTGTATTCCCAGTCATTTTGGTTTATTTCTGGTTTTTAATTTGTATTGGTTTCTTCTTTGTATGACTATTCCTTTAGTGTAGTTCTTCCCTTTGCTGCTTTTCACTTTTATTTCATTTCATCTTCATTGAATATTTTGCTGAGAATGTTCTGTAGTGTAGGCTCTCTAGGTGTGTGAAATCTTTTAACTTTTGTTTATCATGTGGGGTTTTTATTTCATCTTCTAATCTGAAGCTTAATTCTTGGTTGGAATCCATTTTCTTTCAGAGCTTGGAATATATCATTCCAAGACTTCCTAGCTTTGAGGATCTGGGCTGAGAAATCAGGTGATATCTGAATTGGTTTCCCCTAAATGTAATCAGACATTTTTCTCTGGCAGCCTTTAAAATTATATCCTTATTTTGTATGTTAGGCATCTTCATAATGATTCTTTAATTAAATCTTTAATGTTGTAAATTTTGTAAATTTAGTTTCCTATAAGCCTGCTGTGTTTGATTTTCCATTTCATTCTTTAGGTTTTAGATATTTGAGAATATTATTTCATTGAAAGGATTGTGCATTACTTTGGTTTGTATCTCTGTACCTTCATCTATCCCAATAGATCTTAAATTTGGCATTTTTATGCTATCCCGTAGTTCTTGGATGTTCTGTTCATGTTCTTTTAACATCTTCTCTGTGTGGTCAACTTTATTTTCAAGATTATATATTTTGTCTTCATTGCCTGAGGTTCTGTCTTCCAAATGGTCTAGTGTGTTGGTTATACTTTCCATTGAATTTTTAATGTGGTTTATTGATTCCTTCATTTTGAGGATTTCTATGTGATTTCTTTTCAGAATCTCTATCTCTTTATTGAAGTGATCTTTCACCTCTCAAATTTTATCTCTGATTTTACTCCTTACATCATCCTTTACTTCATTGAGCAGTTTAACCATGTACATTTTAAACTTCTCTGACATTTTTCCACTGTGGTGTCATTGGATTCTATTATTGGAGCATCTTGATTTGTTTGGGGCTATTTGTTCCTTTTTTTTTTTTTTTTTTCCCCATGCTGTTTGTGTGTTTATCCATCTAGCTGTGTGGATCTGAGGCAGTACAGTTTCTACACTACAGACCCTGAAGGTTTTCAGTACCTTGCCTTTAAGGGGAAGACAAATAATAACAGCAACCAATGCAAACAATATACAACCATAAACTAAATAACTCCTACTACTGTGTCTACAGCTTGTCATAATAAACAGAAATGACATATTCAGTTATTGCCTACAATTAAAACAGTAAGTTTGGACAAGGGTTTACAATGTCAAATGGTAGACAAAGAGAGAACAGAATTGATATATGATGTGATGTTTATGAGGAAGGAGAGAAGATAGAAATAAAAATTATAAGAAGAGTGATAAAGGGAATAATAGAGGTTGGCTATTAGCATGAGAATAAAAAGTGAATCAAGGTAAACAGATAAGTGAGAAAAAAATATATAAAATAAATGTTAAAAATATATAATTTTAAAAGTAAAAATAAAAGAATATAAAACAAAACTGAAATATACTATTCAAACATCCCAGTCTTCAATAAACTGTTGCATGAAAGATAATTGATTTTAAACAAGGTAGAAATGTGAGAGAACAAAGAAAAAGCAAAAGAAAAAAAAAACATCTCAAAGAAAAATTGAAAAATTGTTTCCATTGAAGTTCATAAGTTTCTCAGCTTCCCTTCTCAGCAGTTAGGTGTGGTGTCTGGAGTTTGATGCTTGCTCTACCCTCAGGGTGGGTGGAGTTGCTAATAGAGGGTTAATCCTAGAGATGGAACTTCTGGAAGCCAGGTGTAGGCATAGGTATGCTCCAGCCTCTTCGATGAATGACAATTAGTCTGGAGATTTTAAGTCCAAGCACCTCCAGGGTCCAGCAGGTCCATGCTGGAAGACTGCATCACAGGAATCTCCTTTGGGTTCTACTTGTGTGATATAGGAACCAGTTCTTAGCCCACTGTGTCACCAGTGCACCCCACGATTCCTGGTCTCTGATTCAGTCTCTAAACCCAATCTCTCCTACCCCTACCCTTGAAGATTCCTGGTCAGGTGCTTCTCTCCCAGCAGTCCAGTAAGCAGCTGGATTTGAAGGGGAGGAGGAAGACAGATGAGTTTCTGAGACCAGTATTCTCCTATATAAACCTTATTCATGCTTGATTTTTGTCCTGATCACTTAGGCACACTCTCATACAGCATGCATATGCCAGCTTGCTTTTTGAGCCAGACTCAGATTTGCCAGAAATTAGCTCCCCCAGCTGCCAGCTCCTGTGATACAGCTGCAAAATGGTTACTTCTACTGTCTTCTGCACACCACAGGAAGAGACAGTGGCTTCTTTCCCATATAAGAATATTGTGTCTCACAGCTTATTGTTTATTAGGGCAGTGACTCTGATCTCTAAACTCTCTGTTCCCTAACACACCTTACTCCTCCAAAGAATAGGGGTTCCTTTAATTCCCTTATTGCTTTACTGCATTCATGGAGAGACCATTCTGGCTTGTTTCTTCAACCACTGCTGGCTGTGAGACAGGTGATTTTTTTTCTTAGATTATGTTATTTGATCTCCTGGGTCCCTGATCTGTTTTGAGTATCTAGTATTAAATTCCAGTAAAGTCCCCCCTTGTTCATCCACCCACCTTGTTGAAAAGCTGCCTGTCTACTTTTCTTGATTCTAGGTCATGGAGGCACCAGGGAAGCAACCTGTCTATTCCACTATCTTCCAGGAACCCTCTGTAGTTAGTTTCAAGTTAGATGCAAGGATAAAAGTTGGAAGTTTTTGAGTTATTAACCAATTTATGGCCATTTGGGGCCAGTTGTTACAGAAGTTATTGTTTTGCCTTTTGGGTTGCTATTAAATGTAGCAATATGGCCTCCTCGTTCAAATCTGATTGCAGGTGACCAGCTTCCCAAGCTATATATTATAGATAAGAAGAATTCTTCCCTGGTCACATTGTTGTAGGTTGTGGATCAGAGTTTTATTTTTATAGGAGGTCCAATTATTTTCCCATTATATATTCAGTTTATTGATAAGTTTTAGGTACCATTGTGGCCTCCTTCTCACTAGATATATTTATTTTAATAGATGCTATCTAATAGTTTAAACTAAATGTTCAGTACTATTTAGACATTTCTCTGTGGATTTTTTTTTTTTTTTTTCTGTTAAGATGGATAAATTTGGTCTTTTTCTTTTGATTTACCTAAATTTATATTTGATATAATGAATTATATGTAAATGCAACAGCAATGAATAAAAATATAAGGTGACAGAGTTGATATTTTAGCTTTAATTATATTAGAAAAATTAATTTAATGTGAGAGTTTCAGTGTAATTTTGTATAGGAGGGCACAGTTTCAATTGTAGAAGGCTCATTTAGTTTCTGTAATGAATAGTGTAACGAATTAAATGCTACTTTCTTTTAAAACATATCACTTCATAAGTATGTACAAATATTTTGTATCATTTTTTTGAAAAGCATGTATAATCAGTGAACTCTTAGTTATGCATGTCAGTGAAAGATAGAGGAACTGTAGTTTCTCATATAGGTGGAATGAGTGACCCCTATGATCTGTCATTCCATTTTATCTTTTTTCCACTTTTCTCTAGCCTACTAAGAAATAACTATGTTTATAAATTTGCATCTTTCCTCCTTTTTTTGACCTCTCTCTCCCAGAGTGGATATATTAGTAACTTTAAAAATGGACAAAAGTGTTGGCAGATATGAAAGATGTAGAAAAATAAATGTGTCTGGTATCTCAAAAATTTGTTCAGTTTCTTAATTATTGAGTATAAACTGAATATTTATTATCACTAAATATGCGATTCTATATATTTTAATTTATAGCAATATCACTTTTTTCTCATATTAAGCCTAATAACTTTAATAAAATATTTTAATAAGGTTATTACACATGATTTTTTATGAAATTTACCACCCCTCGCTCGAAAAAGAAACAAATGCAAGCAAACCCTTGGTTACCACAGGATTTAACAAGCTTATGATATTGTACTAGATTTGCTTTCTAATGATGAGTAAAGTACTAGAAATTTAAGCAAAATGATAATGCAGAAGCAAGATGTCATTCAATAGAGACATCTTAAAATATGAGAATTGCAGCTGGGTTTGTCTTTATACTTCAATAAATCAAAATCATGCCCTTTTACTTTATGAAATAATAAAAATTATAGTATTTGGTAAAACTTATTGAGTGCTTAGTATAACCCAGGTATTTTACTGAGTGCTTTAACTTAATTTTATAACCTTTATTTCACATGGTCTAATGAGGTACATACTAATGTAAATCTCTTTTTAGAGTTCAGAAAACTGAACAATGGAGAGTTTAGATAGCTTACAAATGATGAAGAGCAGACCTAAACACTGAGTTCAGATTTCAATAATCCCACATAAAAGTAATATTCCTAAAGTAATAGAGTGTTTAGAGTGGTTACTTATTTATTTTGACTTACTAGTTGTTAAATTCCCACTACTCATGGAAATAGCATGTTCATTCACTTAATGATAACATGCATAAAAGAAACTGAATTGGAAGTGCAGAATCTTAGATTCTATAACCAACTCAACGACACTTAAGACTCTGTCCTATCTCTTAATCAGTCTGTTTCTTCAGGGAAAAGATTGAACTAGAACATCTATAAGCTCCTTCCAAGTTTATAATTACCTTATCATAGAATGAGTTTGTAATTATTATATGTTGTGTGTTTAAGTATGTTTTCTTCTAAGGACTATTTAATTGGGAAATGACCAAAAGCATTTTGGGTTACCTCTATACACAACTCTTTTCTTTATGTGATTGAATATACAGGAGAAATACTACAGACACAGGTTAAGGGAACATCTCATACCTAGAGAATGCAATGCAAGAATGTTGTGATGATATAACAAGCTTATTCTGGTTGCAATTTACCAAGGATCAGCAGCAAGTCTAACAAAACCTGCTACCTAATAATAAGGGATTGTGTTCTCAATATATTGGTTTTTACATTTGGTCCAAAATATGTCAAGGTTTCTTATATTTTGTCCTTTACATGATGCTTGAGTTTGTGTGTGTGTGTGTGTGTGTGTGTGTGTGTGTGTGTGTGTGTTTTATTTTGTTTTTATCCACTAAGCCAAAAGAAGGATCTTTTCTTGTAATAACACTCCATATTATTAGCTATTTGTTTGTTTCAAGGTGTTCCCCATCTTACTAGTGATCTTTTAAACTGATCAATTCATTATAATAGAAGAATAAAAACTTAATCTAATGCATTTTCTTGATAGCCTAGGCACAGTATTGGGAAAGAGGTTCTACCTTGAAAGAGTTTATATTCTAGTTTTGGAGATAATGTTCTGAGAGAGTAATTCCAGATATCATAGGAAAAACACAAAGGAATCAAATCAGCTTAAGAGGCCAGAGAGAGTCTTATTAGCTGTGCTTCTGAAGAGAAAGAGGATCAGGCTTGGAACAAATTTGGTGGAACAGACCTGAACTGGATCAGAAAGATGGCAAAGCAACACAAAACCAGACAAAACCTCAATATGCTGACAGGTAAAGAGATGTGTTTTACAGTTGCTTTTAAACTCCTGGTTCTTGTAATATTTCTATATTGTACAGGCTAGAGAACTTTTATGTTATCAGAGGAGGTGAGATGGGCTTTCTCCCAATGTTCCTATTTTATTTTTTTTTAGTGTTAGGAAGTCAAGACTTCAACATGATCTTGGAATCTTTTGCTCTTCTTTGAGAGATCCAGTTCAAACCAAAATCCTTTCTTGGCCTTTCTGAAAATCAGTTCCCAGATTCCCACCTTCTCTTTCCCATGCCATGACTCTAGTTCAGGCCCTCATCTCTCTTCATAGAAAACTTACTCCCATCTCTCCCTACTGGATATCAATTTGTGTGTGTATGTGTGTGTGTGTGTGTGTGTGAGAGAGAGAGAGAGAGAGATAGGGAGAGAGAAAGAGAGAGAGGGGAGAGAGAATGGATTCAATTTCCAAATATAGCATTTACATTGTACCAAAGAAAGATGATGGTAGAGAATATTCCCAGAGCCTGATCATTCAATTCTTTCTTTTCTTAATTTTCCTTTTTGTTCATATCCTTTAGAGTACACTTTTCTACTATTTTCTTCCATGGGATAAACTTGAATGATATATGTTTTATTAGATCTCTCTTTATATGATATATAACCCTATTGTCACTAACACTCGAATGATTTTTGAACACTAATCCTAGGAAATGCCTTGGTCATTCCAGTTGACCAGTCACTGCAATTTATTTCCCTCTGCTCTCCAGCTCACAGGCATATAACTGCCTAGAGCTGCAGGCATAATCTCAACGTTGATCTTTTTCAAAATATACATCATCTTGGTGCTTCCTGTTTAACTTTGGAAGTGTGTGGATGATGTATTTCAACAAAAATCTATGTATTATAGATTTTTCTATTTTTAAAATAAGATTGTAACATTAAATCACATTTATTTATTCTTCCAAATTCTTGGAAATTACAAATAAATAAAAATCTTTTGATTTCTGATTTTTTTCCTAACCAGATATTAGAACTTCCCACTCTTAAATTTGGGGAATTAGGAGAGGTTGGTAGTAAACTTTTTAAAAATTGAAAAAAATTTAAAATATGTTAATTCTTGCATATAAGTTTCCATAGTTGGATTCACACAGAGATGACAAGCTCTCCTTACCATAGCAAGAACATAATTGTCTTCTGTCTAATCTGCCATTTCTTTATTTTTTCTTTCCCCAAACATGTATGTTTTTCTCTGAACAGTTTTTTCAACTAATTCTTCTCTCAATAGAAATAAAACCAGGTGTGACTGGTCCTTGGCCCTGGCATATCCATGAATTCAGTGTAGTAATTTGCATCACTGAGGTGCACCATTGTATTATGAGGTAGATACCTAAATCATTGTGTACTCCCAAGTATCAGGGCCAAAGGGCCATTAAACACTTTCTAGTGTTAACTCTCTCATTTTACAGATATGCAAACTAATACTGGAAAAGACAAAACCTAAAGCCCTTTGTCCTAGTGCTTCTGAGAGAGGCAAGAAGACTACTTCAATCCCTCAAGTCTTGGCCCAAGATTCATTCCTCTGTTGGTTCTGTCAATGTATTCTTACTGCTCAAAACCATGGAAATCTTGATTTTTGACTTAAAGTCTAATGAGATTTAGTACCAACTGGCTTAAAAGGTTCCTGCTGGGAGTGCAACTAGAAGCCAGAACCCCTGCTGCTGTTTTGCCTCCCCTGTTTTGCTTCTGAGAGACTCCCTGTAATCAAGAGTTAATGGTTTAGGAAGATCAAATGGAATTGATAGAGCCAAATTGAAGCAAAAAAGCAGGGAGAATAGTGTCTGTATTTGGCCTCATTAATTACATACTTGAAAATAAAATAATCCTTACAAGATTAGCAAATGTTTCAAAATTTTCAAACACAAAGCTAAATATAGCTACTACTTGTTGATCACATATTTATGTGTCAGGCTCTGCACTGATATTCTTACATTTATTACTCTTTCTCTTCACAACAGGGGCAAGAGCAAAGCATCACTCTTCCCATTACAGACACAGAAAATAAAATTTAGAGAGGAAGAAAAGTGTATTGCTGAGTTTCTACCTCCTATGGGGAACAGTAAAATTTGAACCCAGATCTGTCTTGCCTCTAGCATATGCTTCTAAGTTCTTTTAATTCATCCTTCATTTAATAAAAGAAAAGGGATAATCAATATATAACCACCCATTGGTAATAATTAAACAGAATGTAAGTGTAAATCTAATAATTACTGAAGTGAAATTCACTGAGAGATAGTTGGGTCAGTTGTGATATTGCATGCCTGTCATCCCAGCGACTTTGGAGGCCGAGGCAGGAAGATTACAAGCTCAAGGTTAGTCTCAGCAACTTAGTGAAACCCTGTATCAAAATAAAAAATAAAATGAGGTTGGAATGGAGCTTAGTGGTAAAGTACCCCTGACTTCAATTCCCAATGCAAAAAAAAAAAAAAAAAAAAATGTAGTTGGTATAGATTTCTGGTTTCTTTTTAGTATTTGGAAAAATGTCTGTGAAACTTTTTTCTTCTTTTACTCTAGCCTACAAAGTCATATTCTGATTTTACTCTAACCTTTTCTCATTACCAAAATTTGCTATAGGAGGCAACATGATTATAATATCAGAGAATCACCTTCATCTTTTAACTTTCACAAAGTAAGTGATAGCTGAGTGATGGCTTTAAAGGCTACAAAGTACTTTGGCATAGGTAGCATTTTATGTTTATGCCATAATCTCTGTTATGCCATAGCTGAAATTCCTGACCTGTTAAATGACTTGGGATAACCTGGTGATGAATTTGGTTATTAAGAACCAAACCAACATCAGGTCTTGTGACCCCAAACAAAGTGACCTACCTATCACATCATGATTCACCTAAGAGTGCTCCATGCACTTGTCCTTGCTGGTAACTTCTTATCAGTACTGGATTTGGAACCTGCCAAGCCCAGTCCTACAGCATTAAGACAACCTGTGCCTATAAACACTGCTTACTGAGGGTGAGCCTTGCATTAAAGAACATTTTAGAGATCTTTATGTCATTATCTTACACTTGAGCAATTGTCAGCAGCACAAGAAGCCTCTTCGAACAATCAAAAGAGCCTCCTTCCCTTTTTTTTGTTAAATAGTGGGAAAGAGGAAAATCAGAGCTAGAAAGGAAACAAAGAGGAGGGAGGGACAGCTAAAGAGGACACATAAATTCTGAATGTTAATGAATGTTTTATCTAAATCACTTACATGGTTATTTTTTAGTATTATTGCCACAAGATTTGCAGCTCTGCTGTCAATGATTGGACAAACCTCATCAAGAAACCTATTCTTTACTGTGCAAAACCTAGTGAGCACAATTGTGAGTTTCTTCACTGTTCACATAATATGATTGGGACATTATCATCAACTTTCTATTCAGATTTTCAGGAGGTTATTTTTTTTATTTATTTATTTATTTATTTATTTATTTATTTATTTATTTATTTATTTTACAAATATATCTTTGTCTGCCAGAGCTCTCCGTTCTGGCTAGCTCACTCTGCTGATTGCTTCAGCAAAGGCTAGGGAGAGAGTTGCTCTGTTCCATTCTCAATAAGGATTGATGGCTTTTTGAGAGGTTCAGAATATACTTTGATTGCCCCAAGAAACAGAACAGAGAAGATGGCTGTGGATCATAGGGGGTGGGCTTGCTCATCAGCTTTCCTTTGTGCATTTTCTGTACTTAAGGTACCCTAATCACAAGCATCTTGTGTTTCAGCCCCTTTCCTCACTCACCTGCCCAAAGGAAAAGTTTCTTTCTCAGTTCAGAACTCTGACATACCAGAGTGTTTTAAAGAGAGGCTAATTTGTACTCTGCGGTTTTCACTCAGACATTGTAAATGAATGGCAGTGGACCAGCCCCTTGTGACACTTGAGCAAAAGCTGAATTGAGAGATGGATACACCACCAGGGAACAATTCCAAATACTGTGACTGCATCTCTTCTGCAAAAATGTTCCACATTGTGATGAGATAAGTACTGCAGATCAGAGAGGAAAAGAAAGTGGAAGTTTAATCCACAACCAATTTGGTTTGCTTTTTCCAACAATAATTACAGATGTTGTTTAGTAACATCCATACTTAATTGTTTTCCCTCTCTAGAAGAAAAAAAAATGTTTAAAATGCTTAGCATTTTGGAGTTGTTGAGATGTACATAATTCACATTCATTTGGAACCTTGTATAGCCTCCTTTTATTGAGAATGAGGTAGTATGGTTATGTGCTAGAACAGGCTATTGGATGTTACTGGGTTGAAATGAATAAGAATAAATAACAAGTGATGCCTATTATTATTTATGTGTTCCATGTCTCATACTAAGAACATAATATTTATCAGTTGATTGAATCTCATGAAAACTTTGAGTTTAATATTTTAAAAATTATTTAAATATTTACTAGCTTTATTCTTACCTACTTATTATGTTTGTTTTTTTTTTTCCTTTTGTATGTGAGGAAGCTGAGGCACAGCTATAAGAGGGTAGGCCCCAAGGCCTGTGCCTCAGGTCCCTAGGGGCCATGCCCCACCATAGAGATGGCTTTCACTCTGCCTCTGGCATTTTCTCTGCTGTTTTATTATTGCTATAAAGTCATTGCTCAGTGATTTAAAGATGAGTATATTAGTAAAGAATTCTGACTCTTTGAACCTTTTAATCATCAGATTCCTCCTGAATGTTAATTTTGATCTTTAAGGGTTATCTGAATGATCTTACTAGCAGCAGCTTATCAAATAATTCTGACAGAAATTTCCACTTACCTCTTTTAAATAATAACTAATTCAGGCAAGTCACAGAACTCATCTCTTCATTCAATCCTGTATTCATTCATCAAATTTTTTTTTAGATATCAACTATATGTCAAATCTAAAATGATTGCTATGATCAGAGAATATACAGCAGAAAGTTTGGCATAAGTAATGGATATAAGGTAGAATCAATGGGATATCTGTAACAGATAAAGTAGAGAGGTATAGAGAGAAGTGAAGGGTAACACCAAGTGTTTTAATTATACTTCTGGGAAGATATTAGCGTTATGATTAGTATGCAAAAATAGAGGAGTAGAATAAAGACATATAATTAACATTTGGGTGTATAAGTAGATGTCACTAGTCAGGCTATGTATCTAGAACTCAAGTGAAGTTAGTTGTGATCATAAGCCATTATTGTTCTTGATTCCTGATGCATGTGTTGCTAGTTTTTTAAAAGTAGTTTCCATAGAATGCAGAACTAGTAGAGAGAATACAGTTGATTGAGGAGCAAAGGCAGAAGTGTGAATTCCTTTGAAATATACTTCCATGCTAAGGAAGAAAGAAGCCGGAAAATGAACTGGGGGAGGAATGTGGGTCAGAGGAAATCTATAGAATAACAGGCATCTGAACATTCTTAGAGGGGAGTGAGCTAATGAAACCATGGAGATGAATGAAAATAGTAAGAAAAGTAAAAAAATAAACATAGAAAGTCCAGAAGGAGTTAGGGGAATAGAAATATAAATATATTTGCAGAAAAGTTCATCTTACACAGGGAGTAATGTTGACATCAGGAAATTTGAAAATGAGGTTTTAACCCATGTCAGATGGGTACTTCTCTGTTCTTCGAGCAATAGGTAAAATTTTATTGACCCTAAGATTTACAGATAGAAAGATATTCAAACAGTTTTCTGAGTTTTTCATTTAATTCACTGGGGAAAGAGCACTTAAAGAGGCAATTTAGCAAACTGGCATTTAGTACAGCTTATTTAGTTTATTTTAGTATATCATGGGAGCAGAGGTCCAACTGCCTATATTTACATCCTGGCTCTACTACAGACTAGTTGTGTGAACTTGGCCACTTAGCCACTCAGTTTATTCTTCTCCCATAAATGGATTAAAATAATATCCACCATGCCTGTGTGTGAGGACTCTGTGCAGCCATGTACTTAAAACACCAAACCAAGAGTCCATAACACTAGTACTTGTCCTAGGTCCCAGTTTCCTTCTGTGGTACTGTGGCCTGCATGGCTTTGACTCCCTCCCTTCTTTGATTACTACAGCCTAGTCTCTCTTTTTTTGTTGTTTCTCTGTAACAATAAATAATTCAGACCAAGACTTGATGGACTGGTGGATTGGTGTGATTGAAAACAGAACTGGTGGGCTTGATTGAAGGGACACTGTATAGAGGGTGCAGTCTTCTGCCATCTATCTTCTCTCTCCACTCTCTGCCCCTTCCAGCTCTGTTTCCTCCCATATCCAAAATCTCCTTCCTCTCCTATGTATTATGAAGTTCCTTCTCATCTGAAGAGAGAGGGCGTTCATCTCTCAACTGATTCACTAACTACTCAAACCCTTAACCAAATGTTTTTAAAAATTAAGTAAACTCAGTTTTCTCTTAAGTGATATTTTAGTCCTGTTGTAATAACAAGTTTTCTATTTTATCAAACATACATATTAAATTGAGAAGCACTGAAGGACACCTAACCTATAGACATTTTTATTCTCTTCTGTTATATAGAGAATGAGGATGTTGATGAGAAACAGGAGGGTAGACATGAGGTAGGAAAAGACTGGCTAAGGCTTGAGGAACCTGCTATGGGAAAACATATAAACAAATACTGATAAGGGACCAGCAAATTAAGAACTCACCAAATATGGAAAGTATGGCTTCATAGATGCACCACTCTGCTTGAATGCATGATTTTGCATTACCACCAAGGGAAATATGAGCGAGAGAGAGAGAGAGAGAAAGAGAGAGAGAGAGAGAGATAAACCAAGAGTTGAGAACTGGTAGGACAGTTGGAAAACTAATATAGAAGCTGAAGGAACTAAAAGCTATATTGAGGATTGATTATGTAATTAATCAAGAGATGTAAGTAAGTTCTTTCTTTTTCATGTATCTACCTAACTATATATAATTATAGATACTAAGACTGTGTAACTATTATGAACTTAATATTGTGTTAGTGTCCTTACATGTATTCTTACAAAACACAATAATAACATAAACAAGGGGAACTCTTTCCCCATTTCAGGCTAAGGAAACTAAAATCTGGGATTCAGAGAGGTTAAGTTGTTTGTGACATTGCTCATATGTGACACAAGATTTTAACCCATATCAATTTTCTTCAAAGCACGTGCTAGAAAAATACAGTATCAAATAATTAATTGAGAATAAACAAACAAGAATCCCAGAAGAACTGATTGAATCAGAGAAAGAGATTGATGAAGTGAACATATAAAGGACTATGATCAGAGAAAGAGATTGTCATTATTAATTCACAAAGGGAGTTTTTCCTGGTGATGTTGGGGTATAAGTAGAGATAAGACCACAGGGGAGGAGAAAACTCAGAAACCAAAATGATCAGGTATTCACTGATATTCCTGGTGAAAGAGGTTGGGACTGTTCTGACTTTGCCACAGGAGAGGATATTCCAGGAAAGCCTCTGAATGTGCTGGTGGCTTCTAAGGGAGCCAGATTCTTGGTAAAGAATAAACTGTAGAGAACATTTTCCAAAACATGGAAGATACAGCAGGGCAGATTCATATTCTGTAAAGCCAGAAACTCCTAACTGAGGATATGTGTGGAGCCAATTTAAGGAAAGGGCTGCAAAATATTTTTTTTTTAAATCTTAGTATTGCAAATTTCATAAAACCATATGAACCTATGACTTGGGATGTTCACCAAGCCTGGAAAGGATCCTATAACTGAAGGACCTGAAGCTTAAGCTTTATTTCTTCAAGGTAAATCTACCTTTGGGAGGAATAGATGAGAAAAGATAACAAAGGGCTGCCTGGAATTAATGTGCTCCTGCTTTCAATAGCACATTAGTGAGAGCTTTCATTAGTGCTTCTGATATTTGCAACTTCAAGATAGATAGGGTGGACACTGGAAGTTTCATATAATAACCAAAAACCCTGTTTTAGTCAGCTTTCTCATTGCTGTGACCAAAAGACTTTACCAAAACAATTTTAGGAGGAAAAGTTTAGTTTGGAGCTCATGATTTCAGATGTTGCAGTCCATAGATGGCTGGCTCCATTTCTTGGGGCTCAAGGTGAGGCAGAACAACATGGCAGAAGAGTGTGGTGGAGGGAAGCAGCTTGGGACATGGCCACCAAGAAACAGAGAGGGGAAGGGGGAGCACTGTCTGCTCAACAAGGACCAGATATTCACCCCAAAGATATGCCCCCAATGACCCACCTCCCTCAGCCATACCCTACCTGCTTTCAGTTACCACTCAGTTAGTCCCTACCAGGGGATTAATTCACTGATTCAGTTAAGGTTCTCAGAATCCAATCATTTCACTATAAACCTTCTTGCATTTTCTCACACATGATCTTTTGGGGGACACAACATATTTAAATCATAACAGACCTTTTATTTATTGTTCTTCCTTCCTTCCTCCTGGAGGAGGATAGTCCAGCACATTTTAAAATTTTATTTGTGAGCTGATAAACATTTTATGAGTTTTCACCTGACCGTGTGCTTAGAATGAGCTTACAACTTGTTTTTGCTCTTCTCTTGACCAGAATTTCCAAGCAGGAGAATATGAAGGTATTTCAAAGCAAATAATTCACAGCCTGGGTTTGTGTCAAGCTCTCTCAGAAATATCTTCTCCTCCTGCATAATTGACATTCAATATGCTTTTGAATGGCAACCCATGGGCTAGGAATCCTAGCAGTGTGGCCAGTATGCTAATATTATTTGTACTGGTTTTCACTTGAGCTTTTGGTTGCCTTTCAATGAGAATTTCAGAGATTAGTCCTAAGAATGACCAAAATGTGCTCTTCTAGATTTTTTTTTTTTTTTAGTAAGGAGATATAAATATAAATTTATTCACCAAAATCTGAACTACTAGGTATCCTTTCCATATTTAAATTAGTCAATTAGAGAGAGAGTGAAGGCACAATTCTGATGTAACTGGTTGTTTATTTAAGAATCTTGTTATTCTAAAATATGGCAATAATGAAATAGGCACGGTTTCTGAAAGACTAGAATGCATTTATAGATGACAAAAGCAATAAAGGTTCCTAAGGGAGCCTGGTTTCCCTAACATTGAAGACATGGCAAAAAAGACAATTGCTTTCTCCTTCGAGATTATATTTCAAAGATCAATTATTAGTATTTCCTTTGCTTGAACCTACCTTAGCTTAATTTCCTTAGAAATAATCAATAATAATTGTGCTAGTAATATAATAAAGGTCATGGTGGCTTGGGAAATAAAACATGAGCTTTTCTCATCTTTCTAGTACTTTTTCAAAAGTTTACTTGGTGGTCATTGATAGAAAGGCCAGTGTATAGATTGTGTGAAAAAGTCTAATCTATTTTATTTTTTTTGTCAATTCTGTATCATTTATCAAAGTACTTTCAGGTTGCCCATCTAAGCACTTTTCTTTTACTTGACTGCTTTCCAAGATGTGACTTTTTAAAAAGGGTTTACTGGGTTTTAAAAATGCATCAGATCACAGTTTTTGAAAGATGACACACAGAGAGAAGTTCTGTTTCCAGCATACGAGGTACAGGAGTTCAAACATTCCCTCCATGACGAGGTGTCTCTCCTCGTGTGTCAGCTTTCCCTGAAAAAATCGGCAATCACAGGGAGGAAAGAATTCAATCTAAGCTCATGTTCAGCATGGAGGACTTCTTTTTGGCCTGTTGACAATTCCTCAGCGTGAATTCTGAGACATATCTTATTAGAAGTCTGTCGGGACACTTACAAGTGTTCCGTAGAAGTGATTCAAGGAAATCGAGGCCAACACACACTCTGCAGAAATGTGAATTTCCAGTATTTGGGTTCCATTGACTCTCTTGCCCTCACTGTCTAAAGAAAATACAAGTAATAAAGGTTTTATTTCAGTTTATTATCTTCTCTACTGGTAGGTCATTCCATTAATTTGTTTTAGTTGGTCAAGGATTTTATTATTGGGGAAAGTATATGATATAGATCTTTCTATGACCCAGTGTTGAAAGAGTTGAAGGAATCTTGCTTTCATTTACTGCTGCCCTAAGAAAAGTATCACATTTTTAACATTCAAAGGAATATTTTTAAATGACTGTGAATGATGAATTAATCAATATACATTCAAATAAAACGTGTGAATTATTTCTCAGTATTTTATTTAAATCAATAACCCCAATCATTTTTAGGAGTTCATTCAAGTAAAATTTGTTTTAAAAAATTTGAAAAATAGTCTCTGCCATCACATAGATAACCATGTAGTTATATAAATACTTTTGTTCTGGCATACAAGAAATGTATGCTTACTTGGTGTGCAGCATTTAGTGTTTTTTGTTGTTGTTGTTGTTGTTTGTTTGTTGGAGTGTGTGTGATATTTAGAAAACTGTTATTTTCTTTTACTTAAGAAAACATGTTGCAAATTCATATGAAACATTGTTTATTCAAAGATATTTAAGATAAACATGAATTTATTAAAACCCAAAACATGCAGGATGGGCATTGCAATTGCCATGTGACAGGTGAGGACACTAAGCTTCAAGATTCATCTGTGGTGGAAAGAGGAAAGAGGTTTTCTTTTTTTTTTTTTTTTTATTCAAAATTGTATGCATAACAATATCATTCATTACAATTCATAGTACATATATAGAGCACCTTTTTACAGAGCACTGTTTGTATACAAAGTATATTCATACTATTCATATCTTCAATCATGCATTTAGGATACTGATATCCATCTCATTCTACCATCTTTTTTTTTCCCCCTTCATACCTCCTTGCTCCTTCCCTTCTCCTCCCTCCCCATTGACTTTTCAAGTGTTCCTCTAATCCTCCTATGTTCCCCAACCCAACCGCACTGTGAATCAGCCTACTTACATCAGAGAAAACATTCAGCATTTGGATTTTTGAGATTGGCCAACTTCACTTAGCATTATATTCTCCAACTTCATCCATTTACCTGCAAATGCCATTATTTTATTCTCTTTAATTGCTGAGTAATATCCCGTTGTATATATATATATGCCACATTTTCTTTATCTACTCATCTACTGAGGGGCATCTAGGTTGGTTCCACAACCTAGCTATTGTGAATTGTGCTGCTATAAACATTGAAGTGGCTGTGTCCCTGTAGTATGCTGCTTTTAAGTTCTTTGAGAATAGACCCAGGAGTGGGGTGTCTGGGTTATAAGGTGGATCTATTCCTAGTTTTCCAAGGAATCTCCATACGGCTTTCCATAACTCCTGCACCATTTTGCAGTCCCACCAGCAATGTATGAGTGTGCCTTTTTCCCCACATCCTCTTCAAGATTTGTTCTTAATAGCTGCTGTTCTGACTGGACTGAAATGAAATCTTAGAGTAGTTTTGATTTGCATTTCTCTAATTGCCAGAGATGTTGAACATTTTTTCATGTATTTGTTGATCTATTGTGTATCTTCTTCTGAGAAATGTCTTTTCAGTTCCTTGGCCCATTTATTGATTGGATTATTTGTCTTTTTTGTTGTTAAGATTTTTGAGTTCTTTATATATTCTAGAGATTAGTGCTCTATCTGATGTGCATGTGGTAAAAATTGGTTCCCACTTAGTTGGTTCTCTATTCACCTCACTTATTGTTTCTTTTGCTGAGAAGAAGCTTTTTAGTTTGAATCTATCCCATTTATTGATTGTTGATATTAATTCTTGTGCCAGAGGAGTCTTACTAAGGAACTTGGGGCCTAATCTGACATGCTGGAGATTAGAGCTTACTTTTTCTTCTATTAGGCGTATTGTCTCTGATCTAATCCCTAGGTTCTTGATCCATTTTGAGTTGAGTTTTGTGCATGGTGAGAGATAAAGGTTTAATTTCATTTTGCTACATATGGATTTCCAGTTTTCCCAGCACCATTTGTTGAAGAGGCTGTCTTTTCTCCAATGTACATTTTTGGCATTTTTGTCTAATATAAGATAACTGAGATTATATGCATTAGTCTCTGTGTCCTCAATTCTGTACCATAGGTCTACCAGTCTATTTTGATGCCAATACCATGCAGTTTTTGTTACTATTGCTCTGTAGTATAATTTAAGGTCTGGTATAGTGATGCCACCTGCTTCACTTTTCTTGCTAAGGATTGCTTTAGCTATTCTGGGTCTCTTATTTTTCCAGATGAATTTCATGACTGCATTTTCTATTTCTATGAGGAATATCATTGGGATTTTGATTAAAATTGCATTGAATCTGCATAGTGCTTTTGGTAGTATGGTCATTTTGACAATATTAATTCTGCCTATCCAAGAACAAGTTAGGTCTTTCCATCTTCTAAGGTCTTCTATAATTTCTTTCTTTAGTGTTCTGTAGTTTTCATTATAGAAGTCTTTCACCTCTTTTGTTAAGTAGATTCCCAGGTTTTTTTTTTTTGTTTGTTTGTTTGTTTTGTTTTTTGATGCTATTGTAAATGGGGTAGTTTTCATCATTTCCCTTTCAGAGGATTTGTCACTGATGTACATAAATGCCTTTGACTTATGGGTATTGATTTTGTAACCTACTATTTTGCCAAATTCACTTACTAGTTGTAAAAGTTTTCTGGTAGAGTTTTTTGGATCTTCTAGGTATATTATCATACCATCAGCAAATAGTGCTAATTTGAGTTCTTCTTTTCCTAACTGGAATTTCTTTTGTCTGTCTAATTGCTCTGGCCAGGGCTTCAAGTACTATGTTAAATAACAGTGGTGAAAGGGGGCATTCCTGTCTTGTTCCTGTTTTTAGAGAGAATGCTTTCAATTTTTCTCTATTTAAGATGATGTTAGCCTGGGGCTTCGCATAAATTGCTTTTATAATGTTGAGATATGTTCCTGTTATCCCTAGGTTTTCTAGTGTTTTGAACATGAAGGGATGTTGTATTTTCTTTTTCTGCATCTATTGAGATGATCATATTTTTTTTTTCTTTAAGTCTGTTGATGTGATGTATTATGTTTATTGATTTCCGTATGTTGAACCAACCTTGCATCCCTGTTATAAACCCTATTTGATCATGGTGTACTATCTTTTTGATATGTTTTTGTATTCCATTTGCCAGAATTTTGTTGAGAATTTTTGCATCTATATTCATTAGAGATATTGGCCTGAAGTTTTCTTTTTTGGCTGTGTCTTTGCCTGGCTTTGGAATTAGTGTAATATTGGCCTCAGAGAAAGAGTCTGGAAGAGCTCCCTCTTTTTCTATTTCCTGAAATAAGTTGGAGAGTATAGATCTAAAGGACATATGTAGAATATTTCATCCCTCAGTGAACGAATACACTTTCTTCTCAGCAGCATATGGCTCCTTCTCTAAAATAGACCATATATTATGCCACAAAGCAACTCTCAGCAAATATAAAAAAGTAGAGATACTACCCTGCATTCTATCAGACCATAATGAAATGAAATTGGAAATCAATGATAAAACAAGAAATAAAAAAAAGCTACTCCAACAACTGAAAACTAAACAACATGCTACTGAGTGAACAAGGGGTTGCAGAAGACATCAGGAGGAGATTAAAAAATTCCTAGAGGTGAATGAGAACACAAATAAATCATATAGAAATCTGGGACACTATGAAGGCAGTATTAAGAGGAAAATTCATTGCATTGAGTTCATTCCTTAAAAAAATAAATAAATAAATAAATGACTTAACATCACACCTCAAAGCTCTAGAAAAAGAAGAACAGATCAACACTAAGAGCAGTAGAAGACAGGAAATAATTAAAATCAGAGCTGAAAGTAATGAAATTGAGACTAAAGAAACAATTGAAAGAATTGACAAAACTAAAAGTTGGTTCTTTGAAAAAATAAATAAAATTGACAGACCCTTAGCGATGCTAACGGAAAAAAAAGGAGAGAAAGAGGTTTTCTCAAATCAAGCACTCTTTTCCTGCATTTATGACCCTTCCTAGGGACACACACTCTGTAATGTTGATTTAGAGTCTCACAGACTTGTAACTTTGGTTTTCTATACTATTTAGCTATGATTATTCTAGAAAAATCTTTCAAAATGTTTAAAATATAAAATATGAATTATAATATGGAAATGTAAGTGGATGAGATATACCATTTTTGGAGGAAGGTTGTATTTTTCATCTGCTTATAAAGTCTGTCTTTTATGTTGTTCTTAGTGAACAATTCATATACTTCAGGAATAAAGTTAATGCCTGAGGTTCATAAGCCTCCAAAGCACTAGTAGATATAGATATACATAGATACATATAAAGATATCTCAGGAAAGTGTTATACTAATGATAGAATCCTGAAGTTTTGTTGCTAGATGTGAAATGTCATTCCATTTGGAACCTCTTACCATGTGTAAGGATATTTTTTTTAAATTTTAGCCATTAGAATTAAGATTTTAATCAAAACTTCAGTGGTAGTATATTATATATATGTATATGTGCATACATATGCATATATATGTACATATACATATTAATATCATTTTCTTTTTTTGATACCAGGGATTGAAATCAGGAGCATTCTACCACTGAGCCACATACCCAGTCCTATTTTGTATTTTATTTAGAGACAGGGTCTCACTGAATTGCTTAGCACCTTGCAATTGCTGAGGCTAGCTTTGAACTCATGATCCTCCTGCCTCAGCCTCCTGAGCCACTGAGATTACAGGTGTGCACCACTGCGCCCATCAAGTAGATGATATTGACAGAAAAACTACATGTACTAGATGAGATAGTGTGGTTATATAATTGCATCTGGATTAAATTTCAATTCAGGAGTCACTCTCCTTTTAGAGTAAGATGAGTAGTATAATTTGAGGAGTACTAAAATCCTGTGTTTCAAAAAAAGTATCCCATTGAATGGAAAGAGTCCCTGAGGTTATGGTCCACAGAGCCCTGGGTGAGTTTAGGTTTAGGACACTTTTCTATCTATCCATCCTTTGATTCAGTATATCTTTACTGAACATTCATTGTGTCCATGCTCTCAGCACTGAGCTAAGTCTCAAAAATATAATGGTAAGTTAGGCAGAGTTGTCTTCTAACTAGAATCAGTCTAAAAAGGAAGACAGACCAATGGAAAAACAATCAGGATGGAGTTGATAAAATAACCACATGGTGCACATATTGGATTTTTGATAAATATTTGTTAAATCAATAATTAAGTGTAATTAGGATAAATATAAGTTTCCATGAGATCAACATTAAGGCAAAGAAGTCAAAGAGAGCATGGAGAAAATGGAATGTATGCAGAGGCCTGGGGTGAGAATGGGAATGGTCCATAGTGGGGGACTCCTGATAACTTATTTGAGTGGTGGTCTAAGAGGAGAGAGTGGAGAGGTGAGACTGAAGAAAATGGAGAAAGTCTGTGAGACTGGAGAAACTGGCAAGGGCAATAGTTACCAAAAGCCTCAAGACCATGGAAATGGAAACTTCACTTAGTTTGAGGGCAACAGGAGGTTTTGTGGTTTTGTAAACAAAGGAATGAATTGTAAATTAGATTGGGGTAAAAGGAAAGTCTAGGATCAATGAGACTAGTGAGAAATAACTGCAGTGCTCTACTCATCATTAAGATTATCCTAAGTTCCTATTTTCCCTAGCAAGTCCTGGTTTACTCCTGGGATCCTGGCATAATTATTAATAGCACTTTCTTTGATGCTAAAATTATCCCAGTGGGAATTACAAATTTTATGGTAACTTAATCAAAACTAAAATGGTGGCAATGAGGATGGTGATAATAATTGGATTCTGAGTTTCTAAAGGCATTTGATAGAGTAGAACTTGGGTGCTTTATATGAAGAACAATATAGAGACATGAAGGATAACATTAAGAATGGTACCAGAGGGAAGGAGGAATGGAAGGAAGGGGGAGTTAGAGTGAAATGAAAATGAACAAACTATGTTATCTGCATGTGTGAATATGTAACAATGAAGCCTGCAATTATATCTAATTATGATACATAATTTTATATATAGATAGATATACATATGCTACATATAATATGTGTAAATATGCACACACCTGATATATATACATATATATGTGTATGTGAAGATATTTGACTTGTACAAGTAGATAAGTTATTGATATTGTTCACCAATAGGGGAATGACAAGTGAATTAGATTTGATGAAGGGAAAGGAGATGGTCATTTCAGTTTTGAAAATGTGACTTTGAAATGCCATGTTGTAATATGCCAGTACAGATATCAGACAGTTAAATATATGGGTAGGAATCAGTCTTCAATACTTCAGTGTTGCACAAAAAAGATCCATTATGCTCTGCTAACCAATTTGAGAAAATACTCCAGATTATTTTATCAGACAAAATAGATGCCCTCTGGCCTAGCTTAAGCCAAGTCCCTGAAGAGTGTAAATAAGAGAGGATAATTTGAAAGTGTAAGATACTTACCCAGAATGATATACCTACAATGTGTGGACAACATTATCATATTCCCTGTAGAACCAGGGCAGGAGTAAATGGGCCCAGGAATCTGTGAGACAGCAGTAAAGAATCATGGGCCTGAAACTGAGATGTCAACCTTGGTGAGGAAATATTAAGATCAGACCTCATTTGCTCAGATGTTTCATCTGAACTGCCTCTGACTCAGGCAGACGTGATCTAAGGATCCCCTAGCAGATCATTTTTCTCCCTATTGTAAACCATAAAAAAAATAGTTTTCTAATTAGGCCTCTTGATTTTTGCTGGTTAGTAAGTAGTCATGTGAACTGAGGGAAGTCACTTGTCCTTTCCATTACCTTGGCCAAGAATAGAGTATGATTGGGTCATCTCTGGCATCCATGTCAGATTTAAATTAGATTCTATAGTTTCTATTTTTTGTTTGCTTCTTCTTTTAAGCAGAATGTTAGATATTTTAGAACTTGAAAGAAAATTACTATAGCCATGAACTTGAATATCTAGTTGACTTTGGCAGCAAACTGTATAAATGGGAATATTTTTTTTTTAATTTTAGGAAATTCCAAAGTGGTTCATAAATAGATGCAGGAATGCTTTATATATTTTCCTTCTTCTTTTTTTATATGCAGCAAAGTCAGATTCAGGGTCTTTTCAAAAATAGCAAAAGCTGCTTAGACTATGGTTAACAAGCCACTCTTGGGGAGAACATTTTTCTCTTGGGGTGCTGCCTTCAATCTGATATTCATTTTGGCTCAGATCTGATGTAAATACCAGCCTGTTTCTGTGAAATGTAACTGGTGTTTGCTCTGGGCTGATGGGACAGCCATGTGCTGTTTGCTCTGTCAGTAGCTGTATGTGGGTATCCACAGTACATTATTCAGATCAGCTCACACGCACCAGCTGTCCTTATTCCAGGTGGACTGTGGGAAATCTTTTTACTTACAGCAACAGCTGTGCCACCTGGTAGCTTAAATAGCAGTAGTCAGATGAATGAACCATTGTTACAAATTCACTTTTCATCTGGTAAACAGTTTGCATAAACTAGCAGGACTGAAGATATTTTCAACCTGGTCCACACTGAAATGCTATGAGCACTAAAAGAGAGGCTTTATCTATATTATATGAAACTGTTTGCTTATTGCCAATACCTATCATTTTAAAGTGCCAAATAAAATACACATGCCAAGATTAAGTCTCTAAAATTTGCAGTTCTCATTCCCATATTATTTGTTATCTATCCCCCAATACAAAAACTCTGCTCTTTGTATTTTTACATTCTTACCCATAGACATCTCTAAATAATATTGTTGTTATTTTGACTATAATAATAAAACTTCCCAAGCTTGAATTTTTGCTAAAGAGAAGGTTGAATATGTCACTGTTGGCTTATTATTTTCAAGCAAATAAAATAATTAACCATAAACAAATAGTTTAAGTGGAATTCTTGTATGTGGAGTTTTAGTGAACAAGATTTGCTGGTAAACAATACCAGTGAAAAACTGGTAAAACTAAAATAAAAACAATTGTCCAAATAAGCTAAAAGTCTGCAAAAGAGCATGAATTAGATGGAATTGATTAAGTAAGCCACTGCTATTGTTTTTTAAGCTGCTAATTTTCTTAGTGTGTGTTTGAATGCATGGACACATGCATGAACATGTGTGTGCACACACACTATCCACAAGAAGAGCCTAAATTTTGTGTTAAGTGAGCCTTTAACAATAGTACAGAAGGAAACAGTAGATACAGACTATGGCATTATAATTCAATTTATGAAGTAATGCCATTCAAATTCATAACATTTATAGTCTTTCTTCCTCATTTAGTTCAAATCTGTCATATAAGTCCCTTATTTTTAAACTATTTTTTGTAATCCTAAGACATTATCTAATTATATAGATAAATACAGCGATAAACTCTACGAAGGTAAAAGTATATCAGCTGAAAATACTATGTATGTATATATGGAATTTTAATAATGGCCTCTTATGGCAGTGTAAGGGTATTATTCCTTTTGTTAATAACCATACTTATTCAATAGAAAGGTTGATATTTGTCTTAAAATGAAATCTCTTTTAAAGTCACTTTCAGTATATCAATTTGTATTTCACCTTAAAACAAATGTCCACCTTGACTATTAAAGGTACATTTAAGACAAAACTTTCAGCTATGTTGAAGGAAATATTATATTCTTTCTAAATGAATCTCCCCACACAGCCATATCTAAAAGACTTTCTACAGTTCAATAAATTGTGGGCCCAAGGGACTAAGGAACTTGTTCAAAGTTACATGATTCTATGAAAAATATTCAAAAATAAATCATAGGGGTAGAAGGATTTCATGCAGTTATTTATTTCAGTCTGTGAAATGTTTGTCTTCAAAGATGCAAAGCTCAATGCACTACTCATGTGCTAAGAAAATTTCATCAAATACATTTAATGACAATGTGATAAAAATCACTCAGGCAGTGAAACTTTAGGATTCATTTGAAGAATCAGGCTAAATAAGAATTTAGGAAAAAAAAG
This sequence comes from Tamias sibiricus, assembly GCA_025594165.1. Taxonomy (NCBI): domain Eukaryota; kingdom Metazoa; phylum Chordata; class Mammalia; order Rodentia; family Sciuridae; genus Tamias; species Tamias sibiricus. The sequence continues at coordinate 83,482,395 of CM046660.1, forward strand.
AATTGATGGTTTCATTTCTGCTGTTAAACAAAGATATTTCAGGAGAACTATCTGTTTTTTATATAATTTAAAATTTTTAGGCAAATGGTATAGGCTCTCTGTCAAAAAAGAACTATTGGGAGGTCCTTGCAAAACCTGCTAGAAGTTTTCCTCTTATCATTAGCTAGTAGCTAAGTGAAAATTTTTAAAAAGTTCCATTATTATAACATGCTTTATTTTAATTAATTATTTTAAATTTGTTTTAATTAGATATACATGACAGTAGAATGCTTTTGAAAAGGAAGGAAGGGATGGAGGGGAAAAGAGGAAGAGAAAGAAAGAAAGAAAGGAAGGGAGGGAGGGAAGGAAGAGGAAGAGGAAGGAAGAGAGGGAAAGGAAAGGAAAAGGGAGGGAAATAAAGAAGGAACAAAATTTGCCAGAATCAACAGTATTAGTTGATTTTCTATAACTATAATAAAATACCTGAGACTGGGTAACATAAGAAAAGCAGTTTATTTAGCTCCCAATTTTGGAGCCTAAAAGTTCAAACAGCAGGAACCAAGTACTGTTAGCCCTGCCCCCATCCTATCACTATGGCAGAACTATGTTAATTCCTACCCAAGGTGGTACCACCAGTGACCAAAGGGCCTCCCACTAGGCTCCACCTCCCTCTCAACATCATCACACTGAACCTTGGTGACACACTCAGTCCATATCCAAACCACAGCAACAAAGAAACAAATTAGAACTGGCACTAGGGTGAAGGGATGAATTCTGTGTAATAACTAATTTTGTGAGGGGTGATACTATTCTTATTTCTTCTCTTGAATGATGTTAAGGAATGCTGGCACCAATGTGAAGCTGTTTCTTTATGCCTTATCTGTTTTGCTAATAACATTCTCTGGTTGCATCATGTAATACTGCTCAAAGCAGCAATTTACTGAAAAAATATATAAAGTGAGGAATTTCCAGCTTCATGTTATTGACTCTTCTAGCCATGAATATTTAAAGAGAAAATATTCTCTTGTTCTGCTGATATTTGTAAAGGGTATAGGAATTGCTGCCTGGGGGTAAAACAGCTTACTTACCCCAGCGAACCAGGAAGAGGATATTATGAACTAAGCCCTATAATAGGAACAAAAAAATCCATGAACAAGAGTGCTTTCATGGAGAATCTTTATACGCTTCAGTCATTTAAGACTTTCTTCTCCTGCTTCAGGACTGGCTTTGCTCTTGGCAAGAGAGGTAAATGTATTTATATACAATATGGTTGCAGAGCATCAAGAAAGAACTTCAAGGGAAGGATAAAAGCTATATACATATATGCATATGTACATATATGTATGTATACATGTGTATGCATGTGTATGTGTGTCTAATGTAGGTATACATGTACACACATACACTATTAACACAATATTCTAGTTAAAGTTTTCTTCTTTCTAGCTTAAGTCCTTGTGATTAATTTGAATGCAAATGATCCTAGGGGGGCAATACTGGAGCACATTATCTTTTTTTATACTTAAGGATAATGAGTTTCAAATGCCTCCTCGAGATTAGTTCTTCACTAAAACTTGAAAAAGAAGCCATGATAATTGATTTGAGAAAAGAGTTGAGGCATAGTACAGGGGAAGGGGAAGGGGCAAAAATGAAAAAGAACAGAAATGTTGAAGTCAAAATCTTTGTGAGCCATAATGGAAAGAAGAGAGAATAACGGGCTTTGGAGTCACTCATCCATGGCTGTGTGGACATAGGCTGGTCCTCTACCTTCCCTGATCCTCAGATTCTCATCTATAAATGGGAATTATAATTTTTAATAACATTTGCATTGAAAAACTTTAAGAATGAACAAAATCTAAAGTAGGCCAAGGCAAATGGTAGGTACATGATATAGTTTCCCTTCCCATTTATTTCCCTAAGAGTAGTACTATATTCATCTATGACAGGGTAGACATTATAACTAAGTAGATCTTAGGAATGAGCTTAAAAATGTAGTTATTAATATTTATAAAAACACCCATTTTTATACTTTATGAATTCTGTATTGACTCTTATTCATGCTTACTGACACCTGTACAGCTCCTTTCATTAAAAATGCTTTCAGTAATTGAATAGATGAGACATATAAGAAAGATTGAAGGTTCCAGGATTAGTGAAAGGTGGTTAAAGAAGGAGGCCCAAGTCAGTATTCCTCCAGGTGGATCATAGGGTCTTTATTATTGTGTCTGTGCAGAGTAAAATTGTCCCCTCAGAAAAGTTGAGTCCAACTTAATCAAATAAAATAGACGATAATTAAACTAATTACTAAATAAATACACAAATGGAAAAAATGATACTAAATGTAATGTGGATAGATATAGACCTAGACAATCAAGTCAGCTGCTGAGATTGTAGTGGCCTTCCCTAGGCATATATGGATACATTTTCTTTGTTTTCTTCTGGTTGTCCTTTGAAAAATGAATTTTCTAAATCTAGATGTTTCTTATCACTGACTGGTATGTGAAATCATTAGAAAGATATAGAGTTAGAGCCATGCATCAAGAATTGTATCTCTAGTGCAAAAACATTTTCTCTATGGGGCTATCTGACCTGTGAAAATGTGGAAATGCCCATCAGAGTGCTAATGACATATACCTGGGAGGATAAAAGTGGAGAACCCTTAGTATTACATGGAAGTGTCTAGATAATAAATTAGTGCTGATGGATTGGCAGTGTCTACAGACACACATTCTATTTTAGTTAACAGGATTTAGAGTGTCTCTTGACCCTAGAAACTATAATCCTACAGTTACTATTGAGAGTAAATACTTAAAGATAAAATAAATGCCTCTCATTAAGCACATGTCTAGTTTAGATAGAAATTAGTCATAAGCATGTTATTTTTGTTTTTTAAGAAAATAGATTTCAAATGATAGTTTAAAATATCATAGAGCAGAGTGATTTTTTTTAACCATTTAGAATTTCTGGTTAACCATTTAAAATTTCTCAAGGAAAAATATTAAATAATACAAATATAAAAATAGTGTGTACATAATAAGATAAAAGTTCAAATATTATCACTTGACTATAAAGTGAAGTTTAGGGTATGATGTTTTTAAAAGTGCATTTAACATTGTATTTGATGACACTTGCCTTCTCTAAAACCGCTGGTATTTGAGACCAAGATAATCATACCATGTCCCAGTAATATGGCCACAAAATTAAACTCTACTCTATCACCACCCTTACAAATCCCCCCACCAGGAGCAAGCTTCACATCACCTGCCAGTTCATAACCCACCTCTTTGTGACTCTGTCCTGCTGACAATAAATCCCCTCACCAGCTAATTGAACAGATGCACCCAGTGCTGCTTCCTAAAAATCCACAAAGCTGGGCTTTGATGGACAGCAGAAAGTGGCACAACGGAAAAAACAAAAGCCTTTTAACTGAGAGCACTGCTTTGTTCTGCTCTGAACTTTAAGGTCACTCCAGCTCATTCTGGAGGCTGTGAGGATCTTAATTTTTACTCAACCAATGTACTTGCAGCTGTCATTCTTTCCAATATTAAAAGTTCAGCTTCTCCAGTGTGGGGAATTGAGGGAGAGGGGAATGAGAAGAGCTTGTTGTGGACTAAAAACAGCAAGAACCAGTAAAATCTGGCTTGGCTCTGAAGTACAAAAAGTTATTTTCAAAGCCTATAAATTATGACATAGTGATTAACATGTAATTTAAATATATTTAAACAACAATTATATCACATTTCCAGCCCAGCTAATTGGCCTCACAGATGTTCCCTTGGAGCTACATTGCCCTTCCAGGGGGGAAATGAATGAGGTGCTTTTTATCATGGAAAACAGATAAAAAAGCAAACTGAAAAAAATGGAAATAGAAGCATAAAAAGCAGCCAGCACCCCTAAAAACAATGAATGCTGAGGGGCTTTGCTTAGCATTTTTCCATTTTAATGTGGAAAACAGGGAAAAGCATGAAGAAGATGCTCTATTCCTGTGCTGCTATTTGGCAGGCTGTCCAGAGATAGAGTTGGCAGGTTTCTGACTGAGACACTTGTCAAAGCAGGGACAGTGGGTGCATTCTAATAGGGCGCAGCCTTGCCTCCTGTCTTGGAGCAGGCTAACTACCAAAGGTACAGTTCTTTTTAATACAATGCCTTTATAATCAAAGTCATTCTGGACCAGGTAATGAAGATAAATAATGAACTGTTTCCTGATGAAGAATGGCTTGGGAGTTAGTCCCTCAATCATTTATCTCTCAAGTTTTATGAAATGCAAAGTGTACAAGTTCCTTAGCTGTAATTTTAGTTGAATATTTCCCAGTACAACAAATCTTACAAGAGTTTAAAGGTTCAAAGAAACAATGGTATTTACTCAGGTTTTGGCATATCTAGCCTTTTAACATTTAATCTAAGAATTGAAATAAATTCACTCCAGCCTTATTTCATTCTTGATTTTTTTTTCTAATAGTCTCTGATACTATCTGATAATAGAGTATGAATCCTGAAAGACCAATGGCCATGTTTCTTCTAGTACATCCTACTATCTCCAGCATCTACCACAGTGCCTTTGCTTTTATTGTTGAGATTTAATATGTATTTGTTAAATACTTACTAGTTAATCAGGACTTGATGATGAGGATAAGGCCAGGGTTTTTAATATGATCAAATTCTGATAGGCAGTTGTCGTAGTTCTTGTACCATCCCTATATTTTACAAATCTCTGGACTGTATTGAAATTTCCTTTCTTAAATTTTATGAAGGAATATATTTGTATCTTTCTAAAAGGTAGTAAAGTATGCCTATATTTAAGATAATTAGAGAACAGCTAAACATTTAAAAGTGACTTTGATGAGTGGCTTGGGCATACTGATAACTTGACTTTAAAAATTCAGTTTAGCTGATATGAATATTTAAATGTGTATTTTTATATACTGATGCAGAGCTTACAAAGTTCATTTATACATAAACCTATTTTGTCATCCCTAAGAACAAAGTAAAGAGACCAAGAATGAAAACTAAGGCCTGAAATGATTCATGATTGACCAAATTCATAGTAGTTGGGACTGAGGCCCAAATTTCTAACAGGATATAAAACAATATACTCAAAGCATAATATCACTTCTATATATTACATACTAAATATGTATCTAGAAGCAACATAACTTTCCATTCACTAATGCAAGGGTAAAGAAAGTATGGTGCATATTCATTATGGGGTACTATTTGGCCATGAGAAAGGATGAAATACATAATATAATCTACTTTATCACCTTCTAGATACATTTTTTTTGTTGTTGTGTTTTAAGAGAAAAGCTCATGCTATGATATGAGCCATTTCAGTCATTTGACATGTAAAGAAAGAAAGTGTACCTCATTTACAAGTATAGTTAATTATTGATTGCTTTTTTCCTTTCTTCTAGGGTTAATTAGAAGAATTCTTACTATTAACTTACATTTTCAATGTATTGAAAAATTTCTTTTTGTGTATAACTTTCCTTTTCAGGAATTGAATTAAAATATTTAATTTCCTCAAAACATACACTCATTGCATAATACATTCAGTTTTAATGTTTAGGGAAATTCACTGTTGTGCACGTTTTCCACTTTAGTTCATACAACTCATGTGCTTTTTCGTTTTCTTTCTTTTTTAATTTTTCATTCATGTTGCCTCTTATTATATCCATCATTCCATTTTTCTTTTCTATTAGAGTGAAATTGGACACAGCCCTCCTCCTGCCTACACCCCCATGTCAGGAGTAAGTATTTCATGATCAACCTTCACCTCAGGATTTTTGGTCTTTGCTTACCATGTTTCTTCTCTCACATCTCCCCATAATTTCTTTATTTTGCCTTGCCAACAGTGAGTTAAGAATTTGTAGACTGTGAGCTGCCTTTGTAGGTGTCTTTTATCTCAGTAGATAATCCAAAGCTGAGATATCATGCATCATCAGTAGCTTCAACTTTCATCTGAAGGATTTACATGGGCTCATAAATTATTCTTCTAGATTAGGAGGTTATCTTTACTGCCATAATTACAGGTCATGTGCTAAAAAGGCAGAATCTCAGTGATGATTCTCTAGTTACAGACTAGAGACTCAGACACAGTAACCACAGAATAAAAAGAAGTAAGGAAATGTCACCATTCACAATGTATCACTGTAATTCTGCTCTTAAAGTTATTGTGAAAATTCACTTTGCATTTTTCTATCATAAATGGGCAATTGTGGGAAAATGACATCAAACACTTTTTTATTTGATCACCTTACCTGGTTAGTAAAATTTTTAAAAATGTATTTCCAAATTATTTTCCCATGATTTACCTTTCAAGGGAGATGGGAATTATAACTGTTTCTAGTTTGTAATTCTGATTCATTAGCCACTAAGGAAAAAATAACAAAGTAGTAAATACTGTGATTTTCTTTGAAATACAAGCTTTAATATCTTTCTGGTTGGTAGCACTCATGTTTTACTACCATTCCTAACCAAAGCTTCTCTCCAAATGTGCTTTTTACTATTAACAGAACCAGTTTGTATACCGGGATGGGGGTTTTGCGACAGAACAAGGAATGACAGTGCCCTATAGGGCCACCACAAGCACAATCCCAGAAGCACCAGTTGCTCAGGGTGCTGCAGCTGAGATTTTCGATGACTCCTGTTGTAATGGTACCCTACGCAAGCCCGTGCAACCCCATGTCCAAGAGGACAGTAGCACCCAGAGGTACAGTGCTGACCCCACAGCGTTCGCCCCAGAACGGAGCCCACGAGGAGAGCTGGATGAAGAAGGTTACATGACACCTATGAGAGACAAACCCAAACAAGGTAAAGACCAAACATTCAGAAAACAATTGCCACCCTCATTCACTTTTATCAAAAGTTACAATGTATTGTATGGGAATTACTGGACAGCTGGGCTGTGTAACATTGTGACCAAGAAAAGGCCTAGGCTCCTGTCCCTTGTGGTATAGTTGATGAAACAACCAGCAGCATGTGCATTACCTAGGTGCTGCTGCTTAGAAATCAGAATCTCAGACCCCACCTGAATAGGATCTTCAGGGAATCTGCATGTACAGGCAAGCTTAAGAAGCACTCTCCTTCACTGGAATGTGTGAATTAGGTAGCATAGCACAACTGCAGAACCTTTATTGTGATGGACAAAAAGACCGGTATTGCCATAAGTGTCTGAAGCTTTTTTTTGTGTGTGTGTGTGTGGTACTGGGGATTGAACTCATGGGCACTTGACCACTGGGCCACATCCCCAGCCCTTTTTTTGTGTTTTTATTAGAGGCAGGGTCTCACTGAGTTGCTAAGTGCCTCGCCATTGCTGAGGCTGGCTTTGAACTCGCGATCCTCCTGCCTCAGCCTCCCAAAGTGCTGGGATTACAGGCGTGCGCCACCGCACCCAGCTAAGTGTCTGAAGCTTTTGATGGCACCAATAGAATATGTGGTAGCGTCATTAAAATGACATAGTTTAAATAACATAGTTTATTTTAGAAAATTATGATTTCTAATATAATACTTCTCAAAATTGAAGATTTTAACACTATATGTGCTTCCATATATCACCAGTCCTGAAAAAAATGATTCATGGTTTTATAAATCTCAGCAATGACTTTGTAAAAGTTAGTGGTAGAAATGTTAAACAACCAAATAAAAAATGTTTCAGTTTTGAGAAAAAAACACAAGTGCCTCTTTCCTTCTATGCTAACAGCATCACAAAACAGAGATGAATAATTGATATTAAAAATCATGATATTGTCTCTGAGTTTTCAGTGTCAATAGCCATATTTTAAGACTCTATATGAGAGCCTCTATGTCATTTTTATGTGATTATGTTCACTTTTATAAAATACCTTTTAGAAATTCCTGAAGACACAATAGAATGTACAGTTTAATATACAGAGTTGTCCCAAACTGACACAAATGTAGGTTTTGTGGAGATTTGGCAGATTCCCTGAAATAAGAGTTCTCTTAGGAAGATTGTAACCTCAACCAGAATTATCCCTCCATAACTGCACAGCTGTACAAGTTTATATCAGGACAGCAGATAACAAGATAGTGTTGAAAAATGGTAATATAAGCTTCTAAGAGAAGAATAAGTCTATATAGACTCACTGAAGAGTATTCTTAGATTTTATCTCTGAACACTGAGATCCAAGTATCTATAATATGTTCTAGCCTAGTCCTCAGAGTACAGAATATTATTGTAGGCATTCCTACACTTTAAGTTAAGAACGTTCTGAAATCTGCTAAGAAAATTCAAAATCTAGCTACCTTATAAGTTCTTCATACTCCCCCCCCCAAAATTAAATCTTGCTACTAACTATATAGTTCACCCTACTCCTATAGGGGCAAAAGTAAAAACAGTGTAATAGAATGAGAATATTATATAAGAGAAATTAGAAGATTTGAATTCTCTCTGAAGCTGGAAAAGTAAGGTTTGCTCAAGAATTATGATAGGGATGAAATGACAGTGTTTTCTACTTTTTGAACTATAATTCATATACATGATGGAGGGATATTCAAAAGTGCCTTTTAGTTTGCACTAGTTTACTAGACAGTAAATTCTATCAAGCATGTGTTTATTCAGGGAAAAATATTCCTGGCTTGATGGGATTTCACTTTGTACATGTTGGGCTAAGAATAGGGGACAGAAAGTTTGTTTTGTAAAGGTAATACCTTAAATCATTCTGCCTTCTTCATATCCTGACTCCAAAATAGGAATACCTTAGGTTTTTATGTGTATTGTAAAAACAGAGGACAAAGAGAAGGATTCTAGTAGATATGTGAATATATATCTTATTGTACTCTATTATAGATTTCAAGGTGAAACTCAGCTTGAGAAAACAGTGTTAGTTATAAGAGTTATTTTTATTTTAGGCCAATATCTTTTCTCTAAATGGATTTATTAAATTGAACCATGAAAAGTAGACACTGCTTTATCATAAAAATTACTATTTTATATGATTGAAACTAATAATTTGCTCTTTTGTGACTATGATTGGACTTTGGAAATAAATGTTATGATTATACTTATTAAGCAAGTGCGTATGTAACATCAAGCATGTAAGATGTCTGTCAGATTTATTTTATTAAAAAGTTGAAATCTTTCCTGAGCTACTTCCCCTTTCCTAGGCACAAAAGCTTTCTGGGAGTAGCTCCAATCAAAAGTTACTGGTATAGGGCTAGGGTTGTGGCTCAGCGGTAGAGCGCTTGCCTAGCACGTGTGCGGCCCAGGTTCAACCCTCAGCACCATGTAAAACAAAGGCATTGTGTACAACTGAAACAAATAAATAAATATATTTTTAAAATTACTGGTTTAGGCATTCTTGGCAAATCACATAGGCTAAAAACACGATTCTTCATCCACTTTTCTTGGCACAAGGTTAAGTCATGAACCTTTTGGATTTTCAATATTTTTGTAAAATTTCTGATTCCTCCACATTGAAGGCTATTTAACTCAGACAGGTCATCTTATTTTTAAACGTAAACTACCAGTTTTCAGAAAACAAAATCATTTACACATCCAACCCATATGTGGGACAGACAAATATAATTGGATGGAAAGAAGAGAAATCTAGAGGACAGGAATTCTGACCCTGGCCTTGTCAGTTCCTTGCTTTGTCATGAATATTTTTGGCCCACTTATTCCTTTTTGCATAGGGCAGTAGTAATCTACATACAGCTTTTCTTGAGAATTTGTGTTCTAGACAAAGAAGCTATCCTTAGTATGATTATCATTTTTCTGAGAGCAGATGCTAGCTGATATTTCTGTGTTCCTTCAGAATACCTGAATCCAGTGGAAGAGAACCCTTTTGTTTCTCGGAGAAAAAATGGAGACCTTCAAGCTTTGGATAATCCCGAGTATCACAATGCTTCCAGTGGCCCCCCCAAGGCAGAGGATGAGTATGTGAACGAGCCTCTGTATCTCAACACCTTTGCCAACACCTTGGGGAATGCTGAGTACCTGAAGAACAACGTTCTGTCTGTGCCAGAGAAGGCCAGGAAAGCGTTTGACAACCCTGACTACTGGAACCACAGCCTGCCCCCCAGGAGCACCCTACAGCACCCAGACTACCTGCAGGAGTACAGCACAAAATATTTTTATAAACAGAATGGACGGATCCGGCCTATCGTGGCAGAGAATCCTGAATACCTCTCTGAGTTTTCGCTGAAGCCAGGCACTGTGCTGCCTCCTCCACCCTACAGACACCGGAATACTGTGGTGTAAGCTCAGCCCTGGTTCTAAGGTGGAGAGACACACCCGCTCCAATTTCCCCAACCCCTCTCTTTCTCTGGTGGTCTTCCTTCTATCCCCAAGGCCAGTAGTTTTGACACTTCCCAGTGGAAGACATAGAGAAGCAATGATAGTTCCTCGCGTATCTAACTTGAGCATAAGAAGGAAAGACTGAAAGAGAAAGACAGGAGGAACCACACTGTTTCTTCATCTCTCCGAATGGGTTGGTTAGGAAAGTGAACAGCTGGAGAAGGACCAGAAAATATAAGGCAATACTGCCTACTGTCAAACTAGCTCTCTCTCTTTCTTTCCCTCCCTCCCTCTTTCTGTTCCTTCCTTCTTTCTTTCTTCCCTTTTTCTATTGCAGATGGTTGAACCACCCATACTATCTGTTCCTTCCTGTAGTAACTGATGACCATATACAGTATCCCTGGGGATCATTAAATTTCCATTAGAACAAAAGGATAATCATTTCAGTAACATGATACTAACTGAGATTCAGAATCTAATTTTTTCCTCAATAATGTCTATCCTGGCAAGGAAGAATGACAATCCCAGCTTTCACAATTTTTAAATCTTCACCAACTTCATATATAGTAATTTTGTCTGGAAGCCTTTTCTGATTTTTTTTTTCCTTCTCCTCTTTTCCTTCTCCTTCTCTCACTTTTTTTTTTTTCTTTTTTTTTTTTTTTGCTTTGGCTTATGTCTTTACATTGGTTACTTTCCTATTTGGGGCTTTAATTTATAATTACAAAAAATATTTCCATCAAAGCTTCTTGATATAATTTTTAAAATATTTTAATATGATTAAATGGCCACTATTTTAAAAATGCTGTCTTTAAAATTAGAAGGGGAAGGTCAAGACACTAGTTAAATGCTGCATTGAATCTAGCATTCATATTTTGCACTATTGAATATAGTCTCCCTCCATCTTTACATTCTTCAACATTTTCTTCTCTTCCATAAATGGCAGTACTTGATAGGCAGTTGGTAATCTTAAGAATAGAAGGAATTGAAGAGATAGTTCTATGTGGTTCAAGAAAACTACTGATACTTACAGGGTTGGTCCAATGGGGGAATCTGTGAACTGGAAGAAACACACTGGATTGGGTATGTCTACTTGGAAGATATTCAGAAATGTAGTTTGCACTTAAGCTATAAATTCATTTGTTATTTTTCTGAACTCCATTTTGGATTTTGAATGAAGCAATATGGAAGCAACCAGCAAATTAACTAATCTAAGTACATTTTTTTAAGAGCTAAGATAAAGACAGACTGTGGAAATGCCAAATGAAGCAAATTAGGATTTTGGAACAAAATCCGGGTATTACAGTGAGAGAGCAAGCACATTAGCTCTGTAGGATATCATGTTTGCTACATAAGGAAATTTGTTCAGTTTGAATATTCCATATGAAGGAATGCAAGTAAAGGATTGATTTGAATTCCATGGAATTTCTAGTAAGCGACTCTCTTTATATTGAATAGAAGGTAACTCTTTGCATAAACTGGTATAATAAGAAGAAAAACACAAATATTCATAGCTTGTGGGTAGGTCCTTGGGTCAAAATTTGTAAATAAATGTGAAAAGTCTTCTCATGCAATCATTTTATTCTCCAACACATGAATCTTTTGATATTTCAACTAAGAACTCTTTCTGCACACACTGCATCCGAGATGTAGAAACATCTGTGACTTTTCATTTTAAAGAATATCTACTGAGTTAAAATGAGTGACAGAAACAAATGACAGCTGAGTCTCTAGTAAAGCAGGGGCTCACATTAGTTGAAAAATTGGATATATATCTCTGTTTTCTGTTTTGCCCCCAAATCATTTATATTTTTTTTAAAATCTTATTTTTAATGTTTAAGTATTGGGAGCAAAGGAGATTCAATAACCTGAAGAAAATCAATTAAACCAAAAATGTCCATTGGCAAAGCAGAGAGAGATTAGATGGAGAAAAATCCAAGGAAATCTGTTTCTACCCATTTTGAAAAATAAATTGATTCATCCAAAACCTATTTATTCAACAGATATTGATTTAGAGTCTACTAAAGGCACTATGTAATGTGGGGAACATAGAAACAAATATAATATCATCCCTAACTTCAAAATTTTGCAGTCATGACTTATTTGGAATGAAATTGTAACTTCTCCATGAGCTCAAAGAATCAGATTTCACGGATTATTTTGTGAGTAGCATTTATAGAATCAGATTTTTTTGTTTTTGGTCAAAGGTCTCTTATGAACTCATTTGTGACATGAATAAAACATCCTTTGAGTTACTGAAATTAACAAATAGGATAATTTCTACAATATCCTCCAAACACCTTACTGGCTCATTGGCCTATCTGGATTCCAACTTCACCATTAAAACAATGGCCAATGATGAATGATGAATAGTGGAATCCCTTGGAGGTGCTGGGGTGGGTCTCAAGCTCTCAGGAGTGAGGCAAGCTGAAAGAGTGAGGTAAAGGAAGAGCGAGTTAGTGAGATTCTTTCTAGTGAAGTTCACCATCACTTTCTCAAGGATGAAGACCAAGAATGACTCAGGACCACAACTCACCATCTCAAAGCTCTTCCCCTCCATTCAGAGATGTTTCTAGGAAAAGAGCACCTCATCTTTGTACCCATGAGAATTGAATATAAACCCCTCTTTCTAGATAAATCTGTATCAAGTTGTCATTGACAGCACTACTTGAGCTTTTCATTTAATATTCATATAACTTTTACCATATGAATGGGAAACAGAATCACCTAACTTTAAGAAGGAAAAAATAATAATATTTTTTCTACTGTTAAGGTCATAGATATATACTTAGCATATGTAGCCTCTTTTCTCCTAAAACACAAGACTTACAGTTCATGTAACTTCCCTGTAATCACTAGAGATTGATGTAAGTACAATTCAAACTGATCTACAGTGCTTAACAATAGCACCACTTTGTCATTCCTTTTGAATGATTTGTCTCATATGCTTGATTTCCATTGTTTTGGGCTTTCATTTTTGTTTTATATTTGTCCCCTAGGAAAACATATTTGACAGTATATAAGAAGGAGGAAAAAAAGAAACTAATATTTTTTAACCCAGTAGAGTGAAATCTTAACAAACACCAGTTAAAGCTTGCAAATTGCTTTGGAATATCACAATCCAGAGGCCAGTGGTATCAATGGAAATATGCAGAATCAATTGTGTAAATTTGAGAAAAATTAATATTAATATTATATTGACTATAGTTTTTAAATCACCAGATTTTGTCAATTGAACCTATCTTACAGAATCCTATTTTCAGACACAGAAAAACCTTATAAATGGTTGTTTAAAGAATTAGTTCTTAAACAGGTGCAAAAAGGTGTCTTCGAAACCTGAGTAAATCCAGAAACACAAAGCATGTGCCGCAGGGAGGTACTTAGATGACCTAGCAGCTGTTGGTTTTCTGAATATTATTAGTAGCACAGGTTGGATGAGAGTGTTTTCTTCAGAAGCATTCTCGAATACCGTGGGAAACAAAGCAATATTCAAATTCTATTAAAACTAAGAAACTTAACTTTTTATATCAGGAAGAATGACCTAGCAGTTGTACCTTGAAGTTCTTCCTGGTGTGTCAGTGTCAAGGATGGACATGGCAGGAGCGAGGATGGTGCTCATCTCCAATGCTGGAGAAAGATCGTAAAAGGGCTCTGAGGCTTTGCTGCTAGATGAACTTGGAAGGATGATTAGTGCACTTTGAGAAGTGTCAAAAAGCAAAAGAAAATTAACATCATTTAAGCCTGACAGGAAGGATGTAAATACAAATTTTTTTTAGAGCTATCTAACCTTTATTTAAAAACTTGAATTATTCGCCCACCTGTAGTTGTTAATTATTTAACTAGTCTATGTAGTTCCTAAGGTAATAGAAAGGGGGATCATGAAAGCATGTATATAACTGGACAGAATCACGATAATGCTGTAAGATGTAGATTTAGTTAGGTTGTTATCTGATGTCAAGCAGTTTTAATATTACTAGTTAAATCAAACTAGGAAACTAACCATAAGTATAATGTAACAAAATAAAATTCAGGATATGAAAACGTAGGATGTAAAATTAAGTTTGCCATTTAAATTGTAACTTGTGGGGTTTAGCTAAGAGTAGGCATCTATGGTTCCAACTTTGGGAACTCTTTAAAGCACTACAATTAAATTATTTCTAGTCTTCTTATTTCTTTATGACTTTTCAAAAGTATTAAGTGTAAAGAGAAATTTATTTTATGTTTTTCAGTTTGTTTTGCAAACACCACCTTGTAGCATTTAGCAGGTAAATATGTTGCATGAGACTTTAAGTAAGAAGTCCTCAAAATGAAGTAAAGAAGATGAAAATATTCTATTACCTTATGCAGAGACGAGAGAGAGAGAGAGAGAGAGAAGGAATGCTGTCATTTAGAAAGCAAACAAACTGTATTTAATTTTTGACATATCCTTTGTTTCCTCACCATGCCTTTTAGCCTCCAAAACCAACAAGGAATTAGTTAACATTTTTTTTTTTTTCTGACAAATACATGTTAAACCAAACATTTTAAATGACTTTATTGTCATCATTTTGGACTCTAGGTTTTAGACTGATGATTTGGTATGGGGCAAATGAAAAATACAGGTATAACCTTTTAGTGGTTAAAAAGCCAGATAAATCAACTTCAATTGTATACACTGTGGGCAGAGTATCTTGCTGTGTCTGTGTTCATGGACTCTGGTGTGCATCAGATGAAGGACAGCCTTGTACCTGTCTAGACACATACAGGCACACTGGTGCCTGCTTGCTATTTGCTTAAGAACACATAACAATGTGTGGATGTAGATAACATATAATTTTAGAAGGTCATTATCGATAGAGACCTTATTCTCACTGTTACTACAGTGGGGCCAGCTTTTGTACTTCTGGGTAGAATTGAATACCATTTTTTTTTTTTTCCTGATTCTGGAGATGCTTTTGCAAAAGGAGTTTTCTCTGCAGTTGTGAACACGAAGCTGTTGTGGGTATCCTGTGAGGCCAGGAACCCTTGACTTTGTGTGGGTTAATTTCTTTTAACACCATGGGCTGCTTTGTTCAATTCATTAAAAGAAAGGATTCTCTAAAATAGTAGAAATTCCAGTTACTGTTCAAGTTCCACTGATTTTGTAGAGGAGCAAAATAATAGAATATGTCACTTTTCCAAACTGCTGCCTCATCTCATTCCTAGCCAGGTGATATTTTTGGGCAAGAAGAAAAAAATCTACTAGAGTCATGTGTTGAAAAGACTCCAAATCCCAATTTCATGGGGGCATTCACATGGAAAACACTCTTTGACAGTCAGCTTTTCAAGTATATGATTATCTTGTTAGGAATCACAGAAAATTTTATTTCTGTCTGAACTTTAGAGGAAAATAGCACACTTACTTTTTTTTTTTTTTCCCTCCTCATTGGCACAGCTGCCCTTATTGTCTTCACTTATCTACCACCCTAACTCAAAGTGGTTCATTAGGATGCTGACCCTCTCTTAAGCCATAGTGGATCTCTGGGGTCCCACACCCCGCTTTGCTATATACTGACGTAGCCTTTACCCTCAGATGCCTGATTTTTCCATAAAAGATGTTACCAATTTGGACATTATTTAAATTATTTGTCAAATAGATTACTGCATGGAGAATACTTTAGTATATTAAAATTGTTTTTTCCATGAAGATTAATTCTCATGTTCTTCTTGAATTTGAGATGAAATCAGCCCCAACATGCATCTCAAAATTCACATACATGCACATGTTCTTCTAGGTCTTAGATATACTCTTTCTGTAAATCTATATATGTAACTGAGAAGTGATTTTGCTAGAAAATTAGCTTATTTACTTTATTCATCTTATTTTATTTCTAATTGCAAATATTTTACAGCTGCTGTAATTTTATTTTTCCAAGCGAGTCTTATTATCATAAAGGTAAAGGCTTTCCAACTTTGAGAACCGCCTGTGACTTTTCTTCAGACCATTCACCCATCTAACCAGTTTATAAGGAGTGCAGTTTCACTGTAATGGAAATCCATGTTTTCTGATAGAACACCATTTTTTCTCCTCCTTTGGTCTTTAAGGACATATTTCTTTTAATGCTCTAGCAAATTGTCCCAGTATCATGAGAAGTGGTTATATTTGTCCAAATATACAAATATAGGAAAATAAAGTTTCTTACCCATAGGCAATAGTTTTCCTTGTCCAAGCCACTTTGCCTTTTCTGCTATTTTTATCCATAATGTGTATATGTTTCCCCCCAGGCCTGTAGCCCTTTTGAAAAAAAGCAAATCAGACCTTCTATGTATTGACTTAAACCTGGTTTTCAAGTATCATTTCCAGGGTTTTCAGTTAATGGAGGGGTTGTACCTTTCCCCTTAATGTGTGAGTCGTTTTCCTGTATATTTCTGGATCTCTCAGGGGCTGGGAGGGGGGAGTGAGGGAACTACAACCATAGCACTCCAAGAACCCTTTTGGAATTACTACAGTAATCAACTACGAAAGTTATTTTCTAAATGTAGATATGTAAGCTGTTCTCTTAAAGTAAGGTACTTTGAAATATGTAGCATAAACTGGTACTGCTGTTAAATGGGTCGATTATTATACTGAGCAGCTGTGCGAGGGCAGCTAACTTTGAATGCGCATCTCACTGGCTGGTGTGTCTACATCTCATATTGTGAGCACCAGGGATTGCACCACTGCATGTTGAAAATGCTTTTTCTCACGGTTTGACTAGTCTTCATCTCTTTCTTGAGCATCGGAACATGATGTTATGATGTAATGAAAATGAGATGAACGTGTCACAGGATTCATAGCACAAAACAATACACCACGTGAAATATCTCAAACTCTCATCTCATGCACACATCAAAGTAGTTGACTAATGTCAGTTTGGGTGATAAAGGGAGACACTTTACCAAAAGGCAGAGTTGTGTTCACGTCCTTATTTTCTTAACTTGTAAAAGAAAACAAGTCCTCTCTCCTGTTGAAGTATCTTCAAAGGACAGGGGTACAAAAATAACTTGGTGGTAAGCCATCAGTGTTCCATTTAAATTCCAGCGTTCAAAGTTAGCTGCCTTTTTGAAATAAACAAACAAAAAATACTACTGTATGTTTGAAAATGTGAATAGTATTTTTATAGCTTGTTAAAGACATGGCTAGTTGCATTTGTAAATAAGGATGATGTTGCTTTGATTTTCTTTTGTGAACATCTTTATTTGGAACATAATTGTCTTTAGGGTTGATTTGTATATAAGTAATTGGCTTGTGATTGTTTCTTTTTTGGTTGGAAGTTATCATTTTGACATTACTCGTGATTCTGTGTTCAGCACTATTGTGATGTGTCCAACCTCTGCACTCGCTTACACAATAGGATATGCCAATTGTGTGTGGTGTAATGTTATTTTAATTTTTTTTCTATTTTATCTATGAAGGATTATGCACTTAACACATACTAACTTTTTTAATGTTAGGTATATTTTTAGTATAATTTCCCTTATTCGCTCCTTTCCTCCAGCCCTTCACACCTTTCCCCTCCCTTCCCCTGATTTCTGTTGTTATTCGAGAATGAGGGAGAAACAGTATTTTAAATTTATGTAATTAGGCTTTTCAGTTAGTTCTCAAGGATCCTCCTTTGGCTCTTGGGGAAGAATTATACCTGTTCAAGGCAATTATAGAATGCGAACTGCTTTGCCTCATTCCGTACTGATCATCCCAGCTGAACAATTTGAAAACTGTTCTGCCTTTTTGTTACATGAATCTGTCAGAAATATATTTTTAATTTAATATAAATGAAATTCAATAAAATATGAAACAAATGTTCTCTTCTGTGTCAGAAATTTGTAATAAGGAACACCGGTTGGGGAAAAACAGGTTTGTTCTGGATTTAATCACCTAAAGATGTGAAAATGGATTTTTTTTACCATATTTATGAATCTCATTAATTATTCCTCGAGCCCTTTGGTTGTTTGGACTGTGATCCATTCCATATGCTTTCACCATTCAACACATATGCCTACCGATGTGAGCAGACTACTCATCTGTGCAGACTCTGCTTAATTAACTGTGGTTGGTTCGTTTCTTTGGAATAAAAAAAAAAAAAAATCAGCCGGGCGCGGTGGCGCATAATCCCAGCACTTTGGGAGGCTGAGGCAGGAGGATCACGAGTTCAAAGCCAGCCTCAGCAATGGCGAGGCACTTAGCAACTCAGTGAGACCCTGTCTCTAATAAAATACAAAAAAGGGCTGGGATGTGACCCAGTGGTCGAGTGCCACTGATTCAATTACCAAAAAAAAAAAAAAAATCATAAAATATTTTGTAGGTTGAATCCAAACAGTAATTAACATTTATTTCTTACTGATTGCAATTTTAAAAAATAATGGTTCCTCTCAAACCTTTTGTTGTAAAAAATATCAAATGTCAACACCCTTCTTCCAGAGAAGGAGGGAGACCTTAAATAGTCAATCATTTGACTAACAATTAAGATAAGCCCATGGAACTGCAGGAAAGTGATTTCAGAGGCATTAGTAACATGAACAAGATTTAAGCATTGACTATTAGTTCTTCGTTCCTCCAAAGTTTGATAATTTTAAGATTCTAATAACTTCTCACTAGAGAGTCTACAATTCTTTCAAATTACTACATTTGGTTGTACATGGTTTCAACTGAGTCAATGGACAAAAACACATTTTAATGTAATATATCTTAAACCTGTTCAGTTATGGCACTTTAAATATCCTGCTAAGAACACCTCCTACTATTTGCATGGACACGTACACAGACTCTCCCTTAGATGTTTTGACCTTTTCATATGAAATCATTGTCATCTCAGTGTTCAGGGTGAGATAATGTTAGAAAGCTCTGCATTTTAAGCCATTGATAGAGTGAAATAGAGGGGGGTAAAAAAAAAAAAAAAAAAAAAAAAAAAACTTGTGTTCCTAATGCTTTAAGGTACAATTGAAATTTCCAGTGGCACCATGCTAGTTTATAGCAACTGTAATACTGACCAATTACACAGTCCTTTACCACGTATAAAAAATATTCTGCATATCACTTTGCTTTCTATACCCTTTTGAAATAAGTACTATTGGAAGAGTCCTGCTCCTCCCTCTAAGGAAAATAAAATAATAAATCTAGAGTCAGGCAAACATTACTAACAAGTGTTACCTGCAAAGCCGCATCTTCTGACAAGTATTATTCTTTCCTCACTCATTCTAACAGCAATGTTCTTTAGGCTAACACATTGACCCTGAGTAAGACTACCAGTGGTCTTCCTCAGTCCCTTGACAACTGCTCTTGTAATACAACTAAACACTTCACTCTACTTCCTCAAACTACCTGGGAGAGACTTATCCATAATGAAGAATCAGGTTGTTTTCATTCAAGAAAGATAAATGCAACACAATCACAAGTAAAAAGCTTTAAAATAATGATGATGAAAAGGAGCCTACTGATTAAGTATGGTTTTATAAATCTTCTTGATAAAGGCAGATTTTATATATCATAAAATATTGCAGATAACCACATTTATCTCTGGCAACGTTAATGTATACATTGATGTTAAATATAGGTGAAACCTCACATAAAGTACCTAATTTATAAATATTGATATATCTTATGAGGTTTATTATATATTAAATAGTCATTAGAATCTGAAACACTGCAAAGAATCTGATTCTCATTGTTTCAGTCAGTTTAATGTTGCTGTGAACAAAAAAACTGACAAGAACAACTTAGAGGAGGAAACATTTATTTTGTTTCATGGTTTCAGAGGTTGAGTCTATGGTCAGATGATTCCATAGGTGATAGAGAACATCATAGTGGAGGGGCATGGTGGAGGGAAACAGCTCAGCATATGGCAAACAGGAAGCAGCAAGAGGTCCACTCACCAGAGACAAAATATAAAACACCAAAATCATACACTCAGTGATCCACTTCCTCAAGTCATACCCCACCTGCCCAGTTACTACCCAGTTAATTCATATTAGTGGATTAACCCACTTCTTAGGTTAAAACTCTCAGAATTTAACCATTTTACTTCTGACCGTTTCTGCATTGTCTCACCCATAAGCTTTTATAGGACACTTGTTATCCAACCAATAACACTGATACAATATCAAATTTTATTTAAAATAATAATGGTGTGGTGAGAGACTCAGGCAGAGACTGTGACATATATTAGAGCTTCAAGACTAAAATGAATAACAAAATTCAGCCTCTAGCTACTCTTTTCTGCTGTATACTCCAAGATCCTGAATTCACAATTGTTTAATTTTAAAAGCCCTATGGGTATATACATATACATTTTTATACAGAATATAGAAAAAGAATACATTATATAAAATATTTAAACATATTTATATATTGGAAAACTTCATACAAAATCTTTATTTTTAAGCTCTTTCAACACAAGCGCCAGATATATATCAAACTGCAAGGTACAGTCATAAAACTGTAGGCTGAGCAGGTGCATAGTTAGCTAATTGTATTTCCCTCCACAGTATTATCAAGCTGCATGATAAACCATGGGGAGCAAAGCCACTAGACAACCATCTTAAGATTAGAAACAGAAGACTGTCACCCAGATAGCAATTTTAAAGCTATAAACAGAACAATTCACCACAAGATAGCAATCAGGAGACTGTAAACCAAATGGTACACAGGAGACATGTGAATATTGGCATACCTGCTTTTGCAAGCTACCCATAGGTTTTTTTAAAAGAAAAAATACCCCTCTTGAAAACTATTTCACCTATTTCTACTTCCTTATCTTTCCAAGATAAGGTGGGAGTTCTACAAAATAATACAAATATTGCGGACTCTTTGACAACTAGGAAAACAAAGCTCCCAAGCTTTAAAAATGTATTCTATTAGCTGCCCACTGATTTCTACTGCAAAGAGTACGTAGATGCACAAAAGACAGATCAGATCTTAATATCTCCTTCCAGTTAACTTAAACTTATTATATTTTTATGTTATCTTCTTCCATGTATCCAGGGACTTTGGGACTCATCCTGCCATTGAAAGTATGCAACTATTATGCTTGTGTGGATTACCAATCACCACCGCCCTGACAACCAAATTAAAATAACAGATATTGGTTGGATGTTTTCCATATACTGGCTTTCTGTATGCATTATTTCATTTGATATTCACTACTATCTTATTAGTTAACTTCTATTATTTTCTTCTTTTCATAAACAAGGAATGTAAAATTTGAGAAAGATTAAAAATGTTGATCAATGCCTAACAAAAGTGTTGGAGCTATAAATTTGCTTGACATTAAAATACTTTATCCCTTACAATCTATTGTAATTACCTTATAATATCAATAATGATGTGGCAGCTATGCTTTTCTTCACAAATGAGTATCCATGAACATTTGAATTTATATGTTCAAAAAATATAATTCAAGTGTGTAAAAATTAAATTTTATATTTTTCTGTAACAAAACTTAATGTCTTTCCCAATTCTAGATTACCCTAGAGGAGAAAATATGAACTGAGCAATTAAGAATTTTTCAGAATCAATTTAGAGTATATTCAGACAATTGAGGGTTTTAGGGCCTGTATTACTAAAAATTCACAAGGTTTTATAGTGATGATAAGTTAACCCTGGTTCATCATAGAAAAAACTTTTATCTACTATAGTTCTGACAGCTTGTTTTCTTGTGATACCTTAGGAGAGCAGACTAGTTATTTTGGTTCATCTGTCTAAACATTATCTCCTTAAAGATCACAACAGAGAAAAGAAGGTTGGCAGGTCAAAGAGGGGATTTTTCAATGCCATGACCCAGAAATGAAACATGATTTCTGCTCATAATTTTTTGGTTAAACTAACCACCTGCTACTACTCAAGCTCAAAGTATAGGAATATGTGGGTATTGAGTGAATGCAAGCTTGTTTGTGAAGTGCCTGATGTAGCATTATGACAATAAAGGAAATGTCTCCTCCTTGCTGAAGTCTAATATTGAAATATTATCAGATTATTGGTAGTTTTCACTATTCTATTCTGTCTTCCTTTGAGATATCTGCATCCCCATCTTTACCCAATCATTTGGTCTAACACACACCCTTTATTCATATGCCCTTACTGTGAGTATGGTCCTCAGGCCTTCCTGCAAAACCCTGAACTTTTTAAGAGCAAACAGCAAAATTTTCCCATGCCCATTACTTCTAGGCTATGAAAACTTGGTTTGGCTACATGTGGCTCTTATTACTCTCATTCCAAAATCAAGTGAAACTTTGTGAGGCCACTTTTCAAGATTCCAGCAGAAAATAGGGAATAGTTTATATTTCCAAACTTAATCTAAGAGAGGTACAGGAAAAAGTCCCATGGTCAAGAACACTCAACAGAATGTGTCATTTTCTTCTTCATTATCATTCTTCCCTCCCCAGATCATTCAGGCTTTATTGATTGAAAAGTGAGTTTGATGTAGAGGTAGGAGTAGTTTGAAGAATGGTATAAATCTAATCAACATTTTTCCAAACAGTAAAGTTAAAAGCCAAAATTTGGCCATTTTTATTTTTCTAGCTCTGCTCCCCATGGTTCCTGAAGAGGAATTACTCATAGATAAAAGAATTATGGGAGGAGGAAAAATAACTATGTGCTGGGTGGTGTATAAAGCAAATCACATGCATTTTTTCACTTAATTCTTATAAATTGTAATGTAAGAGCAGCTCTTTAGCATGTATTACATTCTGAAGATGGTAGGGCACAAGAAAATGACTCAGATGGATGAAAGACAGAAAGCTTTATTAATAGTGAAGCATCAAAACAGAGGACTGCCACACAGAGCCACAGAAGGGTTTCCATCCAGGGAACAAGCTAGAACTGTGGAGCAGCCTTTGTATGGCAAGCTGGTGGGGGACCTGGTTAGGTTTAGAGGGTTTTCTGTGGAATGAGATATTTGAATGATCCATAGCCCATGGAGGAAGGGGATATGCCTAGATAATGGTTTGCTGGGGCCTCTGGCAGTTGTGTTGTAACCCAGGAGTGTTAGAAATATATTAGGGAAGGGATTGAAACGTGGACTTAGCACTGCCCTCAAAGAAGCACTGAAAGCTTCCAGCCATAGTCTTTGCCTCTCTCCCTTCCCCATCCTTCATATGTGATCAAAAGGTGGGCCAAAAGGTAGGGTGATCCAAGCAGAAAGGTAGCAGGCCAGGAGGCAATAATTAACAACTCCTACTACTCCCTGCAGGGAGGAACAATTCCTGGGGCAGGTTACCTTAGCAACAGGTTGGAGGAGGAGGGACAAGGGCTTTGGAGATGTCAGCATTTGATTTCCTTTCCTTTCCAACCAACCCCCATTTTCCCATTGGACCCAACTATTTATTATCTATATTGACTGCCTTTTCTCCCCTGGCTTCAAAATTAAACAACCAGTAGGCCATGTGACTACAATTATTGCCAAAGCCCATCAGGATCTTGGTGATCCTGCCTCTCTAAAGGGACCTAATCTCCTATACACTCTTCAGTAGTCTTTCTTTTCCTTGTTTAGTTTAGACCCTTCCTTTCTCCTGTGTGGCACACTGTCACTTTCATGACTACAAGGACTGTGTGCTCAGTTTCTGAGCTCTCACTTCTCCAGGCACCCACGGCCCCACACTTCCTTTCTCTTGGCTCACTCTGATTTCCAAAGTATTGATTATTGGTAAGTACTTGTCCCCTGGAGTTTCAGGGAAGGGAAAGGAAGTATCTGGAGAGGAAAGAGAATGGCTATACTTATGTTGTTTAAAATAAAATGAAAAATATTTCAAAGTAATGTAATTATTATGCTCATTGGTATTGTAATTCTGGTAAAAACATCTTAATATCTCTTGCATGAGATATAATGTATTACTTCACAGAGCAATTTTAAAAGCATTTGATACTTAATAGGAATATAATTGCTTAACACTCAACAACAAATGATTGGTCTCACTCCTGGTTTATGCTGGATTCCCCCTAACCCTCAGTGAATGACAGAACAGGAAATGCTCATCTTAAGGCATTTCATGCTCTGATCCTCTGATGGGTCAACTTTACTATTATGTGACAAATACCAAATTTCTTATAGAGTTTTCTAATTTTATGAGCTAATTTGAAAATTGTATAGATACAAGGAATAGATAATGAAAAACATTGACATCTTTCTTTCAGAGCATATAAGGGACATTGAAGAAAAGATTTTAACATTGATCAAGATTGAACTAGAATTCTCACTAAGTTTAATAACACTAAGTTTAATTAAACTAAGTTTAAGCCTGCGAGGATCATCAAAGAACAGAAAACAAGGTACTAATCAGATAATCTGCAGTTTCCTGCCTACTCCAATGATCAGGTTGATCTTTAAACTGAAGAAAGAAAATATTTGAAGATAGAGTCTGGTATTATTCAACAGGGGAGTATGATAAAAACAATCAGAACTTTCTGGGAATGAGGATGATAGATCACCTGAAAGTATAAAGTCAACTAAAATAAAATAATTTCAAATGAATTTGTATTCTTCAAGATACATATTTTGAAATATGTTAGAGTACTTATTTTTTGTTTTTTAGTATCCTAAAAATATCAAATTTATTAATACTAATAATTATTGATCATTTTCGCCATTTTCATAGTGAACGATTATTATTGTAGTCTGATTCATACATTTCAAATTCTAAGTGTCCAGGAAATCTAAATACTTGAAAAATGTATTTGATCTCTCATAAATAGTGGTCTTAGATAAGAGGCATGAAAATAGCTTGAGGGCAAAACCCAAACATATAAAAAAGGAGGTTGTTGATTTTCCAGTAGGTAGATTCATAACAATAGCAAAATGTTATATTGCCACCAGAGTCTTATACCTAAAGACAAGTACATAAAATTTCAGAACAACTCAGAGTTTAAACAAATGATAAATGAGATAAAAAAAAATGTTTCCCAGGAGAAGCTGAAGGGAAAGGATGTGGACCCAGAAATGAGGGCTAAGAAGGGAATTAATAATACTTCAGGTATGACAAGACATTGAGTGACAGTGGCATTAGTGACTACACTTCCTAATTAAGTGCCCCAAATCAAGTGACACGAAAGGACCAAAAAAACAAACAAAAGCAGCCACTAGGGAAATAAGTGCTTTGGATTCTTTCTGTTTTCTCTGTAGCCACCAAGTTCGTAGTCTCCTGCTTGGGCCCCTCTCTGGCATTATTGCTTATATTCTGAAATCTCACCATTGTTTATATGGTTCTCTAGGTCACATTTGTAGACTTTTTCTGCAAAAGTCCTCAGCAAGGTTTTTGCCTTGGGAGTAAAAGTACAAATCACAAGGCCAAATGGAGAGGAAGACTTTGAAGTGAACCTTTTAAATTCAGTTGTTTAGCAAAATTGTTATACAGATGAACCCCAGCAAATGTCAAATGTCATCTTGGTAGGGAACTGAAAAGGTAAATGGGCTATGCCCATGGTCCAGGAGTTGGGGATGGACTGCAAAGCTTATTTTGAGAGGTTCTCATTACCAACCTTGCTTATTGATTTTCTAGAAGGACTCATAAGATGCACAATAGTTATATTGCCAGCTAAGGTTTGTTACAGCAAAAGAAACAAGGGCATAAGAAGAAAAATATGCATTAGAAAGTGTTCAGAGAAATCAGGTCAAAGCTTTCAGTACTCCCCTTTCTGTGACCCCAGAAAATGTACTTTTCCTTCTTCCTGGGAACAGCAAATATGGAAGCAAAGTGTCTCTGTCCAGGGAAGTCTGCTCCAGTCTCCGGATCCAGGGTTTTCATGAAGCACGGATCATGTTGGTACATTCTGATATGCAACCACCCATGGTAACTGAACTTCTAGTCTCCAAGGGGAAAAACAGGAACATCATCAATCTTGATGTTCATGTAAATTAATCCTTACAAGTCTTAACAAGTTGGTACAACACGCCTGATTGCTTCAGGTATACATAACAACATCCTTAATTAGTAACATAGAGAATGTTCTGTGGGCCACATTCCCAGGGCTAATCAAGGGTTAATCATGATTCCAGATTCCCCAGGGGACATGCTATGATTGAGAAACCAAACCTAATGTGCTTTTTCCTCACATCTGTATCCTTTTATTCGGGAGAAGGCTGGAGTTGCAATCCAGTGATTATTCCAACCCCCAACTCCAAACCCAGGCTTGAAGGAGAAAATTTTTGGTACTGGGGATTGAACCCAGGGGTGCTCAACCACTGAGCCACATCCCAAGCCCTTTTTTATATTTTTATATACATACAGGTTCTTGCTGAGTTGCTTAGGGTCTCACTACATTGCTGAGGCTGGTTCTGAACTTGTGATCCTCCTGCCTCAGCCTCCCAAGCCACTGAGGTTACAGGCATGTGCCACTATTCCTGGTGTGAGCATTATCTATTGATGTTCTAAAACTTAGCAGGTCTAGCTGCTTGAGGGTAGTGAACTGGAGAAAGCTGTTATAGGGAGCTGCTTTGTCTTAAAGAGTGGGTGAGGACAGAAAGCTGAGTTTGCACTGAGCTCCTTAAATAAGGAAGAATCAGTGAAGTTGCCTTTTTTAGCCTTATAGGAAATGCCAGAAAGTCAGCAGGTATTGTACAAACCCAATATTCCAGCCATCATGGGTGAATTCTTTTAAAAATACTTTAGTTTTTAATGTACAAACAATATATATCTATTGGAGAAAATGAGAAAACACATAGAATAAAAATAAAAAATAAAGATTATACGATAGTGTGTCAAATGCAAATCCTAAACCCATCCAGAGTATTTTCTATTTGTTTTACATTTTATTAACTGCCTTTCTCCTCTTAAAACATATCATGAACAGTCTATACATATTCTTTTAAAGTTTATTATTTTTAATAATTTGATATTCTCCTATTGTATACAAGTATATTTTCAACCATTTTTTTTTTCTAACTGAGAACATCTATTTCTCAGTCTTCTCATGTACATCACATCTTCTTAGGAAAAATTCTAAAAGTAAAATTTTTGGATGCAATCAAAGTATATATATTGAAGGGAATACGAAAGAATATTTCATTTGTCTCAATTTATGTGTCTCTTTGGAGGATCTTTTTGGGCAACCTCAGAGTCATTTAGAACAAACCAAAAACCCACAGGGGACCAATTTCAACAGTTCAGTTTTTAGAACTCCATGTGTAAGTGTTGCTAGGAATGTTGACTTTGAGCTCCCTTTTCATAGAGACAATGTTTTGATTTCAAATGAGACCTGGGGGATTTCTCTATAAAGAGGCACTTCCTTATCCTCACTTGGTGGCATGTTTCCCTAGTGACACTGATGTTGATTCTTTTTAAGTTTTTTTTTTTTTTTTCCTTGCACAAGACAAGTGAACATGGAATGGATTAATAGGAGAAAACTGATCTGAAATCTGAGACCATGATGCTGTTGCATGTGAAGTTTTCTTTAAAACATTAGCCCATTGAGCAGGGACATAGATTATGAAACCATACAAATATCTTTGCCTGATTTTCATTACTTTATCCTCAACCATAAATAGTAGCTCCAGGTTTGCATTAGTTTTTTGTTAAGATCTTGTAATTCTCTCTTGGGGGATCTGAAATACTTTCCTTCCATATTCCTATTATGTATCTTAAAGAAACCAGTCAGTTTTGGTGCTACTATGTGTTGGGATCCATTCTCTTATTTAAAAAAAAAAAAAATTTACACAGCACTGACAAAAACATTGCGAATACTGCTGATCAGATAAGATAAAATATTGCACTTTATTTTCTATTTTAAGAAGCATGGGGATTTAATAGCTGCACTGTGATGACCAATGCACTTGAAGGTCCCTATCTTTACTTACACATTTTAATAATGAAACTGTACACGGAAATGGAAGTGTAGGTCAGTGATAGAGTGCATGTGAGACCCTGAGTTCAGTCCCCCCACAAAAGAAAAAAGAAACTACAAAGATTATGAAAATATCTTCACTTTTTTCCCTCTAATAAATAGTCAATTTGAGCTCTATGAGAAGCAGCACTACTTATCCCAAACAGAAATCAAATCCATATAAAACATTATAAATATAAAAATTATATATGTCAATGTATATTCAAAATGCCACTGTGATCTTACTGGTCATTTAGAAGGAGTTTCAACTGAACTTAACTAAAGCCTTCAAATTATCACTATGTCTGCTTTTACTCCATGATCTACCTTTTTCCAATAAAGCCACTCCTACTATATATGTATTTATTTTTTCATGTCGACAATTATTTTTGAATAAAATAAAAGAAATATCTCTTGAAGAATTTAAGCTGAGAAACTTTCAAATCATATAATTCATATGGCATTTTCTATTAAGTCTGTACCTAAAGGACTTTGTAACAATACCTTATTCAAGATAATACCCTGGACAAGAGAGAATGATCAAACTCTATTGAGACCCTTTTCTGAGAGGGCAGGAAAATAAATTTGGTTGTTAACAAAAATAATTTTTAAAAGTTTCTGTGTAGGTACTGGATGGGTATGTTTATTTTCAGCATAGAAATTGGGAGTATTAATTTTGTGGCAATAGACAGTAGATGCTTGAAAAATAATTGGAGATGATGGGAACCACTTGGACCCCAAAGTTGTTATGAAGATTATTTTAAGTTTGAAGATATTTGAGGTCGATGAATCCAGAAAGAAGTCTTCTGAGAGCTTCACTTATCTGACAAAAACAAATTTCTGAGAAATGAGGATTTCTGTAAACTCCTTCATAAGGAGACTCCTACTCCCAGGACAGAGAACAGGAGAAAACCTATCATAAATTCTCTTTTCTGAGGTAGTTTTATGGCCCTGAAGAATACAGAAAGAGCACTCACACCTGTACCGTGCAAATAGAACACAAACTTTCTCACCTCTCACTTGTTCTCCTAACAAACCCATTTTTCTTTCTTAAAGAACCCTCTTTGTTCTTCCCATAGAAGCTACAGAGCTTCCCCTACTAAGTTAGGTATATGAACTTTGAACCATTTAACAAGTCTGCTACCTCTGATCACTCTCATGTGCATGTGCTTAGGAATCAGCTTTTTCTCCCGTTAATCCATTATTTCTTAGCTTAATTCACAGGCTTTAGGCAATGAATCTGAGAGACATGGGCAAAAAGGTTTCCCTTCCCTATAAGTCTCAACGATTGAATTACTAGATAAATACCTCTAATTATTTGATTTTCAAAATGCAGTGTTAACGGAATAGAATAAATATACAATTGCTCTTAAACTTAACATTATTACCCTTAGCAGACTGTCCAAATTAGGGAAAAGGGAAACTGCATCCTTCAACTGCAATGTTCTTTTGAAAGTGAATGTGACAAACGCTTTATGTTTTGTGTATGTGTCTTAGATCACAGTAATTTTCATCTGTAGATAAAAAAATAAAAATTTTCTCAGGCAAACTCCCTTCATTTTAATGCCGTGAGTTTCGGCAAATCAAATGCCCAAAGTCTAAATGCTTGAACACCTCAAATAAAACTCTCTCTATAAAAGTGTGATCTGGACGCAGGTGAGCATTTTATATTTAGTGAGACAAAGTAAAGGTCATTTAGCTCTTCAAGGCATATTTTTAAATATTCCAATATCCCTAGGTGCCAACTATTTGTTTCTTTTTTTTTTTTTTCTTTTTTTTTTTTTTTTTTTAACAACTTCAATATTTTATTCACTAGCCTGAAAAGGTCATTTCCTAGAAATTTGATTCTCTTAACTGGAAATAACCATGTTTCTCATTGTTTGGAATATTGTATTTGTTAAATTTCATGTAACATTCCAGAAATGGATGTATATGTTAACTTATATAAGTTCACAACTCAGAGTTGCATGTTGGATTAAATTTATTCCTTTTGGCATACCTTCATAGTTTTGTTTGTTTGTTTTTTTTGTTTTTCCTGTTAGACACTCGTTTTCAAACTGTTTCTGTCATTGAACATGGAAATGCTAAGTTGACATACAAGTATAAACCTCCATTAATTCAACACCCTGCCATGTTTTTGGATGAGCAAAATCATTTGGTGCAAGTTTTTATTTCTTAAAGTCTTTGTGTCTTTATAAATATATGTATTTTTAAATACAATGAGGTCAGTTTCGCTCCTTCCATAGCCGTTACATAGTGGATTAAAATATTTGTTTGGATTATTCATGAAGGGAAGTATAGGGAACATAGATAAAACTTAATTAAGATGGGAATTATGTCTGGTATCTTTCTTTTCTGCTTCATCAATGTGAGTTTTCCCTTATGTTTAGGGACTCTACTATTGAGCTATCTGTAGACCCATCTTCTAAGTTTATCATTAGCCATTTCAACCTCTTTTCTTTTTGTTCTACCTTTCTCTATGGTTTTCCCCTTTGAGTCTGAATATTTATCTACTCTTCTGGGTTTTTGGCCCATCTCCCCTTCTTTGACTTCCTGTTCAGCCGACTCAAGCTTTATTCTTGGACCCACTGGCAATGGTGGTCAAGGGAAAGAGTACAGTCAGAGCCTTTGAGGATCTGTGCTGCCTGGACCCTTACTACTGCCCTCATTTTTTACTGGCACTACTACTATCTGATTCACATTTACAGTTTAAAAATTTCTCTGGAATTAGATGCTTACTTTTTGAATCTCCAGAAATAAATGACTTTTAATCCATATTGTGATCTACAAATTTGAACTGTGATTCATCTCAAAATGATTTTAACCTGTTCTTTTCTCTTCAAAATAAAAATTACATTATTCAGATGGAGAACCATTATTCTAAGAAAATTCTTGGATCTGAATTTTTATTTATTTATGACCTATTTTTCTGTCTTGATGACCATATAGAATTTGTTTCCTAGCAAATTTTTGCGATTTTATGACACTCTTATGCATTTCCACTTTCCCCATCCTATTTCTGCCATTCTTAGTAAGTCTGAGAATGTATAAGGATATAGCCTGAAAAGTCTATTTCCTTCATTTTGGTGTAGAATGACAATAAGAAGTCTTGTTCTAAATCTTGCTTAGTTTCTGTGTGATATCCAGAAAAAACATTCACCCATGTTGGCCATTAGTTTCATCATTTATAAAATCTGGGAGACTGTCTAAATCACTGTTTCTTGAGTTGTTTTTCCCACCAGCTGAGCTCAGAAGACCAGCTCTTTTCAAGCATTTGTTTCAGAAGGTCAGGTTGAGGCCCAAGTCTGTATTTTTAACAGGATTCCAGCTGCTGTGGCATGTGGACTGCACTTAGACTCTAGACCACCGTCTTGCTCACTGCCAAACATGAGTTCTCAGGGCTGCTCCTTCCTCTGGAAGGCCTTTGGCCCTGTTAAGATCCTCCCCAGCTTTCAAGTTCCAGTTCAATGGTGGAGACCATGAATCTGTATTTCTACAATCTAAAGGTATGCTGGAGATGCTGCTGGTTACAAGACTGTCCTTTGTGAGAATTTCTGTGGAGTAAAACTCTAGACTTCAGAGAAGTCTGTGCTTGACTCTTCATATATCAGCATAACCCCAGAACACTTACCTGTCTTTCCCAATCTCATTCAGAAATGAAATGGAGATTTCAGTATCTTTTAGTATTTGGGAAAGAAATACATGAAAATGTACGTAATATTCTCTTCGTTATTAATTTACTTTTCTTTTTTGTAATGAAGACAACTCCCAAGGGTTGTCTTCCTGACATGCCTGGACAACACCAGGAATTCCACAATGGGTTCCATGGTTCCTAATAATTACCTCAACACAGTATTTTTGAAACACATTATTTTAATTACCTGTTTAATTGTCTATCTTCTTTGATAAACTGTCAGGGACGTGAGAGCAGGGGCTATACATATGTTGTACCCTGGAGTGTTTTGTTGTTAATCTTTACTGAGTGCAGAGAATCTTTATTGAATACAGGGAAGGAACATAATTAATAGTAGAACACTGGTTACATCAAAAGGAACTAGCAGTACCAACTGTACATCTTTATAGGAAACCATCTAGCACAGTTTGGGGCACATTGGAGTCCAACAATTATTTATCTTCTCACAGTAATAATGAATGCATATGGTGCTCATATTTGTAAAAGCTTCTGAAAGAGCTACATTTTAAAGTTATTATTTTAAACAAAATCAATTTATTCATATATGTGATTCAATTTTCCATTTAGACATTATAAAATAATGTGACCAATCAAAAAAATCATACATCACATTATCAGTTTGGACACTGGTGAAGACAAGACACAGTGAGTGGTTAAAAGAGTGCTCTCAAGAGCCACATGGCTTGGATTCAAATCCTGGTGTAGCAACCTCCCTAAAAATGTTATTCAATTTCCCCATACATTGTTTTGCTCCTTTTAAAAGTGGAATCATTTATAATGCATACCTAACAAACCTATCATGAGCACAAATGAACAATGCAGAAAGTATATTAAATAGTGCCTGATACACACTACATATCAATGAAAGATAATCCCATAATAAAGATTTTCACAGGTGGATATGAAATAACAATTTGTTGATTGAACTAAAAAACACAAAACAATTATCTTGAACAGAAACAGAAATTTGTTATTGAATACAGAGAAGGAACATAAAGAATAGTAGAAACCCTTGAACAGAAAACACTTGAACAGAAATTTGGCCAAAAATCCCTGTTGAAGAGAAAAGGGGAAAAAACTGCATTTATTACTAAGAACAAGCATGTGTCTGTTACTATGGCAGACTGTATTTTCCCTAATTAGTACCAACAATATCTGCTCTTCTATGTGTTCTTCTGACAAAGTGAATTTGATAATTATTTCATTGAGAGGATCCTATGTTCCTTACTTGTGAATCCAGGGAGTTTGTGACCAGAGTAGAGTGAAGGTGTGTGACTTCCTAACCTAGGTCAAAAATGGTGACACTGTTTCCCTCTGGTTCTCTTGGAACACTCTTCTTTGGAGGACCGAAGTCCCAGGCCATGAAAAAGCCCAGGCCATAAGAATGGGCCACTTGAGACTTGTAACATTTACGGGAAGTGTAGCAGTCAGATCAACTGTCAGACAAGATTCTGACTTGTGACCTGCACTGAAGATGCTTCCAAATAATAATTGTGCCTTCAGTTGTCCAGTCAAATCAGTCTTTGAGTCTTCCCAGCTGAGACTCTGACATGACAGAGCTGCTGCCCACACCATACAGTATAGTAACATAATAAAAGCTGTTTTATGCACTAAATTATGTGATTATTTACTATAGCCAAAGGTAACCAAAACAGTTACTATTTACGTACATTAACTTATTAAATATCCACCAAATCCTCATAAGTCTCTTAATGCTATACCCAATTTTGCCAGTGGAAATACTAAGTCGTAAGGTAGTAAGGTACGTTTTATAAGGATATCCAAAAACTAAATGGTGAAGCTGGCATTTTAACCCAGATATGTTTGACTTAAAGGTTTATGTATTATTCATTTATTTATTATACTATCTGGTGTGGGGGGGATCATTTGTATGTCTTCAAGAATTCATTTTAAAAAGTAAAATCTTTTTAAAACTCTTGCTCATTATGTCAGGCTGTGTCTGATTTCTCTTAAGTTCTCAGAAGATGGTAATTTTCACAATCACCCAGGACCATCAATGACAAATTCCTTCCTAAATTTAAGGATGCTAAAATGATCAAGTCTGAGGTCTTTCAGTAAAGCCTGTCACATGGTTTTCTGTTCATGTCTACTAGTTCGTGAGCTGGTGAGGACAGACCACAGCATTTACCCAGGATGAGCTGAAGTGGTTGAATTCTAAATAATGTGGATAAACAACTGTTTAAGTCCTTGGCCTCATAGTAGGGAATATCTGTGATACACATAATAAGTATATTATCTGACACGTACACACACTTGTGTGTGTGTGTGTGTGTGAGAGAGAGAGAGAGAGAGATGGGGGAGAGAGAGAGAGAGGAAGACTCTTCAATTCTTTATGAATTTTATTGGTTCTTTTTAGTTAGATATGACAGTAGAATCCATTTTGACATAACTATAAAAGCATGGACTGTATCTTGCTCTAATTCAGTCCCCATTACCTTTCTTTCCCCTTCCCTCCCCCCACCCCCTTCCTTCCATCGTTCTTTCTGCCATTTAACCATAGTTATTTTTTAAAGTTAATTTCCTGTGCATGTACATGATGGTGAGATTCTCTGTGATATAGTCATATATGTACATAGGAAAGTTATGTCAGATTCATTCCATTGTCTGTTCAATTCTGAGCAGTAATATCATATAGTCAGACATAGGAATGCATGGCATGGTATGTCAACATACAAGATGAAGAAAAAATGAGATGACAAAGTGATGCATTTGTTTTGGCTTTTCTGCTCAGTGTTCACCAATGCCTTCAGAGCAAAGCCTGAATTCAGTATGGATTAAACCTGCACCATCAGCCTTAATTCCCATAACTCCTTCCCCTGCTCCACATACTACTCAGTGCTTGGGACAACTGCTCCTTCCCTATAAAAAATTATTTATTTAGAGTTTTATCTCTATGTTATATGATATACTAGGATTAAGAACCATGAATGTTGGATTCATGGCAGAAGGCTGTGCTTCCCAGGCAGAAGGCCACACCTCCCAGGTACTTTCTGAAAAGACTACATTTCCCAGGTACCTCAGCCTGGCCCGCAAACCTGGCCTGCAGGTGCCCTGGCCACTACCTCCTGACCTCCAGCAACCTATAGGGCAAGGACCCACTCCAGGGGGGTCCCTGACCAGCACTGTGCTATTTAAGCCAGCCCCGGATTGAAACCGTTCTCTGTTCGCGCCCGCCCCTGATTCCGTCCGTCTCTGTTTTCCCTTCTTCTCCCCGTTCCACGCGTGGCCCCTAATAAACTTCCCTTTTATTAAAATGGCATTCCCAGCATAAGAAACTTTGCCTAAATTCTAACAATGAATCCTGTTCATCTTTGAATTTTCAGCACATAAGTCAATGCCTAATAAAGTGGTTGCTAAGAAGTGGTTGTTGAATTAGGAAGTCAGTCAAGAATCCATATTTTTTTTGTGTGCATTATTGACAATTATGATTGATTTTCTGGAACAATAGCAAACTATTCTGATTCTACATTCTGATACATCCTCTGTGCTTTAAGACCATGGGTCCCAGTAAATAATGGGCTAGCCACATTCCTATGGGTGGTCTCTGGAGTAGACCCAGAGAATAGGGACAAATCACTGACTGTGGCTGCTGTAATTCCATGTCAAATTCATTATTAAGTTCCAATAACTGTCTCAACAATTCTTAAATCTATCTGTACAGCTTTCTTTCCTTCACTAGTATTGTAGTTCATAGTCACATTAGTTTTTTTATTTGTTTGTTTGTTTGTTTTGTTTTGTTTTGCTTAGATAACCTCATAACCATATGTGGCCAGTATGAATGATAGCCTAAATACTGGTATACAGAAGTTGGTATATTTATTTATGTATTTAATCAAACAAACCTGATTTCGAACATTCATCTGACTAAGGTCATGGGGGCAAAAGATATTGCAATATTGAGGAGCTCCAGTGGCACCATAGGTTAGCTCACAGTACTTGTATTGAAAACATTCCCATCTCTAAAATAAAAATATTTATTTTCTGTAACAGGTAAATCCAACTATCATAACTGTGACCCAGAAAATGAACAAAGGTCTATGAATTCCAGTTAAACATGGTTGGTTCTGATATCCTCAAGGTAAAGATCACAGTGTTCCCTTGGAGCGTGACAGGGGTGGGGAATCGCCATTGCAGCAGAATAGTCTGCAGTGGGCTTGGTATAGCTTATGGCAGCTGCTGCTAGCCCACTGGGGATGTCTCACTGATTCTGACTGCTGATACAGGGCTGGAGAAGGACCAGGTCCTTACATCCCCCACCCCCCACCCCCAGGAAATGTTCCCTTTTCCTCTTTTGTTTTCATCTAAAATATTCTCTCTCCGTTTGGTGATTTCAAAATCCTTAGCATAATTTCTTCAAGGTCTCTGAATTTAGAAAAACACAAGCCAGAGGAGAGATGTCTGGTTTTAATTTCTTAAAGTCCTTTCCTGTGGCAAATAGGTGAAAGTGGATCTGGCTACCTTAGTGAAAGGTGAGAAGAAAAATTCAGCATAGTATCCCAGTGATAATCTTTCCATACTTGTGACTGACCTCTTTGTTTATATTCCACACAACTGACAGAAACAACATTTAAAACTCAAACTTTCTTTGCTGAGAATTTTTTAAGGAGTCTGCAAAGCCTTAGAGAGAAAGTCCTAAGAAAGATGGAAAAGCATTTGGAAGATCAGGGCTCCACCTTCCTTTCTTTCCAAATCTTCTTGTGTTTACACCACTATCCACAAATCCTCCACTGTAGATATTCTGAATTACTTCCTGCTGCCCAAAGGGGCTTTGCTTCCTCTTGCCTTCTAATGATATGTATACCTTCTCTGCTCAGGACAGCTTCTCTTCTTCTGCCTTATTCTGTCTGTCAGCAAGGAGCTTAAGTGTCACTGTCTTTGGGAAGTATTTTCTGCCCTTTTCCTGCTCTTGGCCCAAACCCCAGCAGATTCCTCTTTCATGCATGCCTATAGTTCTCAGAGTGTACCTTTACTTTCTGTATTATTCTTATTTATTTTTTCTCTGACTCCCTCAGGCTTCTTGGGATAGGAACTGTGCCCTTTTTATCTTTTAATTCTCATCTTTTAATATTAACATGTATTTTGAACATACATGAAAAGAGAGAGTATGAGAGATGATTCCATTTAATAAAGACTGAACTTTTGTGAAACTGTATACTTTGTATCCCAGCTAAATAGATCTGATGAAGTATAGTTTGAGTGGAAATAATGTATTTTTAACAGCCCCACCTCTCCATATCTCAACTAATTCCCAGTAAATATTTATTTTTTAAAAATGACTTAATGATTTTAATCAGCCAAAGTAAGCATGAGTAAGTATCTATAACTTGTGGAATGGAAATATTGCAATTATGCTGGACACAGTTCTCTGAGCTCCTTCATGCCCATAACCCACCTTACCTCTCTCTATGATGATACTGCACCTTGCCAGAGTTGGCTCCACTCCAGCTGAGTCGACACCTGACTAGGATGCAGCCGTCCAGCAACTGGCCACCAGCCATGAAGTGACCAGACCTGACAGCAATGCTGAAAAATTCTGCTCTGTTTCACACAGTGACAGTTGATCTCATCAGATTCTCTCCAGGGATTTTTGCAAACCACCCAGAGACTGAGGAAGCAAGTCAGAACTAAGAGTGGACTATGCTGAGTGCTCAACATGGTAGACGCTAGCTTAAGGGATATCACATCAGATCACTAGAGCTGCTGAGGGCTCCAGAGCTGTTGCTGTGGCCTGCACACCCAGGATGACTGGCTGGGCAGCTGTGAAGCCTTCTCACTGATTTTTTTTTATTTTTTTAATGTTATTTAATTGAGGATCTTATTTATTGAGATAACCCTTTGTTCCTTGCACTCCAGAAATATTAAACAAATATTTAAATACAAAATCTACAACATCAGGGATTTTATTCCTCTCATTTAACAGTGTGTCTCCAACATACCAGTGTTGGGGCTTACAAGTATTAAGTATTTGACTTACATCTTTGTCGGATAAAAAAATAACACATTAATTGGGTCAATTTTCTATAATTTGAGAGCTAAGTCCTATTAGATTAAGCTCTGGGGTCTGACTACCTATGTCTAATCAGGAGCGTCTCTACTTGCTACACATGGGTCTTAACTCTTCTTTGTAGGCTAGTATGAAACAGGAGCACTAACATAACCTACCTCATAGGATTGTTTCAAAGTTGAATGAGAAAGTTCATTCAGCATGGTATATGGCATACCAATATGGGGGTTACCAGAATGCTATTATTCAATGACAATTTTAGGTATAATTACCTTGGAATAAAATAATCTTTATAGAGGTAGACAATAGAAGTTTACATTGGAAAAGATAATGTAAAAACCATAACTCAGAAATCCTGGGTTTTATCCTTCTTCTGTCACTATTTATGCTTTGTGATTTTGGATAGGTTAGTTAAGCTTTTGGTTCAGTGTTCACATTTATTAAATAGAACATTCAGGGAGGGTAGTTAGGGATTGATACTCTCTACAGTCACTTTCAGTTTTAAAATTTCATGATTTTACATGAAAAGAACAGATTCAATTTAATTTATATTGGTACTTATAGACAAGTGTGATTAAAATGTTGTTGGGGGAACAATGATTGATTCAAGTGTGGTTTAGAGATTTGCTTTATTCAGGCACATAATTGCTAGGATAGTAGAAAGACACAGAGAACAAGAACTCTTTATAAAATTAATTCAATCACCATGTAATAACTAAATTATTCCCATGCTCAGTGCTATGTTCATGGAGGGTATTCAATAAAAATTAAGTGAATAACTGGTGTGATGTCTTAAATAGGTTTGATTGACCATTAATCACAATTAAATCTACTAAAACAATTGGATGCAGCTTAGTTTTGGCAAGAAAGAAGAGATATTTGCCAATTCAGTTGCCTTTTTTTTTTCAACTTCACAATTTTTTAAGACATCTCATAATTCCAGTGGACAAAAATAACACTTTACTTAAAGTCAATCTAATTTTAACAGCAAGTGCTGATTATGGTTGTCAAAAGAACAGTTAAGTTCAACTGGGGCTGGTGAAGAAAGGGTTCTCATGGTGTTAGACCAGGTAAGAATCCTTTGGCTATTATTCAACAGCCTATACCAGTTGCCAAGGTATCTGTCAGTCTAGTACATGTGATGTCTTCAGGTCCTTGACTATAATTTTTGCATGTGCTTGAGGAAGGAGGCTCTTTGAAACCTGGGAAATCAGGAACCATTTTCCTCTGAGTTCTTGACATCTCCCAATGTAATTTTGAAATCAAGATATTGGCCTTCTGATCTCCCAGCCCACAGATATGGTCCCTTTACTGGTCTCTAAGAATTCCTTAGAATTATTCAAATATTTCCCCAAGGGTACTAGTTCGGGCGGGGGTTGTGGCTCAGCGGTAGAGCGCTCGACTAGCATGTGCGCGGCCCGGGTTCGATCCTCAGCACCACGTAAACATAAATGCATTGCATTGTGTACAGCTAAAGCAAATAAATAAAGATTTTTTAAAAAAAAGAGGTACTAGTTCTTCAGATAAT
This sequence comes from Tamias sibiricus, assembly GCA_025594165.1. Classification (NCBI taxonomy): domain Eukaryota; kingdom Metazoa; phylum Chordata; class Mammalia; order Rodentia; family Sciuridae; genus Tamias; species Tamias sibiricus. The sequence goes on from CM046660.1 coordinate 83,521,676, forward strand.
CCTGAAGAAAATTTAGAATAATCTTTACACTGAGTTTATGTCTTGAAAAACAAGAGAACTGAAATACTTTTTACCCTGCCATGACTTTCTCCTGGAAAACTTCCACCTACATTCAATCTGCATAAATGAGAGAAGGAAAGTACTAGGACACAAACACACACAAAAAAACTCAAATGATTCCTCTGTCACACAAGATGTATATCCACTGTCACCTCCTCCAGAACTTGTGGTGACATTTGTTCAGGGTATTTCTCAAAATTGATTTCTTTGGCTTATTATCTTCAGGATTTTTTTTTTTGCCAGAAACTTTGAAAATTCCTGGGGATATTAACTCAAATTTATGCATACATATGTATCTTATTTTAATATTACAGTTAGTTCTTTTATTTACATACTGCTTTATCAAGCACTCCCACATGATGTATCAATTGGTTATAGTACTATACTGAGTGAAAGAATCATTAATAGTACTACTAATAACTTTTGCAATAAGATAAATCTATAACTAAATGACTTTGCACAATCTCAAAGTTATTAAGGTTCAGAAACAGGTTTGGGCTTTTCAGAGTCTGGTTCAACCTCCTCCACCTCTGCTATTCATCTTGCTGCAAGGAGTTATGGCTCACTTGCAGGAGAAATTGAATGAGCTTAGCTGTCAGGATACAAGCAACTAAATTTTACTTGACTGGAGATAATAGGAAACACCATTTATTGACACTGAAAGACACAAAGGATTCAATAACCAAGCAGAGGCAATCAGCTGAGAGACTAGGCTGTGAAGTTCCTCTTCCAAATATTCATCTTGTCACCTCCATATTTCCTGTAGGAATTAGCTTGTTATAAGCTCCTTTTTGGTTATTGTTATTATTTTGTTTTCTAACACCATGAAGGTTCAAACTGGAAGAAAAGCATAAGAAAAGCTCATAAACACGTAACTGGTCTTCAATTTAAATCTTAAAAACATAGGCATTAAACTTGTAAACCCATATGGTTGTATCCTCAGGTTAAAGCATTGTGACATGTGCATAGTCTTGACTTACAGCTTAAGCTCCCCTTAAGAAATATATCATATTTGTTTTATTTCTGTCATAATTCTTGTTTGTCTTCAGAAAGGGCCTAAATATTTTGAGATTCTAAGTATTAAGCATATTTCCCCAATATAAACTCTATCTCAAAGCAGCTAAAAATATGTAATGATACTACATTTTTGTACAATATCTTCATTTCTTAGAACAAGATGCTTAATATTTGATTGTATTGCATTCTGACACTAGGCCAGATACTTATATAGGCCTGTGCACCAAGATGATCTTTGTTTTCTCTCTCTCAAGATCCAGACCTGCTGGCATATTGCCCGTGACCTACCTTGGAATCTCCGTTAAACCTTTTGGCACATCCAGTTGCTTTCCTGGAATTCCTGGAGATTGCACCAATCAAGTAAAAATGCATACACACCCATCCATATATGAAAGGGTTTAGACATGACATTAAAAGATACATAAATCTACACATACATGCATAACATTAAGTCAGTAGCCTGAGTGGGAGTCCAGTCCCATGATGGTTTTGTTTTTCTCCCATTCATCTGCTTCCTTCATTTTAGACAAAAGAAGGTGAGAATTCTTTCTGCATTGAATCCTCCTCAGAGACTCCATTCAGGTGATTCTCTTTCAACATTTGAGTATCCAAATGTCAGGGAAAAAAAAATATACAGATGGTAATTTATGTTGTGCTTTCTTTGCTGTGAAAGACCAAGAGAGGAAAAGAAAATAAAGGCTATATGTGCTTTGTTCTCTATATTTTTCCCTCCACTGTTCCAGTACCTCTATTTTCTTATCTCAAGGGTGTTTTTGCACACAATCATCCTCTTAGCTTTGTGAAAGTCTAAATTAATTGGAATGTTCCTCGGGTGAGGAAACAGACAATATCCTCCTCTGGTAGGACAAGGGAGCTGGAGAGGGAAAAACATTTGAGGTACCAAGCAATGTTTAAAGACAAGTATTCTCAAAGGAAATTGGGGTAATCACAAAATATCTAAGGAGAATGAAGACATAGACACATAGATAGCTGAACGGTGATGGTGTTGTCCTTGTCCAATAACAGCACTGAAGTGGGAGAACCACTGGATGTTACAGATCCAGGTGAATTTGAATAAAGGGACCAGGAGGGTCATGTGTGTGGAATAAAATAGAAGTGATAATTCATTAATGTTTTGCTGAGTAGAAGCCACCTCAATAATTTGGAATCTTTTAGAAAGACTCATGTGAAGTTTGCCTTCAGGGCAGAAAGAAGCAAGTATGAACTTTTTCATACACTTCTATACATAACTGCAAATTCACATATAATGCACTATGTAGCACCCTCTACACTGACAAGGAACTCTACTCCTTCCAAAGAGTGTGGGTGGCACCCTGTCATCTGAATTATTTTTCCATAAAGTATCAGAAGCTGGCATTGATATACCCTTATCACTTCTAGAAGGGAGAAACATGAATGATACTTACACTTAAAAAAAAAAAAAATGTTCTCTTCACTAAGCACTTCCCTCTGCTTTCTATCCCATTGCAGAACAGAGAGGCCTGGGAGAGCAGACAAATAAGCCCAAACTGTCACTGTGGTTAAAAAATTCAATCACCAATCATTAATTTTCACACTGGAATTCTTCCCATTCCAAAATGCAACTAATATGAGTGCAAATATTCAAACTTATAACTGCATAAGTTAGGATTATTTTTGAATAAATATTGTGATGAACTCTTTCATAAAACAAACAAAAATCTCTCTTTAATGTCGAGGGAAGCAAATCTTTCTGTTGTGTGGTAGTTTGGAGGGAGATGTACCATTGTGTGATAAAACCAGATTATCATACTAATGAGCAAAAGGAACACAAATGATAACTTTACTAAAATGGTAAATATGCACAGTGAACCTGGGCCCTTTAGTTTCTCAATATTACTTCTGGTGACAAGTGTCTGTGTCCCAGCAAAGAGCAGCAGGTGTTGTCCTAGACTGTTGAGAAAAAGGCAGAGAGTATTTGGCAGGTTCTTCTTTGATCTTCTTCTCTTTATCAGGACCAAAGCTCACACCAGTGGGAGGGTGGCAGGCACTAAAGCAAGGTCCTTTAGCAGCTGAGGCTCAAGAAGTGATTACAAAGACAGGGGGAAGCCAAAGTCTGCTTTCATTAATAAAACCTCAGGCCTCCTTTGAAAATCTCCCAATCTCCTGTTGTAGCCCAATGCACCCAATATGATCTGTATCCAGTCTTTTTCTGGTACCACCATCCTCAATTTATTTGTTGAACAAATAAATGATTGAACAAAGGCATAATCAAATGATAATATATTTTCTTGTGGAATGCTGAGACTATAAAAGGAAAAATAAGAAGATTCTAACTTAAATCGTCAGTCTGACCACTTGTGGGGAATTTATTTTTTGCAAATTATGAATAATTTGCCAATTAAAATTCTTAGATAAAGAAGATATCATTATCACTTTTGCGTTAGCCCAAGTAGACCCTGACAATATTAAACTTCACCTGAGCACTTTGCTTCTGGAGGGAAAAAAAAAATGGACAGCAATTCTCCTTCATTTTGTTTTCTGGGAAATGGCTTATTGCTAAGAATCACCCTTCCCCATATAACTAAAAACTATAGTTTAAATGTGTCTCTCAAAGTTCTTATATTGAAGTTGCTGAAATCTTAATCCAAAAATTCGTATTTGAATGGTATTTTGGGAAGTAATTGGGTTTGATTAGGTTATAAAGGAGGGTCATGATGATGTTAGTGGCTTTCTCAGAAAAGAAGAGAAACTTGAGTTTGTGTCTTCCTTGTGTGTTTCTCTCTTGTTGTTTCCAATGCACAGTAGGAAGGTAATCACAAGATACTAGATTTCCCAGCCTCCAGAACTGTAAAACTTAATTCCTTTCCTTATAGATTACCCATTCTATGTGTATTCTGTCAGCAGTGGAAAAGGGACTTGACGATGACCCACATTGTTACCCATGACAAGGTCAGACAAACTCTTTGAATTCCTACTCTTTGCCTCCTAAATCATTAGCTTCACTGTTTCTCTCTACTAAAGGATCTTCACAAAATGCTCTTGAACTTAAACAAGCATTGGTATGGTTCTTTTCCTTTCCCAAGGCCACTGAATTTTGGCCCACTCTTTAGCTTCAGGAAGTATGGTGGAACAAGTACTCAATGGCCTGAGAATTGGCTGATTGGTGGTGGGGACGGGGGAGAGTTTCTGTTCAACTGTCTGAGCATGATACCTGTTCATGCATTCCCCATACCCGCTTTCCCCCAATCTTGCTTAATCCCCGCTACCTGAGCTTAGACACAATTAGAGATTTTATGGTTAGCGTGATCTCCCTGTTGCAATTGTCCCTTTCATTAATTGCAATAGTCCGCTTCTGTGCCACACTATTCCCCTTTTTCTATTGCCATGGACGCAGACCGCTTCTATTATAATAGTTCCCCTCCCACTTTGTAATAGTATTTTTTAATCAAGTCTTTCCTTATCTAAGTCTGGATAATTTTTTTGACCACCCTCCTTTGCTCTCCAATATTCATTCTTAATCACGCGAGTGAAACTTTTGGTGAGTTGAAATTAAACCATGTCAGTAGTTCTACGAACTTTTGCAAACATTTCAGAAAATTTAATTTACATTGATTATAATTTTCCCTCAAGCATTCAAAGGCACATAGCAACAAAAACCTGACCATTATGGATGCCATAAAAATTGGATCAAAATCTTTTCACACTATCTGAATGTTGAATTATTATAGGGCTACACAACAAAGTCACATATTTTAGAACCTGACTTAATTACCATTTCCTTTCCCATTTATTCTTCAGCTCTCATTAAGGGGTTTTTAATCTTTCATCTAGGAAATATCCTACTGAAATGATTACCTAAGAGGTTTTATTAATTCTCTAAAGCATATTATGTTGTTATTAAGAGGTACCTGCACCCAAAACAGCACAATTATTAACACTCTTTGCCTCTGTTATTTGAATTTCATGGCACTGAGAAAGGAGATTTTGTTTGATTTTTGTAGACACCATCATTATTTTTATATTAATGGATATAAATATATATGTATTATATATGTATATATATGTATATATGTGTGTATATAATATATATGTATTATATATATGTATATATATATGTATATATATGTGTGTGTGTGTGTGTGTGTGTATATATATATATATATATATATATATATATATATAGGCTCTGAAAAGATGACATGTCTATAAGTTCATTGAAGGCAAAAGTTTCTAGTGGTGGCAAAAGCATCTTGTGTTGGAAAATTCCTGTCAGTTATGAGGAAGAGAGGGAGGAAAGAAAATAATATGGGTATAGATATAGAGGCATATATTATTGATTAATGGTGACATGTTATGGAAGACTAGAGGACCTGAAACTATAAAAATAGTGGAAGTTTAATGTGTGTTTGTGCCGTGACTGCTGCGTTACTTCTTAATGGGGCCGAGGTCTAAAGCTACCCCCCTTTTTGGGCCCAAAAAGGGGGCTCCTTCTGCCAGCAGAAAGAGTTAAAGTAGCTTACATGGCGGAGATAGGCTTAACAGGCAAAAGTCGCCAAGTGTCTTACCCCCGCCTGATTGATGAACACCACGCCACACCCGGGGAGTTTTGGTAGAAAGCAATGCCAAAAACTCGGTTTATTGAGGAAGTTGGACGGTCTTATATAGGACATGGGCCAATCAACAGAAAGATCATAGGGACACATAAGGATCATGGGCGGATGCCATTGGCGGAGCCACTGGCCTATCTTTGGGGTGGTTTCAGTTCTCACAGCCACGCCCCCTGCTTAGCCTAGGTCCTGTAACAGGGCGTGGTAATGTAGCAAGCAGCCAGAAAGCAGTGTAAGGTCCCGACATGTTTGTGAGTGTGTAATATATACATATGTATGTATATCTACAAATATAAAATGTATTTTCCTTTCAACTTAAAAGGTACAATCTTTAATTATTTCTAGATAGTTCTGTAAGTTTACACTTAAATGTATATATTTCAACAAACCAAGTAAAACAGCCACACTGTCTATTTCTTAGAAAACCCCCAAAGCAAACTGTAGAAGTAGATTCAGCCTCTTGATTTATTATTGTAAATAAAGTATTCATCAAGTTATCTGCTTTTTTCAGTAATTATTTATATAAAAGACCTATTAGTTTTGATGATAAAAAGCATTATCAAAAGATTAAGTAGCTAACTTTCTCTTCACTTAATCCTCAACATTTTGTTTTAATTTCAAATATTATGTAAGAAAGTGAACAAAGGACAATGTAACACATTTCAGTTTCATTTATAAAAAATAGAACTGGTGTGATTTATAAGAATTTAATGTAAACACTTACTATGGCAGAAGACTTCTAGAAAATTAAAAGGCTGGTGGTTGAGAAGATGATGAGAGATGATATTGGGATGCCACATTGTCCTCCAAAGTTGGTTTCTTCATTCTTAATGTATTCTTCATGAATGTCTGATTTCACTGAGAATTAGGGACAGAAATTTTTTTATTTCATCCAGAAGCATCCCATAGACAAGACCCCTAAGGAGATGGTACCCTGAAGACAGCACACTCAGTCTTAGGAATAAAGGCTCTGGGGAAAGAAGTGTGCCCCCAATTAGTCAAACAAAATTTGTATTAATAGCGAGAAGAGGCAAGTTCTAAACCACAGGCAAGGGAGATGTCTGATCCAATCAGTGGATGGAAACAGTGCTGGTACAGGAAACAGGGCCAAACAGAAGGTGCCTTTTACAGAGCAGCTTTGGTGCCTACCATTCATCTGGCAGCAGGTACTATTCTGCTATCAAGGTGATACCACTCAGCCCCACAGAGCATCAGTGAGGAAATTAGGAGTCTTCCTTCACATGTACAATGGAAAAAAAAAAAAAAAAAAAAGATTGTGTTTAGCTGGTGCTTTCTATGTACAGCTTTACCATTCCAGTCTTACCTGATTTCTATTGATTTTAAAAGATATCCTTTGTTTAAGGCCTGAAATCTGAATTAAAACATGAAGGACTGTTAACTAAATTAATCTTGGTATTGGGTCACATAGATATTTCTTCATCTCTACCCCACTTTATTGAAATGTAATTTATGTGCACAAATATTGGTCTTTCAGGTGTAGAGTTAAAAAAAATTCAGTAATTGTATAATCTTATAATCAGTCCAATAATCAAGATGTAGTGAAGGAGCCCTAATTAGGAAGGGCTGTTGTAGCTAGCTGGAAGCCATAAGTTCCACCTGATATGTATGTGACGCACCTGTAGGCACCCGCAAACCTGAAGGTATATAACCGGGTGAAAGCGGTCCGAGTTAGGAGAACGGAGAATTCAGTCAGCCGGGCAGTCACTCGGTCGGTCAGAAGAATCAGAGCGGCCAGAACGTAGGCAGAGCGGTTACAGAAGAGAAACCAGATAGAAGAAGTAATGACTGGCCAGAGTTAGGCCGAGACTCCTGAGGAAGACAGAAGACAGAAGAAAGAAGAAGGAAGAAAGAAGAGAGAAGAAAGAAGCTCTAATCTTACTCTAAGCTAAGCTCTATCTTTCTTTCTCTCTAAGACTCTAAGCTCTAAGAAAGTAGAAGTAAAAGTAGTAAAAGCTATACTCTGCCTCCGAGAATTTTCCTCCCGTGGCGGCGCCGTGGCTGGCCGTGACAGGCAGCTTACAAATGGTGGTCCGTCCGGGGCTCGGCAGGCAGAGGAGAAAAGCTAAGAAATAAGGAGAGCAACGAAAAAGCATAGCCTCAGACTCAGTTGAGACCAGCAAAAAGAGTAGTAAACAAGAGAGCATAGCCTCTGACTCAGTTGAGGCCAGTTAAGAATTAAGCTGAAGCAGAGTAGCCAGCGAAAAGCCGAAGCGAGCCGGCCAAAAGCCGAAGCAGAGTAGCCGGCCAAAAGCCATAAAAAATATAGAGAAAAAGCCTTGAGCTTTAGTATAAAGAAAAAAGCCATGAGCTTAAAAGAAAATAGAGAATTAAATAGCATGGTAAAAAACCATGCAGAAAAAAAGCCATTGAGCTTTGGCAAGAAAGCCATAAAGAAAAATAAAGAAGAGGAAAAATAGAGAAAAAGCCTTGAGCTTTAGTATAAAGAAAAAAGCCATGAGCTTAAAAGAAAATAGAGAATTAAATAGCATGGTAAAAACCATGCAGAAAAAAAGCCATTGAGCTTTGGCAAGAAAGCCATAAAGAAAAATAAAGAAGAGAAAAAAAAAAGTCAAAGCCGCTTATGCAATTGTGCTTAACTAAGTGCGTTAGCTGCTCCTCAGCAGTAGGCTTCCTTAAAAGCCGCAGCACCTTCTCAAAAAGGGCTCAAATATCCACCCTTTTAAAAACAAAAGGTGAAAAGCTAGGTAGGGACAAGAAAATAAAATAGAGAAAATAAAATAGAGAAAATAGAGAAAATAGAATTAAAGCACCTTTTTAAACTAAAGGGAAGGAATATGAAGGAGCCCTAATTAGGAAGGGCTGTTGTAGCTAGCTGGAAGCCATAAGTTCCACCTGATATGTATGTGACGCACCTGTAGGCACCCGCAAACCTGAAGGTATATAACCGGGTGAAAGCGGTCCGAGTTAGGAGAACGGAGAATTCAGTCAGCCGGGCAGTCACTCGGTCGGTCAGAAGAATCAGAGCGGCCAGAACGTAGGCAGAGCGGTTACAGAAGAGAAACCAGATAGAAGAAGTAATGACTGGCCAGAGTTAGGCCGAGACTCCTGAGGAAGACAGAAGACAGAAGAAAGAAGAAGGAAGAAAGAAGAGAGAAGAAAGAAGCTCTAATCTTACTCTAAGCTAAGCTCTATCTTTCTTTCTCTCTAAGACTCTAAGCTCTAAGAAAGTAGAAGTAAAAGTAGTAAAAGCTTAACTCTGCCCCCGAGAGTTTTTATCCCGGTTTACGGTACCAGGCAGCTTACAATGTAGAAAAATCTCTATAATCCTAAAAGTTTTCTTGTGAATCTTTTAGCCCTTAACCACAAGCTACCATGGAGCCACTTTTCATCTGTTACCAGAATTTCTTTTTTCAAAGATTCTCATATACATGGAATAATAAAGAATGTAGTGTTTTGTATTTCATTTTTTTTTCTTAGTATTTTTCTAAATCTATCCATACTATTTCATGGAATCATATAATGAGTTTTTTATTATGGAATGAATATTCAAAACATTCAACATGTTAATTGACATTGTTTCTAGGTTTGGCCATTATTAATAAGGATGTGTTGAACATTTGTGTATATGCATTTTCCATTTTCATTTTTCTTAGATGAATACATAGGAGTAAGATCACTGGGTTTCATCATTAATGTATGTTAATTTTCTAAAAAAATATCTTACTATTTTCCTAAAATGGCTGTATATTTCTGCGTTCTCACGAGCAATGTATGATGATTCCAGTGACTCCACATCCCTGCAAACACTTGGCATTGTCAACTTAACAACTCATTTTTGTGGGTCTAAAGGGTATCCCATTGTGTTTTTTTTTTTAACATGCATGTTTATTGATTGATTGATTTTTACTAAAATTTTTATTGGTTCTTTTTAGTTATACATAAAAATATATAGTTATACATAAAAATAGAATCCATTTGACATAATTATAAAAGCATGGAATATTCTCATTCTAATTTTATCCCTACTACCTCCCATCCTCTCCTCTCCCCACCCCTTGGTCCTTTTCTTCTACTCTATGGATCTTTCTGCATTTACCCAAAGTTATTTTTTTAAAATATTTATTTATTTGTTTTAGTTGTACACAATGCATTTATTTTTATGTGGTGCTGAGGATCAAACCCCAGGCCACACATGTGCTAGGTGAGCACTCTACTGCTGAGCCACAACCCCAGCTCCCCATAGTTACATTTTAAAATTAATTTCTTATGAATGTATATGATGGTGAGATTCACTGTGGTATATCCCATTGTGGTTTTGACTTCTATTCTCCTGTTAACAGATATTATGGGTTATAGTGTGTCCGTACTCTGCCAGAAAGAGAAGAAAAACAGATATATCTTAATCCCCAGTACCTTAGAATGTGATTTTATTTGGAAATAGAATCTATGCAGATGTAGTTCCAGTAAGATCACACAGGAGTTGGTTGGGTCTCTAGTCCAATAAGACTAATGACCTTTTCTGATGGAGAAAATGCCTGGTGATAATGAAGGCAAAGGTCAGCATTATGCAGTTGCCATCTCAGGAGCAGCAGTGATTGCCAACACCTGCTCAGAAGAGGCTCCTCACAGCTTTCAGAGGGAGCATGGACCTGAGAACAGTTTGGACCTCTAGTCTTGACATCTGTGAAGCATTAAATTTGTTTCATTTAAAATGATATCGTTTTTGATACTTCCTTTTGGCAACCCAAGGAAATTTAAACGTTTAACAATGTTGAACATTTTCTTCATGTGCTTTTTGACCTCATGCACATTTTCTTTTGTGAAGTGTCTGTTCAAATATTTTGCCCATAATTTAATTGGGTTATTTTTCTTATTATTATAATTATGTTAAAAGTTGATTATATATTAGGTAGGGATATAAATCCTCTGTAAAATATGTGATTTATAAATTTTTTCTTTTAGTTTGTGACTTGATAATTGGCCTCTTACTTGTTTTAAGAAAAACAAAAAAAATTATACTTCATTTAAGTTCACACTATCACATTTTTCCTTTTATAATTTATACCTTTTGCCTTATTTAAGAATCTTTTCCTTTCCTAGTATCACAAAGATTCATCCTATATTTTCTAGAACCTTAATAGTGTTAGCTCTTACATGACTATTATCCATTACAAGTTAATTTCTTGTTTGTATAAATGAGGTCAAGGGCAAGTTTTTTTTTTTCCTAATTGTTGTTTTGTACATATACCCTTCCTTTCCAGTGTTGCAATAGTACTTTCATGTTACTGAATTCTTTGAAACATTTGTTAAAATCAATGTACCATATAGATATGGGTCTATTTCTAGACTTTCTCATCTATTTCTGCTCTATATCATATGAATATTGAAGAAAGTTCTCATAATAAGATGGTATGGTATTAATACATCCCAATCATATTGCAAATTTAGCTACAATATAATCTTTAGAAAGTAGGGATAACTAACACCTGGAAAATATGGCATGTATATTTGAATACTTTTATAAATATGAACTTGTTCTGATTGGAAAATAGCAACTCAAGCAGTCTTCCAATAGCAAAATAGTATTTTGAAGATTCTCTTTATTCCTATGCTGAATGTACTTTTTTAAGTATTTTGTTTATTTATTTGCTTTAGTTGTACACAATGCCTTTATTTTTACATGGTGATGAATGTGTTTTTAAAGAGTGAAAATATCTTTTCCTGTTTTGCCTTGTGTTGCTTAGTGCAGAAAAATTACCTTCATAAAGAAGGTACAGGAACTAAATTACCCAAAGAGTATGTTCCTTAGAAAGCGTTTGGGAAAACCATGGATAACTCAGGTTATGGAGTCTGTAAAATGGAAATGGAAAGCAGAAGGATGCCATCTAGAAAGTTAAGAGTCATATTTTCTGAACTTGAAGAACAAATGTAGATCAAATTCATGAGGAATCAACAAGCTAAGTTCTGATACACACATGAACCATAATTTCAGTGGAGAAGTTTTAGAAGAAGGCACATAAGTCCAACCCACACAGGTACAGGTGAGGGCCTTCAGATTAAGCCCTGCCACACATCCAAGTGCACACAAGCCTTCCTGAGATTGCCACAAATATAATATGAAAAGTGTGAAATTATGGGATGCTGGAAAAATAGGCCATTTTTTTTTCTTAAGAAGGTAACTAGCATCAGTATGGAAAATTAAGAGCTACAAAGGGTGTATTGGTTATTTATTGCTTTATAAAATTCATCCCTATTTTAAAGCATCATAAAACAACAAACATTTATTATCTTACATAGTTTTGGAGAGTCCAGAAGGCAGAAGGACCTTTGCTAAGTGTTCCTAGCTTATAATATCCTATGAAGTTTCAGTTGAGAAATGACTGTGGCTGCAGTTGTCTGAAGGCTTGATGGGGTCTGGAGGAATCATTTTCAGAATGGCTATTGACAAGGGGTCTCAATACTTAACAAATGGGCCTCCCTATAGAGTGTCCTTGTACCACAACCATTGGTTTCTTCTAGAATAAGGGATCCAAAAAAGAGGAAGAGAGAATAAGAGATCAAGACATCTTGATCTTTTTGGCATCTTTTATAACCTAATCTCAGAGATAACATGTCCTAATGTCTGCCAATCCTGTTACAATTTGTGCACTACTGGGGCCATCTTGGATGTTGGCCAAAAATCAGAGGAAGATCAGTGTGAAGAAAACCAAGATCATGATGTCTTTTAGCCCAACATGATAATCAAGATATGTTTCTGAGACTAAACCAATGAAATAATTTGAATGGAGGAGGATGAGGGAAAAGGAGAAATTAAGCACAAATCTGAAGTATATAATGTTAAACCCTCTTTAGTGTTATTAACCACAATACAGACCATAAGAAGGAGAAGCTGGAGTCCAGATTTGTACATGTTCTGTTTCATGGGCATGAAAACATGCCTCCTGATGGATATATCCAATAGGAATGCCTTCGTCTCAGCTTCCAGATCTCCTGAAGTTGTGCTCATCCTGAAAAATATGCCTCAATTACTACTTTCTTCATGAATACTTCTATAGCTCTAAAACCAAAAATTTGAGTCCCTATAGCATTTAGCTCACTTGATTATAAAGGAGTAATTAAAGATGCCCTGGATAAATCGATATGGATATATAGCGTAGAGGTTATTCAATATAAGAAGGGAGGAATTTGTAACAAAATTTAATTACATTAAGGCCAAGAAATTGTATTATCTATGTCATCCAGGAGGAAAGAGGAACCTGAGGGAATTTGTCAAGGTGCTAGTTACTTGAAATGAACATGAGAGATAGGAAAAGGAAAGGTTATATGCACAGATCATTTCCCAAAGTGTGTGTGTGAGTGTGTGTGTGTGTGTGTGTGTGTGTGTGTGTGTGTGTACCAGATAGAAATAGATGTCTAAAGAAGAGACAACATAGGATTCTTATACCAGACAATAAAGAAGTTGAAATTGCAGAATGCTCTAAATAAAGTAGAAGAATGCCAGAGTCTGATTTATCTTTCTTTTAAAGCTCTTTAAACACAGCAGCTTGAGGAAAGATGCACTGGTGTTGGAGACTGACAAACTGTTTGGAATCCCCCTTTTGTCACTTAGCGACTGTGTGGTATTAGAGAAATTAACAAAACCCTCTCAATTGTTTTTGCATATTTTAAACATCAAGAATAACACTTTCTTTCCTGGATAAATGTAAAATATTCTTGTATGGAAAGGGCCTTGGATGATTCTAGGGACCTAAGCATTTATATCAGAGATGGTCCTCTATGTGATTGTGGAATTCTGATTTACATTCTAGACCTATTAAACAAATTCACTGAATTGTTTAAATTGATGTATTCACTTCTCTGTGTAAAATAAAAAAAGAACTTTCCCTGAGGAATTTGACAAGGCTATTTCTGAAATTTTAATGCTCCCGTATATTTTATAACACATGGTCATTATTAGTGCCTCAATTTCTAAATCATATAGCTGGTAATCCCACTATCCCTTGTGTTCATGGTGCTTTTTGATCTTGTATGTTTTGATTGCTTTCTGCTTTATTCCTGCTGCCTCTGAGACCAGAAAAGTCATCCCTGAAAACTAATAATGATGGAAAGAAAGCTGGAAGACTTCTTACAATTATAAGGTAAGTCTTGGAGTCAATCATATTTGTTCTTAAGACCTTATTACTTTAACAGTACACACCCAGAGTTTTGAATAAAGTGGAAACACTGCTTATTTAGTTATTTAATATTATTAGCATTTCTCATGAAGCATAAAACTTGCACACTATTTAATGACTTCATTTAAGATTGCTAGCCATCTCCCTATGTACTTATCAGTAAGCTATTTGTCAAACTGGACTTTGAGATTACTAAAACCATATATTCAAACTGACCTAGATCAACAATGGGGCAGAATAAAAACAATAAATGAGCTGTAGTTCTTCGTAAATGAGCGCCAGTCTAACACCTTATATTCCAGCATCCTGCAATGATAGAACAAATCAAATTGTGAAACCTGAAGCTCTGTAATGGGCTGGATACGTGAACACAAACACACTGGCCTTTCTTTTGTAGTGACTAATAATTGAAATTTACTATTGGTCATCAGGCACACATTCTTTTGGAGAGGAAAAAGTTAATACCCTCTCTCAGTTGCTTCTGGCTGCAGGAGAAATGGAGGCTCTCTCACTTACTTTACAATAATGAGTCCTTATATCTTGGAATCTCTTCATGCCTTTCTGTGACACAAATTGGATTTTTATAAACTCCTCCCAATTCTGTTTATAGATTAATATTAAAAAAAAGAAAAAGAAACTAATATATGGGTGAGAATTGGGAGGGGCATTTTTCTCCTGGCTTTCTCTTTTATTACCCATCATAAAAGTTTTTTTTTAATCCATAATTCATAACTAGGAGCAATAACATAAAAATCAATAAGCAAGGAGTTAGGGTCTTGCCAGCCATTCCAAAGAATTTAAGCCCTTTTTTTTTTTTTCACTTCCAGTTTAGAAGATGCCAGGTGAAGGCTAAATCAATGCCGCTATGTGACTTTTTTTGCATGGTATGCTAGGGTAAAAGACAGAATTGTGCTTGATTTCACTGGTACCTTCTGCCAGACAGAACTGGAAAAAACCCAAATAGGCAAATACCTTCTTCTTGATCCTAAAAAGGGATGATCTGATTATTTCTCACTTAGTTTTTAATGTAATCCTAAAAAGGCATTAGCTGGTGACTAATTTAGATATGATCTCTTCCATGGGTATTTACAAAATCTCCCTGGTACCAACAAATTGGGTGGTTTAGAACCACTGTGCACAGGCTTAGTTTTAATGCCAGCTCTACCACTAACCAGTATGATGAGCTCCCTGTTACTGACTTTCCACATCTATAAAAAAAGATTATTTTCATTCTGCCAAACAAGATTGTGATGAAAATTAAACACAATTAGATATTTAAAATACCCAAATCTCAGTAACCTTATGGAAATAATTTTCTCCTCTCCAAGGGTGGGTTCCCCCCCCCCCCCCCCCCCCCCCGACACACACACACCAAGTTGTGTTTCATCATTTGGAACCAAAAATGTAACCTAGAAAATATACATTTTGCAAGGAAAAAATGCACAAAAGAAGTACCTAATGTATGTGAAGTTTGTAAAAGCTGATACTCAAAACAGTGTTTTAACTTCCAAATTTACTAGTGTATCTTGTAAGGCAAACAGACTTTTGATTAAATTCAAGTAGAATTGCATCATTCATTTATCAAGTTTCTTCAACTTCAACTGCTGATTATGTTTATCATACTCCTCCATTGTTATGGTGGTTCTTTTGCTTTACAGTAAATATTACATTTTTTTTCTTTTAGTCACAATAATGTAACCTCAGTGTTTATATACACAGAGAGTCATTTTGAATTTGAATGTACTATTTCCTGGTAATTCTTTTGTAAACTAAACCTCATTAGAAGAGCTGGTACAGGAGTAAACAGAAACAAATATGCCTTTATTTCCTCCTATTTCTTTTTTCTCTGTTTCTCTCTGACCTTCTAATTCCTGTTGCCCACCTCCAGGCAAGCAAATGTTTCAGCTGTGGTATTCCATTTAAATTTGCCCTGGGCTCCTAATGCTGCATGCATTTACTCTTCACTATTCCTCCTTTATTATAAATACTATTATTTTATTTATAAGATTTTAGCAAGTTGCTAGGATGAAAACAAAAACCAACAACAACAACAACAAAAAAAAACACCTGCAAGTAAGTCATATAAATGACAATGTGAAAATTTCCCAGTGATTTTTTTGTTTTTATTATTCTGAGAAGGTAAGAATTACTATTTGAGAACACAGATGGGGAACAAGTTTATTCTACAGTTAATTAAGTTGATGGGACTGAAGGAGAGTTTGTGGCTTTCATCATTCCCATATTTTATTCTTCTTTCATTCTAGATCCTGAGTTTGTATAAAACAGTTTCTATATCATTGCAAAAGTCAGGGCAGTGTTGAAAAAAATAGAGTAAAAATTAGATTATCATTGTTTACAAAACACTATATTTTATTAGTGTCAAATTCTTTCTGACTTACTTTACACTAAAAATTTGAAATCCTGTACACTTTTCATGTGGGTGGGTGATGAGCATTCTTGTTGGAAATGTGACAAACACCAGCCATAATATTTCCCTCAGCTGACCAAACTTTAGACGGGTGCCTTTTTGCCTCTGGACCCTTGACTTCCCTTTCCTTAGAACATTTTCTTTAAAAAACTTGCACTTGTAAATAATTTCCCCCTGTCTTTTTGAGATGCAATTAAAAATAAACTTCTTGCTGGGTACGGTGGCACATGTCCATAAACCCCGCCACTTGGGAGGATTGCAAGTTTGAGGCCAGCTTTAGCAATTTAGTGAGATCCTAAGCATCTTTACTTCAAATGAAAAAAAAAAAAAAAAAAAAAAAAAAGGCCTGGGGCTGTGAGTTGGTGGTTAAGCATCCATGGGTTCAATTCTCATTAACAAAACAACAACCACAACAACAAATGTTTCTTGCTGATTTTACTACTCAGGACTTAAAGATCTGGGAAGCAGCCCTTTGAAATGTAATCAAGATATAATCCTGATCTCCCAGCCCCTATCTTCTGGTCTGTATGTGAGGGCAGGAGCATAATGTCTGTGGACACACTACCTCTAGTCAGGAAGGTAGGATAAAGTTTACTTTTTCTTT
This sequence comes from Tamias sibiricus, assembly GCA_025594165.1. NCBI lineage: Eukaryota > Metazoa > Chordata > Mammalia > Rodentia > Sciuridae > Tamias > Tamias sibiricus. The sequence goes on from CM046660.1 coordinate 83,538,530, forward strand.
CAGTAAATCCAATTATCAAGGACAAATAACTTCTTATCTCCCCATGCTCATGCTCATCCTCTCCACCCTCCCCACCTCTTAAAAACTCACTACCCCTTGGTTTCAGTGGAATTGAGTTCAGATTTAGTTCTGGCCTCTTTTCCCTACTGCAATAGCTTTGAATAAATTTTCCCTACCTTTTTAACCTGACCATACAATTTTTTTCATTTGATAGTTGCTAAATACATTTCTTGAAAAATCCCCCAATTCTATAATGGAATGTTACTTGGAACTATTATTTGTCAAGTGAATCTTTTAGACAGGATATTTTTTTTAACTGTTTGAGAGAATATGAATTTATGTCATTGTGAAAAATAAATAAATACTGGTCCACTTCTCTGTCCATGACCATCATACTCACACAACACATTTTGATTGTGATTTTGGATCCCTGTCTCTTTTAAAACAAAATAAAATAATCTAATTCTTTCTGGAAATACCTTTTAACATGTAAAATCATAATTTGTGGCTAATTTCAATGGATTGTCACGGTCAGTTTTTGACTCTAACTTCTTAATTTTTAATGGTATATTTTATCATTATCAAAATTTGACTTATTTGTGCTGTTCCAGTTTTTGTTACCAATAATTGAAAAGACAACTATGTTCATATTGTATAGGGTGAAAGTTCAGAAGTTTGAATTTGTTTGGTAGTTGGTTTTGATTGTAGTCACTGACTCATTGGACTTTTTCAGTTGGTGATGTTAAAATTATTAACTTTCTTCCTGATATGCTCAGGAAATTGTAGGTTACCTGAAAACTGCTCTTTATGAGTCATATTTAGGAGTGATACTCTTGGCTAATCAATATGTATGGAAAAGAAATCTGTACATAGGTTTAAGGTGTTAGGACACAGAACAAAAGAATACTGCTTCATTAACAGGGGGCACATATTCACATCAAACTTCTGGAAGTTATATTTGAGCTACCTTTGGTGTGTCTGATGAATGCTAGTGTTTACATAGTTATTCAATAAGATCAGATATAAATAAATAAATGCATAGGTACAAACGTATGTGTTTATGTGTATATATACATGGACATACACATATATGTGCACATACATGCATATACAAGAGTTGTTAAAATATGTTTTTTTGATTGTGCTTTATTTTTTAGTATTGGAGATTTAACCTTGAACCCAGGGGCACTTTACCACTGAGCTGCATCCCCAGCCTTTTTATTTTCATTTTTTATTTTGAGACAGGGTCTCACTAAGTTGGTTAGGGACTGGCTAAGTTGCTGATGCTGGCCTTCAAATTTGTGAATCTCCTGCTTCAGCCTCCCAAGTCATTGAAATTACAAGTCATGGTGGCATACGCTACCATGTCTGGCCTAAAATATGTTTCTTATATGTGATAAAGAATAAGTAGATGGCTGAGGATGTAGCTTAGTTGTATAGTGCTTACCCAGCATGTGTGAGGCACTGGGTTCAATTCTCAGCACCACATGTAAATAAATAAATATAATAAACGTCCATCAACAACTAAAAAAAAATTAAAAAAAAAAAAAGTAAAAATTTTTAACAATAGTCCTGTGTGTTGGGTATTATATCATTGACAAATTCTGGGACCATCTTTACTCCTTTGCTCAAATCTAAGGTAACTAACTGCAGGAGCCCTGTTTGGGGAGATAGCTAAGATTGCAGTTGACTATGGGCCATAGACATTTTTGGGCATTTCCGCCTTCCGTAGTCTCACGGGACTTGGCCTGGGATCTCGCGGGACTTGGTCCAGGATCTCGAGAGATTTGAGCAGTGACTCAGCAGATTGAGCTAGCGCCATTCCTGCTCGGGCGCATGGGAAGAGACCAGAGAGAGAAAGGACAGGGTTATCGCTATTGTATAGATATATTGTAGTTTCTTGTAAGAGTAGGTGCCTTGGTTTCTTGTGAGAGTGTGTATGTGGTGTTAGAAATTACAAGAGACAGAGACAGAAAAATTAAAGAATTTTTTCGTCTCCATCCTGTCTCCGGACTCCTTTCCGCAGCGCTGACGTTCCAGGCTGCAATCCCTTTCCGGTGACAACAGTTGGTGGCCCGTACGGGGAATTCAGCATGGCAGGTAAGAACTGAGAAACCTCGCAGGAGTCTCTAGTCAGAGCGGTTAAAATGGGTTCGAAAATAACTAAGACCCAAGTGTACGAGGCTCTTGATGAATTCTTTGATATAGATGAGTCTGTCGTTAGTGAGGAGGATTTAGAAAACAGTGAAGGCGATCATAAAAGCATAGATTCCGCTGAGTCAACTAAGACCAGTAAGGAGAGTATTAGAAGCGTCCCCAAAATGACAAAGATCCGAGCTGCTAAAGCTATTCAAGATTTATTAGAGATACTTCAAGGATACATGGTCTCAATTGAACCTGGGACTCAGGATGTTACTGAGTCAGTTAGGACCAAGGAGAGTAGTAGTAGTGAGAAGGAATTAACTAAAGGTGATTTTGAGAAAATGAACAAAAGGAAATTAAGGAAGACCAAGATAAGGGATCATCAAGTGGAGGAACTTGTGTCCTCTACTCCCCCATGGGGTGAAATCGATTACAGAAAATATGAAGGGTATCACTAGGCATTTGCATACCCTAGAAACAGAAATAAAAAGTCTTTCTGAGCATTTATGTGCTCTCGAGGGTAACTCACAGATACATTGGGAACTGCCAGTATTTGAATATGAAAATGGACAGAGGGGCCACCAGCCAGTAGATTTCAAAACAATAAAAAATCTCAAAGAGGCAGTAATGACTTATGGACCCCAAGCTCCTTTCACGTTGAGTATACTGGAGTCCCTTAACACCTTTAGCTTAACCCCCGCAGACTGGAAACGTCTATGTAAAGCAACATTAAGTGGGGGACAATACTTGGTTTGGCGATCGCAATTTCAAGAACTTTGTATAAACAGCTAAAAGAAACGCAGATGCAGGGTTTGAAGACCATAATATAGAAATGCTCACAGGAGAAGGGCAATTCGCAGACGTACAGGATCAAAAATATTATACCCCAGGAGTATATGCTCAGATAAACGCAGCTGCCTTAAAGGCATGGAAAACTGTACAAGGACCTGGGGATCTACAAGCTAGCTTGTCCAAAGTAATTCAAGGACCTAATGAACCATATGCTGAATTTGCTGATCGACTTTTGAGAACTGCAGGTAGAGTTTTTGGAGACATTTATCAAGTTATGCCATTAGTTGTTCAATTAGCATATGAAAATGCTAATGAGTATTGCCAGGAAGCCATCAGGCCATGGAAAAATAAAAAGGATCTTTCCATATATATACAATTATGTAAAGATATAAATGATGCCTTTGTCACAGGGAATATGATTGCAGCAGCTGTGAGAGATGCTGCCCCTCAAAATTTTACAAGAGCTCAACATAGACATTATAATCAATCAGGATATTCTAGGCAAAATTATCATAATCAATCAGGCTATTCTAGGCAAAATCCTAAAAGAGAAATAAGACCAAATTTATACTGTGCTCCAGGTTGCTGCCCCAGGTGTAAGAAAGGAAATCATTGGGCCAATAAATGCTATTCAAAATTTGACATCCATGGAAATCCTTTGTTCAGGAATTAAAAAAACGGGGCACGGGGCCCAATGCCCTGGGGCCCACAAATGTACGAGGCATTGGAGGAGGAGTATCCTCAAGCATCCACTCAGATGCTTCCCCGACACAATCCCTATTACCCATCCACTCCCTCGCCAGAGGAACAGGAGGAAATGCAGGATTAGACCTCTGTTCCACCGCCCGAATAGTGTTAACACCTGAAATGGGGGTTCAACTGATTCCCACAGGAGTCAGGGGACCTCTTCCCTCAGGCACTGTAGGACTTATTATCGAGTGAAGTCCTGAGAGCTTATTAGGTTTGCAAGTGACCCCAGGCGTAATAAACTCAGACTATAAAGGGGAAATAAAAATAATGCTTAGCTCACCCCAAAGTATAAGTTCTATTAATCAGTTAGATAGAATTGCTCAGCTGCTCCTCCTTCCAAATTTACATAATTCATTTAAAATGAATATGCCTCTAAATAGGAACAATAGAGGATTTTGTTCCACTGATTCGAAACCCATGGTTTGCTGGGTTCGGGACTGTACATGGAGGCCTATGTGTAAAATAAGAATCCAAGGAATAGAAATGGAGGGTCTTATAGATACTGGAGCTGATTCTTCCATCATTAATTTACGTCAATGGCCCAAACACTGGCCTCTGCAAAAAGCTTCAACCAGTTTAAGAGGCTTGGGATATAATAACCTCCCAGAAAAAAGTGCGGTAATTTTAAAATGGGAGGATGATGAAGGACATAAAGGCACGTTTCAGCCTTATGTTTTACCTAATCTACTGGTTACTTTATGGGGAAGAGATATTTTACAACAAATGGGAGTACACCTTGCAACCAAACCTGCAGGTGTTAAATGTAAAAATCTACAGAGTAATCTTAACCCTATAAGAAATCATCAAAAAGTACAGGGTAAGCTTAACCCTAAAAGAAATCATTATCATATAGGAAAAAGACATTTTTCTTTGGGGCCACTGAGAAAATAATTTTGAAAATACCATGGCTTTCTGATAAGCCAGTGTGGGTCCCTCAGTGGCCTCTATCTAAAGAGAAATTACAAGCGGCCCACCTACTAGTTCAGGAACAATTAGAAGCAGGACATATAGAACCTTCCACCTCTCCCTGGAATTCCCTCATATTTGTGATCAAGAAAAAATCAGGAAAATGGTGATTATTACATGATCTTAGACAAATTAATAAAACCATGCAAGTCATGGGCCCTACTCAACCTGGACTTCCGAATCCTATAGCTATTCCAAAAAATTTCCATGTTATTAGTCTTGATATAAAGGATTGCTTCTTTTCTATTCCCCTACATACTCTGGATGCCCCCAGGTTTGCTTTTTCAGTTCCTTCTATTAACAATAATGGCCCTGATCAGAGATATCAATGGAAGGTTTTGCCACAGGGAATGGCTAATAGCCCCACCATATGCCAAATATATGTGGACAAGGCCATCCAACCCATTAAAAATAAATATCCAAACCTCATGTGTCTACATTACATGGATGATATTTTACTGGCCCACCCTAATCAAAAAATCTTATTTAATATTCAGTGACATGGTAGAAAATTTAAAAAAATACGGATTTATATATAGCAGAAGAAAAAGTTCAAACCAGATCTCCCATATTATATTTAGGATTTAAAATCATGGATACTTTTGTTAGACCCCCAAAAATTTTAATAAATAAAGAACATTTAACCACCCTCAATGATTTCCAAAAACTACTGGGAAACATTAATTGGCTTTGCCCTACACTAAACCTCACTACTGGCCAATTAAAACCTTTATTTGATATCCTTCGAGGGGACCCTGATCCATCCTCACCGCGAACATTGACTCCTGATGCTAGGAAAGCTTTAAAGGTAGTAGAAAAAGCCATCGAAGGAGCTCATTGTGACAGATTTGATTTAACTCAACCGCTGATATTGTTATTTCTTCACAATATACACCGACAGGAGTATTTTTGGCAACAAGGGCCTTTATTATGGATACATTTGCCTGTCTCTCCTAAAAGCATAATTGAGTCTTATACCTCCATGGTGGCTAAACTTATTCTTCAAGGACTTAAAACTTCTACTAAAATATTTGGCATTCACCCTGCTACTATTATTACTCCCTATTCATCGTCACAGATTGAATATTTATGCTTCAACGATAATGACTGGGCTATAGCTAGATGCTCTACCTCTGCAAATTTTGATAATCACCTTCCTAAGTCTCCTATATTATCTTTTTGTATTAATCATCCTATTATATTTCCACAGGTAATAAAAAATCAACCTATTCCTAAGGCATTTAATGTATTTACAGATGGGTCCTCAAATGGTACTGCTGCAGTAGTCACTACAAAAGAAAATATGACTTACAGAACTGCACACAAATCAGCTCAACTAGTGGAATTGGAAGCTGTGTTAAGAGCTCTGGAAAATTTTAGAGACCAGCCCATAAACATTTTTTCAGATAGCCACTATATTGTACAAGCCGTCCCAAAATTAGAGTTAGCAGGACCAATAGCACCTCATACTCCAGCTTTTAAATTGTTTTATCAAATACAAAAACTTTTGTGGGCAAGAAAAGAACCTCTATTCATAGGCCATATTAGAGCACATACTAATTTGCCTGGCCCCCTCCATGAAAGTAATCAAAAGGCTGATGAACTTACAAAAACAATATTTATACTTTCAGCGCTACAACAAGCTACTTTATTTCATTCACAGTTTCATGTCAACAGTACCACCTTGCAATGTAGGTATAAAATCACAAAGGAGCAAGCCAGAACAATTGTAAAAGATTGTAAATCTTGTATGACACATTTGCCCAATCCTCATTTTGGTGTTAACCCTAGAGGATTAATGCCCAATCATTTGTGGCAGATGGATGTTACTCATGAGCCAAGTTTTGGAAAATTGCGATTTATTCATGTAACCATACATACATGTTCAGGCATGATTTTTGCTTCCTTACATTCCGGAGAAAAAGTTAACGATGTCACATCTCATTGTTTACAAGCTTTTGCTGCATTGGGCATCCCCAAAATGCTTAAAACAGATAATGGCCCCGCATATACGCCCTCATCTTTCAAAGAGTTTTGCGCAAAATTCAACATATCCCATAAAACAGGCATCCCATACAATCCTCAGGGTCAGGGAATTATTGAAAGAGCAAACCACACACTAAAAGTTATGTTGTTAAAACAGAAAGAAGGAAACTGGAAAAATCCTAAGGACAGATTGGCAGTTGCCCTGTTTACCTTAAATTTTTTAACTTTAGACTCTGATGGTTATTCTGCTGGAGACAGACATTGGAACCCACATCAACAACATAAACTTTGGTTTACTGGAAGGATGTTCTTTCAGGTACATGGAAGGGTCCAGATCCAGTATTAATTTGGGGGAGAGGATCTGTTTGTGTTTTTCCAAAGCATGAATCCTCTCCAATATGGATACCATCTAGATTAATAAAGCAGGTACCAAATCAAAAGGATCAAGATGAAGTTGTTGAGGAATCAAGATTAATAAAAAAGGTACAAAATCAAGAGGACCATGATGAAGATATGGAATGATTCCCTTAAAAGAGTCCTTCAAAATATGTCACAACTTAAGTGTCATTCCTCCCGGCTGGGACGAAGAGATCTCTCTTTAGTGTGCACACAATTGTATTTTTTTTTCTTTTTATATATGTGTTTATGTCTGTGTATTTGTCTAAATTTCAAGTTAATGTGACGTCACAAATATATGTTTGTATGTGCGTCAGTCTGTCCAGTGTGACATCAAAAATAACAAAGCGCTTGCAAGTATATATATATATATATATATATATGGATCCAAATAACTCTAATTCATTTAAGTTTAAGAGTATTCAAATTGGGTAAATAATTTTATAAGTGAAGGTACCTTCAATTTTGTTTTATAGGTGTCCCAGGGATTTCTCTTTAGCGAAAAATATGACTAGGGCTGTATAACCTGATATTTTGGTGTTTTGACATAAGGTTGCTTATTTGTTATTAACTTCATTTTGTTTAATAAATGATTAATTTCAATTATTTCAACAGGTAAAGGACTGCTGTGTATGCAGAAACTCGAGAGTTCCAACTAACAAATTATTTCTCCAAAGTGCTTTTAGTTTTTCTTTAATCTATCTTTAATACAGTAAATACCCTCAGTCTTTCTTTGTTTTGTTCTAAATATGATGTTTTGCCAGCTTATGTTTGTGGGAGCTCAGGCTGCAATGTGTGTGAGCAGAAATCAACTTTAATTTTCTAATCTAATAATTCTATTTTTTAGTTTGACAACTCGCCTCTTGACTCAGTGCTGGAATAGCACTGCCTTTCCTTTAATAATTGATGCTTGAGTCTCTAGGGAGCAGGCCCTGAAGATTTGCCGGTGGCATTGTCTAGACATAAAAAAGACGGCTGCTGCTACAGATGCAGGGATCGCGGTCGCTGCAAGCATCCCTGCTGCTCAATGTCAAACAACCTCATCAGCAGTGTGGCCTCTGCTCTACATGCATGGGGCCTCCTAGATCTACGTGTTATAACAAGTGGACATTTTGATCTTTCATTGTTTGGGACTTCATGGGACAGTACCTTGGGGGTATTTGTTTAGAGAACTCAGTGTGTTACTTGATAGAACTTAGGGCAGCTGATTTGTTTAAAGAATTTGATATGCTATGCAATTTGGCTCGTCACCAAAAGGCTTGTTGCCTTAAAGCCGCAGCATCTCCCCACAATTGGACGGCTGTTAGTCATCTTACACATTCGATCCTAAAGGGCTCCATTGGATGGCTGGTTAGCCAATGACGGGTAAGATCCCCAGAGGGGGACAACCTAAGACAGGCATAGTCGCACGGGATAGTCTCATGTGGCCGACATATCAACCTAAGACAGGAGTCAAGGGCACAGCCTTGATTATCCGATGACGGGTAAGAATGTTGGTTGCACATAGACGTCCTAGAGCATCCCCTCTTTTAAAACAAAAGGGGGAAATGCAGGAGCCCTATTTGGGGAGATAGCTAAGATTGCAGTTGACTATGGGCCATAGACATTTTTGGGCATTTCCGCCTTCCGTAGTCTCACGGGACTTGGCCTGGGATCTCGCGGGACTTGGTCCAGGATCTCGAGAGATTTGAGCAGTGACTCAGCAGATCGAGCGAGTGCCTTTCCTGCTCGGGCGCATGGGAAGAGACCAGAGAGAGAAAGGACAGGGTTATCACTATTGTATAGATATATTGTAGTTTCTTGTAAGAGTAGGTGCCTTGGTTTCTTGTGAGAGTGTGTATGTGGTGTTAGAAATTACAAGAGACAGAGACAGAAAGATTAAAGAATTTTTTCGTCTCCATCCTGTCTCCGGACTCCTTCCCGTGGCGCTGCCGTTCCAGGCTGCAATCCCTTTCCAGCGACAACAACTAACAATACTAGATTTAATTTTTTGTAGTTGATATTGTAAAGTTCCATATGTACTTGCATCAAACAAACAAACAAAAAACAATCAAATTATCAACCACCAACAGAAACAAAGCTAGACTGCATATTATCTTGCAAATTACCATATCAAGACTTAAATAATGAGGATGATTTATGAATAATTTTCATCCACACATTATACATGATGATTCAAAAGTAAGTCCTAGAACTTAGCAGATTGTAATAAATTAGATGGGTATATTTCTTCTGTGGAAAAGAGAATCTTCTTACTTATATCCATAATGTAAGATTTTAAAAGTTTATCCTGATAACAGTATATGTTCTCTCTTTTTCCTGGGGAGCTGAGTACTGGAAGTTCTATGCCCTCAGTAGATGCCAACATGTGGTACATTTTTTACCAGAGATTTCAATTATCCTATTGTGAATGGATCCTAAGTTCTTAATAGTATGTGGGTCTGTTTTTGAAAAATGATCTTACCTATAACGTCTGGAAAACTCAGTCTTAGAGCACTCATAATTGGCCTTTGCCATGGTTTCTTTTTTCCCAGGTGTTAGGAGACAAAGAGATTGTTCATGAAAACCTCAGACCCCTTTTTGTTCTGCTACTTTCATGTTTGGGGGCAGTTTTTAGATATGAATATAGAAATTATGATATTTTCATTGTGCTAAGAATTATTTCAAGCAATGTATTGTTAATATGACTCCTTGAAAATAAAATCATATTTTCCTAAGGCTAGAGTAAACTAAGGGGATTTCAAGTTCAGGTAAAATGCAATGGTTTTTAGTATATATTTATAAATTCTGGAATTATGGGTGAAGAAGATAGGTATTAACTGCTCTGATTAAGGAGGAAAAGTTGTGTTAGTTCTTTCAAAATAGAACAAAGAAAAGAATAAAAATGAAATCTCACAATAAAAGAAAAGTGATGGTTTGAAAGAAGAGCAGTTTGTAAGAGATCAGCAAAAAGTAAACCACTGGGACACACCCACTTAAATTACTTTTTCTATGAATTTTGCTGGATAAATGCCATTAAAGAAGCAGCAATGTAAATGCAAACCATTACATGGTTCTCTTTCCTTATACCCAACAACATCCAAATGTATTGTTCTTTTTTTAACTATAGGAGATTCCAAATGTGGAGTAAACTACATTAAAAAAATTTTGGAATGGCCAATAAATAGCTTCTGTACTCATCAATTTGCTGAAACATGGTGTGCCGTTTGCATTTTCAAATGTTATAAAGGTGAAGTCTAGGCGCCAGTTAACATTAATGATGCTAGACCAAAGTTAATGAAGAAAAGCTGGTGGGATTGCCTCTGGGGAAGAGGGGTAGAAAGTGAAAGGGTTCTGATAAAGTCAAAGAGGAAACTGACTGACTGGTTTAAAATGTGATTACTCTCTGTTATAAATTTAGCAAGCACACCCTTTTAGCAAGAAACATTATAGAATTAACATTAGAGAAAGAATGATCTTTAAATGTTCACCAAAAAACAGGTTGTGGGTTTAGAACTTGTCAGAATGATGGATATTCTGCTTCTCAGAGGCAGTTCTGTAAGTTTTCATAGCAAACTTGGTTAGGAAAAAAAAAAAACAAGTCCAGTCTCTTACAATAAAATAGGTAAGTAATCAAGCAAATAAACAATTTCTTATGTTAGTTATATCAAGTCAACCTGAATGAATGCTATTGCCCATGGTTGAGTCTGAATTTCAAGACATTAATGGTTGTGTTTAGAAACTCGGATCCACTAATATGTCTTTAAGAATAGAGTATAACTTTGTCCCACCACCTCAAATAACATTTTTTTTTTAAAAGGAAAATAAAAATGGGTGGGAGGAGGAAATTGAAATAAAAGAGCAAAAATGAAAGAAAATGTTTATGGAAAACTTGAACATAGTTTACTCAGGCCTTACGTATCTAACTTCAGGAACCGATCATTAAACTTGGAGGCTTTCAGGAGAGAATAAAAAAGTGTACAAATCCTTGGAATTTAAACATTTAAAAATCCACTAAATACCAGTTCACATCTAAACTTGTAGTCATAACCAATCGAGGATGTAAAGTTAAAAAATTTTTCATCAATGACTCCTGATTTCTTTTGAAAAATCTTTAGCTGCTGAAAAATTGGGAGTTATGACACTTTCCCCACACCTGTTCTTAAAGAAACCATAATAGAGTCTTAAAAGCAGGTGTCTAAAATAGGCAATTTTCTTAATGTTAAGAAATTAGACTATATGTGTATGAAATTTGGAGTCTCTGACTCTACAGAAAGAAGTAAAAAGTTCACAGAGAGAATCTCTATTGAGGTTTCTTGAGTTTCAACTGACTTTTTGATCATCTCATTTGAGACTTTTCTAGACCCTCAGAATTCTGTCTGATTTAATACTTTATGCTAAGTTAGGAAATTTGTAAACTCTATGTATATATATGTATATGTACCTATCCATCATTCACTTGTCTGTATAATATATATACATGTTTTTAAAAAGGTCATTGAATGCCATGTTTTTTTTAAGTTTTATGGGATATATCAGTCATCAAGGAAACTATACTTGTGGTAAACTGAATAATCACCCTCAAAGATGTCCACATTCTAAACTATAGAAATCCGTGAATTTTTTCCCCTTAAATGGTAAAAAGTACTTTGCAAATGAGATTAAGGATTTTGAGATGAGTGAGTATTTTGGATTATCCAAATGGGCACAGTATAATTAAAAGTGTACTTTTCAGAGGAAGGCAATCGGGTTTCAAGTCTGAGAAGATGACTGGAGCAGAAGTCAGAATGATGCCATTTCTGGAAGGGACCATGTGCCAAGGAATGCAGGTAGCCTTTAGAAGCTGTAAAAGACAAGGGATGGATTCTCCCTTAGGCCCTCCAGTAGGAACAGCCCTTCCAACACTGTGATTTTAGTTCCTTAAGTCTTCTTTTTTGGAATTTTTGTCTCCAGAATCTTAAAATAATAAATGCGTATTATTAAAAAACTACTTAATGGCAATTTTTATAGCAGCAATTGGAAACTAAGATATTATTCATATTGTATTAGTGATCTTTAGGAGAATAATCTCATCTTAGTATTGTGACAAACATAGGCCTTATAGAAGAATAAGTCTCCCTAGGAGGGATGATTTCTGATGAAAGGGACAATGTCCACTAAATCAGATGCTATAGAATGTTACCTAAAGTTAGAATAGTGTTAATTAGTGCAAATTAGCCTTTGAAATTTAAAATGACATTTTTTAAAGGAACAATGCATGCACAATATTATTTCTAAAATAACTTCACATTCTAGAAATTAATTATATCTTCATAAAGCAGTAATCTTATTTTAAAAATCTTATGTTATTTGTAGTTCTATTTGTGATTTAAAGTAAGGCTCCTTAATTTCTAAATGCCATAGGGAGTACATTAAACAGTGGGAAGCAAAGTTCCCAGATTCTGAAACAATGTTCTCAGCTGCCTATCTGCTTTTTCCCCAGGCTCCACTGAATTTCATGGAAATAGACTGATTCATGACCCAGGAACACGTTAATGTGGGACCTTCCTGTGGTGAACTCCAATTCTCAGGGCTGGTAGGGTCCTATGTTAAATTGCAATGAGCCCCCCAAACTTTATTATGCTTAACATCACCTGAGGAACTTGATGCCTGAGCCACATCTCATTCTGATTGAATAGCAATTTTCTGCCAATTGGGTCCAGGAATATGGATTTCTTTACAGTCATTATTTTTCCATAGCTAACCTCAATTTAATCGTGGTTCTACAACATTTTAATATTTTTAACCATTTACCTTATTCAAGTTACTATTCTTGGTATTGTTTGAGGACACAAAGAAAGACAAGCCTTAATAACTGCTTCAAAGGGCAGTAAGATTTAAACAGTTAACCCTAATTAAAGTGCAAAATAAATGAGTGCTATATGAAAGCACAGCTTTGCAGTAGCAGAGTAGAGCTCAAACATTCATTAATTCTCATGAGTAAAACCAGAACCAGCTCCCTAGAGGGGATCAAGTTAAACTAAAAACGTGTGAGCTGAAGAAGCAATATGGCTTCAGGTTCCGGAATCAGATGACATGGAATTTGAATTTACGGCCCCACTTTGGCTGGAGATTCAGTTACTTTTTAAAGAAATTAGGGAAAATGAGAAAATACATTAATTAATGCATTTGAAATCCTTAGACTAATGCCTGGCACAAGGTAAGTATTTAGCAACTATTAGTTCATGATGATTTCCAAAAATAAGATGAATTCTTCTATTTTTAAGTTCAATAATCTCCACTCCCACTCTGACACTCATATAACTTGCAGACATGATAACTAAATGATATTTTATTTAGGGTTTATGGTCTAGTGGGGAGACAAATAAAAGTTAATTTGCAAGTATGATAGAGAGAGATATCTGGTACTATGAAAGCTTCAGATGAGAACTTAGAGTCAGCTAGGTTGGTCAAGGAACACCCTCTGTGAATGCATATCGGAGCTAGGAGAGAGGGATAAATTATGATTATCTGGGTGAAGAGGGGGAGGAAAGGGCACCTCCCACAAGGGAACAGAGTATATAACTTGTCTGAACAAGGAACTGCTGGCAGACAATGTATGGACTTTGACCAATGAGAAAAAGCAGAGGAAAAATTGGGGATGATGCTGAAAAATAACTCAGACCACACAAAACATTAGAGATCTTGGTAGGGATTTTGATGTTTCTCCTAATAACAACAGGAATATTGAAGGAGTTTCTTTTAGTCAGCTTTTTCATGGCTGTGACCAAAAAATCCAACAAGAAAAATTTTAAAAGAGGAAAAGTTTATATGAGGCTCATGGTTTCTGAGGTCTTAATCTATGGCTGACTCCATAGCTCTGGGCCTAAGATGAGGTAGAACATCATGGCAAAATGGTGTGGAGGAGGAAAGCAATTCAGGACATGACAAACAAGAAACCAAGTGAGAGCTCTGCTCACCAGTAACAAAATATAAACCTCCAAAAGAAACCCCAGAAACCTATCTCCTTTGGCCACACTGTACCTGCCTACAGTTAATCCATATCAGTGGATTAATGGAGACTGATTAAGTTAGACTCTAATAACCCAATCATTTCACCTCTGAAGGTTTTCACATTGTCTCACACACAAACTTTTGAGATACACTTCATATCTAAACCATAACAATTTAAGTAGATAACTTTAAGGATTAGATTTGTATTTTGAAACTTTGTATGCAATATAAAGAATAGGTTAGAGGGTGTCAGAGTAGGGGCAGGGATTATGGATGGACACAACACACCACACACACACACACACACACACACACACACACACACAGAGTCATTGTACTTGATAATGGAAAAGAGGTGTTATGAAATACCTCTGAAATTATGATAACTGAATCAATGGTGTCATTATTGTCCGAATTAAAAAAAAATTGAAGCACTTTATTGATTGAGTCATAGCTGAGTTTTAAACATGATGTTTTGGTGGTACCTCTGAGACATCACTGGATGGTTCAACATGCCACCTTAATGCTTCAAGGATGAGATTGAGCAGGAGATATGCATGTAAAGAAAATCTATTTATAGGCGGCAGAGATGGGATCACCTAGTCAGAATTTATAGAACTAGAGGGATGGAAGACCTAGGAAAGACCTGGTATGGGGAAGGGAATAAAAAATGCATAGCAAAATCACTCTGATCTGTTTCCAGGGGTGACACCTACATACATGTAAGTATGGAGAAAAAGGATTCCTGAATCCATTCAAAGATGTCATGTTTTCCAGACAAGTTGCAAAAAAATCCTAAAGTAATAAGACAGCTAATAATTTTAGCAAAGAGTGTTACTAAAATGATGAGCATAAAATCAAGAAAAGAGTATGAGGGAAGGGAGTCTTGAGAGGGGAAATGATGGGACAATGAAGAGATGACAATTATCTAGTTGGTTTTCAGGGCCTTGCATATCTTGCCCGCCTTCTAAAGCACATTGATTGATTGGATGTTTTCTCTGCCTATGACTACAGAATTTTAAGGAGAGAATTGTAAAGGTCAGTTTGGCCAGAAGCTAGGAGGATTCTGAGATAACTCTTGTAAATTGTTTTGATATCTTAACACTGAGGCATAAAAGTATTGACTGGCTAGCATATAAAAACCAGTCTATTTCTTCAGTACCTTTCCTAAAGAAAATTTCTGTATTCATTTCTTTTTTCTTAGCTTTTCAGAAAAGTTTAGGCAACAGCAAGACTAGACACTCATGACTACAGAAATGCTTTTTTATAAAATCACTTCAATTTACTGAAGTAAGCTGTCTGGGAGGAATAAATGGATGGAGGAAATGTGAATGGCCTGTGGCAGCAAATGAAAGATTCAGAAATAATATTGTGATGGAGACAGCCTCTGTGAACACTGCAAAGATGATCTTAAGTTGCAGTTATGAATTTATTTTTTAGACTGAAGAAATATTAGTTATAAACTCTAACTTGTTAGATTTTGGTTTAAAGACATCTTTCCCATCTAGTGGGTATATACACAAAAATCCAAAAATATTCTTTTATTTGTTTTTATGTTTTAAAGTTTAGCTATATGAAAATAAACATATTTCTCACAGTTCTGCAGGCTGTAAAGTCTACAATCAAGATGCTGGTAAACCTGGTGTCTGGTGAGGTCTAGCCTCTTGACTTTGAGATGGCTGCTTTATTGCAGCATGGTCATATAAGGGCACTAATCCCATACGTAAGTGCTCCACCTTTATGACCGAATCACCTGCCAAAGAACGCTATCTCCAAATATCATCATATTAAAATTAGCTTTGAAATATCAATTTTAAGTAGACACAAATATCCATTACACGTCAACAAGGACAGTTTAAATAAGATTTTTTAAAAAATGGGATATGTACTATAAAGAGAGCAACCATAGAGCATGGTTTGGTTGGGAAAGTCTTCATTAATGCTTGTGGTCCTAATGTCTTATACAGTTTAAGATTTGTGTGATTTAATTTTTTAAAATCAATGTATCATTATCAATGGGCACATTTAAGCTAGGAAAACATGGTGGGCTTCTACATTGGGTTTCCAGTTTCCTTCATGGTATCATTTAGTGATGTGTGAGACTGAGGTTTAATGAAAGAGTTTGCTTTTCAATATGTGATTAAATGTGAAAGATAACTAGGAATGGCCATCTTTGTCAACTTTTCCCAGATGATTCATGACACGTTTCTTCAAATGCAACATGCAGATACCCACTGATAAAAAGAATCACCCCTGTGTACAATTGAGGGTAACCGACCTGTTCCAGGCCTGGTTGGTGATGGTAGAAGAATTCATTTGTTTTTGTTCACTTTCTGGCCAATCAGTATACAATTTGTGACTGCTATGGTTCTTGAAATGCATCAAGACACTTTGATGAATTTCACTGAAAATTATTCCTAAAACAGCAGAAAGGAAAAGAAAAAAATTAAATGATGAAAGCACCAGTAGTGTAGAAACATTACTACATTAAAATTCTATAATTTAGCTTTGAAATATCTTCACTTGGTGAAAAAATACTTTTAAGGTAAAATTGAATTTAATTGAATAAATTTACATTTTATACCAGACTAAAATGAAGTTGAGAAGACATGATTTCCTCACATCTAATGTTTTAGTCAAATATTTTTGCTGCTGTGATCAAAAGATTTGATGAAAACAATTTTAAGGTGGAAATGTTTATTTGGGGCTCACAGTTTTTAGCAGTCTCAATCCACAGGTGGCTGACTTCATTCCTCAGGGCATTAGTGAAGCAGAACACAATGGAGGAAGAATGTGGTAGAGGAAAGCAGCTCAGGACAAGACATCAGGAAGGAGAGAAAGAGAGAGAGAGTGTGTAGCACAAGCTCTCCCCCTTACCCACCAGCAGCATATAAGCCCCAAAGGCATGTCCTCAGGTGATTAATCAGGGGCTTAATGCACTCATTAGGTTAAGGTTTTCAACCCAATCTGAACTTTCTTGCATTGTCTCACGCATGGGCTTCTGGGGGACACCTAATATCTAAACATCTAAATCTAGAGAATTTAAAAAAAATATTAATTTTTATTTTGAAACAAATACATTGAGTCAATTTATTTGACAAGTACAAAACCTTTGTAGTTTTCATTAAAGAAAACTGCAAGAATGGAAGCTGATAATTTCATGTAAAGTTACTCTAGCTGAAATGCTTGCAGTCTTCAGTATGACAAAATTTAACATTTCTTTATCTTTGCTTTATAACTCACAGTTATTTTCTTGATTGAAAACATCATGGGAAGACTCAGTTGAAGGTGTCAATCAATAAATTTAAATGTATGAGGTATAGTATACAACTTTGTGAAAGAAGGGATTTTTATTCTATTTATCTATTCTTTATTTTTATAAAAATAATGAGATAAAATACTGTACAGTCTTTGTTAAAAATATTTAAAAAGTATTAGAATCAGACATGGTCTGCATATTATGTAAAGAGTGTGAATATGTACCAAGATTAATTATTTCCCTAGAGTTATTTTTGAGTTATTTAGAATAATCAGAGGAATTTCATATTTTTGCTTTAATGTTCATATAATTATGCAGTTTTCAGTTTTTTAGAAATTAGTTAACTACCAATAAAAAAGGAAATTTGTTAAATAGTTTAATATTTTAAATAGTTTTAAAAAGTTTAACATTTTAAAATTATTTTTACCATTCCAATTTACTTTTAAAAACTTGAAGCTTTGATAGTAAACTAAATGATCATGTTGTTATAGTGGAGCTCAGATTTACATTTCTTATTTTACTAAGTAATTATTAAATAACATTTAAGGTAGCTAATATTACATACTTACATGAGAAAACTGAAATATAAAGAAGTTAACTAGGTCAAACATCTAACTAGTCCATTGTAGTTATACATAATAGTGGGGTTCATTTTGATATATTCATGAAAGCACTACATTGTTTTCTCCATTTCAATCTCTAGTACTATCCCATTCTCTTCCCTTTTCCATCCCCATATCTCCTTCCTCTATTTTAATGGCTTTCCTTCTATCTATCTATTTAATTATTTTTAAAATTGGTACATTATAGTCATATACAAAATTGGAATACATTGTGATATATTCATACATGCAAATGGCATAATTTTGTCCACTTCATTCTCTACAGTCTTCCATTTTGCCTTCCATCCTCCTGTTTAAGTGTGTCTTGTGTGTCTTGTGCGTATAGTTATCATTTTCTGTAGTAATTCTGTGTTATTGGTATCTTTCACTTTATCACCTAGGTGCAACATAATCCAAGGGTTCATTTTAACCTCCAGAAATGCCACTCAGTTGACTGGTATGGAATTTCTGGTTCAATCCACTCTTGAAGAACTCTTGATATACTATGGTTTCCTCTGAGTTATTGTCTTGGGATTTTCTCTGTTTTTATTGTATGAGTAGAGGTCTAGGAGTAGGACTTGAGGTCCAACACTAGCTGTTCCTCACTGGTCATTATATTTTCTTTTTCTCCTTTATTCTCTTTGTTAAAGTATTGTTGGAGCTTGAGTGGGGCTAGTTGTACATGGAGCAAGGTTTGCCGTCATGTTGCTGAGTTGTGATTATAGCTCAGTAGCAGGGTCTCTACCCTGTGAACTTGTCACATCCCAATAATTTTCCAGCCCCTCTTAGACAGAGGAGGACCAAACAATAACAAAGGGGTAGTGACCAATATACAGCCTTAAAATAAATGTCTGTGCCTGCTATGACATCTCTAACACTTATTGTCGCACAGAGAGGAATGGTGAGTCAGCACTTAATATTAGCATCAATAATAAACAGCCACAAAGCTAGACCTAGCACTAAACAGCATGTGTCAATTATGTCCTCAATCATATTAATAATCACAATATTATATGAGTGATGGGGGCAGAAATTATACAAATTATACAGTTTTAACAGATTGCAAAATTAGTTCTTCTTAATTGACAAGAAACAGATTAGGAAGCAAAAGAAATTTTGAAATATTTAAAAAGAAAACAGAAGAAGCAGGAGAGAAGAAGCAAGTGATGGCTATAAAGAAGGAATAAAAAAATAACTAGAAGTAATAAAATAAAGAGAAAGAGGAAGAGGAAACAAGAACATTTGGCTATTAGAAGGAGGAAGAAAAGGAAAGGAGTAATAAGAGGAACAAAAACAAAGGTAAGAACAAAAAAATTAAAAAAAACTCAAACCAAAACCAAAACAAAACACTTTACCCCTCCAAAAAATGAAAGAAAAATTATACACACACACACACACACACACACACACACACACACACACACATATATATATATATATATATATATATATACTTAAACCAATAAGTTTTAGAATTTAGGCAAAGTTCCTTGTGCTGGAATGCTATTTAATAAAAGGGAAGTTTATTAGGGGCCATGAGTGGAAGGGGACAAAAATGGCGTGGAGGACAGGGAAGGTAAGGGGCAAGGGAACAGGGAGAACTAGGGAAGGGACAGGCGCGAACAGAGAGAGACAGATTTCAGTCTGGGGTTGGCTTAAATAGCAAAGTGGTGGTCAGAGAGCCCCCTGGAGTGAGTCCTTGCTCTATAGGCTGTCGGAGGTCAGGAGGCAGTGACCAGGGCACCTGCTAGCCAGGTTTGCTGTCCAGGCTGAGGCACCTGGGAAATGTAGTCTTTTCACAAGTACCTGGGAGGTGTGGCTTCTACCTGGGAGGTGCAGCCTCCCTGACTGGAATACGACATTCCCCCTTTTTGTTTTCTTAGGAAGCAGGGTGTTGTGTTTTGATCTGGCTGCTTCGAGCTGAAATGGGGTGATGTGAGGTGCTATGAGGGGAGGAGGTGTGGGCAGGCAGTTCCAGCTGGAGAGTGGAAAAAAATTCCCAGGAGGTAGGCATGGAAAAGATGAATCTATCCAGGTATGGGATGAATGAAGTTTCCTTGAAGCCATAGATCGGTGAGTATGTCAAACCAGGCTTTTGCAGAAAGCCACTGAGGGAGTCAGCCGGATATCCTCTCGAAGAGCATGTAGAAGTTGTGGGCCTTGTGAGTTAACACTATAATAGCAGCAACAAAGGGAAAGAAGGTGAGATGGATTATTGTCCATAGGCCTGTGTTCCACCAGGTGGGACTTATGGTGAAGAGGCCAATGGAGAGTGTGAAGCGCATCATAATGAGCATCAGGTGGCAGCATAGGGCAGGACTCGGCAGGACTCTCTGGTTGGAAAGTCATCCGTTGGTTTTTTTAACAGTTGATAGGCCCTGAGAAAAACTGGTTAAAGGTTCAAAATGAGAGAAACAGAAAAGATTATTTTGAGTCGGTATCAGGAACACGAGAGAAACGAATTTTTAGGGGATCAGTGGGACTGAGAAAGCAAGTATACTGAGGTTTTAGTCTGGAAATATGAATCTAAGAAGTCAAATTTCCTGAGGTTTCACGAAGCTTAGCAGCTGTGGGGTGTGCACAGCACAACCTGGAAGGGGCCTGTCCACTTTGGGACAAGGGAGATCAATCCGTGTCCTGGGGAGGGGAGAAATATATACAAGAACTGGGTTCCAATGGAAATGAAGCAGTGAGTTTGCTTGGGTCAGGCAGGATGTAATCCTGGCATGTCCATAGCTGATGTGTGATAAAGGATAGATTTTACTTTGAACCCTGGGGAAGGTTGTAAAATCAATAGGGATGGGAGCTTTTATGAGAGAACACACACACACACACAAAAAAAACATGAGTACTGAATAAATGTTGCAGCATCTGGAACATGTCAATGTATACCATGAAGATGATAATTTAAATTTTTAACATGCACAGAGTTATCAAGAATATAAACACAACATTTAATGTTACAGATGTCTATCTAGATAAAATGGTAGTTAAGCTGCTTAATATCATCTGATCTTATGACCTCTGCGTCTAGTAGAGAACTCTTTATCTCTCTCACTTAGGGCTAGATAATCATTCTACTGAATATTAAGCCTACCTGTGTAGGTTAGGAAGATCTGCAGGCCTTAAACTGACTAAAAACTTTGCCTTGGCAGTTACTTAGTAGTTAAACTGTTTCTTTTATACAAGTGTATATCTGAAGTTATCTTTACTTCTAAAATGCCCAAGAATGGTTGTGTATCTGTTTCAACTGTTTACTAGATGTTTAGGATGAAGTCTGTCAAACTGACTTTTTCTTTTAACTATTGCTAAGAGTCAGCTGATTTCTGATGGGAATCTTGGGGAAACTTGAGAGCAGCTTTTCTGCTCGGTGCCTTCTGCAAGGATGGGTCCAGGTCTTGCTTGACCTTGTGGCTTCCCTTGGAAGCATTAGGGATGTCTCTCCCTTTTTTAAGGACCCTCCTTTTAGCAAGTGCACTGATTGGCTTTCTTTTCTCTATAGGTCTCATTTATCTCCCTTATCGGGAAATCATGTGGCCCAGAGATGCAAAGCTCTTTAGAGAAGTTTCCTGTTCCCTGAACAGACTGACTCTGGGACAAGAACCAAATATTGGTTTTCTTGGTCCTTTTTGATTTAATTTAAGGTCTTGATCTTAAACATCCAGTAAGCTAATCTTAAATTGAGAACACTGGGCTTTAACTTCAATGTTTATAAATTTACAGTAGCTAAGGTCTGTGGTACCTATCTGTCTTGATGGCTTAAATTAACTCAGGTTGTGTTCTTGAAGCAATACCTCTGCAAAACATTAACAGGCAAACTTTAAACAGTTAAAATTAACAAGAGTCTTAGGTCAGGTGTTTTAGTTCTGAAGTTGATCTCTGCTTACATATATTGCTGCTTGAGCTCCCATGAACATTAACTGACAAAATATCACATTTAGAATGGATTAAAGAAAGGCTGAGAGTATTTAGCTAATGAAATATTACATTTAGGATGGATTAAAGAAAGACTGAGAGCATTTAACTTTTTGTGGAAAAGTAATAATTTGAATTTAGAAAAATATTTTGTTTCCATTACTCTTAATTGGAGCAGTTGGAACTTTGAGCCTCTGCATACACAGAAATCTTTTATGAACCCTTATATAGAATCACACACATCTGTTTATACCTGTTGGAACTTTAACCTGTTTCACTGATGACAAGGACCAATTTATGAAAATAATCAATAATGTTACCCAATGGAATTTAAGGAGTTACCTGATCGCATATTTAACAGTGAGCAATTTAACCTTGTAAATTAATCAGCTGTTTAACAAACAAAGTTAGTTACAAATGAATAATCCCATGTCAAATACCAAAATATAAAGCTGAACAGTATTAGTCATTTTCCTTGCTGAAGAGAAGTCCTAGAGAGACTTGTGAATTAAGTTTAAAGGTACCTTCATTTTTTATTTGTTTACCCAATTTGAATTGAACACTTTTGACTTAAATGAATTAAAGATACTTGGATCCATATTTTAAAAAAATTAATTTTCAAGAGCGCTCGGTTTTTACTTTTTAATTGTGATATCACATTTACATAGAAACCTGGACATAGACACATGCACATAGACAAACAGAGCACAATTGTGTGCACTTTGGGAGGGGAAGCAGGGAGGTGTTTTGAGTTTGTTGAAGGAAAAGCAAGCGGCTTTTGAGGTGTTGATACAGCGTGCACTAGAGAGAGATCCTCTTATCCCAACAGGAGGAAATAGACTTAAGTTGTGAGTTTATTGAAGGAAAAAGCACGCAGCTTAAAAGTTTCTTAGCTGAAGAGGCAAAGGTGAGGTCATCAGGGGAGTATTAAAAATTTTCCATTATCAGAAAAGAGACGGACTTGCTCAGGTGTGCGGATTGATAACAAATTGAGAGATTGAGATCGCGCGCAGGTGCTTGGACTAGCTGATTTTCCCGTTCTGAATGGGAACTGACTGAGGGACTGTGTCCTGTGTGAATGAGAAAGAGAGAGAGCCAAAGGCCTGAAGGGATTCAGGGGAGGGGACTGCTATCAGAGGAGAAACTTTGAAACAAAGGAAGAAGTGGGTGAGAGATTAAAAGAACAGAGGACAGAGGGAGTTTGCTGAAGGAAAAGGCAGCTGCACTAGGGCAGGAAGTTGGGGGGGTCACGTGGGCAGGGCGCACAGGTGGGACAGAAGAGAAGGTGGGCCCAAGAGCCCAGGGCGCTGCCTCCGTGAGGCAGGGCGCAGTGGCTGCTAAGAACAAAGACACTTAGTCTCCCTGGCCGTGGCAGGGTCTGGCTCACTGAAGCCACGCAGACATGAGGTCCTAATGGACAGGAGGACAGAGGGGCCCTTTGTGTCGTGTCCCCTGTGAACAGGACAAGGAGACCCAAGTCCGGACGAGGCACAAGGCCTGAAGACATTTTAAGAGATTTGAGGGAGAACTGAGCAAGGCTGCCCACCTCCGCAGGCGGCGCTGGAAGGCAGGGGATCTGCCACCAGTGCAGGCAGGAGGGATGGAAGAGTCCTGTGGCTGCTGCTGCCGCCGCTGCCACAAGGCAGGGCACAGGCTGGCCTTCCGGGCGCAGCAGCAGAGGTGCCCAGTAAGGCCATGCTTGGCAGGCAGTCAGAGGGAACCACATGGGTTGGGATAGAAGATGGAGGATCCCGGAAGGGCGGAAATGGGGGCGGAAGTGGAGGCAGATTTGGGCGTAAGAACATGGTGGATCTGAGAAAGGGGGCGGGAGCTAAATGGCAGAGCTGGCTGATCGGAATCGGGAAAGAGAGTGACCAATAGAGAGTGACCAGGAGGCTAAGAAGTAAAATTACCATTAAAGTAGAAAATAAAGTAATTAGATTACACTCAATTGGTATAGGTTGGCTTAAGTCCTCTAGGAAAGATGAAGGCATTTGGGTTTGAGGTACTGATGAAAGAAGTGTCCCCATATTTCTGGCCGCGGTGGGATCTGGCCTGCACGCAAAGAAATGCTTGGCTAAAATAGATCGGAGGAGGCAGGGCGGAGCAGGCTGCTGGACACCGGATGCCTAGCACAGCAGCGCGAGCAGGGAGGGCGTGCTGCAGTGGAAAGGAAAAGAGACAGACCTGGGAATAGGGCGCAGAGTTGAGGATGGACTGAGGCGCTCTGCAGGGGACATGTGCCCATGGCGCGCGCACGCATGGCGGGTGCAGATGGACTGGAGGGTGCAGGTCACTCTGCACAGAGGTTTCCAACCTAATTCTGAATGCTGAGGTTCCCAGAAAAGGGAGAGGAAGTGAAAGAGAAAGAGAGAGAAAGAGAGAGAGAGAGATAGAGAGAAAACTACGCGACTCTTACCCATCAGGAGAACGGTGACCGGCGGTGTCCGAGAGCAGAGTGTCAGCAGAGAAAGAAAAACAGCAATTCCCAAGAAACTTTGTCTTTTGAATGTAGACCTGCCCCACGTTGGGCGCCAAATGTTAGAATTTAGGCAAAGTTCCTTGCACTGGGAACGCTATTTAATAAAAGAGAAGTTTATTAGGGGCCACGCGTGGAAGGGGACAAAAATGGTGTGGAGCCGGGCGCGGTGGCACACGCCTGTAATCCCAGCACTTTGGGAGGCTGAGGCAGGAG
The DNA here is from genome assembly GCA_025594165.1 of Tamias sibiricus. Lineage (NCBI taxonomy): Eukaryota > Metazoa > Chordata > Mammalia > Rodentia > Sciuridae > Tamias > Tamias sibiricus. Next base: position 83,563,005 of record CM046660.1, read on the forward strand.
GATCACGAGTTCAAAGCCAGCCTCAGCAATGGCGAGGCACTTAGCAACTCAGTGAGACCCTGTCTCTAAATAAAATACAAAAAATGGCTGGGGATGTGACCCAGTGGTCGGGTGCCCCTGAGTTCAATCCCCGGTAACCACAAAAAAAAAAAAAAAAAAAAAAAAAAAAAAAAAAAAAAAAGAAAAAAAAATGGTGTGGAGGACAGGGAAGGTAAGGGGCAAGGGAACAGGGAGAACAAGGGATGGGACAGGTGCGAACAGAGAGAGATTTCAGTCTGGGGTTGGCTTAAAAGAACAAAGTGGTGGTCAGAGAGCCCCCTGGGGTGAGTCCTTGCTCTATAGGCTGTCGGAGGTCAGGAGACAGTGACCAGGGCACCTGCTAGCCAGGTTTGCTGTCCAGGCTGAGGCACCTGGGAAATGTAGTCTTTTCACAAGTACCTGGGAGGTGTGGCTTCTACTTGGGAGGTGCAGCCTCCCTGCCTGGAATCCAACAATAAGTGAATCAAGAACACACACACACACACACACACACACACACACACACACAGTAGAATGGATAAAGAAAAAAAGGAGAAAAATAGGAAAAAATTCTAATGAAAAATGAAGAGCTTGTCTCCACTGAAAAAGTTAAAACTGCCAGCAGGGACGGGTGTTCACTGCCATGCTGTTGCACCCTGCTTTGTATTTATTTTGGGCTATGAACCCTTCTGTTTTTCTCATCGAGATGCCAGTTGGTGTGGACTGAGGCTGATGCTGGTCATAGCAGCTGTCTGCTTCCTCTCTCATAATGTGGGAGGACAGACTGGGGAGTACTGACAATTGGAGTTTTTGTCTGGATGGACTTGGTAGATTTACTTCCAGCATGGGGCTGATGTAGTGTTCTAAATGGGGAAGTGTCAGCCATCTGGGTTTACTTCTGAATGTCTCTGGAACTTTGTCAGGTGATATTTACTCCAGAGAGATTAAATCCACACCCCCAGTTGCTGAGTAGATAGATGCCAATCTCTGCTGGACATCTGGGTCTCAGAGACCTCCCCAAAATTCCACTTGTAGAGTGGGGAACTAATCCCTCTGCAGGTTTTACATATTCCGTGCTCTTTGTTATAGATTTCTGAAGATCAGACCTGGAGTTCAGATTCAACTGTCTGACCAGTTTCTGGCCTCTCCCTTGCTGGTCATATGAACCTCCAAAAACAAAGGGAAAACAAGCCTCTCTTGCTCTGATAATCCCAGCCTGGACTCCCCTGGGCACAATCCTCTCTGTCTGCTTCAGTTGCACTGGACTGGCCATACCTAGGACTCAGTAGCAGACATTTGCTGGGACAGGCTGGCAATGCTTTTTATGAACTCCTGAGGTCCTGCCACTGAAAGCTGCCCTGATGTCCCTTACAAATGTCTTCCATCTCAACTCTCTGCTTGCCAGCCAAGAGATTCTGAACACTTTTCAATCATTGTCTTGTCTTGCTGTCTTTGGGTCAATTAAGATCAGCCTCCCTTTCTTTTTCACAGGTTTTCCCATGCCAAATTTAGTATTTATTTGCAGCACTTCTCTCTCTTCCTGTCTGTGTTAGCCCTCCTCTCTGTAATGAACAGGCAACCAGCAAAAGCTGGTACATCTCTGACATATTATCTCTTGTTCTATGTTCAAAGCTCCTGGATTTTTGTGTTTGTCTGATTATTTTACTACCCAATGTGAATTTCAGTGAATGCCCTCAGCCATTCATCCATCCCCCTTGAGAGGCAACACTCCTGATGCTTGAAACTTGAGCTTTGGAACACCTAGAAAAAATACCCTTCCTCAAATTCGCCATCTTCCCCTCTGTGTTAGTTGCTGTTTTGTGACTATCTTTGTCTTAACGCTGCTTTAACGGAATGCCACAGGCTGCGTAATTTAAAATTGTTAGAAATTTATTGACTCACAGTTCTGAAAGCTGTGAAGTCCAATATCCACATGCTGGCATCTGGCAATGGCCTTTTTTCTGCATCATCCCATGGTGAAGGGACAAAGGGAGAGAGTCCAATGACAAAAGCATTTTTATAAAGGCAGTGAACCCACCCATGAGAGAGAGTGGAGCCTTGTGGCCTAATCACATCTTGAAAGTCCCCCTCCCAATACAGTTACATTGGCAATAAAAATTCAACATGAGTTTTAAAGGGAACCCTCATTGCAACCATGGCAATACCTTTTGTATTGTAAAAAAATCTTATTTCTTAAATGTTTCCATTAAGTTTCCTTTTAAATATGAAAGTTACATTTGCATTGTACAAAAATAATGAGTAAAATCTTTCAAAAGAGGGTATAAACATTTGTGTTACAGCTTGCTAGGGATAGAAATGGCACACGTTTTGACAATTTTTATATAACGCAAGTAATATTTTCTATCTTGTAAATAAAAATATGTTTCTCTTTTTGAAAGAAGCAATAGAAATGTAGTTGTCTCCATGGGAACAAGAGTTTCCTCCTAATCTCCTAATTCTTTTATTTTTCCTCATATTTTTTTCTTTCTCTGCAGGGCATAGCTTTCTTTAAAAAAAAAAAAAAAATCAAAGACTTCACCAAGAATTCGCTTGAAATGTGTATACTTTGTTTTATGATACTTCTCTCAAATTTGAACAACGATTGATTAAAGGAACAATGAACCAAAGACAATATGTATGGAAACATATCTGAATAAACTAAATGTCATTAACATTTCATGTAATTGTTAATAAGCATTAATGGGAAAAAAATATTTTGTAAAAGAAAATACTTTTTTTAAAAAAATGGCTGATACATTTATATTTGTGGAGAGTATAAGTAAACTTTAATTTTAAAATGAAGCATCTGTTTTTCATACTTTCGCCAAATGTCACCCAGAATCTAGGATTCTGTACAGGGAGGACTTCTGGCAAGGAGAAGGAGGACCGCTACAGTGTTACAAAATCAACCCATGGATCTCAAACTCCCACTAGTGATCCTCCATCTTCTCATCTTGGGCCTTTTCTGTATATTCTACCTCAAGCAGTTCACTCCATCCATTCAGGTGCAAAAGCTCCAAAAGTGGGCATCAATATTTCTATTTTCTTCCCATATCCAAGTATACACCAAGCATTTTCAGCTTGCCTTTATCAATTTATCTTGAAATTGTACTTGAATCTCTATCTTGACCTCAATCTACTATCATGTTTTTCCTCAATTTTGGAATAACTGGTCTTTCTTTATCTATTCTTATTTTCTAATTCATCCTCTATATAATATCATAGTAAAGGTTAACTTAAACTTAATTGTACCATTTCCTTGCTTAAAATATCCAATGATTGCCCTTTGCTATGGAAATAGGATATCTACCCTTCTAAGCTCTTCCTGAGCCAGCACCCCTTTTCCTTCTCCACCTCAGCTATACTGTTGTAGGTTTGGACTTTTCAGGTGCTGTTCCATGCACATGAGAAACTATTGCTCCACATACATTTCTTCAGAGCACATTATTCTTCTAGAGAAAGAATGAACTTCTAAATTATGTCAGATACTGGGGGAGGGTTTTTTTTTTTTTTTCATACTACACTTTTTTTTTTTAAACATTTACAAATTTTTAATTTCTTATTTTTTAGTGTTATTATTCATTTAGGATACACCATATCTTTATTCTATTTTTCTCATTAACATATCTCCAGAGCCTTGTGCAATGCCATCATGTGTTGAACTAATTTTCTTATGAACATGAAATTAATGATGAATGAATAACTGGATAGAAAGATACAAAGTAAGGATTAAAAGAGTGAGATATAAAGATTCAAATGTATTTAAATGTCAGTAGAAAAAAGTCAATAGGAAGGAGAACCTTGAAGATAAGAGACTGAATCTCCTGATAAAAAAGAAAACACAGGTATAGCCATATATAGTGGTACATGCCTATAATCCCAGTGACTTGTAAGGCTGAGGCAGGAGGATTGCTAGTTCAAGGCCAACTTCAGCAACTTAGCAAGTCCCTCAGCAACTTAATGAGACCTTATTGGGTTCATTTTCCAGTACAGCAAAAGAAAAATAAAAGTGTAGGGAGTGAGCTGACATTGGAAAAGCAACAGAATTTCTCTTAGAAATAGGAAGGAAGAAGGAAAGTTAAGTGTATATAGTAGGATTTTGTAGTGTTGTGGGAAAGAATCTATATGGATAATTGCCTTGTGTATTTGTATAAATGTTCCTTTAGTCTATGAATGAGGGAAACAGATGAAAAAAGGGGGGCTGAGAGTTTTACAGAGTATAGAGAAGGTTGAGGGTGGTTATGTTGTAGATTGCGGATAAAATTAGAATTAGAATGAAAGCTGGCTAGTGTTCAGGACCCAGCTGAATAGGAGAAAAGAAATTGGTGTGGTAGAACCCTCTGGTTGGTGTGATTTCTTCCAGGGACTCTAGAGTAGAAATGGAGACAAACTACAGACTAACACATGTTTGGAGTTGTGCTACATTGTTATGATAGAGAATTGCAGAGGGTGACAAACTATCACTTGCTAAAGCAGAATTAACCCCAAATCTTCACATTCCTTTATTCCTTTACCTCATTAATCTCTACTCAAATATCATTTTATGAGAGTTCTTCCCCGATGATTCTATCCAAAATATATTATTTTTCCTCTTTACATGATTTTTGTCTTTATATATTAGCTCTTACCGTTATGTACTTATAAGCATATTTACTTATTTATGTCATCTACCTTCCCCTTTAGAATATATACTACATGAAAGTGAGAATTTTTAAAAAAAATTGTTAAACCCCAGCCCTAAATGTTTCTGGAACATAACAGAAGCTCAATCAATATTCAAGTTCATTAGTTATTTATTTAAATGATTATTACAAAACTCTGAACACAAAATTGTGATTTTTTTTTCAGTACTAAGAATTGAACCTTGGACTTCATGCATGCTAGGCAAGTGCTCTACGACTGAGAACACTCCCAATCCTTTTTAAAATTTTTATCTTGAATAGGGTTTTCCTAAGTACCCAGACTGGCCTCAAACTTGTTATCTTCCTACCTCAACCTCCAGAGTACCTGGAATTTTAGGAATGTACCACCACACCTGGCTACAAAGTAACTTCATAAAAGGAAATATTGAGAAGGTAGTAGTAAAGTGACAGTTATATGTTTTCAAAGCTAGTGAGTACTCACTTCACATGCAATAATGTTTTGATTTTGTGTTAATTTCTGTTTAAATTTTATATTGTCCAAAGCACTGACACATTTGTTGGCTCATTTACATTTCACACTCTTTGCAAGCCTTCTCCTCTTTCTTGCAACTTCATACTCTGAATTTAAAACCAAACTTTTCTATTATGTCTATGAATTTTTTTGTCACTTTCATAGATCAGTTCCATGTTCCCACCAAACTGTTTTTCCTACATATCGATTACCCTTATTAGATTATGCTGAATTATTTCTTTATAGCCTTTGTCTCTCTCATTGCAGTGAATTTTTATGCTAGACTTCACTTATATGCTGTTACCAGTATCACTGCAACACAAAACCTGCCCTATTAATTTGAATAAATATGTATTGAATGAATGAATGAACCAACCTCTACTGGATGATTATAAAACTGAACCTGTGGAGTGCTTAATTGACTTACACAAGGCACAGCAATTATAAAAGAAGGGGCACTGACCTTCTGATACCTAGGTAAAAGCTCATCCTGTAACATGTGTTATACTTTAGTCCTGGATTTGCATTCCTAGAACTGTCATGTGAATTCAATATTCCCAAAGAATCTGAGTGCGAACCACTTAAAATTTCCAACTTAAATAAAGAACTCATTAAGTTCCATTTTGTTTTGCACATTTCATATCCTTTTGAGCAAATGTTTTTCACATTAGATGCTCTCAAGTAAATTGGCATGATTATTTAAAGAGTGGTGCAGAGCAGGGTCATGCAACTAACTGGGATGGTTCCTTGCACCACAATAACCCTTAAGATCTCCAGATAATTAATAATAATAATGATGATAATAATAATAATAAGTCTTTTCAAATAGTATTTTTCACAAGACTTTATTTGTGCAGAATATACTCCTTTGAAAGGCCTAAACAGTAAGTGGGTTCTTTATTTAAGTTGGAAGCTTTAAATGGTTCTAGGTATCTTGGAGTCACTGTTTTGTAAATCAGATAATCTTAACTGAGACAGGGTGGAATGATATTCCTTTGTGGAGATTTGGGTAAGAAAAAGTTGGCAAATTTTAGAAATACTTAAAAGTCTTAGGTGCACTTGTCAAAATATCTAGGCAAAGTTCAGGAATTTGTATATTTATTCTGCATAAACATAGACCAATTGCAATCTAGGCATTCCCAGAAGAGTGGGAAACACAAACTGAATGGGCAAAACCAGAAGTTAATGGATACAATACAATGTCCAGTCAAGATAATGGGAGATATCCTACATCTAGGGTTGTTATATTTTTTTCTTCTGGGTTCTTTTGTTAACCAACTTAGGTAAAAGGTAGTCTCTAGGCCTGGTGACGTCAGACCACTCTTTTTATGATTCTTGCCTACTTCTAATTAAAGACTGCATGAAGGAAGCAATAGGTTTAGGGAAGGTACAATCCTTAGTTATAATTAGTTTTGTGAACTAATTAGTGTGGTGACCTAAGGCAAGTGATCTGACTTCTCTAGCCTTCAATTTTTTTTTTTTTTTTTTTTTTTTTTTTTTTTTTTTTTTTTTTTTTTTTTTTTTTTTAGCTTTGAGGCTATTGTGAGGATCTTAGAAAAAGTTTATACAATATTGTTAGTGTCCCAGGCCTGTAGGGGATGATGAGGGGTAAACCTGCTACAACTTTTCATAAATATGGAAAAGAAACAATGAGATTTAATGGCTCAGAGCAAGAGAGCTGATTACTCACAGGATTGCAAACTCATAGTCAAATCAGTATCCCTGCCTCCAAGTCCATGGGGCACCACAAGTTCATGGGGCATCATAGTGGGCCTCAATGAATACCACAGATGCAGTGGGTTTCTGTTGCAGCTGATATATCTTAAGTTTAAGGAAATATCTGCTTTCATAGCATATAGTAAGCAAGTCAGCAACATGAATAGTCCTGAAAAAATGATTCAGCTAAGAGATGCTAGGAATCTATAAACTTGATACCATTAGCAAGAATCACAGGAGTACAGAACCTATAGAGGAATTCCTCACAACAGACAGTGCTTTGAAAAAGCAAGAGAAAGAAAACTATATGCTCACACTTAGATGTAAATATATGACAAAGGCATATATTCACAACAGCCCCTAAGTGAAAAAGACCTAATTATCCATTAACTGAAGGGTGAATAAACAAAATGTGGTATATTGATAGAATGGGATGGTATTCAGCAATAAAGAAGAATAAAGTAATAAAAGATGCCATAGTATAGATGAAAATAGGAGCATATGATAAGTAAAAGCAGACAGTCACAAAATAACACATATTGTAATGATTCCTTTTTTGATGAAATGTCTAATACTATACCAACATATCAAGACAAAAAGGAAAATGTGGTTAGCTAAGTCTGGGAGGTGAGAGGGAAGAGGAAGGAGGAATGATACCTTATAGATGATTTTGAGGATATGTTGTGTAAAAATGACCTAAAATTAGATTGATGAGATGGTCATATAACTGTCATATTAAAAAAGACTAAACTATAAATAAATGGGTTTTATATTATATGAATTATACCCAATAAAGCTCTTATTTTGGGCACCATTAAAGATGCTGATTGTGCTGAATCATCCATGCCACTGTGATGACACCAACACTTTAATATAGGGCATTTCAAAGGATAAGCTAGGAATATCATTTCCCATGTTCCCTTTCCCCTCTGGATTCTTGGTTAGAATCTGTCAATGGTGGCTCACTAAGATTTGAAAGATGAAAGAGAAGAAGAGGCTATTACTCCACAGATGCAGTTGCAACTAGAAGCACAGCCAATATGAGAACCAGAGTGAAACTTTGAGGATGACTAGCTTTAGTGCAGCAGACTGAAATCACCTGGGGCAGCTTCCCTGACCTTTGAACCACAGCTTTCTCACAGCTGGAAAAACCTCTGCTTTCCTATATTTAAACCCTTCACATATGTAGAATAGTTTCCTTTTCCCTCACCAAACTGACTGAACCATTTTATGGAGCTAGGGAAATACAAAGTCAAAGATAGGAACCTGGCCAGTGGAGAATGAGATACGGTATTCCTTAATAGGTTGTGAATAAACAGTTATTAAAAAAAAAAAAAACCTGTAATTGCATGGAACCATTCACTCTTGAAAGTAAGATTTCAGGTCACCAAGTTGGTTTTTTAATAGAATATTGTGGAAATAATAATATATAACTATAGGGTGAGGCTTGCTATTTGTGACTACACAGGAGAAGTTGAAATACAAGTAAAAATTTCAGGGCTTAAGTTTTCATCCCAAAGCAAGAGGGAAGAATCAGAAAACTTTCCATGACTTCTCTGAAATAGTGTTTTATTATTTTGAGTTATAGGAATATTTTATTTATTTGATGGGAAGCAGTCATCATGAGCCTCCATTGAGATGAAATGTCTGAAAATAAAACTCAAATTCTGATCCTGTGACTAAAGTATGGTCTAAACAAAATTGAAATATAAACAGAATTTACAGCCTCGACATGTCTCATTTAAAAATTCTCATATTCACTTGTGAAGGTCAAGTACACTATAATTAAAATAGAAAAATTAGGTTAATGTGCACCTGAGATCCTTGAAAGCCCCAATATTTCTGAGGTTCTTAAAATGACTTAGTTTAGCTTCCATTCTCTTTTATAATAACCTCACCTGAGAATTTTTTTTCTTTCAGGGGTTTGCCAATTCTCACTAATTCACATTTCCTCCAGGCTCAATTACTGGTAGACTCTGGAGGCAGGTGAATAAAACCTCTGATGGAGAAGCAAGTTCCATTCACACAAAAATTGCAAGTTTTATCACTTTACATTGAAAGAAAACTGGAAATTTTGATTGGGAATAAATTTTTTAGTTCTTAGACCAAGTAGAAATGATTCTAAAACTGTGAGATCAAGATATTGCCCAAGTTATTTGCATGAGTACACACCCGAGGAATTCTTTAATGTGCAAGTTGGAACTCTAGGAACAGCTCTAACATTTTATTTAGCCTGCCCACCAAATCCTGGATTCATTGGTGGCCTATGTCAGTTAAAACTAAAAAGTTGCTTCTTTTGTACCTTTCAAAGATTTCAATCTTAGAGTTGTAGGAATGCTCACGTTGACTCATATGATAGACCTGTTTATCTTTAATCCAGCCTCCTAGGATATGTCATTCTCTCTACCAAGATATTGGGACATACATTAATACAAGAACCATAATCCAAGAATCCACTTGGCTGTTTTCCACACACCAGATACGATAGTGAGAGCTTCCATCGTTGAAATGAGCTCCTTGATTTCAGTGGAGATTTATTGTGGTATCCTAGAGTGTCAGAGGCATGTGAATATCATAGGTAGGGGAGGAGAGCGTGATTATAAATGAAGCTGTAATCAAAATGGTTTGATCCTCTGAAATAGTTACCTTGTTAATTAATCATTAGTACTTATAACTGAAATAGATGGCCAGACTACAAACATGTCTTGACCAATAGAAGCAAAGAACACAGAAATTAATAATTCATTTCTGGTGAACAGAGGCTAATTGGGACTGTGACAGTGGAAAGCCATGGTCTCTCCCCCAATTCCCTACCTGGGGTCAGTTCATAGACACAGAACCTCTGAATGAAGCAGATGATGTGAGGAAGGAGAAGCCCTACAATTCTGCCTGAAGGTGCAGTACATCTTCTTCCTCTTGCCCTTCCCCTAAGGGTACTATGACCACTTACCAATGTGTCTGGCCATGGGTGGAAAAATACCTAAATTCTTGTAAGTCATGAGACCCTGGCTATGAACATCTGATGCCATTAGGAGTCACCAGGGAGATCAATGAATATTTTATTTTTTAATTAATTAGTTAATTAATTAATTTATATTTTTTAGTCATATATGACAGTAGAATGTATTTTGACATACCATACGTACATGGAGTATAAATTCCCATTTTTGTGGTTGCACATGATGTGGAGATACACTGATTGTGTGTTCATATAAGAACATAGGAAAGTATGTCTGATTCATCTATTGTCTTTCCTATTCCTATCCTCCCTCTCTTCCCTTCATTTCCCTTTGTCTAATCCAGTGAACTTCTATTCTTTCCCCACCACCACCCTTATTGTCTGTTAGTATTAGCATATCAGAAAGGACACAGATCAATGACTTTTAGAAGCAACTAATAAAAAGACTGTAGCCTGCATCATCTCACAGTAGGCTTGGTCCCTACTAACTTTCCTCACCCCTACCCTGTGGTTATAGGGGCAAGAAGAAGCTATACCACTGGGACTGGGAGCAAAAGCCATTTCTATTGACAGTGGAGACTCAATAAATACAAGCTTCACTTGCATAACTGTTTCTAAGGGTGTTAATAATACTACTGGCAGTAAAAACAACAACATTTATGGAATAAATGCTATATTCTAGGTACTGTTCTAAGCTTTCATGTTAACTTAAAAACAGCATATTACAGTGACACAGCCACTTCAATGTTTATAGCAGCACAATTCACAATAGCTAGGTTGTGGAACCAACCTAGATGTCCCTCAGTAGATGAGTGGATAAAGAAAATGTGGTATATATACAAAATGGAATTTTACTCAGCAATAAAAGAGAATAAAATAATGACATTTGCAGGTAAATGGATGAAGTTGGAGAATATAATGCTAAGTGAAGTTAGCCAATCCCAAAAATCCAAATACCGAATGTTTTCTCTGATATAAGGAAGCTAGTTCACAGTGTTGTTGGATGGGGGTACATAGGAGGATTAGAGGAACACTAGAAGGGTCAAAGGAAAGGGAGGGGAAGGGAGGGAGTAAGGGGAAGGGAGGGGGAGAGAAAAAGGGAAAAAAATTGGTGGTTGAATGAGATGGATATCATTATCCTAAATGCATGATTGAAGATCTGAATGGTACTTATCTACTTTGTATACAAACAGTTGTATGTAAAAAGATGCTATATATGTGCATTATGAATTGTAATACATACTACTATATTATAAATAAAAAAAGAAAGAAAAAAAGATGAATTAAAAGTCAGAAACTGGATTAAATAATTAGAGAGATTCTTTCTAATACTACAATTAATGCTATAGGACATACTTCAAATTACTGGGTGTGCCTGTGGACACTTTTCCTTATAGTACTGTTCTCTCTCAGTCAAATAGTCCTTCCCATAATAATAAATTCAGACCATTTGTCTATTTATCACTTTTAAAGATAACCTTCATCTCTTAGAGCAATTTATATACACAGAAATATTGTGAAAATAACATAAAGAGTTCCTAAATCTGTTATATCCAGGTTTATCTATTAATAACACATAAACAAATACTGATAAATAATTGTTCACCAAAGTCTATACTTCACTTAGAGTTTCCCAGTTTTTACTTTATGTTCTTTTTCTGTTCCAGGATCTCATCATGAGTTTATCTTTATAGCTCCAAAGGCTCCTCTTAGCTGTAGCAATTTCTTCCTCTTTCCTTGTTCTTCAGAACTTTTGGCACTTTTGTCATTACATTGGAGTTATGGCTTTTGGGGAAGAAGACCACAAAGAGAAAGTGCCATTTTTATTACTTCCTACCAAGGGTACCTACTATCAAGCTGACTTATCCTGTTGATGTCAATCTTGATCTCTTGGCATCATACATTAGTACCTTAAACAATTCTTCTCTGTTTTCTCTTCTTTCTCCCTGTCTGTACTGTACTCTTTGGAAGGAAGTCACTGTTTTCAGCCCACACTGGAGGAGTGAGAAGTTATACTCCTTTTCTTAAGGGAAGAATATCTACATGGAATATTTACACTGGAATTCTTCTGCACAAATAGATCTCTTTTCTTACCATTTATTAGTTTATTTTAGCATTCATTTGTATAAAAGTTTGGACAGTGATATTTATTTTATGCTTTGGATTATAATCCAATAAATTTATTTTGTTGCTTATCTTATGCCAGTTTTGACATTGGGACCACTTTTAGGTGGCCCCTACGGCCTTTTGACATTCCCCATGTATTTTGTACTTTGTACTTTTTAACTTTCTGACACTACAAGATGCTGCAGACTGATCTTGTGTATGTTCTTCCTCAGTCTTAGGATTAACCATTCTTCCAAGGAGTTTTGATTATGTTTCTCAGTAAATGTCTTAAAAGCCAAAATCTGGGTTCCAGAAATCACCTTTTAATATCAGATACACAGCATATTGATGTGTTTATTTGAAGATAAACTTAATTAACTCTTAACCCTACTGTTATAGACGGACTGATTTGTGTTAAATGAAATTCATTTGTTCAAGCCGTAAACTCCAATGGACTACATTTGGAGATAGGACCCTATGAAAGTAATTAAGGTGAGATGAGTTTGTATGTAAGCTGCCTGGTACCGAAAACCGGGAGGAAAAACTCTCGGAGGCAGAGTATAGCTTTTGCTACTTTTACTTCTACTTTCTTAGAGCTTAGAGAGGGAAAGAAAGATTTTTCTTAGAGAGGGAAAGAAAGATTTTTCTTCTTAGCTTAGAGCTTAGCTTAGAAAGCTTTTAGAGCTTAGAGCTTAGCTTAGAGAAAGATTAGAGCTTCTTTCTTCTCTCTTCTTTCTTCCTTCTTCTTTCTTCTGTCTTCTGTCTTCCTCAGGAGTCTCGGCCTAACTCTGACCAGTCATTACTTCTTCTATCTGGTTTCTCTTCTGTAACCGCTCTGCCTACGTTCTGGCCGCTCTGATTCTTCTGACCGACCGAGTGACTGCCCGGCTGACTGAATTCTCCGTTCTCCTAACTCGGACCGCTTTCACCCGGTTATATACCTTCAGGTTTGCGGGTGCCTACAGGTGCGTCACATACATATCAGGCGGAACCCATGGCTTCCAGCTAGCTACAACAGCCCTTCCTAATTAGGGCTCCTTCATTTGTAAGTGTGGGGTCCTAATCTGATAGGAGAGTTATCCTTATAAGAAAAGGAAGAAATACCAGAGAGATCTCTGTCTCTATCAGGTGAGGACAAAATGAGAAAGAATATATCCACAAGGCATGAAGAGTGGCCTTAGAAGAAATCAATGTATAGGGCACCTTGATCATGAACTTCCAGTCTCCAGAACTGTGAGGAAATACATTTCTGTTGTTTAAGCCACCCAGTCTCCAGGAGTTTGTAATGGAAGCCCTGGCTGACTAATGTACCTAGTGCTATACCTTGCAGTCTGATTTCCTGCCTTCAGCTGCCTAATTGTGCAGATGAGACACATTTACTATCATTAAAGCCTCTGAAGCAAGAAAAATACAAATAAGAAAAAGTAACAGTTGAGCAATTTCTCAGCCTTTGACAGAGAAATATATCTACTTCTCTTGTGTAGTTTATAAAAGATTTTATATGAATTTACTTCCTTGAGAGAGATATAGAAGTTGGAATATTACTGTCATAATTTAATGGTGTAACAAAAATATTGTCATGGTTCTAATTGTTCAGCAATGTATTAACACTAGAAGGTCTAAAAGGGCACAGGACCATTACCAACAATAACAATAAACTAAAAGAGCTACCATTCAAAATAGAGCAGGAAAATACAGTGAAAACGGGAGTGAGCAAAAGTCACATACCACGTTTGCTATGATTGCCATATGAATTCATATTTATGAGAAGTATAGTGCAGTGCTATTAACATATGTAGTTGATATGTTTAAACTGGGTTGCCCTAACTGCTTGACCCTGGTTTGATGCTTGGGAAGCACCACTAGAGGCTGCATGCAGAGGTGAGGCTGGGATGTTATAACCACTTGTGAGTATATGGAAAGCCAGTCTGAGAACAATTGACATGGGGAAGAGTTCAAGGCCAGAGAACTGCAGGAAAATAGAACTAAAATATAAGTGTGCTTAAACCTCATCTAGCTTAGGAGGTGTCAATTACACCAAGTCATACATCCTTTTTATAGGGTAAAAATGAGTCCTTTTTTTTTTTCTGCTTCTGGAAACCAGATACAATATATACCTGAAAGAGGTTCTGAAAGCAATACCATGTAGAAGGGAAACTATAAATCCATTTTCATTTTTAATATATAGTAAAACTTTGAGAAAAATAAAAGAAAAATAATGGAGATCAAATTGAAACTCACATTCAGAATTACTCCAGCAGAGTAAGGAGCCATAATCAATAATCACATTCTCTCACTATTTATCCAGTTCATTGCAACTTGCTAATTGAGAAGGACTGCTCTTAGGTAAGACTTCTTGTGTCTTAATATTCAGTTAGGCACAAGAATTTTTTCATTATAGGAAAAAAATAGGCAATGGAGACTCTGGGGCATATTGGGAAATAAAAGGGAATGATTAAGTTGGTAATTTTATGCAGATAAAACTCAAAGCATCTAAAGAGAAAGAATAAGAAAAGGGAAAGGCTTTCAGGAAGTGCCAAGCTGTCTCCTATGATCCTTTTACACAACAAATACAACTCTTTTACTTAATCAACAATGCAGAGAGAAAGTAAGAGGATGGCTATAAATGAGCCAAACATCTTAGAAAATTTGGTGGTGGGGGGATCTTGCTGATAATACAGCACTTGCAAACAAGCTCTTGCTATTTCCCTCTTGATACCACGTCTGTTGTCTACCAGGGCAATCATATCCTACAATAATTGTCTAACAATTGTTCCGCACTGAGAAAATACTTCTGATTACAGACATTAACACGTTTAGGCATTAGAACTCCTCACTGTAATTACCCTTGAGCTTATTCTCACAAATGAATTAATATGCTGATCTCTTGGACTAATACAACCAGCAAAAGGGTGATGAATTGCTTCCAAATCAGATAAAATGAAGCATGAGATCATTTAATTAATTTCATGGAAGTGGGGGTTGAGGTGGAAAGGAGTCATTTCCACTGGGGCTATCTTCCCAAAAATAGGGAGTAAAAAAGGGGCAGAAAGTCAGCAAAGGGGGGTCAAATCCAATGGGAATAAAAACTTCTGTGGTTTTGGGAAAGGACTTGCCTACTCCAGGGTACCATTTGAGACTGTGATACTTTGTAGCCAGTTGCGCACAGCATGGCTGATGTGTTAATGGACCCTGATATGAATGTCCCAGTGGAAAGTCTTATAAGGCAGAACATGTTGGTTTCCATTCTGATGCTGAGACTAAACTGCCTTGTTAAATGACTAGATTGAACTAAAATGGTATAAATGTCAAAAACTAGTTTCTGAAATTAAATCAAGCAAGCAAACAAAAAATAAGGATACATGGATTAAAAAGAGTATGCTAACAGGGTGTGATTAGGACACAGAACTAATTTCTTCTCACTTACACCCAACTATGTTGGAAACATTGGTAAGCAACCAAGTAGTTGGAAACATAACAAGAGAGTGTTCCTGATGTGGATCGAAAGTTGACTTGCTTGTGTAACCATGAGGATAGTAATTCATCTTCCTGACTAGTGCCCGTGTTGTTTAGTCAACCAACAAAAAGAGCTTTAGCAGAGCTACTAACAAATCAATAGTACTTTATTTAGATCATGCCTTGATTTCCTCCAGTATCTCTTATCCATTTCCACCTTTTAGAAAGGTATGAATCTCCTAGCTAAGAATTTTTAAAGGTGACGTGTTCTAGATTTATGTGGCTGACTTAATTACCTTCACATAGAGTTTTGAAGCTATCTTTGAGATACAGGACTGTAGTATACTTGGTAAAAGTCCTGTGGCTATTAAGAGAAACAAAATCTTGAGGCACTAGAATTGCAATTTTATATTTTTATACTTTTATAGGAAAAATAAATCTTATTCATGTTTTTGTTACATAACAATAAACAAAAACCTGCTATGATTTCCCCATCTTCATTTGTTTTCTCTTTAGTATCAGTGCATAACTTTGTAAACAATAGGTTTTCAACGATGTTTTTTGATCAATTAAATTTACATATGTGAGAATGGGAGCTCATTAATGCTACAGCCTGGTTTGGATCTCAACAACTTGCTATGTGACTTTAGGCCAACTGTTTTGAGTATAAATTTTCTTAACTGTAATATAAGTTCAAATACACTCCTAAGATTATATAAGGATTCAATATAGGAAACATATAAAGCAGCTTGCACTCAATAAATATTGATTTTTCTGGTCATCAATTGTTGAAATTGCCAACATTTATTGTTTGTATGATCCTATTAATTTGAAATATCGATGTTGCATCCATTCAACAAACAGCCACTCCTTAATCCAGATGCTCCCAACAGCTGGTCCCTATGCTCCTGCTATGCTCCTGCTCTTACCCATGTTTAAGCTTTTTTTTTTTCTTTCCTAAAACAGCAACAATAACCATTTTAAAATACAAATAAGGTTTATCACATTCCCTACTCATTAACTTTCTGTAACCTGACTTGTCACTTAAAATAAAACCCAAACTTATTTGTATAACTATGATTTTTTGACTCTGTGGCAGACCAGAAAATATGACCCCCAAATCTTCCTCTTTGGCCTAAGCTGATGAGCTGAAGCAAATTAAGAAACTATAGAAGGAGAAAAAGCTCTGTTTCCCTCCATGTGTCTAAAAGCACAAGATATATTTATAAAGACAAAAGATAATCCTCTGTTTTAGACAGCTTTTTAATTCTGTGGACAAAAGAGGAGGAAAAGTTTATCTGGAGGACTCACGGTTTCAGAGGTCTCAGTCCTTAGATGGTTGACTCCATTCTTTGATGCCTGAGATGAGGTAGAACATCATGGCAGAAGTGTGTGGCAGAAGAAAGCAACTGGAGACATGGCACCAGGAATAAGAGAAAGACCAAGCTCAGCTCTCAAAATATAAATCCCAATGGCACACCCCTAGTGACCCACCTCCTCCAGCCACACCCTATCTGCCTATAGTGACTACTCAGCTAATCCCTATCAGGGGATTAACATACTGGTTGGGTTAAGACTCTCATAACCAAATCATTTCACCTCTCAATCTTGTATTGTCTCACACATGAGCTTTCAGGGAACACCTACTATCTAAAACATAATATCTTCTTCTGCTGTCTACCAGGGAGAACCAAGGCTAAACACTGAAGACAGCTTTCAACAATGTGGAGCCTGGATGGCACCAGGAGTGCATATTGACAAACTTCACTAACTTGCCTTTAGGTAATTTGCACTCCCACAAGTAGCCAGCCTGGGCAATTCCAAGTCTTTTTCACTTGTCATTTCTCCAAAAATGTATGTTCTTTGTTGAAAATGTTAAATGAGCCAGAATTCAAAGCCACCTCTTTGAGACTTAGTCTCTGGTTACTTGCCATGTATATGTGAAATACATATATTAATAAACCTCTGATTTTTCTTTTCTTATTAATCTGTGTAGTACAGGGTCTGTTCCAATCAAGAACTTACTGATGTTGAGAAAAAAAAATCATATTTTTCTCCTTTATAACTCCTAACTTTCCAATTCTCCTATACTGCATTCTACCTGACTCCTTCTGTTCAAATATTAAAATAAAAATAAAGGTGAAGACACAAAAGAATGAGCACCCTGTGCACAAGTTTTCATTTCCAGCAAGGAAAATATTTAGCAATATTTAGCAGAGTCTTGATTCTGGATGAGGAAATTAGACAAGAGAAGGAGTAGGTTTTTAAAACCAAAAGGAAAAAGGGAAAACTCTAGCCCATATAAGGAAAGCAAAGCCTCTGAAGCTGCAGGTTGGGGGTTATTTCTAGGTTTGTGAGCTCAGGTGAGTGCTGGGGCTGGGTGGTTTAAACTGAGCTTGTGAATAGCCCACAGAGGATGGTAGTATCCAGGTGCTTCTGTTACAAGGCTGGATGCCTTGCCAGGGTGGAGATGATGGTGCCCATTTAGGTCTGCACTGGGCCCACAGGTGGGCAGCAAGGTCAGGATTTGCTGCCATACTGGCCTCTTCTGGTTATGTATGCCTGCCTCAAGTTTCCTCCCTCTGCATGACACATTCTTCTGCTTTTCACAAAGCTCTTCTATTTCCTCATGTGTCACCTCACATTTAGCTCTTCAAAGTTATCTTCCAGGACCATCCCTTCATCCCCAAACATCATTCTCTATCTCAGCTCAGTTTTCTTCAATGCATTTACAGTAATTTGTAATTATTCTCCTTACTTAATTTGCATGCATGTACATGTATGTATTTGTGTCTATCAGTAGTTCTACACTTATTAGTCTATAAGCTCCATATGGGGAGTGAGCAACCTTAAAAGATGAATAAGATTGGTTTTCACTTCATTTTTTTTTAGTTCAACACATGGGAAGTTCGGATGCTTGAATGGATGTGAGAAAGTCTACTCATATCTAATTTATCGTTATGTAAGATGTCATTCACATCTTTCAGAAGTATTAGCAGTCGGTCAAAATTAATATTCCTTCAGTAGAAAAACAAAAACCTCATTTTTGCATGCATAGAGTTAATATTCAAATATTTGTATGCAGTCAGCCTTTGGAGCAAGCAATGTCCTCTAACTGCAATTTCAGCCTGGTCAAGGTAACAGACCTTTTTCATTAAGTCCTTCCAAATTTCTAATCTATCCATGAACGTGAAAAATCTGTGCTAATTAAAGCCTGTCATATAGGCCAATAGTGCAGAGAGAACCTGGAAGGTTCCTAGAATTTAAAGGAGCAGACTCTTCTTAAATATAACTAGGATTTCCTTTATCACATGTAAGATGTTGCTTCATTCTGGTTTTGTTATCTGATTTATGGGCAGCTGTTAAAATGTTCAATGGGATTTTCACCTTGTAAAATGTTGATCAATTTTTGTAGCTAGAAAAAGGGAAACACCCAATGTATAGCACATTTGCTAAAATAAATTTAGTGGATAAAATTCCCCACTTCTTTTACATCATCCTGTCATGTGCCTCAGGATTTCAAACTCAAATGTAGTGTGAGGTTTGGCAGTGATTTTATTTTTTATTGACAGGGTAGGCTGTGAAAAATGAAGAGTTTTGTGTTAGCTAAAGGGAGTAGTCACTGTCAGTTACAACAAATTCTTGTCATGCAAGAATGAATGCAATTTTACCAATTTTTTTAACTTTCAGATGTCAGATATTAATATTCTTTAAAAACTATATATAAAAACATTTAAAAATTAAATTATTTGCAATTAGTTGCTAATATTTAAAAACTTTTTAAAAAAATATTTATTTATTTGCTTTAGTTGTACACAATGCAATGCAGTTATGTTTACATGGTGCTGAGGATCGAACCCGGGCCGTGCACGTGCTAGGCGAGCGCTCTACCAATGAGCCACAACCCCAGCCCAAATATCTAAAAACTTCGCATGAATGAAAACAGAATTCTCTGAGCTAATTGTTTTCTATCAGCTTATGGTTTCTGCCATTAGGTTTTAATTTTATCCTGTAGTATAATATTGTTCATTAGGGTTAGAGTATGAGTCATATATAAAATTTAAATTTTCTGGCAGCCATATTTTTTAAAAGTGAAAAGAAAGAAGTGAAATTGATATAAATAATATATTTTATTTGACTCACTACACTTGAAATATTCTATTTTCAATATGCAATCACCATAAATAGTATCGATAAGGTTTTTTATTTTACATTCTTTTTGTTATATACCCTTGAAATTTGATGGGAATTTTATAGCCACAAATTCATATAAATTTGGATACTATTTTAATTAAAAATACTTGCTCTATGTTTAGATTTTATAAAATGTATAGTTTAGCTCACTGGTATAGCACTTGCCTAGTATTTGCAAGGCCTTGGTTTCAACCCCCAGTGCTCACACACATACACATACATAAACACACACAAAACACACACACACACACACACACACACACACACACACACACACAGTGTGGTTGAAAAGGTAGATTCTTCAATTTTGAAACTAAAAATTGGAAATTAACTAAAATTAAATGAAACTAAAATTTCAGTTTCAAGTTGCAGTAGCCACATTTTGAGATGCTCAATAGCTTTGCAGTGCTCTTTACTACCATATTCGATGATAGAGCCCACAAGTTCTAATTGCTGCATTTCCACATTTTCTACAGCAGCAGAGAACTAAGGGAAAGGGAGGACTTTTCTCCATTTATGCACAAGAAAGCAACTGTCCAGGGCCTAGGTCAATTCCCTTCTATGTTCTGGACCAGAGTTCAAACATTGATGAGGGACTATGAATGAGAAGACCCTCTTTCACCCCTGGAAACACACCTCTTCAAAAGGCTCAGTGATCCTATCTTCATCTGGGATATCAACAAACTCACCTTTATACTATGCACATTGTAGCTTATTAAAAATTACACCGTACCCATTTATTATTAAAACAAAGAGGTAAGTGTGCAAAACCTTAAAAAATGAGCACCACACAACAAACTCCCCCAAATACCCAGCTTCTCTATCACGAAAACATTTCCTGCACATTTTTGGTGTGCATCCATTCAGTACACACGCAGAATTATTTATATATTTATGTGAATATCTGGATATATCTTAATAAAAAAGATTAAAAGCTGCTTTGAAAAGCTTACTGCATTTTGTTTTGGATGCTTTATGAATTCAGCAGAATTTTCTCTTAGGGAGAGAATGAATCTTTTGATGAAATGCTTTTTAATTGCAAAGTGGTAGACTTCTAGATACAGTCTGAAAGGAGAGGTTTATTACAAAAAAATTAAATTGATTTACCCAAAATAATAGAGTGATGCTAAGATTTTGAGTCCTTTCCTGGCAAGCAGTGGTTTGAGATAAGACAATGATATAAAAAATAGCAGAAGAAAGTAGTGCCTGAAGAGAAAAAGGCTGGTGAGGCAACCAGATAGGAAAAACCTGTGGGGAGAGTAATGGACCTGCAAATGTAGGTCGCCTAGATGGGAATAGATGACCTGGGATTCATAACTGGAAAATCTGGTATTCAATATTAATTTTCTGTCTGTGTGTGCCAGGCTTTAATCTCCAGTAGATATTTCTAGGCAGAAGTACTGGGGATGTGCAGTAGCTGTGTGCATGTTGTTCTCTGGGCAATGATTAGAAAGACCCTCTATTCCTTGCCTCAGGCAACGTGGATCAGAGAGAGGAGCTGTTTCAGAAAGTAAGACCAGAAAAAAAATCAAGGAGCTGGTAAAGGGAGGGTAAAAATGTCAACCTCTTGATTATTCCCAGAGTGTTTGGTAGGGAAACTTGACTACCCAGCCCTTTTTTGGATAGAGATTGAGGGTAAGTTTATTTGAAATTTTTAAAATGACCTTATATAGGACTGTGTGATGTTGAAATATAGCAGGTATCCAAGTCACATTTTATTCAAATGTGTTTTGTTGGTACATGTTTGAGGTCTATGTATTTTAAAGATAATTTTATATTGTCAGACTGCTCACTCACATTTTTTCTTTCTGTGATTTATTTTTAATGACTAAGTATTTCACTGCAGTAACAAACATAATTTATTTAACTGATTCCTGATTGTTAGATATTAAGGTAATTTCCATTTTTCATTAAAAATAAATCAAACTGTGATAGAATTTTTCTGAGGAAAAATTTAGAAATTTAATTTATAAGTTGAAATGGCTAAAATATTAGAATGTTTTCTCTTTTTTTAACTGGTGTATCTTAATTACACAAAATGGTGTATTTCACTGTGACATACTTACACATATATAAAAACACTTCTCATGAGAAAATCTCTTTTCTTCGATCTCACCATTACTTGCATTTTTAACATTACTAGTATGATACAAGAAAATTGATGCCTTATCCTTTGAATTCTTACCTCTATTACTGTACTGAATTTTAATATTTTTATGTTACTAGCCAGTGAAATGTCTTATTGTAAAGATAGCACATTCTCATTTTGGTGTATCTTCTCTAAAAACATAACAATGTAGGATAAATTACAAATATAAAAAAGGAGAAATAGTTGGGCTGAGTGTATATTTGTCAAAATAAATGTTATTTAAAATATTTCTCTGCTCCATTAATCTTTCCAATATTGATTTGCTAGAACTATTTACATATTCATTTTATAACTTTAATTTACCACATAAATTACAAATCATGATTTCCTTCCAGCTTAATTTTTGTCTTTTTATCTTCTGTCATATGTTTATTTTCATAGTATTGAATCTTTCTCAGTAATTTTTCTATGGTTTCCCTCTTTGCTTCATGTTTTAGAATTTCTACAAGATTATTTAAAAGCCTAGCATTCTTAATTACTATACTTGTATCATAACAACTTCTTAAAAATTCTTATATTAGTATTTAAATAGAATTTTAAAGTCAATCATAATGATAGTGGGTTGCAAATTTTGTATTTACAACCACCCCTCAAAAAGCCCTAAGACTCACAGAGCTTTCCATACAATATTCAATACTCAGTTTTCAAACAACAGCAAAACTACTGTGCTGTTTTCTATTTTAGCACGAGTCCATATTCAAGAGGCATATATTATTAAGAAAAAAATCTTATATCTTAATGACAGTTCATAAAATGTGCCTTTATTTTGCTCTTTTGAAATTAACCAAACACAGCAAAGATAATGAAAAATGGAAGCATAAATTCTATCCTTTTTGATATTAGGAGGAAGGAGTAAGTAGAAATTATATCATGAGAAATGGAGATTGAGCAGAGACTTAGACAAGAATGGAAACTTGGACAAAAGCAGAGAGAAGATAGTTATGAATGCAAATCTCAAAAAGAAACAGCAAAACTATAGTTCTTCCCAAAGAGGTACATATCCTGCTGTGAAAAATAAAAGGTTCTTCTTATAAAAAAATGGAACTGGATGTATGGGACTGGCTATATATAGCCCCCCAGCTGGGTTCAGGAAAGCAATAAAGTTAAACAGAATTTAGGATTTTAAAAACAAATGAAAATTCCAAAGTCTCAGGTGTTGACTGTGCCTATGATGAATGTTGGTAAAATAGAGAAAATATTTTATTGTTGTTTGGTAACTCTGCCTTTTTCCATGGCTAAGGAAAAGAAAGGTTCTAAATCATAGAGTCTTGTTAGCCTAAAACACTGGTTTGGGTTGTTCTTTACTATTTTCTGCAAATAGCTGGTCCAGGAAAATTCACTTTATTAAAATATGAATTATCACTGAGGAATCTACAAGGTCAGTAGAAACATACAAGAAAATGACAAAAAGAATGTTTTGCCATAAGTTAGATGAAAAATGCTACATTCTCTCATGAATTAATATCTTAAACAATCATGTTTATAAAACAAGAATGTAAAGCATACATACAAAAATTCAAAGACTAGATGGTGAGGAAACAAAATGAAATAAAATGATGTTTCAAAACATAGACGCCAAGTAGAAAGGGTCCCAAAATATACAACCATATATGAGCAAGAATAGGAAAAAATAAAAAGACTTAAATGGATTGTAATATTTTGAAGAAAGCTCATATTGATCATAATTGCTATATATACAAATATAAAACTTTTCTGTTGGGACTCATGTCTGCCAAGGGGAAGGACTTTGGCTGCTTACCACACCCTAGTAGGACCGTGGCTAAGCAAAGGGGTGTGGCTATGAAGTAGCATGAGAGACCCAACCGCCCTGCTGGCTGATTGGTTAGTTCTAGGCCTATTTAAGTTCAGTGCCTGGTCAATAAATCCGAGTTTTTGGCTTCTCGCTTGCTATACAAAACTCCCTGGGTGTGGCGTGGTATCTGTCCAGCAGACGGATAGGAGACACTCAGCTATTTTTATCCTTAAGCCCATCCTCGCTGGGTAAGTTTGGGCCTTTAGGGCCCAAAAGGGGGGTAGCTTAGACCTCGGCCCCATTCATAACTCAGCAGCTCCGGCACTTTTCACTGTGATAGAAAGTCTCACCTGCCTCAGGCTATGATATCTCTAAGGATGAAATTTAAGGTACAATCTATTTTACTTAAATAATAGGTGTATCTCACGGACACACCTTGCTATCAAGGTATATCTAATAGATGCATGTCAAAATTTCTAAAAATAGAAAATTCATCTTATTTTCATGGTCCTCCAAATGTATCATATTTTAAAACTCCAAAGCATCTGTGCATTTTCCAAATGTAGAAATTATGTTAACTGATGCTATGAAACTACAAATTTTTATAAATTTGGATAAGAAAAGATTCTTTCAGTATTGAGAAGGAGACTCTTTTAACTTGAGTTAAAAAAAAAAGAAGTAAAGATGCCAGAATATGCTGATAATAAAGACACCTAGGATATAGTTAACATGATGGTCAGAATGAAACTTACTTATATTTACAAATATTCTAAATTCAAATGAATATTTGAAAACAAATGATGGCATAAGAATTGAATTTCCTAATAAAGGTTAGGAAAAGACCGAAGAAATGAAATAAAGTAAAATAGAAGAATAGAGACTGAGTGTGGTGGTGCATGCCTATCATCCCAGTGGCTCAGGAGGTTGAGGTAGGAAGATCACAAGTTTGAGGCCAGTCTGGATAACTTAGCAAGACTCTCATTAGTATAGTGAGATCCTGTCTCAATCAATCAATCAATCAATCAATCAATCAATCAATCAATAAATAAATAGAACTGGGGTGTAACTCAGTCATAAATCATCCTTAAGTTCAATATCTAGTATGAAAGAAAAAAAGAGAGAGAGGGAGAGAAGGATAGAATTAAAGAAAAAAATGCTCAGTCTTACTCATAATAAAATACATTTATATCAGAACAATACAGTTATACCATTTCTACCCTACAAAATTTACAAAGGTTGAAAAGTTTGACAATTATGTTGGCAAGAGTATACTGTGACTGGTGGTCTCTTGTTTTATTGATAGTAAATGGGTGTAAAATTTTAGGAGTGTACTTTGACATAGGCCAGCAGTACAAATTTCTAACACAGCCTGAGTGTAGAGCAATTCTACCTCTAGATACTTCTCTCTCAAGTCCACTGACATGTGCAATAAATATAAATCTTGAGGTTGTTTGTCAAAGTATATTTTGTACTATAGAAGTTTAGAAATAACCTAGGGTTCTATCAAAAAAGAACTCTTTAAATAAAATAGGTGCTACATCTATTCATAGGATGAAATACTATGCAGTCAAATAAATGAACAAGAAAGTTCTTTTTGTGTAGACACAATATGTAGTTTACATACCAGTGCATGTAAAAAGCAATATGCAGAATAAGTTGTAAAATCCTCTGTCATTTCCTTAAAAACTCAAAAGAAAAATGTACATATACATTTTTGTTTTATAGATCCATTTTTAGATATAGATTATATCTAAAACAATATATTAAAAAATGGGTAGCTATAGTTATCTCCAAGAAGATGATTTCAATAAACATATTTTTTTCTTAAAATAAATTGATGCATTTGTTTAAAAAGAAATTGAAAAGAACACCAATGAAAAACATTGAAGAAAATGCATTGGTTTATCTGATGTTCAGGTGTTAGTGTGTTCTCTAGCACTTGGGAAATGCACTGAAAGCAATGGAGTTAATTAAAATGCCCTCTACATGTAAAAGAAATGACTAAACAAGCCCAGTGGGCCCATTTTTTATTTAAAACTCCATTATTATTTACTTGAATAAATGTAAATTAGTCCCTTAGAATTGGGCTTATCCCTGAAATATCACCACCTGTATGTTACCACTACGAGTTCATATAGTATTTCAGTGTTAATTAAAACATGTCATATGTTGCACTGGTTTGGCCCATGACTTATTTCTAGGTTAAATGAATGTTCATGGCTGCTCTTCATAATTGGTTGGCTTTTAACATTTCAGAACAAATCTCCGAATAACTAGACTTCCCAAAGTGAAATGATGGTGATATTCCTTAGTATCCATTCTTTTTAATCATTTATTAAAAACTGTATTAATTAGAAATAGTACTTGCTCATTCTGGAATGACTGAAAAGAATGAGATTTAAGAATGGAATTGCAGTCTTATTTAACAGGTGTGCTTATGTATATATTTATTTTAACATGTATGCACATACAATGCAAATATATACCTTTTGTGACATGCAGGCTGGACTCCATGCAAGGTACCCACTTTCCAGAAACTTTACATTCTTTTATGAAATTCAGTAAAAGCTTTGATAGAAGCCAGCTAGAATCAGCATTGGAATTAATAATTGGAAATATGAGTATTTTCAGTAGGAAGGAAGGATTCATTTATAGCTAGGGTCAGAAAAGTCTAACAGAAAGTAGGATTTGAGTTTAATGGAGATGGGAGTATACAGATGTCAAAACAAGGAATTTATTTCCATTTTAACTAACTTAAAGGCTGTTCCATTTATTAATTAGTTAACCCGTCTATGTTTTAAAGTAGTTCGTGTGAATTTGGCATTAAAATACAATGGTTTAGAGCACAGGCTTAAGGATTAAGTTGCCTGTAGTACAAATCTCAGTTGAGTTCAAATAAGCTCAACTACTTATCAGCTGTGCAAATTTGGGGCAAATTATTTGAATTATTGCAAATGCTGTTTCCCTATCTATGCCTTATTAATAACAACACCTACTTGTGGGGTGGCAAACATTAAATAAGAAAAATGACATAAATGTATGGAGTGGTGCTCAAAAATGATAGCTGCTAGTATAATAAAATGTTTAACCTACTTTGAATTAATCAATTCTATTTTACATAATGTCTAGATATGTTTAGATATGTTCAGTTAGTCATTTAAGTCTGTGGTCACTAAATTAGTTTACTAATGATATCCCAATTAATACTAGAGTTATAAAATAGCTTCTAAGTCCTTAGGGAAATTCATTTTTTCCCTATTTATTCCAAAGATAGGAAACCACTATTGACTCCTCAACTTGATCTTTCATATTCAGACATGACAGCTTCCAAATGAACTTCAGATATTTTACTAGTGTAGGGGAACAGAATGTCAGAATGCTTTAAATGGGCCACATGACTCTTACTCTAATTACTTAGGGTAAAGAGCTGTCTTGATTGATTCAGGTTTTTATATGCACTTTTGATCTGATTTCCCTAAGGAAGTGTTCAGAGAGGGAGGGGGAAAATTCATCCGAATATTAATGTAAACATGTATAATTACTGCTTGATAGTCAACCAGAACACTGTGTAAAGAAAGGTATGTTGGGAAAAATAATGAACAGAAGTGAGTGGGATTAAGAGTGTAAAAAACAGCTGAATCAGGGATACTGTGGCTTTTCTCTTAAATAGATACAACAAGTCCAAACATGGTATCCAAAATGGGACTGTGAAGGCAGGGAGAGAAGATGGAGGGCTGTGAAATTAGGTAGAATCCCACCTGTTCTAATATCCAAAGCAGTGCATGATGAGGGGGGATTAAGTAAGGTTTCTGAGTATCATGTACTACATCATTTATACAAAAAAAAAAAAAAATACAATCTTTCAACCCTTCATTTAGACATGTAATTTTTAATTTGATTTTTTTTTTTTGTTCCTCCTATGGGAAGGTAGCATATTTCCCTCTTCTTGATCTTGACTTTTTTTTGCGAAAAAATATAATCAAAGTGATGATGTGTCAGGACTAAGTGTAGCCCTCCAAACACTGAATTCTCTCTCCTCTCTCTTGAACTTGTCTCGTCCACTTAGATCAAATGCAGGTCAACCTCCTGGAGGTGAACTGTAGGTATACCCAGCCCCAAATCTGAATTGCAATAGAATGCAGATGTGGGACCTGCTGGCCTACCTGAGCCCAGTCTAAATTGCTGGATTCCAGAATGATGGGCTAATCAAAGGGTGTTATGGTAAATCCCTATACTGATATCATTAGTGATTGTCATGGTGGTGGTTAGCCCAGGGGTTTTGAGGCTGACACCCACCTTTCTAAAAACTGGACAGAGCTAAGATTACAGAGGCATTTACCAACACTGACTGAGAAAGCAGGAATGAGCAGGGAAGCAACCAGACATTGAGAAGGAGAACAAGAAAGTAGGAGGGAAGCTGAGCTCAATGGAGAGTGACAGGAAGAACCTTTAATATCTTCTATCTGCCCCCAAGTCTTTGCATTATCACTTCCCTTCTTTATTCACTCCATAATTTTGTTTAAAAAATATTTTTAAAGGCAGGGTACAATCAGGTGAGTCTTTGTGCGTGGATACTGTGGTTATTAGATAACAGATAAAGGGAGACATAAATAATGAATGATACCAAAGAGTTATACAAATACCTAACAATTTCATCCTAAAGACTAAATATAGACTGGGATCTTTAGAATGAGCCAAAGAGGAGGTCCATGGATTTGGTTAAATAGCATCAAGTTAATGGGTACTGGAAAGAATGTGATAGTCATGAGAGAATTCATACCCTGAATATAACCTCATCTGAAAACACTACTTTATGTTCTGTATAATAAAAATTTTAAAATGTCAACGGTGCCTTAACAAAAGAAAAAGGAAAGGTATCCAAATGGTATCCAGACTTGGAAAAGTCTAGTAATCTTGTTTGAGGAAAATTGTTAGAACTTTTACTATGAAAAATAAAAGGCAACAAAAGAAATGGCCATGGTCCCTGAATATGTAAAGGTCAGTGGTGTGGCTAGAGATTTGAGTGTCTCGATGGCAAAGATTCAGGGCAGAGAAGCAGACTTTGACTGCAAAGGGCAACACTGGAGAATGGAGAGAAATCTAAACTTTAAAACAAAATTGAAGTTTTGACTTTGATTACATTTTGAAATTGGAAACTTATTTACTCATTGACACTATGTTGTATGACTTGAAATTTTATGACATAAATATAACTTGAAAAGCCAAGGGGCCTGTCAGATTGGCCATCCAAGGGCAGGGAATGCATCAACCACACAACAGATTTAAAGAGACTATGAGACAGAAAAGTAATGGTGCCACCTGACTGTGTCATGAAATACTTTTTTTTCCTATTTGAGTTTTTGTGACTTATAAAATAATTTCCTATGCTCCTTATCTTTTGAATTCAGATAACTGAAGTGAATGGCTAAGTAAGAGATGGAGTTCATGTAGCGGATTCTAAACACTTTCCAGTTCTCATCCATCAGCAGATGTGGATAGCAAAAGTTCTAAACCAGTACAACATTTGTATCACTCAAATCATACCCATTGTTAAAATCAATTGTCTTACCAAGACATAATAATCACTTGGAAAAAAAAATCATTAACACTAATTTTTTCATTATTTTGACTAAAATGCACTCTATAATTTTCTGACATTTTTCTTCAAACTTATTCAGAATGTCTATTCAAGTCGAAATGTAACAGTTTTATTATCACCAGTAAGTTAAGAGGCCTAAATGCAAAGGAAATACAGATTCAATTGTGCTATTAAGGTCATTTGGTTACATTCTGGAAACTACTTCAAGCATATATTATCACCACCATGTGTTGATCCCCATTGATAAAGGCTGATCTTGAGGTTGAATTTTGACTGTAAAAAAATAAAATCTGTGCAACAGAAAAGTATACCCAGCTGGAATGCTGGCTCAACAAAGGAAAAAAAGCAGTCCATTATCTAGTTTTAAAAATAATAAAAAAAATTTTTCAAAAGGATTTTCTTTCTTAGTTAGTCCTTAAGCATACTTGAGGTCACTTCTCTGGGCATGGGAGTGCCTAGTAATATTTGCAGCCTATCTATCTTTTTGTTAAAATGTTTTGTGAGGATTTTCATAGTTGATGAGCAATTTGATTCTTTTTTTTTTTTTTTTTTGAGGAGAATCATCTTCACCAGAGAACAAAAACAACTTACACTGGAAAATTAATTTGCTTTTCTATAAAGCAATCATATTCTGTGAAAAGTTGGAAGGAATTACCACAACTCTACTGAGGAATAAAACGCCCTCAATCTTGAGCATAATATACCCATTGCTCTCCCAGGAGTTACCTGTTTTCAATGCCAATCAAGGTTATAAAACTATGTTTTAGTTGCTTAGAATATTCATGGAATGACAATAAGCTATATTGCTGGGTTTTTTTTCTACTTGGGTATCTTTATTCAGCCTCAGGAATCACTTTCTAACACAGGAAGAATCTTTTTCCTAAACATTCTTGTATTTCATAGGTAGAATGTGTGTTAACTCTCTTTGGGGCAAAAGAGCAACATTTCAGCTAGATGAAATGAAAGAAAAAGGAGACAATGATTATTGACAATGCCCTTTTCATTCCTTGGGCACGTATTTCATCATATGGATCTGTTTTATACTTAAAGTTTCCAAATTACTACCAAGGAATTTGCAAATAACCCATCATTCCAAGAAAATTGCCCATTCTATTTCCAGAGTTGTATTGGTACCATCCATGACCCTGTTCAATGTTTGGATTAAACAGACTTTCATTAGAAAATCTAATGCTGGTTCTTTACAGAGAACATTTTGGAATTTGCATTAAAAATAATTAAGAAGCCGGGCGTGGTGGCTCACTCCTGTAATCCCAGCACTTTGGGAGGCTGAGGCAGGAGGATCGCAAGTTCAAAGCCAGCCTCAGCAATGGCGAGGCACTCAGCAACTCAGTGAGACCCTGTCTCTAAATAAAATAGAAAAAAAGGGCTTGGGATGTGGCCCAGTGGTTGAGTGCCCCTGAATTCAATCCCTGGTACCACAAAAAAAAAAAAAAAAAAAAAAAAAAAAAAAAAAAATTAAGAATCAACCATATATACAAGCATGTGGACTATTTTCATGTATATGTGTTTATACAAAGATAAACAACAAATTATTCCTTTCAAATTCAAATATCCAGAGTCTCATCTGGATCATCTCCTACTAAAAATATGTAATTATTACTTTAAGAAAAGATTTGAAATATCTAGAAAGTACATTTTTTTTCCCAAAGAAGGTCAAGATTTTCTTCAGTTTTATATTTAACAATTAAAAAGTAGATATGATCTGTAAAATGCTTTATAATATTGACACTTGTTGGGATATTAAGAAATACTTTTGATTTGAGGTGTGTGTGTTTTTTTTTAATATTTATTTATTTGCTTTAGTTGTACACAATGAGTTTATTAATGTGTTTATTTTTACGTGGTGCTAAGGATCGAACCCGGGCCGCGCGCATGCTAGGCGAGCGCTCCACCGCTGAACCACAATCCCAGCCCCTGAGGTGTGTGTTTTTACCTCTTTTTCTCTTTTTCTCTCTCTCTCTCTTTCCTTCCGCTTTTTTTTTTTTTTTAAGGAGCAGTATAGCTTTTATCTGTAAGAAGATTCAGAAAATACTTATTAATTTTCACTAGGCTGATTTGCAACTCTAGAATTCTAAGACCCCCCAGATTTCAATCTTACTTCTTTTTTTAAGAGCCTAAATCACATTGATAATAAGAGGAAATTTCTCTCGCTGAGTCATTGGGGCTTTTACAAAATGACCAGCATTGTGTTTCAATTCTAGAAAGAAATCAGAGGATGTGAGGGAGCAGAGTATAAAGTGATCATCTTACCAGGGATGATCCAGAAAATGCCTCTTCTTTAGTCAGCTTTTTCGCTGCTGTGACTAAATGACCAGCACAACTGTAGAGAAGGAAGAGTGTATTTGAGGGCTCATGGTTTCAGAGGCCTCAATCAGCCAGCTCCATTCCTCAGGGCTCAAGGTGAGACAGGAACAACATGGCGGAAGTGTATGACACAGGGAAGCTGCTTACATGGTGGTCAGGAAGCAGAAAGAGAGAGACTCCACTGGCCAGATACAAATGTATACCCCCAAGCCATGCCCCAATTCCCACATCCTCCAGCCACACCCTACCATTTCAGTTACCACTCAGTTAATCCCTACCAGGGGATTAATTCACTGACTCTTACAACCCAATCATTTCTCCTCTTAACCTTCTTGCATGTCTCACATGTGAGCTTTTGAGGGATACCTCACACTCAAATCATAACAGCCTCATAAAGAATAACTCACGTGCAACATTTTTCAATATGGTAAACTAAATTTTCATCAACTCTGCTTAACTGTAAAATGTGGTAATGTTTCCTGTGTAGTCTGCTTACTGGTATCAATCAGTTTCTTCTAGATTTTGAGTTTGGTATAAAGTACCTTCATACATATATGGTAAACAGAGATCAAGTTTAAATTTCCATTTTAATATATAGTGGGAGAACTATACGTTTTTGTTATTTTTCCTTTAAAATGTTTTGAAACTGAAATGGAAAAATGTGGAGATAACCATATGTATGATTAATCGGTTAATTGACTCACTTTGAGCCCCATTCCCTCACTCCCATTTCTGTCCCCTTCACCAATAATAGGTAACTACATTTATGTTCTAGGTATGCATATTTTCAAAATGTGTAGTACTGTTTGGTAGTATATATTGAGCTCTAGGCTTGTTCTTTTCTTGTTGATATTAACTCAGCATTGTGTTTTTATCATGTCTACTATGGCTGTCTGTGTATGTACCTATAGTCCATTAATCTAAGATCTGTGAAGTATTCCACCATAATCATAGATCATATGTGAATACTCATTTTAAAAGCTGCCTTATTTGTTTCTATTGCTGCTTAACATGTATTTATGCTTTTTTGCATTTCTGGAGTTCAGAAGTCCAAAGCAGGCTGGCAAGGCTGGATTTTACCTCTCATCTTTGGGAGAATCCACTTCTTTTCCTTTTCTAGCTTTTAGAGGTCAACTACATTCCTTGATTGTGCCTTCATCTTTTACCTTCAAAGTTAGCAGTGTAGCATCTTTAGCTCTTTCTCTCTCTCTCCCACCCTCTGTCTCTGTCTCTCTGTCTCTCTCTCTCACCTGAGGCTCTGTCATCACATTACCTTCTCAGAATCTGATATTTCTATCTTCCTCTTATCACATGTATGATTGTTTGAGGCTGACATTGATAATTCATGATAATCATCCTATCTCAACATCCTTAACTTAATCAGAGCTTCAAAAAACAATCCCTTTAGCATATAAGGTGACAGGTGTATTCACAGACATATTCTAGGGATTAGGACATGGGCATCTGTGGAAGGTCATTATTCTGCCTTACCACAATGCCAGAAAACAGGGATAGGTCTTTTGGATACCTGTTGCCATCTTTAATGTTGCTCCTTTGGGCATATTGTTATTTCAGGAGTGTACCCTTGTGACTGCAGACATGACATGAACCCCTGGGAGTGCGGTCAAGGCCTCCACATGTGTTCCAAAGCATTATTCCTGTTATCATTCCCCTACTCATGGTGCTGTATGCCAGTAGGTCACTGGTCCCTGATGCATAAACTCCAGTCTTCATCATCATCCCATCTCAGCACACTCATGCGTTTTTTTCTGGACTGGCCACACCTGGCTTCTCCAAGCCTGATCCTGGATTGTCCAGTTTCTTTGTTTAGATAACCCTGACTTTTCCAGATCATAAGACTGAGCAGCATTGTCTGGCAAATTCTTTGGGTTCTAATTTTTGAAATGAGTATCAGACCTCCTTATATTTATGAACATGAGGATTTACTTATCTTCCCATGATGGCAAGTATACTCCTATAGCAGTGAGGAGGAAAAAAAAAAAAAAAAAAAAAACCCACAAATAACTGAATTAAATATGCCAACCACATAAGCTAATATGTTTATTGTTTAATAGTTTTGTTGATTCTCTTGGCTATTCTAGGTTTGTGAGATCATGGACAGTAGCCTATGAGGAGACGAAAACCATTGTTAAACACTGAAAACCCTGCCAATTCAGATGGGCATGTATAATCTTCATTGATACACTTAGCTGTACTGATTGATGATCAGCCTTTTTCTATATCTTGTACCAGTTGGCCAGCTTTTTCTTCTTTCTCTACTCTGGTGGAATGCAACTGATTCGAATGCATTTTCTTTCAAACAATTTTTTTACTTCATCTCTGATTGGCTTGTGGCTCCTGCTGATTGACAGGCAAGTCTACAGCTGTGGGTTCTCTTTTGAAGCTATTTTATCTTTTCTTTTTGACTTTCTTTTAATTTGATTGGATTCACTCTTGGAGCACCCTGTGGAAAGAACCCTGATTACTCTCTTTTCCACTGTGAGTTGGTAGATGGCAAAGCGCACTCAGAGGTCTTATCCTTCCTTTGTTAGGACTGGCCGCCTGTGAAAGTGCTGGGAGTGCTTATCTCGGCTGGCAGATAACTGCTCCCAAGTTTAAACTTCAAAGGCAAAACCCAGGCAGCCCCAAAGAAAGAAAATTTAGTCAGCTTCAAGGGGTGAGTGAGCTGGTCCTGTGGCTACTTTTGGAAATGTGAAAAGCTCCCTGAGAAATGAGGCTGGCCTCAAGGTCTTGAGGTCACTTTTTCACATTTGGAGGGTCCTGGGAAGGGACCAACACCTTTCTTTTTTATTATTATTTTTTTAATGCCAAAGTCAGTGAGACTCTCAACTGAAGGGCTGACATTGGGTGCATGTCCCTGTCTCTTGGCCAAAGACTCCCTAGAGAATCCTAAGATGCAGTGAGAAGGTGGCCCCCCAGGATTGTTTGTTAGAGCAGCCCGAGCAGCAGTTTTTGTGCCACAACAGGAGTGGTTTATGTCTCAAACACGGTGTACTTGCATACAGCACATATGGCTGTAGTGTCCCTGGGAAGTTTTCACCAATTATTTTTTCTCTCATGCATGGATATCTGTTAATGACTATAGTATATTTTTTCTAACAAAGTTAGGATAGCCAGAATACCAAAGCAAAAAAATATTCTCAAGCTCTATCCTCATGACAATGATGCAAGGGCAACCTCTATTCCATTTCTCTTCCTCACTATGTTGGTTTGGTTTCCATTCTGGGAATTGAACCCAAGGGTGCTCGCCATTGAGCTATATCCACAGCCTTTTTTATTTTTGAGATAAAGTTTTGTTAAATTTCTCAGACTGACCTCAAAATTGTGATTATCCTGCCTCAGCTTCCTGAGAGCTGGGGTTACAGATGTGTACTGACACACTATCCCAAATACTCTCTCTCTCTCTCTCTCTCACACACACACACACACACACACACACACACACACACAGTGTAACTAGATTCACTAGGAAACATGTACAGGAAGGAACCCTGATTATTTCTGTTTTCATTACCAGTTTGTATCTATCAAACAAAGAGAAAAATATTTTGAGCAAAACCCTTGATACCGCCGTCTACCGGTGACGAGTTCTACTCCCCAAAATGTTGAAGTTTGAACATTAGAGAAGCACTCCGAGGCAAGCATCTAAAGCAGGGTTTATTTAAAAGGGGTAACATAGACTTCTTCAGGGAGGGAGAAGGGGGCCATTGCTGGTATTCTGGTGTTCCCAGGTGTCCCCCGAAGCGTGGCAGATCTGCCTTTTTATATGTCCCAGGGCTTTCTTTGTTCTCCTGCTCTCTTCTCCTTCCGTGTACGTGACCAGGTCTGGTGGGATGGCCAAAAGTTGGGCTGATGGGGGAAGGGCAGGATGGAGCAGCCCAGGACACATTAACAACTTCAAAGCAAAAGGTTGGGGTAGGGTTTTGATAAGGGTGGAGGAAGGGCTCTGAATCAATTAACATTCCAATTCCTTAAGCCAACAAGTAAGTCTCCAGCTTCCCAGACTTACTCAAAATTGTCTTTCTTGGTCTGACCTGACTTGATTTACCCATCTATACTAACTGCCTAAAAGAGTCTGGCTTCACCCTGAATCTTGATTCTCTGAGTCTCTGCTTACTTTGGTGTAGTCTTTATCATTCAGTTTCCTAACCTCTCTAAGTATTATTTGTCTCATCAAGAAAATGAGCACGAGGGCTGGGGTTGAGGCTGGGTGGTGGAGCACTTGTCTCACATGTGCGGGGCACTAGGTTTGATCTTCAGCACCACATAAATAAATAAAATAAAGGTATTATGCCCATCTACAACTAAAAAAAAAAAAGGCTTTAAAAATGAACATGATAATAGTAGATTCAATCTTACATGAATATTGTAAGGAGTTTATGAGAGGATGCTATTAATGTATTCAATAAAATTGGTTATTAGTACTATTGTTGCTCCTTTCCTAATTATACTCTTTAGAAGTCTCAGGCTTAGTGTGTGTACATGTGTGTGGGAGTCAAGTTGGAAAAGACAGGGAAGGAGTTGAATCTGATTCTCACACTCACAGCTCTGTCCATACCTTATGATTCCTTGGCCCTGTTGTCTTTTACTATCACTGTGCTCATTTGAGTTTTGCCCTCCTGCTTGGTTGCTTTCTTCTTGGCTTTCAGACCACAGATCTCCATGAAGCCTGGGGGAGTCTGTCAGTGCTAGTGAGGGCC
Source organism: Tamias sibiricus (assembly GCA_025594165.1). Taxonomy (NCBI): domain Eukaryota; kingdom Metazoa; phylum Chordata; class Mammalia; order Rodentia; family Sciuridae; genus Tamias; species Tamias sibiricus. The sequence continues at coordinate 83,599,155 of CM046660.1, forward strand.
CCTTTCAGATTCCAGTCTCTGGGGCTTTTCTTGCTTGGCTAGCAGGGAATGACTTTTGTGATCAGCTCTTTCCCAGGGAGTTTCCCCACTGGACTTTTGGCTCCAGAGGATAGCTCTGTTCCTGAGAAGCATGTGGTTAGGCAGAGGGTGGAGCAGAGGACTTGTTAGTGAATGGTCAGGCAGAAGAAGTCCCTCATGATACCTGTAATCACTGCTTCCTTTAACATGTGGGTTTCTATTGCCTGGTCTGTCCATTCTACTCATCTTCTGAGTGCATAATGAATTCCTTCATAAGGTTCATCTCATGTCCAACTGGCCCAGCCATCCAGGAGAAAGGCTATTATATGTCTAAATTTCAGTTGTGGCAGAAGTTGTTCATATTTCTCTAATAATAACATTTGTATTAGTATCAAAAAATTCTCAGATATGATGTCAAACCACACACCAAATGACCCAACTACCTCCAATGGTCTACCAGCAAAGATACTAATACTTGCTTAAGTACAGTACTATTCTAGCTCAGTGCCTGGAATACAGAAGATAAATGTTGACATACACATGTGAGTGAATATCTTGCAATATGGTTTCAAATTCCTATTTCACAAATGATATTTGCTACGTAGAAATTATGTGTGATAAACTGAGAGTTTGTATTAATCCAGTATTGTTTACTGAAAGTCCAATAAAATAATAATTAAATAAAAATTTAGAGAATAGGAGTCTGTTATTCCCCATCTTGACATGGCCATTGCTGACACATCGAGGCTTATCCAGAAAGATTTTACTTATGAGTGTGTTCGTTCTTTCTTTCCCTAGAATTATTTCCTCTTCTTTATCCTATCCCTCTCTTCTGTCACCTCTTCAAATCCCTTCTACACACACACACACACACACACACACACACACAATGCACCACATACAGGTCTATGGAGTTCAGGTAGTGCTGAGTTGCCTTCAGGCAAATATTTGGACCCTCTTTGTAGATTAGCAGAAAGAAACTAACCTAACCATGGTATTTTTCTAACTCTCGGCAGTGATCTCACCTTTTTGATTGGGGACTACTGAAGCAAAATAATTGTCTACAGATAATCTGTATTCTTACAACTTACAGTATAGAATCATTGTTTTGGATCGCAAGAAAAAGTGCTGGACACACCTCAACAACCCAAATAAAGCATTAGAATGCACAGTTAAAATATCTTTATCCTGGTTACAAGAAGTTCTAAGAAGTGCATATTGGTCATAGCAGTGTTGATGAAAGGGATAGTTCTATTTCTCCTAAAGTTTATTATGCAATCAAGGAGCAGTTGCTACTTAGTACCAATTACATGCTAGAACTGATCCAGGGAGTGGAAATAAAATCTTGAATAAGAGACACAAATGTCCTACCTATGTAGAGTTTGCCATATCGTCATGAATGCAGACAAATAAATAGTGCTTTAAAGCACTAGGTTTGTATAGGAAACAAATACACATTTCCATGAGAAGTAGAGAAGTTTGAGAAATGTTTTAACAGTAAAAATGAGAGGACTTACAGTCCAACTTGACCTGCAAGAGGGAAAATGAGCTAGCAAGTGTAATTTCTTCAAACAAGTTTTCTGATGTTTTATCAATCACAACTAGAGAAGTCCTTTTTACCAATATGACCTGTAAAAATAAATTCAACTACTACTTTTGACTCAAATTAATAGTGAGTAATATTAAATACCTTAAAGACAGAGATGATTAGATTTTATGTACATGATTAATAACTTGTTTCACTGTGTATTTAACATCAATATTCTCCACTAGACTGATGAAGAAGTCACATAGTTCAGATGCTGGTATTCAACCAAATGCCACATGTAGGTAAATAAAATGAAATGTTTAATTTAAGGGCACATTATGTGCACAACAGTTGCCAAAAAATTGTAAGGTTTTTCATTTTCTAGAAAAAGCTCAATGTGGCGCTCAGGAGTGATAGATATTATTCAAATGCCAAAAAACAACTTAGGGGAAAATTTTGTCAAATTTAGTTATTAAATTGAAGGTTGGGATGTCACTCCATCATAGTGTACTTGCCTAGCACCTACAAGTCTCTGACTTTGATCCCTAGCATTTAATAAATAAATAGATAGATATAGAATAAGAATAAATTAAATTGAAAACAAAGAAACAGAACATGTAAATAAAAAAAACAATTATTGATATTATTTTAGAATGCTGTAAGGATGACTAACAGTTACCCAACACCAGCATGTTCATCAGATCACTAGTCACCTCTCTCTTAATTCTCTGTGGGTCAATGACAGGTCATCTCTGTTATATCATGTTTCATATTCATTACTACATTATAGCCATTTCTACATTCATCTTTCCTTTTCACAAGATTTTTCAACACTTGAAAACAGGACCTTTTTAGTTAGTTAAAAAATGTTCCACTAATATTATATTTAACTGACAAATTACAGTTCTGAACACTTATGGGGTATGATGGGATGTTTTGATATATGTATACAATATTAAATGATTCAATGGAGTTAATCAACAAGTTCATCACCTAAATTACCTATTTTTTGTGGTGAGATATTTGAAATCTGGCCTTTTAGTTATTGTAACAAATATGATACATCATTATTGATTGTAGTCACTTTCCTATGCAATGAACCTCAAAACTTGTTCTTCCTGCATGTCTTAAACTTTTTGTCCTTTGGCCCACAACTCCCTGTTCCTTCCCTTCCCTGCTCTGATAACCACCACTCTGCTCTCTACTTTAACAATCATCTTTTTTAGATTCCACATGTAAATGAATCCATGCACTGTGTGTCTTTTGTTTTTGTCTCAGCAATAGGACACGACCCAATGAGTGATTAAAAAGAGGTCCGAAAGCAGAGGAATTTGGTCAAGGATTCGATTTTAGACTTAACTAATTTATTCAGTGTAAACTTGGGAAAAGACATTTCACATCTTGTTGGTTTAGGTTTCTATTTAAAACTTTATGACTCAAAATATGAGGTATTGCAATGGTGACAGCTGAGTTGTTTAGATGAATTGACAGCTGTTACAGATGTACTTAAGTAAGCTGTTCAGCTAATTATGAAGGTTGATGTGTGGAGGTGAGCATGCAATTGGATGGATGAAGGGATTTTGTAGTTTGTGGGAAGAAAGCCGGGAAAAGAAGAAGAAAGAAAAAGGAAGCAGAAAGATGATAAAACCAGAGGGAAGAAGGAACATTTTGGGAAAACTGGGATATCTAAAGAAAATCTGATGAACTTTCTTACATGTGTAAGATTCTTACATGTATGCAGATTTCCTTTCTGTTTACCAATACAGTTTTTTATATTATTTCTGTTCCTAATGCTTCATGGAGTTGGGTGTATCTTTAGAATAGCTCAAAGCTCTGAGTGTGGCTTAAAGGAAGGAATCAGCAAGAATAAATGGCAGAATTGGAAACTGCTGCACACAGTTTAAAGACTTAGTAGACATTTGGAACTACTTGCTGATAATTCCTGTACTACTTAAAAATAAAATTTATAATATCCTCCACTTTTGATGTTAGTAAGAACATTGGACAGCTGAGCATTATTTCAAGCAAACTGGATGTATGAGCGTCATCTTTATGACCCTTCAAGTCTTCCGGGGTGTTCTGCCCATCAAGTTTCATATCTAGTGTATTGGTATTGAAACTAACAGGGATTCTAAGGCCAATTTTTTGGACTGTGTTTGATTGGTTGGCAATGAAATTGAACACTAAGACATTATGCTCAGGAAAAGAGAGAATTTCATTTGTTATATTGAAGAAGTGAAATGGAGAATTTTTCCCTTCCTAGGCCAGTACCACAAAATTTTTGTATATCTAGCCTTCCTCTGAGGTTTAATGAGAAGCCAGAAAATGCCACTGAAAGGTATATAATTTTGTTTTTAAAATCACTCATTCCTCTCGGGTTTCTTACAGTGGAAAACCACAAATATCTGAACCTGAAATGGTGACACTATGAGAAGAAAGAGTGACACATACGTATTAGGGTCTAGACTGCAGTTTATCGATATATAATATGAACACCAGCCATTTTCTTGTTAAATCTAATCCCAACTTTATATTTAAGTGAACTGAGCAAATTTTTATAATGAGAATGCACATATGTCTTCATCCCTAAGGGTAGCTATTCTCCAGATTGCTGCAGATGAATTGTGCTAGGTTTTGAACTTTGTATGAAAGAACCCAATACTTATAACACTGGTGGTTGGAACATTATGTCATTGAACTTAATAATTTGTAAACACCAATAAACAAATTTTGTTCAATATTTTCTTCTGTTATGTAACTATGAGACCGTTTATGCATTCATCTTATTACAAATGGACATTTGGGTTATTATATAGTGTAAAACCATCCTGTAAGTCATTTATTAGAAAAATTTCTAATTTTGGAATTTATGCTTATATTGAATTTTCCTTGATAATTTTGAGAAGCTCTTCTCTATCTCTATTATGCTTCTTGCCTTCAATGTCATTTGTCTGGAAGTAGACTATTTTTCCCTAGTATATATTTTTAATTGCTTTCAACTTTTATACTCACTTGTTTCAACTTGTATCTTATAAAAAGTACATAGTTGCTATAGGAGATGAGAAAATAATTTCCCTTTCTCTCTTCCAACTTATTCACAGAAGACCCTGGAACAAAATACAAATTAACAATAACAAAAGACAAAAAGATAAGAGAAAAACAAGAATATTTATTAAGATACATATCACATATGTACTAGGGAGACACCAGTGAAATGGGTAAATCTCCGAGAGGTGGTTTGGCATTCCCCCTGTAGCTAAGAATAATACTTTTTTTTTTTGGTAGAAGTGTCAAGACAAAGGAAAAGGATCTTGAGTTTCCAGTCTCTGGGGTGGCAGATTGTGGGGAAGCAAGTAAATGGGATACTAATGGTAGAAAAAATTAGTTGTTAGAGCTTATGTAGATTTCTCTGGTGCCACCTAGGGGCTGATAAGCTCCTCTAGTGATTAACTTTTGTCCTTCCTGGTAGAAAAAAGAGGACACCTTTGTAAATCTATGTCCTGCTTTTGGGCAAAGATGGGGAGAGGAGAAACCTTTTCTAACTTACTTACAGATTGCCTTCAGCTCAAAATGATCCTATGCTAAAGTGGCATATTTTGGGATGGCATATTCTGCTACCCTTCACTAGGTATTGTTTTATTTTCTTAATCCTTTAATTGGACACTTAGTCCACATAATATCATGATTGTTTTATTTGAATATAATGGTAAAGTTTCATTTATTTTCTGTTTGTTCCATTTTTTTCTTTATTTCTCCTTTAATTATTTCTTTTCTATTGAAAGGTGTTTTTTATTATTATTATTATTATTATTATATTTTCTCTCATTAATTTTTTAATTAAAAACTAAATTTTACATTTTTCTTTTAGTTGTTTCCCTAGGAATTATAGTATTCTTAGTCAATTACAGACTCCTTGAAATTAGTACTTTCACTGTCTCTTGTCTGATGTATAAACGTAAAACAGTTAAACTCACTTAACCCCTTCCTGCTGTTTTTGCATCTTTACAACTATATATGTTACGATCCCACAAAGTATTTTCATTTTCATTGTTTAAAACAGTTATTTATTAATTATTTATGTTTTACTCCCATATTCACCATTTCTGAGGTTCTTTATTTTTCCTATAGCCTTTGACATTTATGGAAGGACAGGTGTTTTGATAATAAATTATCTTTACTATTATTTTCTCTGAAAACATCTTTTCTTCTTAATTTTTGAAAAATATTTTTCAAGATATAGACTTCCTTTCCTAAGAAAACCATGTGACTTTCAAAGACATTTATTACAATCTCTTCATTCACCTCAACTTTAAAAATCAAATAAACAAAAAGAAGAGTAATGTCTTTTAACACTCTAACTAAAAAAACTCTTGAGGGAAGAGACTTAAAAGAAAAGAGCTGGTCATCACTGATGGAGTAAGATCAGAAAATAAAAGGGAAAAGAACACATTTATTATCCCTAAAATATGATAATAAGTTCACATATTTGTGAATGTAAATGTGTGAAGTTAAGAAAGCATAATACAAAATAGCCCCAAAATGTGTCAGAGGCAAGTTATCTGCTTGTGAGTGAGGACAATAGTTGTGGAGTAGGAAGTATAAAGTTATTAGTTTTGTTTAAAAATGGCAAATATGGGAAATTGGAAAGAAAACAGAACCAAGAACTTTGAAAAGAATTGCTGAGCTCTACTGAAAACCCATCTGGAGACCAAATAGTTGGCGCAAAATTCATACAATTGCTTTATTGTTTCTAACAGAATTCAAAAGGCTAGATACAGCAAACAATGAGATGGATGGCTGGACAGATAAAAGATAGATGATCTGAAAGCTTTCATGATTGTGAGGTGAAGAACTAAGAGTGTTAAGATAACAGCAAAAAGTTGTTGAAATCAACTACCAAAGTGTCAGCAAAATAAAAGGAAATCTGAGGGGGTTTTGGGCTATAAATAAGTGGAGAGAAAGGGAATCCAGAATTCTCCATGACTGAAAAAAATGGGAGTAAAAAACCCAAAAGAGCAGGAGACTTGGTAGGATGATGATGTACTGAATTTTAAGATTTCGTGCAGAAAACTCCCAGTGATGAGATCCACAGTATGTTCATGACCTTGGTTTAGAGGACTGGAGTAAGCATGGAAATGTTGACCATAATGTCAAGTCATTTTGAGGTGACTTGTGAGAAAGGTCATCTGCATGTTGAAATACCTGATTGATAATGGTTGATTTCATTGTTGGAGTAAAGAAGACTGAGAGCCAGATCTCAGTCACAGTGAGTGAGCAAAGTTAGTCAAGATTACAGGGGACAACATCAACTAAGACCAGTCAATGATGGCATGCCTGATTATCACAACAGTTAAAGACAGTGATTTTTGCTTTAGGATAAAAAAAATATATTTTGGAACTGGAAAATTATCTGTTCTTCCCTATTCAAATCATCATGTTTCTTGCATGAAGAATAAAAAGAATAAAACGTGTTCATTCAAAGGGGTTACAAGAAAAGAGGTATTCCCAGAGAAGATCCAAGTTTCAAATAAATACAGAAGTGGCAGATTTTTCTCTGCGAAAACACTACTGATACAGAGTGGTTTGGTAAGAGCATGTAGGATCCAGCAGCCACTGTGAAAGGGAAAAAGTTAATCATAAAAGAAAGAACTTTCTTAGGATAATTCTATAATGTGATACTAAGTGAGAGGATAATTGACCAAAGGACCCTGAATTTGGGTTGATAAGTGATCATGAGAGTGAAAAGAGGGATAGTTGAATTTATTATCATCACAATTACTGCTGTGATAAGAATATTGGACATTTCATCCTCTAGAACTATGGGTCAATAAATTTCTGTTCATTATAAATTGTCCAGTCTGATGTTCTCTGAAATCAGCACAGAATAGACAATTTGATGAGAGTGTGATAGCAAAGTTATGATAGGAAGGAAAACACTCCATATACTGTGCTATCTTTCTATTTCTTTACATAAGTTGGATTACAAAACCATACTGATCAAAGGGGCTGTGAGAAGGAGAATTTGTGTTTTGACCCCAATTTTAATATAATATAAAACATGATCAAAATTAGCAAACTTACATAACACTATATTCTGTTTTTTTTTTTTTTTTTTTTTTTTTTTTTTTTAACTAGAAAATGATATACTGGACATGACCGATGCAAGGTGGTGAACACTTTATTCAGAATCCAGTGAAAAATTAATAATGAGCTGCAAACTTAAATATAGTTTGAGACTCTAGAGATCTAATTTATATTCTGTTACTATGGCAGTTAAATTTCAACATGAATTTTGGAGAGGACAAATAGTTAAGTCATAGAACAAATACATCAATAAAAAACACAACAACTTTAAAGAGATTCTTCATAATTTTTGAAAAATTAGAGAATTCTTCCAAAACTAAGGCATGTAATATAGTACAAAGACTACTTGATTGGACAGTACAAATGAAAATAGAAGTAGATTATAAATATGTACTCTAATGACACATGCAAAGTCCATATCAGATCCTATATTGAAAATCAGGAAAGAACAAATCTATAAATTTATTTATAGAGTATTGTAGCAAACTTACTATAATGGGCTGAGGTCTCTAGCCCCCCCACCCCGTGGGCCCAAAATGGATCTTTCTTTGTCCAGCAAAGAACGGTGGGGAAAGCCTACCTCGGTGGAGACAAGGCTGAGAAGATAGGAGTCTCTAATGCCTCCTCCGCTGCCTTCAAAAGGACTCAGAGCCCCGTTAGGGAGTTCAGTCAGAAGTGGTGCCGAAAACTTGTTTATTGAAAAGTTGGACAGTGCTTTATAGCAGACAGTAGCCAATCAGTGAATAGCAGGGCGGTTTCTGTTCTCATGATATGTCATAGCCACACCCCCTCCTTAGCCTACGTCTGTAACAGGGTGTAGCAAGCAGCCAAAAGGCCAGAGCTTTCCATCCTGTAGGCAGAGAGTATCCAGAAGGCCCAACAGAGTATAAATTAATATTGAAGTATAAATTATTATTGAAGTCATGGCAGATTATAAAATATTGTTATTTTTTACACATTGCCTTACATATTTCCACTAATCTGATTATTTAAATATTTTCTCTAGTTTCTTTGGACAATGAAAATATGCTTATTATTTTATACTGGGGAGACTTGTTTTCAATCTAAGAAATCAATCAGTTTAGCAATGGAATTTGAGTCAAGGGGTCATGATTAAGTAGACCATAGGTTGTCTAGAACCTATGTTTGTTTGAATTATTTACACATGATTTCTACTTCATTTAAAAGGGAGAGGAATATATAATATCTTTGTTACTTAAATAAAACCAAATACCTTATGTTTTTCTTTTGTTGATAAAAATGGTTTTACAAATCCCAAAGGCCTTCTTAGAAATTAAAGGACAAACCATCAGCGAATTATATCTATTATGCCCAAGAAACGACCTGATCACAAAGAGGAAAACAAAACAGATTGAGAAGAAGAGTCCAAAATAAAAAATAATGTGAGGAGGAAATGATGGCTTCTAATTCATTAATTTGAATCTTATGGCATTACAAAGAATTTCAAATAATTATTAGGAAACATTACTGGCATAAGGAAATTATTATGTAAGTACTGCAACTAGGCCTATGAAGATATGTTACAAAGAATAAAAACATCATTTCTTGTTTAGGGACTTTCCTTTCTCAGTATATAAATGAACCGGGACAAGCAATAAAATTAGAGGGGTAACAGTGTAAAAGTAACAAGTAGATATGGAGTAATGCAAGTAAATAGAACATGTTTGGATCAAAATCCAACAGTATAATGACTTTAAGAATTAATTTCCTTACCTCCAAATTTGATATCAAGTTAATTAGCTATGTTTTTCACTAACACATTGATATTTTTCTCTTGCTTTTATTTTTGTTTGTCAGTTACATGAACTCACAACATAGACCAATGGATTCATACAACCACTGAATTGAGAGAGCGAAATAAGTCATGGTACTGAGAAAGTGAACAGAAGAAGACATCACAGATACTTCATCTCTAATAATTCGTTTGATTTTTTTGAGTTGCCTTTATTTATGAAATGGGGGTATAATAAATCAGACCTTACAGGGGAAAATGGCATAACATTGGCATCTTGTTTTACTAGTCATCTATCCCACAGAGCTAACCCCTAATGCTACACTTTGTCCTTTCTGTGTCCCAACTCTACCTTCCCTCATGAAAGTAGAGTAGAAGAGGGAGTCTCTTCTCCAAGGATGTGGAAGGTGTCACAAGGCCATCCATTGACTCATTGCAATGAGGAAGAGGCAGACCAGAAAGCAAGTCAGGCAGAATATAGGACCAATTGACTTGAGTCACTATAGAGAAGAAAAGGAGAACATGCCTGAAGATCATCATAGGGAGGTAGAAATATGGGAATATCACTCCACAAAGAGAGGGCCATACTATAGACACAAGGGGCATATTCCTTTATTGTAACAAGAAGGGTCTTGCAGGCTTGAGGCAGACCTTTAAAGAAAATAAATTATGTAAAACTAAATGACCATACACCATCTAGTCCAAGAGTAAACTGGTTCCAAAGTTGGAAGGTACTTTATTGGATAAGTGTTCTGAGTGGAACTGTGAAGTCATGTCTCTCAGGTCACTCAGTCCTGTCACCAGTGGGTTGAGGCATGACTTCCCTTCTAGTAATCCATGACCCACAAAGTCACATTTCTGGTCACATCTCATATGTGAGCACAGTGATTGTAGATATCAACTTTGGCCATTTCAAGCAGAACCACTCACCATGTTCAAATACCATTAAAAATCTTTTTTTTTTTTTTTTTTAAGGCTGTGGAAATTTTCAGTAAAATGGAAACAAATTGCTATAAGTAAACCATTTGTCACAGTCTGATTACTTTGCAGCCACTCTGGGAACACCAATTTGTCATGCTAGATCAAGATAACCACAGCCTGACTAGAGGAAATGGCTTTTTGCCTACTACTTGTGATTTTTTTTTTTTTTTAAAACATTCACCCAGAGAGATGTGCTCCATGGAGTCTTCATGTTCCACTCCAGCTGTGTGACTGAAGAAGAAAGCTGAGGCATTAAGAACAAATTGTACCATCTAAAAGCATTTACAGACGAAATAATTAACTATGGTTAAATATATAACTCAGAGTTGGAAGAAAATATACATTTAGAGTATAATATTTCATTGTATATGTTCAAGTTATTTCAATGAAGAAAAGTTAAAGAACGATAATTCAGTTGGAAAAGGAAGGGTGGAGAATAATCAAATGCATGTTTTTATCTACATTAGTTTCTTAGCATAGACATTTAAGGAAGGCTTGATGATTTGTTAGTTGTTTTATATGAGATATTTGTTTTCTTGTTTTTACTAGGTATTTACATTGACTGGGTTTTCAAAATTAGAATAATGACTTACATTTCTGAGACAGTTTAAGTATAATTTAGCCTGAAAGAGAGGAATATTCAATATTCAATATTCCTTCCCTATTCTATAACATAACCAGTTAGAATATAATAAACATGACTATAGGCAAGTGGAAAACTCCAACTTGCTGAAAAAGCTATCACAGATCAGAAACTTGTTAAGTCATACTCCTTGAATGAATTTTGCAAACTAAGAATGCTCTTAGATTCCCTTTTACATTTCTTTCACCATGACAATGGTCACTTTCCCCAAGAACATTGCTAGAACATCAATCATGCCATTATTGACCACAGTTTAGAGAAGAAAATATACCAATAGCTTTGTTAATCTCATGGGAGATCAAACCATCAGTTAAGAAAAAAAGTCTTTTTGTCAAACACCATCTGTTTTTGTTTTTTTGTTTTGTTTTTTTTGTTGTTGTTTTATGACAGGGATTTCCAATTGGATATTTCTATACATCCTACCTCTGAATACACCTTTCAATACATAGTTTGAAGTTTTTAAAAAATATAGTTACAACACAAATGGGTAGTATAAAATATAGGTGTCCTTCTAAAAAATCAATTTATTTGCATTATAATTTTTTCCTAAGGCTTTTATTACATTTTAAATACAGGGACCTGCCTTTTATTGGTACATTAAAAACAGACATAATTGTGGGATTCATTGTTACATATTCATATATGCACATAACATAATTTGGTCATTGCAGAACATGCCTTTTTGACATGGATATGGTTGTTTGACCTTTTGCAACTAAAGGCAGATATTATCATATTGTGAGAAAATATACATTTTATCCCATCAAATTTAATGATAGATATTTCTGAGTGTCATCATAGGAATTAGTTTTTGAAAACCAAATGTCCTCTGAGCCTTACCATTTTATTACCTTCGTTGATGGGTCTTGGGATTCCATAGGAGTTCAGTGAATAGAGAGTCGTAATGAAAAGAGAGGGAGAAATTACCTCAGGTGGGATTCACTGCTACCAGCTTTGCAAAACTTCTTCTTTAGTATGCACTTCATTACTCTGCATACCATGGAAATACAGTCCTTTGTAGAACATTACCTCTGGCCAGATGCTCTTTATCTTCAAGATCAGTGGCCTAGAAGAAGATCTATTATTTGACATCAATTATAAAATGTACTTTAATTTTTCTCTAATATCTAGGTATCCTATATTTATATAATTATATGATATATATCTCATATTTAGATGTCTTCTATCATCTATGTAAGTATTCTTAATTGAAACATTTTTAAGAACACAATCTGCATATTATGGATATAAGAGTATTTATCTTAAAGGATTTTTGTTAGTATTTTAAAAAGTTAATGCATGCAAAATGCTTAGAACTGTGCTTAACAGGTAGTAAATCTTCAATAAACATTAAACATGATGCTAATGATAATGGTGGCAATGATGATGATGGTGATGTAGTAACAGACAGTGTACTAAACATTTTAGACATCAATTCATGAAATTTCTTAATCTTTCAGTAAAAATAATTCATATCAACAAGAATGGATTTAAGATTTATACTTCCATTCTTGGTGCTTCTAATAAAAATATTGATGATTAGTAGGCTTTTATAAATTTTTGCAAATTCTCCAGAAGGTCTTGAATGCATTCTTTTGATATACAGCACATATTTCCGGCAACTGCTAACTATCAGGCATTTTCCCCATAACAGGGAGTTGGTAAGGAAAACCAAATGTATCATTTTTTCTGGGAAGAACCTGCTAATACTCACTGATCTGTAGGCCCTGTTACATCTAAAGCAGAGGCTTGGGAGATTAGCAAAACTTCTACACATAAATTTTAAGGGCAACCCTTGAAGATCATCCCCATTAGGTAAGACATGACTGATTTTCAGGGGACTTTTTAGGTAAATATTTTAAGCATGATCTTTTCTCTTCTCCACTTGCATCCCCCACGTATATAAAAACACTGCTCTCTGAAGCACCCACCATAGGAGGAAACCAACCCAACTCTTCATTGATGTAGGTACTGAAAGAGGTTTCAGAGACTTTGTTAACAAAGATATTTGATTTTTACTATTAAAAGACGAGAACTTGTAAATATTGATGTCAGTCAGAATGTGTTGAATAATAATAACAATAACTCTTGGGATATAAATGGGTTTAAAAATATTTTTGGACAATAGTCACAAAGATTTGTTTAGAATGTTATGGATGTTTTAGGGTATACCTATAAATTTTCAGTTTGACATTCAGGAAGACATACTCCAAATTCTGTGCCACCTTCCTCAGTCTGAATGCTAGGTTAGACAGAAAACGGTCCTTCCTCAGAATGACATTCTTTCTATTCTTATGTATATAAAATATGTTCAGTTTTCTTAAATATTTTCTCCTGGAATTCTTGATATTTCAGCAATATAGACAATTGACATTTCCCAACAGAATAGCAACTAAAAGGTGACACTTGAATAAAGAACCTAAACAAAAGCAAAATAAAAATCCAAAATCTATATACCAATTTTTATAAAATAATATTATCTCAATCCTTTGGAAATTAAATCATACCATATTTTCCTTGAAGGAGAAAACATATTGAATCCACTAAATGAATGAAGCTACTGAATGGATAGGAATGCCCAAAGAGGAAAGATTTATGTAAAAAGATATACGAAATTCTCAGATTTAGTTTGTTTCTACCTGACACAAGCTATTTCCTTGAAAAGTATCTTTGAGATAGATCTTTCAGTTTCTCTGAATTATTGACATTTATTTGATGTTCTAACAGTCTTTAAAAAAAACTAGGTATCAACTTAAAAACAAAACTTTCTGTTAAAAATCAGAAAGTCATGGTGGAGAAAAAAAGATGATGAGACAAAAATATATTTAGAATTATATTGTTACAAGAGAGATAAGTTGCATTCTACACAACATATGCTGGTATTGATAAAACATACCAACTAAATAGGCATGTGCTTCTCGAATTATCCTCTTGTTCACAGGTACGATACATTTTGACTACCAAAATTTATCAAGTATAGTTAAAATTCTGTGTTTAAAATGCCAGTGATTAATCAAATACACAATTTGCTGCAGTAAGATTTTTAAGTAATGGTGTGTTATTGCATGATTGTGTAGGATCATTCCTATCAATCCAACTAAGAGCATAAAAATAAGTTAAACATTGGTTAAATTTCTATTTACTGAAAATAAAGGAAATGGTTATAAAGGAGGAAGTAGATACCTACCTGCCTTTTAGGATTTTAAGTTTGGGGCAAATTTCCTAGACATTTCACTTTTTTGGGATGCCTCAATTAGACTCAAAGCTCAAGATGAACTTTGACATATCTAAGATTATATAAAATTTCCCATTTTGAGAATTGCACCAAGTTGGCAAAATGATGAAGCATTCCAAAATAGCATTTGACTGTGTGTCTATTACATTTGGTTTTGTGCAATATTGATCAGTGTATTTTCTGAGTTAGCAACAAAACATAGGATCATTATTCAGCACTACTTAAATGTAACAGAAGGAGCTCATTTTACTTTTCTTCCCCAATGAATTTCACTAGATCACTTCTAAATTAGACAGAACTACATGTGGGGCATTGGGGAACATCCATGTGCATTTTTTTTAACTCTATCACTTCATCACTTCAATCACAGCAGTCTTACAGAAAGAAAATAGTGTGACTCTTTTACACTACCTGATGAAAGGTGAATTTGCAGAATATAACTAAAATTTTGTCCTCATGGTTACAGGTTTATATCTCACATAGCGCTCCTGATAATAATTTTATAAACTCAGCTTCTGAATGTTCTTAGTTTAAGATAAGATCTATGCTTTTCATCTGGAATCTGATTGCAAACCATGCAAAAATTACTACTGATAAGCTTGTGTAAATTTTTCCTACAAAATGCCATCTTCTGCAATACTTTCCTTAATTAAGATAATATTAATACTACTCTATGTTCACCCCCAAATGAAAAATCACTGCAACTCCATTTGAAAGTTATCTACTGCCAATCTCTTTTGCAAAGACCATTTGAGACCACACAAGATAAAACTGTTCCACCTCAACATGAAGTTTTTTCAAACTAAAAATTTGATGATATCTATTCATATTTGGTCTTTGACCAAAATCAGTAATCACGTTTTTATAACTTGCAGCTGGTAAGTTTGATTTTGAAAATGCCACATCTGTATTAAAATACCTCTTGCAACCTCGCACATCCTCTCAAATATTCATGTTGGACTCCAGCCACTGTGGTGGCAACCTTCTGGGACAGGGGCAATTAGAGAACTCTTTACTTTAATTGTGCCAGACAACTCTAGCTTTCTACCTGGTTGCTTTCTGGTGATTGAAACTCTTTCAGGAAACTGCTCAGCACTTTAGCATGTACAACCTGGAAATGAGGTGGAGTTCCACAAACTTTCACTCATTAGGAAGGTTGATCTCTATGGAGAATAGTATAACATCTGATAGGTCTTGGTAGGATTGAGCTTGTGTTCATATTGAAAAAACACATATTTATTTTTACTTTTTTCCTTCTTTTTTTCTACTCTCCCGTTTTTTTTTTTTTTTCTTGTTTCTTGAAACCACTTCCTAAACAGTATGAAAGTCATTGCCTTAGTCTCTGTTTTTGTAAGGAGCCCAAACTAAAACAGTATTTTATTTCACTTTAGGAGACACAACTCCTAAATATGGTCATTGGGAGATGGTTTCTTCTTGCCACTAAAATATTAAGAAAAAGTTACTTATACAATATAAAGAAACTGCTATTGGAATATCCTTAGACCTATTAGTTACACTGAGGTCTGAGTGAAAGATTTATTTTTCAAAGATATTAGACAACAAGTAACCAGTTTTAAAGAAATGCACACCAAAATTTGAAGGAATGCTTCTGGATTTTGAAAGTCTCGAATATTTGCCCAGATCCTATGAGCCCAATGGTTTAAACTGTAGTAGAAGAAGCAAAGTAATGGCAATACATCAACAGCCTCTTACTCAGGCACCCATCAGCAGACACACTGGACCCTCAGACTCTCTCAGGTGTCATTGACCCTGAGCAGAGTTCTATAGTGGCTTAAGAGTCTCAGCTACAATTGTCCAGGCCTGGTCTGAACCAGTAAGGCCTTAAATCTTAACTATGGGGTTTATTTCCTCCCTATCAATGTTATTTCAACCTCCTGCAATGACCATTATTGCTGAAGCTATGGTCATCATGCCATGTCCCTCTAAACCCAAGGCTTACCCTAGGACACTGCCCTTTCTAAACACAAAGATTTCCAGCTCTCAGACACCCTGAAACACTACCTGTTTCTGGGCTTCATATTGAGGCTTTACCCATGAAAGACAGTCCTGCTCAGAGTTAAGCTGCCACTTAGTCATGTGTATGTTTATGTTGAGTGCAGAGTTCTTTCCCAGTGGCTAACCTGTGTGGTTTTTTGTTTGTTTGTTTGTTTGTTTTTTCAGATCTAGCTAGGTCCCCCAGAAAGACCCAGCAGGCCCTTCCTCTTTCTTCCCATAGGAGGAACCCCCTCTCCTGCCTATCCAGGCATTGAGGCCATTTGACCGCTATATCCCTCTCAGATTCTAGAAAGCTATTTTTTTCCTCTGGAAAATAAAATTTGGATGAATATATTCCTGACTGTTTCAGTCCTTTTTCCTGTATGTGTCAGAGTCATGCAGATCAAACATTTTCACCTCTGAAATACTAAAGATTTGGCTCTGCTGCCAAATTTAGGATATAAGTAAGCTAAATAGCCCTGTATGCTTTCCTTATTTTGTCTGTAGCTGTGCTATTTAAAAGTGATTAAACTAGTCCATTCATTTTAATTGCTTCACAGTGTTTCATTGTACCTGCTGTGCAAATATCATATGTGCCAACATGAATAAATTCTTTCTGCAAATAAAATATTCAATGAAAAACAAAATACAGAAATGGTACACACAGAGAGATAGTTTTATGTAAAAACACACAAGAACACTGAGAACTCATGATATATATATATATCTGTAATTGATTATCCCTAGGTAGGAAGGGATCATAGGAGGTGGAACAGTAGGACATTCTAGATGGAACTACCCTATTATAAAATAAATGAAACAAAGAAACATAAAAATGTAAGAAAGAAACATCTGAAACAAATGGATCCAAATAATGTCTAATTTCAGTGGGTGTCACAGGTATATGATTTATTTTCTGAACTTTAGAATGTTTGAAGTGCTGAATATTTAGTCATCCCATAAAATTAGTAAATACTGTAAGCATGATACCACAACTAAAAAAAAATTCTTCTTCAATAATGGGCAATATCTCAACTTCACAATTATAGTTACTCTGGATGACTATTTGGAAATATATCAATTGAAACGCATTGTATATCCTTAAGAGATGCTTCTCTAATTTTTTTCTATCCTGTTTGCTTCTCATTTTTCTTTTGGTTAAAAAAAAAAAAAAAAGCTCATTGTATGTTCCATGTAAAAAATCATTGTAATCCACATATTCTTTGTCACCTTCACCTGCCTAAATTCATGATCATCCATTAGAAGAAAATTTGCCTCCCACCCCACCCCCAGAGATGTTTAACAATGTCTTAAGTGTTTGATGATCATAACTGGGGAGGTGGGGTGCTATTTGAAGCTAACATTTAGGGACTATAGATGCTTTCAAATACTCTACAATTCAAAACTCCCACAGCAAGGAATTATCTGTTCTAGAATGCCAATAGTGCTGAAGTTGGGGAACCCCGACTTAGGCACACTTATTTTCCAAATATTTAAACATCCAAATCTTTTCTTTTGAACTATGCTCAAGCTCTGTATCTCCCAAACAATGATCATGGTATTTTAGTAAGTATGCAACCTGTTCCTCAGAAAGAAATATTCTCTATCTTATTTTCTCCTTTTCAGTTTTTCAATGCTGGCCACATCTTTTCAACACAATCACAATCGCCTGTTTACTTGTGTTTGTCTAGACACAAAGGTGAACCATGGATTTAAGGCCATTTTTTGTCTAATATTATCTATTTTCCCACATTTCTTTCTTTTTTTAAAATTTTTTTGCAGTGCTAAGGATTGAATGCAAGGCCTTGCACATGCTAGGCAAGCATTCTACTACTAGGCTACACCACAGCCCTATTTGTCTACTTTTACGTATCAAAAACAAATAAGGATTCCCTCATTAACAGTTTATTCTCTGGCTTCTTTGCAAAGTCATAACATTATATCTCTGTTTCCAATCTTCTAGTTTTTTGCATCATTAGTTTATCAAGGAGAGAAAGCATTCTAAATTATATATATATATATGTGTGTGTGTGTGTGTGTGTATGTATGTATGTATATATATATATATATTTTTAAATATTTTTCATAGTAGATGGACACAATACCTTTATTTTATTTTTATGCGGTGCTGAGGATCAAATCCAGTGCTTCACATGTACTAAGCAAGCACTCCACCCACTGAGCTACAGTCCCAGCCCCTAAATTATATTTTAATTGCAAATTTTGTCATTTGTGTTTATCCTTTCCTTAATACACTGGTCAATTTTACCAACTACTAATTATTGTGTTTTTTCACAAAAAGGAATAAAAGAACAAACAAATGTGTGCTATCACAGAAGCGTTTGCTACACAATAGGGTCCATTAGACACTTTCCTTCAGCTGCAGAAGATGCCCACTAAGTTTCTGAACCAAAGCATCTGATTTAGAAAGAGACTTACCCAGATGACATTCACTTTTCACAGCATCTTAGGGAAAATATGGAGAATACACAAGATATCCTCACCAAAGAAAGGATCACAGAGCCATAGTTGTAAAAATAATTTGTGTGTACTTGGCATGCACAGATGTGTGTGTTTATTTGTATACATGCCAGTACATTTTCTGTTACATGAAAAATAAAGAAGTGAACTTAAAAAAAAAAAAACATTTCAGAGGTATGATAACTGCATTCCACCACATTTTATGTAGAATCTTTCATGCAAGAAAATTGTTTAATCACATAACCTATGCCAGATCAGAGTACCATTTGCTTATAGAGCAGAGGTTGAAGATAGCATCTTTCCACTGAAACAAACACAGCAGGCTTTGGTCTGACCAATTTGAGGAACAGGGAATCCAACTTATATAAAATAAATAATGGGATCTTCCTTTAAGCTTTGGTGCAAGGCAACAATTAATACAGTTGCTCCAAAAATGACATTCAAACTCTCAGGTGTTTGACTCAATAAGCCTATTGCTACTTATGTACATCATCATATCTACTCTACTAGGGGGGCTTTAGCATATTTTTATTATAATATCATAGAATTTCAAAGCAATATGTACTCAAGACCTTAAAATTTGTGTGTGTGTGTGTGTGTGTGTGTGCATGCGCATGTGTGTGGGCACATGGGTGTCTGGTGTATATGTGTGCTTGAGTGTCAGGTCTTAAGGACTATTTTGACAAACATCTTCAGTACTTTAAAAATATTTTTAAATTGAAAAATCATATCCACTGACTGCATGTTCCACCTTGGGTAAATTACTTAGGCTCTCTGCACTTTAATTTTATCTTCTATAAAATGAGAATAATAGTGGTATTTACTTCACAGGTTGTTGGGAAATTTAATGTAAAATACTTAAAGAATGCCCAACATTTGGAAAGCAAGCAAACCATGTTAACTGTTATGGTTAAAAGCAACTCTGAATCACGGGGTCTGAATGGAATTGTGTTTCCCCGACCATATCTTTAAAAAAATCAAGTACGCTCATGCTTCCCAAATTGTAAATGAAATGAATGAGTGAATTGAAAGACTTCACTAAAATTATGTTAGTTTCATTCACTAGCATTGTAATAGGAACTCCTGAGTGAGATGGACAGATGGGGTTGGATTGGGGCTCTGTAAATCTCTCATTTCCTGTCCATGCCTGAGGTTGTGCTCCCAGAGGTGTGCTGTGTCTGTGAATGTCAACTGTCCTGTGTCTTGATGCAGGAAGGTAAGCTGAGAGTCTCAAATGTATTTTGTTCATAAGGTGGGAAAGAAAGAGAAAAGAGCAAGAGACTAGACCAGTTGTACGGTCGGTTGAAAAAGACCTTGAAGACCATGGTAATCATTTGGCATTTTTTTCTATTAGAATTGTGAGACGAGTGATTTTTTTAAAGATGCAAAGAGCATTTCCTAAAGTATTCATTCAGTTAACAATCACTGAGTGCCTAATGAGAATCATGTGGCATTAGCCTCTGAGGCCTAAGCTGCTAGTAAGACATACAGGGTGGCTGTCAAGGGGCCTTGGGAAGCTAAGTAGCAGAACTGTGTTGAAGTAGATTAGGGAGGGAAAATACTAAGTTAGGAAAACCTATCTTGGAGGATAATAAAGTGGAGAGATGAATAAAATAAATGCAAGGAATTCGACTACAATCAATTTACAAAAGCCTGGAGTATTGTGATCCTTAGTATCCCAATAAAAGAAGCAAAGAATTTTACTGCTCCTCATTTTTATCATAGTGTGTGGTGTGTGTGTGTGTGCATACTCACTTTTTTCTGAGGTACCATTTTCTCCTCCAGGTGTCAACCAGTTTTGTAGATAACAGAGTGGTTTTCATAGCTTTACCACTTACTTGCTATACAAAATTGAGTTATTTGAGCTGTGCACACTGCTGTTTTCTTCTACTAAAGAAAGAAAGAAAGAGAGAGAGAGAAAGAAAGAGTAATAACAAATATTTCCTGTGTAGCATGACATAAACATTCAGTGAAATAATTACCACATAGATTTTTAAATGAGTTGTAGGTCACTTAGTAGGTTTTTAGTGAATTTTAGCACAGTTATTCCTTTACTACCTTGTCAACACAAAAACAAATTTTGGTCCCCTAAATCTCTCCATTTACACTGTCTTGGAATGCTTTCTCTTTTAGTTCCTCATAGTGATTTTCCAAATTGACAGAGTTATCTCTAGACTCAATAAATGGCAGACAAATATTAGCTGTTTGATGGAAAAGAATGGATAGTGGGATTTCAAATAGTTACATGACACTTGCCTATCTGAAGCCCTACTATAATAACCCTAAAAATAGCACTGCATTAGGAAGCTCTTAGAGGTCTCCGCTCAACTGAAAATAACTCCACTCCCTTATCCCATTCTTTCTCCACTTATGTGGGTGACCTCTGAAGAAGCATTTTACTCTATAATTTCTACCTTTAACTTCAAGTAATTTAATGAAGGCCACCTAGAATACTCTGGGCCTATGAAACATTCTCTCCCAGAATTCAGAATTAAATAGGTAAGTTCTGTCCTTTCCTTTTGATTTTGTAAGTGACTCACATTCTTATAATAAATTCCCATTTCTGATTACACTGGCCTGTGTGAATTTCCATAACTTCCTTTCAAAATGTTCTAATGTACATATATACTACACATTTCTTTTCAAACTCAATCCCAACCTAAGATTGTGTCAATGTAGGTGGATAATTTAGATTCTATTAATACTGTGTTGACAATATCAACATTTGCCCTAGCATGTATTTATCTAAACACAAAAAAAGTGAGAGACTAACAGTGGTCATCCCCATTTTTAGGACAGAAAAATAAAGGCACCAAGTTGTCTTTAAAACTGAGAAGCGTTTTTTTTTTTTTTTTTTTTTTTTTTTTTCTGTTCTGGACTTTAATACATAAGCCACTGTCAGCTGTGAGCATCATTGCTGGTTCACATCCTTGAAGATAAGCATTCACTTTTATTGCTGATTACCCATGTGTAATATAGGACAAAGCTCATCAAAATAGTTGAAAATAAAGGAATCTGGTAGACACACATAGCAGAATGAGAATGACATTTATAGAAATGAATGTTCAAAATCCTGGACAGAATAAATACATAATTCCAGGAGAGCCAATGTTTTTCTCATACCTGACCTTTTGTTAAGATAGAGAACTTCCGTCTATTATAATTGCTTAAGGGGCTTACATTTAGCTGGAAATGTTGTTGAAATATTAAAATATTACAACTGGCATACAAAGAAAAAGAAGGAAGCAAAATATGAAAGGTACATCACTGGCTATGGTAGTTTTGACATTAATCTGTTAAAAGAAGAAAGAAAACATGAGAAATGAAATCAATTCTGTCTCATACAGGAAATGGAGAGCTGTCTGTCTAAGGGTGCATTCTAATCCAAATCATTTTCAACAGGTAAAAACGAGCTTCAATACTGTATGAGCAATGCCCATTTAAATCAAACAAAGTTGGTGGAAGTAACTGAACTTATCTTGCAAATTTGCTTTTCTTATGATGAAAGTATGTTTGAAAATTAAGGAAAACAGCTTTCAGATCACTATCCTTTAAGAACTCACACCCAAATCATGTCCATTTATTTCAACATCTTTTCTCTTCCACAGTCAAAGTTATTGAAATTCATTTTGCTAACCCAGAGGAGAACAATATTAATATTAATTTTCATTCTGAACACTGTATGAAAAGATTTTCCCCATTATTAAAAAAGAAAAAACTGTTTAGCATATCTAAATGAATATACAGTTTATAATGGAGTACAATAGTAATCATGAAAAGCTACAAAATGGTATTATTCTCTTAAGACTTCCATCAAACCAGCCATAGAAAGTAAAATATGAAATCTAAGCAAAAGTGTTCAGACAGTCATGCATAGATGCATATTGTAAATACTACTATTCAGCTTATTAAAGTTCCCTGTATTGTGTATCTGTAATTTGTGGTTGTTTCATCAGCACAGAGCATTGTCTTTAAGCTATGGTGTCTTTAAGAGTTAAAGGAAATGGATAGCGTGAAAAAGCTATGAAAGCAAGCAGACTAATTTGTGGTAATATTGAACTGAATAAAGGCTGATTTCATCAAAGGCAGATGGAAAGATATTTCTGGTTTTTCAAATGTTAATGAATAAATAGCATTTAATTTCATAAATTTTCAAAGTTATTCTGAAGACAATTATTTCATAAAATTTTCTCATTTCCATGGAGGCAAGCAGCTGCACTGAAGACAAGGGGAGATGTGTGCAATTCAGGTCAAGAGGTCAGAGCTCATTATCATAATTCAGAGAAGACTTCAACATACTAGGAAAGTTATCAGGGAAGAAGGCTTGATATGAGAGCCTTCCTTTGCAGTACACAGCCAGGAATACTGAAAAGGAAAAGAATTTATCCCAGTGAAACTTGGCCTGTTTTGACAAAAGAATCTGTCACCCCGAAACAAGGGCTCTAAATTTTGCTGCTTTAGAATGAACCAATTTCAAAGTTCTGATCTTGGACATTTGCCCCACGTGGGATGCTGGCTCCTACATCTAGGAATAACTTGAAAAAAAGAGCAACAAAGAGGATTACAAACAATTGACAGCTTGGTTTCATAAGATGCAGTTGCAAAAAGCAGTTGTGGTTTTTGTTCAGGATACTGTATTTAACCTTAGCTGATGAATAAGGGAAATTCTATTTCCTCCATCTTCCTCTCTCTATTTACTCCCTAATTCTCCCATTGGTCCATCTTTATTTTTACTCTACTGCATTTATTTGTAACCCTTTAATTTTGCATTGTAGACATGTTAGGTGAGTAGATACTAACAAAATCCTAAAACAGCAGAGTTGGATGGATATGTAAAAAGCAATAATTTTTTTAATCTAAGACCCACACAATCCAAACAATTTATTCAATATTTCTTGGATAATTTGTTATTGGAACTAGATAATAACACTCATCTCATTTGTTTAGACTGAATCTGTGTTTCTTAGTGACGAATCCAAGACTATATGAATTAGAATAAACTCAGAATATACTTAAAATACACACATTTTGGTCTAGATCTAGTAAATCAGAATCTCTGGGACACAGCCTAGAAACTTGTATTATTAAAAAGATCCCAGGTGATTCTTAGGAATATTAAGATTTTGAAACAACTGCTGTGATCCATATTGATTCTCTTAGAGTCCATGGGATATTATTGAATTTTTCTTTTATGCCATAGAATGCTTCATTCTAGTTTGGGTCTTTAGTTCAGTTTGGTGCACTGATGAGTATGAAACAACTCACATTATAGAAGACAACTGAATTGGCTTCTTTAAAGTATGGATATTTCATAAACAGGATAGAGCATGTCAGTGTACATAGAGCTGGTATTGATGATATTTTGATGATAATGATGATTATTTTCATATTGTCAGGTACTGTGAGCCAGGAGAGACAGACCATAGGCATATCATCTATCTCCCACTTGTGCACAGCATCTTGTCCGTATCTCCCTTGTTATGTTTATTGTATGATCTTTAATATATTCATTATTAAATGTAAATTTTAATTGTGTTATGACTTAGATATGAGGTGTCCCTCAAAATATCCTGTATTAATAGTTAAGGTGAAATGATTAATTATGAGAGATATTACCCAATCAGTAGATTAATCTATTTTAATAGATTAATAATTTGAAAGGATTACTGAGTGATAACTGGGCAAATGGGGCATGGCTGGAGGTGGTAGGTTTCTTGGGCATGCCCTTAAGATTGTATCTTTCTTACCTAGCTCCCTTTCTCTCTCTCTTTCTATTTCTCTCCCTCTCCCCACATACCCTCCTTCTCTTTCTCTGTTTCCTGGCCTCCATTAATTAAGCAGCCTTCATCTTCCATGTCCTTGTGCAATGATGCTCTGCCTCACCTTATGCCCAGAGTGGTGGAGCCAGCTATATTGGACTAAACCTCTGAAACTGTACCAAAATAAACTCTTCCTTCTCTAAATTTTTTTTGTTGGGTATTTTGGTCATAGCAATGGAATGGAAGTTTGACTAACACAAGGTAAATCACATCACCTATGTGATCCTATTTACTCATCTGTAAAAGAGGAATCTCTACGAGACATCATGCAAGTGTTAGGTGTTCATTTTGCCATTAGTCTTGTCCCTGAAATACCACAATCCCTTATGATTCCTTGAGTGTAGTTTTCATGCTTGTGCACTTCCATTCTCTCTACATATCATGTACAGTAGAAGCACACAACAAATTTCAAAAAGGTATATCTTTATTTTTCCTATATTTTATATATGTAAAAAATTATACACCATTGTATCAATCTATTTCCTTTTTTGCATGTTGCGTCTTTTCAATTTATTTTAATTACTTATTTTACTAGCACATTATATTCATAGAAAATGGTGGAATTCATTGTTATATATTCATATATGCACTTAATATAACAATATAATTTGGCCAGTATTGTTCCCTAATATTTCCCCTTTTCCCTCCCTTCTTCCTTCCCCCAGTTCCTTTCCTCTACTCTACTGGTTTTCCTTCAATTTTAAATGAAAATCATTTCATTTTCTTTAAAAGACCTATATGTCAAGCATTGTCTAATTAAAACTCAATCTGGTGGTGTTGAGGGATTAAACATTTTAAGTCATGTAAACTGCTTAAAAGAATATTATGAAATATGGCTCAATTCATGTTATCTTCATATGATTATGAAGATAATGATAGTGTGTGCTATTTTGGGACCTGCAAAAGGCTTCATTAATTTTAAAAACTTTTATTATTGCTCAATCTAGAATAGATCTCTTTTCTAGGTAAATTAGAGATTCCTATTGATTTATTTATGAGTCAAACTTTAAAGAAATATAAACCTCTTTCAACAAATACTATGAAGATTTCATGCATTTTATATGTTAGCAACAAATAATTTCAAGAAAGAGAAAATTCACAAAGGGATTCTCATGGGCACCGAAAGTCATATTTTCATTTAATTATCAATTGGGTGATGATGTTGTCAATGTAGAGACTGCTAGTGGCATCTCTGGATGAAAGTAGAGAACCAGTAATGATTCTGGTTGATTTATATGTTCATTAGGGAACATGATGTGAAAAATAACAATTACTCTTTTTTTTTTTCAATTTATATCACTATTTCCAAATGTGTTTATTATTAGAAGATTGTTTTTGGTTCTTATAATAAAACTAGCATGAAAACATCAGGATTAACTAACTCTACCAAGACACACAGACACACACACAGAAGTACTATCATGTTCCTGCTTTTACTTATTGTGAAAAAGAGTTTGTAATAATATGAACAGAGCTACCTATATCGTGGTTTTGGATAAGTGTCCCCCAAAGGCCTAAGTGTTAAAGGCTTGGGCCCCAGGGTGGCACTATTAGGAGGTGGTAGAACCTTTAGGAAGTAGAAACTTGTGCAAGGTCCTGACCTCTTCAAGGGTGTACCCTTAAAGGAGATTGGAAGACCCTGGCCACTTCCTCTTTCTGACTATGAAGTAAACAGTTTGCTCCACTGTGTGTGTTCCACCATTACCATATGGTACCTCACCAGGGATCTGAAAAACATGGATCTGCCAGAAAGATCAGAGACTGAAACTTCTAGAACCATAATCCTATTGTTTTTATATTTTAATTATTGCAGGCATTTTGTTACACCTGACTAATGCAACCTATAAGGTTGAGATGTGATCTCCAATGTTCTGAAAGATCCAGGAATATTTTTTAAATTGAGTTTTGTATCAGACTATTTAAAATTGTCTATTTAAAAAACCTAGCCAAAATGTTTGTATATTCTAGGAAAGAACTCTTGAAAACGATGCATCTGTTTAGAGGTGATAAAATCAAATTTAAACAAAAAGAATGTCAGCCATGCCTGACTGGTCACTTTACTTTGTTCTGAATTACTTGGAAATAATGTGGTGAGTATTATTGCTATGTAACTTCCTTTAGCATTTGAACACGTTGTTGTCTTAGTAAAGAAGTGAATTCTTCCCCACCTCACCCCCTGCCACATATTCTACTTAAGTGGTGCTTTTCAAAGGGAACTTGTCATTTAACTGCTACCCTCTGAGGAAGCTCATAGTAATAGGTGGGAAGTCAAGAATAATTAATGGACCGAATAGTCTCCCAGAAGTCAAGGTAAATCTTTTTGTAAATAACTCCCACCAGACTTACTAGAAATATTACATCTGTAGCATTGTGTGGTAGCATTCAACTTTCACTTTTTTAGTGTCAAAAATTTTGAGGTAATTATCTCGGCTTGATTCTTTAGTAAAATATAGAGGTTTTCTGTGAAGAAACACTGCTGGAATTGCTTCCTTTTTTTCCCCCTTCAGGAATGATATTAGAGCTCAAGGAACAAACTTCCACTTAAGACAGAATTAAATAAAAGGCACTCACGGCAGTCAACACAAAGCAAACACCAATAATTTTAGGGCTCAATTTCCTTAAAAGATGAAATAATTTTAGGTTAATGTGCAAAAGTTTGCCTGAAATGATTTCACTTGCAATTTCTCTATGGGAAGCATTCAGCAGCTTCAATTGGTTTCTCAACAGAGAAATGCACTAGAAAAACAGACAAGTGGCATATTATGGCAAAGCAGAGCAAGTAGACTTCAATGATAGGGAAAGGTAATAATGCACATTCTAGACCCCTTTTATATTATAATCTTTTGAGTTTAAGTTACTTCTTAGAAGACAGAGAGTATATAAGTATCGGCAAGTACAACATAATGACATACCGTTCAGTATACAATGTCATATAACTTGCACATCTTAATTTTATTTCTTTAGATAAAATTCAGCATTGCTATTTTAAAATTCATCCCTACTTCCTGAAAATATATAAATTTCTATTTGTAAAAATTTTATTTTATATTCGTCTTTTATAGATGTCAATATTATTTAAAATTTTCATGATGGTTTTTAAATTTTAAGAATGCTTGAAGCATTGCAAGTTAAGGATTGGTCAACATTTCAAAAAGGCTTCTTAACCTTTTGACTTTCTAAAATACAAAATCCTTTTATTGAACTCCAAATGAAACGTTGTGCCTTCATCTGTACGAAAGCATACAATTAACATACACCTGCAGATCACATAGCTTTTGGTTTTTCTCTGCGTGGTTTTTGAAAGTATGATTGAAAACAATGACTTAAGTACAACACTCATTCTCCCTCTTTGATGTTTCATCTATTCCTCTATGCCACTGCAAGAAACTGTTTTAAATTTCTGGACTTTAAAATAACTTAGATTATCCCATAGGAAGCTGGCATATTACCTTCATTCTACATCTTGCAGGGAAATGTGCCTGTACCTACTCAGATGACACATCCAGTTACCCCAGTTCATACTTTCTATCTATGCACAGTATGGGCAACTTTCACCTTAGAAATTATATTAATAAGAAATAAAAGAGGACATGAAGACAATGATCCTGTTGTGAAGGAGGTAAAAACATCACCATTGAGCAAAGACACTGCTATCTTTTAAAAAGAAAGAAGGGATAGGACCCTAGGTTAATAGAATATAGCAGCTTGAGGAGAACCAAAAGCCCAGTGTTTCTAGTATTATAAAGTTGGGTGTTTAAAAAGAATGTTTGTAGTGCGTTCAAAATATCTGAACATCCAATAAGTAGCTGGAGGGTACAAAGTAAGTTTAATTCCAGAGCCCAGTGCTTAAATGAATGCTGGATGAAGGATGAATGAATATATTGTTTCAGCCTGGGTGGTATAACAGAAAAAAAGTATAATTTGTTACTAGAAATTCAGTAAGCACTACTACTACCACCAATTGCAATGATAATTGTGTTAGTTTTCTGCCCCTGGCACAGAATACCTTAGAAAAACAACTTAGCAGGAAATTTTATTTTGGCTTATGGTTTTAGAGTTTCCAGTCCATGACCAGTTAACTCCAGGGCAGAAACATCATGGTGGAAGTGTGTGGCAGAGGACAGCTATTCACCTCATGGTAGTCATTAAGCAGGGGTGGGGAGAAGGGGCCTCGAACATGACATATCCTTCTATGACACACCCCCGGTGACCTACTTACTCCAGCTAGGTAGGCCCCATCTCCTACAGTTTCCATCACCTCTCAATGATTCCTTCAAGTTATTAATACATCAATGGATTAACCCACTGATGAGGAAAGAACCTTCATGAACCACTTGCCTCCCATAAGACCTTCCTGTGAACATTGCTGCACTGGGAACCAAGTCATTAACACATGAATCTCTGTGGGGAACTCCAGACCCTATCCATAACAATAATGATGATTCAGTGTTTCTTGAATGTCAACCATTTTGCTAGACTCACCATATGGAAAAATAAGTAATCCTTATAAAAAAACAAGTACCATTATCCTCACTTTGCACATGAGGAAACTGAGACTTACAATATGTAAATAACTTACCCAAATCTTGTTTGGGTAGTGACAAAGCTCCAGACTCATTATATAGACTTTAAAGCCCATTATGGTTGGTCACATAGTCATCAGCTTCCACAATGTTTTAATAAGAGAAGCAGTTGTTATTATCTGTATACTTCATAAGCAGCAGTGGATTGTTACTACAATTCTGGGTAATGTCTTGCTTCTGTTTGTCTGGTCTAGAGTTGGATCTAAGGATGGGAGTCACATCGCAGTTTTGGCTCACCTTGGTTACTGGAGCAAGTGAGAAATGCTTCCATTCAATATTGCACATTTACATTGTGCAACATACCAGACTTGGGTGTCCTACAGAGTAAGCAAAACAGACAGGAGCCCCACTTTCATGGAGCTTAGAGCTGAGGTGGAAAAAAATAATAATTGAATAAAGAATAACAAGGAAAAATAGATAAAGACAGCATTGGTCTTGGAGCCAGGTCTAGTCTAGAGGATTTGGGAAAGCTTGCCTAACAAGGAGAAATGAGCATAAACTTGAAGGGAGAAATGAAATAAACTAGGTAAAGAGTGAATTGGGATAGATGAAAGAACAGGTACAAACATACTAGGGCAGGAAGAAGATGCTGAAAGAATTAAAATATAAATAGTGTGGTTGGAACTCAGGGCTCAAAAGGAAAGTTATATGAAATGAGACTGGCATAGAAAAGTTAGGAACTCAGTCATAAAATCACACAGAGCTCTACAAATGGAATGAAGACAGGACAATTTTTGCTTGAGACAGTACAGTGTTATGGCTCAGATATAACCCCTTTCACTCATTAAGTGTTCTCTTTTGTTAAAAATCCCCATTTTATTCTTTAGGGAGTTTTTTTTTTTTTTTTTTTTCTTAATGATAAACCAAATGATCACCTGCTTGTAGACAATATTATGGTTGTGGTCATTATTATAAGAATAAAACCACAAGCCACTTAAAGGTTAATGAAGGAGTAACACAATCAGATGTAAGTTTTATAAAAGAGTCTTTTAACTGTAGTAAGGAGAAGAAATTGTGAAGCAAAAAATCATAGCTGAAGACTTAGCCCCAGTTTCTGACAAGGTTTGAGACAGAATAGGGCTGCCCATCTCTCTCTAGAGTCTGACAAGGGAACCCAGATCCATGTGATCACCCAGGGAAACGATTCAGGTTGCTCCACTAGTCTAGTGTTTCCCAGATGGTTGCAGTTACTCCTTGGTCCATGGTTGACTTGATTAGCTTTTATAGTAATGACAACTGATATGTGATGTATAAGGAACAGTTCTGGAAACTTTATATGTGGTCCTTTACTTAAATCTTGTGATATCCTTGTCAGAAAAGTACTATTATTATTTCTCTAAATAATAAAACTCACTGCTAAGATAAATCAGATAATAAATGGTCCAAAGAGAATGTGAACCTGTGAAATCTGATTTCAGAGACTGAGCACATAACTACGGTCCCACAACATACGTGACTGCCTAGTTTTTGCATCCTGTTCCCCAAATTTCCTAGTCATTGATAGAGGTATAGTGACCCATAACTTTTTTATAACTCAATGTGAAGCCAGAATATTCCAGCGAGATGGAATTTCTTCACCTGTGATGATGTCTTCATGAACCACAGTAAAACATGATTTACCATTGAAATACTACATTGTGGGCTATCCAACTACTCTTAACCACCTACTGTATATCAGCAACCTATTTATTTAACTAATTTTATATAAATGGGCTTTTTCTTAAATCTACTATTCTTGGTCTCATCATCTTATATGGCCCAGATAATCTGGGTCTGAATTGTTCTTTTGGAAATTGAAAACTCATTTCTTTCTTTGAAAATATTAATATAACATCAGTTGGGTGCCTCAAAAGTAGTCAGTTTTCTCCCTATATGCCCCTATCTATTCCCCCTAGCAGGTCAACAACCCCTTATGCCTAAATATGTGCCCTAAAGTTTTAGGAGGGACATTCCTATTCATTCCTGGAAGCTTTTTTTTTTTTTTTTTTCTGGTTTTCCCTTCTTTTTTATTTATTTTCTTCTAATATTAATAAACACTTATTGATCTCACAATGAGTAGGGATTCATTTAGAATTAGCATTGCTTCTGTGGGTTTTCTAAAAGCAAACAATTACTTGTTTTTCTGGAATGTAAGGTTCAACACAGATCAATGTCAATTATAAGGGAGGACCTAAATACCTTGCCAAAACCATGCAGCAGCCTCAATACACTTTCATGAGTTTACTGAGAACACACAAGTTAAAAAAAATAACTTTATTACTTATAGATAGGTATCAAGGGACAACAGAAATCTGGGATTCATGGAAAACCGTTCCCCCAAGGTACAGGAAAGCTTCCCAGAGAGGACAGATTCTTATCTCTGTATGTTCCACATGGCACCACAGGTGAGGTCACAGGGTTTTATACCTCTGGGCAACTTGATGTGCTGAGCTAAAGCATTATAGGACATATTGTTCTCAGAGGGATCAGAACAGAGGCCAGGCTGTTCCTTGCAATTCCTGTTCATCTCAGGTTGTCATATTCCCAGCAACATTCTATAGTTATTCCGAGAAGTACAAGCAAGAAGAGGAAGAAAGAACTAAATTTGCCAGGACTATTTGGAGACCAACTTGCAAGGCATATTTACCACTTTGCATTTTCCTAAATGTTAAATAGGGTCATAATAGGGTCATCTTGTGATAATCTACAAGTCACTGTGTCTTATATATGCTACTTTCTTTCTCCAACACCCCTTCTCTCAATCCCTTAAATAAAATTCAGTGTTACATGGTTTTAGTATTTTTTTTTTAATCCATTGCAGTGGAGATAGGGGAAAATAACTAATGATACCAGCATAAATACCTTTATGTGTTACTCATGGGAAGATGCTGATGACACAAAAAGATAAAATGAGACATTACAGAACAATTTTCCAAATTGTGATTGATCTAATAGTATATGGGCAGAGTCAGTACTCTGACCTCCCCTGCTCATGTGTCCTGCTGTTTGTGATAGGATATTGATTGTCATGGAGATGGAGAAGCGATATGAAGTAGAAGGGGACTATGACTTAGGTTTTGTAAAATACCTTGAGTTCAGGTTTTGGAGTAAGAGTGCCCCAGTTCAAGTCAAAGTTCCACCTCTCGTTAGCTATATGAACTGTGGCAACTTAGTTATGTTGTCAAGTCTAAGGTTGTTTATCATAAGATGGCAGTGATAATTTCTACCTTATGAGAACTGTTATAAAGTTTAAATAAAATAGTTGAAGTCAGAAGAAAAAATATTTAATAAGTACTAGCTGTTGTAATTAGTACAACTGGCCAGTATTTTTTCAATTACATAAATTTTGCTCTAAATTTACCCATCTGAGCTAGGTTTAAAAGTTTCACAACCTGTAACAATAAAGCTTAGGGTCACATGAGATCAATAAGAACTCTTAAGATTCTGCAAAGCATATTGATCTATCTTCTCTGGGTTAGCCATACCCAAAGGCTTTGGCCTTTAAGGGATGGTAGGAAAGTTCTGCTATTGAAAGTTAACTAGACAAATCTTTACATTCCTTTCCACTTACATTCTGGTTGATCTGTGAATTTTTAAAAACCCTAGACACTGGAATCAATCAAAATTGGCCAATATCCACTATAGTTCCATTAATTTTTTCTGATGAATTCTTTTCGGCTTTCATTGACAGCTAGATTCTGTTCTGGTCTGTTCCCAATTTAAGTTATATGTACATTTTGTGTTAGGTAGTGTTGAGATCTAAAGCAGCCTGCTAAACTGTAAGTATCTTTTTAAAAAAATATTTTTTAGTTGTCAATGGACCTTTTTTAAATTATTATTTATATGCAGTGCTGAGAATTGAATCTAGTTCCTCTCACATGCTAGGCAAGCACTCTATCACTGAGCTACAATCCCAGGTATTTTTTTTTGGTGAGGGTGGTGGCACTGGGGATTGAACTCATAGGCACTCAAACAATAAGCCACATCTCCAGCCGTATTTTGTATTTTATTTAGAGACAGGGTCTCACTGAGTTGCTTAGTGCCTCACTTTTGCTGAGGCTGGCTTTGAATTTGTGATCCTCCTGCCTCAGGCTCCCGAGCCTCTGGGATTACAGGTGTGTACCACAGCACTCGGCATACCATAGGTATTTTTAACCTAATGTTTTTATAAGATTTTCTTTGAGAAAGTTTAGTAAATTTTACCTTGAATTAAAAACGGTTTCATTTTTAAAACTCGGTGCATTATAGTTGCACATTATGGTGGAATTTGTTGTTACATGGTTATACATGCACACAATATGTTGTGGTTTAAATATTAGGCTTTCCCTAAAATCTCATGTTTGAGACAATGCCAGAAAGTTTGGAAGTGAAATGATTGGGTTATGACAGCCTTAACCTAATCAAGGCATTAATCCCCTGATAGGGATGAACTCAGTGGTAACTGTAGGCAGGCAGGGTGTAGCTGAAAGAAGTGGGTCATTAGAGGTGTGCCTTTGGGGTATACACTTTGTTCCTGGAAAGTGGACTTATCTTTCCCTGTGTCCTGGTGGCCATGTTCTGAGCTGTTTTCCTCCATGACACTCTTCCACCACATGTTCTACCTCACTTGGGTAGAGAAATAAGTCAGCCATCTATGGACTGAGACCTCTGAAACTGTGAATACCAAATAAACTTTTCCTATTCTAAAATTGTTCTTGTCAATTATTTTGGTCACAAGACTGAAAAAGCTGACTAAATCACAATATAACAGTATAATTTGGCCAATATCATTCCTCAGTACCTGCCCCTTCCTCCTCTCCTTCAACTCCCTGGTCCCTTTCCTCTATTCTACTGGTCTGGTCTGCTTTTAATTTTCATGAGTTCTCCCACCCCAAGCTATCTTTTCTTTTTCCCTCCCTAGCTTCCACATATGAGAGAGTACATGACTCTTGACATTCTGAATTTGTCTTATTTTGCTTAACATGTAATGCACCAATATAAAAAAAATGAGGAAAAAGCTCTATGTGTACTTTTGAAATAAATGATAAAAAGCAAAATAAAATGAAACATTGGATTATGACAATTTACTGTTTATGGTTAATCTGTTACTTTAATTCTCTGAGGCTTTTAATATATAAAATGATATTGTTGGATTACATCATTATATCATATTATATATATATTAATGTTCTATTATTATATCACCATACTAGAAGATTTAAAGTAGATATTCTATTCTATTCTATGGTCTAGAAAGTAGAAACCATAGACCTTTATAGAATGCCTACTATGCATGAGACAATGTGATAAACAATTTCACTAACTTTATTTACTTAACACATACAGCAATATGGTAATGTACATAATATCATCTATATCTTACAGATGAAAAGATGATGCTTGTAGTCACTTGAGTCACTCCCCAGTGTCACAACTTGGAAGATGGCACAAATCAGGTCTGACTCCAGAGTGGATACTCTAGCACAGAGTTCCCTGAGACCCAGGATTTACGTCAAGTAGC
This sequence comes from Tamias sibiricus, assembly GCA_025594165.1. NCBI lineage: Eukaryota > Metazoa > Chordata > Mammalia > Rodentia > Sciuridae > Tamias > Tamias sibiricus. The sequence continues at coordinate 83,633,754 of CM046660.1, forward strand.
CAAAGGTAAACTAGCCTTTTTACCAGCTAAAATATTCCCCATTTCAATACAGCTCTTTTTATTCATTTTTTGGAATGGACTAGTTTATGAAGGCATATCTCATAAAAAGGATATTAAGTGAAAAATTAGCATAAAGGAGTCTTTGATAAAAGTCCTTTGATGAAATATTGTGACTTAATTTCTTCAAGTAAAATGTCTCTGAGGATTGTGACAACTTTGAACACGCTCCATAATATTCTATACTTAAGGAGTCTCTAATAAAATTAAACTCCAAGCAAATGTTAATCAACAAGTATTCATTTTTTTAACAAATATTTAGCAGGCCCTTCCTGGGGTGGGGGAGACAGACACTTCCTGTATAACTATGATCAATTCATCTATAGTAATCATTCAGAGGATGGACATGTTTCTGTGAACTAAGAATAGGACAGCAATTGAAGCAGTACTATAATATGAAGATAGTGGTTTAGTCAGTTTTGCATGATGGGACCAAAATACTTGACAAGAACAACATAGAGGAGGAAAAGGTTTTGGGCAGCTTAAGGTTTCAGAGGTTTTAGTCCATGTTTGGTGAACTCCTTTGCTCTGAGTCTGAGGTGAAGCAGAACATCACAGCAAAAGGGGGTGGTGGTGAAGAGCTGCTTAGCTATGGCTGCCAGAAACCAGAGAGTGAGGAGTCAGGGACAAGATCCCCAAGGGCACCCATCCCAAGTGACTTACTTCATCTTGTGCCTCCAGATCTACAGTTACCACCCAGTAGTCCATTTAAATTATTAATACATTAAATGGTTAGTCCACTGATGAGGTTACAGTTCTCATAATCTAATTATCTCACCTCTGAACTTTCCTGTATTGCCTAACATATAAACTTTTCAGGGGACATTAAAGATACAAGTCATAAGAGGCAGCTTTAAGGAACAGCAGTCAGCCGCCATTGACAACAAAAAAATATTCTACCAGGGGTAATAGATACCAAAATCAAACATAAATTTCCCAAAGATTATGGAGGACTTTGAATGTCCAAAAAAGGAATTTGGTGATTATTTGCAAGAAGATGAATGTGCAATTACTCTTCATGTTATTTCTAAATTTAATTCAAAACAAGAAAAATTGAGGATGATTACTACAATCAAGCATCAATCCCCTAGTAATATATTTCAAAGAAGATAGATAATAATCCTTCCCCTAGTAATATATTTCAAAGAAGATAGATAATAATCCTTCTACTTTATCAATTTCTACTTTAGAGAATGAAATTTCCTGTCCTCTTTTTTCTTCCCATATTCTGCATGACTAGCCAGTTTGCTCTGTTGATTTAACCTGGGGGGATCATTTTATCCGACACAGACTGGAAATCAAATTAGCAACGTTCTACTTCCAATACTTTCTCTGTCACTCTCACCTACTGTTGGGACTCCATGTCTGCCAAGGGGACGGGTTTTGGCTGCTTACCATGCCCTAGTAGGACCGGGGCTGAGCCAAGGGGTGTGGCTATGACGTAGTGTGAGAGACTGAACTGCTCTGCTGGCTGATTGGCTAGTTCTAGGCCTATTTAAGTTCAGTGCCTGGTCAATGAATCTGAGTTTCTGGATTCTCGCTTGCTATACAAAACTCCCTGGGTGTGGCATGTTTTTTTCTGTTCACCAGACAGAGGTTCACCCAGCTATTTTTGCCCTTATGTCCACCCTCGCCGGGTAAGTTACATTTTCCTTCTGCGGGCAGAGGGAAAACTTCCTTTTAGGGCCCAAAAGGGGGGTAGCTTAGAACTCGGCCCCATTCATAACTCAGCAGCCCCGGCAACCTACTGCTCCACAAGAGCTCCATCCTCTTGGTATCATCTCCACAGGATCCTTTCTGTGGGAATCTTCTTTATGACCCTGGTGACAAATACAGAGAGTTTTAACTCCAGATGGAGGGATTTGAGATTATTGGCCAGAATCTAATGTGGATTGAGGGGCCCTGCATTTTCAAAGAATGCAGGAAATCAATAATAATGACAATAACAATACAAATAAAGTTCTTTCAATATACCCTTTTCAACATTTTCATATTCCAAGGTCATCCATGAACTATGAAATCTTCCATGCCTTTGATTTTAAAATTCATGTATAGGTTTTGAAGTATAAATGATAACCTCTCAACCAGAAAAAGGTGAAAGAAGCAGGTTGTAAATAACATTCTTAGAAGTTCTAATTGCAGGGGTGATACATTAGATTTTGGGGTTATCTGTGATTTTTTTTTTCTTTGTAAGTTTATTTGTTAATAGACACTAAGATCATCTTGCTTTCTCCTACAAGTAATCCTGTATAATTTTTCACCTGGAAAGAACTGGGATCCTGCTAGCAGGACAGATTTGACAAGTAGTGTGCCTTCTGCATGTAAGGAGGACAATTTGCAATTACTTAAGAAATTTTGGAGGCTATTCTGGGAAATACATTGTTTGAATCATATTTTATACTGTGAGAGAGCTTGTTCATCTTACAAATTTCTGTATAGTTTATTTTCCATACACTTGTTCAGTTATTCATCCATTCATTCATAGGTAGCATAATATAAGGGAAAGAATATAGGCCTTTTAATTAGATGGACTCATGTTCAAATTATAACTTTGCAATTTAAACAAGATGATATTCATTGCTTAATTACTACAGCAATGACGAGGTACACTAATAGATATCAGCCAAATACTCCTACTTTTATTTGTTTTTTTTTTTTTTTTCTCCTTTTATAAGATTAGCAAACTGTGAAACTTTTAATCATTTCATTTGGATTTTAGAATATTTTGGTTACCTGGTCACCTTCTATTTTAAGAGTTACAACTTCTCCAATATCACCTAAAATTTTTAATTTACAACTTCTTTTTTTTTTTTAACTTTTTTTTTGCTCTTTTTAAAGTTGCTTTTAATGTAGTAAAATATATATAGCATGGATTTTACAATTGTACCTTTTTAAGCATACAGTCCATTGACAATGATTATATTCACAATGTTGTAAAACCATCACTACCACCTATTTTCAAAACTTTTTCATTACCCTAAGCAGAAAGTAACTATCAAGTGATAACTCCCCATGCCCTTTTCCTCCAGTTTATTCTCCCCTCAAATCTACTTTATGTCTTTATGAATTTTCCCATATGTGATACTTGACACTCAAAGCACGAACAACAAAAGAATAATAGATAAAGTTGACTTCATCAAAATTGAAATTTCTCTGTATCACTGCCAAAGAATGAAAAGACAATTCACAGAATGAAGGACTATATTTGGAAGTCATATGTCTTGTAAAGGCTTGTGCTTCTCAGCTTTCTGTCATTGTGACATACACCCAAGATGAACAATTTCAAAAGAGGAAGGTTTCATTGTGGCTCATAGTTTCAGAGGTTTTAGTCCATGATCCACTAGCACCAGTGCTTTGAGCCTGTGTAATGGAGAACATTATAGCCAGCTGAAATGGTGTGGTGGGACAACGCTGCTCACTTCGTGGTGGCAAAAAGAGAGAGGAAGAGTGTAGGGTCCTTCTATTGCCTCCAAATGCATACTCTAGGGACCTGACTTCCTTCCAGGACACCCCACCTTCTAAAGGTCCCACCACCTCCCAGTAGTGCTACCTGCTGGCAACAAAGCTGTAACACATGGGACATTGGGGGAACATTCTACATGCAAACTAAAAAAACAGCTTGATATCCAAAATATATAAAGAACTACAATTTAGCAACAAAAAATCTAGTAAATCATTTAGAAAATGGGCAAAGAACTTGAAGAGACATTCCTCCAAGAATGTACAAATGATGGATAGACACAAGAAAATATACTCAATAGTTTTAGTCACTAGGGAAATGTAAATCAAAAATACAGTAAGATGCCACTTCATACCTACAAGAATAGCTACAATCAACAAAAATGGAAAGTAAGAAGTTTCGATGCAGATGTAGAGAAATTGAAACCTTAATATTTCTCTGCTAGAAATGTAAAATAGTATAAAAACTGTTAAAAATTGTTGGCCTGTTTTTCAAAAAGCCAAATATGAAATTACTATAAAACCCAACAATTATACTTCTCCATATATATCCAAAATAATTGAAATAAGTAGGCAAACCAATAATCATATGCCAGTATTCACTAAGAATTATTCACAATAGCCAAAAGGTGGAAACAGCTCAAGTGTTCTTCAACAAATCAATGGATAATTAAACTAAGTTATATATGCATACTATGAAATATTATCCAGCCATAAAAAGGAATACAGTTATGACAGATGCTCTAATATGAATTAACCTTTCCCACAATATATTGAGTGAAAGAAGCTAGGCGCGCGCGCGCGCACACACACACACACACACACACACAAATGCTCTATGATCTTGCACTACTTTTTATCTTCAGCACTACTGAAATTATTCAGTCAGTTTGCATTCATGTTTGCTTATGAGATTCTGGCATTGCTAGTTTCTATATTTTGAATCTGCCAGGACTGTGAATAAATAACCTTTAGATTATTCCCTTTGTATCACTACTATGTAAAATTATATTCAATATAGAAAATACTAGATTTTGCCTAATAATGTATATTAGGAACTGCAATAGTCAACACACACACAAATATACACATGTGTACTGAAATACTTTATATACTATATTTTAGTGAAATAAGGTTTTCATAAAGATGATGCTTAATTTTAAGTAAAAGACAGGGAACAATTCTGATGCTGAACAATTTTATAAAAAGAGATTACTTCAAGTGGAACTAGAAAACTTGGAACCCTGGTGAAAATTACCTAAGAAAGAGATGTGACCTTAATTTTAATGTTCATCTTCATTTTAGTTTCCTATATTTGGCTTTATAAAGATGCTTTTAAATATGTCATTTAAATTTCATTTTCTCACAGCAAATAATATTCAATGAAAAGGGCACTCAAATTTTAAAGTGTCCTCTAAGTTTCTTTTCCTAAACAAAATCAAGTTTTAGATAGATATCAGGATATGAATAGAGAACAAAATAGGTGTCTTTTCTTTGACAAATAGTTTCTTTTATGTATATATGAATGCTTTTTTTTTATGTTTTTTTTTTTTTTTTGCATTTAACACAAAGAAAAAATCAAGTTAAAAATCACATTTCAGAATTAAAGTTAGGTCAAGTCAGTATATAATAAATGCCATGTCACATTACATTTTACCAACAATAAAATTCAAAATTTCAGTATTTTTTAAAACGTTTTCCCAACTAAAAATCTCTAGTCTCCGAACCACAGCTGATGCCAAAGATAAATAGAATTGATTGTAAAGCAGCCCAACAGGCAATGCAAAAACCATTTCTGCTGAACACGTTCTTTCTACTTTGGGAATCCAAAGCCTAATCTTGTTACATTTGAATGTGTAACCCCTGTCCTGTCAAATTCTGATAAGCATCTTTTAGTGCTGGAAGAGCAATTTTCTCTTTAGCTTTAAAATCTCCTGCCTTTACTATAAATAGCAAGTGACTTATTGTCAACTTACTAAGTTTATTCTTGAATTAAAATCTATTTTCATCTGTATGAAGAGTTTTAGATTTTGAAAAGATATTGAATTTGTTTTTGGGATTTCCACATGTAATCTTGCTCTTTTTATTTGCTTGCTCAACCTTCTAACAATAATTCCTATTATGTACAAGTTGTCTTTCAACTTGCCTAGTATTTTCTATTGGGAATTATTTGCAGATATTTTATTTTGATGGATAAAGTAGAAAAGTTATAACAGGTAGACTCTCTAGATATAATACGAATTAATTATTTATTAATGAAATATTTCAATTAACTTTTGATCTATTTCACAAAGTTAACAGTTTTGTTTTCTACAATCTTATCACATTAAAATCTCAAGAAGTAATAAAACATTTGAATAGGGACCAATTCAGATTACAAAGCACAATTCTTAGCCATGGGTAAATTTATCCATAGTGACTACCATTTTAAAATTTCCATTCCTCTGTTCTATATCATACTAACATAATTTCAAGAAAGTAGTACCCAATAAATTTGAGTTGCATGGATGTCATTTAAGATTTGTGATATGAATTTGATCATTATCCATTTTAGAACATAACTTGTGCCTGATTCCTTGTGTTTCCATAGAAACTTCTTTTAGAATGGTACTCTTGCTCTCTGCCTTTGCACCTCCTCTTCCCCAGAAGACACGAAGAACTTACTTTTCTACAATGCTGAAAGAAGAAACTGGCATGTTAGTTTCCCTTTAACTGTTCCTGCCTTGGATGTTTACATTAGGTTATGATGTGGTCCCACTGTAGTTAGAAGCCTGTCCCTCTGAGGGGAGGGGCTACCCTGTACCCTCCAGTCTGTGACTGGAGAGGGGAAGTGTAAGTATGCTAACTCATAATTAATGTCCACTTGCCTCAATTATCAGAAATAAGGCTAAATTATTAGTAATAAAGATGTTATTTTTGTTTCAACCTGTTTCTTGCATATTTCTCTCATTTGTTTCTGAATACAGATGGAGAATAGGGACATTAATATTGGCCTTGTGAACTTGTAATAGTTTACAGACTATAAGAGCCAGCAAGACTTCCTATATGCTTGACAGAGTCCGAGAAACTATTCTCAGTTTTTCTTCTATGAAGACAAATACCCAGTTCTATCTCTCCTTAGCAACTCTTGAAGGTACTGGAGCAGCTGGGAAAAACTTTTGACACAATAAACTAGATGAAGAGATAGGTCAAGATTACACTACACTAGTGGCTCTCCATTAGCATGTAACAGAGTCTCTTGGTGGCCTTCTTAAAATAGAGGTTGCTAAGCCCTACCTCTGCAGTTTCTAACTGAGGCAGTATGGAGTAGGAATGAGAATCAGCATTTCTAACCAATTCTCAGCAGATGCCGATACTTCTGGTCCTGGGACCACATTTTGAGAGCCACTGTGCTGGGCTAGTGATTCACTCCTTAGACTTACTTGTGGAGCTTCTTTAATAAAAAATCAATACTTGAGCTTCTTCCCAGATAAGTTGTTTTTATTAGTAAAGGTTTCAACTATCAGTATTTGCTTTTGAAAATGTCCCTCAGGTTTTTCTGAATCAGAATATCAAAGGATACCTGAACCTCTTCCAGTTACCTGCCTAGTTGCTTAGTAGTGAGCCCCAGTCATATTCCAGTTTGGAAACCCAGCAGAAAAGAAAAGGACATTTGAAACCTTACTAAAAAGATCTGTTAAGGTGTAACTTCCAGAGGCTTCCAAGGCTAGGAGCTGTCATCAATTAGTTTCTCCACTTATAACAGCAGCTGCCAGGTGACTATGACAGTAAGACCATCTGATTAAAGCTGGCAGCAGTGGGTCTTTATTTTTACTCATCTCTGAGAGAAAATAGGACAGAGATCATTGCTCATTTTACATATGGGAAGAAGGGTAAAAATATCATACACAGACTATTAGACTTGATGCCCAAAGAGATTATGTAAGTTGCTTAAGGTCACATAGCTCGTTAATGCCAGAGTCATATCAAACACTTGAATTTTATTCCTGAGATTTTTGTATCATATAAAAGCATCAGTTCAGTTTCACATTTTCTCATGTGTGTGTGTGTGTGTGTGTGTGTGTGTTTGTGAGTGTGTGTGTGTGTACACCTAGTTATAGTTATGTATGTACCTCTAATTTCCAGTTATATGGGTGAGTGTGCCAGGAGATAGAAAGTTGATAATGGCACATTTTCACTTTGCAAGTAGTTTGTAATCTAAAGGAAAGAGAAGACATGTGTATACATATCTATGATACATAGTTTCCTAAGTAAGTTAAGTAATGGAGATAGAAATTCATAATACTGTGAAAAAAATAAAATCTATCAAAACCCCTCCTAATGAGGGGGGGGGGGGGGGGGGGGGGGGGGGGGGGGGGGGGGGGGGGGGGGGGGGGGGGGGGGGGGGGGGGGGGGGGGGGGGGGGGGGGGGGGGGGGGGGGGGGGGGGGGGGGGGGGGGGGGGGGGGGGGGGGGGGGGGGGGGGGGGGGGGTTGTTCCAAATAGTTAATGAATGTCATACATCATTTGATGCAGGAGTGTTCTCATTTAAAGTGTTAAAATGTATAATTGTGAAAAAAAAAAAAAAAAAAAAAAAAAACCTAATCCTTCTCTTCCATCATGTGCAAGTTACCTGAATTTTCTATTTAAAATTATTTTGTAAATGACATTTTCAATAAAAGTAAGTAAAGACAAGAAGAACAGAACAAGTACACAGCCATGAGATTGAGCTCTCAGTTTTTTCAAAAATAGAATGTAGTCTGCAGCCACTAGAGCTATTAGGAAACTGTATTCTTCTGAGTCTTGTGTTAGAGCAGTTATCATTTGAAAGGATAATTTATAGCTCACATGTCAAAGACCACAAATCAACCCCAAACGGTTGAAAACAAATAATTCTACATAGTATGGCAATTGCAGCTATTTACATAGAGGCAACACAAATATGGATCTGGCTAAGATTTTTTATATAAAATTTTGGTTGTAATATCTAATATATAATTTGCTATGATGAAACTGAAAACATAGTACTGATATACAAAGAAGATAATTTCATATTTGACAATGGTAAAAGAAAATCAGGAGTAAGTCCCAGAGCATTGACATGCCCTTTTGGTCTTATTTGTTTATTTGGTGAAGTGGTATCTGTGCTCCCAGAATGCTAATAATGCAGAAATCCTGAAATGTTTTTATATTTTCTGTATTGCCTTTAGGCAGGGATATATTGAAACCATTTAAGAGAAATTCCTACATACTCTGGACTCAAAAACATTTTTTTTTTTTTTTTTTTTTTTTTTTTTGTGTGGTACTGGGGATTGAACTCAGGGGCACTTGACCACTGGGTCACATCCCCAGCCTTTTTTGTATTTTATTTAGAGACAGGGTCTCACTGAGTTGCTAAGTGCCTCGCCATTGCTGAGGCTGGCTTTGAACTCATGATCCTCCTGCCTCAGCCTTCCAAAGTGCTGGGATTACAGGCGTGCGCCACCACGGGCGGCTTCAAAACAATTTTGAATCTAAAAGGTTTTTTTTTGTTGTTGTTGTTGTTATTTTGGCTTTTGATAAATAATTCACCTCAGAAATTTGAAACTATTTCCTCTCTAGTAAAAATAAAATTTCTAATTTACTTCTGTCTTTAATACTTTCCTGTAACAAAAAGTTTTAGTTCTCCCTTGGTTTGTCTCAAGCTTTCACCATCTTAGTACCCTCAACTGGGATCTTCTTTGTTGTGTGTTAAAGCTTTCCTGTGCTTTGTAAGATGTTTAGCAGCAACTCTGGCCTCTGCCCACTAAATGTTAGCATCCATTCCTTCAGTTATAACCATCAAATATGCCCTAAGACATTACCAACTGTCCCCTGGTAAGCTAAGTCCCAAGGTTGAGAACCACTGGTCGATCTTTTCCCTAATCTTCTCCAATTCAAAACATCTGTAAAATTGCTGCCTTGTTTTTTCTAATTGAATCTAGAGTAAACATAGGATATTACATGTGGAGAATTTATGGAGTAAAAGAAATATGCTAGAGACTTGGGAAATATAAGTCAGCATGGCATTTTCCCATCAGTTCCCCCCACTCATGCACTTAGTAGACCTATGATTAGAAAGTTAACTAACCATTAAAAAGGCACCAGGCTTGGGGGTTTCTGGGATAAGGGGAATAAGAACAATGGGAGGAAGGAGGATGACAATCAAAAAGGATAAAAATCACTATAAAACCCTGAAACAGGCAGGATAAGATCAAAAGGTTGAGGTTCAGAAGATTTTTTTCTTTCTGTACATTGAACTATTTCTTGATCTTATGGCAGTCTGACCCATCAGCAGAGATGGGTGATCCAGGTAGGACTTCTGAGGACTTTGAGAGTCTTGAGTACATCAGGAGCCTTAACCACTATAGAGCTTTGATGGGAGTTAGATATAACTGATGTGTGTAACAGGTCTTAACGAAGAGGAATGAAGTGATATTTGTTAGTCAGCTTTTCATGACTGTGACTGAATACTTGATAAGAACAACCTTGAGGAGGAAAAATTTATGTGGGCTCAGAGTATCAGAGTTTCAGTCCATGGTCAGCTGACTCCATTGCTCTGGGCCTGCGGTGAGGAAGAACATCATGAGAGATGGGCATGGTAGAGGAAAGCTGCTCCACTCATGGTAGTGAGTGAGGAAGCAGAGAGAGCAGGCAGAGTCAGGGATAAAATATATAATCCCCAAGGCGGGCCCCCAGAACATCCCACCTGCCTATAGTTATCACCCAGTAATCCATTCAGGTTTATTAACCATCAAGTGTATTAATAACTGATTAAGTTGCAACTCTCAAAATCTAGTCATTTAGACTCTTGCATTAACACGTGAGCTTTTAGGGGACACCTCATATCCAAACTATAACATGACAGGTTTGGAGTCAGAGGAGACTAAACATGCAATGTGAGCACACTGTTGGGAAGAATGGTTGGGAAAGCCTGCAGCATCCTCTCTGTTGTCAGTTATCTCACTGAGCAGTCAATGGCACAGCACCCTCTTGGACTTGTTTATCATGGGACACTATTCTGGAAAGAGTTTCTTACACAAGTGCTCTGAGTATAAATACTGAGTATGAGGTACACATAAGGTAAATATGAGGTTCTCTGTTGTTATATTCCTCTGGTACTCACTGCCAGCCTCAGAAACTTTTCTGACTCTACCTACAACTAGATAGTTCACTATTTTTTCTTATTTACAGAAAAAGATGCTTTTTTAGAAAAAAATCATGCAACCATCTCTTTGTGGTTATTTTAATTAGTTTCACTGTCTCTCTACATGAGGAAAACCTATGATGATAAATAATTGTTTATTTTTCCTCCAATTGTAGATCTTACAATTTAGTTTCAAAACAGGAAGCATGAGCCAGACAGATGTGATTACACATGCCTGTAATCCCAAGGACTCAAGAGACTGAGGCAGTAGGATCGCAAGTTCAAGTTTCCAGCCTGGAAAACATAGTAAGACCCTGTCTCAAAATAAAAAGAAAAAAAGGGTTGGGGATGTGGCTCAATGATTCAGTGCCCCTAGGTTCATTCATCAGTACAGAGAAAAATTAATTAATTTAAATTAAAAAAAAAAGGCAACATGAGCAACATCACCTAAGTGAATAGAAGACATGAACTGCAAAGATATTAAGAGTACATGACTTCACATTTGGAAACAATTTTTTTTACAGATTAATTGTTGTTTAAATGTTATGTCTAAGACTTTCATCTAAGAAATCCCTTCCCCCCCCCAAAAAAAAAGAGGCTTAAAACATTCATTAGACTTTTCGAGTGTTTTTCTGAATATTCAAATGAAATAATGAGGTAATGGAATCTCTCTTTTGACTGGAGATTTTTATCAACTGACTTATTCTCACCACATGTTTGGCTGATACATTTAATGTACATCACAACAATGACTGAAATTCTCAAGGATGAACACTAATATCTTTCTTAGATATCTTTAGGTACCATTTTTATTGTCTGATGAATTTATCAAATTATACATTTTATGTTGAAAAACTGGCTACTGGAAAATTTTAGCATGATTTATTTTACCCAGGAGAAATTGTCCTTACCTCAGGATGTTCTCTGTTTATGACTCTGTTATGATTCTAATCACAAGGTGGTCATTTATTAAGTATTTACACTTAATAATTTTTCATTAGATTAGGAAAAACAAATGCTACATTGTGGACCTTCTACCTTTCCTTATCTTTGGTTAATAATTCTTTTTTTTTTTTTTTTTTTTTTTTTTTTTGTGGTACCGGGGATTGAACTCAGGGGTACTCGACCTCTGGGCCACATCCCCAGCCCTTTTTTTGTATTTTATTTAGAGACAGGGTCTCACTGAGTTGCTAAGTGCCTCGCCATTGCTGAGGCTGGCTTTGAACTCGTGATCCTCCTGCCTCAGCCTCCCAAGTGCTGGGATTACAGACGTGCGCCACAGCGCCCGGCTATCTTTGGTTAATAATTCTATGTCTTTGCAAATGATCCAGTTACTATGGAGCCATCATCCAGTATAACTGGTGTCCTTATAAAAAATTTGGATACAGAACAGACATACACATGAGGAGAGCACCATGTGAACATGAAGTTGAAGATCAAGGTGATGCCTTTAAAAACCAAGGAATGTTAATAATTGCCAGCAGCCACCAGAAGCCAGGACAGGAACTTGGAACACATTCTTCCTCTCAGTCTTTGGAAGGAGCTAGCTCTGTTGATACCTTGAACTTGTGCTTTTGATTTTTAGACCTGTGAGAAAACAAATTACTGTTGTTTGCCCCCCCCCCCCCAGAATTGTGGAAATATGTTATGGCAGCACTAGAAGATTAATATAGCTATCCTATTGTGGTTGTATTTCAGTGAGTCCTAACTATAAGCAATAATATAAACAATGATTCAGACACTTGAACACATCTTTGTCAAATAATGGAATAAAGGAAAACTATGTAGACAGTGTTGTTAAGGTCTTTTCCAGGTATTCTTTCCCTCTTTGTGTCCAAATGGGATACAAGTACTTGTTGGTTCTCCTGGGATTTAATGTGGAAATAAAATTAAAGTTATTTCTGGCTGATTACAGAAATCAAGATTAGGACCAATGGGTCAGAATTAAACAGAAGCAAATTTTGGCACAAGGAAAGGAAAATCTTCCAACCAACGGAGACAGCCAAAAATTTGAGAGTTCCTGTGAGGCCATGGGGTCACCATCATGACAGGTATCTGTGGTCTAAGGAAGGATTAGTTCTCAGTAGATGACTGAACCCTCTAATCCTTTTTTTCTTCTTCTCTTGTGGTGTTGGAGATTGAACTCAGGGCCTTGAGCATGCTAGGCAAGTGCCCTACCACTGAGCTACAACTCCAGCCCTGATCCCTCTAATCCTTATGAAGCAGTTTCCATGCTGTCTTGCTGTCCAGGAGAAAGCAGGTCAGAAGTGAAAATTAGTTTCTGATAAGAACAAGGCTGACTAGAATAGATCAACTTCCAAGGAAGCTATGATGGAACACCTGAGCCTGGGAGAAAGGCAGCAGGGAAGATTACTGTGATAAGCTCAGAAGAAGTTCAAAGAAAATGATTATAGCAACAAACACTGAAAAAGCATACAAGGAGGACCTAACAATTACTGGATACTCAGAAAGGAAGAGTTTGCAAGAAAGGCATAACACTGAGTAAATCTTTTACTGGAGGTAAAAAAGAACAGAGTAAAGAATACCACAATTGTGCAGCTCTGACAAAAATGGAGGCAGCAATTACCTTTCAGGCCAAAGAAGGTGTCCTACTACTTACCACTGTAGACACTTCTCTGTCCCCCAGATCAGGCAAACCAGGAGCTACTAATGCATGTGCATGTTAAATAACATGGTCATGACTTAACTATCATTTAATATCTTTATTTTTCTCCTATAATTAGAAGAAAGCTTGCAATAATGCAGCTGTGTTGCTTACGTGGCTAAAAGTAAGACATGAGATCATTTGCTTTGTCTATTTTTAACAAGAGCAAGTGTTGGGATGCTATTGACAGGTTTAACTATGTGTATATGTGGAAAGGAGATGGAAACCGAAAATATGGTACCCAAAGTGAAACAGAATTTGGTATGGGACCCAGATGAGGCACTATTTTCATGTCTACCTTGTAATTCTGGACAGAGACCAGACATCTGATATTAAAATTTGATGATGTTTTATGACGTAGTGCTTTGTCCTTAAGTCTTATGACCTATTAGAAGCCAAGAAATGACTCCTAGGACTTCCCTACTTCTAATAAAATTCATTTCTACTCTGAATTCTTAGAGAATTACTGAGAAAACACAGATATTTAAATTTGATTCCTGAAAAGGCAGACGAACGTTTGGAAATGTTTGTGTTTGAAGAGGTGTTTTTAATCTTTTGATGTTCTTTTATTTCAATTGAATGTTTAAATTCATATTCCTTATGAAAATTGATCACCTTCTAAAAGACTGCTAGTACCTGAATTTTCTAATTTACATCAGCACTGGAAGGAAAATTAGCCAAGAAAGAATTTTTATTTTTTCCTAAGAATAAAAGGAGAAACAATGGTAATAAAATGAAGAATTTATTAATTTAATCCACAGACTCTAAGGTGTACATTGAGTAAAACTAAATCAGCACAAGAGTTTTGAAGCTTATTATTTCTTGTCTATATCATTTCCTCTGGTCCTTCATAAAAAAACTTTTTGCAGTATCTGATCTAAAAACAGTTAAATAATTTATCTTCCCCCTTTTATCCATACAAGACTCTTCTTTTTGCCTTTTAATTTCCACTATAAAGATGAATCAGAGATGTTAAATTTGAGTTCTATTTTGATATTATTATACTATTACTTAGCACTATAGACACTTCTCTGTCCCCCAGATAAGGTAAACCAAGAGCTACTAGATATAAAATAATACATATAAAACTCACATGCATGTGTTTCTTTCATGATCATTTGATAATTAGGAGCACAGTGAAACATGATGTTTCTCTGCCTACTACTCTTTCTAAAATTATTTCAAAAGTAAAGACATCTCTAAGTAAAACATTGCTTGTATATTTCCAGTTCTTCTTAATTGTTATTTTGAGAATTTTTCCAAGAAGAAAAATGAAAATTTTTATAAAATATGTTCTTTTTTCCAATCTGGATTCAATGGAAGATCTAGAAGCAAACAGAGTTCTTACATTGATTGAAAGATAGGAATAAAAATTCCTTGCTGTACAGATACTAAATTTTTGAATCTCTGTTTAAGATTTCTTGGTAGCCCATAAGTAGTTACACTTCTCTTTTTCTTCACAGCATGTATTTTGAAGGGAAAAGAATGAAGGGAGAATGGTAGTAGCATTCTTGTAAGACACAACCAGCTTGATGTTTTTCTTATGGTTTCTAAAAACATTTTAAAATTCTCTTGAAAGTTTGTTTCTTTCATATTTTCTTCCTTTAGCCTTTAAGATCTGCTTTTCTTTTCTTCTCTGAATAAATCAGCATTCCATAAACTTCAGTAGGTTGAGGAAGGTGGTAGCTCTTATTGTCATTTGACACCCCTCTTACACTGACAAATTTTACCCTAAGAAAATGAGTACAAATTATATAGGTTTGAACAGTTAAAGTGAATTTTTTTCCCAATCTCATAATGATGTGTTGAAACAGAAAAGAAAATTTGTAACTAATACAAATTATTTCTTTCATCACTTAGCTTAAGCTTTCATTAGCAACAAACCTAGAATAATCTCCAAATAATGACAATAGATCTCAATTGTAAGTATTTATGTCTGTTTTATCTTGAATTAACTTATAATTTATTCAACAACTTTCCTCTTGAATCAAACACATATTTAAATACATATTGACTTACTGGTCAATAGCCTACAGAGTTAATTTCATATAAAAATGATAGGTCCCATTTATTGATTGCTTAATTGGTACAGTTGCTGTGATAAGCATTTTACAATAATTATTCTAATTTTACTGATGAGGAAATGGATTTTCTATTAGAGAGCTTAATTAAATTTTCCAGAGTCATACACTATTTGCTTGAAAATCAAGAATTTGGATGTTGAATTAAACTTTAGTTCCTATGCTATTTACAATTGTGTTACAAAGTTGGAAGGATGCTTCTAATTTGTTTGAGAAATAAAAACATAAACACATTTACAACAGCCATCTTTCTTCAAAGAGAATAGGCATCCTGATTTTTCCTTAGTTTATTTTAGTGTATATTTTTTGTTTACTCTGAGAACACCTGGGCTAGGAGCTCTGGGTGATATAGAGATTAGAATGCCATGGCCTTATTTCTACAGCAACTTTTGAGACAATGCTTACATTTTATGTTTAGTTGCATTATTTTTTGTACTTTTTTATTTCTTCTTTTTAGATATACATGGCAGTAGAGTGTATTTTGACATGTTATACATACATGGAGTATAATTTATTCCAATTAGGATTTGATTCTTGTTGTTGTACATTATGTGGAGTTTCACTGGTCATGTATTCATATGTGAACGTAGGAAAGTTATGTACAACTCATTTTATTGTCATTCCCATCCTGCCTCTCTTCCCTTCATTCCCCTTTGTCTAATCCAATGAACTTCTGTCCGCCCCCCCTTATTGCATGTTAGCATCCACATATCAGAGAGAATATTCAGCATTTGATTTGGGGGGACTGGCTTATTCTGCTTAGCATGATAATCTCCAGCTCTATTCATTTACCAGCAAATGCCATAATTGCATTATTTATGGCTGAGTAATATTCCATTGTGCATATATATCACATTTTCTTTATCCATTCATTTGTTAAAGGACACCTAGGTTGGTTCCATAACTTAGCTATTGTGAATTGAGCTGCTATAAACATTGATGTCCTCCTTGACTTGTTGCTCATTGATTCTACATCACTATAGAATGCTGATTTTTAAAGTCTTTTAGGTATATACTGAGGAGTGGGATAACTGGATGAAATGGTGGTTCCATTCCAAGTTTTCTGAGGAATCTCTAGAGTGGTTGAGCCAATTTTCAGTCCCACCAGCAATATATGAGTGAACATTTTCTCTACATCCTTGCCAACATTTATTGTTACTCATGTCCTTGATAATTGTCATTCTGATTGGAATAAGATGAAATCTCAGTGTAATTTTAATTTGCATTTCTCTAATTTCTAGTGGTATATTTATTGACCATTCATATTTCTTCTGTGAAATGCCTGTTCAGTTCCTTTGCCCATTTATTGATTGGGTTATTTGGGTTTTCTTTGTAGTTAAGCTTTTTGAGTTCTTTGATTATCCTGGAGATTAATACCGTATCTTAGGTCCAGGTAGCAAACATATATACAGTTATCTTATACTAGACAAAGGTGCCATAAACATACATTGGAGAAAAAAAACAGCCTCTTCAACAAATGGTGTGGGAAAACTGAAAATCCATATGTAGTAGGATGAAATTTAAGCCCTATCTCACCCTGCACAAAACTCAACTCAAAGTGGATCAAGGACCTACACAGAAAATGTAGGCCCAACACACCATCATGTCAGCTAAGGAAATAACTTCCTCAACAAGACTCCTAAAATGCAAGAGGTAAAATCAAGAATCAATAAATAAAATATTTGCCACCTGCACCTCAGATACAGCATTAATCTCCAGGATATATAAATTTGCAATATTATTTATGATGATTTACTCTGCTCTGATTTAAAAGAAGTTTGAAAGGAGCATTTAAACTAGTAAAGATTCATGTTTTGTGCATAATGGTGGTTCTGTCTTGCTCTGTGCCAGCAGGCCTGAAGTTTGGGTATAATCATTTTAGAAACATTAGATCATGAAAACCCTATTTCTTGTTCTGGAAAGAGAGATGGTATTTGCCTCCTCTTATTTACTATTTATGTGCCAGTTACATTTCTGGGCAAAAAATTTATGAAGACAGGAAATGTCCTCCTTGACTTGTTGCTCATAGCCAAAGAGGCCTCTGTCTTCAAGGAAAATTGTCTACTTACTTAGGAATTGGGGCCAACCTTTCTCCATGGCTGTTTTCTTCATAGCCTGTTAAAAATCACTGCTGTAGAGTACATGCTACTTGTTAATGACTAAAGTCACAACAATCACTATTTACGGATTTTGAAAGAATAAACATATTTACCTGTACCCATACAGAACTAATGAAAAGGGGGGGATCCTCAAACTGGAAACAGAGCTGCATTGTTAAACAAAATGAGATTAACCATAAAAAGAGAAGCAGAGACTTAATCTTAGAACAGCAGATAGAAAGAAAATAACTTCTCAGAAAATTTCAAAATAGAATAAGCCAACATTGATCTCCCTGGTAGGATCCTTATTTTATTTTCTAGGAAAGTATACCTCAGACTTTCTAAGTTGCCTAGTGCTTATTTTTCTTAATACTGTTCCTGGTCTCCCTGATTATTTACAGTCTTTTAATATCCTTATGAAGGCAGATAAAACTACTTTAAAAACAAACAAAAACAACTTTACTGTCAGTGTCCAAGAAAGTGAAAAAAAAAATAATAAATTTACTGGGAATTATATCCTTTGCGTACTGACTGAATATTAGGAAAAAATGCTATGTAAGATTATAAGGCAAAACATAAAATATCTTTTTATATTTAGGCCTGTCGAATTAATAAATTGAGTCATACAACTATTAAGTAGCAAACTTTCATTTATCTGTGTGTGTAAGACTGTGTGTGTGAGAAAGAAGGAGAAAGAGGGGGCGGGAGGGAATGGGTTTGGGGAAGGAAAGAGGAGAAAATTCAAAAATTAGGAAATGACACCAAAAAAAATTTTTGATGATCAATTTACCTAGTTCGATAGTTAACCAAGATAATCATAAATATCATCATCTAAGAGTTCTTTTTAGATAAGTTATTCCTTAAGAGATAATCCTGAAATAACTCGATTTGTTTGGCTGTGGAAAATCACTGTCCTGAATAGTTTGTCTCAGAATAATAAACTCTTACTATCATTTCTGGGTGTTAATGTAGTCTTGAAGAAGACTATTATACAGAAAATTCTGTTGAAAGATACATAATACTATGAAATGACAGCATTCAGAAAAGTAAGAATAATTTATTTCTGTATACCACATTTCTTCTCTTGTGAACTCAGTCTATAGATAATGAGCAATAATTCTATAGTATAGAGAAAGGCTTAAAGAACTCAGGTTTATTGGGGGCCATAGAGAGATTTTGGTAGCACTAAGAAATAATTTAGAATTTATTTTCCTGTATTTTCATTCTGTATTATCCACAATTCCAGATGGCAAAGATGTCTTTTTAAAAGTCTGAGAAAAAGAGTCATTCACCTAAAGTCAGAAAACATACACTATGTCTGGCATATGGATAAAACTCCATTATTCAGAGTTCTCTAATCTTTCGGGTTTAGTATAATTGCAGGTTTGTTATGACTGGGTCTGTGGAATAATCACTAATCAAAATCTCTTGGGTTTAGTTGCATTATATAATGGTAATGACTTCTGTTCACTGTGTGAATGTATGTCAGGGTTTAATGAGAATGACAGCTGTTTTCCAAATGCATTCTTAGAAATACCAAAGCCACAGCACACTTACCCAGCTTCTTATAAGTCCAGTTTTTAAATTGGTGTGGGAGAGTGTAAGGTAATAGAATAGTTGTTTCTCTCACTATTTTTGCAAAGGATAATTCATGTGCATAATTTTATTCTGATTAACTTTGTATGTATTCCATTTATGACACTGTCATTCTTTCTCCACCAAAAAAAAAAAAAAAAAAAAAAAAAAAAAAAGAAAAGAAAAAAAAAATACATGGGGTGCTGGTAAATTACCCTAGTAGGTAATAAAGAAAATTTCTGAATCCCATTAAATATAGATCCTGTATGATTCATTAGGTATGCACTTAAGTATTTTATTTTATTTGGAGTGATTGTGTAAAAGAAAAAATAATATTCTGATGCTTGTTAAACTGAGGAAGACTTAATTCATAGACTCTTGCAATAGGAGACAGTTCTTTACAACAGGGAAAAGACATGGAGCTTAACCCCAAATACAACAAGGACGAGTGGGGACTTGTAGCTAAGCAGTAGAGTTAGGGAATCAATGAATGGAACATCACTAGAAGACATCAAGTATAGGATGGTTCTTGCTGAAGACAGGTCAAGATGAAGTTGAGGAATTTGATCAGATGTCATGGGGGATTATTAAGGGTATGGGTATTTTTGCTATTGGCAAAATTCTTTATTGAGGACAAATAGAAGTTAAGGCACATTTAGGAACAAGGTTCATAGGAACCTAAAAGTTTGGTTAAGGACAAATCTTTGTTAATTATTAGTATTTGAGTTTTAAATTTGATTTTTACATTTTCATTGTTGGCATATAAAATATAATTAATTAATTTTCATATGTTTATACTGTATTTTCCAACTTTGCTGAATTCTCACTGTAGATTATTTATGTGTACAGTTTTCTGGCATTTTTTTTTCTTGTGTTTTTTTTTTTTTTTTTTTTAAAGACAATTATATCATCAGCAAGTTCAGATGTCTTATTTTTTCCTTTTCCAATCTTTATGCCTTTTGTTCTTTCTTGACTTATTTCAGTTACAGTACTGCCAGTACTATTTTGAATAAGAACAATGGCAGTGACCACTCTTGCTTTGGTTCTAATCTTAAGAGGAAAGGATTCATTTGGTATTGCCCAATAAAGTATATGTAGTTGTAGTTGGTTTTGGTAGGCGTGCTTTACATATTGAGATCATTCCTCCCTATTCATACAATATTTTTTCAGGAGCGGCTATGAATTTCAGCACATTTTTTTTTTGGTATCAGTTGATGTGATCCTATGATTTTTTTCTTAATAGGCTATTGACATGGTCAGTTAAAACATTTGACTTTTGAATGTTGAACCAATTTTGTGTAACTCAAATACATTTCTTGTGGCTATTAGGTAGCATTATTTTTATACATTGGTGGCTTCAATTTGACAATATTTTATTTCTCTCCGGTTTTATTTTCTTCTTTTGACTGGTTCATTGGTTTGAGTATCTTTCTGACTTCATTGAATGAGTTAGGAAATATTTCTTCCTCCCCTTCCTTCTCCTCATCTCCTATTTTCTCTTTTCTCCCCCTCCCCACCTTTCTTCTTTCTGTAAGATTTTGTGTAAAATTTGTGTTAATATTTTTTAAAGCTTTTGGAAACTTTTCCAGTGAAATATGTGAGACTAAGAATGCTTTTTGGGGGGCTACTCCATCAAAATGTCATTTTTAGAAATGATTATAGGGCTATTTAGACTATCTTTTCCATTTTGGCTGAGTTTTAGTAGACTGTGGTTTTTTAAGGAAATTGTCTATTTTGTCTACATTTTAAAATATATGAGTATAACTGGTTTGCTGTATTCCCTCATTATCGTTTTTACTGGCTACAAAATCTGTGCAATGCCCTTATTTTATTGCTAGTAGAACTTATATAAGTCTTCTCTTTATTTTTGCCTGTTTTACTGGAGAACTAACATCTTTACTGATTTTTTTCTGAAGAAGCAATTTTTTGTTTCATTGATTTTCTATATTTTTTTCCTATTTTAAGTTTCATTGATCTTTGTTACTGTCTTTATTATATCTTTCCTTCTTCATGATTTGGATTTATTTGGGTGTATTTTTCCTACTTTATTGAGATGGGCAGTTTGATTACTGATTTAAGTCTTTTCATCTTTTTTTTTCTTTTATTTCATTTCAGTGTTGTCTTCATAAAGGAAGATAACTCTTACTCTTGATCCTTCTTTCTCTGAAAAATTGTAAACTTTTCAGTAACTTTCATCTGTTTAATGTAAGCATCTAAGGCAACCACCTCACCATTGTTTAGCAGCATCTCACATATTTTAATGTTTGTTTCCATTTTTGTTCAGTTCCATAGGTATTTTACTTCTTTTGAAGCATTTTCTTTTACCCTTGAATTGTTTATATCTATAATTGTAAATTTCTTAGAATTTACATGTTTTCTTTTAATGATTTCTAGTTTGATTTCAGGATTGTCAGAGAACATCTCTGTATAGTTTCAATTATTTTGAATCTGTTGGAATTCATGTTATGACTAAGATGTGTTCTATTTTTCAGGGACCCTTGAAAAAATATGCATTCTATTGCTATTGACCGAAATATTATGTCAATTAGACATATATGTGCCTATTTTTTATATATGTCAATTGGATCATTTCAGTTTATTATGTTGTTCAGATCTATATTCTTACAAATTGTTTATTTAAAACTTCAATACTTGCCTCAGAGTTGTAAAATTCACAACTAAATTTGTGTGATTATTTACTTCTCCTTTCAGCTTTCCTGATTTTGCCTCACATATTCTGAGACTTTTGGTTGATAGGTACAAATTTAAGATCATTAAGTCTTCTTGGTGGACTTGTTCTTTGAACATTATGTAACATCTTTCTTTGTCTCTAGGGAATTTCTTTGCTCGAAGTTGATTTTATGTGCTATTAATATCCTAAATTTTTTGCAAATTCTAATAAAATTATAATTGTTTAAAATATAAAATGGAAAAAGATTATTATAGCCTTTTAAAAATTTCTAGTGGACAAGTAACCCATCATTACTGCTATTTTTTAAAAAAGGACTTAAATAATATATGTTTTATTTAAAATGATCGTTAAGATTACTTTGTTAAGTTCTAAAAATGATAGATTTCACTGGCATCATATGACATTGACAAGTTATTTGAAGGGAAGAATTAGAAATTTCTTGTTATTTTCCTCTCATCCTGCTAGTTGTCGGGATGGACAATACCTCTGACCTCAGAAGCACTGTGACTTTAATGCTACAGGCACAGAAGTCAGGTACAGAAAATGTATGTAACTCAATTCATTATGAAAAACGACATTCCTTTTATCAAGAAAAGAGACTATGGAATCAGATAAGTGTAGAAAGGGTTAATGATAAACTGTAATTAATATGCCAAAAAAGGTAAAGCATCTGTAAGTAACTGATGTTTGGTAATATGAGAAATCCTGGTTCTCCCACGGGAATTTAATAAAATTCTTTTTATTAACTATGATATTTTATCAAATTGCACATTTCAGGGAAAGAAATTAAATATGTAATATCTTTAAAATTTTAGTTTTTGCTCTCTTTTCTCTGTTTCTATACTTCCTCATATAATTTTTTAAGCTAGTATTTTAGTTACTTCAATATTTCGTGTCTTCTGTAAAAGCCAAGAATGGAATCCTGAAAAGTATGAGAAATGTATCTTGAGTTTAATTGCAAGAAATGATCACATCACCCCTGACTGGAACTGTTTAGTGTTTAGAGAATTAAATCCACTCTTTTTACCATAGTCTGTAAAGTCTTGTGTAATCCAGCCCCTGCCTACCTCACTGCCTATCTCTTCCTGTCATTCCACAAATACTTTCTGTAATGGTTAATTTGAATTGTCAACTTGATTGGATTAACAGATGCTGATGATTAAGAGGCTTATTGGCGAGTCAAGGAATGATTGGCATGTGGGATAGTGAACTGAAATGGAGACCCTCCCTAAGTGTGGGCAGCACTGTGGGATAGGCTTGGTTGGAATAAAAGTTGGAAAAACAAGGAAGCAGCAGCAGATGCAAACTCATTATTCTTGAACGGGTTCTTGATTGCTACTGTGATTGTCTGAGAACATTGGACACTCGCTTATTTATTCTTCTGAAATGGAATCTGGCAGTGATTCTCCAGAAGGCTTTGGTTTCAGACTGGGTAGAACTGTTGATCCTTTTGTTCTGGGGCTTCAATTCAGCCTCTTGGACTGTGCAACTACTGGTTCTTCCAGCTCTCCAGCCTGCATATGGCCATTGTGGGCTATCTAGCTTCTGATCACGTAAGCCAGCCTAATAAGTCCCTTTTTATGATTATACTCCCTGTTGATTCTGTTCCTCTAGAGAACCCTGATTGATATACTTGCTGACTACTGGCTGCATGACAGGCATTCAAGAGTGAAAGGACTGTCACCATTTCATATCTTTCTCATGAAGTGAGCTTCTATTCAGGAGCGTTAGATCTATTAAATTAACAGATTCTTGCTCTTCTATGCATTTATACTTATACAGATTTATTAAAGATTAATAATACACTTTATTTCTAAACGATTGCTAGTTCTTTTCTGCAGTCTTCTGAGTAAAAGAATTAGAAGAACTGATAATCATAACATTGTCATTAGAATGAACCCAGAACACACATTTTTCAGTCCCTTGAAGTTCAAGTGAATATCTGACAGGTATGATATTTTACCACATGCCTAGACCACCAAGATTGTTTTTAAGATGGTAATGTGGAGAGGATATTTTCTCACAGAAAAATCCAAGTATGTTTCTCCCACAGTTGTGACTTTTATAACAATAAAATTACTCGACAGATTCCATGTTTATTCCCATGTGAGGAGGGTAAGGTACACACTATTGTTTCAATCTTACAAGTAGAGGAACTGAAAACTTAGAATCTCAGATGCCCAAGGCTTAAGAGGTAGAGTGTCATGGCTAAAACTTGAACCTGTTCTAACTTCAAAATTAGCATGTGTTCAGCATCAGGGATTAAGTTCAGAAAGTCACATTAAAGTACTTATAAATCTCTTAAAATAAAATTCAAAGTATTGCTTGTAGGTTTGAATGTGGTTATTTGAGGAAATGATCTGTGATTTTAGTTACATTCTTAGAAGGCCTATAACTAATAATGATAATAATAATAATAAAAAGACTAAGAACTATTGCATTATATTGTACCTGTTGTGAGGAAGTAAAAAAAGTATGAGTCTCCTATTAACACTCAACTCACTTCTTTCTCATTCATGTTTGAGAAGCTTCAAGAAATTTAAGCTAAGTTACAAGTGGACAGTGCATTCAACCACTTACCACTAATCTAGAATTTATCCTGACACTTTGAGAAGTGGTCCCTTGAGGTGTATCTGTAAAAACAAGGCTCCCTTCTTGGAGACATAAAGAGGAGCATCCACTCACTAGCTTTCACAGTTCTTTGAATCATGTCCATGTAAAAATCACAAAGATTCAAACCAACTATGGGTTTTAACGTTTAACCTCTACTCATTTTATTACTGGATACAAGTGGGAGAAGAAGGTTGCCAATTCATTTACTACTGCAACCTAAAGAAACTTGGACCTGCTTAACTCCTACCTCATGTATAGTTGCATCAAGGGAAAACCAAGTAGTAAAAGAGATTAACCTTAATGTCTATGCTGCAGCAATTACATGGGAAGAGGGATTAGAGACTTATCCTTCAATGAACATGCAGTACTTTAGGAAATATAATAAGTCAGAGATTCCCCAAGAAAGCAAATCAAGGCATTTCTTTTCAGCTCTAAAAATAAAATTATAGGTATAACAGATGTGAAAGTATTTTGAAAAAAGTAGATAAAATACTAAAAAAAGTGAAGGTTTATGATGGAAGCAATCTTCCCAAAGCCTCCCCAAATACTACATTACATTTTAGGTGCATAAAATTGGTAGCAACAAAATACAGCATTGAGCAACAGTGTACAAGTAGGGATGACTTAAGAGTGATAAGTATTATAATTAGGAATTAGCATATTTTGATAGGACTACCTAAATTTATTTTTAATGCATTTTTTTTATTTTGGATACTCGAAATGATATTTTTCCCTTTGGAGAACAGAGATTAATGTAGGTTAATTCTATTTGCATCTGGCTGAGTGTTCTAAGACTGCTCCTGTGGGTTTAGGGATCAATTACAGATGAATTAACACAAAGCCCTTCTCTGCTAGCACTATACTCATTTCTGACTGCTTACCCTAGGTAGTGGTTACAACTCCCTTCTCTGTGAAAAAGAAAAAATGCAAGAAAGAAAGTCTTCTGCTCCAGCTTCAGAATTCTTTGTTTTTTATAAAGAAAAAAATGCAAGAAAGAATGGCTTCTGCTCCAGCTTCAAAATTCTTTTTTTTTTTTTTTTTTTTTTTTTTTTTGGCATCTGTTGGCTTATTCAGGAAAATGGGATTTTTCTATGTACTCCTCTTGTTATTTCCTAAGAAATATATTAATAGATTGAGGAGTCTATATACACAAGTCTCAAAACTGTCTTATGTGGCCAAAGCATCATCTGGAAATCAAAATAAATGCAAAATTCGAACTCATTTCTCCTCTTGCTTGCATGTACCAAACTGCCTAGGGGTTTAATCAACTACTACTTGTCTTGTGTTTTTCCCAAAAGCCACTTCTTACTATGTAGATTAACCAGGACTCTTTCTTATTAGGCATGAGACTTCACCTTAGGAGGTGGCAAGGGAGTAAAGTGAGTGAGCAAATATAGACGTTGCTTTTGTGGGAGGGAGGGAGAGGGATGGTCATTTTTAACAATGTTTGCTGCATCCCAAGTATCTTTATAAAAGATCTATTAACAAGAAGCCCTGCTGATCTAGCACAGCCGGTGAACCATCCTGTAGCTGTGATCATTGAAGTGTGATTTCCAAGCCCACCTGATGACTGGTTGAAATTGCAAAATCTTGGGTCCCACCCCAGACCTACTGAGGATGGGGCTCCCGTTTAACCAAACCCTCTGGTTATTGCTATGTATACTAAAGTTTGAGAACCTCTGCCCTGTTAAGAAGCCATCTTCCTTTCCTTTAAGATTTCTGTACAAATGCTTTTAATGAGGTTAATTTCTTTTCATGCATCCTTTAATATTACAACTTTCAGTTAAATATTCAACTTTTATCTTATTGTGATTCTATTCACATTGTTATCTTCTAAATCATGTTCCATGATTATATTTCCTTTCAATTTTTTTCAATTTCCTGGAGCTAATTATTTCCTTTTTACTTTCTTGATTTCCTTTGTTTGAGCACCAATCCTTCCCAAACCATCTAACAGAAACAGAAATTACCCTAAACACTGCTACATACATCTACCTCTTCCCCTGCTGTTCCCTAGGAGAGCTCCCTCCTGGAGTCCCTCAGCTCCTATTGGTCTCACCATTTTCTGAACCTTCAGCATAGCTCTCTCAAGTCTAAATGTCCCCTTGTCTTCTCTGTATGGATTTCATTTATTCCATATACATGATGATCTTCCTCTCTTGATTAACTCTTTTCTTTTCACCTCTCTGATAAAATCTGAATGCAAATTAATGTTTTTGCAAATTGTTAATGGGGAATTATTTTGTTCTACTCCTAAACTTAAAAATTGGTGATTGTTGTTGTCATTTTTTAAAAAAACAAAGTACTAAAAATGGCATAGCAGTCCTGTATTTATGACAGAACTTGTCTAATGATGGGATTTTACTGTTGAAGAATCTGATCCAGCAGAAACCCATTTGTGCTATTAGAGAACCCTCCAGAGTCAATGTCTACATGTCTTTTCTTTCTTTTTCCCCACTGGGATTGGGGATCAAACCAAGGGTCTCACACATGCTAGTCAAGTGCGGTACAACTGAGCTACATCCCCAGAACCAATTTGTCTTTTTTTTTTTTTTTTTTTTTTTTAATGGGCTCTTACATTTCAATTAAAAGACTATTTCAATTTTTTTATCATGGAAAAGAGGGGAAAATAGTGAATTTATGCCCGACTACTAGCCAATGTTACTAGAATCAAGCAGCAATTACAGACTAGGGAACTGGTCATTCAAAATATTTTCAACTTTCAGTACTGTGACTTTCCCAGACCTCTACTATGTTAAGATTCCCTAATCTGGAACTCTTCTCGTACACTTTACCCACAAAAAGCTTTCATATTCCAGCAATCTCTCTGTTTCTGCCTAGCATCTCACATGGGATATCAGATATAGATCGTGACCCCAAGTTTTGAGATTTTTCTGGAATTCTGCACTGCAAAAAACCTTTCTGTTGTTGTTTTCTCTGTTGGAGTCCTTGCATTCAGTTTTTGCTCCTCTGCAAAATTTAAGTCTATAGCTGATTGAGACCTGGCATAAGAGTAACATGTCCAAGATATTGAAAAGGGAGAGACTGACAGAGAATGAGGACCAGATGATAGGCTAGAGGAATAAAGATGTCAGAGATGAAAGCCAATTTTCTCACTTAGGTTTCTGAGTTTATCTCAGTGGATGGTGTTGGAATTTATGCTTTGTCTGTAGGTCTTGAACATGAACAAGTCTCCTAGTGAGCTATATATGCTGATATCCAGAAAGTGATTTTTCTAGAGACAAAGATATGGTACATACTAAGAAATGGATGCTCTGTTGTATATATGGAAATGGCTAAAAAATTATAAGAAGTAAAAAGTTGAGAATTTTTTTTTGAGAGAAAAATTTTATAAAGAAAACAGTGCTTTGGATCCTATAGAAATAAATTGGTTTAGATGTGCAAGAGATTTAATTAGGAAATATCTGTAAAGGACAAAGGGGAGTAAGAAGTAGGAAGGAAGAATTTTCACCAAGAGGTGAAGCTGACATCTATGAAAGGGGAATGCGAAAGAAGTTCTCATCTCAGACTGGGTTGCACCTTTCAAAAATTTTTGACCACAGAAGTCCCTGGGCTATTCTTAATCATTAATTAGTAATATCCAAGGAGGAGTGTAAACTTGGTATAAATGTGGTGGTGAATCCAAAGGTACAGCAACTATGGTTGTTAACCATTTTTGCTTCTCAAAGCTGTAATTATTGAAGAAACTCTGAAAGCCAAAACTTAGAAATATGAGAGACCCCAGGGTGTGGGTGGGAATGGTGCTACCAAAGCCACAGAGAGGAAGTTACATCTCATTTATTCACAATAATTTCTGGGACGAGAAATGATGGATAAATTATCTTAAAACTGCAAACTCAAGCCTAAGACTCTACCCTGTAAAATCTGTAGTTAATAGTCATGTGCAAAAACGTGCATAATTGGAGGCAACATTAATACTGGAAAGAACATAGTTCTGGAGAAGGTGATGAATTGGCTTTAAAGTTTTGAACCATTTATAATTTTCAAATATGCACTTTGAGTTGATTTGAAATATTTCATACTTGAGTTTCCTAATGGTGTTAATTAATCACAGCTGATTTCATTGCAAGCACAGCACCAATGAGAAACAACACAGCCACAGCATAAAAGGTGCATCACTCCTATGTATTTAGTGATGAGGAAGAGACTTTTCCCCTAAGGCTTCATTTTGACTTTGTTAATATGCAGTATTCCAATATAGTTGGAAATTCAGTTATGACTACAGACTCTCAATTTGTATACTACTTTCTTTGGGAATTTTAAAGTGATCATATATTTTTATTATTCTATTGGACTTACTTTGGGAAACTGAAAAAAAAAAAAAAAAAAGGGGGGGGGGCTCCACATTTCAAAATCCTTACCTGGGTGCATCTAACATTCAACAAACAGTCCAGAAGTCTGGTTCCAATCTTCAGGAGAACTTGCAGTATATTCACCGTATATACACACAGCATAGAAATAGAATTTAAGAACTAAAAATTAGCCAGGAGCAGTGGTGCACATCTATAATCCCAGTGGCTCTGGAGGCTGAGGCTGGAGGATCACAAGTTCAAAGCTAGCCTCAGCAAAAGTGAGGCACTAAGCAACTCAGTGAGACCCTGTCTCTAATAAAATGCAAAATAGGGCTGGGAATGTGGCTTAGTGGTTGAGTGCCCCTGAGTTCAATCTCTGGCACACATCCCTAAAAAAAAAAAAAAAAAAAAAAAAAAAAAAAAAAAAAAAAAAAAAAAAAAAAAAAAAAAAAAAAGTTAAAATTAAATGTTTTGTTTTCTGAAATTGATTCATGTTTCAAATCTAATTCTGCCACCCAGCTCAGACTGTGAAGTATAGGATAGCACCCCTTTCTTTAGTTTACACCACTGTGTTCCAGACATGATGTTGGGTGTTCCAGAGTTGGTCAATGAACTGTTTCCTTGTTTTAAAACTATTTAACCTCCAATCTGTTAAGTTTCTTTGTGGTACTGGAACTAAAGCCAGAGGCACTCTAATGCTCACCTACATCTCCAGTCCTTTAAAAAATATTCTTCTTTTAACTTTTTAAATTTGAGATAGGTTCTCTCTAAATTATAAGACTGACCTTGAACTTGGGATCCTCCCTATATCAGCCTCACAAGCAGATTGGGTTATAGGCACTGGCCATCTCATCTGGTCCAAAGATGTTGAGTTTCTATAGTTTAATCATCAATATTCCTTTTTTGGTTTTGGATTATCAAAATCCAGTTCTAACTTGGAGCACAAAGTCTTTTTTTGTTTTACCAAGTGTCTAATAGTTTTGATATTTTTCTTTAGAAACCTAAATGAAACTGTCGTGACATGGAAGTCTTAATAAAATTAAAACTGTTTTCCTAGGTACTAGATTGGACATACCAGCAAACCAGAATCTTGTGTGTGAAGTAGTTATGCATTGAAAAACATCTGAAAGGAGAGAAGTTGGTCCTCACATTCACTATAATGAGACATCTGGCTGGCATCCATTTCTCTGGGTTTAAACAGATATGCTCTAACAATCACTGATTAAACTGAATGATATTTAAAACACTTCTAGAATATGTTCACTGTTTAGAAAAGGAAAAAAATGTATGATTGATATCTAAAAGGAGAATAATTACGAAGATAAGTTGACTCTCTAATGATCTCCATTTCCATATCTCTAAAAACAGCTAAGTAAATGAGTGTAAAAACTGTGTGCGTATGCACACACAGATATGTGTAATAGAGAAATGTTGCATGGCAGGTATTATGTGTGTATAAATATACATAAAATACTGTGATGATTAATACTATGTTTCTTCAAATATGTGACCAGATATTTTATTAAATATTATTCTAGGTGTGTCCTTGAGAGTGTCTGTGGATGAGATTGGCATTGAAGTTCATAGACTGATTAAAGCATATTTTTCTCCCTAATGTAGATAGGCCTCATACAATCAACTAAAAGCCCAGAAAAAGCAAAAGAAATAATTACCTCTCCTCTCTCTCTCTCTCTCTCTCTCTCTCTCTCTCTCTCTCTCTCTGACTTTGACTCCCTCTAAGCTGGGATATTGATCTTCTCCTGTCTTTGGACTCAGACTTGGACTGGAACTCACACTATCAGCTATCCTGATTCATGGGCCATTGGATTTGGACTGGTACCATGCTATTGCATGCTATTGGCTCTCTAGGGGTTCCAGCTTGCTGACTGCAGATCGTGTGACTTCTCAGTCTCTGTAATTCACATGAATCAGCTCTTATTGTTTATGTTTCTCTGGAGAACCCTGATCAAGACGCATGTGCATGTGCATGCACACACACACACACACACACACACACACACACACACACACATTAGTACAGTTCTAAACTTCAGAGCAGAGTTTTGAATCTTAAAATATGGTTAAGCATGTAGATTTCTTGTTCCTATTTTTGGTCCTGGTAGAACTTCAAAATCTTAAAGTCGAAATAATTATTTCTGTTATAATTATGATATGTATAAAATTAGTGCTTTTAGGGACATATGTGATGATAAAAACAATTGAAGTCATTAAGCCTCAATGAGCTTATTAAAGTGTTTACTGATTGAGTGATTTTGTGTTGAGTTGAATTCAGGTGTATCTCTAGGGGTAGCATCAGTAATCCATCAGAATTTTCCATTACTGCTAACACTGAAAAAAAAAAGTAAGAAAAAGGTAATTAAAATTATAATTAAACTAACACTGAGAAATAATTTGAGAGAGAGGAAATTTATAATTTTTTCAAAAGTTTTCTTTTAAGAGAGGCTTTCAGATTTTTAAAGATAAAAAGTCTTGGTTGTGTATTATGCATTTCCTCAGGCTGTCTACCTCCCATAGGCATTCCCATAGTCATCAAATTGAATGTGAAAGTTTGACTTATTTATTACTACTACTATTAGTAGTAGTAGTACTGGGATTGAACCCATGGGTGCTTTACCACTTTTTATTTTTGAGATAGGATCTCACTAAGTTGCCTAGGGCCTCACTAAATAGCTGATGCTAGCTTCAAATCTGAAATCCTCCTAACTCAGTCTTCCAAGTTGCTGGGATTACAGATGTGTTCCACCATGCATGGTTAAAGTTTGATGTATTTCTAGACTTCTATGATATTAAAATGTAAAGGGGAACCTGCAAGATAAAGTAAGTATAACAACTTTTATTAGGTAATGGAAATTGATATGCTATTAATATAGATAAGAATAATATATTTCTATGTACATAAATATGTTGAGGAATCAAATATTAAATTTTAGTTAATAGATGGTTGGTCCTCAGTGGAGATTTGTTAGAAGTGATAGAAACTTTTCAAATTTCATGTGTGATTTTCTATATTCTGAATTTTCTTGTCCATTGTCCCATTGTTTTTATTAAAAATAAATAATAAGTCTTCTAGGTCCTTCTAGGTCTTCATATTTACAAGATTTCTTTTAAGATTAAGAAGAATGGCTTCTAGTACAATTTAAAAGAATTTGAGTATTTTTAAAAAGTATATTATTCGAAAACCTTTTGAGCAGTTACTTACCCCTTAAACTGGTTCTAAGGCAGGCTTTGTGTAGGAAATTTGAAACACTTCTCATGAGGATTTGTTAATGAGAGTTCTCAAAAGAAAGGGCCTTGTCAGGGTTTGGGAGGTGGACTGGAGGTATGAGGAGAGAAACACATCTTGAATGATGTGAAATGTTCTTGCCCTTGATGTCTCCAGAAGAAACTAAGGATGTGCAAGAGGTGAGTTTGCAACCATGAGGGAAATTGAAGGATGAAGATGCATCATTACAGATAGGTGGCAGCTGAGCTCTGGAGTGGATGCAAAAGATCTGACGTAGGAGAAAGTGGAACGTTTAGGCGGATCCAAGATGGCAGATTAGAGGAAGCCGCACTTCAGGACAGCTCCGTGGAAAGAATCCAACAAAGCAGATAAATTGCCTTTCATCATATATATATAGGCTGAAAATACCGATCTCCTGGATGGTTTGATTACCACTACCAGAGAGAGAAAGAGACAAGCTGTCTGCAGCGGCTGGAGCCGCGAGGCTCCTGCAAAACCACCTGGGTGGTGCACAGGCCTGCAAAACAAAGTCAGTGTGGGGAGACCGTGCTACTACTGCAACCCCAGCCAAACTCACGGCACACCAGCGTGAAACCGGCGATAAAAACCAGCGATAACAGCCGGCGGGATTGGTGCTGGGGAACCATGGGAGACCGCGGGTCCACAACACCAGTTCAAATCCACACTCCGCCTGACGCGACCCTCAGTAGTGGGGCCCCGGACAGAGAGGCGCAGAGATCTGCGATCAGCAAACAGGAGCAGAGTGGAGCGGGCCACAGTCCGAAGCAGCGCTGTCTGCACCACAGTCACAGGTGTGGCTTCCCGGTGCTACTTTGGCAGGGAGACATCCACCCAACAGCTTTGAAATCAATCAGCGAGGATACGGGAGTCTGCGGAGCTGCTGTTGACTGGAAGGAGAGCACCGCCATCTTTGAAAGCTGCAGTGGCTGGCCCAGACAAAGGAGAGGAGATGGAAAGCGACGGCTGCAGCCATCCAGGGACTCTCCAGCTCTCTGAAGACAACGCACAATTGGGTGAGACTCAGGTGGTCAACAGGGGAAGGCGTTTCTGAGGTTAAAGCAGCGGCAACAAGAGGCTGCAACTGTGGGTGGGCTTGGGGAGGGGGTGCCTTCTGGAAGGTCCCCTTCCCGGTGCCATTCATCTGCTGACACACACAAACCCCCTGGGCCACTCCTTCACTGAACCGTGCAGCCACTGGCCTAAGATGCAGCCTTGATTTCACTAACAGGATCACAGACTGTCTGGACATGATCCAATAGCAATTGGTTTGAACTGGAAAGGAAAAAAAGTGGGGGGCTTCCCAGGGCCCGTTTTGTCTGAGACTTGGGGTTCGACTTTGTTTTTTTCCTTTTCTTTTTGTTGGTTTGCTTGTTTTGTTGGATTGCAGGGAGGTTTTTTGTTTGATTGTTTGTTTATTTTTCTTTTTCTTTTTTTGGCTTTGTTTTCTTCTGCTTTTTGTTTTTTTTTTTTTTTCCTTCCGCATTGATTGTTAGTGTGTTTGTTTGCTTCCGCTCCTTTTTTCTTTCCTTCTTTTCTTTCTTCTCACTCTTGTATCTTTTCTTCCTCCTTCATCTTTCATGTTTACATCCTGCCAGTGCATACTAAACAGAGGCAAAAATAAGTTATACGCAGAACTTGGGATTTCTAGAACCGGCGCAATTGAACTGGGTAGCAAAGTGGTATTATATATAGTTTACTCACTATTTCATGATTCTCTCTCTCCTCTCTCTTACACCAATTCCTACTCTTTTATCATTTTTTTCTTTTCCAACTTACTTTATATATAAATTGATCTTTTCACCTAATTGTCAACCCCATTCTCTTTCTTCCATCGTTTACTGATACTAAACCATTTCCACTAAACCACTTCAATAGATATCTCTTTTCATACTTTCCAAGAAAGAACAATTCAAGACACTTCCTTCTTCCTAAACATAACACCTCTGTATCCAATACTTGAAGCTATAAAACCCTATCAGAAGCGTACAGAGTAAATTGGAAATAATATCTGGGTTAACAAAATCTGTACATTGTGATCAAACTTGGATTTTCTGAATAGAAAGTGTTACGTTTTAAAAGTGTAAAGGAATTATAAGGTGATCTGATAGCAATGTACTACAGGAACAACATAAGGCTTTAAGGTAAAATCAAAATAGTCAAGGTCCCACAGTGCAGGAAGAATAGACACACAAGCAACATGAAAAAACAGGGAAAGAAAATGACACAAACAAATCAAGATACCTCATCGGTAGATGTCATGGCAAGCACAGTTGGTCAAATGCCAGAGATGGAATTTAGAAATTACATATGCCAAATGTTTATGGAACTTAAGAATGAACTCAAAAATGAGATGAGGGAGCAGGTACAGGAGGCAAAAGAACATTTTGACAAAGAACTCCAAAAACAAATACAGGAAGTAAAAGATTACTTCAATAGGGAAATAGAGGCTCTAAAGAGAATCCAAACAGAAATTCCAGAAATGAAAGAAGCAATAAACCAAAATAAAAGCTCAATTGAAAATATCTCCAACAGAATAGACCACTTGGAAGAAAGAACCTCAGACAATGAAGACAAAATATATGTCCTAGAGAAGAATTTAGAACATACAGCAAAACTTGTTAGAAATCAAGAACGTAACATCCAAGAATTATGGGACAGCATAAAAAGACCAAACTTAAGAGTGATCGGCGTAGAGGAAGGGGCAGAGTTTCAAGCCAAAGGAATGAGTAATCTATTTAACGAAATAATTACAGAAAATTTTCCAAGCTTGAGGAATGAAATGGAAAACCAAGTTCAAGAGGCATACCGAACACCAAACAAACAAAATCTCAACAGATCCACACCTAGACACATTATAATAAAAATGCCTAATACACTGAGCAAGGAGAGAATACTAAAAGCCACAAGAGAAAGGAAGCAAATTACATATAGGGGGAAACCAATCAGACTATGTTCAGATTTTTCAACCCAGACCTTAAAAGCAAGAAGATCCTGGAATAGCATATTTCAAGCTCTGAAAGAAAAGGGATGTCAAACAAGAATCTTATATCCAGCAAAATTAAGCTTTAGATTCGAAGATGAAATAAAAACCTTCCACGGCAAGCAAAAGTTAAAAGATTTCACAACTCGAAAGCCAGCACTTCAGAGCATCCTGGGCAACATTTTTCATGAAGAAGAAGAGAAAGATGATAACGAAAATCACCAAAGGGAGATATTAAACTAAAGGAAATACCAACCAGAAGAGAAACCAAATCAAGCTAAAGACCATAATTCAAATAAAAATGGATGGGAATAAAAATCACATCTCAATAATAACCCTGAATGTTAATGGCCTAAACTCGCCAATCAAAAGACACAGATTATCAGAATGGATTAAAAGAAATGACCCAACAATTTGCTGTCTCCAAGAAACACACCTCATAGAAAAAGACATCAACAGACTGAAAGTGAAAGGCTGGGAAAAGTCTTATCACTCACATGGCTGGCAGAAGCAAGCAGGGGTTTCCATTCTCATATCAAATAAGGTAGACTTCAAACCAAAACTAATCAAGAGGGACAAAGATGGATATTTCTTATTACTTAAGGGAACCATCCATCAACAGGATATAACAATCATTAATCTGTATGCCCCAAATAATGGAGCACCTACATTCATCAAACAAACGCTTCTTAAGTTCAAGAGTAAAATAGACCACAACACAGTTATTCTAGGGGACTTCAACACACCTCTCTCACCAATGGATAGATCATCCAAAAAAAAGCTAAACAAAGAAACTTTAAGCCTCCTCAAAACAATTAACAATTTAGACCTAACAGACATATATAGAATATTTCATCCCTCAGTAAATGAATACACATTTTTCTCAGCAGCACATGGCTCCTTCTCCAAAATAGACCATATATTATGTCACAAGGCAACTCTCAGCAAATATAAAAAAATAGAGATACTACCCTGCATGCTATCGGATCATAAAGGGATGAAATTGGAAATCAATGACAAAACAAGGAATAAGAAAAGCTACCCCATCAACTGGAAGCTAAACAACATGCTACTGAATGAACAAGGGGTTGAAGAAGACATCAAAGAGGAGATCAGAAAATTCCTAGAGGTAAATGAGAACACAGATACATCATATAGAAATCTCTGGGACACTATGAAGGCAGTAGTAAGAGGAAAATTAATTGCACTGAGTTCATTCCTTAAGAGGAAAAAACAACAACAAATAAATGACTTAACATCACACCTCAAAGCATTAGAAAAAGAAGAACAGACAAACACCAAGAGCAGTAGAAGACAGGAAATAATTAAAATCAGAGCAGAAATTAATGAAATTGAGACTAAGGAAACCATTCAAAGAATTGACAAAACTAAAAGTTGGTTCTTTGAAAAAATAAACAAAATTGACAGACCCTTAGCGATGCTAACGAAAAGAAGAAGAGAAAAAACTCAAATTACTAACATTCGTGATGAAAAAGGGAATATCACAACAAACACCTCAGATATACAGAATATAATTAGAAATTACTTTGAAAACTTGTACTCTAATAAAATAGAAAATACTGAATGCATTGACAGATTTCTAGAGTCATATGATTTGCCTAAACTGGATGTGGAGGCTATACACAATTTAAACAGATCAATTACAAGCGAAGAAATAGAAGATGTCATCAAAAAGCTACCAACAAGGAAAAGTCCAGGACCTGATGGGTTTACAGCCGAGTTCTATAAGACTTTCAAAGAAGAACTAATACCAATGCTCTTATAACTATTTCAAGAAATAGAAAAAGAGGGAGCTCTTCCAGACTCTTTCCATGAGGCCAATATTACATTAATTCCAAAGCCAGGCAAAGACACATCCAAAAAATAAAACTTCAGGCCCATATCTTTGATGAACATAGATGCAAAAATCCTCAACAAAATCCTGGCAAATCGGATACAAAAACATATCAAAAAGATAGTGCACCACGATCAAGTGGGGTTTATCTCAGGGATGCAAGGCTGGTTCAACATTCGGAAATCAATAAACATAATACATCGCATCAATAGACTTAAAGACAAAAATCATATGATCATCTCAATTGACGCAGAAAAAGCATTTGACAAAATACAACACCCCTTTATGTTCAAAACACTGGAAAAACTAGGAATATCAGGAACATATCTTAACATTATAAAAGCTATTTATGCAAGGCCCAGAGCTAACATTATCTTAAATGGAGAAAAATTGAAAGCATTCCCTCTAAAAACTGAAACAAGACAGGGATGCCCCCTTTCACCACTGCTATTTAACATACTACTGGAAACTCTGGCCAGAGCAATTAGACAGATGAAAGAAATTAAATGGATCAAGATAGAAAAAGAAGAGCTCAAATTAGCACTATTTGCTGATGACATGATAATCTACCTAGAAGACCCAAAAAACTCTACCAGAAAACTTTTACAACTAGTAAACAAATTTCGCAAAGTTGCAGGATACAAAATCAATACACATAAGTCAAAGGCATTTGTGTACATCAGCGACAAAGACTCTGAAAGGGAAATGATGAAAAATACCCCATTTGCAATAGCATCAAAAAAAAATAAAATACCTGGGAATCAACCTAACGAAAGAGGTGAAAGACCTCTATAATGAAAATTATAGAACACTAAAGAAAGAAATTATAGATGAACTCAGAAGATGGAAAGACCTACCTTGCTCTTGGATAGGTAGAATTAATATTGTCAAAATGTCCATACTACCAAAAGCATTATACAGATTTAATGCAATTCCAATCAAAATCCCAATGTCATTCTTCAAAGAAATTGAAATAGCAGTCATGAAATTCATCTGGAAAAATAAGAGACCCAGAATAGCCAAAGCAATCCTGAGCAAGAAAAGTGAAGCAGGGGGAATCACCATACCAGACTTTAAATTATACTATAGAGCAATAGTAACAAAAACAGCATGGTATTGGCACTAAAACAGACTGGTGGACCAATGGTACAGAATTGAGGATACAGAGACTAATACATATAATTCCAGCTATCTTATATTAGACAAAGGTGCCAAAAATGTACAATGGAGAAAGGATAGCCTCTTCAACAAATGGTGCTGGGAAAACTGGAAATCCATATGCAACAAAATGAAATTAAACCTTTATCTCTCACCATGCACAAAACTCAATTCAAAGTGGATCAAGGACCTAGGAATTAGACCAGAGACAATACACCTAATAGAAGAAAAAGTAAGCTCCAATTTCCAACATGTTGGATTAGGCCCCAAGTTCCTTAATAAGAATCCTGTAGCGCAAGAATTACTACCAAGAATTAATGAATGGGATAGATTTAAACTAAAAAGCTTCTTTTCAGCAAAAGAAACAATCAGTGAGGTGAATAGAGAGCCAACTAATTGGGAACAAATATTTAATACATGCACATCAGATAGAGCACTAATCTCTAGAATATATAAAGAACTCAAAAAACTTTACACTAAAAAAACAAATAACCCAATCAATAAATGGGCTAAGGAATTGAGAAGACACCTCTCAGAAGAAGATACATGATTAATCAACAAATACATGAAAAAATGTTCAACATCGCTGGCAATTAGAGAAATGCAAATCAAAACTACTCTAAGATTTCACTTCACTCCAGTCAGAATGGCAGCCATCAAGAACACAAGCAACAATAAATGTTGGAGAGGATGTGGGG
This sequence comes from Tamias sibiricus, assembly GCA_025594165.1. Taxonomy (NCBI): domain Eukaryota; kingdom Metazoa; phylum Chordata; class Mammalia; order Rodentia; family Sciuridae; genus Tamias; species Tamias sibiricus. The sequence continues at coordinate 83,672,407 of CM046660.1, forward strand.
AAAAAGGCACACTCATACATTGCTGGTGGGACTGCAAAATGGTGCAACCGTTATGGAAAGCAGTATGGAGATTTCTTGGAAAACTGGGAATGGAACCATCCTATGACCCAGCCATCCCGCTCTTGGGTCTATTCCCAAAGGACTTAAAAACAGCATATTACAGTGACACAGCTATCTCAATGTTTGTAGCTGCACAATTCACAATAGCTAGGTTGTGGAACCAACCTAGATGTCCCTCAGTAAATGAGTGGATTAAGAAAATGTGGTATATACGCACAATGGAATTTTACTCAGCAATAAAAGAAAACAAATTAATGGCATTTGCAGGTAAATGGATGAAGTTGGAAGACATAATGCTAAGTGAAGTTAGTCAGTCTCAAAAATCCAAGTACCAAATGTTCTCTCTTATATAAGGAGGCTATTTCAAAGTATTGTTGGATGGGGGTACATGGGAGGATTAGAGGAACACTAGAATGGTCAAGGGAAGGGAGGGTAAGGGAGGGAGCAAGAGGGGAGGGAGGGGGAGAAAAAAAAGTTGGTTGAATGAGACGGATATCATTTTCCTTAATGCATGATTGAAGACCTGAATTGTACAAATATACTTTGTATACAAACAGTTGTATGTAAAAAGATACTAAATATATGCACTATGAGTTGTACATATTAAAAATTATAAAAATAAAAAAAAAGAAAGTGTAACGTTTAGCCAAAATGAATATCAAGTGAATGCAAGGAGAACTCCAAAGAGAAGCAAGGCTGTTTAGGATGTGGAATTCTAAGAAGTCTCAAGGATTGGAGAGACAATTTAGCTCTGATATTCCACCTGGGTGTGGAGTTGACAGAGGGGTTGTTGTCTACAGGAAGAGAATATATTAGATCCTCCTCATCCAATCAACTGCAGAAACCAGCCATTTAAATCATACCAATAACCAGGCCCCATGCCCAGAAATTCTGATTTAAGTTATCTTGAATGGCACCCAGTAATACACATTTTGTAAAAGGTCCAGAAATTATTCTGATGTACAGTTGGGCTGAGAACCACTGTTTTCATACATATTGACCATGGTTCACAAAAGGAAGCAGGCACTGATTGAGTGAACTTACCCAAGATTTTCCATCTAATAGGACTGAACTCAAATGAGAAGCAGTTCACTCTTTTTAGGATTTCTTTTCATTGACTCCCCAGCCTCTGATTCTGCCTATTAGGGGTAATGTGACTTACTCCCAGCTAATTATGACACTGACTCTCCAGACACTTAAACCAGAATGCAAGCAGAAGAGGGTTTTGTAGGAGAAAGTTACATATTTTTAAGTCAGGGGGCAGGGGGACATCACTTTCATACACTATTGAATCACAGTTCTAAAATATTTTTTTCTCTTGTTTGTACATGCCTCTGTGCCCTGTGAGAAAAACAGCACAAAAGAAATAATCAAGGTTGGTCAAGGAGTTAGATGCCCTTTGGGGTTGACTTTAACACCCAGATCTCTGCATTTAAAATTAGGAATGCAGGGTTTTCGTGCCATGCATTTCCATGTCATTATGTTTTCTCAACACGAGAGCAATTTTGATATAAAACAATATTGCTCTCAAAATGGAGTGCTGTCCTTTGGAATGAAGGCAAATGAGGATTTAGAACCCTTGCAGGTTGTACTGTCAGTACTAATTTGAGTGCTAAAGTTCTATTTGCAAACCTAAGTAAACAGGAATGTAGACAGCTTGAACAAGATGAAATTGTGATATCGCCCAAAGGAACAAGCTGATCAGGGAGAGCTCAGCATGCATTTGAATCAAGAGCATCTGTAGCAGCTTTAACTCTGCTTCATGTAGTCTGGGCTCAACCGCAACAAGGGAGGCTTAACCCGTGACACCTGGGATGGAGGGCAGAGAGCCATACACTAGACATTCTGATAGCCTCTCCAGATTTTTGCAGCACATGAGGGTTTGTGCTAGACAATGACTGCAGCCAATTCTTCTGCAGCTGTCCATCACAGTGGGCTCCAGCACATTCTGATTCCTGATCTCATCAGTAACTTAATAAATATTTATTGCTTGTTTAGCAAGCACACGGTAGCAAAACTGGATTTGTACTAAATTCAAGTCTAAAAAGTTTTCCTTTTTAGACAATGCACATTAAGACACATGAAAGAATTCTTCTCTAAAAAAATGATAAATATCTGTTCATAAAATCAAAAGCCTTAGAGCCTAGCAGCACCCAGGGTTTTCTTTGAAACCGCATGAAGAAAAAAGGGTCTTTTTATGTGAGGATATGAGCCCCGTGTAAATCCAGCCATGCTGTCCCAGTTAGCTGGCCTTTGCTTGAGCAGACAGTTATCTAAGATGACAAAGTTGTGTTGCTTGGACTCATAAAGTTTCAGTCTGAAACCTGAGGATGGTGACTGAGTCCATGCACAGAAATAGAAAGAAAAGATAATGTGCCTTCCTGTGTGGACAAGGTTTGGCTTCTGGGGATGTGGGGCATTATTTCAACACTGATCCAGTAAAGCTAATCAAGTTGAAGAGTAAGATTCAGACTAAGTATCCAAACTCCCTGTGGGCAAAGGAAACAAAGCTTCCATACACACAGGCACAAGCTAAATGAAAATCCTCTTCTCTCCTAAGGGGTCTCAAGTCTCTTTTCTCTTAGGCTATAAAGAGTAGTCTGTATCCAGAGCTGTGTGGAATACAAAAGAATTTTTCCCCACTAACTAAAAATAACCTTTCACGGTTAGACTATACTTGCTCTGAAGAAAGAGAATTTGTTTTGACAAATATTTTTGGTCACATCTTGATCAGCAATGGCAAATTGAAAACAAGACCAAGGAAATAACCATATCTCTAAGAATTAAAAATAAAATTGAAAGAAATGAATGAAAACTAGTCTGGAATAATAAGCTTTTAATCTTTAATTTTCAAAATTGTGTGTGTGTTTGTGTGTGTGTATGTGCATTCACACTCACTTGTACACTTGAAAGTATTTTTTAGGCCTCCTGCACAAAAATAGTCATATTGGAAATTTTGGCAGCTAGTACAAAGTTAGTGGAAAAGACACCTTTTTGGGAAAATGAAAGAAAAAAAAATTTATCTTTTTCCAGGTTGAGTACAGCTCACAGCCTGCTTACTCTACTTTCACTCTCCCCACCAGGTGTAGGGTACAATCTGAATAATCTTACTGGTTTACCACACTGGACAGCAAAATGCACTTTTGTCCTTTTTATGTTCATTAAATTTCCTGATAAGAATCCAAAAAATGAAACCCCCAAAACATCACTTAGTATATTTTCCTATTCTAAGAGTTGACATATGACTCCAAGGGCCCTTGGAAATTCAATATCTTTTGTATGCATGCATCTGCATTTTTCTGAAGTAAAATGTTTGCAAATTTCAGTGACCTGACCCCAAAAAGATGAGCCTTAAGCTAAAGTATAGTGAAATTAATAATTAAGAAATACACACCCAGAATAATATAGCATTTTAAAAGTGCTCTTACATTATCTAAATGGATTTCTGGATTTCTAGTTCATAAGAATTTGAATTCAACAAACTTACTTGAAAATAATTTCTCATAATTTTAGGGGATAGTTTCATATGAAAAGTTTTAACAAGCTGTTTACTTTTTAAACTTCTATAGAGCCAAGAAAATATACTTGTCTCTTGTAAATTATTTTCTTTCACTTATTACTTGTCTATGGTTCTAATTTCCATTCGGCATAACTACAGTTTGGTATAAGTGTATTGCCTCATAATTGTTCGCACCACATTAAGGTATATTCACGAGTATTCAATGCAACCTAATCTTGCATCAAATACAGTTTAGCAATATATAATTTTAAAATAATACCTACACTTAAAATAAAAAAAACACAGTTTCACATAATAGTCACACTACACTTTATTGCAAAAATATTGTCATAAACTATTATGCACTGAAATATAGTATTTAGTAACTGAACAGTACTACTAATTTCAAAGTATGGGTATTTCCCCCCTTATCAGATGAGAAATGCAGAGTTGGAAGAGGACAAAATCCTTTACTTCTCTCCATAATGCAAGATTATACCACAATGGGCTGAATTTTCTTTTCCATTTTAAAGGTAAATCTGTTACAGGTTTTATCTTTTGTTACATACATATAAACCTAAAATCTGCATTCCACAAGATTATGTGTTATTAGTAAGTTAGGTGATTTTCCATGTAATATATGCTATGATAGCTGCATTGTTGTTTTAGAGTTCTTCAGTTAATTTAAATATCATTGCACCTTTATCAATATAACATCTTTCCTTTTGGTTCCAGTTTAAATTTTAAGATTTTTCCAAAAGATTTCATACTGAAGTTAACCTATTTGCCTTTACAGTCCAATGTTTATGTTTTATTTGCTTAACAAACGTTTCTTCATAGATGGAACAATTAGTTTAATAAACATCTCTGTATAAAATAGAAAATGCAATTTTATTCAGTTTGATAAAACTGATTTGATGCATTTGTCTTCCTGTTCTCTTTTGACTAATGAGAAAAAACGATCTTTGTACTTTTGCATCAAAATGAAAAGCAATTTGTGTAACATAAATATCACCTTCCATTTCTATATATACATTTGCAAAATTAACTTGCCTTTTACATTTTCCAGTTCATTCTCTTAAGATGAAAAGAAAAAAAGGTGGGTGGGACAAGATGATACATGCAACAACACCCTCTGTTCTACATAGAATAAGATTTTCTTTTTTCATTACAGGGATTGAACAAAGGCCTGGCACATGCTAAGCAAGTGCTCAACCACTGAGCTATATGCTCATCCCTTAGAAGAAGATTTTTGGTGATGATCTCTTTTCCCCAATTCTGAAGATCAGAATTCTAATCTGATGAAACTCTTTACTTTTTACCCAATTAATTTATAATTCTAATATTAGAATTATATAATTAGTGTGTGTCTATCACAAAGCATGTCATTTAAGCAGTATGTTATTTATATTTTTAGGAACTAGAAGGAGTTTTAAAAGCTTCTTCTGATGCAGAATCCTTCACCTTTATCTGGAAAGGTAGAAGTGACAGCCCACTGGGACAGTGCTGGCCATCTGTCCACATTTAGTCCGATGCCTATTGATGCCCTCCCTTGTTCTCATTTGTGCCTTCAGATGTTCTCAGAGCTGACACAGAGATAGTGGAAGCCCCCTTTTCAACTCTTTCAGTGTCCTGGCTATTCAAGAATAATACCAAGAAAAATAGTTTCTTTATCAACATGAATGTGTTACAGAGTCTCATTCTCATGGCCCTCAATAAAGGTTTGCCCTTTAAAATCATGGTCATTCTCATCATTTCCACATTGTTCAGTTTCTAATCCTCTGGGAAGTATAATCCTCTCTAAAAAGACTCATTTTTATCCAGTCTATTATATTATATATATATATATATATATATATATATATATATATATATATACACAGTATATTCTACTATGTTAGAATAGTAGAATGTATAGTATATTCTACTATAGTATATTCTACTATGTTCTAGAAATCCTCGTTTCTGAATTTAAACTCCTCTTTCCTACTTGGGAGCTAGAAGATCAGGATTGATTCCATATTTATTTTAGTCATGCTGGGGAAACAAAAATGTAACTTGTTATGTATCAAGTTCTTTTCTTTCATAAATATGTGGACTCTATCAGGCTCTTTCCTAGGAATTATTCAGTATCTTAAGAATAAAAATTTTTATTCCAATATTCAAATAAGAAGATCAGAAACATGCAAAATTAAGATCAAAGTCAATATGTAAAAAATGGTGTTAGACAACAGAACTAGGGACTTAATTAGGTTTCTTTCCTTGCTGAAAAGGAAAACTATGATTTCTTTTTCCATATTATTTTCCCAAAAATGTAAAGTTGCGAAAACTTTGAAAAATGAGGAATAAAGGTACTTCTCCATCTGAAGCTAAAACTAATGAAAAGTGTTTCACTTTATTTGTTATTTTCTGTTGCTCTCCCTCTTCCTGCAGGCATTTCTTTGTTCTTTCAGGCACTCATAGAAGTCTGAGTCTAAAGCCCAATTATAGCTAAATTATTATTGATACAGGATGGAATAAAAATCGTCTTAAAAGAAAGCAGGTCTTGAAACTGGGAGAAGTGGCCATCATCTCCAGTCTCTCTACGTCGTTGTGTCTTTGTTGCTTCTCTAAAGGCAATTTTTCTTTTAGGAATGGAAATGCATAAGAAATAAGATGGGTCAATATCTGAGTTAGGAGTTAGATAAAATTCTTATACAACAACAGCAACAAAATAGTGATAGAATTGGACATTTCCAGTTTTGTAAGTTTGAGTATTGTATTGCTTCTTAAATTTGCTTCACTTTTTCTCCCCTTAGTAAAGTTCCCTTGGAAACTGATAGGAGCCTCAACCCTCCTACTTGTTTGGGCCAGAATCTTAAACAGAGGGCAGCATTTCTGGACAAGGTAGCTAGGAACACAGCAGTGGTAAGGGAGAGAGAGAGAAGAGAGAGAGAGAGAGAGAGAGAGAGAGAGAGAGAGAGATCATACTTGAAGAGCATGGATTTTAGCACCTGAATTTAGGACCTGGATTCAAATTTATTTATCTGCCTCTGCCTGCATGCATTTTGGCAGGTTACTTTTTTGACTTTTAGCTTCACTATTTCTCTCACATAAAGTAATCCTTAGGGAAAAACTCAAGAATATCATTATTCTGAGATTTCAGTGTTTGCTTTTTCCTGAATTTATAATAATAAGGGAGTGACATTGATACTGTTTGTTTCCATGGGGCATTGTGAGCAATACTACAGCATTTAATAACAGACAGTTATTATTGATAAATATAATTAGTCATGAGTTAATTTAAACTCAAAAGTCACTTGTGACTTAGTCTCTTCATTTTTTCTTATTGTGAACTTTTTTAAAATTCAGAGACATTTATGGCACTTATTTTCAAAATTGTGACTTTGTGTTTAAAAAAAATCACTACATTTATGCAGATGAAAGGTAAATAGATCTTGTTAATTATAAAAATCATCAGACTATTTTGTATGCCGTTGGTTAGTGAATACATGCCATACCATGTAATAATGGTTCTACAATTAGAATTTAAAGCAGAAAAAAAAAAATTGTTTCTATGTTTTTTTTTTTTTTTTTTTTTTTTGCTGCTGAATTAAAGAACCTAAAACCTATATGTTGTGGACTTCAATATGCTAGTGAATGAAAAAATATAGATACTATAACATTTTCTCTGATAAAGAAATCAAACATACCAAAATGAAAAGATTAATGCCATTATGTGATATTTGACAAATTGAGTGGTCTTCATAATTAAAATATATATGAAATTTTAAGCTATTTTAAAGCAACATTGATTTTATTAAAAAAAAAAAACTTATGTCTGACATAATAGAATCTCTATACTGATAATTACATTCATTTCTTATCCTAGTAGGAAAGTTGTTTGATATATGCAGGCACTTAGAAGAGCACACTCCAAACTTTTCTCTGGGGTAAAATGTTTTATAGTATTCTCTATTGGGCAATTACAGACAAACCATCCTTTTATACTTTATTTCAAAGTGCTAAATGACACATTTAAAAATCTTTATTTAGTTGCCCACTGGATTTTTTTCTAAGAATTCTATTTCCTCAGTATTATTTCCTTTTTGCATCAACAAGGATATCTCTTACATTTCTTGGAAATATTGATCATCTTTAGTAAAATAAGTTTCCCAGTGGTTACAAATGACCTGTTGGTGTGCTGAAAGAAAGTTCATTGATCTTGAATCCGATAATTCCATATGCAGCAGATAGAAACATTTATGAATGCCATTTATTTATAGGTTTCTATTATGTTGCTTAGCTTATAGGGCTCAAGGTACTGGTTTATCATTATGACTGTGCCTTTGAAGCCAATAATAAAAATACCAATAGCAGATTATGAATAAAATCAGTTTTACTTATGTCTCTATTCATGCAATAACAGTATCCCATTAAAATAATTGGTTCCTTTAAATTTCAATAAAACCTTGCTTCTTTTGTGTTTTCATTCATGTGATGAGTCGTTTTTTCCTGAAGCTTTGTCTTATAATACACTTATTTAAATTATAATCTCATCTAATACAATATCTATTTTACAAAGTATTAAACCACGAAAAGGTTCTCTTAGCAACTGTGACATCAGCTGAAACCTTGTGAAGAGTGGCATTCATAATGTCCTAAAAGCTTTTGTATTAATTAATTAATTTAGAAGCAGTTTCTGTTCTAATACTTTTTAAAATGTCTTTTTACAAAAATTTCTCGTCTATATACAATCTGTTTTTCACAGTATAAAACATTGGTGTGGGTGGTGTATATTTAGGCAGCATAGTTATCAGACAGACCCACTACAGTGATTTTGCTCCTGCAAAGATTCAACTTACTGGCAAATTAGAGGCATGTTTAGAAAATAAATGGCCCCCATTGTGCCCTAATTGTCTATTAGTCATCTTGCCAATGCAGTCCAGCTGTAGTGTTCTTGGGGTGATTGAATATGACTCTTGGGTAGGTCTGCCATTTCCAAGCAAAGGAAAATTCCAACCCAAATAATGGAAAGTCAGGAATTTTTCCCTACATCTTTTCCTTCTTCTCTGCCTCTGTCCTTTCAGATTGAATGCTTCACCTTAAAATTGATGCTTTGCTTATTCCCCTACTGCCTTGCTTTTGTTGCCATAATTCTTCACCTATAGTGAAGTAAGACACACACATGCAGACCCCTGTGTGGCACTGACAATGAGACAGATGAAATCTGTGCTTCAGGTTAGTCTGTGTTCACATGTGAATCTCAGCTTAACTATAAGGAGGCATTTCAGTGTCAACACGGGAGCAAAGATGTATATGTATTGATGCAATCACTTGTTTTTCAGAGAATAAGCACATGCTTATTTGAGTAATACACATTAAAGTTGTAACACTGAAAAGTTAATGTTAATACAACTATTGTATGTGAAATATCTCAACCATTATGTAATGTATGGAATTTTAAAAAACATATGTATAAATCCAGATAGCTCTACACAATTGTGCTGCTGAAAAATGAAAAGACACTACCATTAGATGAAAAACAAAAGATTGGCCCTGTATTATAAATATATATCATATTGAGCATAAACAGGTTTTAAAGCATAAAGAAAATTTCTACCAAACTTATTTTGACTTGAGTATCCACTCCTTTCGGGTTTGCATTGCCAAGTGAAACTTCTAGGCTGGTGTCAGCAAGTATCTGGCAGGATTAGTCTCTAGTTCTGAGCTAATGGCAGACATGCCTAATCAATCATAGCACTCTTTCTTGCTGAGTCCAGATTCAGCCTTAGGTATCATCACAAGTGCCAAGTCCATTACTTTATATAATAGCTGCCTGAAGAACTCTGTGGTGAAAGAGTGTATTTGCAATCCTAGTTTTGGGCAGCTCTTCTGGGCTGCAACAGTTGAAGAGCACTGATAGAAAAGAAAATGGCTAAGAGTATATAAAAATAATTCAACTTAAGTAACTTATCCATATAAATACAATAATTTATAAATTCCAAGGAACCAACATAGCTTTCAAAATTCCAGTGATAATAGGATTAAAATTTTTTCCCTTGTCATCACTGACTCCCCTTGTCTTTTTTTCATAGTCAAACATTCTTTTAAAAAAATGCCTACATTTTTATCTATATGAAGTCACTTAAATCCCTTAATGTTTTCACCTGGCGTCCATCCCTACGACCCTTCTTCATTTGGATTAAAAATCACTTCACAGCAATGCAGCAGAGAATTTTTATCTTTGTTTTCCAAGGAGTATTCAATACTGTTGGTTTTTCTTTTACAAGATTCTGTTTATTAGCTACCCTAGAACACATTCTTGGGTTTCTTCTACTTTGTCTTCAAATTTCATCATCATCATCATCATCATCATCATCATCATAATTATTGTTATTATTTGTTTCTTCTAAATCTGAAACTAAATTTTAACAGCTGTTTTTCAGAATTCTGGACAAATTCTCTTTTCTACTTGCATATTCCTCCCTGGGTAGACTCATTACCTTCTATTGTTATTGTCTGTGCATTTATGACCCACCACCCCAACTCTGTATTTGAAGAAGAAGCATCTCTCCTGGGCTTCAGGAAGATCCTTCTATATGCCCCACATGGTTCTTGTTGAACCAAATAAAACCAGGTTGCTTTGCCTTTCTTATAGAACTGCTGCTGCTTCCTCCGTGTACTTTATCACAACAAAGAGCCCACACTCCATCCAGTTACTCAGACCAGAAATGGGAAGTTCTCTTGACTGGTTTCTTCTCCTCACCTGTCACCAGGCTTTTCACCTGTTCTTCCCCTTTTACTTTCCTGATAATTTTCAAATCAGTCCATTTTCTCAATTCCCATGATCACTAGTCTAATTATTTTCCCTATTCAAGTCATTCTTCATACCACTGCTACAGCAACTGCTATAAAACTGGCATGTCACTTGACCACTTAAAACCCTATTAACATTTCCTTTTGTCATTTACATCAAATCCAAATTTTTCACGAGATTTTCTGTGTCCTGACTTCTTTATAGGTCTCTGGCTGCAAGATTCAGTTCCTTTTGTTCTGAATTACATCAATGTGGGGTTTTTCTCTGTTCAATAAAGGACATTGTCTTACCTGAGCAATGCCACACATTTTATTCCTTTATCCTAGTACTTCTTTCATCCCTCTATTACTTGGGTAACCTATCATCTCATGTATTTGCTCTTTAAGGAGTAAACCTTCTCTGAACACTGGTTCAGTAGATCATTCCTGTTGTAGGCTTCCATCTGGCTTACTATCTTCCATTTTAAAGCCATTACCACATTGGTACATTTTATTAACTGTATAAAGGCAGTTTTTATATATTTTTTTTCAGATTTGGCTCTATCTTGAGCATAGGCACTTCAGAAATATTTCAGAAATATTGGTAGTTTGGGGAACCCTACAGGGAATTTGAAGCATTTTCCACATCAAGAGCATGACTTTTCCTTTGGAGGAAGTTTTCTCTTTCATGGGATATAATCCTTTGGGACTATAAGGGTCCTGTTTTCCCCTAATCCAAGGAGCACCCTAATTTGGTGCTCCTTTCCTAGAAATGGCATCTTGAGTAGGTGCCATAAAAGCAAGAACATGAGATTTAGTCCCTTTCTGTTGGAGGTGCTGTAGCTGTTCCGGAAGTTCCCATCTCAGGTCCAGGAAGCCAACTTGAAGCTTTCCAGTTTTCAGCATTGCTACCCACACCTGTTGCTTCTCTGGACTCCAGATTTGTAATGAATTCTCTTTTTTTCTTTTTCTCAAACAAAGTTGTCTTTTTGTTTTGTTTTGTTTGGGAAAAGAGAACCCTAATTGATGGTTCTTACTTTTTTCTTTTAACATGCCAAAAATACATCATGATTTGTCTGGGATTCTGGATCTGTGTCTTTGGTTTGTGGACATTGTAGCTGATATTTCAAACATATAGCAGTCTAGAGTTTTATTTCCTCCATGTTTGGATGTTACATGGGTTTTTAAATATCTTCATTTCAATTTTCACACATTCACTTGCACGTCTCCGCCCACCAAATGTTTATTTATTGCTATATCTCAGTCTCAGATATTGACTTGACATTAAAAGAACAACGATGAAAGCACATTGTTAGGTTTCAAATTATTGGTGATGAGATACACTAACAAACTGTTTCAGTACCTTGAGATGTGACAAATATTTCAAAAGATTAAACAAAGTATTGTTCTCAGGGCAATGAAGACCCAGTTCCTCTGACAATGCAGTGGCAAATGGAAGGCTTCTCAGAGGAGGACCAACTAGGCTCTGAACAAGAGTGGAAGAAACACGATGTGATTGTGAAGCTATGTGGTGTCATCAATAAAGCCACAGACCCCAGAACCCGCTGGATCCAAACCCTGTCTCTGCACCTATGGCAGAGTTTCTCATAGCAAATAAAGCCACAGAACAAAGCAGCAGCAAAACCCCACACATTCTGGAGTCATACATACAATGACCTGTTGATCTGGGATACAGGGGGCAAAGGAATATGTTAAACCACAAGGACATAATCAGTAAAATCTATGATTTAAAAAAATTCCAAAACATTGCAAAATCTCCATATTTCAATGAAGATCCAGAGAAAACAGAAGAAGTAGGAATCTAGAGTTGAAAATGAATTTGAGACATAATAACTATGCCCTATGTAGACCTTATTTGGATCCTGATTCAGAAAATCCAATAGAAAAGAAAACTGCTGAGGAAAATGTGGAAATTTAAATACTTACTAAAAATTGTAAATCCATAGCTTGGACTGTTGTTACTGTTATGTTTAAGAAAGTCCCCGACGGGTGTGGTGGCACATATCTGTAATCCCAGGGGTTTGGGAGTGTGATGCAGGAGGATCCCAAGTTCAAAGCCAGCCTCAGCAACTTGCAAGTTCCTAAGCAACTTAGAGACCCTGTCTGTAAATAAATATGTAAAAGGACTTGGGCTGTGACTGAATGGTTAAACACCCCTGGGTTCAATCTCTGGGACCAAAAAAAACCAAAAAAGTCCCTTATAGTTTATAGACACACACAGGAATATTTATAAACAACTAAGAAGATGTTTGAAATTTGCTTCAAAATCAAATACTTTGAAAGGGAAGTGAAATGGGATTATATGAAAAGCAGAGTGTTCGTGAGTTGTTGATGAGCATTAGATAGTTAAATGAGAGTAAATTTAATTTAAAAGGATTTTAATTAAAAGTAAATAAAAATCCTGATCTGCCATTTACTCATGTAACACCTATGTGATCTTAGTTCTGTCTGAACCTCAAGTTTATTTGTAAAACAGGGATGACAACAGTAAACTATTATTTACCTTTAGGATTGTTGAAAGGATTAAATAAGCTAATTTATTGAACAATATAATTAGGTCAACCTGACCCAGAAGTATTTGCCATCATCACTACCAACTGGTGGAGCATAAGGAAGAACTCCACGACAAAGAAATGCTGCAGATGAACCTGAATGTGTGAGAAATCTATAATAGGGAGAAAAATTTAAAAGGCAAGAAGTGAAGTTTGAAGTAAATAGAGTGATGGTCTTAGAGGACAATGAATATATTTGAACATTGCTATATAATGTGCCTATGGCTCCAGACCTTGAACTCATAAATAAAAATAGAGAAACAGAAAGAAATAATTTCATCCTATTTGTTTTAATTTGTGCTAAGTATAAGATCTCTAGAAATAGTTGATAATTGCATTTTATCATTAACATGGCTCATTCATTTAAAAGTCTTATAATGCATTTCCAGAGAGAGGCAATTTCACTGTGATGAAGTTTTCTGATGCTATTGCTTTCGTGAGAACCACATTTCATAGTTCACTACCCATGATGTTTTTAATCTTCCAAGTAATGGCTTTACCTAAATTCAGCCAGCCTGTATAAATTATGGAAAACATATATTACCTTCAGTGTTAGGTATGACTGATTATTTTATTAATATTAATATTATTAATATGATAACAAATAATCCTCTATACATTGTGAGTCCACATTCAGGTTGACTCAGTTTTTGCCAGTATGTCATGCTGTATGTGATAACTTCAGGAAACTACCCTAGTTACTACATCAACATCACTAAGGAGTCTGAGTGTTATTTAAATGATTTTCCAAAAGTGATGGATTTCTGGCCTACTTTGATTATTTTATTAAATGTATGAGAAAAATTAGAAATAACATCACTTAAAAAAAATAATGGTCACCTGGATATATTGACAACAAAAGGGAACACCATATGTCCACATGATTAGAATAAATATGTGGACATGTTTTCCATGCAATATTGTCTAATTTGGTATTTATGTAATATGTTTACTGAAAATTGTGAAAGGGATTTATAATTGCTTTTAAAAAGATTATTAATTTTCTTTTTAAGTTGACTCAGCATCTTTTATTTTGCTTCATAAGAAGTTGTATATAAAAGTATATTGAAATTGCCTTAAGCAAAAGTAAATAAAAATCTGTATCTGCCATTTACCCACATGCTGTGTGATTAAGGGCAAATTACATAATATTTATGGTAAAAGACAGACAGACAGACACACACACACATACACACACACACACATATATATATATATAAGTTTTGCAAGTAAAACTTATTACCACATATATTGCATAATATAAATTTACATCATATTAAAATTCAACAAAATAATACATTCTATGATATAAATAGCTTACAGATCTTAACAAACATTGATATAGAAATAAGAAAGGAGAAAAGAACACTGGCTATAATAAAATAGTGTTAATACCATTATAATTTAAAAAGTATTTTTTATTTGTCAGCATCATGCTGCTTTATATATATTTTTTCATTATCTATCACCACAATCCTATTAGCAGTGATGGCCTCTCACCATAAGCAACAGTGAATAATAATAATAATAATAATAATAAAAGTACCTAAGTAAAAACAGTGCTTGCTTTAAAAATTGAAGAAAATCCTTAATCCCCTATCCACATCCACTAGGTTACCATATGAAGTACTCAGATAGGAAGTCAGGAGACAAACACACCCATATGGGCAAAATAGGAGGCCAGTTCTGAAGCCAAGGTCTTGGACAGCCCAGACTGAGCTCACTTCCTGTCAGTTGCTGAAAGTCTTACTCACTCTTGACTCCTTCCCCATCTACAAAAAAGCTTCTTCCATCTGTGCAATGTTTACAACTCTGTATTCTTTTCCTCTCCCTCTTCAGGACACTACTGCAGTAGGCTGACCCTTTTATTAGCTTGTTGAGTTTATGTAGCTTAGTGTTTTTCAAGTATTTGTTTACCCCATTGCTGAAAGCAGATTTCCCAGGACAGGTGAAGGAAAACTGCTGAAGCTGGAACAGCTCCCAGCAATCATAAGGTGCATTTGAAACAAAAAACTACTTTAAAAATTGTACTTTTATGTATGTATCATACATATTCATGTTTTCTCCTCTATTAAATTTTTTATTTTTAACCTTTGATTTTTATTGAAATGTTACAGTTGTCAAATCTGTATTATATGACAGATGTCTTCTCAAAGTTCATGATTTATCTTTTAGTCCTTAACAATATATTTTTATTAATAGAAATTCCTAATTTGAATATAATCAAATCTTATCTTTTTTGTGTGTGCTCAAATATTCTTGTCCAATCTAAGAAATACTTTTCTGTCACAAACTTATAAAGACAAACTCTTATTTTCTTTTAAAATACTTATAGTTTTGTTTGGATATTTCTATGTAATACACTTGGTTTTGATTTATGGTATATGTTGAATAGAATTTCATATTTTGTTTTTTCTGTATGGATGATCAAATATCCCAAGAACAACGTATTGGCTATTCCATCATTTACCCTCTGCTTTAAAATTCTACATTTTGTAAATCAAGCCTCCTTATTTATATGACTTTATTTCTAGATTCTGTGTCTTGCTCCATTCATCTATTTACCAATCTTTATGCCAGGAGCGTATGGTCTTATAGACTTATGATAGGTCTTAAAACTCCAACAGAACAAATATACCATGTGGGTCTCCTTTAGGAATGCTTTGTCTATTTTATCCAAGTAATTTTAGAAAAATTTTGGCAAACTTTAGTAAAGCATTGTTGACTTTTAATTGAAACTGCATGGAATCCATAAATCAATTTGAGTGAATTGACAGCTTTATGATAGTTTATCTTACCAACCATGACTATATTCCTATAGCTATTCTTTAAATAATATTTCAATAAAGTTGGGTTATATATTTTTCCATAGATGTTTTACACATATTTTCTGGATTTATTGCTATGCATTTTCAATTTTTTTGTTGTTGTTGCTCTTTATGTGGGACTTTGAAATTCTTATCATCCAACTCTATTGCTGTTGCACAAAAATAAAATTGTGTTTTACATATTGGCTTTAAGTTCAAATTTTTGCTAAACTCAATTATAAAAATTTATCTGTAGATTGTTTGAGATTTAACATGGATATATTAATATTAATCCTTGTGGCCCTTATTTCTGTTTTCTTAAGACTTCCAATACATTGTTAAATAAAATTGTCAACAGTTGTATTAGTCAGTGTTTTGTCACTGTGACCAAAACATCTGAGAAAACAACTTAGAGGAGGAAAGAGGAAACCACGATAATGGTTTCAGAGGTTTCAGGGCATGATCAGCTGCCTCCACTGCTGTGGACTTTGAAGTGAGGAAGAACATCATGGTGAAAGGGCAAGTTAGAGGAAATCTGCTAACCTCCTGGCAGTCTGGAAGCAGAGAAAAACAAAGGGGCCAAGGACAAAAAGAAGTCCCCCAAAAGCATGCCCCCAGTCCCTCCAACTATTCCTACCTGATACATTTTTCAATACCTTATAGTAATACCAAGGAATCACTACTGGATTAATCCACTGATGAGGTCAGAGCTCTCATGATCCAATCACATTCCCATGGCCTTACCTCTGAACATTGCTAAACTGGGGATCACACTTTCAACACATAAACTTTTGGATTCCAGATCCAAACCATAACAATAATAGTCTTCCCTTGTCTAGTCTCCCACATAAAAAAATTATATTCCTAACTATTCACCACTGAAATTGTTGGTTTTTTTTTTTTGTATATTTGGCAGATATTTCTAGAATTCCTATCAGTTCAAGGAAGTGCCTTTTAATTTATTATTTACTAAAATTTTTCTTATGAATTGTGCTGAACTTATTAGGTATTTGCTATATTTATTGAAATAACCAGTTTTTTTACCATCAGTCTTTGGTAAATTTTATAGGCTCCAAATATATTTAGAATTTCTAATATTAAATCAATTTTAACTTATACAAAGTCAAGAGACTAATACAATAAATCCTGATAGTCAGGTTCAAGTATCCATTTTCTGCTATTCTGCTATTCTTTTTTCCTCTATACTTTTCTCTACATGTTCCCCTCAGTTAATACTTTCTTTTATTTATTTATTTATTTATTTATTTTGTGCTGGGGATTGAATCCAGGACCTTGCATATTTCAACATGTGCTTTACCACTGAGCCAATGCCCTCAGTCCCTTTTGTTTTAAAGTAACATTTATAGAGATTAAATTGCACATAACTTTATTGTATAATTTTGAAAGATTGATACATCTTCTAATTTATTAAGGTTTTGAACATTTCTACTATTCCAGAAAGTTCCCTCATGTCTTATAAAAATGAGATTAACTGTTCAAAAGAATGGTACTTGTCTTAATTTTTTCATCATGAACTAGTTTTTTCAGCCTTGAAACTTCAAATGAATAGAATCATATAGAGCGATCTATTGTGTTCACTTTCTTTAAGTCAGTATGATGCCTCTAAGGTTCACCCGTGATGTGGCCTGTGCTTCATTCCTTTTTGTGACTAAATAAAATTCTATTATGTAAGTATGCATGGTTTATGGATTCACCTGTTGGTTGATATTTGGATAGTTTCTAGACTTCTTGCTTATTTTAATAAGACTACTATAAATACTGGACATATCTTTGTATGGTTGTATGTTTCCTTTTCAGGGAATAAATACTTAGGAATGAAATTATTGGTTCAAATGGTAGATGTGTGTTTAATGTTTATAAGATGTTGCCAAACATTTTTCTAAAGTAGTCCCTACATGTCCCCCTCAGTTAATACTTTATTTTTTTTTCTTTTGGTGTTGTCAATTGAACTATTTTACTTTCTACTGGTGATGAATGTCAATGAGTTTGAAGATTTTTAATAACCAATTTAATTTTTTAATGCTTATAGAATATTTAAGCTTTTTCTTAAAAGTTGGTTCTAATTAATTAAATCTACTTGTTTTTCTTACGTTGCTTATTATGCAGTGTTAGTGGCATAAATTTTTACATAACAGTATATTTTAAATCTCTGTAGCATCTTTGCTTATGGTCTTTTTATTTTCTAATATAATTTCTTTGTACCTTCTCTTTAATTTTCATGAATAACCTTTACAAAGATTTATCAACTATTTTATCACTTCAGAGGAGAAAATTTTGTCTTTTTGAGGCTCAATTTTTATTTGCGGGGGTTTGTATTTCAATATTTCTTGAAAATATTTCATTTTACAGCATTCTTTTGTGCTTTTGTTTTTCTAAGTTTAAGAATAGTTAGTTTATTAGTATTCAGTACTTCTTTATTTGAAAACAATGCAATGAAAGCTAAAAATATTATGCAATACTTGGCTCCATGGGCAAATGTTGCTATGCAGTATTTCAGTTATTCAGTTTTTACGTCTTTTCTAATTTCATCTTTTGATTTATGAATTTAAATGTGCTAATAACTTTTAAATGTATGCACATTTACACTAAATAGTGGTTCTCTATAATTAAGGTCTATAGAAGACTTATTCTTTGAAATCTGTTAGATGTGTATACAGCCCAAACTGCTAAATTTTATGATATTAATATATATTTACAACAAATGTGGTTTCCCACATATGTGTGTGTGTGTGTGTGCATAAATTTGTAAATTATGTTATTTAAAACTTTTATATACATTGGGGGTTAGGAAGAGAACGTATATAATGAGTTAAAGATCCTACTTCCCCTAGACCCCATCATCCATCATGGAAAGGAAGTTTCCAAAACTGAGCTACCCTCAGCTGCAACATGTGCACTCTCATCACAACAGAATGTTTTGGATCAACCAGGACCAATCTCATTTTACCCTTAATCCTATATTTATGTTAGCTAGACCCCAAAGCCTCAGAATCCAAGGCCATTCTTCTTTTCCTACACTCTAATCCTTATCTGGTCTACCCAACCTTTATTGTCTCCATCTCTCATCCTTCTGAAACTTATTAAATTCTTCCAGTTATGTTTCTACCTTCTGAATCATCTATAATGATCCTTGCCATCATTGCTCAATATTAACCATGAATTAATCTTGGAATCAACAACATGTGCTTTGAATTTTATTCCTATTGTTTACTAATGCATTATGTTCTTGATTTCTTATAAGTAATATGGAGAACAAACAAGAACAAATTTTGAAAGTATTCAGCCTATAATGGCAATTTTAGACAAATAGGATAAAGTTTTAATATGTTTTCTTAAGTGGTGGGGTCAAACCCAGGGCCTTTCTCACTCTAAGTAAGCACTCCATCACTGAGCTACATCTCTGGCCCTAAAAGTGTAAATTATCCAAGTGGGTGTGTTAATCAGCTGCGCATACTTCATATCACTGTGATGAAATACTTAAGATAACCAACTTTAATAAAGGAAGGATTCATGATGGCTCATATTTTTGGAGGTTTCAGCCCATGGTTAGTTGACCCTGTTGCTTTTAGACCACAACTGGGCACTGCATCATGGTGGGGAGAATGGGGAGGGGGAAGCTGCCCCCTTCAGGAAGACTGGAAACAAATAAACAATAACAAAAAAGAAAAAAAAAAAAAAAAAAAAAGAAAAAGAAAAAGATAAAACAGAGCATAAGAGGGCCAGGTGCCACCATCCCCATCAAGAATACATCCTAAGACCTAAAATCTCCACCTTGACCCTACTTTTTAAACTTTCCATCTCCTCTCAATAGTATAATGCTGGGGAACAAGGCTTTAACTTATAGGTCTTTGGGGAAACATTCCAGATCCCTTCTATAGCAGGAAGAAAGCTTTCAATACATCACCCCTTAGGTAATACTTGGTTGTTCATTTTCCATAATGCTTTTTTAAAAATGATGAAATTCCTTTTGTATTCCTAGTTTAATGGGAGTTCTTTTTTAATGACAAAGTGTTGGGTATTGAATAATGCCTTTCTGCTAAATTGAAGTCATTAACAGTATTTCCTCTTTTTTTTTGTTGTGGTTTAGATATGAGGTGTCCCTTAAAAGCTCATGTGTGAGATGATGCAAGAAGGTTCAGAGGTGAAGTGATTGGGTTATGACAGCCTTAACTCAATCACTGAATTAATCCCATTATAGGTATTAACTTGGTGGTAACTATAGGCAGATAAGTTGTGGCTGGAAGACATGGGTCCCTGGGGGCGTGCTTTTGGGTTTTATATTTTATCCTCCTTGAGCACAGGGCTGGCATGCTCTTTTTTGCTCTCGCGGGCTCCCCCCAACCCCCCATCTCTCCTTCTTGGTGCAATGCCTCAAACCACTTTCCTACACCAGCCTCAAACTGACTACCACTGTTGCTGTCATGAATCACATTGATTCATTGAATGACTTGAGAAATTAGCTTGATGTTGTATTCCTAGAATAAACCCTAGTTGGTCATAATCATTACCTTGTTAATATTTTGCTATATTTGATATACTTTTATTTACTCACAAAGGATATTGGGAAGTATGTATGTATTCTTGACCTAAATATAAAAACTAAAAAACAGAGTATTAAAGAAAACATAAGAAATTATATACATTACTCCCAGGTAGGAAAATTCTACTTAGAATAGACAGAGAAAACAATAACTATATTTTAAAAAAATGGAGTAATTAGATGTTATCAAAAATAAAGATTTCTGAAGATCAACAGATACTGTTAAGAAAATAATTCAACTAATCTAAAATTGAAATTAAAATATCTCAAAAATTACATATGACAAATGACTGGTATACAGGATATTTCAATGAATTTTACAAAGAATTTATACAACTTTTACATAAAGGCAAATAGCTCAACAAAAATGACAAAACTTTGAAGAGCATTTCACAAAAGAAGATACACAAATGGCACTTGTAACAATGTCCCAGGTCATTGGCTCCAGATAAATGTAATTCAATATGCTATTGTTTTGGGTAAAATGAAATACCATTAAGCTTCCACCAGAATGGTTAAGATGACAGATAATCTCACATATTGGCAAAGATATACAATGATCTATACTCTCATATAATACTTTGGGACTCTAATATTAATAAACCACTTTGAAAAAAATTCTAATGCTTTTTATAAAATCATACAAAAACTACTTCTAGACCCCAAATTTTATTTCAAAAGATGAGAATTGTTTAATTTCACAAGAAACATTTGAGTCTATAGCAGCTGTATTCATAATAGATCTAAATTAGAAACCGTCTAGGTGTCTATTGATAAGAAAATAAATTTTAGCAAGTACATACAAAGGAAGTTGCTCAACAACAAGAATATATCAACCAATCATGCACTGAACACATGTATAAACCTCAAAAATATTATGTTCAGTTGAAGACATGTCATACAAATTATTGATTATTGATTGCATGATATTTTTTTTTTTAATGAATCAGAGTGCTGCTGTCTCGGGATAGCAGGGATATTTACTGAAAAGGGATGTAGTGGAAATTCCTGGATGATGGTGGTGTTCTGTATTTTGATAGAGGTTTGTGGTGAACACAGTATGTTTGCTTGTCATAACTGATTGAATAATGCATTTATGATCTGTACATTTCATGATTACATAAAAAATCATCAACAAATACTAAATTATAGTTAGCAATAATTAAGGGCATGTAGAATGAAATATTAGGAGACAATTAAGATATCTACAACTGACTTTGAAATGTGTAAAAAAAGTTACACTGACCAGATTGACAGATGACATATATGGAGCAAATAAGAAATGAAAGACAGTTATGAAATCTGGGTGATGAGTAAAGGAGCTAACCGTGGAATGCTTCCAACTTTCCCATACCTTGGAAAACTTTCATAATAAAATATTTAAAAATATAAAATTATTATGTATTTACATAAAATATCTCCATAGTGTGATTAAGTTTTATAGAACTTTTGGGTCCTATTTGAAATTCAACACTATAAATATTACCAAAGGCTTGCAAACTTTTATTATTTTATTATAAATTTACCCTTCTTCACTTGTTTACTGTGATTTGGGCAGATAGGAACTTCAAAAACTAGTATATTTTATCATGATTTCATCAAATGCCTTAAAGTTATTTTACACATTTTTATTAATTAAAGATAAAATTTGGGTAATGATTTTGTTAATGTAGGTGTAAATTACTACTTAATTTTGGTTATTTCTAGCAGGTGGAGTACACTGTTATAGCTAAGAGAGAAAAATAATAGTAGTTGGAATAGTAATCACAGAAGAGGAAATTAAAGTTTATTGATTGTAGGCATTTCTCAGGGGAAGAACATTTGATAATAACATAAAGGAGTTATTTCAAATATAATGTCCATTAATAATTTTTGCAAATAGAGAACTGCACTGAGGAAGACTACTAAATTAATATGTTTGAGCTTTCTGATTTTTGTTTTGTTTTTCTCATGTATTATTATTTAGAGAATTTGCAGAGCTGGTATGTTAGCTCATGAAATAATTTCAATAACAATTTTACATAATATTTGTTATTGTAGTAGTTATGATCTCAGACCTCATAGTATGTAGACATAGACTTTAATCTCATGTCTATCATTTATGGTATATATGTTTTGAAACAAATTTTAAAGATGTAAACTTCATTCTACTAATTAATAAGGACAATTTTTTTATCTTAAAGATATTATATATATGGTGTTTATATCATACTAAGTAATAAGTACAGTAAAAACAATAAAAATATTATATATAGTGTGCTAGTTTATTATTTGGTTCTTTTAAGTTCAGATTGATGAAAACTAAACTTTGAATAGTTTTAACACAAAGAATTGAAGAGAAAACAAGACAATACAAACCATGATCCACAAAAAAACACAAAAGTCTGTACTTTACTGAGTATACCACCTACTAAGGTATAAAACATTTGCAAATTATGTGTGGAAATTTACAACAGTTCCTCTGAAATTTTGGGACTGAAATCTGATTAGACTTTGAAAGACTGTCTCAAAGTTTATATGTGTTGTTTTCATGCATTTTATGACCTAAACAAGTTTTCATACTCTCATTTTTAAAGGTCAGCTTGTTGCAGGAAAATCACACCTCTTCCCTAGTCACACACAGCAACTCTAATTGTGCTAAGAAAACAGACCCACTACTTGTCAGAGTCAAAAATAATTAGCATATTTCTCCGTGTTTATTCCTGAGAAAGTCCCCAAACAATTTTAAGATTAAGATAATAAAGCAAGGTTTTTGTTCAAAGTCTGAATCACATGGTACTAGATTAAAGATTGTATGCTGTGTTATGATTTTTAAGAGATATAAATGTACAATTTAATCGAGAACTTTAAACCTTATTTTGTATAAAGCCAGAATAGGACTTCTGCAGTAAGTTTTTAAAATTCTTCAAAAGCTACTACTGAGTAAAGTAATAGAGACCTTTTAAAAGACAATTTGACAATTTATGTCAAGAACCTTACATATGCTTATACTTCTTATCTAAAGTCTTAACTTCTAAGTGCTTTTTTTTTTTCCTCCCGAAGGAATATGAATTCATTAAAACTTAAAATTTTGATTTTAAATAAAAGATCTTGGAATCATATACAAAATGTATCAATAATAATCTTATTAAAAGTATCATATGCAACATATAAAATCATTTGTATAAATACACAAAAACATAATAAAGGATGAAAAATTCAAAAATTAAGAAAACTCAAAATGATGCTCAAAATAGGCCTAAATAGTAGAATTATAGATAACCACTATTTCTTTCTTTCTTTCTTTTTGTATTTTCCAAATGCCTATCTCTCTCACACACACACACACACACACACACACAATAAAGGTTTTGTTATATATATAAAACCTTTATCAACAGAGAAAATACTAAATTAAACACTTTTAAGCATGAAAAATACAGGCCCTCTATGAATTAATTTTCAAAGTCTGTCTCACATTATTATGGTGGATAAGCTTAGTGAAGGGCTAAGGGAATATAGCCATTCACCCTTTCTGTTACTTACTTATTTATTAAATGTGGCTCACGTTGCTCCATGAGGAGGAAAGGGTTAATTGGTCCACAAATTTAGATGTGTAATAAACATCTGTTATTTCTATAATTGAGTTATGTTCCCATTTTAAGCATCTTGGGGTCAGAAAAATAATTTGCAAAACAGAAACATCTTGTCTCAGTGGACAAGGTGCTTTCTACATGACTTCAGAAGAGACAAATTTATTTGGTTTAGTTTGGTCTTGGAGACATATATACTGGAATCCAAAATGTCTTGGTCACCTGCCCACTGAAGTTATCATTGATTGTATTGTCTCTTTATCTTCCCCAAGTCCACAAGGACTGCTGATTTCTCCTCTCTTAGATGGCCTTCCTTTTCCTCCACTCTTCCTTTGGTCCAGGATATTCTTTTCTTGAAGTGACATAAGCATGGTAGTGAGGAGCTAGTCTACAATAGGTTAAAATCGCAGTTTTGCCACCAAATGGCTCTGTGACTTTCAGTAAGTTATATAGCATCTCTATTCACCAGTTTCCTCATCTGTAAAATGAGGATAATTATACTACTGATTTCACAGGGCTGTTGCAAGTACTGCATGAGTTAAGTGACTAGTCACATGTATGGAGCTGTGTAAGTCACATAATGAGTGTTAGGTATAATTAGCATGCCTGTTTTTAGTAGACAGAAAGAGAAATGGGGTGAGGAAATGAGAGGCACAAAGTATGTTTTTTGATGTTCTTATTCAGCAGTTGTTACTTGAACAGAACTCACCATAGTCTATTGAGCAACTAAATAATCCTGACATTTGGTGGTGCTTGAAAGGGGTAGGGGATTAGGATTCTCATAGCTCTGACTTGTAACAATTTTCTTGATGGCAGTACATGAACATAGAGTAAATGATAAAGCAAAATCAGTTCTTAAATCAAATTCTTTGGTGTGACATGAACTTCCCAAAATAAAAAGTTGGTAATGGGTCCTTTTCAAAGAATGTTTATCTGAATCTTTTGCCTTCTTCCTCACTTTGTGACCTGGCTAGAACACTATTTGGTTTAGAAAAGCTACTCTTGTCAGAAAAGCATGATTCTTATTTTTACCAACTTCTGACATTAAAATATTCAGAATGTGGTAGAATAATATAGGTTAAGTTTTACAACGTTTTTTTTTTTTTTCTTTTTTTCATCACAAAGATTTATACCTTTCAGGGATGAGGATGGAGCTCAGTCACAGAGTGCTTGCCAAGAATGGGTTTTATCCCAAGAACTGGGGAGGTGGCGGGGAGAAGAGATTTATACCTTATCTAGGAGAATCAGGAAAAGGCTAATGATTTAATGTAGTCCCATAGAAGTTTGCCACTGGAGAAGAAGGAAAGGGGAAAACTACACATGGCTAAACATTAGTATGTTAGAAATCATAAAATTAGTAATACCCTGATCCTAGTTATGAAGAATTTGGAAAGAATAGAAATGTGGCATTTTTATTAAAATTTAAAATATGCACACCCAACAGCAAATAAATCAATGATAGATTTTTCTAGTTTTCATAGCCTGAAGGCCAATGTTACCAACTACACAGAATTTGCTTTGATAGGACAATAAAATAGGAATTCAAATTATATCAAATTCCACAATTAGTTACTTAGATTCAGATTTGGGCTGCTCTGATTAAAGTAATTCCACTATACACTAAAACTCCAAATAATGTAAACCTCAGGATTGTGTTACAAAGCTGAAAAACAAATCACCTCTTAATATATTAAAGTTAATAAATGTGATGGTAATAAATGTGATGGATGGCATTCTTAATTCAACCAAGAGTTTTTTTTTAAAGAGGTTTAAAATCATGGAGCTACTGATTGAGATTAGGTTGTTTCCAAATTTCAGTTAAGAAGACTAGCATTTATCATAAATCAGGGCTCTGTACCTTTGCATAGTATCTGAGCTACTTGTCAAACACATTTCTGTTGATGGCCACGAACCACTTCCTATTGTCACTTCAGGGTAACTAAATTTTTTCATTCCCTGGAAATCCTTTTCCAAGTCTCAGATTTTTTTTTGTTTTCATTTTTTCCCTTGTGATCTTACCAATCTTTTATATTAATGACTACAGCAATCACCACTGAAGTTTAGATACACTTGTGTGTTTACTCTTTTCACTGAACTACCGACGTTTTCAGTTAGAACTGTTTTTTTTTTTTTGTTTGTTTGCCAATATATACTATGGGAAATAATATTAGTTCATTGAATAAAGGTTGAATGGGGATACCAATCACTCCCAACCATAGTCAAGTTGGTGAGGTCAATTCTACCTTCCCCTAAAAGAGGCTGAATAATTTCAAATACAGCAAACATATACATATTTAAGTAGTAAGAAAAGGAGAGAGATTATCTCCATGACTTTATCTTTTGTTCTGTTTTTTTCAAAGATAACCAAATAGGAGAATTTGAAAATATTTATTTAGTTTAGAAAAGGAACTAATTATAGAAACTATTATCAATTATTTGGGTAAAAATATATTTCAAGTAGAAACAATAAATTCAAACAGGTACAAGTCATATATGGAAATGTCTCTAAATAAGTGACTGTCATTGTTCTAGTCCAGTGCACACAAATCAACCTTCTGATCTGTAATTTAGTTGCCGTGGGTTTGATTTAGGGAGACTCCAGAAATGACAGGTGCTGGTTATCCTGCCAGATATCATTGTCACTGTGAATGTATAAATTGCCATTCTGCTTGTATTTTATCTGTTTCCTCCTCTGTGAGATTAGTCACTAAGAATCAGTTGGTCTGAGCATAATCACATTTGGATGAGCTAATACCATTGGGTCCCAGGTTGCATACTTAAAGGCTGAATATCAGATTGTAGAAACATTATGGCCAAACTTTTGCCTGAAAGTGTGGGCCAGCCAGGTAGTTCCATTTCTGGTAGCTCTCAGAAGCATCCGTTGGTAACTGAATATTCTATGTTCCAATGAAAATTTGTGCAACATAATTGTCCCCATCAAAATCTTCCCTTCTTCTTCTGCCTGCAGATGTTTATAAGGTTTTCCTCAATGGGGCTTTCTGGCATTATAAAGATCACTTCAATGAATGAATGTCCTTTTACATGGATGTTCTTCAACATATGTAAGTTAGAGCGTATGTCATGAAGTGGATTTTTTTGAATTGTGGATTGATATCCAAAATATTTTAATAGCCTGTACCTCATAGGTCCTGTCATTTAGAGTAGTTTCAGCCAGGCAGCTCTAGGGAGTGTATTGCTTCAACATAACCTTCAAAAATGTGTTGTGTCTTTACTCTAGATCACCAAGCTGCTCAAAGAAGGTTATAACAATTTGCTCTTCTCCCAAAGTGGGAGAAAGTTTGGAAAATTCCCAAACATGCTTTCATGCCATCACATTATATGCTCATTAGCTATATGATCTTAATTTAAGAGATATACTTGTATTTTCCAATCAAGAAATGGGAATAAACAAAGCAAATGTTGGTCTCTGTTCTAATAATTCTATTTTGCAATAGCAAAATAAGGCCTTTTATACAGGACATTTTAAGCAAAGCTGAAAGTAAATGAAAAGACTAAACATTCACTATATGATTATTATATATGATTTATTAGTTATTTGTAATGGGTAAAATATAGCAGTATTTTTTTTTAAATATATTTTAAATTTCCTTCATGATGCTGTGCCTCATCTCAGGCCCAGGGTAATGGAGTGAGATCTTTGAAACCATGAGCATCAAATAAACTTTTCTTCCTCTAAATTGTTCTTGTCAGGCCTTTGATCACAGTGACACAACAGATGACTAAAACAGTAGCCAACTGACAAATTAGGTTAGTGGTATTGGTCCTCAGAGAATCATTGAATAATAATTTCCACCATAAAGAAATGAAAAGCAATGAAATGTTATTTGTTTACAGAAATTATCAAGTATCTATTGTCATTTCAGTTGGACATGGAAAGTAAGGTTGGACACATTACTCAAGAATGTGAGGAGATTAAACTTAGTAGACTAAATTAAGAAGGACAAATGTTTACAGAATAATAAGTTTTTTTATGGGACCAGTGAGCTCACTAGAAGTTGTCATTGCATATCTCTGGTCATGATAATTGTAAATATAACAAATAAAATAGTGTCCTCGCCAATAATCAAAGTTTAATCTTCAAGCTGCTTCACTGTCTACTATAATGATTCATCACCAATTTTTTTCACTCAAATTTCTGTGAAGAAACAGAAATTTAAAAAGTTAGTCAACATTGTTCAGGTTGAAAAAGTATTATTTGTTTCCAAGTAATCACATCAAAAACAATGATCAGAAATTTCCTAAAGGAATTGCATTACAGCAATCCATATTAAAATGCACTTGTCTAGCTCAGGAATCAAATGCATGCTTGTTTACCTAAATACAGTATTTCTAAAGGCATAATGGATTTAGTTATTCTCATTGAGTAATAAGCTGAATTTTTATTAAGTTTCACTCTGTTATTAATTAGTGCTACTGGCATTCAAAAATGAGATTTTGATATAATCAGCAACTGGAAACAATTGCTTCTATGGAAAAAAGAAATCCAGAATATCATTACTATGTCTTGGTAGATAATCTCAATTGGAAAGTTAAAAGGTACTAAAAAGTTACTGAGTGAAATGTGGAATCATATTGAGATGAATAGTGATTCATACACTTTATGTATTTAGATAGAGGAAGACAAAATTCTTTTGGTAAAATATCACTATGTTCCTTTCCCAGATTATTCAAAGCTACATATATCACACGCTGGACCCTAAGTAGGTAGAAATAGAATAAATTCCCACCATAGGGTAGGCATATTTATTTTTATCTAAGAAATTGGGTTTACATTATGAATTAATTAATAGAATTATTTATATGGATAGTAGTATCCAGAATTAAACAAATAAAACAAATGAATTATTTTTCTGGCCATCTTCTCTTAGAGATGTTGAAACTAAACAGTATTCATCTTTTTTCTTCTTAATTATTTTTTAGTTGTAGATGGACACAATAACTTTTCTTTTTTATTTATTTTTATGTGGTGCTGAGGATCAAACCCAATGCCTCACACATGCTACCCAAGTATTCTAACACTGGGCCACAACCCCAAACCTCATCTTTTTTCTTTCTATAATGTTTTGATTGACAAAAAAATTGTACATATTCAGGAGGTATCATGTGATGTTTTGTTAAATTTACATATTGTGTAATGTTCAAATCGGGATAAACATCTCTTTCCTCAAACATTTATCATCTTGTGGGTGAAATCATTCAAACTCCACTTTTATTGCTTTTAAAAATGTGTATAGTACATTATCATTATCTACAGTCACCATTTCTTAAATTAGCATGTCAATTCTTTGACAGAAGTTCTTTTGCTGTTCTCATTTATGTGAAATCAGTAAACTATGAACAATAATTACCTACATAAACACATTTGGTATATGCACAGAACTAAGTTCTAATTCAGAAATTATCAAATAAATACTACTACTCAGTTTTCAATAAAACAATATAAGTTCAAATTTTTACAGAAACTTAAAACTCAATTTTAAGTGATTACTAAGTAATAATTATCTTTGTATAGTATCACCTCAAAGTAATTTGCCTTAACACATTCACACAGCTCTTAGGATTTCTGCTGAAGAAAAGAGATTCTGAAACTCAGAAAACGTGTATATTTCATAAAGAATTAATGAGAAGATGTAAGATTGTTCTGAAAATTTATCAAGCTTCATATATCAACCATTCTTTATTATTTGAAAATAAAAGTCCTTTGGGGGGAACTAAATAATAAAGGAGAAAGGAAAAGACCAAAGGACAAGCAGGAGAGATTCAAGTCTTTCCAATGGTGCACAAAATCAGTCAAAATATTGGTTTGCATCTGAAGTAACTTGTATTTCTAAATCAATATGATATTCTACATAATTAACTGAATTAAAAAGTTTGAGTAGATTAAAAAAGAAAATCTCAATTTTATGAATTCAGAATACAGCAACTATACAAAGAAAGTTAACCATTCTCTGAATTGAGATATTCTTCAGAATAAGTTCTTTTTTCATTCTTCAAAGGCCTTGAAAGCGCCTCTGGAGATGCTAGCTAATATGTTTTTCAACTACTCCCTATGGCCATTTGCACTATTCCCCAAAGTATTTCATGATTTCAAATTTTCAAGCATTGTTTCAACATTTCCAAAATAAAAATCATTTTATTAAAGTACAAAAATTATCCTAATTTACTATTTAATTTGCATCACTCAGAAACAATCATTGTTCATAAAGTGTAGAACTGAGTACTTGAGATATTAGTATTTATCAAAAACATTGCTAGAGCCAAAAATAGAACTAAGTGGTCAAGTTAAAAATATTTTTCTTCTTTAAATTTTAAAAATTTAAATCGTTACAGGAAGTAGAAAACAGGAACTTTTAAGGAGATAAAATGTTTATGCCTTATTGTAGTTTTGCCCTTAGTGATCAGGTGCATGTGATCACACACACACACACACACACACACACACACCCCTTTCTTCAACACCAACACTGTTATAGTACACATTTTGAGGTCTACTTTTATGTTTATGAATAATGTAATTACACTAATGCATACTGAAATGAAATTCGATATGTAAAGCTTGATTTTAGGCAATGAATCTTATGATCAGAAACTGAAATCTCCAAAATAGTCAACTTCAAAATATTCAAGTAATGATTTTATATGTGTCTTATTATGACTTTTTTGGTTGAAAGTAACAAACATAAAAATATAGTTTTTAAAAAGACAAGGGATTAGTTATTGCTGTTGAATTTAAAAAAAAATAGATCTGGATTAGGACACAGCTGGATTTTCAATATCACTTTCAGGATCTTTTCTGTCTCCAGAATGGATGCTTTCGTCTCTGTAGGTTTACTTTCCAAGAAAGCTTATTTCACATAATAAGAAAGTAGGAAGCTTACAACCCCCTCTTTATTGTTATTGTCCTGTGTGCCAGACAATGAGAGACATTTTCTCTTTCAGCACCACCAATCTTAGAGAAAACTCTGATTGGTCCTGCTATGGACCATCCCTCAGTCAGTCACATGGGTAAAACGTATTTAACTGGCTGTGCTGGGGTTATGTATCTATCTAACCATTGAGGAGGGAATAGAAGGGACAAAGGAAACTGTGTGGAGACCCCCTCAAATTGCATAAAATAAATCTGACATAGGAAAAAAAAATCTTCAGGAATCATTATATATAAGGAATATTCTGTGTATTCATTTTCAATACATTTGAGATGTGATTATTTGCTTCTCT
This sequence comes from Tamias sibiricus, assembly GCA_025594165.1. Lineage (NCBI taxonomy): Eukaryota > Metazoa > Chordata > Mammalia > Rodentia > Sciuridae > Tamias > Tamias sibiricus. Next base: position 83,703,495 of record CM046660.1, read on the forward strand.
GTTATTCATTTGAGTGAATATGCATACCTCATTGCCTTTTCACCATTGATACTCATGTGCCTTTCTAATTATTCATTTCCCAATTTAGCAGTTAACTTCTGTTCTTCAGAAAATCTAATTCAAAGTGATGCTGATATTGATGTATAATTTAATAGCTGTCAAATATATAGTCTTTTTTGAAAGTAACACAGAAATAACTGTAGATGAGAAATGATCTATAAACTAAAGAAATAGGAACAAAATGAAGGAAGGATGGAAAAAATATTTTGTAGGAGAAGAGACAAAATAAATTATTCAGTCTAAGTCGTACTTAGGCAAATATTTTAACATTATCTCACCAATTTTTAAGAATTACCCCATCAGAGATATTGTCACTTCAATTCAATTTTCAAATGGCAACCAAAATGCAGATTCAGATTAAATAAGTTGACAAAGACATTTAATGGTGAATAAATATGACTGAATTTCGTGACTTTTTTTCTCTATAAAATAGAGTATGTTTAAGAACATAAATATGTTTGATGGAGGGGGGGAGGAAGGTGAAGGAAAAGAGGGAGAGATAGAGTTAGAGAAAAGACAGAGGGAGATTTATCTCAGTTCTCCAGCTCCCACTGAGACCAGCTGAGTTCCCCACTGATACTATTTAATAGTTTACTTTTCTTCTGCCCAATCCTGCTTTCCTCGCTTTCCTCATTTGTTCTACAAATGTTAAGAACATACTTCAAAATACCTCTTGTGTTGCTAATATCTTTCTCAAATTTCATTACCAGGAAACTCAACTCATAATAGTTAATGCCAAGAGTCATCCTAGGGTGCCTGATCCAAGTTTGAACTTGAATCACATACTGCCTGGCTGATAACTAGGGCCCCATCACTGTGATAGATGGATAATCCCTTGCACAAGGTACCAGTGTAATGATTAAATCTTTGGCTTCTGCTTAACTGAAAGTACAGCAATGAAAGGAAAGGCACTGATAGATGCCACATCTCAGACTTTTGAAAGATCAGGGGAAAGTTGTAGATATAAAACCTATGCTATTAATGTTTACCCCAAACAATGGAGGCATTAGATAAGGGCCATGAAAGCTTGAGGTAGATTAAACCTCCTTCTAAGGATGAATATAAGAACAAAGAAAGAATAAATGTGGACCACACAAATATGCTCTCATGTCTGGAATTCAGAGAGCAAAAGAAAGCTGAAATCAGGACTAGGTCTGACATAAAGAATAGCAGAATGTGTCTTTTCAATTCCTTGGCCCATTTATTGATTGGGTTATTTGTTTTTTTGGAGTTAAGTTTTTTGAGTTCTTTATATATTCTAGAAATTAGTGCTCTATCAGATGTGCATGTCTTAAGTATTTGTTCCCAATTAGTTGGCTCTCTATTCACCTGACTGTTTCTTTTGCTGAGAAGAAGCTTTTTAATTTGAATCTATCCTATTCATTGTTTCTTGATATTAATTCTTGCACTGCAGGATTCTTATTAAGGAACTTGGGGCCTAATCCAACATGTTGGAAATTGGAGCTTACTTTTTCTTCTATTAGGCATATTGTCTCTGGTCTAATTCCTAGGTCCTTGATCCACTTTGAATTGAATTTTGTGCATGGTGAGAGATAAAGGTTTAATTTCATTTTCTTGCATATGGATTTCCAGTTTTCCCAGCACCATTTGTTGAAGAGGCTATCCTTTCTCCACTGTACATTTTTGGTGCCTTTGTCTAATATAAGATAGCTGAAACTATATATATTAGTCTCTGTGTCCTCACAATTCTGTACCATTGGTTTACCAGTCTGTTTTGGTGCCAATACCATGCTGTTTTTGTTACTAGTGCTCTACAGTAAAATTTAAAGTCTGGTATGGTGATGCCACCTGCTTCACTTTTCTTGCTCAGGATTGCTTTGGCTATTCTGGGTCTCTTATTTTTCCAGATGAATTTCATGACTACTTTACACAATTAATCAACAAATACATGAAAAAATGCTCAACATCGCTGGCAATTAGAGAGATGCAAATTAAAACTACTCTAAGATTTCTTTTTACCTCAGTTAGAATGGCAGCTATTAAGAACTCAAACAACAATAAATGTTTGAGAGGATATGGGGAAAAAGGCACACTCATACATTGCTGGTGGGACTGCAAAATGGTGCAACCATTATGGAAAGCATTATGGAGATTTCTTGGAAAACTGGGAATGGAACCACCCTATGACCCAGCCATCCCACTCCTGAGTCTATTCCCAAAGGACTTAAAAACAGCATATTACAGTGACACAGCCATCTCAATGTTTATAGCAGCACAATTCACAATAGCTAGATTTTGTAACCAACCTATATGTCCCTCAGTAGATGAATGGATAAAGAAAATGGGGTACATATACACAATGGAATTTTACTCAGCAATAAAAGAGAATAAAATAATGGCATTCACAGGTAAATGGATGAAGTTGGAGAATATAATGCTAAGTGAAGTTAGTCAATCTCAAAGATCCAAATATTGAATGTTTTCTCTCTTATAAGGAGGCTGATTCACAGTGGTATTGGGTTGGAGTACATAGGAGGATTAGAGGAACACTAGAAAGATCAAAGGGGAGGGAGAGGAAGGAAGAGAACAAGGGGGGAGGGAGGGGAAGGAAGGGAAAAAGGGGGGATGGAGGGGAAAAAAATAAAAAGGTGGTAGAATAAGATATATATCATTATCCTAAATGCATGACTGAAGATTTGAATGGTACGAATATACATTGTATACAAACAGTGTTATGTAAAAAGATGTTCTATATGTTTATTATGAATTATAATGCGTACTACTATTATAAATACAACAACTTTGAATAAAAAAATTTAAAAAAAGAAAAATGAAAAAAATAAAAAGAATGGCATAATGTGATTGATCAAATTTTGTTCATGTACAAATATGGCATACTAATTCCTACTCACATGTATGATTATAATGCACCAATAAAAATTAATTTAAAAAATAGCAGAGCCCTGGAAAAGGGAAAAATCCTCCAAATTGGCAAGTTTGCTCCATCATGACTACACATGAAGCTCCTTGATTGGGATTGGGGGAAGCAGGCCCCACCAAAATGATATAGGGACACCTGGATTGCTGGACTCAAAAATTTAAATTCTTAGATACTTTTGAACACTTGGATCTGCTAAAGTGTTCATTTCTTCTAGGTTAAAATTATGTGCTTTTTTCATTTTTTTTTTCTTGAAGATAATGTGGATCACTCTGTTTTGCTAGCCAAAATGTGTCCCCTTAGGATATTTCTCTGCTCAGGACAGCAGATGGACAACTGACCGAAAGTCTTAAGTGTTATCTAGAAGTGCTATGTCTTGAAGGAGAAGAGACAAACTATGCCAGAAAGTTGCCAGGACCTAGCTAAGATATACCAAGATCCATGAAGCAAAATTCTCATGAATGCTCTTGTTTGTTTAGTAAAGGTCATTTTTATGTTTTATATTAACCTTTATTAAACAAACAAAAACATTCATGTGAGGTTAACTCTATTTTGTTTCTGTTTTTCTGGGAGAGAAAAACATTTTCACAATATTATCCTGAAGAAAATTGATTTGGACAGACCTCCTAAAAATGACCCTCAAGGCCGAATAAGGAAGTATCTTCCTGTATTGCTACATTTTTTTCTTTATCCTCTTTCATGGGAGTTAGTTAATGATTACTAAAAAGTGGTTGCTTCCAGGATATCTGATAATAAAAGGACTCAGTATCTGGCAATCAGGTTCATGTGTAAAGTTGGCTTTAGTTAGGATAAGCTGTGTAAAAATCTCAGATAACATGAATAAAAACTTTAGTTTTAAAGGCCACACTTGATAAAAATTTATAATACCTAAAGTACTCATAAATTTTAGAGCTTTCTAAGTAGTTTCAGATTTATAGACATAAAAGGTACTCAGTCATGTTCATAGTTTTAGAGCTTCTCGTATGCCATCATTGTTGACTACATGATAACTCTAATATTGTCTTGGCTGGGAGAAGATATTTGAAAGAGCATAATCATTTATAAATAATTGCATTCAATTTTACAGACATGAAAATGAATACTTTGGTACTCTGATTCCAGTAAGTACAGTATTATAAACCTTTCAAATCATCCATAGTAATCATACTTTAATTGTAATACAAGGTGAATAGCTTTTATTCTAATAGGCATAGTACTACATGTTAATGAGCATCATATAAGTATACCTGATAAGCTTATATTCTCTGAATAAAATTAAATCTTTGGTTAGTTCTTCTAATAACCTTTCTTTGTTGAAAGTTTGGGCAAGTTACTGAAATGGGAAATGAGCCAAAATTCACCATGAGAAAGAAAGAAAAGTTTTAATTCAAACTGATACCTCTATAAGAGTCTCTTTTCTACTTCAAAAAGGGAAAATAATTTCTATGAGCAATTTCTATAATGAATGCATTCTCATAGAATGGATATAGATGCTGGATAGTGGGCTCATGTACAAAGTCATGCTCAAAAAACAAGAAGGGAGGGCTGAGGCTGTAGCTCAGTGGTAGAGCACTTGCCTCACATGTGTGAGGCACTGGGTTCAAACCTCAGCAAAACATAGAAATAAATACATAAAAGTATATTGTGTCAATTTATAACTAAAAAAATTAGAAAAAAAATAAGAAGGGAAAAATTAAAGATAACATCTATCCCCTCTTCCCATGGATGAATACCACCAGGAAACAGGCTTTTTCCAAAGGTCAAATATATCTCAAATTTCACCTATCATGAGCCATATTTATATTAAACATCATTATTAAGTTGTTTCTTCCTTAATGAAGTTTCTGCAATCCAAAGTATGCCTAATAAAAGACTATGCAATGCTTAATAGGTTCATAACTTTGAAATTCCCTGTTTGAGCTGTGCTTGTAGTAATAATATCCAAGTTCCACTGCATTATCACATTTTTCCTTGGATAAAGAGAATTTAAGAATATTTTATCAATATCTCCAGAGGTTGTCCACCTTACCACTTTAGACTTTATCATTACTTTCCTCTGTCTCCCTGAAAATAATTTTGTTTTTCAAATATTCTCACTAGTTTCTTTCAAAGGAACAGCAGTATGAATATATCAGTAGAACAATCTAATATTTTCTGTGGTATTCTTCTGCAAATCAAAGCAACATGGAAAACAGCAAGAATTAGAAACCAGCACCACCATTTCTACTAACTTACAAACAATATTTTAGGTGAAACCTCATTGTTGGTAAGATTGTAAATTAATACATTTGCAGGGAAATGTAATGATGTACATCAAAATTACATCAAAATTAAAAATAAATATATTCTTTCAAATGAAATGCCAATTCTTGGACGTTATCTTGCTTTTACTTATATGCATATGAAATGGTGTATACGTGAAGTTGTCTATTTAAAGACATCTTAACAACAAAAATTATATGAAATATAAATGATCATCAAAAGATTAAAAATTATGACAATCACCCTTAATTTGTATCATGTGTACTAAAATTTTTTCTGTGTCAAAATAAGGATCATAATAATATACTTAATACAAATTTTTTCATGTAAAAAATATGTCCACATTGAGAACCTCTGGAAGGGTACTCAAAAAATTAATAAAGGTTATTTTCTGGGGATTATGCATTATTTTCTGGGGGAGAAGACTGTAAGACTAAAACCGTGGTTGTCAATCAGGAACAATTTTTCTTAGAGAGGACATTTTAGAATAACATGAGATAGTTTTGTTTATCACAAATGGGGAAGGAATGCTATTGGTATTTAGCAGGTAGAGGCCAGAGATGCTGGTAAAGATACTAAAATGAAAAAGATAGCTAGCCCTATAACAAGGAGATATCATTCAAGCCAAAAATTTCAACATTGGCAAAGTTCCAGAAATGTTAGAGTAAGACCAAATATATTTACTTTGTAGTTTTGTATCAAATTTTGTCTTTTTATATTTCAAAAATTAAATTTAAAAATATAATATCTTAATCTTTTTCTCTTTGCTTTCTTTTAAGGTTAATCTTGTGTTAATATCACAAATAGATAAAATAATAGAATGAGAACTTATACACTATTACCAAATTTGCAGAACTATATTTCTTTATCTGTATGGAAATACTCTACATGGAAAATATGAAACAGTAGGAGTTGCATTTGGTATTTATTCAGGAAACTATCATAAAAGAAAAACCTCCAATGTCGTGGAAGTATCTATCAAAGATTTATCATCAAAATATATTTTTCAAAATTTATTGTTAATATTTTTATTAGCCGGGCGCAGTGGCGTACGCCTGTAATCCCAGCACTTTGGAGGCTTAGGCAGGAGGATCGGGAGTTCAAAGCCAGCCTCAGCAATGGCGAGGCACTTAGCAACTCAGTGAGACCCTGTCTCTAATAAAATACAAAAAAGGGCTGGGGATATGGCCCAGTGGTTGAGTGCCCCTGAGTTCAATCCCCATTACCAAAAAAAAAAAAAAAAAAAAAAAAAAAAAAAAAAAAAAAAAATTATTAATTTGTATATGTGATTGGTTTCATTTTAGGTAAAATTCAACTTCTTCACTTTTTTATTTTAAACTAGCATGAAGAGCTATCTTAATCTGAATTCTACATGGCCCTAGTAGCATGTATTAGGCATTTAATATACCCCTAGAATACTGTCTCTTTAATAACACTTGCTCTATTCTTATATAAAAGGACATACTAGGAATGCTCATTCTTCAGCAGACAGTTCAATGCCATATATATTTCATGTAACATGTATTCCCATGGATGCAAAGGCTGAATGTATCAATGCAGGATCCTTACAGTGGAACCAGTACTTTTGATATAGATGTAGGAACATTTTGATACTGTGCATAAAGTATTATTTTGTAACCAGGCATTGGTATGCAATAGTTGTTTCCCATCAGGAACCATATGATGGAAATCAGGCATATTATTCAAGTAAATCAAATGTACCTGAACTTTAATAAAATCTGGATAATATGTAGCCTCTTACATTTCAATGTTCACATTAATACCATCATTCCTAGAATCCAATACATAACAACAGGTTTTTAGTTCTCTTTCATTGTCTCTTCTTGGTTTTCCAGGATTACAGGAGGAGATATGCTACTTGTATCCACAGTTCAACATAAGTTGCCACCTGTCCATAACCTGATTCCAAGAACCACCATCATTGTTTCCACTGTCTTTGGTTTCATTTAAAGAATTACTACTGCAGGGATCAATATTTTCAGTCTATGAAGTGATACACAATTTTGGCAGTTTCTTGGGTAGAAAGTGAATAAATTCTTCCCCAATATTGTTATTCTCAGTTGGTGATGTGGAGAAAATCTCAAAGAGTTGAACTGTTTTAGAGTTCAGTGAGAAAGCTCCTTTCCTTTCCTGTGTCATAGGTCATTTTGTGATTGAAATAACAAACCATTTCACCCACTTGGGGTCATGCTTTACCTGAAACAGTACTCCATTGTTACATTTCATTCTCTGAACCAACCTACCTCTTTATAATAAGCCCTATATTCTACTTTTCCTTTATGGTGAATTTTCTCTCATAGGACTCATCTCTTCCATTCATAACCAGATAAGGCTGTTTACATCTGCCTGGATTCCAACCAGAACATGGAACTGCTTATATGTTTATTTGCTTGATTGAGTGGTAGTAGTTTAAGTTTGTTTCTTATGGCTCAAACCAAAACATACTAAGTGCTCAATATGGATTTGTTGACTAGTTGGGATCTCTAAAAAGTTTCAAAGTTCAATTAAAGAGAGAAAATGCAAAACATATACTGAAATGAATTAACAATCTTGAGCATGTGTTTTTATTATTAATTTGAGCCAACTCCTTATACAGTTGATATTTCTCTTAAGTTTCCTTTTCCCCACTGAGGAAGTGATCATTTTTAATTAGAATCAGCAGTGAATCTATCAAGATAATAGATGGGATAGAATTTTATATGACTCCACAGAAAGAGAATTCTGAGGTATACTAAATAATCTGCCTAAATTTTTAGATTTAGTAGGGAGTTGAATTTAAAATTATTTTTATTTCCTTTGACATTATGGCTTCAGAATTTTGTTTAAATGTACCAATTCTACTAATTGCTTTCTGCCTCTTCCTTAATCAGGAGAGACCTTCACAACTTCATAAAGGAGAGAAATAAAACAATTTAGAAAGATGTCCAAAGCCACTTAAGAAAGTAAACTATAAAAAAGTACCTTTCTAATGACATGTGGTCATCTAATGCCAACTATGTTGCCTTTTAAAATTTTCCATTATGATTCTAACAATTGTATAGTAAACTGCTTCTTTATATTTTCACATTAGTTCTTCTTTATGAATGGAAGACCTTAGCCCATTTTCCCCTATTTGGGGAAAAATGATTTTTGTGTATGCATAACTATAGTGGCAAAGAACTAAGGCAAATTCTAGATAGATGATTGTTTCTTTTGAACAACTGGTTTATTGAAATAACTGAGATTAAATCAATGATGAAATTTGTAACATTGATTTGCTTTTATTTTTGTCACATACAATTTCTCATGTATTTTATCATAATCATCTGCTGATCCAACATATTGATGTTTGTAACACATTGATATTATCACTGATTTTAAAATTGTAAGGCCAACATGAAATAATAAGACAAATATATACTAGTTATCTGAAAGCTGTTAGAAATATTAAAATGATGACATTAATTATTTAACTGTAACTGTACGGTCTTTTATTCTTTTTTTATGGATCTAGGGATAAACTCAAGGATTCGTGCATGCTTGGCAAGTGCTCTAACACTAGTTACATTCCTGGCCCTTTCCTTCTTAATTTGTTATAATTTATTACAGAACATGAGACTTATAAAAAAAAACATGTTAAGAGAGGAGAAATTCATTCATTCAACAATCACTTATTTAATATTTACTATGTATGAGTCAGATACATGCTAGATTCTGGTTACAACAAAAATCTATAAGCTTTCTGCCATTAGGAAATTTATTACCCATCTGGAAGAGACATATCTATAAACAGATAATAAAAAATAAAAATATGAAATGTCAGAAATAAATTTACTTTTATAACTTAGTAAAGGTGATATCCTCAAAAATTATTCTATTAAAACACCTAGAAATACCACATCAGACATTCCAAACATTCTTTTAAATATATGACTGATGTTTTAATAATGTGCAAACAAAAGCATGAAAGAAAACCTGGAAACAGCATTGATGGGTTTTCCCTGCAGCTGCCTTGAGAACAACATTGATGTGGGTAATGGTGGGTTTTAATGGCCATGTGGCCTCCCAGGGAATGAGGGCTTCCTGTACAGGTGGAGGTTTAAAGCCAAGTCCACTGAATACACCTTTCACTAAGAAGATGGAACAAAGAAATGACCAGGAAACTTACTATCAAAGTCTTTGTTCTAGCAAAGGAAAATATTCTTCTTCCAGAATTTTTTAACCATAGGTATTTCCTCATTAAGAATGGGATTCAGATTTAGGCTAGCTGAATAATCCATAAAAATCCCAATTTAGAAACCAATATTAGAGGTTTCTGGAACAAAATATGCCAAATTCTCTCTGAAGGAAAGTATCCAAAAATCTGGAATTGTAGCACTCTTTCCAGGCAGGAATTAACAAACCACATACATAGATAGGAAAACCATTGCCATCCATAGGTTAGTAGAAAAAAGTAGCAGGAGCATTATTTTCAGAAAAACTTTTAATACAGATATAAAAGATGAGTGTGCTCAAAATATTTTAAAAATAAATGGGGAATGAAAAATATTAGCAAAGAATAAAGTGTTATAAAAAACCAGACATATGAAAAAAGCAAATACACTTAAAGAAATATGAAGTAAATCCATATAATTTTAAATTAGTGGGTATGTTACCAAACAAATTATACGTAATTAGTGAGCTGGAAGCTAGAGCTGTAGAAATTACTAGAATTCACCATAGAGAGACAAAAATTTAGAAAAGAGGCATACATCAAGAGGGACCAAATGAAAAATTCTCCCATACAATTGAACCTTTAGAAAGAGAGAGTAGGGAAAAAAGAGAAATCATTTGAAGAAACAATATTGAAAAAACTTTCAAAACATATAAAAGATATAAATACTCAACATGCAGCAAAGAAATATAAAATAAAAATTTCACCCATAAACATATTATACTAAACTTACAGAATACAAAAAGCAAACAAATGGTCTTAAATTCAGCAAAGAAAAGAGATAGATGTCTACAAAAGAAAGATATTACCTTGGTAGTAGTATTCTAAAGGGCATTAATGAAAACCAGAGATAGTAGAGGAATACTTTTAGAAGTCTCAGATAAAATAATTATTCACTTAATGTACGATCCTTTTTTTTTTTTTTTTTTTTTTTGGTACCAGGAATTGAACTCAGGGTACTTGACCACTGAGCCACATCCCCAGCTGCATTTTGTATTTTATTTAGAGATAGGGTCTCACTGAGTTGCTTAGCACCTCACTTTTGCTAAGCTAGCTTTGCACTCATGATCCTCCTGCCTTAGCCTCCAAATTATAGGTGTGCACCACTGTTCCTGGCCCATTCTCTTATTATTATATATTGAATGACACATTCAAGAATAAAAAAGAAATAACATAAAAATACATGAATGGGCTTCTGTATGCAATAAAGGAACTGATCAAGGTGTACATCAAAAATAAACACAATTAATCCAGATTAAGATGCAAGAAAGATGAACAACAAAGAAATTGGTAAAATTGTAGATAAATCTAAGTAAACTAATATAAACATATCATGAATAATTATTTTAGGAAAAATTCAAATGGAACTATACTTTGAAACAAATAATAGTGAAGATTTGAAGACAGTAATTAGAGTTACAGTACTTTGAAATCCATTTATTGATCACTAGGAAAATTGAGAGATTGATGAATAGCATGCTTTGTTAGTAGTGTGACAAATATTAAGTGTGAAAAATCAAGACAAGAATTAGAGTCAATAACTTTCAATTTACTAGAATCAAAACAGTAATAGTTTTTAAGTTACAATGGAAATAAAAAAGTTATAAAAGGCAAAATCAAATAAAATTATAAAAAATATATGTAAAATATGTCATCAATTATAAGTATAACTCTACTAATTTGTGGGTCACCACAGTGTTTTCATAAAAGCATAGAGAGCAAATGTGTTAGGTCATATGTTCTTTGTCATTATTATTCAGCTTCACCATTATAATATGAAAGCAGGAAAAAATGACATATAAATGAGTGAATAAGCTCTGTTTCAATATAATTTTATTTTTAGAAGCAGCGAGCCTATCCCATTTGGCCTCCAGGTCATATGTTGCTAATCTCTTCCTAAACTTTCAAGTCAAAAGAAAAACATAGAATTGTCTTTTTTTATCATTTAAATTCCAGCAATGTGGTATTTACAAAAGAAAAATTTAAAACATATGGAAGAGAGCATTTGAAAATAATAAAGATAGAAAATGATGTGCCAAGCATAAAATAAAGAAGTTGTTATATTGATGTCAAACAAAGGAAGTTTTAGGGCAGAAAAAAATTAAGAACAGAGAATAGGATAAAAGACTCTACTAGAAATCTATATAATTTTAAACATGTGTATGAACTAATAGCATAGTATCAAATATATGTATGTGCATGTACATAAGTAGCAGAAATTGATCATCATAATGGGAGATGTTAGTATCTTATTCTCAGTAACTGAAAATGAGCCAGACATAAACTTAATAAGGATATAGAAGATTTTGGCAACACAACATTAATTTAAAGGACATATGTTTTATCCTGAAGCCAATAATTAGAAAATTAATAACTTCTCAAGCACATATAGGAGATACTTGAAAACTATCTCATACTATGCTGTAAGATAAAATTGACAAATTGTAAAGCTTAGTATCTTAAAGACTATAAATTAGGAAAAAAAAAACAATAAAACAAATCAAAGCTTCTATTTAGAAACAAAAAGTCCTTCTTAATAACACAACAAGTTATTCTAATGGAAATCAGAAAATACTTCAAATTTAGCAGTGAAAATACATCATAACAAAGCTCGTAAAATATAAATAAAAATTGGCACTAGAAGAGAAATTTTAAGCAATAAGCATATATATTAACAAGTAAGAAGCCTGAAATTGATGAATTATTCAATTTTAAAAGTTAGAATAAAAATGAGAATGAAATTAAAAAAAAATCATTTGAATGAAGAAAACAATAAAAAAGCAAAAATAACTAATGTATAAAAAATAATGGTACAAGCCAGAACTGGTGGTGCACATCTGTATTCCCAGCTACTCAGGAAGATGAGGAAAGACAATTGCAAGTTGAAGTCCAGCTTGGGTGTGTTAGGGAGACCAGGCCTCAAAATAAAAATTGGAAAAGCTAGAGATGTGGCCCTGGTGAAGTGCCCCTGGGTTCAGTCCCCAGTACAAAATAATAATAATAGAGTTCACCTGGCCTCCAGGGCCCAGAGTAGCCGCTCTCTGCTGGTGCACGCAGGGCCCGACCTGAGGAAAAGTCCTCTCCACTCCCCGGGGAAGTGCGAACTGCCCAGCTGCAACCTGAAAAAGAGTTCTGCGGAAATGCTGTTGAGCCTGAGGAGAACGCCACCATATTTGAGGAAAGCAGTGGCTGACCAGGACAAAGAAACAAAGAAGAAAGGAAAAGTAGCTGCAGACATCCAGGGATCCGCCAACGCTCTGAGAACAGCACACACCTGGGTGAGACTCTGGCAACCAGCAGGGGAGGGCGTGTCTGAGGCTAGGGCAGCGGCCCCAAGAAGGTACAACTGTGGGTGGGCTTGGGGAAAGGGTGCCTTCTGGAGGGTCCCTTTCCCTGTGCCATTCAGCTGTTGACACACAATCCCCCTGAGCCACTCTTCCGCTGTGCCATTCTGCAACTGCACAAAGATGCAGCCTTGACTCCACTAGCAGGATCGCTGACTGGACGTGATCCGGGTCAATTTACTTAAACTGGAAGGGAAAAAAGAAGGGTTTCACAGGGTCCATTTTGTTTCAGACTAGTTCCTGGGTTTAACTTTTTTGTTTGTTTGTTTGTTTGTTTTGATATTTTTGGTTTGTTTGTTTTTGCTTTGATTGACAGTGTGTTTGTTTGCTTCCGCTACTCTTTTCTTTCTTTCCTTTCTTCCTTCTCACTTTTGTATCTTTTCTTCTTCCTTCATCTTCCCTATTTATACCCTGCCATTGCATACTCAACAGAGGCAAAAACAAGTTATATGCAGAAATTGGGATTTCTAGAACGGGTGCAATTGAAATATATAGCAAAGTGGAGTTATATATACTTTATTCTCTATTTTTTTGACTCATTCTCTCTCTCCTCTCTCTTACACTAATTTCTACTCATTGGTCATTTTTTTTTTCTTTTCCATCTTTCTTTATTTCTTCTCTCAACTGCTGCATAAGTTAGGTTTATATATAAATTGAACTTTCCACCTAATCATTCACACCATTCTCTTTCCTCTCTCATCTGCTGATACTAAACCACTTCAATAGAACTCTCTTTTCATACATTCTAAGAAAGAACAAGTCAATACACTCACTTCCTTCTTCCTAAATATATCACCTCTGTGTCCATTACTTGAAACTATAAAACCCCATCAGAAGTGTACAGAGTAAATTGGAAACAATATCTGGGCTAACTCAATCTGTATATTGTGATCAAACAGGGATTTTCTGAATAGAAAGTGTTTGATTTTAAAGTGTAAAGGAAATATAAAGGGATCTGATAGCATTGTACTACAGGAGCAATGTAAGCTTTTAAGGTAAAATCAAAATAGTCAAGGTCCCACAGTGCAAGAAGAATAGATGCACAAGCAATATGAAGAAACAAGGGAAGAAATTGATACAAACAAATCAATATACCTCCTCAGTAGATTCCATGGCAAGCACAGTTGGTGAAATGCCAGAGATGGAATTTAGAAATTACATATTCCAAATGTTTGCGGAACTTAAGAATGAACTCAAAAATGAGATGAGGGAGCAAATACAGGTGGTAAAAGATCATTTTGACAAAGAACTCCATAAACAAATACAGGAAGTAAAATATTACTTCAATAGGGAGACAGAGGCTCTAAAGAGAAACCAAACAGAAATTCCAGAAATGAAAGAAGCAATAAACCAAAATAAAAGCTCAATCGGAAGTATCACCAACAGAGTAGATCACTTGGAAGAAAGAACCTCAGACAATGAAGACAAAATATATATCCTAGAGAAAAATCTAGATTACACAGCAAACATGATAAGAAACCAAAAACAGAACATTCAAGAATTATGGGAAAACATAAAAAAACCAAACATAAGAGTGATTGGGGTAGAGGAGGGGGCAGAGGTTCAAGCCAAAGGAATGAGTAATTTATTTAATGAAACAATTACAGAAAATTTTCGGAATGAATGGGAAAACCAAGTTCAAGAGGCTTACCGAACATAAAACGTACAAAATCACAACAGATCCACACCAAGGCACATTATAATGAAAATGCCTAATTTACTGAGCAAGGAAAGAATATTAAAAGCCACAAGAGAAAAAAAGCAGATTACATAAAGGGAGAAACCAATCAGACTATGTTCAGGTTTTTCAACCCAGACCTTAAAAGCAAGAAGATCCTGGAATAGCATATTTCAAGCTCTGAAAGAAAAGGGATGTCAACCAAGAATCTTATATCCAGCAAAATTAAGCTTTAGATTCGAAGATGAAATAAAAACCTTCCACAACAAGCAAAAGTTAAAAGATTTAGCAACTCGAAAACCAGCACTTCTGAACATTCTGGGCAAAAATTTTCATGAAAAAGAAGAGAACAATAACAACAAAAATCAACAAAGGGAGATATTAAACTAAGGGAAATACCAACCAGAAGAGAAACCAAATCAAGCTAAAGACCATAATGAAAATAAAAATGGATGGGAATAAAAATCACATCTCAATAATAACCCTGAATATTAATGGCCTAAACTTGCCATTCAAAAGATACAGATTATCGGAATGGATTAAAAGTAATGACCCAACATTTTGCTTTCTCCAAGAAATACACCTCATAGAAAAAGACAACAACAGACTGAAAGTGAAAGGCTGGGAAAAGTCCTATCACTCATATGGGCTGCAGAAGCAAGCAGGGGTTTCCATACTCATTTCAAATAAGGTAGACTTCAAGCCAAAGCTAATCAAAAGGGACAAAGATGGATATTTCTTACTACTTAAGGGAACCATTCATCAACAGGATATAACAATCATAAATCTATTTGCCCCAAATAATGGAGCACCTACATTAATCAAACTCTTCTCAAGTTCAAGAGTAAAATTGACCAGAACACAGTTATTCTAGGGGACTTCAACACACCTCTCTCACCAATGGATAGATCATCCAAACAAAAGCTAAACAAAGAAATTTTGGGCCTCCTCAAAAGAATTAATAACTTAGACCTAATGAACATATATAGACTATTTCATCCCTCAGTAAAAGAATACACTTTTTTCTCAGCAGCACATGGCTCCTTCTCCTAAACAGACCATATATTATGTCACAAGGCAACTCTCAGCAAATATAAAAAAATAGAGATACTACCCTGAACTCTATCAGACCATAAAGGGATGAAATTGGAATTCAATGACAAAACAAGGAATAAGAAAAACTACGCCAACAACTGGAAGCTAAACAACATGCTACTGAATGAACAAGGGGTTGAAGAAGACATCAAAGAGGAGATTAAAAAATTTCTAGAGGTAAATGAGAACACAGATACATTGTATAGAAATCTCTGGGACACTATGAAGGCAGTAGTAAGAGGAAAATTCATTGCACTGAGTTCATTCCTTAAAAGGAAAAAAAAAAAAAAACAACAAATAAATGACTTAACATCACACCTCAAAGCACTAGAAAGAGAAGAACAGATCAACACCAAGAGCAGCAGAAGACAGGAAATAATTAAAATCAGAGCAGAAATTAATGAAATGGAGACTAAGGAAACAATTCAAAGAATTGAGAAAACTAAAAGTTGGTTCTTTGAAAAAGTAAACAAAATTGACAGACCCTTAGCGATGCTAATGAAAAGAAGAAGAGAAAAAACTCAGAATGCTAACATTCATGATGAAAAAGGGAATATCACAACAAACACCTCAGATATACAGAAGATAATTAGAAATTACTTTGAAAACTTGTACTCTAATAAAATAGAAAATACTGAATGCATTGACAGATTTCAAAGAATTGACAAAACTAAAAGTTGGTTCTTTGAGACCCTTAGCGATGCTAATGAAAAGAAGAAGAGAAAAAACTCAGAATGCTAACATTCATGATGAAAAAGGGAATATCACAACAAACACCTCAGATATACAGAAGATAATTAGAAATTACTTTGAAAACTTGTACTCTAATAAAATAGAAAATACTGAATGCATTGACAGATTTCTAGAGTCATATGATTTGCCTAAACTGGATCTAGAGGCTATAAACAATTTAAACAGATCAATTACAAGTGAAGAAATAGAAGATGTCATCAAAAAGCTACCAACAAGGAAAATTCCAGGACCTGATGGGTTTACAGCCGAGTTCTACAAGACTTTCAAAGAAGAACTAATACCAATGCTCTTCAAACTATTTCAAGAAATAGAAAAAGTGGGAGCTCTCCCAGACTCTTTCTATGAGGCCAATATTACAATTATTCCAAAGCCAGGCAAAGACACATCCAAAAAAGAAAACTTCAGGCCAATATCTTTAATGAACATTGATGCTAAAATCCTCAACAAATTCTGGCAAATTGGATACAAAAACATATCAAAAAGATAGTGCACCACTATCAAGTGGGGTTTATTCCAGGGATGCAAGGATGGTTCAACATTCGGAAATCAATAAACATAACACATCAAATCAATAGACTTAAAGATAAAAATCATATGATTATATCAATAGACACAGAAAAATCATTTGACAAAATACAACACCCCTTTATGCTCAAAACACTGGAAAAACTAGGAATATCAGGAACATATCTTAACATTATAAAAGCTATTTATGCAAGTCCCAGAGCTAACATTATCTTAAATGGAGAAAAATTGAAAGCATTCCCTCTAAAAACTGAAACAAGACAGGCATGCCCCCTTTCACCACTGCTATTTAACATAGTACTCTGGCCAGAGCAATTAGACAGACGAAAGAAATTAAAGGGATCCAGATAGGAAAAGAAGAGCTCAAATTAGCATTATTTGCTGATGACATGATAATATACCTAGAAGACCCAAAAAACTCTACCAGAAAACATTTACAACTAGTATATGAATTCGGCAAAGTAGCAGGATACAAAATCAATACCCATAAGTCAAAGGCAATTTTGTACATCAGTGATGAAGCCTCTAAAAGGGAAATGTTGAAAACTACACCATTTAAAATAGTATAAAAAAAAAAAATACCTGGGAACTAACTTCACAAAAGAGGTAAAAGAACTCTATAAGGAAAATTATAGAACACTAAAGAAAGAAATCATAGAAGACCTCAGAAGATGGAAAGACCTACCTTGCTCTTGGCTAGGTAGAATCAATATTGTCAAAATATCCATACTACCAAAAGCATTATACAGATTTAATGCAATTCCAATCAAAATCCCAATGTCATCCTTCAAAGAAATAAAAAAAGCAGTCATGAAATTCATCTGGAAAAATAAGAGACCCAGAATAGCTAAAGCAATCCTGAGCAAGAAAAGTGAAGCAGGAGGCATCACCATACCAGACTTTAAATTATACTATAGAGCAATAGTAACAAAAACAGCATGGTATTGACACCAAAACAGACTGGTGGACCAATGGTACAGAATTGAGGACACAGAGACTAATACATATAATTTCAGCTATCTTGTATTAGACAAAGGCACCAAAAATGTACAGTGGAGAAAGGATAGCCTCTTCAACAAATGGTGCTGGGAAAACTAGAAATTCATATGCAAGAAAATGAAATTAAACCTTTATCTCTCACCATGCACAAAATTCAATTCAAAGTGGATCAAGGACCTAGGAATTAGACCAGAGACAATATGCCTAATAGAAGAAAAAGTAAGCTCCAATTTCCAACATGTTGGATTAGGCCCCAAATTCCTTAATAACAATCCTGTAGCGCAAGAATTATTACCAAGAATTAATGAATGGGATAGATTCAAACTAAAAAGCTTCTTCTCAGCAAAAGAAACAATCAGTGAGGTGAATAGAGAGCCAACTAATTGGGAACAAATATTTAATACATGCACATCAGATAAAGCCCTAATTTTTAGAATATATAACGAACTCAAAAAAACTTGACACCAAAAAAACAAATAACCCAATCAATAAATGGGCTAAGGAATTGAAAAGACACTACTCAGAAGAAGATACACAATTAATCAACAAATACATGAAAAAATGCTTAATATTGCTGGCAATTAGAGAAATGCAAATCAAAACTACTCTAAGATTTAATTTCACTACAGTCAGAATGGCAGCTATCAAGAACACAAACAACAATAAATTTTGGAGATGTTGTGGGGAAAAAGGCACACTCATACATTGCTGGTGGGACTGCAAATTGGTGCAACCGCTATGGAAAGCAGTATGGAGATTTCTTGGAAAACTGGGAATGGAACCACCCTAGGACCCAGGAAACCCACTCCCGGGTCTATTCCCAAAAGATTTAAAAACAGCATATTACAGTGACACAGCCACTTCAATCTTTATAGCAGCACAATTCACAATAGGTAGGTTGTGGAACCAACCTAGATGTCCCTCAGTAGATGAGTGGATAAAGAAAATGTGGTATATATACAAAACGGAATTTTACTCAGCAATAAGAGAGAATAAAATAATGGCATTTGCAGGTAAATGGATGAATTTGGAGAATATGATGCTAAGTGAAATTAGTCAATCTCAAAAATCCAAATACCAAATGTTTTCTCTGATATAAGAAGGCTAGTTCACAATGTTGTTGGATGGGGGTACATAGGAGGATTAGAGGAACACTAGAATGGTCAAAGGAAAGGGAGGGGAAGGGGGAAACAAGGGGGTATGGAGGGGGAAAAAAAGAAAAATAAAGTTGGTGGTTGAATGAGATGGATATCATTATCCTAAATGAATGATTAAAGATCTGAATGGTACTTGTATATTTTGTATACAAACAGTTGTATGTAAAAAGATGCTATATATGTGCAGTATGAATTGTAATACATACTACTATTATTAAAAAAAAAAACAGACACTTTTTAACAAACATAACCAAAATGCTGTTATTGCACTAAAAAAATAAAATTTCTCCTTTTCATATTAAAATTAGATTTAAATTAATAATAATAATAATAATAATATACAGTGAAAAGCTCATCCAAATTAGAAGTTGGTTCTTTGAAAAGACTGTCTTGGCCCTACCCTGAAAGTAAGTCCAAATACAAAGGATAAATAAACATGCTACATTTTAGTAGGAAGAGTGACCCCAGGGAATGCAAATGTAGTGCAAGTGAATTGAAGAAGCTGAGGATTAAAGTGAATCTTTTTTACTTCAGTTGGAAAATTCACGCCATCATGTAGAGTTGTGATTACAAATAGGCACTGGTGCTTCTACTGCACAGCATATGAAGCATCAATTAGAATAGGTACTCCATCAGGTAGAATGAGTACAGTATTTAAAACACAACTAATAAGATATTTTTCTTCTAGAAATCAAAGCAAATATTGGTGGAGAAAGACTTGATCATAATCTTGAAAAGTTTAATTTATACCCTTTTGATGTCTATTTTCATGTGAATTCATTGTGTGCATCGGATAATGTAATTAAATTTTGGAAAGTGAATAAAAAAGAAGCAGCAGCAGCTAAGGAGGGATGAAAAGATAGGGTTGTGTTATGGAATTGGCTACAGATCAGAGTTATTAACCCATCTCATGGACCATTTCTTTAGAAGCCTTATTTACTGCATCTCAGCATAGTACTTTCTGGGGAGAGAGCAGCAAGGAGAGAAAGTATGTACCCACCGGGGATTGAACTCAGGGGCACTCGACCACTGGGCTACATCCCCAGGCCTCTTTTTGTATTTTATTAGAGACAGGGTCTCACTGAGTTGCTAAGTGTCTCACC
The DNA here is from genome assembly GCA_025594165.1 of Tamias sibiricus. Taxonomy (NCBI): domain Eukaryota; kingdom Metazoa; phylum Chordata; class Mammalia; order Rodentia; family Sciuridae; genus Tamias; species Tamias sibiricus. The sequence continues at coordinate 83,723,583 of CM046660.1, forward strand.
ATTGCTGAGGCTAGCTTTGAACTCTCGATCATCCTGCCTCAGCCTCCCAAGTGCTGGGATTATAGGCGTTTGCGCCACTGTGCCCAGCTAAGATTAGTCCCTTTATCTTCTCTTTACAGTTAAAAATTCTTGGATCCCAAATAGCTTCTCCTGAAGTCTCACAGCTCAACACGAAAAGGTAACCGAGATTAAAATTCAGTAAGTGAAGACATAAATGTCTGGTTAATTTGAAGCTGCATGAAGTTGGTCACCTCTTAGGTAGAACTGGCCAATGCCACTGCAGCAACTAGAAATGTGGCCAAAATACCCAGAGGCCTTTGAGGCTGAGACCATCTGAAGTGGTGTAGGAGAGCTTTTTTTGAAGAAGAAAGAAGGAGGAGAAGAAGGGGAGTGGGGGAGAAGAAAAACATAACTTTAACAAGTCTCTTCAATAAAAGAAAAAAAATTAAAAATATTGAAGAAAAAAATATATGAATACATTTGAAAAATAGAACAAAAATAGTTTCTTAGGAAAATATAGAAGAAATTAGGTAAACTGAACAAATCAATAACTATCAAAAGAAATTACACTCATGGCTTAAGATGTATCCCCCGAAATGTATGCCAGGTTTGGACAGTTTTAACAATGTGAAAAGAGAGTTTCAGTCTTACGTATGCTTTCAAAAAGAAAGAAAAAATAAACAAAAGATTATAAGCCAAATCCAACAAAATATTGTAGTATATAATTATATAAATACATAAATTATATTTATCTATAAAATTTGTTTGGTTTAGTTCAGGAATGCAGTAATACCTTGAGATCTGAATTTCTTAATGTAATTTACCAGATTTAAAAAAAAAAAAACATACGAAGCTCTATAGTTATCTCAACAAATGCAGGAAAAACACTCAATTAAAAACATCTGGGGGATCGAAGATGACGGATTAGAGGAAGACACACTTCAGGACAGCTCCGTGGAAAGAATCCAACAAAGCAGATAAATTGCCTTTCATCATATATATATATAAGCTGAAAATACCGATCTCCTGGATGATTTGATGACCACTACCAGAGAGAGAAAGAGACAAGCTGTCTGCAGCGGCTGGAGCCGCGAGGCTCCTGCAAAACCGCCTGGGTGGTGCACAGGCCATCCGAAACAAAGTCAGTGTGGGGAGACCGCGCTACTACTGCAACCCCAGCCAAACTCACGGCACACCAGCGTGAAACCAGCGATAAAAACCAGCGATAACAGCCGGCGGGATTGGTGCTGGGGAACCATGGGAGACCGCGGGTCCACAACACCAGTTCAAATCCACACTCCGCCTGACACGACCCTCAGTAGTGGGGCCCCGGACAGAGAGGCGCAGAGATCTGTGATCAGCAAACAGGGGCAGAGTCGAGCGGGCCACAGTCCGAAGCAGCGCTGTCTGCACCACAGTCACAGGTGTGGCTTCCCGGTGCTACTTCGGCAGGGAGACATCCACCCAACAGCTTTGAAATCGATCGGCGAGGATACGGGAGTCTGCGGAGCTGCTGTTGACTGGAAGGAGAGCACCGCCATCTTTGAAAGCTCCAGACAAAGGGGAGGACACGGAGAGCGACAGCTGCAGCCATCCAGGGACTCTCCAGCTCTCTGAAGACAATGCACAATTGGGTGAGACTCCGGTGGTCAGCAGGGGAAGGCGTTTCTGAGGCTAGCGCAGCAGCAACAAGAGGCTGCAACTGTGGGTGGGCTTGGGGAGGGGGTGCCTTCTGGAGGGTCCCCTTCCTGGTGCCATTCATCTGCTGACACACGCAAAACCCCCTGGGCCACTCCTTCACTGAACCGTGCAGCCACTGGCCTAAGATGCAGCCTTGATTTCACTGACAGGATCGCAGACTGTCTGGACGTGGTCCAATGGCAATTGGTTTGAACTGGAAAGGAAAAAAAAGAGGGGGGGGCTTCCCAGGGCCCGTTTTGTCTGAGACTTGGGATTCGACTTTTTTTTTTTTTTTTTCCTTTTTGTTGGTTTGCTTGTCTTGTTGGATTGCAGGGAGGCTTTTGTTTGTTTGTTTATTTTTTCTTTTTCTTTTTTTGGCTTTGTTTTGTTCTGCTTTTTTTTTTTTTTTTTTTTTTTTCCTTCCGCATTGATTGTTAGTGTGTTTGTTTGCTTCTGCTCCTTTTTTCTTTCCTTCTTTTCTTCCTTCCCACTCTTGTATCTTTTCTTCCTCCTTCATCTTTCATGTTTACATCCTGCCAGTGCATACTAAACAGAGGCAAAAACAAGTTATACTCAGAACTTGGGATTTCTAGAACCGGCGCAATTGAACTGGGTAGCAAAGTGGTGTTATATATAGTTTACTCTCTATTTCCTTGATTCTCTCTCTCCTCTCTCTTACACCAAATCCTACTCTTTTATCATTTTTTTTCTATTCCAACTTACTTTATATATAAATCGATCTTTTCACCTAATTGTCAACCCCATTCTCTTTCTTCCATCGTCTACTGATACTAATCCACTTCCACTAAACCACTTCAATAGATATCTCCTTTCATACTTTCCAAGAAAGAACAATTCAAGACACTTCCTTCTTCCTAAACATAACACCTCTGTATCCAATACTTGAAGCTATAAAACCCTATCAGAAGCGTACAGAGTAAATTTGGAAATAATATCTGGGTTAACAAAATCTGTACATTGTGATCAAACTTGGATTTTCTGATAGAAAGTGTTAGGTTTTAAAAGTGTAAAGGAATTATAAGGTGATCTGATAGCATTGTACTACAGGAACAACATAAGGCTTTAAGGTAAAATCGAAATAGTCAAGGTCCCACAGTGCAGGAAGAATAGACACACAAGCAACATGAAAAAACAGGGAAAGAAAATGACACAAACAAATCAAGATACCTCATCGGTAGATGTCATGGCAAGCACAGTTGGTCAAATGCCAGAGATGGAATTTAGAAATTACATATGCCAAATGTTTATGGAACTTAAGAATGAACTCAAAAATGAGATGAGGGACAAGGTACAGGAGGCAAAAGATCATTTTGACAAAGAACTCCAAAAACAAATACAGGAAGTAAAAGATTACTTCAATAGGGAAATAGAGGCTCTAAAGAGAATCCAAACAGAAATTCCAGAAATGAAAGAAGCAATAAACCAAAATAAAAGTTCAATTGAAAGCATCTCTAACAGAATAGACCACTTGGAGGAAAGAACCTCAGACAATGAAGACAAAATATATGTCCTAGAGAAGAATTTAGATTATACAGCAAAACTTGTTAGAAATCAAGAACATAACATCCAAGAATTATGGGACAGCATAAAAAGACCAAACTTAAGAGTGATCGGCGTAGAGGAAGGGGCAGAGTTTCAAGCCAAAGGAATGAGTAATCTATTTAACGAAATAATTACAGCAAATTTTCCAAGCTTGAGGAATGAAATGGAAAACCAAGTTCAAGAGGCATACCGAACACCAAACAAACAAAATCTCAACAGATCCACACATAGACACATTATAATGAAAATGCCTAATACACTGAGCAAGGAGAGAATACTAAAAGCCACAAGAGAAAGGAAGCAAATTACATATAGGGGGAAACCAATCAGACTATGTTCAGATTTTTCAACCCAGACCTTAAAAGCAAGAAGATCCTGGAATAGCATATTCAAGCTCTGAAAGAAAAGGGATGTCAACCAAGAATCTTATATCCAGCAAAATTAAGCTTTAGATTCGAAGATGAAATAAAAACCTTCCACGGCAAGCAAAAGTTAAAAGATTTCACAACTAGAAAGCCAGCACTTCAGAGCATCCTGGGCAACATTTTTCATGAAGAAAAAGAGAAAGATGATAATGAAAATCACCAAAGGGAGATATTAAACTAAAGGAAATACCAACCAGAAGAGAAACCAAATCAAGCTAAAGACCATAATTCAAATAAAAATGGATGGGAATAAAAATCACATCTCAATAATAACCCTGAATGTTAATGGCCTAAACTCACCAATCAAAAGACACATATTATCAGAATGGATTAAAATAAATGACCCAACAATTTGCTGTCTCCAAGAAACACACCTCATAGAAAAAGACATCAACAGACTGAAAGTGAAAGGCTGGGAAAAGTCTTATCACTCACATGGCCGGCAGAAGCAAGCAGGGGTTTCCATTCTTATATCAAATAAGGTAGACTTCAAACCAAAACTAATCAAGAGGGACAAAGATGGATATTTCTTATTACTTAAGGGAACCATCCATCAACAGGATATAACAATCATAAATCTGTATGCCCCAAATAATGGAGCACCGACATTCATCAAACAAACGCTTCTTAAGTTCAAGAGTAAAATAGACCACAACACAGTTATTATAGGGGACTTAGACACACCTCTCTCACCAATGGATAGATCATCCAAACAAAAGCTAAACAAAGAAACTTTGGGCCTCCTCAAAACAATTAACAATTTAGACCTAACGGACATATATAGAATATTTCATCCCTCAGTAAACGAATACACATTTTTCTCAGCAGCACATGGCTCCTTCTCCAAAATAGACCATATTTTATGTCACAAGGCAACTCTCAGCAAATATAAAAAAAATAGAGATACTACCCTGCATGCTATCGGACCATAAAGGGATGAAATTGAAAATCAACGACAAAACAAGGAATAAGAAAAACTACTCCATCAACTGGAAGCTAAACACCATGCTACTGAATGAACAAGGGGTTGAAGAAGACATCAAAGAGGAGATCAAAAAATTCCTAGAGGTAAATGAGAACACAGATACATCATATAGAAATCTCTGGGACACTATGAAGGCAGTAGTAAGAGGAAAATTAATTGCACTGAGTTCATTCCTTAAGAGGAAAAAAAAAACCCAACAAATAAATGACTTAACATCACACCTCAAAGCATTAGAAAAAGAAGAACAGACCAACACCAAGAGCAGTAGAAGACAGGAAATAATTAAAATCAGAGCAGAAATTAATGAAATTGAGACTAAGGAAACCATTCAAAGAATTGAGAAAACTAAAAGTTGGTTCTTTGAAAAAATAAGCAAAATTGACAGACCCTTAGCGATGCTAACGAAAAGAAGAAGAGAAAAAACTCAAATTACTAACATTCGTGATGAAAAGGGAATATCATAACAAACACCTCAGATATACAGAATATAATTAGAAATTACTTTGAAAACTTGTACTCTAATAAAATAGAAAATACTGAATGCATTGACAGATTTCTAGAGTCATATGATTTGCCTAAACTGGATGTGGAGGCTATACACAATTTAAACAGATCAATTACAAGTGAACAAATAGAAGATGTCATCAAAAAGCTACCAACAAGGAAAAGTCCAGGACCTGATGGGTTTACAGCCGAGTTCTATAAGACTTTCAAAGAAGAACTAATACCAATGCTCTTCAAACTATTTCAAGAAATAGAAAAAGAGAGAGCTCTTCCAGACTCTTTCTATGAGGCCAATATTACATTAATTCCAAAGCCAGGCAAAGACACATCCAAAAAAGAAAACTTCAGGCCCATATCTTTAATGAACATAGATGCAAAAATCCTCAACAAAATCCTGGCAAATCGGATACAAAAACATATCAAAAAGATAGTGCACCACGATCAAGTGGGGTTTATCCCAGGGATGCAAGGCTGGTTCAACATTCGGAAATCAATAAACATAATACATCACATCAATAGACTTAAAGACAAAAATCATATGATCATCTCAATTGACGCAGAAAAAGCATTTGACAAAATACAACACCCCTTTATGTTCAAAACACTGGAAAAACTAGGAATATCAGGAACATATCTTAACATTATAAAAGCTATTTATGCAAGGCCCAGAGCTAACATTATCTTAAATGGAGAAAAATTGAAAGCATTTCCTCTAAAAACTGGAACAAGACAGGGATGCCCCCTTTCACCACTGCTATTTAACATAGTACTCGAAACTCTGGCCAGAGCAATTAGACAGACGAAAGAAACTAAAGGGATCCAGATAGGAAAAGAAGAGCTCAAATTAGCACTATTTGCTGATGACATGATAATCTACCTAGAAGACCCAAAAAACTCTACCAGAAAACTTTTACAACTAATAAACGAATTTGGCAAAGTTGCAGGATACAAAATCAATGCACATAAGTCAAAGGCATTTGTGTACATCAGCGACAAAGACTCTGAAAGGGAAATGTTGAAAAATACCCCATTTGCAATAGCATCAAAAAAAATAAAATACCTGGGAATCAACCTAACGAAAGAGGTGAAAGACCTCTATAACGAAAATTATAGAACACTAAAGAAAGAAATTATAGATGAACTCAGAAGATAGAAAGACCTACCTTGCTCTTCGATAGGTAGAATTAATATTGTCAAAATGTCCATACTACCAAAAGCATTATACAGATTTAATGCAATTCCTATCAAAATCCCAATGTCATTCTTCAAAGAAATTGAAATAGCAGTCATGAAATTCATCTGGAAAAATAAGAGACCCAGAATAGCCAAAGTAATCCTGAGCAAGAAAAGTGAAGCAGGGGGCATCACCATACCGGACTTTAAATTATACTATAGAGCAACAGTAACAAAAACAGCATGGTATTGGCACCAAAACAGATTGGTGGACTAATGGTACAGAATTGAGGAAACAGAGACTAATAACATATAATTTCAGCTATCTTATATTAGACAAAGGCGCCAAAAATGTACAGTGGAGAAAGGATAGCCTCTTCAACAAATGGTGCTGGGAAAACTGGAAGTCCATATGCAACAAAATGAAATTAAACCTTTATCTCTCACCATGCACAAAACTCAATTCAAAGTGGATCAAGGACCTAGGAATTAGACCAGAGACAATACACCTAATAGAAGAAAAAGTAAGCTCCAATTTCCAACATGTTGGATTAGGCCCCATGTTCCTTAATAAGAATCCTGTAGCGCAAGAATTACTACCAAGAATTAATGAATGGGATAGATTTAAACTAAAAAGCTTCTTTTCAGCAAAAGAAACAATCAGTGAGGTGAATAGAGAGCCAACTAATTGGGAACAAATATTTAATACATGCACATCAGATAGAGCACTAATCTCTAGAATATATAAAGAACTCAAAAAACTTTACACTAAAAAAACAAATAACCCAATCAATAAATGGGCTAAGGAATTGAGAAGACACCTCTCAGAAGAGGATACACGATTAATCAACAAATACATGAAAAAATGTTCAACATCGCTGGCAATTAGAGAAATGCAAATCAAAACTACTCTAAGATTTCACTTCTCTCCAGTCAGAATGGCAGCCATCAAGAACACAAGCAACAATAAATGTTGGAGAGGATGTGGGGAAAAAGGCACACTCATACATTGCTGGTGGGACTGCAAAATGGTGCAACCGTTATGAAAAGCAGTATGGAGATTTCTTGGAAAACTGGGAATGGAACCATCCTATGACCCAGTCATCCCACTCCTGGGTCTATTCCCAAAGGACCTAAAAACAGCATATTACAGTGACACAGCTATCTCAATGTTTGTAGCTGCACAATTCACAATAGCTAGGTTGTGGAACCAACCTAGATGTCCCTCATAAATGAGTGGATTAAGAAAATGTGGTATATACGCACAATGGAATTTTACTCAGCAATAAAAGAAAACAAATTAATGGCATTTGCAGGTAAATGGATGAAGTTGGAAGACATAATGCTAAGTGAAGTTAGTCAGTCTCAAAAATCCAAGTACCAAATGTTCTCTCTTATATAAGGAGGCTATTTCAAAGTATAGTTGGATGGGGGTACATAGGAGGATTAGAGGAACACTAGAATGGTCAAGGGAAAGGAGGGTAAGGGAGGGAGCAAGAGGGGAGGGAGGGGGAGAAAAAAAAAAAGGTGGTTGAATTAGACATATATCATTTTCCTTAATGCATGATTGAAGACCTGAATTGTACGAATATACTTTGTATACAAACAGTTGTATGTAAAAAGATACTAAATATATGCACTATGAGTTGTACATATTAAAAATTATAAAAATAAAAAAAATAAAAAAAAACATCTGCATTTCAGCTTCTGTCTATATGATAACTCTTCTATTTTAGATGCTCTTATCTAGAATAATAAAAAGAGTGGAAATAATCTGAGGCACCCAGGACTCCACAGCATGCTCTACCCATCTCACCTTAGTTTTCCAGACACATTTCCCACAATATCCCCCCCAGAACAGGGATATATTTTTGTTTGTTTGTTTGTTTGTTTTTCCAGAAATACATACATATTTCTAGAAAAACTTGAATAATTTAAAGCACAAGGCTCACAATAAAACAGTACTAGTCTCTTCCTGAAAAAGAAAAATAGAGAATATAGAAAAAATATGGAGAAAAAGATGAACTGCAATAGAAAGAGTTACTATGTGGATAAATTTAAATATGGACTATAAAACAAAATAATGACTGACAAAATTAAATTATATGTAGAATTATATGCATGTCAAAAATAACCTCCAAGGAAAAGTGAAAGTAGATGGATAATCACCTCAGAGTCTAATACTATTTGGGAAATTTTAAGTGCAATGCTATATTATAATAAGTAAATAATATATACTATGATTTCTAGATTAACAACTAAAGAGACAGTCAAAAGTATAAATCCAGCAAGTTAATGAAGGAAACAATTGAGATACTTAAAAATAATTGATTAATCCAAAAAAAGCTTCAAAATATAGAAGTCTTGAACAGTGGTAAAAATGCAGAACGGATCATGAGAGGGTAGATGTAAGCATGTTGTTATGATGATTAGAGTAACTGTAAGCAGTATAAGTATTAAAATTAAAACAGAGATTTTCAAGCTGGATTGGAAAAAAAAAAAAAGAACTGAACTGTCTGTGAATTTCTGAAGATATCCCTCAATAGGACATAAATTATTGAATAGAAAAGAATGAAAACAGATACACCTTGTAAACAAAAGTCACCTTGATTTTTATATGAGTAAAACAAGTAGATTTTAAGGAAAGATGCATTTCTACAAAGTATGCCTTTAGTGTTCCAATTAATCTATCCCTAAAATACATAATGTAAAATATGCCAGAACTCCAGAGAAATTGACAAACACACACTGTTGCATGATACTTTTATACACATCTCCCCACAACTGATAAGACAACAGATAAAACAAAGAGTAAAGACCAGAAGACAGGAGCAACACACTACATTACCTTGACCTGACTGAAATGTCTAAAATGCTACACTCAAGACTGAAGTACACTCACCCTTTCAAAACTCAGGTGCAACATTTACCAGAAAAGTCTAATAAAAAATCTCAATAAATGTTTAAAGACTAAAATTATTCAGATTACATTCTCTGACTTTAGAAGAACTAAACTAGAAATCAGTTCTAAAAAGGATAACTGACAATGCTTAAATACTTATCACTTAATTAATCCATTTCTGATTTCTACATAATCTGTTTGTCAAAAAGCAGATTGCAACAGAAAATTGAAGATATTAATAGATATTGATATATGTATTAACCATCTATAATATGTATTCAAAATTTATATGTATTAATAATAAATATATTAATGATATTAATAAAATAGTATTGCTATGAAACGAATGCAACATTTCACAATTTGTAGTGTGCCATAAAAGCTATGTTTAACTAGAAATTAAGAGCACTAAATCTTTATTTTAGACCATGTAGTTACCTAAATATTGTCTAAAAGAAAATGGGAGCACTGAGGAAAATACAATTAATTCTGTGCATGGGGTGGAGTTTGGAATATATTTTGTGGAGAAGGTGTTATTTGTCAAAGTTGTACTGCCTAGGTGACTGTGTAGTGAGTGGGAAAAGTCACAGGAATGCCTCTTGAAATAGAAGGGGAGGAGCATATTAAGGAGTTTGGAATTTTTCCTACTGACCAAGGATGAAATGGGAATTATCAGTGGTGTTTAATTAGAAAAAAATTTATATGAACAATTTGAAATAAACAATTCTGACTGCAGAATTAAGGATGGGTTAAAAAGGACCAGCTGATTAGAATGTAATTAGAAATAATGAGGGAGAAAATTATTAATTTAGTGGCTATTGAAATGCAGAACAGAATAAGGATTCAGGAAATATTTCTTCCACTGAAGAGACAGTATTTGATGACTTCTTAGATCCTAGGGGAAGGAGTAGATAAGGAAAAGTAGAAGCAATTTTCTCCCTAATTTACTAGGTGAATATTACTCCATTAGCATGAAAGAGAATAAAAGGTGAAAAGACTTTGGGAAAAAAGATAGCAGACTTAGTTTACTATCTATAGGAATATAGAGTATCTCTGTTAGTGTCACTTGGAAGTAAATAATAAAGAGTTTAAACTATGATTTAAAACTTGAAAGAGAGGGTTCTGATGCAAACATCAGTGCTATTGGTGGAGGTCAGAGGAGTCAGTAGATGAGACAGTCCAGAAAAAATGCCAAATGGGGAAATAAGCAGTGCCATGGAGAGAATTCCACTGGAGCAAGAAGAGGTTGATAGACCTGCCATAAATAATATAGAGAAGAATCAGGGCATTTATCAGCAGAACTTTAAAAAGGAGAGTTAGTCCTTCTTTTTAATGTTGCAAGATGAGTATCATCACCTCCACAGTTTCTCCCTTCATACTAGGGAAACGTAATGCCATAGTCTTCATTTATTTATTTCTTTTCAAAGAATACAATTTGGAACACAGGCATCAATTATGTGAAACACTCCCTGATAATGTTACAATGAGACCAGGTGGACCAATATTTGAATGAAATAGCTAATAAAAATTTATGTAAAAATTTTCCTGGAAAATAATCAGCTAATTTTAATGTTATTCAACAGTGGTAAATCTGTTAATGTCCTGGTCAAGTAGCCAAGCATGTAAAGTTAAAGTAGTGAATCCACTATCATGTACTGTTGTCTCAGGCTTAGACATTACCTTTGAGAAATATGGAGTCATAAATGAGTTTAAAGTTTGAGTGTGTCAATTGAACCTAAAAGTCCCAGGTGTAACCTATTTTTCTTCTTTTGAGTTTGCTCTGATAGGGAAGATTTACCTTCTGGAATATTGCCAACAACATTTCCATAGTAACCAATTATAACAATACCTATCTAGACATATTATAGCATATGTTTATGTAGAAATGATACATATGGGGAGAGAATAATAATTAAAATATTTCTAATTCATTTACACATCAATTAGCCCTAGAGAAAATAAAAACTTAACTAAGAATGTCTGCACATTTTCTTTCCTAGCAAATGCTTTGTGCATCAGACCCTCTTTCCTTATTAGTTCATGGACTAGGATATAATTGAAAACTAACCATACATTGGAAGACAAGATGATACTTTGCTGTGGCAAACAATTTAATGTTTTAGCATTGGGCAGTTCAGCAACAAATAATGAAAATAATGATTGTGATATACAATCAGTCAGTTTATTAAAAATTCCACTTCAGGGATTTATTTTGGCCCTCAACACTCAAAGTGAACTTTCCACTCTTCATTGTTATTCAGAATAACAGGCTTTTGGGGATAATCTGTTCATTAGCTGGGCTTAAGAAATGACCCTCACATCACCTTCTCTGTTTGCTTTTGCAAAGGTCACAATGCAAATGTACATGCTCTGCACCCAGACAAGCTAAGAGAAATGGCCTGAAATCTGACATGTCTGTGACACTGTGACAAGTTTTGACCCTTTTCACACACACACACACACACACAAAACAAAACAAAACAAAAAAACGGCCCAGAAGTTAGAGAGGTACACAGATGGAGGGTACAAAAAATGTTAACAGAGCAAGTCAGGGTTGCACCTGAGAAATAAGAGTTAGATGGAAATACAGGTCATTTCCCCCATATTAATAACAAAATATTATAAATCACAATATAACATAAGAAAATACACTTAAACTTTTCCCTATCTGCACATAGTTTTCATAAATATTCAAAGCATGATCCATTTATCTTAGCCCACAGGACAAATTCAACGGAAGTAATCTCTGTCATCAGAAAGCAGAACCTATTCTGTGACTTCTCAGCTGATGAGGCCAGATGAGCAGATGAAAACAGTGAAATGAAAATCCAAACTGCATCCCCTTTCTGTACTAGTGTTATCACCATTTTGATCTATAATAGCAAAGTAAAATAAAGTTATTGCAGTTATTTAGAAAATGCACACCTCCAAACTGCAAATTACTATTTTTCTTCAAATTATCTATCTAGAGTATACACTTTTATCTACATTATCAATGTAATTCCATAACTTGTCTTCTAATTTCACCATGTCTAAAGTAATTTTCTCCAGACATAGCAACAAAATAATAATAATACATTTATATCAGAATTGATCTATTGAATTCAGATGTCGCTGACACCATGAAGAAACAAATAGATTCAAACAGGGCAATAAAATGAGTTTTATATTTTTAATAAAACAAATTTTATTTGTTAATAAAGCAAATTTTTAAAAAAGTGATTTACTGTCTCCATGTTTGTTTTTAACTCCTAAAACATTTGAAAAAATGAAATAGGGAACTGTGTTGGAAAGTGTCAAATTTTTAATATTATGATAAAATATTTCAGACATCAAAATGTCTGAAATTGCAAAATCCATATAATAACCCTTAGTCTAGCTTCAGAAATAAAACTTTACAAAAATTGAGACCCCTTGTGTCATCCTCTTTCCTAACCATTCACATTCTAAATGAAGCACAACCTTGAATTTTGCATTTATTACATCATAAGTGGACTTTTTAAAAAATTTAATTATTTATTTACTTATTCATAATGCACAAGTATAGCATCTTTTTACATACAACTGCTTGTATATAAAGTATATAAATACCATTCAGATCTTCAATCATGCATTTAGGATAATGATATCCATCTCATTCAACCACCAACTTTTTCCCTTCCCCCCTCCCTCTCCCTTTGCACCCTTCCTTCCCCTCCCTTTCCTTTGACTATTCTAGTGTTCCTCTAATCCTCCTATGTACCCCCATCCAACAACACTGTGAACTAGCCTCCTTATATCAGAGAAAACATTTGGTATTTGGATTTTTGAGATTGACTAATTTCACTTAGCATTATATTCTCCAAATTCATCCATTTACCTGCAAATGCCATTATTTTATTCTCTTTTATTGCTGAGTAAAATTCCATTGTGTATATATACCACATTTTCTTTATCCACTCATCAACCAAGGGACATCTAGGTTGGTTCCACAACCTACCTATTGTGAATTGTGCTGCTATAAACATTGAAGTGGCTGTGTCACTGTAATATGCTGTTTTTAAGTCCTTTGGGAATAGACCCAGGAGTGGGTTTCCTGGGTCCTAGGGTGGTTCCATTCCCAGTTTTCCAAGAAATCTCCATACTGCTTTCCATAGCGGTTGCACCATTTTGCAGTCCCACCAGCAATGTATGAGTGTGCCTTTTCCCCCACATCCTCTCCAACATTTACTGTTGTTTGTATTCTTGATAGCTGCCATTCTGACTGGAGTGAAATGAAATCTTAGAGTAGTTTTGATTTGCATTTCTCTAATTGCCAGCGATGTTGAGCATTTTTTCATGTATTTGTTGATTAAATGTGTATCTTCTTCTGAGTAGTGTCTTTTCAATTCCTTAGCCCATTTATTGATTGGGTTATTTGCTTTTTTGGTGTTAAGTTTTTTGAGTTATTTATATATTCTAGAAATTAGTGCTCTATCTGATGTGCATGTATTAAATATTTGTTCCCAATTAGTTGGCTTTCTATTCACCTCACTTGTTGGGGGCCAGCCCCAGCCAGGGGGTACAACGCGAGCGCTCAGCGAAGTAAGAAGGCAGAGAAGCAGCGATGGGGAAAATAACACCAACACACGAGTCAGGCTGTGGAATCTTCTCCATTGGTCCTTCTCTGGCTTCGTACTTCGCTGAGCGCTCGCGTTGTACCCCCTGGCTGGGGCTGGCCCCAAACAATTGGCGCCCAAAACATGGGGCATAACCGGTAAGTTCATTTACCTTTAAAGTATTTTTAAAGAGATTTAGGCAGAGAACAAGCTTCTTACCTGAAGTACCACGGATCTCAGTAGAGATAAGCTGAGTGCGGAAGGGTAAGATAATCACAGAACTATTAAGAAAATTCCACAGCCTGACTCATGTGTCAGTGTGTTATTTTCCCCATCACTGCTTCTCTGCCTTTGTACTTCGCTGAGCACTCGCATTGTACCCCCAGGCTGGGGCAGGCTCCCAGCACTCACTGATTGTTTCTTTTGCTGAGAAGAAACTTTTTAGTTTGAATCTATCCCATTCATTAATTCTTGGTAATAGTTCTTGTGCTACAGTATTCTTATTAAGGAACTTGGGCCTAATCCAACATGTTGGAAATTAGAGCTTACTTTTTCTTCTATTAGGCATTATTGTCTCTGGTCTAATTCCTAGGTCCTTGATCCACTTTGAATTGAGTTTTGTGCATGGTGAGAGATAAGGGTTTAATTTCATTTTGTTGCATATGGATTTCCAGTTTTCCCAGCACCATTTGTTGAAGAGGCTATCCTTTCTCTACTGTACATTTTTGGCGCCTTTGTCTAATATAAGATAGCTGAAATTATATGTATTAGTCTCTGTGTCCTCAATTCTGTATCATTAGTCCACCAATCTGTTTTGGTGTCAATACCATGCTGTTTTTGTTACTATTGCTCTATAGTATAATTTAAAGTCCAGTATGGTGATGCCCCCTGCTTCACTTTTCTTGCTCAGGATTGCTTTGGGTATTCTGGGTCTCTTATTTTTCCAGATGAATTTCGTGACTGTTTTTTCTATTTCTTTGAAAAATGACATTGGAATTTTGATTGGAATTGCATTAAATCAGTATAATACCTTTGGTAGTATGGACATTTTGACAATATTGACTCTACCTATCCAAAAGCAAGGTAGGTCTTTCCATCTTCTGAGGTCTTCTATGATTTCTTTCTTTAGTGTTCTATAATTTTCCTTGTAGAGGTCTTTACCTCTTTCATTAAGTTCATTCCCAGTATTTTATTTATTTATTTTTTTGATGCTATTGTAAATGGAATAGTTTTCATCATTTCCCTTTCAGAGGCTTTGTCACTGATGTACAAAAATGTCTTTGACTTATGGGTATTGATTTTGTATCCTGCTACTTTGCCAAATTCATTTACTAGTTGTAAAAGTTTTCTGGTAGAGTTTTTTGGGTCTTCTAGGTAGATTATCATGTCATCAGCAAATAGTGCTAATTTGAGCTCTTCTTTTCCTATCTGGATCCCTTTAGTTTCTTTCGTCTGTCTAATTGCTCTGGCCAGAGTACAATGTTAAATAGCAGTGGTGAAAGGAGGCATGCCTGTCTTGTTCCAGTTTTTAGAGGGAATGCTTTCAATTTTTCTCCATTTAAGATAATGTTAGCTCTGGGACTTGCATAAATAGCTTTTATAATGTTGAGATATGTTCCTGATATTCCTAGTTTTTCCAGTGTTTTGAACATGAAAGCTTGTTGTATTTTGTCAAATGCTTTTTCTGCATCTATTGAGATAGTCACGTGATTTTTATCTTTAAGTCTATTGATGTGGTGTATTATGTTTATTGATTTACGAATGTTGAACCAGCCTTGCATCCCTGGAATAAACCCCACTTGATCGTGGTGCACTATCTTTTTGATATGTTTTTGTATCCAATTTGCCAGAATTTTGTTGAGGATTTTTGCATCAAGATATTGGCCTGAAGTTTTCTTTTTTGGATGCGTCTTTGCCTGGCTTTGGAATAGATGTAATGTTGGCCTCATAGAAAAAGTCTGGGAGAGCTCCCTCTTTTTCTATTTCTTGAAATAGTTTGAAGAGCATTGTTTTTAGTTCTTCTTTGAAAGTCTTGTAGAACTCGGCTGTAAACCCATCAGGTCCTGGACTCTTTTTTTTTTTTTTTTTTGGTAGCTTTTTGATAACATCTTCTATTTCTTCGCTTGTAATCGATCTGTTTACATTGTGTATTGCCTCCAGATCCAGATTAGGCAAATCATACGCCTCTAGAAATCTGTCAATGCATTCAGTATTTTCTATTTTATTAGAGTACAAGTTTTCAAAGTGATTTCTAATTATCTTCTGTATATCTGAGGTGTTTGTAGTGATATTCCCTTTTTCATCACGAATGTTAGTAATTTGAGTTTTTTCTCGTCTTCTTTTCATTAGCATCGCTAAGGGTCTGTCAATTTTGTTTATTTTTTCAAAGAACCAACTTTTAGTTTTGTCAATTCTTTGAATTGTTTCCTTAGTCTCAATTTCATTAATTTCTGCTCTGATTTTAATTATTTCCTGTCTTCTGCTGCTCTTGGTGTTGATCTGTTCTTCTTTTTCTAGTGCTTTGAGGTGTGATGTTAAGTCATTTATTTGTTGTTTTTTTTTTCCTTTTAAGGAATGAACTCAGTGCAATGAATTTTCCTCTTACTACTGCCTTCATAGTTTCCCAGAGATTTCTATACAATGTATCTGTGTTCTCATTTATCTCTAGGAATTTTTTTAATCTCCTCTTTGATGTCTTCTTCAACCCCTTGTTCATTCAGTAGCATGTTGTTTAGCTTCCAGTTGTTGGCGTAGTTTTTCTTATTCCTTGTTTTGTCATTGATTTCCAATTTCATCCGTTTATGATCTGATAGAGTTCAGGGTAGTATCTCTATTTTTTTATATTTGCTGAGAGTTGCCTTGTGACATAATATATGGTCTATTTTGGAGAAGGAGCCATGTGCTGCTGAGAAAAAAGTGTATTCTTTTACTGAGGGATGAAATAGTCTATATATGTCCGTTAGGTCTAAGTTATTAATTGTTTTAAGGAGGCCTAAGGTTTCTTTGTTTTGCTTTTGTTTGGATGATCTGTCCATTGGTGAGAGAGGTGTGTTGAAGTCCCCTAGAATAACTGTGTTCTGGTCAATTTTACTCTTGAACTTGAGAAGAGTTTGTTTGATGAATGTAGGTTCTCCATTATTTGGGGAATATAGATTTATGATTGTTATATCCTGTTGATGAATGGTTCCCTTAAGTAGTAAGAAATATCCATCTTTGTCCCTTTTGATTAGCTTTGGCTTGAAGTCTACTTATTTGAAATGAGAATGGAAACCCCTGCTTGCTTCCGCAGGCCATGTGAGTGATAAAAGTTTTCCCAGCCTTTCACCTTCAGTCTATTGATGTATTTTTCTATGAGGTGTGTTTCTTGGAGACAGCAAATTGTTGGATCATTTCTTTAAATCCATTCAGATAATCTGTGTCTTTTGAATGGCAAGTTTAGGCAGTTAACATTCAGGGTTATTATTGAGATGTGATTTTTATTCCCATCCATTTTTATTTCTATTATGATCTTTAGCTTGATTTAGTTTTTCTTCTGGTTGGTATTTTCCTTAGTTTAATATATCCCTTTGTTGATTTTCGTTGTTATTTTTCTCTTCTTCTTCATGAAAAATTTTGCCCAGGATGTTCAGAAGTGCTGGCTTTCTAGATGAGAAATCTTTTATTAACTTTTGCTTGTCATGGAAGGTTTTTATTTCATCTTCGAATCTAAAGCTCAGTTTTGCTGGATATAAGATTCTTGTTTGACATCCCTTTTCTTTCAGAGCTTGAAATATGCTATTCCAGGATCTTCTTGCTTTTAAAGTCTGGATAGAAAAATCTGAACATAGTCTGATTGATTTCCCCCTATATGTAATCTGCTTCCTTTCTCTCGTGGCTTTTAATATTCTCTCCTTGCTTAGTATATTAGGCATTTTCATTATAATGTGCCTTGGTGTGGATCTGTTTTCATTTTGTATGTTTGGTGTTCGGTAAGCCTCTTGCACTTGGTTTTCCCATTCATTCCTCAAGTTTGGAAAATTTTCTGTAATTATTTCATTAAATAAATTACTCATTCCTTTGGCTTGAACCTCTGCCCCCTCCTCTACCCCAATCACTCTTATGTTTGGTTTTTTTATGTTTTCCCATAATTCTTGAATGTTCTGTTTTTGGTTTCTTATCATGTTTGCTGTGTAATCTAGATTTTTCTCTAGGATATATATTTTGTCTTCATTGTCTGAGGTTCTTTCTTCCAAGTGATCTACTCTGTTGGTGATACTTCCGATTGAGCTTTTATTTTGGTTTATTGCTTCTTTCATTTCTGGAATTTCTGTTTGGTTTCTCTTTAGAGCCTCTGTCTCCCTATTGAAGTAATATTTTACTTCCTGTATTTGTTTATGGAGTTCTTTGTCAAAATGATCTTTTACCACCTGTATTTGCTCCCTCATCTCATTTTTGAGTTCATTCTTAAGTTCCGCAAACATTTGGAATATGTAATTTCTAAATTCCATCTCTGGCATTTCACCAACTGTGCTTGCCATGGAATCTACTGAGGAGGTATATTGATTTGTTTGTATCAATTTCTTCCCTTGTTTCTTCATATTGCTTGTGCGTCTATTCTTCTTGCACTGTGGGACCTTGACTATTTTGATTTTACCTTAAAAGCTTACATTGCTCCTGTAGTACAATGCTATCAGATCCCTTTATATTTCCTTTACACTTTAAAATCAAACACTTTATATTCAGAGAATCCAAGTTTGCTCACAATGTACAGATTGAGTTAACCCAGATATTGTTTCCAATTTACTCTGTACGCTTCTGATGGGGTTTATAGTTTCAAGTAATGGACACAGAGGTGATATGTTTGGGAAGAAGGAAGTGAGTGTATTGACTTGTTCTTTCTTAGAAAGTATGAAAAGAGATTTCTATGGAAGTGGTTTAGTATCAGCAGACGCGAGAGGAAAGAGAATGGAGTGAATGATTAGGTGGAAAGACCGATTTATATATAAACCTAACTTATGCAGCAGTTGAGAGAAGAAATAAAGAAAGATGGAAAAGAAAAAAAGAAGAAAAAAAATGACCAATGAGTAGAAATTAGTGTAAGAGAGAGGAGAGAGAGAGTGAGTCTAGAGAATAAACTATATATAACACCAGTTTGCTATATATTTCAATTGTACCCGTTCTAGAAATCCCAATTTCTGCATATAACTTGTTTTTGCCTCTGTTGAGTATGCAATGGCTGGGTGTAAATAGGGAAGATGAAGGAAGAAGAAAAAATACAAAAGTGAGAAGGAAGAAAAGAAAGAAAGAAAAGAGGAGCAGAAACAAACAAACACACTGTCAATCAAAACAAAAACTAAGCAAAAACAACCAAAAAAACCCCCTAAGAAACATCAAAACAAACAAACAAACAAACAAAAAGAAAAATGTTGAACCCAGGAACAAGTCTCAAACAAAATGGACCCTTGGAAGTGGAAGCCTCTCTTTTTTCCCTTGAGTTTAAGCCAATTGACCGGGATCATGTCCAGTCAGCAATCTGTTCGATCCTGTTAGTGGAGTCAAGACTGCACCTTTGGCCAGTTGCCAAATGGCACAGTGGAAGAGTGGAGGGGGCTTATCCTCAGGTTGGGCCCTGTGTGCAGCTGCAGGGAGATGCTACTCTGGGCCCTTGAGGCCAGGCAAACTGGTGGCTGGGTCTCTCCTTCTGGGTAGGCGGGTGCCTACCTCTTGCTCTGGTCGCAGCTGGGCAGGTCTCCCATAGGTGGACTTTCATAGTTTTCCCAATTGTTCTGTTTATTAACCATGAATATTTTAAACGTTTATCATTAATAGCAATAATAAACATATATATCACAATTTTTCTAAGTCAAATATCCTTACATCATATTGACTTGGCAACATATGTGTTTAAATTCATAGTATCATGTGAATGTACCTAATCCCAAATAAAGTATTCAGTCTCCTTTCATTCAATTCTGTGCAAGCTTGCTGATTGTTTTAAACTACCATCTGGTATTTTTCAGCAAGGTGATGGTAGTTGATTCTAAGATACCAACAAATAGAAGAAAATGACACAAATATTTTTAATGTAAAAATAGTAAAAAATCATGAACCTCTAAACATGACTATTGAAGTCAGGAGACAGAGCCTTATTCTTCCTGTTAAGTAGGACAGGTATCCTTAATTTTTAAGTTCCCCCAGGACATCCCATGATATGTCTGACCTTACAGAAAGCTGCTTCAGATCCTCTTTACCATTTTGTCTTCTCTTTTTTCCTAATACCCTCCTGACCTCTTATATCTAATGTGGAGACTCCCTTTGTGTTTGGGTGTTCACCAAGAGGAAGGAACTGGTGATAGCACCAGCAAATTCCTTGGTGCTAACTCACAAATCAGGTGAATGTTGTCAATTCTCAGGGTCAATTGCCAAGGGCATATCTCCCTACAGTTTCCTTGACTAAGATACATTTTTAATAGGCCCTCAAATTATAGTTTTAGATATTTGAAAATAATCATATGGGCTAATATCTTAGGCGCTATGCATGTAAAGACAATACTTTATCTTAAGGGGTGAATAACGCAATAGATATTAAGTTCTTTGATAAATTTTTTATTATGAATAGATTACATTAAATTGTATGAACATGGTAATGCCTATTTTAGCAAAAAACTAAAAACATATTGCATCTGATTTGCTTTTTGCTTTTAAAAGTTTATTGTGTTTTGAGTGAATGTCAGGTATTTTGCTTCCTAATTGGATACATAAGATTTTTAAGTTTTTTTTTTTTTTTTATACAGAATAAATCTGACTCTACCAATTTAACACGAACCACTATGAATTGTACAGAGAATAATGAATCTCTATACTTAATGAATACATTGTGTAAAGATAATTATGAATTTCATAGAAGAAGATTCAGCACTTTCTAACATTCCATGCCTAATCTTCCATCACCACTATCACCTTGTCATTGGAGAAGAGAACATGAACACGAAAGAGTATTTGAGAAGAGTGTACTGAAGGAAGAATTGGTTATTAGATGTATGGGTGAGAGTAGGCTGGATGCCTTTGCTTAAAAAAACAGCCCACAAATCTTAGTTTCTTAAAGCATCAAGACTTTTTTTCTCTGGAAATGTGCTTCAGGTCTGGGTAGCTCTCCAAGATGGCTGATGGTATGTAATGGCTGAGCTGTGTACTTCCATACCAAACTCAGCTATCATCATTTCAGTGGGGAAAGAGGGATGGAAGATCATGTGCCAATGTTTCCACCTGTCCACTCAACAATAATTCTTCTCCATTCTGCTCATGCTTCTTTAAACCAAGAAAGTCTCACAGCTACTCTGAATTTCAGTAAGCATAGTCCCAATGCATGTGTGAAAGGAGGCAACTGGAAGAATGGTGAGTAATACTGGTATCCATAGTAACAGATTTCAGCTCCCCAGCTACAACAGTCTTTAGATAAAGTTAGAGCTCAGGAGAGCAAAGCAAGTAACAGGACCAAGTATGAAGCAACAACTCCTACACCCCTTTGAAGATTGCATTCAAATGTCACCCACTGGTGATGTTTTATTGAGTCACCCAGAAAGATTTTGGTCTCTATCCCTATAGTGAAATGAAATATAGAAAAACAGTTGGAGGAAGATAGAAAGGAAGAGAGGAAACAAGAGAGGAAGAAATGAAGAATTTGCTTGAGACATTCCTAGATGGCAATGATAAAATTTTTATAGGTGTGCCTCTGTGTCTTTGGCTATACCCAGTATGTTCAAAGCACTCCAAAACAATGCTAGAGTCTTTGGCAGAGGCTCCTGATTAGAGACTAATAACCATTCTCCCATGCTTTCTTTAACAATATAAATTCTAATTTTAACAAGGGTTATCAAAAGACCATTATTTTCTAGTCTGTCTTGTACCCACATGTGGTGGAATGATTAAGTTCTTATAGATGAGAGTAGAGAGGAAGCAATATAAACAATTTCCCAGTTGTACTTTTAAAAAGTAATTTTTGTGCCCTCACTGTCCCTTTCTCCTCCCTGTTAGTTTTGTTAAAGCAGACTGTTGAAAAACAAAATGAAGCTTCCATATTGAGGGGGCAGAACAAGAGGAAAACAAAGTAGGTCCCCCCAAATTGCAAATATCAGGCTAGCTATGCATTGCCCCAGCTTGAAAAATTACTAAACTAGAAATGTATTTCTACCTTGCATACAGTAGGTCTTTATCTTGGCAGTCAACTAAACCTGCATTCTTAACTATAGTGTTTAATGTGTTTAAAACACACCGTACACAACACACACACACACGCACACACACACACACACAAAATCACGTTAGTTAGTTCTATTGCTAAGGCATCAACAATGTAATAAAGATAATAGCCACAGGAAAGGGTAGGAACCGTTACTGTGCATGTAGAAAAGTATAGAAAAGTATCTGAGAAAGCACAATTGAACATAGAAATATGTTCTGATTTTACTTAATGTCACATAATTATAGAAATATAGAAACATTTGTTAAATTAGAGCCATAGAGATAAACATTCTAAAACCTTTATGAAATACATTAAAATGAGTACTATCTGCTTGAAAGTATTCATAATTAATTCCAACTGAAAATTAATAAAATGTTGGGGTTTTGGTTTTGATCAACTTCTGTGGAAAACTGGATCAGTGTTATAGGATTGTCCCATTTGCTAACAAGGCCAGGTGGACTAGTAATAAGACACAGTAAATCTACCCCAACTTTGCCCCTTCAGCAGAAACTATATAATTTCATTAAGGGCATCATCACATTAGTAGTCTGACATGTTTCAAGATTTGCATAAAATAAGCAGTCTTCAGCAATTATGATTTGCCAGGAAAAAAATAATTGTACTCTCTTTAAAGCCAATGATACATGTTCCTTTTTGTTTCTTTCTTTCTTGATTTTAGAACTTCATTTACTCCAACACTGGGCAGCAGCATAAAGAACATTTGTTGCATTTCTTAAAAATGAGTTTGCATAGGCACTAAAGAGAAGGCTGACCAAGAGATTAAATGCAGCAAATGAATCCAATGTTCTTACCCGACAAGTGTGAAAATGATAAACTCACTTATGCTCACTGAAAGCTGAAAGAAGATGGAAAAAAAAAAAAAAAATCAACCAACCAAATGTAAACCAACCACCACCACCATAACAAAAAACAATGTACCTAAATGTTTGAGTTCCTTGTCCAGTAAATAGGAAGGCTCAGAGGGCAGCCTGTATCACAAAGGGCACCTGCCGTGTAACATCGCCTACGACATATTCCATATTTATCATAGCCAACATGTCCAAGCTTTAGTCATTTTCAGATAAACATGAGCTCAGGGAGAGAAGTGACTTTGAAAGGCTAAGACCCAGATCTGTTATTTTTCCTCAGCTGGATTGAGAATGTCTTAGGGGACTGCTAGTAGTAAGTGTTTGCTTTCATGGTTAAGAAAGTCCAAGTAATCCTTTCTGATTATGTGTCAGGGCCAAAAGTAACATAATCAGATAGAACATTTAAGAACTTTTTTTTTTTTTTTTTGAGGGGCTTAAATTAAGACAAGAAGAAAAAAACATCACATGTTTTAGATCTGAATAGAACTGGGCTAAAGAGCAGGTTAGTGTTGATTCTGTATAGGATTTACAGTAGGAAAATCTTAATTTTTTAATCCTACTATTATAGTGTCTGGAAGGTTAATATAGAAAGCATGAATACGCCCAGTGCATTCTTTTTTTTTTTTTTTTTTGTAAAAATGTGCTCTATATGTGTAATATGAAATGTAATGCCCAGTGCATTCTTGAGTGGATTATCCAGTAAATAAAAAAATAACAAAATAAAAATAAATAAATAATAATAATAAAATAGAAATATAAAGCTAAAAATTTCTTTGAATATATTTATTTTTTAAGTGATGAGAATAAAAAGAATCATTTTCTAGTATCTATTTCCACTTATTGGCATAGGTTTTACTCTGAAGCAACCTGCACAGAATATTAAAAATTTGGGGATATTTTAAATAAACCTTGTTTAAGATCTGAAATGCTTAGACCTCATCCTTTTACTTGTCTAAAATATGTTACAGAGAGCAACCCCTTTAAAACATATTTTGACATAGGAACTTACATTTACATTGGAAATGGCCAAAAGAAGTTTAAAAGGAATTACAATAGCAAAGATAGCTTTGTCTCTTGTTTATTTATGTCAAGTGAATAAATAAGCAAGCAAAAGGCTAAGGATGAGCAGGAACAAGACTCTAGTAGATTCTTTCTGGTCTCTATAGACAAAGACATTGAACTATGTTTTCAGAGGGTAGTGTTTACAATAGTTCACAGATGTTAATTGTGGTAGTTAGAATTATGGCCCACCAAAGATTCATACATATTAATCCTTGAAGCCTACAAATACATGACTTTAAAAGGCAAAATGGATTTCATAGAAATGGATAAAGATATTGAAACAGGGAGATTATCCTGGATTATCTGGGTGGGGGCATCTATCATTTGAATGGTTGTACCCCTCCAGAATTCAGATGATTAAACCTAATTCCAAAGGATGATGGCATTAAGATGTGGTTCCTTGGGGAGCTATCAGGCTGTTAGGGCTCCACCCTCATAAATGGGATTTTTGCCTTACTAAAGGGCTTGAGGGAGAGTCATTCCCATCTTTTCTCTTCGGGCCTCCTCTGCAATGTAAGTACATAGCAAAGAGGAATCTGTGGTCAATTTGGAATTTGAGGTCATTGCTCACCAGACAAAATCTGCTGGCATCTTGACTTTGGATCTTTCAGACTCCAGACCAGAAAAAATAAGTTTCTGTTATTTATAAATCACTCCGTCTAAGATAGTTTGTTATAGCAGCAGGAATAGACTAAGACCAGAACTGGTATAATCACACGGTTCCTTGTAAGAGGGAGGCAGGAAGTTCAAAGTCAAAGAGAAATGACAACAGAAGTAGCACTTTGATGATGGAAAAAGGAGTCACATGCCTCTAGAAATTGAAAAAAAGACAAGGAAATTTTCCTTAGAACTTCTAGAAGGATGGAAGCTCTGTGGATACCTTGAAAGTCCATGTAAGATTTCGGACATCCAAAACTGCAAATAATAAATCCATGCTGTTTCTCTTATGTTTTGTGGTAATTTAAATGAATATGAATTCATTGAATAAAAAATAAATACAGTCTGGAGAAGAGAAAGGGTTCTTTTTTTTTTATTTAGATGTGGTTCCTTGGGGAGCTATCAGGCTGTTAGGGCTCCACCCTCATAAATGGGATTTTTGCCTTACTAAAGGGCTTGAGGGAGAGTCATTCCCATCTTTTCTCTTCGGGCCTCCTCTGCAATGTAAGTACATAGCAAAGAGGAATCTGTGGTCAATTTGGAATTTGAGGTCATTGCTCACCAGACAAAATCTGCTGGCATCTTGACTTTGGATCTTTCAGACTCCAGACCAGAAAAAATAAGTTTCTGTTATTTATAAATCACTCCGTCTAAGATAGTTTGTTATAGCAGCAGGAATAGACTAAGACCAGAACTGGTATAATCACACGGTTCCTTGTAAGAGGGAGGCAGGAAGTTCAAAGTCAAAGAGAAATGACAACAGAAGTAGCACTTTGATGATGGAAAAAGGAGTCACATGCCTCTAGAAATTGAAAAAAAGACAAGGAAATTTTCCTTAGAACTTCTAGAAGGATGGAAGCTCTGTGGATACCTTGAAAGTCCATGTAAGATTTCGGACATCCAAAACTGCAAATAATAAATCCATGCTGTTTCTCTTATGTTTTGTGGTAATTTAAATGAATATGAATTCATTGAATAAAAAATAAATACAGTCTGGAGAAGAGAAAGGGTTCTTTTTTTTTTTATTTTTCATTTTTTTAAGAAGGCAACTTGTATTTACTCTCCGAAGGCCAAGAGTCATTTAGAACAATTTTAATTTAATAGACAATATTTGGGTCTTTCCTATCACCTTTATGTAGGCCCTTACCCCTGCATGTCTGGCTTAATGTTGCAGACCAATGTGTACCCAAAGCCTGTCTAACCAACTCCAAGCAAGCCTCCACTGATGCATTCAGGGATGGTGATGTGATTCTGTATCTCCTCTTTTAATTTTCTAATGTCTTGCCCCACTCATTCAGGATGAGATGTACATAGCATAGAAGACCTCTGTAGCTTTTACCACTCACTTCCTCTGCAGCATCTTTGCCTCTCTTTATACTCTGAACACACTCGCACACAAATATGAATATACAACACCAATTGCACATGTGCATGTGAGCACACACACACTCACACACAATTTCTGTGTGTGTGTGTGTGTGTGTGTGTGTGTAGTAACTCTAATTTAAAATCACCTGTAGATTTATTTCCCTTTCTCAGATTTATTTCATTTTCTAACTGACTTTTAATTCTTGAAATTAAAGAAAGGGTCACTTTCTCAAGAAGGCTTCCTTCCCTGAGACCTCATTATGACTGATAAGGTAAAGTTCCATTTTTTTTGTTCCTATTGAATTCTTTATATCATTATTGTAAGATATATCGATAATGGCTGCAACAATGCATAATGTGTTTTTCCACTAGATGATTAATTATCTGAGAGCCATGACTGAGTTTTTCTATTTTCATTTTTTTTATTGAACATTTCACATAGTCTTATTATTCTAGGTAGTCAAAAACATTGAACTAATGTACAAATGTGGTCATGATAATGGGGAGGTTGCTGCTATTTGAAACTAGCAATTATTCTAGAGGTTTCTTCTTAGTAGCAATAATAGTCACAAAGATCCTTACCCACCCCCCCCAAGATACCTAATAATAAAAAAGCCCCTTTACAAGAGAATATAGTGGGGGAAAATTTAGACCAAAGACACATTCCAGATATTTTGTGTCTGTATACCAACTACCGTGCCTGAACATAAAAAGACTTCACTTTGGCAGTATTAATTGTAAACATCCATTTATCCATGGAAATGCAGCATAAAACACTTAGAAAGCACTCACTGCTGTCAATGAATAATAAAATATATTACGGTATACAAATGATTAGAAAACATAAAGCAAAGCCAAACACAAAAGTATGATAATGATATAGCAAATAATTTTGAAAGAAGTTAGTTGTCAGAGAAGCATTAAAAAGTGCATTTAATTTTAATTATCCACATTTTTTCATTACACATTATATATGTGTATCAAATTATTAAACTATACTCCATAAGTAAGGATAATTCAAATAGCAATTGTAAAAATTCATTTGTGATAGTCTTGCATAAAAAAGAAAAATAATATTTAAAGTTTCATAGTCATGCATCCTTATGTTTCAAAGGTTTGGGAAAGTCATTAGCCACATCTATGAAGAACTAGGGAGGAAGCAATAGGTATAAATTTTCAGCAAAAGACTGGATTTGGCTAGACTGGAGGCCTAGAGTGCAGAACCTGAGATAAACCACCAATTTCTTAATCATTGTTATACATTAAAATATTAACAGTTTGGGGCTCAGTGACAATATTAGCAATGAGGTATAGCTATCATATGTACTTTGTGACACTGTTTTTATCCTGATTGAGAACTAAATAAAAAAGCTCACTAAAACCATGAAATGCTCCTTAGAGTACCATACACAAATTCTTCAAGTAAGAAAAAAGAGAGATCTTTTTTCTTGTTCACACAAATAGACTATGTAACGTAATATGCTTTCAATCTTTAGGAGGATAATTGTAACCTCTCTACTTGAAGGCAAGTAGATAATGTTCCCTTTACCCAAATGTGTTTTCATTCCATTTCAAATTTGTTGCAGTGCAAACGAGAATAGGGAAATTCCCTTAATGTCTAGAGTGGGATTGTTCCTATCAACCTGAGAACATGGTGAAATGTCTCCCTTCTGAATAAAAATTTACCTTCTATCGTTACTCTCCTCCAGCTCCCTTCCACAAAACGAAAGTTCTCAGAGAAAGTTCATTCTGAATAACTGTTTTTTCTTTTCTCGTTCTCCCATTGAGTCACTTCAATAAGGTTCCCATTTTAAAACTCCACTAAAGACTGGAAGATAAGGGTGTGAATAGTTTCCTTTTTAGTCAATCCAATGTTCAGTTATTAATCCCCATCCAACAAAAAGGATCATTCCTTCATTTTAGCTATATTTAGCTTTGGTTTCTGGAACATTACACATTTCTGTTTTTCCTTCAAATGCACTGCCAATTCTGTCAAATTCTCCTTTGCTAACTCTTTCTCCTCTTTCCAGTCACAAAATCTTGGAATATCTCAGGGCTGTCTTTGGTTCTTTTCTTTTCCCCATGTACACTCACATTTTATAAGATCTCAGCTGGTCTGATGGTTTTAAATTCTATCTTTTGCTCCAACTATGGCTTTTCCCTAAACTCCACATTCACATAACAAACTCTTGGGCTATTCTACTTGGGTGACATTAATAAAAAATGCTTACCCTATGCTGGAATAAGATTTTATTGGGATTAAATAATTTAATTCTCACAACCACCCAAGGAAATAAATCCTACTGTTATAATTCTGTTTAATAAGGATATAAATGATACACAAAAACATGCAATTGAGGTATACATATTTCCTGTACTTTGTGACATTATTTTATATTGATTGAGAATAAAAAGAAAAGCTCACCATGAAATATTTCTTTGGCATATCACAAATTCTTCAAGTTAAAAATGATGAAGAAGAAGCAAAAAACAAAAATAGAGAGAAATCCTCTTTCTTCCTCCTTCTTCTTTTTCTTCTTCCTCCCCCACCCTCCTTTCCCTCCCCTCCCTTTCCTCACCTCCCTCTCCCCCCTTCTTTTTCTTCCTTTTCCTCTCCTTATTCTTCTTCCTTTTTTTTGCCAAAGGCATAGACAGAGGTTTATTTAGGAAGGTAAATACACATTCAAGGAGAATGTGGGCTGTCCTGAGAGTGAGAAACAGCCAAGATCCTCTTTCTTGTTCACAAAATAGACTATGTAATCAGGGGAGCAGTCAAATTCCAGAGCTCTGATCTGAAACATATTTCATAAAGTTCTTATATTTATCACATTCAAAATAGAACTGTTGTACATTCTGCTCCGAACTGGCTCCTTCTCAGTCTTCTTCATTTATGTAAAAATTCTCATTGATTGTTTTTGATCCATCTCTTTCTCTCACAATCAATGTTCAATCCATTAATCAAGACTAGTCTATGTTTCTTTTACAAAATTTCCCAACTTGACCACTTCAAACCACCTCTACTGCTAACATGCCAATTTAAACTATTGACATCTCTTTCCTGGACCATACTTCATCCTGCTTTTAACATCTCTCTATTCCACTGTTTCCTCCTACTGTCTTTCATATTCTACCTACATCCAGAATATCCTCTAAAAATATCATGAAATGACAGGAATAAGATCATATCACTCCTCTTTCCAAGTCTCCAATTGCTCAATAGACATTTTCATAGCCTATGATGCACTGCTTGATCTAAATGCTGCCTACCTCTCCAACTTCCTTTTGTTCAAGCTATATGGACTTTGATGTTCCTCAAACATGCTTTACATGGTTAAAATTAACTGCTTTTTTTATTTTATGATTCCTTTAAATGGAAGGCAACTCCCTAGATATTAATATAATTAATCCATGATGAGGGGTCAGTTTGTTGTAGACTTAAATCCCCTAGACAAATATATTGGTCAAAGAAAATTAATTTATTCATTGATTAAATAAAGGATATTGATGCTCTTTTTTTTTTTTTTTGACTTATGATAGAATGAAGCCCTGGGATCAATCCCCAGCCCCACAGCACAGCAAAAAAACAACAAAAAAAATCACCTCATTGCATTTAATGTACCTCACATAATGAGCATCCTAGCTTTGCAACACAATACACTGTAGAGTGGTTTGTACTGGTAATGGCTGACTTGGAGCTATCACTCACTGCTGCTGCCCAGCACTGTCATACAATATCACACAGCATATTGATAGCCCAGGAAAAGTTCGAAATTCAAAATTCAAAATTTGAAGCCTAGGTCCTGTTTAATATGTCTTACTGCCATATAATCTTAAAGCCAAAAAAAAAAAAAAAAAAAAAAAAAAAAAAAAAAAAAAAAAAAACCTAAGTATAAACATTGTAAGTTGAGGACCATCAGTATCAATACCCACAAATGTTAGGAATTACAGAAGCTATGAAGGACTACAAAGTAGACACGTTCCTCCTCCCAAGGATTACATATACTATGACCAACCTTTACTTATCCTTCACCTTTATATTCCTAACACAGTTCCCCTATCATAGCCAATGCTTTTTCTGAATAAATAATATTGAAAAAATTTATTTTGTACTTTTCGGTCAGGTTAAGGAAAAAAAAATATTGTACTTCAAGTTAACTAGTGTGGCAGCTGACTGAGAGGTATGATTGGCCTGAGCCAAGAACAGAGGATCTGATTAGCTGAGTCCAGCCAAAATTACCAAACAGCAGAATCACTAGTTTGGAAAGGCTTGCCATACAATCAAAGGTAAGTGATACACAAAGTAGAACTCAAAAGATGTTTAAGTCTTCTGTATTCAGATGATAGATTCGAGAGTGTTGCTATGGAATCAGAAAGGCAAGTGTGTGAATACACAAGAACAAAATCTTAGGACAATTTTTTTTTTTTTAAATGTGACACCAAAACACATCTGGCA
The DNA here is from genome assembly GCA_025594165.1 of Tamias sibiricus. Lineage (NCBI taxonomy): Eukaryota > Metazoa > Chordata > Mammalia > Rodentia > Sciuridae > Tamias > Tamias sibiricus. Next base: position 83,754,022 of record CM046660.1, read on the forward strand.
AGACTAAAAAAATAGGGAGAAGTAGCCTATACATCCTGATTTTTTTCCAGCATGTTATATGCAATGGTTCAAATCCACTTATATTTCTCCCAGTAAGCTTCCCACAGTATTTATCTGAGGAATCATCCCTTTCCTACTATCATTCCATTTGTCTTGGGTGCTTAAGGTTGTGAGCTTACCTGGCTGGTTGAGTATCACTTTCTGATGAACATGTGACTGGTTGAGGGATGTTTAAATGGTCCAATCATTGTCAATGGGACATACACAGAGGGGTGCTCTTTCTCTCTTTTGTATTGTACCTGAATGTGACCAACAGTAGATCTAGCTCAGCTACTTTATTCATATATGGAACCTGAGAATGAATACACAAGAGAGAGCTGAGCCAAGAACCATAAGAAACAACAGGCTTGACTGACAATATTTAAGCCCCTGCAGCAAGCCATGCCATGTACTTCATCTGAGTTTTTCAGTTTTGATTAGGTAGTAAAGTCCCATTTGCTTATACTATTCAAATGGAGTTTTTCTTTCTTTTTCATCCAAAGAATATGAATATTTTAAGAGAAAAAATGTTTTTTAACCTTTTTTCACTTTGTATAAATAAATATATAAGAAACATACTTAACAATTTGATCACTTGTTTTGTGCAGCTCTGGTAAATGAAACATAAATTTTAATCAGGTTTTTCTAAATATGTTTCACAAATATTATTAGGAATGGAAAAAATAGGCCATAAAAACTTTATGCACTACACATTCTGATATGTACTTTGTGCACAGAGATATATACACGTTTCATTTAATCTGTAAAACTGATCTTGAAGTTAGATATTTTTGTTAATTTGAAAGATAAAAAAAAGAGATATAGAGTGTTATTGTCCAGTTTTCTATTTGCAAATCAAATCTGATGACTGATTTTTCTGTATGTAATCTGATTAAGAGAGTGAAAAATGTCAGAATTTAGGAGATGATATTTTAAATAAAAGTCATACTTAACTATCAATGAAGAAATATGGAAAACATAATAAAATTAAAGTATCACAGTAGCAGTTGATATATAAGAAAGGGTTTTGAATTCTTAGGATTGAAAATAAAAATATATATTCAGAATCAGTCCAAATAGTTGAGGTCACAGGTGTTCACATAATGATATTGGGTACTGCTACAAATCTGTCATATTTTATGAAAATATGGGTGAGATTCACAGAGTCACATGAAGATACATTCTTTCTAGTTGACCAATACTCATAGTTTCTGAGGCAGGTGACTATCTGAATGTAAGTTTTGCCCTCTCATCCTTGTCAAAAGTGGTCAAGATGCTTTGATAATTGGAAAATCTTGGATAGTGATTATCTTTTTCCTTCATATCTTTATCAACTATCCATAGTTTACCATAGGACATTCACTTAGCACATCTCTTAGGATATAAGCACTTCTTGACTGGTAGACCAGTTAGAAATAGATTTCAGTGTTCAAAGACTTAGTATGTCTTTTTCAGAATTTTATAAACACTACACTAAATCTACTGTTAAATAAATACCTACATAACAATAGATTCAATTACCAGGAAAAGGATTACTTTCTTGAACCTTGGATAACTAAAGCATGACATACTGCTATTTTATGACAGCCAAAGCAATTTGTTATGCATTCCTTTTTTCTCTAAATCAATGCCATTCTCCTTACCCACTCCCCAAACAAAAGAATGTTTAAAAAACTCAGCCTGTCATTTTTTTAATTAGCTATTATTTTCAAAGAACACATTTCAGGAACTTGAAAAGAGACCATATATAATTGGGAAGGCGGAGGGTCTAAAACAATTATAGGCCTGTGTGATGAAATTATCAGTAACATCCAGGTGACCCAGACCCAAATTCAGGAAGATGTGAATCTCAAGTATTGTTAGAACAAAATGATATTGTTTCATTTTATTTTCCTGTCCTTTATTTTAATAAATGATAGCTTATTTTCTGGTTTCAAATTTACATTTCCTTATTTAAAAGTTCCTTTTCAGAAACAACATTTTGCAGACTCCACATTTGGAGTTCTGTCATCACAGCAAAGTTGTCTCTCTCTGGGTGTGAATGCGGTCTTGTGAGACTGGATTGGTTGTGATGGACAAGCGGCAGCCTGTCCGCCTCTGGAAACTTTCAGTAGGAGCCATGATTCTATTGTTGCTGAGCTCAGGGTAACAATTTCAGGAATCATGAAATTTATATGGACAAAATGCAGTGTTGTGTGTTACTTTTCCTAGAGCAGGATATAATCTTCAGTTTGTCCAGTCTATTGCCTTGTATTTCTATACATGACTATTCAAAGAAAACAAGTCATAAACGTTTTATCTAAATAGGAAGATTCTTTTAGCCATGTAGAGCCAGTTCAAATGCAACGTACAGTCAGAAAAATATCTTTAATATATGCACATCATTTGCAAGTCTTTATACCCCCAGAGATTTAAGACTCTTCTCCTCAGCCCCATCTTAAAAGATAACTGAAAAAATAGAATATAACCAAATGTGGATCCTTAAACTCATCTAATAGAATCGTTTCCTCAAGCTGAATCCTTTCAATTATAGATGCAAACAATGAAGTTCATGTTTAAGGCAACCAAAGACATTCAAACAGGGATGAAGAAAATGTGAGGGAAAAACAATATTCCTTTTGCTTCCCAGTTGGCAAGAAGTAAAATAAATAAAGCCAAAACAATCTAATAATAGAGAAGGAAAAGGGAGAAGCCAAGCCATTCAGGAAGAATTGCCATATGGCTCAGGTTAGAACAAATGTGGGTGTCACTGGCAGACTTAGTTGTGTAGGAAGGGCACTGTCAGCCATCCTGGCCACAACATCCACCTTCCTCTCCAAACTCCTCTTTTGAGTTTATTCTTTCTATAAGTACTTGTTATTGTCCTGGAACAGATTTAATGAAAGTCAAAAAAGTTACTTATGCATAACAATTGAAATTGGCATCACATATTTAAGATTGCGTGCTACATTTTTAACAGTTTTATATTTTACCATCTTTGAACAATCCAAACTTCTAAAGTAACATGAATATTCTAGGAATTAAAAAATCTGATTTGCTTTGACAAAGAATCCCGATTTGAACAGATCCAAATATCACTGATACATTGATAATAAGTTAAATTTAAAGTTAACATTTAAAATAAATTAAATTCACCTTTTTGGGGAAAAATCACTTTGGATTAAAATTCCTATTCTTGGCAATTCAGAAACAGAGATACAGTTTATATGACGCAGTTTCTTATTTTAAATATGTCTATATATGTATAGCAAAAGCTTTCCCTCTAAAAAAAAAAAAAAAAAAAACCAGAAATCAGAGTGATTAAAAAAAATAAGTTCATGACATAATAAATTTTGAACTGTGAATTGAAAGCCTTTCTCATTTTAAAATAATTGTATCTTCTTTTAAAAGACTTATTAGTGAACAGTGCTATAGGATATATATGCATACACACACACACACACACACACACACACACACATATATATATATTCTTACTTCTACACATATATTTATACGAAAGTAAAACATGACTTTTGGTGTTTGTAAGATTGATTAAAATTCAAAATAAAAAATGCATGAAGAAAACATTGTTTTCAGTTTCTTGGGAAAACTTTCAAATAAAATGTACTCCCTGCAGTTGATTTGGGAAGGGTAAGATTAGACAACTATGTCTTAAGATTCTAGTCATCTCTAATAAAGTATTTTGACACATTTCCCCTATAGCTAGTGTTGTCCAGGAAGAAAGAATATACATTTTATAATGTAATGAGTGAAAATTAATTGATTACAGAATAATAATGACAATGAGAATGATCATATAAATAACTAACATTCATTGACTTCTTATTACATGCCAGGTATATTTCTAAATGGCTTTCATGAAAAAAATTGCAAAACAATGTATCCCTTCCACAGATTCTGTATGATGGGAATGATTGTTATAATGATTTTAGATATGAAGAAACTTAGGACCAGAGGAGCTGAGTAACTTTGCTAAATTGATATCTAGTTAGTGGCAGAAACTGGAACTCAAGGCCCATATTCACAAACACTAACAATTCTACCTTTTCCATATAATAAATTTACTGGTTAAACAAGCAAATATGGGTATGCTTCCCAGTGTTAGTACAGTATAAGTTTACCGCAAAATGAACATGCTTGGCATTTGTTATTGTGTATTCAGTTTTTTTTTTTTTCTTTTTTTTTTAGTAACTTTCCCTTCAATTCAATCAAATTATGACTCAGATTTAGAAAATGAAGAGAAACACTAAAAGAGGACAAATTTACCACTCCAGGCACTAATTTTCAATTTTCTTTAAGAAAAGATGTGGACAAGAATGTCACGTCTTCATGAAGTACGTACTTTTGGGATTTTTAAAAAACCTTCCTATCTTTTGGGGGAAGAATGCAAATCAAGAGAAACAAGCCAAGTCTAGTGGCAAAATATGTTTTCATTATTGGGATGCACACAGAAGCAGATTTTCACCCCCAAATTGAGAAAAAAGCCGTTGAACTTCTGCCAGTAAATATCCCTTAACACTCTGGAATAAACAAGAGCAGCTGGCACTACTCCGTGTGAGCTGTCACCTTTACTCTGCCTGTTCATAGACTTTCTGGACGATAAAGTAATGCTTCCATCTGGTCACAGCAGCAAAGAAAGCAGAGAGCACCCAAGTGCTTCCCCTAGAAATCTGAGCCTGAATCCTGCAAGGTTTCCTAACCTGAGGGGGAAAGCACAGCTTTTGATTCTTCTCATAATGAATAGTCCTGAGTATAACACCTGGCCATGAAGAACTGGAGTAATTACAAAGGATTACTAACAATTTGCTCATTTTTGTTTAGATTCAGAATATGCAAGTTCACAAAGGTTTAACCATTTGTGTTTTTCTTAGTATTAGTGAACAAGACGTGGGTTCTCAGGACTTCAGGTAAACAGGTTCCGTTGACTTTATTTAGGCCACTGAAGCTCTTAAGATTTCTTTTCTACAATGAAAGGCAAGCAAACAAATAATTAAATAAATAAGACCAGAGGAAAAAGATGGGTTCATACTAGAGGATGCAGTGAACTTAACCTTATGACTGTACTCTATGTTTGGGGGTGGAGTAAGAAAAGTAGTTAAGATCTGAGGTCATAGATGTGCCTCTAGGGAAGATATATGGAAAGGCATATGCATATGAAGGAACAGAATTTGCAGCAGGATCTAGGTGCCTGCTGACACACAAGCCTAGTCACATTTCTTACAAGAATTACCATGTGTAAGGAGCTTTTTAAATTTTTTTCCATTCTTTCTTTTTAAGTTCAAGAAATCTTAATCTTAGGTCTTTATGCTTTTAGAAGTTTGTTGCAAAGTTTGAATATCTGTGTATTTTCATGTTTCTGAGGGAAGGGTCTAAGGCAATATGAGACACCAAAGGGTTTTTAAAATATTGCTTTAAATAGCTTCCAATCACTGTCTTCTTGGCCTGAAAGAATTTGTTTTTCCTACAACACCTAGAAAAATATCTCTGTGACCTCTAATGAAGGTTTGATGAAGAAAAAGATGAGGATGATGACATAAAAGTACCATCATGACCTTAACAAGCTCATCAAATGTATTTGCTCAAGCTAATTTCAAAGATGGGAAAAAGTAATGAATTTTAACTCAATTTTATGATAAATTAAATTTTACAAAGATAATATATCTAATAGAGACAAACTCAGATGCCCTGAAAAGACTTTTTTTTTTTTAAATCATAGTCTCAATGTGTCCATCATATTCTTTACACAAAAGCTTTGAAAAATAGAAAGGAAGCTATTGTCTTTCTATTTAATATCAAGGAGCATTCCTGATAGTGCTTTTGAAAATTGGGAAAGTAACATATCAGACAAGAGTTAGGGGAACTGTTTTATTTCAGGACAAAAATTGTCACTAATAAATACATAATTTTGAGTTGTCATCTAAAATTGAAAAGGATGAATTGTTTTTTAGAGATTTTTTTCTATTCCTCTCATTTTGTGACTTAATAATATATCGTGTTTTCTTAATTATTATATTTCACAATTTTTAAAACCACTACATTCATTCATGCAATTGATACTTTTATTCACTTTTATAAAATGGGCTAGAAGTGCTAAGAGTCAAACCCAGGCCCTCACGCATGCTAGACAAGCAGTCTACCACTGAACTAAAGCCCTAATCCCACAAATACTTTTATCAGGGAAAGAGAAAGAATATTAAAAGGAATTTTGCAAAAGCTCCAAGTTAAGGAGTGAAAGAAAAACTAGAAATTAAGTTCCCTTTCTTGCTTCAGAGATCATTCCTTGACATCTTTGAACTTTTAAAAAAATTGACTCCTTAATTTAATACTTCATTATAAATAATAATTACACATAAAATTCTTTTATGTACATACACACCATTTATTTGTTCAATATTTTTTCTTATGGGGTCATTTTCCTTATTCATTAAATATATTTTTAGTATTCATTAAATGGAATTCTAGCTTTCATAAATAATCAATTTTCTTTTCTCTGAAATGTATTTCATTTTTGCTTTTTAAAATCTCTATTATAAATATATAATAGTTTTATACAAGCCAGATCAAAATATATGACATTTCTCATTCCAGAAAACTCACTTCTCAGTCCTTTAAGGGCAGTCTCTGCTCTGTCTTCTAGCACCATAACTTTGGCAGTTTTTGAACTTTCTAAAAATGTTTAACTATACAACATGTATACCTTTGTCTTTGATCTCCTTCAATAAATTTGTGTCTGTGGTGTTAATCTGTGTCTGTGGAGTTTCCATGTAATAGTTTATTCTGATTCTTTTTCATGGAGGATTCTGTTCTATGAATACACCATAATTTTTAAAAAAATCTATTCCACTGTTGTGATTATTTCAGTTTTGGATTATTACAAATAAATCTACTATGCATATTCTTGTATATGCTGTTTGGTTAACATATGCACCTACTTATTCTGGATATATTCCCAACTGGTAGAAATGCTAGGTCATAGGCTGTGTCTCGGGAGTGTTTTAGTAAATTCTATAAGATGTTTTCTAATATTCTATAAATTTATAATTTAACAGAAAGTGTAATCGAGCCACAGTCTCACCAAAGTTTGATATGATTAGCCTTTTAAATTTAAGCTATTCTACTGGATGTGTAGTATATTTTATTGTGGATTAATTCACTTATCCCTGATGACTATTTTTCATATATTTAATTTTGCATCAGATCATATTCTTCTCTGTCCAGGTGTTTTATCAATTTAAAAATTTGGTTGTTCATATTTTATTGTTGCATAAGAAAGCTTTATATGTTATGAATATGCCTTTTAACATACATTGCAAATAGTTCTACCCAAACTGTGAGTTGATTATTACTCCTTATAATAGTAACTTTGTGTTAATTTGATACTTGCCTCACATTTTACCAATTCTCTCATTGGTAGTTTCTAATATTCTGCATAAATTATTAATGATGTGTTCTTGATACAACTATATTCTTTTTTAATTATGTCTTTTTATTTCTCAAATATATATTTTATTTTGAGTTTCTTTTTGTGTGGCCATTTTCATCAGTTTGTCTTTTATTTTCTTAAAATTTTCATACATACTTTTTTTTTTTTTGGTTTTATTTCAATATCTCAAGTCCTTTTTCATCATAATCTGTGTGATTTTCAATCAAGAAATCCATTGCTTTCTTATATGTTTGATGATCTTTTACTGTCAGCTCATATTTCAATATTTACTCCCTATTAAATATGAACTTGGGAGCTTAATTTTGGGATACTTTATTTTAGAGAGAATTTGTTTGTTTCATCAGCATCTGAGAGTTTCCCTAATCAGAGAACACTTTCAGCTCATGTTCAATTTCCTAGCTTAATAGGGTCAAGGTAAGTTCCACAGCCTACCAGTGATATTCATGTCTAAGTCCATGCAACTGTGTATTTGCGATGTACCTTCAAGTCACTACTATCTGCTCAATTTTTTTTTTGTTGTTGCTACTGAAGTGAGATATTTAGAGACCTTTACTTTTATGAGCCTAGCAATGCCTTGAAGGATGTATTTTTATCTAAGATTGATTTGATTGGTAGCAGGAGGTGCCTTAGAATATGCATCATACCATTGTATCGGAATGCCAAATCTAGAATTCCCTGTGAATATTATCCCAGTTCTGCATGAAGCTTCTAATTTCATATACCTAGAACTCCATGAGTGAAGTCAAATTTGGGAATCTGGCCAGTTTCTGTTTATCTAAACTTAGCTCCCAGGGACTCCAAAAGCAAATACCAAGACACAGTAATACATTTATCCAACTACCTTGACTTTGTCTATCCATTCACATAAATCATTTGTAGTACAGAGAACCAGTATGTCCTGTTGCATTTCTCCTTACTTTCCTTCAATATGTTCTGGATTCTTGGTCTTTGACTTTTAGGGTAGGCATTTTAAATAATACCAACAGTAATTGGATAGAATATCTCTCAGTGTAGGATTGTGAGGTATTTCATGATTAGATTATTACATTACTCATCATCAGTTTTAGAAACGGTACATGATACATAGTGTGCTCTTCTCTGGATTTCACTTCCCAAAAGCACACAGTGTATGCACCTCATTGGTGATGTCATTATTATGTTTTATTATATGTCAAGGAATAATTTGCATATATCAACACTAACACCTGTTAAAATGCTGCTTTAGTCATTATGATAAATATGTATGTACACATGTAATCACATCAGAATAGAAGTGTAACATTTTACATAGTCTCAGGAAGTGTCTTTGAAGCCCTTTCCTGTCAACTTCTCCTCTCTCTTGTGGTAACTACTGAGTTGCTTTCAGTCAGCATAAATCAACGATTCCTCTCTTGGAATTTTTCAGAAAATGGAATCATATAACATTTCATATATTGTGTTTGGCTTCCTTTAAATAATGTGATAACTTTGAGATTCATCCATGTCATATTATACAATTTACTCATTTTTAATGCTGAGTAATGTTGTCACATGAAATAAACAATTTGTTCATTTAAGAGACATTTGGCTTCGTTCCAGACTTGGGATATTATAAATAAAACTGCTTTGAATAGCATGCACTCATCTTTTTGTGTATGTATATTGTCTTTGTTTTGGATATATACCTAGACATGAAATGCCTACTGGAAGGTCACAAACATCTTCTCTTATGTATGTTTATCCTGAATATATACCTCAGAAATTCTTTTGTTGACTTATTCATTAGTACCACATTGTTTTAATTACAGAATTGTATGGTATATTTTAACACTTGATGTAAGTGATCCCAAGAGTTCTTGCTTGGCTGTTTTTTAGTCTATTCCCATATTTTTTCACGTGAATTTTAATATCAATTTATCTAGCATCCTTGATATTTTTATTGAGATTGTGCTATGGTTTGGATATGAGGTGTCCCCTAAAAGCTCATGTGTGAGACAATGCAAGAAGGCTTAGAGGAAAAAGGATTGTTATGAGAGTCTTAATCTGATGAGATTGATTAACTGAGTGGTAAATGTAGGCTGGTAGGGGGTGGCTGGAGGAGTAAGAATTGGGGGTATGCCTTTGGGAAAATATATATATATATATACATATATATATACATATATATATATCTTTAAATATTTATTTATTTGTTTTAGTTGTACACAATGCATTTATTTTTACATGGTGCTGAGGGTTGAACCTGGGCCGCACAAGTGCTTGGCGAGCACTCTACCTCTGAGCTACAACCCCAGCCCATGGGGTATATTTATAGTAACTGGCAAGTGGAGTATCTCTCTGCTTCCTGATCTTCCTGTGAGCCAATTCCCTCCCCCACAGTCTTCCACCATGGTATTCAGCCTCATCATTAATTCCTTGATAAATGAAGATGGCTGTCTGTGGACTGAGACCTTTGAAAACATCATCCCCCAAATAAACTTTTCCTCCTCTAATTGTATTTGTCAGTTCTTTTAGTCACAGCAGTGAAAAAGCTAAAACATATTGCATTATATTTAGAAATTAACTTGAAGAACTGATGTCTTAATGATATTAAGATGTTCAAACCAAGAACCAGAATTGGCTTTCCATTTCTTCAAATTGCTTTGTAGCATCTGGGGATATTTTATAGTATTTTCTGTGTCAATTTTAAACATTTCCTGTTTCAGTATATTCCTATTTCATTTCATTTCTTTTCTTTCTTTCTTTCTCTTCTTCTTCTTCTTCTTGCTAACATATTTTATATGTTCTAATGGATTATAATTTAGGTATATGCAGGCTATTATTTTTGCATGTCAATTTTAACTCCTGCTTTTGCCAAATACTTTACTATTTTAACTACCTTTATCATTGATTTATTAGTGTGATATTTTCCCAGGTATGATATCATGTCCTTTGAAGTAGAGTTTTATTTCTTCACTTCTAATTATTACATCTATTATCTTTTCCTTTTTAAAATTGCAATGACTAGTATCTCCATTAACAGGCTGATAATAGTAGAGTTGACATCTTGACATTTTTCCTAGCCAGTAGTAATATCTGCAGTGCTTCTTATCACATATAGTGGGCTTTGCATTTTATCATGCTGAAGAAAGATTATCCATGCTGATTTTCTTAAAAGATTTAAATAAAAACAGGTGTTGAATTTTGGCATAGGCCTTTTAAGTATCTGAAGATTATCATGCACATGTTCTCCTGAAGGTGAATTTATATTAATAGATTCTTACAATATTGACTCATTCTTACCTGAGTGCTATAAACTCTGCATAGTCATGGTTCATTGTTTTGTTCTTTCTGAGGTTTTGTTGTCTAATTACTAACATTTTATTTAGAATGTTTGTACCAATATTTACAAATGAGTTTATAACTTTTTGTTCTTTATTAAGATTAACTATCATTGTAACAAAAGGAATTGTAAATTTTTCCTTCAAAAATATATTTGTGTATGCATTGTGGAATGGCTGAATTGAGCTAATTAATACACCCATTACAAACTTACCATCTTTTGCAGGAGGTGGAGTGGTAAGAACATTTAGAATCTATTTTCTTGTGATTTTCAAGAATATATTATTCCTATCTCACTGACATTTGGTATACTTTGACAACCGTTTCCCCAACCTTGTTCTTAGCTACCATTTCACTCTCTGCTTCTGTGAGTTTAAATTTTTTAGATTCCACATATAGTTGGAAAATGCAGTAGTTTTCTTTTTGTGCTTGGCTTATTTCACCAAACGTAATATTCTCTAGGTTCATGTATGTTATTGGCAAATGACAAATTTCTTCTTTTCAGTTTTTAAGACTGAATAATAGTCCATTGTGTATGTACTGCTTTTCTTATTTGACACCTGGCCAACAGGTGAATGAAACAATGTTCAGCAGCTTTCATTTTAATACCCTGAAATATTTCAGTAGCTGAGACTATTTATCAAGGGTTAGTCTTGAATTCTGAGAGTTAACACTTAGAGTTGAACATTCTCTTTCTGGGTGATTTTGTCTGGACACTGTCAAGTTCTTCCTTCCATGCTTTTCTTTTGCATGAAGTAGCCAAGTCTTATCTTCCATGAACCCTTAGTCTTATAATGGCAGGCAAAGTTTTCAATTGCAGTTTGTTTGAAATTTGTGTTTTATTCTTAACTTACGAGTAATTTGAAATTTTCTGGTTTCCAAGAATGATGATGGGTCAGGTATGGTTTTATTTGAATTTCTAGTTTATCTATCATTTTTATTTTGTTTTTTCAAAAGGAAAGCCAAATTCAGATAATCACCATTATCCCTCAGACATTTATAAAGCCTCGTAAATAACTCCATGTGGATATTCATAGGGAACAACAATAAAATCTGTTTAGAATACAATATGGAATTACTATACCTTATTTAATATATTGTTTAAAGTTTCCTGGTCATGATAAATTTGATCAAAGAATGTGAAACAAGTGAATCTTTCAAGCTTACCAAAAACAAACAAGCAAACAAAATAACTGTATTATTCTATATTCTGTTTTTAATTCAAGGAGATGTTTGTCTCATTTTTGCATCTCAGTTTGATTGCTACATCTATAAATACTAATGTAAATTATATCAGTATTATTTCATCATTGTATTTGAAATTCTTTCAAATACTCAATTGTGTCCAATTTAAATTTCTAATTAAAATCCTAAATATTTATTCTGACACATATATCTCAATAATTATTATTTAGCTTGAGATATTGCCTTCAGCAATAAAATTATAATATCTAGGTTATCTCCCTTTTTGAAGAAAGCAGTTCCAAGAAGTTTTGCAGTTAAGATGCTGCTATCCTTGTGCAGAGTCCTTCCGTTCTTTCTACCATCCTCATAGATGCCCTGTCAGGACCCACCAGTCCTCAGATGAACTGTTTCCTGGCTGCAACTGGATAAATGACCCAACAAAGTTCTGCAAAAGAACTGCCCATCCAAGGTTATCCTGGAGTGAACCATGTAGAAATAAACAGTTTTTAGACACTAGATTTTGGAGTCGTTTTTATATAGCAATAGAAAGTTAATCATAGATGTATTTTTGACAAGAAAATAACCATTATTTTAGTTTTCATTTAAAAGTGGTGTTTTAGTAATTCTGTAAAAATATCTGAAAAAAGATCAATGGGAAATGTCTGTGTGTACAAAAATTCTGTGTGTAAAAATGTTGGGATTAGAGATGGGTTTTGCATTGTTATGACATTTCAAAACTTCCTATGAAAACTCTTGACAAAGTAAGCTAAAAACAATGAATTTTAGATCAGAATAGGTAAGTTTTCTTCAGATTAAAAAATACACTTTTTAAATGTAAATGCACGTATACTTTATACACTCTAAAACTTGTGATAGATGTTTAACTTGGGTACTGTATCTTGGTACACTTTTGCAAATTGGAAATATGTTTGATAAACACCTCTAGGAACTGAATTGGCATCAAAATGTGAAGAATATTTGCTATTCCAAATAAAATGGTAAATAGTAAAGATAGAAAAGTTGCAATATTCTTACAAGAAGAATTTACATAGATGCATAGTATTGATGAAAAGCTAGTTGAAGGACTATTAGTAGCCCACTTACCCAAGTTACTTGCTTTAATTTCTTCAATCTCACAAAATCACAAACTGATGGTACAGTTGGACTTACATGTTATAGTACCAAGTAATCATGGACAACTGCATGCATTTTCTCTATTCAAATAAAAGAATAAAGGAAAGAATAGGAGTAATAGAGTTGATGTGCTCGTTTTTTCTTTTTACTGTAAAGCGCAGAGGGGAATCACTCAACTGCTTCTTATCTGCATTCCTGAAGCCTCCTTTCGTGTTCCCTGGGATCCAGATAGCCATTGCTGTTTTCACATCAAGCAAGGCCAGGAACTTGATGAAAAGAAGGTCAAAATGCTCTTTTGGATATAAATGAAGTTCATGGGGTTTAAAAACATGCTGCAGTGCAGAGTGGGTGGGATGTTGTTAGTAAGGTGACAGCAGTCCAATGCAAAGAAGACCACATCTGAAGAGCAGTAGGTGGTGTTCGAGGACAACTTCTACAGACAGACAAGGGTGATACCTTTCTTTTCTAATTGAACAAGACAGATAATTGATCATCAGATTTGTTAGAGATGCTGCAACAATGAAAATGTATATCGGTATAAGGAAGGTGAGTTTATGCTCAATGGTAGTGTTTAAAGAGACAGCAGATTAATCAACAGTGATTTTTATATACATAAATACAACCAATGTGGCATTTTCATGTTTTCAACATCATGATATCCAACATTTTGGTAAGCCTCCTTGAAGTTATGAGCATTCAGGTTCACATGCAATGCAGTATTTTCTGCAAATCAAATATCCTAGCTACAGGCCATGCAATTTGCTTATGTGCAGAAATTCTCTTTTAAATTGACTCTTTGCAGTCCTTCCCACATAATTGATAAAAGGAAATTGTATTAATTAGTTTTTCATCACTATACTGAAATATTGGAAGCAGGATACTTACACAGGAAAGGAGGTTTATTTAGTGCACAGTTTGGGGGTTTAAAGTTCAGAGGGCATAAGCACAGTCTCAAAAGACTACCCCTTGACTCTATCACCTCATGGTGCATGGTGGATGGCAGTGGTGGGAGTGCATTTCTGCAGGAAGCAAGTGATTACATCTCAAACTAGGTGCAGAGACACAACTGGGTGTAGCTAGACTCAAGATTCTGTAATAACCCTCTTGTGTGAGAACTGGCTTCCAAGGGCATGCCCCAGTGACCCAAGGACCTCCTAGATCATACCACCTAATGGTTCTACCACCTCCAGTCACACCACCTGGAGATCAAGTATTTAGCATACAAGCCTTTGGAAGACATGCAACTTTAAAATCATAGCAGACACCATGCATACAGAATAGTTTTGCCTTCTATTCCTTGATTCTGCTTGCCTGAATTTCAAGATGCTTCATATTTCATCTTAGCATATATGAAATATTACTGCTGAACTACATGAATTTATTTGAAATATTTGTCTTACATTTCCTAGACATGTTTTCTTCATCACTTTTAGATTGAATTCCCTGCTATATCTCTCATAGATAAGAGCACGATTCACATTAAATGAACAGTGATCAACACATACATTTTGCCCTTATGCAATCATATCTTTGTTACTTCTCTTAACTGTCTTTTCTAGAAAAGACCATCAGAGCAACTTGTTGATAAAGGAAAATAAAATAACCAATTTATAGATAAGGTTGTTATTTGCCAAATTAAGGGAAATATTCCATTGATAGAATCTTCATGGTGTCTGGAGGTAGAAAGGAAACAAAGGATTTGTTAATTTGTCTAATTAACACAGTCATTAACTGTGAAGGTCTCGTTGGGATTGGCCAAAATTCATGACATAATAATAAAGGACTGTGGACACAGTGAGGACCAGGCTCCAGGCAAGCCTTGAAAAAAGTAAACAGTCCTGTGATGATCCTGGTTGAACTAACTGTTGTCCAGAGTCCTTTCAGCAAGGCTGGCTGAGTAGTTTAATACTCAGAAAAAAAATGGATTTTCCAAAAGGGTTTGAAACAACCAATACAGTTATATGCAATGTTATCTTCCTGCATAAGACAATCATTCATGAAGTTGGAGTAGTTACTTGAGTGAGTACAGGTGATTTATTTTCTCACAGTCAGAGGTCAAGGAACAAATTTTAAAGAGAAAATTAAAAAATAATTGAAAGCTTGTGTAAGAGTTATTAAATAAAGTTTATTCCCTCTGAAATTTTTGGACAAGTGTTTTAGTCAGCTTTTTTTGCTGCTCTGACTAAAAGACCTGACAAGAACAATTTAAGAGGAGAAAAAGTTTATTTGGGGGCTCAAGGTTTTACAAGTCTCAGTCCATAGAAGGTCAGCTTTATTTCTGAGGGCTTGAGGTGAGCCAGAACATTATGAAGGAATAGTGTGAAAGAGGAAAGCAGCTCACATGATGATCAGGAAGCAGAGAGAGAGAGAGAGAGAAAGAGACTCCTCTCATCACATACAAAATAAATACCCCAAAGGCCCGCCCTAATGCCCACCTCCTCCAGTCATGCCCTACCGACATTTAGTTACCACTCAGATAATCTCATCATGGAATTAATTCACTGATTGGTTTAAGGCTTTTGTATCCTCATTATTTCTCCTCTAAACTTTCTTGTATTGTCTCACACATGAGTTTTTGGGGTACATCTCACATTCAAATGGTAACAGTCAGCTTAAGAAAGGACCCAACTTAACTTGGTACAAAAAAAAAAAAAAATCACAAGGCAAAGAATTCACTAAGTCTGAAATGTTTTCAAAGGTCTATGCCATTTGTTCACGGAGCACTCAAGGCTATATAGCATTATTTGTTACTGACTCTGCATCAAGAAAAATATAACAAAATGTTTTCTGAGGAGGAAGCATGTTCCAAGGTAAGACTGAGTTTAATAACCAACATTGTTCTTGGCCCAAATGTCAAAAGCTTTGTGTTCTTCTTCAATGTAATTGAACTAGTACTGAAGCACATGGAGAGGATTAAGGTAAGACTATTGCAAACAAATAAACACACATTTTAGCTAGAACAAAATTTTTCTTGAGAAAAGTAAACTCACTTTGGAATCACTGCTCATTACAGAGAAACTTCCCTATAAATGAAACCAATAATAACATGTAATGCATTTGAACACAGCATCTTAAGAAATTTAATTATTAAAACTGTTATAGTAAAGTCAATCACAATATACTTATATAAAATCTTTAAGTCTAAATATAATATTATATCAAGTTTAGATGATACCATTTTTACTACTGTGGCCCTTCAAGGGGCACATTTAAGAAAGAATAAAGTGTCAACATTCTGTGAAACTAATGTGTTTTTCTTTTGTAAACCGGAGAGAAATGAATGTTACAATGGAAAATAGAATTTTGGTCTGCCCAAGAAGAGGAAAAGAAAATACCCTATGGCTGGTTGTAGAGAGGAACCTTGAGGAGATGATAGGGGAAGAGAACAGAAATGTCAGATTGGCTGTAGGGAGCCTATACAATGGACCCTGGTGATCTCAGTTTCCTGGTATTTATATGCTTGTATAACCCCCTCCCTTTGAAGATGAACTAATTTCAGTGACCCCCTTCTAATGGACAGAATACAATAAAATCATGAGATGTCACTTCCAAGGTTAGGCATAAAAAGACTTTCGTTTTCAGCCCTCTTTTTCTCTTCTTCTCTACCCCCACAGCACTCCATCTTAGGGAAGCACCGGCCATATTGTGAACAACCTAACAGAAAGATCTACATACGGCAGAAGACTGGCATCTCTGGTCAGTTACAGAAAACCTGCCAACAAAATGAGTGAGCATGGAAGCAGACCTTCTCCCATTTGAGCACTGAAATAACTACATTCTACACAATACCTCAGTTCAGCATGTGAGAGACCCTGAAACAGGTACCCAGCTCAGGTATCTTCAGACTTTTGACCTGCAGAAATTATGAAAAAATATGTAAAATTATTTTAAAAATATTTTTTATATTATAGGGTTTGGAATAACTTGTTACACAGCAATAAATAACTAATGTATAGGTATTTAATTAAGTTTTTGCTCTATATAATTTGATGTGAATTTTCTTTCTCACTTCACAAAATTTAAGTAAAAGATCCACTTTTAATTGTATTATGGTGTTTAGCTTGATTTGGATTCTCCTCTGGTTGGTAATTCCTTTAGTTTGCTATCTCCCTTTGTTGATTTTCATTGTTATTTTTTCTCTTCTTCTTCGTGGAAAATTTTGCCCAAGATGTTCCAATTAATGAAATTGAGACTAAAGAAACAATTCAAAGAATTGACAAAACCAAAAGTTGGTTCTTTGAAAAAATAAACAAAATTGACAGACCCTTAGCGATGCTAATGAAAAGAAGAAGAGAAAAAACTCAAATTATTAACATCCGTGATGAAAAAGGAAATATCACAACAAACACCTCAGATATACAGGAGATAATTAGAAATTACTTTGAAAACTTGTACTCTAATAAAATAGAAAATATTGAAAGCATTGACAGAGTTCTAGAGTTGTATGAATTGCCCAAACTGGAACTGGAGGCTACAAACAATTTAAATAAATCAATTTCAATTGAAGAAATAGAAAACGCTATCAAAAAACTACCAACAAGAAAAAGTCCAGGTCCTGATGGGTTTACAGCCGAGTTCTACAAGACCTTCATAAAGAACTAATACCAATGCTCTTCAAATTATTTCAAGAAATAGAAAAAGAGGGAGCTCTTCCAGACTCTTTCTATGAGGCCAATATCACATTAAGTCCAAAACCAGGGAAAGACACAGCCAGAAAAGAAAACTTCAGGCCAATATATTTAATGAACATAGATGCAAAAATCCTCAACAAAATTCTGGCAAACTGGATTCAAAAACATATCAAAAAGATAGTGCACCATGATCAAGTGGGGTTTATCTCAGGGATGCAAGGTTGGTTCAACATTTGGAAATCAATAAACATAATACATCACATCAATAGACTTAAAGATAAAAACCATATGATTATCTCAATAGACGCAGAAAAAGCATTTGACAAAATACAACACCCTTTTATGTTCAAAGCTCTAGAAAAATTACGAATAACAGGAACATATCTCAACATTATAAAAGCTATCTATGCAAAACCTCAAGCTAACATTATCTTAAATGGAGAAAAATTGAAAGCATTCCCTCTAAAAACTGGAACAAGACAGGGATGCCCCCTCTCACCACTGCTATTTAACGTAGTACTTGAAACTCTGGCCAGAGCAATTAGACAGATGAAAGAAATTAAAGGGATCCACATAGAAAAAGAAGAGCTCAAATTAGCACTATTTGCTGATGATATGATAATATACCTAGAAGACCCAAAAAACTCTACCAGAAAACATTTACAACTAGTAAATGAATTCAGCAAAGTAGCAGGATACAAAATCAATACCCATAAGTCAAAGGCATTTTTGTACATCAGTGACAAAGCCTCTGAAAGGGAAATGATGAAAACTACTCCATTTACAATAGCATCAAAAAAAATAAAATACCTGGGAATCAACTTAACGAAAGAGGTAAAGGACCTCTACAACAAAAACTATAGACCACTAAAGAAAGAAATCATAGAAGACCTCAGAAGATTGAAAGACCTACCTTGTTCTTGGATAGGTAGAATTAATATTGTCAAAATGTCCATACTACCAAAAGCACTATACAGATTTAATGCAATTCCAATCAAAATCCCAATGACAATTCTCAAAGAAATAGAAAAAGCAGTCATGAAATTCGTCTGAAAAAATAAGAGACCCAGAATAGCTAAAGCAATCCTGAGCAAGAAAAGTGAAGCAGGTGGCATCACCATACCAGACTTTAAATTTTACTATAGAGCAATAGTAACAAAAACAGCATGGTATTGGCACCAAAACAGACTGGTAGACCAATGGTACAGAATTGAGGACACAGAGACTAATACATATAATTCCAGCTATCTTATATTAGACAAAGGTGTCAAAAATGTACAGTGAAGAAAGGATAGCCTCTTCAACAAATGGTGCTGGGAAAACTGGAAATCCATATGCAAAAAAATGAAATTAAACCTTTATCTCTCACCATGCACAAAATTCAATTCAAAGTGGATCAAGGACTTAGGAATTAGACCAGAGACAATACACCTAATAGAAAAAAAGTAAGCTCCAATTTCCAACATGTCAGATTAGGCCCCAAGTTCCTTAATAAGAATCCAGTAGCGCAAGAATTAATACCAAGAATTAATGAATGGGATAGATTTAAGCTAAAAAGCTTCTTCTCAGCAAAAGAAACAATCAGTGAGGAGAATAGAGAGACAACTAAGTGGGAACAAATATTTAATACATGCACATCAGACAGAGCACTAATTTCTAGAATATATAAAGAACTCAAAAAACTTGACACCAAAAAAACAAATAACCCAATCAATAAATGGGCTAAGGAATTGAAAAGACACTTCTCAGAAGAAGATACACGATTAATCAACAAATACATGAAAAAATGCTCAACATTGCTGGCAATTAGAGAAATGCAAATCAAAACTACTCTAAGATTTCATTTCACTCCAGTCAGAATGGCAGCTATCAAGAACACAAACAACAATAAATGTTGGAGAGGATGTGGGGAAAAAGGCACACTCATACATTGCTGGTGGGACTGCAAAATGGTACAACCATTATGGAAAGTGGTATGGAGATTTCTTGGGAAAATGGGAATGGAACCACCCTTCATAGGGTGGTTCCTAGAATGTTACAAACCTAAAAGAAGGAAACCCACTCCTGGTCTATTCCCAAAGAACTTAAAAACAGCATATTACAGTGACACAGCCACTTCAAAGTTTATAGCAGCACAATTCACAATAGCTAGATTGTGGAACCAACCTAGATGTCCCTCGGTTGATGAGTGGATAAAGAAAACGTGGTATATATACACAATGGAATTTTACTCAGCAATAAAAGAGAATAAAATTATGGCATTCACTGGTAAATGGATGAATTTGGAGAATATAATGCTAAGTGAAATCAGTCAATCTAAATAATCCAAATACTGAATGTTTCCTCTGATATAAGGAGGCCAGTTCACAGTATTGTTGGGTCAGGGTACATAGGAGGATTAGAGGAACACTATAATGGTCAAAGGGAAGGGAGGGGAAGGGAGAGAGCAAGGGGAAAAGGGGGGAGGAAGAAAAAGTGGTTGAATAAGATGGATATCATTATTCTAAATACATGATTGAAGACTTGAATGCTACAAATATACTTTGTATACAAACTGTTTTTGTGTAAAAAGAGGCTCTATATGTATAGTATGAACTGTATTATATCCTAATGCCTTAAATAAAAATAAAAAAAAACTGTAAAGATAAAAAGAACTGCAGAAATCCAGATAATAGCAGCAATAAAAATAAACAAAAACCTTGAAAAAAAAAAAGATCCACTTTCCTTAATCAATTGATTTTGGGGGTGTGATGAACAATGAACTGCTCCACATGAGTGAGACTTTCAAGTCCCTAATTGCATCTGGGATATACATTTCTAATTGGTTGCAATAAATCTCAAAAAGAGAGTTTTAGGGATACATAGAAGGACAAGGTAGGTAACAATGTCATTTTCAAAGGCTCCAGCATTAAGATGTGGTCTTATCTTGCATAAATCTCCATCTGACCTTTCAAGTTCTAAAGTTTAATCAATGCTTTGCAGAGGAGCAATTACATTTACTGAAGAAAATAAGTCACTAGGACAGGAGTGATTTTTTTTTCTTATTATTTCTTTAAAAATCTTGCAAGCAATGGCCCTAGAATGTTACAAACCTAAAGGGAAGGATGATCAGCATCCTGCATTTTCAAAATATAGTAACTGGATTATCGTATTAGGTAAATAAATTGGAAGCATGTGTGTGCAGAAGAATGCACAAAGTATAGCTATCATTCTCAAAATAATTTTTAAACTTAAAAAGATAAAATTATTGATTTTTTGTTTAAAAATCCTGTAAACATAGAATTGTATAGGAGAAAAAGATAAAATGTTAGCCACCTATTTCCCAGGGGAAACCACAGGGCACTGGAGACTGTCTCCTAGACACGTAATGTGCCTAAAGCAGTTGGCTGGGCTAAAGAAAGCACTTGAATGATTTGTTAAATGAGTACAGAAGATGCTTGCTCAATTTTTATTGAGAGTTTAATATGAATGTGAATATTATCTGAAGTTCTGCACCCATGGGGGAATAAGTCAATATTCTTTTTTTTTTTTTTTTTTTTTGTGGTACCGGGGATTGAACTCAGGGGCACTCGTCCACTGGGTCACATCCCCAGACCGTTTTTGTATTTTATTAGAGACAGGGTCTCACTGAGTTGCTAAGTGCCTCGCCATTGCTGAGGCTGGCTTTGAACTCGCGATTCTCCTGCCTCAGCCTCCCAAAGTGCTGGGATTACAGGCGTGAGCCACAGCGCCCAGCAAGTCAATATTCTTAAGAGAAGTTCTGGATGACCTGCCTAACATAAGATAGAGAAATACTCACCACTTCATTGGAGACCTGGAGTACAAAGGAGCAAGAAAATCACCTTCCATTTATTGTTAAGGGCTGTAGCCATCATTACTCTTATTCCTTGGATACAGAAAAGAGCTGATTTCCCCCTACCCACCACCTCACCTTCTATAACCCCAAATCTAAGCCTCACCTCAAGCCAGTGGAAAACCTATCATGGATAGAAAACTATCATAGAGACTGGAATTTCCTTGTCAAACTCATCAAGAATGAACTCCCTGGCTGGATGCTTATTAAGCTTCAGACTATGGGACCAAAGTTTGAACTACATACCATGGAGCTTAACATCCCCAAAGAGTGGCCATCTCATGACTATGACATGGAAAGTCTGAAAAAAAGAGGCTAACTGGTACCGTTTAGTGAGCAAAAAAGAGCAAGAAGCTTGCTGTGAAGGATGCCTGGACATTCAAATCATGAAGCAGCCAGTGTTTGCCCAATTTATGGAAGAGTAATGACCCCAAGCCATCTTAAAGCACCTCTCTGTGGGTAAGTGTGTGCGTCATCAAGTTTGCATTTCTTAGTTGAAGCTTTTAATTGAGGAAAATAATTTTCCCACACCTCCCTCCACTCTTTCTGCAGGATTATCACCAGGAAACTAAAGTTAACTCTACAAGGTAGTTGAGCCAGCATGATCAGCAACCATGAAAGGCCATGTAGAAGTTGGAGAAGCATGTGAAGTGTCATGAGAAATAGGTGGGTTGAGGAAAGTGTGAAAGAGGCTCCCAAATTGAGCTTTCTTTGAACCTGAACTTGGTGGTGATGCCCTTTAACTACTGTTGCTCTTCCCTGAAGGAAACTCACACCTGCAGAGACTCTGCATAGTGTTAGGTCTGCTTGTGCCACAGAAGACCAGTGTCTATCATAATAGCATTGCATCATTGTCAGCTTCAGAATGATGGCTGGTTGCATCAGCTCTGCTGGAGGCTGAGAACTCCTAGGTCATGATAGAGATGGTCTCTGAAATGAAGCATATCATGGTCATGCCATTCCATCAGGCATAGGTAGTGGCCAGCTTCCTTGCCTATAGACCATGTTCTTTTTCAAACAGATAATCAGGTGTCTTTGCATCTGGTTTTCTGAAAGATTTGCAGTAGTCAGAGGAAAAGTGGAGCCTCTCTATTGAAAAGTTACTGCCAATTGGAGTTTACCATGTGACATGTCCTGTAGTCCAGGAAGGGGATAGTACAGATAGAACTCATAATGAGGAGAAGCAGCTGTTTCCCATGAAACACCAAGAACTTCAGGACTAGTAATGTTTCTTCTACTGCAGGAACCACTGGTACAAGGCACTGTCCTTGCTCAAATCTGCTTTCCAGATGTGGCTAGTCCAAGCTCTGCAATTAGGTGTATCTCAAACAACATCAGATACTGATAATTATCATAAAGTAGATCACAAATGGGCTTTCATGGGTATAATTAACAGCATCTTATTTAGCATGATGAACTGTTTAAATGGATTTCCATAGGTGAAATCAGAGATAATCAATGTGTATGGATCATATAAAATATTTTAAAATATCCTTGAAAATTAGGATGTAATAATCAATGGGACACTTTTCATTTATTCTAGAATGGCTCAAAAGGCTTTATTTTCAAATAATCTTGTATCGAGTCATTAAGTAGATTTCTTGTCATATTAAGTTCATACTAAGATTAGAAAAACCCTACTTTAGATTATTGTCTTGCTTGCCATGAACAAAACTGTGATTTTTGAAACACTTAAAAGTTCAGAGAACTGACTATTGAGTTTTGGAGCTATTTTGTGTTGCATGCATCTGAATATTTACTTAATATGCATGTATATCAGAATTTGTCTGAGACTTATTTGCAATAAAACCTGAAAAGTTTATAGCAGAGCAGAAAATTCTCATATTTTTTTTCAGGATTTGCCATTGTTTACCCAAAAGAACTTAAATTGTGTGTATAACCACCACAATTGGGGCAATTCACAACACCCCCCACAATGATGCCTGGCAAGGAGAGATAGTACAGCAGACAGGTGGGGTGGAAAGTTCTTTTGGAACAAAGGCTCAAGTAGGGTTCACAGAAGCCAACCAGTGAGTGCTTGATATTGTCAAGGAACAGTGACATTGAAGAGTCACATGGGAGGTCTTCAAAGAAGCCACAAAGGCATTTACAGAGGTGACATTTGGACACAGGCCAGCATTTGGAAAATTGATACTAAATTACCACAGAACATGCCAGGATGAGGGTGGAGTGGGGGGTTAACTTCTTTCCACCTCACGCCCACCCTGAAGAAGTAGAAGCACCCACTAGCTGTGAGGCAGAGGTAGAGGAAAACAGAAAAAGCTAATAATGCCTCCCTGGGTGGCGAACCTGTTATGAAGAAGAGAAACTTTTAATATTACATAACACAAAATTTCTGATTTAGATCACACTGAATATTTTAACACCTAAAAGTTAAGATTAGTCTAATACCTCAGTAGTGTAGCAGTATTGGCCAAAATAATTTTCATCATTGTGCCCTGTCAAGTTCAACTACTTTAAACAATTGTAGATAAATACCAAAAAAACTGTACTATGAGTGCTACATTGTCATGAACTTTGTTCAGCAAAAATATCTTATAAATCTTCCAATATTAAAATATGTAGGATTTACCCTCTTCTCTGCAACATCTCTGTGGTACTCCATAGTATAAATGCGTCATACTCTGCAAACCATATTTTATTTAACCTATCTTAAAATGATAGTTAAGGGGCTGGGGTTGTGGCTCAGTGGTAAAGTGCTCGCCTAACATGTGCCCAGCCAGGTTTGATCTCAGCACCAGGTAAAAATAAATACATTGTATACAACTAAAGCAAATAAATAAATATCTTAAAAAATGATAGTTAAGTTTTTCTAATATTTTATTATTGAAACAATGTTGCAATGGTCTTTGTGTATTAATTTGACATAATATTAGGTTCAATTGTGGGAAATAAAAATAGTTCTATTTCTTGCAAATCCTATGCAACGCGCACGTGTGTGTGTGTGTGTGTGTGTGTGTGTGTGTGTGTGTGTGTGTACTGTGTGTCTATGTATTTTCACATCATCCTAGGATGGTTTGTATAAACTTGATACATTTAATCTTTCATTTTCTGCTGAAATCAGTCCAATCAGATTTTTATCCAGACTAATCCACCTAAAATGTCCTCATCAAAATTGCTTTCCATATTGTTAAATCTAATAGCCAGTCCCTGATTTTCTGTACTGGTCAAAAACATTTCAGACAGTCAGTCTTTCTTCCTTTCCTTTAACAGGTTCTTGACTTCTGGGATACCACTTTTGCCTGGCTTTTTTCATCTCTTCTTGCCTTTTCTTATCACCCCCTCTTTATGCCTGCTGCCTCTCAGTGTTTTAATGCTTCAGGGCTGTTTTACTCAGCTTTTTCACTGCTCTGACAAAAATACCTGACCAGAACAATTTTAGAAAAGAAAAAATTTATTTGGGGTTCACAGTTTCAGAGTTCTCCATCCACAAACAGATGGCTCCATTCCTCAGGGCTCCAGGAGGAAGAGTGTGGCAGGGGAAGCAGCTCACATGACAATCAGGAAGAAGAGAGACACTCCACTCCCTAGCTATAAAATACATACCCGAAAGGCATATCCCCAATTCCCACTTCCGCCAGCCACACCCTACCTACCTTCAGTTACCACACAGGAAATTCCATCAGGGTATTAATACAATGATTGGGTTAAGGTTCTCACAACTCAATCATTTCACCTCTAAACCTTGCATTGTCTCACACATGAGCTTTTGGAGGATACCTCACATACAAACCATAACAAGGACTCACTCAGCACTTGGACCTCCTCCTTTTTCTACCTGTACTTACTCACCTAGAGACCTCAATCTGTCTCATTGCTTTAAGTATTTTCTATATGCTGATAACTTGCACATTTGTTACTGCCACACAAACCTTTCCCTTTGAACCCAGACTTGTATTTAACCTCAATATTCAACTTAAATTCATCCATTTGCATTTTAATAGGCACCACAAATTCAATATTCCAGAATTAAACTCCTGACTTTTTTTTTTAGTTTTCTCTCTCTCTCTCTCTCTCTCTCTCTCTCTCACACACACACACACACACACACACACACACACAATGATCCTGTGGAAACAAAGTCAGATGATTCCTCTACTCAAAAGCCACCACTCCAAAGTAAAATTCAATGTTCATACTATGATCCACAAAGCCCTATTTTAACAAATACTCCTGTGCTCTCTGCCCTCATTTTTCACCACAATCAGGCCACTGTCACCCAACGTGGTCATACTTGCTACTTCATTCAATCTCTGAATTTATCTATCTTTTAATCTTCCCAAATTTATTATGTCCCAAATTGAATATCTGATATTTGCCAACAAACATATTCATTTTATAACTGTCCCTCAAACATAAACCTGAATAGATTATGTTCTATATGAATGCTAGCTGTTATTTGCTATTCATTTGTTTTCTATCTTCATGAGAGAAGTATTTTTGTCTATTTTGGTGACCATTGCATTTAACTGTCTTGGCTTGTTAACACAAATATTGTTGAACAGATAAAAATAATTTACATTTTACATGTGCAATGTACAAGGTTAATCTGCAATAAATGAATACACGTGGCTATGGCTTAGGACACTGGTAATATCATTTTTTTTTTTTTTTTCGGTACTGGGGATTGAACTCAGGGGCACTTGACCACTGAGCCACATCCCCAGCTCTATTTTGTATTTTATTTAGAGACAGGATCTCACTAAGTTGCTTAGCACCTTGCTTTTATTGAGGCTGGCTTTGAACTCGCAATCTTCCTGCCTCGGCCTTCCCATCTTCTGGGATTACAGGCATGTGCCATCTCTCCCGGCTCATTTGTTTTCTTTGTTGAGAATAATTTTAGAGCAATGGTTATAAATTGTATGTTGGTATGTGCCTGAGATAGTCTGGTATGAAAAAAAAAGTATCTATTATAGCTTGCCACTCTAGGTCATGTGTATTAAAGAGGCATTAAAACAAAACTATAAGAAATAGAAAAAAAAAAACATGAAAACTTGGGCCATAAAATAAAAAGAAATTTATCTCTAATAAATAAAAAGATAGAAAAGAACCTTGCTAAAGAGCTTTGTGGGATGAAGCATTCAGGAAGATCTGCAGCTATATTTACGGCAGTTCTTTTATTCCAGTCATCAAATATATTTATTGCAAGTTCATTCCACCTTGCTTCTCAGCGAATTCATGGTAGGATGCTATTGTTTCATATTATCACTGCCTGGTTTTCTTTGTTATAAATTATATTTAGGGTTTTCTTTAATAAACTTTTTCAATGTGGGCCATCTCTACACCTGCTGTGTATATCAGGAGTGTTCTGGCCTGTCTGGGATGTTGGTACTACAGAAAAGGAGAGGTCTATACTACTCTCACAGAAAATTTCCACAGCCTAGAAAGGTGGTTGAGGTGGGGCTACTCCAAAACCTTTCTCAACTTTTCTTATTTCCCAAAAGTACAGTTTTTGTTTTTGTTTGTTAAATTCTTAAAGAATAATTTATTAAACCATTGGAGTTTAAACTTTGCACTTTCCAATATGGTAGTCCAAAGCCAAATGTGACTACCTAAATTTAAGCAATTTTAAACTAAACACAATGTAAAATTCATTTTTTTTCTGTTATCTTACCTACATTTCAAGTCCTTCGTGGCCACAAGTGTCCATGGATACCCAATTGGACTGCATAGATATACATTTTTGCCATCATGGTAAATTCCACTGGACAGTGCTCATCTATACCCAATTTTTGAACATTATAAGGGTGTAAGGTTGAAAAACACAGAGTAAGGAGGCAAAGTTTGGAGTTCAATTCCATCACTACCAGTTTTATGACCATGAGCAAGAAACATTTTTGTGTGTGTGTGTGTGTGTGTGTGTGTGTGTGTGGTGCTAGGAATTAAACCTAGGGCTTTGTGCATGCAAGGCAAGTACTCTACCAACCAACCGAGCTACATCTCCAGCCCAGAAACTTAATTTTCCTGCACATTAATTTCCCTGTCTGTAGTATAGGGGTGGTAATTATAAACTATTTCATGAGGTAGAAGTGGGGATTAAATTTTTATTATATAAAAAGTGCTTAGAGCTGTGCCTCTAGCACATAAGAAGTCCTTGTATTAAAAATTGAGATAATATTCACATAACATAAAATTAAACGTTTTAACATGTATAATTCAGTGGCATTTAATCTTTGTATATTGTTGTGCAAATACCACTACTATCTAATTTCAAAGTATTTTGATTACTCCAAAATAAAACCCCATATCCATTTAGCAGTCATTCCTGATTCTGCTCTCGCCCCAGCTATCTCTGTGGATTTAATAGTTCCGGGTATTTCTTAGAAATCATACAATATATGACCTTTGTATTTGGCTTCTTTCCCTTAGTAAAATTTTTCTAAATTTCATCTATGTTGTAGCATATGTCCTCCATTCCTTTTTACAGCAGAGCAATATTCTAGTGCATGTATATACCATTTCTTGTTTATCCTTTCATCTGTTGATGAACACTTGGGCTGTTTCCACTTTTTTGCTTTTCTGAATAGTGTTGCTATGAACATTTACAATATCTGTTTGAGTACTTGTTTTCAAATACATAGGAGTAGAATTACTAGATTGTAATTGTTAATTTTAGGTATCAATTTGAATGCACTAAGGAATACCTAGAAACCTGTAAAAATTATTACTTTTGTTGTGTCTATGAGAGTGTTTCTAGGGGAGGCTGGCATGTGAATCTGAGTGGCTGAAATGGGAAAGATCAATGTCTGGGGACCCAAAGAAAATACACATAAATTGGAATCTTCCTACCACACCTCTCACCCTACCCACCATAAGCTGGAGCATATTTTCCTCTACCCTTGGACACCAGATCTCAGGCTTGCTAGCCCTTGGACCCCAGGACTTACCCCAGTGTCCCTAGCCCTAGATACTCATGTTTTGGCCCTTGTACTAAGAGTTACACCTGATTCTGAGCATTTGGACTTGTACTATGTCATGTTCCTGGCATCCCTGGCCTCCAGCCTGCATATAGCTTGTCATGGAACTTCTCAGTTACCACATCACACAAGCTGATTTCTTAGTAGATGCCCTTACATATACCTGTGTACATGTCCTATTGATTCTGTCTCTCTGGAGAACCATGACCAACACATGGATCATATAGTAGCTCTATGTAAAACGTTTTTGAAAAACTTCCAAATTGCCTTTTAAGAAACATATTTTAACTCTTATTATTTTCCTACCATTATCATTATTATTTTCTTTTTAAGTTCCATTGTTGGAACAAATCATAGGGAAGATCACTTTGAAGGAGTCTACCCCATTATTATACAGCCTGGGTCAGTACAGCCTCTTCCAATGATGGAAAGAACCTGGGTCATCCGGCCACCTTTACCCACATACATTCAGTTTTTTTTTTTTTTTTTTTTTTTTTTTTGCTCCTGAGAATTTTACTCATTTATGGGGATGATTTGCTAGTTGAGATCTAAACAGTGTGTCCAAGACCAATGCTTAAAGATTCTAATTGCTAAAATTTTTCAAAAATGTCCCACCTTAAATAGAATAAGATTTAGTTTTCATATCTGTAGCAAAGCTATTTCCTTGAGAGCACTGACTTCATAAGATCAGAGAGACCTGGGTTAAATCCCAGTTCTGCATTTTACAAAAAGTTTGACCTCAGACAATTTACTTAACCACACTTAACATCAATTTTCTTTGTATAAAAAGAGCTTATCCTTTAGAATTTTTTGTTGTTATAAGCAATGGAAATTAACTGCTGTAATTTTAAGCAGAAAGTGATTTTTTGGAAAGATAACAAACAGCTGAAAGAATTAAAAGACTGGTGATCAAGGTGTATAAATTCTAGTATTAATCTAGTAGATCAGTAAGTATTAAATTGTTCTCAGGGTATTGTTGCTATTGTCTCACACCATTCACATTTCAAAGTTTTTCTAGATGCAGTACAAGTGATTCAGTCATATATCCATTCTATAGTTCTAGAAGGACACAGTCCATTAATTAATGATCCTGAACTCACTTAGGGAAAGAGAAAGTTTAAATAAATAAATAAACAAAAGTCTAGACAAATAAATAAACAAAATGAAATAAAAATCAAGGTATTGCACTCAGAACAAGTAAGAAAGACTTCTGGTCTTTAATAATAAATAATGAGATTATACATTTAAAGCATTTAGAATTTCTAGTGCTAACAAGTACTCATAAGTACTCATATGTAGTTTTCAATACTACTGCTGCTATTTTTTTTTAGCTGGACAATCTATAAACTGATAGACACTCTGCAGTTGTCTCCTTCAATGACTTCTGACCCAGAATATGAGGAATGTTCTAATTAATAGCCTTATTGGTTCCTGTATAAATTTTAATATCCATTGCCTCTAAGACATGTGCAATTAGAGTACTCCTCTTCTGCATGTCTGGGTTTAGGAGTCTTTGTTGGTTGTCAAGGAAAAGAATTTGGCAGATATAAGGTAAGGACTTCCTCCAAAAATACTTTGCCTCTTTAAAGTATTGTTTTTTCTCTAGTAAATTGGAACATAGTTATCTTAACACTTGCCTTCTTCTCATACACAAAATTTCATTCTTTCTTATTAGACAAATGATATACTAACTTTGGCTTATTCATTAAAGAGTCAGTCCTCTGGGAATCTGAAAACTGGGACTGGCCAAAGGTCAGTTGGGATCTCATTTGGAGCTGTTGTGTAATGATCAATTAAGTTACTATTAGCCACAAGGCTGATTATAATATTGTAAATGGGAAATATGTTCCAAACTTACCTATGAACAGAAAGGAGTGATGATGAATTGTAGCAAGTGTAAAAAATCAGAGTAGTATACAGTGAAATTTTTATCCTAGATGATAGCATCACAGATTAAATAATATTACAGTTGGGGTTTATTGTTATCTCTAGGAAGGATGTTTCAGACATTATACAAAGTAATTACTTCTGATTATTTTTAGCCTTCTGTTAACTTTCCTGGAATCCATTAATTTCTAAGAAGGGTGAAACAGCCTAAGGGCATTAGAAAATCCATTAGATAATTTATACTCCAAAAGTGTATCTTAAAAATTCATGTTTTTTCCTCAAGAGACATTTCTTGTGAGTGATGGGCTCTTTGTCACTTAAGGCCCAGTCTGAAAAATGGAAAACAGTGACTATAACAAAGAAGAGTTGATACAGGGTATTGGCATCAGCCTCTGTGGAGAGTGGCCTAAAGGTGCTTAAAGCTCCTCATATGCTACTTTTGGAATACTTTCTGGCCTAATTCAGCATCTATTTTGTCCAGTCAAGCACAGATCCAGTGGCTGATCAGAAGCCTCCCTACACCCAATTTCTCTGTAGGTCCCTGCCTCCTTTTAACAACTTACTTTTTATTGCTTTCTGTTGGATTATTATAAGGGGTTGAAGTCTATAGGCCCCCTGTACCCGGGATGGACCTCTTATGTCTACCAAAAAAGGCCAGAGGGGCCTTCCTCAACGATGAGACTGGATTGGGAAAGTAAAGGCCGCCGACGCCTCCCTCCCACACCCTGCCTTCAAAAGACTCAGAGCCACATTGGGGAGCCCAGTCAGTAGAATGCCGGAACTCAGTTTATTGAGGAAGTTGGACGGTCTTATATAGGACATGGGCCAATCAACAGAAAGATCATAGGGACACATAAGGAGCATGTGCGGATGCCATTGGTGGAGCCATTGGCCTATCTTTGGGGTGGTTTCAGTTCACACAGCCATGCCCCCTGCTTAGCCTAGGTCCTGTAACAGGGCATGGTAATGTGGCAAGCAGCCAGAAAGCAGTGTAAGGTCCCGACAGCTTTCTTTGTATTGGGGTTTGAACTCAGGAGAACTGTTACCACTGAGCTAAGTTCCCAGACCTTTTTAATTGTTCCTTTTTCAGTCAGGGTCTCTCTGTGTTGCTAAGGATCTCACTAAATTGCTGAGGCTGGCTTAGAACTTGCAATCTTCCTGCTTCAGCCTCCTGAGTTGCTGGGATTACAGACAAGCGCCACTGTCACTGGATCCTTTTAAATTTTTATACCTATAAAATGATGCTGTATATAGGCAAGTTTGGCAATGCATTTCCCAAAATGTTTGAAGGTTGAAAGAGCAAAAGGGATGCTGAGTTAAATAACCTCAACACACATGACTAGAGGAAGCAGCTTGGGCTGCATGAATGAAAGAGCAAAAGGAATTTAAAGAAGAGGTCCTGAATGGGTGTGGCTGGAATTTTCACAGCTACTGTTAATAACAAAAGAAGATGGGAGTTGTAGTTATTCTCTGCTGTTGAAGGGAAGAGGAAAGGACTCTAAATAGAAATAGAATCCTTCTTGCACTGTATCCAGCTTTCCAGTATCCTATGTGGCTCCCATTGGCAGAACGCAATAGAAAGCCAGCCAGCAAGAAAGTCTAGTGGATGTATTTTGGAAACTATAAACTGTAGCACCTAAGAAGAAAGAGTATAGAAATATCGGAACATAAAAGAGAAATAACAGGCATAAAAGTAGCACTGATTCTTACCAATGTGATTTACAAGTGCAGTCCTATAACTGAGGGAAATGTTGCAAGAAATTGTAAGACAATAAATTTGTTCTATTCTCAAATTATCATTTTCTTGTCTTTTTAGAAACTTAACTTTTTATTTACTTACTTTGAGATAAAAGCAAATATGTTTTAAAGCAAGAGTTATGCATGAGTTGTAAGTAGCGTTTTCCCAAGAAAATGAATTCATTATCAACAACTGTTGTTACTAACACTTATGTCTATTAGAAATAATATGATTATGCCTAGGATTGATTGATATTTCATCTGCATCTGATTCAGTGAACATCTATAGATTGTGTACTAAATTCAATGAGTGCACTTGCTGAGGTCCATACTTATAAGCCATCATAAAAATCAGGTCCAATATAAAATAAAAGTAAGTAAGGATTTATTCTCTCTAACCCCAACCCTGCAACCACCCACCACCATACCAAAGAGAATAGAAAATCTACTCCATTATCTATCACAGACCTATGTTTTTCTCTTTTGTTTAGGTTGTTGTTCCAAGTAATGTTTTATTATATCTGATGAAAAATATTGAAGTTGAAACAATTGTATAAATCAAAAGTAAAACATGAGGGCTGGGGTTGTGGCTCAGCGACAGAGCGCTCGCCTAGCATGTGCGCGGCCTGGGTTCGATCCTCAGCACCACGTAAACATAAATGCATTACATTGTGTACAACTAAAGTAAATAAATAAATATTTTAAAAAAAATTAAAGCATGAATGTACACAACTTACTGGAAGAACATATACATGAAAGTGGGAGAAGAGAATCAAACCTCTTCTTGATAGAAAAATACCAAACCATGGAGATATATATTAGGAGAGCTAGAAAGGAATGATTGATATTTTTAAAAATCAGACAGCAATGAAGAAAATAACAGAAGTAGCCTTACTTGTATCAGATAAAGCACACTTTAAATCAGAAACTGTGAAAGGAAACAAAGAAGATCATTTTATATTGATAAAAAGTTCAATTTAGTAAGAAGCTATAATAATTATAAATACATATGCACCCAACAATGGACTTTCCAAATATATAAACAAATAATATTAGACCTCAGGGGAGAGATAGTTGCCAAAACAACAATATTGGGGAACATCAACACCCTACACTCATTAACAGACAGATCATCCAGAAAAAGACTAACAGAGAAATATCAAAGTTAAACATGTTATATAGCAAATGGACCTAACAAATATTTACACAACATTTTATCCAAGAGCAGCAGAACACACATTCTTTTCACCAGCACATAGAACATTCTCCAGGATAGATCTGTTAGGCCACAAATCAACTCTCAGTTATTTTTTAAAAAACTGGAATCATATTATGAATCTTCTTATACTCCAAAGGATTAAAAGTAGAATTCGAAAGAAGAAGAATAATGAAAAATGTAAAAAAAGAAAAAAATGAGCAATATAGGAAATTAAAAGGGAAATAAAAATTTTCTAGAAACAAGTGAAAATAAAGACACAGCATGTAAAAGCTATGGGATACAGCAAATACAATACTAAAAGGGAAATATATGGCATCAAATGCATATACAAAAGAAAAAAATAGAAAGATTTTAGGTAAACAACCTAACAATGCACTCCAAGAATTTAGAAAGGCAAGAATAAAACAAACTTGATGTTGATAGGTCAAAAAATAATAGTAAAGATTATGGCAGATATAAATTTTAAACTAAAAAATACAAAGGTTAATAAAAGACTAGTTTATGAAAAAGTTAAATTGACAAACCTTTAGCTAGACTAATGATAACAAAAAGAGAAATGACCTAATAAGTAAAATTATAGGTTAAAATAAGCCTTTGCAATTGATATTAAGGAAATAAAGGATAATAAGAAATTACATAAAAATGATATGCTAAAAATTGGAGAGCCTAAAAAAAATGAATTAATCCCTAAATGCATAAAAAAATCCCAAGACTGAAACAAGAAGAAATAGAAAAATACAAACAGACCAATAATGCATAATGATATTGAAGAAGAAATTAAAAGTCTCTCATCAAGGAAAAGTCTAGGAACTGATGGGTTTACTGCTACAATTTATACACTATTTAAACAATCAATTACAATTCTTCATAAACTATTCCCAAATGTTGAAATGGAGGAAACTCTGAAAAACTCTTTTGATGAGGCCAGCACTACCCTGATAAAACCAAAGACACAACAACAACAACTCAATGGTAATATCACTTATGAACATAGATACAAAGTTTCTTAAACAAATACTAACAAACAAATCCAACAACACATCAAAAAGATCATACATCATAATCAAGTGGAAATTCCTCCCCGAATACAAAGATGTTTGGACATAGGGAAATCAATAAATACAATACAATGTAAAAGAGAATAGAAGTCAATAACCATAAGATCATTTCAATATACACACAAATAGAATTCAGTAATATTCAACATTGCTTCATGATAAATTCACAATAAATTAGGTATGAAAGGGACATACCTCAAATTATTAAAAGCTATGTATGAAAAACCTTTAGCCAAAATTATACTAAATGGGTAAAATCTGAAAGCATTTCCTCTAAAATCTTGAACAAGACAAAGGGGTCCATTTTCATGACTTTCTTTTAATACCTGATTGGAATTCTTAGCAAAAGGAATTAAGAAACAGAAGGAAATAAAGCTTATCCAATTTGTAAATGAACACTCCATCAAAAAGCTGTTATAATTGATAAAAAGCATTCAGTAAAGGAACAGGAAAAATTAATATGCAAAAAAGTAGCATTTTTATACATTACTAATGAACATTCCAAAAAGCAAATAAGAAAGTTATTCCATTCACAATAACTACAAATAAAATAATAAAACAAAATAAACTATTTAGGAATAAATTTAATTCATGAAGTGAAACATTTGTAGAGTGAATATTACAAAACATTGAGGTAATAAATTCTAGAGGATGCAGACACACAAAAGGAAAGATATCCCATGTTCATGGATTAATCTTATTAATATGATTATACTATCTAAAATAATCTATAAAGTTAGTACAATTCTTGTCAAATAATAATGACTTTGTTCACAGAAATAGAACAATCCTAAAATTTATGTGGAACCACAAAAGATCCAGAATAGCCAGTGATTCAGAGAAGAAAAATAAACAAACAAAGGCAGAACTGGAGGCTTTTCAATACATAACTTCAAAACAAACTCTAAATTAAAAGTTATAGAATCCAAAACAGCATGGCACTGGCATAAAAACTGACCAAAGGAGCAAAATATAGAACCCAGAAATTAATCCATCCTTTTACATCCAACTGACTTTTGTCAAAGGAATCGAGAACATTCATAGGAGAAGGGAAAGTTTTCTTAATAAATGGTGTTGGCAAAAGTGAATATACTCATGCAGAATAATGAAACTAAATTTCTTCCTCTTACCATGCACAAAAAAAATCAACTCAAAATTCAGTAAAGGCCTAAAAGTAAGGTCTGAAACTATAAAATGACTATAAGACAGCAGAAGAGAAACACGTCAAGACACTGGTATAGGCAAAGACTTATTTGGATTGGATCTCAAAGATAAAGGCAACAAAAGTACAAACAGACAAATGGGATCATATCAAACTATGAAGCTTCTGCACAGCAAAGAAAACAATCAAGTTGATAAAGCCTACAGAATGGGATAAAATATTTGCACACTATTTATCTAACAGGGAATTAATATCTAGCATATATAAGGAACCAAACAAACTCAACACCAAAAGCCAAATAATCTTCAAGTTGTTTTAATTTGCATTTCTCTAATCGCTAGAAATGTTGAACATTTTTTCATATATTTGTTGATTGTTTGTATATCATCTTCTGAGAAGGGTCTGTTTAGTTCCTTGGCCCATTTATTATTATTATTATTATTATTTTTTTTTTTTGGTGTTAAGGCTTTTAAGAGCTTTATAAATCCTTGAGGTTAGTGTTCTATCTGATGTACTTGTGGTGAAGATATGCTCCCATTCTGTAGGTCCTCTATTCACCTCATTGATTGTTTCTTTTGCTGAGAAGAAATTTTTTAGTTTGAATCCATCCCATTTATTGATTCTTGGTTTTAGTTCTTGCGCTATAGGGGTCTTATTGAGGAAGTTGAAGCTTATATCAACATGATGGAGATTTGGGCCTACTTTTTCTTCTGTTAGGTGTAAGGTCTCCAGTTTAATTCCTAGGTCCTTGATCCACTTTGAGTTAAGTTTTGTGCACGGTGAGAGAAAGAGATTTAATTTCATTTTATTACATGAGGATTTCCAGTTTTCCCAACACCATTTATTGAAGAGGCTATCTTTTCTCCAGTGAACGTTTTTGGCACCTTTGTCTAATATAAGATAACTGTAGGTGTGTGGGTTCGTCTCTGTGTCTTCTCTTCTGTGCCATTGGTCAACTGGTCTATTTTGATGCCAATACCATGTTGTTTTTGTTACTATTGCTTTGTAGTACAATTTAAGGTCTGGAATAGTAATGCCACCCGCATCATTCTTCTTGCTAACAATTGCTTTGGCTATTTTGGGTCTCTTATTTTTCCAGATGAATTTTATGATTGCTTTATCTATTTCTATGAGGAATGATATTGGGATTTTGATTAGTATTGCATTGAATCTATATAGTGCTTTTGGGAGAATGGTCATTTTGACAATATTAGTTCTACCTACCCATGAACAAGGTAGATCTTTTCATCTTCTAAGATCTTCATTAATTTCTTTCTTTAGTGTGCTGTAGTTTTCCTTGTAGAGGTCTTTCACTTCTTTTGTTAAGTTGACTCCAGTCAGAATAGCAGCTATCAAAAAACAAAAACAACAATAAATGCTGGCGAGGATGTGGGGAAAAAGTCACACTCTTACGTTGCTGGTGGAACTGCAAATTGGTGAAGCCAACCTGGAAAGTAGTATGGAGATTCCTAGGAAAACTTGGAATGAAACCACCATTTGACCCAGCTATCCCACTCCTTGGCCTATTCCCAAAGGACTTAAAAAAAACAGCTTACTACAGGGACACAGCCACATCAATGTTTATAGCTGCACAATTCACAATAGCTAGATTGTGGAACCATCAGCTGATGAATGTATAGGGAAACTTTGGTATATATACACAATGTACACAATGGGACACTACTCAGCACTAAAAGAGAATAAAATCATGGCATTTGCAGGTAAATGGATGGAGTTGGAGAAAATAATGCTAATCGAAGTTAGCCAATCCCAAAAAAGCAAAGATTGAATGATTTCTTTGATATGAAGATACTAACTTATAAAGGCAAGAGAGAGGGGATGAGAGGAATGAAAGAGCTTTAAATAGAAAAAAGAGGGGGTGGGGGGAGGGGGAAAGGGGATAGGAATACTGGCAGACTGAATTATCCATGATTACCCTAAATACATATATGAAGACACAATTGCTGTAAAAATACTTTATATAAAACCATCAACTTGAAAAATTGTGCTCTTTATATGTAATATGAAATGAAATATACTCTGCAATCCTGTATAACAAATTAGAACAATAATTTATTTTTAAAAAGCCAAATAATCCAACTTAAAAATGGGCTAAAGATCTGAATAGACATTTCAAAGAAGAAGACATATAAATGGTCTACCAGTATATGAAAAAGTGCAGAGTATCACTGATAGATGGGCTTGGGCAGATGGGCCACTCTCCCCATGGAAATTTCCATGTCCTGAGCAAACTTGTTTTTCTAAGCAACCTTGTTTCATTTTCTCTAGGCAGGATGTTTCATTTTCCCCAGGCAGGAGCCAATGGACTTAAAGGGCGTCCTGTTCCATGGGCAAAGAGCCAATAGTGTTAAAGGTCACTCTGGTACACCCCCCACCAGAAATCCCTATTTAAGCTCCCGTCCATCCAGAGCTCTCACACAAGAGCTTGTCCCTGCTGAGAGAGGCAGCCACTCCACCAGCCTTAGACCCACCGTCTCCTGCCCAATGTCAGCTGCCCCAGCTGACAGCTCCAGACCCACCGCCTCCAGCCTGATGGCAGCTGCCCCTATCCGACAGATCCAGCCTCCAGCCTGACACAGCTGCCTCAGCCAACAGCTCTAGAGACCACAGCCAGCGCGACCAGTCACCCATCTTCCATTCAGAGCTCACACACTCCCCTCACCTTGACTCCTTTCTCCCACCAGAGCTTGCACACTCCCCTCTCCCTGAATCCTCTCTCCCGGCACCTCTTCGACCTCCAACCAGCAATGAAGGCTGGTGAATAAATCTCTTAGCTGCACGGTTGTCACTGGTGTGATTTTTGCCCTTCATTGGTGCTGAAACCCGGGACCCTGTCCCGAGCAGAAGGGAAAAATCACCTGGGACTGCCTCAGCCTGCGCTCATTTTTTGATCGCCACTCCGAAGCATCCACCACTGGCCATTGGACTGGAAAGCCTCCCCAACCCCTCTGTCCCCAGAGCTCCTAAACCCATTGGGCCTTTCACAGTGGGAACTGACCGGTGATCGTCCAGCAGCCCCACTGGTGGCCCGTATGGGGAGGACCGCACCCCACCTAGACATTGATGGTCACAGTGGACCTCATGGAGCTCTCACTCTCCCTCTCTCTCTCTCTTTCTCTCCCCACACCCCTTCTCCTCTCCTAGAAACAGTTAAATAAAGCCCTTTTCTGGCCTCTGGCCCAGTTTGGACTTGGGTCTCATCTCTCCCATTCTGAACGGAAAAAAAAAAACCCTGCGCAGGGTGGCCCATTGTCCTCCGGTCCCTTAGACCCCATGTCTGTTTGACTCCAGTGACGACTGGGTCTCACGGACATGGATCTCTCTGACATATATCTTGAGGGGGACGCTCCTCAGGATAATATATCTCTCCCATTTGGAATGGGAAAATGTGGGCTTCTTCATCCCTCCCAGTTGACTCACTCCTATCCCTTCCGGCCAACTACCCTCTGATCACTCTCTTCTTCACTCTCATCCTTGCTCTCTTCCTCGGTCTCGCTATCACTCACTCTTTGTTGCTCTAGCACCCACTCTTATCCCTCCAGCCAACTCCCCTCTACAATGCCTCTTAAACAACCTAGCCACTCTTGACCTAACTCCCGATAAATAACCAACAAGAATCATCAAGTTTTGCACCCAAGATTGGCCCACATACCCCTTAGATAACCAAATCAAATGGCCTGCTTCTGGGTCCCTGGATCCCTCTATACTGACAGATCTTTTCAACTTCTGTGAGCAATCAAAAAAATGAGCAGGACTCCATATAGTCAGGCTTTCTCCCTCCTCCATTCAAATCCCTCACTCTGTACCCATTGCAGCCCTGAAAATATCCTCCTTGCCTGTCAACCAGCTGCTCTCCTACCATCCCCCTCCTTTCTTGATTTCAATCCCACAGACAAGCCACCCCCATCCCAACCTGAAACCTTTCCTCCTCCCTTGGCCCCTCCAGCCCCACTTCTACCCACTCCGGCTACCTCCTCCTTCAGCCCACCCTCCACGTGGTCTTGCATGGAGTCTGCTCGCCCTTTTTCACTTACTCCTGCCCAAGTCCTGGCCCACTCTGGGAAGTTGTGGGGCCAGATGGAATTGTCCTTGTCCATGTTCCCTTCTCAGTGACCAAGGTAGTGCAAATCGAGTAACGGTTGGGCTCTTATACCACTGACCCCACTACATACCTCAGGGAATTTCAATGGGTCCTCCAAGTTTATAGCCTCACCTTCATATATATATATATATATATATATATATATATATATATATATATATATGATTCTGGCAAATACCTCCCTCCTTCCTGAGGAGCGTAGGCAAGTCTGAGAGCAGGCAAGGGCCTATGCTGATGAGAACCATAGAACTAACCCTAACCATCCCATTGGACCTCAGGCCATCCCTGAAAGGGACCCTAACTGGGACTATAATTCCCAAGGGGCATGGCCTAGTTCCCGCAGGGGGACTGGACCAGTCGTGAAACCCAGCCTGCTGGGACTGGCTGAGAAAGATTGATGGGGCCCTGGGGTTCCTCTCCCGACAG
Source organism: Tamias sibiricus (assembly GCA_025594165.1). Lineage (NCBI taxonomy): Eukaryota > Metazoa > Chordata > Mammalia > Rodentia > Sciuridae > Tamias > Tamias sibiricus. The sequence goes on from CM046660.1 coordinate 83,794,161, forward strand.
TTGACATCACCTTACAGGAGCCTAGGGTCACCCGTCTTGTTGATGGCCTCCCCATAAATTTCCTACTAGATATGGGAGCCACTTTCTCAGTCTTGAGGGATTTTTAGGGTCCTACCACCTTATCATCATCCCCTGTTGTCGGGGTGGAGGGACACACCATTCACCCACAAAAGACTCCCATGCTGTCTTGCCACCTCCACCTACATCCCTTCACCCACCAGTTCCTAGTAATGCCTCAATGTCCTGTGCCTTTACTGGGCTGAGATATACTGGCCAAATTTCAGGCCTCAGTTGTGCTCTCTGACTTGCCTCGCAAGTTGTGCTCCCTGACTAGTTTCACTCCATCTCTTCTTCTGTCTTTCTCCTCACTGTATTAGAAGTTGATAACCCTGAAAAGACCTCTCAATGCTCTACCAGTACAGAAACCTCCCATTACCTTGCCCCTGTCCATCTGGTAGGCCCCAAAGTTTGGGACATTCAGACTCCCTCCCTTGCTCGCTGCGACCCTGTACAAATACACCTTAAAGATCCCCAGCGTTACCCCAACAGAGCCCTGTACTCACTTTGGGCCACTAGCCTCAGAGGTGTCCAACCTATTATCTCAGACTTCCTGCAGGAACACTTTCTCTGACCCACCCATTCCCCTTATAATACTCCCACATTGGCAGTTAAGAAGTCCAATGTGTCGTACCGGCTAGTCCAAGTCCAAGATCTTCTCATCAACGAGGCTGTTAGGCCCATACACCCTCTGGTCCCAAATCCTTACACCGTTCTCTCCCTAATTCCTTCCTTATCCACCCATTTCTAAGTAATTGATCTCAAGGATGCCTTTTTCACTATCCCTTTAGCTCAGGAATCACAAGACCTCTTTGCCTTAACCTGGACTGATTGCAATACTCAACGGTCCCAACAATTGACCTGGACAGTCCTCCCTCAGGGTTTTTGCAACAGCCCTCATATCTTTGGACAGACACTGCCTGCTGACCTCAAAGATATTGAGTTTTCTGACTCCACTCTTCTGCAATATGTTAATGACCTTCTCCTCTGCAGCCCTTCCTTTTCCACAGTTTGTATAGACTCTTACACCCTTTTGAATTTTCTTGCTTCTTGAGGGTATGGTGTTTCCCCATCAAAGGTACAACTTGCCCAGACCCAGTAGTTTATTTAGGAGTTTAGATCTCCTATCAATCAAAGGGGGTTAAGGAAAAGCCCTTCCCCAAAAGTATTTGGGCTGAGTTTAGGTATCTGCAGCAGGTACAATTACAGGTCCCTGACCTTCTTCAGCCATTTACCCTTTATATCCATGAGATGATGGGTCTAGCTCTAGGTGTTTTAGGCCAATATAAAGCCTCCACTTTTGCTCCTGTTGCCTACCTTTCTAAACAACTTGATCCCACTGTTCACAGATGGGCCCCCTGTTTTGGGGCTCTTGCTGCTGCTTATCTATTTCTACAAAAATAAAAAAACCTGAACTTTGGTGCCCATATCACTGTTGCCTCTCCTCACCATTTAAAAGATTTACTGACGTATACGAGCCTTCAAATTCCCGTCCTGTCGTGTTCTCAATATCCTCGTTTCTTTTCTACACAATTCCTCAATTTCTTTCCAACCCTGCTCCTCTTTACATCTGGCTACCCTCCTCCCAGTCTCCTCTGAGCCCCCAGAACATGATTGTGTAGAGATGCTCGAGGCTTTAATACCGCACCCCTCCCACATTAAAGATGGACCACTTCCTGATTCTTCCCTAATCTGGTTCACAGGTGGCAGCTCTTTCCTTAAAGATGGGCAACACTTTGCTGGTTATACTGTTGTCTCCCTATCAGAGGTTATTGAGGCAGCACCCCTTTCCTCCCAACACCACAAACCAACAGGCTGAACTAATAGCCGTTATTCGTGCCTTCAAATTAGCAGGTGACTAAAACCTTACCTCTACACAGACTCAAAATTCATCTATCATATTTTACTCTCTCATTCGGTGATATGGAAAGAGCAGGGGCTCCTGACCACAAAGGGTTCCACGGTTACTAATTCCAAACTGATATCAAAGCTCCTACAGGCCTCTCTTCTGCTCAAACTAATAGGGATCTCTCATTGTCCAGCACACCAAAATGATGGGTCTCCCATGACTCAGGGCAATACAAAGGCAGATAGGGCAGCAAGGGAGGCAGCACTATCTTCGCCCTCTCTCTTGGCCTCAGTTCAATCCATCACTCAGACCTCTACATCTCCTTCGATACAATCAATCCTCTCCTATCTTCACTCTCTTTTCCATCAAAAACCCTCAGGGTCCCAGCACTTTGGGAGGCTGAGTCAGAAGGATCGCGAGTTCAAAGCCAGCCTCAGCAATGGCGAGGCACTTAGCAACTCAGTGAGACCCTGTCTCTAATAAAATACAAAAAAGGGCTGGGGATATGGCCCAGTGGTCTAGTGCTGCTGAGTTCAATCCCCAGTACAAAAAAAAAAAAAAAAAAACCCTCAGGGTCTTAAAATATTCGCTACCTCCTTCCTCACCCTGACTTCAGAGGACACACAGTTCCTCCATCAGCTCACCTCCAAGTGCATTGTATGGCAGCACACCAATCCATGCACTCTTCTTAAACCAGGAATATTTCCCTCTCACCAAGCTCAGGGTCAGTTCCCAGGAGCTGACTGGCAAGTAGATTTCACCAACATGCCAACTGTCTGAAAACATAAGAATCTCCTGGTCTTGGTAGATACCTTCTCTAGATGGGTAGAGGCCTTTCCTACTTCTAACAAAAGGGCCTCCACAGTAGCTTCTATTTTAGTCTCAGAAATCTTTTCCCGCTTCGCGTTGCCCATGTCCATCCAGTCTGACAATGGGCCTGAATTTATCTCTCATGTCACCCAAAATATATCTACTTCTTTTAACATTCCTTGGCATTTTCACATCCCATATCACCCCAAGTCTTCAGGGAAAGTAGAGAGGACTAATAGAACCTTTAAGGACAGTTTGACTAAACTCTCCCTGGAGCTGCACCTGGACTGGATTAAGCTACTTCCCCTTGCCCTCTTTAGGCTCTGAGTCCTCCCCCAATAAACATCCTCACTATCCCCTTTTGAGGTCATGTTTGGGCAGCCAGCTCTTCCACCCAGAATTTCCCCAATATAAGGACCCTTGCCCAAAGACCTCTCTCGCTGGGGATTTAAAAAGGGGGCTGAGGTTTCTAACCCTCCCTAACCCGGGATGAACTTTCTCTATCCAGCAGAGAAAGCTGGGAGAGTACTCCTTAGCGAAGGCATGATCGAGAACGGTAAGAGCCGGCTGGAGGCCCACGCCAGCCCTCGTGTTGGGGGACACTCAGGCTGCTCCAGGGAGCCCCGTCACCGGTCAGTGCAGGAACTCGTTTATTGAGTAAGGTGGACAATGCTTTATAGTGGATATCAGCCAATCAGTAGGGCGGTTTCGGTTCTCACGATACATCACAGCCATGCCCCCTGCTTAGCCTAGGTCCGTAACAGGGCATGGCAAGCAGCCAGAAAGCCAGCTTTCCATCCTCTCAGCTGACAGTGTCCAGAAGGCCTGACATTTCCCCATTTTTTTAAATTCAAAAATGGGGTTCCTCCATTTTATTTTATTTAAAATGGGGTTCCACCTTACTCAAGAGTGTGCCTGTCTTAGGTTGTTTTCCCTCTGGAAAATCTTACCCGTCTCTGGCTACCACCCTAGCACTTCAGGTGGACACACCCAGGGCCAGCAAGTGGCCAGGGGAAGGACATGGGACAGAACAGTCGCCTTTGGGAAAGCTTTCCAAGGATGGTTGGTTTAGACCTCCACATCCTGTTAAGGACCATGGCCAAGTATGCAGGGCTCTCACTCAGCATCGCTGAAGGCACCATATTATTGGCAGACCACCAAGCTGTACCAATTTGGTTCCGTCATAAAGGAGTTGAACAAACTTGTTGGTTACATAGGGCCCCAAAGTGAACACAAAGACAATGACAGTCAGAGATTTCACAAAAAAGGGAGAAGGTAGGGAAGCCACCCATTCAGTTCAGTCCAAAGGAAGCCATCTAGAACAAAGTCCGGACAGTTGTCACAGGAATAACATTCTTCTCTCGGGAATAGGCATAGTCCCTCTTCTCTCTCGCCGCAGAGAGTTGAAATACGGACAAAAGAGGAGTCCAAGACAGTGTTCCCGATGAATCTTAGAATGGATGTGATGAGAAGTTTAATCACAATGAGACAGGAGATTCGTCACGATTTTTTCATTTCTGTGGAAAAAGGAAAAAAATCACCCCTCAAGAGCATGTGGTCTTGGGTAGTCATTTTGGTCGGATTGGCAGTACTTGAGGTCTCTGGCAGGTATCCAAATAGGACTTGGCTCTCCAATTGTAAAGACACATCCAAAACCTCTGCCAGCGCTTATAAGTGGGTCAGGACCCCGCCAGCACCCAGTTAGTGGGTCCTTCCATCGGACCTCAACCTTTACGTAAGGCGTTTGGCTAGACCAGTGTCTTTGAAACCCAGACAGAGGCTGCTGCTTGGAAAAATTTTTAAATATTTAAAGTAAGCATAGCTGTTTTTAACTGATCAAGGGGGCTGCTTCCCCCATTTTATTTTATTAATTGGTCCTTTAGGGTTTTATTGTGTCTCTCTATGATAGCTTGTCCTTTTGGGTTATATGAGCATTGTAAAAAATGGCTTTCAGCATGTTTGGCCCTTTCACCAGAATGGGCAGTGGCCCAACAAGCATGTGAGCAGGTATTTACGGACATAAATATGTACTTTAATTTTTTAAATGGCGCATAATGGGTTACATCAGTTTGCCAGACAGCATTAGGCCGTAGGCCTCTGGGATTTACACCAGGGGACTGGAGAGGTGGGACCTATAAGAAGGGCAAACAGGATTTACATGTTCTTACAATCTTTTTAAAATCTTTTATAGGAACAAAGGAAATTTATGATGTAGTCCTCTCCAATTTAGATGAGTGAAGTCGTGAAGATATTGGGCTAACTGAAAGTCTTGCTGATATGGGACTGTAACTGTTAATACACCTGTGGTGGCCAAACGGTAGGCGGCTTGATTTTCCTCAGAGAGGGGCCCAAATAAGCCTTGATGTCCCCTGAGATGTTGAAGGAAAATGGGCCCATTATGTCCCTTTAACAGGGACCATATTTGAATCATTAAAGTAGTTATAGGATTATTATCTATCCTGATATGTGATGTATTTAGAGTAGGTCAAGCTTTCTTAAAAACCCTTCCAAAACATAGGAGACTCTAGGATTGTTGTTGATATTTCTCCTTTTCTAATATATCATCATATAACTCATTATGGCCAGTGGTAATGTGGGCTTTAATTTTTGGACTTATTTAAAATCACCCTTTTATATTGACTACCTAATAGACTTTGACTTCATTTATCAAGGACAGGAGCTTCTATAAGAGAAACAAAGAACATTAGTACTGAATAAATGTTGCAGCATCTGGAACATGTAACTGTCAATAATTTCTTACCAGGAGGTGTGAGGGCTGAGAAGTTATCCCTAATAATAAGGCAGGAGTGGACATGGCCTTTGTTTGGGAATATAAATCTTTATCATGTACAGTTATTAGGAATGTAAAAATAACATTTAACTTTTAATTTTATAGATTTGATGTCTATCTTGATAAGATGGTAGTCAAGCTACTTAGTCTTAAATTAAGAGCATTGAACTTTATTTTAATGTCTATAACCTTATTGTCATTTACCCTTTTTTAATCTAGGTTGTGTCATTAAAGCTATATCTTTGCAAAACATTAACAGGAAACCTTTAGACAATTTACAAGGAAGGTATAAAATACAATTTATAAGAGTAAAAACACATTTTAAATCTCTAATGTATTATCTTTATAAGCCTAAGATTACCATATAATTTTAATTTGGAGAGCACCAACTTCATATAATGTTCTTTTAGAGCTTTTACCTCAAGGCTTATATACCTGAAAGATATGAACACATTTAGTATACAAAGAAGAGTATTATTTTAGGTAACCCCCCTACCATAACAAAGCAACCTTAAAATTTCTTTTTTAATTTACCAACTTATGAAAGCAATTAATAATGTTATCTAATGGAATTTAAGAAGTTAAGAGTATTTGATGATATAGTTAACAGTTTAGCATTTCAACCTTGTAAATTAATTAGCTCTTTAACACATAAAGTTATTTACAAATTTATTTTTCTTGCATTTACACCAGAGAAGACACACAATGAAAAGGCAGAAAAACCATAGAGTACAAGACAAGACACAAGCGGCAAGAACTAGGAATTTTTTTTTTTTTTTTTTTTTGATGTGGCAGTTCACTGTAGTAATCTAAAGGACAGAAGGCACATCTTGGGGCCTTGGAACTTTCCAAGGTGTGCATCCCCTGGATGGCATTCTATCCTGGAGTTCCAGAGCAAAGGTCCAGCTTTAGAATTTGTGATGGTAAAGAACTTTTAAATCACGTGAGTTAAAGGTATTTGGATCCATATTTTAAATTTTCATGAGCGCTCAGTTTATACACATATAAACATACAAACAGAACACAAGTGTACCCACAACATGAGTAAAACATTAATCTGGGTGTATAGAATCAGAATTATGAGCTCAAAAAATCTTAGAAAAATGACAGGCTGGCAAGAAGACATTTTCCTGGCTGAGGTCTGGAAGGGTAGGAAGCTGTAATTGTGAGCAGACTTTAAGGCACTTTTTTCTAATCTTTGGTACAATCTTTTTGTTAAATGTGCCATGATCTGTTTACTCCTCGCCAAGCTGAGGGCCCAAGAGCCCGAGACGCCGCCTCCATGAGGCAGGGCACGGTGGCCAGAGTTGGGGGAGGGGAAAAACTCTCGTGATGGAGAATTGAGCAAGGCTGCCCAGGCTCAGGACTTGGGCAAGTTGCCTTGGCTCGACTGCTTTGGCGCAGCAGCAGAGGCCGGCATTGGTGGGAACCACGTGGGTCGGGGCAGAAGATGGCGGATCGGGCTGCTACCAGGGCATGTGCTCCTGGGACGTGGTCACACGTGTGCCTGCCTCCTCGCTGGACGTGAGCCCCACCCCAGCGGGACAAACGTGGGCCCCACTGCGATGGTGCGCGGCGTGAGCCCCGCCCCAGTGGTGCGTGGCTTGAGTCCAGCTGTGGCATGAGCCCGCCCCCCCAGTGGTGCGCGGTTTGAGCCGCACCAGTCGGCGTGTCCCGCCATGCATGGTCACAGGAGGTGACGTCAACCGCGCGAGCATGGCAGCACTTTCGCCCTCATTTTTTCCCTCTGGCCTTTATTCGCTTGCTCGGCGTGAGCCTCACTCTGGCAGGGCGAATGTGGGCCCCGCCCCCGCAGTTTCAACGCAAGCCGCAAGCCAGGCAGTCAGAGACACAAGCCTGGGCCACGTGGCGGTGGCAGCAGCCCACCGTGTGCACATTACTAGTGACCCCATATGGCCGCCGCCCACATGGTGCTGTGGAGGGCAGCTGTTTGCTGGCTTTGGGCACGCTTGGCCGCGATTTTGTTAAGAGGGCCTGGGCATGACATTTATCTCGCGCGCGGGAAGATGTACGAAATGGTGATGGCCTTTATCTGATCAAGGGGGGGTGCCATGGGCCCCGAGAAAGAGGACTACTGAGACTGTTGTTATAAGATTACTCCATTTTCCTATAGGAGATGCTCTTACCTTGTAATGCGCTTTGCTTGATCCACGGAAAACCTTCAATTTCTCCATGCCCCGCATGGGCGCCATTTGCTGGGGATTTAAAAAGGGGGCTGAGGTTTCTAACCCTCCCTAACCTGGATGAACTTTTCTTTATCCAGCAGAGGAAGCTGGGAGAGTACACCTCAGCAAAGGTGTGATCGATAACGGTAAGAGCCGGCTGGAGGCCCACACCAGCCCTCGCGATGGGGGACACTCAGGACCCTCCAGGGAGCCCAGTCTCTGGCTCAGTGCAGGAACTCGTTTATTGAGTAAGGTGGACAATGCTTTATAGTGGATATCAGCCAATCAGTAGGGCGGTTTCGGTTCTCACGATACATCACAGCCATGCCCCTGCTTAGCCTAGGTCCGTAACAGGGCATGGCAAGCAGCCAGAAAGCCAGCTTTCCAACCTCTCAGTCGACAGTGTCCAGAAGGCTCGACACTCTCTCTTCCCCTATTGTCCTTCATCAGACATCAGCTATGGACGTGCAAAGATTACATCCTTCTGGACCCAGGTAGACTCTCCACCTCATTCCCATTAACACCTGGTTCTTGGTTATATTTCTCCCCTCCCTAGACATGAGAGCAGTATCCCTTGCCCTGAAGTGGACAGGCCCCTTCCAGGTTTTGCTGTGCACACCCATGGCTGCTAAGCTTTGCGAAACCTCCGGGAACTTGACATCTTGGATTCATATCTCCAGGCTGAAACCAGCTGCTCAACCAGTTGAGGAACCACAAAAGGATTACTAAAATAATCTTTTCTGTCTTTCTTGTTCTGAACCTTTAACCAGTTTCTCCTTAGGCATCACCTGATATTTCTCATCACCACGAGGCGGACTTATCAGATCAACTACACCCCGGATGGCTTGCTCTGAGGGACCCATACCTTGTTCACAGACCTCATGCTCTCCATTGGCCTTTTCACCATAAGTCCTGCCGGCAGAATACAGGCTGATGGACAATAATCCCTCTCTCCTCCTTTCTCTCTTTTGTAAACTAGCAATGCCTACAATTCCTCTCTTCGGGAGGACACCCTTGCTGACCTATGACTTCAGGAAACCTTCATCCACACCTGCAGAGATTCATCTTTTTGGTGCTGGCCTCCTGAGAAAACTTTTTGCCCTCAAGCCTGACCTACCTGTCTTGTCGTAACCCCCCATAACACCCCATGTTGCCCCATTTCAGCAGGTAGTAGCCAGACTGATACACGAAGCCCTACTTCCTAAGAAAACAAAAAGGGGGAAGTGATAAATGGGCTTGGGCTGATGGTCCACCCCTCCACCATGGAAATTTCCATATCCTGAGCAAACTTGTTTTTCTAAGCAACCTTCATTCATTTTCTCCAGGCAAGATGTTTAATTTTCTCCTGGTAGGATGTTTCATTTTCCTGGGGCAGGAGCCAATGGGCTTAAAGGTAGCCCTGTTCCACGGGCAAAATGTCAATAGAATTAAAGGTTGCTTTGGTACACCCCCCACCAGAAATCCCTATTTAAGTTCCTGTCCATCTGGAGCTCACACACACCAGCTCCTCCCTGCTGAGAGGAGGCAACCACTGCACCAGACTTAGACCCACCATCTCCAGCCTGACAGAAACTGCCCCAACCGGCAGCTCTAGACCCACTGCCTCTAGCCCAATGGCAGCTGCCTCAGCTAACAGCTCCAGTCTCCAGCCCGACGACAGCTGCCTTAGTCAACAGCTCCAGAGACCACAGCCAGCACAACCAGGCATCCACCTTCTGTTCAGAGCTCGTACACTCCCCTCTCCCTGACTCCTCTCTCCCACCAGAGCTTGCACACTCCCCTCTCCCTGACACCTCTCTCTCAGCACCTCTTCAACCTCCGAACAGCCATAAAGGCTAGTGAATAAATCTCTTGGCTGCATGAATGTCACTGTTGTGATTATTGCCCTTCAATCACTAACCACTGAAGAAATGAAATCAAACTTTGATAGGGTATTTTTACACCCCAGTTAGAACAGCTGTTCAAGGTGGGGAAAAAAAAAACAAAACAAAACAAAAAAGAGTTGGTGAGATGCCGGGAAGTCAGAGAAAGGCAATTTCTTATACCTTGTTGGGGAAAATGTGAATTAGTACAACCATTATGGAAAATACTATGGAGAGTCTTTAAAAGTCTAAAATTAGCACTACCATATATGATCTCCCAATTTCACTACTGGATCTATATATAAAGTAGATGAGATCATTATGTCAAAGAGATAAATACAATACCCTGTTTTTTACAACACTAATTACAAAAGCTAAGATATGTAATCAACCAAAGTATTCCTCAATTGTTAAATGGATAAGGAAAGTGTGTATGTGGCACAAATACACAATGGAATAGTATTCAGCCATAAAAAGGAATGCCATCTTTTTATTTCTAAAAACATGAATTGTATTATTAATTATATATTCCCTTCCAAAGATAAAGCTATTTCTTAGATTCAACACTATTTTCCCTACAAAGCCATTAATTTTAATGTTGTCTTTATTCCTTCATTACAAATTGCCTAATACTTTTAAAAACATAATTTTATCTTCTGTGAAAAAAAAAAAAATTTCCATCTATTGACTCCTTGTTTTTACTTCTTCCAATTTAACAATAGCCAAATTAACATCTCCTCCATATCCAAAACAGAATATTTGCCCAGCAGGTTATTTCTAGGGAGTGTAAACCTTGAACTCATTTTCTAGGAATACTTGAGAGAAATCATAGCTTTGGAGAAGTCCTTGCATGTTGGCAACCTAACTCATCCTCCACATATTGTAAGATCTTTCCATGTATAAAACACCAGACCTGTAGCAGTTTACATTCCTGGGTCACATCATTTTTGTCCCTCAGAACTGCTTTCAGTAAATTTCACTTTGAGAGGACATTACTGACCTGCATTGAGGAGCACTGTTGAAAACAGTCTGTGCCCCAAGTTCTACTGCTTCCTCTGGAGGCACATTTGTAAATAGTATTTGCTACATTTTGTAAAATTCCCACCTGAGAAAACAAGAGGCCATTTCCTTCTTTGGAATTTTCAGTATCAGAACTAACTCCAAGTAGTCATCATCTTGGGACTCCTCAGATGTACTCAACTAGCTTAAATTTCAAGAAAGCAATTAACTAACGAACATTTTTAGTATATTTATGGCATTTTTTTTAACCTTTCTTCTTTTTATTTGTTCTAATTAGTTATACATGACAGTAGAATGCTTTTTGACACATCATAGATAAATGAAGTATAACTTCTCATTATTCTGGTACATGATGTAGAATCATACCAATTGTGAAGTCATATACGTATATAGGATAATAATGTCCAATTCATTCTACTGTCCTTCCTACCCCCATACCCCCTCCCCTCCCTTCACTCCCCTCTACTTAACCCAAAGTAACTCTATTCTTCCCTAGCACCCCCACCCCACTTATTATGAATTAGCTTCCACATATGAGAGAAAACATTCGGCCCTTTGGTTTTGGGAGATTGACTTATTTCTCTTAGCATAATATTCACAAGTTCCATCCATTTATTCATTTAAAAATGCCATAATTTCATTCTTCTTTAAGGCTGATAATATTCCATTGTATTTATATACCATATTTTCTTTATCCATTAATCTGTTGAAGGACACCTAGTTTGGTTCCATAGTTTATCTATTGTGAGTTGAGCTGCTATTAACGTTGCGTCACTGATTGGTGAGGATGTGGGGAAAAAGGTACACTCATACATTGCTGGTGGGACTGCAAATTGGTGCAACCATTATAAAAAGTGGTATGGAGATTCCTCAGAAAGCTTGGAATGGAACCACCATTTGACCCAGATATCCTACTCCTCAGTTTATACGCAAATGACTTAAAATCTGCATTCTATGGCAAAAATTTAATGAAGCAACTCTTGTTACCTCCAACTTATTTTTGTACTCTTCATTTTTCTTCTTTCATTTTGTTCTAAGATTTTGAAACACAACGAAATTTTCTGCTACTTATAACTGAAAGTATTCCTATTTAATATACATTTAAATTCAATGGAAATACCCAATATGATGTAATTTCCTTTCCAGTATTCTAATTTATTTTATTTTAATATTCATTGTTTCTATTTTTAAGTGGAACCAGGCAGGTAAATGCATGAATAGTTAGAGGGATGTGTATATTAATTTAGATTCTGTACAAACCATAGACATTGAATTAAGTTAACTTCAAAGAGAAAGGTGAGAGGAGTAGTGGTTTATACATATACATATACAGTTTAAGAAAAGTTTATTCTTTGAAAATTGATAGAAGTTAAAGGATGAATAAAACTGGATGCCACGAGTGGTGGCGCACATCTATAATCCCAGTGGCTCAGGAGGCAGGAGAATTTCAAGTTCAAAGTCAGCTTCAGCAATTTAGCCAAGCCATAAGCAATTTAGTGAGACCAAATCTTAAAACAAATAAACAAAAAACAAAAACATAAAAACAGAAAGGGCTGGGGATGTGGCTCAGTGGTTAAGCGCTCCAGGGTGGTTGTTTAATTCTGGTACCAAAAAAGAAAAGAAAAAAAAAAAAAAAAATAGAACAGGGACTGGAGAAGTGATTTTTATGCCAGAAACAGTCTTCCCTTGAATTGGATGATCTCCAGACTATCCCTGCAATTTCCATTCTTTGTTCAAACTTCAGCACTCTAGAGGACAGCATTTGATTGGCCAATATCAAGTCACATGTCCATATACAGGGATGCAGTTGGGAAGTGAGCTAGGGCCTTCTGCCACTTTGGCTTTTTCAGTAGGAGCCAGACACCTAGTTTCAAACCTACACTATGACAACACTCAGAAAGATATCAATTTGCTGGCAGGAAGGAGGAATAGATACTAGGATTAAAAGGAAAAAAAAAAAAGAGCTAAATATTCCCCACAGCTAATTAAGATACAAATGCATTTGTCTATTTTATCACCAGTGGTGAGTGAAAATAAGAAGCCCAGAGAGAAAAGACCTTTTACAGAGCATTCCCTCTTTCCCAACTTAATGATGGAAGTTACTTTAGTCAGCTTTTTCTCTGCTGCTAGTAAAAGACCTGACCAGAACACTATTAGAGGAGGAAAAGTTCATATGTGGGCTCATAGTTTCAGAGGTCCATAGACAGCAGGCTCCATTCCTCAGGGCACATGGTGAGGCAGGATATCCTGGTGGAAGACAGTGGTGGAGGGAAGCAACTCACATGAAGATCAGAAAGCAGAGAGAGACTCCACTCCACAGAAACAAATATATACCCCAAAGCCACACACCCCCCCCAATTCCCACCTCCTCCAGCCACACCCTACCTCTCCAGTTACCACTCACTTAATCTCAATCAGAGATTAATTCACTGATTGGGTTAAGATTCTCACGACTCAATCATTTCTCCTCTGAACCTTTTTGCATTGTCTCACACATGAGATTTTGGGGGACACCTTACATCCAAATCATAACAAAAGTTGAGGTTGAAAGAACAAAGCAAGTCAGAAAACAGTGCTGTTCTATTCCCTCTCTAAAACAGAAAGGAGTTTGTATGTTGGAAAATTCCATCTATGGGGAAAGAGATGAAGTAGAAAAAGCACACAGTCAGAAGCTATAGATTAAAAGTCTGCCTCATTTTTAAAAGTGTAACTCTGGGTTAATTATTCTCTCTGACCCTCAACCCCAACATGTGCAGAATGGGAACAATTCTCACCTCAGAGGCTTGTAAGCATTGAACCAAATTATGTAAGCAAAATTCTTGACACACATGAACTGCTTTCATTTCCAGCCACACATTTGACCTTTAGTTTTGCTTCAGATGGGAAACTGACATACACACACATACACAATCTTTTCCTGGTTTAATTCCAAAAACATATTTGTAAATAATATTTGTATATCATTCACACTTCTTCTAACTTCCTAACTGAAGATGGAGCTTTTACTCTTTAAAAGTTTTGGACACCAGATTTAATGTCAGAACCTTGGGGAGTGAGTATTCTCTGCTGTCAATTTAGCTGGGTCACCAGGCCCTTTTAAGGTATTCTTGCATCACAGAGGAGAATCCAGAACTTCTCCATCTGGTTTCAGGGTAGAGTCTACTAATGAGATACACTTGCATGAAATCTAGAAAATGAATAATAAGGTTAAACTGTTAATCCCGAGAGAGCTGTAGACAGACAGGTAGACAACATTTGAAGCAACCTGCAAGCTAATTTCTTAAGTCCTAGCTGCTAAAGTGTTGGACTGGAATTGCTAGTACCAGCTTTCCTAACATTTGTTGCCTTAAAACTTGGAAAAGTCTCTATTTCTTCTAATTTTACATCCAAATACAAGCCTGTCAATTTAAAACATGTAGAGTGCCTTCTTTTTATTTGAAGAATCCCTGATTGCAAACAAAGATTTCCTTTTAATAGTTGAGGAGCTAACTATTGTCTTGAATATGCTTTGTAATTTTAGTGTTTTTTGACAGCAAAGAAATACCTAAAAATTATAGCCAAATATAACAATATCAACTTTCTTTAAGATTCAGTGCCTGATACAGTAAGTCTGGGTGGGACCTAGGAATATGCACTTATTCATCTTCCCAGGATGACTGATGCAAGGGTTCTAAGATTAAAATTAAAACAACAACAACAATGTCAATCTTTGGGCTCTATTACAATTCAGCTCTTTCATAATGCTTTATGCCTTTTCATTCATGCATGTCTTCAAGAGAATGATGTGGGTGAGAGATCATAGACAGGTTGACCAAAGTCTATAAATTTGGTGTGAAAATGAATTTTAGAAAGAAAAATGAAAGCCAGGAATTTCACTTGATCTTTCATAGTCTTTTTCTGTGGCAAACCAGAGAAAAAAGAAGTTGGGAAACTATTACCAAGAAAATTGAAACAAATATAAATAATAGCATATTTCCTTTGGAAACTTTTAGAAGTCTTTGAGCCATATTCAAGAGAAGAAGTAGAGCCTCAATCTACTGCCACATGTCAATGCCCATTGGCTTACTAGAAAGAGAAAGGAAGAGAAGCTCTAGTTTAGGGGGCAAAAAACCCCTGCTACATGAGTCATCTTTTGATATGGCAATGCTGTATAGCAAATAACCACAAAACCTTGGTTACATACAACAATAAATATTTTAGTTCATCGATCTATGGATGGGCTGGGAGTTTCTGCTGATTTAGTCCAGATAGAACTGACCTTGTCTGGCCAAGGTCATGATCTAGGCCAGCTGGTAGTCTGGCTCAGAGTAGCTTGATCTAGGAAGATCTGGGCTCTCTGGGTCTGATCCACATGGCTTCTTACCTTCTAGTACACTGAGGTGGGCATAGGTATCTGAAAGAGTGGAGGAATACATAAGGCTTTTAGAAGACTGCTTAGTACTTGCACACTATCATTGTCATCAAATTCTTTTGGAAAATCAATGACAAGACCATCTTAGAATCAGGGCTAAGAAAATACCGCTCTTCACAGGACAGGCTGCAAAGATTTTTGCAAAGGGCATTGATTCAGGAAAGAATTTGAGCCATTTTTGCAATCAATGGAGCTTAGTCCAGATGGAGTCACATTTTGGCAAGAGAAAGAATGTCTTGCCTATTCTGTAGCCCTTCTCTGCTCTTCATGTTGCATTTCACTGCCAGTAACCTGGAAAAGTAATACATGCCATATGTGTGACCACAATTCAATAAAATGATTTTTTCTGTTCATATAAATAAATGAGAAGAACTGCAGACTAGCACTCCAGTTCCTCTGCAGTATCTAAGCAAACAAAAAGTCACATTCATACATAAGCTGCAGTGTCAAGTTGACAGTAGCTACAAGTACTGTTTTCTGCCAATAATGCATGTGAGGGTCATGGTATCTGAGTGTCCCTTATCAATAGCAAGAGTGAAGATAACAAGTTTAGTTTAGTTTTGTTTTTTTCTCTAAATTCCAGCTTCAAAAAGGGCACAAACCTTATTGGCCTACAAAAAATACAAAGGTAAAAAATAGAGGAGAAAAAATTAAAATGTAGAAGTGAAGACTTCTTGGAAGTGGTGAAAAGGACACCTCTGATTCTGCCCAGGGTTGTGATTTCTTTTTCCTATGGCAGGTTGGCCTTCAACATTCTTTGCAGGCCCTATGAACCAGGTCAATATTCTTTATTTCAAGGAACTGAATAGAAAGTAAGTGATCTGGTAAAGGAAGTTGACCAAGGCCTAGTCAGGGGGAAAATACATGATTCCTAACTGCAAGATGATAGTGAGGCCCCAGTCTATCTTAAATTTTATAAGAGAGTCCAGTGAAGCATTTTGCCTTCTAAAGCATCAAGGAAGATTGCAGATGTCTTGGCAAAGAGGAACTAACTATTCTAACACATAGCTTTCTTGAGCTCTAGCATTTTGTTTTGTTTTCTAACAATACAAATTCAGTCCATATTTCTCTTACAAATGATGAGTAGTGAAATTCACTCTCCTGAACTTTAGCATTGATCTGGTAATAGAATGCATGCTGCAATGCAAGCCCTAGTACTATTTTATTTTATTTTTTTTTTTGAGCATGGTATTTGTTATCATTAGGCTGTGTGTGTCCAATATCTTTAGCAACAGAGCATTTGAAAGCTGCGATGGCCAACCTTCTGCTTGCACATTCTTTGTTTGTTCTGAATGATTACATCTTCTTATGTGTGGTATCATTGACTTGTTCTTTTAACTTTGTAAATTAAGCGAGTTAAGTAAGACATCATGTGATGAACCACAGTAATGGAAAATTCTGCTTATCCCCTTCTTCCTTTTTGTTCCACTTTTCCCTGTTACCAGAATCCCCCTCCCGGACCCCAAAGTTCTCCGTCTATTCTTCATCCTGACATACTTGCCATCTGTAAGCTCCAAAATTAATATTGAAAAGCAAGAAACTCCACACAAAGTGGCATTCAACTGATAAGGCTTTATACATACCACTGACACGGTTTTAGTGCTTACACTGCATAAAGTCTTCATAGAAAGAAATAGAACAGTTAACTATCACCTAGAAAACCTCATTAGGCTGATAGCTACCTTCAAATGATGCTATTTTTAAAAAGAATAAGGAAAAATATTTATGCTGAACCCCAATCCCTAATCACTCCCAATATTATCTATGAGTACTAGTCATACAGTAGATAAATATATAAATAGTCACTTCTTAAGGTTCTGCTCATGTCCAGACACATCTCTACCTTCAAACTAGGAGAGGAAATGATCTGGTCCAGCTTCCATCTGGCTACATAATATTTCAAATGAGCAAATATTATAATTCATGGAATCATAGGAGTCCATAAAATAAAGGTTTGTCTCATAATTGATGGCATGTTAGAGTCCATAAAATAGAGCACAAATCTATAATTTTCCATTCTCTTTCCTCTCCACCAGTATTCTTGCAGTGATATTGTGAAGCGATATTTCTGTCACATCAGACAAAGGGACTGTGAAAGACAGCTGTATACTAACTCAAATAATATATATGGTAAAAATTAAATTATATATAAATAAATAAGTTAGCTTTTTAAAAATATAGTCAATTTGCTTAGATTCTAACATGTGCTTCTTTAATAAGACCATACTTGGTTAAAATATAGCCCTCTGATGTATTTCGGGTCATGCTTTTCTGAGAAGTCCTAGAACAGCAACTCAGCCTGTCCCTCCAGTACAGTGGTCCCCTAAAAGACCTTGTGGAAAATATGGAATTATTCTTGGTAGCTCCTAAACACAGCTGGGAAGACATGCACCAGTCTTAAGTCTACACTTTTATAGATTAAGGTGCAAGAGAACTTTCTAACTATCTAGACACCTTGAGAGATCTTGTGACTTTGTGTGAGGGCCTCATCTGTCCAGCCACTGGAGGAAAAGCAGCCTATATTCTGTCAGGAATTATAATGAGTGTGGTAAGTGAGCAACTGAATGAGTGCTAAGTGAACAGCTGAAGATCCTGTTCCTTCCAACTTCAGATTCAATGATTTTTATGGCCTGATAGTATTGAAAAATCCATATATCCTATATTTAGAAAGCAAACCCTAATTATAAAACCTATTTCTTGAGGGAAACCAGGAGCATACAATGAACATTTCTAATTTAAGTTCTATGATATTACTGCTTTTTATTCAAATAGGGTCTTATTTTTCCCTCCTTCAAACCATGTCTCACACTCATGTGTTAAAAATAGACAATTGAAGATGGATCTTTAAACACAGCTGGAGGTAACTGAAATTGCTGACTTAAGTAAAATAAAAATAAAAGTAAAGACTGTAACTCCTGACATAGTAGCAACTATTGTTCAGAATACTGTCTCAGTATCATTGGGGAAAAATTTAAAATGTATATTACTCTGAAAAGGACCTAGTAATATCAAAATACAGAAGAGTGTAACTCTAGTGGATAATAAAATTCTTCCAAATCCTGGCATGCATTTACAACCTAGTCACAGTTTTCCTATTTCATTTTATACACTGTAACACAGGAATTGGGTTCTTATAAATCGTCCTCTTCTGGCTTCTGTCCCATTTTGTATTCTCATATTTTCTTTGCCTGATTTCATGCCTTTACTCCCATGGAGAGCAATATAAGTGTCTGCCACCAGATTCACTCTCTAGCGCATTGTCCTATTGGACATACTGAATGTTACACATGCAGATTTTAACCCGACATATTCAAATAGAAACTCAATCATGTTCAGTGTGGGAGAAATATCACTAAGAAGGGGATGGCTGACCAAGTCTGTGGGTAAAAGTGCTTCCCTCAGTAGATATGGGGTTATGCAGATCTGAGTAGAGAAATCAGGTCACAATGGCCAACCTCTGGTAAAACCAGCACAAACCCTCATGTAACTGTGCTTGCAACCTCATAAGTAGTTGTAACCTAATTCCATGCCAACAGGCTAGAATCTCCTGCTTCCTATAGAATGCCCCGCAGCACATAAAATCTATCATGACAAAATTTTGCTTGTTTTGTTGTTGTTTTTGTTGTTCTTTAACAGAATATGCAATATACTATAACAAATCCTTGACAAATCTATTTTCAGCTATAACAAATCTGAAACAAATAGTACAGACTTTGTTCTGCTTCTCCAATATCTTCCATTGATTCTGATAGATTACAGAGTTCTTTTCAGGGAATCTAAGCCTAAATTTCCATAATTTCTCAAAGAAATAGAGAAGTTCACACACAAACAGGTGCAAATATGTAAATTCAACTGAATTTCACCCTCTCCTCCTACATCAACCACTTGTACATCTCAACACTCACTTGTCTATCTCAAGAATCAGAAGGATTTATTATCAGTCATGGATCTCAAATATGTACAGAACAGTTTACAAACCCATTTTGAGAATCAAACATTGAATATCTTTTTTTTTTTTTATTGAACCCCCTTAAGGGAGTTGTCAGATGGCTATAAAATCAAACAAAGAATAACAGATGGTCGAATTCAGCTTAAACCATGACTTAGATGCACTCAACCTGAGAAATTAAGAACTTTCCTCTCCTCTAAAGTCTGTTTATGTTGTCTGATTGACGTGTTAACTGAAACAAAATAAAACAACATTAATACCATCCCCAACAAGAGTAACCTGGGGTTTCCAATAGATTGAGGTTTGGCAAATAAATTTTCGTGGACTAGTCATGAAGTCATCAAGAAAGACTCTGCTTCAGGGTAAAGGATTGCAGTAGGCAACAAGTCCTCCTGACTAGAGAGCAGTGGATTTCTGGAATGTGGAAACTGAAGTCAAAAACCTTCCCCACCCAGTCATCCTTGGACTTGTGTGATGTTGACAACCTTCAGTGGAGTCTGTTGCTTCAATGAAAGAACATCATTGATGACCAAGACAGCATGAAGATTGAAGTCTTTTTTTTTTCTCTTTTTCTTGGTATTATATACTTCCATAATTTTCTGACTCTAAGAGAAAATTGATAACCCCCAAAATGACTAACATTGAATTCCCTGCCATGCTCCTGATATGTTGCCAGATGTAGTTTGACTTTAGAAAGTGTGATATTTGTTACACAGTAAAGGTGAAAAACAGGGTGTATGCCCACCATGTTTTTAATATACTGAGGTCAGAAGTTCTCTGTCTACTGACTTAACCATGAACCAAGAAGAAAGGAGCATTGCTCTTTTGATTTTGCATCAAAGTATCCTGAGTCTTGAAGATTCTTGAACAAGCAACTAGCAGCATTCTGCCACCCTTTCACCTGTTTTCATAAACAATATCTTATTGTATACAACCTTACTATTTTGTTTATATGCTGCTTATACTTTTTTTCTCTGAGTAGTTCGTTAGAGACAATATTTCCCATATGATCTAAAATATTTATTATGAGTTACTTTCTAGAAAAAATTATCAATGTAGAAATATAGCATATGACACAAATACCCAGGGAGGTGAGTGGGTGACACAAAGCAGCTACCAACCAGCAGAGCTGTCTGAGCCAGAAGCTGAGGAACTAGGTTGGCTAGCACTGATCCCAGCAACAGTGGCCAATCTTCCTGTCGAATTCTAGTGCCTGTTCTCCTTCCAATCTGTATTTTATCCTGCAGTTCATGCTCTGTATTGTCGCATTTTGTGTTTGTCCTTGCAGACTCCTGTCAGCTGCCTTCCAGCTGCCTTCATTAGGAGGATGAGAGGTAGCAGAGGGAAGCTGAAAGAAGAGTGAGAAATCTGAGTATTTATCTCCACTCTGCTTCTGGAAGATTCTTGAGCAATGGGTACACCTCTCCGATAACTCTGGCTCCGTATAGATGCTCCTTCCTACTTTCACCTATAACCCTGACTTCCAGGGTTATAACTTCTGGTTTTGTTATTTCCTTGTGGTTTTCCCAGTTTAGGGACATGCTGGCTTCTTGTTGTTAACCTCAGGGCCACTCCTGACTCCTTGTTGGGATTCTGAGTCCTTATGTCATTTAGGTAACTATTCCCCTGCATCACATTCCCTTTACTATAAATGAACGGAAGTGATTTGTGCTTTTCTAAGTCTCTGATATCTCAGAAGAGAGAAAGCAGAATTGTTCTGCGACAGCACAGGCAGCACCTTCTGGCTCCAGCTCGGCTAACTGAGATAGTGAGCAATGGGCTTATTAGATTGGGTTATACTGATATCCATCCTGGGCATTCTCAGAAACACTTAGGGAGCAATAAAATTCTTGTATGAGCAGGCGAGAGTTTGGCACTTGTAAGACTCAGGCACAAATGCTAATGTGACTTCAGTTATAGTCACCCAGTGGTGAAGAATGGGACATTCTGATTACAAAAAGAATCCCATTCTCAACTGCAGAGATGTTGATTTATCATTACATGCAATGTCATTCAATTTTTTTCTTAAAAAATGGTTGATTGAGTTATCATTTCTTCTATGGAAAACAAAAGGAGAAACTGAAGAAATTTCAATCTGATGATGTTTTTGTTATTGTCGCTAAAGATACATGTAAATTTCCTGAACTTAAATTCCCATTCCCAGTTCTATGCTGATAATGACTGTGAGAGTTCTAGAGGCCACTATAATTTAAACTCATAGTTTGATAGGAACAGTCAGCCCTAGTTAAATGCCATCAATAGCTAATGCAGTTTGGACAGTTTAATTATGTACTTGTCTGAACGCTTGTCACAGTTCTGGTGACTTCAAAGCTATGTAGTTGTCTTTGGCACTAAAATTTGCAAAGTGTTTTATAATCATTTTTATTAGTGCTTTTTCACATTATATCACTACATGAGATATGAAGAGGTTAAGTAATTTGACCACAGCTCTCCTGAACTGATGGGAAAAAAAATTGAGAACTTAAACAATTAGCTAAGTGACTCAATTAAGATTAAAAACACATCATTTATGGGGGGGTAGTAAAATAAGAGTGGGAGGAGTTTAAATTACTAAACTAATTATTTGATAATCACCTAAACTCTCAGATCTAAGATGAAAATTCATGTCCCCCAAGTCAGTGTCAGTGTCAAAATGTTTAGAGTATTTCTTAATGCTCTGTTTTTATTAAAATTATGAGCCTGGCTCAGTGGCACATGCCTGTAATCCCAGCACTTGGGAGGCTGAGGCAGGAGGATCGAGAGTTCAAAGCCAGCCTCAGCAATGGTGAGGCACTTAGCAACTCAGTGAGACCCTGTCTCTAATAAAAAAAAAAAAAAAAAAAAAAAAAAAAGAGCTGGGGATGTGGCTCAGTGGTCGAGTGCCCCTGAGTTCAATCCCCGGTACAAAGAGAAAAAAAAAAAAAAAAAATGAACACTTTGCTTTTTATTTAAAGATTCTAACAATTTCATCTTTTGGTGCTCATATTTATATTGCCACCTAGTGGACTGACTTGTAATGAAGGCAGTATATGGCTTGGGGTGGAAAAGCTAAGAGACTCCTAGAATCCTTTCAGGGACACCAAGTCTCTCTGAGTTGTTTCACCTCTCATGTCAAACCTGAAAATTTTGTTCTGAATATCAGCTCCCAGAGAATGAAATTTGGAATCATGTTACTAACAGATATGTCTTGCTTCCTCAAGGAGAAAGAGATAAATGAAGATCCCAGTGGCCAGGAAAACATGAACATATGTTAAAGTCATTAATGGCTGTGTTGCTTCTGTTTAGCAGCAAGGTATAATGACACAACTGATTTGCCTTTTCCTCATTATGAGGTGTTAACAAGGAGAGTAATTATGACAGAAAAGATAGGGATGGCAGTATTCTTTAAATTACAAGTAAAGGCTAAATTTAATCCAAAATGTAATTTTTCCTGCTATAAACAATAAATTTTATAGAAAATACATTTTATTTTTTCATTATGAGATATATCTATTGTGCCATTGGAGACTGATTGAGACCTGGTTTTTGTGTATCCATTCCAATTGTACTATCACCACTTTAGATAGAGCTACCTTTGTAAAGGGGGGAAAAGATTTGTGTTGGTCTGATTTTATGTTAGGAGATATTTTTAAGATCATATTTTTTGAAATAGAATATTCCTCATATGCCCAAGGTATGAAGAGTTCTTGGGTCTGCCCTTATACACAGTGGTGTCTTGTAACTGACAAACATCTTTAAAAGACCTTATTTTCTGTTTAACCTTTTTTTCTGTTGAATCAGCCACTATATAGCCATACAAATCTCTAGGTTTGTGGTAAGCATAGCTAGTACAGAGAATAGTCCTCTATATCATTTAAAGTTTTTAGCAATTATGATAAAAATAAAGGAGCCAAGTTTTTAATATTTAATTGATAATTTTTGGAATTTTATGATTATTAAACAATTTTTCTTAAAAATGAAAGAGAATATTCATGTTATTTTGCCCCATTAAATTAATATTTTACATAAGTTTTTTCTCCTACATTGTCCAATTCTTTTCTAGTTCATATTAGTTAATTAAGTATGTTAAGAAGTCCAAAAGAGAAATACCTGGTGATTACAAGCTATAGAAAACATTGAAAATGAAAAATTAGTTTAGACACCAGGCAAAAATTTTATACTCAATAGTTTTCTTCAGTTGTTATCACAAATAGACATAAAATGTGTCCATTTATATTTGGAACTACTGGGAAGGTGAACAACCATTTTAAAATTGTAAAGATCTGACAATTCATGTGCCTATAAATATCAGACAAGATATATTGTAAGCGTTGGTCTTCTGCATGAAGACACCTCTTATATAATCTAACATTTACTCTTTGCAAATACATTTTCAAAGACTGCTTAAAAAATAAGTCTGTTGTTCATAGTGATAGATATTTTATGTTTACACAATGCCTGAGCTAAATTTTATGTTTGGGCTTGAATTGTATGTATGTTTATACCTTATATTTTTTTTAACAAAAAAAAACTTAAAGGTTAAAAGAAAGAAAACACATTTCCAAAAGTACATATATATATGAGTTTGTATATATCCACATATACTTTCCACAAGATTTGGGATATTAAAAAGAAACTTTGAAGATATAAAAAGTCATCAATCCCTTTGGGTTTGATCCCAAAAGGATTTTGGAGGGAGGAAGAAAGGGAGAGAGACAGAGACGGGGGAGAGAATGTGTGTGTGTGCGCGCGCGCGTGTCTTTTCAGTGCTTAAGGAGTCAAGGGTGTTACAAATGTGTATCCCAACTCAATGTTGCACTCTACCATTCAGCTTCTTGTTAAGATATACTTTGGTGATATGTTTTTCCCTCTATTTGATCCTTTTTCATAATGTCAGCCTTAATTTAAAATAATAAATATTATAATTGTAACTGATTTATAGGGTCATAAATTTTAAAAATACTTTTTAAAACTAAAAGAATAGCAGTCTCTCCCTTTTTGCTCTTCTATTCTCTAACCCTCACAACAAACTCTTTGATCTCTTGTAGATTATTATTTTTCTAACTACATCAATTTCTTTAAATAATGTGGAATTGCTATCCTGCAATGAAAGTAAGGAAGCTGGTCCTGGCATGATGTTCACATCTTGACCTTTCCTTCCTTCATCATCCTCCTGTGCCTGCGTTTCATGCTCTCTCTAAACCTTACACACATGTCTTTCTTGGATTATTCCTATATATGTGGAGCACATTCTGTGAAAGGATATGAGGAATGCAAAATTTTCAAAACTTGTCTGATAAATCTCTTTATTGTTTTGCTTGATTAATAGTTGGTTACATTATAATTCAAGTTTAGACATGATTTTCCCTCCAAATATTGAAAGTATTCCTCCAAATGCCTTCTAGCCTCAACTGTTGTTGATAGGTCCAAAAATATTATGATTCCTGATCATTTGTACATTAACAATTTTTTTCTGTACACACAAAATTGCAGGAACTTCTTCTAGTCTTGAATAATCTGACACTAGGTTTTGTTGCATGTCTATTTTACATGCAGGACATTTACTAAGCCCTTTCACTCTGAATGTTTACTTCCTTCTTTTCAGGAGAAATTCTCATAAGTTATTTCATTGATTTTATTTACTTCTCCTTTTCCTCCTTCTAAAATTCTAAAATTCTTTCTTTTTTTTTGCAATTATTTATTAGTTCATTTTAATTAGGCATAATATTAGGGTTCATTTTGACATAATTCTGTAAGTATGGAATATAGTTTGCTCCCAGTCCCCAGTATTTCCCCTTTTATTCCCCTTCTCCCTCCCTATTCTCTTTCCTCTATTATAGTAATAATTCTTCTATTTGTTTATAACTGTTTAAAATTAGTGCAATATGGATATTCATAAAGGTGAAATTCATTGTGGTATATTCATATATGTACATAGGAAACTTTGGTCAGAAAGATTCCACCATTCTCCCCTTTTCCCACCACCCCCCCTTCAGTCCCCTTCCTCTCCTCTACTGTTCTCTTTTCTAATTTCATGGAAACTCTTCCTTTTTGCTTTTCATTTCCCCCATATTTTTGTCTAGCTTCCACACAGCAGAGAAAACATTCCAAAACTCTTAAGATTTGAAGTTAGATTTCCTAGATTCATACTCTAATTTTCTTTTTTCTCTCTCTCTCTCTCTCTCTCTCTCTCTCTCTTCTCTCTCTCTCTCTCTTTATTGTATGTTAAGGTGATTTCTTCAACTTTATATTCCCCAATTTTTATGTTCTAATACAATATCTTTATGGTATTATGTTCCATTTTAGGTGGCAAAATCTGTTCTCACACCACTCTGAGAATATTACTATCTTTTGTAAAAAAAAAAAAAAAAAAACAAAAAAAAAACAAAAAAAGTGTTTTTTCCCCTTTCTTCTTAATATTAGAGGATTTCCTCAAATATTTAGTATCATGAGTTGCCTCTTTATTATAAAACCATGATACTGGAAATTGGTTAGGAGGTCAGGAAGCTTTGGCTGAGTCTTTTAGATGAGGAACTTCAATTGTCAAAACCTGAGGTGGTTAAATTCTCCAGAAAAGAAGCTTTGTATCTCTTACCTAGAGGATGAAGATGGGACTTTATGTTCTGAGAGTCAAGAGGAGAGAGGAGAACTGAGGAATATCAAATATTAAGTGAGTGAAAACTTAGTCCTGTTTTCCCTCTCATACATTTTTCTCTCAACTATGTCTGGTTTTCTCCCCATAAAGGAACAGGTATTCTACTATTTCCAAAGACCGTACCTCAGTCTTATGTTCTAGTAAGAGAGGAGCATCTTGCCCTGCTGAAGAGAAGGAGAATATGGGCCTCTCGTCAACTGATCTTTTCTCTAATGCAGCCCCCTCATTTCCACTTTCAGAAATGCTGACATGGCAGTGCTCTTGTGGAGAGATGACACCTGTGCACTCTCCCCTTGAAACTTGTGACACAACATGGCAGATCTGCAGCAGTTCTTTCCAAGACTAGATCACAAAAGTGATGATGCAGCTTTTATTTTGCTGACGGGAAACAGCGGTTCTTGTAGTCCTAAATCATCATATAAAAATCTCAAATGCCTTAAAGCCACTTGAGAAGCCATATGTAGAAACTCCAATCAAAAATCCAAGTGGAGCCTATTCTCTTTCTAATTGAACCAGGTAATTAGGCTCTAAGTGAAGAAAGTGGGTCGCAGCCAGCTTAGTCTGCTTGGACAAGTATAACAAAAATGCCACAGATTAGGTGACTGATAAGCAACAAATTCATTTCTCACTTTTCTCAAGGCTCAGAATCCTAAGAGCAAGGTGCCAGCAGATTTTGTATGAGGTGAGAATCTGCCTCCTGGATCATTAAGTACCTTCTTCTCTTTGTATTCTCACTTTGCAGAGGGGACAGAGAGTTATTTGGGGGCCCTTCATTAAGACACTAATCCCATTGATGCAGGTACCACTCTCATGATCTAATGGCCTTCCCAAAGCCCCACCTCCAAACATGTTCACAATGAGGAATAGGTTTTAGCATAGAAAGTTTTTGGCAGGGACACACACATAAGTCTGTAACACCAGGCTCCACTATACTGGTGTCCAGTTG
The DNA here is from genome assembly GCA_025594165.1 of Tamias sibiricus. NCBI lineage: Eukaryota > Metazoa > Chordata > Mammalia > Rodentia > Sciuridae > Tamias > Tamias sibiricus. The sequence continues at coordinate 83,820,676 of CM046660.1, forward strand.
TTTAAATCAACCCCATTTTGATCCCAGACATGATGAAATAGAGGACAACAACCCTTGCTACATGCTTTTTTAATTACCTACCTATGGAGTTTGTGACCACAATAAAATAGTTACTTATTTTACACTGCCAAGTTTTGGGTTGGTTTTTTAGGCAGCCATAGAAACCAGAAGGCTTGATGATGCTGATTTTTGAACCTGGAGGATTCTGGTCAACATCAGTTTAGTTCTGGAATTTCTTCACCAAGAGCTTAGGGTTCAATTTGTTGAGCTCTGCTAAATTCTTTGCCACTAGTAGAACTATGGTTTCTGTAGTCTCTTGTGCTCTGCTCTCCCTCTTTGCAGGTTGTTATGGTTTGGATGTGAGGTGTCACCCAAAAGCTCACATGTGAGACAATGCAAGAAGGTTCAGAGAAGAAATGGTTGGGTTGTAAGAGTATTAACCCAATCAGTTATTTAATCCCCTGATAGGGATTAACTGAGTGGTAACTGAAGTGGCAGGGGGTGGCTGGAGGAGGTGGGAATTGGGGCGTGGCTTTGGATATATATTTGTATCTACCCAGTGGACTCTGCTTCCTTATCAGGATGTGAGGTGTTTCCCTATGTCACACTCTTCCACCATGATGTCCTGCCTTACCTCAAGCCCTGAGGAATGGGACTGGCCTTAGGACTAAGACCTCTGAAACCATGAGCCCTCAAGTAAACTTTCCTCCTCTACAGTTGTTCTGGTCTTGTCCTTTTGTCACAGCAGCAAAAAATCTGGCCAAAACACAGGATTTTGAAAAATAAACCCCTTTGCCCTCACCTTAGAGGAGTGTCTAGAAGATGCATACCCAACCTAGAGTGATTGCTGTAAGTTTATTCTCTGTCCTGTTAGAGGGGATGAGTGTTTCCATGGCCAAAGAGACTTTCCAACTTCCTAGTAGGTATTGCTGCTGGCAATCCTGATACTCTTTTATTTATGTTGTAAATAACAGGGCTTTCCACATTTGAACTATGTTTGATATGTAAAGATATTTTGTGTTTGCAAGGACCATTTTAATTTCTAAATAACCCACTGAAAAATGTAACATATAGCAGTATGGAGATGTGCACCTGCCCATCAACTCTTTTTCTATAAGAAGTTGAACCATCTCAAGTAGTGCAGATACTGATTTCATTGTAACTCTCTTGTAAAATGGAATCTTGAAAGTTTAGATGCCCCCTCTTTTGTTTTGGGAACTTACCTGAGAACTTGTTCTTTCAGATAAGGCTTAACTCTTTGGCCTGATAGCTGAGACTGCCATCAGATACACTTGGTCACCAGACTGAAACGTCAATGTCATTCAGTTCCTGCTATTCTTATTGGGCCCTTTTTGTAGGGCCTTATACAAGGTAGTCTTTTGATCATCTTATGGAATTTATCTTAAATTTATTTTGTGACATGAAAGCTCTTCTGGTCTCAGAAGACCCTTAGCCACCCTAACAAAGAGAAGGAGAGAGAAAACTCAAATTACTAACATATGCGATGAAAAAGGAAATATCACAACAAACACTATGGAAATACGGGAAATAATTCAAAATTATTTTGAAAACTTGTACTCAAAAAAAATACAAAACACCGAAGGCATCAACAAATTTCTAGAGTCGTATGATCTGCCCAAATTAAAGAAGGATGATATACACAATTTGAACAGACCAATTTCAAGCGAGGAAATAGAAGATGCCATCAGAAGCCTACCAACCAAGAAAAGCCCAGGACCAGATGGATACACAGCTGAGTTCTACAAGACTTTTAAAGAACAACTGATGCCAATACTCTTTAATTTATTTCAGGAAATAGAAAAAGAGGGACCACTTCCAACCTCATTTTATGAGGCCAATATCACCCTCATCCCCAAACCAGGCAAAGACACATCAAAAAAAGAAAACTTCAGACCCATATATGTAATGAACATAGATGTAAAAATTCTCAATAAAATTCTGGCAAAATGTATACAAAAACATATCAAAAATATAATACACCATGATCAAGAGGGGTTCATTCCAGGGATGCAACGATTGTTCCACATACGGAAATCAATAAATGCAATTCATCACATCAATAGACTTAAAGATAAGAACCATATGATTATCTCAATAGGTGCAGAAAAAGCATTTGATAAAATACAGCACCCCTTCATGTTCAAAACACTAGAAAAACTAGGGATAACAGGAACATATCTCAACATCATAAAAGCTATATATGCTAATCCCCAGGCCAATATTATTCTAAATGGAGAAAAAAAATGAAAGCATTCCCTCTAAAACCTGGAACAAGACAGGGATGCCCTCTTTCACCACTTCTATTTAACACAGTAATTTAAACACTGGCCAGAGCAATAAGACAGATGAAAGAAATTAAACGGATACAGATAGGTAAAGTAGAACTCAATTATCATTATTTGCTGATGATATGATTTTATACCTAGAAGACCCAAAAAAATCCACCAGAAAACTTCTAGAACTCATAAATGAATTCAGCTAAGTAGCAGGATACAAAATCAACACCCATAAATCTAAAGCATTTCTATATATCAGTGACAAATCCTCTGAAAGGGGAATGAGGAAAACTACCCCATTTACAATAGCATCAATCAATCAATCAATCAATCAATCAATAAAATACTTGGGAATGAACTTAACCAAAGATGTGAAAGACCTCTATAATGAAAACTACAGAACACTAAAGAAAGAAATTATGGAAGACCTTAGAAGATGAAAAGATCCACCTTGTTCTTGGATGGGCCAAACTAATATTGTCAAAATGACCATACTACCAAAAGCACTGTACAGATTTAATGCAATGCCAATCAAAATCCCAACGACATTCCTCATAGAGCTTGGTTCCTGTACTGACTCCTTTAAAGTTTTGGTTTTATGTCCTCTGAAGCATGGTACCATCTCAGTTTGGGGCTTCTTATCACTCATAAGAAGAAATAATCTTTCTCTCAATTTTTTGTGACAAAAAATTATGATTATTGAAAATGAAAACTATAAGGATGTTAAAACATTTGTACCAAATGTAACAATCTATTAAATTTGAAACCAATGGACAGTTACCAAGTGTACCCTTGGCTAGCAAGTGTCAAGATTTTTTTTATGCTGTGAATATTCACCTCATGTCTGGCTCCATTTTATTCTTTTACCTTTGTTTTACTTTACTGCCTCAAAAACTTCATTGGACAAGTTTTAGTTAATGCATCCTTAGAAGAGTTTTGATTGAAGATAGACATAAATTTTCAAATATTTCAACTATGTAAAAGTCCACACATCTTGTTTTGAATTCTGTTAATATTTGTGTTTCCAGATGCGATGAATTATACTTAAGATAATACATGTATCTTAATGAATATGTGTGAATATTAATATATATGTAGCATGTGACATTAAAATGTGTTTTCTAATCATATTTTATGAGTATTATATTCCCTAATTAATTACGATCAATTGAAGGATCAAGAAACCTGTATCATGTACTTTTTTGTGTACTTTTTCTAAGTCCAATTAGTTTGAGATTGGCAATAATCAATTTGCAAATTCATACAGATTATACTTGGCCAAACATTTTTCTAGTACAATGCCAAGTAGGGACTTGGAAGTAAAAAACGGAGTTCATCTCAGAGTTCTAGATTTATAATTCAATTCTACACTAATCAGTGTGGTTTCTCTATCTTCATTTATGTGATTTTTCTAAAATTCCCACTAAACAGTGTCTTTCCTAATCAATGTTTATATTCAAATATTCATTCTTGGCCCAGTGAGTCACTTTCTACTGATATGTAGTTGTCTGAAATATTTGCTTATTTTTTTCCCAAACAACATTCAATAGAACTGTCTGCATCTATTTATATTTGTTCCATTGAACCTTAAGTATTATGATCGGTCTGTCATTTTAAAACAAAATGGGAGCTGGCAGAAGTTTGCAAATAAACCACAAAACATTAGATTAAGGAAGAGTGATCTTATGTTTCAAAATTGTCAACATAATAATATAAATTATATCCATACCTGAAGTGGACCACAGTGAATAATGCATTGATTTAAATAATATTTTACAAGCTGAACATTTTCCTTGGAGATAATTCACACAGCCAAGAATTAAAAGGAAACACTTCTGTAATCTTTATTTATGAAGGAAAAATACACTATGATCTAAATAATCACAGATTCATAATATATGATATACACTTGTCACCTTCTAGTTGGCCAGTCCTAAAATTTTCTTCTTGCAAAATATTTTCTATTTTTCTTGCTCCAACATCCACAATAAAGAGGCTCAATCTCAAAATAAAGGCTGTCTGAAAGAACAGCCCCAGTAATCACGTATCCTACGAATGGCCCAGTCTATCTAATATTATAGAAATCCGTTTTCAATGTTCTCAGGAGTTTTGACAATAGGTGGTGTGCAAATGCAGAGAAGCATGAAGTGCATGGCAGAGATCCATTATCAGTGCCCTGCCACTCATCTTTATTATGGAAACCTCTAGGCTTAAGTAGATTAAAATATAATAATATAATTCAATTAAAAGCGTATGTGGAAGATGCTGTAAATTTGCATTAAGTGTTGATAACTTGCTTTGTAGCTTTCAATATTTTCTGTCATGAACTGTTCATGACCCTCTTTGTGGTCTGTCTCTCAATAGTTTCCTGAATGTCTTCATTCTGGACATTCATTTACAAATTTAAGCCAAAATGTTGATTTCATGTTTGTAACAATGAATGTGAAGAAAACAAACCACATACCTATCTTGTTACACAGATTAGATAAAAACTTCTTCCAGAGCGGTGTTTTTGTGAGATTGATACCTTTTGTGGATGGTATAAATATTTTTCTATCAATATTTAACAGAAAAGAATTTGACTTTGACTTCTCTCTGCCAATAATTAACACCCTATCGATTTTGTAAATGAAAGGATTTTGTATTCATTTTGTTGGCAGAATGATTTGAGATAAAGGAGGAAATGCCATTTGACAACCTCTGCACATTCTTCATTCCAGGGAGAAATGCATTCTGCTAGCTGTCCAATCAATTATGTAGACAAAATGAATTTCATCATAATTCTGTCAACAAAATGCTAACTTGGTTAAATTATTCTCTCCACAAAATGAATTAACTTAAAAATCCTTTGGTCCACAAAATAGATTTAAGCATTTAGTGAAGCCTTGTAAATACTATAGTCTGTTAGTTTAGTATGTGTAATGCAAATAAGTGGATTGGCTGTATCAGCATTTTTAATTTTTCAGAGGTTATGGACCTGTCTGGTATAGCTCCCTTTTCATTTAAGGTCAAATGGAGAGCAAGGTCAATTATCTAGAGAACAGCATGGGGTAGATGAATGTGGCACTGTCCAAAACTATTATAAGTTATTTCCATTTGAGTATCACACAGTTTTACAAAGTATGATTTAATAATTAAGTTTTTAATTAGGGCTTCAATTTCAACACGTCATTTTAGGGATCATTCTTCATAGAGAAAAGAGATTGGTGGTTAAACTTCTTAACATGCTGCTGAAAAATAAAACTCATTTTTTAATCCTATATCATTTTTTAAATTTCCATTACAACCTTCTATAATATTGTTCTCTTATGATATATTAGTACTTAAAAATAAATGCTATGATAAATATATGAGAGGTGAATTGTGCTGTTTCTTTAAAAATAACATCAACAAAACTAGTTGAACCAGACTTGACTTAGTTGACAGCAAACATTTTAAAGGATTATTCAACAATGGGATGTCCAGGAATAAATTTCTTTATTCTACAACATTAGCTTTACTTGTTAATGAAAATATGTTAGTGCAGTTTAAATGTAATATTTTTTACTTTATTTATATTTATTCAGTCGCGTAAACTGGTAGGCATGTTACCAAACCTAAATCCAATTATCACAGAGAATTTTTAAAGTATTAAACATTGTCTTGTATTTTTATAAATATCTTATGGACTTTGGGCAGGCTCTGTAACCTTCTATTATTCTAGGTGTTATCGAGTTATTTAATTTGAAGGATGATGTTTTTCCCATCACATCTTCATGAGACTCTTGTTGGATTGAACTAGAATAGACCAGGAAGAAAAGGAGAGATAATAGGAAATTCATTGTTTTCTTGTAAAACAAATTTGTCATGATAGAGAAGGGTGAGAAGGGTTTAGAGAAGATGCAGTATTGGTAAAAACAGATGAAGGCGGTGCCTCTCTCACACATCATTTTCACTTTAATAAGGCTGAGCTGTTTTTTAAAAGCAAAAACAACATGACAATTCTTTGCCGTTTTGGAAAAAAAAGCATCTTCAGTGGTTTCACTGTCAGAGTTAAGTAAATGCATCATTTATAAATGTTGTAGAGATCATCAGCTTTTCTTCCCCCTGGATAACAAATATATGTAATAGAACCATGTAAGCAGAAATAAATTTTCTGGATTTATACTAGGGACAAAATGAAAATCAGTAAGAATGCAGTAAGAAAGTTTTTTTCTTTTTTTAACATAACTCACTGCCATGTCCTCAACATGAGAGAAGTGATTAAGACTTAGTATTAGTAGATATTCAACAAATATTTACTGCATGATCAAATGAACTATCATAAACTTGCCATCTCTCAAAGTATACCATATTTTATGTAACAATCAAAATATGCAATATTTGTCCCTCCCACCCCAAAACCTTAATCACTTATCATAAAAGAAATGGATAAAAAGAAAGTAGAGTGACAAAGATATGTTGCTAAACTTGCCTGTTTTTGACAGAAGAGACAAAATCCTCATTTGTGGAAGTAAAAAATGGAAATCTGATGTAATCTGTCTCTGTTTGGGTCAAATATGTGCCTCTGAATTGGATTTTTATTCCTTTCAGTTAGATCACTTTCTAATTTGTTTGATGTGAAGGACACAAACTTTCCAACCTATTGGATTTAAGAGTATTCTAAAGAACATCATATTCCAAGCTATACTATTAATGATAACAAAGTTAAGGGGCATTGATAGAAAAATCCAAAGGTGGTAGGTGAAGCACAGACTGTGACCATGGCCAATTAATCCCTATCAAACATAAATTCTAGAAAGAGAGAACAACTACCTGGAAGCTTTTAGATAAGGACTAAATTTGCATGTGTGGCACCATTCTCAAACTCTGAATACCTGAAAACATTGTGATTAAACACAATTATCATCATTCTCAAAATCTACTGTATTTTGTGATTTTATTGTCACAAAATAAGACTGGTATATACACATTTGTATTTGCAGATCTATGTAACACATGTGTGTATTTATAGTCATCTACACTTATCTATGGTTTTGCATATACAATGTGAATATATTCCTTCTGAGGGACCCAGGCTAGGATCTGTACTCTCCAGCAAGCTTTCCCTAATTCTCAGCATGAATTGAAATTCTTTCCTTTGTTCTTAAAGAATTCAGTGAATGACTTCAATAGTGTAGCTTATCATACTAATATGATCTTTATGAGTGGATTACTTATCCACTGGGATGAACCTTCTCTAGATATATTGGGCTGTATTTTATATGTTTTGGGCTTGGAAACAACTAGACCACTAGCTGGCATACAAAAGATAATCAGTCAGTAGTCACTTATTATTGAAGGAAAGAAAGATCCTGCACTATCTAAATGCTAGATAAAGAATGTGATCCCAAACAGAGAATTTAGGTGGAAATAAATGAATTAATGTTCCAGTTCTGTTAGCTGAAAACCCCAGTATATGTTGGGCTGAGAAATACACAGTTAGGGTAATACTTTGCATCCACAGGTTGTCTCTATGACACAGAGTTGCACAACAGATGGAGAAACTGAGGCTTACTGAGCTTCATTAAAAAAATAAAATGATGGCAGGGGATGTAGCTCAGTGGCAGAGCACTTGCCTAGCAAGTGTGAGGCATTGGGTTCAATCCTTAGCACTGCATAAAAAACTAAATAAATAAATGCATGCTAAAACTAAACAAATAAAGGCATGCTGTCCATATACAACTATAAAAATATAAAAAATAAAATTAACCTGTTATGAAGGGCAAAGATGAGAGCCAAATAATTTGATGCAGCTGTTTACATTACATGAGCACAAACCTCAACAGAGCTGCTCATCTACAATGGTTGGTGAAACACTTTTAAAATTTGTCTTGACAATACCAGGGTCAAATGAAATACTAAATGGGAAAGTAGTTTGCAAGTGAAATTTTAATTTCTAAAACTCCTAGTTGCCATAAGTATTTTTGTTACGATTATTCTATGAAACTTTTACACTTAAGTCTTTTTATTGAAATAAAAATAATAATAATGGAACAAATACCTTGTTCTAGAAGGAAGGTGAATCTTGATTACAAGGTTATTTCTGTTATACTTTCTGCTTTCACCAGAAAAAAAAGAAGCAAAAACTGCTTCTATGCTGATGCTTTCTATTTTGTATTATAATTACTGCCCATTCCTGTAATTATATCTTTGGAAGAAATAATAGAAAAGAAACATGCTTCGGTAAGAAAAGAAGCATATTGGTGATAACTTCATGTGAATAGTGATAATCTTTTGAGTTGCCAGCATTGCACAATAAATTGTTTTGGAGCTGAAATGATAACTTGAGATTGGCTATATTATATCACTAAACACCTCTCCTCATCTACATCTTCTTATGTAGGCTTAGGAGTTAATGTTTAGCAGAAGTGAAAGTGAACAATAATAGGAGCAAAATGTTGCATTAATGTTTAATGTAATGCTTTTTGACAGTATAAAGGGAATAAAACCATTCAAACGCAAATGCAATCTGCAAGGATACTTTCAATTTAAAGGTTTTGTTGGAAATAACTTTATTTTACTAAGGTTTTACTTGTGAGAAATGAGAACACTGTAAACAAATGTAAGCTTAGGTTCTAACAGTTTTGGATTTTTCTTTTTTTGAGACAAGGTCTTGCTATGTCTCCCAGGATGGCCTTGAACTTGCCACCCTCTTGCCTTAGCCTCTGGAGTACCTGGGATTATAGGTGTGTGCTTCTGCCTCTGGCTCTAGCTTCTAATGTTTTTATATGACTCTGTCATATAAAAACTTTTCCAGTTTCTCCTCCAGAACAGTAATTCTTAGGCTTTGGATTTCACACCTTAGTAAATAAGGACATTTTTTTTTTTTTTAAAAAGCTACTGTATAATACCAACAGTAATTTTGTTAAATAAAAGACAACTTAAGCTAACAATTATAAAACAAATGGTAGTCCTATAAGTGAACATATTTGATTTATAAAACACTATTCAAAAATGCTTTTTTCATTCCTCATTAAAGAATAACACAAATACTGGGTTCAGCATTGAGAAAAATTCTTGTTTTCATCTCCATTATAAAAGAATATATATACAGATCAGCATTGGATTCAAAATGGTGTTTTATAACCAAGTTCACTTCCAGCAATTCTTATTTTTGTTATTGTGTTTTAAGTAAAAATTAAAATGTCCATGAGACTTTACTCTGCTTGGTGTTTCTAGACTTCTAAAAATCAGAATAAATTCTGTGCCCCAACCTCCTTAGCTGCATATTTCAAAAAGTACATTCATATTGAAATAGAAAGTTTTAATAAGAAACCAATGCTTTGTAAAAGAAATCAATTGAACATTTTATAACTTAGAAAAATTGACTATCCCTTTAAAAGGTTTGGACTGGAGGGTGCTTTTAATGATAAAATCATTTTATCTTTCTTTTGTTATTTACAGAACAGAATGAAAAAGGCTGCTTAATTCCCCAAACTATTATATCATAACATCTGAATTTATGCATATGTTCAAAATGGCTTCATGAGCTTGCAGAGAATGACATTAATGTCAGTGGGGGATATGATTCATTACTTTAATATGTTCTCTTTATGGATTTAAAGACAAATAAAACATATACAATTTCCAGTAAGCAACTGGGTAAATAACAGTTGAAATAAATTGGTTAAGAGAAAATTTCTTTCTAATCTCTATGACTCTGATCAACTCATTGCTGGAAACTATGTACATTTTAAGGGGAAAAAAGTAATAATAAAGAATTTGAGAGATGAACAAAAATAATAAGTAAGGATTTTTATGAAAAAAAAACAATGAAATAGATGAGGTATAAGTACAGTACTTTATCATATAGCAACCAAGTAAGGGTATATATTAACTGACTATGAAATAAAAAAAGAAATAAATCATTCAACAGATACTATGGAATCATAAGTGGAAACAGCTAAATACCACATGGTTTTCTTGAAGAAATTTTGGAAGATGAATTATTTCTGAGATTGCACATGTAGACTATGCTAGACATTGAATCTAACATTTCTAAACTGCAGGGAACTATGACTTCTCATTATTCAAACAACTCCAATCAGAAAAAAGAAAAATCAAAGAACAAATTCTTGAGTGCCTCCTATCTGAAGTCCTGAGCTTCAGTGTCTACACATTCACTGGCAGGCACTCTGGTGAGGAGCTGAGTGTCCAGAAACCCTCAGGGCAGTCCTTAGACCTACTGTCTTTCCAAAATGACTTCAGAACCAGCCTATGCTAATTAAGTGTGGACAGTAGCAACACCAATTTTTCCAGGAATGTCTGGGATCCTGAGAGCAGATGTTTAAAGAAAGTTGTCTGAAGCAACAATTATTAGAAGGGTATCAAAGCAACAAGTCATAAGGAAAGGGAGATCTGTCAAGGTCTGTGTGTGTGCGTGTGTGTGTGTGTGTGTGTGTGTGTGTGCATCTTTGTGTGATGTCCATATTTGAGATGAACAGTAGATCATGTAGAAACAGTACTCGGTGAGCAAAACAGGATTATGAGATTTAGGTCCAAGCAGGAGACCTGGATGGACAGTGAAAATGAGATTACAATAAAGAGACCTTGTTTCGTTCAGTATCCTAGCCAGAGGATATATCCTATAGATATAGGATATATCATATATCCAATATCCTAGTATATTTTGTTCAATATCCTAGCCAGAGGAGTTAAAGCACTTAACAAGGAATCAATGTAGGGAATTGAGCACACAAGTATAGACTACAATTCCATTTCTAAAGATATGGGAGTAGGGGGAAACTGAGAGTATGTCTCAGAAGCACAAATAGAAACACTAAAATACATAGTGGATAAGGCCAGTAGATGCTACGTGGCAGTGAGAGACAAAGCTGATTCATATGGTGTTGTGATATTATTCTGAGTTTTCTTAACTGATACCCTTACTATAATCTGAACAAAGCCCAAATTTATGGCAAATAAAAACCAGAAAATAGGACTCAATTGACCTATCTTTGATGACTCTAATCTCTTAGTCAGGAGCCAAAAAGATCTATAATATGTCTTATCCAGGGTAACAGTCTTTCAACTTTCAAGTTATTTAAAAACAAAGAAACTTAAGCATTGCACAATTCTTCCCAAAGATATCTGTTGGGAGTGGGGAAGCTGGTCATAGGTAGTATGGGTCATATTAACATAGGAAGTATGGTATAAGTAGTCTGAGTTTCTAAATCTTTTGTACTGACATCTATTAATAATGCTGTCAAAACTTACATAGCAAGACAACTATTTATAAGCTATTATTTCTTTAACTGCAGAGGAAATTGTCGAAAAAAGTTGAAATCGATTTAAATCCTTTAATTTCATTCATAATTATTTATTTGGTTATTGTCACACAGTAGGCATGGTAGTAGGGTTTAGGAATACAGATGAATAAAAAAAACCATTGTTCTGATAAAGCTTGATTCTAATAAAGAAATACTGACAAACTTAACATACATTCCAAGGCAAATGGTTATGCTTCAGTTACAGAGATGCACAATAAGACTAGACACACAGCAACCAACCCACAAATAAACACAGAAGCACAGGGCAGAGAGGTTTACTCTTTGAGGACCACTGAAGGGGTCAACAGTGAGCTTCATGGTTGACACTAAAGTTCATAATCTGTTCAAAAGGCAACATTGAGTGAAATAACAATGTCACAGATTGTGTTACTAATATTTTTACATAGAGAGGAAAGGACTGGTAAAATATGTTGAAAGTTATGTGAGATTTTAAAAGATACCAGCACTTCCAGATTATTGCCACCATGGTCCCCTTCCCATCCACTCTAGTGCTACAGGTCATAACACCATTTTATCCAAAGCAAATTCATAAAATCTCATAGTGCATTTATAGTGTCCAACCATAGACCTCAATGCAGGACAGAATATTTCAGGAAATAAGAGAGCCATTTCATAGATAAAGAAGTCAAGTATAAAAGGGAATCCTGAAATCTCTCAATTCTTTAACAACAACAACAACAGCAACAAAAAAAAAAAAAAAAAACTGATTTCAAAACTACTCACCAGAATGTTATATTTTTTCTAACATACGTGATTAAAATTGTATGTATGAATAATTTAACTTTGTAATAGTTTAAAATATAGATGTAAAACTTGACTAAGGTCAAGTACGGTACTTGGTTCATATGATCTCTTAAGCAATATTCATTGAATAAATTAATGGATAAGCTGGAGAAAGAATTAGACTGGATAACAGTAAAAAATTGAGATGAAAAGGATTATCTTAATATTCCTAAACCATGGTAATAGGATTATTTTTGACCTTGGGAATGTCATCGAAGTGTCTGTGATGATAGCATTTTTTCAGCAAAAGATATAACCTTATCTTATTCAGGAAGGTAGTGAGCAGATTATGTTGATCAAACGTACAAATGAGGGTGTTGAATCACAGTCTCTGACCTGCTGCTGTGTAGCTTTGTGACTTTGTGTAAATCACTTAATCTTGCCTTCCTCATTGGGAAAGCATAGAATTTACATGTAATTTAAACATTTGAGCAGATTTAGCTCCAGTGTACTATGCTAAAAAATAAAATAAATCCTCTTATTACTACTAATAAATCATTGCAGTTTAAGAACATCTCATGGCTATGCTAAGCAATTTTTAATTAATTATCATTTTTAGTTGTAATATGTACATTAATTTTAAATCTACTATGAATGTACAACAATCCCCAACAACAAAATTATAGCCATTTTAAAAATTTTCCTCCATGCAAACTTTTGTAAAGTGGTCCATTTCAACTCAAAAATACTTACCTTTTTGGGAATTTTGAGTGAACTCTGGATTGAAAAAGAAAACAAGTTAAGTTATACTGATTGCACATGGGCATTAACAGGTTATTTGTAATTTTTGCAAATGGACAGTCACAAGCAAACATATGTTCCTCTGAAGCTGCAGTGTGTGATTGGATGATCAGCCTCAGCAATTCTCATCTCCTCTTGCATTCTGCTGTTGATTGCTGTTCTTTGTGTTATGGCTACAAAATCCCAGAATAGTAGTTACAGGAAGAAGATGCCATCACAGATTATAAAAATGAATTTGACTTTATATAGCATCTTTCATGTGCCCTATGTTTTAAAAATAAAAATAGAACTTATGAAAGATTTGAATGACAGAAACACAAATGAGCATCACTATTTGTGGAATGGATATAGTCCAGTCCTATGGCAATGGAAATTTACCCAACAAGCACAAGTCAAATGGTCTACCTTAGAGGTGTTTATGGACATGAAAGCACCTCTGTCTCTGTAAACTCAGCTTTTGCCTACATTCTAAAATTGTTAATACAATGGATGAGACCACTTCTGTCTTATTTTTTGTGTGTGAAAAAGTTAACATATAATTGTCTATAAAACCATCTCATTGGCTTCCTCATCTTTAGCCAGCAAATAAAAATAATATCAAAACTGTGTTTGTTTTCTGAAAATTCAAAACATGAAAACAGAGGGAAGGCAATAAGACTCAGTCTTACAAATCCAAGGGATGTTCTTTAGGAGTAAAGTTTAATTGTTTGCCATTGAGACAACCACATTAATACTTGGTAATGCCAAATCACTACCTATTTAATTCTGCATCATGCTAGAGAGGGGCCTGGAGAGTTCCAGTGTAGCATGGCTCTTCTTGTCCTTGTCTTGTAATCAAGCACTTGCTATTTAACCTATTTTAGAAGATATCTGGGGAGCAAAGGAAAACATGGTTCTACGGCAAAGTGCCTGATGCTAAAAATGATGAGATAACATTGACTTACATATTTTCCATTCAGAACGTTTTGCTCTTTAAAAATTTTTTTTTTATTTTCACCACTGGGTATTGGAACCATGTCATCATGTCATCCATGCCAGGAAAGTGCTCTATCACTGAGCTACACTCCAGCACTGAGGCAAGCCTTTCTGGCCACCAGAACTCCATGGCTGAGGTCAAGATGCCTCCTGTTTCCTCTCATAATTCAGTAATTCTCATTCATGGCACTTGAAAGGACTCTACTATTGCATCTGATTAGGGACTGTCTGGCTACCAGACCATAATCTCCAGGTTTTGCTTTGCCATTGTGTCACCAGTAATTAGTACAGAGTACATTCAGTTAATATTTATAGAAATGATGAATAAATTATTCCAGAAACAAGCAATCTTATCTCCTGAAAACCACAACTGTCATTTGACTTCTAATCCTAAATATATCCATTTCAAAAATAAATTATCTTCATTTCAGATCCCAGAATTTAATCATGTTAATTGGATCAAATTCAGCAAACAAAGGTACCTAAAGCTTTAAGACAGAGAATTTTCAGTCAACTCACTCTACCTTCCTTTAAGATTTTTATTGTCAATTTCTGAATACCAAACTCATAAAGGTCAAGTGCCCCTAATCTAACTGTCTCCCTTTGGGAGACACTTCTTTACAAAGAGATCCTTTTCAGCTTGTTTAAAACACTTCTGGACATAAGGGGAAGAATCAGCATAGCTAGGGGGAACTCACCTACAAAAAGATTTCTCTGTAAGTAACAAAAAATTTTAGGACAGAACTGTAGTAATAATATTTTAAAGATGTAATTATATGGTGCTTTTCTGCCTAGGGGTTCAAGAGATTATTACATTTGTCCTCCCAGGTAGCTTTTTTTTTAAAAAAAAAAAAATTACAAATGGCTCATCACACAAAAGCCAAAGACAAAAAGCACAATATTAACACTCAGGGGCCATATCTAGATTCATGAAGATTATTTATCCGTCCATTAAAGCCTCATCATTCAAAAGATACCAATTGAAAAACCACAATTATCCCTACTGTTTTTCAAATAAAAATAATCAGAATCTGTAGCTCATTTATTCTAATAGTGATTTTCCACCATTTTATTTTTTTTTTGTAATATCAGAATCCCTGTAAGAAAAAAATAATTCTGACAAAAACCATCTGAGAATTTAAGTATATTTGTGTTTATATTTTACCTAATGTACAGAGAGATCAAAATAGAGATCTACAGGTAGACAGATAGATCTCTTAGGACTAAACTTTGAAGAAACTCTATTCAAAAGCACTTAGAGTTGTACAAAAAAGACCTCCTTTTAATATGGATCTCCGTAGTATGGGCTCCAAAGAATAATTATATAGTAACTCAGGTTTGTTGTTTTAATTTGCAAATGAAAATAACGGTTTTATACTTCTCTTGGATCACTCACAGGAGGTAATGTACATAGGTAAAGCTACTTATGCCATTTGTTATTTAGGTGCTGAATCTCCAAAGCTCTCCCCAAAAGGCATCAGTGTTCTTCGATTGTATTTCCAAAGTTTAGTTTCAAGGGCTATCATACTTCTCTATTTAGTCCTATTGCTTCATTCTTTCACTTCTGAGGACACTACATACTTTATTCTAACATTCAAAATGCTTCAGAAAAATCTTATTCACTTGCTCATTTGAAATAGAGGAAGAACATGGGTTAGGCTACAGTTAGAAACAGTGCCTGGTGGCCTCCAGTGGGAGATATTCTATTGGTACCATCACCCTAATAAAATCCTTTACCAAGACTTTAAAAATTAATATATTGGCTCCTGTAGCCACTTTTCTTCCACAAAATTTTACCCATTTGCTGTTTTTCAGTTACTAAAATTATTGTAGCACAAAGCATCTTATTCTTGCACAAATGAAGAAGCAAGAAAACGTGGTCTAAACTGAGAAGTAGACAAAGTTCAAGTTTGCTTCCACAAGGCATATATTCAGTTTTCTTTTTCTATTTTCTGGAATCTTCACCAAATATTCCTAATTATGTCCTTCTTGTAATCTAATGTTTCCTCTATCATCAAAATAAAGAAATGTACAAAATCTATCATCTTCTTTTGACAAAAATGTAGATTTTGAAAATGTAATATTTAATTGAATGACAAAAGCAAGAAGAAAAGAATGAAGAAAAACAAATGGGATATTTGATTTAAGACTGATAGTAGGGGCTGGGATTGTGGGTCAGTGGTAGAGCCCTTGCCTCGCATGTGTGACATACTGGGTTCGATCTTCAGCACCACAAAAAGTAAATAAATAAATAAATAAAGATATCGTGTCCATCTACAACTAAAAAATATTTTTAAAAAATACTGATAGCAAAAAGCAGTAATATTTAAGTGATAATCTATATTTTAAACTTGACATCCATTTTCACAGCAAATACTTACAATCGCCATATGTGGTAGTGACGTTTATTTGTATTTTTCAGATGAAAAAACTGAAATTCAGTAAAAGTAACTAAATTCCCTAAGATTGCACTGCTAGAAATAGTGGCAAATGGTAGAATTTGATGGAAACTTACCATTGTGATATCAAAGGCTATACTTTTAGTTACTGGTTTATTCTAGATGTTCCAGAGATAGCAGAAATCCCTGTTGACTATTTAGCTGCTGAATTTTCAATTAAAAAGAAACCTCTTCAAGGTATAAAGATGAGAACTCTACTGGCACAGGAGAACTAAACACAAGACAATTGAATAAATTCTAATAGAACAATGAGCTTCTCTTCTTGGTCTAGATTATTTACACTCTTAGGATACCTCCTGAACTCCATCCAGAATTACTGAACATTTTTTTTTATGATAGTGGAAAATTTAGAATAATGAGAAAGACTAAAAAAAATGGAAATATATAAACCTCCCTTGGATTTCAAGTCAGAGGGAAAGATTTTTCATGAACTCTAGTGTAGTGCACTGGATCCAATACTGGTCAAGGTTCTCTTAAATTAGTAAAAGGATGATTTCTGAAAAGCAAAAGAGGAGAATCTGTAATTATCAGGGTGTATCACAGGTAAAATTTTATGCTAAAGTCTTTCCTCTTCCTTTTCAAAGCAAAAATTTAAATGGTTAGACCTGGAAAGGCAGTAGAGAAGGTACATTTAAAGCTGAGCCAGGTACTTGATAAAATATGTGATATCTTTGGAGCCAAGATGGTGTGATAGGGGATGCATGAAGGCAATATTCATTGATAAGTACCTGGGTGAAATAGTGATTATATATCAGTTAAAATGATGGCACATGGCTTGTCACATGACTCTTACTGGGCACTACCATAATAAAAACTGAGTTATCATTGAAGAGACTGAAGGTATATATATCCAGTTTATAGAAGAAATAATACTAAGATAGTTGTAAAATCAGTTGAATGAAAGAAAAATTTTATAAACAGGACTTATTAAATAAATTCAATAAAATAGGGACATCAAACATAAAGTTCAGTCCAAAAATTGAGTTCCACAGGCATAAAGCTGAGAGTACATGGCTTGGTCATGGACATGTGTGAATAAGAAAAGAAGGAGAAGGAGAAAGAGTAGGAGGAGGAAGCGGAGAAGAAGAAGAAGAAAGAAAGAAAGAGACTCAGGGATCTTTGTTTATACTAAGTGCATCATGAAAATGTTAAAACAATCACAAGATGCATTAAAATAAGTTAAATACTAGAATTATCCATGTGAGGGTTTGACTCTTTCCTGTGTGATTCCAGCTTTGCCTGGAATGCTTGGTTTGTTCAAGGCACTGCACTTTAAACAGGACTTGAATAAATTAGAAAGCTTAAGAAGAAAAAAGTAGAATGTTGACAGTCAAATAAAATTGTTAAAATTTGTTAGGAAGGATCTCTGAGTTGGGAGTAAAGATGATTTAGATAGGAATACACAAATTGTCTTTTAATGACTTGATGGTGTGTTGTATAGAAGAGTAATTAGTGAAGAATTAGGAAATAATGTGGTAAGAATTTGGTGGTAATATAAGTGCAAAGTAATAATGCTGGGTTTGGTGAAACTCATGTTTTTCTGATTCTGTGCTTTCTACTTTGCAATTGTACCTTACTTTAAAAATCAAAGCTCCCAAAGGAAATAACCAGCTGGGAGTTAGCATAGCCTCTCTCAGGAGGACTGTTTATACCACAGTGTATATGATAAAGGACCAGTTGATGGTGTTAGGATTTGAGAATGAAAATGGGATACAATTATTTTTCAATGGGAATGCTGTTGGATTTTTGGATGAACAAGTTTTCGGAGTACAGGACTGTCCATGTCTCACAGCATGTTATGTGTCCTTAACTCCCAAGGTATGAAATTCCATTAGTATCCTCCAGTTGATTGGTCCATTCCAAAAATGCCAATACTCATTTCCAAATACAACCTGCAGCAGGACTTCGCTCATGCTTGAGAACAACCTCCTACTGACCTTTAAAGTTTTTTCCAATTCCAACTTTGATTGTAATCAGATAAGCACTTTATTAAACCACCATGCCTTTGTGTTTCTGAGTTTTGCCCTTCCTTCCATCCTTCCTTCCTTCAGATATTTATTGAGTACCTGATATGTTAAGTCACTGTCCTTGGTGCTAAAGATGCAATAGTGAATAAAATTAAAACTGCCAGTGGAATGTGCATTCTGGTTGCCTGTAGGATAGTACTTCTAACCACATCTCCATACCACCATACCTGAAACCTTTGTTTTGAAGGGTTAAACCAATCAAAATATTAACCTGGTTCCATGGAGGAGAAGAGTTGAAGACTATGCAGGTTGTTGGTCTGGGAAAGTGTAATCAAATACTGAGAGACTGGAAGAGTCAGCAGTATATTTCCTAGGATGGCAGGAAATGGGGTGTGCTAACTCCGGTTCCAAATCTGTGAAGAGCACTGAGGCCATGGAAATTAGTGTGTGACGATTATACACTAATTTATGAAATTTTTGGAGCTGCAGGGTCCCTTTGAGTTTAGGATGGAAGTAGCTGGGGCTATCAGGGAGATGCCTATTTTTAAATGGAATATGAAAATCTGAACAAGTTTAATAACTAAAGACCAGAACATCTACTCACTTTCCTGAACTATGTAGTCCTGAGTTTCATTTCCTCAAGGATGTGAAAAGTTTCATTATGGTTTGAATATGAGGTGTCCCCCAAGGAGCTCATGTGTGAGATATTGCAAAAATATTCAGAAACAAAATGATTAGGTTATGAGAGCTGTAAGCTAATCAGTGGATGAATCCACTGATGTGGATTGATTGGGTGGTAACTATAGGTAGGTAGGGTATGGATGAAGGAAGAAGGTCACTGGGCATGTGCCTTTGGAGTGTATATTTTGTCCTGAATGAGCAGAGCTCTCTCTCCTCTGTTTCCAGGAGTCCATGTTCTGAGCTACTTTCCTTTGCCACACCCTTCTGCCATGATGTTCTGCCTTAGCTTGGGCCTAGAGCTACAGAGTTGGCCAATCATACACTGAATCTCTGAAAACATGAGCCAAAATAAACTTTTCCTCTTCTACATTGTTCTTGTCAGATCTTATGCTCACAGTAACACAAAGCTGACTAAAATACCTGTTGAATTATTATTATTATTAGACTTCTTAATAATTATGAGAAATGGAAATTAAGCCAGATTTTATTTTGATTAGAAATGATTCTCATTCATCTTATTATTTTGAAGAACTATTATTTAAAATATGATTTTAAGAATGTCTTATTTCCCATTAAGTGAATTTTCATGCAATAGGTAGAACCTACCAAAGAGATATATGGGGAGAAAAAGAATATTCTCCTTGTCTTTAAATCGTATAATACTTAAAACTGGGCCTGACAGATAACTCTCCATAATTAATTTGGGTGCCTTAGATGACACTGATGAAGGCAGGAAGGACTAAATGACTTATAGTATGTCTCTGTTTCCTCAAAGAATATATGTATTTGTGGGGAAGGGGTGGTAGTATGTGAGGAATCACTTCTTATAATTTAACTATCTTCATTAAAGAAGATTTTGAGTAAAGATACAAATATATATGTGTTCAAGTTAGTTCCTATGGAAGTGGGAAAAGAGATCAAAATATAAAAACCACAAAGACAATCACAAAAGGAAATTTTAATTAAATGATCACTATGATTAAACCCTAAATTATTTCTGCACTGTCAGTGAAGGTAAGGAGACAAGGAAATTAAAGATGCCAGTTCGACAAAAATGTTTTTATTGTTGTTCTTTCATGGAATCATGCAAGTTTTGCGTGGGTGATTAAAGAAAAGAAAGTATAATAAATATATATCCAATGGCAGTTCAATATTTGTACAAATGTAATAAGTTGTTTTCTGAAGCACTTCAACCTATTTTTTCTATATAAGATTCAAAATAGTAGAGTTATGTTTAGATAATATTTTTATTATTTTTCTCTTGAGAAGTCTATAGTCATTCTCTGTTACATATTTAAAGTTCTCGGGTAGAATTTAAAATCTCCCTTACACTTGATCCCCAGATCTAGTTGAACACTACATTTTTACTAGTCTTCAACTTGTTCTCTGTACTGCAGTGGATATGTCTTATTTAGATTTTTGTGTTGTATTATCAAACAATGCTCACTATTAAATAATATCACTATTAAATACCTTATAAATAGTGTCAATTTTATTTTTCTTTAACCTCTAAAGATAATTTCATATCTTGTCTTCCTCTTTCATGCTTTTTTTAATTTCCAAGAAAAGAATTATTTGGAAGACTCCTTTGAAATCTGTTACCTCTCCTTTAAGACCAGGTTTAAAAAGTCCTCTTCACATTGGCTTCCTTCACGTGGCACAGATCATTGAACTTTACAGTCAGCTATCTCTTGTATAATTATTCTCATTAAAAATGATTTTGCATGTTTGATAAACAGGTTAAGTTTCTAAAGATGAATGTCATGAACTAGATAACTTTTGAACCTTATTTCCCAATCATCTGAATGGAAATATATAGTTGAGTAAAAGAATTTAATAACCATTGAGTGATTAAATCTTTTCCACCAGCCTCAAGACATGCAATAAATGTTTATTAATTAATAATAATTTACATCAAGTAATTATAACTTAAATTGGAATAATACAGCCCACATTTTTACTTCCTGAGATTCTCTATTAAGAACACTAAGTTCAGGGAGGAAGAGAGGCAGGACAGGTAAGCCACTGGAGAATGAGATTGATCAAATTATGTTATGTGCACATATAAATAATTTTAATGCAACAATTAAAAAAATAAATTGAAAAAAGAACACACCTCACTTCCTTAGATAACTAAATGGTTTGTTTTATAAAGAGGTGGAGAAATAATTGCAAGTGAGTGGAAAAAATTACTGACAACTTTAAGGCAAAGTTCTAGGCTAGGGTTATGTACAGTCAGGTACCAAGTTTTTCATATTTAGCTTGAGGGTGAAAAAAAATGATGAATTAAGTGTATTGAATGATGATCCCTAAGGTAAAACAAAATTTTAAAGTTATCAATATCCCTTTATTAATTCTCCTTCTAGGATTTATTTATTCAATACTCAAAAATTATTAAATGTAATTTTTACTCAACTATACTTTGCCACTCTGATGATTTGAAGCTTTGATCTCAAGTTTCTCATTTTATGACATAAGAAACATAATAAGTAATATTTTTGGTATAGAAATTAATTTGAGCAATTTGCATTAAGGTTGAACATCAAACTAACTCCATGCTAAATGTAATTGGGATAGAAAAGAATTTCAATGCGTGATATCAAGTTTATAGTCTCTCAGAGGAACAAAACTTGCATAAAGTAATTATATAAAACAAATAGAACATATTAACAAATATTATAAAAGGCAAATTTTAACATAATTTAAGGTCTATGATGTAAAGCAGTTGCAAAGGGATTTAGTTATACTCTCTAAGTAGAACTAAGGTATTGTAACAATGTACTCAGTTTTGTTAAATTTTGGAAAGTCAGGAACATGTGGGTATATTACAGGCAGGGCAATTCCGTAGCAAAGCACAAAGCACAAAGGTCTGAATGATTGGGATTTCTCTGAGAAGCACAAAGTCAGACCTGTTTGAAGATGTAGTGGTTGGCAGGAGAGGATGGTTGGCCTGGGTAGTTTAGGTAATTCGGGATCAGAGAACAGGTTGGGGAACTCTTAGCTTGATGAATGATCTGCACAGTCTGGGGCCACACAATGCAAATAGAAAGAAGAAATTCTTGTGTCTCCCTATCTCCCTAGTATAGAATTTACACAGGTATTTACAAAAGCTGCTATCAAAGGTTTAACCAGGGGTTTATGTAGCAAAAGGAGCATCCATAAAGAGACTTGTTGTTTAGAGTTGCGTGGTTTTCCTCATTCTCAAGAGATCTAAAGGGAGGAGGTAAATTGAGGGTGAGAAGAGAGCATGGGAAATTAACTCCCTGGTGTAATACTGTATACACTAACACTTTGGTTTTAGAGATAGCTTTAAAAATGATGGATCACTTATGAAAAGATTTCTCTTCCTTATGCAGAGTTTCTGTGCTATATCTTGGAATTAGTTTCTGCCCTTGTGAGTGGTGTGTTTATGTTCATGTGCTTTGTTTGTGTGTTGGCAGAGAGATATAAGGAATGGAGAATAATTTTGGAAACTGAGTTGCACACTAAGGAACAGCTTAATGAAACA
Organism: Tamias sibiricus; assembly: GCA_025594165.1. Taxonomy (NCBI): domain Eukaryota; kingdom Metazoa; phylum Chordata; class Mammalia; order Rodentia; family Sciuridae; genus Tamias; species Tamias sibiricus. Next base: position 83,843,398 of record CM046660.1, read on the forward strand.
TTTCTTTTCTCAGTGCTGTGCTAAAGTTGACTCCTGGTAGAGAAGTTCATGGTGCTCACTGTGCATTTAATGATATCATGCTGGCAGGTTAAAATTGGTCACGGTGGAAATGTTTGCAATACTGATATTAACAAACCATACAAATGTTGGTAACTTTATTGAGGAATTCAGTTGTTAAACATGTATATCATAACACTGTTTCTTAGGTACTTTTCCTTTCAACTAGGTGAAGAAAGGTCATATTTAGTAAATAAATGTAAAACTACTCCCTTCCATATTTAAATTCTATCATTTTTTAGCACTTTTTAATATTTGATACCAGCAAACAATTTAGAGGCTGTTTGGTAGGTAAAAATGAGAAAAGGGATGATGGCAGGACATGGACTCTATGGTAACCAACAAGAAAAGAAAAACTCCTTTAACCAATTAAACAGTGGAGTTTATGTAAGCAAACAGAACAACAACAACAACAACAAAAAAAAAAAATCCAAAAATGATCCAGAAATAAAGCAGCTCCCAGGACCAGAGCAGATTCTGAGAACTCTAGCCAAAAATGTGATCTGACAGCATTTATAGAAAATGAAAGTGAGACACAGAGATAGGTTAATTAGTTAATTGGTTACAGAGCACTCTGCAATTAACTAAAAGTCTAGCTACGATGAGTAAATCCCACCTTGGTTTATTCTCTTGGGCTTAGTGCAGAAGCCTAGTCCAAATCAATGGCCTACAAAATTTTATTTAACATCAATAATAAAAGAATGAAGGAAAATGTTTATGTGTCATATTCATTATGCCATGTTATCTATGTGACTTGATGCTGGCATAACTAAGTAAACCCTCAGGCAAGCCACACACAGTTCTTTCCTTACATGCTGCTTCTCCCACCAGCTGTCAGTATCTGCTATTTGCTTCAGGGTACAGAAGGAAAGGGACACACATGGAAAAATGATACAACTTATTTTTTCTGCTATTTGGAGTTCTTGGTCATGAAAACCCAGACAGTCATTATTCAGTTCACTGACTAACTCTAGCTCTTCACCATCCCATTTCATGTTAAGATTACATTTTCCCATACCCATGTAATTAGAAGAAGGCAAGGCATCCTCATGTAACTAATTCTGGCCACTGAACTATAAACAGACAGGGCACATTTTAGTTTTATCTTAGTGCATCTATTGTTTGTTGGCATGAGACCCTCCGGAGAGTTCTATCACTTTGACAATATTCAAGAGGGCAGATATCATTACTCTGTATCCCTGAAGTGTCATGATGGGTAGGGATCCTACAGCCCCTCTGCTGACCTGCAGTGGGCATGACATATGAGTAAGAAATAAAATTTGATGAAATTGATATTTCAAAATGGTTATTACTGCCCCATAATCTATACTATTCTGACTGGTACTCTTTCATATTTATTGTATATGAAAAAGATATGTAGCTCAATTACCACCATCTCTAGTCCTGTTTACAAAGAAAATATTCAGCCCATGATGAAAAAAATTAGCTCCCACTTGCTCATGTTTGAATTTTTTAAGGGAATATCATACTCCAAACATTCTTTATTTTATTCATTTATTTTTATGTGGTGCTGAGGATCAAACCCAGTGTCTCACATATACTAGGCAAGCACTCTACAACTGAGCTACAACCCCAGCCCTCATGTATGAAATTTTAAAATTACCTTTTGTAGAAATTTGGTGTTCTATTTTGAAAACTTCTTAAATTTTTTTTTTAATTTTTAAAAGATAAAAAAATTAGAAATTAAAAATTTTTCATTTTTAGTAGAAAATTGCAATATATCCCTTAGCTAGGAAAAGTTAAATACTCAGAAATAGCTTTGAGGGAAATAACTTGAATGAGTAGTGCATTGCTGCCCCTTTGCCATTGACTAAAACTGTACAATGAAATTTTGGTTTCAGTTTTCACTTCCAGTGCCTTGACTATTCCATTTTATAAAGGTAAACATGAAGTAATGTAAAGTAAGTAGAAATTTATGAGGAAATTAACAACTACACTCTTAAGAAAATGTATGTGAAAGAAAATGGTTATTCACTATCATCAAAGTAACATCAATGTATATATAGGAGTTTTATGAAAACATGTATTTCCTCTGTTATTTTGGTAATAGATGCTCTCAGGCACCAAATTGGGAAGTGTTTTGATAAAGTACTAGACATTTAATTAATATAACCTCAGCAGATGAATATCATTTTATTTAGATATGAATTGTTTGGGCTTGCTAAGTTTTCCAAAAGTCAAAATGTTTGGTTTCATGCAACTATGCAGAAGACACAAAGGAACAAGACTATTCTGATTGCATTTAACAGAAAAAGTGTCTGAGGAATTTCATTAAGAATAATACATTTTTAAGTAAATTATTTTCAAAGTGCTTTATCAAAACTCAAAGTTGTTCAGTTGTCTGAAATTATGCTGTTTATAGCTTATATTTGAGACACTGCATAAGCTTTTATTCCTGCAAGTTGTTTTGTCAGCCTCAGAAAACAGTTTTAAAATCACAGGATAACAGTTTGAACAGATTAGCTAGAGTAAAAAAAGCATGGAGAATATGTACAACAGAAAATAGTTTAAGGACATTTGGCTATCACTCTCACATTTGAGGAGAACTTAATTAAGAAAATGGAAAATCATTAAATAATAATGAGTCCTATTTCTTTTGAACCACTGACTTCAGGGAATTCCCAGAAAATGACAAAATTTTTTGTTAAAAAAATAAAAACTGTGAATGATATAAAGGGCAAGAATGACTTGTTGTGATTTGAATTAATTGATAAAACTGCATATATATAGACGCATACAAATGTGTATTATTTATTCAAATATATAGATAGAGAAATAATTTATCTCCCACACTGACTCTATTGTCTACACATGGCAGGTACTCTTCTGTTATAAATACTTTTGCTCTCATTTTATATAAATGAAAACAGAAACAAGAAAGTAGTATTTGTCTCAGGTCAAACAATAAAATAAACAACAGTATTTCTGTCTCTAGAATATAACCGTTGTTGCCAGAGGTTGGAAAGAGGAGGTTTTTCATTCAACTTTTCATTTCTATGACCAAACTATCCAATAAGAACAACCTGGGTAGCTGAAAGTTTATTTTGGCTCATGGTTTTAAAGGTTCAGTCCATGGTTGGCCAACCCCATATCTCTGAACCTAAGGTGAAGCAGAAAATCCTAGTGGAAAGGTGTGGCAGAAGAATGCCACTCAGGACTTGATAGCCAGGAAGCAGAGAAATGTACTCACTAGGGAGACCTTCAGTGACCAACTTTTTCCAACCATACCCTACATGCCTACAGTTACCACCCAGGCAATCCATACCAATAGACTGATCCATTGATGAGGTTATGGCCATCAAAATCTAATCATATCACCTCTGAACATTTTTGTGTTGTTGCAAAAATGAACTTTTGAGGGACACCCTCATTGAAAAACTATAATATTTTGCCCCTGACCTGCAAAACTCTTTCCCATCTTATGACCCAAAGTACATTTAGTTCATTTCCAAGAGACCATATAGTCTTAACAGTTCCATCATTGCTCAAAAGTCCAACAGCAAAATCTCATGTGAGACTCAAAACAAACTCTTGAATGTTTTCCCCTGTAAAGATCAAAGTAAAGTTACATATATCCAATATATAACAGTACTAAATAAACATTTCCATTCCACAATGGAGAAATAAGGGCACAGAAAGAAAGAATGGGACCAAATACAGAATGAAATTCAGCTGGGCAAACAAGTTATATAATTCCACATCCACCAGTGGGGAACCAGAGCATCATGTTATTCTTTCCAAAGGACTTGTGTAGTTATGTCCCTATGGCCTTGCCGGTTGCAGCCTACATTACCCCTCTCTTGGCTTGTTTCTGCTTGAAGCCTACAGCTTTGCTTGCAGATGTCCCACATCACTCTCTCAGGGGCAGCCTTCAGGGAATCTGGTCCTGGTACATTTTGTCTGGCCTCTCAGGACTTCCTTTGAAATCTTGGTGGGAGCCTCCATGACACCTTAGCTCCAAAATCCTGCATTCCTTCAGATTCAGTGCCACTTGGTTGACACAAAAGTATTTCACCATCTAAAGCAGTAGCCAAGCTTCTGAGTATGTGGGTGACTGAGCAGAGTGAAACAAGTTCCTGGAGTCCCTTGTGCAAGGAGGGTAACACTATGCCTCTTCACAAAGGAATTTTTACTTTTGCACCCTGGATCCTGAGATGGGTTTGGTATTAATAATTCCTGAGATGTTCTCAAGCCATCTTTCCTATTGTCTCTGTGCAAATTACTTAGTATCTCCTTAGTGGCTCCAATACTTTTAACAACTATGCCTTCCTTATCCACAGTTTTACTTGCACTTTTCTAGCCAAATTCCAAGGTTTTTAAAATCTTTCTCCTTTGTTTTCTACTCCTGATTATCAAAGTATACTTGACTAAAAGCCTCAAGCAATATCTGTATTATCATTTGATGCCTTAAAATTTACTCCACCAGATTAAATTAGTTCACTGACCTTAAATTCAGCTTCACAGAAAGCCTCAGAACATAGGAAAAATGTAAACAAATTATTTGCCCCAATGTAATTCAGATGACCTTTAATTCCAATTTTCAATAGGGTTCTCCTTCTCTGAAACCTCAGGAGCCCAGTCTTCTGAACACCCACCAGAATTGTCCATTAACCTTGCTTACAACATTGTAAGGCTGCTACAGACTACAACTCCAAAAATTTCCAAACTCTTCTCATAAACTACTTCCCAATACTTCTGAACCACATGATTAGGTTGGTAACAGTAGCAACACCACTTCTCAGTATCAATTTCTGTTTAAGCCAGTTTTGTGTTGCTATGACCAAATACACAACAAGTGCAATTTAGAGGAGGAAAATTTTATTGTGGCTCATGGTTTCAGATATTCAGTCCATCGTTTGTCAACTCCATGTCTCTAGGTCTGAGGTGAGGCAGAACTTCATGGAGAAGGAAATGGCAGAGGAAAGCAGCTAAGGGCATGAAAGCCAGGAAGCGGAGAGAAAACTCAACTTGCTAGGTACAAAACAAACTTCAAGAGCATGCCCCCAGTGACCTACTTCTTCCAGTTACTCCCTCCTCACCTTCCTATAGTTACCACCAAGTTAATTCACATCAGTAGGTTAATCCACTGATTAGGTTATGACTTTCATAAGCTAATCATTTCACACATGAGCTTTCGTGGGACACCTAAACTTAAACCCTAACCAGAGGTAATAAAGAGTTTCTATTTGAAGGGTAGAGAGGCCTATGTGCAAATTAAAAATTCAAGGTATAGAGATGGAGGGATTGACTGATACTGGGGCTGACTCTTCCATCATCAATCTACGACAATGGTCCAAGCACTGGCCTCTGCAGAAGGCTTCAACCAGTTTAAGAGCCTTGGGATATAATAACCTCCCAGAGAAAAGTGCAGTGCGGTAATTTTAAAATGGGAGGATGATGAAGGGCATAAAGGAACCTTTTTTTTTTTTCCCCATGTTGCTTACATTTTATTTTATTTTATTTTATTATTTTTTATCCTAAGATGTTATAAATGACAGCAGAATACATTACATTTCATATTACACATATATAGAGCACTTTTTTACAAATCTCTGGTTGTATGCAAAGTATATTCACACCATTCGTGTGACTTCATACATGCATTTAGGGTAATGATATCCATCTCATTCTACCATCTTTTTTTTGTTCCTTCACCCTTTTGCCCCCCTCCCTTCCCCTCCCTCCCCATTGGCCATTCTAGTATTCCTCTAATCCTCCGATGCTCCCCATCCCAACCCAACTGTGAATTGGCCTCCTTATATCAGAGAAAACATTTGGCATTTGGCTTTTTGGGATTGGCTAACTTCACTTAGCATTATATTATCCAACTCCATCCATTTTCCTGCAAATGCCATGATTTTATTCTCTCTTATTGCTGAGTAATATTCCATTGTGTGTATATACCACATTTTCTTTATCCATTCATCTACTGAAGGGCATCTAGATTGGTTCCACAGTTTAGCTATTGTGAATTGTGCTACTATAAACATTGATGTGGCTGTGTCCCTGTAGTATGCTGTTTTCAAGTCTTTTGGGTAAAGACCAAGGAGTGGGATAGCTGGGTCATAAGGTGGTTCCATTCCAAGTTTTCCAAGGTATCTCCATACTGCTTTCCATATTGGCTGCACCATTTTGCAGTCCCACCAACAATGTATGAGTGTGCCTTTTTCTCCACATCCTCTCCAACATTTATTGTTGTTTGTGTTCTTAATAGCTGCCATTCTGACTGGTGTGAGATGAAATCATAGAGTGGTTTTGATTTGCATTTCTCTAATTGCCAGAGAGGTTGAGCATTTTTTCATGTATTTATTGATTGATTGTATATCTTCTTCTGAGAAGTGCCTGTTCAGTTCCTTGGCCCATTTATTGATTGGGTTATTTGGTTTTTTTGGTGTTTTGATTTTTGAGTTCTTTATATATTCTAGAGATTAGTGCTCTATCTGATGTGCATGTGGTAAAAATTTGTTCCCAATTAGTAGGCTCTCTGTTCACCTCACTGATTGTTTCTTTTGCTGAGAAGAAGCTTTGTAATTTGAGTCTATCCCATTTATTGATTCTTGGTATTAATTCTTGTGCTACAGGATTCTTATTAAGGAACTTGGGACCTAATCCAACATGTTGGAGATTAGAGCTTACTTTTTCTTCTATTAGGTGTAGTGTCTCTGGTCTAATTCCTAGATCCTTGATCCACTTTGACTTGAATTTTGTGCATGGTGAGAGATATAGGTTTAATTTCATTTTATTGCATATGGATTTCCAGTTTTCCCAGCACCATTTGTTGAAGAGGCTATCTTTTCTCCAATGTACATTTTTGGTGACTTTGTCTAATATAAGATAACTGAAATTATATGTGTTAGTCTCTGTGTCCTCTATTCTGTACCATTGGTCTACTGGCCTATTTTGGTGCCAATACCATGCTGTTTTTGTTACTATTGCTCTGTAGTATAATTTAAGGCCTGGTATAGTGATGCCACCTGTTTCACTCCTCTTACTAAGGATTGCTTTAGCTATTCTCGGTCTCTTATTTTTCCAGATAAATTTCATGACTGCTTTTTCTATTTATATGAGGAATGTCATTGGGATTTTGATTGGCATTGCATTAAATCTGTATAGTGCTTTTGGTAGTATGGTCATTTTGACAATATTAGTTCTGCCTATCCAAGAACAGGGTAGATCTTTCCATTTTCTAAGGTCTTCCATTTCTTTCTTTAGTGTTCTGTAGTTTTCATTGTAGAGGTCTTTCATGTCTTTGGTTAAGTTGATTCCCAAGTATTTTATTTATTTTTTTTTATTTTTTTTTTGATGCTATTGTAAATGGGGTAGTTTTCCTCATTTCCCTTTCAGAGGATTTGTCACTGATATATAGAAATGCCTTAGATTTATGGGTGTTGATTTTGTATCCTGCTACTTTGCTGAATTCATTTATGAGTTCTAGAAGTTTTCTGGTGGAATTTTTTGGGTCTTCTAGGTATAAAATCATATCATCAGCAAATAATGATAATTTGAGTTCTACTTTACCTATCTGTATCCCTTTAATTTCTTTCGTCTGTCTTATTGCTCTGCCAGCATTTCAATTACTATGTTGAATAGAAGTGGTAAAAGAGGGCATCCCTGTTGCTGCCTGAAGCGGAAACCGCTTGGAGCAACGAACGCCGCAGGAAAATTCGGACGCAGGATGAAAATGAAAAAAGGTCTTTTATTCTTCTTCTCTCTCCGGCTCCAGCAATCACTCCAAACGCTCTAACTCCAACCACCAACTTCTTCTTCCCGCACACACTAACCAAACTCACCCAGTTATATACATATAGCTTTAACAAGGACACGTGCTTACAGCTCGAGCTTACAGGTGCGTCACGCAGTGTTCACGGGCATACAAAGATTCCTTGAATAATGTATTACTATCAGGTGGAAACTAGAACATCTTTTATGGCTCTCAGCTAACCGCAATCTTTAGCTATCTCCTTGATTATAGGCTCCTTCACATCCCTGTCTTGTTCCAGTTTTTAAAGGGAATGCTTTCAATTTTTCTCCATTTAGAATAATGTTGGCCTGAGGATTAGCATATATAGCTTTTATGATGTTGAGATATATTCCGGTTATCCCTAGTTTTTCTAGTGTTTTGAGCATGAAGGGGTGCTGTATTTTGTCAAATGCTTTTTCTGCATCTATTGTGATAGTCATATGGTTCTTATCTTTGAGTCTATTGACTTGATGAATTACATTTATTGTTTTCCGTATGTTGAACCATCCTTGCATACCTGGAATGAACCCCACTTGATCATGGTGTATTATATTTTTGATATGTTTCTGTATCCGTTTTGCTAGGATTTTATTGAGAATTTTTGCATCTATGTTCATTAAAGATATGGGTCTGAAGTTTTCTTTTTTGGATGTGTCTTTGCCTGGTTTGGGGATCAGGGTGATGTTGGCCTCATAGAATGAGTTTGGAAGTGCTCCCTCTTTTTCTATTTCCTGAAATAAATTGAAGAGTATTGGTATCAGTTCTTCTTTGAAGGTCTTGTAGAAATCAGCTTTGTATCCATCTGGTCCTGGGCTTTTCTTGGTTGGTAGGCTTCTGATGGCACCTTCTATTTTGTCGCTTGAAATTCGTCTGTTCAAATTATGTATATCCTCCTGCTTAAGTTTGGGCACATCATACAACTCTAGAAATTTGTCGATGCCTTCGGTGTTTTGTATTTTGTTGTAGTACAGGTTTTCAAAATAATTTTGAATTATTTCCTGTATTTCCGTAGTGTTTGTTTTGATATTTCCTTTTTCATCACATATATTAGTAATTTGAATTATCTCTCTCATAAAGGAACATTTCAACCTTATGTTTTACCTAACCTACCGGTTACTTTATGGGGAAGAGATATTTCACAACAAATGGGAGTACACCTTGCAACCAAGCCTGCAGGTGTTAAATGTGAAAATCTACAGGGTAAGCTTAACCCTAAAATAAATCATTATCATAAAGAAAAAATATTTTTCTTCGGGGCCACTGAGAAAATAATTTTGAAAAATATATACCATGGCTTTCTGATAAGCCAGTGTGGGTCCCTCAGTGGCCCCTATCTAAAGAGAAATTACAAGCGGCCCACCTACTAGTTCAGGAACAACTAGAAGCAGGACATATAGAACCTTCCACCTCTCCCTGGAATTCCCCCATATTTGTGATCAAGAAAAAATCAGGAAAATGGCAATTGTTACATGATCGTAGAGAAATCAATAAAACCATGCAAATTATGGGCCCTACCCAACTGGACTTCCTAATCCTGTAGCTATTCCTAAAAATTTCCATTTTATAACTCTTCATATAAAGGATTGTTTCTTTTCTATTCCTCTACATCCTCTGGATGCCCCCAGGTTTGCTTTTTTAGTTCCTTCTATCAAGATTCCAATGGAAAGTTTTACCCCAGGGAATGGCTAATAGCCCCACTATATGTCAAATCTATGTAGATAAAGTTATTCAGCCTATCAAAAACAAATACCCAGAGCTTATGTGCCCTCATTATATGGATAATGTTTTGCTTGCTCATCCTAATCAAGAAGCCTTATTCACCATATTTAGCGATATATCAGAAAACTTGAAACGATATGGACTAAACATTGCTGAAGAAAAGGTTCAAACTAGATCTCCAATATTATATCTAGGATTCCAAATTATGGATACTTTTATTAGGCCTCAAAAAATTTTAATAAATAAAGAACATTTGGCCACTCTTAATGATTTTCAAAAATTGCTGGGAGACATTAATTGGCTTTGCCCTACACTAAGCCTCACTACTGGACAATTAAAACCCTTATTTGATATCCTTCGCGGGAACCCTGATCCATCTTCACCACAAACATTGACTCCTGATGCTAGGGAAGCTTTAAAGTTGGTAGAAAAGGCCATTGAAGGATCCCATTGTGATAGAATTGATTTTGCTCAACCACTGATATTGATTATTATTTCTTCACAATATACACCCACAGGAGTATTTTGGCAACAGGGGCCTTTAGTATGGATACATTTGCCCGTCTCTCCTAAAAGTACAATTGAGTCTTATACCTCCATGGTGGCTAAACTTATTCTTCAAGGACTTAAGACTTCTACTAAAATATTTGGCATTCACCCCGCTACTATTATTACTCCCTATTCATCGTCACAGGTTGAATATTTGTGCTTCAATGATAATGATTGGGCTATAGCTAGATGCTCTACTTCTGCAAATTTTGATAACCATCTTCCTAAGTCTCCTATACTATCTTTTTGTATCAATCATCCCATTATATTTCCACAGGTAATACAAAATCAACCTATTCCTAAGGCATTAAATGTATTTACAGATGGGTCCTCTAATGGTACTTCTGCAGTAGTCACTCAAAAAGAAAATATGATTCATATTACTGCCCATAAATCAGCTCAATTAGTAGAACTAGAAGCTATTATTATAGCTCTTGAAAGTTTTTAAAGAACAGACCATAAACATTTTTTTTCAGACAGCCACTATATTGTACATGCTGTCCCTAAATTGGAGCTAGCAGGTCCAATAGCACCACATACTCCAGCCTTTAAATTGTTTTTTCAAATTCAAAACCTTCTATGGGAACGTAAAGAACCTTTGTTTATTGGACATATCAGAGCTCATACTAATTTGCCTGGTCCTCTCCATGAAGGTAATCAAAAGGCCAATGCTCTCACTCAAATAATCTTTATATTTTCAGCAGTCCAACAAGCTACCTTGTTCCATTCTCAATTTCATGTTAATAGTACTACTTTACAACAAAGATTCAAAATAACTAAAGATCAAGTTCGAACAATTGTGAAGGCTTGTCAATCTTGTGTGACACATTTGCCCAATCCACATTATGGGGTTAACCCAAGAGGATTAATGCCAAATCATTTGTGGCAGATGGATGTCACTCATGAGCCAAGTTTTGGAAAATGGCGATTTATTCATGTGACCATAGATACATGCTCAGGCATGATTTTTGCTTCCTTACATGCTGGAGAAAAAGTTAAAGATGTTACATCTCATTATCTACAAGCTTTTGCTGCATAGGGCATTCCCAAAATGCTTAAAACAGACAATGGCCCTGCATATATGTCCTCATCTTTCAAACAGTTTTGCTCCAAATTCAGTATACTTCATAAGACTGGTATCCTATATAATCCTCAAGGCCAAGGTATAATTGAACGAGCTAATCGCACACTCGAACTTATGCTTTTGAAACAAAAAGAAGGAAATTGGACAAATCCTAAAGATAGATTATCCATTGCCCTTTTTACTTTAAATTTTTTAACTTTGCATTCCAAAGGATATTCGGCTGGAGATAGACACTGGAATCCACACCAACAACATAAACCTTTGGTTTACTGGAAGGATGTTCTTTCAGGTACATGGAAATGTCCAGACCCAGTATTAATTTGGGGGAGAGGATCTGTTTGTGTTTTTCCACAGCATGAAACCTCGCCAGTATGGATGCCATCAAGATTAATAAAACAGGTACCAAATCAAAAGGACCAAGATGAAGTTGTTGTGGAATGATTCCCTTAAAAGAGTCCTTCAATAAATTCACAACTTAAGTCTCATTCCTCCCGGCCGGGACAAGAAGATCTCTCTTTAGTGTGCACACAATTGTGTTTTTCTTTTTTATATATGTCTTTATGTGTGTGCGCTTGTCTAGATTTCATGTAAATATGACATCACTAATATATGTCTTTATGTTTGTGCGTCTGTCCAATGTGACATCACAAATAACAAAAACCGAGCACTCATGAAAATTAATAATTTAAATATATATATATATATATATATATATGTATGGATTCATATAACTTTAATTCATTTAAGTTAAGAGTATTCAATTTGGGTAAACAATTAAAAAATGAAGGTACCTTCAATATTAATTTATAGGTGTCTCTAGGACTTCTCTTCAGCAAAGAATATGACTAATACTGTATAACCTGATATTTTGGTATTTGACATAGGATTGTTTATTTGTAATTAACTTTATTTTGTTAAATAGCTGATTAATTTAAATTGTTTCAACAGGTATATTCATGGAAGGTTGCTGTGTATGCAGAGGCTCAAAAGTTCCAGCTAACAAATTATTTTTCTAAAATGCTCTTAGCTCTTATTTAATTTATCTTAAATGTAATATTTTGTCAGTTAAATACTCTCAATCTTTCTTTAATCCATTATGAATGTGATATTTTGCCAGCTTATGTTTGTGGGAGCTCAAGCAGCAATATGTGTGAGCAGAGATCAACTTCAACTACCTGATCTAATAATTCTATTTTTTAGTTTTACAACTCGCTTCTTGACTCAGTGCTGGAATGGCACTGCCTTTCCTCTAATAATTGATGCTTAAGTTTCTAGGTAGCGGGCCCTGAAGATTTGCCGGTGGCATTGTCTAGACATAAAAAAGACGGCTGCTGCTACAGCTGCAGAGATCGCAATCACTACTAGCATCCCTCCTGCTCAAGCATCAAACAAATCCACCAGCAGTGTGGCTTCTGCTCGGCATGCACGAGGCCTCCTAGATCAACGTGTTAGCAAATGGATATTTTGATAAATCTTTCTATGTTTGGGACATTGCTCGGAACAATGCCTTGCGGGTATTTGTCTAAGAGAACTCAGTGCATTACTCATTGAAACTTAGGGCAGTTGATTCATCTAAAGAACTACGCTATTTAATGGAACTTGGCTTGTTAGTGCAAAGCTTGCCGCTTTGAAGCTGAAACATCTCCTCATATTTGGTTGGCTCCATTGGACGGCTGGTAGTCAATGGCAGGTAAGATCCCCAGAGGGGGACAACCTAAGACAGGCATAGTCGATCCAGATGTGGTGAGGCATCACCCATCCACAGGAAAGTCTCATGTGGCCTACATATCAACCTAAGACAGGAGTCAAGGGCACAGCCTTGATTATCCGATGACGGGTAAGAATGTTGGTTGTACATGTAGACGCCCTACAGCTACCCTTCCTTTAAAACAAAAGGGAGGGAAATGTAAGAGCCCTATTAAGGAGATAGCTAAAATGGTGGCTAGCTAAGAGCCATAAGAGGTGTTTCAGTATTTTCACCTGATATTCATGCATTTATCTAAGAATCTTTCTATGCCCATGAACACTATGTGACGCACGTGTAAGTTTGAGCTGTTAATACGTGTATACTTGTTAAGGCTAAAGGTATTTAACCGGGTGAGGTTGGCTAGAGAGGTTGTTGGGAGTTGGAGCCGGAGAGAGGAGTTGGAAGAAGCAAGAATAAAGAGCCTATTCATTTTCCAGTCTGTTTCCGAATTCTTTCCAGCGGTATCATTGCTGTAGGCAGTGATAGTTGCAGGCGGCAACACTGAATTGCATATCTCCATGCCCTCTAAGGCAGTAATTTCTGCTACCAGTTTTATATGGAACATTTAGTAGTGTTTTCATGACTTTAAAAACACACATAAAAACTGGCCTGTAATCCCAGTACTCAACAGGCTGAGAGAGGAGGATCTCAAGTTCAAAATCAGCCTCAGCAATTTAGCAAGATCCTAAGCAATTTAGTGAGACTGTATCTCAAAATTAAAATAAAATAAATAAAAAGGCCTGGGAATGTAATTCAGTGGTAAGCTATCCCTGGGCTCAATCCCCAGTACCAAAAATAAAAAAATAAAAAATGGAAAAAAAAATCACACACACACACACACACACAAAGACATATATTTTGCTTTTATATATGTTCTACTTATTTTATATTTTGCTATATGAAAGTATGCATGTTTTATGTATTATCTGCAACCTATTTTTAAATTATTATAAATTCACAGAAATTTGCAAGAACCTACTTTTGAAAATTAATAAGACTGGAGACTTAAAAAAAAAAAATAAAGTTCTATCATGTCCTTACAACAGCTAAATACTGGTTAACAATCATAGTATGAAGTCATAAGATGAATTGACTACAACTTATTTAAGCCTTAGTTCAGTTAGGAGACAAGAAGTTTAGTTAGGAGACAGGACTCTAGAGCTTTGGAGATTGTGGTATTAAACTTAAATATTATTCTGAGGTTAATGGGAAATGATTACAGGAGGTTTTCTTTTTACCTTTATTTTATTTATTTATTTTTATGTGGTGCTGAGTATGGAACTCAGTGCCTTGCACATGCTAGGTGAGTGCTCTACCACTGAGCTACAACCCATCCCCTGATCAAAATGTTTTAAATAGAATCATAAACATGAAGTATAATTTTTTAAAACATGAATATGAGCTACAGAATTTCTCCCAAAGGCCCCATGTTAAAGTCCAGCTCCTGAATTTGGCACTATTGGGAGATGGTGGATACTTTAAGGGGTGGGGCCTAGAGAGAGTTCTTCAGATTACTGGGGGCATGACCTTGAAGGGGATTTGGAGACCATAGCCCATTCCTCTTGCCTTCTGTCTTTCACTTCTTGGCCACAAGATAAGTGTTTTCTTCTCTGCTATGGTCTTCTACCCCAATGTTCCCCCATAGGCTCAAAGCAACAGGAAAAATTGATTTTGGACTAAAACCTCTAAAATCATGATCCAAAATCAAACTTTAATCTTTACAAGTTTATTATCTCAGATATTTGTTATGGTGACCAAATAAAGTCTAACACAATATGGCACAAGTATAGAGGGTGGGCTTGGGTAGAGACATGGAAAAACAGTTAAGAGGCTCTTCTCATGGTGCAGGAATATGTGCAGGCTGGGACTCAGGTGGACAGGTGGTTGCAGTGGAAACATGAACCAAGGGAACAGCTGGCATAGCTCATTTAAATATTAAAGGCTAGCAAAAGGAGAAGGACAAGCCTTATTCTCAGATTTCTAACCTTGGTAATTGGTGGTGATGGTGCCATTTACTTGAAATGTGGGTATAATTAGCTTATGTAGAGAATGATTGGGTCTTGTTTTTAGCATGTAAATTTGGAAATTTCTCTGACATATTCAAAACAGGCATGTTGGATATATAAATTTAGAGCTCAGGAAGAAAGTCTGGGTAAGAAATATCAATCTGAGTCACCAGCATATAAATAATTTTGGAAGTCATAGATATGACTGAAATCACCTAAACAAAGGCATAGTAAGAGAAAAATTTAGCCAAGAACTGAGCTTGGAGCAACTTTAGCATAGTCAATAGAGCAGAAGATGTCAAAAGAAACTGGTGGTAAGGCAAGATATAAGAGAAAAAAATGGGAGCATGCTGTCCCTGAAGCTGAAAGGGGAGTGTTTCAAGGAGGAAATGGTCATCTATGTGAAGCATTACTGAAATCTAGTCAGGAGATATCAGGAAAATATCCAGGGGTTTCATAGGAAGGGTATCAAGTAAGAAAGCTTGTAATAATATTGTAAAAGTTTATGAAGTAAGAAAACTCAGAATAATATTGCAAAAGATTATGAATCAATTTGCCTCTTATTGTCACTGTAGCATCTGGTGTGCCTTATATACTAATAGTTTTGGAATTTCCATTGTTGCCCTGTGACCAAACCTCAGGGTTTGTTTTTCCCTGTATTCCCAGCAGTGGGTTGCACTCTATACTTATATACCCAAATCCAAAAATGGAATTATATCTGAAGGGTTGAAGGGGCATGAAGGGATTTATTAAACCAGGAAATATATTAGAGAGTGTAATTTTTTAAAGTCTGCATTATCATTGCTTTTTAATATGTTTTTTAGTTGTAGTTGGACACAATACCTTTATTTTATTTATTTATTTTTATGTAGTGCTGAGGATCAAACCCAGCCCCTCGAACATGCTAGGTGAGTGCTGAGCCACAACCCCAGCCCCCCAGAGCATGTGATGCTGATGACAGGAATGATATAGCAAGGAGAGGTAGGGATTGGTGTTGTAGAAAAGATGGCAGATACCTGGGAGAAGTCAAATGTGGTAGCAAGAAGGAATGACATTGAAATCAGATGCTGCCCAGATATTCTGTGTTCTCTGAAATAGTTGGTTTCCATGTTCTAAATTTATGCTGTTATTAATGACCTGTCCACCCACTCTACACATGCAATTTGGGAGATCAGCCTTTTCTGAATTACAGGATGAAGAGAAAAATGGGTGCAGAAGTAGTTAAGAATACAGATTTCATGGTGGGAAGATGAGAATATCTCAATAATCAGAAATATGTCAAAAGCTGAATTTGAAGTCCAATGGCTAAGCATTTTCTCTTTACAACATTCCATCCTATGGAACCTACAGACTATTGATTCACAGTTTAAAAACCACTGTAAGCATTAAAAACACAGTCCACTAAAATTCAATGCTGATAGTGACCAGAATAAAAAGAATCACTGCCTGTACTCTCTGTTTCTGCTAAAGTTTCCGAATATTGTGGCAGAAAAGGCTAAATACTTCTACAAGATCAGATTCTCCAATGATGTGATTGATTTTAGTCATCTGGGAGTAAATTCTTGCTGATCAAATTTCTATCCTGAAGTTTGAGTAGGTTTCAGCATCATACTGTTTCACAGTAATTTTCACTACTGAGTCACATGCCTTGAATCTATTGTCAGAACACACATGTAAATGCATCTGAGTTCTTAGAAGTATGTCTGTATCAATGTGTGGACAATGTAGAGGGCACTTGTCTTGTGAGTATCTTGTTTGGCAATGACTGCTTGCATATGATGTATAGTTTTTTATTAATAGTTATTACTTTATTTTTTGTAACATGAAGTGAGAATATGGTCATTTCTAATCCATTATAAATAATACTTGTGATTCATTAGATTTACCATTGAACCATTTCATGGGGAATTATGTCCACAAAGCATTTCCTCAACACTCAACATGTCATCCAAAAGATCTCCAAATTATAATGTTGGATATATGGTACAGTTCCATAGTATAAGCAACATTGCCTTTTTCAGGCTGTTGTTTCCTTTTAGAAAAAGAAAATCTCTAAACCACAGCTGAGGACTTGGAGAACTGAAAATTTGAAACTTCCAAAAATCTATCAGTTGCCTTAGAGTAAAAAGGAAAAAAAAGGACAAATGAGGATACCTGGGTCTGTATGTGCTAGTTCTCTATTGTCCTATAACAAAACCACAGAGGATATAGTGGAGGAAAATAAGAATACATGATGATCTCACAGATCTAAGGGTTGGTTCAGGTGGTTCTCACTTGTGGTTTCTGAGAAGCTGTCAGCAGCCATGTCTGGAGCTAACCAGTGCTTAACTTGGCTGCATGTCTACAAGCCTCATTCACATATAGCATCAGTTGCTAATTGATTGACTCAACTCCTAATTGTCTTTTTGTTTTTGTTGTTGCTATTTGCTCTACAAAAGTGCATTTGGGTATTTTAAGTATTTTTGTTTGCCAGCTGGCATAGAAGTTTTGTTGTTAGGAGTCACTGGAAATAGATTGCACGAGGAAAGGAATTCGCTTCCTGATTCTAATGTGCCCAGTTCAGGAGGCATCTGCAGTGTGTGCAGCTTCTCCAGCACCTGGCTTTTGTGCATGGTAATCAGCAGCACCCAGAAGCAGCAACTCTGCCCAGCCCTCCCCTGGGGAGTTTTGTAGTAGAGCATCTATGGCAAGATGCCTCTCTGTAAACAGCTTACCCTGACTCTTAGAGGTCAGATTTCTAGCAATTTACAAAAATTCCTCACCATTCAGTGGCTGCACTTTCTCCAAAAACGTGTGGATTTCTCTCAGGCTAGGAACAGGGGGCAGGAAGTGGGTAACAGGCTCTACTTTTGGCATTCAATCTTAACCCCAGTTAGGGTTCTCTAGAGAAACAGAATCAACAGGAAGTATGATTATAAAAAGAGGAATTATTAAACTGATTTACATGACCAGAACTGGATAGTCCACAGTGGCCGTCTGCAGGCTGGAGAGCTGGAGGAACCAGTAGCTACACAGTCCAAGAGGCTGAAGCCTCAAAACAAGAGGGATCAATGGTCCTACCCCAGTCTGAGATTGGAGGCTTCTGGAAACTCCTAGAAAATTACTATCAGAGTCCCTTTTGGAAGAGTAAAGGAGCAAGAGTCTGATATCCTCAGGTGATCACAGCAGCAATCAAACTTACACCAGCTGCTGTTTCCTTCTTCTTTCAACCTTTATTTCATCCAAGCCACCATTCTATTTGACAGTGCTGGCCATGTTTACGAAGGATCTCCACTTCAGTTCACTATCCTACATGCCAATCATTCCTAGACACACGATCAATGACACACCCAAAAGCCTCTTATTCTTTGGTGCCTCTTAATCCAGTCAAGTTGACAATTCAAATTAACCGTTACTCCTAGTGATAATGATTATTACATATCATAAATATCTGATTATATTTTTATATTGTATCTGCTATTCTTATATTCCTCATATTCTCTTTGTTTCATGTTAATCTATCTCCATTACTCCAATTTCTGTATAGCCAATAATTCCTTATATTAAACTAGCCTTGTTCAAATATTATATGGTTCCTTTCTTCTGACTGAACTTACTTTGATCACATGTCCAGAAATTGATGCTGGTTTGCAGTTGAGATTTAGCTGTGGTCAAAAGACAACTACTACATGGTCTATGTGGTTTGTTTTCTAGTGGCACCTCTAGAAGTTGGGTTCTGAGAGTGAATCTTTCCAGAAAACCAGGGAGAATGTGCAAGTCCTCTTTATGACCTAGCACAAGAAGTCTAAGAACATCACTCCAATATCCTATTAGATAATCAAATCCCTAAAAACTACATAGTTAAAGGAAGAAAATGACAATAATGTGCAGTCCCCTTATTTGCAGCTATCACATCCATAGGAGATTATATATACTAGATATTTTTATATAAAGACAGCAATTTAATAGATTCATTTGTCTGTTAGTCTTCCTTTATTCAGTTTTCCTGTGATTCACTTACTCATTCAATTATGTACTGAGTATCTTCTCTGTGCCCAGATCTGTGGAAATCCTTCCTGAAGTAGTACTGCATTATAAGACCTGATCTACTTTCAATGAGCTTTCATTCAATATATTTGGAAAGGCAAAATTTCTACATAATTAAAGATAGAAATAATAAAATGCTCTGCAAAATGTTAAATTGAACATAATAAATTTCCAAAATTCATACAATGGCAGTGAGTTCAAGAACAAATCCCTAGAGTATAGACTTGCAGCTTGATCTTTCATTAAAAAAATAAATAAACAGTGTCTAATTGAAAATAAAAGGTCTAGTTGCTGAAATATTTCAGAATGGGTAGCCATCATTTTTACATGTCACAACCATGTCAAGAAATCTTGGGAAAATATGTCTTTGAATATATTGATTTTCTTTTCCTTGTTAAAATTATGCCACCATTTCAATCAACAAATCAGAAAAATGTGATTAAAAGGTCCTCTTATATATGGACGCCATCCAAACCATGTTTGTTTTTGACAGAATCATATTTTATAGGTTTTATCATATTCTATTCAAAAGCCCAAAGGACTCAGAATCACTATACTAGATATCAACAGCTTAGAGATGTAGGAAAAGCAAACTGTACTGTATACTTAAAGGCAGAATGCCAGGCCCCAACAGGTCCATTTTACTAGCAACTAGAAGTAAAACTGACAAAAGGCTATTTGGCTTTGCAAAGGCCATTATTTTCTTTCCATATATTCTAAAGAGTAATTAAATTGTAAGTAGCATTAGAGTTCTTATTCAAATCAGTAATAAAAAGACTGGGTGAAATAGCCTGTCATATGATCTGCTTCTAAGTGAGAAGATAAAAGTAAATTGTAAAATGAGAGCCTCACCTGAGAATCCTGCTAGAAATATGATTTCGCTGAATGAAGATCAGGAAATCATCTTCTACTAAGGAAGCAGCCTGAATTCCACTCAGGGAATTTGCTCTAGGAAACAGTTGTAAGGAATATATATTAGCATTTAAAGAAGCCCTCTTGAGTCGAATGTAGAATGTCACCAAGGAAAGATTAATCCTTCTGCTACATGTTCCTATGCGTGTTGGTTATGAAGAGTTCTAACAAGTCAATATCACCAAATATACACTGAAACATCAGCTAACCTCATATTGCTGCAAACGTCAGATGTTTTGCTCTTCTCTTCTTTTATCTCCAACTACTCCCTACCTCCTGAATAGCTTAAAATATCAAATTCATTTTGAATCCTCACAATAGCCATTTACTAGATATTTTCCTTCATCATTAAGGATGTCACTATTTTCAGAAATAAAACTTGAATGTTGGCTTCAAATAAGCATTCATTCAAATTCTAATTAAATTACTTTCCTGAAACCGATTTGGAACAATTAGTTATTGGAGCCAGTAGTAATCAGAGATTACATACACTGAATGTTTATGCAATCCAGAATTTCGAATAGGTTGTACAATTTTTAAGAATGACTACTTGGGAGGCATTAAAAGAGGAAATATTTTTTTCCACTTTAAAATGGAATTTAGAGAAATTGTAACTTCAAATTTGTCCAAATCTCCTGTGTATTTGTGTGTGCACATGTGTGTGTGGTGTATGTTGGTGAAAGAGGTTAGAGTGAGAAGGAAAATGGGTAGATAGAGTGTATGATGAGCTTAAGGAAGAATGAAAGCTACATGGTATATGGAAAGCAAGGATGTGATTATGGTATAATGGCATTGTCAAGAGGAAGTCCCCAGGGCAGGCAAATATCCCCATGCTCCAATCATGATTTAACTAAGCAGCTCATTCTGTATTTCAGAGTCACCCAAGTTCCAAATCATTGTAATTGCAGAAGTGAATTGGTAATTCCATTTTATTTTGATGACAATGATGAAATTCATAAATTATTTGCTTCACTCTTTGGGCTCCTCCCATATTAGCCTAGCCCAGTTTTCTTAGCCAGATCTGTGAATAAAGGCCAAACTGGCTATATAAATACTGAGAAAATGAGAAGCCATTTTCTTAATAAGAATTTAAATATGCAATCTTCCTAGCAAGAATGAGTTTTTGAGCAAGATTATTGAAGGAGTAAAGGAGCATAGATAAAAAATTAAGAGTACTTTTCAGGAAGGACATTAAAAATGAGTGAAGATGCAAAACACAGGTCTTTTGCCAAACTGTTATGATGTAATTAGCTCTTTTATTAAAGATTTTATGGGTTTATTTTCAAATATCTCCTCTTCTAAATCTAACCTCTTCATTAGTAGAATAATTCACATGAAGTTGGCTTGCATCTCTAATGGTTTTAATGCTTAATATGCACATTTGAAAATCCCACTTTTTGTTCCTGTTTATAGCTTCTGTATTCATCTCCTATTGGACTTATTTCCTATAGCACTGTAAGCTTCTGAAATTATCCAGAAGGATGTGTGTCTAATTGGAATAAATTCTGGATTACTTATTATGGCCTCAGATGATATTCCATAATCATGTGGTAGCATAAATGTGAAATTTCATCATGAAATTCTCCTCTACTCTTTGTCACATTTTAATAGAAGTTCTACATATTAGCTAGTGGGTATTTCTTCTATTCACTCCTTTTATAGACAGAGATTGAGGGAAAGAAAAATGATTCTGCCTTACATCTCATTCCTTGAGATACTTTCTGTCTTACCCAGAGGTCTTACTACTTCTTTATTCTCACAAGTTCCTTTTCCTTAGGTAAACTTCACAAACTTTTCTTTTTCTTTTGGTAGTGCTAAGGATGGGACCCAGGCCTTGCTCAAGTGCTCTACCATTGACCTTCACCCCAGCCCTCATGAACATTTTGAATACTAAATACAGCTTATTGTGATGCATTTTGGACTTTTCTAACTCAATTCTATAAATTATTCTTTAGTTACAGTCTCCTGCACTTTCTTATAATTGTCCTGCCTGAAAACAGCAGCTCTATAAACCCAAGTCTCCAGAGGAAACTGCTGCATACAGTGCAAATCAACAAGTGAAATAAAATGAAAAAGTAACAACTACTACTCCAAAATTTGCACATCGGGTGTGATCAGAATGCTTCATATCATAAACTTTCAAACTTTGTTTTAAGTTCAGAAGTGATGCAGACAGTGATTTCAGGGACGCTGATACTGTTAAAATGGCTATTTCTACTCATAACCAAATCCATGAGCCTAACCGTTTTGTCTCCTCATTAAGTAACTGGTTGCTGCTCTCTTCCTTTAGGCTCACAAGCTAGAAGGGAAAGCTGACAAAAAGTCATCCTGTTCAAGGCTCAGTATCAGGAAAAAGCGCTGAGTCAGCAATTAGTAAACAGATTATGTAAATAGAGCTTCTGAACCAAGTGCTGACATTTAAGTATCAAGGCTTACTTAGCCTCCGGGTCTTCAATTAACTGTAGCATTATATTAAAGGTAGAGGGCTGAACCATTTGTTTTCAGGGTGAATCATGGGTTTATTCAGAGATCGTATTAATTAGTTCGTGAAAACATTTGCGTTACTGTCATGTTGCCAAGGCAGAGGAAAAGAAAAAAAAAATGAAAAAAGAAAAAAGAAAGAAAAGTCTTTTATTCAAACATTAAAATCAGGGGCTCCCTGGAGAAACAGTATAAAAGCAGTATGCAGCAATTTAGAGGTGACCTGTACTTGAAGCATTTCCTTTGCACATTTCACACAAATTTCAGCTTCTGCCACCTCAGGAGTTACTTTTTCTGGGGTTATAGTATTCAGCTGTGACTATGTGTCATCTGGAGCATGAAAATTTCTTTCTTTAAAACTGTTCTGATCCATGAATAATTATAAACCATCCACCCAAAGCCTGTATCATAGAGGGGGAAAAAAGATATTGTTACACCAAGGAGAGTCTTCTCTGTACTTTTTCTGTCTTGGAAACCCTGAACGGTCTATATTTTAACAATGAAAAACACAGTCCTTAGCTATAGAAGGAATACCTGTTTCTTAACAAATGATGATTTATCATTTTAGGATGGAAAGCTGAATTAGCAAACCAATGAAAATGGCTAAAAGTGTGGCCACTTTTCCTGGCAATTATATATGTGACAGATTCATTTATCTACCTGCACAGTGCCTTAATTTATACCTGCACTTAATAGTTAATTGTTGAAGTGCTCTTTTCTGCAGTATTGAGTTTTTATTTTTAGGGTATCCTGAAAGAGAAATCACTTTAAAGTAAGCAACTATGCCATTAATTATCCAATCAAAACAATATTGAAAAATGCCAAAGGAAAGAGATAACAGAGAAAAGAAGGTAAAGTATCATTTTGTAAAGAAATTAAAACATCAATTATTGAATGTTTAAATGCTATCATCCTATTATTTCTGGACAAATGGATGAAGAAGTTTATGAGCAGCCTTTAGGATATTTTTTTAAAATGTCTTCGTGGCAATGGTATTAGTTTCACTGATTTATACTATGTTAGAGTTGAAGCATGATAAAAAGAATTAGCCAAAATCTTGCCATTATTAAGAATATTCCATAAACTTCTTCAATTTTCTGTCTTATGTGTACTTATTACCATACTATTTTGATATATGTTCTCTTTAAATTGCTAACCAATGAAACTGTCTCATATAAATGTCTTAAATAAGTTAACTAATGAAAAGGAAGTTTCTTAAAAATCCATTGATGTTAACTTTCATGCTGTCTGCCTGAAGAATATAAAAAGATGGACCAAGACCTTCATAAGTTCCCAAATTGTTTAATATGTCAAGCCAGTTAAGAATTATGAGAAGAATTTGGATAAGATAAATTTGTAAGCTTCATTTTGTTTTATTATGTCATTCAAGATTGAATGTTTATATCAAAGTCTTGTCCCTAGGCTTTGGTAAATACCTAGCACCTTAAATTTCAAATGACACATTCCCTATGTATTCAGTTGGTGGAAGAGATCATCAATTCTACACAGGGATGGTCTAGAAAACTCAGGACCAGACAATTCAAACAGGAATCCTCACTTCAACTCATTTTCAAAATATTTGTAGGCAAACGTCTTAACAGCTACAAGCCTCCATTTCCTTAACTTTTTTTTTTTTTTTTTGTACCCCGGATTGAACTCAGGGACACTCAACCACTAAACCACATTCCCAGCCCTATTTTGTATTTTATTTAGAGACAGGATCTCACTGAGTTGCTTAGCACCTCACTTTTGCTGAGGCTGGCTTTGAACTAATCCTCCTGCCTCTACCTCCTAAGCCACTGGGGATACGTGCACCACAGCGCCCTGCCATTTCCTTAACATTTAAAGGGAGAGAACACTGATTTCCTCACTGTGTGTGTGTATGTGTGTGTCCACATGCTCTAGTCTCTAGCTGTTGCTCTTTATAGGTAATTATCATGGCTTCCCTATACCTCAATATTTCTTCTCCAGATTTCCCTCCATTAAAATTTTTAAAATCTAACCATCAGATAAAGAGTGGCTTTTATGAGCCAGGAGTTTATTAAGTCTCATTAAGATGAACAAATTACCACCTCTATCTACAAAAGACCCTCAAATTGCACTTCTACCTGCTTGCTTTCTTCTCTGTCTTCCTGCCACTACTGAATGTATTTTCCTAATCTTCTCAAGAACTGCTGATTATCTCCTCAGTTTTGCCATCTGTGAGCATTCAGATACTCTAGGTTGTCTTCTCTTGATCCAGTGCTTTACAAGCACAGCCTCAACTCCACCATTCAGTAGTTGCCGTTTGTGTGTCAAGCTCAGCTCTGATCCCTCCTTCTCCAGGGACAGATAGATGTACCAGGTGCCCCAAGGATCAGAGATGCATTTTCCTTGCCCAGAGCCATTATTTAAAAGTAAAATTCAAAAGAAATATCTAAG
This sequence comes from Tamias sibiricus, assembly GCA_025594165.1. NCBI lineage: Eukaryota > Metazoa > Chordata > Mammalia > Rodentia > Sciuridae > Tamias > Tamias sibiricus. Next base: position 83,868,162 of record CM046660.1, read on the forward strand.
AACAAGCAAGAGAGAGGCTGTGAATGTCCTCTCAGGGATTTAAAAGAGCACTAAATTTTCCTTCTATTGAAAATATCTCTTCTAAAGCAAGCTGTTAATATAGATCCCCCAAGAGCAATGGATTCATACATTCATCCAACTGAGCTCTTACTGATTGTATTCTACCACCTCTTGATCTATAATATGTATATTTACCAAATTGTGCTTTCTTTTTAAAATCAGGATTTTCAGACTGGATAGAACCTTGCGTATGATCTAGAATAAGATGTCCATTTTACATTTCTAGTTTAGTATGAGTCAATTGAGGCTCAAAGAGATAAGAGAAAAAGAATGTGGTTACTTCTGAGCTGGACTTTGAGAAAAAGGAGTCACACCATATGACAGAGAAATGGAGAGTCTGGGTCCCTAAGGATTTCACAAAGTAGAGATGACGTGGAAACCCTTACATTCACCTGAAAGCGTAATGAACTTCCATCAGTGCCATCTAGTTTAACAGATTTGAGTGTGTGTTTCCTATTACTTGCTGCTGAATTCAATTTTAATTTAAGAGTATGGATCAAATTTTATTCAAACATCCCCATATTCCTTGATATGCAAATTATCTTCAGTTCTTTTGTTTCTGTTAGAAAATATGTTGCAATGAATATTCTAATTTTGTATTATAATATTCTACTATTATAATAGTGTAGAGATTCCCAGAAATAGAACTATGAGGTTAAACAGTATACAATTTTACAAAATTTTACAAAACTCCACCCTTTGAAAGGTGGTACCAAGTTCCAACAGCACATGAGATTAACCTCCTTCCCACAGACTTTCTAGCACTGCACACCTCTCCCTTTAGTTTGTTTTCATTCTTTTGACTCTGATAGGAAAAAAAAAAATGCATCTCATTTGCTCTGTTAAAGTGTATTTCTCTAATCACTTGTAAAATTTAATTCTTTTAATGTTTATATAGACTTTTATTTCTTTGTGAATTGTTTATGCATCACTTCTGAATATTTTTATATGGAGTTGATGGTAAGAACTCTTTTTGAGATAAAGCTATTAACCCTTTATTTTTTACCTAGGTGGGAAAATACCTATTTAAACTTATGACTGTTTTACTAGGTTAATGGCTTGAATTTTATTTACATTTTTTTCTTTATAGTTTCCTGCCAAGCTTAGTAAGAAATGAATTACAAATACTATTGTCCTGGGTTATTTCTCAGTAAATTAAATTTATTTTATAATGTAGCTTCTTTCCTTCCTTCCTTTCTTTCTTCCCCTCTTTTCCTTCCTATTTATTTATTTTGGTGCAGGGCTGCTGTAATGGTCTACATTTGTGTTATTATTTTCTAAATGTCTAGACATTTGCTCAACACAATTTATTGATCAATGCATCTTTCCACACATATTTAAAATTATGCCTTTATCATACATAGTGTAGTACAACAATTTATTGCTCTGAACAATGCCATATTTTTAGAACTTTGATATTCAACAGAAAAAGTCCTATCCTCACTAGTCTTCTTTCAATTTTTTTCTAGGGTACGCTTGAATAATAATAAAATTTGAATGCAATAATTTTATACTCTTATCTGAATCTCTTAGTTTCTTTTATTTAAAAATATCACAGAAATATCTTATTAAAATCCATTAAATTTCACAAGTGTGGAATTGAAAAGCAAAGCAAACACTTATGTAATAATTGGTGTGTGTTAGTCGTTTATAATAAACTGAGGAAAATCAGACCTCCTTGGTTCAGCTACCAGAGGCCTCTTAAAAACACCCAATTCATAGTATCACCAGGGCCTAAGGCATGTCTCTATCTAAAGGTGCTGGTCTTGTTGGTTTCCATCATTGACTGGGCATATTTCCTACATATGCCAAACCAATTGCAAGGGAATTATGCAGTTTGACTCTTGATATAGGGTGCATCAGTACAAATGCTAGTGCTTCCTGTCTTTTAGTAACAGAATAGATAGTTCATTCTTACTAAGTAGAAAAGGGTAACACATGAATTTGACTCCTGGCTCTATCATTTACTAGTTGAGCAAACTTGGAAATATTTGTGAGCCTTTTAGAATTTTAGCTTAGTCATCGATAATAAGAGTGATAATATCTACTTTGCCAGGTCATAGAGTGAATTAAAGAACAAAAAGTATAAGTGCGTGATCCAGTGCCTCACTCTCTACCTGCAGTGCACACTGATGTCACCCCAACTGCACATCTTCCTAATCATGTTTCTCATAATAAGTTTGGACATGGAATCTTAGCAATATTGTCCAGGAAAAATAAGTTAGATCATCCTATCATCACAATAGACATACTATACAGAAAGCATAGATGAGGAAGAAGCTGAGTTTTGAACTTTGAGTAAATGCAATTTTGGGTTAAAATTTTCTTAATTCCTAGAGAGTTTCCAACTCAAGTTTTATATAGATTTAATCATTTTAAATCCAATAACTAGTCACATTTAATAAATCTTACTTCTATAATAGACACTGGTATTATACCAAATCTTATAGATGGGGAAAAATACATATAATACAACATATATTAAAAAACAGACACTTATATTGATTTGAAAATTGCGTGAAATCCTAAATCAAAAAATTTAGCTTCAAATGCAAATGTACAGGATAGAAAATCTAGAGCAATTAAACCATTCTGAGATTCATAAAGGAACACTTAAAATGACTTCACTTCGGACCAAATATATGTATGTAGGTGAATAAGGAGTTATTCCAACTCCATTGTGCACATTAGATTGCTAATATACATAAAATGGATTATAAAACTCTAGGCAAGTTCATAGAAACTAAATGAAGCACCAGATGAAGAGCTTTCAGCATTTCTTTTTTTTTAAGAAAAAACATAAGAATAAATACATAGGAGTAAAGAAAGGTTTTAAACACATTTATTTCTTAAAGACATAACTAGAAAGAAGCTTGTTTTGTATGTGGGTGGTATGAACAATTTGGATTTTTTAGATTTTTGTAGAAAGATAAAAAACTTCCACAAACAAAACAACCTTGAGAGAAAAGCATCAAAGCTTATAATTTGTTTTTAATTTTAGATGTGGCATATTGTAAATAATTAGAGTATTCCTGAGGAAATGGAATTTTATTTCTTCTTGTTTGTCTTGTACAATTTCTTTAGTTCAACAAAAAGCCTTCAAAAATCTTTTCATTTTAACTGCTTACAAAAAAGTAATCACCTACAATTTTTGTCACTGTTCTCATAATAAGGTGAAGCTCAGTTCAAACTACTTACATAAGCAAAGTCAATAATTCATTGTCCAGCTTTTGCCCATAAAATCGACCTGTGTGAGTCTCTTTTGTAATTCATGTCAGAAGAAAAATACTAAACATTCTGTTGATGTCATGCCCAAGTTTGTACTTTCAATGAGCAAACTGTTTAACAAAACATCATTTCGCTTTGTAAAACTTTCAATTTATATTTAGAGTGTTTTCATTTGGAAGAAGAATTACCTCATTAATATTTTCTTCTTTGATCTCAAAACTCCCTTGAATGTGTTCATCTCTCCACCCTTCATGCCTTTGTTCTATTTTACATTCGCGTTAACCACTGCTTGGATTGTGCAGTGAAGGCCAGACAGGGCTCATTGACTCAGATATTGCCTACCCCCTTCCCTTTCCACCTTTGATCCTTCTAAAACCCATTCATTGCTGCCAGATGATCTTTCTAAAACCTGGTTCAAACCTCATTGCTGTGGAACTTATAAACTCCTCATTCCCTTAACTCCCCTACACACACACACACACACACACACACACACACACACACAAGCTAAGTAAAACATTCTTAGCAAAGCAGAAAACGTGCTTTCAGCTTCATCTTTTAGCACTGCCTTGGAGGAAAGTCTGTGATACAATCAAGCTGATCTGCTCATTTGTCCCAAGCACAGCATCTATGCGTTTGTCTCGTGCCATAGATGGCTTTGTATCAGAGCATTTGTTTTCTCTCCATGATGAGATGGCTCCTGAGTGACTCTTTATTCTAGTGATAACAAGTTTGGCCATGACATCTGCTGTATCCAACAAAATGAGACTGACATTGGCACTTCACTTTTCCAAACAAAAACTTTGGCAGAAAGCAAATAGATTTCTCTGATTCTCTATTTCCTCATCAGTAACAGGGCAAATAACAAAAGATAATATGAAGTGTCTAACACAGTTCTCAGAACATAGTATATGCTTAAAAATATTTTAAATATTTTATTAATTGTATTGTAAGGATAATCATTAATTTCCAAGTTTGTTAGAACACAAAAGCATAGAAATGGTATATTCAGACAAGGATTGAATAGAGGAATAAATAATTCTCTGTGGTTATCCATCATTTTCAAGACAAATTGAATACCTCTATTTTTTTTTTTTTTTTTTAATAGAAGATCTCATCAGACTTTACAGGCATCAAGGGCCAGAGAAATAGTGCTTTGGCTTTTGAGAGGTTCTGGAAAATAGCGGTGTAAAAAGCTGGCTTATTTCCCCAAAACTACACTTCTGTATTTTGTATATGAGGACACATGAGAAGAACCAGTCTCACAACACAACCTAGTGTTTATTTTTAACAGGAAGGACATTTTTTTTATTGAGTGCTAACATTTGCATAAGGTAGAAAAAGTAGTCCAAGTAGTCCAAGTCCAATTGATCAGCTCTCCTATCCAGTGTTCAAAAATAACATCAGCTTTAAGATCTAGAAGAATGCTTACACAATAACATCATACAAATTCAACATCTCCTTGGAGCATGATTATCTACTGTTCTTAGATAAAAAGAATGATGGAAAGGAGATAAGAACAGAGCCTCATTTACATCTTGTAATAATAGAATCTATCTTCTGAACCACAGGCTTCCTTGGCAAGAAAAATCATTGTCCAGTAAACAGTAAAGTCCACTGGGGAGGAGTGTTCTTGTACTTCTGTATCCACTGAACTGTACCTCACAGTTTATGTAGTATCCAATTTATACCAGTCCTCTACATGATGATCAGTCAACAACAAATAAAATAGTTTGAGAAGCTATTGAAGTTTTTAGCTCTGAGAATAATGGGTCATATTGTAGTGTTGTCGAGTTTTTGTATATGTAACTAGTTTATAAGATAGATATACATATTTTTCTTTTGTCACATGCTAAATTGAAATTTTTTTCACACCTTCAAACATACGTTTAGAACTGATTAGAATCTGGATTGAAAGATTAGTTTGAGTTAAATTGGCTTTGTTTCTCCTCAAATAGAAAAGGGGTGTTCGCTAGTTGTAACAATAAATTTATGAGAATTTGTTAATCAATACTCCAAATTCAGTAAAGCATATTGAAGTCACAAAATATTCCCCTTTTTATTAGTCCTTCAGAGGGAATTTTACATTTGTATAGATTTTTTTTTTTTTTTTGGTCTTAACAGTAGCTTTTATGTATTTGCTGAAAGACTAATGGCTGTGATTAATTTAATGGAAGTATCTCTCTCTCTCTCTCTTTCTGTGTGTGTGTGTGTGTGGTCTTGAATGGCATTCATGGAAAAATGAGACTATCTGAGAAGAACAGCTTAGGAACAAATGAGATTGAGGTGGTTTTGACTGTGATAAGAGAACTCTTCTAATGACATTACTCTGAGATTTACTCTGAGAATGTCACTAGAATAAGATTATCCTGGACAGGATAACACACATTAAATCATTAGCATCCACTCTGTGCCCTCTTGTGGTGAATATTGCCAGCTGCCTAATATAAGATTAAGGTTATGAATCAATCCGCAATATTGACAATGTATAATGTTCCTAACACAGTGTTTATTAAAATGAGTGTGGATCAGTATTAACATAATATTTCAGTTTTTCTTAGTGATACTTTAATACAATTTTGAATATAACCACTTTAATTTTGCAATTGTATTATTCAAACCACTTGTATAAAAGTGCCTGATTAGAAATAAACCAGGAGATCTAATTACAACCCCCAGATGCAGAAACAGTCTTCCACTTTTTCATAATCCGCTCACTGTAATCAGGTGGCTTTGTTGTGCTTGTTTAGAAATACAAAGAATTTGAGAAAATCAGTGCATTGTATAATTGCTGCATTTATCTACATTTATCTGCTGTATTTTGGACTACTTAATGCTGGACAATTGTGCCTTGAGGCATTGATTTACTTTTCAGACGTTGCATGTATTTAAACATTAATTGAATGTCTGCATTTCCTTTTATGCCACACATATCATTAGCAGCACTTTGCCACTCATTTGTAGAAAGGAAGGCCTGCCATTAAAGCTTTATGAAGCTGCTTATGTAATATGATTATAGGGCAGATAAGAAGTATATTTTATAAGCTGCTGTCATAAAACACCTTCTGAGATGCTTAATGATTAGTCTAATGCCACGTTGTCAATTTATTAATTTCCCCGGTATGTATCCCTTCGACACTTTAGTGGTTGTGTTATTGGGAGTGTCTGGGAAGGATTTGGGAAAGCTCACACATATTCTTTCCTGAACTCCCTTATTCTCTCACATTTGGTGGCTCTCACTCTCTTTTTCCTTTCCCCCGAACCAATATAATTCAATCAGTACGTAGTCTGTGTGGGAGATGACCCCTCTTCATGATTGTCAGGAATGCCAAGGGCTGTGGATATTGGTGCTTGTGGCCTTTCTGTTTGCAAAAGGGTAAAGAAGAGCTTCTTAATGGGGCAAAGAAGAGCTAATGATGCTTGCAATAAATCTAGTATGGATATAATTATAATCAGATTTACTAATTTTTACTAATGATAAAGTTTGCCAATTTAAATGAAATCTTTGATTCAGTTCCTTTCTTCTTCTTCTTCCCTTTTCCTTGATCAGAACTTGTTGTTTCTGATCGCTTGGTTTCAATCACAAGAAACCAAGATAGGTTAGGACATGATTTGCTAAGGAAATTCTGAAATCTCTCCTAAAGTAGCACTATTTTTTTCTCTCACATACCACATGCCTGTGTGTGTCTGCTAATCACAGTTACCCAACCTGATGAGGAGACAATCTAGAAATATTCAGTAAATAGTATCAATGACTACCATATTTATTCTCTTTCTCATTTTTTTTTTTTTTTTTTTTTTTTGGTGGTGCTGGGGATTGAACCCAGGGCCTCATGCATGTGAGACAAGCACTATACCAACTGAGCTATATCCCCAGCCCCCATATTTATTCTTGCCAGTTGGTGCACTTCCTAGGATCCTTTGCAAGACTCTTTCTCTGCATCCTCTGCTTTGTTCTTTCTTCTAATTTTTCTAGTTTTCTACCAAGTTCATGTCTTTCTCCTTCTCCTTTACATTTCCATTAGCTTTGAACTAGCTAATATTCTAGAGAAGTACATGGGCACCTAGTTAGAGCTGTAACATGGAGCTGTAGACTCAATGGAAGTACAAAAGCAGCATCTCTAGCTGAGAGTAGTGGAGTTTAAGAAGCTTCCACAAAGATGATACCTGGATTTGAGTGCAGAGATGAGAGGTTATTTTATTATAAGTAAAGCAAGTTTAAGCAGAAGAAGATGAATGCAAGAACATGCAAATGCTTCATTATAGCCATCCAAAATCCATATTCTCAGAATGAGTCTGATTGGATCTCTTAGGTCATGCACCCACTGCTCAGCTAAGAGAGAGTTGAACATTGTGATTGACCACATCAATACTATTGTAATTAGGCAGGTTGGTTCCTACCAAAGAGAGAATAAAAGAAAGCGAAAGACAAAATTAGAATTAATGGGGAAAAATACATATCAATGTCAAAATAACTAGGGTCTAGAAAATCCAGTGTCTGGCTTTCACTCTCAAGGTGATGTAGAGTGAATTAAGCAATATAAGAATCAATTAATAGATTTAGACTACAGTTTCAAAAGGTCTATCTCTCTCACCACATGGATGATTCGTGTTGGATCCAGGGGGACTTGAAGCAGGGAGGCTTGCTAGGGGGTTATTGCTATCATTTAGTTGAAAATGGAAAAGGAACAGCAGCAAGAAGACGGAGGAACAGAAAGAAAGGAAAGGAGGACAAAGAGTCAGTGAGGAGGAGAATGTATGATGAGCAACATGATGTAGGCATCAACAGAATGATAGGAGTTCATGCAATGGGAAACAAGCTGACAGATCATTTGCTTTGGGAGATGAGTGGACAGAGGTGCCAGTGATTGATTACAGTGGAAAAGGAAAGGAGAAGAGGTTTCTATGGGATAATGGATGTGGCAATAAGCTCAGTCCTCCCACAGCCAGCCCTCTTCACACTATCTTCGTGTCCTGAAATGAAATATTTTAAAGAACAAAACCATTTAATTATTGACAAACAACATAAGCTAAGGTCACACCTTTTTTTTATTAACAGTACTAAGGATTGAAACCAGGGATGTTCTACTACTGAGTCACATCCCCAGGCCTTTTTATTGTTTTATTTTTAGATAGGTCTTGCTAAGTTCCCAAGCATCTCACTAAGTTCCCAAGGCTAACCTTAAACATCTGACCCCCCTGGTTCAGCCTCCTGAATGACTGGGATTACAGGCACGTGCCACCATGTCACTGGGACACACTATTCTTAAGGGTGAGGTCTTCATTGCATATTTAATTTGTGTTACATTGGTTTTAAAAGAATATATACTTGTTATATATTGTTTATATAAATAAGCATATGTGTGTGTTTGTATGTATATATATAAATAGAGAGAGAGAGAGAGAGAGAGAGAGAGAGAGAGAGAGAGAGAGAGAGAAGCTTAGAGAAGCTTTAAGGGAATATTTCCAAAGAAGTAACTTTTGGGAATAGTATAAAATCACCACACTATTGAGTACCAACATATAAAACAGTAATTGACAGGTAAAAAGCATAATTTTTTAACAAGGAAAGAAAAAAATCTTTTCATCTACATTTGCACCATTAAATGTAGAACTGCATTTATACCATCACAGCATCCACTAAAGTACCTTCAGGCTCCTTCAGTTTAAAACATTTTTATTCTTCCTCTTAACTAATTCCATAAATTAACATAAGTCCCAAGTTATATGGGCTTCTGAGATTTCATAACCAATTCCTTCATTTTCTTTTACAGATATACTCTCACAGATACATACAAGTCACACACATAGACACAAATCTCTCTCTTTCTCTCTCTCTCTCTCTCTCTCTCTCTCTCTCTCTCTATATATATATATATATATACATACACACACATACACACACAAATACATACCTACAAACACATACACACATGGGCATATGTATTTCTATATTCTCATTCATTTAGAAAAGTTGTAAACATCATATACTTTATTCCTATATACTTCAGTATGCATTTCTGAAAATGAGACATTCTCTTACCTAACCAATTTTCAAAATCAGAATATTAAAATCAATATAATAATAATATAATATAATAATATAATAATATAACAATAACAATCAATATAGCAATATTATCTAACCCACAGTCCATACTGATTTTTAAGATTGTTTTAATAATGTCTTATGTACTTTTGTTTCCTGATCAAGGATTCTGATGAGATTAATGAATGCACTTTCATCAAATTTCTTTGGCTTTCTTTAATATGGAACATTTTCTTAGTCTAACTTCACCTTGGCATTTTTGAAGTAAAGAATACAGTATTTTGGAGATTGGCAGACATGCTATACAAGTGATTCCATGACTCTTTCAGTCCCTTATGTCAGGGGATACTCATCAGTTTGTCTCAATTGATGATAACTGCTCACTTGAAAGTAGTTCCTACCAATTTTCTCCCACTATAATTTTATACATTATTTTAAATATTTATTATGTTGATTTCCAATGATAAGTTGTAAAAGATTATTTCCAATTTTCAATTACCTAAGGAGATATTTTTAAAATTAATTTTTAACACAAAAACACACAAAAGATGTTTACGTAGCGGTTTTTATTCATAATGACCAAAACATGGAAGCAATTACTACATTCTTCAGTAGCTGGATGAATAAACTGGCCCATCCAGACAGTGGAACATTATTCAGTACTAAAAAGAAATGAGCTATTGGGCCATGAAAAGATACGGAGGAATCTTAAATGCATTTGCTAAGTGAAATAAGTCTGTCTAAAAATTCTACATGCTGTATGATTCCAAATATGTCACATTCTGAAAAAGATGAACTATCCCTCAACTGCCAAAGGATCAGTGGAGGAAGGGTTACAGTGGAGGAGGGAGGAAGAACCAGAGTACAAAGTGTTTTTAGAGCAGTGAACATGCTCTGTGTGATGCTGTACGGCAGATCCATGTCATTATTTAAATCCCTAGCTTGTCAAACACGAAGAGTGAATTCTAAAGTACACTATCCATTGTGGGTAATATGATGTGACAGTGTAGGTTTATTGACCTTAACCGTTGTACCACTCTGGTAGGAGTGTTAATGATGAGGGAGGTTGTTCACGTGTAGGGAAGGAAGTAAACAGGGTACCCCTATACGTTCTTCTCAATTTTACTGAGAACCTTAAAGTCCTCTAAAGTCAACTGTACTGTCATGACCATACAAACAGGCAGAAGCAGACCAGTGTGCAATAGTTCAATTCGAATAAATACTTGTTGAGTGCTGCTCTTTGAGAGATCATAGCTGATTCAAAGACACTTTTAACAGGCTACAATTTAGTAGCGAGCAAAAGAGTTTCATGATAGTATCATGTTAGTACCAAGAGCCTCAGGAGACATGCAATCAAATATTATTAATACTAAATAGGAGATATTTAGTCAGATTAGGACTAAATCAAGTCCTTAAAAACATGAAGTTTGGGAGAAAAGTATTTCCAATAGAGTGAAATGCAAAAGCAGGGAAAATAAATGGACAAATACATAAAAGGTAAATGACAGATGGGGAGATGAACAGAATTAAAAGATCTTGAAAATATTTAGGAAATAGGTAAACCTGCTTGAGAAATTTGTTACATATTCAACAGTAAATCTGGACAGGTGCATTAGGTAGAGAGATATGTGGAGGACCCTGGATCATAACAATAGAACACTATGCTTTTTCATCCAGTAATGAAGAAACATTGAAAGCATTTCAACAGAACAGAGCTGTGACAAATCTGTGTTTAGAAATAGGAATGGTTTTAGAAGATTCAGGTGGTTGAGAGATAAATTAGAGTATGACATAGCCCAGATGACAAATGATAAAGGTCATTACTATGATAGTGGCCGTGAGAATGATAAATTCCACATTCGTTATGGAGCTAGACATCGGAGGAAGGATGAGCATATATGGGTGTGATAGACACTGCTGCTCACCTATATCCTATTTATATGACCAATACACCCATCCATCAGCTACTGTGACTATTACCTCAAAGATGCCTTGTGTCTCCCTTCTGCTGAGTGGAAACAAGGTTGCTTGGTAACTTGTCCCTTCCATCATTGGGGGAGCCTAAAGTGAGTAATATTAATATTGAGGCACACCAGCCCAAACCATTCTTGGAACTATGCTTCTCCCCCTCGTCTACCCAAGGCCATATCCTTGCTATACTATCTTCTCTTCTCTATCCTACATCTTACTTCTTTCCAGGTAGTTCTTGGAGAGCTCACCCTCAATAAATCACAGCATCAAATCCCTGTCTTAATGTCTCCTTCTCAAGAGTCCAGTTCAGTGGGTGGGTGGGTGCTGCCTTTGGTAGTTGAGAGCCTGCAGTGCTAAGCATAAGTCATCTAAATAACAATCACATATAACAATGCATACATAAGAGAGAGAGACTATAAAGGAAAAGTACCTAGTTTAGTGAGGGAATTTGACTTTGGCAGTACCCATTTTGAAATTTAAAAATAATATATGAAAAACAAAGAACTTGATCTTATAAAAGGAGGTAAAAACACAGAGAGATGGTAGAAAGAAAGTAATGAGAAGAAGAAATCTCAAGGACGAGACAACTGAGAAAAAAGAGAATAAGTCTAAGAACCCATAATTTGAATAAACTACAATTTGTAGATATAAAGAGGAAAAGGAACAGGTGGAGGCAATTCACAGGAATTGGTCTCCAAAGGAAATGAGACTTTCAGAAAAGCACAACTTAAAGCATGATAAGGAGTCAAACAGGATAAAAACAGAAGAAGTGACTATTTGGGACCATGAAGAAAATGTTGAGGTGATTAGAAGAGTTACTTCTGGGTCTGGGTGCATAAAGAAACCAAGACAGCAAGAGATGACATGAAAAATAAAGATGTGATTGTTTATGCCTAAAATTTCCTAGGTTGTACACTTCAGGAAATGACGCTGGCTCTCCCTAGTGCTCCCGGCACAGGAGAACCTGAGGTTAAGCAGCAGATGGGCTGTTCATAGAGGCATAGGAGTGTTCACACTGATTCAGTCTCTGGGGCTTCAAAGAGAAGATTTTAGAATATATTTTGTTCCTAAGGGTTTGCCTTTTTAATTTACTCTTATCATCCTGATTCCCATAGTCTACTTTATTTTCAGAAAGAAAATGCAGTTTATTAGATTTGATAGTAAGTCAAATAAACAATTAAAACACACACACACACACACACACACACACACACACAATCAAGGGACATGCCCCTAGACTACAAGGAGAACAGAGGCCTGTAGTTTCTTCCCCCAACTCCTCATACTCTACTCTTATTTTTATCTTCTCTTTGACTATTTTAGCTTACGCTACTGTTATAGTTTAGCTATGAGGCATCCTCAAAAAGCTCACATGTGAGACAATGCTAGAATGTTTAGAGGTGAAATGATTGGGTTATGAGAGTTTTAACCTAATCAATGCATTGATTCCCTGATAGGGATTACCTGGTGGTACCTCTAGGCAGGAAGGGTGGGGCTGGAGGATGTGTGTTCCTGGTGCCATGCTTGTGAAGTATATATCTCATCTCTGATAAGCAGAGCACTCTCTCTTCCTGAGCCCTTTCCTCCACCACACTCTTCATTGTGATGTTCTACCACATCTTGGGCACAGAGCAATGGAGCCAGCTGTCTGTGGACTGAGACCTCTGAAACCATGAGACCCAAATAAATTTTTCCTCCTCTAAAACTATTATTGTCAGGTCTTTTGTCAGGTCACAACAGTGGAAAAGGCCAACTAAAATAGCTACTATCACAAAATACTATGGACTGAGTAGGTTATAAACAATAGCAATCTATTTCTCACAGTTCAGGAAGTTCTAGACAAAACAACAAATCACAGTATATTCTCTCTGGGGCTTCTTTTACAAAGTCACTAATCCTATCTGTGAGTGCTCCACCCTAATGACCCATTTGCCTCTCCAAAGGCCTCCCATCCAAAAGCTTTCACACTGGGGAGTAGGTTTCCACATGTGAATTTGGGGCTGGGAGGGGCACAAGCATTCAGTCTACAAGAATCAAAATGGAGGTACCATAGAATTTTATCTCACACATGCCTTTTCCTATAATCTTCATACACTACAAAACTCTCATTTATTCTTAAAAGTCTGTATAACGCTCTATGATTTAAGACTGAGCAAAAGGTTTTGTTTTAAAGTAGTCTGTCACATGAACTTGAAACATTAAAATGTAATCTCCTTAAAGCATTAGTCTCTTAACCATTGTAATTACCTAAAGGTCAAGTAAAGTGTTAAATTTTACCAGCAAGACAAAGCTTTTTCCAGACATTTATTAAAAAAAATCCAAAACATTTGCACATGATTCACAAGTAAATTAATTTGCTTCAAAATTACATTTATATGCACACTCTAATAACTAATAGTTTTACTGTATCCACCGAGGATTTTCATAGCATTAGTATTACCTTTAAATAACTATCAAATACATTTTAATATGTGTAAACTTTCAAGAAAACCAGTTTTTTTATTTGTTTGTTTTAGAGTTGGAGTAGTAATATAAATAAAACCCCATCATAATTTTTTGTGAATGAGCAATTAATTGCCAGAAAGCACTGGAGTGACAGGTCTGATAACAGGGACTTTTACGGGCCAAAGTCTCTCTACTTATTTCCACTGAGGTTGTGATGGACAAAAAGTACAACATGAGTCTGAAGACCTCAGTTTATTCAACTTTAAAAACTGACAGTAATAGATTTAAAAAATAAATTTCTCATTCACTCTATAAAAAGGAGCACAGTTAGTTTTATTTCTCCCCAGATCAATACTAATCATGCTATATAACTAACCCAGAGCACTTGGTAACAAGCAGGAGACGGTAAATCCAATTCCATTTTTGTTAGAGAACTGTAAGTCAATATGTTATGAAGACAAATTTTAAAACACTAATTTTTAGGCAAGACTATATATAATGGCAATACATTTATAATATATCACTTTCAATATGTATATATGGACATTGCATGGGTCTACTTAATGTTAAAATATAATACTTGTCACTGCCAAATACAACTTCTCTCTCACTCTTGAAAGGTGTCACTCTATCTGGCATATTATTTCAAAATATGTTTCCCTTGCCTTTTCATGTGTGGGAGAATATTTGAGTTTTGAAAGGTTAAAGGGCTGCATGATTTCTGAGTGAAAACATCAGGGTCAAGTGTAGTTGGCAAATGCAGGAGAGAGAACAATAGGGAAGCAGTAGAGGTGGAAAGGAATAAAATGCAACCCAGTGGAGGAGAGCCGAGGGTGACTGCCAGATTGATTTTGCAAAGGAGCATAGGTCAGCTCCCAATGCACACTTCCAACATCAATGGACTTGGTTGTTCATAGCTTTCCTTTCCACATGGAAGGTAGGAAAACACACTCATTAAACTGCATGAGCTTTTAAGAGAATTTCAGTCACACAACCTCAGCTAGCAAACAAGTCCTGTGTGACTTGATGCAGAATTAATTTCTACTCTGATGTTCAATAGGTACATTTAAAAAATTTGGACACTCCTCTTAAATATAAACTGTATTCAAACGTATCATATTGGCCTAATGAGTTCCCTTTCTTCGAGACCATAAATAAAAACTAAGAATAAATCATCTTCCACCCCCATTGTCCTCAGAAGAAGCAATAAATCACAAATCTTTCCAATTTTTCTTCTTAGACCTTAACGGTTCACATCCCTTCTTAGTTCTAATCTCCTCTGGTATCACCACTTAGTGATTTAAAAGCTCTTGCTTTTTACTCTGCATTACTATGTTCAACTGGTTTCAGCTCTTTTCTGTCCACATATTTTCTCTAGGCCCTCTAAAAATCATCAAATCTCACTCTTGGTTTATTTTGCATTCACAGACTATAGTAGATTGTTAGAGAAATATATTTCCTGATACCTTTCAGAAACTGATCCAGGTTTTTTAAGAAGGTGATTATTTGTCAAGTATGTGAGTGTAAAGGGATGAGGAAGGGGCAAATGTGACTCAGAGGCAGACAAATCAGCTGAAAGCAATCATGCAATGGACTCTCCACAGCATTTAAAACAAAAGAACAGTAATCTTCTGCCTGAAGCTGCTTCAGCAGCAGCCATGCCACCTTTTATCTTAGTCTAAAGTTAAGGCCCTGCTCACTTGTCTAAAATTAGTAGAATTGTGGATATTTATTTATTTTTTAATTTTATTTTGTGTGTGTGTGTGTGATACAGGGGATTGAACTCAGGGACACTCGACCACTGCGCCACATCCCCAGTCCTTTTTTTGTATTTTATTTAGAGACAGGGTCTCACTGAGTTGCTAAGTGTCTCGCCATTGCTGAGGCTGGCTTTGAACTCATGATCCTCCTGCCTCAGCCTCCCAAAGTGCTGGGATTACAGGCGTGCGCCACCACGCTTGGCTTAGAATTGTGGATATTTATAACCAGAATATTAACCAGATTTCCATTGCTATAACAAAATACCTCAAAAGAGGAAAGGTTTATTTTGGCTCAGTTTTGAAGGTTTTAGATTATGGTTGGTTGGCTCTGTTGCTTTTGAGCCTGTAGCATGAGCATGTGGTAGAGCAAATTGCTGACTTCGTGGCAGTCACAAAGCACAGTGAGAAAGAGACCAGGATTGCACCACCCCCTTCTATAGGACACCGACATTTACCTGAAGCTACCCAGATGGCCCTACCTCTTAAAAATTCACCTCCTAATAGCACCATGGTCTGGGAGGGAAAAAGCCTTTGGGGGACATTCTAGATTCAAACCACAGTACAGAGTGAATATAAAACAAAATATAAGTAGAAACACCCCTTAGATTCATAGGAAATCAGGGAAAATGGAGGAAACAGAAGAGAAATTTCTTCTGAAGAGAATAATATTGCTTATTCTTCTTAAAATGTCAGTATCATTTATGAACATTGTGAAAAATATGCCAATCTGATTTGCTTTAGAAAATTTCATATTGCTTTATATTCATTAAGAACTTATTTTCTGTATTACAGAATTTTAAAGAAAGAGAAAATTATCTTTGTTATACATTACATTACATAAATACAAATAATAGCCATAACACAACAAAACAGGTAAATTTTCTGAAATTTGGACCCTACTGTTTTTTCAGAAAGATCTCACAAATTAAGGTTTTTATACCTATCTATTCAATGTGAATGATAATCTAGGTTGAATTCATATTGCACTCAAATTCCTACCCTACATGTGTATTTTATCACATAAAAATGGAAAGTAAAGATAAATTACATTCATTCTGCTCCATTCACTAAGACAAAAAAGGAGATGTATGCATTTTATGAAGAATGCCAACAATAAGAAAGGAGATAAAAGAGGCTTCTGATTCATTCTGATTTAACCAGAAAATAAACTTAATCAAAGCACCTGTTCCACAGGCAGCCTAGTTAATTGATGTTTTACTATATTACTTGGGATTTTAGTTACTCCTTCATGGATAGCAGAAATACTGGAGACAGGTATTTCGGAGAACAATGCAAAGCTCACAGATTATGTACTTGTTTTCAGAGAGAAGCATAAAAATCAATGAGTTCATCTTTGAACTTTACAATACTTTGTCTTCATTGCACAATGAAGCTATCTCCTGTCTTGTAAAACTATACAAAGCTCATAAAAATAGACTAAAACATTCCTTGCAAAGATCACCAATGACCAGTTACCATGCCTTAGTTGAGTGGTATTTACCCAAATAGTTCTGTGTGTCTGTTTAATTTCTAGAAATATTGTATTTTGTTCTTTTTATTTATACATGACAGTAGAGTATAATTTGACTTATTTATATGAACATGGAATACTTCTTATTCTAATTAGGATCCCAGTCTTGTGGTTGTACATGATGTAGAGATTCATTGTAGTTCTGTTTCTTAAAAGATGCTGCTGGCCATTCTCTTCTTATACTTGGGTTTTATAAGGATACATTAACTTAAACCTTCCCATAGCTGACAATCTTTCCAGCTCAAAACTTTGATTCAACAGCATAGGGCCTAATTTCCTCATTGTCATTCTTAACTACTTCAGCTCAAAGCTTCACTGTTTAATCCTCTATTGCCAAATATTTTTGTTTGTTATTTATTTTTATTCTGTATTGTACTCCAGTCCATCCTATATAAACTAAGAGGATCCCAGGCTTTCTCTGAATAGTCATTCTTACCTGAAGAAGCATTGTCCATAGCAGAGATCACTTTAACAATCATCAAGTTTATCATATACCACTTGTTTTTCTCTTCTCCAGTCTTCTTTCACCCCACAAATTCTCCCCCATTCCTTTAAAAACTCCATATATTTGTCTTTTCCTCCCTATTCTACCAAATTTTTGTATTAACATCTCCAATTTGCATTTAAGTTTCCTTTATCTTCTATGAATTTTCTATTGTTGCCATAATAAATCACCCCAAATTTTGCAGTTTATAACAACATATATTTATTATCTCATAGTTCTGTAGATTAGATGTTCAGGCTGAGCTCATGTTGTTTCCTTAATTAAGCTGAAATCAAGGTGTCAGTCATCTGGGCTTTTATCAGTAAGCTCTGGGGAAAAAAAATCAACTTCCAAACTAATTTAGGTGTGCAGGAGCCCTGTTTGCGGAGATAGCTAATATTGCGGTTGACTATTGGGCCATAGACATTTTTGGGCATTTCCGCTTTCCGTAGTCTCACGGGATCTCGCGGGACTTGGTCGAGGCTCTCGAGAGATTTGAACGGTGACTCAGCAGATCGAGCGAGCGCCATTGCTGCTCGGGCGCATGGCAAGAGACCAGAGGGAGAAAAGACAGGGTTATCGCTATTGTGTAGATATATTGTAGTTTCTTGTAAGATTAAAGAATATTTTCGTCTCCATCCTGTCTCCGGACTCCTTCCCGCGGCGCTGCCGTTCCAGGCTGCAATCCTTTTCCGGCGACAACAGTTGGTGGCCCGTACGGGGAATTCAGCACGGCAGGTAAGAACTGAGAAACCTCGCAGGAGTCTCTAGTCAGAGCGGTTAAAATGGGTTCGAAAATATCTAAGACCCAAGTCTACGAGGCTCTTGATGAATTCTTTGATATAGATGAGTCTGTCGTTAGCGAGGAGGATTTAGAAAACAGTGAAGGCGATCATGAAAGCGTAGATTCCGCTGAGTCAACTAAGACCAGTAAGGAGAGTATTAGAAGCGTCCCCAAAATGACAAAGATCCGAGCTGCTAAAGCTATTCAAGATTTATTAGAGATACTTCAAGGATACATGGTCTCAATTGAACCTGGGACTCAGGATGTTACTGAGTCAATTAGGACCAATGAGAGTAGTAGTAGTGAGGAGGAATTAACTAAAGGTGATTTTGAGAAAATGAACAAAAGGAAATTAAGGAAGACCAAGATAAGGGATCATCAAGTGGAGGAACTTGTGTCCTCTACTCCCCCATGGGTGAAATCGATTACAGAAAATATGAAGGGTATCACTAGGCATTTGCATACCCTAGAAACAGAAATAAAAAGTCTTTCTGAGCGCTTATGTGCTCTCGAGGGTAACTCACAGATACGTTGGGAACTGCCAGTATTTGAATATGGAAATGGACGGAGGGACCACCAGCCAGTAGATTTCAAAACAATAAAAAATCTCAAAGAGGCAGTAATGACTTATGGACCCAAAGCTCCTTTCACGTTGAGTATACTGGAGTCCCTTAACACCTTTAGCTTAACCCCCGCAGACTGGAAACGTCTATGTAAAGCAACATTAAGTGGGGGACAATACTTGGTTTGGCGATCGCAATTTCAAGAACTTTGTATAGAAACAGCTAAAAGAAATGCAGATGCGGGGTTTGGAGACCATAATATATAAATGCTCACAGGAGAAGGGCAATTTGCAGACGTACAGGATCAAAAATATTATACCCCAGGAGTATATGCTCAGATAAACGCAGCTGCCTTAAAGGCATGGAAAACTGTACAAGGACCTGGGGATCTACAAGGTAGCTTGTCCAAAGTAATTCAAGGACCTAATGAACCATATGCTGAATTTGCTGATCGACTTTTGAGAACTGCAGGTAGAGTTTTTGGAGACATTGATCAAGTTATGCCATTAGTTGTCCAATTAGCGTACGAAAATGCTAATAAGTATTGCCAGGAAGCCATCAGGCCATGGAAAAATAAAAAGGATCTTTCCATATATATACAATTATGTAAAGATATAAATGATGCCTTTGTCACAGGGAATATGATTGCAGCAGCTGTGAGAGATGCTGCCCCTCAAAATTTTACAAGAGCTCAACATAGACATTATAATCAATCAGGATATTCTAGGCAAAATTATCATAATCAATCAGGCTATTCTAGGCAAAATCCTAAAAGAGAAATAAGACCAAATTCATACCGTGCTCCAGGTTGCTGCCCCAGGTGTAAGAAAGGAAATCATTGGGCCAATAAATGCTATTCAAAATTTGACATCCATGGAAATCCTTTATTCAGGAATTCAAAAAACGGGGCAAGGGGCCCAATGCCCCGGGGCCCACAAATGTACGAGGCATTGGAGGAGGAGTATCCTCAAGCATCCACTCAGATGCTTCCCCGACACAATCCCTATTACCCATCCACTCCCTCGCCAGAGGAACAGGAGGAAATGCAGGATTAGACCTCTGTTCCACTGCCCGAATAGTGTTAACACCTGAAATGGGGGTTCAACTGATTCCCACAGGAGTCAGGGGACCTCTTCCCTCAGGGACTGTAGGACTTATTATCGGGCGAAGTCCTGAGAGCTTATTAGGTTTGCAAGTGACCCCAGGCGTAATAAACTCAGACTATAAAGGGGAAATAAAAATAATGCTTAGCTCACCCCAAAGTATAAGTTCTATTAATCAGGGAGATAGAATTGCTCAGTTGCTCCTCCTTCCAAATTTACATAAGTCATTTAAAATGAATATGCCTCTAAATAGGAACAATAGAGGATTTTGTTCCACTGATTCGAAACCCATGGTTTGCTGGGTTCGGGACTGTACAAGGAGGCCTATGTGTAAAATAAGAATCCAAGGAATAGAAATGGAGGGTCTTATAGATACTGGAGCTGATTCTTCCATCATTAATTTACGTCAATGGCCCAAACACTGGCCTCTGCAAAAAGCTTCAACCAGTTTAAGAGGCTTGGGATATAATAACCTCCCAGAAAA
This sequence comes from Tamias sibiricus, assembly GCA_025594165.1. Taxonomy (NCBI): domain Eukaryota; kingdom Metazoa; phylum Chordata; class Mammalia; order Rodentia; family Sciuridae; genus Tamias; species Tamias sibiricus. Next base: position 83,888,624 of record CM046660.1, read on the forward strand.
AAGTGCGGTAATTTTAAAATGGGAGGATGATGAAGGACATAAAGGCACGTTTCAGCCTTATGTTTTACCTAATCTACCGGTTACTTTATGGGGAAGAGATATTTTACAACAAATGGGAGTACACCTTGCAACCAAACCTGCAGGTGTTAAATGTAAAAATCTACAGAGTAATCTTAACCCTATAAGAAATCATCAAAAAGTACAGGGTAAGCTTAACCCTAAAAGAAATCATTATCATATAGGAAAAAGACATTTTTCTTCGGGGCCACTGAGAAAATAATTTTGAAAATACCATGGCTTTCTGATAAGCCAGTGTGGGTCCCTCAGTGGCCCCTATCTAAAGAGAAATTACAAGCGGCCCACCTACTAGTTCAGGAACAATTAGAAGCAGGACATATAGAACCTTCCACCTCTCCCTGGAATTCCCCCATATTTGTGATCAAGAAAAAATCAGGAAAATGGCGATTATTACATGATCTTAGACAAATTAATAAAACCATGCAAGTCATGGGCCCTACTCAACCTGGACTTCCGAATCCTATAGCTATTCCAAAAAATTTCCATGTTATTAGTCTTGATATAAAGGATTGCTTCTTTTCTATTCCCCTACATCCTCTGGATGCCCCCAGGTTTGCCTTTTCAGTTCCTTCTATTAACAATAATGGCCCTGATCAGAGATATCAATGGAAGGTTTTGCCACAGGGAATGGCTAATAGCCCCACCATATGCCAAATATATGTGGACAAGGCCATCCAATCCATTAAAAATAAATATCCAAACCTCATGTGTCTACATTACATGGATGATATTTTACTGGCCCACCCTAATCAAAAAATCTTATTTAATATATTCAGTGATGTGGTAGAAAATTTAAAAAAATACGGATTATATATAGCAGAAGAAAAAAGTTCAAACCAGATCTCCCATATTATATTTAGGATTTAAAATCATGGATACTTTTGTTAGACCCCAAAAAATTTTAATAAATAAAGAACATTTAACCACCCTCAATGATTTCCAAAAACTACTGGGAGACATTAATTGGCTTCGCCCTACACTAAACCTCACTACTGGCCAATTAAAACCTTTATTTGATATCCTTTGAGGGGACCCTGATCCATCCTCACCGCGAATATTGACTCCTGATGCTAGGAAAGCTTTAAAGGTAGTAGAAAAAGCCATCGAAGGAGCTCATTGTGACAGATTTGATTTAACTCAACCGCTGATATTGATTATTATTTCTTCACAATATACACTGACAGGAGTATTTTGGCAACAAGGGCCTTTATTATGGATACATTTGCCTGTCTCTCCTAAAAGCATAATTGAGTCTTATACCTCCATGGTGGCTAAACTTATTCTTCAAGGACTTAAAACTTCTACTAAAATATTTGGCATTCACCCTGCTACTATTATTACTCCCTATTCATCGTCACAGATTGAATATTTCTGCTTCAACGATAATGACTGGGCTATAGCTAGATGCTCTACCTCTGCAAATTTTGATAATCACCTTCCTAAGTCTCCTATATTATCTTTTTGTATTAATCATCCTATTATATTTCCACAGGTAATAAAAAATCAACCTATTCCTAAGGCATTTAATGTATTTACAGATGGGTCCTCAAATGGTACTGCTGCAGTAGTCACTACAAAGGAAAGTATGACTTACATAACTGCACACAAATCAGCTCAACTTGTGGAATTGGAAGCTGTGGTAAGAGCTCTGGAACATTTTAGAGACCAGCCCATAAACATTTTTTCAGATAGCCACTATATTGTACAAGCCGTCCCAAAATTAGAGTTAGCAGGACCAATAGCACCTCATACTCCAGCCTTTAAATTGTTTTATCAAATACAAAAACTTTTGTGGGCAAGAAAAGAACCTCTATTCATAGGCCATATTAGAGCACATACTAATTTGCCTGGCCCCCTCCATGAAAGTAATCAAAAGGCTGATGAACTTACAAAAACAATATTTATACTTTCAGCGCTACAACAAGCTACTTTATTTCATTCCCAGTTTCACGTCAACAGCACCACCTTGCAATGTAGGTTTAAAATCACAAAGGAGCAAGCCAGAACAATTGTAAAAGATTGTAAATCTTGTATGACACATTTGCCCAATCCTCAATTTGGTGTTAACCCTAGAGGATTAATGCCCAATCATTTGTGGCAGATGGATGTTACTCATGAGCCAAGTTTTGGAAAATTGCGATTTATTCATGTAACCATAGATACATGCTCAGGCATGATTTTTGCTTCCTTACATTCTGGAGAAAAAGTTAAAGATGTCACATCTCATTGTTTACAAGCTTTTGCTGCATTGGGCATCCCCAAAATGCTTAAAACAGATAATGGCCCCGCATATACGTCCTCATCTTTCAAAGAGTTTTGCGCAAAATTCAACATATCCCATAAAACAGGCATCCCATACAATGCTCAGGGTCAGGGCATTATTGAAAGAGCAAACCGCACACTAAAAGTTATGCTGTTAAAACAGAAAGAAGGAAACTGGAAAAATCCTAAGGACAGATTGGCAGTTGCCCTGTTTACCTTAAATTTTTTAACTTTAGACTCTGATGGTTATTCTGCTGGAGACAGACATTGGAACCCACATCAACAACATAAACCTTTGGTTTACTGGAAGGATGTTCTTTCAGGTACATGGAAGGGTCCAGATCCAGTGTTAATTTGGGGGAGAGGATCTGTTTGTGTTTTTCCAAAGCATGAATCCTCTCCAATATGGATACCATCTAGATTAATAAAGCAAGTACCAAATCAAAAGGATCAAGATGAAGTTGTTGAGGAATCAAGATTAATAAAAAAGGTACAAAATCAAGAGGACCATGATGAAGATATGGAATGATTCCCTTAAAAGAGTCCTTCAAAATACATCACAACTTAAGTGTCATTCCTCCCAGCTGGGACGAAGAGATCTCTCTTTAGTGTGCACACAATTGTATTTTTTTTTTTTTTTTATATATGTGTTTATGTCTGTGTATTTGTCTAAATTTCATGTTAATGTGATGTCACAAATATATGTTTGTATGTGCGTCTGTCTGTCCAGTGTGACATCAAAAATAACAAAGCGCTTGTGAATATATATATATATATATATATATATATATATATGGATCCAAATAACTCTAATTCATTTAAGTTTAAGAGTATTCAAATTGGGTAAATAATTTAATAAGTGAAGGTACCTTCAATTTTGTTTTATAGGTGTCCCAGGGATTTCTCTTTAGCGAAAAATATGACTAGGGCTGTATAACCTGATATTTTGGTGTTTTGACATAAGGTTGCTTATTTGTTATTAACTTCATTTGTTTAATAAATGATTAATTTCAATTATTTCAACAGGTAAAGGACTGCTGTATATGCAGAAACACGAGAGTTCCAGCTAACAAATTATTTCTCCAAAGTGCTTTTAGTTTTTCTTTAATCTATCTTTAATACAGTAAATACCCTCAGTCTTTCTTTGTTTTGTTCTAAACATGATGTTTTGCCAGCTTATGTTTGTGGGAGCTCAGGCTGCAATGTGTGTGAGCAGAAATCAACTTTAATTTTCTAATCTAATAATTCTATTTTTTAGTTTGACAACTCGCCTCTTGACTCAGTGCTGGAATAGCACTGCTTTTCCTTTAATAATTGATGCTTGAGTCTCTAGGGAGCGGGCCCTGAAGATTTGCCGGTGGCATTGTCTAGACATAAAAAAGACGGCTGCTGCTACAGATGCAGGGATCGCGGTCGCTGCAAGCATCCCTGCTGCTCAAATGTCAAACAACCTCACCAGCGGTGTGACCTCTGCTCTGCATGCATGGGGCCTCCTAGATCTACGTGTTATAACAAGTGGACATTTTGATCTTTCATTGTTTGGGACTTCATGGGACAGTACCTTGGGGGTATTTGTTTAGAGAACTCAGTGTGTTACTTGATAGAACTTAAGGCAGCTGATTTGTTTAAAGAATTTGATATGCTATGCAATTTGGCTCGTCACCAAAAGGCTTGTCGCCTTAAAGCCGCAGCATCTCCCCACAATTGGACGGCTGTTAGTCAACTTACACAGTCGATCCTAAAGGGCTCCATTGGATGGCTGGTTAGCCAATGACGGGTAAGATCCCCAGAGGGGGACAACCTAAGACAGGCACAGTCGCACGGGATAGTCTCATGTGGCCAACATATCAACCTAAGACAGGAGTCAAGGGCACAGCCTTGATTATCCGATGACGGGTAAGAATGTTGTTTGCACATACACGTCCTAGAGCATCCCCTCATTTAAAACAAAAGGGGGAAATGCAGGAGCCCTGTTTGGGGAGATAGCTAAGATTGCGGTTGACTATTGGGCCATAGACATTTTTGGGCATTTCCGCTTTCCGTAGTCTCACGGGATCTCGCGGGACTTGGTCGAGGCTCTCGAGAGATTTGAACGGTGACTCAGCAGATCGAGCGAGCGCCATTGCTGCTCGGGCGCATGGCAAGAGACCAGAGGGAGAAAAGACAGGGTTATCGCTATTGTGTAGATATATTGTAGTTTCTTGTAAGATTAAAGAATATTTTCGTCTCCATCCTGTCTCCGGACTCCTTCCCGTGGCGCTGCCGTTCCAGGCTGCAATCCTTTTCCGGCGACAACATAGGTGATTGACATAATCCAGTTCCACCCTGTTGTGAGACAGGATTCTCCTTTTATTTTTTGCTGGCTTTCAGCCCAAGGTTGTTCTCTGTTTTCTTGAGGTATTAGCTTTCCTTGGCTTGTGACCTCCTCCAACTTCAGAGCCTGCCAGGATAATTCTGCTTATGGAATGAGGGAGAAAAAATGTAAGTATAGTGACTCATTCCCATCCTTCACATTTCTGTTCTTAGGTCTCATCCATCTGACTTATTCAGCTTTTAAGGCTTCATGTAATTATATCAGGCCCATGTTGGTAATCCAGGATAATTGCCCTGTTTTAAGATAATTTGATTAGTTGCATCTACAAAGCCTCTTTCACTAAGTACCCTTGTATGCACATGTTTCAGAAGGCAAGGGTCAGGAGGACCAAAATCTGTCTTCTACATCTTCCATTACCAAAACAATCTCACAAGACAAGATTGAGTCAGCCAAGAGAGCTTTTCTTTTTGTCTATTCAGTTCTGTTTCTCTCTGGCCACTCTTTCATTCTTTTTCACAAAATGCCTCAGACCAGGACTAATTCAAGAATGGAGAAAGGTAGATGTTTATTTGTAATGAATATGTTTCCTTAAAGAGTGGGGATACAGAGAAAGCAACCACTTTTTAAATACTTGTATAGTATTAATCTTTCTTATCACATTAATTATACCAGCATGATTTTCATGAAAGTAACTTTTTCTATGCTTTCAATGTTAGTGGTTTTTCATCATGACAATCACCTGTTCATAAAGCTCTGACTATGAATTAAAATCCAATTTAACCCTTTATCCTCACCTGATGGTCAAGAGGCCTTGTCTTCATTGAGTGTTATATTTATCTCTGCTGTAATTTAAGACTTACATATCAGGGAGCATGGTCCCTTTATAGTAGCATAAAAATGATGGGACAAGGAAAGAGAATCAAAACCTTCACAGAGACCTGTCACCAGAGTGAACAGAAATAAGAGAGCAAATCTCCTTAAATTACATTTAAGTAATTCCACGATTATATATATGGAACATTGTGGTTAGTCAATAAAATGTATAATTAAATAAAATCAAAGTGAGAAAAAGTAAATTAAAGTGCAAATATTATCTAGACATTTCAACAGGTAATAAAAGGCAGTGGATAATTTTGGAATAAATATTTATGAGGCCAGATTGGATGGTTAAAAGAAAACTAAGTTCTGAGTCAGAAAGATCCAAGTCTGAGTCACTGTTCTTACCTAATCCATGTAATTTAGGTTTTTTGAGCCTGACATTTCTAACTTATAAAATGGGAATCACACTGCATTAGCCAGATGTCTATTGCAATGATGCTATTTATGAAACAACCCCCAAATCTCCATGACTTATAACAATAAACATACATTGCTTAGTCACAGCTCTGCAGATCATCTTGGAAAGGACTCTTTGATTTGTGTGTTTTGTTCAGGATTCTGTGTGGGCCATTTGACAGTGAAGTCTTGAGTAGCATCAGTTACTCAGGATATTTTCTTCTTATAGAGGAGGTTAGACACTCTTTGAGGGAGCATCAGAAACATGTGACATCCTTTAATTCCTAAGAGCTTCCACATTATCACATGTGTCAACACTTGCTTGGCCTAAGGCAGACTATGTCAGTGGAGTATTGATGAATACTCTTCTGATGGAGTTGAAAAAGAGAGAAAACTAATCTCTGAATAGTAATATAATTACTACAAAAAGTGACCATAAAAGTTTGTTTGTAAATCAAAGTAGATTTAGCTTTATGTCCAATCATGTAGGTGGAACACAGTGGGTGAGAGGTGGGTGGAGACAGATGTTTTCTGAAACATTTGTTGTATGGTGTGTGGATCTAGGACATGTTCTTTAGACCTAAGAGGAGGACAAGATAATCAGACAGGGTGGGTGGCATGGTTTTTGCAACAAAGCAAGGTTTGGGAAACATCTTCCACAAACAAGGGGAAAGGGAAAGGCTGCAAAGAAATTAGTTGAAACTTCTTTATTGAGACAGACTAAAAGTTTGGAGCTCCATGCCAGCCTTCAGAATTAAGGACAAGGCTCATTTAATGGGAACCTAGATTGTGGTGCTGCAGGCCCAGAAGCATGGGTCTGTCCTTAGTGATGAAAACTTGGAAAGATCTTCCAAAAAAAACAGCTTAATTTAACTTTGTCCATTAGAGAGAAAAGAGTCTGAGGTTATTGACATGTGTCTTGTGTGTGTTCGATTTAGGTGAAATAAGATATACACAGTTGCCAAGGGAAAGGAGACAAAATAAGAGAATGAACAGTTATTTCTGGCTATTTCCTTCATGGATGTATGATTCTAAGTGAGTGTTGGGTGTGTGTGTCATGAATCTGCTGTTTCCACAGAGTGTCAGGTGGTTCCTGAAAAGTGTTTAACTTCACTAACTGTATTCTAATGTTTAAAAATACACATTTTTTTTCACATAGAATGACCCTTAATGGCAAGATAATATTGTCTAGTGCCCAAATCAAGAAATAGCAAGTTTTTCTAACACTAGGCTCAAGTAATGGTAGAAGACTTTCTTCATAGAAAACACTGTGCAAAACATTGGTTTCCAATATGGTAACTTTCTGAGGTATTTTCAAGGATACTTTAATAATAATAACTTTCACTTATGTACTTACTTTAGAGCCCACATAACATCCAAGTCTAGTCAATAGTTTCTATCCCAGTCAGGACATCTATTATATCTAACTTACCACCTTCATGCTTGAAGGTGAATTTACTATTCATAAATGCTTGAAAAGTTGTTGGGTTGTAATATTCTTTAGATATGCTTTTTGACTAAGCTGGTTAATTGCCTTGTTCAAATCTTCTATAGTCTCACTGATTATTTTTGTTTGATCTATCAATAAGAGATATATGCTAAAATTAATTATTTTCAATTTCTTCTTTTATTTATTTCAATTTTACTTAATATCTTTTAAAGCTAGGTTATGAGGTAGATAGAACATTACCATTAGAATATCATCCTCATAAACTGAATCATTATCAAAACAGAGTGACTCTCTTTATCTCTATCAATGTAATTTTGCCTAAAAGTATATTTGGTCTGATAATAATATAAAATCATTAGATTTAAGTTAGTTCTTATTTACCTGGAGTGCATTTTGGCCTATTTAATTTCTTTCAAAAATTGTTTCCTTACAATTGCTTGTGCCTCTTTTAAGGACTGTAAAGTTGATTTTTGTTGTTGTTGTTGTTATTGTTTTAATTCTGTGTCTCTTTCTTTTTTTCTTCTTTTTCTTTTAGCTGGACATTTTTATTTTAAGTAACATGTTCATTTCATTTCAATTATGCCATTAAAGCATTAGTCCCATGAAATTATAGATTTTTATTGCGTTGTTCATTGGAGTTTCCGTAGAATCTAGAATGGTACCTTGCACAGAATAAAGATTCAATACATATTTGTTAATGAACAAGAAATAAATAGTTATGGCCATGAGGATTTGTGTCTACCATGTCTCTTTTTTTATAAAAATGTAATGGTATTTGGTGATTAAGAGGTTGTCCTGTGTTGCCAAACTGCATAGGTTCAAATCTTGGCTTTGGCTTTTATCAGTTTTGTGACTTTGAGCAACTTACTTAGGCTTTCTGTGCCTCAGTTACTTCATCTGATAATGGGGATGACAAGTCTCATCTTTCAAGGTCATTGTTAGGATTAAGTAATGTAAAACATGCAAACACTGAGAACAGTATTGTGTAGATAGTACGAGTCATATGAGTGCTGTTATCTCCCTTCCATTCATTAAATTAGAAGTTATATATTTTTCACATTTTAAAAAAAATTTAACTTGTCTACTTAACTACACAGAGTCTAAGATTAAAGTAAAAAAAAAATCATGAAACACTTTCATTCTGATTACCATCTCCTCAAAGACCTGTAAGATTACAATTCTTTCGACCAAGATTATACTTCTATTTTAACCCTTAAATTAGACATAATCACTATTGACATACACTGTCGCATATTGATATTAACTGTTAAGGTCATCATTCTCTCTTTTCTCTTTCAACTATTTGAAAATATTCTCAATTATTTTGTACTTAATTTTTTTTACATAATGTACCTACGAGCAAGTTTCTTTTTAATTTCCTATGCTGTTTGCATTTTGCTTTTGTGAAAATTCATGTCTTTCATCTGTTTTGAAAAATTCTAAGTCATTGTCTCTTTAAAAATTTTTCCATTTCTCTTTATCCATCCTCTCTTTCTAGGACTGTAGTTAATTGTATGTTTTACTCTTACACTCAATTTTCAACTTTTTTTACTCCTGTTTAACACACACCTTCTTCTTGCATATCTGAGCAACCACTTTATATCGTTCTCCAAGTTTATTAATACCCTGAACTACTCAATTTACCTATGTCCAAAAGAATTTCATTTTTCTATTTGCCATTTCTAGAAATTTTGTTTTCCTCTAAAATCTACATATGTGTTTTCTTTTATGTCTGCTTCTAGTTTCTTCTGCATACTTTCATATTCTCCCTTCCATCTGTAATAAGACAGGCAGGTGTCCTCACACCTTCCGTTGTAGGTAGAGCTGTTTTCCACTTCTTTACTCAGCAAGACTGTTATTTCTTTGTTTGAAGGTTGTTTCTACTTCAGCTTTCCAGTAGCTCCAAAGATTTATCTCCTGTTCCCTCTGCATATATCCCTTCAAATCTAGGCTCTATGAATTGGCAGATACGCCAAGGCAGGGCCAGTTGCCCAGCTTACTTAATAGTCTGGATCTAGCCTGGTTTACAAAAATAATTTTAGAAGAATATTTATCTCTAATTTTGGCTGTTCTAAACTGGAAACGGTTTCACCGGGTATTATGGTCACATATTTTCAGAAATGCATATTGTACCCAGCTTGTCCTCTGTGGCCCTGGGCTTTGTACTCTATGGGGACATCTGCACCTAGAGTGAAGCCTGTGCCTCTGAGCCCATGGCCCTGGCTTCCACAAGTAAGGCTCTGTCTGTAGAGTAATTTCTAAGAAGAAAAGCACTGGCATGAAGCTTAGTAACTCTGGAAGATTGTTTCCTGCCTATAAATTTTGGGAGTTTGACAACCTTCTTTCATTTCATCCAGTCTCTACCCATTCCCAAAACCTTGTGAACCTCCCATGTATTTCATAAGTATCTACACCATTAGAAAAGAGTACCCTTAACAGATCTTTCTTGGATAACTCCATCTCTATTCTGGCTTCAGCTGAGATGGTTGAATGGATTCATGCATCCTGTACTTCGTCTCTTCAGCAAAAGTTTTACAGCAACAAACTTGGCCCTACCTCCACAGCATAATTTTCCAATAGTGAATTTCCTAATTTTAGCATCCTTCAAAATAGGCTGAGGAGATCCCAAACTATCATATCCTGATTCCTACTTTGCTTACCAGTTCTTTCCTTAATTTGCCTGTTTATGCTTGCATTTTACTATAAGCAGCAAGGAGAAACCTGGTGGTAACTTCCATACTTTGGAAAGATCCTCAGCTAAATGTTAATGTTTATCATCTACATATTCTACTTTACACCCAGAAGTAGAATATGATTCAGGTAAGTTTTCTGCCACCATACAACAGATTTTTCTTTTATCCAGTTTCCTTTAACATGTTCTTCATTATCTTCTGAGATCTTAAAAGAAATAAACACAAACCCATTAATATTCATGTTTATACCAACATTCTGTTCGTGACTATGTATTCTCTAAGATAATGATTTTCTCTGCTGTGCTTTTCTGAATAACCTTTAAATTCTATATTTCTACCAATAATCATTTCAAGGAAATCTAGATGTCTTCTATCACATGTCTCAATTATTTCCAGAATTCTGTTAGTAGGCTTTTTGTGACTATGACCATAATACCTGATACCAAAAACTTTGAGATTTATTTTGACTCATGGTCTGAAAGGTTTCAGTCTATGGTCAGCTTGCTCTATGGCAGAAACATCATGGCAGAAGGGCATAGTGGTGGAAAGCTGTTCAGTTCATATTAGCTGAAAAACAGAGATGGGGAGGACCAGGGACAAGATATAGTATCTGAGGGCATGACCCTTAACCTATGTCCCAAGTGACAATAATTTCCATCTCCCGGTAGTTTAAATTAGTAGTCCAACAAATGCATCAATCCATTGATGAGATCAGAGCCCTCATATTCTAATCACTTCCAAAAAGCCCCACCTCTAAACATTACTGCATTGGGGACCAAGTCTTTAATACATGCAGTTTTGTAGAGACATTCCAGATCCAAATCATAACAATCATCTACCCATTAATAAATTTTAAGCCATTTCCACACAGTTGAATATTTCTTACTGAAGCACACCACTTTCTGGTATCAAAATCTGCATTATTTTCCTAAGTTTGCCAAAAAAAAAATAAATAAATAAATAATTTAAAAAAATCTATGAGCTTTATGGCAGAAAACAACATAAATTCACTCTATTACCATTCTGGATCCAGAAGTGATATCCACATATTGGCAGGATCACTTCCACTGAAGCTCCACAGAAGAGACCATATCTAGTGACTCCATGCATTGTTTGACTATGGCAGCAGGATTCTGGTCTCTGTCTACATCTTCACATGATATCTTTCCTGCTTCTCTGTATTCTCCTTTTCTTGCTCATATAAAGTCATTCATCGTTTGATATAGGTCCACTCTTACCCAGGATGACCTCATCTTGAAAAACTTAACTTATATATGATAGGTAAGACATGAATGGTGGTGGGAACATGAGGTGAAGGTGATAATTCTATAAACTGGGTCTACTGTTTTGAAAACCACATACTTTATTTTACAAAGAAATTTTCCAGAGGCCCTCCCCGGTGTAAGTCAATTGAATATGCTACCTTCCTCAGCAAACAACCTGTTATCTGCAGGAGGAATGCAGGCCCAAAAGATTCTTCCCTGCTGATAAAAAAAAAAAAAAAAAAAAAAAACAAGTTACCCTGAAGGGGAACTTTTGCCACATTTATACAGACCAGTTTCCAGAACCCAAAGAGACAGGATAATTAAAAGCAACCCACCCCCACCATAAAATCTGTAAGAACCAGTTCCAATTAGAATTGGTCAATATGGGGCAAAATGACCCAAAGTTGCCTTGGATCTTCAACAAGTCATTATAAAAGTAAAATCTCCCCTTCAAAAAAAAAAAATAGGTAAGATTATGTACAGAGGGATTAGAAGTCTGATGTAATTCTGCTGTTGGTCAAAAGTAAAGAGGTGAATCTGGATGAGATTTTCTAAAAATTTCCCTGGGACCCCCTATAAAAATGGAAGGCAGAAGTAGTTCATTATCCTGCCCTCCTCTCTGAAAGAACCCATTCATTCCTGTGAGAGCATTTCTTTCTTTCCTTTTCCTATCCCTTCTAATAAACTCATGCTTGCTACTCTGAGCAACCCATCTGAAATATTTTTGGCATGATCACAAGAACCATTGACTGAGAACATGCACAGTAACTTTGACTCTGTGGATGGTCTTACTTTGCAACATATCTACAAAGACCTTTATTCCAAATCAAGACACATTCTGAAGTTCTGAGTGGACATGTCTTTGGGTTGACACCATCTAGCCCACTTCAGATATTTTTTAATAATGCATCTGTTTTAGGTTGATATAAACTCATGGTTATTAAAAGAACCAAAGTCAAACTATCATGTTTCTTATTTTCCCTCTTACAAGAAAAGGGTCAAGGATTAAAATTTAATAATAACCAATACATGGAAATTCAGACCTGAAAATTGAAACTAAATGAAATAAAATGTGAGGGGCTTTTATGACTTTTGTTTTCTTTCTTACATTGCAATAACAATTTTAATTACACACCTAGGGGCACAGATAGAAAAATATCCTAACAATATGACAAGGCATGGTACATACAATGATTAAGGTTTAGCAGTGTGACTGCTAGAGGACACTGAAAATAACAAACCCCACGTCTCCTATTCACACTGAGATACAACATTCTTAAAAATAATTTTTTTTTTTTTTTTAAAAAACAAGTCGCTATTGCTTCAAGTTACTCGAAAGGATTTCACAGTCAGGATAAGAAGAATGTTGTGGCTGTCTTTTCCTTGAGATAATAAAAAGTTAAGTGGAACTCTGTTTCACTCCTGCTTCAGTGCCTATCCCATGCGAATGTAAATGTCCATCCTAATGGCATTTGATATTATCAATGCTTAAAGCTTTATCTGGTGGGGATCCATGAAATTCTTCTATTGTTGGTAGGGAAGACCTAATGGGAATTAACTATGTTGTGGCTGATACAAGAAGAGCATAGAAAGTTAAGAGGGAAGAAGAACTTGTCCATAAATTGATTATTTCTATCCTCATTAGTAACTCTAAGATGCAGCAAGTGAGTTACACGAAAAATAAATCAGGACAGATGTTTCTCAATGGCAATAACTGTCAGTTGTAATGAGCTAAAGACACATATCTAATTTTGATTACAACAATGTATAGAATGCTAAAGTCACAGCAAGTCCTAGGGAAATGAAGAGTTTGTCCTTGATACCAAGTGATGGGTGATGCCCTCCTTTCCCTTAACCATGATTATTTTACAGAATTTATCACCCTCATCCAGTGTTCTCAATCCTTGGCTTCTAGTACTACATTCCAATAGATACTTTACCTGTTGTACTCTTTGTTGTTATTCCTCTCCTCTATTATAGGGGTCTCTTTTTTCTGCTTGAAACAGAAAGCAGACATCTATTGTTACTGTTCAGTAAACAATTTACCCTACTAATAAGTAAATACTTGATAATTTGATAACCTTATATTAAAAGTAGTGTTATACTGTCCAGAGCAGGGCAGTCTGAAGGAATTAGCAAAGGGGCATAGTGAAATTTTGGGGTATGACAAATATGGTCCCTATCTTGATTGTGTGAATGGTTTCGCAGGTGTAGACATGTGTCAAACTTTTCTAATTGAGTAAGGTATCCAATTTAGCACATTAAAATATTCAGTTTATTGTGCATTGATTATATTCCAATAAAATGAAAAAAATAAACTTGCATTAATTAACATTTTTAACAATGTTCAACTCAATGAAAAATTTGAGTCAAAGAAAAAAAATTCGTTTCTTGGTCATGTTAGTAAGTCAGCCTCCTATGATTTGATTGCATAGAAGGTTGTAAAAGAAAAAAAAAATTGATTCCTTGGTCCAATGAGTAAGTCAGCCCTTTATGATTCTTGCCAGTTTTATTATAAACATCTGTGTCTAGTCTTCAGTTCTACCTTTGGGTTGCAGGAAGAAAATGTATCTTTCACTGCCAAGAAACCCCTACATTAATAGAACCAGATCTATCATTTTCTCTCTTAGCTACAGTCACCTAATTCCACAATCCTACAATAGTTTTCCCATCATTATCAAATGCTAGAGACATTACACTAGCTGGTGCTTCTGCTTTCTACCTCTCCTTCCACTTTTAGAAGGTGGAAGTCTTCCAAATTGTACTGTTGCAACAAGCCATAAGCAATTAAAACTGCGTACAGCAACAGTGATGCAGTCTTCACTGCTAACCACCTGAAAAGTAAGCTACCTCCAGAACCCCATCTTTAGTGTCAGATTCCTAATCCACTTTTGCTATAAATTGTCTTAGGCCCAGTTTCCTTCCTATATATGTAAGTTTTTAAAAAACTGATTTATGAAGGGGAAGGGGGAGCAATTGAAGCGAAAATGAACAGAGGAAAGCAAAGCAGGAATGTGTAACTAGAGATGCTCATCTTAGCCTAATATTATGGAGAACTGGAAGCACAACCTGCTCCCATGGTGCTAATCCTACATTGAGACCAGGTGTCAATAAATGATCGACCACAGGCTCTCCTAACTGAGGTGGACACAACCGCCAGTTCAAGGGGCCTCTGGAACACCTAAGTGCAATCCTTCAAATAAGAGGTCAGTTAGCAGCTGCCAAGAAACTGACATTCATAGTCTCTGAACAATGAGAGCAAAGGTTCACTTAAGGGAATCTAAGTGGTATTCCAATGGCATCCAAGACTTTGGTTTGCCATAGTGATAGCAATCTTACCAGAACTGACAAAGAAACAACATCTGGTTCCTTAGATTTTTTTTTTTCCTTTGAGTTGGTCATTGTTCTCTATTATTTTTCTAAAAATTAAGAGCATAAATGGCAAATAAAAATGGCATATATCCATAGTGAACATATGATGGTTTGATACATGCATACATTGTGATGTTAACTCAAGCTAATTAATATATTCATCACTTCACATACCTATTGTTTCAGAATATATAGGATTCACTCTATTAGCAATTTTGAAACATAAATTTCTGTTTTTCTTTATTTGCTTCTCATTTGTAGGGAGTAAATTTATGTACTTTTTCTATCTTCTGAAGTTGGATACTTAAACTGTTTTCAGTTTTAAATATATTTTTAAATATAAAATATGTACAGTATGTATATATACATGTATATTGTTTCTTCTTAATATCACTCCTTGTATATTCCACAAGATTTAGTGCTTCTTTTCATTATAATTTATCTTAAAATGTTTTCTACTATTGATTGTATTTTCTTTTTTGACAATTGGATATTTAGAAATCTATTTTTCAGCATTTAAAAAATTGTTTATAACATTTTTAAGATTAGTGCGTATGAATACACATGAAGATGAAATTCACTGTGATATATTCATATATGTACATAGAAAAGTTTGGTCAGATTTATTCCCTGTTCCTTCCTTTTTCTGTTCTTCCCCTACAATCCCCTTTGTCTACTCCACTGATCTCTCTTTTATCTTTTATAGAATCATCCCCCCCTTTTTTTTTCTATTCCTTTTTTCCCTCTTACTTTGGTCTACCTTTTGCATATGAGAGAAATTATTCAACTCTTGGCTTTCTAAGTCTGGCTTATTTCACTTAACATGATGCTCTCCAGTTCTATTAATTTACCAGCAAATGCCATAATTTCATTCTTCTTTATGCTCGAGTAAAATTCCATTTTGTATATATGCTACATTTTATCCATTCATCTGTTTATGAGTACCCAGGCTGATTCCATTGCTTAACTTCAAAATACTTATGTTTGGACTTAATTTATTTTAGATATTTCACTTTTACCTTTCTGTTACAAATTTATTATTCAATTCAACTACGGTCAGTGTCTACATCCTATATGATTAAAGTCTTTTGAAAATGGCTTACTTGATTCACTCTATGACCTAGCCTATGGTCAATTTTAATAAGTGTTCCATTAGCTTTTGAAAATAATATATAATGGGCTGTCAGTGTGAGTGATGTTCTCTTTATGTCAATTAAGTCAGACTTTAAGTTCAATCTTCTATATCCTTACTGATTTCATTTTCTATTTGTTCTACTCCCATACTGATTAATGACAAAGATATCTTAACATGTCTCACACTTGTATATTTGTTTATATTTCTTTTCAATTTCATTAATTTTTCTTTATAACTTTGAGGGCATATTACTAAGTGCATGCTTATGTATAATTGTTTTTAATCTTCCAGGCCAACTGACATTTTTACTATGAAATTTTTTGGTCTAACTTTATTGCAAGTATGCTTCTTATGTTAATACCTATTTTGTGTGGTATAATAATATAGACATCAGCCTTGTTTAAGCTACTCTTTACATAGTATATATTGTCCCATCCTTTCCATTTAAACCATACTGGCTTTTAAGATTAGAATAAATATTTTGCAAGCTACATGTTTTTGATTTATTGATGATTATTCAGTCAGACAATCTTTCTTATCTCCTGATTAAAAATATGCATAATTCTGATATGTGCAAGAATGGTGATAGAATGAGATGTGGTAAAGGGGAGAAAATATTCCAATAACAGCATTTTCGAAACCAGTTTTCTGAGAGATTATTGTTTGAGGGTACTGATATACATGTTCTCAAACATTCAAAATATCAAGACAGCTCTTCTTTGAAAGCATTTTAGTAACCCCTTCAGGTGATAATAGCTCTTAGTATAAAATCAAAAAAATTTCTCTAGTGGTTAGAAATTCTAACTCAGAATTAAAGATGACAAAGCAGTGGATAACATCATTGGGATTTGCTGAGACTGTGCCCACAAACATTTGAACATGTGGCCAGGGAATGAAGTCAGATATCCACATCAACACAGAAACACAGCCTCAATCATGTAGACACTTTCAGAGTAGTAACTACAGGTACTTTTACAGTGCAATGGTCAAATATTTATAAAGGACAAATCACAAGATGGTTGAAGTGTAAATAAAAGCAAACGCACTACCACATTCCAACCAATTCATTTGTTCCTATTTTTCATAGTGATGTGGATTGAAGAGGGCAACTTGTCTTTTTAAAAGAACAGAGTTCTGTTTGCTTGCTTGCTTATTTTGCTGGATTGATATATCCATCCTAGAAGAAGCTTTTATGTTTCAAATCTTTAATAAGTTCTGTATTTGAAATCTACTGGTGCTCTTTGTATCCCAATGTATTACAAATTGTAAAGCATGCTACTGTCATAAATACAAAAACACTGAATAAAAAAATTAAAAAAGAAATCTACTACTGTCTTTATAACAATTTAATTCAGAAAATTTTAAAATATTCAGGAACTTGCTTGAAGAGGGATCTTAAAAGGTAGATTGGGGGCAATACTGAATCCACAAATAACAGAATTTTAGTAGGAATATGATGTGGTCTGAATTGGGCTTTATGTGAAATTGGTTTGGCATTAATGTAGGATGAATAGAAGTCAGTTGAAGCCAATGGTGGGAAAACAGTTTAAAACTATTACAAATATCCAGGTGAAATATAGTGAATTTGTGAAATATATTATAGGCAAATAAATGGGACAGAAGGTTAGATACAAGAGATGCTATGGAAATAAAAGCTGTGTTATTTGTCAGATTTGGCAACAAATGAGGGTAATGAAAAAGTAAAAAGTGGAATTTCACTTTGGGAGGCTGAGGTAGGAGGATCGCGAGTTCAAAGCCAGCCTCAGCAATGGCGAGGCACTTACCAACTCAGTGAGACCCTGTCTCTGAATAAAATACAAAAAAGGGCTGGGGATGTGGCCCAGTGGTTGAGTGCCCCTGAGTTCAATCCCTGGTACCAAAAAAAAAAAAAAGTGGAATTTCAAGCCTTGAAGTTTTGGGAGATGACCACTAACTAAGTGTAAAAAGGATATTGAAAGGAAGATATTACACAGAGATAAAATGATAAAGTTCTTTCCACACATATTAATACATTTTAATATGCTATCCAAAGTTACATATTCTATTGCAGTCTGAATTTGAGAAAGAAAAAGAGGCAATGCCATGATTTTCAGAATGAGCTTTGAAGCCATAAAAGCCCATTGGGATACAATTATAGTATAGAGAAGGAAGGTACAGGACATGAACCAGAAATTTTTGCAGTTTTCATACTTATGGTGGAAGAGAGGAAGAAGAATCAAACAAGAACATTAAAAAAACACAAGTTCACAGGAAAAAAAGCAAAACCCCATGTTTCAGTGTTCCTGAAAACAGTTATAAGTAGGAATGGAATAGCTCTTACGTTCCAGTGGTGATTTCAGTAGAATGAAGAGGTTGTAAGCCAGATGGCAGGGGTCAGTAAGGAAGTATGTAGTGTGGAGTCTGAAAGCACAGATGTCCTCTTTAATAATTTTATGTTGAAGTTTGAGAAAATAGAGGTCAAATCAAAGTGTTTTGATTAGCTAAGATAGGCTTAAGTATATTTGTAAACATAAAAGAAACAGAATCTTTAAAAAGTGGTGCTAGAACAATTGGATATTCACATACAAAAAAAAATGTTAAAACATGGTCTAATCACAGACCTTACATTCTTCTAAAAAATTACTAAAAATGGATCACAGATCTAAATGTTATATGAAAAACCTTGAATTTGGTGTTGACTTTTTAGAAAAAAAACACCAAAAAAATAGTAAGTTGGACTTCATAATCATTAAAATCTTCTGTTGTACAAAAGACACTATCAAAAGAATGAGAAGATAAGCCACTGATTTGGAAAAATATTTTCAAAACACATATTCCATAACTGATTCTTACCCAAACATGCCAAAAAAAAAAAAAAAAAAAAAAAAAAACTCCTAAAATTTAACAATAAGAAAACAGACAAACCAATCAAAAAAATTAAAAATTGAAAAAGGGAGCAAAAGAACTGAACAAAATCCTCACTAAAGAAGATAGGTGACAAATCAGCATATGAAAGATGATTGGCTGGAGATACATATCAGTTTGGTAGAGTGCTTGCCTTGCCTCACATTACGCAGCACCACAAAAAAAAAAAAAAAAAAAAAGAAGAAGAAGAAAAAGAAAGAAAGATGATAATAAATGCTATATGTCCTTAGGAAATGGAAAAAAAAAAAAAAAAAAAAAAACAATGAGATGCCACTGCATACCTATTAAAAGAACCCAAATCCAAAACACTAACACCTGATGCTGGTGAAGATGTGGAACAATTGGGAATCACATTCACTACTGGTATAGTGAAATTCACTACTGGTGGCAATGAAAACTGGCCACTTTAGAAGGCAGTTTAGGAGTTTCTTACAAATGCAAATATACTCTTAACTATATAATCCAAAGCACAGTCCTTGGCATTTATCCCAAGATAGTTGAAAACTTAAGTCCACACAAAAACCTTAAGAGAAAGATTATAGTAGTTTTATTCAAAACTTGAAAGCAACAAAGATGTCCTCCAGCACTAAATGGATAAATAAATAGTGGTACATCCAAACAATGTGCTGTTATTTGGCAATAAAATGAAAGAAGCTATTAAATCACTAAAAAAAATGGAAAAATCTCAAATGCACATTACTAAATTAAACAAGTCAATCTGAAAAGGTTTCATCCTGTAATGATTCCATCTATACAACATTATGGAAAAGGTAAAACCATGGAGACATTTGAAAGGTCAGTGGTTGTCAGTGTTTGGAGGGAGGAAGGGATGAACAGGCAAAAAACAGAGAATTTTTAAGGCTGTCAAAATATTTTGTATTATACTATAATGATTGGCACATAGCATTTTACATTTGTCAAACTCATTGAATGTATAAAACCAAAAGTGAATTTGGATCGCAACTATGGACCTTCCCAAGTGCAACAAATATACCACTCTAATGAGTGATGTTAATAGTCCTGGAGTTTGGAGGCAGGGTGGGGCACATGGGAACTCTCCACTTCCTGCCCAATTTTGCTGTGATTTGAAACTAGATACATACTCTACTAAAAAACAAACAAAGAACAACAACAAAACAGAAGTAGACAGAGAGGACTTAGAAAAAAATGTAAGGAAGAAAGTGAATAATTGCTGTAATAAGAGATAATGTGTGTCTCGGTCCATTTTCTGCTGCTATAACAAAATACCAGACTGTATAATTTATAAACAGTAGAAGTTTATTTGGCTTACAGTTTGGGAGACTGAGTAGTTCAAGAGCATGGCACCAGCATCTGGCAATGGCCTCTATGTTGTGATGTAGAATGCCAGAAGAGCAAGCACACATGAGAAAGATAGGAAAATGGAGCTAAACTCATCCTACTCAGAAACTAATTTCCAGGATAATGGCATCTAATCACAAAAGCAGTGTCCCATGACCTAATTGCCTCTTAAAGGTCATATCTCTCAACACTGTTAAAATGACAATTAAATTTTAAATTTTACGTATTTTGAAGACTTGCAAACCAGAGCAGAGTATGTATGTGAAAACATGCAGAATAAGATTGGCATCTGGGAGCGAGGCACTTAGCAACTCAGTGAGACCCTGTCTCTAATAAAATACAAAAAAAGGGCTGGTGATGTGGCCCAGTGGTCAAGTGCCCCTGAGTTCAATCCCCAGTACCAAAAAAAAAAAAAAAAAAAAGGTTGGAATCTGGTAGATACCAAAAGATATGCTTTTAAAACTTAGATATCCATAAACTGAGCACATATTGCCCTTTAGAAAGGCTAACACATTTGAACATTTTTATATGTATATGATACAGTTCTTCTCATAAAAACTTAAAATTAAGACAATTTAGGTAAGAACACTTAAAAAATTCTATGACAGTGCTTGTACTAAAAAATTATCCTGGAATATATATGTTTATTGTCATAAGACAGCAAATGATCATTACTAAAGCAATCATTGGAGAATAAATACTATAAAATTTTATACTACAAGCAACTTGCAGACACTTATCCCAAATAACTAATTCTTCAATTTCTTTCATCATCCTACCACCAGTTTCTGAGTATACCTGAATGTGTGGAGCAAAAACAAAATTAATCAAATCCAAAACTTAAATCCTACATTGGCATTATTTTCAACTGTTACCAAAATGTTTTTGCAATAAAATAAATATTAAGGTCATCTTATTTTCTATATGATTTTTAAGCTTATAAAAGATAAAACCAAGTCCAAAGACTGGATTTATAATGGAAAAGATATAGGAAGCAGAGAGACCAATGTCATAAAAGATAACAACGATATCAAGATAATCTTTTGTTCGGGAAAGTTTTAGAAATCCTTATCATAGGATTTAGCCATTTGGGATTAAAATCAGAACTGTTATAGTGGGTATGCTATATGCACTGCAATCAAAAGTATCAAATCTGAAATCAATGAGCTAATCAAATCCTCCAAGGATCATTCCATAGTTTCTGTTAACTATTCCATTTGGATTCAATACTCACTGGACTCTAGTTTCAGCTATGTTTAGCATGTGTGTGACTGTAGGTAAAATAACAGCTTCCATTTCCAGAAAATGCATACAAATTACTTTTTCATGTGCTTTCCTCTATTCTTATACTCTTAGAGAAAGAAGATTGCTTTTTGTTGAGACCATTTTCCCATCCTCTGCTCCCTCCTACTTTGTTAATCTCTGCTTGCCCTCCCTCACTTCTCCAGCAAGTACACATTCACATTTACATAGATAGACATATAATTCACTCATAATATGGAACAAATACTTTTATATCTATCATTCTAAAATAGCCTGCTCATATGTGATTTTCTCTTTGGTTGTTTTTGAGAACAATGGCATTCTTTATAATGATGATGTTTATTTAGATAGGGCAAACTCAAGATCTAGTCTGTCTCCTGGAGGACTTCAGTTTAAGAAACAAAGCATGCCTTGTGTGTACACTCATTTCTCAGTAAATAATTCAATTTACATTTATTAGATATGTATGGTGGTTCTTGAACTATATATTTTCCCTTTTAAACAAAGGAAGGAGACTGGTGAACTATGATCTCAAAGCTTTTGTAAGTCTATGAAAGCAGAAACATTACAATACTAAACCAAAGAAAACACTTATTCAGTGATACTGTGTTTCCAAGTGGTCACCAATTACTGGATATAGTACATGTGTAGATAAATACTATTGTAGTCAGCATTTTTTTTTTTGCTGCTGTAACTAAAGATCTGACCAGAATAGTTGTAGAAGAGGAAAAGTTTATTTGAGGCCTCATGGTTTCAGTGGTCTTAGTCCTTCTAGGGGCTCAAATTGAGGCAGAACATCATGGTAGAGGGAAATGGCTCACATGATAATCAGGAAGCAGAGAGAGAGAGACTCCACTTGGCAGATACCAATATATACCCCAAAGCCATGCCCCCATCCCCCACCTCCTTCAGCCACACCCTACCTACCTTCAATTACCACTCAATTAATCCCATCAGGTGATTAATTCACTGGGTTAAGGCTCTCACAACCCAATCCTTTCCCCTAGGAGCCCTCTAACATTGTTTCACACATGAGCTTTGGGGGGATACCTCACATCCAAACCATAACAAATACATAATAGACTTTTCTTATTTGTAAAATGACTTTAGATGATAATTAGCAGTTTAATGCAACAATGATAAAGTACTGTGGAGTTCATAACCTCTTTAGAAGTAATATATATGACAATAATAGGAGAAAAGTTTGAGAAGGGAAAATGTAGGCATATTATTTTATGGTTTTCATATGACATGTGACTTTGTATAATATTATTTGAGAGACTTTGATAAGTTAGATATGTAAATCATAAACCTTAATAACTGAAAAGCAAAAATAAATAAGAAAAATATAGATAGTAATAAACATACATGAGATAAAATGGAATCATACAAATATTCTAATCCAATAATAAGCAGAAAAAGAGGATGAAGAACAGATGAGATGAAAAACTAGAAATATGGTTGATTTAAATCTATACCAACAATCACATTAAGTAAATTATAAACATATCTTAATTTGACAATTGAAGTATAGCATTCAAAATAATCTGTGAACTCTTTCATATCTCATTATTTCCCTCAAATATTCATAAATATTTATCCTTATTTTCATTATTGATCATGAGCAAAAGAAAATGCCTAAGGACTGAGTCTTGGAGCACTCCAATCTTAGAAGTCTAAAAAATAAGGAAACATAAAAGGAAAATGAGAAGAAATGACCAGAAGAAGACCACAAGAAATTGCTTGTCTGCTATTGAAGAAAGTGTTTCAGAAGGAGAGTGATTAAACTACATCAAATGTTACTGACAGATCAAATAAAATGACGAGGGAAAATTGACCATTGAGTTTAGCATCACAGATGTCACTGGTGACTTTGATAAGAGCTCTTCTGGTAGAGTACTTGGGATGAAAGCCTGCATGCAGTCAAGAATGAAAGAATTGGAGTATGTTAATATTAAAAGCTCAGTGAATTTTACTTTAAAGGGAACAGAATACTGGGATGGGGCCTGGAGAGGAATGTGGCCTTAAGCAGTTTGGTTAAACTTCCATTTTTGCTTGGATAGAGGGATTTCCTGGGATGCAGGACTTTAAACAAGGTAGATAATTGGTTGCAGATTTTTCACACTTTGAGAGAAAGGAGACAATAGAAGGGGAAGTTGTTATTACTGGACTGATAATCTTAAGAAAGAAAAATGAGGTGAAATTTGGCAAGGACAGATAAAGGAAGGGAGGCAGTATATTCAAGGCTACAGATACAAGTATGTTGGTGGAAACATGGAAACACCTTTTTCATGGTGTTTGAATTTATTCTCACACTTGTGTCCTCCTAGGAGATTCTTTGCTTTCATTGTTTTAAGTACAATTAGCCTGGAAAATATTTTTGTAGTATTTCTCCAGGTGATTTCATTGGAGGTCATTTCAGTACACTTACTAATTTCTAAATAACTCTTCAATTTATATAATTAATGATGTTAACTGGAAAAAGTGGTATCTTTTGCAATGGAACAGTGATGTAGGTCTCAACCTCTGTTCTGACTGGAATTACTGAGAATGTTTTAAGGGTCAACAAATTCTAAGACCTCGCGCCCATACCAAATAAACTAGACTTTCTGGGGTTCAAGTTCTGATATCAAGTATTATAAAAACATGTTAGTGTGCATCTACAACTAAGAACTTTCATAAATATTTGGGTTGCATTCCCTTTGTCAATGGGAATTATATATTGTATGTATCCAATTAGTTGTAGGAAAACAATATTAAAATGTTAAATTAGCATATTCTCTTCATAGACCACAGGTGAGTCATGTGCCCTAAGAGATCAGTCAACTTTTAATGCACTAATTCCATAAAGGTTATCCCTTTACTCTGCTAAAGATGCCTTCACTGTGTTCAAGCAGTCATCCAACAATGTTATTTTCCTAAAGAGCCACCACAGATGAGGTTCACTATTTCCCTAGTCTAAAACGGAACTGCAAATTTGTGCAACCATTATGGAAAGCAGTATGGAGATTCCTCAGAAAACTGGGAATGGGACGACCATTTGACCCAGTTATCCCACTCCTTGGTTTATACCCAAAGGACTTAAAATCAGCATACTATAGTGACACAGCCACATCAATATCTATAGCAGCTCAATTCACAATAGCTAGACTATGGAACCAACCTAGGTGTCCCTCAATAGATGAATGGATATAGAAAATGTGGTATATATACTCAATGGAATATTACTCAGCTTTAAAGAAGAATGAAATTATGGCATTTGCCAGTAAATGGTTGGAATTGGAAAATACCTTGCAAGCGAAATAAGCCAGTCCCACAAAACCAAAGGCCGAATGTTTTCTCTAAAATGTGGATGCCAATTCACTATAAGGAAGTGGGGGGGCACTAGGGAAAAATAGTATTACCTTAGATTAGGTAGAGGGAAGTGATGGGAGGGGAGGGAATGTGGGAATAGGAAAGATAGTAGAATGAAACAGACATATTACCTTACCGTATGTATATATGTAACTACATGACCAATATGATTCTACAACATGTACACTCAGAAAAATAAGAAATTATATCCCATCTATGTATGACATATCAAAGTGCATAAATGCATTCTACTGTCATGTATCACTAATTAAAATAAATAAAAAATTTTAAAAAAACATCCTGCAGACCTTTTGGAGGCCAATCTAATAGGACTCAGTTCTCAAATTTCTTAACCACTTTGCACAAGCATCCTAACTGAAAGAACATGTGATATGTTATGCTAAAATCCTTCACCCATTGTTTGAGGGTCTGAGCTACACATCTGGTGGGTGTTAATAGTCAAAATATCCATGTATAAGGTTTTATCTATGTAGTATGAATTATTGCCTTACAATATAGCAGTCTGTGAAGCAGAATGGCTGGGTTTGATATAGATGGAGAATTAAACTTTCATACTAGTTTCTTTGGGAAAAAACTTTAAGGAATTGCACTTTTGCTTACAAGTTCTTTTGAAGGATGTATTCTCGCTGATTAAATTGGAATTTACTCAAAGATGCCTTCTACCTTTTTAATGTCTAATATTTCTCCAACTTCTAAAACAAAGTAACAAATGGGCTCTTGATCCTGAATGAGCATGTAGGTATGAGACTATTTGATAGAATTTATTTTATTAACTTCTTCATGTATAGGCATTCCACAGTGAGAACCATCCCAAATTCATAGATAGCATTATATTCAATTCTATGCTCTTAACGATCCATTCATTATTAAGTCCATGGCATAAAATGTTAATTGATCATGGTACTGAGAATTCTGAAAATTGGTTTTCTCAGTATAGAACTTCAGATCTAGCCATTAATATTTGACTGAAATTAATACATGATTTTTTTATGGTTTAGATTGGATTAATTCATGGATATGGAATAACTGGGTGGTAACTATAGGCAGGTACAGTGTGGCTGGAGGAGGTAGGTCACTGCAGAAATGTCTTTGGGATGCATAATTTGTTCCTGGTGAGTGGAGTGCACTCTTTCTGCTTTCAGGCTCTCATGTCCTGAGCTGCCTTCCTCTGCCACTCCTTTCCACCTTGATGCTGTGCCTCACTTAAGGCCCAGAGCTATGAAGTCAGTCAACCCTGGACTGAACATTTGAAACTGAGATCCAAACTAAACTTTTCCTCCTCAACATTGTTTTTGTCAGATCTTTTGGTCTCACTACACAAAAGCCACTGGAAACAATATTAAACTGATCTGCTCTCTAGTTTCAGAGAGATTACATAAACGATCAGATAAAAGAAAAGGATGACAAAAATCAAGAAAAGGATGATCATGAATAATTAATATTCTCCTGATAATCAAGCTCATTAATATTCTCCTGAAATACAACAGGAATATGAAAAAGGAGGTGTAGGTATTGCAAAGAAATTTTAAAAAACTGTTTTTGGAATAACATAGTATCAACTAAAACTACAAGAAAATCAAATTTAAAATTATAACATACAAGTTTTGTGCAGAGGCCAGATATGATTATCTATCTATACACACAGAGATTCTCAAAGGTTTCCTAGATACAAGAAATAATCAGTAAGAAAATATAATAAAAAAGACACCACTACACAGAAGCAAAATACATACTAATATTCTAGAGCTAAATTTAATAATAAGTGCAGAGAAACTGTATAAAGGAAGCAATACATTTCTTCCAAGAAATCTAAAATAAGACAGAGAACTAGTATAGCTTGCATGGGGATAAATTGGACTATAAAGAGGACTGTAAAATTTATCTATAGATCTACTTCAGTTCCAGGCAACATGCTAATATTATTGAAATAAAGGGAAAATACACAAACCTATATGATCCAATTTTGAAAAATACTATTAAATGGTCACTTATCCTACTAAGTAAAATATAACATATAATTGATTATTAAACAATAAGATACAGGGATAGGCAACATTGGAGAAAGGACCAAGTGTATAATTCTTTAGTAGTCAATATGGTGCTTTTAAATCCTAGTCAGAACATATTACTACTCTACTCATAACCTTCTTTTGCCTTCCTAAGTCACTCTGAAACAATACCAAATTCTTCACAATGCCCTCAGGTCCCTCCATGACCCAGTCCCTTTCATAACATAATCCCCATTCACCCATAGCTTCAGCTGGGTACGCTTCTGCCTTAGGACTTGGCACTTGTTTCTGCTCTACCAAGAATGTTCTTCCTCCATAAAATTATGTGAGTGGTTCATCCATTTTACTTTTTGCTCAAAAAACATCTCAAAAGCATGGGTGACCCCAACTCTCTTAGAAGATGGTACTAAACATTAAAAAAAAATCAGAAAGCACAGAAACAAAGAATGAGGAAACATATCCTCTCCCAGTGTGACGATAAATTGATCCAATATTTCTAGATGTCAGTTTCTCCAAAATTACTAAAATGTTTCCGCAGCTTAATCCAGCAACACCACCTTTGGAAAAGCACTGGATGAGGACCACAGCTCCACCAATCGGTCCCCAAGTGACTCGGAAATTTTCCTGGCTAACTCCCTGAAGAGTCAATCTGTTCCATAATTAAAGAGGTTGATTGTGATGGTGGTCCCCTGAGTATGCCTGAAAAGTAATTCTCCAAATCTGCTAAACATCCACACCAAGGGTTAATCTTGGTTTCATTTTAATTGTTATTTCTGTTTTCTTCCCTCCATTCTATACATCTCTAAATGTTAAAGTGATCATCCCTGAGCCAGACATGGTGGCAAAGGCCCATAGGCCCAGCTTTGTGTGAGGCTGAAGCAGGAGGATCACAAGTTTGAGGTCAGCCTCAAAAACATAACAAGACCCTCAGCAATGGAGCAAGTACTAGTCTCAAAAAATAATAATAAAAAAATTGAATGAATAAAATAAAAAGGGATGAGGATGGGATGTAGCTTAATGGTAAAGAGCCCTTGGGTTAAATTCCTAGTACACACCCCCCCAAAAATGAAAAGTAACGAAACTAAGATTGATTGCTCTCTCTTCTGTTTTCAACATTAAATGTATATTTGACTTGTAATTAACCTCAATACTCAGAGAAAACCACTGCTTACATTTTAGTTTCTCTTTTCTTTTTCTATAAGTACAGACACATAATACATAATTGGGATATGATCTCCATAGCATATGATCACTAGCATTTTTCACTTAATATTTTTATATCAACATTTTAAGTAATGCCTGATTTGCCTATGACTCCCTTTCAGTATTGAATCTTAATTTAATGTGTCTTTACTTTTTAAATATCATTAAAAGAGGAATTGCAGAAACCTGAGACAGTGATCAGGCAAGTTACATATGAAATACTCTCTTAATTTTACATTAAATATCCTGCAAAGATGAAATTCTTTTGTTAGTCCAAACATTCTTTGACACTGGAACTAAAACAATTTGTCTTCAACAAAAGACAATCCCACTCCAGAGACAACAAGGCCAGTGGTTAAGCTTTATTATCTTTCTTTTAGAAGAAATTATGGAGTGTGTCATATTTGCCAATAATCTTTTTAAGTTATTGAAATACAAAGGAACCAATTTTAACTCAATTTACTTCTAAAAATATATAAATGAAAGTAAGCAAAAAGGA
The DNA here is from genome assembly GCA_025594165.1 of Tamias sibiricus. NCBI lineage: Eukaryota > Metazoa > Chordata > Mammalia > Rodentia > Sciuridae > Tamias > Tamias sibiricus. The sequence continues at coordinate 83,917,041 of CM046660.1, forward strand.
TTTCTAAACAATGGACCATTAGGAAGGTGTTGCACATTCTTCTCTGTCATCAGCATTATATATTCTGTCTTTATTGTAAAGAGTAAAGAAACCTAACTCACTGCTTACAAAGAATATAAAAAAGCCATAGTTTATTATGATTGTACAGTATTGTCAGAAAGCATCCCGACATAAACTTTTAAAAAGACATTGGCTAGGAATATATCATGCAGATGGCCATAACTTTCTACCCACCCCTCTAGTAAGGTTAAAAAAAAAATTTCTATATTCTGCAAATGTAATAGCATAGGGGAAAAGGGTCATATCTCCCCTTATCCAAGCTAAGTTCATTGGCTGAGGCCCCTATAATGAAAGATTAATAGGAGAAAAATTGAACTTATTTAAGTTTTACATGACACAGGAACATTTAGAAATAAAGGCTCAAAGAAATGGGAAAAATTGTATATTTTTATGCAGTCTTACAGAAGTATTTCTGGAGGACGAAAGTGTGAAAATCCAAAAGGCAACTTCACAAGCCCTGTTGCTCAGATTCTTTCCCACTTTTGTGTGGTATTCTGTGCTTCCGTACATAGGAAAGAAACCTCTGGAATTATGGTTTTATAATCCATGTTAGGAGAAGATCAGAGAATTGTTTTATGACCTGTTTCAGGTGAGAATGCTGGGAAAGATCAAAGAGATCTTCCTTTTATTTTCTCAAATGTCATATTTTGGGGTTGAGTGTCCTGAACCCAATAATTCTCCTGTCTGAAACCTTCCTAAGAAGTTTTACAGTTCATAAACTAACAGACCATTGAACTTGTCTCTTAGTCCTCAATCTTATTCTTTTCCAGGTATAAGTCCAATTAACAATTAACAGTGTGTTTCATTTCAAGAGGTAGTGTTGCATGTGTGCATCCACCAAAGTCTATACCTAGAATTTATTTTATGCTTATTTTGTCCCAGTCACTATTACAACACTTTACATCTTAAAATTTATTTATTTATTTTTTAATTTAGATATATTTTATGTATTATTTTTATTTATTTATTTTTATTCTAATTTGTTATACACGTTTGCAGAGTACATTTCATTTCATATTACATATAAAGAGCACACTTTTTCAAGTTGCTGGTTTAATATAAAGTATTTTTACAACAATTGTGTCTTCATACATGTATTTAGGGTAATCATGAATAACTCAGTCTGCCATTATTCCTATCCCCTTGTCCCCTCTCCTCCCTCCCCGCTCTTTGTTATATTTGAAGCTCTTTCATTCCTCTCATTCTCTCACTCTTGCCTTTATAACTTAGTATCTTCATATCAAAGAGATCATTTGATCTTTGGTTTTTTGAGATTGGCTAACTTCACTTAGCATTATTTTCTCCATCTCCATCCATTTACCTGCAAATTCCATGATTTTATTCTCTTTTAGTGCTGAGTAGTGTTCCATTGTGTATATATCCCAAAGTTTCCCTATCCATTCATCAGCTGATGGGCATTTGGGTTGGTTCCACAATCTAGCTATTGTGAATTGTGCTGCTATAAACATTGATGTGTCTGTGTCCTTGTAGTAATCTGTTCTTAAATTCTTTGGGAATAGGCCAAGGAGTGGAATACCTGGGTCAAATGGTGGTTCCATTCCAAGTTTTTCTAGAAATCTCCATACTACTTTCCAGATTGGCTTCATCAATTTGCAGTTCCACCAGCAATGTAAGAGTGTGTCTTTTTCCCCACATCCTCACCAGCATTTATTGTTGTTTGTATTTTTGATAGCTGCCAGCATTTATTGTTGTTTGTATTTTTGATAGCTGCCAGCATTTATTGTTGTTTGTATTTTTGATAGCTGCCATTCTGACTGGAGTAAGATGAAATCTTAGAGTTCTTTTGATTTGCATTTCTCTAATCACTAGAGATGCTGGACATTTTTTCATATATTTGTTGATTGCTTGTATATATCATCTTCTGAGAATTGTCTGTTTACTTCCTTGGCCCATTTACTAATTGGGTTATTTGTTTTTTTGGTGTTAAGGCTTTTAAGAGCTTTATAAATCCTTGAGGTTAGTGTTCTATCTGATGTGCTTGTGGTAAAGATTTGCTCTCATTCTGTAGGTCCTCTATTCACCTCACTGATTGTTTATTTTGCTGAGAAGAAGCTTTTTAGTTTGAATCCATCCCATTTATTGATTCTTGTTTTGAGTTCTTGAGATATAGGGGTCTTTTGAGGAAGCTGGAGCCTAAACCAACAAGATGGAGATTTGGGCCTACTTTTTATTCTGTTAGGTGCAAGGTCTCTGGTTTAATTCCTAGGTCCTTGATCCACTTTGAGTTAAGTTTTGTGCATGGTGAAAGAAAGAGATTTAATTTATAACATGAGGATTTCCAGTTTTCCCAACACCATTTGTTGAAGAGGCTGTCTTTTCTCCGGTGAACATTTTTGGCACCTTTGTCTAGTATAAGATAACTGAAGGTGTGTGGGTTTGTCTCTGAGTCTTCTATTCTGTACCATTGGTCAACTGCTCTATTGTGATGCCAATACCATGCTGTTTTTGTTACTATTGCTTTGTAGTACAATTTAAGGTCTGGATTAGTAATGCCACCCACTTCATTCTTCTTGCTAAGTATCAGTTTAGCTATTCTGGGTCTCTTATTTTATCAGATGAATTTCATGATTGCTTTTTCTATTTCTATGAGGAATGATATTGGAATTTTGATTGGAATTGCATTGAATCTGTATAGTGCTTTTGGGAGAATGGTCATTTTGACAATATTAGTTCTATGAACAAGGTAGATCTTTACATCTTCTGAGATCTTCATTAAATTCTTTCTTTAGTGTGATGTAGTTTTCGTTGTAGAGGTCTTTCACTTCTTTTGTTAAGTTGATTCCCAAATATTTTAATTTTTTTGAGGCTATAGTAAATGGGGTGGATTTCCTAGTTTCTCTTTCTGAGGATTTGTCGCTGATGTGCAGAAATGCCTTTGTTTTATGAGTATTGATTTTATATCCAGCTACATTGCTGAATTCATTTATTAGATTTAGAAGATTTCTGGTGGAATTTTTTGGATCTTCTATGTATAGAATCATATCATCTGCAAATAGTGATAATTTAAGTTCTTATTTTCCTATCCGTATCCCTTTAATTTCTTTCATCTGTCTAATTGCTCTGGCTTGGGCTTCAAGAACTATGTTAAATAGGAGTGGTGAGAGAGGGCATCCCTGTCTTGTTCCAGGTTTTAGAGGGAATGCTTTCAATTTTTCTCCATTTAGGATGATGTTGGCCTGGGGCTTAGCATAGATGGCCTTTACAGGTATGTTCCTGTTATCCCTATTTTTTTCTAGCATTTTGAACATGAAGGGATGTTGTATTTTGTCAAATGCTTTCTCTGCGTCTATTGAGATGATCATATGATTTTTATCTTTGAGCCTGTTGATGTGATGAATTACATTTGTTGATTTCCTTATATTGAACCAACCTTGCATCCCTGGAATGAAGCCCACTTGATCATGATGCACTATCTTCTTGATGTGTTTTTGTATTCAATTTGCCAGAATTTTATTAAGAATTTCTGCATCTATATTCATTAGAGATATTGGTCTGAAGTTTTCTTTCTTTGATTTGTCTCTGTCTGCTTTTGGAATCAGGGTGATATTGGCCTCATAGAATGAGTCTGGGAGTGTTCTCTCTTTTTCTAGTTCATGAAATAGTTTGAGAAGTATTGGTGTTAGTTCTTCTTTAAAGGTTTTGTAGAACTTAGCTGTGTATCCATCTGGTCCTGGGCTTTTCTTGGTTGGTAAGTTTTGATGGCATCCTCTATTTCTTTGGTTGAAATTCACCTATTTAAATTGTGTATATCATCTTGATTTAGTTTAGGCATTTCAGGTGTCTCAAAAAATTTGTTTATGCCTTCGTTATTTTCTATTTTATTGGAGTATAAATTTTCAAAATAATTTCTAATTATCTTCTGTATTTCTGTAGTGTCTGTCGTGATATTTCCTTTTTCATCATAGATATCGGTAATTTGTGTTTTCTCTCTTCTTTTCTTTGAAAGCCTAGCTAAAGGTCTATCAATTTTATTTATTTTTTTCAAAGAACCAACTTTTTATTCTGTCAAATTTTTCAATTTTTTTTGTTTTAATTTCATTAATTTCAGCTCTGATTTTAATTATTTCCTGTCTTCTACTTCTTTTGGGGTTGATTTGTTCTTCTTTTTCTAGGGCTTTGAGATGTAATGTTAGTTCATTTATTTGTTGACTTTTTCTTTTTTGAAGGAACAAACTCCATGCAATGAACTTTCCTCTTAGTACTGACTTTAGGATGTCCCAGAGATTTTGGTATGTTGTATCATTGTTCTCATTTACCTCTAAGAATTTCTTAATCTCCTTCTTGATGTCTTCTGCAACCCATTGATCATTCAATAGCATATTATTTAGTCTCCAGGTGTTAGTGTAGCTTTTCTTTCTTTTTTTTATTATTGATTTCTAATTTCATTCCATTATGATCTGATAGAAAGCAGGGGTAGTATCCCTACTTTTTTATATTTGCTTAGAGTTACTTTGTGCATAATATATGGTCTATTTTTGAGAAGGATCCATGTGCTGCTGAGCAGAAAGTGTATTGGCTCATTGATGGGTGATATACTCTATATATGTCAGTTAAGTCTAAATTATTAATTGTATTATTGAGTTCTATAGTTTCTTTGTTTAACTTTTGTTTGGAAGATCTATCCAGTGGTGAAAGAGGCATGTTAAAATCACCTAGAATTATTGTGTTGTGGTCTATTTGATTCTTGAACTTGAGAAGAGTTTGATTGATGAATGTAGATGCTCTATTATTTGGGGCATATATATTTATAACAGTTATATCTTGTTGATCTATGATCCTTAAGCAGTATGGAATGTCCATCTTTATCTCTTTTGACTAACTTTGGCTTGAAGTCTACTTTATTTGATATGAGGATGGAGACCCCTGCTTGCTTATGTAGTCCATGTGAGTGATATATTTTATCCCATCCTTTCACCTTTAGTCTGTGGGCGTCTTTTCCTATGAGATGTGTCTCTTGAAGGCAACAAATTGTTGGATCTGTTTTTTTGTATGCTAGGCATTTTCATTACAAAGTGCCTTGGTGTGGACTTGTTGTAATTTTGTACATTTGGCATCCTATAGGCCTCTTGTATTTGATTTTCAAATTCATTCTTCCTGCTTGGGAAATTTTCTGATATTATTTCATTGAAGAGATTGTTCATTCCTTTTGTTTGAATCTCTGCACCTTCCTCTATTCCAATAAATCTAAAATTTGGTCTTTTGATGGCATCCCATAGTTCTTGGATATTCTGTTCATGGTTTCTTACCATCTTTACTGTGAGGTCAACTTCATTTTCAAGATTATATATTTTGTCTTCATTGTCTGAGGTCCTATCTTCCAAGTGGTCCAATCTGTTGGTGATGCTTTCTATTGAATTTTTTAAGTGGCTTACTGTTTCTTTCATTTCAAGGATTTCTGTTTGGTTTTTTTTCTCAAACTCTCTATCTCTTTCTTGAAGTAATATTTTGCTATCTGGATTTGTTCTCTTATCTCTTTGTTGGTGTGATCGATGGTTGCCTGTATTTGATCTCTTATCTCTTTGTTGGAGAGATCCATTTTTGCCTGTATCTGATCACTTAGGTCATTTTTTAAATCCTTTATCATTCTAATTATGCATATTTGGAACTCCTTCTCTGATATTTCACCTACTGTGCTTTGTGTGGTTTCCGTTGTAGTATCTTGGTTTGTTTGGGGCATTTTCCTCCCTTGTTTTCTCATAATGTCTATGTATTTTCCTCTCTTGCAAGGTAAGCCTGAGGTATTACAGCTTCTGCCCTTTTGTCTTAGAAGGTCCCTCCAGGTTACCCAGAACCTCACTTTTTAGGGAAATATCAATATTAAATCTTTCAATGTACCCAATGTGTGTTCATATATCAGTTGGTTTCTATTTTATATTTACAGTTTTGTTGCTATAAACAGAAATGATGAGATCAGTTATCTTATACTGTATAGTGTCTATGTTTGCGTGGTGGTTTACAGTATCTAATGATAGAAGGCGGGACTTAGAGGTTGGCTTAAATGTTTATGAAGTAAGATGTTAGAAAATAGAGGTATTAGATTATTTGACTAGCGAGAGTATAATCATTAGGATTTGGCTCTTAGTAGAAGAAGCCAGAGATAGACAACCCCTGTAAGATTCCTTGTTAGTTCACAACATCATAACTGGTTGCACCTTCTGGTGCATCCTGGTCTCTAAGGATGTTAGTGATGTCTTACCAGGACCTTTTTGTTGTTCCTTGGTCATAGTGTAGCTAACTCAGTTTTGTGGCAGTGGTAGCCTCAGGCCTATAAGTATATTGGTGTTGGGTTGAGTAGCTACGGGATCCCAGTTCGGTGTGTCTCTCCGGGCAGACACAGGTTGCCTCTCCAATTTGCGGGTGTGGAGCGGGCTTGTCTCTCCAGATCCCCTCCTGGCTGCAGTGTGGTGGAGCAGGCAGTCTGGCTTTCTTCTCCCCACTCTCCTCCTCCTGGATCTCCTCCCAGTCTAGCTGTTTTGGTGGGGGTTGGGCAGGCGGGCAGCAGGGCCCCTCCACAGGGTGGAGCCTGCAGTTCCTGGTCCTGGTGATGGCGTGGGCTGGTGGTCAGGCTGGTGGCTGGGCTGCTCCTTCCAGCTGGTGTCTACTGCTTGTTCTGGTCACAGCTGGGCAGGTCGCAGTTCCTCAACGAATGGACGGGGCCCTTCCTCTGGTCAGGCCCTGTCTGTGGGGAGCTGCTATTCCCAGCCCAGAGGTGATGGCTGTGTGAGCCAGCAGCCAGGCCAGAGCTGGTGGCCAGGCAAACTACATCTTAATATTTATACATATTAACTAACTGAATCCTCATAACAGTCCTACATTGTAAGACTACTATTTATCCTCATTTTATATATGAGAATAACAAGCACAAAGTAACTTGCCTAAGACCAGAGTGTATTGAGGAAGGGAGGCTTTGTTTGAATATACTGATACCTGTGGGGAAAAAAAAATAAATGTTTTAAGAGTTGCTTTAGTTAGTTTTTGCATCACTTTGATCAAAATACCTGACAAAAACAACATAGAGGAGAAAAATTTAATTTGGTTCATGTTTTCAGAGGTTCAGTCCACAATGGGCCAACTCCATAGCTTAGGGACAGAGATGAGGCAGAACATCCTGGTGGAAGGGCATGCAGAGGAAAGCAGATCAGGACATGGCAACCAGGAAGCAGAGAGAGCTTGCTCACCAAGGACAATCCCAAAGGCACACCTTCAGTGACTACATACTCCAGCCACACCCTACCTGCTTTATTATCACCCATTTAATTACATGGAGGGTTACACTGAAGCTCACAATTAAATTATTTTACCTCTGAAAACTTTTGAATTTTCTCATACATGTACCTACAGGCACACTACATATCTCCTTTTTTTTTCTTTTGGTCCAGTACTAGGGGTTGTACCCAGAGATCCTTTACCACTGAGCTACATCACAAGCTGCTGCTGCTGCTGCTTCCTCTCTTCTTACTCCTTTTTTTATTCTTTTTTTTTCTTCTCCTCCTTCCCCTCCTCTTTTTTTTTTTTTTTTTTTAAATTTTGAGGCAGGATCTCAATAAGTTGCTGAGGGTCTAGCTAACTTGCTAAGGCAGGTCTTGAACTTGTTATCCTCCTGCCTCAGCCTCCTGAGTTGCTGAGATTACAGGTGGAACACCTCTTATCTAAACCATAACATTCTGCTCTTGATCTCTAAAAGATAATCTCCACCTGACAGTACAAAATACTTTTAGTCCAGTTTCAAGAGTCCCTATAGTCTTAACAATATCATCATTACCCAAAAGTTCAAGTCCAAAATCTCATCTGAGACTCAAGGCAAACTCTATGAGAGTAAAGGAAAAAATCAAGTTATGTATATCTAATATATAATGACACCAAGTGAAAATTCTCATTCCACAAGGGAGAAATAATTGCATAGAAATAAGGGATGGAACCAAAGAGAAGACAAGTACTATATATCTATGTCCAGCATCCAGGGCACGTGGCATGGCAATATTCTTTCCAAAGGGCTTGTGTAGCTCTACCCCTTTGGCCTTGCTGGTAGCAGCCCAGGTAGCCTCTCTCTTGGCTTGTCTTTTCTTCATTCATATAACTTTCCTTGGCAGAAGTTCCATGTTACTGGTAGTTCTTAATCTTAGGGGTGTCCACTGTTAATTCTGGCTTTCTTCTTATATGGTCATATGGTTATACATCAAGCTCTCAGGGGCAGCCCGCAGGTACTCCTGATACACTTTTTCTAACCTCCTAACCATCCTTGAAAATCTGGATGAAAGCCTCCATAACTCCAGAATCCTGCATTTTTGAAGAAACAACAACATCTGGTAGCCAACAAGGACTGTCACCATCTCCATCATAGCCAAACCTCCTGGAACTGTGGCTGCAGCAATTTCTGAGTGCCTATGCAGCTGAATAAGGTGAAACAACTTCCCATGGTCCCCTGTGTAGGCAGGGTACACCAATGATTTTTTTCAAAATAATTTTTACTTTTACATCCTTGAGCCTGTGATAGGTTTTGTCTTGCCAATTTTTGAGGTGCTCTCAAGCCATCTTTCTTATTATTTTTGGATAGAGTAATTAGCATCCCTTTAGTAGCTCTAATATCTTTAACAATCACAACATCCTTAGCCTAAGTATTACTTGCACTTTTCTGGCCAAACTGCAAAATTTTCAAATATTTTCAAATAGCTTTCTGCTCCTGATAATCATAGTAAACTTGGCTAACCACCCCACATCAATATCCATATCATGGCCAAGAATGCTGTACTGATTAAAAATTTCCTCCATCAGATTAATTTCCTCCATCAAATTAATTCATAATCTCTAAATTCAACCTCACAAAAATCTCAGGACATGGACAAAATGTAGACAATTTATTTGCTAGAACATAACATGAATGGCATCTAGTATAATTTCCAAATAGATTCTTCTTCCTCTGGAACCTCTTGAGCCCCATCTTTACTGTCCACACTCCTATCAACTTTCCAGTCTTCTAAGCTCAAACCAGAATCGATATTTTTTTTATAACATTCTAATCTTTTCCAGTTTGCATCATTAAACTTTTCAAAATTTTTCCTCCGCAAGCCAGCTCTAATTTTTTATGAACCACATGGTTAGGTTAGTAGTAACAATGGCTCTGCATTTTACAACAACTTCTGTTTTAGTTAGCCTTTGTGCTGATTTGACCAAAAGATCTGAAAAGAACAACATAGAGGAGAAAAAGGTTATTTTGGCTCATGATTTTAAAGGCTCAGTCCATGGTCAGTTAACTTCATAGTTCTGGACCTAAAGTGAGGCAAAAACATCACAGTAAAAGGATGTGGCAGAGGAAAGCAGTTTAGAACATGACAACCAGGAAACCAGGAACCACAAAGAGTTTGGTTCACCAATAACAAAATATAAATCACAAAGGCACACGCCTAGTGACATACTTCCTTCAGCCACAATCTATCTGCCTTCAATTACCACCCAGTGAATCTGTATCACTGGAGGATTAGATTACCTCTCTCGAATTTAATCTTTTCACCTCTGAAAATTTTTGCACCATCTCGCACATGAGCTTGTGAGGGACACCTCGTATCTAAACACTAACAATAGTATTATATCTAAACAGGCCTAGTTTATTAACTAGTTATTTTAAGTGTTTATGCCCATATTACATAAGTTGCTCCCAAGTGTCAGAAAACAAGGTAAGAAATATAATTTTATTTTATAAATGTATCATAATTATATGTTCTAAGTCTGATAGAAGGATATAAAGGGAAAACTGTGGTTTGATGATTCTTATCTTAAGTACATAGGCAAAATACTAAATATTAGCAAATAGAAAAGACTAAATACAAATTTAATATATAATTTATTTGGACAGAGTAACATAGGCAAGATAAACCTCCCATGATATATATTATGGCCAGATTTATTTGATCTACACTTTAGTTTGCAACCATTCATTTAAGAACACTGAAAATATTCTTTTTGCTCTTTTCTTCCTCCTATCATGATTAGGAGTTATTTCTCTGAATAGCTATGAAAAGAGAAAAAGAAGAGCTTCCAGTTGATTTTAAGAGAAGACTTTACATGACACTATTGTCTAGTAACTTAGAACATTGTTCCTACACAGGTAAATGATGGGTGCAATTTTGTTTTTATTATGTCTATTTTCTTAAACTGTTGTTTTACATATCAATAAAACTGAGATACAGGCGATTTCTATAAGTTTCACTAGTTGGTTTTTGTGGGGTTTTTTTTTTTTTTGTTTTGTTTTGTTTTGTTTTGTTTTGTTTTTTTGGTACTGGGAATTGAACTCAGGGACACTTGATGACTGGACCACATCCCCAGCCATTTTTTATATTTTATTAAAGACAGGGTCTCACTGAGTTGCTAAGTGCCTCGCAATTGCTGAGGCTGGCTTTGAACTCAGATCCTCCTGCCTCAGCCTCCCAAGTACTGGGATTACAGATGTGCGCCACTGCACCCGGCTCACTAGTTGTTTTAATCTTAACATTAGATGTCCTCTGAAAAAGAATCTGAAATGAGGTATATGTGAAGGCAATTTATTTTAAAAATGATTTCAGATCACAGCAGTGGAAGATTGGTAAGAACAAAACAGGAAAAGGGGATGAAGCAAGATAAGTGTACATCCTCCAGCTGATCTCCACCACAGAAAACTGAGGCACCATCTGACCACAGGGCTCTTCAAGAAATGGTATACAATGCTTTACAGACATCTTCAACTAAGGAACAAAAGAAGGGAATGTTTATCTTCTAGCTCTACTATTCAGAGATCAGTGATACCCTGTGGAAAACTAACACTTTCCAGTTCTATACCAAACATGTGTCAGTGCTGGGTATGGTCCCCACAGGTATCCCTGCTGTGAAATCTGAAAAACTCTGGAGAAGAAAAATAAAGATGATAGAAGGTTCTACAGAGACATTTCTGTACAAAATTAGCTGTCTCACTCACAGAATAAAAAGATGGACAAAACTATGAACCCTTTACATCCAAGTATGACCCTCTTGGTGTAATTACTTTTCTCCATGTTTTACTCTATGACATAAAAACTTCAGTGAATATTTAACTTATTATGTAATAGGAAATAAAGCTAATAAAAATAAAAATGTAGTTTCTGTCACTAATTGGCTTACAATCTAGTGCAAAATATAGGTTAAAAATTACAATACAGTGTGATGAGGTACATTATTAAATTCTTTTTTTTTTTTTTTTTTTTTTTTGTACTGAAGATTGAACCCAGGGCACTTAATTATTGACCCATGTCCCCAGCAGCCCTTTTTATGTTTTTATTTAGAGACAAGATCTCACTAAATTGCTTAGGGCCTCACTAAGTTACTGAGGCTAGCTTTGAACACAAATCCTCTGGCCCTCAGACTCTGAAGCCACTGGGATTACAGGCATGAGCCACCATGCTTAGCCAATTATTAAATTGTTGATGCTTTGAGAGGGTATAGGAGGGACAACCTACCTAGAGTTGTGGGAGTTGTAAAATCTCTCAGGTCATATAAATTCAATCTGAATATTTCACTTCTTATAACCTGTACCATTTGTTCTACATTTTTTTCTGAATCTTTGAAAAAAATGTATAAAATGATGCCAATTTTAACCTATTTTCAAACAGCACAAAACTCTGCTAGAATCGCCATCACCTGACACATCTCTTCTTTAATGTATGGAAAGAAAATTATGATTTTACAATTTGAATTTGAAATTCATTTTAAACATAAGTATCCCCATTTTCAGATTCTGTATATTTTAAGTGAGAGAAAATGTTCTCATCCTCTTCACATTTTCCATTTTGCTTTTAAAGTCTGCTTATAAACACTACTTGTGATTCTTGTATATAATTTTTAATGTATTCTTTACACTCTAAAATCTCTAATATGATGTAACAAACATGTTCAAAGTAAAACATGAACTGACCATAAAACTTCCAAAATAATATCTGTTATTAAAATAAATATTTATGAATAATGTTATGGTTTGGATGTGAAGTGTCCACCAAAAGTCTTGTATGAGATAATGCAAGAAGGTTTAGAGGAGAAATGATTGGATTATGAGAGCCTTAACCCAATCATTGAATAAATCCCCTGATGGGGATTAGCTGAATGGTAACTGAAGATAGGTAGGGTGTGGATGGAGGAGGTTGGCATTGGGGGTGTGGCTTTGGGGTATATATTTTGTTTCTAGATGGTGGAGTTTCTCTCTGCTTTTCTGATCATCATGTGTGCTGTTTCACTCCACCATATGCTTCCACCATGACGTCCGACCTCATCTTGACCCCTGAGGAATGAAGCCTGCTGTATATGGATTAAGGCCTCTGAAACTGTAAGCCCTCAAATAAAATTTTCCTCCTCTGCAATTGTGCTGTTTGGGTGTTTTAGTCACTGCAGTGAAAAATCTAACCCAAACAAATACACATTCTGTTTTCTGAAAATAAACACCTTAATGAAAAAAAATGTCAAAATTATTAGCCAATAAGCAAGGTATTTAAGTTTCAAAGTTATTGCACATCAGTGTCTGAAATATTTTGTCCATATTTATGTCACTTTAATCCTAACTGCAGTGGTTAATACATGAAAAATAATCATAAATGCATATATCTCTTTTGGAAAGAAAAATATTAAATATAGAAAAGAGTTAAGTTAGACAGGAACACCTCAAAATAAATACTTTTAATTTTAATGCTACAAAGAAGGTCTTAGTTCTGCAAATTGGCACTTGATAAATACAGTTTTGAAATTAGAATTATGCCATAATTTATGGTTTCAAAATAGCTCTGTTTTTAAAATTCTTTCTTTGGTTATATCCAAAAAGGAAATCATTTTCAAAATTGCTATAAGTGAGAATATCTTAACAATGAAGTGAATTTGGCTTTGCTTATTTGTTAGCACCTTGATATTCCAAAGAGATAAAAAGTTGGATAATTTATAGAAATTCTTAACAATTAGCAGAGATTTTATGGCTTAATAGAATAGGCATAGATATTTCCTGAAAATTATCAAATAGTATGTTTCTCTATCTTCTGCCTCATCTGACATTTGGATGACTCCACAATGGCATTCTGGCTTTGCCTTGCAACCATCTCTGCCCACAGTGGTCTCATACCATAACCTTTGTGCCAGGGCACAAAGTAGGGAATTATTAAGGTGGAGAGGTGGAGCTCAGGGTATAGAGGCTGTGGTGTACTTATGCTGAACATATGTAGAGATGATTAAGCAGTAGCTATAGATGTGGGTTAAGTCTATTATCCCATCTCTGCCACCCTTTTACTTAAAAAAAAACGGATGTTTGAGAAGGGGAGACCACAGAGATGGTATTTTGGTACTTGTTTCTCTCAGAAGTAAGGGCAGAACTTAGAGGCTGAACACCTGCTCTCCACTGATCAGTGCAGAAATACCCTCCCCAAGTATTGGCAAGTATTGGCCTGGTCTCCTTGATGTGTCTCTTGGCTCCATGAATCCTCCTCTCACAGAGAAAAGTCATATTTTTAAATAAATCATTTCACTAGTCCCTCTTTCAATCTCCCTTTCTATTTTACTCAGGGAAACCTACAAAGTCTTTTCATTGTTTGCATGACCCTAAGCTGACTCTCTAACCTCATTTCTTCCAATTTCCCCATCACACTCAACCACATACTCAACCACAATTTAAGACAAACACAAAGCAATTCATATAGTGTTTGTATTGCTATTGCCTTTTTCTTGGAATGTTCCTTTTCAAGGTAGCTCCATGGCCTCACCCCTGTGTCCAGGTCTCTGCTCCTGTATTTCCTTACTGGGGCAGCATTCTACCCATGGATATAAAAAAAAATCATCCTCTTTACTACTTTCTATGCCTTTCTCTTTAGGAGCCCTAATTAAGGAGATAGCTAAGATTGCAGTTAGCTGAGAGCCATAAAAGATGTTCAAGTTTCACCTGATATTCATGCATTTATAAAAGAATCTTTTTTTTTGTCCGTGAACAATGTGTGACACACCTGTAAGCTCGAGCTGTAAGCACTTGTCCTTGTTAAAGCAAAATGTATTTAACCGGGTAAGAGTTAGTGGCTAGGTGGTTGGAATTAGTGTGGTCGGAGTTAGAGTTGGTTGGAGTTAGAGTGGTTGGAGTTAGAGGAGAATTGGAGTTGCGGTTGGAGTTCGAGAGGTTGCTGGAGCCGGAGAGAGAAGTTAGAAGAGAGAAGAATAAAAGAACTTTTTCATTTCCATCCTGCCTCCGAATTTTCTCCCGCAGTGTCATAGCTGCAAGCAGCAGCAGCAGGCAGCTACATTTCTCTGTTGTTCTTTTTTTTTTCTTTACATCATATATCACCTCACATAATCAATGTGTATTTGTTTCATTACTGTCTTCTTTTGCCTCAGAATTGGAAGTGACTTGGTAGCACTAACTTTATCTGTTTTGTTCAATGATATTTATTCCTTTAGTGTCTGCAGCAGTCAGTGACTGTTACCTTGTTGGCACTCAATAAATAGTTTTTGAAATGTAGGGAAAGAAAGAAGGAAAGGAGGAAAGGACAGAGGACAGGAGAAGAGTGGACAGGCCAGTCTAACAAAGTTACTCAATTTTCTTAGCACTTTCAATAAAATTATAGCCTCATCAATCATAGCAAATGCCAAAAAAAAAAAAAAAAAAATCATGAAAATTCCCTCCAGTTGCAAACATTGCCCACTGAATCACAGTGTGAGTTCCATTTGCCAAGGTCACTACAATATTGAGGAATTAGGATATTTTATTGAAGGGTAGCCACAGAAGATTACCCATAAGTTTATAAAATACTCATATTATGACTTCAACACTCTTAACCTCTTTCTGGGCCACTGGATGTTGGATGCTAAATGTAGCAGGGTAAAACTTGACTGTATAGAATTTTCTAGACTCGTGGACTTTGCCCAACTATAACAATGCTGGTGATTAGAAATCCATTCATCAGCAGACTATATGGGGCACTGACAGGAAAATGTCCTTGATTACAAAATTGCCCACATTTTCTCTCAATAGAATCTATCAGTATAGATGTATCCTGTGTTTCCACTTCAGCAAGCATTCCATCAGGAGGACAGAAATGGAATTCCTCATTCTGGACTCTGTACTTTATGCTCTGGAAGACGTACTATTTTCTAATACTATAACAGCTTGTGTCCTAAATAAATATGAAGAGGAAATGCTAGAATTAGAAAGATATTTGCTATGCATGCAGGACTTGATCAAATGTTTAAACCACCATTCAACTACCTCTAGAGGATAACTTGGGTGTTGCAGAAAAATAATTTGCAAACTTGATTCTCAATTTTGTTATCAAATAATTTCTAATACAGGACTAAAAGTAGATACACTTTTTCTTCCTTTGCTTCAAAATTTAAATTTCATAGTCAATGAAATAAGTAATCCCCAGTGGAAAAAGCATTCATACTGGAATCAGAAGACTCAGATTTTATCTCAGTTCCACCAATCTTCATCACATCAGGATTACTATCTGGGGAGGTACAAATATTTTAGCCTGAAGGAATAAATCAAATAATATCTACTTTGAAAGATAGTTGAGAAGGTCAAATTAGGAAAATGATGAGCACATGTCTGGCACAGTGAAGTACTCCAACGATACCAGTTAATTTTTTCTGTATCATTTAATATCATATTCTAAATTATTGCATGGAACCAGAAAGGTCAAAATATAGTTTGAAATGAAGTGACCTAGCTCCCCTATTATATTCTCAGGTCAGGTTAACACTAGTGTTGTGCTTTCTCTCTGCTGTTTTATATAGTTGATGTTCACACAAAGATCCTTTGTCTATTAAAATGATCCATGATGAGGACAAATATAGTGAAATGATTGTTTCATTATATAGTTATTTTGTTATACAATTCTTCCCAAAGCATATTTTATTCATTTGAAAGTTTCTGTAATGCAATTTAGTATCTTCATTGCAAATATATATATATATATGTGTGTGTGTGTGTGTGTGTGTGTGCATATACATATACCAGAAAATTTGCTCCATTACTTCCTCTCTCCTCTTCCCTAAAAGTCATTAGGAAAGAATGAAGTTTACAAACTTCTGGCAGCTTGTAGTTGGTTTCTGAGGCAGCCTGGCTTTCCTTCTTATTTTGCTTTGTGGTGATATGTCAGGAAGGTTGAAGAATATTTTCACATCTATAAATATGCTCTAGGTGATATTGAGCTCTGAGAACTCTTTTGGCTGCTATTGTTTCAGAAGTCATCTCAAAAGTTCATTATTTAGGCTCATTACACTGTACAATCATACCATTTTTTTTTCTGCTGACTTGAAATAAAAGTTATCTGTTAGCAAAATGGGCAAATTTTTAGGCAGTCAGTTTTCTAATTAAGAGTCTTTTGCCCCTCAAGGGGTAGTTGGTTGTGAATTATAAAAAAAAAAAAAAAAATCAGACTTGACTTTAATTAATAAATTTTAGTCTCCTAACATGAGACTAAAATATGAGAACTTCAGGTGCTCTAAGCTCCACTCCCTTGACCTCAGTCCATTCACTACCTTATATTTATTAATGCATTTCATCTGATAAAGAAATCTATTCTTTGCAAGGTCTCTACCCTGTAAATTCACAATGATAACTTACTATGATGAATGTAAATGGAGGCTCATATTTATATAAAGCACAGAAATAGTAACCATATATTCAAAAACAGTTTAAATGTACTTATGTATCATGCACACATTTACATGCCATCCAATCAATAAATTACATTCTAACCAATAAATAAATTATAAACAAAAGTCATTATTATAAACTATAGCACAATATGTTAATAGATGGAGAAGGTTGTTGGAACCACAAAGATTTTACACAGAAACACACACATATGAGTGTTTCTGTGTGTGTGTATTTATACATATATATGCACATATGTATATACATATATATATTTGTAATATATATATGCCTATACATACATGTAGCTTCCAGACTTCTAACAGTTTGTATATTCAATTGTGTACAGTACTTTACCCTACAAAGTTCAGTAAGGCATCTATTTCCATTGCTCAAAGCCCTCTTAAAAGACAGACTGTGCAGTGCATATGGTTCGGCAGCTTGGAAAATGGAGATCTTGCAAATACCTCTTAGTTACATATGCCAGATGTGAAAATCAACAACAAAAACTCTCCTGAGTCATCCAGGGGATGAGATAATGGAGGCTGATTAGTACTTAGGTGTTTTTCTCGTACATACTAAGAATGGAGAATGTTCTTTTTACTTTTTTTCCCAAGGAAAATTAACCATCATTCTTTTATTATCCGATATAATCTAATCTACAAATCACTAATGAAGTACTAAAACAGCTATGTTCTTTTTACTCTCTACAATTTAATCTTAACTAAACCCCAAAGAATCTCTACATAATGAAATTTTAGATAGAAGGAAAAACTAGTAGAAAATGATTTTGCCTGTAATACTTTTTCTTTAGATGAAATTGTTGAGATAAGTATTTCCTTTAATTTGCAAAGCTTTCCTTCTATACCAGGTCAATAATGAGACTTTATCTAACCATGCTATCACTATCACTGTTTCTGTTCCATATTGAACTAAAAGTCCTGCCTAGTATGGTGAAAAGTTAAACAGAGTTTGAGTTTGAGATTTCATTTACAACAATATCCAAAATGGGAGAAAGAAATTTATCTACAAAACATGTGAAAGATATTTTTATATGAACTTACACATTTTGAGAAAATTTGAAGAAATACAAATAAAAAATAAACTTGTTTTGTTGCTGCATTGATAAACTCACAGGTCATTTCTCTACATATTTATCTACAGATTTTAATAAAATTGCAATTCCAATCAAAATTTCAATAGATGTTGTAGAATTTGGAGGTGCTTCTAAATATTGTATGAAATATCAAAGGGTAAGCACAAAGTTCTTTGAAGGAAATATTCATTGTGAATGGACTGATTAAAATAACTAACAAAGATTATTACAAAGCTAAAATAAGTAAGGCAGTGTTCTATTTGTGCAGAGCTGTACAACTAGGTGCATAAAGAGTATAGAGAACTTGGAAATAGACCAATATATATGAAACTTAACTATGAAAATGTTTCATTTCAGGTCACAGTAGAAATAATATACAAAAAATAATATTAGAGCAATTGGTTTTCCACTTAATAAACAATGAACCCACATCTCACACTATGCATGAAAATCTATTCCAGGTATATTAAAGTATTAAATGTGAAAAACAAATTTTTTAAAACTTTAGGAGAATGTTTAAAGGAGCACAGGAGGAATTACACTCCCAAATTTGATACAAAAAGCACAAACCCATAAAGAGAATACAAAGACAAGTCATGAATTGAGAGAAAATGTCTGTGACATGGACATGTATAACCAAAGAGATTAGTGTTTTTTTAATAAAAAATCCAAATACTGAATGTTTTCTCTGATATAAGGAGGCTAGTTCACAGTGTTGTTGGATGGGGGTACATAGGAGGATAGGAGGATTAGAGGAACACTAGAATGGTCAAAGGGAAGGGAGGGAGCAAGGGGGGAGGGAGGGAGGAAAAAAAGAAAAAAGAAAAGGTGGTTGAATTAGATGGATATCATTATCCTAAATGCATGATTGAAGACCTGAATGGTACGAATATACTTTGTATACAAACAGTTATATATAAAAAGATGCTATATATGTGCATTATAAATTGTAATACATACAACTATTATAAATAAAAAATAAATTTAAAAAAAAAGAAAAAGACTAATAGCACTCTAGAAAATAGGTAGAAGTATAAACAACTATTTCATAGAAAAAGCCCAAAAGGATAATAAACAAGAAAGAAAGAAAAAGAAAGAAAAATGGTGCTCAAGACTCATAACAAATTAGAGAAGTACTCAGTAAAATCACAATGAGACTTCATTTTACTTATTCAAAACATGCAGGAATGAAAACTTTTGACAAGCCCAAATAGTGAGGAGAATATGGAGAAGCAAAAAGACTTCTCATGCACAGCCAATGAAAGTGCATGTTTGTACCATCAATTAGGCACTTTGGCATAATTAAGTAAAATGCAGGTTCCACATACAGCAGGATTCTTGTTTAGACCCTAAGGTAAACCAACACAGCAAACCATACACACCATCATGACATCATGTTATTTATTCTCGAAAAAATAAAAACAGTTTATGTTTATCTGTTATGGTTTGGGTCTAGGAATGTTCCCCTCAAAACTCATGTGTTGGGAAATGCAGGAATATTCAGAGGTAAAAAGATTGTATTATGAGAGCTGTAACTTCAAAAGTGGATTAAATTGGGTCTGGGGCTGTAGCTCAGTGGTAAAGTGGTTGCCTCTCATGTGTGGGGCACTGGGTTCGATCCTCAGCATCACATAAAAATAAATAAAGATACTGTGTGTTCTTCCACAACTAAATAAGTATTTTTTAAAGTGGATTAAATTAATAATTTATATGAACTACTGGGTGGTAACTATAGGCAGGTGAAGTGTGGCAGGAGGAAGTAGGTCACTGGGAATGTGGCCTTGGACTGTGTCTGTTGATGGGCTGCTTCCTCCCTCTCTGCTTTCTGACTGCCATGAGCTAAGGAGCTTCCCTCCTTTGTCACACTCTCCCACTATGATGTTCTTTGTCTCACTTCAGGCCCAGAGTGATGGAGTTGGCCAACCATGGACTGAGACCTCTGAAACTGTGAGTCAAAATAAGCTTTCCTCCTCTACAGTCTTTTTGTCAGATATTTTGGCCATAGCAATGAAAAACTGACTAATCGGCTATCCAAATATCAGTTAATAAGAGAATGAAATAATAAAATGAGATTCATGTGTAAATATATTTTAGAAAGTTAGGTATAGACAATAAAAATAACAGAACTATTATTATAAGACTCAGGATGAATAAATGTTGAAACAGTATAATGAATGCTTTTTCATTAAATATTATAATAAAAAAGGAAAGCAAGTAGAAAAAGAACACACAGATATACTACCACAAATATATAAAACCAAAAGAATATAAAAGTAAAGAACAGATTATTAAGGATCTGTACAATGGTAGAGAAACTACAACAACAATTTTGTTAGTTTTTCATCACTATAACAAATACCTGAGTAAAACAACTTAGAGGGAGAAAGATCTGTTTTGGCTAGATTGCACTATTGTCTGGGGCCTGAGGTAAAGCAGAATATCATGGCAGAAGGGCAAAGAAGAAGGAAACTGTTCAGGAAAGGAAGCCAGGAAGCAGAAAGAGTGAGAGCAAGAGAAAAGGAAAAGGCACAGGAAATACCCTTCCAGGATAAGGGCCCAGTGACCTACCTCCTCCAAGTAGGCACCTCCTGAAATTTTTGCCACCCCCCATAATGCCATTAAATTATTAATCCATCAGTATATTAATCCACTAATGTGGTCAGAACCCTCTTGATCCAATCACTGCCCAAGAGCTCCATTTCTGAACACTGTTGCACTGAGGACTCAGCTGTCAACACACGAGACTTTGGAATACATTTCAGGTCCACATCCTGACAGTAATAATGAAGAAAAAGATCAGATATTTGGGACTCCCAGGAGGGAATAAGAATGATGAAATCAGGCCGAGCACGGTGGCACACGCCTGTAATCCCAGGGGCTCAGGAGGCTGAGACAGAAGGACCGTGAGTTCAAAGCCAGCCTCAGCAACTTAGCAAGGCACTAAGCAATTCAGTGAGACCCTGTCTCTAAATTAAATACAAAATATGGCTTGGAATGTGGCTCAGTAGTTGAGTGCCCCTGAGTTAAAAAAAAAAAAAAAGATGAAATCATTAAGGCACACACACATAAACTATGCAATACCATTCTGCTCTGTTAAATATGTAGTGGACATACAGGTATTAATTTTGATCTTTGTACTAATTACAGTATATGTGTGTATATATTCAAATAAAATTTTCATATACTTATGTGTATCAAATGTTTTATATAATGAAAGCTTTTAAAATTATACTACTCTAAAGAACCACCTCAAAATATTTAGACCACCTATGTGAAAATGAACTCCTTCTTTCACTTGGCTCCCTGTCCTCCTTTGCTGGAGATTGTGGTAATGTATCTGGAAGCAATCTGGTGTTCCTGCAGTTTTTGTTTGGATGAGTGATTTACTTTGTGGATTACATGAATTAAGCTTACTGAACACCTTAAACTGTGAGAAGTTCTCTTTTACCTTTTCAAAATTATAATATTAATACTAATAACAGTATTCAGTGATGATGTTCTCATTCAATTTATATTTCTGTCTTCATACTTATATTCCACTGTCCTAAATAAATTTCCCAAAGAAAAAGAACAATATGTTATCAATATAGTAAGGTGGAATCATTTAATACTGAAAATAATAAACATGAAATTTATGAACAGATATCCAGTCTACAAAAGCAAATAATCTAACAAATGAATAGAGTAAAAAATATATCGATGACAAGAGATGCCTAGTGTGTGTTTTTAACTCAGATTTCAGATCACAATGATAAGTCTATAAGGCTGTAATCATAATCATTTAGGCTGTGTTGGGCTGGATTCAGTCAATAACAAACAGCTTACAAATATTTCATGACCAAATTTTAGGTTATAGCATCTTTCTCTAGAAAAGAAGATTCATAAATGAAAATTGCTAAGTTAGGAAATGGAGAAAGGCATGTTTCGAGTATTCCCAAGTATCTAAACCCTGGAGAAAAGCAAGTCAAGCTTGCTTTAATCAACTTATCTGAGCATGTCATAGATCCCTTTCTGGGTGCATATGGTTGCTGACCCCCAGAACTACTCTTATTGCTTAGCCAAGCAACTCTTCAATACTGCTACAGAAGCAATAGGCAATTCCTACACAGAGAAAGATCATTACAAGCTCAAGTTTTATTTTGTTTCTTGGAGATAAGGATGAAGATATACATTTATAAGCAGAAAATTTTAAGCATCAGAAAAATAAGTAAAGTCAAAGCGGTCTGGGAATTTACATAGGTGTGTTCACAAGTACATTGCAAACTAGAGGACTTTTGAAAATTCTGTAGTCTTGGGCACCCACACATAAATTATTTATAAGAATTTATATATGTATATTTTCTGAATATCTAAAGTATTCTCAGTGTTTTACAACATCAAATCACAAATGCATCATAGAGGAATGTCTTCTAGCACATTCTTCTTGATCTGAGTACTTAGAAGCTCATTACCTGTGTTGTCTTTAAGCCCGTTTCCATGATTAAAGCAGGATTCTTCTTTAACACTTATGATTCCAGAATTTCCATCATATTCTGCTTTATTTTTGTAAGCATAAGTTTCCATTTGTAGCTCTTGCTTGTAACTAGGATTTTCACAGGCCTTTATGGTACCTTTATGCATTAATGAATTAATGAATTAATATAATTTATTAATATTAATGAATTAATGCATTTCAATTGTATTAATGAAAGAATATATCCATGACCTCTGTGACTAGATGAGTCTTTAATTTTAGAGCACAGGATAAAGATTTCCCTTTGCCATGTAGAAGAATTAATCTCTTCTACAAATTTTCTCCCTGTACTCTTTTCCAATGGAATATAATATTTTAGTACACATTTGAATAAATAGGAAGATTGTGATCTTAAATGTAACCATAATCTAAGCAACCTACTTACTACTTTAGATCCTGCTTCTAAGTGTTTTTTAAATGTCCCCCAAACCTGCCACTTGAATCTAGATGCAGGCTACAATGGCATAAATAATTTTTGAGAGAGTTATAACAGCAAGAATAAAAATGAGTTTTGGAAATCAAGCACAGTTACACAAAAACACAACAGGATAAATAGTGCAGACCCAAAGAACAACATGGCCAGTTTAAAAGGCTGGGACTCTTAACTGTATATTAATTTTCACTTACATACAGTTTGATTTCATCAAGAAATGCTATGCAGAAATTTGAGGACCTTGATTACAGCTTTTGCCATTATCCAGCAGGTATTTTTAAAGAAGGCAATAAGATTTGGGGGTGAAAAATGAACCTGCTGAAAGAGTTTTGCTTTCATAGATTTCTCAATGTCATTCCCTCCACACAAACAATTCACTTTTAAAATATGTTATAATTTCTCATAATAATTTTAGGTGCTTTTATGTTTTTAAGACAGAATGTAATTCCCTATGGTAATATCTATTGAAGAGAATTTTATTTATGCACACTTTCAATTCTGAATACTAAAATATATATTCATAATACAGAAAAGATTCTCTCCTGATCAGAGTGACTTAGATGCCACCCTGCCTAAGAAGAAAGAATTAGACTAGATGACTTTTCAAGGTCATTTCTTTGTAGAACTAGCTCTTCTATGTGGCCAAAGGGAATTTTATTTTGAGAAAAAAGTAATAGGTACAATAAAGTGTGCCAGCAACTTCAGGAAGGAAGATCTCCATGTAACACTTGCCACTGTCATCTATTAGTAGTGTAACCGAGACAAGGAACCCTTCCCTGACCCTCAAGATACTCATTAGTGCAGTGCACCTCAGAAAGCAAATGAAATAATGTTTGACAACAGGACTTATAGGAATCAGGGAGGTTCTGTGAGACTAGAAGCAAAGTTCTCACTCTCAAGGCTCAATACTAAAGGGTTGCTTCTTGTAGATGCAAAGATCATTTGCCAAATCCAGGGTAGTCAAAACCTTCCATGTAGCAATGCAGAAATCCACATCTCATTTCTTTAGTCTGTGCTCTGCCACCCCAACATAAAGTCTTCTTGTTTGCACAAATAGAGTAAGAAAGAAATGTAAAAGGAAAACATGTAACAGATATCATTCTACCAATAGCTCACTGCTCATAACTAAGGCATGGACCTACCAAACTGTAAGAGGGATGAGAAATAAGGACATGAAAATGGAATTCTATGAAGCATCACTGATTTCTAAAAATATTTCAAGAAAATATTACTATTTCCACCATGCTAGAGTAAGATCATATGTAGACTATCCAAAATAATAAAATGAAAATAACTTCTATTTCTTTTGATATATTTAAATTTACACATATATGTTTCTTATATTTGGGCCAATTGACATTTAGTTTCAAAAATGAAACTAAAAAGATTTAAAGAGCTATCACTAATTAGGGATCATTTCAGAGTAGTATTGACAAGAATATTATCAGGAATTAAATATTATAAAAATGTTTCAATAGCCTTATGTAATACTACTTCCATGAATGCTTCCATGTCCAGGAAGCTTCTAGGCCTCCTTTTACACAGACAAACTTTTTACCCGCTAAGGAAGGGAGTTACTGCAGGCCAAACATCATTTTAGTTTCCACTGTTTTCCCCAAATGTGAGAAGGAAGATAGATTAGCAAATTCCCTCAGCAAGAGTGAAATAAAAATTAAATCAAAGTACAAATCAAACAGAAAGAAAATTCAATTAAACCATTCTAAGCAAATCAACCAGTTTATTTCTTATAAGTGCTTTAGTATTGCCTTAGTTACAGCTTGGGGGCTTCCAGGAGGAGAATAAATCCTTCAAAATAATCCTGTTGTAAGGTCAAAGAAGTTAGAAGCCTTTGCACTCTTGTCACATTGAGGGATAATAATATTCGTTATTGACTATTGGGCAATAAGGCTGAAATCCCACATTATGCTGGGATTGATTCTTAAAGGTTTTGGGTAGCGTTAGCTAAAGGATTGTAGCTTGTGAGATCACCAGACCCTGCTGAAGGAACCTATTAAATCTAGCAATGGGGAGAGAAGGTCACTGGGCCATAGCCAGGTGAACAAATGTCCGCAATCAGTGGGGCAAAGTGACCCTAACAAGATGCCCTACTTCTTGAAACCCTCACAAGTAGAAATGCTCAAAGAAGAGCTGATTAAAAACATCATGATCATTTACCGGTCCAGGCCTGTGTGAATAAGAAAGTATCATGTCACACAATGCTGATGGTGTTAGTTTGGCATAAAACAAGAAGACCTGCTTTAGTGAGTCAGGGCAAGCTACCCTGGCTCAACAGAGGAGCAGAGCTGACAAAACAAGCCTCATAGTTATTTCAGTGTGCTTCTGAAAACTCCCTGCTATGGGAAAACTGATGTATGTATCTCTTTGCCCTGAATGATTAAATATAAAGGAATGAAGAAAAGGAGAAAAATGTAAAATTCGCATATTCATACAAGTTACTTCCAACATTAACGTTCAGAATACCAAATATTACCTAATTACTAATACATGCATATGAAGAACTTTGAATGTCTGTCTTTATAAATAAAGAGAACATGAGTTTTGTCTCAAGGACACCTTTGATAATAGGTATCAGAATTTCTGTTCAGCATTCTGCACATTATCTCCATGAAGAATTCTAAAACAAATTGCTATGATTGTAAGTTGCAGATTGAAAAGCTGATCCAAGCATCACAGAAAAGGCTTCATCTTCATCCTGGGCATATCTATAACCATTACAGTTTTGAGAACACTACAAAATGCAATAGCACTCTCAAGTTTTAAATGCTACTATAGTCTCTGTATTTGAATTGTCTATATGATAAAAGTTCCCCTGCTTGATTCACTCTTATACCTGTTTTAAGAAAGAAAATTTGTTGAAAGATATCATAAAATTATTGTATTGCCCCCTTCCCCCAAAAAAGGGATGCTATGTCAATAGCATACACAAAGTAAAGAATATATTGAATTAAAGCCCTACTAATGTAAAACTGGCCTCTAGACATTTATAATCTAAATGCCCAACTATATCCCTTACTTTGGAATACCCTGGTCGCATTAGTTAAGCACTGTTCAAAACTGATACCAATAAAGACAAGGGTTATGCTCACCAAAGAAAACAAATACACAGAAAATGTATTTCTTGCATATTTACATAGTATTAAAAATGGTCTTAAACAAACACAAAATATAATTTTAGATAAAATTAGATGTCAATTATTACTCACTGTATTGCCTGCTAATTGTCTGAGATTATAAGATTATAAGAGTTGGGAATTCAAGAATTAGATTATACATGCAGTTCTTAGTATTAATGTTGAAGATAACACAAAAATAAGCAATTTTTATGTTTTTCCACTGCTTTACATTTAACTATTCAGAGAAATATCAAACAGGAAATTATATACATATATATGTATGCACATATACATACACATATACATATACATATATGTATAAAATTTTGTTAATCTCTAGAAAATAGTTGTTATTCCTCAGTTCAGGGATTCCACACAAATAAGTTTACTTTTCTTCCTTCTTTGCCAGTATTTGAAAGAAGAGGATGGCCGGTTTGTCTCAAATAATCCTATATTTAATAATTATATAGAAATTATATTTTATAAAAATCATGAAATACAGTTATTATTCTTGTGCAATGCATCTGGGCCAATGGAAGAAACATATTATTGCTTAAGGAAATCATTTGTGGAAACATTGTTGGACTTGGTATGTGGCTCTGAAAGAGATGTTGAATAAATGGAAAGCTCCAGAAAATATCAAAGAAAGCCAGTTATAATCTTGGTAATTGGTGTGATCTCACATTGTCGAACAATGCACAGGAGTGGTTGTCCATTATACTTTGGCACCAAATCAAAAGGTGGTACTTCTTCTAAGAGACACCTCCAGATTTCTATCTCAATAGAAAATTATTGCATTGTACAGTAGGTCTCATTCTGTTACAAATAGAACCAGAAACATACACAAGTTTTATAATAATATTGAACAATAATACCAATGATAGCAAACTATCCTATACTTTCTCTACCCAAGTGTCTTAAGCAGATGAAAGGTTGACACTACAAAGGAAAAGAAGTCTGTACATAACATTGTATATAAAACAATGATTAGTCCTAATTTCATAGATGAATTTAATGACACTAAGTTGGCATACTAAAACTCTCTAAAGTTCTTTTTTTTTAGACAGAATCACTACTTATTAATTCTGGTTTTATAAATATTTCATTGAAAAATCTCTTAGGTATTATGTAATTTGAAAGGAAAAACATGTTTTTTCTAATAAATATTGTATGTACATACACAGATACACACACACACAACTCATTTCACCCCTCTTTTGGAACTTACTATATGCTCTATATCTCTAGAGTTGAAAACTTTTAAATGCCTAAAACACACTCCTTACATTTAATAGCATTTAGTACACGAAAAAAGCTATATGAGCACTTAACAATCTCTATAAGCAAAAGAAGAGGCCCCCAAAAAGATGAACAAGAGGCATAGACAACTAAGAAGTCACAGATTTCCAAGTAGGTAACCCCAGTGAAGTGAGTGTGGCAGCAGGGAGCAAGAAAAAAGGGAAATCAGTAGTTGGCCAAGATAACAACTCCTGCATCAAAACTAAGGCCAACGAACTGTACCAAAAAGTTATTTGACTCTTCATACACTAAGGAATTCTGCATGTTCACTCTCTTGCTCAAAAGTAAATACAACCACATACTTTTGGCCTACATTTTTCTAGTTATTTTATCACCCTTTTTCTTTACCTAAACTTTTAAAAACCTCTCAGGGAGGGGCCATGACAATCCGTTTAAGGAATCCACATTGAGGTCTACTGCGTGCTGGGTGCCTTTGCATGTGATGGTTCATTTACTCATCTGTAGCATGCATATCTTATATGCAAGAAAAGTAATTTTCAGAGTTTTACTAATTTGTTCCCACTTACACAGTAGGTTTGCAACTGGAATAACATTTAGTAGGGCCTGTAATTCAACTACATAGTTGTACTCTCTGAGGGAGGTATTAAAGAAAACCAACAAAATAACATGCAAAAGCAAAGCAGAATCTCAGGACTAGGGTAATGCCTGATTCAGTATAAAGGGAACAACTTATAGCAAATAGAAAAGTGGTCTACTCACAAAACTGAAACACATGTTGGAGACAAATTCCTGTCAAGAAGGTATCATCAAATCATCAGCCTGGGTACAAAATCAGGGATTATCTAGAAACTAGAACCTTACTGAAAAGGACTAGCATCTTGTGGAGAGCAGGCTGTGCCTACGCTAATTACTCTATGATAAAGAACAACAGTTTTCAGGCTGTGCCTAAATCCAAGTTACTCCATTTTGGAAAGCAATAGTTTGCCATGAGTTTCTCCATTTTGAATACTAGTGCCAAGGTAGAATGACTCCATACCTTGTTTTTATAAGTAAGCAACCACCATCTGCCTGGCACCAAAATAAGGTATAAATTGATAAGTAACTCATATGTAGCTACTTATCCAACTCAATCAAGAGGTATCTGGACATGTAGAAACCACAAATCGTCTGAGCAACACCAGACATGGAAACTTCTCAAGCTCACTTGATCCAATCCCCTCACACAAGACCCATAATAAAAGGAGAATCTCTGAGACTAAATACAGAGGCATTCTGACCCCAGCGGCTGGTCATTCATCAAAAACCTTGCCCCAAAAATTTGCCACAGCAATTTGCTGTCCCCATCAGGCTACAGCAGAGCACAGTTTCTCTTTCACATAATGATCATGGATGGCCCACTCCAAACTGAAACCTCAAGCTGACAATCTGAAACTGAAAGTGACCCTTTGCTTTGACCAAATCTGTAGAACTGGTTCCTTAAAATTATTATCTGACTACCTACTGTAAGTCTGCATTCATCTGTCTCTCTTCCTGTGCTCTTGACTCAGCATCCTATAAACCTGTGGCTATCTTAACACTTTCTTAGTGTTTGTGTGACCTATTTATATATCATTGTGTAAAGTATGATATGTGACTTGAATGTTATATATATTAGAAATTAATTTTGAAATAAAAAAAAACTCATGTTTGACCAGCTTACAACTATTGGGTGACCTGTGGGTATTCAGAAAATGCCATCACTAAAATGGTGTAGCCTGTGAATTTACTGTTATTTAATATATTTTGACATTGTGGAAAGACACAAATGTGTTTGGTCTATGTTAAGGACATTGCTCACTTATGATATAAATCTTTAAAAAGATGCTTGAATCACTGATTTCTCAAAGACACCAAGGTACAAGTCAATCCTATGAGTTGCTATAAATGGCCCTCAATACCATCAATTAAGGAGATCAAAGAAGTCTCCATACAAATGTGCAATGTAGTTAAGTAGTCTGGACACATCTATGAGGGACCTTGAAAATTTGCTAGAGAAGACAAGACTTGCTTTAGGAGGTAGATAACAGGAAGAATTACATAACCTTAAGTGATAAAGGAAGGGTTTTAAGAAGATGAGCAAAATCCAAGATGAATAGATTAGAAACTGCCCAGAAATGCCTTGGAGGGAGGGAATGGGGGTTAGAATAAATTTAGTAAAAAAATATAAATATGACTCTCATAAATGTATGTAAAATTAAATAACTTTGAAATTTCCTACCAAAATTTGGAAAATTGCCATAGTCACAGAAAAGCCTATTTGAAGAGAAAGAAAAGGCAGATGAATTTGACCTTGAGCATGTTAAATTTGAGGTAAAAGAAGACATTAAAGTATTTAAAATTTTTCACCAATGGTAAGAGTTGAATCTCTAAAAGTGAATGAATTCAGGATTGGAATGAAATTGCAAGAAGGTGAATTGTAAATAAATTTTTAAATGCATTTAGTTATTCCACCCAAAATTGTCAAATAAACTAGGTTTACATACTGATAACATATAAAAAAAAAAAAAAGAATCAGCAATTTTGGTGAAGCCCAACTCAAAATTACACTAATAAAGTGCATGAATGTATTTTAGGCTGTTATTCTTGAAAATGAATCAAATATACAATTTTGCACCTGCTTTGTGTAATTTTTTTTGTAACAGAACCAGAGGTTTTAAAATTCCCCAAATAACAACAAAATGCAAAATAAAAGCATAACACCCGAAGCCCCATGCTTTGAATTAGAATTCAATGTGCATTTTTTTCTAGTTGTAATTTTCTTGTCTATCATTCCCCAGCTCCCAAATTAGACTTATTTGGCACCATGCCAGAAGACGGGTCTCTAAATTATAATGACACTCAACTTTTACATACAGCAGTATTGATAATATGAGCAGCAAAGCTGGGCAGTGCTACAATGAAATAGGCGACAGATGTAGTTCCAATTCTGGCAGAGTGACTTTAAAAAATCCCAACACTCAATATTAAATGCCATTTAAAGGAATTAGATACAAACTCACCACTGGTGGGGGTGAGGGAACAGGTGTGAGAGAGGGAGATACTGCCTAATTAAAATATTTTGAGGCATGAACATTAAAATGGTGTAGTTTTTATTTCACTCAGTAAAAGAAATTTTAAGCAGTTAAATACTCCAAATACTTTTCAGAAAGGAGCTAAAGCAGTTGACCTTACAAATGGGAACATATTTGATCTAATTGGGAATTAGAGTTAGTATGTTTGCAATAAAAATTGCAGAGAACAACTCCACACTCTGAAAAGATTAAACCAGATGTCAAGAAGAAATGAAGTACGCTTAAAGCAAAACATTGATATATACTTGAATATTGTTGGGGGTTATTTTTGAGTTGCTGGGGTTTTTAGTTCCTCCCGACCTGGGTTTAGCTTCTTCTGGCCAGTGGAGAAGGCTAGGGGAAAAACACGCCCCAGCAGAAGCATAATAGAGAACAGTAGGAGCTGGCTGGAGGCCCACAACAGCCCTCACGATGGAAGACAATCAGGGAGCCCGGTCAGAGCTGGGACTCAAGTTCATTGAGGAAGTTGGACAGCTTTTATACAAGACATAGGCCAATCAGCAGAAAGATTATAGGAACACATAGGGAGCATGGGCGGATTACACTGGCGGAGCCTCTGGCCTATCCTTAGGGTGGTTTCAGTTCTCATGACACATCGGGGAATGCCTCCTGATTAGGCCAAGTCTCATATCAGGGAGTGGGAGGCAACCAGAGAGTTAAGTTTTTCTATTCTTTCAGTCGATGTGTTCTTAAGTCCCCAACAGAGTATCAGCAATTGTAAAAAGGAAATATTAGGGTTATTTTGCTTTAAAAAAAAAAAAAAGAAAAAAGAAAAAAAAGAAAAAAGAAAGTTACTTGGTGTAATGATGTTATCAAAAACAGGATTTTAAATTTCAGTATAGCCTTAAAATGAAAAGATGTTCGAAAAATCCTTACTTTTGATCATATCAATCTATTTCTGTTTCTTGGAATTTTTTACAAAGCTGGTGTGTACATGTAGGCATGTTCATGTTGACACAGCATGTGACTGGGTTTCTATGGTATTGATAAGCATGTTTATGGCATAAGGTACATAGCCAAGCTATAGGGTCATTTGCCATGAGAAAAAACAGGAGGAAGTATCCCCCTATGGTACATAATTTGGCTGAGATTTTTATTTCAATGATATTGAATCTTAAATTAAAGAGTATTTGTTTATAGATTAGCAATATTGAGTCCTCCAGTAAGTCTTTCAAAAATATTTTAGCAACATTCTGTAGTTAGTGATGCAATGTGGATCCTCTTTATAGTTGTGAAGTTTGCAAGCCTCTTTCGTTACATCCCATAAATGTTGGTATGCTTTACAAGTTTTGATTGTCATTCAGATAAAATATTTCTTGATTGTTCATGTGAACTTTTTTTTTCTTTGACTTATGAATCACTTACAAGCATGTTGCATAATTCTCAAAATGTGAAGGATATTCTAAATATCTACTGTGGTCAGAGAGTATGCTTTATATCATTCTAATATTTTAAAGTCAAGACTTTTTATAGCACAGCCTATGGTCTATTTTGGTGATTGTTTCATGTACAATTGAAATTCACAGATCACCTTAGTGCTGTATAAATATCAATTTGGCCAAACTGATTGATAATGTTCCAGTGTTTTATATATTTATTGTTAATTTTTGTTTTTGTTTTCTTGTTCTATCAATTACAGAGAGACTAACACTAAAATCTTCACCTATTTTGTGATTGTTGTTTTGTTTATATTTTGATAGTTTGTTCTTAGGTACTATGTGTGCTTTATGAAAATTATTGCTAATGAATTGCCTTGTGTACCTATGAAATCCCCCTCTTTATCTCTGATAGTCTTTATGTCTCCAAGTCTGCCATTTGCCTAATATCTTCTTTTCCATTCTTTTACTGTATTCCTTGTCTTTCTATCTAAAAATATCTGTTAATGGTACAGTGTCTTGATGGCACAATGCTTGGGTCTTATTTTGTTAATAGTGTCTGATAAATTCTTTTACTTACAGTGCCTTCTCTACCTAATTCAAATGTGATGATAGATTTGAACTTAAAAATATCATCTTCTTCTTTATCTGTTTGGCTATTTGTTCCTTGATTCCCACTCCTTTCTCTCTTAATTTGGTAATTAATTAAATACTTTTAGCACTCTTCCTTTTTAATCAATAGAACTTACTATATTCTTTTTTCTCTCAACTCCTGTTTCTTTTAAAATGTCCTTACTATGCCTGCTTTACTTTTGAATGTTTTTTCTTTGGAAGAACAATTTTAGGTTGACAGGTTTCTTTTATTTATTTGTGTGTGTGTGTGTGTGTGTGTGTGTGTGTGTGCATGTTTGTATGTGTTTGTGTTTTATTTTCTGTCAACTTTTTTCTTTTTTGTTCATGATCATTTCAGGAAAACAAAAAGTTTCCATTTGGATATAATATGTCTTTCTTTTCTGGGTGCTTACAGGATTTTTATTCTGCTTTGTTTTTCTTTTTCTTTTCTATCTTTGCTTTTTAGCAGTGTGACATAATTAAGTTTAATTTCATTGATATTCATCTTTCTTGGAACTAATCGAGCTTCCCAAATTTGTTATTGATTGTGATTAACCAACTTTAGAGTTCATTGCAGCTAATATTTTTCCAAATATTTTATTTGCCATATTTTCTTCTTTCTCTGGACTCTAATTACATGCACATTATACATTTGATACTGCTTCAAGTATCTGAGCCTCTTGACTTTTTAAAATATCTTTTTTTTATTTGTACTATAGTTTGGTTAATTTATACTTTCTGGTCTTCAAGTTATTCCTTTTTTTTCTAATCTACAATTATTCAATTATTTTTTTTTTTAATTTCATATACTGGTTTTTATCAATTGTCAATTTTTCATATAGTTCCTTTCAATAATTTTTACACTTTTCTTTAAATTCTCATATCTTAAAACAGTTAAGTATATTATATATATGTTATGTATGTATACATATTACATATTATAGTATGTATTCATAATATTATTTTAAAGTCCTTACCTGATAATTCTAATATGAGACAATCTGTTATTCTGTTCTATGTACTAATTTTTCTCTTGACCCCTTATTCTTTTCTTCTTTCTCCCCAACCCCACATATATCTTTTTTTTTTTTTTTGGTATATTAATAAATCTCATAATTATGGAAGATACCTTGAATAGAGTCTGTAGTGTTCCATCTTTCTCCAACAATGTATTAGTTTTGTTGTCTCAGTCCATTAAATCACTATGAGATCATTCTGATTTTGAGAAAGCCCAACTTTATGCTTTATAATGAATAGTCTATTTTAATTTTTTCCCTTAATGTTAGAGTCCCTCTAATATGGTCAAAGCATGCTCAACTCTTTGCCCTGTAGGTACTAACTGCTGAAATTTCCATCAGGGCTTTCATTTGTTGAAGGGTTGTTTTCCCTGGACTATTTGGAGAGTGCCTCATTCGTGTATAAGTTAGAGTTCTGCTTAAGACTTAAGGGGTGCTACGTGTAGATTTGAGGGAAAGCTCCCCTTTATGGGACTCCCTTGCTTCTGGGGTATCTCCTCCCAATTTCCAGCTGTTTTTAAACCTGTGCACTAAGACCTGACTGACTCCTGGACAGATCGAACAGCAGCTCTTGATTCCATCTCTAATCACAGCATGTCTTATAGATGTGGCTTTCACTCATCACACATTTCTTTCTTTCAAGATGTAAACTCCCTCTAATTTCAACCAACTTTTGGACCCTGTCTGGTTTTCCCAAACAATTGTATGTGTATATGTGTGCCCACTCACATGCATGCTTTTTATATGTACTTTGCCCAAATTATATCATTGTTTTTGAAAATAGTTAGTTTAATACAAGCTTTACTGGGGGGCCAGAATTTTGCTGCTGTTCTTTGTGTGTAATTTCGTTTTAGTTTTGTTTACATGTATTCTGTATGTTTTATAAATTATATAATCCTAGCTATAGTAATATCTAGGTGGTCCATTGGGAAAGTTCTACATGACTATGTGCAAACTAGCATCTGTTTACCTATTCACATTGACAGAATTATCAGAACAGGTTAATATTTCAATGGAAAGTATTACCACAATAAACAATTTACATATGTGTTGATGATAAACAATATAGCAAAAAAGGATTCCACCAAAAATTGACTTGCCAACACTGAAGTCATATAGAAACATTTATTTATTTGAGATTCATGTACTTAAAAGCAGACAGTAAGTGAATATAGATGATTAAATATCAATTTACTTGCTCACCTAATGACTTAGGTATCCTAGGAATTAGAAAGATAATGACGAGGAGAAAGAAGAGGAGCAAGAGCAACAACAGCTGCCTGTTGGCTTACAGCAATGTAAATGTGCAAGTAGGTTAAGTTGATCAATCTAAACTACCACTAAATATAACAATGCATCCGCTAAAAAGAAACACAAAAGCGAAATGAGGTACATAGATTCTAGAAATGCGATGTGGGCATGAAAAGTGTTATGCATATTCACAAAAACATTCACAAAGAAAACAAATGAGGGACAAAGTTTGTCATTTGCTTAGGGATCCAATTAGTCTAAGGTCAACTATCCTATAATCCAAGAGTTTCTAAATTAACATTTCTTAAAAAAATCCCACCTATTTCCCAATCGACTGAGTCCCTAAGGGGAATATGAATTTCATGATTTAAAAAAAAACATGAAAAATTACTGTTTCAATAGCACATATATTGCAAAGCTTACTTTCATTTAAAGTTTAAGTTAATTCTAAAAACTGCTAGAAGTCAAAAGTTAATGTACTATTTGCAAAAGAAAAAAAAATTGTATTATTTTATAACCCTTTAAGAAGAAAATAGGAGACATGCTTTAAAGGCAACAGTCTCAGAAATGGACTGTCTAAATATACTTGTAGAGAAACATTTCTGCTCTCAGATCTGTTATGAGTTTGATGCTGGAAAAGGAATATATAATGAAATCCCCAAATACTCAATCCACATAGACTTGACACATTGGATCTACAATTGAATTCCATTGATATTCCAAGATTTCTTTCTGAAAGGCCAGTATTCACAAAGCTTTAATTACAATACATTGCTTTCACCCCTTGTCAATTCAGATTCCAAACATCAGCTATGTCATTAACATAAATTTGCATACAAGTAAAGATTACATAAATGTCACTACAAAGTTAGCACAAAGCAAATAGAAGAAAATAGATGCCTTTTGGGTTGAAATTTCTTTCCATACACTTTTAAACAGTAGCAGATTTTGACTTAACCCATGAATTCCTTTAATGAGAGTTTTTCAAACAAATGAGTCACCTCCTTAGACTTCTGAATATGGCGCACTTAAAGTACACTCCCAGAGTTTTGGGATTCAAATTTTTTTTTTTTTCTATACCATCACTTCTTCACTAATAAGAAGAATGCTATGGTGTGATTTCCATGCATGGCATTCTCCCAATTGTACAAATAATTCACAGATTTATGGTGTTAAACAAAAAGTATAAGAGGCATTGTTTTAAACTGAGCTAAATGCCACATAATCAAACTGAAACACTAAGGAAGCTGACAGGCCCCCAAACTAATTTTCCCAAAATAGGAGAATCCAGTCTACCTGAGTCTGTATAATAAGGAAATCCTCTCTGCTTTAACACTTACCAAAAAAAAAAAAAAAAAAAAAAATTAAAGTAACACAAAATACCCTGATACTAAATAATCAGCTTTTTCAACCACATTTCTGTTTCCCAGGTTGCTCCCACTGTTCTACTCTTGTGCAGTGGAGGCTCTCTTTCTAACATGTAGAATAGATTCACGCCCAGATTCATGAATCACAAATTAAAGCCAATTGGATATACAACTATATTTGTTGTAATTTTGACAACATAACATTTTTATTGCCCATGGATTCTAATTCTTTATATTTTTTGATGACTCCTAATTTATTTCACCAGTTCTAACTAATCTCCTAAGCTCCAGAATCCTATATCAGTTTCCCAGTTTAGTATATATTCTTGTTCAGGAATATCTCATAGGCACCCAATTATTAATGTGTTCAGAATCAAAGTCTTGAATTCTCCTTGAAAGCCATTTTCCTGAGGTTTTTTTTTTTTTTTTTTTTTTTCAAATTTAGTGATTTAAGTCACTATTTCCCCAGCTTCTTAGGCTAATAATCTAGAAATAAGCTGTGATTCATTTTTCTTTTCCTTGCCTAAAAAAAAAAAAAAAAAAAAAAAAAAAGCAACAACAGCAAATCCTAAAGGATCAACGTCAAAAACTATTTAACAACATCATTTCTTAGCATGTCCACCACTACCATTCTAGCCAAATCCATGGTATTTTTAATATTGACCACTGGAATTTTGCTTTTATTGCTATTTCTGCATTCTTCATTCTTTTAATCTAGTCCCTTTCATAAAGGATTATTTTTATACATTTAAACTAGATTATTAACTGCCTTTCTTAAACCTTCATGTGTTTCTCTTTTGTATGTAGAAAATTCAAGCACCATATAATGTTTCTCCTTCCCTACTCTGGCTCTGTTTTCTCTTTAGCCAAACCGACCTTCCTGCTTCTTATCAAACCTCTTCCCATCTCAAGACATTTGTACTCACTAACCTTCCTCCTGGAGTGATTTTCCCCAGATCTACTCATGACAGGCTCCTTTGCTTTATTTGGATCCCACTGAAAATATCAGAAAGGCTTTTTGGCTACTGAATCTAAATTAGATCAACTTTCATTTTCCAAACTACTAAACATGTTATATTATTATATGCTAATTTATTATTTTCAGAGAACTTCTAAGCATCTAATACTATTGTGCTTATTTTATTTTGTACTTATTTTATATTTTCCTTCTCCCACTGGAAAGTAAGCTCTACAAATCCATTACTATAATAACCAGAAAAGTGATTGGAAATCAATATGGGTTTAATATCTAAATGTTTAATAAATTCACCAAATGGACAAATGTATGAAAGAGAAAGCTAAAAGAAATTAAATTTCTTCAGATAAAATATCTAAAAAACAGCTGAATCAAGGTATCATCTATAGTGTTTGTATGAGAATATTAATCTGGCAAAAATACGTGATTGTAATGGGGACAGGTAGATAGAGGCTCAGACAGCCAATTTTCTCTTTTAATAGCAAAGAGAAAATTCAGTAATGATTAGAAACAAAGTGAAGCCAAAAAGAGAGGGAAGTGGAAACATGTCCAGTGGCCATAAAAGAAATAGACCTTAAAAGTATTGCCAATTTATTGAATATAGAAATAGTAGAGCAATCAAAGTTAACTCAAATATTTCCAGGCTGGCTGAGAGTAAACATACTAGTTTCATCAGAATAATAAGCATAAAGCTTAGACAAAGGTGATGTATGTGGAATTTAGTATGGAGATTTGTTTAGGTAGGTTGGTGGGACATCCAATTAGAGATAATGTTTAGTCAACTAGAAATAGGGTTCTGAAGCAACAAATTGTGGGACAAAGTTAACTCATGTCGGAACGCTGTGTTAGCAAAAAAGGGTTTATTAGGGCCATGTGGATCAGGAAGGTGGGGTATCAGGGAAGGGATGGGGCCGGGGGGGGGGGGGGGGGGAGTAAAGAAGAGAAGAAAAAGGGGCGGTTTCAGTCCAGAGCAGGCTTAAGTAGGGCACTCTCAGCTATAGGCTGCTGCAGGTCGAAGGCGCAGGAGCATGTGTAGCAATTGGCTCAGTAAGGCATCTGAGGTGTGGCCATCTCCGCTGGCCAGCAGTGTGGCAGGCTTAGGGGGTGTATCTAGTCTTCAGGTACCCAGGGGATGTGGCCTGGTTAGACTACCTGGGAGGTGTAGCCTGTCTGCTCGGATTTTCTAACACAAATAATGATTAGTATTTTGTTTCTCTTTTAGTTAGAATTATTGATATATAATTTATATAAGAGAATATTCACTCTTTTCATAGTTCAATGATCTTGAGAAATGTCCACATTCATTACCTCAAAATTTTCCTTCATACCTCTTGCTAGTCAGTTCCTTTCCTGCTAACCTTAGTCCTAGCAAAAGCCAACCAGATTTTTGTTGCTAGAATTTTTTACCTTTTCCATAAAATAATATCAATTGAATCAAATGATATATAATTTATTATACATAGTTTATTTTGTTGTACCCAACTTGCAGGAAAAAAGTCTCACAAGCCACTCATGTAAAAGCCAATGAAGCCTTTATTCCGGCTGAGGCCACCAACTACATCCAGCACAAAGCAGAGTAGTAGAAAATGGTGCCTGCTCATAGCAAGGGCAGGGTTTATAAAGCACAGGGTTAATAAGCCCTAAGGCCCTCAGGTGGAGATGGTTTAAGGGTGGATTAAAGGGCCATCAGGTGGAGACAGTTTAAGTCCAGTTTGAGTCACCTTTGCTTATTACAATTTCACTTAATATAATGTTCTCATATTATTGTATAGGTCTTTGAGAACACATGTTATTGTTTGTCAGAGGGAAATGTACAGGAGTGGGATTGCTGGGATACAGGGGAAGTTCAATGCTCTAAGAAACTGTAAATTCTTTTCTAAAGTTACTATACTATCATGAACTACCATTGTTAGGATCCAGTCTCGCTAATATTTTTTTCCCATGAACCACAAAGAGCTGATCAGTAATGTAATACACAAACGGAGTTTATTGAGCCAGCTAGCTGGGGTCAAGCTCTCCCGCCAGACACGCAGGAAGCACAAGACCTCGAACAAAGGGAAAGTCTCAGGTTATATAGCATTACCTACGTCATGGTCCGCACACGCGAATTTCACCCTGAACAAAGAGACGCCTCGGATTACCTATGTCCTTGTTGGAGCAAAGAGCCCACATGTGGGAAATTAAAATAGCCCGCCTTGGGGCTCAACATCTCAGCTCACCTGAGGGTGGGGTTTCTATCCTAACATTCTAGCCTGCC
This sequence comes from Tamias sibiricus, assembly GCA_025594165.1. NCBI lineage: Eukaryota > Metazoa > Chordata > Mammalia > Rodentia > Sciuridae > Tamias > Tamias sibiricus. The sequence continues at coordinate 83,956,144 of CM046660.1, forward strand.
TGGGGGCGGGGGTTACTATCCTAACACCATCAGTAATATATACTCTATATCCTGCCAGTATTTGGTATTATATTTTTATTTAGGACACTCTAGTTGTTTATAGTGATTATTTTTTACTAGTGCACCATAGTTATACATAACCATGGGGTTCATGTTGACATGTTTATGTATGCCTGTCAATAATTTGCTCCATTTCAATTCCCAGTACTAACACTTTCCTTCCTTCTTCCCTCTCCCTAATCCCCTCCTTTATCCCATTGGTCTTCCTTCTATTAATTTATTTTAAAAGGTGTATTATAGTTTATATATAAAAGTGGAATTCATTGTGATATATTCATACATGCCCATTTTATAGTTTGGTCAGTCTCATTTATTGTTCCTTCCCTTTTCCATTCCTGCTCCCTTCCCTTCAATAACCTTCTTCTACTCCTCTGTTCTTCCTCTGTTTTCAAGAGATACCTTTCACTACCATCACCTTTTTTTCATTCTTACTTCTGTCTAGTTTCCACATATGAGAGAAAGGATCAAACCCTTGTCTTTCTGAGTCTGGCTTGTTTCTCTAAGTAAGATGTTTTCCAGTTCCATACATTCATCAGAAAATAATATAATTCATTCTTCTTTAGGGCTGAATAAAACTCCATTGTACATACATATATACAGCACATTTTCTTTATCCATTCATCTATTCAGGGTCACCTAGGCTAGTTACATAACTTGACTATTGTGAATTGTGTGCTGCTATAAACATCGGTATGCATGAATCAGTACAATATACTGATTTTTAACTTCTGTGTATGGTCTGAGATAATTTACACTTAAATTTTCCCCATAGGGATATTTGATTGTTTAAACATCATTTGCTAAAAATAATATCCTTTCTCCATTTAAGTGCCTTGGAATATTTGTTGAAAATTGTTAAAAAATGCTGAACACAGTTAACTTAGCCGGGAACACAGTGTTAGTGAAATAAAAGGGTTTATTGGGGTGCCACATGGGCAAGGGTAGGGAAAGGAAGGGAAGGGAAGGGGGATAGGGAAGGGACAAATGGGAACAGGGACAGGCAGGAACAGAGAGCGGTTTCAGTCCAGGGCTGGCTTAAATAGCAGACTGCTGGTCAGGCAGGCCCCTGGGGGCGAGTGTCTCCATAGGCTGCAGGAGGTCAGGGGGCAGCAGCGAGGGTACCTGGGAAAGGTAGTCTTTTTTACAAAGTACCTGGGGAGGTGTGGCCTTCTGCCTGGGAGGTGCAGCCTCCTGCCAGGAATCCAACATTAAATCAGATGACCTGTGTGCACATTATTCTATGACTTTATGCCAAATTTTCACTGTTACGGTTACTGTTGATTTTTAATAAGACTTAAATTTGTATTTTATAAGTTTAAGTTATTTTGCAAAGTTTATTTGGCTATTCTGGGTGCTTTGCATATGAATTTCAGAATGAATTTGCCCATATCCATTTAAAAAGTGTGTTCATGTTTGGATAGTGGTTAAATTGAATCTATATAGCAGTTTGGGAAGAAATGGCATCTTAATACTGAATCTTCAGCTACATGAACATAGTATAGCTCTTCATTGTTAGGCTTTCCTTAGTTGCTCTCATCAATGTTTTATTATTTTGCTCTTAAATATCTTACATGTTTTGTCAGATTTATCCTTAAATGTTTCAGGAGTTTTTATAATATTAGAATGGTAGGTTTTTTTTTTTTTTTTAATTTATATACATTTCCAACTGTTACTGTTCCCAAAAACTCTGACTGATAATTCCAATATCTGTATCATCTCTTGATTGTTATGTTAATTTGTAATAAGCAAAGGCGAGTTAAACTGGATTTAAACTGTCTCCACCTGGTGGCCCATTAACCCACCCTTGATGGCCCATTAAACCATCTCCATCTGAGGACTTGAGGGCGTATTAACCCTGTGCTTTATAAACCCTGCCCCTGCTATAATCAGGTGCCATTTTCTACTACCCTGCTTTGTGCTGGATGCACTCGATGGCCCCGGCCCTAATAAAGGCTTCATTGGCTATTACGTGAGTGGCTTGTGAGACTTTTTTCCTGCAAATTGGGTACAACGTATTTATCTGTTTTTTTCTCTTTCCTTGTCTTTTTCTATTATTATTGCTTTTGTGTACCTGCTGATAAAAACATTTATTTATATTTGCAGGAGTAGAGACTGGGGAAAATATGAATTATACTTATAAATATGCAGACTTTGTCAGGCTGTCAGGATGGGTATTTGAATCTAGTGAGTAATTGAGTGGAATTTATGTTTTGATATCACTGTAGTCAATCTCCACACCCCATGGGTTTCAGATTTCTTCAATGGTAGGCTGCTGTTAGGCTGTGTTTAGTGACCAGTCCATGACACTTGAAGCTTTCTCTCAGTGTTCTTGCTCTGTGCTTTCCTTTTCAAACTGAGGAGAGTCACTGTCTACACTCACACCCTTTCCTAGCAGTAGACTGAAGTTGCTTGCTATTCCGGGCTAGACTTGTGGCAAGAGCAAAGAGCCTTTCTGTTTTCCTCTTCCAGCTTCCTGTTGGGGCAAGATCTTGCATCTGGACCTTTGGACTAGACGTTTTCAGTCATTCTTGCTCCTTAGCCATGGTAGCAGCCATTCTCTGCTTGTATATCCGGGAGTTGGAGGATGACTGCTGCAGAGGTGTCTTTCTTGTTCTTCCTCTACAGTATTAGTGTATTTTGTGAAATTCCAGTATCCTGGACCCAAAAGGCTTTCTTACCCCTTTCCAAGAATTATCTTTTATTTTTTCCCTAGAAGAAATGAATCTTTATCTGTGTCCTGATAAACAGAAAAGCTTCTACTCCTTTCTCAAAGGCAGTTGGGTTTAATTTGCACTCCCCCAATGCAGTGGCTCTTTGTCTGATTCCTGGGGATTAGAAGTTTTCCTGCCCATTCCAGGAAGTTTAAGGATTTTTGTCACCTGAGGGAAGAGTCTAAGGAAGTGATCAGAGAATTTAGTCAACCAGTTAGCACCCGCATACCTGTACACCCTTTGTCCAAGGAAGGGAGTAGAGTAGGAGCAGAAGAATGCACAGAAAGGGCCTACAAATTCTCCTTCCCTGACACCAGTGTTTCTCAGGTGCACCATGGAAATAATAGGTGACTGCACATTAAAGTGCAAAAACCACACCAAGACCGCTTTGTAGAAAAGGGGGGTTTATTAAGGGAAGGGGAGAAGGGGGAGAAAGGGAGAAGGGGGAAAGGGAAGGAGGGAGAGGGGAACGGGAAAGGGGAGAAAGGTGGACAGGGAAAGGGGAGAGCTGGTGAGAAGATGGTGGCGAAAGAGAGAGAGTGCTTCTGGGCTGGCAGGGGCTTAAGTACAGAAGGGAAGTGTGACTTGTATGGCCAGGATTGGCTCAGAAAGGGAGAGCCTGCCTGGGGTGAATTCCTGAGAGAGGCGAGTATTCCCAGGATCAGGAAGGGTGGGGACTTGAAGCCCGCTAAAGGTGGATTCTCCTGAGAGATGGGCACTTCCAGGAAGGCACCTGGGGGTATGGCCTAAGGGCCGATTTTATCTGATAGCACACATTTTTGTGTCTGGGACTCTCTGTGAGTAGGCCACATTTGTTCTTTAAAAATGTATTAAAATTTAAACTAATTTTACAGTATCACCTTTCTATTCAGTCCTTTGTCAAAGGTGTAATGATTTTTATATCCAGCAGCCTCTGTTCAGGAAGTTCTTTGAAATGTGTGATAGGCTTAAATATATGATTTTGTAGATTATTTTATCAGCCTTTGAGTGGCTAATTTTTTTTAACAAGTTGTTGTTCTGCAGGACCCTCTTCTCCAAAGTTATTTTCTTTTCTTTTTACATAGCCAAACTGTGACTTTTCAAAATCTTTCTGCTCTGCTTCCTTTGATTCCCAAATCTAAACATAAGCAGTTAAAAGTAACCAAGCAGCTACCTGAATGATTTGCTGTTCAGAAATTTCTTCCACCAGCTTTTCATTATTCTTAAATGCAGCCTTCCATAAAGCCCTAGGGCTAAGACACTGGGCACTCAAGTTTCTCTGCAGTTATGTGACAAGGATGGCCTGTACTCCAGTCTCCTGTAAGATCTCTATTTACATCTGACACCAGTTAATGAGTTTCCTTGTCTTCTGAGCCCTCACCAAGGATCATCTGTATGTGATCTACTTACAGCAATGGAGATTTTTCTAGGTAGTTTTCTCCTTAAAACTCTTGCAACTTCTCCCTATTACCCTGTCCCAAACCTGCTTCCACATTTTCAGGTATCATTTTTGTAACCACCATATTCCTTGGTGACAATTTTTCATATTAATCGATTTTCTATGTCTACAAAAATACCTGCTGCTGTATACTTTATTAAGAACATTGATCAACCTACATTGTTCAAAGCTGAAAGTGTAAGATTTAGTGGCCCTGCCTCTTTGGCTTCTGGAGAACTTGTGGTGGATGGCATAATAATGGCAGAAGCATGTACAGAAAAGATTGTATGGTGAAACAGAGCCAGGGATTTAGGGACCAGGCTTGTTCCTTTTATAATAGTTTATTTTATAGGAACTAATGGAGGTCCTATGAGAACTGCATGAGGCCCTTGTAGGAACACCACCTTCAATACTTTAATCATTTGCTACTAGACTCCACCTTCCATCAGGACCCAGTGCTTCTCAACATTGCCAAACTAAGGACTAAGCTTCAAATACACAATTTTTTTTTTTTAAAGTGGGGTATACTCAAACCATATCCAAACTATAGAAAATTATAACATTTTCTTGTTATTATGGTGGGTAGCACATTTTCTTGCATTTTTTAGACCCTGAGAAGAAATAAACATTTTAAGGATAAAATTTTGAAACAAAGTCATCTGTGTCTCTATAAGGAGATGTTGAAACATGGAGTAATTAAATAACAGGCAAATTTGAAATGAGTAAAAGAGATAAATTTTGATGATAAAAGTTTAAAGAACACTTACATTTAGTGAACAAAAATATAGCAAATAATGAAGCAATGGATTGATGATGAATAGAATAAAAATTGAAGTAGAATACCATTGTATAAACTGAGGCAAGATGAAGTTGCAAAGTAAGGAAGCTTGTGGTTGGTTATGAAATACCAGAGAATTCAAGAAGCATTGCAGTTTTAAAAAGGACTTACAATTCAGGCCATTGGTGATTTTTGAAAATTCACTGGTGACAAAACCTGAAGTAGAAAAGGTTAAGAAATGGATCATAAAGCAGTTGATAACTTCAGAAATATTTCACTTTTAAAGATGGCTTGCAATGAAGGAAGAATCCACATCGTTATAATTTATCAAGATCAGGGAGAATTTTTTTTTTAGAATGCAGCAAACACTAATTGTAATGTTAAAAGACAGAAAAAAGCTAACTGTACATCAAAAGAGATATTTATATGTGGGATTAAGTCAGCACAGATTGAAAATACAAGTGAAAAGCTGGTCAGTATTATTTCAGCACTTTCTTAGAACTTAAGCATGGCTGTGTTCCAATAAAACTTTATTTGGAAAAAAAGAAAGAGTCTAGGAGCCAGACTTTGCCTGTGGACACAATTTGTCAACTTCTGTCTAAAAGAATTCAGAAGAGACATAAGGCAGAGTAGGGATAAGAAAAGCGGCCTCCTGTCTTTCCTATGTGTAAGTAACTTTTTCTAGTCTCCCCAAAGCATTCTATAAAATTCTAATAAATAACCAACTACTTTTGGTGAAGTCTCCCCTTTCTTAATCTTGGATTCTTCTGTTTACATTTACCCCAATCAGTTATAATTATGCAAATGCACATCCATCTCATCTAACATGTCCATAAGAGAAGGTGATATGCCTTATTCATCCTTGTATAAATATTTTAGGAATGTAATTATAAGTTTTGAAAAAAATGTATGTAAGCAACAAAACTGACTTAGGTGATATAACACCACATTCACTCAGTTATGACCAAATCAACCTTATTTCATTATAGATGCTGTTTCTCTTTTAATGGTTTTAATCTTAATAAATATGGTAAGTTGGAAATGCATTTAATTCATCTCTCCTATGAACTTCATACTTTAGCAACAATACTCAGTAGGGTATCCGTTGTGCACCCTGGTGATTGAGTGGCTCACTGTCCCTACCCAACATCAGCAGAGAGTATTATATAGCATAGAGCTAACCTGGGGAAAGACTAAAATTCATTATCAAAGTATGGTTTTGTCTGATTGTGAAACACCATCTTAAAGTTAAAGAATCATAAATTGAGCCACAGTAAATCAAAAACCATTTGTTTTCTTGACCAATTCTTGACAGTGAGAAAAGTGAAAGAATATCCAAGAGGCAGAGGATGAAAGAAAGGCAAATATATAAAATGGAATTTTAAAAAGTAGACTTCAAATAGTGGGTATATAGTAGTGGCAAGGGTAGTAAAGGCAAGAGGAATAAAAGTAAGACTGAGATAATGTGTAAGGAGGTGGAAAAAAAGGAATTAACAAAACCCTCAGGATTATTGGTACAACTTAAGATTATTTTGATATGCAAACACAGTCCACTAATTTAAATCATTCTAAGTGAAAAAATGCAAATACAGTTGAAGTTTGTGGTGAAATTATTACATTATACTTCCTCAAGGGTGAAAAATGCTGTCTCTACTAGGCAGACAGTGGAATAATTAGATGGTGTTTGTAAAAGTGTTGATTGTTAGGCAAAGAATCTCTTCCCTTGGGTATTTATAATTGTTTTGTCTGGATTTTGCTAATTGAAGAGATTTTAAAAATCAGGAAAAACAAAGACAGGATGTTCTGCTACAATTACAATTGACCAAGCTGATACTAGTGACAAGAAAGAATATAAGATCTGTCAAGTTCTGAAATTTCAACAATGTGTTCAATATAAAATGAGATACATATTTCACATAGTATTTTTATGTTTTCTCTAAGCAAGTCTTGGTACACAGATCCCAGCTTTTTCAGCCTGTGTCTTAAAATCCCAATGCCAACATGGCTTTTTATATTCCCAAGTGTTGCCACGTTTTCAGACCTTTCATTTTTCTTCCATCTTATCTCAAGGCTGAAAGGAGCTGATCATATTATTAGACAACAGAGCAGAACAAAACAATACATCAAGCTCCAGCATTCAATATTGTCTTGCAGAGAAAACCAGGTGAATTCTTTCATTGCAAGTTTAGAGAAATAGAAGAGGATATTCCAGATACCATATTCGGAAATTTTAAGAGAGTCAATTTGTTTAAATAATGGCAAAGAGAACAAAAGTACAGCAAATAAATTAGAAAGTAATAAATTAAAACAAATATTCAAATCCTAACTCCTGAGAGAAGAGATTTATTAAGACAACATAAGGAACACACAAGAAACAAATTCTGATGTGATATATAAACTTGGAACATAATAGACCATTTTCATCAATGGTACAAAAGTGAGACTCTGGTCCAATTGTCATTCCTTTTCATGTAACTCCTGCCATTTCCATTAACATAAATATATGGTACAATTTAATCCCAAGAGCCTCAACTATATTGATCAATAAGTGCTCCCATCCATTTATGAGAGTGAGTCTTCTTTCAAAATAAATATCTGATATAACCCTCACCGTGTCTTTTCAAGGAGTAGCCAAGAAAAAAAAAATCTTTTTATGAATGAACTAAGAGAATAGTATTTGTTATTCTTACCTAAATAAATTTCAAGAAAAATTAGGAACAGAACTGTCAAATCTTTGTTTCATCTTCAATTTTGGAAATAAATGCATTTCAGCTATGACTTGAGACTATGCTGAACTCAATTTGCCACACTGAGCTTAAAATGTGTGAGAAAGTTTGTCCTAGGATATTTATAGATGTAAAACACAGCTGATGTGATCATTCAGCTACATGTTTGAAACAATTATTGCATGCCTCAAGTTGGTAATATTAAGGCACAAGAGATGGAGACCACCTGAGAAATGTAACTGTTTGCTCCACTGCAGACCCCAAAGCACTATCTGATTGCAAAATGAAAAGTGCTTATGACAAGAAAGCTTAGCCACACATGATCTACAGCTCTGCATGCTAGCAAACTACCACCACAAGTGTCTGTGCTAAGCACAAAACTAGGCTTCCACCCAGCTTCCCTCTTGTTTTTCAGTCAGGTGATACTAGATCCCTAACTTTTATGTTTTTCAGAAAAATAAAATTAAAGGTATTGTCATAATTTTTTTAAACATGTTTCTTTTCCCTTTTTTGCTTGTTTTCCCCAATGTATGTGCTACTATGTAAAACAAAGAGGAATCCCCTTCATCTATATTCAACTATTTAAAATCCTTTAGATCAACTATAGTAAACTCTGTAGAAAATTACCTTCGTGGTGCTTATAATCTAATAAGGAAAAGAGAATGAATGCTGATATTAATAATAAAGGTGTTATGGCTTAGATGTGAAGTGTTCCCCAAAAGCTTATGTGTTGAGACAATGCCAAAAACTTTAGAGGTAAAAAGATTATGAGAGTGATAATCTAATCAGTGCATTAATCACCTAATAGGGATTAACTGGGTGGTAGGTAACCACAGGTAGGTAGGCTGTGGCTGATGGAGGTGGGTTATTGGGACAGTGCTTTTGAGGTCCATATTTCATCTTTGATGAGCAAAGCACTCATTCTGCTTCCTGGTGGCCATGTCCAGAGCTGCTTTAGTGCTCCATACCTTTCCACCTTGATCTTCTACTTTACTTCAGACCCAGAGCAATGGAGTCTGCTGTCTATGAACTGAAACCTCTGAAGTCCTGAGTGTCCAATAAACTTTTCATCCTCTAAAATTGTTCTTGTCAGGTCTTTTGATCTCAGCAGAAGAAAAAAAAACTTGGCTAAAACAAAAGGAAAATTCAGATTAGACACTAAAAACTTTTGAATTAGAAAAATGATGATAGAATTTGAACTATTTATTAAATGTAGAACTCCAACAAGCATTGCCAGGAGGATAATCAACTTTCCTTATTCTAAAGATATTTTGAGTTAATGATTTGGAATTAGTATCTCATGCTGGGATCTCTATTTTTATTTTCATTTAAAAATAAAAACTTCTGAAATACTTACAGTTAGAAAGTTTACTATGTTTATTTTACTATCATTGAACATTCATCAAGTTGAAGCTGTTTGAGAAATTGTTTGCATAGCTAATCTACATAGCTATTTTTTTTCCTTTCTTTCTCTTAAAGTTTTACATTTCCAGGTACTAAGAAAGAAGAACAGTATGCTGAAATGGGAAAATATTTGTCATTTTTTGAGACTAACAAGTTATTTCAATTGGGCTGGTATAAAGAATTCCTGAGAGAGGAGGGAATAAAATGAGTGGGCTACCTGAAAGCTCATCAGAGTTATAAAGATGTAAGACACGTTCCTTGAGAAGAAAGAAGACTGCAGTGGCTGGAGAATTAGCAGTACTTTGTGTAACTCTCTAAATAAAAGACATTTCCCCTCAGATATACAAAGTTTTCTCCCAGTTTGTTTGACACAAGCTTACAGAGTCAAGCCAAACTGCTCAACACAAGAAGAAAAGCTTTGTGATACTCAAAGAAGCCAAAGTCCTTTAAAATCCTTTCAGTGTGCAGAATACATTTCAGAGTTGTTTCTCTGGAGTCAGTCAGCTTATGCATGCTAAAATTGTCCAGTCTATTTTCCACACCAAATGCATTAGAAATCCTTGACCATATTGTGTACAGTACTAAAATAGAATAGGACCCTCAAAGTGGCCTTATATTTTGTTCATGTTTTCCTTGAAGTTTAAAAGACAAAAGAAAATGGAAATTTACATCAATTTTATACGAGAAGTTTTAAGGTAATTTTTTTATTTTTCTGTGGTATGGCTCATCTGTTTAGAATACAGCATTTAATGGGCCAGCCAGAAAACAATAGAATAGAGAGCCACATTTTCTTCCCAACATTAACCTACTTATTCCTATATTGTCTCTGGTTAAATACTCCTATTCAGAAATAAATCATACTTATTGTTCATCTTATATTATCAATGAATTTCACAGTTTGTTCAGTTTCTACAGAAAATACAGCGCTACTAAGAATTCTCATTATAGTTGTATCAGACTTTACCACATAATCAGGGCTGAAATACTGGTATCCATGTTTCACTTAATCCTGTCATATATTTAATTATGATATTCTTTAAAAGTGATAAGGCGAAAGACATGTCCAACAAGAATGTATTATTACCTGAAATGCTGAAATTATGACTTTCCAGTTCAGATTTGTAATATTAACTCCTCCCTAAACTTTCACAATAATAATGTTTCCTTTAAAAGATTTGAACTAATAAAACGTAGATATCAAACCACCTTGCTGGAACTTCATGGTTAAGATCACTGTGGGTAATCTGGTTCCTTTTATCTGGCTTAAAAGTAGTATTTTCAGTCCCTTTGAAAGTGTCAGTAATCAAACAGAAAGGCAATAAATTTCAACAGATACTTTCATAGAAAATACTAATGCAAAGAACAATCCTTGCCATAGGAAAACTTTATACAACACTAACCAGTGAATAAGTAAAACTTTTCAAAGTAAAAAGTTATGGTTCCATCTCCCCTAGTAAAATAGTGCTGAATAATAATTTCTGGTTCCAGGGGAAGAAGCTGGATTTGAGAAGTCCCTTTTGGTCACAACTAAAACTTTAATGGACTAAAGTTAAACTATGTGATTTAAGTAAACAATGCATAGTACTTTGAAAGAGATAAGATCTTGAACAAAGTATGGAACAATATGCAAGATGGACCAAAATATCCCTTGAAGACTCTTTTCAATGCAGTATATGTAAGTGTATTAATGCAGTTATGGGCTACATTTCTCTCAAAGTATAAATTAACATTGGTCAGATGGTCCATGATATACACTGTACTTACAAGAGATGGATTCAAATTGCTTAAATTTGTTTAGAATCCTTGCATATAGCTGGGCACCATGGCTCATGCCTGTAATCCCAATGGCTTGGGAAGCTGAGTCAGGATGATTGCAAGTTCAAAGCCAGCCTCAGCAACTTATCAAGGCCCTAAGCAACTTAGCAAAACCCTGTCTCAAAATAAAAACTGAAAAGGGCTAGGGATGTGGTTCAGTGGTTGAGCACCCCTGAGTTCAATCCCTGCTACCAAACAAAACAAAACAAAGCAAACAGAAACAAAAAGCAAAGAAATTTTGCATCTACGTTCATGTGGCATATGGGTCTATGGTTTACTACTTGTTTAATTTCTATGCCTGGTTTGAGTATCAATTTATAGTAGATTCATAAAATTAGTTGGGAAGTTTTACTTCCTTTTGTATTTTCTGGAAGATATTATACATAACAGAGGTTATTTCTTTTGTTTTGGTAGAATTAATAGCAAACCCATCAGGGCCTGGAGTTTTCTGTGTGGGAAGGTTTTTGACTATAAACTAAAGTTTTTTGTAGCCATTAGGCTATTTGTATTATATATTTATTCTTAAGTGAGATTAGGTAGTTTGTTTTTAAGGAATTTTCTGGCATAACATTGCTTATCATAATCTCTTACTATCTTTTTGTACCTGTAGAATATATACTGTGTCATTTCCATCATTCCTGATTTGGGTAATTTTTTTATGCTTGACCAGTTTGGCAAGATGTTTGCCAGTTTTGTTGATCTCAAAAAATAACTTTGGATTTATTGATTTAGGGTTTTTAAAAATTTTCTATTTTATTTATTTCTTCTCTGATTTTCTCCTTTCCTATATTTATTTTGGGTTTAATTTGCACTTATCTTCCTAGGATACGGAAGCTGGGAAATTGATTTTAATTTCTTCTTCTTTTCTCATATATGATGTTTACATATTGTTTCTTATATGAATCAAGAATAATATAATAAAACTTGGAAAAAGTATAATAGACAAGAAAGCAGTAATTCAATTTTATCTATGGACAATAATGCAAATTTGTTAAGATTTGTTTTATAGTCAAACATATGATTTGACCTGGAGAATGTCCCATGTGTACTTTAGATGAACATACATTCTATTCATGTTGGATGGGATTGTTCTGAATGTATCTGTTAGGTTTTTTGGGAATTTTTCCTGGTATGCAAGGATGGTTTAACATATGCAAATCAGTAAATATAGCACATTGATAGAATGAAGTATAAAGTATGATAATCTTAATAAGTACAAAAACGCACTTGATAAAGTTTAATATCCTTTTATGATTTAAAAAAAAAAAACCTCAACATGTGAGGTATTGAAGAAACATTTCTCAATATTGTAAAAGTTATATAAAATAAGCCCACAACTAACATCATAGTCAAGTTGAAAGGCTGAAGGATTTTTTCTATAAGATTGGGACAAGAATGCCCAATCACACCATTTCTTTTTAACATAGTACTAGAAGTCCTAATAAAGTTATCAAGCAAGAAAAAGAACAGCATCCAAATCAGAAAGGAGAAAGTAATATTATCTCTGCAGATGATGTGATCATATGTAGATAAAATACCAAAATCTCCACCAATTAACTGTTAGAACCACTAGGAAGATTCAGTGAAATTGCAGGATACAAAATCAACATGCAAAATAAGTTTCATTTCTATATACTAACAATATATCTGAAAAGGAAATTAAGACAACAATCCCATTTATAGCATCTTCTAAAAGATTACTTTGGAATAAACTTAATCAAGGTGGTAAAATTTATCTACACTGACAACTATAAATATTGATGGCAGAAACTGAAAAATACACAAATGGAAAGATATTTTTGTCTTCATAGATTGGAGGAATTAATATTAAAATGTCATGATACTCAAAGCAACACAGAGATTCAATGAAATATATACAAATAGAATTTTATTACCAAAATAAAATAAAATTCCCAAATTTACATGGACCATAAAGAACCCCAAATAGCTAAAGCAATGTTGAGATACAAGAAAATTAGCATACTCAAGTGATATAGCCACACTAATGCTTTTGCAACTCAACTCACAAGAGCCACATTATGGAACCAGCCCAGGTGCCCTTTGACAGATGAATGGATAAAGGAAATGTGATAAATCTACACAATGAAGTTTTACTCAGCCATAAAGAAGAATGAATTTTTTTTGTATTTGCTGGTAAGTGGATGGAACTGTAGAACATCATGCTAAGAGAAATAAGCCAGACATAGAAAGTTAAAGGTCAAATGTGTTTCTCTCATATGTGGAAGCTAGACCAAAATAAGGGGGGAAAACATGGGGGGAATCCCATGAACATAGAAGGGGATCAGTAGGGCAGAGGAAGGGAGGGAGGAGGCAGCAGAAAAAAAGAGAAACATTGACCAGAAAATGCTATGTACATATATGGATATACTACAGTGACTATCACCTTTATACACATCTATAAAGCAATAATTTAAAAATAACTATAAGTTGAAAAGGGAAAAGCAGTCAAGTAAAGGAAGGGGAACAAGGGAAGGGAGGAAAGCAGGGAAAGTGGAAGTACTGGAGAAAGTAGTAGAGCAAATTATATTCCATGATTATATGATTACATCCAAATGAACTTCAATATTTTGTGGAACTATAGTGCACACCACACATATGTATATATAATAAAACTAGAGGCAAGAAACTTTCTGATTTCAAATTATATTGCAAAGTGTTATGGTTTGGATGTGAGGCAACTACAAAATTTCCTCCTAATGCAGGAATATTCAGAGATGAAATGAGAGACGTAACATAGTCTGTGTTAGTTTTAATGGACTGGGTGGTAACCGTATGTAGGTGAGGCATGGCTAGAGGAGGTGGGTAACTGGGGTTGTACCATAAAAATTTTGTTCATCTTGAAATTCTTCCCCACTTCTCTGCTTCCTACCCAACATGGCTGAGAAACTTTGCTCTGCCATACTCGTTGGTTATGATGTGCTGCTTTACCTTGGGTCCAGAACATTGGCATCAGTAATTTATGAATTCAGACCTCTGAAACTATGAGCCCCAAATAAAATTCTCATGTAAGTTGTTCTTAACATGTATTTTGGACAGCAATGAAATGGTGGCTAAAACACAAAGATATCATAATCAAAAGAGTATGGTACTGACATAAAAACAAACAGAGAGAAATGTAACAGAACAGATAATCCAGAAGTAAACTCACACATGTACAGTCAATTAATACCTGACAAGGACACCCAGAATGCAAAGTAAGGAAAGGTTATTCTCTTCAATAAATGCTGTTGGAAAATTGGATGTTTATCTGCAAAATAATAGAATTGAATCTGTATCTTACACTACACACACACACACACACACACACACACACACACACAAAATACTCAAAGTGGATCAAATACTTAAATGTAACAACTGAAATCATAAAACTCTGAGAAGAAAACATAGAGAAAATGCTCCTTGACTTTTGACTCATCAATAATTTTGGATACATCACCAAAAGCACAAGCAACAAAAGCAAAAGTAAATAACTAAGATAACATCACACCAAAAAAAAAAAATTCATATAAAGAAAAAAAATCAATAAAAGCCAAATTATAAAACAAGAGAAGATATTTAGAAAGTATGTACATAAATAATAATTTCATATCCAATACTTGTAAGGAATTCCTGTAACACAATAAGAATACAACAAAAACCTAATAACTCAATTGAAAAATTTATGAACCTAGATAGACATTTCTCCAAAGAAAACATACAAATAGTGAGAAGTAATATGAAAAAAAAGTTCAACATTTACTATAATATATGCTCAATATAAAAATTAAGGTAACACATAACAGGAAGAATAAATAAAAATTCACCCCAACATACAGTATCCAGACATAACCACTTAGTATATATGATTCTGGATTTCAACAGAAAAATAAATATTCAAGAGAAGAATGATTACAAAACTTCAGGAATGGAATTTTTTTTAAAAAATTTCCTTCAATCTCAACCATCAGAGAAATACAAATCAAAATCATAATGAGATATCATTTCACATGTGTTAAGATGGCTATTATAGATAAAAAGGAAAAAGATAATAGGTGCTGGTTAGCTTTTAAGCATGCAGAGAAGAGGAAAACTTGGTGCTCTGTAGATAAGTGAAGATTGCTTCATGGCTGTGTCCTTTTCCTTATACTAATTGTCTGTAAGCACTAAATATGTGCAGCTTTTCACATTATTTGTAACTCAACTAAGTTTTATAAAACATCAGAACCAAAGATATACAAAATGAGTGCTTTTGAAAAATGTTAATATCTAAATACATGATAAAATGTTTACCCCTTGGGGAAAAAAAGACAAATTTATGTATCAAAATAGCATGCCCGGTAGAAAAAAATGATTCTGAACATTTAACACCATAATGCATGGCATAAATTTTCTGAACTACAAGTCTTAAGAAAGAGTTATGTACATCTAAATAAACAATATGTATCAAAATAGCATGCCCAGTATAAAAAAATGATTCTGAACATTTGACACCATAATGCATCGCATACATTTCCTGAACTACAAGTCTTAAGAAAGAGTTATGTACATCTAAATAAACAATATAAATTATATAGAAGTAAAATATATACTGTCATCAAATACCATGACACAGTAAAGCAATACCAGTTAGATGAAAATAAAAGGAAAATGAAACTTGATAATTAAAACCCAGTCAAATTTTCCTGCTTAGAAAAAATAGAGAAGATAACTACCCTAAAATAAAATTATTTTAAAAAAAATTTTGTCATGGAAAATATGTGGTTGTGAGTATAGGATTATTATGTAGCATATAGGCTACACAGCTATGAGAATCAGTGTTGAGACAAAATGTTATAATTTACATTTCCCTGATTGCTAAGAATGCTTAAGAGTTTTCATATATTTGTTGGCCATTAGCATTTATTATTTTGAGAAATGGCTATTTAGTTTATTTGCCCATTTATTGAGTTATTTATTTATTTTTAAGTTCTAGATATATTTTGGATATTATTCTTCTGTTGGAAGAATAGCTGGCAAAAAAATTTCTTTCAGTCTGTAGGCTCTCTTCATACCCTTGTTTCATTTATTGTGCAGAGCTTTTTAATTTCAATCAATTCTACTTATTGATTCTTGGTTTTGTTTCTTGAGCATTAGGAGTATTATTAAGGAAGGTCTTTGATCCACTTTGTGTTGATTTTTGTGCATGGTGAGGAACAAGATTTTTTTTTTTTTTTTTTTAGCATATAGATATCCAATTTTCCCACTACCATTTGTTAAAAATGCTATCTTTTCTCTAATGTATGCCTTGGGCATATTTGTCAAGGATGAAATGACTGCATCTTTGTGGGTTTTTCTTTATGTCTTCTATTCTATTCCATTGGTCTTAATGTCTGTTCTAATGCCAATACCATGCTGTCTTTGTAACTCTATCTCTGTAGTATTTATACAACAGTAATAAAATAAGCATACTATAGTGATACTTGTATACCAATGTCTATAGTAGCACAATTCACAATAGCCAAGTTATGGAACCAGTCTGGTTGTCCCTCAAAAGACAAATGGGTAAATGAAACATGTACACAAACACAATGGAGTTTAACTCAGCCATAGAAAATGAAATTATATCATTTTTTGAAAACGGTTGGAAATAGAAAACATCATGTACAGACGCACGAAGTCAAGGTCCAATGTTTTACTTTATATGTGGAAGCCAGAGAGAAATAAGGAAAATTTTAAAGGGGAAATCTCATAAAAATAGAAGGAAAAAAAGTGGAGTTCAGAAAGAAGGGAAGAGGAATGGAAAAGTGGAGGAACAGCAGAATGAAATTAACCAAACTATGTCATGTGGAGGTATGAACATATCAAAATGAATTCCACTTTTATGTGAAACCACAATGTACCAATTTAAAAAAATCAATAAAAATGTTATGTCTACACGATAAAAAAGTTTGTTATTAAACTGTTCAATTGTGCCAGTTTATCTTACTTTCTAGTCCTGTTGAAATCCATTGTTTCAGTCATCATTTTCATTTCAGTGACCAAAAGACCCAAGAATAATATAAAGAAGAAAATGTTTATTTGGGTCTTACAGTTTCAGAGGTCTCCATACACAGATGACAGACTCCATTCCTCAGAGCCCAAGGTAAGGCAGAACATCAAGATGGAAGAGTCTGATGGAGGAAAGTGGCTCAGGACATGATCACCAGGAAGCAGAGAAAATATAAACCCTAAAGATACACCCCTAGCAACCCACCTACTTGAGTAATAATCCACCTGCCTACAGTTACCACCCAGTTAAAACTTATCAGAGGATTAATGCATGGATTAGATTAAAGCACTCATAATCCAATTATTTCACCTCTAAGCTTTCTTGCATTGTCTCACACTTGAGCTTTTGGAGGACACGTCATATATAACCATAACATCCATTCATTTGAAACATGATGCTTTATTAGAATAGAGCACATATCATATTCCCACTCATGCAATATTATCTACTCATCCTCTGTTCAATATTTATTTTTCTGTTGATATCCAGAGTAATACACAGTAAGCAGTTAAATCTAGATACTATATTTTGTGGTTGTTTTTAATTTCTTTTTTCTCTTTTATGTTATTTGAATTTTTATATTGGGCACATATTGTACTTTGAAACATTATGGAGTTAGTCTTTAAATATGAATTTAAAAACAGGGGCTAGGCTTAGTGGTAGAGTGCTTGCCTAGTATGGATGAGGCCCTGAGTTTGATCTCCAACATAGTCAATAAATAAATAAATAAATTGAATAAGATATAAAATGTTTTTTGAATGGAGAAACAATATATAGTTATATGTGTTGCCAGTTCCATGTTCATAATAAATCTATACAAACTGGTCATATAAGATCAAATCATAGCCATGGGAGAACTGTGTAATTATAGAAATTTATTTACCTAGAGTAACTGTTGAAGTTCAGAACACATAGAATGGAGGACAAAAATCATATGTGTTTGTTAAGTTATAAAAACACAGGATGGTCACTTGCTCATAAAATGATAGCTTATATCCAGAATTACAACTATAAGTCATTAAAAGTGAAACTAAATAATTGATTTTTGTAATATCTTGATACAAAAGGTATGGGTTGATACCCATATCTCATGTAATAAATAATAGCATCAAAAGTCCAATGAAACAATGCTAATCAATGTATAGTGCAAACCAATGTATGCTATTTCTGAAGCAATATTCTTATTCTTCTCCAAATATTAGTGTGATAAGAGAACTAAAGGGACTCAATCTTGTTCTTCAGCAGCCATCTTAGGAGTTCCAAGAAATAGTTCTGTTTCTTAGAAATAATAGAATATGAAAAGTCCTGCCTCTGTACCCATTAATCGTTACCTAGCATAATATGCTTGACATCATAAAAATAACAATTCCTATACAATGTAAAATTGCTCTCTTTGGTTTCCATTTTTCCTGGGCAAATACCTTGTCAGAGATTGATTGTGTAGACATTAGTAACCATTCTCTAACATGTACCCAACTAGGGTCATCTTGACCCCATTCCCTTCTACTTGATTGTTGCTATACCAACCTGGAAAGTCCCATGGGAAATATTATTGTACCCATTGCTTTGTCTTGCTAACTGCCTAGATTCAGCTTCTGTACCGTGGCTTGCTTGCATTGGCTGAAACCCTGCAATTGAATATTCCACCCTCTATGATTTTTCTCTTTATAAACCCTTGAAAAATCACTGCTGGCGAGCTTAATAAAGGCTTTTTTTGGCATTAGTGTGACATGGCTTGGAGTTTTAATTGGCATCTCATTGGTTACAACATTTTTGGTACAACATTAGTAACAGCAATGCAAAAACACTTCTATTTTTCCAATGTGAGAATCAATAAATTGGTGGGCTATTTGTATGAATTTGTGGCTGTTTTAAATTAAGTTCCATTATATGAAATAATATTTGAAAACTTATGAATTATAAAGCTGTATACTATGATTTAGGAGAAATACCCATCAACTAAATAGTGATTGTATCTTTTATTTGTGAAAGGATTATGTAAAACCTTGACTAAAATAGCCCCTATTATAAGGGAAAATACTGTCACATAGTAAAATAGTAATAGAGAACTAAGTGCATTGATATTGAATGGAAGGCACTAATTACTTTAATGAAGGGAGAGGACTTTGGTTTAAATGATTATTGTTGAAAAGAAACATCCACTCTTTTAATCAAGTCATTTGTCATTGATTACATTAACCTGTATTTTTCTCGTAACCTATATACAGTAAGCTGCAAAAATCAGTGTTAACTCAAATGGCACTTAGTTGTTTAAGTATACATTCTGAAGTCTTAATAAACATAACTTTTAGCAAATGAAGTTCATTAAATAGTCCAAGTCTATGCTCTAAGTCCT
Organism: Tamias sibiricus; assembly: GCA_025594165.1. NCBI lineage: Eukaryota > Metazoa > Chordata > Mammalia > Rodentia > Sciuridae > Tamias > Tamias sibiricus. The sequence continues at coordinate 83,975,442 of CM046660.1, forward strand.
CAATTAGAATGTATAGGTCAATAGACTCAGACCTTGTGTTTATTAATTAAAATTTACATATAAAAATACCTTTAATAAGTCCTTAATCTGTATGTTATTCTAAAACTAATGAATCAAAAATATAGGTTTTTCAGCAATTTCATGGACTCAGCCCATCACTTTGTACAGATATGTACTTAAAACCCTCCAAGTTGGTCAACTTTGATACTCAGCTTTATGCTTTAAATAGGAGAGAATACACTTTCAATTCCCATTTAAAAGATGAATGATGTTCTGAGTATTTGAACCACTTTTACTTTCATTTAGCTTCCAAACACTTTATTTTTAAATGGTGCTGAGGATCGAATCCCGGTCGCGCACGTGCTAGGCAAGAGCTCTACCGCTGAGCCACAACGCCAGCCCGCTTCCAAACATTTTAAATTTTAATCCAATAATGTGTGGCATTTTCTTCTCCTTATCACAGCAGTGACTATTTTTCTATCACCTTTTTCATAAGTGAAGAATATTTTCTTTACGCTTTTTAGTATACATTGAATGTTTTATTTCCTTTTCATATTTCAAATCCCAAACTATTTTTCAGCATAGCTAAATTCTTGTTCATTGGTGTTGATTTTTTAAAACCTATTCTGGAAAATAAAGTGTTTCTTCTTATATATACTTTTAAAAATCATTTTAGAAACCTTGCCACACAGAAAATAAATGTGTTTTGTGTCATTTTGGGAGGTGAATGAGAAGAGTTAATATCTATTCTATCCATTAAATGATTTCAATTTACAGTTTACATTATGTGGTTTAATGAGACTAGCTATGCATGACAGATGTTGTTAAATTATGTGATCTCATGATAAGTTTATCTGACAATATGATTAGAATAACAGACAATGGTTTATTTGAAGACCCATGACCAATGTTAAGAAATGTTAAGAAGGTGCACAATTTAAGTGCTCTTCTTTTGTGATAAGAAAATTAAAAGGAACATTTCACTATATATGTGCACAATTCTTAAATAATGTTTTATTATTGTAGCTGAAATCACTTAGAAATTAAGGGAAGACCAGTAAAGTAAAAGAGAATGACAGGCTGAATAATGACCCCCAAATTCCTGAACCTTGGTACCAATGAATATTACTCTTTCAAGGTAGACTTTGCAGATGTGATTAAATTGAGGATATTGAGTCAGGGAGATTATCCTGTGTTATCTGAGTGCCTAGTAATTGTAATCACTAGTATTCTTACAAAAGGCAGGTGGAGGGAGATTGGACTGTATATAGCAGAGAAAGAAATTATGATGATTAAAAAAAGATGCTACTCAACTAACTTGGAAGATGAAGATGGGGACATGAGCCAAGGAATGCAACTCTAGTGCCTGAAGAAAGCAAGAAAACACATTCGTTAAATGTACTGGAGGGAGCTCAGCCTAATCTCCAGATAACAAATACGTAAAATATAATAAATATATAATAAATATATACGTATGTGTGTGTGTGTGTGTGTGTGTGTGTGTGTGTGTGTGTGTGTGTTTAAGCTATCAAGTTCACAGCAATTTGTTACAGCAGCTATAGGAAACTAATACAATTAGTAAATATGTGGCCTGTTGAATCATGTAAATTCCTTCCGCACATGTGGAATGTTGTTAGGAAACAGGTTAGCCACATGGATGGTGTTAGGATGGATTTTATTCTGAAGTTAAAAAGAAGGTTGCTCAAAAGAAGACAGGGGTTTGGATGGGAACAATTGAGAATACCACATTTTTATCACAACTTCTCAGTATTGTTTATTTCATTTACTTCTGTTTAAACAAGCTTTATACACTTGCTCATGACTTGATTATGAGGTGGAGTTTTAACTTTTTTCTCCTCAAAAATATTGTATATTGCGAGTAGCCTCTTCTAATAATAATACAAAAAACCTTGAAATGTTGTAACACTCTTCCTTTTTAAAGCAGTCAAAAAACAACCTACTCAAATAGGATATTCAAAATTTTTCTTTTCATTTATGTTAAAAATAAATGCACCCCCCTCACTGTCCAGAGGATTTGTCACCTGACTTTCTGTACTGGATTTAGATGAAGTATATGTTTGTAGAGGTACACACAAAAAAATAAAAGACCCTAGTTTAGTGAAAGCTAATGACAAAGGTGATTTTACCCTTACCATAATCTAAATATATCTTGTATTTTAGTCTATATTATTTTGAAGGTTTTGAAAAAAATATATATATATAGAAAATCCTAAACCTTCAAACATATATATACCTTTGTATATATTTACATAATTTAAAAAATTAAAACTCAAATCAACATGTACACAATTTAATGTAGTATGTACAAAGTGAAGATGTTGAATTGAAGTGAGTGTGATTTAATCAGGAAAACGTCCTAGAAAAGATAAGCTTTAGGATACTTTTTAAACAAGAGGGAGTCGTGGATTGGCAAAGAGAAAATTTCTACAACCCTGAATTCAGAGCCAGAAGGAAAACCAGTCCTTTCAGGAAAGGCTAGGGACTCTCCCTCAAGCCAGTATGAAGTAATAATGTAAGTGACACCTCTGTGGTTTAAACTGGATATAGCTAGTAGATCCAAGTACATTTTAAACCCCATTATGGCACTTTGTTTAATGGCAATTGTGAAACACCCTGCTAAATCATTCCTGGCATAATCGATGTAGCCACTGCCGTGTCTAACTGCATTTTCATAAGTTTGCTGCCTTAGCACATTTCCAGAGTTATTTCTTCCTCTCCTTCACCAGCTCTCTACTAAAATGCTCTGGTAATCATCCTTTACTGAACTTGAAGGCTGTGTCCTCTCCAGAATGTTCATCTACGCCGATGGCCTTCTGAGTTTAATGGCTTGTAATTACTGTTCCCTCCTTAAACTGTGGAGTAAGTAAGCAGTATTTGGGCAAAATCCTTTACTCTAGGAGAAACAAAAAAGTGAAGCAAGGTTATTGGTATCCATGCCAAAGAGAAAGAGACTGACAAAGCCGATTCATCCTCTTGTCTTCAGGATTGAATTAAAGGCACAAGTCAAGGTTTTCCCTGAGCCTTGACCTGGCAGGGGCAATATGAAATAACCTTATTCCTCAACTGTGTCAGATGAAACAGTGTCGTTCTGAGAGCGAGCCAAATTTGGGCTATTTATTTCTGTAAATACAATCAATTATTATGACAGTTCATCAAGGTTGAGAGTGAGTGAAACTTCTAAGGATGCTCAGTCTATAAGAATTCTATTACAAGTGGCTCTTTGGATTAGTGTCAGCACACTAATATTCAAAACCCTCGACCTCATCACATCCAAATGTAAATATCAGTCATTCAGTCAGTCAATATATATCAAATGTCAAGATTTCACACAATTTTAGCAACATTTAGGTATTTCCTCTACCTGAAAAAAACATAAAATAAAATTTGTAAAAACAGTATGGTTAGTGGGATTCTTTTTAAATGGTCTTTGTTGGAGAAGAAAATTCTGAACAATATCCTCAGAGGAAGTACCAATGAGATATTTTTAAAAATTTTATTCTATATATTTACATTTGAATACCAATTTTGATAATAAAATACAAAAACAAATATAATTGTTGATAAATATAATTATAGCATCTTCAGGCTGTTCTCATAGAGTTTTAGGTATATATACATATGTATGTATATATATACATACACATACATATAAAATGCATATATATCATAAAGACAGTAATACTTTTGCTTGCCAAGTATACATTAAAGCATATCCTTTGTAAATGTCTATAAATTAAAACTCTCAAATGAAGAATCTTTTACACAAAGTTAATGGATTTCAAATAGTCCCCTTCCTCAACAGATCAAACTGTCCATATAAAAGATAATCTTTCCCCTGTTGTACTTTTTTTCCCCCTAGTACTAATATTGGAGTCAAGCAAACTGCTCAGACTTCCCTTTAAAAGAAAATGTTTGGAAAGTATAGCTGATGGAATTTCTAGATGTTACAACTTTAGAACCTCCATAGTGCTCAGCCAGGTAATTTCCAGTTCATTGTTCTCAATCACTTGAGTATGGCAAGGAATGTAATCTAGTAGAACTCCTGCTGATAGGGGATTCCTCTAATGTATATCTTTAGCTAGGGATCTCCCCAGTGGCCTGAATGAAACTATCTCAGGATAATACTTGCATTCTGAAGCTCTTCCTACACAATTCTTCATTTTCTCACTTGTAATTGAGATGTGAAACCTCTTTCTGTGTGCTTCTAACACATTCTCTTTTTCTCCACTAACCTGTGTGTTAGTTAGTTTTCCATTACCATAACAAATACCTGAGATAAATCAACTTTAAAAGAGGAAAGTTTTATTTTGGCTCACAGTTTCAGAGGTTTCAGTTCACATTTGGTTGGCCATGTTGCCTTTGATCCTGTGGCATGGAAGTACATTACAGTGAGAGCACCAAATGATGGCTAGGAAGTGGAAAAGAAAGAAATCAGGAAGGGGCCACAGTCCCTGCTGTGGTTTATATCTGAAATGTCCCCCAAAACTTCATGTGTTGAAATCAGAGTCTCCAACATATCAGAAGCTTTTCAGGCAATGATAGGATCATGAAGTCTCAGACCTCCACAGTGCATTAACTCATGAAATGAATTAATCCATGGATAGCTGAATGGACTACTGGGAGTGGGACCTAGTCAGAGGAAGTAGGTCATTAGGGGTGTATCCTGGAAGGGTTTATCTTCTCCCTGACCACTTCTTCCTCATTCTGCTTACTGGCTGTCATAAATTTAGGAGATTTCCTTCACCATACTTTCCACAATGATATTTCTACCTGAAATCAGATTACCATGCATTGAATCCTCTGAAATGTGAGACAAAATAAATCTTTTTTCCACTAAGTGGAACTTTTCAGGTATTTTGATTCACAACCACAAAAAGCTAACTAGCACAGAAATTGATATTGAGAAATGGGTCATTGCTGTGACTATACCTGACTGTGTAGTTCAGAAGTTTTTGGAACTGGTTTACAGGAGGAGTTTGCGAAAGTTTGGAGATGCAGGATAAAGAAGCCTTAGAATTTTATGAGCAGAGCTTAATGATAAATTCTGGAGAGAGCTCCAAACTGCTCATGAAGTTCCAGATAGAAATGATGACTCTTTTGGGAACTAGAGTAGAGGCCACTTATGTTACATTTTGAGAAAGAACTTGTCTATATTTTACCCATGTCCTAAGACTTTCTGGTAAACTACATTTAATCTGGCAGAAGAAATTTCAAAGGAGCACAGTATTCAGGCAGTTGAATCGGTATTTCTGGTGGCTTTTAACCAGGTTAACTGAGAATCAAGAGCAGAAAACAGAGCAGAAAGATTTTAAATACTTTCAGTTTGGTCAGAAAACTATGTGTAAACATGGGGCTAAGGATGGTGATAGATAGGCTTGGGCCGATGGGCCACCTCCCCCATGGAAATTTCTATGAGGAGCAACTTGGTTTCATTTTCCTCAGGCAGGAGCCAATCGGCTTAAAGGTCATTCTGTTCCCCAGGCAGGTAAAGCTTGCCCTGTTCCCTGGGAAAAGAGCCAATAGCGTTAAAGGTCGCTCTGGTACACCCCCCACCAGAAATCCCTACTTAAGTTCCTGCCTCCCCAGAGCTCAGACACAATGGCTGGTCCCTGCTGAGAGGAGGCAGCCACGGACAGTTCCAGACCACGGACTGTCTCCAGCTGGATGGCAGTTGTCCCAGCTGACAGCTCCAGTCTCCAGCTCGACAGCAGCTTCCGTAGCCAACAGCTCCAGAGACCACAGCCAGTGCAACCAGGCACCCACCTTCCGTTCAGAGCTCGGACACTCCCTTCTCCCTGACTCCTCTCTCCCACCACAGCTTGCACACTTCCCTCTCCCTGACTCCTCTCTCCCCATACTTCTTCTACCTCCAACCAGCCATAAAGGCTGGTGAATAAATCTCTTGGTTGCACAGTTGTCTACGGTGTGATTTTTACCCTTCAGAAGGTGTGATTTCTGAAGTGATAAGTACCATTATAGAGAAATCAAGTTCTTTGCATAGAGATTAAAGGAAATATGCCTCAAAGACTTCAGGAGTCAGCAAGACCCCACCTGTGGCAGGTTTTAAGGATGTAAAAATGAAAACATTTAAAAGACTTTCCTTTAAGAAGAGGTTGTGAGGACACTCTGCCAGCACAGGGTGTCTAGAAAGTTGCTTCCCCAGGATGATTTTCACCATGCTCAGCCACCCAGATACAGATGCCATTTTCAGTCATGATACAAACAGGGTTGGCTATGGTTTGAACTGAGGGCAGGTCTTGGAATGACCTACACAATGTTTGTTTTATAAGAATGCAAAATGCTGGGCGGGGCACTGTGGGTGGGTACATGGCTGTGATCTTAGCAGCTCGGGAGGCTAAGACAGGAGGATTGTGAGTTCAAAACCAGCCTCAGCAAAAAGTGAGGCACTAAGCAATTCAGTGAGACCCTGTCTCTAAATAAAATACGAAATAGGTCTGGGGATGTGGCTCAGTGCTCAAGTGCCTCTGATTTCATTCCCTGGTACAAAAAAAAAGAAATGCTGGACTTATGGGATCATGGAGACTTCGACTGAGATTTCAAAGGAAGACTTGGGAGGCCATGTGTGTGTCAGGGTCTGAATACTTGAAGGCTATCCCTGAAAGTACAATGATTGAAGCTAAGAGAGTGAGGCAAATGTTGCAATGGAAACCCCAGGAATTAAGAGATGCCAGGAACATGGAAGTTCTACTAAGAAAAGCTGAAGGCAGGGAGCATAGCCAACTCAACAGAGAAGCCATGTGGGCTATAACCGGCAAGGCCAAAGGGGTGGGGCTGCCCAAATCCTTCTGGAATCCACATCTTATCTCCATATGCCTCAGATGCCAGATGCAGAACTACAGGACTTGTTTGCCTTACTGGGTTTTAGTTTTGCTTTTGTCACATTCCCCCCTTTTCATGTACCCATTCCTCCCTTTTGGAATGGGAATGTTTACTCTGTGATATTTTATTTTGGGTATATGTAACTTGATCTAGAATTTTATAGGGGCCCACAGCTAAGAGTTTTCCAAAATGGGAATGTTTACTCTTTGACATTTTATTTTGTGTATTTGCAATTTGATTTTGAATTTTACAGGAGCTCACAGCTAAGAATTTTCCTTGAGTCTTGAACAAAACTTTGAACTCAGATTTTGCAGCAATAGTAGGACTACTAAGACTATAAGTACTCTTGGAGATAGAATAAATGTGTTTTGAGTTGTGAAATAGGCATGAGCTTCTGGGGGTCAGGGGTGGAATGCTATGGTTTAGATATGGAAAGTTACCATAAGCTTTCAAGTGTTGAAAGCATGGTCAGATTCAGTGGGGGGTGCAGGGAAGCTTTTAGGTAGCGATTGGATTGGATCATGACAGCTCTGATCTTATAAAAATGTATTAATCCATTAATAGAGTATAGGAAGGTGGGACCTAGTTAGAAAGAGGAGGTCACTGTGGGCATGCCCTGGACAGGTTTATCGTCTCCCTGGCCCCTTCTCTAGCTCTCCTTCCCAGCTGTCATGGGTTGAGCAGCTTTCCTATGTCATGACCTTCTGCCAAGATTCTGCTTTGGAATCAGCCAACTGTGGACAGAATCACCTAAAAACATGAGCCAAAATAAATCTCACAGCTAAGTCATTCTTGTGAGGTATTTTGGTCACAGAAATGAAAAGCTGACTAACATAGTCCCATATCGCCTTCAGGGAAATGTTCCCAATGACCTAACTTCTTTTCATCAGGCCCTACCTCCTAAAGATGCTACACCTCCAATAGCAATATAGACTGGAGACAAGCCCTCAATGCATGGGCCTTTGACAGACATTCAAGATCCAAACTATTAGAGAGCCCTGCAAATCTTCTAAACTACTATTTCAGTCTTAGCATTTTCTTCCTGAAGGGCCCAAATGTAAACAGATGGTTCTAGGATTAAAGTGAAGGGTAGAGTTAATCCAACCATGTTCACTTTCCAGTGACACCCTCACTAACTTTGAATACTTCATCTATCTTACAGCTCTATACTTCAAATGACTAAAATTCCTGATCTCTGAAAGAAATACTCTCATGCCAGGGCATGACAAGATTTTCACTGAATTATAAGCTACAACTGCCACCAGGGCACTTCAAACTTCTTATGCTGAGGAAACAGTAGACAAAACAAGAGGAATAAGGTTCTTTATAAAATAATATTTGAATGGGGTGGTTATTTTAAAGTTGTGACATCTGGAGCTCTCAACCAGTTATGCCAAACAATAGAACTTTGTCATTCCTGTCCCAGGTTAATTATGTTAATGGACAAATTTCATTTGGGGATTTATTTATTTATTTATTTTTCTTGGTACCAGGGATTGAACTCAGAGGCACTCTACCACTGGGCCACATCCCCAGCCCTTTTTGTATTTTTATTAGAGACAGGGTCTCACTGAGTTGCCAAGTGCCTCGCCATTGCTGAGGCTGGCTTTGAACTCATGATCCTCCTGCCTCAGCCTCCCAAGTGCTGGGATTACAGGCGTGCGCCACCACGCCCGTCTTCATTTGGGGATTTATAATCAGCTTGACCACAGTTTTCTCAATCATGGGCTTCACTATGAAACTTTTCTACCTAATCCATAATCTCCTCCCTCCTTTCACAGGTACCAGACCAGTAATATAATTTGAAAGTCTTCTTGTCTCCCTTTCCTCCTTCCTCCCCTTTATGTTTCACAGCCATTTCCTAATAAGTATCTTTCATATCTAGTCCAATCTTGTGTTTGTTTGTCAGAGGATGTAAACTGACACAATTTCTTAATTTAAAAAGGTGTTCTACTTTAATTGATTTAACATACCATGAATAAATTAAATTTGCTAGAACATAAGTTAGATTGCGTCTCTTCTTTGCCACTTTATCTTTTGCCCATATCCACACATGGTGTATTCAGCACTACACACACTCTTCAGAAAACATGTTGTTTTAATGTGACTACTCTTCTTTCTGACCCTAAGAAGTAATGAATAAGTATTCTATTTCCACAGTGTTCTCCTTTGTTTTCCACAAAAGTAAATCTTAATCTTTTCTGTGAAATATTTACTGATAATTTGAAAACTAAATCACAAAATCATTTTTTTAGTTTTATACCACTTAAGAGTTTATGATATAAAATCTGAGAGCAGTATGCAACTTTACAATTTGTATATTAAATCTTTCTTTCCAACTTTTTCTTTTTCTTTTCTTTTACAAAATTGTTTATAGCCACTATTGGTTGGCCCAAACTTCCTCTTCACAAATTTGGCTTCCTGAAAAAATACAGATATTTGTCTGTTATATGTACATATATGTGCAAAATATTTATTTTAATTAAAAATAATTTTTACTATAGAAAACAGAAAAACTATAAAAACACAAAGTAGAAAATAATTCATAATCTTAATATCTATGGTTAATTACTTTTGATGTTTATTACATAAATATCCAGTAATTTTCTATTCATGCATATATACATAATATATAAACACAAAAAGTATTCATAGCATTTGTCTGCAGAAATGTGGAATCATATAATAAATGCTATTTTATTAACTAATAATTTTGTTAAAGTTTTATTAACATTCATTAACATTTAATGTTAAGTATCAGACATATTATAATTCATTGAACCAACTATTGGTATGAAAAATTTAGTTTCTTCAATTTTCCTAATAAATAATTCTACAAAATGTATTTTTTATACAAATATCCTTGATGTTTCCCTCAGGATGAAATTCTACAAGTGTGCCTGAAATGTTATTGCTAGGAAAGTTATGCCAACTTAAATACTACTAATATTCTCTTAAACTTCCATAGTAATTTAGTTTTTTCAATTTTATAAACAAGTATGATTGTGTGTTTGTTTATATTTACTCATTTCTCTAGCAAACTGATTTTCCTAAAATCGTGCTGTTTCTATTACAAGATCAAAAAAGGAGCATATGATTTGGAGTCATTCAGACCTAGGGTTTTAAGTCTGGCAGACATTTACTAGTTGCTTGATTCTAAGCCAGTCACCTCAACTCATTAAGACTCAGGAATTGTTTTTTAAAAAATTACATAATAATGTTCATATACTTGAGTACTATTTAGACTAGCATGAAAATAAAACTTATAAATACATTTTTATGGGGAATACTCAAGAATGCTAGTTATTCTTGGCATATATATCTTTAATCTTTATGTTGTAAAATTTCTATTCATTCTCTTCATTATCCTCTCTGAGGTGTTGTCAATCGGATGCACAAATGTCAGTGATTCTATTCGACACTGAGATTAACTAATAAATTAAGGGCCCTGGTATTTATAAGGAACTGGCAAAGTATAAAGAAGTACTGGATTACCATTAGGTGTTATTTTGCCACATTCCCTTCTGTCCTCACCCAGATATAGTAATTGGCCAGGTCTCTAAGTTATGCATTCAGGACATTACTTACACAACAGGAGGCTATTGTGACTATGAAAAACTCCCAACTGATATTCAGTTAAATAAGTGATGTGAGGTTTTTCAGAAAGCTATGTTCCATAAATGCATAGATTTCATGTTTTAAGTATCTTAGATCTCAAGTATTCCTAGGTAAACTGGGTACATTCTGCTGAAAACATTATACAGACTCTCCTACTGGTAAATATTCTGTGTTTTCCAGAAGGTCTGTTAACCAAGATATTAGACAGACATTAAACTTACTATTGCCATTTTCATTTGTAAGGATTCTAGATTAAATAGAAAAACAAAATGTCTTGTCATATATATGTTGCACATATTTTTTCCTTGGGGTTATTTTCTTTTGATATTGTTAGTAACATTTTCTGACCAAAAGAAGATTTGTGTATATAGTACTATTTTTTATTCTAATTTATCTTTTTTTTTTTGTTTAAGATTCAGCATGTGGATTAAAATTAGATAGCCACTAACTCTTTTCAAGATTAAATTGATAAAATATTTTTAGAACTTGCAATATTAAAGCATTTAAAATTCATCGCTTCGAGAAGTGAGATTAGAACCTATTTTTAAAGTATTTTTTATAATGTCAACCACTTAGCATGATTTAGCATGACAAATATTCTTTGTTCTCATTTATACCAATATAACTATAAGACCATAAATTCTCACTGTACAGTTTCTTTACTGACTTTGTTTTCCATTTCCATGACCTGTTTTTTCTCACAACAGTTTTTTGCACACTATCTTTATTCTAGAATTTTCTATTTGCCCTCTGATTTCCCTTCAAATTCTTTAATCTTATGGCTTCCTGCTTTAGTCAGCTTTTTCCCTGCTATGACTAGAAAATCCAACCAGCACAATTGTAAGTGAGGAAAGGTTTATTTGAGGGCTCAAGGTTTCAGAGGTCTTAGTCCATAGAAGGCTGGCTCCATTCCTTGGGGCTCCAGGTGAGGCTGAACATCATTGTGGGAGAGGGTGGCAGAGGGAAGCAGCTCACATCACGGTGATCAGAAAAAGAGAGGGGGGTGTGGGGAATGAGGGAGACTCCACTTGCCCCATCTCCGCCAGCCATACCCTACCACTTCAGTTACGACTCAGTTAATTCTTAAGAGGAGATTAATTTATTGATTGGGTTAAGACTCTTCCTTTGCTCTTCTTTCTTTTCTTGCTTACAGGCAGATTTTTGGTTCACATTGTCCAGCAACGTCTCAAATCTTACTGGTATTTTGATTAAGATTGTACTGCTTAAGTATATTATTGAGAGATGAATAAGTAATTTCCTATTTCTTTCTTTTTTTTTTTTTTTCATCTAGATTATGGTGTTTCTCTTTGTTTATTCAGCTTTTTATGTCCCTTAGAAAATTTTTGAATTTTATTGCAAATATCCTATCCAATGAAGATATGGATAAGATATCATATGTTATCTATGGATAGGATTCAACTTTCTCCTATATCATTTGTGTTTTTTTATTTATTGTAAATGGTGTATTTTCCCACTATATATATTAAAGGATTATTGGTTTTTGTTTTTGCTAAAATTTTATATAGGATATATGTATCTATTTTGATAATTTTCTTCTTAGACACACTCTTTGTCATATATTCTTTTCAGAATAATTATAACTTTGAAGAAAAAATGGGGAGGTTACCTATGACTTCAAGGATTCCTATAATCTCATTCATAAAATTAAAATAAAATTATATTTTAACAATTTTGACAGTTTTTTCAACTTTTACTCTGCTTATTCCTCTCCCATATCAAATTTTACATTAAAATTTAAATTATTTTACATTAACACAAAGACTGAATTATCAAACAGAATTTCATGAAATAATCAGCATAAGCAACACAAAGTTTTCTAATAATTGGCAAAAAATACAAGAGAGAAGCAACACCATTCCAAGTAGCATCAGTGTCTAACCAGCCAACACATCTTCTTATGGATTCCCTTCTTTACACAGAATCACCTTTGGCTTCAGAGTAATAGATGATCACTATGTGGGTGGTACAAGTAACTCCATTAAAGACCTGTCAGTGTGCTTAATTTTGTGATATAACAATTACCTATACCTCAGTAGTTACATAGCCAGAATGCCTATATGGAATAATGCCCATTTGAAAAGGCATATAAAGCTCATAAATATCATGTTTGTTTAGAATAATGCTAGAAAGACCAGGTGTATCCTACTGAAATCATTCTTTGATATAATTTCATGACTTATAGACCATCATAATTTTGTTGTTATCTTCTAGCTGCTAAATCTATCAGCATTGTTGTGGAAATGATATTTGAAAAAAGTGGAAACTGATATTTCCAAGAAGTTACATCTTACATTAAAATCAATACAAGGTATAGCATTCAATGATGATCATCATAGTTTCTCCAATGCTGTTATTTATATCATCTACACATTCTTATTTTCCCCTTTGTATATTGTGTTTTTTATTATTTTTGTTGCCCGAAGATCATATTTAGTTTCTCGTTTAGTATTCAAGAACCAGAAATTTTCACATATAAATTTTTCTATAATTGGAGACATAGTTTTCTATATGGATATAATTACTAAAAAATATTTATTCATTTGCTGTTAGTAACATGTATTACATAAGTTTCTGTAAATATATTAGCGAACAAAAGCAGATATTTAAAACTTTTAAAGTTTATTCTATGATCCAGTATATCTATTTTGGTGAATTTTCCATATGTACTTGAAAATTATGTATATTCTGTTGTTCTTTATTTGAGTGATCTATAGGTTCTAGTTCTGCCAGTTTAGCTGGTATAGTCAGCTGGTATAGTCATTTGGATCATATAGTATTCTTAGTGATTTTTTTCCTCCTTCTTCTGCCAATTACTCAGATAAGGGTATTTAAATCTTTAGCTATTAATTCATAAATTTATTATTTGAATTCTCTCAGATTTTGCTTTATGAATTTAGAATCTCTGCTATTAAGTGCATATATATTAAGGACTCTAATACATTCTGGAAGAATTAATCTCTATGTCACTACCTTTTTGTCACTACATCTATGTCACTAGCCTTTTTATTCCTGATATTCTTCATCTGAAGTCTATTTTGCCTCACATCAATATAGTAACTAAAATTTTATTTTATTTAATGATACATCTTTCTCCCTGTCTTTCCTTCTCTTATTCCTTTCCCGTCATAATTCCTTGATGCCTTCCCTTATCATTCTTTTATTTCAGTACTAAGGACCCAACACAGGACTTCAAACAAAACTAGGAAAGCTCTCTACCACTGAAATATATCCACATCCCATTTTATTTTTGAGACAGGGTCTTCCTAAGCCTCCCAGGCTGTCCCTGAACTTGTGATGCTCCTGCCTCAGCCTCCCAAGTAGCTGGGAATACAGACATGTGCCACCATGCTTAATTGTACATTCTTTTTTATATTTTTACTTTTGACTTATCTATGTCCTCATGTTAGAAGTGAGCTGCAGACAGATCCCAAGAATTAGCCAAACTGTGAGGTTTGAGAACACAGTCTACACTATACAAGACTGCTCTCATTTCTAACACTAATTGCAGGAATTTTAAGGGGGGGGGGGGTTCAGGGAGGGGGTTCCCAAAACCAATCTTAGGTTTAATGATTCACTGGAGATTCACAAAATTTGCTAAGAGTTTTGATTTTTCTGATCAAAATCAGCCAACAGAAGGGATAAAGAGAGACCAGAAGACTCCAAATGCAAATCTTCTATTGCTTCCCTTGTGAAATCCTTTTTTTTTTTTTTACTCCTGTGACATTAGTGCATAACAATATGCCTATAGTAGTTGCCAAACGGAAAAGCTCACCTAAGCTTCAGGGTCCAGAGATTTTATTATATTTAATTGTGTAGGCATAATTGATTGATTGATGGACTCCTGTTATAGTTTGGATATGAAGTGGCCCCCAAAGCTCCTGTTTTAATGCAAGAATATTCAGAGGTGAAATGATTCAATTATTAAATTTGTAAACAAATCAGTCCTTCCCAGTTTGAATGCACTAACTAGGTGGTAACCCTAGTTAGATGGGACATGGGTAAGAGTAAGTGGGTCACTGGGGGAATGCCCTGAAAAGGTTCATCTTCTCTGTAGTCCATCTGCCACCCTGCCAGTTCTTGGCCACCATGAATAAAGTAGCACTCCTCCACCATACTCTTATGCCATGATATTCTGCCTCACCTTGGGCCCAGAGCAATTGACCATGAACTGAACCTCTGAAACTATAAGCCAAACTAAATTTTTCCTACTCTAAGATGTTCTCATTAGGTATTTTAGTCACAGTGACAAAAAGCTAACAACTATTATAATCAAAATCAGTCTCTAGGACAACTGATAATGTTCTATCCAAGGCTACCACTTCTAAATATTTGAGTGGTCTCTTCTGTGGCTATCCATGTCTGTAACAAAACATGTCAGATGTCATGGAGATTACTACTCAGAAACTGGGGAAAGGCTAGACCTCTCTTTACAAAAGACCAAATTTATTACTAAACATCAATATATAGTGAGCTCTTACTTTTGCTCTTTTATCTTGTCTAACACTCTTTGTATTTTAATTCATGTGTTTGGTCACATTTATTGTGATTACTGATAGGATTAACATCTACTGCCCTGTTTCTTTTCTCTTTGTTTCATGTGTTTTTTATTTATTTTACTTCTTTTCAACCTGCTTTACCTTGGATTAACTGACCATTTCTGTGATTCAATTTTATCTCTTCTATTGACCTATTACTTATGCCTGTTTTTAGAAAATTAAGTGAATACACTATGATGTTTAATATACCATTTTAATCAAATTCTACCTATAAATAACATTGTGCTGTGCCATGTGTACTGTGATAATATTATAATAATATATTTCCAATTCTATTATTATAATGTACTGACTTTTGTATATGCTATAATCACATAATACTTTTATACTATTTTTTATTTAATCAGTTAATTATCTTTATGAGCAACTAGACATAGAAAAAATTAGTTTTCCATATTCATTTCATTTCCAGTAGCTTTTATTTCTTGGACTATATATAAGCTTCTTTTTGGTAACATATTTCACTTTCTGAAGAACCTCCTTTGTATCTTTTATACAGTGCATCAGCTGACATTATAGCTTTTGCTTGTTTAAGAAAATATTTATACTAGTGCCATGTTCTGAGCCACTTTTTTCAACCATGCTCTTCCACCATGATGTTCTGCCTCATCTCAGGCCTAGAGCAATGAAGTTGGCCATCTATGGACTGAGACCTCTGAAACTATGAGCCCCAAAATAAACATTTCCTATTCTAATTGTTCTTGTCAAGTTCTTTGGTCACAGCAGTGAAAAAGCTGACTAAAACAGAAATTGGTACTGAGAAGTAGGGTCACTGCTGTAACTAACCTGACCATGTAGTCCAGAAGCTTTTAGAGTTTCTTAGAATTTGTGGAGGAATCTTGCGAAGTTTAGCAATGAGAGCTGGAGAAGTTTCATAATGTTGTAAGCAGAGCTTAATGGGCAATTCTGACGGGAATTCAGAAGACCAAAGTGCCAAAAGGACTGTAGCCAGTGAAGACAGAGTCCACGAGGCTTCACAAGAAAAGAGAACTCTATTAGAACTTGGACTAGAGGCCATTCTTGTTACATTTTGGCTAAGAAGTTGTCTACATTTTGCCCATGCCCTGAGACTTTCTGTGAGACTGAATTTAAAGGTGATGGACTAATTAATCTGGTGGAAGAAGTTTCAAAGCAGCACAGCATTCAGTTGGTGGCATGGATGTTTCTGGCAACTTTTTGTCAAGTTTGTGGTGACCATCAGGAGCAGAATGAAAACCAGAAAGATTTGAAAAATGTGAAGTTTAGCTAGAAAAATGAAAGTAAAACTGGGGCTAAGGAAGGCATAATTACAGAGATCACAGCCACTGAAATAATACTAATTACTTTGCACAGATACAATAGGAAATATAGCTTGAGGGGATTTTAGAAATTAGCAAGACTGTACCCATCACAGGCTAAAGGGTGTAGAAATAAAATTTCCCTTGAACAGAGACCAGTGGGGCATGATACTTTCATGAGGGGAAGAAAGGGGGTTTTAGAAAGATGTTTCAACATGCTTAGCCACCCAGGCAGAGGCTGCTGCAGCCATGGACCCTGGAGGTTTGACTGCTGCTTGAGACACCTTGGCATCAGCCATGTGGTACTGGTTCTGCAGGATTGCAGGATTCTGGAGTTAGGGGGTCATGGAGGTTTACACTGTGAGAGCAGTGTCTGACATTTCAAAGGAAGGTCTGGGAGGTCAAGCAAAGTGCAGCAGAGTCAGAGTTCCCACAGGCTGACCCTGATAGGGTGATCTGTGGAAATATGAGGAGGAAGCCAAAGCATCAGTGGAGACACTTGAGATTAAGAAATGCCAGTACAGTGGAACATCTCTGGAGGAAAACTGCAGGAATTGAGTAGAGACAAGCCAACAGAGAGGCCATATGGCCTGCAATAAGCAAATCCAAAGGGGGTGGAGCTATACAAACCCTTTAAAAGGATGCCATGTGCCCTCAGTGCTGGACATGGAGCTATAGCACTTGTTTAACCAGTTGGATTTCAGTCTTGCTTTGATCCCATCCCTTCTATACATGCCCCTATTTATTCCTTTTGGAATGGAATATTAACCCGGTTGTGGAGAGCAGTGACAGAAAATGGGAGAGCAGTGTTTGAGATTGGGGCCTCTGATGATTTCATGGCTGTGGCATGCTTGGTGCCTGGGAAAGTTTCTGTGCAAAGGTGCAGGATGACTAGCTGCTGTGGTAATGCTCTCCTCGTGGAGGCTCTGTGCTAGAGCCTGATAAGCTTCAACCTTGATCTCAGACACACAGCTCCTAGAAATAGAGAAACTTTCTTGCTAGACAACCACAACATTTTACCAGCTCCACTGCTCCTGAACCTACCCATATAACAGTAACTTTAAACAATGGACTTTCTTGAGAGCCACACAAAACTCCTAACATTGCACATTGCAACTCTAGAATGTAATTGGGGAATAAACTGCATAATGTTGTTAATTCTGTAACTTTCATGAATACAAAGAATAATGCTTGTGTAGACTTTAATCTGATAATGAGACATATATAAATAAAGATTGCTGGCATAATTCTTTAGACCTGCTTCTCCATCAGAGAGCAGTGCTCCACCTGACCCCAGCTGTTATCTTCAAAATCTGAGTCTGTCATGAGTCTTTATTTTTCTTATCCTCCTTTGCCCATCATTGGAACCTGCTAGATTGGCAGTGCTGGTCATGGCACCCTGTGCCCTTATATATTGGGTATATGTAACTTTCTTTTGATTTTGACAGGGGCTCACACTCTGAGTTTGCCTTGAGTCTCAGAGGAGACTTTGGACTTTTATGTTTGGGCAATGCTAAAATTGTTAAAGACTATGTGGGCTCTTGGAAGTAGGCTAAATATATTTACACCATGAGATGGCATGCGCTTTTGGGGGCCAGGAGATGAATTTTATGGTTTAGATGCGAGATATCCTCACAAAGTTCATGTGTGAGACAATTCAAGAGCGTTTAAAAGTGAAATCATTGGGTTGAGACCCTTAATCTAATCAGTGCATTAATCTGCTGAAAGGGATTACTGAGTGGTTACTATAGACAGGTAGGGTACAGCTGGAGGTGGTCGGTCACTGAGAATGTGCCTTTGGGGTATGTATTTTGTCACTGAAGAGTGGAGCTCTCCCTCTCTTTCTATTCTTCCTGGTGTCATGACCTGAGCTACTTTCTTCTTGGATCCAGAGCAATGGAGTTGGCCATCTATGGACTGAGACCTCTGAAACTGTGAGCACTTAAATAAACCTTTTCTCCTCTAAAATTGTTTTTATCGGGTCTTTTTGTCACAACAGAAAAACAGCTGACTATGACAGCATTCATCCTGTTTGGTGTAGTAGTCACCTGTGGTTTAGTGTCTACCTTAATTTTGGAAAAATCTAAAACCAAATTTTTTTTTTTTTCAAACAGTCCCGCTGTCCTTTTCTCTTATTGAGTTCTGAAATTACATGTATTTTGGATCACTTGACATTTTACTGGAGCTCCTAGTTGCCCTAGTGATGGTTGCTGTTTACCACTGTTTAAGATATTTTCAGTTTGTGTGATTTCTAGATTTCTATTCCTGGCCACTGATTCTTCAGTGTGAATTTCAATGAGATCTTCATCACTGTTACTGTGTTTCCCATTTCTAGTGTTTTTTGTTTATTTTCCTTCCTACTTTCAGTCTCTGAAGATCTTGCTGATTATGTACCGTGTCTATTAGGGACATTACCATATTGATCATTGTTGATTTATTTTCCTTGTCAGATAGTTCTAATATCTTCCATGTCTGAGTGTAGTGCTAACGATCACTTTGCCTTTTGCATTGTGTTCTTCGTTATTGCTATATTCCATGTTTCATATTATTCTTATTAATAGCCGGACATCTTTGTAGGACAATAAAAACTGAGGCAAGAATATTTATCCTAGGAAATGGGCTCACTTTCTTTCAGCTAGGCCTTTAATGAAGGGGTATGAGAAAGTCTAATTAGAAGGTAGACTGGTTTTGCAGTTTGTTATGTTTATGTGTGCACTTAGCACATTACAGACTTCAAATTCCTCTTAGTGATGCCTTGGGTTTAGGGTGTTAACTTCTTTGCCAAAAGGTTTTCTTATTTTTGTTTTCACTTGTGTGTTTTTAAAGTTGCTGCACACTTGGTTTTCATCCACCATTTTCCCTGGACCTTAAGAAGTCTCTAAGATTAAGCCACTTGTTACTTGATGTGTATTAGCCTGGCAGTGGGAAATGGTATATGGGTATTCTGTGTGACTCAGCTAAAACTTTAGGCAGATATCATGTCCTGTGGGGCCTCTGGGTCTACTTTTCTCACTACCCATTTCCTAGTAGATAGTTGTTCCCTCTTCAGGGATGGAGGGGTTTTTGTTGTTGTTGTTTTTATTGTTTTGTCCTGTTCTCTTTCTCTAGCTACAGTGAATTTTTTCCATCCCTTAGGATAAGAGTATTTGCCCCTTTCCTCACAGATGAGGGTCTTATTCCTTAGAGGAGACAAAGATGAAAAGGTCCCAGGAGAGTTCTGTGCCTTTCTCACAATTGTTCTCCTTTCCTAGTTTTATTCAGTAAGTAAAACTTTGTTCAGGATATTTTGTTCTTCTGTGTGTATAATCATCTGATGGGTTTTCTGTTAGGCAAAGATGCAAAAAGGTGTGGACAACTCTTATAACAGCAGCAGTTCTTCCAGTGCACATTTGTTTCCTTCCATCAGCTCACCATCACCCTCACTTAACCTTCAGCAGTCTCTGGATACATCTTGCCCAGAAGAACTAGAATTTATGCCTTGCCCCTCCCTGTAGGTGCTCATCTCTCTTTATATTTTGGACCAGTTAGTTGTCCTGTGACTCCAACACTTCAGTGGGTCCAAGTAACAGGAACTTGATATTTGTCAACTTTTTTTTTTTTTTTTTTTGGCTGTGTGGTTAGGAGCAATGATCTTTCCAATTCTTACACTCCTGTAATGGAAACCAGAAGGAGTTCCCATATAGATTATTTTTAATTGTCACTTCAAATTCTACCAAGAAAAGGTAATAAAATAGCACATTAGAATAGGCTCCATTATTTGAGGATATTGTTAACTTGTTTGTTACTTTAGTCAGTTGGCAAATATTTGTCTAGTGGTTTAGTGCCTATTATGAACCATGTTTGTTCACAATAAACTGCTAAGACATAGAAATGATTTCCTGTAAACGTGGGTGTTGTGTATGAAAATATTTTAAGAGCTACATAAAAAATAAATAATAAGAAGCTGGGTGTAGTGGCGCACGCCTGTAATCTCAGCAGCTTGGGAGGCTGAGGCAGGAGGATAGCAAATTCAAAACCAGTCTCAGCAACTTAGCAAGGCACTAAGCAACTTGGCAAGACTCTGTCTCTAACATATGAAACAGGGTTGGGATATGACTTATTGGTTAAGAGTCCCTCAATTCAATCACCAGTACAAAAGAGAAAATGATCCTCAGCATTATTTCTATTACTGAAACATAAATTTTATGTCCAAAGTGATTTATTTGATTCAAATTCATGTTTAATAAACAAAACTGTGGGAGTTAAGTGTAAGCCAAATTTTGCATATTTATTGATTCTGAAGCATTAACAGGCAAAGACCAAGTTCTACAAACTATTATCTAAATGATACTTTGAGGAAAACACAATAAGAGATGGATAATTTATAGTTGTTCAAATAATAGCTTACATTTATAAACAGACTTGACACTTTACAACAGTAAAGAGTTACTCAAAACTATTTATTGAATGATCTGTCCTTGTACTAGTCATCAAAAGCCTCTTACTAGTCATTTGCCAAGATTACTGTACAAAGATTAAATATACAGTGAGTCAGGAAATAAAGTGAAAAGTACAATATTATAGAAGAATATTGTTTAGTACATGGAAGAAGAAGAGGAAAACACAGTCACCAGCCACATTTAGCCCAGGGAAATTATATATGTAGCAAGTATCAAAAAAATTATGAATACATATGTATAGACATATATATACACATACACTCGTATTCCATAACATCAGATAGGAAGACAGAAGCTTTACAAAAACTGTTGGAACACTTCATATGAAGGAAAATTTACAAAAAATAGACTACTCTGAGAAAAAGCAGATATGAATAATTTTATCATGCTATATTTTATCCTAAATAAATTCTAACCTTATTGCTTAAATGTGACCAAATATTCTCTATCTTACAAACAAAACGAGGTCTAGGTGCAGTCTATAATTAACCATTATTTGGTCAAAGCAAGAACAGAGTGTCTGAGCAGAGCACTTAATTCTGACATCCTGCCTTCTCAGGGCTTCACTCATCAAAAGCTCAGCACATAAACACACTGCCTGCAGCCTTGCATTGATTGTCAGCACAATTAATTGCCAGGAAAACTGCAGTTTTATTAAGTGTACGGTACTAACAATAAAAACATCACTATTTATAGCACAGAGCATGGCGGGATATCTATACAAATAAAATACAACAATAATGAACAAAAGGCCAGCCTGTAGTCCCACAGAAGAACATCAATGAATTTGTTTTAATGCCAAACCACAACAGGGTACTCAAGTGTCCCTGAGCATAAGATACTGCAACCTCTACTAAAAGGCAAGACTCTTTTTCATCTCTGCAATGTCAAAAGAAAAGTGGATGTCAACAAGCCTCTTCAAAACTGTTACTTATAGTTTCAAATCTTGGTTGTCCCTATATTCAACTACAGCAGCCCTGTGCTGTTTTCGCAGATAAGAAAAGAAAAACATCATAAGTTCCAGTTAAATGAAGTATTGAAAAATGTCCTAGGAATTAATTAGTGATGATATTTTAAAAGCAGATATATCCTGGGGAATATAAATGGCATATTTTTATAACTGAGGAAATATCAATCTAGTATTAAAGACAAACTAGTCTTCATTACATCTTTAGTTTAAGATTTTGAAATGAAAAGAATTTTTTCAATATCCTTTCACTTACATATTACTCATTACTGTAAGTTTGCAGTGCAGTGTTACAAATCTCAGACAAGCTAATGCATTCAAGATAAAAGGAGGAGAAGAAGGAAACATGTAGAAACTAACATGTATTGAGAATTGTTTGAAACATTTAAACACCAGTGGTCATTTCCAATACAGTATTGGTTTGTTCCATCACATGGAAATGTGATTACTGTGGCTAAAGAGTCTAGGAAACAAAGTATATCTGCATGTGAAAAATCTTTAAAAATGATATGTCTAGGCGATCTAAATTTGAGAAAAAAGGATTAATTTTAGGACACATTATTATTATTATTTAGATAGGTTGCATAAGACTCTGAAGTATTATGTACAAAGCCACTGATCTTGATTGTAAGATAGTGAGAATCAAACCAATCTCATTCTTCTGTATTGGGTCCAATATACAACAGTATCTTTTATAACAAAAAGACAGCTTGCTCCTAAGGGCCACTTAATTGTACACAGGGTTAACTGAATTGAAATATTAAGTAGATATTTTCTTGATCACATAGGTATCAAGTACTGGGCTGAATGAATTATGTGTAGTATATACCTTAACCACAGACCTTCTGGTTTTTGTACAGAAGCAGTCTTAATTGCCATTGGAAAGAAACCTAAGTTTAACAGGAGAGACTTAAACTGAGACTCACATAAATTAAAATGACCTACCCAGGTTCCCCTGCTCATTAGTGACCAAAGCCAAGTAGAAGTTTCTTTCCTTCTTGAGCTCTGTAGCATACAATAAGCTGTCATTGAACAAGTAACTATTTTATGTGTTTACAAACTCTTAACAGGAGAGCTTGTAAGAGGAGAGCTCTATTTAGAGAGCTGAATTGAAGTTCAAAACTTTAAAATATGCTTTTTGCATCACAATAGCACAAAACTCAAGAACAGAAAGCCAAACATTATTCACCTTGTAGTCTCAGCTGCAAGGTGCATGCACAAGTACAACATATTTGCAGTGCCTTAAAGTAAATCTCACTGATGAAAGATTCCTTTAAAAGAATTTGGAATGTCATTTTGTAACTAGTAGCCTACTTGTTGATAAGGTGGAGGAGGTGAAGAAGAGGCATCTATGAGAGAAGCTTTACCACTTGTTTATAGCAAACAGTAGCTACTCCTAGTCATCTGAAAAATAAAACAAAGAACACCTTTGACAAAAGACAAAAAACACAAGTTGAGATAAAATCACACATGTGCATGCCTGCGCACACACACACACAGACATTGAAAATATGATTCATTAACTACCTATACAGTGGGTACCTGATCTAATTTCCTAATTTAGGTAAGACAAACTACCATGGAAAAAGTGAAAACAGAGTAGGCGCACAGAGAACCAAGTTCTGAATATATTCTTATTTTTTTCTTTGAAAGTCCATGTCTAAAATGGAATAGAGACGATGTGAGATATGTCTTAAAATTTTGACCTACTAGCAAGTGTTTTTTCATAGTGGCCTCCTCTGGTTGAATATCAGGAACATCTTTGTCAGTAGAAGCTTAATATATAAGCAAATTGCATTCACTCAGTCAGTGCTAACCAGATACAATTCTAATTTTGGCTAAATTTGAAATCTAGATTTTCCTCTTATCTTAAACCAGGGGTATATACAGATAGTCTCTAATTTTTGATGGCTCAACTTCTGATTGTTTTTACTTAATGAGGTATGAAAGCAGTACATCTTCAATAGAAGCCAAATTTCAAATTCTATATTTTGATCTTTGCCTTGCCTAATGATCTATAGTATGATAGTCTCTTCTAATTCTGGTTGTAGCTCCCAGTCAACTACACAATCACAAGGGTGAACAATGAGTTTTTTACAGTGTACTACTTAGTACATTAGCTCACTTAAGTTTATATTCAACTTAGTATATTCTGAATGTATGATGGGTTTATCCTGGTATGACCCCATCGTAAGTCAAGTATCTGTGTGTGTGTGTGTGTGTGTGTGTGCATATACATATATCACATAGTTTATGTATGAATTATATTTATATAATTTATTTATTTCTGGCTTTGGACTCAAGTTTAAGCATGGGACCATATCCTTGTAGCTGAGTGATCATGATGAGAACATACTAACCACTCTTGGCTGTAGTTTTCTCATTTGTAAACTATAACTAAGACTATTTCACAAAGCTTTTGTGAAAATAAGTTAATAACATAAAGTACCTATTGCATAAAGAATACCTAATGAATTCTAGTACTCTTCTTGAGAATTGTCATTTGCCAGAGTTAAATTCACCAGGAACAACAAGGTCCTCAGTAAGATATCAATTATAATGGTAAAATTTAAAATGGTTTTTGAAATGACTCCAATGATGGTAAGAAAAGCATTTCAGTTAATTTCACAAATGAAATTTGTTATAATAAAGAAAATATGGTAGTATATTTTGGGGTCACACAAACTGTTCGGAGAACAACACATTACATGACTTTTTTTTGTTTGTTTTTTTTGTCCTTAAGGCAGGATAAAAATCTCATAGCATATGAATCCTAGAATGCAATATGCTTCAAGTAGCTATTTTAACAGAGTTACTCACTCAAGTTCTATGTACAACATGGTGGCACATAGACTGATAATGTACAGGAAGTGATTTTTCTCTGACTGCTGTGTCCAGCTTTTTCATAATTTCAAGAATTTCATAATTCTTGTTGCTGGAATTATGTCGAGAAACAAGAAGCAAGCAGTGAACTAACCTTCCACAAGGTGACCTTTATTGCTGTAAAATTACTGTTGACTAATTTCTTTCTTCCTTAAATTATGGCAGGCAATGGAGGAAACAAAACAGAATAAAACGCTGTCATTATGAAATGTAATGTTGGGCAGAGATTCATCATAACATCTTTATGAAAAAAATAGATAAACGTTTGTTTTGCAAATGCTATTTCTTATTTCAGAAAAAGAAGACTTTTTAAAATTCAAAAAAACAAATATGTAGCTTTGTCTCCCTTAGGGGATTAATTTATAAGATCTGCAAAGTTCAAAATAAATATGACAGGCAGATGACTCATCATCTTGCCAATCATTCAAGACAGAATTGATCTGCAATTACACTGGCTTCCCAAAGTGAAGTTCTCTTCCTCTTGAAGAGATTGAACCTAGTTTTGAACATGGTACTGGTTTTTATTTGTCTATACTGCCGCCTTCTGATGTGTACTGGAAACTCATTTCTGGACTGTTCCTGGTGGATATTTTGGCAAACCTGAAGAAGAAACAACTTTCTGAATTCTGTGCTGAAAACTACATGTTCCTTAATGCTGGATGATATCCAGGTCTCACATCTGTTACTCATATATGCTGCTACACCAGAAGCTGGGTCAGAAGAATGGTATTAAGTAGGAAAACTGAGTTGTTAAGCATTTTCTCTTTTCTCTTTACCTCTTCCATCTTCTCAACAAGCAGATTTTTGAATACCAGATGTTAGAGAATGTATTAGCTGTAACCACTATTGTAATTATATCTGCCAAATATTTCATTCAAATATTTAAATTATGTTTCTTTTCTAATTTTAATTTTTGTTTTTAAAATAAATTTTTATTTTGTAATGACTTTATAATTATAGAAACACTGTGAAGGTAGAATAGAGAGATCCCACATACTCACACTTGGTTTCTATTTGTATTAATAGCTTACATGAGTAGGAGGTATTTGTTACAATTAATAAACCAACATAGGTAAATTATTTTAACAAAAGTCCATACGTGATTGAAGTGTCATTAGTTTTTTACTTTATTCCTGGAATCTTCCAGAATTCCAGCCAGGACCTGACCTGATATTGAGTAGCCACACTTCCTTAGACTCTTCTTGGATGTGAAATTTACAAGTTTTCCTTTTTGGGGGATAGGCTTGGGTTTTGAGGTGTTTAGGTCAAGTAATATATAAAATGTCTGGCAAAAATGGTATTTGTCTGATATATTTCTTGCAATTCATCTGAGATTATTTTTGTAAGGAATATTTTGACAGTTAAGAACCATTTTCCTTATATCCTCATGTTGCATCGAGAGTAGATACTATCAACAGGACTTAGGACTGTTGGCATTAATAGTAAGGTACAGAATTATGTTACATGTCCTGGAGGGAGGAATATCTACATAAATATTGTTTCTACATGGAGAACAAATGAGAATTCTCCCCTTTTATTTAATAATTCAGTCATTCATAACAGCATGGGCTTGTGCCTATTTAAATTTTACTTTGATAGTGCAATATTACTATTAATTCTGTTGCTCAATTTGCTCCAAATTCGGCATTTGGGACCTTTTGCAAATATATCCTTTGAAATGCTCTGTTGTTGCTTTTTTCTTTCTTTCTTCCTCTTGCCCCCTCCCCCTACCCACTCTGGCCTCCTCTTTTTTCTCATGTTGCCTTTTATAACATTTACTTACTATCTGGTAGTACTATATACTCAAGGCTCATGTTGTATATTTCCTGCTCCAGTCCTAGAATCAGCCATTTTTCCAAGGATCCCTGAATTCTGACATTGGAAAGTGTTATTAGAAAATAAGGTCTGGGTGCTGCGAAGGAGTCATTTCTTCAAGGTTCTCTCTGCTGACAAAGCAAGGAAATATCTGCTGCTCATATCTATAAATATGGTGATATGTAGCTATCCATATCTATACAAATTCCTAATATGATTCCAACTCTGATATATTGCCACATGGATTATTTTAGTTTCTGTCCCTAGTTTCTAAGAAGCCAACAGTGAAAATTCCAGCCCCTTCCATCTGCCCACCTGGTATCCATTTATTACTTTGCACAACCCCATTATACAGGAATAGTGGCATCAAAATTGTTAACCCATGGCACCATAGGAAACAACCTTATCAACTAGAATATAGCACTTATTTAATAAGTTTCTTTTGCCTTCTGTCTTATAAACTCCACTTGTTTTTATATTTACAGGAATCAGAACCTTTTATTTAAACCTTCTTCAGTAAGGCCATTTTATACATTTGAAATAGATTATATTGTGTTGTTCAAGTTGTATTTCATACTGGGATCCCCTAACTTCCAAAATGATTTTTTTCACTTTTAAATATATTAAGGTTCACTCTTTATCAGTTTTTAACAAATGCATAACACCATGTATCCACATTTACAATATGCAAAGTAGACACATTGCCCCCTAAAATCCCATATGCATCTTCTGTTGTAGCCTCCCACCTGCTCCCCACGTCCCACATCCCCTGAATACCACTGATATCTACTCATCTCATAGCTTGGATTTCTGAGCATATCATATAACTGGCATCATAGAGTATGTA
This sequence comes from Tamias sibiricus, assembly GCA_025594165.1. Lineage (NCBI taxonomy): Eukaryota > Metazoa > Chordata > Mammalia > Rodentia > Sciuridae > Tamias > Tamias sibiricus. The sequence goes on from CM046660.1 coordinate 84,002,726, forward strand.
GACTGGACTGGTCTCTTTCGCTTGGCAACACACATTTAAGTTTTATCTGTTTTCATGTAGTTTGACAACTATTTCTTTTTAATGCTATTTTAGTCTGTTCTGGTTCCTGTAACAAAATACCATAGGTGGTATTTTCTCTCATTTCTGAAAATTTGAAAAATTTATGAATTTCTTTATTAACTTTTGTTCTTTTTTCCTCCTCTTGCTCTAAAATTAAATTGATCTTCTTTCTCTAGTTCCTTAAAATGGAACTCTACTGGATTATTATTTCTATGTCGTTCTTCTTATTCATAGGTATAATAAGTTTCTCTGTAAGCACTGCTTTTCCTTCATTCCACAAATTTTTTATAAATTGCATTTTTATTTTTTTACTCAAAATATTTTTGAAATTCTCTTGTGATTTCTTCTTTGACTCATATACTTTATAAATGTGTTGTTTAATTTCAGTATTTGGGTATTTTCCATCTATGCTTTTGTTGTGAATTTCTAGCTTATGTCCATTGTGGTCTGAGTACATCATTTGGGAAAGAGGAATGTCAAAGTCTCCAGCTGTAATAATAGAGTTGTATGTTCCCTACAAGTTCCATGAATTCCTGCCTCTCCTCTGCTGATGATCAGTTATGGAATTCATGCCTGTTTAAGAGTATTATGTCTTCTTGAAGAATTAAGCTTTTTATCATTATTATTTAACTTTAATAATAGTTTTTATGCTACTTCACCTTGAATTTGATTTATGTTAGTATTATATATCTTTCTATGTTCCTTTACTTTTAACCTGTATGTATCTTTATATACAAATAGTGGATTTTTTTTAGACCACATATAGTTAGATCTTTTTTGTGAGGACAGTCTTGCCAACCCCTGTGGAGACGAGGACACCCAAAGCCATCATTTGGCTTGCTCTTTCAGCCCCATCTCTAAAAGTGGTCATCATCCTCTTGAGATACCTTCAACACCATCTCAGGTTTGACACTACCCCACCACCAACTATGGACATGGCCTCTTCCATCTAGGGACAACATCCAGGATCTGAAAGATCATCACCAAGGTGCCTGCAGGCTTGGTTACACCAGAGGTATCCCTGTTAGGTGTGCTAATAGCCACCATCTTGTTGCAAAGGCAGGAGAGAGCCTTGTACTGGGTTTCTTCTTTTCTCCTGTTAACATCCAACTTCTTTTGATTCATCTTTCACTCTCCCTATGATCTAATGCCTCTATATTCTTACCTCCCACCTCATAAACATCACACCCCACACACCCCCATTTCTCTTTGTCCACCATTAGAATCTGTAAACCCTTTTGCACACTTACCCTTAATATTGTGGATAATAATTGAACACATTATTCCTGTTTATTGTGACAAAACTATAATCATATAAAAATAGAAATTATTTGGTTTAAGGCTGAATTTATCATTTGCATTGGGTGCTGTTAATATTGATTTCCCCCTTAAAGGTGAGACATCAGTAACATGGTGAGACATCAGTAACACTATAAGATTATAGGGTAGAAACTATAATATCTAGGATGCACACTGCTAGAAGGGAAGATACACAGAAAGCATGAAAGACAAGGGAAGAAAGTCCCCCAAACAAACAAAGATGATACAGCAATAGAAGCCATTGATGGCACAGTAGATGAAATGTCACAGAGGGAGTTCAGAATGTATGTAATTAAAATGATTGGCAAATCAAACAATGACATAAGAGAGCAAATACAGGCAACAATTTATCACTCCAACAGAGATAAGAGAGCAAATACAGGTCGCAAAATATTACTTTAAAAAAAAAAGAGATTCAAAAAATAAAACCAAACAGAAATACTTGAAATTAAGGAAACAATAAACCAAATAAAAAACTCAATACAAAGCATCACCCACAAACTATATCACTTGGAAGACAGAACCACAGACAATGAAGACAAAATATATACTGTTGAAAATAAAGTTGACCACAGAGTGAAGATGGTAAGAAACCATGAACAGAACCTCCAAAAATTATGAGATAACATATAAATACCAAAGCTAATACTTATCAGGATAGAGGAAGGCACAGAGATACACACCAAAGAATGCACTATCTCTTCAATGAAATGATAACAGAAAACTTCCCAAACATGAAGAATGAAATGAAAAATCAAATACAGGACACCAAATGTACAAAATTACAACAGATCTATACCAAGGCATATTATAATGAGAATGCCTAGCATGCAGAATAAGGATAGAATTTTAAAAGCTGCAAGAGAAAATTTTCAGATTACATATAGGTGAAAACCAATTTGGATCTCAGCAGATTGTAGGAGCCCTAATTAAGGAGATAGCTAAGATTGCGGTTAGCTGTGAGCCATAAAGCATTACCACCTTTCATGATCTCGCGGACTTGGCCCAAGACATTGCGGACCAGGTCGGCACCATTTGCATGATCTCCCGAGACTTGGCCCGGGACATGGCGGACAGGGTCGGCACCATTTTGTGGTGGTTGGAGGAGTATGGATTGCATGTTGGGGTGTTGTTGGAGCCGGAGAGAGAAGCTGGCAGAATAAAGAGACTGTTCATTTCCAGTCTGCCTCTGAACTTATTCCCGCGGCTTTGTTGCTGTAGGTGGCCATCGCTTCAGGCAGCAACAGGTGGTGGCCCGTACAGGGAGTTTGGCCGGCAGGTAAGAACTGAAAATGGGAGCGAAAATAACAAAAGGTTGGATAATAAAAGCCATGGATGAGTTTTACGATATCGTGGACTCAGTGGATAGTGAGGAAAGTGATCAAGAAATCATAGCCTCTTAGTCAGTTAATACTGGTCAGAAGAGTAGTGGTGTAAATTCAAAAGTAAGAGCTGCAAAAGCCATCAGAAACTTATTGAAATTAGCCGAAGAATATGTACTCTCCTTAGAAGCTGAAATTCAGGATACCAGTAAAAGTGATAGTAGTGAAGAGGAATCAAAAGGTGATTCTGGGAGCACAGTCTCCAGTAAAAAAACAAAAAGAAATTAAAAAAGAAAAAGGACCATCAAGTAGAGGAACCACTTGTATCCTCTACTCCCCCATGGCTGGAATCCATTACAAAAAATATGAAGGGTATTACTAGGTGTTTGCAAACCCTAGAAACAGAAATAAAAAGTCTTTCTGAGCGCTTATGCGCTCTCGAGGGTAACTCACAGACACATTGGGAACTGCCAATATTTGAAAATGAAAATGGACAGAGGGTCCACCAGTCAGTGGATTTCAAAACAATAAAAAATCTCAAAGAGGCAGTAATGACTTATGGGCCCCAAGCTCCTTTCACGTTGAGTATGCTGGAGTCCCTTAAAATCTTTAACTTAACCCCCTCAGACTGGAAAAGTCTATGTAAAGCAGCATTAAGTGGAGGACAATACTTGGTTTGGTGATCGCAATTTCAAGAACTTTGTATAGAAACAGCTAAAAAAAACGCAGTTACAGGGTTTGGAGACCATAATATAGAAAGCTTACAGGAGAGGGGCAATTTGCAGACTCACAGGCTCAAAAATATTATGTCGCAGGTGTATATGCTCAGATATATGCAGCTGCCTTAAAAGCATGGAAAACTTTACAAGGACCTGGGGATCTACAAGGTAGCTTGTCAAAAGTGATTCAAGGACCTAATGAGCCGTATGCTGACTTTGCTGATCGACTTTTGAGAACTGCAGGTAGATTGTTTGAAGATGTTGATCAAGCTATGCCATTAGTTGTTCAATTATCATACGGAAAATGCTAATAAATATTGCCAGGAAGCCATCAGACCATGGAGAAATAAAAAGGATCTTTCCATATATATACAAATATGTAAAGATATAAATGACGCCTTTGTCACAGGAAATATGATTGCAGCTGCAATGAAAAGTGCTTCCCCCCAAAATTTTACAAGGGCTCAACCTAGACATTATAATCAATCAGGATATTCCAGGAAAAATTATCATAATCAATCAGGCTATTCTGGGCAAAATCCCCAAAGAGAAATAAGACCAAACTCATACCGTGCCCCAGGCCACTGCCCCAAGTGTAAAAAGGGAAATCAGTGGGCCAATAAATGCCATTCAAAATTTGACATCTATGGAAATCATTTGTTCAGGAATTTAAAAAAACGGGGCACAGGGCCCAATGCCCTGGGGCCCACAAATGTACGAGGCATTGGAGGAGGTGTATCCTCAAGCATCCACTCAGATGCTTCCCCGACACAACCCCTACTACCCATCCACTCCCTTGCCAGAGGAACAGGAGGAAATGCAGGATTAGACCTCTGTTCCACCGCCCGAATAGTGTTAATGCCTGAAATGGGGGTTCAACTGATTCCCACAGGAGTCAGGGGACCTCTTCCCTCAGGGACTGTAGGACTTATTCTCAGGCGAAGTCCTGAAAGCTTATTAGGTTTGCAAGTGAACCCAGGTGTAATAAAGTCAGACTACAAAGGGGAAATAAAAATAATGCTTAGCTCACCCCAAAGTATAAGTTCTGTTAATCAAGGAGATAGAATTGCTCAGCTGCTTCTCCTTCCAAATTTACATAATTCATTTAAAATGAGTATGCCTCAAAAAAGGAACAATAGAGGATTTTGTTCCACTGACTCAGGATCCATGGCTTGCTGGGTTCGGGATTGTTCAAGGAGGCCTATGTGTAAAATAAAAATCCAAGGAATAGAGATGGAGGGACTGATAGATACTGGAGCTGACTCTTCCAACATTAATCTACGGCAATGGCCCAAGCACTGGCCTCTACAAAAAGATTCAACCAGTTTAAGAGGCTTGGGATATAATAACCTCCCAGAGAAAAGTGCAGTAACTTTAAAATGGGAGGATGATGAAGGACATAAAGGAACATTTCAGCCTTATGTTTTACCTAACCTACCGGTTAATTTATGGGGAAGAGATATTTTTGCAACAAATGGGAGTACACCTTGCAACCAAGCCTGCAGATGTTAAATGTGAAAATCTACAGGGTAATCTTAACCCTAAAAGAAATCATTATCAAAAAGTACAGGGTAATCTTAACCCTATAAGAAATCATTATCAAAAGGTACAGGGTAATATTAACCCTAAAAGAAATCATTATCATAAAGGAAAAATATATATATTTTTTTTTGGGGGGGGGGCACTGAGAAAATAATTTTGAAAATACCATGGCTTTCTGATAAGCCAATGTGGGTCCCTCAGTGGCCCCTATGTAAAGAGAAATTACAAACAGCCTACCTACTAGTTCAGGAACAACTAGAAGCAGGACATATAGAACCTTCCACCTGTCCCTGGAATTCCCCCATATTTGTGATCAAGAAAAAATCAGAAAAATGGTGATTGTTACATGATCTTAGAGAAATTAATAAAACCATGCAAATCATGGTCCCTACTCAACCTGGACTTCCTAATCCTGTAGCTATTACAAAAAATTTTCATCTTATTAGTTTTGATATAAAGGATTGTTTCTTTTCTATTTCTCTACACCCTCTGGATACTCCCAGGTTTGCTTTTTCAGTTCCTTCTATTAACATTAATGGCCCTGATCAGAGATATGGATGAAAAGTTTTGCCGCAGGGAATGGCTAATAGCCCCACTATGTGTCAAATCTATGTAGATAAAGTTATTCAGCCTATCAAAAATAAATACCCAGAGCTTATGTGCCTCCATTATATGGATGATGTTTTGCTTGCTCATCCTAATCAAGAAGTCTTATTCACCATATTTAGAGATATATCAGAAAACTTGAAATGATATGGACTAAACATTGCTAAGGAGAAGGTTCAAATTCGATCTCCAATATTATATCTAGGATTCCAAATTATGGACACTTTTATTAAGCCTCAAATAATATTAATTAATAAGGAGCATTTGGCCACTCTCAATGACTTTCAAAAATTGCTAGGAGATATTAATTGGCTTCACCCTACACTAAACCTCACTACTGGCCAACTAAAACCTTTATTTGACATCCTTCACGGGGACCCTGATCCATCTTCACCGCGAACATTGACTCCTGATGCTAGGAAAGCTTTAAAGTTAGTAGAAAAAGCCATCGAAGGAGCTCATTGTGATAGATTTGATTTAACTCAACTGCTGATATTGATTATTATTTCTTCACAATATACACCTACAGGAGTATTTTGGCAACAAAGGCCTTTATTATGGATACATTTGCTTGTCTCTCCTAAAAGTATAATTGAGTCTTATACCTCCATGATGGCTAAACTTATTCTTCAAGGACTTAAGACTTCCACTAAAATATTTGGCATTCACCCTGCTACTATTATTACTCCCTATTCATCGTCACAGATTGAATATTTATGCTTCAATGATAATGATTGGGCTATAGTTAGATGTTCTACTTCTACAAATTTTGATAATCATCTTCCTAAGTCTCCTATATTATCTTTTTGTATCAATCATCCTATTATATTTCCACAGGTAATAAAAAATCAACCTATTCCTAAGGCATTAAATGTATTCACAGATGGGTCCTCAAATGGTACTGCTGCAGTAGTCACTAAAAAAGAAAATATAACTTACATAACTGCACACAATTCAGCTCAACTAGTGGAACTGGAAGCTGTGGTAAGAGCTCTGAAAAATTTTAGAGAGCAGCCCATGAACATTTTTTCAGATAGCCACTATATTGTACATGCCGTCACAAAATTAGAGCTAGCAGGACCAATAGCACCTCATACTCCATCCTTTAAATTCTTTTATCAAATACAAAAACTTTTGTGGGCAAGAAAAGAACCTCTATTCGTAGGGCATATTAGAGCACATACCAACTTGCCTGGTCCCCTCCATGAAGGTAATCAAAGGGCTGATGACCTTACCCAAACAATCTTTATACTTTCAGTGCTCCAGCAAGCTACTTTATTTCACTCCCAGTTTCACGTCAATAGCACCACCTTGCAGTGTAGGTTTAAAATCACAAAGGAGCAAGCCAGAACAATTGTAAAAGATTGTAAATCTTGTATGACACATTTGCCCAATCCTCATTATGGTGTTAACCCTAGAGGATTAATTCCCAATCATTTGTGGCAGATGAAAGTTACTCATGAGCCAAGTTTTGGAAAATTGCAATTTATTCATGTGACCATAGATACATGCTCAGGCATGATTTTTGCTTCCTTACATTCTGGAGAAAAAGTTAAAGATGTTACATCTCATCGTTTGCAAGCGTTTTCTACATTGGACATCCCCAAAATGCTTAAAACAGATAATGTCCCTGCATATATGTCCTCATCTTTCAAATAGTTTTGCGCAAAATTCAATATATCCCATAAAACAGGCATCCTATACAATCCTCAGGGTCAGGGCATTATTGAAAGAGCAAACCGCACACTGAAAATTATGTTATTAAAACAAAAAGAAGAAAATTGGAAAAGTCCTAGGGACAGATTGGCAATTGCCCTGTTTACCTTAAATTTTTTTAACTTTAGACTCTAATGGTTATTCTGCTGGAGACAGACATTGGAACCCACACCAACAACATAAACCTTTGGTTTACTGGAAGAATGTTCTTTCAGGTATATGGAAGGGTCCAGATCCAGTATTAATTTGTGGGAGAGGATCTGTTTGTGTTTTTCCAAAGCACGAATCCTCTCCAATATGGATACCATCTAGATTAATAAAGCAGGTACCAAATCATAAGGATCAAGATGAAGTTGTTGAGGAATCAAGATTAATAAAAAAAGGTACAAAATCAAGAGGACCAAGATGAAGGTATGGAATGATTCCCTTAAAAGAGTCCTTCAAAATATTTCACAACTTCAGTGTTATTCCTCCCAGCTTGGATGAGGAGATCTCTCTTTAGTGTGTACACAATTGTATTTTTTCTTTTTTCTCTTTTTATGTATGTCTTTATGTCTGTGCATTTTTCTAAATTTCATGTAAATGTGACATCACAAATATATGTTTGTAGGTTTGTGCATCTGTCCAGTGTAATGTCACAAATAACAAAGTGCTTATGATATATATATATATATATATATATATATATATATATATATATATATATACTCTTAAACTTAAATGAATTTTAATTCATTTAAGTTTAAGAGTATTCAGTTTGGGTAAATAATTTAATAAGTGAAGGTACCTTCAATTTTGATTCATAGGTGTCCCAGGAATTTCTCTTTAGCGAAGAATATGACTAGTGTTGTATAACCTGATATTTTGGTGTTTTGACATAGGAATATTTTTTTAATCAACTTTATTTGTTTTATAGCTGATTAATTTGAGTTATTTCAACAGATAATCTCATGGAAGGTTACAGAGACTCGAGGGTTCCAGCTAACAAATTATTTTTCCAAGGTGCCTTTAGCTTTTCTTTACTCTATCTTTAATGCAGTAAATACCCTCAGTCTTTATTTGTTTTGTTCTGAATATGATATTTTGCCAGCTTATGTTTGTGGGAGCTCAAGCAGCAATGTGTGTGAGCAGAAATCAACTTTAATTTTCTAATCTAATAATTCTATTTTTTAGTTTAACAACTCGCCTCTTGACTCAGTGCTGGACTAGCACTGCCTTTCCTTTAATAATTGATGCTTGAGTTTCTAGGTAGCGGGCCCTGAAGATTTGCCAGTGGCATTGTCTAGACATAAAAAAGACGGTGCTGCTACAGCTGCAAGGATTGTGGTCACTGCAAACATCCCTGCTGCTCAAGCATCAAACAACCTCACCAACAGTGTGGCCTCTACTCTGCATGCATGGGGTCTCCTAGATCAACATGTTATAACAAGTGGACATTTTGATCTTTCATTGTTTGGGACTTTACGGGACAATGCCTTGTGGGTATTTGTCTAAAGAACTCAGTGTGTTACTTGATAGAACTCAGGGCAGCTGATTTGTTTAAAGAATTTGATATGCTATGCAACTTGGCTCGTCAGCAGAAGGCTTGTCGCTTTAAAGCCACAGCATCTCCTCACAATTGGACGGCTGTTAGTCATCATACACAGTCAATCCTGAAGGGGTCTATTGGATGGCTGGTAGCCAATGACGGGTAAGATCCCCAGAGGGGGACATCCTAAGACAGGCACAGTCGCACGGGACAGTCTCATGTGGCCGACATATCAACCTAAGACAGAAGTCAAGGGCACAGCCTTGATTATCCGATGACAGGCAAGAATGTTGGTTGCACATGGACGTCCTAGAGCATCCCCTCTTTTAAAACAAAAGGGGGTAAATGTAGGAGCCCTAATTAAGGAGATAGCTAAGATTGTGTTTAGCTGTGAGCCATAAAGCATTACCACCTTCCATGATCTCACGGACTTGGCCCAAGACATTGCGGACCGGGTCAGCGCCATTTGCATGATCTCCAGAGACTTGGCCCGGGACATGGCGGATGGGGTCAGCACCATTTTGTGGGGGGTGGAGGAGTGTGGATTGCGTGTTGGGGTGTTGTTGGAGCCAGAGAGAGAAGCTGGCAGAATAAAAAGCCTGTTCGTTTCCAGTCTGCCTCTGAACTTAATTCCTGCGGCTTTGTTGCTGCAGGCGGCCATCACTTCAGGCAGCAACACAGATTTCTCAACCTAGACCCTCAGGGTTAGAAGATCCTAGAACAACATATATCAAGCAAAGAAAGAAAGAAAATGGATGTCAACCAAGAATTTTTTTTTTTTTTATTATTCAACGTTGTATATATAACAACAGCATTCATTACATTTCATATTACATATATAAAGCACCTTTTAACATAACACTGTTTGGATACAAAGAATATTCATACTATTCATGTCTTCAATTATGCGTTTAAGATACTGATATCCATCTCATTCTACCATCTTCTTTTTTCCCTTCGTACCCCCTTGCTCCCTCCCTTCCCCTCCCTCCCCACTGACCTTTCTAGAGTTCCTCTAATCCTTCTATGTTCCCTAACCCAACCCCACTCTGAATCATCATACTTATATCAGAGAAAACATTTGGTATTTGGATTTTTGTGATTGACTAAATTCATTTAGCATTATGCTCTCCAACTTCATCCATTTACCTGCGAATGCCATGATTTTATTCTCTTTAATTGCTGAGTAATATTCCATTGTGTACATATACCACATTTTCTTTATCCTCTCATCTACTGAGGGGCATCTAGGTTGGTTCCACAACCTAGCTATTCTGAATTGAGCTGCTGTAAACATTGATGTGGCTGTGTCCCTGTAGTATGCTGCTTTTAAGTCCTTTGGGAATAGACCCAGGAGTGGGATAGCTGGGTCATAAGGTGGATCCATTCCCAGTTTTCCAAGGAATCTCCATAATGCTTTCCATAACAGTTGCACCATTTTGCAGTCCCACCAGCAATATACGAGTGTGCCTTTTCCCCCACATCCTCTCCAACATTTATTATTGTTTGTATTCTTAATAACTGCCATTCTGACTGGAGTGAAATGAAATCTTAGAGTAGTTTTGATTTTCATTTCTCTAATTGCAGTGATGTTGAACATTTTTTTATGTATTTGTTGATTGATTGTATATCTTCTTCTGAGAAGTGTCTTTTCAGTTCCTTGGCTCATTTATTGATTGGGGTATTTGTTTTTTGGTATTAAAATTTTTGAGTTCTTTATATTTTCTAGAGTGCTCTATCTGAAGTGCATGTGGTAAAAATTTGTTCCCAATTAGTTGGTTCTCTATTCACCTCATTGATTGATTGTTTTGCTGAGAAGAAGCTCTTAAGTTTGAGTCTATCCCATTTATTGATTCTTTGCTGATTTTCATTGTTATTTTTCTTTTCTTCTTCATTGAATATTTTTCCCAGGATGTTCTGAAGTGCAGGCTTTCAAGTTGTGAAATCTTTCAAGTTGTGAAATCTTTCGAGTTGTGAACGTGAATGACCTAAGCTCATCAATTAAAAGACACAGATTGGCAGAATGGATTTTTTAAAAAGACCCAACAATATGCTTCCTTTGAGAGACTTATCTTATTGGAAAAGACATCCACAGACTAAAGGTGAAAGGATGGGGAAAAAAATATACCACTCACAAGGACCACATAAACAAGCAGGGGTTTCCATCCTCATATCAGATAAAGTGGACTTCAAACCAAAGTTACTCAGAAGGGATAAAGAAGGACATTTCATACTGGTTAAGGGAACCATACATCAATAAGACATAACAATCATAAATATTTATGCCCCCCAAAATGGAGCATCTATGTGCATCAAACAAACCCTTCTCAATTTCAAGAATCAAATACCACAACAATAATACTGGTTGACTTTAATACACCTCTTTCACCACTGGATAGATCTTCCAAACAAAAACTAAACAAATTATAGAACTCAATAATACAATCAATAATTTAGACTTAACAGACATATATAGAATATTTCATGCATCAACAAGCGAATAGACTTTTTTCTCAGCAGCACATGGATCCTTCTCTAAAATAGATCATATGTATGCCACAAAGCAAGTCTTAGTTGAAGGAGCCCTAATCAAGGAGATAGCTAAAGATTGCGGTTAGCTGAGAGCCATAAAAGATGTTCTAGTTTACACCTGATATTAATACATTATTCAAAGAATCTTTGTATGCCCATGAACACTGTGTGATGCACCTGTAAGCTCGAGCTGTAAACACTTGTCCTTGTTAAAGCTAAATGTATATAACCGGGTGAGGTTGGTTAGAGGGGGTTGGGAGGAGAAGAAGAAAGTTGCTGGTTGAAAGGAGTCAGAGCGGTTAGAGTTCGAGAGGTTGCTGAAGCCGGAGAGAGAAGAAAAATAAAAGACCTTTTTCATTTTCATCCTGCCTCCGAGTTTTCTTCCGCGGCGTCGTAGCTGCAAGCAACAGCATCAGGCAGCTACATTAGTAAATACAAAACATAGAGATAGTACCCTGCATTCTCTCAGATCATAATGGAATGAAACTAGAAGTCAATGGTAAAATAAAAAATAGAAGCTACTCCAACACCTAGAGACTAAATATATGCTATTGAATGATTCATGGATTACAGAAGACACCAGAGAGGAGATAAAAAAATTATAGAAGTAAATGAGAATTCCAATACAACATACAAAAATCTCTGGGACACTATGAAGGTAGTGCTAAGAGGAGAGTTTGTTGCATTGCATTCACTTATTAAATGAAGAAAAAAAAAAGTCAACAAATAAGTGACCTGCCATTACATCTCAAAGCCCTAGAAAAATAAGAACAAATTAACACCAAAAATAGTAGAAGCAGAAAATAATTAAAGTCAGGGCTGAAATCAATGAAATTGAAATAAAAGAAACAATTGAAACAATTGACAAAACAAAAAGTTGAGCACACGCTTCTCAGAAGAAGATATATAATCAATCAACAAATATCTGAAAACATGTTCAACTTATCTAGTAATTAGAGAAATGCAAATCAAAACTAAGATTTCATCTCACTCCAATCAAAATGGCAATTATCAAGAATACAATAATAAGTTTTGGCAAGGATGTGAAGAAAAAGGTACACTTATACATTGCTGGTGGGGCTGCAAATTGGTGCAACCACTATGGAAAACAGCATGGAGATTCCATAGAAAACTTGGAATGGAACCACCATTTGACCCAGCTACAGCACTCCTCCGTCTATACCCAAAGGACTTAAAATCAGCATATTATAGAGACACAGCCACATCAATGTTCATAGCAACTCAATTCACAATAGCTAAAATGTGGAACCAACCTAGATGTCCTTCAACAGATGAATGGATAAAGAAACTGTGGTACATATGCACAATGGAATATGACTCAGCATTAAAAGAGAATAAAATCATGGCATATGCAGGTAAATGGATGGAGTTGGAGAATATCATGCTAAGAAAAGTAAGCCAATTCCAAAGAACCAAAGGTTGAATGTTCCCTCTGATAATGGATGCTGATCCATAATGGTGGGGGTGGGGCACGTGAGGAGATGGGAGAAATTTTGATTGGGCAAAGGGGAGGAAGGGAAGGGGACATGGAGGCAGGACCAATGGTGTGAGATGAACATCATTACCCTAGGTACATGTATGACTGCACATGTGGTATGACTCTACATTGTATACAACCAGAGAAATTAAAAGTTCTGTACAAAGAATTGAAATGCATTCTGCTATTATGTATAACTCATTAGAATTTAAAAAAAATCATTTTGTTTAATCCATTCTGATTTTTTTTTGTCTTTTAATTCCTTCATCACATGGTCATATTTAAAGGGATTATTGATATAGTTGGATTGATATGTACCATACCTGCTTTCCTATTTGTTACATTTTTCTCTTTCATTCTATTTCCCCTTCCCCTTTTCTAACTTTTCTGGTATTTTATACAATTCCATTTTTCTTCTAAGTTTATAAATTATACTTCTGTTAAAAACTTATTTCAATGATTTCCCTAGACTTTCCACTATGTATTTTAAGTAACCTAAATCCACTTTAAGATAATACCACACTGCTATTGATGTCATGCTGTTTCATGTACCCTATAATAGGGTGTTTCTAATTCTTCTCTTTCCTACTTTTTACATTTTTGACACTTCCTTTACACCTTTAGCATCTTTTTTTTTCTCTTTTCTTGCATTGCCTGTATATAGACTTCTAAACCTAAGACAAATATTTACAATACAAATTTATATTCTAAATTCATAGAAAAAATATGACTAGTTCAAGGTGTTTTCATTGTTGTTTGTTTTTCTTTTTTTGTGGTACTAGGGATGGAACCCTAGTGCCCATACTTAAGGGTTGAAGGGAGTGTCTACATTGTCTCTAAGGGCCCACACCTATCCTCAGGATATTTGTTACTGAATGGACTTTGTACCTATACTTAGGGCACCAAAAGGCTTTCCAATATGGCACTGCTATGTCCCACTGAGTTTTGCATGTGGTACCAGATTGAAAAAATCTACCTCATTCTCTGTAGCAAATACACACTCAGAAGGACCAGAAAGCAGAATAGGCATCTGAATGTGGGAAAATGTGTGAAGCAAGGACCACTTTGACAAATGTCCTGTATTTTAACAAGGATGATAACAAGACATAAGACAGAGATCTGGCCTAACACACTACAGTGAAAGTTGTACCTTCCCAGACACCTGCTTCATCTCTACTCATTTTCATCTTTGAAATGAAATTTTCCTGACAACCAGGAAATGTCCTTCACTTTCTCTAGTACACCTACAACTGGATCACTCTCCTGTTTCTTTTTTTCCCATCACTCTTCCCTTTCTCCCACACAGAATTGAGAAATGTAAATGTAAGAGGAATTATGCTGCAAGCTTGTTCTTCATAAAAGAACAGCTTTTAATTAAGTTAGAAAAAAATACTGCCACAGGCAACACTTAAACTGACAAGGCATGCGTTCTGTTAATCTTTGCAGAGAGGCACTGTACACTGCACTTAATTTAATTAGGTTGAGAAAAGGCCTGCTCAGTCCTAGGGGGTTTACCAATGTCCTTTTAAATTGAGGACACAGCATTTATATAAAGTCATTTTAATATCAGGCAATACATTTCTAAACAGTAATTTTAAAATATTACATGCTATTATTAAATGATACCTTGTTTCAACTTCTTACTAGATGAGACAACTTTCATTTCACAGAGAAATTTCATCCACCAACAGGCCTTCTGCTCCTCTCCAGTAATTTATTGACTTTGAAAGTTTTAAATAATTAGAATTAAGTTCCCTAGAAAACAACTGCACTGGGGAAATACATGTCAAACCTATATTACAATGGATAATGTATTTGAATTTTGTTTCACTTGTGGGCAATGGTAGTGAGTGATAACAAATAACTTTCATATTAAAAATTATATTACAGTTGAGAAGTAGGTTATTTTCTGAGGTCAGGCCTAGCACTGCAAACACACAAAGAAAAACTTCAGAATATTTTAGTCGTCATGTTTTTTTAATTACTATATGTGTCAGTCTGTGGTACTACTCATAAAAATTATAATAGAAAATCATCTAATGATCATATGGAACAGCCAAATGTAAGCAACTAGAGTTCAATTAGGAAGTTGGATACTAATAAATGTTCCAGTTCATGCAGGTTTTATGCTTGGCTGTTTTTTGTTTTTCATTTTCCCACCTAGAATCTCTTTGCAGTGACCCCAGGGAATATTTTCAATCAAACTGGAAGATGTATTTTTTTAATTCCTTTGACTCCATTCATTTATTTACTCATAAGAACAGCTGAGTGTGTTGGAGATAGACACACCTAGGTGATAATGATGTCCTATCACACTAATCAAACCCTATCCCTGATAGCATAAAGCTTAGAATCTAACAGCCCTATGAGTCCTTTCTGTCTCTGGTTTCAGAGGTGATTGAAGCAGCTTTCACACAATGAAAGAACACTGAGTAAGGAGTTGATTACAGATAAGTTTCTCTCTCTCTCTCTTTTTTTTTTTTTTTTTTGCTTATCTATCAGTAAGACAATACTTTTTTTCTAATTATGAGGATAATACATTGCTGATATTAATCCACAACAATTTCACTTTCAGTAGTAGCTAGTGAATATCTAATCTTTAGTTACAGTCTGAAAACTCAAGCAGAGCTCAGATTTTAAATTAATGTTGGGGACTTACTAAAAAAAACATTTTCAGACAGAATGTTTCTTGGCATTCATTTGCATGGTGGCTTATATGATTGGTCCAAATTTATCCCAGCATTTTTTT
The DNA here is from genome assembly GCA_025594165.1 of Tamias sibiricus. Classification (NCBI taxonomy): domain Eukaryota; kingdom Metazoa; phylum Chordata; class Mammalia; order Rodentia; family Sciuridae; genus Tamias; species Tamias sibiricus. Next base: position 84,018,318 of record CM046660.1, read on the forward strand.
TAAAGAAGAATACATGGTACTTATCATAGAGTCAGGACCAAAGGAAGTGTCAACAAATGCTGATAATCTTAATTACTTGGAAGATAACACATCAGGGGTAGGATCATAGACCTCATTGTTGGTGGACCTGGATTTGTATCCTTGTTCTTTTACTTACCAGGTGAATTACTTTATGCTTCTTAGTTACCTCTCAATGTTCAGATTATTTTTGTTTAAAATAATTAGATCAAACTTTTGCTGGAAGGGTTAAATCTTAAAGTAAGCTTAAAATATTTATTACTCTGCAAGCATAAATAAATGTTAGATGTTATTGTATTTGGTAGCAGCAAACAAGTCTTCATAATTGTTTTGCATTCCTTGATGATTTAGATGAAATACTTATGCCAACTAACAAAAAGATCTGAGTCAAATGGTTTTAAAAAGAGAAGAGATGCATCATCTCAACTAAAATGAATACAGAAGTAGAATATTTGAGAAGTTCTTATGACAGAATTAGTAACATCATCAATGACCCACAGAGACTCCATAATTTTTACTCTGCCATGTGCAGAACTGACTTTTGTCTTTGGACTTGTCATCAGGGATGATTGCCACAGCTCTGCTCTCCTGTTGTCACTGGACATTGTCCAATGGCCAAAGGTGGGAAAGAGAATGACAAGAAGTATAGAGGGTCAGAGATTTGGCACCACTTGCAGGCTAGCAAATTAGCCTACCACAGTCTCATAGATGCTAACAGAACAGATAAAACCCCTAAGTAAGCCAGAGAGGGACAGTCCATAGGCTGTAACAACTCAGAACAAAAACAATAGCCAAAGTATCATCATGTTTAAACTATTTCCCCAAGTTACAACTCCCACAGAGAAACATGAGGAAGACCATGGATCCTGGGTGGACTACTTTAGAGGAAAGAAATGCTGATATTAAGATATTATAACCCTTTATTATTGGGTTTAGGAAAAGCCACTTGACTATTGGATTTAGGAAAACCCACTTGACTCTTGTGCTGGAGGGAGATATTTGTTATTCTGAATAGTAAACAAACCTGCCCTATGCTCCCAAACTCTGTCTTGAAGGGTGTTGATCAAATAAACTTCTAAAATGATAGTCTAAAATAAAAGAAACACAAGAACCCCCATGCAAAAGGAATATGGCATTTTCATGCCCTTTCTTAAATAGAAAAATTATCTTTCACAAAAGTTTCCTAAAGTCTTGGCTTCATCCAATATATTGGAATCTCTTTTGCATTTATAGTTCCAATGCCATGTCATGACTAGCTTTTATCAACCAAGACTTAACTCCTAGAACTAAGGAGTGGCCCCATTTCTCCTATAGCACATGGATGCCCTGCATCTGGAAAAAAAAAATCAAGTTTTTTAAAAAAGGAAAAACAGAATTATTATTAGACAGGTAACCAACCAATAAGGTCAGCCATACCAGCAGACTGTGTGTATGGGCATATATATTCACATAAGAACAAATTGTCCTTTATACAAAATTTTTAAAAAAGCATATAAATAAAACTGCATTCTTGAAATAGCAATAGATAAAGAAATGGATTTCATTTTATTTAGGGTCTTGACATATATGTAGAGAAAAGTGGTCATCTATGAGTAATGGCATTTTTTTCCTATTGTATCTGAATTCTCTCTTTTTTTTTTCATCATTGTTTTTGAGAAGCACATATTACTAGTAATAGTCTGAAAAACCTAACATATATAAAAGTACCCTGGGTCACATGCTACCTTCCTAAAATATTTTAGTGCTTTATCCATCTTCTCAAGTGTTTTATGGCAAGATCCACAGGACAGCACCTTAGATTAGTCTACATCTCAATGTAGATGCCAAATTAGGAAATTCACAATCTCTACAAATTTCATTTTTGTGATAACATTGTGTTATCTGAGTATAAAAGATACTTTTTAAAGTGTAATATGTCTGTTATTGTATAATATATTGAACACATTATCTTGGCTATTCCATATGGATAAATAATTGTTCCAAGGAAATAATCAGTTGGAAGCCACATATGGCCTAGAACATTATGCTGTTGAAAAGTTGGGCAAACATTAAAGAGAACGTATGAAGTTCATGGACCCTTTTGATATTTTTCTCTATGAACTTGAAAAGAAACAAAGCCCAGAAGCCATTTGGATTTTAGGAATATTGCTTTAAGATTATAGAGACTCTTCAAAATGTTTTAAACTATAGCTCAATGTCAAAATTTCTGCTGGGAGAATCACAGGCCTACACTGATTCTTTACTAATGTTTCTTCTTACATTGCACATAATTATTCATTCAGCAAACATACACTGAGCATTCATTAATTCTTGTCAGTACAAAAATGACTAAGACATAGTTTCTGACCTCAAGGGCTTTCACAAAGAAAACTGAAGTTAAATATAATTATTTCTGTAATAAAAGTATGTCAGATGCAAGAAAGAAGGAGATTTAGCTGTTTGATGGTCAATGAACATTCCTGAAATGTGCTTCTATCCTACAAGTGTAAGTCAGTGATATAGAAAAACAAAGAAGAACCTTCTAGAATGAAACAACATGGACAAGAGCATGGAAAATATAGTGTGGAGACCTCATTACTTAAATACTGCTATGGCAGTGCCTGAAAGTTTTCAGAAAAAGAAGAAACAAATTTTTCTTTCAAGAAAAGTATAAAATTACAACTTCAAAAGGCATATGTAGGCAAGGTATACAAGGAAAACTGAATGACTCCTAAGGAAAGCTGTTGACATTTTATTTTAAATTATTGGCATACATAAAAGGAAGAATTTAGCCTATCCTGAAAATTCAGGATAAAGAAGAAGAAAAGAAGAAAATTGACAAGAACAACACTCAGCTGAGTGATCAGTTCACTGATAGACTGTAAGAATCCTGATCCCTTTGAAAACTGGCTGACAATGTTATATCACTGAGCACTGGATTCTCTTCACTCCCCTTGTTTGATTTCATTTCTGTCAATCTGATGACTTATATATGGAGTCACATATAAATATCAATTTGCCTAAAATGAGAGAATACACGATTCTTGCAAACTCAAGTTTTCTATTTCATTAATGATTAATACATAGCACATCATATTAAGACACTACCTTCCATAGAAAGAAAATGTTTTGACATATCAAGTATAGTTCTCTGGTCCTTGTGTCAAATATGTTACTTATATGAAAATATTACACTGCTATTTTTATTTAAATAGCTTTTTGATAATAAAGGCACATAGTTTCTATTCCACTGTGCCACCAGCTTTCTAGTACTCCTCAATAGTAAGTGACATTAATTTTTATATATAGTTTGTATATAGTAAGTTCACAAAAATATTTTATAAATGTAATAGTTTACACAAATATAATAATAGTCTATGTATTTATGTATATTTATGTAGTTTTGTGTAAAATTATTGTTTTTTTCTAACATGCAAAATATTGACACATAATTTAGCACACATTTTCATATAAATAAGGTCATAGGTGAAATAAGGTAATTTGTATAAAGAATATTCAACAGTATTATCTGAGAATGGAAGAGCTAACTAAGTAAAACAAGACAAAGCAGTATTGAGAGATCATTTAATTATGATATCATAAATACAAGGTGTATCACCTTTCAGTTTTGTAATTTTTTTAGCTATGATAAAAAATATCATCTGCTATGATCAGCTACCAACAAACACAATACACACACACACAAACACACACACATCAAACAAATACACACATATACCCTGGGGATCCACCTGAGTTTGTGCTTTTCAAACTGAATTCCTAAGAGCTAGTCAGGACCAGGAGTAACTGAGGTTTTTCAAAGGAATACTCATGAAGGGCCATGAAATCTAGGCTACTCCAAAAAGAGTAGGATAACAGGAGAAAGCTAATGTAATTAAAAAGTGTGTTGGTGAAGCCAGGGGAGGCAGACTGTCAATGAGCTAGAGATCTCAGTATGAACTGTAGTAATGGAAAGAATTTGAGCAAGTAAGCTGTAAGGATAGGATGCTGTCAGTGGAAGTGGCTGCTTGCATTTAAGACAACCAAAAAGGTCCAGGTGAGAATACCTACTGGAAGATATTGAAGCCAATCAAAAATGTGAGGAGAGGGGCTGGGGCTGGGGCTCAATGGTAGAGTGCTTGCCTCGTAAGCATGAGGTACTGGGTTCAATTTTCAGCACCACATAAAAATAAATAAATAGCTGGGCATGGTGGTGCATGCCTGTAATCCCAGCAGCTTGGGAGGCTGAGGCAGAAGGATCGAAAGTTCAAAGCCAGCCTCAGCAAAAGTGAGGCACTAAGCAACTCAGTGAGACCCACTCTAAATAAAATACAAAAAATAGGGCTGGGGATGTGGCTCAGTGGTTGAGTGTTCCTGAGTTCAATCCCCAGTACCAAAATAAATAAATAAATAAATAAAGATATTGTGTCCATCTACTACTTAAAAAATTCTTTTAAAAATGTGAGGAGAGTGGTAGTGTAGACATGTAATGCCCAATGTATTTTTTAAATGTAATATATTGTCAAAATCAGGTTTCTATGCTCAAAGGACTAAGGGACAGAATTTTTATCACAGTAAATTCACAGAGTAGTAACTATTTACCTATGATCTCTTAAGGGAAAACCCAATAATTTTTATTTTGATAATCACACTTGGCCCTTCCCAACAAGAATGTGGCTATTTTTAATATGTTTAAGGACCAGTGAGAACTTCACTGACTTAGTCTTAACCAACCCAAAATCAGTTCACAGGGAAAGAATTTGGGATACACAGATGACCAATAGGAAAAGGTGATGGGAAATGGAGAGAAACAGAAAAGATGTGTTTCTGAGAAATTTAATGTTTTAGGCTCCCAGTGTTAAATCCAACAGGGACCACCTAAGAAAGCAGGTATAATATACATCAGCATTCTCACTGAATGGTGGAAGACTGGGTCATTTATCCAGGACTCTCATCTTCCATATTAAGGAATGTCCCCAGGGTGGATAACTCTTACTACCACACATACGAACATTTCTAGGCTACCTAAATACAGAGAAATGAGTTCCCGATAAGTTTGAGAAAACCTTGAGGCAGAGAAAAAGTAACAGTCAAAAACTTAAAATAAGAAGATGCCAATTTGCTGGGTACCAGAGATTCAGGTGAACTTGGGTAGAGGAGGTGAGCATGAGTGGATGTGCTGCACATTGTCCCTTGCATTTTTCAGTTTACTCATGCCTCACATGAAATCCCCTCTGTTGTATTTACTCAGCATTTTGGCCAGACAAAATATATGAAAAAATAAAACATAAATCAAAGGGTTGGTGAATTGATGACATTTCTGACTGCTGAAGCTCACCCTCTGAGCTCAACTAGATGGAATCTAAATTGCTCTCACCCTTACTCAGTATATCTACTGGTATAGATTAACTTACCCAGTGGGATGAACAAAACTTTGCTTCTGAGGGGTCAAAGTCCTTGATTACATACACTCGTTAGGCTATGACTGGTGCAAATAACCACCGAAGGCTATTACCAAAAATGGAGATAGAAAGAGGAATCTTAGTGGACCCCTGAGTTACAACTGAATCAACCTTCTTAAGAGAGACTCCATGATTAGGGGCCCCTGTTCACCTCCCATGTCAGGCATCATGGATACTCTGTTCAAAAACCTACAGTGTGAGCATGTGCTGAAGTCAGAGACTGATTGGGTTTTACTGAAAAAGCTAATTTATCTACCTGGTTGCTTAGTGTATTATGTGCGGCAAATGTTTTCTTTGAGATAAGAAACAAAGATGACACCTTGAACACAATCTCAGAGTTCATCCACATTCTTCTAGGCTCTTTCCTGCCTGCTGCCTATTATTCCAGGCTCATTCTTACCACCGTGCCTAAATATCTTATAAATTGGTGAATATATGACAGCTCCACACCCATGATGGATAGTTCTGCTTGCAATATCATGTCAATTGATGGCACATGCTCAGGATTATAGTCTTTACTCTTCCCAGGAGCATACCATGAACTGATTTTTAAGCAATAATTATCTGCCTCAAAATATATGATTTTGGGTTGAGGTTGTAGCTCAGTGGTAGAATGCTTACCTTACACATGTGAGGCACTGGGTTCAATCCTCAGCACCACATAAAAAATAAATAAATAAAATAAAGATATTGTATCCATCTACAAATAAAAAATATTTTAAATAAATATATATGGTTTTGCATTAGGACCATATGGGTCAGTGCTATAGAACTCCTATTTGAACTTGACAGAGACTCCACACAGTTTATCATCCATTGAAACCTGTAGTTCCATTGGATCTGTTGGATCATACAGCCCAAGTAGTGGGGTAGCTTGCTTGCATTGTTACTTGAAAATGCTGCAGAACCCTCTCTTCTTTGAAATGTGTGTTAATCAGATTTCTATCACTGTGACAAAATACCTGGGAAAAAAAACTTAAAGGACAAAAGATTTATTTTGGCTCACAGTTTCAGAGGTTTCAGTACGTAGTTGACTGGCTCTATTGCTGTGGGCCTGTGGTGAGGCAGAGCACAATGGCAGGAAGGGCTGGTGGAGCAGAGTTGCAAGGATACAACTTTTTCAACTACTTCCCACCTCCTCTAGTTTCCACTTTCCACCTCCTCTAGTTTCCACCCTCCCCCGCCCCAATAGTGCATTCAGCTCTGAATTCATCAATGGATTAATTCAAAGATGAGATTAAAATCCTCATGATCGAATTACTTCCTCAAAGCCCCATCTCTGAACACTGCTACATTGTGGACCCAAGACTGGAATCCATGAGCCTTTGGAGATGCAAACCATAAAAAATATAACTCAAAATTCTCCCTTTACTCATTAAATAGTCAAAAGCATTACTGGTAAATGTGGTATATAAATGAATTAATGATTCATTCAACAGCCACTACTACCCATGTATCATTTGAAGTCTTCGAAAATGGTACTGATCTCTGCCATTCTAATGTGAATGCACTGGTGCCTGGATTCACTACTTTTTCTCAGAGCTTTCTCATTTAGAGAGTGCTAGGACTGCTGTGAATATCCAACCTGATTATGTATTCAGAGATAAGAGGGTTGGACTTGGCCATAGCTTTCTTTATTACTTAGCCTGTTTGCCTCCACCCTAAGAACAGGCCCATCAATGGTAGTGTTTAATGCCACATACAACCCAAAGTAGTGTTACTTTAGTAAATAGGTACAGGCAGGTTTATTTGAAAAAATGTTATATTTGGTAATATTTACTGTCAATTCTTGCAATCATATTGCAGGGATTCTTTCTGAAGAGGCCTCCATCTCCTTTGTGATTGATGGGCTCTAAGTCTGACCATATGTCCTTGCTTGTGTTACACTGAGACCTGATCCAGCCATTGAGAAGGTAAAGAGAAATATGTAGCTCTGGAGAAGCAAAGCATCATCCTATGATAAATCTCAATCCAATAAAATCTCCAGGTGCTCACTAAGTAATGAGCTGCTGTTTTCTCTAGCAAGAAGGAAGGGACTTCTTTAATATGTAAAAAATGCTTAGAGAAGAAATCTGAAGGGGAATAAGATATAAATTTTCTTTATCAGTTAAGCTGAACTTCTGATTATTTCAAGTTTTGACAATCAGGGAGGGGGGACTTTTCCATAGTGGAAAGTAATATTGCTCCATATATTAAATTTTAAATATATATTTTAACCATACAGTGACACTAAAGAGAAGTAGCACTACAAGGCCAAGGAGAGACATAGTCAAATACAATGCAAAAATAGCGAGAAAACCTGAAACCACAAAGGAGATAAATGATTAACTAGCATTTTAAAAACAAACAGAAGTATAGATTTCAAAAGGGAAATGACTCTAAGAATTCATATTGTTGAGTAAAATGAATAAGCAATGGAAAAATAAGTATTCTCTATACACATATATATGCACACACATATATTCATATATATACTTACTATATGTGTGCATATATCTATCTCTATGTACACAAATTTATGTATACACATATATATGTATTTATGTATATGTATGCACTTATACATGAAACCTAAATGAAAACAGTACACAGAATCTCTTAAGTGATTACAAAGAAGTCTTTGATTTACAATATCCAGTAAAACAATGCCAGAAGTCAGCAAAAATGACTTTAGTATATTTACTTTTCTCCATATTTTTATGAATTACTTTAGTATATTATTATCTTAAGAATTCTTAGTATAACAAATGCTGAAGACACTGATCAGGGATCTTAGAAGTTACAAGCAATATTTATAATAGATATTATTTATTTTAAATGTATGTGTAAACACACTGGTAATAAATAGAGTCCATTTAACTAGACAGCTCTTAGAGAAATTCTTTGGTCAATACATTCACTTTTTCTTACCACAGCATGTAAACCACACCCCCGCTACCATACACACTCCATGCCCCAGTATCAATCCTGGTTTCAAGAATATATTTTGTACCCACCAAGTCCTTTCCTTCTAAGCCCACTAAATCCTCAGCATAACACCATGACTTTTTTAAATATTTTTTTTAGTTGTCAATGGACTTTATTTTATTTATTTATATGCAATGCTGATAATCAAACCCAGTGCCTCACACATGCTAGGCAAGCACTCTATCACTGAGCCACAACCCCAGTCCACACCATGACTTTTCTTATAAGCAACTAAATGGTAGAAAGTCGAAGGTAAAGACAACTTCATCAGCCACCAGGAAGAAATAATTTTCTACTATGACTTTAAGCTGTGGCCCAAGAGATCTGACCTTATCTAATACTGTTAAAAATAGGCTTTGGACAGAGGACTTGGTGTCACATGCCAAATGCATAATATAATAGTTTAAAAGAAACATATACCTGCCACCATTCCATCCTTAAGCTTTCTTTGCAAAGATACTATATTTGAACACAAAATTTGAAGGCATGCCTAACTTACAGTTTTGCTTACTTACTGGTAAACAAAACATCATGATTTGCTGTTTTCCCTAGAAACAGAAGAGAGAAACAAGGATTATCTTAAACTTCTTATTAAATAATATCATAGTTCTGTATGATTACTAATACAATTACTCAAGGACACATTGGCAATGATTCTTGTATCCTGAGTTAAGGAAGATTTTTTCTGAGAATCAAACCAAAGGTAGAAACTAAGAAGTGAATAAATTTCACTACATAAAAAAGCAAATATTTCCATAACAAAAAAAAATCAATTCATTAAAAATTCCAGAACACATCCAAATTTTGATTTTCAAATAACATTCTTCAATTAAGGTGCTCAGGCTCCTTGAGAAAATGGCTGATTCTAGTACAGGAACAAGACAGAGTAGAAGATGAGCATCCTGCTGTGCTAGAAGGAAAGGAAATGCTCAAAAGTGGGAATGACACAATGCAAAAGGACAGGGGAGTCAACTGTAGGAGCTCCCAACGGCTAACACTGGCTTCATCGATCACTTTGTAGATAACTATATCATTGAGTCATAACTAAGAGAATACAAAAATATCCCTGGGTTCATCCTCACATAAATAACTGGTGAGATAAATAAAGAGGGGTCCAGGATGGTACTCAGGTAGCCTTGTACCTACCTATTCTTGCCCCTTTGAAGGAGCCCCAATTAGGAAGGGTTATTGCGGCTAGCTGGAAGCCATAAGTTCCACCTGATATGTATGTGACGCACCTGTAGGCACCTGCAAAGCTAAAGGTATATAACCGGGTGAAAGCGGTCGGAGTTAGGAGAACGAATTCATTCAGTCAGTCGTGCAGTCGCTCGGTCGGTCAGAAGAAGAGTTCAGGTCGGAGAAGAAAAGAATCAGAGCGGCCAGAACGTAGGCAGAGCGGTTACAGAAGAGAAACCAGATAGAAGAAGTAATGGCTGGTCAGAGTTAGGCCGAGGCTCCCGAGGAAGAAAGAAGAAAGAAGAAAGAAGCTCTAAAAAATAATCTTTCTCTAAGCTAAGCTCTCTCTATCTTTCTTTCTCTCTCTCTAAGCTAAGAACACAAGAAGAAAAGCTCTCTCTAATCTTTTTCTCTAAAAATCTTTCTTTCCCTCTCTAAGCTCTCTCTAAGAAAGTAGAAGTAAAAGTAGTAATAGCTTTACTCTGCCTCCGAGTTTTTCTCCCGTGGCGGTTTGTGGCTGGCCATGACAGGCAGCTTACACCCCTTGCTGGCTTGTTGTTCTCAAGTAATTTTCAAATGTACTTGGGATGCAATATCCTACTATGGGAAGGAATTGCTTGCCCAATTTTGGAATTATTCCTGCTCCTCCTGAAAAATGTGAAATCTTGAGTTAAGGAGAACCTGCCTGGGTCAGCTCAGGCTTTGTTCTTTTCTTCCCTGGAAATAGGATGTCCTTCAAATGTTTCCTGGGAAATCACGTGAAACCTGAGCCATATAACCCAGGTTGGGTTTTGGGGTCCCTTGGCTGTGGTGCAAGTGGAGAACACATAGCCAAGGTTCCATCTGCTCCAGGTGGCTTTATTGAGCCTTGATGGACAAACTTACAATGCATCCTAGACAATTTTTGTCCAATCATGCTTATTCATAAGTAAGAAATCTACTTCATATAGTTAGTTGTTTATGAATTTGTTCTGTTTCACTGGACTCACACACATCTTAATCAGTGCACAGTAACATACTTATCAAGATGGGGAAAAAGGATAAATAAGTCTTGCCCTTAGAACTTATATAATTATGGAATATTTATATAATAATAATTATGGAAGGAATGAAGAACAGAATGTCACCATTAAAATTTTCCATGTAAGATGTTCTGCAGACAAGAGACACTGATGAATACCAAAATTAGTGGGTAAAACTTTAGGAGAATCAGGACATTTGCATTGCTTTGAAATATCTTTTCCCCAAATATATTCATAATTGTAGTTATCTTAACTTATGACCACAAAAAGTTTTCATATCCTTACCTCTAGATAGGCTTAATTCACCTCCCCTTTGATGTGGGCTGAACTTAATGATTCCTTTCTAAAAAAATACACTGTTAAAAGGAGAAAATTATAACTTTACAGTGAAGAAATCTAGCTAACATCAAATTCAACATCACCAGTCTTAAACTATGTTTATTATCAAGTACTCTCTGAATAATGTAATGAGAAAGGGTCTTAAAAGTTGAAAAATGTGGGTTTTAGTCTACCTTTAATATGAGGTAAGGCAATGTGTTAGTAGACAATGGCAGTAGCTATATGAGAAATTATTCATCCTGAGTGAGAAACTCAGCCTATGAATCCATAAAATGAATATAATGCTATATTACTGTTATCAAAGGTTTTACATGAATACACACAGCTTTGGGTATTAAAGTGAACTAATAGTAAACATTCTGTCTGTACTTCCTTGTTACAAAAACAAAACATTTCAGTGAATTAGATAGTCCACCTGAAGGTGATGGGTGTGTGTGTTGAAAGTGATAGAATAAGGGTCAGGAGGGAAGCAGAAATTAAACAAGACCAATTCTCCAGGCTCCCATAACCCAATATGCACATATTCGAAACATAAACAATGGTCCAACACCATGCTATACTATGATATGGCCCCTTTGGTTATATGTCTCAAGATGACCTTGTACTGAAGGAGCCCTAATTAGGAAGGGCTGTTGTAGCTAGCTGGAAGCCATAGGTTCCACCTGATATGTATGTGACGCACCTGTAGGCACCCGCAAACCTGAAGGTATATAACCGGGTGAAAGCGGTCCGAGTTAGGAGAACGGAGAATTCAGTCAGCCGGGCAATCAGAGCGGCCAGAACGTAGGCAGAGCGGTTACAGAAGAGAAACCAGATAGAAGACAGAAAAGAAACCAGATAGAAGAAGTAATGACTGGTCAGAGTTAGGCCGAGGCTCCTGAGGAAGACAGAAGACAGAAGAAAGAAGAGAGAAGAAAGAAACTCTAATCTTTCTCTAAGCTAAGCTCTATACTCTCTAAGCTCAAGCTTTCTTTCTCTCTAAGCTAAGAAAATCTTTCTTTCCCTCTCTAAGCTCTCTCTAAGAAAGTAGAAGTAAAAGTAGTAAAAGCTTCACTCTGCCTCCGAGATTTTTTTCCCGGGTTTCGGTACCAGGCAGCTTACATTGTACATCAGAGTCCCCTCACTCATTATACTAAGAACAGTCCTGGGAGGATGATAGTAAAGAAAAGTATACTCCTTGCTGTCATGAGCCAAATACAATCCATTGCCTGTTTATTGTCAATAAAGTTTTATTGGAACACACGCACAAAAGAACACACAGTATATAGCATAACAATATATTTATAGGTTAATGTAAATTTTATTTCTATTTATCCATTTAAGCATTGACCTTTCAACCATGTGTCTTATGGAATCCTGGATATAGTTTGCATTCTGATAATATTCTACAGGTGGGTCAGAGTCTTTCTTGAGAAGAATGTATTTCTTGTTCCATAAACTCTCCCTCTATTTAGAAGCCCCATTTGTTAATATCACTTCTTTTCCTTGAGCTAAACTTATCCTCTCTCTCTAGAAATAAATCTTTATGATTGTATCTGTATATGTTATTATTACTCTAATTGGTTTTCCCAATGTGGAAAAATTCTCATATTGTATTATCAAGAAGACTTTCCTTGAGGCTCAGTTTTAATATATGAGCCACATAATAATGCTTAATATTAGCCACATGCCAAAGGAAAATCTTAAAATATACTAGAAAATTTGGTTAGGCAAACATGCTGATATTCAGACAAAGAAAGCTGATATTATAGGGCAGACAAATATTAGAAAAAAAATTATTAAAAACCTAATCACTAATAATCCTACCAAAGAAAGCCTTTGAAGTCTTTTGTTGATAATTCTCTAATGAAATTTCTTTGCTACCTTCTTCCATTAATGTTCCATTTACAACAAAATAATGTCAGAAAATACTTTAGATATTCATAATTTCAGGTGTGGCAATTTTCCTAGGTCCCTATAATATATTCATTCTGTAATATTTCAGTCAGGAAAGAAAATGTTAATGTAATAGGTCCTTTTTGTTCTACTTAAATGGAATTTCTGCCTGCAAAAATGCTTTAGGGAAGCACTAGAAATAAATTATCACAGTGCTACACACTACGCTTAATGAACAGGTGTGCATGAGCTCCACCCTAGGTGAAAACAACTAGAGAAAAACATTGATAATTTCTTTATTTAACTGGTAATAGCAGATTTAAATTTCTAGCAGTTTTTGGTTCAGAAGAAATGAAGCATTGCTGGGAATGATTTAAGAAAACAGAGAATAAACTCTATAATGTTTTGGTTACACAGTTGTAGAAGAATGATATATTAAAATATCAATTTGTCTTTTGTTTCTGCTATAAACCTTTCTTTATTTCTCCAATAAGACACACTCCTCTTGAAGAAGTTTGTATGCAGTAGCTCAATAAAGAGATTATTCTTAGTTGGTGTGTCCAGGGTAGAGAGGGAGGGCAGAAAGTAAAAAGAAGAAAAGAAAGTAATAATGTGAGAAAATGAGAATGATACTTAATTTTGAGGAAGGGAGGAAAGTAGGTTTACAGAAACTGAGGTATCCTGCAGCCCATCAGGAACAGCTCTGAGGAAGTCTCAAGACCACCAACGGAGATGGGTACATGGAATCTAAGTAAGCTAGACCAGCCCTCAGGGATCTGACATCTTTGCAGATGCCCATGATAGATTGTGGAATAATGGAAGTTGAGATACTGGATTATGTGTGACCAAAGGGCTTAGAGAGTGAGGATGTTATCAGCTACCCAAGGCACTACGAATTAGCTTTTGCCCTGTTTATTAGTAATCACACTCACCTCATGAATACCTCTGCAAATTCAAGGATGCAAGTGTTTCATTCCCACCCCTGACTAAGAACGAAGTGTGGCATTATTTAAGCCCTTGAGTTGGCAAGTAAAATTCATGATGTCTTCACATGATTTTATCATTGTACATTGTTTCCAAGTTTTTCCTCCTGATTGTTATTGACTGAATCTTAGAGTCTGGCCAAAACTTGTGTGTTGAAACCTCATCCCCAATATGATCATTTTTGGAGTCAGGCCTCTGTTAAGACGAATTAGGTCCTATGAGTGGAGCCCACATGAATGGAATTAGCACCCTTATAAAAGAGACCCACAGATCTCCCTCACACCTTCCACCATTGAGGATATAGCCAGAGACAGGCCATCTATGAACCAGGAAGCCAGCCCTCAGCAGATACCAAATTTGCTGGTGTCTTATTGTTGGACTTCCTAGCCTCCGTTACTGTGAGATATGAACCTCTATTCTTTATAAGCTACTTGATCTTTTGTATTTTTGTTATATCTGCCTGAATGGACTAAGACAAAAATAAATACTGAGGATATGCATCATGATTCTAGTCAACTCAGATATAACTTATTGTTCATTACTTAACCTGTTTTCTAAAAATTTAAGTTTCACACCCACACCTTCCTACCCTCCCCCCACACACACCAGTTTATCCCCCCTCCATGATTCTGCACATGGTCTTGTGGAATCATTTTCCCTCACATCAGTTGAAGCTATCAATAAAAAAGAAAAAAAACACTTTTTTTTTTTTTTTTGCAGTAGTGCTTCTCTTTCCGTTTTAAAATTAAGTCTAGCAAGGACTCTGACCTTGCATTAGCATTCCTGGTTTTTTGAAACCAAATCATTTTTTTGTAAGATGAGTGGTATTGTTACTATCAAGAAAAAAAAAATCTCTCAGTTGAGGAAATACTTGTTGGAGAAGAATTAGTGAATTTTGTGTGGCTGCTTCCCTCTAAGCAGAGATCTTCAACTTTTATCCTTGATTATGGAGTTGTCCAAGAGTTCTTTGTGACTAAAAGGAGGCCTTGAAGGCCAACTAATATTGCATCTATCTTTAAGAAAGTTCACTGGACCTCACAGCTGACAGCTGCTCCACCTGATGTTCCATATGGTTATTCTCCTATTTTCTCAAAATCCCTTTGCATTCCAGGAGGTTGTGCGGTAATGGCTATGCAAGAAAACAGTGATTCCCACCTGGCTGTACTTGAGGACCACCTGTGGAACTTCCTGGTCATCCTGAATGATCCTAATGACCAAGTTTCAGTGGTGTGATAGCCAGTCTGATCAGGATGCCTTGAAGAGAGAAGAGAATACAAGAAAGAGGAGACATTTCTTATCATATCAAGAAGTAAGGACCAAACAGGATTTTTACCATTTACACAGGAAAAGAGTGAAGGTAATATCCACTGGTCAGGAACAAAAAGAAAATGTAACCTTGGGTTTTTGCACTTCATTTTATGAGTCCTTCTGCACATGTGTGTACAACCCCAGCCTTTCTAAAACCTCTTTGGAGATCTACAATGATGGGTTCTCTTTTACTTACATGTAAACTAACATATACGTAAACATAGATAATATTTATGTGAAATATATCTGTATGATATCAATTTTATATATCATATATCTATATTGTATATACACTATAATATAACATTTATATATTATAAATACTCAAATTTGGAAAATTTTCTTTATTTACAAACAGAAGATTCTTTCAAAGTCAGGTCAATAAGTAGGGGAACAGATAAATGGAATGATAACTAGAAAAGAATTGAGGGAATGAACTTCATTTCAAACTGGAATAAATTGGATTATGTCATCTGATCAAATTTCATTCATCTTAAAACATATTTTCAGTGGAGAGAGAAAAAAAGTGTTGTGAGTTGGGTATTTTTTGTTTGTTTGTTTTTACAAAATTTATGCTTAAAATGTCTGCTTTGAGCAAAGGATTAGATTTTTCTGGATAATATCTACTGTTACATGCAAGATATACTTCTCTCATTTTTGTTTTGATCACAGTTAGTGATTGATGCTTGTATAATGGCTCTCATACTAATATTTTGTTTTATGAAGGCAAAACCAAATCCATCTTGCTTACTAGAGCATTCTCAGAAATAGTACAGAGTAGTTGCTTAGTAAAAATTTTAATTAATGAATAAGTGAATAAGGGAATTACAGAAGCAGAGTAAGTCTGAATTATAAAAGCTGGAAATTTGAGAGATAAAATACTTATTCTGCTCCAAAATTTATGTAGATTTAAAAATTATTGCCCAAAGTTAAAGAGAAAAACATACAATGAATTAAGAATGTGCCCAACAGCACAAAACAAATAAAACAATTAATATTTATTAATTGTAGAAGAAAATACATTTTTATAAGAGAAATGTTTGTTTTGCAATTTTCTTCACAGAATCAAAGAGATAACTAATCACCAGCTATTGTTATTGTAAGTGATTGTTGGCAACTTATTTATTCCCTACATGCTTTACATGTCTTACACTGCAAAACGGGTGAAGTAATCACCATGCACAATGACCCCCATTATAGTAGACCCCTAGATGTTTCCTCAAATCTATTCTCCTTTCCTTCATGTAATATTATTTTGTGCTCAAATGGCAACCAGACATTCTCAATTTCCAGCTTCCCAGTGGCCATGCAACTAAATTCCCTTTAGTTTCTATGAGCAAAGATGATGTAAGACATTTTTAGGAAGATCCCTTAAAGGGGTAGGACCCCTGTTCCTTTCTCCCAGATCTGCTGCTCTTTATCCTTTACCATTAGGTGAAGTGGCAATGACCACAGCAAGCTCTGAAGCCCAAGCTAAAGCAATGTATCAATTTTCTTCATTTTTTTTTTTCTTTTGGTACCAGGGATTGAACCCAGGAATGCCTAACCACTGAGATACCCTCCAGTCCTTTTTATTTTTATTTATTTATTTATTAAATTTTGAGACAGGTCTTAGGGCCCTTCTATATTGCTGACTTTTGAACTCACCATCCTTCTGTCTCACTTTCTCTGAGACTACAGGATGGCCAATGAATCAGTTTTCTAATGCTACTGTAACAGTTTGCCACAATTTAGTAACTTAACACAAAGTTATCAACTTACAATTCTGAAGGTCAGAAATCTAAAATCAGTGTCACTGAGCTAAAGTCCAGGTAGCTGCAGGGCTGATTCCTTCTGTGTGTTTCAAGGGAGAATGTGTTTCCTTGCCTTTGCCAGACTATAGAAGCGAATTGCTTTTCTTGGTTTGTGGTCCTTTCTTCCAGATATCATCTTCAAAGGTTTTCTCAGTCTTTGACCTCTACTTCCATTCCTTCACATTGCCTTCTCTGAATCTTTTTTTAAAATATTTATTTATTTGCTTTAGTTGTACACAATGCGTTTATTTGTATGTGGTGCTGAGGATCGAACCCGGGCCACGCACGTGCTAGGCGAGCGCTCTACCGCTGAGCCACAACCCCAGCCCAGCCTTCTCTGAATCTTACCTTCCCCACTTTCCTTCTATAAGGACCCTGATAATTACATTGAGTTCATCTGAATAATGTAAGGTAATCTCATTTCAAAATCCTTAACTTAATCATATCTGCAAAATTCCTTTTGCCACATAAAGTAACATATTTCCAGGTGTCAGGGACTAGGATGGGCACATCTTTGTAGGAGGGAATTATTTGACCTGCCCTAGTAGCCTGCAGCCTGCTTTCATGGAGTACAGCCACCCACTGATGTAAAAACACTGATCTTGTCACTACAGGCATTTACAAAAACGCACATTTCTTTATTCTATAATCCCCTTAAATTTGGTAGTGGTATGGTGGTCACTTTGTTACATCAATTTAACCTACCCTAATACATAACTTCTGCAGTTTTGTATAACATGAGATAGTTTATTTAGAATTGTTATGTGCTTAAGAATTTATAAAATTGTTAATGTGTTTTTTAGCATACTAAAAGAAATGTTATTTCTTAAAGCATAAGTCATTATCCTATAATAATGCAACATTTACTCTGTGTTAATTTGTAACTTATTCTTTACTGTTTATTTTTAAAATAATTTTTACTTATAATGAAGACCTTTTTTTAATAGAAAGTCACCTTAGAAATTAAGTGTAAAGTGAGGCTGTGGTCCTGTGCAAGTGTCAGAATTGATGATCTTGACCCTTGGATTCCAGATGGATCATTAAAAAAAATCCTGCCATTTATTCTCTAATTTCATACTGTGCACTCCATCTGTTAGCCCACTTGCTTTGTTGTGGGGCTGCTGGTCTAGCTTACTCTCCATTACTTCACAGATGCAAAACTCAACTGACATATACACATATTACTTATAAATGTATGGGTTTATAATATGTATTAGGAAAATTCAAGGGCAGAAAATAAGATGCTATATTAAAATCTAACCTACTTGGCCTAGTAAGCAAAATTAAAAAATAAAAATATAAAAAAATTTAAAAGTCTAGACAGACTAAGTCCTAATTTGGGGTGGCAAGCATTGAGTGCTTATTTATTCATGCATTTTACATCTAGGATAGAATTCAAGAGCATTTATGAATGTTAGCTTAAAAACTCCTGAGTTTATAATAAAAACTCTTAACAAGCATAAATATAGTTAAAAGATACTGGAAATGGTGTCCACAGTTATTAAGCTGG
Source organism: Tamias sibiricus (assembly GCA_025594165.1). Taxonomy (NCBI): domain Eukaryota; kingdom Metazoa; phylum Chordata; class Mammalia; order Rodentia; family Sciuridae; genus Tamias; species Tamias sibiricus. The sequence goes on from CM046660.1 coordinate 84,036,751, forward strand.
TTCCTAAGAGACAATCAGAATTGGGTGTACTACTCTCTAATTCAGTGAGTCAACTCAGTGTTTCATTCAAAATTATGAATTATGCAACAAAACACTTGTTTTGAACAATTACATTTCCAAAAATATGTATGCTCTTATTTTCACTGATAAGAACAAATATTAAGGTAATAAAGGCAACATGTTTCCATTCTAAGTAGCGAGGTCTAGAACTTCCTATGTCCTGCATATTTCATGGAAATTTATAGGTAGTTTTTCCTGAATATATGCTCAACTATTGATCTTAACTAGAAACTGTACAGTTAAATCCATTGTATTCACTATGACAATGAATAAATCATAGGGTTAGAGACTAAGGAGGTGGCATATTTATGTACACTCTAAACTATTTAGTATAGCAATACTACAGGATTCTAGGCCCACATTATTGTTTGCTACTTCAAGGCAGACATGTGACTGAAATACAGGTGGCATAAATTGGAGCACTTAGAATATGAACATAAGTCAAAAGCAGAAATTGCATATTATTCTGCTCCCAATCTAGAATATGTTTTTCTTTTTTTTAAAAAAAAGACTACCCAGAGACAGCATCTATAGGAGTGTAGTTTTTGCCACTCTTTTCTCCTAAAACATCCCTCTATCAATGTCAGACTTTAGCTCACACATTTAGTGAGTCATTTAAAGTGCAAAATCTATTTTATTGAAGAAAGGGAGTCTTTAGGCATAAAATATGTTCAAAAGCAAAACCTTTTGTATAAAATATAGCCAGGCCAAGAGAGTGACAGGTAAAGCGGGGAAGAGGCCTTGGCTAGGCTTTGTCCAGCACTGGAATTCAGCAATGATGTTTATAACAGATGAGGGCTGGGAGGAAGACCAGAGCAAAAATAGAGATGAAATGATATTTGCCTGAGAACTGGCATATGGGCTCAGGTCCATGGATTCTCATCTGAATTCCATGGGGCTATAAGCAGAGAATGTCCTTCTCTTCACCCTGGGATGCACAGCTTTGAAGCTCAAGTGAATATGTACCCTAAGAGTTAATGAATGCTTGGATTTCGTACCCAGAAAATGTACAGCATGGAAGGGAATATCAGGAGGTAGCACTCTAGGCACAAATATCAGTGACTTAATAAAGAATACAATGTGCAGTGGTAGTATCAGAACACCTCCATGGTTTTGTAAGCCGCGGTCATTACTTGGAATTAGAGTGAAGAACACAGTGGATTCCAATGCTGGTGGAAAGATTCTTCAACTTAAAAGAGATATGCCCAAGGACTTCCAGAAATGAAAGGGTAAGTGTTTTAGGAGAGCTGTTCATCAAAGATGAGCAGATTGGATCAAGAATTGATAGCACATTATCCACCATTAAACGTAGGTTTGGGAATAGGGATTAAGCAGTGGGAAAAATCAAATAGTCTTTACCAAGAATTTTTCATATTGTAGCTTGGAAACATAATAGCTAAGGAAAATAAGAAATTGACTTTGAATGACAATATCATTCTGTCAATAGAAGATCAGAGAACTTAAAGCACTAACAATTAGAACTCAACAATGTATCTGACTTCAATAGGAAAAGCTTCCAATTTTAAAATATAGAAAATTATAAGCAAGAAAATTACCAAAATTTTCTTTATCCGTAGGTAAATTTCAATCAAAGAAATGGGATTATAGGAGGAAACCCTAGCTGAAATTTGAGCATATAATGCAGGAAGTAAAGGATTTGAGCACACAAAATGTTTCATTTCTTTTGAATTACAGCAGGGACTGCTTTCTCTGCCAGAAATCCTGTGTTTTGAGCACTTTCCCAGATGCAGTTCTGTTGGACTAACTGGACCATAATGAATCATTTCCCTCTGGATAGTCTAGGATTCAGGTGTACTGAGAGTCATGGCTTGTGTGTTAATGAATGGAATAAACCTTCATGTACTATTACATACACAGTCAGAATTGAGCCATGATATTATTTAGTCTAGTAAATTGTGAAGTCCAGGAGTCTTGATTTAAAATTCTCATGTTCCCTGCTGACCGCAAACAGATTTTAAACATGTCATCACTGTTTTTCTCTCCTGGACACATACTGAGTTCCTGAATATAGTAGTTAGCTTCCATTTCCCCTGAGAGCTCCATCCCACTATTTTTTTCCCCTGCAGTACTGGGGATTGAACCCCAGTTCTCAGTGCTTGCTAGGTAAACATTCTACTACTGGGCTATAACCCTAACCTTTCCAACCCACTTTTTGATAACAAAGTATAGTTTGGAAATAGAGTCAACAACTGAATCGGAAAGTGGTTTCTAATGCATCATCTTCTCTTTCGCTTATAGACAGTGACTTCTTGTATTTTCTCAGCCCAGACCTGACATAGAAATCTCTCAATTTCTATGAGGCCACTTATTAAACTAAAATCCCTTTGTATCATTTCTGGGAAAAAAAGTCTTAATTTCCTCAAAACCACTCTTTCACCAAGAACGTTGTGATCAGAAGGGAGCAGAGTATATGGTGTTTGCTGCTGAACTTTGGCAGGGCCACACTGAATGGCAGGAAAAACACAGACTGTGATGTGAGGAGATTGCAGCTCACTCTCAACTCTGCACTCACAAGCAGCAGGATTCTTGGGCAAATCACTCAACCTCTCCACACCCCCATTTCCTTATTCAAGATGGAATTTAAATACCAGCTATGCCCACTTCAAATTGCAAGGTGCAAATGTGTTGCCTGTACTAGAAGATGTAAAGTGCCATAAAACTTCAGTTATGATAATTACAAATCCATAATAATGTGTCCTTAAAAACATTCTCTAGGTCAGTTGCCTTTTCTTTATAACCCTCTCTCCAATCTGTAGGATTTCTTCTGTCATGTTTGTTGGCCTGTGACTGGCAAGCTATTACAATGAGTAATTCCATTTTAGGGGAAGATAATAAAACGTGATATCGTAACTACCCACAGAGCCTCAAAAGTATTTATGTTTCCTCTAATAACCTGGTGTGATGCTGTTAATCTTGACAAAGCCTGCCTGACAGGTGCTGGGGAGCTGAATCTTCATATTCTCTCACTGTTTGCTGACTCTTCCACAGGGAAGACTCCAAGCTATTAAAATGCAATGGCCCTGCTCTGTTTTTAATTACATTTAGTTTATTAGAGGAACAATCAGATGCATATCAAATATTGAGAACTGACTTTCCTCTGTTCCCTCAATGAAGGACTGGAACATTTCATCATATACAAAATTGGTCTCAGGGAGATAGTTGTTCACCAAAAGAACGTAAAACACAATTTAAAGGAGTAAGAAAAATGCATCCCTCCCAGAGGGATTCAATTTTCATTGATAATTTCTTTTCTGATCCAGTTAACCTTTTTCTTATAAAACATCATCATAAACTGTATGTAAATAAGTAGTTACCTGTGAGATATGCATCAGGATGGAAACTTCAAACTTCCCTCTTTTATAACAAGTAGAATCACCATGAAATAAACCACAAATATGTAATGTATAGTATTTCCTTTATAAAAACTCTGCAGGTTCTAAGGTATCAATAAACATAATTCTTGGAGTTATGAAGAAAATAGGCTGTGTTCCTTGGTTGACCAAATCAATCCACTTCCTTTCAACACATAGCATTACAAAAGCTGTAATTTCATGCATTATTATGTGCAAATAGAATTTAAGAGTACCTTCCATTTTATGTATAAAAAGGTATATACCATAGAAGAATAATATATTTTTCACATTTATCATAAAGTTGTTTTCCAATCCCATTTGTGAACTGAGTCTATATTTTGAGCAAATGGCCATTATCATTAATCACCAAGAGCTGCTGGAACATGGCAGGGTGTGAAATGCAGATTGTCCTTTTCTGTCCTTTTCTATTTTGAGAATGTGATTGTTATTGTTTTCAAATACCAGGGTAGGACTATTGTAACACTGAAAACTCCTATGCAAACAGGGCAAATTTTTTAAAAAGTAAAAAAACAATGAGTCAGGTAGGGGTGCTTGGTTTGAAAGAATGAAGCATTAGATTGTGCTTTATTTTTGTTATTGTTAAATATTAAATGCTACTCTGGTGAATATTTCAATTCTGCTTCAATCTCCATGAACTCCTATTTGAAAAATAGTGGAATCCCATAATAAATTGAGTTGCTCTTGAAAAAATAAATCATTGCTTATTAAGGATTAAATTCTATTTTACAACTTCAAAAAAATTGAAAAAAGTTATTGAATATGCTCAGATTTTTTTCCCACTAATTTTCTCTGGATTTTTTAGAAATGTGTCTGTTTACTTCATCCTCTTCCAGTCTCTGAGCATAAAATGCCAACAAATGATAGGTAACTGAGGTAAGTAGAGAGAAATATGCAAAAAAAATACATTTCCATAAATTTTAAGAATTTGAAACCAATTAACAAATTAAGAAAACTTTCAATGAATATACACACACAGAATCTCATATGTTACAGTTGTGTTAGCCACTGAACTACAAACAACTACTATAGTTATACTAGTTTGAGTGAGATAAGTAGGAGAAAGTTAAGGCACGATTGGCTGCAAAATTATATTTAACGCAAGGTCTGAAAAGTAAGTAGAGCCTGCAGTGTGAAGGGGGAAGATCAGCAATGGGTTCTAGAGGCACATATTAGCTTGAGCCAAAATCATCAGGGGATGAGGAACATGGAATCCCAAGGAATGAAAGAAGTCAGCATGCCCACATCCGGGTAGTAAGTGGCATGGGGTAAAGCTGGAGAAGGCAGCAGTGGCTCTATAGCTCACACAAGGCTCTGTGGATCAACCTTAGCCTCTGGGATCCTGTAGGAATGATGGAAGTCCATTTGAGGACTTTAAGCAGAAGGTTGATTTAAATTTTATAAAGTGCACTCTGGCTTCATTGTAGGATACAGAGAAGATCAGGGTAGTTATATAGAATCTTGTTAACGAACAATAGCAAAACTGCCCATTCTACAAATATCATGTGGTAATTTCTTAAGGATATATGAGCTTTGATATTGTAATTCCTGTCATTTCCATCTATATAAAGTGATGGTGACTTATACAAGGATGCTCAGAGAAAAGAGATAAGCATAGAGATTGGAAATAGATTAATGAAAATGCAAAGTAAGACTTAGTGGTTGTTCAAAAATGGAGGGTAGAGGTCTGAGGAAGTTCAAGAATATTTCAGATTTCAAGCTGAGGGCCAAAAGGCCATTTGAACAATATGGAACAAGAGCTAATTTAGAGAATTTAATGTGCGTTAGCCCTGTGATTAAAACAAAAGAAAATAAGATATTTCTGTTCCTCAGAGAATTAAACATCTGCACTCAAATTATGCAATCAAAATTGAGACAACACAAAAGGTAAATTCTATAATCCTGATTTATGGATCATATAAACTCTTAAGAACGAACATAAGTAAGAGCTGCAGTAGTAAGCAAAGAAACATCATGGAATGAAATGTGCCTGATGAATCAGTAGGCTTTGGAATGATAGACCGAGTGAGCTACAAGTAGCTGTGCTTAATTGAAGTAGAAGATTCCTATGAAAGAGAAGGAATATAAAAATGAGCAGCTTTGTCAGATTTAGGTTGGTTCTAAATGCTAGGAACAGAGGCTTGGAATTACTATGATAGATATTGTGGAAATACTATAGGAGGAAATTAGATGTTCCTGCTAGTAGTAGTAAGTGATAGGCTGGAATAAGACCGGTGGATCAGAATTAAGGCCAACAATGTCAACAGTGGTTTGGGCAGGATTCCAGGGATAAATCCACACAGCTCTGGACCACAAAAGCATTAGTGAAAATAGACAAGAAGAATATTAACTTTTAAAAATAAATTGTGCTTTATTTCAAATAACCAGAATTAAAATAATGAGCAGACACATAACCACAACCCAATTGTCTCAAATCTTACCAGTTCTACTATGCAAAGTAGATTTTGAAATAATTTAACAAAGTTTAAGACTGGTATTATGTTTGTTCTTACTGAAAAATAATGATGTTCTTTGCTTTCTTTTGAAAAAAAAAGTACTGGTGAAAAATTAGGAAACGTAAATGTGTGTGAGTTCATGCATTGTGTGTGCATTTATGTTTTCATACATACATATTTTGAAGAAAAAAGAAAAAGTGTGTGCTCTTTTTGAAAGGAATCACATCAAACCAAAAAATTATTTCTCAAAACATTATAACACTGTGAAATCTAATGATATGTTTTGTTACTGCTGAAGTCAACTCATCAAAGAATGGTGGTGACAAAGAAAAACAGACAATTTTAAATTAGAATCTGACAAAAAACATTTAAAACTAATCAATTATTGTAATTAAAGCATTTGACAATTATTTAAATCACAAGTTTTTATTTTAAATTGTGTCATACTTTCTTTAAAATGAAATCCCATCCTGTTTCTTTGACATGTTTGGTTCAGTCAACAGCTTTGTTGTTGTCATTGTTTTTGACCAAAACACTGAGATTCTGAATGTCTTTGAGAAAGTCAAATGGCCTATATTAGTAGGCTACTAATAATTTCTAAACATAGCATAAAATCATAATAGTAATTTTCACAATTTTTACATTATTGGTCATGTAAAATATAGTGGATTTTGTGGTATACAGTGCTCCCAAAATACATTAATTTCCCTACCATTCATGTACTTTACTACCTTTATGACACGGCCTAGCATTGTGTGCATATGTAGGGAGTAAAAGACAAAACTATTTCTTTAACTGGATAGTACTTAGTAAGATTTGTTTTAAATATAATAGCTGCATAAAAGAAGGAATTTTAATCTTTTTTTATTTATTTATGGGGCCCAAACACCTAAAATATTAACTGGGAAGTGGTAGCACTCAAGAGAAATTCATTGCACAAATTGTTGAATGAAAGTTAGTTGACAAACCGCTTATGCTAATTTGTTATTTATCTCAAATCTATAATTATCACTCAAAGTCCATACTATGAATTGTGTCGCAAGCAATCCATGGGCTGCATGTAGGCTGCCTCACATCATAGTCTATTGAATAGGAGAATATGATTTCTGGGAATGACCAGTGGACATTTCCTCTGGTTCACTGCCCTGACTCATTGTGACCCCTATTCAAGCTCTGCCAAAGGTCCCACATAGCACCAGAGATGGGGTGTCCTGCTGTAGCTGCACAGCCCCTCTGAGATGGGTATTACCTGCCAAGATGCCAATCAACCTGCTGACTGCAAGACAACAGGAAGAAAGACTCTGTCTTTGAAACCTTACCCCTGCCTTTGATATACCCTTTAAATAAACCACTGGATCCATCTTCTTGTGTCTAGCTCCAGCACCTGTGTGGACTAAACCTATCAGGGGCTCCACTTTTGAATATATATTTCTGACTCTTTGTCTTTTATTCTTCACTAATTATTCTAGACTTTAATTTCTCAGGTGGCTTACACCATCCTCGGCAGGAAGAAGAAGCCCCCAATGAGATGGGTGTTGTCACCCCATAGAATTGAATATTAAGTGAAATCCAAAAAGCACAATAAAATTCTGTAGAACTCCAGCTGCTACATAGTACTATAACAGTGTAATTTATGTCACCATTTTTATGTCATGAGGGTGAAATGGTATTGGTATTTGTTACATGGAGAAAACAGTGTCCTCTCTTATATTAAAAAAACTATGTCTAGTGCCACTGTTTGGCCATAATGGTAAGAATTTTTAACTGGTTAGCCTCTATTGTGGTTTGAATAGGAGGTATTCCCCAAAAGCTCTTGTGTTAATGTAGGAAGTAAAATGATTGATTAGATTATCAATATAAGAGGATTGATGTATTTGATGGACTAATCATTTGAAATGACTCTGTGCTGGGTGGAAACTGTAGGTACTTGAAGTGTGGCTAGAAGAGACGGTTTTCTCGGGGCATGGCCTTGGAAATTATGTCTCATCCTGCTAGCTTTTCTCCCTCTCCCTCTCTCCCTCTACCCATTTCCCTCCACACCTTCCCCTCCTTTCTCCCTTCCCCTCTCCCTCTCAACCCCACCATCCTTCCTGGCTTCCATGAGGTGAGCAGCCATTCTAGTGTTCCTCTAATCTTCCTATGCTCCCCATCCCAACCCTACTGTGAATTGGCCTCCTTAAATCAGAGAAAACATTTCACATTTGGCTTTATAGGATTGGCTAACTTCACTTAACATTATATTCTCTAACTCCATCCATTTACCTGCGAATGCCATGATTTTATTCTCTCTTATTGCTGAGTAATACTCCATTGTGTATATATACCACCTTTTCTTTATCCATTCATCTACTGAAGGGCATCTAGGTTGGTTCCACAGTTTAGCTATTGTGAATTGTGCTGCTATAAACATTGATGTGGCTGTGTCCCTGTAGTATGCTGTTTTCAAGTCTTTTGGGTAAAGACCAAAAAGTGGGATAGCTGGGTCATAAGGTGGTTCCATTCCAAGTTTTCTAAGGTATCTCCATACTGCTTTCCATATTGGCTGCACAATTTTGCAGTTCCACAACAATGTATGAGTGTGCCTTTTTCTCCACATCCTTGCCAACATTTATTGTTGTTTGTGTTCTTAATAGCTGCCATTCTGACAGTGTGTAAGATGAAATCTTAGAGTGGTTTTGATTTGCATTCCTCTAATTGCCAGAGAGGTTGAGCATTTTTTCATATATTTGTTGATTGATTGTATATCTTCTTCTGAGAAGTGTCTGTAAAGTTCCTTGGCCCATTTATTGATTGGGTTATTTGGTTTTTGGTGTTAAGATTTTTTGAGTTCTTTATATATTCTAAAGATTAGTGCTCTATCTGACGTGCATGTGGTAAAAACTTTTTCCCAATTAGTAGGCTCTCTGTTCACCTCACTGATTGGTTCTTTTGATGAGAAGAAGCTTTGTAATTTGAGTCTATCCCATTTATTGATTCTTGGTATTAATTCTTCTGCTACAGGATTCCTTAATAGGAACTTGGGGCCTAATCCAACATGTTGGAGATTAGAGCTTACTTTTTCTTCTATTAGGTATAGTGTCTCTGGTCTAATTCCTAGATCCTTGATCCACTTTGAGTTGAATTTTGTGCATGGTGAGACATAGAGATTTAATTTCATTTTATTGCATATGGATTTCCAGTTTTCCCAGCACCATTTGTTGAAGAGTCTATCTTTTCTTTAATGTACATTTTTGGCGCCTTTGTCTAATATAAAATAACTGAAATTATATGTGTTAATCTCTGTGTCCTCTCTTCTGTACCATTGGTCTACCAGCCTATTTTGGTGCCAATACCATGCTGTTTTTGTTACTATTGCTCTGTAGTATAATTTAAGGTCTGGTATAGTGATGCCACCTGCTTCACTCCTCTTACTAAGGATTGCTTTAGCTATTCTGGCTCTCTTATTTTTCCAGATAAATTTCATGACTGCTTTTTTCTATTTCTATGAGGAATGTCATTGGGATTTTGATTGGAATTGCATTAAATCTGTATAGTGCTTTTGGTAGTATGGTCATTTTGACAATATTAGTTCTGCCTATCCAAGAACACAGTAGATCTTTCCATCTTCTAAGGTTTTCCATAATTTCTTTCTTCAGTGTTCTGTAGTTTTCATTATAGAGGTCTTTCATGTATTTCGTTAAGTTGATTCCCAAGTATTTTATTTATTTTTTTATGCTATTGTAAAAGGGTTAGTTTTCCTCATTTCCATTTCAGATGATTTGTCACTGATATATAGAAATGCCTTAGATTTATGGGTGTTGATTTTTGTATCCTGCTATTTTGCTGAATTCATTTATAAGTTCTAGAAGTTTTCTGGTGGAATTTTTTGGGTCTTCTAGGTATAAAATCATATCGTCAGCAAATAATGATAATTTGAGTTCTACTTTACCTATCTGTATCCCTTTAATTTCTTTTGTCTGTCTTATTGCTCTGGCCATAATTTCAATTACTATGTTGAATAGAAGTGGTGAAAGAGGGCATCCCTGTCTTGTTCCAGTTTTTAGAGGGAATGCTTTCAATTTTTCTCCATTTAGAATAATGCTGGCCTGGGTATTAGCAAATATAGCTTTTATGATGTTGAGATATGTTCCTGTTATCCCTGGTTTTTCTAGTGTTTTGAGCATGAAGCAGTGCTGTATTTTGTCAAATGCTTTTTCTGCATCTATTGAGATAATCATATGATTCATATCTTTGAGTCTATTGATGTGATGAATTACATTTATTGTTTTCCATATGTTGAACCATCCTTGCATCCCTGGAATGAACCCCACTTGATCGTGGTGTATTATATTTTTGATATGTTTTTGTATCCATTTTGCTAGAATTTTATTAAGAATTTTTGCACCTATGTTCATTAAATATATGGGTCTGAAGTTTTATTTTTTGGATGTGTCTTTGCCTGGTTTGGGGATCAGGGTGATGTTGGCCTCATAGAATGAGTTTGGAAGTGCTCCCTCTTTTTCTATTTCCTGAAATAAATTGAAGAGTATTGGTATCAGTTCTTCTTTGAAGGTCTTGTAGAACTCAGCTGTGTATCCATCTGGTCCTGGGCTTTTCTTGGTTGGTAGGCTTCTGATGGCATCTTCTATTTCATTGCTTGAAATTGGTCTGTTCAAATTATGTATATCATCCTGCTTAAGTTTGGGCAGATCATACAACTCTAGAAATTTGTCGATGCCTTCGGTGTTTTGTATTTTCTTATAGTACAATTTTTCAAAATAATTTCAAATTATTTCCTATATTTCCATAGTGTTTGTTGTGATATTTCCTTTTTCATCACATATTTTAGTAATTTCAGTTATTCTCTCCTTCTCTTTGTTAGCCTGGCTAAGGGTCTGTCAATTTTTTTATTTTTTTAAAGAACCAACTTTTTGTTTTGTCAATTTTTTCAATTGTTTTTTTTGGTTTCAATTTCATTAATTTCAGCTCCAATTTTAATTATTTCCTGTCTTCTACCACTTTTGGTGTTGGATTGTTCTTCTTATTTCTAGAGCTTTGATGTGTAATTTTAAGTCATTTATTTGTTGACTTTTTCTTCTTTTGAGGAATAAACTCAATGCAATGAACTTTCCTCTTAGAACTGCCTTCATAGAGTCCCAGAGATTTTGATATGTTGTGTCTGTGTTTTCATTCACCTCTAAGAATTTTTTAATCTCCTCTTTGATGTCATCTGCAACCCACTGTTCATTCAGTAGCATATTATTTAGTCTCCAGGTGTTGGAGTAGTTTTTATTTCTTATTTTATCATTGATTTCTAATTTCATTCCATTATGTTCAGATAGAATGCAGGGTAAAATCTCAACTTTTTTGTGTTTGCTCAGAGTTGTTTTGTGGCCTAGTATATGGTCTATTTTAGAGAAGGTTCCATGTGCTGCTGAGAAGAAAGTGTATTCTCTTGTTGAAGGATGAAATATTCTATATAAGTCAGTTAAGTCCAAGTTGTTTATTGTATTTTTGAGTTCTATAGTTTCTTTGTTCACCTTTTGTTTGGAAGATCTATCCAGTGGTGAAAGGGGTGTGTTAAAGTCACCCAGAATTATTGTGTTGTGGTCAATTTGACTCTTAAACTTCAGGAGAGTTTGTTTGATGAACATGGATGCTCCATTGTTTGGGGCATATTTATTTATAATTGCTAAGTCTTGGTGTATGGTTCCCTTGAGCAGTATATAGTGTCCTTCTTTATCCCTTTTGATTGACTTTAGCTTGAAGTCTACTTTATTTGATATGAGGATGGAAACCCCTGCTTGTTTCCTGTGTCCATATGAGTGGTAGGATTTCTCCCAACCTTTCACCCTCAGCCTATGGATGTCTTTTCCTATGAGATGAGTCTCTTGGAGGCAGCATATTGTTGGGTCTGTTTTTTGATCCAATCTGCTAGTTTATGTCTTTTGATTGGTGAGTTTAGGCCATTAACATTCAGAATTATTATTGAGATGTGTTTTCTATTCCCAGCCATTTTTATTTCTGGTATTTACCTTGACATGGTTTCTCTTCTGATTGTTTTTTTTTTTTTTTTTTCCTTTAGTGTAATACCTCCCTCTGTTGATTTTCATCATTTTTTTTTTTCCTCTTCATGGAATATTTTGCAGAGGATGTTCTGTAGTGCTGGCTTTCTAGTTGTAAATTCTTTTAACTTTTGTTTATCATGGAAGGTTTTTATTTCGTCCTCAAATCTAAAGCTTAATTTTGCTGGGTATAAGATTCTTGGTTGGCATCCCTTTTCCTTCAGAGCTTGGAATATGTTGTTCCATGATCTCCTACCTTTGAGTGTCTGAATTGAAAAATCTGTTGTAGTACGAATTGGTCTCCCCCTATATGTGATCTGTTTCCTCTCTTTTGCGGCCTTTAAAATTCTATCCTTGTTCTGTATGCTAAGCACTTTCATTATAATGTGTCTTGGTGTAGATCTGTTGTAATTTTGTACATTTGGTGTCCTATAGGCCTCTTGTATTTGGTTTTCCAATTCATTCTTCATGCTTGGGAAATTTTCTGATATTATCTTATTGAAGAGGTTGTGCATTCCTTTGGTTGAAACTCTGTGCCTTCCTGTATCCCAATTACTCTTAGATTTGGTCTTTTGATGCTGTCCCATACTTCTTGGATGTTCTGTTCATGGTTTCTTACTATCTGCATTATTTTCAAGATTATATACTTTGTCTTCATTGTCTGAAGTTCTTTCTTCCAGTTGATCTAGTCTGTTGGTGATGCCTTCAATTGTGTTTTTTATTTGGTTAATTGTTTCCTTTATTTCAAGGATTTCTGACAGGTTTTTTTTTTCAGAGTTTCTATCTCTTTTTTGAAGTAATATTTTGCTACCTGTATTTGCTCTCTTATATCTTTGTTGTAGAGGTCAATTTTTGCCTGTATTTGCTCACTTAGGTCATTCTTTGATAACTCCTTCTCTGACATTTCTTCAACTTCACTGAGCATGGGTTCTGTTATTGTAGAATCCTGGTTTGTTTGGGGGTATTTTCCTCCCCTGTTTTTTCATGATGTCTTTACTTTTTTGCAGTGTAGATCTGAGTTATTACAGTTTCTTCCCTGTATTCTTATAGTACTCTTGCAGGTTGTCTGTGCCTCCCCTTAGAGCTGGACTATCAGAACCTGCCACTGATCCTCAAAGTATGCTACCTGGGGCTGGGTTCACACTGGTTGGCGTGGGCCAAACTGGTTGAGTCTGAGCTCCTGCAGTGGTCTGGGGCTAACCACACTGGGGTGAAGCTCAGTGGGACTGCCCTGGGCCCGCCTGCACTCTAAGCAGAGTTGGTGGGTCTGTCCTTGCTGTCTCCTGCTCTGGGTTGAGGTCTGCGGGGCTGGCTGGAGGCTGGTTGCACACCAGTGGGCGTTGGTGGGACTGACCTGGGGCTGGCTGAGCTTGGGTGAAGGTCAGCGGGGCAATCCCGGGATCATACATCAGACTGCCACCAGGCCCAGTCTCCAGCCAGTCCTGCCCCAACTCAGCCCCAGAGCAGGAGACAGCAAGGACAGACCTGCCAACTCTGCCTGAGCCCAGGTGGGCCCAGAAAATTTATCAATTGACGTAAAATTTGACCAATATTCTTCATATTTAAATATTTAAAATAAAGATATTGATGTACATGAAGCTTTGTAGCATAAAATTTGCACATAACCATATCTGAAACAAGGCAATTCTAGGGCATTTAACCTTCACATCTAAGCTAAAATATGAAATTTATATTACTAAATAAAAATATAGCAGGGCGCGGTGGCGCATGCCTGTAATCCCAGCACTTGTGGGGCTGAGGCAGGATGATCACCAGTTCAAAGCCAGCCTCAGCAATGGCGAGGCACTTAGCAACTCAGTGAGACCCTGTCTCTAATAAAATACAAAAAAATAAAAATAAATAAGGGCTGGGGATGTGGCCCAGTGGTCAAGTGCCCCTAAGTTCAATCCCAGGTACCAAAATAAATAAATAAATAAATAAATAAATAAATAATAAATGTGTCAGAATAGAAAAAGAATATCTATATACCTAGTGCTTACTATGTATATGATTGCTTGCTTTTAAAATACACGTGTGTGCGTGTATGTGTACACACACACAGAACAACAATAGAGACCATGCTCAATGGGTTTCCCAAAGATTTAAGGCATTTTCCTCTGACTTCAGGTTATCTATTGAAGGAGTGAGCATTCATAGGTGTCATGAAAGTCATGCCTATTCATTTTTAAACCACATCACTGTCTGGTGACAAAGAGTGACCATAGAACTATGTGAATTTTCAAATGTTTAGTCCATCAAATTTTAAAACCATTTAGAAAGGGAAACAGCAAAACCTTGGCAAAGGACCCATAAGAATCAAAATTTTAATGAAACTTTAGAGATGCCATCAATGTGTCTACAAATGAAATTTGATGAGGACAAACAGAAGCTTGAGGAAAGAGAATGACTGGAAACAAGAAGAGCAAAATCCTGAAGCTAATCAAATACAAATCCCAGATGTGAGTAACTGACACATGGCAATCAGCATGGAAGGGCACTGCATAGGAAACATTACAACTTCCAGCAAATACCCCATATCCTCTGATGCTGATGCCCACTGCTGGCCCAAATAAAATGGCTCCTAGAGACCTACCACTTCAATAACTATCCATGAAGAGTGAGCACAGACCTCCTCCAGAATCTGCTTATTCTTCTTAGAATTGTGTCCAGTCACAGACAGTGAGATGTTGCTCTTCTAAGAGTTTGATTTTAGATTCACTTTTCATTATGCTGGAAACAGAATTGTTATTGTAACTGCACAGGACAAATGTATACAAATTGAAGGAATATCAGTATATCAGTAAATGCCAATTGTTTAAAGTAAATGCCATTTGCTTAAAGAGAGTTTTAGCAAGAGGAATAAAGATATTATCATTTCCCTTCAGGCAATATGTTAGCCTTAACAAATCTTTCATAGTAACAATGATCATAAGTTATTAATTCCATCAGTTCCTAGAAAAGGACACATTAGCTGAGTGTAGTGGCACACACCTCTAATCCCAGCACCTCAGAAGGATAGCAAGTTCAAAGTCAGCCTCACCAATTTAGTGAGACCCTAAGCAACTTAGCAAGTCCCTGTCTCAAAATGAAAAGAAAAAAATAAAGGGGAGGGGGGATCCTGGGGGTATGGATCAGTGGTTGAGCACCCCTGGGTTTAATTCCTAGTACCAAAATAATAATAATAATAACAATAAAAAATTTTTTTAAAAAGAAAAGGAGTAGGGGAGTAGGAACAGAGGAATGGAGATGTGTTTTCCTGAGGATCAATCATAACATGTTTTGAAACAGCAATTCTACTCATAAGAACTTGTCTTAAGGGAAATAAAATCAACAAAGCAGGCAAAGCCTCTGGTATGTAGATAACTATCCTAAAGCTTATAGAAGAAATGATGGAAACAAACAAATCTCCAAACAAAAGAAATGTGATAAATAAGTTAATGTGCATCTATGCATCTACATTGTGGATATAGCGACTAAAATAATATTTAAAAAAATAGCTGATATCATAGGAAAACACATATTAAGTGAAATTTCATCATACCAAACTCAATACTGGGTAAAATGTGAATTTTGTAAAATAAATAAATATTAAATATATGCAATAAAAGCCTTAAAATTTTTTACAATGAGAAATTCACTTGAGTGAATTCATTTTCACGAATGTTTAAGTCCCCAGTGATTGCCTTGGAGAATTGTGTGAAGCCGATATTTACCTGACTGCTGAACGGTAATATTTATGCTGAAAATGTTATGTAAATTAGGCACATTTTTAAGCAGTTTTGTCTTAAGATATTTTTTTCTTTTTATTCTTTGGTAAAATTGTTCTTTGCTGTTAAAGATTTAACATATTCTATGCCTGGATGTTCTGTTTATTCTCCTAGAGATGAACATGTGTCTGAGTGTGTGTGTGTGCATACACATATCATTGTTTAAGCAGTTGCTTACAGAAAATCTGATCTGGAATTGAACACCAGATGAGGACATGCAGATGTGGACATGCAGATGCAGGATGAGCAACTCATGCAGGGAAGGAGACTGACTGAAGGAGCCTCACTGGAGTTTTGATGCTCTACGTATTCAGTTATGTCTAAGACTTGACAACTCAATATGTACTAGTGTTAAAGACATTGTTTTGATTGTCTTGTATGGTTAGAGAATTGGGACACAATTTTATGTACAAGAGGAGTTTCACATAAGGGAAGCTTTATTTATATGACATATATTGTCTTAGGATATGGAAAATTCTAGCATAGGAAATTAGAATTTTGAAGTGTATTATCCCTGAAGAAAATGGGTATAGTAAAACACCATGTCCCTGAATGTCTGCCTTCAGTATGCAAAAACCTAGCCAAGTTAAGGGAACAATGGCTAAGCCTAAGCCAGAAAGTCCATATACACAGGACCTTGAAGGACACTGATTGGGAATCAGGGCAAGCTGTGTTTTCTGTAGAAAGATGTTTTCCTGCATGTGCACCAGGATGGTTGCTCCTTGGGATGTTGGTGATACAAGCAAACTAAGCCAGCCAATGTTTTTGATGTCACTGTTCCTGAAGCCTAACAAATAAAATACTCTGTGAATGAGAACAAGTGCAGAACTGAGTATATCATGGAAAGGATACATGTCACTGATCCAGTTGGCTACCTTTGGTTGAAACTCCAGGAGATAGAGAAGGCATGTTTGGCAAAGTAGCTGAGGGATGGAGGTGCTATCTGTCAGTCTGTCGCCACTGAACTCTTTGTGGAGCAGTCACTGATCTCTTGTAAGCTTTCCCCAATAAACCATGTCTCCCATGCTGTCTCTGGGAACTATCTTTGGCCTTTTCACAAGGTATTCCACTATCCTGTCACAATTGGGCTGTGGCGGAAACATGAAGATGAATGGCAGCCAGTAAGACAGGAATATCCTCACTTTGGGAGTGATATTTTAGGAGTTGGGAAAGATTTGGGAACAATGTCCTTAAAAGAAGAAAAACAGAACTTTGATGGTAGAGTGGCAAAATAAGAGCTAGGAAGAGAATTTACTGACCAGGGTTCCCTTTGTCATAAGCCCATAGACCACCATCATAGCTGGATCTAATAGAACCTTATACATTATTCTCCATTTTTTAGTTTATAACATGCATTTCTGAACCTCAATAGACTTTTTGTGTGTCAAGTAATGGCAGAATTATATGGAATAAAGGAAAGGGTCTGCCCTGCTTTTGGGCTGGAAAGACAAGGAATAATCCTCTTCCTTCTTTCAAGGACAATGATAGCAGCAGAAACATCACATTAAGGGATGAAACTTTAAGGTCATTGTTCAGGGTTCCGATTTAACAAAGCAGCTAAAATGGCATATAAAATGTAATGAGATAAAGAAAATGTAATTAATCAGAACTCTTTTCAAGTAGATTATTGTAAGTGTTTGAAAGAAATATTTTGACAAGCCACTAATACTAAGTGTAAAATCCCCAAGGAGCACATGTAACAGTGGAATGCAACGATACCTTGCAAAAATGATGCTACAGTTAACTTCGGGGCTCTGTGATACAGAGGAGGGTATGTAAGTCTGGGGCAAGAGCCAAATTACTTGGACAATATGTATAGACCATCATCTTCTGCAATACTGCTCAGTTTCTTCTCTACATACAGGAAAATATTTAGAAACCATCATCTGGCAAAAAATCACTAGACTGTACAAGAATGTTCAATCCTGGGGCTTCCCCAGACAGCCACCTGCTGAGTCTTGCTCTGGGAAGCCATGGCCAGCCCCAAGGATGGAGGTGACTAGCACAGAGCCCACCTCCACAGGAAGGCCATCATCCCACACTGGTGAGATGGAATGAGGAAGAGACTGGAACTGAGAAAGCATATGATCTCAATCCTGAGCACAAGACAAACTTGAGGGATCCTCAGGGAAAACTATGGGGCCCTTGAAAAGAGACTAAAGTCAGGATCTCAAGCGCTATAATTCCTGGCATTGAAAGCTACTGTCTCACTTCCAAATAAATTCCATGAGAGCAGACATTCTTGGATTTTGATCACTGTTAGGCTCCTGTGTCTCAAAAAGGGCTTTATAGATACTAGGTTTTGATGATTACTTTTTTAAATATAGAAAGGTGACCTCATTTTACACTCAAGTGCTAGAAGAAATTCACATACTTGGGTTTAATATTAAAGTGAATATATACATACATATACATATGCAGACTATACACATCTTACACAGAGAAGAAAATACATAAGACAACATACTAAGATATCAACAGTGTTCATTGTTGGTTCAAGTTACAAGTGAATACATTGTCCTTTTTCCTGCTTTTCTGTATTTGCCAATTTTAGCATAATTAGAATTAATTGATGCTACTAAAAGAAAGATAGTTAAAAATTCATAGAAATATAACCCAATCAAAGGACTTACTTGAAAATACTTAATTAGACAGCAAGTCATAATCACAAATTTCTTATTTTAAAATCTTCCAATGTCACAAGCTCTGCCCTATGTTCCACAAGGACACTTCTTTTATGTGTATAACTACCAAGTCCCATATTAGAAAGGAGCATTTTAAAAGGAAAAGATTTAAAACATGATATGGAAAAAAAAAAAGCACATATTATTTTTCCCTACCCTGCAGAGTGGAAGTTACCTTTGTTTTTCCTATGTTCCAAATAACCAAATATATCATTAATAGATACATTCCTATTTTTAGCCTTGTTAATATTCTTGGCTGGGAATAATTGTATGATATCTGCTTCAAAATAAGTTTATCTTCCTAAATAAAATCTGGGCTATTTTTCTATGATACTTTGTTGGTTGATTTAAAATTTACCTAATTTTCTTTCTTCATAACTTCTTTCCTCATGTACTGATCAAAGACCATCTACAGGGAAGAACAAAGAGATCTAATGCAGATCGGCCATTTTAATGAAAAGGCCTTTTATTCCCTAGTCTGATTCTGCTTTGATATCTTTCACAAATGAGTTAAAGGGCAATAAAATGTCAAAATAAAGGAGGACAAATATCTTGCTGGATTAATGGCTGTTTCACCTCCCTCTAGACATGCATCTTTCTTTGGAAGGTAGGGGGAGTAGGCTCACTGAACAGCACAGAGAAACTGAGCAAACATCACAGTTGCTTTCATGGGTCCTCATTACAAATTAGCAATTAAAATACTGAAAAAGGCAGTTATCCCAGCAAATTCTGTGGCTCTTGATTCAGAATTCTTTAACTGGAAACACTTTCCAGAGACTTCTAAGTCTACTGCTCTAACATTGACTTCTGAAAGGTGCCAGGACTTTCCCCTAATACTAATGCAAGCTTAACTCACAACACTTCTCTAAGAATCATTATTTCAAAATCAAAGTTGAAAGGAGACTCATTCGTAAATATCCCAGTCTTAGTTTCCTCCAGTAGAAGTCCACTTCTTTGTGCTTGTCCATAAAGCAAATGTACATTGATTGCCTGCTCTAAGGCAGGCACTGGTTCTCTAGTGGTTGATGAGGAAGGCAAGGTTCATGTTCTAGTATCATGTACCTTCTGGTGGGATAAACAGAAACAAAGTAAACAAATAAATGACCAAAATAAATACAGACTAGAGTTGGGGTCCTGGAGGACATGAACAAGGTGCCGTGGCTGGGATGCAGACGAGCAGCAGGGTCACAGTGGATCAGCTAAGGCTGCTCAAAGGAGAAGACCTCATTGATCTAGGGTAGGATGGAGTATGGGGAATGTCCAGGAGGAAAGCATTGGTACTGTGAAAATTTAGTAATGGAAAAGTTATTATTTTAAATATTCTGCAATAAAAAGACCTTAAATACAATACATTAAATTTACCTGTGTTCATTAATTCAATCAGTTCACTTTCCTGTCAACTGTCAGAGAGAACTTTGAGGAGAGATATTAGATGATAACTGGAGTGTGATGAAATAAGTTAGAATCCTTTGGAGGTTTCTATCTACCTCCACCCTTAAGAATGCTCCAGAAACAATGCTGTTTCTCCCTCAGTCTCCATAAAGGGAGTTACCAGGTCTTTCAAATCAGGACTGTATCATTTTGAAAAACTAATGTCCTAGAGTAGAGTTTTCTACTTTTAGTGAGCATAAAAACATCCTGATATATCTGTAAGAGCTTGAAATCCTGGATGCTACTCCTACAGATTTGAATTCTTGAGTGTAATGAAATGTCCTGGCATTTGCCCACATTTGAGGGGGAAAAAAAAAGGTTCTCAAAATCTCTTCTCAGCAGTGTGGCCTGGGTTTTGCCTAAGAGTTGATAACACAGGTTATTTAGCCTATACTTGAGGCTGATGGCCCAGCACCCTGAGTCCTACCCTACCCAAAGCACTGTTGAGCACACACCTTTGCATATTTCTATAGTTTGGATGGTGAATGTCCCTTAAAGTTCATGTATTAAAGACTTGGTCCCCAGGTGGTGCTATTGGGAGGTTTTGGAAACTTCAGGAGATGTGGCCTTATAAAAGGTCCTTAGAGACATGTTCTAAAAGGAAGATTATGAGAACCTGTTTCTTTCTTTTCCTCTTTTCTGCTTCCTAAATGATGAGGTGAACAGATTTCCTCCACCACAAATTTCTGACATGATTGTCTTGCCACAGGGCCAAAGGAATGAGGCCAACCAATCATGGGCTGGAACCTCCAAAACTAAGAACCAAAATAAATCTTCTGTCTTCATGAGTTGATTATCTCAGATTTTATAGTGACAGAAAGCTAACACATGTATGTTAGAAAAACCCTCTCTTACTGGTTAAGGGCTTACAGTCTCTTTTCATATAGCAGAGATAGCTCTGAACCAAAAATACAGTTTGGCTAGAAGAGAATAAACTGGATTTCATCTACATAAGCCCCCTGGGCTGACTTGGGCCTTTCTAGTGAGTCTGACCAACAGCAGACTATAACATTATTCTTATCCTAGGGCACATAAAATATGCATCAGAGCCAGGAATGCCAAATTATCTTATAATTATGGTAGAACTCATCTTGTCTTTTTGTCTTTCTTCTATTTTGGGGAGCCTACAACTACTTGTATTAATTTTTATGTTGCCAATCACATGTTGATACTTCATTTGACAGTATAATTTGTAAGGTTTGAAAGGCACATGGTCAATATATCCTGTATATTCTAACATTTTTACTATGATGAAACTAGGAAAGTCTCATCTCTCCTTTAGATCCTACTGTAGTTGTTCCTTGACCAGCCAAGCCCAAATTATTTAGGATTCAGTCCAAATCCCTTTCCTCTTATTTCTCTATATCTTTCTCTGAATATCATACCCAATCCTATGATTATATGTACCATCAACATCTGATTGCTTGGAGCTTTATAATTCAGAATTGGTATGAGTTCTATACCTGTCTAGACAATCACCTTCTAGATGTCTGCATATGAATAGAAGACCAGTATGTCCAAAAGTGAACTGCAGATTTTTGTCTTTCAAAACTGTTCTTTTCCCAATCTCTGCAATCAAGAGATCAGAGTTGAAATCTGAGTGTCATCCTTTACTCTTCACTTCTTATCTTCTATATCCTTCAGATCTTAACAGGAAAGGTGAAACCTATGTGTTCACAGCAAAGGAAATCTAATCCAGGTAATTGATTATACAGGGGATAGAAGAGCCAAAAAGATAAACAGTAGTTGGTTAGGCAATCCAAAGATTAGCGTACGGGAACCGAGAAGCTAGTGACATCTGGTAGAAGCTGGAAATGGAGCAAACCAGTCAGGAGTGAGCTGGAGCCATGGGTAAAATGCTGCACCTGCAGAGATGTCCTTCCTTCTTTCACTTTCCAGCTGGTGCCTGTGTTAATAGAAGTGAACTACAGTGAGGAAGCAACGTGAATTGCAAAACAGAAAAGGTGACAACAAGGAATGGCCTTACAGCACAGCCTCCAGTTCAAATATTCTTAGTATCTGTCTATCACCTTCATCCAAGCCATCTGTATTGTTCTTTAGTCTTCTAACATTTCTCTGTCTAGGTCATGCTCCATAGAGCAGCCAGAGTAATCTTTTTCCAAATGTAAATCAGGTCTATTTCACATGTAGTCGTCCACCTGGTTAATACACATTAATGACTGTCCATTGCACTTAAAATGATAAACAAAGTCT
The DNA here is from genome assembly GCA_025594165.1 of Tamias sibiricus. Classification (NCBI taxonomy): domain Eukaryota; kingdom Metazoa; phylum Chordata; class Mammalia; order Rodentia; family Sciuridae; genus Tamias; species Tamias sibiricus. The sequence goes on from CM046660.1 coordinate 84,058,799, forward strand.
CACCTGTAAGACTCTGACTCATAAATCACTATCCAGCTACCCTAACCCATTCTGGAGACTCTTGCCTCCATTTAGCTTCTGGAATATACCAACCTTTTCTCATCATTAAAGCTTTAGCAATATTGTCTCTGCTAAGTTCTTGAATGACTGCCTTCTATCCTTGCTAGTCAGTAGTCAATGAAATGTTGCCACCTCAGACAGTGTGCACCTGCCACAACTGCCCCCTGTTAACTTCAGAACTCTTTTCTCCATTTCTTCCTGTATTTTTATTTGTTTCCATCCCCCCCATTAAAAACTATAAGCACCATGATGCAAAGAACCCATGCTGTCTCTGTTTCCATTAAAAACTCAGAATTTAGCAGAAGGTTTGGTACATTATCATTGTTCAAAAAGTGATTATGGAGTAAATAAATGTCTCCAGAGAGGACACTGAAAGTGAGTGGGGAAATTATATATGTTAAGAAAATTGAAAACAAGTATAAAATCAAAACATTTGCCCAGATAACTAGTATTTTTGTTTTTCTAAATAATAATTACAGAACATGGGAATTATAGCACTAAAGGATATCATAAATACTACTGAAGGACAAGTTTCCTAGTTTGTTATAGAAATCCAGTGATCGCATGTATTTTAAGTGATGTAATGAATCACTGTTTGTTTTTTTAACTTCCTATAAAAGCTCTGAAGCTTGTTAAACTGCGGATTTTGATTCAGTGGGTCTGGGGTAGGGCCTGATACTCTGTATTTTTAATAAGCTTCCAGGTGATGCCCAAACGGCTGGTCCAAGGAACACTTTTTTGAGTAGCAAGAGAGCCATCAAGCTGATGAATTAGATTTACACAAATGTTTTCCAATGTCCACACCTTTTAGCTTCTCTGCATTCTGAGCTAGAAAGGAGAAAGAAACCACAAAATCAATACAGTGTAATGTTCAATTAGTCTAATCAGTCTCTTGGCCACATTTTGTTCATCTGAAATTATGGTCTCAACCTCTATTTACTTTACACCAGCATTTTCTAACAGATTTTGTAGTTCAAATTTTCATCATCAAACATTAACTAACTCGTGTTTGAGGATTAACAATAAACAAATCAATAAAGGTAACCTTCATTTGTGCAGTGCTTTACAGCTTACAAAGAGCTCTCAGGTACATTATTGTATTTAATCCTCATAGCAGTCCAAGATATAGCCAAAGCAACAATATTAACATAATTCTATAGAAGAGGAAGTTTATATTCAGAAATATTAACTATGGTCATAATCAGCAACGTGTTCATTGCTTTCAGTTTGCAAGTCATTTATTAAAGTGACTGTTCCACCTGCTGCAGATGACATCTAGTGTGTGCAGGGCTACAGCATTCTCCTGAAAGTATGAATATTCTTGTCCAGGGATACTGGTTTTCTTCTGGAAGTAGGTTTGGAGTCCCAAAATATTCAGAATCTGGAGGTTCCTTGACCTCAAATTTATAGAAAAGACCAAATGCTCTTGTGCCTTTGGGAGAGTGTCTTCTCTGAGTACTGCATCGACTTACCAGTGAAGAATATGGTCTAAATTCAGGACAGGGAAGGGGGATGGTGGATACTATGCCAGGAGCTCATTAATAGTTATATTACCCAGCTCTGCTTTGCGACTGAAAAGCTGGTATTTTATTCCCTCTCATATCATACATTCCTCATTTGGTTTAGTTCTTGGAAAGGAGATAAGGTATAATTAATTAATTTATCATTTTTCAGAGAAAACCCAACACTGATTCTAAAATTTCTTTTTTTCTTTCTTTCTTTCTTCCTTTTTTTTTTTTTTTTTTTTTGGTATCTTAATCTGTTCCTTGTTCATTTATTAAATTGCATGACAATGTAAGCAAGTGAGAAAAGACAAAGTCAAGAGAAACGATCCTTTTTGAGAGGTACCTCATCACTGAAGGTATTAATTTTAGTTTAACAAACTAAAAGAACAAATTTCTGAATATTACCTTTGGATCTAACAGTTTAGGACACAGAAGCTCAAATAGGTAAGTTGCCCAAGTACATATACTCTTCAGTTATACGCTTTAAGTTCTCACTATTAATAAAATATCTGTGAACTCCCCAAACTGTTTATTTTATTATTTATTTAACTTATCAATTAATTGCAAACAAACTTTACTGCTTAGTAAAACATTTTGTGTGTGTGTGTGTGGTACTGGGGATTAAACCTAGGTGTGCTTAACCACTGAACCACATCCCCAGCCATGTTTTGCATTTTATTTAGAGACAGGGTCTTGCCAAGTTGCTAAGTGCCTCACTAAGTTGTTGAGGCTGGCTTTGAACTTGCCATCCTCCTTCCCTAGCCTCCTGAGTTGCTGGGATTATAGGCATGGGCCACTGTGCCACGCCACGATAGTTCTTATCTATATTTGCATTAGTAGTTTTCATCTTGAGTTAGAAATTTAAACATGAAAACTAGCAATAAGAATTACAACATAAGTTTAAGCCCAGAAATTTGCTGAATTTAAATAATATATTCTCTGACCTAAGGACTATCTGCTTTCCAGAAATATGAGCAATGGAATGATCTTGGGCTGTTAAGCACTGATGAATGCCTCTGGAAAAGTCATCAAATATCCACCATGACCAGACTGTTTCACCATTACATTAGGGTAAGAAATGTTTACTAAAAATACTAATTTTTTTCTGTAAGCTGGAAGAAATAATAACTTCTATGAAAGGGAGTCACATTCCTCTCCCCAAAAACATAGAAAAAATAGCAGAGTCACCATGCAATTAAAAAAAAAAATGCTGTGTTTAAGTATAAGTATACACACTTAAAGAAAAATAGGCCAAATATGTTTACTTCCTCATGTGTAGGTTAAGAACAAAGGAATCTTATAAATGAGCCAAGAAGATTCATGAAAAGAAGAAATTTGGCATAGAGCTATTCAGGTACATGTAAGATGTATGCAGCACATTTATTTATTTTACCTTTTACTTTATTTGGAAATGCCTACAGAGAAAAGCATAATGATTTTGTTAATAGTAGCACAAAATGCAAAATTTCAATACCTTGCCACATGCAGTCTCGGTCAGTACCCAAAATTTAAAGGATCTTCTAAGTTCCTGATGTACTAGAGAGGTGTCCTGGAATTGAAAAGAGAGGAAAGAAACACATAATTCAGGATTATATAATTATAATAATTATTACATTTTCCAAAGCACTTCACAGAAGCACTTCATGATTTGTTTAATGAACATATCATTTAGCTTTTCATTTTAATCATTTAATAAACATATTTTAAGTGTTTACAGGATAAAGATGAATGTGATACTATGCTGATCCCTGAGGGCACTCACATTTTAAGGTGGAAATTGCACCTTATAGCAATTATTTACAATGTAAATAGTAAAAACAAAATAAAGGTATATATATATATAAAGTATAATAAAATCCCCCCAAAACCCAAATCTATTGGTGCTGAAAGGGGCATGGCATGGTAGAAAAACACAGAGATATCAACGTGAATACAACTGAGCAGGGGCAGTTCTCAGATACTTAACTTTACTTTTTTAGGCTTTCTATGGAATCACAAAGTCTCACCCTCTGAAAAGCTAAGATTACATGATCCAGTGATCTGACCTAAATCTGGTAGTGGATGCAGTGTTTCCAGGGGCACATATCGCAGGACCTGCATGCCACACCTTCAGAGGGTGCTCATTGCAGGGCTTTGATGACTGTGACAATCCTCGTGGGTTATTTACATTTCAAATGTCACAGGTTACTGATTATCAAATGATGATTAGGCGGATGTCTGTTATAATTGACAGAAAAGGTAGCATAGTAATGAGAAGCAGAAAGAAGAGAAACCTGCTCATCATGTGGGATGACCTAGGAAATAGAGCAGGAAAGCGTCAATGTCATGAAAGGCATGAAGCAAGGTAACGTGCTGGCTTCTGTGCAAGCAGTTTCATTAAAACATGCCAGGTCTGGAAAACAGTGAGGAAATTGTTATTTTTCAGGTGCAGAGAGCATATTCTCAGGTCCTATAAAATGGTGTGAATGCAGTGGGCTTCAATAGAAAAATTCATTACTTTACACAGAAAACAAATGACAGGAAGAGTCAGAGAAAAAGCCTTTTGTATTCAAGGGGGAACAAAAGAAATGGAAAGGAAATAAAGGAGAAATTCTCATTTCCCATGACTTACCTGTGTTTATTCAATGGAACATAATGTGGACATGAGAAATACTATAACCTCTCCACATCTTTCTTTTCAGGATGAAAATCACAATATGTCATTTGAGATATCAATGTCAGAATGTTACCTTAAAATCCTATATGAAATCCAGAAAAAAAAATGGATCTTATAAGAAATTAGCCATGAGGGGGGAAAGTAGTTTAAAACTAAAAAAAAAATATTAATTAAAGAAGTTAGTGATTTTGAATTTTCATGTTTTATAACATGAAAAATAATCACATTATTTAAGGTAAGATGAGCAGTTATTATGATCATATTTTACAAGAAAAAAAGGAAATTTAAATGTATTGAGCACCTTCTGTTTCTGATATTACTATTGGGAAAAGTTGAAAATTTTTACAAAATTAAATTTAGAAAAATGTTTGAAGATATCAAAAAGCTCTAACAAGGCAGCCAGGACTTGAAAGAACAGGATCTCTGAGAACGGGAAAGTATAAAGAGAAGAATCTAGTATTCAGTGGTGATTTTTATCTCATGGCATTTGCTGATTAGTAAGTGGCATAAGACCAAGAAGTGAAAAGGTTGAATAGAAAGTTATGGCCAAAAAACCTGGAAATCTAAAGCAAATATTCCAGTCTCAAAGGGCTGCAGAAGCAAAAATTGTGAGTTTGTACTTCTAAAATAGCCCAGATTCTAGGCTAAGTCACTTGAGCAGAGGGGAAGTTCAGTGTGGTGAACCCCAAATTCTGCAGCTATTAAAATGAGAAGATCTTTTCATGTCTCATTGAGTAAAGAAATGAAAATTGCAGTCAAGGGCCAACCAAGGAAGAGCATCCATGAAACATACTCTGGACTTTGAGTTAGAATCTTGAAAGCAAGAGAACACCAACTGGAACCTCATGTCATCTGTGCAATTTCCAGACACATTCAGAAAAATTACTATGGAAGCCAGGAAACAGGAAAAAAGACCAAACCCAAGATAAAAACAGACAATGGAACTCTTGACTCAAATATCAAATTTATCAGACATGGACTTTAAAATATTGTGATTAATACTTTCAATAAAGTGGATAAGGAGAATACACCAGAAAATAGGAATCTAGAAAAGGTACAAAGTTGAAATTTGAGAACTGAAAAACTATCTGTAATGGATATTAAGAACTCAGTAGATGAACTTAACAGCAGATCACACAGCAGATGATCATTTCATTAACTGTAGAGAATACATTCTTTTCAAGGAAATTTAGAGCATAAAAAAAAAGAAGAAAAAAAGCATTATGTGCCTCAAAAAGAGGTTAAAATTTAAAATGCTTTCTGAATGTTGTGACACTAAAGTAGAAAAATACAAAGGGAACAACTCCAATTTGTCAGAAAGCAGGAAACAAACTTCTATATAATGAAAGGTAATAATGAAAATAAAGTGTTTTGAATGGTATAAGAAATACACAGCATATCAAAATCTATATTAAATTAAAGTACTATTTGGTCAGAAATGTATAGACAAGTAAATGTGAAATAAAATGCTGAAAATCTATAACTTTATTAGCTAATCTCAAGAAAAAAGAGCAAATCAAGCTGAGAAAAATTTAAAAAGTAGAAACTGATAAATCAGGTATTCATTAGAAAAACAACTTGCCAAAATTGCCCACATAAATAAATAAATAAATAAATAAATAAATTTTCTCAGACTTGTTAAGAAAATCCATAACTAGAAATCTTCTTCAATAGGACAATCTAGTTCAAGATAATGCCAAGCATACACACAAACACTTCCATAAAATAGGAAAGGAGGGAGAATTCCTCAGTTCAGCTAATGAAGTCAGTAGAATGCTTATCCTGAAAAACAGACATGAATGTTACAAAAACTACATCCCAATCATTTTTATGATCATAGATATAGAATTTCCAAACAAAATTGAAGCAAGCTCAGTAGGTTATACATAAAGGTGAGAATATGTCAAAACATATTTCACAAGTGCAAGATTGGTTCATCTGTATAAAAATAAATCAGTGACTAACACTAATAGAGAAAAACCATTTGATCATTTCAATAAATACAGAAAAAGCATTTGACAAAATTGATCACCTATTACAGAAAAAATTGAACTTTTGGCAAACTAGCAATAAAAGAGAGCTTTCTTACACTGGCAGTGGATATCTATAAAATATATCTGGAGCAAATACTGTATTTGATAAAGTATTAAAATCCTTCCCTCTACCATCAATAATGAGACAATGATTTCCTTGGCTCTTATTCAATATTTCACTGTAAACTCTAGCCAGTGTAATAAAAATAAACTGCAGGCTCAGAAAAAAATAATAAAAAGTTATGAAACTCTTATTATGTGAAAATTTGCAAATGAGCTGATTCTATATATGATTAACCCAAAGAATGTACAGAAACTATTAAAATTGATAAAAGAATTTGGTTAGTTTTCATATAGAAAATCAACATTAAAATATTAACTTCAATTATATTTAGATACATCAGGAAAATGAAGCTTAACAAATGATACAACGTGTAATGGCAACAACAAAATCAAAGGCTCAATGACAAACCTAAAGAGTGGTATAAGTAATATAGACAACCTCCAATCATTACTGTAAAAAAAAAATACAAAATAAAAGGAGTTGACAAATGGTGAAAGGTGTAATGTAAATAGATTGGAAACTCAATATTGTAATGATGTCAATTTTGCCCAAATGGATCAGTTATTTATCCAACACAGTAAGGTATTTTGGTGAAAACTGCAATGTGTTGAATAAATCAAATAATCAATCTGATGTTGAAGATCAAATCTAGATGAATTATAGAATCAACTATCAAGATATATTATATAACTGTAATTATTCAGACAAGGTGGTAATCACACAACTATAGACAGGCCAAAGGAATAGAATAGAGATTTTATAAGCAAACCAACATCTATCTAGATGATCAATGTATTTCAAATGCTGTTCTACAATGGAAGGTGGATAAGATGCTCTTTTCAACAAATGGTCCTGGGTCAGTTAAATACTCACCCAGGAAAAATTATTATTATTTATACTTCATATCATAAAAAAAAGAATCCCTGATAGATTTTTTACTAAAAGAAAAAGGAATTACAATGAAGTTTTTAATGCTAAGTGAAATTAGTCAATCTCAAAAATCCAAATACCGAATGTTTTCTCTGATATAAGGAGGCTGGTTCACAGTGTTGTTGGAAGGGGGTTCATAGGATCAGAGGAACACTAGAACGGTCAACGGAAAGGGAGGGGAGGGAGGGAGTAAGGGGGTGTTGGAAAAAAATTGGTGGTTGAATGAGATGGATATCATTATCCTAAATGCATGATTGAAGATCTGAATGGTACTTATATACTTTGTATACAAGCAGTTGTATGTAAAAAGATACTATACTTGTGCATGATGAATAAGTAAATAAATAATAATAATAATAAAAAAGAAAGTAACACAAGAGAACATCTTATTGACCTTGAGATGCCCAAACTTATATTACACAGGACATAACACACAAAATCATTAAACATAAAAGAAAAATACTCACAAGTCAACTGCATTGAATTTAAAAACAAGGTTCTTTAAGATACATCTGTAGAAAATGTAAAATTAAGACACTGAGTGGAAAAAAAATAAATATTTGCAATAGAAAAAGGGCTTAGATCGAGAATATTTAGGGAAAAGAAAGATAACTAAAAAACATGGACAAGAGGATGGAAAGGGTACTTTGGAAAATGGCCGATAAGCATATGAAATGATTTCAATTATAGTAACCATCAATAAAATGTAAAATAAAATTATAATAAAATACCATCACATTTGCATTATAAATATTAAAAGGAAATGATTGATAATATCAAGTTTTTGGAAAAAAATGTAAAGAAATTTAACTCTCAAATACTATTTGAGAATATAAATACGATAACTTTTAAATACATCAATATCTAGTAATGTTCAACATAAATTCCATCTTTCAATAATTTGGATCTTGACATACATATGTATGTTCACCAAAAATTAAATACAAATGTATTCACATAGCAACATTACTCATAATAGTGTCCAAATGACAACAACCCAAATGTTCAGTTACTATAGAATTATTAAGTAAATTATGCTATTTTTATACAATGTAATATAGTCCACAATGAAACAGAACAAATTCATGCAACAAGATAGATAACTCTCACATCGACCTCCTCCTTAGCGTGGGCAGACCAAGGGCAGCCCCTCCGACCTCTGCCTGAGTGCAGGTGGGCACAGGACAGCCTAGCTGACCTCTGCCCTAGGGCAGGCAGGCCCAGGTCAGTCCCGCCATCCCCCACCTGAGTGCAGGCAGGCCCAGGTCAGCCCAACTGACACTGGTGGAGCTCAGGCAGGCCTAGGGCAGCTTCACTGACCTCCGCTCAGAGGACCGCCTCTTCCAAACAGCAGACCACCACAGGAGCTCAGATTCAACCAGTTCGACCTATACCAACCTGTGTGGGACCCAGCTCCAGGGTAGGACCAGAATCCACTACCCCATCCCCACCTGGGAGCACAAGCCTAACCCACTTCCATCTTGAGACACTGAAGACATAGCCATAGCCTTCCCCCACGCAGTAGCCCCTACCTTTTGACAACAGACAGGGCCTAAAAGCAGCTGCATCTCAGAGCAGGCAAACCAAAGACACTGTAAAGTCTACGCTTTCACCCCATCTCTGGAAGACTTTGCATTCATCTTGGGGCACCTTCACTGTTATCTCAAATTACCTCCACTATTGCCAACACTCCCTTTACTTGCAATAGCATACATCAAGGGACACCAGAAGGGTCTGAAAGACAACATTAAGGTGAGGCACAGACAACCTGCACGGATGTTACAAGAATATAAGGTAGAAACTGTAATATCTCAGATCTACACTGCGAGAAAGGGAGGCAAATAGACAACATGAAAAAACAACAGAGTAAAGTACCTCAAACAAATCAGGATACTACAATAACAGAACCCATGCTCAGTGAAGTTGATGAAATATCAGAGAAGGAATTCAGAAGGGTCATAATTAAAATGATCTGTGAATTAAAGAATGACTTAAATGAGCAAATACAGGCAAAAATTGATCACTACAACAAAGATATAAGAGAGCAAATACAGGTAGCAAAAGATTACTTCAAAAAAGAATAGAAACTCTGGGGGGGAAAAAAAAACAAAACAGAAACCCTTGAAATGAAGGAAACAATTAACCAAATTAAAAACACACACACAAACACACACACACACAATAGAAAGCATCACCAACAGACTAGATCAATTGGAAGAAAGAACTTCAGACAATGAAAACAAAGTATATAATCTTAAAAATAAACATGACCACACAGTGAAGAGAGTAAGAAACCATGAACAGAACATCCAAGAATAATGGGACAACATCAAAAGACCAAATCTAAGAGTGGTTGGGATAGAGGAAGGCACAGAGTTTCAAACCAAAGGAAAGCACAATCTCTTTAATGAGATAATACCAGAAAATTTCCTAAGCATGAAGAATGAATTGGAAAACCAAATACAAAAGGCATTCAGGACATCAAATGTACAAACTTACAACAGATCTACACCAAGACACATTATACTGAAAGTGCTTAGCATACAGAAAAAGGATAGAATCTTAAAGGCCTCAAGAGAGAGGATTACATATAGGGGGAGACCAATTCATATCACAGCAGATTTTTCAATTCAGACACTCAAAGGTAGGAGATCATGGAACAACATATTCCAAGCTCTGAAAGAAAATGGATGCCAACCATGAATCTTATATTCAGCAAAGTTAAGCTTTAGATTTGAGGATGAATTAAAAATCTTCCATGATAAATAGAAGTTAAACAAATTTACAACTAGAAAGCCAGCACTACAGAACATTCTTGGCAAAATATTCCATGAAGAGGAAATGAAAAACAATGATGAAAATCAACAGAGGGAGATAGTGTACTAAAGTAAAAAACAATCAGAGGAGAAACCTTGTAAAGTTAAATACCAAAAATAAATAAAAATGGCTGGGAATACAAATCATGTCTCAATAATAACTCTGAATGTTAATGGCCTAAACTCATCAATTAAAAGACATAGACTAGCAGATTGGATCACAAAAAATACCCAACAATATGCTGCCTCCAAGAGACTCATCTCATAAGAAAAGACATCCACAGGCTGAAGGTGAAAGGTTGGGAGAAATCCTACCACTCACATGGACTGAGGAAACAAGCAGGGGTTTTCATCCTCATATCAAATAAAGTAGACTTCAAGCTAAAGTCAATCAAAAGGGATAAAGAAGGACACTACATACTGCTCAAGGGAACCATAAACCAATAAGACTTAACAATTATAAATATATATGCCCAAACAATGGAGCATCCACGTTTATCAAACAAATTCTTCTCAAGTTCAAGAGTCAAATTGACCACAACACAGGGATTTTAACATACCCCTTTACCACTGGATAGATCTTCCAAACAAAAGGTGAACAAAGAAACTATAGAACTCAAAAGTACAATAAACAACTTAGACTTAACTGACTTATATAGAATATTTCATCCTTCAACAAGCAAATGCACTTTCTTCTCAGCACCACATGGATCCTTCTCTAAAATAGACAATATATTATGCCATAAAACAACTCTTATCAAATATTAAAAAAAGATACTACCCTGCATTCTATCAGACCATAATGCAATGAAATTAGATATCAATGATAAAATAAGAAATAAAAGCTACTCCAACACCTGGAGACTAAATAATATGCTACTGAATGAACAATGGGTTGCAGATGACATCAAAGAAGAGATTTAAAAATTCTTAGAGGTGAATGAGAACACAGACACAACATATCGAAATCTTTGGGACACTATAAAGGCAGTTCTAAGAGGAAAGTTCATTGCATTGAGTTCATTCCTCAAAAGAAGAAAAAGTCAACAAATAAATGACTTAACATTATATCTCAAATCCATAGAAAAAGAAGAACAATCTAACAAAAAAGCAGTAGAAGACAGGAAATAATTAAAATCAGAGCTGAAATCAATGAAATTAAAACAAAAGAAACAATTGAAAAGATTGACAAAAGAAAAGTTGGTTCTTTGAAAAAGTAAATAAAATTGACAGACCCTTAGCCAGGCTAACAAAGAGAAGGAGAGAGAAAACTCAAATTACTAACATACATGATGAAAAAGGAAATATCACAACAGACACTATGGAAATACAGAAGATAATTCAAAATTATTTTGAAAACTTGTACTCCAATAAAGTACAAAATATTGAAGGCATTGACAAATTTCTAGAGTCATATGATTTGTTCAAATTGAATCAGGATGATATGTACAATTTAAACAGACCAAATTCAAGCGATGAAATAAAGATGCCATCAGAAGCTTACCAACCAAGAAAATCCCAGAACCACATGGATACACAGCCAAGTTCTACAAGACCCTTAAAAAAGAACTAATACCAATACTTAACAATTTATTTCAAGAAATAGAAAAGAGGGAGCACTTCCAAACTCATTTTATAAGGTCAATATCACCCTTATCCCAAAACCAAGCAAAGACACATCAAAAAAAGAAAACTTTGGGCCCATATATTTAATGAACATAGATGCAAAAATTCTCAATAAAATTCTGGCAAAATGGATACAAAAACATATCAAAAATATAATACACCACGATCAAGTAGGGTTCATTCCAGGCATGAAAAGATGGTTCAACATACAGAAATCAATAAATGTAATTTATCACATCAATAGACTCAAAGACAAGAACAATATCATTATATCAATAGATGCAGAAAAAGCATTTGACAAAATACAGCACCACTTCATGTTGGAAACACTTGAAAAACTAGGGATAACAGGAACATATCTCAACATTGTAAAAGCTATATATGCTAAGCCCCAGGCCAACATTATTCTAAATGGAGAAAAATTGAAAGCATTCCCTCTAAAACCTGGAACAAGACAGGGATGCCCTCTTTCACCATTTCTATTCAATATAGTAATTAAAATGCTGGCCAGAGCAATAAGACAGGTGAAAGAAATTAAAGGAATACAGATAGGTAAAGTAGAACTCAAATTATCACTATTTGCTGACTATATGGCTCTATACCTAGATGACCCAAAAAATTCCACCAGAAAACTTCTAGAACTCATAAATGAATTCACCAAAGTTGCAGGATACAAAATCAACACCCATAAATCTAAGACATTTTTATATATCAGTGACAAATCCTCTGAAATGAAAATGAGGAAAACTACCCCATTTACAATAGCATCAAAAAATAAAATAAAATAAAATACTTGGGAATCAACTTAATGAAAGACATGAAAGACCTCTATGACAAAAACTATAGAACACTAAAGAAAGAAATTATAGAAGACTTTAGAAGAGGGAAAGGTCTACCTTGTTCTTGGATAGGCAGAATTAATATTGTCAAAATGACCATATAACCAAAAGCGCTATACAGATTTAATGCAATTCCAATCAAAATCCCAATGACATTGCTCATAGAAATAGAAAAAGCAGTCATGAAATTCATCTGGAAAAATAAGAAACCCAGAATAGCTAAAGCAATCCTTAGCAAGAAAAGTGAAGCAGATGGCATCACTATACCAGACTTAAATTATACTACAGAGCAATAGTAACAAAAACAGCATAATATAGGCACCAAAATAGACTGGTAGACCAATGGTACAGAATAGAGGACACAGAGACTAATGCATATAATTTCAGTTATCTTATATTAGGCAAAGGCACCAAAAATGTACATTGGAGAAAAGATAGCCTCTTCAACAAATGGTGCTGGGAAAACTAGAAACCCATATGCAACAAAATTAAATTAAACCCCTATCTCTCACCATGCACAAAACTCAACTCAAAGTGGATCAAGCACCTAGGAATTAGACTAGAGACACTATGCCTATTAGAAGAAAAAGTAAGCCCTAATCTCCAACATGTCGGATTAGGCCCCAACTTCCTTAATGAGACTCCTGTAGCATAAGAATTAATATTAAGAATCAATAAATGGGATAGATTCAAACTAAAAAGCTTCTTCTCAGCAAAAGAAACAATCAGTGGAGTGAATAGAGAGCCTACTAATTGGGAACAAATTTTTACCACATGCACATCAGATAGAGCACTAATCTCTAGAATATATAAAGAACTCAAAAATCTTAACACCAAAAAAAAAAACAACAACAACAAATAACCCAATCAATAAATGAACCAAGAAACTGAAAAGACACTTCTCAGAAGAGGATATACAATCAATCAACAAATACATGAAAAAATGTTCAACATCTCTGGCTATTAGAGAAATGCAAATCAAACCACTCTAAGATTTCATCTCACACCAGTCAGAATGGCAGCTATTAAGAACACAAACAATAAATGTTGGCAAGGATGTGGGGGAAAAGGCACACTCATACATTGCTGGTAGGACTGCAAAATGGTACAGCCAATATGGAAAGCAGTATAGAGATTCCTTGGAAATCTAGGAATGGAATTACCTTATGACCCAGCTATCCCACTCCTCGGTCTATACCCAAAGTATTTAAAAACAGCATACTACAAGGACACAGCCACATCAATGTTTATAGCAGCACAATTCACAATAGCTAAACTGTGGAACCAACCTAGATGCCCTTCAGTAGATGAATGGATAAAGAAAATGTGGCATATATACACAATGGAGTATTACTCAGCAATAAAAGAGAATAAAATTATGGCACTTTCAGGTAAATGGATGAAGTTGGAGAAATAATGCTAAAATCCAAATACCAAATGTTTTCTCTGATATAAGGAGGCTGATTCACAGTGGGGTTGGGACAGGGAGCATAGGAGGATTAGAGGAACACTAGAATGGCCATGGGGAGGAAGGGGGACGGAGAGGGCAAAAGGGATTAAAAAAAAAAAGATGGTAGAATGAGCTGGATATCATTACTCTAAGCACATGTATGAAGACATGAATCATGTGAATATACTTTGTATACAACCAGAGATATGTAAAATGTGCTCTATAAGTGTAATATCAAATGTAATGCATTATGCTGTCATTTATAACTTAGAATAAAAAAATTTAAAAATGGTAAAACTAAAAAACAAAACAAAAATAGATAACTCTCATAAACATGAAGCCACAAAAGAGAAATCAGATACAGTAGATGGCATACTTCATGATCCCACTTATGAAGTTCAAAAACAAGGCAAACTAATCTCTGGTGTTAAATGTCTTATGTCTGACTAGTGATTACTTGGAGGGAAGAATCTTAGGGTGGGCAAGAGTAAGGGTTTGGGGTTACTTGTGATCTCTGATTTCTCATTCCATTTGGTAGCTACTGGAATGTGCTCATTTTATAGAAATTCATTGAGCTGTATACTTACATATGTGCTCTTGGCCACATATGTTATCATTCAAAATTAGAAATATCTTAATGTTTTAGTCAGTTTTTCATTGCTGTTACCAAATACCCAATAAGAAGAGGAAAGCTTATTTTGGCTCATGATTTCAGAACTTCTGTCCATGGTAGGCCACCTCCAATGCTCTGGTCCCAAGATGAGGCAGAACATCTTGGCAGAAATGTGTGGAGGAGGGAAGTTTCCAACTTCATGGCTGCCAGTGAGCAAAGGGGAGGAGCGGCCACAGGTAAGATGCACCCTTCCAGGGCATGCCCACAGTGACCCACCTCCTCCAGCCATGCCCCACTTTCCTATAGTTATCATCCAGTTAGTACCTTCCAATTATTATGGACTGATCAGTAGGTTATAGCTCTTATTATCTAATCATTTTTTCCTCTCAATATTCCTTCATTAACACATGAACTTTTGGGGGATACCTCATATCCAAACCAGAACACTTAAAAATATATTAAGTACTATTATGGGCAGGCATTGTGCATGTATCAGGGTAGACTTTGTTTCAGAAATTTTTTATCCTTATTATCAGAACTGCAAAGTATTCCATTTCTCTTCCTTGATCCTAGCACCTGTTAAACTCCAACTAATAAAATAGGGCATTTGTAACTGCAATTTTAAATGAGGAAAAGCACCTGGGATATCCTAGCACGATCAACATGGAGATACTGGGAGAAAACCTCTGGCAGAATGAAAGGTTGGACTGACCCACAAATATCCTACTTATTATAATCTCTTGCAGGGCTGGCATCATTCAGCTAATCTAAGATAAAATTGAATAGAATTGGGTACTTGATAACTAAATTGGAAAATTAAAGAATTAGGATATGTAAGAAAGGAATGGGGGAGTTTGTTTTTTTTTTTTAAGAAAGAAAGAAAAAGAAAATCTATCATTTTAAAGAGAGAGCTTTTTGAGTTTGTAAGTTGACTACAGACAGACTGCAAGACCTAAGAGAGAAGGGCAAGGCCAGCTGAGGATCTCAAGACACGCTGGAACACAATGGGAGAAGTCCTCTATGAGAACCACTTCCTAAGAATGTGTGGGTTGGTAGAGACCACTCAAATCCCAAATAATGGTTATCATGTGCTCTGTTTAGGCACTTGCTTGGCAGATAAAAATGTTCAACAGTGCCACCACAACTGCTAGTTAAGACATTGTACTAGAGCTGGCCTCTGCAGAGTACTTCTACAGCATAAGGGAAGACTGTGCCTTAGTCAAAGTAAGGCACCAAGCTGAGTCAAGGAACAAACTGCCTAGAGATAATTGTAGACAGGAAATGAGCAGTAATCTGTGCTCAGAATCCCTTCACGGAAGGAGAGGGACATGTTGGAGACAGTGGTATTCTTGGCACAAGAGGTGCTGAGAGAATGTGCCATTTAAGAGCAGACTACTGACACCATGCCTTGTATGAAAATATGCAAAAATAAGTTTTGCAGATTTCCCAGGGCAGATGCCATGAGTAGAGAGCCTAGGAAGGATGATATCTCTAGCTACATCATTTGTGACAGATTTTTAAACAAAATTGTAGTGTTTTCTAAAAGGGAGGGAAGATCCACAGTCAAGATGGAAGAGTAGGTAGGAAAAGTCCAAGAAAACTGTGATCCTGTGATCTGTATTGTAGTTCTGGTCTGGGGGTCAATAAAGGAAGACAAACTAAAAAAAAAAAAAAAAAAAGTTTCTCTCAGGTACTATAGTAATGTAACTAAGGACCTCTATAAGGTCCAGTGTGAGTGTCAGGGGAGGAAGTGTTTGAATTAGAGATTAAACAAGATAAAGAAATACAGAAAAAAAAATTCTTGAAACTGGAAGTAGGTTATGGAGTGCCTTCAAGGCCCCCTCCTCCAGTGATATGTGCATGAAAGATGTCAGCCTTAACACAGGATTCACTGTGCATTTTAAAAGCAGTTCTCAGGAACAAGAAGTACCAAGAAGGCAAATATCAAATTCTTTTACCCAGTAAAGAAAGGATGAAAATAATTCTCCTTCTGAATGAGAGTAGAGAAATTCATATAATGGCATGGAGAAGGGAGTCAGAGATTCAATCAGGAAATCAGCATGGATCAAATAAGTGAAAGCAGGAGCCACTTAGCATGCAGGGCACAAGTGGAAACTTATTTTTAGACAATTTGGACATTAATGATACCTCAGGATCTGAACTATGGGAGGGAAAATGAAAGAGAAGCTACCAGTCAGAAGTCACAGGTGTCCTCCCCAGGATGGAAGCGTGGAGTATATGTGTCAAAAGAGGAGTGCCAAAGAGATGCGGCTAGATACTTTACTGTGATATTGAACTATGTTTTTGTTCTCTCTGTTTTTGTTCTCACAGCCTCAAGACCATCTGTATTTTTTTTTTTTTTTTTTTAAGTATAGGTTCATGTTGAAAGCAGACTTCCTGAAAACAACTCATGTCCCTATATTGGGTAAGCCCAACTCATTGAGAAGATTATGTTTGGTGCTTCTGAAAAGAGATATTTCTTAAGAGAGAAAAAGAGGAAAAGGAGAAGTTTTCATAACCCCCCCAAAGGAGAAAATGTCTGCATATTCTTCCCCTAGTCCTTCTCAGTGTCTTGAGAAACTGGCTTAAACTCTGAGGGAAATGGCTCCAATATCTACTTAGCCATGTTGGATCTAAGTAAGGGAAAAACTGAGCCATGCTATTTCACAGGAACCCGTGGGTTATAACCCAATGCAATATATCTGAATATCTTGGTTCCTATATAATCTCAAAGTTAGTTCAGTAGTGGCAACTATGAAAATTGCTGAGCTCCCTGAGCACAAGAAAGGAAGCTGTACTGATGATGCACTGCCCGCAGGAAACCCTCAGCATCAGAGAAGGTACAGGCAGCTCCGTATCAGGCAGGGTCCCACCCAATGTACGTAGAAGCCAGCCTTAAATAGCCAGTGCTGCCAGGGTGGTGATCCAGCTGCATCTCAGCCCTGGGTATGTGGCCTATAAATATATGATTTATTTTATCATATGGGAAGACAGAATGTGTTCAAATAAACATCTTACTGTTTGAAATAAACTTTAACTCTCATCTGTACATATCTGTGGTTTATTATACAGGTGACTAAGGCCTAAATTCATAATACTCTGACTTATAAAATAACATTTTACACACACACACACACACACACACACACACACACACCATGTCATGTCAGAAATATTCTGGTTAAAACACACTGAATTTCAGAAGTCCCACTTCCGTTTTCACCAGTAAAACACAGGCCAGCATTTCAGCCTTGGGGTCAACATAGTAGAGTGCATCCCTGCTCAGGGTAGTCTCCAGGCTGATTGTATGTTATACAGAATCTCATGCCTTCCACTCTTCTTCCCTCAACAAGCATTAAAAAGTTTGAGAAGCACAGGTATTTAAAAAAAATGACAAACCTGTCCTTTTGCAAGGAATGTATGATGTAGTTACTATGTCAATTATTTCAATCTGGTTTGTGAGGTTTAACTTGGTCCCTTTTCAGTGTACTGGAAAACACTTTTCTCATAGAAATAGCTCCAGACAAGATCTTCCATGAAGCTTAAGACTTCTGAATCAGCCTCCATAGCCAAAGGCTTACACATCCGCAAGACATGGACCTCCAGCAAGAAAGGCAGGGTGTATTTTGGTTTTGTATCAATATGAAGGTAGTTCAAGCCACAAATTTATCATTAATGTTGCTACAAATGGTCTAATTTGAGGATCAAACAGTACAAGAATTCCTGATCATTGCATCTCTGACATACTGAAGGTCTTTGTTTTATGAATTCTACCTTCCGTTTCCCATCCTGCTCCCTTTTTAAAACTCTCCAGTAAATTAATAAGTAGAATATTCTTTTGTGTATTAAGACCTGTTTTGGTTCTGCTATTAAGTTTCTTTCTTTCTAAGCTATGGCTAATATTTATAACAGTAGCATTTATTCATTTATTACTTACACTGTGTCAGATGGTATGGTATGTTAGGTGCTTAATGTGCATGATAGCAGGTCATGTTCCCTAGAACCCATCGAAGTTTTCTGAAGAACTGTCATGGAGAGACTGTATAAAGCAAATATTGAAGATGGCAAAGCTGTTTTCAGCCTGGGAACTTGAATGATCACATGGAGCAGAGTTTGTCCATTACCTTGTTATATGAACAAGAAATAACTACTATTTCAGCCCTTACATTTGTCCTTATTAATTTTAATATAAGTAAATGTCATTTATTATTCCCTTTTATTAAACAGTAGAAAATTGGGCTCAGAGATGTTAGGGAGCTTGTTCAATATTTCACAAGTAGTAAGTGAGAGAACTGTGCTGAAATTTGAGATTGTCTAAGTCTAGAGCAATTGTTCTTAGCTACCAGATCACAATAACCCAATGTTAGAGGAGTTCATTGAGTCCAAGGTCTTCTGTAATATTTATGACTCTATATTATTTAATCCCTTCTTATTTCCCAGAATTATCGTTTACCTGGCTCCTCATCTTTAATGATTTCCATATGGAATGTCTTTTCTATATTGAAATCCTGGTTTCTGAAGGATCTGCTCATATATTGCTACCTTACTACTGACCTGAATCCCTGGATGAAATAATCTTGCTTTCCTATGGTGACTTCTTTCTCGTTCGTCTGTGTGTTTGTGTGTGTGTGTGTGTGTGTGTGTGTGTGTGTGCGCGTGTGTGTGTGTGAAAGGTACTCTTGTGTTCTTACTATGTCCTTTTTTTAAATATTGGAGCTATAATTGTATTCAAGATGCATGTGCCCAGCCCCAGAAAGAGGAAGATGGTAAAGACACCTCATCTTCTAAACCAGTTATACTTCTCTTTTGTTCCCTTCTTCAGATAGGCTCTCAGCTTTCTTTGCAGCCATGAGTTGCCAGGTGACAGCGTTTTGACTAATGGAAAATAAGGGAAAGCCTATTAAGAAAAAAGAGATTTTTTTTCTAAAGAAGAATTTCCTCCTGACCAAAAACCAAACAAACAAACAAAATAGCAGAGAAAAAAATGGAAAATTTGTTCCCTCCTCCCTGATTTGAGGGCATACATGTGAGGTTATAAAATTTGTATTCATGGACGTCTTCCTGAAGCCAAATGGTGGTCTGGTTAAGGACAAAAATCTATGATTCTAGCAAAAGCAGAACAAAAATAGATAAAAAGTCTAACCCTTTATATCACTTTTGAACTCCTACACTAACTTGGAGACTGCTTAACTTTGCACTCATCATGCTAAACAATTGAATGTTTTTATGAGCCATACTTAAATGTATTCTAAAGCCAAAATTATTCCTGATACAAAGCCACACCTATTACAGTGCCTGCTTTTGGTGATCAGTACTATTTACAAGTGTCCTGTTCCCCTCGCTTCAAGATCATAATCAAATTAAACTTCGACCCCTACTGTACAATTAGACACACTAGTTAACAAACATGAACAGAATTGGGGTGGGTCACCTCTAGGGGGAAGATTTCAGAAGTAGTGTATGCAGGCTCCTGCATGTGTCCCTTCTCCTGGCACAATGACCAAAGGTCAACATGTGCAGATCAAGTCTTAGTTGCCCTGGGTTACCTAATAAATGTGATGAGGCAGAGCTCCCATACTGACCCACATTGGACATGTAGAAACAGGAAGCAAGCCCTTGGTTTATTAAGTCACTGAAGTTCCGTAGTTGTTGCATATGTAACAATTTAGTCTATCAGACTTATCCTGACATGAAAGAATCAGTAGTCACAGGACTATGACACATGTGTCCTTTTTCAGGATTCGCTGCTCTTATTTAATGAAAACATGTTAAATATATGAAGCATTAGAACATAAGGAAGTTTAAAAACAAATTATCCAGAGGCTGGGATAGATGGCAAATGTCTCTATTCTAAGCTACTCAGGAGACTGAGGTAGTAAGATCATCTGAGCCCAGAAATTTGAAGCCAACCTAAGCACATAGAAAGACCCTATCTCAAAATAAAGAAATAGATAATACAAAGTATTTGTGAGAATATTCTTATTCACATTGAAATATAGTAGAAATTGAAATTCTACTCATGAGAAAAATACACAAGTAATCTTTACTGAATATTTATTAGCCAGAAGACAAAAAAGAAATATAAAGATTCAAGAACTAACTGTATATTTTCCAAACACAAAAATGATGGTATATTAGCTGGGCGTGGTGGCGCAAGCCTGTAATCCCAGCACTTTGGGAGGCTGAGGCAGGAGGATCAAGAGTTCAAAGCCAGCCTCAGCAGTGGCGAGGCACTTAGCAACTCAGTGAGACCCTGTCTCTAAATAAAATATAAAAAAGGGCTGGGGATGTGACCCAGTGGACGAGTGCCCCTGAGTTCAATCCCTGGTACCACAAAAAAAAAAAAAAAAAAAAAAAAAAAAAAAAAAAAGATGGTATTGGGCTAGGGCTGTAGCTCTTGGCAGAGCACTTGCCTAGCATGCGTGAGGCCCTGGGTTTGATCCTCAGCACCACATAAAAATAAAAAAAAATAAAATAAAATAAAATAAGGCATTCTTTCCACCTACAACTACAAAAAAAAATTTTTAAAAGATGGTGTTTTCATTAAGAGAAATTCCTAAATGAGAATATTGAGGATAATTTAAATGAAAATTCAGGTTCAAGTTCCCAGAAATACTATTAGATCTAATTATTCAACAAAGACTACTTGCTCTTCCTATTACTGTAGAATGATAAGAATCAAGTTTTGAACTTTGAGCTAATTAGCTATAGTACTAGCAAAAGTTAAAGAAACAGGCTTAATGATATGATCACTAACCTTAAAGAATTTAAATACAGAATACCACTGTAAAAAGAGGTGTACTTTGAAATCAAACATCTAATTTTATATTAAATTTTATTTACCTGTATATATGCCACAGAAAACTTTAATACCACAGGAACACTTTGAAATTCAATGATACCAATTATTACAAGAAATCAAAATAAAAAGTTAAAGTGAATCTGACCAAATTTTCCTATGTACATACATGAATATAGCACAGTGCATCCCAATATCAAGTATATCCATAACACACTAATTTTAAAAAATAAATTGCAGAAATATCAGTAGAGGGTTGGGAGCAGGGGGAGGGAGGGGAAGGAAGGGGGATGTGCTGGGGACTGTATTAGAGCAAAATGTATTGTATTCCATGCTTTTGTGATTATGTCAAAATGTATCCTAGTGTTTTATATAACTAAAAATAATTAAAAAAAAAAACAAGAAGCTAGAACACAGTTGTGATGGTTAATTTATGTGTTAACTTGGCTGGTTTAGGTTTCCTAAGTATTCAGTCAAACACCAATCTACACGTTGCTAAAAAGAACTTTCTTAAACGTAGTTGAATTTAAATCAGTAGACTTGGGGATTATCCTCCATGAAACAGATGGGCTTCATCTGATCAGTTGAAGGCTACAAGAGAACATCACTGAGGTTCCCTCAAAGAAGGGATTCTGCTTTCAGGCTGAAGATTGCAACATCAACATTTGCCTTGTTTCCAGACTACACTACAGGTTTGGTACTTGTTCATTCCCTTAGTCATGTGAGCTAATTCCTTAAAGACAGTCTCCCCTACCCCTCCATACACACACACACACACACACACACACACACACACACACACACACACTATATTCATATATATAATTTATATATGTGTATATATATATATATGTACATATATATGCATGTATATACACACACATCCTGTTAGATCTGTTTTCCTGTTAATCCCTAACACACAAGTTATTTTAAATTTGTTATCACAGGGCTTCAAAAGTCCGAGTTGTTAAAAACTACACTGCTAAAAATACAATGTTTCAAGGTTTATATAAAATAGAACCTTGGTAGCATAGGTAGCCAACAAAGTATGAATTAGCCCTATCTTTAAATGCCAGTGTTATAAGGGGCGCCAGGTTACAAAGCTTATAGACACATAAAGACATCCACAACCAGAACTCTTCAGCATGTAAAACATTGTGTAAAATCTTTCAGCAGGCTCTTAGATCATGCCACCAAATTTGATGACTAAAGCATCACTCGCAAATCCGCTATATGTAATTTATAAGCACTAAACCAAAAGTTGAAAGAAATGAATAAAGGAGACATCATGATATATTAAAGCCTGCACCTTCTCTTCAGAGCACAGAAAGCATCAAACTAAAGATTGCTGTTATGCCATAGATTAGTTCCTGGAATGACAATGCTGAAAAATGTTATTTTTAACATTACTATCATTTATAACTGACATTGTTATGTGCCTGGGCATATGAAATACATTCTCCCAGGATCAGTGATAGTGATAGGAGAGGCCAACTTTAATGAAAGTGCATGTTCAAAGTCAATCATTTCATTTGAGATTCTGTAGATTAGTACCAGCAACATAAATGTCGTTTTTATAAGTTTTGTGTGTCTAGTACAAAGAACAAGGACTTTCAAATCAGGAGTCCTAAGCATGAATCCCTGCTCTAAATATTGAGTCCATCTAAGATGGTAGGAACCACTTCTCTGTTCTTTGATTTCATCACCTAGGAAATAAAGGAAGTATTTTTCTTGAAATGTTAGGAGAATTAATTAGGAACATGCAAGAAGCACAGCCCATAAAAGATGCAAATATTGAGCTGAGTGTTGAATAAAATCCCAAATGTGTCATTTATATGAGGTATAAAATTTTACTAAGTATCAAGTATTATGTTTCTTAAAACAATATTTAAATTTACTCTAGAGATAATAAACTGAACTTATAAAAATACAGTCCATTTATATCATAGGAAGAAGAGTTTTCTATTCCATGGTACGAAGACAGGGATAACTAAATGAGATTTAGTAAATGAGATTTGTAGAAATTACTGAATTATCAAGAAAATTATTTTTTTAGCCAAATTTGATAACATAATAGGGTGCCAGTTATGGAAATGTTGTATGCAGAGGTATTAAAGGAAAAGAAAATACCCTTAAAAATGAAGAGGCCCATACCCTACTAGAATGGTTAAGATCATTTTTTAATCTTAAAAAATTTTTAAAATTTTTTTTTTAACCTTTGCTTAGGCACACCCTCAGAAGATGTTAATATTTGTGCTTCAAAAGTAGGTTTAACCAGGTTCTCGGTTTTCAAAATGACTTAGAAGTTACCTGATAACTATAATATAATTGAGAAAATTACTGGGGAAAGTGTCAATGCTCTGGGTAATACAGATTTATTAAAAAGGGAGAAAAAAGTACATGCAAGCTCTGACTCGTGCCTGGAAGAATATGAAGAACACAAGAACTGAGTCGTCTGGTTATCATATGGCTCATCAGCAACCTATCCTGACAAGGATTCCTAAAATTGGATCCATTTCAGAGAGAATGGCAGAGGAATTAAGGCTCCATGTAAAGCATACCTTGCTAAGCAGGAGACTGCTTAAGTTAACAAGTCAAGCAAAAATGGCAGTTAACTAAAATAGTGGTGACTGCTCTAGACATGGGTGAGAGAGCTCTAGCAAGTAAGATTCCAAAGAGAACAGATATAGCTGTTTTAAGTCTGTTTACAGAAACAAACAGGAAAATGAAGGTGTTTGCTAGGAACTTTATAGAGGTAGGTTTAGACCATGGAGGTTAACTGTCCCTTACATTGAAAAGCTCCATCATCTGCTAACAGCCAATAGCTTGTCTTTACTAGGCATGTATTTTATGCCAGACACTCTGCAAAGAATTTCACATGTATTCTCTTGCTTAATTCCCAGCAACCTAATGGGGTAAAACTTGTTATTATCCCTCCTCACAGGATTAGATCCTGGGGGCAATAAAGATCTCAGTAGAAATAAGACTCCAGTTATAGTTTTTCACTTTTTATTTTTTATTCCTAATCCTGTATTCTTAGCACTATGTAATCATTATATCATCTCTTGATATGGAGGAATTACACAATGAACATAATGATATAAGATAAAAGCTTTAACATTTTTTCTTCTTTTTGTTGATGAAACCCTATCTCACAGTAAAGCAGCATGATGACATTTCTCCTACACCATTAAATAACTGCCTGGCAGACAATAGCCTGGGACATTATACTTTAATTAGTTCATGTCAATCAAATGCATATTATCATCCCCCTTCACTAACTGTGGATGTCTCCATCAAACCATTTTTCAAATCATAGGCTAATTTGAATAAACTGGAGAGAACGAACTAAACATTCACTACATTCATACACTCAAGCTCCAAATACATATGCATATACACATATTCAGAGAATTCAATTCTGAACATGTAGCAAGCTTAATCTTAGTTCACTCGGTTCTATAGCATTCTCTTGGTGTTTGTTGTAGTGGAACTGCTTCTGGACTACTTCCACACAGGCAGGGACCCACGTTTCCACCACTCTATAGTGATGTTTCTTCAGAATGCCTTGTTCTACACCTAAATGGTTATTTTAAAGAGTGCAGACACTGGCACTGTGAACTCAAACACTCTCACCCTGCCATAGTCATAATATTGTTAAGCAAATTAAAGGGAAGAAAAACAATCAAAATATCAATTCCCAGTTGTCAAAGCCTAAAATTTGAACAAATTCACAAGCAAAATTTAAGACCTAGTAATAAGTTACTGAAGCAAAAAACTGACCCTCCAAGGCAAAATAAGAGGCAAAAGAATCCCTATGGTAGAAAGACCACTCCCATAGTCACATCAATTAAGGATTATTACTAGCTCCTTAGTAAAAGATGCTACTGCAGTATCCTTTATACTGTATAGATAGATGTATATTCTGTATAAATATACACAGTCAACTCAGAGTTGTTCATTTTACACATAATGGGTCCAATCCTTCTCAACAAATCCTACTGTCATCCCTGTAACATTCAGAGGTAAAGGACACTGTCATGTAAGGATAAAAGTGTTGCATCAGGCAAAAGATGTTTTATTATAGAGAGAACTAAACCCTGTACTTCTTGCTAAAGCAGTAGTCATTTGTGAAGTATAAATGTGTGAGGCATGCCGGGCGTGGTGGCGCACGCCTGTAATCCCAGCACTTGGGAGGCTGAGGCAGGAGGATCGTGAGTTCAAAGCCAGCCTCAGCAATGGCGAGGCACTTAGCAACTCAGTGAGACCCTGTCTCTCATAAAATACAAAAAAGGGCTGGGGATGTGGCCCAGTGGTCGAGTGCCCCTGAGTTCAATCCCTAGTACCAAAAAAACAAAACAAAACAAAACAAAACAAACAAACAAACAAACAAAAAAAAAAAAAAACGTGTGAAGTATTTTTACCTGAATATCAGAAATCTTCATTATCTTTGAAAGATCTATTATCCTCTTGAAATTATTGCATATGCAAAATTTATACACATAAACATTTTTCTGTAAAGAATTTCCTAGCTTGCATCAGTTTCTCAGAGGTATCTGTTGCCCTCAAAAAGGTTAAGAATTGCTATGTAGTAAGTAGTACCATACTTTAGAAAAGCAAGCATGTACCACTTATTTTAAAAGGTGACATTGAAAAGCACAGACTCTCTCACTTGCCATCTTAAGGAAAAAAAAAAAAAAAAATCATAGACTCATACTCATTGGGAGAGAAAGCAGAAGAGAAATACTCCAGAAGTAAGTAGCCAACAAGAAAAGAACCTTCCCCTCAACAATTCTCTCTAGAGGACAAATTATATTATTTTCAGATTGTCCAGATTGTATTTTAGGGGAAATTAGTTGCCAAAAACTCAGAGATAACAAGCAAGTAGGAATGATGATGGATATGCGTTTATTGTACAATGTTTATATGTTAAAATTGCATTATGACTACCTTTTTCTTTCAGCAGATGGCCAAATAGATTGGCATCTCTTAATTATTTTTAAGGAAGGATAGAGAAGTGATGGATAATTAAAACACTCATATAATAAAAAGGTCAAAGAAAGCAGAGCTCACACCAAAATTAAAAATAAATAAATAAATCACAGAGAGAAATAAAAATAACTGAGAAAATGTTAGGCATTTAAGTTGCAGAGTTAATCTAAATATAATTAGGCCTAACTTGGCCCTTCTCCCAGAGTTCATAAACCTAGACCGAGAAGCTCCCTGGAGAGCCATGTAGTCAAATTGTGTCTTCCTTTAATGATCCATTTAAATGGCCAATATTGTCCTACCTGCTCTCAATTTTCTTCTGTTGATACCATTCACCTTTCCGTTGTAAGTACTTGTTTGTTCACCTGTGTCAGAGGTGTTTATTAGAACAACTTGAAACCAAAGCAAGTGGAAACTAGAATATCTCCAGTTTTGGAAATTAAAGAACTTTGACTATATAATAATAAGATAAACCAAAAATTGTCTATTTCAGCCCAGTTCCACCTAACTCTCCATTTTACTCGATGTAACTATATAGAGAGATGTAACTCTCTTTCAATCAAATGAGAGAGAAAACCTAAAAATATAAGAAAATGCCATTTTTAAAAAAATGTCACTGGGAAAACAAGTCTTACTACTAATGGGATTTAAAGAAAAATAACAAAGCACTGCATAAAGGAAAAACTACTTCCAAATCCACCAGACCTAGGTTTAAAGCCCAGTCTGACTCCAGCTTTCTACTTCCACATATAAATATCCTGGAATTTGTTCCTCCCATTTACACAATAAGTAAAAAAAAAAAAAAAAAAAAAAAAAAAAAAAAAAAAAAAAAAAAAAAAAATGTTTGAATTGAAAATCAATGACTTTCTTGGACCCGTCAAAGAACTGAGGTCTCAGGGAAGCCAAAATCTGAGAGACTGCTTACCTGGAAGAGCAGCTTCTGGGGCCATAAATCATAAAATGCTTAAATGATTATTTTGATAGATTTCTGGAGGATGAATGTGGATGTACTAGAAGTAAGAAGTTGCTGGGGACCAACATTCTTAGATACTACACTTCCATGGGCTTTTCCTCTAGGGAACTCACTAGTTATCATGGTGAAAATCTAAGAAAGATTCCCTTGTGGGTCTTGCAAAGGCAGGAGAAGTATAATCAGTGTGGAATAAATTCACAGGATTCTTCATAACAGACTGACTTCAGGGAAGAATACCAGAGCTTTAATCCAGCCATGGGAAGCACATCCCTCCCATCTAAGCCCCTTCTATCTTTTTTGTGAAAGTGGGAGAAAAAGTAGACACCACTAGAAACAATTGAAGGTCACAAGGCAGAATCACAGGTTCCTATCATCATAAAATTAGAAAATATTTTCCCTTTCCCAATCTTACATCACATTAAGAAGACATGAGTATAATAATAGTAGATTATAGCTAAAAGTGCTGCAAAACACAGACTCTTTCTTTTTTTATACATATTTATTTATTTATTTTAGTTGTACACAATGCCTTTTATTTATTTATTTATTTTTACATGGTGCTGAGGATCGAACCTGGGCTGCGCATGGTCTAGGCGAGCGCTCCACAACTGAGCACAACCCCAGCACCAAAACACAGACTCTTTCTGAGGGGGAAAATTTAGAGAAACCCAAAGTCAAAAAAGGAAATGAAAACACAGATCTCTTTTTTAAAAAAAATTTTTAAGTTGTTATAAATGACAGCAGAATACACTACATTTCATATTATACTTATAGAGCACATTTTTACATATCTCTGGTTGTATACAAAGTATATTCACACCATTTGTGTCTTCATACATGTACTTAGGGTAATAGCTTCAGAAAAGCTTTTTGAAAACTCAACTCTAGCCAATTGACATGAAGCTTCACAATGAAGCCCTCTTTAACTCAATTCTTTTAACCCAATACAACATGTCTGGGGTTCAGTGCAAATGATAAGATATTCAGAAAGGCAAGGAAAACACAGTCTGAAGAAACAAAGCAAACATCAGAACTAGATTCAGATATGACATAGATATTGGAATTGTAGTTGTGAACCACATTATGACATTTTAGTCAATGATGGACTATATGTATGATGGCAGTCCAATTAAGATTTTTATGCGGCTTAAATATTTCTATTGCCTAGGGC
Source organism: Tamias sibiricus (assembly GCA_025594165.1). Lineage (NCBI taxonomy): Eukaryota > Metazoa > Chordata > Mammalia > Rodentia > Sciuridae > Tamias > Tamias sibiricus. Next base: position 84,087,323 of record CM046660.1, read on the forward strand.
TGGGGTTGTGGCGGTAGAGTGCTCGCCTAGCACGTGCGTGGCCTGGGTTCGATCCTCAGCACCACATACAAATAAACACATTGTGTACAACTAAAGCAAATAAATAAATATTTTAAAAATTCTATTGCCTAGTATTTTTACTGTACCTCCTTTATATTTAGATATGTTTAGATACACAAAAACTCACCATGTGTTGTGTTACAACTTCCTATAGAAATCAGTACAGTAAAAATGCTATGTACAAATTTGCAGTCTAGGAGTAATAAACTATACCACAAAGCCTAGGCACACAGTAGGTTATACCATCTGGGTTTGTGTAAGGACACGCTATGATATTCACACAATGGAAAAAAATTACCTAAAGTCACATCTCAGAATACACCCCTGTTGTTAAGGATGAATGACTATGTTAGGGAATCTAAAATAAATGTTGTAAGGTGTAGTATTATAACTGATTAATAAGCTAAGGACTCTAATGGAAAAAGTGGACAACATGTAAAAAATAGATGGATACCATAAACAAAGAGGAAATTCTAATAAAATGATAAAAAATAAATGATAGAAATCAAACATACTACAACAGAAAGAAGGATGTCTTTGATGTGGCTCATTGGTAGACTAAAAACAACCGAGAAAAGAATTAGTGAGCTTGAGGATATATTGCTAAAACTGAAAGCAAAGGAAAAAAAATGGGGGGAAAAAAAAACAGAACATGCAAGAACTGTTGCAAAAAAAATCCTAAAGGTTTAAGTATAATTGGATTATCAGGAAGAAAAATAAAGAACAGAGAATTCTTTGAAGGAATAATGTCAGGAACTTGTTAAATTTAATCAACTGAACCAAACCACTAATTCAGGAAGTTCCATGAACACCAGGCAAAATAAATAACAATAATAAGTAAATCTAGACACATTAAAGTTAAACTAAAGGAGGAAAAAGACAAAGAAAATTCTGAAGGAGGGAAAGGAGGAAAAATGCTTAGCAATATGGTAAAAAGAATAAAAATTTGAGTAAGTATCTCATCAGAAACCATGCAAGCAAAAACAAAAAAAAAGGAAGTGAAATATTTAAAGTGGTAAAAGAACAGCAACCTAGAATTCTGTATCCATTAAAATTATCCTTAAAGGTGGAAAAGATAGATACTTTCTCATGCAAACAGAAACTAAGAAAACTTTCCAGTAGCTCTACCTTACAAGAAATGTTAAATAAAGTTCTTCAATGAAAAGGAAAATAATTATTGTCATTAACTAAAGAATTAAATGAAAAAGAAAACATTTCAGAGAAGGGAAAACTATAAATAGAGTATTTTATTATCCTTATTTGACCAAAAGGAACACTTACTTGAAATAATAATAGTAACGTATTAGGTGATGATATGATGAGTAGGTAAAATAAATGATAACAGTGTCATAAGGAATGGGAAGAAGAAATACAAATACTCTAAAATAAGGTACATTTGTTACACATAAAATGGTATAGTATTATTGAAAGAAAGACTAAGATCAGTTACAATATGACCAAATTATGTTATGAATACATCACAGTGAATCCCATGGTTATGTATAATTTTAATGAACCAAAATTTTTACAAAGTATAGTGACTCTAGGGAAACCACTAATTTTTTATAGAAGCATAATCAATTGTTGAAAGATATGATAAAATGATCAAATAAAACTACAGCAAGCAGATAAAGGTAGGAAGAAGGAAGAAACAAAGAGCAAATATAATAAACAGAAAACAGATACATAGTGGATATTAATTCAAACTATTACTTTATCTAACAATAACTTTAAATGTTAATAGTGTAAATATCCAATTAAAACAGAGAGAACACCAGAGTAGATAAGAAGATACAACTACATACTGTTTGACAGAAACACACTTTAAAATATAAATGTACAGATAGATTTAAAATAAAGTAATATACAAGGATATACCATGCTAATCCAGAAAACTGTAGCACTAGATTAATTTCAGACAAAGCCAACTTCAGAAAAAGAAAAGTTATTTAGGATAAAGAATCTTGCATGATGATAAAATGATCAGATCTCCAAGAAGACATAACAATCATCAACCTATATGCACCTAAAAACAAGATGTCAAAATACAAGAGGAAAAAAAAACATGTAAAATTGAAAGGAAAACAGACAAATCCAGTATTTTATTTGGATATTCAACTGCCATCTTTCACTAACTGGCAAATCAAGCAGTCAGAAAAGTAACAAGGATAAAGTTTGCATGAATAGTACCATCCATCAATTTTATCAGATTGGTACTTATTACAATATCCATCCAACAATGGCATAAAACACATTCTTCTCAAGCACACCTGAATGTCTTATTTATATGCCTGTGGTGCCAAATTATATGACTTAAAATACATATAAAGAAATTTAAAATAATAGAAATCACATAAAGCCTATTCTCAGACCATAATGAAAATAAACTAAAAATTAATATAAGAGAGAGACCTGGTAGAAACCCAAATTTTTAGAAATTAAGCAAAACATTTCTAAGTATCCAGAGATTTAAGAATACGTCTCAAGAAAATGTTAGATATTTTGAACCAAATAAAAATGAAATTTCAACTTCTCAAAATTGGAGGATTAGAAGACAAGTAAAAATTACAGGATAGAGTTAGAGGGAAATTTGTAATATTAAGTGAATATCTTGGATGAAAAGAACCAGAATCAATTATCCAAACTTATAACTTAGGAAACTATAGAGAGAAAAAAGAGGCGTTTCAACCTAAAATAAACAGAAGAAAGGAAATAATAGACATCTAAGCTAAAATTAATGAAATGAAAATACAGTAAAGGAAATCAATAAAACCAAATACTATTTGAAAACATAAGTCCCAGCCCCACCAGTTAAGATGTAAATTACAGAGTAAGCCATGCCCCTTCTATATCTGCTCATATCTCTTTACTAGTAAAATTGGAATAGTAATAGCTATTTTATAGGTAATTATGAAAAGACAATTAGCAATGGTAACTAGCACAAGGATTTCAATAAATAGTACCCAGAAATTATCAATTTCATATTTCTCAAATCATGAGGGATAGAACAAGGCAGACTCTGAGGGTCTATCTCAAGTGAACAGAGGAAAGAGAAAGGAGAAGGAAGTAAGGTTCTCTTCCATCTGGAAAAGAATTGTCCTTATATTAAAAGCAAGAGCATTGACAGGTGGATAGATCTGATGGATCCATCCTAACAAAGAGAAAAACCCATGTTTGCTTTATTTATAGCAGTACACAAAATAAGGAGCTCCTTCAGGAAAAACAGGATAAAAGTGGAGGGAAAAACAGGTTGTTTGGTACTTAGCAGGTCATGGCTGTGTTTGAACCTGGGGCTGTGAGCTAAGGCAGGGCATCAGCATGATCTGGGATTTCTTGAACAGGGGAATTTCAATCAGGAGATCCCAGAAAAACAGCTTCCCTGCCTTAATGGCTCAAACAAAATCCATGGTTCATATATGGCCCCCAACACAGGTTCTCTTCCATCTGGAAAAGAATTGACCATATATATATATATATATATATATATATATATATATATATATATATGTAAGCTGCCTGTCATGGCCAGCCACAGACCGCTGCGGGAGAAAAACTCGGAGGCAGAGTAAAGCTTTTACTACTTTTACTTCTCTGGTTTCTCTTCTGTAACCGCTCTGCCTACGTTCTGGCCGCTCTGATTTCTCCGACCCGAACTCTTCTTCTGACCGACCGAGTGACTGCACAACTGACTCACTGAATTTCTCCGTTCTCCTAACTCGGACCGCTTTCACCGGGTTATATACCTTCAGCTTTTCGGGTGCCTACAGGTGCGTCACATACATATTAGGTGGAACTTATGGCTTCCAGCTAGCTGCAACAGCCCTTCCTAATTAGGGCTCCTTCATATATATATATATATATATATATATCTTCATATATATATATGAAGATTTGGGAACACATTACAAAACACACTGAACCTTCCAAAACTCAGTGATGCCATCTTGAACGAAGACAGTACATACCTGCATAAGGAAACAGCAGAATTGATACTGTTGGCACGTAAGATGTTCACATTCATCAAGGGCAAATAAATTAAAAATCAGGGAAAGAAAAAATTTTCTAATTGTGCTCAAAAATAGAAATGTACATGCACACACACATAAATTTAAAGATATAAGAAATATCGTGTTTCTGTTATCTTATTAATAAAAATTTCTCCCAACTGAATTCAGTCCTACATATGCATTATGGAAAACTGGCATGGATTAATCCACAGATTGAAGCTAAAACTGAGTGTTTCATGCTATACCCACTTATTCTATCTCTACCTCTCTAAAATGCCCATCTACATCTAAATAACAATAAAATTATAGTTTTGGCCTTGGTTGAATTGAGACTTAGATTTCACTTATGTGAGTTTGGTTTTTGAAACATGTATTTTCACTGGATAGGGGAATTACTGCTTAAATTATAGAATGCTGAGATTTTTTTTTAAATTATGTGCATTTTCTAAATGTTATGGTTGTGAGGGTATACTCTACTTTGCCATTGACATATTTTATTTTGGAGATAGGAGATATTTGGGAATGAAGTAGTGCAACTTTGGAGGATGTTGTGTATCTCATTTCTAGGGGAAAATGACTCAGGTCACATTTGCTGGCAGACATCAGGAAGTAACTAAGCATTTGTAGGGTTCAGAGAATTAGGAAATAAGGAAGAAATGTTCTCTAGACTTAAATTCCTTCAACAGAAGAGAGAGATTATATTTTAGAAGCTAAAGTATCTTTGGAAATTAAAGAAAGGAGTTTTATGGTTGGGACATTAATTATCTTTTGGAAATTAATAATTAAAAGAGGATTTGAGATATTTTGTAGCTACATATTCTTAAGATAATATCATCCAATGCTCTTTATATAACCCTCTCTAATGATTTGTGTTGGATAATATGACTAGCCACAGTTTGAGATAAGAAATAAAATATTGGATTAATCTTCAGCAAAATATGATATTCTTCCCATTTATATAAGTTCTTATGAGTTGATAACTCAAGATTTCAGGGGCAACATCTACACTGTTCATTCCACTAGTACCATTTACTCAGTTGTCACTGTGATTTGGCTGCCTTCACTGATTCCTTAAGTAGATTAAATTGTGTAGTAAGAAATAAATGTGGATAAATGCAACTGGGGCTCAGCAGTGTATTCCTGACACAGTATTAGGCAAAGTTTGAGGGTTGGCACATTCTCACCACAAATCATACAAAGGCAGTGAATCTACACAGTTGGGTTTCTTTAATTTGGTAGATTCCCCATGCTATTAAGAACTACCATAATAATGAAGGAATTATGTGAAAGCTGCATCTCATCTGAGTATGTGTTACATGATTTTATGTTTGCCATAACTTACTAGATGTGACAATAGTAAAAATAATAAAAATAATTAACTTCAGCTAGGTTTCAATTATCATTCTCACCAAACCATAAGCCTGCAAGATCTTTTGGGTGAGAGCAGTTCATAAATATTCAAGATCCTCTGAAAATACAATTTAGTGGGAAGAAGACTTTTCTGGAATTCTGTTAATATCATCAGAGTCTCAGCTTTTTGGTCCTGTGATCCAACAGAAAACAGTAAAACATAAGGGAATTAAGGAACAAGCAAAAATCTACTACTACCTCCCCTGTGAAAGAAGACACTAACTCTTATTCTAAGAATTATAACCAGGAATAAAGACAGTAAAATAACAGATTATAATTAGTTAAGCAAACACTATCATGCTACGTGAAATAAGCCAATCCCCCAAAAACAAACATGAATGTTTTTTTCTGATATGTGGATGTGAACACATAAGAAGGGTGGGACAGGGAAGAATAGAAGTTCATTGGATTAGACAAAGGAGAATGAAAGGAAGGGATGGAGGGTAGGAATAGGAAAAACAGTAAAATGAATAGGACAGAACTTTCTTATGTTCATATATTAATATAGGATCAGCAAAACTCCACATCATGTACAACCACAAGAATGGGATCCTAATTAGAATAAGTTATACTCCGTGTATGTATAATATGTCCAAATGCACTCTACAGTCATGTATATCTAAAAAGAACAAATAAAAAAACTAAAAAGGAAAAAAACGGAAGATTAAAAAAAAAAAAAAGACAATATAAAAATAGATGATAGATATTAGAGAGGGACAGAGATGGTATCCCTCATGTCCTTCCCTTCTTTTCCATACCCTTCCCTTCTGACTTTCTTCTAATTAAGTACTCTGAGTTATTTGGGTTTAGAAGTCACTGATTATTTGGAGAGCAAAGCATACTCATGTTTTAATTAAATTTCTCAGTTTAGTTTACTGGAAAACTCTTAATGAGAGTCATGAATGCCTGCCTAATAATAAGATAGTACATTTCCCCCCATTTATCGTGATCCCTTATAGATAGATGAACACAGGTCCCAATTTCCAAGGGGTGGTCCTAGTTTTTCTAGTCAATTATTAACAGTATTCTTTTTCACATAAACATAACTTAATTTATATGAAAAATAAATACGATCAACCTTCTTATAGTTAGTTCTCCTTCCCTTAACAACCTCACCAGTATAGTGGCTGTAGCAAGATAGGAATTGGATACTACTGGTGGTACCTGGGAGCCCTGTCCAAACTGAAAAGTTCTAAGCAAACTAGTATTTGCTGTGTTAGGTCTCCCAAATCCAGGGATGGTTGTCCCACGTCAATAAAAAATTAAAACAAACACCATTTAAATGCTATTAAAACTTAACCCCCATTCTTAACTGTTCTCTTCCATGCTGATAGGCTGCAGGTTACATTTTCTAACACTTCTTTCTGCAAGTACCCTAAAGGGTATCATAGGAATTATAATTTTGCTTCCATTAATTTCTATGATCTCCTTTGTTTCCAAAATTAGATGAGAGTTTTGTGAATTTATAAAATAACTTATATACTGTAACACTTGGGCAATATAGGTGCATTTGAAATTTTCTTTTCCTAGTAGCTAGGAATTTTAGCATGCATTATACAGGTATTTTATCAGATTATTATTTGTGAGAATAATTTATAATCTGATTCGCTGTAAATTAGAAAAGTTAAGTACTAATCAGATAGAACATATTAAATGTAGATAGAATTGAAATGATATGAAAAGGGACTTCTGAGGAAGACCAAAGGAATACTGTATTTTATCTGGAAAAAGAGAACATTCTCTATGTAAATTCATAATAATCATTGTAGACATGATAGATTATGAGATGCAAGATGTTGGCCAGCTGTTCCTCATTTCCATTGAATTCTGACCATGAAGTGCAGAAGATTGTTTTTTAAAAAAAGCAAAATTTTTAGGAGGCTCATTTACGAGTGAAGAGTGATTATTAACATCCACATTATAAACTTCCTTAAATGATTACAGAGCTTCCTTTCTCAAGAGACAGATGAAGTCCAGTGTTCTGTTGATAGCCAGTAGAGTACTTACCCTCTAATACAATAATTTTTTTCCCTATAGGGCTAAACATGTCTCACAATGAAAAGATTGTAAAATTTACTTCAACCATCAAGTTTATGAGATAGGTTGTTCTCCTGTGTGTTTCACTATTTTTATCACATTGCATGGGTTTTTGATTAAGTGGGGATTTGTATAAGTGGGTGAGGGGAAATACAAAGTCAACAGAGCCCTATAACATCTGTGTGTCCCTTGCCCATCTTACCTTTTTCACCCCTGCATCTCCCCACTTCTCCTTCTATTCTCTCCAGTAAGACTGGCCTCTTTGCTCTTCCTAGGACCTACCCGTGCTGGTTGTTGCTTCTGCCTGGAACTCTGTCTTGTATATTTGAATGGCTGATCTATTTCTTTCAGGAATTGGATAAAATGTTATGGATTCATAATGTGATCCCTGGCAACTTCATCTAATACCAAAATCTTTTCCCACCATCACCATCCCCTGGGGGAACTCTCAATTCTCCTTCCCTGTACGTCTTGTCCTCTTCTTCCCTTACATAACACCACTTTCTAACATATTGTACTTTTATTATGTTCTCTATTTACTGTGTGATTTTTCCCCATTAAGATGCAGTCTCCACACACTTAGGAAACTATCTACGTGGTTTATTGAAGGACAGGTATACTATGTGCCTAAGATAATGTCATTATGTGTCTATTGAATCAATGAATAAATAAGTCAACAAACAAAAAAAAAAAAAAAAAAAAAAAACCTCAACTTAGTGTTTACCCAAATTGCTGAGTACCTGATTATATATAATTCCAAAATGTCTTGTCTGTTGCTAATACATAGAGACTCTTTAGTTTAAGTGTAATGAATTGCAAGCACAAGAAATACATTGACACACACACATATACAAATGCACAAAGTCAGTGTCCTGGCATCAAAAGAGGGTGGTGAGCATATACAGATGTGCAATCCCATAATCTGATAGCTACTTTAATATAATATTATATTTATTTATGGCTCCTGATACCATTAATCTCATCTCAGATACTGTGATCACTAGTTGAAAAGTCCAAGAAGAAAATTATTTTAAAACTTGGAACTCTTGGTTCGAAGAAAAAAACTGACCAAATCCTTTAAGAAGCAGAGATGGATACCAGTAGCATTTGCCATTTGGTGATAATGGAGGCTTTTCCTGGGATGGAAGAGCACAGAGATGGGAGCATTAAATCACTGAGTCCCTGTGCAGAAGACTCATGATAACGTTTTCCTGTGTGAGAAACCACCTCTTTGTTAAGCTACTGAGAATTTCAGTCTGTTTGCTCCTGTAGCCTAAGGATAGCATTTCTTGCAGAGTGGAAATGGTCTGGTATAGTGGAATATTGTGTACACTCAATAAATCTTTCCTGAAAAAAAAATTCTACTCCATTCCACAAGGCAGCCTGAAATTGGGTGTTAGATCAGGTAGCATAAATCACAATTGGGAATTTATTGGGGACAGAGGAGTTGATTGATGTTGAGTGGGATTTCATGGAATGGAGTACACAAGAGAAAGCTCTACATGCAGGCAAGGAAAATTGCATAAGTAAAGGTAAGACATACTGAGGTGACCATAGTAAGTTGTTGGTAGTGAGATTTGCATGCTTGGAGCAGATAATGTAAGTTGTGAAATGTTCACAAAATTATGAGATAATAAATATGCTTGAAAATGGGCAGAATTTAGATTTTATTCCAAGGCAGTAGAAAGTCAGAAGAGACTATGAATCAATGGTAAAAGTTGTGATTGAGGAAAATGCCCAGCTCTACCATTTATAAAATATTAGAGAAGTGGTTCTCAGTTGTGACTGTGCATTGAAATCAAATCGAGAATTTTTAAGTGGTCTGAGGCCCTTCCTCTTTTAAATCTGATTTAATTTGCAAGTGGGAGCATCAGTATGATTTTAAAGCTGAGCAGGTTATTCCAGTTATTCCAAATTGCAACAAGCATTGAGATAACTGGGAATCATGGGACCTTTTCCTCTAGAAGGCCAGTTATGAGGATGATACATGACCACTATTAGGTCTGATGATACCAAGAAGATTCTGCTTATTTTCCTCCAAGGTTGGAATGGGAGTGATGGAAGGGAAGTAAGTCTTTTCTTTCCAAATTTTAATTCTTACCCCAATACTGAGGCAAGAGTTTGTTACATTGGGACCCTTGTGTTACTTTCTGTTTTCAAAATAATCACACTATGCAAATTCAGAATTCCACAGTGTAAGGTGAAAAGTACAGCCGTGCAAATCTGTCTGTATCCACCTCATTCATCAAACCCACACTTGAAGCTCTGTATTTAGACATCATATTAAACACTGAAAGGTTAAGTAATTTGTTTCAGTTACTTGTAAAAGAATTATCCAAACCTCTAAATGGTTTGACCAGGCCTCCTGCCTCCTCTACTTTAATTTCACATCTCTATAATATACTAAAAATTAGCTGAAGAAGTCATATCACAAATTTCATATACAAATTATAACCTACCAATACAGTGTTTTCAACCATTTATTACATAACTTGCTTCCAATTTCCTTTCCCATACCCCAAGAGGTAACCAAATACACACCTCAAAACACACACAATACTTGAGGCTAGTCAGAATATCCAAAAACATTTCTACTTCAGCACAATGGAATAGTTTCTCACCAGAGACTTTTATGATGGTGGGAATCAATTTCTTAAAAGGCTAACAGAACTCCCTTTAGCTTTGTAACAAAAGTATCCCAATCATCAGAAAGTTGTACAAACCAGAGATTCTAGCATGTTCCACTATAAAATTTTGCAATGAATACATAAATAAAAATTTTAAAAAGCCAAGTATCCCTGACATCATACACTGAATTATTTGGCCTGTTCACTAATGTTTGTGTGTTTATGGAAGAGAACTTTTGGTTGTACTCTTTCTGGTTTGTTGGCTTTGAAAACACACTTTACCCCCATAGGAAGCCATTTCAATCTAAAGAAGCCACTCTCCAAAGAGCAGGGAACTGCTGTAATATTTATGAAATCTAAAACCTCTACTCTTGATCCTTTTAATAAAGATCCCAGAGGAAGGTGTTGAGGCTAATAAAGAAGGAAGGGAGAAGGAAAAACAACTTATAAAAGAGTCTACCAGTGTGCTCTCAGCAGACTACTAAAATGTAAACAGAGAGGCGATCAATGACAGACTCTGTTTCTAAATTAAGTCTTAAAATGCATATTAATGAATGCTTTTTGAAGAAGCATATTATATCGAGAATGGCACTTAGGCAAATGGAAACTACCTTAATTTTCGATTCAGCTTCCCATTCAACTGAGTTTCCTGACTAGAAAATAACTCTCCTAGTTAGTGGGTACAGTTGTATAGTTTATTTTCAAAAGTAATCTGTAAAGATGATTTGAGGGGAAAAAATATACCCCAAACATAAACAGGTCAAAATGTGGCTCTCAACTCACCCCCAAAGGGTCTCTTAGAAAGACTCACAGATGCTCAGTTTTATAAGGCCACCTGCCATACTGATGAAAAGGATGGGATTGCTTTGAATAGCAAGGGAAAAAAGCCAACCTCCTGGAAATGAACATGAAAAACTGAAAAGATTAGAATTCAGTATCTCAATTCTATGCAGCAACTGTGCAACATAAAGCGGATTCATGAGTCCAAGAAGAAATGAATAGAATTGGCCTAATTCAAATTGAATATTCTTCTGAGGTCAAAAGCATAGTAAAACCCCATCTCTCTTTTGTCAAGTAAGTGCCTGGATGAATGTGATGGAGCATAAATTAAAGAAAGTGAATTTTTAAAAGATGAGGCTAGTAAGTTGGTCAGAGGCTAGGTCACACAGACTGTGTTGTCACTTAGGCTGGTGGCTTTTAAACTTTGGAAAAGCACTCACCTCCTTCCCTGCCCTCCACTTCCTCCATCCTTTTACTCAAAACAAAATGCTTTGTGGAACTAAAATGTATAAAAGGATAAAAGTGGAGCTATTCTGGCTAAGTAGAGAAGTGCAGAGGGAGAGTATAGTGAGCACCAGGCACTGCTAAGTCCCCCTCGGGGACCCTGAGTCACTTGCAATGGAAGCAGAGGCTTTCAGAGAACCATTTTGATCCTACTCTCATAGACAGTGGAGAGTACCCAAGAGCTTCAAGCAAAAGATGAGCTTGTCCAGACTATGATTTAGATGACAGGCACCAGGCTGAGATAGGTGAAGAGGATGGAATTCAGCCTGCAAACTTGTGAGCAGGGAATGAGTTAGGAGACTATTGACATTGTCTGGAAAAAGAAAGCTATAAGCTCTTCTAGGACAGAGGTCATCAAAATAGAGAAAACATGTAATTGGGAAGCAAATTGCAAAGGCTCGGTGATCAATTGCACATGAGAAATTCAAGGAAAGGACTTTCCAGGTGGCACTATTGGGAGGTGGTAGAGCATTTGGGGTTGGGGTCCCTTGGGTGGTCCTTAGGTTATTAGATGCATGCCCTTGAAGAGGATTTTGGGACCCCAGTCTCTTCCTCTTGCTCTCTAGCTTCCTGTCTTATGATGTACTTTGCTCTACCACGTGATCCCACAATGATATGTTGTCTCTGCCAGATGTCCAAGCAGATGTGGCCATCAGATCTTGAACTGCAACCTCCAGTATCATTAGTTAAAATATACCTTCCCTTTATAAGTTAATTTTCACAGGTATTTCATTATAGCAATGTGAATCTGATGAATGCAATAATCAGTTTTATACACACATACATATACATATATAGATACAAATATAGAGACAGACATGTATATATAGAATATTCTTAAAAGAAAATTCTAGTCTAGAGATTTGTATTTAGGGTAACTACCAAATAGATAGTGACTAAATTAATTGCAAAACAATGGACAGGAAAAGAAGAATCTAATTAGACTTGAAATCCATGGGACCACAGCACTTTTAGGATGGATAATAAAAACAGTATGGATAATGATAGAGGCAGAGAAGATACAGTGTGAGAACTAGGAGGAGGAGAAAGGCCTATAAAAGAATTCACCAGAAAGTTTTAAGAAGGAAGAAGAGATTAATAATATGAATTGAAACAGAGAGGTCAAGGCAGATAAAGAAGGGAAGAGCACATGTTAGTCTTACCTTTGAAGAAGTCATTTGGAGGCAAGAACAGTTGTGCACACCTATACTCCCTGCAGTTCAGGATGATGAGGCAGGAAAATTGCAAGTTCAAAGCCAGCCTCAGCAATTTAGAAAGGCCTAAGCAACTTAGTGAGACCCTGTTTCAAAATTAAAAAAAAAAAAAAAAAATTGTAAAAGGCTAGAAGTGTTGTCCAGTGGTTAAGCACCCCTGGTTCAATCTTTGGTGCAAAAACAAACACAAAAGTCATTTGGATAATACAATAGATAAGTGAGTGAAAGATGTTGGCTGACAAACGAATGGAAGACTAAACAGAACAGGCAAATAACTACTAGCAGAAGAGCAGAAAGCAGAAAGAACAATTGGGCAATAGAAAATTCCTAGGTCAAGAGGAATGGCACACAAAATAATGTCTGGAAAGAAGCAGATACATAATCAATATTTCTTTAAATGAATGAATACCAACCAGACCAAGGGAACAAAATGAGCGAGAATAGCATAGCAGGTAGGATGAAATTAGAGGAACATAATACATGTTTATAAGGACTGTATTACTTTTATGTTCATCAAGCTCCTCCAAATCCTTTTGAGGATTAAAATTATTTAGTCAATAAGGAGTACTTATAAGTATTCAAATTTGCCTTGAGTCTTGCCACATTTCCTTATGCTGGCACTTGCAAAGAAAGGGATGGGAAGGAAGGGAATTGAGCTAACACTTATTCATTGAGAGCACTTTGCTTGCATTATTACATTTGATCTCCCAACAACCCTGTGAGGCAAGTATTATTATTTCATCATCCTACAAATGAGGAAACTGAAGTTCAGAGGGGTTAAGTGATGTGCCTGAGGTCTTACATCATTATTTATATGGTACTATTCTCAGCTATCAAAATTGGCCACTATAAATACTGTATAAAAGAAGAAAATAGGTCTGTGAGTGCAATTTAAAATCCATTCTGACTGGAGAAATTGAATGGCAATAGAATATGTTTAGAGAAACAGCATAGGAAGACGGAAATTCTTCAAAGACTGCAATACATAGAGGATATGAGAGTAGGTTTTGTAATCAGATTGTCTGTATTTTATGACCTTGGGCAAGTTATTAATCCTGTTAATGCCCCAGTGTCCCCATCTGACAAATGGGCATTAGAATCTTTCCGCTTCAATGCATGATTTAATGTATGCAAAATATTTATCACAGTGCCTGTTACACTATAAATACTTAATTCATACTGGTTATTTTGATCTCTATCATCATCATCATCATTATCACTTTCTTATTTTGTACTAGAATGACTTAAAAGAGAAAAATTGTAACTATGAGATTTAAAAAAAAAGTGTTTGGAAATCCTATGGTTAAAAAGTGTAAAAATTATGCCAAAAAGTATGTTCCACCCAGAATGACTCCAGTGGTATTTTCATGGGTGAAAGACATACGCACTTTGGCTGCCAAAAGAGGAAAAGAGTCAGGCCAGATTTATATAAGATCTATGCCTGAAACCATGAACAAACCAAAATAATTTCCCTATTTATGTTATAGAGGCTGTAGAGTGAAAATATCCTTGAGCTCTGTAGCCGAATAATAAGAAGGCTTGATTTGAAACTGCGTAAATTCATAACATATGACAGGCGGCCAGGTTGACATGGTGACACTGCTCTGAAATGAAGCAGCCTTCTCATCTCAGAAAACGTTTTTCTTCTGAGGTGAAAATTCCAACGAAGAGAAGGTAATTCCATTTCTCTGGATGTTCTGGAGAATAACTCTCCTTCGAAAACTGGCCTTAGGGCTCCCCAGCTCCAGAGTTAGCCACTTAGTCCTATATGTGACCTGGCTGAGTAGCCTCCTTTCATGCAGCCACATATCTCTAGATGAATCCAGTCCCAGAAGGAAAATTTCAGTACTGAAGATAAAACTTCTCCCCTGTAGTGTTGATGGCACTGAGTCAGTGGATTGAAGAGATGATTTGATTATAGAAACAAATCCATGGAAACCAAAAATTTGAAGAAAATCAGGATGACAATGTAAAGTATTTATCAAGCAGGGGAGCCTGGCCTTTGAGTGGCAAAGTTTGCAGAGACCATGTCCTGTAATAGAAACAAATACCTTAAAGGGTGCCTATGGGAGTCCAACAATACATAAAAGTAAAATATAGCTGAGAGCTAGAAATGATGAAAAGATGACCTGTGGCCCCTGGGCATAGCTTCAGTCTAAGGAAACATTTTATTAGCTAGAGATAAAAAATAATAGCAAATGGTTTTCTCTCCCTCATTTCTGTTCTCACTACCTCTGAGTATAATTATCACCTAGGGACAGTGAAATACTACAGAAATGAATAATTGATTTGAAGAATATGATTGAATTATGTGCAAAAATAATAAAGATGGAAATAAATGCAATGTAGCCCTGGATAGAAAACTAAGAGGAAATAATTTATAGTGATGTAAAGCCTAGACACTAGCATCAGGCTGAATCCTCAATTCATTATCACATGTTAGTATAGTGGCTTTGGCATTCATTTAATTACTACCATCCTCAATTTTCCCATCTGCAAAATGGAAATTATATTGAAATCTTTATAATGGGAGCAAGATGAGGAAAAATGTTTTCCCCCTTCCTTAACTGTGAGTTCTTCCAATGCTCAGAATATGCTTCATGTATTCAACTTTATATCCCCAATTCCTAACAGAATGTCTGACACATTTAAAATATTCATTAAATATAGGGTAAATTATATCCTTAATGCAACCATTAAATTGCATAAGAATTTTCCTATAATATACCCAACCAAATTAATTTGTTATATATGACAGAATGAAGAAGAGTTTACATGATCTGTAGTTTGTATTTCTGAAAATTATTTAGTAAAAATCAAAAAATTGTAATTGAATCTCACTAAGTCATAAAAGAGAGGGATGGGGAAGAACTGTTTATTAAAAATAGTTTAATATGAAAAGTTATACATGAACATTCTAAAATCACATTGTTCTTTAGCATTATTAGCTATATAAAATTAGGCTGTCAAATACTGCATTATGAAGCGTCGGTGAGGAAGAAAAGGAATCACAAGGGACAAATCACTGTCATTCACAGAAGACTACCTGGCAGTCTCAGAATTAAGTTCACTCTTCAGGGCATGCTATCCTCAGCTGTTATAAATATGCCGAATGCCTCTGTCAGCAGGCTCAATAAAGAAGCTGCCTTCACCAATATGGTGCTTGTACAGAGCAGTCTGTTGCTCAGAGGGAAAGAGAACAAAGACATTTTGTTTCCAATTATTGTCACTTTGCCTTTTAGTTCAGCTGAGCAATTTCATGACCAGTAAGATGGAAAGGATTCTGAACAGTAGAGTAACTAAACAAAATCCCTCTAATTAAATGACACTTGGCTAAGGGCAGAGGACACCCAGAGTCTAATTTAGAGCAAGGTGTCTGGTGTCCTTACATGCAGTCAGTAGTTCAGCATTTTGGACTTAGAAGAACGTTTACATTTGCAAATTATTCCACTGCTCCTCTCTGAGCTCTCACCCCAGTCCTGCACAGGTGATGAGAATGGGGTTCCCCTCAGTGGAATGGGCTGGCTGCAAAAGAAAAGCTAAGAAAAATAGAATGAGAAAAAAACCACAGGACATAGAAAATATTTTCAGAAAGCAGGGGCAGGACAGGTTAGTGGATCACACAGATCAAGCTTCTATACTAAAAAGGCAAAATGGAGCCCCCGCTTGCTTTATTTATATGGGGAACAACAAAGGCCTTCCATAGAATGATTTTCACCAAAAAAAAAAAAAAAAAAAAAAGTAGAAGGTGGGCTGTCCAGTTCCCAAAGGGTTACGCCTATCTCTGGAGCTACTCTGAGGGATCTTCCCAGTAGAACAGAGATAAAGGTCATGTGTCTTGGACAAACTATTGCGTGGGAGAGCCACTGATAGTTCCCAAGGTTAAACTTAAAATCTCCCTGGCTGCCATAGGAAAGAAGACCCTCAAGTAATTCATGTGATGGCTTCCTGCACCGAGCAATGCTGAAACCTTAGGTATCCAGGAATTTTCTTAGGGCCCACTGATTTATCGATCCTCGCAATATGTCATAAAATGGAGGGTTTTGTTTTTTTTTTTTATAATATGGTCTTTCATAAGTGGTGGTCTATCTGTCTGTCTGCTGTCCTAACCAAATGTGAGCTTACTTTCATACCTAGTATAATTTGAGATTCTCAAATTCACATATTCAGCCTACCAGTTAACTTAGTAGTTTAAAAACACTGTTTAGGAAAATCCCAGGATTTTGTTTGTCAAGTCATGATAATGGTGAGCTGTGTGATTTTTAGTAGAGTCAATCTATAGCTATCCTGTTAGTCCTAGTTCTGAAATCACAGAACCTTCTGGAGCTCGGAGGTCTAAGAGGTCCCAGGGTCAGGATAGGGAGTGGATGGTGATCCCATCCAAGTGGTCTCCAAGGACTACTGAAATAATGAAGGAAACATTCTTGTAAAAATCAGAACACAAAATATCAATGATTGTGTTTTTATAGTTATTTGTGAACTATATGACTATTGTTCTAAAATCTTCTATCAGGAATCTTGGAAGCTGTGAATCCCTGGAGACCTCTGGGAAGTAATCAAGGGTCTTCAAGTCCAAATGTAAATAAAGCACTGTGAGTAGGATAATTATCTTCTCTCACACAAAAATGTATTTTCTAAATGTATTTTGAAACTAACAGATATACCAATTTATTTAAAACATTTTAAAGCATAATATATTTATTGTTACATAGTTTTACCATTTACTCACTATAAAAGTCAAATCAATGGCAAGACAAAGAGAGACTATAAAATATGCTGATATTCAAATGAGAACCTCTCATTAAAAAAAAAAAAAAAAAAAATTAGTAGAAGTACTTCCAAAATGAAAATGGCGAACCTGGTAAGCATCAAAATAGATAGGAAAATATAAAATGTGTTTTAGCTACCAAATTTTAAGCCCCCATAAGGAGATCTGGAGTCACTGAAGTTTATTCTCAGTGCGCTATAATCTATCTACTTTCATACAACGCCAGCATTCTGCTGAAAGAGTGCATATTAATGTGGTTCTTTAATTAGCACATCGCTATTTTTCTCCTTATTCTTCCTTTGTATGACAGCTAGATCTAAACACTGAATTTGCTGATTTTCTATCACAGCCTAAGTTTTATGAGACTTTCAGCAAGCCATTACTCTTGCCTGTTCATTCTTTTCATTTCCTCTATCACCTTCTATCTGCAAAGATCTTATTCATAGATGGGTGGCTTACGTTGACATGCTGGGATTTTTAAAAACATTTATTGTGTGATAGATAAAATGGGTTACACATTCTAACATCTGAATATATGTATACATATATATATATGTATATATATATATATATATATATATATATAAATCCTCTGTCTGACTCTATTCCTTAAGCAGTATGGAAGGTACAGTCTACACGTCTCAGGTAGAAATGAATCACTTATATACAGAAGTAGTTATCTTGCTAATAGTATGAAATCATCTATTTTTTACTCATGTCTTAGGAAGACAAAATACTTTACTATCTACTTTCACAGTATGATCAGGGACATAGGAAATCCCAAACAAAGTATAATTATTATCTGACGTTCTCTAAGTGCAGAAATTTAGTCCACTTTGTTAAACTTTATTTTGTGTCACTGTCCCTTGTTCAAATGTTATTTCTAATAAAGAACATATAATAAACACAGAAAAGACATACAGTCATCTTTGGAATCCTATTTAGATAGTCTTTCTTTGGGTGCTCATTAGTGATACATGGTAAGACTCTACCCTTGATTGGCAGAATTGAAAGGTGTCAAAGAAAGAGGGTGAAACAATCATACTTAAACACATCAGCAACCACACTGTGCAAAAACACTTACATAAACCACCTCAGACTTCATTACCACATTGTAGAAGAATAAAGTTCTTATTTTCTCAATATTCAGAAAGAGAAACTAAGGCTCAAAGATTCTGATTTGTCCAAAATACACACAGCCGATACAAATTTGACCCTCTCCAAACTCCTTTGCTTAGAAATTTGTTTTCTTTCTAGCACATACAGTCCAAATGCATTCCACAGGGATGTAGTATTAGAAAATTAAAAAGCAAATACTAACTAGAAACAAAGATAACTTTTATATATTCCACTTGGTTGCTTTGCAAGAGCTTTAAGGATAAATAAAAGATTGCAGAATAAGCCTCAATATCTAGAAATAAGCCCTCCAGTGAAACAAATCCATATGTAGTAAAAATTAGAACACTGTACATAAGGTAGAGAGGAGTATATAATGGCACAGGTGGACAATCTTTCAAAGTGAAAGAGATAATTGTAATTCTGCAGGGATGTACACCCTCCAGACCATGTGGCAGCTGCTCACTAGACCTCTGTCACATACTGCTCTGTATGCCCCTAAAGTCAGTGGGAGAAGGAGGGCTTCTTTCCCTTCTCACTAATCATCCTTGACATCAAGTTGGCACACCCATCAGAGATGGTCTATTTGTGGCTTTCTAGGTCAGCTAGCCACTGTGTGAGAAGAATGTCACTATTTATAGGTAGCCTGGGGTTGTAATTAGAGTTATTTTGCATAGTTTAGGGAGCTCTGAGATACCTGTGCTATCCCTGGAATTCAATTTGCACATGTGTTCCTGTGTTTTTTGAGGGTGGCAGGTTCAAGCTAAAGTTAAAGAAGCTTAAGAGTTAGGGCCCCTCACTTGCCTGGACCTAGCAAGGAAAGGTCTCAGTAATACCTACACATAGTCACATATTTCATAAAATTAATAAAACTACTATATTTGTGTATTCTATCTACTCTTTTACTATATTTTCCTTTCTGTCTACTGGTACTTTGTAGAATTGGCCAAAGGTGAATTCATTTAGAGATATATTAATTTGGATGTAATAGGATACATTCTTGTAGGTTCCACTCGCCTTCCTGTATATATAAATGATTGCTAATTAGATTGCCCAACTAGAAAATGTAAGATATGAGACTCAAACACTAAAATGAGGTATTAAGATGAAACTTTTCTAAGTTGTCAATAATCAGAGACAATTTTTTATCAACCCTGATAAAGACTTAATCAAATTTCTCTTCTCTGTAGAAAATAAAATTATCGTTCAGGATACTGTAGCCTAGATCTAGGTGAAAAGGTATTACAGAAGTATGTCAGGAATTTAGTCTGTGAATATAGTGTGCAATTTTTCTAGCACTTTTTGGAATATTTGTCACGTTTTCAAAATTTATATTTTGTTGTAATTTTTTTCATTTTAAATAATTTTGCTTTGAGAATTTTATATGATTTTTCTTTAAAAAGACCCCAAAAACTTTATAAGTTTTAACCTCTAAAAATCCTGAGTTTGCCTTTCTTGGAGGAGGATTTTAAAAGCAAACAAAGATTACTGATGTATTCTACAGACCTGAGTTTAGATGCTCTTAGACAGGGCCTCTCTCCCACTACAGAGAGGATTCAAAACATCTGGAGCGAAAGTGATGGTAACGAACTCCTTCCATGCTTCAGGTTTTAGCAAAGAAAGCCCTGAAGAGTCAGAAATGTGGCATTATGTGGTGGTTCCATGGCTTGGTTACCTTAGGCAATCACTGGCAACACACAGAATTCTTGGGGAAGTTGCTCTCAATTGACCAGCATTTCACAGGTGTTGATGCTGGACAGCTCAGTGGATCAATGACTCAGCCTGTGCTCAAGAGAGGTTGCTGGAAGGAGCTAGGTTGACCCTCAGGGAGTTCCTGTGAAGGACTACCTGAAACAGGATATCTGAAACACCCATTGGCAAGTCAGTGATAAAAGGCCAAGAAACATTCTATTCAAGCTATTGATCTATATGATGATAGGAGCTGGATGAGATCTAATGTACAGCAAATGCTAGGAGAAACCAAATTCTGGACATTTGTGGAGTGATTTTTTTGTTTGTTTGTTTTTGTCATTACAATGATTGTGCAGCATTATTGCCTTTTACTGGGCAATGATTTTAGATGGTCTTCAATGTGAAAAATGTCAAGACTAATCACAGAGTACTCTGTACACTGCACTAGTTTGTAATTCTCTGCTGAATATCAGCCTTGAATGGGCGATAACCCTATTTATAATTATTTTTGTTATAAAAATACAAAGTACTTTTACATGGTTTTAATATAACTGAATTTTATGCCATGAAAATTATGGAAATTTGTTTATAACTTCTGCAAGGCTCGTTCATCTCCACAAAGTATCATGACCCTATTTTGCAAAGCAGAGTGTGTCATTTCCATTACTAATATACTATCCCTAATTTATTCTGTATGTATAATTGTGACACTTATAGAGACTGTAACTTATTTGCATAAATTCACTTATTAATAATTGACCTCAAATTCTCAACTGTAAAAAAAAAATTAAGTCTTAACACCTATTCACTACAAGTATACACAAGCATCCATTTCATTACTTATTCTATTATGTTGGTTCCTGAACATGTACACACAGTCAAAAAAATAATTCAAAGATGTTTGCTTAGTTCTTTTGCCTATAGAAAATAGATTTCTCAAATACAAGAATGTAAGTTGATAAGTCTGAATAAAGTAATAATAGCAAAAGAGAAGGGGTTAGGCTGCAGTCTGGGGACAGTGAATCTTATTTACATAAATTTTTGGTAAAGTCTATGAGGTGGCAACTAACATGGAAGTCAAGTTAAGTTGCTTGAATTTGAATGGGACAGCAGGATACGAAAGGACACAATTTCGGTTGTTTATGGCTTCTCTAGAAAGCCTTGAGGAAATTAGGTGTGGGCATAAATGACCAGTCATCTGCGTATGTCCCCTCAGTTAGGTCTGCATCATTTCTTCACTAGAGGTTTTCAAATATTGACATGCATATTTAAATTCCAATTACTTATTTTTATTTCTCCTTTGAATTGCACTAAAGGTAATATATTGATTTTTTAGGAATTAAGTAAATAGATGAGTTATATTGTCTACAACTTTTATAAAGATAAAAAAGGACTTTACAAAAATATTTGCTATGAAAAAGGAATGTTGAGTTGGATAAGGCTGAGGACTATCAGCACCAAATGGAACAATGAAGGAGATTTTTCATGCAGAGTCTGGGATTCTGCCCTGATCTGTAGGCATTTCCTCCAGAAGAAAGGGGTGTCTAGCAGAGGGTCTCCAACATGAGAGGTATTCGACTAATGTTTAACAGATGGATGGATTTAAATAAAATGAAGTTTCACATCTCTCAAGTGACACTGGAGGAAGAGTAGAGTTTTGCTTTTTTTTTCTTCTTCTTCTTGGTTTGTTTTCTGTTTTAAGTAAAAAATCCTCTGAGTAAAAAGGTGATTTGAGAAGTCTGCTGTCTCAGAGAACTTGTAGGCAAAGAAATAAGTGGAAGAATTTCAACACTTCCCCCTCAAAAACCTTTCAGAATTGGTCGGGGGAAGCCCAACTGAGCATCTTTTAGAAATCAATCATTTTAAAGTAATTTTCAACTGGAATAAAAACAGAGGTAGCACTCATATGTTATAGTTAAGAAAGACAAGAATTTTCTTTCACTTCTAAAAACCAAAATTAACTAAGCCATTTGAGATGTGCTGTAGTCAAATAAATATATGGTTTCATAAAATGACTTAACAAATCTGAACAGTGCATTATAACACAGAGGAACTTCACGTACCACAGTGTAAGCATCACATTCTGTTAGTAAAAGTCACATAATAATTTTTCTCAAGATATAAATTGCTATACATATGTATATATGTATCTACATATTTATGTGTGGCTGGATAAGTGTGTATGTATACACACTTGTTTTCCTCCCAAAGTAATAAACACCCATGTCTGTACCAGAACCACAGTGATATTATCCTTGAAATATTTCTCAATGCTATTCATGTCATTGTATTAGTTAGGATTTCGCCTTATGAAGACACAGAGTACTCAATAATTTAGAACCAATAAGCAAGTATCATTCAAATTAAGAATTTTATTTATTAAAGTATACATAACAAATATAATAAATAAAACTTGGAAGAGATATTTGCAAAACATTTCACTAACAAAGAATCTGAATCTCAAATTTAAGTAAATTTAAAATACCAATAATAAAATTACAAAAAACCAAGAGAAGAAAGAGTGCATTTTTTAATAAGTGTGATAAATGAGCAAGTATGAAGATCATTCCTTAAGAAAAGTCAAATTCTTAAGTAATCATAGAAACACAAATGAAAATCACATTGAGATATCTTTAAAGCCACTAATGGGAAAACATTAAATTTCTGATGACATCAAGAATTGACAAATACAAAGAAAAATAGGGGCAATTAAGCATTAAGGGGAAGCATTGAGGATTGAATCATGACTTGGTGTAACCATTCTGGAAAATAGTATTGCATCAGCTGTTAAATAATAGGTGAATAATCTCTGTAACCAAGAAATTTCACGTGTGGCAAGAGTTTTGTTTTCAATAGAGAGAAAGACAAAAGGAAGAAGAAAAGGAGAGAAGAGGAGGAAAGGGAGAGGAGAGGATGGATCTAAATGTGTCTATCAACATAAAACAAATAAATATTCTGCTATTTAAACAACAAAATAGTATATAGTTGTGAAGATTAAAAACTGCCATTATGCTCATTTGTGTGATAAATTTTAAGCATCGTGTTAGGAGGAAAACATAAGTCACAGGTGACTACTTATATAGGTTCAAAGCAACAAAATTAAAAGTATATTATTTAAAGATGTATACATAGATTCTAAAAACATAATGAAATACAAGCCAAGGATAAATACAAATCCAGGTCATTTCTTGAAGCAGACCAAAGGCTATGTTCTAAGAAGGCATTCAATAAAGCTTGATAAGAATTAGCAATGCTCAATTTTTCAAGTTTATCAGTGATTTTATGTTTTTAATGGTTTGTTGGAGTTATACATGACAATAGAATATACTATGGCATAATTATTAAAGCATGAAATATAATTTGTTCTAATTCAGTCCCCAGTGGTCCCCCCTTCCTTTCTCTCAACTGTGGTTCCCTTCCCTCTATTGATTTTTCTGTTACTTGCTTATGTTTTTTTATTTATTTTTTATTTATAATAATTACAATTCATAGTGCACATACATAGCATCTTTTTACATACAACTGTTTGTATACAAAGTATAGTCGTACCATTCAGGTCTTCAATCATGCATTTAGGATAATGATATCCATCTCATTCAACCACCTTTTTTTTTCTCCCCCTCCCTCCCCCCTTACTCCCTCCCTTCCCCTCCCTTCCCTTTGACCATTCTAGTGTTCCTCTAATCCTCCTATGTACCCCCATCCAACAATAATGTGAATTAGCCTCCTTATATCAGAGAAAACATTCAGTATTTGGATTTTTGAGATTGACTAATTTCACTTAGCATTATATTCTCCAACTTCTTGTCTTCTGTATGTACATGCTGGTAAGATTTATTGTGGTTTATTCATTTATGTATGTACAAAGGAAAGTTAGGTCAGAGTCATTCCACTGTCTTTCCCTATCCCATTCCTCCTCTCTTCATTCCTCTTTGTCCACTCCTCTGATCTTACTTCTATTCTTTATCTTCCCCCTTATTTTGGATTAGCTTCCACATATCAAAGAAAACATTCAACCTTTGATTTTGGGGAACTGGCTTATTTCACTTAGCATGATAGTCTCCAGGTCCATCCATTCACTGGCAAATGCCACAAAATCATTCTTTTTTATGGCCGAGTAATATTACATTTTGTATCCATACCACATTTTCTTTATCTATTCATCCATTGAAGGGCACCTATGTTGGCTCCATAACTCACCTATTGTGAATTGTGTTGCTATAAACATTGATGTGGCTGCATCACTGTAGTATGCTGATTTTAAATCCTTTGGGTATATACCGAAGAATGGCATAACTGAATCATAAGGTGGTTCTATTCCAAATTCCTGGAGGAATCTCCACACTGCTTTCCAGAGTTGTACTAATTTGCAATTTCACCAACAATATATGTGTGTGCCCTTTTCCCCACAACCTCACCAACATTTATTATTCCTTGTATTCTTGATAATTGCCATTCTGACTGGAGTGAGATGGAATCTCAGGGTATTTTTAGTTTGCATTTCCTAAGTCCGAGAGATGTTGAATGTTTTTGTCATATATTTGTTGACCCTTCATATTTCTCCTTTTGAGAAGTGTCTTTGCCCATTTATTGATTGGGCTTTTTGTTGTTGTTGTTGTTGCTTTGTTTGTTTATTTATTTATTTATTTAATGTTAAGTTTTTTGAGCTCTTTGTATATCTTGGATATTAATGCCCTATGTGAGGAGCAAATGACAAAGATTTTCTCCCATTCTGTAGTTCTTCCCTTCACACTTATGATTATTTCCTTTGATCTGAGAAAGCTTTTCAATTTGATGCCATCCCATTTATTGATTTTTAATTTTACTTCTTGCACTTTTGGAGTCTTATTAAGAAAGTCAATTCCTGAGCCAACATATTGGAGTGTTGGACCTACATTTTCTTCTAGCAGGTGCAGAGTTTCTGGTCTAATTCCTAGGTCTTTGATCCACTTTGAATCAGTGATTTTATATTTAAATAAATAATTTTATTTTTCATAACACCTATGACTAACTCAGTTGCTAGATGTGTATTATGTTGTATACAAAAATATATAATTTTAGTAGAAATTATTATGCTCCAGTTTTAATAACAAAAATTTAACTTTATTTTGAATTTAACATATACAAAATCATTCTTAGTTAATATTATTTGTGTAGTCTCAAATTTCTAATCAATATTGGTTTAGGAGGGGAACATCAGTGTAGTATGTCATAATGCCACTGCTCAAGGTTTCAAGTCTAGAATAAGAGGGAAGTATTCTGCCGGGCATGGTGGTGCACGCCTGTAATCCCAGCACTTGGGAGGCTGAAGCAGGAGGATCCTGAGTTCAAAGCCAGTCTCAGCAATAGTGAGGCACTTAGTAACTCAGTGAGACTCTGTCTCTAAAAAAACAAAAAAAAGGCTGGGGATGTGGGCCAGTGGTTGAGTGTCCCCGAGTTCAATACCTAGTACTTAAAAAAAAAAAAAAAGGAAGTATTCATAAATAAAAAACTCCCAAACTACTGTAGGTTTCCTCTGGCTACTAACAAAAGGTAAAAGGATGTTGAATTCAAGTGATTTTGAAAGTTAAATGCTATGTGCATAAAAATAGTTCAATCAAGAAATATTTATAAAGAATGTAACATTATAGACTTTCATAATACATGGAATTTGGATATGGAAAATGCCCTCAAAAGCTTTGGGGCCAACATTTGTCGAGGCATGCTTCTTACCATGAGGTTCCATAAACAGTATGTAAGTCAGTTCAGCCTTCTGTGACCAGAGTACCTGACAAGAACAACTTAGAAGAGGAAATGTTTATTTGGTGCTATTTCAGAGGTTTAGTCTATGGTTGGCCAAATCCATTGCTCTGGACCTAAGATGAAACAGCACATCATGACAGAGTTCACACGCACACACACACACTTCACACTTTTCCAGTTCCTGTGCTGTGATTTTTCAAAATTTCCAACAGATAAGGAATCTGAAACCTAAAGCAGGCCCAAATTTGCAGATAGAAGAATTTGCACTCTAAGGACAGAAGTGATGAAAAACTATGAGTATAAAAGTATCTTGCTTCAATCCAACAATAACTTCCTATAATCCTGAGCAGTGGTACAGAAAATGCTGGAGTTCCTAGCTGACCAAGGAAGACAGAAAGTATAGCACACGACCTGTCAAGTCTCAGAATATTATTTATATTCAGCCCCACCTGGAATGCATGCTAACAGATACATAATAGTCTTCATTAAATACCACTGAATGAGCAAATGCACAAACCTACACACACAGGGAGGATTGCTGCTTCCCATGAATATCAAGTTTTTCAATAGGCACAACAGTTGCAGAGAAATTTCATGGTGGTAAGCTTGATATGGTTAGCAATTCCTTCTCCAAACATCTAATCAGGAAGGGTAAGCCAACCTGAGGCTTGGAGATTTCCAATTCCCCAGTAAAATTATATTTCATGTCTCCCCCCAAAATTACTACTGACACCTGTCAAAATTCCTTCAATTCAAGTAGCTCTTGTAGTTCACAAAGAGTCTACTAAAACTGCCACGTGCATATTTTTTAATTCTGCTTCCTAATTCATATATGCCAAGATTTAAACTTTTTAAGTACCATTATTAGTAAGTTGCAAAATGGCAAGTCAAACAAGTAGTGCATATTTTATAATCAGAGAACCAAACAAGTTTCAGTAAAGACTTCATTGTTCTATCCACCTATTTATTCTCCAATTCAAATGGCACTCTACTACTTAAAATATTGTCCAGTAAAACTCCACAAGAAAGTCTTATTTCCCAAGTCATCTGTCCACAACAACACCTACTTATAACATTCTTAATAATATGGTCATCTTATACCTCCCACCAGCATTAGGTCAAATGGACCTAAATCCTAGATAATATCTCACCATAATTTTTCCCAATATCTAAGTTGTGCCTCCATTGAAACAAACTCAAAACCAATTTTCCTTCTCAGACAGCCTATCTTGCCAGTTCCTGGCTTCTTACAGAGGCTTCGCTCTTGTCTGTAAATTACTAGTAGTTCCAATGATAGGCATGAATGAATGGAGAAGACTTACTACCAATCATTGTTTCTGAAGGTCAAAAAACTTTCTAAGCATTATTATACTCAGAAATAGCATAGGATGGCAAAATCCTTATTTCATTCATTCCCTTCCTCACTTTTTACTCAATGAGTGGTTGCCCTGCACATTAGGTGTTTAGAGTGGTTTGAAGTCCAACACTATCAGCTAGTTCCAGAATGGACACATTCCCATCATGAAGTCAACTATTTTCTGTCATTTGTCAGGCTGTTGCAAAGGTAGTAAAGGCCATCCAGTGCCCCGACAAGGTTCTTTTCACTGTACAATGACCTCACATGAAAATTATTAGTAACTAAGGATTGCTTAAAATATCCCTTAGCCTTTTGGAAGTTAATAAAAACAATAAAAAATAATCTGTGATTTAAAAATAGGGAAATTTAGAATATCTTTTGGGGGGTTTCTTCATTAAAACACTGTTAATCAAGCTTGCTCTTTCTTCCTAGCCTCCAGGAGGTGAGTATCTCTGCTCACCTATACACTCCCAGCCATGATGTTATGCCCAGGCCTAGAGTGATAGGATCAATTGACCACGGACTGAAACCTCTGAAACTGATCTAAGTAGCTGAAGGTCTTGCTGAGTCTAGTCTGGAACTTGTGATTCTCCTGCCTCAACCTCCCTAGTTGCTGAGATTTTAAGTATGTGCCTGGCATATAAAGAGACACCTAACTCCAGCTCTGTGATCCATCCACAGATGTGAACGAAGCCATGTGAAGGATGGTCAGGTTGCCCATTCCTGGGGCCAAGAACTCTCATGGCTGACTCTAGGAGCCATATGAGGTCTAGAGACCATCTGCATGTTACTTTAGGCAGGACCTAGGAGGGCTGGACTTGGGGACACGTAGGTGAAAGTAGGTGATTTATAATTGCTGCCGTCCTGTCCACCCCCTGAACTTGCTTAGTGCAGTCTTTGGGGAGAAACATCTGCTACTTAGGGTGTCAAGGAAGTAGTGTCCTGGGACAGCTCAGGGCAGCAGGTAGAAGAAGTCTGTGAAAACTGCCCAAACGTTTGACAGATTTTTCCTAGAGCTCAAAGAACACAGTAAAGTTTTATGGGAAGGGAGGCTGGATGGGAAGAGGGGTCACTGATGGGGGAGGGAGTAAGGGTCAGTGACTGAGGGGATGATATTACAGGATGAGACTATTGCCAAGGGACTACCTGATGCCCTTGAGGGTAAGCAGAGGTGGGACAGCAGGACCTCAGGGCTCTCTAGAAGAGTTTGGACAATGCTAGACTGATCCTCATGAGGGTGAGGGAGTCTATAACACCTCAGATACAGGAAAGAATCTCAGTCACTCATTACCTGGATGCTAGACAGAGCCGGAATGGACATATCTGATGAATGAAAAGGAAGAGCAAGTGAGCAGATAACTAGTGACCAGTTCTGAAAAGGCATTTCCCAAAAGCCAACAGAAGCTTAAAATAAACAAATAAATAAAAGAAAAAGAAACAAGAGCTGGTGGGGGAGAAAAGGAAAAAAAAAAAGAAAAGGCCTTCGATTGAGTCAAGCTAATGAGCAGCCTGTGCCCCAGCTGCTTGATGGAGGCCGGGGCCTAAGGATTAGATGACACTGACTCAAGGGAAAGATGCTGTAATGAGAATCAGAATCAGAATGATTTTGTGGGGGAGAAATGGGAGAAAGACCTATACCACATTCCTTTGCCTGGACTTTTTCCTCCTACTTATCATGCTGTTATCAGGATCCCACACCCAGCTCTGCCTATATGCCCCTCCCTCATGGTCCCCTCAAGTCCACTCCAGAAGCACCCTCCTCCCACCCCCATCCACTCTGGCTCCTCTACAGGTTTTATAGAGAAACCAACACTGTGATTTTGAAAAAAGCAACTGTCACATGGGTCTTAATTTGTATTTTTTAAAAGATAAGATTTTTCATTCTGGCTGTAAGTGTGATATATGTTCATTATGAAAAGTTTGGGGACTGAGAAGATAGTCAGTGGTAGAGCATTTACCTAGCATGTGCAAAGCTCTTGGTCAATCCCCAGAATTACACAGGGAAAAAAAGTTTTGAAAACTCAGAAAAGCATAAAAATGAATATAAAAACTACTGTCAGTCCTCAGCTCAAAGATAATTAGCTAACATGTCAGTCTGATGCCATTCTAATCAAATCTTTTTTATTAATTGGAACCACTTTGTGTCCTGGTTTATAAATTTTATGATAGAATTTATATTCCATAAGAACAGAATTTTAATCATGTAGTCACTCAATAAACACTCATAGGAAGAATAGATTTCATAACCTATTTCCACATAAAGCAAAGTGATAATATTTTTATTATTAATATATTCTCTTATGCCTTTTTTTTTCCCCTCCTATACTGGGGATGAATCCAGAAGTGCTTTACCACTGAATTATATCCCCGGCCCTTTTACCTTTTACTTGGAGACAGGGTCTCGTTAATTTCTGAATTTTGCCTCAAACTTGTGATCCTCTTGCCTCAGCCTCTTGAGTTGTGGGGATTATAGTTATGAGCTACTGTGACCATCTTATGCCATCGATTTCAGTGGTTATGCTATATTTTGTCCTGTGAGTACACAAACTTTTTTTTTTTGTACTTGGGATTGAACCCAGGGGTATTTAACCACTGAGTAATGTCCCCAGCCCTTTTTCTAAACAATATGTTATTTAGAGACAGGGTCTCACTAAGGTGCTTATGGCCTCACTAAGTTGCTAAAGCTGGCTTTGAACTTATGATCCTCTTGCCTTATCCTCCTGAGCCACTGGGATTACTGGTATATACCACTGTACTCAGCAAGTATACAAACATTTGCTTCTTTATCCCACTGATGTTAGATATTGAAGTTGTTTCAGATTTGCTCTATTGTAAATAATACTGTGCAGAACATCTTTGAGCATTTATACATAGCTTTACACACACACACACACACACACACACACACACGTATATATACAGAATTTTTTTTTTTTTTGTAAAGATGAATTTCCACAAGTGGGCCTGTTGGGTCTACTCTGCTTACTCAAAATTTCTATATTTTATCAAATTTTCCCCCCACACCCAAAAGGTGATCCCAACCCATAGCCTAAATCCTTTCCAATGGAATCCATGACCATGATTTAAACTTGGATATCTGATAAAAGGATGTATATTATTTTTATTGGTTTTTTATTTGATTACATTGGGGATTGACTGATATTTAGTAGCCATTTGTAGTTTTTATTTTCTATATTGCTTAAATGGCTTATTGTGAGTGTGTTTTTCCTAATTAATTTGTAAGAACTCTTCATAGTAAATACTTTTTTACTGAGAAAAAAAAAATTTAAATGCATGCTCTTAGTGATTAAAACACCTCAATTTCAGCCAGGCGCAGTGGCGCGCACACCTGTAATCCCATTACTTTGGGAGGCTGGGGCAGGAGGATCACGAGTTCAAAGCCAGCCTCAGCAATGGCGAGGCACTTAGCAACTCACTGAAACCCTGTCTCTAAATAAAATACAAAAAAGGGCTGGGGATGTGACCCAGTGGTCGAGTGCCCCTGAGTTCAATCCCCGGTACCAAAAAAAAAAAAAAAAAAAAAAAAAAAAAAAACCTCAATTTCCATTCCAGAATTCCAACTGGTGGTATGGATTAGAACTAGAACAACTTGAATCAACATCCCAGGTCAAAACTGTGACTT
Organism: Tamias sibiricus; assembly: GCA_025594165.1. Taxonomy (NCBI): domain Eukaryota; kingdom Metazoa; phylum Chordata; class Mammalia; order Rodentia; family Sciuridae; genus Tamias; species Tamias sibiricus. Next base: position 84,118,280 of record CM046660.1, read on the forward strand.
CATAAAAAGTAACACAGGATGTCTAAGCTACTTTTCATTCACATGTTCTCAAGACATTTTTCTTGAGCCTTCAGTGGTAATCCTGTTTAACACCACCAATAACAAGGATGTTATTGGCAATTTACCAAAAAATGAATAAAATGAAATAAACAAGCTGAATTGGATTCTTTTGACTTAAAAGTACTTTAATCTTTCTTTCCCAGAAGCAGCTGGAAAAAGGCAGGGACAACACAGGGCTTCAGTTCCACTTTGTTTTTCAGCCTGGCTGATTCCAGATGCTAGGATTACTTGGAAAATGTAATTAGTTTCAATTAACTAACATCTGGTCAAACATAAACATTATATTTGGGATCAGGTAAAGGAGAGCATTTTTCTACAGGGCAAGCTTATTTACAGAACAGTCTGAAGAGGATAAAGAAATCCAGTTTATGTCATTGAGGAAGAATTAGCTTATTAGAAGTGGCTTTTAAAATATATTCTCTGAGATTTTCTCCTTCTCTAGGCTTCTGGGTTAACTTCCAATATAATTACATGAACCAAAATCTGTTTACATAATACCAAGGCAAATCCTATCCCAGAAAACACCCATTCAGCTGACATCTCAACTCCAGCCAAGAGTTCATCTATTTCAAGGAAAAATTTAAATCTAGTTCCAATATAACAAAATAACAGTCCCCTTGGAATTGTCTGTAATAGGATTTGAGTGACTCTTCCATGGGATAATATGTATGAGGGTAGAATTTGGCCTCAGGATAGTTCCTCTGTATTATATAGGTGCTATATATAACAATATAGATGATAAATCTCTAATATGATGTGCTCCAGATAGAGATTGCACTGAACACAGTCAGGCTTAATGAGAGTAAAAGTCATGCTTTATACAACAGAAATCTTCTACATATGTGCTTTCAAGACCATCAGCATGCTATATGTCTATTCAAATTTGTGACTTTAGATAATGCATAACAGACAATGGGCTGAACATTGTCAACATAGACAACAGATTCCAATCTTAACTATAAGCTGGTAAATACTTTGTGTCCTGCAAAACCTAGGTGGGGAAAATATTTTGTTTCTTGTTCATTTCCATGTTTGCAATACTCAGGTAAAGTTACTTTTAATTATCATCCATAATATTTTCAACATTAAGGGGTTGAAAATTGAATGCTAATATAGCCTCAAAATCTGCCAAATAAAGGTTTTTAAAGCACTCAGTTGTCCAGTGCCACAGATTAGTTAAACTAATTGTGGACATCAAATTTGGGTTTCTAAACATAGCTTTTTCATATTACTTCTTCTATGCTTATGGAAGATGGTCACTGATAACAAATTTCAATCCAGTCAGTCTATTAGCATCGTGGCCATATCCATCATAACAGTTACACAGATCACATACATAAAATAAAAAACATGCAAAATCTGAGGAACGAATGCTATAGTAATTATATATAGTTTTAACCATTAAAAACACAACTTAAAATTTCCTTCTTCCCTTTGCATTTACACACAATTTTCCTATTTAGAAGCCAAAACTAACATAAACACACGTACAAAAGCCAATTGTCTTGGGGCTAGGGCTATGGCTCAGTGGTAGAATGTGAGTCTCACATGTGTGAGGCCCTGGGTTCGATCTTCAGCACCACATAAATAAAATAAAGGTATTGTGTCCACCTACAACTAATAAATTTTTTTAAATTGTCTTTTAACTCTGTTTATTCCTTACTATTTATCCTGAACTCTTGATATAGTAATTTATATTGACTCTCCATTCTCACATCACTTGCTCATTCTCAAACCATGCTCAGGTTTCATCACTTCACTGAAAACAAGTATTTCTCTAAGTTTTTCTTACATCCTGTTTATGCTAAGTTCAATAAGATGAGCTTTCCCTCCATTTGAAAACATTCTGCTATGTTGGTTTCCAACTGCCAGTCTCGCTTCTCTTCCCAGACCCTACCCACTCCTTTCCTATCTCCTTTGCTGCCTCTCCCGCCCCCCCTGGTCTTGGTAAGTGCTGACATTGTTGTAGGTTTCAACTTGATGCTCCTGTGTTCCCATGCTATGTGGTATCCATGGCCCGTTCCATTTATGACTTCTACCACCACCACCGCATGCTCACAAATGATAATACTCTGTCTTCAGTCCATATCTCCTCTCTAAGCTCCATATATGAATTTCTAAGTGCCTACTACCTGCTCTATGTGGTTGTTGTCTATATCCAAAACGAACCTTCTCAACTTTCCTTCTTGTGAACTAGCTTCTCCTGCTGAACTCCCAATATATTATACTTCATCATTATCCACACAAACTCCCAAACCAGAAGCAAAGAGAGTAGCCTAGTTTCTGTCTTCCTGACCGGTCCTGTCTTAGATCAGATCTTCATCTTCTCCCATTTGTGTAAGTTTGACAGCTTCACAATAGTCTCCTGGCCTTGACGCATGTCCCAGGCCCTAACAATTTACCTTTTGCAGTCTAATTGCAAAGATGACCATATTATTTTCTTAATTAAGTTTACAAGTGGCAATTAAATGTCTTCAGGTTAAAAGTCAAATTATTTTCCTTATGAAAAGGGACTCCTTTTTCAGGTCCATATCTCTATTCCCACTTGACGTTACATGCCACCAGAGACTGGTGTGTTAGATGTTTGGCTGGCCATTTTGTTACACTGGGAGCTATATTTTCTAGAATCCCCCTCCCTACAAAATTACAGACTAGACCAAAAGTTAGATCACAAGAGATATTGCAGGCAGGAGTAAAGGAATCACTGTTACATTCTGAAGGTTATTGAAGGGTAAAGGCTGTAAGAGACAGAGGAAGTGGTACTAGAAATTCCACCTTTGTCTCTTTCTACTCCATTTCCCTTTATGGTTCCTGGTGGTAGCTATGCAAGCTACCAAATGTCCACACACATTTATTTCAGCCCTTCTTTGCAGCTCTGGTCCAGATGTCTTTACTATCTCCAAGGTTTCTTGCCAGCTCCATAGCAGGTCCATTTAATAATATTTTTCTTTTCTAATCCTTCAACTCCTCCTTGAATCTGTATTTCCCAACACCTCCTACAATTGTGTAAAGTTTAATTCTTATGATAAAGTTCTTATTCCATAACACTCCCTGGGAAAAAACCTGACATATCTGATGCACATTATTCATGTAGTACTGATTCACTTGAGATCCTCTGAACATGCTCAGTTCACAAGTACTTGGGTCCTTGCTGTTGCCTTGGCCTGCTATTTATTTGCTAATGCTATGGTCCTCTTCTCCACATGATGCCTTGACTGAATTCCATGATTGCTTCCTAGCAGTTGGATTTTCCCAGTATGCACTGCTTGCCTTCCCCTGAAACTATTATAACAATTACCATAACATGTCATAATTATTAATATATCTCCTGTAACATTTCCTATAACATGAGATCCCCAAAAGTAGGTGCAATTCTTATATCAGTACCATCAAATCCTGGAACAGAGCTTACTAATGAAATACAAAATAGTAGCTAGATAAGAAATTACTTCAGCCAACCAAATTGTCTGGCACCCAGATATGGGATAAAAATCCTTGATATCTTCAAAGGTTTTGACTTCAAAAGACCCCACACCAATTCAGATGGGATCTCTGATAGCAAACAGAAAAACTTCAGAGTTTAAAATTCAAATACAATGAATGACTAAAAGACTGCTTTCCTAGTTCCAACTCATTCTCCAGCTTCTTTAAAACCTCCCCCGAAGTATACTGCATCATCTGCAGCAGTGGTATTCAAACTGGGTTCCTAAAATTGCAAGATTTTCATGGAATTACCTCAGTGGTTCCAGTAATATAGTGAAGGTAATCAATTCTGGATAGAAGAATGTAAAAGGCGATCTTTCTCTTTACTCTCAACACATGAAATTCCCTTGCAAGGTTTTGTTTGAAAACAAAAAACAAAACAACAAAAAAAATAAAATAAAAAAATAAACCATATCCTTTAAGATAAGTTAAAAATCATTGGTCTACAAGATGTCAAAACTTCTTAATTTTTTGTGTGGGGGGGGCAGGGGCCTTGAAATCATTTTTGAAATTGCTTTATTCTTTCTGCATTCAGCTTGTTCAATTGTTAGATTTTTTTAATTTGTTCATAATAGTTAGGATTTATTTTGACATAATTATAAATTCATGCAGTATAGTTTACTCCAATTAAGTCCTCAGTACTTAATCTTTCCCTCTCCTTCTCCCTCCCCTGTTCCCTTTCCTATATACCACTGATCTATTTATTTCCATTTTTTTAAATTAGTGTTTTATGGATTAACATAATGATGAGATTCACTACAGTGTATTCATATATGTACATTCAAAAGGTCAGATTCATTCCACTGATTTTCCCTTATCCCATCCCTCATCCCTTTCACTCAATCCCATTTTTCTACTCCCCTGATCTTTTATTTTGATGGAATCCCCCCATTTCTTTTCTCTTTTCTTCCTAAGTTCAGAGAACCTTCTACATATCAGATAAAACATTCAACCCTTACTCTGAGTCTAACTTATTTCACTTATAGTCTCCAGCTCCATATACTTACCAGAAAATGACATAATTTTATGCTTTTTCATGTCCGAGTTATGTTCCGTTGTGTATATATAACATATTTTCTTTATCCATTAATCTGTTGAAGGGACATAGGTTGGCTACATAGTCTGGTTATTGTGAATTGTGCTACTATAAACATTGATATGGCTGTGTCCCTGTAGTACGCTGAATTTATATCTTTGGAATATATAGCAAGGAGTGGGATAGCTAAGTTATGAGATAGTTCCATTCCTAATTTTTTGAGAAATCTCCATATTGCCTTCCAGAGTGGTTGCACCAATTTGCAGTCTCACCAACAATATGTGAGTATACCATTTCCCCCATATCCATGTCAACACTTACTATTTGTGTTCTTGATAATTGCCATGTGAGGTGAAATCTAAATTTGTTTTTGATTTGCATTTCCCTAATTGCTAGAGATGTTGAACATTTTTTCATCTATTTGTTGTCCATTTATATTTCTTCTTTTGAGAAATGTCTGTTTAGCAATTTTGCCCATTTATTTAGTGGGTTATCTGCTTTTTTCTTTCTGTTTTTCTTTTTCAAATTTATTTTTTATTCTAAGTTGTTAGAAATGACAGCAGAATGTATTACATTTCATATTATACTTGTAGAACACATTTTTACATAACTCTGGTTATATACAAAGTATATTCACAACATTTGTGACTTCATACATGCACTAAGGAAAATGATATCCATCTCATTCTACCATCTTTTTTTTTTCTTGAACCTTTTGCCCTTTCCCTCCCCCTCCCTCCCAATTGGCCATTCTAATGTTCCTCTAATCCTCCTATGCTCCCCATCCCAACCTGACTGTAAATCACCTTCCTAATATCAGAGAAAATATTTGGCATTCTGCTTTTTGGGATTGGCTAACTTCACTTAGCATTATATTCTCTTAACTCCATCCATTTACCTGCGAATGCCATGATTTTATTCTCTCTTATTGCTGAGTAATACTCCATTGTGTGTATATACCACATTTTCTTTATCCATTCATATACTGAAGGGCATCTGGGTTGGTTCCACAGTTTAGCTATTGTGAATTGCGCTACTATAAACTACAGGCTGTGTCCCTGTAGTATGTTGTTTTTAAAACCTTTGGGTAAAGACCAAGGAGAAGGATAGCTGGGTCATAAGGTGGATCCAATCCAAGTTTTCCAAGGTATCTCCATACTGCTTTCCATATTGGCTGCACCATTTTACAGTCCCACCAACAATGTATGAGTGTGCCTTTTTCTCCATATCCTCGCCAACATTTATTGTTGTTTGTTTTCTTAATAGCTGCCATTCTGACAGGTGTAAGATGAAATCTTAGAGTGGTTTTGATTTGCATTCCTCTAATTGCCAGAGAGGTTGAGCATTTTTTTCATGTATTTGTTGATTGATTGTATATCTTCTTCTGATAACTGTCTGTTCAGTTCCTTGGCCCATTTATTGATTGGGTTACTCACTTTTTTTTTTTTTTTTTTTTTGGTGTTAAGATTTTTGAGTTCTTTATATATTCTAGAGATTAGTGCTCTATCTGACATACATGTGGTAAAAATTTGTTGCCAATTAGTAGGCTCTCTGTTCACCTCACTTTTTGTTTATTTTGCTGAGAAGAAGCTTTGTAATTTGAGTCTATCTCATTTATTGATTCTTGGTATTAATTATTGTGCTACAGGATTCTTATTAAGGAACTTGGGGCCTAATCCAACATGTTGGAGATTAGAGCTTACTTTTTCTTCTATTAGGTGTAGTGTCTCTAGTCTAATTTCTAGATCCTCGATCCACTTTGAGTTGAATTTTGTGCATGGTGAGAGATGGAGGTTTAATTTCATTTTGTTGCATATGTTTTTCCAGTTTTCCCAGCACCATTTGTTGAAGAGGCTATCTTTTCTCCAATGTATGTTTTTGGCGCCTTTGTCTAATGTAAGATAACTGAAATTATATGTGTTAGTCTCTGTGTCCTCTCTTCTGTACCATTGGTCTACCAGCCTATTTTGGTGCCAATACCATGCTGTTTTTGTTACTATTGCTCTGTAGTATAATTTAAGGTCTGGTATAGTGATGCCACCTGCTTCGTTCCTCTTGCTAAGGATTGCTTTAGCTATTCTGAGTTTCTTATTTTTCCAGATGAATTTCATGACTGCTTTTTCTATTTCTATGAGCAATGTCATTGGGATTTTGATTGGAATTACATTAAATCTGAATAGTGCTTTTGGTAGTAGGGTCATTTTGACAATATTAGTTCTGCCTATCCAAGAACAGGGTAGATCTTTCCATCTTCTAAGGTCTTCCATAATTTCTTTCTTCAGTGTTCTGTAGTTTTCATTATAGAGGTCTTTCATGTCTTTCATTAAGTTGATTCCCAAGTGTTTTATTTTATTTTTTATGCTATTGTGAAAGGGTTAGTTTTCCTCATTTCCATTTCAGAGGATTTGTCACTGATGTATAGAAATGCCTTAGATTTATGGGTGTTGATTTTGTATCCTGCTACTTTGCTGAATTCATTTATGAGTTCTAGAAGTTTTCTGGTGGAATTTTTTGGGTCTTCTAGATATAAAATCATATCATCAGCAAATAATGATAATTTGAGTTCTACTTTACCTATTTGTATCCCTTTAATTTCTTTTGCCTGTCTTATTGCTCTGGCCAGCATTTAAATTACTATATTGAATAGAAGTGGTGAAAGAGGGCATCCCTGTCTTGTTCCAGTTTTTAGAGGGAATGCTTTCAATTTTTCTCCATTTAGAATAATGCTGGCCTGGGTATTAGCAAATATAGCTTTTATGATGTTGAGATATGTTCCTGTTATCCCTAGTTTTTCTAGTGTTTTGAGCATGAAGCAGTGCTGTATTTTGTCAAATGCTTTTTCTGCATCTATTGAGATAATCATATGATTCATATCTTTGAGTCTATTGACGTGATGAATTACATTTATTGTTTTCCATATGTTGAACCATCCTTGCATCCCTGGAATGAACCCCACTTGATCGTGGTGTATTATATTTTTGATATGTTTTTGTATCAGTTTTGCCAGAATTTTATTGAGAATTTTTGCATCTATGTTCATTAAAGATATGGGCCCGAAGTTTTCTTTTTTTGATGTGTCTTTGCCTGGTTTGGGGATCAGGGTGATATTGGCCTCATAGAATGAGTTTGGAAGTGCATGCTCTTTTTCTATTTCCTGAAATAAATTGAAGAGTATTGGTATCAGTTCTTCTTTAAAGGTCTTTTAGAACTTGGCTGTGTATCCATCTGGTCCTGGGCTTTTCTTGGTTGGTAGGCTTCTGATGGCATCTTCTATTTCGTCGATCGAAATTGGTCTGTTCAAATTATGTATATCATCCTGCTTAAGTTTGGGTAGATCATGAGACTCTAGAATTTTTCGATGCCTTGGGTGTTTTGTATTTTGTTGGAGTACAAGTTTTCAAAATAATTTTGAATTATTTCCTGTATTTCCGTAGTGTTTGTTGTGATATTTCCTTTTTCATTGCATATGTTAGTAATCTGAGTTTTCTCCCTCCTTCTCTTTGTTAGCCTATATAAGGGTCTGACAATTTTATTTATTTTTTCAAAGAACCAACTTTTTGTTTTGTCAATTTTTTCAATTGTTTTTTTGGTTTCAATTTCATTAATTTCAGCTCTGATTTTAATTATTTCCTGTCTTCTACCACTTTTGGTGTTGGATTGCTCTTCTTTTTCTAGAGCTTTGAGATGTAGTTTTAAGTCATTTATTTATTGACTTTTTCTTCTTTTGAGGAATGAACTCAATGCAATGAACTTTCCTCTTAGAATTGCCTTCATAGTGTCCCAGAGATTTCGATATGTCGTGTCTGTGTTCTCATTCACCTCTAAGAATTTTTTAATCTCCTCTTTGACGTCATAAGCAACCCTTTGTTCATTCAGTAGCAAATTATTTAGTCTCCAGGTGTTGGAGTAGCTTTTATTTCTTATTTTATCATTGATTTCTAATTTCATTCCATTATGGTCTGATAGAATGCAGGGTAGTATCCCTACTTTTTTATATTTGCTCAGAGTTGTTTTGTGGCCTAGTATATGGTCTATTTTAGAGAAGGTTTCATGTGCTGCTGAGAAGAAAGTGTATTCACTTGTTGAAGGATGAAATATTCTATATAAGTCAGTTATGTCTAAGTTGTTTATTGTATTTTTGAGTATTATAGTTTCTTTGTTCAGCTTTTTTTTGAAAGATCTATCCAGTGGTGAAAGGGGTATGTTAAAGTCACCCAGAATTATTGTGTTGTGGTCAATTTGACTCTTAAACTTCAAGAGAGTTTGTTTGATGAACATGGATGCTCCATTGTTTGAGGCATATATATTTATAATTGTTAAGTCTTGTTGGTGTATGGTTCCCTTGAGCAGTATATAGTGTCCTTCTTTATCCCTTTTGATTGACTTTAGCTTGAAGTCTACTTTATTTGATATGAGGATGGAAACCCCTGCTTGTTTCCTGTGTCCATATGAGTGGTAGGATTTCTCCCAACCTTTCACCCTTAGCCTATGGATGTCTTTTCCTATAAGATGAGTCTCTTGGAGGCAGCATATTGTTGGGTCTGTTTTTTTGATCCAATCTGCTAGTCTATGTCTTTTAATTGGTGAGTTTAGGCCATTAACTTTCAGAGTTATTATTGAGATGTGTTTTGTATTCCCAGCCATTTTTGTTTATTTTTGGTATTTACCCTGACATGGTTGCTATTCTGATTGTTGTTGATTTTTTTTTTTTTTTTGGTGTAATACTTCTATCTGTTTTTTTCATCATTGTTTTTCATTTCCTCTTCATGGGATATTTTGCCGAGGATGTTCTGTAGTGGTGGCTTTCTACTTGTAAATTCTTTTAACTTTTGTTTATCATGGAAGGTTTTTATTTCGTCCTCAAATCTAAAGCTTAATTTTCTGGGTATAAGATTCTTGGTTGGCATCCCTTTTCCTTCAGGGCTTGGAATATGTTGTTTCATGATCTCCTAGCTTTGCGTGTCTGAGTTGAAAAGTCTGCTGTATTACTAATTGATCTCCCCCTATATGTCATCTGATTCCTCTCTTTTGTGGCCTTTAAAATTCTATCCTTGTTCTGTATGCTAGGCATTTTCATTATAATGTGTCTTGGTGTAGATCTGTTGTGATTTTGTACATTTGGTGTCCTATAGGCTTCTTGTATTTGGTTTTCCAATTCATTCTTCATGCTTGGGAAATTTTCTGATATTATCTCATTGAAGAGGTTGTGCATTCCTTTGGTTTGAAACTCTGTGCCTTCCTCTATCCCAGTTACTCTTAAATTTGGTCTTTTGATGCTGTCCCATACTTCTTGGATGTTCTGTTCATGGTTTCTTACTATCTTCATTGTGTGGTCAACTTTATTTTCAAGATTATATACTTTGTCTTCATTGTCTGAAGTTCTTTCTTCCAGTTGATCTAGTCTGTTGGTGATGCCTTCAATTGTGATTTTTATTTGGTTAATTGTTTCCTTCATTTCAAGAATTTCTGACTTTTTTTTTTCAGAGTTTCTACCTCTTTTTTGAAGTAATCTTTTGCTACCTGTATTTGCTCTCTTATATCTTTTTGTTGTAGTAGTCGATTTTTGCCTGTATTTGCTCATTTAGGTCATTCTTTGATTTACAGATCATTTTAATTATGAATCTTCTGAACTCCTTCTCTGACATTTCATCAACTTCGCTGAGCATGGTTTCTGTTATTGTAGAATCCTGGTTTGTTTGGGGTATTTTCCTCCCTTGTTTTTTCATGTTGTCTGTTTACCTTACTTTCTTGCAGTGTAGATCTTATTTATTACAGTTTCTTCCCTGTATTCTTATAATACTCTTGCAGGTTGTCTGTGCCTCCCCTTAGTGCTGGACTATCAAAACCTGCCACTGATCCTCAAAGTATGCTACCTGGGGCTGGGTCCACGGTGCTTGGTGTGGTTTGAACTGGTTGAGTCTTAGTTCCTGTGGTGGTCTGGAGCTAACCAGGCTGGTTTGAAGGTCAGTGGGACTGCCCTGGGCCCACCTGAACTCAAAGCAGAGTTGGTGTGTCTGTCCTTGCTGTCTCATGCTCTCGGGCAATGGTTGGCTGGGCTGGCTGGAGCCTGGTCGCACACCAGTGGGGGGTCAGGGGAACTGACCTGGGGCTGATTGTGCTCAGGTGAAAGTCAGCTGGACTGCCCTGGGCCTGCTTGGGCTGAGGCAGAGTTGGCAGTTCTGTCCTTGCTGTCTCCTGCTCTGGGGTGGAGGGGGGTGGGACTGGCTGGAGCCTGGGCCTGGTGGCACTCTAATATAGGACCCCGGGACTGCCCTGGGCCCGTCTGAACTCAAAGCAGAGTTGGCTGGTCTGTCCTTGCTGTCTCCTGCTCTGGGGCAGAGGTAGGCGGGGCTGGCTGGAGCCTGGTTGCACACCACCTGGGCGGGGAGGGGCCGGAGGGAATGACCTGGGGCTGGTGGTGCTCTGGTGAAGTTCAGTGGGACTGCCCTGGGCCTGCCTGGGCTCAGGCAGAGTTGGCAGGTCTGCCCTTGCTATCTGCTGCTCTGGGGTGGAAGGCGGTTATCTGCTTTTTTGATGTTAAATGTTTGAGTTCTTTATATATTCTGGATATTAATAATCTGAGGAGCAGATGACAAAGACCTTCTTCTATTCTGTAGGCTCTCTCCTCACATTCTTAATTGTTTCTTTTGCTTTTCAGAAGCTTTTTAGTTTGATGGCATGCTAGCTAGTGATTTTTAGTTCTATTTCTTATGCTTTATGGGTTTTTCTAAGGAAGTTGGTTCTTTTTTTTTTTTTTTTTTTCCTGAGCCAGTATGACGGAATGTTGGGCCTACATTTTCTTCCAGTATTGCAGAGTTTCTGGTTTAATTCCTAGGTCTTTAATTCACTTTGAGTGGACCTTTGTGCAGGGTGGAGATAGGGGTCCAGCTTCATTCTTCTATATCTAGATGTCCATTTTTCCCAGCACTTTTTATTTAACAAACTATCCTTTCTCCAACATATGTTTTTGGCACTTTGTCTAGTATCAGATACTATGTGAATTTGTCTCTGTTTCTCTGTTCTGTTCCATTGGTATTCAGCTCAGCTTTGGTGCCAGTATCATGCTGTTTTTGTTACCAAAGCTCTGTAGTAAAATTTCAAATCTAGTGTTGTTATGTCACCAGCATCTCTCTTTTTGCTTAGGATTGTTTTGGCTATTCTGGGCTTCTTATTTTTCTGTATGAATGTTAGTACTACTTTTTCTAATTCTGTGAAGAACATCATCAGTATTTTGATGGGGATTGCACTGAATAATGGTTTTGATACTATGGCCATTTTGATTATATTAATTCTGCCTTTCTAAGAATATAAGAGGTCTTTCCATCTTCTAAGTTATTCTTCAATTTCTTTCTTCAGTGTTCTATAATTTTCATTGTAGAGGTCCTTCACATTCTGTTAGATTAAATCCCATGTATTTACTTTTTGAGGTTATTATGAATGGGATAGGTTTTCTAATTTCTTTTCAGACCATTCATTATTAGAGTATAGGAAAACAACCAATTTATGAATATTAATCTTGTATCCTGGAGCTTTACTAAATTTGTTTATTATCTCTAGAAGTTTCCCATAGTTTTCTGGGTCTTCTAAATGTAGGATCATCTTGTCAGCAAACAGGGATGGTTTTACCTCTTCTTTTCCTATTTGTATTCCTTTAATTTCCTTCCCTTGCCTGATTGTGCCAGCTAAAGTTTCAAGGACTATGTTGAATAGAAGTGATGAAAATGGACATCTTTGTCTTGTTTCTGTTTTAGAGGAAATTCTTTCAGTTTTTCTCCATTCAGTAGATGTTGGCCTTAGGTTTGTCATAGCCTTTATAATGTTGAGGTAAATTCCTGCTATCCCTAGTTTTTCTAGTGATTTAAACATAAATGAGTGTTGTACTTTGTCAAATACCTTTTCTACATCTATTGCTATAATCACGTGATGATTCTTGTCCTTAACTCTATTTATGTGATGAATTACATTTATTGATTTGCATATGTTGAACCAAGCTAGCATCACTGGGAAAAAAACACACTTGATTATGGTGAACTATCTTTGTAATGTATTTTTGTATGTGGTTTGCCGGTATTTCATTAAAAATTTTGCAACTATGTTTTTCAAGGATATTGGCCTGAAGTTCTTTCCTTGATGTGGCTTTGTCTGGTTTTGGTATCAGAGTGATACTAGCTTCATAGAATTACTTTGGTAGTGATCGCTCCTTTTCTATTTCATGGAATATTTTGAGGAGAATTCTTTCTTCTTTTAAAGGTTTGGTAGAACTTGGCTGAAAAATCCATCTGGTCCTGAGCTTTTCTTTGTTGAAAGGCTTTTGATGGCTCCTTAGGTTTTTAAAATAAAGTCCAGACTCCCATTAACTTTTCCCTTTTTAAACTCTGCATACCTTTCTCCTGTCTCCTCTCCACCTTTACATTTTAGAAGTTCATGAAGTAGGTCATGTTGTCTTATGTAGTCTCTGATTTAGTTCATGGTATTCCCACTACCCTGGGATGCATGCCCCAGTTCTCTTTGCCTAATGAAGAGGCAGAACATCATGGTGAAAGGATATGGCAAAGAAAAGCTGTTCAGCTCATAGCAGCTGGGAAACAGGGGGGTGGAGAAAGAGATAGAGAGAGAGAGAGAGAACCCAGGTGGAGGCAGGGAGAAATATTTCCCAAGGGCATGCCCCCAGTGACCTACTTCTCTAGCTATGCCCCACCTACCTACTGTTACCACCTAGTAGTCTATTTAAATTATAAACCCATCAAATTGATTAATCCACTGATGAAGTTACATCTCTGGTAATCCAATCTTTTCTCCTCTGAACATCGTTACATTACCTAACACATGAGTTCCTTGGGGGTCATTTTTAGATCTAAATTGTAACAACTGTGGAGCAGCTTTCATCCTCTCCACTTCTGAATTGCCCAAATACATCCCCCCATCATAATTCAGCATTGCATAACATTATTTTTTCCATGGCTACTCAACATTCAATTGTGAATGCTATAATCATCTTTGTACAGTTAGTGTTCATTGAATGAAAACTTCTACCTATCAAGACCAGAATTCATCAACAAATTTTAGATTAAAGTAAGAGAAGGAGAAAAAGAAACAGAAAGCAACACGGTTCATTTAGCTCCAAGAATGAGCTGATTCCAGCATATGTCCCATGTAAGTTTCTGATGCCCATACAATTATTCCCATTTTACAATTAGGAGAGTTTGGATCATAGAAGTTACATAAATCATGTGCGATCAGGTAACTAGGAGGGAGTTAAAAGTATTAGATTTCAGGATTGCCTAACTTCAAAGTCTGAATCTTTATGCTGTAATACACATAAATAACATACATCAATGTGTATCAAGTTGTGACACCAAAGAAAAATATCCAAGAAAGGACATTTGATCTACAAATGTTCTCCCATAGTACTTTAACCTGTTTGAATTTCTCAAATTTTTCTGACAACTAAGATTAAAAATAAAACATGCTTTTCAAAGAACAGCAGCTTATTTCTAAGTATATACCACCTACTCAGTCAATTTAATAAACATTTATTTAGCACCAACTAAATGCAAGTCATTGCATACAGCCTTAGGGGAGACATAAAATGAGAAAGGTATGATCTTTGCCCTCCAGGAGCTCATAATCTAAAAACATGCCTTAGCAGCTCTGAATGGAGGCAGATGGTGATAAGTGCTATAATAGAGGCACTTACAACGTGCTAAGGAAGCATAAAGCAGGGAGAGATTAATTCCAACCGTGGAGTAATAAAACACCTTGGTAAATGTATCTTTCACTACACACCAAAAAAGTCTTTTATGACCCAAGTCAAAGGATGCATTTCTTTGTAAAATACCAGAGCGTATTCAAGAAACTAATAGACATGGCTTTTGTGAGCAAGAATGGAATTTAGCTACAATGGAAACAGCTCCTACCTATGTGTGTTTTCCACAGCAATTGGAGAAAACCCACAGGTCTATTTATTTAAAGAGCCCTCAGTCTATTTAGAAAAAACTGTACATGGTTCTGCCTACAAATCCATGTCCATTCATAGTATTTCTTTTCAGCTCACTAGTATACTTAAAGTGAGACTTTGAATAGTCAATCTTGGAGTTGGAAAAGCAGGAGACTTCAAAGCATACAGCTCAGCCTAACAAATGATGGATGAAGGGAAAGGAATTTTTTTTCTTTTTTTAATTTTAACAAGAAGCAACTACATCTTAGCTAGTTGACACCTTGCTTCAAAGTACTTAAATGACTGTGAATGAAGCCAACAATTCTAAAGACTTCCTCTATGTGCCAAGTAGATTTATTAGGTGCCAGCACCACTGGACCAGCCTAAAGTGGTTAGACTGGGAATAAAAGTGAAAGCACAGGAAATTCCTACAATTTCATCACTGAAGCATCAACATACAGAATCTGCCCTGCTGCTTAGGAGTCAGTAGCATGCTGCATACACAGGGAAAAGCCATCATTCACACTAATGATATTTTAAAATAAGGAATCCTTTATTTAGTGTGCTTTTTAAAAAGTTAACAGTTTTATTAAGGAGCCTATATCCACGGGAAAAACTGTAAACTAATAAAGGTCAAAGTGTTATTATTTCTAAAAACCATCTCCCTGGTAAGATATTCATGTCATAAAACAGAAAACAAGTTGGGATTTGCCAAAAGCTATTGGGCCAACAAAAGCTTGTGTTTGTGTGAAATCTCAAATCTGCTTTTCGACAGAACAGGAAATTGATGGGAAGTATCCATGACCTTATTGCCTTCCAATTTCTTTGAGCCCTTTCTACTTCAATTATTCTCTTTCTCCAGCATCCTCAATCTTTCATTTTTTAATATCAGCTTCCCTTATAGTTTCAGTTCTGAAAATGTTCTTCTTATTTTCAGGGGGAGAATTCATTGCTAGTAATATATTGTTATAATAGATATTTTCTTTTTAATTGTAACAAGCAGTTTATAATAGCTGCTTCTATTTTTTCACTGTCTTTCTCCTTAATGTACTTGGTTTGGCTTTGTGCCACCTATTGCCACTGTACTGAAATATTCTGTATTTACCAATTGCACCCTCCAAATCTGATAGCCAGTTCCTATTTCTTATAAAGGCAACTCTAATACTGCTTGTTAAGTAGAAATCATTTCTTTCCACCTCTTAATGACTATAAGAGGGCTTAATTAACATACATCTGGGCTTTCAATTGTCCTTTTAATTCAACCTAACCTTGGAGAGGTGATGTAACTTATCTGTTCATAAACTTAGAGGAAAACTAGCCTTGTTGAGCTTGTCTCCAGTTCCTCCTTCTTTGGAGTGAAGTTGCCTGCAGAAAATTTGAGATCCTCTATGATATCCCATACTTAGGTCTTACCCATTCAGGCACCCATATAGGCCTAGCCAGAAACAGCATTGACTGTGGCAAGACCAGTAAATTGTCCCAGCAGCTTGGAAAGCTAAGATAGGAGGATTGCAAGCTCAAAGCAAGCCTCAACAACTTAGTGAAGCTCTAAGCAACTTAGTGAGACCCTGTCTCAAATTTAAAAATAAAGTGGGAAGGGGTGGTCTGAGGATACATCTCAGTGGTAAAAACACACCTGGATTAAATCACTAGTACCACCACCACCACCAACAACAACAAAATCAATAAATTGCTCTTACTCTAGCATCCTACGAGCAGGCTCATTTAGATCTCATGTGTCTCTTGGCAGAGTAAATTGGTAGAGTTCTTTTTGGTTTGTGCTTATTTGTTCTTCATTTTCTGATATATACCTATTGTTCTTCCCACTTCTGCTATTTCCTTCTTTATTATTTTTTATTTATATTTAATAATATTTTTCTTTCCACAAAGATGCCATGTTGAATAATGTTTCACTTTTCCCTCCTTCCCGCTCTCTTACTCTCCTATATATATGCCATGAATTATGCATGCATGCATACATATTATCTTTACATATATACATTAATATATTATACCTACATGCATACACACATGTATATACATATATACACATGTTCTTTCTTAAAGAGCTTTATAGTTTATATATATATATATATATAGTTATACATAGTAGTGGGTTCATCCTGACAAAAATCATATATGCATGAAATTTGATTTCAGTTCCCAATCTCCCCCTTTCCCTCCCTTTACCCTTTCCTCCCTCTTTTTCCCCATTCTTCTTCCTGTACTTTGCTAGACTTCTTTTTGCTTATCTATTTATATTTGACTGGTTCTTTTTACTTCTATATAAAGGTGAAATTCCCTATGGTGTATTTATATGTGCACATAGCATGATTTTTTAAGAATTCATCCTACATCACCTCCTCTTTTATTGAGCATGTGTAGGAAGTTCATTTTTCCTTGCATTCAAATCATGAGACAGTACCTTCTACTAATGTTCATGTTTTCCAATTAAAAGCAACCATTAAACCAAGCATTCAGCTTTAATGCAGTGATCCTAGATGTCGAGCTCACTGTTTTGAAGCATTTGGTAATAACTTACTCTACAACATCATTAACTTTCAGAGCATTATTTGTCTACTCTCATAATTATAAAATAATTATCAAGAAACTTCAACTATTTATGAACAATCTACAGTGGATTAGCCATAATATTAGATATACAAGAATAGTGAAATGACAATATGAATCTATTCCCAGGGAGTTTACATTCTAGAAGGAGGCATATATTGAACGCCCATAATTACAAAGTGTGACAAGTGTTGTGAAAAAAGAGATGCTATTATAGGAAATAATAGAAGAGACTGCTTTACATTGTTACAGAAGGAAATGTCTCACTAAGGAAGTACATGTAACCTGAAAACTGAAGAATGGGATTAGTTGAGAGTAGGAAGAAATTAACAGTTAGAAGTTAGTTCTACCACACTAAAGTGATATACATATGACTTGCATTCAATTCAATTGCAAATTATATATGCTACAAAACAAAAGAAATTAAATATCATTGGAAGACAAGCTTGTTCGAGAATAATGACAGGAGAGATATTATCCATTACAACTTTAAGATACATATGCGTGTATATAAACACATACATATATATACACATGCATGTGTATATTTTCTTAAGGAAGTTCACTAAGCATAATGAATGTATAAAATATAATTACCCAAATTTCTTAGGATCAAGTTTTTAAGAAATCTGAATCTCTGTCTATCCAGGAGGCTTAAAAATGGACCTGCATGGACACAAGATCAACATTCATAAATCAATAGTATTTCTATACTCTAATAATATATCTGCTACAAAATAAATCAAGAATACAATCTTGTTCACAATAACCTCACACACACACACACACACACACACACACACACAAATCCACACACAAAGGAACAAATCTAGCCAAGTAGGAGAAAGACCTCTTCAATGAAAATTGTAGAACACTAAAGAAAGAAATTGAAGTAGACCTTAGAAGATGAGAAGAACTCCCATGTCTTGGATAGGCATAATTAATAACGTCAAAACAGTCAAATTATCAATAGTGTTATACAGATTCAATGCAATTCCCTTAGAAATACCAATAACATTCTTTATAGACCTAGAAAAAAAAACAGTCCTAAAATTCAAAAATAGTAATTTATTGGTATTAAAATAAGCATAAAGACCAATGGAATAGAATAGAAGACACAGAGACAAACCCATATAGTTTCAGTCATCTGATATGCAACAAAAGAGACAAAAATATATAATAAGGAAAAGACAGCCTTTTTAACAACTGGTGTTGGGAAAACTGGATAGCCATATGTAGAAAATTGAAACTAAATATCTATTTTTCTTACCTTGCGTTAAATTCAAATCAAAGTGGATCAAAGACCTAGAAGCTAGACCAGAAAATTTACAACACTGGAAGAAAACCAACCATGAGCACTGTAACATATTGGTGCAGGAACTGACTTCCTTAACAAGACTCCTAAAGCTCAAGAAATAAAACCAAGAATGAATAAGTGGAATGCTATCAAAGTAAAACACTTCTGCAAAGGAAATGATTAAGAGCATGAAGAAAGCACACCAAATGGGAGAAAATCTTTGTCAGCTACTCTTTTGACAGGGGATTAATAACCAGAATATATAGATAACTTGAAAAATAACAAGAAAACAAATAACTCAACCAATAAATGGGCAAAAGAACTAAATAAAAATTTCTCAAGAAATACAAATAGCCAACAAATAGATGAAAAAATGTTCAATATCTTTAGCAATCAGGGAAATTAAATGCAAATCAAAACCACATTGAGATTTCACCTCATTTCAGTTAGAATGGAAACCATCAAGAATACATATAAAAATAAATGCTGGTGAGGATGTTGGGTAAAAGGTACACTTATACACTGCTGGTAGGACTGCAAATTAGTACAACCACTTTGGAAAGCAGTATGAAATTCCTCCAAAGACTAGGAATGAAACCACCATATGACCAAGCAGTCTTACTACTACTTGGTATTTATTCAAAAGAACTAAAATCAGCATACCACAATGATAAAGGCACATCAATGTTTACAGCAGTGCAATTCACAATAGCCAAGATATGGAACCAACCCAGGTGCCCATCCACAGATGAATGGATAAAGAAAATGTGGTGTAAGTATACAATGGAGTTTTACTCAGCCATGAAAAAAATGAAATTATAGCATTTCCTGGTAAATGGATAGAACTGGAGAACATCATGCTAAGTGAAATGAGCCAGACTCAGAAAGTCAAGGGTAGAATGTTTTCTCTCATATGCAAAGCTAGAGCAAAGAAAGAGAAAAATGGGGAAGGAAGTATCCCAGGAAAACAGAGGGGAGATCAGTGGAATAGAGGAAAGGGATTGAGGGGGAAAGAGGAGAAACAAGAAAAAGGAGGAACTGTGGAATGAAATTGAACAAATTCTGCTTTGTACATATATGAATATACCACAGTGAATTCCATCTTAACATGTATCTATAAAATACCAATTAAAAAATCAGTATCTAGATAGAAAGAAGATCACACGAGTAGAGGAAGGGGAATAGGACAAAGGAGGAGAGGAAGGAAAGAAGCAGCACTAGGTAATGAAAAGGAGCAAAATCTATTCCATGCATGTATGATTATGTCAAAATAAACCCATTATGCATAAATACACTATACTAATAAAAAACCTTTATAAAAGTAGACCTGCACCAATAGTTATAACACATAACTTTCATGGCATTCATATTATAGCCACTCTTTCCAAAGTTCATTCAAGGTATGAAATTAACCCCAAACCTACCAACTCTACTACCCTTCAAAATAAAAAATGGTGATGATAAAAAGGACAACACCAGTTTCATGATACCAGAATAAACACTGCATTCAGATGGGCTTAAATTCAAATCTCAGATATGATTTCACTTTCTCTTAAAACTGAACACCTAAGTTTAAATAAATGTTTGTCATACTGTGACAGCAGCCTCTAGACAATATTCCTATTTGGTCCCAGAACAGCACATTGCAACTTAATCTCTACGTCTTATGGCAGGTGTACAACCATGGAGTCTTATATTGACAGGGACCAGGGGACTGCCTCAGACTTTCTCCATGTAACACTTTATATCTAATAGCAAAGGCTTAATTACCCACATCATTGTCACTGTTTCCCTCCAGGACATTCCTTTTTTTAATTTATGAAGTCTTTTGACAAATAACAAAATTATTATGTTAAAACTAGTTCAAAAACTTAAGATATCTGTTGGAGTTAAAAGAATCACAGAATGTGTTTAAAATGTAGTTCAATACCAGATTTCTTTCATAGCTTAGTGTGTATGTTATGAATGTAAGTTTCTAATTAATATGTGCAGCTGTTCACAGACATGAAATCAATAGCAAATATACCAGTCATTTTTGTTATAACAGTATGTCTGAATTCTGAACTAAGTTGTGATTTTGTGTAATACTTAGGCAATTTCCCGTGTTATGTGCTTAGGAACAATTTTAGACATTGGAAAGTGCAGCCCAGGTTTTCATCTAGATTTCACACTCCTCAGTACCTCAGGCTAGAGTGTATTCCTAAGGGAACTGGTGCTCAGAAAGAATAGCTCATTTTCCTTAATACCAGTTAAGGCTTCAACTACACAGTTAAGAATGAAAAATGAATAAACAAATTGGACTTGCCACACCAGTCAGAGAAGCAGGGAAGGAGAACAAAAAAAAAGAGTGAACATGGCCTTGTACCATTGGTACGACAATGCTGAAAGTGCACAGATGAGAAAAGTTACTTATACCTCCATTTTCCCAACATGGAGACTGACGTAGGTATTCGTCAGAAAAGGACTTCCACGCACCCTTCCTGCTGCTTGCTCTGATAGCTGACGCAGGACTACATAGAGACTGCTGACAATATCACATGCTAAATTCATTTTGTGCTTTGGTGGGCATGATTTGTTCTCCTGGCAGAGACAGAAATTCACTAGGGACACAAATAAGACTGTCACGCTCATTCCGCTCCTGTGCTAAAACAGATTGAAATGCCAATGTTGCTGGGCGGGGTTGGTGCACAAAGTAGTAGTAACTGGACCACTGGGTCTTCTTTCTTAGTTAAATTAGGGGGAACAGCAAAGGAAGGTATCTTAGCCTCTTTTTATTCAGGAGAAATACTCAACACACATCACCAAATGCAAAGAGAAAAAGAAAGGAAACCCATTGTGATCCTCCTAAATACAGGTTTAAAAGGTTTTGGGAAACTTCAGCCTATATATTGGGCAGTACCATCCCACTCTGTAAATGAGTATCTACTTTCATTTCTTCCCTTGTTTACCCAACTCCTCTTCACAAAATACTCTCCCACCTTTCACCCACAGGCATCCTCCCTCTAAAGAGTTATTTCACCCTATTACCCTTCTGCAGGGCTACTCAGGCACAATTGTCACTGACAGCCTGTGAAATTGTCATCAGATAATCACCATCAAGGTGGTGCAGAACTTCTGTCAAGAGCAGCCGTATGGACTTCAGCCTGGAGCCCTGGGGAGGTGGCACTATCTGGCACTATCAGTGGTCCTCTGTACTTTGAGAGAATCCTGATTCAGGAGTTTAATGATCAGTCCTTCCTGGAACGAAATCTTCTGAGACTTCCTGTAGAGAAAGGGAGCTACCTGCCTAGCCATTTGTGCACAGTACTTAACTGCCACAAGAATAGGAGTCCTTAATATGGGTGATTCACACAAACCAGAGGGAATACGAGTGCTACCATCATTTACACATCATTAAAGAAAACCCCACGGCAAAGGGCAAGATGCTCTTCGGCAGCAGGGACTGTGACAGTAGTGAACCAAACATTGTGTAGCAAATCCCAGTCTTGTCATTCTTTCTTGTCTCCTGAGTTCCTTTACCCTGCTGGTCTGAGACAGTGTTTGGAGGCCCCACAGCACAACGTGTTCTGTTCAGTGCTCTTGCTCCAATTCACAGATGTTGTTAGGGGCAAGGGCAGTTTTCATAAGTCACATCAGTCTATTAACCTTTAGAATATTGGTATTTTCCAGTCTTACAGGTAAATAAATATTATAAGAATTGCAGACAGACAATCCCCAGTATGCATCTCAGAGACCAGCATTTGAAGTCATCAGGCTTGGCTTAGAAAGGGCAACTGCCTCCAGCTTCCCTCAGAGTGCCTCTCAACAGGCAACCAACAGAAAGAGCATTTCAGTTTGCCTTTCTCCTTAGCTCAGAGATGTACAGTGAAGTGGATCAATGCAGTGCAATTAACAAATATTCATCGAATGCTTACTGGAGGTAAAGGCAAATTGTGTAGTGATCCAACAAAATCTAAAAGGAGGGAACAGGAAACAGGAGCAAACAAACCATATGTTTTGTTTATTTATATTTACTTAACCCTATGATTTCTATATTAGCAGTAAATGGATTTGAAATAGGCTGTTATAGTTTAGATCTGGAATAGGCCCCAAAGCCTCATGTGTTGAAGACATGGTCCCCAGCGCAGCAATGTTCAGAGGTGAGGCTGTAGGGAAGTGATTGGATCATGAGAGGTCTGACCTCATCACTGGATTAATCCATTAATAGCTGAATGGACTATGAGGACATGGTGAGAACTATAAGCAATAGGGCATGATTGCAAAAAGTAGGCTACTGGAGGCCTGCCCTGGAAGGGTATGTCTTGTCCCTAGCTCTTTCCCCTCTATCTCCCTTCTCTCACTATGCTTCTGAGGTGCCATAAGCCCAGCAGCTTTCCTCCACCACACCCTTCCAGCATGAGGTTCTGACTATTTCATAGCAAAAGTTATGCAGCCAACAATAGACTGAAACCATGAACCAAAATCAATCTTTCCTCCTTGTCATGAGTAGGTTATGCCATTACATAGACCAAAGACATTTATTAAATGACAATAAACTCACACCACTTTTATAGGTTACAGTTCACCTATTCCTCACAGGTCATCTGAAAGTCACAGGAAGGACAATCACAGGTTCTTTAATTCCCAGTCTTAATTACTAAAACCTACAACACTCAACTCACACATCATACTGTACACCATTACATAGGTATAATAATAATCTCATATGCTATCGAAAGACTAAGAAAGTGTTAATGTGGCCACGGTAGTTCAGAAGGCTGCACTGAGAGCAAAGGCAGATAGCAGATAGAAATACAAGAGTCACCGCAGGTCTTGCTCAGGCACAGACCTGTCAGAACATGGAACTTATTCTAGGCCAGGGTCCAGAGGGCAGGCAGATTCAAAGTGGACTACATCAAGCGAAGAAACTGAGCTGAGCTGAAGCCTAAGGACAGGGTCAGAGGTTCATCATTATCCATCTCGTGACACATTCACCAGATGGTCTAATGTCAGGTTGATGTGTGCTACTGCTACCAGTTTTTGGGTGCTCCTCCTTTTATGGGTCTCAGATGAAGGTGTTGCTTCACTCAGTTGTCTGGTGTGTTTGAAAATCTCATTGGTTTGTTTTTTCTGATATGTAGTTGATACACTCATACATTCATATGCTTCTGATTTATTTTGATAGTTCACAGGTGGTCATTTTTATTAGCGCAATTTATTCATCAGTTTGTGCCTTATGGTTGTGCTGTGCAGATGGTAGATATTTACAGGTACAAACAAGGTGTGGAGTCATTGTACCTTAGCACTCACTCTCAAAATGAACAATTCATGGCAATCCACTGTTTTATGAAATCCCATAGCCTGGAATCTACTGTTCTATTCATCATAGAGTAACACAGAGTAAGGCAAAGACTCTTCTCCACACTCCTCTAAGATGTTTTCCTCAGGTATTTGTCACTGTGATGAAAAGCTGATCAGCACAAAGGCTTGTACAAAATCGTGGTTTCTGCACACTGGAAGTTAAAAAACTTAAGATGGACAGCATCAACTTCATAGAATAAGGAGCTGAAATGGACCCTAGAGATGGTCTTGATTAACCTTCTCCATTTACTGAAAAGGCAAAGAAGAGATCTAAGAGGTAAATGGCTAGTGAAGTGAGGCCCCATAGACTAAACACTGCATGTACACTTCTTGAATGAATGAATGAATGAATGGGCTCAAAGACCCTGAAATTGCTAGAAAAGAGTTTTATTTCCATATTCTTATGTTATTTATCCCACTTATGCAGATAAAATATTAGGGAACACATAGTAAAAATATGTATTCATAGATTATGGAAGGGCAATTAAAGAGACAAAGGGAAGCAATGAAAAGATACTATAAGTTCTAAGCAAATCAAAATACAGGAAAGACAGGCAGAGAGTACTGTATTTTGGTGGGAAAAAAATCTTACTTTTCTATTTTTAAATAAATGCAAAAATACAACTAGTAGGGATAGGAGTGAGGAAGGAAAGGGAAGGTACTGGGGAAGGAAATTGAGCAAATTGTTATGTGCATGAATTAATATAGTATAATGAGTCCCACTATTATAACTATAATGCACTAATAAAAATTATAGCTAATAATCTGTGATCTTCTAGGGCTAATTCTGGATTGACTTTTAAGAAATTAAGTTCACTTTGCTTTATGTGTACATGTGACTTCTAGAAAGGTAGGCAGTGGTATGATACCTGAAAAGGCCCCCAAATACATTTTATTTCTTTTTAATTAAGAATTTTTACTTTTCCCTGAACTTCTGAACCATTAAGGGTGGCCAAGAGACTTACTGCCTACAAGATAGAATATGTACTCTAGAATGTCATCAACCTCAGGAGAATAGAAAGTAGGAAAAAACTTTCTTTGGAGACAGTAGAGGGAAGGGAAGGTAGACACTGTAGAGAAGAATTGTCAGGTCGAGTGGTGAGATATGAATATTTTTAATCTTTAAGCTCAAAGTATAGTAAGAGGGGCTAGCAGAGAGAGCAAACTTACAGGAGTAGATAGAGTGCAAGTAGGTTTGGAAAAATTCAAGAATGCAAAGGCTAGGCCCCCACCTACTTTGCATATAAATGGAGGGAAGCTGAAAATCTTTAGGGAGGCCTTGGTTTGGGCATGGTGCTGAATCTAATATGATACAATGTTCTCTTCATTAAGTAGCTGTGGCTGACTGGGCACCTGTTCATGGCCTCTTGAGCCATGCATACTGCAGAAGAATGTGCAAACAGTGAAGGACTTGAGCATGTGTGCATGCATGTTTTGAGGAAAATCATGTACAAGGCTCACAGAGAACTGGTGGATTGGAGTCAGCCTAGAATAAAGACAAGGACTCATCAGTAGAAGCCTCTGAAGGCCATGAATCTTCGCATGCAAATGAACCCCTCATATTCATAAATTCCTTTCTAAATTCCCCTTGGTTGTTTTAACTGACACCTGCCTCTCCCTTGAAGACATTCCCTTCCCTTGTTTCACACTGCTTTGTCTTTGTGGTTGTTCCTTATTTTATTTATTTATTTATTTATTTATTTATTTATTTATTTATTGGTACCAGGGATTGAATTCAGGGGCACTCAACCACTGGGCCACATCCCCAGCCCTTTTTTGTATTTTATTAGAGACAGGGTCTCAATGAGTTGTTAAGTGCCTCGCCATTGCTGGGGCCTTATTGTCTTTAAATACCTGTTCCATCTGCTGATGCCACCCCACACCACCTTATCACAGCAAATGCACCACTCCTAAAGGGGGGCATTAATCTTTTTCTCTTTGTGGAATGCAAGACCCAGGTTCATTGACACTCCCACTAATACAACTTGTGTCACAAGTGGTATTTCTTTTATATATATATATATATTTATATATATATATATATATATATATTTATTTATTTGCTTTAGTTGTACACAATGCAATGCATTTATGTTTATGTGGTTCTGAGGATCGAACCCAGGCCACGCACGTGCTAGGTGAGCACTCTACCACTGAGCCACAACCCCAGCCCACAAATGGTATTTCTATTTTCACATAGTTTCTTAAAGATTTGAGTACACTGGCCTTTTGGATTTGGTCCTTGATCTGCTGGTTAATGATGGTGTCTTCCAGATTTTCCCACAAACACCTGCAAGTTGTCTTTGACTTCTTCCCACTTTTGCTGTCCTGCCAATTTCGTGGGTATCTACCCACCTCTCTGTAGCCCAAGATCTTCATAGAATGTTTCCTGTGGAGTGGGCAGAGAGAGCCTTGATGAATTGAACAAAAAGTATACATTCCTCCCTGTCCACAGCAATTGGATGGGAGGTCAAAATATGATGCACCTGGCTCAGTGAACACAGGAGGAAAAGTTTATTTTGGCGATCACAGTTTCAGAAGTCTCAGTGCATAGATGGTCAACTCTATTCCTTGGGGCACAGGTGAGGCCAAACATCATGGCCCAAATATAGGGCAGAGAAAAGCAGCTGGGGACATCACACCAGGAAACACAAATAGAAAGACTCCCTTCACCCTGGACAAAATATATACCCCAAAGTTATACCCCCAGGGACATGCCTCCTGCAGCCTACTTACCATCCAGTTAATCCTTATAAGGGGATTAATGCACTGATTGGGTTAAAACTCTCATGATCTAAGCATTTCACCTCTAAACTTTCTTGCATTGTCTCACACATGAGCTTTTGGGGGACATTTGATATCTAAACTGTAACAGTAGTCTTACACACCATTGTCCTCGGCAGTTTCTCTTTTGTTACTATCTTAAGATTCTTGATAATATTTGGATAAGAGAATTCAAATTTTTATTTGTCCTGGGCTCCACAAATTGTATATCTAATCCTATATAATTATATATTTACTAATCATCACTATATACAAACACAAACATACAGACTTTCTCCTTGACCTAACTTTAGCAAGGGCCCTTCTGCACCCTCTTTTTAGCTTGACCTTTTCCCTGCTATGGTTTGGATATGGTTTGAAGGTGTCCCTCAAGGGTTTGTGTATTGGGACCTTGGTCCCCATTATGACAGTGTGAGAATCCAGAGACCCCTTAAAATGTGGAGCCTAGTGGGAGTGGTTGGATCACTTGGGGTGCTACCCTCAGAAGGGATTGAGATAGTTTTCTGATTACTAAGCTACTGATCACAAGACAAAGTTGTTATAAAAGAGCCCTTCCCTGCCCTGGCTTCTTGTCCTACCATGTGAATGCTCCCATCCCTGTGATGGCATCTGCCATGAGGTCCTCATCAAAACTAAGCTGAATGCTGGTGCTGTGCCCTTGAACCTGTAGAACTATATGACAGAAAAAGTTTTTTCTTAGGAAAATTACCCAGCCATAGGTATTTTCTTATAATAGCAGAAAACATAATAATATGGACCTGTTATAGTTCGGATGTAAGGAGTCTGCCAAAGGCTCATGTGTGAGACAAGAAGGTTCAGAGGATAAATGATTGGGTTATAGGAGTCTTAACCCAATCACTGAATTAATCCCCTGATATGGATTAACTGAGTAGTCACTGAAGTTGTAGGGTATGGCTGGAGGAGGTGGCCTTGGGTGTGTGGCTTTGGGTATATATTTTGTGTCTGGAGAGTAGAAACTCTCTGCTTCCTGATCCCCATGTGAGCTGCTTCCTCCCACCATGATGCTCAGCCTCACTTGGAGCCCCAAGGAATGGAGCCTGCTGTCTATGGATAGAGACCTCTGAGCCCACAAATAAACTTTTCTTCCTTTAAAATTGTTCTGGTCAGATCTTTTAGTCACAGCAGCAAAAAACCTGACTAAAACAGGCCTGCATCCTGTATTTGGCTCACCCAACCATTCTTGAGAAGAATCCTACTGATACTACTTAGAGAAGATCCCCCACCCTTGATAGATATTGAAGGTGGCAAACAATCAGCTAAGTCTTTGGCCTATCTTTAAAAAGCGTCCTCAGACTTGTTTTTTCAAGAATGCCTACCTTCCATGTCTCCTCTTAGTAATTTTCCATCCAATAACCCCCTTGTTCTGCACACTGGCTAGAAATCTGTTTCACAGGCCCTTATTATATTTAGAGTTGTGTCCAATCTCTCTGCTATTGTAATATCTCTATTTTAAATGTCTTAAGTAAAGTCATTCTTACCATTTTTACAAGGCTCAGAATAACTTTTCTTTAACAACATACACACTTCCATGCCATGGGCACACACCCATTCTACTCCACACATACTTTAACTCTATTGTGTCTTTTCTTGAATAATAGCACAAATAGGTAAGGTTCCATAGGTTTATTATGAATATGCTAAACACTGTAACTGGCACTTTATATATATTATCTCATTTAATTTTGATAACACCCCTGTGGTGACAAGGTTCCTGTTATTCTTATTGACAGGCAAGGCAGGATTAAATCAAGTAACTTACCTATTTTTCAAGACTGAATTAAGATTTGAACCAAGGGAAGTCTAACTTTTAACTTCTAGTTATTCTATCATAATCTTTTAAAGTAGACTTCAGATTCTGTGTTTAAAAGGGAGAAAAGAAGGATTACACTCTACCCAGCTATACTTTCTGCTCTAAGTCAGCAGCATGGCTTTGATCCAAAGCCATGACATAGAGTCCACATGATTATTAAAGCCACAGATGACCAAAACCTTTCTTGAGTGAAACACACAGATATGTGTTATGGGTAAGAGAAACAAATCTACCTCAAATTGTATTCCACTAATATTCTATGAAGCAGTCCTGGAAACTAAAATTTATGCATAATATTCCACTTAATCTCCTTAAATATCAAAATTTGACTCATCCAGTTGTTTAACATTCTAAACATAATGTTATAGGAGTTAGGGATGAATAATTAATCAGAATCTTAAAAAATCATAATTGCATATTTATAAAAGTAATCCCTATCTTTGTTCTATACTTGCAGAGAAAAGACAGCTGAATCTTTGCTTAGAAAGATCCAGCTGAGATTTCTTTTCATTACAGCAAGAAACAATTGCAGATGCAATGTTTTTTTTAAGTTTGTTTAACATGCACACTTAAAAAATATCTTGATATTTTTAAAAATATACTGAGAAGTATTTATAAACTATGGTGTTATTAACTTCAACCTGTTAGTACAAAGGTCATTCACTCATTTAAAAAACTGCACACGTTCATTCTGCCAACATCTCAGGTTGATTGCTCTTAATATAGGGTGCCTTTTACTTCTCACTAGGGGCACTAAAACAAAACAAACCATTCTTCAATCAGAGAAGAAAGATCCTTTCCCCTGCTCCATCATCTTCTTCAGGATGCTCTTTTCAAGTCATTGCTCTACCTTCTTTTTATCTTCAGGGAATGAACCACACTTATTCTAGCAAGGATTCATTTTCCAACTTAATAATTCAAAGGTCCTGATGTGTTTCACTTTCCAGCATAATGGGGTGAAAACAAAAAATTTTCACTACACTTATCCTCAAATTATTCATGTTTCCTTTTCTTATGGTCATATATGTCCTTTGTAGAGGATTTCTTTTAAATTTTGATAGCAATTTTCCCATTCTCAGTAAAGCACATCAAAATTATTTTCAGTTCCCCTAATGTTCCATACCCCTGTGCCTTTAATATTACCTTCTTTGAATCACATTACAAGTGAATTCCATCCTTCTAAATGAATTTCAGAAGAACCTTTCCTAAGATATTTTCCTGCTTCCATTCTTCCCCAGTAATCATGGTGGGGACCAAATGCCTCCCTTAAGCTTAACTTTATGATAGCTGTATTCCAAATTGTATAGTATTTGTGTCTTTTTCCAATTGGAACTTTAACCACAGTTCCTACCAGAATCTAACACGTAGTAATAAATGTTCATTTTAATAATGTTGAAGAAAATAGAAAATTCAGGGAACTTTTCTGGGGAACTACTAAGGTTATTGTACAAGGGACTCTTTCCAATCTATGTGATGAGTTAAATCACTGAACAGTGTTAGTAGACAGTTTGATAACAGAACTTCTAAGGAGTATATGAATAATTTTGATAATTTTTGAATATCAATATTCCCAGCATTTGTTCTGGTTGGACATTCTACTGGTATCATTCAGAATATGACTCCTGAACAAAGTTTAAAGTTGGTATTTGAGGAAACATCCCCAATAGCTTGCTTTCTGAGTCCTTGCTCCGTTTTATAAGAGACATGTTCCAGAAAAGGTGCCAGTAAATTCAGTTCCCAAATGAGCTGGGTTTGTCACATGGAATTTGAGTACCATTGTTGGACTCTTACATTATTAGGTCCTTTCTTGGAACAAGTAAAAATAACCTACACACTGTTTATCATAATATCAACAATCTAATAAAAGTACCAACAATCTAATAAAAGTACTATCTGATGATTTCTTTAGAAAAGAGTAATTCCTAAAGGTGACACTGATCCTTTTCCCCTGCAAAATCATTCATGTAATTATTGCCCATATATCATCTCTCTGGAATTAAGCATTATGAACACTTTTTCTTTAGCCTTCCCTAAATGGCATGTGTGTTATCCTTATGTTCTAAACTCCAACTGGGCCACCTGGAAATACTGAGCATTTATGCACTCACTAATAAAGAATTTTAAAGATATGTTTTCTTGGCAATAAATTTCATGGTTCTCAGCATATATATTCAATAATATAAGATTCAGATATAGGATGCCCCCTCTCACCACTGCTATTTAACATAGTACTTGAAACTCTGGCCAGAGCAATTAGACAGACGAAAGAAATTAAAGGGATCCAGATAGGAAAAGAAGAGCTCAAATTAGCACTATTTGCTGATGACATGATAATATACCTAGAAGACCCAAAAAACTCTACCAGAAAACTTTTACAACTTGTAAATGAATTCAGCAAAGTAGCAGGATACAAAATCAATACTCATAAGTCAAAGGTATTTTTCTACATCAGTGACAAAGCCTTGAAAGGGAAATGATGAAAACTACTCCATTTACAATAGCATAAAAAAAAAAAAATACCTGGGAATCAACTTAATGAAAGAGGTGAAGGACCTCTATAACAAAAACTATAGAACACTAAAGAAAGAAATCGTAGAAGACCTCAGAAGATGGAAAGACCTACCTTGTTCTTGGATAGGTAGAATTAATATTGTCAAAATGTCCATACTACCAAAAGCATTATACAGATTTAATGCAATTCCAATCAAAATCCCAATGACATTTCTCAAAGAAATAGAGAAAGCAGTCATGAAATTCATCTGGAAAAATAAGAGACCCAGAATAGCTAAAGCAATTCTGAGCAGGAAAAGTGAAGCAGGCGGCATCACCATACCAGACTTTAAAATATACTATAGAGCAATAGTAACAAAACCAGCATGGTACTGGCACCAAAACAGACCAGTAGACCAATGGTACAGAATTGAGGACACAGAGATTAATACATATAATTTCAGCTATATTATATTAGACAAAGGCGCCAAAAATGTACAGTGGAGAAAGGATAGCCTCTTCAACAAATGGTGCTAGGAAAACTGGAAAGCCATATGCAACAAAATGAAATTAAACCTGTATCTCTCACCATGCACAAAATTCAATTCAAAGTGGATCAAGGACTTAGGAATTAGACCAGAGACAATACACCTAATAGAAGAAAAAGTAAGCTACAATTTCCAACATGTCGGATTAGGCTCCACGTTCCTTAACAAGAATCCTGTAGCGCAAGAATTATTACCAAGAATTAATGAACGGGATAGATTTAAGCTAAAAAGCTTCTTCTCAGCAAAAGAAACAATAAGTGAGGTTAATAGAGAACCAACTAACTGGGAACAAATATTTAATACATGCACATCGGATAGAGCACTAATTTCTAGAATATATAAAGAACTCAAAAAACTTGACACTAAAAAACCAAATAATCCAATTGATAAATGGGCTAAGGAATTGAAAAGACACTTCTCAGAAGAAGATACACAATTAATCAACAAATACATGAAAAAATGCTCAACATCGCTGGCAATTAGAGAAATGAAAATCAAAACTACTCTAAGATTTCATTTCGCTCCAGTCAGAATGGCAGCTATCAAGAACACAAACAACAATAAATGTTGGAGAGGATGTGGGGGAAAAGGCACTTTTCCTACATTGCTGGTGGGACTGCAAAATGGTACAACCATTATGGAAAGCAGTTTGGAGATTTCTTGGGAAAATGGGAATGGAACCACCCTATGACCCAGCCATCCCACTCCTGGTTCTATTCCCAAAGGACTTAAAAACAGCATATTACAGTGACACAGCTACCTCAATGTTTATAGTAGCACAATTTACAATAGCTAGGTTGTGGAACCAACCTAGATGTCCCTCGGTAGATGAATGGATAAAGAAAATGTGGTATATATACACAATGGAATTTTATTCAGCAATAAAAGAGAATAAAATAATGACATTTGCAGGTAAATGGATGAAGTTGGAGAAATATAATGCTAAATGAAATCAGTCAATCTCAAAAATCCAAATACCGAATGTTTCCTCTGATATAAGGAAGCCGGTTCACAGTATTGATGGGCCGGGTTACATAGGAGGACTAGAGGATCACTATAATGGTCAAAGGGAAGGGAGGGGAAGGAAGGGTGCAAGGGGGGAAGGGGGAAAAAGTGGTTGAATAAGATGGATATCATTATTCTAAATGCACGATTGAAGACTTGAATGCTGTGAATATACTTTGAATACAAACTGTTTTATGTAAAAAGATGCTCTATATGTATAGTATGAACTGTAATACATACTACTATAAATAAAAATTTAAAAAATAAGTTATAATTAAATAAAAGCTTAAAAATACAACACATCCCTACTCATCAGGGACCATCACAGGGACAGAGAGCAAATGCACCGTACGCCTTAACTCATGGCCTGACAGTCATTAAAAGATATAGAAAAAAAAAAGAGATTCAGATATAAATTCTAAGTCATAACACATAATAGAAAATAGTAAATGTTCATTATGTGCTTCCATGAAACCAATTTTCACAAAAACAAAATGACAATTAAGCTTTTGACAACCAAGCATTATGGCGTTCTGCATATCCCATAAGCAAATTTGCTCACATTCTTTGTTTATGATGATTTTTTTATTTAGCAAGCTATATAAAAAGTTGTTTCTATTGGGATATTACTATATTATCAAAAATGAACAAATATATTTGCACAGGTTTACAGTATATGGTATAAGTGAAAATATAGGTAACCATGTATTTCAAAATTCTTTGTAAGGCCTGGGAGAGACACTCTCCAGAAATAAGAACTAGCACTGCAGGAAAGTTGAAACTGGGGTCACACGAGAGTCAAGTGAACTTCTAGGTATGTTACCCTACATATACTAAGATTCTAGAAGGAAGAGATGGCTTCAAATATAAGCCTCAAGGCTAAAGATTCAAGGACAGATGTTTTAACTTGCACGTGCTAATTTTCTTATCCAACTGCTTCTCAGATGGGCAACTATATAGAGATTTAAAATGAATCTCAACAAGGATTTATCTATTTTACAACAGACCACGATTATCTACAATGACAAAAAAGACAGCTAGTATAGTAAAAGCTTGAGAGTATATCTAAATAAAACTATTCAGAAAAAATATACCATGGCTTTAGAAAATAGATTCAAATAGGCTACCATGCACACATGCACATAAACAAACACATACACACTTTTCATCAGTGAAAGAATTCTTTCTCTTTCACATTCATTTAAAATTTGGGACATCATGTATTTATTGTTAAATATTCTGAGTAGTGAAATGTTTACAAATCAGTATATTTGTTTTATTTAAATGACCTAATAATCTGTCATTTGTATTTTATAAAATGGAAAGAGAATTTAATTTAACGTCTCACCAGTTTAACCACTGATCTAGATTCTTTTATATGCCAGTAATTTTGATAATATTTGCTCATAGAAAACAAATAGAAAGCTTGTCCTTGTAGGATCTATAAACTCATTTATATGACGAATCACCAACAGATTATGACTGGATGTAGCTTCACAAATCCCCAGAGTGTAAAACTGAACAGAGAAATTAAATAAATCACAATAGCCTAAGTCAAACTAAGCAAATCTCTCTCACTGGGTTTTATATTAAATTCCACAAGGTCATTTGACTTAGTCTGAGGTTGCCAGGATTACTTACATAGTGACTACTAAGTTCCCTGACATTTTAAGCAAAATTGGTTGCTGTTGTTGCCCTGTCTGGACATCCAATTAACTCTTGAGTTAACACATTCCCTTCACACAATTGTAGGAAGGCCCAACCTGGCAGTGCCACCAGGTAGAGGAAAAAAAAAAAAAACCCACTGATCCTGCCTGTTGGAGGAGTGTCCTGTTTCATATTTCTGACAGCACACAACCTACCACTGACATTCTTACAGACCTCCTATTCTACGTTTGTGTTATAAAAAACAGAATTGTTATAAGCAAAAGCATATCTTCAAATACAGTGCAAGTCTAGGTGCCTCGTATTTGAATCTTTTAGAAAAAGATGCATGTGTTTTATACACAAAATATTGTGTTTCAAAGTCAGAGTTCTGTTCCCTTTGGACTTTCTCTCACCGCTTATACTGTTAAGAGAAAGGATTAGCCAGGAGTAGTTCCTATAGCAAAAAGGGTCTGTTTCTGAAAGCCTGTTCATCTTTTGCCTTTTATATTTGTTCCAACACAAAACAATTTCTAACAACAAAACAGAATCTCTTTTATTGATTAAAGAGCCCATCACCAGACATTGGAACATTTTGCAACCCTGCTTTGTACAAATCTTCCAAGGCTCTTGCTAAACACAAAATAAATTTTTTAAAATTTACTTTTACTTTCTAGCTCACACACTTTTTCTTTGAAGTTTTAAA
Source organism: Tamias sibiricus (assembly GCA_025594165.1). Classification (NCBI taxonomy): domain Eukaryota; kingdom Metazoa; phylum Chordata; class Mammalia; order Rodentia; family Sciuridae; genus Tamias; species Tamias sibiricus. The sequence continues at coordinate 84,153,012 of CM046660.1, forward strand.
GATCACTAGTCAGAATAAAATTTAAAAACTAGAGTAAGGCCTATTTTCTTTGCCAAAACCATTCTCAAAAGCTCTATATTTTATCTTAAGACTCCTAACCACTTCCTCAAATTTATTGACTTCTCCATGAATTTTATTCACACTGTGGTGAACAGTAGGGATATACTAAATGATCTGCCCTGCCAGTTTATAGCAATTGCTACTGAATTTTATTAAGTTCTAACTTTAGCCTGAGTAGTTTCAAACTACAACAAGCTAATTTTAAATTGTATGTGATAAAAGTAGGTTTCTCTTACAATAAGGGGTACAGACAAAAATCAAACCTTGAGAAACTAAGAAATTATTTCAGAAATAAAAATTCAAAAAAGAAAAATTATGATCATTTAAATCAGGAAAGTATTCCACTAGGCCCCATTCATTCACTCTTTCATTCATTCAATAACTGAACATTCAACAAATCTTTACAGACCACCTACTTTAGATCATCTTATAGATGCTGAGCACAGAGCAATGTGCAGTAACAAACTCTGTTTTTTTTTTAATTACTATTGTAGAATAAAATGAATTAATTGACTAAAAATGTGTCAGAGGTATCAGATAATATGTCAGATTATTATAGCACAAAAACAAAGCAGAAAGGTGAAATAGTGATCACAAGGTCAAGAAGGGGAAGGAGCTAAAGGTTTAAAGAGGGTAACAAAAGAGGAACTATGGAAGGGGGCATTGAACAAAGAGCAACAAAAGAAGAAGCCAGGAGATTATTCAGGGAACACTCCAGGCAAAGAGGACAAACATGATTCTAGATCCAGGTGAGCCGGGGCAAGAGGATTAGAGGGTAGAGATGCATCAAGAAAATGCTCCTGGGTTCAATCAATCCCTGATACAAAAAAAAAAAAAAAAAAAGTAGCAGTCTGGTGCTGGTCAGGGACAAGGCAGTAGGACTCTGCAGGAACCTAGGGCTGGGCCTGCTGTACAGGCACTCCAGGTTTACACCCAGTGAGGCAGAATGGCCTGCATGTATTTTGACCTGGTATAGTTATCCTATGGCTTCTATGATGAGGAAGAAATTTGAAAGGGCAATGGCAGAGCAGAAAAACTTCTTGTTCTCCAGGACTGCCAAACAGAACTTTGCATCTTTCTTTTTCTGAAGGAAATTCTCAGCATCTGTTTCCTACTGTGGCAAAACCACAAGTATACCTATCACATCTTCCAAAGGGAAAACTCCTCCACAAATACAAGGCAACTTCTGAGTCTTAAGAGTCATCCCATCAACTCAGCCAAAGCTCCCTCTGGGCATAAATGCTTTGAGAGAGCGTCTTAATTGCATCTAATTAAAGAGCATGTAAACAATCTTAATTTGAGATGTGGATGTGAGATTGATTTTAATTATTTAATATTAAATTTAAAAACCCTTCTCTATAAGTGGAATTTTTTCCCATATGAAAGGTTGATGTAGCATCATTCTCTAGACTAGACATATGGTGGGGTTGTTTAATAACCAAGAAAAATATAATAAATTTAAATCTGGCACATACTTATCATATTGAGGTCAAATAAATATATTTTAAAATTCTGAATTATAAAAAGAAAAATTTAAAACATCTTTGTGCTTCAGGGGGACTTTTTTAATCCAAAAATTGAATCACCACAGGATTCCATTAAATAGAAAGCTCTCACAGTGAATTATTAATATATTGATGTTAACAAATTTATAGACACATAGAAATGCTTTATATTGAGATTTCTAACCTGGACTTTTTTGGGGTCTATAAAATCCCTGAAATTATACCCAATATTATGTGTATATATGCACATGTGGTTGTACACATGCACAATACTGTAATACTCACAAAGAACCTAAGACATGATATAACTCTCCTACAACTTATGTTCTTCTCTAAAACATAAACCAAAATCTATACCAATCAATATGAGGAAAAGGCAAGGAAGTGATCTATCTAGGAAAGGAGCAGAAACCCAATCTCACTGAATTAAGTGAAAGGAAATTTTATTTAAAATGAGGATAATTTTATAGACCCTTGTGCCAGAAATATGACCAGGTGTCACGGGAACTGGGTTGTTCTTGCTTGTATGTCTTCTCTCCCTCTTCCACTGTACACATTTGATTCATTCTGCTACCTGCCTACTGTCTCTAACAGGCTTACAATTTTGCTCCTTAAATCCTTGACTTGTGAGTTGTTTTGGATAGCCATGAAGCTGATTTGAATCCACAATTCAACAAGCTTCTATGTCTCCAAATTTAATAAAACCTGATTCAGCCTCTGCTTCTCTTAAGAATATATCAGTTCTTTAGAGAAAGGGAATTGATCCCAATTAGTTGGCTGTCTATTCACCTCACTGATTGTTTTTTTTTTTTTTTTTTTTTTTTTTTTTTTTGCTGAGAAGAAGCTTTTTAGTTTAAATCTATCCCATTCATTAATTCTTGATATTAATTCTTGCGCTACAGGATTCTTATTAAGGAACTTGGGGCCTAATCCGACATGTTGGAAATTGGAGCTTACTTTTTTGTCTATTAGGCATATTGTCTCTGGTCTAATTCCTAAATTCTTGATCCACTTTGAATTGAATTTTGTGCATGGTGAGAGATAAGGGTTTAATTTCATTTTGTTAGAGCACTAATTTCTAGAATATATAAAGAACTCAAAAAACTTAACACCAAAAAATCAAATAACCCAATCAATAAATGGGCTAAGGAATTGAAAAGACACTTCTCAGAAGAAGATACACAATTAATCAACAAATACATGAAAAAATGCTCAACATCGCTGGCAATTAGAGAAATGCAAATCAAAACAACTCTAAGATTTCATTTCACTCTAGTCAGAATGGCAGCTATTAAGAACACAAACAACAATAAATGTTGGAGAGGATGTGGGGAAAAAGGCACACTCATACATTGCTGGTGGGACTGCAAAATGGTGCAACTGTTACGGAAGGCAGTATGGAGATTTCTTGGAAAATTGGGAATGGAACTACCCTATGACCCAGCCATCCCACTCCTGGGTCTATTCCCAAAGCACTTAAAAACAGCATATTACAGTGACACAACCACTTCAATGTTTATAGCAGCACAATTCACAATAGGTAGGTTGTGGAACCAACCTAGATGTCCCTCAGTAGATGAATGGATAAAAAAATGTGATATATATACACAATGGAATTTTACCCAGCAATAAAAGAGAATAAAATAATGGCATTTTCAGGTACATGGATGAAGTTAGAGAATATAATGCTAAGTGAAGTTAGTCAATCTCAAAAATCCAAATACCAAATGTTTTCTCTGATACAAGGAGGCTGGTTCACAGTGTTGTTGGATCGGGATACATAGGAGGATTAGAGGAACACTAGAATGGTCAAAGGAAAGGGAGGGGAAAGGAGGGAGCAGGGGAGGATGGAGGGAAAAAAAGAAAAGGTGGTTGAATAAGATGGATATCATTATTCTAAATGCTGATTGAAGACTTGCATGGTACGAATATACTTTGTATACAGTTTTATGTAAAAAGATGCTCTATATGTGCATTATGAATTGTAATACATACTACTATTATAGATAAAAAATAGCAAAATATAAATAAATAAATAAATAAAAAATAAAAAGACAACAGAGAGAGAGAGAGAGAGAGAGAGAGAGAGAGAGAGAGAGAGAAAGGGAATTGACATTCCATTCTCAGTTTGGATTCTGAATTCATTCCTTGCCAAGAGGCAGCATCATCTCATGTAATCCTGTTCATCAGGGGCCCTCCTTCAGAAATGGCTAGAAAGTATAGTCCAGCTGCTTAGATATGCCCATCTACCCTAGCAGTCTCTAAGTGCTCAAGCTGACCACTATGAGTTCTGTCTTTAATTTGTAAAGCACTCAGTGTTTAAATCCTACTGCTTTCACAACACACCCACTCCATCAGGGTCATATGCTTACTCTCCAAACATCCACTTAAAAGGTCTCTTCTCTACTGGAAAGTCAAAGGGATCTAGATAAGGACAAACATCCTTCTTATACTCACTGACCTTTACATCATTACGATTTAAGAGTGTATAGTAAGTGCCAGATGATGGACCCATGTATTTGTGCCCTACCTGCAATATTTGACCTCTGAGGCACGTCAGGTTTTCAATATATTCCTCCTCCATATAACAAGACTATTTTCAGTAACAAGTTTTCAAATTAACTATTTATCATACCAAGTCCTTTAGTAATCATCATATATTTCCATATAATATGGAAGTTAATTTAGTGACCTCCTGATATATTTTAATGGATCAAAATATTATAGTTTGTTTTTTTTCCAAATTTATTTTTTATTCTAAGTGGTTAGAAATGACAGCAGAATGTATCACATTTCATATTATACTTGTAGAGCACATTTTTACATATCTCTGGTTGTATACAAAGTATATTCACACCATTCATGACTTCATACATGCACTTGGGGTAATGATATCCATCTCATTCTACCATCTTTTTTTTTCCTTGACCCGTTTGCCCTCTCCCTTCTCCTCCCTCCCCATTGGCCATTCTAGTGTTCCTCTAATCCTCCTATGCTCCCCATCCCAACCCAACTGTGAATCAGCTTCCTTATATCAGAGAAAACATTTGGCATTTGGCTTTTTGGGATTGGCTAACTTCACTTAGCATTATATTCTCTAACTCCATCCATTTACCTGCGAATGCCATGATTTTATTCTCTCTTACTGCTGAGTAATACTCCATTGTGTGTATATACCACATTTTCTTTATCCATTCATCTACTGAAGGGCATCTGGGTTGGTTCCACAGTTTAGCTATTGTGAATTGTGCTTCTATAAACATTGATGTGGCTGTGTCCCTGTAGTATGCTGTTTTTAAAACCTTTGGGTAAAGACCAAGGAGCGGGATAGCTGGGTCATAAGGTGGATCCAATCCAAGTTTTCCAAGGTATCTCCAAACTGCTTTCCATATTGGCTGCACCATTTTTCAGTCCCACCAACAAATAACCCAATCAATAAATGGGCCAAGGAACTGAACAGAGAGTTCTCAGAAGAAGATATACAATCAATTAACAAATGCATGAAAAAATGTTCAACATCTCTGGCAATTAGAGAAATGCAAATCAAAACCACTCTAAGATTTCATCTCACACCCGTCAGAATGGCATCTATTAAGAACACAAACAACAATATTATAGTTTGTATTGAACACAGTTTTTCTCTTCAAAACACATAGTACAATATATTTCAGCATTTGAAAATTTTGAAATAAATCATGAAAGCACAGTGACTATAAAAACAAGATGAAGATGAAAAAAGGTTTTACTTCAAATGTGTCATTCTGCAGTTTTTTTTGTGTGTGCTTGTGTGTTTGTGTGCATGCTTGTTCCAAAGTTGAAACAGTGAAATAGACAGGCTAGAGTGAACATTTAAAAATCAGTCTTAGTTGAAACAGAATCTAGAGGTCACCTCTTTATTCTTGAAATGAACATGTGTATCTGAGTCTATAATGTTTTGAGCCATATACATAGAGAGAGATATATGTGCATATTTATACACACACAATTAAAACTCAAAAGTAAATAGAATTGTTTAGCACCAACAAAAGATATTTTTAGGAAGGAGTGTCTTGTCATTGACATTGCTTAGAATTTCCAGCTCATGGTGATAATAAGAAGCAGACTGAGCTCTAGCCTGCTATTATTGTTTTTATATTCTATGTAGACATTGCTCCCAGGGAAGACTATTCCTCCTGCTCCTAATGTCTGTGCCTTGGTGTGTGATGCCAGAGAGAAAATGTCCTGGCTGGAGTGAAAGGAAATTTTAATGACAGTATTATATAGGACATAAAGATCACAAGCTAAGCTTAAAAAAAATATTGGCTTAATGGCTTGAAACATTATTAGAAATGAGAACTGTGTTGTCATGACAGGCTAAGGGATGTTATTAGCACCTTCTTATGCTACAGCTCTCAGTATGTTTCTTTTTCTGTGGAGGAGGCTCAGGTAGGCTTACCTTTGCAGGTACTATGTGTCTGCCTATAGGCCCCAGTCTTATTCTCATTCTCCAGGTAATCTCTGAAGAAAGAATATGTTTTTCCAGTACATCACTATATCTGACTGGGTCATATACCCATCCTAAAATAATCCTTGTCAGGATACACATTGACTGGGTAATCTGGTGACTATGTCTGCCCTGGTAGCTAAGAGGCTAAGAGTCAATTACCAGAGATACACAGTCAATTGAAAACATACCTCAAATTTGAAATTTGATCTTTTCCCAGGCTAGCAAAATGTATATACTGTGATGTTCCCTTGCAATATGACTCCCCTTCAGCCACTCATCACAAGGGCAAATGACCAGTACTCAACAGTGTACATATTGCCAGGGCTTTTGGATATTATGTTTTGGCATTTCATCATATTCACAAAATGCTCATCTGTGTGGTTATATAAGATATTCAACACTTGATTATAAAATAGACTTTATTTTAGATGATTTTGCCCAACTTTGGGCTAACGTAGGTTTTCTCGGCTAAGCTGTGATGTTTGTTTGGTCAGGTAGGTATATTAAATACATTTTCAACTTTTGATATTTTCATCTTAGTATAGGTTTATCAGAACTTAATCCCATGAGTCAAAGAGCATCTGTATAATAAAGGAAAACATAAAATCAGTTTCAAAGAAGATTATCTTTTGTGGACTGGTTTTTATACCAACCTGTTCATCTCTACTTTGACCTGCACAAAAACCTTTTATGAAGAAAGAATTATCCTTATTTAAAAATTTAAGACAAGATCTTTCCTTATTCTGCTACAAATTTATGGGGGGAAGCAATCACTGGCTCTTCATTTCTCTACATCTATGAAACTAAGATGTAGTAGAACATTTTCTTCAGACTTTCAACAAGATAGTACGTCATTAAATTCTGTTATAAAAACAATGACAATGAAAAGCAAATGAGTCATATTAACTTATTGGTAAGACCTTTATCTCCACCAAGTAAAGCTGAAATAGATATGCAATCCATATTTTCCTGGCTACAAAACTAATTACATATTGGCAAACACATAATTGCCAGTTTATGTGACAGAAAGGCAAACCACAATGTATCAGGATCTTTAGATAACATATTTCTAAATTCAAGATAGATAAAACAAATTAATGACTGTTTTTTACTTGTTCTAAAATATTACTATTTCTATATTGTTTCTTTGCTTAACATATTACTAAATATTTGTACAATAAAATGAACAATTTTTCTCATGCTGTCAAGAGTCACCTGTAATTTTAAGTAGAGTCATATACATGTATTCTGTTTGTTTTTGGCTGAAATTTATAACTTTATAAGTAAAATTAATATAATAGTAACCCACTCTATAATTAACTCCTTCACAGTGAACAATCTGTTACCCAATCTGTGATGGAGAAAGACCCCAGCTACCCACAGTAGAAACCTGCCACAACCACAAGGCAAAGTTTCTAACCCTTTTTTTTCAGTTCTCTGTGGACAAGTTGATGCCACCTCCTACAAGGCAGTTACAGAGATCAGAGAACTTCTCACACCAACCTGTCTCCTCAGCAATAGTAAGTTCACCCTCCTAAACTCTGGCCTCTGACATGTGACTGTTCATAATTTTATGAAGTATCCAAATGTCACTCATTAATTTGAAAAAAATAAAAAGGAATAGAAAACTTTGGACCAAGGAAATTGCAAACTCAAAAAGTTAGGAGGGATAACAATTACATTAACAACACTTTCTTTAAAACATAGAATCACTTTCTTTTGAAATCAACCACAGTGTTGAGACATGTTTTTCTCCTCAGATTTCCTGTGATGGCACACAGCCTTCCCTGACAAATCCTGCCAGCTTCCAAGTGCACCACCAGCACATGGGACAGCACTCCCTCACAACAGTGTGGAGAAGAGCACATGTCACCACTGGGTGATAAGAGTTGACAAACTCTTGCCTTCTCAAGGCCAGACATAGTTGGGAGCTTTCCTTGTTCTATTAGAAAAGTTCATGAGGCAGCTGTGAATAGGAACAGTCCAGAGGAATAAAAGTTTTATTTTCACTGTCCAAACATCAGGCAATATACTGGGAGAGCTAGTGGAAACCCTCACCTTAGCCTTGCCTCTTGAGCACACCACACATGAACAGTTCCATGGGGCAGGCATTCAGTTCCTTCAGAGTCACATTCTCCTTTCCTGTGGTCTGTCCATAAAGCTCAAATATATCATGAAGTTTTTATTCACTAATTGCATCTATTCTGTCAATTTTGTCTCCCAAGATAAGGATTGGCACATTGACTATTGTTTCATCAATCATTAAAATGTTAAGCTCAACTTTGTATTCCATGAGGCAAGAATGATCTGCACAGTCCACCAGAAAGACAATCCCATTAATTGATGGAAGATAATTTTTCCAAACCTGATGAACTTGCTCATGTCCACCAAGATCAAAAGTTGTAAAAGTCATTCAAGCAATTGTCAGCTCTTCTGATGTTGGATGTAGTGTTGGAACATGTTAGTCCAATCTTTCATCTTCATTGGTTTTGCCTGCATTGTTCAAACCCAAAATGCAAGTTTTCAAAACATCTTCTAGAGTCCTAGGAACTGGAGCACACTGTTGAAGCCATTGTAGATCCATTCAAAGATGAAAGACATTATTAATGCTTACTATGGCCCAAGGGGCACCTCCGAATTTGGCAGATAGCTGAGATCCTCTCTCAAAACACATAGACCCCAGCTGGCCAAGCGCAGAGAGGTGATTCCAGTGTGGGACCCCAGCGGAAAGAGCCCAGGCCTGCAAGCTTCCCAGGTAGGCCCCCACTTGCAGACTTTCCAGAGGGGCAAACGCATCATAAGGATTTAAGGTAAAAATGAAATAGTGGAGGTTCCACAGTGCTAGAAGAAAATTCACACAAGCAATATGAAGAAACAAGGGAAGAAAGTGACTCAAACTAATCAACATATCTCCTCAGAAGAGTCCATGGCAAGCACAGTTGGTCAAATGCCAGAGATGGAATTCATAAATTACATATTCCAAATGTTTATGGAACTTAAGGATGAACTCAAAAATGATATAAGGGAGCAAATACAGGTGGTAAAAGATAATTTTAACAAAGAACTCCAAAAACAAATATAGGAAGCAAAAGATTACTTCAATAGGAAGATAGAGGTTCTAAAGAGAAACCAAACAGAAATTCTGGAAATGAAAGAAGCAATATACCAAACTAAATGTTCAATTGAAAGCATCACCAACAGATTAGACCACTTGGAAGAAAGGACCTCAGATAACGAAGACAAAATATATATCCTGAAGAAAAATGTAGATTATACAGCAAAAATTGTAAGAAATCAAGAACAGAACATTCAAGAAATTTGGGGCACCATAAAAAAACCAAATTTAAGAGTGATTGGGGTGCAGGAAGGTGCAGAATTCCAAGCCAACGGAATGAGTGATGTATTCAATGAAATAATAGCAGAAAATTTTCCAAACGTGAGGAATGAATGGGAAAACCAAGTGCAAGAGGCTTACCAAACACCAAACGTACAAAATCACAACAGATCCACACCAAGGAACATTATAATGAAAATGCCTAATATACTGAGCAAGGAGAGAATATTAAAAGCCACAAGAGAAAGGAAGCAGATTACATATAGGGGGAAACCAATCAGAATATGTTCAGACTTTTCAACCCAGACTTTAAAAGCTAGAAGATCCTGGAATAGCATATTTCAAGCTCTGAAAGAAAAGGGATGTCAACCAAGAATCTATACCCAGCAAAATTGAGCTTTAGATTTGAAGATGAAATAAAAACCTTCCACAACAAACAAAAGTTAAAAGATTTCACAACTCAAAAGCCAACACCTCTGAACATCCTGGGCAAAATATTCCATGAAGAAGAAAAGAAAACTAACAATGAAAATCAACAAAGGGAGATATTAAACTAAAGGAAATACCAACCAGAGGAGAAAACAGATCGAGTTAAATGCCATAAATAAATAAAAATGAATGAGAATAAGAATCACATCAGCCCATTACCGTAATATCACTACAGTCTGGGAGAGCTGCCTCTTTTTCTATTTCTTTAAATAAGTTGAAGAGCACTGGTATTAGTTCTTCTTCTTTGAAGGTCTTGTAGAATTCGGCTGTAAACCCATCAGGACCTGGCCTTTTTCTTGATGGTAGCTTTTTGATGGCGTCTTCTATTTCCTCAATTGAAATTGATCTGTTTAAATTGTGTATAGCCTGCCATTCTAGTTTGGGCAATTCGTACGACTCTAGAAATCTGTCAATGCATTCATTATTTTCTATTTTATTAGAGTACAAGTTTTCCAAGTAACTTCTAATTATCTTCTGTATATCTGAGGTTTTTGTTGTGTTATTTCCTTTTTCATCACAGATGTTATTAATTTGAGAGCCAACTATTTGGGAACAAATATTTAATACATGCACATCAGGTAGAGCACTAATTTCTAGAATATATAAAGAACTCAAAAAACTTAACTCCAAATAAACAAATAACCCAATCAATAAATGGGCTAAGGAATTGAAAAGACACTTCTCAGAAGAAGACACACAATTAATCAACAAACACATGAAAAAATGCTCAACATTGCTGGCGATTAGAGAAATGCAAATCAAAACAACTCTAAGATTTCATTTCACTCCAGTCAGAATGGCAGCTATTAAGAACACAAACAACAATAAATGTTGGAGAGGATGTGGGGAAAAAGGCACACTCATACATTGCTGGTGGGACTGCAAAATGGTGCAACTGTTACGGAAGGCAGTATGGAGATTTCTTGGAAAACTGGGAATGGAAACACCCTATGACCCAGCCATCCCACTCCTGGGTCTATTCCCAAAGCACTTAAAAACAGCATATTACAGTGACACAACCATTTCAATGTTTATAGCAGCACAATTCACAATAGCTAGATTGTGGAACCAACCTTGATGTCCCTCAGTAGATGAATGGATAAAGAAAATGTGGTACATATACACAATAGAATTTTACTCAGCAATAAAAGAAAATAAAATAATGGAATTTGCAGGTAAATGGATGAAGTTGGAGAATATAATGCTAAGTGAAGTTAGTCAACCTAAAATATCCAAATACCGAATGTTTTCTCTGATATAAGGAGGCTGACTCACAGTAGTGTCGGGTTGGGGTACATAGGAGGATTAGACGAACACTAGAAAGGTTAAAGCGGAGGGAGGGGAAGGGAGGGAGCAAGGGGGGATGGAGGGGAAAAAGAAAAGGTAGTTCAATAAGATGGATGTCTTTATCCTAAATGCATGATTGAAGATTTGAATGGTATGAATATACATTGTACACAAACAGTGTTTTGTAAAAAGATGCTCTATATGTTTATTATGAATTATAATGCATACTATTATAAATACAACTTTGAATAAAAAATGAATTAAACAAAAAGAACACATAGACCAGCAGCCGTATGCATGCTTTTTTGAATTTCATTTCTTCATTGTATTTCTAATATTTTCTTGGAAATATTATGGATGAAATATTTGTATCTCATTAAACCCCAGTATTATCATGATAGGAAGAAGGCATTTGGGAGGTAATTAAGTCATAAGAGTAGAGTCCTAATGAATAAAATTAGTGTCCTTTTAAAAAGAGACAGGAAAGTTTCTCTCAAAGTAAAAGTCTGCCAACTACAAGTCAGTAAGAGAGTCCTTCCCTAATACTGGATCTGCCAGCACCTTGACCTTAGACTTGCCAGCCTCCAAGACTTTGAAAAATAAATTTCTGTTGTTTAGGCCACCCAGTCTATGGTAACTTGTCATAGTAGCACAAACTAAGATATGAACACACAAGACCACTCTTAGTATCTTGGTAAAACATCCAAATGATTTCTTAAAAATTGTATCTTATCTAAATGGAATCTTTTTTTAATATCCCTATTAATATTTATAATTCCTAGAAAAAAATGAGAGCTTTAAGTTTAGCGTTTTTGGAACTTGAAATGTGGATTGAATATATTTTCATATAAGTCCAAATACCTACAGTGACCAGGCAGCAAAGTGAGAAAGTATAAAGAAACAGAAGGTGAAGATATTAAATTAAACATCATGGCCAATACTAAGGGAGATAGGATCTCTGATAGTGAAATCTCTATGTATTCTAAGTGAAATCTGCTATGTGGAAACTTGGGCCCAACAATTGCCAGTTACTTTGAATTATCAAGAGAAGCCAGCCAGAAACTGAAATGCCGTGTTATTTTTAAATGTCAATTATAAACATTTAAAATATAAAGTATTGTTGGTGTGGCAGGATGGGTGGGTAAAAGGAATTGGATATGCCTCTCTTTAGACCTACAGCTCCCAGTTAGCAATTTATGGATCAAATGATAGCTAAAAATAATTTATTATCATATAGCTTTGTTCACTAGTAGGAACAGTTCAGATGTTCAGATAAAAAAATGATCTATAGTTTAGCTTATGAAAAATGGTATAGAAAGTAAACCTGATTCTAGGTATAAAATTAGAAACTAATTGCAGTGTTACCTTCCACATGCAACGGATTGGGGTGGGCTTATTTTAATTAGGCAAACAGCGCTCTGGCAGGCAGAACATATTCTAAGAAGAAAACTATCAGAAAAAAAAAAAAAAAAAAAAAAAAAAAACCACATAAGCAATTTTGTCATGATCACAAACTATTTCAAATCAACATCATCAATCTATTTTAAATAAGCAATAAACAACTAATTAAATACAGAATCATAACAGATTCAACAGCTAAAATTCTTGCTTCCAAATCAGCTAGTTTTTATCTACAGATAAATCTTGGTTTGACATACACATAAGTTATAGCTTCTAGGCTTCTATGTACCCACTCCGTTTTGGAAAGGCAACAAAAATATTTAATTATTTCATAAGTTCAAAAATTATAAGATGTTATCCAGTCAAAATTCTTGTCAGCTTCCCATGTTGGAAATACCTAGAGGCCTGTCTAGTGAAGTCAATTTCATTGTCCATTCACATACCCTGCCTATAGCTGTCTCTGATATTGTTTTACTCTGAAAATAAAAAGTCTACTCTCATGGGGAAACTGACAGAACTATTAACTATATTTAAATCCAATCTTCAATATGCAAAGAAATTAATGTCCCCAATTGAAACTTTCACTAAGTCTTTTGAAAATGCCTTCCAGCTTCTAAAACTCTTGGTTTACATAGCTCTTTGCATATATTTTTGTCCATGCTTTAAATATAGCTTTACTATAGCACTTATCATAATTTGCAGCCAGCCTTGGCAACTAACAGAGACCCTGTCTCAAAATAAAAAAATAAAAAGGTCTGGAGATATAGCTCAGTGATAAAGTAAGTGCCCTGGGTTAAATCCCCAGTACCAAAGAGAGAGAGAGAGAGAGAGAGAGAGAGAGAGAGAGAGAGAGAGAGAGAGAGAAGAGAGAGAGAGAGAAATTGACCCTCTAATATATGTATAAGTGATGAGAGCAATAATCACATTACATTTATTTCTTCCTTAGAATACAAGTCTCTGAGAATACTGATCATACCTCAATACCTTAGCCTCTTTACACTTGCAAAATTAAGAACACAGGCTAATACTCAATAAATACCAATTCTTAAAATAAATACCAATTCATGAAATAATAAACAAGAAGTCAATTTGGATATGAGTGAAAGTAATAACACTCTCATAATCAAACAAAATAAAATATATAATTAAAGAACTTTCAGAGATAGTGATATAGCTCAGAGTACTTGCCTAGTGTGCATAAGGCCCTGGGTTCAATTCTCAGCACTGAAGGGGAAAAAAAAAATGTCTAAATCCAAATCTTTCCATGCACTTTTCAAAAATGATACAGATTAGCAAAAAAGGACAAATAACATTTCATGTTTTCAGCAAAACTAAAAGAAAATATAATAAACCTCTGACTACCTGGACATAAAAAAAGGAATACTAATTTCTATCAGAACTCTCTTGAGTTCCTGCCATAAGCTTTTGCAAATACTTTCTGGGATTTGAGAAAACTGTGCAAAAGAGAGAAGGAATTGAAATAAAATATAATCCCACAAACAGAAACCCAGACATTAAGAAAAAACAAATATCAAAAAGAAATAAAAAATGGAAATAATCCTTGTACATTAGAGCACTGACCATAGAGCTGTAATAAAAAATCATTTAGAGAATGACATTAATAAAAATGGAAGAGTAGGTAGTTTCCATGGTCCACCCTTCCACAAAATTATTGAAAAATCAAGCACAATCATAAGAATAGACTTAATAAGAATTCTGGGGAAAACTGAAGGACTACAGGAACCAAGCAAACCCTAAATCAAAAAATGCACAACTTGAAACTTTTAAGAAAGCTTTGTAGTCATTTCTACATGCTCTTACCCTCCCTACCTTCCCTTTCTGCTCAGTGACGATGACATTAAAGCCAAGTTCACAGAGTAATCCTTTAGCCCCAGTTCTGGGGAGAGCTCATCAGATCTCATTTTCAAAGAATTATTCTTGTGTGTTCTGCCTCATCAGGGGCTACCTGAGGAACACATCCAGGGTATTGTCTTTATTTTACCTAACTTGAGGTGCTCAGAAGGGAAGAGCACTTACTTCTTCAGTGGGCATTCCTAGAAAATTCTGTGAAGCATATGTGAATAACTGAGGCAAAAAAATAGATACACGGAAAGCCTGGGAAGAAAAGTTGGGCAAGAGCTGGTTTGGGCGATAAGGGCTTTCAAAAGTATCCTTCCAAAGTGGATGATTGAGAAAGCGTCACCTGTGCTCAGGGCAGGACGAGTGCTCAGAAAGGGCTTGAGAAGTCATTAGTTCTCACTCAGGCTATCTTCTAGGCTCAGGCTGAAGAGTAAGACGAAAGCAGAACTTAAATGGCCTGGCCACTTGTCTGAAAATCAGTCTTCAAACTAGGAGCGTTTTATTTTCCTTTTCCTTATTGAAAGTGTTTGAGATGGATCAGTGTTTGTTGGTGGGGGTAGTTTTTAACCAAGAAATACTGAAAAAGAACAAATTTGGAATCCTCACATTTCTGTATTTCAAAACCTAGTACCAATCTATGGTAATCAAAATCACATAGTACTACCATACAAAAAGGGCATGTAGAGGGCTGAGGATGTAGATCGATGGTAGGGCACTTATCTAGCACGTGCAAAGTCCTGAAGTCAATTCCCAGTAAAACACACACAAACACACACACACACACACACACACACACACACACACACACACAGAAGCATATACACCAATGAAATAGAACTCAGAATACAAAAATAAACACATATATGTATAGAAATTTGATTCTTGACAAAGGTGCCAAGACCATTCAACAAAGGAAGAATCATCACTTTTTCAAATGATGCTATAGCAACTGGTTAGTCAGTCACACGCAAAATTTAAAATAAAAAAATGGAGCTGGATATCTCTACCTCACATGATATTCAAAAATTAAGTCAGAATGGATGATTGACTTAAGTATGAAAGCTAAAACTGTAGATTAGACTAAAACAGAAATAAATATTCTGACCTTAGATTTGGCAGTGGATTTTGAAATACAAAACCAAAAGCATGAGCAAAAACAAAACAAAACAAAACAAAGATTAGAAAGAATAAAAGGAAGAAAGGAAGAAGTAGGAGGGAAAGAAGGAAAATAGGCTTCCTCAAAATTAAAAATTTTGTACATTCAAAGAACACTATCAAGAAAGTAAAAAAACTACCTACAAAATGGAAGAAAATGTTTGCAAAGAACATATCTGAAAAAGCACTAGTGTTTAGAATATACTTTTTTAAAAATTTCATAAAATTCACCAACATCTTCAAACAAGAATTGTGTGACAAAAAAAACCCCAAATAAATAATTGTAAAACTTAAAATAGAAAATGAACAAGAAATAAAGTGAAAGCTTATTGAATTTAGAAAACATAGAAAAAAAGGAAAAACATATCAGAAAAGAAAAATTATAAGATTGCCAAAAAATGCATTTGCAAAGTTATAAATTTAATAATTAACATTGAGGAATTACAACCAGGAAAGTAAAAATGAAATGAAGGAGTACAAAAAGAAAGAAAAAAATGTTTGTAAAGGGAGATGTTCAATAAAGTTCCAATATTCATATATCTGATTCCCTGAATTAGAATTTAGAAAAAGAAATAAAACTCCAAGAAAATATCCTGGAAATAAAAGATCTGAAGCTACCAATTAGAAGGATCCAGTTAGCCTTTAGGCAAATTAGCCCACATTTATTAATGCCAAGACATATGATATTAAAGCTATTAGAATTTTGTAAAGAAAAAAAATTATCTTGGCAATAGCATAAATATCAAATAATATACAAGAGAAGTAGACAATTAGATACCTCTCAAAAGCAACCCACAAGCTAAGGCAACAATGGGCAACCTTTTTAAAAACTCAAGGAAGTAGTTATGAACAAGACTTTCAATCCAGACAAGGAATCCAATCCATCAAGTGTCAGGATTTGAAATTAAGTAAATTTAAATAAGAATTCAAACAATAATGTCCCTATGAACTTTTTGAGTGATCTACCAGAGAATAAGGCTCATCCAAATAATATTCAAGAAACTTTAATGAAATGACTGATGATGGAATTGGTATGCTTAATTGCAGATGTAAGGGGAAAAAATACAGACCATACATTAAAGGAAGAAATTTATCAATTCCCTCTAATCTCTTACAGAAGATAGAAGCCGAGTAAATATTTCTTAACTCATCCTTTGAGACAAGAATTACTCTAATAGCAAATCCAGACAAAGACGTTACAAAAAAAGAAAATTAATGCTGGGCACAGTGAGCATGCCTGTAACCCCAGTGATTCAGGAAGCTGAGTCAGGAGGATCACAAGTTCAAAGCCAGTCTCAGCAATTTAGTGAGACCCTGTCTCAAAATAAAAACTAAGAAGGGCTGAAGATGTGGCTCAGTGGTTAAGCCCCCGCTAGGTTAAATCCCTGGTTAAAAATAAAATAAAATAAAAAGAAAGGAAAATTATATGCATTCTCTCCCATGAACATAAAAAATATCCTTAGCAAAACATTTGCAATTTGTTTTTGACAATGTATAAAAAGAATTATACACCATGACTAAGTAAGATTTTCCTCATATATGCAAGGCTGGCTCAACAGTCTAAAATGAATTAATGTAATCCATCATATAACCAGCTAAAGAAGAAAAATTACATGATTAAATCAACAGATGAAGAAAATACATTTGACTAAATCCAATACCCATTCACAATAATAACTCTTAGCAAACTAAGAATAGGAAGGATCTTCCTCAACTGAACCAAGAACATCTACAAAATAAATAAATAAATAAATAAAAACCTACAGCTAAAATCATATTTAACAATGACAGTTCTAGCCCTCTAAGCTCAAGACTAAAGTTAAACCCAAAATCATAGCAGGAGAGTCTCTGCCAGGGACAGCCTCAAAAACTGAAGTTGGGCTGGTTGGAATCCCAAGAATAGAAACAGTTAAGGCCTGGGTGACCAATCCAAAGTGCTTTCTAGGGGAACGTACAAACAGAAGGGACTTCCACTTCTTCATGGTGGACACTAAGACAAGAGATGTTCTACCTATATCTGTTGACATCAAGAGGTCAGGTTACAGAGTTTATATGGAGGCTAAAAGAATGTAAGCTCAGGGCCTGGACTCATTCCTAATATTTATCAACATGCATGATGCATCAGTGTCCCAGGCAATCACTTAACCCAGTGTTTCAGTGCCTATGAATGTTCAAGGCCCTAACTCGAGTTCAAGACTGCAGGGGAAAACATGGAGCTGGGCAAATCAAAGTAGTCAAGACATTCTGTTTCTTGATCAGAACACAGAAGGAAAACAGAGGGAACTAAAAAACTTTATAATGAAAAACTAGCACTTTCCTGCTGTGATTAGGAACAAACAAGGCAAGAAGGACCCTTCTTACCAATTCTTTTCAATAATGAAAATTCCTAGCTAATGCAAAAAGACAAGAAAAAGAAACAACATGTATACAGATTGGGGAGGAAGAAAGAAAACTGTTAATAATTGACATGAACATCTGTGTAGAAAATTTTAAAAATTGATGTGAAAACTCCTAGAGCTATAAATGATTATAGCAAGCTTGAGTATATAAGGTTTGGGTACAAAAGTCAATCACTTATGTGAACACTAGAAATGAATAACTAGAATGTGAAATAAAAAACACCATACCATTTATATTAGTATTCCCAATATGAACTACATGGGTACAAATCTAAGGAAAATATGTAAAATATCTATATGAGGAAAATTACAAAGCCCTGATGAAAGAAATCTAAGAACTAAATACGTGGGAAAATATTCTATGTTCACAGATAGGAAGATACATTTTAAAGATGTCATGTTCTTACCAACTTGACCTATAGATTCAACATAATCCTAATCAAAATCCCATTAAGTTATTTTGTGGATACTGACAAACAAATTCTAAAGTTTATAGTAAGGATAAAAGACACAGAATAGTCAACACAATATTGAATAACAACTTGTAAAGACTGACAATATTCAACTTCAAGGCTTACTTCAAAGTACAGTAATCAAGACAGTGTAGCATTTGACTTATATATTTGTCTATTTCACCAACAAAATAGGTATCCTGGAAGTAAACCTACATGAAAATAATCAACTGATTATGCAAAGGCAAGGCAAAGGGAAAAGAGTCTTTTCAACAGAAGTTACTGGAACAATATTAACATGCAAAAAAAAAAAAAAAAGAATCTAGACATAGAACTCCTACCTTTCACAAAAAATTAACTCAAAATGAAATGCAGACCTAAATGTAGGATTCAAAACTATAAATAAAACTCCTAGAAAATAATATAGGAGAAAACTTAAATGACCTTGGATAACAGCAAGGCATGATTCTTTTGATCCATGAAAAAAAAAATTGTTGAATACCTTCTGCTCTGAGAAAAAAAAAAATGTCAAGGAAATAAGACAAAGTCACAGACTTGAAAAACAAATTTGCAAAAGGCATATCTATTAAAGTGTTGTTATTCACAATATACAAAGAACTCTTTTTTTTTTTTTTTTTTTTTTTTTTTTTTTGTGGTACCAGGGATTGAACTCAGGGGCACTTGACCACTGGGCCACATCCCCAGCCCTTTTTTGTGTTTTTTATTAGAGACAGGGTCTCACTGAGTTGCTAAGTGCCTCGCCATTGCTGAGGCTGGCTTTGAACTCGTGATCCTCCTGCCTCAGCCTCCCAAAGTGCTGGGATTACAGGCGTGCGCCACTGCGCCCGGCTTACAAAGAACTCTTAATATTCAACATTAATCAACAACCCAATTTTTTTGAAAATCAGGAAAAGAGCTGAAAAGACACCTCAAAAATGTTATTCAGATGACAAGCTTATTGAAAAGAAGCTTAACATCATGTTACAGATTTGGAAATTCAAACAATGAAATACCACTATACACTTATTAATGTGGTCAAAATTCAAAATTTTGACAATACCAAATATTGGCAAGTATGTGAAGCAACAGGAACTTTCATCCAGTGCTAGTGAAAACACAAAACAGCACAACCAGTTTGGAAGATAGTTTTGTGAGAAAATGTCAACCTAAATATTTTCATCATATGTTCCAATAATTTTTCTAGTATTAAGCCAAAAGTTTAATTTACATGGTTATTTCAGTAATATATTAGGTTCCTAATATAAAAATTTAAATCATAAAAATATTAAACATTAAAAAGTACTATATATAACCATAATGTAGCAGTTTAATACAGATAAAATTATCATCATCTGTCTCAAAAAATATTGCTACTTTGATGTTAAAGCTTATCTATAAAATTATTTGAATGATAAATTCTGGGAGAGGGAAAATTCCTGAAAAATTCCAGTTCTTTCTTCTTAAATAATTATTTCTTCCACACATTATGAACATTTAATACAGGAAATAAGCAACAGCACCTTCTTTGATGATTTCAGCTAACTTCTCTGAAATTTTTTATTGCTTCTGTGTAACCATTTGTCACTTGCCTCTAGACTTTGTTGATTTCAGTCAGAATTTCTAGAGTTGCCAAAATCTATTCTCTGAAAAATTAATATCTGAACAAAGCAAAAAGCATTTCTTTATCCAAACACATAGGGATTCAATGAATCTGACCATCATTGTCCTTCATATGTTGACTTAGCTCATCTTGCTTTCTTATCATCCTTAATTAATCAGTCAGCTTCAATGGAAATTTAATGCCTACATTAGCCATTTTCATTGTCTGTGGTAAATATAGGTTTTGAATATCCCTGTAAAGGTTCAAGACCAGCAGTAGGGTTTAGTCACCTGCTGGCAATTGGCAATAGTAAGAAAGCTAACTTTGAAGTAATCATGCATGGAGAAAACTTATATCATAGTAGGTAGCTAGTCTACCAGTATGGGAAAAACTGACCATTGTTTAAGTTAAAGATGGGTGATTTCATGGGAGTTCCTTATACTATCTTTTTCATTTTATCTACTTTTTATATGTCTGAATTTATCCATTATATTTTAGATGAGACAACCTTTCATTATACTGATATGACATGATATGCAAACTATATCAGGTTAAAACAATGATACAGAAGATAGGAATAGTGTGCTAACCTTTAGCTTAAAACAGAAGTATATGGGGCACTCATAATTTTATATGTGTAAAAAAAAATGATTTGGAATGAAACTTGAGTCTTTAGGAGGCATAGTTCAG
Organism: Tamias sibiricus; assembly: GCA_025594165.1. NCBI lineage: Eukaryota > Metazoa > Chordata > Mammalia > Rodentia > Sciuridae > Tamias > Tamias sibiricus. Next base: position 84,173,730 of record CM046660.1, read on the forward strand.
TAAACACTAGTTTCAAATTTTCATTTTTTAAATGTTTGCCTTGTTTTTAAGACACTGAAGTAGATTTGTGATAATACAGACTCCTCATAATCCACCAGGGCTTGACTCAATACATTTTTACTGTCAGGAATCATGTATATAGACAACAGAGCAATGATTTTCTGGTACTGAGGCCAAGGTAAAGCTATGGATTTAACTGACAGTAGAAACTGATTTTTTAAAAAATAGACTATGACCATAGAATTGAGCATTTTGCAGGTCAAGGCAGAAGCAATTCTGAGGGGTTTACATTTCAGTCAGTGGCTAAGAGCATGAAGATGCTCTACATGTGTATTACGAATTGTAATACATCCTACTGTTATAAATACAACAACTTTGAATTTACAAAAAGGCATAAAATCAGATTGTTTGGTTTCAAAACCTGCATCAGTCACTTACTAACTGTGTGGTCCTTGGTTTAATTCCATGATCTCACTGAGGCTTAGTTTTATCATCTGCATAATGGGAATACCCTACCTCAGAAGGTTACTGTATATTACATGAATTAAGCACCATATAACTGTTCAGAATTTTAGATTTTCTTTTAATTATTTTAATCACAAAAGCAATAACAGAACAAAAGTGGGAACAGAAAATTATATAGCAGAAGTGATATATTGATTGAAAGTCTAAGACTTTAGAGTTAGAAATACCTAGCTATGAATTCTGGCTCTGATATTACTATCTTGGACACATTACTGAATCTCAGTCTACTAATCTGTATAATATACCGATATAAAAAGCACTGGGTCTTGCACATAGTAAATACTCAATAGAAAGGTATTTTAACAAAATATATTTTAAATACTTAAAAAAATCAATAATGGGATCCATATGCTGCAAAAAATAAGTATTGAAGAACTGATTACAAAACCTGCTGCCAAACTATTTACATCATGTAAATAGTTGTGATGGTACCGCAGGCCCGTGTCCCTTAACCAAAATTCTTGGGCAACAAGTATTTCAGAATTTAATATTATTCTGACCTCAGAAAGATAATACGCAGCAAACACCACATATTTTGAATCTCCAGTGAGACCTGAAGCAGCACTTGATAATCAAGCACATTAATATTCTATAGTGAAATGCATGAATATTCAAATTGAACACAGCTTTCAAAAGATTATAAGTCAACTCAGCTCAGTTGAGGTCAGATTTTGCAGCCAAATGACTTAAAAGAAAGCTTTTAGTCATCTAAAATTTGAGATTTCAGATTCATAGATAAGGAATCATGGATCTGTATTTACATACCTACTAACAAAGTTGGGTCACAGAAAATTCTTTATGTATCTGTTAACTGGGAAATCGCCTGATAAGGAAAATTTTCATCAAACATTCTTGTCTCTTTCAAAGAAGCAAATGTGTACACCACTCACATTAGGTTCAGAGTCAGCTGTGAAATCATACATTTTTCTGGAAAAAAAATATCTGGCAGGACCATAAAATGGGGTGACATACCCAGCAGGTTGCCTCATTAGGAGATATGTAATAGTTCCTAGGTCTGGATTGGATTCTCTTTAGTATATTCAGTAGTTTTGCTTCAGTTCTTCCCACACTCTCAAAATACAGAGGAACATAGAAGTAAAAAAGATTTAATGTAAAGAAGATGATAAAGATGGAGGGGTAGAAGGAAGAAAGCAAAATCCAATCCGATTAACTAGGTCTTTTTGCAGGTTAGAGTTCACTCCTGTAATAATGAGCATTTTCTAAAAGTTTAGTCCTAACTATTGTCTGTACTTCTGTTTAATGACACTAATACAATCCAAAGACTATAAAATTTATTTTTTTCTAAGAAACAGATATTCAAATGCTTTTCTAGATATCACTGGTTTGAAGAAGCTTCAGAAAATGAATTATATTTTTAACAAGGTCAATAAATAACCACACTTTCAGTGTTGCTCTTTTTTTCAGATTTATACTACTTAACTTTCCATGAATTTAATTATTAGGAGAAATCAGTAAAACACTTCGATTGTCTGGGTGACAGTTTTTTATAATTATGCTGACCATTATTAATAATTACAATAGTAATTCAGTATAACTTAATTTCATGTGAACTAAAATCAATAAGGAAAACCACATACTGAGCCTGCAAAAATATTAGTTATAATCAATTGTAATTTCTTTCTCAGCAAATTTATTTTTTCATATTTGACATACATCAAAAACTATGGATGCCTATTTGATGCCCAGAAGCCTAGAAATAAAGTGAAATAATCCAACAGACATTTTTCAAGTGAGAGGCTTTTTTATTCATAAGTGCAAATCTCATCACTATCTCTCAAATCACATATTTTACTTGACCAAAGTCTCTTTGAAGAAGATAATGAATAAAAAGAGCTAAATGTTGGAAAATTATCATTTTCCAAATATTAAAGAAATTTTCTCTTTCAAATAGTACATAGTACCCAGGGGATCTGTTTATATGAGATTTTTATCATTACCTTCAAGACTATAGAAATCAGCATTTAAGGGGCTGGGGCTATGGCTCAGCAGTAGAGCGCTTGTCTCACATGTGTGAGGTCCTGGGTGCGATCTTCAGCACCACATACATAAAATAAAGGTATTGTGTCTACCTACAAGTAAAAAAATATTTAAAAAAGAAATCAGCATTTAATATCAGGGCCAAAGAAGACTAGTAAATTTTAAATTTGACTATTGTCTAATGAATGCTTTAATGATCCATGACACAAATTCAGCAACCTGTAGGAAAAAAAAAAAAAAATGTTAGTAGTTGTTTCCAAAGTCTTGTGCTTTACACACTATGTCTGATAAGAATGATTACTGGAGACTCTCTTCCATTTGTTTAAATAGGCCTCTCCAGTATAAAGCTTCAAACTCAATGAGAAAGAACATACCTGTTCCCACCACTCTAACTGCCCAGGGTGAAAAGCACTTCTTTATCATACTCAAAGCTGAGAAACAAAGCATATCTTTTTCTAAACCAAAATAAATCATTCACTATCCTGTTTGACACGAATGACAAAAGACTTTACAAAAGTCAAGGGCCTCTTTGGAATTGGAAGGAAGGGAGTGACATCTGGTTCTTCTGAGTACCAATTGATTAATGAATGGACACAACAGGAAGAGGAGTAAATCAGGGTCAAGTGACCTAGATGTCAAAGACCCAAAGGCTTTTTGTTGTGATTCTTATGGAGGACTTTCCCAGGGAAAGTCAGGAAGTATTATGGCTACAGATACAGGAGGTATGGAAGCACTTACACTGACTTCCTAAGAAGCTGCCTACAGTCCTGATGGACGCACTGGAGAGCTTCTCTCCATATGAGCTCCCTGAGTTCTTCTTAGAGGAGAAATATCTTGAGAATGTCTCCCCTCCATTCTTTTTCATTAGAGAAGATGAACAGGTTCTAGGCTGCACAGATAAATGTTTAGACCAAGATAAGGGAAGGCAGAATTGGGCAATCTTAGAAGATGAAACAGAATAAACAGAATATATAAAGCCTCAAAGTCATGCAGAATACATGAGAAGAAAATCTGTATCCCTGTCTAGCAAAGATTCAAAGCTTTTCAGAGATGTTAATAATAAAGTCATAGGATCTTATCCTCTAGTGCACATAAAGAAGTGATTCCTAAATCCTAGCAGACAAGAGTCTCTCTTTCAAATATAAAGATTAAACCCTTTTGAGAAGAGGGATTTCATTCAGACCCATTGTTACTATCCACTGTTATTGGTCCTGTTAAGCACAATGAGTAGAGAAGTCTGCTGTCCTGTTGAGATTCAGCAAAGTACGTGCAAATACTTACCCACCACACAACATGGACTCTTCCATCTCAGGAGAGGGAAACATACCTCCAAAAGAAACTCAAGTTGGCACTTTAATGCAAAGTGTTTAATCTTGAGACGTCTGAAGATCCTACCCCCATCACACACATAGTATACTAATTAATCTGTGATACTGTAGCCTCCATCATACTTTCAAATGATTCTTTAAATGTTAATAACCACCAGTTTAATACCCATAACATCAGTAGGAAGTAGTAAAGGATAAAAAGGAAGAAATAAGCCACTGAAGCCAGAATTAAAGACAGGCAGTCAGTTTAGACAAGTAAATCAAGTCGGATAGAGACTAGAGGCCAGTCTAGTCTCGCCCCTGAGCAATTGAAATACTAAATACTAATGACTTCAGAGCCCTTCCTCCATCCTTATGAAGATAACCTGCCCTGCTCCAACCTGTTGCTAAGATAACCTGTCCCAGGAATAGTCCCCTTCTACAGGGAGTTGTAAAAGTTGTTAATTAATGTGTCCTGTGACCCCTTCCTGCCCAGATCATTCTCCCTTGGCCCCTCTGGCCCATCTACTTCTTACCTTTTGGCCATCCCACCTGAGCATCTCCTGGGCCTAGTCATATATGAAGGAGAGAGATAAGGTGGAAGAAAGCAGGAGAACAAAGAAAATCTAGGATATATAAAAGAGGCAGAATGCTCTCAATTCTGGAGATACCAGGATACCAGCTATATCCTTATTTTCCCTCCCAGGAGAAGTCTGTATTATCCTTTTTAAAAAATAAATCCTGTTTTATATGCTTGCCTCAGCGTGCTTCTCTAACATTATACTCCAACACGTGAGGAAGTAGGACTCATCACCAATAAACAGCAGTATCACCACCATCAATTTAACTAACAAATCAAAAAAAGGACTTGTTTATTCACGTGTGTGTGTGTGTGTGTGTGTGTGTGTGTTCAAGAAAGAAGTGTGGCAAAAGTCAAACATCTTCATATTATATTGTTTGCATTAATAACACTATTTTATCAATTTTATAGCAGAATAAAAATTTTTAGTATGTTATGAAAGAATGTCAAACAGGATAAAGGAGAATACATTAGGGAAGGTATTTGCTGATTAATCAAAATGTCTTAAAATTTTTCTATAAAGAAATAAAAGCAAATTAAATATTAGTTACTAAGGAGAACATATTTTGCAAATATTGTTCCCTTTTCATTCTAGTGCTTCACCAGAAGGAACACTCAAACTCAAATATTTTCTCATGGACTGCTCATGGAACATTCTTCTTTATGGTAAGTGGATAATAACGTTTGTATTGAAAAGTTTCCAGGGATTTAAGATTGCCTATGAAGAATACAATATTCATTTTAGAAAGGAAGAAAAATTATTGAGTTTCCGTGCTATGTTTTAAAAATAAATTTCAAAAAATGGAAAGAGTAGGAACAAACATAATTAGGAGATAAATATCTTATTCATATTATACTTGATTTTAGTTAACTTCCTCCTAGAAAAAATATGGGATACAAAAACTTTTATATGAGGTGAATTTTTTTTGAATCCTTGAATTATGGAAACTTTAAAAGATATACTATAATAATGAACACTGTTCAAAATCTTGACTTTCAAAAAAGAATATTGAATTCTGTACACATCAACTGTTTAAACTGACATTATTTTCTGGCCAAAGTTTAGAACAGGATATTAAACAAATGGATTATCAGTACTTAAAAAAGAATGTGGGGTTACTAATGGCCACCATGAGTGCACCTGGGAAAGTGAGGCCAATGTGAGCAATCTTCCTTGTGACAGAGTCTTTAGTGCCAACTTAGAGGCTAATACTGGATTGTTAAGGAAACTCTGTAGGTGTTACCTGGGTTGATCCATATTTCTTATCAATGAGTTTGATTGAAGACCTAGAACTTAAGAAAATGTTTGACTGCATTTGATGGAATAAAAGCAGTTATGATTGTTGAAAGATTCAAAAGCACTGAAACTAAACTGGGAGGATTAGGAACCAACATAAACAGGGTGGACCTCTTTGTAAGTTTAATGTAATCCATGTAGCGTACCTGACCATCAAAGCAAGTGTGTTGGTCAGTTTTTTTTTTTTTTTTTCACTGTAAGCAAAATACTTGACAAGAACAACTTACAGAAGGAAAGGTTTATTTTGGCTCTCAGTTTTGAAGGATCAGTCCGTGACCAGCAGGCTCCATTGCTCTGGACCTGAGGTTAGGCAGATCATCATAGTGGAAGAGCATGGTGGAAGAAAGCTGCTCAGCTCATGGAAGTTGAGAAGCACAGAGAGAAGAGGAGATGGTAAGAAGATAAAATCCTTCCAGAGAACACCCTCAGTGACCTACTTTCTCCAACTAGGTCCCAACTCTCAGTAGTTCATTAAGCTATCAATGGATTAATTCAACAAATGGATTAATATCCTGATGAGGTCAGAACCTCATGATTCAATCAGTGCCTAAAATTCCCACTTCTGAACTTTGCCACATTGGGGACCATTCTTTCAACATGAGATTTTGGGAGACATTCCAAATCCAAACAAACAAACAAAAAAAAGTAAGCAAATAGAAACATGTGTTTTAGCAATGGAAGTGTGCAAACAAGAGTAAAGTGGGCCTTCAAAGAAACAGATATAATTTGTGATAAGTAGAGCACATAGTCATAAAAATGCAACACTCAGGACCATATGGTATTTAGAGACACCAATTCATCCGTTTCCATCCCATTTTCTTTACACTCTGACTTGGAGTGTGAGGCTAGGGGTCAGATGAAATATACTGGATTTCTTGGTTTTGTGACCCTTAAATTTTTATGCTTGGTACTACACACCCATATTCAGACTCTGAAGCAGAGTTTGCAAGCTCAGAAACTTGGAGATAAGATCATGAGTGATAGGAAAGCTGGAAAACAGAGGTTGTATGTCCCACTACATAGATGATTCTACTCCAGCCTTCTTGTGGGGAATTTAGAGGGCTGTAGGAATAGCTTCCTTTAAGCATTTTGGTTAGTGCCATTTTGAACTTATTCTTGTGTTTGATCTTATTCTTTGTCCTCTTTTCCAAGTTGATAACTGCATGGTCTCAGATCCTATGGAGCTGGAATGATTTTTACTCCTCACACTGCCTAAAGTCCTTCTAGTAATGTGAAACATCTCTGAATGTGAAACACTGGAGCTGTTCTTGGTCACGGAGTCTCCACTGTTGCCCATAGATAGGCATTCCTTTCACATCTAGACTGTCACTGATGCCCATTGGTACCAAAGATTTTCCACTTATTCATTCTAATATCTGATTAATGAAATAGGGTCACTCTAGGCAAATGGTACAAGTGTACCATCAAAATCATGGTCTTCTTCCACGTGCGATTTGTTATACCAGTTTTTTGAAAGAAAGGAGTAAACTTGGTGGGAGGTATATCTCTTTCTACTTCATACAAAGGCATCTTTGAGTCTGGATGAGGGCCTTCCTATTTTGCAAATCCTAATTGCATAAATTTTATTTGAAGTGTTTGAAAGTTGGATTAACTACAAATAAAAACTAATTTGACTTGACTTTCTCAATATTAAATATACATAATTAAATGTCAGAGGATCCTGTGAGGAATGTAGATTGTGATCAAAACAATCTAACAATATTACAAATAAATAAAATAACTTCACTAAAATGTTAAGGGAGAAAGGTTCTGACACAAAGAACTTAGGAAATAAGCACAGTCTATAAATCTAAAGGCAAAAGAAACTGTACAAAAACATGGGACTTTTCTTTATAAAGTCATTTCCCGTGGAAATAAAAGGGCTGAAAATTCTGATGTTTCTGTATATGTATAATGAAACTGATCAATTCAGTAAATGGATAGCAGATGAAAGAGCCAGGTTTGTCACTGCTGGGGTGGGAGGCTACCTGTGGGCAAGAAAAACAGGGTAGAACGATCCGTGTGGGAATGCACTGGAGGTGTAGACATTGGCATAAACTCATGTTTTGCTGAATATGGATGAAGACTTGGCATACATATTTATTTGAAGTGTTTCAAAGTTGGATTAGTTACAAATAACAAAAACTAACTTCTTGACTTTCTCAATATTAAAATATATATACATAATTAAATGCCAGAGGATCCCATAAGGAACATAGATTGTGATCAAAACAAACTAACAATATTACAAATAAATGAAGTAACTTCACTAAAATGTTAAAGAAGAAAGATGCTGACAAAAAGAACTTAGGAAATGAGACCTTAAAAGACCTTAGAAAATATTTAGATATGTGCATATATACAAGTTAGTATGTACATGGGTTGGTATGCATACTTATGTCTCTTTGCTCTGCCAGTTCAGAAACCTGCAAGCAATGACACCCCAGTAGCAGTGAGCAAGATTTGGTACCCAGATCTTGATTTCTAATATTATTCCTAAATAAAAGGGAATGAGAGCTCCTTAAATGGCTCATTCTAAAACTGAAGCAGAAAAAATATACCATATGAGCTTGAAACCAAGCACTGCCAAAAACTAAGTGTTCAAACAAAACAAATGAGAGTCATACTTGTCAAAACAAAATAAAACAGACTAGATGGCCAAAGTAAATAAAAATTCATTCTTCACAGTTCTGGAGGCTGAAAATATGAGATTAGGATGCCTGTACCATGGGTCCATGGGTTCTGCTGAAGGTTCTCTTCCCAAATTGTAGATGGCTGCCTTCTCTCTGTATCCTCACATGGGCAGAAAGAGATGGAGAACAAGCTCTGTGGTGTCTCTTATAAGAGCACCAATCCATTCACAAGGGCTCCAGGGTCATGAACTCATCTAAGCCTAATTTGTCCCAAAGGTCACATCTTCAAATACAATCACATTGGGTGCTAGGGCTTCAACTTTTCAATCAGGGAGTGGGATACAATTTAGTCCATCGTAATGGAAACATGTGAAAGTGACCCAGCAGCTAACTGAAAGAGTTCCCACTGGTTACAGAAACAATTTAGGAAACAAACCTGTTTCATTGGATTATAACCCAATGCATAAAATAAGTATTCATTATCCCATACTTCTATGAATATTAAGTGAATAAATTCATGAGGGTTAAGAGAAAAAAATCATACAGAATAACTCCAAAAAGGTAGGTACACATTCCTAAAGGTAGTACATAGCTCCCTAAATCTATGCATAGTGATTTCCTTCCAAAGATTCAGTTAAAAAAAAAAAAAAAAAAAAAAAAAAAAGGTATCCTCTTTTGAGAAATCTGACAAACTCTATCTTGGTTATTAAAGTTAATATCAATAAACCATGTTGATACTCCATACTCTAAATATGATAAAATGACACTTTCTCTCACTTGTCTTCCTTTCAAAAACATACACTCAGCTGGGCATGATGGCACACACCTGTAATCCCACCTACTTAGGACACTGTGATAGAAAGATCACTAGTTCAAGGCCAACCTAAGTGAGACCCGTCTCAAAATAATAAAACGTATAAAATCTGTCTATGAGAAAAACATCAGAGAATCACAATTGTTTGATATTCTACAAAACATTTGGTTATTACTCCTTGAAATGTTAAGGCTATCAATAAAAAGGATAATCTGAGAAACTGTCACAGCCAAGCAGAGCCTAAAAAGACATGATGAGCACATGTCACATGGTATTCCAGATGCAATCCTGAAACAGAAAAAAAGACATCATATAAAAACAAAGGAAATTTTAATAACATAGTGACTTTAGTTATTAACAATGCAACAATATTGCTTCATTATTTTTAATAAATGTACCCTACTGATATGTTAATAATTGGGGAAACTGAGTGTGAGATATAAGAGGACTATGAGTATTATATTTGCATGATAAGAGTTTTATTAAAAAGTGAACACTTGCTTTTAAGGAGACAGCAACATCCTAGGTTAGGTGAGGAAGACACTTAGCAAGCAGACCTCAAGAAAAACATGAAGTAGAGCTCTGCAGACCCCAGGAGAGGAGTCCCTGAGCCTTCATCTGGTATCCTGCCGGTAACATGATTCAGCCGCCAAGCTAATCACAGCCTCTGCCTTTCTCTTATCAAAATTCCTGATTCCCAGGAGAAAAGATTGATTGGCTCAGCATAGGTCTGATATCTAACATGACTTGAGTGGCTACAGATAAGAGGATAGTGGTTTATTGGCATGTGTGTATTCTGTTTATTGGAAACAGATCCAAGAAATATGGACTATCGTTCCAGATACCTATGCTCCCATACTCCAAGGTATCCTGAAATGAGGCTTTTCAAATAGAACTGAAATGAGCTACACCAGGTACTCTAGTGGGGCAATAAATGAAAGCAGTTAAGGTTTCAATTATGCCTTACCTTTTTTTTGGTAGGTGTGTTAGTAAAGTGCTATAACAACAAGAGTCAAAAATCCAACTCAATAACATGGAAGTTTATTTTATTCATAAATAACAATTCAAAGAAAAGCATCCTGAGCTTGCCACCCTCAATTCTTGGCTTTCAACCCTGGACCCATTGGCAGTTAATTTTGTTAGTACCATTTCACAGTTTCTAGCTAAAGGTTAAATAAAGGGACAGGCAAGAAGTTTCCTATTTTTAAAAAACATGAAAAATAGCACATATCATTTCTATTTACATTCCCCTTCACCCTACCTATCACCAAAATATTTATTCAACTGTTGTAAGCCATATCTAATTGCCAAAGAAGGTTAGAAAGTATATCTCTAGCCAGGTAACCATGAACCAGATATAACTTGCAAAACTATTACAAAAACAGAATTACAATAGAATTCCCTACTACAAAAAGACTATTGGGGATCATTGGTCTTCTTTGCCATAACCAATAATCCTTGCCCTTTTGCTACCATGTAAATTTTCAATGTTAATTAATTTGCTTTGCTAATATTTTATGAGTTGTCACTACCTGCATTTAATAGTATCTGGTAAAAATTTGTAGGTAATTCCATTTGTCCTGGGATTTCTTACAGGTATTATTGGCTTATTATTGCATAGTTCGAGTTAAGATCATTTAATATAATCTTGATATAACCTCAATACCACAGGTATTGAAGTTCTTCAGCATTCACCACATCCTTCACAGTTATGAAAGAGCCATGTTGATAGACAGCACACAAGCTCTAGAGAGATGATTCAACCCCTCTTCCCATAGTCATTAGTTTAAGTGCAAGCACATAGAATGAACTAATAAATCGTAGAATTTTGGGAACCTTATTAATTATTTGAACTAGAAGTTCTCTGTGCCTCAAGATATGAACAGCCAGACTCCTGACGATATCAAACTTCTGCTCAAACTTATATAATTTATAAAACTTCTGGGTACATGAGCGAATACATTGCCTTTTTCTACAAGATGTTTTAAGTTGCACTTGCTATTACTCGTGAGAGAATTCACATTAATAATGTGTGTATCTACTGAATTAAATGCTCTGGAAATCAGAAAGGACAATATCCCTCTGAGTTGCATCTTGGCAGGGATAACTTAATTGACATGGGACTATAAAGTTGTGGTTGTCTGGTATATTTGAAGAATATATGAAGGCAGAATAAGATGCTTGGAAAGGTCCCAAAGACAAGTAACTGAAATTGAGACAAAAGTTTGAACTTTTGACTTGCTCTTGAGTTTCTATGTCAGGGACCTTACTGCTTATAATGAAATATGTGCATTAAGGATGATTGGAAGGAGTTAAAGCATAAAGTAATTTTAAGAATGATCTTATTTAATATGGATAGATATTGTCCAATTAAACTCCTTATATATATAATGTGGATAGATATTGTCCAAATAAATGTGTGAGACTTTATTCCCTTGAGTTTCACTTTGAAATATTATCACTTACCTCCATGATGCCAACGTGCATCTCAAAATCAATAGATTCTTCTAAGATTTTGAGTCAGATGGTCGTTTAGCACTGTGATTATGCATCTCTAGAGAGGGCATGTCTACTGTTTGAGGCATTGTGAAAGGGTAAAATAAAGCGAATTTCAAGCCTGTCAAAGGTTAGAACTAAACAAACACAAACCAACAATAACAACAATAACAATACAGAAGCGTGGGGTCAGAAATTGACAGTGAAAAGAGAAGAGGAGAGGGTTTGTCTCAACAACTACGCTCCCTCTCATTTCAAGTGAGATGGGAGTATAGTCAAGTCCAGAAGACTAAATTCTGACTCTAATGAGACTGTTTCCATGAGCACAAATACCACAGTGTTATACTTCTCTTAAACACCTTCCCCCAATCTTCCCAGCGGTGGTGAGTTTCTACTTCTCATACAAAAAATTACTTGTTGATGGATGGTTTTTGGTTCAGAAAAATCCAAAAATGAACCATAATGGCCACCCAGTGACCTATCTTTACCATTTTTCTATTTTTCAATTGTTGGTGGGCTATAGTAATGATGCATCCACAGCTCTGGGTAGAAGTCAATGATCATAAGTGTAATATCTAAGTGAAAAAACATTAAAAATAAATGCACTAATAAATTTAATAAGGTTGAGTAGACTGCTTTGTTACTGAATCATTTGAGCCTCAGGAAATGCTAACTCATATAAACACTTCTCATAACACTTCTAACATGCTAACAACTATCATCCCTTCCATATCATGATTTTAAAAAAGGGGGAGAGGGGTAGGAACTAGAACTGATTGTGTAACTCCAAAATAAATCCTACAGAGATTAAGAGACTAAGTGTCACTCACAAATTGGCAAAAGAAACATGTACTGACACATTTTTACCTCTCCTTACCATCTAAAGAATTTTATAGTTCACACTATAAAAGACTGTAGTTGAGAGGATAAGGTATGGATTTCCCCCGCCTTAGGCTATATTTATAAATTCAGCACAGAGATTCTTCTTCAGTGTGAGAGGGAATTCAAGTCTGGCTGTATAGTTCAGCAGTGTAGATATCATTGTTCTAAAGTAAGTGACAAAACCAACTCTGGGCACAGCAAGAAAAATGGACAAACAGAATATCAGAAAATTCCCCAAACCCTAGAAAAATCAGAAATTGGCAGAAACCAGAAATGTCCATAATCTACAGTGCAGGCAATTCCCTATAGTATCCTCTCAAAGGAATGAGCTCCAAATATTTACTGTTTTTAATACCACTCAAAGCAACATTACAATTCCAGGGAGAAAAGGCTCTTGAACCTAGTTTAGTCTGGTGATTAGAAGGGCCAGAGCCCCTTGGGTAGCAATTGGACCACACTATATACAAGGAGGGGACAAGGAATACCTCCTTTGTATTTGGGATTCCATTACTAAAAGAATGGATATCAGGACATTTAAATTTTAAAAAATCCGAATCAGGTTTTAGACAAAAAAAAAAAAAAAAAAAAAAAGGCAATGTTAACTTTACCACCCCCATATTAAAGAAGAATATCAAGACTTTTTTCTCTGTACTCATTGAACATAAAATTATCTGCTAATCTTTCTTCAAGACAAGGAAAGATTTTCTTTTAATTTTATTTCTAGATAAGCTAATGATTCCACTAGAGTCTAACATTAATATGAGTGCTCAAAATAGTTGAGACCTACTTTGAAAAGATAATGCAAAAAATGAAGGAATCTCACAATGCCAGTTTAACTTTAAATTTTTTATAATAGGTGGACACAAGTATCATTTTCAAATCTTTCCTATGGTAAGTACATAGATTCTTGTAGCAGAAAGATAACAAGATTCACTGTAGTACTCAAAAATAAAAGTCTACTAAAACAATATTAACCATTGAGGGGGCTTTCCTAGCTTTCCTCAGGCTTTAACTGGAATGTCTATTTTCATTGTTATCTTCCCAGAAGGTGGTAGAACTAGCAATCACAGTACACAATAATAGAAGAAACTATTAGATGTTCTGCAAGATTTGTTCCAAGATTTGTTTCTACTTCCACAATAATACAGCAAAATAATAGCCACCAGAGTAGAGACAGTTTCTGAATCTCACTTGTAATGGTCACATGTCTGAGTTTAGGCAGATGAGATAAAATTTCATGAGACACTTTTGGGAATTTTTGTTGATAAGATCTTAGCAAATGTTCTTTGCTTAGTCTCCATGTCAGCTTATAAACCAGCTTCCTCAACAAGACTCCTAAAGGGAAAGAAGTAAAATCAAGAATCAATAAATGGGATGGTATCAAGCTAAAAACTTCACAGCAAAACAATTAAAAGTATGAAGAAAAAGCCAATTGAATTGGATAAAATCTTTGCCACCTGTACCTCAGAGCATTAATCTCCTGGATATATAAAGAACTCAAAAAACTTAACACCAAAAAAGACAAATAATCCAACCAATAAATTAGCAAAGGAATTGAACAGACACTTCACAGAAGAAATACAATGATCAACAAATATGTGAAAAAATGTTCAACTTTTATAGCAATTAGAGAAATGCAAATTAAAACTATACTGAGATTCCATCTCACTCAAGTCAAAATGGCAAAAATAAGAATACAAGCAACAATAAATTTTGGCAAGTATGTGGGGAAAAGAGCACACTCTTATGTTGTTGGTTGGACTGCAAATTGGTACAATCATTCTGGAAAGCAGCATGGACATTCCTTAGAAAACTTGGCATGGAACCACCATTTGACCCAGTTATCCCACTCCTGGGTAGGATAACTACCCAGGGACTTAAAATTAGCATACTACAGTGATGCAGCCACATCAATGTTTATAACACCTCAATTCTCAATACACAAGCTATGGCACCAACTTTGGTGCCCTACAACAGATGAATGGATAAAGAAAATGTGGTATGTATACACAGTGAAATATCACTCAGCCATAAAAAAAAGAATGACCTTATGACATTTGCCAAAAAAAAAATATGGATTGATATGGAGACTATTATGGTAAGCAAGATAAGCCAATCCCCCCAAAAAACAAAGGTCAAATGTTCTGATATGTGGATGCTAACACACAAGGGGGGGAGGGTGCAGAGAAGAATAGAAGTTCAGTAGATTAGACAAAGGGGAATGAAGGGAAGGGAAAGGAAGAGGAAAGACAGTGAAATGATTCTGACATAGCTTTCCTATGTACATATATGAATACAATACAATGAACCTTTATATCATGTACACTCACAAGACTAGAATCCTAATTAGAATAAAATGTACTCCATGTTTTTATAAATAAGTCAAATTATAGAGTCATGTGTAACTAAAAATATCAAAATTATAACAATTTTTTTTAAAAACTAGTTTACAAAAAGAATGTTATCTATCTCTTTAAAAAAAAAAATAACTCATTTAAATCAACCTAAGAAGAGTAAAGGTTTATTTGGTTCCTAGTTTTGGAGATTTCAGTCCATGACATTGGCCTAAAGCAGCACAGTAAATGTCATGGTGGCATAGGAGGCACATTCACCTCATGGTCAGGAATTGAGAAAGAAAGATCAAGAGACTGTGGTCTCATAATCCCCTTCAAGGGAATGCCCAGTTATCTAAAACCTTTCATAGGCCCCATATCCCAAAGATTTCACCACCTCCCAATAGTGCCACAGGCTCAAAACCCAGCCTTTAACACTTGAGCCTTTGGGAGACACTTGTGCAAATCACAGTAAAGAAAAAAAAAATATGTAACATCACAAGTTTCTGATAGCAACTCTATCCATAGACTTACTAACTCTTTGAGGCAGTCTTTTGACAAGGGGAGAAGGGTCTTAGGAATAAGGCATTTTAAGTTGACTTTTTGTCACTTAACCTTATAAAACATCTGACTGAGAAACCACTTGATAAAATAACTACTGTTTGAGAATAGCCATTTTAAGTTTCTTACCTACTTCCAATCCCCCAGATTTTTGCAGTGCTCTTACTACCTGAGTTATAATGAGAAAAAAATAATGGAGGCCATCACACAGAACCTCCTTCAACTTTTGGACCATCTTCATTTTAATGGCACATGCTAAATTTATTCGGTACCCTCTTTGGTAAATCACAAGGGGAAAGCAGCCTAATCTCATTCCCCAAACAAATATTCAACCACTTCTTTCATTCATTCCTACACACACACACACACACACACACACGTGTGTGTGTGTGTGTGTGTGTGTGTGTGTGTGTGTGTGCCTATTACTGTGCACCAGGTACTGGATTAGACTAAAGAATGAAGTCTCAGATCCTACTCCTAAGAAATCCATATCTTAGCAGAGGATGCAGGCATAGAAGACAATTGATCATTATTGTGTTAAATGGAGTGACAGAGACATGCATAAGGCATTTGGGGAGCAAGGAAGACAGTTCTCTAGCCAACCATATAAGGGAAGAGAGAAGGAATGCAAGAGGAGTAGATTCTGGGAAGAACTAATAGCAAAGAGACATTTCAGAGGTAGAGCCTACCAGGAGTAGTAAATAGGGAGAAAGAATCTCCAAGCAGAGGAACCCATTCTACAGGGCAAAGAAGCAAGAAATAGTACCATGTGAGTAGTGAACCAAATAGTGCTCATTGGGAAAGTAAAGCTGAATAGAAAGCTAATAAATGGAGCCTTTATGGTACTTGTAATTATAACAAGATTCAGCATGTGAAAGAGTATTATTGGAGGATTTTGAACAAAAAGTGACATGATAAAAGTCATGTTTTAAAAATCACCATGGATGTTCTGAATAGAAAGATGATAAGAATGTGCTGGCTGATACAGAGAAATCAGGAGGCTATTTCAAGAGCTGAAGGGAAAACAATCAACTTGGACAAGGGTACATGCAGTAAGAAGTGTTCTGAGGATCAAGCTCAGATTAAGTTAGTGGAAATTAGAGCAACTGGAACATTTTTGTTCTGAGCAACTGGGGAAAAAATGGAAACAGTTGTCATACAGGGGCTCTGACTCAGGAAACAGGGTTCGGGGCTCATCAGGTGGATAAAGATGCAAGATGCAGTTAAGATAGGAGACAAGCTTTATTCAGAGGTGGCCACAGCCTCCAGCCTCCAGCTTCACCCCAGCCTGTTCTATTTTAGTCCTCATTTTGTCCCCACTAGCCCCCAAGTCTTTTCCATAAGCCATTTTTACACACAGTCCAAAGAAGACAAAGAGTCAACAGGTTACATAAGGTGGCACAAGATCATAACTTAATATTTATGACCTTGAGTATATATTCTGAATCAGTGTTTGTCTTTGACCATAACATATCTGGTTCCCAGCCCCGGCTACACATTAAAAATGTGACAGTTGCTGGAAGTCTCCATGAGGGAGCCTAACTACAGCCATTTTGAGCCTGCCCCAACACAGTTTAGTGGCATGGAAAAGAAACAATTTCTAGAAGCAAAGGAAATATTTGTGAACATATTAGATAGGAAAACTGGGCATTCAAACATAAATATCATGTGGGCAACTCAATTTAGGAGTCTGGAATTAAAAGATGTGGTCAGGACTGTAGGCATAAAATTTCAAATATACATGTGTGTGCTTACATGTGTGCACACACATGCTGTTTCAAGATCTGAACCAGGATATGCTTGAAGGAATGAATGTAAATAGAAGAAAAAAAAAAAGATGAGAGTTCTGAGCTTTGAGAGGTTTCAACATTCAAAGATTGGTGAGGAGGGTCCAGAAAAGGAGACCAAAAAGGAAGAGCTGCCAGTGAGATCCAAGGAGCATCAGAAAAGATGGTGTCTCAGGGACAATGAGAATATGTTTCTTGGTGGAGGAAGTAATTAAAGGATACTGATCACTTTATTTTCAAATTTAAAGTTGGAAAGTGTCCCCAGCAATTCCATTCCAAAATTGTTCAGTGTCCCTGGTCTTAGCCCTTAGTCTGTGTCGGGTGTTTTAGCCCCTACACCTGACAACATCTGATTTTCTCCCAGCAACTGATAAAGTATCCTTGTAATTCTTAGCATCTCTTCCCACAGATATGATAACTAAATTGCATTTAATATGTATCAAGGGGCAATGGCCTAATAGTGCAAAAGACAGCAGAAACAAAGAAAAACACACTCAAAAGCAATTATCCTGGACATAAAATTAGAATTTGTTTAAATCAGGTAAAAAATTTTGCAATTCTTTAGGCTCTTCTAATTTTCTTGCATCTATAATTCACTGAGCCAGCATCACATACAGTTCAGGGATTACCCCAATGTGGAAGCTCCCATTTTGAAAGTAATTCTGATTGATAGTATTAATATTTTAATGTTACAACAGAAAATCTAATATTCATTTTTGACATTTTTCAACACCATTTTTTATCACATGAAATGATAATAAAAACTACACGGGACAGTTTAGGCAATTTTCTAGACAAATTCTAAGATTGATCTAAAAGTTCCGTTGACTTTACTTTGAAAGCATAGACCAGCACATCACAGGAGTGAATTTGACTCTCAGAGTCTGGTCTTTGGAACCTCAGAAGCAGTGTAACTTAGGAAATTTTAGAAATACAAATTTTTAAACCCCAACCCAGACCTACCAAATCAGACACTCAGGGAGTACCCCAGAAGCCAGTAGTGTTTGAACAAGCTCTCCACTAACACAAAGTATAGTTAGCACTATACAAAAGAGTATACAGAGTACATTATAGTACCCAGTTAAAGAACAGGAAGGTGTGGGGGAAGGAACAGAAAGGAGGAGAAAGGAGACAGGAGAGATGGGAGAGAAAGGGAGAAGAGAATGAAGAAGTGAGGGAACAAGGAAAAAACAAGGGAGAGGGAAAATTGAGGGGGAAAAATAAAGACTATTAAGAGTGGCAAGAAAGCCAGGGGAGTAAACCAAAGGGTGTATCATAGGTATGCTTTGACAAAAGTAAGCAACTAGATGTCCAATTGTCTTAGCTTTTCATAGCTGTGACTAAAAGATCTAACCAGAACTATTTTAGGGAAGAAAAACCTTTTGTGGGCTCATAGTTTCAGAGGTCTTAGTCCACAGAAAGCAGTATCCATTCTTCAGGGCTCAGCATAGGGAAGCTGCTTACTCGATGATCAGGAAGCAGAGAAAGAGACTCCACTCTCCAGATACAAAATATATGCCCCATAGCCACACCCCAATGAACCACTTCTTCCAGCCCCACCCCACCTGCCTCCAGTTACCACCTAGTTAATCCCCATCAGGGATTCCCAATCATTTCTCCTCCAAACTTTCTTGCATTGTCTCACACGTGAGCTTTTATGGGACACCACATCTAAACCATAACACCAATAAAAAGTAGTACTCTTACTTCACAGTATTTTTAAGAATTGTGTAAATTAAGCAGTTTCCAAATGCCCTGGCACCTAATATTGGTAGTGTCCGTATAAAATTGTTGGCCAAAAAATAGATCAATATTAAATTAGCTCAGAATAGCCATTTTTAACAATACTTATTTTAGTCCTATAAGGGTGGAAACTTAACCCAACTATGGAATTTAGAGGTTGGGCCTTTGGAAGGCAATTAGGATTGGATCAAGTCATCAGGTTTCACTCCCCGCCCCCAGTATTGAACTCTACATGTCCCTGTCTTTCACTATGTGCCACCCTGGGACTCTGTCAATAAGAAGGCCATGACCAGATGAGGCCACTCAACCTTGGACCAACCAACCCTGAGCCAAACTAAACTTTTTCTTCATGACTTTATAACTTAGCTATTACAATCTGTTGTATTATATTATGATTAAAAGAAAACAGTCTGGCAGTTACTTTCATTTATTTTCTCTCAGGAGTTTTACTCTCTATTTAATCCACCTCTTGTCTTACTTTAATTCTGCTTCCACCCTAGAATCTTCATGACTGCCTCGAGCCCCCTTCAGAGCCTACATTTTAACTCATCCAGATGATTCCCAATACAGAATGTCAAAAAGGCACCATCCAGGAGTGGTGAGGCCTACTCTGCATGTTCTAAGGTTCAGCATTGTCGTTATCATCTTGGCCAAGGAAAATAGAGGAGATTGATATTTGTTCAAACCAACACAGGAATACTTTCCATTTAAAAGAGAGAACCTGAGAAAAGCAGAGCCAAATGTTTAGGCTTTTTTTTTTTTTTTTTTTTTTTTAGCATCATTTGACTTCCTTATGGAGACTTGAAGATTTCCTGGAGTTTTATTACCCACAGAAAGCACCTGAGAGGCCAACTAATTCCAAAGATTCAGCTCTTCTTCGTTGTTTAATAAAAACCATAAAATCCACCTGGCTAGGAAATTTAAAGATTAAAAAAAAAACAACTAATTAAAGTTAATTGGGTCAGTCTGGGCAGGTTGATTATCCTGTTTGATTGGCCTCGGGAGAATCTGGTCATGAATTCATCAAGTACAGTCTGGCAAAGAGAGCCTGGAGTCACAACAGGTGCTGTATTTCTATCTGACTAGAGTTGTAATTTTTGGTAAGAAATACTACAACCACCAAGAAAGAGGGTAAAAGAGGAAACAATGTGCTGGGGGTACAGTATCAACTAAAAACAAGGCATTCCATTTTCTCAGACTAGATCAAAGGGAATTATTTCAATAATTCTGATAGCAGGCTTAATTTATAGGAAGCTTTTGATTTCTTTCACTTGAATTTACTAAACATTTTATCAGTTTTTCCTTGCAAATTCTTTCTTTCCTACAACTCAGAAGACATGAAAAGAGCCATATGGAATAAACCACACATGTGACAGAGAGTCCAGTTGGTCTCTGGTATCCAAATAATCATATATACTGTGGATAAGAGCACTGTCCCTAGAACTTGAAGAAGACTTTACCTCACCGGTGACATACTTATGGGAATTGTTTATTCTAGAATTCTTTATTATGAAGTAATAGTTAATTGAATAACCAATATTAGTTTTGATTATATCAAGATAAAAATGTGTTTGCACATAGAAATGATTTTTGTACCTAGAAAAATCACTTTAGAATTTCAGTCCAACATTTGCTTTATAGAAGAACTCAAAGGAGGAATGGGCTTTTCTTTCAGGTTATATAGATCCATGTTTTTCCAGGTGCCCTAGGGACCACTGCCTTAGAAACATGGGTTAAAAATATAGATTTCTAAGCCCCAACACAGGTCACTAAATCAGAATCTCTGGTAATAGATCCAGGGAAACTGCATTTAGAAAATAATGCTCCCTGGATGATTCTTGTTCACTCTAAATGCTGAGAAATGTGCTTCCACCATGGTGCTAAGTGGCATAGTAGTCAAGACTTTAAATGCCAGCTCCTTAGGCATCTGGCCTTGGGCAAGAGCTTTACCTCTTATTGCCTTGTTACTAAAATGAGGATATTAAGACTGCCTATCCCAAAATGCTGTCACAAAGATTAATACATGAAAAGTATTTAATACAATAGTTGGATAAATAAATCTTGGTTCCTTTTGGTACTAACAGTAACCATTAGTAAATAAAAATAAAGTCAATGAAAATGTGGTGCCTCGATGAAATCCAAATGGTGGTCTGGTACTACATTTTCATAGATCTTGCAACATGCTAAAAATCTTTATTCAAAGTTAATTTGTAAAATTTCTTGAACTTTCTTTTGTCTCTTATTGCCCTCCTAACATAGCCAGAGAAAGAAAGAGCAAAAATAAATAAATATGCAGGCCAAGAAATTCTCTATAGCTTAAAGAGAACAGAGATAACACATCAGACAACCTTTACGAAGTGCTCACCCTGTGGCAGGAATGTCCACATATGACTATAGAAGAAAGTTACTGTAGCTCTCACGATCCCCCCATCACCCAGCATAACAACTGATGACCTGTAGTCGCCTGAAGCGATGGCCGCTTGGAGCAAAGAAGCCGCGGGAAGAAGTTTTGAGACGAACTGGAAACAAACAGCTCTTTATTCTGGCAACTTTTCTCTCTGGCTCTAACTACACCCCGACACGCCCTCCACGCTCCTCTAACCTCCAAAATGGCGCAGACCTCCTCCGCAATCTCGCTCAAGTCCCTCGAGATCTCCGGCCAAGTCTCGCAAGATCCCGGGCCAAGTACGGAAGGCGCCAATGCCCAAACATGTCCAAAGCCAAAGCCCGTAGTCCACCGCAATTTAAGCCATCTCCCCAAACAGGGCTCCTGCAATGACCCAGAGAGAATAAAGACAGAGACAAACTGAAACTATCAGAAATGCATTAAATTAGTTATGTATGTTGCAAAATATAAATTTTGTTTCTCAATATTTTGAATTAGTATTTGTCATAAAAAAAAAAAAAAAAGATAATGGGTTTCATATCATGCAAAGGCCACATCTAAATTGTCTGGGCTTCATAACTATGGTTTTTATGATGCCCTTACAGATTCGAGTGTGCGATCTCATTTAATTCTCAAAAAACTGGGTAAGGAAGATATCATTCTTTTTCATGTAAAAGGAAATAAGGCTCAATGAAATTAAATGACTTTCCATGGTTAACAGTAATTGGCTGTAACTAACAATAACTATAACTGTTTTAGTCAGTTGTTTTTGCTGCTGTGACTAAAAGACCTGACCAGAACAATTGCAGAGGAGGAAAAATTTTATTTGCAGGCTCAAGGTTTCAGAGGTCTTAGTCCATAGAAGCCCAGGTCCAGTACTTGGGGCTACAAGGTGAGACAGAACACCATGGCAACAGAGCATGGCAGAGGGAAGCAACTCACATGATGATCAAAAAGCAGAGAGAGAAAGTCTCTACTCTCCAGATACAAAATATATACCCTATAGCCACACCCCCAATGAACAGCCTCCTTCAGTCACACCTGACCTGCCTGCAATTAGTACTCAGTTAATCCCATCAGGAATTAATCCATTGATTAGGTTAAGGCTATAACCAAATCATTTCATCTCCAAACCTTCTTGCATTGTCTCACACGTGAGCTTTTGGGGGACACCACATGTAAACCATAACACTAACAACCAGTAACCAGTAACCAGTAACTGGCTGCATTGGACTCCAAAGTCCTGCTGTACGTCACTTGACCCAAATACTAGATACAGAGGATCACACTGGGTCACTGAAATAAGGATACAATATGAACTTTCAGTCTACCAGGGAATGTGGGAAATGAACACTTTTTTTTTTTTTTTACAGGTTATTAATATTACAGGAGTTCTAAGAGCATATTACAGGGAGACTCACTTTACTGTGAGGATGAGGAAAGAACCCCTCCAGGAAGGGGCATTTGATGTAAGAAAATGAACCTATGAGTAAGGTCAATAAGAGAAAGGAAAAGGGAAAGAATTAGTAGCAGAGAGGATCCCCATGTATGAAAAACTTGAAATGAGAATGAGTAAGATACTTTGAAGGAAAATAATGATACCAAGGAAGACTGGAGAGCCTAAAGCAAGGGCTGGAAATCTGGTCAAGAAAAAAATAATGGGAGGCCTGGTAGGTCAGGTGAGGCTTTGGGAATTCATCCTTAAAGCAAGGGGACTAAAAATTGAGCAAAGGAATTAAGTAGATGACTGGTGTGAGCAGATTTTCTAATTTGTAATTCATTCCCTCATTAGTAACTAGCCCAGACTAGCTAGAAGACCGGCTGGAGTTAGTGGGATTCAGGCTCCAAGCAAATTATTTTGAGCTTTTGATCCATGGCTCTCTTAATACCACACTCTTGCCAATTCAATGAATGCACCATGAATACAATAAATAGTATAAATACTTTGTAATTTCTACTAAACTATGGCTCCAAGCACCACCTTATCTTAATCTCAAG
Source organism: Tamias sibiricus (assembly GCA_025594165.1). Lineage (NCBI taxonomy): Eukaryota > Metazoa > Chordata > Mammalia > Rodentia > Sciuridae > Tamias > Tamias sibiricus. Next base: position 84,197,070 of record CM046660.1, read on the forward strand.
ATGTACATCAGCTGTTCCTCTCTTGGCTTATTGTCTGCAGCTGTGTAATAACAGCACCCTGAGCACCCATTAGAGTCAATTTTATTGGTAACTTCTGCTTCCTTAGGAAGACCCTCATCAATCAGCTTCTAGAAATCAAAGCCAACAGCAGCTTCTATGCTGACACATACTTGCAATCCGCCAACCACAAGAACCATGTGGAAAGACAGGACGATTAAAAAAATATCAGTACAGAGAAATAGCTTTTTTATGTCACGTTAAGTCACTGACTGCCTTCATAAATTTTAGTTGGAGTCACTGCTGACTACAGAATAAAACTCATTGCGTTAATCTTGAGTAATGCCTTAGCCTCAAATGTTGCTTGCAGCTTCTAAACTTGTTTTTTAACTTTTCACTGACTGATTAGCTAGAGATTTAAAAATCTGAATAAGCAACCAAGCTAATTTCATTCCTCCTTTGATTTGGTATTGAACCAAAGTATGAATCTGCCCTTCTGTTTCCTTGCTCTTTCTAGTCTCCTTTTTCTCAGGCATGCATCTGTCTTCTAAAATGTTCCCTTGGCTAATTCCGTCCTGTTTCTTCATACCTTTCCTCTCCCAAAGTTCCTCTTCTACCTTTTTGAAGATTGAGTTTATAATTAAAAGTTGTCAAGGATGTACCCAGATCTTTGGAGGAAGAAGTCATGGAATGTAAAGTAGAAATGGAAAATAAATAATGTATGTTGTAATTTGATGTTATGATTCCCACCTGAGACCATGGAGCAAATGCATAATGATCAGGGCACTGCCCTAAGAGAAGACATTCAGCATCAAGGAGGTATGGAGAAATGTTCACCAGCTCTTCTACCTGAGCCAGTTGTTCAACCAGAAGCCCCAAACAGGCAATTCTGAAATTAAATAAAATCCTTGTATACTACCATTGAGTCATGTGCTTGTCTAGTCTCCCCTTGAGTGTAGATAGAACATGCACGTGCTTCCAAATGATAGATTTTGGGAAAGGTGATAAGATGCCAAGTCCTCTGTTAGGTTACTTTAAACAGAAAAAGTAATGCCATGTCACTCCTACTGTTATGTTACATTATATAAGACTCTGACTTAGAAAACTGGAGATAGATAACAATTCTCTAGTGGGTCTTCAACTAAGCTGGCATCGTATAAGAGGGACAACAAAGCAGCTCCCATAGCAGAAATCTATCTCTAAGCTGAGAGCAGGCCCTAGCCAACAGCAAGCAATAAAATGGGGACCTCAGTTCCACAGCTGCAAGATGAATTCTGCAAGAACTGGAGGGAGCTTAGAAGCACAACCTTCCTCAGTCAATGCTCTGATGAGAATGAAGCTTGGTTAACATTAGACCATGAATAGAAATCCCAGCTAAGCTGTGTCTGTAATCCTGTCTCACAGAAACCAAGATAATAAAGAGATCTTCTATTTTCTCTCTTCTTTTAACACTTTAGTAATAGTCCATTATCTTCTTGCAACCAAGTTGCTGTTGCAACAAGTATAACACATTGCTGATTTTTTATATTTCCTAGATGCTCTGCTTATGTTCTTTTGTAGTTATTAGAATGTTTTTTTTTTTTTTTGTCTTAACCAAACTCACATATGTACAAATTGTACTATCTTCCCCAGAGAGCATGGAAACATAAGGGATGGGTGCAGTGGACCCATCCCCAATGAAATTTCACAACTGGTGAAAATTATTCAAAGGAAAAACATAAAGGACATTTAAAGACTCTGGATGAGCCAGGCACGGTGGCGCACGCCTGTAATCCCAGCACTTGAGAGGCTGAGGCAGGAGGATCTCAAGTTCAAAGACAGCCTCAGCAATGACGAGGCACTAAGCAACTCAGTGAGACCCTGTCTCTAATAAAAATACAAAAAAGGGCTGGGGATGTGGCCCAGTGGTCAAGTGCCCCTGAGTTAAATCCCCGGTACCAAAAAAAAAAAAAAAAAAAAGACTCTGGATGTTGTCCTGAGGGCATAAAACAAATGAGGAAACATTTAAAATAATCTGTGAAATCCTGGTGAGAATCAAGAGTCTGTGACATTTTGCACCATCACCTGCCCTTCTCCCACCTCAGAGTGCAGCCATGAACAAAGGCTCTCTGGCAGGAGCTGCAGTACCTGTCTGGTGGAGCAAGCCACCATTACTTCTCTTGGAGTTCTGTGTTGGAGCAGCTTATTTTTAGGCAAAAGTGGCTGAGCAGTTTGGGTCTCCCTTGCTCTACCCAACCCTCACCCAAATGAAGGCTCTACTCTGATTTCATGAGAAAAAATAAATAAATAAAAGTTTGCCCACTGTCCTTGTCCTGGCTCACTTGTTAGTAAGGCATAGTTTTCTGTGCCCGAAGAGGCAAGCCAAAAGACCAGAGGCTAATGCCCTATGCAGTGCCAACTTAAAGAGAAGGGTGTCGCTTCTCACAAAGTGGGTCACTATCCTTGCCCCCAGCTCTGCAGCAGTGGAGCAGAGGTTTGGCTGGTAAGCAATTTTGGAGCCTAATGGCTCCATTAAAGCAACAACTAAACCATAGGACAGATAGAATTTTAAGAGCTAAGGAAAGATATAGCTAAGAAGATCCCTTCTGAGCTAAGAACAAACCTCAAAAGCTAGCTTCAAAAGAGCAGAGTGCTCCTGCAAAGAGAATGAAGTTTAATTGGCTTAGACCGTGGAGCAACTTACATCCCAGGACATTGCTAAAAACAATAGATGGATTGGCCATCAATTAGTGGAGGCAAGGTGCTGGGGTGATACTATCAAAGGCAGACAGTTTAGCAGAGATCAGAGGAAAAAAACAGAGAAAACCCTCTAAAATCATTGTCATAGCAGGGCATCTGTGCAATGTCACAGACTGCACCCTCTGAGCAACATACCAGGAGGGGTAAACTTTACCCACAGGAGTCCAACCAAACAGACCCTGAAGAGGGCTGAGTATCAGTATCCAGAGTTGGAACCAACATACCAGTGGGAATGTGACATACACATCTGTTTTGAAGAATAGTTCCTCAAAAGGTTAAAGATACAGTTACTATCTAACTCAGCAGTGCTACACTTAGGTATCTATTTCCCCAAAAGGCAAACAGATTTCTACAAAAAGTTTGTACCCAGATTTTCATAGCATTATTAATAATAACCAAAAATTAGAATCAAACCAAATGGTCATCAACAGGTGAATGAACAAATACAATGAAGTATAATCTTATAATGGAATGCCAGTTGAAAACATAAAGGAATGAAGTCTGAACACACCCTGGAATATGAATGAATCTTGAAAACATGTTAAGAAGGGAAGCTAGTCACAAAAGATCACGTGTTGTCCGAAGACATAGAAGTAAATAAGTGGTTCTGAGATGGGGGTTTAGGATAAAAAGAGAGAAATACTGAATCTTAAAGGAAATGCCCATAAGCCATTGAGACACAGAAAGCACAGTTGTAAATCTTGAAAAACATGCCCTTGTGAAATGAGGGAAATATGAAAGCACAGGGAAAACTGGTATGAAATTGTGAAGCTCCACCCTGGCTCCACCTCCAGTTCAGTCCCTGATACAGCCCTACTATAAATATTGGACCCCCAACCCAAGTCAGGGCTTCTCACACCTGAGACACCCCGTGTTCTCCCTTGAACATGTATCTACTTTCCTAAATAAACCTCTGTCCATGCCTTTGTCTGGCCCATGCTAAAATTCTTCTCTATCATGTATGCCAAGAGCCCTGTTGGTCCTAATTGAGGTCTCCCTCTCCTCTGGGAACTCCTTGGACACTTCTATAGAGATGCCTCTTCTTCCATGATAGCTGCATAAAACTGTAACTATGGGGGAGAAATGGAGAGTGACTTCTAATAGTCATATGGCTTCCTTTAGGAATCATGAAAATATTCTAAAATTGTGCTGATGGTTGTTCAATTCTGTGAATACACTAAAAATATTAAGTTGTACATATGAATGGGTGAATTGTATGGTAGGTAAATTATGTCTCAATAAACTGTTAAAAAAAAAAACTTTGATGCAACTGGCTACCTTCCTAATGGAAGTATTATATTCATTCTATTAAAATATCTTCTAAAATTTTGTTTGCCAGAGAATTTTTAGAACATTCCCTTAGCTGTGTTGTAGAAAGAAGGGAGAATTTTTTTTAATTACTTGGCTCCTTCACAGACTTTTTTTTTCAAAAATATATATTGCTATAAATGAACATATAGTCAGGAACTTAAGAGTTTCAATATTGCTCAGTAATGTGCAGTTTGCCTCAAAAGATTCTGGGACCTAGTAAATAGAACCCATATTGTCCCTGTCCCTTCTGTTCTCAAATCAATGGTTTGCTTAATTCATCATTAGTGATTCTATTCAGGCATACAACATGCTTCAGTGCTCTGTTTTTAGTTTGAGAGTGCCAAACTTTAAAATTAGGCTTATTCACCACTCAAAAATACTGGACCTGCAATTTTGGATCAGCACACAACATCTGTGCTTTTGAAGAAGGCAGGATTTCATCATTTGCTTTAAGAAAAGAGGTTGGAATATGTATTTTGATATAGAAACATAACTTTATTACAGCAAGTGAACAGAAGTAATATTAACCAAAGAAAAGTTTATTTTAGAGAAAGTTTTCTTTAAGAAATAAAAACCTACATAATATTTCTTGGTAACTAAAGAAAAAAAAAAGACCTATTTCTTAGTCCATTTTCTATTGTTATAGTTAAATACCTGTGGATGGATAACTTTTATAGGAAAAAAATTTATTGCTTATAATTCTGGAGACTGAGAAGTTCAAGGGCATTATGCTGGCATCTCCTTGGCTTCTGGCAAGGGCCTTCTTGCTGCACCTCACATGTCAGAGGGCATCATATGGCAAGACAGAGTAAGTGTGCCCACTCGAGTCTCTCTCTTCTCATAAGCCTAGTGCCATCATGGAGGTTTCACCTTCATGACCTCACCTAATCCTAATTTCTTCCCAAAGATCCCACCTCCAAATGCCATTAACACACTACCTTGGAAATTAAGTTTCTAACACATCAAGTTTGGAGGAACACATTCACACCATTGCAACCTAAGACAATTTATTTTTAACACACATTACAAATCAAATCTTAGTTTGTTCAAAGATTCTCTCCTGAAATTTATTCTCAACAATCCTCAGTATTAGAAGGTCCAGGAGTTTAACTTCTCTGTCACAACCACAGATAATCTTTCCAAGTGCCCCAAATTAATTAAGGGGATATTTAGCTTACCATTGTTACCTACATATATTTAGAACTTGTAGATCTTTCCCCATATGCAGCAGAAAAGAGAAGATTCCCCACATTACTTTACATCTCACATAGCAGTACCTTTTGTCTTCAGTCTTCTTAAACCCTGCCCCCACCCCCAGTGCTTACTTCTCCTTGGAGGAAGCCAAATGCAACCTAATGTGCATCTGTTTGCATTTTGACAATTGTTTAAGGTAAGTCCCACTCCCCCAAAAGTGTGTAAATTATTCTGAAGGATCAACATTCCCTAAATTTTCATAATATTGTGAAAATAATTTAAATAATATTTTAAGTAGAAATAATGCTTATTGAGTATGAAAAAGTGCTGATCCTTACTGGGCATTAGTATGATGCCTATGTTTAATGGACCACATTCAATGATGGTAAGACAGATCATTAAATTCTGCTAATTAGGGGGATACTATTCCTTCTATCAAAAGTGAAGCATAATTGATTAATCCCCCAACTTTGAGATATATCACATTAATTTATTTTTCATGTATCCAAAGCAATCTTCCCATGTCCTTTACACAGTTATTCCAAAAGTATAGACCAAACAAGCAATACTTATTTATAAAATCCAAGTAGATGGGAGTTACCATGCTGGTGATTTTAGAGAATGTAAAAATACATAAATTCTCTTTTGTCATCAAGGTATTTACATATTGGTTGGATAATTGAGAACTGTATTTTTTTTAAAGCAAAAGAAAAGAACAAAAAGTACTAAGGTTGCCAAATGAGTGATTTGAATCTCCTTTAACCAATAACCATCACATTGGTCCTGAGATTATCACACCATACTGGGTATTCATATTAGCTTCTCAAAACCTGAACTATACTTAGCAGTAGAAATAAGAATATTTTCAGTTCCTTCATTTATGAAAACTTCAATACAACTCGATTTCTAGTGGCAAGGGTCAGTTTTATTTTGACTTGGTATTATAAAATATTGGCCTTTAAATTATTCATGGAAATATTTCTTAAAGCATTTTTATAACCAATTATAGCTTTCTGCATTAAGCTGTCATTTTTACTACTGAATGTTACAACAACTATAATACAGACACAGTTTAAAAATTTAATTTTCTAAGTTAACCAACTTGACAAATTGCAAAGTTGCTTGTAGTTCACACCCCAGAAAAGCAAGACAGTGACAATGTGGGCAACAGTTTTAAGGAAAAAAGTAGGGAAAGAATTAACTTCATGTCCATGTCTTTAATTTTTTTGTTTTTTTTTTTTTTTTTTTAAGTAGGGGGGTCTTTCCCACCAGATTATTTAATTGAAGATGAATATGTGACCCTGTACATACATTTCAGTCCACTGTAATCCCCGGTTATATGAATTGTTCACATCAAGGAAACTGCTCATACACAGGAAAAAAAAGCACTGACCTGGAGCTGCGTTACCAGTTTCATCTCTTGTGGGTGTCATATCATAATTCCTTCTTCAATCTCCTTTTAAATTTGATTAAACAAAGAGCAAATATGTTACTGCTGTGCCAGGGTGACACATTCATTAATCACAATACAATTTACAATTATGAACTACATTTGTTTATTATACTAAAATAATAGCTGCCACATGAGTAACTAATCTGATAATAATAGTCTATTAAAAGAACCCAATGCTGCATTATAAATCTAAACTACTAAGAGGATTTTGAGTGACTGGAGACTCATTCCATTACATAGTAGAAGATGTCACAAGTTAACTATTGTCATGAGACGGTCAATGGAAAATACTCAGGGCACCAATTCCAATGTGAAAATACCTGTAGGTAAACACACGAGAGAAATCCTACCTTTTATCCTTATGGTATCTTAATTTTGGTTATACACACTGTCATTTGAAGAGCACATGAAGGCTTAAGGTTATTAAAGCAATATATTTCATGTTACGTGCATGAAGATAAAAGTTACTACAAACGCCTGATTTCTAACTCCCGCTGATAGATACGAATTTTCTCTTTCTCACAAATTCATGTTTCTCGCAGATAACAAGCTTCCCTGGGGAAAAGGGCCCTGGAGAGAGAAGGGTGGTAGCTATTACTGAGAGTTTACAAAGTGCTAGACCCTATTAACATTTCTCATTCCCTTGGAGCCTGTCTCTGACAGCTCCCAGAACTCAGCATTAACTCACTACCCCAGCAGGTGGATGGCAGGAGGTGATAGAGGCATCTATGCCTCCCAGAAATAACCCAAGTTCAAAATCAGACAGATCTGGATTCATCTCATGATTCTGCCACCTACTGGATATGTGGACAGTTGGCAACCTCTCAAGTTTCAAATTTCTCACATGTACAATGAACAGAGTGTTACTATCAAGATAAAATGATATATAATACATAAAAATATTTGCTAAATCATTGTTATAAATCATTATAACAAGTACTCATTTGAAAAACATAAATGCTATCTTCTGTCTGGCACTGTGCTGGGATACAGCAGTGAATAATATACAGAATAACTTATATCGACCAATTGTCCCAGTTGGCCTGGGACTTGTCCATTTTTATCACAGAAAGTCTTCCATCCCAGAAATACTTTGGTCCTAGGAACACTAGGACAGCTGGTCAACCTACCAAAGCATTCAACTTAACAGATGTTAGCTAGTTGCCCACAGGATATGATCACAGTCTGAAGCCAGTTTATAAGAGTCATCAAAAGGGAAAGCAAAATTATCATCCCTAATCCTGAGTTTAAATGAGCACAAGAATTCTAGAATTACAAAGGGCTGGTAGGAGAGTCAAGGACTACATTACCAACAGGAGGTGCTAGGAAAGCTAGGAATGTGAACAGCTGGCAGGGCCACACAAGATGCCCTGAAGTTCTAACTTGTCCCTGAGGAAGCCTTCTGTAGGGTGGACATGACTTCCTGCAGATACTTGATGAAGGGAGAAGGTGTAAAGGAAGTCAACGATTGCACAGACAACCACACCACTTGGAGAGGAATCATAGTACATGACATATTTGCTCATGATTTTAATGGACAAAATCTGAAACATCCTGTCTTGGATAATGCCTCCACAGTACCTCTGTTTAGTAATCATGGAAATTAATTGAGGCTCTAGTCATTAACCTCACCTTCATCGTTCTTCACCTTTGCTCCAACTCTCCTTCCTTGCCTGAACTCTTAGCCCAATACTGCTCCAAGGTTTCTTTCTCCAGTGTGTCCTCCTTTGCCTGCCTTCCCAATCAAAACTTCCTCTAGCATTCCTGTAGCCCCCATCTTTCTTAGGGATTTCCATCAGGTTTCATCTGCTTCATCAGTGTGCCTCTCATGTCTCCTCCCTTCTCCATGCCACTGCTGCTGCGTTAGTCCTGGCCTGCATCCTGCTCTGAAATGCCATGGCAGCCTCTAGTCTTCCTCCCTCCAGTTCACTCCTTTCTATCATGACCTCCAAAGAAGGCAAAGCTGGCATCCTCTCAAGGTGCCAGAGAGTTCTAAAATGAAAATCTGATCATGTGATCTGTTCATTCCCTGTTTAAAATTTTAAAAATTCAAGTGCCCTTCAAGATGTTCAGGATAGTGTAGCAGCCCTAATAAAGGAGATAGCTAAGATTGCGGTTACCTGAGAGCCATAAAAGATGTTCAAGTTCCACCTGATATTCATACATTTATCTAAGAATCTTTTTATGACCATGAATGCTGTGTGACGCACCTGTAAGCTCAAGCTGTAAGCACTTGTCCTTGTTAAGGCAAAATGCATATAACCGGGTGAGGTTAGTTAGAGTGGGGTGGTTGTTGTTGGTGGTTGAAGTTGGTGGTTGGAGTTAGAGCAGTTGGAGTTGGAGAGGTTGCTGAAGCCGGAGAGAGAAAAAGAATAAAAGACCTTTTTTCATTTTCATCCTGCCTCTGAATTTTCTCCCGCGGCGTCATAGCTGCAAGCAACAGCATCAGGCAGCTACAGGATAGAACTCAAAATTCATGGCCTTTTTTCCCCTGTTAGCTCTGTGTTTCTCAGTGTGCACCATGGAGCACTGTTCCTCCATGCTGAAAGTGCTATATTAAAATGAGTGGTTCTTTGGTACCATAAGTTTGGTGCTAAATAAAGTTTATTATTATAGCATTTTTACAATGTTAATATGATAACATATTTATGAATCTTCAGGATAGGGATATAATTTACTTTGTTTACCAAGAGCAATTGAGACCTGAAAGAGTTTTTTTAATTAATTAATTTATTATTTATTTAATTCAGTTTGTTATACATGCTTTTAGAGTGCAATTCTTCATATTACATATAAAGAGCTCAGTTTTCCAAGTCATTGGTTTTACACAAAGTATTTTAATACCACTTGACTTTTTATACATGCACTTAATATATTGATGTTAAACTCCTTCTGCCATTGTTTCTATCCCCTTTCCCCTTTCCCTCCCATCCCCCCCTTTTTTCTATCTAACATTCCTTCATTCCTCTCATCCCCCCTCACTTGCCATAATTCAGTATCATCATAGCAAAGGAATTAATCGACCTTTGGTTTTCTGGGATTGGCTAACTTCACTTAGCATTATTTTCTCCAACTCCATCCATTTACCTGCAAATGCCATGATTTTATTCTCTTTTAGTGCGAAGTAATGTTCCATTGTGTATATATATCAAAGTTTCCCTATCCATTCATCTATTGATGGGCATCGGGGTTCTTTCCACAATCTAGCTATTGTGAATTGTGCTGCTATGAACATTGATGTGGCTGTGTCCTTGTAGTATGCTATTTTTAAGTCCTTTGGATATAGACCAAGGCCTGGGATAGCTGGGTCAAATGGTGGTTCCATTCCAAGGTTTCCTAGGAATCTCCATACTGCTTTCCAAATTGGCTGCACCACTTTGCAGCCCCATCGGCAATGTAAGAGTGTGCCCTTTTCCCCACATCCTCACCAGCATTTATTGTTGTTTGTGTTTTTGATAGCTGCCATTCTGACTGGAGTGAGATGAAATCTTAAAATTGTTTTGATTTGCATTTTTCTAATCGCTAGAGATGTTGAACATTTTTTCATATATTTGTTGATTGATTGTATATCTTCTGAGAAGTGTCTGTTCAGTTCCTTAGCCCATTTATTGATTGGGTTGTTTGTTTTTTTGGTGTCAAGGATTTTGAGAGCTTTATATATCCTTGAAGTTAATGTTCTGGCTGATGAGCATGTGGTAAAGATTTGCTCCCGTTCTGTCAGTTCTCTGTTCACCTCACTGATGGTTTCTTTTGCTGAGGAGAAGATTTTTAATTTGAATCCATCCCATTTATTAATGTTTGGTTTTAGTTCTTACACTATAGGGGTCTTATTGAGGAAGTTGGGGCCTAATCCAACAAGTTGGAGATTTGGGCCTACTTTTTCCCCTATTAGGTACAAGGTCTCTGGTTTAATTCCTAAGTCCTTGATCCATTTTGAGTTAAGTTTTGTGCATGGAGAGAGATAGAGGTTTAATTTCATTTTATTACATAAGGATTTCCAGTTTTCCCAGCACCATTTGTTGAAGAGGCTATCTTTTCTCCAATGTATGTTTTTGACACCTTTGTCTAATATAAGATGTGTGGGTTAGTCTCTGTGTCTTCTATTCTGTACCATTGGTATACTCGTCTATTTTGGTGCCAATACCATGCTGTTTTGGTTACTATTGCTTTGTAATACAATTTAAGGTCTGGAATAATAATGCCACTAGCTTCACTCTTCTTGCTAAGATTTGCTTTGGCTATTCTGGGTCTCTTATTTTTCCAGATGAATTTCATGATTTCTTTTCTATTTCTATGAGGAATGACATTGGGATTTTGATTGGGATTACATTGAAATTGTATAATGCATTTGGTAGAATAGTCATTTTGACAATATTAGTTCTACCTATCCATGAACAAGGTAAATCTTTCCATCTTATATTTCCATCTTTAATTTCTTTCTTTAGTGTGCTGTAGTTTTCATTGTACAGGTCTTTCACTTCTTTTGTTAGGTTGATTCCCAAGTTTTTTTTTTTTTTTTTTTTTTTTTTTTTTTTTTTGTTGTTGTTGTTGTTGTTGTTTTTTTGACATTATAGTAAATGGGGTGGATTTCCTAGTTTCTCTTTCTGAGGATTTGTTGCTGATGTACAGAAATGCCTTAGATTTACGGATATTGACTTTATATCCAGCTATTTTGCTGAATCCGTTTATTAGATCTAGAAGATTTCTGGTGAAGTTTTTTGGATCTTCTATGTATAGAATCATATCGTCTGCAAATAATGATAGCTTGAGTTCTTCTTTTCCTATCCATATCCCTTTTATTTCTTTCATCTAATTGGATTTGCTAGGGTTTCAAGAACTATGTTAAATAATAGTGGCGAAAGAGGACATCCCTATCTTGTTCCAGTTTTTAGAGGGAATGCTTTCAGCTTTTCTCCATTTAGGATGATGTTGGCCTGGGGCTTAGCATAGATGGCCTTTACAATGTTGAGGTATGTTCCTGTTATCCCTATTTTTTCTAGCGTTTTGAACATGAAGGGATGTTGTATCTTGTCAAATGTTTTCTCTGCATCAATTGAGATGATCATATGATTTTTATCTTTGAGTTTATTGATGTGGTGAATAACATTTATTGATTTCCTTTTGTTGAACCAAACTTGCATTCCTGGAATGAACCCCAATTGATCGTGATGTACTATTTTTTTATGTGTTTTTGTATTCAATTTGCCAGAATTTTATTGAGGATTTTGCATCTATATTCATTAGTGATATTGGTCTGAAGTTTTCTTTCTTTGATTTGTCACTGCCTGGTTTTGGAATCAGGGTGATATTGGCCTCATAGAATGAGTGTGAAAGAGTTCCTTCTTTTTCTATTTCATGGGATAGTTTCAGAATTATTGGTGTTAGTTCTTCTTTAAAGGTGTTGTAGAACTCAGTTGTGTATCCATCTGGACCTTGGCTTTTCTTGGTTGGTAGGTTTTTGATGGCATCCTCTATTTCTTTGCTTGAAATTGATCTATTTAAGTTGTGTATGTCATCCTGATTTAGTTTGGGCATATCATATATTTCTAGAAATTTTTCAATGTCTTCATTATTTTCTATTTTGTTGGAGTATAGATTTTCAAAATAATTTCTAATTATCTTCTGTATTTCTGTAGTGTCCGTCATGATGTTTCCTTTTTCATCACATATATTGATAATTTGAGTTTTTTCTCTCCTTTTCATAGTTAGAATAGCTAATGGTTTATCAATTTTATTTATTTTTTCAAAGAACCAACTTTTGGTTCTGTCAATTTTTCAATTGTGTTTTTTGTTTCAATTTTATTGATTTTGGCTCTGATTTTAATTATTTCCTTTCTTCTACTGCTTTTGGGATTAATTTGTTCTTCTTTTTCAAGGGCTTTGAGGTGTAATGTTAATTCATTTATTTAAATGTTGACCTTTTCTTCTTTGAACGAATGAACTCCATGCAATGAATTTTCCTCTTAGTACTGCCTTCCTAGTGTCCCAGAGATTTCCATATGTTGTATTGGTGTTCTCATTTACCTCTAAGAATTTTTTAATCTCCTTTTTGATGTCTTATGCAACCCATTGTTCATTCAATAGCATGTTATTTAGTCTCCAGGTGTTGGAGTAGGTTTTGTTTCTTATTTTATCATTGATTTCTAGTTTCATTCCATTATGATCTGATAGTATGCAGGGTAGTATCTCTACTTTTTTATATTGCTTAGAGTTGCTTGATGGCATAATATATGATCTATTTTAGAGAATGATCCATGTGCTGCTGAGAAGAAAGTGTACTGACTTATTGATAGATAATATACTCTCTATATATCAGTTAAATCTAAGCTATTGATTGTATTATTGAGTTCTACAGTTTCTTTGTTTAGCTTTTGTTTGGAAGATCTATTTAGTGGTGAAAATGGTATGTTAAAGTCACCTAGAATTATGTTGTAGTCTATTTGGTTCTTGAACTTGAGAAGGGTTTGGTTGATGATCATGGATGCTCCATTATTTGGGGCATATATATTTATGATAGTTATTTCTTGTTGATGTATGATTCCCTTAAGTAGTATGAAATGCCCTTCCTTATCTCTTTTGATTACCTTTGGCTTGAAGTCTACTTTGTTTGATATGAGGATGGTAACCCCTGCTTGCTTATGTAGTCCATGTGAGTGGTATATTTGATCCCATCCTTTCACCTTCAATCTGTGGGCATCTTTTCCTATGAGATGTGTCTCTTGAAGGCAGCATATTGTTAGGTCTTTTTTTAATCCAATCTAACAGCCTATGTCTTTAATTGGTGAGTTTAGGCCATTAATGTTCAGGGTTATTATTAAGATATGATTTGTATTACCAGTCATTTTAAATTTTATTTAATTCTATTTTATTTTTGGTATTTAGCATGACTTGATTTCTCCTAAGGTTAATTTTCCTTTATTGTTGTTCTTCCCTTTGAAGGTTTTTATTGTTGTTTTTCAATTCCTCCTCATGGAATATTTTGCCAAGGATGTTCTGTAGTGCTGGCTTTCTTGTTGTAAATTTTTTAGCTTTTGTTTATCATGGAAGGTTTTTATTTCATCATCAAATCTAAAGCTTAATTTTGCTGGATATAAGATTCTTGGTTGGCATCCCTTATCTTTTAGGGCCTGGTATGTGTTGTTCCAGGCTCTCCTTGCTTTGAGGGTCTGGGTTGAAAAATCTGCTGTGATGTGAATTGGTTTTCCTCTATAGGTTATCTGATTTTTCTCTCTTGTGGCCTTTAAAATTCTATCCTTATTTTGTATGCTAGGCATTTTCATTATAATGTGCCTTGGTGTAGATCTGTTGTAATTTTGTACATTTGGCGTCCTATATGCTTCTTGTATTTGGTTTTCAAATTCATTCTTCTTGTTTGGGAATTTTCTGATATTATTTCATTAAAGAGATTTTGCATTCCTTTGGACTAATTCTCTGCACCTTCCTAAATTCCAATAAATCTTATATTCGGTCTTTTGATGGTATCCCATAATTCTTGGATATTTTGTTCGTGGTTTCTTACCATCTTCACTGTGTGATCAACTTGATTTTCAATATTATATATTTTGTCCTCATTGTCTGAGGTCCTATCTTCCAAGTGATCCAATCTATTGTTGATACTATCTATTGTGTTTTTTAAATGGCCTATTGTTTCTTTCATTTCAAGTATTTCTGTTTGGTTTTTTCTCAGACTCTCTATCTCTTTCTTGAAGTAATCTTTTGCTACCTGTATTTTTTCTCTTATCTCTTTGTTGGTGTGATCGGTGGTTGCCTGTATTTGATCTCTTATCTCTTTGTTAGAGAGATCGATTTTTGCCTGTATTTGCTCACTTAGGTCATTTTTTAAATCCCAAATCATTTTAATTATGTATATTCAGAACTCCTTTTCTGACATTTCACCTACTGTGCTTTCTATGGATTCTATTGCTGTAATATTTTGGTTTGTTTGAGGCATTTTTCTCCCTTGTTTTTTCATGATATCTATGTGTTTTCTCTTCTTGCAGTGTAAGTCTGAGGTATTACTGTTTCTGTCCTATTGTCTCATATCTTCCCTATAAATTACCTGATGCCTCACTTTTAATGGAAAGATCAATATTACAGCATTCAAAGTACCCAACATATTGCCATATATCAATTAGTTTCTATTTTTATATTTACAATTTTGACACTTTAACCATAAATGATGAGATCAATTATCTTCTACCATTTAGTCAGTATTTTCGTGGAGTGATTCACAGTATCTAATGGTAGAAGGGGGACTTATGGGTTGGCTAAAACGTTTGTGAGGTAGGATGTGAGAAGATAGAGGTATTAGATTATTTGACCAGCGAGAGGGTAATCATGGGAATTAGGGTGTTAGTAGGAGAAACAAGATAGGTATCCCCATGTAATATTTCCTGTTCCTGGGCCCGGGCCTGTTCCCTGACCTGTATAGTCAGAGGCCAAGAATACCTGTGGCTCCTGAGTGGGTGGGCAGAGCAGGGAATGGAAGCAGATGGGCTGAGCTAGAATGCTTGTAGGCGGGCAGAGCTGGAACGCTTGCAGGTGGGCCTAGCAGGAACTCTCGTGGGCCGGGGACTGTCCCCCCCACACACACCATTCACAGCAGGGATGGCATCTCCAAGGTGGGCAGGCCAAGATGGGAAAGCATGCTGGAGGGCCTAGCTGGAACTCTTGCAGGCCGGGGCTTGTTCCCCTGCCTTCCAAGCCAGGATCTGAAAGAGTTTTTTGAGTGCTTCTAGCAGAACTATTATTCCTCCATATGCATCAGACAATGAGGACAAAATATATAATACTGAAAAAAATACACTTTTGGGAATGTTGCCTTAACCTCACCTCTTACATCCCCCTATAAAAGCAGCCTTTACCTGATGCATATGGTACTTCTGGATCTCATCACACCCTGATACCCTCACATTTTTGCACTGACTATTTCCTCTTCCTGAAATGTCCTGCTTTAACTCTTCCTGCTAGCTCAGTTATATCTTCAAGGCTCGGTTCCAATACACTTTCCTAGGCCTCCTCCATCTGTTTTAGATGTCCTCTCTGAACTCCAAAAGCATTCACTTCATTTCACTTTGTACCAAATTTCCCTTACGAAAGGACCATTTATTAACTTTGGTGCCCACAGCAATTGGTCAAGTATCTGCCATAAAATAGATGTTTGCTAATTGTTGAATAAACAGGATGGTGAAGATGATAGAGCAGAAATCACTGAACCAAAACTTAATAGGAAAATATTGGATGAGAAGTATAGAAACTGCACATCTACGAACTCAATAAAAGAAACAAAGCTGTCTTTCTGGAGTGCTCTAAGTGCAGGAAAATGAACTGCCCAACCTCTGGGGTCTTTCACTTGCCTTTGGAGTCTGTAAAGTTCTGGGAGAATAATACATATCTGTATGAGTTTGATCTAGTCCTTTCAAATGGATTTATTATTCTTTATTTAAATAATGTATGACTTACCCTTCCAGCTGAATATCAATAAGAAAAACAAATCTGATCTTAGGTTTCCTAATATCTCTGAGTTAGAATTGCATTCAAATTCAATAAGATTACAAGACCTTACATAAAAATTATTGGAGATTTCTGACCCCTGTCATTTGCCTGGTCTGTCTTTTCCATGTTCATTTGGACTTTCTAAATCCTCTGAGATTCTAAATTAGCCTTTCTTGGCATGTTTAGTGAAAACCTTTGAATCTACAGATAAAATTCCTATTTATAACCATCTTTTTTTCCCTGGCAGATAAATTTTTCTGTGTTCTTTTATGTCTTCTTTTTTCACTAATCCACTCTGCCAGGAATTTTGACAGCTGAAATATGTGATTAGTGCCTTTTTATATCTCAATGTATGGACTTAAATTTAGTCACAGTGGTTCTAGTTGAAGTTTTGATTTGTCAAAATATTTTAGTCTTAAATGAAAGTTACCCACACATGACTCTTACAAAAACAATTCTTGCACACACACACACACACACACACACACACACACAAAAGATTTGTAGTATCCCTGCCTCTTAGTAATTCTGAACAGGTCACCTAGAGTGACTAATAATGACAGGTTTGCTTTCATCCTCTGTATTGTGGGCGTGGATATACACACTAAAATTTTGTATGCATACCCATACTTAAGACTCAACAAATGAGCTAACTTTCCTACCTCCTAGAAAGAGCTGTCTCCCAGCTTCCCTTTTCCTATTCACGCTTCAATATTCCAGTGTAGCTTCCACTCCCCTACTTCAGGAGAACATTATTTCAAATGCATGGTAACCTCTGTGACATTTCTCAGAGTTGGTTGATTGACACGCAGCAAAACACCAAGGAGTTCAAATTCTGAAACAAACAATAAAAAAGAGAATTTTGGAAAAGTGGGACATAGTCTCCAATAGTTAAGTGAGAATTATCTATGTATTAACTCCTTTACCTGTGTTCTTCAATTTCTATTGGCCCAAAGTATATAAATTGTCACTCTCTTATAGAAATATTTTCATGATACTAGCAAAACCAGAAATTCCCTAATCTGATTTGTCACAGAGATAATGCATTATTAAAGCATATTAACCTATAAATTACTTATTAGTTTTCTAAAACCAGGTTTAGATGTGAAGTTAATACTTGAAGAGTTAACATATTTTACAAGTTTTGATGTTAATATTAAGAAAATATCCTCTTAAAACTAATCTTTAAAATATTTCCCAGAAATAAAAGCTATTTTTTATTTTGTTATGATTTGGTTTTGGTTTTGGGGGTTTTGGTTTTGGTACTGGGGATTTAACCCAGGCGTACTTTGCCAGTCAGCCACATCCCCAGTGAACCACAACCCCACCCCTTTTTATTTATTTTTATTTTCAGACAGAGTCTCACTAAGTTGTTGAGGGTCTTGCTAAGTTGCTGACATTAATCACAAACTCATCATTCTCCTGTATCAGACTCCCAAGTCACTGGGATTACAGGCATGTGCCACCATGTCCAGCAGAAAAGCTATGTTCTATATTTTTTAATCAGGTCTACCACAGAGCTTGGCACATCTCCATGTTCAAAAGGCACTTTATACTGAATTTAAAGCAGAGAATTGAAGTAAATGCTTGCATATTTATGAATGGCAGTTATTCTTACTTCAAAATCTACCTGTTAACCTTTCCTATCACTATTTTAAGGGAAGGTTTATTTAAGAGAATAAAATCAACTTATATAGAACATCTACAAGAAAAGTCCCTTCAATTAAGTAAAAGAGAGCTGATATGTTCTGCAAAGATCAGAGTAGCTACATCACTCATGAAGATAACTTTCAATAAAGTCAATATGTTTTATGACTCAAACTTTTGTTTCCTCATTTTATAGGACTATCTTAAAAGTATTTGGCAGAGATGGTCTCTCTGACAAACACATATTTTCTTGAAATCTCTGATCCCAGATTCTCCTGGTTTTCCTCTTTAGGAAACTATGATCACCATCTCGACCTCCTGTGATCACTCATCCTCCTCTACCCAGCTTTTAAATGCAGGTGGGGGTGGTAAGGACAAGAGGGGGAATCCCTGTTTCTCCAGAGTGCTTCTCTTCTCATTGTGGACTCCATTCCTAGCAAATATCATCCATTTCTGCGATTTCAATTATTTTCTATATAACAGTAAAACCTAAATTATGTCTCCAACCTCAGCCTCTCTTCTGAACCTCAGATTATCTGTTCTTGCCTAACTGAAGTCTCTGCTTAGGTTTCTCACAAGTACCTGAAATAAGATATGCCAAAACTGAAACTTGTGACCTTCACTCTCAAAGCCACTCCTCATCAAATGTTTCCTGTATAACCTGAATGTGATATACTTTATCTTACAAAAAGAATGTGGGACAGTCAGGAAACAATCATTCTTATTCAGTAATTAATTTTTGCCCACTGATAACATGTATATATCTACTTTTGAGGTAGGAAGGGGGTTCATGGAGTATGTCTCTTCTACATGTTATTAGATACACACGTATATAGACACCTACATGCACACACACACACACACACACACACACACACATACATACACACACTGAACAGAGTGCTCCCAAATTCTAAATAAGTTTCTAACTTCAGACTTGGTAAGGATTGGAGAATGGTGTACTTAGTCTGTCTTTCTAATCACTGTGTAGGACATCACACCTATACTCTTAGGAGTGACCAACAGGATCACACTTCTTCATCTCGATACAGAACATATCGCCTCCCTCCCCTCCCAGACATCAGTGCTTTTAAGCTCTACTCACCCCACAAGATCCAGTGTCTGCTAGCATGGTGGAATCATTCTCTCTTCCACCTATTTCTCCTGCTATATGGGGAAAGAATGTAAGTTTAAATCACAAAGTAGGAAGAAATGAAGGAAAATTTATTCAAATGTTTATGCTCTGAGTAAAATATACAAAGTTTTCGGGCATATTCTACCAGTAAGGTTTAATCTTACTGACTTACCCCCTTATCATACTATATCAATGATAGTTTAAAAGTTGTTCTCTATTTCCTTAAATAGGAGGAGCATGAGAGTCAAGAAATAATAGTAGTGAAAATAAGTCCATCGTAACACAAATTCCTCAGTAAATGGAATCACCATCTGTCCACATGGTCACACATGCCATCATTGTGGGAATTATCCATACCTATTTCTGCCTCACTCACTGTGTTCAACCAATCATCAAAGCCTTACTCATCTTATTACACATTTTTGAAATTCATATACTTCTTGCCATTTCTACAGTCACCACCCAAGTCTAAGTTGTTGCCATCTCTCATCTAGAATACTGCAATAGCATCCCCCAAATCAGCTTCATGTCCAGTCTCGTGTTCTTGTAAATCACAGTCCTACTTCAGCCACAGTGGTAAGTTAGATATTTCCTTCCCCTTGTTGTTTGGGAAATCACCCAATACAATAAGAAATAAACCCTCAAAATTGACCTTAATGGAATTCTCAGACATCCAAAAGCAAAACACAGAAAGCTGCCAAATGCAACATAGCTAAAATGAGAGTGAACCTGTGGATATGTATCTCAGACAAGTTTTCCAGGTTTTGTCTAAACACATCCCACCAATCTAAAATAGATGACAAATCCTAAATTTCAAAACTAAATTGATTATAAGCTTCATCTTTTCTGTTTGCTTCTGTAGATCCACTTTGTGCCTATTCCAACCTCATTACCCTACAGTCATGTGGTCTCTATGGACTGCATTACCCATGTCACTGCAAAGAATTTCCAATTGGCTTTGAATAATGGGAATCACCTCAGGGAACAATCAAGAAAAAAGAATATATAGTTGAGATATTTATTTCCTAGTTCTTTTCCTATTAAGCCACGTGTTGTCAGTCCGTTACCAAAGAATGCAGATCCTGTTGGCAGGTAGTTCTCTCTCACATTCTCTTCCCATAACAACTCCATCTCCTATACCCATGTCCTTGGAAATCCTGATCCCTGTTGCTCTTAGTTTGATGAGGGTATTTCATCATCTCTTAGTGTTTGCGTTATGTATGACTAAAGCCTTAAAAACAAACTATCGAATTCTCTCCAATTATTGCATTTAAATGAGCCACATTCTTTCTACCAGTTTTCTGATTGATATAGAACAATAGAAAAAGGATAAGTGGACTGAGGACTGGACTTTTTCTAGAACATATTTTGCACCACAGAATGAGAAAACATAGACACATCATTTTGACAGAGAACAGTCTGCAGGTGAAACTAAGAAGAGACTAATGATAGTACATTTGACTGTTGAAAAGCCAAAGGTTTTTGCCAAGACAAAAAGGCAAATACTTCTAAACAACTCACAAATAAATATGCACCACTTATAATAATGCCCAGATATTGCTCACATAGGCTTTGTGCAAAGTACTGATTCAAATGCAATTAGTCACCTCAATTAAGAATGTGTTATAATAGAAAAAGAGTACTGCATAGTATCACTTTAAAATACTTTGAGAGGAAAGGAACAGAGGAAAAAATGGTAGACCAAAAACACAATAACTAGAAAAAATATTGCCACCAAGCAGATGAAAATCTTGGCCAAGCACATTGCTATGAATTCAAAGTGACTAAGTGAATTAATCAAAGAGTTCAAAGTACTACAAGAACCCAGAAAAAATATATATAGTGAGACAACAGAAGGAGATGAAACATAATCTTAAGGTCTCAGAAAGAAATGAAAAAGAATCAAAAAACTAAAATCCACCAGAGAAGCAACAAAAAGGAGACAATACTGAAAACAGAGTAATGTGTATGAAAGCAAGACCTGGAGAAAACAAAATTAATTGAAATGAGAGAAATTATAAAGGGAGAAGAAGGAAAAAGAAGCATAAAACTCTAATATCCTCAAATTTTATATGCAGAATATGAAATATACTATTTAAATGTAGTAAACTAAGGAAGGAACATAAGTTATTCAAAGAAGATAATCAAAAAATATCCAAGAAAAATAATATCCATAGAAAACATTGCTGGTGGGACTGCAAATTAGTGCAGCCAATCTGGAAAGCAGTATGGAGATTCCTTAGAAAACTTGGAATGGAACCACCATATGATCCAGCTATCCCACTCCTCGGTTTATACCCAAAGGACTTAAAACCAGCATACTACAGGGACACAGCCACATCAATGTTTGTAGCAGCACAATTCACAATAGCTAAATTGTAGAACCAACCCAGATGCCCTTTAGTAGATGAATGGATAGGGAAACTATAGTATATATACACAATGGAATATTACTCAGCATTTAAAGAGAATAAAATCATGACATTTTCAGGTAAATAGTTGGAGTGGAGAATATAATGCTAAGTAAAGTAAGCCAATCACAATATGCTGATTCATAATGACAATAGGGGGGTGGGAGTGTGGGAGGAATGGAGGACCTTTAGATAGGGCAAAGGGGAGGGAGGCAAAGGAAGGGGTCATGGGGGTAGAAAAGACGGTGGAATGAGTTAGACATCATTACCCTAAGTACATGTATGAAGGCACAAATGGTATTAAAATACTTTGTATACAACCAATGACTTAAAAAATTGTACTTTATATGTGTAATATGAAATGATTGCATTTTTCCATCATATATAAGAAATTAGGATAAATACATATTTTAATTTAAAGAAAATTATCTAGGGGCTAGTGTTGTAGCTCAGTGGTAGAGCCTTTGCCTGGCTTGTGTGACACACTGAGTTCAATCCTCAGCACCACATAAAAACAAAATAAAATTTTAAAAAAGAAAGAAAACGTTGTGAAGGGAGAAGGAGGCAGAAAAAAGAAAGTATATACTTATTTTATTGTAGTTCATTCTGAAAAGTTAATTGATAAAAGCTAAAGAAATAGAAGATAAATGTTTGTTTATATGTAATACAAATATGTCTATAATCTTCTTCTTATGTCTAGATTAAAGAATAGATGTATTATTTTTAAAAATCTATAAAACAGAGTGGGGGGACAAATAATAGGGCTTGTTGGAGAAATTACTGACTCTGGAATTTGATGATGAAATATACAAGATGAGCCTGGAACACCTTATAAACTTGTCAGAAAATAAGAATGCTTTTTAAAAAAATAGAAGAAGAAGGAAATCACACATGATTGGTAGAAATAGGGCAAAGGGACACAGGGCCCGAATGAAAGATCTTCCCAAAACCAAAACGGGAACAACTGAGCAACAAAATAAATAAGATTATGTTAGATTATAAACCAATGTACAAAATGAATCTTTGAGCCCATGCTGATGTAAAGTCATGACTGACTACATTAATAAATTTTGGAGAAGAGATAAATCCACAGTGCAGAATTCCAAATAATTTGTGGGGAACCTCTACTCTCAAGAAGGTGGAGCATAGCTCTTTTCTCTTTAAGGTAATGATTCATATACAAGCTTCCTTCCAAAGAGAGGGGAAAATCAAAGGTAATTTTACAATGGAGATGTGACGAAAACGGTCTTCCTCCTCCAAAGACATAAATTCAGTCTAATCATGAAGAAATTTCAGATAAACTCCAATTGAAGGACTTTCTATGAAACACCTAATCAGTACTCCCTCAAAACCTAGCACAGGGGCTGGGGTTGTGGCTCAGTGATAGAGCATTTGCCTTGCACATGTGAGGCACTGGGTTCCATCCTCAGTGCCACATAAAAGTGCCTGTCGTGGTGGCCCTTGCCTCTAATCCCAGTAAAACAAAGGTATTGTTTTCATGTTCAATTAAATTTAAAAAAAAAAAAAAAAAAAAAAACTAACACAAAATATAAAGCCATCAAAAACTAGAAAGTATGAGAAACCTACTCTATTCCAGAATCCCATCTAGCCTCCTAGATGGGATTCTGGAATAGGAAGAAAACATTATGTAAAAACTAAAAATATGCTGGGCTTTGTGACCCATGCCACCAATCCCAGAGGCTCAGGAGGCTAAGGCAGGAGGATCACCAGTTCATAGCCAGCCTCAGCAAAGGTGAGACGTTAAGCAACTTAGTGAGACCCTGTCTCTAAATAAAATACAAAATAGGGATGGGATGTGGCTTAGTGGTTGAGTGGCCCTGAGTTCAATGCCTGGTTAAAAAAAAAAAAAAAAAAAACTAAAACAGTATGAACAGTATGAATAAAGTATGTACTTTAAATAACAATAAGGTATCATTTTTGGTTTATCAATTGTGAAAAATGTACTACACTAATGTCAAATAATACTAATAGAAGAAACTTGGTATAGATTCGATGGGAACTACCTGTACTGTACTATATTCATTATTTTCCTGTAAATCTAAAGTGTTTCTAAAATAAAAAAAGTTTATATGTGTGTGTATACATATATACATATGCACATATACATACATTTGACATGCATATGTCATATATTTCATTTATGTACACATTATATATTTATGTACACATTATATATTTATGTATATTTGCATATTTCATTTTTATATACATCATATAACAGAACAAACTCACAAATTATCTCTCAAAACCAAGCCCAAATGTGGGCTATATGAAAGAAATGTCCATAAAGTTAAACAAATTTAGCTTTGAAGATTGAAAATGAAAGTATAGCAAAGAATTACCTAGCACATCCAATTTTAAAAACAACAATTTTAAAAAGGATGAAAATCAGTGATTGGTCCCAAACATAATAGCTAACCAAGATGAATACAGAGACAAAGGTAATAATACAATGTAGAGCTGCTTTAATGATAAAGTTTACAATATACAATAAAAATGTTAATGCTGTGATGCTGTGAATATCTTTTTGCTAAGTATAACATTGAAATTCTAAACACAAAATCTACCAAAAGAATGGGGTGGGAGCACACAAAAACAAAAACAAAAAATTATCTCTTTTGGTCATGACATATTAAATGAACAACATAAATAAATACCAAATATATGTCTTGCCTATATGTGTTAATGGAAATTCAAAATATATTCACCATATGTAAAGTCATAAAGAAACTTCCATAAAAATTTTTAAAAGAACATTTGAGATTTGTTCACTATGCAATATTAGAAATTACTTTAAAAACACAACAGCAATTAAAATACAAACCTTGGAAATATTGCACTTTTTATTAAAGAATTGTGAAGTTTAAAAAAAACAGGGCTCAAATTGTAGACTATCTAGGAAATAACTAAATTGAAAACTATTGAGATAAGGGTATACGGGACTCAGATAAAATGAGACTTAGAGTTCTTAGAATTGTAGATTTATCAATTATTAAAAAGAATAAAAATAAATTAATGGAGCAATCAATGCATGATGTGACAAACAAAATTTTTAAAATTACCTAAGGGACATTAAGGCTGTAATTAGTAAAGAAAAAAACAGAAATCATTGACTTAGAAAAATAGAACATTTAGAACCATAGACAAAACTTGTCAGGTTAATTAGTAGGTAGAGAAAAAGGCAGCAATACACAAACTCTCAGTTGACCAAATGAAGAAAAATAAAAACAAAGGGAGAGCACAAATGTACAAAAGACTAAGAGTAATGGAGACTTGGAGGTGGGTCAAGATGGCAGGGTATAGGATGTTCCTTTCCAAGATGCTCCATGGTATGAGACCAGAAAAGTGGACAGTTTCTCTTTGAGGTAGGTGAAAAAAGAAATTTGACTGGGATTTAATACTGGATTCTCAGAGCAGCCTGGGGACTCAGAAGTTTGGATAGAATAAATGTTTTTTAAAGAGGAAAAAAAAAAAAAAAAAAAACCACCACTGCCACCAGCAGCCATGGATGCATATCCACCAAAGGCAAATCAGAGAGAGAGACAAAGAAAACCCACATTTCCGGTGGCACCATGGCATGTCTTGAAATGGAGAAATCAGTGATCAAGGAAGGACATTATTGAGCTGATCATGTGGGTGAGCTACACTTTTTGTTTTTCATATGGGAAAGACACTGCACATCTCTGGGTAGTCTGCAAAGAGCCAAAACAACCACCATCATTTCTGGCTGCACCGGGGTGTCCAGCAGTTGTGAGTCCAAACTCACCCAGACCTGTGTAATTCCAGCTGGGTTCAAAAAACCTGACTTGGCAGAGGCCCACTACATACCCAGAGTGTGACAAGAAAACTAGGTGAAATCAGGTGTGAAGAGTGTTGTACCCAGGGGAATTCAAGACACTCACACACTCGAGTGTCTTTAAGTCTCTTTGAATCTCTCACTCTTTGAATCTTGCTGTTCACAGGAGCAGCTGGGGAAACCAGGAACTTGATCAGTAAAGGTGACGTGGAGTAAAAGTGGCTTTGGGACTTGGTCCAGGAGGCCTAGATGTGGGAGCTGAGGGATGGGTAGGGGTCTAAAGACTAGTTTTTCCATCTGGAATAGAACCCAGGAGAGATTCCCACAGTACAGACTCCCAAAGTGGATCAGAAGCAGCCAGCACAGATCAGAAGCAGCTGACTTAAAAGCTTCAGACTAAACATTATTCAGCAAAGCACTGGGCGGGTCTAGATAGACCCAAACCTATCCTCTAGGCTGACCACCTCTGGGAACCCCTTTCACAACACTCTACAGAGCCCCATGCTGTGAGTGAAGCAGACAACACCCTCTGACCCACCCACCCACCCCCACTTCATACTGCCAAGAAGGGAGGCTGAGAAAGGGTAACCGACTAGCTTCACAAAAAGAAGGAATTGACAGCCCCCAACTACTATTCTTGCACCTAATACACACCTCAAGAAAAAACAGAAAGAAAGACAATTAGGAACTGACAACCAATATATTACATTATTGACAATTTTTTTTTAACAATTGCAACAGAAATAATTTCTTAATATTCCATCAAGAAACTTTTTTTAAACTTTTGTGGGCTGAATGGCCCATGGACATTTGTACATATACATACATATTTGTCTCACTCTGCCCATTTCTAGCATTTCTTGAAGATAATTATAAGGTGATTATTTTCTTGACTGTCTTTTGAGGACTAAAGTTTTTGATCAGTACACTTTGGTTTTGATCTATTTTTTTCTCCTGTTTATATCCATTGGTTTTCTTACTCTTTTTTATTTTCCTCACAGACAAATTCTATTGTTCTCTCTTTCACTCTTTATTTAACTCTTTACTACTACTTTCTCACATCCTCCCTGTCAATCATTATTACATCCTACATCTCCTCTACATTTTCTCTCTTCATCTTTTTGAAATAGCAAACCCTTTTGGAAATATAATATCTCTACTGTTGGCAATTGCTTAACATACCATTTATGTGTATAGTAGCAATTAACATTATAGATGCCAAACTAGGAACTCAGTATTTAGTTTAATGCTGAATATTGATTGTGTTGGTTGTTATTATTTGTCTCCCCTTAAATCATGAGGTACTGAAACCTCAGGAACACTATAAGTTCATAAGGTAGAGGCTCTACCATCTCAGATTCTTACTAATAAATGGAACATGAAACAACATGAAAAGGCAAGGGAACAAACCATCCCATACAAATCAACATACCTCACTAACAGAATCAAATAATATCACAATGGAAGAAATGTCAGAGAAGGAATTTAGAAAGTTCATAGTTGAATTGATCTGCAAGGTAAAAAATGGTGTAAGAAGTGAAATCAGAAAAGCCAGGTACAGTGGTGCACACTTGTAATCCCAATGGTTTGGGAGGCTGAGGAAGGAGGATAGTGAGTTCAAAGCCAGCCTCGGCAACATGCCAAGGCTGTAAGTAACTCAGTGAGACCCTGTCTCTAAATAAAATATTTTTTAAAAGGCTGGGGATGTGGCTCAGTGGTTAAGCACCTCTAGGTTCAACCCCTGGTGAAGAAGAAGAAGGAGAAGGAGAAGAAAAAGAGAAATCAGAGAGAAATTCCAAGTAGTGAAAGATTACTTCAATAAGGTTCAACAGGAGATAGAAATCCTAAAGAAGATGACATCAGAAAATCTCTAAATGGAGAAATCAATAAACTGAATTAAAATCTTAATGCAAAGCATCACCAGCAGAATAGACCACTAGGAAGAGTTTCAGGCAACAAAGACAAAGTATGTAATCTGGCAAATAAAATTTATAGTGGAGAAAAGATGTTAAGAGAACACAAACAGAATTTTTAAGAAATATGGGATAACATGAAAAGACAAAATTTAAAATTTATCAGGATACATGAAGGCTCAGGGATAAAAACCAAGGCAATGCACAATCTTTTCAATGAAATAATATCAGAAAATTTCCCAAACCTTAAGAATAAAATGGAAAATCAAATACAGGAGGCTTACAAGTCTCCAAATATACAAAACTGAAACAGACCTACACCAAGGCACGTCATTATGAAAATATCCAACATATCCTAAATGTATGATTGAAGAGCTGAATGGTACTTATATACTTTGTATACAAACAGTTGTATGTAAAAAGATGCTATATATGTGCATTATGAATTGTAATAATACTATTATTATCAATTTTAAAAAAAGAAAAAAGAAAAAAACGGAATAAGGACAAAGTTTTAAAGTCTACTAGAAAAAAAATGACAGTTACATTTAGAGGGAAAACAATCCAGATCTCAGCTGATTTTTTAACCCACACCCTAAAAGCTAGGAGGTTTTGGACTAATATGTACCAAGCCCTGAAAGAAAATGGATGCCAACCAAGAATACTATACCAGCAAAATAAAGCTTCAGATTTGATGATGAAATAAAAAATCTTCCATGATAAACAGAAGTTAAAATAATCTACAACTAGAAAGCCTGCACTACAAAACATGCTCAACAAAATATTTCATAAAGAACAAATAAAACTGAAAACCAGCAAAGGGACAAACTACACTAGAATAGTCAATGAAGGGAGAAACTAATTCAAATTGAAAACCAGAAACAAATCAAATTGACAGGGAGTTAAAAATTATTTCTTAATAGTAACTTTGAATGCAAATGACCTAAATTCATCAATCAAAGACATAAAAAATAAGACCCAACATTATGCTGTCTCCAAGAGACTCATCTCATAGGCAAACATATCCACAGACTGAAGGTAAAAGATGGAAAAAAACATATAATTCACATGGATCTTGTAAACAAGCAGGACTTTTTATCCTCATATCATGTAAAGTAGACTTAAAGTCAAAGTTAATCAAAAGAGATCAAGAAGGTCATTTCATACTGCTTAAGGGAATTACAACAACAAGAAATAATGATCATAAATATTTATGACCCTAACAATGGAGCATCTATATACATAAAAGAAACCCTTCCCAATTTTAAGAAACAAATAGACAACAACTCAAAATTACTGGGTGACATTAACATGCCTCTCTCATCACTGGATAGATCATCCAAACAAAAACTAAACTAAACAAAGAAGTTATAGAACTAAAACATGCAATTAGTATCTTAAATTTAACAGAAATATATAGAATATTTCATTCACCAATGACTGAATACCCTATACACTTTCTTCTCAGCAGCACATGGGTCATTTTCTATAATTGACTACATCTTAAGCCTAAAGCAACTCTAAGCAAATACAAAAATAGTAAAGATAATACCTTGTATTCTATCAGATTATAATGGCATGAAATTAGAAATCAATGATATATATATAAAAAAAAAAAAAAGGAATCTACTCTGACCTAACACCTGGAATCTCAGTGTGGTTTAATTTGCATTTCTCTAATTGCTAAATATGTTGAATATTTTTTCATATATTTGTTGAGCATTCATACTTCTTTTCTGAAGTGCCTGTTTGCTACCTCTTCCCATTTATTGATTAGGTTATTTGGGTTTTTGGAGTGTTAAGTTTTTTACGTTCCTTATATCCTGGAGATTAATGCTGTATCTGACATCTGATGTGCAGGTGTCACAGATTTTCTCCCATTCTGTAAGCACTCTATTTGCTCTCTTGATTGTTTCCTTTGCTGTGAAGAAGCATTTTTGTTTGATACCATCCCATTTATTGATTCTTGATTTTTACTTCTTCCATTGTAGGAGTTTTATTGAGGAAGTTGGTTCACAGCCAAAATGATGGAGAGTTGTGTCTACCTTTTCTTCTAATAATTGTAGGGTTTTGGGTCTAATGCCTAAGCCTTAGATCCACTTTGAGTTTTGTGTAGAGTGAGAGATAACAGTTAAATTTCATTCTGCTACATATGGATTTCCAGTTTTCCCAGCACAATTTGTTGAAGAGGCTATCTTTTCTCCAAAGATTGTTTATGGCAGCTTGTCTAGTATTAGATAACTGTATTTATGTGGGTTTGTCTCCTCTGTTTTCTATTCTGTATCACTGTTCTTCCTGTTTTGGTACCAATACCATGCCATTTTTGTTACTGTAGCTCTGTAGTATAATTTAAGGTCTGGTATTGTGATGCCTCCTGCTCCACTTTTCTCACTCAGGATTGCCCTGCCTATTCTGGGCCTCTAATTTTTCCAAATGAATTTCATGATTGCTTTTTCTATTTCTGTGAAGATCATCATTGGAATTTTAACAGGACTTCAATTAAATCTGCATGGCACTTTTGTTAATGTGGCCATTTTAATAATATTAACTCTGCTTATCCGAGAACATGAGAGATCTTCCCATCTTCTAAGGTCTCCTTCAATTTCTCATAGGTACTATGCCATACCAAAATAAAAGAGAAAAGAACATAACAGGCTTACCTCATTTATCAATGTGGGTATAAGAATTCTAAATAAAATAAAAGAAATTGATGGACAATTTCTTAACATGATTGTGCTGAATGGTAAAAAATCCAGAAGCATCTTTCTAAGATTAGCAAAACAATGAATCTATCAGTTCTCACTACTATTACCTCTAATTCTTTCAGGAAAACTAGCTAAAAGAAATCAGAGTAAAACATAAAAAGGAAATAAAAATTTCAGCAGAAAAAAGGAAAAATAATTATTTACAGATGAAATATTAGGAAAGCCCAGAGAAACAACTGAAAATAACAAACAATAAATGACTTCAGTCAAACGTCTGAGTACAAAATCGATATATGAAAATAATGGCTTCAACATACAAATAAAAGCCAGTTAGAAATGTAAAAATGGGAAAAATATGTCATTTATAGAGGTGATTTTGAAATAAAAAACAGGAACAAACATAGAAAAAGTATAAAACCTGTATGTAAGTTTCATACGTTAGGTTACTACATACTACTTGCATGTAGCAACGTTTAAATGTTTTTGAAAAACTCAAAAAGACTAGAGTAAATGGAAAACAATTCTGGTTCTTCAATGCCAAAGCGTCATGAATTAATTTATAAACTTAAAGTGACTCTAATAAATTAAAAAACAAGCACTACAGCAGAGAAAGGATAGTCTTTTCAATAAACAGACCTGGGAAAGCAATAAATCTTACCTTATATTTTGTACCATGTGCAAAAATAAATTCTAGATGGATTGCAAATGTAAATGTGAAGGAGAAAACTGCAAAGTTCTTAAATGAAAAACATAGGTGAGCAATTTCATGACATTTGGGTTAGCAGGCAAAATTTTCTGAAATATCCATAAACTATGGTCTCCAAAAAGTAAAACATTGTTAAATGTAATAGTTCAGATTTAAGATTTATTGATCAATAAACACCATTAAAATTCTGATAAAAGACAAACCATAGAATGCAAGACATTTATTTGTAACAGATATATACACACAGATTCAACTACATTCAAAAAAGTGTTTAGATAAAGAATAAAGTACTACTATCAGTTAAAAAGAAGAAGAAGAAGAAGAAGAAAGAAGAAGAAAGAAGAAGAAGAAGAAGAAAAACCTACTAGAGGAACAGGTAAAATATTTAAGCAAGCAGTTCACAATAGTTATTTCCAAATGACTAGTAAACATGAAATGATGTTCAGCTTCATCAGCCATCACATATATGCAAATTTAAATAATATTGCATTATGACCACCTTATAGTCTGGATATGAGGTGTTCCCCAAAAGCTCCTGTGTTTTGTCAAAGAAATATTGACAGGTGAAAGGGTTGGATTATGAGAGCTCTAACCTAATCAGTCTATCCTAGTTCGAATGGACTGACTGGGTGGTAACCTAGGCAGGTGGGGCATGACTGGAGGGTCTCTGGGACCGTGCCCTGGAATGGTGCATCTTCTCTGCAGCCCTCCTCTCTCTCTCTCTCTGCTTCCTGACTGTCATGAGCTAAGCAGCGTTCCTCCCCCAGGCCCTTCCACCATGATATTCTGCCTCATCTAGGACCTGGAGCAAAGGAGTCAGCCAATCAGGGACCTCCAAAACATGAGCCAAAATAAACTTTTCCTCCTGTCAGTTGTTCTTCTGGGGTATGTTGGTGACAGCAACAAAAAGCTAACATACCACACATCTGCCACCATAGCTAAAATCAAAAACAAATAGAAAATGGACAACACAAATGTCACGTGAGGGTGTGGAGTAAATGAAACTCATCTGATTCTAGTGGAAATGTATGCCAGCAAAACAACTCGAAAAGCTAACAGCATCTACTAATCTGATCACATGTGCACACTGTCTGACTCAGCAATTTTCTTTCCAGATAAACACCCCACAAATATAACACATATTGCCCAAAGGCATGTACAGGGATACTCATGGGGACCCTATTCAGAAAAGCCCAAAACCAGTAACAACCCCATGTTGATCATTAGAAGATTGGATATATAAAGAATGGGATATTCACACAAAGTACTGTGATTTGACAATAAGTAAACAACCTACAGGTATCCGCAACAACATGAATGAAATTTATGAATTTGTTTGAACCAAAAAAGAAAAAAGGGCAAATGCAAGAGAGTTTATCATGTATAATACTGACCTCTGAAAGAAGTCACAGCTAATCTGGTGCTAGAGCAGGATAACAGTCAATCATCCTTCAGAGGAGATAGGAACCACAAGGGGCTTTCTGTGGAGCTGGTGACTTTCTGTTTCTTGTTCTGGGTGAGGATTTCATGGTATGTTTACTTTGTGAAAATTCATCAAGTGGTATAGTATTGATACACGTATATCTCTGTATGTAATTATATTTCAAAAACAAATTTTACTAAAACAAAATTTTAGAACATAAGATAAACTTTTCATAGAAAAACTCACAGTAAGAATTTACTGGGAGATAATGAAATTTGAAGAACAATTCAAAGGAACCAGTCTTTTATGAAATCATACGTAATAGGTATAATAGTTTAAACTGGTCACTGTCTGTTTCTCCATCAAGATCCATTATCTGCCCATGTCTACGCTGCTGTATTTTCCAAGGAGATTGAAAATCTCTGCATTTATCATCAGACAAGCCTAGGATTGGGTTTAACAATTCAGGCACCAGCCAGAGCACAGGAAGGAGGAGCAAGAGGTCAGGTATGTATTCCCAGGACTCATGCTCCTGCTGTGCAGAGGCTGTGATTTTGCAAGTGGTTGCACATCTATGGAGCTGTGTCCAGCTTCTTCCCTGGCTACAGGCTCCCTGGATTATGGCAACATGGGTTCCTCTCATATCTCTTCAGGGTTACAGGTATCACGAAGTCTTCCCACTGTTACTACTGCCTGGGTGCTTAATCCCTCCCCCATTCCCTTAATTTTGCTCAGTCTTGTGCATATACTACATTAAATAACTCTTTGACATTACTATTTCCCACATTGAAGCATGGCTAATACCAACTATCAATATGAATAGAACTCTAGCTCTCATAAATAGGATATTGGGACAGATTCAGAAACTTATGAAAATTTAGTATGTTGTAAACATGGAGAATGCATCAGGGAAGTTACAAAATGCTGTTTCAATTTTTCCATCTTTAAAATATCATTCTAAGAAAAATCTCCAAGATACCTCCATCCCTGCTATAAAATTATACCAAATTTTAAAAATTACTAAAGACCAGTTTAATGTTTCCTGAATCAGGTGGAGACCAGGGCTTGAATCTAAGCCACAGATGTGTTAAATAATTACATTGTAGTCTCAGTAGGATGGCTGGATCTTCGCAACAAATACAGAAGTCAAATCTGAAATATTCTAGATTTTCTATTGGGAACAATGCAGTTAATAATTTTTACCCTTTTAGTGAGATTTTCAAGCAGCTTGAGGAAAACACTTATTGAGAACCTTAGAGTAGAATAATGATCAAACTCTTAGTCCCAAGGCAAGCCCTCTCTCAAGAAGGACCAAGAACCCAGGTCATGGAAGACTTTTCTACTGGATGACTTGACGATGAGAAAAGTCAGTCTTCTTCCTTCCCTCAGGAAGAGACCAAAGGAGAGAGGAAGCTTGCTCACACTGATCCTATGTTGTATTGTCATCAACCAAAACTGGCCTCAGCAGATAATTCTGATCCTGTCACCTAATCACTGTCAGAAAGTATGGCTTAATAACACCCACTCCAAAACTTTAATAATCATTTTGGCAGACCTCCAAAACTTAATTGGCTTATACTTAACAACTTTGTATCATAGGTCAATTCATTTAGTTACCTAGGTGTATCTCTTATAACCAGTGTATCTTGGAGATGTACTAGGAAATGTCTTTGACTCATATCAGGCATTCTGTTGTTGCCTTGATATTTTATGCTACCATGAACAATTGGGAATGCCTGCTTTGACTATTTTTTTCAATATAAAATTGTTATGACCATGTTATATAAATTTTATACCAAACTCAACTCTCTAGTATAGAATTTTGGGAACTCAGGTGCCCTTATATTAATTTATTAGAATAAACCTGACAGAAAAAAAATGCATTAGAATTACATGGCTTATCAAATACGCTACCCAATTTAGATAGCAATTAGAGGTGAAGAACAGTCCTGACCTTAATTGACTTTCTTATTCCCAGGTTTTTGCCAGAGAAGATATTGTCAAATTATAGGATGTTCAATATTTTAGAATTGTTTCACAGGAGATGAACCTAAAAGGATTTCAGTGATCCACACTGTGCATCACATAACCTGCTTTCCATTACCCTTAGAACAGCATCGTCATGGTACTATGTCTAGTTCTGGTCTCAGCTTAGCATCTCTTTCTTTCATTCACTGTGTTCCAGCCATACCAGCTTCTTTGTTATTTCTCCAACACACCCAGGTTCTTTCCTCCCCTCAGGTTTTACAATATTGTTCTCCACACCTGTAAAACTTTCTTCTGAGTCTTGTCATGACATCTCCTCTGTGTCATTTAAATGTACCTGCAGTGCCATTTTTCAGAAAGGTTGCGCCCTCCCCATCACATGATCCTGCTGCACCATCTCCTTAGCACTCACCCACCCCTCTTCAAACCAAGGTCATAGATTTGTTCATCACCTATTTTCAAAACAGACTGTCATCTCAGACACTTTACCTGTCTTGTCCACCAGTCTGTCTCCAGTATGGAAGAGTCCAGCACATAGCAAGTCCTCAATATATATTTTATATATTTCTTAATTGAATAATAAATGATGCTAGATTATCAGAATAGTGAACTATTTTGAAGGATAAGCATCCATTAGATCTAGCTTTTTTTGTTATATAAAGAATTTGAAAAAAGATTGAATACATTATATCCCACCTTAATCTTAAAAAGGATTTATAGGAGATATTTATTTCAGGGATTTACACACAAGACCAACTAGCAACTTTTGTGCTTTCATCTGGGATCATATGTCTCTTACAACCAATCTTATTTCTGTTCTGGGCTGCCGAGAAACTCAGGACCAAATCTGAGACCCATATCCAAAAGCCAGACAGAAATTTATGGTGCATATTTGGAGTCTTGAATCCCCCCTTTGAATCATTGCATAGTATTTATATATCCATCTCTTTATTTATTTATTTGGTTTCTTGTTTGGTTGTTGTTATTGTTTGTATGTGGGATTGGACCCAGGACTGTTTTATCACTGAGCTACATCCCAGCCCCTTTTACTTTTTATTTTGAAACAGGGTCTCATTAAGTTTCTGGAGGACTCACTAAGTTGCAGAGACTGGCATCAGACTTGTGGTCCTCCTGCTTCAGCCTCCCAGACCACTGGGATTACAGGTGTGCACCATCACATCCACCTCTTTATTTGTTCTATTTTTATCATGTTGTACTGTATGCTTTTCTGTAAGTCATCTTAAATCCTGTGTGACTTGACCTAAACTGGAAAAATTAACAATCACATAAAATGCACATGTCTGTTTAATACTTGCAGGTGGTATTAAATAGCTCAGGATCTCTTCTCTGTGAATCTTTCAAGTGTTTATCCCCACTCATAATTCTTAAAGTCCTTTGTCTACAATTCAGTATTGATAAAAATGCTATCATATGGTATGTTCTACTTATTCCATAACATAGATCCTGTAAGATTCTAAGTCCTATGTATTTATATATGTTCTCCACAATACCCAGAATATATCTGCCATATGATAGATCCTCAATAGACTTTTGTTAAATTAATAGATAAACAAATGGCTAAATTTACATGGCTCAATAAAAGGGTGAAACTGTGCTTAAAATGTCTAGACAAAACCAAAAATGGCTCCTCAATCCTTCTAATATTCTGGAGTCTCACCTATCAAATGAATGGGAAATTAGGGATTTTTTCTCTTTTTTATACAGTAAGGGGCAATTTTTTGATTTTCATCTCTTTGCAAGAACAAAGAAAGCATTGATGACGTTCGACTACATAAATAGTAGGAGACAGTCTATGCCATGCTCTCAGGATGCAGAATTTCACTAGGTACAGATTCGTCAACTGTGCTTTTGTATTGATTCTAAAGTGCTTTTTGGATGAACTTTGAAAGCCATTTGCTGAGTGTGGAATTTTGTAGGCTCGAGGTTGTCAATAAATGTGTTTTGCTGCAATTAATAACTATATGCTCTTGCACCTGTGGAGAAGATAAAGCGTCTTTCTAATTTCATGTTCAGCAATAAACATGAGCAACTGTCTGCATGATTCCTCTTTTGATTCCAGCTGCCAACAGCTTGGAATGCTTTGAGTCCGGCTACCTCTTCATTCCCTCATTAGCTGGTGTCCCCATTTATTTTTCTGCCTAGATGGGTACAGAAGTCATTTTGTTTAGCTCATTCAGATCTGTTCAGAAAGATACCAGCAAATCAACACCTGTCACTTTTCAGTAAATCCTAAGAGGAAATGGGCTTTGTAGCAGATTTGCCTTGGCAGGAAACAAAATGCTCAAGGATTGCAATAAATGACTGGATTCTATGAAACTGCCATCTCCTACTTTAAAGTGGGGGATAAGCATCCATCTATTATGGATGTAATTAATCCAAATCACTTATAAAACAATAAAATTTAATTATGGGTTCCTAGAAAATAAGAACCAACCAATTATTGCTAATAGGCTTTTCCTTGATTGTAGCTAGTGAGTCAAAATTGTTGAAGGCTATTTCTCCAACAGTTTTTTTTTTTTAAATAAAATCACTCTATTTTTAGTTAAGTAGCTTTGGGTTAGCATTGCCTTGTAGTGAACCAAATACTTCACTAACCTCAGTTTAGCTACTGTATTTTGGAAAATAATAGAAGATCTAAATATATGGATGGTTTTTATATAGTTGGCATTTAGATACCTTCTATCTCTATTATCTGTAAAGAGAAGTACTTCCCTCTTATCTCTGAGCAGCTAGATATCCGTTTCTACATTGATTTTTAGATATCCCTGTGTTTGAAAGTGCAAACATGGCGAAATATTTCAAAGTTCATTCTGATTTTATCAGATCCTATAGTAGGTCAATTGTTTTTTAATCCCTTAAATGTGTATTAACAAGAATATTATGGATCTAATGATCCTTATGTCTACAAAGGGTTAAGTTGTGGTTAGAAATCAGTAGTTGATTTTTTAAAAAGTACCTTTAAGAGTTAATTTTTATTTATTAAGTTTTTGCTATGTTCCGGTACTTTTCTATAGCAGTCTACATGCATTATCTTGTTTATCTCCAATACAATTCTATAAACTAGCTATTACTTCCCCCCAACTTATCACCGACAAAGCTGAAGAAGAAAGGTTTTAGATAGCTTCACAAAAGTTATGTGGCAAGTCATTGTCAGAGACCAACTTTAAACTAAAGAACTTGGATTTTAACTATTATATTGCAGTCTTCTCCCTTGAAACCAGGGTAAAAGAAAGTGTACACAGAATACAGGCACTCATTTCTTGAAGGCGTATCACGTTCTCACTGTTGCAAAGAGCTCTGTGATTGATACCAAAAAATTCCTATATGTGTGCATGCTGTGTATAGATGCCTCTAAAAGAATATGTCCAAAGTGATTTTTAGAGCCATGGGTATAGTCTGTTACCTAGATCTACGTATACGACTATATCAGAAATGCCCACCAATCTTCTAAACCTCATCCAAATAGATATTTCCAGTAATGATTCTGCTTTGCCTTTGAGTCAGTCAAAATTACTATCATAGTCCTTGACCCCTATTGACTTTAAAGTATCACCTACCTCTGATAGAAAAATATTACTTTGTGCTATGGAGGAGCTAAATGTGTCTTCAAATAAAAAAAATGCTGTTCATACACTGCTGATAAGATTTACACTCTGAATGGTGTTTACAGCAAGGATGGGGAGTATGTAAGGACCACTTCAAACTCTTTTATCAATTGTTATTTGCAAATTGTCCATTTGCAGTTACAGGTGTGTGATTAATTGAATATGGCTGTGAATTCTCTGCTACTCCTCCAGTGGAGAGGTGGAGTTTAAGTCCTCTCTCCTTAGATCTTAACTATGCTTAGTGATTGATACATCTAACCAACAGAATACAGAGAAGGATGACATTTCTGGGAGTTCTAAGACCACAGCATAAAAAGACTTCTACTCCCACCTGGGTCTCTTGACATGCTTACTTGAAAAGAACCCAATTACCATGTCTCAGCCTTGAGGCAGACATATTAGAGAGGTGAAGGGAAGGCACTCTCATTATCATGGTTATCACCATGGCTGGGCCCATGCTTCTGCCCACTCTTTCCCTGATGGCACAACACATCTGAGTGAAGAAACTTGGATTTTCCAGACCAGCCCAAACTACCATCTTAGTACCACAAAATGACCTCAGCCAGTGCCACAGGAAAGAAGAATCAAACCAACAAATCTGGTCCAAATTTCTAATCTACATAATTATGAGATAGAATAAAATGCTTATTTTTAAGCTAATAACTACTGTGGTACTTTGTTATGCAACAATGGTAAACACAACAGAGTATGGTGTATGGCTTTGTCTCAAGGAAATCAAACCTGACAGTCTGATCCTATCATCACCCAAACACAAAGACAAAAGGCCCATAGAAGTCACTTCATATTGATAGCCAGATTTTACTTCCCTGTTTGGATTTGCCTAAATAACTACGGGCTTTTGACTCTGTAACTAGACCTTCAGAATACATCTCCAGCTCATTCAAGAATGAGCCCATGGAAGCTGGCTACTCTGGTTGATCTCTCTATCCTTGGGTCCAGCAAAAGGCCTTCAGATTCTTAGTGTAACTTATATTTTCATTAACGTCTTCACAAGGACCCCAAAACCAGGTCACATAAGTCAATGTAGAGAGCATCCACCTCTTCCTTCTGTTTGTGTATCCCCCCCCCCCCACACTCCTCCCTCTACTCCTTTGATCTCACTCCTGCTCTTGTTTACTCTTTCTGGTGCTGCTCTATCTCCCTCCCAGACTCACTACTTCTTCACACACTCCCCAACTTCTGTGTGGCCTTAGGCAGTCACTGCACCTCTCTGAGCCTCCCGCTTCCCATCTATAAAATTGAAATGCTGTAAGCATTGAGAACATATAATTAGAATAATTAAAATAGCAGCATAGTAGCATGGTATAGGATAGAATAAATGCTAAATATATATTCACCTTTACTTTTTGTTATTTTCCTTTAGCCTAAAGCAATAAACTCAGACCAATTAGCACCTGTGTGACTACCAACTACAACACGCTGTCATACATTCCCATCCCAATCCACATTCCCTTTGAGTTCATTCAGGACCACATCCGCCATAACCAAAGCCTCCTAATAAAAGTAACCACAATGCCCAGAAAACTACAGCATATTAGTATAATAGCCAGCCCCATCATGCACAAAAAGACTCTTACCAAACTCACTAAAGCCATTCCTGTGATCCAAATCTGTGCCAATGAAATTACTCTTTACTACAACATGATTTTGTTCTACAACATATTATTTTTGACGGACATATGAAAGTTAATTTTATTTTATAGCATATTGAAACATTTCATTTTATTCCAAGTAGAATGATACTAAGGTAGTTCTTATATATTCAACGAAGAGTAATAATAATTCATAGTTTTATATCCCTAGGATGCTTTTAAATATAGTTGACCTCTAAAGATTTCATTATTGTGTCAATTTTACTTTTATATTGATAGGAAGTCAATGATAACTATTAGGACTTCCTTTTTTACAGTTAATTTATTTCCAGTATCTAATAGATATTTAACAAGATACATACATACTGATAAACAATTTCTTTCTAGTCTTTAAACCTAAATATACAGTTGTCTACTGGACATCTTAATTTGGATATCAATAATAATAATAACAACAACAACAACAACAACAATGGCTAGCACTACTTTGTACTCAGTACTGTTCCAAGTTCATAATATATATTTTATCTTTCTAAACATCACAATGCCCTTATGGATAGAAGTTATTATTCCCACTACAGAGGAAACTGAGATATTGGAAATTTAAATAACCTGCTCAAGATTATACAACTACCAAGTGTCAGAGTCTGTATTCAAACCCAAGAAAACTAGCTATAATATCTGGCATTTAATGACTGAATGTGTACCATTTCCATTCTGCCTCTAATGGACACTGAAATGCACGGACCAAAAACATGACATCATTTTTGGCCTAGTCTAACTTCAGGCTCTCCAGGGTCAAAAAAAAAGTGATCTCTCACCTTTTTTTTTTCTAGTCTAAAATGTCAAACTTGGAATTTGAGTACCCACTCTTACTCATCCAAATACATCATAGCAGTTCTTCCCCTGAAAACATCATTCCTCAAATTGGATCTCTCTCTCCTCTCTCTCATTAGAATAGCCTCCTAGTCTCTTTGATTCCAATTCTGGTACATTCATTCTATTCTGCAGTCAAAGTGAGTTCTCTCAAAATAGAAACGTACCTTCTAACTTAAAACACTTCAACAGCTTCTTATTACATTTAGTATAGTGTCCTGGATCCTTAACGTGGCCTATAAGACTCTTATGATTTATCCTGTTTCCCTGGCCTCACCATCATCCACGTATGCTCAATTTCATTATACTCAGTTTCCTGAAACTAAAAGGAGAGGAGAGAAATAAAGTCCTTCTGATCAAACACTTCTCACCACAATGATATTTTAGTATCAGAGTGTGTGGGCTCAATCATTTTGAACAGGAACTATAAGT
Source organism: Tamias sibiricus (assembly GCA_025594165.1). NCBI lineage: Eukaryota > Metazoa > Chordata > Mammalia > Rodentia > Sciuridae > Tamias > Tamias sibiricus. The sequence goes on from CM046660.1 coordinate 84,237,549, forward strand.
TCTGCAAACACAACAGTCAATAAGACAAACATGTCTCTGCCTTGCATGGACTTGTATAAAAACTGGGGACTTATGATTTGCTCTCAGCAATTGGTGTCAATTTGAAGAAAAGGAATGCGAAGATGATTTGGAATTATTTATAGTGACCACCTTAATAGAGTAAAGAAAACTTTCATTGATTAAAACCAACCCATCACATTAATATTAATATTATGAAGACAGTAACCAGAACCTTTGTGTTTCATATATTTCTGAGAATATCAGTTTGAAAGCAGCTTTTGGGAGCCAGCATAGTAAAACCCAATAGGGTAAGCCAGGGACCATTCCAGGCGGAGGCAGTCCACAAGGTACCATGTGTTTGCATTGCTGGGGCCCCCAAATCCACAGATTTCAACAGAACCAGACACTAGACTCAATGAGGCACATATGAAATGAACAGGACTTTGCACAGGACATAAGGCACATAATGATTGATGCAGCACAAGATGATTGTTTGCTCTGGAGGCTTCCCCAATGTTGAGAAAGTCAAGTCTGTGTTGTTTATCTCATTCTGATCCAATGAATAAAATTTAAGCCTAATTTACATCAAATACTTACAACTCATGTTTTCAAAAATCTCTACAAATTCCCACTCACATTTTAACTGGCAAAACACTATTTCCCCTATAGCTCCCTGTGTATTTTAACTAGGAGTGCAAAAGAAAGTGTACCAAACATTGTACTTTATGTCCCCATAATTGGAAATTATTTTAAAAACAAGAATCCATATACAAATACTCTCGAATAGAAAGATTAATATTATACTCCAATTAAATTATTCCATATAGATTTCACTTGCAGTATTCCATGAGGAAATATGTAACGAGCTATGGAAAACACCTAGGATATTTCTGTTAAATTAAAAGTCCCCAAATCCTGTCGTATTTCAACTTTCCAGGGGCTGCATAGACAGGTAGAAGAAAGAATGCTAAAGAAATTACTGAATTCCCTTAACCTGCAGAAAGGAAAACATAGTTATCTGGGCACTAGATACTAGAATGTATCCTTGATTAACAAAATAAAATAAAAATTTCAAGTTACTTCTCTCCTTTGATGACATGTTTTAAACTTGTCCTTTATCCCCTTTCTGCATTTCAAGGATATCTTGTCTCAAAGTTTTCATTATGGCTGCCCAAGGGCAGTGAGCTTTGTGTGGGAAATTGTCTACGGAGGACACAAGCATCTTTGACTATTTTCCTGAGATGGCTGATGTTGCTGCTTTGATGAACAAAAGCTCCTCCCTGTGGTTTGTATGTTTCTTCTAGGAAATACCTTAAAAATATAGGCTGGTAGTTTCAGGAAAAATGGACCTTTACTAATGCTGGGGAAAGCCCTTTTTTGTGAGCAATTAATAATTTCCATTATGGATTAAGTCCTTTATAAAATGAAAGTTGCTAAGACTCAAAAATCATCTTTAAGCAACAAAAAGCATGCACAAATGGTACTAATTTTGGCTTTCAGAGAATTTCTTTTCCATTGCTGCATTGATCTCAACAGCTGTAGGTACTTAAATTCTCTTTCAGGAGCCCTTGCACCCTACATTATGCACAAGAGAAGAAGTAGAGACAATTATTACCAATCTTTCACAGAGCCCGGGGAGCCACTCAGAGGGAGTATAGACATCCTTCTCCTGCCACATTTCCTCCATACTCACCAGCCTCAATAGCGTCTTATAAAATAACACAGTAATAGTCGTAGGAAAAATAGAATTTTTATAGATAAGAACAAAGGGAAAAGAAATGGTAAGAGAAAGAAGGGAGAGAAATAAAGTTGAGCTAGTCCTTTTCAAGCTAAGTGTGTCTCAAATGATATGTAATGAAAGGTCTTTGTGGGTTTGATTGGGTGTGTGTGAGCATTTATGGCACCTGTGCCCACAGGGGGCCGCACCAGCAGCCAAATGGTAAGACTGGTGTGTAATTACAGAGCACTTAACTGCATTCAGACATGCCTTGTTTCTCTGATAATTTCCACTTTCATTGTTCAAGAGGCTGTGGACACGGTAGAAGCCGAGGTTCAAGTACCTGCAGCTGTTGAGATAAGTGAATGGTATAGCCCTTTCAAAAGTTTCCAACAGGAATGCTGCTGGCGAGGAAAGTTTGACAGAAGTACACTTAAACAATTCTTCTTACCTTTCCAAAGCCACGAAATCCTCAATCTATAAATGGATTGTTCTTCATTTCTCCTCTTCTTTCAGAGCTGGCAGAGCTCCTGCTCCCTACCCAACCGCACCCATCCTCCTCGAATGCTGCTAAATGCTCCGTATGGAAAAAGCTTCCTGGATTTACTACTCGACTCTACAGATACAGTCACTGTGTTGTCTGCACTGGTGATATATTACAGATTCAGACATTTAAGAAAAATGTGTTAACCTGTTTATAGGAAAGAATAAATGTGTTCCAGAAAGGGCAGGGCCTCACCAGAACTGAACACAAGTATGTTTCTTTCCACTTTCTTGCATTCATTCCCCACCTCTGATCAAAGGTCTTGAATGCTTTATTATTTGTATTTAAGTCTTTTTAAAGTTTGGAACATCAGAAGACAAAAAGGAAAAACAAAACCCAACAATTAATGTAATTCTATTTTCACCATCATGAAAGGGGTGTATCTGGGCTTTGGTTTTCCAAAGATTTTCGATTTCACCCTCAAGACATAGGGTTCATTTAGAAACCAGGTTGCTGGTTAATTATCATTAGTTTCTGATTTTACTGTGTGTTTGCAAATACTCTGTTCAAATTAATATAAAAGGTAAGAACCTTTAATTACATCTCCACAATACAAAAATTAAGTATCACTTCAAATATTTGGAAGTTATTTCAAACTGAGTTACATTTCTAAATTTTTCCCTATTAATCTGTTTACTTTTGGTCAAAATGCAATCTTTATCTTTCTCTGTGAGTGTGAATATGTGTGTGAGTGTGGGTGTGGATGTGTGACACATACATACATATGACAGTGCTAGGGTGTGGATATGATTTAAGTGTGTCTCCCCAAAGGAGCATGTGTTGAAGACTCCATGTCCAGAATGGTAGTGGTGAGAAAATGGTGTGTGCCTTTAAGGGGTGGGTCTTAGTAGGAGGTCCTTGGAAAGGAGTAAGGTAATGCTTGTGGGACTCTGGTTGGTTCTCATGAGTATGAATTGTTATAAAAGCCTAACCCTGACCCTGGGGTCTCTCTGGCTTCATATTTGGTTATGTGATCTCTTGCTCACACAAGCATTCCCACTGATGCAATGAGGCCCCCAACAGAGTCTAACTGATTCTAACATTATGTCCTTGAAGCCCCCAGAACTGTAAGGTAAGTCAATCTCCTTTCTTTATAAAGTTAGCCTGCCTTTGGTATTTTGTTAGAGTAACAAAACCTGCATGGGGGGGGGGCGGAGAATTAAAGCAAATAAGGTAAAGTATTACCACTAGGTAAATCTAGAAACTAAAAAAAAAAAAAAAAAAAAAAAAAAATTAAATACTGTAGTTCTGAAATTTTTAAGTCCAAAATGTTTTTCCAAATAAAAAGCTTTAAAACTTCTATGTTGTTTAAATATGCACAGCTCAAGGAGACCAGCCTCAAATTCTGTCTCTAGCCCTTTCTCTGCACATGTATCTTGAATTCCACTCACATCAGATTACTTGTAATTCCTTTAAATGAATAATCTCATCCTGTAGTTTTCAACACAGTGCAACACATGAACTCATCTCCCCAAAATGCCTTTGACTGATGTCATCAGGCAAGATTTTTTTTTTTTTTTGCTATGAGAAATGGTTTCTTTTTATGTCTATCTGATCAAAATATAAGTTACTAAAAAAGGCTGTATTTTGTGTGACATTGAGCATGTTACTTAACTTCTGTATGCCTACGTTTCCTCATTCATAATGTAGAGATAATAAAACCTACTCAGAGATATTTTGAGGATCAAGTGGATTCATTATTATAATGTACTTAGAACTGCCTGAGAAATAGCAGGTACCACATGTTATTTATTATGGTGGTGGTGGTGTTACTAGTGACAAGCAGCATACTAAGAGAAGAGTACTAGAAACATTAGAGTAGGAAGGATCATAGCTAAATTTCTGTTTGTTTCATTTTTGAGACTGGGTCTCAACAAGTTGCCCTACATAAAGCACATCAAAAACTCGCTAAGTACCTTCAAGCAAATGTATGAATGACCAGAAATTACACTTTTTAAATTACAAGGAAGAAGAAATTAATGTCTCATCCACAGTGGTAATGGGGAGGAAATGGAGAAAACAAATTTGAAACAGTTTCATGTAGACCCTTACAAAATGGTCAGCAATTGACTTTGGGGTGAGAGATAATGAATAAAAACTATTATGGCAGCACTATCTTTGGACTGTCACAAAGTCACATAGCCTGGTAAGTCCAGAACACAGCATCACTGTGCCCAGTCACTCTTTTCTGTGTTTTCTGTGTCTCACAGAATTTACAGAAGTTTATTATACATTGGTGACAATATTTAGTCAGTGTATGGGTATAACTACACATTTTAAAGGATCCAGATCAAAGGTGGTATATAAATACATACCTATATTACAAATTTTATATTGACACCACAGAGATAAGGACCATGTATAGTGGCACACACCTATAATCCCAGCTACATGGGAGGCTGAAGCAGGAGGATTTCAGGTTCAAGGGCAGCCTGGGAAACTTGTTGAGACCCAATCTCAAAAATGAAACAAAAATTTAAAGGACTGGGCATGGAGTTGAGTGCTTGTCTAGGATGTGTGAAGTCCTGGGTTCAATCCCCACTATTGCATTAAAAAGAGAGAGAGAGAAGGAAAAAAAGAGGAAAAACTAATAGCCAAATCTCCTCTATTTTCAACATTAATTTGCTCATATCCTCTATGAGTTTGTATAGGAAAAAAAAAAATAAGCAATGTTATCCAGGCCCTAAGCTCTGTGTTATCATTAAAATGAATTGCTTTGTGTATACCAGTGTAATTAAATAAAGAAATACAAGACTATACCTGCAATATCTCTTAAGAGTACTTTATTTAAAAGTTCACAATTAGAGTACTTGTAATAACACAAAACATTTAAAAATGACAAAGGCTGCCCAGAAGGAGAACTTTTCTAGTATGTAAAAGGAATGGTGTCCCTGTGTTTAAAGTGTGCGGAATTCGTAGTGCACAGTGGGACTCAGTAGATCAACAGAATCCATTATCTGAAAGGAATAAACAAGAGTTCCAAGTCATGTCAAAATTGGAGGAGAGGGTGAATGACACAAATCTACAGATTTCATTTTACCTAGGTAAAACTCCAATGGAAAACAAACAAACAAACAAGTATTTAACTACCTCAAGTGTTTTCTACCACCAGTGAACGTACTCCAAAGACCAAAACAAACTAGTATCCTATAAAGAAATCCTTAACCTAAAGACCTCCGTCACATTTCTCAAATTCAGTCACATGCAAATGGAAAATGATATTTGTGGATTAGCCAGATAGGTGAGAATTATTATAAAAAAGAAGCAATACACACACATCATGATGAAGTGGCTCATAAATTAAACCTATATTTTATGTTATATAGTATAACATAAAATATAGTATTAATTTTTTATAGTATTCTGCACTGTTAGTGTGCCCTGCGTGTGACAGATACTATTTAAAAATAATGTCAAGGGTATGTTCAAAGTACTGAGAGTTCAGAAGATAGAACAGCAACTTTTTTCTACCATGATTGTCATTAATGAGCACCATAAAATGTTAACTGCAAATAAACACATAGGTAAGCCTAGCCCACCCAAAACAGGTGTTATTAAATGGATGAAATCCTCATGAAGGATGAGTTACTTTAAAAGGACTCTAATCAAGTTTTGACAATTTAATTGTGAAAGATATGAAATATTAAGTCATAACAGGGTAAACTGAAATAAAGTTTGGTATCAATATTCATCTCTGGAAAACAAAGTTGGGAATCAGTTCATTTTGATAAAATGTGGCTCAGGTTGATTGAAGAATAGGACTGGGCTTCTGCTTCCCTATGCTGCTTTGCCAGCACTGTACTGCCTGTAGTGGAAAAGACTCTTGGAGTCCACATTGCGAGATTTCTGCACAGCTTCAGCAAAAAGTTTGGTCACCTGCAAATAAATGATAGAATCTTAGCAACCCACATGTGATGAAAGTGAATGTTCAATGAATGAGAAGTGAAAAGTCACAAGTGTCTGCTTCCAATTTTCAAAGGGACATTGGATGAAAGGAATAAAAAATTTTATATCATGGAGCTTTTTCCCCATGTCTCAGATGTCACCATGAATAAGCTTATTTCTTGCCTCCCCCCAGGGATTAATATTGATTTAGTGTGTGTGTGTGTCTGTGTGTGTGTGTGTGTGCACACACAGACACACACACACATATGTATATGGTGGGCAGGAGGTTAGTGAGTCTCAAGTATATGAGTCTACCTATGACAAATTTGGTGGGTCTTGTCCAAGTGAAACTAAATGGACCTCATGCAACCATTTTCTGTGAATTGACAATTACTTGCACTACATCTGATCTTCAATTATTTATCTGTTGCTTACATGTGCTCGCTTTTATTGAGAAACAGTGGAATAAAGTTTCAACCTTTATTCCATACCCCACTGTCACTTTTTCTTCAAAGGGCACTTGTATAAGTAATGAAAGAGCCATGGTTATTTAAGACTTTTGATGATCTCAATTGCTTGATCACCAACTGTCCCATGAAAGCCATGACCTACCATGTTACTACCATTATCTTAGACTCTATTAAAAATTCCTCTCTATTCTGAATATTGCAAGGAGATGTGCATATACTGATTAACATTCTTAGTGTAGGACCAAAAATAAAACCTATGTGCAGCCTATACTCAAAGGAGAGAACATACCTGAAAATTAGTGAGGAGAGCTATTCCACTGTCAACAGCTGTCCTCCGAATCACATAATTATCATGGACAAACTTAGTGTTGTTGTTGGGGAGGTTAATCACTAAGTCAATGCTGCCATCTTTAATCAGTCTGGAAGAATAAACAAAATAAATCAAAACTTGCAATGCTTATTGTATAATTTGTTTTTAAAATACTAGCATAAATGATTCTCTCAGTCATTTAAGTCAATGTCATACTGAATTGACTGCCACCTGACCTCCTCTATTCCTAAGTAAATGTTCAAACTCATTTGGGGATTATAACTCTTTTATTGTGTTCTTGAACGAATTCAGGTGAAATTTTAATTAATGGGATGTAGAATCTGTTTCTATTTAAAATGCTATCTGACCATAGTAAGAATTGATAATTTGATACATATTTACTTTGTGTTTTTACAAAGTGGTGATCTCTGCAGCAATGAAGGCCTTCCCACAATCCCTCCTCATGTTCCATCTACTTCACTGCCTGCTTCCCAGGGCCTCTCAGAGGATGGTGTAAAAATACAGGTCACCTCATTTTGAATTAAACTATTTCACATTTTGCTACTAGGATGCTACAGACACTACTAGATAGTTAAATACCAAAAGCATAAAATAATACTGATTATTTTCTTACAAAGCTCTAAGGAGAGGAATTATATCATCTTGGGGAGCCTTCTAAGATAGATGTACATGATGACATTTTTTATTAATTTGATGATAATTTACAGGTTGGCTTCCTAAAAGTTCAAATAGTAGCATGAATAAAATTTGGTATAATGTAGCCAGTGGGTAGGTTGTAACATCCTGAAACAACTAAGAATGGTCTGCCATGAACTTAGACCACACCGTTTAGTATTGACATGCTGGTATTCCTGAAGGCTCACATAATGTGCTGAAATAATGTCTTATAAAATCTAATGGTGATGTGGTCTAAGGGATAATAATAAGATGATCAGGCAATGACCACTTTAGAAATCTGATAGATGACATTACCGCAATGCTCACTATACTCTTGTGCATTCAGCAAGGACTCAATAAATTGATCCACTGATGCATAACATCAGTGAAATGTAGATGATAAACCTTATACTTTACATACATGAGTTTGACATGAAATAAAGTACTGCATGACATTCATTCTTGCTTTCACTTTTCTGTCAATAAAATGATCCTACCAAGAAGTATTTGAAAGATGTTTCATAATACCATGCACACAATAGACAAAGTGTGTTCTATAGTATTTGAAAATTTCATAAGTGAAACTTTACTAGCATCCATAAACATATTCATTTTTAAATTGGTTGATTAAAAGGAATTTTCAAAAGCTTACAATTGTAAAGTAAAATATTCACATTATACTCATTCCCACAATTAATCCTCTATTTGACCAACTCAGAAAACAATTCAGTTCTTACTTTCTTATGGAAGACAGGCTGGGATTCTGTCCTTCCTGAGATGGCCATGCCACTGGGGTGGCAGGGACATTGTTGGCATTGAGCCAGTCTGATGTGGCTTCTGTGGCAAAGAGCTGCATTCAAAATGAGAAATCAGTTACTATATCATAGGTAAAGTTTTTGTAGATCAAGGAAGCCTACTAAGATATACATATCATTTAAAACATAAAGAAGAAAGCAGGAGAAGTAATATGGTACCAGCAGTAGAGACTGGGACTCAAAATCCAGAGGCATGGACACTTTAAATACTTTTAAAATATTTGCAGTAAAAATAAATAAATAAATAAATAAATAATTAAGAACCTCAGCTATAACTGTTTTGTAGAAGAGAAAAACACAGAATTATTCATGGCTTAGAACTTATTTTTATCAGGTCAACAAAGCCCCACGGTCACAGACCCACCCTGAGCCATGAGAATAATTTTGCTTTACTGAACCAGGCTTTGTGTGCAGGTATTCACTGCAAAGAAGTTTTGCCTGTAACTATAACAGCTGGAAACTATGACCTCAGATGGAAACAGGAAAATAAAAACGAAAGCTATGTGGAAATGCATTGGAACTTTGTTCCAATTAGGCTTTAGCTAAAATTGCTAAGATTTTAGCTGACAACTTCTATTGAGTTTGTGATAATTTTGTTAAAATCTAGTCTTTCTAATCTTTTCCTTCTATTGAAGTTTGGAAACTACCAAGTGAGTTAAACCTTTCAGGTTGAAAGGAAGTATTTTAAGTCGTTTATTTCCCTGTTTTTGCAGTATTTGGTTTTGTGGGCAGGTTTCAATGCTAACAAATAATACTTGAAAAGAACAGTAATATAGCATACCTTGAACCCTTCATTGTGTAACTGCTCAGCCACACCAAGGAATCTTGGACGGAATGATTGCTGAAATGGAATTTAACAAGATTCAATCTCTAGATGTATATGCTCTTTATTTAGGCATATTCAATATGGCACTCCCTCACACCATCAGAAAAGACAAAACCACATGTTGCTGTGTATTTTATATTAAAGGTAACAGGTTATTTTCCCCTTTTATTCCTCTATACTGAGTATAAGTTCTTATTAATTTTCCAGCAGATGAAATTTCAACCATGCTGATTTGTTTTCTACTATCATAATGTCTCTCTATTGAATCCACTTAGTCTTTGACTGTAGGTTTAGATCCCCCCAGTTCTACATGGATCCTTTCCCAGGTCAGGCGCAATGTAAAAGACACTTCGGTTAGGATATGAACACAAAGTCTTCCTTTTGATCTGTTCTGCCTGTCCAGCCTGCTCTAATTGCTGAGTTCTAATTTCATGCTGCCTTCAATAACTCAGTCACTATCCTGGTAGCTCAAGTACAGGTCCTGGCAATAGCTCAATCATTTGGAACTCAATTTTGCATTTACTCTGAGGCAATAAAATTTTGTGATTAAAGAATGAGCTCTATACCATACACACACACAGAGAAAAAATAAAGTTGGACTCTGGAGTCACTAAGCTGCTTATCAAATCCTGACTTTGCCATTCACAAGTAACATGTGCTTAGAAAAGTCAGTATCTTGAGCATTCATTTCTAAAGCAGTGATGACAATAATATTTCTACTTTTTGTGGACCCACAACTTACTAATGAATTAAGTCCCAAGTTTTCAATTCTGCTAATATTTCAAGAAAATCAACACAGGTATATTAAAATAAGATGGAAATCATAATCTAGAACTTATATATCTTATATATTTTTATATACATGAAATATATTTTTAAATGCTCTAATCATTCACCTCTTGCTTTTCTCAAAACAACAGACCTCTAAAAATATAACAATTATTTCAAAGTTACCACAAGTGGTATATTTGTTGCTCAGTTTAAGTTTTTATAAGTGCCTCAAATGTGAGACAATTGAACAAAAAGGATTAAACTGCATGACCTTGAGCAACTTTACCTCTCTATGATATATTCTCCTCATCTCTTAAATGGAAATAGCAACAGTACCTTGCCACAGGGTCAATTTGATTTTCAATAAGGTAATTGTAAATAGTACATAAGTGCTAATACTACAACTTAGCATAGTGACAGGCCCAATAGTATTTCTCAATAAATATTTATTATTATTATTATTATTATTATTGAAATCATTGGTTTTCCAGTTTCTTACATGTAAGACTTCTTCATCTACCTCCTAGTTTCTAAGCCTAGATCCTAAAGCAGCTGTTACACTAGTAACAGTTATACTGTTGCCCAAACCAGTTTTCCCATTACATATATACATTTTACTTCCATACAGGTTTCCCTAATGTTCCAGCTTACTGTTAAGATATTTCCTAGTAGTCCATTGCCACGTCCTTCCCAGGACCCCAGATAGTTTCTAGGCCCTATCTTCCCTGGACTTCTGCCCATTTCATCAGGGAGTCCCCACTTCTGAATATACACCAGTGTTTAAGAGCTAGTCTTTGCAAGACAGTAGTCATAATGAAAGGAAACAAAGCTAAGTGACCTATCTAAAGACCAGTCCTTGACCTTGGTCTCATTAACATGGATGTCTGAGCACCTGACCTATAGTAAAAATCATATATATTTAAAAACATATCCATTCTTTAAATGGGTCCATTTTGCTGGTTTCCCTTGAAAAGGTTTTTAAACAGATAATGTAATTTGGTTACCTCAGTAAATGTCTTAAACCTATTTAGAAATCATACTATAAATGGTTGAAAAATCATGTATATAATCATATTTAAGATATAGAAACTAGGAATTGTGATGAAACCTATAAAGGTCCTTGAACAATTTTGATAATATTCAGCCAATAAAACTTTCTCGTATTTACATGCAGAGGTTCTCTGACAGCAGATTTAAATCCTAGGGAAAGACCCCAAAGACTATGTTCAAATACACAATTCTTTCAGATTCTGACCCCCTCAATCCCAGAACTGCAGTTTTATGAAAGGAAACTATTATCAAATAGAAAAAATAAATGCAACAGGACAGATCTCAGCTAAGGGGTTATTCATGACAGTCTTCTAGAACATGAATTGAAACTATGCCCAGGACAATCATTTTCCATATCCACTTGGGACCAAGCAGGAATAAATGAGCTTGGATACAGAGTCTCATGACTAGACATTTTAAAAATAAGAATGAAATTAGATAAGTAAAAATTAGAGAATAACTTTTAGTGACATTAGGACTGTTTAATGAGTTACATGGAAGTCTCAAAAAAAATGTCAGGCAGAACAGAACAATCATATGCAAAAGTTTGATCCTTCTGATAAAGGAAGGAATTGAACTATATGACATATTAAGTTTTCTTCATGGTCTAAAGTTCCTTGATTTGCAGGAAAATACATGAAATATTCAAAATGAATATCTGAATTTTGTTAAACCCCTAATATGTAACATTATATTGTGATCTCCTGCTAAACACAGAACAGATGGAAGTATGCCCAAAACTCAGATTAGAAAATAAAACATAAAAGTATTCAGCAAACTTATTGACTAAATGGTACATTAATTGTGAACTTAACTATTAATCTCTTAGACAACCTTACCAAAAAGTCACTGAAAATCTAGTGATAATAATAATAAATAATGACTTTATTTATTTACTTACTTACTTAATTACTTGTTTGCAGTACTGGGAATTAACTCAGGGATACTCTACAATTAAACTATATTCCCAGTCCTTTTTTTTTAAGACAGGGTCCATCTTTTTCTTCTATTAGGCACAGGGTCTCTGGTATAATTCCTATGTCCTTGATCCACTTTGAGTTCAGTTTTGTGCATGGTGAGAGATAGGGGCTTAATACAATTTTACTGCACATGGTTTATCTAGTTTTCCCAGCACAATTTGTTGAAGAGGCTATCTTTTCTCCAATATATGTTTTTGGCATCTTTATCTAGTATGAGATAACTATATGTGGGTTTGTCTCTGTGTCCTCTATTCTGTACCATTGGTCTACAAGACTTCCTTAACAAGACTCCTGTAGGGCAAGAAATAATATAAAGAATCAATAAATGGAATGGATTCAGACTGAAAAGCTTCTTAGCAAAAGAAACAATAAGTGAGGTGAAGAGAGAGCCTACAGAATGGGAGCAAATTTTTACCACACACACATCAGATAGAGCACTAATCTCTAGTATGTATAAAGAAATAAAAAAAACTTCACAGCAAAAAAAAATAATAATTCAATCAATAAATGGGCTAAGGAACTGAACAGACACTTCTCAGAAGATGATATACAATCAATCAACAAATATATGAAAAAATGTTCAACATCTGTAGCAATTAGAGAAATGCAAATCAAATCTCCTCTAAGATTTCATCTCACTCCAGTCAGAATGGCAGCTATTAAGAATACAAACAACAAAAAATGTTGGTGAGGATGTGGGGGAAAAGGCACACTCATACATTGCTGGGGGGACTGCAAATTGATGCATCCCATATAGAAAGCAGTATGGAGATTCCTTGTAAAACTGGGAATGAAACGACCTTATGACCCAGCTATCCCACTCCTTGGTTTATACCCAAAGGACTTAAAAACAGCATACTACAGTAATGCAACCACATCAATGTTTATAGCAGCACAATTTACAATAGCTAAATTGTGGAACCAACCTAGATGCCCCTTCAGTAGATGGATGGATAAAGAAACTGTGGTATATATACACAATGGAATATTACTAAGCATTAAAAGAGAATGAAGCCATGGTATTTGCAGGTAAATGGATGGAGTTGGATAATATGATGCTAAGTGATGTAAACCAATTCCCAAAAACCAAAGGCCAAATATTTTCTCTGATATGTGAATGCTGATCCATAATGGGGGGTTGGGGGCAGGGCATGGGAGGAATGGAGGAACTTTAGATAGGGCAAAGGGGAGGGAGGGGAAGAAAGGAGGGGGATAGAGATAGGAAAGATGGTGGAATGAGATGGACATCATTACCCTAGGTACACGTAACAAGACATACATGGTGTAACTCTAGTTTGTGTACAACCAGGGACATGAAATATTGTGCTCTGTATATGTACTTTGAATTGAAATGCATTCTACCATCATGTATAACAAATTAGAATAAATAAATTAATTAAAATTAAAAAAAAAGACTGGGTCCATCTTAAGACAGGGTCTCACTAAATTGCTGAGGCCAGCCTTAAACTTTCCATCCTTCTGCCTCAGCCTTCAGAGTTACTCGCATTCTAGATGTGTGCCACAATGCCCAGAAATGATAACTTTTAACTAGGTTTCTAGAATGCTATTTCACCAGTAAAGTGGTTCTCAAAGCAGACTTTGAGCAGCAAGCATTTCCTAGGAACTTATTAAAAATATGAAAATTTAGGCTCCACCCAGATTTATTGAATTAGGAACTCGAGGAGTGTATCCCAACAATCTGTAGTTTCACAAACCCTCCAGGCAAGTCTGGTGCACATTAATGTTTAGAAGTGGAAAAGAAGGGAGGCTCAGTGGACGATGCTTCACTCATCTTGCAATTTAAGGTCAAGATGCATTAACCTTGGGCAAAGTCACAATGAAAAATGTTGAGGGAGGAGTACTAGAATGCAATTTTTTTTTCTTTGCCATTTTAAAGTAAAATAAGTCAGCAAGGCCTCTAAGATCTGCAGACACCAGGCAGAACCTCATTATGGAGCTGTTTCAGTGCTGTCCCCCAAGTGGAAAAGATAAATATCCAACATGACAGTATTGGCAGTTCCCAGCCAGGGAACCACTCTGCCTTCTGGTCTGGGGTGTTGGCTTCCATAGACACATTATAAACTTCTATCAAACATGTATTGAACACTTGTGACACATAAAACAGCCTCTCTACAAAAAGAAATTACAGCTGTCAGCTTACATCTGAGTAGCCTCAGATTTAAAAGCTGATTGAAAATACCTGTGTAAGAAACCATTTGTTACTAAAGGTGAAAAGTACAAGCTGATTTATTTTCTTGGAAATTTCTATAAGGAGGAATCCCTTTAAAAGTGAAACATATATATATTTCCTCCAATCATCATTTTTCCATTAACCCAACTGCTAGCTGAAGAAAAGAAAGCCAAGTTAATATGAAGTAATGCCTACAGATTCTCCAGGGACTTCGGAACTGACAACTCTATGGTTGTTCCTAATGATGCTATATTGAAGATAAAAGGTTATTCATGTCACTTGGAGTTGTCTTTTCAAATAAAATGCTTGCTTTGTGTTTCTGAGCAATGCTGAAGCGCAGATGTCAGGTTGGTGCTTGCCATTTCACAAACATCAGTGAATAGCCCAATCAGAGGTGAAAAAAGAGAGTGCTCTTGATCTACTCCAGAGTGAATCCTTTATTGTTAAAGGGTGTTCCAGAAAACCTCAAAACAAGGCAGATTGCCTACTCACAGCAACTAAAAATAAAATCTGATGTGATGAACAGTGGCTGGAGCTACTGCAGGAAAATCAAGCATGATTTTGTTGCCACATAAACCTATATTAAGCCTTTCTTAAGTTTGAAATGCCTTGGAATATGGGAAGTCTTGGTAGAGAGACACAGAGCTTGAAACAGTTGTTGGTGAGGATCCCTTGTCAATATGTGAATCCTGACTTTTTCTCCTAAATCCTAGTTATGCAAGATTGATATAATGATACTACAAATATTTCATACTTCCCAGGTAATTTGACCCATGGGATTTAACTTTGGAAGGGCAGAAACAAAGAGTTTGTAGGGTGGAAAAGAAGTGACAAATTAATATTTAGGAGGACTGACATAGAATATGTGCGTGTGCGCGCACACACACACACACACACTTACAAAAGCACACCCAATCTACTTATTAAATATGGAGAAGCGGTTTTTGAAACATGCTAGTAATAAATGCCTATTTAAAGCATAAATTGAGTTTAAACACTAAAGAAAAAATGTTTAAATGTTTTCTGGTACAGAGACACTTTTTCCTCTACTTCATATTTATCTGTTCCTCTAACTATCTCTTAAAACCTACTGTAAAATTAATAAGTCAAGGTATCTTCACTAAATCCTTCTACTCATACCTGGAATTTGTCAGAGTGGGAAGAGGAAGACAAAGGAAGCCCTTTACATCAAATGGGATGTTGATCATCTTACATGAAGTAATAAATTATCAAATTAACTACAGCAAAGTTGGGTACCAATGTTCTTCTGTAAGTGAAGTTCACAGAGCCTCATATTAAATGAATGATTCCCTTAAGAAATCAAAATGTAATCGTGAACTTGTTCCCTCAGAACTTTATTACCTAACTCATCCTCAATCAGATATGTTCCAATGTTATTTACTAGGCCCAAGCTCCATTTACATATTACTAGCAGTATTTTATGCTCTTTTCAGTTTTGACTTTATATGTTTGAAAAAAGTTCATATAGATTCTCTAACCAAGTAAGATCATGCTCAGTAAAGTGTTTTCTAAAAGGTACAGTGTATCCCAAAATATGAAACTTGGATTATTTTATCTGTCACTGCTATGAAGGCTGGATCAAAAGATGAGATTAGATTTGGTTCCTTTCTAGCTAAGAAGATGTCTGGTGGGTTTTATGGCTATTAACTCTCTAGTTAGAATATTCTGTCATGTTTTTCAGTTTAAATTATCAGATTAAGCATTTTATAAAATCACTAGGAATGAAAATCCCCCATTTAGCAATGAAGAGATTATACATTAACTGTTGGGGATGGAAAGTTTTCCTTGCCTCCCATATAAAATAAGTTAAAAAATGATTCTTGTCTACCTCCAGAGATTTACAGTCCTGCCAAATTTTTCCACAATTGTAAATATTTCATTAAGTGTAATTTTATCAAATATTTCCTTAAAACTTAGTTTTTGACTTGATACTTAAGAATGCATTTTTAAATTCCTAACATTTTGTATTGATACATAGACAGAAAGTCCTTTACCACAATTCATGTATATGCTAGAATACTGATATCCTTTAAAATTGATATCCTTTAAAAATAATGCATTGAAAGATAGAATTCCAATGGACAGAATAATATTGCTTTAAGAAAACATTTTTTTTCACCTATGGGGAAAAAAAACTTCTTTTTTCTCCTACAAAGCAAAATTCTGTTCACTGATGCCAAAATCACACAAATACTTCATAGGGATCAAATTAATTTGGGCTTCACATTTCCCTGCAGCGCTGGAACCAAACAAGGCACAATTTTATACATCACTGCCTTCTTAAACTGGTATTTTAAAATGTTAGCACTATTATGATTAGTCTGAAGATCAGGGCTAAGGGCATGGTCTCCTCTGAATGCCCCCAGGTCTCACATTAAACTTTAAGCCATAACTGGAAGTTGGGCAAATATTCTCATACTTGAGACTTAATAATACTTAATATGCATTTATAACGTGATGAGTCGCTCAGATGATGTGATTTGTCTCTAAACTGCCATTAAGCTTCACAATTGAAAGTCATCTTGTTAGCCTCTGCTCTAACTGTTCACCATCGCCCTTCTGGCACCTTTATGAAGCAAAATTCAAGTTACTCTTTGCAAAAACTTCTCTAAAACCACTACTTGCCCAGTCTCCAGAGTCTCGTTTGCTAATATTAAGACACCCTAATGAGACAGCATTTATAATAATCACCTACTGGCTTAAGAATACCTGTTACTGTTCTAATTATATTTTTATTGATTTTTTATGTAACCACACAGGGTTTGTGCTTATTAAAAGCATAGCAGGGATGTTATATAAGGCCATCCATCGTTTTTATAGAACCCAAGAATTACTAATCTCAAATAGAAATGAATGACCAGTTGAGAAGCATCTAGAATTTTTTTTTTCAGGAAATTTGTAAACATAATGGTTTGTGCACTTTTTCAATAAACAGTCCAAGGGATAATAGATGTTTTTCTGTGTACCATTTTATCCTAAGATTTATATTTGACTTGCAAAAATAAACACATAATGCCCTTTTCATTGTACGTGATATTTATAATTATTTTCCCTGCTTTGACCTAGAAAGCTTTCCAAATACTAATATTTTAAGAATTTCCACAATATTACTATGGAATATTTCTTAAGTTACTGCCCCACAAGAATGTTCAACCTGCAAAGTTAGACTGAGAACATTTCTCAAATAATTTCCATTTCTTCAAATTTGAATCTTTGCCATTTAGTAGAGATTGAAATATGAAGGACTAGAAATATGAAGGACTGAATGGAAGAAAGAAGGAAGGAGGGAGGAGAAGAAGGAGATGGAGGGAGAAAGGAAAAATATTCAAGGAAGGACAGACATGACTTCAATTTGAGAAATGTTGGGTTTGAAACATCCAAAAGAGGTATACAGATTGTTGGAAACATGGAATGGTTGAGGAGAAAGATTTAAAGGAGGTACTTATAGCTAGAGAGTGAATACTACAGACACAGAGGAGATGGCAAGGGAGATGATCAAGAGAGGAGAAAATGGTGTGCAAATCTATTGAAAGCCTATGTTGAAGGGCTAAGAAGAGCTATGAGCAAGATACACAAAAAAGGCCATAACAAGGGGTAAGAGATTGCTGTTGTTTTAAGGTACCTGAGTCCCTTTTAGAACAAATCCTCCTTCACTACAGACATTTCCTTTCGTTTTATGTTATTATTTTATCTTTTAATTGGCTGCTCTAACAGGACAAAGCAAAAAATCAGAGAACAAATAGAAGAACAATTGTCCATTTTTTCTATAAGTTGGTATTTTTTTTTTTTTTAGTGGCATGTGAAACAAATCTCCCCTCTTCTATACCACAATTAATGTCCCAGCCACTCTGTACCACCCTGGGAATGTGCACAGCCCCACACCCTTACCTGGATTCCAATCAGGATTCCTTTCTGAGGTATCTTAAACCCTGTAGAAAGCATTGCCTTCAGGAAGGCTGTATGAATACCTTCACCAAAGCAAGCCACCTGTTTAGGAATAAAGGAAAAAATAAAACAGAAAGCAAATAACATTCAACTGCACTTACCAAAACAAAGCAAAACAAAAAAAAAAAAAATACAAATGGAAAGCAATTTACTCATAGACTTCTTTACTAGACTTTATTGATGTTGCCCAAAGACCAGGCAATCTGAATCCAGGGATTAAAAGGCTGGCCAAGGCAGATGTATCTTATGTTTTTAATTAAGCATAATAAATGAATAAGCAATTCTTTCTCTATTCAACAACACTCAGTGGAACAACACACTGGATGCTACTGTGAGTTATTTGGATACAAATCATAGCTTCTGGTCCATAATGTGGTGAGTTTCCAAATGTTAATATGACTTAATGTTTAAATAACGGCATATGTCATATATACTATGCAGCAGCTCATGAATTTACAGGTCAGTAGTAGAAATGACTAACTGCTGATCAATTGGTGAGGAGTCATTTTATTCAGCTTATGGAAAAAAACTTCTGGGAAATTCAATAGCATCATGAAAATCTCAGAGGAGCTTATTCGTTTTTTATCATTTTCATAAAATGAACCAAAATATCCTGCAACTAGTCCTGAATGCCCCAGCCATTATGTTTAAAAAAAGAAAAAGATTCCAAACTAACATGTATTAGGATGTACAGAGCTTTCATGGAGGGTAACTGTGCTAAAATCTAGCTACAAGTCAAATAGCCACCATAACTAGAGGACAAGTGGTATATTTCAACATGATGGGAGTCATTTCTGCCATGCACATCATCATTTGGCACAGGTACAGAACCATCATTATAGTAAATAACACCGATGTCTGAAATCATTCTTTAAGCAAATGACTCCCTTACTGGGCAAGGAGAGTGCTCATAACTATAACCTTCACTGACCACAAGTGCATGCTGCTTTTCACTCCACAGTGAATATTTTAATCAGTCACATACTGACCAACTATTTTAAATAATATCACCCTAAGTTAACAGTTCAGAAATTTTATTAAAATGAATTGTGGAATATAATCATTAAGTACAGATAAAATGACACAGAAGTGGTTTCAGCAATTTTCTCTGAAACCATACAAAATAGTAAACATTCCAGTAAAGATTAAGACTTGCATCCCCATTTCACCACCAGGAAAATAAAATGTCCTTTCATTATTCCAGGAGCTAGAGTCTTACATGATCCTGGAACAAGCCATTTAAACACCAAAAACTGTCTCTGAAGCATAATCGAGATTTCAAAGCTAGAATTATTATTCTGATTTCAATTATAAAACAGACCTTGAAACATGATACTTGATGGCACTTGGAAATATGACTTTTTCTAATAACAGAGGAATTTTATCGTTTTTGTACTTAAAATCAAAAGTACAACCAAGAGATGAGCTCAATTTCTCATTCAATATTTCAATAATTCCAAAAATGTATGTAGGGAGGCAGTGAAGACATAAGCACTAAAACAAAATTTGCCACACTGGAGAAAATGCATGAAGGAAAACAGACCTCCCCCAGGCTGACCCTGGACCAGCTGAAAACAGCTCCACTACTACTGACCAAAGGATTGAAATGAACTGGAGGACAGTCTCCTTAACTTGACCAAAAATAGAATGTAGTACCGTTGTCTAAAGTTAGGTTTTCTCTCCTATTAAATTAAAAGAGGTAGCAAAGGAGCCAAAAGTCCCCTCTTCCAAGCATCCATATAAAAACAGGGTAGTCATTTATTCCTCACTGCCTGCCTTCTTGTCTCACTTGGCTTCTTCTCACAGATCTTGCTTGTAACCAGGCAACCATATAAAACATCACATATTTGTTGCAATTAAATATTCTCCTCTTTCAGGGATTCCTTAATACCAAGAGAAACAATGACGCCTCACAGTCTGATGTTGCCACTCCAATGTGCACTGATGAGGATCTGAAGGTTGTATCTAGTATGTCTGTCAAGGACTAGGTGATTCATAAAATGTCCTGACACTGACATGTAGAGAACTTTCCAGAATCTGACAGCTCGCTATGAGAAAACACATTTCACATTCTCAAAGAAACCTTTGGTTGACACAGTCCCAACACAAGTGAAGAGGGACATCCAGTGGCCAGTCCCATTATAGTTTATAGAAAAATCCCCCAGAGGTTAATGTTGCTTTAAAAGTGGTCCCGAGATTTTGCATGTATTTGCAGATTTCCACACTACATAGGTCTATGATCTCTTTAATGCTGCCATTCTACATCTGCCTGTAAAAATTCAATGATCTGATTTTATAATAACAAAGCAGGGGATGAAGGGCTGTTACAGAGAGAACTGAGAAGCTTAAAATAAAAGGAAACACACAGGGTGCATTTACTGAGATGTCTAGAGAAATATTTGAAATTTTTGTAATGTGGAAATAAATGTGCGATGTGGAAATGAATTAAGACCACATACATAATTTTCCCATGTTGAAATATAAGTGAGAATTTAGACTGTTACAAAAAGAAGTGATTTTTCTTTAATGCAAAATTCTTCAGCACTTTGAGACTCTCCGGAAGTAGAAGTTTGTGTTTATCTCACTACTCACTATCTTGCTTTACTATATTCACATCATAAAACCTTAGATTTCAAAGTAGATTTGATGAAAGTACTCATGGATCATTAACTAGTTACCTCTCCAGTGGAAGCCATCTCACATCTCAGAATGGGGTCAGCATCCCTCAACCGGGGCCAGGAAAACATTGGCGCCTGTCAGACAAAACAAGGAGGAAAAATATGTGAGGGAAAGGTACAAAAGGATAAGAAAATACATTTAGTGAATCATCTCTCACAGAATTCATTTAGGCTATGGAAGACATTAAAAAAATATATATCTTTGGTCCAAGAATCTGACTTGAAAAGTAGCTTTGAAATTCTGTTCCAAGAATTTGTTGAGCTCTTAGCCAAAAACTTGGGTTAAGTAATCACAAATTATTTCTGTAAATAGGTCCCCTGTGACCAGACCAGACCAGTGTTTCTAATCTGGACTACACATATTCTTATTGGAGTGATTTCAAAAACAACATCTACTGGGCATTGGTTTCTCCAAACACAGAGTTCAAACACGTTTTCTTTTCCTTGATAGGCATTTGGAACATTCTTCTTCTTTTTCTGATTATTTGAACTCGTAACAAGCCACCTTGCCAGCATTGGCTGTCTGTAAGCCGACTTCTGAGACATTAAACTATTGTTGACACCTCTTAAAAGCTTTGAAAATATTCTACTTGGAAACACTTTTTCCCAGAACTTTCATATGAACTGGAACACAGGAGTAGTTCCTTTTATTTTATCAGTGCAATTCACTAAGAAGCAAGTTTTTGTATCTTGCATATATGTCCAATTATCTGGTCTAGACTATTCCTCCACTGATTCTGTTACCCTCTAAGTTATCAGGGGAATTCTACCTTACGTTCATTTCTCTGGGTCATCTAAATCAAATTAGCATACATTCCTGCACTCCAACTTCCCTATTCTTCCTTCTCTTGATGTCCATCAACCCACTAGGGCTATAGACTATGTGAAAAAAAATTCAAATTTCATATACAATGACAACTAGGAAAAAAAGCAAGCTGGAAAATATAGTGCATTTTGAAAAATGCTTATCCATAAATATTACTTTTAGTTGGAAATTATGTATGCATATTCATATATATGCATGTCAATTTATAAGAAAATATGTGATATATTTCTATGTGTACAAATAAAGAAACATAAATTTTAAAATTCATATGTAGTATATACACTAAATATATTTTACAGTGTCTACTACCTGTTTGTCTCAAACAAAAAAAAAATCATATATATGTATGTATATATATATATACATATATATATACACACACACACATAAACACACATACACATAAATGTGTATATAATTTTTAAATGGTTAAAAGCATTACCAATTTATGTTTGTGTCATAGTCTCTAGGAACAAAATGCTACCCTGCTCCCCACATGAAATGACATCCATCTCAATGGAAAATCCAAAGTATACTAAATTGTCAACTTAAGCAAGGTTAATAAATACTCTGATTCATAGCTTCAACTTGAAGTTCCCACTATAAAAATCAGAAGTCAGTCACTTAGCACCCATAGAAAGAGGAACTTTCTGAAGACATCCAAAATGCATCAATGGCACATAAATAAATCACACAGTATAAATTAATTTCATTGTGTACTTCATCTAAGAAATTCAAATGTATTTATATCTTTCTAGATAAATATTTATATATCACACTAGTCCTCATGCCTGTCCATCGAAGAAGTTCAAGGCCACAGTTATAAATATTCCATGCATGAACATACTGAGGCAGTTAGAGAAGTACCATGATTTTATTATTAAAGTATTATTCAAATATAATTTTAATCCATTGCCCTCATAGCACCTCTATAAACAGAGACTTCAGTCTTTCAAAAGGAAAAATTACACCACTGAAGAAAATACAAATTAAAAAAGGTGACCAAGGTGGTGAGCACTTAACCAACTCCTCAGGGTAACCACTTTTACAGAAGTCATGCATTCCTCAAGATTTGGCACAATTTAAAAGTGGCACAATTCTACCTTTATCCCAAAAAGTATGTCTAGGATTTCTGTTAATCAACTAAACTGGCACCATCATGTGTCAACTGCATACACATAGTTTATAATTTACTTGCTAAGTTGATTCTGACCTTATGCAATTCTAGATGTTGGAGGGATTCTGTGAAGGTACAAACAGTTCACATGGAATTTCCTGTATTATAACTGCCTTGCATCATTGAAAGAAAGTATAAATCCCCAGAATATCACTGTAGTTAGAAGGTTTATAAAGTCACTAGATTTTTTTATGTCAAATTGTTCCTTTTATTTCATCAGAATTCATAAAATGACTACTGGATTTTTTAAAACATTACCTTAATTGCAACATAGTCAGCAGGAATTATGGGATGCTCCAGCGTTGGAAGATGCTGCTCATCAATGTTCTCTCCAATCATTACCTTTGTGGCCACATCAATGAAGTCGACCCCAAGGGTCTTGGAAACAAAGGGGAAAGATCGAGAAGCTCTGAGGTTGCACTCAATCACCTGAGGAGAAAGCAAAAATTCAACAGGAGAGAGATGATGAGAGCCAATAAAAGAGTATTAATATTCTCCTTGCCACTTGGTTTCCAGCTGTTATTAACTGGATCCCAACACTTGTTTGACTAATCCTGTCCCTTTCTCCCCACTGCTTGGACTTGTTTCTAACTGGTGTCCCCTTCGTTGACATCTTTGGACTCTGACATTGGATTCTGACTTTTCATCCCATTTCCCCAATTGAATCCCACAAACTGCTGATAAATTCAGTTTAATGCAAAGCTCAGGTAATGCCAGGCCTCTACTGAAAGGCTTTTTTAAAATTTTCCACTGGCATCAAAGTCTAGTCCATGAGAACCTTCTACCCTTTTGCCTTAATATAACTCTCTCTTTTATCTTATGCCACCTTCCTGGCCCCAAGTCCCACTTCAAAGTTTACTTCCCATTTTTCACCTAGAAAAATACAGCATTACACTAAACTATTTACTATCTCCTAAAATATATTATCTTCTCATCCATGTAAGTAATCTTCTATCTATGTATAATACCCTCTCTACCTTCTTTAATTGTCAAAATCCCAACTGTTCTGTAAGGTCCAGTTCACAAGACAAAACTTTCCTAGAAGCCTTTTATGATCCACCCCAGACCAGGCAAATGATATTCAGGCTCATGCACGTGTGTGTAAACACACTATCAAATATAATATTTCTGTTCTTTAACCCCAAAGCCATTTTATTTGTATAACCCCCACAAGAAGCTACTATACTCTATCTTATATTTATTTACAAAATTTCTTGTCTTCACAATCCTAAGTTACAAAGTTTTAGAGAACAGAGACTATGCCTTATGCACTTTTGTGGCCATCATATAATGAATGGAATAACTTATTTAATTGGTTACTAATTGGTTAAATAAATAAGTTAATTAAGAATAACCTGGTTAATTTAAATTTTGCCTTATATGTTTACTTTTTTTTAAATGGATTCCAAAACAGCTTTCTTCTTTGATTAAGGAGAAAGCAGAACTTCAGTGAATACATTTATGAATATTCTATGCATTACTTTAAGATAGCACTGTGTATTACTGTGGATGGTAGAGTATACAGTGATCTTCTTTCCAGTGGATCAGAATGCTTCACAAAGCTGTGACTGACATATCAATGTCACCAAGAGCCTGTGCCTTCAAACAAAACCAGCATTGTAAGCTGTGCAATGTCACTCTCAGACATGAGCAGCTGCAGGGGTCTTGGTGGTTCTGTGGCTGGTGCTCACAGAGTTTACCAGAGGGACACAAACCAAACTGATCAAGATCTGTGGAAGTACCCTCTCATGCATGTTGCTATTTCTTACCAAAACATCATTTCCTTTGACAAGAAACTGGACATTGAATGGACCAGAGATGGCAAAAGCCTTTGCAATCTTTCGGGTTGCATCCTTCACCTAAAACAAAAGACCAATGACATAGTGCTAAAGAGCATAGCTTAGATTAAAAACCAACAACAAAAATGTGTGCCACCTTAAATTTATATTGCTTAAATTTCTCTTTATGGAGATCTATATCTACATTGATGATGAATATGATGACGGTGATGGTGATGATGATGATGATAGGGGACATTATTTGGCATCTATTAACAAAATAATATGTACTATATAATTACAACAGGATAGCAGTGAAAAAGACAAATAATATCACAGGATTATCTGCCTGTCAAATGCCCTTATCTCCTACAATTATATACCCTGATCTTACATAGAGGGTTAAATGAAATCCTTTCTGTCTACACGCTTCAGCACCAGAAACTGCAGTTCAAACTCTATATCAATCTAATGACCTACCTGCTGAGAGGTGCAGGCCCTGAAATTACATGGTACTGCAAAGAGACCAGGGAGATTTCTTTTATGTTGCTTTTCTGTTGCCCTAAACTCTACAAGGGTAGATATTATGGTCAGAAAGAAATGGCGTTTGCCTGCAGGGAGGCCCTGCATGTCTGCATGTCACATATAGGAATTTCTGAACCCAACCAAGGCCAGAAGGTCCCTATGCTAAGAGGGGGCACTAATTTCAAGAAGCAAGAGCTCCTTGCTCATTATCATTACAGGAGTAGGTCAGCAACTTAATTGGGTATGAAAGGAAGTGGAGTCTGTGGCACAGTGACCTCTGAGAGATTTGGAAAAAATCTGAGTTTTTGAAGTCATTTATCCTGACATGAGAAAGTGAAGCATATTAGAAATCCAGGGACTTTTTTTCTTTTATACTGCTACTATTAAAACTCATCCTGCTACCACCACATTCTAGAACAAAGTAAAGCCTTCAGGATACAGCCAGATGTACAACAGGCCTATGTGGATTCTGATGGCAGGATCGTTGGAAAAAGCCAAGCCTGACTTAATATACCTGAAGACGTATTGAGAGGCCTTAAGTGAACACCCAGCCACGCATACTGAGTGCTGAGGCAGAAGCTACTTTCTTGGGAAGTTCTTTAAAAATGTGGCTCTCAAAGATGGGTCAAAAGAGACACACCAGAAATTGCTGGTTGGAGATGAGGGTAAGGGTGAAAAATGAAAGCATAGGTTCCAGAAGGTTCCCAAGTGATGAACTGCTGCACACCTGCTTTACTACTCCTGATTAGCATCACTTCATATGCTGCTAATCCGTAAGTGGCTCTCAACCACTAAAGTCACCTGCGGCAGCCACTCTCTTATGTGGTCCCTAGACAAGCAACAACAGCATCACTGCGGCCTCACCCAAAACTACATGATTACAAACCTCAGGGTAGAGCCCAGCAATATGTATTTTATCAGGCTCCCTAGGTGGTGTAAATGCACACTATGAGCAGTGAAAGAAATTATCTTTAAAGTACTCAGCTAAGGACAAGGAAGTTCCCCACATTATAAAATTTAACCTAAAGCATGTCTTACATTGCTACCTAATTTTTATTAAACTGAGCTTTTTTATTTTTCTTTATCTTTTGCTATTGCCCTTCACTTTTTCATTTATAAATGATGACCTTTTCAATGGCTCCTTGGCTGATGGTCTGTGTGGGCAGCATCAGAGTTGCATCTCCCGAGTGGACACCTGCATCTTCAACGTGTTCAGACATGGCATGGGAGATAACCTGGCCAAAAAAAGATTTTAGAAAGAGCTGTCAGACATCTACTCCAACGAAGCTGCTC
The DNA here is from genome assembly GCA_025594165.1 of Tamias sibiricus. Classification (NCBI taxonomy): domain Eukaryota; kingdom Metazoa; phylum Chordata; class Mammalia; order Rodentia; family Sciuridae; genus Tamias; species Tamias sibiricus. The sequence goes on from CM046660.1 coordinate 84,264,029, forward strand.
CCTTACCCACCCCTTTGATCCTAACATATGCCTCCATGCCTGGAGCATGACCAGTTCCCTTGCTAAGTTTGCGATGAAAGCAGGAGAATGAGGTGCACACACGCTGTCCAGGGCCCCTGATCAGTGACAGTTGCCTGCAGAGGCAGCTGAGAGTGGCTGACAGCTGCCTTCTCTTCCACTGATTAACATGGATATAAATAACCATAAAATAAGAAACCTAAACCAACCCAAACTGACATGAGAACAGGACAAGAAACTACAGCATTAGAGAGGCACAGGGGATACCTTTATCTTTTAGAACTAACAAAGAAAAGATAGGAGAGGTTCATATCCTGCTAGGGGGATGGCATAATTTAGGTGGACTAGAAAGCATTTTGGATCAGATCAAGACATCTATAAATTGAAGTCTGAGAGAGGAGCGATGCAAGAGGAAAATATTCTTGTCCTCTTTCAGAAATATAGAAATGAAAGCAATGGAAGAATAAATAGCCAAGTTCATCTAAGCAGTAAGTGACTGAGTTAGGATTTTGAACCCTTATCTGTCAGATTCCAAAGTCCATGGCCTCAATCACTTTCCTGGATGTTAATAATATGTGTGTGGGGGGAAATAATGAAGCTGAAAGTGAAGCAGAATAATTGGGTGACTGTAAAAGAATCACATAAATTATACGGAAGATTTTCTTATCAGATTTATAAATGACTTCAATCAGAGTGTCATAGAGTCTCTATCTTTTCTGTTGTCACTTTTGAGCACTGTGACCTGGGCAAGGTGCTTTATCTACTCAGTTTTGGTTTGGTTTCTGAGATAACAATAGTTCTTGTTTCACAGAATATTTTTAAAGATAAAACAAATACATATACAATATTGGACATGATACTTGACACAGAGGAAGAGTTCATGTTGTGTGTGTGTGTGTGTGTGTGCACGCATGTGTGCACACACTCATGATTGTATGAAAAATGGGAGGCAATCATCCCACTTGGGAATAATCATAATGTACCTGAACTGCTATGCCCTATTTCTGAGTATGATAGTTTAAAAACTGTGTAAATAACCTGGAGCAAATACAAAACAGAGAGTACATGAGATACAATGGCCAGAGCTGAGAGAAGCTAGGTGCTGCATACTCCAGCATCCTGGAGCCAAATCAGACCACCAGAGCAGCTCTCCTTTACCAGCATAATAACTGAATAAATGCAAATGTCTCTAGGACAGTCTTACAATCTTCACTTTCATAAATGTACAATCATATTCCTTTTGTTTATATCTGAACCTTCAAATATTTAAAATGTTGAAGCCGGGTGTGGTGGTACATGCCTGTAATCCTAGCACTTGGGAGGCTGAGGCAGGAGGATTGCGAGTTCAAAGCCAGCCTCAGCAATGGCGAGGCACTTAGCAACTCAGTGAGACCCTGTCTCTAATAAAAAAAAAAAAAAAAAAAAAAAAAAAAAAGGGCTGGGGATGTGGCCCAGTGGTCGAGTGCCCCTGAGTTCAATAAACAGCACAAAAAAAAAAAAAAAATGTAAAATGTTGAAAAAGAAGAGACTAAATTTATGCTCTGGGATTCAGGAAGTCAGGAATGAGAGAGAGTTCCAGTAATAAATAAATAAATAAAAATAAACCTCCACAATATACTCTTGCAGTATTTCAGCATTTTTTGTGTTATATCACCAAAGAGTTTAAAAGAAATCACATGACTACCTTCTGAACACATTGTTAAAAAAAAAAAATCCTGTCCTTGGGAGAGGAAGGCTGGAATAAATTAAGAGTGCATCAAAACAAGATTCCATGCTTCTGTGGTAAATAGACATTAGATGTTTAAAAAGAAAAATAATAAAACTGCTAATATGGACAAAAAGAGAGAGAAAAAAAAACATTTAACATCTTCAGTAGGGTTTTGAAATATTTCGCAAAACAGAAGATGAAGCCTAACTTTTTATTTTTCCTTGATGACATGGACATCTAAAACAGAGCTTCCTATATTTCAAGATAAATCACAAATGCCTTATTAACACAACTAGCAAGCTTAAGTGAAACATTCTTCATATTTTCATTTCTCCCTGAAGCATGTGTTTCTCTATTAGGGATACCAGATGTGATATAGTAAACTAATTTTACATTATTATCCTCTCCACCTTCCTCTGTTTTGCCTTTATTAGTTCAATAAAAAGGGGGAGAGTGGGAAACCAAGAGAAAAGAAAACCAGGGATTCAATTAGAAACTTCAGAAAGAAATATATTAGATGTTTTTATAATATTCATTGAGACATAAAAGGAAAACTGCAGACAAAAGAAAATGAGAGAGAAAATCTATTCAAAAAGAATGATGAGAAGAGGATGATAATTAATTTTGAGTAGCATCAAAGAAAAATTCTAACAGTATGAAACAGGAAATACGATACCCATGACACATCAACTAGTTGTCAGTGAATTTAATTTTTTTTTTTTGACTGAGCAACTTCTCCACTGTTGTCAGCCCTGTTTTGAAGAAATTGTGAATTCTTACCTGTGAATGTTTCAAGACTGCTAAAGAAGAAAAGAATTGATGGACAGGCAAGGGATAGGTGAGATGGGGATAAAGCACTTACCCTTCCGTCTTTGCCAACAGCATCCATTTCTACTTCCCGGGCCCCCTCAACAAATTTTGTCAGCACTACTGGGTGTTCCTATCAACACAGAAAACACAGAAGAGAAAAACCTTAGCTGAAATTATGTGCATCGTGTTAAGTAAGTCCTATAGTTTGAGTAAATACCAGAGGAAACCTTGCAGAAAACATAAGGCTACAAACACCACATAAACTCATTAGCCAGTCTGTTTTGTAAGAACAAGGTCATTCTCTGCTTACAATGAGACCAAAGGTCTCTGCAAACTGAACGTGAGTTCTGAAATCTCAAATACTGACTTCTAGGCCAGTTAGAGGAAGCTAAGAAGGATACACAGTGTGGCTTCCTTCTCTGTTACCAGAATCATGAAAATTTTTCTACTTTATCTATAATTATATACAACTATTGCTTCTAGTTCTTTGTCTCTTCCTACCCTCATTTTTTCAAGCACTAAAACTTTCTAAAAGATCCTTACATGACAACTGTGAATGAACTAAGGAGAGTAGCATTTAATTTTGGTTTTTAATGATCCAAGGATGAAATCCTTTGCCTGATGTTGATGTGCTTATCCAACTTTCAACATTGCCAAAGGTAAAACTATACATTTTCTTCACTAATTTTAGCACATGCTTCCTTTCCTGGCTGTTTCAGATTGCCACTCATTTCTTCCCATGCTCATTTCCTCCCACACTCATTTCCTCCAGGTTAGTGTTGACCACCATTTGCATTTTCCAGACTAAATGACAATATTGCCTGGTAATCTCCCAAGTTTAGATGCCTCCCACTTCCTCAGTAGGACTCCTAAAGCTCAGGAAATAACACCAAAAACTAATAAATGAAATTTCATCAAATTTAAAAGCTTCTGCACAGCAAAGGAAACACAAGCATGAAGGGAAAGCCTACAGAGTGGGAGAAAATCTCTGCCAGTTTCTCTGTGTCCCAATCTCTGGCAGCCTGGACCACATGTTGCTTTCTTACCAGACTCTGAATCTACCAGTCTCCAAGTCTCTCTTCCCCTTGTGTCTTCTACCTTTTCTCTTCTCTTCTTTTCCTATCTCAATTTGCTCTTCAAGGCCTGGCTTAGATGTTCCCTCTCCCTACAGCCTGCTCTGAACACCTTGTTTTCCTCTTGAACACAAAGACCTTCTGGCCACCATCATGGAACACATCATCTTGTGTGTGTGCTAAATTTGACACATCCTGTCTCCTTGAACACTTTAAACAGAAATGAATTTTGTGAAGAAGACATAATAAACAATGTTTCATGCCATCAATAAGCTTCTTCCTTCTTAAAATTTATTATTAAAAAAAGATGGTAGAATGAGATGGATATCATTACCCTAAATGCATGTTTGAAGACATGAACAGTATGAATGTACTTTGTATACAAACAGTGATATGTAAAAAGGTGCTCTATATGTGTATTATGAATTGTAATGCATGCTACTGTTATATATATATAAAACGTTGAATAAATAAATAAATAAAGATACAGCTATATCATGGAATACTACCTACCAATAAAAAGGAATGAACTATCAAAAAATAAAAATTAAAAAGTGCTGAGGATGTGGGTCAGTATGTCAGTGGTAAAGTGCCCCTGGGTTCAATCTCCATTACTAAAAAAGGAAAGAAAAGAAAAGAAAAAATAAATAAAAACAGATTTCCTCTCCTTTTCTCCCACATGTTAACAATTTAATGTTTTCTTTCTTAGTAAGCATGAGTTATTTTCATAAAATATGAATACTTTTGTTATACTTGCTATAAATGATTTTCCTTGTTAAGAATATTCAAGGTGGGGCTGGGGCTATGGCTCAGCAGTAGAGCACTTGTCTCGCATTTGTAAGGCCCTCGGCACCACATAAATAAAATAAAGGTATTGTGTCCACCTACAACTAAAAAAAATATTATTATTCAATGAGGTATTATTCAATGAGGTAAATTTTAATACTTTCTTCTCTTCAGAATACTATTGGACAGGCAAGTGTTTATTAGCAAACAGAGATTTTCTTTTTCCATGTCTCTTCCCTCTTTTTAAGGCATTGGATGTTTTCTATAGAGGGCCTAATTGAGCTTTGTTGAAACCTATGAGAAGTTTTGTGGTTTTTTTCTTCTATATTATGATGATAGCATAACTCCAAAAGAGAGAAAGAAAGAGAGAGAGAGATGGTTTATCAGCTGTCTTGTCAGATCCTCTAGCTAAGCCCAAGATAGAGATCCATGTTCAAGTGATTTATTGAAGGAGTTAGAAAGCAAGGTAGGGAAGCAGAAAAAGCTGTCACGTTTGTGTACTCAGTGAACGTGAGACTCAGCCTTACTCCACAGGGAGCTCTGCAGCATGAATTACACACCACAGGGTTAAATCTGTCAGTCATCGTCTAGGGTTTTGACCATGGACATGAGGTGAGGCATCTTGCCATCTGGTTGATGAGGATCCCATTTGAGAATAGTTTTCCAGTGAAGAGTGCAGCTGAGAAGTGTTGTCAGCTGTCACAGCAGTTGGGGGACAAGAGCTACCACAGGTAAAGGGATTGGTGGGAGCGGACAATGGCATCCACCATCCTGGATAACTGAATAGATTTATGAAAGAGCCTTATGTTGAGAAATAAAATCTCCTAATAGATTTTAATCTAATAATACACATTTTTGCTAGGCAAGTGGTGCACGCCTGTAATCCCAGCAGCTTAGGAGGCTGAGACAGGAGGACTGCAAGTTCAAAGCCAGCCTCAGCAAAAAGCAAGGTGCTAAGCAACTCATTGAGACCCTGTCTCTAAATAAAATACAAAATAGGGCTGGTGATGTTACTCAATGGTCAAGTGCTCCTGAGTTCAATTCCCAGTTACTCCCCCACCCACAAAAAAAAAAAGAAGAAGAAAGAAATAATAGTAATAATACACATTGTTGGTCTTTTTAAAATACTTTCTTCCTTTGATACCTGGAAACTACATTTTCATGTTTCTTTCTCAGGATCTGTCAAGGTTCTTGATTTTCCACTCAGCCCTAAAATGCTGGCTTTCCTCTTAGGTGTCCCCTTTTCTGTACTCCCTTCTTTAGTAATTGCTTCCATTCCCAAAGCTTCAATCCAAATGATAAGCTATTTATTTCAAAATCTACATTCATATCTCCATCTCTAGCCATGATCTTGATCATCAATTCTAAAACTATATAACCCTCTGCCTTTAAATCATCTCCACTTGGATTCCTCACAGGCAGCTCACATTCAAAAGGTCAAAAATTAAATACATGATTTTCTCCTCTAAAACTTTTTTCTTCTCCAGTGTCCCCTATCTCAGTAAGTGACACTACTGCCCATCAATTGTCCAAGACAGAAATTCAGGAGTCATCCTTTATCCTCATTTACCCTCAACCTCCATCCACTCACTAATTTCTTTCAATGCACATCCTCAATATTTCTCTTTCTACCTTTACTGCCATTTCTCTGAGCTAAGTCATTGTCATGTCTTCCCTGAGCTACAGCAACAGCCAACTAAACTCTTTCCATGAATTTGGTCTTGCTCTATAATTTACTTTCTCTGCCCTACAGGAGACTAATCAATATAATCAGCACATATTTGGTGTCCTGACCATGTAATGAATGCTTTATTAGTTTCTAGAAATTCTATGCTCTTTCTCATCTTCAGATCTTTACACATGCTGGTTCATTCTTCCTAGTCACATGTACAATATAAGACTTGTACCCAATTAACTCTCAACCAATGATCAGACATGGTTTTAAAATTCCTTCCCCAGGATCTGGACAGCAAGACTTTTACACTCTGCTTCTGAATCCTGTATTTTATCCATTACAATGCTCATTGATTATCATATTTAATTGTAGTTATTTGAAGTTTTGATGTCCTTAGCAAAGGGAACAGAGACCGTATCTTTCTATGAGTATATCCCCTGATAATGGGAACAGTTCCAAAAAATAGCTTCTACTATATATGAATGAATACATAAATATAAATAATGATTGATAGGGCTGGATTTACTCTACACGTATTGAATTGAGGAACTCAGATTCTGTTGTAGTTTGATGGGGACACTTGAATCAGAATCTCTTCAATCAGGATATCTGTATTATAAGATTTTGATTCTGTGTGGGTTCTATCAAAAAAACTGAAAAAAAAATTTTAAATAGTCTAATAAGTAGAACTCCTATGAGATTCAATGTTTCAGGCAGAAAAGAGGGGGACCTTGCTTATCACACACATGAAACCAAATGGTATAGTACTGGTCTCTCAAGAGGGGAGCACTGCAGGATCCCTAGAAGGGATTAACGTAGAGGGGACAGTTTGTATCTCACTTCAGACAGCATTGACAAAAAGTGGGCATTAAAGAGATTCCCTTCTCAGTTATCTGACTTTCACAGCAATGTGAATTCTAAACCCACTGGCTTTCCTTCTTTATACTCTTAGCCTCTTCTCATTCTTCATCCTTACCCACTCTCTTCATGACCTAAACATCCCTGGGAAGCAACTATCATAGAGAAGAGGAATCTGGCTTCCTGTGTGCGGGAACAATCTATGCCCTTTATTCCTCTTTGAAATGACTCTGATTTCACTTTTCAGCTCCCTCCAAATTTCACTTGCCTAACATGAAACTCTTCTGAGTTGTTCTTTTTTTCTTTTCTTTTTTTTTTTTAACCCCAAGTAGCTTTTGAAAGCTTTTAAAAGGAAAACATTACTTTCATCCTCCACAGTACAAGGTCTGCAGATCAATAACCCCACTGGGTAAATCTTAAATGGATCATGCCAAGGTAACACCAAGGGAGAAAGTAAAAGCTGTGAGCAATGAAGGAAGGTAGTAGAGTTACAACAAAATTATAAACATTCTTATTAACCCACAGGTGAAATGTGCCAAAATGAAAAAATAAAATAAAATTTAAATAGGGGAGTGAGGGAACTTACTGTTAGAGTTGCATGATTGACTTAGACAAAGTCCCTAGGTATGAGAATTAAAAATCAGGAATGCTTTTATTGGTTAGTGATGAGCTGGTTGAGTAGGCTTGAGACTGGGCATCCCAGGAATGACTTAATCTATGCCTAATTCATGAAAACAGGATCTCTTCCAGCATCCAGCAAGGATGCTTGCCTTTATAGACTCCTGAATTCTAAACTAAGTCTGTTTTAATCAAACATGGGCAGACCCTAAGAATTTAGTTATAATTGGGGGCTTTTGAGTTCTCTCATTCTCACATGTAAGAAACCAGTGGGTAGAAGGGGGAAAGAGGGGAAAACATCCCAACAACATTGTGTGAAAAAGATCAACAGCATACAAAATAAGATGGCCATTAAAGAAAAGGACAAAGTCACCAGGAGGAAATCGGATGCTACCTGAGAGACTCTAGTGGCCTCCTCCAGGAATCTTTTCATCTCATCTTCGGAGAATACCACATTCATGGCAGATCCACTGGGAGAAGAAGGAGTGAAAAACAGTTAGGTTCTTTTGCCACTTTGGAAATAAAGTATGCTAGACTTGATCAATTCTCAGAATAGCTCCAGACAATCTTCTGTTTCCAGTCTGGACTAAATAAGGTGACTTTTCCCAAATTAAGACTTTATTACATTGAATTATCAAGACAAAAGTGAAAAGTCACCAGAGTTGGGGATGAGTCCAAAGGGAACTCTGGTTGCTCTAAAGGTTGATTCCCCCAAGGTTCTCTCTATCTTACTTACTATTTTAATGTTTTGCTGGTTCCAGGTCATTATTAAACCTTAGCAGGATTCAGCCTAGAGCCTAATTTTACTAGCCCTGTTTCTTTAGTCAGATGATCTTAAACCACTAGCAAGTTGCCAAAGCAAGCCATTCTACTGCCTCTATTACTAAAGAATCAATTTTTAGTAACACTTTCAAATATAATGTACAGCATCTGATTGAAACTTATTCAACTGTGTCTTTCCCTCTAAATATTTAAGAAATAATGTTATCGAGATCAATTTACACTAGACTTTTGACATTTTCAAAATGGGATGGGAGAAAAGAAGGAGAAATAATGGATACTGGAGAATAAGGTGGATAAACCACTTCCCATACTTCCTTTTGTTGAAGAAGTTGTATTTCTTTACCTTTTCTACCCTATCATAAATTTTTGCATAAAAAGCTTTAATTGCTTCATCTGCTTAAGACAGGAAGGCTAAGCAATAATGTTGATAATCCTGAGTATAGAAAACTAGAACAAAGATATAGATGGCAAAATGGGAAAGGAAGTGCAATTGTCCAAGCTGGTTGATTATTTTTTTCCATTTTTACCAATCCTGCCTTAAATGCATGTTGTTTAAATTAATTTGCACTAATTTCCTCAAAGAACTAGTATTCTTAGACTGTGGCTTACACAAAATGACATTTCAATAAAAAGGAAAGTTTTCTACCTCATTTGAAATTTTTCATTATTTTAAAGGATCCCATCTCAAATTCCATTTACACTTTCAAATTGTGCACAGCAAATTGTGTTTCTCTTATTATCCCCTGTTCAGTGAAGTGGCTCTTTACATGTGGTAACATCTGAAGAGAGGAAGTGATAATTCACAACTTCTCCTTTGATGATTGAACTTAGTTTCAAAGTTTAATATGAAAGATCCTAACTGCCCATGTCCCTCACAGTTATAATTCATCTATTTAAAAAATCTGATCTCAAAACTCAAAATTGCTAAACAAAACAATATCAAGAAGGTGCTGATATAGTCAAAGAGAAGCTGTCATTTCTGGGTATCAGAAAATAGATGCTGGCAAGAGACCTTCTAATTTTTGTTTGAATTGTCCTGTTTTCTTATGTGACACTACCCTCCCCACCACCCTCCCCTCGCTCAGTTTGGCAACAAGATGTCTGAAGCTATGCTTCTAGATGTAGGACTATGGTCTCTCCCTGTTGCCACTCCCTGAAGGAAAATTGGTAAACTGAAAGAACACATGTTGGTCCTCAATTTGGCTGTGATGGTTTGGAGATTGTGGATGGATTCACAAATTACTACACATAGAAGTCTAGTGCTATCAGCATACAACATGCATTTCTGTATCTCCTGATGTTTAAATCTGTTTCTGAAAACAATACATTACCTCAATACATAGGAAGGTCTCAACAAGCAGGGGTAGCCCACAGATTTTGCAAATTCTAGTGCTTCATTCTAATTAATAGGAACAACAACAAAAATATGTGAGTAGCTTAAAATATGCAATCAAAATGCAGACTGGTATCTTAGATCAAGGGATAACCTAACTCTCTTTATTCTTTCTCTCAAAAGACTCCATTAAAATGTAAATTGAGCATTGAAATACATAAAATTCCTAGTTTCTAATTCTAAATATCAAATCTAGTTCAAAAATAGTTTGAACTTCTTTTCATTGTCTGAATCTTAATGAGAATACTGCTATCTATTTATAATCAGCATTTAGAGTGCAATCATGGAAATACAGCAACTTTACAGTAAATTCACTAAGCATAGTGTGCATTCTGTCTGCCCTTTCCTTCATATCTTCAGTAGTTAACATTCAGGTTACAATTCTCCACAAAAGAACCTTAAAAGGAAACTCTGGCTTCTCTCCTTACCAAAGTATTAACAGCTTTCCACGGTGCCTGGGCCACCTTCAATTCATCCAAGACAGCTGAGAAGATGGAGCGATCCTCAGCCCTGTCAATCTGCAGAGGGCTTGTGCCCATGATCTTCACACCATTCTTGTACAGAGGGACTGCGAGGTTGTTTGGAATCTGGCCCCCAACCGATATGATGCAGCCATTACATGCCTGGAAAAGACATTCACAACATCAGTTATGGCAGTATTTTCGTCATGAATGGACAGCTGTGCTCATAGTGCCACCATTTCCTTACTGAAAATCTTCAACCTGAATTTGATGTTTCTATCCCTCTTATGAAGGGCTGATATTAAATTATGTCATAAAAAATAAATGAACTTAGTTTTCAGTTTTCAGGCTATTGCATTCTAAAATCTGTGCAAGATTTCCACAAAGCTCATGTGATATATATATCACTGGCAACATTTGCACCTGTAATGACTGGAAAAGAAAAGCGAGTTGATGAATTTGCGCTCTATACTACAATTACTTTCTGGACTACTCACATAATTTCCTAAATGGATACCAATTTCTCCTTCCAATATGCCTCTCCTGTACCCCTTCACCCAACACTTTACATTCAAATTAAGCCTCCTACAAACACTGTTTTACCAAGTTACTCCTGTACTCAGAGTTATCCACAAGTTTTCATGGCCTAGAGAATAAAGTACAAATTCTTTACCCTTGGGTCATTTAAACTTTCCACTCTTGGCTTCTCAGCCCCAGAGACTCCCCTACTCATTCCCCCCAAGGATGTATATTCCACTAGCAAACTCTCTGTTCCACCAAAACTTCTTTGGCTGTTGCTCCTTTCTCCTCTGTTTACAGTTATCTAACCTTTAGCCACCTCATCTATATCCTACCTTCCACTCCAACAGCTGTGTTCCACCTCCATCTCCTCTCCTTTGATGCCACCTTAGCATCTATTCCCACTACCCAGTAGCTGCTTTTAGTGCCTATTTACTTCCTACTTGTTTTATAACCAGTGCCTGAATCATTACCCTTCATTCAGATGTTTAATTAGTTTAAATTTTCCTTACTTAAAATCAAATCTTCTATTAGAAGTCTAATATTAAGGATTAAACAATTAAAGATTAAAAAATATTAGCCCACCAAATCTCAGTCTCTTAAGACTGATGTTGGAAAAATAATGATGAGCCAATGTGTGGTGGTGGGGATTGGATTTGCAGTTAGAAGACCCTTCCCATCTTAGTTCCCTCTGTTTACTACCCTGCTCACCCTGAGGTTCAGTCTTCTTGTGTATAAAATTAGGGTTAGAATACATTCAATCTTCTTGTGTATAAAATTGGGATCAGAATACCTTTCTGCTTCACAAGATTGCTATTAGATAAAATAAGATAATAAACATTAAAAAATCCTATGTACACTTTAAGTTTATGAATAAATAAAATATAATTTTATTTATTTAAATATATTTAAACTGACAGTCCATGGATGTTGGCATAATTTGTGTTTGCCCTAATGACCCACTAATAAATATTAGTAGAATTACTGAAGTGATAGATATGTGCCAAATACATTTTATCATTATTTGAAATTGTTCTGAAATACTCTTTTAAGGGATAAAGCTAATTTCTCTCTGATGAGAGATATTATACTACTGCCTAAACAAACACCCTGCAAGTGAATGCTTTAAGGCATTGTAAACAGTACTGAAAATAATAATCCAATGTTCTGCATATTTATAAGTGTACTTAAGCTACTTTTATCATCATTTTAAAATATGTTCAACATACATTCTTGCAAAATCTTTAAAAAATCATTCTCTTTACTATACTAATCTTTTTTCTTATTATTATCCTCGGTTTATTAGCAATGTTGTTAAGGTTTTGAGGCTTGAAAACAAATTTTTCAAGTTTTTTATGTGAAACATTTCAAAATATTTTTAAAAAATAACAGAGAAGTAGTAAAAAATTGTAGTTAGTTGGTCTAAATGGGAGCTTAAAGTTGAATAAAAGAGCCTTCATTAATAAATACATGGATTTTTTTCAAAGTGGCATTATTACATTGATTTATATTTTTCTAAACATAAACTTTCAAAATAAGAATAGGCTAATAGCTGATACTCTTTGTATTCTTGACAATCTGTTTTGACCTTCACAATAACCTTCTAAGGTGACTATTACTAACCCAATTTACATCTAAAAAAACTGAGATTCAATGAGTGAAATGACTTATTCATATCTCTTCCCTAGCAGTAGAGAGCAGGTGTGTGAATTCGATTCTCTAGACTGAACAACAGGTATGCTCAAGTAAACTACCAAATATTACAATTTTAGGCTAACTCTACTTTGCTGGTTGTTTTCATAAATGTTTAATATTAGAGGATAAGAGAAAATATATTGCTAAAGCATTGTTTTAGAAAAGTGGTAGAAAGAAAATCTTCCAGTGCACAACCAAATCCTCACAGTTGACCTCCAGATATATAGAACATCATTGGGACAATAAATCATAACCACGGGAATGTTACAGAATAACAATGTGAAGACATAGTGCAGGTTTTGCCCACACAGCAAAAGGAGTTCAGTATGAAAACATGCTTATTAGATGAACTCAAGGTAGGGCAGTTTCATAGATCTAATCTTAAATTGTCCCTAACTCCAAGAACAGGGCTTGTATGGACATAAGGTCAGGAACCTGGTACCCCACACAGGAAAAATCATCATCATTTTGATCACTTGTGCCTAAATAGTTTTAAATAATTAACCAAAATAAAATATTCTGAAGTTTAGATATTGTTCCACAAATTTCTAAAATATTTAGACTTAAAATAATACATTAGGCTCCGAAAGCTCTTACCTAGATTTGTTTTTGTGTTTTTTGTTTGTTTTTGTTCTGTGGGGGTTTGTTTGATTGTTTGGTGGTGGTGGTCCTTGGGATTGAACCCACAGCATCAAGCATGGCAGGCAAGTGCTCTACCACTAAGCTACATCCCCCATCTGTGTAATCTTTGTTTCCTGTTCTATTAAATCTGATACGACCAAGAAAGGTAACACAAGAATATTTCTTAAACAAAATTCAAGCTGAAATCACCAGAAATTTATTTTAAGCACTAAACAAATAAAAGAAAATGTTTTAAATTTATTTGAGATCATCTTAATTTCTCCTGGCCTCTTTGGTCAGTCCTAATTAGATGCAGTATTTTGGGCAGAATGCAATGTGAGAAAATTTATCTTACTAATAGAAATAGCATTTGCCTCATTAAAAATGGCCCTGATTTTTACAATTTCATGGATGATCTCCAATTTACAAAATTCCATTATTCATATATCTGCCAGGGAGGAGGTATGTGGTTCATATTTTAGTAATCTGAATTCTCTCTCTCTCTCTCTCTCTCTCTCTCTCTCTCTTTCTCTACCTTTTCCCTTTTACAGTGCTGGGGATCAAAATCAGGACTTTATGCATGCTAGGGAAGCACTCTACCACTGACATACATCTCAATCATTTACATTTTAGTAACACTGTTTTACATTTTAGGCAGAATTTTGGGCTTATATTTAATTACAGTTAAACCAAATGTTAGAAATGAACCCCAATTCTATTTAGAGTCATACATTCCCTAGTGAGTTTTGCCTCCCACTAATTAATATCTGTAATTCAATTAACTCCTGTGTTACAGAAGTGCCATTGTCTATAGGTATATATATTGTTCAAACATGGCAAAGAAACCATTAAACAGGGTACATTTTTATAGTCAAGCAAAGTAAGCATTATACCAGAAAAAAAAATTATTCAAGCTGGACTCTAAGACAGGGACATCCAAAGGTGTCAGATATGTTATCTACTGATGTTTTCTTTGTTGTTATTATTTGTTGGTTAGATGGGGTCTTGCTATGTTGCCCAGTGCCCAAGCTGGTCTTGAACTGGACTCAAGCGATCCTCCTGCCTCAGCCTCCCAAGTAGCTGAGACTACATACATGCACCACTGTGCCTGGTTCAAATCTATCTTGTAATGAACAATTACAAAAGGAACTGAGAAATGAGGCTTGGATATAGGTGAATATTATGGTTGTTTGTATATGTAACTTTTTTTGTGTATATAACTTTTTAACTCAAAGGAATAAAGGGGAAATATGAATTTAGGATCAGATCTATAATGGTTTCTTTTTTATTGTAGCCTGTAAAGATTATTGAATAATTTACCCCTAGCAAATAGATCTAGTAAAAGAGAAACACGGTGTTGCAACTTTATAAACAATGTAACAATTTCAAGCTATTGACCTGAAAATACTTTGAGAACACCTTTGTCCTTTATAAGAAATATCCTAAACTGTAAACTAGGCACAACATCATCTAGCAAAGCATCATAGATGGTTGACACCAACTTCTAGCTTTCTTGACTCTTCCCCACACACCAAGCAAGCAAAAAAAAAAAAAAAAAAAAAAAAAAAAAAAAAAAAAAATCAAAATTTAAATCTCTTCTCAGAAAGTAGGACCTATAAACATAATCACAAGAAGTAAATGCCTATGCTTAAGGGGTTACTCTGTAAAGCGAATGAATTATCCTATGTCAAAGTGAGTGGAGCACCAGTGAGTGGAATTTATAACATTTTACATGATAAACTAAGAACAAGCAGGAGGAGACCTCAGCACCTTCTTACTCCACCTGTGATGAAAGATTCTTCCACAGCAGCCTGCTTCACCTCTGTGGCATGTTATTTCTGACTCCCCCCTTAATGTTTTATCCATTTTTTTTTTCCTTGATACCATGCAAACAGCCTTGGTCCAAAGCTAGACTGAGACCCAAACCAGGAGACCCATTGTACCCATGGTGCTATGTGTCCTCAGGAAAGTCTATTGCACAAGTGACTTAGATGTGTGTTTTTGAATAAATTTAGATATGCTTCCAATTTTCTACAAATTTACAGCTGAATACCTTAGCACTTGCATCATCACTAGGGGCAGTCAAGGTAAAACAAGGGCAGTTCCCTGTAGGTGGCAGCACATCCATGATCAGAGACAGCAGAGCAGCATTATGGAGCCTGCTATGAAGAAGTACACACCTACCTCATAAAAGGAAGCACACACACATATTACATGTGTGTATGATAAGGTGTGTACAGTGTGATTTATAACATTTCCTATGAGATAATCTAAAGAATACATCAGAGGAATAATGTTCTTCCATTCCAACATAACATTGTAAATTACCTCATAGTATATAGGAATACTACTTTAAATGCCAAATAGCTTCAAAGAAAGGGCAACTTATTTCTTTCTATAGTACTGTCTTTGTTTATGCTAGAAGAATCTCATTAATACTTATATGTAACTACATCCAAAAGCAATTGTAGAAGTTTTCCTCTTTTCTTAAATGATTTCACGAAGAAATCATTATATGTTAAAATCTCTGTTGCTATTGCCTGTGATGCTTTTTCATATTTTTGAAACAAATGTTTGGTTTTTCACATATTTATATTATGAATCCCAGTTTTATTGTTAATATTTTAAAGATAGGGGCTTGATTTTACAGCTGTCTATCTTGCTGAACCAGGTGTATATAAGGTACTCAAGAAGTGTTTGTAAAATGCATTTGTTTTGATGCCCACCTATCTTTCTAAAATGAATATTAAGGAGTCACAAGAAAAACATTATCAGAAAGGGGACTAAAAACAGCCTATATTCTGCATAAAGGAAAGTTGGGCCTAGACACAATTGTAATTATATATATACATCCTAATTCTGTTTCTCTTTATAATAATAAAATCATCACATTGTTATAGCACTATAGTTTATACTTTACAATGTGACTTCTACCATAAACCCCATGTTACCTGCACAATGCCTGAAAGTAGCATGCTTTTACATCTATAGTATGCATTAATAAATAGAGAGAGGGAGAGAAAGAGAGAGACAGACAGATAGAGACAGACAGAACAGAGAATTCAAATTGCACAAGTCAATTGGTTTTCAAATCAAAACTAGAATTCAAGCATTGTGGCTCCAATTCAGTACTTTTTTTTTCTCTAAATGACCATATTTTATACATAGGGATGATTCTCTGTGGTAAGGAATTAATAATAATGATTCAAACCATGACTATTGGACATCATTTTTTTTAATTTTCCAGTTGCTATTCTTTTTAATTGTAAGACAACTACTTGTCCTACAGACATAGAGTATCCTGCAATCATGTGAATCCACAGTGAAAATACACTCAATAAGACTGGCATGGAAATGGAAAAGCAACTCTTAAGAAAAGGCCTTAAAGGAAGCAAAATCACTCAGAATGGACTCATTGATCTTAAACTGAAGAATAACAACTTCATCTGATGGAACAGGCATTAACTGGTCCTTGGTAAACAACTTACGTCTCTCCTCTGGGAACTGCCTCATCAAAGCACATACCATGAACTAGAAAGAAGCTGTTTATTGTGTGTCTAGATGACCAATTAAAACACTCTGCAAAATATTTATGAGAGGCCACCTTGCTAGCTAATATGTGGCTGGTACATGTTACCAAGTAAAGTTTTCAATACAGCCAGAATACTTAGAAAGAAAAAGAGAATTTTACATGAAAACAATCACTTGGTGCCAAGTCCTTAAGAACATAAGGCTGGACTGATTTTCTTTTGGAGTTTCACTACAAAATTAGGCAATGGAAGACACTGGAAGCAATTTCTCCTAAGGGAAATAAATATAAATCTACATACATGAATACAGATATACATAAAGTGTATGCTGCATATATACATACATATATGTATATACACACACACATATATATGTATATTTATTTATTTATTTTAATTTACCTCCTGATGGTAGATGTCTAGAATTCTCTCCAAAGACAACTCTTCAAAATATAGTTTGTCACACTCATCAAAATCAGTGCTCACAGTCTCTGGATTGCAATTCACCACCACCGTCTTCTTGCCAAGCTGACGCAGTGTGCGGATACTGGAGACAGCACACCAATCAAATTCCACGCTGCTGCCTGCAGAGACAACGAGATGGACAAAAGGGGTGAGAGAAGCATGAAGTTGTAGCACAAAGAGAAGCAGAAAAATATATCACCAGTCAGGCCAGGCTAAGAAAGCCAACACCTTTCAATTCAGTTTTTCAAACTGCAAAATATAAATTTCAGACCTCTGAGGTATTCACAGTAGAAAAACCAAGGACTAATTAAATAATCATGAAAATGTTAACTTGTTTTATGCCCAGAATTCTACAGTTGATGATCTCCATATTTGAGAACCTTGATGTTAATAGGAAATAGTTTCAATGGTAAAAATAACCCTCATGCAGTGAAAAGAAATGCAGAAAGAACACAATAACCTCAGTACTCAAAAAGGGTTAAGCCAGTGATCAGAATACTCACACTTTTGCTTCAGTCCTTCAACTTAATACACTGTTTGAGGCCTAAACCAAATAATCCCTGAGTGCCTTGCTGATCTGACATATCTTGATTGATTGGAAGGTTCTGTCCTTTCTAAGCATATCCTTTTAAGCCTGGCAAGGCCAACCCATGTAGAGTGAATGACCTTCTGTGAAGCAATCTGAAATGTAATAATGGCCTAACAGCCTCAAATACCACCTCTGCTGGGATGCCATAGAACTGAATGTCCTGGTACTTGTCCTAATTCTTTGTATTAATACATTGTCTCCTAAAATTTCTTGTCAAATTATGGTGTTCCAATACAGTATTACATTAATTCTCACCATAGAGCAAGTATGTACTTGATTATCAGCTTAGCTAGTCTTCCTTGGACACTAAGGTTAATGCAGAATTGTTGAATAAATTAGGTTAAATTTCAAAACAAGGAAAAAAAGGTCCAGAGAGGTGAAGAGTTTAGGCCGTTTGCCTGTAAGATAACTTCTATGGGCTGAATGAATCAAAATTCAGATTTGTGTGTCAGAAAGTTAATTCCTAATGCAACAGTGTTGGGAAAGTGGAGCCTTTTGAGATGTGTTTAGGTGGAGACCTCATGAATAGATTAATGACATTATAAAAGGCCTCAAGAGAGAGAGTTTGTCCTTCGTGCTCTTTTGCTTTCTGCCACTGAGGACACAGCATTTCTCCCTTCCAAAGGATACAAGCATTCAGGATGTGATCTTACAAGCAGAGACCCAACCCTCATCAAATAAATAACTGAAGGTGCTGATTCTTTGATCTTTAACTTTCTACCCTCCAGAATTGTGAGAAATAAATTTCTGTTCTTCATAAATTACTCAGTCTCAGGTATTTTGTTGTAGTAGCAGAAATATAACTAAGACAATAATAGAGTGGTTAAATGTAACTGTTTTGGCCTATGTCAGATTTGGCCAAAGATTGGTAAACTAGAATACCCTGAAATATTTAGTTAATTATAAAAACTCAAACTGTACTTAAAGAAGCAGAGTAAGACTACATATGTTTAAGTCGTGTATTTTATCGTTTCCATATCAGAATGTTTTTCAGGGACTAAATATGAAATGCAGTTGTTGGTTAACATCCTGTCTACATAATATACACCTTGTGTAATAGATTTGGAGTGGTTATTAAACATCTAATTGACTAGAAAGGAAATGTCACAATCTCTGGTGAGTTTGTTTTAATTGGATTTTATAAATCTCTACCTGCCAATGAGACAAACTCTCTGTACTTGATGTATGCATCAGATGTTAGGTCAAAGATTGTATAAGCAATGTAATTTCTAGCTGATGTCTGTCTTTGAGCAAAATGTAGATCTTTATGAAAAAATGTTAGAAGAGAAATAGCCAAGTCTAATTCACTCCCCAAATCCAATGAGGATGTCAATTCAGTTGAGGAGAATGGAAATGATTAAGTAACATGGTAAAATGAAAGGAGATGAAATTTCTAGTTCAAATCTGCATTTAAATTCCACTTCTACCACTAAGTGGCTTTATAATATGAGTTTTATTTCTCTGAGCCTCAGTTTCCTAATTTTCAAAACATTTACCCTAACAGCATTTACTTTACACAGTTCTTAGAAGAGTGGAATTAATGCTAATGAGCACTATATAAATTGTGAAGTTGTATATACATATATATATGTCATCACTTTACCAATGTGATATGGACCACAGCCCAGCACCATCATTCCATGTTCATCAAAATTGATATCATGCTCCTAAGGACAGATAACAACAGAAAATATAGAAATTATTATGTTATTCTTTCATCTAATTCAACTATTTGTCCTGTCTTGAAATGTGTCTTTCTCCTTCTTTCTTTTGTTCACATGAAACCTCTATTAGTCTCTGGAATCCAAAGTATGGTGTTCTACAAGTTACTTTTTCATTAAAAAAAAAAAAAAAAAAATAGTGCCAGGCACCATGGCGCACGCCTGTAATCCCAGCACTCGGGAGGCTGAGGCAGAAGGATCACAAGTTCAAAGCCAGCCTCAGCAATGGTGAGGCACTTAGCAACTCAGTGAGACCCTGTCTGTAATAAAATACAAAAAAGGGCCAGGGATGTGGCCCAGTGGTCAAGTGCCTGTGAGTTCAACACCACCCCCGTACCAAAAAAAAAAAAAAAAAATAGTTATAGCTAAATATTTGTAAATGTAAGTCATGAGAACCCAGCATAATGATATACTTGTGTGACCATTGTCTTTATTATATTTTCACTGGCTTGATTTCATTATCCTAAGACAGTTCTTAACAGACCGCATACAGAAACACATCATTGCATATACCCCTGTGAGGCCCTTTTTATTACCAAGATCAGTAGATAATCAAAGAAGGAAAAAACTATGTATTCCCTATAGTGGACCAGCTACTAAAATTAGAGCTTTCTGCATGTGGCAGTTAGGCAGTTCCTACCTGACCATTGTAGGTAACATACAGGTAGTTGGTTACTGATGGGTATTCTGCAGCCAGTGTATCAATCTGAAAGAGAAAAGCAATCAATTAGTCAGTGATTGATTAACATGAATTTTACTCCCTATTATAACTTTTTTCACGACTGTGGGTTATTTTTTTTTTGTATGCTGCATTCATATTTATTGAATGCCTAATGTTGTCAATTATAAAGACAGGAAAAGCTATGTATAATCTAATTGCTTCCTAATTCTGAATTAAGAGAGAGAAAAAAAAAAAAAAACAATGTGATCTAGTTATCACATGAGCAATAAACAGTCATACACACCCAGGGCATTGCTGGGTCACTATAGTAGTACCAATGAGCACAACAAAATGATCATGTAGTTCACTGGTTACCAGGAAGATTTAACCGGTCATCTGTTTAAAGCAACTGTCTATGAAATCTAAAATCAGAGCAAAATGGCCTATATGTAAGGATACATTTGGTTGCAAATTAATGTGTAGTATTTACATTACCAGTGGCACCAAGCCATGGACTGACACAAATACCATAAAGAATAAGCGAGGGATGAGAGACAAGGATCTCATTGAACATATTTGGAAAAAGTAAATCAATTCCACTCTCAGGGGCCAGTAGCTCACCTTAGTGAGCAAGAATTTGAAGCCAACAGGGCAAGCCGGTATAAAACAGGTGAGAAGGAAGAAAGATAATAATTGCTGAGTGGAAAATATTTAGTATCAAGCTTGAGACCTAAGAGTATATGTGCCCCCTGAGCACACAGAGAAAAGTTAATGATTTTAAAGGACAAAAACCAGCTGGTGGTACTTTAAATGAACACATTCCTTCCATTAAAAGCCAAAAATGCACAACTATGAATGTTCATGTGTGACTGTCATGAATACTAGAAGAACTCACTATACCCAGCCCTATCACAATGCATACTGAATGAACCATAGCGATGGGGTACATGAAGTATCACCTTGTAAATATTTTTTGAGCCCAGCCTGGGCAACTTAGCAAGACCTTGCCTCAAAATAAAATTTCAAAAGGGCTGGGGGTATAGATTGATGGGAGAGTACTTGCCTTATATGTGCAAAACCCTGGGTTCAATCAATTCCCAATACCACCAAAAAAAAAAAAAAGTGCCAAAGGAAATAACTATCTTTTCAAAAGGGTCAGCCACAATGCTAAGGTATTTCAAGTCCTAATATTACACTAAGAATTAGAATTTCTCTTATGACATATATATTTGAACAGAGGTCAAAAAGCAAAGGAGATGTCATTTCTATTTTTTTAAATTTATTTAGGCCATAAAAATCAGGTACTCATTCTTCTTTTTACATCTCAGTGTTTATTACATCTTTTCCCTTTTAAGCATAAAATAAAGTTGAATAAAATTGGTGACATCATGGGCATCAATTGAACAAGTAGGGTCATTTTTCAAACCCTTCTTTTTTATTGAGAATGACTTTTTGAGTGGTGCCTACATTTCACCACGGAAATCCTGGGAAGAAGGAAACTCCCTTACCTGTTTAACCCAAGGGTGGATATTTTTCTTTAATCTCAGCTCCCTTGTCTGAGTCTCAGTCAGTCCTAGGCATTTTGAAATCTGCTTGTCGGAGAACCCAATCTCCTTTGCCTTTCTCAGGGTTTCTTCCGTAATGGATTCACTGGGGTTGAATGTGAAAGCGATTCAAGATCAGAACAAACACACAAAAAACAATAAAGTGTTCAATTTCAAAAGCAAAAAAGACTGCTTATTTCCTACCTTCAAACATAGTTAGCTCAACTTACGTTTAAAAAAATATACAAATTACCCACTAAGTCTTCCAGTCTCTATATTCTTCTGCATTGGCAATGCTGACCTTTCTGTGCTCTCCCAATTTCACAACCTATGTGCCCTCTTTCCTGCTTATTCTCTGAAAAATAGGTCCTGTATTTACTTTTCATATGAATTTTCTTGTTCAGTAATAATCAGAGACCTCTCTGTCTAAATCTAGAGCCTTTTCTCAATTTTCATCTTCCTCAACCTGTCATCATAGGACCCTTCTGATGCTTCATTCTTTAAAGGGAGGCCTTCTCTGGCCTTGTTATGTTGCTTCTAGCCCACTTTATTGCTCACAACTATTTGCTGTTTGGGGTTTTGGGGGATTTTGTTTCTTGCTTTCTGGTTTTCCCCAAGCCTCTACCCCCTGTTATCTACTTCTCCCGCCACCCCACCCCCCATACAGTCAGCCTCTGTCATGGGCTTGAGTTCAGAGCTGTGTGATGACTCTCAAATCTGTGGCCTCTTTTCCAGTGACTGACTTGTGCTCTAGACCTTCATGGATATGAACTTCAGGAACCATCTTTACCTGTGCCCCAGTCTTGCTTCAGATTAGACCACCTCCCCATAAGCTGCCTCTATTTACTAATTCTCACATCTTTCTATTTGAGAAAGTAGTTTGTGGCTTTATAATTATTTTCTTTTCAAGCTAGACTGTCTTCTCATTTTTCTTATATAGTGTAGAGTTTGTGTGGCTTCTCTTGGCTATAAAGCCTTTGACATACCTTTTATTCACCCATCTTCTCCCCAACGCTCAGCTACTCCACAAAGGTCAACTAAAACCAAGTCTCATCCACAGAGCCTTCAGCTTCCTGTCACCCAATGAGCTTCCTGAGCTTTTCCTCCCTCTTTTGCTTGGAGTCATGAACACAGTCAGAACTATATGGTTTGGCATGTCAGCGTTACCTATTATTTATACCATTTCTTAACATTTATTGCTTAATCAAATATTTCCTACTAGATTTAAGTTTCAAGAGGGCAAAGAATATATTTGACTCATTTACCAGATTATTCCTTAAGTCTGGCACATTATCTGGCCCACCAATAAATATTTATTAAATGAACAAAATAAATTAAAAATATTTTTTTTTCATTTTACAGAAAAAACATAGAATTGAAATCAGCTTGTAAACAGATTTCAAAATATGCAGAAAAATAAACATATAAGGAGCTTAGCTACAGAAGAATAAAATGCTGCTATAAAACACCTGTGGTCAAATACCTGTGGGTCACCAATTTCAAGCAATAGTCAATACAATAAAATATAATTATTATAATAGTTCAATAGTTGATACAATGAAACTAAGATATAAAAGTTTATTATCAGAAGATCTAATTTATACTAAACAAAATGTTTTTGTGGAATCCTATTAATAGAATATAACTGAATTAAGTCTCTTGCATATTTCTCATTCCAATCTTTCATCTTCTTTATTTAATTAATTCATATTCTGAGTTTGGAGGAGAATCAAACTGCTGTATATAATGGCTATTTCCTGCCTTTCTTGTATCAGTATTAGTTTGGATTTTCACAGCTCCAGCTCTTCCTAGTCAATTTGTTTGTTCTATTACACATAATTCCCTTCTGTCTCAAATCAATGCATTATTTCTCCAAATGAGTTTAATTTGTTCTTTTTATTCCTATTTTGAGTGTTCACCTTCTCAAGTTTTTGATAAACATTCCCTGAGAGAAGCACATTTTTCTGTCAAATTCTTGAATACAATCTGATATTATAATTAGTGGCTTATAACATGTGCCATGCCCAGGACTACAAGCTCTAGAACTATTGCTGTCCAATAAGGTAGCCACTAGCCTCAAAGGTTAATCAAGTAAATGTTTCAAAAACTAAAAATTTAGGTTTACATTCCCTTTTAGTCACACTCCAAAAGATTAATAGTCACATGTAGCCAACAGCTGCTGTATTAGTGCAGCTTACAGAAGATTTTATCATAGAAATTTCTGCTGAACAATGCTGCATGAGAAGATACACAACCATATTTGAAATAATGGCATGATAAACAGTAAGTCAAAGCAATTTATGGAGGGATAAGCTATGTGGTGTAATGTAAAGTCAAAGAAAAGAGATAACAGTGTGAGTGGTGGTACTTGAGAAATACTGTGACAGTAGAGGGGCACGAACAGAACCATAAAGAAAGTTCAGCTTTGTACAGATGACAGAGTTGACAGATGCACTAAAGGCAAGGGCAGCTGTATTCACAAGAATTTGAGGGCAACAGTGGACACGGCAGGTAAGGAAACATAACAAGGATTGTAGTTGGAAAAGTGCATAGGGATGGGATGGTAAGAGTGGAATCTCATTCACTCTCACTTCTTCATTAGTGCTTTAATGTTTAGTGACCATCAGGCCTGTGCTAGCTGTGTGAATGATGGGGAGATAAAATATTGAATTCTTACATACAAGAAGGTTAGAGTATGTTAGGAGACAGACAGATAGCTATTGATGTGCCTACACTGTGAGAGGTGCTGTGAGAGAAATGTAGACAAGATGAGGCTCTGGCTGATCTTCCAATAGGTAAGTTTAGAAATGCTTTGTCCAGGAGGTGATTTCTGAGTTTCCAAGGGACTCTGAAGCACCCAACTTTATGGGTATCTTTAGTTTTACCCAAAAAAACGGGGGGGGGGGGGGGGACATACAGGAAAGACTTCTTGTTGTTGCTATCTGTTTTAGAAATATAAGTCTCTAATTTCCTTGCCAAGAAGATGCTCCTAAACCCATTGCTCATTTGTTTATGTGCAAGTATGTGTTTAGCCCCAAATTGGAATTACACAACAAGTAAGCTGCTTTTGAAGATTAGAACTTTGGATGAGGTTCTTTTGAAAAAACAAACAAACAAACAAACAAACCTCTAATTTTGAGTTTTGAAATACCAAATCATATTAATGTTTACATGCACTGAGAAAGGCTACTTATTTTCTCTGTGTTCTATAATTTTAAAAACAAAGGAATAAAGTTTGGTTTAGATGGGAAAACAGTACACATGTAACACAGAACATTCTTACCCACAGATTTTTTTCTACTGTTTGCTAAAAAATGTTCCCATTGTTGTTGGATAGCAATGAAGAGCAAAGAATAAGTTGATCTTTAATATGACATTGCAAAAACAATCTGTGGCAAAACCCATATCATATTACTGAGTAGACCACCATCTAAATGACTAAAGTCTTCACCCTCAAAAACAGTGGCCAGACACTGAAGACACCTGCCTTCAGAAGACCTATCACACCTCTGATATAACTGCGGACCAGCAGCACCATAAATACAAGTTCTAGTCCAAGAACAAGCAGAAGTCATGTATTTTTCTCTAGTTTTTGTGGGCTCATGTTTTTCTATCGGTTTGTTATTGTGGGGATTTATTTATTTATTTATTTATTTATTTATTTATTTATTTATTTTGGTTTTGTTTTGTTTTAGTCTTTAATGATTTATTTGAATTCCTTCTTATATGAAATGCCAATCAGTTCTTTAAAGGTTGTTATGTGGTTTTAAATGGACATTGTAATGATATTAAATAAACACAAAGGGAAAGATTTAGATCCTTCACATTTCTATTAAGGATACAATAAATTTGCATCCATTTGGTCTACATTCAGGAATGCAGTCTTTTCAATTACTGGAATATACATAATTCCTCATTCCTTTTTACCACAAGAGTTCAGTAGACTATATATGTAGAAATCTTTAGCAAACAGTCTTCCTACTCTACCCACAAAATAAAACTTTGACTCCTGCTAGCAAAGAAATGAAAAAAAAAAGAAGAAAGAAAGAAGGGGGGGCAGGAGGAAGGAAAGAAAGGTCGATGGATTGTATTGGCCTACTGCATAAAATAGTGAATAAATTTTGTGCTAAGCTCTGTTGTCAAAAAGAAAATAGCCATCTGTCACTAAGACTAACTCAGTTGTTACTGCTCCCCTGAGAATCCCCTACTAGCCCAGAGAGCTTTCATTACTTAAAGGAGTTGACTGAGAAGAGTGACAATAACACAAGTAATTATCATGATACTTTAGAACAGGGGAGAAAATATTTCTGCCTGGCCCCCTCAAGCACGCCAAGTGAGAACCTGAAACAGGTACATCAAGTTAGACCTGCACAGTGCATATTTTAAGCTCACTAACTGATTCTTGGAACATTTTCCTGATGAACCAAAAACTACTTTAACTTTTCCTGATTTTCAAATAGCTAGATCAATAACATAATATTTTTCAGTGTCTTGAAGATCAGAATGCTTAATCAGAATGGTATATTAGCACAATCATGTTCATCTACCTTAACATGGAAACAAACATTGGAGAGGTATGTTCTTACAAAGTTCAAAGTGATGTATTTTTTATAGCATTCCATTCGTGGTTTCTTTGGTTATTAATTTCCACTCTTTAGATGTATTCATGAAATAGCGTAAAGCACTCTGGAACCCTCCTCACTGGCAAACTGACATTAATCCTGACCTACCATAGCAATTGCAAAGACAAGTAAGCTCCTTTCCCAAATTGATTGCTATGTAATTCTGCAGGGTACTCCTAACTCTAAGACAGGAACAGATAGACTCTCTCTATATTTCCCTCACTTGTTCTCTCCTCTGTATAACACAAGGCTGGCTGGCATATCATTACACACAGAAAAAACTGACTTTATTCCCAACTTATTCTAAGACAAAATTTTATTTTGTGTCCCATTATAATAAAATAAAAGAAGAGACAATTTGAAGACACCATTCATTAGCTTTGGGCCAGTGATTTAGATAAGGTTAAACCTCCTTAGAGTCAAATTCAAGATGAATAATCTGAAGTGAACATAAAATTCACTTAGCAATGTGGAGATTGAATACATGCTCTTTCTCCACATCTGCCCCTATAGGGCAATTCGTTGTTTTGTCTGATAAAAGGAACTTCCAACATGATAAGTTTTTTTTGTTTTGTTTTTTGTTTATCAAGATAGGTAGAACCTTATTTTAGGGAACAAGACTATAACACTTTTATTTTCCTGAAGGAAAGTGAAAACCTCAATTTAGAACAAACTCAAAACAGAATAATTGCTAAAAGAAATATAAATGCTAGATTTGTAATTCAAAACTGCTTTTTGAAGCATCAATGGGGAATGCAATATTTATATTATATTGTAAATCAAGGGAGCATTATACCATACTAGTGATCAGATAAATGGAGCATATTGCACTAAAGCACACAGTTTTTACTATGTATAATAAATTATCTTTCTGTTATGTGATAAGTATTTGCATGTATTATTATTTCATTTAGTTTTGCTCTTAAACATATGCACATTAAATCCATACTTCAGAACTGTATCCTCTAAAATATGCTATATACACTTTTCTTTCCCTACCAGCTTTCCTTGCTTTCAGAGTTCAAGAGCAAATTCTTCAAAGGTTAGACATTCATCACTGTATAATAAAACTGAAACAATGAAACAGAGATACACCAAATGGTTATGATGTTCGTCTTTTCATAATCTTTAGTTCTTCTCTAGTTAGCAGCACAAAATGTCAGTGTGAAATTTTTAGAGTGGGGAAAAATGTCTTAAAACCAGGCAATCAGACTTTTACACACTCTGCCCGTAATCTTTTAACTTTAGACAGCTTCTAGGGCAGGAAGTCTCTCGTGTGTTCTCTGGTTTATAAACAATACAAGCCTCTCTCTCTCTCTCTCTCTCTCTCTCTCTCTCTCTCTCTCTCTCTCTCTGACTTCCAATGTAGATTTTGTTGTTGTTGTTTAAAATTCTACCCTGTCACCTCTGAAACTTCCTCCACTCACACTTATTCTTCAATAATAAATGATAAAAGGAAATGGAATAAATTCCCCTTAATGAGGAAATTTTCACCTGGCACAGAGGAGCTGGGGAAATCTATTAGCCAACTGGAGGAACGCCTGCAGCACTGCAATTACCAGGGGAGCCAGCTCACTTCACACAGTCCTCTCTTCCACTTGACTGGCTTTTATCTGATCCACCAACTCACAAGTAATACTAAACAAATTTCCCTCCAGATTGCACAAGCTCTAATGTGAAAATGAGCACTCCACTTGGCCTACAATTATGGGGTGGGCTTGCAATTTATTATCCTCTTTTTCAAAAAATCCCCCAAAAGGCAGAACCTGAAAATTCACTAGGTCTGATGCTCAGTAATGGCACCTGCTTTAATAAGAAAAGAGGCGTGAGTGGGATGTTCATTCTCTGCCTCACAGACCCTCACCTACCTCTCCTTTAAATATTGCATGCTTCACTGATGATCTGTGGCATTTCACAAACCATGCCCAATCACCTCAGTAATGGCACCTGCTTTAATAAGAAAAGAGGCGTGAGTGGGATGTTCATTCTCTGCCTCACAGACCCTCACCTACCTCTCCTTTAAATATTGCATGGCTTCACTGATGATCTGTGGCATTTCACAAACCATGCCCAATCACAGTAATTTCATCAGTTAAGCAGCTATTTGTCTTCTCATCCTTTCTTGCAAGGAGATAAGGTATAACCCACTTTCTAGTAGAAATGCAAAAGACATTAGTCAAAAAAGTAAGTAATGTAATGTTTAGAAAAGCAAATGATAAAAATCTGCACAACTGGGTAAATACTACTTATTTCTCTTAATTTTTGAGAGAATCAAAAATTGGTTCTGGGTAGCAATGAGGTCTTTGAAGGAATTAAAGACCTTGATTTTTTATTCCACATTTTATTAGTGCATTATAATTATGCATAGTGGTGGTATTCATTGTTACATATTTGTACATGTGAATGATATAACAATGTAATTTTGTCCAAAACTATTCCCCAGTATTTCCCCTTTTCCTCCATGCATCCTTCTCCCTGTTTCATTTCCTCTGCTTCATTGGAAATGCCTTTTCATTTTATCTCATATACAGGATAAACAATACCTACACCAATGTTCATGTGAAAGCATGGTAACATGAAAATTATGCACTAGGATCTAAGTCCATTTAGCATCATCAAACAATGCTAATAGTATAAGAACCAGTTTTCAAGAAATGGCACACCTAAAACTGCATTTAACCTTCAAGGCTATTAGCAACAGCAACAAAATCAAAATGAAAAACAAATCTTATAAAAAATTAATACTGTAGATATTTTAAAATAAGAAATTTTCAATTTCCTGAACTCTATAGTCATATTTTTTTCTTGTGGTGCTAGGGATTGAACCCATGGCCTTGTACATGGTAGGCAATTGCTCTAACACTGAACTATATCCCCAATTCCATATTAATTGTTCTATAAATCTTTAATAACCCTAGTAGTTCAAAAATATTGTGACATTATTTTCAATCTGCTAGAGTCATTTATATGCTATTGAATATAATGTTATATTTATGTTCTATGAACACAAAATACTAATAATGAGATAAATAACATAGTACAAGTTAGTTGCAATTTTGAAGTCTTAATAAATCACATTATATTTATCCATGATTCTTAATTGAAAAATGCAAGAACTCTTTCTTTCTCTGTTCAAGATTTAAGATGTAAACTACCTGACAAAAAGAGTAAGTTCTGTCTGTTAGTTATATAATAGTGTTCTGTTGCATTAAAAAAAAAAAAAGTATGCTTCGTCCCCTTTATGTGTGATTTTGCTTTCTGCATTTTCATTTGCCTGTACTCAACTTCAGTTTAAAAATATTGAATGGAAAATTTCAGAAATAAACAGTTCACAAGCTTTTTTAAAAAAAAAGTATGCTTCTAACCAAATAGGTTTCACCTAATTAGACTGAACTAAAAGGCAAAGTCTAGATATGAAATGTTGTTTGTTATTCTTGATTAACATGTTTATTCACAATTCTAAAATCCATCCAATGCATACTTTCCCAAAAATAAAGAGAATGTATTCAGTAAATAAAACCCTGGGATTTCCATGAATATAGGTCCAGAATTTAAATCTCATGATAAAAAGGCACACTTTATAAAGCCTCAGCAGAAAACTAAGACTGAGCATTTTTATGTATTACATAAAATCATTTGAAAGTCCTATATTTTAAAGCCTCCCTATTGTCTTTGTTTAAATCAAGTCATAGCTCCACAGAGCATTTTTCCAAACATCACATTTGTTGTTCCAAGCCATGGATGTATAATATCTAATACGTAATTTTCTTTGACTTCTGGAAACTGGACAAACCCTAGAGTCGGGCTCCAACTCAACTGAGAGAAGAACTTGTCAATCAGGTGAAAGAATAAACACATAAAGTGCTCAGCACAAAAGCCAGCAGGTACTGTGTGCTTCGAGACTGCGAATGCCTGAGGAAAAAGGACCTAGAAGGAAGAAAAGAGGCAGAAGAGTAGGAGAACTGGAGCTCAGCAGAAAAAAACTGGCAAGGCACCTAAATTTAGCCCTGCACCTCTGCTCTCTCTCCTCCCTCTCCTAGGTAGCACTAGTGCACCCACACCTCAAGGCAGGGAGTGCCCCCATACTTGTCATTCCTTGCAGATCAGAACTGATCTTTTAGAGAGAATGTGCTCTCAAGCATTTTCTCCACCATCAGGAGACATGGCTGCCTCCTCTGCTCCCAGGGATGGAATCCCACACTTCATCTCCAAGTTCAGACATGGGAACTCGCCCCCCTACAGGCATCGTAGGTATTAATTAACAGGTGAAAAAACCCTGGGAATCAGTGGCTGCTTGTCTAGCGTCTGTAGTTCTAGCTCTGACAGCCTATTTTGCCTAACTTTAATTCCCATTCTACGCTCTGTTGTTTTACTGACAGCTGCATGAACACGGAGGGCAGGGCAGATACACTTTATTTAAAAGAAAAATATGTGTCCACATACATGCATGTATATACATGATTTATTATAAATCAAGCAAAATTTTAAAAGGATATCCTATCTGAGGTCTCCATACCCTTGAAAATTCTATTTACATCTTCTAAAGGTGACCTGAGGCGCTTCCTCCCTGCCAGGCTCCCTGTGTTTCCCCACAAGAGTTCTAGAAAGGGCACATTCCTCACAATGCTTCTTCTCTAAGTGGGGTCAACAATTCAGGCAGGAAAACATGCAGCTCACAACTTGACAGCTAAGGAGCAACTGATCTCCAACTGTCTGATTTAAAAGTCATATCTCTAAAAAAGAAGATTTTGAAAAGGGATAGTGACTAGCAGCGAAGGCAGAAGCCCTGAGCAATATTCCCTGCCTTCCTCTGCCTGGTGTGACGTAAGTATGACACTCGCCTCAGTATGACTCAGTTTCACCATCCATAAAGATAGAGTGGTATTTTACACCTGTATTATAATAGAAATGCACTTTCAGGTCATCAGAAAACACAGATATTTGTACTATAAATACTCTGATTTTCTCCTTAACCTTTTTTTTTAATTTTTGATTCATTAATTCATATTCTTTAATACAACTGAAAATATTTATGAACATTTCTCACAAAAACTTTTCAGAAAATGCAAAAATTTGAAAACGTGGATAATTTTTTTCAGAAAAAGCATACGAAATGCTGGCTTATTCTCAATAGGCAATAAAGATTTTATGATGCACCTTTGAGTAATTTAATGTTTACATGTATATAATCTCTATTTGATAATACAATTAGCTAAATCCCCTTTCATTAGGAAAAAATGTTTAATCAGAATATTCCTAGCTAATTAGTAGATGTATAACCACTTACAAAATTAAAACCTAGAGATGCTGATTTATAATATCTGCCAACACAGAGTTAGTTTATACCTTGGACTACATATTTTCCAATCAATAGTTCTGTTCATCCCTTTGAGAAACTAGGAATATTTATGAGCATTTTGCATTTTTATGAACATTATGGATTTTCTTCCTTTACAATTTCCCCACCTTTGCTATGACTGGAAAATCATGATTTTCACTTTCTATAACAATATTTCTTTCTCTCTTTAAATGGTACATTGTCATACAAATATTGTTGAGTTGTTACTTTACAATAATTCCCAAGAAGATATATGGTAAATAAAGGAGTGGAAAACATATCTATTTCAGAATTAACACAGTACCTTAGACTCATGAACTCCATTCTGGACTCATGCAAATCAACAGAAGTTCTGATGAGGAAAGACCTAAAAACTAGACCTAAGTAAAAGTATATTAAGACATTATGCTATTTGGGATTTGCCCTAGTGAAATTTAAAATTTAATTAAGGCATGATACTAGCAAATATGTAATAATTATAGAACAATGAAGAGAAATTTTGTGGCTTCAACTGTTAGAAACATTGGCCAAATAGGTAGATAATATGTAGTTTCATACCTGTACTTAAGTGCCTTAATTGTTTTGTAGTAAGAGTCTTACATTTATGAAACATAGCATAAAGAAAAATATAAGAACTATTTGTCACTTCTTAAATAGGATTCATACAGTTACCTACTCCCTCTTTCTCTATACATATTTGGTCTTTTTGAATCTCCTTTCCACTCATACCTCCCTACAATCAATTAAAAGACTCATTCAATTCTCTTCTTCTCTAAGTTATGCAGTACTGTTCCAAGTGTCTTCCTATTTTATTTATTGTGTAGGAAATTCTCTCTTCCCTTTGCCCCCACGACAGGGTAATATATTGAAGGAAAGAATGCTTCCCTTGGACTCAGAAAGTTCTAAAATCAAATCCTGGCTCCAACAGGTACTACCTGTGAAACACTGGAAAGTTTACTTAACCATCATAAGCCATCATTTCTGCCATGAAATACGGTGTAGGAACACATAAACTCCTAGAAACTTTTATTTTGAGACTAATATTTAATACATGTGCAAAAGTCAGAGCTCTTCTTTTTAACCTTGGTTCACCTTTCATTTCTTCATGTCTCTGTTTCTCAAATGTTCATTAACGCATCCTGTCTATGTATATGTCTATGTCTAGTATAAGAGTTTAAACCATTGAAGGCACATTAATGACCAAAAATTATTTATGAATAATTATTATGTACAATGCTTTATACATAATAAGTATCCAATAAATATTAATAGTTGACTAGCTAAATACCATATGGTCATGTAGCTCCCAATAAAGAGAAATACCATCAAGTAAATGAATCACTCATCATGTTGAGATTATAGATAGGGACATAGAAATAATCTAATAATTATTGTCTACTAATAGATACATACATTCTGAGTAGGTGTTATTTTAAAGCAACTTAAGATTTTTGTAGCTGTCAAACATAAAAATTAATATATAGAAAATTAAAAATATACATTTTGTGAATAATCTAAATATCACACTGAAAATCTTTTAAGTAAAACATTAATCTTGTCTGTATCAGAATCATACTCTTTCACACTTTCAACAATTCAAAATTACTTGTCAAAACTATAAAAAAAATTTTAAAAAAAAGAAGTATCTCAGAATACTAAATATTTGATGTAAAATTTTATGTTATATCTAATTTAATAAATCATTAGTTTAAAAAATTAACAAAATCTCATCAAATCTATTATATCACTTAAAATATCCTATCACATGGAATATAAAAGCAAATTAAAAATGTGTTTTGATATTAATTCACAGAGGCATAGAATTTCCTATAGTAATACTCTTCTTTTACAGAGGAAAAACATAACATGTTTGTGTAAGCCTGAATTTTTAGCATTCTTCAAGAGCTTTAATATATAAGTAGATTGCAGTATAAACACAACCAGAGGATGGTAATATAAAGTAACTGGTGGGACTGTTTTCCTCTAATATTAAACACCTTATTTGCAGTACATTATGTTTAGCTAGTTGTATGTCAGCCCAGCAAAATAAGAAGGGGGTTGTTCTGAGTTGTTTTATCTTGTTTTGTTTTTGCTTTTTAACAAAGTGAAACTGAGACTTAAAAATACAGTTTGAGTTGGTAGTGAAACTAGCAGACATAAAACCATTTTCTGCACATCAAACCAGAGGACTCCACTAAAGTGTCACAGCATCTCCATTCCCATTTCTATGTCCAAAAAGATAAATGGTATCATAAACACAACATACTAAAGAGTCATAAAAGTTATCATATGTGACTGTTATAATTATGTGTACATACACACACATATTTTCCTAAATTACTTTCATATTTAGTAAGGCTGAAGTCGTTAGCTTTTTCTATCAGAAATTACAAATAACCACCGGAAAGTAAAGGGCTGACCATTCTCTTTCTTATATCTAAGTTCTAACAACTCTTGGGTGACAATTTTCTCCTGGAAACTTCAATCAAATATAAGCACAAAACATTCTTGTCTGATTTTGCCATGCTTCGTGAGCAAGTTAAATAAAAAGTCAATAGAAACCACCATGTGTAAGAGAGGACGTTCGAAGGGAGTGTTCCAGCTAAGGTGACACCTGCATTATTACATCTGCCAGAAGTTTGTGGCTGCAGGGAAATGGCCAACTTTACTGAGCTCAATTTAGCACTTGAATGCCCAAGTGGAACTCGACAGGCTTGCCCTAGATTGTTTTTCTCTAAGCAATAGGCATGTCTATGATTTTCAGCACTCACCAATGGGCATAGTTTATCACACTGAACACAGTGATGTTCAGATGGAAATCAGATCCTTCAAAACCACACTTTACTCTTCTTTACTACATTAACTATAGCAGTAACTGGCAGTGAAGGCAGAAGAGAATATTAATATTATCAGAATTAGTTTTAAAAAAACCCATGAAGTCTATAGAACATTGGATAAAAGAAATTTCTGCATAATTTATACACAAACCCATTAATTATGCCAACAATTAATAGAGAAAGCCAAACCTTAGCTTCCAAACTTATGTGCTATAAACTGCATTTCATTGGTTCTGTGCCCTAGTTTTGAACATCTAAAATGGGTGAAAACAGATTCTTTTTAAACATTCATCTACAAAAATACCAACATAAATAGCAGCATTGTGCATAAAAACCAGAGAGCAAAATGGACCGTTCCAGGAAAATTGCCCAAATTGAATGGAATGCAAAAGAACAAACAATCATCATATATGGCAGAAAATCTTCCATTTGGTAATTTAACATCAGAGGCTGGCTGACTTTAAGCTAATCACTGGAAGGATTCAAAATTTAATGCAGCTTAGTTTTAGTCAGTAAAAGAGAAAAATTCTACAAGTTAGGCAGGTATAATAACATCCTTGAGCTGAATGTATCAGTCATAAATAGCTAAAGAATCCAAAAACCAAAATAAAATAATTAATTTTAGAATAACAGGCAAAGGAATTAGCAGATGCTTAAAGCAAGCAATTAGTACTCTCACAATTTTTTTCGTGCCTCTGTGTGTGTGTGTGTGTGTGTGTGTGTGTGTGTGTGTGTGTGTGTGTTTAATGTAATGGTTATCTTACAATCTAAACCTTCTACTCCAAATTGATATTACAAATAAAAATGGAGTGTAAAGTTCTGAAGCTCTATTATAGACCACTCCCTTCCTTACTTATGGCACTAGCAATCCAACTGAGAAAACTTACACCTGTGCTTTTCTATTAATTACAAATATAGTTGAAATATTTATCCTGTTTGCTGGTTCTATAGTGATAGGACTATCACCCTTTTATTGACTGCCGTTGCTGTACTGAAAGTGTCTGTTAAGTGTCATCTGGTTTCTTCAAACATAGTTATATACTTAACATATCAAATACTAGAGGTTAAATATCAAATATTCCAGGTTCTTGAGTACCATTCAGGTTTGATCCCAATTTTGTCATTTATTAGTATGTGATACAGAGGAAGCTGCTGAATTTACTATCAATCACATTAAGAAATTGCAAACTTAATCCTGTGGAAATATCAAACAAAACAGTGTGGTTTGCACAGTACTTGATATGTAGTCCAAAAATTCAGTGATTATTATCTTACATTTGGAAGACATTCAGAATTACTGAATTGAATCAAAACTAAAGTTTTTATATTAACAGAGTTCTAAATTCATCCTTTTGTTACAACAGAGAATAAGCTATATCAGGAGAACCTAGTTCATGAAGACATTTGAAATATGTATTTGATTAGTGATACTTATACTTCCTTTCTCCAAGCTGAGGTTTTTTGCAAGACTAAGGTTAAATCTATGTGGTAGTACAGAAAAGAACTATAGGAAATATTTTTATAATTTTTAATATCTCAAAATTATATAGTTTCCTATAAGTGAGTATTTATGGAAATGTTATACAGGAGAAGTATAAGGTATAAAAGTCAGGGTTGGAAGGATGAGTGAGTACAGGAAAGACACACAAACTGGAGTTTGGATGGTTAAGCAGTGAAAACCAATGGATAGAGCTCATGTACATGTTGCAGTTTCACTAAAAATTCTGATAGTCTTAACCTTTCTCAAACTCCTTGCTGGGTGATCTGCTAATGTGAAGTTAATACATCTTTGATAAATATTAATCATCTAAAGTCCAGTGATATGCATGAAAAACTGGAACCCTGCATGACACAATTCACACCAAGTTGAGTAAAGAGAAACTTCCGAATCCTAAAGAAGTAGACTGTAAATGTTATCACCCTGGGTTGATTAATGTCACTATACTAGTTTATAAATTCAGGGGACAACCTGGAATGGTCAACTTCCCTAGCATGCCTTTGGGCAGCAATAAACAATTTAAGAGGAAAAAGAAAAAGTCAGTGAACTCAAGTGGGAAAGAGAAATTTTTTTCCTGAAGCCATCTGAATAATGGTTATCCCCTAAATTTTAAAAATGGATATTGCTCTGAAGGTCTTGTGAGGGCTACCATTGCTAAACTCCTGGACTGGAGACTACAAACTGAGTTCTGATGTGGGTCCAGAGCCAGGATACTAAGTTGATCATAATATAGCCTATCTATCTTGACCAATCACCCTAAAGAAGGTTGGGATTTCATGAAATATGTTTATCTCCATCCTTCCACTTTTTCACAAGCATAGAAATTAGTCATTTCCATAATGCCTACCTTGCAATAATCATTGTTTCATTTCCCCTATATCTGTCTATGAACATTCACATATATTCTAAATATGAGAGTATATTCATTTGGCAGTCAAATTCTAGACTTCATTTCAGATGATTATATGTAAATATAAGTCACAGATTGACCATCAGTGCAAGTAATATTCTCATCCTCTCCTGAAGAATGTTTGTTGGTTTTTAGAAGAGCACAAACATGACGAACAACTGTAGAGTGAGAATTTTGGTTCATTAGCATAATAGAGTGCTATTGATCTTTTGTATCACTAGCTCTCATTGCTTCTTTATAAAAATAGGTCTGGCATTAAAATTAGGAGCAATACTTCATAAATAAAGTTAAGAAATGATACATTGCAAAATAAATAAATAAATGCAAATTGTGACTGGTAAAATGAGTCTTCAAATGCATATATTTGAAGTCATGAAATAATTTTTATAATGTAAGTGGTATTTTTATTTTCAGGAGAAGAAAGGAAAAATCTTAGGCACTCATCATGTGCCAGGATTGCTTTACAATTATATCATTTAAGCTTCACAACAAAACTACGAAGAAGACATTAGCAGGAAGGATATGAAGCAAGAGGAGGGAGGTAATGCGTCTGTGATTCCACAGCAGGTGGGCCTGCACAATGATCTGTCTGGCTCCATTGCCCCTGCCCCTTATAGGTACAAGGAAGGAACTTAGCCCATGTCTAGCATTCTATGCTCATCCTCTAACTTTCTCCTCTTCTCCCAGTAAGATCCCCATTTACCTATTTCCCCAGGGACCCATGTGAAAAGTGCAAAGGGACGTGGGCACATTGATACAAGAGTGGCTGGGATTGGAGAATTTTAGGGTCCTCTCAACACATATCAAATACATAGCTACATCCTGGGCCCACATCCAGAGCCAGACTTACCAACACAGGAGAAGCTGAGATCTTGAAATTCAGTAAACCACAAAGAAAAAGCAAATGTAAAAACAATAACTAGTTTTCTCAACCCTCTCCCACCTAGAAATACATAAGTCAGCTATATAATGCCATCCATGAATATAAGGAGCTACAATTACTCTGAGAGCAGTAGAGACCCTAAGAAGAAACCTCTCTGGAGATTTTGAAGCCGGAAAAATAAAGGACAAGACTTCGTGGTCCAGGCTCATGGTTGAGGATAATCAAAATACAGCAAGGAAGGTCATTCATGACTTTCAGCTCTGTGCACTTAAAATCCAAGCTGCCCAATTTTGTTTTCTTTTCAACTTCAGACCCCTATGTGCCACGGTAGGATTGAGACAGCTAGCCTCAGTGGCCATCCATTCTTTTCATTTATCTAACACTTCTAAAGAGCAGTCATTATCATAATACTATGTATGTACCAACAACTCTCCAAAAAAAAGAAAAAAAATGAAGTCTCTGTCAGATAATAAGTTCAAACATTAGGTTTACTAATGCCATGAATCATCTGTTGACTTTCACTCCAAATTGTCTTCAGCTTTTGTTACATAATAGTATTTTAGCCTCCCTTAATCAAAACAAACTTACAAAGAATGTAAATAATATTTAGAATCTTTTACATTATTAAAAACTCCATACATAACAGTGCTTTAAATGTAGATCATTACGAAGATACAAAATAAGTGCCTTTATTTACAAATACATTTATGTCAGCAAATAGAAAATGAAAAACATCAAATTATCAGCTATTAAATGCAACAGAATGTGGAAGTCAGAAAGATATTATAAGTGATCTGTGGCAGTAAACTGTTCTAATCCTCCAAGGACCTTTTTTACTATCAATATACACTTATTTCTGCTTAGTATCTCAACCTGCCTTCTGGCTGTAACAAAACTATTCAATTAAAACATTAAATTTGTCCAAAAATCAGAATATACATCAAGTGGAAATTAAATCACAATAACATCTGCTCTCTTCCAACCCAAGTCTCTTGTACTGTTACATCTGGCACTCTGTAAGTTTCTAGCACCCTCATGTGGTTTAATTGGAGTGATTTCATAGGCATTTGAAATCAGGTGCCTTAAATTGAACAGTAGAACAGGCTATAATTCAACATGGAAGTTCTACTGGCAGCATAAACCAGAAAAGGAAACCTTAAGTCAGCAAAATTCTAAGATGAATGTATAGGCTCAATTCCTAACTTATTTGCTATCTACTGCTCATTTTATGTGATCTCTAGAAAGGATGATTTACAGGCAACTATAGCTAGTTTCATCTTTGTCAAATAGGAATCCCCAATGTTCAAAATCAAGCATTTGACATGGGAAATTGTTGAATAAAGAAATACCTAATTTTGCTTAAAAATAAAAGCAGGTGCTTTTATTTCCCAGTTTGTGTACATCTCAATGAAGCCAATACAGCAACCCAACTATTGTCTTAGTTGCTAAATAGGTGAGTTACCCAGGCTATGAAAACTTCCACTGTCCTCAACAACATTGTAACTAATAAAACTTTCTATATTTTCACAAATCATTTGAGAACAATTTAAACGCAATTTTTTTTTCCTTCTCTAAACATATCCCTAGGCTGGTTCTTTTCAAAAAGAGATTATCTCCGGCCT
This sequence comes from Tamias sibiricus, assembly GCA_025594165.1. Taxonomy (NCBI): domain Eukaryota; kingdom Metazoa; phylum Chordata; class Mammalia; order Rodentia; family Sciuridae; genus Tamias; species Tamias sibiricus. The sequence goes on from CM046660.1 coordinate 84,303,267, forward strand.
TCTTAGAGGGGAGAAAACTAAAGAAGACCCTACTGTCTGTTCTTACTTTGGAAATGAATGCTCCTCTTATCAAAGATATATGTTTAAAACAGATCTAAGATGTCATAAGCTTGAGTTGCCCCAGCAAGCAGTCTTCCCATGAAAAAAATTAAAAACAGGTTTTAAAGTACTGACATTATCAGAATATTCTCAACATGAAATGAAATTTAAAAATAATTGGTCATGAAGGAGATAAAAATGTAAATGAGGAAGAGGTAAGGAGTCTATCAACAGAAACTCACATGTGGCTTATTTGTATGCTGAACTAAAAGTTCCACAGTTAAAAACATCAGTAGGATACAAGAGAAAGGCATTTTCTCATCAATATATATCAAATGTATAAGTTGATATCAAAAAAGTAAAAGTATGGGCTGGGTTTGATATCAAAAAGTAAAATAGCTCAGTGGTAGCATACTTTCCTAGCATGTGTGAGGCACTGGGTTCAATTCTCAGCACCACATATGAACAAATGAATAAAATAAAGGTCCATCAACTAAAAAAAGTACTTAAAAAAAAAGTAAAAGTTGGCTTCATATCTTGAAAGAAAATTTATAAAAACTAGGAATATTATTCATTTAATTGCTGATTAATAAAATTTAAATCTGCATAAGTTTTGGTAATTAAATAACACATTCAGTACTCACTTCAGCAGTACATATACTAAAATTGAAACAATACAGAGAAGATTAACATGGCCCCTGCACAAGGACGACACACAAATTCGTGAAACATTCCATATTAATAAATAAATGAATAAATAAATAAATAAATAACACATTCAGACATGTAACCAATTTTTGTAAATTTAAAGGACCTCCTAAAATCATCACTATATTTGCTGACAAGAGTGGAGGTAGAAAATGACTAGAAATATTAACAGAAATCTTTCAAAAATAATATCTGAAAATTTGCCACTTGTGGCTATTACTTTCCAATGTCAGTACTACCTACCTCACTGAAGCAGAATTTTGGCTAAATGTGTAAGAAATAAGAAGACTCTTCAGAAACTGTACAGAAGCCCTGTGCAGGGAATCAGGGCAAGACTGGCTTACCTGTTGAGCCCTTTCAGTGTCTTTTGCATGTTTAAAATGTCACGCATCTTGTACAAAAACCACCTATCAATGGATGTGAGCTTCTCGATCTCATCAAGGGACATGTTGTCTTCCAAGGCCTGCCAGAAGGAGAAGAGACACTTTCTTTGGCAAACATTTATAAATGTCTCATTTGGTTGGAAACAGAGAGCAGCCATTCCTGTCCATGTTGTTTAGAGAGCTGGAGGCTATCCACCTAGACATGAGGCAAGAAACTGACCTCATTGACGTTCCTAAAGATGCTGCCAACTACGTCTATGGAGAGCAGACAGAGCACATGCCTGCTTTGAGCTGTTAGACTGGCGTGTGCTCAGGGCAGTCACCCTAACACGTTCTGGCTCCAGATCCTCTTAATTCGAATGGGTTACCAATTATATATGTTCACATTTGGTACAACTCTTTGGAATTAATAGAATGTCTTGAAATTATAGTTAAGTCAAATTGGTAAGAAAATCTGGAATCAGTATAATAATTGTTTAGCTTGTGTTTATGACAGTTATACTTCAGCAAATAGCATATTTTTATGCCCTCATTCTAGATTCACACAAATATACAAGAGTCAGTGAGAATCCATGGGTTGGATCTGACTTGGTGTTATTTCTCTAGAATATCGCTTGGCAGAAGACTTCTAACAGAAAATTATTCTGAATCAGTTACTATGACTTTTGTGCTAAGACAAGCATTTTACAAAATCATAACACTTCTTTCAGAACAATGTAGTAATAACTTAGGTTCAATAGGCAGCTCAACCTTTTCCTCAAGTTCTCTTTAGCAATTTTTCAAAAGTAAAATTACAACTATGTAATTAAGCAGAGTGGAAAATGCACCTGAAAGAAGAGATAAACACTTAAAACCAAAACCTTTATATGCAAAAGCTGTCTATTATTATTTTGTATATTTAAATATATACATATGCATGCATATACACACACAAATACACCCAATGAAAAATAATAACCTTATATACTTCAAAACCACTTATTTTAGAATGATACCCTATATTTTTAAACCTCACTAGGAAACATATGTAACTATTACATATAGTGATGTTGCTATTATATGTCAACCAAGGAAGTTAAGTTTCCTTAAAGCTACTTATTTCTAGTATCAGAGACATGATTATAAGTGGTGAGATATAGCATGACTCACGATTCTATCGACCAGAGTAAGATGACATCTAAGGGGAACACACAAAGTCATGTTCATTTCCTAAGTCCATTTATGTCTTTTTTACTTAACTCTTCCTGAAACTATAGTCAGATTTCCCAGGACTACAATCTGTCCTATTTTCCAAGTGATTGAATGTATGATCAACACCATCATCGGGTGGGTAGAGCCCTAAGATCCTTATGCTTTTGACAGATCATGAGACTGTCACCCGATCCTGCACACTGCAGGAGGACCTGGAATCCTCCAGTCATTTCACTGTGAGAAAGGACACCTTCCAGTCACACCCACGGTTTCTAACAGAAATTAAAATCCCGTCAGTCTTGGGACTTCACACACAGCAGCTTTGCCACGTGATGCCGCTGTAAGGAAATCCAAATTGACCCCAGACACGTTCGAGGTTGTTTTACTGTTCTAAAAGTAAAAAAAAAATAAAAATAAAAATAATGCCCTGTATTCTCCCCAAATCAAAAGGGGTGATGATCTAGTCATCCTGAAATAAGACTGCTGCAAAAATCAGACCTCAGAGCAAGTTGCCCTTTTCTAAGAATCATGAAAGCAAGTGAAGATTTACACACTCCCTTCATTCTTTTTCCCCCTTCAACTCTCCACAATCCTCACACTCTTTGTCAAAATCACCAAGTTCCTGGTTGCTGTGGAAATGAACAGTAATGATGACCTCTAACAAACAGAAACCAGCTCCTTCTCCTGGCACTCTGGCAGACAATAATTTATATCTCAGACGCTACACTCCTTGCTTGTACATAGGGTACTCTGTACAGGAACGAAATTCCACACATTTGCCCTGAATTCTCATCCTTTATAAGTCTGTTAGAAAAGAATGAGAGATTTGCTTGAGTTTTACAGCCTGGCCGGGAACTTGGAAATGCTTCTCTTTTTCATCTGCCTCAAAGTGGCAGAAACATGATTGCTAGACTTAAAGGAAAAATCCATTTACTCTCCTTTGCCTGAGGGGAAAAAAAAAATTACACACACACACACACACACACACACTTTCACATACAAGAATATCATGGGTTTCTTTTTAAATAAAAGACTAAAATAGGAAAAATATATAAAGGTGAGATGGCTTTTTGGCACCCCAGAAAAATGTTGATTTTGAAACTTAACATTGAAAAGTGCTCATCGAAAGATAATAGTATATCTCGATAGTACTTAAATATTCTGCATATAGAAACCATAAGAGCGAGGAGAACACATATTAAATGCAATGAAGAAATCATCCCTTCCTCTTCTTCCCTTTCCCTCCAGGGCTCTCAACATATGGACATACAAGTTGAAGTGGGTTCAAAATCATAAACAGCACTTTTCTGTTGCTACAAAGGCAAATTATTTTAAAGTCATATTTCCTCTTTAAATGTAAAATTCATATTTTCATCAACTCATCCCACATGCACACACACACATAAAATGGTCAGCAGAGCTTTGGAGATGGAGCATGGTTTGATACTGTTGAAGGATTAATGCCTGCGCTTCTTTAAATGTCAAAAAGCCATTCAGGGATTTCTGACCAGACAGATTCCAGCTGCCCAAGTCACCTTTTATAAAATCAGATGAGCTGAAACTCCAAAACCCTAAGCACAGTAAATATGAAAGGAGATTAATATGGCATTTAATTTGCATAAAAAGGAACTAGTGGGTGGAAGTGGAAATGTGGGGCTTCTTTGTTCTAAAAGTAACACCAATAAAATAATTACATGGAAAAGCCTATAATCATGGAGAGTTTTTTTTTTATAGTCAGTTGTTGTTGTTGTCTAAACACAGAAGAAAGCAAATAATTAAGATTATTCTAGGGTCTTAGGTAGCAAATACTCAATGATAGCCTTGTATGCATCTTCCTTTCTAAAACGCAGTTTTACACATTTTCAAGGAACAAGTAATGAAGGAGATAGGAGAGGACAAGTCAATATTGTCAAATCTACTTAAGAGCATAGCTACTATATATACTAAAAAGAAGGGACATTTTATCTATGTGCTAATCCTTTAAAACTGCAATGTGCCCTTAAGTCCAAGCTTAAAGTCAAATTAACAAAGCATCATTTTTCATTAATTACAGAATATTTGATGAAATCCATGGAGGACTCCAGTCTTCCACAGAAGTCTCTATTGAAGAGAAGTAAAATTTTTCCCAAAATCCATAAATTCCTGACCATATTCTAAAATAAAATAAAATAGCTCTGGGCCCCTCCTAACATATTACCTTGGCGATGGCATAGATGCGAGTGCTGGATGGTTCTGCCAGCTCTCGTCTGAGATCCAGGTTGGATGGCCACTCTTTGTTCATTGGGAGACGGGAAGTGAAGCCATCTACTGATGGGTGGCACATTCGTAAAGCCTTCTGGAAACTTTCCTCAAAAGGTGCGACCAATAGCCATGACCTGGAAAGTACATATGAGATATCATAATAAAAGAATATATATTTTTTAATTCATTACAGATTTGGATGCAGAATATTTTTCCCAAGATGTTTAAGAATAAAATTAAGTGAGAGCATGCTCAAATTTTGGGGCACTTTTTTTAGTTCTTCTTCCCCTTTCTCCATGGTTTTGGTATAATGAGTCTTTAACAGTCTTCTGTTAGAGAATTCAGCTGTATTTGCCTATACCTGCTTTGAACCATAAACCTTAAAATAAAGAGTAAGTGACCAGAGTATACAGACCCTTCCTCAATAAGTTCTTGCTTTTATGCCAATGTCCTTTTTGACAGAAAGCAAAGAAAGAGAAAACAGATGTATTAACGCAAAAACAGAACTATTTTTAAATGAGTATTAGTATCCATGATGGGTTGGCTTTCTTAAAAGCATTAATATTAATAGAACCTTGAGAATCATAACAAATACTGATGGATTATGATTTTAAATATAGATGGAGGCTAAATTCTCCATGGCAAATTCAATGTGTCTTCCCACAATCTTTACAACTAATAATACACTAATCAATTAGAAAAACCATGTGGTGATTTAGTTTGAACAAGTTACAAGTTGCACCTTGCAACTTACCCAGTAATTTTCATTAGATAAACATTGTCTTTGATACTTTACATGGAATAATAGATTGCTATGCATTTTTTGGACTTCAATTTAAAATAATAACAGTCATAATGCTGCCCTCAGTAAATTTCCATGAGTCCTCAAATAGATTTAAATTCCCATTAATGTCAGCTTAGGAATCATCAAATCCATTGTGTGACAAGATACATACTCAAAATACACTACAGCAAAACAGATAAACTTTTCACACTGTTTCAAAATTTAATTATAAATAAGGGAAGATTCATGATAATATGGATAAACACAGTGTTGGTTCAATTCAGATATCCAATTTGCAAGTCATAATGATATCTTTAAAAATTAGGCAATATATTTATACTCTGTATAGCTCAGGCATGGAAGCGACTGCTAGAAATCCATTATTTTATGGGAGCATAAAACCAAGAAAATATTTTTGAGGTATTTAATAAAATTTGAAGTATTATCCAATTAAAACTTAGCCCTAAAGAAACTAGTCCTATAGATAACTCTCCATATATATTTACTAGTTGTACAAAATTGTGTATGGAATCCATTCAATAAGAAAGCATACCTATATAATAAAGGCATGTATAACTTCAGCTTATTATTCAAAATATGTGCTTTTTTTAAAAAAATATTTTATTTATTTGCTTTAGTTGTACACAACCGTTTATTTGTATGTGGTGCTGAGGATCGAACCCAGGGTGTGTGCATGCTAGGCGAGTGCTCTACTGCTGAGCCACAACCCCAGCCCCAAAATATGTGCTTTTTAATACTTTATGTTATTAAAATTTACTTTCATTAAGTGAAATTTTCACCATTTTCTGTAAAGTAACTATCTTGGCCTTCCTTGACATTATTCTTGTACATTCTCATAGCACCTGTATGTACATAACTGTATTTTTACTTTTACCACAGATTAATTCATATCATATTTGTTTCTGTTTATAAATTCTGAACTTACCAACTGCAGATAATGCATCACAATTATCTACAGTTTATTCACTGTTGTATCCTCCCAGTGTCTTGCATGTGGCAAGAATTCAGGAAATGTTTGCTAACTTGAATTGAACTAAATGTAAGGTGTTAAATATTCACTGGCAACAAAACTTCCTCAGATAATAAGTCCCAAATGAAAAGGTTACAAAATTCACTCAAATTCTTTGGCCTGCATATTTTACTGTGAATATTATGAAAAAGAACATTTCCCACAAAGTGTAAACTAACAGTTGTTTATTTGACTGAAACACCACCAATGCAGCTTTTCATGGAATTGGAATTCTAATTCTATCGTGCCTTGAAAAGCATAATAGGAAAAATGAGATTTAAAATGCATGTGGAAGTGGAAAAACCACCACTTGGTGTTTTACAACTAGAAAGATATTTTAATTTAAAAGGTCAAGTTGTTGCTTATCTTTCATTATTTCAAAATATTCCATTAATATCTTGAAAATTAAGGAAACCAAAAATAGTAATAATTCTGCTTTCATGTATGAATATGACAGACCAGTAAAATGACTTTTTTTTCTTTCCCTAAATTGGTTATAGACTTAAACTTTATTCCCTGTGATTAGTGGCATGTATTTCTGAATGGCTTGTCTGACTTTAGGCTATACTCTGTGTCATGTAACAATGAATTCCTATATGGAAGTATATATTATAAATAACCTTTTGCTTCACACTCAAACCAGCCTAGATACCTAGACGTAGTCTATATTCCTACACTGCAGAACAGATGAGATAGATATAAAGTAAGACAGACAAAAATATAGACAAAAATTTGATCTTACTGTTATTCAAAAAATCTCCTCCTAAGCAACATTTATGAATATAATTTAATAATGATATTAAGGATGGATTATATTTTGAGGCCTTTACTATAACTCTAACTTAAAAGATATTGCTAAGGGGCTGGGGTTGTGGCTCAGTGATAGAGCATTTGCCTAGCATGTATGAGGCACTGGGTTCAATTCTCAGCACTGCATATAAATAAATGAATAAAATAAAGGTGTATTAACAACAAAAAAAATTTTTTAAAGATATTGCTAAACACTTTACATGTACTAATCCCATACTTTATAAGAACCCTACATGTGGGCTCATGGTTATGGCTGAGTGGTAGAGCACTTGCCTAGCATGCTTGAGCCACTGGGTTCAATTCTCAACACCACATTTGAATAAAATGAAAGTTCAACCACAACTAAAAAAAGAACCCTATGCATTAGGTATTGTCATGTCCATTTTGTGGGTATGATCCTGAGCCTCAGTCTTGCCTGAGAGTCTCTAGCCACTAAGTGATAGCTCCAAGAGTTACAACCAGTGGATTTGGTTCTAAGGTTCACGCTTTCTCCACTATGCCAAACCTCCTCCATGCAAAAGAGAGAAGGACTTAGTTGGAGGAGACAAGGGAGTGAATCTCAGAGGCAAGCATCTGAATTCCTTTCCTCCTTCTCACACAGAAGAGCACTGCATCTTTCAAGATGGAATAATCAAAATCTAACTTTAATTTCTAGTAGGGTAATGTAGACATTATGAAAATGTTTCTAAAGGTACTAAAAGTTTAGAACCTTTCCATGTAATGAAAGGAAGCATAATAATATTCCACTGTGCTCTTCTCTATTTAGAATGTTTGATCTGAAAGGTCAGTGAGACACCATTTAGTCCAACCCTCTGCTTTACAGATGTGGAAAGTTGAGGTCCAAGGAGATGAAAACCCCAATTCATAAGAATGGACTAAAGTTGAATTCTTAACCTCAGCTCAGAAATCTTATCAGTGCTCTCTGTTGTCTTTTATGTCATTTAACTTTCTTGATTTAGTTATAAAACATTTTGTAACTCTGTTATATTTATATGAACATGCATTTTATATATGTGTATATATCATATACCCAAATGCATGGCCTCACCTTCTGAGTAGAAAGACTCTGAATCCAGTAAAATGACCATGTAACAAATGCCTCACACTAAGATTAAAGAGAGAGATGCCCAACACTAAAGACGGAACGAAATTTCTGTGTGTTCTCCAATCAAGAACCCAGTCTCCAGACAACCTTAGGACTTTCAATGGTGTTAAGGATTTGACAAAATCACTGAGAACAAATACAAAATGGAAGAGGATGCCAAGGACTCACCTCTCCTACACTTTTCATAGAGCTACCAATTCGGCTAGATGTTCCATGGAAACGGTCAAGATCCCATCGAGGAATTTTGGTAACCATGTAATCCAGACTGGGTTCAAAGCAGGCTGACGTCTTTCCTGATACTACATTCTTGATTTCGGGAAGTGGGATTCCTAGGGCAATCTTTGCCGCAATGAATGCCAATGGGTAGCTAAAAAGAAGGAGACAAACTTTTTGAGATTTTTTTTCTTTTCTTTTTCTTTTGCACCATGAGTATTGAAAACAGCCCAAAATATTAATTGATCTTTCTTTTAAAATTCTGATATTATTCCACTTCAGTGCATAAGGCACTCCTGATTCTATGCTCTGCATAAATATTTAATAACCATTACTTAAAATAACATAAGTCATGATAAAGTACAGAGGCACTGAAGAATCTACTTTCTATGCCTTGCAGGCACTTCTACAGCTCCCAGCCTTCACCTCTTCAACCTGAGATCAATAGCTTCCTTGATAAATAAGGTTTGACCTCCACTTGTGTTTAACCTCCACTCAGATGAGAATATGCAAATGTTATTGTGAAAACAGTATTATCCATATCTGTAATTAGGAAGACAGTATAGTCAGCTGGTTCTAGCAAGAACTGTAATGGTAAGAAAATGGAGGAATTGCAAGTTTGGGTCCTGGCTCTGCCTCTGGGAACTCAACTATCTTCATCTATAATGTCAGTTTTTTGTTATTTTTATTTGAGAATATAATTCATAGAACTATAGAATTGAATATGAGTTCTTTAGTACAATAACCCATCTAACAGATGAAACCACTGATGAAGACAAGTGTTGTGCCCAAAGTCACATAGTCAGTGGAAGAACCTATACAACTTGCCTTGTATCACTCCATATAGCACTGTGTAGCTACATAAAAATTTATAGAAGTAAATATTTTTGTTCATTTAAGTTCCATGTAGTTAAAATGCCAGATGCTAAAGATATTAATAGAAACAAAAGGTTTTAATTAGCTTTGCCTCCTAATTATGCTTGCTAGCAGTTATAAAACAGAAGCAAATTTATTTATTTGGTTGCAAAATATACCTGTAGAAAAATCCTACATTGTTAAGCCTTGTGGAGTTTTTTTTTTTTAATTCATTCATTTATCTGAAAATAATAGATGGCATTGCATGCTTTTATCATGTTCAACATTGCTAAAATCAAAACAATATGTATCAAAGACTTGAATTGAGCAAACTATATTTTTTAATACTTGCTACAGGGCTACACACTTAAAGAATCCAGTTGAGCACTAAAATTAAGGATCAGTGTGCACTTTGCAACAACATCTGCAAAGTGCAATTAAGAAGCAGATTTTTCACAGCCTGTTTTGACCACCCAGATTTTATTAGTTTATGATTAGCCAGCAAACAAAGCCAGCTAGCAATACCGTTTGCTTCAATCTGGCAGCAAGCTCATTAATAACCATGTCTTTAGGGTTCCATGAATGATTTGGAGCTAACACACAGAAAGGAGGGATACTTATAAATGCAGCACAGTCTTCCACTAGGAGTCCATTTTCCAATTCTAGAGAATCTGCAAGAGGCATGGTCAGTCATTCTGATCTTACCCAGTGGCCTTTGAGGCCAGGGCAGAGCTCCGGGACAGTCTGGCATTCACTTCGATGATGCAGTATTCCATTGAGGTAGGATGGAGGGCAAACTGAATGTTGCATTCACCCACAATGCCCAAGTGGCGGACAACATTGATTGAAGTACGCCTCAGCATTTGAAACTCTGCATTGGAGAGTGTCTGGGCAGGGGCCACAACAACGGAATCACCTGTAAACCCAAGCAGCACCCATTATCTGGTGGTATATTTTAATAACCAACTTCAGTGACTTAGCAAGCCACTCAAATGATACAAGACACAGAACAATCAGTGAATTTTTTGGGAAAATAATTGTGTGTGTGTGTGTGTGTGTGTGTGTGTGTGTGTGTGTGTGTTAGAGAGAGAGGTATTCCTTCTGATTCTTGTTTTGTCTATATTATTCTGACACATTCCTCTATTTTTTTTGTGTGTGTGTGTGTGGTACTGGGGATCAAACCTAGGGCCTTGCACATGTTAAGCAAGTGTTCTACTGTAAGCTAAACCCCAGCAATCTGATACATTATTTATAGAAACCCTACTAACCTTGCCCAAGCTCATCTAGCTATGAAAACTTTAATCATCTACTGACTGGATTGACGTTTGCTTTTTCAACTTCCCTTCTCTTCATTCATCTCAAATTGTATCTCCAGTTCTTACTTCTATAGAATATTATCTCTCTTTTGCACAGCCTGACTCATCCATCTGTCTTCTGTATGTCATCCCTTTCCATTCTCATTGCTCTCCAATCATAGCCCTTGTATCTTCAATCTCACCATCCTTGGTCTCCATTCCTTCTGCCCACAAATATGCTCAAAGGTCCTCTGCTTCAGCAAGCCCATCTCCCAACATCACCAGACACACAGACTTTTCTCTCATTCTTTACATGACTAAACTTCTTGTAAGTTTACCAATTCTCCTTATCCCTCATTATGATATAATTCCTTACCATATGGCTCTCAAAACTAACTTTGCATTGAAATTGCCTTCTTGGACATCTAAAAACCCAAATTAAATCTTCATTATTGACCTCTTACATCATTTGACACTGCCAAGAAACAAAGCTCTTTTTATAAAAATAAGTGCTTACCTTGGCTTACTAGACAAAATTTTCTACCCTCATTTCTTCCTCTTTACTTTTCTACTTTGTTTTCAATATTCATCCTTTTTACCCTCCTTATAAATCTGATTCCCATAGTTCAAAGTTGACCCTATCTCTCCTCTTTCTGTATCTATGCCCTTGAATACTTTGTCTCCAACTTATTTCCTTTGTACCAAATGACTTCCAATGACCTTATACCAACTTTTTTATTTCTGTGCTCTTGAGTTCCAGTTCACATTCTCAATTTCCTTCTCAAAAGTTCCACCCACATCTCAACTTTAGCATTTCTAAAATCTAAGTCATCATCTTTGCCCTCTCATCTAACTAGTGTAGCTTGCTAAGAATGCTATTTTTGTTTCTTGAATCTATTTTCTCAATCATTTGGTGACTCAATCTGGTTTAAACCTTTTCAACCTCTCTCTTTACCTGTCAACACTAAATCATATAGATTTTTACCTCCAGATCATTGCTTATATTTGATTCTGCTCACAAATGAAATCAAGATAGTAATTTCTGCCCTACTTCATTGAGATTTTGTGAAGATCAAATTAAATGTGACAATATTTGCAATACTATGAGGTACTGTACATGTGTTAAATGTTATCATTAGCTTGTCAGCTAGGAATAGTAATTTAAAGAAAAGAAAGAACTTCACAAAGGCTGTTATGGCCATCAAAGTCAGGAGCTAAAAGCATTACTATAATTCTTGAAGATTCTCTGCCTACCTGTATGAACACCCATGGCATCAACATTTTCCATGTTACAGACAGTGACACAATTGTCATCAGCATCTCGGACCACTTCATACTCTATTTCTTTCCAGCCCGTCACTGACCTTTCCACCAGAATCTGGTTGGTCATAGCAAATGCCTGGAAATAGGTGACACAAGGTAACAAAGAGTAAGGAAAGGTACTGGCTTAAACAAGGATTTTTAGCAAAATGCTCTGGCCTAAATCTTGGTCAACCCTGAAGTCTTTTTTTTTTTTTTTTTTTTTTTTTTTAATTTTTTTATTATTTATTTACTTATTCATCATGCACAAGTATAGTATCTTTTTACATACAACTGCTTGTATACAAAGTATATAAGTACCATTCAGATCTTCAATCATGCATTTAGGTTAATGATATCCATCTCACAATCTCCATATTCCCCCACACTCCAGACAGCATAGTGTGTCAGAAAATCAGTGAGACTAGGAATAGCATCTTGCAGTGAATGTGCTTGATTTACATTATTGAGGCTTGCCATTCAAAGTGCTGATATGACATTAAATCAAACTAATTTAGGAAAAAGAGAAAATAATTGAGCAATCAGGCAGAGGGAAATGAAATTATTTCAGCAGCTAGGCTTCTGTGAAACCAGAAAATGTGATAAGTACAAATAAATGTGGAAAAATAAGTCTAAAGACTCTGGCTTTCTCTAAAATAGCTGAGGGTGCTTTGTACAGTGACACACACAATAAAAGTTAGTTGATGTTGATGAGGGGGAGAAAGGAGATGATGATGGTTGTAGACAGTTAGCCAAGATGGCATAAGAAACTTGGGAATTAGAAGAATCATATGCAGCTATTATTATGGTTAATCACTGCTTAAGTGCTTAAATACTCGGAGTCGTATATCATGCATGCCTGATTAGACAGAAATGAATTAGTATAATTATCACTTCATATTTACTGAGTACCCACAGTTGGTAGAATAGTGAACCCAAAATATGAAAGAGGCAATCTCTGACCTTAGGACATATAGTGACTAATAATATAAGAGAGAAATGTCCCTTTATTTGCTAATATATATGATTTAGGAAGGCATGAAAAGGAAGGTACTTTGAATTGTTTTCAAAATTATTAGTAAGTTGTATAATGACATAATAACTCAACTTAAAATTTTCCATAGTGTATATCAAACCTATTCTTTTTAAAAAAAAATATTTTATTTATTTGTTTTCGTTGTACACAATGCCTTTATTTTTACATAGTACAGAGAATCGAACCCGGGCCGCGCACATGCAAGGCGAGCGCTCTACCACTGAGCCACAACCCCAGCCCCAAACCTATTCTTTTTTAACAATGGTCATTGCTACAGGATGTAGCACATGCAACTGAAAATGTGATGTTTGTCCTCACAGCTGCCCATGATGAGGTTCTCAGAATGGTTAGGCCATTCTGCAGCCACAGTTAACAATTTAATAATGATTAATTTCCAATTTGGGTTGCCTTTATAAAGAAGAAATATAGAAAACAAAGGGTATGAATTTAGGAAAGCTTTCTGCATTCTAATGAAGTAGAAAGGATATTTGGATACAAAGAAAATTGAGATGATTTTCACCTGTTTCCTCTGTTTATATTCTTTCAAGTCTCAGGCTTTATATAAAATGCTAACTTAGGGACCTAAATGAGTTAATGCAGATCCTAGTTGTACTAAGTAACCTCAAAAATATAAGGGGGTGACTTTGGATATAATGCTATGATTAATTAATTTCAAGGGAAAAGCCAGGTCTTCAACAAGGAAGCTCATTCAACAGGCTAGTGATTATTTTAGCAGAATAAAAATAATTGAAAATTATCACATTTCAAAATTGTCTTACCTTTCGCATAAAAAAATTTGGAATTCAGAATGGTTTTTCATGAGTGAAAAATATATTTTGATAGAGAATAAGTATGTATTGGCACTATTGACAGTAATGATGAGATTGCTAATATTAAGAACATTTGAAACATCTGATATGCTATAAATTTTTATATATCCATATAAAATATATGATTAAATATGATTCAGAACAAGAACTATTTATATTAGCTTGTCTCCCTTTTTTTTTTTTTTTTTTGTATCAAGGATTGAACCCAGGGCCCCTTACCACTGAGCCACATCCCCAGTCCTTTTTATCTTTTATTTCGAGACAGAGTCTTGCTCAGTTGCTGAGAGCCTTGCAATGTTGCTAAGACTGGCTTTGAACTTGCAATCCTCTTGATTCAGCCTTCTAAGCCACTAGGATTATAGGTATGCACCACCACACCTAGCTTTCCTTTTCTTTTCTTTTCTTTTTGGTAATTTTGGTAATGTTAGAAAAACTAAATCCAAGTTGTAGATGTATGAGCCTGTCATTAGTGTCATTTAAATATATTTAATTACATTTATCTATTCTCAATATATACTATCAATAATTCAAGGGTCTCATTTTGCTCAATCCCAAAAGTAAGTAATGATTAAGCTATAAATTGTGCTTGAGCTATTCTCTAAGCACTCCCTAAAATAGTCCTCACAATAATCCTGCCAGACTCGCTTCCACACTGCCATGTAAGTTACACAAGCTTCTCGGTTGGCCTGTGTTCATTCATTCAAAGTAATTACTGAGCCCAGTATTGCCAGGCACTGTCCTGTGGAAATAGAATATGGGCAGAAGTCTGCAGCAATGTTTTCTGTGTTAATTCTGGGTTTGTTTCATTGTTGTTGTTTGTTTGTTGAGCATACCTTAAATTTCTCAAGATATTTTCTTTAATACTCAAAAAGTGTTTGGCAATATATTAAAGTGATTTGGAGAGAAAATAAATTACAAATGCTTAAATCTCACTTTTGATTTTATATGTAAGTGACAAAATTCGCTCATTTTTTAAACTGAGAGATTTATAGTATATAGAGTTTAGTCATCTGAATTTTAGGTAAAATTCAGGTAAACTAGGCAAAGTGCTTTGCTTCACTTACTGGGTATGTGAATTCAAGTCACATTATTTCAAAAAATCATGGTAGAATGAGGCATTATATTTTGATTTTTTTCTTAACCACTAAAAATATTTTAGCACTACAAATGCTAACGAGTTGGATTAATTTCAGATCACTGAAGGCAGTAGACTATATAATAAAGACAGATCTTTAGGCAGAGTGACCATTGGTTTACCAAGAACCTTGGTGACTCTCAAAGTGTTCTGGCATAAATATGTGCATTTCAGTTCCCTCTCAGAAGTGTGGTCTTTTCAAACACACTTTTAGAGAATATGATAGAGATTTAGAAATAGAAAAAGGGTCATTTCTCATCTGCATAACTTTCTCTAGTGGGAAGGGAATATCCATATCCAGTCCATTTTCTTGTTTGTTTTGTTTTGGGTTTATTTTTTTGTTGTTGTTGTTGGTGGTGGTAAGAATGCCATCTACGAAAATACGTACCTTTGTGCTAAGGTCCAGTAAGGTCTCCTTATTGGGACAGATGCCTGAGCCTAAGCCACCCAGTGCATAAGCAGAACGAATCATCACAGGGTAGCCAATGGTGTCTGCCGCCTTCAGGGCATCCTCAATCTATAAACAAGAATAAGAACACCAAACTTGAGAAGATACCACACTATCAGGAAAAAAAGAAAAAGAAAAACATCAAGAGCCTAGCAATTTAGGTAAATCAATTGATTTGGGGTACGTGAGTATGGAAAGCTTCTATTATTCCCTCATCTCCTCTAAAAATATATGTTGCAATGCAAATGCTAAGTGGATTTCTAGAATTCTAGGAGAATTTGTGTGTGTGTGTGTGTGTGTGTGTGTGTGTGTGTGTGATTTCATTCTAAAACATTTATTCCATTCCAAAAAAAATAAAAGTTTTAAATCCAATCCCATCTTCAGGACATTTGCACATAAATGATGTATGACTGATCTCACAAAGAAGAGAAAATCACTTCAGTATTGCCAGTTTGTAGGGTTCTTAGTTTTATTTTAGGAGATTGAGATGCGTTGGTACTTCAACCACTCATAAACCACTTCATCTCTGGCCTTGTGTTTCTCTTTACACACACACACACACGCACACACACATACATATTCACTTTTAAATACATATAATCTTCACTTTTTCTTACAAATCATATCTTGTTCTCCAAAAATAAAACCAAGGCCAAATAATCATCACTTACTTGAAACTGGGAAGACATACTTAATTATTGAACTCTTAAAGTTTGTGTTTAAATGAAACAAGGTTTTCTACTGTTGAAGCTAAGTTGGTATTACTCCACAACAAGCCATTAAGAATACTGTATAGAAAGAGATTTTTCATTTTTCAAGTTCAGTCTGAGAGTAGTCCCAGAAGCTTGGATTTTTTTTAACTTACAGAATACAACATATGGTGGTTATATTTTTCTGTCATGGAATATTATTACACTACCAATGGGAATGTAATTACACCTTTCCCATATGCCTGTTTCTCATCCTAGGGAAGCAAGGACGTAATTATATCTGGCAATGGAAGAATAAATGTATGGCAATAGCTTCCCAAAGTGTTCAACAGAGCTTTCCTGGGATTATCCCTGATTGACAGTACTTGGTAGCATTCTTTCCTGAATCACACATGCCAACTTTAGTTTTCCCAGTGTGCCTGCCTTATCCCTAAGGTTTTACCTATTTCTACATTGGGAAATTTACATTTAAAACTTCCTCTAGCACCTCCACTTCACTGAACATGTGCCCAAAATCAAAAATAAAGTTTGGGACAAAAACAGATAAACAGCTAGTTGATTATTTCCTGGTGACTGGTAAAACCCTATTGATAGGCATAGCATACAATGAAAAATGAGTAATAGAAAATCAAAACTATCCTCTTTAACTATCTAAAATACAAATTTCTCAATCATGAGTTTTACTGACTAGAACAATTTCATTCTTAAACGTTCTTTCCATTCCAAAAAAAAAGTGTTTTAAATCCAATCCCATTTCCAGGGCATTTACACATAAATGATGTATGACTGATCTCAGGGAGAAGGGAAAAATCACTTCAGTATTCCCAGTTTGTCGGATTCTTAGTTTCAGTTTAGGAGACTGAGATGCCTTGGCACTTCAACCACTGATAAACCACTTCATCTCTGGCCTTGTGTTTCTCTTTACATAAAATAAAATATTTATACCTATCCCTAATATTTCATCATTGAATGCTGCCAGGAACGTACAATGTCTCTGAAGTACTAATACACTTCTGGAAGAAAATACATGTAACTATAAGAATTTTAACTGTTATTACTACACATGACAAATCATTCTCCCTACAACCCAAAATAAATAATGCTTGTTTCCCCAGATAGAAGGATTCCTTACTGATTCCACTGCAAAACTTGGAGCAATCTTCTCATTAATCTCATTTAGCTTGTCTGAGAACAGCTGTCTGTCTTCTGTGGCCATAATGGATTCAACCGAAGTTCCCAGAACTTTCACGCCATATTCCTTGAGCACACCTCTCTTGAATAGTTCCACTCCTACAGGAGAACCAAATATGATCAATTTCTATAATCTCAAACTCTGTCTCTCCTTTAACAGATACCTGAACACAATGTTCTTTAAAAAAAAAATCTTAAAATTAATTCCAAAATCTTAACATTAAACCCAAGGAGTCACTGCAATTCACAATATAATTGTGCTTAGAAAAAAAAACTGAAATAAAAATTCTGATGCTGCTATTGCTTATACCACCACCATCTGCACATTAATTTTAGTATCCTTATTAACATAAATCACAGAAGTACACTAAGCCTTAAGACTTCAGTATATTTCTATTCCTTCAAAGGTATATTCAGATAATGAGATTCTATTACTTAAATAATCTCACAGACATGGGTTTCTATCTAGGTTAAAAATATAATCAAAATCGTTTCTATTTCTTTTGCTTTGTCATCTAATTTTGGATATGCTTTTTATGTTTGACATACAAATATATTCCAAATTGTTCACCCCAACTTCATTAGAGTTCCTCATTAATGATCTAGCTGCAAAGATTTGAGCATCCTAAAGAGGACTAAGCTGTACACTCAGCTGATGCCTGAAGAATGGGAGGCGCTAATCTACCTCATCATGAACATCTATGTGAAAGTTGGATATTTCAGGAACAGGTACAGAAGAGCACTTAGTCCATGTTAAAACTCACTGTTCATTCATAATACTTCTTAGAGCTTCACGATAACAAAAAACAACAAAACAACAACAAAAAAAAAAAAAAACATCATAAAATGGAGGAAGGAAACCGAAGAAACCTATTAAAGTGAAGGGTTTCTTTTTTGCTCAGCTATTTTGTGAAACAAATGAATAGTACTCATCCTATCACATTTCCAGGTGGCTGTTTGCTAACTGCTTTGTCACACATTAAGAGGAAAGGTTTTTGGAGTACACAGAGCATAATCGTTAGACGAGTTCAAACAAAATATGTCACACGTAGGTATCTGGGTCAAAACTCTGCAGCTGAACTTAAAAGAACTCACCACAGTTCAGAGCCGTCTGGCCACCCATGCCTAGAATTAGCCCATCAGGCCGTTCTGCCTTGATGACCTCGGTGACGAACTGAGGGGTGATGGGGAGAAAGTAGACGGCATCCGCTTGCTTCAAGCCCACTTCATTGGTCTGCACCGATGCGATGTTCGGGTTCATCAGGACAGTTTTGACATTTTCTTCCTAAAACAAAACCATCAAGTATTTGAATATATGGTCTAAAGACAATGGCTACCCTCAAATGAAAGGTTATGGGGGAAAGAGGCTTTTGGGTTATTTTGTGGGCTCGTTGTAAAGATAAGTGAATAGAAATTTTAAAAAGACAAGTATTTGGTCAAAGGAAGGAAAGAAAATGCCTCAAAATAAATAGAACTATTTTTTAAAAAGTTTCTTCACAAGGATTACCACGAGTTAGAGGTCTACAAATACTATTGATCTGTTTGGCTCAACAGACCTTAAAAGAATAAAATAGTCCAAAAATTTTAAAATGAGTGAATAGAACTGGAGACAACATCAAAGCTGCTTCTCCTTCTATTTTATGTCTGAGAACAATGTTGACTGTACTTTTTAAATGTAGGATAATTTAGTGTTCTCCTCTTGCTAGAAGCACTAAGAGCCATCTGCTGGTTCCCATTGTTTTCTAGATTTTCTCGCCTGCTGTAGTACTTTAACAAAGCACACTATACAACTGTTCATACATATTATATAAAAGGAAAATAACCATAGGGCAAAAAACATAAAAACAAAAATCCATGCTTATGTTCATGAATGCACATGTGTGCATACTCTCGTGTGTATCGTGTGTATACATGAAGAAAGTATCCATAGTCCTATCCATTTCTTACACTTGGAGGCCTTCAAAACAATTCTTCATTTAGGCTACTAAGAACGATATGTTTATAAACCTGGATGAGGGTGACAGTTAGCAAAGTAAATATTATGAAATATGGCCAGATGTTTCTTATTATTTCATGAGTTAACATGTCAATTTTAGATTCTTCTAAAAAGCTAACAAAATATTCAGAAGTATAGAAATCATCCTTGAAAGTCCTACATACCTTAAGGGGAGGATCTGAATAAATATTAAATATATTTTCTGCAACTTTAAATCCAAATA
Source organism: Tamias sibiricus (assembly GCA_025594165.1). Classification (NCBI taxonomy): domain Eukaryota; kingdom Metazoa; phylum Chordata; class Mammalia; order Rodentia; family Sciuridae; genus Tamias; species Tamias sibiricus. Next base: position 84,322,789 of record CM046660.1, read on the forward strand.
GTCCCTTGGTGCATGTAATATATTTTTTATTAATTTATTTGATTTTTATACAAAGACCATGGGAGATATTTCTGCTTTTTAGATGAAGAAGTTAAGATTCAACGAGGCTAACTGGCTCACCAAAGGTCATGGTTGGTAAGTGGCAATACTAGGACTCTGATCCAATGTTATGACTCAAGTCCTATGCCTTGTCTCAATATGAGTCACCCCCTCAGGATTTTAAGAAGTTGTTCAGAATGAGAGCATTATTATTAATATGATGTTAGCACGATACACATAGATAAGCAAATGCATCTTGAATGTGGGTTGAAATTTAAATAATTGAATCTGAAGTGAGAACACATCATCAACAGGAATCAAAAAAAAAAAAAGTCTCTCTACTAAAGAAAAATTCCACACACTGCAGTATATTTAAGTATTTTTCTGGATGTGCTTTACAATGAATATGCCTATTTTTATAAATCATACAGAAAAAGATCTCATGCATACATAAGTATTCATTCATTTTAAAACATAAATAATTTTGAAATATTTTTAATTAACTTTATATCACTTTTTCTAATTTTTTTCTAATTTGGGTTACAATACATGTACCATATAATTGCTTTTAATGTTTTTAGTTTATAAACTTATCTCTAATAGTCTCCTAAATAATCATAACATGACAACTAAGAAGTCCAATTCTTCAGTTACAGATGGATATAAAATACATAAAAATACAAACTATAAAATATTAAATCTTATAATATCATTATAAAATATTAAATTTTATAAAAATAAGACTCCCAAATAGCATAAAAATTGTAAACCATTTATAAGTCTTCTAAAGCCTGAACACACTCAGATTGTACTACAATCAATCTAAACCACTGGACATCCTCTGATTATCTACCTAATAAGAAATTAAACTATAATACAATGAAGCAAGGCATCTTTTTAAAAATATGAACAAAAATATGTGTCTGTGCATGTACATCCATGCATGCGTGGAGAAGAGTATAAAGAAATGAAAACAAATGGGAAGAAGAATAAGGTATTTTGGACTATGTTCTACCTCTCTTCAACAGACATCTATCAGAGGAAACACTCTGACTATAGAATACTAAAAAAGAAAACGAGAAAAACTTTAGCCAATTGGAAACATGCCTGCTGTCCTCTGCTGCTGACATCTCTGTGCTATTCTCCACTGGTGGGTCCCTGGTGAACACCTCTACACTGCAAAGCCTGAGGCAAAGTCACAGAGAGCTCACATTGCCTGATTAGCACAAGATGCAGACCAAGCAGCGAAATGACACCAAAAAGGGGGCAAGTTTGCTCTCCAATAGAAGTTCCTCAGATATATAATACAACTGCTCTAAAGAGGTATTTTACTACAGTCAGGCTTAAAGATGTTTCAAAAAAGTGAAGAAGTAAGGACATGTGCTTCCCAACTTGGATATCAAATGCTCTTTTTCACTTGAAAATGCAGTCATACCAACCAGTTTTCCAAGCTACTGATGAGGAAATTGGGTCCCCTGGTGACATGTAATACTTTCTAATACTTGAACAAAATACATTGTTTCCCTTGCTCTCCCTACTAGAGATTCCCACGTTTGTGAAAAAGGTGCCTGAAGCATCTTGCAAGGATGCCCAAATTTGCAACATTCACTGACTCAAAAGAAATAAGCATAAATGTAGCTTTGTATGCTTTCACTATGAGTAAGCAATAACTTATAATTTTGGAGATCAATCCAACCTCCTTAATTGACAGGTATGCACATTTGAAAAAGTTAAAAATTTTGTTCATGAACAAACATCTTTTAATATAGACATGTAAGTATAGTTAAGGAAAATAATTACAGCAACTTTGAAAAGAGGTAGTGTCATAAATCTAAATTGTAAAATACTAATTAGACTCATTAAAGAGAGCATATTAATTCTAGGAGAGCTCATGTTCTCTCACCTTCATGGCTTTTACAGCTTGAGATCCTGAATAATCAAATTCACCTGCCTGGCCGATAGACAGACCTCCAGACCCTAGGATAAGGACTTTGGAAACCTATAAAAAAAAAAAAAAAAAAAAAAACAGGATAAGGACATTAGTTTTATTACTAAATGATGAAAATAAGGCATTTTCAAGAGTGGAAAGACAAACTATATTTTTTACATAAACTGCTTTTATGTAATTATTTTAAGTATGAAACTTCAAAAAATATATAAAACATGAGGGAAAAGTTTAACAATTTAAACATTTCACATTTCATATATTTCATATATTTCAGTGTTCTTCCCAAAGTTCATGAATACTTTTTTCACTTAAGTAAAAAATATTTAGGGGTTTGGGATATAGCTCAAATTGGTAGAGTGCTTGCCTCGCATGCACAAGGCCCTGGGTTCAATCCCCAATACCAAAAAAAAAAAAAAAAAAAAAAATTGGAAGAGGTTTACATTTTTTAACACATATACATATCTAAAATAGCTATACAAATATATTAATATACATAAATACATGTCTATGTATGCATATATCATTTAAAAAAATACAAGTATATCCTTCTAAATTTTATATAATAATGGTGTGGAGGAAATGTATAGTTTAACTACAAAGAAAATTGTCATATTGATATATATTCAAATAAATAAGTCTTATGCCTTACTAGTCTTAATCCAGTTGTTATTTAGAAGTAAAATTACATTATTCAGTTTATGTATTGAACAATGATCTTATAGTTGAAAAAAAAAAAAAAAAAGAGTTGTATTAACAATAATGATTCTGTAGTCAGACCTGTATCTCAGGCTTTACTAAAATAGGTATATAATAGTTTGGGTAAAGAAAATATATCAAACCAAATTAACACTATTCAACATTAAATTATGTTATTCAAAATGTTATAACATTTGAAGAAGTAAATTTTAATAGATATGCTTTTAAATATAAACATGAAAAATTCCAATGAATATAATCAAGAGCAAATCAAATAATATTTGTGAAATTCTAAGTGAATACAATGTTACCAGTCATCTTTCATAAATACTAGTGTCATTTATACCATTTGCTTTAAAAAAAAATCACATGATAGAAAAAATCCAAAATGCATAAATCAAAAGAAGCCCACACATACTGACCTCAATTCGAGATGCAACTAGTGCTGGCTTTGGTAGAACCGATGTAATGGTGGTTCCTTTTCCCTTCTTTATCAGTGAAAAAAAGGAATCAAATAGGTACTAGAAAAAAATATAACCAACTGGTTAGAAGCTTCAAAACGTGTATGCTTGCCAGTAAAATACAGGATGCTCAATTAAAGTTGAAATTCAGTTAAGCAATGAATGATTTTTTGGTATAAGTGTCCCTACACAATATTTGGGGTTTTGTTATTGCTTTTTGCTTTTTTGCCAATAACCAAATATCTACTGCCATAAAAATTATATAAAATAAACACTTCTAACTGTTACCTTCAAAACCTATGAAAAGGAAGTTTTCAACAGACCATAAAGGTTTAAGATAATGCCTTCTGAGAATATCAAGTTTTCAGCATCTTAACTGTAAATCATTTTCTTCTTCTAAATTAAATTCTAACTAGACCAAAAAAATTGAAGTTATATCACTAAAATTAAAAGCTGGGATTTTTCTTTTAAATTTCTGTCAGCTCTAAAGATAATATCTAAAGATTAATCTTAAACTTTATCAACGAGTTTACTCCTTGTTGTTTCAGTAGTGTTATTGCTTGGGTGTGAGGTGTCCCCCAAAATCTCCTGCATTAATGCAGAAATATTCCAAGATGAGCCAGTTAGATTATGAGAGCTATAACCTAACCAGTTCATCCTAGTTTGAATGGACTATTGGGGGGACAACTGTATGCAAGTGGGGAGTAGCTGAGGAGGAACTGGGGGCATGCACTAGAAGGGAACATCTTTCCTGTGTCCCCTCTCCTCTACTTCCTGGCCATCATAAATAGAGCGGTGCTCTTCCATGACACCCCCAACCACTACCACTATGATGTGCAGCCTCACTTTCAGCCCAGAGCAATGGAACTAGCCATATATAACCTGAGATCTCTGAAACCATGAGTCCCAAATAAAGTTTCCCTCCTCTGAGTTGTTCTTGTCAGGTATTTTGGTCACAGCAAAGCTGACTAACACTAATATAGTCAACAAATTTCAACAAAAATATTCATTTTACAATTATTTGGCAGGACCAAAAAAAAAAAAAGGATTAAATCATAGTGCATTTGATTACCTATCATAATTGCAATGTTTCTAATCTCAAGTACTAACATAAACTACCAATTTAAATTTTAAATTTAAAAAAATGCTTGGCATGTGTTACATAATATGTGTAGTTGAATATTATTTATGAGTTTCATCATGAATAGGTTAATATCATACTAGTTTTGACTATTAAGAACCAATATTCCCCATAATATTAAAACAAGAATAAAATATAAATATCTGAAAGGTCAATGCAGGGATGAGAGAGAGGACTTTATAGAGGGAAAATTGTTATTCTCCTCCTCATTTTACCTGGGTGTCTTTTCTGAGGGTATCTGCTGACAAAGAATTATCAGCCTACTCACTACTAGAGGCCCTGGGTGTGAGAGAGGAAGCGTCACCCCACATTTCCCAGATTTCCCTTGGTGTCATTGTGAACTCTCTTTTGTAAAGATGTGCTTAAACATTGAACCAAGAGCTCACATAAAAAAGTAGAAATATTTAGATCGGAAGCAAAGCTCTTCCAAGCATTCCTTATGGTTCTTTTCCTAAGCCATCTGATCACATGAATGTGCATGCAGCCCTCTCTCGCCCTCCTCCCCACCTGTCTTCTTTCTCCTGCTGCTGTTTATTCTCCCTTAGTGGCTACACAACCAGTTGCCATAGGGATTTTTTTGAAGTCACAGATGGGGGATTAAAATTTCATTTCAGTTATGAGAAGGAGTGAGCAAGAGGGAATTCATTTGCATAGTACAACAATTGTAAATTTCAGAACTAAATATATTAGAATGATAATGGGTTTAAATAAAAATAGCATCATAGTATTGCTGCAGGTTTCTTAAGGGCTTTCCCACTTTAAATTTTAGAAAAGATTAAAATTGACTCCATGATATTCATGGGGAAATTTTAATAAAAAATGTGTGTTACCAAAGCACCCTTCTTGAGAATGTCTGGCACCAAAGTTATCTACGGTAATTATTTTGGTTTCTTGAATTTTCACATAAACACACTTCTGATTTATTTTAAGTATATTAACAGGCCCCATCTTTCTGACATACCTCAGTGTCTGTTGGCCCTGGGCTGACCTCTGGGTGGAACTGCACAGCAAAGAAGGGTTTGCTCTCATGCATAATCCCCTAAAGGAGTAAAAAACAGGAAAAAAATTCCTTCTGTAACAACAAATGTCAAGTGTGGTGATGTATTATTCAATAGACAATAAAGTTCAAATTAAAAATTGAACCGAGTGCTTAATAATAATCTGAAAAAATACCAACACCATTAAATAACCTGATTGGAGATTTTAAGGACTGATGTACCAAACCATTTCCATATGAATAAAATATGGGCCAAGGAAGACTCGACCAACTATGATTCCATAATTTTAAAAAAAGAAAAAAGAAAAACCTATAAATTTAGTCCACAGCCTTTAGGGCCCCTCTGGGCTCTGTTCAAAATAAACCCAAATTCTCATATTATCAGCAGCTTCTAAATTGTTTCTCCAAGGGTCTTCTCAAGGCTACTGCAGTGCTACATTAGTGCCCAAGACTCACCTGGACTGGGCCCAAACAGATTTGGACCAACTGCCCATTAACTATGACTGTGTAAAATGCTGTTGAGTAAGAACACATGTACTGGATCTTAAGAGTGAACTGATGAGAAAATAAGAGAGAAATATATTTTTTAAAAGTAGACAGCTCTGGGAAATAGTCTAGAAGAGTTTTTTCGCACACCAAAAATAAGAAAATAGGGAAAAGGAGCGTGTACCACAGGATTCACACCTGAATTTCTCATCACCCACTGAACAGGCTTATTGAGAGCACTTACCTCGTTTGTTTGATCATTGACATTCACAAAAAGTGGCTTCCAGCCAGCAGGGAGGGCGTTGTCCAGAGCATAGCCATGATTTTGAGCAGTGATGAAAGCCTGTCTGTTTGTGATATTCAAAACAGGTTGATTCTGCCCTCTGGAGAGAAAAGGAGAGAAGAAATAGGGACAAGGAAAAGGAAAGAGAATGCAAATGCATTAGTTGTGAACAAGAAAAACCTTTTACAATTCAAAAGTTTCAATTGCTTAGTGAAAATCACTTTGTGAGAAAAGTCACAGGTTGTTAATCCCAATAATTTAGCGACAAAAGTCAATTCAGGAAGCTTTGTTGTGTGTTAAATATCAGGTCTATTAAACTTCTATAATCGGTTTTAGAAAAGCTCTCATAACAAAAAGGGTTGCTCACTACCTGAACAGAAACAGACGAATAGAAGCAACTGATTTTAAGTAATTTTAAAGCCCGAGGAGAGGTCTTGAGAGATACTGAGATAGGTGACTGCTCAGACCTGAGTTATTTTGAATTATACTTTCCATGGAGGGTGAGCTGTTGAGGAGCACCTGGCATTGAATAAATTAGCATCATTTGAGGCAAAAAAGTGAAACCAAGACATTCTGAAGATTTCTTGGTTATTAAGTCATACTAGCTTCATAAAATGTGATCAGTGCTTTGAAATCAAGCTTAAAATCAGAACAATTTCCCTCGGAATACCATTTGATTGAGTATTACAACCTCAATTTATGCCAAGGGAAGGAAAATGACTTTAAACTACAGTAAAGTTATCGTTAGAGAAGGCTGCCTTTCAGAAATGCAATAGAAGTGGTATCATGTAGTCTGGTGAACTGTGAACTGTGGAATAGGATGGTTGTCTATTGATTTTGAAGAAAAGGCAGGTGAGTCCTCTAAGTTTTTATGTTTGGTTACAGTTTGTATTTCAGAACTGATTTGGCCAAAAACAAAAGTAAGACAGCCTTACCTGTTGGCCATGGACATCTTGTAGGATTTGGCCCCAGCAGCCAATCCTGTTATTAAATTTCCTGTACTGATGCCAAACAATGGCTCCTTGCGATCACTTTCCAAAATCTAAATCAGGAAGAACTTTTATTAGCTCAGTAGCACAGGTTCCAAAAGAATGCTGTCACTGAAAGAGTAAAAATGAAGCGCCCTTTTTTCTTTTTTCTCCCTTAATAAGGTAAAGGAAATAGTAACTAAATTAAAAAGCGAGAATATAAAGAAGGACATGATTGACAAATTGGTAGAATTAGAATTCAATAAGACATAGTTGACATTCAGACCCAACTAAATCTAATTTAATATTTCTTTAGCAACTTGAAGGTCTTATAGGCCCCATGGTCATTGTAAGGAACATGAGTTGTCATTTTACAATCATAAGGAATAATACATGTGAAGATTGGATTCCAGCTCTTTCAACTACAGGACAAAAGCCCAAGGTTATTCTCTCTGAAGAAAAGCTCTGTTTCCTCTGATATTCTCTCCTCATGGTTTTCCTGTATAATGTCTACATTGACATTGCCTCAGAGGTCACAAATACAACTATTAAAACATAACTGAATAAGTACAAATTAGAAGACCCCCGCCTCACACACTAATGCACACCACCCCCAAGTTCACAGCACCTTTTTGACATTCTGAATTAGTGGCTGTGCAAGAGCTGGGTTCCCAGGTCCCCCAGCAATCAAAAGTCCATCATACTCCATCTGGGTGAAATCATGATTCCAGGGAACTAAATGCACTTCAGCTCCTCGCTGGAAAAGAAACATAAAAGTGATGAATTTAATCACGTTTTCCATTGTCAACATGTAATCTTGCTAGATCTTCTTTTGACTAGCCACTCTTTAAAGGGAAGGAAAGCATAGTACATAATTTAAATAAATAATGCTGAACAGAAAGTTCTTTGTGTGGTTCAGTGTGTTTTATGTGGAATAAGTGGAAGAAATGGTCAATACAAAAAGGGAGAAAACACCATTGAGGTTTTGACTCTGAAAAAATCGATAATGCACTCTCCTACTCTTTATTTCAGTGTCTGAGGCTCTATGATTGGACTTCCAGGAGCATAGGTACCTTTACCAGCTATAGTTGCAAACAAAAGTAAACCCATTTTTGGCAGAATTTAAGTTGGTTCACCTCTCTTCCCTTTTTCACTTATGCCTTTTTCGTCTGACAATTTATTTATTTATTTATTTTTTTGTACTGGGGATTGAGCCTGGGACACTCTATTACTGAACTACATCGCTAGCCCTTTTTTATTTTGAGATAGGGTCCTGCTAAGTTGCTTAGGACCTCAAACCTGCAATCCTCTCAAGTTGTTGGGATTACACAATTGTGCCACTGTACCAGGCCTGGATAACAAAATTTTAATCAACTTTCTTTCTTAGGATTTTCTCATGTTATCTATGATATTTACATTCTGAGGGGGAAAATAGAACTTTTTGTTGTAATAATATATACAAAGGTACATTTGAGGGTTTCCCTAAGCATTTTCTGAGAGAAGAATTTGAGACAAGTAGGTTTATTTGGAAAGATTAAAAAATATATATCAATAGCCAGGTACAGGGGCACACACCTGTAATCCCAGCAGCTCAGGAGGCTGAGGCAAGAGGATCATGAGTTCAAAGCCAGCCTCAGCAAGTTCGAGGCCCTAAGCAACTCAGTGAGACCCTGTCTATAAATTTAAAAAATACAAGATAGGGCTAGGGATGTGGCTCAGCGGTGAATGCCCCTGAGTTCAATCCCCGGTACCAAAAAAATAAATAAATAATAAATATAAATAAATAAATATATGTGTGTGTGTGTGTGTGTGTGTGTCAATAGAATAGAGAGGAAGTAACCCATGGGACCCCCCCCCAATTAAGTATACATTATCACCATGGACAATTGGAGCTCAAGTTCATTGGGGAACTCTAAGAACCAATGTGGAGCACTTAAGAGAGAGTTTCTCCATGGGGCAAAAGAGCCATATACTGACTCTCTGGTCATAGACTGTGGGATGATCCAGGGAAACTTATGCATCCCTTGACTGCCAGAAGCCTCCAACCAACCAAAGAGAGGTAAGAAGCTTGCAATTGGAGAATAGGTGACATTAATTAAAATGGGATAATGAGAGTGGAATATAGATAGGCCACTCACAGAATCTGCCACTGAGAAATCCATGCACATTTTCTTAATGAAACTGACAAGAACTTAAAATCATGATTTGGATATTGCTTATATTCTCTTTCTTCATAGGTGCACTGAAGAATCTCCTATATTCATCCTAATTTGGTATATGAATATGTGCATGTGTGTGTGAGACAAAAACAGAGAGACTATGCTTCTTGGAGAGACATGGAAAAAGAGAGAGATTGGGAATGGAGAAGTGATAAGGAGAAATACCAACAAAATAATATTTAAGGAACATTTTTACAAAGGTTAAATTCTTCTTAAGGATTTTCAAAGTTTAATTTTAATTGGTTGTATAAGAGTTGATATAAAGCACTGTGAAAGTTTGTACTATAAACTTTTTATATAATTTAAATTATATAAATATATGTTATATAATTTAAATTATATAACATATAATTTAAGTTACATATATTTAAATATATAATTTAAACTATAAATTATGCAGAGCATAATTCCTGCAAACATATGGTGCGTAACAAATGTAGGCCAATAGAGGAGCTATCAGACTGAATCTACCTTTCTAGTCATCTATAAACTTCAATGAACATGAATGTGGCATGTGTCAGAATGTCAGTCAATAAATGATAAAAAGAGTCATCATTCTCTTTCGTGTTTTAGTGGCCCTGGAGGGGTTTTTTACAAAAACATAGTAATCTATATATTTAATTTGAACAGGGATAAATATGCTATTTTATAGATCAAAGGCAACAAGAAGAGTGTAGACCCCTGATATTCTGAGAAAATACCCAAGCTTTCTCTGAAACACAGGAAATCAGCTGAACACTAATAAACAATATTACCCACCCTCACCCTGGAGATGGAATACATTACTTACCTTCACTAGCAAGCGGATAACATTGTTTTTGATCCCACAGTCCACAGCTACCACTTTTGTGGGGTTTCCTTTGCCATACACCTTGACATCCTGCCATTGTAAAAACCAGAAAGTGAGAGGAAATCCCCAGCTATGAGCATTAGACAAACACAGCTGAAGACGCTGTGCACTGATATTATAACTGATTGCTAACTACTAGAGAGTGACTAGACGGTAATCAGTTTGTAAGAAAGGCACAGCAAGTGCTATAGACTATCTTTTTATGAGAAAATAAAGTAATTTGCTATTTTATGTAACCTGTTGATTACAGTAATAACAAAACTCCCTGAGAAATCAACGCTTCCATAGTTAAAACCATCTTTTCCTGGCTTTGCCTCATTAGCAATGGAATTTTCAAATATCATTGTCTGATTCATCACTAAACAGATGAGGTAATAGATAAATCATGCTTTAAATACCACTTGATCCTAACTTGCCATAAAGATCAGATGGAGTAGAGCTAAATCACTGTTCATTGGGCTTGTACAGTGAAGTCAAAATGGATAAAATCTGTATGAGAGTCCCAGGAATTACTAAACTCATGTAGACCACTGGTCCTTTTAGGTTACTGCAGAATCATTTGCATTTAAATGGTAGATTTCATAAAAGGATCCCAGAGCATATCATAATCATTACCTATGTCTTAAACACTGCTTAGAGGCAGATCGATTTTCAGGGGCATTTACCCAAGAAGCAGTTCTCCACAGTCATAAAAAGAGAAAGAAAAGAAATAGAGAGAGGGAAAGCCTGGAGGACTGGGTGGCCACACTGGTTCCAGCTTCGAGGGTTAGCCAGCACATTCTGAATTTAAGATGAGTTCAGAGTTTGCCAAAGGTTTTACATGAAAGGTGCAATCTGAATATTTGAAAGAGCATTTTATTTTAGCTGAAATGTCTCTCTCCACAAAATTTATATGGACTGTGAAATCATAATCCTTAGACTGTACTTGAAGAAAAAATATAAGGAAAGTTTGTCATTGTATTTTTTTTTTTTCTTCTGCTGATTGTTCTGGAGGGAAAAAAAAATATCCTAGTCCTTCCATGATCTGGGGAAATTACTGCTGAAGTCATCCATGCTACGTACGGGTAATCTCTCTCATCAGATAATTTGAAAAAGTACAGATTTATTCTTAACCTTAGCCTTCTGCTATAAAATAAAGCAATATTACCATCTAGTTGTAGCTACACCAAATTGCAATTACAAGACAATGAATTAAGTTAGCAACACTTCCAAAGCTCATATAATGAAACAAAATTCAGATAACATATGTAATCTGATACAAATAGGTGTTTTTTTTATCATAGCTATAATGAAATTATTTAATTTCACTGGCATTAAGAGATAGGGGCAACTTTCACCACTGCAATCTTCCCTTGATTTAATATAAACATGCAGATATACTCATTTTTTGTTGATCTCTACATAAACTTGCTAATATTAGCATGAAGATTTCAGAACCCACCTCATGTACCAAAATCTGCAGACATTCAAGTCCCTCACATAAAATGTATAGTATTTGCATAGAGCCTACACATATCACCCAATATACTTTAAATCATTTTTAAATTACTTAAAATATGTTATTGGACTATATTATAGGTAATAATGGCAAGAAAAATAGTCTGTACGTGTTCAGTACAGACACAATTTTTCTCTTAGCATTTTCAATCCACTGTTGGTTGAATCTACAGATACAGAATTTGCAGATATAGAGGGGGTATGACTGCATACACTCTCCACATAGAATGACAGAAGTTATGTAAGACATCAAAACATTTGAATACATGAATTTGCCTGACACATCCCTCTGGGAGAGATAGATCTATCGTGTAGTATTTTCCAACCTTGTTTGACCACAGAATTTTTTTAAGGCAAACTTTTCTAGGCCAGTGTTCCTCACATTTGGAAAATGCTACATTAACCTAATTACTTGTTCCCTTGTCCACTTGTGCTTTGCTCCAAAATTATGCTGAATGAATTCCCCCACGGTTTGCAGTAATGCGAGTCAGCCAACGATATGAAACCCTCCAGATCTGGCCCCATGCATTCCCTCTCATCTTTGGCAAACTTGTCAACTGACATGCATGAACCCTTTGGTTCAACCATATCAAACTACACTATCTGTTCAAACATGCCCATTGCTTCATCCTTCTCTGCCTCTCAGCACACATTCTTTTTTTTTTTTTCAATTTTTTTAAATTCTAATTTGTCATACATGTTTGCAGAGTACATTTCATTTCATATTACATATAAAGAGTGCAATTTTTCAAGTTGCTGGTTTTATGTAAAGTATTTTTACAACAATTGTGTCTTCATACATGCATTTAGGGTAATCATGGAGCACACATTCTTTCTGCCTGAAACAAGTTCTCTTAGTTCTCCATCTCCTTATGTCCATCAGCTCTTTGTGTCTCCTAGCAAGCTTAGTGTATGTTTACAAGAAAGTATCGAACACATTTAGAAAGTTGTCTTTTGGTTTTGATTGAGTATCTCTGTCCCTGGGGAACATAAGAGTCTGGTGGGAAAAGGAAACAACCAAATCATGACATATAGAATCTGGTGGTAAATACTGTCCTTGTATTATGCACAAGATGCCACAAGAGCACGTGGCAGCACTGAAAGTGTGCAGGTCCTATTTGGGATAGAGACGGTAGCTCCTGGGATTCACTCATACCTGCATTTGTAGATACTCAATCAAAACCAAAAGACAACTTTCTAAAATGTGTTCAATACTTTCTTGTAAATATACACTAAGCATATTTCACTTTTGGGATGACACAGTCATCATTGTGAGCTTTGATTTTTTAACTCAGCTATAATCCAATAAATCTTCAAAGTGAAGAAATATTTTCCTTTGCACAAAATGACCCCAGACTCTGATTCTTGTGTCTGATTTCTAAAACATTCTCTGGGATCTCTGTCAGGCTACTAGCTCTGATTCCAATCATTGCTATGACTACCTTTGGCAATTCACCTTTATTTGATGCTATTAAAGGCTGAACCTAAAGAACAAGAAAAGAGGGAGAGGGAAGCTAAAATAATCGTTATCAATCTCTAATTCAGGGCATGAAGGTTTTCATGAATCCTGTAAGTAAAACTTATTAACTTTAAATGCACTGATTTTGTAATATGTATTTTAGCTACTGAGGTCCCTCCTAAACCCTCAACTCTGGAACTTCTGGAAGATGACTTCTGCCTCAATGAAGATTTTAATATTACAGAAAAATGTAGATCTAAAGTGAATGAAACAAAATCACAAAATACAAAGGGAAAATCTCTCACCTTGGTTGAAACCTCAGCAATCAAATTCTGCTTATTTGGATCCACAAAATCCACAGACTGACCTTCAAATTCAATTTTCCCAAGCATGGTACCCTATCAAATTAAAAACATTAGACAGTTAAAAGGAAGCAATCAGGAAGGTGCTGACAGGATAAACTCACAGGGACTTTGAACATCTGCTCCAAGATTTAGATGTCTTTATAACTACTTGTAGCTATCATCAGAAGATCTTCATCTTCTCAAACCAGAAAATGAAGCAATCGACACAAACATTTTGAAAAATACTCTGGGAAATTCAATTAGTTATTTTAGGGCTCACGTCATTGCCCAGATTGAGCAGAGTCAAATGGAATCAGAATTTGGGTCTCCAGATTCCATGATGGTGCAGATTGAAATATTTAATGTGTCTGAACTCCTTAGTGCATACGACTAAGAGACATTTCCTAGGCAGGGACAGAATAATCGATTGAAAATAAGTCATCTGAAAACTGCAGAAGATTGAAAAGAATGAAAACTTGCTACATATTTTGATAACCAAACATAATGAAATGCAACATAAATCACAAACTTCCAGAAGTTGCAATAAAAATATTCACTACTAGCCGGGCGCGGTGGCGCACGCCTGTAATCCCAGCACTTTGGGAGGCTGAGGCAGGAGGATCGCGAGTTCAAAGCCAGCCTCAGCAATGGCGAGGCACTTAGTAACTCAGTGAGACCCTGCTTCTAATAAAAAATACAAAAAAGGGCTGGGGATGTGGCCCAGTGGTCAAGTGCCCCTGAGTTCAATCCTCGTACCAAAAAAAAAAAAAAAAAAAAAAAAAAAAAAATATTCACTACTTTTTTTGTGTGTCTCTAAGAGCCTGAACTTTAAAGAGTATTTAATCCTCTGTTAAGTTTTCACTAATCAGCTTTGCTGATTAAACAGAGCACCATTTCCCTTTTTTTATTAGCTGTATCTTGAGATTTATTTATTTGTTAGTAAGTTACTTGGAACTATTTAGGAAAATGGCATTCTATATTTAGTTATGAAGATTTTTCCTTAAAAAAGAAATAGATCCTTTCTTTCCCTTTTTAAAATTATTCCTTGGAGAAGTCATTTGGTGAGTGAGGGTAGAAGATGGTAGCTCACTATGCAGGCATAATGGTTATTTTAGTGCTCTATTTAAAACCAAGGTGCTGCCTTGACATCTGGGAAAACTAACCAAACACCATCTTTCATCTCCACACTGGATTGCTAAAGGTCACGGTGGTCAGTACTTACTCTCTGAAACCAAGTTCCATAATCCCTTGACTATGTCTACAGATTCCTAATTTTGAAATTTGATTTTTCTCCTTTTATCTTAAAGCATGTTGAATGAAATACAATCTTACTTTCCAACCTAAGATTAAAAGATGTAAAAGCTATAATATATATTTTAATTATAATATATATTTTAATTATGAGCCACTGTCACTCATAAACAGGCAATACTGCTATTTGACCTGTGCTAGTCTTTTCAGCCAAAATTTTAAAAAACAAACTGCCTGTCATGAAAGAAGAGTTTGTCTTAACCTCACACATCACACAAGAGACACAATGTGATCTTCTAAAGGGTTTTTCCAAATCAATAGGCCTAACTATGTTCTATTCAACCTGCCAATTCTGCAGCCTGAATTGAATTCCCCAATTTTATTCCTTTTTCATCCTAGAAGTCTCATCATTGTTTACTGCTCCCACACACTATTAGGCTAAGAAAACATGAGAATATACCTGGAATATGTAATTTCACTGGTGTCTAGTCCCAGGAAAATCATGGTGGAGGTAATAAAATCAGAACTAAAATAGAATGACTGCATAAAACTCTCACTGTCTTCCTTCTGATCATGGAAATGTAGCCATGTTCTTATTTTCAAACCTGCTTTTTCTTTCTGCTTATGGATAGCCTGTGTCCATATACAGTTGTATTTTGTAGTATGTGCAACAGATTGGTTCCAGGACCCAGTGGATTCTGTGTATGACTTATGAACATCCTCCCATATACTTTAAATCATCTTTAAATTACATGTAATACCTAGTACAATGTAAATAGATGTTATACTGTATTGCTTGGGAAAAAAATTTAAATCTGTTCAGGTTCTGTACAGACATTTTTTTCCAAATATTTTGGGTGAATCCATGGATGCATAACCCACAGATATAGAGGACCAACTAGCCATATATTCTCACGAAGGACCAACAAAAAATTTTCTTGAAGAATCTGTTTCACATATTTACTCCTAAATTGTATTGTTTTTAAAGAACAATCAATGAGAAAACTTTGGTTGCATTTGGGAAATCTAGTCAACATTAGTGAGGGAATGTTTTTCTCTGGTTTGGGATATAAAGGATTCATGTAGGAAAAAAGTAGCGTGGATCTCTTACAGCAAGAAGAAGCAAGCAAATGGCAATGAGAACTTCTCAGATCTTGGTGTCACTGAAATCAGATAAAAAAGCAAAGCCAACCTTTCCTTTGATCACCTTGGTCAACAATACAATCTCAATACATAATTAAGGTAATCCATGCAGGGTTTCTTTGACATACCCATGAAATACTACTCACTAATTTCACAGATAATTCTTCCAAGGGAACTAAATAAAGATCAGCACCAATGCCATACACTTTCTGATTTGCATTCTCCAGTTTGTAGGTACTCAGTTTAGACAAAATTATGATTCCCCTAGTTCCATTCTCCACTTGCGTTACCAAACTCCTGTCACAGGAGCTGAATTACAAATGCCTTGTCTTAGGGTAAACAGCACATAGTGGGAACTCCATAAACTCCTTCCAGGTAAATTAATCCCAAATCCAGCCAGTTACAAAAATGCCAATCAACTATTCAGTCTTGAAAATTGCATCCAAAATAGCAAAGCAAACTAACAGAGACCCAAATAGTAGAAGCTGGCCAGATTTGTTCCTTTCCACATTAATGGGTCCCTCAGGTACTGGGAGGAAAGTATGTGAAGAAATGTAGATTTGGCTAAAGATGTTGATCGTACCTTATCCCGAATTATTTTAGTCAGCATTCTTGTATCCACTCCATAAATTGCAGGAACCTATAGAAAAAAAACCACACACACACAAACACACACACACACAGTGACAGTGAAATTGGAGGAAATTAGATTCAGCATATTGTTTTCAAGTTACAAACTTAGCCTCATCTATCTTCCTGAGCAGTAAATAATTTTCCCACTCCTTCTTTTCTCTGACCCAGGGTGACTGTGTTGTCAGAACACGGTAAATTGCTGCTCCAGTTGGGCATGGGACTCTCACTTTCCGGGCACTTCCTCAGAGTAAGAAATGAAAAATTCTGAACATCAATCTTCCTCTACAGTTTTGTTACTTTTAACCTAGGATGTTTTATATATATATACACACACACAAACACACACACATATATATGTATATGTAAGTATATATATATGCATATATATATATATATACATATATATGCACATATATATGCATATATATATCTCATACAATATTTTCATCATTTATATGTATATATATACACACACACATATATACTTATTTATTTACTTATTTTTAAATAATGGGATATATTTGTTTACAAACATAAATAATGTCTAATATACATATATTCTATATATATTTTGTACACAAACATAAATAATGTCTAATATACACATATTCTATATATATTTTATATGTACAAATATATTCAAAAATATGTATTTTGGAATAATAGAATCAATGAACTTCATGAGCAAGCAATAATATGCAAATCTGTGATTTGAGCCAAATATTCATGGCACACAGTAAGTTCTCAATACATTTTTCTGAAGGGCTCTGTTGAGTAGCCCTGCTGTACTAACATATGCCCCATTCAGGCAACACCTCCATTAGTTTTAGTTTCTTTGGCTAGGTTGGATAGAAACAGATGTAGTATATATAATGAAAAAGCAATGAATTAGGAATCATGACCTGTGCAGATTGTGTAATCATCTCACACAATATTTTCATCATCTTTAATTCTTACAAGTATAAACAGATTCTCATGGAGTATCTTTCCATAAATTCCAACTTATTTTCTTCCACCAATTATCTAAGAGCAGTTTAAACAAATGCTTGTCCTCCCTGATAATAGAAGGAGGTGAACTGGTTATTCTCTTAGATCCTTTTCTACTTTTTATATCTGTGATCATAGAAGATGACTAAAAGCATATTTTCTGAAAAAAACTAATAAACCATGCGTTAGATTTATGCTAAAATATTAGTTCTGATATGGAGATGTTATAAAATCAGGTGTGCTGAATAACACAAAGGAAACTCTAAAGGCGAAAGAGAGAGAATATCCCAAATGACAATTATAGAAATAAGCTGAGAAAAGAAGATAAATTCAGATAAAGGTGGAGAAGAAAACAGCGGTGGCCCACAATATCAATCAGGTGTCTCTTCCTTTCAAATTTTAAAAAGAAATAAGATCTCACAGATTGAGATTTTTAGTTTGTCAGAAAGAGACAGCATTTAGCACCAGTATTTAGACACTTATTGGAGAGGCAGAGCTCCCTTGGAATAATACTCTATCAATGACAGGCCCAGAAGCAGTTGAACAAAAAACAGGAATTATAACACTAGAGGTGAAGCTAAATATAGTCAAGTCCTCTAATGAATGTGAAGTACTTCCAACTTCAAACAAGGTAAATGCTCCTATTTGATTAGAAATTGATATCTAAGGTATGGAAAGTATAACATTAGGTTTTATCACATTTTTCCTATATTAATTCAAGTGAGATTATATCCAGTTATATGTCATAATGTTTAAACCCAAACATACTTGATGAGAATCTTTTTATACATACAAGAATTAAAGGTGAGAAAAGTATTGTATGGAATGATTACATGATCTGCACAGCTAATTTCTATAATGGTCATTTGGGATATTCTCTCTCTTTTGCTTTCAGAGTTTCCTTTGTGTTATTCAGCATACCTGATTTTATAACATCTCCATATCAGAACTAATATTTTAGCATAAATCTAACTCATGGTTTGTTAGGTTTTTTTTTTTTTTTTTTTTTTTTTCAGAAAATGTGCTTTTAATCTTCTTCTATGATCACAAATACATAAAGCTAGTATTAGAACCCATGAAGCAAGTTTCATGACTAGATCCTAGATAAAAGAGTGGGAGGACTTAGATTGCTCAAGAGTATAGAAAATTCTAAAATTTCCCCCATCCCTTTTGCTAATGAAAAATGCTACCAGGCATGCATGGGCGCCACCTAGTGGATAAACTGAAAAAAGTGGTCCATTGCCAGGAGGAGGAAGAGTCCAATTTAACCTGTTTGTAGTCAAAAGAAAGGAATCACTCTCTGAAACATAAAGATCCCAGACTTCACAAACTTCCTCATTTATTTGCCCCCTTTGGATCTGCATACACCTTCCCAACTTTCCTTAGACTCACTAGAAACCCAGAGGTGATGCTGGGCACCCCAGCAGCTTTCTCACCTTTTCTTCATGTAGCCATTGCCCTAAACTCTTGGTAGCCAGCCAGTGGTTGTATTCATTACTATAATTCAGCACCAGCAAACCAGCAACCTAGAAAGACAGAAATCCTTTTAAAAGGGTAATTACAGAATTTCATCCAACTCTTGTGACTCATCTTGTGGGTCACTTTACATGTTTAAAAGGAAAGCTTTACTCTCGCCACCAAATGAAACTTAAAATGTTGTAAACATAAAGCAAAAAGGGTTATCAACACTTTTATTTTTAAATATATAATTGTTTCCTTAATTATCATGCAGGAGAGCAGATTTGCCTTGCTTGCCAAATCCAGAAACTTGGCTAGTCCACTGTATTCTTTCCCTGTTAAACTCATCAATAATCTAATTCATTTTTACCTGTTTAATGCATATGAAAAATAAAATAATTTTCTTAATCTACATATAAAAGAGACTGTGACATTTGGGGAAATTGTGAAAAATGAGCAATACTAAATGATAAATCCAAGTTATTCCAAAATATAGTGGTTAAAAAAAAAGTGGTGAATTTGAAAAGTAAATTTTTGAGTTGTTTATATGATCCATATTCCTAAGATATTACCCAAATTTCCTTGACTAGGAATTACTAATGTGCTTACTTTTAGACTGGCAGATATAGACTAAAAGATAGATATACACTATCTTTTATACATCCCCCAAAGGAATAAAATTAGATGAAAAATAAAATAGCTAATAGAACAGTGATTATCAAAGCCCTTTCAAAAGATGATTCTTCATCAATTCATATAGCATAGTTGTTATTTTGGACTTTTAACAACATGTTTCCGGATTAAGTTAAATTTCATCTAAAGCATTAAAATCTGAAGTGATGAAAAATAACACTCAATGTCATTAAATATTATTCTCATTTACTTAAGAATAAGGTTGAGCACATGAATTTAACTTGTATAGTATTGAGGGAGAATCTTTGCCCATCCTAGATTCTTTAAAATGTCACTACACTCCCTCACATTGAGACTATTTAAGTAGTCCATCAGTGGTACTACCTTGATTCCATCAGACTCCAAATATTTGCTAAGTCCCAGTTCATCCAATGCAGTAGTATCTGGGGCTCCACCATTCCCAATAATAGGGTTGGCCATTGTTAGAATCTGTCCCTTGTAGGCAGGGTCTGTAAGGGCTTCAGGGTACCTAGGTAAACATGCCAAAACATTATCAACAACAATAACAAAAAAGTGTATATCTACAAAAATTACAATCTACATACATACTCTGAATTACTGAATCCTTAAAAATTGAAGAAAGGGAGATTAAAATCCTACAAGCCTGTCTCTAGAATTTAGCAAACCTAGGGAAATTTTGTGACAATATCAAATTCATATATGATACAACTAATATGAAAAATAAAATCTTACTGTTAAGTACTAAAGCATATTCTCATATAATTTTATTCCATAAAGTTTTTAAAGTGTTTGAATTCTTTTTAAAAATCTTTTGTAGCATTTCCATTTTTTAAAATTCTTTATTATTCTAATTTGTTATACATGTTTGCAGAGTACATTTCATTTCGTATTACATATAAAGAGCACAATTTTTCAAGTTGCTGGTTTAATATAAAGTGTTTTTACAACAATTGTGTCTTCATACATGTATTTAGGGTAATCATGCATTTCCATTTTTAAAATATCGCTGACCCGTTTAAAGTTTGCAAATATTTTGAAGATTTCCATAGCCTACCTGACATCAGTGAGTCCAAACTGATGTTTACTGTTGAGGACTGCCAGTTTCACCAAGATATGAACTGCCAAAAATTGAAGAGCCAGGCGTGGTGGCACATGCCTGTAATCCCAGCACTTGGGAGGCTGAGGCAGGAAGATTGCGAGTTCAAAGCCAGCCTCAGCAATGGCAAGGCACTTAACAACTTAGTGAGACCCTGTCTCTAATAAAATACAAAAGAAGCCTGGGGATGTGGCCCAGTGGTCGAGTGCCCCTAAGTTCAATCCCTGGTACCAAAAAAAAAAAAAAAAAAAATTGAAAAGAATTTGAGGCTATCTCTTGGGATAGCAAAGAATGTCCTGATTATGTTAGTGAAAGATGCATCGGTGTGCATGTTTATTAAAACTCAATAAACATTAAAAATGAGTTTTAATAGGTGCTGGGGATATAGCTCAGTTGGTAGAGTACTTGTCTTGCATGCCTGGGTTCGATCCCCAGCACCACACCAAAATAAAAAATAAATAAATAAGTTAATTTACATGAAAAAAGAACTCAATAAAGTTGAATTTCTAAAATATTTTAGTTTTAGAAAGAAATATACAAATATGGCAGTTGTATCAATTTAGGATCCTAATATTCAATCTCAAAAAACCTGACCTAAAGCATTTCCGACCTCTGAATTAAAATATTCCATGCAACTATTTTAAAGTGCTGGTTTGGAATTAGGAATGCAGGAAGGTTATATTTTAAAGTTTGGGGCTAAGAATATACAGATAAATTCTTAATATATGTATCTGTAAGAAGCATTAAGAAAAAGAAACATTCTTCCCATCAACACCAGGAGCTATCTGCACCTTTTTTCATGCACTAGAATACAACAATGTTGCAATTGAGTTTCTTTTCTGCCCTGTTACATTTTCTCTTCCTAAAGAATGAGTTAAGACAAATCTTTCTTGTGGATTACTACTGAAAGTGAATTTAGGTGCTGAGGGGGACAGAATCAACAACTTTGAAACTAATAAAATTCTGCTCAGGCAGTAGTCAACATAAATTCTTCAATTCCATTCAGACTAACTCCTACCAGAACTTTGTCAACAGAACCCTCTGTCTTTCAGCTCTGCCATCTCTAGGGTGACTCAAATGTTGTATTTACCCACAGCTACCTTCTACTAAGTTTTTAGATGCTTCTCACTTGTCAGAAACTGATACTTTTTAACCAAGGCTTATACACAATGCAAATGTATTTCTTGAAGATGAAGAACAAAATAGCCCCTTTAATTTATCAACCACCTTACTGATTGAGCCATGTAAAGAATGAAAGCTCCATTTCTCGATGGAAAATACGATTTGTGGACTACTCTGATAAATGAATACATTTTCTACATCACAATAAAATCTTTAATTAATTTGACTTTTACTTCCCTTCCTTTCTTTCCATAAAAGAACTGACCATTCCCTTTAAACGTACATTTACAGTATTCCCTAGTAAATGAATAAATACAGCTTGTTCCAGAGAACTGCTGTGTTGGAAGCAAATTAATCCATCAGGTCCTGTTTGACTTTTGTGATGTGACAAGATTTATTACCCGTAATCTATCACCAAGAAGAAAACTCTAGTGCCCTCCATCATTCTGATCTATATTAAACAGTTGTTTGTTGGCAGGTATATTAACACAGCTAGTAATTAGTGCTGTCGAAAAGCTTAAATAATTGCCTGGTGAAGCAAAACTTTGCAAACAGGTTTCATACACTGTAATTTAATGTTCTCACCAGTGGAACTATTTTTTAAAAAACCATCTAATATTCTTCATTTCACACAGAGAGGCAAGAGTTTAGAAAAAATGTACATTAATAACATGATGGCAGTTGGGTCAATCAATATCTTCAGTTAACCAAATGCCCCCTTGTCTTTATGAAGCTAACTTGAACTTCCCTTAAAAAATTAATTAAATATTTCATAGAAGGTTACTTGGTTGAATTTTCTAATGGAAATCTTTTGAAATATTGTAGTAATGTTTTTTTAAGACTCATAATGTTTAAATCCCTGGTGATAGATTACCAACTAACCCAGCCCCCTTACTATTTAAATAGGTAAAACAAAATTCAGAATAATTAAGCAATGTTCTCAGTATCACATAATCAGTTATCATTAGAACTGAGACAAGAACTTCAAGAACTTCAGCTTCCTAGATAAGCATTTTTGACTCGATAAGCCCAGCCACATGATTTCTATAGCCAATTTTATCTTCATTGCTATACATCACTTAACAGTTCTTACATCCTAAGTTGGGTTAGAACTGATAATTATTTAAAATATTAGATCTATGCACCCATTCTCTCATTGATTGTTTTTAAGGCAATAACTGTATCTGTTAGTTCATTTTTCTTACTAGAGTGCAAAATGATAAAAATACCCAAGGACTGCCTTATCTCCCTATAGTTTTACGGTATTTCCTTTTACACATGCAAGGTTTTGTTTTCACTAATGGAATGGCACTGGAGTGTGCTACCCATTCTTTTTCCTGGTCCAGTCTTCACCTTCATCAGATACATACCTCCCCTTCCAGAAGCATATGGTAATTTCACATAACCTCTATCCTCACTACATGTTCTTAGAATTAATTTTCTTCTCCACCTCCAACCCCTCACCCAGGGGCCACCAGAGTGGGCATGTGCTCTTTCATTTAGAGTAGAGGAAGTGTATGCATGCCCCTCTTTTCAGAGATGGCTGCAGTAGGCTATGGACAAGACACCGTGCACCACAGGGCAATCTATAGTCTGATGGCACAGTGATTTCAATTTACCACTGGGAGGAAGATCATCCAGTTTTTTCTCTACATAAAGGAAAGATAAAACCTCGAAATGAAGCATTACTCACCCTCCCAGGCCAGTATTAAATACCACTTCACCAGCAACAGAGGATGGATGGCCAAAGGAGTAACCTTTCATCTTAGTTCCATCTTCAAGGACAATATGTGCTGTCTGTGCCTGAAGAAACAGTGGCATGAATCTTAGTAGAATGCTAAACACAAAACACCACCACACACACACACACACACACACACACACACAATCCAAATAAAAAAATACACAAGCATATTAAATAAATGCATGGTATATTTAATGAAACTATGTTGCCCAGATTTGAAATTGCTCTTCTGTTACTTGTCACTTTTCTTCTAATATATGACTCTTGTCACTGGCAGGTGTTTTATGCTGCTTGAAAAAGGAACTGAAGCATGTCGATACATTGCCTATTCCAAGTCCACTTGTAGAGTTGTTGACACACCAGAAATACTTCAATTTAGCTGAAATGTTATGGTCTATCTTTTTCTCCTTAATATTCCCTAGCTTTGTTCGAGTATAGCTGTAAGGGAAGCCTATGCATTTGCAAAAACATTGTGAACTGTAGCATACAGCTCCTCCTTGCTCTGAGGTTTAGAGCTAGAAGGAATTTTCAAGATTATCTATCACTGTGTTCCACAGATCTCTTGTGTTTGATGGAGTTGTCCCAAGGGCTGCCCTCTCCACACCAGCTTTATGGTCATGAAGAAGCTGAAGCTTTATCACTCTATTAATACTGATACAAAAGCAAGCACTGTGGAACACTCTAAAAGCATAATGTATTTTGCTTTTTATTAGAGTTAATTATATCCATGTCTGGTTCCCTCTTAAGACTACAGGCATTCTGAATTTGATTAGTTTACCATATTAATCTTTGAACCAGCTTCTATAAAATTCTTGGCTAAGAAAAAGGGACAATTAGATAAGCTTATCTAAGAAGCAGACATCATCCACTCCTCATAAATACTCTAAATTCTATTGTTGAAACAATTTAAATCTAACCCTCAATTTCCACAAAATCCAGGGGAGAGAAAAATGTGTTAACATGCATCTTGAGAGGCAAAATATAGACTCTGTAAGAAACACTATAGGACAAACTAATTGGAACATGGATTTTAAAAACAAACAATAAAGAAAAACATCTTTGTAATAATTGAAGAAATTTGAATAATCAATTGCTGTTTGACTAAATAGGTATACAATCATTTTTAGGATTGCAATAGCAACAATAGTTATATTTTTAACAGTCCTTATCTTTTTAAAAGATACATACTGGAATAGTAAAGGACAAATTAATATGATGTCTGAAATTTGCTTCAGATAACCAGAACTTAGGAAATAAACAGGAATATGATGAAAGCAGTTTGGCCATGAGTTAAACTGTTGAATTAAGGCGTATCATTGGGCCTTTCTTTCTGTAAGGTTAAGTCATTAGAGACCCAGACATTAATTCTCCACTGCCTGTCCCCTATAGTTTTAGGACTGGTGTCATAGTGACTAATTGTTTTGTATACACTCTCAAACACACACACACACACACACACACACACCAACTTTGGCAGGCACAGGAACTCAAATGATTTCTAGACTTTTGTTTCTGTACTACTCTATAATATTCACTCAGCTTTTCAAGTATTAAAATGGAAAAAGCCCATTATTTTTCTATAATAAAAATAATAATCTTTACTGAAATAAGATGGCTTTTTCAGATCCAAAGTACCCAAAGCTCTTTCCTCTTGGATGACTGTTCATCAATGTAAAATTATATTTTGATTATCTTTCAACCAATATACTATGATCCTAAATCTTGCATATATATGGAAATTACTGTATTTACACCAAAAACTACTGTAGCATTTTCTATTAAAATTGAGAGAATATGTTTAATATGTTCTTCTCAGCAGGTAATTTTTATTATTTTTCTTATCACAGGTATGGCATGCAGGTTTCAAGTTTACATTTCAGAGAAAAAAAGTAAAAAGCTCTGTATTACACCATATGTGTGTGTGTGTGTGTGTGTGTGTGTGTGTGTGTGTGAGTGTGTGTCTGTCCATGGGAAAGATTAACCAAAAGATTTTTGCCCTTTTCTTGCCTTATCAAATTATCTTTGAAGTAAACGTTTATATATAGCCTTGGAACCACTGCATGAGATTGCAAGTTTGACACTATCTTTAATCTAGTTATGGTTTGTCTTCACAGTCACTGCATTAAAAAATATTTTGGGAGGCTGGGGTTGTGGCTCAGAGGTAGAGCGCTTGCCTAGCATGTATGTGGCCAGAGTTCGATCCTCAGCACCACAGAAAAATAAAGGCATTGTGTACAACTAAAGCAAATAAATAAATATTTTTTAAAAAAGATTTTGGAGTTACTTACCATATACAAAACCATATGATTGGTTAAATTAAAAATGAGTGACAACATGACATTTTGGGCAGCGATTGGCTTAACAACGAGTCTGAATTCTGCTTCTGTACCCAGAAAGTCAACTTTGCATATATTTTTTTTGTCAATTACTTTAGTCTAATTTTAATTCAAGATAGAGGATAATTATTTTAGGAACTAAAAGTGATAATGTCCAGTGTTATCTCCAAAGATTATTATAAGCCCTTGTATAGAGATGGATCTCAACAGGGGTGTATTTATTGAAAAAAACTCCCCAAGTGACTCTGACACGTTTCACTAGATGGAACCCTTTAGTCAAAGTAATGAAAATTCACTGTCAAAAAAGTTTTCTACTAGAAATACTATTTTCGGTTCTTGAGGAAGACATGTGTAACCAACATGCTTTCACAAAAGGGAAGTAAAGAAGGAAACTTTTTTTTATATAATATGTAACTCTGATAGAACCTAAGATTACTTAGTTCACAAAACTGGGGTGTGAACTTCAGATTTGAATTATTTTCTACATATCAATTTATTTGCCCTACTCTGAGCCATGACTGCCTAAATATCACATATATATATATATATATATTTTTTTTTTTTCCTCTATCCTCTTCTCATGCAAGAACATCAAACTGATATCTGGGCTAGACACTATTCAAATATTTTAAAGAAAGTAAAAATTAACATAAGCAAATCGAACTCTTGTTAGCCTGTTCCTAACAATTCTGTTTGGTATTTTTCCTTCTTCCCTCCAGGGAACTAGTTTTCTACTTTGCTTTCCTTTCTCTAAAGATATATTTGAGGAGACATTTACTGCTGCCTGAAATAGTCCCTGAGATTGTGTTCAATATGTCTTTTGCTCCTTTAATTATATTTTTTTGTTCTTTTTGGCAGTTTTTATAGATCTTCCAATTCTCTCTCCCACTACACATTATATTGTTACAAGGCTTCTGTTTATTGTCTACAGTACCCTTTATATTCTTAACTACACTGGCCTCCAATGAGTTTAAAATGATGAGTGCCAATTGACTTATCTACGAATTGATGGAGGACCTCTGAACAAAGAGCTATTATTTGGAATCCCCTCTTCTAGCTAACAGTTCCCCAAATGCTATTTCATTCCAATGCATCCAAACAAAATCACCTTGTTACCATCATATTTTAGTAGCTTCAGTCCTAGCAGACAGAGATGCATAACCTATAAATTGGATGATAATATTAAATTCTAATTTAAGTGCCTACTGCCAGAGCACTTTGGCACTTTAAATGCTGAAAAGTGCAAAGGAAACCTTAATGAAGGGAAATATGTACACTTGTGGAATATCAGAAAATGTAACCAAAGGATTATGTGAGTTCTACAAGATAAAGAGCCTTATCTTACCATGATCCTTATGTGTATAATAAGAATGTAATACCAGTAAGATGATTTAGACATTCAAGTCTCAAACATCAGTGATCTCCTATCATGTGCTAAGGACTTCATTCAGTTCTAGAGACACATGGATGAATGTCCCAGTCCCCCCATTTAGTTACAACTAGACAAGTGCATGGATTGTGAAATAGAGGAAGTCTCAAGAAAAATATTGCTTAAGTATCATTGAAACACCTGGAAATATACAGATAAATAAATTATTATCCTTTTCTTTGGGGGATTTTTCTCTTTTTTTTTTTTTTGATATATATCATTTATTTATTTTTCCACAATTTTCATTGGTACATAGGTAATGGTGGAATTTCTTACTACATATTCAGACATGCACAGAATATAACAATATAATTTGGCCAACGTCACTCCCCTGAATTTCTTCTCCTTCCTCCCTTCCTCCCTTTCCTCTGTTCTACTGATCTCCCTTTGATTGTTCATGAGATCTGGAGGATTTTTCTTTAATACAAGAATTTTCTTTTTCCACCAATGTTTCAAGTAAGAAAAAATTAAAACTTCAATAAACTCTTGTCAAATTTTGAATTTAAACTTCAAATTTTAGAGATTTCTTCAATTCTGTAATCAATTGTTGTTTTCTTGGCAAGCCTGCCTTGATTGCTCTATCTAAAATTACAATATGCTATGGAGAAAAATGTAAAAAAATTAAAATAAAATTACAATATGCTGCCCCAGTTCCCTGTCTCCTTGGTCTGCCCTTTCTTCACTGCCCTTGTTGCTTTCTACCATAGCATGAAGTGCCTTACTTATTATCTGTCTTATCCCACCAGAAAGGGAACTTCATGTGGGCAGTACATTGGGTTTGTTTTGTTCACCAATGTGCCTCCAGCTTACATCAGTGCCCAGAACAAGTAATTAAGCCTTGTTCACACTTCGGTGGAATTACTTTAGAAAGAAAACCTACTAATTGTTTGGCAGAGTATTGCTAAATGACTAAATAATGAGTTTGGTCAAAAAGGGAAAGTTCCTTTAGAGAAAAATTTATTTAAATATTACTCCAATTAAAAATAGTTCTAGCTCAGCACATAATGTCTGATATTTAATAATACAGACTATAACAACTAATAAATAGCCACCCACTTGCTTCTAGAATGAACTCTAATTAACATGAAATTGTGCCATCACCCAAGAGAAAACTCCCGTCATCATTTACTGCAGCCTCCTAATTGCTTTGCCTGCCTCTCGTTTCCCCTGCTTCTACCCATCCCAGCCAGTGCAGTTAAGGGTTTCTCAACCATTTATCATTTTCAAATTTTCCATTAGCATGTAAGGTCCCTTCATCTGGCCCATTCTCTCTAATACCTTAGATCCTCACTTCCTGTGTTCTTTGTGTATAAATGTTTCCTCGTGTCCTATTTATACCCAGCTTATCCTTGATAGTGCCCAGCTTACACCCTCAGAGATCACTCAGGTCAAAACTAATCACTGATTATTTTATGCTACTACCCGTTCAGGAGCAGTTTGTGTGTTACACTTGTATGTTAACTACTCAAGGTATTCTTTCCCCCACTAAGTTGTGACTTCTCAAATAAAAAGCCCAACGCCAACTTCAACATTGTGAATAGTGGCTTGTGGTTTAGGCAGTACTGTGGTCACCACACACTTGGTGAATATATTGAAAAAGGGGCACCTTGGGATGTTGGGATAGCAGCATGCTAACACTATGATGCCTCAAAGTAATTCTGTGATGCCTACTGGCCTCTGATTATTTTTACTAGCTTTCACCTTCTCCTCTTGAGAGCAAAGACAGATACTCCACATAGGTATAGTTCATGCTAAAGAATAAAAGGAGAGTCAGTTAAAGCTGGGCAGCAACTACTACCTGCAAATACTTCTAGGCATTTCATACTAAAATAATGTCTTCAGAAGATTCAAGATGATTTTTAAATTTCATTCTTTAGGTGACTTGATAATTTTTTATTATTAATACTAATAATTGACTGTTTATTTAGAAATCAAATCCTCCATCATTAGCAAAAAGAAATAAAATTGAATTCCATATACATAATCCAAACATTCTCTCATCTCTTTTTACTTTTAGCCTAAAATGCTTACCAAGTTTTACTACATGTCTACAGTAAATTAATCATTTGTTGTAGACTCAAACCTGTAATATTATATTTTCATACCAAATTTCCAAATGTTTTGTAATAATCGGCCCATTTTCCTCCCTCCTCTAAAAAACTGAGGCTGTTGTTTTTACTATTATTGTTGTTGAGGTTTATATGTCATGCTGGTACATCCTTGGCACTCAATAAATATTTGTATAATTAATTTTAAAAATAACAACAACAAAATGTACACTTCAAATTTTCTCTAGCAGGAGTCCTCATATAAAGGCACCTCTCTTTTCTTAAAATATCGAGTAATACATTTGAATAAAGTAAATCATTACATTTCTTAAGTGAGTCTTGTAGAAGTCAATTGATTTGTCCCTGTCTTATTTATACCTTTGGCATAACTTTAATGAAAAGCTGTTAAGATATAAACCAGGTTGCATGTATAAGTATCTATGCTGACTAAAATCCATTTATGCTTTTGCACAAAAATTTAAGTGTTTAGACTTGAATAAATTTCCACTATTCTTGGAAAGGTATGTTATTTCAAATAGAATCATAATGCTGTTGGGAAAATAGGAGAGCGCATGACATCACCAAGAATTCTGGTCTGATCTCCTCCCCAAAACATCCTCCCTAGCTGATAGTTAACAGAAATGCACAAGGCACTGCCTCTAAAGCTATTAATGGATTTTATCATCTAATCCTCACAAAAAAAAAAACAATGAGGTAGGTAACATTAAGACCTCCATTTTACACTTGAGCTAACTGAGCCTTAGGGAAACAGAGATCATTCCGCTAGTAACTGAAGGAGCAGCAATTCCTGCAGCCAGTCAGTCTGACTTATTACCCCTTTTTCCTTTTCTAAGCTTATTTCTATTTCTGCTTTCCAATTTTTTTAAGTGGAGATAAAAGGCAATTCAATCATGAACTCTAATTTATTTATAAGAACTTTAATTCAAAATTGCCATGGATAAGCCACAACAAGACTCAGGTCAACTAAGAATTACCTGTCTATAAATCTGTAAACTGTCATAGTGAAATGTCAAGTCATTAATTATATCTTATAATCTGAAGAGAGCCCAGCAGGTTTGGAGAACTATTCACACTCACTCCAGGCCCTGAGTTCTCAAGCTCACAAGACTGTTAGGACAGAGATGCTGAAGCAAGTAAGGAGATGCTCCCTCCAGGAAAGACTTGCTGCCTGTTGTAAAGTGAGGTCAGTGGACTATCTCCTGCTGTCATTTCCTTCAGGGTCTATCAGCTGAGGAGAGCTGCCTTGATCCATGGCCTTTCTGAGGTGTCCCATACCTATTGGCTGAACCAGGTACAGGCCAGATGAAAGAAACTGATGAACGGGAAGCTTCCTATCAGGTTGACTGAGGCTTTGTCAAACATGTTTCCCAGTTTGCTTCTTGTCCCAATCCCAATTCCTGAAGCTTTCCTTCATAGAAGTTGCTCCCCATAAACAAGATGCTTCCCCAATGCCATCCATCTAAGTGTACGTTTCTAGAGAACCAAACTCATAGGCACTGCAACCAAATGGCCAATTAGGGCTAATGTCACTTCCCAATTGACCAGAGTGGAGTTCAAGAGTGGAAGCCACATGTGGGCATTCACTTTGTTTGGGTTACTAAGCACAAGTTCAGCATGCAATTGCCTAAAATAAAATTCATGCATACATATCTGCATGTGCACACACAGAAAGAAAGAAAAATACGTTTTTGTTTTCCAAAAATTTCATTATTGATCTTGAACCAATGTTTAAATTGTATCTGCAATTAATAATATTATCTCCACCTCTTCAGAATTATGTTTGTCCTCTCCTACCTATATAATTATGCCCACAAAACATACAAACAAGCTACAAAAACAGAAAAGTTAGGCCAAGGATTATAACAAATATGGCTATCAAGGAAAATGCAGTAAAGCTAGTTTACATTCTAGTTTGTTTTCTTTTATCTTACAGGGTATATGTATTGTAATCTGGGAGTCAGTGGGATTATAAAATATGTACTCAAAAATTGTGATTCCTTGTGACTTTGTGTGAATTTAAAGATTAAAGATTGAAATTAAAAGTCTCGATAGCCTACTAACATTAAATGTTACTTTTATCTGCAAAACTTTAGGAGGAACATCCTTATGATTATAGATTTTCCCACACACAATATTTAGATGGATTAAAACATAATTTTCCTAGGTGTATGTAATTATTCCATTTTTAATCTCTTACTTTATAAGTTCTATTTAATATTCTGTTTCTAAATTAAACTGAAATATCTATATGATCACCATTCTTCTATCATTTTTAAAATGAACATTCTAAACTGAGTTGAATATTGTTTTCTAATATCTGTAAAACCTGAGGAATCTTTCACAAATGTAAGTAATTTTTTATGAAAATATGATTTTGCATATAAGTAGATATTGTAACAAATTCTCAATGGTTATTTTTTGGTTTGTCTGCTGTAGGCATGTTGTTTCACCATATAATGAAATATTCTCTTTTTAATGACATTATGCATTGTGATACTGACATTTCTCCCTCTCTTGAAGGCTTTTAATTTTTTTTTTCAAAGTTAAAATTTATTTTAAAATTACATTTTTGGGTCTATTTTCATTTTTCTGGTAAAATGATTGATAAGCTTTATGGAACCACAAATAAATGACCAGAATTTTGTACTTTAATACTCTCACTGTGAGAGCATGTTTTGAAAGGGTAAATTTTGCAAAAAAATCTTCAGGATAAAAACAATTCAACAGCTACTGATGGGAGTCACATAGCTAAATTCCACCTTTAAAAAGCTTTGAAAATGTGTTCCTTGTGCTATTCTAAACTGACTTGGAGGACTTAGTTTTTGGAAGCAAAGTTATAATCTAGACATACTGTGTAATTAACCAATAAAAGTTTTTGAATCAGCCTCATGATTATTATTATTATTGGGTTTTTTCTCTGTATTTGGCGTTGCATTATTAAAAATCATCTATTTGTTGTTTATTTATTGTTCCACATCCCAGTATCATTCTGGACTAACTTTGAGAATGTTGAGCCTTTACTTTAAACTAGTTTTTGTTTGTTTACTTAGATTCTTTATTTCAAGGCACTGGAATCAAGTCAAAATAAGATTTTCCTTGAAGACTAAAATGATATTAAACTTTTGCATACATGGAGCTTAGAGAACTATCTGAGGAAAAAAATGGAAACTAAAGCAGCATACTCTGTTATAAAGACATGGGAATATTTTGGTTGAAGTGGAAGAAGTATGTCAACAATAAACAGCCTTGTTCTACAATGTTCTATGTATGTAATCTCTAATAGTCATATAAAGAAGTAATCCTTACTTATTTTTTATTTAAACAACCTGTTCTCAAAATGCAGCAAAAGAAATGAGAAGAAATGAAAAATGGGATCTATCTTATATTGAGATGAAATTCAGTATGTAAATAAGCTCTTGAGTTGACAAATAAACCACAGCAGGAGAAACAATTGATAACATTCTAAAGCCAGGTTAAACTACTTCAGGTTCCTAAACATAGTAACAAGATACCAGATTTAAAAGATCCATCTTCTATTTGGGGCTTAATTAAAATTCTGACCAAGCCGGGCGCGGTGGCGCACGCCTGTAATCCCAGCACTTTGGGAGGCTGAGGCAGGAGGATCGCGAGTTCAAAGCCAGCCTCAGCAATGGCGAGGCACTTAGCAACTCACTGAGACCCTGTCTCTAAATAAAAATACAAAAAAGGGCTGGGGATGTGACCCAGTGGACGAGTGCCCCTGAGTTCAATCCCTGGTACCACAAAAAAAAAAAAAAAAAAAAAAAAAAAAATTCTGACCAGATTTTCTAATGTTTATTTCACTCTGCCTACAAAAGCAGATATCCCTGTCCTTGTGCTGACAGAAACACTTACACATCTGCAAAATGGGAAGAACAGCAGCATTTCTTCCCCTGGGTACCAGAATTCACCAGCAAAATGTTCTAGATGTAAAGCCGTAAGCTAACTCAGCAATAAAACTCCATAAAAGATTTTAATATAAAACATTATAGAGATAATAATCCCCTTAAGCTAGTAGTGGAAATGAAAATGATTTACTCTGGGAATCAGACTACACTGCTGTTGAGTCATTTATCTATGTTAAGTTATTTGCATATCAGAAAAAAATAGAGGCCCCATGTGTTTATTTCCATTTCCACCAAGGCCTAAAGCTACATAACATATTTGATTTCTGGCCTATCTGATGTTTGTTAGCTGTTGGTTTGCCTCAGTCCTCAGCCTCTTAAGAAATAAATCTGAACTAGGCTTTGGAAAGAAGGCAGCCTAAAGCCAGAATTTATTTCGGATAATTATTGTGTAGATAATATGTTAAAAAATTAAAATCATGAAGTGCTTTTTTTTAATTTTGCGAATGAAATCTTACTTTATATTCCTGGCGTTGTACTATGAAAACATGGATATTTTGAAATTGAGAATTACAGCACAATTTGTTACATCTTTAAAATGTTTGATGAGACTTCTCTGTAGCAAGGAATGCCTAACACCAGGATTTCTAAGCACTGTAACTGCCATAATCAATTAACCTTACAACATCCAAAGTCATCTGCCTTTGGTTAAACATAAGCCGATATGGGGGAGTTGGGAATCACAAGGTTAATTTACTTGAATAGTTCTATGCTCTGGATATTTGTAAACTAAATACACAGATCAATGAGTAATTTTATTCTAGTTATATTTCTCATCATAAATAAATGTAGTATTTATAAAAATTGTTTTGCAAAATTTTTCATGAAGTTTTAGGTCTTTTTATAAGCACTTACTGAGTGCATGCTATGTGGTAAATTTGTCTGAATCTGAGAGGGATCTCCTTAAATATTGTAAGATAATTCTTACTTTATGGCAATAAATTATATGATCTTATGTTTAGCTGTACATCATAGAAGAAATGTTTTTAAAATTTTATAATGAGGCTGCAACCCCATTGATTCACTTATGAGAACTTCACATTAGCCAACCATCCTACAAAATTTAGGAGATCAGTGTATGGCATTTAACAAGTTGGAAAAAAGAAAAGAGTGTAGCCTTGAAAATATTTTTATAAGTTGAACTCATTTAGAGCACATGGGAAAAAATCAAATGTAAATTAATGATCTAATACCTAGTTCAGAAATAAATCTGAACTAGACTGAGAAGTCTAACATAAAATTTGACCCTGGCCCATGGAGCCTTCTTCAGAGCTCAGCCACTGTAAAGACCCTGGAAAATATGAGTCATGTCACAGGCTTGCATAGCAAACTCCTGCTGAAGCCTGGAAGTGATCATCACTTAAGAGCTAATGAAAACTCTACTGCATCCCTCACCTTTGGAACAAGTCAGAAATAAGGAGAAAGTGTAATGGAGATCTACGGGCACAGTAATGGTCTGCATTTCCATAGCAGTAAGACCTAATTTCATCACTAGGTCATCAGAAATTCTGGCCATGCATAAGCAAATCAGGACTCCAGAGGGACCAGGGAAACAGGTCAAGACTAGGTTAGACCTTAGGCAGTTCCCATAGGGTATTCTTAGCTTTAGACCCAGGTCAAGACAAGGGCAAGACTGGTGATGCCTAGGGTACAAGACTGTAAGAGATGCACCCTGACTCGACCAGTGCGAGCTTCCTTAAATTTTGCACCATGAGTGTCTGGCTCACTTCTTCTAATGTATGCAATTTGATCTATAAGTTTTTCAAAGGTTTTTATGTCAAAAAATATCAAGGCACATTGATGACAAACAAATTAATCAATATGTTTAAAAGGGAAAGATATAAAACATGGAGAACATACACCAAAATTTTAAGAGGCCACCGCCCACCTAGAAAACTAATGCACACCAAAAATAAGTAAAATTGTCCATCATACAGACTAATGATGCAATTGCTCATTTAGGACTGGAACATACTTTATCAATGACAACTTCAGATTTCCACAGATAAAATTGAACAGTAAAATGTATCCATATGTAATAAAATCTAAGAAAATCCTTAGTCTTACAAGTATGTGATAACCTTTCCCCTTCACCTGCCCCTACCCCTAATATGTTCAAAGATACTACAATATTATAATTAATGCATTTTTCTATGAATGACTATTAAAATGACTACAATATAACTAAATGGTTGTAATTGTAGGAGTTTTGTAGTTGCCAATTTCTAATAAAATGACAATAGACCTCCAGTTTAAGCTAAATAGACACTTTTATGTTGGAATCAGAATATAAAATCTAACAAAATGGAAGTCTTTCAAAGGGAATAATGTCTCTTGGGGCTCATTCGCATCCAAAGTATCAGAGAGGACACTAGACCATTAGGTTCCTGGCTTAATTGTAACACAGGTCACACTTTCTAAAAATGAGTGGATTAACATTAGAGGGAGTACTTACTGAATCCTTTTCTATTCATAGGGAATGTAACATTTTCCATTTAATACATTTGACTTCCAAATTCATTTGCAAGTAAAAATAAAACTATTTAATCTTGGTGACTTTCCAAGACTTGGGAACTCAGAATTTCTAAGAAATCAGAGACTGTGCACTTATTGTCGACTTATTTTACTTACTATTCTTCATATATACTTCCATGATAAAGAAGTTTTTCATGTTTATTTACTAAATAATGAATGAATGAATGAATGAATGAAGTGAGAATTTCTGGTGTATGTCCTACCTTTTGGAAGTGAATATTCTGTACTGAAATTTTCTTTCTTTCTCTTTAGACTATTATCTTTATGTTCCTTAAGTTTGATCCATTATAAGAAATATCTTCTTATAAATATTTTTAATATTGAAGCAAAGGTAAAATAATCACTGTTATATGTAAGAATTTCCATTGTAATAATTTGTGGCACATGAAAAACAGGAGGACACTGTTCCAACCTTCTGCTAGGTCCTTCTGCTAAAATGAATAGAACAGAAAATTTTTAAAGTATCTACCTTTTGTTTTAAAATGTTTTTATAGGTTCTTAAGCATTCATCATGTATGATGACCACACAATTGAGTAAATTAAGAATTGTTTCCACACTACAGATGACAAAATTTAGGTTCCAAGAATACATGAATGACCAAGGTCAGAGCATCAGGAAATATGTAGGCAGAGGTTAGAATCTAGATCTTTTAATTCCTGATCCACAGTATTTTCACAATACTGTTACAACTGACTGAATGTAAAAATGAACGCTGAACATTTTTAACACTAATAGAAAAAAATTATAGTCTCTAAAACTTCATATTTGATGGTTGTTGATCATTTTTACTTTGGATAACAAGTTCCTTTAAAATATAGAACACCTTCAAACTCTGTCCTCTTCCCTGTAAGTGAAATATTACTGCATCTGTTGGCCAGGCACATTCTATAAATATTAGCCACAAGCAAATAGGCTAGAAAGCACCACAAAAAATACCCGTGCGTCAGCGCTGTCGTCAAATCCACCCTTTCCCTTTGTATCCAAGGGAAGAGGAAGAGTGACCTCCAAGGACACTGAAAAAGCAACCCCACTTCCAGGGCAACTCTGACAGATCTGACCACAGGGTGTCTTTCACAATTCATTTACTATATGTAACTAGCTACCAGGCTACTAACCTTTAGTAACTCTTCTCACTGCCCTCCACTGACCATTGTCCAACTACATTCTAACAGTTTTAACTACCGTTCAGATACAATGCCCATCTGGAAAAGAATTAATTTGAATATATCTTTCTTAAAGAGTTAAGTTTTCAAGGGGAAGAACTGGGGGGAAAGTGGGTAGAGGATTATTTCAAAATAAGCAAAAATAAGTCAGGTCCCCTTGGACTGCCGTGGAATTTTAATCCACTCTTGTGAAGTTCAAGAACTTCTATTTTTCATGCCTGGCATTTTTCCAAATCTCTGGCCAATAATGACTGAGTGTGAGTAATGGCTTTTACACCATAAAATGATGGCTTATTCCTCCTACAAAGTTGTCATTCTTAGCATGCACCATGGCAAACCCTTAAAACAGATCTGTGAGCTAGAAGAACTGTCTTCACAGTGGTCCATCCACATAATTGGATCACTTTGCTGTGCTTGGGGTTGGGGTGGTTGTTGTATAAAGCACTTATGATGATCTTGGGGAATAGCTTCTAAACACAGCCACATCTGCCATTTTAACTAGTCACTTCAATTTTTTGTTTAATATTTTCTTAGTTGTCAATGGACTTTATTTATTTATTTTTATTTATATGTGGTGCTAGGGATTGAACCCAGTGCCTCACACATGCTAGGCAAGTGCTCTACCACTGAGCCACAATCCCAGCCCCTGGTTACTTCATTTCTTCATTTCTGTTTCTCTGGCAGAGAAACACCTATCCTTACCTACCTACCTTACCTTCTGTGACAAGAAAAAGATATTCCAAGTGACCTGGCTTTGAATTCTTGGAAGATAACATATAAGAGATAATATTTTCATCACTATTTATTGTCTCTGAGGTGATAAACAAGCACCCTTGAGATATTACTAGTACTCAACTAAAGCCAAATATTCACCATCATAGTTTATATATAGTTACTTTATCTTGGAAGATAGTTTAGGATATTCTCCTTTCTGGCTCTCTAGTTATAATTAAACCCAAATTAAAGAAAATGGGTTTTCTTGGTTTTCTTAATTTAAAATGGTAGTTTCTTATCCTCTTGTTAGAATTTTCTCAAAGAGGAAGGCTGAAGTTGTTAAGATACCAATAATGCTACCATACTCATCCTCTCCACAGAAGGGGACATAGTCTCCCCCACCCCAACCCACTTCTCTCTCCCTTGTTCTCCAGCCTACCCTCTCTTCCCTCACCCTGTACCCCTGTCCCTATCTCCCTCTCTCTTCTTCCCCTTTACTGGCATTCTTTTCCCACCTGTATCCCTAGAGGCCACAACAACCTATGGCATTGCTTGGCCCTGCAGTTGTCCAAGTAAAACCCACTGGATCCTAATTTGAGAAACCTAAACAGTAGAAGCTGTGGAAGTACCTGGAAAATTTTTAGTCAACCTGGTGAACATACAAAATATAAGCAGAACACTCCATTCTGGGGATACCAGGATATGCCCCCTTCTCCCTCCTTGGAGAAGTCTATGTTACCCCTTTTTAAATAAACCCTGCTTTATTAAACCCAGCTATGCCCCCTTCTCCCTCTTTGGAGAAGTCTGTGTTACCCCTTTTTAAATAAACCCTGCTTTATATACTTAAAAAAAATAAAGTGATATCATCCATGAAAAAAAAAAGAAAAGTACATTTAAAGCTACTGTGATTACTTAAACTTCATGTTATGTAAAGATGATTTTCATTGGCAAGGTTCCAATGGAGTAATTTCAGACTCCTCTGGCAACAAATGTCTTCATAAAATTATAGGAAAGGGAAGAGGTCCCTACAGAATTTCTAATCCAGTAGTGGGGAAAGGGCGATTCAATGCTCCTTTCCTGGATTTACCCCTCATTTATAGATACACTTGCTGTTTGCCTTAGCATCTTTATGTACAAAGTAAAAACAACAAATCTGACCTTCTAAAAGAAGGGCTATGTGGAAGAGGAGAATGCTAAGGGAGTATCTACATGATGGCCTGCAAATACCCAAATTATGTAGGTATTTTCCTTTTAAATTTTTTAAAAAATCTTTTAAAAGGGAAAGCTTTCCACAATGAGCCATTACAGAATAGGGGCTTAACCCACTATGTACTATGTGGCTCACACACATAATAAGCAACTCCATTTTTTTAGACCCAAACTCTGAGCAAAATTTAGGCACAGACAGAGCTATAAAAAGCTTTTTCAAATATTTGTTTTCTAACCCTATGTGCATATATGATTACATGACCGGTGTAACTCTACATCATATACAACTAGAAGAATGAGAAGTTATACCCCATCTATGTATGATGTGTCAAAATGCATTCTACTGTCATGTATAACTAGAATTAATTTTAAAAATGAGTATCAGAATTTAAAAATATATATTTGTTTTCTAGCAGTCCACTTACATTTTACACTTGCACAGAACTTGTGACCATCCTTTATGTTGGGTCACAATTACCATAATGTTACTCAGAGAAGATAAAAATGAGATTTGCTAAATCAATAGGTTCCACAGTTTAACAAATAGTAACAAACTAGCACTTTGGAACGAGTTCAAATCTGTATTCACCTTGTAAGAAACACCTCTACTTTAGTGCTAAACTGTGCCCCAGACAATGATATCGGAAACAAGGAACGTGGAAATTACCTTGACAGAAAGGAGCCTGATGCCAGGTCTGGAAAACTTCCATTGTTGCTGGGCAGTCACACTGGTAAAGCCAAAGCCAGCCTTCAGGGTCCTCACCACTTTGCAAGCTGTCAAAATCCTTGTCATTTTGAAGCTGAATTGTGACTAAAATTAAATGAAATCACATATATTTTATGAGATTTTTGTTTTAAAATTTTCTTAATTAGAGTAAAAGAAAGCTGGTGGCAGGGGGTGCAGACAGGGCTCAAGGCTGACTGCACAGCGATATCTGAGTTTCCATTCATTCTGCCATTAAATGTCTTCAGCCACAGCTCCTCCTTCTCCTAACTCCTCCTCCCCAGGTAATGTCCAGAGATGTTCCATGGACATGTAATACAAATTGCAACACATCAAATACTACCTTCTCCTGCTGAAATAACGCTAGTGTTGTAGAAAGCCAGTCATCCATCAAAGGAATTGCTTATGCAGCTGAATAGAATGACCTAGGCACAGTGGGCAACCTTAGGAATATCACTTACGCTAAAGAGTAGCAACTTTCCAGTGATGCTAAAGATCAAAGGCTTTTACTTGTGTTACATGTGATGCCTAATTTACCTCAAAATAAATTTTGGAGTCCTAAAAAAAACTTAGTCCTTACCCTTTTTTGCATGGAAAAAGGTAATGAGAAAACCACAGGTAGTGAAAAAAATAATCAGAATAAAGTTTTCTCCACAAATGCCAGTAAACCCGTCTTCATTGTTTTGCAGGTTAATAGAATGGCAGATTATATTCTTACTATTGCTTTCTTCTGTGTTCCAAGTTTCAAAGCTATCATGTTGAACCATGTCTTGAAGGATACAAGTGCTTCAAGAAGATGGAGTGGGAAAAGAGACCAGAAGGAATAGCATGAGCAACAGCACGGAGACATGAAATCATAGTCTTTTAAAAACGGAGCCTGGTGAAACCTAGATGCTGGGTACAGCATGAGAAAATGAGTCACAGATGACTCTGGGCTCCATGCCTTCACCCATAGTCTTGGAAGTGTTGTAAACAAGAAATAAAGGTGAAATCTCTATTATAGAAAATTAATTAGAGTAGGATGAAACTAGCAAAAGAAAAACCTCCATCTTAGACAACTGAGGACTTAGAACCAGTGTTATTGGCTTAGTCTAATTTTAGCTTAGTCGTCAATCTCATCTCTGGTCTCTTTATATTTATATACACAAAAATGCCTATATGTGTGTGTGTAGTGGGGGGATGCCAGGATTGTCTTTTCTTAATTAGAAAAATGACATGCAGTCCTATGGAAATTGTTTAAAAATAAGCAAAATATGTGTGTTTTGTGTTCTCTTCTTTGTTAGCATAGCTAACAGTTTATCAATTTTATTTAATTTTTCAAAGAACCAACTTTTTGTTCTGTCAATTTTTTCTTCAAAGGTGCCATAAACGTTCACTGGAGAAAAGACAGCCTCTTTAACAAATAGAGCTGGGAAAAGTGGAAATCATCAGGTAATAAAATGAAATTAAATCTCTTTCTCTCACCATGCACAAAACTTAACTCAAAGTGGATCAAGGACCTAGGAATGAAACCAGAGACCTTGCACCTAACAGAAGAAAAAGCAGGCCCAAATCTCCATCATGTTGGTTTAGGCTCCAACTTCCTCATAAGACCCCTATAGCGCAAGAACTAAAACCAAGAATCAATAAATGGGATGGATTAAAACTAAAAAGCTTCTTATCAAAAGAAACAATCAGTGAGGTGAATAGAGAACCTACAGAATGAGAGCAAATCTTTACCACAAGCACATCTGATAGAAGACTAACCTCAAGGATTTATAAAGCTCTTAAAAGACTTAACACCAAAAAAAATAAAATAAAATAAAATAACCCAATCAATAAATGGGCAAAGGAACTAAACAGACACTTCTCAGAAGATGATATACAAACAATCAACAAATATATGAAAAAATGTTCAACATCTCTAGCAATTAGAGAAATGCAAATCAAAACAACTCTAAGATTTCATCTTACTCCAGTCAGAATGGCAGCTATCAAAAAAAAAAAAAAAATAAGAAGAATAAATGCTGGCGAGGATGTGGGGGAAAAGGCACACTCTTACATTGCTGGTGGAACAGCAAATTGGTGAAACCAATCTGGAAAGTAGTATGGAGATTTCTAGGAAAACTTGGAATGGAACCACCATTTGACCCAGCTATCCCACTCCTTGATCTATTCCTAAAGGACTTATAAACAGCTTACTACAAGGACACAGCCACATCAACATTTACAGCAGCACAATTCACAATAGCTAGATTGTGGAATCAACTCAGATGCCCATCAGCAGATGAATGGATAGGGAAACTTTGGTATATATACAATGGAACACTACTCAGCACTAAAAGAGAATAAAATCATGGCATTTGCAGGTAAATGAATGGAGTTGGAGAAAATAATGCTAAGTGAAGTTAGCCAATCCCAAAAAAAAAACAAAGATCAAATGATCTCTTTGATATGAAGATACTAACTTATAAAGGCAAGAGAGAGGGAATGAGAGGAATGAAAGAGCTTTAAATAGAACAAAGAGGGGGGAGGGAGGCGAGGGGGGAAGGGGATAGGAATAATAGCAGACTGAGTTATCCATGATTACCCTAAATACATGTAGGAAGACACAATTGTTGTAAAAATACTTTATATAAAACCAGCAACTTGAAAAATTGTGCTCTTTATATGTAATATGAAATGAAATGTACTCTGCAATCATGTATAACAAATTAGGATAATAAAAAATTTTAAAAAAAGAAAATAAATCAAAACCTGTTATGGTTCCATTCCCTAAAGGCACCCATGCAGTGAACATTGAAGTATATTTCCTCTTTGTCCCTTAAGTTTTAACTAACTATGGAAGTTAAGGTGCTGAGGAATCCAGAGCTTGACCATGAGAAAGATTTAATGCAAGCGACAGCTGTTGACAAAAACATGATGAACTGAGCGTGGTTTTCCAGAAAGATTTTTACAACTGTGGGGTCAAATCCTGCAACTCTGAAGCCCAGAGAGAAATGCAGGCATCAGAATTGTAGAGAGCTCTCATTTTTATCAGTGAAGGTTTCATTTCATTTTTCCAGTCACCAGAAAAATGGGAAAAGGGACAGAAGATTTGGAAAATTTGGTTATTATGGATTAGAGAAGGAAAATCTGTCTATTGTGATTCCACTATTGTCTTGGAGATTAGAAAGCCTCATAAAGTAGTGAGTAGTTTCAGGATCCTGGGTTCAGAAAGGCTGAAATCAACAACCCAACTGCAAAATAATTCTCACCTTAGGATAAATCAAAGAGGAAGGGCTTTAAAAGTTGACTGATAGAAAACATTAAATAACATTTAAAAAGTTAGAAATATTACACATTAATACAAGATGATTTTAAAAGTATTTTAAAGAGTGTTTTTCAGTTTGAAATGATTCTGTTTCTCTGATCACACATCAACAATCCTCTCCTGCCATAAACTGCCTACACACAACTGAACAGGGAGACAGATACATACACAGCCACACACAAGGGCCCAGGGAATCCACATAGCAAAATGTTTTCTTTGTGAGCCAAATCATTAAGGATCCCCTAAACATAAACCACTCGCTCAGAAATGCAAAATATTTTGTATGGATTTAGCCCTACTTTCTATTGATACATTTACCTTATTGTCACTATTTCCAGCTCTGGGCTATTTTCCTCTGTACAATCCCATGTAGAAAATTTAAAACTAAGCACTTCGCAAATTTGATGGAGTGAGAAACATTCTAGTACCTTTTTATTTAATGCTGACTAAGTATTTTATTTCTTCCATAAATTGGAAATGTCTTGATGTGTATGTGTGTGAAGAATGACTCTCTCCCTCGCTTGCTCTCTTTCTCTCTCCCTCCCCCTCCTCCTTTTCCTCCTCCTCCTTTTCCTCCCTTTCTTTCTCTCTAACTATTGTGACCTTCAATGAAGGTTTTAAAAGAACTTGGAAATGACATACATACTTTTTCAATGTAATATTAACCTCACATATCTATATGTCTAACTATGTCATTCAAGCTGCATGCACATGTATGTATGTGTGTGTGTGTATGTGTATATGGAGAGAGAATTTTTAAACTAATACAATTACTTATGATTTCTGAAAAGGAATAAAATCATTCACAATTCTAAATCCCTCAGAGCACTTAATATTTTAAATTTTACAATTGAAATATCTGGTACTAAAAATAGTGATATATCAAGTACTAAGTTATTTTCATTTCAGATTGAAAGAAATTTTGAAAAATAGACAATAGCCCACCCTGCCAAACATAACCTCTGTTAATATTTTGGTGTATTTTTCCTATCATATATGTCTATGTACAGGTCATAGTTTTAAAAACTGTGATCAACTTGCACTATGCTATTATGAAGTAATGTTATATTAAAAGTATGTTTAATGTTGTTATAAAGTTCTTTTAAAATTTTAGTTGAAATAACATCAAAACATTCTGTTTTATTGCTTCTATTGCTGCTGCAATCATACCAGTACTGTAATTTTTATCAATATTGGCATATTTCTTTCCAGAAAGAACAAACCTATCTAGTACCAATTGTAATACCTGAATGTTCCTTTCAATATATATTCACCAACATTAAGTATTATCTTTTATTTTATTTGCTCCACTGAAACAGAGGGTATTTTGCTCTTATTTAAATTTATTTTCTTGGTGAAGTTTAATTAGTACTCTTCTTCTTTCACCAACTGCTGTTTGCATCTTCTTTTTCTCCATCAATCCATTTATGCTAATGATCATAAAAATTATCCTTAAGGGAAACATAAAGCAACACTGATTACCAGCCTGTATATGTACTAATTTCGAGTATCTTCTTCATTTGGATACTTCATTATCAAAGATAAGGGAAGGCTTGCTGATTGGGAAAATTGAGAACAGCTCATTCTAGAAAAGAAAGACCTCAGGTTCTGAAATGAAAAGAAAATAATGGTGTTAGTAATTCCTTCTTTAAAGCTAAGGAAACTTCCAACTGCCATCCTGGATTATGCTAGATAACGAATTAGAAACAATGCTAAGAAAGTAAGCATCTATCAAAAAGTCTTTAATCCAGCAAGTTTGCAGAGATGC
Source organism: Tamias sibiricus (assembly GCA_025594165.1). Lineage (NCBI taxonomy): Eukaryota > Metazoa > Chordata > Mammalia > Rodentia > Sciuridae > Tamias > Tamias sibiricus. The sequence goes on from CM046660.1 coordinate 84,367,428, forward strand.
TTCCAGAAAAACGACGGAATGAGTAAATAGATTCTTATATCCTGAATTCCTGCCTGATCAGCAATGGTTATTTAAGTAGGAACAAACAAAATTATGTCAGAAGAACATAAGAGGAAATAAAGATGCTTTAGGAATCAGTAGAGGGAGCTGCCAAACAATGATTCTATAAAAGACGATTTTGAAGAGATAAATTTAAAACAAGAAGCCAGTTATTACAGGCAAATAAATTCAGAAGGAAAGTAAATACAATAAGTCTCTAAAGAAAGTTCTACTTATATGTGTTTGAGCAGGGATGCATGAAAATAGAGTATCAAAGGTAGAAGTGATTAGGTTCAATTCTATGGTTTTTATCATAACAAGGAACACAAGTAAGGATAGGGACAAAGAAGGCCATCCTTTGAAAAAAAGTGATTAAGATTTATCTCCATGTAAAAAGCAGATACTTTCTCTTAGCACATAAACTAGGACCACTGGAAGAAGGATTTAAGTCTGGCCAGGAAGAAGACTTAGTTATCTTAACAGTTAGCAATATAAGGATCCATAATGACAGTTGACAGATATTAGGTGGTTAGAGGCTAGAATAACCAGTGACTTTGGAAACCCAATGAAGTAAGACATGTTCATTAAGATCCAATTGGCATTGTGAGGAACAGAAAGTGAGGAATCAAATATGATGAATGTGTTTATCCATCTAACATTTGATAACATAAACATTGAAGTGATACAAAAGAAGATGAAAAATGAACCAGGAAAAGAGACCTTGTAAATTTGGTTTCACAAAATAAAACCCAAGGCACATGTGATTTATATCCTAGGATAATAAAAAAGCAATCATTTATAAGACCCAATTTTGAAAACACCTAAAAGAGAACAGGTTTGTCAGTATAAGCAGCATATATTTTGTATTTATAAAGAGTAAACCTTGTCATACTAATTTAAAAATGATATTACTACTAAATGAAGTAGAAACATTAGATGCAATCTACCTAATTCAAGAGCTCCAAGGTTATATTCTAGACCAACATGAGGTGCATACACACTAGCGAGAAAATGTATATAAACAAGTTATCACAAACCTAAGAGGACAGGTGAGTCAGCCAATGAATTAACCGAGCTTGTCCTATTCAAGATGAGAACAGAGTGGGCAATGCTTTAGAAAGATGATTCGGAATTCAAGTGACCTTGGAAAATTGAAGACATAGCCAAACATGAACCCAGTGGAGTGAAAGCAAAGTGGGTTCAAGTGTGAGTAAAAAAAAAAGAGGAAGAAAAACAAATTGCCAGTGAAATTTGTAGAGGATTGATTGTATAGAAGTGAGTCAAATCACATATGAAATGGTCATAACGCACAACAAGGCTCCCAAAGCTAGTCATGAAAAGCTGTAGTTATAAAATCCTCATAGAGAAAGCAGGATTTAGAGTGGAATGTTTAAAAAAAGAAACTGAAAGTTCAGTAGAAAATTAAATACTAAATAAATTTAAATTATTCAAGTGTTATTTGGACCATAGATGACTCTGAAATTTAAAATCATGTCATGGAGGATTCCTAATCAAATTTTTTCAATATTCCTAAAAGTCAGAAGAAAGAAAAATAAGAAATTCTTGAGTAATAATTAAAAAGGATTCAGCCGGGCGCGGTGGCGCACGCCTGTAATCCCAGCATTTTGGGAGGCTGAGGCAGGAGGATCGCGAGTTCAAAGCCAGCCTCAGCAATGGCGAGGCACTTAGCAACTCAGTGAGACCCTGTCTCTAAATAAAATACAAAAAAGGGCTGGGGGTGTGACCCAGTGGTCGAGTGCCCCTGAGTTCAATCCCCGGTACCACAAAAAAAAAAAAAAAAAAAAAAGGATTCTACAATACAAGCTAAAACACTGGAATCTATATCTACAAAGAGAGACAGCTATATACACTTGCAATTATGCCAGTAAATGCAAATAGGTATTTAAACAAATCCATTTTAATGGCTCCAATCATATTTAGTATGATTCTTACTGAAAGTTGAGGCATTTGGCATCTATCAAATCCTCTGATTTATGCATTAGCATGCTATATTTGTTAATCTTAAAAGCAATCCCTGAGCAGCGTACAGTGGTGCATGCCTGTAACCCCAGCAGCTGAAGAGACCAAGGCAGGAAAATCTGAAGTTCAAAAGCAACTTAGTGAGACCCTGACTCAAAATTTGAAAAAAAAAAAAAAAAAAGAAGGGCTGGGGATATGGGTCAGTGGTTGAGTGCCCATGGGTTCAATCCTGGTTTAAAAAAAAAAAAAAAAAAAAGTAGCTAATGCTAGCACAATTTGTAGTGGTTTGTGCAAGATCACACAGCTAATAAGTTGCGAAGCCAAGATTCAAACTCAATTCTTAGCCAATGCCCATCCTCTTCCAGCATGCCAATTCCATCTGGGGAAAACAGAATAGCATGGGATGACTTGTAAGAGTGGGCTGGTCAAGACTCAATTTTAGAGAAAAAAATATATAAGTGTGAAGGTTGCAAAGGCTAGATTTCTGTTGTTCAAAAGTATTTATGACACTAGGTGAAAAATGAGTATACTATAAACTCAGTAAAAATGAAATAAGGAAAGAGAAGGAAGTAATCAAAACTTCTCTGATTTATTTTTAAAAAATAAAAATAATATAATAAATGAAGAAAATAATATGGAAATAAAGCTAACAATCATCTTTTCTAACAATTTGCCTAAAATTAATTGGCCTGAGAGCTGTACTTCTAGCTGGCTAAATGATTTTATTGGTCTCACCTAAGCTAGCAAAGGATATCTTATTTGGAGTCAACTTATTCTAGAACCACAGAATCTGGGTAATTAAGGCTGTTTAATATTTATGATTTTTCAGAAATAAAATGTAGAATTATTAAAAGAATAATCAATTAAGGAAATATTTATTGAGGAGTTTTTAAATCAAATACTGTATATCAAGAAACAGGGTAGTCTCTTTCAGACAGATGCTTTGTAGAAAATTGAAAATCTTTGAAATGTTTTACCTAAATTCCCATCAGACGAAGTATAAAAATTATATAGATAGACAGTCTGAGGTAGCTGGAAGGAATCTTCCAAATTTCTTTCTAATTCCTTTATTTTATATAAGTAAGAAACAGATATCTATGTGAGCCAAGATCATCCCATTATTCTTGAGTTATTTAATGCAAGATCTCAAGCCTTTAGTATAAATTCATATAGAAACCTAAGTTCCAAACAATTATGACATTTCAAATAGAAATAATTTTACAAATGATGAAAAAATTAGGAAGGAAACTAACAATTACATAAATCAAACTAATCTTGGCCAAAGCATTTTCTTAAAATTTAACCTAAGCATGTCTACAACATAAAGATCACCAAATAGAATGACTAAATCATTAGATAAGTGTTAATTCTTAATTGTAAAGTATTTCTAAGAAAAAGTTAAAAAAAAAAAAAAAAGAAAATTCAACAGCAGGCTTTTTTGCACAATAATTATCCGTGAAAAAAAAAAAATTTCTAATATGCTGAACAGAACAAACTGCTCTGATGAGCTTGTTTTTCTCAACTTGTGACAAAAGTAAACAAATGATTTTGCAAGATTCTAAAGAGCAACCCTGGCCATGAGGAGGGGTTATCAATGGTAATACAGCTCATGTTCCAGAAGAGCACTGGACCCCCTTTAAATTAAACATTTTTAAGGATCACAGAGAAGCAGGTTGTGCAACGGTCTTGCAGTTTGCCAACTTCATGAAGTAAAGGGCAGCAGTTTACATTAAAATGACGTAGAAGACATTTTTTTTAACAGAACACCTACGCACATTCCTACTCCACCCCCTTTTATAGAACATTTGTTATATTAAATCTGATTCTTTCTATGGCCTCCTATTTCCAGAAGAATTTGGTCCAACTAGAAGATGTTTTCCACCTTCCTAGAAATGGGGCCATTGCTTTCACAAACATTAAATTCCATCTTCCCAGAATCTTAGTGCAACTCGCCCTGAATGGATCACACAGCTTCTTCTTCCAGAGTGGCAGATTTCCGAGTTGAATCATTCTAGTGCAGGAGTGTCTATTTCTGTTTTAGAAGCTAAATTTTTTGGGGGGATAAAATTAATGCTCTGGAGTTGGAAAAAAAACATAAATGAAGAACAAGAAGATGAAGAGAAAAGGGATGCAGAAGAAGACAAAAGAAAAAGAAGCCAACCTCCTAATCTTTGAATTGTACAAACTGCTGACAATGAGTCAAACGTGCTTTCTTGGATTCCAATTCCTGACATGCCTTTGAGAGTTGAAGAATTAAATGTTGTATTCTGGTATTATTTATTTGACATCACTTATTTTGAGACTATACTTATTCTCCGCTGGTAGGAAGAAGAAAATATATAATGTTGTTCTGACTTGATTTTGGATTAAGGAATTAATTATTTAAAAAGAATACTCTTGGAAACTTTGTGAACTAAAACAGCCAAGTATCAGAAAATCAAAAACCATGGAAAAACTTTTTTTAAAAAAAGCGTATGTGTTTAAAAGTTAATTCAAATTAGATGCTATGGTCAAGCAGTACTGAAAATCCTAAGAAAAGAGTGGCTAGATACATTGCAAGATGTAAGAAAAATGAGAGAAACCATTGGATGATAGGCATAGTGTTATTACTACTGTGCTAATTACTGTGGATGGCAAACCAGTGCATGATTTGGGAAAAGAAAAGCTCTTCCAGTCAGAATAAGATGTGTACTAAGAATGACGAATGTGTTCACATTTCTAAATATGCTAATCCAAAAAAGTCACTTGTCCATAAGTGTCTGGTTTTCCTAACCAGCTGGATCAATTAGTACCTAACTAATCAATCTTTCTCTTATTATAACCCACCTGCATTCAAAACAAGGAGAGATATAGGACTTTCAGGGACCATGGCTATAATAATATAGGAATATGAAAGCCCAGTTATAAAATATTGTTACTCTCAATCCAAACTTAGGATTCTCTCAAAAATATCTAGTTCTTCTCCAAAATCTCAAACACATGGAATTATACATTCTATGAATAAATTGCTTAGTTGAGAAACCTTTAAATAAAAAACAAAAATATTTTCAATAAAATGTTTTATTAGTATTTTTTTTCTTATTTTTCATTCATATGATGATGTTAGAAGACTTAAGATCTAATGAAAGTTATTAATACCTTCAATTAAGGGCTTTTCTGGGGGGGTAGTTTTTATTCACAAGCACATCAAAGTACTTCTAATCATCTCTCTGTGAATATGATCCAAAAAAATTGCTTTCATTAGACTATATAATTCTTTCATCTTAGTTTCATTTTTAATATATGGGGTAAGAAAAGTGAGAAATTTATTATGAAGGTATCCTAATATTTGTCTTGATAGTATCTAAAAGCAAATTGAAATATTACATTGAATTGAGAAAGCAGGATTCATATATGGGAATACAGTTTTAAAATTAAGTTTTGAATTGTCTACAAGCAAAAATGACCTTTGTAGCCAGTCCTCTGATTAGAAGCCAGAATCAGCTTCCATGAAAATCAGTTTTCTAAAGAGGAAGTGCTTTAAAAAAAAAAAAAAAAAAAAAAAAAAAAAAAAGTTTATCATGTTAATGGACAAAAAAAAAAAAAATAGCAAATATGTCCACTCAGCACCATCTTTTTTAAAAAATTGTTATTTCAGCCCTTGAGATTTAGAAGTAGAATTTGGCTCAGATTCCAGGCAAACAAAAATGTGTGGGGCAGAGAGGGTGATGGCCAGATGACTCCTGAATACTGAACAGCAAGCCTGACTCCTGGCAGGGCCTGGGCCCTGGGAGGGTCCTGCTCTACAGCCAGATTCTTTCACCACCCTTTACCATGGCCACTGGCTGGAATCCAAGTGTCTTATACTCCACCTCTCTGTCTACTCTTTTTTCATCTTTTCCTCATCCTGCCATACAAATTTCACCAGAGAAGATATTTAGGACATAATAGAAAGGATATAAATGAGAGAGGAGTCAAAGGAATTGGAATGCATGATTATTGAAGGGTATGTTTAAAAGATAGAACTGAATTTCATAGCTTCAGGAACCATACTAACCATACTTCTGTTTACTAAAGTTTTCTCCTTATTCAAAAAAGTTGATAAAGGAAAAAGTAATAAAACAGATTAGGAGTTATTTACCCAATATAAAATGATACAATATTTATCTGATGAAGAAATCTGAAACTGGATGTTAATTCAATGGAATTTCTCAATTTGTCTATACCCTGTCAGTCCTCCAAGCCACATAAAGCCCTGACCTTCGTGTAGACTTTTAAGTCCATCTTGTTTGTACCATACAGTGAACACACCATAATAATACTTTTATTTCATACACTGATACTCTGCTGATTAAAATCATTAATTAGCACCACACTGGTTACTGACCTCTGTGCAGAGCTAAAAATACAATATGTTCACTTTTCTAAAGCTTCACACTCTTTTCTGCCTCATTTATGTTATGTGATCCTAAATTAATCTTTTCAGTGTCTGTTTATATCAACAAATTGGAACTAGTAGCAACTATTTTCTTTCACAGGCTATAAGTAATAATTAATCCTCCAATTCCTCCCATTAACATTTCTTGAAGGCCTTTTATGCGCCAGCCATGGTGCTAAATCCAGAGAACAAAAGTAAAACTGGACTATGGGCCTGCCCCCACAAAGCTCATTCTGAAAAACCTTTCAGGTTTATTCTTCAAAACAGACACAAACTATCTTTTCTACTCTGAGATTGAACAATAAAAAATAACAAAAAAAGAACTAAAAACCTAAGAAGCCCAGGACCCACAAGACCCATGCAGAGCAGGCCAAATCAATATTCCTCCCAGCAGCTCTCCCAGGATGAAGTGCCAGCACCTGTTTATGCACTTCACAAAATGAAAGCCCCCATGTCATCCTTCATATCCCACAGGAGTTAACCCACACCCTGGGAGGCCCTTCAAATCCCACACCTTCTCAAGAGAACAAAAAGAATCACACTTTCCACGAGCCAGTGCTGTCTACAAGGTCTGGTGATCAACACTAAACAAATTGAGTAAAACTGTAAATATCCACTGTAAATATGACTACACAGACAAGATATAAATTCTGAAATATAACATTAACAGCTTTTTTTAAAAAAAAAATGCTTTCTGAAAATGTGTGAAAGATAAAGTCATGATAAAATACATTTCAAAATACATATAGATGAATATGGGATGCTATAAAGACATAGGCATAATATGAAAAATAGCAAGTCTTAAAATAAATACACCCCAAACACCCATTAAATTGTAAATCTAGACTTCCTATCCCACCCAATAAGAACACAACAATATTATTACTAGATCACAGAGAGAAAAGTAAAGGCTCATACCAAAATTATAGTAAAGATACAAGGGTTTTTAAACTCAGGAATAATAAAATTTCTCAAGAACTCCTCATCAGAATCCAATGAATTACTCAGCTCACCACTGTTCTTTCTTTTCCAAATCTTGAATATGAGCAGTTAAGAAAAGATGAGCCACATCAAAATCAAAGCAAGCACACTTTTGACTCTTAAAGCTTAGACACAGGATGGCTGGAAACAGGATTGCCATGTCCAGGCCCAAGTTAGCAAAGTCCTTTTTTTAAGGAGATTAATCTTTTTCTTCAGGCTTGAAAACCCTGTGCTATGTCTGGGAAAATAACTACTCCACTACCTTGATACTGCACTCCGTGGTTCTTCCAGACCTAAGATAAGACACTTTTCCTTATCTTCTCTGAAGAGAAGAAATGACTTCAAAGTCCAGGAGACAGGTCATACTGTAATACCAATAGGATTAGAGGCTTTGCCAGATCACCTGACTTTGAACTAGTGTGAGAGGGGGGAAATGTACTGGACATTTTAATTCAATTTTAAAAAAAGCTCAAAATTAATGTATTTCCTCGGTAAACATATGTCACAAATACCTTGATAAATTTCAAGATTAAATATGATGACTTTCTTTCACATACCTAATATATTACACTTTAATGTGCCATACCTCATTTTTAATTAAGTAGCAGAAATATGCTCCAAATTTTATTTGTAATTACATCTCAAGCTTGGTATAATTTTTTACTTCAAGGAATATCCACATTCTCAAACTAATATAAGGAAAACTAATTAAGTACAGTTGAAAATAATTTATGGCTTTAAAACTATTTTAAGTAACATTTACATGTATAAATGATACATAGCATTAAGTAAAATGCTATTAAAATGTTTCTCTTGAAGAAAGCAAAGCATCCTGGTTTCTATTAATCTTCCTTTGATATGTTTAAATCTTTACAATCAGCAGAATTAGAAGTTTTTAATATTAAATGTATAAAACATTCTTCAAATGACTATGGAAAGCATAGCCGTGTGTTCGTACAAGTCAACTAGAAACCCCAGAGCTGAACTTCATCATGAATTCATTCTATCACAGTGGCTGAGTTATTTAACCTTTGTGTGCATCATTTTCACATAAGGAAATTGAGAAAGATTAATGATCATGAGAAAAAGAACTCTTGGCCTAAAGGTGTGTCTCTTCAAATGTTCTGTGTGCAGAGGAGGAATATTTACAGTCATGCATTTCAGAAGGTAGTTTCTAATATCTCAAAACCACTGACATGAATTTATTCCCAAATATTTTCTGTAACCACTGACAAGTGTGCAGCATGTTAAGCTGGTCAAGAAGCAGAGGTTAATTCCGTCCCTGGCTCTGTCATAACCTATCCTACCCTTATCCAAGTCAATTAATCTTCTGATAGCCCAGATTTTCTAAAAACTGAGAAAGTCAATGAGATGAAAATGACAGAGACATGCAAGAGTTAATGAGAGGATATCCATCAAGTTCTATAATCTCAGAAGAGGGCACCAAGAAATGCCAATTTGATTAAACCTCAGAGGGCCCAATCTATGTTCAGAGACTTCATGGAATTGTAAAGGAATAATGGGGGGAGGGGGGGGGTTCTGACCCCTAATTTTGTATGTTTGACTTAGTCATCATTTATTCATTCATTCATTCATTCAACAGTTGATTATATTTGCTAGATAGCAAAGACAGAAATTCCAACAGGCAATGGTGAAATAAACTGACATGGTCCCAGATGTCATGATACCTCATAGGAGATGCTTCATTAGAGTGCAATGGTTTGTAAGATTAAGTATGCTCCCTAAGCATTCATGTGTTAATGGCCTGGCACCAGTGGTGCAGGCCTGTAATCCCAGCCTGTAATCAAATCCAGCCTCAGCAATAGCAAGGCACTAAGCAACTCAATGAGACCCTGTTACTAAATAAAATACAAAATAGGGCTGGGGATGTGGTTCAGTGGGCGAGTGCCCCTGAGTTCAATGCCTGTTACCAGAAAAAAAAAAAAAAAAAAAAGAGACCAAGACTCCAACAAGAGACCAAGTGCAGCAATGTTAAAAGCTTTAAGAGGTAAATGGTGCTTTTTGTCCCCTTCCTATGTTCTGGCTTCCTGTCTTGCCATGTGTTCCCTCTCACATTCCTGCCATGATGCCAATCATATGAGATCCTTACCAAAGCCAATGCCAGCACCAAGCTCTTGAACCTCCAGGACTGTGAGCTAAATAAATCTTTTTGTTATAAAGTGCTCAACCTTTATAGTAACAGGCAACTAATATAGAAAATTGTTGCAAAAGAGCAGGGTCATTACTATAAATATACTTGAAAATGTGGAGGTGACTTTGGAAGTGGATAATGGCCAGAAAAGTCAGAAGAGTTTGGAGGGGCAGGCTAGGAAAAGCCTAAAATGCTATAGATAGAGCAGTGATATTCTGGTGAAGGCTCAGAAGACAAGGAGACTAGGGAATTAGTCTCAGACCTGAAATGATGATCATATTGGAAAATGAAGAAAAGGCCTTTCTTGCTACCTCCACTGCAAAGAATTTGGATGCATTGTGTTCATGCCCTAAGACTTTGCCAAAAGCCAAACTTTAAAGTGACAAACTGATTTATTTGGTAGAAGAAATTTCTAAACAACACAGTATTCAAGCAGCAGCATGGGTCTTATAGGCTACTTTTACTCAGAATTACAGTGTTACAGGAGCAAAAGGAAACAGAATGGAATTGGAAAATTCACAGCCTGATCGATCATGGAGAGAGAGAAAAAGTATGTATGCTCAGGAGAACAAAATAATGATGCAGCCTAGTTATCCCCTTGCTACAGAAATTAGTGGGATAAAAAGGTGCCAAAAGCTTCACATCTGGACAATTGTGAAAAGGTCTCAAGGGCATCTCAGAAATCTTCAAGGTTGTCCCTCCCATCAACAGAACCAGAGTCCTTCCAGAGCACAATTGTTTCAGAAAGTGCTCTAAGGCACCTACCCAGGGTGTTTAGCCCAGGGCCACTTTAGGATACATTCCCTTGTTTCCTGGCAAATTTCTCCAGAGCTGCAGTCATGGTTCAACAGGTGTAGACACTGCTGGTGCCTGTGGAAGACTTGGGTAGTAACCACTTGGTGTTGATTATCAGGTACACTGAGTATAAGAGTTATGGGGCATAACAGCTTGCACTGAGATTTCAAAAGAAAACCTGGGTAGCCAGATGGATGTTTGCCACAGATCAGAGCCCCTGCAGATAGCCTCCAATGGGGTGCTGCCTAATGTAGTCATGGAAGTGAAGACACAGGAGAGAACCCAGAATGATAGACCAATCGGCAGCATGCTGCCATAATGCTATCTGCCATGGGGTCCTCACTAGAGCCAATCCTGTGCCACACCTTTGAACACTCAAGGACAGTGTGTTAAATAAACTTATAAACTACCCATCCTCTGGTATTTTGTTATAGCAACATAAAAATGAAGTAATGCATGAGGCTTTTAGTGTACTAAGGTAGTTTAATAATGGCATAATACAGAGTTATACTATAATATAGAGTTGTAATATACTATTACAAGCTGCAGAAAAAATAGTAGGGTATTTTCTAGGGAGTAAAATTCAGATGAGTAGATATGGACAATCTGAGGAGGCTGAGATGTAAAGGATACATGTTATATGAGTAATATGGGAAGGAAAGCATCCCACTCAGAAGGAGCATGGTGTGTGGACTTTGAGATGGGAATTAGTGGCACTTCCAGGAACTGCTTGTTGGGACAGGAGAAAGGTGAACAAGGCAGGGGATGTTATCAAGAGAGATCTGAGAGGAGAGAGATCCCAGATCCTATAGAGGTAGGTAGGACATGTTAAGACATTGATTTGCATTCACAGTGCAATAGGACATCACTGAAGGATTTGAACACAGGCAGTGAAATTATTTTATTTATAATGTAAAAGATTAATCTGATTGCTGTCTTGAGACGCATTGCATGCAAGGGGTGTCCATGTAACAAGCCAGCTGTGTTAGACCTGTTTGGGTGCGCCACATAGGTCCTTTTACTGGGTCAGTGCATTCATGGTCCAACCACTGTGAGCAATGGCTGCTAGTCACTCACCCCTGACACTCTTTTCATACACTTGTCCAGGTTAGGAGCATTTCCTTGCTCCATCATAGGGGCATGAAAAGCCAAACTCTTTTATCTTGAGGGCAAACAATTGTGCCATGTCATTTGTATTCCAGATCCTTCCCCTGTGGATCATGCCAAAACTAGACGTAGTTGAGACCACATATTCATGTTATTTAAGTGATGAAGGTAGATGTCTGTTTGAAGTAGATCAGAGTAATGGGACATTTTTTTTTTAATGGAGATGATTTGGGAAGAAAGCAGTTACATAAAAGAATAGAAGCTGGATGAGAATTCAGAGGTAGGAAGTTTTACTTGGTGTAGGTTTGTTTTGCTTTTGGATTTTGAGGGGACAGGCTGTTGTTTTTTTATTTGTTTGTTTTGAAATGGAAGGTGATCAGCACACATTTGGAAGCTGATAAGATTGGTCTACCTGAAAGGGAGAGGGAGTATACATTTCCATGGGAGAGAATATAACCAAAAAGTTAAGACTATGAGTAAAAAGAGAAAAGATGAGAGCCAATGAGCATGGAGGATTCATTTTTGACAGGAAGAACAGGAGGGTAGGAGGAGTAGGTGCATGAAATGAAATGTCCTTCTCTTGCTGAAAGCTTATAGATTTAGTAGTACAGGAGCCCTGTTTGGAGAGATGGCTTAAATTGCGGTTAACTATGGGCCATGGAGATTTGGGCATTGCCGCATTCCATAGTCTCACGGGACTTGGCCCGGGATCTCGCGAGACTTGGCCCGAGATCTTGAGTGACTTGAGCCGAGATTGTTGATCGGTCAGCGCCATTTTTTAGTGGTGTGTGGTGAGTGTTAGTTGTTGTTAGAGCCAGAGAGAAAGTTATCAAAATAAAAAGCTGTTTATTTCCAGTTCGCCTCTAAACTTCTTCCCGCGGCTTTGTTGCTCCAAGCGGCCATCGCTTCAGGTGACAACACAGTAGTATGAAGATAAGAGCATGGCCACCCAGGGATTTCCACTTTATAATGGAGCAGGATGTATTTCATTCAGTTTTCCACTGAAGATGGGATGGTTTAAGATAATTCCTTTGGCCAGGCACAGTGGCACATGCCTGTAATTCCAGCAGTTTAGGAGGCTGAGGCAGGAGTACCACAAGTTCAAAGCCAGCCTCAGCAATTTAGCAAGGCCCTAAGCAACTTAATAAGACCCTGTCTCTAAATAAAATATTTAAAAAGTGGCTGGGGTTAAGCACCCCTGGGTTCAATCCCCAGTATCAATCAATCAATCAATCAATAAAACAATTCCTTTGGAAAACAAGATCATGCTCTCCTTAGAGCACCATAGCAAGAGAGCTAGTAGTTTTAGACTTCCATTTGAGATTGGTGATCATAAATAGTGACAACAGACTAGCCATGAACATGGTTTTCTCCAACCATTTTCAAATGCATGGATGCAGGTGTAGAGATGGAGGACTGCTCACAAAGGTTTGAGCTTTGCCTGGCCAGTGAGAGAGGATTGGGAGCATGGAAGTAGAAGGCATCAGAATGAATAATTATAGTGGTAAACCCTAGATTTTAAACCTGATATGAAGGGATGCTCAAAGAACTCTTTTTTTAATTTGTTCTAATTAGTTATACATGACAATAGAATGCATTTTGACACATCATACATAAATGGAGTATAATTTCTCATTGTTCTGGTTGTACATCATGGAGAGTTACACAGGTCGTGTAATCATATATCAAAGCACTCTTATAGCTCAAAGAACCATCAGTGAATATACAAGGTCAAAAATTACAGGAGGGGAGATGTGAGAAGAAGAATGCTGACATTTTAAAGGAAGACCAGTTTCTCATAAAGAGAGGTCTAGAAGTGACTATCAGAGTTGGTAGCTGAAGTCAAAGTTGAGGCATAGGATTGGGATGGTTTACTAAAGAAGCTTTGCATCACTCTGTTTGGTTCACACAACTGGGGTACACTGTGGTCCAGCCACACCTGCTGAATAATATGAATTCTCTTTATAGAATATAGTTAATCATCATTACATTACAAAGCAACACAGATGAATAAATCATATTGGGTCAAACACAAATATTCTCTCAGTTTTTTCTTTGGAGGAACCTGAATTTCACATCACAGAAATATTGATTTAAATACAATTTAAGAACAATTTTTGTTTTCTTTGTTTTTTTTTGTTTTCCAGGGGTTAATAGTACTAATGTGGCCTTGGACTTCTCTAAGTCAGCACAACTGATCAATCAGCATTTCACTGATTGCTTAATTCCTCCTCCTCTACATAAGAGGGGGAAAAAGCCCTTGCAAAACGTGTTTGTTCTGTTTGTTATTCTGGACAAAGCCGATAACGAGTTGCAGCTGCTGTACAGAGTGTACTGCTTGTGAGGCCATTGCTGTAACTTATAGATAGAAAGGAGCAGCCAGAGATGTGCCTCCGGCTGAAGCCAGTGCTACAAATAGGACAGCACTCTCCAGCTACCGTATATACATTTCATTATCCAACAATTTGTTCTGGGAGAACAGTTTGATTGACTGAGGAAGAGACTCAAAAAGAGAGATTTTTAAATATCACAACTCAGCTGAAAGAGTTCTGTTTTTTCCAACCCAAAGAATTTGCTTCTGTCAGTCTCAATAAAGATGCCTGTAACTGTAGGTGATGCAGACTATGAACGTGAGTCCCTCTATATGATTCGAGTCTTGGGGCTATGCCCCAGGCCTTACAATCCCTAGTGGTGAGGTCACTTGTACTCCCAGCTCTTAATCTACCCAAGTTCTGCATCTTTCAAGGGTAACTAACTGCTGAGTCAAAAAGACATGAAGTCAATATTTACCCTTGACCATCAAATAGATATTTAAACTGAGCTAAATAAGGAAATAACATCATTTGTCCATTATCTGTGATACAGTTTTCAATTTTATCATAGATTATTAATTAAGATATGAAGGAAAAAATGGTAACCAATATGATAAATTTTTATTCAAAATAATGACATTTCTAGAATGGGATAATGACATTGTAGGCTTGGTTTGAATAGGTTTCCAAGTTAGCCATTTACAATTATGTGAACTTGAACAAGTTGCTTTAACTCTTTGAACCTCAATTTCTTCATATACAAAATAGGAATAAAAACACCTGCTATGGATAATTGTTGAAATAATTTAAATGGAATAAATTATGTATAATGTCTGGCAATGGTGAATAAAGGATACTTTCAGCCACTTACAGCAAGATTATAAATTGGTCTTGTCACTTTTTAGCAGAATCTGTCCTTATATAGTAAAATGTAAAATGTGCATATCGTATGGCAATAGCATTTCTCCATATGTAACTTAGAGCAATGTTAAAATGTGCCCAAAATGATAGCTACATATATGGATAGACATTCACTGCAGCATAAATGAACCAGTGCAAATGATATTTAAAGTTATTCATATCCTTTTCTCTTTTAAAATTCTTTTTACTGACCTTCTCTAAATGCACACTCATTTATTTTATTAGAGTGGTTTAAGATTATTACAGGAAAACAAGAGAAAGAAAAAATTAATATTAATTTTCTAGTACACCAATAGGATCTTGCTCTAAGACAATAGTTCTAAAACGTAGATTTATCCAGGGAGAAAGGACTTTTTAATCCTTAGGCTGCTATTAATTTATCATGACCCAGCCTAGAGGATTCAGATTATATTGCATATTTTCATATCACAAAGAGGCCAAGCCTTCTTATTATGATTGTACAATATTGAGGTAGAAAGTAGGAGATGTGGCACAGGAGAAGTAGATAGCCCAAAGTCCACCACTTCTAGAAAGAGGAGTGGTAGTAAGAAGAATAGAGACCTAGGACTCAAGAGCAGCATCCTTTATTTCCACTCCTACCTCCAAACTCCAAATAAGAACCACTCTTCAAAGAAATAAGGGTGGTGTAACAGAAATGACAGCAACAGGTCAGCAGACGCTATGCCAGAGACAGAGCCCACGGCATCTCAGAGCCTGGACACTGAAGACCGAGGGTTATCCACACTGGAGCAACCCAGAGTTCTAAGTGTACAACAGGAATGAAGAGCCTGGAGTCAAGATAAAAAGACCAGTGAAAGCATATAATTTCAGACAAGCTACAGCCAGCCAAACCAATATCACACCAAAGAGTAAATGAAATGTAACATCACAGCAGAGACCAACACAAAGAGTAGACCAGCTCAGCCCCTCTGCAGATATCAGGGAAGGTCCAGAGGACATCACATCAATCCAGGCACTCCTCTCTTCTCCACCACCAAATCATGTAAGCCAAACAACCAGCAGCCATCCTGAAGAACTGGGGACCAGACAGTTACCTAAAGAAAGTATTTCAATTGCTGCCCTGGGCCTAAGGAAAAAAAAATTGTCGTATTAAACTAAAGATAAGTTTTTTGTACATGAAATGGACCAGATTAGTTACAACTACTTCTTCTTTGCACATTTGAGCCAACTGTGGGTAATTCAAACCTTGCTTCAAAGTAATCCATAAAGCTAAGATTAAACAACATACTGTATGCCAATCCTGTGAAATATTTTGCAGCAGCTTGCAGCATTAAAGCAGAGAGTAAGAGCAAACACTGACACAGCATTTATTATATGACAGACTATGCTGAGCGCTTTACAGGTGTGATATCATCCTTCAGTAATCCTGTGGGTCCCGGCTGCTTGGGAGGCTGAAGCAGGAGGATCGCAAGTTCAAAACCAGCCTTAGCAACTTAGCGAGGTCCTAAGCAACTTAGCAAGACCCTGTCTCTAAATAAAATATTAAAAAGGGCTTGGAATGTAATTAAGTGGTTAAGCACCCCTGGATTCAATCCTTGGTACAAAAACAAAATAAAATCTTGTGAGGAAGCTTCCATTGTTTCCATTTTACATGTGAAGAAACTGCAGCATAGAAGTTGTCTTCTCTGGTGTCCCCTACTATTTAGAGATGAAGCCTAGATGAAAGGAGCTGTAAAGCATTCTAGTGAGTGAGAAAAACCATTTGCAAGACAAGATGCATAGTCTGACATTAATAAAGCACAAACACACACAAGCCAACACTATAACTATACAACTTTTATCTGTAATTGTCTAGAAGAAAATCTGAAAGGATATTATAAAGTTGACAGCAGGATGGATATGTTTTCCCCATAGGGAGATTTTAGGCTTATCTCTAATGTTTTCTTTTCTTCACATTGAGAATATAGTTATAGAGTACTCATTTTACTAAAACCTGACAAAATATATGATGCTAAAAATGGTGACCTGAAGTATGGACAAAGGTAATATTTTTATTTTCTACTTTATCTACTTATTTGCTTCTATTGCAGAAATTATAAGAAAATATAAGTAAATGCATCGAATAAAGTTGAAAGTTAATAAGTTGCACACTGTTGCTCTATCATCCCCACTGGGTGTCAAAGGGCTGATTTTTAATTATGCAGTAGTAATTAAATAGGGATCAATGTCATTCTCTCAAGAACACTAACAAAAACAAAAATAGTTACTGTAGACAAGATAGTTTCCATTAAGAAAATAAAAGATTGGGAAGTAAATTATTGAAATTAAGACACATAAAGATGTCTCATTTAATATATGTGATATATTTAGCTACCATAAAATTCAGTTTTTCTGATTTCTCTTAAAGACCAATTGAACACTCATTCTGGGTTGTTGTGCAATCTGTAGTATACAACAGTAGAACATCTCAATAGGAACACTATTTTATGCATATATATGCACAAAAGCATAAGAAATAAAGATACAGACTTTATTATAATTGAAAATGTAGGTCCTTGTACAGTTTACAATGGTTTCTAAAACTTGAATAACAGATTTGCACAAAAGAAAATATGAAAATGGCACCTTGTTAATTTTGGAAATAATTTCATTACACAATCATGAAATCTCTCTACTTCAAATCCCACTCAAACAATCAAAAATTGCTAACATCGAAAAGATAATGAATGACACCACCCTCTCCCAGGCCATAAGCTTCAAAAAACCATATTAAATGGAAAAAGAGCCCATTGCTCAATTCCAGGAAAATACAGTTAACTTAAAAGATACATATTAAATTTTGGCATTGAATGATCTAATCTGTTTGGCAAAGAAAAAATATAGACACAGATATGTAGCTAGCCTATATTTCTATGTAATAGAGTACTGTTCTTTCAGCCTGAGAAGATTAGTAGTACTGGGGAGTTGTGTGGAAGAGGGAACAGCAGGTGTTTCATAGGAGAACAAACTGCTTTAGTCTCCCTGCAAGGCCAGACTAAGCACAAGCACATCATCTGTCAACAGTACCTGATGAATTGCATCACTGCTGATCCTAACATAATCACTACTGTTTCATAATTTCCATATAAAATGGCACACTGTTTAGGGAAATGTGGCAGCTTACTACAGATTGGTGGCTAAGGCATGCACCCTGGAATCAGGGTATCATATTTGATTAAGACTGCAATTGAACAGCAATTGAACAGGGCTGCTGTAACACCTTGAGAACACTCGACTGTGTCAGCACTCAATACTTCAGAGGACTGTTTTGGCAGGTGTTATTTATGTTATTTATGTGTGGCAGACATACCCCTGGCAGAGGATGACAGTTCCATGCTAGAGGGAGCTCGCCATCCTGCACACAGTCTTTACCCATTGCTCCAACCAGACTGGGTTAGGCAATTGTCATTCCTCCAGAACACACAGAGAAAAAAAATGATTCACATGGAAAGAGTTTTACCAATTAAAATTGCTTTTTCCTCTTCCCTTAACACTAGCCCTCCTCATCACTCATTGGTTTGAAAATTAACCCCTTAGCAATGTACTGTAACTGAACCTGGTGGTGATTTGAGGAAATAGAAATCCAAAACTGATAATTCATCTTTAGATAGTATATAATACACCTCAGTAGCTTATCAGCATTTCAAAGTACAAAAGCTAAAGAAATTCCTACTAAAATGCATATGGTATCATTAAGGAGGGAAATGGTGAACTTTCTATCTTTCTGGGTCTTTGGTGTGTTCATGAATGTGATATAAATTATCACAGATTTTCAATGGCTAATATTTCTACCACATGAAATAATGAAATCACCAGATGGGCTCTTTTCTTTTTCTGATGTTTATCTTGCACTATTTAGTTTTAGTTTTAAGAAGTAATCTAAAAAATTAGTCAAAATCCAGCCAACAATTTATTCATATGTCCTTTCTCCCTTATTTTTGTTTCCCTGTAATAGATATAAGATTTATCAGGCATATTAATTTGTTCTCTACAAAATTGTTAGTAAGTACCCACAGTTGGCTCTAATGTTTTGAAGACCTACTGGCTCATTGTGGATTGCCAACTCACTGGGTTTATATCAAAAGAAGGTTTAAATGCTATTTAAGTCAGAATATATATATTTCATTTTATTATTTATTTATTTGGTAACAGGAATTGAACTCAGAGGCACTCAACCACTAAGCCACATCCCCAGCCCTATTTTGTATTTTATTTAGAGACAAGGTCTCACTGAGTTGCTTAGTGCCTCGCCATTGCTGAGGCTGGCTTTGAACTCGGGATCCTCCTGTCTCAGCCTCCAGAGCCGCTGGGATTACAGGCATGTGTCACCACACCTGGCTGGATATATATTTTAAATGAACAAAAATTTTAAGATTACTAGTAATAAAAATCGACTTTCTCTCAAATATAAAAATTGTATGTAATTTTTTACACTATATGCATATGAATTTTTTTTGTAGAAACTTAATCACCATGTAGTGTACTCAGGATGGATTTAGCCTACTGCATGCATAAGTCTGAAACTTTCATTGGAGATGGCAAGTCAATGCCAACAGACCTGAATCTGCAACCCAGCTTTGTCACTCACTAGCTGAATGAACCTGGATATAATCTCTCCAAATCAGGTTTCTCATCTGAAAAATGAAAGTCATGCCAGGAGCAGTGGCACGTGCCTGTAATCCCAGCAGCTGGGGAGGCTGATGCTGGAGGATCTCAAGTTCAAAAGCCAATTTCAACAACTGAGCAAGGCCCTAAGCAACTTAGTGAGACCCTCTCTCAAAACAAAATAAAAAGGGCTGGGGCTGTGACTAAGTGTTTAAACACCCCTGGATTCAATTTCTGTTTGAAAAAATAAAAATAGCACCTCCCTCATAGTGCTCTCTCTAGTTCATCCATAGATGGGCAGCAATCTGGCCTGGTAGAATAGGAGCCAAGCTCCAAGCCCCATAACTTTGCCCATTAATAAGGAGGTTTCAATGTCATCAAAGAATGGAGAAGGAACAGAGGAAGAGAAATTTAACTCTTTCTCTCTCTTAGGTGCATGTAGTAAAAAGAGAAGGCGTTATGGCTGGGATAATATTTCTTGAAATATTAACTGATGTGTTTTCTTCCACAGGGGTCCCTGTATTTCCTGCACTACCACTGAGTCAAAACAGCATTCCTTATTTCCTGGAGGGCAAATAGAACAGAGAAGCACATTCCTCAGCTTTGATATTTAAACCTGGCTTTTTAAAAGTAACTGAGATAGTCTGGAAATTTAAGGTATTATTATAAGAAAACAATGAATTTTCAGGTTTCAAAGAGCCTGAGCTTAAATGACTCAGCATGGTATGTGTGAAATAAAACCTAGAATGAAACAGGATGTTTTCCCAATGCTATAAGGTATATGAAAGCCTTCAGGGGTGGGGGAACAGGAGAAATGCACCCCTGTGAGAGAGGTTGGGCATTTTGCCACCTGCCCACAAGGGTAGACACCTGTCTGTTCTCTACCCATTCACCCATCCTGCCATGGAAACCCCAGATTCAAAGATCAGTTAAAATACCTAGAGCAGGGATGCTAATACTTTTTTCTTTTCTTTTCTTTTCTTTTCTTCCCCCACCCCCCCAAAGCACAGCTGGAGAATGCTGCAGCCTCTTAGGTAAACCCTTCATTCAGCACAGCACTAAAGTAACTGTGGCCCCAACAATCACTGTGGAAAGTTCTGCACAGAAGAACAAGAGAAAACCTCCCAGAGTTCCATAATTCCCCTTCTGCACAGAAAGCAACCACTATAGTTCCTGAGCATCCAGTAAGGAAAAACAGGGAAGTACTCAGACTACCTATTGTTTGAGAGCCAGAGTTAGGGCATGAGGCACCATCTAGACACCTAGTCCAGAGACCTAGCCAGGCCCACATATACCCTGTGCATCAGATGCTGCGAATGAGGCCCAGGGGTTACAAGAAAACTGCTTTGGCTCTATGAAGCCAGCAAGGACCAGGAAAGGCCCAGAAAAGAGGACACTCTTCTCCTAATGCCAAGATGACCCGTAAGTCACCCAGTAACTTAGATCACCTCAAGAGACAATCAAAGAAAGGGCAAGAAAGAAACCCTAGAACTTGACCAAATAAACTGAAAATCACTAAATTAAGTTGAAGTGGTGAGAATAACTGTTTTCAGCCAACCAAGCAAATAGGGGTTTGACCAAAGTTCAGTTCAGTATTGGGGAAAAAAAAAAAAAAAAAGGTCTTACTTCTATATCCCGGAGTTATGATTGTAAATTTTAAATCCACATGCAGGGGCTGTAGCTCAGTGGTAGAACACTTGCCTAGCATGTATGAGGCACTGGGTTTGATCCTTAGAACCACATAAAAATAGATAAAATAAAGGTATTCTGTCCATCTACAACTACAAAAAAAATTTTAATAAAAAATTTTTAAAAATTTAAATCCACTACAATATCTTATCAGTTGTATATTTCCATGTAAAGCAGATTACTGAGACCTCTTGGAACCTTACTCCCTACTAAGACACTTTCCTTAACAAAAGCATGCAATCAAGCCTGTACACTATCGTCAATAATCGCCACAGTGGAAAGATCCTAGAAATGTATAAATCTGGCCCACGGCAATACAGAGTAATGGTTTTTAGTAGTTGCTACAAGAGTGGACATTCATTTATCCTTCAAGAATGAATTTTCATTAAACAGAAGAAAGATGAAGTGATTATTACAGTCCCTCCTCTTTCAAAGGTGCCCTTCATGCCTTTCCCAGCACAAGTGAAAATACACCTGAAGGCAGCAGAGTATCCATCAATCACTACAGAGCTGGCTGCGTGCCTAAGCTACGTGTGCATCCATGGGCAGCCCCTCCACAAGCAGTCTCTTTGCCATCGAAACATTGCTTATTTCCCCACAGGATATCCTGACACTTCTTTAAGAAACTGTGTGATAGCAGCAACAGAGGGCTAACTCATCAGAACACGTGGCAGGAACATCCAACATGGCTCTGTCACTCAAATCACACTTTGACTAATCAAGGAGCAGCCAGAAAATGACAGCTAAGGACACTGGCTTAATTGAACAGTTCCCTGTTTGATTAAACCAGGTGGAGAAAATTCTAGAGGTTGATGATCATGTTCCCCAACAGCTTTCCTTAAAAGAAAAAGAAGAGAGGATCAATATTTATTTCTCTGAAATGAACTTGCTCCCACAGTGTTTATTAAAAATCGTTTGATCAATTCCCTTTAGTAGGCCACTGTCCATTGCATGATCTTCCAGGTTACTTCTAGAAGGTGTAAAGGCCATTCAAGAAGTCCCTAGATTGCAAGCTAGGAAATAAAATGATTTGTTTTCAAAAAACATACAAATTGTTCTTGTTTTGGAGAGTCAAACATAAAACCTGCTACCACCACTTCCAGCCCCATGAATCTAAATGTTCACAGAGTCCACTGATCCACCCATATCTTAGCAAACTTGATTGTGAAAATTGCTGAAAACACACCCTCAGGAGCTCAACTCCCTGGTCCATATCCTGGATCCACTGTTTATTAAATGCACAAACTCAGGAAAATTGTCTAATTTTCATCTGTATTATTGGCATTACCGATGTCATTGGGTAAATAGAGTGCTTATAACAGTATCTAATGTACAGTAAGTTCCAAGGGAGTGTTAGCTACTATCTATTGTTGTATTGTTATTTTGGCAATCTCAAAGTCCTTTGTTCGTGATCCCCTAGGGCGCCAGGCTTATGTGGACCTGGATGAGGTGAGGTGGGAGCATCGGCCTCCTGGCTGGGCGCAGGGAAGGCTCCGGGGCGAGCCTGGCCGTGGTGCGCAGCTCCTGCCTCACAAGGGCCCGCGGAGTGGGTACCGGAGAGAGGAAAGAATAGCAGGGCCAGGTCGTGGAGCTGCACGGAGAGGGTGGACCCTGTGCATCCCACCCCCAAAGCACCAAACCCAGCTCCTCGGGGCGGCACAGTGCAACAATACGCGCTCCAATTTGCTAGGCAGGAGGCAGCACTGGACTCCTGATGGACTTGGCAGCCAATGAGAAAGCAGTTCATGCAGACTTCTTTAATGATTTTGAAGATCTCTTTGATGACGATTATGTCTAGTGAGTCCGGTCCAGCTACGCACATGGCCATGCACAGTACCAACCTGCACAGAGGGCGGTGTCAGATGGTTTAGAGACCTCATAGAGATCACTAGAAATCAGGACCTGGCCAACCGAGGGAGGGGGACTGTCTGAACCCCCTGGACATTCCATCATCTCCTGTGAGACTGGCCTTTGTCCTCAGGTATATTAAAAACACAACACCATCAAAAAAATAAATAAATAAATAAATAAGTCCTTTGTTCATGAGGTTTGTTTGCCAAATCTCTTAGCTAAATTTATACATTCAGAAAACCAGAAACCTTTCCATGAATTAGGCTCTTTGACTCCATAAGACTCCATTCATATGACACAGCTTGAGGAAGATCAGATCGTGACAAGCCTCAGCAGGACAGCTACATGTCTGTCATGGTCATGTAGATTTCCCATGAAATCTTACAATGGAAAAGTGACTTTCTTCTCCTCTTGCTATTGCTCTTTCCTGCTTTTCTCTACTTAATGAGCCACTTGCTCTCATAGTGTTGTTTCCATTAGCTTGATAATAAAGAAAATTAATTATTGTAGCATCCCCTTCTTGAAGACCCTTTCAAGCTAGAAAACCTAGTCAACCACAAATAATGAAATCTTTAAAACTGAGTACTATATACATATATTCCCATTTGGACTGTGGATCAGCACTCAAGCAAAGTGATAGAATGGCATACTAGACATGTTACCATGAGTAGTAGTAAATTAACTGAAATATATATATATATATATATATATATATATGCTTATTTAGAAAGAGTTATCTTCTCAATGAAAGTTTTAAATAAATAATGTCAAACTATACCTAAGGAATTAAATTCTAAAGAACAATTCCAAACTATAAATATCAGAATATATGCCAATAGATGAAAATCTGAAGTATTTTGTTATCTTTCTTGACCTAAAAAATTTCAGTTTGAAAAGGTAGACATAGCTATTAACTTTCCCTTTCTAATCACCACTCTAGTCTTAACAAGAAGCAGGAGAGAAAGATAGAAAAAATCTATTTCTATTTCAGATTTGAGTATGATTATTTTAAAACAAGAAAGTAACTCAGAACTTAGGCACGCCAAATATAATAAAGCCTTTCATTTAGCATTTTATCAAGTGCTCTCTCCATTCTTCAGAATAATTTTTAATCTAAGACTTTCCAAGTAACATATTTCCCTTCTAAATGACTCTAAGGTCAAAGACTAATTAACCTTTTCTCTTGAAATCTGGTCAAAGATACAGACCTTGTTGCCTCATTTTAAAATTTGGAGCTGTCTTATTACCCTCCAAAATTATTTAAACACTCTCAAATGCCTCGTAGTTCTTTGTGACCTAGTCAAGATTAATAAAATGTTTAAACTTTCACCCCAGGGGCCCTAAGTGAAAACTATGAAGAGGAAATGTAGAGTTAATAAGAGATGTAACTAAACAAAAATGCAGAATTGTGGGATTTTCTGAACTAGGTGAACTCCCCACCCTAGGGAAAAGAGTGTCCTGTGAAGCAATCAGAGAAACTTATTCCCACTGACCTCGAGATCTTGAGTTCCCAAATGAATGTGAAAATAGACATTTTTCCTGAAATAATAGGGAAAATTATATTTGGGGTGTCCACCTCACAAAAACAATGCAGCGGGGATGGAGTTGTGGCTCAGTGGTAGAGCATTTGCCTGGCATGCATGAGGCACTGGGTTCAATTCTCAGCACCACATATAAATAATAAATAAATAAATAAAATAAAGGTCCATTGACAACTAAATAAATAATGTCAAACTGAACCTAAGGAATTAAATTCTATAGAACAATTCCAAACTATAAACATCAGAATATATATATATATCAGCCTAAAAAGCCACGAACCACACAGAGGAACAGAAAAACAAGGTATGACTACCTATGCTTAAATTTCAATATTCAGGAAACCATACAACATAACTAAAACTTCACCTCATATTGAGGCCAAATTATAATCTTGTTCCCCAATCCTGTTTGGAGGTGAATTGTAAACAATTCAAGGAAACTAGCTACTCATGGAGCATTCTACTATAAACTTCTCCCCATCAGCAACCTTTTTTTCCTGTAACTCTGAGTTACCAGAAATTCTCGGAGCTCTTTTGTCTTTTCTCATTGGCTATGCTAAATGAAACAGAGCTTGTAGGCATAGCTTCCTCAAATTTGAGCAAACATTTGAATGCAAAGCTTTGGGTTAAATTGCCTCATTATAATGTTCCCAATTGATTACTTTTATTATTCACTTTTTCAGTAGGCATGGAATGATAAGTACCAAAGAAATAGAAATTCTAAAATAACTTGACAATTGAGAGACCATTACACCATGCTACATAGAAACCATAGGAACTAAGGGCTGTCAGAAGAGTACTGTTCAAAATTACAAACTGAACACAGAATTATCTGTTCTGCAGAGTTCATACTTTTTTCTTTTTGTCTTTGCCCACTATGGCTGAAATGGATTCCCCAAGGCTCTCAGCCCCAAGGCCATGATCTTTCAACTTGTAGACAAGTTACTTCTTCTGTCATCATTTTTTCCATATCAGAAACCAAAAATTTTAAGTCACATACCAGAGTTTTCAGGTCTTGTAGTTTTATTCAGCTGGTGACACAGCAAGGGTTTATAGGGCAATATCACCAGCTTTGTTTCAAAATACACACACTAAGCTTAAATTTAGAACAAAGATTTTTTTAAAGGCATTATTTCTTTTATGAAACATTTTCCTGATATTAACAAAAGTGATTATCATGCAAGCTTATTGTGTGTAACAACTGCAAAGATGGATTGTTAAATATGCAGATTTTCAGGCCACACATTCACTATACTGAATCTAAACTGCTACAGTTAGAGTTGGGGTTCCTCATTTGCAACAAGCTCCCCAGCTGATTCTGAAGTAGGTGATTGCCAACTATATGTTCAATAGCACTACAGTATGCTTGGAGGCTAGTAGTACTTGCGACAAAGATTCCTTGCATGACCAACCTTTAGTCAGGCTTCTAGATGTTCTGATCCTCTACTTTCTTGTGAAATCCAGTTTTAGCTAAGAACTGTGCTAAGTCAGTTTAGTTTGTTATCCAAATACCCTGATACTTGACCAGGGTCCTCATCCTCAATCCCCAGGTCATGTAGGGTCATCCTGGCCTATCTTCAGCATAAATACTATTTGGCCATTTTAGCCAGAATTCCAATTATCTCTAATGTTTCCTCATATTAATTCTCTAGATACTGGCTCTAACATTCCTTCTTAGCTGTAAATTTCACCTGCCCATTCCAGTTTTGGAGTTGAGCCCTATTGATTCTCTACCACAAGACATTATTACAGTGGTCCCTACAGCCATTGCAATGATCTTGAATAAAGTATTCCTTACTGTACTTAAACAAGTATCATTGAGCCCCTTTTCTTTTTAATATTTGTAGTGCTGGAGGAAGTTTCTGGAACGTGGTTTCACAGCTGACTTAACCACTCCCACTCACAACTTCTATCTTAGGTTAAATTATACAATTATTCTAAGCTTCCACTTCCTCATTTCAGGATTGAAAATAGTAATAGTTACTTTAAAGCACTGTTTTATGGATGGGTTTCACTCTAATTGGACTCCCCTGTGGCAAGCCAGAATAAAAATAAAATTCTAAAAACTTACTTTTCTTCAGAAACTCAGAAACTGTGATGTTATTCCTTATGTCTTCTATGTATAAACTAAACATGACTATCTCATAAATAAAAGCAGTTGTGGCAACAAAAAAGCATTCTGGGGTTAAACCATCTGAATTTAAATGTTAATGCCACCACTTATTTGAGCAAATTAATTAATGTTTATGTCTCTTGTTTCCCTGCTTTGCAAAATCAGCATAATGAGTGGACCTGTCTCATGCAAAGTGATCAGCAGAGTTCTAGCAATGCTCAATCTTGCCCTATTATTGCAACATAAAGAATGCAGTGCTCTGCCGGCACGGTGGCGCACGCTTGTAATCCCAGCACTTTGGGAGGCTGAGGCAGGAGGATCGCGAGTTCAAAACCAGCCTCAGCAATGGCGAGGCACTTAGCAACTCAGTGAGATCCTGTCTCTAAATAAAAAAAATACAAAAAAAAAAAAAAAGGGCTGGGGATGTGGCCCAGTGGTCAAGTGCCCCTGAGTTCAATCCCTGGTACCACAAAAAAAAAAAAATGCAGTGCTCAATAGTTTTGCTATTATTGCAACATAAAGAACATAGATTTGATAGAAAAGAGTGAATAATTTTATTTTATCATTGAAAATAGAAGAAAAAGAGTAAACTATTTTATCAAGGATCAATAAAATTTTTTAAAAAGCAAATGGTTGGCATTTTCTACATATCAAAATTGTCTCATCAATTTTAAGGATCCAATAATTCTACTCATCAAAAATTATATTACACTTAATATGACAACCCATTTTGTACAAGGATTTGATCATTTTCACCCAATGTTTAGAGAAATCACTTCATGCTTTTATGTGGGTCACTAAATTACCTTCAGAATCAACCCTCCAGTCAATGAAAATAATTACAAAGCAGTAAGCTTTATCAAGATATTATAATACTACACTTTTAATAAAATACTGAAAGTCTACAAGTTGAAAGCATTTAGGAGTTTAAATTCACTTAGAATTTACTATAGAAATGTTTAAGAAGAGATGACTTAGCTGGTGAAAAGATCTGAAAATGCTTTTGACTGAAAATGTCTAGCATTCTATTGTGTGTATATCTCGAGTTGAAATAGAAGAGAATTGAGCTGACGTGGAGCAATGAATGGGCAATAAAATGGAGAAAGAATAAATGCAGTTAAGAAGAAAACAAATAGAATCTATATTTTATCCATCCCATCCATCTCCACAATACTGTCGCTTATTATCAGCATGTCTACCCTAGCTGCTACTTCCAAAGTGAGGGAGGATATTCTGTCTCTTGCTGCTGGTGGAAGTATTGATTAAGCAGTGAAGAGTAAGCAAAAGTATTCTGGGATGCTGTCTTTCCAGATTTTTTTTTTCTTTTTGTCAGAGTCAAAAAGGAAATCAGACAAAAATATATCCCTTATTGTTTTCTCTCAAGATGCAAACTTTAGGGTTGTAATGCAATAAGTTCATAAAAGAGAAGCAAATGAAAATACGCTTCCTAGAGTATATCAGCCTGACTGAAAAAAACAAATGATGTGCATGGACTCTGGTTATCAAAAGAGGTTGACTTTAAAATAGGTTTATTCTGACAGAGCCAGTTCAGTTCAAAATGAAGTTTGAACTAGTTCCAGTAGAAAATAGAAATTATCATTGGCACACTGCTCTTTTTTTTTCTCTCAAGGTTTCAATTCAATTTAACGTCACGGGTATTTTTCTGCACCTACTAAATGCTAAACCTTAGGAAATTGAAAGATGATCAACACACAGATGTCATGTTCAAAGAAACAAGGGATGGAGATGTTAAGAATCAACTTCAAGGTAAGTTCTTCTATTCTGATGACTGTCCTAACAATGACTTTTTCAGTACTATCTTTACTATAACTCCCTTTAAAAATGTGAACTGGGACAATAATAATAATATATGATAAATTAAAATATGTATAAAGCCAAACAAACATAAGAATCCCTTCTAGGGCGGGGGATGTAGCTCTCAGTGGCAGAGTGCTTGCCTACCATGTGACACCCTAGGTTCAATCCCCAGCATTTAAAAAAACAGCAATTCTCCACCAAAAACATGCTCTGCGGTGGCACCACCACTATTTTCCCAATTATCCAAGGCTACAAAAGTTTTCTTCATGCATCTTTTTATTTCTTATCCCATATTCAATGGGCCACCATGTTCTATCAAATTTTCCCAAAGAATTTACCCTATAAAAGTACTTTCTTCCCCATTCCTCCTACTAACTGCATCTCATTTCAGATTCCCTTTGTATTCAGAAGTAAACAGGATGGCAGAATCTGTCTTACCCACACCTGTGAACTTGCAGCTAATGAATAACAATGTAGCAGACAGCATTGGAATGACTTTCTAGTCCTCAGGTTCACCATTGAGGTTCCAGAGCGGAACTGTGCCTGGCTTTCCTGAGCACCTTTGTTTGTTTATCCTACCATCTTTGAGCAACCACAGTGTATTTCCAATAAATTAATTTTTTTAAAGTATCTGTTTCTATTGCTTATCACCAGAAGAAAACATAGCCAACACAAAGAGAGACAAGATTGAGTTGAATTATTTAAATCAACACATAATAAGAGGAGATAGAAAATTTCTCAGATCTATAATATTTTGCTAAATCTTAATTGGTGTTGACATAAAGAAATTGTGTATAATAAGTGGAAGCTAGTGTTAAAACATGTTTAAAGGGGGAGAAAATAATACTGTGTACATGAAAGAGACTGGTATTCAGTCTTTAAGAAAGTGTTTCATTTTCTGCTGTGGGGTAAAAATATTTTATCGGATTCCATGGCAACCTAGATAAAATATGCCTCAAGATCATCACCACCTTCCCTTTGTTCTGTGTGCCCATGAAGCAATCAAATATGACTTAAGTATCCCCATACCACAACACAGGCACAGGGTGACCTGTATGCAGGAAGTAAGCACTTTAAAGGGACTAGTCATATTTTAAAATAATAATGTCCTATGCATTTGGTCACTCTGATCTTTTCACCAAGAGTCTAATCATTTCTGAGAATACCATTAAAGCTAGTTTTAAGGTCTTAATATGCCAAGGAATACAACATTAATTACCAGGGATTCACAGGGAAAATACATTTTCTCCAGCCCCAATGCCAACTTCTCATCCCTCACTCCTACTCCACTGCATCACATTCCAACAGCTGTGACTGCCTCTCCCTACAAAATCCCCTGCTCATGCATTCATTCTCCACCTTTTTAAAAGTGTGTCCAGCATAGTAAAGTATAATGGGCACAAAGATGGAAAACAACTAGTTTATTAATGACTACTAATCATATAGTGAATAAACAAAAAAACAATAGAAGATTCTCTTAGGACATATAAGAGTGGGACTTATCCTAGTCTGGGCTATCAGGGAACTTCCCTGGGGCAATGGCATTAAAGTTAGAACTAAGGGATAGTCCCTGAGTATTCCCTCAAAATCTTTTTTTCCTGCCACTATCTAAATAATATTGAATAGAAACTTTCAAAACTTCTTGTATGTCCAAAATCTCTACCTACTAGCTACTTATCTTTGGGAGCCATTACATTAGGTGAACTCTAGGTGATCTCATATAGATCTAAAGCTTCTGTGATTATTTTTCAGTATAACATTGCATCTCATGAGAGCCCTGTGATTGGCTGGATGTCCCTTATATATTTATGTAAGAAAAGTAAGTTGCAAAGAAATGTGTGCTTTATTCCATTTTTAGGAAAATAACAACTTAGTATAGAAGTTTTTGTTTGTATAGGATTTTATGAGCATAGAGAAATATATGTAGGGAAACACACCAAGTTATTAACAATGGTTAATAAGTTAATGGCTAATGGTTCCTAAGGGGAATATAAAAGGCAGGAAAGGATAGAGAACAAAAAGGCTGTCAGATAACTGAAAAATATCATGATTCAATTTTAAGTAAAAATTCAAATGTATACATCCCATCTAAACTATGTTTGAAAATCTATAAAAATTGAAAATAGATAGTTTAGTCTTTCTTCAATAGAAATATCATGGATATATGACAATATTTGACTGACAATATTGTGATAATTTGTATCTTTGGTATCTGTTTTTGTTTTAATACTATGCTTGCAATTTAAGTAATGTTTAAATGTTTTTGTGATTTTTAAGTACAATCCCTCTTCCCAGCTTCAAAGTTTCTCTTTAATTCAGCTTCCTCCTCTCTCTTCATTCATTTTCCCAGCACTTCCCAAATGCATCCACCAAGCACTTTTTATCAGAAACCTTCAGTTTTATGACCTTCCCGATAAATTTCAGGGTGTGGGAGGCAGAAGAGGCAGGGAAGGGAAAAACGAATTTTTTTTTTTTATTTCTGCTATGTGACAGCACCATGCTAGATACTTTTCATTCATGAACACATCTAGTTCTTTAACTAATATTAAAATGGATATATCATCACCTTCCAAGGCTTTTACAGATAAAGCCACAGTTTAGTCACTTTCTTGAGCTCACAGAACCAAAGGAGCAGAGCTTCAGTTCTCTCGCAGGATGACCTGATTGTAAAGTCTTCCTTTCCAACTGAGCTCTGTCTTCTGCCTACCTTCCCTTGCTCATCTCCCATGAGCCCCACAGTGGACTTCACTGCAGTTGGACCAGGCACGTTGTCCAACTTGCATTTTCTAGTACAAGTCATTCTCCTCTCTCACCCACTCCCCTTTTCCCAACCTTCTCCTATTCCTTCTCCTTTGCCTCTCCCTTATTTCCCTCCTCCTCCTTTTCTCTCTCTTCTCTCAGTTTGGAATGTTCCACATCTACTAATCAGTATATTAAGCAAACTCTGTTTGCTCTCCAGGGCTAAGCCCACCTATCCTGTCCTGCAAACCATCTCCAGAATAACATCCCCAAACAGATTGTACTCCCATTATGCCTATTTTTATACCTCTATTGTGACACTTATCGTGGTTACTTGATGATTTAGCTGCCATCTCACTAACCCTCTCTCTTCCCCAGCCCAATATGAGTCATTGTCAGGCAGAAACTATAATAAGTTCTTTGTCATTTGAAAGCCTGAAACAGGACCTGGAACAGAACAGAAACTTAATATATGTATGCTAAATGAATGAATAAAGTAATTGTTCCCTAGAGTTTAATATATAAATCTAGAGTAATTTAAAGATAGGTGAGTGAACAAGACAGAATGAACATGATAGTTTGCCCTCTGTTCATAGAAGATAGCAGACACTTTCAGATAAGTTAACTGTCTAAGGGAGGTTTTGCATCAGAGTAATTAGCTGGAGAGTACAAAGTTTCAGAGAAATTATATAGCTTTACTTATCCTAAGGTTTGCATGGTACACCTGTAGAAGCTAAACTCTCAGGGATGACCAACCCCATTAGATTTTCTTGTATAACACAAAAGCTGCAATAGTAGGTATTCAGCATGATAATGATGATAATAGGAAATCCTTAGTTCTTATACCAACAGAGAAGGAAGACCTCCAATAAGAATTAGATTTAGTTTTCTATTAGCCCAGTGAATAAAAGCTGAGAGTTGAATTGGAGGAATAATATTAAACCAAAAGAAATGTGATACTGCTCATTTCATCAAATTTTATATTAAGGTTAGTGGATCCCAAAATTACACTATAATTTAAATGAGAAACAATGCAAGTGTTGCACAGAAGCAGCAGCCAAAAAATAAGAATAAGGCCTTTGGAACCAACAAGAATTAGTGAAGCTCTGAGGTTCTAGGTAATAGGAGTCATTGGCCCTGTCAAAGGGCCATCTTTGGGCAGAATTCAGTCCAATCATTTTCAGTCTTTTGTTACTCAACCTGACACGCATCTGATTGGTTGAGTATAATCACGTGTACATGGGTTAGCTAAGGAAGAGAGATTAGAGTAACTTTAGGGACAGTCCCACTAAGATTCCAATCAAATGAGAATGACGAATTTCCCATAGAAATATCAGAGTACAAAAAGGAGAAAATGAGGAAACAGATCAATAGATCTGGGGAGAGCAAAGATAGAAGATCCACTACTTATACATGCTCCTACTTTTCATTGCTATTTAAAGTATAAACTTCATGGAGACAAAAGTTTTATTTCTGTTGTTCCTTATGCTACTTTTATTACTAGACTGTTACCAAGCATGTAGTAAGGATTCAATTAATGTCAGTTAATTTAATTCTAAATAAATTGCCTTTTGGTTACACTGGTTAGATATCCAGTAGGTACAAGAAGGAAAAAAGTATACCATAAGTAAATTTTTAGTAAAAGCAGAAGTTTAGAAAAGAATCAGAGCCTGAGTCAGGCTGTAATTGAGAATCCCAAATGTTGGGAGAACCATAGGAAGGTTCTAGAGGCTTATGGAATATAAATGGTATAGTACATGCAGGGCAAGACATGGGGAAAGTGGGGGAAGGAAAGTTTTGTTCATGAAATGCCTATATTCTGAAGCAATCATAGGTACTTATGCTTATGCTGTGTCATTAAAATGGTGCACCAGAACTTCAGGAAATGTGCAAAGAGTAATGACTACCACAGAATGTGGATTTCATTTACTTCATAATCATGTGTACAGCTGGCCCTTGACCTGAAGTACCCTCCACTCAGCACACATTTAATTTGCACAATGGGGCCATTGGCTCTGGTAAAGAGCACAGGGTCAACATTGCTGGTCAGAGAAACAACACTCTTTGCAGCCCATATCTGCATTACCTTCAAACACACCCACTGCAGGAAATAACACCAAGAGCTATGTACCTACATGAATCTTCTCTCTAACATGTGTAGACAGTACAACCAGTTTACCTTTGGGGGAACTTCTTTCTCTTCTAGTTTCCCAAGTGGATGGAATCCAGCTCAATATGTCCTAGAATGCTTCTGGTTTGAGGTGAAAAATAAGAGAATCCAGAACAGTTTCTATACTGACAGTTAGACCTAGAGGGTCTAGAGAACTCTACAATATCTAGCCCCATGTTTATTTTACAGATGACAAAATGAAAGCTCAGATAAGAAAGAGAGTTGCCTAATATGTCACAGTTTGTTAGTCTTAGGGCCAAAACTTTAACCTAGGTCTCACATTTTCTAATTCAGTTCTGTTCTTATTCACCAGAGTTTGCTCATATTCCATGGTAGATTTAAATTGTATACAATATTCTTTTCATAATATCCCTAGAGATGAAAATCATAGGTTTCTTAAGAAGTTTATACGTTTTCTATCTGAGGTCCCACCCAATGTGATGGTTTGTTCTTTCTAATTATATAAGATGGTAATGAGTTCCATGAAACAAGAAGCAACATCAAATGTCCACAATGATCTCTGAAGGTTTTTGAGATGAAAACAACTTCAACCATCCAGATAAGGTAGCTCAGTTAGCCTTGGAGGCTGAGCCAATAGCACCCTCTGGTTGACAGAATCAAAGACACATAACAAAAACTTAATAATACAGAAAAAAATTTTTATGATTTCAGAATATCTCATTCCCACTTTGAATTCAAAATCTTGAGAATGAAAATATAATTCTTTTTGTCTCCTTGCTTAATTATTATATCACCCAGATTTTTTAGTTGCACACAAGAAAATTCACTCTGACTAGCTTAGGTAGAAAAAGTATTTCTTAAAACAGTAATACTCTTAACTATACCAAAATGTGATCTATAAAAATGCAAATACAAAGTATTGGACTTCATCAAAATTTAAAAGTTTGCACTTCTACAACACTATTTTCACTGTTGAGAAAATGAAATGATAAGACATAGACTAGCAAGAAAATATTTGCAAATAATACTATTGATAAAATATTTGTATCCAGAAAAGATTACAGACTGTTACAAGTAAATAAGAAGATAAATAGCTAAATTTAAAATGGACAATATATCTGTATAGCTATTTTACCAAAAAAAAAATATGTAAAAGGATAACAAGTACAAAAAAAATGCTCAGCATCAGAAGTCACTAGGAAAATACAGATTAAAACCACAATGGGATATCACTTCATGACCCTTTCAAAAACTATAATCAAAAAGACAGGTAATAAAAAGCGTTGATGAAGGGCTGGGATATAGCTCAGTTGGTAGAGTGCTTGACTCCCATGCAAAAGGCCCTGGGTTCAATCCCCAACACCAAAATAAATAAATAAGTAAAAAGTGTTGATGAAGATACAGAGAAGTTGGAACTTCATACATTGTTAATGGGATTGTAACATAAAGCAGTTGCTTTGTAATCAGTGTGCCAGTTTCCTAAAAAAATGCAAACATAAATGTGTTATATGATACAACAATTCTACTGCTAGGTATATACTTGAGAAATGAAATGAAAAGAAATATGTTCTCACAGTTACTTATACATATATATCCATAGAAACGTTATTCATAATAGACCAAATGTAGGAGCAATCCAAATATTCATCAATTGATGAGTGGATAAATAAAATATGATATGTTCATACAAAGGCATACTTACTACTCAGTCAAAAGAAAGAAGACTCTATTGATAAATGCTATCACATGGATAAACCTAAAAACTTTCATCCTGAGTAAAAGAAGCCAGATGCAGAAGACCCTATATTGTCCAATTCCAGTCAGATAAAATATCTAGAAAAGGCAATCTATAAAGTTGAGTGTAAATTAGTAGTTACTTGGTTTGGAGGTGGGAATAAAGATTGACTGCAAATGGCCATGTATTCTTTTAGGGATTGATGAAAATGCTCTAGAACTGGATTGTTGTAAAACTGAAAATGTATTTAAAAATCATTGGATTGTAAAATTAAATGTGTTAATGTTGTAGTATGTAAGTAACAACTTAAGAAAGCTCTTTAAACAAAAGGTAAAACTTCCATTTATTACTAACAAGGGCTGGGTATACTTTCCCTCACTAAACAACCAAAAAATAGCATAAATAAAACAATAGTTTTCAAGACTAAGAAACAGGTAACCAAGGTTAGACTTCACATACTGCCTACAAATGGTTGTGACACCTTAGTGTCTTGAAGATTTTTCAGGCTTTAGTTTGGGGAGAGGGGACTGAGATAAAGGCCAGTGGACCCCTAAATTTCAGAACATGAAACTGGGTCCAAGGGACAAAATCAAGTAGAGTTCTTAGCAGTGGTATCACAATAGAGTGAGTTACCCCAAGAGAACTTTGGATCTACAGATGGTGTTCCTCCAGTATTCAGTATTGGCATGTAAGGAAGTTTCCCAAAATCAGGGGACAAAACCACCTCAAAATATCAGCAGGTAGAGCTAGACTAAAAATTTTCATAATCCACTGGGTTTTGGACTTAGTCAGAAGAGTCATTTTTCAGTAGTGGGTGAAGAGCTAGCCCTAGACTAAACATAGTTATGGTTCCACCTCAGACAATGTAAGAGCAAGACCTGTAAGAAGTCAAACTGTTTTCAGGTAACTTCTTTGTGTCCTAGAACAAAACTCAGGAATATTTACATGAATACAAACGTCTCTAGCATAAAATAAATCACAATGTCTGACACCTAATCAAAAATTACTAGGCATGCAGCAAAGCAGGAAAATATGAATCTTCCAAGGGCAGCACCCACAATGACCTAATGACTTGCCACTGGGCCCTACCTCCTAAAAGCTCCCACCACTTCAATCTTACCACAGGGGGAACAAGCTTGAAATGAATGGACCCCTGGAAGACAAACCATATCCAACCTTGACAGTCAAGAAGGGTCAACTATGGACAGGAAGAATGGGTAGAAAGCAGGGTTTACAAAAAAGGCATGAAATTTGAGTTTGGAAATTAACAAAAATGAAAACATAATAGGAGCAAATGTGGAGGAGGAAATAATAAATTGAGTTTGGAAAATTTAGGTTTGAAGGACCTGTGAGTCATCCCCATGGAAAGGTTAAGTAACCAGAAATTTTGATCTGTTATTTAGGAATCACAGAATTACTGGTTTTAATTCTTGACCTTTATCCCATTGGACTCCTATGGCCGCCCATCTATAAGATTGGTTGAGAAATACAGTCTTTAACCATTTTTCTACTCACCTAAAAATTATGGCTTATTTTACTATGGAAAAATTATTACCTATTGGGTAATAATTAGTACTAAGCACAAGTACCTACATAAATGGCTCCAGCAGTATTCTCTCTTCCATTAAACTGCATGTAGCAGTAACAGCATCATCATAGGGTTCATTCTAATTTCTAAGACATTCTAATTCCTAAAACAGGAAGGCATTCACAATCTTTGGTACCTTAACAATTATTAATGACAAATTACTTTCAAGACATACAAATCACAACAGGAAATTACGAGTAGAGAACCTCACCAAAGACCAACTATCATAACATAACCATTGAAAGTCTATTGGTGCTAGCCACTTTTTAATAGGGGTGCATAAATAGACCCCATCACATAAATATTATATTTAATGGCCTGATTCTGATATATAATCATGATACAAAATTACAAAGGTGATCTTGTATGCATGTACAAATATGTAACAACAAATCCTACAATTATGTATAACTACAATGCACCAATAAAAAATATGGGGAGAAAAAGAAATGACAAAGGTGGTTTACAGTTACCAAAAAATGCAAAACTCTCATTTTGAATGAGTGCTGGGTTGACTGCTTCCAAATATAGCGTAGATAGAATGAGTTTCAACAAATAAAATGATTGAAGAATTCCATATTGTTTTATATCACATAGTCCTGTAGAAAAACACTCCAAAGCCATATGTTCTTATTAGTCAGATACAAAAAGAAAATAGGAACAAACATCAATGAAGAAGGAAAAGGCTAAACTGTGTAAATGGAATAACTGCTATCATTTTTCTTTGCCATTACCTTGACAATAAAAGGTTCCTATGGAAGCTGCTGATTTATGGTCCTTTCAGGCAGTCACTGCTGAACAAAGCCACATTGATTTCCCAAGATCCAAGGTGGGGCAGTTCAAGGCCACTAACAATTGCAGCTCACACTTCTATTGGTTGATATCTGTGAATTGAATCTGACCCAGACCAAATTTATGAATGGGGCTGATCTTGGCCTACCTGTCTTATCACCAATAAATGGAAACTCTTACCTTACAAGAACTCACACCTGGGAGTGTACCCTGGACTTCTGACCCAGGCATGTGTTACCTCTCTGATTTGCAGACCTTAAGACTCTCTTTGAAGATTATGCACCAATAAAGTACATTAATCTTTGATACAGCCAAATCTGTAACTGCCGAGAACAGTGCTATTGCAGCAAGAAAACTAACTTAAAGGAATTAGTTAGAAAAGTCCAATGTGTTTGTGCCTAGGTTTTCCTTAGTTTAATGTTATTAACAAAGTGAGATTGAAAAGTCCTTAATAAAATGTTTTCTCCTTTACAAAACATTGTAAGGCAAATCTGCAGAGAAATAACAGAGGGATGTAGAAGAGAGTAGGGGAAAAATTGGTGCCATGGACATGCATTAATTTATTTACCAAGAATAGAGAGAGGAAAAGAACATTGAAGAGAATGAAAGCTAATATTTTAATAAATAACTAATAAAGAGGAAGAAAAGCCTAATATCAAAAAAGATAGTAAAGAAAGGAATTGGAAGTATATTAGAGAAAGAAACATCAAAGTCTTTCCCGTATGTCTGATGTGTATCATTTGAAAGCTTTCTGGAAGAGGTGGCTTGAGTTGAGTTTTGAAGGACAAGTAAGAGTTAAGAGTAAAAAGCTCATGTGAAGATAGAAAGACGTGCCTAACAATCAAAGAGTAACAATGGTAGAGAGGTAGCCAGGGAATCTCCAAGGGCTTTGTGCAGTAAGCAGAGTTTTGCTTTAGCCTGAAAACAGCTGAAGAAATGTAAACAGAGAAGTGATACCAGATATGTGTTTTAGAAAAATCACTAAACCAAAAAAGATATATAGGAATGTGGTCAGAGAGGAGAGAGAAAATAATACAGGTGAGAATGGACAATGTTGAACTTAGGCACCAAGGAAGAGGGAAAGTGTAGATCCAAGAGGCATGAGGAAACAGACACCGGGGGCCTTGTAAGTGACTGGATGAACAGAGAGAAGGAGAAGGAGGGGGTACAAGATATGCCATCCATGTGTCAGATCTGAGCAATAGGTAGCTGGTTTTCTTTTCCTAAAATATGGTCATCAGGAGAAAGAAGAGGTCCAGAGAGAAGACAATATGTTCAGTTTTGATTATGCTCAATATGAGCTGCCTGAGAATGATCAGGAAATATCAGAAGGCAATTGATGAGTGAATCTGAAATTCACCTTAATTCATGATGTAATAATTCACATAGAATAATACCTTGAGAAATTCTTAGCTGGAGGATTACATTAATGGACAAAACTTGTCAAAAATTATTGAAATTGCATGTATAAGTAAGAATAATATACAAGGTAAGATATATACTCCAAACCATAGAAGTTATTAATCAGTTGTAAGCTTAGCCAATAGTTCTCCCTCATTAATGAACTGATATTGACCCTCAACCAGTATGGCCCCTGTCTAATAGTGTCTTTAAGTTGTTTTAGGAATGGCCCATTATTGCCTTTTTCTCATTAAGTTTGACCACAGTATGATATGAGTTTATTTCTAAAACTTTTTAAAAATTATTTATTTATTCTAATTTGTCATATGCTTGCAGAGTGCAATTCCTTTCATATAAGTTTTGCTTATAGAGTCATAAAAATCTTTGAATACTGAGCCTCCCTTCATCAACGCCCCTGGAAGTCTGTCCAGTGATTCTGCCATTTCCAACCTGAGCCTTCTGGCTCTTGGGTTGTTCTATTGACATTATCATTCTTCCCTAGCAAACACTGTATTCCTTCTCTCTTTTTAGTGCCTACAGTTTCTTCATGATGTGCCTACTGAAGGACCTTTAAAGCCCTAATGATGGATTTGGCTGGTGCTGCTTCAGCTGTTAAGAACAAACATAACATTGCAGAGCTAGTCCTTCTAGATTTTCCATTTGCAATATTATAATATTCTCCTAGAAATAGTTTAATCAGAGAATGGTTGCTGTCTTCTTTCTTCATGCCCAAAATCACATGAATTATATTAAGAAAACATTGAACTAGGCAAAATGAATAGTTGCCTCTTTCCTTTAGCCTTGGCCAAAAGAAATTAGGATATGGCTAATGGGAAAAAGCTCCCAAATGCCATCTGTTAGAGTTTAATATAGTGTCTCCTGTCCCCAACCTCTTTCAGGTAATTGACAAGTGAATTTTTAAAATAAAGGCTGGGTACAGTGGCACATGCCTGTAATCCCAGCTGCTTGGGAGGCTGAGGCAGGAGGATCGAAAGTTCAAAGTCAGCCTCAGCAACTTAGTGAGGGCCTAAGCAACTCAGCAAGACCCTATCTCTAAATAATGTATTAAAATGAGGTGGGAATGTGGCTCAGTGGCTTAGCACCCCTGGTTTCAATCATTAGTACCAGATAATAAAAGAAAAAGACAAGGATCATCCTTCTAATTATTTGCTTCCTAAACTTATTTGGGATTATGTAGTCACTGATTGATGCCTGTCACAATTAGGAAGGCTGTTCCCCCCACCACCCTCCTCTTTATTGTTTCACCAATAAGTAGGTATTCCACAAGGAACAAAGATCCTCCAGAATGGGGAAGAACTGAGCTTAGAGCATCCGCTCAATCTTATACGAAAAGAAATACAGTACGTTAAGAGGAAATAAATGCTTTCTTAATAATTATTCAAGTGGAGAATCTATTCTTTATTTGTATGTGACTTAGATCCCTAACCTTTTAGAATCTAGATAGAGGGTTAAGATGTATTGCATCAGGTTACCTGGACTCAGAGGCTTGGCCTGGTTACTTGTCAGCTCTGTGACCTTGAGCAAGTTACTTAATTCTGGTTTTGCTCAGTTTCTCATCATAAAACGGAAGTAAAAATAAGACCTAGCTTTTGACATTGATATGAGGATTAAATGACATAATATACACCAAGTGTTTATGGCAATACATATAGTAAGTACTTGGTATATAGTAAGCACTGAATAAACACTAGCTATTAGTATAGAAAACACTTTTTCTTATAGTTCTTGGTGTTTGCATGATTTGGAGTTTGAGGTTGGTTGTTTTGATTTTTAATGAGATAGGAAGCTGATGCTTCCAGATGGAAACCAGAGAAGAGTAAACAAGGGGTCTTCAAGGGTGGACACACACCATGCTTTGCTCTGTGTTCCAGGCAGTGACCCATCAGTATATGTCGCTCAGGGAGGAAGTAAACACAGTGGTATGTCCTGGCACCAAGAGCCTAGCATCTCCCTGAACCACAAACAGCTGGGCTGGAGCAAAGCCAAGGAAGGAATGTAATCTCTTTGGGAAAAAAAAAAAAAAAAAATCACAACACATCTTCCTATTTTGACAGTCCAGGGAAAAGAGGCTGCTTTAGAGAATAAAGCAGCAACTGTGCTTTGAGATCTTCCAATGAAAGGAGCAAAGAAGCACACCCTATTATTGTGCAAAACCCCTACTTATGTGTATGCTAAGAGCTTTGGCCCTCACAGAATTGTACTATAAAGAGGAAAGGATTCTGACTGTTTTTTCCCTGATAGGGCATAAAATTATTTTCTTTCTTCCTGCATTTGGCTGGTGCTGTTTCAGCTGTTAACATAACATTGCAGAGCTAGTCCACTGAATAAGAATTTCCCATTGTGACCTGAACATGTTCGATCTTCTTAGAATGTCGCGTTGGAACCCATGCTTGGATTCTTGACATTTTTATCAACCAGATAGTGAAATAAAATTTTATCCACATTTAGTTCATTGTAATCAGATTATAAATAATAGAGGCAGAAACCTAAAGGGGATAGAGAAAGGAAGAGCGAGTCCGCCGGTAAAGAATTTACGGAGAGAGAAGAGGAAGTAAGAAGAAAAAACGTGAAATTACACCTGCTGGAATTAAGAAGAAAAATGTGAACTAATATTTATGCAAGGTTCACCTTC
Organism: Tamias sibiricus; assembly: GCA_025594165.1. Taxonomy (NCBI): domain Eukaryota; kingdom Metazoa; phylum Chordata; class Mammalia; order Rodentia; family Sciuridae; genus Tamias; species Tamias sibiricus. Next base: position 84,408,788 of record CM046660.1, read on the forward strand.
TCTGTCCCTTCAGACACCAAACGTTTATTTAATGAGTTTCTCTCTATCAACTTGTCAAGCAAAACAGCTGCACCTTCCGAGTTAAGGTGTTATGTCCCCACAAAGCTTCCTAACTAGGTGTCTCAAGTGTATTGCACAGGGAAAAGAAAATTCCCAGATAACCAGAATCTCCTCCCTCCCAAGAATTGTCTGCGCCATCTAGTGGCAGAAGGTAATATAACCTCTGATCGGTCATCAATGTAATCAGCTGACTTTCTCTGCAGAGTTGGGAAGACTTGGATCAGCCACCACACAGAATGTCAAAGCTAAGAGAGACCTTAGTGAAACCAGTGATCTCCACTCGGGCTGCACAAACCAATCGCATGGAAAGGTTTTAAAAAATACATCAGTGCCTGGGTATCATGCCAAATAAAAGAAGTCAGAAATTCTAGGAGTTAGCCAAGGGATTGGGATTTTTTTTTTTTTTTTTTTTAAGCTTTTCAGGTCACTTAAGGTTTGAGAAAAACTGAGCTTCAGCTCTTCCTTGTTTTAAAATGTAGAAAGAAGGAAAGAGCAGAACCCTACCTCATTCACTTGCTGGAGGAACAGAGAAGATAACCCAGTTCTCACTCATATCATGAATTCTTATCAAACCAAGGTGGAAACCATGAGACTGTGAAGGGTCAGGGCAGGAGCCAGGCAGGAAGCACCCTAAACCCCAAAACTATGACTTCCTTTTAGAGTGGAGTCCCTTTGTTCTTTTACTTATTTTTTTCTCCCCTGTCCTGAAGTCTACCCCAAAACCATGAAATTGTTCAAATTTTAGTTTGATTTAGCAACATATTCATGCTGTGTACCTAAAAAAGAAAAAAAAAAAGATGTTTTATATTATAATGAAAAAAGTATAAACCTCCCAAGATAAAGAGAATGCAGGTCTTTGGGGAATTTTTTTTTACATCCTACACATTACACTTACTCAACATTTCTACAGGTTCTATGTGCACAAATTTTGCTGCCAATAAGAGGTATAAAGATGAAGTCTTGTTTATAACTTGTCTCAATTCCACAAAAGGCTTAGAAGAAAGTAGAAATAAAACAGTACTGGACTGAGGATGTGGCTTGCAAATGGTTGAGGGCTCTCCAAGCTTGCATGAGGCCCTGGGTTGATCTCCAGCACCACACCTATAAATAATAATAATAATGACAACACCTTTTTAAAAATTTTAAATAAGAGTGAAAGTTAATGATGATTGTATATTAAGATGAAATCAGGAAGAGTTAGGATATAGGAACATATTCCTTTATTAAATCTTACACGTATTTTGCTGAGCTTATAAGAGCTAATGAAAAGGGGAGATATCATCAGTTAGAAGATTTTCATTCCCTATTTGTTAAAAACAGATCAGTTGCTCAGAACAAGAGTAGTTTTCTTTGGCAGAAAGTAAGATAAATAAGTAGCATGTAGTATCAGATAGCGATAAGTGCTATGAAGGAAAATAAAGCAGGGAAGATAGAGTTTAAGCATTAAGTAAAGTGAACAAGACAGATATTGCTGAGAAGGGGAGGTGCTGAGCCATGTTGCCATCTGGGGGCAGGCATCCCATGCAGAGAATAGCAATTATCAAGGCTCTGAGGAAGGAACATGCCTGGTATGTCTGAGGAGTAGCAAGGAAACTAGCTTGAGAGTAGCTGCAACTAGGATTAAGTTTTATTTAGATTACGTCACTTCTCTGTTCTGAATCCTCCAGTGGCTTCCTGTCTCATTTTGGGAGATAGACAAAGGCCTTCCAATGATCTGTAGTTTAGGGTCCTACATCATCTCACCTCCAAGAACTCGTTGTTCTTATTTCCTGACAGTATACATGAACTGCTTACATTCAGACATCTTTGCACATGGTCTCCTTGAAAAGACTCATTTTGTCTATTGGCTCTTATTTGTTGTCAGAGGAAGAGTAAGTCTTATTCAAGGACATCTGAGGAACAGAAGCAGGAAATATTTATAACAAGATGTCAGCTGCTCCTACACAAAAGCTTTTCTGAGAAAAGGGAGAGCAGAGGTACTCTCCCAATTACCCACCTCCTCCAGCCACACCCTACCTGCTGCAGTTACCACTCAATTATTTCCTATCAGGTGATTAATTCACTGGTTGAATTAGAGCTCTCATAATCTAATCATTTCACCTCTAAACTTTCTTGCATTATCTCACACATGAGTTTTGGGGGGACACCTTATATCTAAACCATAACACACATACCTTGAGTGAGTAGTAAATTCTACTGTTAATGAAAAAGAAGAGAGGTAAGACAAAAAATAAAATTAAATTAAAGTTGTCAGAAATATTGAAATACTGTGTGAGGCTGGGCACCATGGCGCACACCTGTAATCCCAGCACTTGGGAGGCTGAGGCAGGAAGATCACGAGTTCAAAGCCAACCTCAGCAATGGCAAGGCACTTAGCAACTCAATAAGACCCTGTCTCTAATAAAATACCAAAAAAGGCCCTGTGTTTGAGTGCCCCTGAGTTCAATCCCTGGTACCAAAAAAAAAAACAAACAAACAAACAAAAAAAAAAAAAAAACACTGTGTGTATCAACTGGAAATTGCTTTCCTCATTTAATAATGCATCTTGAGGTCTATCTGTGTTCCTATTTACAAATCTGCTCATTCTTTTTAACCATTATAGAGTATTCCACTCCATGGAGGAAACAGTTTATTTTTCCATTCCCCTTTTGATGGATATTTAGACTGCTTCTAAATGTGTAGTACTATAGACACTGATTTATTTCCTTTCACATGCTTCCTTGTGCATAAATGCAAGTATTTCTTTGGTGCAGCTAATACAAATGAAATTGCTAAAAAAAAATTTTTTTTTTTGAAATTTGCTTGCTAAACACTTCTTCATATATTCTGTTTCCAAAAGTCTAAGCCTGATTTGGGGAAATGGAAAGACAATTTTCCTGAATAGACTAAGAACATAAAGGAGAATAATTTTCCCTCGATTGAGATCTCCCTCAAGTAGAAGAGACAGGCAGAGAAAAAGTGGTCTTCATATTACTAGAAACTATTTCCTACCACAAGGAAAGAGGTGGACTGCATGTTACTAGAAACTTTTTTCCTACCACTACTCCCTGGATACAGGGAATTGTCCTCTTTTCATTTAAAGTTATGATATTTTGTTCATTGTGGATTTTTTGCATCAGTTTGGTTTTGGTAATTTTACATTAAAATGCAAATTATGTGATTACTTAGTTTTGTAGCTTCTGTTAGTCCCAGCCCTATTCCCCAAGTAAAGACAAATCACAGGAAGATGCTGTTTCTCCAAGTATGCCACTCTAGTAGACCCAAAGAGCCACACTAATAGAAGGCTAGACTCCTCAATGGAGACATGACTTACAAAAAAAAAAAAAAAAAAAAAAAGATCCACTTCTCCCCAAAATTTTACACGGTGGTACCATTTGGATCTGAAATGGTCCCCCAAAGGCTCCTGTGTTGAAGACTTGGTCTCCAATGCAGCAATGTTCAGAGGTGGGCTTCGGGGAATTGATTGGATCATGAGGGTTCCAACCTCATCAATGGATTAATCCAGTCATGAATTCATAGCTAAATGGACTATTGGGAGATAGTAGGAACTATAGTCACCCTATCTCTGTCACCTTCCTGGATGCCATGAGGTAAGCCACTTTCTTCCCCGAAACCCTTCTGCCGCTGGCCCAAAACAATAGAGACAGCCACGCATGGTCTGAATCTATGAGACAAAATCACTATTTCCTCCTTCAAGTTGTCCTTCCCAGGTATTGTCACAGCAACAAAAATCTAACACACAATGCATAAGAACTTTACACTATGGAGGTAAGTGAATCATAAGAAAAAATTAGGTTAATAGCAAAATGAGGCTGGAAATGAAAAATTAAGTTGAGTTGTATTTCTTTCCAATTTGAGTTCATGGTCTAATATTTGCATCCATTTGCCAATAATTTTGAGCCCTGCAGTGCTTTTAATACATGGTAAATGTGGCTTCTGGCCAATAATAACAATAACAACAACAACACATACCAAAAATAGAACCCCACCCAAAGAGACTGCAACTTAGCTGGTATATTTAAAAACCCATGAACTTATTCTGATATACAGCCAGAGCTAAACTACATTACCTTATGCTATCAGACATCAATGCTGCATGCCATGTACACCCTGGTAATTGAGCCCAGTAGAAACCCAGCCATTAGGGCAGCTTCCTTCAGTACCTTCCCAATCTTCCCTTCTTATATAATTTCAAAATAAATCTCATTGCATATTGCAAAGAAATATAAAACAAAACTGAGTTCATTCCAAAAACTAGAGAGCATGAGAATATAATTAACATAACAAATTATAGACCATTCACCTATATAGCCCATACAGTGTCAAAAGTATATTTGCATTTATGTGATCATTTTTTTGCAAGATGCCAAAAACACTTTATAGTCGGAAAAATTAGGAAAATATGCTTTTAGAATAAGATAGCACAAAACTTATTTTAGTTCTTTATTGTGAAATTAACACAACTTAAATATTTCCTCGTGCTATTCAACTGCATAAAAGCAGCAGACCCTCTTTACCTCTCAAAACATAGAAGTAAAGCATTCCTTTCTATGCTGTGTGGCTATGGACCTGGTTTAGATTAGGTTTAACCCTGGTTTTCAAGGTGCTTGTAATCTAATAGACTCTTAGTAGTTGAGTATTCAGCATCATGACACCATGATGGATGTCCCTGAAAGAGCCTGTGAACCAGTTTACAACTTCTGACAGCTTTATTAACCCATCTGTTCACTCCTATGAATGAAATCATGCCTCTATAAACTACAAATGACTATCACCTCAAATGACAACACTGCAAATGAGATGTTCAACTTGAAGGAATAGTTGCTTGCCCCCAGGGAAATGTTACTGCCAGGATAAGTAGAACCGAGAGCAAACCTAAAAAGAACCACTTCCCCTATTTGCCAAATAAAACCAACAATTAACTTATGATAGTAAAGAGAAACAGCCAATCAAGAGGTGATTCAAAGGTTTCTACAACCGCACAAATTATTCCTTTACCTATTAACCCAGGTAATAGGAGCCCCAAATACATCATTGGTACTAGATTCCTTTGATTTAAATAGTACTATTTCCCAGTAGAATACATGTAAATATACATATTATGCCCATGTGAAGGCAAAAACATTTGCCTTCAATTGTCACTTAACAATTACATCGAGCTAACTTGTTCATAATACTCAAAAGCATTGGACACCTGACTTGAAGAAAGCTTACACAGAAAGCATGGTGAGTGTAACAGAAAAAAGTTATCACTTCGTAATTTGATCTAGGATTTATTCAATGTTCTTGCTGCCATCTTCTGCTGATTTCACTCAGTTCTCCTCCAAAGAGGGTGCTTTGAAAAACCAGTTTGCCCCCATTTGAAAATCTATTTGAAACCACTATTAGAACACTATCTGAGAGAAGCATTTGAAAAATGACTTGGAAACTCAACAAAGGAGTTCTCAGTATTGAACTCACAGAGAGGGATCCGGTGATCGAATTCAAGGAATCCATAAACTTGAATTTAAAAACAAATTCCATCATTTACTTTTACTAACAACTGAAGTTTAGTATTCAATTCAAACATAAACACAGGGGGGTAGAAAATTTTATAGTATTAGCTATACCTGTGACTCCATCACAGAATTTACAGATAGTTTTATTTCTCATTGCAATTACACACATTTTCAAAAACTGTAAGCACTATTACTTTGGGTTTATGATGATTATTAGATTCTGTTATGTAATATGTAACACTGGATTCTACAAGTAAGCACACATATTAGTATATCATGATATTCTATTTTTATAACTGTTTCTATGTGATATTTTTTCTTTGAATCCTTCATACTGTGCATTTAAAAGGATTCTGAGAAGGAATTGATACACTTCACCAGACTTCCAATCATAACACAAAAAGTTTAAGAAACTTTACTTTCAAAAGACTTCTTTCTTCATCCCTGTTATTGATAAACTTCTGTGTGGTCTTAATATATATTCTAAGTACATAATTTTTCTCATGGAGCTTATAGATCCCCAAATTCATATTAGTAAGATAAGAAAGAAGCAAAAGTATCTTCTACTAGATTCTGTGCTACCAATAGCCTTCTGGGCTTCATGGTGAGGTAGAGAAGACAGATTTCCTTTATGCTTCATTCCAAATAATACATTAAAAATTTATTTTCTGCAGATGATCAAGCTTCAATGACACAAAATGTTAAAAAGAAAAGAAATTATTCAGTACCCATATACAATAGCTATCTCATTTCCAACTTCTATAGTGACTTGCTAGAGGAATATGGCAATTAACTTAACCTTTTGGAACTTCTTCTCCTCCATATATACAAAGCATAAAGCTGTGGGTCATAAAACCATAAAACTATGTCTAAAGGCTCTTCAGCCATCAAATGCTACTATTGCTTATAACATCTTTTGAGATTTCCAAATGATGAATGTTTTAAAATTATAAAATGGTATTGCACAGAAAAAGAATTCTGGAAGTATAGTGAAACCTAACTCTTATCTATTGGTATATCATAATTAAATTTGTATCCATCAACTAAACTAATATCCATCAACTAAACTCATATCCATCAACTTTGTGGCTCCTGGCCTGTCACCAAGTTCTTGGAATATCTAGCTACTTTCCATACCATAGTGTTGGTTGTAGCCAATGGATTTAGTGGTACTCTATATCCTGAGCCTCGGTGTTACTCACTTAAATCTCCACTGAAGTCACTGATAAGTGAAGAAGATGGAAACAAGATAATGGAACAACATGACCATAACTCAGGTTAATAAACTCCAGGGAAAGCTTGGTTCTCCAACTGGCAGAACACCACCAAGTCCCCAGCAGAGGATTCCTAAGACAGATGCACCGCAACTGCCCAGTGCTGACAGAAGCACCTGCAACTCTTTTTACGGGGAAAGAGGTGGCAACTTGATATCTTAATAATGGAGGTGAGGCAGTCACTTTCCATTATCACAGGCCACTTGTAATGCCAGGGAGAACCCCACAAATCCACAGCTATCAAATGCATGCTTTCACAATGCTCACAATTCTGAATATCCAACATCTAAATTGTTCCTGCAGGAACTCAACACAGGCGATAATTACATCTTACAAAGAAACAAAACAAAAACAAAACACTGTCTTATAACCAATTAAACTCATTCAAGTCAATTATTCAAACAATCCCTGCCAATATACAATTCAAACCTTCACTTCAAAACAATTTGTTTACAAACCTACTAATAGCCTTCAGAAATTAGCATCCTAGAAGCATCCGTAGTATCTCACTTTGAAGCATTACAGCCCTGGGTGGAAATGTCCATCTTTGTCCCCAGAGAATTCTGCATCTGACAGATGAGGAATCCAAGGACCATGGAGTTTGAAGGGACCTTTCTGAGACAAGAGATTTCCAAGGCTGAGACAGAACTAAACTATCTAGCTAGGGGTCTGTGGACAATATTCTTATCTTACACACAAAAAGTATAAACTAGCCTTTTCAAAAACTACATAAATAACAAGTGAAGGGAGAGGCGGCATTATTGAAAATGTGTGAATAAAATGTCTGGGCCAGATACTGTACTTGGGAAAACTGAAGAATAATTAACTAGGGAAATATGGGGGGGGGGGAATGATCCTTTAATTCAGGAAAAAAGCCATCTTTATGATGATCCCAATGTAGCAAGTTGTAAAGAAATATATTACTACCTATACAGTAGTAGCAAATAGCAGCTAAGTTACTGATATAGGAAAAGGTGGGGTTTTGGAAAAGAATGATATTAGAGAAGAATAGGAATCCATAGACTGAATTGTAGAATGTAGAATCAAAACCAGATAAGTAGGGAGAGGGAAGATAGTACAGGATTGAAGAATCATGAATGTGGGCATGGTGATGCACGCCTGGAATCCTAGTGACTCAGGAGGCTGAGGCATGAGATGACAAGTTCAAAGCCAGCCTTGGCAACTTATCCAGGAAAAAACAGTAAAAACCCATCTCAAAATTTGAAAAAGAAAAAGTTTACAAAGGGCTGGGAATGTGGCTCGGTGGTTAAGTGCCCCTGGATTCAATCCCCGGTACCAAAAATAAAATAAAATAAAGTGGGAGATCTGGGAGTGGTGGTGGGTGCCTTTAGCTCCATCTAATCCAGAGGCTGAGACAAGAGAACCACAAGTTTGAGGGCAGCCTGGGCAACATAGTGAGATCCTGACTTGGAAAAAAAAAAATTATAATGCTGGGATGTAGCTCAGTGGTAGAGCACTTACCTGGCATTTGCAAGATACTAGGGTTGGTTCCTAGCACCAAACACACAAACATACATGCAAAAAAAAAAAAAAAAAAAAAAATGGGACAAATCAGAAAGGTTGCAGGTCTTGATGAGGTTGAAAATAACTGTACTGGGAGTAATGAAGTAAGGTAGCAGCTTAAGGTGTAGTGAAAAAGTGGGTCACTGAATTTCTTATGTCAGAAGAAAATAAATTCTGAGTGATGTGGAAGGCTGTGGGGAGGACATTGGAGTAAATAACTTAAGTGGAATAAGAACAAAATTCATGGAGATGATGTCAGATAATTAAAAGCATGAGTTTTGTATAAATAATTCAACAGACTATTAATTAACTTAGAACAGGGGTAAATGTACATTTCAGCTTGATTTGGAAATTTTTAATCCTTAATACTGATATGGTTAATTAAACCATATTAATAACTTATTAAAACTTATATTAATACTTATATTAATACTTAATATGGTTTACATCTCCTCCTCTCTTCTCCTTTTGGCAAAGCAGATGCTGGTCCATTTGATGGTGGCCCACAGGTTGTTAGGCCCTGTTCTCAGTTCTCATTCTTTTTTTTTTTCACTCCACAGACTGGAAGATATCATTTGTCCTAACCACAAGTTCCCTGGTTCTACCTTCTGCTTTTCAAATCTAATGTTGATTCTCTCTAGTGGATTTTTAAATTTTTCATTTACTGTATATCCAGCACCAGAAATTCCATTTATTTCCATTTGATATTTCTATTTCTTTGCTGTTGTTATCATCATTATTATTTTGCATATACACTATTTGCTTGTTTTTTTCTTCATGTTCCTTATCCACGTTTTCCTTTAGCACTTTCAGCATATTTAAGGTAATTTTAAAATCTTTGTCTTGTTTTTCTAATGTCTGAACTTCTTTGTAGATGGTTTCTGTCAAAACTGAATGGGCCAAACCTTCCTGTTTCTTTGAATACTTTGTAATTTTTTGCTGAAAATGGACATTTGAATACTATAATATGATAACTCTAGATATCAGATTCATTCCTTTAACCAGAGTTTGCTATTTTACTTTCTTTATTTTAATTGAAGACTATAATAGTCCACCTGTCTATTAATTTTCCTAACTATATTTGAAGAGACTGTATCCCTTGTCTTATGTGATCACTGAAGTCTGTTTCTTAGTTTATGTTCAGCTAGTTATTTAACAGAAATTTCCTTGGATGCTAGAAGCCAAAAACAAAAATAAAATAAAATATATTTCCCAAGTCTTCAAGAAAAAAAAATTATGCTAATAGACCAACAAGTTAATCATGTGTATGTACTGGTGGTGCAAATCTTAGATGCCAATTTCATGGTAAAAAATTGAATAATACTATTTTTAATGTTTCAAGAAATCCAGATCTTGTTCATTGTAGTCATGGCTCACCCACTATGCCCTGTCAACATTAAGTAGACCAGTAATTTCCCTTATTTTTTCTCCCCACCACCTTCCACAAGTATGCTGAAATCCTCTTGTCTACAGATGAATGCACTTAACTTCACATCTGAAATGGGATCTGAAGCTGCAGTGAATAAGTCTAGATGTCAGTAGTAGCACAGTTTTTAAATTTTCAATTTTCCAATAAAATAGTATCATAAATCACTTAGTTCATAATTCTTGATTTATTTATTAAGGATAGATGCATGTATCAGATGCAAAACTACTTTACACAATGCTGAAATTGATTTACTAAATTGTGTAGATTCACACTGATAAACCCACCATGGCTGTGCAAGAAAGAAAAGAAGGGATTATGTCTAATTAAAAACTATGTCAGAGTAAGTTTAGGAGTACATTTCCATAATCTTGCAGAATATTACTGCTAGTATTAAGGCTCTATCTCTATGAGATTTCCTAGATTGTGTTTCTGAGCAGCCACACAGAAACACTGTTGATACCACTGGAATCTCCCCCCAAGTATGAAATGTTTTTCTTCTTTTCTCTTTGTCCCTGCCTTCATTCTTTCCTTTCCTCTTTTCTTTTATTCTTAAAATAACATGGATAAAAGTAGGTATGACTTATTTGTGGCTTATGATTTTTTTGGGGAGGGAGGGTACTTCAATTGTATTAATTTACTTGTTTCTATAACCTCCAAGTTGGAAATCTCAGAATGCCAGCAGGTATATGACTCAGGGAAAGGAACTTCCTTCCCATTCATACATTAAACTGGGGTAGCCTTATTTCTGGGTCACTCCCCTAGAATAAAGTCAATGTGCAAGGAGGAAAGTATTAATTCTCAAGATGTGTGGGGAAGGACAAAGAACCCACAAATATCCACCTTTATTGCACCCAACATGAGGTATGCTCTGTCTTCCAAAGAGCTCAGAAGACAAGAATTCTAAACAAAGTTAGTAACAGTTGACTAACTCACCCATCAAATTGGACTGATCCTAAGTGAAAAGGATATCTGTTGGGAGATAGAAAGGAGAAGCTCTTGCCATTTAAACCCTGGAATTTATACCCTTCAGAACTAAAAGGTAAGTCAAAGTCAAGATGATTTCTTTCTTCAAGGTTGTTTGCACTGACCCCTTTGAGACAAGTCTTTACAACATCTATAAATTTGCAGTATAGGTCCACAAAATAATTTTTCAAATATGAAAATAGTTTTCTTCCTGAGCTGTCCAGTGAACAAATTTAAATAATATTTGCACTCTCTTATATCTCTAATTTCCAAGGTTTATATAAAAGTAAGTCTATATATACATATATATGTGTATATATATATATATATATTCTATTACATATATTTGTATAACAGAAGGTGTTATGGGTTGAATGTGAATTATTCCCCAAAAGCTCACATGTAAGACAATGTTAAGAGGTTTAGAGAAGAGATGATTGGGTTATGAAAACCTTAACCCAATCAGTGAATTGATCATCTGATGGGATTATTTGAGTGGTGATTGAGGGCAGATAGGGTGTGGCTAGAGAAGGTGGGGCATTGGGGGAGTGGTTTAGGGGTATATATTTATTTGTATTTGGCAATTGGAGATCTCTCTCTCTCTTTCTATCTCTCTCTCTCTCTGCTTCCTGATCATCATGTGAACTGCTTCCCTCCATGACACTCTTCCACCATGATGTTCTGCCTCACCTTGAGTCTGAGGTATGGAGCCAGCTGTCTATGCATTGAGACCTCTGAAACCATGAGTCCCCAAAATAAACTCTTCCTCCTCTACAGTTGTGCTGATTGGGTCTTTCAATCACAACAGTGAAAAATCTGACTAAAACAGAAATTGATACTGAGAGGTGAGGTCATTTCTGTGACTAACTTAACCATGTGATTCATAAGTTTCTGAAACATTTTGGAATTGGTTGGAGGAATTTTGAGATGTTTACCAGTGCAAGTTGGAAATGCTTTAGATTGTTGTAAGTGGAGCTTAATGGCCAATTCTGGTGGGAACTCAGAAGACCAGAATGCCAACAGGACTGTGGACAATGAAGACAGAACTCAAGAGGGTTTAGAGGAAAAGGAGGACACTATTGATAATTGGACCAGAGGCCATTTGAGTTATGTTCTGGATGAGAAGTTGTCTGCATTTTGTCTATGTCCTGAGACTTTCTGTAAGGCTGATTTTAAATGTCATGGACTTCGTAATCTGGCAGAAGAAATTTCTAGAGAACATAGCACTCAGGAACTGGCATGGGTATTGCAGGTGGCTTTTAACCAAGTTTATTGTGATGTTCAGGAGCAGACAGCAGAACAGACAGATTTGAAAAACTGGGACTTGAAAGGCAAGAGTAAAACTGAGGCTAAGAAAGTTGCAGTTGTTAAAGATTTTATCACCACTAAAGAAATGCTAAAGAATTTCCCCAAAGACAATAAGAAAAACATCTCAAGGCATCTCAGGAGCTGGCAAGACTACACCCATCTCAGGCTCAACAGAGTGACAGTGGCATTCAGGTCTTCTGAGTTCCCACCAGAATTGGCCATTAAGCTCCACTTACAAGAATCTAAAGCATTTCCAACTTGTACTCTTCTCTTGAGAAGAGACCAGTGGGGAATCCTTCTTGTGCAAGAGGTCCTAGGTAGTATTTTCAACATGTTTAGCCACCCAGACACTCACAGGCTGCTGCAGCCAGATCCCTGGAGGTACTACCCAAGATGACAGACCTGGGCGCCAACCACATGGTACTTGTTCTGTAGGAATGCAGGATGGTGGAGTTAGGGGATCATGGAGGCTTCCACCCAGATTTCAAAGGAAGGCCTGGGAAGCCAAGCAAAGTGCAGCAGGATTAAAGCCCCTGTGGGCAACCCCTGAGAGAGTGATGTATGTAGATGTGAGTAGAAAGCTGAAGATGCAGTGGACACCCCAAAATTATGAAATGGCACTACAATAGAACATACCCTAAGACTTTGGACTTGAACTCTGAGCAATCTCAGAACTGTTGAGACTATGGGGAATCTTGGGAAAGGACTAAATATATTTTGCATTGTTAGATGATTGTGAGCTTTTGAGGGCCAGGGGCAGAATATTATGATTTGAATGTGTGGTGTCCCCCAAAGCTCACATGTGAGACAATGTAAGAAGGTTTAGAGAAGAAATGATTGGGGTATAAAATCCTTAGCCCAATCAGTGAATTGATTACCTGATGGGGCTAATTGAATGACAATTGTAGGCAGATAGGGTGTGGCTAAGAGGAGATGGGATATTAGGAGAGTGGCTTTGGGGTATATAAATATATATATATATATATATATATATATATATATATATATATATATATATTTGGCAAGTAGAGATCTCTCTCTCTCTCTCTCTCTCTCTCTCTCTCTCTCTCCCCCCCCCCCCCCCCCCGCTTCCTGATCCTCATGTGAACTGCTTCCCTCCACCACACTCTTTCACCATGATGTTCTGCTCACCTTGAGCCTGAGGTATGGAGCCTGCTATCTATGCATTGAGACCTCTGAAACCATGAGTCCCCAAAATAAACTCTTCCTCCTCTACAATTGTGCAGGTTGGCTCCTTTAATCATAGCAGTGATAAGCTAATGTTAAAAAATCTATTCATAAAGTGTATAAATCTGCAGTATACTAAAACTTCTGGACTTACTAGAAAAATCTCAGTAAGCCCACTAGGGGAAAATTTTCACTGTTTTTTTTTTTTTTTTTTTTTTTTTTTTTTTTTTGTCCTTATAGTTAATTTTAAAATAAGCTCTTTAATATTTTGGGGGGCTGTGAAATGTAATTATAAATCAAAAATAGAAGGAATGAGAGTGGAAAAGGGGAGATAGGCAGGGTTGTAAACATAAATTTTTAGCCCACAATTCTCAGAAACAAAAAAAAAAATTACTTTCCCAAGAGGGATTTTTCAGTTATTGTCCAAAAGATGGGTAGAATTTGTATAGTTTCTGATAAATCCATTGGTTTATTTCTGCTTGCAGTGAGCCCTTAATCTCTGAAGGCAATGGTACCTATATACACAAAACATTCACTATCAGAGCAGGTGCAGTGAAAGTAGATAGAGGGGACAGGCAGCATGCTAATAAGGAGACAGCTGAAAAACCACAATCTGTCATGCCCTGGAAAAGAAATGTGGTCATGAGCAAATTCAGCCTACAATCAGACAGTTTGTACAGTATGGGTCTGAATGATAATCACAGGCCCAGATGTATGTTATCCTTCCTCGCTTTTGAAATAGAAAGGATGTTTTAGCTTCAACTATGGCCTCAGAGATGTAATAATACTTTGCATTGACAACTAGCTTGTCTCCCTTCTATACCAGTGGAAGCGTGTTCTCTCCTCTAACACAAAAGGAAAAGTTATACCTGGGATCTGAAAAGTATGATTCAGTTCTAGTTTTCTCTTCTCTTTTTCTTTCTTCTCATTTAAGCTTGGAGAATAGCCAATTTGTGCAGCTTTAGAAAAGAATAATGCAAGCAAGGCACAGAAAAAGGTTGTATAGCAAAACAGAGATTGAATAAAGAAAGGAAAAGGCCATTGCAATGCAGATTCAATTAGTTTCAAGTCCAAAGGTTTCCCACAGGTCCCCAACACAGAGTTGTACTGAGTGAGATGCAGATACTGTTTTTTTTTTAAGAACTAGGACACATCCCCATAGTCCATGACACAGGCAGGAAAACTGATTTAGTGGCCTAATTCCATTCTCAAAATATGAAGCTCAAGTATTGCATTGGTGCCTTCTGGGCATTTTCCTGACATTTCACTGATGCTAAACTGTTCTCTATTTCACTTTCTACAAATTGATACATATGGCTGGGAGCACAAACATGTGTAAAGGTAAAGTTACTATCCAAATGCTTGAATGAAAAAAACCAAACTGTGGGGAAAATAATTCATAAAAGAGAGATATTAGATTTAGCTTTGAACCAAAAAAGGAGTATCACAATATAATAAGCAACCCATAAAATAATATCAAACATAAGGACAAGAATTCATTCAAACAATACCAATATCAAGGGGTGAATTGGAGGAACAATCCTGTAATTTGCATCAACCTCCTCTCTCTTCATTCCTTAATATGCACAACTGACAATTTTCTGTCTTAGTCAAGTGTTTTGCAAATACAGGTTCAGACAACCCCGTTGTGTTCTCTACCCCATAGCAGCTGCCTGAGTCACTCCCATTTGTAAATTACTAAACTGCCACAAAATTCAGATGAGTCAGATTGAATCTGTGACATATGAAGTCCATCTATCATTTCTACTCTCTAGATATAAGACAGCAGAGAGCAATTCCTCCTGCTGAATATCTAAATAGTTGAGGTCAAAAGACCATAGGGTAATATAGAAAATACGGGATGGGGACTGCACAGATGGAGCCATGGGAATAGAAAACAGTGGCATGTGATTAAGTAAATCCTTCTAAGAAAGTTATATGTAGCTTCTTTAAGGAAATGAGAGGGTAGAAAATTAATAGCTTTCTTGAGTTAGACTTCATTTTCTAGAAATGGTAGCAAGGGACAAATAAATATGTGCTTCTGTATACAGTTTTCTTTGTATAGAAGAAGTGATTCATATACAGAGTAAGGATTTGAAGCAAACAAAAATAGACACAAGTCAACATTATTGGCTTGGTTCCTGGAAACTGACTTGTGGTGGAGGCTTGCATGGAAGAGGTCATGGTAGAGCATCCTCTGGAAAGACAGCCATGCAGAGGCAGATCAAGTGGATGGAGAAGTTGACCTTTAATGCATTTGCACAGGAGTTTTCATCCCATCCCATGAAGAAATGTATACCTAAGTTGTTCCTTCAGAGTGGTTCCAGACTGAAGCAAGGGGCCTAGGCACTTGTTCTTCTATGGAGGAACAGTCATTACATGCTCTTCAAAGACACGGTTAATCAAATGAAAAGACAAGCCCCAGCCTTGGGAAAACATGTACAAATTACATCTCCTAAGACTTGTGTTCATAATGTGTAAAGAACTGTCGATGCTATTAAGGAGACAAACATATTATTAAAAAGGTGGAGTTGGGGGGCAGTGGTACACATCTGTAATCCCAGCAGTTCAGGAGGCTGAGGCAAGAGGATCACGAGTTCAAAGCCAGCCTCAGCAAAAGTGAGACACTAAGCAACTCAGTGAGGCCCTGTCTCTAAATACAATACAAAATAGGGCTGGGGATGTGGCTCAGGGGTTGAGTGCCCCTGAGTTCAATCCCTGGTACTCCCCCCAAAAAAGTGGAGTGGGAGGGCAAGTGATTTGAATAGACATATCACACAAAAAAAAAAAGGACATGTGGTTGACAAATTAGCATTAAAAGGTTTTTAATAGCATAGGAAAATAAAAATTAAAACCACAATGAGATACTACTACAAATCCACTAGGTGGCTAAAATTTAAAAAACTGAACACATTAAGTGTTGTCAAGCATGTGGAGGAATTGAAACACTTAAATCCTATTCCTGGGAGTATGAAATGGTACAATCATCTTGTTACACAGTTTATTAGTTTCTTAAAGTTAATATACAGTTAATATACTACCCAGACATTCCACTTCTGAGAGAATATAAATCTTAAGACAAAAAAATCATATAGTCATGCAAAGGTTTGTACACATTACAAGAAGTTTTGTTGGTAATGGCCAATGACTAGAAACAACCCAAATGTTTAATAATGAACGATTAAATAACACTGTGATATACCCATACAATGTAAAACAACTAAACAATAAATAACAATGGCTGTCTTTGTTCACTGGCTCATTATTAAGTGGGCAGTTTGCTGTACCATGTGCTCCTGTCATGATATGTTCTCTCCAGAGGCCTAATGCTAGTGGGCTCACTTAAGCATGGACTAGAATCTCCAAAATTATGAGCCAAATAAAGCATTCTTATGAGTTAAATGCCTCAGATATTTCACTATAGTGATAGAAAGCTGAATAACACACACACACACACACACACACACACACACACACACACAAACACAAAGTGGTACCAAAGAGAGGGACAATCTTGCTGTTACTATATACCTTGAGATATGCAGGAGCCTTATGGATTTGGTTTATGGAAGGAGTTTGTAAGAGTTTGGAGAAGCAGGCTACAGAAAGCTGAGAATGTTGTAAACAGAATTTAATGTGTGATTCTGATGAGGGCTGAGAAAACCAGAATGCTGATAGGAATGTGAACAGTAAACATCTTCAGATGGAAATGAGGAATCTATTGGAGACTGGACTAGAGACCACAGTTGCTAAACCATGATCAACAATTTGTCTGCATTCTACTCATGTCTTGAGACTTTGTAAGAGGCAGGAGTGAAGGTGATAGGTAATTTCATTGGTGAGTTCCACCCCAGTGACCTTCTTCCTCCAACTAGGCCCCATCTCCTAAACGTTGCACCACCTCCCTATAATGTCAACCAAGCCTTTGGTATGTGACATTCAGGGACATTTTAGATCCAAACTATAACAACTGTGTACATCTCCACCTGTTTATTTGAATTCTACTCAAATGTTCAGAGCAAGGGAAGTACAGCTTTAGAGCAGAAAGAATTAGTTAGGAATTTATAATGAGTGATAAGATTTGTGAGAGGTCCTATGCAGTAGCCCAAGAGCCCTGATGTCAACAGGAGGCATGGATGGGGAAGGGGACACGGAAGGCTGGAGCCTTCTGGGCTGAGATAGGGGGATAAGGGATGTTATACACGCTAGCTCCCAAGTCGAAAGGTCTGGTGTCATCACTAGCATGATGGTGACACCACATGTAAAAGTAGATGCTACACAGGAGACTATTCCAAGGATGAAGGGAACAATGGTAAAGTGCCTGATGACCACGAAGTCCCTCTGAACAGTAGATGCTGCCAGTAGGAAGAGGCTGTGCACCAATCTCCTTCTAGGCCTTTTTATGTTCCTACCACCTACCTCAAATGCTCTGGAAGGTTTATGAATCTTTTTTGCACACAGAGTGACAGCAAACCTCTGGGTACCCACAGTATCTATCTGCCTAGCCCCTGGCTTGATGGTGTGGAGTTTTATTAAAGAGCTTTGGTACATTTTTTAAAAAGTGTAAAATAAAATTATTCTGTCTGAAGATTAAGTTTGAAAATTTATTAAAAAAAAAAAAAACTTGTTCTGACTAGTTGCTCACCCTGCTCAAAACATGTTTAAAACTTCTATTTGAGAGACATTTAAGTCAGCTCTAAGAAAGGAATCCTGGGAAAATGAGGGTGTATATAAAACATCCTAATTGGCTGCCAAAAGTAGTTATGAATGTTCTTTCTCTGAAAATATGTGGGTAAAATAACTACCTATTGGTACATATTGGCATAGGTTAGAGTGGACAGACATTTCTTCTTATTTTCGTATTTTTTAGATTATAGTCAAAGAAATATTTGAGGGGTTACAGTGCACTAAATGTACATTGGGAGACATAATAATTCACAGAATTTCAGTCTGTTATCATTGAGAACCATGTTTTTATACTCAGGATGTTTTTCTTCTCTCTCTAAAATCAACATATATCAAACTCTAGTGTGCAAAAGAATCATACAAAGATTCAACCTAGTCTGTAGGACCTGATCTAAAATAGATTCACATGAAGATTTTTTAAATGCAGATTCAACTCAAACCTTCCCAAATCAGAATCTCTGGCAGTGAAGTGTGCAAATCTGTATTTCAAATAAGCTTCTGAAGCAAAATAACGTGTGGGAATCAGTGGTCTGGAAATGGAGAGTTAACCAGGCAAAAAGTTTGTCTGAGTCCTGGGACTACAAGTCCTAGTCTTCAAGGTTTAGAAAATCAGACCTGAGAATTTCATTCTCGCTTTCTCAGCCAGTTCTGAGGATGGTTCCAACCCAGACTTTCACACAGCCCAGATGTAGTAAAGACAAAGGACCCAGTCCTTCCCTACTGGTATGGTCTGGTTGGTCCTCCACCTCTCTGCACCACAGCCAGACCAGTAATGTGCTCAATTCAAGATGATCCCACAGGGTGGTAGCAGGCTGAATCAGCTGGATTCTTAGTGTCCTTCTAGGTCTCTAAACTCCACTGCTAAATCCACATTGCCCTGGTGAAGCAGCTTCTCCCACCTCTTATTATAAACTATTATTAACGCACAGTTGCTCACCTATATGTTTGAACTCTTGCCTCTTGTGGCCAATGGAAAAGAAAAATGAAATACAAATAATGTGGCTACCAGGCAAGTTGGAAATTTTTGAAGGTTTTCTTTTAAACAACTGAAAATCACCTGATGTTAGGCAATTCCAGAACTTAGAAGAAACACCGTAAGGGCCAGTGTCTCTGTTGGCTGCTTTTCCCTTCCAGAAGGCTGGACTTAAAGGCTGAAGAACTCCTCAAAATGGACAGAACAGGGCTTTGCTAAGACATCATCTATTCTGTGGGTGAATTCTGTATGGTTGGGTGAGGGTGGAAACAAATGCAATCCACCTGATTAATGACTTCTTACAAGGAAGACCACAGGTAAGGGACGATCTCTACCTTCACCATAAATTTCAAGCAGACAGAGAATGGAGGCTGCATGATTTTAACACAATATAAGTACATATTTTCAACACTAATGGGAAAAGCTTCATTTTCTTTTTGCTCACAAAGATGTAAACTATTCTGTTGATCAAGAGCCCTGCTCAAATGTTAAGTGTAGGGAGGAAAAAAAAAAAAAAACAGTTTAGATGTTTGTACATCTTTTACCAACTTTCTGTACTCACAATCTTTTCAGTCTCCCAAGGAAACCCCAGCACACCTGTGTTTCACCTAATAGTGGCTTTCACCCAGCAGGTACATTTAGAGAAAGGAATCTGTCAGCACACTAATCACAGTCCTGAGAAGGCAAGGAGAAAATGTTTCCAATGTCATGGTGAAGGAGCCCCAATCAGGGAGATGGCTATTGCGGTTAGCTGGAAGCCATAAGTTCCACCTGATAATAATCATATGTACGTGACGCACCTGTAAATGCACGTGACGCACCCGCAAAGCTAAAGGTATATAACAGGGGGAAAGCGGTCAGTAGCGGCATTCATTCAGTCAGTCGTTCAGTCACTCAGTCAGTCGGAAGAAGAGTTCGGGTCGGAGAAGAAGAAAAGAGTCAGAGTGGCCAGAACGTAGTCAGAAGAAGAAATAGGAGTCAGAGTATAAGGAAAAGAGTTTAGCTACAGAGATTAAGAAAGAAATGAGACAGAGACTAAGAAAGAAATGAGAGCTACAGAGACTAAGAAATGAGACAGAGACAAAGAAAGAAATGAGAATAATAGATTCCTGCCACCGAATCTTCTCCCGCGGTATTGTGACTGTATGTCAGGCAGCTACATCATGGAAATACCATCTCCAGAACATTAAAAGGGCAGGCTATGTCTGTTTATGCTCTTGTTTCCTCCACTGGAGATAGCACCTGTCAATTCATGCATTCTGTACCATGAGCAAAACAGAAAGTTGATTCACTAGTACACAGCCTCAGCTAGATGTTAAAACAAGATGGTGATATTAAACTCAGGCTCAGATAACTCTTGCTTTACACCTTTTGGGGCTGAAAAGAAAATATAATACCCTCTACAAGAAGATGAAGATATGATACTCAGAAGTAGGGTGAGGGGGACCTAAAAGGCATTTGCCTGGTGTGTGTGTGTGTGTGTGTGTGTGTGTGTGTGTGTGTGATGTGCATGTTTGAGAGAGGAAATTTTTCAGGAAAAAAGAAAGACTATGTAGCCTCATGGTCTATCTTCTACCATACACCAGTGATCCAGCTGCCAAAATAAGTTAAAGAGAATATACTGGAGTAAATAGAAGATGTGGTTGCTATGAGGTTAGCAGGCAGGTAATATCCACTACCGGAACTTCCACTATGTGCTAGAGCCCACTAAGTGCCCATCAAAGTCAACCCCCCTCCCCACTTCTTCCACAATAGCTAAATACTCAGTTTCTCAGAAGACTTCATTTCACAGCCTCCCAGGCAGCGAGAGGAGGTCATGTGACTTAATTCTCACCTGTGAAAGAGTGAGATGGAAGGAAGCTGTAGTGCTGAATGGTCACATGGAGCAGAAGCCACACTGAACTAAGATAAATACATTTCTACTTCAAGGATTGTGTTTGGGGGCTTCTTTATAACCATAATTTAAATTTTACCTGAATGCACCTTATAACATTTTGAAATTGAGGGGTCTTAGAATGGAAATAAAGAGCCCTTAGATGATATTTGTTTTCTCTGTTTTAATATAAACCTTCCTAAATTTCTAGAAGTATTCTCTTTTAAGACAATAATACAAAGTTTATTTCCTGAGAGATCACACAAGACTGCCTCACAAATTAAGAAAAGGAATATTTTAGTCAGCTATTTCACTGCTGTAACTAAAAGACCTGACCAGAACAGCTGTAGAGGAGGAAAGTTTATTTGAGGGCTCATGGTTTCAGAGGTCTTAGTCCATAGAAAGCTGGCTCCATTCCTCAGGGCTTGAGGTGAGGGTGAACATCATGGTGGGAGAGTGTGGCAGAGAGAAGCAGCTCACATAGTGATCAGGAAGTAGAGAGAAAGAGACTCCCCTCGCCAGATACAAAACATAGACCCCAAAGCCATGCCCCAATTCCCACCTTCTCCAGCCACACCCTACCATTTTAGTTACCACTCAGTTAATCTGCATCAGGGGATTAAATCACTGAATGGGTTAAGACTCTTACAACCCAGTCATATCTCCTCTGAACCTTCTTGCATTGTCTCACATGTGAGCTTTTGAGGGACACCTCATACCCCAAACACAACAAGGAACATCGTTAAAATCATTCTAAATTTATCAAAATTGGAAAGGTCCTTGAGAAACTATAACAATGAAATCTGTGTTAACCACATATGTGGCCCACCACCATGACTATAGGTGAAAGCATACATACCTTTATTGACCAACTTGTTGCCCCCAAATTTATATGATGAAATAATAATTCCCAGTACTACAGCATCTGGCTGTATCTGGAAGTGGGATCTCCAATGAGGTAACTATGGTTAAGAAATGTCACTGGAGGGGTTCTAATCTGATATGAGATATGATCGTGTCCTCTTGAGAAGAGATTAGGAGTCTGGCAACACAGAGTAAGAGTAAGACAACCAAGTAAAAACGGAGGGGACAAGCCATCTACAAGCCAAGGAGAAAAACCACAGAAGAAATCTACTCTGCCAACATCTTGATGAGATTAATCTTGGTAGAGTACCTCTATCCTTAGCCATGAGAAAATAAATTTCTGTTGTTTATGCTACTCAGTCTCTGGTACTCCGTTATGGCAGTCCTAGCAGACTAATACAAGTATTAAATGTCAATCACTTTTCTTTTGACCTGGTACCGAAGAGGGATTCTCAGGGTTGATTCTCTAACAAAAAGGAAGCAAGGGAGAGCAAGATCATGTGATTTTCAAAAATTCAAGTTTTGGGGTTTTCATAATGAACAAATAGAGGATTTATTCATGTATTGACTATATTTGAACTTTCATCTAAACATGAAGATACTCAAATCCCAGTGTGAAAATTGATGGATCCAGCTTCATCAAAATGAAAAAGCTGTAGTTCAATGAAGGATACCTTAAAAAAATTAGAAAACTAAGGAAGATATTTGCAAAATCTAAAGTCAAAGGAAATTAATATCTAAAATATGCCTTTCAAAAGAAATCAAACTCTTGCAAATTGACAGGAAAATAATGCAATCAATAAGACAAAAATTGGTAAAGAATGTGAACAGGTAAATCCCAGTTGTCTAGGCAGCCTATGAATAAAGCTCAACACCATTTACAACAAAAGAAAGGAAACTTTAAACACTGATCAGATTCTATGTTACCTGTAACAATGATAAAAATTAGAACTCTAAATTATAAAAGTGTTGGAGAGGATATGGTAATAACAGAAAATATTAGAGACTATTGGAGGGAAGATAAACTAGTCCAGTGGTTCTGTAAAGTAATCTAACATTATTGGGGGAGTATGAGAATGTTCTATGATCTGGCAATTAGCTTCTCACATATCTCAGGTGTACTCATACCCAGCTCTATAAGAAAACATGTACCTGGATATTCCTGGCTGCATTATTTGTGGTATGTTAGAAATAATGCCCATCACTTGGGGAAAAGATTAGTAAGATGAGATAGAAGCTGGTATGGTTTGGATATGGTTTCAATGAGGCCCCTGAGACTTTATGTGTTGGAATTTAATTCCAATTGTGAAAGAGTAAGATGGTGGAAACTTAATCTACCCAAGGTGGACTAAAGATGAGCCTTCGGGAGATGATTAGAATTGGATGAATTTGTGCGGGTGGAGCCCTCAGAACTGAATCTTGGTGAATTTATAAGAAGGAGCAAGAAGAGAAGGGACACACACAAGTGTTCTTATGCAATGCTCTGTGTCACCTCAGGATTCTGCCATCACCAGTTGTGGTTTCTTGACCTTGAACCAGAAGCATAAGCCAAAACAAACATCTTTTCTTCACACCTTAATTAGTCTGTGGTATTGTGTTATTGGCAACATAGTACAAACTGATATAGAGGTATACTATGAAAATTTTGTTTTATCTAAAATAGCAAACTGTACATAGAGTAACCCAAATATTTCTAAATACAGGTTATTGAGTATTTCTTGCATCATTTCACTAAACATGACACATTTTTCAAAGGACATATGAGTTAAACAATGTAGTAGTTGCCTTCTGGAGGATAATAATGGGCAGGAAGTAGAGATTGGTGGGGGGCCAAAAGAAGGTCTTGAATGCACTGATGATGCTACACTAAATACCAAGGATGTAATTAGCTCATTTCTGCATCTGAGTTTTCAACACATATGCACAAGTTCCTTGTGAATTCACTAGCAAGCCATATCTGCAATGGGGATACTGGAATAAAATCATCTGATGTTATTAAACATTTTTTATTATACCAATTTGGTGGTGCAAAACTAAGGTCAATTTTGTCCCACCCTCGCCTCCCAGGGTACTGCCATTTGTCACCTAGAAGCATTATCCCCAAGCACCACTTGGGGGACTGGAACTAGAATCTAGTGGGTAGTGGGCAGGAATACTGCTGAACAGTGAACAAGAAAGCCCCCCACCAAAAGAAGCATTTGTCTCAACGCATCAATAGTGTTGAGGCTGAGAACCCCTAATCTGTCTCATGTTATCCATGTAGTATATGCTTCTTAAGCCTTGGAAGGCTGCCCTCCAAGCTAACATGCTCTTTCTTCCCTCTCTCCCTGCTTCCTTCTGCTCTTTCCCTTTTTTCATTTCACACTTTCATTTGCTCAAGTACAATCTACTTATCCTAGCTGCTATGATATGATGCCTTGCTTCCCCTATAAGTCTTAAATATACTTTTGAAGAAGGAGAAAGGGTAAAGTGAACAGGCAGGAAACTTGGGCTCCTTCAAGGTCAGGTTTCTATTCAGCAGGGATGAGAAAATACAGACACAAAAGAATCTTCATCAAGGTCAGATTGACTCCTGTGTAGCCAAAAAAAAAAAAAAAAAAAAAAAAAGAAAGAAAAAAAAAAAAAAAAAAAAAAAAAAAAAGAAAAGAGAAGAAAAAGAGAGAGAGAGAGAGAGAGAGAGAAATAAAGGAAAAAACTGATAGTGGGCTATCTGCTATCTGGTACTCAGACCCTCATCGAAAGGTGGGGTAGGGTGAACACAGTCATTTGATTGGACCAAAGAGCAAGTGAATAGTTCATGGACACTAAGTCTTTTATCCAGGATTGGGGAGGGGTTAGTTCCCTTAGCCCTTACAGATCCATATAAATCCTTAGACAATATATAAACCCTATACATATAAACCTTACAGATATACATAAACCCTTAGACAAAGGCCATTCTTTGTCATCCCTCTCCTGGGACCCCTCCCCTTTGGGAGCTCGTTCCTTTCTATTACTCCAATAAATCCTGTAACTTTGCTCTTACTCTGCGTAGGTGTATTTCATTCTTTGAATTCATAAAACAAAGAACCCAACCCCATGCTCCATGCTTCATATGACACTGATTTTACTTGCTCATATAAAGGTCATGAGTAAGATAAAAATTCATACTAAGCTCTTAATGATTAATGAAAGCAAATTAACAGATGCCTCTAATTCCTTTTCCTTTTCTCTCTTATGAGTTGCTCCTTCAAACAACCATTTTTAAAGATAGGAATAATATCCAGCTTAAGATTCACTAAAAGTCTCTAGTGAATCTTCATGATTGGTGAGGTAAAGGAGCTAATATGTCTTTCTGGGAGAGCAACAGTTAAAAAAAAATTCTGAGAGATAGAGCTTAGGATGGCAACCACAGAGGGACAAACTTGGGCCAAGGTGAGCATCGCTGGATGGGAGCTGAACTTCAACAATTGAAAGTAGAAGGCTAGGATCCTTCACAGAATAAGGGGAGGAAAAGGAGTGACTTTGCCATTTCAACTGAAGTCCAAAATTCTCTGAACCAACACAATGGGCCTAATGTGTACCAGGTAGGATTTAAGTTTAAAAACAAAAAAAATAAATAAAAAATAAAATAAAAATAAAAATAAAATAAAAAGAAAAGAAAGGAAATGAAACTCAGATAATAGAAACTATTAAAACACTGAAAATGTGTTTTATAGATCTTTTGTCTGTTCGCCCTCATTTTTTAAGGGCTTCAGTATCTATTATAGTCCCTTTTGGGCTAAGTAACAGATTAAATTGTGTAAGAGCTGTGATTGGGTTTTTATAAAGTCGTTTCCTGAAGTTTTATCAATTGTTATTTGATACTTTGTCCCTTGAGTACTCCTATGGCTTCTGGAGTACCCTTTAGTATAAATTATCCCCAAAGCACATATTGTCCTTCTTTTCAACATTTCCTTGTTTTTGTGGATGGTGGCCCTGGTATTATTTTTGTTTCTTTTCTTTCTTCTTTTTATTTTTTTTTAAACAAACATAAATGTTGAAAGGTCTCTAGAAAGTCATTATAATGCCAATTTTATTTACTCAAAACAGTAGTAACGCTGATAGATGTTCAGATATCAAAACAGTCCTTTTTGTTTTCCTTCTCCAGATTTTTTTAACCAATTATTATAAATGTAGGTTTGAATTTGCTTTTAAAAGAACAGTAAAAACTATTGGGCACATGGGAACTTTTTTTTTTTTTTTTTTTTTTTTTTTTTTAAGATATGTCCTCACTGCAGCTACCCAGGAATTAAATTACCCGCATCATCCTTTAGAAATCACACTTTTGCCCCTTTAATAAACTGAAAGCAAGGGGGCGGGCCTTGGCAGCGGCGAAGACTCTGATTGGTCCTACGGGGAGGAAGTGGGCGGTGAACGCGCCACTTCTGTGTTGTCAGCGGCTGCGTGGTGTGAGGCCCGTGCGGAGAGACGTTTCAGGCCTCAGGAGTCCCCATTTGCTTTTAACCCTCCGGCTTGGGGACGTGGGGTGCGAAACGGGTCCTCTTCATGTGGGTGGGTTTCGGGCTCCGGCAGCCTTTTCGCGAAGGTGCCGTGCCCTGGCGACTCGACCGGGGGCCCTGTGTCTATTCGAACCGCTAATCCCCCGTCGCCCCGGAGTTGCTGGGAAGGAGCCGCCAGGAAAGGGTTGCCGGAGCGCCGACTGCCGCCCTGGCAACTCGCGAGGCCCCTTACTCAACCCAGGATCTTTTTTTCCCCTGTTCTGCAGGCTCGCTTCCGGCGGCATGGCTCAAAGGGCCTTCCCGAATCCTTATGCCGATTATAACAAATCCCTGGCCGAATGCTACTTTGATTCCTCTGGGAGGGTGAGTTCGGGGTGCATCTGCCGCATCCCTGCCTGCCCGTTACACCACCCTCCAGGGTTCGGAAGGGAGCTCACTTTTGCTTGAGGCGGATGCCATTCCCATTTTTAAAAATGTGATTTGAGAACAAATATAAAAGATAACTTTAAAGTATATAAAATACTTGCTAAATATACTCTTTGAACATGTTGGCTATAAGTTATTAATGTTTAATTAATAAAGAAATAACCTTAGTCTATGAGAATATAAATTATTAAAATTGGCGGTTGCACAGTTTGCCCTATAATTGGCACTTCTGATACATTTTGGTTTGCTTCTTAAAGAGAGGTGAGGGATCCTAACGGTATTCATTGGTGCCATGTTATTCCTTCGTGATTGTACACAAGTGTGGGTGGGGTAATAATGATGGCACACTGATTGTGTGGTAAGGACAATTTTAAACCGATAATGCTTAGAGAAAGGTGGAAAATAGGCCCAAAATTATTTGTGCCATTGACACCCTTTGCAGGATATCTCCACAGCTGGGGTGGGGAGGCGTGGGAATAGAAGGTTGAAAGCACTGTTAGATATCAGGAGCCCCTGTTTTCTCAGGCCTCTGTTTAATAATACTTAGTTTTGGGAAATCCTGAGTTAGGTTAGACACATCTCTCTCTGTTTTTTTTTTTTTTTTTTTTAATCATATCACTGTATGTCTTCAAAAGTTGTCAGTCACACACACTTTTCATATAATGACCTTACAGATTTCGTATCTGTCAAGTTAACTTTATGTGTCTCTGTTGATTCCTACCTTAAAACACTTGCCATTATACATTAATTTGGGTCAGTAATGCAGGTAGGAGGGATAAAAGAGATGGAGAAGAGGTGTAGTATAGAAGGCTACCAATATGCGTATGGAGTTAGGGTCAATCTGATTATTTAAAAGCCATTATTGAGCTGCCCAACAAAGCTTTTCATCATTATCTTGAAGTTAGATGGATTCCCGTTGGCCAAATGGGCCTGCATTCTGCCTAGCTCTGCAGATCCGGAAGCTGAAGTATATGTCTTGTCTTGTTAAAGGAGGATGTGTTGCTTCATGCTGGCTTGGCAGAGAGAACACTAGAAGATGTGTCCCAGTGATAGAAGCCTTTAATAAAAATGTAACTTACTATTTAGGCTACTTATAAATTAGATATTTCTTATAAATTCATTCACTTCTGAGGGGGAAAAAAACCCCACAAATCTAAACTCTGGCCCCAAAATCATAATGTAATTTATTGTCTATCAGTTTTGGGGCATATCCTACAAAGAAACTAGCATACCAGTTCCAAAATTATTTAATGTTGAACACAAAAGACCAGACCCTGGAGATCGGTCCTCCTTAGTTTGTTAACACAAAGATTTCAATAAGAAATTCTTCTGTTTTCTGGCATCTGTCGGGGGAAAAAAAAGGGCTTTTAGAGACTTTTCATGTAATTGCTAGAGTTTGAATAATTTGGTGGTCTGCCACAAGCAATCAATACTCTCAGGCAAGTCACCTTTATTAAATGCAGCATGTGCCAAGTAGAAAGTAACTCTGAGGCAGTCTCATTATTCTTGGCCCCTCGATGTAAGGCCAGGCAAAATGATAAATTATACATGATCTATGTAAAGAAGGTGGCGTGTTCTCATGTGGATGCACTCTTCTATCTACTTGAGATTTATAGACCTTTTATAATAATATTGAAGTATATTTTATCATACTAAACTTATTCTCAAGTCTTGTTGAAATCTTAACCTCTTGGCAGAAATTTATTAAATAATGGGAGTATGTCTGTCACAAACAATGTGGTTTTATCTTCAGAGGGTAAAGTTAGGAATCATAGCAGTGCTTCAGAATAAATCCAGATATGGTTGGAAGTCTGATCTGCCTTATCAGTAGTGCTCCTAAGAAATGAATCTTAATATCTTCTTAAAAATTATTAACTTGGATACTGCCTTTGTACCTTTTACAGTGTTAAGATGCTCCTTTTTAAAAAATGAGATTCTGATGACAATAGGTAGTGGTTAGATTTGTTTGTGCAATACTCACATAATGAAATAAAATATTTGTATCTTTGCAATGTTCTTTTATATTGATTTGAAATTATATTGGTTTGTGAAATCCAAGTCTGAGAATCACAGGAAGTTCCTAAAATGTTTGATAATTTAAAGTGACTTTTTTAAGACACTAAATGATTCAGTATATATAGAACTTTAAAAAATATTTTTCATATGCCTTTAGAAACATGGTTGCCCAACATGTATCTGTAGGCATTCATGTGAGTGTTATGTTTAACCCCCCAGACTCCCAGCTTTAGTGTACTTTTAATCCATATCCAAGTTATTACTTGTCATATACCCTTGGCCTACTAAAAAAAAAGTTGTAAAAATGTCTACATTTATGTCTGAGAAAAAATGTAACACACGATCTCATTTAATCCTCAAAATACCTTTTGAAATTGGTAGGGCAGGTGTTATTGTCCTGACTTTATGAAGGTGATTGAAACATAGAAAAATTATGAGTCAGACAAGATCATTCAGCTAATAACAGGGGAGGATATAGCCAGATTCATTGATTCAGCAATATTTATGAAGCCCTTTCTTTTTGCCAGGCACTGTTCTGGGTATGGTTTTTTTTTTTTTTTTTGTGGTACCAGGGATTGAACTCAGGGGCACTCGACCACTGGGTCACATCCCCAGCCCTTTTTTGTATTTTATTTAGAGACAGGGTCTCACTGAGTTACTAAGTGCCTCACCATTGCTGAGGCTGGCTTTGAACTCGCGATCCTCCTGCCTCAGCCTCCCAAAGTGCTGGGATTACAGGCGTGCGCCACCGCGCCCGGCTGGGTATGGTTTTGATGGTAGGTTTGACAAGTTCTTTCTACTCAGCTTAAGGTTCCTGATGTGCATGAATTTGTTTTGCTTTCTTTTATACTTTTTCCAAAATTTTTTTTTTAATTTTCCATATTTAAAACAATAAAAACACAGTTTCTTTTGGGGATTAATGTTATTATTGCTTGAGTCCAGTGGCTTAAAAACAGTAACACTTTTAATTTGTACTTAATTTAATAATGACTTTTTATTATAATAAAATTATTGCTTCAAATAATGATCCCTATTAGGTAAAAAATCCTATGAAAACATTTAGCTTAAAACAGAATTTCTTGTCTTGAGTGGAAAAAATGTAGTAGTACTTTTAAGTTGTGTTAATATGCTGTTGTTAATTGTAAAGTTCTCCCAGGTAGAAAAATGTGGTCTAAGTGGATATGAAGTGCCCTCCAGGAGGTTGGGTGGCCCATGTATTAAAATTTTTAAAAATTTCTTTCCCCATCCCTTACTAAATATTGAACCCAGGATGCTCTACCACTTGTCTACATCCCCAGCCCTTTTTCTTTTATATTTTGAGACAGGATCTTGTGATTTGTCCAAACTATCCTCCTGTTTCAACATACCAAGTCACTGGGATTACAGGTGTGAGCCACCACACCCAGCATACCACATTTTTGTGTGTGTTTGTTTGTTTGGGATTTTTTTTTTTGATGGGGGGGACTACTAGAGATTTAACCCAGGGCCACATTACCACTGAGCCACATCCCCACCCCGTTTTATGTTTTGTTTTGAGACAGGGTCTTGCTGAGTTGCATAGGGCTTCACTAAATCGCTGAGACTGGCTTTGAACTCATGGTCCTCCTGCCTCAGCCTCCCAAGTTGCTGGGATTACAGGCATGGGCCACTACGCCCAGCTCAGACCATGTTTTTTAATATTTGTTTTCCCTTAATACCTACAGTTGACGCCTGAGTTCTCACAGCGCTTGACCAATAAGATTCGAGAGCTCCTTCAGCAAATGGAAAGAGGCCTAAAATCGGCAGACCCTCGGGATGGCACTGGTTACACCGGCTGGACAGGTACAGAGTGCTAATGAGCTGGCATAAGCATTGTACAGGAGAGCCAGAGTGTTACCTTTCAAATGCTGTCTGGCTGAATGGCACACCCTTCAGTGCTTCTTGCATCTGCCTATGAGTCACTGCCTTTAGGAGATGCTATGCTCTCAACTCAGGCTTGCCACCTTCTGGGTTGTTACCAGTGCCCAGAATTTACTGCATGGTAAGCACACTGCCCATATTCATGCCAGACACTTGGATGACTAGTATCTTTCTGAAGTGAAAAACTGATTTTAAGCATTACATAGTTAGTTTGGAAGTGGAATTTCAGTGGGAAGAGGTTAAGAAGAGTTTCAAAGCACAGTGCCTGTAACAGAGAAGGAGGACTGATCCTCAGGAAATAAAATATGTCTAGAAGTATCATTTGTCAAATAGTTGTCCTCCAACAGGGATCTCTATGAGAGCACAGAGTAAAGTATTGATTCCATGAACTAATTCATATAATCATTGCTGGTTGTTTTGCATTTGCAGTATACCTATGTCAATTACCTAGAGCTTGGAAAAAAAATGGGAACAAATAGTATATTGGTGTAAAAAAAAAAAAAAAATGAGAGAGAAACCAAGAAGGAAAGTTGAAGAACTAAAATTAGTTGGCCTGATTTAGACAAAAAGACAGGCTGTGTTATAATCTTGAAGAAAGCATAGTCTAGAGACTCAGTGATTCCCATTTATTTTGATGAATGGAGGAACAAGTTTATATTCCAGGGCTTTGCATTTGAAGACATGATGCTTTTCATTAAAAATTCAGGTTTTTGGGGTTGTACATCAGATATTTTGATTTCCTAGGTCATGAGTGGGACCCAGGAACTTCCATTTTATAAGCATCAGTAGTCCTATTGCAGATAGTCACATATGAAGTGCAATTTGAAGGCTTCTTTATGAAAGGAATGTACAACAGCAATTTCTTAGCTGTCCTTTTTAGTAATAAATGATTTTGTTTTTCCTTTCAAGAATAGGGAAGGCAGATAAAATCAGTAAAGTTATAATTTTGGGGAGCTTTAAGATCAGTATTTTACAAAATAAAAAGAATGGACTAGATAATGTTGAACCATTTGTCTTAAGTTTAATGATTTTTGTGGATTTTAGAAGCTTAATAGGAACTGTTAAGATGAGAATAAAAGGAAAGTATTTTGCTTCAAGAAGGAAGTTACCACAGTTGTCATTTGTTATCTGCTGTTTTCCATGTGAGGTGTAATTAGATTAATCTTATTAGTGAACATTACTGTTCTTTATTTAAAATTATCAGAATTTGAATGAAACAGGACCGATATAATGCAAGTTGTCTTTAGCTTTCCTTTTGATTACCACATTATAATAATATGTAATGCCTAGACTTACAAATCTTTTCCTAATATATTTGAAGTTTCTGTTATTATCCCTGGCCAAAGAGAAAGGGAGAGAGAGAGCTGAGACAGATGATTAGACTTAATTCTAGGACTAATTAGAAAAGAATGACTTAACCTCTAAATCAGCCATTCAGATGAGCTTATATTGTTACTTATTATAAGGTATCTTGCTTTAGGGGGAAAAGAAGTGGGGATTGATTTAAAGTTTGAAGTAATGGTTGGAGAATGTTAGGAAAAGCCATTAGTCAGACTCCCTAACTGCTAGAGCTAGTTGAGAGAGAAACTAATTGAAAGTTACGCTTTCTAGGCTGGGGATGTGGCTTAGTGAGAGAGTGCCTGCCTAGCATGTGCAGGGTCCTGGGTTCAATCCCCAGCACCACAAAAATGAAAAAAGAAAAAAAAAAAAAAAAGTTAAGCTTTCTATAGAAAAATAAAATAAATTTCACTCCAAAATAAAATGCAAGTTGTTTGTTTCCTTGGCTTGTATGGCATCATTTCCTTTGAATGTCAATGTCTTTTATCCTCGAGTATCTGTGACACTGATTACTGGCTCCTGAAAGCAGCTTATATGGCAAATATCTGGAGCAAATTGGCATTTAGCCATTTAGGATGTCTTCAGTTGCTTGTTATTTTATCATGTAGCATAAAATCTTCTGGATAAATTTGCTAATGGCTTTCAAGGCAAGATTCCTAATGTCCCCTAATCGAACACTGTTAAAAAACCATTATTCCCACATAAAATAGACTGTCTCCTCTACTGTTTTGATAAGTTAAATGCTGCCCCGTGCTAGTGTTGAGATAGTCTGAATGACATAGCTCCAAGTTGCATAAGAAACTAAAGTTGATTTGACCTCAGAAGATCATAATATTAATGCCTTTTCCCATTATTTTATAGCTTACCAACTACTGTCTATTTGCAACTGCAATTTTATTACCAAAAAATGCATTCACAAACAACACAATCAAAATACTTGGTGTTGGGTGTCAAAGCCATGTTTATATAATGATGTATTTGTATGTTGCTTTCTATATGCCCATGTTCTTTCTAAAAATGATACTTTTTAGAAAACAAGGATTATAGCTTTTTAACTTTGTGCAGCACCAACTTTTGCATCATATTTTATAAATATTACCTTATTGTTTACAATCATTTTTGACTTGTCAAAAATTACATTATTTGGGGAAATGTTAACTTATTGTAGAAAACCTTTACAACTTTCTTTCTTCAACATTGATTTTTATTGAGCATTTGTTGTCAGTGAGCAATGAAAGCTTTTGCAAGTTATCATTAAATATTGTTTGTGTGAGAAAACTACATGATTATAATTAGGACTTTAAATGATCATCTTACTGTGTTAAATTTTCTTCTCCAATAGAAATATGGTCTGATAGCTATTGCTGGTTCAGGTGGGATTCGAACTGGGGTCATTTGGTTCAACTACGTATACCCAGAAAAATAAAACAAAATTACAGTGGTTTAAATGAGATTTTTTTTTTTCCTCTCATGTAAAAGGAGGCCTGAGAGAGGGCTGATATGATAGTCTTAGGATGTTAATGGGAACACAGGCTTCTTTCTTTCTGCTTCATCATCCCTCAGCCACTAGCTCTACCTTTTGGTTAGGATGACCACTAAGCCAGATGTGGTGGTGCATGCTTATAATCCCATTAGCTCGGGAGGCTCAGGCAGGAGGACTGAGTTCAAAGCCAGCCTCAGCAACTTAGCGAGACCTAAGTAACATGGTGAGACCCTGTCATTAAATAAAATGCAAAAAAGGGCTGGGGATGTAGCTCAGTGGTTTAGCACCCCAGGATTCAATCCCCAGTACAAAAAAAAAAAAAAAAAAAGGTGATCACTAAAAATCCAGCCATTATATCAGTTTTTCATATTGTTGGAAGGAAGAAAAGTTAAAGAAGAATACATAAAAAGACTTTGTGGAAGTCCCATTATTATTTGAATTCTGTTTAACTTGCCTTGGCTGGAATATAGTAACATGGTCACTTTTGTTAATAGGAAAAGATGGTAAATGTAGTCTGTTAACCAAGGTTTTTTTACTTAAAGAAGAGTAAATTTTGAAATAAAATGTAGTCATCTCTGCCTAACTCCTCTCAATAGCAAGAAAAGTGATCCTCTCCTTTATTCCAGTATTTTGCACAAACTATTAAATAACAAATCTCAATTTTTCTATCTGCAAAAGGATCTCTGTCTACTTTTGGGGGGGAATTTTTGTAAGAATAAATTTATCGATGTCATGAAATAGTTTGAAATGTGCTAAGCAATATTTCGCCTGCTGTTTGTTTCCTGGAAGACTCATTTTGTTTCAGAACACCTTTATTCTTTTTTAAGTCCTTTTCTTCATTTCAATTCTAGTCTTTTTTTTTTAAAGCCTAGAACCAAAACTCCAAATCATGAATGATTTTTCTAAAGCTAGGTATAACCTAAGTCTAGAAGGAATTGCAACCGGTTCCAGACTTAATACTACAAAAACTTGCTATTTTCTCAGCTTGATTAAATAGTTTTCCATTGTGCTTCCTCTCAAACTCTTTGCTGATGTGGGATTCTAAAGTCCTTAACTTGCTTGTACCATTGCATCAGTCCATATTAAATCCCATAGTTACACACCTGTATTTCTATTTCATAACTCTAAAGAAAGCTACGAACTAGGCTGCCCATCTTCACTGTGCTTTTGTTCATGCTGCTGTGTCCAGATTTATCTTCACTGTTCAGTTGATCTTGAAGAGTTCTAGGGAAGAGATGAAGCAACATTTGGGCTTAATATTACATACATACTTAAAACCAAAAACCTTGTCTCTTTTTTCCCATTTTCTGTCTTTTTAGCAAGAAATGAGGCCAACAATGCTGAGGTACTTACTAAATTTTCTGCTATAGCATCTCTGTGTGCTGTATGTGCTTTGGAAAATAACCATTATATAACCATTATGATTAGTTAGAACTTTACCATCTTGTTTGTAATGGTTTACTTCCCAGTAATACTGTAGTCTCATAGCTATTGCTGGTTTAGTTCAATAAGATTAAGATTTGAAATAGAAATATTCCAAATAATCCACATATTACAAAATATGTGGTTGGTAAGGGTAATATGTACAGGTTTAAACAGAAATTTAAAAGAAGCAAATGATTGCATTAGAAAGTACTTTACATTCACTTTACAAATTATTTGACAACTGAAATTAACTTGGCTTTTATTCTTAAATGGAAGCAGAGAATGAGATATAGTGATAAAAATAACAAAGTAAGTTATCAGAATTTAAACATTTGCCACTGAAGCTTACATATATTTATACCTATACGTTATCCTTGTGCAGTATCATGAGTCAATTGACTTTCAGATAACCTGACTCTTAACCTTTTCTTTTTACAACAGAGAAGTAAAATGACCTGAACTTAGGAAAAAGAAAAGGAAAAATGTTTTAAAACCCCAAAGCTGTCTCATATTTTCAAGTGAGGCAATTTTTGCCACAAATCCCCCCGATCTCTTTCATTCTCATCCAGGAATAAGGCATTGTGATTAATCAAATTTTCAGACAGTGTTGAGAGGTAACGGATTATTACTATACATTAATGTTCAGGAAAGGGATTTGGTAATTTAATAATGAAATATGTTGAATGAATTTTTGTTTTCCAAGGGAATGAAGATCATTGGTATTCAGGTTCATGTATCATTTGACTTTTGAAGCACAGGAGTAAAGATCAAAACACAATTCATTTCAAAAATTACTAAGATATTTGAATGATAGGAGCAAAAATGTGTGTGAATATATACACCAATAACTAACGTTATACATTAGATAAAATCCTAATTGCTTTCATTAATTCATTATTCTAATTCTCAGAACACCTCCATGGCGTGGGTCCATCTTACAACAAGAAAAATTAAGAAAAGCAAGGTCAAGTACCTCTAAGGGTTACACAGCTAGTAGATTACAAAGTTAGGGTTCAGCCCAACAAGCTTGGCTTTTGAGTCCTGTTATTTAACCTTTGAATGAGTGTTTATTTGCATTTATTTTCTGCTTCTGCATTTCAGTTTATTCTGTATGTTTTATAAGCAAAGATTATTTACTTAAACTATGAAATGCAGTAATCTGAGCAATGACAACCCAATACTCATGTTTTACAAACATTTTAGAAATGGCTAATGACTAGTCAAAGATTTAAGTGTTTTATCTAAAAATAAAAATCAGAGTAATTCCTGGTAAAGCAAAAAAGAAATTTGGAAGGAAAGAGGAAAAGAAGCCTCATTGAACAGCAAGAGGAATTACTGTTAAGTCTATAGGAAAAAGGTTATTTAGGAGTTATTTACATGAAGTAAATCCTGGAAAAACATGTAGGCAGTTTGCAGCTAGAATAGTGAAATCTCCAGCATTCTTATATAGGTGTTTTTCCCCATCCTATAATCCTCTGTTAATATATTCAGCGTGGTCTCTGAATATAAAATTAATTGGTCGAGACTTTCCTCATAATTGCTTGTATTTGAAAAGACTTGAAGATCTTCTCAAATGCATTATCGTCTGTAGTCTGAAATCAATCAGTAGTTTTTGCAGCTGTTAATAATTGATATTGTAAACAAACTGCCTTAGTTCTTTTCATCAGAATCCTCTCTTATAAGATTTAGTACACTGAAGTATAATGTATCATTATATTGATATATGACACATACCAGCAGTAAGCATGAGTTGTTCATTTTTACCCTTAATTCTCCTCCCAGTAGATTTACAGGAGTTCTTTCCAGTGTGTGCTTTCAGCTTGAGCAGCAGGGGAAGCATTTTGGTTATTTAGGTAGGTACTCCGTCAAGAACTTCCATATGTGACTACACATAACAGCACACAATGCAGAAAAATAACAGGTGTGGAGGCCCTGTAAAGTCAAATCCCATCAGCTACTGAGTGGTCCTTGGTATGTCCAGAGAGATCTGTGGCATCTGTAGCGCAGAGAACAGAACACTAACTTGTCATTGAACTGGGTTTTGTTCCAGATTGTGGGTTTTGGGGAGTAGTGAGGAGAATTTTTAAATTGCTTTATATGATGGAAGGCACAAAACACTGGTAAGGAATTTTTATTATAAAGGATTCAATGAGCAGATGAAGTGTTCTTGAGTTAGAAATAAGCATTTACTGGGAAAGATTGCTCCCCTTGCAGATAACTTAGTAGAAAAGTTAAGTAAACCCAAGGGCTATCTTATCTCACTAGGGTCTTTAAGAAAAAATGAGGGAAAGTACTAGCTCACATTTAACTTCATTTTTCCCATACTTTTAACTATGATGATTCCAAAGGGAAATGATGATCAGCTTGCACTTAAAAAAAAAAAAAAAAAAAAATCCAGGACTTCAGGGGTTTTATTTTTAAAAGGCATGACCCATGTTTCTCTAACCAACTCACAAAGTTAATGAGGCTAAGATTGGCATATATTTCCTCTTTTCAAGTATTAGATAACATTTTAAATAAGAGGCTATGCAGAACAATCCCTTGAGTAATATTAACTTGCACTCTAAATGCAAGTCATTATAGTGTTTCAAGATGCTGTTCCTCTGATCTGCCAAATGTATAGCCTTTGAGCTGTGGCTTTAGCTTGTGGCTCTTAGTTACTGCTGACACCAGATTTATTTGAAAGGAATCACTCTGGCCAGGTGTCTTCTCTTTGTAATTTGATCTTGTAAGTAGCTCTGCATCAGAGCCAGCATTTCAATGTCTAATTTGAGCCCTGAGCAAATGTCCTTCACCTTCATGAGAGGCACCTATCCCTCCCAGCCAGAGCTGGTAAAGCACATGGAGGGAATCAAGGGTGTGAATCCGCTCCAGATTTATTAAAGCCCTTCACAGCAACCGCTAGATAGATGACTAGGCCAAGAGCATTGCCTGCTGTCTTTCTAGCTGTGCTGTGTATAATGTTCATATCATTTTTCTATAGGTTACCTTAAATTACTAAGACACAGGCTTGAAACAAGTGTGGGGTTTAAATCTCACCAGTGTGCTTGGGTGAAGCACAAAATGCAGGATGAAAATATAGACAGATAAAAGAAGTGGTGGGAGGGAAGGAAGACATATCTAAGCAGTTTGATTTTTACAGACAACCCAAAGAAAGCTACAGCTGTGTCTCTGTCTTTCATTCCAATAACTTCAGCACCAAGTGCCTTGCCAGGTCCATAGTCAGTGTTTAATAAATATTTGATGGATGGATGGATGAGTGGATGGATGGATGGATGGATGGATGGATGGATGGATGGATGGAAAGTGCCCTGCAATTGCTACTCTAGCTACTATGTGTGCAGACTAAAAAGAGTGAAGTTGAGCATGACAATGTGGGGAACAAGAAAGAAGAAAGTGAGAGCCTGAAGAAAGCACAGACTTTTCAGCAAAATAATGAGAGAGGCCATGTAGCATATGTTTAGGGAACACTATTCTAGCCTCACAGATAAGAGAATCTGGGAGGGAGGAGAGAGGCAAGAACATGGGAAGAAAGAGAGTATGGTTTCCTCCAATACTGTCCCTTTAAATCAGGGATCGGAAAGAGGACAATGTGACTTAACATCTAATGGGGTTAGACATTTATGGTTATATGCCAGGAACTATTCTGAGTGATTAGCAAGAATCACAGTCATTCTATAGAGTAATTACTATTATTTATGCTTTACAGATAAAAAATGCTTGTGTACAGTAAGGTTTAGTAAATGGGTTAAGATCACACAGCTAGAAAGTGGCAGAAGGCAGACTTCAACACCAGCGTGGAGAACCCATGCTCTTAACTGTTATGGTGAGGGATTTATCATCTATTATGGCAGATAAAAGACCTAGTGCTTCCAAATTTGACATGTACAAAGCAGTGGACTTCAGACACCACAGGAAGGAAGAGGAAAGTATAATGTCTTCTTTCTTAAATGTTTTCTCCTGCTGCTCAGTTAGCTCTGAAAATAAATGACACCTCTTCAGAGTGCTTCTTTGTCCTCATTTTCCACTCCTTTGTTTTGGATAATATTAAAATAAAGATACAGAATCATGACTAGTTTTCTCCCCAGCTTACCTGTACTTAGATCACTGGAGTATTTGGAAAGCCAGCAGCTGAGCAGATGTCCTGATCAGTATGCAGTGTTCACACCCAGGCTTGGTGGCAAGTATGGTGCCCAGTATCAACAGTGACAGGGAATGGGAAGCTGCCCTAATGACAACTGTAATTTTTTTTTTTGATGAAACAGAAATGAACATATCCATGTATTCAAACACAAAATTGGGAAACAGTTCTAAGATTAGAAAGTACCAACCTGATATAGAAAAACAGGTGATCCTACTTCACACTTCTTATATGCTCCCCAAATGCAGAAGGAAGAAAACATAATAATTAATTGGCTTTTAAAGTTTCCATAAAGGAGCAATGCATTTGAACTTCAATTGTAACATCCCTCCTTTAGGAAGTATCTTTCTTTCGAAACTATTAGGTGTTAGTTGAACACCACCAGTGGCTCCCACAGAGGTTAAATCTAACCTGATTTTTCTTACCAGAGTTCATGAAGGAAATTTTTATAAACCTCTTACCTGCAAGGAATTGCCTTGCAGAACTGAAGTACCTTGGCAAAGGTTTTTATAGCACTGTAGGCAGGTTGTAAAACAAATGGAAAAATGTTAAGGAGTAATCTGTAGAATGCAGAATTAAAGTGTTTTGAGAGATTCATCTATCTGTGGGGATTTTTATCATCTCCATATCATTTGAGATACAGCAAGGTCTTGATTGGTCAAGATGAATAGTACTAATGATTCCTCAGAAATTCAAAGGCTTAGTATTAATTACCTCCCAACAGCTGGCTGTATTTATAGTACTGCTGAGGATAAGTAGCTGAGTAAGGAAATTGCAGATTTAGAAATGCCCCTAAACAATTTACCCTCCCTTTCCAGAGTAGTAGCTGTAGAAAGAAATGGAGGGTTCAGAGCTTCTATCCTGACAGCCAGGACTGATGCCTGTCAACAGCAGTCTTACTTGGTCCTCACAGTATTTTTTTTCTTTCTTTCAAGTAAATTAGTTAACAACATTTCAAAACCAAGAGATTCCTAAGATGAACTATGAGGCAGTGCCAGACTTCATGAACTTCTTGTACAGAATGACATCTTTCCCTGGTCTTCAGAGCACTACTTTCTTAGAACATTCTGCAGTGGTGGAAGTGTTCCTGTGCTTTTCACTGCAGCAGCTACTAGCCACATGTGGCTATTGAACATTCAAATGTAGCCAGTGTGACTGAGAAACTGGATTTTATTTTATTTTTTACTTTTTTTGATAAACTGAATTTTAAATTTTGTTCATTTTAAATAGCTGATGTTTCTATAGCCACTGATGAGTAGGACCAGTGGCATTAAACACTGCAGTTCCAACATAGCCAAACAGGCTCCAGGAGTCCTAACATCAGAGTAATAAGTGTCTGGGCTTCTCCCAGCCTCTCAGACCACAAAGGAAGTGATAAGCACGTTTTCTTTGTTTTGTTTTTAATGAAAAGCAACTCCCACTTGCACAGTCTTTTATTTGAGCTGCTCCTGAATTGCACTAAGAATCATTGACTACTTCAGTTAACACAGAATTAAGATGGTATCCCAAATACTTTATTGATCACCTTTAATGACTTGAGGATTGATGGGGAAATAGTGTCTAATTAGATTTTGCTTTACTTATTTCTCAGCATATCTCTCTTCTTGTGGATCACTTTCTCTTTTAAAATATACCCACGTTTAAGTCACATATGAGTAAATCTAACAAGATAATGAAATTTAGGCAGATAATCTTATTTTTCATAGCTTAATGACAGTTATGGAATGGACCAACAACAACAACAAAGAACAAAATTTAACTTAAATTTTGTATTATTGAAAATGTCAAAACTTATCCAGGTTCAAAAAAGGAAGGATTTTATTGTTTAAAATAAAAATAATTCTAAAAACCCTAAACAGTTGGAGTATATGTTTATAATTAAATGCATTCAAAATTAAACTCATATAAATAATTTTTGGTCTAGAAGTAAAAGTATAGATAAAAGAAGGAAGCATATCTCCATTATTCAGCATTTTGCTTAACAAATAGTGTAAAAGGAAATTTTATCTGACATTCAAACTGAAGCTTAAGAATACACTTAACCAAAGTTGGGCTTTTGGCATATTTTAAAGAAGTAGAATATTCTGTGATTAAAAAAAGAAAATATTAGAAAGATGAATCTCTGTTCATCATTCTTTGTCAAACCTGGTGATGACCGGAGCCCTCTTTGAGGGATGGCACCATT
The DNA here is from genome assembly GCA_025594165.1 of Tamias sibiricus. Taxonomy (NCBI): domain Eukaryota; kingdom Metazoa; phylum Chordata; class Mammalia; order Rodentia; family Sciuridae; genus Tamias; species Tamias sibiricus. The sequence goes on from CM046660.1 coordinate 84,449,822, forward strand.
GCCCATTCAGCCATGGAAGGTAGACATTTTGGAGACATTATGGTGTCTCTCTCTTAGTTATTCCCCACCAGGGGTTGTTGAATTTTTTCCTTTCTTACCAATACCTTCTCATTTCATTCTTATGACATCTCTCCTGCACCCCTTTTGTCTCACTCCCTCTCCTGAAGCATCCTCCTAACTCCTTCTCCTCATCCACTGTTCAATCCTTACAACGTAGGTACAGTGAATTTAAAAGAAAGCAAATCTTATTATGCTCTTCTCATGATTTAAAATGGTGTTTTTCAAGTAACACCCCAAATCTTTAACTGACTAAAATACCCTATATGATCTGATCTGATCTAGCTTCTGCTACCTTGCTAGCTTTGAAAAGAGCCATATTCTTTAGGGTTAAGATTAGCAGTATGTGACATGCACTTAAAATAATAGTAGCTTTAACATAGAAGTTTGTATCTTAGGTTAGTAGCAATCCAGAGACTGGTGTGGTAAATTCATAGTCCTCTGGGATCTAGGCTGCTTTCATCTTGACATTTTGCCATCCTCATAACACAACTTCAAACTCGAGGTCTAAAGTGACTACTCTAGCTACACCATCACACCTTCATTCCAGTCAGCAGGAAAACAGAAAGGGAAAGAAGTGGTAAGTCCCTTGAAGGGGATACATAGGGTAAAAAAAATATTGATAAGGCATGAAGTGTCTTTGACTACACATTTTGTCTTATTTTCCCAACCTTCGCTGATTTGTAAGTATGTCCAAAATAATTTTTCTAATTGGCAACATTGATCATTTAAAATCCTTTTCACCCATGGGTGACAGAGAAGGTGAACACTAAACTGTGGCCTACAGAAGATATTTAATCAAATCTAACACCAGGCCTAGAACAAGAGGAAGAAGAGAAATTAAACCTGAGGACATAGAATCTCAGAAACTTAGACAATTCTCTGTTGATCAAAAAGAAAAGGAATAAATGACACATTGTGAGACTCAAAAAATGACTATGTTTTTCATGAGAAATACTTCAAATATTAAAATTGCAAGCCTTAATACATTTTTTTTGTTAAGTATTGAGGCCAAGAGGAATTGTTGATCATGAGAGACAAAGGTCTAAAAAGGAAAATAATCACTAGACTTGTATTTAATCACTTTTTATTTTCTCAGATCTTGGTCATGTCATTATCTGGCTTTTGTGCTTACATAACTTAATTAAACAAGTTCAGGCATCAGTGGGAATAGGAGAGCAAGATGAAAGGGTAACAATTTAAATCGATTGCCAGCAGATGCGTGATATGGATGGAGATGAAGCCTATTAAGCACCTCATTCTGGAAGAAGCTCTTGACATTGATCATTTGTGAAAGCGATTTTTTTTTCTTACCCACATACATGGTTTTGTACACTTGTCTACACCTTAAGCAGTAGTACGTCTGATCATCAGCTTGTGGAATTACTAACAGGGAGCCACTTTGAAAGAGCAGACAAGGTTATTAACTTTGGTAGGAAATGAAAATTTGGCCTTAATATACATGTGAAATTGAATTGTCTATAGCACAAAGCTTTGGAGATTACCCATGCAAAATGAGAAAACTATCTAAATTTAAAATTGTCCTCAGTACAGTGAAAAGTAATTTTGCAAACCACGTTTTTACTGCAGTAAAATTTGTGAAGAGATTGGCTCTATTAATTTAGATTTAAACAGAGGCTCTGTGTCTTCTAAAAATGGTAAATGAGATGGAAAATGTACTTTGAGGAGAAAAAAAAAAAGTTTCTGGAAATGCTGCAGGCAGACAGGCTCCATACTCCACATCTTTGAGTCTACTCTGAGACCAGTTGGCTTCAGAGTAAAGTCTCGATCTACTGTGACAGGTAGTGGGAATAAGGACATGCAGACAACGTCTCAGTTATATGTAGCAGGCTTCAAGAGTAGGATAAAAAGCAAATCAAGTAAAACCCAAAGCAGAAGTCACTGACAGCTTTTACTTAATAGTAGGTAGCTGAGTCCATGACAGAAAAGAAAAGATTAAAGAGAAATTGAATGTATTTTCTCAAATATTAAATAACTTTCTTACAATTCCGCCTGAAAAGATAATGTAGGGTGGGGGATTTGATGACACAAACTACCTTCTCACACAGTTTTTGGTATGAAGGAAATTCAATTTTCCATTCCCTACTTTGAGTTTCTTTAGGTTACAAGAACAAAACATGTCTTATTAATTAAATCATTAATTGTTAAGTAGATTACTATTTTTTTTGGAATCAGGATTATATAACCTATCATTTAGCCATCAGGAATACATACATGCCAACGTAATAAAATCAGTCATCCTTTCCTCATCTTTACATTGTTTACTTTTTGCTTTCAAGGTATTGCTGTGCTTTATTTACATCTCTTTGAGGTATTTGGGGACCCTGCCTACCTCCAGATGGCACACAGCTATGTGAAGCAAAGCCTGAACTGTTTGACCAAGCGCTCCATTACCTTCCTTTGCGGCGATGCAGGCCCCCTCGCAGTGGCTGCTGTGCTGTATAACAAGATGAACAATGAGAAGCAGGCAGATGATTGCATCACACGGTAATCATGTTTCTTTGTAAGAATTATTACCTTGACATATTGCATTTTTGCATATGTCAGCAAAAGAACATTCTAGTGAATACTTTTCTCAGCAGATAAATTTTATTCCTGCATTTTCCTGTGTTGTAGTTAAGGAACAACCATTGTAATCCCTATTTTATTGCAAGATACAAGACACTGTCATGTTCCAGATTAAACATCAGTAACATTTGTGAGATCAAAAGCCTAATCATGTGATTGCTAATCCAGCATATTACCCATGATCAGAAATTCAAAGAAATGCATTTCAATTCTTGCATTTGAGCTGGGCGAGGCAACCTAAGGGACCACAACTAATTCAAGACTGCCTTTCTTGGGGACAATGCCATGTAAATCCAGATTTCCATTTTTAATAAAAGTCATGACAGTCCACTAGAACCTTGTGAATTATGAAGAATTACTAAACTTTTGTATTAATAAACGTTATTTGTTGCCTTATTAGAGTTTATTAAGTATGCTTTTGAATTTACTAAGGAATTTGACTGCCATGCAACTCTGTGTCGGGCTTGTAGGCTCCCACTAAGCATGTTCACACTAACAGGAGGGTTGCAACTCTGGCAACATTTTAATCAGTAGTCATCACTGAGTTGTCCATAGTTTTTCCCTATATTCTTTCTTATAAACTACAACCAAAATAACATTATCATCACCAGTATAGTTTGTTGAGGATTTCTTAGTTAATCTTAAACCGTTGGCCTTCCATATCCACAGGTTCACATCCACAGATTCAGCTGTGGATCAGAAATATTAGGAAAAAAATTTGCATTTGTACTGAACAGTACAGACTTTTTTCCATATTGTTATTCTCTAAACAATACAACTACATACATAGCATTTATATTGCATCGAATATTATAAGTAATCTGGGGATGATTTAAAGTAGATGGGAGGATAATAGGTTATATGCTACTATGCCATTTTATATGAGGGTCTTGAGCATCCATGGATTTCAGTACCCACCAGAGAAATGAGAACCAATCCCTATATTCGAATACCGAGGAGTGTCTGTACTGTGTAGTGGTGTGTATTTCATCAACAGACTTTTTGGACATTTTAAAAGATACAATTATATTGTATTTAAAGAAGGAAGCATTCATACCCATATTGTTTAACCACATATGTAAACAAATTGGCAAAAGCATACACAAACTAATTCTCCCACTTCCCTCAATTTTTATTTATTATATTTTTCTAATTTTTTCTTATTTCTTATTGATATTTTCATATTGTAACTTTCACTGGAATGTTTTATTTTTTACTTTTTTGGTACTGGGGATCGAACCCAGAGGTGCTTAAATACTGAGCCATATCCCCAGCCCTTTTTTTATATTTTATTTAGAGACAGGGTCCCACTATGTTGCCTAGGTCCTTGCTAAGTTGATGAAGCTGACTTTGAACTCACAATCCTCCCGCCTCAGTCTCCCAAGCAGCTGGGATTATAGGCATGTGCTACTGCACACAGCTTCCACTGGAAATTGTAAGAGGAGAAGGAAATGAATGAGTCAAAGAGTCTTTTACTCTATAATGCTTTGTTAATTATTATATTGAATAATTACCTGAATTGACATATGTTTTAGTGAGCTCTTACATCACTGTGACCAAAAGACTTGACAAGAACAATGTAAAGTAGGAAAAGTTTATTTGGGGGCTCATGGTTTCAAAGGTCAAAGTCTGTGGTTGACCAACTCCATAGCTCTGAACCTGAGGTGAGGCAGAACATCAGGGTGGAAGGACATGTTGGAGGAAAGCAGTTCAAGACATGGCAATCAGGAAGCAGAGAGCTTTGCCTACCAAAATAACATTATCAATCCTAAAGGCAGACCCCCCCTCCCCATTGGCATATCTCCTCCAACCATACCTCTTCCTGCCTATAGTTACCACCCAGTTAATTCATACCAGTGAATTAGGTTAAGGTTCTCATGACCCAGTCATTTTACCTCTGAAAATTCTTGTATTGTCTCACACTTGAGTTTTTGAGGGACTCTAAACCATAGCATTTTTTTTTTTTATGTATAACTGCTACATCTATCAAAGGCTATAAATTATGTAGTACAACTTATCAAAAAACACATATTTTAGTGTATGTGGAAGAAAAAACTCTGAAAATCGTATTTTAGGGCTGGGAAATATTTAGAATAAAACACGTTTCCAAGCTTGACCAAAATGGCAAATGGAATGATTGCCCTAAAGTTTAATTAAAGTATGTTCCTTCCATAGCAATTGATTTGTGTAAGACTAGCCAATACAAAAGCAATTCCATACTTAAGTTTGAAACACAGAGGCTACCTTTTTTCTTCTTGCTTTGGCAGTTCAAAAAGCCACGCAAGGTTCACAAGATAGTCTTATTCAGTGAATTGCTCTTAAATGCCATCAAATTAAATTGTAGTGCTCCCAGTATTTTACAGATGATGCCACTATTTCCCAATGTATGTGCAGCCAAATAGTAAGAGTTTGCTATGTGAGGAATGTTAATGGTGTTCAATGAAAACAGGGTATTCAGACCGAGGATTGTATTCAAACATTAATTAAACAAAATTAAGTATACACCTCTACTGGCTGCTCAGAATCTTTAGTAGTTTATGTGCATAGAGAAACACTGTAACTCTAGAGAACAACATGTACCAAACTTACATAGACACCTGTCTTCCCTCATCTTGAAGACTTGTCTAAGAAGCACTCTTTGGGAAATGGTACCAAGTATCAGTGTTGGTTTATTAAAATCAGAAGAGTGAGTTAAGATTTCATTTTTTTCTTGATAACTTGGTAACAAAATGGTTTTTTTTTTGTTTTTATATCGTTTTAATTTTTTATGAGATTTCCAAGAATATAGCCAGAAGACTTGCTAAGTTTCAAAATACAGAATACAAATATATGACAGAAGAATACACTATTTAGATTTTTGAAGTTATAGAACAGAAGAATTATTTGTATATTACAGCGCTTGCTTCATCTTTCAAATTTCCTCCCTTTCAGTGGAATAATTTATAATTATTTATGGTTTGATTTCAAGAAATCCAAAATTATTTGGTATCATTAGGTATTTAATAAACCTACATGCTTGTTTTACTTTTAACCAAACCTCCTTCCTCTTATCATACCCCTTTTGGGATATCACACTCAGGTTCTCTGTGGAGGCTGTGTTGTGCTCCACTGCCAACATCATATTCCAGCTCATCTTTCCTTGCCTACATTTCTTTTATGTAATGGTCTTTCAAAATCTTAATTTTGAGTTTTAGAATCCTAAAAGGCCTCTGAAATCATCAAAAGCCTAATTCTTCAACAAAGAAACTGAAATTCAAAGAAATCAGTTTTTTCCTTGGGTAGAAATCTTAACCTTGGGCCTTGGAGAATCTTGTGTTTTTGTTTTGTGGGGACTGGAGTTGTTTTTTGGACAAGGAGTTGAACCCAGAGACACTTAACCACTGAGCTACATCCCTGGCCCTTTTTATATTTTATTTTGAGACAGGCTCTCACTAAGTTGCTTAGGGACTCTCCAGGTTGCTGAGGCTGGCTTTGAACTTGTGGTCTTCCTACCTCAGCCTCTGAGCCACTGGGATTACAGGCATGCACCATCATGCCTGTCTGACCATTTGTACTTCTTTTGGGGAGGGGTCTCTGACTCCTCAAAAGAGAGAGAGAGAGAGAGAGAGTGTGTGTGTGTGTGTGTGTGTGTGTGTGTGTGTTGTTCAAATTGTCCCATGGATGACTGAGGGGTGGAGGAGTGGACAACAGTACATAGTGCCATAGTGGTAGTCTGCTGCCTGATATATATCATATCTGCTTTTACCCTTCTTTCTACACAGAGGTATCAGTACCACAGCACAAATAGAATGCATAGCCTGGTTGGTGACCAACCCAATTAGGTGACCTGATGAAGAAACCTGACATATATAGTGCTTTCTGCTTTTGTAGTGTGATGGGTCAGAAAAGAACTACTTTTTTTTTTTTTTTTTAACTTACAAACCTTTTGATATAATACCAAAAAAAAAAAAAAAAAAAACTCTCCCAATAACACCCTAGGGTAATATTGTAATATTGCTAGTTGTGGGATAGAAGTAGCCTGTTTCTAAAATGTCTTTATTTTTCCTTCAGTGACATTTCAGTGACTTCCTTATCTCTCTTTTAAAGATCAGTTACTACTATTAATATCAACATAATCAAAACAAATAAATGAAGCTGAAACAATATGCTTGCAGGTTTGAGAGTTTATGAAAGCACATAAAATAACCATTATGATTTATGAATGCTATTATTATTTTTTCTTGAGAATGTAGTATGTGAAACATGCTGTCAAAAGTCCTACTGTTGCTAACCTCTGATCCAACTGGTTTAGTGATTTCAATTAAAATCCTGAAATCCTGAAAAAAAATGAAATACTTCCCTTATTACCCTAAAATCCATTGGAGAGATACTTTGAGCATATTTTACTTTTTAAGTATTTTAAAGGAATTTGCTGCCTACTTTGAACAACCTAAATCCAAGTGAGTTTGGTTGCAAAATTAATTAGAATGCTGATTTTATATCGCCACCTAATGGTAGTATAAGTGATAATATTGGCAAAGAAAGGAATGGCAATTTCTAATACAGTGGTTCAAGCATTTTATTTTGACAGGAACCTCATTAGCAGTAAAAGAATAATTATTCTGAGCAATACTTCCATAGAGCATGTTTGCTTTAAAAAGTAACATAAATTCTCTCTTTTGAATAGTTCTTTGATTTCCTTTGCAAAAATAAATCAAAATGCTTTTTTAAATCTAAATTCTATATAACTTGATGCATTTATATTAAAATGATAATAGGTTCTTATCTAAATGCAAACATTCATTCTGTTTACTATACAGTTGAGCTTGTACCGAGTAAACAGATTTGTGTTCTTTATGGTCTCAGTGATACTGAGATACCAATTCTGATATGAGGAAAAAAATAATTCTTCTTAATAAATGTTTCTTAAATGTTCTTTAAAATATTAGGGGCATGTGTGCATATGTGTGTATGTGTCTACACATATATATGGTACTGAAATAGAAAACATAATTCAAACAACCACATAGCCCTGAATGATATTGAGCAAAGGTTAAACAAGGTATTACAATAAAATACAAAGAAACATCTGACCATGGTGACCCTGTTTCTAACATAACCCTTGCTCCCACTGTGAGTTTATTGCTTATTTTTAAAGAATAAAAAAAATTACATGAACCAACACTTGCATATTTAACTAATTTGAGATGCCTCAGTTCTTGAGGTATAATGAGAAAAAGTTGTAACTTTTCCAATAACTGCAACTAGCTATGCTCTTTCAAACTCCTCTTTCCTATTGGGAAGTGAATTCCCTTGAAATCTCCTTTATACCTTTTTCTTTGCCTTTGTTTCATAACTGTTAGCTGCTTTCAATCACTAAAATCATCTAATTCTGGTTTTTAGAAATGTGTCCTCTTCATTTTAAATGTTAGGCATATCCTTTCCCACAAAGCTTATGAGGTTAGTAAAGAGGAGGATTGTTTTCTATTTTAGAAGTACGCTTCCCGTGGAGCTGAGACTTCTCCACTCTCCCTATTGGTGTACAACCTGGTGATAGCAATTGTCAGTTTTTCGTTTGCTTGGGTTTCTTTTATTCTTGTATTTTGGTAAATATTGGTGGCCTCCAGAGATCAGCAGTGGGAGCTATGTACCTTCTCAGCTATACCCTGACCACTGAGGATGTTAAATTGAAAGCATAAGTAGTTGAACATTCTGCCAAATGTGCAAACATTTGTTGGAAAGAAGATCTATATACATACACACATGCAGATAGTTCCCTACCCTGTTCTTATACCTCAGAGAAAGCCACATTATCCTCAGACCCTTCTTAGATTGTATATAAAGCCTGTTCCAGGCTGTAGCTAAGTGGGTATATACAGCCCCCGCTGTACTTTCAAACTTCCATATGAATAGCAAAGACATTTCTCTATCACATTGGCTCCTCCACCCCCTGCTAAAAAGAAAAAAGGTTCATTGTCAAAGTTCAAACTACCAAATGTGATTTCTTTCCCAATCTTATTTACCTCCCTCTTTAACTGCCTCCTACGTTCTAATTCCCTGGGGCTTCACTCTTTGGTCCTCTGGCAAGAAAACTGAAGACTTTAGTTATCCTGCTCTGCCATGTACTTCCCATGGCTGCCTGCATCTGGGGCTAGATGATGTGGAAGATAGAAAGAGAAGTAAAGCAGTGAGGTTCACCCTTCCCCCAGGGGAATACAGTTCCTCAGATCTATGAGAAAGTTTCCTTCCTTTGGAAAGGAAACTTCCTGTGAGTTCCATTGCCTTTACTTTGGCTGGCAACATAAGATTTCTTGTGGACTGGGGCACAAGAGAACAAAGAAAAATTTACCCTTCCTCTCTAGGTATTAGGATTATGTTCATCCTTGAGACATAATTAAAGGGCTCATTCTAGGGCTTATCAGGCCAAGGGCATACCAGAGGAAAAAAACATGACAAACTCACCTCCCATTTGGTGGATCTTCAAATTCTGGTCTTCTTCCCCATTCTGCCTTCTTATGTTTACTTTTCAGGGTCCTCAAATAGCTGCTTCATGTTTTCTGTCCAGCTTTGGGAGACTACATTTAGTGGGAAAGGTATGATTGAGTGTGTTTACTCCATCTTACCCGGGACCAGTAACAAAAATAACTTATCTGAGAAACTGAACTGAGTTTGTCAATAGAGACCTAATAAATTATAATACATCCATTTAGCTCAACAGTCCTCTGTACCTGTTATAAAGAATGAGACCATATATGCCAATATGTAATGGTTATAAAGATGTGTTATTCAACAAAGGTGCCGAACATGGAGGGATATATTTACATTCATAAATATGTATATTTATGCCTATATTACATAAAATAAATTTAGGTATACACACCAAAAAAATTGGTGACCAAGGTCATTTCTGAAGATAAGAACTAGAAGGCTGAAAGACTGGAAGACAGGAACATTATACTTTTGTGCCATCTGCATGTGTTATCAACTGTAGTAGATCAGACTGCCATACAGATTCTTCACATAATTGACACATTAAGGAGTAAACCAAGAAAGGAGATGTGTGGGATGCAGCAAGCCTTTCATTTTAAGGAAATAAATGGCTCCAGACTGCATGTTCTAATAACCAGCAGTTTGGTTTCTCTGGTACCAGTTGCCTAAGTACTTAGTCTTAGAGTGAGTGCAGTTCTGTGAAGAACGAGGGAGGTTCCAGGCAGCCTCAACCACTCACTTGTATTCTTTGTCTTTGATTTTTTTTTTTTTTTCGTAAGTTCCATTATAAACTAAAGAAAAGGAATTCAATTGAGGGCTAAATCTTTGAACCCAGATGATATACATATATACCTTTATACAAACATGTTTTTATATGCATAAAACATCTATACAGTGTGTGTATGTGTATATACACATATATATGTATATTTTTTTTAATGTAACATTTTTAAGTACTCACCAGTAGCAATCCCTGTCAGATTATTTTAAGCATGTATTTCTATTCCTAGGCTAATTCACCTAAATAAAATTGATCCCCATGCTCCAAATGAAATGCTGTATGGACGAATGGGCTACATCTATGCTCTTCTTTTTGTCAACAAGAACTTTGGAGTTGAAAAGATTCCTCAAAGCCATATTCAGCAGGTACCACAATTTGATGCTTTTTAGAAGTCTTTTGGGGAGCCCATTTACTTTCTCGTTGCCTAAACTATTACCTTTGTCTCTCCAATTAGCACAACCTAAGTGGAAGGAGGGTGAATCTTGACCTCTAGAGGTCAGACACAGAGGACCAACAGTAATTCCCACTAAAAGCTGCTGGAAGCACTATAGGGAGGGACTTGAGTCAGAAGGCCACCTGCTCCATTTGAGAGTTTAGAGACCCTTTCAGAGGAAGGTCGGGGCTAGATTTCACCCCCCAGATGCAGATATCTCCTTTTGTGCCTGGAGGAGTTTGTGTTTTCCTTTGACAAGTGAATTCTTGTAGCACTAGTAAAAAGAGTTCAAGATCCTCCGTGTCTTTCCTCACTTCATTTCTCACTTCTCTGAGTCACACTCACTTCTCTTCAGCTAAAGTAAACTGTGTCCCTCCCTGGCAGATGATAAATTTTAATGTACCACATTTTTCAGTACCTCATAGCAAAAAGCTCCTTGCCTCCACTGGAAAGATTTTTATTCTAATTGTTTTGTTATTTCGGTTGGCTTTCTCCCTGTAGATTTGTGAAACAGTTTTAACCTCTGGAGAAAACCTAGCTAGAAAGAGAAACTTCACTGCAAAGTCTCCACTGATGTATGAATGGTACCAGGAATATTATGTAGGGGCTGCTCATGGCCTGGCAGGAATTTATTACTACCTGATGCAGGTAATGGACAAGGATGGTAAGACTTTAAAATTTGCCTCCTGACTGACATGTGCACTGTATTGGGTGGGAAGACAGCTCTATTTTATCCTTCTGTCAACTACAGCATCATGCCAGTTGCTTGACCCAGACATAGAACAGTAATTTTGGCCACGGTGCATTTTAAAGTGTATAAACATAAAGACACTGTGCTTTGAGATGACATTTGCTTTGTAGGTAACCATACCTTCCAACCTATTGCCACTCATAATGACTAAAGTATTTTGACCTGTGATTCTATATGAAGTGCCCTTTTACTCTTCTCTTTCAGGAAATGCCTTGAATTAATATATTCCCATATTGTAAGTTATAATCCGTTGAAACAAATTCTAGGAGTGAAAATAAAAGCAGTAGAAAACAAATGAGTGTGTGTTACCTATAGCTCACTTGGAGAGCAAAGCCTAAGAGACTCTTCAGTGAATTTTGAATAATATACCTGAACAACAGCTGAATATATTCTGCCCAGCTAGGCGCAGTGGTGCACACCTGTAATCCCAGCACTGGAGAGGCAGAAGCAGTGAAGGCCAGCCTTAGTAACTTAGTGAGACCCTGTGTCAAAATGAAAATAAAAAACCGAGGATGTAGCTCAGTGGTAGAGTGCCCCTGGGTTCAATTCCCAATAACAGTAACAACAACAAAGTGCTATGTCTAACAGTTCTTGGGTCCTGTTAATATTGGAAGACATCAACCAAAGTCAGATAGACTGAGAACTCACAGTAGAAACATGACTTGAAGAGGTCAGAAGAAAACTTCTCAGAGAATGTCATTTTAGGGGATTTAGAAGCTCGCCTTAAGGAGAATTGGCACTTATGAATAAGAATTTATGTTAAAAGAAAATAAATTCTTAATGGCAACAGAGGTACCCCTCATCTTCCCAGAGCACAATGTGGTGTAAAGTAAAGTGCTTCATTAATATGTTCAATATAAGTGCTTGGATATACATATTATCAGCTGGTTGAGTAGTCGGCTATAATAATACAAAATCAATGTCAGGCCTGCCTTCTCTGACTAATGAAAACAGAGCTGAAAAACTCAAGGTTATTACTGATTTTTAATGCAAAATCACACTTTGTATGTTAGTGGCAATCAAAGGTCAATGGTAATAGTTATTCTGCACTTCTCAATTAGAAGTTTTATAATTAGGATTTTTGACAATTTAGACTTAAGTTCCTTTGTTTTTCTGGCACACTCTCTCAGTGGCTCTTTTTTCCCAGAAGTACATGTAAATTCTTAAAAGTTTTTAGGAAGGGAGAGTTCATGTCTTCTGAAATTCAAGGTGAATTAAAATCATATGTGTCAGTTACTGGATGGCCTAATTGACCTTTCATTAAAACAGATAATGAGAGGACATATACTTTGCCTCTTTTTTGTTAGTTGTAAAAAGAAATCTGAAAATCTTAAGTATTGATTTTTTTCATTTGCAGGTGATTTCATTTTTAATCCTGAAAGTTCATTCTAGTAGAAGCCTCTGTGTCAATAAAATAAAGCAATATTATTTTTAGCCCATGTTGGACAAGATTACTCATTCTACACTAACACTTTAAACTGAGCTTGAACACTATTTCTTATGTAAAGTATAATCTATATGTCCTCTGAAGAGCTTTCAGAATCTTGTGAAAGATGTATCATCAATATTGCTTCATTCCCAGCACTGCCTCCTGCTTATGCTTCACACCACTTGCCCACCCCACATGCCCCACCCCCTGCCTAGTAAAACAGCACTTAAAATTTTTTGTTTACGAGGCATTGAATTAAAAACAGGATCAAAAAGGGAAGCTAAAAAATTGTATCAAGAATGACAATTCATATGCCCTATATCAATATGTCCTATAAGTCTGCATATCATTTTATGAGATAATGCTGTATATAGATGAGTTTCAAATCCTCTGCAGAGAGGACATGATTTAAAGTCATGCTGTAGTTTGGCATCAGGTTCCGTGTCTCCTAACTTGTTAGTGTCCTTTTCTATTGAAAACATTACCTGACACTTTTCTGAATATAATAATGAAAGTTGTCCTCGATTACCTAATGAATCTTTTTGTGAATTTTAGAGCATGTTATAGGTACTAAAACTTTAGGATAAATTTCTTCTACACTCACATTCTCAAGCATTTACTTAGGAAACTTACTTATATGTATGTAGATGACAACAGATGCTGAAAAATAATACATAGAGAATACTGTAAGCATTAAACTGATGGCCTAGTTTTATTTTGATCCACTACCTAAAAATTATAAAGTGAAATCACTAAAGATTAAAGCAAAGCAATGCAGTAGGTGAAATTCAAAGCTTTTTAATAACTCTTCAATTCCCTTTGGTCATGTTTCTCTACTGGTTTAAAACTCATACTGATTGCTGGGAAAGTCTGTTTGCTTCAGCAAAACTAACATTTTCTTTCTCATTTTTAGCCCAGCCTTCAAGTGAGCCAAGCAAAATTACATACTTTGGTCAAGCCCAGTGTAGACTTTGTTTGCCAGCTGAAATTCCCTTCTGGCAATTATCCTCCATGTGTGGACGATAATCGGGATCTGCTTGTCCACTGGTGTCATGGAGCCCCTGGGGTAATCTACATGCTCATCCAGGCCTATAAGGTACTGTGTACTTTCTCATTTGAGAAAAAATTGGAAAACATAACAAATTTTTTTTTTATCTAAAATGGTTCTTATAATCCTTAGAGGAGTAACACATAATTCATTTGTTAGACTTAAAATCACTTTGCTAAATGAATTATTCTCACAGTATCCATTGTACCACGGAAGACATTATTTCATAGAACAAGAGACTGCTTCACTGACAAGAGTAACCAAGATTATGACATGAGTGACAGAGCCAAAATAATATCCCAGAAGCTGAATTAAAAATAGAACCCACATCCATTGCTGATGGGAATGTAAAATGATATGGCTTCCATGGAAAACAGTTTAGTGGTTCCTCACAAATGTAAAGAATACCTGATGAGGAGGCAAACAAAAGGACAGACACAGACTGGGTAGGAGCAGGCAGACAAGGTGAAGTGGAGAGGAGAGAAGTAGAAGTGAAGAAGGAGGAGGAGGAGGGGGAGGGGAGGAAGAAAAAGAAGAATGGGGAGGGAATCAAAAAACATTACATCTTACTCCTTACCAAAACTACATTCTAATTAGTATTTCTTTAACCCCAAGTGCTAGCTAACTGAGATAAGGTCCAGGTTAGTATAAATGTACAGCCCCTATCCTCCCCTATCCTCCGAGGACATTACTATGGAAACCAGATAGTGCACCTGCATAGTTATCTTATTACCTCAGAGGGAGACTGGGCGTCCTAACTGCAGGTATCAGAGCACCAGTTACCCACCAGGAGTTTACTCACCAGGGGAATTACTTCCCTGTACATTTCCACGGTCAGAATACCTACAATTAAACATTTAATTAACACATAATCTAGTAATTCCACTCCTAGAGAAAAATACCCAGAAAAAACTGAAAACAGAAATTCAAACAAATGTGTATTCACCAATGTTCATAACAGTTCCTCAGCCAAAAGGTGGAAATTATCCCAAGTACCCACCAACAGATAAATGGATAAAGAAAATATGCTTCATATCAGTCTTAAAAAGTATTGAAATTCTAATACATACTGCAACATAGATAAACCTTGAAAACATGCTAGGTGTAATAAGCCAGATACAAAATGATAAATACTTTATGATTCCATCTATATGAAGTGATGGCTAATATGAAGTGTTTTCAGGGTCTGAGGAGAGGGAGTAGGAAATGGGGTCTTATTGCTTATGGGTACAGAATTTCTGTTGGGAGTGATTAAAAAGTCTTGCACATGGATAGTAATTATGGTTATATAACAAGGTGAATGTAGTTAATACCACTGAATTATATGCTTAAAAAATGTGATTGGTAACTTTTATAATATGTATATCTTACCACGATAAAAAATACAGATATCACTTTTAAAAGGCTGCTATGGCATTGCCACAATCAAAGAAAAGATTTTTAATTGAGGGGGAAAAAATAGAAGTAAACTAAGACATGTATAACCGTTGGTCCAAATCAAATATGTTATGTCTGTAGGCTATAAATAGGCGTTGGCATCTCATAACTAAGCAAGCTTTTAGTTTATCAAGTTCTACAGTTCAGAAAGTCAGATATAATAGAAGATCTTTTAAAACTGCCTTATTCTGCTTTTAAGGATTTGCAATGAGATATTAAAAATACCTACTCAGATCTGAATGGTACTTATATACTTTGTATACAAGCAGTTGTATGTAAAAAGATACTATACTTGTGCATGATGAATAAGTAAATAAATAATAAAAAGAAAAAGAAAAAAAAAATACCTATTCAGAGTATTTCTTAAGTCTGTTCAAGATATAGCAGGCAGTAAAAAATTATGAAGGTCTACCTGTATTGTTCTGATAAAGTTATATTATATGATCAGTTTCCATAACTAACAGTTTCTTCCCCAGAATGTAAAGAAACTTTCTATTTAATAGTAGCAGTATTACATATAAAAGTAAGCATTTGTACTTTGGAGAGTGACTCATAATGACAGCAAGTTTCAAGTTAAATAATGATGCTTAATTGATCATACCCCTGTACACAAACACATGCACATAAAACAAGACCATATAGACAGGGTCAGGCCCAATTAATTAAAAAAAAAAAAAAAAGCAAAGCCAGTCAATTTTAATAGTTTTTCACTACCAGTATAACACATCTCTGTCACTAAATCCCTTGCCTTTCTTGTCAAGCCACCTCCCTCTCTTTTCTTCCCCTATTGCTGCTTCTTTTGTAGCAGGAAGGAACCTTCTTTTATATCCTGTATAAGAAAACTCACATCTCCTGACTCTACAGGTATTCAAAGACGAGAAGTATCTCTGTGGTGCCTACCAATGTGCAGATGTGATCTGGCAATATGGTTTGTTGAAGAAGGGGTACGGGCTGTGCCATGGCGCTGCAGGGAACGCCTATGCCTTCCTGACTCTCTACAACCTCACACAGGATGTGAAGTACCTGTACCGGGCCTGTAAGGTAGGGCTCAGATTGCCAGCAGCAAAGCAGCTCCAAAAGACTGAGGGAAGAGCTTTCATTCATCTCTTTATATTAATTTAATTTTTAAACCATGAATCATCTGTAGGTAATAAACTTGCTTTTTAAGAAAAGCCTTCAAATGCTGTTCGGTCGAATTAGCATTCCTTTAAAGTGGCATAATTCTACTCAAAAGCACTTATGGGAGAAAGAAAGGTGTAGAGTGATCTTGATCCTTCTTCTTTGATAACCTTGATAATCTGTGGCTCAGACCGCTCATTAAATTTCCTTCCAAGCTGTGTGTATACTCATTGTATTTATCTCTTTTCTCTAACTTGATAATTTTTGACTTTTCAGAATAACACTCAGGGACAATATATCAACCTCTAGGTTCACTGGAAGAAATCACTATAGTAACTTAATTTGGTCTCATTTCAGTTTGCTGAATGGTGCTTAGATTATGGAGCACATGGATGCAGGACACCAGACACCCCCTTCTCCCTTTTTGAAGGTATTTTCCACACATTACTTATATGCCTCATAATATTAGCAGCTACTTCTCTGCTTGGTAATATATTTGGATTTGTGATGTATCAACAGATTAATTTAATGATCATTTCTTATAGTACTTACTAATACAACAAGTCAGTATTAAAAATCACTACATGTACTAGCACAGAACTAATACTGGTAGTCATAATGGTGACTACCATTTATGGAGCCAGGCACATGCTGAGCATTTTGCAGATGCTGTCGTAAATCATTTCAGCAAAAACATAAAAGCATGTTATCCTTATGTCACACATAAGGAGACTGAGACTCAAGAGAGATAAGTGGCCCACGGTGCCATGGGGAAGGAACTCACATGTGGTAAATGACAGGGCAGGGACTTAAACTTGTATGGCTCCATTCTCTCCCTGTCTTCCCTCTTCATAAAAAGACTAGGTACCTCACAAGGATCTCCTCTAATATAGAACTATAAAGTATATAAATATAGACTGTTCCCATTTCCTTAAAATTTTTGCCATTAATACTCTAATGTTGTTGATGTTTAAAAAAAAAAAAAAAAGTAACTGTAAAATGGGAGTCATTTGGTGTATTAACTTTTGTCTCCTTCTCTTCCTTCAGGGATGGCTGGAACAATATATTTCCTGGCTGACCTGCTAGTCCCCGCGAAAGCCAAGTTTCCTGCATTTGAGCTCTAAAAGGAAAGCATGCTCATGCCCTGCAACTTACAGCATGACCCTTTCTGTATATTCAAACTTGGGCTAAGTGCTTTCATTGCTTTTCAAGGAAACAGAATCAAACTGTGTGCTTGATTGAGTTGGTTTTTATTTTCCAGAATTTGTCTTTAGTTGATTCTTTTTTTTATTATGTACTTTTATTTAAAAATATGCAAGGACATCTGTTAAGTTTCTTCCAAAATGAAGGATGGGTAATAAATACAGTATTTTTGCGATCATTTACATGTATTTTAGAATTTGGAGGAAATCTTATTGTAGTTTATGGATATAACCATCTTTTACTGTTCTAAAAATATTTGAAAGAAACTAAATACAGATAAACAAGCTTACATACATGACCATGGTTTGAATATTGCCCTCCATCTCTTCTGTGTTATATATTTCCTCCAACAGGAGGGCGGGCGGCTTTATGAGTTGGTCTTTCTCTACGTGGTTGATTATGAAAGGGGCCAAAATATAACTATATGCTTCCAGGTAAAAAAAAAAAAAAAAACTGCAAGAATTACAAACTGGACTTGGGACCTAAGTACCTTTTTCAAATTCCTGATGTCTTTTTGGTCCAGAGATAAATATACTTTCAAATTTGCCTCTTTATCAATAAGGCATCCAGGCACTGTATGCCAGCCTTTTAATAAAAAACTTAAAATGTGATGGTCGTCATGAATATTCTGATATGTAAGTTCAAGATAAGCTAATAATAGCTGTTTGTTTTCTCTAAATGAAAAAATCTAATGTATTTTCAAACTATTAAATTTGTTTGCTCTTTGGTATTCACATTAGATTACAAAGCCAATTTTCTGTGGGAGTGTGCTGTGACCTCAGAATCTAGTCTGCTATGTTAACTGATCTTCTAAACTTTGACTTGTATTTTACTTGCTTTGCAGTGACTGTGCTTTAGTGCTGGTTGTTTGGTACAAGCCATAAAATATATTCCTTTCTATTAGTTTATCTGAACATTGGTCTTTTCACTGAAGAATACAGAATTCTACTTCTACTTAAAAAAGGGCAGGAAGGGTGTTGCTCTGTAGCCAGTAACTTGAAAAAGAACATTAACCTTTTGATAAAAATTCTATTTATTAAGAGAAATTATCAGAGTTCATACTTATAACAAGTTAATCTTTGCATATCCTAGGCTTAGCAGTTCGTCATTTTCTGAGACAATAGAATCAGGTTTTATATGGGAAATGAAGACTCCTGGTGCTTCAGAGGTCTATGCAATTGTATTGACTGGAATCCTCCTTCTCTCTCCCATTGCTGCCTTTCCCAGGCCTGTTTAAACTCCTTTGGACTGTTTTGGAAACATTTTGTAGCTTTAAAAAATAGCAGGGTCTGAGAAGTTTTAGTGTGCCTATTTCGTGGCTTCCTTGGTCACAAAAAAAAAAAAAAAAAAAAAAAAAATGCTATTGGGGGAGGGGGGGAAAGAATCCCTACAGAGTATATGCTGGTTCCCTTTGGTAGTAGTCCCCTGTTACTTTCTATTAAGCACCATAATAACTAATATTATTGGAAATTGTCTTATCTTCTAAAGGCTACTTGACAGGAGGATCTGCTCAATTCCTAAGATTAGGTTATTTTCTCCTTGACTGGTGTAAGTCAGGGAACACACCAGCCTCTTAGATTTCAAAAGTGCTTCTGGTAAGCTTTGTGCAAGCTGTGACTTTCTTGTGCAAGTTTCAGATCAAGGGTGTCAGCCCTTCCGGGAATAAGTACAAGTAGTGCATAGCAAACCACATTTGCCTTGGCTAGGGGTCCAGCTTGAGAGAATATAGCTCCTTGGCTTAATTAAATGTCTTATTATATTGTGTCTGTACTTTTAGCTACTGAAGTTACTAAGGGGAGAAGAACAAAACGCACCTTCTGTGAGCCAGAGGAGACTTGATCACAGTTCTTAGTATCTTACTATAATTTGATCCCAGGAAAATATTAAGGCAGGGAGGAAAGCATTTCAAAGAAGATTCTTGTTAATATTTAGATTATAGTTTAGCAGTTGTTATCCATTAACAAATTCATCAAGACACATACAATTGAAGTTGTTTTTTTTTTTTTTAAGCATCTTAAGATTATTATTAAACTGAGAGGATGTTTATGCCATTGTTTGTTTTATCTATGCTTAAGAGCTAAGAAAGTTTTGACAGAATTTTAAATTCAGGCAGAGGTTACAAAGACAAGATCTTAAGACCATGATGGAGACTTGAAAGAAATTTTTCCAGTAGCTTTCTTAGTTATATAGCATCATTATTTTAGTTCTATTTCTATTATATTTTGACTTCTGAAATTTTTCTTCTTGGTTAAAAACTCTTCCCAAAAGTTGCTTCCCAGAAAACTGAATAACATCTATCCCCATGTGAAGACTTAGATAGTAAAACCCTCAAAGCTTTCCAAGCAGTGTCTAATATTTCCCGCATACACTTCTGTTATTGTAGTGATGAGAAATTGCACTGGTTAACTTTTTAATCATGAAAAAATGACCATCAAGACCATTTCCATAGGCCCATTGGACTTTGAGTTTTAGGTCTTTAATCCTTAGAGTTACTTAACTCCCTTTTCATCTTTATGTCAGTTGCAATTATTTGGCATCAAAAGCCTTCATGGAGGTAGAGTTTTAGTTAAAAGGGGATCTAAGGCTATTTTCGGTCCTTACTATCACTTCCCTAAAGAACTGAGTTGAGAGATATACTCTTTTCCTACATTCCCATGTTAGTTTGTATCTGATTTTATGATGCCCTGCCTCTACCAACTGATTTTGAAGTAGAAAATGTGAAGAGTGAACATTTATTTATATACTCCTTTGGCTACTAGAACTCATCCCTGATTTTTTCTTATACTGAGTTCTGATTCCATTTTCTGCTTCCCTGAACCGGTGAGAGCACCCCATTTTGATGTGTTTTGTACTGTTGGGCTGTAGAAGAAATGTTTTTCTCCTGTAGATGGAAAACCATATTTGGGATATTCAAAAAGTTATATTGTCATTTATTGGGAAGGGCTGGGATCATATGTATTTATATGTTGTGTAAAGAATTTGACCTAATGGTTCACAATAAAATTTTACTAGGGCTATATAATCTCATGTGCTGCTTGTTTTGCTTCAGTTTAAACTTGAAAAATATTTTCCTCAGTGGTAAATGCTGTAAATGTACACACACACACACACACACACACACACACTCATTCCCAAGGGTTCTTTCCTAACTTTTTCTTCATTGTTGGGTCACAAAAGATTTCCACTACTCTCTAAAGATTTATAAATCTGATCATCATAGAATTAAGAGAAGTCTTAATTTGTACAAGGCTTCAAGCAGAGGCGGGTACTATCCATTGCATCTATACGTGAACATTTCCCAATTCTAAAAATTCATTTCCTTGCTGACCTATTCTGAAAGGAACTTTGAATAGAGAAAGGGATTAAATGAGGCATAAGTTTGAAGTGTATATGCAAAGTTGGAAAGGACTTCTGTGAAATCACCTGGGATGACTTTGTACCTATTACTTTCCATGACACATCTAGTTTGTATCTTGTAGCACAGAAGAGATTTACCAAATTATAAAGTACTGTTTTCATCTCTAAATTACATTTCGTCCTCTGGTACATATGATTAAAATGTCCTTCATCCCTTCTCTTCTATTATTGAATGACTCATAATACTGTGGATAAATGCAGAGTTATTTTTATTTCTCCTTTGAAGGAAGAGAAAGTATGTATGGTGACATCAAGTCTTTAGATTCAGGCAATGAGGCATGGAGAGGACAGTGCCTTGCAGAGGTCACACAGATTTAGCATCCCTACTAACTCTCTGAAAAATTACATTTCATCTGGGAAAGCCATCTGGTGCGGTTCTCTGCTTTACCTCTCGCTACTAGAAGAAAAATAATGGCAAGCACATTAAATTAAGCCACAGTTTTAATCTTATCAACAAACAAAACTTTAAGTATAATTTGCAACTTACCCATAGTAGTTTATTTGTTCTAAACTCTGCATTAGAAAAGAACTTTGCCTTCCTCTTCCTGGTACTCTGATTAGAAGAGACTAATAATTTTCATGTCATTTCTTTTTCCCAAAATAGTTCCAACTGTGGAGTCAATGTCACTAAAAGTCTCATGTATTCAAGCATCACTTAAGCTAAGAAAAACCTACAAGTCAGTCAGCTGAAAATGTGCTGTTTCATTCTGTTTCACATCCAAACTTTCTTCCTCCTATAGCTGTGGGTCAATTAACAAAAGCAACAGAACACTGGCATTTTTACAGCGGAGAACATATTGGCTTCATATTTCCCATTACATAAACTGTCCAAACACAATTTTCCAGAAGCCCTGTGCTAGTGCATCCTCGGGGACTTATTTTACAATTTTGTGAGTAATGAAAGAAAGCAGAAACACAATAAGCCAAAAGTGAAATAATGAAGATAGAGAAATGGATCTTAGCAAGGCCACTGCTCAGTCAGTTTAATTTCACATTTCTACATTATGTTAACTTTTCATCCACATGCAAATTACAACCCTGGTGACATTAAATATGCAGCTAACGTTCTATCACTTTGCACATAAGTGTTAGTGAAACCATTTGTGAGGCCCTTAGTCATTATGCAGGGAAAGGCAGGACTCTTGGTAGATGAGTTTATATCAGTGTCAAAATTGCCTAATTTATCTGTAAAAGCTGGATATTAAGAAAAGCATTGTATTGATGTGGCTCACTGTTTAAGTTGATGGCTAATAGTGATTGTTTTCTTGAAATTGGGCATTCAGAAATTCACATGCACTCTCTTGCTGATGTACTCTGAACTAGTGGCAGCTTCTGGGCTACAGACATGCTTTTGTGTTAGTCCTGCCATTTATCCTCAAATTCATTAATCAGGTATGTTTGTGCACAAGGTACCCAGATGGGACTTCTGTATGCATAAATAAAAATCCCTACTCTGGCAACTTCACTGCAGCTCACAATCCAATGAAGAAGACAGGTGACAAGACAAGCAATTACAAGGAAATGCAATGTAATGTTCTTGGTAACTCTGCCAACAACTCTCCCCTTGTTTTATAAATTTAATGTAAGTCTAGGTCTCTCATGTGCCCTGTGGTTTCTGTCTATATTTGGAAGTACTGAAGTTAGGTGTCTTACAGGGAGAAGACACTTTAAAAACCCAGTCAGCCAGCCCAGAAGCACTCATAGAGTTATTACATTTGGACTATTGGTGATGAACAAGGTGGAGCAAAATCTGAAGACAAAAGTCACTTGCCCCCAAAATACTCATTTGGTCAACTCCCAGCATTAACAATAAATTAGGTTCAATTCATTTCCTTTGGGAGTACTCTTCTTAAGATGCATCTAGTTTAGAAAAAACAGTTTATTGATCCTGCTATGTCATTAGCACTTAATAATTGGTTCATGACCTTGGTAGCTATTAACTTGAAGAACTTCAAATGTTATTGTGTTGCTAGCATACTCTACTTAGAGCATCTAGTTAGGATTAGAAATATATATTATCTGTACACAAAAGACTTGTTTTGAGGTGTTTGAATATAAGCAAGTAATTTCAAGGTGATATGGAATGATACAGGACTGGCTTTTGGTAAGTAATAGAAATGGAATGATAGAAGTATATGAGAATCAAGGAAATGTGTTAAAGAAACCTTGAAGTGAGAACTTTGCTCAACCATAAATGTGCATGAAAATCACCTAGGCTTTTGTTAGTGATGCTAAAATGCAAGTGGGTGGGACCTGAGACTGTGCATTTCTAACAATTTACCAGATAATAATGCCCATGCTGGTCACAGAGCCTACTTGGAGTACCAAGGGATTAGATAATCCATCATGAATCCCAAGTAGATGGAGAACAAAGAAAGTAAGACCAGGAGTTGGCTAATGGGTTGGAAGAATTGACTGAATACATGTGAAATCAGATGAGATCAGGGTAGTATGGCTGTAGACAATACATGTGAAATCAAAGGGCACATGCAGTAAGTATAAGCAAGAGCATGGGCCACAATGATGGGAATCTGATTTCCCATATGACACAATTCCATATAATGTCAAAGCAGAGGTTATGGTCTTGAGGTGGCCATTTTTTGGTACCGGTGATCATGATGAGTAAAAGAAAAGGACCTGATACAGGTAACATATTTGTCATTGAATGGAAAAATTGCTAAGAACTTGGAATTTTTTTCAAAGAGTCATAAGCTTCAAATAATATGAGAATCATAAAAGAAGACCTCTATGCCAAAGAATTAATTGAAGTCATCTGGAATTATGGGAAATACTAGGTCTTTCTGCCCTTTATTTAGAGCTTATAAGGAGTCAAGATTAGCCAACCGACTCTAAAATATGTAAACACAAAAAAGTGAGATAACTCTCATTTCTTTTTCCCTAACAGTTTTTCTTAGCATGTTATGAGTAGTAAACATATAGAGAATAGGTATTATTTGCCTTTATTTGCTGTCAACTGCGATTGCCATGATTGCTATGTAAGAATTTCACTAAGTGATGTGAGTCTGTAGTGCCTCAGAAGCCATTTATCCAGGGACATTTCAATACTTAAGAACAAAGCTGACCCAGGAAACTTGAAAAACATAATTAGAAATAAGAAAAACCTATCGTTTCCTCAAATCCTAACTTGAAAGCCTGATGCAAATGAGAGTGATCATTAATACCTCTATACTCTTGTTCACATAAGCATATATACTCTGAATACTTTGTATTAAGAATTGACCCAAATTTAGATGACTCACAACTAATGCATTTTCTACCATATAGTAAATGCCTGGCATGTTTCATCTCTTACAAGTTCTTGCTTGCCCAATTAAAAATTGAGTTCCAGAGTAGTTCCATCACAAGTTGGTGAGATAGAAGTTACTGCCCTTCTGCCCCCACAGAAACACTGATTTAACAGAACACAGACCCAGTTACCTTCAGAATCAACTTAAAAAGTTGTTAGGATTTGGGTCTTGAATGATCCCTCAGGCTAATGTACCCATACCTTGGTACCCAAGGCAGCAATTTCTAGAGATGGGACTTTTAGAAAATTGTTGAATCATGAACACTTTAACCTCATCAGTGAATTAATTCATTTGATGGATTAATAATTTGAATGTATTATTGGGAGGTAGGACCTAGCTGGAGGAAATAAGTCACTGCAAAAGTTTATCTTGTCCCAGGCCCCTTCTTTCTCTGTTTTCCAGCTGCCCTGCTGCAAGCTAAGCAGCTTACTTCTGCCATGCCCTTCTACCATGATGCTGTCCCTCACCTCAGGCCCAAAGCAATGGAGACATCCAACCACAGACTGAAGCCATGAGCCAAACTAAATCTTTCCTCCCCTAACTAGTTCTTGTCAGGTACTTTGGTCACAGCAATGAAAATCTAACACAGATGTTGAAATGCAGTAAGCAGAGAAGCACAAACCCAGTAACATCTGCATTAAGATAGATAGGCAAATTCATTCTATCCCATCTGCACAGCTCAGCAGAGAACACCCCATTTCATGGCTTCTCCATTAGAGAAGAGTAGAACATGAAACCAATATTCAGGCTTTTTGGAGGGCTGCCAAAAGGGCTGGTTCCTGTCTTGCCCTCTTTGAAACTGATGGACCTGGCAGAGTTAGGATGCCTGGAGGCCACTGAGAACAAAGATGAATGGAAGGAGAGTTGCTACAGCCAGTAAACTTTCAGAATGGCTGGGAGAAGGCACACAAGTTGAGATTCCTCCCTGGGGAGGGAGGAAAAATAATGGAGCTTACATCCACCATTATGGCTCTATCAAGGGCTATAGTGGAAATGCTTTCTGCCCTCAGAGTGGTAACTGACCTAACATAGTTTGGAAACCCAGAAGCCTCTGAAAATAATAGAGGGGGGACAGTTTGACGCAGTTGGCATGGTACACAACTGAGGTTTCTCTCCCAGGATGAAGAAAAAGAAGTGGACTCCATGCCTGGCATTCCAGCTTTGGGGCAGACTGCCTGAGGGCCTGGTATTTCTTTCTAGACAGAGTATTAACAGGAAGCCAGCGTACTTTTGATGCCGGGTGGCCAATGAGAAAAAATAAAACAGAGTAGAGCAGATTACTATGGCAAAACCAGAGAGCTTGTAATGTCAAAGACAGACACCAGAGGGAGCAAGAGATTACAAATTTTTGAAAAAAGAAATTTCCCCACCCCCAAACGAGAAATTGCAGATACAGGGCCAAAAAAGTTGCATTCCCCCAAACAAGGTTTTATAACCCCCCCAATATCTAGCTGGGATTATTGGTGAAGGTCTTCCCCTGTATGAAGCCAGTTTTTAAACTCCAGGAGAAAAGTGACTGCTTTTACTTTTCTTTTGTTGAGATATAATCTTACTGCATCTTTATGGGGCACATTCAATACATGTATATAATGTGTGATAATCAAATCAGGGAAATAGTCATTTCCATCTCTTTAAACATGCATGGACCCCAACCCAAAGTTATAAGTAACATGAAAAAGCAGAAAAATATGGCCCGTGCTATGGAACAAAATAAATCCACAGAGCAATCCTAACAAAATGAAGTGATATGAATTACTTGACAATTTATAATAATAATTATAAAGATGCTGTATGAGAACTCAAGAAATAATGAATAAATAAAATGAGGATATCAGCAAAGATAGAAAATATTAAAAATAACTTCCCCCAAAAAATTTGGAGCTAAATAATACAGTGGCTAAACTAAAAAAATAATCATATATACATATATGTATATATAAGTGAGCCTCTATAAGCTCTGTCAATACGTTTTTCAGCCAAAGCAAGGTGATATGTGTGTATATGTGTGTGTGTATGTATATATATAATAAAAATAATCATATATATAATTAATCATATATATACAAATTAACAAAATAACAATAATAATCCCTTCCTTATCAATAATTACTTTAAATATCTTGAATTTCATGCTAAAATTAAATATATATACACACACACACATATATATATAATCAGAAGAGTTCAATAGACTTGATTAAATAAGAGTCAGTGAATTCAAAGATAAATCATTTGAAATTATCCAGTCAGAGGAGCAACAATAACAACAAAAAGAATGAAGAAGTGAAGAAAGCTTAAAAAATTTATGGGTCACCATCAAAAGAACCAATATATGCATTAAGGGAATATCACAAGGAATTTCAGAAAGAGAAAAAGTTGCATAAAGTTTAAAGAAATAATAGTGGGAATTTCCCCAAATATGAAGAAGACAATAGACATTCACAGTCAAGAAGCCCAACAAACTCCAACTAGGATGAACCCAAAGAAATCTACACTGAGACACATTATAATCAAATTGTCAAAAGTAAAAGAATTTTGAAAGCAGCAAGAGAAAAATGACTTTTCATGTACACGTGAGCCTCTATAAGCTCTGTCAATACATTTTTCAGCAGAAACCTTCTAGGCCAAAGCAGGGTGATATATTCATAGTGCTGCATATGGGGACTGCCAACCAAGAATCTTATATCCAGGAAACTCTCCTTTAAAATCGATATTTTCCCAGATAAAAGGTAAGGGAGTTTATCACCTCTAGACCTGCCTTACATAAACGGCTAAAGAAAACTCTTCAAGTTAAAATGAAGCACACTAAACAACAGCATGAAAGCATTTTGACATATAAAACTAGCTGGCATATAAATATATAGACAAATTTATGTAGACAAATACAGAATAGTATAATATTGTAATAGTGCATAAATCACTTCTAATTCTGGTGAAGTTAAAAGGCAAAAGTATAAAAATGATAACTATGGAAATTAATTGGTACATAGTATAAAAGGTATAATTTCTGACAATAACAAAAGTGTAGAAGGGGGGAAAACAAAAGTCTAAAGTATTTGTAAAAGACTGAAATTAAGTTATCAGCTTAAAACAGATTGTGATAACAATGTTTTATAAAAACTTTATGATAACTATTAAGAAAATACCTCTAAACAACATACAAAAAAAAAACTACAAAGGGATCAAATAATGGCACTACAAAAGAAAAAAACACAATGAAACACAAAAGAAGATAGCATAAAGAGAGATTTTAAAAAGATACAAGACAGAAAACAATTAACAAAATAACAATAGTAAGCCCTTCCCTATCAATAATTACTTTAAATGTACTTGAATTTAATGCTAAAATTAAAAGACATAAAATGGCGAAATGAAGTTTTTAAAAAATGATTCAACTATATGCTGTCTCATTTTAGACTGAAGGACACAGATAGGTCCAAAGTTAATGAATGAAAAAAGATATTTTTGTAGTCAAATGAGGGCAAGAGTGGTCATACTTATATCAGACAAAATAGATGATTCTGCTAAAATTTGTCAAAAGAGACAAGAAAGACATTATATAATGACAAAAGCATCTATTCACCAGGAATATGTACCAATTACAACTACATAGCATCCAACTTTAGAGCATCCAAATATATGAAGCAAACAGTGGCAGGACTGAAGGGAGAAAAAGACAGCACCATAATAATAGTAAAAGATTGCAATATTCCACTTTAAATGATAGATAGAATATCCAAACAGAAGATTAATAAGGAAACAAAAGACTTGACCAGCACTGCAGGCCAAATGGACTGAAGAGACATACACAGAGCATTCCACAAAAGAGGCACAAAATACACCTTCATCTCAAGTACACATGTAACATTCTCCAAAATAGATCACATATTGGGTAACAAAACAAGCCTTAACAAATTTAGGAAGACTGAATCATACCAAGTATAATTTCCAACCACTATGGAATCAGTAATTTTAAAATTTTCCCATTAAAAAAATCCCAGATGACTTCATTGGTATATTAGTGCTTCCCCAAAAAAATTGAAGAGAACACTTTTCTGAGCTCAGAATTCCCCAAAGCTGCCATAAGAAAGGGAAAAATATAGAGAGAAACCAATATTCCTGATAAATATAGATGCAAAATATTTTTTTAAAATACTAACAAAATTAATTCAACAGTATATTAAAAGGATGATACACCAAGACCAAGTGGGATTTTCTCCTGAGATGCAAGGATAGTTCAATGTGAAAATCAATCAATGGGATAACCACATTAACAGAACAAAGGATAAAGATCATGTAATAATCTCAAAAGATAACATCATTTTTTTAAATTTAAAGCCTTTCTATGATTAAAACATAAAACTCAACAAACTAGGAATATTAGAAAATAGAAAACTACCTCAACTTAATAAAAACTATGAAAAGCCCAGGGCTAACATAAAACACAGTGGCAGAAAGTTGAAAGTATTTCCTCTAAGATCAGAAACAAGACATGACTGCTCTTACCACTTCTACTCAACACAGTACTGGAGAAACTAGCCAAAGGAATTAGACAGGGAAAACATAATAGATATTCAAATCAGAAAGGAAGAAATCTAAGTATCTCTGCAAATTATATAATCTTGTTTGTAGATAACCTTAAAATTCCGCACCAAAAAGGTTAAAACTAATAAGCAAAGTTGTATTATCCATCCATTTCTGTTGCTACAACAAAATACCTGAGACTGCATAAAGGAAAAAGGAAAGATTTTTATTCTGGCCTATGGTTCAGAAGGCTAGGATAGAGGCAGTTTCTTTTCATCTTCTGGGAGGGCCTTGTGCTATGTTACATTATGGCAAAGAAGACAAAAGGAAAGCAGGCA
Source organism: Tamias sibiricus (assembly GCA_025594165.1). Lineage (NCBI taxonomy): Eukaryota > Metazoa > Chordata > Mammalia > Rodentia > Sciuridae > Tamias > Tamias sibiricus. The sequence continues at coordinate 84,478,724 of CM046660.1, forward strand.
CATGCAGAAGGACTAGTATACAAAAGGGAAATCAAGAGAAAGCCAAGAAAGCCAAATTCACTCTAAAACAACACATCTTTATGAGAAACAAAATCTGTTCTCATGAGTACTACATTAGAGTTTAGCCCAAACCCCATCTACAGACAATTATGCCTCTATTATGCCTCTGCACCTTTACTCATGCTTCCTCTCCTCCCTGCCATCAGCATGTGCATGTCCACCCTTTTCTTTGGTGGCTCCAGTCTTAGCTCAGTTGTAGGGCTATTAAAAGATGACCATGAGCTCTCCCCACATCATCTCAAATACATTCAAATGTGTGAATATTTCACTTTAATTTTTCTATAAACCCGGTTTAATGCTTAAAAATATTTAGAATTTTTCTTTTGATAATATCTGGTTGCAAATTATTATTTAATGCATTTAACAATTGGCAACAATTTTCCAGAACTCACCACACATAACCAGGCATTCCTGAGGAGTGGTGGTATCTCACCTGAAGTTTGTAAACACAAAATTTTTTAAGATGGTAAGGTTCTACACAGATGTCTCTGCTGGCCACAAAGTGGATTCCATCATACCTACTGGATGGAGTATCTTAGTGGAACCAAGACTGTGCAGGAGAAAGAGACCTGGGACTGAGGGGTTCAATACAGTTTATCCTTTTGCCAAAAAGAAAAAAAAAATTAAAAGAGAGAAAAAAATAAGATCAGTATTATGCATTCTACAGATATTTAGGTTGAAATTTAGTTTTTTCAAATTGTCTATTGTCTTACTGTATTTTAAAATACACACCCATATTTTAGGCCCATGAGGCATCCCAAACTCAAGGCACTGCAGCTGTGTTGCCTAACAGACAAAATGATCCTGCCCTGATTTATTCCCTCCACACAGGTGTCCTGGGAACAATGGGTGCAGTGCAGTCCTCTGTGCTGCTGAGAGGGTTGAACACTTCTGAAATGATTGGTCTTCCCCACCAAACCCTTCTCTCCTCTCCAGAAAGGATCCTACTGACCAGACCAACTGTGTATCTGCAGCCGCTAACATATGGGGGGGGGGGGCGTTCAGAAATATATGTTTGTAACTGAAATGCAAATTTAGCAGATAGAGAAATGAACCCGGAAACATTTTTACTAAGATTTACTACATGCTAATTAACGATCTTCTGTTTACCTTCATTCTATTTTCTGTCTTTGTTTCCCAAACTCATCAACAGGAAACATCTAGTTACTAGAAACATCTGCTTAGTAAAGCAGGTTTTGTCCAGCAGATGTCAGTAGAACTCAGTTAATAATTCGTATTGTTAATGAACTTGAAAAATAAATGGAGATGATAGGAGGGGGAAATACCTGCACCCAGAATAGCAGATCTTTGTTGACATTTGAGAAAATGGCAAGAACATTTTAAAAACCTCATAACCACTCAGGTATGTTGGAAACACTGCAAATACTGGCTTTATAACAGATATGGTTTTGATGCTAAATTCCTTCTACTTCAAAGTTCAAAGCAGTTTAAACTGGATGACAGGTTATGCTTAACTAGAGCCAAAATCTTGAAAGATGAGGGAAGTGTGAGGCTTTATATTTAAGAATATTCAAATGTGGGTTATGATGCCAATTGGGACTGTTTTCTGATTATCACAATTTTATTTCACTTTGCCAGTTATTTAAACCTCTCTGTTTTCTCCAGAGAAATATTAAACTATCCCTTTGTACTTTTAGGAATGCAAAGGCCTTTCCCTGGCCTTTCATTTCAAAGGAGAGCAAGCAAACTAAAAGAAGAACAACTTTTTTAATTGAAGGAAAATTCACTAAGCCTAGTTCTTTGGAAAGAGCCTCATGAAACCATCAATCTGGAAAACTATTATAATTAATATTGTTATTTTTAGTCCCTTCCTAGCTCTGCATGTCTAATTTGCTTATACTTGAGAAAAGTTATGTCCCAATAAGCCTTAAAAGGCAAGTTCTTTTCTAAAAGGTGGTATGGAATCACGCTTTCTAATCTTTTGGTCTCTGAATCTGTGTCCAGGCCTCTGAACTTTTCCAACCCCCAGTGTTGTCTCAGCACTCTGAACACACTTTTCCTTTCAGTCCCTTAAAGGCAGGCACATGAACTCTTTCCAAAGAACCTTGGTAGATGGCTCCAGAATGGAGGTCTCTTGTAGTTGTGGCAGGAACAGTGAAGAGATATGGATAGGTGTATCACAAGTCCTTCAGACTTTCTACCATGATTTAACCAGAAAAGTCCATTTTAATTGGGTAGCGATTACGGTAGCTATTCCCATTTTTATTCTTATTTCCAGTCAAAAGTAAATGAAATTGCTACACACACACACACACACACACACACACACACACACAGAGCCAAACAGCTCTGTCACAATTTTCTTCATATCCACCTTCCCTCTTTCCCACCCACAGTTCCCCCAAGCCTCAGGTTGCCCTAAGAGTTCTTGATGTTCCATTCACAATGCAAAGTAACTTTCAAAAAAAATCATCTTCCTCTGAAGCAGCCCATTTACTATTCCTTTAAATTACCATATCTTAATGGGAAAAAAAGAAGTTTATATTCTCGGCAATATTAGAGGATAAAAAAAGACTAGAAGCAACTGACTTTTAGTAATAACTTTGCTGGAAAGCAGCAAGGAAACATCTGGAATACTTATTACCCATTTGGCATGCTGTTCATCTCCATGGATGAGATTCAACATGACAAGCTCTGTCAAAAGGAAATAAGCTCCATCTAGTTAAATTAGAATGATTAGGGTCATTTAGACAGGGGAAGTTTAATTTGTATGGATCTAGAAATTTTATACAAACTGGAATACCTAAGTATTTAATCTTCCCTGCAGCTCAATTTGAAATTGAAAAGACTATTGCATAGATCTATAATGAGATGAGACATATTAGAAATTAATTTAACTATCACTGCACTGCAAGCATGTAGCCCTAGAAATCAAAGAATGTTTCATTTGCAGTTTGTACACAATAATAAAAGAAAATGTTATGCTACAATTCATTAACCATTCTATTATTTTATGAATTCTTTAAATAGATACATGAGTAACCACAGTGAACTTGAATTTTCTTTTTTTAAAAAAAATTATGAAACTTGTGCCATAAAATAAGTGCAAAGATAAATGCAACAGAATTCAATCCTAACCTTACCTACTAAGTGATGATTCTTAACCTTTTTGATATCACAGAACCTTAAGCCCATTGAAAGCTTGGGATCCCTTCTCAGAATAGTGTTTTAAGTACATAAAGTAAAATACAGAGGATTTTTGTTTTAAATATTATCTAGTGTACTTAATGCATGCTTTATAGGATTATGCAGAAAACTATCATGAAATACAGAAACCAAACATTTTTAAATGGATGATATAGTAGTATATATGTTTCTTTATTAGAATGTTGAACAACACAATTTCACAATGTATCTAATAACTATTGTACTTTTGAAGTAATGATGGATAGTAATAACTGCTACAGTGTAGTATATAAAAAGGTGGATGATATCTGTCAGTGACAAAAGCCTCAGGAACCGAAATTATAGCTTGCCTGTATCAATGGTTGATGGTGATGCTTAGTGAAAATTAATATGTGATTGTTTTTATCCACATTCATAGACCACCAAATCTATTCCACAACCGCCCAGGATTGGTCAAAAATCCTGATTCTAGAATCGTGGGTATGCTGTGGTTAAGAAGAGTAAGGGTGGCCACTATAGCAACTGATATTTGTCAATTGTGAAAAATAGGATGCCAAAATGGATCAGCCAGATAATATCCCACACAGGTAAGAGGGCTGAATGTCCCTAGTGTGGGTCATAGTAGAACTGCTCGATTTCTGTTTCATGTCATGCCATATTAACAGATGACATAGACTCATCCCATGTTTACAAGAGGACAGTGACTTAAATTACCTGGTTTAAATCAGTGATCGCTTGGCTAATTCCATATCTCAGCCCTCTTTCTTATTTAAAATAGTCTTTTCACCTGTTTCATAATAGTAATAAATCTTGACCTGCTCGTGGAAGCATCTTATGACCTTCCTTAAAGATCAGAATAATTTCTTTGTAAAGTTGTGTTTCATTTAACAATGTTTGTTCAGTGCCTTGTCTGTGCTGGGTGCCATAAGAGCTGGGTGCTGTCATGCAAAGCTGAATGAGATCTTGGAACTTGTGAACTCCTGGGAGAATCAAATGTGTAAATTATTAAATCCAGTGCCCAGTTAAGTTCTCAGAGTTATGTCGCAAGCACCTTTGGACCTCAGAAGAAAGGCAGTCCTCCTGAGGCTCGAGGAAAAGGGAAGACTGCAGAGAGGGGAGCCAGGATAGTAACCTGTAAAGTGTGGGGAAATGTAGGAGTGAAGGAGAAAATAGTGGACCTGTTGGATTAATATTTGCCAAGGTTGTGCAAGGACATGAAAAGAAATATCATGTCTGACAAAAGGGTAGAGAAACGTGGGAGGTGCAAGACCTTCCTGTGAAAGGGTCTCAGTTGCTTGTTAAGCAGTGTGGATGCCACCTTGTTGGCCAGTGGTTACCTGAACCAGCTCCATCAGCATAACCTGGGAACTTGCTGGAAGGGAACATCCTCAGATCCTTATCCCAGACCTACAGCCTCTGAAGTCTGGGATTAAGCTTAGAAATGTGTTTCAGCAAATCCTCTAGCTGATTCCAGTCTGAGAACCATTGCTGTTGCTATGAAGGAACCAGATCACTAGTGATGGTTTGATGGAAAAGCCATCCAAATGTAGGAAGCTTCCAGCTTCAGCAGTGGGATTTCCAAATGGAAAGATTACTTATGCATCTATGTGAAAATGGTTTGGAGAAAGGAGAGACAAAAAGGAAGAAAACCATTAGGAAGCTGTGCCATGTGCTAGGGTAGCTCTAGGAAGGACCAGAACCAAGAAAGTAGCAGTGAAGACAAACAGAGGAGACAGGCTTATGAGACAGCAATGACAGATGTGACAGCTGGACATGGAAAATGAGGGAAAGAAAAGGTCAGGGATGACCTATGCCCTTCAGCAACTGCTTTGAGAGGCTTGTTCAAAGTCTCAGAGGCTAGCACACCCCTCTGATGATTTGGGCAGACCTCACATCCAGGGTTGTGGTTTACATAGGCCCAAGCCTAGTGATTGACAACACACGAATAATGTATTTGAGTTGATTCAGGAAGCAATCCATTTAAGGCCCAGAATTTTAAGAACAAAGAGAAGGAAAATACACTAATCAGACCTATTATCAAACTTCTTGGGCATGTTTGGGGATTGATTCAGAGCTGGAGTCAGGAAAATAAAAGATGAGGCTGGAACATTCTCTGTTGCTACACAGTGAGGAAATGCTTGGAGAAAAGGATGAAGGGGTGTTGAAATGGCACAGGAGCCAGCCTGAAGCAGCTTCTAAAGCTGAAATAATTTAGAAAGAAAATAAGTAATATAGGGTTATGACTCAAGAACACAATGTCACTTCTGTAGCATTCCTGCCAAGATGCATAACCTCACTCTATTCATGAGAAAACATCAGCCAACACAAATCAAGAAGGATGCTGCAAAATTCCTGAGCCACACTTTTCAAAAGTGCCAAGTTGATGAAGCTAGAGACTGTCACAAATAGGAAGAGACTAAGGAGACATGGCAGCTAAATTCTTACTTGGATTCCTAAAACAAATAAATTAGTGCTGAAACTACAGTAAATTTTAAATAAAATCTGTAATTTAGTTAATAGTATTGTAGAAACGCCAACTTCCTGATATTAATAATTGTGCATAAAAGGTGTTAAATTTAGGGAATGGTGGGTGAGGGGTAGACCCTCCACATAATATTTTTGCAAATTTTTAGTAAGTCTAAATTTGTTTCAAAATAAAATTTTAAATAAGAAAAGTGGTGGTCATCATTTGGAATCATTTTCCTATCCTATGGAACTAACTTCCAGAAAGATGAGTGCCACCAAGATTCTCTTTCCTTGGGTGTCTAATTGCTGTCCTTCACCATAATTTACCTGGGTCTGGGAACCTTAGATTACGTCTTGATTCCCCAAAGAATTTAGACAGAGGCAGATTTACTTTGAAGTTTCATGAATCTTGAGCTTCAGGGCTATTCACTTGCACAGGCCCATTAAATTTTGGAAGTTTCTGGGAGCTATAGAATCTTCTGTCTAGGTAAGAAGCTAAGTTTTGATCAGAAGCATTTCTATGTAAGCAGTTCTGATAAATTGCCCAAGAACTCAGAAGAAAGTGACTTAAATCTCTAAGCTTCCAATAATTTGTGATTTTCTTTCTCATTCTAAAAATATTTACACCTATACATTCACTTTGCAACTAACTTTATATTTATAAATTATCTCTTTTTTTTGTAAGGAAATCTCCCAGAATTATATAAGATTTTGTCCAACTAATCTGATAAGATTCTCTACATAGCACAAGTGCTCAAAGTTTCAAAAAAAAAATCCTATTTCTGTAAAATAGAGTTGATATTGATTATTCACTGGACAACAGAATTTGAAAATGTCTATTTGGGGAATATTTTATATGCTAACAATTCTCTATACAGCATCTTTAATCTTTGAAGTTATTTTTGCATTTATACTTATAGAATGTTAGCACTTTCAAAGATTCATAGAGATTTTTCAAACTTTGTTTTGCAAATGAGTGGTCTGTCCCTGAAAGGTAAGTACAGACATCCTGACTTGCAATGTTTCAACTTAATGTTTTTTCAGCTTTACCATGTTTCTAAAGCAATACTCATTCAGTATCAACCATGCTTTGAATTTCAATTTTTGATCTTTTCCTGGGCAAGTGATTTTCAGGATATGGGAATTATCAAGGAGCAGCAGCTCCCAGTCAACCATGTGACCACAGGCAGAACAGTCTATACTCCATTGTACACCCTGCTATTAGATTGTGATGTTCAGCAGGTTAGATATATCAAATTCTTGTGTTTTTGTTTGTCTGTTTGGTTGGTTGGTTGGTTTTTTCGTTTTTTGTTTTTGTTTTTGCAGTACTGGGGTTTGAACCTAGGGCCTCATGCATGCTAGGCAAATGCTCTACCACTGAGTTAAAAGCCCAGCCCTATTAAATGAATTTTTGACTTAGAATATTTTGTACTTGGGTTTATTGGGATATAACCATGTCACAAGTTGAAAAGCATCTGTAATTCAAGGACACAGAGCTAGTGGAAGATCACTGAGGACTAATTTGGGGGAGGGTTGGGGAGAATTGTCAGAATTTCTATACACTTCCCTAGAAAAATGTCATTCATACACACACACACACACACACACACACACACACACACACACACGCATACATTAAGTTGTGTGTATTCTCTTACTAGTAACTACTGTCCCAGATCCTAAAGCCATAAAAGATAGGTTTGTCCCTCTTTGCAACCTGTACAACAATATAATGCAGTGGTTTTTTTAATATTTATTTATTATTTGTTTTAGTTGTACACAATGCCTTTATTTTTACATGGTGCTGAGAATCCAACCTGGGCTGCTCACGTGCAAAGCAAGCACTCTACTGCTGAGCCACAACCCCAGCCCAACATAGTGCAGTTTTAATAGACAATGATTAGATATTAAGCTAAATTTGTAGACAGTAAGCAATTTCTACTCAGGAAATCAAATCTAAGCAACCGTGTTTCTGTATTAAAAGAATAAGGTAGATAATACAGGGAAGGAGTTGAGGCCAGGTTGGGTTTGGGTTAGAGGAATGTTCCTTCAGGGCTGGGAATCTCCTCCAGGCAGGTATGTGCTCTAGGGAACACTTGATGCCCAAAGACTTTTGCAATGACTGCAGTCTGTCACCGTTTCACAGAGACTCCAGGCTGGAACCAAATCTACCTTTAGTTCATCCCCCATCAATCTGGAGCCAAGCCTAGAAATAGTTCCACTACTGCCTTAATGGCATTTGGGACGGGAGCAAATGTTCTACACAGTGGCGCCTGTTGGCTCTGATCAGATAAATTAAGGAGTTGAGCATGTTTCCACCATTTGGTTTAGTTTTATTTTAGTCCCCAAGTCCCTTTGCTCCCATTTTAAGACCTGGCACTTTCTCACTGGCGAAGGCCATACTGCCTTATCACTGAGAGAAGCTTCCTCAAGTAGAAGCACCACATGCCATATCCGTCCTGAGGGACACTCAGTGTCCAGCAAACCAATTGTGCAGCTGTTCTGTAACATCACAAAGGCCACCTCTTTGTCTCAGCATGCTTAAAATCATTCCCTTCAAAAACAAGCTAACTCTCAGCGACAGTACACTAGGTTATATTTTTAGAGTGAAAGGGTCTTTTTCAAGAACAAGACATGAAACTCAGATAAATAGACTCTGGCTTTATTTATAGGAACAGAATAAGGCTTAGAGTTGAGGAATGATACCTAATTTCACCTTTGAAGAGAATGACTACTCAAATCACATATTTTCTTCCAGTGTATTGCTATCCATTTAAATCATATTACTTTGCTGATAGTCCACTGTTTTCGACCTGCACAAACTGATTTGTTTGAACCATTTTACATTTTACATTTTTATCTTTGGATAATTCAGTCTCTCTTTGTACTTCTGTGTATCTACCCTTTGGCATTTCTGCTGGCAGGAGAAATCCCATATCCACAAGGACTGCAAATGACATTGTCCTGGAGTGACTAGGAATCCTGTCATAGTTGATCCTGTGCTGACACAAAGTAGCTTCTCTATGCAAGTCAGAAATTGCCCTCAGAAAAGTAAAAAAGAATATGTAAGCAGGTGAATATGGAGAAAAAAGGAAAGAGGGTAATGCTGATTGCTGTTAGCTTTGCCCTCCTCTTCTTCTTACTGCTGAACCAGTCATAAACTACAAACCAGAGCTGTTGGCTGCAGAGAATTTATGCCAATCAAATTATTTTACCAATGATTCAATTGTCGGAAGCACTTTAGATCATGGGAAAGTCAAAATAATTTCCACCTGGAAATAGGAATCAATTGCACTCGTGCAATGCTTGTTTACCAGGAGCATAAAAATCTCAATATGACTGTGTATCATACAGGTTAGCACAGAATTAATGAACACAGTTGGTCCCTCACCAATAAGCTTAGAGTCAGTAACACTGGAAATAGCTCCATAAAGTCTTTGATTTTAGATTAGTTAAATAGAATCTTTCTTTCCTGTTTAATGTAACTCCAATGTGATGACAGACCTGTCAGATGGGCTTCTACATGAATTTCCTGTGCTCACCCAAACTCTTGCAGGTTATGCTGGCTTTGTCTTAGTGGCAACATATGCATTTATCACGCACTGCACAAAGTAGGAAATCAGTAAATATTTACTGCATTAATGCCAGAAAGATAGCAGTGTTTTTATGAAGTGTATTTTTTTAAAGAAGGCACTGCATTTACCCAAGAGTTGAGTGAGAATTTACAACTGAGAATTTGTAAGAATTGTAAGAATTTTTGTCATGCGTGAGAATTTACAACTAAGGAAATCAAGTATTTGCATGATTGGGTGTTTATTTCCAGGGACACACAATGTACCTGTGGCTGATCCAAAGTTGATCTGTTGTCTTTATTCCCATTCAAGACTCTACTACCTTCCATAAACACTAACCTTCTTGATAGGATGAGCACACAACTTATTTTCCAAATTGAGATACATTTGACAGTGAAAAGAATATGATTAACTATTAAGTCAGAACAAGAGGCAGAAATTAGGATATGTCATCCAACTTCTTGGCACCTCACTATGTGCCTGCCACTGAATTAAGTTCCTGAGGGAAAAATAATAAAGGTGTTTGCCTTCCCTTCATAGTCGACAGAGGGTAGTGGGAGTCCCTCCACCACCAGCACAATGTAATTCCTATCTTCACAGCATTCACCTCCAAAATTTCCCTTTGCTCTACCAGATATTTCTGCTCTAGAAGAGAGGGCTGAGAAGCACTATTTTTTTCTTGTCCCTGCTCTACTTACCTGGTGAAGTCTTTGTTCATCTTTGAGATTTTTGTCCCATTTCATTTATTGATATTAACTATTAATAAATGGCAATAAGGATTAGAACCTAGAGTTCCCCAAATTAGTACATGTCTTCAGTAATTTAAAAGGGAAAAACTACATTTCTAAAACAAATACAAAGAAAGGAAGTCATTGCTCTAGTTTATTTGTTTGTTTATTGAGCTGTAACACATACAATGTGCACAATGAATCTTTACTGCGCCCTGGATCAAGCTACAGAACACTGAACACCCCAGAAGGGCTTCCGTGCCTCCTCAGAAGTTATTTCCAGGTAATGGTGCTATTTCACATCAAATTTTTTATTTGGACTCAAGCCCTTTGAGTCAGAAGACTCAGACAATTGCTAAAGGAATGGGGACTGGAAGTTTTTTATCATGACTCCAAAGAAGGTAGAAAAGAAATGGGATGAGAAAGGAAAAATCGGAAACATATTAAGATAAATAGAAGAGAATAAGCACTGCCCAGCTCTTTTCCTCCTCTCTCCCTCCAGAAAAAAAGAAGTAGCTAGCTGTCAGAATCTTTTAAAAAATGATACACAAAAAAAGTCTAATTGATTGAGCACGCACTGGGAGGCTGAGAGCCAGGCACTTCCTGTACTTCATTCTCAATCACCCTATAAAGTAGAGTAACACTGTCTCCACTTTACACTTAAGAAATGGAGACCCAAAGATATCAACCAGTTTTCCCCCAATCACACAATTTGTAAGTATCAGAACTATGATCAAATCTTTTCTACTATTAGCCTTATGCTCAAAAAGTATATGCAGTTCCATTGTAGACTTCTCATCTATAAGAGACAAACTTCTGAGGTCCTTTGTAGATTCAAAACTATGACTCTATGGGCTGGGGCTGTAGCTCAGCGGCAGAGTGCTTGCCTAGCATGTGTGAGGCACTGGGTTCGATCCTCAGCTCCATATACAAATAAAATAAAGCTGTCCATCTACAGCTACAAAAAAAATTAAAAACAACAAAAAAATGACTTCATGAAAACCATTTTAAATCATCATTAAATTATATGAGAAATTTCTTAAATTGCATTGCCCTTCACCTGGGCAAGGAATGCACTTCATAAGGAGACAAACAAACAAACAAAAAAAAGTAGTTTTCAAATGTCCCAAACAACATATGACTTCAGCTTCTTAAGTCATATTTGCTCCTTCCTCAGGGTATAGAAACTCCTGAGTAACTGCAAACTGATAGGTGGTGATTGATTTTCTACCAGTTGGTTTATAGAGATTATATTTGTCTTTGTCAGAAATGAGTTCTAGTGACTGGACACCATGGCATATGGCTGTGGTCCCAGCTATTCAGGAGACCAGGGTAGGAAGACTGCTTGAGTCAAGGAATTCAGGACCAGCAAGCTCCTCTCTCTAAAAACTGGAAGGACTACATCTACTTTTACCCTCTTCTAGTATCATTTCTCCTTCCTAAAGACAAAGACAATTCTCATAAGATTGGGATTTACTCCACAGGATTTTCCAATTTTACAAGGAATCATAGCAAATCTGCCACGCAGCACTAACCCGGAGAGCTCAGAGAATTCTCCAAGGAATCCTCTGGCAAATGGACTTCTGCCACTTCTGTATGCAAAGGTCGTGTGGAGGATGGGAGTGGCTGGGAAGTGGGGTACAAATTCACTGTAGTTCAGGGCAAAGTCACTTTTAAAAGTAACATGTTCATTTAGAGCTTAATAACAACTGTGTGAGAATTCATAACCTTCAAAAAGTCTTCCATACATTGTGCCTTACTCTATCAACAGTCTTCTTAGTATTGCAAAGTGAACTAAAGCAGTTTGAATTTGACAATTGTGGGGTCCTTTTGGTGAATTTCAATGAGAGAGAGAAATGAGAGCCATATCTCCTTGAAACCTGGCAATCAGTTTGGCATATTATCTATAAAAGCATATTATTTTAGACTGAATTCTGTCACTTATACTAATATCCATTGACTGCAGTCACAAAGGGTACTATACAGGCACACAGCCTATTCAGGAAACTTTAAAAAGTCTAGTCCTTTAGGCATTCAGACTAGCACCTTGTATTAAAAAGAAAAAGGTATCCCTAATACTTAAAGGTAGTGGGACCATTAACCTGCCGGGCAGGCAATGGAATTTCTTGATATGTTTGTTGTAAGGACCAGGAGCAAATGGGTCCTAGGTATTGAAAATATTTCAAATGGTATTGTGTTGTTTGTTTTCTCATATTTTTAAACCCCTTACTAGAGGTGCCTGTTCTATATGTCTAGGCAATCCACACATCTTTAACGTCACTCAATACCACTGAAAAAGGATCTCTAACTTCATTCGTGCAAGCTAATAAACCAGAAAAATGGAAACTGAGATTCAGGCCAATTCCGTTTAGGGACTTAAGGACTTCTCCCCCCCCCCCCACCCCATTGTTGCTGCTGTTTTCTGTATTTGTCATAACTTCCTTCTCTGGCCATTAAAGATAAGCTCAAAAGCTTCATAAGGACTGGCAGAACAGAAAAAGAAGCAGACTCTTTTTTTCACCTGCATCAGATCTAGACCTTGCTGGATATGGTGGTGCACACCTATAATCCCATTAGCTTTGGAGGCTGAGGTAGGAGAATGCAAGTTCAAAATCAGCTTCAGCAATTTAGCAAGGCCCTAAGCAAATTAGCAAGACCTTGACTCAAAAATAAAAATAAAATGGCTGGGGATGTGTCTCAGTGGTTAGGCATCCCTGAGTTCAACCCCAGAACAAAAACAAAAATATCTAGACCTTAAGGTAAAAGAATAAAAAGAGTCATCAAAACTCTCACTCATATGACAAAGTAAGGTAAGAGACTAGGAGGGCCTCTGGGGCAAATCCTGAGCAAGGTATGCATATGCAACTTTCCCAGGGTTCTTTGCAAGGGCAGCCCTGCAGAGGGCATCAAGATCCAAGTCTGCACCTGTAGCTAGTGTAGTGCTACATACTATACCTTAGGCATTAATCCCTGTAGATGACTAATAGTTCTTGCCACTTAATACCTGTCTGAGCAAGAGTTGTAACAAAGAAGAGAAAAAAGTAAACTGGTAGATATAGTGATAAAATTCATCCTCCAACTTGCCAGGGCAGTACAAAATGTTACACATTCCACAATCGCATCACCATTTAAAATGATAATTAAATGGGTGGCACCATCTTCCAGAATATATTTCATTGAGATCCAGCAGCTAGTAGCCTCCAAACTAACATGCATGTAAAAGATAAAACACTATATCTAGTTTGCTGGTAGGAAAGCCTTCTTAGTTCCAGATGTCTTAATTGCTGTATGCATCCTGAATCTCATTTTCTTGCACTGTTCCCTTTATTTCATTCTGAGCTGCTCAGGAGAAAAGAACATTGTTCACATAATCTCTGAGAACACAGAACAAATAGAAATATTCAGCTGGTCATCTTGTTAATACCATAGCTAAAGCTTTGTCCCTTTTCCCTTTGAACCTCTGCCACAAACAACAAGATACATTTTAGAAGTAATTACACAAATACCAGTTTAAGCATTGTGTTCTACAATAGGCTTCAATTACATGCAATGGTACTGAGAGCTTTGTATTGCCACAAAAGCTCCAATTTGAAAGACAATGTGAATGTCCAGATACTCTCATGCTACATAATAAATATTCATGCTTCCTGGAGACCTTCAGAACTTTACCAACATTTGTCATTAATTGCACCTATGAAAAGCACATTCTGGGAGTTTAAAGACTTTTTAAATGGGTAATTCTTATTACAAGTCACATATATTTAGCCATATTTTACTCAATAAACATAAACCAATATTTACATTTCAATGAAAGAAAACACTGCAACTGTTGGATATAGAATCACTATGAAATTAAGAAAACACTAAAAATTCTAACAAGAAAACTGTCAATGAGGGAAATAACAAAAATGAATTAAGGCATTTCCCCTGAGCTGGCATTTTCTCAGTGTAGGAAATGCTAAGACATTTAGCCCTCTGCCCCCACTCTAACCAGACCCCATGCATTATCTATTCAACAAATATTTATTAAGCACCACTAATGCCACTACCCTAGCTCTGATGCTCACAATCTAGTTTGATGATAGTTTTGCCCATAACCTGGAAGCACCGGAGGCACCTCCAGAATACTTAGGTGCTCTGACCCCATGAATTCTCGAGTATCTATGACCCTTAGTACTTGAACATCCGAGAAGTGAGGACTGTAGTCAATTATATGTGAAATGAGGAAATCTCAAGTAAGGTTTTCATCGAATAGCCACAAGCTTGCCCTTGTTTCCAATTTCCCACTGAAGTTATTGCCCAAAGTGATGGGAACTTTTCTGTCTCTAAGGGAAAGAAGAATTCCATCAGAAACATGAGTGCATTCTGCAGGAAATACAACAAGTAACAAAAAAGCAACATATCACTCCTTACTACAGGCAAGGGGGAAACCAGCCAGAGGGAAAAATGGATTTCCTCTTGTCCTTGCCATTCCCACTAAAATCCCTTCAATCAGAAAAGGAGATGGAGATGGGAAGAAGGGGATAGAGCAGATTCTGTAGGAGGAATCACAATCTAGCCCGGGCCTCCAGATGGACACACTGGAAATCCATGAACTTCCCTCAACTAACATGCAGAGGTCATGTAGTAATATAACACTGCCAGAAAGACAGTTTTGAAGTTTATATTCAAGGACATAAGCCATCCAAATCATAATTAAAAACTTGAGAAAGGAGACATGAAATATAAAATAAATTTTAGAATCATGCAAATGCTTATGGTTAATGTTTAGAAAAAAATTTGAAGAAAATGAATAAAAATAACAATCTTAAAATACAGTTCCAGATTCTGAGAAATGAGAGAGAGAAAGTAAATGTGTACTGAAGTGTTCACCTTTCTTGGGGGAAGTCAGTAGAAACTGTCGAATTGTTCAAATTGATAGTGAAATAGATTTGAAAGTATCTTTAATGGAAAGTTATTCAACAATAGGTGTAAGCTTCTAAGTAACTAGCCAAAAAAGGGGGAAAAATTAATAATGAACTCTCAAAGACAGAAAGTTTTGTGTACATTAGATTCATTCTTTCATAATATAGACAGATGAAATATATAAAGTTGTTAGCAGTGACAGTAATCTCCCTGCTTTTATGGAATTTTATTGGAAAGGCTTAACACTACCAGACAGCACCACATTGTTGGCTTCTGGAATGTTACAATCATGTCACTTATCATGGGCAGGTCGTGTGAGTATTAACAGCCTGGTGCCAGGTAGTTCATCAGCAGTGTCCTTCAAGCATGCTCAGTACTCCACAAAGCTTGAATTCAGAGGAAGAGCTCCTATATCTGCAGGTATATTTATTTGTGATGTAAAAGTAAGGGAACTAAAGGCAATCAGAGGTGCTAGGTTTCTTCTGTGGATCATTTGATACTAAATTTAATTTAACCATAACCAAAATCATTCTTGAATATGATATTTCTCCTAAATGCAGTCTTTAGGAAAATCATCTTTCTATATAGTTTGGTCATTATGCAACAATAGTAATTATTCTTTGAGATTTTACCATAAATATAGAGAAATAGACCAAAAAGAAAACACACACACACACACACACACACACACACACACACACACTAGAAATTCCAGAAATAGATTCTTATATATGTATAAAAACTTTCTGGAGCTATTCCTAGAAATACAAGGGGAAAATGAACTATGCAATACCTAATCTTCAGACATTTTATAATCCATATGAGAAAAATACCCTCATTGTACATAATACTAAAAAATATAGAAATACAGAAAACAATATAGGAAAACATTTATAAAACTTTGGTTTGGGAAAATATTTCTTTTTTAAAAAAATATTTATTTTTTAGTTACAGGTGGGCACAATATCATTATTTTTACGTGGTGCTGAGGATCAAACCCAGCGCCTCACGCATGCTAGGCGAGTGTTCTACCTCTGTGTCACAACCCTAGCCTGGAAAATATTTATTTAAAAAATTTTATTGAACAAAAAGTGTGAACTACAAAGGATTTAAAGATTTGGCAAATTTAAAACTAAAAATTTGAATACAGCACGTGAATAAAAAGATATATTGCAGGGCTGGGGATGTAGCTCATTGGTGAAATAGATGCTCAGCATGCTTCAAGACCTTGGGTCTACTCCCAGCACAAAGAAAGAAAGAAAGGGAGAGAAAAAAGAGAAGGAAAAGTTATACTATTGACTCAGAAAATATTTAAAAACATATCAAATTATTTATACATAATATATAAAAAGCTCCTACAAAGAAACAAGAACAAATTTTAAAAACTAGTCATAAAATGTGCAAAGGCATCCACAAAGTTCATAAAGGCAAATCGCAAAAGGTAAACATGTATGGAAAATATACAAATATCCAATAATACTTAAACTCTCTTCTAATTGAAGTACAAATTATAATAGAAAGATAAGTTTATAACCAGATTGGCAAAGAATTGAAAATTTTGAGTCTTTCAAGTTCTGGTAAGAATTTGTAACACCAGGAAGTCTCATAGTGTACAACTGAAACCCATCTTTGGAGGCATATTTATGAGTGCCTACATAAGAAAATAGGAAAATCCCAAATAAATAACCTAATGATGCATCGCAAGCCTCCTGGAAAATAAGAATAAACCAATTCCAAAACCAGGGGGGGGAAAAAGAAAATATTTAAGATCAGAGCTGAAATCAATAAATAGAGTTTTTTTTTTTTTTTTTTTTTTTTTTTTTTTTTGTGGTACCAGGGATTGAACTCAGGGGCACTCGACCACTGGGTCACATCCCCAGACCTTTTTTGTATTTTATTTAGAGACAGGGTCTCACTGAGTTGCTAAGTGCCTCACCATTGCTGAGGCTGGCTTTGAACTCGCAATCCTCCTGCCTCAGCCTCCCAGAGTGCTGGGATTACAGGCGTGCGCCACCGCGCCCGGCCTAGAGTTTTTTTTTTAAATATATAAAGTATCAATGAAACAAACAACTCATTCTTTGCAAAGATTAACATGCTTGATAAACCCTCACCACAACTAACCAAAAGAAAAACGGAGACGAACAAGTGAATACAACTAAAAATGAAAAAGGAAAAATCACCGCAAACATCACAGAAATCCAGAGGATCATTATAGTCTACTTTGAAAACTTACACTCCAATAAACAGGAAAACTTAGAAGAAATAGATACATTTATAGACACATATGACTTGCCAAAATTGAATCAAGAGAAAATAGAAAACCTAAACCATCCAATAAAAAGCAATGAGATAGAAGCAATACTAAAGAGCTTTCCAACAAAGAAAAGCCCAGGACCTGATGGATTCTCAGCTGAATTCTACCAGACCTTTAAAGAAGAACTAATGCCAATGCTCTCTAAATTATTCCATGAAATACAAAGGGGTGGAACACTTCCAAATTCATTTTATGAAGTCAGTATCACACTCACAACAAAACCAGACAAGGACATATGAAGGAAAGAAAACTACAGATCAATATCCCTGAAAACTTAGACGCAAAAATCATTAATAAAATATTAGTAAATCATATTCAACAATATATTAAAATATGGTACATCATGATCATGTTGGTTTTATCCCTGTTGGTGAAGGTTTAACATACACAAATCAATATATGTAATTCACCACATAAATAGAATTAAGGACAAAAATCACATAGTGATCTCAATAGATGCAGAGAAAGTCTTCAACAAAATCCAGCATCCATTCGTGATAAAAATGCTGAGGAAACTAAGGATAGAAGAAATTTACCTCAACATCATAAAGGCTATATAAGACAAATTCAAACCCAATATCATAGTGAAAGTGTAAAAACTGAAAACATTTCCTTTAAAATCCAGAACAAGACAAAAATATCCATGCTCATCACTCCTATTCAATATAGTTCTTGAAATTGCCAGAGCAATCAGGCAAGAGAAGGAAATTAAAGAAATACAAATAGGAAGTCAAGTTATCTCTGCTGATAACATGCTCCTATAGCTAGAAGACCCAAAAAACTCCACCAGAAGAGCTGGGCACTGTGGTGCATGCCTATAATCCCAGCACTTGGGAGGCTGAGGTAGGAGGATCGCAAGTTCAAAGCCAACCTCAGCAATGGCGAGGCACTTAGCAACTCAGTGAGACCCTGTCTCTAATAAGATACAAAAAAGGGCTGGGGATGTGGCCCAGTGGTCGAGTACCCTGAGTTCAATCCCTAGTACCAAAAAAAAACCAAAACCAAAACAAACAAACAAAAAAACTCCACTAGAAGACTTCTAGAGCTGTTTAACAAATTCAGAACAGACATTTCTCAGAAGAAATACTGCCGGGGTCCAGCCCTAGCAGGGTCGGGGGTCTTCCTGGTCCAGGGGATGTGACGGGGTAAACAGCGTTGGTGATGGATGGACAACAACCACACAGACTCACAGGCCAGTGCAGAATGCTGACAAGTTTATTGAGTTCACACACAGTTTTTATACATTTTTTAAAGTATAACATGCCAAGAATGTAGTTAACATAAAACCCATAGAATTCCTAGTACAGAACAGGCTTACTGGGAAAAGTGATTGTATAAGACAATAACATCCCCACCACATCCCCTACTATTGTTCTGATTTAATATCTAAGCTATGGACGTAATAAGCAAAGTTGATCTTAAGTTTCTATTTCATCATAAATGCTCTTGACATAGTGCTTAGCTGTGGTAAACAAGCTAGACTCTTAACTCTATTAGCCTAAGTTAAACTTTAAGTTCAGGCTGGCAAGAGGGCAGTGATCTCAGCGGTTTCCTTGGCAAATTTCTTTGTAGGTAATTGTTATATTGTTTAGTAAAGTAAATCTTACTAGAAAGGGATCGCAGGCACCAAAAGAACTTTTCCCCATGGGGTCTCAGTAGTAGGAAGCATTATAATTTTATTCTGTTTCTGATTACTAACAGTGAGACTATGTACTTTTTGCAAACTCATGACTGGAGAAACAGGTGGCTCTGTGACTGTTCTCACATATAACAATACATGTTTATAACAATCACCCCAGGAAGAAAACACATCATACGGTGGCAGAAGATTATTTTACTGTTTGTGGTAGGGAAGGGGTCATGGTTCCTAATATTTTATTAATATTCTCAGAAAATGCTGTAGTATTCCCCTCACCCCCAGCAATCACCACTAGAAAATAGTATAAGTATATATTATTAAGAAGATATTGCAGAAAAGGCACCAGAGCCCAGAGGCATACATCTGGCATTATCTCAAGATGATGAGTCCTTGCAAACATCATTCTCCCAGTGGATCCTTATCAAACACTGGTTGGGTTGCCAGGTGCCCCCTGCAAAATACAAATGGCAAGCAAATATATGGAAAAAAAAATTCAACCTCATTAGCAATTAGGGAAATGCCAATCAAAACTACCCTGAGATTTTATCTTATTCAGTCAAAATGGCAGTCTTCAAGAAAACAAACAATAATAAATGCTAAAAGAAGATGTGGAGAAAAAGGAACACTTTTACATTGTTGGTGGTGTTGTAAATTAGTATAACTATGGAAATCAGTATGGGAGTTCCTCAGAAGACTAGGAATAGAACCACCATGTTACCCATACCACTTCTCAATATTTATCCTGAAGAAGTAAAGTAATCATAATACTGTGATAACATGCATACATGTTCATAGCAGAACAATTCACAACAGCCAAATTATGAAACCAGCCTGGGCGTCCATTAACAATTGGATAGATTTTTTAAAATGTGGTTTATATTTACATGTAATTTTATACATTCATAAAGAAAAATGAAATTAGGTCACTTGCAGGAAAATCATTGGAACTAGACACCATTATGCTAAACAAAATAAGCCAAACTCAGAAGGGCAAATGTCATGTTTTCACTGATACGTGAAAGCTAGAGAGGAAAAAGGAAAAGAAAGGTGGAGGGTGGGGGTGTCTCATGAAAACTGAGGGGAGATCAATAGGCAAAGGAAAGGGATCGGGGGATACTAGATGGAAGGGGAGGGAAAGGGGAAACACTGGAGAATGATATTGGTCAAATTATAATGCTATAATATTGTGTGCATGTATGAATATGTAACAACAAATCCTACCATTATGTACAACTACAACACACCAATAAAAAAAATATGGAAAAAAGTGGTATTTTTTCCTCTCCTCCTGCTGGAAGCCTGAGGGGATATTTCTCTAATGTTTATGTGTATTGTCCCTCAAATCTTGGAGAGAGAAGCTTGCTTGCTCTTTAAGAAAAAGGTAAGCTTGCTCTTATCTCTCCTATGGATCCAAGAAGAGTTCCTTTTTTTCCACCTGTTGAGCATTTTACTTGTCAGCACAGAGTAATGACTTCCAATCTCGCTACACGTAGAACTAGACACTGGAAGTCTTTTGATGTAATTCTTTTTCAACTCTGTTCTCTATATTTTTGTATATGTGAAAAAAATGTAATTTTTTTCCAAGCACAGTGGCACACGCCTGTAATCCCAGCGGCTCGGGAGGCTGAGGCAGGAGGATTGTGAGTTCAAAGTCAGACCTCAACACAACAGCAAGGCACTAAGCAACTCAGTGAGACCCAGTCTCTAAATAAAACACAAAATAGGGCTGGGGATGTGGCTCAGTGGTCGAGTGTCCCTGAGTTCAATCCCTGGTGCCAAAAAAAAAAAAAAAAAAAAACTGTAATTTTTATAGATAAGAAAATAGAATGAGAAATTTCATTAGGAGCACAAGAAAGCACAAACCAGTACACCTTTTCAGTGTGCCCCATAGCAGCTATTGTAAACAGTGTTGACAACCAATATGACCTTAAGGGAGCATTATGTTAACTAATATTTGTTAAGAAGGAATTTATATTATAGGTGATTATCCATAAAAAAAACACAGAATCACAATTTTTTCCCCAAAGATATTGGAGTTAAGAGCAATAAAAGAAGAAACTGATTGGAGGAGATTCCATGACATTCCTCTAAATCTGCAAAATAATCTTGTACAGTGAATCACAGCACTTTGGGCATGTCTAACTTATAGAGGTTGCGTCTAGAAATTAAAAAAAAAAGAACAAAAGGAAAAGAAGATATTTTTAGCTAGACTACTAGAGAAGTCCAACTGTATGTAATGTTGCAAGTTTAGCAGATAAAAATACAGGCTGCCTAATTTTGAATTTGGATAACTACAAATATTTTTTCAGTATAAGTATATCCTACTATAAAGATACCCTCAGAACTCAGAAATTCACTCGATCCATGGAATGTTCTGTTAGGAAGTGGTATAGAATAGTAAGAAAATAAATGAATAAATAAATAAAACAATAACCAAAAAAAACAGGATTTGGCTGTCTGGCCCACTGGAGTTTGAACTGCAGCTCTCTAGCTGTGTGACTCTAAGCCAAGTGCTTAACTTCTATGAGTTCCATTTCCCATCTCTTAAAGGAGAATAATAATACCATCTTATAAGAGTAACTGAAATAGCATGTGTATGGCTCATAATAGTAATTATGCAATAAATAACTGTTAAAAATCAACTTATTATTGATGATAGAGCTTGGTGGTAGAACACTTTTCATAGAATGCCTTTGGTTTGATTCCCAGCACCAGAAAAAGAAAAGCAATTTAACAATTATTGAATATTGAATGCTTCATCTGATTCTCCCTTTACTAGGTTTGGGAATATATAAATTCATAAAATATGACCTCTTGTTCCAAAAGACCTTGGGTTTTTGTTTGTTTGTTGTGGGAGATATTTATCAACCATATAGGCAAACTACCATGGCACAACACCAAATGTTCTCTGAGAGCTTTGTGCAAAAGATGTGGCCAACCAGTTGCTCAGAAGTCAGCAGTGGGACTCCATTCTGGCACATCAGACACCAGATGCCCTGGCTTCCCATTCACAGACCCCCCTGATCTCGCCTGGAATACCTTTGCTGCTGTATGTTCTGTCCCTCCCTCTACACATAGACTGTGCTCACATTCCCCTTGGGGTGTGTCATATTTAGACATTATAATCAGATGATTTTGCTCATACTGTTCCCAGCAGGCCTTCTCCTTCTCTGCTTGTCAAAATCCAATCTAATCTTTGAAGTTTAATACAAAATGTACTTCTTTTGCCACATTTTCCCAGTTGGCCTCACTCAGAATTAGTCTCTTCCTCCTCTATTCTACCAAGTAGATTCACTTACACCACCACTGTGGAATATGAATGTACTGGCTTTAGTTCTTAGCTATTTTGTATCCGTCTGCCCCTTGCAATCCATGGGCATGGAGAGGGACACAATTTATTCATTTTTGTGTCACCTGCACACATAGCATGTGGTACATGTATAGTAAATGTGCATGGTGCCTTTCCAAGTGGAATTAGCCCATTATTTCTATGAATGCAAGTAAATAAATCATGAAAGTAAAACATTTTCTCAGGAAAGTGCCTGAAGGTAAGGTTTTTAATTCAACTGAGACCTGAAAACTTGACACATTTTTTTTCAGGTGCCCTAGAATTGCCAAGACAACATACTTCAGTGTAAATGGAAAGACAGCAAGTATACATTGTAAAAAGAAAATAAAGGATATTGCATAGCAATGTGTAAAGTTCAATCTTGGTTTTATAAAAATAAATATTTTACATACTCATATGTACATATTAGGTTATGTGTGGGAAAAAACTGAAAAATATATGCTAACCTATTATTGCTGGGAGTAAAATTATGAAAGTTTACCCCATCTTAGCTATAGACTGCTACAGTATTTAAATGCATACAATAAGTAGGTGTTAGTTTAGTAAGCAGAAAAATATGAACTATTTTTTAAAATATATTAATACCCAAGGAGTTAGATCATTGAATCTTTTGTTCATTGTTATTTCCATGTTAAAGATTTTAATTTTGTTTGGTATAAAAATAAGACCTTTCTTAAAAATAAGAAAGTGGTAGTACTTCTATTTTTAATGTTTAAAAAAACATTTCCTATACCTTTCTTCTCTTCTGTATATGAAAACCAAAAGAAATAGTAACTTTGCATCATAGTATTTAGTTTAATATTAAAATTTTTTAAAAAGGTGAACCACAAATATTTCCTAAGTTTTCTTCCTGTCTCTATACTTAGGCAATTTTGGGGGGGATGGGGTCGACTCTCTTGCATGTTAGTTGCAAATTTTTCTCTAATACTGTACATAGTGACTCAAGTGGAAACCAGTCAGGTGCAGTATTGATTTAGCAGAGCGGCAAAGAAGACACACTTCAACATTTCCTTCTTCCCTTGGGAAGGTGAAGAAGAACTTGATTCAACCTGAAGTGGTGTAAACATTCTGAGATGAAACCCCTTTTCACATGTGTGCTACCAAACAGAATTGAGTTAAGGAAGCTAACCATGCTCTCAGAGTGAAAGCACATCTCCAGTGTATAAGTGTACAACTGTTCAGGGCACAGGGCAGAGACACAAGCCTGGGGGAGTGGAGGACATGCCTTCTGAGCTGGTAAGGAAATTAAAAATAGCGCCAGCACTATCATTCATCAAATGCGGCTCTCAATACTTAAGGGATCGCTGAGAAAGTGAAAAAGGAAGCATATCTCATCTTGAAACGTCCTTGAGTGTTCAGTGTTTAATTTTATTTTGGGAACCTCTTGATCTTGGACCAGCTGGTAAGAAAAAGCCTTCCTCTTCTAGCTTTCTTGGAGAGAACTAAATGATTGGTGAACTCAAACCAAAACTGAGATAAGCAGCAATCTTTGTTCCCATTTTAGGATTATGGAGAATCAACATTACAAAGATAAATGGTCCTTCCTACAAAAGCCAGAGGAATAAATAAAATTGAGATATGGGACTCTGAGTTTCTGTATTTCAGAAAAGTTATAGAATTGCTAGGTTATTTTTTATTTCCCACAAGCATGATTTTTCTCAGAGTATTCCTTTTATTCATTCTTTCTTTCTTCTATTCATGTGTTCATCTGTTGACTTGATGAATGCATATTGAACATTCACTGTGTCCACACTGCTATGTACTCATCATAGTACAAGTTCACAGATGCTTAGCATCTGGGGACATTGTTAATATGCTTCTGCTTCTACTCAAACAAGAGGAAGGAGTGGACCCTACCCCTTCTCCCATGTGTTCTGTCTGCCAGCTCTCATTTCTGTCTGCATTGGATGTGTCTCTGGTTAGCATTCACCTTTAATTAATTACCTTTAATCTTCATGAACTGATTCAACAAGGACTACATGTAAATTAGTAGTCAATCTCACTTTGAGGCTCTCTCAAAGAGAAAAAAAAATTAATACAGCGATTCATAAGCTTTACTATATATTAGATACACCTAGAAGTTTTTTTTTAATCCCAGAGACAATCTGCATCCATACTGAATAAATCAGAATATCCAGGAATGAAACCAGGTATTGTTGTTTTTTTTTTTTAACAACTCTGCAGTTGATTCCAATGTGCAGCCAAAGTTGAAACCCAATGTTTTAATGAACTTAATGCAGCTGTATCCTTGCATCTGAAAATTATTTTTCATATTCCCTAGGGTTTGGGGTTTTGTTTTGCTTTATTTATAACAGCTGGATGCTAGGATTTTGTTTGTCATCACTGGTGTTTCATTTCCCAAAGATCATAGATATAGCTGTTATTACCAGAATTTGGAGTACAATACCAATCTGGGAGAGTCAATGACACACATCAAGACTTCTAACATTTTTGCTGTTGCTTTGACAATGATGATGATGATGATGATGATTTTACCTAAAGAGTCTTGTGGGGAAAAATCCCCAAACATCTATAGAAATTTAGCCTACAAATCTCTACAAATATGGAGGCAAAAATGCAACAACGACATCATTTAGAGGAGAAAAGCTAGCCTCCCCCAAGTGCCCCTTCCTTTTATAACACTAAAAGGCAAACAGAAAAGAGCAGAAAAACTTCAAGTAATTACTGAATTATAATTTAAAGACTAGAATATGTGGGGGAGACAGTTTGAAATCTCTAAAAAGCTTCATTTTCCCTTTTGTGAGCCTAGATTTACTTCTTAGGGCCTTATTTTTTAATAACCCAGTTTTTTATACAAACACCTCAGCAAAAAAAAAAAGTTAGGCCCCAAATTACCTATTACAATCACTTATTTTTATTGATGAAAGTGAGGGAGGGCTACATCTTACTTTTCACCAAAAAGTATACAATAAAGGGTAAGTCAATGTTGGAAGCAATGGAAGTCCACGTAGAAATTATGCCAAGTCCAATAAAGAAAAATAAAAATACTGCGTAAACTGTATTCATACATGGTGGATGTTGTTATAACCCTATCTCAAGTCTTATGATTAAGCAACCAAGTTTATACTTCTCAGAAGATTTCAACATTTTGTTGATATTTTCAATTCTTAAATATTCAACAAAATATAGATATACCCACCAACTAGTGCAAGAGATAAAACATAAAAGATACATTAAACCCCTCTACCTGCCACCTCAGATCCCATTTATTCTCTCTCTCTCTCCCTCCCAAAGAATATATTTATCTTGAATTCAGAGCTTATTTTTAGATTAATTTTGTTATATGTTCATTCTGTTTAGACTTTGAACAATATAATATTGTTTTTAATGTTTTAATGTACATAAGTGGAGTTACTATGTATACTTCTACAACTTTCCACAAAAGTGGAAAACATGAGATTCATTTATGTTGATATTCATTTTTGCTTCTGTAGACTATTTCATTGAATAAATTATATCACTAGTTTATATTTTTAATGGTTTGTGTTGCTGTCCATTTGTGTGTTTTTACCAGACAATAATTCAGGATAACAAAGCTGCAATGCCCATTTTCACTCTCATATGGTTGAGTGAAATTAATAAGCCATGGAATATATAGAATTTCATCTCCACTATATATTGTCAAATTGATCTAAAAATCAGGCTCCCCACAAATGTATCCTCCCACAAGCACTGAATGAAAGCTCCTAATTTTAATTTTCTGAGTGATCTAGAAATTCTCTTTAGCAAAGCCTAGCCACCAAATTACTTAAATGAGAATCATTATGAATGGCATTCTTATGATACATAACATCACTCCATGCTTCATTGCTAAATTCAGACCTTAGAGACTCTGGGCCTTTCAAAGAAAGACAACTGGGTAGGTGTTACAGGATCATGCATATTTTTTAAATTTTTTTACTTTTATTTATTTACTTTAGTTGTACACAATGCAATGCATTTATGTTTACGTGGTACTGAGGATCGAACTCGGACTGCGCACATGCTAGGCGAGCGCTCTATCGCTGAGCCACAACCCCAGCCCCTCATGGATATTTTTTAAATTCCAAAATCACTGTAGATAAAATTTGAATTTGATGATTAAGTAATTGTACTCATAATGAAACACTTTATAGAACAGTCTTATTAGTAGATTATGACTAAGAAAAGAAGATCTAAGATCCATTCTGTTTGTTAGTCATTAAAATTAATGATTGGAATAAATTCCACAAAATGCATTTATTTTTAACCTGAGAAGAAAGGGATAAAGCCATTCTTGAGTGAAACTGAAAGAATTATATGATTTGTGTTAAGTGGGCTTCAAGGCTGACAGGCACCTACCCAAACTATGGAAAGTAAAGGTTAATAGCAATGTTTAATTATTTTCCATTAAAATTGATGTGTATTTCTAAAGGCTGGCAATTGTGTAAGTCTCAGCACAAAACTAGCCCTCGGTTTCATGAGGAAAAAGATCAAGCAATCATCTTGTTTATTCCTTCATCCTCTCATTCAAAAAAATTACATTTGTGTAGAAACTTTTGTGAGAAGACACGCCACAAAAATAATTCCACTCACATACAAGAGCTGCTTTAGATAGTCTCTGTCCTTCATGCCTAAAGAAATATTTACAGTTTAAGGGAAGAAATAAAATCAGAGAACATGCTGGCTCCTTCTCCACACCCCAACCAGAAGGTCTTTCTCCCTTTGCCAGGACATCTTGGGTTTCCAGACTCACAAGTGCAAGGCCACACAGATGGTCTCTGTACACTACATGGCAGAATCCAGTCTTAAAGCTGCAGAAATGACAAGAATATTCATACGTCCCAAAAGACTATAATTGAGGGGAAAACCTAAGACAAGTGGGATTTAACAATTACTGGACTCAGATACAGGTTCAATTGGAAAGTTTATGGCACTTCGCAGGGAACTATGTGACAAGCTTTACAATTCGAAGACGTTTCCTGAGTGTTCACACTTAAAATTCTCTCTCTGTGTAAGACCTTTCAGATTCTGTTTGCCAAAGAAAAAGAGAGTAAAATGTAAGACCAAAAGTCACATTGTAACATTGCAGGCTGGCTAGGAGCTGAGGGACCTCATGCTATTTATTCAGCCATGTTGTACTGCCCTTTCCAATCCCAAATTCATTCTTGCTTCTAGAAGATTATTGAAATGGGACTTGTGAGATACACAGTCCATTTTAACAAACAGCAATCTAATTCTTGCTTTACATGTTCCAAGGAAGGGAGGAAAAAGACACCTTGCCAGCCAGCATTCAGGCTGAAGTACTCTGAAGCTTCAAGAATTCTAACAGGTAAAAGGCAGCAGGAGAGTTTCAACATATACAGTGTGGATGTGTCAGAAGTCACATCTTATGAGTGTTTTCATCTGTTCGTTTGAAAGGCTGTGGTCTGAATGGTCCCGTGGGGCTCACCTCCAGGGCAGCCAACGTTTTTACTCTGTGAAGAATCCCACTTAATGAGAATCAATACGTGTGTTTGGTCTTGACTACAAATTTTCCATCAGAAGCTGAAAAGGTGGCCGCTGTTGCTCCATTTGGTCTTCTTCCTGACGTTCACGGTCCCAACTTCCTCCATATCAGAAAAGTTCGTGATTTTTGATGTAGGGGGTGGAAAAACCACAGAATGTATCAGGCAGATTCAAAAGCTAAAGGCCTCAAGTTGAAATTTTCAATTCAGAGGAACAGGTGTTTCTTATGTTTAAAACCTGGTTTACAGGAATGAGTGTTCCCTTTGTGCTATTCCCTCCTCCAAACACAAGGCCTGAGGCTGCTTGTCCCTTGAGAATGCCTAACGTACCATAGGAGGCCTCCTGGAGACATGGATACTGTCCTGGGACAGAATTAGAAAAACTTGACTAGGACAAGAGGAAGCAAATGCACTGTCAGCCATGGGCTATTCTTGTCCTGCAGTTGCTGCTCACCCTCAAAGTGGAGACAACCACATTGATGGTATCTGAAGCTCCTAACAGTCTTGAAAACAGGGTCCCTCTGTCCCTTTGATCCCATCCAATGTCATTTGTTTTTCTTTGGAAGGCAGTACTGCTTCTTTTCCTTGTTGAAATTCCTGTATAACACTTATTTGGGAAACATACAAAAATCTTTAGCATAAAGCGAGCATATAACCATCAGCCCCTTCAGGTACCATCACTACTCCCCCTTCTCTCCAGAGATAACCGACATCCTGTCCTCTAAGGCCATCAGTCAGTTTCACTTGGCTTTGAACTTTATACAAATAAAATTATACAGAATATGTTGTCTTTTGTGTGAGTTTTTAACTCAACCTTATGTGAGATTGATCCATCTTGTGTACCTGTCATTTGTCCATTCTTGCTGCTGTGTAGTATTCCATTGTATGAATATACCTTACTATATTTATCCATTCTACTCTTGGTAGGCATTTGAGTTGTCTCTCATTTTGCACTACTGAGAGCACTATTGCCAGAGATGTTTATGCACATCCTTACGTACATATGCACACATTTTTGTAGAGTGAATGCCTAGGAGTGGAATATTGGCTTTTAAAATATGCACGTTTGGTATTTTTTCTTAATCCTTTTGAGTTGGAAGATGTTTTCCACGTTATTCTTATAAAAATATCAGTTTCCAAAAGCTTCTTTTTCCAGTTTGCTATTGGAGCTCTATATAAATACGACAGAACACTTGTGGGCTACAGGGCAGGCACTGTCCTTGGGCATTTGCGCTTTCGACTCTCCTTCTCAGGAAGTAACCAAGGAGTCCTGATAGTCTGACCAATCACAGACTGTTCTCTTACCACCACAGCCCCCTTTCTTGAGGTGGCCTCTGTATCCTGTGCCCTTCCATGCCACCATCTGGGATTTTCTGTCCCTTTCATGCTCCCCTCTTGCCAGAATCACATACTACAGTATCAGAATTACACAATGAAGCAAGCTCTGAGCAATTTTAATCACTATAAATGTTCTTCCTTGAGAAACCCTACACCCCCAGCTCTAAGGGAAGCAGCATGCTAACCATGTGAAGAATCGCGCTGACTCCATTTCCACACGGCTTACTATCTCCTTGGCAAGACAAGATTCCTGAGTACTGGCCCCAGCTGTAGCTCTGGATGTGGCATGACCCCTAACAAGGTAACTCTAAGAGCAAAAGGAGAAAAATAACACCAGTCTCCTACTTACACAAGGATTGGATTTATTGAGTGTTGCAAAAACAACACTGCTTAAAAACTTAGTGATGAAAGAAGTGTACGCGTTTTAAAAATCATCTTTGTTATCCAGTTCCAGTCTTTTATCAAGCTTGCACTTAAGTACCCATCTATTCTGAAGAAAAAATAGTTTCATAACACATTTTGGAGAATTCTAAATCCCTAGTTAGTAAGTTATTTTTAACTGAAAACCCTTCCACTCATCCTTGTTAGTCTCTATTAAGAACAGCTACTGACTATTGTCATTATAGTGACACTTTATATAATTAAGCCACATATTTTCCTTCATTAGACTGAATAATGCTACAGCCCTTGGGTTCTAGTAGTTGAATCTTCTCATCTCCATCCTCCCCATTTAGCTATCCAAGATCATCTTAATGCTCAAATTTGGGAACTCTAAACTGTATACTTTCATTATAATTAGACAGTACCAAAGCTCATAACATCACTTCCTCCATTTATTCATCCATTCCATAAAAATATGTAGGTTTTTTTGAGGTTACTATGACTTGGGTACCAGAGACTCAGTGGCAAATAAGAGTCCCAATCCCAAGGAGCTCTTTTCCTAAATGTACTAGAAAACAAATGAAAACTAAAAATTATAAAGGACATTTAAAAATGTGCATGTTAGATTAAATAATGGCCAAAAGACTTTAAAATAGCATGATTAGGTCAGGTTTTTCTGAGGAGATAACACTTGGAATAAAATCTGAATGATCTCAGGTGGCATCCAGGAAATAATGTACAAGAAAAATGTTCCAAGAAGAGGCTACAGCAATGACAGACCTGAGGAGGGAAGGTCAGTTTGATTAGAACATGACCTGCAAGATGAGAGAATCAAAACGGACTTCAGGGAACCATGGGGACAGAGCAAACCCAGCCTTGTTGGCCATCACTGTTTCATTTCATAAGTTCCCTATATGGCGATTTCATTAATGACTAATCACATGCATAAGCTTTTCTCTGGATTTTAAGTGTCAGGTTCATGGTGCGCTGGTTACTGTGCACTCTTCCAATTTGTAATTCCCAGTACACACAAGATCTCAGACATTGGCATAATTGAGGTACAATACTCGTAGTTTTTCAAATGTAATTAAATGTCCTTCCTTTAGCCAGTAGGCAGCAGAACTTAAGAGCTTAGGGTTTAGCTTGCATCAAAACTGGACTCTATTTCTGTTTTTGACATTTTACCATTATGTTTAACTATCACATTGCTTTGCCAAAGTCTTATTTAATCTAGAGAAAGGAAAAGGTAATACCTACCTCAGAGCTATGAGGATTAGGGGAGACAATACACATGAACTCTCAATAGATGACCATTAATAATAATGATACTTTGCTAAAAGGAAAACCCATGAAACTTTTCAGTAAAAAAAGAGATATTGGATCTCACCGTATCATTCCTCTGATTTTATATTTAAGTCTCTCTAAATCTAAGATAATCATCAGTACTCACATAGCTAAATAGTAAACCAGATCTCCCTAGCCAATATTCTAATAGAGGAATAATTCAGCCATTCACCACTTGCCTTAGCTCTGAGGTTCAGCTTTATGAAACATTCTCTGAACCAATCATGAATGCAATCTGATTCCTGATGAGGCAAATTGAAACTGGAGTGGTGAGTGGCTTAATAAATGCTACTTACTAGGTCTTGAAAATTTCAGAACCGGAAACTACTTTTTGTTCAATTTGTTAAGGGGAAAAAGTTAATAAAAAGATGTGATTTCCATATAGCTCTCATCCACCTAATGGTGTTTGTGATGTTCAGACAGTTCAGCTAAGGAAATAAACTATAAGCAAAAGAGCTTGGGTAAGCAAATTTATTGGGCATAGTAGAGGTGTCAACTAAGGGCTAAAATCAAGAGGAGGATCTGTTGTGACCTGGAATGAGGCCACAGCTTCAAGTGCTTACCCCGGAAAGCTTTCAAGTAGTTATCTCACACACAAACTGAGCTATGTACATACAAAGAAAAAAGTATTCTGTGCCTTAAATGAGGCTTTAACAAGTTGACTTTTTAATTTATTTTTTTATTTGTTTGTTTTGGTTATACATGACAGCAGAATATTTTTGACATATTTATACTTATCTATTTTTTATTATTAATATATTTAGATAAGCAAATGATAGTCAAGGAAGGAAATATACACATACACACACACATAAAATAAATTAATTCATAATTCTACGCCTCAAAAATAACTATTTTCAATATCTTGGTGTTTATACACATGCACAGAGGTTAACTCACACACCCAAGTTAATTCTGATTTAGCTTAAAGAGATATGTCAAAGGGAAGGGATAAAAGCTTTTAAATGTAATTTAGCACCTCATTATGCCAAAAAAAGTGGTCTTACAAATAAAAAGATTTTATATCAAGAATTTTAAAATTTCATGAGTATTGTGTACTAAGTACTAACCAAAAAGCTCCTTTTTTTTTTTTTCTTCAGGGATGTACAAAGGGTTTATGACAACAGATTCAACTCTAATTCTACCAGACTTTATGAGAAACCTTTAATGGTCCCAATCTGCAGTAAATGCAAAATAAATGTCAATGCTCTTCAGGAATTATTGTGTACACACACAAAAAAAATTGATTACATGGGCAAAATGATTGGTAGGAGGTAAGAAAACACAATGAATTACTGATTCTGACCAGGTCAATACTCCTCTTCTCCAATGCTTTTCCTACAAAGTGAAAATAACATTTCTTAACTCCTCCTTCCTAAGAGCATGATACAGGCAGGTAAAATCTGTTATACACTTTAACCTTATACTCTTGAGAGTTTTAAAAGATGTGGTCACCTATTTGATATTTCTTTCTGCTGGATAACAGTTTTCTACTTTACTTTGCAAGCACACTCTCAACCAAGAATATGAGTTTTAAAATTTTCAGGCTCTCTCTTTCTCCCCTGTCTAAAAAGGACAACTGATACAGCCACTTTCAATCTGCCTTTTGATTTTTTTCCCTTCTAAAAATTATTTTCTAGTTTGCTTTAATATTTCCTGATACAAATATTACTTTTATTGTATGTAGCAACTTCCATTATGGTGTGTCATGCAGATACCACTTTCTTCTTTTTGCCTGGAATCCTCTCCCCCATTCTTCATCTATAAACTCCTTTCTTCCTTTGGTTCTCAACACAATTAGCCTTTCCTTAATGGTTGCCTTTGCTGACACCTACAAGTCAATTTTCCCAACTCTGTGTTCTCTTAACCCTATTAGAATAATCCTTTAAGCATTTACCTCATTTCTCCAAGAGAACTGGAACTAAATCTGACTGTTCACTTAGTAATACACAGCATACAAGTGTATAGGTCTAGTATCTACCATAACATATGACTGGTTTATAACTGGCAATCAATATGAGTGTGGTTGCCTAGTGAGTGGTTAATATTGTCAGACTGTGATCTGGACTAATGACATGAAGAAATACTTGTTCCTTCATTCCTTGGGCCAACATTTCTAAATAGAAGAAAAGTATTTTATTTTAGCCCAAAATGAAACAGATTAATGCGTGGCAAAGCTTAACCATGTGGTAAACTTCATGGTAAAAGAAACATGATGAGATTAGATGACAGAATATGATGGGCCACCTTTACTCATGAATTTGTCCCTTCTCTGCCATTCCCCTGTGCTTTGGTAAGCATCTTAAAAAAAAACTTATACAGAAAATGGTACAGTTAAGCATGAGGAGAACTTAGAAGATCTGGATCTGGCATGTCAGCTGTCACTAAGGACACGAATCCTCAGCTGTTGCCCTTTTTTCCCCTTACAAGTAAGTCTTGTCACATAGCCCCACATAAAGGAGGGGAATCAAGAGAAATTTCAATTTGATTCTGATTGCCATATTAAGTGACTCAGAATTATAGTTTCAGAAAGTCCCTAAATTATTTCTTGGAGAAATGTAATTTCTGCGTATAACTAATAATATCTGTGTTCAGTAGAACTAACCATTTCAAAAAGACCTCGGAGCTATAAACCGTGAATATGTTTAGACCCTCCGTCTATCACATACCTGACCCAAAACACAAGAATGATGACTATGTAGGAAGGAGGTTGTACATCTCTTTCCTTTGAAATCTGAAGCTGAATTATTTTCTACATTGGTTTTTTTTGTTGTTGTTTTGCTTTAGTTCTTGATTTTTATACAAATAAGCTTTTATTTTAGAGTACTTTTGGGATAACAAAAAAAGTTATGAGAAAAGTTCAGAGTTCCCATGTATTGCACACCAAATTGGTTCTACTGCTAATGTCTTATATTAGCACAACTTGTTTATGATTACTAATGAACCAGTACTGATACATTGTCTTTGGCCAAAGTCCATGCCCTGTTCAGATTTTTACCTAATGTCTCCTTTTTATTCCAGAATACCATCTGTAGCACCAGATTACATTTACTCACCAAGTTTCCTTATGCTCCTCTATGCTCTGAGAATTTCTCAGATTGTCTTTTTTTTTTATAACCTTGACAATTATAAGAAGTTCTTGTTAGATATTTTGTAGAGCACCCTTTGGTTTGGGTCTGACTGGTGTTTTTCTCATAATCAGACTGGGTTTCAGGTTTGGGGTATCAAATGCTACTTGAGCTACATGTTCAAGGTTAACATCCACAATATTGTCATGTTGGTAGTATGTACCCTCCATATGATCAGAATAGCACTTTAACTTTGCAGTTTCTCCTTTCAAGAAGAAAATTATACACCAAAATATTTTATGTAAAACACAAGAAAATATTCATATAATATGTAAAAATGAATGTATCCTATAAGTTTTTACATATGGTAAATATAAGATATATAAACTTATGTATATGCATAAACTTGTGATATATATTCAAATAACAAAGGAATTTAGGGATATAGTACAATCAAGCCATTTGCCCCCTTAATATAAAAATAAAGTGTTCCAATCCCAAATTTTGAGTATTTTGAGTTGTTAAGATGGAAATTATTGCTCTTTGGTGACATTACTAGTATAAAACATATTTTATGTGAATGGATTAATCTATTTTATTGTATCAATTTCTTTTCTGAAGGTAAGGTGGATTAAAATATTTTTTCTCATAAGACATAAAGCTCTTTTACCTGTCAACCCTGCTCTATATCTTAGGAGATTTCTGCATAGGAATCAAAGTATTATTACAGATTGTGAATTAAAGCAAGAACATATCTGTGGCTCAGTAACTGCAGAAAATTTCAATCTATCCTTTGAAAATCCAAAGGAAAACAAAGTGGTGGACAAATTTCTGCTATTTATAAAAATAATGTTCATATTATAGACATAGCATTATTTTTAACTACATTCTAATTACTTAAATATGGGAGGGAACTAATCAAAAAGCTTTTCCTTAAGCCAAGTACAGAAAGACAAGCACCACATGACATCAGTCATACATGGAATATAAAGTTGGTCTCTTGTTGAAACTGAGAGTAGAGAGATGGCAGAAGCCGGGATGTGTGTCAGGGAGGGAGGGATGTGAACTAAGCTGCCGGTGGATGGGGGTGAGAAGTTCTAGTGCGCTCCTGCTGACTAGATGTGTGCCCTACAACTCATAAGGCTAGAAGAATGGATTCCAAATGTGTTCACCATGAGGAAATGATGAAGTTGGAGAAGACAGATATGTTTCACCTGATTGCCAAATGTATACATGTATTGAAACAGCACATGGTATTCCATTGATAGGTACAATTTTTGTACTTTTATGTACCAGTTAAAAATAAATTTAATTTAAAATGTTAAACATAAACTTCCCTTAACATATGTGAATTAAATAATTCATTATATTAGTCCACCACATAAGGAAAAGACTGATGAACTATGGGTTAGTTGTAATTTAGGTGGATTATTACTAATATGAGCATTTTAAACTCTCCTGGTTCTAATATACAGAAAGAGTGAGTTTCTCTGAGTTGGAGAAATGCTTTCATACCATACCAACAGAAAGTAGCTGATGAATCTGTATCTTTAAACACAACTATATTTAAAAATTAGAATATATAATATGTATGGTTATACATATGTATTTGTATATGAGTATATGCATGTGTATGTGTATACATATCTATACACTTATACATGATTTGTAAACTTGCTCTTTTAAAATCCTGAAGTAATTGTTCTAATTAATAACTTGTTTATATTAATTAATTAAATAGCTCACTAATATTAAAAGGTGAGGGTGGTACTATGCAATCAATAGCTTAGAACTGAGTATAACCCCCTCTCTGACAGAATTTGCCACTTGAAAAATTATAGAAGGTCCATTTTATCTGTCTCCCCAATGGGGATAAAAGATTTAGGTGATAGATAAATAATTAAATGTTATGCCATTTAGAAAGTAAGATGGATAAGTGTCTCCTTTGAAAGCTACTGTGCTGTTAGAAAAGTTGTTTTATAAGAAAGTAAATCTTGCTGAAATTTTTATCTAACTTGATATTTTTCAATAAATTCTAACATGAAAATTAAATTATAGGAAATAGTTTTGAGTTCTTTTTCTTTAGCATAGAGTATATTATGATTAGAGAATCAGAGTTTGTGCTCCCTAGAAGGGAAAACATTTTAAGATTTGAAAAGCTTTCCTTCTACGTAGGCTTTTTATTTTTAAACCTCGTCACCTCTTTGCTGACCAACAATTTCTTGCAACTTATGGCCAGGAGGGAGGAGCATGGGAAAAGGAGCTGGGTGAAAGTTGGTGACACTCCCTGCCAAAATTCCAAGTTGAAATCGAATCCTTCAGTGAAGTTTCCTAGGCATGAGAAGAAAAAAAGAAAGAAAAAGATTTACAACTTCAACAGAACTGTAATTCTACCAAGAAAAACTATGTCAATCTACTTTGCTGTCACCAAAGGATCTGAAGCTGGCTTGGTCAGTCTTCTTTCTTCTTTATATATGGAGGTGGAAAAAAAAAATAGCAAGAGGAGTTTAAAAAAATTGATGAAGCCCTGACCCTTTAGATTCCATTTATAGTCTGAGCCGAATGCCATCCCCCTTGACTAGAGAACTGTCCAATCCAGCCGCATGTGTCAAGGTTCTGTTAGGCACTAAGTGAAATATATATGCAAGCCCTTATACCGTTTAGCACTCTGGGTCCACCTTCAAGACACTGGGCTGTGGATCAAGCAAACCACCACTCCTCTTCCAAGTATCATTTTGACAGGTTCTTTTGGAGGAGCTCCTTCTTTTTTTAACCCATCCTTTTAAACAAAATGGCACCAAAGAAGGACGTGAAGAAACCTGCTGCTGCCCCTGCCCCTGCCCCGGCACCTGCGCCTGCCCCAGCCAAACCCAAAGAAGAAAAAATCGATCTCTCTGCCATTAAGGTAACTAAAAGGGTGAATTGTTTAGTCACTGAAACATCTTTCAACAGTAGGAAACTCCAGGAACTTGCAAAGAGGTATATTTTTCATGGAGAGGAATGGTATTATTCAGTGAAATGGTAGATTTTGGAAGAAGAGAATCCTGCTTTTAAAAAAATTAAACAGTAGCATAAAATTTTATCATATGTGGTAATTATGCTTCCTATACTTTTATGTTCTCTGGCTTCCATTTTCCCCTAAATTATCAAAATACAATGAAAAGTATGTAAGTGTAAAGGTGTTGCATTTACGAATATTTAAACCAGCATTTTTTAAACAAAACCTCTGTGTAAACTGGATTCCTTATCTTAAAACTACATCAAAAGGAAAGTTTTAGCCTATGCTTGTTTTCAGAAGTTTAAAGACAGATGATGACCCAGTTGTCTGGGATGTATTTACTTGACAGCTGCTTTATTTCATCTGAGAAAGAATTTTTGCAATTCAAGTCAATTCCCCTTTCAGCTTTGCTTAATAAAATTTGATATGACACTAAATGGGATCTCAATGCAGAAAATTATGCACTCAAGTGTTTCAGTGACTATAACTGTCATCTTGTTTATTTATATACAGTATTTAATTCAGAATTTGTGAGTTGCTTCTAAATGAAACTAACCAAAATTATTATAAAACACGTTGGTTGTACAGTTTTTAGTGTATGTCTTTGAGTTTTTGCGTACTGATCTGGAACTAAGGAGAATGTGATTGATTTTTGTGTCAACACTTTGCTGTGATCTCAAAGTTCTCAGCTGCCAAAAGATGACCTGCTCTTGGAAAAATGATGGAATGGATGTGCCTGTTACTGCTGGGTGACTTGACCCATCAAATGTGCACCTTCTCCCTTTTCACTGGGCTCTCATTGGTCCAAAGGACAGTTTGAAAATCCTCATATAAGCAACTCGGCCTTATATGGAAAACTAATGAGTGAAAGTGCCTGTGAGGTAATATTTTCATGGAAGCCAAAAGTTCTGTATGTAATAAATCTGAATTTTACTAACTTAACACTTATTACTTGAAGCTATAATGCTGGACTACAAATAAACACTTCATTGCCTGTTTTAGTATAATAAGATTTTTCAAAACATCCCTGAAATAAAGGTTGAATTAGATCACCCTTGGATACATGTGATAAATAGATATAACATAATTTTATAACATTCTTATTAAATATAACATTTTTATATTTTGAAGTAGTAAAGTAGCACAAATATTTAATCTGTAGTTTTTAGGTATATGAAGTCATATTTAGAAAAAAAATGATCATAGATCTAATACTGACTAGGAACTATTCTTAATGAATATCCATTTAGGAGGAGAAATTCATGCCAGATCTTCTAATAAATATTTTTCTACCTTGAGGACTGCATGCATACAGTTCATTAAGAGAAAACCAAATTTTTCATTTATAGCAATCTTAGTTAATGTATCCTTACAGATGCACTCTGACTACATTAAACAATGAGTGTGATTATAGCCACTACAATAATTCTCATTGTTCCTCTCTTTAACTCTCCACTCCATAGTAACATTAGAAATATGAATCAGTGTCAAAACTATTCTTCTTTATATTTATTGTGATTTATAAGACTATTATCTCTTTGCATCTGGGATTATAAACTTCTGGAAAGGAAAAAAAAAATGTGTCTTCTTAAGAAGAAAATGAAGTATTCCACTAATGAAAACAGGCATTAATTTTCCTCCTTGAGGAACTATGTCAGAATAAGTAAATGAATAAAGACTTAGTTTGGCAGGTGAGAGATCTCCAAGAAAAGACAAAACATCACTTTTGCAACTCAGAAATTAAGCCAATTACTTGTCCTAGTCAACAGAGAGGTGACTGTTCTGAATCCTGAAAATTGGTTTATCCTTCCATCTATATTTGAATTAATCCTAGCATAAGGTAGTACAACCAAGCAAAAGAAGGAAACACTGCAGGAGAGTCCCTATAAAAGCATGGTGTGCTCCCTTGTCATTATTTCATTGCAGAACAAGAGATGTGATAGGCTCTGATAAGGGACACAAATTTTAAAAGAGCAGTTAAATAAATTTTGAAGAAACAGGAAGACATGACCCTTCATCTTTCATCCAAGGGGCCTTTTCCTAATGCAAAAAAGAAAAAAAATGTGAGAGGTAATTTAAATGCCTCCAACGATTTACATTCATCAGTATGAAATCAGGGCACATTTGGAGGGGTCCTGTAAGGGCCAAATAATGTGGTACAAGTTGAGAATTTTAAAAAATTAAATGTCATCCCATTGGTAACAGGGGTAATTAGAAACTACATTAAAACACTTCATGTTATGATGCTTTTAATCATTTAATCATATTCCTTGATATATTATTACCTTACATAAGTTATAAACTTTTTTCAAGCAGAGAAAATGAACTTTAAAGAAATTAAGAGCTGTTATATACATTCATTAACTGTCTGGAAACTTGATAAAGAAAAAACTTAATTGAGCTATAAATTTTATTCCATAAATCATGTAAAATTAGAAATCCAACTGTCCTTTGGACTTTGAGTAATGCTGAAGTTTACCTATGTTTTTATAGTAAAGCTATAGTAAAATTTAATTCCTCAATATTATTCCCAGCTAAGACCTATTTTCCATCTTAAAATACACCACATTTAGTAGCCACATATTTGACTCCTAAACTTTGAATAATCTTGGGTATTATTAACTAGTTTTTTACCAGTTTCTTAAATGTGATTTCCACTCTGATTTCCTGGTTTGTTGGTCCTCTGTTTGGAATGTTGACGTACAATCTTTGAAATTCTCTTGAGGGAAGGTTTATCTGACATCCTGTCCCCAGCGATTTTTCTATGAGTACCCTTTTCAAAAACAAAGTTCTGCTGATATTTGAACATTAAAGTTATTGTCTTTAGTGGTTCTAATCATTCTTTGCCTTCAGAGAACTGAGACTTAAGCCATAACACCCAGACTAAAAGAACACTGCCAGACAAAACCACCACCCTAGGAATTGAAACCTACCATCAGTTTAGTTATGGGTGCACACACAGGAATAAGTATTAGTTACAACCAAGTGAAATAATAGAAGTAAATACGTGACAAAATGACTACATCCTAGATTTCAAAAGATCATCAATATCTATCTAGATCTTTTTTTTTTTTCTATCTGGTTCTTTTGCATGATGCATGCATTAGCAGGTATGTCAGTATTGCTGTGAGGTGGGGACTTTGAGCCATATGTCTTATTGTGCTGCTTAAAGTTTAATTGTCATTGTACTCATCACTCAATCAAGTCATCCCTGAATAGACACTGCAAGCGATGTTACAAAAAGTGTTAAGGGACAGAATGCATTGACAGAAGCGCTCCTGAATAACAAATCTCAAAGCAACTATTGACCCTAGGCTTGGGAAGCCTTAAACTCAACTTAATGGATAAGGTATATATCTAGTGTTCCCAAGTATATATATTTCCTGAAAAGTATTCAGTGGAGGCAGATAGTTGTGTCTTTATGGTGACTTGTTTTGGCCCAGGTATGAAAATTTGTTGTGTTCATCCATAATAATTTTTTTCTCATTTCTAACAAGGCTAATGTAAACCTAATCCCATTAGAAGAATTCCTGGGAATGTTGGACGAAGATATGCTCCATGAAAGACTGAAAAGTATAAAGCTATTTGTATTAATAACAACCAACCCTCATTGTAAATTTATTCTGTGCCATATTATTTAACCCACACAACATTAAACATAGGTGTTTTTATCTTCACTTTCCAAGTAAAGAAACTCACAGTACATGATGCCCATGATCAAATATCTAGTTAATGATGAACCTAGGATTTAATCAGCACACCAAGCCCAGAGTTAACTGTTTTAACTATCCTAAGCTACCTCTGGTTTCTAAAGAGTTAGCTGCTGTTTCACAATACTATAAAAGAGACTCTTTTTTGGTGG
This sequence comes from Tamias sibiricus, assembly GCA_025594165.1. NCBI lineage: Eukaryota > Metazoa > Chordata > Mammalia > Rodentia > Sciuridae > Tamias > Tamias sibiricus. The sequence continues at coordinate 84,519,381 of CM046660.1, forward strand.
GGGTGTTGTTGTTGTTTTGTTTTCCTCCTGAATGAAGTAAAGTTGTTCTGTGTCACCCTGCACAGAAGAGGGGGTGATGACAGACCCCACATCCCAGAAAGTTCAGTTTTTCTTTATCCTGCAACTGTTGCTGACAACGTGGGTGTTCTCTTTTATCGAGCAAGGCTGAAATCTTAGGAACCTAGAAAGGCTCCTAGTTACTTTTTTCAAATTGCTATAAAATGTTGTAAACAGAAATGGATATTTTAAAAATACTGTTAAATGTTAGGAAACATTAAATTTTTAAGATATTTTGTTTCTGCTTCACTAAACACACCGACATAACAAACATGACCTTCAAATTTTGCCATCAGATTAACATTCTAAGAAGACTACGAGATCTCAATTTTGATTATAAATAAAAAACACAATTTAAACCAGAAATCCCAACTCATGTTCACATTGTGGAATATGCAGAAATACAATGCCACATGTATAACATAAATTGATCTTAACTTCAACTAGTTTGAGAAAAAGAACTAGGAAAAATACACATACAATTTCTAATTAGGAAAAAAATAAGTGAAAACATTAAGTTGTTTCTAAGCTTACTTTATATAATTAAAGTTTGTTTACTTTGGTCTTTCAATAGAAAAATGAATTTCTAATACAACTTTGATGTTTACCAATTGCAATATTCACCCATTTGCAATGTAATTATAACCTTAGGAGCAAATAAAAAATTATTTAAATCTATCGCTAGGTATCAGTATCACATTTCATCTTTCCTATATCTCACTATAATGAAGGAAACAGGTGGAACAGAGTAGGACAATATTAAAGGGCACTTTGTAGCTCTCTAGAATAACATTTTTAATTATATGGAACTGAATAATGTCTTTGCAAAGCAAAAGGCAATTTGCAAAGGAAGAGATATGTTCACCTAGAAATGGTGAGTAACAGTTTTCATTTTAAGATAAAGTAATCTTTGCAAGACACGGAGACCACAAAGTGACAGTGCCAAATTTAGCTCTTGACATTTCAGTGCTGCAAATGAACCCCCTGGCAAGTTGTCTTTAGAAGTCATTCCATAATTACTCAGTATTAAGCACCATCTGACTCATGGAAATTGTGGAAAGGATTATATTTAGTCTGCTGATACTACACTTTCTTCTGCTTCTCTTCAGACTGAAATACTTTTTGTATGAAAATAGGCTCTTCTATAGTTTGTTTCTACATCAACTCTTACAGGTCGTTTTTGACCCCTAAACCAGAATTTGGAGGGCCCATAATTGCAATATAAAAGTAACAATGGCTTCAATTGCACTAGTAAAATTGTGTAGATGATAAATCCTGGCTATTCTGGTCATAAACTAACAATGTGAGTTAAAGTCAGAGAAGAAAAGTTTGAACTAAAGGCAAAACCACATCCAATCAACTTCCTTCAGTTGTGGGGAGTGAGTTGCTTTTTACCTACAAGGTGCCCAGTGGCATGTTGTGTCCTGTTTACAAAAATCTAGCTGACTTGAACATAGTACTTGGAAATGATATTTTGCTTAACTTTATCTAACTGTTTTAAAATAACATTATCTATTGAATTTCTAGGCACCCTGCTCTTTTCCATTAAAAAAAAAAAAAAAAGGGAATTGAGGTAGATTGTACTGACAAAAGAATGCAAAATTTGTAACATTGTAGATGCATATTTGTATTATGTATTGAAGAAAATCATGCAAATTGATATTATGTATCAAAGAAAAATAACACAGAGAAGTGTAGTTATTTAGTCAAAACATAATTTGTTTGTTATGAGAGCCAGAAAAAAATTCTCAGACTAGTTCTCTTTCCAACCCATTAAAAGACTTGAGGTCTTTAGAATGGTAGTGTTAATATTTATATATCGCTGTTGTCACAAAAGGAGCTTTTATTCCAGACAAGGTGGAGAAAGCAGATACTTAACAATTTCTTAAAACATACAGAAAAAGTATTTTTCTGATGTTCACATTTTAAAAATAAAAAGGTGAAGGAACAAAAACAGAATTTGAATTTTTAAGACATTGCATGCAAACAAAATATACAACAGGGGAAAAGTAGAACTTCCAAGTAATCTTTAATATCCTTACCAATTATTAGCCATGAGAAAGCTGAAGAGAAAACTAAAAATTGGCTTGGATACATTTTTAAGTTTTTATTAAAATTCACCCATGTCCCATGTCTCTGTTCTTATAGGTCTAAAATGTGTTATTTTAACAATTCAGACTTTGCTTTTAGATGACTGAATTCAGTTGACTGGTTTTAGTCTGCTGAGCACAAAATTGTACATTCTGTCTCAATTCAGACCAACTTATCTAACCCAACTACCTGATCTCTCTTGTATTAGAGAACCTGGACTGGTACTGTTAATCAAATTATTCTTAATTTCCCCTCTTTATACCATATTTCCAGTAACTATCCATTGTTACGATTAAAAAAAAAAAAAAAGGAAAATGTTTTTTTCCTTTGATTTAAGTGTGTTATTCTGAAGCATAAAATTCCAAGTGTTATACTTCCACAGATCTTCTGTGGTGGGTTCTAGAAATCCTATAAAATTAGGTTAAGTTTTTCCTAAGGGGGTATATGTATCCAGGGCTTTGGTCTTTCTGTCAGGCATTAAATCAGAGAATGCAGCAATGTTCTCTTGACTGAAAACTGGCCCTGGTTAGTCAGCTTCTCAGTCTTACCTGTCATCAGTCTCCATTATCCCCCAAAGGGACAATGAAGTTCTTTGAAGATTGTGGTCCCTGTTCCTTCCTAAGGAATATTCTCCGAGTATGCAGCATCATATACTTATATTAAAGATGTAGTTATCTTTAATTATAGCTCTTCTTTTTTTACTGTAATAAAATTTAACATATATCAATTCCAGAGACTGTTTAACTGCATATTAATATTTTTCTTATAAAGCAATTCATACATATATACACACACATATATCAGAGACTACAGTACCTTAAATCAGTTAACCAAATCTCATGATTACCAGTAGAAAGATGATTCCCAAAGTAGAAAATAATCTGTAAATTTTGGGATTAAAAATTATTTTTAGTGGCAGTATCTTACCATAGACTTACTTAAACCCAACCCCAAATGTTAGCACAAGTCATAAAAATGTGCAATGCAGCCTTTTACTAACTGTAAGAAAAATACATAGGCTAGGACTTAGAGAGAGACAGAGACAGAGGGAGAGAGAGAGAGAGAGAGAGAGAGAGAGAGAGAGAGAGAGAAAGAGAAAGGGAGAATTTAAGAAAAATTGAGTATTGGCAAATTTGAAAAATTGAAATTTCAAAATATTTGAAAAATTGAAATTGAAATTGGCAAGTCTGGCTCATAAACATTTATATAAAATCTAAGGGAAAGAATTAGAAATATAAAAGGTACATATATCAATAATTTGAGATGAGCAGGCCTACTAAGTCCCAGGCAGTTCTAGGTGCTAGAGAGGCAGCACTGAAGGAAAACATTTCTAATTTCTCTAAAATGTACATTTTTTAAAAAAACAAATAAAGTCTTTGTCCTCAAGGAACGTAATACTCCAGAGGAGGAACTTGAGTTTAAAGGAAGAGCTTAGTAGACTTATGCTCTAATGACTTTAATTTAATGAAAATCTATTGAGCAAACTATCCTGAATAGTAGTGAAGGACAAAACCTAGGAACGAGGCAAGGGCAATATGTCAGAGGCAGAGGAGGCAGGGCACACTGGTACACACCAGGAGAAGATGGCTTTGGAAAGGAGGAGGTTTTATTAGGGCTTTGAAAAATATCTAATTTCTAAAAAGGAGGAAAAAAGAGGAAAGCATGCCAGACAGAAAAGATTTAAATCCAATATCTAAAACAAACCAAATGATGGTATAGCAAACTAAGGCCCAAATAATCGGAAGTTGTATGTGCATGCTGTTCCTTTGTTCAAAGGGCTAATTACATCACCATTATAACACCCAGGAAATGGTGCAAGCTACACTTTGTAGGTCATAAAAGTGTACCAGGGACTAAATTGCATTTCCCGATTATTTTATGAGAACAATATCTAGGTCTTCTAACTTTGAAACTACAGTTTATTCTCTAGCCTAAGCTAGAGTGTAGGCTTCCCTATTGTCAAATAGTATGCTCAAATGTACATTTTGATTCTCAGTAGGTACAAAGAAACTGAAGCTCTTTTTCTCTATGTGACAAAGATGTAGAGTAAAACTAGGGAATAATTTGACAACTGCCTACCACTTTGCAGATTTTTTTTTTTTTTTTGGTAACTGGGGATTGAACTCAGGGGCACTCGACCATGAGTGGCACTCGACCACATCCCCAGCCCTTTTTTGTATTTTATTAGAGACAGGGTCTCACAGAGTTGCTAAGTGCTTTGCCATTGCTGAGGCTGGCTTTGAACTCGCGAACCTCCTGCCTCAGCCTTCCAAGTGCTGGGATTACAGGCATGCACCACCGCGCCCGGCTCAGATTCTATTTTAATAATAAAAAATCTTTACATGATTTCCAGTGGCCAGGGATGGTTTAGTCATAGCTTAAGTGCAATTTTAAATTGATTTTCTAGTTTACCCAAAAGATTTTATATATTTATATGTATATAAGGACACATTTTTCTCTGTGAAACAAAGAACAAAATAGGAAAATGATCATTATGACTAGTAGGACAACTTTGATGTTTAATTTTGTAATATTTATGGTTATTAGCACTACTAAAAATATATGCTAGTTCTCACTAATAACCTCAGGGCAATTCAAGTTTATGACCCATTTACATATTATAAAACTAAAAAAGGCACAAAGGAAACATACTCTATGTATCAAAAATCATGAAATTATAAGTTATACAATTACTGAAGATTATAAATTTCAACCTTCGACCTCTTCTATTTTCCCTTTGTGATTCAAAGCATTTTGAATTTTTATTAACTTTTCATTTCTCAATAACCTTTCAAAATGTCAACTTGTTTTTGAAGATATGTTTACCTAATAACTTAAAAATTATATTTTAGATCCTCATTTTGGGATTCAAATCTCAAGATCCTGAGATTCTTTTCATAACTTGTAAACTTTGGGCCAAAAGTGATACATATTTAAACATTGATTTCTTCTGGAATGGTTTGTGGGTTAGCTTCAGATTTGCATCCTTCTGGCAGTAGAGACTTAGGAGAATCCTTGAAAACTGTTATAGAAGCAATATTGAGTTACAATTCATCTCCAGCATTCTTTATGCCCCTGATCTGCTATAAATATGTAGAAAATGATCAGCATTTTCTCTGAACTTCAGTGGGCATCCTAACACTGATCTTTTCAAGTACCACTTTTCCCAGTACCATTCCAGAAGGGAGTTTCCCATTATTTTTAGATAGTCTGGCATAAAAACCCTCGCTGGCCAAATCCTTAGATAGCTCTAAAATGTTAAAGAACCATTTTGCACTCCACAAGTTTTGCCTTGGGTTCTTTCTTTCTCAGTCTGGAGACCCGTCCATAAAGTTTCTAATAAGGCAGAAACAGAATCAGCATGATCTAATAAAAACTTATGCTAAATTTTTAAACAAATATACATAGAATAAGAAAAAGAATACAAAAATGAACTGTCAACTTTCCTGGCTAGAAGCACTTCAGAAATTGAAAAATATATGACATATCATCCACCTTAGAGACTACAGGGGAGGAGGGAAAATCCCCAGACCTAATGTCAGAAGACTAACAGAGAATGCTGGAAAATGGAGATGAAAACCATTCTTTGCTTAGATTAATTATCTCAAGAATACGACTTGCAAAAGAGTGGCCTTAACCGAGGATTTTTTTTTTTTTTTTTTTTTTTTTTTTTTTTGTAGTACCAGGGATTGAACTCAGAGGCACTCGACCATGACCACTGACCACATTCCCAGCCCTTTTTTTGTATTTTATTTAGAGACAGGGTCTCACAAGTTGCTAAGTGCTTTGCCATTGCTAAGGCTGGCTTTGAACTCGCGATCCTCCTGCCTCAGCCTCCCAAAGTGCTGGGATTACAGGCATGCACCACCGCGCCCGGCTCAGATTCTATTTTAATAATAAAAAATCTTTACATGATTTCCAGTGGCCAGGGATGGTTTAGTCATAGCTTAAGTGCAATTTTAAATTGATTTTCTAGTTTACCCAAAAGATTTTATATATTTATATGTATATAAGGACACATTTTTCTCTGTGAAACAAAGAACAAAATAGGAAAATGATCATTATGACTAGTAGGACAACTTTGATGTTTAATTTTGTAATATTTATGGTTATTAGCACTACTAAAAAAATATATGCTAGTTCTCACTAATAACCTCAGGGCAATTCAAGTTTATGACCCATTTACATATTATAAAACTAAAAAAGGCACAAAGGAAACATACTCTATGTATCAAAAATCATGAAATTATAAGTTATACAATTACTGAAGATTATAAATTTCAACCTTCGACCTCTTCTATTTTCCCTTTGTGATTCAAAGCATTTTGAATTTTTATTAACTTTTCATTTCTCAATAACCTTTCAAAATGTCAACTTGTTTTTGAAGATATGTTTACCTAATAACTTAAAAATTATATTTTAGATCCTCATTTTGGGATTCAAATCTCAAGATCCTGAGATTCTTTTCATAACTTGTAAACTTTGGGCCAAAAGTGATACATATTTAAACATTGATTTCTTCTGGAATGGTTTGTGGGTTAGCTTCAGATTTGCATCCTTCTGGCAGTAGAGACTTAGGAGAATCCTTGAAAACTGTTATAGAAGCAATATTGAGTTACAATTCATCTCCAGCATTCTTTATGCCCCTGATCTGCTATAAATATGTAGAAAATGATCAGCATTTTCTCTGAACTTCAGTGGGCATCCTAACACTGATCTTTTCAAGTACCACTTTTCCCAGTACCATTCCAGAAGGGAGTTTCCCATTATTTTTAGATAGTCTGGCATAAAAACCCTCGCTGGCCAAATCCTTAGATAGCTCTAAAATGTTAAAGAACCATTTTGCACTCCACAAGTTTTGCCTTGGGTTCTTTCTTTCTCAGTCTGGAGACCCGTCCATAAAGTTTCTAATAAGGCAGAAACAGAATCAGCATGATCTAATAAAAACTTATGCTAAATTTTTAAACAAATATACATAGAATAAGAAAAAGAATACAAAAATGAACTGTCAACTTTCCTGGCTAGAAGCACTTCAGAAATTGAAAAATATATGACATATCATCCACCTTAGAGACTACAGGGGAGGAGGGAAAATCCCCAGACCTAATGTCAGAAGACTAACAGAGAATGCTGGAAAATGGAGATGAAAACCATTCTTTGCTTAGATTAATTATCTCAAGAATACGACTTGCAAAAGAGTGGCCTTAACCGAGGATTTTTTTTTTTTTTTTTTTTTTTTTTTTTTTTGTAGTACCAGGGATTGAACTCAGAGGCACTGGACCACTGAGCCACATTCCCAGCCCTTTTTTTGTATTTTATTTAGAGACAGGGTCTCACTAAGTTGCTAAGTGCCTTGCCATTGCTAAGGCTGGCTTTGAACTCGCGATCCTCCTGCCTCAGCCTCCCAAAGTGCTGGGATTACAGGCTGCGCCACCGCGCCTGCTTTAACCGAGGATTTTGAGACCTGACAGATTGCCACTTAAATGCATCCTCAGAAACACACAAAGCGTGTGGCCTTTTCATGTCCTCTGAACTTTACTATAAAGGGGCAGAACTTCAGAGAATGTTCTTTCTATAGCAGTTGTCATTTGAAACCCCAGCCAGTCCCATCCAAGAAGTTCCTTTAACACCAAAGCTTGTTGACTAGAAGTTCACAAAGGCCATAATTCACCAAAAGAAGAAGTCAGCCTGAGCCATTAGAGAAGTTCCAAGCTTCTCTGCCACTAAACAAAGAAGTTTCTTAAAGGAAGACATTGCCACAAATGTCCAGGAGTTAAAGACCATAAAAGTACTGACAGGCTTCCATCTCACCAAGGCTGTCTACTCCTAAGTTCTGGTTTCCTAAAAATAGCCCTCAGGGTACAGTTCCCTCTTTCCCTTTGCCCTAAGAAAGCTAAAGAACTCTCCAATGGGAGGGGCAACTTCTCTCTGAAACTCGATGCTAGCAGTGAGGTCAGTTTGCCCAGAAATAAAGGGAAGCCTCAGAGAAGGAAGCCCCACTCAGGGATTGGAGCGGCCCTCAACTCATTCTTCAGGCTTGGCCCGTTCTGCAGCCCAGCAGCTCCATCATGGTGGGTCCTATAAGAGAACTACTTGTCGTTCATGGGAGGATAGTGATGAGAAGGTTATTGAGGAAAAAGGCAGACAGGAGGAAGAGAATTGAGGAACCATCTCAACAAAACGCCCCAGAGAACATAGAAAGAACAAATCTTTAGACTCTACTTTGGGATTTTGATGAGGTATGTTGAAGATAGAAGAGATTAATTAGAACTAGTATGCCATCTGGAAAAATACATTTTATTCCCCAAAGCAGTAGTACTTCATGCTTCACCAGCTTTTACTATATCACATAAGGTTTAGTATACTTAAATTTAGGGGGGAAACTGCAACTATAGCAAAATACTATGACTTAAGATACAACCCAATTATACTGATAGCTAGAATCAAGTGAACTGCTTCCAGTGTTTTGGGTATTGTATACTAATGTAAAAATATACTGGTACAACTGAAGAAAGATTTAAGGTGGTGTTATAAATGCAGTTAATCATTTTTTAATATAGTGCATACTTATTAATCGGGCATATCTTAAAATATATTATAGGGTATTACATTATTTTAGGAAGTATCTGATTGAGCATTTATTAATGGATTCATTAATTAAGATACAGAGAAATGTTCCCTAATTATCTTTTGCAATAGACTTTTGTATTCCTAGATTTAAAAGTACCCTAAGGCAACCTTCTTATACTATGGCACCTACATGGCTTCCTAAGTCTCAGAGCAGAAAGCAGTCCTTCTGTCAATGCATTTGAAAGAGTACTAGTTGTCCCTTTCTTTCTCTCTCTCGCCACTGCAGTCCTTCAGTGCTGACCAGATTGCGGGTAAGTGATTTGAGTGTCTCTGTTGCAGATGTGGACAGAGCACTACCTGGTTTCTGGACTATCAGTTAACTCCAAGGCATGATACTTTGTGGTTGAACCTGTTAGTGTCCAAGCTGCGCCTGAACTCGGAAAAGTAGGCTGATTTTTGGAGCTTACTTTGAAGATCATTCAGGGAATGAGCTGGATACACTTAAAAATCAGGACATTTTTGTTTGGTTAAAATATTCTTTGTGATTAATTTCTTTCTGACAGATCGAGTTCTCTAAGGAACAGCAGGATGGTAAGTTTAAAAGCTCTAGTTGTTAATATGTGCACACTCATAAAGATGGTATGTGAGAAAACCAACTCCCTTGGGATGAACTAAGCTCTTCCTAATTATTCGCACTGGTGTTGCCACTCTAAATATAAATCGCTCTCAGTCACTAAATATAAATGCAACTGAAGCCTTTGCTTATAATCAGTAATCAAAGATTTAAGCAAATAAAAGGTAAACCCCACAATAATGAGTCCGTATAGGCACTGATTTCTAAATAAAACTAAACTCGATACAAGAAGTAATAGATGTGTATACTCACAAAAAGATGTAGATTTTGGAAGGACAATTTGCTAATCAACCCCCTAAAGAGAAATTTGATGAGTATGAATTGTTCACTATGAAAAATAAAATTAATTATAAAACTGCCCAATTACAAAATCTACATAATAGTGAGTTATAGAACAAAGGTGAATTCAGAGACAAAAAAAAGAAAGGGAAGGAGTGATTTATCATAGAACTGTGGAAGGAATATTAGACATCTCCTGCTCCAGCTCTTCTTTAGAGATACAGGACAGACACTCAGAGAACTGATAAGTCTTGCTAAAGGATCCAAAGAATTAGTGATGGGATCAAAATTTGGTATGAATTCAAACTGATTAGAAATTCCTTTCATAAAAATGACCAGTGTGGGGACCCCTAACTCTTGAGATTCAAGAGAATCCAAATAGTTTCCTTCACACTTTAATTTCTTCCCTTTGGGCCTTTGAATTCAACAGATTCCCCCAAGATCTTATTTTGTTCATTAGGAAGTATAGGGAGTTAAATTGTCACAAAATTTGAATGAACTGAACAAAAATAATTAATAGAAATGAGGGGTAGAAAGAGTTTACTTATATAATATTGTACAGATTAGAATATTGGTCAATATTAAGTCTATGTACATTTCATATATTATGACACAGAAGATATAAACATGAATGATTAATAAGGATGTATTCAAATCATTCTGTGCCTAAAGGATTCCACATTTTTCAGTCCTTTTCAGTCATGTTTTGTGTCTATAAGTCAATTAAGAATAAAAAGGATATTTGCTGTTATATAAACTTGTTGGCATCTACATCATGGCTGGTGACCTCATAGAGATAGATTGGATTATAACTTAAGATCACTTAAAATTATATTATAAAGGACTGTTTTATCTTATTGAAAACCATTTTCTACAAATTGTTTACTACTATTTGTTTTATTTAATTAACTTTTAACTAGTGATGCTGCTACATCATCAGCTACCATGTCCCAGTTCTCTCACATTCCTAACATACAGTGTCACTATGACTACCAAAGAATGTAGGACCAAGCAGTGAAAGATTTCAAATTTTTGCAGGTCAAAAGGACTTCCTATTTGGCATAAAACCTATGACTCCACATGTGAAGTAAGTTTTAGACACAGAAGTTAGATAAACATGAGTGTAGTAGATGGGTGTTCTTTTGTGTCAAAAAACAAATGTAAGCTGTTTAAATTAAACAGAAATCCTGTACTCTCAAAAATGAATGAAGAATAGGTTTGTTTCCTCGTTTAATGATTAAAGAATTTTGTTCATGCTGCCTTAATTGAATTGAAAGAAAGAAAGAAAATAGGATTGAAGAAAAAAACTAGAAAATTATAGCATGTTAAAGGTCTAAGTTCTATGCTGTTCCATAGAGTAGCCACTAGCCCATGTGGCTATTTACACTTTAATTAATTAAAAAGTAACAAATTTTGAAATCCATTTCCTCAATTGCACTAGTCACATTTAAGTGCTCAAGAGACACAGCTAGTAGTTACCATTATGGGCAAATAGAGAACAACTCCATCATTACCAGAAAGTTCTAGAACAAGGCTATTCCTGATCAGATGTCATAAAATTTTTTGTTGATGGACCATATGTAAATGCATTAGGCTTTGCTGGTGATATAGTCTAAAAACAAGTCCATTCTATCACCAAGGTGTGAAAACAACTACAAACATAGACAAATAGAGATGGCCATATTCTGGTCACACTTTCATTTAACAGGCAAAGAGCCCCTGGGAAGTAGTTTGCCAGTCCATGTTCAAGAGAATAACTAAGCCTTGCATCTGACCTCTGCCTTTAAACCACCAAAAAGGTTAATGTCAGAGTGATTCCATTACAACCCATAAAATCCTATTTCTATATCAGCATCTGACCAAGGTAATGGTGAGCCCTCTGTGCCTAAAGCCTGGAGCCAGTAACAAGAATAGTTCAGTTTCACGTGTCCCTTAGAAACCTGAAAAATAATATTTGACTAATGACGCCACAGGGCCTGCAGCACGTTTTTGTTTTTGTTTTTGTTTTCCATTAATTATAGTCAAATGAATAGGATTTTAGCAAAGAATGATAACTATAACTAGTTGTGAATATAGTGTCTGGCAAAATCTTAGATTAGGGGTAGAGGGAGAGTAAAAAAGGATATTTGGCTGTGTAATCTATCTAGACAGCATCTTTTGACTTGAGGCCACTAATAGCTTAAAAGAATGCTTTCAGCCCTATAGTTCATTTACAAATGGTTTCTGAGTGTCACTGACATTAACCCCAATAAGTCACCATCAGTACTTCTGGGTTTCCCAGAAATCTTGATTTAAGTTTAGAATTTTCAGGTAAAATGACTTTACTGGCCCCTATATCCATAGTATTGCACCTTCCTGTATTTTCATTATATATTTTTCAAATTCTTTGTCATTGTAAATTTTAAAGACAAAACCAGATCTGTCAAAAGAAAATGACAAAATATAGGGAGAATAATAAATAAGTGACTATGATAAGAATAGCACTTTAAAATACAAACTTAATACACACACTAATGAGTAGAAGCAAACTGGGAAATGTGAATAACATCACTGGGGTCTATCAATGTGAATATCCTGGTTACAGTAATATTCTATGATTTTGCAAAGTGTTACTATTGGGGGGAATCAGGTATATAAGGAATCTCTCTGAATTATTTTTACAACTGCATGTGAATCAATTATTTCCATAAATTTTAATTAAGAGTGTGTACTTGAATTCTAAAGCTGATATGGCAAGGTGCTGTCATATGTATTATCTGAAAAATAAAGTGAAGTGTAAAGAGAGTATTATGGTATTCGATCCAAAAAATATTTCTCCTTCTGAGCCTGCTAGCATCAAACATTGAAATGGTTAGACATTATAGAATTTACAGGCCTGTCTCATGCTTATAAATTTGTCCTGAAAAATGAAGTTATTTCTGAAGAAAACTGTTGAGAGAACAGCCTAGGAAATTTGTACTTTGAGAGAAGCCTTTTTCTATACAATTTGAGAAGTGTGGGTTAATCACACATAACACAATCCTGATCAAAGATTTGTTTTCTTGAAATGTATTAATATTGCTAATTTTATGAAGGACTAGATGAAGATTACTAAGATTTGTCAAGGCCTCAGACTCTCTTAACCCAGTCCTGCTTTCCAGACAGGGAAATATGAGTAAATATGACTATGAGGTCTGATTTCCATATCTGATTAGCAATAACATATGACTAGAATTTGGAAATCTAGAATTCCAAAGAATTAAAAGAATTAAAAAAGAAGAATTTAAAAGAATTCTAAAAAGAAATGTCAAAAAGGTTTGCCAATGATTGTTTGAGATAGAAAAACAGAGTTTGAAAATGACAACTTAAGTGGTTGGCAAAACTTGTAAAACAGAGAAGAGTTTAAGATAATCCTTGAAGGACTCAGGGTTAATTACTAGGTTTGAGAAAGAAAAATAAAACACCCTAATGTTCCTTGTTTTTTGCAGAATTCAAGGAGGCATTTCTCCTGTTTGACAAAACAGGTGATAGCAAGATCACCTTAAGCCAGGTTGGTGATGTCCTTCGGGCACTGGGCACAAATCCCACCAATGCAGAGGTCAAGAAGGTTCTGGGGAACCCTAGCAATGAAGGTAACCTCATCCATTCTTCCAAGATCTATGGAAGTGTAGCTGAAGCATGCACACGTGCATATGTGTGAGATGGCAGAGACTGAGAAATAAATAATAATTTCTACATAATAGAGTTCAGTTTACTCCTGATGGTAGCAAATATGCCTCTTAGCCATTTTGAATCTTATCTTTTTCCCTTGCAAAATAAGTTAACCTTCATTTGAGAACCTGCAAGCATGATAAAATGTTGTGCTTATGAGAAAAAAATAATGTCTGATGCTAAGAACATCTCATTATCATATCTAATGTTCATAACCTCAGAGCTAAAGAAACAAAATAACATCCAAAGCTGCACATTTTTTCAAACTTCAAACCTTCAAAGGAAAAAGTGCATTTTGACAGAGATGTTAAATAGAGTTAAAATACAATGCACTTTGTATAAGATTCTGAGTACATTACAGTGACATACTTCTAAAGAAAATCTAATATTTGATTTTAAAAAACTGTGGAAATAATGTTTTGAAGGGATTTAAAAAATACCTGTTGACCTTGCCCTGTGTTCTGTCCATTAACACTGCTTCTGTGGCAGTCTCAAAAGAAATTAAGTTATCTTAATTAAGCATAGACAGATAGACATCTTAATAAGGACATTTTCTTTTTCCAATAATTTTTTTAAAGCTTTAAAAAAATCCCAAGCCAAGCATTCAGTCTTCCAGGGTAAATCCTGGAACAAAAATCAGAGAAATACACATATAGCATAATTGCAGAAGACATTCACTTAATACAGAAATACAATAATTAGTCTGGAACAAGGCAATTGTTTTTAACCCCAGTGTTTCACAGCAAAGGATGACAGTCTATTGGAAAATGAGACTAAACAAACAAACAAAACAAAACAAAACGAAAACAGGACACAAAACGTAAGTTTTCTCAAGTAGATAGTTGGGCTGTTTATCTTAGCCATTAGGAAAAAACAAGAGGGGTAGGCAAATAATCTTATATTTCTCCTTGATAACTAAAAATGTTTTAGAAATGTTCCTTCATTTTAAAAAGGGGGAAAGGAACCTTTCAAGAAAACTTGCTTCTATATTGGTCTGCTAGAATTTTTTCGCAGACTTCATTTTCTTTAGAAGAAATTTCTAGTTTAATCATGCAGAAAGCCGATGAGTATGAAATAAAGTGGGAAAGCAATAGGCTAAACCTTATTTTTAAACGTCTGACTTGCCAACATCCATCTTTAGTGGAATTATTGAATAAATGCTCATTTATTCAACACTCAAATTTAATCTTTCTAATATTTTCCAATGTATCTGACTTCTACAATAGAAGAACAGGGGAATTTTTATTTGGGGAGTACATAATTTTATCCATTTGCATACATCTGGATAGTCTATTTTACACTTTTACTGTGAATGATATCTACCTTATAAGAGAGACTAAAGAAAGTTCTTCCATCTCTAGACCTCTAAATTGCAGAGAAGTCAGGAGATAACAGAATATTTGACACACACCTTATCCTCATAAGCTTCTTTTTTAAATTACTTAAAATTTAAAGAAAGCGAAGTCCCTGCCAAAGTTCAGGACATAGGCAGAATATGTAGTAAAATTCAGTCAATTTTTACTATATTTATGTGGTAATATGTTTGTGGCATCCCAGTGTAATTTTGTATTGCTTCCCTAGTATTTATGGAAAATATTAAATTGTCAATAGTAATAAAATAGTAGACAACATTTCTTAAGCAATTTGTCCCAAGTTTTTTCTTGTTGTTGTTTTTAGTTTATTTATTTATTTTATTTTTTATATATATTTTTGGTACCAGGAGTTGAACTCAAAGGCCCTTAATTACTGACCCACATACTCACCCCTTTTTAGTTTTTATTTTGAAACAGGGTCTTGCTAAGTTGATGAGGCTGGCTTTGAACTTGTGATCCTTCTGCCTCAGCTTCCTGAGCCACTGGTGTTATAGGCATGGCATGCATTACCATGCCTGGCATGTCCCAAGTATTTTAATAAGCTTTATATGAATTATCTATTTAATTCCCACAATACTACTATGAGGTATTTCTGTTTTACAGATGAAAAGTTGACACACATGGAGGTTAACAAAATTGTCCAGTGTCACACATGATGAATTGGGAATAAAATTTTAGCATGGGACTCCAGAGCACATGCTATTGCCTTTTGCCATATTTTTGTCATTTTGGTAATTTACCAACTGAAGTTTAAACTGTGTGAAGATTTTTTAGATTATCTGGAATGAACTTTCTGCTTTCATGTATGACTCAGAGATGGTGTTTTATGGTGGCTACAAACTGTCCAAACTACAATTTCTTTCAGAGATGAATGCCAAGAAAATTGAGTTTGAACAATTTCTTCCCATGATGCAAGCTATTTCCAACAATAAGGACCAGGGAACCTATGAAGATTTTGTTGAGGGTCTGCGTGTCTTTGACAAGGAAGGCAATGGCACAGTCATGGGGGCTGAACTCCGCCATGTACTAGCCACCCTGGGTAAGCATTTATTCCAGTGGACTTAATAGTGCAGAATGTACAGGAAAGAACACAGGAGAATGATGTAATAACCAAAATAGGTAGGAAGAAAGTCTACAAAGAAAATGTGCAAAAATGAATTGTTGAAAGTCAATCACTATTTTAATTGGCCTCTGTGCCAGTGAGTTTGTTTGGGAGAAATGAGAACTTAAAATATTGACAATGAATAAGTAAAGGAAAACATTGTAGTTCTTATAGGATGCAGTTTGGATAACAGGGGATAATGTGCATTTAAGTCATTCAAAAACAATTTATTGACAACCTACTGAGTGTGAGGGAAATTGGAGAGGAATAGTTTGGTCCTCCAAGACTTCAATCATAGTTTCTAAGAGCACATAATTGAACACATCATTTATGGTAGATTTGAAAATATTTTGTGGCTTCATTTCTTTAAAATGGGTTTGTTTCATAGGTGAAAAGATGAAAGAGGAAGAAGTAGAAGCCCTGATGGCAGGTCAAGAAGACTCCAATGGCTGCATCAACTATGAAGGTATAATCAATGTGCACTGGTGATTTTAGTCACTCTTAACTGATTGGATTGCTGATAGACTCCTCTTGAACTATTTAAAATAACTTTCTTTCCTTTTCCTTCTTTATTGATATCCATATGTTACTTATTATCAATCAACCCCATAGCTCTAAGAAGATAGTCTATGGAGGAGATGTATATGAGATTTATTCCAATATGTTTTAGCAATCCTATGCATTGTTTTATAGTTTCAAATGTGTTTTCACATGTTATTTCCTTGCTAGAGCTTCACAATGCCCCTGTGAAATAGACAGGTTTTGCATCAGAATCATATGTAATAGAATATTAAAGTTAGGGAGATTTTCAAGTCCTTTACTAATACCAAGCAATTATAAAAATAAGGAAACTGAGGACCAAAGAGCTTTAGTGATGGTCAAATCATTAATAGCAGAGCTGATAATAAAATTCTCCTTGTCCAGTGTTCTTGCTTACATAAAAGTCATCCTCTACTAGAGAATTATTTATTTCCTGCTAGCAATTTGTAACAGCTTCACCCAAAGAGTATAAAAACATGTACTCCACAAACTAAAGATGCAAAATAAAGTTGTATAATGTGATTTACAAATTTAAAATTTCCCAATAAAATAAAAAAAAATTGTCTATCCCCAAAAAAGACTAAATTAATTTCAATAAACCTATTTTGAGAGTTTTAAGGAAAATAAAAACTTACCAAATCCCACAACTTAGAGAAAACAAGAAAATAAAAGGAAAAGCACAGGAGAAAAAAAAAAAAGAGGAATTAGAATGGGAAGGAAAGGGGAGGAGAAGGAAAGTACTGAGCCAGGTGGATCTTCACTGGCAATCTTGATTAAACTTCACTTTTTTCCTGTGAACAATCTTTCCGCATTTGGTTATTACTATAAACACATTACATAGAGGAATCATTCAATAGTATGATTTAGACAAGTGGATGTCATGTAGAAAATAAAGTCAAATCTAAACTTCTCTTTCATTAAAATTGACTGTTTTCTAACTTTGAACTGCCCATATTATCCCAACAGCTTTTGTCAAGCACATCATGTCTGTCTAAACAGAGCTCTCGAGGTATATGTACACATTTTTAATATGTACACCTTTCTCAATGCTGTATTTCTTAAAAAAAAAATAGTATTGGTTCCTTATTAAGAGTTGTCTCCATAAGCCTAAAAACTTGAAATCCTTGATATGGGTTATTTAAAAATAGAACATAGTTGTATGAGAGTCCAAGCAAAACTTATAATGTTTTTGCTTCCACTCATAAACCCTATACTTTTAACTGCACTTACAATTAAGCAGTGGAGACTCAACTAACTAAAGAGTAGTCAATTAATTTTATTGGAACCCCGACACTAATGAAAGCATGAGCCTACATCCTTTGGATAATTAATTTAGCTGTTAACAATTATTGCTCTAAAGCACTATGTCATAACAGTCCAAATTCAAGGACTTGTAACCAAGTTCTTACAACAGGGAAGTGGCTTCCCCTGTATGCGTTGGTTTATTTTGTGCTTTTTTTCCTCTTTTGCATGTCACATTATTTCCTCCTGAGTTTTCTTTCTGAAAAGTTGGGATCAACATCTAATTTGCTTTCCCTTTTCCTTTACAGAACAAGCATTGTTTAGCAAGACTGGCTGGAGCCCAATTTTAATAACGTCCATGACTAACTGTCCAGATCTGTTTACCACCATTCAGAAAAACAAAAGCAATCTGGACCACTGTAGACTGAAGGACTCTCTGAATTTTTATACACCTTAAGTTTTTCTCTGAATTTTATTTATACCACACACACCAAATATCTGTTGCTCTAGACAACAAGAATAAAATATTGACAACCTCATATCAAAGCAACACTCTTTATTATCTCCCATGGGTCAATAAGCATCCTTAAAATACCATATCAATAAACAATTTTGGTCAGTCTGAAATATCCAAGTCACATTGTTTTTATTTTCTTGCTTCGCAGAAATAATTTTTGAAACCTCAATTCTTTTGTTAAATGTACAGAATATTGATGAATTATATATTTACAAAAGAATCACTATAGTCTACAGAGCAATTGCAAGTTGAATAACACAGATAATTATACATTACCAAAAAAGTGAATTATAGAACTGAAGAAATTCAGATAGGATCAGAGATGTTTTTAATATAAACTATCCATGCAATTGAAGGTGAAAGCAGAGTGATTTCAGGTTTGTATAAATTATTGGGATTATGGCTTCATCTATTTAGCTTCTTGTAACAATCTAGCTATTAGAAAACTAGCAAGCCCTTGGTCTTTCTCCAAGACTGTCTTAAAGAAAAAATTCAAAGTGACCTTTCAGTTGTTACATTTAAAAAAAAAAAATTCCTCTCTGGGGATGGGATTATTGCCCAAGCTAGGAACTCAAGACCCAAGATCCTGTTTATTAATAGTCTCTCTCTTTCTCCTACTATGATTTCCCTACTTTACATGCCCAGATCCCCAAATCTCAATTCAGTCTTAGTAATATAAACACACACTAAGACTAATTGGAAAAGTTTATATAATAAACTTACTTTATCATCTCAGAATGCTATCCCATATCACTTTTTCTTCAGAACAGATTCTGAAAGCTAGTAGTTGATTAATCAGACAGAGATGAGTGATAAATAATTCCCCTCTACCTCCCTGAAAAGATAGCTATAATCTGTAGGATTATAAAATCTCTGAAGAATACCTGCCTGCCTATGTATTTTTGGAAGGTGAAACAATGTTCTCAGGTCAAAATAATAATGATGACTTAAAGAAAAGTCTAGCAAAAGTTACTTGGATTCTTCAAGATGATGTTGGGACATTACAATCAATCTTTTAAGAAAATGGACTGTGGCCTCATGACTTTCAAGACCAAATTTACCTAAGACTAGGGCTTGAAAATGTCCCTCAGCACCATCCAATAGATCTTTCTTTGAAAATGGAAATCTATATCTGTATTGTCTTATGTGGTCACCACTAACCACGTGTGGCTACAGAGCACTTAAAATGTGGCTCATGCAACTGAGGAATTTAATCTTTAATTGTATTTTACTTATTTAATTTTGAATTTAAATAGTCACATGCAGTTCACGACTGCCATAATAGACAGAAAGTTCTCGATATATATTTGAGTATTATAGCAGACAATTATATATATGTGTGTGTGTATATATATATGTATGTATGTATATATATATATATATATACATATATATATATATATCCAAATTACAAAGATCACAATGTAGAGAAACTAGTACAAATAATCTAATCATAAAAGACTAATTTTTGTTTCAGGATACATGGCTAAATGTCTCATCTTCATTTCCTCATAAGTTTTCAGTTAGAAAAGTATGATGGTATTTTCATGCTACAAGGTACAAAATTGTTAATCTCAGGCTTCACATATAATACTTCTCCTTCAAGACCTTATAAAACTGCTTTAACCCCCAGTGGGATAACATCTCGTACAGTCATGGGACCTAACCTTATTAAATTACCATGTGTGAAACACCCAGAACTCAAGAAGCAGCAGGTGCAAAGTAGAGTAGCAGGCGGAAGAGTGGCAGTCATTTTTAACATCCACACCAGCTGGCAAAAATAACAGGTGCCTAATTCCTCAGTCTTTAAAAATAACTTCCAAAAAGCCTACACTGCATAAGCAAATATTTTCAAGTTTGTTTTTAACAATCTTCAAGTGACTTTTCTGACAAAATGTAACATTATATATCAATTTTTTACCTTAGTTATATTTGATACTTAAATACCACACAAGAACTTAATTTATTCTCTTTCATGGATGAAATAAGTGATTATTATTAAGATGAGAATATAGTAGGGTTTTTTATGGACTTCTCAGCAATATTTCTCATGAAACACTGCATAGGAAAAAACTCTTATGTGTCCAACTCTATTTAGTTATTTTTTTTTCCATAATGGCAAACATAACTTGGAACTTAATAGAACAAAGAGTATTTTCTTTTATATCCTAAGTCTAGAGAAAATTGTGAGTCTATAGATGTATTCAGCAAACCAAGTCTATAATCCAAAAGAAGAGATTAAACAGCAAGTCTGGACTGCAGACTAGAGAACTACACTCCCTGGAGTTATCAAGATAACTGAAGCTAAGGAAAAGCACAATGAAGAAATAATTCAGGCAATGATTTCAATTTAACAGTTTGATGAGTGAGCCCCAAACTAAAATGTCAATGCATAGGAAAGATGATAGGGTCTAAGAATCTGCTGGAAGTCTTTCCAGAAATTTTATGCCAAGATGGACTTTTCTTTAAGTCATCATTATTATTTGGTAGGAACAAGCATTGGTTATCTCTCTCCTGGACTTCATCTACCAACAAAGTGATTGATCAGAACTACTCGGCCTCCACCATAGCCATGTAAAACCAAGAAGCTGTATGCCTCTTCGATCAGGGAAAATGTGGCCCATGCCCTGAAACTCACACTTTAGATGCCCCCACTCTATCCCTTCTTCATCAACACACCCCTAGAACCAAGGAGTCTAATCAGAAATAGAGCCTGCTGTTCTGGAGCTCATGCCCCACTCCTAGTTTATTTTGAATACCTGGGTCCTGGATGGTTCCCAACCTGATGGTTCCAGGTTTTATGCCAGGACCTGGGTGGTATACTTCCTAGGTCCATCTTCCTAAGAGAAGAGCTTTATTGGTGTTTGCAACCCTGAAACCCAAGGGTGGCCAAAGAAACAGAAGAATGGAAGCATTCCCTGAAGAGCAGGTGCTTTGGAGTCAGGCTTAGGTTTGAATCTTACTGCTGCCACTTCTGAGCTATGCGCTTCCATGGAGAATTTCCTTGACCTTTTCAACTTCATCTTCTATAACAGGGTTATAAAAAGGTTGTTTTGTGAATTCAAATAAATTAAGAATGTGAATTATTAGTTATGTAGCAACAACTCAAATACTTTCCTTCTTGGTTTCTTTAATACTACCCTCTGAGTTTATATTAGTGTCATGGTATTGTGTTAACTTTATTTCCATATTACTAAGGAAAAGAATAAGTCCAAACTACAAAGAAATCTACTCATTCAAACTAGGTGAGAAATAAGAGATAAGAATAGAAAATGTCCTGTCCTAAAGAAATCAAGAAGAAGCAAGTTATGTTTAGTTTTTCTCTTATTTTATCACTCTACAAGATGTAGTGTTATTGACTCCCTCTACTCAAAATACTCCCTCCCTAGGCTTCTGCCATCCATGATGCTGCTCATTTGCTTTTCCTTCTGACTCTTGCCAGTGCTTCTTAGTCTCTTTAGTGGGTCTGTTTTCTCTGCTCATCTCTTAAATCATATCGCTGTCCTCTACCCTCTTTCCTTCTTACTCTATACTTCCCCTTCAATGACCTCAACCTCCCCCATGTATTAAATTATTATCCATATGCTCCATATCCATATCCTAAATCTTTATCTTCTGCAAGGTTTCTCCCCCCATACCTCAAGACTGTATATCTGACAGCTTCCTGTCATGTCTCACTGACATCTCAAAATCAAATATCCAAAACAGTACTCATTTCTCCCAACTGATTCACAGGGTCATATTTGACATTTTCCACTACCTCATCCTTAGCCCTCATATTCCATCCATCAACCATCTGTCTCCCTAATGTTTTCTGAACTCGTCCAACTCTTTATAGTTCCATTGCCATCATTGCCTTTGTCCACACAACCATCATCTCTTCCCTGGATTTGTGCTGTAGCCGACCAATTGCTCTATTTGACTCTCATCTTGTCACTTCCAACCCCAATCTATTCTCAACATTCACTCAGTCATATTTCTAAAATGTAAATCGGATTATATTACTCATAGCATTGTAGCATGTATTGTCCTAGATGCTAACCGCACATGCTTATTATCCATATCCTTTGTTAGATACTGAACATAAATATATAATGTCACATGTAATTATGGCTGATTTGAATTGAATAAGATCCTAGAGGACACACTGAGTCTTGTTCACTGCTTCTCCAGTTTATTACTTCTCTTCACTACTACACCTCTCCAGAGAATATTCTATACCAACTATATCAAATTTCTCATAACTATATCCAATTTCCCATGTTCCAATTACTCAGCAGTAGCAGAAATTTTAAGCCTTTTTAAATTTTTTCTAAATAGACTCTGCAGCTGCTCTCTTAGGGAGGGGAAAAATAAAAACTAGTGACCAAACCCAGTAATATTTTTTCAGTTCTGGGCTTCTCACATACATTCATGAGTCTGGATTCTTGAAACTTTCATCTTTGGCCTCTGGGGAAACAGTTTTCTGATTCTATTCCTCTAATTGCTCCTTCTCTACTTTTTGTATGTGTACTTCTTCTTATTATGTTCTACATATTTTATCTTCAACCCTCTTTTCTTCTCAATCTACATTTTCTTATTCTCTTGCATTGCAAATTCAATTAAATCCTGGAAACACCCAGTTCTATGTCTTTTCCCAGACATCTCTACTCAGAACTAGTTTGACTATATCACTACCTACCAGGCAAGTTACTGGACATCCATGCACAACTCAGTTTCCACACATTTAAAAGCAAAGCAATTCTCATCTTCCAAAACATGTTCTTCCTCTTTCTCTTGAATTCTTTGTCCTATATCCATCTAGTTGTCCACATCAGAAATTTTGAGATCATATTCAATATGTACTTCTACCCTCTTTCTACATCAATTCAATCACCAAGACCTGATGATTCTACCTGGTAGGTTTTTCCCTCCATTTTCACTCTCACTTAGACCTCCATCATCTTGCACTTAGACTATGGAAATAACCTATTAACTCAAACCCAGTTTCCTTTTGTCCAACCTTTCCAATTTTACCTTTTTTTATTATTATTATTTTTTGGTATGGTGCTGGGACCAATTTTACCCTTCTAAATATCAATACTATTTATATTATTCTTTGTTTTTAAGCCTTTACTGCCCATGGCCTAGAGGATAAAGTTCAAAGTCACTATAAACAAGGATCTTTATAAACTATTTTAGTTTTATCTTCTGATATTTCTTCTTAATTACCCTTCCTCCTAATCACAATGAACTGTAGCCGTTAAGAGCACAGACTTGGGTTCCAATATGTTCTATCACATCCTAAATGGTAACCTTGGTTATATCATAGAATACTTATAAACCTCTGCTGTGGGGATTAAATGAGATAGTTTAGGTAAAGTGCTGAAATGTTGTAAGGACTAAATAAATGAGGTGGCAGTTATTATAGTCACAATTCTTTGAAAATGTTATAGAGGTTCTTATTCATAGGAATGAATTCAGAGAACAATTGTGCATCTTGTTGGTATCATCTCACCTACTGACTTTCCCTCACTGAATCCACCCACAAGCATCCACAAATGAGTTCCTTGTGGAATCCTGTGTCTGCTATCATGTTTCTAATACAGCATAACCATTTATTTGCATCACCACATGACTATATCCCCAGAACCTGGAACAGTATGTTCATGGTTGGCACTAAGTAATTTTTTAAATTGTTTTTAAAAACAGAGATCTCTCCATGTTGCCCAGGACAGTCTCAAACTCCTGGACTCAAATGACCCTCCTGCCTCAACTTCCTGAGCAGCTGGGACTATAGGTGTGCACCACCACTCCTGACTAAATGCATATTTTTGAAAGCCTTAATAAATAGATTAATGGAAATATTCCTAACTTCTTCTATCCCCTTTAATCTTGATGGTAATAGGCATGCCATATTAACATTTATACACTGAATGGTAGGCACTGTAATAAAACCCCATAACTACTGAATGAAAATTTTATGAATTATTGAACACACAAATATATTGATAAATGAAAATTCCTGCAATTACCAGTAAGACAACCCTGAGTATGTGCCTACTTTCCAGACCCAGATGACAAATGGGTGTAAATTGTTTTAAATTGGCAGTGTTTGTTTGGAACACTATTTTAACCAGGATTATGTGACTATGCCCAAATAAATAGAAAAGAATGTCATAACTGATTATAATCAAAATAATCGCTGTGAATGCTGTGATATCTGACATAGATGGAAGGGGGAATAACTCAATGTGTGCCATAAATTTTGTGCTTCTGAAAACCTGGGGGGTTCACTTTCTTCATCAATCAGCTGATTCCAGTAATGTCAAATATTATGAGGACAGTATCAAACTGATCTAGCACTTAAATTATTCATTTGGACCAAAAAAAGTCTCAATTATTCATTCTTTGACCAACAAAGGCTCTATCTACACACACTAGTGAATAAAGCATTAAAAAACAGCAGGCCTTGTGGGTTTATATTCTATTGGTGGGGAAAAAATAATCAAATTAAATAAGTAAATTATATAGGAAGATGGAAGTGGTAATGCTGTAAGAATACCTAAGATGGTGGGGAGAGGGTTAGAATAAGGAGCTCAGGGGAAATGGAAGGCTAGAAATAACAGTGATGACCAGAAAAAAGTTAGAAAAAAAAATTAAAATAGGTTAATCCAATTACATTATGTTTTTAATTCCAAAAACTGTTCATTCTCTATAAATAGATAATCTAAATCATTGATTGATTGATCCTTACCAAAATATAAGTTCAAAGCTTATCTGTAAGATCCCTTGTATTATAACCCAAAACATCACACAGCAAATAAAATCTATCAAAATTTAACACAGAAAAGTTAATGAATATCTGTATTTGATTTTTGTCTCAATAATAAAAATTCTTGTTGCATTAGTTTTAGCAAATAAAATATAATGAAACTTTATGCTACAAAATATATATCCACAAAGGTAAGAAAAATACCAAGGTATTATTTATTGATGATTTTCTCCAAGCAAGTAAAATATGAGATTTGTTTGTTTGCATGTTTCCTTTACTTTATGTAGACATTCTTGATTTTTCTGCAATAGGGACATATCATTTTTGTAATTAGCAAAGAAAAAATGCAAGTTATTTTTAATATTGAAAACAGCAGCAGTAGAACTAGGGTCAAAGGAAGATTCAATGGCAATAGGATTTTTTAAAAGAGAAGTACTTACTTGCTCAAAAAAAGGGGGGGAAAGTATTGCAAAGAAATTTAATTTTTTTTTAATTCAAATGAAAATCAAATTGGTACTTAATGAAAAATTCCACACAATTACCAAAGTCACCCAGTTTTCATTTGTTATTCATCAATAGCATTTTTTTCACATGATTTCAAAAGACAGAGATAAAGTTATTCCTCTTTGGAAGGACTTTGCAAAAAGGCTCAAGTTTTTATTTGTTTGGAAACTATTGCTAGCCAGGGTGTTCCTGGTTTCTTGGTTTCTTTGCTTAGCTTTTGCTTTTATAATGTGATGTGTGCATTATCAGTGGTAATGGAAAAGCAAAATGTCAGACTTTGCTTCCAGGAAAAAACATTTGGTTTGCCTTTTGCCTTGGTAGTCAGGAAGCTCAGAACAAGTTTAATATATTTAAAATTTTCCCCCATGTATTTTTTTATCTCCTCTATATCTTTTTATCTCAGTTTTTAGCTTTATTTTTACCTGCCGTTTTGAAAGTGCTTTTGTTGTAAAGCATACCAATGTGTTTGGAAATATGGGGAAATATGGGTGGTATAAATTATAATAAGCATACAAATAGACTTCATGGTTTCATCATTCTAGATATAAACTTTATTTAGTACCCATGAAAATCAACTTCCTGGATCAAATAAAAAAGATGATAAAATGGATCATAAGGTTTCCGGACATCAAGCATTTTCTACTAAATAATATTTCAATGAGTAATTTATAACTAAATCAGAAACAGATTTAATTTCCCTTGAAATTCACATGGTCTTAGATTGAGCGTTTTGCATATTATTTCCTAAACCCAGATAAAAAGAGAATTAATTAAAGTTTTCTAAGCCACTACAATTCTAATTTTTTTCCTGTACCAATTGAAAAAAAATTTCAAAACTAAAAAGTTTCGTAATAATAACATACTAGAAGATATGAAAGTACCCAAAGGAGTAATCATTATGAGATGAACTCCTTTTTTATGGGTTACCTTACTGCAGACACCAAAATGGTATTTGGCCGTCCCTCTGTAGTACCCTATATGTAACCAGAATTTATGCTAAAGCCTGTATTCATGCTTTCTTTGATTGCAGTTCCACAACATCTCTGGGTGCTGCTGTTCTACACTAAGCTTGAATACGAGCAAAAAATCTGGACCATAATACAATAGACATGGAATTCAGTCTTGTCATTTGACAAATTTCTGTACCAGCTTTATTAGGTAGGTTGTGGAGAACAAGAAATATTCATACACATTGAAGACATTTTCTTTTTCAAAAGAGCAACCTCTTGATTTTTTAAAGGAGAGGAAATTAAGTATTCATATCACACAGGTTTTCTCTTCAAGAAAATCTCTCTTGCAACCAGGAAAAGCAGCTCTGAACAATGGATTTTTTTTCCAATTTCATGACCATGTAAATGTTGAAAATATTTCTCTTTCTCTTTGCCATGATCTGTTTGCAACCCTCCTCTAGCGTCTGTATAGAACTCTATAGTATGAATTTCTGTGTGTGAATATTTGAGGTTCAACTTTTGTACAATTTACTCCTGTACAACACTGTTCAACAACATTCTTTACCTGATAAAGAGAGTCCTCCTTATCTTTTAGCCACAATCTCAAATTATACATTTTTAGAATTTCACGTTTTTAATTTTGTTATTTTTTTCAATCCTCTAATTAAATGGCTATATTTGGTGTTGTTTCCTACCAACTAACAATTCATCTTTGACCAACAAAACAATCTGGATTTGTGCAGTGGATTGATTCTATCCATATCTTTCTGAAATCATTAAATATTTTCATAGCATTTTGTATATATTCTATAAAAATCAGTTCAAAGCTTAAAGTGGTTATGGTAAATTTAATACACATCAACCAAGACAAAAATGTCTAAATATGGGCTGGGTTGTGGCTCAGGGGTAGAGCACTTGCCTAGTATGTGTGAGGCACTGGGTTCAATCCTCAGCACCGCACATAAATAAATGAATAAAATAAAGATCCATCAACATCTAAAAATATTTTTTAAAAAATATCTAAATACACCAAAACAGCAGATCATGAGCTATACTATTCTAATGTGCTGGTTGACTAGATTTTCAATTATGAGTAAAAGAATGAATGTGTGGAATACTAGAAATGTATACTATAGTGCTATACTGATGTGGCCAGAGGACAAGGAGGATTCTCCTTATCACTTAAGGCTTGGGGTCCACGCTTACAATACAGCTTTTGTTAACACTTTCTAGTAACTTTACCACTTTTGATTTATCTATTTTGGTTTCATTTTCCCTATGCCTAGTTTTCTTTTCTCTTTTATAACCTGCTTCGATAAACTTCCTTATCCTTCTTAGAATGAGGAAGTTGGTCATGCATTTCTGTTAAAACAAAGATGATACCCCCTTCCCAACCATGGCAGGGATTAGCTGGCCTTGTGCCTACGTTTGGTATATGTAAGTGTGAGCTACTATGACCATATGTAATTTCTTGCTCTGCATATTAAGTTTTGCTTCAACTGAAATGTGTGTGCATGTGCCTGTACACATGCTCCTTGATTTGTAGTGGGGTTTGATGGTCCTGATAGACCTATCATAAGTTGAAAATACTATTAGGCAAAAATTCATATAATACATCACCTACTGAGCATGATAGCTACATAGTATACTGCAGAGGAAAGGTTGTTTCCCCTTCATGATTACATAGCTGACAGACCACCAGCATTGTAGAAAAGGATGTGTGGTATACTGTTAGCCCAGGAGCAGATCAAATTTCAAAACCCAAAATATGGCTTCTATACTTCTGCAGCCTTGTAAGTAGGGAATCACCTGTGTGTATGATCTACATATGGTCCATGACTATTACACACACACATACACACACACACACACACACACACACACACACACACACGAATAATGAGAAAAAAACATCTGATTTCCCTCTTCATTTTCCTTTCCTTGTTAACTACTAAAGGAACATATACTTGTGGCCGATTGTCTCTAAAAGATTCTTTTGCAATTTAATAGAAATGAAATTAAGAGGTGTACTATTTAGCTTTTACTCTTGTAAATTTTTTATCCATATTAGGGAGTTACCTAGTTATCTGTCATTCTAAACATACATGCTACTATTTTGACTGGCTTAAAATATTTTTGAAAAGCAAAATTTAAAAATTGTCCTCTTAAACACCTAGCAAGCCATGAAAACTGTCTGCATAAAGACAGGATTGATGGAAATTGGTCTCTAGCGACTCCATGTGGCCTAACAATAGAGGGCCAAGCTTACCAGCAGACAGCAGGCAGCTGATGTGCTGGTTTCTGGTTGCTGCCCTACCCGTCCCCCCTCTGAATGTCATTGCAAGGACTGAGCCTTTGAAGTGGGGTAAAGTGGAAGTGGGATTAACATGTTTCAAAAAGTAGGATAAAAGCTCTCCTCCTCCAAGGAAAAAGTCCCAATTTACTTTAATTACTGACACTGATTATCTCACCTTGCAAGCTCTAATTATGTAAAGCAAACGCATTCGTGGTTCTCTTTTAATAGTGCTATTCTGGAACAGGACAGCCATTAAATAATTTATAACTAAAGATGGTCTCTGCCAGCAAGGGTCCTCTAATCCAATGCACATTCTATCAGACAGGAGAAAAGCCAACAAATGAAAGGATAATTTTTCACAACTTCCAATCTCCTTATTCATTTAACTACACCAGGCATGCTTTGTGTAATGAGATAAAGAAATTTATATTTAATAAAACTTTTCTTGGGGAAAGTATTGTAGACGTTTTTAATAAATGCTTTAATATGCTGCATGTAATACAGAATTCAAGTTTAAATTTACAGAAATGCATTCTAAGAAAGATAGGTTCAACTAATTTCAGGGTTTTATTTTTGGTGTTTGTTTGCTTTTGCTTACTTGTTTATTTTGCTTAGAACAAAGACGAGTGGGGCATGTAAATTTGGTTCACGTAATAGAAAGGCATCCGAGAAAAATATGAAAGAGAGAGTTGATAGGCAAAGGGAACTTTCAAGAAGAGACAATCTGAATGAGATTTTGAAGTTATTTGCTGTTGGACACATAATGTAGAGCCTCTTCTTGCTTTCTCTATAAAGTCTAAAGAAATTTCTAAATGTCTTGCTCATGCTTAGAGCAAATACCAAAAGAAGCAGTTAAGAGAGCAACTGACTTGTCCTATCACTAATGTTAACACTCACAAGTCTTAAATTATTTCAACACATCCACTTTAGAGTGTAGTGATTATAGTTGGGTTCTCATGTCTGCCTGAGTTCAAATCCAAGCTCTACTCCTTACTAATTCTGTGCACTTGGACAAGTTACTTAACTTAAATTCACTCTCTGGTTTCCTGAGCTAAAACAACAGTACAGTGGTAATGATAATTCCTATTAAAGAGAGTTATACTGAAGATAGTACCCAAGAAACAGTCAGTGTGATACCTGGCTATCCACAGGTATTTACCTATTGTCATTATCATTATTAAAACTCTACAGAGCATCTAAACTTTTAATTGAATATTTTTCCCCTAACATATCATCAGGGGCACTGTCAGATGTGTACACACCCATACTTCCTTCTATAAAGAAATACATTCGCCCTTCAATATTCCAGTTAAATATAGATTGAAGGTGTCTCTTGCCATGCCTTCCACATACCCAGAGCCCCTCTGTGCTCTCACAGAATTTATATTATTAGTCTATTAGTTCCTGTTCTTCCACAATAGTTTGTGGATCTTTTTAATACATATATATTGCACAATGACAATGTAACACATAGTTAATGACCAATAAATTTTGGTGAACTGATTTACTAAAATAAGCTGTTTCACATTCTTGTTGGATAATCAACACCAGAGATGAAAATTGTGTCAAAATATTAGAATGGGAATTGTAATTTTCACTCTATCCCACTTACAAGGCACCTCTTATATGCCAAGCACTGAGTCTCGAATCCGCTTTAAGGAATGACCTCCCCTCCATTGTGTGTAATCTTGCTGGCACAGTAAATTGATTTCCTTCTCCTCTCCCACCAGGCAAGCCCAAGGAGTCTTAGGTTCTTTCTCCATAGCCTTCCTCCATTGGCCCAGACAGGATGTGAGGGTGGTGTAGTGAGGTCTCCAGAGAAAGTATGTATAGTTGCAGTCTTGAGTCCAAATGCTGGAAACTGAGGCAGAATTTCTACACTGTAGTCTGGAGCAAAATTCCTTTTTCTTCAAGAAACCTCAGTCCTTGCCATTTAATGCCTTCATCTGATTAGGTTGTGTCCACCCACATAGTCTTTTTTTTAATGAAATTGAGTATAAATGTTAATCCCATCTAAAACAACATCTTTCTAACATCATCTAGAATAGTGTTTGACCAAACATCTGGTTATCATAGGCTAGCCAAGTTGACACACCAAGTTAAACATCATGGGTTGGGTGATGTAGCCTCAATCGTAACACTAGTATACATAAATTCAAATTTACGACAACAAAGAAATGGATATACAAAGGAACAATTTAAGAGAAGATAATAAAGGGATTTGTAGTGATGTGAGATTAGTTAGGTAGCTTAGTGGTAGAGCATCCCTGGATTTAATCACCAGTCCTGGAAGGAAAAAGAAAAAGAGAGATAAGAATGCACCAACCACACTATTTGCTTGATGACTTAACATCATGATCCTCATCACCCTTTATTATGACTTTCTATTGTTAACACAAATGCAGAACACAGAAGCTTCCATAAAACTTGCCGTTTCATGCACAGCATGACAAGTGTCCCCCAACCAGAGGCATGGCAACTGAATGTCACTGCAAGACTTGCTAAGGGATTGTGAAAAGAACTCAGCCAGCAGTAGCAATTCCCCAGCTCCCAACATAAATGAGTCTGTGTTGCAGAATGGAGAAATAGTTGTTGGGGCCATGCACGCCAGGCCCCTTTATATGAAGCCAAGTGAGTAGCCCAGAAAGAGTGACATTCAAAGAACTTAGCACTGGCCTCTGAGATCAGGGAGTCCTAAATTCTTCTGTCTTGACTCCTCCAAAAATGCCTAGCAAGGTTTTAAAGGCTCTGCCTGGAGATGCCCCTGAGGCAACACAAGCAAAAGTAAAAGGAGGGTGTTGTATTTTGTCAAACGCTTTCTCTGCATCAATTAATACAATCATGATTCTTATCTTAAGTCTATTGATGTGATGAATTATATTTATTGACTTCCATATGTTGAATCAACCTTGCATCCCTGGAATGAACCCCACTTGATCATGGTACACTGTTTTTTTTTTTTTTTTAATCTTTTTTTGTATGTGATTTGTCAGAATTTTATTGAGAATTTTTGCATCAATGTTCATCAGGGATTTTGCTCTAAAATTTTCTTTCCTTGATGTGTCTCTGTCTTGTTTTGTTATCAGGATGATACTAGCTTCATAGAATGAGTTTGGAAGGGTTACTTCCTTTTCTATTTCATGGAATAATTTGAGGAGTATTGGTATTAATTCTTCTTTGTAGGTCTTGTAGAACTCAGCTGTGAATCTGTCTGGTCCTGGGCTTTTCTTTGTTGGTAGGCTTTTGATGTCATCTTCTATTTCCTTGCTTGAAATTGATCTGTTTAAATTGTGTTTTTCCTTTTGACTCAGTTTGGGTTGATCAGAATCATATGATTATATCAATTGATGCAGAGAAAGCATTTGACAAAATATAGCATGCTTGCATGTTCAAAACACTAGAAAAACTAGTGATAGTAGGAACATACCTCAACATTGTAAAAGCTATCTATGCTAAACCCAAAGCCAACATCATTCTACATGGAGAAAAATTGGAAGCATTCCCTCTAAAAACTGGAACAAGACAGGGATGCCCTCTTTCACCACTTCTGTTCAATATAGTCCTTGAAACTCTAGCCAGAGCAATTAGACAGATGAAATAAATTAATGGGCTACAAATAGGAAAAGAAGAACTCAAATTATCATTATTTGCTGATGACATGATTCTATACTTAGGGATCCAAAAAGACTCTACCAGAAAACTTCTAGAATTAATTAATGAATTCAGCAAAGTAGCAGGATATAAAATCAATACCCATAAATCAAATGCATTTCTATGCATAAGTGATGAATCCTCTGAAAAAGAAATTGGGAGGTGAAAAACTACCCCTTCACAATAGCCTCAAAAAAAACCAAGCTATTCCACTCCTCGACATACCCAGAAGACTTAAAATCAGCATACTATAGTAACGTAGCCACATCAATGTTTATAGCAGCTCAATTCACAATAGCTAAACTGTAAAGCAAACTAGATGCCCTTCAACAGACATTTGGTTCCATTCTAAATGGATAAAGAAATTGTGATATATATACACAATGGAATATTACTCAGCAATAAAAGAGAATAAAATTATGGCATTTGCAGGTTAATGGACAGAGTTGGAGAATATCATGCTAAGTAATCCAATTCCCCCAAACCAAAGGCCAAATGTTCTCTCTGATAAGTGGATGCTGATCCATAATGGGGAGGGGGGGTTGGTAGGGGAGCGTGGAAAAATGGAGGAACTTTGATGGGGCAAAGGGGATCGAGGGGTGGGGAGGGGGCATGGGAGCAGGAAATATGGTGGAATGAAATAGACATCATTACCCTAGGTATACGTATGACTGCACATATGATGCAACACTACATCATGTACAACCAGAGAAATGAAAAGTTGTACTGCAATTGTGTACAATGAATCAAAATGCATTCTGCTGTCATGTATACCTAATTAAAATAAATTAATTAAAATTAAAATAAACAAAGACTAAAGGAATACATAGGAGGAAATTGAACTGATTCCTGGGCAGAGCAAGAAGGCAGAGTTTTGCCTTAGGCCAGGTGGACTTGCAGAGGATATCATCTGGAGTCATTTTGACTGCCAAAAGGGGCTGTGAAGCCCACACAGAGAACACCTATGTAGGGTGCACTTAAAAGTGCAGGGCTGAAAGCTCAGAAAGATGAGCTAGATGAAGCATTAATCCATAGACATCAAATGTGCATTCCCCATACCCAGAGGCACTGAAAATTCCCTTTTCCCCACTCCCTAGCCTGGCCATCAAGGTCAGAGAAAGCAGCTAGGGAGGCCAGAGGGGAATGAGAAAGACAGAAATGGCAGAGGTTATATCTCACTGCATGTGTCCAGGAATGAGTTAGGGACAAAGGGAAACATCTGTACTGTATTTTGGATCCTTAGAATAAATGTGATACCGGTCTTGGAAATCAGGATCAGTTTCTCCTTCCCTGGTACTTAAGATTAAACACTGGAGAAACCCCGAGGCAAGTGTAGAAAGCAGGTTTTATTTAAGAAAAAGACAGAACAGAAGTAGCAGACTTCTCCAGAGAGAAGTCAGGGCCCAGAGCTAAGTGCCCACAGGAGTAGGTGTGTCTTATTTTTTTATGGATCCCAGATTTCCCCTCCCTACTTTCTCTTTCTTCCCTACCTAGGTGCCCAAGGGCAGGAAGGAGCAGCCCAGGGTAATCACTTGTGCTGGGAAGAGCGGAACTCTGGAAGGGTTGTTAGCAATCCACATGACAGGGAAGTATAATCCCAGACATTAGTTGTTAGCAACCCATTTCCTTTTCTTTGATAATCAGCCCTGTCTTTCTGACCTGATTATTGACCATCTAGCTGTCTACCTGTCCTTTGCCCCTGTTTCAAATGGAAAATTTTCATTGCTAAAATAAAATTTCCTTTTGGCTGAAATTAACAGTTTTTTTTTTTTCAAAATATTATTCCACAAGAGTCACCAAAAAATTCAATGTAAATGATAGAGGATTGTATCCAGGAAGGCAGATATTCAACAGAAAGACCCTAAAGGAGAGTGGTGAGGTTAAATAAAACTCCCTCTCTGCTTCTACCCCCACCAAGTTCAAACCACTCAAAAGCACAGTTATTTTTGGAACACAATTTCTTGTTGTCTTGCCTCCTTCATATAAAAAACAATGATGGTCGTGCAGCCAGACCACAGCCTTTGTGCTGCATAATGCCATGTCTCTACAAAATTAATTATTAAATCAAATAGCCAAAGAACTTTTCCAAGTGATTTTCTCACCTCCCCCAAAAGTCATTTTCTTATTCATTGAATTTGACCAGTCAAATTCCAAAATCTATTATCTGTACATCACCTATGCAATGACCCCCACCCCATCACCTCCTTGTCAATTTGCACCTGTTCAGCTAGCTTGGTTTTATTAACGTTATTTATGGGGTGTGGAAGACTCTTTCTTCTTATATTAAGAATTTATTGTAGGATGATTTGAATGCAACTTGTACAAAAGTAGGAAAAGCCTATCAAATTTTCTTCCCCATAAAACATGATAACGTTCCTATAGAAATGACATCAGACCACAATTTTCTTTTAAAATTCTTTTAAAGTTTGATCTCACACAAAATATTAAGGATGGGCTTCATTAAGTAGAGTGTATATCTAATGTGTTATTTGTGTAACCTTAGGGACTCCAGGCTTTGCCCCATTGTGGGCACAGATGGGTTGACAACAGCAAAAAGCCAGATTTCACTAATGTTCCCTCCCCCCACCTCCCACCTTGTTGAGGCAGACTTCCAAGCTCCTGCATACGATATTCAGTTCACTCTGCCACAAGCAAGTGCTTCTGGGGGTCCCAAGGGCTATTTCAGAGATGCTCTTGCACATCCTTCCCACTGAAAATTACTACTGCACTACTAAGCACCCCGTGTGAGCAGCTCATGCCTTAATGGGTACAACATCTGCTGGGTACTTGCCATTTTCCACAGGCAGCCATAGGGGACCAAAATGTCCGCTGGACACCCACAATTTGCAATATGCAAGTGATGCATTTGGTCATATCTGCTGGACACAACTATCTTCTGCCTGTATTGATGGCTCTTGAGTTAGTTGTCAAAACAGTACAATTTTCTATGTAGAAGTGAGCCAGTGCCCCGCTCCCAGTAGGTTAAGCTCTATTAAAGGGCCCACACACAGTGCTGCTGATGTGGTTAGTATTTTTCAGCTTAAATGAAATGCATTTTTGTTAAAGTGTGATTTTACATGCTGCCCAAATAGAGTACACATAAGATATCTATAATGTGTGTCCAGATAAACAGTCGTTAGCCAATGTACTATTGGCCAGGCCACTGGTAAGGGGTTCTATCTTCTCCCTAGATAATGGGAAGCCCTTTTCTTCCCACAAAGTCTACATCGTCTTGATGAGCCACTTCTGAGATTACATCTGCCCAAAGAAGTTTCTAGTTTGCACAATAGTGTTAAAAAACATACATATTTCTCCCCTTTCTATTACCACACTTTCAAAGACTACTTTTACTATTAATTAGATTTCAAAGTATTTTCTCCTTTCACTAAAAATTGTTATGCATCTTGCTAATGTCAACAATTTATAGGCACAATTTATCTCCCAACCTCATAACACATATGGGCAGAACACCAAAAGTTGATTGTTGAGGCCTGGATCTGTCTCTGACCACTGCACCCACTTGAGCAGAGCCTGTTGCATCTTCAGATCTCCCTTTGGACCCTACAATTGTGACAATATAAATAGAGGCAAACACTGGAGCATAATCTCCCAGAAGTTAGAGCCATACGCTTACTTCAGAAAACTTGAGTTCTTTCCTAGGATCTGCTATAGCTATCTTTCTCCATGTCTTCTACAGGTGGTTATGAAATGAAAGAAGCAGACATGATTCTAGAAGAGAGATGCTTTGGTAGTTGGAAGATAACTGAGCAGAGACAGGCTATGCTGAGAAAGAAATAAGCTGATTAAAGACAAACATGTACTAGATGTGCTGACAAGCTAGGGTTGGTGAACAACTGAAGCAGAGAGGACAGCAGAACCACAGCCAGCCAAGTGGAAAAATGTTCCTATTTCTAAAGTTTAAAAATTTCTGTCTTCTTTATTCATGTATGAAAGTAATTCCTTTTGCCCTCATAGGTAAATTTTTTTTTGGAACTTATTTAGAGTCAGGGCAAAAATGGACATAATGAGCTATATCACCATCATTGTCATCTTAAAAAGAAGTGTAACAATTTTGGGCATAGACATGTATAGTTAATGAAACCAATTTCCAAGGGAAGTAATGCCAAGAGTATACTTAAATAAATAAATAAATAAATAAAAGCTAGATAATGATGGACTAGGACAAATATGTAGATATTATTAAAAGTAGTTCCCTAGCCTGTTAAAAGTTGGAAAGTCAATTGTTTGTGTTAAACATGGCATAAAAATAAGACAAATTCTTTAAGAGAATTCTTTAAAATTTCATTCCATTCTTCCTGCACAATTGACCATTGCATTTTCAATTTTTTTATTCATTGATACCTATATCGTTTTTTAATGTGTTCTAATTAGTTACACATAGCAGTCGAATGCATTTTGACACATCATACATAAATGGAGATTTCTATAATCTTAATGGTTTGTTTGTTCATATTTCCTTTGATCTATAGTGAGACCTTTTAAAACCTTTTAGTTTGTAGATTCATGAGAAGAGGTAAATAAATGTACAGAGATGTCATGTTCATCTGATTCTGCCTCCCCCACTATTGACCTCTTGCATAACTATTGTGCAACAATAGAATCAGAAAGCTGACATTAGTACATTCCTCAGTGTTTATTCAGTTGTCAGCAATTACATAGTGTATGTGGGGAGGGGTGTGATTCTATGCAATGTTATTATTTGTGTCACTTCATGTAATTGCCACCACAATCAAAATACAATACTATTTCAGATTCCCTTGCCACCTCTTTATAGCCACATTCATCCTTTCCCCTATATTTAACCCTTAATTTGTTCTTTATCTTTATGCTTTTTTATCTTAAGAATGTAATAAAAATATAATCATTCAGCATGTGTTTTTTATTCCCACTCTGAATAATTCTCTTGAAGAACATCCAAGTTGTATGTTTCAAACTCAGTTAAAATCAAAATGAAATCAATATACTTCAGTGGTCTCATTTGAAAATTAATCCATGTAATTCTCAGTACTAATTTTCATGTGGCAGGAAAGAAAAACTGATTTACTTCTAGGTGAGACAAAGAATTTCAGTAGGCTATCCTACTATTCCTGTCTTAAATTAAGCAAAACTTTTCCTTTAATCAGATAATTATGTTCAGAACATCTGACTAGCTATAAAATTTTTTTGTTCTTACATCAGCCTTCTAGATTAATTATTTCAATGTCTTCGATTACAATTCATTAGAGCTTTCTACTAAGCTTTCTGTTACCAAAAAAATCTGTGCTTCATAAGGGAAATGTGGATTACTTTATAAATGTTTCATCTCCAGTTAAAGTAGCAATGATGGGTACCAATATTCTGAAGTTAGTTTGTAACAAAATGGACCATTGTTAAATCTCTTAAAGGAAAATGCATTGATCAGTAAACAGAGAGGAAGTATATTCTCCTACTCTTCTTCTAAATTTCCCTTCCTCTTCCTACTCTAACAGTTTTTCCCTCAGAATTCTGTTTTCCCTACAAGTGGTACTTATTTTCCCTACACACAAACAAACACACAAAGAGAGTGGGGGTGGGGGGAGAGATGGGGTAGAGAGAGGGGGTGGGGGGGAGAGAGAGAGAGAGAGAGAGAGAGAGAGAGAGAGAGAGTCTGGAGGTAAGTGAATCACTTCCAGAACACTCATTGTCCTTCAGATTTGAAGCAAACAAGCAATGTTAGCTGCTTTCCCTCCTTGCTGTGATTACTAGATTCCCTGGTCAATCATTCTTTCTCTTACTGAAGATTCAAATATCTTTGCAAATGATCCTACCAGCATTCTGACGTCACAAGAATGTAGCCTCTTCTATTCCAATGACCTTATCTTCTAACCTTACCTCAATCACCTACTCACACCATCATGCCCTTAGATCGTTACCAACAACTACACACCCTCCAAAATCTCAAATTCAAGCATCAGAGCAATACCGAACTTTGTACCTTGCTCTCTTTATTAGCTTCACCCCAACTGGCAAATCTTGGATCCTATGGTCATTTGATTCTCCACTGTCTCTTGTCCTTTATATTCTCACTTCTTTCTTTATCTAGCTCAGTTTGCATGGTCCATAATCGTAATCACACCCCGGGGACCTCTTCAACTCTCTTGTCCCTTCATTCTCTCATAGCCAAATCTCAGCTTTGCTGAAATCCACTTTCAGCCTATGTTCAGACACCTACACAATTAGCCAGACAAACAGCCTTGGGGACTAGTCTTCATATAAATTAATCATCTTAGTCCAGGAATACTATTATATTTTCCCCAGACATTTACTGTCTTGTTTTTCTGGATGACTATTCCATACATTCCCCTCTCCTTTCAAACCCCAAAATTTCCTACCTCATCTTACTTGCAGAGGATATCTCACTACCTCTGTTGCCAAGAGAACAGAGGAAACTGGAAGAGAGTTTCCATAACTCTCCTGCCTCTCCACCCACCTTCATGCCTCTCTGCCCGCACACTCTGCCTTTCCTCCAGTCGCAGTGCAAAAGCTGGTTGGGCTACTCTGTTCACTTGAGCATAGATTCCATCTCATCTTGACTTCCCAAGGACATAGCTTTTGCAATCCTGACACCCCACTTCAAGGAAATTATTAATTTTAATATCTCTCATATTTTAAAAATCTTTCTTGACCCTACTTTGACCTTCAACTCTTACCCCAATTCTCTGCTCCCTTTTACAGCAAACCTCCTTAAAAACATAATCTCCATTCATTGTCTTCAATTTCTCTCCTCTAATTCTTGAACCCACAGGGTTTTGGCCCAACTCTTCTACCAAAACTTTTCTGACCAAAGCAACAACTTACCACCACCTCACAATAGAATTCTTAGTCCTCAATTTAATTAACATGTCAGTTGTATTTGTCAAAATTGATCACTCCCTCTTCCCTGAAGTACTTTCTTCAACACTCTGGAGTCTCCTCCAGTCTCCTAAAAGTTCCTTTATTTTTGTGACTTCAGTCATCTTTCTCCTCACTCATTTCCTAAGGAACCTCACCCTGTCTCATAATCTTACTCTGTCTTATAACTCCCAAATTGAAGGAGCCCTAATTAAGGAGATAGCTAAGATTGAGGTTAGCTGAGAGCCATAAAAGATGTTCAAGTTCCACCTGATATTCATACATTTATCAAAGAATCTTTGTATGCCCGTGAACACTGTGTGACAAACCTGTAAGCTCGAGCTGTAAGCACTTGTCCTTGTTAAGGCAAAATGTATATAACCGGGTGAGGTTAGTTAGAGGTGTGGTGTGATTGAAGTTGGTGGTTGAAGTTGGTGGTCGGAGTTAGAGTGGTTGGAGTTGGAGAGGTTGCTGGAGCCGGAGAGAGAAGAAGGATAAAAGACCTTTTTTCATTTTCATCCTGCCTCCGAATTTTCTCCCGCGGCATCATAGCTGCAAGCAATAGCATCAGGCAGCTACGAGTGGTGGCCTGTATGGGGACTTTGGTCAGCAGGTAAGAAATGAGAAAATTTTTTAAATGGGAGCGAAATAACAAAAGGTCGGATAATAAAAGCCATGGATGAGTTTTTCGATATCGCGGACTCAGTGGATAGTGAGGAAAGTGATCAAGAAAGCATAGCCTCTGAGTCAGTTAATACCAGTAAGAAGAGTAGTGGTGTAAATTCAAAAGTAAGAGCTGCAAAAGCCATCAGAAACCTATTGAAATTAGCCGAAGAGTATGTACTCTCCTTAGAAGCTGAAACTCAGGATACCGGTAAAAGTGATAGTAAGGAGCCAAATAACCATGAAAGTACGGCCTCCTCCACTAAGCCGGTTAGGAACTATGAAAGTAGTAGTGAAGAAGAATCAAAAAGTGATTCCGGGAGCACAGTCTCCAATAAAAAGAACAAAAAGAAATTAAAAAGGAGAAAGGACCATCAAGCGGAGGAATATTTTGTGCCCTCATGTGTGGAATCCCTAACAGAAACCATGAGGAGTATTTCTGGGTGTATGCGTGCCCTTGAGGCAGAGATTAACGGCCTTTCTGAGCGCTTATGCGCCCTTGAACACCAAAAACCACAGGAACATTTGGACCTGCCAGTATTTCAAAATGAAGAGGGGCAAAGGTATCACCAATCCCTAGACTTTAAAACAATAAAGAATTTTAAAGAGGCGATTATGATCTATGGGCCTCAAGCTCCGTTCACGTTGAGTATGTTGGAGGCCCTTAACACTCTAACCTTAACCCTCAGACTGGAAGGGGTTATGCAAAGCGGTACTAAGTGGAGGACAATACCTAATCTGGAAGACTCAATTCCAGGAACTTTGTTTAGAAGCAGCAAAGAGAAATGCTGCAGCAGGTTCCCCAGAACATAATATAGATATGCTAACAGGTGAAGGACAGTTTTCTGAACTACAAATCCAACTATAATATGACCCCAGTGTGTATGCCCAGATTTATACAGCCGCTGTTAGAGCCTAGAAGACCTTATCAGGAACAGGTGATTTGCAGGGCAGTCTATCAAAAGTGATACAGGGGCCTAATGAACCGTATGCTGATTTTGCAGATAGACTCTTAAGAACAGCTGGGAGAGTATTCGGAGATTTAGAACAAGCAATGCCCCTAGTCATCCAATTAGCATACGAGAATGCTAATAAATATTGCCAGGATGCAATTAGGCCGAGGAGAAATAAAAAAGACTTATCAATTTATATCAGATTGTGCAAAGATATCAATGATGCCTATGTCACAGGCAACATGATTGCTGCAGCAATGAGAGGTTCCTCCCCTCAAAATTCCACAAGGGCTCAACCTAGAAATCAATCAGGATATTCCAGACAAAATTATCATAATCAACCAGGATATTCTAGGCAATATCCCCCAAGAGAAATAAGATCAAGCTCATACCGTGCCCCAGGCCGAAGCCCCAGGTGTAAAAAGGGTACACATTGGGCCAATCAATGCTGTTCCAGATATGATATTTATAGAAATGATTTATCCAGGATTTCAAAAAACGGACACGGGGCCCAATGCCCCGGGGCCCACAAATGTACGAGGCATTAGAGGAGGAATGTCCTCAAATCCAGATGATTCCTCGTCACAATCCCTCCTACCCATTAACTCCCTTGTCAGAGGGACAAGAGGAAGTGCAGGACTAGACCTCTGTTCCACCGCCTGGATAGTGCTAACACCTAAAATGGGGGTTCAACTGATTCCTACGGGAGTCAGGGGATCTCTTCCCTCAGGGACTCTAGGACTAATCCTTGGGCGAAGTTCTAAAAGCTTTTTAGGCTTTCAAGTAACACCAGGTGTTATTGACTCCGATTACCAAGGAGAGATAAAAATAATGCTAAGTTCACCTAGAGGCATTATCTCTGTAAACCAAGGAGATAGAATTGCTCAGCTGCTTCTCCTTCCCAGTTTCCACAATTCTTTCAAGAGTATGCCACAGAATAGGAACAATAGAGGATTTGGTTCCACTGGCTCAGGACCTATGGCTTGCTGGGTTCAGGATTGTTCACAGAGGCCTATGTGCAAAATAAAAATTCAAGGTATAGAGATGGAGGGGCTGATTGATACAGGGGCTGACTCTTCCATCATAAATCTACAACAATGGCCCAAGCACTGGCCTCTGCAGAAGGCCTCAACCAGTTTAAGAGGCTTGGGATATACTAACACCCCAGCACAAAGTGCTGTAGTCTTAAATTGGGAAGATAATGAAGGGCATAAAGGAATAT
Source organism: Tamias sibiricus (assembly GCA_025594165.1). Lineage (NCBI taxonomy): Eukaryota > Metazoa > Chordata > Mammalia > Rodentia > Sciuridae > Tamias > Tamias sibiricus. The sequence continues at coordinate 84,561,339 of CM046660.1, forward strand.
TCCAACCTTATGTTTTGACCAGCTTGTCAGTTACCCTATGGGGAAGAGATATTCTACATCAAATGAGGCTACACCTAGCAACCAAGCCTGCAGGTGTTAAAAATAAAAATCTAAATCATAATAAAAAAGGCAAAGGATATTTTTTCTAGGGGCCACTGAGAAAACAATTTTAAAAATACCATGGCTTTCTGATAAGCCAGTTTGGGTCCCTCAGTGGCCCCTATCTAAAGAAAAATTACAAGCGGCCCACCTATTAATTAAAGAACAATTAGAAGCAGGACACATAGAGCCTTCCACCTCTCCCTGGAATTCTCCCATATTTGTAATCAAGAAAAAAATCTGGAAAATGGAGGCTATTACAGGACCTTAGAGAAATTAACAAAACCGTGCAAATTATTCATTTAAGTTTAGAATATTCAAATTAGAAATCAATTTAAAAGTGATAATCAATTTTGATTTATAGGTGTCTCCAGGACTTCTCTTCAGCTATGAATATGACTAATACTGTATAACCTGATATTTTGGTATTTGACATGGGATTGTTTATTTGTTATTAACTTCATTTGTTTAATAGCTGATTAATTTGAATTATTTCAACAGGTAAAGTATTGCTGTGTATGCAGAGACTCGAGGGTTCCAGCTAACAAATTATTTTTTCAAAGTGCTTTTAGCTTTTCTTTAATCGATCTTTAATGCAGTAATACCCTCAGACTTTCTTTGATTTATTCTGAATGTTATATTTTGCCAGCTTATGTTTGTGGGAGCTCAAGCAGCAATGTGTGTGAGCAGAGATCAACTTTAATTTTCTACTCTAATAATTCTATATTTTTAGTTTGACAGCTCACTTCTTGACTCAGTGCTGGAATAGCACTGCCTTTCCTTTACTAATGGATGCTTGAGTTTCTAGGAAACGGGCCCTGAAGATTTGTCGGTGGCATTGTCTAGACATAAAAAGGACGGCGGCTGCTGCTACAACTGTAGGAATCGCGCGGTCGCTGCAAGCATCCCTGCTGCTCAAGCATCAAACAACCTCACCAGCAGTGTGGCCTCTGCTCTGCATGCATGGGGCCTCCTATATCAACATGTTATGACAAGTGGACATTTTGATCTTTCATTGTTTGGGACATTACGGGACAATGCCTTGCGGGTATTTGTCTAGAGAACTCAGTGTGTTACTTGATGGAACTTAGGGCAGCTGATTTGTGTAATGAACTTGATATGCTATGGAACTTGGCTCGTCAGCAGAAGGCTTGCCGCCTTAAAACCGCAGCATCTCCTCACGATAGGACAGCTGTCAGTCAACACACACAGTCGATCCTGAAGGGCTCGATTGGATGGCTGGTTAGCCTATGACGGGTAAGATCCCCAGAGGGGGACAACCTAAAACAGGCACAGTCACACGGGACAGTCTCATGTGGCCGAAATATCAACCTAAGACAGGAGTCAAGGGCACAGCCTTGATTATCCGATGACGGGTAAGAATGTTGGTTGCACATGGACGTCCTAGAGCATCCCCTCTTTTAAAACAAAAGGGGGGAAATGAAGGAGCCCTAATTAAGGAGATAGCTAAGATTGAGGTTAGCTGAGAGCCATAAAAGATGTTCAAGTTCCACCTGATATTCATACATTTATCAAAGAATCTTTGTATGCCCGTGAACACTGTGTGATGCACCTGTAAGCTCGAGCTGTAAGCACTTGTCCTTGTTAAGGCAAAATGTATATAACCGGGTGAGGTTAGTTAGAGGTGTGGTGTGATTGAAGTTGGTGGTTGAAGTTGGTGGTCGGAGTTAGAGTGGTTGGAGTCCAAGGTTGCTGAAGCCGGAGAGAGAAGAAGAATAAAAGACCTTTTTTCATTTTCATCCTGCCTCCGAATTTTCTCCCGCGGCATCGTAGCTGCAAGCAACAGCATCAGGCAGCTACACCAAATTAATTCTCCTGCCCAGCTCTCTCCCTAAACTCCTATAACAGCATGCTTGGTCCATCTCTTAATTCAAATGTCCCATAATCATCTCCAATATAACACATCCAGAAATGAAATTCTGATTTCTACCTCCATTTTTATATCTCCTCTTTTCAAAGTTTTACACCCTCTTGAGTTGTCACTTTCTTTCACTCCTCATATCCAATCTACTAACGAATTCTGTTAACTTTACACTCAACTTCTGATTACTCCTCACTCCACTCTTCTGCCAGTGTCCTGGATCCCAAGCTACCATAACTTATCTGGATTACAGTAATAGCCTCTGTATTTGACTTCCTGCTTCAACCCTCATCTCTCTTACAATCTGTCCTACACAACACAGCCATGATTATCCTTTTTAAACATAAGTCAGATCAGAATAAAGATCTTTACATCCCAGATGAAGAGAGAAGTGAAATGGAAACTACTGGAAGTATTTGAACAAAAAAGTAAAGTGCTCAGAATGAGACTTTAAGAATATTTTTAGAAAAAAAAAGAAATCAAAAAGTAATCAGGAGACTATTATATTGAACCCCCTGTACTAGAGCCATTTGAAAGATAAAATATTCATTGAATGAATGAGAGGGCAGTTATTATTTCAGTCTTTTAGGTCTAGATGTATAAATAGTGGTAGCAGTATCATAGGAAGTCAGGAACTCCCTTATTGGGTGATGTTTTTTAAAAAATAGTCCCCATCATCTTTGTTCACCAGTGCCTAGCATGGTGCCTGCTGGCTGGCAGTCATTTCAGTATATGTTAGGACAAAAATATGAATGATTTAATTCAGAAAAATAAGCAAAAAGAATAATTTGAAACAGATTATATTTTTGAGAGCATATAGTGATAACCAGCAGACAATGGGAAATACAGAACTGAAACTTGGGAAATTGTCAAGATAAATCAATCTAACACTGGATATTTTTAAATATACTTAGCATTGTTTGTTTTTTTTAATTTAATAATAATAATAATAATAATAATAATAATAATAATATACTATTCCTACTCTCCAGGTACTAATATTTATCATCTTGAAATGTTTATTAACATTTTTTCTAGATGGAAGTGATAATTTGATGAGCTCTTCAAAGACTATAAACTAGAAAACATTAAGAATGTAAACAGATGCTAGATTGAAAGAATATTAAGAAACACGTGGGGAGCTGAAGGCATAAAATTTAAGTTCCTCTTTCATGAAACTTGGCAATGAATGAAGAGATAGAAAATAAAAAAGACAATTTATTTAAAAATCAAGGGAAAGCTATTGCCCTGTAGGTTGTGCAAAACTTAGCATAGGAATAATTAAGTACAGAAAAATTGTCTATCACCTTTGTTGCCCAGATCATATCATAGTATAATTAGGTCTCTATTTCTTTCTTTCTCTGTTTCTCAATAGGACTCCTTGACTATCACATTCCACTCTGTAGTCCTACCACTTGGCACATAGGAGATGCTCATAAGCTTGCTGAGCCTGAACTGATAATTTAAGATGAGACAGGATAACTAAAGAACCACAATCCTGAAAGAAGTAGGAGTGTTGGAGGTGGAGGAAAAAGCCTTGGGAGGAATGAAGATACTTCAGTCTTTGAGGCCAGCAGAGAGAACTGGATCTGCAAAGTAAAAGCTCATTAATAAGGAGGACAGAGGCAGGAAGTGGAGGAAATCCCATCAGATGAATAGGATTTAGTGCAGGAAATAGATCAGGTGATATTACACATCAGCAACCAGAGAAGAAAGCAATTACATACCAGTTTCTTGATTATTGGAAAGTGTGTCAATGTCTCTGGACAGCTATGACTTTTTTTGTGTTCTCACAAATTCTTCAAATAAGAACTTGCCTGGCTGAGAAAGTTTCCTGAATATTCTTTTGCAAACAGCAAATGGCAAGAGAATGCTTACACTACTTGGGATTTTGTTGCCTTTCTTTTCTTTTTTTTTTTTTTTTTCTTTAAGGAAAATATGTGTTTCTGTCCACTTGTATAATAAGCTATTTGCAGGAATTGGGAAACAAAAGGTTGGACAACCAGTTTATAGAAATTTATTGAAAGATAAAAGCTACAGGAAAGTACATGTAGTTCCACTAATGTTTAGATTTATGCTACTCTATTGCCATCTTCTGGTTTTGTTAAAAAACACACTTTGAAATTGTCAATCTGGTTGTACAGAAATATTTTCATAACATGCATCACAGAACATGAACTCCAAAGGTTGCAACAAACAGCATAGCTTTAGACTAAGCTCTTTATTTTATATATTAGTTTACTCATTTGCTAACTTTTATCTATTTGTTATTTTTCAAGACAGGGTATCTATCACTATGTGACCTCAAACTCCTGGGCTCAAGTGATCCTCATGCCTGAGCCTTCTAAGTAGCTGAGACTACAAGCACATGTCGCTGCACCAGGCTTTGTTAACTCATTATTAATTAAATAAGTATTAATGAATATGGGATTGAGCCAACTGCCTGAGATGTGATTCATAATATCAGGAAAAACTAGAACCTTAAGTAAACTAAAAATATATGCACAGATATATGGAAGCCAGGCTTTGTCATTACATGATTATATGTATTCTTCAATGTCATATAAAATACCTAATTAGTTTTCTTTTAACAGTCGTATAAAATAATATGAAAACAATATCCAGCCCTTGTGTACCCTCAACCCTCTTCCCTTTGAACTTAATTCCCAGAATTATTGAAGTTTTAAATGACAGCACACATCCAGGAGAGCATTGGTCATTATCATAATTGAAATACTAAAGCTATGAAGCAATCTATCAAATCTAAATGTATCTATAGAACAAGACAAATCTAAAATCAGAATTATCCTAAATCTTTAATGGATTAGAATTTGTAATATCTATAAAAGAGGAAGTAAACTGATTTCCCACTAACTAAAGCTAGCTTTAATCCCACTTTCTTAGATCTGCATAATGGATCTCTCTTTAGTTAAACAAATATTCAAAAATTAATGTTTTTCTTATAAAAACCCTAATTTCTGAAAGCACTTGAAAAATTGGGAGAGGTGCAGGCGGGTGAGCACTGAGCACAGAAACAATAGGCTGGATAGATATTGTCCCTTTGGGACGGGTGGGCATGGATTGCCTTAGTCCCTACGATATGGCCCCATATGATCCATTTTATATGTAAAATTATTTTCTCTTAAATAGAATATTTCAGGCATACAAAAAATCATAGAATAATATAATGATTATCTGAATACTCACCACAAGCTTATGAAATATAAGTTAACAAACAAAAATTAAGTCTCCTGACTCCTCTCCCCTGATCCTTTCCTGTCCTCCCGTCAAGAGGTAACCTGTTTTAGTTAGCTTTGCTGTGACTAAAGGATCTGACCATAACAACTAAAGAGGAGGAAAAGTTTATTTGAGGGCTCATGGTTTCAGAGGTCTTAGTCCATAGAAGTCTGGCTCCATTTCTCTGGGCTGGAGATGAGGCTGAAAAACATGGCAGAATGTGGGGGCAGAGGGAAGTAGCTCACATCATCAGGAAGGGAAGAGAGAAACTCCACTCAACAGATACAAATATATACCCAAAGCCAAACCCCAATTCCCACCTCCTCCAGCCACACCCTACCACTTCAGTTACCACTCAGTTAATCCCTATCAGAGGATTAATTCACTGATTGAGTTAAGACTCTCACAACCCAATCATTTCTCCTCTGAACCTTCTTGCATTGTCTCACACATGAGCTTTTGGGGAACACCTCACATCCAAATGATAACATAACCATTATTTTTATTTAGTGTCTGTTATTCACATGCATATTTTACACTTTGATAACAAAAATAAATTCTCATAAACCAAATATACCATTTTTAAAACTTTATGTAAAAGGTGTCTTCAATAGTAGACTTTTGTGCTCATTATTTTTAACTTTGCACATTTTATAGATTTTTCCATGCTCACACATATGAATTCTAGTTCATCCATTTTAATTCTGCTATAGTATTCTATTGTAAGACTACAACAGAATTTATTTATTTATCCTCACTAATAATGAATGTTTAGGATATTTCTCATTTACATACTATTGAAAGTAATCTTGCTATAAACATTCTTCTAGATATCTCTTTATGGACACATATAAGTTTTCTCTAGGTGATATATCTCAAACCTTTAGCATGTATCAGAATCACCTGAAGAGCAGATTAAAAGCAGATTAGTAGATAGGAGCAGTGGCGGATGCCTGGGAGCCTGAGGCAGGAGGATCGCAAGTTCCAGGCCAGCCCAGGCAACTTAACCAGGCCCCTGTCTCTACAAAATAAAAAAGGGCTGGGGCGGGGGCTGGGGCTGGGCTCAATGGTATACTCACTCTGGGTTCAAGACCCAGTATCTCTCTCTCTCTCTCTCTCTCTCTCTGTCTCTCACACACACACACACACACACACATACATACAAAGTAGATTGGTGGGTCCCCCTCCAGCTTTTCTAATTCAGTAGGTCAAGGATAGGAATCTAGAATTTGCATTTCTAACAAGTTCTCAGGTGACACTGATGCTGCTGGTCTAGGCATTACACTTTAAGAACCATTACTGTAATATCTATACCAAGCAATGGAATCTCTGGCTCACCTACTAGGTAAATGCATCTTCAGCTTGATTAAAGATTGCCACCGTGCTCTTCCAAAGACAAAGAACAATTTGTGCACCCACTATCAGTTTTGTAGATTCTCTTTGCTCAACATTTGGTATTGTCATACATAAAATATTTGTTAATTTCTAGGGTCTGACATGGTATTACATCACAGTTTTAATTAGTTGTTTTGAGATTACTGGTAAGTTTGATCATCTTTCCACGCATTTATGGATCATGTGGTTTTCTGTCTCCCATGATTGCTTATCCATATCCATTGTCTATTTGAAAGAGGTTTGATTGACACTTTCTTATTGATTTATCAGAGTATAAGCATTTTTTTAAGATTCTCAATGAAAATCCAATGTGTCTTTTAATGCATAGAATTTTTCTGTTTTAGCATAATCAAATTGATCAATCCATTCTTTTAAAGATTTTTAAAAATGTTTTAAGATGATCTTCTTTACTTTGAGACCATAAGGTTTTTTTGTTTGTTTGTTTTGTGTTTTTGTTTTGTTTTGTTTTGTTTTTTTAAGATTAGGATCTTCCTATGTTGCCCAGGCTGGCCTAGAACTCATGAAATCAAGGACCTTCCTGCCTTAGCCTCCCCAGTAACTGGGACTATAGGCTATAGGTGGGTGACACTGTATTCATCTATCATACTACTTTTTAATTGTATCTCTGATATGTATTAAGTCTCCGTAAATTTGAGGGGATGCTTTAGAGCTTTCTAGTTTGTTCTATTGGTCTATTTGTCTATCTCATTAATAATTCCCTTTGTTCGTTAATATAGCTTTTTAAGTCCCTTCCCCCATCTCGTCCTTTCTCAGAATTGTCTTTGTTTTTCTTAAGCCTTTGCTATTCATATATATTATAGAATTCTGTTTTCATGAGAATTTTATTGACTTTATAAAACAATTTATGAGATGAAATATTCACTTTTCTTGACCAGCAGTAGCAGTCTGGGTTATAGACAGGCCATTAATTTCACAAGAAATAATGTTCTTCACCCAGCACCAAGTTTACTTAGTTTGAAGAATGAATACACAACAGTCAACTAAATGGTATTTATGACAAAAACATGAAGTCTCGTGACTCTCAGGCTTGGCTTCCTGATTTCTAAAACTCCTCACAGCCAGGCATGTGTGACCTTGAAAGATAAAAGTAAGTGAACAAAAACATAAGTCAGCAGTTTAGTGAGACCCTCAGCTCTGAGGCCCTTTTGTACCATCTAGTCATGAAGTAGTGAAGCAGCATCTCATTGATATTGCTTGACTCATCAGTTTTAAATTAATATATAGTCTTGACAACAAAGAATAAGTGCTTGGTCTAGTACACAGCCATCTCTGCCGTATTCAAATTTTCTGATGGTTTTTCAATGTATAGGAAAGCAATTGAGTTTTGAATATTGATTTCCTATATAAGATTTTATTTCTCTAATAACTTATTCCAGGATTCTTTTGGATTTTTCCAGATAGTCATTATCTGATAATAATATTTCTTATTCCTAATCCACCTTAATAACTTTTTTTATCATTTCTTAATTTCTCTCCTCTAATACCTGCAATTTAATTTCAGATAAAAGTAATATTTAGGACAAATTTCAGATGAAAGTAATATTTGTGACATTTTGGCATTAATTGTAATACTTGGGTGCAGATTTTATTGTATACATACTTTATTGGATTTAAGGAGTTTGAATTTTGTCAAATGGTCCTGTTATTAATGGTTTTCTCTTCATTAATCTACCTCATTGCATCTTGATATAGCTGCACTAGCTTTCTACCAGATCATTTTTGCCTCTCATGTTTTGTTGTCATTTCTTCAGAACATTCTAGGATTTTATGCCTCTTGTAAACACTCTATAGCGAAATTTAGGATTTTAATTTTTTGTTATTTTAGGAATTTCTTGTTGTTAATAGTTTTACTACAATCAGACAACCTCTGGATTCCAACTGGCAAGCTGAATCCATTTACATTCCATGATATATCTTTCCAATTATATCTGTCTTCTTTTCATCTATTTGAAAGTTTTTTAATCTATTATTTCATCTAATCACTTGTTCAAATGCAGGAAAATTAAACATTTACGTACATAATTTTTATCTTGCAACCTTACTAAATTATTGTATTGTATAAAATAGTTTATTTACTTCTTTAGTTGATTCTTTTAAAATACACAATCACATCATCAGCAAGGAGTATTTCCCTCTCCTTTTCAATTTTTATGTATACATTTATTTTTCTCCTGACTTCAGAGCAATGTTAAATATAGTGGTGACAATGGGCAACCTTATTTTACTCCTTTTTGATTTACTCATTCCCTGTGTGTGTGTGTGTGTGTGTGTGTGTGTGTGTGTGTACGCGCGCGCTGCCAGGGATACCCGCACTCCCACCCCTGATCCATGCTAGAAAAGTGCTCTACCACTGAGCTACAGCCCCAGCCCATGGCCTTATCCATTCTTGTGTATATATTTGAAATATAAATCTAAGTGAAGGCAGGCCAATGATTATAAATCTTTAGGATAATAATTTCTGCATGTCCTGCCAGTGTCAAGGTTGAAATACGTAGGCTTCCTTATCATCTGCCTGTACTTGTGAGCAGTCTTTTTCTTTGTCTGCCTTTTCACTTAGCCTATAAGTTTTAAAGAGGTTTCCTTATAATTTAGTGCAGGATCTCAATTTCTGCACTCCACTTTTTTGGTCTTGAGATCTTGTTTTCTCTTACCTCATAACAACTTAAACTCTAATCCTTACTTACCATGATTGGGAAAACTCTTCCTGTCTCTAATAGCAGTTAAATTTCCAACTTCCTCTTACTGGGCAATTGAATTTCCTCTTCATTTTTCACTTCTAGGCTTCCCATCACTTTCTTATAAACTCAACTATAAAATTTAGTTAGAAAAGTTATCACATTGTGATAACAAAAAAATTTTTAGTGAACCATGAAAATTCTCTTTCATGCCCCATCTACCATCTACCCAGTTCACAACACTCTCCATCATACCTCCTGCAAAAGCTTTATAGGTGACAGCTATTAGTTTTTTTGCTTTTCTTTTCAGATTTTCCTTATGTCTATACAATCAAATATAAAATATATTCCAACTAAATCCCTCTTCTTTTTCTCAAAGCATAGTGTACCATAAATATTCTGTACCTTGATTTTTTTCACTTAATATACCTTGGAGATCTTTGCATATTTGTACATAGAGTGCCTCCTTTTATAAATATATTATATATATTATTGTGTTGTATAGGTTGAAAATAATTTAACTAATCAATTTCCACTTTGTAATATTTATATTTTTTATAACAAACAATGTTGCAAAGAATACTTTATGTATAGATTGTTCACCAGGTATACAACTATGGCCATAGGATAAATTCCCTAAAATTATAGTACTGGGTGAAAAGGTATAGGTGTATATGATTTTGATAGTTATTACTAAATTACCTTCCTTAGATGTTTTGCCAATTTGCAGTCCCATGAACAATGTATAATCTACTCAGTGGTTCTGCTGCTTGCTCAGTAAAGGTCCATGGTGGAAAAGTGGACAGAAATGATTAGCTCTGAGTTTGGGTTCCAGAAGTTTTACTTGTTAAGATCAAGAACAAGGCAAGGACGTCCTCTCTCACCACTCTTTTTTAACATCATATTGAAAACTAATGCAATAAAATAAGAAAAGGAAATAAAAGCTACATAGATCAAGAAGGAAGACATAAAACTGCCTTTGTTCACAGATTACATGATCATCTATGTGGAAAATTCAAATGAATAAAACAAAATCTCCTGACACTAATAAATGACTATAGTAAGCAGCAAGATATTAGAGTACAAAGTTAATAGCAAAAGCCAATCACTTTTCTATATTCCATCAAAGAACAAGTGGAATTAGAATTTATAAAAAAAATTTAGTATCCCCAAATTAAATACTTACTTATAAACCTAACAAAATAAGCACAAGGTCTATCTGAGGAAACTACAAATTCTTTATTAAAAAATATTTTTGTTGTTGAGTGGAGAGATATCCTATGTTCATGGACAGGAAGACTGAACATTATCAAGATGTCAGTTCTTTCAAATTTAACCAAAAGATTCAAGGCAATCACAATTAAAATCATAAGTTATTTTGTGGCTACTGATAATCAAATTTAAAAGTTTATACTGAAAGGCAAAAGCCTCAGAATAGCCAAAACAATGTTTAAAAAGAACAAAAAAAATCAGAGGACTGGCACTCCCTGACTTCAAGACTCACTGTTAAATTATAATCATTAAGACAGCAAAGTACTGGCCAAAAAAAAAAAAAAAAAAAAAAAAGAGATAAATATCAATGTAACTGAATAGAGAATCCAAAAATAGAACCACATAGTCAGCTGATCTTTGACAAGGAGCAAAGGCAATACAATGAAGCAAAGATAATCTTTTCAATAAAAAGTGCTGAAACAACTGGACATTCACTTGCCAAGGAAAGAATCTAGACATGGACCTTGTACCCTTTATAAAAAGTAATTCAGAATGGAGCATAGGTCAAAATGTAAAAAGAAATAAAACTGCCATAACAGAAGAAAATCTAGGTCATATTGGGTATGAAAATAATTTTTAAAATACAATGCCAAGCCAGGCTTGGTGGCGCACACCTGTAATCCCAGCACTTGGGAGGCTGAGGCAGGAGGATTGTGAGTTCAAAGCCAGCCTCGGCAATGGCGAGGCACTTAGCAACTCTGTGAGACCCTGTCTCTAATAAAACACAAAAAAGGGCTGGGGATGTGGCCCAGGGGCAGAGTGCCCCTGAGTTCAATCCCTGGTATGTATGAATAAATAAATAAATAAATAAATAAATAAATAAATAAATAAATAAATAAAATACAATGCCAAGGTACAATCCATGAAAGAAAGAATTGATAAACTGAACTTATTAAAATTAAAACCTTGCACTCCACAAAAGACAATGTCAAGAGATGAGCCACAGGTTGGGAGAAAATATTTGCATAAGTCAAGTCTGATAAAGGACCATTATTCAAAATAAACAAAGAGCTCCTAAAACTCAACAAAAAGAACAATTCAATTTTTAAAATTCAGAAGACTAAAGAAATATCTCAGTGAAGAAAATCTGCAGGTAGCAAATAAGCATACACGAACCAAGAAAATCACAAATGAGGGTAAAGTAAAAGAAGAAAGCTTTATTCAGGTATACAATAGACTTGCAAATTATCCCACACAGGTTCACTGAGACTGTGCTCTGCTGAAGGAAGATAGACTTGACCTTTATAACAAAAAGAAGTGGGTATGTGCAGCTCTGCATTGTGGAGGAGGAGATGGGCAGGAGTGAGGCAAACCCATCCATTGGAAACTAATGAAAATCAAAGTGGTCATTATAAGTCCATTGGAGTGTCCAATTTCTCAAACTTTGCAAGGTTGTGTTAGATTGGGGAGGGGGAATTATTCTTCCTTTTGATGATTCAGCTTCCTACATGATGTTTGCATGGTAATCTACTTTCTCCAGTCAGCAAATCTTTAAGGTTCAGAAGAGGATTTTTCCTCCTTTTTTGACCATGGAGCAATCATTTTGAGTTTTTTATGTTATCATATCTGAAATGATGCTCCACAACATATGTGATCAGTAAAATGCAAATTAGAGTTAACAATAAGATACCACTGCATACCTGTTGGAATGGCCAAAATCCAAAACTCTGACAACCCCAAATGCTGGCAAGGATATGGAACAATAAGAACTGTCTTTCATCGCTGGTCGGAAAGCAAAATGATACAGCCACTTTGGAAGACAGTTCGTGCAGAAGCCCTAATTGTTTGCGGGACTTGGCCCAAAATCTCAATCGAGGGACTTGGCCCAGAATCTCGCCAGGGGGACTTAGCCCGGAATCTCACCGGACTTGGCGCGAGATCAAAATAGACTTAGCCGGGAAAAATCGCTCGCGCAGGCACCATTCCTGCTTGAGCATGTGAGGCTGTGCCCGGGAGAGAGCGTGCAGAGTAAACGCCGTTGTGTGTGTGTGTGTGTGTGTGTGTGTGTGTGTGTGTGTGTGTGTGTATGATTATAAGAGTGTGAGTTGCTGGAGCTGGAGAGAGAGGAATAAAAGGACTTTTTCGTTTCCATCCTGCCTCCGAGTCTTCTCCCGCAGCCCGCTGTTCAAAGCGGCAGATTGCTCACCGGCACTAACAAGTTTGGCAGTTTCTTATAAAACTAAACATACAGTTACCATATGATTCAGCATTCACATTCCTTGATATTTACACAAATGAATTGAAAACTTACATTCATACAAAAACCTATACATAGATGGCTAATGTATCTTTATTCATAGTTGCTAAAACTTGGAAGCTACCAAGATATCTTTCAGTAGGTGTATGGACAAATAAACTGTGATACCTCCAGACGATGGAGTATTATTCAGCACTAAAAAGAAATTTTGGTAATGACCCATGAAAAGTCATGGAGGAATCTTAAATGCAAATTACTAAGTAAAGAAAAACAATGTACAAAGGCAACGTATTGTGATTCCAATATGTTGTTCTGAAAGACAACCATGGAGACAGTAAAAAGGTCAATGACTGCCAGGGATTTGCAGGAAAGAAGGATGAATAGGTGGAACATAGAACATTTTTATTGTATTATTTATTATATGCTGTATGATACTGCAATTTGGAATAAATATAATGCTTTTTTCAAAACCTGTAGAATGTACAAGCAGTAAGAGTGAACTCTATATACTTTGATGATGATGCCCCAATGAAGTTTCATTAATTGTAACAAATGTATCACTCCGGTGCATTGTTGATAGGAGAGTAATACTTTGTGTTTAGGGATAGGGGATATATGGGAATTCTCTGTACTTTCTGCTCAGTTTTTCTATAAGCCTAAAACTACTCTGAATAATAGTCATGGAGACCTGCACCTTATAGAAGAAAAAGTAGGCCCAAATCTACATGATGTCAGCTTAGGAACTGACTTCCTTAACAAGACGCCTAAAGTGCAAGAAGTAAAATGAAGAATCAGTAAATGGGATGAAGCTAAACTAAAATTCTTCTTCTCAGCAAAGAAAACAATCAAGAACATGAAGAGAGAGCCTACAGAATGGGAGAAAATCTTTGCCACCTGCACATAAGATAGAGCATCAATCTCCAGGATATATGAAGAACTTGAAAAACACTAATAATAATAATAATAACAACAATAATAAACCCGATTGATAAATGGGCTAAGGAACTGAACAAATACTTCACAAAAGAAGAAATGCTATTAATCAACAAATATATGAAAAAGTGTTCAATTACAGAAATGCAAACTAAAACTACACTGAGATTTCATCTCATTCTAGTAAGAATGCCAATTATCAAGAATACAAGCAACAATAAATGTTGATGAGCATATGGGGAAAAAGGTACACTCATACATTGCTGGTGGGGCTGCAAATTGGTGCAATCACTATGGAAAGCAGTATGGAGATTCCTCAGGAAACTTAGAATGGAACCACTATTTGACCCAATTTTCCCCCTCCTCAGTTTAACCCCAAATGACTTAAAATCAGCATATGACAGTGACACAGCCACATCAATGTTTATGGCAGCTCAATTCACAATAGCTAAACTATGGAACCAACCTAGGTGCCCTTCAACAGATGAATGGATAAAGAAAATGTGGTGTATATACACAATGAAATATTACTCAGCCATAAAGAAGAATGAAACTATGGCATTTGCTGGTAAATTCATGAAACTGGAGACTATCATGCTAAATGAAATAAGCCAACCTCAGGGGGGGAAAAAAAGGACCAAATGTTCTTTCTGATATGCAGATGCTAATTCACAGTGGAGGGAGTTTAGGGAAAAATAGAAGTATTTTGGATTAGACAAAGGGGAATGAAGGGAAGGGAGGGGGAATGGGAATAGGAATAGGAAAAATAGTAGAATGAATTGGACATTACTATTCTATGTGCATATATGATTATACAACCAATGTAATTCTACATCATATACAACCAGAAGAATGAGAAGTTATACTCCATATATATATAATATGTCAGAATACATTCTACTATCATGTATAACTAATAAGAACAAATTTTAAAATAAATAAAAATATAATAGAGTCTATTTAAAAAAAAAAAAACTTGCATGCTGACTTCTAACAGCAGCCCAGCTGCCAACCCTTTTTGAATATGAAATATTGCTTTTGCAATTCAGAATGAGCCCCTTGACTTTAGAAAGTGTATTTTTCCTGGAACTGTCTGAAGTTCACTGCCATCAGTGTTCTTTCTATCCTCTATGCATTTTTTTTCACTTGTTTCTGTAAACTTCTGCCCAGTTTCAACCCTACTCACAGTATTTCCCACTATATTTTGGCAAATAAAGGAGAAAGCTTTTACACTTGAGGGTGCTTCCTTACTTTCAGGAAGTTTGTTTTTGTGATTTTTGTCCAGTAGCATCTTGCACTTGGTAGTTGCAAGCAAGGCCTATGCCTTTTGCATTTCTGGCAAGTCTCCCATTTAGAACTCTGTGCAAGCACCTTTTCAGATTCATCAATACTATGACTCTCGCTGCTCTATGCACATTTTTTTTTTTCACTTCTTTTGAGGTTTCTAGCAGATTACAGGTACTTTATGAAGACAACATTTACATTAAACTCTAAAATATCTCCATCTTCTGATTTAGCAGAAAATGTAGTTTGTGAGTTTTTATCCCTGCTGCATGTTTATGATTTGCATGAATTAAAGGGAAAAGATGCTGATTCATGTAGCCAGGTAATAGCAGAGTCTCACTATGAATACAAAGAATGCTTATTATCCTTTTCTACTATCCCTATGTGCTTTATAATGAGAGAGTAATCAATGCTGTATGCTGGCCTGATTCTTCCCTTAATGAAGGAGATACTCATCCCCAGCTACTGGTAATATTAAGTTGGGGACAGCTTTCAGCCCTATTTCCAGTAGCTGCCCACTTCTAATACCAAATCGATGCTGGTCTATAGAGGCCTGACACTCTTGTCTGAATTCAAAACAACTCTGAAGTGTTGTCCCAATTCCAGAGTTCCCTGTGGAATTAGTTGAGGCCTGTTACAACTGCATTACAATTTAACTCCTACTTCTTTTCAGTCTTATCTTCTTTAATCCTAAGAGTACTCCCACAATAAACTTCTTACATGCAAATCTCCTTTTTCAAACTCGTTTCTAGGGTAATTAGTCTAAAAAGCTATTGCTTCTAGGTGTGAACCAAAGAACCAAATTCCAAAATGAGATTTTGGAGCTGGATTACATGCTATCATCTAGCAATGAGAATACTGTTGCTGAAGACAGGAAGAACATAAATATCTCCTGGCATGCTATACTAATACAATTGTTAAAACTTTCATGAATGGCAAAATAGCTTTTTTAAAATTTTGTTTTAGTTTTTGCTGGACCTTTATTTTATTTATTTGTTTGTTTGTTTGTTTGTTTGTTGTTATATACGATGCTGAGAATTGAACCCAGTGCCTCACACATGCTAGGCAAGTTCTCTACCACTGAGCCACAACCCCAGCCCCCAGAATGGGGTTTTGACTAAAGACAATGCACTGAAAGAAACAAAATCTGAAGCATTTGAGAAGTCACTGGAAGTAATAAATACTAGATAACTTTGGGGATTTTATCAGTTTGCTAAGACTGTTTTATAAAACTACCACAAACAACCATAATTTACTCTCAGGTCTGGCAGCTAGGAGTTCAAGACCAAGGTAATGATAAGGTTGTTTCCATTTGAGAGCTATGAGAAGGGACTTACCCCATACCTCACACTGGCTTTTGCTGGTTTGTTGGCAGTCTTTTGCATTCCTTGGCTTGAGGAAGCATCAGCTTGATGATCTCTGCTTTCATCTTCAAAAGAAGAATTTGTGTCCAAAATTTCCCTTTATATAAGGACACCAGTCATCATGAATTGAGGCCAAACATAACAATCTCATCTTAAAACCAATTACATCTGCATTGACTCTACTTCTAAATACAGTCACATTTTCAGGTAGTGGAGTTTAGGACTTTGATATATGAATGGGAGGGGGGACAATTTAACTTACAACAGGGATGAGGGACATTAGAGAAAAATAATAAGATTATGAAGGTGATTAATTCTAAGTTAAAGGATAAATGTACAGGCATTGTTGGCAACACATACAAGAATATCATTGCCTACATCCAGAGAGAGGAATGACTACAGATCATATCCAGGACCTAATTATAAGAGTATCAAAGCTGCAGAGGACATTGAATTTTCAATTCTGGCAAGTCTGAGGGTCCACAATTGGAAAGAACTAAGGCACTGGAGCATGGGATGAGGACCTAAACTTGATGCACTCAAACGTCTTGAATCCCAAATCCTCTGAGTCCTCTGAAAAGTGGCCCACACCAGGGCTGGAGTTCTGGCTCAGTGGAAAAGCACTTTCCTAGCATGTGTGAGGCACTGGGTTTGATCCTCAGCATCACATAAAAATAAAAAATAAAAATGGTATTGTGTATATCTACTACTAAAATAATAATAATAATAAAGTGGCCCACACCTCCCTGTGTAAAAGCTGGTGGTCTCCAATGACTCTCGGGTAAAGGTCTCTGTCTTGAAATACAACATGTACCCTTCTTCCAGATCTTCTCTTATTCTTTCCCTTCTGGCCAGAACAATAACAAGGGTTAAGTCACAAAATCATCTGGTTGGGAAGGGACTGAGCCTACTAATACATGAATGGAATTATACCCCAAAGGAGTTGCAGGAAAGTGTACTGGCAGAAGGCATGAGACTATGTATGCTAGTGGGCCTTACAGTGATGAAACAAGTGGAATAAAATATAAAGTTAAATAAGTTTATCAATATGAGAGCACTCTCCCATGACACAAAGTTTAATACTCTACTAAGGATCCCAAGAAATGGTAATAATGTGCTGCTAGGATATTTCCAGGTGTTTTAGAGTAACCATTTGGCCACAGTAAGTAAAAAAAGAAATGTCAGAACTGACAAAGCAGACAGTGGGAAAAGAGATCAACAGGTCTCAGCAGTTGGCCTGCTAATTGGATATTATGTAAGGCTGGAAAACCCAAGACAGAAGCATGCTGAAGGACATTCTGTTTACCAAATGATAAAGATTGAGCTCTCTAAGGGGGAATCAGCATCATTATGTTCATTGTGATGTTCATTGTCATATACCTACAGGAAGCCAGGATTGATAGCAGGAGATGCCGTTACAGAACTGAATTCTTTCATAGGAATGAAAATTGTAGGACGTTAGATTAACAATGGCCATAAGGAAGCATGTAGTCATGAAGAGCAGGATTGGTATATATATTGCAATGGGATTGGTATATATATTGTAATGAGAAGCAAAGTGGGAGGATTAGCAACAGAGACCTGACCTGCAGAGACCTATGGAGACAATCAATAGAACATAACAGGGGCTGGGGCTGGGGCTCAGCAGTAAAGCGCTTGCCTCACAGGTGTGAAGCACTGGGTTCGATCCTCAGCACCACATAAAAATAAAATGAACAAAATAAAGGTATTGTATCTCCAACTAAAACAAAGTATTTAAAAAAAAAATAGAACATAACATTCCTAGGAATGAAATATAGGGATAGATAGCAATGTGTTTCCCAGTCTGTAACATCTAAAGAAATCAAGAAAAGAAGCCGGGCACGGTGGCGCACGCCTGTAATCCCAGCACTTTGGGAGGCTGAGGCAGGAGGATCGTGAGTTCAAAGCCAGCCTCAGCAATGGCGAAGCACTTAGCAACTCAATGAGACCCTGTCTCTAAATAAAATGCAAAAAAAGGGCTGGGGATGTGGCCCAGTGGTGGAGTGCCCCTGAGTTCAATCCCTGGTACCAAAAAAAAAAAAAAAAAAAAAAAAAAAAAAAGAAAGAAAAAAAAAGAAATCAAGAAAGAACCAACAGAAGCTGAGGGCAGCTGCTATAAAATAACTTACAATGAATCTTCGATTTTCAGATATAAGCTAATTTTAGACCCAGAATCTATTGACTGAGGAGAAGCTAGAGAAATAATCCTGAAACACCCCAGCAACAGTGTACTATAATAGCTATTATTCCCAAAAGACCTATGGCCATTGACTCAGATAGCTGAGAATGGTTAACATTGATATCAGAAATACAAAGCATTGTCCTCACAATCCTATTAGCATGGTGCTAGATGAGGTCCAGAAAATAAGAGGTATCCTGGCGTAGACTGAATTCACCGTGGAGCCCCAAGGTCCATGGTCACCCAGTGGTCATTCCCCGAGTGCACAATGGAAACGGACATAGTAGGAAATTTTCAGAATCCCCACATTTGTCCTTTGGTCTGTGATACAGTGCTATCAAAGTGATTGCATTGGTTTCCTAGGGCTGATGTAACAAGGTGCCACAAACTAGGTGGATTTAAAAACAGAAATTTATTGTCTCTCTGTTCTAGAACCTAGAAGTCTGAAATCAAAGTGTCATCAAGTTGGCTACTTCTGAGGGGACTCAGGAACGAATCTATTCAAGCCTCTCTCCTCGGCTTGAAGACGGTATTTTTTTCCCACATCAGTTCCATCATCTTCCTTCTACATTTGTCTGCCTCCGAATTTCCCCTTCTTATAAGGACATCAATCATAGTGGATTATGAATCCATCCTACCCTTAACTAATTGCATCTGCAACAACACTCTTTACAAATAAGGTCACATTCTGAGGTCCTGGAGGTTTGGACTTCAACATATGAATTTTTTGAGGGGGGGTCCCGCCCACATCCCATGCAGGCAGTGAAAATGAGGTTCCCTTCAGTGGAATGAGCTGGCTGAGAAATAAAAGCTAAGAGATATAGTGGCCAAAAAAAAAAAAAAAAATCCACAAAATACAGAAAGTAGTTTCAAAAGCAGGAGCAGGATGGGCAAACTGATCAGACCGATGGAGCTTCTGGGGAAATGGTGCCCGTCTGTGCCTGCTTTATTTATATTGGGAGACATCAAAGAACCATAGAATATTCTCTTCCAAAAAAGGTTAAAGGTGAGCTGTTCAGTTCCTAATGGGTTACACCCATTTCTGGAGCTACTTTGAGGAACCTTCCTAGCAGAGCAGAGCAGAGGGAAAGGTCACATTGGGCAATCTATTGCTGTGGGAGAGCCACAAAAAATTCCCAATGACAGGCCTATCTCTCCCCAGCTTCCATGCCGAGAGAAGATCCTCATGTATTTCACGGATGTCTTCCTGCGGGGGGTGAGGGTGGGGGATGGGGGGTAGTTTGGTATGTGTAAAAGGTAAAAATGGAAAAAGTTGCACTACATCTCCACTGATGAGTGAGTAGTGAAGTATCCCAAAGAAAAAATATGCAAGAACTCATGGACTCCAGTAAATACCTGTCTCATTGTATCAAAATAGATCAGGGTACTAAGAGCAGAGAAGTTGGGAGATAAAAAAGAAAAAGAAAAAAAATAAGGAGACTTAGAAATGGAACAGGTAGGTAGATGAGATAGATGTATGGCAGTGAGCATGAACTGCAAAAATGTTTGTATCACAGGTCAAGATACATCCGGGTGAATTTTCATGGAAGGCATACTAAACAACCAAGCAGACAGAATGACTTAATCATTTTGATGTTAGTCAGAGTAACTCTGTCATCAGCCATTCCAATGTTGGCAAAATGGGCACATATGTGGAGCAACCATAATGGCAGGGATGGTTAGAAGCTGTGTATGGACCAATAACATGGGCTTCACACTCTCCAGTGCTGTCCATTCTGGTGTTGCTGCTGAATATCTAACCCATCAACAACAGAGAAGAGCGCTGCTCATTCCTCAAAGAAATCAAACTGCCAAGTGAAGAGAGGCTACTTCGAACCCCTTTCATTCTGAAAGGGATAGAGATTCACCTTAATTGGGGTCAATGAGTTTTCTGCTTATGGGTTTGCCTTTTCTTGCATTAAGGCCTCAGACATCACCACTATCCAAAGGTTTATAGAGTGTCTGATTTGTCAAATGGGATATCAATTAATGTCAAGGATCTAAATGACCCATTTTAAGCAAAGGAGATATGGCAGTGAGCACACAGCCATGGAGATAACTGTTTTTATCACACTGGACCATCCAGAACCTGACAGCCTGATGGAGTAATGTAATGATCTGTTAATAGCAAAGCTAAGATGCACGCATGGAGATGAGAACAAAGCAACATTTTCCAGGTGAGGCCCATCCCCCAAGACACAGTATATACTGTAAATCAAAGACCTTTATGTGCTGTCATATTTTCACTAAGAAGGCCACATGGACGTAGTTCACAGTCAGTGTTCCCATCATCACCACTTCCAGTAGATTCCTTGGACATTTATTTGTTCTTTCCATCTCTGAAACTCTGGGCTCCATGGGTTTAGAAGTCCAGATTTTTAGAGGACGACTGCTTCTACCAAGGACAAAACAAGAGTCCCTTTTAACTTTAATGTCTAGCCACTACCCAATCACTTAGGCCTTGCGTATTAAAGGAACAGAACACAAGAGATAATTGAGCCTATGCTCAGGTGGAGGTAGGCAGCTATTACATAGTAGAAGCAGAGATGAATATGTTTGGCACCCAATGACCCCCTTTAGCATTTCTTAATACTTCCTTGCCCAATTTTTACAGTAAATGAACAAGAAGTGCATCAGCCTTGGCCAGTCACAAATGGCAACCAGGGATTCAAACCTTTCAAGGATAAGGATCTGTCACCCTTCTAGATAAGCAACCTAGTCCAGCAGAGGTGCTAGCCAAGCTTGAAGGGAATCTATAATGGGAATAAGGGATGAAAAACAATGAGTATTTCAACCTAGACATCATCTGCTATGGCACGGACTACATTTTAACCCACTAACCTTGCTCTTTTAAGTTTTTTTTTTTTTAAATACCAAGGAGCTATCCAGAATTCTAAAGGGCTATTCCCCAAATCTGTTCTACAAAGATAACAGATCTAAGTGAAACAATTGTGCAGGATATAGCAGATGCTGTGTGTTTGAGACACTCTCAAAGACTCAAGCATTCAGTCCTGTTGTTGCTGAGAGTGTTGGCAGCTGACAATCTCAACTGAGTTGCTCTATTGATTTGACCTTAACCAAAGAGAGCCTTCTCGTCCATGTCATGATTTCTTTCCAGAGCCAGCCCATATGCACTGGCTATTGAATGTAGCACTACAAAACTCAGCACCCTTGTCATAATTTGGGTCAAATTAATAGGGTCCTTTTGTCCTCAGTTTCTGATGGGATGGTTGCAACTTCATCAGTTCAGCTCCCTTTTGTGCTCAATACTCCTTCCTTCACAACCCCACAAATATCATTACAAGGGCACTTGATTCCCTAAACAATACAGTACAACAACTTCTTTCATGCAGATTTATGACTCCAAGTCTGATCTGTGACACAAAGGTCTTCACATGATCTGATTGCTGTGTGATTCTAGAAACATCCCATCTAATTTATTTCTTAAATTGCTTATACTTAGAAATATTTTGAAAAGATTAACTTTACTATAATAAGACCATCACCCCATGGGACAGCCCCAGGTTCAAAGTCAGCAATTACATTACCATCCTGAACTGCCCACGTGACCTAATGAAAAAGCTGACCCCTATATACCTAACTCACTGGCTTCCAGCACATCTACTCTCTCCCCACATTTTATCCCTCTTTACTCTCATATCATCCAGTCCTGCATTAAATCACTGGGGAGTTTAAAACACAGAAGAATGATCTCCTTCCTGTGTGAAGAGAACACTGTTCCCAGTAACTCTGTTGTTTAAATAATGTCACATGCTATTTAAAAAAGAGTAAAATGATTCAGTGAACCAGTCTTAAAGACTTAAACTCAGCAACAGAGAAAAACTTAACAGTTCAGAGTAGAAGTGGTAAGAAAAGACAAATTTTTAATAAACTATTTCATGTCCATAAAGTGACCATAATCATGTATCTTTTGTCGATATTCATAAGAAATTCATAAGAAATTTTACTCCTTGAATCCCAGAAACCTGGAATTCTACTTCATTCTTTTCTTCCCTTTATTCTTACCACCACATCTAATCTTAGAAAGTCTGTTGATTCGATTTCCACAATAAATATAGGCCTCCCTCAGTATCTGTGGGAGACTGGTTTCTATGAGCCCCTTTGCGACCAAAATCTGTGAATGTTCAAATCACTTAAATAAAATGGTATGGTATTTGCATATAACTTGTACATATCCTCCTGTGTACTTTAAATCACTTCTAGACTACTTGTAATACTTAGGACAATGCAAATGCTATGCAACTAGTTGTACTATATTGCTTAGGGAATCATAACAATAAAAAGTCTGTACATATCCAGAAGGAGATGCAATATTTTTCAAATATTTTTTCCCAAATATTTGTTTATTTGTTTTAGTTGTACACAATGCCTTTATTTTTACGTGGTGCTAAGGATCGAACCCAGGCCGCACACGTGCTAAGCGAGCGCTCTACCGCTGAGCCAAAACCCCAGCCCCTCAAATATTTTTGATCTACAGTTAGTTAAGTCCATGTAGAGCCCCTCAGTTGAAAGGACCAAATATGTACAGAGACTGTTTACTTTCCTTTCATCTCCACAATCACATCCATTTCCAGGCAACCATCATCTCACCTAGAAGACCTAACTGGTTCCTGATTGGGCTCCATGAAACAACTCACCAATCCCTTAATCTATAGTCAGTGGTTATCTAGAAATGTAAGTAATCATTCCACTCCCCTGCTTAAAACTCCTCCATACATTCTCCTTTGCTGTTCAAATGAAATCACACATCATTCTGGGTTCCAATGTCCTGCATAATCTGGCCCCAGATTATTAGCTCCTCCTGACATCTCATACTGCTTACTCATAACCTTACAAAAATACTTAGTCTACTTGGGCTGCTGTAACAAAACACCATAAACTGGGTGGCTTATAAATAACAGAAATTTATTTCTCACACTTCTGGAGGATGGGTAGTCCTAGATCAAAGCACCAGCAGATTCAGTGTCTGGTGAGGGCCTGCTGCCTGGTTCATGCATAAATGTTTTCTTACTGGGTTCTCATATGATAGAAGAGCCTAGGGGGATCTCTAGGGTCTCTATTATAAGGGTAATTTCCCATTCATGAGGCTTCTGCCCTCATAACCCAAACACTTTCCAAAAGCCCTACCTCCAAATACCCTCACACTGGAGATTGGTTTTCAACATATGAATTGGGGTCTAGGCATAAACATTCAGTCGATAGCAGCCACCAAACTTTCAAGTTGTTCTGAAAGCTCTTTCCCTCTAGTCTTCACTTTTTATTATCTCTTCCTGTGAAGTAGAGATGATCCACGAAATGAAAATCTGCTGCACCATTTTGAAGTGTGTGTGTGTGTGTGTGTGTGTGTGTGTGTGTGTGTGTGTTTACCTTAACCAGAAAGCAGCATGGAGATTCCTTGGAAAACTGGGAATGGATCCACCTTATGACCCAGCCATCCCACTCCTGGGTCTATTCCCAAAGGATTTAAAAGCAGCATACTACAGGGACACAGCCACATCAATGTTTATAGCAGCACAATTCACAATAGCTAGGTTGTGGAACCAACCTAGATGCCCCTCCATAGATGAGTGGATAAAGAAAATGTGGTATATATACACAATGGAATTTTACTCAGCAATTAAAGAGAACAACATAATGGCATTTGCAGGTAAATGGATGAAGTTGGAGAATATAATGCTAAGTGAAGTTAGCCAATCTCAAAAATCCAAATGCCAAATGTTTTCTCTGATATAAGTAGGCTGGTTCACAGTGCGGTTGGGTTGGAGAACATAGGATTAGAGGAACACTAGAGATGTCAATGGGGAGGGAAGGGGAGGGAGGGAGCAAGGGGGTATGAAAGAAAAAAAAAAGAAGACTGTGGAATGAGATGAATATCAGTATCCTAAGTGCATGATTGAAGACATGAATGGTATGAATATACTTTGTATACAAACAGTGTTATGTAAAAAGTTGCTCTATATATGTACTATGAATTGTAATGCATGCTATTGTTATATATACAACAACTTCGAATAAAAAAAAACTGACATTGTTAGCTGCTGTAATTGATCATGTAAAAATTAAATACATTGGTGCTTATTCATTCAAACAAATATTGTGTTCTTCAAGGAAGAACTGAAAGGAGGGGTCAGGCTGACCTCGAATTCCCAGAATTCCTTGGCATCCAGCCCACTCTTGATTGGGGGCTCATTGGTAATGACTGAGGACACACCTGGTACAGGAAGGTACTGGGAAAATCAGGACCACTTGGTTCAAGTCTCCTGAACAAGAGGACAGATTCAAGGACTGTCTTTGAAAACCCCTTTAAAAAAGTAAATATTGCAAGGTAGCCTGATGTCATTTACTTACTTTTTGGTTGGGCTGCCACATAAGTAACCTGAAGAGTGACACCACCCTATCAGCAATGAAAATGTTCCTGAAGCCAAGCCCTCATAAAGACAATAATGACTTTGTTCTGTGGAAAAATAAAAAAAGAAATCATGCTCAAGTCTGCTAGGTTAAGTAAGAAAGAAAACTTGGGAATAGTAATGGAGGCAGTTCTGTAGCATAGAATCACAACAAGTATGTATTTAGTATTGGTTGGGAAAGATAATGAAAAATAAGCCCCCAGCCTTCTGGCCTCTTATTCCCCATTTGTTAGAGACTTAAGAGCCGCAACAACAAAGAGCATTTTGTTGGACTAAAGTACCAGCCAGTTAATAATTCTGCTCACTCATTTACAAAATTTAGATATTTTAGAGTTGTCATATTTAATGTCATTTTCTTGCTCCTAGAGCTACATGAAAAACTAGACCATTGACAAAATAGCAATGATACTAGATGAAAAAAAAAAAATACTGAATGAGGCATGAATGGTTTTTTTCACACTTTCTAGGAAGTCCAGACTTCCTAGAAAGGAGTTCCAGGGGAAATGTTTGACTACCATTATTAGATCTTTATAAGTCCAACAGCTTTCAAAACAAGAGCTCTCTAGCCTTGTATTCAGAAAGAAAATATGCATCATATACTTTCTGTAACTCTAATTGCTGTTTTGCTCTTGATTGAAGTGAAAAGAAGGGCCATGCAATAGGGAAGATAAAGTGAAATAGGACACTCTTAGCTTGTAACCACTTTGAACAACTCATTGGAGTTCCAACTGACTGTTAAGTGAGCAAGTCACCAGGATTTCAACAGAATTCTGAATTTCAGTACAAGTACATAGAAATCACTAGCATGTAAGAGAGAAGAGATCCATAACACTGTATACATGGAGTTACTGTACCCAGACTCAACTTTAAAACACTCTAGGAAGAAATCACTCATTAAGATGGTGATATGGCCCAGTCACTGAGCCACCACCCAGGACTCAGCAGCCTAGCCCTCAAGCCTCCTCACTTCATGACACTGGGTCCTGGCACCCACCCTCTCCTGCAGCTGCCTTGCCCTCTGCAGGCCAAGGAAAAGGAATTCTATTGTATGTCTGCTATCCAGACCCTCCACTCTTTTGACTCTTTTGTTGATGATATTTATACACAATGGAGTATTACTCAGCCATAAATAAGAATGACTTTATGACATTTGCTGTGGAGATTAAGATGCTAAATGAACTCTGCCAATCCCAAAAAAAGCAAAGGTCAAATGTTTTCTCTGATATATAGAAGCTAACTCACAATAAGGGAAAGGAGAGGAAAAATAAAAGTTCAGTGAATCAGACAAAGAGAAATGAAGGAAAGGGAAGGGGGATAGGAAAAGGAAAGACAGTGGAATGGATCTGACATAACTTGCCCATGTACATATATGAATACACCACAGTGAATTTCACCATCATGTACATCCACAAGAATGGGGTCCTAATTAGAATAAGATATATTCCATGCTTGTATAATTATATCAAAATGGAATCTACTGTCATGTATAATAAAAATAACCAATTAAAAAATGTAAAAAAGCAAACAACTGTCATAGCTATAGAGACAATGTGAAGGGGTTTTTATATATGCCAAATGGCCCTGACTTTTTTGATGTTGAAGAAATCCTTATCTGAGATGCAAGGACTATGACAGATATTGGTACTCTCCAAATAAAACCTAGATGTCTTAACAGGCAGACCAACCCATATGCAAAACCACATGATGTGGTCATCAGAATCAAAGTCCTATACTCCAAAAGGAAGGAATAGTATAAGATTGCTGTAGTCAAGCTCTTAATACATGACAACCTCATGAACTGAATCCCAGAGGAATGATCAGTGACTAGCTTATCAAGTTGGAAATCACACTATTGTAGGAGGTCCAGCTATGAGTTCAGCCTTTCATTTGTGAGGAGCATATAAGAACTTATCTTTTCAGGTTGGATTGGCCAGTAAGAAAACTGGACTGCTTCAGTCAGTTTATTTGGTATCAATTTCTTTTTTTCTTTCTTTTTTTATTCTAAGTTGTTATAAATAACAGCAGAATGCATTACATTTCATATTACACCTATAGAGCACATTTTTACATATCTCTGGTTGTATATAAAGTATATTCACACCATTTGTGTCTCCATACATGCATATCTATCTCATTCTATCATCTTTTTTTTCACACTTTTGCCCGTCCCTTCCCCTCCTTCCCCATTGACCTTTCTAGTGTTCCTCTAATTCTTCTATGCTCCCCATGCCAACTCCACTGTGAATCAACCTCCTTGTATCAGAGAAAACATTTGACATTTGGATTTTGGGGATTGGCTAGCTTCACTTAGCATTATATTCTCCAACTTCATCCATTTACCTGAGAATGCCATGATTTTGTTCTATTTTATTGCTGAGTGTGCATATATACCACATTTTCTTTATTCATTCATCTACTGAAGGGCATCTAGGTTGGTTCCACAGTTTAGCTATTGTGAATTGTGCTGCTATAAACATTAACGTGGCTGTGTCCCTGTAGTATGCTGTTTTTAAGTCCGTTCGGTATCAATTTCTGAACATCACTTTTTTGTGTGTCAGAGAATGTCATGCTCTGTTTCACTGATTGCCTACTGTGGCTCAGGAGTTTTAAAAGCCTCAGGATTTATTTTTTTACAATGACAGAAATCTGAATAGTTGACCTGTTTAATCATCCTTAATAGGAAAACTTGTTTCAATTTTTTTCTTTTTCTTTCTTTCTTTTTGGTATTTGTTTTTGTTACAACTTCTTTTTTTCCCCCCTTGTGTAAATCACATTCTGTATTCATACAGAAACTTAAAGTTTTTTTTCTCTGACAAACTATACATATATAGAAACAAATTTCCAATTGGACATGAACTTAAAGTTGTGGAGGTTCTCCATGCTTTGTGACACTTAAAAAAAAAAAGATTCCAGCTTTATCTTCACAAAACAACATGAGAGTTAGGGCAATGAGGGTGGACAGGACAAAATAAGTCTAGCTACTCTGGGTAGCTGGCAGCAGCCTCTTCATCTTGAAAACCTCATGAGGGGCTCCTGGGACTCAGCTACCCCAGAAGAGTTCAGGGCTACAATGGTGCGGACTTCCTTGTGTTTCACTTGATAAGTCCACAAGTTCTTAAATACCGTCCAGAGAGGTCTAAGGGTACCCACTTCTACCTACCTTTTCCACCACCCCTTTAAGCCCCTTGCCTTGGTGGGCCAGAGTTCATGCTGCTCCCTCTAACCCAGTTACTGCCACTCCAGCCCCCTCAAGAAGGGGTTCCACTGCCTGGAAGACCACCAAAAGGCTCGTCTCTATGGTATCCATTGTTGTGGTCTCCATCCAAAGAGCTGGAATGCCCAGATTTTGGCACTCTCTGAGAAGGTCCTGGGCCTTCTCGTTCTTTGCTTTCTCAGTCCTCAGAAGGGCCTCCTGGGGCCTCCTCTCTCTGTGCTCAGAAGTACCTGGCCCATCATGCCAGGGGCACTTTTGGAGTGGCAGGGATGCTATATCCATGCCTTGTAGAGAAGAAGAGCATTATCTGCTGGCTGGGGAATGACTTTCATGAGGGCAATGATCAGGGCGGGGAGCATCACGGAAATGTTCATGACCTGGTCCTGGCTCTCAAGGAGGTCCTCCAGGCTCACAAGGTCAGCAGAGGCTGTCCCAGGGCTCTTTGGGACCTCCACCCAGGGTGGATTGCAAGGGCCCCTGGACCTCAGGGACAGCAGAACCCGACAATACCATTCCAGAAGCAGAAAACACCTCTGCTAGGTGATGGGCCCCGGCCCCCCTTCAATCAGGAAGGACAAAGTGCAGGCCCCCCGCCCTTCATACAGGCTTAGGACAACAGGGAACAAAAGGTCACATCCCCCCTCTGAACCCTGGACAAGGACCTGGCCCTAACAAAGCTAACTCCCATGGCCCTCTAAATCATCACTTAGGCCCTATGTCAGAGAGGCAGCATGAGCAAAGTGGTGGCCCTGAGCATGGGCCTGAGAGAGGGCTTTTCAGTGTGGCCAGGACTGCAGGGGTCCCCCTGACAGACATGGTCCTCACCCTGACTTCCCCGATGACTTCAGCAGACCTGACGACTTCTACCCCGACAAGCACTTTGGCCACAGCTTAAGTAAATTTGAGGGGCGAGGAGGACTTTTGCCACAGGAAGAGAAGCGGAGGCGAGGGGATCCTGGGCCTCCATTTTCTCCTGATCACAGGGAATTTAGCGAGGGAGATGGCCAGGGTGCAGCCCGAGGCCCTCCAGGGGCGTGGGAAGGCCACAGACCTGGAGAGGAGCGCTTCCCTTGGAACACAAGGACCCACGTTTTCCAGGGTGCAGAGAAGAAAGCTTCAGAAGAGGAGCACCCCCAAGACATGAGTTGTGCTCCACCCAGAGGATGGGATGGATTTCCTGGTCCTGAAGACTTTGGTCCAGAAGAGAATTTTTGTTACAATTTCTTTGTGAACCGCTTTGGGGAGCATAGTTGGAACCAAGTCCTGGTAGGGGCTTCATTGATTCTGCCTGTTGATTTAGCAAATTATTGTAAAAATAGCAAAATTCCATTTTCCAGTTTACTCATTCCAATCTCCTTTTTATTTGCATGTTTTGGAATCCGTTTAACTGGTCCTTTCCCCTAAGGCTGCTAGTTGCCATTTATGGACTGAAATTTGACAACCTATAGATTATTAACCAAAACTTACCCATTCAAAATGTTTCTCTATGCCTCTCTTTCCCTCTTGACTGCTCTGGACTAAAGAAAGTGGTAAAAATTCACATCTGCCCTGGGCTATATTAACTGGATGTTGTAAAACTCCTGTTAACTGCCAAACATACCATTATGCCTATAATACCAGTGACTCAGGAGTCTGAGATAGGAGGATTTGAAATTCAAGGTCAACCTCAGCAATTTAGTGAAGCCCTAAGAAACTTAATAAAACCCTGTCTCAAAATTAAAAGTAAACGGGCTTAGGGATGTAGCTAAGTTGTAAAGTGCCCCTGGGTTCAATCCTCAGGAATCCACTCTCAAAAAATTTTTCAGTTTGCTAGATTAAAATTTAATTTCTAGTGCCTTGAAAAGACTAGGAAATAAAGTGTTAATAAAGTCCTAAACACTAGTCAATAAACTCCTGTCTCACTCCTCAATATCCCTCCCTGACAATGTCATATCCTTAAGAGTTGGTAGATTTGCCAGTGTTGTTAGACCTTAGATATAGTAGGTCTGCCCAGGTGTCCAGCAGCACAAGACTGTTTATATTAGCCTGTGATCCCAGCACTTGGGAGGCTGAGGCAGGAGGATCATGAGTTCAAAGCCAGCCTCAGCAATGGCGAGGCACTTAGCAACTCAGTAAGACCCTGTCTCTAATAAAATACAAAAAAGGACTGGGGATGTGGCCCAGTGGTTGAGTGCCTCTGAGTTCAATAAATAAATAAAAGACTGTTTATAGTAATGATAAGATAAGCATGACTTTCTCTTTGGGAGACTGCCACACTCTAACAGCCATTCTTTCCCCCTATCCCTTTTAGATATAAGATATTTATAAGCCATGCTTGTTATTTGCAAGGGTTGAGGATAATTTGGGAGTAGATTTTCTGTTGTAAAATTATTTCTTGATAATTCAACTTTTACGTAACTTTTGTTACTCAAAATAGTACATTAATTAAAAGGAAAGAAGATTGGCCAAGGAGCTTTTAGTGTAACAGTTTGGGCAGTAAGACTAGTCCTACTGAGGGTATTATAACCTGATGACATTCAATGTCCAACTTACATAACAGCTCTTTTTCAGAATCCATGATCCTTAGACAACTGATGATTATAATTTGGCTTCCCAAAATATCTGCCTAAACAAAGGATGTGCTGAGCATACTAACGAATTATTTTACCTTTGTGACAATTCTATTTCTCTTTTTGAATTAATGATTTGGCATTTTAACTTTCCACATAATTTTATAAAAACTCTGATTAATATGATCCTGTCAGTGGCAAGAAGAGCCACTCTCAGTACCTATCAAATGAGTTTTGAGAGTCTTAAAAGCAGAGAATCAATTTCTGTATTGTGGAAAATTCATTTCAAACATTGAAAGATTTAAACAAACAAACAAACAGAAAACCTGCCAGCCAAGATTGCTATATCCAGCAAAGATATCCTTCAGAATTAAAGAAGAAACAAAAACCTTCCAAAATAAGCAGAAACTAAAAGAATTCATGACCACTAAGCCACCACTACAGAACGTACTTAGGGAAATATCACACTCAGAAGGACTTAAAAATAAACTCCAGTGTTCCCAAAAGAATAAATCTCATTAGAAGAGCAGTTAAGATGCAAATTAAGACATAATTATACATTATAAATAAATAAATAAAATTAAGAAATAATAAACATGTCTCTATAATAATATTGACTATAAGTGGTCTCAACCCTTGAGTCAAAAGGCATAGAGTGGCAGAGTGGATTTAAAAATGACTCAACTAAATTTTGTTTGCAAGAGACTAATCTTACAGGTAAAGTTGAAAGTGAAAATGTGGAAGTTGTATATCATGCAAATGGAGCCTGAAAGCAATCAGGAGTAGTGACTCTCATATCTGAAAAAAAGCAGACTTCAAGTAAAAATCAATCAGAAGAGACAACAGAGGTCACTTCATACTGGTAAAGGAAAATTTCCAACAAGAAGATATAATGATACCAAATATTTATACCACAAACATTGGTACATAAAACACACTACTTGAATTAAAAACTCAGCCAGACCCCAGCAAAATAATACTGGGTGATTTCAACACACCTCTGTCACCAGTAGATATGTCAAACTGACATAAATTCAGTAAAGACTCTTCAAACCTAAAAAAAAAAAAAAAAAATTATAAATCAAATGCACTTAACAGACATCTATAGAATATTTATCCCCAAAGAGCCAAATATATTTTATTCTCAGCTGCTCAGGGAACCTTCCCCAAGATGGACCATATTTTAGATGACAAAATAAATAAAATTTCTTATATCTTATTAGATCATAATGGTATGAAATTAGAAATCAACACCAAAACAAAACAAAACATCCAGGTGTGGTGGCACACAGCTGTAATCCCAGCAGTTTGAGAGGCTGAGGCAGGAAGATCGGGAGTTCAAAGCCAGCCTCAGCAACTTATTGAGGCCATAAGCAACTCAGTGAGACCCTGTCTCTAAATAAAATATAAAAAAGGACTGGGGATATTGCTCAGTGATTAAGTGCCCCTGAGTTCAATCCCTGGCACCAAACAAACAAATGAAACAAAACAAAACAAACAAACAAACAAACCAAAAACACCACTAAAGAGGCTATATAAATACAAGGAGATGAAACAATGTACTTTTTTAAATTTTGGTGTCGTGGATTGAATTCAGAGGCACTTGACCACTGAGTCACATTCCCAGCCCAATTTTATATTTTATTTAGAGACAGGGTCTCACTAAGTTGCTTAGCGCCTTGCCATTGCTGAAGGTGGCTTTGAACTTGTGATCCTCCTATCTCAACATCCTGAGCCACTGGGATTACAGCCGTGTGCCACCGTGCTGGGCAAAACAATGCACTTTTAAATGATGAATGGGTGCTTGAATAAATTAAGGAAGAAATTTAAAAAAAAAAATTTTTTTTAGTGTAGATAGACATAATACTTTTATTTTATTTATTTATTTTTATGTGGTGTTGAGGATCGAACCCAGTGCCTCATACATGCACGCGAGGCAAGCCACTGAGCCACAATACCAGCCCAAGGATGAAAATTTTTAAAAATTCTTTGAATCAAGCAAGACTAGTGATACAACGGAACCTCTGGGACACTCTAAAGACAGTTCCAGAAATGCTTCTCACACTTGGCACCTCAAACTCGATCTTTATTCAATGTGCATCCATTACATTTTGTTATTGTTGTTGTTGTTTGGTTTTCGTTGTTGGTTTTTTTTTTTTTTTTTTTGGTTGTCTGGAAAATAGAACCCAGGGCCTCATGCATGAAGGCAAGTGCTCTACCACTGTGCTACATCCCAGCTACATCCATTGCATTTCTGATGACAACTATATTAATAGCATCTTGACTCTGGAGTATTATTGAATCAGCTTCACGTGGAAGAAGATAAATACCTAGTTTTTTGTCCTGTCATATGAACTGTTTTGTGAATGCTTAAAAGTACATGTTTAATAAATATCTGTATACATGAGATAATTTAGTCTGAATTTTGCTAGTAGTATAACCTGTCTTCAAAGTGGGGGACATGTAGAACCCCCACCCATCTCAAATTTTTCCACAGTTACTGTTATTTGCCAAAAAGAATCTTACAGGCTATGTATGTCCAAATAGGTCAAGGTTTGTTTACGATCCTAGTTGTTTTGAGTAAAGCACTTGTCTGAAATAAAGTTGAAGTATTTAGCTCCTAGTTTCTTAAATTCTAATTATGAGAGACCATGTTTAGTAGTTCCAAATAATACTAATTTTGGATGGAGAGCCAATATTTACTGTTATTGTAGTGAGGATCTTTACTTGTCAACATTTATATTATTTGTCTCCAAATTCACTATAAAAATTATTTTTGCTTTTTAAGAGTTTAGTAAAAAATGAAGTTGCCTGAATTTATCCCTTAACCACATTCACATTTAAATTCTAGAATCTGGCCTCATAGGAATAGGACATGAACTTAATGGAATGAAACGAGTTCTTGAGTACTATCCCCAGGGACCTGGAAATTGCTTCTGTAGTAGAAAAAAAGTTCAAGGGTATTTTTTTTAAAGTAAACATTAGTTTCCTCATTGCTACTCAATTATTAAAGGCCAAGGGTGTTTTTAGTATAGCTCTAATTTTGCAATAGTGCACTGGGAGAAAGGTGATCTCTAAAGCAAAGTCATACATAGTTGGAGTAATTCAAGTGCCCCGCCTCCTCTAGTTTGTTCACTGAAATATAGACTTCACAAAGAACTGGATCTTTCTTGTTTAATTGAGTGAACCCTCAAATTCGATGACTTTCAAATTTATGCTTAGCTTTATGGATCAGGAAGATGTTTTGTTAAATATCCCAGCAGGTAAATACTTTTAGATTAATCAACTTTTTGACTATCAATCTAGGAAGGTAATATTGTGCTAGAATTTTCTTCTCCTGAAAAGGTGACATTCTATCTTTCATCCAGAACTAGCTAAGGAAAAATTCACAATGCAAATATTATTTATTGTTTATTTCCTTCTTGTATTAAAAGAAAACCACAACATGTTGAGCATCCCTAATTCAAAAATCTGAAGCACTTCAAAATCCAAAATTTTTCGAGTACCAACATGACATCACAGTAGAAAGATCCATACCTCATCTCATGTGATAGGTCACAATCAAAATGAAGGTGCTCTCAAAACATTGTATAAAATTACCTTCAGGCTATGTGTAACAAAAACAAATTTTGTGTTTAGACTCAGATCCCATCTCCAAGATATCTCATTATGTATATACAAATATTCTAAAATCCAAAATCTGAAACACTTTTGTTCCTAAGCAGTTTGGGTAAGAGATACTGAAACTAAATCTCCCTCCAAATAATTGAAGAAACTATCTGGGATTTTATATTGCCATTTTCTGCCTTGCAGATATATCTAGTGGGCAAGAGAAGTTGGCCTTCAACCTGTAAACTCCACTCAGTCTGAAACAAGGATTTAAACAGACCTTAGGAAACCAGCCAGATTGCAGGAAGTTGGCACAACCTTGCATTTTCAACAAGTACACAGTTCCTTTCTTTGACTTCTGCAGGCTTTAGGAATGTTTTTCTTCCTTGAGCCCTGATACAACAGGGTTTAACACTTGGATCACAGCAGCAGCTCTGAAGAGATGTTCTTTACTCACCTTCTTTCTTGTTCCAGGGCTCAACATCAAAGTCTCGTATTTTCTTTCCTTCTTTCTTCAACTATAAGAACCCTAAAGTCCCTGAGACCAGGAAGGCCTGGGCTTGGATATTCAGGCAAGGTTGGGCTTCTTTCTCACTGATTTTTCACAGAGCAATCAAGTCTTGCTATCCATTCGACACTCCCAAATCCTAATCCCAAACTCAGATTATATACATAATCTGAAAATTCCATTTTGAGAAGGAGGTAGTTCAGGGGTAAGAAGCTTTATCTATCCAAAATGTGAGAGAAAAAATGTATGAATTACAATAGTTTACTATCTAAGATCTTTAATAGGCAACTAGCCCAGGGTTCTCCTGATGTTTTCTGATAGTCATTAGATTCCATCACTGTAGTATAGTGTCTCTATACACTTCTACACTTCACACACACACACACACACACACACACAAGCTCACTCACACCCAGTCTCTCTCTTCTGCCCACTTCACTCCATCCTATCTTTTCCTCCCAGTTCCTCCATTTGCACTCTCCTTTTCAAGATCAAAGTGCAAATGTTGAGTAACTTGCTTATGAATAGATAAATGACAACACCATTATATATCAATGCCTGTTCTAAATTTATTTGTTCTTGTCTGCTTCCACAAACATGTACCACAGGATTAAGAAATAAGTTTTATTTATTTATGCCTATAGCACCTAGAAGATTACCTATAGGTATTTATAGGCTCCCAATAAATATTTATTTATTGAATGAATGAATGAATGAGCAGATGAATGGAACAGAAAGTCTAGTAACATACCCAAATACATAATGGAATGCAAATGATAGAGGTATCACTTAAATCAGTAGAAAAGATGGATTATTAAAATGGACTGAATGTTTATATCTTAACTCTCAAGGATATTAAGAGGTGGAGCCTTTGAGAAGTGATTAAATATGAGAGAAGAGCCTTCAAGAATGGGATTAGTGTCTTCATAAGAGATCCCAGAGAGATCCCTTACCCTTTAGCCATTTGAGTTTACAGAGAGAAGATTTCCATGTGTAATGGATCTTTCCTCACCAGACAATCTATTGCCACCTTGATTTTGGCCTTCCCAGCCTCCAGAATAACAAGAAATGAATGTCTTATTTATAAGCTGCCTAGTTGTAAGCTACCTGGTACCGAAACCCGGGAGGAAAACTCGGAGGCAGAGTAAAGCTATTACTACTTTTACTTCTACTTTCTTAGAGAGAGCTTAGAGAGGGAAAGAAAGATTTTTAGAGAGAAAGATTAGAGAGAGCTTTTCTTCTTGTCTTCTTAGCTTAGAGAGAGAGAAAGAAAGATAGAGAGAGCTTAGCTTAGAGAAAGATTATTTTTTAGAGCTTCTTTCTTCTTTCTTCTTTCTTCCTCGGGAGCCTCGGCCTAACTCTGACCAGCCATTACTTCTTCTATCTGTAACCGCTCTGCCTACGTTCTGGCCGCTCTGATTCTTTCGACCGAGCGACTGCACGACTGACTGAATGAATTCGTTCTCCGTTCTC
Source organism: Tamias sibiricus (assembly GCA_025594165.1). NCBI lineage: Eukaryota > Metazoa > Chordata > Mammalia > Rodentia > Sciuridae > Tamias > Tamias sibiricus. The sequence continues at coordinate 84,597,679 of CM046660.1, forward strand.
CTAACTCTGATTGCTTTCACGCGGTTATATACCTTTAGCTTTGCGGGTGCCTCACGTGCATTTACAGGTGCGTCACATACATATCAGGTGGAATTTATGACTTCCAGCTAGCCGCAATAGCCCTTCCTAATTGGGGCTCCTTCACCTAGTCTGCAATATTTTGTTATGGCAACCCAAACTGATTGAGACATTTATTTTTTAAATGGTTCTCAAACATGGTTAGCCTTTGGAAAATAAAAAAGTATCATCACATCAAAATAAATTTCAGAGAGATTAAAGATTTATATCAAAAAATGAATGTATAATATTTCTAATGTAAATCATGGGATAAATTGTCTGTGGTCACAGATTAGAGAACTCCTATTTAGTCTCATAAAGTGCTGCAGTTCTTTGCCAATTAATAAAGTAGCAATACATTCTTGTTGGAAATGTGACATATGTTCATGTGTACCCAGAGTAAGGAAGGAATCAGCAGATAAACAAATACTTCATCAGAAATGGTGATAGTTGTTTGAACAGAATAACTGCCTCTTTCTCTTGGTTGAAGAATGGATGGGTATACAGATAAATTTCAGAAAGGAGAGAAGAAGTTGAAGGAATTCACATCAGGTGGAGATAACCACAGAATGGCTGATTTTAAAAAATAAATAAATGAATGAATAATACTCTTGAATTGAAAATGCAATTCATGATCCACTTAGTTTTAGTCAATAAACTGACATTCAACAACACTGACCTTTAATTACAGAGTAACCTGACTAAATATTTTCTTTTGATTCAGATCACCCAAGGAATGAAACTTCCAGTCTAGGGCGGGGCATGAGCAGATACATTCAGGCTTGTATGAGAATTATTTCAAACTTTTCTACTCAAATAAAGATAAAAGGATTGTCAAATTGGGAATAAATACAGTTACTATGGCAAAGATATGTGTTCTTGGAGAAATTTTACCATGTAAACTTATCTTACCCTGAATACAAATCAGCTATTTAGAGGGATAATTCTGTATTATGCAGACAAAATAGACAAGCAATCATCCTTCTGACATTGTCCAAGATCCATATAACAGAATTACAGATGCTTAGATTAGTCTAAGACTGTAATGCACTTAAACTGACATAAAACCTTTACACTTGATTAGATCAGTTTTGCTTTGCACAAGAGGACATGTGTATTTTTTCTAATTAGCTCCATATAGAATGCTCATAAAGGATAGAGAAGCCCTGAAATGCACATTTTAAAGTCTTTCTTTTTACTTTTGAGCAATGGTTTTTGTTTAAAAATGTGTATGATTAATACTCTGATCATATTCCATATGAGGAAGAAACTTAGAAGCAGATTAGTGTTTGAAGGTTGAGGTTTAAACAAATTCATTCTTTTTTTTTGGGGGGGGGGTACCGGGGCACTTGACCACTGGGCCACATTCCCAGCCCTTTTTTGTATTTTATTAGATACAGGGTCTCACTGAGTTACTAAGTGCCTCGCCATTGCTGAGGCTGACTTTGAGCTCCCAATCCTCCTGCCCCAGCCTTCCAAGTGCTGGGATTACAGGCGTGTGCTACTGCGCCCGGCTACAAATTCATTCTTAACTCTGACAATTAGATTTACTGTAAAAAATATTTTGGCTAAAGATATTTAAATTTGCTTATTCCTTTTTTTTAAGGAAAATATTCCCAAACGTAAAACCAGTTTTGAAACTATTGACCTCAGTAAAAGAAAAGGAAATATTTCAGAAATGTGGAAAATCAAGTGCCAGTTTCAGGTTCTTGATGTCATCTTCAAATCAAATATAAAATAATAAAAAACCAGCCATTCCTAATCATTCAGTTTTTTTATACTTTTATATATAGACAGATGCTGGTGACTAGGGTTAGAGAAGCTGACATTTGTGTCAGGCTTGGAGAGGGCCATGTGGACCATGGTATTTTCTAAAAGTAGCACAGTAAAAGCATAAGCAGCCTCTTTTCTCAATACTTCACCTAAATTGAAGGAGGCATTGAAATACACACAAAACAGGTCTTAAATGTGCAAAATTGTTTATTCTTGTGTAATACCAAATATGTACCAGAGAATCAGACACTTTTAAAGGGTTAAAAATTTTTTATATTTGATTGAAGGATTACAGGTAATTTTTTAAGCAGATTGTTTTTTCCTCCTTGGGATTTTCTCTGCCTTTATTTTCTAAACTCCATAAAGTGGGTATTTTTCATTGATGACAATATTAATTACCATTTATTGAGTACTTATTGTACTTTTTGTCATTATCCTAATTACTTGACCTTCATTATTTGAAAAAAAAAATTCTCCCAACAACACTATTATGCATTCCTCATTTATAGGAGAGTATGCAGAGGTTTATACAATTTATGCTATACCTACAAAGTCCATATCTCCTAATAGCTGGCCTGTTCTAATAAACCTATATACAAAGCAGACTTCAGAAACTTTAGGCTTCCAGATATATGGCAGATCTAGCTGAGCCCTGCCCTTGCCTGACCTTGCTTTTCTTCTTTTTAATTGTGGGATAATCTCTTAACTTTGGCCCATTTATTCTTTCCATGTTCCTGAAATTCCCTGTTGTCTGACATGTGATCCTATGATACTGTCTTACTTATTTATAGCTAAGAAATTTTTTTAATCTTCTAAACATTTGGACAATCTCTCTATCCCTTCATGGTCTATAGTTTTATGCTCTCCCCTGAATTATGAATGCTCTGATCCCCCAGAGGTGAAAAAAGTTAGTCTATAACATTATCCAGTAACTTAGACCAATTCACTTAGAACATTTCACCAGAATTATTACTCAGTTTTAGAATCCGGACAAATGAAATTCTTTTGTACTTTAACCTATTTTAATATTAGCTTTAAAAATCCCTGGTGTTGTTCATGAACTCTAGGTCAAAGAGTACCAAGGGCAGCATTTCCTTAAATGGTAATAAAGGGTCTTTGACATTTTCTCTCTTGCTTTTTTCTAAAACTAAAGAACAAGCTATTGAATGAAATGAAGAGTGTAGATACTTAAAGCTAACACTAGTAACTCTTGCTTACACAGGGATTTAGAAACTATAAAAGGACTATCTAAACTGCCCTACAAAAATTTGGCCTAAATTATTGGAAACTAGAAGGAGCAATTGCCACAAACACTTTTCAAATGAAAGATAGTGAACTAAATCAGAAGAATCAAGTTTTTTGGCTTTTATTTGTTTCCCTGGCAACTTGGGCAGACCATGGTCTTGCCTTAGATTTAGGTAAGGAAACACAGTATTGATGTTACTATGTCCTAGGCTCCTACTGCTACCAGACTGGATGCTTTACATATTTTGTCTTATTTTAGCTTCACATCAACCCTGTGAGATAGATACTATTAATATCTGCATGTTACAAATAAGGAAACAGAGACATGGAGACAGTAAGGAACTCCAAGAGAGGTTTTTCCATCCTCAGCCTAGGTCTGTTGAATGTTATAACCCATGTTTTTTCCTCTGTGCCACAAAAAGAAAGTAGGAAAAAGGAACAAATCAAGAAATCTACCTTCTTACTCCTTCATTAATCACAATCTATCTTGTATTTGCATGCCAATTTTATTTTCATAACTGTATTTCTTGCTCTTGAAAGCAGGAATTTTAGCCAGGCAAATGCTGCATGCCTGCAATTCCAGTGACTTGGGAGGCTGAAGCAGGAGGATTATAAGTTTGAGGCCAGATTCAGCAATTTAACAATACATTTTGTAACTCAGCAACACTTTGTCTAAGAATGAAAAGTTACTCAGTGGTAAAGCACCCCTGGGTTCAATCCCCAGTATCTGCCCTCCCCCCATAAAAAAAGAAAGAAAACAGGAATTTTATCTTGCACAATGTTGTATCCTCAACATTAGGGAGAACTCCTTAAGTATGATTGAATACAAAAATGAATTAATAAATAAATTTTGCTCTCCTTAGCCATGGAGACTCTTTACCTCCCACCACATCAAATCTAAATTCCTTGGTTTGATATCAGTTATCATAAAAATACTGGCCAACAATAATCGGCTGCAAATCCATGTGTGGTACCATTTATGAGCACTAAAAAAATTAATCCTCCCAATGACAACTGACAACTAATAAGTAACAGAGTCAGGAGTCACTCTCTCCAGTAATCGCATACCTAAATCTACACTAATGCTCGCATCAAGGGATTACCTATTGTTGTGATTTATTTCCCCAAAAGCTCATGGGTTGGGCTTGGTCCTTGATACAGAAATGTTCCAAGGTGGGCCTTTTCAAAAGTAATTGGATCATGAGGTCTCTCACCTCACCAATGTATGAATCCATTGATGGGGTCAGAATTGAATGGACTATTGGGAGGTGATGAAAATTGTGAGAGATGGGGCCAAACTGAAGGGGGTGATTCACCTGGGCTGTGCCCTGGAAGGGTGTATCTTGTCCCTGGCCACTTCCTCTTTCTCTCTCTGCTTCTTGGTTTCCATGAGGTAAGCAGCTTTGTTCCACCATGACCTTCCACCAGGATATTTCTGCCTTATCACCAGCCTAAAAGAATCAGAGCTAGCTGATCATGGACTAAAGCCTCTGAAACTATGATCCAAAATAAATATTTTCTCCTTTAAGTTGTTTATCTCAGGTATCTGTCTCAATGACAAAAAGCTAACTAACACACCTATCCACTGAACTGGATTTCCCACTTATGAACATGCATCTTCCAGTTAGACTGGTTTCCTAATATGCTGTTACCTTCTCTTCCTTCTTTCTTCCTGATAAGCCTTTCTAACTTTGTTATACATACTTCTAGTGTCATGGTATTTCCCTCCTGTTACTCCCCCTTCCACCCATTTGTGATTGAACCCAAGGCCTTGCACTTGTTAGACAAGCACTCTACCACTGAGCTACATCCCTAGCCCTTTTCATTTTATTTTGATATGGGGACTCACTTCATTGTTCAGGCTGGCCTCAAACTTGCAATCCTCCTGCCTCAGCCTCCAATATAGATGAGTGTTTTAGTCAGATTTTTCACCACTGTGATCAAAAGACCTGACAAGAACAAATTTAGAGGAGGAAAAGTATTTGGCGCACACAGCTTCAGAGGTCTCAGTCCATAGATGGCCTACTCCATTGCTCTGGGCCCAAGTTGAGACAAAACACCATGACAGAAGAATGTGGCAGAGGAAAGCAGCTTGGAGCATGGCCACCTGGAAGAAGGAAGAGTGCTCTCACTCACCAGGGACAAAATATAAACCCCCAAAGGCATGCCCCCAAGGACCCACCTCCTCTAGCCATAAACCTACAGTTACCACCCAAATTATCCCCATTCACAGATTAATATCCTGATTATATTAAGGCTCTCATAATCTTGCATTGTCTCATACATATGCTTTTGGGGGATGCCTCATATCTAAACAATAACACTGGGATTGCTGTTTTATGCCTCCATGCCCAGCTCTTCTGTTAGTTCTTTAAGACACAGGTTGAGGTTCATCCATTGACTGATTACTCTGTTCGTCATTGACATTTCAGTTAATAAAACCATGCCTTGGCATCTGCTGAGGCCTGTAGTCACAGCTACTCGGGATGCTGAGGCAAGAGGATCACTTGAGCCCAGTAGTGTCAGGTCAGCTTGGATAACAGATAAACTCTGTCCTCCCCACAAAAGTCATGCTTATAGAACTCATTCCTGCCATATTCCTGCAAGGGACATATAAATTACTCAAAGGGTTATGACATATTTAGTGTTTTGCCTAAATTATCTGGATAGTTCATTTAAACTTGCATATCATTTTAGCACAGCCGATTCTTTATTCAGAAATGTATTTGTTTATATGTTCCTATTCACAGGAGGAAAAAGTAAATGTAGACTGTACCATCTTAACCAAATGTGGTTTAAATTAACTTGGTAAGAAAAAAACAAACCAGCATCAGGACATTCTGATATGGTATAGTGAAGGGGACATCACATTTGTGCATCAATTCTATCACTAAAGAAACTTAAAAAAAAAAAAAAACTAAGTTATTTCTACAAACTATAAAATACTTAGCCTTTCTCTTTTGAAGCTGTCAATGTCATAAGTGATAAAGACAAAAAAAAAAAGAAACTAAAAATGAAATTACAAAGGTAAAAGGATCTGCTCCAAGTTAAAGGATACTAGAGGAACATGACAATAAAATATCTTGGGGCACTGGGGGTGTAACTCAAGTATTAGAGTGCTTTCCAAGCATGCCCAAGGCCCCGGAGTCCAAACCCAGCACCTCAAAAACAAAAAAATATCCTGGATGGGATTCTGGATTGAATTTCATGTTCATGAAAGGATATTATTGGGATACCTGTTGAAATTCTAATACCTCTACTATGGTTATTAAGAGCATTTCTTGCCAGACATGGTGGTGTACACCTGTAATCCCAGAGACTTGGGAGGGTGAGGCAGGAGGATCTTAAGTTTGAGGGGAGCCTCAGGAATTTAGCAAGACTGTATCCTAACATAAAATTTTAAAAAGGGCTGGGGATGTAGCTCAGTAATTAAACACCCCTAGGCTTGATCCTCAGGATTGTGGGGGGTGGGACTTTTCTTTGTGGACACAACATATGCAATTTATTCTCTAATGGTTCGGAAAAGAATGGGTATATGGGGTAAAATGTTAACAATTGAGAATCTGAGTAAAGGACAAATGGGAGTTAGTTCTACTATATTTGCATCTTTTCTCCCCATGTGAAATGATTTCTAAATAATAAGTTAAAAATAATAATTTTGATGAAATATTGATAAGCTGAAGCTAAGCTGCTCAAATAAGCATTTAATTTTGAAAAAAGACAAAAGCATATTTAAGAAGAGATAAAGGTACAAAATTACAATTGTATATTAAAAGGAACTTTCAAAGCTTATGATTCAAAGAGGTGAGGCAAATATTTGAATCAGTTATCTTGTGTTTTCATATTGGGAAAAGTTTATATAGCATTTAAATACAATATAAAATGCAATAAAATAGGTTAAAACACACAAATAAGGTTTCCTTATATTTTATATAAATGCATATTATAATGAAACCTATCTTTACATAAATCACTAATTACTTCCTCTGACATTAGAAAACTCAGAGTTTCTCTCTGTGTGTGTGTGTGTGTGTGTGTGTGTGTGTGTGTGTGTATGTGTGTATGTGTTATTGGGGATTGAACTCAGGATCTTGTACATGCTAGGCAAGTACTCTACCACTAAGCTACATCCCCAGACACTTTTTTATTTTACTTTAAGACAGGGTCTCATTAAGTTGCCTAAGACTGACCATGAACTCAGGATCCTGTAGCCTCAGCCTCCTAAGTAGTTGGGATTATAGGCATGTACCACCACACCTGGTGTGGGAGTTCTTACATTACAATATTTTCTAAAGACACTGAAGTAATTCCTACAATCTCTAGAGTCTCTAGTCATCTACCTGCATAGGCACTCCTGGCCCTACTCCCAGATTTGAAACATGGCCACCAACATTAGAAATTACTAAATCCGGGGCTGGGGTTATGAAGCAGCAGTAGAGTGCTAGCCTAGCATATGTGGGGTCCTGGGTTTGATCCTCAGCACCACATAAAAATAAAATAAAAGTATTGTGTCCAACTAAAAACAAAAAATTTTTTAAAAAAGAAATTACTAAATCCCAAATATGTCCTGTACAGTTTTGCCTCAGCACTACCTTAATAGACCTGAAAAATCTCCAGTGGAGCTAATTATTTAAGTGGGAAAAAATCCTAGTTTTTGTCTATTTGATTATAGAAGGTCATTGTTAAGTGGTCATCCCCTGAAAGAGGGGAGTCTTCTAATTCTTAGAAGGGAAGGAGAATAAAAACAGCTAACATTATGTAATGTACTGAGCACTGTGCAATGTACTTTACATGAAATATCTCATTACTTCCAACAAACTTAGGGGAGATTGGTGGCTCACATACTTTAGTGTATAAGAATAACCTCTGAAACTTGTTAACTATACAGAATCCTGTACCTCAATATCACATACTCTAATCAACAAATGCTGTTACTGGTAGTGATTCTCAGATCACACTGAAGCACACTGGAGTGTTTGTATTATTATCCCCATTTTTCAGAGTGTCAGCAAAACCATGCAGCAGAAGGATCCTATGGTATAATATGAAATATATTTGGTTTTTGTCCCTAGTTCCTGTCAGAGAATACCTAAAATGTCTAGTGTTTCCAGAGTGATGGAAGGTGTCTTTGGGTTTTTCACTATGAGCTCCTGTCATAATACCTTGGTTTTTATACTAATGAGGTGTCAGGGTGGGGTTCTACATAGTCCAGAATGAGACTGGTCACCAGAAAGTACAAGTGATTAGAGGATTAGAGTTGAAACTTTCTGCTCTGCCCATAATCCTCCAGGAAATGGGAGTGTGGCAGAGATTAAGATGTATAAAACAATGAAGTTTGATGAGCTTCCTGGATGCCAAACATCTGGATGTGTTGGGATACCAGTGGGCCAGAGAGGGAATGGAAGCTCTGTATGTCTTATCTACCCCCACCCCCAAGGTAGGATAGAAGAAATAAGAAATAAGTAGAAAGGAGACACAAAGGTAGGACAAGGAAATTAATTTTAATTTAAAGTTCTGCAACTTTCCAGGCCTGACATTCCCCAAATCAGTCTGTCACTCCCATGTTTCTGGAAAATATATAAATCTTAAAGTTAACCATAAATTCTCTCACTTATAATAATTAACTTTGTGCACCATTAATTAGCCCACCAATTAATACACTACGCAAAGAGAGAGAAGATATTTTAAGAAAGCTATAATTTCGGGGACTTACCAGTGTTATCTATGATTAGATGATGAAGACCATCTCAGCCTAAGGATCCTGAGAATTACCAGACTGATGTCATCCTCACATACCTTCCCTAACCCACCCTTAACCGAGTTTCCTTTTAAATAGGAGTCTGGAACCCCAAAACTCATTTATCACTCTCAAGATGGCCCACATTCTCCCTTTAATGTGTATCTGCTTTCCCAATTACATCTGTCTGTGCCTCTACTGACACATGCTAAAATTCTTTTCTGTTACATATGTCAAGGACCCTGCTGGTCCTGAGTTCCTGTCTCTCCAGGAACTCCTCAGGACCCTTTTCTGGAGACATCTCCTCTCTGGTGACACACCCACCCACCCTTGTTCTGTACGTCGTATCCAAATGGCTATTTCTTAGTAATATCTTTTATAATAAAGTGGTAAACACGAGTTTATTTCCCTGGATCTATTAACTATTTGAGAAAATTGTGTGTGTGTGTGTGTGTGTGTGTGTGTGTGTGTGTGTGTGTGTGTGTTGTGGGAACCCTGCTTTTAACTGGTGGTCAGAACCACAGGATACAACCCAGTGCTTCAAGTTGTGTCCTGAAACGAAGGCAGTCTTGTGAGATTGAGTCAACCTGCAGGATCTGACATTATCTCCAGGAAGACAGTGACAGAATTGAATTGAAGCAATTGGTGTATGCTAGAGAATTCTCAGTATGTAGGGAAACATGCCCACACAATTTTGTGACCAGAAATGGTAGAGTGTGTTGAGAAAAGAAGCTTTCTTTTATCTTTTACAGATCCTCTTTTGCCCCCAAATGGGCAGGTTACTTGATCGGTTAATTATCACCTATGAGGACCATGATTTTGGTTCAATGAATCTAGTAAATACCCGGCACAATGGTAGGGTTAAGGTAGTGATGGAAGATTAGCAAGCCCAGAATTCTGGCAAGAGTGCTGGGTTGGTTGATGGTTTCCTGTGCTCCCCCGTCAGCTAATACTATTCACATACTTCACTTGTTTAGAATTCAAACTTTCTTTTTAAATTCCTTCTTTATATCTAACATTAAGTTAGTTGTTGACTTATCCCCCCACCTCCACCCCCATCCGCCCCCAGCCATCCCTACCCTCCACACACACACACACACACACACACACACACACACTGGGAATGGAAGCCCCAGGGCCTTGCATGTGCTGGACATTCCATCACTGAACTACATCCCCACCCCAAGTTGATTTTTTATTTTTTTTAGTTGTACATGGACACAATATCTTTATTTTATTTTTTTATTTTTTATGTGGTGCTGAGGATCAAACCCAGGGCCTCACACTTCCTAGGCAAGTGCTCTACCACTGAGCCACAACCCCAGCCCCCAAGTTGTTGATTTATTTTTTAATTATTTATTTATCTAACTCATTCTGCCATTATTCCTATCCCCTTGTCCCCTCCCTTCCCCTCCCTTCCCTTTGTTCTATTTAACATTCCTTCATTCCTCCCATCCCTCTTCCCTTGCCATTATAATTCAGTATCATCATATCAAAGGAATCATTCGACCTTTGGTTTTCTGGGATTGACTAACTTCACTTAGCATTATTTTCTCCAACTCCATCCATTTACCTGAGAATGTCAGATTTTATTCTTTTTTAGTGCTGAGTAGTGTTCCATTGTGTATATATACCAAAGTTTCCCTATCCATTCACCTACTGATGGACATTGGGGTTGTTTCCACAATCTAGCTATTGTGAATTGCAGCTATAAATATTGATGTGGCTGTGTCCCTGTAGTAAGCTGTTTTTAAGTCTTTTGGGTATAGACCGAGGAGTGGGATAGCTGGGTCAAATGGTGGTTCCATTCCAAGTTTTCCTAGGAATCTCCATACTGCTTTCCAGATTGGCTGCACCAATTTGCAACCCCACCAGCAATGTATGACTGTGCCCTTTTCCCCACAACCTCGCCAGCATTTATTGTTGTTTGTGTTTTTAAAAAATATTTATTTATTTGCTTTAGTTGTACACAATGCGTTATTTTTACATGGTGCTGAGATTGAACCCGGGCTGTGCATGTGCTAGGCAAGCGCTCTACCACTGAGCCACAACCCCAGCCCCAATTGTTTATGTTTTTGATAGCTGCCATTCTGACTGGCGTGAGATGAAATCTTAGAGTAGTTTTGATTTGCATTTCTCTAATTGCTAGAGATGTTGAACATTTTTTTCATATATTTGTTGATTGATTGTATATCATCTTCTGAGAAGTGTCTGTTCAGTTCCTTAGCTCATTTATTGATTGGGTTGTTTGTTTTTATGGTGTCAAGGTTTTTGAGAGCTTTATATATCCTTGAAATTAATGTTCTGTATGATGTGCTTGTAAAGATTTGCTCCCATTCTGTAGGTTCTCTGTTCATCTCACTGATTGTTTCTTTTGCTGAGAAGAGGCTTTTTAGTTTGAATCCATCCCATTTATTAATTCTTGGTTTTAATTCTTGCGTTATAGGGGTCTTATTGAGGAAATTGGGGCCTAATCCAACATGATGGAGATTTGGGCCTACTTTTTCTTCTATTAGGTGCAAGGTCTCTGGTTTAATTCCTAGGTCCTTGATCCACTTTGAGTTGAGTTTTGTGCATGAAGAGAGATAGAAGTTTAATTTCATTTTATTACATGAGGATTTCCAGTTTTCCCAACACCACTATTTTGATGACAATACCATGCTGTTTTTGTTACAATTGCTTTGTAATACAATTTAAGGTCTGGAATAGTAATGCCACCAGCTTCACTCTTCTTGCTAAGAATTGCTTTGGCTATTCTGGGTCTCTTATTTTTCCAGATAAATTTCATGATTGCTTTTTCTATTTCTCTGAGGAATGATATTGAGATTTTGATTGGTATTACATTGAAACTCTATAGTGCTTTTGGGAGAATGGTCATTTTGACAATATTAATTCTACCTACCCATGAGCAAAGCAGATCTTTCCATCTTCTAAGATCTTCTTTAATTTCTTTTTTTAGTGTGCTATAGTTTTCATTGTATAAGTCTTTCACTTCTTTTGTTAAGTTGTTAAGTTTTTGAGGTTACAGTAAATGGGGTGGATTTCTTAGTTTCCTTTCTGAGGATTTGTCGCTGATGTACAGAAATGCCTTTGACTTATGGGTATTGATTTTATATCCAGCCACTTTGCTGAATTCATTTATTAGTTCCAGAATATTTCTGGTGGAATTTTTAGGTTCTTCTATGTATAGAATCATACTGTCTGCAAATAGTGATAATTTGAGTTCTTCTTTTCCTATCCGTAACCCTTTTATTTCTTTTGTCTAATTGTACTAGCTAGAGTTTCAAAAAATATATTAAATAGAAGTGGTGAAAGAGGGCATCCCTGTCTTGTTCCAGTTTTTAGAGGGAATGCTTTCAATTTTTCTCCATTTAGGATGATGTTGGCGTGGGGGGGCTTAGCATAGATGGCCTTTACAGTGTTGAGGTATGTTCCTGTTATCCCTATTTTTTCTAGTGTTTTGAACATGAAGGGGTGCTGTATCTTGTCAAATGCTTTCTCTGTGTCAATTGAGATGATCATATGATTTTTATCTTTGAGTCTATTGATGTGGTGAATTACGTTTATTGATTTCCTTATGTTGAACCAACCTTGCATCCCTGGAATGAACCCCACTCGATCGTGGTAGCACTGTTTTTTTTTATGTTTTTGTATTCAATTTGCCAGAATTTTATTGAGAATTTTTGCATCTATATTCATTAGAGATATTGGTCTGAAGTTTTTTTTTCCTTTGATTTGTCTCTGCCTGGTTTTGCAATCAGGGTGGTATTGGCCTCACAGAATGAGTCTGGAAGGGTTCCCTCTTTTTCTATTTCATGGAATAGTTTGAGAAGTATTGGTGTTAGTTCTTCTTTAAAGGTCTTGTAGCACTTGGTTGTGTATCCATCCGGACCTGGGCTTTTCTTGGCTGGTAGGTTTTTTATGATGTCTTCTATTTCTTTGCTTGAAATTGATCTATTTAAATCGTGTATATCATCCTGATTTAGTTTGGGCATATCATATGTTTCTAGAAATTTGTTGATGCCTTCATTGTTTTCTATTTTATTGGAGTATAGATTTTCAAAATAATTTCTAATTATTTTCTGTATTTCTGTAGTCTCTGTTGTGATGTTTCCTTTTTTAACACAGATATTGGTAATTTGGTTTTTCTCTCCTTTTCTTAGCATAGCTAATGGTTTCACTTCTACCATTTCAGGCCTGTGGTAACTGTCTTTGAACAGCTTCAGTGTTCTGCTTCACTATCTTAGAAATAACTCTGAACATTCTTTATATATATATATATATATGCATATATATATATACAAATATATATACAAATATATATATATATATATATATATATTTGTAGATGGACACAATACCTTTACTTTATGTATTTATTTTTGTGTGGTGCTGAGGATTGACCCCAGTGCCTCACTCAGTGCCTCACATTTGCTAAGCAACTGCTCTACCTAACTGAGCCACAACCCAACTCTGCACATTCTTTATCAAAACCTTGAGGGTGGGGTTGTGGTCAGTGGTACAGCACTCGCCTAGCACATGTGAGGCATGGTTCCATCCTCAGTACCACATAAAAATAAATATAATAAAGGTATTGTGTCCAACTACAACTAAAAAAAAAAATAAAACAAAACAAAAAACCTTCAGATACTTTCCATCTCTCTCTCTCTCTCTCTCTCTCTCTCTCTCTCTCACACACACACACACACACACAACCTCAATAACTCTGACATCACTGAGATGAAATACGGATTACTTAACAGTATTGATGACTAGAGTAGGAAGGAAATTACAAGATATGAATTAAAATCAAGAACTACTGAAATCAGGCATGGTGTTCCATGCTTGTAAACCCCCTACTTAGGATGCCGAGGCAAGAGCATACCAAGTTTAAGGCCATCCCGGGCAAAATTAAAACTGACCTTGTCTCAGAATCAAAAAGGGCTGGGGATGTAGCTCAGTGGTAGGGTATCCCTGGGTTCAATCCCCAGTAGCAGAAAAACAAGCAAAAAAAACCTATTGGAGAATCGAATTAAAGTTGAATTTTTATTTGCATATTGAATGAATATATTTTAATTTTTCCCACGAACTAGCCATAAATTTTTGTAAGAAAAAAGTAATAACAGCCCGAGTTTTTGAAAACAGTGTTTAAGTTGTCTATGTGAAACAAGTTCACTTCCACTAGCACAATGTACATTCCTTGTTTGCGGGCATTTGGAGACTCGCGTTTCCATAGGGTTCGCCCGCGGTTCTGGAGCCCCCAGCCCCTGAGCGGGTGCTGAAGGCCCGGGAGCGCCCAGGCCAGGGCGATGCTCCAAGGGCAGGTCGTTGCTGCCAGCGGCTCCGGAAGTGCGCGCGCCCAGCCTTTCAGGGCGCCAGTGAGGCGTTGCGGAGATCACTCGAAAACGTACTGTTGGCCGGTCCCGCGGAGAGTCCGCCCACCCGCAGTCCCGTCACGCCCTCTCTGCCCAGGGCGCAGAGGAACCGCGGAGCCACGTCGGTCGTCCCAGACGTCCGCCCCTCGCTATCCCGATGGCCTCGCGCTTCCTCCTCGGGTCCCTGCGCGTCCTGGGTAGCCGCTGCGCGCCGCGCCCACCGCCCGCCGCGAGGTGAGTGCCGCAGGGGTGCGGGCCGGGTCTTGGAGGGGATGGCATCCCCGGGCCAGGCCGCAGCGAGGCTGGGACCAGCGGCTGGGCCTGGTCCCTGGTCCCTGTGCCCCCTCCACGGGCAGGGCCGGGAAAGATTTCGCCAAACGCGCATTCCGGAGCCCAGTGTCGCCCGGCTGGTCCCGCGGCCTCGGCGGGACCGGGAGCTGGAAAATGCAGTTTGGATGCTCCCGAAGCCGCGCTGCGACCTTTGGCCCAGTTAGGACTGCCGCGTGTGACAGCCACCTGATAGCGAACTTGGGACCTGCGCTCTGCCCGCGCGGCGGGAGGAAAGAAGTGGCCAGGGCAGATAATCATCAGACAAAAGAATCAGCTTTAGATTTATTAGCAATCCTTCAACTAATTAAATACAGAGGGATTATTGAAGGAGCCTCTAAGTGGCTCAGTGACTATTAAGGTGGTGTTTATAATAAGATCAAAAGTTTCAGATACCGTCTGATGAGTAAAATCCATTCATTGGATAAACAAACTGGAAGCATACAGGATTCATTATTTAATTAGGGTGGGAGGGCAGGTAAATGGTCTAATTACTATGTTATTATGAAGTACAATACTTAGCTGCAAAATTTAATGCTTACTCTTGGGGAGGTTTGCGAGGTCTCACCAAATTGGCCACTTTAGTATACACATACTTTTCTAAGTTCTACCATAGACCATCATAATAGAGTGACCCTGAACTTTTTGGTATCAGGCTTCCTTTATGCTCTTAAAATAAGAGGATCCCAAAGATCAGTTCGCTATTTTAGTTGAAGTATAGGAAGAAAGTCTACCCTTACAAAAGGGATATTAGATAAAGGAAAGACTTGAGAAACCCTTTCATTCATCAGACTATAGTTTTAGTATAACAGACTTCTTAAACGTCTATGTGCATATAAATCACTTGGGGATCTTGTTAAAATACTCATTCCGATTCCATAGGTCTGAAGTGAGGTCGAAGATTGTGTATTTATAACCAGCTTCCGGTTGTTGAGGGGTGTGCTGGTGGAGATTATTTCCTTTTGAAAATGTAGATGAGGCCGAATAAATAGAGCCCAGCCTGGAAGGTTAGTAGTTAATCGCCCTAGTGAAACAGACCCTCTTTGAAATCGAAAGCAACCTCCTGAGAACTGCTTTTCTACATATGTATATTCCTTGCCCTTTGTCTACTGTGCTTCTTTTTAAATAAAAGTTTCAAGGCCCTTGTGTCCCGAAAATGGAGATTTAAGAAAGGAAAAAAGGTCTCTTCTATCTTCTTCAGAGCTGGCTTTAAATAACCTATTTTCCTCACCAACCTGTCTCCCAAATTTTGTGGAGGGTTGTGAATGTTAAAGCCTTTTGCACCTATTTTCAATAGGGGAGAAAGGCCAATTTATTTGATTAGAGGGTTTTTGGTCTTTAAAGAAATATATTTTCCAATAAACTTGCTGCTAAGTATTTTGATTTCTTCCCACTATGTAGTCTCTCTTGACCACTTGGACTGACCTCAACATCTTCATTTTTGGCATTTATTTTGTTTTCAGGTGTTGTAGTGTATTTTACTTGGAAAAGATTTCCTTAACATAATATAGGGTATAAAAATTTAAGATCCAATTGAACTTGAATATAAATTGTCTTTATTATTATTTACAAATGATTCAGTGTTTTAATAAGGTAGGAAAGAAGAAAAAGAATATGTAGAAAGAAGATGTATAAAATTTACTCAAGTAAGATAAAATAATTTTAAGTTTCTTCATACCTTTCCCAACCTGTCACTCTCCAATGCAGTCTCACTCCCAGGCCTTTCATCCCCAAGTTTCTGGGAAATCTATAAATCCTAAAGTTACTGTAAATTCACCCATTTATGAAACTTGTGCATTGTTCATTAGTCTGCCAATAATAGTTTACATAAAGACAGGACATTTTAAGAAATCTATCATTTAGGATTTTTCCAATATTATCTATGGGTCAGATAGTGGAGATCACATCAGCCTGTCAGCTTGATGTCATCCTCACATACCTTCCCATAACCCACACCTCATCAAGTTTCCTTTAAAAGAGAGCTGGGAACCTGAAAATTGGTCTGTCACTCTTGAGGTGGCACATATTCTCCCTTGAATGTGTTTTCTTTCCTTTCCTAAATAAGTTTCTATCCCTCTACTGACACTTGCTAAAATTCTTTTCTTTCAACACTGGTCCTGAGTCAAGCCTCACCCCCTCCTCCAGGAGCTCCTCCAGACCCTCTTCCAGAGGTATTTCTTCTTTTGTGACATGAGTGCTCATTTTATTTTTAGTAGCAAGAAATTGGAACCAATCATTTCAACTGGAGGGATAAAGTAAATTTTAGTTTACTTAATGCAACATGACAGTGGTGTGTGAGGCCCTTTCATGTTCTGGTCTCCTTTTGTCTCTGCATTTATGTATTATTCTTCCACTCATTCCACTGTAGCCACACTTGGCCTTCTTGCTGTTCCTAGATTACACCAGACACCAGCCAGATTGAAATAACCTAAATGTCAACAAGCGATGGATTAATAATAGTATGTTAAGCTGACTTACTGCAACCCTTAAAGATGATAATTTGAAAGACCTTAGACATATTTTAATGTCTAGTTAGAAGTTCTTAAAAAAAAACTTTAAGTCTATTTTGATTAATCACAAGAAATAGTTCTTTTCTAGACAGATATTTTTTAAAAATTTAAAAAGCAGGGTCTAAGTCTACTTTGATTATTCACAAGAAATAGTTCTTTTCTAGACAAATACTTTTTAAACATTTAAAAAGCAGGGTTCCACTAAGAAAAGAGAAACCTAAATTAGAATTTAATAGGAAACAAAAAATATGTTTGGGTGATATTTGAATATATGATAAAAAGTTTTTGAGGGGCTGGAGTTTTAGCTCAGTGGCAGAGTGCTTGTCTTGCACACATGATGCGCTGGGTTCGATCCTTAGTACCACATAAAAATAAATAAATAAAAATAAAGATATTATGTCCATCCTACAACTAAAAAACTTTTTGAAAATGTTTTTTATATGTGAGCTGGAAAATATTCAAAGGAATGCACAGATTTTCAAAATTCCTTCCAGAGGGGGAAAAAGCCCTAAAGAAAATTGAATTAAAGGAACTGGAAAGCTGGGTGCGGAGGCACACGCCTGTAATCCCAGCATTTGGGCGGCTGAGACAGGAGGATCATGAGTTCAAAGCCAGCCTCAGCAAATGGCAAGGCACTTAGCAACTCAGTGATACCCTGTCTCTAATAAATAATACAAAAAGGGCTGGGGATGTGGCCCAGTGGTCAAGTGCCCCTGAGTTCAATCCCCGGTACCAAAAAAAAAAAAGGAACTGCAAAGCAGTCTCATTTTAAGTTTGTGTGTGGGGTGGGGTGGGGTGGGGTGGGAAGAGAGGGGAAGGGTTGAATAATTCCATAGGAATCCTTGCAGAGACTGGTGGGCATTTGATACACATTCAGTTTGGCTCTGCATTGTGGTGATAACATCAACACAGTTTATATCTTGGGCACCAGCCATTTGAAATGGTGGGATTCTGGATAAAATACTAATTTTGGAGGATTTGCATTATTTTAAACATTGTATATGGTATGAAAACAGTATTCTGTTTTACTGTTTGCATTTTAAGTTATTTAATCCATGTATCATGTGATAACACTATATTTTACCTGTGGTGAGTACCAGGCATTATCCTCCTTAGAAATTTGGAAGTGGAGACTGAGTTGACTAATGATAAATTGCTTCTTAATTCCAGTGAGGTAAGGGACATCCTGTGAAAAGTGATGATGCTTGGAAGTGTCTCTAGGAAAGATATCGGGGTACCATGTTGTTCATTGGCATTAATTTGGCTATGAAGAGTAACAATTAATTTACTTTTTCTTAATGTATATATTTTTAAGATGTTCTCATTCTGGAGGGGAAGAACGTTTGGAATCTCCTTCTGCTAAAAAATTAACAGATGTAGGAATTAGAAGAATCTTTTCTTCAGAGCACGACATTTTCCGGGAAAGTGTAAGGAAGTTTTTTCAAGAAGAAGTGGTTCCTCATCATTCAGAGTAAGCTCACATTCCTTCATCTTTCAACATGATATATGAAAATAACTATTTCCTAGAATGTTGTATGTTCTGCAGAAAAAATAATGTTTAGTGCTTTACTAACATTTTTATTGTTCTTCACCATAATCCTGAAATATCCTAGGATTCTTAAGTTTATAGCTTTTTAAATGATTTAATTTTTTGTTTGTTTTTAAGATAGGTTCTCACTATGTTGCCTAGGCTAGTCTCCCAACTCTTGGAATCAAGTGATCCTCCCATCTCAGCCTCCTGGGTATCTGGGACTACATGCATGTGCCATCATACCTGGTTGTCTTAAGTGATTTTTTTTTCTTCTTTTTATCTTTTTGTTTGTTTGTTTGTTTTGTTCCCCACCATGCTTAAGATAGAGCCCAGGGCCTTGCCCATGCTGGGTAAGTGCTCTGCCAATGAGCTACATTTTCTGTTGTACTGGGGATTGAACCCAGGGTCTCATGTATGCTAGACAAAAGCTCTACCAAGGGAGCTACATCCCTAGCTTTAAATGAATTTTTACATGTATAATGTACAATTCAATAGTGAGAACATTCAAAAATTTGAAATTTACTTAAGAAAAGTATCTTTTGAAAACTATGGTTAAGCAGCAGCAAACTGCTATTCCATTTCATAGTCTTAATTTTTCTCTTTTATGAACTAATTAAAGTATGTGAAAACTCAAAAGGACAGCAGAGTGCACATCTTGGTAGATGATTGGCCACTACCACTGAGCTACATTCCCAGCCATCTTAACCTTTTTTTTGAGATAGGATCTTGCTAAGTTGCTCAGGCTGGCCTTGACCTTGCAATTCTCTTGCTCTACTCTCCCCAGTCACTGGAATTACAGATATGTGCCACCATACCCAGGTTTTATATTAATACTTTCTTGGTTATAATGACCAAAATTAGATAAACTCAGAAGCTGTAACTAGTCTGGTGAAAAGCAACCAGCTTTATGAAGATAAGAGAAATAAAACATACTTAATTCTAGGAGAATCTTCTTCTTTTTTTCTTCCTTTCTTTTTTTTTGTACCAGGGATTGAACCCAAGGGCACTTTACTACTGAGCCCCAATACTATTTTTAATTTCCAAACAAGATCTTGCTAAGTTGTTGTTGAGGGTGACATTAAATTTATGATCTTACTGCCTCAGCCTCTCGAGGATTGCAGGTATGCACCACTATACCTGGCTTCTTTGCTGCTTTTCAGTTTTGTTTCAGAACTATTGTTGAGAATTCCTTGAAATAAGGATAATAGAAGTTGACAGAATTTGAGTGGAGTACTCGAATAACCCATATCTTACTAACTGTATCTACCACTTAAAAAATACCACAAAAATATTTGCACATTCTTTCACTATTTCTGACTAGCCATGACTTCCTCACTATGCTATTTCTATTTTTAAATAAGAAAAGCTGGGGCTGGGGATGTAGTAGAGCATTTCCCAAGCTAGCTTGAGGCCCCCTAGTCACAGGTAGGGGAGGAGATGGCACAGTCTTCTCAGAAATCATTTGACAGATAGATCTATGCTGTAAGGTGCTTCTGCTATCCTGTCATTCCAGTTTAAATGTGATGAGGTGGTTTCCTCATTTCAGCTTTCATATGCTATAAATTCAGGAAAAATGCAGAGAATTGTCTTTACAAGATAAGTTAGGCAGAGTCCCATGACTATATGGCATAACTAAGCTTGCACATTACCAGCATCAACCAGCAAAACTATACTCATGAATTTTAGTGGGTGTAATTTATAGGTCTAATAAATAGTCAAGGAAGAAGGCAGAAAGTGCCAAATATGAAGAGGTAAGGAAGATAA
Organism: Tamias sibiricus; assembly: GCA_025594165.1. Lineage (NCBI taxonomy): Eukaryota > Metazoa > Chordata > Mammalia > Rodentia > Sciuridae > Tamias > Tamias sibiricus. The sequence continues at coordinate 84,617,998 of CM046660.1, forward strand.
AAAGAAGGAGAAATTGTAAGTAGAGTCCAGTTATAAATAGAAGGGTATGGCCAGCTTCCACAGTTAACTTTAAACCAAGGATGCATTCCTGCACAAAATTATTCGAAGTGTGGCCATTTAAATAATTTCAAAGAAATTTGTCTGATTTTAAAATATTTAATTGCAGATGGGAGAAAGCTGGAGAAGTGCCTAGGGAACTCTGGGAAAAAGCTGGAAAACAAGGGCTGCTTGGAGTCAATATTGCAGAGCAGCATGGTGGTATTGGTGGCGACTTGTACTCCACAGCTATTGTTTGGGAAGAGCAGTAAGTATAGAGACATTTGAAGTTAAGTCATGTTTTTGATGTTTAGTTTTCTCAAATGATAATAAAAAATGCTTTCTGGTCTTCTTGGAAGATTGAAAATTCAATGTAAAATGTTAAAAGATTATAGCACTCATACTCTTGTGCATTTCTTTTTTTCTTGGTGGGGAGGGGCTACCAGGAATTGAACTCAGGGGCACTTGACCACTGAGCCATATCCCCAGTCCTATTTTGTATTTTATTTAGAGACAGGGTCTCACTGAGTTGCTTAGTACCTCGATAAGTTGCTGAGGCTGGCTTTGAACTTGCAATCCTCCTGCCTCAGCCTCCCAAGCTGCTGGAATTACAGACATGTGCCACTGTGCCTGGCTCCTATGCATTTCTTAAGTATGGGAAATAAGAAAATCCTCTTTTATGTTGTTGAAATAGGTACTGTTGAAAATTAAAGAGTTAATTTACGGTTGGCTTATATGGTTATTTTTTTCTTTTAAAAAGGTATTTTAAAGAGAACAGCTTCTGCTGGAAAATTACTATCAAATACACTAGAAGTCTAATATATAAGAACAAAGATTTCAGTTAAAATGGGCAAAAGATTTGAAGGAACATCTTTATCAAAAAAATAAATGCAGTTCGGCTTTTTAAATTTTTGTTTTAGTTGTAGATGGACAGAATGCCTTTATTTTATTTTTATGTGGTGCTAAGGATCAAACCCAGTGCCTCACACATTTGAGGCAAGTGCTCTGCCACTGAGCTACAACCCCAGCCCCAGTTAGGTTTTTTTAAGTGAATAAAGTTTATCCTTACTACCAACCAAATGTAAATTAAGTTGACCTGAAGGTACCATTATACATACTTACAAAATTTGTGAAAATGAAAACTCTTATCACCTAGTGTTGAAAGGTGGTGGTGAAAGTGGCATATTCATACACTATTGGTGACATTATAAATTAAATTTACATTCTGGGGACTAAAAAGGTAAATATATGTATAAAAATGAAAATGTTTTTACTCTTGATTTAGAATGGCATTTTGGGGAATTTATCTGAAAAATAATTTAATAGGAAAAATAGAAGCTATGTTCAGAAATCATTATCATGTTAAATCATAATCGCCAAATTTTTGAAGCAATTTAAATGTGTAGCAGTGAGAGAATGAACAAGAAAACCATGGGACATAAATAATTTGGAATATTTTGCAGCTTTTTAAGATTATAATTATAAAAACTAGGTAAAAAGAGGATTTTGTTATGTCATATAATTTAAGAAGAAAACAGCAAAGTAAAAAATTCATAGTTTGACTACATCTATATTAGAACATATCCAAAGGTAATTTGCCATAGTAAAAATAGTTGTTGTGTTAGGGTAATACAATTGTAGGTGATTAGTAATTTATTTCTTAATCCTTTAAACAATTATTCCTTGAGCTTTTAGAACACTGTTACTATTTTAGAACCAACAATAAAAAGAATGGTAAAAACAACATTCAGGAAGGTCATAGGTTTGTGAGGAAACAGGCTGTTCCCATACAACTTACCACACAACATAAGATCTTTAATACCTTGTTGTCCCATTAGTCATTTTTAGTTGAAAATTAAAGACACTAAGAGCAGAACAAAATAAATATCTTATGTTTTTAATATTTTTTTTTCTTTCTAAGAGCATACTCAAATTGTACAGGGCCAGGTTTTAGTCTTCATTCAGATATTGTCATGCCTTATATTGCCAACTATGGCTCAAAAGAACAGATTCAGCACTTCATTCCCCAGATGACGGCAGGCAAATGTATTGGTGCCATAGCAATGACAGAGCCTGGGGCTGGAAGGTAAGTCAACTTTCAGTTGGTTTTAAATTCTTAGAAGCAGTGCCCTAATAACAAACATTTTCTCAGTATGTTTGGCTCTCCATATTTGTCAGTTCTGCATCTATGAATCCAAACAACCCTCAGATCAGAAATACTCAAAAAAACACAATTGTATCTGTATTGAACATGTACTTTTTTTTTTTTTTTTTTTTTTTTTTTGCTACTGAGCTACATCTCTATCCCTTTTTAATTTTTTATTTTGAGACAGGGTCTTGCTAAATTGCCCATGCTGGCCTCAAACTTGCAAACCTTCTGCCTCAGCCTCCTGAGTAGCTGTTATTACAGTAGCCCAGCAGAATTCTTTGCTTTAATAAGTAAAAGTTAAGGTAAATACTCAAAAGAGAATATATTAGTTTTCTATGACTTCTGAAACAAACTACCACAAACATTTATGACTTAAAACAATAGAAATGTATTCTTTAAACAGTTTAGAAAGCCAAAAATCCAAAGTCAGTATCATTGGGCCCCAAATCAAAGTTATCAGCAGGGCCAAGCACCCTCCAGAAGGCATAAAGAAGAATTTACTCCTTGTCTTTGCATCTCCTGGTGGCTCCTGGTGTTCCTTGGCTTATTGCCTTTGTGACCACATTGCCTTCTCCTTTTCTGTTTATGGAATCTCCCTCTCTCAGTCTTTCTCTCCTAAGGACATTTGTGATTACATTTATAGGTCATCAGGATAATTCACTATAATCTTCCCATCTCAACATCCTTAAGTTATCCTTATCTATATAAAGCCACGTTTATAGATTTTAGGGATTATGACCTGTTATTATAGGCCTAGGTCATTATTCATCGAAATATAGAGTTATAAAAGAAAATGTGCCCTGGAGTATAAAAATATAAAGACCACATACAAGAAGAATCAGGAAAATTTCACAATATATGATGTGGACTATTTATTTGTTTATTTGTTTATTTTGGGGTACCGGGAATTGAACTCATGGGCACTCAACCACTGGGCCACATCCCCAGCCCTTTTTTTGTATTTTATTAGAGACAGGGTCTCATTGAGTTGCCAAGTGCCTCACCATTGCTGAGGCTGGCTTTGAACTCGTGATCCTCCTGCCTCAGCCTCCCAAGTGCTGGGATTACAGGCATGCGCCACTGTGCCCAACTGACATGGACTATTTATTAATGATACTATTCACTGTAGGTTATTGAAACCTAACTTTCTAACAATAGAGGATTGTTAGTTAAAAATCATGGTAAATTCATATGATGATATTCTATGTAGATAAAAAACATTAGATATTATTAAGAGATCAAAATTATGTATGGTTCCAATTTTACAAATATACATTTATAGGTATATCCACAGCTTTGGAAAATTAATTGCAAGGATGTATTTTAAAAATGTTCAGGAGATAAAATTATTTGTTAAACAATTTCTCTTTGGAATACTGTCTATATTTTTTCATATTTTAATTAAAATACTGTTTAGATTTTTTTTAATTCTACTTTTAGAGCAAGTTTGTTACAAGAAACAGTATTTTTGATGTAGTCGAAAATGTTTTTGAATTAAAATGTAGTCTATATGTTTTTGGGTATTGAATACACTGTAAAACATGCTAGGTAAGCAATTTACCACTGAGGTACAACCTCAGCCATTTTTTAATTTTAAAACAGAACTTGTGATCCTTCTGCCTCAGGGTTGCAAGTAGCTAGGATTACAGGAGTGTTCCAGCACATCAGGTGAGACACAATCTTTTTAATAGCTAAATTCTTGATAAATAGAAGTAGAGGAAGGAACCAAGATATGCAAAGGTAGGTAAAGTATATTGTGATACATAATTTCAGGAGTGAGCCAATTTGTGGTCTTGAATATTGTTGGGCTTTTATGTATTTTATGAAATTTGGCTAATTTATTTAATTTTTGTTTTTCTGATGTACTGGGAATCAAACCCATGGCCTTGACATGCTAGGCAAGTTCTGTTACTACTGAGCCACATCTCCAGCTCAAGGTTATTTAATCTTAATCATACATTCATTCATAGAACAACTAGAATATAATGTACCAGACATGATTTTTTAGTTCAGTTGTTTTAACATTTCTAATTTAAGATTTTTTTATAATGGCATATCCAGTTTGAATGATCACATTTTATATATGCTTACATAACAGCATCTGCCTAATTTCATTTTTACTAATTGATGAACTTTTTTTATCTTTTCTTTTAATTACAGTGACTTACAAGGAGTGAGAACAAATGCCAAAAAGGATGGAAGTGATTGGATCCTCAATGGAAGCAAGGTGTGTAAAGAGGGACTTCTCTGACTCTTCTTTCCAAAGTCATGCCATGGGTAATGATGTTATTATCTAAAGACTCATATAAGAATTGCTTACTTAAATATTTGGGAGATGGAGAGAAATTTGCAACTTTTACATGACGTAAAATCTATGTCATGTATGCTGCATATGTTCTGAAAAATACCTTAAAGGGGGCTGGGGTTGTGGCTTAGTGGTAGAGCGTTCAGATGCTTGCCTAGCACATGTGAGGTGCTGGGTTTGATCCTATTTTTATTTATTAAAAATAAATAAACAAAATAAAGGTATTGTGTCCAACTATAACTAAAACAAAATGAAAAAATGAAAAAAAAAAAAAAAAAAACACCTCAAAGGTAGTTTTAGCTTCCAAACAGTTCTTCTCAAAAAAAGAGAAAAGGGAGAAAGTTAGGTTTATGTTACCCAAATATGGGACAAATAATAGCTGAACTTTATGAAAGATTGGGGAAAAAGCTTTCTGATGAATATCAAAAATAGTTTTGAAAGATACCAGATCATAGAATCCTTTTCAATCCTACCTATACATTTAGAGAGCTCCTGTAAACAGGATCATAGATGGCTCAAGAGCAAACATATCCCTTAGAACCTAATATCACTAAGGGAAAATGATACCTAGAATTGTGTCTGATATATACTTAGTAAATATTTTTTGTTGACTGAGTGTTAAGTGAAGGAAAAATGTTCATTTTCTACACTGTTCTGAGAAGTCTTGTTGGAAATGCATTCCAGGGTCTATTGAAGGATGAGTTTTTTCTGTGTTGGTTTGTTTGTTTGGTGCTGGGGGTTCCAGAGCCTCATATATACTAAGCATGTCCTCTGGTACTGAGTTATGTCCCCAGCCCTGTTTTCTTACTAAAATTTTTTTTATTTCCAATTACTTTTTTTGTCTTTCTTTTTTTTTTTTTTTTATCTTTTTTTGGTACTGGGAATCAAATCTCTGGCCTCACACACGCGGGGCAGGCATTCTGCCACTCATCTCCACTGAGCTGTATATCTCTAGCACAGGCTGACACCTTTATATTTACAAAGTTAAATATAATCATAGCACTGTCAAATTCCGAAAAGTTTCTAAATGATCTCAATTTCTGTACTTACGTTATCAGAGACTGGCAACAGTTGTGAACCAACATGAGAGTGCAGACCAAATTTTGAGCAACCCAGTTCTAAGTAACATTCCATAATCAAGTTTTATAATTACTATATAGAAAAATAATACCTGTGCTATTAAATAAATTAGGAAAGTGTGCATAACTTCTCTTTGAAATGCTGATATACATTATGAATCTCTAAAAGTTGGATATAGTACGTTTCTTTTTATAGAATGTTATGAATCACTGATTTATTCAAATATACTTTAAGAGATATTAGTCTTCTCTTATATAAGGAGACTAGTTCATAGTATGGTTGGATGGGAGGGTACATATGAGGACTAGAAGAATACTAGAATGGTCAAAGGGAAGGGAGAGTAAGGGAGGGAGCAAGGGGGGAGGGAGAGGGGAAAAGAAAAGGAAAAAGAAAAGAAAAGGTGTTTGAATGAGATGGATATCATTTTCCTAAATACATGATTGAAGACCTGAATTGTACGAATATACTCTGTATGCAAACAATTGTATGTAAAAAGATGCTAAATACATGCACTATGAGTTGTACATATTAAAAATTATAAAAAAAATAAAAAAAATAAATAATAAAAAAAAAATAAAAAAAGAGATATTAGTCTAAATTATTCAAGAAACAGGTGCTAATTTCAATATATAATCAGTTAATACCCTGCATACAGAAAGCTGTTTTGAAAGAAGAGTGGGGTATTTGGTCAAAGTAGAACAGGAAACACATTTTCTTATGACTAGATTTCTAAACAGGCTCAATCTGCTTAGTTTCTTCTGTGGGAACCACTCAGGAAAAATACCACTGACTGTTTCAAAAACTGCATTAGGAATGCTAAAAAGTACAAAACAAGTAAAAGTAAAGAAATAAGTAAATAGATATAGTGCATTAGAACTAATATGCAGCCACTGAAATGTCAATATTGTTTTTAACTATATACAATTGTTAACATTAAGTGAATAAACAGAATGCAGGTATAGAATAATTTTAACTATAAGAAAAGAGATGAGTAAGGAAATCATAATGGTACTTATATTATGGACTTGAAGAATTTTTTTTTCCTTTGTAACTACATCCTATCTATACAGCATCTACAATGAGCTTATATTATACTATAATATATAATAATAATAATATAGTAATATAATAATAATGCCAGTCCTTTTTGAATTTTGGACTGTCATAATTAGGAAACAAATCAAAAAAGGCCACCAACAAGAATTGTCTTATAACTTTCTTAGGAAGGGAATGAGTCATGATAGAAATACTCATGTGAGGTTAGGCTACTGTACAAATGGTTCAGAATCTATTTATCCTCTTCTGAAATTACTTCTAAAAATAACTTGGAAACTTCACTTGGTTTTATCAATTTGAGATCAGAGTGTTCAAGTGAATAGCTTATGCCCTATGAACTATTCTTCTCTTTCTGTTCCATTTTTTATTCTCTATAGTTTATATGTTTCTGAGACCATGGATTTTAGAGCATTTAGTTTTCAACTACTGGATTCAAAACAAACAAATATTACTCAACTATGTCAACTACACCAAATGGTTACTATTATTGTAGAAAGATAGGAAAATTTGGAGACCTTTGGTAGGAATAAGGAAGTGATGGAGCAACATTGTTGAAAACAACATTTTTTCAATCATGTATAGAATCCTTTTGTAGAATGTATGTTTCAAAATATATTCAAAGAATGTCTCTGAGGTCCTCTTATATGCCAAAAACTATTGGCTGAGGATAGACATATGAATAGGAAATGGCCAGGTATCCTAGTAGGGAGGGATGAGTGTCTTTTATTTTTGAGTCACCAACAACCACACCACCTCTGCCTTCATTTGCTACCATGTAGATGATAACAACATAATTTTCCCAATTCCTATAATTTGAACACATCAACACTGGGCATTTTAGAGCATAGATCTTATAAAGCCATGGATGTTAGGTGATAAGAAAAACCATCTCCATCCTATACCCCTACTATTTTGAAGAGAGAGAAATAAAAGCAGATCATTTGAGTAAGTTTGATAAATACTCAGATGTAAGGTAAATTGATGGTGCAATGGGAGCACTTAGCTAACCTGAAGAATTTAGAAGACTTTTTGAAAGATGAGCAGAATTCATCCTAGCTGAATTGGAAAAGGCCTCCCAAGTAGAGGAAACAAGATTTTCCAAGATCCAATGGTCAGAAAGACCTTAGAATTTGTGGGAAGACAGGGAATGGGGTTAGGGTTAGAGATAAGAAGGAGAGGCAAGCTATTACCAGTTTGTGATAAGTTTTATATGACCTGCTACAGGCTTAGAATTTATTCTGTAGCTTCTTAGGAGCTATACAAAGATTCTTGAGTATGAAGGTGATAGGACTAGGTTGCCCTTTAGAAAGATCCCTCTGGTCTTATGATGCATTATAGAACTACAGAGAGTTCAATTGTAGGAATTTGTACAAGAAATGATAAGAGCTAGACAGAAGGTAATGATAATAGAAGTGAAAGGAGGGGAATAGATTTAAAAAGTTTTAAAACAGATTAGAAAGAACTGGATTCCGAGAGGCTGAGGTTGTAGCTTAGTGGTAGAGCATTTGCCTAGCTGGTGTGAGACACTGGGTTCAATCCTTATCACCAATTGAAAACAAATGAAGTAAAGATATTGTGTCCATCTACAACTAAAAAATGAAAAAAGAACTGGGTGTCAAATTGAATGTGAAGCAGGATGATGGTATGATTTATTGAAACATTCACTGAGATAGGGAAACAGGTTGATATTCAGAATTGGATAGGAATTAGGAATAGAAAGGCATGTGTTCTACCCAGGAGTCTTCAGGTGGAACTATCCAAAAGCAGATAGGCATAAAGGTCTAGATCCTATCAATAAATGTGTTTTAAATAAATATTTGGCATCATTAGCATGTAGACAATGACTAAAGTGAAGAAAGTGGTTGGGATAACCCAGGAAAGATGCAGAATGAGGAGATAATTAGTAATATGTTCTCTGGGTATATTTTGTTTTCTGAGTCAATATCTTTGAATAATCCCTCCTATTTAGTTATTTTTTTCCTTAATGATTATCTCTTCCTTCTTTAGGCTATTTCTTAAAAAGTAATCCATTTATTAAAAAATATAAAAATCAGGCTTTTTCAAGAAGTGATAAATCTGGGAGTACAGATATTTAATAGTGTAGTTCCAGTTAGAGCAGATTTCCTTTTCTAATGTGTGGCTTCCCTCTGAAATTCAGTGAAATTCATTTTAATAGACAATGTAGTTTATTTTAAAAAGCACAATCTCTGCAAATTATTGTTAATATTTATAATATAAAAAAATGCAGGGGCTGGGGTTGTGGCTTAGTGGTAGAGTGCTCACCTAGCATGCATGAGGCACTGGGTTTGATCCTCAGCACCATATAAATATAAAATAAAGATATTGTGTCCACCTAAAACTAAAAAATAAATATTAAAAAAAAGAAAATGTGTATGCTTCATTCTTTGAAGCATTGGGTAATTTTTTTCTCTGCTCTTTAGCAACTCTGAATGTACTTATATGTAGAGAGAGGTATGAAATATGTTCTTCATAAATTTGCTTTCCCTCAATCATAACTTGAACATGGACCTCAATATTGCAGAGCATTATAGTGTACTTGGGTTTTTACAGGTGTTCATCACTAACGGCTGGTTAAGTGATGTTGTGATTGTAGTCGCAGTCACAAATCGTGAAGCTCGCTCTCCTGCCCATGGCATTAGCCTTTTTCTGGTAGAAAATGGAATGAAAGGATTTATTAAAGGACGGAAGCTACATAAAATGGGATTAAAAGCCCAGGTAAGTCATGGTATGAATTATATTCATATAATAACTGAGGTTGTTTTCATTCAAAATAAGACACATAGAGAATTACACATGGTACAATCATAACATCCTATCTGAATTCCTAAAGTGTTTTTCAAAAATCGTAGTGGAGATTCATTTTCAGTAATCGTAGTGGAGATTCATTTTCAGTAATGCCACTGTATCTCTTTCTAGTATTCAGCAATGGGAATGAATTAGGATATTTTGAAAATCTGATTTAGAAATGGCAAAATTAGAACTGAGCATGGTGGCACATGCCTGTAATCCCAGTTACTTGGAAGGCTGAGGCAGGATTAGAAGTATGAGGCCAACCTGGGCAACTTGGCAATACCGTCTCAAAATTTTAAAAATGAAGGAAAAAAAAGACTGGGAATATATAGCTCAGTAGGCATGCACAAAACCCTAGATTCAGTCCTCAGTATTATTTTTAAAAAAAAGGAAATGGAAAAAAATTAACTGCATGCTTTAATAAATCATCTGAATGAAAATCATTGAAGAAAATTATGTGGTAAGAACAGAAAATATTTTCTATACACTACCAAAGAAAAATTTGAAACCCAAGTTTTACCCCTTACTACTTGTGTTCACTGACCACTCCTACATGGCTTCTAATTTGTTTCTTTTTTTTTTTTTCTTCCTTGAATGGAAATAATAAAAGTCTCTTCACTGCCTTATTAGGAAACATAAATGAGCTCATTCACTAGTCAATTGTATCGTCTTTTAGGATACTGCAGAACTGTTTTTTGAAGATGTCCGATTGCCAGCTAGTGCCTTACTTGGAGAAGAGAATAAAGGCTTCTATTACCTCATGCAAGAGCTTCCACAGGTCAGAAATGTTTGAAGAGTCCATCTATTGATATTGGACTAAAATAGAATAACATAGAACTACATAAATTCATGTATGTAAAACTTGTTGAAAAACAGTCATTGGCATATAAAGTTATAAAAGAGAAAGCATGAATGTTACAGGTTAGATAAATAAATAACTGAACTCATTATATCTAACTGAAGCTTATAAAGTAAATAGGGAAATTAGGTATTTCAGTTCTGTGATGCCTTCTTGGAATGATTTCTGCTCCTTAACTACAAGTCAAGAATCTAGCTCTTTGAGGGAAAAAAAGCACTTAGTTCTTTGTAAGGAAATGTCACTGAAAACATTTGGCAGTTTTTAAATAACTGGAATCAAAAGGGAAAATGTGTTAAGTTCAGAGAGAAGAGTTTTAGTTACATAGAGTAAGTGTCCATATCTGTGTTTTTGGGAATGTGGTTGCTTAGTGACCATTGAGCCTCACATGTTAGCTTAAGGGGGTACCTTTGCCTGGTGACTGCATGGCATGGGCTAAATTTTTAAATGGGAAAAAGAGCTAGGGATACTGGCACTTAAGTAGAATATGAAAATCATTAGCATGATGGAATTAAGCTGATTAAAGTTGCTTGTACTAATAGATGGAATTTAGGCTATGCACTTTAAGATGTTGATTTCCATGGATATATTAAGTTATACAGTGCCCAGAGATCAATAAATAAAAGTCAACTATGGAATTTCTTTACTCATGTGAATAAAGAGAAAAGTTAAATAAATTACGTATATATGTGTGTATATATATATATATATATATTTATACACATATGTATGTGTATAAATATATATATATACATTGTAAAGCCAGTCATTCATAAAAATAAAGGATTTTCTCTAGAGCTTTAGAAAATTATTCTTAAGATATGTCAAAATAATCTCAAATCTTTGTGGGAGCCTTTTCTTATAAAGAATTAAGAAATAAGTTAGGGCTGGGGTTGTGGCTCAGTGGTAGAGCGCTCGCCTAGCACATGTGCTGCCTGGGTTCAATCCTCAGCACCACATAAGAATAAAGGCATTATGTACAACTAAAACAAATAAATAAATATTTAAAAAATTAATTAATTAATTAATCTCTAGCAGATTGTTTATAGGATTTATTAGAATTGAAATTATCTGAAAATCATTTGTGTAATTAGAATAATGTTTAAGGCTTCATTTTTGGGTTATAGGAAAGGCTCTTAATTGCTGACTTGGCAATTTCAGCCTGTGAATTTATGTTTGAAGAAACCAGGAACTATGTTAAACAACGAAAAGCTTTTGGGAAAACAGTCGCACATATACAGGTAAGCTCGTTGTTATGATTTAGCAGCAGATTATATCATTTTACTCATCTGAGCATTCCAATAAAATTTTGAGCCCTTTAGTTTCTTCCTAAATGAAGGAACAGTTTACAAGTAATGTGGTCATCAACATCCCACTAGCAAGAAAACTTGAGTTGGAGCCTGGTGTGGTGGTGCAAGCCTGTAATCCCAGCACTTGGGAGGCTGAGGCAGGAGGATTGCGAGTTCAAAGCCAGCCTCAGCAATGGTGAGGCACTTGGCAACTCAGTGAGACCCTGTCTCTAGTGAAATACAAAAAAAAGGGCTGGGGATGTGGCCCAGTGGTTGAGTGCTCCTGAGTTCAATCCCCAGTACCAAAAAAAAAAAAAAAAAAAAAAAAAAAAAAAAAAGATAGAAAGAAAACTTGAGTTGTGATTCTACCTTAAAATGTTTAAGTAAAATGATTTTGGCTAGAAGACTTTGTGAAGGGAGAGGTGGAGGTGAAACATGGTGGTGGTGTTTCATTACAGAGATAATGCCCAGTGTGGTTTAAGTCCTACGTAGCTCCTGGTATCTCTATAATAGTCAACGTAAGTTATGTCTTCTCTCTCAAATATTTTCCTGTTTGTGAGACATGTATATTTGGTATATAAAATTATAAGGTTGTACAATTTCAAAATCTTCAAATTTGTTAGGTTTATAATATTTATTCACAAATAAAAATATTTTCTTTTTTTATGAATAAAGTCATAGGATTACTGTGAGGATTCAATGAAATATACTACACATATAGTGTGTAGAACATTGCCTGGAAAAACAAGCCCTCAATGAAGTTAGTTGTTATTGTTTGCCCCTATGTAATGCCTTGATGTTTTGTTTCCACATAGGGGGCTTTTTTTTTCCCCCTCAATCAATTTCTTGCTCTTGCTCCTGCTCCTGATGTGGACTTTCTGTATGTCTTTCTGGGAACTGTTTGCTACCTATGAAGTCTTCAAGTTATATATTTTCCATACTGAGAAAAATATTACATCTTATCTTATTGAAATGACAGGCCTAAAATAATTGTTCAAATCTACACAAATGAGGCATACACTCAAACCAAGAATACAATTTTAAAAACTGCATGACTTGATTTAAATAAATTGTGATTTTCTTAGGAGCAAGGCTGTTGTATTTTATATTCCCTTTCATTTATTGATCACTGATTTGCATGTCTGTGGTTCATTGATGACTGCAGTCTCCCCTAGGGCATTTAGAACCCTCAAGGATTGACTAAAGGTGTAACTTGAGCTGTACCTTGGAGAACAGTGTTGTTAAATGTTCTGTAAATCAGAGATAGCATTGTATTACAACTAATTTTCTTATTCAAAGTACCAATAATCTCCTGAGAAGTACTGATTTATTGATTTATTTCTTTTTGTTTTACTAAGCACATATTTACCGATTGCCTTGTAAGGTTGTGCTCAAATGTAATACGATAGGTGTGACCCTGGAATACTCAAGACTCCTGGCCATACTTGGTATTACTCTGAAGCTTTCTCCTGTGTACCCAAAGTGGAACCAGTATTATTATTCCTCTGAAATTCAACTCCCTACAACTTTTCACATTAAAAATGTCTATTAAAACATTTTTACACAATTAGGCCTATGTTATATTATGCCAGCAGCAGCCTCAAGAACCTCCTATCTACCATGTGTCTTGATTGCATCAAGAGGCTATGTCATATCATTGCCCCATCCCATCTGGGTTTGTTTAAGTATACTCTGTGATGTTCATACATCCATGAAAGTGCTTAAGGACATATTTCTCAGAACGTGTCCCCATTGTTAAGCAATGTGTGACTGTATTTATTTATTGTACTTTCATAGCAAAAAGACAAGAAATAGTTTTAATCCCTGTTTTTCTAAACAAGGGTCATTTGTTACCTTCCCAAAAAAGATAGTTCACTAAATTTTCAGTAGGTGGCAGTAGGATTCTGTTTCCACAGGTTCATTATTATTTTCTAGTTATATTATTTTCCGTAAGTGTATATGTATATGAGATTTCTGAGCTATGCGCTAATCTTCCCATTTCTCTAAATCAGTATCTTTGAACAGAATTTTCATATTTCCAGCTAGGAATATATGCAGGGAAGATGAATGGCTAATACATCAATACATGTCTATACCTCCTCTTTTATAGCTGAGCACACTACAGTTGTAATTCAGCTGAAATAGAAGATGATTATGTCTCCATATAAGTGACTAAATATTATTTTATGACCATATAACTATTCAGTTTCATTTATCTTTAATATTCTTGAATTTTTAACATTTTGGGCCTTTCTGAACTTTTGGGTACAGGTCACAAATTTCACTTACTTTTTAGAATAAAGGAATACTAAAGTAGCAGTAATTATAGAATTTTCATTTTTTAAAAAAATCTGTACTCTTCTTAGGTGATATCACAGCTCATCATTTTCTCTGGAATAGACAATACAGCAGTAAAATTTATGTTAAATTAAAAAAATGGCTCTCTATATGCCAGACACTGTGCTAAATGAATTGTCTCATGTTTTTGCCTTAGCAACTGTACATTATAAATATTATCATCTTCATTTTGCAGATAAGGAACTCGAGGCAGAAAGAGGTTAGATAACTTGCCCCAAATTATGTAGATATTCTAATTCCCCAACCTACACTCTTAACCATTCACTGTTTTGCTGCCTAGAGGCTTAAAGTATATGGCCCTTTTTAATTTTCCTATTTCCTTCACCTACTGGTTGGTGAAGTGAAAATGAAATGCCTTTTCTAACTAGAGCTCTTAGTAATTTCCTGTGTGGTACATAGTGTTGATGCAAAGGGCACCAAATATTTGGGAAAGGAATAGGAGAGAGGGAAAGGTAACATGTTTTCCTTCCACACCTCCAAAAAGAATACCTGTTCCTAAGACCTTGAGCATATGATTAATTAACTATAAAATTAGGTAGTGACCTTAATTTGTTTTATCTTAATTTAAGTCATATTATGTGATGATGATAATATAACTAACAGTGTTCAAATGACTACTGGGCTAGACAACTTCTCAAGTGTGTCTTCCCATTCTAAAGTTCTAAGACATTTATCATGCAGAAGTGCAGAACTCTGAAAGAGATTCTATCCATTCTACTTAGTAACTTAAGAACTTTTTTTTACATGGTAGCTGCAGTATTACCTATTAGCAAATATTAATGACAGATAAAGATACTGATATCAACATGTTGATCTTTCACAAAAAACACCTGGCTAATGATATATGGTACAGTTATTAACTGCCATTCATTAGAGAGTGATTTCAGAAAGCATGATTCATTGTCTACAGTGAAAAACAAAGGCCAGTTCTGTTTGGTAGCTCCTAATTCAGTGCCAAGAATATGTAAATATTTAATCTTTTCATCGGCAGACAGTAAACAGTGTACCCTAGAGGCATGATTTTTTTCAGAAACCTCCAGACCTCACCGAACGCACTGAAGCAAGAGTTCTAAATGACTCCATCCTGTCTGAAATTTAACTTAAGCTTCTAGAATCTCCCAGTATTTGCATAGGAACAACTCTTATTCTTTCATAGTGTAAATAGTGCATAAATTTTCAAATGTGGCATCATGTAGGGGCAAAAATATTTTGAGATTTGTTGTATTCCCCTTTGCTTTCCAAATGAAGTATCATAGATAGTGTCCTTGAACTAAGCCAGGAGTGATCAGTTTTGGGGATTTTCATGAAATATATATATATTTTTTTTGTGGTACCGGGGATTGAACTCAGGGGCTCTCAACCACTGGGCCACATCCCCAGCCCTTTTTTGTATTTTATTTGGAGACAGGGTCTCACTGAGTTGCTAAGTGCCTCGCCATTGCTGAGGCTGGCTTTGAACTCGCGATCCTCCTGCCTCAGCCTCCCAAAGAGCTGGGATTACAGGCGTGTGCCACCGCGCCCGGCTTCATGAAATATTTATTCAGGTTTTTCCAATGTATAGAGAAGATTATTTCTTCACTCTTGATGTCTTGTTCTAGCTTTAATTTCTGTGAGTAGATTTGAATGTGAAGAGTGGGAAACTTTGTTCTGATTTAAAGGTAGAGATTTGACCTAATTAAATATATAGTTAATATAAATGGAGATACAAAGAAGTAGAATGGAGATAGAACTAGAGGGGAATCAAGTTTTGACACAGGCCAGATACAGAAGTGGTAAGTATGTGGTGCCATCCTTCTCATTGCTTGGTTTTGGAATCATTAGATGCCAGTTATACCCTGTCTTTCTAGAGTACCATTGGGGATAAAACCAAGGAAAGACTATCAGTTGGATTTTTGATCAGCACATTAGTTCCATCTAAGAGGAGGCTGTCCCTCAGTGCTCCTACTTCACCTGGCATACCCATATCTTTCCTTGTCCTGAGTCATTATTATATGCTCATTCTTTGATTTTTCAGAAATGAAAAGTACCAAAACTGTTTCCACCACTAGTAACACTGAAAGATTCAATTTGTGTTTTGACAGTTACTGTAGCCAGCAGTGTAGGCCCAGCATCCCATGAGAATCTAGCCCTACAACCCTCCTTTGAGAACTCAAGCATGGCTTTGGCTTTACCAGTAGTATATAGGTGGAATGCTTTTAGTTTGTAATTTGGGTTTCACTGTATCACCTTTGTCATTAACTTCCACATAGGTGCCTTCTAGTAGCCGGAGTGAATTTCTAAGAAATTCCACAACAGAATGATCAGAACTGTTTTTATCTGAGTTTCCACAAGGAAGATAGAGCCAGCTAACTGTGGCTGGGTCTCAGGCCTAAGAAGTCGGCTAGAATAGGATATACTTTTGGAGGCAACCCGAAGTAGAATGTGTCAGTATTTCAAGTCCAAGCCAATTTCCTGAGAGTGGATGCCAAAGTGAACAGATGTAAACTCAAAGTTAAAGATATGAAAACCAATAGTCAAGAATTAAATAAAACTTGATTGAAGGGAGAGCTGTCAGGAGCAATTAAGGATGGTCCAAGTAGAACGATGTCCAACAGTACTATTGGTTGTCCATGGTGAGCAGGAGATAGGTACAAAGGATATTAACACTGACAATTTCAGACCATTCAGTTTAAATTAGAGACTGCTAAACAAACTCTTGAGGGGGATGGGAGGGAGTTATGAGGAGTGGTGGGAGAGTTACAGGTTATTAAACTTTGATCTCTTGACTGCTCTGATTACATTACTAATGTTATAAATGGTTATTAATATAATATTTGGAAACTATTTAGGAGTGTATAAAAAACACCCTGCCTTTCCCCATTGTTACCTTATTTTACTCCAAGACAGAGGCAGAATAAGGAAATGTGTATACTTAATTTCATTAATGGAGAGTAAATCTTCAAGGGTTTAGTTTCTGGAGGAAAATCAACAGCTGTACCTAAAGGACTGTACCACAAGATGGTGCTCACACATTAAAGTCATGCTGGTTTTCAAGCAGTTTTCTTTAATGGTCTAAATTTTATAGTCTAAAGCATGAGATGTAATTTATGTATTTATTTTTGCATCTTTTAGTACATGTTTCTTAGCATTAAAACATGCTAAATTTTGAATTTAAGGTGATTAATTAATATATGCTTTTTTAAAACGATAAAACCAATAATTCCAATTTTTTTTTGTTGTTTTGTTCTAGAGATCTTTTGCTATGTACCTTTTGAGATGCTGAGTCAAAATTGTACTTTTACATGCTCAATTTTTCTTTCATTTTCTTTTAACTCAAGACAGTGCAGCATAAACTAGCAGAATTAAAAACACACATATGTGTAACCAGATCTTTTGTGGACAGCTGTCTGAAGCTGCATGAAAAGAAACATCTGGACTCTGCCTCTGCTTCCATGGCGAAATATTGGTATGCATTCTACAGTGATTAAAATGTGGTGTTTGCTCAGACTGTTATGGAATTCTGCCATTAAACTCAACCTTGAGGCTATTAAAGGAAGAAGGCTATATAGATGAAAAATAGCAGTAGGAATCAACTTTTTAAAAAGCCAAAACTTCCCAATAGGCCTATTTATAATATGCTAAAAATTACTTAAGTTGTTATTTAATTCATAACTTTCTATTCAAAATAAAGTACTAAGAGGCTAAAGTAGAATGACTAAGATTAGTTCATTCACTTAATAGTTTAATTTCAAATTATCTGACAAGTGGCATACAGTGAGGCTGCAAGAGAAAAGTAAAACTTTGGAGTCTTGGAATTGAGTCTCAGTTCTTCAATTCGGTAATTTTAACTAAATTAATTTCACCTGTGAGAGCTTCTTGTTATTTGCAAAATGATTAGGTTGGACAGGATTTTTCTGTTTCAGGTATTTTTCATATCTTAAAAAAAGTATTGAATTATTAACTAATCAAAAGTTGTACATGTTCTATTGAAGTAAAAGGGAAAAAAGTTTCACATTTAGAAAGATTTATATTTGAATTTAATATTAACAGTGGTGTTAAAGATGAGTTAATTGAAAAACAACCCTTTTCAGAGCTTTTGTGTATGTGAAGATGCAAGAATATATAATCTAAATCCGATTGTAGAAGTGAATTTAGTTTCCTCTTTTTAAAAACATTCTCACAGCTCATTAGCCCAAAAGTAGACTAGAAAAAAATTCTTGTCATTCATTAACTTGGGTTCAGTTTAGTCATAAATAGAATACGGGAAATATGTAGAATAGTACCTTATATAACGATTCCTTAATAATAAAATTGTTGAATTGAAAAGTGTGGAATTACTAGGAACTTGCACTTTTGGGGAGACTTTTGCATTTATAACAAGTTCTTTGACTAGTGGGAAAAGTAAAAAAAAAAAAAAATTTAGTTATTTTTGGGAAAATAGAAATTTGCCTAGGTGTTGACCTTATTCTTTGAATCCAGCAGGTTTATAATGGTATTTAACATTGAAGCAGAAAGAGCAAGTTATTATAGCCCAGCCAATATTCCACTAAAATACTTGACAAATAAAAAAAAATTGATTATTGCCCCAAGAGATTTGTCTGTTAATCATTATATTGTTAATGTATTTCTTAGGAATGTAATCACCTGTCCTATGGCTTGAGTTAAAAATTATTCTAAATAGGAAAATGTGTCTATGTTTAACTTCACTTTGTATTTCCCACTATTGAAAAATAAGTAGAAACAAATTTTAAATAGCTTATATTTTTTTTTTATTTTAAAATGTATAAAATTCCTACCAGTTATCTGATGGATTTTAATGATAGTTAAAGTTGTTGCTGGGTAGACTCAGTAGTAGTAGCTCTTACCTAGAAATGCTTGAGGCTCTGGGTTCCATCCTTAGCCATGTGCAACAAACAAAATTGTTGTGGTAAGATCAGAAAAGACTTTTTCTCAAGTTTTTCATATTCATTTTTTCTCTCTTTCTCTCCCACCTTCTTCTCTACCTCCAGAAATAACAATCTCCAAATAATTTTTTTTGGGGGGGGGATTGTACGGGGATAGAACTCAGGGGCACTGACTACTGAGCCACATCCCCAGCCCTATTTTGCATTTTATTTAGAGACAGGGTCTCACTGAGTTGCTTAGTACCCCACAGTTGCTGAGGCTGGCTTTAAACTCAAGGTTCTCCTGCCTCAGCCTCCCAAACTGCTGGGATTACAAGTGTGCCCAACCACTCCTGGTCCCAAATAGTTTTTTAATGTTTCCTTTATGATGGCATGTACTTTAAATGTACTTTACTACTCTACTTTTTTAGGTTTTCACTTTTATCCCCAGTTTATTTCTGAAAAATCAGAACTCTAAAAAACTTTTTTTATAGTTTTTAAAATTCAGACTTGTGATTTTTAGGTAGAAGTGATGTCTTTGGAGGAAAAAGAAATTTTATAAAGGCAAAGAGAATTAGATAATTGAATAATGTAGATCATACAGAGCATCTAAATGAACCAGACTTAATTCAAGTCTTTACTATATACTTTTAAGCCAAAAAATAGCCAAAACCTAATAATCTGAGTTTTCCACATTTTGTTTCTAACCTCAATAAAAACCCAGCCAGAAATAAAATTGAGGGTTGTATTTTTTACGTGAAAATTCTCTTTTAATTTATTTCCTGTGTGATTTTGTCCTCTTTTCTGCTTGTCTAATGTTTCTATTTGAATTGCTTGAATAAGTGAATGCATTTAAACAACTATAAATAATTGATTTCCTGATTATAAAGCACCTCATGGAAATCCCCTTCAAACATTTCTGTTTTTATGTCGGTCATCTAGGGCATCTGACTTACAAAACAGTGTTGCTTATGAATGTGTACAGCTCCACGGAGGCTGGGGATACATGTGGGAATACCCGATTGCAAAGTGAGTACACTTGTTTCGTTATTCTCCTCTTAATCACGTGAATGAAAGAATATTTTACTGTATTATTTGTACATCAAGTATAGAGGGAAAGAAGGTGTGAAATCTTTGCAGTTTTCAGCTGACAATGGAGATGTTCATTCAAATGGAAGCAGCTTTCTTTTATTGACTCATCACTAGGGCCTTGTTATTTTTAAAGAAAGTAAAGAGACCAATATACTAAAGCTTGATACTTGTCTTTGAAGGAAATATATTACTTTTTAATTTATTTTTAGTTTTTGTTTTTAATTTTTTGTGTGTGCATAGTGCTGGGGATCAAACCTTGCCCATGCCAGGCAAGCATTCTACCAGTGAGCTACACTCCCTGGTATTTTTTAAAAACAAACAAACAAATGCAGTACAAATAATTAACTTGCATACTAAAAGGATCTAACATGTCATATTTTAGCCAGGTGTGGTGGCACACACCTGTAATCATAGCAACTTGGAAGTTGAGGCAGGAGGATCACAAGTTCAAGGCCAGTCTCAGTGATTTAGGGAGACCCTGCCTCAAAATAAAGTCTGGGGATGTAACACAGTGGTAAAGGACCCCTGGGATAAATCCCAGTACCAAAAAAAAAAAAAAGATGTCATATCTTAAATATTTGATTATTTATTTTGCTCTGAAAAATAAACCAAAAGTGTTTGACTTTTTTTTTTTTAACAGATTGGATTTTTATCTCTTTAAATTAAAGGAGATAAAATATACCTTTTATTGTATTACACATGACTACTCTTAGCTTAAAACAGTATTATTTGTAAGTAGGCAGTGTCTTCTTCCAAATTTTTTCCCTCCACCTCCATAGTTTCTTTTCTTCACCCTCTGGTCTTCTACCTCTCATGACACTTCTCATTATACTAGAAAATATATTTTTCCTCTTATTAATGGCATTTTCAGTTTATAAAATGTTTCTAAGGAAGTTTTTTATGTACATAGAAAAGTCCAATGTAGTTCTGAATATGGGAATAAGAATAAGAATGCTTTGGGCTTCTAAAAACTTTTTCTAATTTTTATCTAAAGGGGGAAAATTATCAAACTGGTAGTATTCAATCTGTCAGCCTAATGTTTTTAAATTTATCATTTTGACAAGTAAACTTGAAAAGATTTGATATGCCTAGAATCATTATTTAGGAAAGGAAACATTTTATTAAGTTTCATTAAGAATAGAAGCTCCAGCCTAGATAATGATTTGCTGATTTTCTCTAGTCATTGGGCAGTTCAGAAAGCTTTAATTACTAAGTATATATAATTTATAACCCTTTATAGGAATTTAGCAACAACCAGAGTTTTTTCTGTCCTTGAGAATGTAGGCATAAAGTAGCTAAATTATTTCTCTTTCTCTTTTTCTAAATCTTGGATTTTGGTATATTCTTTTAGAGAACTTCTTCAAATATGCCTTAATGAAAAACATTTAAAAAAATATATCTTTGTAGTCATGAAATCAGAAATAAGCTTTGAGTTATGCTAGTACAAACTTAATCATCACTGGAATTTTTCCTGTGTATTTTTGTGTTTTTACTCACATTATCCATCTATCTTATTCATAATATTCAGAGTGTTTAGAAAGTAAAATAATACTGCATGTTTATATATTTCTGCTTAACTGTGTTGTTACAACTGATGTTGGAATGGAATGGTTCAGTGTTTGTGTAGTTCAGGTTCTAAGAAACCCATATAAGGGGAACAGGAGTTAGCCATCTACATGGTTTAAGATTAGGGTGTATAAACCAGGCAGGTGGTACATACCTGAGTATTAGCAACTCAGGGGGCTGAGGGAAGAGGATCACAAGTTCAATCTCATCAACTTAATGAGACCTTGTCTCAAAATAAAATGAAAATCACTGGGGATGTAATGCAGTGGTGGAGTGCTTGCCTAGCATGTGTAAGGCCCTGAGTTTAATCACCAGTATCACCACCAAAAAAAAAAAAAAGAAAGAAAGAAAGATTAGAGTGTGGCACAAGCTATAGTTTGCTTTCTCAAAGTTCATTCATTCAAGTCAGTAGCAAGAAAAACTATAGTTTGATGTCCTTTTTAAAATCCCTGCTTTTAGCTTAGAAGACATTTCTTTAAGAAATGATAATTGCCCTTCTTGGCCACTTTATTAGTTCAGAGTGTCTATTTATCTAGATTGCTATGTTTTTTCCCCAAAGACATAGGGAATCCTAATATACCCTAATATAAAAAAATCATGTTAGATCCATTAGGCAACATGTGGAATATAGTATACAGGCTTCTATTTAAGAAAAGAATATCCTACTTGTGTTTCTTTATTCCCCAGATTAAGCTATATTATTTGTTTAGATATATGTGACTAAGTCTTGGTTTCACAGATAAAGAGGTGGTTAGTTTCCCCTTGTTATTTGTTTTGTTGTTGTCATGCTTTTAATAACTGTCTTCAGCATGTGGGTTTATTTCAGTCTTATTCATTAGGCTTGGGCCCATAAGAAGTGAGGTTTAAGCTTGGGCAAGTGTTTGAAGATTTCTCTGTCAGGCTAGGAAAGAGCCTGGTTGCAGTGTGGTTAAACATTTCTTCTGCTGCCTTTCTCTGTTAATTTTAGTTGATGACTAAATTTAATTAGTAACCTATAAAAGGTATACTGATCTCTGTTGTTACATACTCTGTTGGAACTTCTTTAGTGTGAAAAAAACAATGCCTAACCCAGTCCAAAAGTTCTGAAAAGTACTGGGAGTGTGGAAGTAGGCTAAAATGTCAGGAAGGTCCTCAAAATGCAAGTGTTTGATTTTGTGGGGAAACCCAAAGCTTGTCCAGAAAAAAATGCATTTGAAAACATGAATGTTGCTAACTTTTAAAACTTTTACTAGAAAGTACTGAGATTCTAAAATTCCTTTGTAATATGATAAGTCACATCAGTATTTACTGAGTGCCTACTTGTTTGCAAGGTAATATGAAATATAGAAAAGCCCAAGTCCAACATTGGTCATGTTCCTAGAGAAGTACAGATTTAATTTGTCTTAAAAATTAAGTAGTTTTTAAGAAATAGATTTTATATATGAGGAAAAAATGCCTTTCAATTTGCCTACTAGGAAACTTCAGAACTCAAAAATTAGCCTTAAAGGCCTGGACCAATGACATTATTGTGATATAATAAAAAAGGTATTTGCCAAAGAGGCAAATGAGATACCTCATTCTCATTCCAGTCTGCCAATTTTCTGTTTTGTGACCACTAAATGGTAACCTTTAATTAGTAAATGTATTAACTTCTCTGAATCTCACTTACCTTACCTACAAAACAATAATGTTTATCCCCCTAAGCCCAGAACCAAGAGGTTAAATTGAAATGAGAAAAGGTAAAAAGAGCTGTACACTGGCATGGTTTCTATCATGGCCATCAAAAGTGAACTCCCCGACTGTGTGTATGTCAGTCTCACAGTGGACTCAGACACTTAGTACTTTAACTCCACACATCCCTGGAGTGACTATTAATCATTTCCAAAAATTAAGTTACTTGTTATCTTTGTAGTAAGTAATACTTTCGAGAGCATCCATTTATATTCCCAGTGGTGGTGGTGGTGGTGGTGATGGCATAGTAATTTTTCAGTTTTTTTTTCTTTATAACCAGTGAATTTCAGCTTCCTAGAGAAACATTAAAGATAACAATAAATTAAGATATTCTATACATTTCTAAATTTAAAACAGACTTTTCAGAATGCTATTATGTGTGTATTGAATTTTACAAAATTAAATCAGATGAAACATAAATGTAACTTTGAATTTATAATCTCATTAAGCAAACTAAAACAAAGCTACATAAATTATCAATATCTTAGTAGGGATTTTTTTAATATCTGTATTTTATTTTTATGTGGTGCTGAGGAAGGAACTCAGTGCCTCATGCATGCTAGGTGAGTGCTCTCCTCTGAGCCACAACTCCAGCCCTCTTAGTAGGTTTTTTAATATGCCAATTTAGGATGATTACTGTAATGGAAAAATAAGTAATTTATGAATAACTTTTATTGCTTAGATTTCACTAAATGAATAATATTTACCTGGCAAGATGAAATTTAGAATTTCTAATGTATTTTATTTACATAAATTCAATCATCTTCTAATTTATCCAGAGCTTATGTGGATGCCCGTGTTCAGCCAATCTATGGTGGTACCAATGAAATAATGAGGGAGCTGATTGCAAGAGATATCGTCAGTGACAAGTAGACATCTGCCCACATCCTGGAATCCTATTACAGCTAATCTGTTTTTAAATCTACTCAAGATAAAATGTAACCTGGAAGGAGGGGAAATGCTAAACATGTTTTTATGTGCCTTCTGTGTAGAGAAAGAAATCAAATATAAATACAGCATTAACAGTGGAAGGAGAAATATCTGAATCCAAAGAGTAAAATTCTCCTGTAAAGGTTTAACTTTCAAGTTTTTATATTGTTAAAGGTCAAAAATTTTCTGACTCTAGAAGCCTTAATGTTTCATTTATCTCTAAAATTTTTAAAAGCATAAATTGCTTAAATCCCTAAAATTGAGGCAGAATTAATTTATATGATATACTACTTTAAAAGCATTAATATTGATTCATAGTACATGAACTTTTAAAGGGAAAAATAAATATAACTTAGACTATGAAGTCATTTCAGCTACCTTTTGCTCCAGATTCCCTGGAATATTGGTTCCTATTGAAACAGAATATCCCATTGTACCCTATAAATATGTGCAATCATTGTGTATCAATTAAAAATAAAGTGAAACTTTAAAAAGAAAACAAAGTTTGTACAGAATGTCTCTGAAAAGCCCTTAGTGAGGAACTGCTCTGGTTAAAGCAGGAAGCCCTCCTACTGGCTGCCTTGACATTCCTGGGACTCACCTGAAGGTTGTTGCCTAACTGGGACCACAGAATGCTCTTGGTTCTCTTATCTACTGATACATGGACTTTCAGTAGATTTCCATTTCAGTTTATAATAGGACACAAACTTCCGTCATATTTACATTTCAAGATATTGGTAAGTATCAAAGCAGTAGCTTTTATTTTGTAAGAATATAGTTTATTGATTGAATTAACAAATACTTTGTATCTTCTATAAACCAGGCTGTTAAAAAAATATGACAGCAAACAAACTGGTAGTAATAAATCATACAAGAAAGAAAAGAAACAAGACTATCAAATCATATTGATTATAATAAAAGAAATAAAGTAAGCATTAAAAATAAAGTAAGGAACTCACACACTTGATTTGAGAGTGAAAAGTAAGTATTATAAAAATTAAACTATTAATTTGTAAACTGCTAACATCATTTCAGTAATTGTTCTTCCTGCATATACTGGTGAATCAGTGAATAAAATAGTTTAAAAATATAAATAGACGTACTCTTGTTTAACTTAAAAAACTTAAAGTTATATTATCATTACAATGGGAGAGAGCAGAGGAGAGAGATATATTTCTTCAAAGTATACAGCTTTAATTTTTCTTTTCAGCAGAAGTTCATATGGTAACTATGTTAGGGTCTTTCTCATATGCATTAATTACCATGCAAAATGGGTTTTAAAATAAGATTTTATTAAGTGTTACATTATTTGAAGTTTTCACATCCCTCTTACAAACAAGAAGTGATAAAGGATTTGACTAGACCTTACTCCCACCCCCATTTCCACCACAGTCCCCTTTTTTTTTCCATTCCCAATCTTATGGAAACTAGATTTTTAGGAATAAATCATCTGTAAATAAAATAGAATAGGAAAAGCTTGTAGAGGTGGACAGATCTGGCTTGAATGATGACTGTACAATTTAGGATCCATGCATTGGAACTTGGACAAGTTCTTAGCATTTCTTCAGGTGCAAATGATAAAAACCCAGTTCAAACCATTATAAGGAAAATACTTGAGTGTTGTGGTTTAAAAGGATTATAGACAGAGCAGTCACACAGTCCAAAGAGCCATAGTGGCTAGGGTTTCAAGGGCCTGATTCTAGAGCTTAGAACTGCCTACACTTTCCCTAAATCTACTTCTTTCTAATTTCCTTTGCAAATTGGTCTAATGGACACTGAAGAAGATCTTCATTATGAGACGTTGGACTATTCTATCCCTGCATCCTTTAGCACAATGTTATTATAAGATAGGAGAGAAATGTACTATGATTGACAGCCTCATCAGGAGTGCAGGGACAGGGGAAGCAGTTCCTAAAGTAGAGGGTGAAATTATCACATGAAAGGGAACAAAAAAGTCTGCCAAGCAGACCTAAATAATCACTCTCTCCTTCTCTTACGCAGTTATTACAAGTTCTATTTATTCTTATATATCAGAAAGTGAACAGATATCCAGTTATGTTTTCTAAAAGTAATCTGAGATTTTCTTTTCTTCTAAATTGGTGGTTTTCTTTACCTTACCACCTTCAGCCTTGTATATCTCCCAAAGAAGCATGTGTTGAATCATGGACTTAAAAACTAAAAGAAGTGCTAGGCGCAGAGGCGCAGGCATGTAATCCCAGTGGCTTAGGAGGATGAGGCAGGAGGATCTTGAGTTCAAAGCCAGCCTCAGCAAAAGCAAGGCATTAAGCAACTCAGTGAGACCCTGTCTCTAAATAAAATTTCTTAAACAGCTAATCTTTGTGTGTTGCTTGTGTGGTTGTCCCCTCAGGAGAAAATTTTATCATCTATATCTCATGCTGAGATGAGAAATCAAGAAACAGTAAATAATAATAATGCTCAAAAGAACAGGCTGGACTGACACAGCAAGAAAGCAACACTATCTAAATATTAATGAGAATTTAAAGGCCTAGTAATTTTGGTTTTTGATTGAGGATCATAATTATTGCTTTTAAATTACTATTACCCTTTATTTCTTTGATGGTGTCATTGAAGACTGCCTTGACTTGTTATTTTAAATTCCAACTCTGCAAATCTTTACTAATCTAGTAATTTTAGTTGCTTATTGCTCAAAGTATAAGATTTCTAGGAGACTTTTCATGTCAGTATTATTTTTGGCACATACAACGTTTACTTATTTGGGCCAGCATTGGAAAGATTTGATGTTGGGATTGAAACCAACTGTAAGCCTGTGTCAGCTACTTTACAATTAATGTTGAAAAGAAGTTGTACTCTATTTCTTAAAATCTTATTTTTAAGAAAAAGTTATGGGAACAATTTCAAACATACTAAAAATTAGAGTATAATGTAATGAAAATCTAACCTCCTCCCACCCCCCTTTTTCTTGAGTATTTTGGAACAATTCCAGGCTTACTGCTGTTCATACACACATATATTTCAAAATATGTATTTAACTGATGAATTTTTTTTACATAGCCACCAGGCTATTATCATATTTCAAAGACTTAAATTTAACATATAATGCCAAGTTCACATTACATTTTCCTTGGGTTGTATCAAAAATGCTTTCTGCGGATAATTTGTTCAAATCAAGAAAGATCTAAAGAAGGTCCACAAATTGCATTTGGTTGTATTGTCTCCCAAGTCTAATCTTACCTTTTTTCCCTTCTCTTTTTTTTACATTAAAAAAAAAAAACAGATTACATATTTTTTTTCCATTTTTGGTATACACACAGTAAAGTTTTTGGTCTTATTCTTAGAATTTTACCATGTATAGCTTTCTGCAGCAATAACCAAAATCAGGATGCAGAACAGTTATATCACCCCAGAAAATTCCCTTTATAGTTGCACCTTCCCACACCTTAACCCCTGATACCAACTAATCTAAACTTTGGTATTATAGTTTTGAGATGGTAATATAAACAGAATCATGCAGTAGGTTACATTTTGAAAATATCTTCTTTCTCTTAGAAAAATGCACTTAAGATTTATCCATTTTGAGTGAATCAATGGCTTGGTGCTAAGTGGTATTCCATTGTATGGATGTACCACAGTTTGTTTATTTAATCACCTGCTTAAGGAAATTTCAGTTGAAGTTAATCTTAACATGTTGCCAAGGTTAAATATCCAGGAGGGGACTGTTGAGTCACATGGAAAAAATGTTTAACTTAGAAGAAAGTGCCCACCTGTTTTTCCAGAATGTCTCTACCAGTTTGCCTCCCTGCCATCAGAATTTCTATTGCTCGGAATCTTTTCCAGCATTTGTATTTTTTTAATTTTAGCCATTACAAAAGGTATGTGGTGAAGTCTCATGGTTTTAATTTGCATTTTCCTAAAGTCTAATGATGTTGAGCAGCTTTTCATGTGCTTATCTTTTACATATATCCATTTGTGAATTGTCTGCTCAGGTCTTTTGTCCATTTTATAAAATGTTGGGCTGCATGTTTTCTTAACATGGAACTTTGGGAGTTTTTTTTATATACTCTGATACTTTCAAGTGCATGACAAACCCAGACTGACAGATTCATCTAGTTAAAAGGAAAACAAAACAAAACAAAAACCAGTGGGGCCTGTATTTTTACTTTTCAACATAAAGTTCCTGTATTGTATTTATACTTACATCTGAATTTTGGAGCTATTGCAAATTATATTGCTATTTAATTATGGCTATAATAGTTATTGCCAAGATAATTGTTGTTTCTTGATTTTGTATCCTGTATTTTGCTACATGTACATACCAATTCTAGGAGTTACTTTATAGGCCCTTTGGTATAGTCTAGATAAATAACGTCATCCATGAATAGGGACAATTTTCTTTCTATCTAATCTGTATATCTTTCATTTCTTTTTCTCGTTTTTTGTGCTTTCCACCTTTCTTTTGGTTTTATTGTACTGATCGGGACTTCTACTACAATGTTGAACAGGAATCATGAGAATGAACATTTTCATTCTTGATCTTAACCGGGAGGCATTCAGGCTTTTACATTATGTTGTTTTTTAAGGCTTTTGCTTTTTTTCAATAGTAGCCCTTTATCGGGTTGAGGAGGTTCATTCTAGTCCTAATTTAATATGAGTTTTTAACATTAATGGATATTGATTCTGTCAAATACTTTTTTCTACACCATTTAGTTTTTATCTTTTGGCCTGTTAATATACCAGATGTCAGTCTATTCTTGCTGGTATTAAAAAAAAAAGGTCACAAACTGGGTAATCTATAAATAATAGAAATTTATTACTCACAGTTCTGGAGTCTGGTAAGACTAAGATCAAGGTGCTGGCAGGTTCAGTGTCTGGTAAAGGACCAGTTTGTGCTTTTAAGAGGTGCCTTGAAAGCTGTGTCCTGAGGATGAATAGTCCTCATGTGGCACAATGGCAGAAGGACAAAATGGAGCTAGCTAGTCCTCTCCAGACCTTTTGTAAGGGCACTGATCCCATCACAAGGAAGAGTAGAGCCCTTATATTTCCTAAAAGTTTCACCTCTTTTTTTTTTTTTTTTTTTTTTTTTGTGGTACCGGGGATTGAACTCAGTGGCACTCGTCCACTGGGTCACATCCCCAGCCCTTTTTTGTATTTTATTAGAGACAGGGTCTCACTGAGTTGCTAAGTGCCTCGCCATTGCTGAGGTTGGCTTTGAACTCGAGATCCGCCTGCCTCAGCCTCCCAAAGTGCTGGGATTACAGGTGTGCGCCACCGCGCCCGGCTAAAGTTTCACCTCTTAATACTGTTGCATTGGGGAATAAGTTTCAACTTGAATTTGGGGAAAGAAAACATTCAAACCAGAGCTCTGGGGTACATTCCTTGTCATTTAAGTATTAAACCGACCTTGCATCCTTGGGATTAGCCCCATTTAGTCATTATTTTTTGTCTTTTTAAAAATATATTATTTCGATTAATTGATAATAGTTTATTGAGAATTTTTTGAGGGGTTCTTAAGGAACATGAAGCTATAATTTTCTTGAACAGTAACTTTTCTTGCACAGTCTGTCTGGTTTTATTAAGGTAATGCTGACTTCATAGAGTGAGTTGAGGATTATTTTCCATATAGTTGATTTGTTGGGGGAAAAAAGAAAAAAAATGGTCATTTATCTTGTAAAATGTTCACCACTATTGATTTGCCTCATTAATCTCTCATGGTAGTTTCTATTTATCCCTCTATTCTCCATGTTTCCTGTAAAATGATAGATCTAGAGGCTTAATTAGATTCAGACTCAATATTTTTGTCCAGATAACTTAATAAGCAGTACAGTGAATATTATATTGCATCTGATTATGAGACACATATCTAGTTTTCTCACTTCTAGTGAATCTGAAATTGATCAGTGGATCTCTTTAAAATTTCCTATCAGATTTTACCTAATGGTTTAACATTCATCAATAACTATTGACAAGATATAGTATTTCATTTGGAGTTGCAGAAGATGCTTTTCCTTTCTTTCTTTCTTTTTTTTTACTTACTTTACATTTATTAACTTTTCGGGTAAGTCTGTATGTCCATTTAGCCACGTAGAATCAAAAGCTGAGACACAGAAGTCTCAAGGTATTTTGAGAGGTAGTACTTGTGAAGGACAAAAAGGGAAGGAAATCATATTATGCAAGACAAATAGAACCTCTGTCATGAAGTTTTTTTTGGTAGTTTTGCTTGGCCTAGTGGGAAGTTGAAAAGATGGCTCATGTCAGCCCCTCAATTGGCAGAAATGACCAGTTATTGATTCCCGTCGTGTGCTCAGTCATCTAGGAGATGGTGACCTTGGATTACAAGTTAATGTTTTCTCTTACAAGAAACAGAAAACCCAAATCAAATTTGCTTGAACATTGAAAGAAGGTCTCACAAAACTGGAAAGCTCAGAGATAGGGCAGACTCAAAGATATTTGGCTGAGCAGCTTAACTTTGTCACCAACTACTCACTTTACCAGCAGCTCTTTACTCCTCCATTCTGTCCTTTATAGTGTAGGCCTAATTCTGAAACTGACCACTCTAATGGTTACAAGATGGATTTTCTTCATACGTATGGTGAGAATGTACTTCTGCCCAGTATTTTGGGCATAAGTACTAAAATTCACAAGAGACTGGTTTTGGTCCCATGCTACCTCTGATCTAATAATTGTTTCAAGGGATAAAGAGTGTGTGGATTTACTTGAGCCTCTTAGGGTCCTCTTTGGGACATGGAGATAAGAGCAGATTCACTTGAAGCACATGATCTGAGTGGAGGGTTAGATACCAGCAGGAAAATCAGGAAAATGTTAAGAAAGAGAAATTATAGAATAGAAACCAAAGTTCAATAACAAATACCTACTATAGCAACTACAAACTATATTTTGGTTGTTGGGATCAGGACTGTATTGTCTATAGTCTCATTTGTTGAAGACCATTTAAAGTTTTCTTCATATGATTTTATAGTAGAAAGTCCTGATATCTATGCACAAGTCTCCTTTCTGCCTATGTAAGTACATAATTTCCTGGTACCCTTGTAATTGGGCAGAGTAATGAGATTGGCCATTTCCAATGGGTTGTGGAAGGAAGTGAGGTTTTTGTCTTACCCCATGGCAACAATTGTAGAGATGCTATGGTGGTGACATAAGATATGCATATGATGAAGTAGAAATCCAACATATGGAAGACCATTGTTCTGGAATGTTGCCTGAACCTGCAGCAGACTGTGTGAGGCAGAAATAAATTTCTTTGTGTGTGTTAAGTCACTGATTTGGGGGCTGTTACTGCATCATAACCTGGCCCATTGTGACCGATATAACTTTCATGTACTATCACACATGGTACATAATGAAGGAAATATAACTGGTATTATACAGTTGTCCCTCAGTATTGCATGGGGGACTGGTTTCAGGACCCACACAGATACCAAAATCCACAGATATTCAAGTCTTTTATGTGATATAGTTTTTGCATATAGACTATGTATATTCTCCTATATACATTAAATTACCTCTATATTACTAATAATGCCTAATACATTTTAAATACTATATTTATAGTTGTATACTGCTTAAAGAATAACAAGAAAAGTGTGCATGGTCAATGCAAATGCAGTTTCTTTCCTTTTTCCTTGTTGGTTGAATCCCAGGATGCTGAACCCACAGAGTGCTAACTGTATGTGTAACACATTCAGTGATCCTAAGAAATTGTCATGATGTTCACATTTTGTATGAAGTGAACAAGAATGTTGGAATACACAATTGCAGTGATTTCTCATCAGTATCTCTGTATATGCTTGTTTAAAGACTTATGACATTAATATTGTGAAGACAATACTTTCATCATTTCATTTCTTTATATAAAAATCTTCAGTTATTCCATTATTAGCTACCAAATATAAGCTTTACATTTCTTAGTTAACCTTGCATCATAGCCTTCCATATTTTGTTCCAAATGTAGTTTTCCAGATTTGTGCACCATTATTCTTTTTTATTACATCAGTATGTTTGGCTTTCTTGACACATATATGGGCATAGCCACAGAGCCTAAAAAAGGGACTATAGTACCCAAGATATCTTCTTAGCTGTTGTTTTATATTTCAATAGTTTGTTTCTTTTTGGAATATATGAATATTCCACAATTTACACTTTCACAGATGATGGATCTTAAGAGTTGTCTCCTGTTGACTCTTTTCTGAATAAAGGTGCTATGGCTATTTGTATGCACAGAGTCATGTTTTTATTCCCCTATAGTCATATGCCAGTTCTGTCTTCCTTTGTACCTAGCCCTGATTAAAAGAATCCTAAAACTCTTGCTGCTTACCCCTACCTCTTTTTTGCTTGTCTATAAATACTGGCTAAAGCTAAATCTATCCTGAGAAGGAATTACCACTTTTAGCTTTACTGCTTCTCCTAGTCCATTTTCTAAACCTGATTATAAAAACAAAGAAATATACTAGAATATGACTGTGGAAGACAGTTATCCTGAGTACAGAAATATAGAAGTATAAATAGTACAAGCTCCCAAAGTAGCTTTCTATTCTCTGAGAGGAAGTGGGGAAAGAACTCTTGATTTGGAGTCAGTCAGATCTGCCTATAATTCCAAGATTGGCCATTTATTAGTGAAACTATCTGGGTACACTACTTTCACTGAAGTTCATTTTTTTTCCACCTGGAAAATAAGTATAACACTGCAGAATGTGAGAATTGAGGAATTTGTCCTTTCAATCTGTATTTGTAGAGAATCCTGTTCTATACTCTGGGAAAACAGCAAATGTTTGACCTCTTGGAGCTTATTTACATCCTAGACTACGGGGAAAACAAGTAAAAATCAAAATCTGTTATGTTATTTGTGGTAAGTGCTATGGAGAAAGAGCAGGAAGGAGGATAGAAAAGGTTGTATTTGTAACCCCTTCTTGACTGAGTTGCTTGAAACCAGGGATTGATCTTTCTCCCCTATCTCTAGTATTTATCACAGTGTCAGCTGTATCTTAAGTGCAGCACCAATGTTTCCTGAAGGAAATGAGTGACTGAATAAAGCTGAGAAGTTTATCTCATGAAATCACTGTAATACTGCTTAGCTGGACACTTTCACATATTTCCAGGCAGGTAATAATTATGTCAGCAGGAATGATGCCCTTCCGTTCTCCTTGTTCTTAATGGCTCTTTCTTATTACTGTTAAATTTTCTTAGAAATCAGAATTATTTTGATGTAGCTTCTAAATAATATTATAACCTTGATTTTAAAAAATACATGCATTTTTTTCAGGCTCTTGCTGAATTAATGAATTTGACAAATGATTTAATATGACAAATTTTTATAACAAGGAGTTTTGATATTCTAGTATCTGGAAAACTGAAATGCATATAGTACACATCTTAAAATCATGCTTTAGAGCAGTAATCGGGGTCAATATACAATGTGCTTAATATGTAGTTAAATGGGATAAAAAGAAACCCACAAAACCCAGTAGCAGAGCCATCTCATACATATATAAAATATAGCAGGGCTTACAGATGATTGGGATTTTCTTCCTTGTGTTTTTCAACATGTTTACATATATTCTTTTGTTTATCATTCCCCATTCTTATTAAAGTGTCATAAATTGAATGTAAAGGAGTAGGAAAAATTTTGCATATTGTTCTCTTGATAGATTTAAGGTATGCAGAATTTGATAGACTATAATAAAAAAGAATTAACCCAGAGTATTGGAAGCAACCTACCTCTTACGGTGTTTGATGAATAAATTAGATACTATTTGCAAAAATGCTTTACAAATCATTATTTGTATTATTGCAAAGCTTACTACCTGTGTCATCTATTATAAACTCCAGGAAAGTGGGACTTAGTTTTACTGATACATTTCCATTACCCATGACAAAATATGTGTGCTTAATAAACATTTGGTGAATACATAAATATTTTGTTTGGGTAATGAATAATTATTTCACAGGAGAAAATTGTACCCCAAAATGATTTGGGGGTTCTACAATTCCCTCAGGTTAAATCTGAATTCCTGCCTTTCAAGATTAAACCAGGGGCTGGGGTAGAGCACTCCTCTCACATGTGTGAGGCCCTGAGTTAGATCCTCAGCACCACATAAATAAAATAAAGGTATTGTGTCCACCTACAACTGAAAAAATATTAAAAAAAGAAAAGGATTAAACCAGTCTGGGCTGAGGTTATAGCTCAGTGGTGGAGCTCTTACCTCGCACAGGTGAGGCACTGGGTTTCATCCTCAGTATCACATAAAAATAAAGGTATTGTGTCCAACTACAACTAAAAATAAAAAATAAAAAAAATTTAAAGGAATCTAGTTGACAGTGTTCTTTTCTACTCCCATAATGTGATAAATACTACCTTTGTTCAAGCTACTCAAGAATATTATCTCCAGGACTATTGATGCCTTCCTTGCATTTCTGCCTGAAACCTTTAAAACACCCAACTCAAAGCCAAAATATTCCTTTGAAATATTTTAACACATGCTTGACTTCTCTGCTATTACACACACACACACACACACACACACACACACACACACTTTTAATACGTTGCTCATTTTTGCATTTCAGTCCCTAAGGGATACTATGGCAGCCCTTTAAATATGGTAAGTGCCCAGCATATATTGTGGATTTATTTTTTACAACACACTATTAGTTCACAACTTTTAATCCAACGAGGATAACTCATTTTCCTGAAGTTTCCCTTGCCCCATAAGGTACAATAGTTATTTTGAGTAATTTTTTTAAAAGTATTCTCTCCGTTAAATGCAGCTCGTCAAAACAATTTTTCACTAATATCACAGTGCACTAGAAAGATCAGGAAAATGCAGTTCGTCTTGCAATTCTAGTAATTTTTTAGGGTATATATTTGATAACTAATTCCTTGACTGTCTGACTTCCCCCAATTACTCCGATCCAATTAATAAGGTCGAAATAGCGGCAATTGTCATTCTGGATCTAAAATTCGAGTTCCCTCCACTCCCTAAATTATTCCAGCGAAAGTAAGATGCTTAGGAAAGCCTGGAATCCATCGTCCAAACAGCTATAGAGTTTCAAGAAGAAAAAAACGTGCATGGCTGGGCAAATGCCTGGGTGTAGTTTTGTGGTGAGAGGAGCGCTGAGCCAGGTGCAAGACTCCTAGGGATGTTTTAGTATGTCTCTGGCCAACTGTCTTCCCATAAAACTCAGTTTATTTATCTGACTGCGCTACTGCAGAGCGGACTTAACTCCAACTGCATTTTGTAGAGACAAAAAAAAAAAAAAAAAAAAAAAAAAGCGTCCTCTCGTGGCTCCTGATTTTTTGAAAAATCAGAAACCGACCCAATTTGGTCATCGATTTCAGGGGCTCTAAGGGGACAAAATTATGACTGGTTTTGAGCAAGCGGCTAATATCTGCAAATACGGCAGATGCATGGGGACGTACAGACTTGACAGCTGTGCGAAAGGTCCGTTACAACTTGCCCCTGGAGCGGCGTGGAGGGAGACCCGGGCACCGGAGGAGCCGGGGCGGCCCGGCGCGGGCGGCAGGGCGTGAAGCAGCCTGACTTTCCCCAGTGCTTTGTTTTTCCTGTCACGGAGGTACAGAAATAGCAGTGCAGAGGCGGGAAGTCTCCCGGCCATATTTTTGTTGTTGTTGTTTTTCCGGGCTGGCAAAGGGAAGGAGGAGGAAGCGGGAGCCGCGAGGAACGCGCCCGAAGGGGTCAGCTGCGCCTCTGCTACCCTGCAGCAGAGTTCGGCCGTCGCGCTCAGACCTCTTCCAGAACGCTCCGAGCAGCTTCTGTAGGCCCCGCCCGCTGCTGGGGTTTTCCCCGCCGCCTGCCCTCATTTGCATGGCGCTGCCCCTCCCCCGCTGCCATTGGCCGGCACCGGGCTCCGCCCCCCCACCGCTGCAGGGTTCCGTCCCCCGAGCCACCCGGAGCTGCGGGCAGCGGGCGGACTGTTAAACCGCGGCGGCGGCGGCCGGGGTGGGAGCGGGGCGCGCTCTGGAAACAAGTCAGCGGCGCCCCGGGTGGGGGGGAGGCGGGCGGGCAGCTAGAGATCACCTCGGCAGCCCCCACCACGGCCGGACCGAAGGTGCGGCGGCGGAGGGGAGCCAGGGCGCCCCAGCAGGCGAGTGGCCGGCGTCTTAGCGGCGGGCTGAGGGGGGTGGGTCTCCTCGGCTGGGGACGGCGGCAGCGCGGGAGGGGAGAGCGGAGAAGACCGCTGGGTGGACTCGCGGGCTGGGCCACCGATCGGCAGCCCTTCGTCCCCCGAATCCGCTGGGCTGTTAGGCTCTGGGCCCCGGCACAACATCGTGCTCTAGGACAGAGGTCGGACCGCAGCCAAATTTAAACGGCTAAACCTAACAGCCTTGGCTGGAGCTGAGAGGAGGGAGGGTAGGTAGGGGTGGAGGGCGGGGTGTGGGCGGGCCTAGACACGGGTCACGTGGTCGAGGGGAGGGGCTTGACAGGCCTCCCTTTTGTTTTGGCTGGCGCGTGCGCAGAAGGAAGAACACGTGGTCTCTTGGGCCTGCCCCTTGCCTCTGCGGCCGCGCCTCACTCCTTGCGGGTGTGGTGATAGCTGCTTTGGGGGAGTTGAGGCGTGTAGCTCTCTGTATTAGATGTGACTGTTGTTTACTTTATTTCGTACCTTACTTTAGGCATACATTGGTTTGACCTTTAGGATTATTTGGGATGGAGTGGAATCTACAGGTTATTGAGGGACGCTGTTTCCAAGTTTGTGTCACTGGGTGTGTTGAGGAAAGGACCGGTCTTGCTGGAAAATTTGAGTGTGTGGTGTTTGTAGCAAAAAGTACAGGGCTTTACGTTTTAGTCGTTTCAGAAACCACAGGAAAGGAAGAGGCCGGCTTTAATGCCAAGAGAGCAGACATTGGATAGATGTAACTACGGGAGAATTAGTGTTTAGTTCTTTCCCTGCCTACTCTGCCCTTCAAAGAGGAGTCCGGGGAGATACCCCCACCCCCAACTGTGGGAAGCGTATTCTGTTTTGATTTTCCAAACTTAGGAACGGTCATGTGCTTTCGAGATGCGTCCTTCGTCTTTCTTTAACCTTTGCTTAAAACTTCGTGCTGAATTTGGATTAGTAGTAAGCAAAATCTTTTTAAAATACTGACTGGGTGGAACAGATTAGTTAGCAACAAAACCTAAGTGAAGTATGTTTTTTTAATGCTGCATACAGGGCGTGTTTTAACTAGGAAAAAGCAGCCTTGGTAATTGGAAGAAAACCCGGTATTTTGGAACGCAGTTTGTTTGAGAAAGGCATAGCAGTGAGTAGTTTTCTATCCTTCCCACTTCTTAACTAGCCATTTCCTTGGGCAAGTCACAACCTTTCTCATCTCAAATCTGTTTTCCTCTTGTAAATCCTTTCATAATATGGTTGCTCTCCTAAGAGATAGTTGTGAAGATCAAATGCCTGTGTGGGTATTGTAATCTTTACCAACACTACAAATACTGAAATTGCCAAGTAATAATGGCTTTATAACAAAAAATGTTTTTTGAAACAGCCAGCCAGCTTTTTAAAAGTCAGCATTTGGAGGAATATAAACCAAAAATTATGAAATAGGTTAAACTTCATTTAAAAAAAAGTCTGTCCTAACTCTTATCTTTGATTCTCCCTCAAGTTCCACTTACTCAGATTAGTGTCAGGGTCTGCCGCTATTTCCTCATAGTTTAATCTGTATGGACTGTCATTACTAATCCAGCCTTTCTGGAGTTTTTTGTTTTTTTAAGTGTGAAATTCTTCTTAACCCAGGCAAATTCTGTCATACTGACTTACACATTTTAATTTTGTTTGGTAATATGTGCCTTTTTAGATAACAATTATTTTGTTGAATCTTATTGTAAAATAAGTTGAAAACTAGAGAAAAGTACAAATAAGAAAAAAGTTTGTATTTTTCTGTAAAATTTTTAAAGCATATATGTGTATTTTTCTTAAAAACAGGGATCATACAGTATTTTCTTAATTTTAACTCAAACATTCCCATGTCATTTAATATTCTTTGAAAAAATATTTTAATATCTGCTTAACATAACTATCATTTTAAGTTCTCTCTCTTGGCAGATGTTTGGGATGTTTTGCTAGTATAAATTACAAAGAATAGACTTTTACATAAATCTTTGGAAATTTCTCCCCTAGTTTTGTAAAAGAGAATTACTGAGTCAGAGAGTCTGGTTTTTGTTGTTGTTGTTCTTATTTTTAAGACTCTTGTAACATCACCAAATTACTTTCCAGAATGTTGTGTTGATTTACACTCACAGTGGTATGAGCATGCCTCTTATTACATCTTTGTTCATCATCTAGTATTAGCTTTAAAAGAAAGAACCTTTCTTTAATTTGCATTTAAATCTTTTTTTCTCTTTTCATTTAAAGTGTTTGAGAAAGAAAGGTGTTTCATATTGGACATGTTGCAAATTACTGTGGATGCACAATATATACCAAATTGGCTATTAATATTTACCTTTAATCTATGAAAGGTCAGGAAGTTGTTTGCTTTTTGTCTTACTCAATTTAAGAGTACATTCTCCTCACTGATCTTTTCACAGTTGTCTATTGAAAGGTCCAGTAACTTCTCATTGTCCAACTGCTATATTCAAGTGCTTTATTCAGTTTTGCTGCCATTTAACATAACTGGGCCTATTTTACTTCATTTACTCATTTGTCTATCTTCTGTGGAACTGAAGATTTCACTCTGAGTATTCTAGTTTATTGTAGCCTTTTGTTTGACAAAAAGGATGCCTAGTGTCTAAAGTTTCCTGTTTTTGTTATTCAGATTATTCTTGACAGTCCAGCTATTTTTGTATGTTGCATCCTTTCCTGCTATTGAGTCTACCACAGAAATCTTATATGTAATGTGTAGTTCTGTTTTCATGATCTTTCATGTATTCAGTTATTTCTTGTTCATGTCCTTTAAATTTGTCTGTATTGTATCAGATGTTAGTTGAAGGAGGCAAGAAGCTGCTGTCTTCAGGTTTGGACTTGTGTTTGATTGGGTTTGTTTATCGATTGGGTTCATCATGTTATAAACAGCAAGGAATGGAGCTGCTTACAACACAAGGGACAGCTAGCCAGGAATTAGCAAGCAGTTATTGACTTCAAAGCACATCATTTTTATCTGTATCCCTAAAGTTATTATTGCTTTGCTGTATTATAATGGAATATTGTACATAATAATGATCCTGTGACATAAATAAAATCCTATATTACTTTGTTAAATTTAGAAAGGTAAGAAAGGTATATCATTTCCAAAAGATTTCTACTGTTCTTTAAAATGTCGCCTTGAGTGGATGTTTCAATGAACTGTGCTCCTTATACTTTAATCATGTAGGATAAATAAACACCCAGAAAACATTAATAAAAGATGGTAATATTCTTGCCCATAGACAACCTGTAATGAAAATGAAAATCGAAGATAATTTATAATGGAGATTTTTTAATATTTGATGTTAATTTTAGGTTCATAGAAACATTTCTATATGGATGTGGAAATTCATTCATTTATAATATTTAAGCTTTGATAAAATTTGAGTTGTTTATGAACTTTTTTTTTTGTTTATTTGTAATATTGAGGCTTTTCCCAGCCCTATAAGACAAAGAATTCTCAAGTATTGTTATTTTTAGTAGTTAAATGTACTTGATAGTAGGTTATTTTTTTTTTTTTTTTTTTTTTTTTTTTTTTTTTTTTGTGGTACCGGAGATTGAACTCAGGGGCACTCGACCATTGGGCCACATCCCCCAGACCTTTTTTGTATTTTTTATTAGAGACAGGGTCTCACTGAGTTGCTAAGTGCCTCGCCATTGCTGAGGCTGGCTTTGAACTCGCGATCCTCCTGCCTCAGCCTCCCAAGTGCTGGGATTACAGGCGTGCGCCACCGCGCCCGGCTTGATAGTAGGTTATTAATCGGTGTTTGCCACATGAAATTAAATTGAAGCCTAAATGTATTAACTGAGCAAATGTGATAGTGTACTTAGATGTAAATTTCTGCAACCAAATTGATGTATCCAGAAAAGCACACTTCGTTTGTATTCCTATGAGTCATGCACTTGTAACTGAATGGTAATAATTCTGCTTGAAGTATGGTCTGTTTGATGTGTTATGTGGCCACCCAAGTGGCTTTATCTTTAATTAAATTCCTTTAGTCTTCAAAGAGAATTCCTTTTTAGGCATAGTTTTCAAAGTGGAAGAAGTTCTTGCTTATAAACATAATTGAATACAAAAGTACTAAGCTCACTCTACCCAGGTCATGCCAATTACTGCAGTGTTTTCTGCTATGAATTGAGAATTCTCCTTATAAGGCACAAAGAAATTTTGAAAAAACACTGTATATGTTTTTGAGGAATAAAACTATCAATGTGAACTCATTCTTCTTTTGTTGTTTTAATTGTATTTTTCCTTTTTATATAATGTTAGAAAATTTGAGTTCCCATATATTTTAATTTAAAAGTATATTCATATTTTGCTAAAAATATGTGTATTTTCCCTCATATTTTTCTTAATGTTATTATCATGGGTAAGCTATTTGCAACATTTAAGTCCTAAGTGTGAGAGTAATTTAAGATAGGACTCCACTTCAGGGTTCTCTCCTATTGCAAAATTTGCTGGTGGTCTTTGATGTTTTTAGCTTACATGTGAATGTGTTTTCCATTTGATTTTTTTTTTTATTCTAGTTTTGCTTCTCTACATGGAAAAGTACTAGGGTTTATCAAGATAATAAAAAGGGTAAATTTAATGTTCAGGGGTAGATTTGGATAGACTATTTTCCATGGACTATATATGCATTCTAGAATATAAATCACACTAAAAATCTGGAGCAGTATTTTAGGGGTGGTAAATCACATTTGATCTTTAATCTTTAATATTCATTATTAATAGAAAAAGTGATTCTTACCTACATTATCAGTTTTAATGCTGAAGGTAGAAGGACTAGATTAGCACTTTTAAATTTTTCTTTTAAAAATATTTCAAAAATTATTTGGAATATGTGACCTCTATGTTAACTGGTCAAGGCTTGATTACTAAGTGTCTGAACCAACTCAATAATTGTTATTTTGTTAATTATCTCACTATGTAGATACTGGTTTTGAGAAATGATAGCTTTTTACTATTCATGATATCCAGTGAATTAAATTGTGTTTAATTAATGCTAAACTCATAAATATGAGTGATTTTTGAATCTTAAAAATACAGATTAAGCCACTATTGGAAATATTCTAGAGACAAGGGCAAGACCTTTTATTTTTAGTAATACAATTTCAGAACAATTAATTCGTTCCTTAATTCACAATGAATGCTGTTTGCATGAAATTGTAGACTAATAATTAGAATTCATGGCACAGATTTAACAATATAATTCAGCTCATTGTTCTTACTGGATTTATTTGATTATGCTAACAAAATTTAATATAACCAAAATGAAAGAAAAATGTTTTGATTCTCTGTAGTATAAAATATTTTATTATTTAAAATTATAAACTTTGATCTGTCTTACTGAAATTCTCTGCAGTTGGTGTTTTTTATGAGACTTCCAAGAAATTTAGGTCTGGGTTGAGGACATACTGAAATATTACTTGGTGGATTATCTGTAATGGATTTATGACAGATTTTTTTTTCTACCTGCAAAATTTCTGGACCACCAAGGTGCTAAGGATTTTTTTTAAAATTTAAACTGAAATATAGGTTGAAAATGTAAAATCATAATAGTGAAATTCATGTCTAGAAATATAATTGGTTTATGGATTATCAAATACTGTTACCTATTGACAGTTAATCAAAGTTTTCTAGTAAACTTTCTTTGAAAGATTACCGATACAGTTTCTTAACTTACAGTTTAGCTTAAATCCTGTTAGCTTGATATTTTAGTTGTGATCAAAATTTTTATGTATGTTTGTGACCAATAAGAGTTTAATTTTTCCAGTTTTCTCTGTTTTAGGTTTGTTCACGGTCTCTTGTCATTTGACTAACTCTTTTAGAAAAGGGACTTATTGTACCTGAATTTCCTAGGTGTATGTGAAATAAATAATCATCAAAAGATGATAGTGGTTCCAGACACCATGGCACACCTAGAGGGAGCTGAGGCTGCAGGATTACGAATTCAAGTCTAGCCTGGGCAACTTAGTGTGACCCTATCTCAAGATAATAACAAGGGCTATGGATGTAGCTCAGTGGTAGACTTTACTTGGGTTCAACCCAAGTGCCTCCACCCTTCCCAAAATGATCATACAAACCAGAGTGTAGCATTTTAGTAGCTACGCATGCTCCCTAACATACAATTATGTGCATAATTAGAAACTGAATATTAATAAAGATCACAAAACTTCTCAGCTCTTTTAGAATTTGCCTTTTGACTATTGAAAGTTTTGTTGATTCTACATTAAAATATGTTCCAAATTCATTCATTTTTTTTTCTTTATTTCAACCGCTCCCTCACTAGTCTAAGCCTCTAGTACCCTCTCTCTCTTGTTTGTATTACTTTAATACCTGCCTAACTGGTCCCTCTGCTTCCAATCTTGTTCCATTATAATTTTTTTTTCTTTATAGAATATCTAGAGTAATTTAAAAAATTAGTCACACCAAATTCCCTCATCTAAATCTCTAGTGGATTTTCTTTGACTCATGTAAAATGTTTCTGATTTGGCCTTTTCTATCTCTGCTGTTATTTTCTATTACTCTCTGTGGTTCCTTATGTTCTAGACATATTTACCTTGTTAGTTCCACAAACACACCAAGTTTATTCCTGCCTTAAAGCTTTCTGTTATTTTTTTCACTTGGAAGGCACATAACGCAAATCTTGTTACCTTGTTACTGTCATTTTAGAGAATATATTAATCAGAGGAGAGGCCTGTCTTCTACAAATCTAAATTTACCCCTACCCCAATGTAATCATACGCTATACTTTAATTTTCATAAAGCACTTTTTATGAAATGCTATTTACTTGATATTTTCTTATTTACTCATTCTGTAGCTACCATTTGCTTGAATGTTCAGCTCTGTGAGGGGAGAAACCTTATTTGTCACATTCACTGCTCTTGTTCTATTATCTAGGGTAGTGTCTGTCACATGTTGCTCAAAAATATGTATTAACTGATGCATGGTTTTAGATTGAATATATTAAATGGAGATTAGAATCTAGCTTCTGCCAACAATAGATAAAATTATTTAAATATTATGACTTAATGTTTCTCTTTTTTTCACTTCTTTTAAAATATCAACTGGCTTATCTCCATAATTTGTGCATTTTTATTTTGTTTTATTTTTAAAAGATGAAATAGTTTTTCAGTTGCCATTCATAAGTACTTCTCTATAAATAATATGTTGTGGTATGGATAGTTCTTATATCTCAAATGAAAACCAGATGGTTTTATTTGTAGCTAGTTATTTGCATTGCCTTTTTAAAAGTTGGCTTCTGAAATACTGGAGGCACATTTCAGTGCTGTGGAAGAATTGTGATCGTATGGAATACAACTTATGGAACTAATGGATATCATCTTGAGGTGAATTTACAGAATTATTCACTATTTTATACTTTTCAAATTATTATTCCTTGTATATTCTGCCTCTTATCAGTTGTCCATTATGTGTATAAGTGAAATAATACTCAGTTAAGAATAAGTGCAATTTAAAACTGTAGTAGTCAAAACCATTATTCAGTTTATCTGAATCATAACACTCAGTGATTTTCAGTAGTATACACATCTGCATTCCACTAACACCTGAACATATGCCTTCTGAAAATATATTCCAAAGGCTTCTAAACTTCTTTTTGAAATAATTGAAAAGAAGTTTATTTACCATTTATTTTAATTTTGAGGAAGTTCAAATTATCAATTTTTTGTTTTATAAATAATGTTTTTGGTGTCATATCCAAAAAAATCTTGGCCTAACTCAAGATTACAAACACTGGCTGATGGCCTATAATCCCAGCACTTGGGAGGCTGAGGCAAGAGGATCGTGAGTTCAAAGCCAGCCTCAGCAATGGCGAGGCACTTAGTAACTCAGTGAGACCCTGTCTCTAATAAAATACAAAAAAGGGCTGGGGATGTGGCCCAGTGGTTGAGTGCCCCTGAATTCAATCCCCAGTACCAAAAAAAAGATTACAAACACTTTCTTTTTTTTTCCCCTAGAA
The DNA here is from genome assembly GCA_025594165.1 of Tamias sibiricus. NCBI lineage: Eukaryota > Metazoa > Chordata > Mammalia > Rodentia > Sciuridae > Tamias > Tamias sibiricus. The sequence goes on from CM046660.1 coordinate 84,662,207, forward strand.
GTTTTATTGTTTGGGTTTTACATATAGGTTCATGATTCTTTCTGATGGAGCTGACGATTTTCATACAAGGTAAAAAGTATGTGTTAAGGTTTATTTTATTTTATTTTGTATATGGATATTTAGGTTCCAGAACTATTTGTTAAAAAGAAAAGACAAATCTTTCTACACTGCATTACGCAAATAAAAAAATAAAAATCACTTGACCATATATATGTGGCCTTTGGCTAATGCAACACTGTCCTTTACTGTAAATTGTTAGATAGTGTGAACCCTTCAATTTTATTCTTGTTCAGAATTGTTTTGGCTATTCTGTTTCCTTTGACTTTCCATATTAATCTTTGAAGTAACATATTGATATAGCAGAAAATTCTGCCAAAATTTAATTGAGATTGTTTAATCTCATAGGTTAGTTTGTAGAGAATTAGCACCATAACAATATTGAACAAACTAATCCATGAATACAGTGTATTGTTTCATTTCTTTAGGTCACCTCAATATTTTTCATTGGTGTTTTGAATTTTTCAGTATACAGATCATTCACACATTTTGTTATATTTATGTCTGAATTTTTTGTTTGCTTGTTTTGTTGAACCTATCATGAATGCAAGATAGGTTCAACATTTAAAAAAAAAATCACTGAAATTCACCTTATTAAAAAATTTTTTAAAAATACATGCTCTCAAAAGATGCAGAAAAAGCATTAGACAAAATTCAATATCCATTCTTTGGGCAGAGGAACCTCATCCAATGAGAAAGAGAGGAATTCCTTAATCCCATAAAAAGCATCTACACAGAGTTGGGGATTGAACCTAGGGCCTCATGCATCCTAAGCTCTACTACTGAGCTATACACCCCATTCCTACCTAAGTTTTGTTTAAGGCATTAGGATTATTATTGTTTTGGGAGATTCTGGAATTAGTAATGTTTTTAAAATTTTGTATTTCTAGTTTCTCATTTTTAGTATGTAGAAATATAAAGGATTTTGTATGTTGATCTTCTGTTTTTTACCTTATTAAGCTCACTAATTCTAGGAGCTTGTTTTTCTTTTCCTTATGATGTTATCTGTGAGTAGAGACAGTTTTACTAATTTTCTAAAATGTATGCCTTTTATTTCTTTTCTTGCCCTAGTACACCTACTAGGATCTCTGGTATAACATTGAATATGAATTTTGAGAACATGTACTTTGCTTCATTCCCAATCTTAGGGCAAAATAATTCATTATTTTACTATTTAATTATGATCTGAAGCATAGACTCCCCCCTCCCTCCCCACATGGTGCTGGGTTTTATACCCAAGGCTTGCTCATGCTAGCCAAGCACTCTACCTCTAAGCTAAATCTTCAGATCTGTGTAGATGCTTTTTATGGGGTTAAGGAATTCCTCTCTTTATCATTGGATGAGGTTTTTTTTTTTTCCCCCCAAAGAATGGATATTAAATTTTATCTAATGCTTTTTCTACATCTATTGAGAGCATGTATTTTAAAAAAAAATTTTAATAAGGTGAATTTCAGTGATTTTTTTTTAAAAAAAAAGTTGAACCTATCTTTCATTCATGAAATAAGCTGTACTTGGTTGTGAAATATTATCCTTTTTATATATTGCTGTATTTATACATTTATTTAAAAATAGTAATTAGACTTGGTAAATCCTAAAACATTTAAAATCATAGCCCACTGCTTTGTTAGTTCAGTCAACAGTGCATGAATTACTGCGTACCAGGCATTATTCTAGAATGCTGAACAAAACTTGTCCTTAAATTGTATTCCTTTGTAGAACGTAACACAATGTAAGGTAGTGATAGTGCTATAAAGAACAATAAAGTACTAGAAGAGAATGGAGAGTCATGAAGTGAGGGGTTCAAGCTATTTTGAATATATTGATCAGGGAAAGACTTTAATGAGGTGACCTTAGAGCAGAAACATGAATGAAGTGAGGGAGCCACCCATTTTATTTGTAGAAAAATAATAATTATTCCAGGCCGAGAGGATAGCAAGCACAGTCACTGAGTCAGAAAGTTATATTTCAAGATTAGCACAAAGGCCAGTGTTTCTGAGTTTTGTATAGTAATCCATGGAAAGAATTGTAGAAGATGACATAGTCAGAAACCTAATACTCTTAAAACTTTGTGTAGGCCAGGGTAAGTATCACTTTGGATTTTATTCTTAGTAGCAACTACTCATTTATTCACTATTTATTGAGTACCTGATATATATCAGATGTTTGTTTATATTGGGGATACAGTAGTTCTTAAAATAGTAAAAAATCTAAGCCTTCCTAGAGCTTGTAAGTGTTATTGAAAGTATATGTAATATGAAGGTAACCAGAAGTGATAGTTTGGAATATTCAATTGGGAAATATTGCTATATACAGTGATTATGCATCTGAATAATTGGTATAAATCCACTTACATTTTATGCTTAATAAATGAAGGAGACATACTATTTTAATGGTTTTCTTTTGATTGCAAATTATAGACTTATTGCAGGCTAGGACATGTAGGAATAGGGTTTAGAAGGAAATCCTAGAATGGAAATCCTAGAATTGGGGCTTTGATATGTATGGGCCTTTTGGAGTCTAGAACCTCAAAGTTTACATTCATAACCAAGTGAATTGGTTATCTGTTGCTATGTAACAAAATATCTCAAAATTTAGTAGCTTAAAACATTTATTTCATAATTTTGGGGATTTGGAAATCTAGGCGTGACTTAGCTGGGTGCCTCTGGTTCAGTCTTTCTGACCAGGTTGCAGTCAGGGTGTTTGCAGGAGCATCAGTCATCTCAGGGCTTGACTGGGGAAGAATCTGCTGCTCAGATCACTTACATGGCTATTGGCCAGAGATATCATTTCTTTGTCATGTGTATCTTTACAGCTCACATAATGGCAGCTAGCTTCCCTGAGTGAGAGAAGTTAACAAGATGGAAGCCACAGTTTCTTTGTAACCTAATCTCTTGAAGTCACATCCCATCATTACTATTGTATTCACTCATTAGAAGTGAGTCTCTAAATCCAGTCCATACAAGAGAGGATTACACAAGGGCTTGAATGCCAGAAGGTGGGGATTAGGGTCATTTTGGAAGCTGCCTATCATATCAATTAAGCCATATATATAAATATATATATGTACATATATATACATATATATATGTACATATACATATATATATACACACACACATAATTTTATTCTAGTTCTCTACCATATTTATTTATTCTAATTTGTTATACATGACAGCAGAATGCATTTCAATTCATAGTATACATATAGAGCAAAGTTTTTTGTCTCTGGTTGTACACAAAGTAGAGTCACACCATTCGTGTCTTTATACATGTACTTAGGGTAATGATGTCATTCCACCATCTTTCTTACCCCCATTCCCCTCCATTTCCCTTCCTTCCCTTTGCCCTATCTAAAGTTCCTCCATTCCCCCCCCCCACCCCCAACCCGCAAACCCCATTATGGATCAGCATCCTCATATTAGGGAAATCATTTGGTTTTGGGGGATTGGCTTACTTCACTTAGCATAATATTTTCCAACTCCATCCATTTACCTGCAAATGCCATGATTTTATTCTCTTTTAATGCTGAGTAATATTCCCTTGGCCACACTTAATCTTGCATCTTTTTCCCTTCTCTTTTTGTTGTCAGTTGTATTTCTTAATAATCTATGTGTCGCCGGGCGCGGTGGCGCACGCCTGTAATCCCAGCACTTTGGGAGGCTGAGTCAGGAGGATCGCAAGTTCAAAGCCAGCCTCAGCAATGGCGAGGCACTCAGCAACTCAGTGAGACCCTGTCTCTAATAAAATACAAAAAAAAAGGGCTGGGGATGTGGCCCAGTGGTCTAGTGCCGCTGAGTTCAATCCCCGGTACCAAAAAAAAAAAAAAAAAAAAAAAAAAAAAAATAATCTATGTGTCTTTTTCTATTTCTTATTTTCAGTTTCTCCTAAGTGATATTTTCATATTTGAAACATTTTTTGTTAGTTGGTTAGATAATAGGAGCTCTTGCTTTGTTAATCTACATTTCCCACATTACTTTGGTAATCGAGTAAATGTTTAGTGACTATTTGGATGTCATCATCTGTGAAGTGCTTTCTTGCCCTATCCCTTACCCATTTGTAGTTCTTCATATGTCCTGGTAATTATATTTGTCTGTTGTATATGTTGTAGGTATCTTCTTTTTGTCGATTGCTTGTTTTGACCCTGTTTGTGATGTCTATTTTTTTTTTTTAATTAACAGAAATTTTCATGCCTTTTTTCTTTCTTGGTCATTTGTGATAGCTTTTTATAAAATGATAAGAATGAAATATAGTTAAAGCTAGTATCTGGAGACACACAATATGAGAGTGTAGCAATCGATTATCCTTTGTGTAGAAACAAAAATTTTGGGATGTCATAGTTCCAAAGCATTAGCTAATCTTTAAAAACTGATTGCTGATAATGTAAAAAATTTTCTCTAGTAGCCGTCATAATTTTTTAAAAATATTTATTTATTTGTTTTAGTTGTACACAATGCCTTTATTCTTATGTGGTGCTGAGGATCAAACCCAGGCTGCACACATGCTAGGCAATCGCTCTACTGCTGAGCCACAATCCCAACCCCCTTCATAATTTTTAATGGTACTATGTCACCTTTTTCTTTCAATCAGAAAATATGGTCTCAACTTTTCCTTTTGATAAAATCCAGTGAAAGTTCTTTCATTAGAGGATTAATCATTAATGATCATCTAGCACAATCTCCTGTATTTTCCAGGCAAGAGTAATGCCTTCTACAATAACTGTCATATTATTTGTGAAATTGGAAAAATTAGAGGCATTTTTAGGAATAATTTATAGATTTTGCTGATTATATGAGTTCTGACTATCACATTTTTTTTACTTCCACATTTTTTCACATTATTTTTAATAGCTACGAATTTTTATGTTTTTATTTAAAGTTTGGTTCACTTAAGTCTTATGAACAAATTATTTAATACATTTTAATTGTCATCATTACTGTTCAGGTTGTGATGATTAAATTCAGAAATAGAGGTTTAGAACAATTTATTATATTTCATAAAAGCATAATTGATGTTTTTGTCAAAATTATGGGACTGAATCACATTTTTAAGTGTGATGAGATTTTGAGTTGAAATTTTTTTTTGACTCTTACTAAACCTTGTCAAAAATTGAATTCTGAGATGTAATCACATCCACAAATACTTGTTGAATACTTGTTGTAATAGTGCAATTTTTTTTTTCAGCATAGTGCTGTGGGATGAGACATGGCCTCACATATATTAGACAAGTGCTCTACCACCAAACAATCCCCCTAACCTGATATTGTACAACTTTAATTGGAATTTTAGATATTAGGCCCACAGTCACAGCGAAAAATAGCTAATCCTTGTAATAATGTTGGAAGTTGGGAAATAAAGGACCTTCATTCCATTCAAATTAATCAGAAACATCAAGAAAAATGTTGCCCTTGGGAAAAGTATAAGCATAAAACTTTTTTTCTAGATATTTGATCATTTATTTTTACATTATTTTAGGTTTCCAGTAATTATCTGCAGGGATCGCCATGACCCCAGCTCTGAGGGAAGCAGCAGCAAAGGGTATCTGCTTTTCATCTTTGCCAAGTACCATGGAGTCTGACAAGATGCTATGCATGGAAAGTCCAAGAACTGTAGATGAAAAGCTAAAGGGAGACACTTTGTCTCAGATGCTGGGATTTCCAACTCCTGAACCTACTCTTAACACTAATTTTGTGAATTTAAAACATTTTGGCTCCCCCCAGCCTTCAAAACATTATCAGACAGTTCTTTTAATGAGTTCTAATTCTACATTAAATAAATACAATGAGAATTATAAACAAAAGAAATCAGGGGAGCCCAACTGCAATAAGCTGAAAAACATTTTGTGTAATGGCAGCAACATTCAGCTCAGTAAAATCTGCCATTCTCATTCTGAAGAATTCATCAAAAAGGAACCTCTATCAGATACCACAAGCCAGGGTATGAAAGATATGCAAATTATTTTGGATTCAAACCTAGCCAAAGACACTACCGTACATAAAGTACAACTGCAAAACTGTAAATGGTACCAAAAGAATGCACCTCTGGATAAAGTTACTGATGCTGAAATTAAAAAGGGTTTATTGCACTGTGCTCAAAAGAAAATTGGACCTGGCTACTCAAATGTGCCTATTAGTTCCTCAGCTGCTGAAAAAGAGGAGGAAGTGACTGCTCGTTTACTTCATTGTGTAAGCAAACAGAAAATTTTACTTAGCCAGGCTAGAAGAACTCAGAAACATTTGCAGATGCTCCTGGCAAAGCATGTTGTTAAGCACTATGGTGAGCAAATGAAATTTTCTATGAAACACCAACTGCCCAAAATGAATATCTCTCATGAACCTACCACAGTGTTGGATAACAGTTTACCTAAATGCACTGAAATTAAGCCAGAAGTCAACATGTTGACTGCAGAGAATAAATTGTGGGATGATACAAAAAATGGCTTTACTCGGTGTACAGCTGCAGAAATCCAAAGATTTGCACTGTCTGCTACAGGGCTGCTGTCTCATGTTGAAGAGGGTCTGGATTCTGATGCAACTGATAGCAGCTCTGATGACGATTTGGATGAATATACCATTAGAAAAAATGTGGCAGTGTAAGTGCAAAATTATTATTAGACCTTTTTTTCTATTTTGTGTATGGCAGCAGTTGTCTTCGTTTCAAGATATGTTAAAAGGAAATAAGCTTTCTCAAATTTTCATGCCATAATCTTTAATTTAAAAAACTTTGGTGAATTTTTAAAATACTCCATTTGTTAAGCTATTGTGTGTGAGTCAGATCTGTGGAGGATTGGTTTCAGAACTTTCTGCAGATACCACACTGCAGGAATGCTCAAGTCCCTTATTTAAAAAGGATATAGTACTTATTCCTACACACAGCCTGCTGTAGACTTTAAATCATTTCTAGATTACATATAAAACTACAATGTGAGCCGGGCGCGGTGGCGCACGCCTGTAATCCCAGCACTTTGGGAGGCTGAGGCAGGAGGATCGCGAGTTCAAAGCCAGCCTCAGCAATGGCGAGGCACTTAGCAACTCAGTGAGACCCTGTCTCTAATAAAATACAAAAAAAAAAGGGCTGGGGATGTGGCCCAGTGGTCTAGTGCCGCTGAGTTCAATCCCCAGTACCAAAAAAAAAAAAAAAAGAAAACTACAATGTAAATGCCATGTAAACAATTGTTATACTACTTTGTTTAGGCCATAATGACAAGGAAAAAAGATGCAAATTTTTTCCAATTTGTGATTGGTCGAATTGGCAAAAGTAGAACCTATACATATGGAGGTCTGACTGCACATACAATTTAAAAATAAATTGCTCAACTATTCTATCTAGGAAAAATAATATAGTTAATATAATTAGTAACAATATAATTAGTTGTAAGTAAGAATTTTTATTTTCAAATATAATAAAGGCATAAACTTAGGTGATCTAGCCAATATAAATAGCTAAAACAAACAAAAAAAGGAATATATCAGTTGAGAGTACATGGAAATTGACCTGCTATTTTTTTAAACTATGTTTTTATTGTATTCATAGCTTTCAGCTTTTTTTTTTTTTAATTTTTTTTTTAGTTGTAGTTGGACATGATACCTTTATTTTATTTATATTTATTTTTACGTGGTGCTGAGGATGGAACCCAGGTAGAGTGCTTGACCTGGGTTCAAGTGCTAGTCAAGCACTCTACCGCTGAGCCACAACCCCAGCCCTCAGCTTTGTTCTTTACCAAATAAGTCAGTATCTGCTAGACTAAGAAAATGAAAACCAAACTATAATGTCAACTGTAAGATACCTATTGAATACTTACTATATGTTTGACACTAGAAATTAAGCTGTAGACAAAAATATTGACAGTATCTTTCCTCCTGGGTTTTTACTTTAAACAGAGTTATCTAGATTTTCTTTTAAACGCAGGCCAAAATAGCTTTAATTGCAACACCATGATAACTTTTCAGAAAAGCTGTAATATCCAAAAAACAACAACAACAACAACAAAAAATTTCTGTATCTATGCTAGCCAATAGGTACTTGTGTTGGTATTGAGCTCTTGAAATTTGACCAGTGATACTGAAGGATTGAATTTTGAATATTATTTTATTTGACAATTTAAATTTAAATAGCCAAATAGAACATAGTTGTTATTATTGTTATTATTTGGTACCTGGGATTGAACCCAGGGACGCTTAACCATTTAACAACTTTCCCAGCCCCTTTTTTAACTTTTTATTTTGACACAGGGTCTTACTAAGTTGTTTAGGGCCTCACTAAGTATCCGACACTGGTCTCCAACATGATCCTTCTGCCTCAGCCTTTCAGAGTCACTGAGATTACAGGCAAGTGCCACCATGCCCAGCAGTTTTTAATCTAGCTTTCAGGGAATCGGTTGATGCCACAGTAATTCACTGTGTGTATGTGTGGCATTTTGGATGGAGAAAGTCCATCATTTTTTTACATTCTCAAAAGTGAATGTAACTCATAGAATTAGAAGGCACTTTTTTACTAATAAGTATAAAGCAAGTTTTTATAGTGAGAAAAGTACATAAAACAAAGTGAGCATTTTAATCTTTTGGTGTTCTGATATCAATGTGATGGAAATTTTCTTGAATGTGGGAGTCAATAAAGTTATTGAGCACGGATTATTCATTTGGCTGACATTGTGCCTAGTTATTGTCTATGATATATCAGTTCTTTCAACGACCCTGGGAGGTAATTGTTGTTATCCTGATTTCACTTAAGAAGAAATAAATTCAGCATGGTTAAGTAATTTGCTCAAGGCCAAAAATCCAAATAAGTTGGTAGAGCCAGAATTTTGTCCCTATATGGAGGCCTTTAAACCCATGTGTGTTTCTTTATACCATGCTACTCTCTCAGCATTATATCATTGATTCTTACAGCTACAAAAATTATTAGGCACATGTGTTCTGAAAGAAGACTAAAATTTTGCCAATTTCATATTTACTTTTAAAGTAATTTAGTTTATAAAATTTAGTAGGTTAATATAAGTATTTACCTTTTTGTTGTTTTAGAAGAGCTAAAAGGGCTGAGGTTGTGGCTCAGTGGTAGAGCGCTTGCCTAGCATTCCTGAGGCACTGGGTTTGATTCTCAGTACCACGTATAAATAAATGAATAAGATAAAGGTCCGTCAACATCTAAAAAAAAAAAAAACCTTAAAAACAAAGAAGAGCTAAAAGCAAATTTACCTCCTTTAACTAGAAATAGAACTAAGAAAATTATATCTTCCCAAACTATTTTGACCTGTGGTGCTATTTTTGTTTGTATTTTCTTTCATTTTCTTATAGCACCTCATCAGCCATATAGTTTATCATTAAATAATTTTTTAATAAGATTTGTAAATGTATCTATTAGTCTTAATAACCCAACTCCTATTAAGGGTAGAAATCAAATTTTATAATTTAAAAAAAATATATTTATTTATTTGTTTTAGTTGTACACAATGCCTTTATTCTTACGTGGTGCTGAGGATTGAACCTGGGTCACGCACATGCTAGGCGAGCGCTCTATCACTGAGCCACAACCCCAGCCCCAAATTTTATAATTTTTGTTATTTCTTATACCCCAAGCATATAATTCTTGGTTGGTTAACATTTTGTTTTAAAAAAGACTTACTTTTACTCCTCGAATTTAGTGAGAGAACACCAAGTTCAGACATTTATATAAAATATACATAAATGAGGAAATCCAGATTATTGAAAAATGCTTTGTAGAAAATATCAAACAATACCTATTCTACTTTTTTGTTTTGTTTGTTTGGTTTTGGTACCAGGGATTGAACTCAGGGGCACATGACCACTGAGCCACATCCCCAGCCCTTTTTTCGTATTTTATTTAGAGACAAGATCTCACTGAGTTGCTTAAAGCCTCGATTTTGCTGAGGCTAGCTTCGAACTCCAGATCCTCCTGCCTCAGCCTCCTGAGTGGCTGGAATTACAGGCCTGTGCTACTACATCCTGCGTATTCTACTTTTCTTGTCTACTCTGCGTTTCTTTTGTTTTTGAGAAAAACTGAAGTAAAGTAGCCTTTAAAAAATTGGATCCTGATCTGGAAAGTTTACTTTTCATACTTTATGTTTCCCATAATCAACTGGAGAAGCTTTGGGAACTCTAAGAAATTTATTTTAGGAGAATAATGAATCTAAGAAATTTCATAACAATTTATAGCCTCTTAAATTATTGACCTTTTAATATTATAATGAGTTGATTATTAAAGCTCATATCTGTATTTCAGTAAGTCAAAGACTTTGTTCTAAAGTCAAACTCATAATTTTTATTTAACTAATAATACCAAATTCATATAACTCTTTGAATTTTCTAATTCACTGACTTGATAATTGTTTAGCTTTTTGTTGTTTCTATTCAAAATCTATCCCAACATTTATTTATTTCATATACCTCACCATATATTAGATACGAATTTTATTTGTTTTGAATGTTTTTACTGACAATGATAGATACTTTGTGGGAAAGGTTGTTTTTAAATATTTAATTAATTTTCAAGTTGATTAAATTTGAGAGGAAATAACAGGACTTTAATCATTTCTATCTTTTGATGTAAGTATAAAAATGGTTTCTGTTTCATATAAATTGGAATTAATCAGTTTAATTTCAGGTTGCTAAATTCATTTTTTAATTTATAACATCATGTTAAGTTTATTTTTTTTCTTTTTATTGTTATTCTTTACATTTCTAGAAACTCATTCTTCAAATATAGATGAATATTTTTAACATAAATTTTGGAATTAAACCTTAAACATAAAATTGGAGTAAAAAGATTCATTTTGCCTTCTATTTTTCTTTGGGTTTATAGTCTTGATAAGAAAAAAATTTCCTTCACTTTAATGAGGAAATTACCTGTGAAGGAGTGTAGTTGTTTGCTTTTTTGTTCTTTTTCTTTTCTTGTTTTGGGGGGTAGGGTATTGGATAGCACTTATATTGCCATTACCATTTTTGTTTTAAGTATACATTTTATTTGCCCCTTTTACTTTCCTTCCTAAAATGGAGGCAGTAGATAAATTCATAATGACATTACTTGATAGACTTTAAAAATAACTTCTGGTTGAGAGACTAGTGTATATTAAAAGTTAAACGTTGATCTAAATTTTTAAGTGAGTACTAACACAGTTAAATTTTCATTATTTTACTGTATACAAAGACTTTCCAACTTAAAATCATAAGGTCTCAAGTGGTAAATACCAAAGCTGACTTCAACTTGGTTTTAAGCAATTTGACAGTGAGTGTTATTTTTGTATTGTTGTGTACCCACTGCTTAGCCTTTATTCTGTTTAATGGTTGTTTTGGTATTGGTTTAATGAGTGAATGAATGTTTCTATATTTGTTTATATAGATATATAGCAAAAATTGAAGTTGGAGATTCATGTAGTTTCTCTGTATGACCGTAATAATAACACTGCATGGTAGCTGCAGCTTTCCCTAGTTTACATTTGGCCCTCTGTATTTGTGGATTCTGTATCCATAGGGTCAATAAAACTATGGGTTGAAAATATTAGAGAAAAAATTGAGTTTATATTGAACATATACAGATTTTTTATGACATTTTCTCCTAAACAGTACATTCTAATAACTATCACAAATAATCTAGAGATGATTTAATATATGGGGATATGCATAGGTTATATGTAAATACTATGCCATTTTATGTAGGGGACTTGAGTATCTTTGGATTTTGGTGTCTGTGAGGGTCCTAGAACTAATCTCCTGTGGATACCAAGAGATGACTATGTTTTTTCCTTTAGTTCTAGATTGCTTTATCTTTACCTAATGTTACTTCCCCTCCTTCTTTTGACTCTAATACCAAACTGACCATAAAAATTATCTTGTATATCATAGACCTTGCATGAAAATGTGTTCAGTGAATGAATGACTAAAATATGCCCAAATGTAGACATTTTAAATTATGACTTTAATATTTAACATTTGCAATTTGAAAATATTGATAAATAAAATCTATTACATTTATCTTCAAAACTTAGATTATATTATTATTGTATGCCTTCTATTTTTCTTTCGGTTTATAGTCCTGATAGGAAAAACAGTTTTCTTCACTTTAATCAGGAAATTACCTGTGAAGGAGTGTACTTGTTTGATTTTTTTGTTTGTTCTTTTTCTTTTGTTGTTTTGGGTGGGGTAGGTATTAGATAGCACTTATATTGCCATTACCATTTTGTTGTAAGTATATGTTTTTTTATTTGCCCTTTACTTTCCCTCCTAAGATGGAGGCAGTAGATAAATCCATAATGACATTACTTGATAGACTTTAAAAATATTTTCTGATTGAAAGGCTAGTGTGCACTAAAAGTTAAAAAAAAAAAAAAAAAAAACAACGTTGATTTCTCTTCAGAAAGGATGATGGGGGATTTTATGGTTTTTGTAGGTTTGCAGTATGAATGGAATCTTCCCTCTATTTTTTACTCCTTAAACAAGTGAAGAGCTTAGGTTCTGGAAATAATTGTGGTATAATTATGGTTTGGTCTGTGACCCTAAGTAAGGTTATCTTAACTTTCTGATTCAGATTCCTCTTCTTTGAGCTACATTAAAGAGTTCTCAAGATAATGAGATGAAATATTAAACATAAGGTAATAAGACAATGATAAGACAGCCAATGAAGAGTGTATTATCAAATAATTTACTACTGTGAAAGCTTATCTGGAGATTAATATCACTTGGAGAAACCTGGGGAGCTAGTGAAAATAGTAAACCATTTGATAAGTAAGGAGCAGGGATAGTTTTACATCAGTTATTGATTGTAGGTGCTCTTGGTAGCATCAGTTCCCTGGCACTTCTGTTCTGCCACTTGGGTGGGGTTGGCAAAGCAGTGTCCACCAACAACAAAAAAGAAGCCCTCAATCAAAGTAATGCAATGCAGGTGCTGGCAGTTGGAACTCAGGCTTGTGTGTACTGGTTAAATTTGAGGTGACATGGGTGGGTCATTGGCAAGAGTCTACTAGTTATTTCTTATTTGCTTAGTAAATTCTCAGAATTCTGGCATTTCTTTTCTTTTGGGGAGTAATGATCAGTTATTTTTTTCTAGAGTGTGTATTGTAGAAACTTGCAGATTTTGATACAGTAATGTTTTGATCCTCCAAATTTGTAGAAAAGGAAGAAATATGTCTCCTGTGTATTCCAGGAACTCTGTCAATATCTTCCAAATCACATAATTCCCTCCCCCAAAGGTGGGGGGGAAATACCTCATCATTTTCCCAAATTGGTCTCCATATATTAAAATTTTCTTTGATTTTTTTTTTTAAGTTTAGGTATATAATTTGGTAGACTTGATAAATTCTTTAACAGATTAAGGTACTGACAAAGAAAGGAGATTGTTGATGTTTAGTTGTTGATGTTTTCTTAGAGCTGTTGGGTGACCTGGGCTGAAAGACAGGAAAGAACAAAGCAACTTTTTGTAGATCCACAGAAATGAATATTCAGGTTTGTTCCTGGTTTCCTATTTTGACCAATGGAAAGGAAAAAACAAAGAACAACAACAAAACTAAATAGTCAGGTGATCTAGTATTTCCTTTTGGGGTAAGTAGACAGATAACATTCCATAAATAGGTTGCAAACCAGAGTATTCTTGTATTTGTATAATGTAGAGTTTAGAAATTGTTTTGTAGTCATAAGTTTTATTTTATTTGTTTTACTTGCAAGGAGAACAGTGAAAAGGTTGAATAAAATACAATGCTAGAGAATTTGCAATATTATTTGAATGAAGAAACTTCCATTTGTGGGAGGAGAAGCAGAAGGGAAGAACTTCAGAACTATTTGGGAAATAGATTCACAGCTAAAAATGATATACTGTGCCATGTGGACATCTTTGAGGAAAGTAATATTTCAATTAAAATAAACTCATTTGTTTTTAAAAAGGCATTTTTTTTCCCAGGTAATTTTGTAATCTTAGTCAATGTTTACTGGATTTGCTTGATGTTGTAAAGTGAGTGAAAAACAGAGCTGGAATTTCAGCCTGGGTCTTCCAACTCCAGGTTTTTAGGATATACTACTGTATCTAAGTACTTTAGCTGGCTTAGGCTGAAGTTAGGGTTGACCAAAGCATTTTCAACATAGTATCTAAACTAAAGCCCAAAAAAAGTATTAATTTTGTTTCTTTCTACTGGCAAAGAAAAATGAAGGTATTACTATAAAGTTGGAATTTTTATTAAAAAAGCATGCCATTGTTTGTATGTATAAGAATTTCTTTAAACTTTGCTCTAAATCCCAACCTAGCCAACACATTTGAAGATGACTAAGTCAAGTAATTGTTTTGATTGCGTTGATTTTTCACATGATGAGAGAATTGGATAAATTCATCTTTTTGGAACATGTTTAAAAAACTCCATAGTTGATCATAGTAAACCTAATTTTCCTTGAGATCGCTAATAATAGGTATCATTTAAAAGCTCTGTATACCTTTAGTTTTAAAATAAACCATCTTCTTAGAAGAAATAAAATGATAGTTATGTCCTGTATTGGCAAATGGTTTAGTAAAGCCATTTTGGAGTGGTTATAAAAGTTATACTTTTATTTCTCAGGAAGAAATGATGACCCTTGTTTTCATAGTTTTTATGAAAGAGCACAGCTCAGGAGAGAGCTGTCAGTTAGATGATGGCATAGGAGATACAAGCCTTCATCCCACCCACCACAAAATAATATACAAAATAGTCATCTATACATGAATGAAAATAGCTTTGGGAGGACTCAAGGATCTAAATTAGAACCTGTAGCAACACAATAGAGGGAAAACAAATGAACAAAAAGCAATATAGGGCTCAGTTTGTGGCTCAGTGGTAGAGCGCTCGCCTAGCACGTGCAAGGCCCTGGGTATAATCCTCAGCACCACATAAGAATGAATAAAATAAAGGTATTGTGTCCAAGTACAACTAAAAAATAAATATTAAAAAAAAAGCAATATAACTTCACAGAATAGCTGGGGAGATTGGCATACCTGAGACATCTGGAGGGCTAGAAACTAAGAATAAAACCAGGGACTGTTCATATCAAGCATGTGGTGGGTGCCACTGTAGTCACCTATAGCCTTCCCTGTAGACTATACAGCACCATCTTTTATCACTAGGATAATTAACAGCCATTATCATTGAAGACCCTCTTCATGAAGCTCTCTCCTGAACTGTGCTCTTTTGTATAAACTATGAGGGGAGGGAGTTGATGTTGTTCTTCCTTGCCCAACAAGAAGATGGAGCTACTGTCATGGCCATATCAGGATTAGATCTGCCACTGTCCCAACCCCATACATGCTTTGTACTCTGGAACTTTAACAGCTTCTCATATGCCCAAATACTAGATCCTGACTCTATGGCCTTATGGCTATACCATGTGTACCCTTGCCTCAAACAACAGAGTCACTGATGTTGCAAGCTAGCCCCACCATATGCCTTGGAGACTAGGTTACTCTGTGTTCACCTGTGCTACAGAGATCGGTTTTGTTGCCACCCTGTGAGCACCTGTGCCTCTGACATCTGAGCCACCAGTACAGTGTGCTAGCCTACTCTTCATACCCCAGTACCTCTGTAGCTCCTTGTGTGTCTCTACTTCAGAAACCGACACCACTGTCACTGTGAGCACCCTGGGCCCTGGAGCAGTGCTTTCTTTGTGCTGTGGAAATTGATTCTGTTACCACAGTGAGTAGGCCTGTGATCCAGACCCCAGAGCCACTGTAGCTCTCCATGTACTGATGCTCTAGACCCCAGTTCCCTGGCTGTTTCATAAGCAGTCATGTCTTGTACACTGTTACCACTATGACTGTGGAAGGGTGCTTGCACCCCAGGCATATATGCCACCTAGGTCCCAGACCCTGACCTTCACACATGCTCATGTTCCATACCCTAGCTCTGTGGCAACTACTGCACAGATGCCACATGTCAGACATTGTTGTAAATGCTACTGCAAGTATGCCTACAAGCCATACCCAGTTCCAAAAGGGACCTCCTTGATTATGACCTCCCAGGTGAAAAAGATCCTTGTACCCACTGAAACCCATTTGTAGAGGAGAAGAGGTTCCTGGTGTGGTGACACATTCCTGTAATCCCAGAGACTTGGGAAGTTGAAGTAGGAGTATGATAAGTGTAAGGCCAGCCTTGGCAACTTAGTGAAACCCAGTCTCAAAATAAGAAAGGCTGGGGATGTAGCTCAGTGGTAAAGGACCCCTAGGTTCAATTCTCAATACCAGGAAAAAGGGGAAAAAAAAGGAAGAGATGACTGCTCCTTCAGATACAGAGACATCAATGCAAGGCAATAATAAACATGTAAAAAAAACAAAAAAGCATTATATCACTAAAGGAACACAATGATTTTCCAGTAACTGACCCCAAAAGAGAAAATATATGAATTGCTTGACATAGAATTCAAAATAATTGTTTTAATGAAGTTCAGCAAATTACAAGAGAACACGGTCAACTCAACAAAATCAAGAAAATTATACATGAATGAAACAAGAAATAAAAGAACCAAATAATTCTGGAGCTGAAAATTTCAGTGGAAAAGGAAAAAAATGCAAGAGAGCATCACCAGCAGAAGTGATTAAGCAGAAGAAAGAATCTGTGAACTCAAATGACAGATTATTTGAAAAAAATTCAGTCATAGGAGAAGGAAAAGCAATAAAGTCTGCAGTATTCATGGGACATGCTCAGTGGAGCAAAATTCACATTATCAGAAGAGAGAAGGAGTAGAAAATGTTTCTTAAGAAATTGTGACTGAAAACTTTCCAAATCTGGGGAACAACTACACATATAGAAAGATCAAAGTTCTCCAATTATATTCAAATAAAAGAAAACTACACCAAGACATAATATTGCTATTAAAAATCACAGATTCACTCTTGTAAACAGCAGGAGAAAATTCTTAACATAACTGCCAGGACTCTTTTTATCAAATGTCTCAGAAAATTTTCAGGTCAGGGGTGTAATAAATCAAGAATACTTTACCCAGCAAAGCTGTCTTTGAAAAATGGAGAGAGAAAACTTTCTCAGGCAAACAAAAACTGAAAATTCATCACCACTACACCTATCTTATAAGAAATGGTAATGGGAGTCTTTAAACTGAGTGAAAAGAATGCTAATTAGCAATATGAAAGTATAAATTTGCTAGCTAAAGTAAGTAATCATTTCAGAATACTTTAATACTATAATGTTGGTATGTAAATCACTTAAATCTTTAAAGGTTTAAAGAAAACTTAAAATACTAGCTACAGTAATTTGCTGTAGGGTACACAACATAAAAATGTAAATTGTGACATTAAAAACATGTAGTAGGGGTAGTAAATATGTAGTTTTTGTATGCAATTGAACTTACTGTGTGGTTTGGATATGATTAGAATGTGCCTACCAAAGATTCATATATTGAAAGCTTGGTTCCCAGTATGGTGATAAGGGATGGTGAGCTTTAAGAGATGGTGGCTAGTAGGAGGTCACTGGGGGGCTGCCCTTGGAAGGGGTTAAGTTGGTTCTCATGACACCTAGGGTGATTATAAAGAGCAATAGTTGATAGACCATCACTTGTCTCTCCGCTTCCCATCTCATCATTTGATTTCTCCCTCCCACCATGATGCCATCTGGCATGATGTGATAAAGCCAGGGGTGCCCTACTAGAGGCCAAGTTGAGGGACCTCCCAACTTTGGACTTTTAAAAGTTTCCAAAATTGTGAGCTAAATAAACTTTTTTTCTTTACAAAGGGCTAGCCTCATATATTTCACTAGAGCAAGTGTGGACTAGTACAGTTGTTATTAGCTTAAAATAGACTCATAATTATGAGATGTCTTTTTGTAAGTATAAAGGTAACCACAAAGCAAAAAACCTATAGTAGATACACAAAAGATAAAGATAAAATAATAAAAAAATCACACCACTAGAGAAAATCATCAGATCACAAGGAAAGATGGCAAGAGAAGATGAAAGAAACAAAGAATGTGTACTCACCCTCAGACCAGAATAAATAATGGCAGTAACAAATCTATACTTATCAAAAACTACCTTGAATGTAAATGAATTAAATTCTCCAACCAAAAGATGTACCATTGCTGAAAGGATTAAAAATAAAACAAGAAGCAATTTCATTCTTCCTATTAAGAGAGTCACTTCAGCTTTAAAGACACATGTAGACTGAAAGTGAAGGAATGAAAAATGGTATTTCATGCAAATGACAACTGGAAGAGAACAGAGAAACTATCCTTACATCAGAATAAATATACTTTAAGTAAAAACTCTAAAAAGAAACAACAGAAAGTTATTATATATTGGTAAATGGTCCAGTTTATCAGGAGAATATAAGATTGTAAATATATTTTTTACCAACATCATAGTACCTAAATTTATAAACCAAATATTAATAGATCTGATGAGTGAAATAAACTGTAGTACAATAATAACAGGGGACTTCAATACCCCACTTTCAACAACAGACAGAATTTCAGAATATTTTGTGTGTGTGTGCTGGGGGTTGAACACAGAGGTGCTTAACACATCCCCAGCCCTTTTTTTTTGAGACAGGGTCTTGCTAAGTTGATTAACATAATGAAGGACAAAAACCATATTATCTCAATAGATGCAAAAAAGCATTTAACAAAATTCAACATTCTTTCTTGATTAAAAAATACTGTTAATGAATTAAACATAGAAGGACTGTATCTCAGCATAATAAATGCCATATATGAGAAATTCACAGCTAATATCCTACTCAACAGAAAAACTTAAAAACTTTTCCTCTAAGATGAGGAGCAAGATAAGGATAACTTTTATCTTATTCTGTTCAGGTTGCTATAAGAAAATACCTGGGACTGGGAAATTTCTAAGGCACAGAGATTTTCCACTTATGTTTCTGGAGGCTGGGAAGTCCAAGATCAAGTCATCAGCAAATTCTATGGCTGGTGAGGTGGTGTTCTTTGCTTTATGGATTGGTACTTTCTAGATGTATCCTCACATGGTGGAAGGGGTAATCAAGCTGAAGCTCTGTTAGGCCCCCTTTATAAAGACGTTAATCATGTGATGGAGGGAAAGCCCAGTCACCAATCATCTCCCAATGAATCCACCTATTCAGGCCATCACATTGGGGATTAGGTACCAACATATAATTTTTGAGGGGACACAAACTATAGCACCTAGCCTTTCCAAATTAGCCAATATAGTACTGGAATTCCTAGCAGAGCAATTAGACAAGTAAAAAGACATTCGTGTGAAAAAGGAAGACTAAATTCTTTCATGTTTTGAAATGACATGATCTTATTTATAGAAAATTAGCCTAAAGACTGCATCAAAAAAACTGTTAGGAATGATAAATTCAGTAAAGTTGCCAGATACAGAGTTAACATAAAAATCAGTATTATTGGGGCTGGGGTTGGGGCTCAGCAGTAGAGCGCTCACCTAGCACGTGCATGGCCTGGGTTCGATCTTCAGCACCACGTAAAAATAAACACATTGTGTACAACTAAAACAAATAAATATTTTTTAAAAATCAGTGTTATTTCTATACACTAAAACTAAATTGTCTGAAAAAGTAATAAAAATATTCTATTCATAATAGCATCAAAACAAATAAAATGTGTAGGATTAAATTCAACCAAGGTGATGAAAGATCTATACACTGAAAACTATAAAACATTGATGAAAACTTTAAGGACAATATTGAGGAATATTGATGAAAACTTTGAGGAAAATAAATGGAGAGAGATGCTGTGTTCATTGATCAGAAGAATTAGTAAAATTGTCCACACTACCTGAAGCTCTCTGTAGATTCAATGCAGTCCTTATAATTCCAATAACATTTTTCACAGAAATAGAAAAAGAAATCTTACGGGTATGTAGCTCAGTTTTCAAGTGCTTATCTAACATGTATGGGACCCTATAGTTTGGTCCCAGCATTGCAAAACAGACAAAACAAAAAGAAGATAAAAATTTAAAATGTGTATACAACAGCACACACACACACACACAATTCCGAATAGAAAAAGCAGTCTTCAGCAAAAAGAACAAAGCTGGAGGCATGATACTACCTGATATCAAAATATATTGCAAAGGTGAAATAACCAAATCAGCATGGTACTGGCATTTAAAACAAACATATCTATCAGACTAAATAAACCTGTGCATTTATGCTCAATAAATGCATTGGGAGAATTGGATATCTACATGTAGAAGAATGAAATAGGATCCTTATATTACTCCATATCCTAAAATCAACTTAAAATGGATTAAAGACTTGAACTTAAGACCTGAAACTGTAAAACTCCTAGAAGAAAACAGAAAAAGCTCCTTGACACTGGTGTTGGCAAAGATTTTCTGGATATGTCCTTAAAAGCACAGACAACAAAAGCAAAAACACAGATGTAATTCCATCAAACTAAAAAGCTTCTGTACAGCAGAAGAAACTATCATCTGTGAATAGCCTACAGAATGGGAAAAAATATTTGTAAACCATACATCTGATAAGAGGTGTATGTCTTCCATGTATATGGAAGTCACACCACTCAATAGCAAACCACACTGTTAAAACATGGGTAAAGGACTCAAAATAGACTTCTCCAAAAAAGACATGCAAATAGTCAATGGACAAATGAAAAATAATATCACTAATCATCAGGAAAGTGCCTATTAAAAACACAACAAGATATTGTCACAACTAAAGAGAAAGTCTCAGTGTTATAAAAAGATCTAAAGAAAATGAAAATTCTGTAGACATACCTTCCTATATCTCAGTAAGTTGCTGGTTTATTGGTTTCAAGAATTGCTGTATATTCCATGATGTAAGATCTGAGGAGGCTGCAACACTAAAGACACTTTCTTGTGTTAGATAAGAAACTGGTGGTATTAGCTCAGTGGTAGGGCACTTGCCTAGAACTATGTGCAAGGCCCAGAGTTCTGTTCCCAGTAAGGAAAAAAAAAAAAATTGGTGAAAAGGCTATCTCTACATGATATTAATGTTTATTCAAGTGGTTTCTGGGCTGGGACTGTGGCTCAGCGGGTAGCTCACTTGCCTGGCATGTGTGAGACACTGGGTTCGATTCTCAGCACCACATGAATAAATAAAGGTCTATCAACAACTAAAAAAAATATAATATATATATATATATATACACACACACACACACACACACACACACACACACACATATATTTAAAAAACTGGTCTCTATTAAAACATTGTCTTCAAGGTCTCACATCAAAGGAAGAAGCATGATCCCCACCATATGAAAATTTTAAAAATGACTAGCTTAATTTAGGTATATATACCTTTGGAAACAGTGTTTCTGTAAGCATAAGATCAGTTTTAAAGCTCATGGGTTTTGCATTACCTGGCACTATTTTCACTGTAAGTACAGCTATTTTTATTTTGTGTAATATGAAGTTATTCTGGAATGCATATACTGTGTGGTGTTATAGCAAAAGTGTCTCTACTTAATTGTGTTGTAGTTGTAGTCATCTTTTTGAGTACCAAGGGTAGTTTTTTTTTTTTTTAAACATTTTTTAAATATTTATTTATTTGCTTTAGTTGTACACAATGTGTTTTATTTTCATGTGGTGCTGGGGATCAAACCCAGGCCGTGCACGTGCTAGACGAGCGAGCACTCTACCGCTGAGCCACAACCCCAGCCCCCCAAGGGTAGTTTTAATCATCTTTTATCCTTTTTCTTTTCAGGGCCTGTTTTAGTGTTTGGAAAAGCCACTACTAAAACTATTTGTGTGCCTTAGGAAAAGGTGTTCCTCTGAGCAGTTTTAGATTTGTAATTCCAGGGTTTAGAATACACTCTTGCTAGATTTTAGCCCTTCTTTCCCCCTTGATGAGGCATTATGCAAGGTTTAGTTTAGAAAACACGGCAAAATGTTTATTGAAGTGTTCATTTGGCAAATATTTTTTAATTAAAAATTTACTTGTAGTTGTCAGTGTTTGATATTATGCAATAATTTTATAACAACCAGTAAGACTGTTTAACAGACTATGAAGTTTCAAACACCGTTCTATGAAGAGAAGCAAGGCAATCACCAGAGAGTATATAAATACTCCCAAACATCTCCTTTTTTCTTTCTTTTCCTTTGGTTTAGGCCAGGGAGAAGAGGCAAGATGAATGGTAGAACAGTTTGCATGTCTGATATGTGAATTCATTTATACTGATACTGAGAATTTCAGTTTAGGCAGTTGACGGTAGATTCTGTCACATTTCTAAGCCAAATTGTATAAATATATCAAGTTGTGTTGTTCCTTTTCATTCATACTTCCTTTTAAGAACCCATTTAAGTTCTCAAATTGCCTTTGAACATACTAAACCTTACTCCTTAATATAGTTTATTTTCATGCCTAGAAATTTATTTTATTTTATGCTTTGATACTGGGATTGAACCCAGGGATACTTTACTACTAAGCTACATTACCAGCTGTTTTTACTTTTTGAGACAGGGTCTTGCTAAGCTGTAGAGGCTGGCCTCAAGCTTGCAATCCACTTGCTTCACCCTCCCAAGTCACAGGGAGTACAGGCATGTGCCACCACACCTGACCTTAATTTATTTTTTACTTTTGTTTTTTGTGTGCTTCATGAGTATCTATGTATGCGTTCAGCTGTGTAGAAGAATGTTAAAGTTATTAACATGTTAATAAGGCTTAATATTCCATTAATGGCAGCATTTTAAATGAGAAATTGTTAACCTAAATGATCCTAATGATGTGAAGTATTTTTGAAGGAGACGCTTATTAAGGTATATGCTAAGCTGTCATAGCAAGGAGATCTCAATATAAATAAATAGAATTTATTTTTCTCTCAGCTGTGAAGAATTAGATATACTTCACAGGATTCAACAGGGACCTATTGGCTTTGCTGTTCCTTAGAATGATGCTCACACCTGTTTTTGAAACAGAGTCACTGGTGCTTCATCTCATTTTCATACCCAGTCATTTTGAAGGGTATGTTCAATCAGTTTTAATGGCAAGACCTA
This sequence comes from Tamias sibiricus, assembly GCA_025594165.1. NCBI lineage: Eukaryota > Metazoa > Chordata > Mammalia > Rodentia > Sciuridae > Tamias > Tamias sibiricus. The sequence continues at coordinate 84,685,213 of CM046660.1, forward strand.
GAAGTTGCACACATTATTTTGGCTCACATCTTTTGTTGAGGACTTTGTCACATAGTCGTTCTCAACTGCAAATAAGGCTCTAGCCAGGCTGCCAAGGGCTTGGCCAAAACTCAATGGATTCTGTTATCAAAAAGTAAAGGGAGAATGAGTATGGTGGTGGGGGTGGAATAAGCAGTGTTGAAGTCTTCTTTGGCCACTCAAATATCCATTTACTCTTTTCTCATCATAGAATATACCAATCCTCAAAAATGATAACCCAAAATTATATTCAGTGGGTGGAATGGGCCTTTCTAGATCAGGTCCATGTGTGATTCATCATGATGAAATTGCCTATAAACTAATAGATATGTTTTATAACCTTTTTGACCTCTTGCTAAGTCTTGTATGATTGAATAGGGACAATAAAGCTACAATAAAAACTCTCATTGGGAAAGAGAATAGGAATACATGTGATAGTTTCTGGTTCTTACAATGGAAGACTTAATGATCTGACAGTAAACGTAAGGTTTTAGTAAGACCCTAATTTTGCTTTTTGAGGAAGCTCCCTGGTCCTTTGTCCTGCATAGTCTCCAACTTGTTCTTGGGGAATTATTCTTTATCTGTTACGCTTTGTGACTGTATCCGAAGTTGTTATTACAGTGTACCCTTATTGGAGGCTGTACTACATTCTTACCCTAATTTCCTGTTGGTACACATTTGTTTCCCAGGGAAAGTCTGTGTTAGTTTCATCGTTTTTGCTAATGGAGTTCCTTCAGAAATGTGTTTCCACACTTCCCTCTGTAATCAATTATATGTGAAAATATCACAGCCAAAGATCTCATTTGGTCAAGCCTACAGAATGTTAATTAACTAGTTATTTTTTTCAAACCATCCAACTTCCCCTCAATTAAATGGCAGTCTTAGTATAATAGCTACTGTGTACTTGCTTGAACATAGTTCAATAAAAGCAAGGTGAAAACGATTAAGTTGAACAGAAGTAATTTAATAACCTGCCCAAACAAAATTATCACCATCTAAGGAAAGACCACAAAATCCACACATTCAGCATTCATATTTATAGTGTGTATATTTGTGTGTATGTATACAGGACCAACTACTAGATATTTGTTTGCATATATATGCATATATTTGTTTATGTACATGGATATAAAATATATGTTTTTTACGTACACATGTATACATGTATATAAAATTTCCAACTACTATACTTGCAAAGAAGCAGGAGGAAAATCATCAGTTGAAATAGAACTGGAATGATAGAGATGATGAGGTAATTGGCAAAGATTTATTTATTGTAACCATGCTTAAGAACTTAAAAAGGAGGGCGGGAGTTGTGGCTCAGTGGCAGAGTGCTCGCCTCCCATGTTTGCGGCCCGGGTTCAATCCTCAGCACCACGTAACCATAAATGCATTGCATTGTGTACAACTGAAGTAAATAAATAAATATTTTTAAAAAAAGAACTTAAAAGGAAAACATGAACATAATGAGAAATCAAAGACACACTAAAGAGCCATTAAATTTTCAGAGGTGAAAATACAATATCAAAAATCAAAACTACTTTTACACTTAACTGGAAAATAGACATTCAGAAGGAGTGGCCAATAAATAAAAATTATTGCTGACGTCTTATCAGAAGTTATGTAAGCCAAAAAACAATTGAGTGATATAAAGTGCTGAAAGAAAAAAATTACCTCTAATTGTCTACCCATTGAAGTGATTTTCTTTTAAAGGCAAAATGGCATTTCCAAATAACTAGAAGCTGAGAAAAGTCATCAGTATACATGCACTAAAGAAAATTGAAAAGATGATCTTCAGGGTGAAGGAAAATCATACTTGGTGAAAACTTAGATCTGTACAAAGAAGAAATACTAAGAATATGTGTCTGGAATATAAAATTAAACCAGACATTTGTATCAAGAAGAAATCAGAAAAAAAAAAAAACCATAAAATGTTTGTGCTGAATGGTAATTAAAACATGCTATGCTATTTTTTAAAATGTTATTTGGCTACTAAATTACTGAAGTAGTGGTGATAGGAAAAGTTTAGCCCATAGGCCGGGCGTAGTGGTGCACGCTTGTAATCCTAGCACTTGGGAGGCTGAGGCAGGAGGATCACGAGTTCAAAGCCAGCCTCAGCAATGGCAAGGCACTTAGCAACTCAGTGAGACCCTGTCTCTAATAAAATACAAAGAAAGGGCTGGGGATGTGGCCCAGTGGTCAAGTGCCCCTGAGTTCAATCCCTGGTGCCCCCCCCCCCCAAAAAAAAAGTTGCCTATAAATGCTTATACTAGAAACAAAAAATATAAAGACTATGGTTTATTTTTCCTACTTAGGAAACTATAAAATCTATAGCAAATGAAACCAAAAACAAAAGGGAAAAATAGTACAAAATAGAAAATCAATGAATAATAAAACAGAAATGCAATGGATAAAATCAGGGAAACTCATAAACAGTTCTTTGAAAAGATTAATAAGCCAGGTGTGATGGCATACTCCTGTAATCCCAGCAACTGGAGAGGCTGAGGCAGGAGGATCACAAATTTGAGGCCAGCAAAAGCAACTTATTAGCAAAACCCTGTCTCAAAATAAAAAATAAAAAGGGCGGGAGATGTAGTTCAGTGGTAAAGTGCCCCTGGAATCCCCAGTACCAAAAGAAAAAAAAAATACAGCATTAATAGAATAATCAAGGCATATTATGAGCAGCTATGTGCCAATAAATTCAACTATTTATACCAAATAGGCTAATGACTTAAAAACACAAATTACCAAAACTGACAGAAGGAGAAATAGAAATTATTAGAATTCATAATTAAAATTTTTCTACAGAGGAATTCCAGACCCAGATGGCTTTACTTACTAATTTTATTGAAATTTAAGGAAAAAATAACTCCAATCCTGTAAACTCCTTCAAAAAACAGGAGGAAGCACTTCCACACTCTCTTAGTGAAGCCAAAATTAGCCTGATTCCAAAACTATACAATATAAAATATAAAACAATACAATATAAATACAGTATAATACTATACAATATAAAATATAAAACATCATGACCACACACATTTAAACCAGGAAGCAAGGTTGATTTAATATTAAAAAATCAAATAAAAGGGAAAAACAATATGTGATAATTTCTATAGATACTAAAAAAAATTGACAAGAATCAAACCAAGTTATAAGAATTGATGACAAACCAGAACTGAACACTTCTTCAATCTGATGCACATTAACAATCTACAGCCAACATATTTAATAACAAAAGTTTAATGACAAGAAGAATGTTTACTCATATGACTTGAAATTAACATATTAAACACTACAAGGAAACTATTAAAACTCATAAGAAGCCGGGCGCGGTGGCGCACGCCTGTAATCCTAGCACTTTGGGAGGCTGAGGCAGGAGGATCGCGAGTTCAAAGCCAGCCTCAGCAATGGCGAGGCACTTAGCAACTCAGTGAGACCCTGTCTCTAATAAAAAAAAAAAAAGGGCTGGGGATGTGGCTCAGTGGTCAAGTGCCTCTGAGTTCAATCCCTGGTACAAAAAAAAAAAAAAAAAAAAAAAAAAAAAAAAAAAAAAAACTCATAAGTGAATTTAGTAGGGCCATAGTATATAAGGTAAACATACAAAAATCAGTTTTTATTTCCATATACTAATATTCAAACAATTTATGAATATTATATATTAAAATAATATGAAATAACAAAGATAATTGTGTATGTGTGAGTGTGTGTTCCTAGGAATTGGACCCAGTGCACTCTACTTCCTGAGTTATGTCCTCAACCCTTTTCTTTTTTTTTTTTTTTTTTTGGTACCGGGGATTGAACTCAGGGGCACTTGACCACTGGGCCACATCCCCAACCCTTTTTTTTGTATTTTATTAGAAGCAGGGTCTCACTGAGTTACTAAGTGCCTCACCATTGCTGAGGCTGTCTTTGAACTCGCGATCCTCCTGCCTCAGCCTCCCAAAGTGCTGGGATTACAGGCGTGCGCCACCACGCCCGGCTTTTCTATTTTTTATTTGAGACAAGGTCGTGCTAAATTGAAGCCAGACTCCAATTTGTGATCCTCTGCCTTAGCTCCCCAGGATTATAGGCATGTTCTACTTCCTGGGATAGATTAATTTTTTAAAAAAAATTTGTAAATCCAATGTATATCTTTTTAAATATTTATTCATTTGTTTTAGTTGTACACAATGCCTTTTCTTTTTTTCTTTTTTTTTACCTATTTATCTTTTTTTTAATTTTATTTTTATAATTTTTAATATGTACAACTCATAGTGCATATATTTAGTATCTTTTTACATACAACTGTTTGTATACAAAGTATATTCGTACAATTCAGGTCTTCAATCATGCATTAAGGAAAATGATATCCTTCTCATTCAACCACCTTTTTTTTTCTTTTGTCCCCCTCCCTCCCCTCTTGCTCCCTCCCTAACCCTCCCTTCCCTTGACCATTCTAGTGTTCCTCTAATCCTCCTATGTACCCCCCCATCCAACAATACTTTGAAATAGCCTCCTTATATCAGAGAAAACGTTTGGTACTTGGATTTTTGAGACTGACTAACTTCACTTGGAAGACATAATGCCTTTTATTTTTAATAGGTGCTGAGGATCAAACCCAGGCCATGCACGTGCTAGGCGAGCACTCTACTGCTGAGCCACAACCCCAGCCCCTAGATTAACTTTTGAAAGCGTATAAAACATAACTGAGACAAACTAACAGTATATTAATACACAGAGAAATATAACATACTCACTTACTAGAAGACGGTGTTGTTAAGATGTCAACTCTCCATCAATAGATCTATAGATTCAATGCAATCCTAATAAAAATACTAGGTTTTTTTTTTTTGTTTGTTTCTTTTACTAGAAGTTGACAAGCTCATTGTCTTTCTTAGAATGGTTAAAACATTATTGAGCAAAAACAAAGATGGAAAATTTATACTTCTGGATTTTAAGAATTAAACTATAATGATAGTGTTGTATTGGCCTAAATTGTTGACACATAGGTGGGTGATAGATATCCCAAGGGTTGTGTGTGTATGAGCATGTGTATGTATACCACAAATATAATTTTCAGAAACAGTCTTTTGGCCAACAATGGTGTTATTCTATTGAAGGATAGTAGGTAAACAGAGCTATCAAAGGATAATAAGATCTTCTCAAACAATGGTTCAGAAACATGATATCCTATCTAAAAAGTCTACTCTGTACCCTTAACTTTGCATCCTACCCAGAAATTAACTTAAATTGGATCGTACATCTCAAAGTCAAAACTGTAAAACTTCTTGAAATTGTAGAAACTTGAGAAAATCCTTATGACTTTGTGTTAGGCAAAGTTTACTATCCACAAAACAAAATTTGATAAATTGGGTTACATCAAAATTAGAATCATTTGCTTCTCAAAAGACATTATTACAAAAATGTAAATAACTATAGACTGGGACAAAGTTTCCAATACATACAGTCTGATGCAGGACTTGTATCAATAATAATAAGAAAACAATTAAATGTGGGCAGAATAATTGCATAGGAATATTACCAAAGGAAAACATAATGCCTTGAGAAGTAAAGATGCATATGAAAAGATGATCTACATCAGGGACCAAACCTGGCCCACTCCCTGTTTTTAATAAATAAAGTTTTACTGGACCACAACCACACACACTCATCTATGTATCATTAAAGGCTGTTCTCATGCTATAACCGAAGAGTTGAGTAATTGTTACAGAGACCATGTGGCCCACAAAGCCTAAAATATTTACTATTTGCCTCTTTACAGAAAAAGTTTGCCAACCCCTGATCTAAAGGACCCTAATTCCAGGGAAGTTTGGCCCAATTTATTTTTTTTTAGGATAAACTTTACTTTTCCTGGAATTGTCATTTTTTACAACTGGATCTTTTGATTTTCAGTCATATTTTGAACATTCGTATTAATAAGTAGCAAAATCTGTTAAAGGAAAAATTAATTTATATATTTGTCTCTTTAATTCTTGGTAATTTAAGATGTGGTATTGGAAACCTTTAAACAGACTAGGTTCAAGATGTTAACAAGTATTTGATAATAAGAAAAATGGTACTCAAAACTACATAACCAGCTTGTACTTATTTCCTTCAGCAAGTTAAGTGGTGACTGCAAGTAAGCAAGGATGGGGTTTGAAGGCAAATGCTATCTTTGGGGGACTGACTGGTGGTCTCTCACTTCCCGGGTGGTGTCTACTCACAGATGTCTTTACCCTGATATTTACTAGAGGTAGGAACACCACCTTATGGTGAGCATGTAGTGGTTTGTGATCATTTCAGCATGGCCCAGAGACATGCAAGGAGTCAATGTTCATAGTGATCTGGCAGGCCAATCTTTATATGCTAATTGGAGTGTCTGGATATTCTATATACACCTCAAATCTTATAGGTTTGCTGTTGCATCAGCTATGTTGTGATTGGTTACACTGCAAGTTATATTAGCCATTGTATCACTGGTTATATAAGTTGCTACATAAAACATGTTTTGACTTTAGGGTACACCAGGTGTTAATCTGCTTTGAGCAAGTTAGCTACATACTTACCTGTTATATGTTTACAACCGTTATTTTTTTTTTTTTTGGTACCGGAGATTAAACTCAGGGGCACTCAACCACTGGGCCACATCCCCAGCCCTTTTTTGTATTTCATTAGAGACAGGGTCTCACTGAGTTGCTAAGTGCCTCGCCATGGCTGAGGCTGGCTTTGAACTCATTATCCTCCTGCCTCAGCCTCCCAAGTGCTGGATTACAGGAGAGCGCCACGCACCCGGCAACAATCGTATTTTTAAGAAAATCATTTTCAAGCAAGGGAATATTTTTTTGGTGGGAGAATTTATTTACTATTCTTTTTTTGTTTTTGTTTTTGTTTTGGTACCAGGGATTGAACTCAGGGGCACTTGACCACTGGGCCACATACCCAGCCCTTTTTTTTTTTTTTTTTTTTTTTTTTGTATTTTATTAGAGACAAGGTCTCACTGAATTGCTAAGTACCTCACCATTGCTGAGGCTGGCTTTGAACTGGCGATCCTCCTGCCTCAGCTTCCCAAATGCTGGGATTACAGGCCTGCACCACTGCGCCTGGCTATTTATTTACTATTCTTAAGCATAATGAACATATCTTATTCACTCCTATTTAAATGTGGGATAATTATCTTCTATAGAAACTTCATTTCAGCATGATTTGTTAGTATAAAGTATGAACATACAATTTAGTTTTGTAATATAATTTCAGTGTGAGAATATCTTTAACAGAAGTACAATAAGGAGAAATGAGACTGAGCAAAAAAGAAAAAAAAAATATATATTTTTTTGGCAGAGTTAGGGATATTGAACCCAGGGATGGTCCACCACTGAGCTACCTTCCCTTTTTTTTTTTTTTTTTTTTTTTTTGTACTCTGTATTGAACTCAGGGGCACTCCACCACTGAGCCACATCCCCAGCCCTTTTTTGTATTTTATTTAGAAACAGGGTCTCACTGAGTTGCTTAGGTCCTTGCTAAGTTGCTGAGGCTAGCTTTGAACTCATGATCCTCCTGCCCCAGCCTCCCAAGCCTCTGGAATTACAGGTATTTGCCGCTACACCCAGGCATTCCAATCCCTTTTTATTTTTTACTTTGAGACAAAGTCTAAATTGCCAAAGCTGCCTGGAATTTTCAGTCCTCCTGCCTTGGCCTTTCCAGTAGCTAAGATTGTATATATACGCCACCATGCCCGGCAGGAACAAAATTTAGTGAAAGAATATGTAAAATTATTTCTGATTTCCCCATGTTTACTTCCACACTATACTCTAGTAGGACTAGAGTATAGTAGGACTCTACCAACTTTAAAATGAACCTTGAATCCCTCCTCTTGTTTTTTGTCTCCTTTCGTTATCTCAGTCCAAACCATATTCATATTCAGTGTTTTAGTCCGAATAGGCATACTGAGTCGCAAATTATCCTCCAAATCACAGTGGTTTAACACAGTAGATGTTAATGGTGGCTTACATAAATAAAGTCCAGTGAGGTTTGGGTTATGATCTTCCTCTTACTATACAATGATAGCATGGTCTTAGAGATATACCATCTAGCTATACTACCTGCATTAGTGACTTAAAATTTTTTTATTTATTTTTTTGGTGCTGGGAATTGAACCTAGGGGTATTTACCACTGAGCTTTTTCCCAACCCCTTTTTATTCTCTATATTGAGGCAGGATTTTGTTAAATTGCTGAGGTTCTTGCTAAAGTATCAGGCTGGCCTCAAACTTGTGATCTTTCTGCCTGAGCCTCCTGAGTTGCTGAAATTACAGGTGTGTGCCACTGCCCAGCTGTGCTGGTTGGTTTTGAAGGTCCTCAGGTAGATTGAAAATGACAATGCCACTTTTGCTTACTGCCCATGGATCATTACTAGTCACATGGTTGCTACCTAAGTGCAGGAAAAAGTAGGAAATAGAGGGTAGCACATGAAATATTTGGAAATGAAATTTGTACCACAGATTATTAGTTACATTTTAGTTTTCTCATTTCCTCTCATCTCCTACTATAATGCTTTCTCCACCTAGTAGCCAGAGTGCTTAGAAAAAAATTTTGTTACTGCTTTACCAATACTTTCCAGTTTGCATTAAAATCGTAATACTTTACCATCACATGGGCAAAGTGCATGAGTGCATGTTATGACCCTTTCTTCCTCTCTAAATTTCACAATTGGTATTTAGTGTTAGTAAATATTATCTTTGAATATGAATTTTAAATAGGCATTCTCTTTTATTTTTTCTATATAAAAATGTGATATTTAGTATCAATTTATAAAATCACAGTAATAACTCTAAACTGATTAAATAATAATACCAAGAAAATTCTAATGGTTATGATATCTTCAGTCACATTATATACAACTAAAATCTTTTAAAAGTAATCTTCTGGAAATACCTACATAGTCCTGTTATAATTAATAAATTCTATATAGCAAAGTTGCAATAATTGCCTTCTGTTTGTCTGACAGCAAATGATCTCTAAAAATAAATGGTTTCTAATCCCCAGCACTGCCAAAAAAATTAAATATGTAAACAAGTAAATATTCTCTTTGGCTAAAGTTTATATAAAAGACATTTTCTTAGAGTTAAAAATGCATTTTTAAACTAATAAACTTTAGTTTTAGCCTAGTTTTAATTGACAGCAGAATTGAGTGAAAAGTTCAGTTCTCATATACCTGTGGTCCCCACAAATGTACAACTTCTTCCCATAATCAACCTCTGACACCAGAGTGGATTATACTAGTTATAATTTATATTGGCACATCATTATCTCTCAAAGTCCATAATTAACATGATTCACTTTTGGTGTTGTGCATTTGTGGGTTTTGGCAAAGACATTTTTATACAAGTGTTTTGTAAAGTTCATGTATTGCAATTAAGTAGTTAGTGCCTTTTGGTTATATCTTCTTTGTCAATGTGTATCTCTTAATTCAGACATGGACACATATCACTTATAATTCCAAATAATTATTTTCTAAGCAGGAAATGTTGACACACACCTGTAATCCCAGCAATTTGGGAGGCTGAGACAGGAGGATTGCAGGTTTGAAGCCAGCCTCAGCAATATATTGAGACCCTGTTTCAAAATAAAAAATAAAAAGGGATGGGGATGTAGCATGGTAAAGCACCCCTGGGTCAATAACCAGTACCAAATAATAACAATAATAATAATAAATTTAAGAAAGGAGCCAAATAATGTGGAAGTGTTTAGAATAATTTTTAATATCATAAACTATGGATTAGAACAGTGCCCTGTCCAAACACACACACACACACACACACACACACACACACACACACACACACGGAGGAGCTAGTATTCAATCTTTATTTTTAAATATGCACGCAAGAATGGCTCTATATAAATTTTGTGTGGTCTCGGGGTTGCAAATCTTGGGAATCAGATTTTTAACCAGCTGCTTAATAAATGTCTTAAGACCTATAATTTAGCATGTTTATTTGAAATGTAGCAAAGCATTTATATTTTTGATAATTTTTGTCAATTGATTTTAAGTAATTAGTTAATAGTGATGCCTGTTTTAGCAAATGAAAATTACATATAGTTAAATTGAGTACTTTACAGTTTGCTGCATGGATTTAAATCTAGTTAAAATAGCCTGTCCAATATTTGACGTTTACTTACATATAAAAACCTATGTAACATATTTTACCTGGCATTGATAGTGTCATTCATTTTCCTTTTCTTTGCTGGCCAACCCTATTTAAACCCTTTGCAGTAATAAACTATTACATTGCAGAGGGATTATCCTATTCTTGAGTACATAATATTGAATAAAAACGAGTATTCGTGGGATGGGAAGGTAAGGAAATTAATTCTTTGACAAGAAGTCAATCTTCCAGTCTCCCTTTATGTAATTGGATGTTTTGTAAAGGAAATTAGATTTCATGAGAGGACTAAAGGAAGTTATTACGCGTCTCTGTGAAATTTGACTGCTTTTGTGCTTTGAGTAACAGTGTTTGTCTTTGTTCACAGTAACTGTAGTACTGAATGGAAGTGGCTTGTAGACAGAGCAAGAGTTGGCAGCAGATGGACTTGGCTTCAAGCCCAGATTTCAGAGCTAGAATACAAAATTCAACAACTTACAGACGTTCACAGGCAAATCCGTGCCTCCAAGGTATTGTTTGTGTTTTTCCATTTTTGTTAAAAATTGTTACTGTTTTAGTTTCTACTCATTTCATTACACAAAATAAGTTTTACAAACTTTTGTAAGTGTAGCTAGATTATGTAAATATTTTTGATACATTAATTACTATAAAGCTAGCTTTGTAAAGCCTTTGCATTTAGTAATATCATATTATAAATATCATATTTGTTAGCAATATATAGTAATACTTTCTTAGCAATAGAGAACTTCTTTCTTGAATTTTAGTTAATAGAAATGATATACTTTTTTTCCAAAATTTTTTAGTGTGGCAAAATGCACCTATCAGACTTTACTATCTTAATCATTTTTCTGTGTACAGTTTAGTGGTATTAATTACATTAATAATATTAGGTATCCCAAAAAAGAATAAGTTTTTTCATCTTTTTTTTTTTTTTTTGTACCAGGGATTGAACTCAGAGGCACTCGACCACTGGGCCACATCCCCAGCCCTTTTTTTGGTTTTTATTAGAGACAGGGTCTCACTGAGTTGCTAAGTGCCTCACCATGGCTGAGGCTGGCTTTGAACTCGTGATCCTCCTGCCTCAGCCTCCCAAAGTGCTGGGATTACAGGCGTGCGCCACCGCGCCCGGCTTAGTTTTTTCATCTTTTAAAACTTAAGAATTTAGGGGCTAGGGTTGTGGCTCAGCGGTAGAGCGCTCGCCCTAGCACGTGCGAGACCCTGGGTTCGATCCTCAGTACCACATGAGAATAAATAAAGGTATTGTGTCCAACTACAACTAAAAATAAATAAATAAATATTAAAAAACAAAACAAAAACTAAGACTGTATACACATTAAACAACAACTATCCATTTCTCCCTTTTCTACCCCTGGCAACCATGTGTGTCTCATTTTGGCTATTCTGAGTACCTCATATGTGTGGAATCATAAAAGTATTTGCCTTTTTGTGACTGGTTTATTTCCTTTAGCATAACGTCTGCAAGAATCATTGTCATTGTAGCATATGTTGGGAATGCTTTCCTTTTTAAATCTTGAATAATATTCTTGTGTGCCTACACATTTTACTTACCCATTCACCTACTGATGGACACTTGTGTTGCTTCCACGTTTTAATTATAGTAAGTATGCTACAAACATGGGTGTAAAAGTATCTCTTTGAAGCCCTGCTTTCTGTTATTCAGAATTGCTGAATCGTATAGTAATTCTATTTTTAATTTTTTGCAGAACCACCATGCAGTTTTCCACAGTGCCTTTATCAGTATACATCCCTACCAACAGTGCACAGTGGTTCCAGTTTCTCCAAATCATCACCAACATTTATTTTCTATTTTTTTGGTGTGTTTTGTTTTTAATACGAAACACCATAAAGGATGTGAGGTGATATCCCATTATAGTTTTGGTTTTCATTTTATAAATGATGTTTACATTTTTATATGCTTATTGGCCATTTGTGTATGTTCTTTAGAGAAAAATTTAAGTCCTTTGGCCATTTTGAATGGGAATGTTCATTTTTAGTTGTTGAGATTTACGAGTTCTATAGATATATTTTGGCTATTAATTACCTATCCAAATGTGATTTGCAAATATTTTCTCCCATTCTGTGGTTGTCTTTGTACTCTGTTTTTTTTGTTTGCTTGTTTGGTTTGGGGCCTTTTTTTTTTTTTTTCCTGTGTTAGAAATTGAACCTAGGGGTACTTTACCACTGAACTACATCCCCAGCCCTTTTTATTAGTTTGAGACAGAGTCCTGCTGAGTTGCTTAGGGCCTCACTAAATTGCTGAGGTTGGCCTCAAACTTGTACTCTTCCTGCTTCGGCCTTCCATGTTGCTAGGATTACAGGCTTGTACCACCATGCCCACCCAATCTATCGTTTTACTCCGTTGATATACTTTTGATGCCCAAATTTTTAAGTTTTTAAATCAAGTCCAGTTTGTCTATTTTTCCTATTTTTACCTGTGGCTTAGGTGTAGTAGCTAATAAATTATTACCAAATCAAATGTCATGAAGATTTTCCCTGTTTTCTTCTAGGAGTTGTATAGTTTTAGGTCTTTAATCCATTTTCAGTTAATTTTTATAGGTGGTGTTAGGTAAGGGTCCAACTTCATTCTTTTGTGTATGGATATCCAGTTTTCCCAGGGCCACTGGATGAAAACAGTTCTTTCCCCATTGAAGGGTCTTGGAAACTTTGTCAAAAATTATTTGACCATATATGCAAATATACAGTTTGTGGGTTCCCTATTCTTTTCCTTTGGTCTACATCTCTGCCTTTATGCCACTACTACACTGTTTGATTGCCATAGTAGTTTTTGAAATCAGGAAATGTGAATCTTCCATCTTTGTTGGCTATTGGGGGGGGGGGGATCTGTTGGGATTTATGTGAAGTTTAGAATTTTTGTTTCCTGTAAAAATGCTGTAGGATTTTTATAAGGATTGTATTGAATCTAATGATCACATTGGGTAATATCAACATCTTAAAATATTGTCTTTCAGTGTATGAAAATGGGATGTTTCAATTTCTAATTTATTTTAGTAATGTTTTGTAGTTTTCCTTGTACAAGTTTTTTTACCTCCTTGGTTAAAAATTTTATTATCTTGCCAGGTGCGGTGGCACATGCCTGTAATCCCGGCATTTGGGAGGCTGAGGCAGGAGGATCTTGAGTTCAAAGCCAGCCTCAGCAATGGCGAGGCACTTAGCAACTCAATGAGACCTCGTCTCTAAATAAAATACAAAAAAGGGCTGGGGATGTGGCCCAGTGGTTGAGTGCTCCTGAGTTCAATCCCTGGTACCAAAAAAAAAAAAAAAAAAGTCATTTTTTTTCTTTTTAATATTGTAAATGGAGTTGGTTTTATAATTTTCTTTTCAGGTTATTCATTGTTACTATATAAAATGTAACTGATTTTCATTTGTTGACTTTTTAGGCTTCTATTTTGCTGAACTGATTTATAAATTCTGACAGGTTTTTATTGTGGAATTTTTAGGATTTTCTAGTAAGATCACATCATCTGAAAACTGATCATTTTACTTTCTTTATTTACAATTTTGATGCCATTTATTTCTTGTCCAATTACCCTAACTAGAACATCTAGTACTATGTTGAATAGAAGTGGTATTAGATTCTCCCTTAATTGTGAAGCAGTAAAGCCATCAAGTTCACAGCTTTTCTTTGTTAGGAGATTTTTGATTACTCAGTCTCCTTACTAGTTATAAATCTATTCAAAGTAAAATGAACTGGTTACTGTTTCCCTTTTTATAATTCCTTTATTTGTAAAGTTAGGTTGTTGATTTGAGATTTTTGTTCTTTCTTAAAAAATGTGTTTGCTGCTATAAATTTCCCCCTTAGCACTACTTGCACTGTATTCCATAAGCTTGGTGTGTTGCATTTTCATTTTCATTCATCTGTAAGTATTTTCTATTTTCCCTTGTGATTTTTTTCTTCGATCAATTGGTTGTTTAAGTGTATATTCTATATTTTCTACAAAATTTTTTAATTTTCTAGTTTTTCTTCTGTTATTTTGACTTATAGTTGGAAAATATGCTTTTAATGATGTCTTTCTTTTGAACATATTGTCTGTCCTGGAAAATGTCCCATGTTTAATAGAGAAGAATCTATATGCTGTTATTGGGTGGAGTTCTATATATGTCTGTTGAATTCAGTTGACTTATTGTATTGTTTAAGTCCATGGACTTAATTCTGTCCTTTACTAAGAAGTAGGTGATAGAAATCTCCAGCCATAGAACTTTTTATTTCTCCCTTTAATTCTGTTAGTTTTATTTTATACATTTTGATAGTCTATTATTAATTGTATAAATGTTTATAATTGATATCTTATTATATTGTATTTTATTAATATATTATGCCCTTTATGTCTCCATTTTTTTAACTTAGTCTCTTTCGGCAGATATTAGTATAGCCACCCCTGCTCTCTTTTTGTTACTCTTTGCATACATATTCCTGAAGTATTCCATTTAATAGTTTCAGACCATGGTTGACTATGGGTAACTAAAATTGCTAAAAGCAAAACCAAAGATAAGTGGAGACTACTATATAGAATTCTTGGTGGAAAGATTTTTGTTGTTTCTTTTTTTTAGCACTTTGAATATTTTGCCCCACTGCTTTCTGGCTTACAGTTTCTGCTAATATTCTGTTGATGATATTATTGATAATCCCTTGTATAAGTTGCTTATTTCTTGTTGCTTTCAAGATTCCCTTTTTGTTTTTGTGTTTCACTAGTTTGATAATAATTTACTTCTGTGTGGATTTCTTTGATTTCATCTTACTTAGAGGTTGTTAATAGCTAGGTATTCATGTCTTTCCTCAAATTTGGGAAGTTTTTGAAAAATTAATTAATTAGTTCTAATTAGTTATATATGATGGAAGAATGCCTTTCAATTCACAGTACACAAAAGGAGCACAATATTTCATGTCTCTGGTTGTACACAAAGTAGAGTCTTCATACATTCGTGTCTTCATACATGTACCTAGGATAATGGTGTCCATCTCATTCCACAATATTTCCTCCCCCCTTACCCCCTCTCCCTCCCCTTTTGCCCTGTCCAAAGTTCTTCCATTCCTCCCATGCTCCTCCCCCACCCATTATGGATCAGCATCCACTTATCAGAGAAAACATTCAGCCTCTGGTTTTTTGGGATTGGCTTACTTCACTTAGCATCATATTTCTAACTCCATCTATTTACCTGCAAATGCCATGATTTTATTCTCTTTTAAATGCAGAGTAATATTCCATTGTGTATATATACCACAGTTTCTTTATTCATCTATTGAAGGGCATCTAGGTTCATTCCACAATTTAGCTATTGTGAATTGTGCTGCTATAAACATTAATGTGTCTATGTCACTGTAGTATGATGATTTTAAGCCCTCTGGGTGTATGCTGAGGAGTTGGATAGCTGGGTCAAATGGTGGTTCCATTTCCAGTTTTCCAAGGAATCTCTATACTGCTTTCTATACTGGCTGCACCAATTTGCAGTCTCACCAGCAATGTAAGAGTGTGCCTTTTTCTCCACATCCTCACCAACACTTATTGTTGCTTATATTCTTAATAACTGCCATTCTGACTGGAGTGAGATGAAATCTTAGAGTAGTTTTTATTTGCATTTCTGTAATTGCTAGAGATGTTGAACATTTTTTTATATATTTGTTGATCAATTGTATATCTTCTTCTGAGAAATGTCTGTTCAGTTCCTTAGCCCATTTACTGATTGGCTTATTGGTTTGTGGATGTTAAGTTTTTTGAGTTCTTTATATATCCTGGAGGTAAGTGCTCTATCTGTGGGTGTGGTAAAAATTTGCTCCCAAAATGGAGGCTCTCTTTTCATGACATTGTTTGTTTCTTTTGCTGAGAAGAAGCTTTTCAGTTTGAATCCCTCCCATTTATTGATTCTTGATTTTATTTCTTATGATTTAGGAGTCTTGTTAAGGAAGTATGGGCCTAATCCGACACAATGAAGATTTGGGCCTACTTTTTCCTCTATTAGGCGCAGGGTCTCTTGTCTTCCTAGGTCCTTGATCTACTTTGAGTTGAGTTTTGTGCATGGTGAGAGATAGGGGTTTAGTTTGATTTTGTTGCATATGGATTTCCAGTTTTCCCAGCACCTATCTATCTATCTATCTATATTGCATATATAGAGCACAATTTTTCAAGTCACTGGTTCTATACAAAGTATTTTCACACCATTCTTTTCTTCATAAATGTACTTAGGGTAATGATGTCTAACTCATTACACTGTCATTCCTATCCCTTTTCACCCTCCCTTCCTCTCCCTCTCCTTTGAATCTATTTAAAGTTCCTCCATTCCTCCCATGCTCCCCCTCCACTTGCCATTACAAGTCAGCATCCTCATATCAAATAAATCATTAGCCCTTTGGTTTTTTTGGATTGGCTTACTTCACTTAGCATTACTTTCTCTAACTCCATCCATTTACCTGCAAATGCCATGATTTTATTCTCTTTTAATGCTGAGTAATGTTCCTTTGTGTATATGTAACAAAGTTTCCCTATCCATCTACTGAAGGGCATCTGAGTTGGTTCCACAATGTAGCTATTGTGAATTGTGCTGCTATAAACATTGATGTGGCTGTGTCCCTGTAGTATGCTGTTTTTAAGTCCTTTGGCTATGAACTGAGGAGTAGAATAGCTGGGTCAAATGATGATTCCATTCCAAGTTTTCCAAGGAATCTCCATACTGCTTTCCAAATTGGCTACACCAATGTGCAGTCCCACCAACAATGTATGAGTGTGCCTTTTCCCCCATATCTTCGCCAACACTTTTTTTTTTTTTTTGGTACCAGGAATTGTACTCAGGGGCCACATCCCCAGCCCGTTTTTGTATTTTATTAGAGACAGGGTCTCACTGAGTTCTTTAGCGCCTCGCTTTTGCTGAGGCTGGCTTTGAACTCATGATCCTCTTGCTTCAGCCTCCCAAGTACTGGGATTACATGTGTGCACCACCGCGCCCGGCTCTTCGCCAACACTTTTTGTTTGTATTTTTGATAGCTGCCATTCTAACTGGAGTAAGATGAAATCTTAGATTAGTTTTGACTTGCATTTCTCTAATTGCTATAGATGTTGAATATTTTTTCATACATTTGTTGATTGATTGTATATTCTCTTCTGAGAAGTGTCTGTTCAATTCCTTGGCCCATTTATTGATTGGATTATCTGCGTTTTTATTTATTTATTCTTTTGGCTGCTAAAAATTGCTTTGTGGCATAATATAAGATCTGTGTTAGAGAAGGATCCATGTGCTTCTAAGAAGAAAGTGTATTCACTTATTGATGGATAATATACTCTATATATGTCAGTTAAGTCCCAGTTTGATTGTACTATTTTTAAAAAATATTTATTTATTTGCTTTTAGTTGTACACAATGCGTTTATTTTGACGTGGTGCTGAGGATTGAACCCCGGGCCACGCACGTGCTAGGCGAGTCCTCTACCACTGAGCCACAATCCCAGCCCCTGATTGAACTATTAAGTTCTTTAGTTTCTTTGTTTAGCTTTTGTTTGGAAGATCTATCCAGTGGTGAAAGTTGTGTGTTAAAGTCACCCAGAATTATTGTGTTGTGGTCTGTTTGACTCTTGAAATTGAGAATACTTTGATTGATGAACATAGATGATCCATTGTTTGGGGCATATATATTGATAACTGTTATGTTTTGTTGATGTATGGTTCCCTTAAGCAGTTTGAAATGTCCATCTTTATTTCTTTTGATTAACTTTGGCTTGAAGTCTACTTTATTTGATATGAGGATGGAAACCCCTAGTAGCTTACATAGACCATGTGAATG
Source organism: Tamias sibiricus (assembly GCA_025594165.1). NCBI lineage: Eukaryota > Metazoa > Chordata > Mammalia > Rodentia > Sciuridae > Tamias > Tamias sibiricus. The sequence goes on from CM046660.1 coordinate 84,703,183, forward strand.
GTATATTTTATCTCAACATTCCACCGTCAGTCTGTGGGCATCTTTTCCTATGAGATGAGTCTCTTGAAGGCAGCATATAGTTGGTCCTTTTTTTTTTTTTTTTTTTTTTTTTTTTTTTAAATCCAATCTACCAGCCTATGTCTTTTGATTGGTGAGTTTAGGCCATTAACATTCAGGGTTATTATTGAAACATGATTTGTATTACCAGTCATTTTTGTTTAGTTTTGGTATTTAGCTTGACTTGGTTTCTCCTTTGGTTGGATTTTCCTTTATTGTAGTTATTCCCTTTGCAGATTTTCATTGCTGGTTTTCATTTCCTCCTCTTGGAATATTTTGCCAAGAATGTTCTGTAATGCAGGCTTTCTTGTGAATTCTTTTAGCTTTTGTTTATCATGGAAGGTTTTTATTTCATCATGAAATCTGAAGTTTAATTTTACTGGATATAAGATTCTTGGTTGGCATCCATTATCTTTTAGAGCCTGGTATATGTTCCTCCAGGATCTCCTGGATTTGAGAGTCTGGGTTGAAAAATATGCTGAGATCTGTATTGGTCTTCCCTTATAGGTAATCTGATTTTTCTCTCTTGTGGCCTTTAAAATTCTATCCTTATTCTGTATGCTAGGAATTTTCATTATGATGTGTCTTGGTGTAGATCTGTTGTAATTTTGTATATTTGGTGACCTATAGGCCTCTTATAGTTGATTTTCCGATTCATTCTTCATGCTTGGGAAATTTTCTGATATTATTTCATTGAGGAGATTGTGCGTTCCTTTGGTTTGAATCTCTGAACCTTCCTGTATTCCAATACATCTTAAATTTGGCTTTTTGATGGTATCCCATAATTCTTGGATATTCTGTTCATGGTTTCTTGCCATTTTCACTGTGAGGTCAACTTTATTTTCAGATTGTATATTTTGTCTGCATTGTCTGAGGTCCTGTCTTCCAAGTGATCTAGTCTTTTGGTGATGCTGTCTATTGAGTTTTTAAAATGGCTTATTGTTTCTTTCATTTCAAGGATTTCTGTTTGTTTTCAGAATCTCTTACAACCTGTATTTGCTTTCTTATCTCTTTGTTGGTGTGATCAATGGTCGCCTATATTTGATCTCTTATCTCTTTGTTGAAGAGATTGATTTTTGCCTGTATCTGCTCACTTAGGTTGTTCTTTAATTCCCAAATCATTTTATTTATGTATATTCATAACTCCTTCTCTGACATTTCATCTATTGTGCTATCTATGGATTCTATTTTTGTAGTATCTTGGTTTGTTTGGGGCATTTTCCTGCCTTGTTTTTTCATGATGTCTGTGTGTGTCTTCCTCTCTTGCAGTGTAGATCCCAGGTATTATGGCTTCTGCCCTTTTGTCTTATAGTGTCCCTACAGGTCACCAATACCTCACTTTTAAGGGAGAGATCAATATTACAGCATTCAATGTACCCAACGTGTAGCCATATATCAGTTAGCTTCTATTTTTACATTTACAGTTTTGTCACTATAATCAGAAATGATGAGATCGGTTATCTTCTACCATATAGTCAATAGGTTTGTGTAATGGTTTACAGTTTCTAATGGTAGAAGTAGGGACTGGAGTGTTGGCTGAGGTGTTTATGAGTTAGGATGTAAGAAAGTAGAGGTATTAGATTATTTGACTAGTGAGAGGGTAATCATAAGAAGTTGGCTGTTAGTAGGAGAAACAAGAGATAGGCATCCCCATGCAAGACTCCTTGTTACTTCAACAACAGGATAACTGTTAGCACCTCTAGTGGAGAAACCGCTGATACAGCCAGGCCCACATGGACCTTGGTGATACCTTACCAGGTCCTTATTGTTGATTGAAGCAGTGCTATCCCAGTTTCGTGGCAGTGGCAGCCTCAAGCCTATAATTATCCTGATGTTGGGCTATGTAGCCACACTTTGGTGAGTAAGGAACCCCAGTGTACAGTGTCCCTCCTGGTCACGGTCCGGGGTGGGCCTGCCTCTCCAGATCTCCTCCAGGCCGTGGTGCACTATCTTTTAAATATGTTTTGTATTTGATTTGCCAGAATTTTATTGAGAAATTTTGCATCTATGTTCATTAGAGATATTGGTCTGAAGTTTTTTTTTTTTTCCTTGATATGTCTTTGTCTGGTTTTGGAATCAGGGTGGTATTGGCCTCATAGAATGAGTTTGGAAGTGTTCCTTCTTTTTCTATTTCATGGAATTTGAGGAAAATTGGCATTTCTTCTCTGAAGGTCTTGTAGAACTCAGCTTTGATTCTGTCTGGTCCTGGGCTTTTCTTGGTTGGTAGGCATTTGATGGTGTCTTCTATTTCATTGCTTGAAATTGATCTGTTTAACGTGTATATATCGTCCTGATTGAGTTTGGGTAAATAATATGACTCTACAAATTTGTTGATGTTTTCAATATTTTCTATTTTATTGGAGTACAGATTTTCAAAATAGTTTCTAATTTTCTTCTGTATTTCCGTGGTGTCCGTTGTGATATTTCCTTTTCATCACAGATTTTAGTAATTTGAGTTTTCTGTCTTCTTCTCTTTATACCCTTCCCCAATCCCCTCTGTCTCCCCACTGTGAATGCCCCAGGAAACCTCAGATATATTTTCTGTAAGTATAAACCATATTTGTATTTTTTGTAGTTTTTTATAACAACTGGACTCATAATACACATTATTTGTTTGAAAATGGCATAACATTTTGGGATTCATGATTTTGTATGCATTAATATTTTATCCTTAGTGTATAGTATTCTATTTTATGGATATTTACCAGTTTGTTAATTTATCTACTCATTAGCATTTGGGTTGTTTACAGTTTTGAGCAAACTTCTGGTTTGTGGTGACTTTTGGCTCTTGTATGTATGGATTAACTCCTCTTGTTTATTTATTGTTGTGAGATTATCATTAAGAGTTGTGCTCCTTTGTAGGAATCCCAATTAGCTCCTTTGTAGCTAGACATACCAGGCTAGAAGGTGTTTCTCACTTTATCATACAATGAGTCAATGCTAGTAAATAAATATTTTTGAAGTTTTTGAATAGCTATACATTTTATTTTTCTTGATAAAATAAAGGTAGAATTATTGGTTCATATGGAAATAGATTTAAATGTTTTAAGAAAACTGCTAAACTGTTTTGAAAGTGGTTATAATGTTCTTCACTGTTGCCAATAAGGTATGAATATTTCCTTTCACACATGGCACTGTTAGTCTTACATTTTTGTCATCTTGATGAACGTATATGGTATCTCTTTAGTTTTATTGATTATATTTTTTCCTGATGACTAATGATGGAGAGGATTTTTAAATTCTTCTAACACCCTTCATTTACTGTTTTTTTGTGAGGTATTTGTTTAAATCTTTTGCTCATCTTTTAACTGAGTTGTAATCCACTTATTATAGAGTCATCAGAGTACTTTGTATATTTTGAACACATATCATTTGTCAGACATATATTTTCTTCCACTTTATGGCTTCCCTTTCCATTTCCTTAATTGTGTCTTTCATAGGCAGAGTTTTTAATTGGAACACAATCCAGTCTATCAGTTATTTTGTTTTATTTTTTGTGCTGTGTCCTAAGACACAAAGGTAACAAAGGTAGCAAATATTTTTCTTTATTTTTTTTTCCTAAAGTATCTTTAAAGTTTTGGTTTTATTCATAGGTCCATGATTGGTTTGAGTTAATTTTAATGTATGTTTAGAGTGAAGAGAGCCTAAATACATCACAACAGAAGAATTTCTGATTGATTTTCTAAATTGATATCTGGATGATTCATCACCATTCCCTAAAAAATACCATATTGCCTCATTTTATTAACTTTTTATCTTTGTAAAAAATCAATTATCCATATATGTATGGGTTTGTTTCTATATGTTTTATTTTTTTCCATTGATTTTTTTTTTAACCTGGCTTCCCATCACCATGTCAACATTACACTGTCTTGACAGTTTTGTAATAAACCTTGATATTAGATAGTATAAGCTCTCCAACTTTGTTCTTCTTTTTTTCAAAATCATTTTGGTGATTAGATCTTTCATTTACATAGAAATTTTAGTATTAACTTGTTATTTTATACAAAGTTTTATTCTGGTATTTTATTTCAGATTGTGTTCAATGTATAGATATATTTAGGGAGAATTTACATTTTACCAATATGGAATCTTGGAGTCAATGAACATGTATTATTTCCATTTATTTAGATCTTTAATTTTTGTTAGCAATATTTTGTGGTTTTCAGTGTATAGGTTTTTTACTTTATTTTTTTTCACTTTCCTAACCTTCATTACCAGATTATAAAAATAAAGTTGATTTCTGAATGTTGGTCTTTCTAAACTCTTGTTAGACCTGTTGGCCTTTATATAAGTTACTTAGAGTTTCTCACTCCAAGAAAACTCAGGACTATGTAATGTATGAATAAGATAATGACATCTTTGTCTTTTTAAAATTTCTTTTTCTTCCTTTATTGTATAGGCTAGGACCTTTGGCTTAATTCTGAATAAAAATGATGAGTGAAACACTTTTTGTCTTTTAACTATCTCTGTCTTTGTCTTTCTCCATTTTATTTATTCAGTGTCCAATAGATAAACTCATGTTTCATGTTTCATGTTCAGTATTCTACCTTGATCTTAACATTGCCTATATATATATATATATATATATATATATATATATATATATATATATATACACACACACACACACACACACACACACACTGGGGATTAAACCCATGGCCTAGCACGTGTTAGGCAATTCTGCCACTGAGCTATATCCCCATCTCTTTATAAATTTTGAGATAACATCTTACTATGTCATCCAGGCTAGCCTCAAGTTTGTAGCCCTCTTGCCTCAGTCTCTGAGTAGCTGAGATTATAGTCATATACTACCACACCCAGCTTAATATATTACTTTTGGTATTACTTAATATATTACATAACAACAGTAAGTTATAATCAAGTGTTTAAAATACATGAGGAACTATTTTAATAAATTTACATGTATTATTTCATTTAAAATTCACAAGACCTTAATTATTGGTAAGCATGAAGTTCATTTTTACAAATATGGGTATTAGGAACAAAGAAAAAGTACCTTACTTGAGGTCAAAAATCTTAAAATAAGTTACAGAGTTTTCCCTTACATGATAAATAGCTGTAATATAAGGGAGAAAATAAACATAACAAGTATGATTATCGTGCTGTGGGACTAATGATGAAGGAAAAGTCCTGGAGATGGACTTGAATGTTTGGTTGAGGAATTAATTGATCAGATTATATTTAAAGCACTTCTCTAGGATTATAATCCAGTAAAGAATATATATTTCTTAGGGCTGGGGAGATAGCTTAGTGATAAAATACCTGCCTAGCATGCATGAGGCCCCGAGTTCAATCCCCACATGAAAAGCAAACAACAGTAAAAAATGATATTTAAAAACATATATATGCATATTTCTGATTTCAATAATGTCATGATAACATAGTACATGATACATCAGTGAAGAAAGAGGGTGTGGTAGGGAAATGTTTTCTAGCAGTTCTAATATGTAATCAAGATGAGAATAGAGTAATGTATAATAGTAACTATGGAGGTAAACATCAAGATAAAAGAAAATTACCAGAGAGATTTTATGTGGGGATAGAGACAGAAGCCACATATTCTCAAAGACCATTTCAAGCTTTGAGTCTAATGATCACTTAGGATGTATGTTTTTGAAGAATAAGATGACCCTTGTGGTGCCTTTTCAAATCATACTGTGACAGTTACCAAAATTCTTCCCTCACCTCTGTCCTGCACAAACACATACCACAGACATAGGAAAATATTGGTCAATGGTTATGTTTTCAATACACCCCCAAGTGATTAGAATTTTAATCCTTCTCTTCCCTTAGTTATTTATCTGCAATTTCCTAAAAAAGGAGAAAAGTGGTTAATTTATAGGAAATTTGATAAAATGAAACTTTTCATAGATTGGCAAATTTTATTAGACATTTATGTTGAGATATTTTAAAGAAGTTGGAAATAAGATATTAGAGAAATTAGATCTCTAAGAAGATATAGATTTGGAGTTATTTCAATAGAAATGGCAATTAAATCTAATGTTGTGTTGAAAAAAATTTAAATAAGATTTATTCTTTTCTCCTTTCTTTTTAATTTTCATCCCTCTCTTTTTCCCTTCTTTCCTTTCACACATAGTTAGGTATCTAACATGTGCTTAGGATACACAGTGGTAAATAAAAACTTGCAGAGTTATCACATTTTTTAGGACTTCAGTTTAATGGGGATAAAAATTAAGCACATCATTATACAAATAAATGCCATATTAATTCCAGCCAGGGAAATTTTAACATGGTATTTTTCTAGCTTAAAAATACATGCTTCCCTAAAATTATAGGCTGCTTGATACTTGATGTATTGAAAATTACAGGCTTCTTTTGAAATTCTGTTTTCCCATAGAAATAATAATATGAAGAGTTCTCATGTAATCCCATAAAATCCTATTTAATCTAAATATTGCTCAATATCTCTTGTAACTTTTTTTTTTTTTGTGGGCAGCTTCTTTCAACATGGTGATTCAGGAGACATGCCAAAGATAATATAATGTTATAACATTATATTAATGAGAATTGGACTGAAAAGAAAAGGCATCAGTCTTTGAACAATGTAGCTAGTCCATCCCCACCAAGGGTCTGCACATCAACAAAGACTAATACATTTTAGGCTGTATCATGAGCTTATATTCTGATAAGGGAGAGAGAATATGTAAACCTATAGATGCAATATGATGTACTGTGCCCAGGAATACATGTTTATAATAAGATGTAGAACTAACAGACTACTTAGTAAGGGTCAGAGAAAACATGAAGAGAAAGAGGTGATATCTCAGTATGCTTTGGAGGATAAATAGTACTTTACTTGATGAACTGATGTAACTAGATAGAGGCATTCCATTAAGGTTTGAAGGCACAAAACAGCACAATTTCCGGAATGGCAGTACAGTATTCAGAGGAACTAAAATTGTGAGTCACACAGAAATGGGAGAGAAAGCTAGGAAAGTAATGATTATATAATGCCTCATAGGACATGGTCATGGTGTCTGCGGGAAGATGAATAGACATAAAATTTCATACTTAGAGCCTATTGGATTTGAGGGAGCCACATTCAAGAAGTTTCCTGATGGGAGCTGGGAATAGGGGATGTACTCCTATAACCTAGTGACTCAGGAGGTTGAGGCAGGAGGGTCCCAAGTTTAAGGCTATCCTCAGCAACTTAGTGAGACCCTTAGCAATATAGCAAGACACTGCCTCAAAATAAAAAATAAAGGCTGGGGATGTAAGTCAGTGGTACAGTGCTCCTAGGTTCAATCCCCAGCATCCCCCCAAAAAGTTACCTGTTGGAAATTTTTTCATCTATTTTTTAAAACTTTTAAGTTTTTAATTTGTTTTAATTAGTTATACATGACAGTAGTATGACAGTAGAATGCATTTATATACTTTGATATATCATACATAAATGGGGTGTAATTTCTCATTTTTCTGATTGTATATGCTTATAGAATCACATTGGTCATACAGTCATATGAAATTTTATATTAAATTAAATATACTTAGTTTTTTTCCTCACTCATTCTTTTCGGGATCCTTCAGTTGTAGTGATTTTCTAATCCTTTGACGATCACCAGATAATCTTTCCTCCTGTTCATTTTCTTTAGTGGATATAATATCACATTCATTTTATAGTAAATACAGTTCTAAGAATAAATCAAGCATAAAACAATTTGGAAATTTCCAAGTATATGAGTTCCCAGTTAAATTGATGACTGAATTTTATATTTGAAACTAGAAAGTCTGATTCATAATCCTTTAACTTAAAAGAGGATATTTTAATGTTCTATATATCCTAGTAATACTAGGTAGTTGGTGTTAAAAATTTTTAAAGAGTTTGATTATATGTTTTTATAATGCCTATAAATGATCTTAAGGAAAGAAATTTAAACTTCCAAGTAATAATTGATATGACCTTATGTTTCTCTTTATTTAGGTTAGATTTGTATCTAGCCCTTTGTTCTCTTAAAAATAGTATTACAAGGGCTGGGTTTGCCTAGCACATGTGAGGAACTGGATTCGATTCTCAGCACCACATATAAATAAATAAAATAAAGGTCTATCAACAACTTAAAAAAATTTTTTTAATAGTATTATGAGGACTGGGGGTGTAGCTCAGTGGTAGAGAACTTGCCTAGCATGCACTAGGCCATGGATTTGATTCCCAGCCCAACAATAACAAAAACAGCATTATGTTTATTTTATAGGAAATGCCACACAATTATGCTATTGGAGTACAACATTTATTTTATTTTCATAGTTTATATTTCTTAGGAATTAATCACAATGTTTAATTTTTTTAATTTACAGTTTAGTTGACCTATTATGCTACTTAGGGAAAACAATATTTTCTTTGCTCTTATAGCTTTTTGAGTTACTGTAAAAATAAATTAATTAAAAGATGGCTCCCACATTTTAAATTGTGTAATTTGGTTATTTAAAATTTTTCATTTGGCCAGGGTTGTGGCTTAGCGGTAGAGCACTCGCCTAGCACAAGGGAGGCCCTTTGTTTGATCCTCAGCACCACATAAAAAAATAAAGAAATAAAATAAAGGTATTGTGAAAAAAATTTTTTTCATTTAAATTTTTGCTTAAAATTAGTTTTGGTGACTTTATGTGAGTAATAAAGATGTTCCTGAGGCTATTGTTTATTTTTCCACACAGGATTTCTCTCTCTCTCTTTTCATGTGATACAGGGGCTTAAATTTAGGGGTGCTCTTCCACTGAGCTACATACTCCAACCCTTTTAATTTTTCTAAATTTTGAGACAGGTTCTCTCTAAATTTTGCCGACTTTCATATTGACTTGAGATTATCCTGCCTTGTGTCCCTGGGTTTATAGGCCTGACACAAAGTATTTTCTCTTTGAGGACCTTGGGGGTATTGGGCAGTGGCCAGTGGGAGATCTAGCATTATTATCAGGAACTACTGTCTTTTTTAGAACAGTTGATTTTTCTAGAACAGTTGATTTGCTTTAATCTTACACTAGAGTTTTCACTTCTCTGTTATTATACATAACTCGTTTTCTAAAAAGATTCCAGATCTTTGTTATCTATCATGTATCTATCATTATCTAGGGTAGTTTAGTATCTAGAATTAAAGAATTCTTTACCTAATTTTTTTTTTTTTTTTTTAAAGTAAGGTACTAAGGCTTGAACCCAGGGCACTCTACCACTGAGTTTTATCTCCAGCCCTTTTTTATTTATTGAGACAGGGTCTCACTGAATTGCTGAGGTTGTCCCTGAACTTGTGATCCTTCTACGTGAGCCTCCTGTGTAGCTGAGATTACTATATTGATTTCTTTTCCAAGTTTTTAAGAACAGACACTAATTCTCTATATTATCCTCAAAAGATTTAATCTTTATCCCTTTCTGTGTTCTTGGATCATCATGGCCAAGAACATGTGGTGGATCATCATGGACCTCTCATTTTTCACATGCTAAGTTTTGTCTGGGGAAATATTTTAAGAGGAAAAATAGATGATAGAGGTGAATCTGTCTCCCTAATTGCATTTTAAAAACATCATTCTTTATTGAGGCCCTCTTCTTATAAAAAGAAAATGTTCTAAATGTTTGGAAACTGGGATTTTGAAATCCAGAATAGATTTTTCCATAGAAGTAATACAATATATATGGTAGTTATGAAATAAATCTGTTCTGAAATAGATTGCCCATAATATAAACTATAATCAAACCAAAGGGAATTGAAATTAAATTGATATGATAATAAAAACTTGCATTTCTTTTGCATGCAGGTGCTTGTGGAAAACCTAGTGAGAGACTTGTAGAAATTTTAAATGAATACTTTTAGGAGCTTTTAGGAGCTTTTGAGATTGATGTTACTGTATCTAATTTAATTTTTAAAATACCAAAGTAAACAAGAACTCTTTTGAATATGTTTCCTTGAAGTTCTTGATGGCCATATTATTGTATTCCAAGAAAATAGTCATAGATCTCCTTTGTTGAAAAGTTGACATACAAGCACTATCACTTTTTAAAAAGTAATTCATTTTCTATTTTTACCAAACATCAATTGTAATGTGTTACTACAGAATAATAAAATATATGTAAATACCATACCTGAATATGTCCATTCTAAAATTATGTTTCATAGTAAACTGAAACTTATACCACATTATCATTTATAAGCAGTTTCCATATGTGTATGTATGTATATATATGTATATATATGTGTATATATACATATATATATATATATATATTGCAATTGGACACAGTACCTTTATTTTATTTATTTATTTTTATGTGGTGCTGAGGATTGAACCCAGCACCTTCCACATGCTAGGCAAGCACTCTACCATTGGGCCACAACCGCAGCCCCAGCAGTTTCCATTTATAATAGGAATTATACATGATACAAGCTGGCCCAAAGCAATCATTTATTTTATTCAATTCTTGAAATAATGTGCACTTATATTAATATTTTAACTATTTTCCATTATAAGAAATATATTTTAGCCCCATCAGGAGTTCAATGCTCTTTCAGCTAACCTATAGAAGCTTATTAGCTTTTTGAATATACGTATAGGGGGAAAGGTAGAAAAAGAGTACGAAGGGAATAAGTTTTACTATGAGAACTATAAAACCAATAAGACCATGTCTGTGCACTTCTTTTCCTCCCTTTCCAGTCTCCATTGCTTCTGAGGAACCCAAGTTGAGCAAATCAGTTGAAAAAATATGTATATTAGTAGGAGACAAGGGAGTACAGAGGCATTTAGATCCCCCCTCCTTTCTTTAGTTCTTTGCAGTTCAGCAATATAGAAAACAGCAAAACAAACATCACACGACAGTGTTAGGACAGTTAAGGAAATCTACATAAGGGGTATTTAGGTAATATTTCTGTAGCAATATCAAATTCCTTGGGTGTGATAATGCTATTTGATAATGAAGTAAAATGTCCTTGTTCTTATGTGATCCATGTTGACATATTAAGGAATGCTATTTGATAATGAAGTAAAATGTCCTTGTTCTTATGTGATCCATGTTGACATATTAAGGAATAAAGTATCAAATTATTCATAAAAATAAGTATACATAAAGTAAAGGTTGCAAGATGTTGATTAAAAAAAATACCCCATCAGAGTTGAAAGACTGTGTATTTATTATTAACACAGCTACCCTGTAAACAGCAAGAACTCTGGTTAGACTAGAGTACCTTTTCTCCATGGTGCATTCCAGTGTCCCTGGGTTTATAGGCCTAGCACATAGTTTTTTTCTCTTTGAGGACCTTGGGGGTGTTGGGCAGTGGCCAGTGGGAGGTCTAGCATTATTATCAGGAACTACTGTCTTTTCTGGAACATATGATCAAAAACCTAATAAGCTTCTATAGGTTAGTTGAAGCCATATATGTTAAATTAATTACACACATTTTATTTTATTTAAATGCTCCTTGGATATCTCAAACTTGAAGACTTTTTTTTTTTTTTTTTTTTGGTACAGGGGATTAAACTCTGGGGCACTCGACCACTGGGCCACATCCCCAGTCCTTTTTTGTATTTTATTAGAGACAGGGTCTCACTGAGTTGCTAAGTGCCTCACCATTGCTGAGGTTGGCTTTGAACTCGAGATCCTCTTGCCTCGGCTTCCCAAGTGCTGGGATTACAGGTGTGAGCCACCACGCCCAGCTCAAACTTGAAGACTTTTAAGCTGGTTATGTTTTTTTTTTCTTTTTTGGAATGCAGTTTAAAAATTTTTTTTAATTTGTTGTTTTTATATATACATGACAGTAGAGAGTATTTTGATGTACATATATGGAGTATAACTTATTTTAATTAGGATCCCATTCTTGTGGTTGTTTTTAGTTATGTATGACAACAGAATCCATTTTGATATAATTATAAAAGCATGGAATATATCTTATCTAGTTAGAGTCCCATTCTTATAGATGTACATGGTGGTGGGATTCACTGTGTTGTTTTCATATATATACATGAGAAAACTATGTCAGATTCATTCCACTGTCTTTCCTTTGCTTATCCCCCCTCACTTCCCTCCATTCCCCATTGCCTAATCTACTGCACTTCTATTCTTCCCCTCACCCCCAACCCCTTATTTTGGGTTTGCTTCCACCTATCAGAGAAAACATTCAACCTTTGTTTTGGGGGGGACTGGCTTACTTCACTTAGCATGTTCATCTCCAGATCCATCCATTTTCTGGCAAATGTCATAAAGTCATTCTTTATGGCTGAGTAATACTCCATTGTGTGTGTGTGTGTGTGTGTGTGTGTGTGTGTGTATCTCACATTTTCTTTATCCATTCATCTAATGAAGGGTACCTGGGTTGGTTTCATAGCTTAGCTATTGTGAATTGAGCTGCTATAATCATTGTGGCTGCATCACTGTAGTATGCTGACTTTTAACTTTTTTGAGATAACTGAGACAAATGGTTGTTCCATTCCAAGTTTTCTGAGGAATCTCTATACTGTTTTCCAGAGTGGTTGTACCAATTTGTAGTCCCACTAGCAATGTGTGAGCATATCCATTTCCCCACATCCTTGCCAACATTTAGTTACTTGTATTCTTGATAATTGCCATTCTGATTGGACTGAGATGGAATCTCAGTGTAGTTTTAATTTACATTTCTTTAATTACTAGAGATGTTGAACTTTTTTTTCATATATTTGTTAATCGATCATATTTCTTCTTCTGTGAAGTGTCTGTTCAATTCCTTTGCCCATTTATTGATTAGGTTATTTGTTTTCTTTTGGTGTTAAGTTTTTTGAGTTCTTAATATATCCTAAAAATTAATGCTCTGAGGAATTGCACACAGTTTAAATAAGCCAATTTTTAAAAGAGTTAAACTGTGTTTTCAAGTGTATATTTTGTGATTCCCAAGGAATAATAGATTATATAGTTTCATGTGTGCTGTAGTATTAAAGGTGATTTTTAGTAACCAGTTTGTTTCAATTTCAACTCTTTTCATTGCTCTTTGTCTAGGGGATAGTGATCTTAGAAGAATGTCAACTTCCAAAAGACATTTTGAAAAAACAAACACAATTTGCAGACCAAGCAGCTTCATTAAATACTACAGGGAATCCTCAGGTTCCCCAAGGGAATCAAGATCCTTTACCAGAACAAGATTTTGAGATGTCACCAAGTAGCCCTACCTTACTTCTTCGAAACATAGAAAAACAGGTAAAGTCAATATAGAGTATCTGTGGTATGAAATAACTTTTCATCAATTTTATAAATTACTCAAATAAACATTATTATATATGTGTCTGCCTGAGATATGGGTTATTAAAATTTGACTATTTGCTGGGTGTAGTGATGCATGTCTGTAATCCCTGTGATTCAGGAAGCTGAGACAGGGGGATTGTAAGTTCCAGGCCAGCCTCAGAAACTTAGTGAGAACCTTAGCAACTTAACCAGATCCTGTCTCAAAAAGTAAAGACTTGGGATATAGCTTAGTGGTAAAGCATCCCTGGTTTCAATCCTTAGTACCACAAAAATTAATTAGTCAATTTAATAAATAAATAAAATTGACAAATTTACATTACATTTAAATTTACATTATACTCAATTAAAATATATGCTCTATGATTTGTCTTTATTTTAATATTGGTATTCTTTAAATTATTTATATTTTATTTGGAACATAGCTTTCAAGTGATAATTCATCTATCCTAAGGCTGACAAATCCTTTTTCTAACAAAATTGCTTATCACTAGACTTTTTTTAGTGGAAAAGAACAGGAGTATTTGTTAAAAGTAGTTGATAAATCTGAAAAGTTGACCAAATTTATTGATTAGGAATTTAGTGAAAGATAATATTGGAATATGAGTGTCTTTATTTATGAATGTCTTTATAAAGAATGATTATGTAAATGGAAAGTCAGAAAAGCCTCTAACAAATCACTCTGATTCCAAAGCTTTCTCTGGTATAAAAATTCTATTTTAAATGACTTCAGAAGTTTGATTATTCTGACATATATTTACCCTATATCTATCCTTTGCAACTAGACAGGTCTGTCAGAGCATAATCATTCTTGACCACTGCTGCATGTTACACTGTTCCTCTAGGAAATTATATGGACTCATATCTGCCTATATCTAATTTTCCTGTTTTTTTTTTTAAACATACACTGTGAAATAATTTAGTGATTGGTTCCTGGTAAATCAAAATATACTATATATTCTCCTATCCTATATTTGTTAGGTCTATAATTGCCTAGAGTTTTCCTAAGTTGAAATATATAATCAAACCACTTAGCTGGGCGTTGGTGGTGCACGCCTGTAATCCTAGCAGCTTAGGAGGCTAAGACAGGAGGATCATGAGTTCAAAGCCAGTCTCAAAACTTAGCAAGGCCCTAAGCAACTCAGCAAGACCCTGTCTCTAAATAAAAATATAAAAAAAGGGCTGGGAATGTGGTTAAGCACCCTTGGGTTCAATCCCCAGAACAAAAAAAAAAAAAAAAAAAAAGAAAGAAACAAAAACAACAAAAAACCCCAAACAAACCACTTTTGTAAATATTTTGTAATTCAGAAAGGTATTTAGTAATTTATCTGATATTAAATTGGAATGCCTGAAATTTGGATCCTCCCTCCATTTTTTAACACCTTCGTGACACTTGTTCAAACTACTTAATCTTTCTTTCCTATAATTTCCTCATCTGTACTTGGTATTAATAGTGATATCAGTAGTTTTATTATCTACTTGGAAAATTAGTTTTAAAAATTAGAAATACTCTAAACTTGGTTCCTAGTATAATACCTGGCATTTAGTGTACAATAAAGTACATGTATCATATTTTATTATTAATGGGGTTGGCTCAAGAAAGATATATAGATATTATTAGCTGGTTTCAAATGTTCTAGAGAATGGGATTGGTAGATAAAGGAATTGTGATAAAAAAGGTTATAGAAAACAATGAATAATTTAAAATGTAAATCATTTTGGGCTCAGTTGTGCATGCCTGTAATCTCAGCTACTCAGAGGACTGAGGAGGATCACAAGTTTGAGTTTGGCTTCGGTAATTTAGTGAGACCCTGTCTCAAAATAAAAAATAAAAAGGGCTTGGGATGTAGTTTAGTTGTAGAAAGCCCATGGATTCAATCCCCAATACTTTCAAAGGGCGGAAAAAAGTTAAAAAATCATTGTAGCATAAATCATCTTCCTAGATTAAAAGATTTCTTAAAATATAAGCAAATATAGGGCTGGGTTGTAGCTCATTGGTAGAGCACCACGTGTAAGGCACTGGGTTCGATCCTCAGCACCACATAAAATAAATAAATAAACATATATATATATATGGTATCCATCTACAACTCTAAAAAAATAAGCAATTACATGTTTTATGAAAAGTTAAGTTTTTAATAGGACTATAGATCTGGGAGTTAACTCACATCCCTTGCTTAACACTAGTAAAGGATTGACTGTTTTCTTGCAGAGTGCACAGTTAACTGAAATCATCAACAGTTTGATTGCCCCTCTCAACTTGTCTCCAACTTCATCACCCCTCTCCTCTAAATCCTGCAGCCATAAATGTCTGGCTAATGGCATTTCTAGGAGGTAGGTATCAGTGGGATACTTATGCTTCTAAATTTGGTTTTACATGTTTAATTTTATTTTGATTTTGTTGATCCAAAAGTATTATAGCTATATTTTTTCTATGTTAAGGACTACTAGAGTGTAATTAGTAGACCATAGACACAGTTTTAGATAACAGCAAACTAATATAATTAAGATATATGTAAACTTGGGGATGAGAGAGAAATGTTTCTAGAAAATCGTATGTTTCTTAAAAAGCTTGCCAGTGATAACATTTGCTATAATAGAAGTTCTGTCTTATTTTCCATACCTTCTATTTTGCACCGTGCTACTTCTGCAGTCATATTGAGGAAATAAAAGATCTTAGATATAGGTTGGGCATAGAAGATTGGAAGATATGGACAACTTTTATAATCATTAGCAACTTATTTTCATGTTTTATGAACAAAAATATATATCCTATGAAATCCTTTCTTAAGAAGAGCATTTGAAGGGGCTGGGGCTATGGCTCAGCGGTAGAGCACGCGTCTCGCATGTGTGAGGCCCTGGGTTCGATCCTCAGCATCATGTAAATAAAAATAAAGGTTTAAAAAAATTTTAAAAAAGAGCATTTGTTCTATTTCATTTACTTTTCTTTTTGAATTTTCCTTGTAAAGATTCAAGTAGATGGCATATTAAGAGAATATCATTTGTGTACATTGTCTAATTTTTTCAAATAAAATTATATTATTTAAATTTTAGCTGCTTTTAATTACCATAGAGGAATAAGTGTAATTTTATATTAGCAAATATTCTATTAATAATTGTATGATGTATTATTTTAAAAACTTTTGACCCCCTCCCCCACCATGGACTCCTTATGTTCCCCTGACACCCAGGCTAGCCCAGGTGTCTGGTGACTGCCATTGTGAGCCAAGGAAGAGGCAGGCTGGAGCCCTGCCCAGGGCGCCTGTGAGGTTTCCCTGTGGAGTGGGAGCCAATCAGTGAGAGGAGGCTCAGATGAGCCCCTGCTGATTTGAATGAGACAAGAGAAGAGTTCCCTCACTATGAGTAGCGCTGTGTTGGTCTCTCTCCTCTTGGATCCCAGCAGCTGCTTCTAGGAGGATGCCCCTCTGCCCCAGGTTCCAGGGGTAGGAGGGGGACTGCACCCTGCCTGCCAGGGATGGGGAAGGGCCAGGCCACTAAACCCATGCCTGTCTGGTACAATGCCAGGGGAAATGAAGATACCTTGGGGGAGCCCAAGAGGCGAGCAACCCCCTATTCCCCTCTGACTAGGTGGACCAAGTCCCTGCACTGCTTATTGAGTGACAGAGATGGCATTTGCCTCTTCTGGACTTTCCTGGAAAGGGAGAAATGTATTGAGACCTCAGACTTATGGTTTGCCTGCAGAGGATTCAGGCAGATGAACCTTAAGGATACGAAAACTTTGAGAGTAGCCAAAGTGATCTACAAGAGGTACATCGAGAACAACAGCATTGTCTCCAGGAAACTGAAACCTGCCACTAAGACCTATATAAGAGATGGCATCAAGAAGCAACAAATTGACTCCATCGTGTTTGACCAGTTACAGTCTGAGATCCAATTGGTGATGGAGGACAATGCCTACCAGATGTTTTTTACTTCTGGTATATACCTTGAATACGTGAGGAGTGGGAGAGTGAACACATCTTACCTGAGTAATGCCAAACTCAGGAGCCTAAAGCTCTTGGCGTGGATACCTCCCTACCTTAAACAAAGAAGAGGAATGGACTTGTGTCATCTTCAAATGCAAACTTTCTCCCACTATCCTTGGGCTGTCCAGCAAAACTCTGAGGTCCACAGCGAGTGTGCGGTCCACAGAAACTATTGAAAATGGATGCAGGTCCCTCAAGAGGAACGACCCTATCAACCCATATCAGGTGGGTTCCGGTTGTGTCTTTGTACCAGCCACCAGGGCTAATGACAGTAAGATATCCAGTGATGCGCTGACGGATGATTCCAAGTACTTGATAGTGTAGGATGGAATCCATTCTTATCACACAAGGAGTGAGAAACAGCTCCAGAGAGAAATGCATCGCAGTGCAAAGGCCAATGGCCAAGTGTTCTTCCTCATTTCCCAAGAACCCACTGCTTGCCCAAGGAGATGACGCCCACCGTCTTTGTGGCCTAGCTCATCTAGAGGCTGTGAGAAGCTGAAATTGGAGCTGGAGAGCCTCCACAGCCTGGAGAGGCTGCAGTGATCTGCAAGGATGAAGAGAAGGAGGGGTCCGAGCAGGCGCTGAGGCTCACGGGAGCTGTCCATCCCAAGTAGGAGGAAGACCCTCAGACGATTATGGATGACCACCTGTCCAGAGTCCTCAAGACCCCTGGCTGCCAGTCACCCAGCTTGGGCCGCTACAGCTGTGCTCCTGCTTCCCTGACCAGCAGCAGCAGCAGCAGCAGCAGCAGCAGCAGCAGCAGCAGCAGCACCACTTCCTCCTCCCCCCCTGGGAGCAAGCTCCTCTCCCCACTCCTTGCAGCTGCTTGCCCACTGGTCCAGAGTAAGGGCTTCACAAGGAAACAGACAATCACTACATACACCACTATGCCATCCCCAGATCAAGGAGGAGATGCAGGAGGAGGCAACAGAGAAGGTACACTGCTTCTGCCCTGGGGGTACCGAGTATTACAGCTACTCGAAATGCAAGAGCCACCCCAAGGCTCCAGAGCCCATGCCCAGGGAGCAGTTTGGTAGCACAGAGACAGTACCTTGCCCAAATGAACCAGGAAAGGAACAGAGCTATGCCTGGCCCTGCAGACCAGTGGAGGAGGCCTAGTGGAGCTGTGGCCCTGCAACTTCCTGGGGAGAAAGGTGACAGGTCACAGGATGTGTGGTTGTGGATGCTGGAGTATGAGCAGCAGAGCAAGCCCAAGCACCATAGTGCCCAAAGCACAAAAAAGACATACCCCTTATAGTCTGCCCGTGGGTCCGCAGGTGAATGAGTAAGCCAGCACCATCTTGGGGGATGGGCAGAGCAGCAGGCACCCCTGACTAGCCCATACCCCCAACCTTTACCCAGGACCCTGAAATACCTCTGCTGGCACCTCCCAACACTCTGACACAGATGGAGGAGGCCTGTTACAGGCTTTCATAGGTGTCAAAGCCCCCAAAGCAAAGGTACTGTGTCGCCAGTCAGCAGAGGGATAGAAATCACTGGGCCACTGGTCAGGGAGAAGCCACGCCCTTCTCCAACCAAAGCCTGGCTTCAGAAGATCACAGAGAGCCACAGAAACTGGCAGGAGTCCACAGGCTCCAGGCCAGTGAGTTGGTTGTCGCTTAACTTTTTCTGTGGAGAAGAAATCATATAGGTAGGTGCTGAAGGCTCAGAGCTTGACCCTGGGCCATTTTAAAGAGCAGCTCAGCAAGAAGGGAAATTACGGGATTTACTCCAAAAAAGCAAGTGATGAGTTCACCTGTGGAGCAGTCTTCAAGGAGATCTGGATGATGAGAGGGTGCTCCTGATGTAGGAGGGCAGGATTCTGGGCAAAGTAGGGAGAATCGATTAAGACTTTGGGTTCTGGCTTTGGAGAAGCGTGGAGACAAAGCCCACATGCCCTGTCTTAGACCTAAGCAACAGCCACACAACATTTTGAAGGAATATTAAACCAACAAAGAAGACTAACTCTAGGGAAGCATTGCCACTGGGCCTTTGGGGAGGGTAGGGGAGGCTGATATTCATTATTCATGAGTTAGGTACTGAGATAAGAAAAGCCTGCACTATTTATTAAAACATGACTGCTCGCACGCATCTCTAATGTCCCACAGGACCAATTAACCAATCCCAAAAAACCAAAGCCCGAATGTTTTATATGTAGATGCGAATTCACAAGAAAGGGGTGGGGCTGGGAGGCACTAGGGAAGAATAGAGTTACCTTAAATTAGGTAGAGGAGAGTGAAGGGAGGGAAGGGGAAGGGATATAGGGATAGAAAGTAAATAGGATATACTTTATATAGAATGAAACAGACGTTTTTATCTTATGGACATATGTGACTGCATGAACAATGTGATTCTACAACATGTACAATCAGAAAAATGAGAAATTATACCACATCTATGTATGATATATCAAAGTACATAAATGTATACTACTGTCATATATAACTAATTAAAACAAATAAAAATATCTAAAAAAAACCCAAAACAAAACATGACCACTTGTGGCTATTGAAGGTACTGACTGTTTGAGAGACTGCCATACAATATATGACTTCCTAGGAATCTGAAATCCATAAACTAAAAGAGGCTGTGTATAGCTTACCTAAAAAGGAGTCCTTACTATATTTATTGAACAATTGATTGCACCCAGACCCAGTTTATGGATATATGGGAGAGAGGAAGTTCGGTCATTCTGTCTACACTTAGGAGCGGAGCTGGGAGTGCATGGATGGTTTCTTGGTGAATGAAGGAATTGCACCTTGCACCACCTTTATCCCAGGGAAGACAGACATCTTTTTTTTTTTTTTTTTAATGGTGCCCTACCATAGACACATACAGAAATCGGTGCATTTTTTTACCCCTATGCTGCTTTGTCATAAAGGTCTTTAGGGTAGGCTGTGTTTCAGCATCACCTTTTTGGGGTGGTCACATTGGATGGGATGCTCCATCGTGGAAAAGGGGGCACCTTGTTGTTTGGATCCAAGTCACCCTGAGACCAAAGCTTGTAGCCTCTCAATGCTGGGACCCAGTGGCTGAGGCTTGCTGGGATTACTGCCTTGTGGTTTAAGCTGTGCTTGTTTTGAAGTGACAGTTCTTCCCCCCTACCCCCCAATTAATTAGTCTTTGGACCACAACCATTTAGGAAACTATCCCCCTTCTACTCCGCAAAGCCAGATGTGGTAAGACCTAGCAGCAACTCTCCTCCAGACACTTCACCTTTGCTCTGGGGGTTTTTGTGTTATGTTAATCTGTACATTGTTCACCATTGTTATCTGTACCATATGTATGGCAAAAGGGACCCCTCTGTCACTCTATATTGAGTGCTCAAGCTTCCCTTGATTTTTGAAGGGGGTTTATGTATAAATATATTTTATGCCTTTTTACTACAAATCTTGTACTCAATGACTTTTGTCATGGCATTTTGTTGTATTTATACTGTAAATTATGCAGCTGGTCATGGTAGTGCATGCCTGTAATCCCAGCTGCTCAAGAGGCTGAGACAGGAGGATCTTGGGTTCAAAGCCAGCCTCAGCAACAGTGAGGTGCTAAGCAACTCAGTGAAACCCTGTCTCTAAATAAAATACAAAATAGGACTGGGGATGTGGCTCAGTGGTTGAAAGTCCCTAAGTTCAATCCCCAATACCAAATATATATATACACACACACACACACATTATAAAAGAGTTCATTTAAGGAAAGTTACTTAGTATAATAATTGTTGTATAAGGGATGTAGCATTTATTAAAATTTTATTTTTTCAAAAACAAAACTTTTTGATAGAGCATTAAATGAAGACTTTTACTGTGGCAGAAAATCAGGCTAAGTAGACTTCACATTCTTTGTAGGTGAATATAAACCAATTCTTAAAATTTTTAAAATACTACTACTTGATTTTTATTTCTAGTATTTTTTTTTTTTTCTTTATGGTACTGAGGATTGAACCCAGGGTTTCTGCATGTTAGGCAAGAACTCTACCATTGAGCTACACCCTCAGCCCAGTTATTTTGAAAGACTGATTTCCAATACTTATACAGTTTTATTTTTGCGGGTTATTTATCCAGTATTCCATTATGGGAATGGTTCTTTTATTTTTTTTCATTTTTTGTTGACTTTATATGCATCCTTATATCACTGAATATTTACTTTGAAAGTAAAGATTCTTACATTTTGTATAGGACAACTATGATAAGCTTGTTTGTAAGAATTCTAATTAGAAGAATCATAATGTAGATAAGTGAATTGCAAGTTAAGCCATAAAAAGGAATATGAATATTGTGATTTGAGGCTAAGATCTTTATATGTTTTGTTTACCCAATCCAGTACTTCTCTATTACACATGTGCAGATGTGTGCATGTGTAATTATGTGTATTTTCTTTTTATGTTACATTGGCCTTCCATCCATATGTGTTACACATCCCTGGATTCAACCAACCCTAATCAAAATTATTCATAAAAGTATTCATCTGCACTGAACATGTACAAATCATTTTTCATGTCATTATTCCCTAAAATATATTTATCAGACCATTTACATAGTGTTTATATTGATTAGGCATTATTAGTAACATAGAGATGATTTAGATGCATAGGTTCTATATGAATACTACATCACATTATATAAGGGACTTGAATATCTGTGAATTTTTATGTCTACAGGGATCCCAGAACCAATTCTCCATGATTCCAAGGGATAACTATACTTACCTGTAATTTTGGTCATTCATTCACAAAACACTTATTAATTATTTTATATATACCATATAGCCAAAGTTGTAGAGATATAAATATGAAGAATACAAAGTCTGCATTTATAATTTACTCAGTCTTATGGGTAAAACACATAACAAAATATCATGTAACAGTAGAATTTTGTACAGATATTTGAATACTTGATAATAGCTGTCACACTTGTAAAAGATACCTCATGAAGATACATAGATCCAAAATGAAAGAAATGTAAAATTGGCTATGCTTACTAAATCATATATGTTCAATTTTGTCTAATTAGAGTTCAAAGCGTTCTTGTTGATAAAATCTAGTAATTGCCAGTAATTGCTGGTAATTGCCTTTTTCCTGATGTCAGTTAGTTGTTCCTGTAAACTCATTGAATGATTTAATTTTGAAAGTTTCAAAATCTATGAAAATATTTTGTTTGGTAGACTTAAAAACAGATAAAAGTTTTGTTCTTTAAGTTTTTGAAGTGTGCCAAATGTAAATGTTTTAATTTGACATTATTTTTATAACAATGAACTCTTTTTCAGTCTGCTACCAATATAACCTACATTTCAAAAGATATCTCTTCATATTTGTTGTCAAAATCATATTTCCATTGAAATAAATTAAAATGTTTTATAAAGAGTCCTCTACTTATAATAATATATACTACCATCTATAAATCTGTTTTACCTGGAACACAGAAACTGAAATATATTACAGTTAAAAGGGTAAGAAACTGAAGGGAAAGTAAAACATTTTGAGGAAAATGTGGTTTGTTGTGTCATGCCAGAGAGGTACTGAGAAATGTCTATTTTTTTTGTCAGTTATACGTTAAGACCTTAGAGCAACTAACTCATTAGTATGGTGGAGAAAGAGAGAAGAGTGGGTTAATAGCCTGTAATCCCAGTGACCCAGGAGGCTGAGGCAGGAGGATCTTAAGTTTGAGGGCAGCCCTGGTAATTTCTGAGACATTGTGTCAAAATAAAAAGGGCTAGAGATGTAGCTTAGTAGTAAAGCACTCCCTAGTACCACCACACACACAAATTAACCTTATTGTTAATAAGGTTAATAAGAAAGAATCTAGATGTTGGAAATACAGAAAAAATACTTGATCACAGTTATGAAGGAGAAAATACACTTGTTCTTTTTCAGTCTTTTTTTTTTTTTTTTTTCACTACTAGGGATTGAATCCAGGTCCTTATTCATGCTAGGCAGGTAATCTACCACTGAGATACACCCCTAGCCAATATACTTGAGATGAGATGTAGATGGATGTTGATGCAGTTATTTGTGAAATGATTATAGCCAAGTTAAAGTGGGAAATGGAGCTTAAGGAGTCAGTTGAAGGTTTGGATAGACATTCACAAATAAAATGTGCCTTCCTGTCTCCTTCCTCTCTTCCTTCCTCTTAAAATTCAGGAAACCAAACACAGATTTCTAATTAGGATTACTGATAATTAAGAAGTACAGTATAACTACCCCTAGACATAGAGGAAATGGGAAAAAGCAAAGGTAAATGAAACATTTTTAAAGCAACCAGTGTTGGGGAAAAGACCTGATCTTAATTGAAGTCATATTTACTTTCATAATATATATTTGTTTTACATGATCTTAAAAATCATTATTTTACCCAAATATTTATATTCTTTGTTCCAAAACATTTATAAAGTCTTAAACCACATTTGACAATAATGCTATTTATTCTAACCCAACTTCTACAATTTATATATCATCTTCAAATGTACATGTTGGGTATATTAAAATGTAGTGTGACACTAAATAGATCATTGGCCAGGAATTCAAGTTTGGGTCTTTCTAAAGATATTGCAAGATAGTATTTGATTTTATGAGGAGTAAATGAGAAAGCATATACCAGGCACAGAAGAAAGAGCCTAATGTTAGCCATTGATATTTTTATATTGATAATTCAGGCTCATTGCCACAACCACATTCTCAAGAAAAATTGAGGTAAATATTTTATATGTCTATAAAATAATTCACTTAACAAATACCTGCTGGGTGACAATAGTAGGCCAGGCACTGGATTGTGCACTGGTATATGATGTTGAACAAAAGAGATGTTGGTCTCTATCCTGGTGGTATAAGGTCTAGTTGTGGAAAAAATGATATTATCTGATTTAGTCAGTTTCTTTGCCACTATGACCAAAGACCTGGCAAGAACAATTTTAAGGAGGATAAGTTTATAAGGGCTCACGGTTTCAGAGGTCTCAGTTCATAGACAGCTGGCTCCATTCCTCAGGCCTGAAGAGGCTTCATGGCAGAAGTGCATGTCAGAGGAAAGCAACTGGGGACATAGCACCATGAAGCAGAGAGAGACAGCTCCACTCTCCAGAGACAAAATATATGCCCCCAATGACCCACATCCTTCAGCCATACTCTACACAATTACAGTTACCATTTAGTAAGTTTCTATCAGGGGATTAATGTACTGATTAGGTTAAGGCTCTCATTACCCAATCGTTTCACTGCTAAAATTTTTTTTTTTTTTTTTTTTTTTTGGTACCAGGGATTGAATTCAGGGGCATTCGACCACTGGGCCACATCCTCAGTCCTTTTTTGTATTTTATTTAGAGACAGAGTCTCACTGAGTTGCTAAGTGCCTCACCATTGCTGAGGCCGACTTTGAATTCGCTTTTCTCATGCCTCAGCCTCCCAAGTCGCTGGGATTACAGGCGTGCCCGGCTTAACCTTCTTGTATTGTCTTATACATGAGCCTTTGAGAGACACCTCATACCTAAACCATAACACTGTCTAAATAATCACACAAGCTATATGAGGTGGTACATACCTGTGAACACAAGAGGATCACAAGTTTGAGGCCAGCCTTGGCAAATTAACTGAACCCTGTCTCATAATAAAAAGGACTGGAGATGTGGCTCAGAGATAGATTCCCCTCTGGGCTCCATCCCTAGTGCTGTAAATAAATAAATAAATAAATAAATGATCATATAAATAATTGTTTAATTTTAAACCCTGATCACATGCTATAAAGAAAGTTTTCATTGTTAAGAATATAACTTCTAAAATAAATCACAGTTCAATCCCAACTTGGCCAATTATTAGCATTCTAATCTTGCACAATTGTCTGAATCACAGAAAGAGAACAATCTATTCTTTGGATGGTTGTAAAGGCCAGATAAGATTAAGAAAAAAATGTGGCCAGGCACAGCACATGATTATAATCCCAGTGATTCTGGAGGCTGAGACAAGAGAATTGCAAGTTCAAGCCAGCCTTAACAACTTAGTAAGATCATGTCTCAAAATGAAAAAAACAAAAAGGACTGGGGATGTATCTCAGTATCTCAGTGGTAAATTGCCCCTGAGTTCAATCACAAGTGCCAAAACAAGTTAAAATAAAAGTAATTTTATTTTTGTGAATATTTTATTTGTTTATTATCTGTCTTCCTGGACTCAAATGTAATAATCTTCATGAGAGTGGGTATTTTTTGTTCTAACACATTAAACTGTTATTTATATTGGCACCTGAAACAGTAACAGATACATTATGTACGTGAACAAATATTAAATGAATATCTGTGTTAGCTTTCTATCACTATAACAAAATAACTGAGGATCAACTATAAAGAGAAAAGGTTTATTTTGGCTCACAGTTTTGGTGTTCCAATCTATGATCATTTGTTCTCTTTGGCTTTGGGTCTGTAGCATAGCAGTACATCTTGCTAGGAGCATGTAGAAGATCAAAGTAGCTCACTTCATCAGAAGTCAGGGACAGAGAGGAAGAAGATGGGGCAGGATTTCACAGTTCCCTTTGAGGAATAGGTACAGTGCCTAAAGGACTTCTCACTAGGTCCCACCTCTTAAAGGATCCACTTCCTCCCACTTGTGCCACCTTGGGGATTAAGCCTTTAATACATGGACTTAGGGGGAACTTTTAAGATCCAAGTTGTAGCAATGTACTTTGTGATGTCTTGCAGATAACTGGAATTCATTAAAAAAAATGGTATTTATTTGTCTTTACTCATCTATGATCAGATTGTTATTTTTTTTTTTTTTTTTTTTTTTTTTTGGTACCAGGGATTGAATTCAGGGGCATTCAACCACTGGGCCACATCCTCAGTCCTTTTTTGTATTTTATTTAGAGACAGAGTCTCACTGAGTTGCTAAGTGCCTCACCATTGCTGAGGCCGACTTTGAATTCGCTTTTCTCATGCCTCAGCCTCCCAAGTCGCTGGGATTACAGGCGTGCCCGGCTTAAACCTTCTTGTATTGTCTTATACATGAGCCTTTGAGAGACACCTCATACCTAAACCATAACACTGTCTAAATAATCACACAAGCTATATGAGGTGGTACATACCTGTGAACACAAGAGGATCACAAGTTTGAGGCCAGCCTTGGCAAATTAACTGAACCCTGTCTCATAATAAAAAGGACTGGAGATGTGGCTCAGAGATAGATTCCCCTCTGGGCTCCATCCCTAGTGCTGTAAATAAATAAATAAATAAATAAATGATCATATAAATAATTGTTTAATTTTAAACCCTGATCACATGCTATAAAGAAAGTTTTCATTGTTAAGAATATAACTTCTAAAATAAATCACAGTTCAATCCCAACTTGGCCAATTATTAGCATTCTAATCTTGCACAATTGTCTGAATCACAGAAAGAGAACAATCTATTCTTTGGATGGTTGTAAAGGCCAGATAAGATTAAGAAAAAAATGTGGCCAGGCACAGCACATGATTATAATCCCAGTGATTCTGGAGGCTGAGACAAGAGAATTGCAAGTTCAAGCCAGCCTTAACAACTTAGTAAGATCATGTCTCAAAATGAAAAAACAAAAAGGACTGGGGATGTATCTCAGTATCTCAGTGGTAAATTGCCCCTGAGTTCAATCACAAGTGCCAAAACAAGTTAAAATAAAAGTAATTTTATTTTGTGAATATTTTATTTGTTTATTATCTGTCTTCCTGGACTCAAATGTAATAATCTTCATGAGAGTGGGTATTTTTTTGTTCTAACACATTAAACTGTTATTTATATTGGCACCTGAAACAGTAACAGATACATTATGTACGTGAACAAATATTAAATGAATATCTGTGTTAGCTTTCTATCACTATAACAAAATAACTGAGGTAATCAACTATAAAGAGAAAAGGTTTATTTTGGCTCACAGTTTTGGTGTTCCAATCTATGATCATTTGTTCTCTTTGGCTTTGGGTCTGTAGCATAGCAGTACATCTTGCTAGGAGCATGTAGAAGATCAAAGTAGCTCACTTCATCAGAAGTCAGGGACAGAGAGGAAGAAGATGGGGCAGGATTTCACAGTTCCCTTTGAGGAATAGGTACAGTGCCTAAAGGACTTCTCACTAGGTCCCACCTCTTAAAGGATCCACTTCCTCCCACTTGTGCCACCTTGGGGATTAAGCCTTTAATACATGGACTTAGGGGGAACTTTTAAGATCCAAGTTGTAGCAATGTACTTTGTGATGTCTTGCAGATAACTGGAATTCATTAAAAAAAATGGTATTTATTTGTCTTTACTCATCTATGATCAGATTGTTATTTTTTTTTATTTTTATTTTTTTTTGGTACAGGGGATTGAACTCAGGGGCACTCAACCACTGGGCCACATCCCCAGCCCTTTTTTATATTTTATTAGAGACAGGGTCTCACTGAGTTGCTAAGTGCCTTGCCATTGCTGAGGCTGGCTTTGAACTCACGATCCTCCTGCCTCAGCCTCCCAAGTGCTAGGATTACAGGCATGTGCCACCACGCCCGGGCGATCAGATTGTTATTTTAGTTGTTGTTCTAACAACTGCCTCCTATAGTTTTGCTTCCCTTCATTTAATTTACCCTGGATTAGAAAATCAGATAACCAAAGTGGTAGAAATATCTATATTATAATAAAAGATTTTTTGTATTGAGAAAGCACCTTAAAAGTAACAGGAGTGAACTTTCATGTATGGACTTATTAAGATCTCTTTTGGTTATTTAACATCCTTTTGTGATTTTAGCCATTTTCTGTGTATTTGGCAGATAAATAAACTCATAAGTCAAATGTTTTAGTTCTAATAAAGCACATTTATTCTAACTTTATATCACATTATATGATTTGTATATATTATCAGAAGAAATTTAAAGTTGGGTACTGATTCTGTGTGCTAAGTTTTTGGACCATCTGGAACTTACTATTTGGTATAATTTTTTTAAAAAAATATTTAAGGTCTTTTTATAATATACTGTTTATCTGTTCTCTCAGTGTCTTTGAAATAAATTCATCTGGTTAATTATTTTCTAGGTTGCTGTTTGCATACTTGTTATTCATTGATTCCTAACCCTCCCATCTCCTTTTTAATGGCAGTACCTAGCAGAAAAATGTTATAGACTTTTTTTTAAAGTTTTATTAATCTTGGCAGCAGAGTTTGCAATGAGTCACTAGACACTGAGCAACTAAAATTGAGTTTTCAAACAAATGAGGCATTACATTCTATCAGCATAGAGATAGTTATTCTGACATGAAGATAAAATGTTGTAAATGGATCCTTGTTTACCCCATGGGGCATTAGCTCTTAGAAAGTGAATTTCTACTTGAAATAATGTCTGGATTTTTGTTGTTCTTGCCTTAATGAGTCCCAGAATGTGATATGAAATTAAATTCCAATGAATCATTGCCATACTATTTATTTTCACTAATGGTAATTATCTCACATGAAACGCAACTAGTCTTTCTAATTGCATATCATAATAGAAAAACTACAGTTAAATTGGCAGACTAATCACATATAAAGCAATTCTTTTACCCTCAGAATATTTTTAATAGTCACTTCTCAATTATGAAGAAAAGGTTTTTTTTCTAGTAATATATTCCAGTATTTTCAATATAATTTTGGATTCCTATGAATGACATTAATTATTAGCTCAATATATGACATCAGTAGGGAAATGAAACTCCCCTGGCTATGATTTTAAAGTAATGCCAGTAGTAATTTTATTTTTTTGGTAAAATTCTTACTTTCCCTTCTTAGTTCTAATAATGTATGTTTAAAACATAATATTATATGTGTGAGATGTTTTAATAAATTGTGACTCAACCACTGCTTGTAATATCACATACCTGTTAATAAATTATGTGTATAGAAAATATGTAATCAAATGAGAACATGTTTATTTTAGAATATTAAGTAGGAAAATTTAGATACCAAAATTATAGTACAGTGTGATTTCTTAGAAACATATTTGAAGGACATAAATCAAGATTTAAATCAAGCTTCTCCTAAGAAGGTAGGATTTTAAAAAATACTTTAGCTTTTATTTTTTTCCAATTTTTTATATTTCTAATTTTTCTTAAAATGAAAAATTTTAATTATTCTGGGAATGACTCAAATCAAACAGAAATTGAGTTTCAATTCTCATGTAGAAAAATATGGCTATCATAGTTGCTTCCTGATTTCTTTGCCTTTATGCTTTAAAAAAATCCCACTTGAAGATAAGAGATAGAGATGAGAATGCAAGTAGCACTATAATAATTGGTTTCTTTTTCTCTCTACTTTTTACAATGGAAATATTTAGACAAGTATAAAGCATAGTAAAATTAATCCACCTGTTCCCAGATTTAATGATTCTCAAGATTTTGCTAACTCTTTTTAGTGATATCTCTTCCTGACATGGCTTTTTTCCCCCTAGGAATATTTTAAAGCAAATTCTAGTTATTATTGTTGTAACTGTGAAGAGTTTTATATATTCATTTGCCGAGCCTTTTAAAAAACATCTACCATTTTATAATCACTTTTAATACTATTTATCACAATTTGTTTACTATCATGCAATGCTTTATCCACATTTAATTTTCCACAATTGTCTCCAAATTATCTTTTATCTTTAATTTGTTAGAATCCAAACAAAATACATAAATTATGTTGGTTATTATGTCTCCCCACTCTTTTTTATTCTCAGTAACTATTTTTAAAATGTCTTAGAGGTCCTGATACAAAAAAGGACTATATTTTTTAAATAATACTTTTTTTTAATATTTATTTATTTGCTTTTAGTTGTACACAATGCGTTTATTTTTACGTGGTGCTGAGGATCGAACTCGGGCCGCGCACGTGCTAGGCTAGCGCTCTACCACTGAGCCACATCCCCAGCCCAATACTTTTTGTTTTATTATAAAAATAGTACAAGTGTTTTCCTATGGAAACTGGAAAATTTGAAATTACTAAGAAGAAATCACTTATATTGCTTAGGGAATATTTACTTCATATCTTTTTTGGACATTATTTTCATAGTTGAGATGTATTAATAGTTTTATATCTTAGTTGATATTATATTTTAAATATAATATTTTTTCCATTTTAGTGACTATTAAAGTATAACTTAAGTTTTTAGAGCCTATCTTATTTATTTATTGTTTATTTTTTGTTATTGGGGATTGAATTCAGGACACTTAACCACTAAGACACATCTCTAGCCTTTTTATTTATTTATTTTTTTAATTTTGAGACAGTGTTTTGCTAAATTGCTTAGGGTGGTCCCTAAGTTACTGAATCTGGCCTTGAACTTGCTATTCTCCTGCTTCAGCTTCTAAGTTTATGGGATTACAGGCGGGTCTACACTGTATCTAAATTATAATGTATTTTTACAATGTACTTTAGTACTTTCTTATTGCTGAGGTTGAGAGATTATATTTTCAGAAGGGGGGTGTAGTTCCCTTACTTTAATACTTACCAGAGTGGAAAATGGTTCAGGCCCTATTTTCTCTCTACCAGGTAATGAATATCTGAATCTTGATCTTTTGGTCATTAGAGAGAGTTTACTTTTGTCAGTTGGAAGACAAATCAGGTTTTATATTTGTTTTATAAAAATTGTTCACTGCTGTCCTAAATGCCATTTGGATATCTGAGTATGTAAAGTGTTCATATCAAGGGGAAAAGTGGTAGTAAATTCAACTATTGGCAGGATTTGGGGCAGTAGGATAGCAGAGAAATTTTGCTGCCTACTTAAGCAGCTATAGGTTGAAATAAGTTGAATTCATGAAAGAATTCCAAATAATTAAAAAATAAGGACTTACAATAGAGATCCAAATTCATTCAAAATCTGATTCTTAGGTGTGTATATTTATGGATGTGTATTACTTTCCTAGGGATGATATAAAAAAATTACCACCAACTGTATGGCTGAGAATAACATTCTTTCACAGTTCTAGAGGCTAGAAGTTAAAATCAAGGTTATCAGGCCAGCACCTGATGCTCCCTATGAAGTATCTAGGGAAGAATCCTTTCTTACCTCTTCCTAGCTTCTGGTAGTTGCATGCAGTCCTTGCCTTCTGCTTCTGGTATATAAATACATCATTCCAAACTTTGCCTTTCCCTATGTGTGTCTGATCTTATAAGACCACTGATTGGATTTAGGGATTCATCATGTTCAGTGTGTCTTCATCTTAACTAATAATAGGTGAAGACTCTACTTATAAGTTAAGTTCTGATTATGGAGGTTTAGGTAGAACTGAACATTAGGGAGACACTTTTCAACCCAATACAGCAAATGTGGGTGTCTGCATACATTTGTGTGGGGAATTTAAAAGTTATCATAATCTCTTTGAGAAGGCATATTCAAATTCTCTTTGCTGATGTTTATTTCTGCTTTTCCCTAAGTGTGTTTAATATGTAAACAGTGTTAATATGGGTGAAATTTTGAAAAACACTGGGCTAATACAACACTTTTAAATTCTGTGTTAAATATTTATTTTCTGCACTTCCTTAAACTTAATTTCCTTGGACAATAGTGTATTGTAAGGCAAAGAGCTGTGAATATGTGTCATATAGGGGCAGGAGAGGGAAAATCTGAAGAGAATGTTGTCAAAGATTTGATCAGTGTAGTATGTTCTGATATTGGCCCGTCTTTCATAGCTCTTAAATTGGTTATTGTTCTGGTACATGAGGGTAATATGTTATGACCTTCTTACCTTAAGTACTGTCTTTTGAGGATATCTTAAGGATACTGGTGGTTTAGTCTATTATGGTGTTTATTTTTCTGAGAATGACAGTGAATGTGGCTTAATACATGTCTTAGTCCCCAAAATTCCAAAGGCTTTTTTTTTTTTTTTTTTTTTTTTTGTGGCACCAGGGATTGAACTCAGGGGCACTTGACCACTGGGCCACATCCCAGCCCTTTTTTGTGTTTTTATTAGAGACAGGGTCTCACTGAGTTGCTAAGTGCCTCGCCATTGCTGAGGCTGGCTTTGAACTCACGATCCTCCTGCCTCAGCCTCCCAAAGTGCTGGGATTACAGGCGTGCGCCACCGCGCCCAGCTCCAAAGGCATTTTTAATCACATATTGTTAAACGAAATATTCCAAAGCAGTCATCTACAATGTTGTAATGTTTCTGATTGGACTGGAAATGCATCCTTACAAAATGAGCATTAAAGTAAAGCATTACAAATGGAGTATATAACCTTCTTTCTCAATAATAGGGTTCTGTGTTTTCTAGCCATTTAAAATAATAACTATAAATTGCCTATTTAATTATCTTGCCTTTTCCTTTTTATCTTTTATCTGATGCTTTTATCTTCTCTCAGAGTTTACTTTAGCTAAGGACACAAGTAGACAGGTGTGTACCAGTGGATTTCATGATATGTTCATCTAAAATGGTTTTCTTTTATTAAAAAAAATGTTATCCACCCTAAAGAAACAATATGTAAAAATACAAGAACTTGTATACATGCTTCATGAAAAAATTTTACAGGTTTTAATTTAGCAAAATTATAGAAAGGGCCCAATGTGGTGGCCCATGCCTATAATCCTAGTGACTCTGAAGGCAGGAAGATAAGGCAAGAGGCTGAAACAGGAGGATCACAAGTTCAAGGCCAACATGGGCAATTTAGCAACACCCTGTCTCAAAAATAAATAAAAAAGTAGAAAGGGCTAGGAATGGAGTTCAGTGGTAGCATGCCCTGGGTTCAATCGTCAGTATTCCCCTGCCACTACTACCCCCCAAAAAAATTTAGGAGGAAAATTTTGGAGAGTATATAAAATACTGTGAAAAAATAATGTTTATGGATTATCTGTTAATTATACTGAGAGATAAAAGAAGTAACCTTATGAAATCTTTGCTATGCTTATGGTTCTAACATTTTAAATTTGTAACTAGGCTCAAAAACTTCTTATTTACTAAAAGTATTTGAGAAGAGCATTTTAATGTTTATCCCAATCCTTCTAAAAATACAACTTGTCTTAGGCGAAATATTATTAAATACTTGAATAATTTGCCATGAGTAATTTTAGATAGCTTTCATGTGGTTTATTTTTAAAAATAGATTAGACTATTTCTCCACATCCATCTACCATTAATAGCACCATCAAGATTATACAAAGAAATTAGCTAATATATGTCCACATATTCTCATATCCTTAGGTTGTTTTAGTTATTAAAATTTTAAGTATATAACATTTGTTGAACATTTGTCTTTGTAGAGATTTATCAAAAACATATGGGAAAATATTAATTGACTTATTCCTGGACCTTTTGTTGTGGGGAGATCGCCCACAAACCACACAGAATCTGAATCACAATCCAATTAGAGAGCTTTATAACCTGGCCAGGGACTGCTTCCTGCAGAGACTTAAGCTCCTGGGGAGAATAGCAATTTCCTGGTCCATTCCTGGCCAATCACAGAAGCTAAAACAGCAGAACTTAAGAGCCTCTAAGCAGAACTAAAGTCTTCCTAAGGTGGGTGTACAGTTTGGGTTAGTATATTTGCAGGGTACAAATTACACAAAGCACAAACACAACTTTTTTGGGGAAGACAGCTTGGGCACTGATTTCCCAGAAATGGCTCTTGCTTACAGGAATAGCAATGGAGTCCCTTTAGCTAAGCCTACTTATGTTGGTCTATAACAATTTTTGTCTTTTTTTTAAATTGTCGATAGGCCTTTATTTTATTTATTTATACATGGTGCTGAGAATTGAACCCAGTGCCTCACACATGCCAGGCAAGTGTACTACAGCTCCAGCCCCCAATTTTTGTCTTAATATTACTATTTCTTAAGTATTTCTATCTTGTAACTTAATCTATGTCTTCTTAACATTTACCTATGACTATAGTTAACCTATGGGTTCCCCCCCCACATGAACTTATCATTTTTATTGTCTATATCTTATCAGGAACATCTTTAAGTCTTATGTCTATGTGCTATATAAGGCTAGGTGCTTATGTAACTAAATTGCTACTTTTATCTTAAAACTAAAACTTACTTAAGTATCTTAACATTAACTTTTATTTTTATTAATTAGTACCATGTTACCTTATTTATTGATCTATGTTTATTAATCTATAACTTATGATTCATCAATAACCTATGACTTATCTCTTATGAAACTATATTGATTAATCTAGACCATAACACTTTGGTTTGTATCATAATGAGAGCATGGGAATACATTGAAGTGGTCATGGATGTAGCTCAAAGGTAGAGCAGTTTTTTAATATATACAAAGCCTTGTGATTCATTCCTACCACCACTAAAAAAAAAAAAAAAGTAAAACAAAATTTCGCATGATTTCACTGTAGCTAATGAGGCCTAACTAACTAGCCCAACCTGAAGTTTATTTAAAAAATTCACTTTTAAGTTTTTCGTTCATATTCTGTAAAAGCAACTTGAATGTTCATTGTCATCCATAAATATCTTAACTGCTAAGATTTCTAGAATTACAATAACTCATAATTTTAGAAGGTCTTTATATAAATATTGGAGAAATTTAACTGTGTTAATAAAATGGGAACTCATCACTTTCTGATTTGATAAAGTTTTTAGTCATTTTGTCCTTTTTAAAAATTAGAAAAATGTTTTAAGCTTGATTCTCATGTCTTGCTCTTTTACAAATCAAAACATAAATTTATGATATATAACATATCATTATATCTTACTATCAAAAACTAACTTTGGTAAACCAAAGAGTAGAGATTTAGAATGGAACTCAAGGCAGTATAATACATTATCTTTTTTTTATAAACATGTATCTTACCTTTTTAAAATCTCTTGTAGCCTTCTGTTTACAGCTTCATTGAGCTCTTAGCCTAAAATATTCAATATTTAAATACTCATCAAACTATTGGTATAGCATGTATTATGCATGTGCTGTAATGACAAACTTCACAACATCTCATGCATTTCTCCATTCATTCACCATGTATTTATTGAGCAACTGCAGTATGCAAGGCATAGTATCAAGACCTTCAGCAGTATGGAGATTTCTTGGGAAAATGGGAATGGAACCACCCTATGACCCAGCCATCCCACTCCTGGGTCTGTTCCCAAAAGACTTAAAAACAGCATATTACAGTGACACAGCCACTTCAATGTTTATAGCAGCACAATTCATAATAGCTAGGTTGTGGAACCAACCTAGATGTCCCTCAGTAGATGAGTGGATAAAGAAAATGTGGTATATATACACAATGGAATTTTACTCAGCAATAAGAGAGAATAAATAATGGCATTTGCAGGTAAATGGATGAAGTTGGAGAATATAATGCTAAGTGAAATTAGTCAATCTCAAAAATCCAAACACCAAATGTTTTCTCTGATATAAGGAGGTTAGTTCACAGTGTGATTGGATGGGGGTACATAGGATTAGAGGAACACTAGAATGGTCAAAGGAAAGGGAGGGCAAGGGAGGGAGCAGGGGGGGAAAGGGGGGAAAATGGTGGTTGAATGAGATGGATATCACTATCCTAAATGCATGATTAAAGATCTGAATGGTACTTATATACTTTGTATACAAGCAGTTGTATGTAAAAAGATGATATACTTGTGCATTATGAATAAGTAAATAAATAATCTAAAAAAAAAAGACCTTCATATATAGGGGTAAACAAAGTAGACATAACCTTTGTACTACCAAGAATCTAGAGAGAAAAATGGACATTAATCAGATAATCATAGAAATAAAAATAAAATTATCACCATGAAAAATGATATGAAGGAAAGGTAGATAGTGCTTACATCTCAGAGACTATAAGGAGATTTGACCTGGTCTTTGAAAGGATACTGTTCACAGGTTGAAAGACTTTCCTGAGGAACTGACTGAAACTGTGCCAAATAATTATTAGAAATTATGGAGGTGAAGGAAGATAAATTCCAGGAAGCAGAAATAATACATACATAGGTCTTGTACTATAGAGAATGTGAGTATTTTAAATGAAAAGAGATAGTGTGATTGGAACATGTTGCAAGGAGGCACGTGATACAGGATGGGGCAAGAGAGCTATGGCAGGGGTCAAACCTATTAGGGCCTTTTAAAACATTAAGGATTTAAGTCTTTCAGCAGCAATGGGAAGAGGAAAATTTTTAAGCATTGTGGGAGTTGGGAAGAGAAGTGTATGTCATGATCAAATTAGTTTTAAAATATTGGTATAGGAGGGTTCTAGGTGAGGGAGACCAACCAGCATAGCTTGGATTAGGAAGTTAGAAGTGGAAATCATCAATTATTTAATTCATTTTTCAAACAATTTATATCATGTGCCTATAACACAAAAGACTGAGACTATCACTTAGGAAATTTTATTCTCTAGCTTCCAGATAGAAATGTAAAGGTGGTTGGAGAGGATGTGGGGAAAAAGGCACACTCATACATTGCTGGTGGGACTGCAAAATGGTGCAACCATTATGGAAAGCAGTATGGAGATTTCTTGGAAAACTGGTAATGGAACCACCCTATGACCCAGCCATCCCACTTCTGGGTCTATTCCCAAAGGACTTAAAAACAGCATATTACAGTGACACAGCTATCTCAATGTTTGTAGCTGCGCAATTCACAATAGCTAGATTGTGGAACCAACCTAGATGTCCCTCAGTAAATGAGTGGATTAAGAAAATGTGGTATATACACAGAATGGAATTTTACTCAGCAATAAAAGAAAATAAAATAATGGCATTCGCAGGTATATGGATGAAGTTGGAAGACATAATGCTAAGTGAAGTTAGTCAGTCTCAAAAATTCAAGTACCAAATGTTTTCTCTGATGTAAGGAGGCTAGTTCACAGTATTGTTGGATGGGGGTACATAGGAGGATTAGAGGAACACTAGAATGGTCAAAGGGAAGGGAGGGGAAGGGAGAAGAAGGGAGGGGAAGGGAGGGAGTAAGGGGGGAGGGAGGGGGAGAAAAGAAAAAAGAAAGGGCGGTTGAATGAGACGGATATCATTTTCCTAACTGCATGATTGAAGACCTGAATTGTACGAATTTACTTTGTATACAAACAGTTGTATGTAAAAAGATGCTATATACGGGCACTATGAATTGTAATTATTATAAATTAAAAAAATAAATTTATTAAAAAAATTTTAAAAAGAAGAAATGTAAAGGTGGGGACGGGGAGCAATTCATTGCATTACCAGGTATTACTCCACTTGTAGCCTTGCTATTTTAAAAGTCCATTTACATGTCTATTATTATTGATAATTGTTTTAATAATGATTATATGACAAGATTTGGCTATACCATTGCATCCTCAGTTTTGGGGGTTTTGTAAATCTCAAACTCAGTAGGAATACTAAGTCTTCTCCATTACTGAAATATTCTTTCCTCCTGTGTTTTCTCCTTTTTCCATTTTTAAAGAATGTTGTGTGATGATGGTGTCTTTTTTTTTATTAGAGTGTTATATTTATACATAGTAGTTGTGATCATCTTGACAAATTCATATGTGCATGGGACTTGATTTCATTTCATGTCTGAATTGTGCTGATATAAACATTAAGGTGGCTTTATTGCTAGAGTATGCTGATTTTAGTTCTTTTGGATAAATACCAAAGAGTGGATTAGCTGGATCAGTTGGTAGTTCCATTCCTAGTTTTATTA
Source organism: Tamias sibiricus (assembly GCA_025594165.1). Taxonomy (NCBI): domain Eukaryota; kingdom Metazoa; phylum Chordata; class Mammalia; order Rodentia; family Sciuridae; genus Tamias; species Tamias sibiricus. Next base: position 84,741,017 of record CM046660.1, read on the forward strand.
GCAGTCTCTATATTGCTTTCCAAGGTGTTTGTACTAGTTTGTAGACTCACCAGCAATGTACAAATGTATTTTTTTTCCCAACACCCTTGCCAGCATTTATTATTATTTGTGTGGTTGATAATTGCCCTTGTAACTAGAGTGAGATGAAATCATACTGTAGTTTTGATTTGCATTTCCCTGATTATTAGAAGTTGAACATTTTTTCCCTATAATTTTGGCCATTTGTGTTTCTTCTTTTGAGAAACGTCTGTTTAGTTCTTTTGCCCACTTATCTATTGGATGATTGTTGGCTTTTTTTTTTTTTTTTTTCGGTGTTAAGTTTGAGTTCTTTATAGATTCTGGATATTAATCCACTGTCAGGGAAGGAACTGGCAAATATTTTCTCCCATTCTGTAGGCTCCCTTAATCCTTTACTCTTTTAATCATTTTCTTTGTTGTGAAGAGTCTTTTTAATATGATGACATCCACTTATTGAGTCTTGGTTTTATTTCTTGAGGTTTAGGCATCGTGTTGAGGAAGTAAATGCCAGCACCAGTATGATGAAGTGTTGACCCTTTATTTTCTTCTAGCAGTTGCAATATTTCTGGTCTAATTCTTAAGTCTTGGATCCATTTTGATTTGACTTTTGTGCAGAGTGAGAGACAGGGATCCAGTTTCATTCTGCTACATGTGGCTATCCAGTTTTCCCAGTACAATGTGTTTAAAAGGCTATCTTTTCTCAAACAAATATTTTTGGCACCTTTGTCAAGTATCAGACATTTGTATGTATGTGGGTTTGTCTCTATGTCTTCTATTCTGTTCTACTGGTCTTCATGCCTATTTTGATGCCAATACCATGATGTTTTTGTTAGTATGGCTCTGTAGTATGATTTTAGATCAGGTATTGTGATGCCTCCTGCATTACTCTTCTTACTCAGTGTTGCTTTGGCCATTCTGGGTCTCTTATTCTTCCAGATTAACTTAAGAATTGATTTTTCTAGGTCTATCGTTCTTTTAATGGGGATTGCATTGAATGTGTATATTGTTTTCGGTGTATGTGTATGGCCATTGACAATATTACAATTTTCATTGCAGAGATCTTTTGCTTCCTTGTTTAGATTATTTCCCAAGTATTGTATTATATTTATTTATTTATTGAGATTATTGTGCATGAGATGGTTTTCTCATTCCTTTACTGTTAGAGTATATGAAAACTATTGATTTGTGTGCATTGATCTTATATCTTGTTCTAGAAGTCTTCTAGTGGAGTTTTTTAGATCTTCTAGATATATTTATCAATATATTTATCTATATATATATATATCAACATATGTATCAATCTCATTTTTCTTTTCAAAGAACAAACTCTTCATTGCATTGATCCTGTATATTATTTTTATTTTTTATTCTCAATTTCATTAATTTTGTCTCTGATCTTATTTGGAATTAATTTGTTCTTCCTTTTCTAAGTCCTTGAGGTACAGCATAAACTTGTTTATTTGGGATTTCTATTTTTTATGATGGAGGCACTCAATGCTATAAATTTTCCACTTAGAACTGATTTCATGGGCTGGGGTTGTGGTTCAGTGGTAGAGTACTTGCCTAGCATATGTGAGGCACTGGGTTCAATTATCGGCACTGCATATAAATAAATAAAAAGTCTATTGACAACTAAGAAAAATATTTTAAAAAATGAAAAAAGAACTGCTTCCATATTGTCCCAGAGATTTTGATGTTATATTTCTGTTCTCATTTGTTTCAAAGAACTTGATGTTTTTTATTCATTTCTTCTTTAATCCATTCTTCATTTGAAAGAATATTGTTTAATCTTCATGTGTTTTTATAGTTTCTATTATTTTTCTTGCTGTTGATTTCTACTTTCATTCCATTATGATCTGATAGTAGGCATGGGATTATATCAGGATTTTTTATTTTGTTTTTGTATTCTCTAGGACTTATATTGTGATATATAATATGGTCTTTTTTGGAAAAGTTTCCATGAATTGCTGAGAAGAAGGTAAATTCAGCTGTTTTTGGGGTGAAATATTCTGTATGTGTCTACTAGGTCCATTTGATTTGTAGTATTCTTTAGGTTGGGAATATCTATACTGATTTTTAAGTTTTGATGAACTGTCTGTTGGTGATAAGGGTGTATTGAAGTCACTCAGTATTGTATTGCTGTCTATTTGAGATTTAATGCCAAAGAGTATATTATTTTTAATGTAATTGGGTGCACTGACTTTTGGGCCATATATATTTACTATCATTATATGTTCTTGTTGGATTGTTCCCTTTAGTAGGATGTAGTGGTCTTTTTTTTTTTTTTTTTTTTTTTTTTTTGTCTCTTCTGATTCATTAGAAGAAATTTTATTTTAGTTGTAGATGGACACAATACATTTTATTTACTTGTTTATTTATTTATGTGGTGCTGAGGATTGAAAGCAGTGCCTCACATGTAGGCAAGCTACCACTGATCTACAACCCCAGCCCTTCTGATTCATCGTTGCTTGAAATCTACTTTGTCAGATAGGAGAATAACTACTCCTTTTTGTTTTCAGACTCCATTTGCAAGAAAAAAATTTTCATTCCTTTTACATTTAACCTGTGTCTCTACCTAGAAGATGGGTCTCTTGCAAACAGCATATAGTTGGATCTCATGTTTTTATCTGTTTTTCTGTTTGAGTCAGCTTTTTTGCTGGTGTGAGCAAAAGACCTGAAAAGAACAATTAAAGAAGGAAAAGTTTATTTTGGGGCTCATGGTTTCAGAGGTTCCAGTTCATAGATGGCTGACTCCATTGCTCTGCTCTGGAAGGGAGGTAGAACATTGCAGAAGAGTGAGGTAGAGGAAAGCAGCTTGGGACATGGTAACTGGAAGCAGAATGAGAGAGACAGAAACAGAACAAGTGAGAGAGCTCTTGAAGTTCAGCTAACAAAATATATACCCCAAAGGCATGACCCCCAATGACCCAACTCCTCTAGCCACACCCTGCTTGCCTATTGTTACCACCCAGTTAATCCCTACCTGGGGAATAATTCACTAATTAGAGTCAATGCTCATAACCCAATCTAATTACCTCTAAAATTTCTTGCATTGTCTCACGCATGAGCTTTTGGGGACACCTTTATATCTAAACCATAACATCTGCTAATCTATGTCTTTGAATTTGGGGGTTGAGACCATTTACATTATAGTGCTGTCTTGGTGGTCATAAAGTCTTTTAGTTTATCCTTGTCATGGAAAGTTTTTATTTCTCCCTTGAATTTGAAAGATAACTTTGCTAGGTATAGCAATCTTGGTTGGCGATTGTTTTCTTTTAGAGCGTGGAATATCTCATTACAGGCCTTCTTTGCTTTTAGTTTCTGAGTTGAGAAGTCAGAAGTGAACCTCCTTGGTTTGCCTCTAAATGTGACCTGATGTTTTTCACTTGCAGCTTTTAATGTTTTTTCCTTATTTTCTGTGTGAGGCATTTTGATTATGATATGTCTTGGGGAGCTTCTTGTCTGATTTGGTCTGTTTGGGGTGTTGTATGCCTCCTGTCTGTGGATATCTATCTCATTTTTGATATGGTGAAAGTCTTCTGTTACTATCTCATTGAAATGTTCTTAATGCCTTTAGCTTGTGTCTCCATAGTCTCTTCTATCTTAGTGATTCTTAGTCACTATGGTTTAGGCACAATCTGTAGGTTTCAAAATGTGACAGCTGGCTAATTCTATTCTGTGATCACAATTTGTCTATGCTTGATGCCACATAGTGTTTATAGACAGTCCCTGGGCACCTGCTGTCATTTTCTGGGCCAGAGATCTCAGTTCCTGCCAAACTCTCCAGGAGACTTGGGCAATTTTTGGTTGGTTTCCCTGAACCTCTTTCCCACTGACTTTGTGTTCATTAAGATTAGTATCCCTCTCTAATCCAGTTCCCCCCAACCAGAAAAAAAAAAAAAAAAAAATTTCCCCGTTACTTTCTTTCTGCACAGCTGCTCCTCTCAGTGGCCACAGCCACCAACCAAGCTGGTGAGTCTCTAAAGTATTATTTCTTTTGTTTGAAGTTTCTGACTTTCTGTGTCTCTATAGTTTCTTTTACAATTCAATATTAAGTTTCAGTGAGGTCGTTTTGTTACCTATCTTGCTGAGAAGCAGTCATCCAGCTTAATAAGTCTGGTGCTGAGGAACTGCTATGAAGTTATGTCCTCTAATCTGCCATCTTCTTTCTCCATGATGGTGTCTTAAGTTGATTTACCAATTATATCTTTGTTATAAATTCCCATTTTCTTAATACTTAGTTACCTAGATATTCTGTTATCTCCTGAGGAAAAACCCTTAGATTACAGTCATGTGAGCAGGCTTATATTGTCTTCCTCAGAATTTTCTCAGCATTTTCCTCTCATTTTGCTTTTTAATGGGGTTCATTGACCTCTCTTTAGTGTAAAGTTCTGTGTAAAGTAAATGAATTTATCAGTGATTTGCAATAACTATTACAACAACCTCCACCCATTATGTATGAAAGTACCACATTAGCTTTGGTAGTAGTTTATGTACCAAATTAGGTTTGGTGAGAATAATGTAGCTTGCACATTTATTAGTCAAATAAACAGATTTCACATGTTTCAATTTTGGTAAATTCCCTATTTACTTGGGAAGGATAAAATTTTCAAGAATCCTTATTAGTTAGAACTAAAGGATATTCTTAAAGAAAGTGAATAAAACTAATTTTTTTCCTCTGTTAATGTATCGACTAGTCTATCTATCTATCTATCTATCTATATATATATATATATTTTCTTTTTGGTGTGGGGATTGAGCCAAAGTCACTTTACCACTGAGCTATACCCCTAGGCTTTTATATTTTGAGACAGTCTTCCTCAGTTGCCTATGCTGGCCTTGAATTTGTGACCCTCAAGCCTCAGCCTCCAGAGTCACTGGGATTATAGCTGCATGCTACCACACCCAGCAGTACTTTAGAAAATTTAAAATATGACATTTAGTGACACAAATGATAAACTTTCCATTTATTTTTAAACAAGCCTGTGAGCCTCTAGCCAGTTTAGAATCTGTATCCTTTCATTCAATAGAAAAAATATGGCTTTTTTTTTTTTTTGGAGTTAAGCCTCCTTGTGGAAGGAAGAAACTAGGGTCTCATTAACAGCTAAAGAGTTGTTAATTATAAGGAAGAGTTGGTTACTTATGTCTCAGGCTTCCAGAATGAAAGCTCTTAAAACTTTTTAAAATTTCTCTTAGACACTACCAGAACAAGGTTTAAGGAGTCTTTGTATTGAGATGGGGACAAAGGACAGTCACTGTAGGTAATGAATGATTGGGTCAGGAAGATGGGGGCTAATTCAAAAGGAAATAAAATGCTAATACCTCCAGTACACTTCCCCTCCTCTGGGACCTGTTGCCTAGATCACCTGCCTCCAGGGAATTATTCCTCCCAACAAGGAATTGTGACTCCCTTCCTGCTTTTCTGGGTGGATACTGAAAAAAAGGGAGATGTACTTCTGCATGGCTCCTTTCCAACCTTTGGCTATGTAAGCAAAAAAAAGAGGAGGGAGGGACCTGAGAAGAAAGGAAACCTAAAACCTATGAAAAGTGCAGGGCACCTGGACTCCCTGGGGCACCAGCTCTTGGATCCCCTCCTCTTCAGAGGAGTACCCCCCACCTTCCATCTTTTAGATGAAACTTTTTTGCGCTTGCCTCAGGTGTTTAATCTTCAACAATGGGGGATGGACAGATCCTGATTTTCAAGACTGGTTTCAGTATGCTTCTGCCTAAAGGTGTTTCTTACTTGTTGGAGAAAGAAACTGTTTTGCTGAATCTACCCCAGCCTTCTTAAATCTTAACTCTCCTACCTTGATTACCTCTAATAAGTGCTACTTAATTAAACCTGTCTTCTTCCTGTCCTTGATTCATTTCTTTGCCAGCTACCTGGCACATTCAGTGCCTAACTTCATATTGGCTATCGTCTTTGCTCACATTTCACCTGATAGCCCAGCTCTGTGGCTGGTTTCTCAACAGACACTTAGTAATGATAACCTTAAAGTTTTTCAATAACAATGCATATTATACATACTTCTTTTTAAAAATTGCATTAGTATATGAGTGGATTTATTAATTTGACAGTAGCATTATATTTTAAGCTTTTTTTTTTTTTTGGTACCAGGGATTGAACTCAGGGGCACTCGACCACTGGGCCACATCCCCAGCCCTTTTTTGTATTTTATTTAGAGACAGGGTCTCACTGAGTTGCTAAGTGCCTCCCCATTGCTGAGGCTGGCTTTGAACTCGCGATCCTCCTGCCTCAGCCTCCCAAAGTGCTGGGATTACAGGCGTGCGCCACCGAGCCCTGCTAAGCCTTTTTTTTTAGCAAGCTACATGATACAGTATCTTTTGAATGTTTTATTGGTACTATGGTCTAGGCTGCTTGCTGTTCAAAAGCCAATAATTGGGAGCCAAATCAAGAATGATCTTGGAAGGAATCAGGTTTATTCAAGGGCTGGCACCTTGGAAGGTGGAAGGAGGCTATTGTCCTTAAAACTACATCTTCAGGACCTCAGGGACACAAAGGGCTTTCAGGGAGAAGGAAAAGGAGGTACATTAGATAAAGGGCAACAAGGCTGGGTGCTGAGTGGGGTCTTAGTCATCCAGGTGTGTATCTCCTGTTTTCTTCTTTTCCAGAACATGGCAGTGGACCTCACCTCTTGGAGCTAGTTCCTATAGTTCTTTTTAGACAGATGTATTACTTTTCTTCAGGTTGACCTCATAACAATTTACATGCTTTATGTGAGTTGTTGCCTTATATACTATGATGTTTGCTTAATGTTCTGGGTTTTATAAATCTAAAGAAATTTATCAGTTAACATCTTAAGCATTTGTGTGGCTTCTCTTTAGAATTTGAATGCTGGGCAAAAGGGAGGGGACTTAATACAAAAGAATTAGGGAGAATAATAAAGGACAAAGGGAGGGAAAGAGATAGTAATTCTGCCAAGGACTACTCCCAAAGGAGTGGTCACTGGAGATTTAAGTGAGTGGTTTAGAAGTAAAATAGTTTTCATTGGCTCTTTCTCCTATACTGGATAATAGTATATACCCAGATATGTCTTTGTTGAATTATAGTCACCAACTTCTAAATTAAATTATTCTTTTTTGTTTCACTAACATAAACCATGCAGGCACCCTTATTTCTGGTTTCCCATTACTATGTAAAACATTTTTTAATTTTATAATTTACCCATAATCTAATAAAATATTTTATACCAGTCATAAATGATTCAAAACTAATAATAACTGCTGTATAAAAAACATGTCTTATGCTTACCTTCTACCAATTCTACTTGAGCCAAATAGCATTTTTAGAATTTATATGTTGATTGGCAGGATCACATATAGCAGGTTAATGTTAGGCTATTAAACTTATTAGCTTTAGTATACATAAAAAAGATTTAAATTGTCACCTTGTAGTACCTGGAAAGCTTACTTAATAGTAATGTACTAGTATGAATGAAGTTAAATACCTAAATATGTTAAAAATTAATATGAAAAAGTAATTATGAAGTTAATATGCGTATTTTCATGTGCAACTTGCATGATCATTTCACTTTACTTGTTGTTTCTGGTTCTGGAGATTGAACCGAGGAGTGTTATATCTCTGAGCTATATCCCCAACCCTTTTTATTTTATTTTTTTGAGACAGGGTCTGGCCAAGTTGCCAAGGCTGGCCTTAAAATTGTGATCTTCCTGCCTTAGCCTCTCAAGTTTCTGGGATTACAGGCGTGAGCTACTGTGCTTGACCTGTATCATAAGTTTTTAAGATTCCTAAAATATAGTAGGATTACAGCTCTGTTTCAGGATTCACTGAAACAGTATACAGTGCTTATTTCAGAGCCACTAATGATGCAGTGATGAGAATTTAGCAGGTTTTAGGCCTTTAATCCTAGGTAATTTTACCCCTATGCAAAAAATATTTTTATGTAAATAGTTAAAAGCTTTGTACAATGTGTGGATTATTGATGTATGATAAGTACTGACATAATACTATATAACTTGTGAGTATGTTCTAACTTTGGCAGTATTTGTTTTGCAGGAGAAGATAGAAGTAGAAATTATTTCTACAACTTGAATATGTAAAATTGCCCAATTGATATAATTTTTTTCACTATTACTACAAAATTGGCTAAAATTAATGCTCTTCTATTATAATGGACCAAGGCAATTTACATTTAGTTTTCTTTGTCTTTTTGTTTGTTTTGTTTTATTTTCCTTCTTACTACCCACCCCTTCCAATTATTTCATGACATTTCAGTGCTTCAGAGAATTTAGATGAGCTCTCTTCCTCCAGTAGCTGGTTACTTAATCAGAAGCACAATAAGAAAAGGAGAAAAGACAGGACAAGATTGAAATCTCCATCCTTGGCTATCATGAGTACAGCAGCCCGAACAAGGCCACTTCAGAGTTTCCACAAACGAAAACTCTACAGATTGAGCCCCACTTTTTATTGGACTCCACAGGTAAGGCCACCGTTGGGAAAAAAACATGAACAAATATTTCAACTGTCAAGTTTATTTCACCTGCATAGGGATGTGGATTGTATACAGTTATTTAAAATATTAACATGTAGAAAACTTATAAATGACATAATAGATATTGATAATATATGAGTGGTGGTATTTAGTAGTTGTTTAAACATAGCAGTATACTGTGAAATTTCTCACATCTCTAGGTTTTGTTACTGTTCCTATTTTAGTGTTGGGTATTGTACCCAATGCCTCTTAAGTGTGCCCTGCCTGCCACTGAGCTGTACCCCAGCACACCCACCCCCCAACCACAGCTGCTCCTGATTTTAGTTTTTGTGATATTGGGAATTTACCTAGGGGTGCTTTACCACTGAGCTACATCCCCAGCCCTTTTAATTTTTTTATTTTGAGACAAGGTCTTTTACTAAGTTGTCAGAGGCCACCTTCAACTTCTGATCCTCCTGACTCAGCCTCCTTAGTAGCCAGGATTATACGCTTATAGCATTAGGCCCAGCTCCTGACACCCTCACTCCCTTTGAAAAAAAAAAAAAAAAACTGTTTTTATTTTGCTTAAACTAACTTGAAATAAAATTAAAATGTACTTGGTAAGGGCAATAAGGAAACAGAAATGTACTACATATTTATCTTAGGAATATTTGTTCAGATAAAGAAAATAGCACATCTGTGAGTTACTTTGGCAGAAATGGTGTTACTCTCCTTTTTAGGATTGGTATTTGTTAATCCTGGTGAACATTTCTTTACCTTCTTCTGGAAAGTAAGCACTAAAATTTTATATTTGCATTCTTATACTTTATGTAAGAAAAATATGGTTCTTTAAAAGTGTTCATTTGAAAAATCACATTTTTTTAATCTGTAAAAAAAATGATGAAGCAGTTCATTTAGTGCTCCCATAACTGGGCTGTGAAGGACAAAATAAGCTGTCTCTAGTTCTTGTGGTGTGACCTGCTTTCTTTCCTACTCTTTCAGATTTATTCCATCCCTCCCACTTCTCCCTATCTTCCTTCCTTCCTTTTGCCATTTCCCTCTTCCTTTTTATTTTTATTTTTTGCAGTCCTGAGGATAGACCTTAGAGCCTTGTGAATACTAGGCAATAGATTTCTTAATAACATATCAAAGAAAAGAAATTCTCATTGATGTTTTTATTTAATATTAGTTCTTTCTGATTATTATTACATTAACTATTTTAAATATTTTACATAACAATAAATATGTGTTGTTAGGAATGAATTTTAAGCTTTGTTTTACTAAGCTCCAATTATAAACAGGAATGTGGATTCAGAAAAATTGACTTTTATTAAAAGACATCTTTTTTACCATTTACTAATTGAGATATTATCAGACTCCACTAACCTGAAAATATATATATTTTTTGGTACCGGGGATTGAACTCAGGGGCACTTGACCACTGGGCCACATCCCCAGCCCTTTTTTTGTATTTTATTAGAGACAGGGTCTCAGTGAGTTACTAAGTGCCTCGCCATTGCTGAGGCTGGCTTTGAACTCGCAATCCTCCTGCCTCAGCCTCCCAAAGTGCTGGGATTACAGGTGTGCGCCACCGCATCCGGCTAACCTGAAAATATTTTTAAATAATTGTTTTATTTCAAGTTTTTACATATTAAATCATATTATTTAATTTTTTTTTTTTTTTTTTTTGTGGTACCGGGGATTGAATTCAGGGGCACTTGACCACTGGGCCACATCCCCAGCCCTTTTTTTGTATTTTATTAGAGACAGGGTCTCACTGAGTTGCTAAGTGCCTCGCGATTGCTGAGGCTGGCTTTGAACTCATTATCCTCCTGCCTCAGCCTCCCAGAGTGCTGGGATTACAGGCGTGCGCCACCGTGCCCGGCTTATTTAATATTTTTATATAAAGTTGCTGCAAATAATAGATAAAAGTAACATTTTTGAAATGTGATTAAAAAAATTTCATAGTCATAAATAGAATTGTCTAAAATACTTTACCTATAAATATGCTATTATATTCTGACTGGAAGAAAGCTGCATAAATAATTTAGGTGGTTTGCCAGAAGTCCCTAAAATAATTAATGTGTGCCATGATTATGTAAAAGATTAGCCTTGGAAAGTGTGATCAATTTTAAAACTGTAAGCAAACAGAGGAAGAATCAAGTTGTAGGGTTATTGTTCCTAGTAGAGTACAGAGTTTACCACATTCCCATCACTATGCTGAGTTGTTTCCATACACAATTTTACTTAATTATCAAATGTATTTAACTATGTGGTACTTTTACTCCCACCTTCACATGCAGAAATTTAGGTTTAGGAAAATTAAGTAACTTGCCTAAAATCACACAGCTAGCAATTAAATCTGACTTCAAAGCTCCTTGTTCTTACCCATTATATTGATAAGAACAAAGATAAGATTAGATTTTGTATGCCTGAAATCAGTAGAGATAGTATACTTTTTTCCCTTGAAGTACCAGGGATGAAATCCAAGTGTGCTCTACCAATTAGTTATATATACCCCAACCCTTTTTATTTTTTAAGACAGGATCTTAGTAAATTGCCAAGGCTGGCCTCAAACTTGCAATCCTGCTGCCTTAGCCTCCTGGAGTCACTGGGATTACAGGTGTGTACAACCATGCCTGGCAAGATAGTATGCTTGGAGGTTTGTCTGGTTAGAGGTACCAAGAAATATATTAAAACATTGGACTTTGAAAGATGAGTAGAGTTTTGAAAGGGTATATGGGAAAGAAAGTGCCTAAGTGGAACACAGATGAAAAATCTGATAGAGAATAGCAAGTGCCCCTACCCCTAGCATATCCCCCAAATTGCCAGGCCAATAATTATTTACCTTTCTATACTTAAAATTTAAATATCATTTCTCTCAAGAAGACTTCCTTGATATCCCCAGTATAGGGTATATATAGTTAACACCCTGTTTTAACCTCATTGTGTTGAAATTTATTATACCATTTATTTTTTGACCATTTATTTTTTAAGAGAACAGACAATGTCTCTTTATTGGTGAATCCACAGGGCCTTGAATAGTACCTGTCTGATAGTATGTGCTCAACAAATATTTGTTTAATATATAAAATTATTTATTGGAACATAGGAAGATTTTAAAGAACAATGGAGAGTAGGAACTCTTGCTTTGTGTGTTTCCTAGATTTGTCTACTTCAAAGATCTAGAACAATATCCAGGAGAACTTTCTATAATGATTCTAATGTTCTATATACATTTATGCCGGCCAGTATGGTATCTGCTAGACACATGTTGTTATCAGCATGTGAAACATGACTCATGCAATTAAGGAACTGAATTATTTATTTATTGTATTGGGGATTTAACTCAGAGGCACTTGACCACTGAGCCACATCCCCAGCCCTATTTTGTATTTTAGAGACAGGGTCTCACTGAGCTGCTTAGTGTCTTGCTTTTGCTGATGCTGGCTTTGAACTCAATATCCTTCTGCCTCAACCTCCTGAGCCACTGGGATTATGGTGTGCCATGGTGCCCAATTTCATGTAATTTTATTAATTTAAATTTACATGACCACATGTGGTTAATGGTTATCCAACTGGACAGCACAGGACTAGACCCAGATTTACCCTGACAACAATTAATAATATCTAGCACTCATACCTTGTTTTCTAATACCACTCCCTATTAAAAGGAACCAGAGATTTTTGGAGAAATGACTGATCTCTTGGGGGGGGGGCAAAAAGGAGTAAGATTACCTAGCACATCTTAATGTTATCAGAAAGCAAGGAAGTATTCAAAACAAAATGGCAAGTTGAAAGAACACAGGAGCAAGGTTGAAGAGGTTCCTCCTGGACAAACCTCAGACTATTTGCACATCAAAATAATTAAGGGCAGTATTGAACTATTGAAAAACAGAAACTGAGAGTTCATATTGATAAGATACCGATATAAATACTGACTAGATTAATAGAGAAAAATGAGAAATTTATATATGTAGGATGCTGATAATAAATGGAATGAGTGATAAAATTAGAGAATTATTTTGCAATCATTATAGTAAAGATTGAGCATGAATCATCAATGGATAATAAATCTGAAGTTTGATGAGAAACAAGATATTTGCATGGGGCTGGGGTTGTGGCTCAGTGGTAGAGCACTCAGCTAGTACGTGCAAGGCCCTGGGTTTGATCCTCAGCACCACATAAAAATAAATAAATAAAATAAAAGTAGCCGGGCGCGGTGGTGCACGCCTGTAATCCTAGCACTTGGGAGGCTGAGGCAGGAGGATCACAAGTTCAAAGCCAGCTTCAGCAATGGCGAGGGACTTAGCAACTCAGTGAGACCCTGTCTCTAATAAAATACAAAAAAGGGCTGAGGATGTGGTCCAGTGGTCGAGTGCCCCTGAGTTCAATCCCCGGTACTAAAATAAATAAATAAATAAAAGTATTGTGTCCAACTACAATTAAAAAATAAATATTAAAAAAAAAGAAATTTGCCTGGTCCTACAGTGTACCCCACCCCAGTTTCCAAGGGACTCATAGTAACTTTATTACAGAGAACAAGCTGGATATGAGGGGCACTCCTGTAATCCCAGCAACCAGGGAGGCTGAGACAGGAGGATTGCAAATTTGAGGATTGCAACCTGGGCCACAAAAAAACAAAATCAAAAAATAACAACTTTAAAAGGGTGGGGGATATAGCTCAGTGGTAGAGAGCCCCTGGGTTTAATCCCCAATAGTATACACACACACACACACACACACACACACACAAAGAACTTGACAATACTTTGTCTGTATTATCAAAGTTGCCTATGAGAAAGATTCAGTATCATGCTGATAGAAACTTCAGTTTAATTATGAGATAACATCAAATGAAGCCAGTATCAGAAACATGGTATTTAAAGCAACTGACTGGACATGGGCACATTTGGCACATGCCTATAATCTGAGCAACTGGGAAGGCTGAGACAAGAGGACTGCAAATTTGAGGCTATCCTGGAATACTTAGAGAAACAATGTCTTACAATTTAAAAATGGGTGTGGGGCATGAGCTGGGTCTATAGCTCAGTGTTAGAGTGTCCCTGGGTTCAATCTCCAGGACCACCAAAAAAAAAAAAAAAAAAGACAGAAAACTGTTTGGTATTTCGAAAACATCAATGGCATGATAGCCAAGAGAGGCCAAAGAATTGTTCTAAATTGAAAGATAGATGAAAAAGATAGATTATAACTGAATTAATTTATGATTCAGAGCATAATTATTTTGGGGGAAAAATAAATTCTTGGGACCATTGTGAAACTGTACTATGGATGATGGATTAGACAAAACATATTTTAGCTATATTGACTTTCCTGAATATGAATCACTGAATGTGATAACTGTTGTAGTTACGTAAGAAAATATACCTTTCTAGAAATTATCCATTGAAATATTAAGGGTTAAAGTGGCTAGCTCCCTTATTATATGTAATAAATTAACTTGTCTTTAATGCATCTAGAATGATGGGAGAACTGATAAAATAATCATTTAAATAATTTTCTATAGCAGTTTACTCTCCAGTAGAATCCTGGTTGAGAAAAAGACAATGGAGAGAGGTGGAAGTCTTCTGGTAGTAGATAGGATGATCATCACTGCTGTTTCAACAGCTAGGGGAAAATTGTGTAAATTAAAAAAAATTATATTAAAGACATTTGTAGGACTTCTGGTTTCATCTCCAATTTGTAAAGAAATTATAAGTCATCACTCCCATCCCTACAGAAAGAAAAAGGTAAACAAATTGAAAATCAGTGCCTTTACATAGGCCAATCAGAAAATTGAGATTGCATGGCAAACTGCTACCCTGAAATATTGAGAGACAGAAAAATCAAGAACAGGGCCAAGATTTGCTAACCTGTTAACAGAAGCCATAAAAACCATAAATCAATGGTAGGAACACTGAAATGATAGTTTTAACAAATTGCTTGTGGCTGAATATTTGTTAGATTGAGTCTGAGAAACTCCTGGGAACAAAAGTCTAGGGTGCACTCCAACACTTTCATGAACTTTACCTCTATATGCCCTACTAGGTTCTCCCAATAAAAAGCCAAGAAGGACCTCTAGTGGCTCTAGCATGGAAGGGGAAGAGTAACCACTGTAAAGTAAGCCTAGGACAGTCTCTGTAATAAATAACCATTTTTTCAGGGAAAAAGACTTTATCAGAGCCTTATAGTACTTGGAGGAAGAGCATTTCTTATACTCCTACTCTTATATCCTACTTATGTCCTCCTAAGGATATGCTTATATCCTTCTCTCACATCAGAGAAATAAGAGCAGAAAATAAACATTTATTAAGGTTACAGCTCAGGGACCCAGACACATTAAAAGGCTGAGATTTAATCTTAAGATTAAAGAATGCTTCCCTTCCCCTACACTATACTACCACACCAGCAGCACCCCAGTACAATAACTGTGGATTACAACTATAAGGTATATACTCTGTAAGGAGGAGTACTTAATGAAGTAAAAAGTGAAATAGGAGACAAAAACAAGGATCCTAGAGGAATTTGAAGTCTCTGGTACCTATAGCTATAGCTAACATTAAATATAGCTCAACTCTTAAATTAACATTACACCTTAATAAAGGTTTATTTGCTTCAGTTTCCTTTACATGACACATTATGTCCATCTTCCAACAAAAATTCCCAAGTCATGCTGAGAAAAACACACTCTAAAGAGGCAAAGCAAGCCGGGCGTGGTGGTGCATGCCTGTAATCCCAGCACTTGGGAGGCCGAGGCAGGAGGATCGTGAGTTCAAAGCCAGCCTCAGCAATGGGGAGGCACTTAGCAACTCAGTGAGACCCTGTCTCTAATAAAATAAAAAAAAAAGGCTGGGGATGTGGCTCAGTGGTCAAGTGCACTAAGTTCAATCCCCAGTACCAAAAAAAAAAAAAAAAAAAAAAAAGAGGCAAAGCAATTATTAGAATCAAATTCAAACATGACAAGTTGGAACTGTCAGACATAAAATATTAAATTCTTATGATTAAGATGTTAGGGGCTTTAATAAACGAAGTAGAAAACCTGCAAGAATGAATGGATAATGTAAGCAGAGAGATGGAAACTCTTAAGAGTAATCAAAAGTTAATGCTACGGGGTGGGGTTGTGGCTCAGTGGTAGAGTGCTTGCCTAGCATATATGAGGCACTGAGTTCAATTCTCAGCATCACATAAATAAATAAATAAAAATAAACACATGGTGTCCATCTACAACTAAAAAAATATTTTTAAAAAAGAAAAACTAACCTAAATCAGATATGCCTTTTATGGGCTCATTTGGCAGTCTGGACATGGCCAAGGAAAGATTAGTATACTTAGATTAGTCAATAGAAACTTTACAATGTGAAATGCAAAGACAAAACAAAAACAGAACAGAACATCCAAGAATTTTGAGGCAATTTCAGATGGCATATTGGGTGGAATACCAGAAAGGAAAAGAATGCAACAAGTATTAGAAGTAAAAATGGATAAGAATTTTCCAAAACCAATAACAAGCACCAAACCACACATATGAGAAATTCAATCAGGAGAATGTAACAGGAAAAAAAACCCTGAAATATACATAGACACAACATATTCAAACTTCAGAAAGCAAAGACAAGGAAAAAATTGTGAAAAAAGCTAAGAAAAAGACTTTACCTATGGAGGAGTAAGAATAAAACTTATTGTTGACTTCTTATCAGAAACTATACAAGCAGAATGAGAAGGGAATGAAATACTTAAAATGTTGAAAGACAAAAACAAAAACAATTGTTATAGTGTACAGAATTGTTTTCTTCCAAAAGGTACATGTATGCCCCAACTTGTGGTAACTTAAGAGTGTATCTTATAGATTGAATTGTTTCCCTAAGAATTCTTATGTTGAAGTCCTAAACCCTAGCATCTCAGAATGTGATCTAATTGGAATAGTTTTTGCAGAGGTAAAAGATAAGGTGATTATGGTGGGCTCTGATCCAATATATCTGGTGGTCTTATAAAAAGGCTGAAGTTGAATACAGATAAATATGTACAGAGTAAACATCATATGAAGATGAAAGCAAGTCAGAATGATGCTTCCACAAACTAAAGAACACCAAAAATTGGCAGTAAACACCAGAAGTTAGGGGAGAGACATCAAATAGATTCTTCTTCTCAACCTTCAAAAGGAATCAACTCTGATGAAATCTTAACTATGATACAGTAGATTTTTGTTATTTAAGCTACTCAGTGATTACAGAATACCTAGCACATTGTTATAGAGAACTTTGTCAGTAGAGTCTTTGTACTTGTAGTTAAGTGAAGGATCTTAAGAAAAGATAATTTAGGATTTAGGATGAGCCTTAAATCTAGTGATTTATGTCTATAAAAGAAAGGAAGGGGGACTGGGGTTGTGGCTCAGCGGCAGAGCGCTCGCCTTGCACGTGCGCGGCCTGGGTTCGATCCTCAGCACCATGTAAACATAAATACATTGCATTGTGTACAACTAAAGTAAATAAATAAATATTAAAAAAAGAAAGGAAGGAGAGATTTGAAACACAGAGCAGAATGTTCTGTGAAAATGAAGACAGAGATTAGAGTTATGCTACCACAAATCAGAAAATACCAGGAACCACAGAAGCTGAAGGAAGCAAGGAAGGATTCTCTCATAGAGCCTTCGAAGGGGATATTCTGACAACATTTCAATTGCAGGAACATGTTCTTCAAAACTGTGAGAGAATCAATTTCTGTTGCTTTAAGTCACTCACCTGATGGAAGTTTGCTATAGTGTTGCTGCCTGAAGCGGAAGCCGCTTGGAGCAATGAACAACGCAGGAAAATTCAGAGTCAGGATGAAAATGAAAAAAGGTCTTTTATTCTTCTTCTCTCTCCGGCTCCAGCAATCACTCCAAATGCTCTAACTCCAACCACCACCTTCTTCTTCCCACACACCTAACCAACCTCACCCAGTTATATACATATAGCTTTAACAAGGACAAGTGCTTACAGCTCGAGCTTACAGGTGCGTCACAGAATGTTCACGGGCATACAAAGATTCTTTGAATAATGTATTAATATCAGGTGGAAACTAGAACATCTTTTATGGCTCTCAGCTAACCGCAATCTTTAGCTATCTCCTTGATTATGGGCTCCTTCACTATAGCAGTCCTAGGAAACTAATAATATTTTGCTGCCAGAAATTTAGGGTTGCAACTGAGTATTTCTATCAGTCCATTTATTACTTATCAGTATTTATTACAGCAGGACCTTCAAGAAAAAAGAAGGTAAATCATAAACCTTTAATGTGAAAGAAAAGCAGTAAAGCTTCTAGAAGAAAACAGGTAAAGATCTTGCTAAGTTGCCCAGGCTAGCTTCAAACTTGCAATCCTCCTGCTCCAGCCTCCCAAGTTACTGGGATTACAGGCATGTACCACCACACTTGGCTCACTATTTTTTTATATTTTAAACTTTTTTATTGATACATTATAATTATACATAGCAGTGGGATTCATTGTGACATATTCATGCATGCATGTAACATAATTTGGTCAATATCATTCCCTAATACCTCCATTTTTCTTTTCCTTCTCTTCCCCTCTGGTCCTCTCCTTCCTCCATTCTACTAGTTTCCTTTCTATTTTCATGAGATTTGTTCCTCCTCCCCCACCCCTTTCCCTGTAGTTTCCACATAAGAGTAAACATATGACCTTTGACTTTCTAAGTCTCTTGTTTTGCTTAACATAATGTTAAGCAAACATAATATTCTCAAGTTCCATCTGTTGCCACCTGAAGCGATGGCCACTTGGAGCAATGAAGCCGCGGAAAGAAGTTCAGAGGCGAACTGGAAATAGGCTTTTTATTCTGATAACTTTTCTCTCTGGCTCTAACGACGACTTTAACACGCACCACACACACCACCAAAACTAACACACCAAATGGCGCAGACCCTATCAGCAATCTCGGCTCAAGTCTCTTGAGATCCTGGGCCAAGTCCTGCGAGATCCTGGGCCAAGTCCCGTGAAACTACGGAAGGCGGCAATACCCAAACGTCTCCATGGCCCGTAGTCAACCGCAATCTTAGCCATCTCCCCAAACAGGGCTCCTGCATTTCCTCCTGTTCCTCTGGTGAGGGAGTGGATGGGTAGTAGGGATTGTGTCGGGGACGCATCTGAGTGGATGCTTGAGGATACTCCTCCTCCAATGCCCCGTACATTTGTGGGCCCCGGGGCATTGGGCCCCGTGCCCCGTTTTTTGAATTCCTGAACAAAGGATTTCCATGGATGTGAAATTTTGAATGGCATTTATTGGCCCAATGATTTCCCTTTTTACACCTGGGGCAGCGGCCTGGGGCATGGTATGAGCTTGGTCTTATTTCTCTTTTGGGATTTTGCCTAGAATAGCCTGATTGAGTATGACAATTTTGCCTGGAATATCCTGATTGATTATAATGTCTAGGTTTAGCCTTTGTGAAATTTCAAGGGGAAGCACCTCTCATTGAGGCTGCAATCACATTTCCTGTGACAAAGGCGTCATTTATATCTTTACATAGTTGTATATATACAGAAAGATCCTTTTTAGTTCTCCATGGCCTGATGACTTCCTGGCAGTATTTATTAGCATTTTCGTATGCTAATTGAACAACTAATGGCATAGCTTGATCAACATCTGCAAACACTCTACCTGCAGTTCTCAAAAGTTGATCAGCAAAGTCAGCATACGGCTCATTAGGTCCTTGAATCACTTTTGACAAGCTACCTTGTAGATCCCCAGGTCCTTGTACAGTTTTCCATGCCTCTAAGGCAGCTGCGTTTATCTGAGCATATACACCTGGGTCATAATCTTTTTGAGCCTGTAAGTCTGTGAATTGCCCTTCTCCTGTGAGCATTTCTATATTATAGTCTCCAAACACTGCAGCTGCATTTCTTTTAGCCGTTTCTATACAAAGTTCTTGGAATTGCGATCGCCAAACCAAGTATTGCCCCCCACTTAATGCTCCTTTACATAGACTTTTCCAGTCTGAGGGGGTTAAGCTAAAGGTGTTAAGGGACTCCAGCATACTCAACGTGAAAGGAGCTTGGGGCCCATAAGTCATTACTGCCTCTTTGAGATTTTTTATTGTTTTGAAATCTACTGACTGATGGACCCTCTGTCCATTTTTCTTTTCAAATGCTGGCGGTTCCCAATGTATCTGTGAGTTACCCTCGAGAGTGCATAAGCACTCAGAAAGACTTTTTATTTCTGTTTCTAGGGTATGCAAATGCCTAGTAATACCCTTCATATTTTCTGTAATGGATTCCACCCATGGGGGAGTAGAGGACACAAGTGGTTCTTCTACTTGACGGTCCTTTTTCTTGGTATTTTTTAGTTTCTTTTTCCTCGTTTTCTAAGGATCACTTTTACTAGATTCCTCACCATTGCTAATTTCACTAACAGCAATATCCTGAGGCCCAGGTTCCATTAAGAGCAAGTATCCTTCAGCTATCACCAATAACTCCCGAATAGCTCTAATAGCTTGAATTTTTGTCATTTTGGGGACTCTTCTAATACTCTCTTTACTGGGCTTAGTTGACCCAGTGGAAGCTACGCTTTTTTGATCACTTCCACTTTTTTCTAAATTCTCCTCATTGAGAACGGAGTCAGGTATATCAAGGAGTCTTTCCATAGCCTCTATCACTTAGGATTCAGTTATATTTGAACCCATCTTTAGAGACCTTTCAGTTCTTACCTGTCCGCTCCGAAGTCCCCGTACAGGCCACCACCTGTTGCTGCCTGAAGCGATGGCCGCTTGGAGCAACGAAGCCGCGGAAAGAAGTTCAGAGGCGAACTGGAAATAGGCTTTTTATTCTGATAACTTTTCTCTCTGGCTCTAACAACGACTTTAACACGCACCACACACACCACCAAAACCAACACACCAAAATGGTGCAGACCCGATCAGCAATCTCAGCTCAAGTCTCTCGAGACCCCGGGCCAAGTCCCGTGAAACTACGGAAGGCGGCAATGCCCAAACGTCTCCATGGCCCGTAGTCAACCGCAATCTTAGCCATCTCCCCAAACAGGGCTCCTGCATCCATCCATTTTTTCTGTGAATGACATAATTTTGTTCCTTGTGACTGAATAAAACTCCCTTATGTATATATACCACACTTTTTAAAATCCATTCATCTGTTGATAGATACCTAGGCTGCTTCCCTAACTTGGCTATTATGAATAGTGCTGCTATATACATGTATATGCATGTATGCTGTATTATCCTGACTTTAATTCTTTTGGATAAATAACAAGGAGTGGTATAGCTGGGTCATATGGTGGTTCTATTCTCATTCTTTTGAGAAACCTCCATAGTGTTTATACTAATTTACTCTCCCACCAACAGTGTGTAAGTGTTCCCCCTACATCTTCCCCAGCATTTATTATTATTTGTATTCTTGATGATTACTATTCTAACTGGAGTGAGATGAAATCTCAGTGTAGTTTTGAGTTGCATTTCTCTGATGGCTCAAGATGTAATTATTCATATATTTGTTGTTGGCAGCAGGGCCCTTCTACAGGGTGTTGCCTTTGTATTTTTTCTTTTGAGAAGTGTCTGTTTAGCTCATGTGCCCATTTATTGATTGTATTGTTCACTTTTCTGGTGTAAGTTTTTTGAGTTCTTTTTGTATTCTGGATATTAATCCTCTCTTGGAAGAATAGCTGGCAGACATTTTTTTCCATTCTGTAGACTCTCCTTCCATGCTTTTGTTTCCTTTGTTCTGCAGAAGCTTTTAAATTTGATGCAAGCCTATTTATTAATAATTGTTATTATTTCCTGAGTTTTAGGATTCCTATTGAGTAATTGCCTGAGTCTGTATGCTGGAGTGTTAACTATATTTTCTTCTAGCAATTGTAAAATTCTTGTCTAATTCCTTGATCCACTTTGAATTGACTTTTTATAGGGTGCAAGATAGAGATCATCTAGTTTTATTCTTCTACATATAGATATTCAGTTCTACCAGCACCATTTATTAAAAACCCTGTCTTTTCTCTAATGTACCTTTTTGGTGTCTTTGTCAAGGAACAAATAGACTGTATCTGTGTGGATTTGTCTCCCAACAGGATTTTGACTCCTGAATGACTCTAATTGTTAACTCTATAGAGTTTCTAAGACTGGAAAACATTAGTTTTCCTGTTCTAGTTGAATCACATCTTTTGCTGTCCATTTACCCTACTGGGACACTTTATTCTTGGAGAACCTATTTTTTTTAAATGCTTGGTAATATTGCTTGACCTACATGAAGCATAAACGTATCTTTTAGGTCTGAGAAAATGTATTGGCAGGCATAGAGAAGAGGTGGAAATATTCTCTGGAATAATATTCTAGTATAATTCTTAAAATGTAAATATAGCTAACAGATTCCTTAAAGTAAAATGTTACTCACAATTAAGAATTAAGGGGAAAAGGCTGGGCACCATGGTGCATGCCTATAATCCTAGCAACTTGAGAGGCTGAGTCAGGAGGATTGAAAGTTCTAGGCCAGCCACAGTAACTTAGTAAGACAATGTCTCAAAAAATAAAAAGGACTGGGGATGTGGCTCAGTGGTAAAGCAACTCTGGGTTCAATCCCCAGTACCAAAATAAATTAAGGAAAAGAATGTTTCACTGACTGTAATATTCTTCTTTAGATCCTTCTTGATACTCAGTATTCCCAATTACCATGCAATCTTAAACCCTATACTATTAGCATCTCAGCCTTGAATGACAGGAGCCACCCTGATTACCTCCTTGCAAAGGGAGTTCTCTGTCTCAGTTTAAAAGAACAGGCTTCTAGAATCCAAGGCAAGAATTCCCAATAAAGTTTTCTGTAGAAGCAGGATGTGATTAGGCATTTATAAGTAGCTTATATAAGATGCTAACTGAAACAATAATTCTACTTAATTATGCAAGTGGATTTATTATATTGTAAGAGTATAGTTTATAAACCTAAGTGTCAGAAAATTTATTCAGTTATATTAGAGATTATTTTATATGAACTAGAGATGGTGTGCTCCTAATCACCTTCCTCTATATTGGTGGGTGGTGATAATGGTGAACTCTTTCCCTATTCATATTTGCAGCCTATGAGCGAAAATTATAAATTACTGCAATACAAATATCAGAAATATGATCTAGTCATAATTTAAATTTTTTTTTGTATTTGTAGATGGATAGAATGCCTTTATTTTTAGTTGGTGCTAAGGATCAAACCCAGTGCCTCGTACATGCTAGGCCAGCTCTCTGCAACTGAGCTACAGCCTCAGCCCCCTAGTAATAATTTTTAAATGAATGGAATTTATTTTCTAGATCCTCACTTGTCTTTTATCATTCTCCCCTCATGGTGTTTCCCTCTGCCCTGGTATCTAGTGTTCTTATGTAAGCTTCCTACTTACCCATGGTTTTCTTTTTGGTACCAGGGATTGAACTCAGGGGCACTCGACCACTGGGCCACATCCCCAGCCCTTTTTTGTATTTTATTAGAGACAGGGTCTCACTGAGTTGCTAAGTCCCTCGCCATTGCTGAGGCTGGCTTTGAACTCGCGATCCTCCTGCCTCAGCCTCCCAAGTGCTGGGATTACAGGCGTGCACCACCACGCCCAGCTCATGGTTTTCTTTAATACCTTCAACTTATTATTTTTTCTTTTCTTCTCTTTGTTTACATACAAACATCATAAACTTGTTCTTTTATTAACTGTTCTGTTACTAAGAGAAGTTTTAAATCTCTGGTAAACTATTTACCAATGATACTATCACTCTGAAGAATACTCTTTGCATTTTGAGAAGGTAATCTTGCATAAGTATTGAATTAAATAAAAAATAGCCATGTAAAGACCATGGAATGATGGTTGAGAAACTTAGTGCAGGAAGATATTTTTTCATTGTTCATAAATTTTATTTATATTATTTTTTATTTTTGGTATTTGGGGTTGAACCCAAAAGGTACTTTACCACTGAGCTAAATCTCTAGCCCTTTTCACTGTTTTAAGATATGGTCTTGCTAACTTGCTTAGGGTCTTGCCAAGTTGGCCTCAGTGTTGCGATCCTGCCAAGCCTGGTGGCTCAGGAGGCTAAGGCAAGAGGATCCAGAGTTCAAACCAGCCTCAGCAAAGGTAAGGTGCTAAGCAACTCAATGAGAACCTGTCTCTAAATAAAATACAAAATAGGACTGGGAATGTGGCTTAGTGGTCAAGTGCTCCTGAGTTCAATCCTTGGTACCAAAAAAAAAAAGTTGCTATCTTCCTGCCTCAGCCTCCTGTGTTCATAAATTTTAGCATGTAATCCACAAGCCATTTCATCTATATTTATGAAAACAGTTGTAGTAGACCTAACATATTTAATTTTAAAATAAAGTTTAGAATTAAGAATGAATATTATTGCCTTTATAAAATAAGCAGAACTATTCCTATATTAATTTCTGTTCACTTGTGTTCTTTTATATGTCTTCTATGGCAAATTTACAAAAATATTGTTTCTAAGTCAGTAGTCAATTTCATCATTATTATAAAGATTAGTAAATTATACTGTTGGGTAGTTTAATAAAGTAATCCAGTTGTATAAATTAAGGTATAGATAATTAAAATTCCATTTTAAGGTTTTTATTTTTTTTAGAAAGTTTAATGATTAGGTTTATAAAATTTGTTTACATAAATGCAGAGTACTTTTTAAAATAAATAATACAAGAATTTTAAAGAAAAGTAATGACATGGTCTTACAGAAACTTAAGTTACTGGTGAGAAAATAAGGCACAAATTTAGGCAAATTAAATTTCAACACAAAAGTCCCAGATAGACTTTTTATCTGGGGAGATAAAAATATGAACCAAGGTAAAAAAAAAATGATGAAACTGAAATAGAAAATAGGTTATGTACATGGTAGGAGAGTTGCTTGATTAAATGAAGGAGAGGATTTAAGTGTCACTTAGGTAATATTCGTAAAATACTGGTAAGCCAGTTCTTCCTTGTCTATGCCACATCTTCTTCAGCTCCACCTATTGGAGCATCTATTTTAGGCAGCAGGAAGCAACCAAGAGTATTCCCTTGCTGCAAGGGATCTATAACTCCAGGAACTTTTATGGGTTAGAAAGAGAAATGTATAGCATGTATTACATTGTTTCTTTGAGAAAATATGCTTTATGTAATTGTGGACCAATCTGGAAGGCACCAAATTAAAAAGGGTCTAAAAGGTATTTTCCTATAGGTAGGCAGCACACTTTAGTACTTTCATTTGTGAGTTCTAGAAGATATACTGGATTGAAATATCATTTCTACTTCTTAATAATAATTTGTAATATTGTGCAAATTACTTACTGCCTTATTTTCTTTACCCATGAAAATGGAGCCACCTTCACATGACTACTACATTCAGCTAGAGTCAGCTCAATTGGGAGAAGCTGGCCTCACTCTCCTAGTAGGTGATACTGGCTGTTGACTCGGACAACTTAGTTTTCTTCCTTATAACCTCTGATGCTTCATGAACTAAAACGGCTTCCTTTCATGACACTTCAGGACAGTGCTCCAAGATTTCAAGAAGGAAGTTAAAAACCTCTTGAAGTCTAGACTCCAGAGCTCAAACATCATTTCCACTGCATTCTGTAGGGCAAGCAAGACACTTAACCAGCCCATATTCAAGGTGCTGGAGAAAAAGAAGACATCATCTCTAGAAGGGAGTTGCTGCAAAGAGACATAAATAAGAGATGGGAGGAATTTGTACCCATTGCCGTTAGGCAGTCTTCCACTTAGGTTCTGTGTTGGGGCACATGGGTTACCCCAGATTAAGACATTAGCTGAATCAAACAATGGAAAAGAAAAAAGAATATATAAGACTACCATATAGAGTTGTTCTGATATTAAATAACAGAATACTGAAAGGTACACAGCCTGGCACATAAACTCTCATTAAATGTGAATGATGATGGTGGTGATTCAATGATTAGAACAGCATTGGGGAATCAGTGATGGGTCTTGGTGTTAAAGTATTATTTTTTAAATTTTAACATTGTGCCTTTGAACAAGACAATTTGCAGTGGGAGAGATTGAAGAAATAGGAATCAGTTTTTCTAAAAGCTATTAGAATAGACTAGATGTAAAATTAGAGAGTGGTAGTAGAATGAAAAGGACTGAAGTAAGTAAGCATTTTGAAGAAAAATTACTAATCCTAATTGATTGGACATGATTAAAGAAAACTTTTTGAAAAGAAGAGGTAGAGAAGAAAAGCCACAGTAAATCAGGATATTGTTAAGTTCATTTGGTAAAATGTCCCAGTCAAGTCCTATTAGTGTCACTTAAGTCAGGGAGTCAGAACAGTAGAACATGAATCAAATCTAGCTATAAACGTTATCATCTGATTTACAATTCTATAAACTCCATTGTGGTAGATGAGTGAAAAATTTTGTCTATCTTTCAGAACACAAATAAATCCTTGAAATTTGTTGAAAATTTCCTTGAAAATTGTGTGATCCTTTAGTTATATGTATTTTCTCTACCCATCTTTAGGTGATGTTTTAATTCTTTCCAAGCCACAAAGAAAAGAATGGCAAATATTCTCCACCTCTTTTGCCTGTTGGAATAATTTGTAGTGGTTTTCAGCTTCAGCTTACTGGAAGTTCCATTTGAGGAAGATTTTGATGTCTGGGTTTGGGGGAAGGGAGTAGTATGATTAATCAACAATGTTTACTATAAATGAGGGAAAGACTGGTACCAGACACACTATATTACTTCCCATTCCTATACAGAGATATCATTATAACACATGTTTAAATTACCAATTTTATTAAGTTAAAATTATTAAGTTACTTTATAAAGGAATAAGTGAACACAGTGCTGCATCACTTGCACATGCAATTTGGGAGTTACTTAGTAAATGGGAATAATGTGGGGCTGTGTGTGTGTTACTGAGAATCAAACCCAGGACCTTGCACATGCTAAGCAAGTGCTCTATCACTGAGCTATATTCCCAACCTAAATGGGAATAATACCTCTTTAGTGTCTTAAAAATGTTAAGAGAACTGAGTACTATTTTGTATACTTCTTAACATTTGTACCCCTAAAATCTATGTTTAAGCATTAAATTTTGTAGTGTCTTTGTTCACTTGAACGTTTTAGAAAAAAAGTCTCAAAGTTAATTCAGTTATATTTTTTAACCATTTAAAACATTTCTAAGCAAGGAAACATTTGATTCACTATGTCACTAGAAGTTTTCATTTCTCCTCTTCTATTTTCTTTCTCACAGTTTCTAATTGTTTCTGGCCTGCACTTTTAGTTACACTCTCCTTTTGTCTTCCCTATAGAAAGTCTGTGTACATAAGGAATGTGCACATGTAAAAAAATCTTCCTTAGACTTCCTTGAAATTAAAAATGTGTTGTCCTTTTCATTACCACAGTTGAGTCCTTTTGAAGGCCAAAAAATTTTAATTATCTAATACATAACAGCCAGTACAATGTCAGAATTTTTTTTTTTTTTTTTTTTTTTTTTTTTTGGTACCAGGGATTAAACTCAGGGGCACTCAACCACTGAGCCACATCCCCAGCCCTATTTTGTATTTTATTTAAAGACAGGGTCTCACTGAGTTGCTTAGTGCCTCGCCATTGCTGAGGCTGGCTTTGAACTCATGATCCTCCTGTCTCAGCCTCCCAAGCTGCTGGGATTATAGGAGTGAGCCACCGCGCCCAACCGACCTAGAATGCTGACTTTTAACAACAGAATATCTTCAGAAAAAAATACATTACAAATATTTTAGTGTAGTATTCCATTGTTATAAGGAAAGACTTTTGACTTTTTGGTGTTCTGCTGTGATTTTATTGCCATGATGCTGTTGTGCTCTGCCACAGTATTGCTGATAAATCGTAAGAGAGTAATTTTTCAGCTCTATTACTCTGACAGTATAGTTCTTAGCAGGGTTTTATAGTTAACTCCAAGCTCATTTCCTGTGCAATATCAACTTTCCCCTTCTTTAATAACAAAACCCAAATTATACCCAGCGTGGCAATAGGTTCTACTAAAAAATGCACACCTTTCCATAGATGATCAGGGAAGAGAACAGGGCAGTGTTAAATCTTTACATTTGAAAAATTATGTAAAATAAACTAAGTCAAACAAAATAGGTAGCATAATTAAGATGAATCAAAAAGAAATAGAGGGCTAGGTGTGTAGCTCAGTGATAGAGATTGCCTAGCATGTATGAGGCCCTGGGATCAATCCCCAGCATTGAAAGGAACAAAAAAGAGAAAAAATGAAATAGAAAACCTGAATAGTTTATAACCATTAAAGAAATTAACCATTAAACCATTATATGACTAACCCCTATGTGCACACATGCGCACGTGCACACACACACACGGAAATTTGAAATCCAATATTTCTCCTTAAGAACTATCAAGGAAAATATAATTCCAATCTTATACAAACTCAAAGACATTGAATTTTGTATGGTCTTTACATCAACAATTAACAAGAACAGTTTTTTTTTTTTTTAAGTTATAGACAAATTCCCTTTATGGATAGAGATGGAGAAATTCTAAAGAGAATTATATATAAAAGAATAAGACATCTTGGGGCTGGGGTTGTAGCTCAGTGGTAGAGCACTTGCCTAGCACGTGTGAGGCACTGGGTTTGAGCCTCAGCACCACATAAAAATAAAGTTATTGTGGAAAAAAAAAGAATAAATTTGTTATCAGTTAATAAAAAAAGGAAAAAATTTTAACAAAACTAAGGAATAAGACATATTGAGAAAATTGGCCTTATACCAGTAATGTATGCTTGGTTTGATGTTAGAAAATAAATTAGTTTATTCCTAAAGTAAGAGAGTCATTTGATTAACTAGTATAAAAAATAAGATTTGATAAAACTCCTTGCTTTAATCATGCTAAAATCTCTGAAGTAAAGAATAATTTTCTTAGTCTAATTTAAAAAGAGCTAAATGTTAAACGTCACATTTAATGCTGAACACTGAAGGTTTTTGCTCTGAGATCTTGAATGACACAAGTTGTCCATGTCCATGCATCTTTAAATCTTCCCTTTACTGCACTGATTACTCGGCCTTGTGGAAAAATAACAAAAGGTATAAAAATTGGATTTCAAGAATCAAAATGGTCATTTGTAGAAAATCCAAAGGAATAAAATGATGGATTATTATTCCATAATAAGTTATGGAATATTTATTATTATGTATTATCAGTTCATAAAATTAATTATATTATTTTTCCAGCAAAAATTAAAATTAATTAAAGATAATGGTTATTACGGTTATTACAAGATCAAAATTATTAAATACACAGTGACCCACAGCATTAGTACAGTTTCTATCAAAATCTCAGAAGGCAGTTTGTGTGTGTGTGTGTGTGTGTGTGTGTGTGTGTGAGATTACTTATTTGTTTTGGAACTTGACAAATTCATTCAAAACTGTATAAGACAAGGCAGAAGGTCAAACATGTATGTTATAATCGAAGAGGAGGCTGGGAGAAAGAACAAGAAGGAAAAAAGGAATAGATGTTATAAGGTTGTAGGGAGGGAATAGATGTGATATTCTCAAAGAAAACGAGATGCCAAATATTATTTTAAAGCTATAGGAATTAAGACAGTATGGTATTGGTGCAGAGGTGCAGGTTTAAGCAAATGAACAATAGAGAGAGCTCAGAAACAGACAATGTATTCAGGAACTTGACATAAGATAGGTGATAATTTGGAGAGTAGTCAGGCAAAGGTAATTTTTTTTCTGTTTGTAGTTTTTTTTTTAAATTAGTGCATCATAATTATACATAATCATGGAATTTATTGTTACCTGTTTGTACATGCACTTAATATCACAGTATAATAATTTGGTCTGTTTTGTTTTTAGTACTGCTCTTCCCCTTCCCCTTCTCTGTCCCTCTGGTCTCTTTCCTCTATTCTGCTGTTCTCCCTTCTGTTTTTAAAGGATTCCGTACCACAACATTTTTAGAAAAAGACAATCTCTTAAGTTAATTGTGCTGGGACAGTTGATTATCCATATGAGGAAAAATTCAGTGGATTTCTATCCCTCATATGCAATAATATCATCCATAGGTGGAATGTAGAATTAAATATGAAAGGAAACATTAAAAGGTGTTTTACAAAATAATATGGAATACATTGAGATCTCAGAGTAAAATATCCTTATAAATTTATAAAATTGCAAAACTAACTTCATTAAAATGATGAACTTTTATTCAAAAAACAAAGTGAAAAATCCAGCAACCATGTGGGAGAAGATATTTATCACATACAGCTATTGTAGAATTCATAGAATATGAACAACTACTTAAAGAAGAAAATGTCAAACAATTAAATATGAACAAAAGATTTGAACATACCATTTCAT
This sequence comes from Tamias sibiricus, assembly GCA_025594165.1. NCBI lineage: Eukaryota > Metazoa > Chordata > Mammalia > Rodentia > Sciuridae > Tamias > Tamias sibiricus. The sequence continues at coordinate 84,770,804 of CM046660.1, forward strand.
AAAAGAGAGATTCTATCGATGCACTAATTTCAAAAGTGGCCACCTCATTGTCATTTAAAAAGTGCAAATTAAGACAATAAAGTACTGTTTCATAACCACCAGGCTGGAAAATTTTTTAAATAAACTAATATAAAGTTTTGGTTAGATGTAGGATAATGGGAATGCTTATGCAGTGAGTACTGTGGGAGAGCAACTGGTATAAGCACATTGGCAAATTGTTTGGTATTTTATAGTAAAACTGAAGATAGCTATGCTATAATTTAGGGCTATGCTTTTAGAAAGATTATCTAAAAGATATCCTAGAACATTGTGTGATTTGGCTCATCGGTGTCCAGAGGTAGCACTGTTATGGTAACTACAAACTAGACACAATCCAGTAGTCTATCCATAATAAAATCGATAAGTAATTTTATATATTAATGTAACAATTCTGTATCACAATGTATACAAAAAACATGCAGCAAACATGGCAGAATTAAATTTACATAAGTTAAAAAAAAGTAAAAATAAATTTAATGTAGTTAGGTATAAACATAGAAAATTAAAATATAAAAAAAGTTGAGTAAATTACTAATTAGGTTATGGTTACTAACCTCTTTTAAAATGAAGGAGTTTGCTATTAAGGCTACAGAGAGGCTTTTGGAATGCAGGCAATGTTCTATTCATCTGGTTTAGAATTACATATGATAACCTTATTTATTACATTGTGCATTTAAGGTGTTGGGGTTGGGGTACTGGAGCTTTAACCCAGGGATGCTTTACCACTGAACTACATCCCCAGTCCTCTTCATTTTTTATTTTGAAACAGGGTCTCACTAAGTTGCTTAGATTCTCACTAAATTGCTGAGGCTGGCCTTCCTGTCTCAGCCTCCCTAGTCACTAGGATTATAGGAGTGCACCACTGTGCCTGGCTGTACATTTTTTTTTTTTTTTTATTGTTACCGGGGATTGAACTCAGGGGCACTTGACCACTTAGCCACGTTCCCAGCCCTATTTTGTATTTTATTTATTTAGAGATAGGGTCTCACCGAGTTGCTTAGCACCTTGCCTTTGCTGAGGCTAGCTTTGAATTCGTGATCCTCCTGCCTCAGCCTCCCGAGCTGCTGGGATTACAGGTGTGTGCCACTGTGCCCAGCTCATTTAAGTTTTAAATAACTTTATGTTCTTATATATAGTTAATCATCTTAGAAGCTTAAAACTCTCTAGATGAAAATCGCTTAAGACTTTCAAAAACATGACTTTTTATTTAAATAATTAATGTGATTCAAAATGAAATATTTAAAAATATGTAAGTTGAAAGTCTTCCTCCCTCCTTGTTCTGCTACCCAACTCCTAACAGTAACTAGTGTTATTAAATATCTTTCTAGATATTTATATACATATCTAAGTAAATTTGTGCCCACATTTTAACAAATATCAGCACATATGTAAGCTGTTCTCTTTTATACAGTTAATGGTACATCTTAAAGAACTTTTTTTCCTACATAAGTTTGTGAAAATTTTCCTTGTTCTGATCCATAGTCGGGCGCATTTTCCTTTACACCACTGGTCCATGATGAAGATTTTCCTTATTCTTTTGTATAGTATTCTAGTTTATAGATATTTAACCAGTCTTCTGGGGATGAATATTTTGGTTATTTACACATTTTGCTTTTACAAGCAATGGTACAATTATATAATTAAATTATGTATCAATTCATAGTTTTTAAAACATAATTTTTAAATTATTGAAGTAAGATTCATAATCCATAAAATTAAACATTTTAAAATGAACAACTCAGTGGCTTTTAAGTACATTTACAAGGTTGCAGCCACCACCTCTATTTAGTTCCAAAACATTTTCATCACTCCAAAGATAAACTCCTTATGTATTAAATGGTTTTTCTCCATTAACCTATATCTAAAGTCCCTGGCAATTACCAAGCTCTGGATTTATCTGTTCTGAAAATTTCATATACATGGATTCAGATAATGTGAATCCATCCTTTTGTGACTTAGTATAATTTTTTAAAATTTATTTAATTAAAAATTTAATTAATTTATTTAGTATAATGTTTTTAAGATTCATCTAAATTGTAGATGTATCAGTGCTTCTTTCCTTTTAATGGTAGAATAATATTCTAATTGTATCTATATACTACCAGTTTTTCATGGTGGCTGAACTATTTCATGCCCACCAGCAATGAAGTTTACAATTTCTCCAAAACCTCAGTAACACTTTCTATTGTTGTTGTTATTTGACATCCTAGTAGGTATGAAATTGGACCCACTGTAGTTATGATTTGCCTTTCCCTAATGACTAATGAATGATGCTATGTATCTTTTCATGTGTTTGCTGGTTATTTATATATCTTCTTTGAAGAAATGCCTTTTCTAATCTTTTACCCATCTTAAAAATTTATTTCTAAGTATCAAAATGCATCAGTTTATTCTGAATTAAATTTGAAGAAGATAACATTTTTAAAACAAGAGTACAGAAATGTCTGATTCTTTGATTCCACAAATATCTAGCATCCCAAAGTAACAAATAAACCTTTATGCTGCTCAATGAATTTGTTCCAATTTCTATAACAAACTAAATGTAATTGAATCTAGTATATGACTTCCATGGCAGTTACCAAGTAAATTATGGTTTCATGCATTGCTAGTTAAGTGACTCCAAGAGGGGGAGATTTTTTAACACTTATATAGCTATATATTCATTGTTAACATTGATTCTTATTTCAAAATTTAAGGATGATCTTTTTCCTGCTCAGTCATTTCAAGGGAATAATAAATAAAGTAAAAAATGAAAAACTTTTGAATATTTTTATGGAAAACTGGAAATCCATATATACTTTAAGAGGTTCAGAACATTTACTGTAAAAAATGAACAGCTTATATGCACTATCTGTTGTGGTTTGGATATGAAGTATCCCCAAGAAGCTCCTGTATTAATGTGGGTGGAACAAATTATGAGAGCTATAACTTAATCAATGGATTAATCCAGTTGATGGATTAATAAGTCTGAATGGTGTGGTAACTGTAAGTAGTTGGGTTGTGACTAAAGGAAATGGGTCACTAGGATGTATGCCTTGGGGATTATATATTTTGTTCCTGGTTCCATCTCTCTCTCTGAGTCCTGAGAGATTAGCAGCTTTCCTTTGCTATGCCCTCTGTCATGATGTTCTGCCTCACCTGAGGCCCAGAGAAATGAAGTCTGCTGACCATGGACCAAGACCTCTGAAACTGTGAGCCTTAAATAAAATTTTCCTTCTCCTAGTTGTTCATGTCAGGTATTTTCATTTATGCAATTTTTCGTGGCTTGAATATTTAAATGTAAGAGCTCCTCCAAGACAAGAAGTCACATTCATTCCCATCCAAATCCTGTCTCTTCTACAAAAATAAGTTTTTCCTTTAATTGTTCATAACTGTTGTGGTGGTAGATCCAAGTGATGAAAACATGGATGCCCTTGGTAACCAGGTGTCTTTGCCAACTTTTTCAACACATAACTTTTGACACACAAAACTTTTCATGAACTCAGCAATTCCTCTTTGAAGTAAGCACCAGGTTCCAATGACAAACCACAGTAGTCATTCTTACATCATTGTCATTCTCTTTCATAAACTGCCAAAACAGGTTATTTGCTTGCTATTGCTTTTATGATATTGAAAAACGGTATTTCTCTACTAGTCTTCCAAGTTGACCTCCTGCATGTCATACAACATAACCCCCAGTTCTTTATTTATCAAATTAATGTAGCCACTGAAGCAGAATAGCTTCATTACAACCATCAAGGAGGGCTGGGGCTGTTGCTCAGTGGTAGAGCGCTTGCCTAGCATGTCTGAGGCACTGGATTCAATCCTCAGCACCACATAAAAAATAAAAAACAGTCTAAAGAAGATGGTTGTATAATTTAAAATTTAAAAAAATGAAATCTTTAGTTTATTCTTGTACTCCTCGAGACAAATATTGTTCTTTCATTAAACCATATATTCATTTTTGTTCGCGTCAGACACCAGGATATTAGATCCTTTCAATTTTAGGTCATGTGGAATAATTTTGCCCCAAATATCCATGTCAACAGCAAAGTACATTTCTAAGCAACATACTTCAGTGTTCTTATCTCTTATCCAGATAAGGGAATTATACAATTCAGTATCAATAGATTCTAAATTCTTAATGTTAAGATTTTTTTTTTTTACTTAGCATATAATTTTAGAATCCTAAAGAGAAACCAGAATCACTAAACCTAAACTTGCCATGAAATAGTGCCATTGCAATAAAGTAACCAATGAAACAGAAGTATGAAATATGGTCTGTTAATGGTTGTTGCTGAATTTCTCTGTAGAAATAGTTGCTTTTGCCTATGTATTCAAAATAGCAATATATCGGGTTCAAAACTTCATGTGAAAGCAAGAAGAGCAATTCTCTTGGTTAGGCACTATATCAAGTCCATCTTCTACTCTAAATATTATATATAATCTTCTCCTCAAGTCATAAGGTTTTAATGGGTTGGATGGCATCTTCAAATAATATCTGCCAGGACACATTGTTCTATGGTCAATGGGTAGTGCATTAGACTAGCACAGAAAATGATAATGACCAAGTGTCCCCCTGAAATTTTGTTCAAAAGCAATTTGTGGGATGTCTTTCCTTACAGAGGACTTTCCATTGTGATAATCTTTGAATGCTGTTCTTGCTTTGTGGTCAACAAAATTATTAACACCTTCCCAAGTGTACCTAATTTCCCAGCCTTCTGGCAGGGGTTCTTCATCTGTAAGCCTTGAGTTCTTGGGTCTTCCCACTGATTGTTATTGCTAGGATTCATGAAATAAACCCTATCGAATCCATTTTTTCCCCCCAAGTTTGGTGGCAAAAGTCATTTGGGTCATTTTCTGCAGCTAACATTGAAGCTGAATAGAGGTACCATTGGTTGGACTGTTACATAGTTCTCTGAAGTTGTTTCTCCCAAGATTGCCACTTTTCAAAATTTTGAATGGACTCCATGGTGGAATGCTGCCATGTTGTTCTGGGCTTATGATCCATATGAACTCTCCCATGATCATCAATTCTTCTCTCTTTAACCTGCAGGTAAAATTTGTTGTTTCTCCCATGTGGTAGTTTGGACATTATGATCCACATAATAGTTTATTTGTTTTAATTAGTACTAGGGATTGAACCATAGCTTCTCTACTACTGAGCTACATTCCCAGCCCTTTTATAGTTTTTATTTATTTTTTGTTAAAATTTCGAGACAGGGTCTTGCTAAATTACCCAGGTTGGCCTTGAACTTGTGAGCCTCCTGAGTTGCTGGGATTATAGGCATGTGCCACCACACTGGCTACACAATAGGGTTCTACTCTGAGGACCCTTTCTCTGTTCTCATTGTGTTGGCTGCTGCCGTACAGGTTTTGCCCATTCAGGTGGCTGCCTTCATTTTCAAAAGTAGTACTAGAGGAGTCATGGGCTAATATGCTACTAGTTTCAGATCCCAATTCTACAACTGGAAGAGGGAATACATTTGTTTCATTCTAATTAAACTAGTATGTCTTGAATGGGAAGATCTTTGATGGTGGTGCTTGTATAATTCAAAGTAAAGGTGATTTCTTCAGATGCTACTCGAATACCCATGGTGGAAGCATTATCACGTGGTGCAGATGAGAATGATTCTCCATTAACAGTGTCAGTGTCAGATGTGAGTGGTTTTGGAGCTGGGTATATTTTTGGGTTGGGCAGCAACCTAAGACAGAAATTGTGTATTGTCTCCATTAACTACATATGAACAAGGTGAGTTTTGGATGACACTGTGGGTACATTACTTATCTATCCCATTCTTACCTTCAAGAGCCAATATGATATGTCTTCTTGGTGAAGGCTGTTATGCTACCAACCCATAAAGTACAACTGTCAATTCACCAGTATGCATTATGCTATTCTTGTTTTCCAAGGAAAGCTTTAATTGTTCTTTCACTGTTTGCAGTTTTCTATTATGCATTAACAGACCTTGTTTCAAAATCTATTGTTGGTTTTAAAAGCACTTGCTTTGGAAGTGCAATGACTACAAACTTGAAATTCTAGTAGTCTGTGGGGTCACATGTAGGGTTTTCTGTTCATCCCATTTTGTATTAGAACTAGAGGATTCTGTTTTAAAATTTCCTCCATCTATAACTATTTCTGTATATTAGAAAACCAGTTCTTTTTTTCTTTTTAGTTTGGCACTAGGAACAGTTGCGTGTAACTGCAACCTTCCACTATGGCTATTACTACTGTCAAACCATGGTAAAGCAGTGGCAGTGTATCAAAATTCATCTTAAACTATTATCAGGAACTGTTAGATGCTAAGGATACAAAGATAAGGAAGACATGATTCCTTCTTTCAAGGAACTCAGAGGTGAGGAGACAACCCCTGCATGAAGATGCCAGATGCCAGGCTGCCATAGCAGGAAGAAAGGGGCATCCTAATGGTAGAGGGCATCCTGTTGCTGCAGGTGTATTGGCAGCAACCTGCTACAGTGACTAGGAACCTTATACTGCTTTACTGACACTACCCCAATACCAGCCTGGCCACCTGCCATACCCAGATGACTACTTTTGCCTATTTTTAAATGGAGTTATTTTGTTATTGAGTTCTTTATATATTCTCAATATTCAACCTTTATGAAATATATGATCTACAAATATTTTCTTCCCTTCTGTAGACTTTCCTTATACTTTTGAGTAAATTGATGCTCAAAATTTAAAGATTCTGACAAACTCCAACTCATCTAAAGTTTCTTTTTTTCCCTATATTATTGGTGTTATACCAGACACCATTGCCAATATCAAGATAGTAAAGATTTACCCCTATTTTCTTGTAAAATATTTATGGTTTTAACTCTTTAATTTAGGTCATGGATCCATTTTTAGTTAATTTTTATATGTGGTATGAAGTAGGAATTCATTCCTTTGCTTTGTCATTGTGGACATCCAATTGTCCTAGCACAATTTTTTCTTCTCCAATGAATGGTCTTGGTGCCCCTATCAAAATCAATTTTGGGCTTATTTCTATGCCCTCAGTTCTATCCCATTGGTCTGTGTCTGTTCATATGCCTGTAGCACACTGTTTTTTAATTACTGTAGGTAATTTTTTTTTGAAATCTAAAAATGTGAGACTTCTATTATAATGTTTTCTTTATAAATGTCACATTTATTTTTAGTTTTTATTGTTTTTTTTAGTTATACATGACAGTAGAATCCATTTTGACATAATGATAAAAGCATGGAGTATATCTTATTCTAATTCACTCCCCAGTACCTCTCCTTCTCTTTTGTGCCAATCCCCCACTCCCTTCCCTCTACTGACTGCCACTTACAGTTATTTTTAAAACTAATTTCTTGGAGATGTATACACACTGGTGATTCATTGTGGTGCATTCACATATGTACATAGGAAATTTATGTCAGACTCATTCCACTAGCTTTCCTTTTCCCATTCCCACTCCCTTCCCTTCATTCCCCTTTGTCTGTTCCACTGAATTTCTATTCTGTTTTATTTCCCCACCCCTTAAAGCTTCTACAAATGAGAGAAAATATTTGATCTTTGTTTTTTGGGGGGACTGGCTTATTTCACTTATCATGATAGTCTCCAGATCCATTAGTTTACCAGCAAATGTCATAAAGTCATTCTTCTTTATGGCTGAGTAATACTCCATTGTGTGTATATACCACATTTTATTTATCCATTCATCTGTTGAAGGGCATATATGTTGGTTCCATAGCTTAGATATTAAGAATTGTGCTGCTATAAACATTGATGTGCCTGGATCACTGTAGCATGCTGATTTAAAATCCCTTGGATATATACTGGGACAAATAGTGATTCCATTCCTCCTTTTTTTTTTTTTTTTTTTTTTTTTTTTGAGTAATCTCCATACTGCTTTCCAGAGTGGTTGCACCAGTTTGCAGTCTCACCAATGTATGAGTGTACCTTTCCCCAACATCCTCATTAACATTTATTGTTACTTGTATTCTTGAAAATTGCCATTCTGACTGCAGTATGATGAAATATGTGTTGTTTTAATTTGCATTCCTCTAATTGCTAGAGATGTTGAACATTTTTTCAAAGACTATTGACCTTTTGTATTTCTTTTATGAGAAGTGTCCATTTAGTTCCTTTGCCCATTTATTGATTGGGTTATTTATTTAGTTTTTTGTGTGTTTTGAGTTCTCTGTGTATCCTGGATATTAACACCCTACCTGGGGAGCAGGTGGCAAAGAGTTTCTCCCATTCTGTAGGTTCTCTTCATGTTCTTGCTTGTTTCCTTTGCTGTGAAGCTTTTTTAATTTGATGCCATTCCATTTATTGAATTTTTATTTTGCTTCTTGTATTTTAGGAGTCTTAAGGAAATCAGTTCCTGAGCCAACATGGAGTGTTGGGCCTATATTTTCTTCTAGCAGATGAAGGGTTTCTGGTATAATTCCTAGAACTTTGATCCACTTTGAGTTGTTTTGTGCAGGGTGAGAAGTAGGGGTTAAATTTCATTTTACTACATATGGATTTCCAGTTCCAGCATCATCGTCAAAAGCCTATCTTTTTTCCAATGTATGTTTTTGGCACATTAGTATGAGATAACTGTATTTATGTGGGTTTGTCTCCCTGTCTTCTTATTCTAGTCCATTGGTCTTCATTCCTGTTTTGGTGCCGATACCATGCCATTTTTGTTACTATAACTCTGTAGTATAATTTGAGGTCTTGTATTACAATGCCTCCTGCTTTGCTTTTCTTGCTGAGGATTGTTTTGACTATGCTCGGTCTTATTTTCCCAAATGAATTTAATGACTTGCCTTTTCTATTTCCATGAAGAACATATTGGAATTTTGATGGGAACTGCATTGAATCCATATAGTGCTTTTGGTAGTACAGCCATTTTAACAATATTAATCTGTCTATCCAAGAACATGGGAGAAATTTCCATCTTCTAAGGTCTTCTTCAATTTCTTTCTTTAGTGTTCTATAGTTTTCATTGTAAAGGTCCTCTACCACTTTTGTTAGACTGATTCCCAAATATTTCACTATTTTTTAAGCTATTGTGAATGGGAGAGTTTTCCTAATTTCTTTTTTCAGCAGCCTTCATCATTGCAGTATAGGAATGCAATTGATTAATGGGTATTGATTTTGTGTCCTGCTCCTTTGCTGAATTTCAAGTTTTCTGATTTTTTTTTTTTTTTTTTTTTTTTGGTTTTCTAAATATAGGAGCATGTCATCAACAAACAGACAGTTTTAGCTCTTCTTTTTCTATTCATTTCCCTTTAATTTCCTTTCCTTGCCTAACTGCTCTGGCTATAGTTTCAAGAACTATGTAGAATAGGAGTGGGGAAAGTGGGAATCTCTGTCTTGTTCATATTTTTAGAGGAAATACTTTTTTTTTCTCCTTTCAGAATAATGTTGGCATTAGGTTTGTCATATATTACCTTTAAAATATTGAGGTATCTGCCTTCTATCCCTAGTTTTCCTAGTGTTTTAAACATGAATGGATGCTGTATTTTGTCAAATGCTTTTTCTACGTCTTTTGAGATAATCGTGTGCTCCTTGTCTTTAAGTCTATTTATGTGGTAGATTACATTTATTGATTTCCATATGTTGAATTATCCTTGTATTCCTGGGATTAAACCCACTGGATCATGGTGTACTATCTTTTTAATGTTTTTGTAGGCAGATTGGAATGTCATATTAAGAATTTTTGAATCTATGCTTATCAAGGATATTGGTCTTAAGTTTTCTTTCCTTGATGTGTCTTTGTCTGGTTTTGGTAAGAGGGTGATACTGGCTTCATAGAATGTGTTTGGAAGAGCTCACTCCTTTTCTATTTCATGACATGATTTCAGGATTGGTATTAGTTCTTCCTTAAAGGTCAGGGAAATTTGGCTGAGAATGTATCTGGTCCTGTCTTTTCTTCATTAGTAGGCTTTTTTTTTTTTTTTTTTTTTTTTGGTGGTACCAGGGATTGAACTCAGGGGCACTCAACCACTGGTCCACATCCCCAGCCCTTTTTTGTATTTTATTTAGAGACAGGGTCTCACTGAGTTGCTAAGTGCCTCGCCATTGCTGAGGCTGGCTTTGAACTCGCGATCCTCCTGCCTCAGCCTCACAAAGTGCTGGGATTACAAGCATGCGCCACCATGCCGGGCATTAGTAGGCTTTTGATGGTGTCTTCTCTTTTACTACTTGAGATTGATCTGTTTTAACTTTTCTATTTCCTCCTGGTTCAGTTTGGTTAGGCCATATGTCTCTAGGAATTTGTCCATGTCTTAAAAAATTTTCTAGGTTATTGAAGTATTAATTTTCAAACTAATTTCTGATCATCCTCTAGATTTCAGTAGTATCTGTGGTAATATATCCTTTTTCATCTTGGATTTTAATAATTTGAGTTTTTCCCCTCTTTCTTTTGGGTGGCATCTTTTTTGTGGGGTTTTCATACATGCCCTGTATCATGTTAAGTTCATTTTACATGTTTGTGAGTATATCTGTTGGAAAGAGTCCCAGAAGTTTAAGTGCTAGGACAGAGTTTGTGTGTATATATATATGTGTGTGTATATATATATATATATATATTTTTTTTTTTTTGCCAAATTACCCTCAATATGGAATAAGCCAAATTACGTTGCAATTAATAATATATTAAAGTGCCTGTTTCCCTTACATCTTTATAACACAATAAATTATTAAGGTTTTAGACTTTTTAAGAAAAGTTTAATAATTGGAAAACAGGCTGTTACAATATAGTTCAGTTGGCATTTATCAGATTATCTTCCTATATTGAACTGTTGAAAAACTGTTTACTATTTGATTATATCCTATATCCATTTTTCTGTTGTGTATTTGCTACATTTTTATTATTCATTTGTAGGATTGCTTCATATAGCACAGGAAAATTATATTTTTAGTATGTACTTTTCTCATATATGCATATATAAAGGAAATTTGACTATTTTTATGAATTTTCATGTTTGTCTTTTGTCCTCAATGTTTTTTTTTTTCCATACAGAAGTTTAATTTATATGTAGTTGAATTTATCAATCTTTATTATGGCATCCACATTTTGAGTCAGTTCAAAATTTCTTCTTCATTGGAATTATAATTCAGTATTGTTTCTTTTGGTTATTTCTACTAAATGTTATTTTATTGCCCAGTATTATTTGTTCAGGAGAATTTTTGAGGAACATGTTTCTATAGTTCCCTACTACCAGAAAAAAAAAAAAATCTTGAAATTCAGGAAATCTTGGGGGAGGAGATCAAAAGAGTTCTGCAGAAAGGAACTAATTTTAGACAGGATAGTCCTACATCTTTTTGGAATAACTGACATTAAATATATGAGTAAAACCTAGCAATAAAAGAAAGATCAAACAAAATAGTGGACCTTGGTGGAAACATAATTGAAACAACAGAAAATAACTCCCAGCGTAGTCTATTGTAATAAAGAAACAATCATAAAACAAAAATATGCCTTTATAAATTAAAATAAAGTTCCTAGAATTAAACTTTAGAAGAGGAAATTTCCCAGTACAGAGGAAAAATTATACATGAATATTTCCCAAACCTTAAAAAAGTGTCTTCAGTTTGAACAGGCCCATTAATTGCTGAATTAATTATGAATTAAATTAATAGGCTACACTTAAAAGATTTTCATGAAAGTTCTGAATAGAACATAGATCTAAAAGCTGCTGAAGAGAAAACAAAGCTACCAACAGTAACAAAACAACCACATGATCTATAAAGGGTAAGCACGGAACTGCCCTTGAAATCCTGACTGACTCTAGATGACAATGCAACAGTATCACCAAAATTGAAAAATTATATTGAACCTATGGATGGAATAAAACTATTATTTTTAATTGAAATAATTTCATGGAAAATAAAATAAATTGGTTAGAACACTGTCCTGCCACATAACCAATTAAAAATATAGCATAAAACAAGGTATGTTCCCAAAAGGAGAATTGTCAGAGAACACATAAATCTTCCATGGAAACAAATTGAAAGCTTCTACTAGGATATAAAATGTCTGAAATAGTAGCCTCTTGAATTGAAGTTAACCTCAAAATTGCAGCTAGATATTTTGAAACTTCCAAGATTTACACCGGCTCAATTATAGACGAATGGACCCAAAATGAGATTTTCAGAATTTTTACACACACACACACACAAATGCACATATATTTAAATATTAAAATTAATGTCTTCAGTAATAAAACATAAATAAAGGATGGAGATTAAACACATCAGAATCATTGCCAGTGGGGATAAAAGGGAATATTAGGGGAATGAGGATTAACCATTGTGTGACTATACCACAATTAATTCATCTGCTCTTGGACACTGGGTTGTTACTACTTTAGGGCTATTATGAATAAAGCTGATATTAATGTTCTTGTATAATTTTGTGTCACTGCTTTTGAAGAGTTTCATTTTATATTACCATGAGCAATACATGAGATTCCTAGTTCTTCCCCATCTTTGCTAAAATACATTATTATCAGTCCTTTTAATTTTAGCCATTTGTATCATAAATGGTGTTTACTTTGGGCTTAATGCCTTTTTCTCACTTTTTAAGGTGAATATTTAGAAAAAATATTCTTTTTTAATATAAACATATAATGCTGTAATTTTCCTTTTGTGCACTTTAGCACCCCTAAACTTATGAAATGTTTTCCAGTTCAAAATATTTTGATTTCTTCATAATTTCTTCTTTAATCCAGAATTGAGAATTATGTTTAATTTTCAAATATTTGGGGATTTTCTAAATACCTATTTTTATTTCTAATGTAACTGCCATGTGATTTTAAAAAATCCTCTATGATTTCATTTATTTTAGATTTGTTGAGATTAGCTTTATGATTAGATAGCATATAGCCTATTTAGGTGAATGTTCCATGCACCCTTGTAAAGAATATGGTCTGTTGTTTTGGTATAGTTTTCCATGTTAATTGGTTCCACTTAGTTGGTAGTAATGATAATGACTTTTTATATCCTTATTGATCTAGTACATCTATTCAGATCTCTTAAGAGTGGATTTATTTCTTCTTTTAGTTAAAAGAAACTCATTTAATTACCTGCAACCTGAACAGATGTTGTTTCATTCCTTTCTTCTTTCCTTCTTTTTTTTTGGGGGGGGGGGTCATTGGGGATCTAACCCAGGGCCTTGTGCATGCAAAGTAAGCCCACCCTACCAACTGAGCTATATCCTCAGCCCTTCTTTCCTGTCTTTTATGTCACTTTTTTCTTTTCTATTTTTTTCTTTTGGAATAGGAATGTCAATCCTCTGCATGTCCCACTATTAAATTTTGGAAGCACATAACTTGATGGTTTCACGGATTCGCAGCTGGAGAGGAATTTGCATTGGGATGAACTCTAACTTGAATCTCACCCATTTTTTATTTTGATAATATTTAGATGAGACTTTGGACTTTTTGAATTGATGGTAGAATGAGTTAAGATTTGGAGGACTAGGTTGGGTGTGGTGATGCACACCTATATTCCCAGAGGTCAGGAGACTGAGGCAGGAGGATTGTGAGTTCAAAGCCAGCCTCAGCAACTTAGGTCCTAGGCAACTCAGCAAACCCTGTCTCTAAATAAAATGTAAAAAAGGCCTGGGCATTTGGCCTAGTGTTACATGCCCCTTGGTTCAATCTCTGGTACCAAAATGGAAAAAAAAAAAAAAAAGAAGAAAAAAATCTATCTATCTATCTCCAGAGGACTGTTGGGATGGAATTATTTTTCACGGGAAAGGAAAATGAATTGGTGGGTGGGGGCAGGGGACAGGGTGGAAAGCTCTTTACTGAATGTGTTTCCCCCAAATTCACATGTGGAAACCTAATCCTCAATATGGTGATAGTATTTGTAGGTGGAACCTTTGGGAGGTCCTTAAATCATGAGAGTGAGCCCTCAGGAATGAGATTAATACATTTCTAAAATGGGCTGCACTTTACCCCACTTCTTCCATGTGACATTCCAGAGAGAATACAGCCATCTGTAAATGAAAAAGTAGACCCTCACCAGACACAGGATTTGTCACAACTGTGATCTAGGACTTTCCAGCTTTGGAACTGTGAGGATAAAACTTATTTAAAAGCCATCTACTATTTTTTTTTTTTTTTTTTTTTTTATGGCAGCCCAATAGACTAAGGAAACAGTTTTAAGCCTGCGGTGAAAACACAGAGAAGGCAGCTAGAGTAAAACAGGCATTATCTTGAAATGGTGGCAACAGTAAGACCTGCTGAAAGAAAAGAAAAAAGGTCAACATACAATTTTAGAACTGTGAAAATGTCATTAAAAAGTGATAATGTATGTTTCTGAAAAATAAAAGCAAAAAATTCGCTGACAGCAAATCCACAATAGCAAAAGTGAAAAGGAAGTAGGGAATTGAAGGAAGTAGCTAAAAGCAGTGAAAAGGGATAAATACATAAAACATATTGATGTAAAAAAAAACCAATAATGGTAATATATTATGTTAATATATTAATGGGTTGTAAAGATGTATAGAATTAAAGTGCCTAACAATGATAACACAAAAATAAACACAAGAGCAAATGGATTTCTAATGTCCCAATGTTTTCAGGGAAATGGTAAAAGGAATAATTTATATTCTACTGTAAAAGTCAATATGTTAAGGTTACATATTGTCATCTCTAGGCAAAACACTAAAAGAAAAGTGAGTGGTGAATTCACAAATACAGGTTAACAGAGGGAAATATATTTGCTTAATCCTAAAGAAAGCAAGGTGTAAGAAGCAATGAAATATGAAACAAATATACAATATAGAAAGTCAATGAACCCAATTGTTTGCAATTTACCACATTAATAGGTTAAAGGAGAAAATCCATGTAGTCATTTTGAAAGGTTCAGGAAAAGCACATGATTAAATTCTATATTAATATATATTTTAGGGCTGAGGCTATAGCTCAGTGGCAGAGCGCTGAGAAAATGTGTGAGGAACTGGGTTTGATCCTCAGCACCACATAAAAATAAATGAATAAAGGTATTGTGTTCAACTACAACTACAAAAATTTTTTTAAAAATATATATATTTATATATATATATATATAAAGTTCTTTTGGCCAGCCAGGAATATATCCTCATAAAGAACATATCAAATAAAGTCCTATAGTCTATATCACTATTAATTTTGATAAATTAATATCATTCCTGTTATAATCAGAAGTAAAATATCGTCTTTGATCATTATAGTTCATTAATGAACTGGTAAGCCCATCTGGTATGATTGGAATCCCCCAAATAGTAAAAGTATTAGGATTGAATAAAAGAAATTAAGCTGTTTCCATTTGCAGATAATATGTTTGGATAACAGGAGACTAAAAGAATTTATAAATATATTATTAGAATAAAGTGTAGCACAGCTGTGGAATATATTTCATATAAAAATTTGCTGAATTTTGAAAACCATTTTGTAGTTGAAATAGTAAATACTGAAATTAGGGAAAAAAGCATATATTTTTAAGGCTTTTATAGAAGACAATCACAGAGTTTGAAAGAAAATGAATAGGACCTAAATGAGTAAGGATAAATGCAAATTGTGGATTCTTTTCTCTTTACTGAGATAAGATGGGAGAAAGACCCATTTTCATGGACATTGCTCTTCATTTTGAAAAACTGAAAAAGGGTTGGTAACACCTTACCAGATTAATGGCCGATTCTTCATTAGCTTCTCTCATTTATTCTATGTCATTTTAAAGCTCTTTCTCCCAGGTGACTTAAGCACAACTTTCTTTGGGTTTTATTCAGATATTGTATTACAATTGTTAGATTGTGTTACAATTGTTAAACAGTTAACTAGCATTTAGTTTTGAAGCAAAATAAATTCTTCTAAATTATTTATTTCCTTATAGACTTTGCCTTCAAAAGAAACATTTTTAAACACTACACAAATGTCTTGCCTACAATCAACTTCAGCTTGGAGTAACTGTGAACATAATTCAAAATCTCAGATATTCAGAGAGCATGTTTCAGAGTTAGATTCTTCTTTCCATTCTGTTCTATCATTGCCATCAGGTAAGCCTCCTCATAAAAAATTTTGTAAGTAACTCTGAATATTTTCTATGGTAAAATCTAATCTTATAAATATGGAGAAACATAAAATTTTATCCATTATTTGGTCATTAGAACTAAACAGTTCTTATACAGGAATTTAATCTAGTAACATGAGGAGTTAATGTTCTGTGAAAATTGATAAATTTCTTATAAACCAATTTATTTTGGGTCAACAATTAGCTGTTAGTCTTCTTTGTTAATTTTTAAGCATTTTATTGGTAATAAGGCTGTTGTTAAAACGTTTCTCAGTACTAATCTAGTATTTTTCTAATGTGCTGTTTTAATGGAGTTTTCCCTATCATATAATATTCTTCTATTAATAATTTACATTGAATTTCTTCAAGTGGCATGAAAGCTGCCCATCTACAGGTCTACTTTTGAACCTTGGGTATAGCTATAATCTATGATTGAATAAATAAGGCACATATATCCCTGTATCCTTAAGGTGGTTTTAAATTTCTATTTCTTAAAATTTTTCTGGAACCTCCTAGTTTTGTCTATATTGGATCTAAAGTAAATATTTCACACCAAAAGGAAACATTCCTCACATTGGTTATCTCAGGTTCTTCCCTTTATTGGGGAATTTAGCAACTGAGGTTTGTTTCCTTTTCAATTTGTAGAAATAATCATCTTTTAAGTTTTCAGAATCTGCTTAAAATCTGAAAACACTACTTTTTATAATTTGCTTTTTATACACATTCCCATGCCCTTATCCACATTAGAGTGGCATCTTAGCTATGCCATTCTTTAGAGTACATTTCTAACAGGAATTATTTTAGTCCATCTTTGAGGAAAACTTCATAGTAGGAAGAAATAACAATAATAATGCAGTTAACATTTGGTTTTAGCATACATTGGGCCTTGTGTACTATGCATATTACATTTGTTGTTTAATTCTCACAACCCTGTGAGAATAGATACTACCATCCTCTTCATCTTACAGATGAGAAAATTAAGCTTAAATATGTTATCTATGATTATGCAGCTAGTAAATGATGAAACCAGTTGATCTGAGATAGTCATTCTGCAGAACCATGCTCCTAATCACTACTCTTTACTGTTTTCTTATTAGCAAATTCACTTCTCTGTTGGAATAACCTTGAAAGCTAGTATAAAATATCCTTCAAGTCTGTAAAACATTCCAGACTAATAAATAAGATTATCTTCTTTACCAGTTTACTAGTTAGGGTTATTCATTCCTCCCTGCATTCATTTAATAAAAATCTCAATACCTCTAAATAAAAAGTATTAAATAGATACTATGAGTATAAATACAAATAAATCCCTCAGGAAACTTTTATTCTAGTTGAAGACAACTGAAATGTAAAGTAGTAAGGAAAATAGTGTTACAAAATATTTGAATAAAAGGCCAGAGGTCACAAGGTGAGTACTAAGAAAGGTACATAGGTAGAATCTAGGGACCTTCTCTGGTTAAATCATGTTTTCCCACAATTCAGTGGTAGAATAGGTGATAATCTCTTTATAGATAGTAAATGACCTGTCTTTGGGAAAATTATGTTTAGGTAATTGGAAAGTATCAGAACCCTGAAATATTTAAGGAGTGCTTTAAGTGAGAACATTTATATGCTTATTTTCATTTTGTCATCTGTCCTTTGGGACAAATTCCATGACACTCGTGAACAATTTTGTTTTTGCATCTTTTTAAATTTGAGGAAGAGATATATCTTCTCTTTGTTTCAAATCCAGAAATCTCCTGGATCCATCGTAACTTACAACTATTTTTTTAAAAATAAATATCCTCTTTCAGTAGCAAAACTTTCATCAACTGCTTTATGAAATATTTTTATTTGCTTCTCAGGAAAAAGTTCATAGTGTCTCTAAATAATAGAAACACGAATAGCTTTGAAAGATGGCTTTTACATTCTTTTAAAAATTTAATTTAAAACTTAATTAAAAACTTTAATTAGTAAATGTGAAGCACATCTTTTTATTACTTGGCTCCTCTTTGTGATAAAATGAATTTCTCTTAAGTCTCTAAAAGGAAGACAGTTTATCAGTAGATCTTAATCTTTGTAAATGCATATTCATTTAATACTAGTAGACTAAGGGAATGTGAAGTTTGATGTTTTCATAAAAGATTGCATCTGAATTATAGCAAAGTTCTCCCAAGTAATTAAAACCAATGATTTATTTTGGAATCCTCATTATTTCTTTCTTTCTTTCTTTCTTTTTTTTTTTTTTTTTGTGGTACCAGGGATTGAACTCAGGGGCACTCAACCACTGGGCCACATCCCCAGTCCTTTTTTTGTATTTTATTAGAGGCAGGGTCTCACTGAGTTGCTGAGTGCCTCGCCATTGCTGAGGCTGGCTTTGCACTTGTGATCCTCCTGCCTCAGGCTCCCAAAGTGCTGGCATTACAGGCGTGCACCACCACACCGGCGAATCTTCATTATTTCAATTAGTTTTGTAGGGTTGGAAAGGAATTGATTTTGTCAGCCAGGTTTGGCTATAGGTTTTCTTAAAGACATTTTGGGTGCATTTGTTTTCATTACCTATGAACAATATTTATGAATATTAATAAATGCTATTATTCTTACCTACTATTTTAGGAAGTTCATGAATCTGTGAATGTTAGTTTTTTATTCATTATACCTAATCAATAATTTCTAAAATACTGCTAAAAATATACTTAGAAAGAGGATTTTGCCACTTCTGTTCTGATTTTTCAAACTTTTGCATATTTTTCTAAATGTATGTACTATTTATAGAAAGGAAGCAAAATTAATTTGTCATAAAGAATGGTGTTCACTGAAAATACTTTTTTTCCAGATGTGCCTCTTCATTTTCATTTTGAAACATTATTTAAAAAGACTGAAATAAAAGGAGATCTTGCTGAAAATAAAACTGTAGGCGACTGTATCATATCACCATCACCTGGTATGTTATATTTACAAATCTTGTACTTTCTATACCTTTTACCTCCTTATGCCTGTTATTTTTGCAGTCTAATAAAATTTAACAAAAGAATGAATGTAAATCCTTAATTTTTAATATTTACTTTTCACAAATCACACACACAAATAGAAAATACACAGCAGTTGTTTAGCATGACTGGAGGCATCCTGGGTTTGATTCCCAGTACCAGGAAAGAAAAAAAAAAAAAAAAAAAGGAAACTACATAAGAACCACTTAACAAGAAATGTGTGAGAACTATTAAATGAAAATTATGAATTATTAATAATTTAAATAAACATGGTTAACCAACCAGCATTTCTATATTGTAAAACTAACAAGCATTTCAGTTCTCTTTATTAAATGCAAGGTAACCTGACATTCTAATAGGTTTGGTTAAGTTAAAATAATTCCATAGTCCATTGGGTAGAATAAACAGGGCAAAGTATAAAAGGAATTGCTGGAAAATTTCAGAAAATCTACAACAACCACATGTAACGTCATGCCAGAAAAAAAAAATCCTATAAAAATTAATTAGCATAGATTTCACTTTGCTTATAATTATGAGAACAAATTCATAAGGCAGACAACATAGTTTGTATTTTATGTTCAGGATATCTATGGGAAAATGAAGACCCATTCAATAAATAGTATATTAGTCTCTGATTAAATATTTTTTACACACTCTTTTCATATCATGAATCAGAATAAATTTTAATTCATTCCAAGAATTTTTAATGATTAAAATTACCAAAAAAATAAACTTGAAATAAGTATACTGAAATGTTTATGAGTGTTCCGAAAAGGTATGAAGGCATTAGCTATGCTTGGAAGCAATTATAAGAAAGAAAAACATGAACTTGGTTTAATTTTCTGCAAAGTTAAAGTCTTAATTTATCTCAGTTTGTATGACTTTTGATGTTATTTGCAGATGAAATAATCATCTACCTCAAAACTCAAGAGCCAAATGGATGCCTGTTAGTATTGAAATTTTACTGCAAAAATCAGCAGTTTTAGGCCTGGGATGATAGCTCAGTAATAGGAAGACTCTAGGTTCAAAAAGATCAGCAGCTTTTATAAATACCAATAACTAAACAGAATATGTAAAGGAATAAAGTAATCTATAAACATGTGACAATGAAAATATACCTTTGACTAAACTTAAGAACCTATATGAAGAAAAGGTTAACACTGTTCCTATGTGGAAATACCCCACTCTTATTGGAAGACAGTGTTATAAACTTAAGGTGTCAATTTTTCCCAAATTAATTTATACATAGAATGTAATTCTAATCAGAATCACAGGGGTATTCTTTCTGAATAAAATTATTCTGAACTTTATCTCAGAAAATGTTGAAGAACAGCCAGCAAATCTTTTATAAAGATTAAGGGGGCTGGGGCTGGGGCTGGGGCTCAGCGGCAGAGCACTCACCTCGCACGTGCGCGGCCCGGGTTCGATCCTCAGCACCACATAAACATAAATGCATTGCATTGTGTACAACTAAAGTAAATAAATATTAATAAATAAATAAAGTTACCATACAATCTTTAAAAAAAAAAAAAAAGATTAAGGGGCTGAGGTTGTGACTCAGTGGTAGGGTGCTCACCTAGCATGCATGAGGCACTGGGTTTGATCCTCAGCACCACAAAAAAATAAAGATATTGTGTTGACCTAAAACTGAAAAAAATTAAATATTTTTAAAAAGATTAAATGGAGAATATGTCAGATATCACAAGGTATCATAAAGTTCTAATCATTAAAATTTGGTGGTTAATGAAAGCCAGATCAAGGGAACTAAATAAAAACGTCTAGAGACAGACCCAAAGGTCGACTGTATGATAAAAAGTGATACTTTCCTATCAGTGTGAAAAGGGTGGCTCAGTTAATAAATACTGACAAAAACAAAATCTTATGATGCATTCTTTGTATGCCAGCACTGGTTGAAGAGCTCTGTA
This sequence comes from Tamias sibiricus, assembly GCA_025594165.1. Taxonomy (NCBI): domain Eukaryota; kingdom Metazoa; phylum Chordata; class Mammalia; order Rodentia; family Sciuridae; genus Tamias; species Tamias sibiricus. Next base: position 84,791,741 of record CM046660.1, read on the forward strand.
TTAATTAGTTCTTTTAATCTATGCGGTAGGTGTTATTATACTTAAATATCCTGTTCTAAATCCCAGTTGAGTAGTGGTACAGCTGGAATTCAAACCCAAGCATTCTGGCTCAAAGTCCATGCTCTATCTAAACAACCAACTTTCACATGCAATCTGTGGCATCAAATAATTCATTAAATGAGATCGATACCTCATACAGCACATCAAGTTTAGGTGAACAATGGAAATATATTTGAAATAGATTAAATGTTAAAAATGATGTCTTTTTCAAGAATAAGAAGAAAAACTAGGTATTTTTGGTGATAACTGTAACAGTATTGAAAATGACTAACATTTACTGAGAACTTCTGTCAAGACACTATGAATGTTTACTTTTGTCCATATGTTGATAAGTTTAAATATTATAGTTGATTCTAATATTACTATAGTATAAACAGCACTCTCAGATAACAATAAGAATTGACACAAGCCTTTTGGGAAGCACTGTGAGATGCATTAGAAGGCCTTTAAACTACATATATTTTTATAAATTGAGTGTGTGGGAAAAAAAGAAAAAAGAAAAAAACTGTCCTCTTTACTTTTATACATGTTCAAAATAATTATTTACTAAGTTTAATGTCAACTTTGTATTCTGACCCAGTTATTCTATTTCCAAGAATGTGGTCTAATCCTAAATATGAAACCTTTATCCACAAATATATTCATCCTACCATTATTTTTGTGATAATGAAAAACCAGCAACAACTTGAAGAATGTAATAGCGATATGGTAAACTATTTACTATAGTAGAATATGCAAACTTAAAAATATCTTAAAAGTTCATGTAAGGATGGATATGTTACTTATCAAAAGAATATTGTGACATAAATACATGAAAATATTTTACTTCCATATTTGATACAATTATAACCATGTAAAAATGTTTATTTTTCTATCAACCAATTGTGATATGTGCACCTTATTGGAGTTCTGAACAAACCAGCTGTATACAGACACATATACAAGCAGTTTTAAAACAATTTAAGAAATCAGAATACTGAGATATTAATGAATTATTGTTAGTTCTGTCGTATGTAATAATGCAGTTAGAGATATGCTCACATATTTGATGAAAAGATAATGTCAATGTCTGGAACTTGCTTTAAATTACAGCAAAAAAATTGGTGGGAGAGAGATGAAACAGGATTGCTCAAACTGATCATTGCTAAAGCTGAGTGAAGAGTACATGGGAATTTATTATTCTAATATCTTTTTGTGTATGTTTAAAATTTTTCCACAATAAAGGGGGGGGGGAAGCACCAAAGGCAAGGAAGGAACAATTGCCAACACTTAGGGAAGAAAGACTAAAGAAATACTGGAAAGTATAGGTTATGTTCAGGTACTTTTTCATGACATAACCTACTTGTTGGGAAATGCATGTTTTTCAAACAGGAAAACACATATCCACATATCCTTTAATATGTATTTTAAGAATTTCCATAATAGTAACAATTCCACAATGATGATGACAGTAGTAGTAATAACTGTATGTCCAAAAACTATGGAAAAACTAAAGGATAGTCTCTAATCAGAGGAATGTTAGGCAACCATTTGAAGAAATAAAGAATGAGAAGTTACAGGATAAAAAATAACATTATGCATTATCCTTACTAAATTATGATTATGCAAAATGAATTTATATGATGTTAGAGATCATATGATTACAGTTCTTCTAAAGTTATTGTACTGTTTATCTGTCTGAAATAAGGCAGTGTAAATGTTAGGCACAGAATTATCAGTAAATGTATTGACTGTAATGACAACATGTCACATGTAATAAAAAATTAAGGGTAGAAATACACTTAAGTTGGATGTGTTGGTAATATTAGACAAATCAACGAAGTATCTTTTGTATACAAATCTTTCATCCCCTACACTCTCATTCCCTACCATTCCTACCCCAAATGATTAAGCATTATTTAGGTTTCATCCTATATATCTTTCTTAGAGTAGCTGCTCATTGATTTCTTTTACCATGTTATTTCTATAAAATTAAGTAAAATTACAGAGTTCAACATTTCTTGAGCACCTCCTCTGTGCCAGGCAGTTTATGATGTGAAGAATCAAAGGTGAATCACAGGAAATCAAAGAAATTATAATGCAACAGGGGAAAGCAGTGAATGATGAGCACATATGGCAACAATATTCTATAAAAAAGAAGGGTGGAGGGCTTAGCTCAGTGATAGAGCACTTTCTTAGCATGTGTAAGACCCTGGATTCAATCTCCATTATCACAAGGGGAAAATAAAGCAGGGGTGGGTAGATAGCTTAGCACAAGCCAAGACAGAGGTAAAGAGGAATAAGATAAAGGCAAAGAGGAACTCCAAGACAAATAGTGATGCCAAGCGCCATCTTGGAATCTAGAAGGATGAAGTGTTCCAAAACAATGCTTCTCAAACGTTAATGTGTGAACATATTCCTCAAAGGATATTGTTAGATTGCAGATTCTGCACTTTAACAAGATCCCAAATGTTTAGTGTTGGCCATATTGTGTAACAAGGCTTTAAATTATGGAAACCAGAATGCATCATAAAAACTTAGAACAATATGATGTGTTACAAATAGCTTGGTATTCCTGCAGAAGAAATTGTGTTAAGGTAAGCAGACAGATCTTTGTTTTTACTGTATGGCACTGCTGACTTCAGGCAACAAGGACATATGTACAAGTCAAAGTGCAGAGTTGAAAAGTAATACATGATTAGTCTCATGAGGAAATATAACACAAAATCAATCCAAGAACCTGTAGTTACCAAAATATTCAAGGCTATGAAAGAAAGAGCAGAACTGTTTAAGATATAAGACTTTAAAGAAACTGAACACAATGAGTGACTGGAATTTCTACAAAGAACAAATTATTATAGGAATAATTGGTGAAAATTGATTAAGGTCTATAAATTACCTAATGGTATTCATTTCTTGATTTTTGACAAATTTAGCTATGTAATTTGACGTCTTTGAGAAGTACACACTGATATATTAAGGGGTAAAGCAGCATCCATGTAAGAAACTTAAAATTTGATTTCCAAGAGGTAAAGCAAATGTGATAAAATGTTAACATCTGGAGAATCTGGGTGAAATGAAGGAAACTTCTGCTATTTTGGCTTTTTATTTCTAAGTTTGATTATATCAAAATTAAATGTTACTAAAGTGGATAGATGAGAGGAGAAACAATAGAACCCTAACCCACAATTAATCCAAAAAACCCCTATTTCCTCCCATATGAACTAACAAAGCTGTCAATATGAACTAATGAAGTTGTCAATATGAACTTAAAAATTTGTTCACTTCAACCACATTCAGAGCAACATAATTTCCTATCTGTACTGCTGAAATAAAGCTCAATTTTTATTTAGCTTCAATCGCTTTAGACATTGGTCTTTTCAAAATGCGTATCTGAAATCCTCACCCCTGCCTTTTAAGACATTTGAGGGAATATTTTTCCCCTAAAGCAGTACTTACATAGGCTACTGGACTCCTGCCCATTTTTATCTTTTGGGGGTACAGGGGATTGAACTCAGGGGCACTTGACCACTGAGCCACACCCCCAGCCCTGTTTTGTATTTTATTTGGAGACAGGTTCTGAATTGCTTAGCACCTCGCATTTTGCTGTCTGGCTTTGAACTCGCTATCCTCCTGTCTCAGCCTCCCAAGCTGTTAGGATTACAGGCGTGCCTCCACCACAGCTGGCTTGTTTTTTTTTTTTTTCTTCACCATACTTCCTTTACATACGTGCTATCCAACCCCCAAATTTGTCCTGCTCTCTGCTGCCTTAGACATTTGCCCAAGCTATTCTTTCTTCCCCTTGCTGTCAGCTATTTCTGATCATATAGGAAATCTCTTCATCTGGGGAGTGAAAAGATAACAATAGGGTGAATTATCTTAATTTGCTTAAAATACCCCAGCAAAATATTATAAGCTCTACAACTGAGCTCCACTCCCAGCCCTCTAGTTACCCTCTTTTAACATGTGTAGGATTAATCCTGCTTATCATTCTATTTAACATATTTCTTCTTTGGATGGTGGAAAATCTTAAGAGGCCATCTTAAAATTCTGCTCACCATTTTTTTCTTGGGCTGTTTAGTCATTGTTTTCTTACAATTAGTTTTGCTGTGGCAAATGGATTCCCTTTTCTTTGTGGTAATATTAACCCTTGTCTTGTAACTTTCAGGGTATCCTCACCTGTGATATCCTGTTTGATTTTTATTTCCTGCCAAGTGAGTTCTTTGAAATATTAGGGTTGATTCTAGAAACACTTTTACTATCATTTTAAATATCACCTTCCCCCACTTTTTCCTCTCCTGTTAAACATTTTTTTCCATATTCATTATTGTTCCTTTCCATTGTAATTCCTCTTCTAGTGCCAATTTTTATTTTCAGCAGTGTCCATTGTTACTTAGCTCACTTAGTGATTATTCATATTTTGAACAATTATATCTTACATTTCTGAGATCTCTCAAGAAGACTCTTGCCTTATTTTTCTTCACATTTGTTTTAAAGACCTGTTAATCTGTTTTCTGTGAATGTTTCAGTAATTATTTCCTGAGATGGTTTTCCACTTGTAAATCTTATGATGTTGGTATTCAAGACTTGAGGGGTTTGTGAACTCATCTTTGAAGTTGACATTCATTGTTGAAGGTTGTTTTTCCACTATTATTGATGACAAGGGTAGGGATTTACACCTTACACTACTTCAGATTTATGAATGAGCAGGACATTTCAAAGTAGGATACCAGGGCATGGCTTTTCTTTCCCCAGCTATTCGTCTCTCTGCCCAAAGCTCTGGTTGTTACCTCTTGAGATAGGTAATCTCATCTGGTAGCCTGGCTGAGATGGATATTGGCACATATTGACAATCATCAGCTGGTGCAGCAAATTGCCCTGCTCTCAAGTTTTTCTCTCCTCCAGGTCTACAGCACCTTTGATATTGATCACATTTTTGTGGCAGCACTTTCCTGTATGTTTCTGCTCTGAGTTTTCTCTTCAGTCAAATTCCACAGGATATTAGCCTTCCAGAGATGCCCTATAAATTATTTTATTTATAAATTCCCGTTTACAATTGTGCCTATCTCCATGAACCTACATATACAAATTTAGTCTATCATTTTTAGAATGATTTGCCATCATAAAACTGGACTCCTGATCACTGTTGCTAGGCTATGCCCTTTGCTTCAGTGTCAGAGTTAGTTTGACTAATGCCTACATAAAGGAACCAATTTTGTTTATTTATTTATTTTTTTAAAAAGTGAAAGACTAGTGCTAGTCACTGAGATGAATAAAATCTGGCTTTTACTCTCAAGGAATCCAAGACTGTTGTGACCATGTTGAAACTTACTTGGTCCTGAATTATTTCTGGATTTAAGGGTAAGCAACTTCAGGATTCTGATCCTATTTAGCTCAAATTTACAGATCTGAACTAATCCATACTAATTTGGAAGACTTTGGGAACAGATCACCTTCCCTTTTCATTCCCTTCAAAATAATGAAGTAAATACAGGAAGTTGGCTACTTTCTGAGGTGGTTTTTGAGGAATCCTATTTCAGGTATTTTTAGCGTAAGGGGTATCTACATTGGTACTTAAGCATTACTAGTGATTTTTAACTGATAACTTAAAATTCTGCATTGTTATAAATACAAATCAACATGTTCATTATTTGTGTTAAACTAAAACTTCACATTTCCTTTCATTTGTTGTAGTATACAGTACTTCTCTGAATCAGTGGAGTAATGGATATTCACCTACATGTAAGCCTCAAATAAGGTCAGAATCGTCTGCACAACTGTTTCAGGGAAGAAAGAAAAGACATTTGAGTGAAACAGCATTAGGTAGGTTAAAATGAAGATATGACCATTAGGGTTAAATATTGAAAAAAAAAATCTGCTTTTCCAAAAAGTTGTCTCATGGGAGTTTCTAATTCAGAATTGTCAATTAACTAAAACATTTATCATCCCATGAACATATCATATTCACATAGTTAATTCAGATTTTGGACTGGTTATTTACCCATTTTATGGCAATTTCTCTCCAGTGCTCCCTGACTAATTAATTCTCTTCCATCATCTATTGTCTGTTTAGAATTTAGTCTCTAAAGTTTTTTTTGGACTCAAACCAGTTCAATAAAAGGTCATTTACAGAAATGTATTACTGATTCTAAATTTCTCAAGATTCTGCAAGTGGTCAAGATTCAACAAAGGCACTCAACCACCTTGTTCAGTTCTCCTTAGGAGTCTTTATAGTTTCAAGATAATCAAGATATGTCACTGGAATATATCACTCTTCCAATAATACAAAATTCATATGTTGTGGTGATATGTGAGAAGATAGTCATCCCAGTCACTGTTAATGATAAAAAACAAAATTGGCAAAGTATGTTCTTAATAGGAAAATATCTACACGATGGGTGTTTGTTCATTGTTCCAGGGAACATAACACTATTTTTCTAAGTATTCTCCAGATGTAACATCTCAATAATGTACTTAACAAATCATAAACTACTTACATCCAAGATGTACTTAAGGATTTAATGCATTATCTCCCGTATCTTTAGAAATTCTACCGAAATAGACAAAAGTCACTACTTGATAGTCACTACCTAATCAAGTACATTTTGGCAGAAAATGAACAAATTCCCATACATGTCAAGAACTTTCGTTATTCTCTGTAGTGTCTCACTCTTAAGAACAACCAAGGGTCATCAGACTTTTGAAGAACTTTTATACATGCACACCAAAACACATGATTTTTTCTTACCTCTTCATAAGATGCAAATTGATTGATACTTTATATCTCATTTTGAGTTTTAACAGATACTTAGGGATGTCAGAACAAATGAAATGATATACTGGAAATAAATTAAGACAACTCCAAAAGTGCAGGACATCTAGTCCAGTCTGTATAACAAGTCAGATCATGAAAAATGAGCTATTCGAGATTATAAGATAACTTGGAAAGTAATAACTAATTTCAATATGTGGGTCCATATAACTACTTAGAACTAACCAGATAGGATATATTTTAACAATTGGAGAAATATAGTCTAGGTATTAGATTTACACTATTTGGGAAAATAGCATTGTATTTTTTAAGATTCGAACTAGAATAAAATAAATGGTATATAAATGAACATAAATTTCCTTATTAAGAATAAAAACAAAGGAACTTGAAAGACAGATAATACCAACTAAAAGTCAATTTCAAATCAATATCATAAGAGAAAAACTTCATCCATGAAACAAGAACAAGAAGGTATAAAAAATGAATACAAGAGGACAGTAACTTTTAGAAATTAGTACTTTAATTGCAGAAAATTTTCAAATTAGTGTTTTTAAAAGATCGAGGAAATCTCACAGAAAAAGAAAAATCAGACATGAAAAAAAAAAAGGATAAGAAAATTCTAATCAGTCCTAACAGTGTAGCCTCTGAGAGGAGTCATAGAAAAAAAGGAACAGGGTAAAGAGAGCAAATGGAATATTAAATAATATGAAATGTACTGGAGAGAAAATGGCAAGGTACCAGAAAATGGAAATACCTGTAGCAAGACCAAGTGAAGCTCTTCTTTTATAATTTCCCTTTTGTTTATTTTTGAAACATGAATTTTTTTTTTAATCAATCAGTAAACTATCAATTCACCTCTCACCAACTGGAGAAATAATTCTAATAATATTTGTCTTGTCTAGTGTATGACATTATGAATGGTTCTTTCCTTGGCAGGAGAAAAAAATAGATTTGAAGAATTTGCTTTTCAACGTACAGAACCAGGATCCCACTGTAATTTCACTACCATCTCTAATGTCAATGTTATATCAAGAACACAGAATTCATCAGCACAAGTAGGTTTTTCTATATTGAACTCTAAAACTGCTTTATATTATATTGTTATATTGTGTGCATGTAGAAAAACCTAACAATAAGACCCTCTATTGTGAATAATTACAATGCCCCAATAAAAGAAAAAAATAAAACACTCCATGTTATCAAAAATTATTTTAAACTACCTTATAGATTTTTGAAAACCAGCTGATTAAAAACTTTTAGTATTTTGCTAATTTATATCAGCCTTACTTATTAGCACATTTAGAACTATCCTATTAGGAAATAATAAATTTGATTAGATAAAACTTTTCACTTGGAAACAATTATTAATCTTCAGTTACAGATTCTTTTCTGTGTTAAAAACTATATTTTATCATGACCATTTCTACTCTTTAGCATATGAAGCTACAAAGAGCCTTGCTAATAATGAGAGTTCAGGACTTGTATTGTTCTTATCTGTCTTGTTTTTTGGCACAAGGCCTAGAAGAAAAGTCAAAAGGTGGGAAAGTGTTAGAAATGAACAGTCTGAAATTTGGGGACCAGAAACACATAAATGAAGACTATAGTAATAATTTTTACTAAAGGTCTCACCAAAACATATTTCATAACCTTTCCTAATAATAAACATGTATGTTTGTGCACATAAATATACAAATTACAAACCTGCTGAAAGAATTTAGGCATACTTGCTTAACTGGTTTGCTTAACATCTTGTAGTCAGATTTTAGAACAATATATTTACAAATATTACGTAGATGGCTATTATATAACTAATGAAAGAAATATACCACCAGAGGTTAACTAGATATGTAAACCAGTACCATAATTCTGTTTTGCAGAGTATAGCACGAAGGAGGTTAAGAAGTGAGTGCTCTTATGACATAGATAACATTGTGATTCCCATGTCATTAGTAGCCCCAGCTAAGTTAGAGAAACTCCAATATAAGGAAATTATCACTCCAAGGTATGTATACTTAAATTCTTTCCTCTTCCTTTAATAAACTTAAATTCAGAATGAAGTTGAAATCTTAACTGAGAGGAGAATGCTAGCCCACTTTCTGCCCTACTTGTATAGCCAGAGGGAAAATGGTGAAAGAAAGCTTCACATTACTCATGGTGAAGAAAAAGTGCCAGAGTATTACAACTTTACTTCTTAGTTTTTATTAAGAACTGAGAATTTCTAGATTGATTTACTTCAGCATTCTAGTCTTTTTTTTTCCTCTCATTCATTTGTATTTTGGTACCTATCATGTACAAGGGCACTAAAAGGCACTTTACTGATATAAAAACTATAACAACAAACAATATTTGACTTAAAGAGATGTGCACAGGTTGCTAAGAGTTCAAAGAAAGCAACTACCTTTGTATAACGTATTCACGACAAGAGACAGTAGTATATCTGTCACAACAAAAATAAATTTTGATTTGGCCAAGTCAGCAAAAAACACTTTAAGTGGAAAGATGCATGGGAAGGTCTGAGAAGATGTACGTGAGAGTTATGGTATTTACAACAGGGAGACCACAACAAAGGTAGACACGCAAATGTGTAAGGCTTAGCCAGATATTCAGGTTTTGCATAGACTGATAAAAGCAGGTAAGGCTAGAAAAGAACAAGACTGTGGAGATCCCTGAATACCATATGCAGACCTGCTTCTACTGGCAGTCAGGTTAGCCAAATTTCTGATTGTGATGAAGACAGTTCCTAAAAATACAACACGGCACAGGAAGTAGAGATAGAAAGATTGGAAATCAAAGTATGAGCCAGGTGATAACCAATTAAGGCCTACGCATCTCTATTTTAACTTCAGTTTCTCTTAATTAGTTTGAGGTATTAAGGCAAGTCTAGTATTCTAGGAGGTATTACGAAAATTTATTTTTAAAAAACCTGTTGAAATTTTCTACAAAAATTAGAAATATCATTTGTTCTGTAGCAACAATGTTTTTTCATTTGCAGTAGTGGGCTGGAACTAGCTGGTGGACCTGGCTATTAAATACAGATTTCTGTAAGTTGGTTATACTATTAGTAGCTGAAAAGGGGCCATAAGCATTTTCTCATCAAAGAAATTGGCAGAAACAACAAATCAGGTCTATTTTTTTCCTTCTACTCTTTTGGCCAAGTTGGTTTATCAGCATACCACTGACTTAATTTAAAATCAGTACATATTATAGAACATGCAACTATATAGAAGAGGTTGTTCACTCACTGTAAAGGCAAAATTAGAGACTCATCTTCCCTGTGTTCTTTTCTCATAATACAAATTCTTTCTCTTTAAAAAAAAAAAAAAAAAAAAGTAAGCTGGGTGCAGTGGCGCATGCCTGTAATCCCAGCACTTGGGAGGATGAGGCAAAAGGATCCCAAGTTCAAAGCCAGCTTCAGCACTGGCGAGGCACTTAGCAACTCAGTGAGACCCTGTTTCTAATAAAATAGAAAAAAGGGCGGGGGATGTGGCTCAGTGGTTAAGTGCCCCTGAGTTTAATCCCCCAAACAAACAAACAAAAAACCCCACAAAGTATTAAGGTAGAACCACGTGAATTATGGAAATCCCAAGGAAAGAAAACACAATGTACACTGTGCTTAAGAAAATAAATAGCTATTAGAGATAATTGATAAAAGCTATCTGAAACTGGTTTATATCTTCAACAGCTGGAGGATGGTTGTTCTTCAGCCTTTGGATGAATATAACTTAGGTGAAGAAGAGGTAAGCTATCTTTCATTTAATGAGATAATTGCACCTTTTATATTATGAAGCTGCTTAATTTAACATTTAAGAAAATAAAGAACATAAACCCTTGAACTTCTGATTTTTTTTCACTTATGAAGTTTTTCAAAAAGGTTAATAATTCTATTAGAAAAATATTTCTATGCACATTCGACTTCAAAAAGATAATAATGTATAAAGGAATTGAGGAAAATAAAATATTTATGAGTTGACATTGATATAGACATATACTTCCCTCTTAGCATTAATCTTATTTTTCTTTATAAGGAGAAAGTCTCAATATTCACGCCTACAACGCCATTTTCAAAATATTAGAACCAATTTGCTTTTCTTTTTTTTTTTTTTTTTTTTTTTTTTTTTTTTTTTTTTTTTTTTTTTTTTTTTTTTTTTTTTTTTTTTTTTTTTTTTTGGTACCAGGGATTGAACTCAGGGGCACTTGACCACTGGGCCACTTCCCCAGCCCTTTTTTGTATTTTATTAGAGACAGGGTCTCACTGAGTTGCTAAGTGCCTCACCATTGCTGAGGCTGGCTTTGAACTCGCGATCCTCCTGCCTCAGCCTCCCAAAGTGCTAGGATTACAGGCGTGCGCCACCGCGCCCGGCTCCAATTTGCTTTTCTTAAAAAATCTTTTGTTTTTAAGCCTGGCGTGGTGGCACACGCCTGTAATCTCAGCACTTGGGAGGCTGAGGCAGGAGGATTGCGAGTTCAAAGCCAGCCTCAGCAATGGCAAGGCACTTAGCAACTCAGTGAGACCCTGTCTCTAATAAAATACAAAAAAGGGCTGGGGATGTGGCCCAGAGGTCGAGTGCCCTTGAGTTCAATCCCCAGTACAAACAAAACAAAACAAAACAAAACTTTGTTTTATTTATTTATTTTGTATTTGGTGCTGATGATCACCACATGAGGTAAGCACTCAACCACTGAGCTACAACCCCAGCCTGAACCAATTTGCTTTTGAATTTGGAAAATTTTGGAATTTAATGTGGTAAACCTACCTAGCCTAAACAGTTCTTGTACCATTAATCAAGTATTAATAGTTCTATAATCAAATAGGTACCATTAAGTGGGATAAACACTAAAAACAGCCTCAATACTATTTCAGATCAGACTGAATTATATGAAAAATTAGTTTTTTCAGATTTTTGGATTTTGGAATTATAGGTAAGCGTTTATAGATCTGTATGGGTAAAATTACACTACAAGAATATAGGGAAAAATACTGTATAACCAAACTAATGTCAACATGATGGTCTCTTAAAAGCAATATTTTGTAGCAGATACTTGATTTCTATGAAATAACAGTGTTTCTATGCCCAGTCATGTTTTTCAGCTACCGTACAACTTACCTGTAATGACCTTCCTTCTTGTAATGCATTCTATTTCAGAATGATCCTTGTCAAGAAACCCAAATTCCTAAATATAACCAAACTGTCCAGGTTAGATTCCTAGACAAGGCATTAATTCTGACTTATAATCAGTTTTACTTTTCTTTGACATTGACATTTTCTTAGAACAATGTGTGCTCCATAAAGGACAATCAATATGAACCCAAATGAATGAAGATTTAAGATTATTTCATGCAAACTGTGGCTAATGGAAAGCATAATCCATTTGCAATCTCAATAATATTGACTTCAAATGTGAACCAAGAGTAAAGAAGATAAAAAAGTTTTGGACTCCCACCTTTCAGGAATTTGAGGCTAATGTCCTAACATGTGTTCTCTTGACTGACACAAACTGCATTTTAGAGTCTGCTTGCTACTGTTCTCTAGATGAACCATTTGAAACCTGTTCAGAAAGTTTGCCATAAAAACAAAATCTTTTTTGCTAATTCCAGATAGAAGATCTTTCTGATGAAGTCTTCTCCCTAAGACACAAAAAATATGAAGAGAGAGAGCAAGCCAGGTGGTCATTATGGGAACAAAGCAAATGGCATAGAAGAAACAGTAGGCAAGTATTTTAAATTTAAAACTCAAAAACATGGAATCCATGTAGAATGAACAAAAATTCTGCATCAATTTTGGGGCAGGCCATTAAAAAAGAACACATAAGCATGTAACATCAGTGAGTTGTGTACTAGTATATGTACTAGTGTGTCACTTCATATACTGAGTTTGTATTAAAAATATATTGGGCTAAGTACATGAGGATGAAATGAGTTTCGGCATTTTACTCTTATTTCTCAGGTTTTCTATCAGTCTGAGATTTAACTAGCAAATAATATAAAAATTCTCTCTATATTTAAAAGTAGGTCATTTTAATCTACTGTAACAGTAGACCTAACAGTGGGGGATAGAATTTAGATAGTCCATTGTAACGTAACTACATCCAAAATAGTAAGACTTTAAACGAAAAATTCAAGAATAACTGTTTTGTCTAAAAGGCTAATAGTCTAAAGTACTTTTTAAAAACACAGACCTTTGGGGAAGTGAAGGGGCATCTCTCATTTAATCAGTGCTATTAAAATACCTTTCTCAGGATATCCAGGCTTGCTATAAATCCTTGTCCAGAGTTCTTAAAATATAGATGAGATTATGGAATTCTCATCCTTTCCCATATTCCAGAGATAAAACTTTCCAGAAATACAGAGGGAAAGATGAACTGAGGCATTCTTGGATGACATTATAATAATTATAGAATGTCCTAAGAGCTCAAAGACTATAAAGGTCAAGCAATTGCTATTTCCTGTCTTTAAAAAAAAAAAAAGGAAAGCAAACTAAGTAACAAACAAAACCTGATATTATAATTTGGCTAAACATTTAATAAAGCCTTTGAGATAAATATGTAAATATAATTTGACTAATTACTTAAGCCTTTGAAAGAGGAAAATAATAGCACCAGAAAGGTAACAGATGAATTTTTTAAAATCTTTTAGGTGCAACTGTGTACAGAAAAGATACCAGGTTTAACTTAGTGATACCTTTGGCTCATAAAATATTAAGACCTCAAGAAATAAATAAATTTTTTTTTGCTAGGGCTTACAGTAAAAATGTTGAAGGACAGGACTTTCTTTTCAAAGAATGCCCTAATGACTTCAGTAGTGGTCAGCAGTGTGCTGCTGAAAGTCCTCCTGATCTTCCTTCAGAGCACCATGATCTCTATGCACATGGCTCACCTTTAAATGAAAATCAAGAAATCATGGTAAGTATATGACTTTCTTTTAATTGTCTTTTAACTTTTGTGTATGTAGAAATTGCTTATTGTAATTGTTTCATCACAACATATTGAATTCAGTACAGTTCATTCTAGAAGGATAAGAATCAGATCTGTATTGCAACACTGTAGTTCTGCCACTAACTACAATCCTTTTTTTTTTCTTTGTATTCTGTCATTAGCAACTTCCACCTACCTACTTACTAGGGAATGCAGATGTTTTCATTACAAAATGAATATGACTAATGGAGAATAGCACCTGGCATAGTAAATGGTAGCTGCTATTTCTCTTCCTCCTCTTATACAGTTTCTACTTGTCTCCTCATAGATCCAGTTCCTACCTTAAGGGGAGTGTTTTCTAACACCGCATCCATTTGTGCACCTTTCTTCATAAATAGGTGTCGAAAAGGAAGAACCAGCTCTAGAATGGAGAGTGGAGACTATAGAAATTAATAGGCAAGTTGCAGCAAACTCAGGGAAGAAAAAGTCAGTAGGTATCTTAATATCAATGGGATAGAAATGAAGATACTGGAGAAGTAGATTAAACTTAAAGGCACTTTGAAAGGGGCTTTCCTAAAATACTCTTAGGCTGAAAATGAAGATCAGTCCTCTGTGGCAGCCATTTCCTCTTGCTGACAGAGGCAAAGTGAAACAATGCCCCAAAGTCACTACATTCTCAGTACATGCCACTTTGAGATAGTTAGGTCCACATGAAAATTTGCACATTTGCTAAAAGAACAAGTTAGTATATATTTGACATTTACATATTACTTGATATATGGACTTAAACAAATTATCTGAAACTTAACTGAAAATGTTTCCCCTTTCAGTCTTTGTGGTGGGAACGAAGGTCTTTTCCACTGAAGGATGAAGACACAGCAGCTTTATTATGCCAAGAGGATAAAAACAATCAGACTGAGGTGTCAAGCACAGCTTTCCATGCTGAAGTCTTCTGCACAAGTGCACCAGAGAATGGCCACCACCCAAAAAAACAGTTAGGTGGAATGGAAGAGTATAAAGCCTTTGGTCTAGGACTTACTAATGTTAAAAAAAATAGGTGACAGGCAACCGTGAAGAAAATGATCTAACTGAAGGGAAGTCAGGAGGGGGTAAAAGTAGCCCTGTTCTGGATCTCCCACCCACCTCTGGTCATAATTCCAGAATAACAGAATGTACTGCATGTATTCATCTTTCATGCTGTTTATGGGGAACAGGCAAGATTAAGTGTTCTTTTTCCTTCTTGAACCACAGAAGTAGCTAGCTTTTCACCTATAGACAAGTGCTAGTCATTTGTGTTTATCATACAAATTACAAGCACCAAGATATACTGCTGCAATTTGACATTGAATCACATTATTAGGCAATTTTTAACATCACAAACACACACACTCTCACCTTAGCATTAAATGAGAGCTATTTTCTTTCCTATTCACTAAAATTGCCTCAAAATATATTAATATACAAATATATGTATAGAATACACACACGCGCGCGCAGTTTTCTAATTGCACTGGCAATGACCCACTCCACTTAAAACTGCATGTACGAACTGCCCTATGAAATGTAAGCTGCAATAAACATAAAGCACGTGTTTCCTCTGATTTAAAAAAAAAAAAAAAAAAATCTGAAAGTCTTGACTATGGAGAGGGAGTTATTTTTGTTTTTTAATGTTTAACCAAGAGAAGTTATTTGTGGAAATTCTTATACCAGATAACAAAATACTCAATTATTTAAAATCAATGATATCTGTTGGACTAACCACAGGCTACTTTCTGTTTACCCCTAATAGAATTGAGACAAGCAAATTAGTTATATATGGGTGCACTTTAAAATTATACATCTTTAACTCAACTTGAGTTTAACTAAAGTTTCTGTATCTCATGAAGGCACCAAATTAAAATGTGCAATAAACAGGAAAGTTCTTCATTATAAAATTTAAAAAATGGTTTAATTCTAGTCTGGAAATACTGTTATATTTTTAACTAATTTGGTCCTTCTTTGTCATAGCTTAGTGAAATGTCTATTCTGACTTGCATCCTAGATTGTGAATTAGAACTTTTCAGAGGCCAATACTTCAATATTTGATACTGAGATTGCACATTTTGAAGCTATTATACTATTTTTTTCCTATGTGAAAGATGAGGACAATTTGTATGAATCACTCTGTCATGTAAAAAAGGTTATTCAAGTTATAACACTCATCTAATTGAAATCCTAACTATTTGGCCTAGACTATGGGATTTGACACAAAGTTTTTGTTTAGGAATGGAAATTATACTGGTCCCTATAAAAGGGACAAAATTTAAATTCAATACTGACAAACTTTTGCTTGTAGTTTCACTGTACATTTATTCTTAAAGAAAAAAAAAAGCCAGACATACAAGTTGTCCTGGCAAAAAAATTCAAATCTTCGTCTTGTCTGATATTATAATCTTCTATGTAAGTTTTTTAATTAAAGTTATTTCTATATGCCTTGTGTTGTATGATTTGATTAAATACTACCTATTTAAGGCACAAACTTCTCCTAAGGCAAAGTACAAACATTAAGAAACAAACTTTTACCTTGTTGTATGGGGAAAAAAGCCTAACCAAGTTCTATTGCATGGATAGGTATCAATGTTCTTAGTTTTTCAAACTCATTTCTCACAATTCCCAGTAGCATCAAGAAATTTTATGATACCAATCCTATTATTTTGTGCTATAATTATTACACTCAGAGTATTTAGAAGAATTAAGTAGCTGATGCTATTTGTAGTCTCTATATAACTGGGAACACAGTTATAAATACTGAGTTTATGGATTAACACTACCACATTATCTCTTAGCCTACCCAATCTTTCTTGGAATAAAATATATATCCTTGAGGTAAAGATCTATATAAATCCATATTATCATCAGTCATCAGAATAAAGGTAGACTGGAAATAAGACAATAATATTAAGTAAAAGCAGCTTCTTTTACCTAACCTATTTCCCAAAAGGGCAGGGGGTGGGGCGAGGGAATTGACTAGACCAGAAAATACTATGTCATACTGGATCTTCCCATGATACCAGCCTATCACAGGGCTTTAATTTCATTTTTCAAACAGAACAAAATACTTGTCCTGCCATTTGTAGGAGTAATTCAAAGGTTTAATAAAATTATACAGAAGTACTTCATAACCCATGTTCACATAAACTTATATTGCTATCTACTTTGTGTTAAGCATCCTCTAAATTCTAGTACTGGATGCTTCCCATATATCAACAATTATCTCTTTTAATCAACACAACTCTGCATGGTTGTTGTTATAGTCAACATACAAATGAATCAGAAGTATGAAAAGGATGGGTGATTTGCTGAGATCAAACAGCTAGAATGGCAGAGTCAGGATTCAACCCAACGAATACCCAAGGCTTTACTTTTTATCTATGCAGAGCTAACATAATAGCATTATTTACTGTCCTTAAGAATGCTGAATGAGATTAAGAAAACCAGGAATAGAAAAGGATCACTGCATAACCTGCACTGAAAAATAAAACACCTTGATAAAAATCTATGCTTGCATTTTAGAACCCCTGGGCTTCATAGGACATTGCCTTTATAGTTTTTAATGAATCAAATCTGAGGTGATAACTGAAAAATAAATGTTTCAGATCCAAGACCACAGTATGCCAACCTGCCCAAGCTTGTACTTTTTAGCTCCTCACTACTCATATTATCAAGCATATAAACAAATCACAAATGAAAAATGTAAGGGCTTCCTTTGCTTTTGGAAAATAGCTGGGAAACAATACAACATTTTTTTAAAAAACACAGAAAACAGTTTTTTTCATAGTAACTAATATCCACCTTAGGCATATGATACATGTCTTTTTTGTAACCTTAATACAGCCCATATTTTTACTCTTTATAAAATCAATTCTAGCAGAAACAGTTTGTTACCACACTAACCTTTAAATTGGATCACTAAAGAATGTTGTACACACCAATTTCTAACCTCTTAGAACATTCTGCATAATAGATTTTAATCATTGGAATGAATAATTGCTCAGAAAAGCAGCACTGCCTCAACTGGGTATGATTTGGTAGTCAATATTCCTGTTTTCCAGTAAAAAGAAGATTCCACGAGCACAAACACTGGGTTCCTTGTGATTTCATCGATCAAGAGACCGTTTCTGAGCAGCTTCTGAGCAAACATTTCTTAGTAAGTTGATCACAGATCTGGGGTCTTCACTCCTCATAATGGCACTGCCAGACACAATCATGTTAGCTCCTGCCTGGAAGAAGTAAACAATTAATTTAGGTTATGTCTTAAAGGAAGAAGTAGAAGAGCCTAAAGCAGAATTCTACCATTGCCTATCCCAGCACTTTGTTCAAAATCCACTTTGAGATAAACAAACTTAAGCAATCTAGTTCAATGATGTAAGAAGTTATAACATTCACAAGAATGTAAAATTATATTTTTAAATGTGAATGTAAAATTTATTTTTAAATATATCTTAAGAAATCACTGAACTTTTTTGTTAAATTAATTCTAAATAAGCTACACAATTATCTTTGCTAATAGATAAAAAATTTTAAATCCTTTAATCTTAAATTCTACTAAGGTTTTTCCTCAGTATATAACAATGCCCCCACAGATACTAAAGAAACAATCTTTGACTTACTTATATGAATTTGGGGAAATTCTGAAAGGACAATTACCATGAAAATGTTAAAATTATCCATATGACATCAGCAACATTAAATTTAAATGATTTCTCACTTTGTGTCAGCAACACTTCTACCCTAACATTCCAGAATGGTTTTAATAATCTAGAAAAGATTTTCAAAATCTAGAAAAGACTTTCAAAATGATATTTTGAGATGCAAAAGCAAAAAAATAAAAATATATTTTAAAAAACAAAGTTGTGGCTCAGTGGTAGAGCGCTCGCCTAGCACATGCACGGTCCGGGTTCAATCCTCAGCACCACGTAAAAATAGCACATGCACGGCCGGGGTTCAATCCTCAGCACCACGTAAAAATAAAAGCACTGTGTACAACTAAAACAAATAAATAAATATTAAAAAAACAACAACAACAAAGTAAGATGCCTCCAAATTTAGCTCTGTACCTCCCAGGATATGACTTGGGAAGGGAAACTCAATGTGTTATGTGATTCCTTCCTAGAAAGGGGAGGAGGGGGGAGAACCACAAGCTGAGAAACATTTCTCCAGTGTGACACTATCATTTTATGACAGAACATCACATCTACAACAACATTCCTCACAGAAATAAGTTTTATAGGGTCACCACTTAAAATGTCACTTCATTTGAGCAGGAATAGCATAAGAGCAAACAGTTAATATAAAGCAATTCCACAAGGGTCAAAAATTGACAGGTATGTATTGTGCAAAAAATCTTGGTTACTGTAGGAGAATCTAGAAGTGCAGATACATAACACTACTGAATAAAAGTAGGCCTCATAAGCATTTACCACCTGCAGTGCTACCGAAGGGATGCCATCTTCTTATGAAGGTGGAGCCCAACTAAGCAGGCTGGTTATCTGAATAAAACAAAACTAGAAAACACCTCACCTCTTTGTAGAGGACCAAGTGGGTACCCGCCTAATGCTTGTCAAAAGTGGTCCTAGTCTGTTTTTACGAGAGACAAATAGATAACGAATATGTCTAAGTTCTAAAAATTAACATAGTAACTATGAAGATTAAATTTCTCTTATTTTTATTTTTTTCCCTTTGATGAGGTATCTTTATCTGACAAGAAATTGGTCTAGTCACAGTCAAGGAGCAAGCAGTCTTACCTCTGCACATTTATGAACAGTATCAGGACCTACTCCACCATCGACCTCTATATCCAAAGATGGGAACTGGGTCCTCAACCAATGAACCTAGATATATATGAAGAAATAAGTGACTCCTAAAGTAGATATGGGGGAAAAACAAACAAAATCAAATAGCAATACTAGCTATTATAACTCCAAATCTCAAAACTGTATTAAAACATTATTGAGGCACACTTGCTTTTTAATGTACTGAAACAAATTAAGGTTTATAAGAGCAAGTTTTGTTCTGTTTGCCAAATGGCATTCAATCTGTCATGTCTTTAGAGACATGTAAACAAGATAAAGACAAATCCTCTATATTCAAAGAAAACTCCCAAGAGATCTAAAGGTTATAGATAACAGTTTTGAAAGAAAATTTCACTATAGGGATATATCAGTTCTGATTTTAAAACCTAAAATCTACTTCAGTGTTTGTCATCCTGTATTACAACAATCTGTAGGCATCCATGTCTCTTTAGGATGTCTTAATAGAAAAGTCTTTCAATATAGGTTTAGTGAATGAACACACACAATAAAATTCTCACCCCAGAATCAAATATTTCTTTTACCTTTGGCATCATATCTTCCATGAATTTCTGCCCTCCAAACCCAGGTTCCACTGTCATAACCAAGGCCATATCTATCTGATTAGCCCATGGTGCCAAATACTCAACTGTAGTTCCTGGTTTGATGGCAAGGCCAACCTAGAACAGAGAAAAAATTGCTACATCACATTAACAATTATTTTACTTATTATTGTGTATATTAGGCACAGTATAAATACCATTTTTTAATAAAATAGAATAATAAATGGAATACATAGATTATTTCATTCGTTTTTTTTTTTTTTCCACGTTTATGTAGCTGTCAAAAGTAAATGGTTCCATAAGGCAATAATTTTCATAAAACTTTAGTGGCATATATAAATCCCATCTGAAAAACAAGTCATTCTTAAAACTCTAGCTTCATAGCTGAAGCAGCTGCTTACATTAGGTCTTCTTTACACCTGTCACTTCTTGCTTTACACCAAATCTGCCAAATCCTGAAAGGGAATGGTATAAAACATTACCACCAACAACTTCTTACCTTCATCCCATTTTCCCGGATGTCTTTAATCAAAGCCCCTGGGTTCTCAGTAGCCTCGAGATGAAAGGTGTATTGATTGGCTCCTGCTATAGCCATTGGCTTTACCCACTGTTCTGGCTTAGACACCATCATGTGCATGTCTAGAAAGATAAGACATAGCTTCTAAATATTAGTAGAAGGAAAATACCTGGCTCATACAGTTGAAATCAGTCTGTAGTTTTTGCCATTTTGAATGTAAACTCTCCTGGCATGACAGATACTAAACATAACAGTTAATACTTCAAGGTAGTTTCCCTTTATCCTGAAGACAGGGTTTGTTTAAATTCATTTGTGAAAAAAAGAAAAAAAATCCCATATAAATCACATGCTGCTGTACATGAAAAGAAATAGAAATCAGGAAACCCAGGTCCAAATCCAGGAAATGCTACTCCAGAAACACTTAAGTAAGTGACATCACCTGTGCAGCTTTGTTTTCTCTTAGAGCATAAATTTTGTAATTCCATTTATTCTTTCAACAAACTTTTAATAAGCATTAACTATTCTAGGCTGTAGGAATAGGGCAGAAAACGGGCTATTAGCAGCTGTTTTTCCACTGTCATGGTGATTATATTTTTTAGCAGCAGAGAAAAACAACAAATGAAATAAATAAAATATACTTAACAAGGACAGTGTGTCTGGGATCAAGGCCGTACAGGGATGAGAAGATGAAGTCAGGGATGAGAAAGCAATGTGGTAAGGAAATACAGCACAGAGTTGGGGAGGCCCTCAGGTTTTATTCCAAACAAGAACTGAAAAGTACCACAGGATTTTAAGTTAAGCGACAAGGTCCAACCAAGGAGGCTAGATGACAATAGTCCAGGTAAGGAAGGAAGATGGCAGCAATTGAGCATTCTGGATATGTTCTGAAGGTACAGCCAACAGAAGGTGTGATGGATTTACATGTAGAAGACAAGAGGAAAGCTAGGATGGTACCAAGGACTTGGGCTTGAGCAACTAGAATAGAACTGCTATTAAGTGAGTGGCAGAAAATTACAGGCTAGGAACAGATTTCAGGTTGACTAGAAGTCTGATGTTCAACCTCATTCTATAGCTTGATTCTTATAAACATGTAAAGGGAACATGGGCATGGCCTTCTTAAGAGAACTTGCCTTAAAAAACAATAGTGGCTTGTGAGAAGGGGGAAGGTAGCCTAAAAGAGGTTGACCAAGAAATAAGCCTGTGAAGAATGATAGGTGGTAGTGAAGAGAGTTCTTCTGTTTTGCTAGAGAAAGCACATTTCTGGCATTTCAAGTAAAAAATTCTAATATTCCAGAACTTAACTTAGATTATAAAGTTCAATAAAGCTATGGAAATAAAGTCTGGAAAAGAGCACATGACTTGACTAATGAAGCCAAGATTAAAGCCTGCTATTTCTAAATGAGCAAAAGTAATTAAATTATAACATATTTTAATAGGTAAAAATTTTTTAAATAGGTATTGCTCTGTTGTGTCTTATTCCTTTCAAGAAAAATTCAATCCTGCTTAAAACATCTAGTTTACTCATTCCTTAAATTACCAGACTGGTAAGTCATCCTTACTGAAACTCTAGCACACAGTAACCATTAGCAACTCTCACAGGAGAATCTTCACAAATTCAGGCAGTCACAGTACAGTGAATCTGCCTATAATTAACATAAGACTAGCAGTTTTCAAACTTTCTACTACCAGGCTTCCTTTGTATTCTTAAAAAAATACTGAAGACCCCTAAAGACCTATGTTGATATGGGCTATATTTATAGATATGAAATGTATTAGAAATTCAAACTAATACATTTTAAAGTATCTACTTATTACTTTATTTGAAAATTAATAAACTGAGTAGATACCCCTTATCCATGATCTTACTTTCTGCAGCTTCATTTCTGAGGTTTTCTATAGTTAACCGTAGTCCAAAACTATTAAACAGAAAAATTCCATAAATAAACAATTCACAAGTTTTAAAGTTAGGTACCTCACACCATCCTGCTCTGTGAATCATTTCTCTGTCCAGTGTATCCACACTGCACATACTATCTGCCCATTATCAGTCACTTACTAGCTGTCTTGGTGATTGACTGACTTTGTCACAGTATCACAGTACCTGTGCTCAAGTAACCCACATTTTACTTAATGGCCCCAAAGTGCAAGAGTAGTGATGCCGGCTATTCAAATATGCCAAAGAAAAGCCATAAAGTGCTTCCTTTAAAGGACCATCTCACATTATGACAAGAAGAGTAAACATAATAAGATATTTTGACAGAGACTGCAGTAACCTAATTTTTATTGTAGTAAAAATGCTACAACTGTTAGATAGGTGAGGTGTACTAAATCCATTTTCAACTTAAGATACTTTTACCTTTACAACACATTGAGTGGGACACAGCCCTATTGTAAGGTAAGGAGCATCTGTACCTGGAAGCTGTCAAGCTCAGAGGAGTAAGAAACAAGTTTTCTAATATTCTAATTTTCCACCCAAGCTCTATCAATGCTCTATCAATGGCTACAAAACTGTCAAGGTTTTTTTTTTTTTTTTTTTTTTTTTTTTTTTTGGTATCAGGGATTGAACTCAGGGGCACTTGACCAGTGGGCCACATCCCCAGCTTTTTTTAAATTTTATTTTATTGGAGACAAGGTCTCACTGAATTGTTTAGTACCTTACCTTTGCTGAGGCTGATTTGAACTTGGGATCCTCCTGCCTCAGTCTCCCAAGCACTGGGATTACAGGCGTGCGCTACCATGCCCGGCTCTGACAAGGTATTTTTTAAAGTGATAAGTTCACCTTATTAATTTTAAAGAAAATGCCATGTCTTGATGTTCATCAAATATGTAACTCAAACTATGTAACCACTACTTTATATGTATTTCCTACTATGCCACACAAATACTAAAAAGACATGTGCTCAAGGGCTAAGATTTATTAAAATCAATCTGTACTGCCTCATCAAGGATACTTACTCAAAACACACAGCAATGAAGCGTGCAGTGACTACTGGCATAATTCAGTATCCCTTCACTGATTTGGGTTAAGGCACCAGCAAATTAACTCACCACTGCTTTTGCACTATTGGTACAGAAAGCATCACATATTATGAAAATAGCTTTGACCTCACAGATGACCTGAAAAGGTCTTAAGGATTTCCATGGGTCCCTATACTACACTTAAGTCTACTGATATAGATAATAACAAGCACAGACTTCTTATCAACTTTTCTCAGATGCTTATTTGTACTCAAAACCAAGCTTGAACACTTAAGAACTTAAGAAGCTGCACATACAACCTGTGATCTAGTTCCTAAAATACATTCATGCATCAATCACCCAACAGCCAAGATCCAAGAGTTAAACCAAAAGAATGCTTAATATAAAAAACAAAGATCACAAAACCTAAACATTAAGATGTACAGAATTCATTCACCTTTATTTTAGATGGAACCCTACAGCGATTAATTAGCAAATTTATCAGCAAATAACTAAGAAGGAAAAACAGAGGGCATATGGTGGTAGCAAGGACTGGAAAGAGGAAAAACAATAATAGGAGAACATATAGACAGTAGCAAGACATGACCCTAGGAACCCACATAAAATGGAGAGAAAAGGAGAAAACAGTAAAAAAGTGTTTTTAAATCCACACAAGAAAGCCAAAAGCAGAAAACTCTGTGGCTACTATAAAGTGAGAGCCAACAATGCTATTTATTTTATCCACCTCTCATAGCCACAAAAATGACTTTAATTCACAAAAAAATGAGCATGACATCATAAGCTGATTTAAAAAGTAACTTCAGAAAATTCAGAATCTTCAATTTGCATGAAATAAATGGCTTCTAGACCATCTATGAGTCAACTGATTCATAAATTCAATAAATTATACTGAGACCTAATCATGTGTCTAGGCTTCTTTAGGAAGACCACAGTAAATAAGGTGGATTCAATCTCTGCCCTCTTGGACTCTATAGTTTGATTAATCTCAGACTAGAGCAAGTCATAAGAAAATCAACATGGTGGTAAATGTATAAAGGTTAATTTACCACAGGTGCTTAGAAAGGCCTCTCTGAGAAAATGGCAAATGACCTGAGGCCCAAAGATGAGGCATTCAACCAAGTGAAGAGCTTTCTAAGCAGAGAGTAGCAAATGCCAAGGCCCTGAAGCAGGAGAGAGTTTGGCTTGCTACTCAAGTCAGGCCAGTGAAGCCCCAACAAAGGAAGCAGGGCTGGAGGGAAAGGGGGAAGGGTACAGGATAAACTGGAAGCTAAGAAATCAGTCATCCCCTTTTCTTTTATCTGAACAGCATAATCCAGCATCAGATGACATAACACCACTTACCAAAGAAAGGGTCCTGGCCTAGCTGCTTTCGGAGGCTTTCTACCACAGGGTGACCAAAGGTGATGTTAGGAACAAAATGCCTACAAGACAAACAAAATCTCATTCTGAAAATGTTTTCAATTCAGTTTTTATATTTCTCTCAATATGAATTCTGATGGAGTAGAAGGGACTGGCTGGGATTGCAATATTTTTAAATTTAATATCATTAACATGAAAATTAAACTAACAGTAACTAACTGGTCAACTGTTTTGCAAAGCAACAGCTCCTAGATGTCTCAAAAGCGTATAATGCCACATGTCTTCATAACAAATCAGAAGAATTTATAACCATAACAGGTAGAAATGGAAAAATGACTAAATAAAAAAACCCAAAAGTTTATGACTTGCCCAAGTCACACACTAGTTAGCAAAGTTCAGGACACTGGCACATGTCTCCTGAATCGTAGCTTGTCATAGCAACTTGTGGCTACTTCTAATGCATTTCACCGAGCACTAAATGACAATTTAAATTTTCCTAAAGATAACCAGTAACAAAATTTGATGTTTTTAATAATAATTACCTTTTACTAAGAGTT
Organism: Tamias sibiricus; assembly: GCA_025594165.1. Taxonomy (NCBI): domain Eukaryota; kingdom Metazoa; phylum Chordata; class Mammalia; order Rodentia; family Sciuridae; genus Tamias; species Tamias sibiricus. The sequence goes on from CM046660.1 coordinate 84,817,267, forward strand.
TACTACATGCTAGGCATTGTACCTTCATTTCATCTTTACAACAGCCTAACAAAATTGATACTACTGTTATCCCCACTTGAAGAAAACAGGATAAATAACATCCTTAAGTCAATAATCTGTGGAGGAAGGATTCATATTGTCTGATATCAGACCCAAAGTACTTAACCTTTCACTGACCCACTAATTCCCATTATACTACTTGCTCACTTAAACATTTAGCAAAATCTTCTACATACAAATACCATGCTGGGTGTATAAGACATTATGCTTTATAAAGAAGTATGGTAGAGTTCCTCCATACCCTAAGAGAGTTTACATTTTCCAGCTCCCTTTACCTCCATGTCAGCCCACATGACTAGTTCTCATCTTAATGACCCTGAGTTTAAGTGATATGCATCACTGCAGAGTCCAGAAGATTAAATGGTATAGGCTAAGCATCCCTATCTGAAAATCCAAACTATTTCAAAACTGGAAACTTTTTGAACACCGACTTGATGTAATAAATGGTAAATTCCACTCTTCATGTGAAAAGTTGCAATCAAAATGGAGGCAAACTAACAATACCATGTAAAATTACTTTCAGAAGTGTGTAAGATATACATGAAACATAAATTAATTTCATGTTTAGACTTGGGTCTCGTTCCCAAAATAACTCATTTTATTTATATGTAAATATTCAAAGAAATCCAAGATACGGATAAGGGATTTTAGATGAGGGATATTCAACAAGGTATTCCTTTCCTACTCTAACTTTACCTTTCTGACAACAAAACCCTTCCAGCAAGCCTCAGGATGGAAGGAGGACACATACTCAACTGTTACATGAATAATAAATAAGCTATAATGTTACATCAATAAAATCTGGGTTTTCAGAAACCACTGAATAGTAACAAGCAGGCAACGTATTTATAGATAAACTGACAAAAAAGTACTACACAACATTAAAAGAGAAGATCATAAGATTTAGAAAACAACAAGATTTGTAAAGATGAGAAAAGAAATGAAGCAAAGGTTGAAAATGAACAAAAGGAAGAAAGAAGTTATGTTGGAAAAAGGGGTCAATGGTGTTAAAGAGTTAGGTATAAAAAACACAAGAGGTGGGTTAAATCACATTAAGGGAGTCAAATGCCAAGCTCAGCTGTTCAGACTTCATCCCACTGAAAATACAAAGTAAGATTTTTAATACTAAATAAGATATGAATAATAAAGCAGGCAGAAGACTGAGCAACAAATTGCAAAAAGAAAGATAAAAGGTGTTGGTAAGCCGGGCGCGGGTGGCGCACGCCTGTAATCCCAGCACTTTGGGAGGCTGAGGCAGGAGGATCTCGAGTTCAAAGCCAGCCTCAGCAATGGCGAGGCACTTAGCAACTCAGTGAGACCCTGTCTCTAATAAAATACAAAAAAGGCTGGGGATGTGGCCCAGTGGTCTAGTGCCGCTGAGTTCAATCCCCAGTACCAAAAAAAAAAAAAAAAAAAAAAAAGGTGTTGGTAAGTGGCAAGAACAGTAACAACAACAAGGTCAGGCAAAACTGACAGGATGTGTCAACTCATTAGATGTGGGGAGTTAGAGAGTGAAAAAAAAAAAGAGAATAAACCATGGTTGAGGTTTTCAGTTTAGATGACCAGAAACAATGAGTGTTAATACAAAACAAATTTACATATATCCCAGGCACAAGTTCTAAACACTTCCCATATATTAAATCTTTAAAATCTCACAACAACCCCATGAGACAGGCACTGCTATCTATATTTTACAGATAAGCAAGAGGCCCAAAGTCACCCATTCAATGAGTGGCAAAGGCAGGAGTTCAACATAGGCTTACCTTAATTATTATGTTCATCTGTCCCTACAATGACAACTAAGTGGGGACTAGGGGTAGGTCAGGATTCAGGATGCACCTGAGGTAAGGTGGATCAGGACAGATACTTTCATTTACTGATATGTTGGCCCTTGTAGGCTGATTTCTAGTATTCAGAAAATTATTCTAGCATTTGTCTAAGAGCAACTGCTGTCAAGATTACAGACTAGATAAGGTGCTTGGGTTACTTAAATCAAAAATAAAGATCAAATAAGCAGGCAGCAAAGCCTACAAAATATTTTGCAAGGCTGGAATTAAAAGATTTTGATTCCCTACGGTGTTCTCTGAATTTGCTGTGTGGCCTTAGAAGTAATTTTGTTATCTGAACCTTAGGTTTCATGTATAGTGAAAATATAATACAATAACATCATGAAAAAGCACAATTCAAACAATACATATTTACTGGCAAACACAAACATACAAACTGAAACTACTGACCACCAAATTATGTGACCAATTTGTGCTTCTGAAGATCAGTTTAATGCACTTGATTCACAAAGTATCCTTCTGGAAGAACAAAATGCACTAATAGTCTCAGAAGAAATGAAAGGCTTGTGTCTAACCCCTAACAAAACAAGGCTACAAATCCAAGCCTTAAGTCTAGGTAACTACAAAGAAGCACCTGATACAAATGGTTTACAGCCTTTACTTCAAGCTTTACTCTTTACTGACTCCAAGAGACCCAAGAATCTGAATTTCTCAAATGCCCCAGAGAGTTCTTATCAGACGAACCTGCAAAAGACTAAATTATTTCACTCTCACACAAACAGAAATTTCATGAGGAAGTCTGATTCATCATTATCTCATTATTCCTTTTTTTCCCCCCTTGAAAGTTGTTTCTGGACTAGTCTACCAAAAAAAAGCAATAAAAAAGTATTTCTTCTTCCCAAAGACTTACTGCAATTAAACTATAATTGCAGTACAGGAATAAAATAATTTTATCTCTCATCATGTTCCATTGTAAATCCTTACCTTTACTTATAAAATAGCTGTTATGAATTTTCTACTTCAGAAAAACAAGTTGAAGATGATAAGAAGAGGACTAAGGTTGATATAATATGTACCCAGACCGATACCAGAAAACAAATTTCCTGTTAATCAGGAATCACAAGCCAATGGGAATTGGCAGATAACATCAAGGAGCAAAATAGAGCAGATGGGGATGAAGGAGCAATGAACACCTGGACTGGCTAAAGGTGGATGCCCCATTCAGCTCCAGCCAACTATGGCCTTGCCAGAGTATGCCCAGGGCTGGTGAATCTTTGATTCCACCCTCCCAGGATTAATATGAAATCTCCCAATTTCAAATTTTGGTAATAGCTTATTTGCTCTGTTCTCATGCTAGGATCAACACATTCCAGTCACTGCCCTGTCATGATGCATATGCATTTTCCAGGGTATTTGTCTAGAGAATTAACTTGCCCTTTATTCCGCACACAAATATATCAGTGCCCCACCTTCCACAGTGATCTCCAAACTAGTGTTTGACTTTCTAGATCCAAATGTTGTTTTAATCAGGAGAAAAATTGAGGGCCTGGGTGAGGAGAGGGAGACTAGAAAACAAGCAAATACAAAGTGTGATGTTAGATGAGATTAAAAGGCCCATAAACTAATTTTCTCCGCTATAAACACAGTTCTTACTTTTAAAGGTGTGCAAAGGTTAAAAAGGAAAAGTCTGCAAACTATATGCAGGTTTTCTTTTTTCCAAACCAGTTTCCAGACAAAAGGGTGTCAATATAAAACTCAATACTCTACCTTATTTAATATGCTCAGGGTCTGCCACAGGGAGGGGAGGGGTCAAAAGTGATTCCTTAGAGATTTCTCCTATTATGATTTAACCATTCATTCATTTATCAATAACTAAACTTGGGTTGGTGCTCACTGCAGAAAATACCAAGATGAGCAAGGGAGAGGGTAGACCCTGTTTCTAGGAAGCTTTCAGTGTAGTAAGAAAGGAAAAAAGTAACAAAAGGAAGAGTATAAATTATTAATTACTCTTTGAGGACTGAGAATGTCTTAAGTCATTCTGTCAGCCCAGGACTCACAAAAAGCATTTAATTTTTGAGAGAACACAACCTATTACATTGCTTCTAAGGCTGGCTCCACCATATTCTAGCAACAAGACATAACTGTGGGCCTTATTACTCCCTGTCAAAATTCTGGTGATACAATGGAATATTAGTCAGCCACAAAGAAGAATGAAATTATGGCATGTGCAAGCAAATGAATGGAATGGAGACTATCATGCTAAGTAAGATAAGCCAGATCCAGAAAGTCAAAGGTGGATGCTTTGTCTGATATGTAGAAACTACTCCAAAATATATATAGAGAGAAAGGAAACAGGGGTCGGGATGGGGGAGGACCTTTGTCAAAATGGAAGAAAGATCAGTGGAGTAGAGGAAGGGGATCAAGAGAGAGGGAAGAGGGATGGGTTAAGAGAAAAGCAGTGGAATGAATTTGACCTAACTTTCCTATGTACACACATGAATATGCCACAGTGAATCTCTCTGTTATGTAAATCCACAAGGCACTAATTTACAAAAAAAAGACTATACATAAATAGCAGAAAGATCAGTAGGGAAAGAGAACGAGGGAGGGAAAGGGGAAGTTCTGGAGACTGAATCAGAGCAAATTATATTCCATGCTTTTAAAATATATCAAAATGAATCTTAATGCTACATATAACTAATATGAAACAATAAAAAAATAAATGGAAAAAAACTGCTGGTGCTAAGAATAGCACCAACATGGTAAAACTGAGTTAATTCACAAAAAAAAAAAAAAAAAAAAAGAAAATAGTCCCGTATTCATAAATATTGCTACTATTATTGTCATTAATATTCTTGATTGGTGAACTAAAACGATTTTCCTCATCCATTTACTTACTCATACATGGCTTATTTCAAACCAAATTGCTTTCTGTGTCAGACTCACAGATATGCATGTAGCCTGTTCCATCCTAAGATCCCTAGGTGTTCTCTTAGGATGAAAAATGTAGCTAACATCTCTAAGGTAGGCACTCCAATCAGTCTGTTACCTGTAAAAGTTGAGGGCTTCCAAGCAAAGCTTTTAAAAGCACATGTAGAATTACACAACAGTAAACCAAAAATCAAACATCGTGAGAGGTAATATTTACTAACGTTCTTATACATTAAGCCTATCATTCTCAGTAATCTGAGGTCAACGCTTTTCCATCATAAGTTGGGAAAATTTGTAAGGTAGAATGTGAAAGAGAAACACCACATCTAACCACATAGAAGCAAGCACAAAACTCTGTAAGTGACAGTAAAGTTAAAAAGTAACTACTGAATCATCTTTTGCAAATAACATCAATTTACAAATGTGAATGAGGGCACATGGAGGTTTTCACCTACTTGAAATAAATTTTTCTTTTTCCTTTCTCTTTTTCTTTTTGGTATTGGGGATTGAATCCAGTGGCACTTAATGACTGAGCCATACTTCCAGCCTTTTTTATTTTCAGACAGGGCCTCACTAAGTTGCTGAGGCTGGCTTTGATATTGTGATCCTCTTGCCTCTGCCTCCCCAGCCGTGTGATTACAAGCGTGCAGCATTGCGCTGGCTGCAATAAAAATTTTCTATCCCAACACAATGTAATGACTTGCGTAACAGTGCAGTTCAGAGAACTACAGATACTCGGCAAAAGGAAGATATGAGTTATTATAATTCTGTCACAAACACCTGATCTTGAGGGCCTGCTTTCTCTCCATTTCTTTCCTCATTTTATAACCAACTTAAGAAACTTGTGCTCTGATTCCAAATAATATGTTATAACTACAGTGCTTAAAATTTACTTACAAAAAACTGACCTCACTGCAGAGCAGGGTGCCTGAAGGAAAAATAGACAGGAAAATCAGAATTCGAATAATGATACAACTAACAATTACAGAGAATTTTCTATACGACAGGCACTGTAAACTTGTATTTGCTCATTATGTTTTCCAAATATGCCTAAGCATAGGTTCTATAAGTATTCCCATATATTTCAAATAATGAAACTGAAGCTCAATGAGGTTAAGCGGCTTGTCCAAGGTAATCCAACAAGTGGCAGAACTTGGGCAATTTCCCTTCAGGTGCCAAGCTCTTAATCGTTACACAAATGTTTCCCCAGCTTTGCCACTAACTAGCTATATGAGCTTGGGCAAGTCATGCCTATCCCCTTGGGCCTCAGTTTCTCTACCTGTACACGAAAGGGCCTGGAAATTTAAGGTCGCTTCCGGGTCCTAAGACCACACGTTACGTGGGGGGAGGGGAGGAGCTAAGGTTTGGGACTCGCCCGCAGCCCAGGATGCTGCGTCAGGTCAGCTCCAGCCAGGGCCTTCATGCTTCTCACCCCATTCTCCACCTCAATACTGTGTTCAAAGTGAGGGGCAGTGCACCCAACAGGCATTCAATACAGGTGCGCCGTCCCGCCCCCGCGCGGCAAGCCCGACCCGAGCCCCGAGGAGTTACCCGTCCATTACATCCAGGTGCAGATAATCTGCCCCAGAGTCTAGCATCCGGAGGCACTCAGCCCCTAAATTGGCCAGGTCGCTGTTGAGGATGGACGGGCCAATCTTGCAGCCCGACGCCATGGTGCTGGCCCCGTAGTGCTAGTTACCCCACGAGTCCCCGGCTAGACGAAAGCGTCACCCCGATTGGGCGCGCAGCCGGGGCCCCGCCCCTTCCCCGTGCAGTCTTCCGGACTCTGCCGGAAGCAGTACCATGCGGGACGGAAGTCCCGCCTCCAGCTCAGGGGAGGGAGGGGTCGGGGGCTTAGGGGAGGGGTCGGGGGCTTAGGGGCGGGGCCTAACCGAGTCCTTTTTCCTCTTCCCTCTGACACTCCTACCTTTCGCAATACGCTGGAGTTTCTGGAGCTTCTTCGGCTTTGCTTTTTTACAGTTTATTCTCCTTGGCTCTGGACCTTACTTCCCACTTTGTTTCTCCATCATTTGCTTATGCGTTCCTTTCCTCTGCAGCTCCTGTGTTTGCCCTTTTAAAAACAACAACCAGCCGGGCGCGGTGGCGCACGCCTGTAATCCCAGCACTTTGGGAGGCTGAGGCAGGAGGATCGCGAGTTCAAAGCCAGCCTCAGCAATGGCGAGGCACTTAGTAACTCAGTGAGACCCTGTCTCTAATAAAAATACAAAAAGGGCCGGGGATGTGGCCCAGTGGTCGAGTGCCCCTGAGTTCAATCCCCGGTACAAAAAAAAAAAAAAAAAAAAAAAAAAAAAACAACAACCACCTTTCCCCTCTGCTTTCTCGTTCCTAGAACTCTTCTCACAAGTGGAGCAATTCTGGCTGTGCCAGGCTTTAGCTGGGTTACCGGGCACATCACTTCTCCCTGCCTTGGTTTTCTCAGCTGTAAAGACAGTGCGCAGCGTTTAGGTTTGTTGTAAGGATTAAATGAACGAGGCCAGGTGATGAGCCCAACACGATGTCTGGTGATCAGTACAAAATGATGTTATCATTAGTATCCACCTTTCCTGTCCCTCCTCCATCTTTCTGTTTCTTTGTTTGTTTGTTTTTGTTTTTCCCTCTCAGCAATACTCATTGACATATGTGACACATTTGGTTACTGTTCAGACACAATACAGAAATGAGTAAGTGTCCTGCTGCCAAATGTGTAAAGATTCTGGGTCCTCAAAAGAGATGGAATTAAAACCACGTGGGGAAAATGGATTTAGCAAGAGCAATTCCGAGGGAGTAAGGAGAGAGCACTTAGTAATTTGTATTAAAGATATAGCTGGCGTGTTAACTGGGACCCCGCGGTTTTTATGTACTGTCAGAGGACAGCGAGGTCTTTAACACTCCCACTGGGACATCTACCAGTCTTTCCATCAGGTCATAATCTGGAAAGTGAAGTCAAGTTGGGGTACCTGTCTCCAATGCATTGGTTCTGCTTTGTTTGAAAGGATGGAAAGCTTGAGTAGAATAGAGCTGGGAGGGGTGGGGGGCAGGACTAGGAAGTGCCTAATTGGAAGGTGACTTCAGGCCACACTGGAGGTTAAAGAGGGACTGCAAGACATTAACAAAGGCATACCCCAGGGATCCAAAATGAACATTTTCCTGAATGAGCCAACACTTTCTTCTTTATGGTGAGAAATAAAACTCAAGCATTTTAATGCTCTTTCTTTTTATTATATGTGCATATTCAAACACAGAAGTCAATATCTTTCATAAATATCTTTCATAAACATTTCAGTATTTATTCATATGCATTTTTCCATGCTCTTTGGTCATTCAATATTCAAAACAGACTTCATAGTCATCTGAGGGAAGTTGGCTGTGTAGTCAATCCTTTGTTTTTTACCTATAAAATGGCTAATAAAGGACTTCCATCCTGTGGTCACAGTGACAATTAAAAAATATTATGGAGGTACATAGATCTGTAATCCTAATGATCCTAAAATAATATAAGTAAATTTGTCTTAAGCTTTTCCAAACACATCCTGCCCTTGTTTTTATTCTCCTGAGTGTCAAATCAAAATTTACTTTCGAAATGCTGCAGTTGAGACCCACTAAGTAAATGAGGAAGTGGGCATTTTACTCACTGCTAAGACACAAGGCCATGGAATTGGAAGTGTGAGGTCACAGGGCAACAGCATGACTTGATGTGATAGCAGCAAATTCCAGAGACTGTGCTCTATTAAACTGTATAACTTGAGGAAGGATATTTAATTCATGTTTTGGACTGCCATTCTATTCATTTATGGCCCTTTCTTCCCTATAGTTCTGTACATATGCTCTATTTTCTCAAAAACTCTTGGAACTGGGCAGCAGAGTGGAGAAAGTTCTTTCTTAAAGGAGCAGATGCTTAGAAGAGGAGATGTCATTCTGTCTTAGTACTCCTGGAGGCTTGAAGTAGCAAATCAGCTACTCCCAATCTGTGCAACATAGCCTAACCAGATCACCAATACTGCAGACTTTACCCCCAGCAATGCCATATGCCCATTTATGACTTTCAACACTGTAGTTCTTAGTGCCTTGGGACATGCACCCAAGAACTAATTTCCATTTCCGAAAAATCAAATAATTTATCTAATAGAATTATAGAAAGCACCAAATACTGAAAAATGAAAGTAAAATGATTACTATAGAAAATTCTGTATCTAGGATTTGAACTGGTTAAATTGAATCTTCATATTATGTATCTACACCCACTGTCATGGACACTACATGTTTATTCCAGGGTCTCTCAAATGTTACTTTCTGAAGAAGCAACCTTTTTGTTGTGTCCAAGTTTTTATGCATGGGAAGTAGGTGCCTGTATTTTTTTCCTCTGAATAAGACAAATGTCAGTAAGTATCTAGCTTAAGAAATGATCTATTATTACCAATACTGTATTTATCATATGTAATAATTAACTTTTAGTAAAGTAGTCAATAATACTTTGAACATTACAAAAGATTGTCAATTATCTTGAACTTTTTTCTTACCTTCCCCGACTGGTGTTTTTTTAAAATAGTTATTCCTTCAAACTCCAGGTGACAGTATTCCTGAGAATACATCTCATGAGGGTCTTATGCACATACATATAGATACTTTAGCCATTACACATAAACATTCAACACATTACATTCAACACATTTAAGGACACATATCTGCAAAATCTCAGTAGTCCCAGTGTGAAAACATTCCCACTCTGTAAGCCCCTGTTTCCCAGAATGGGAGTTTTTTTTCTTTTTTTGCAAGGTATGACATGATTTAGCTTATTGAAAAAGTTTCTAACAGACTTCCATACACTTGAGTGAACAAGTTGGACTAAAAGGCAGAAAGACCAGCAAAATCATGTTTAAAACAGCTCAATACATTTAAAATATATATATGTATATGTATATATAAATAAAGATATTTAGGATGACCCCTTTACTTTTTAAATATTTGATATACATAGAGAATTTGAGTCAAAAGTCAAGAAACTGGAACAAAGCACACACGTATAGAAAGACTCACATAGCCCAGACACTTGTAATTACCAAACATAAGGCCTCTAATGCTAACCGAGCAGCATGATTTTTAACAGGTAAAATATATCAGCTTGGAATCAGAAAACCACTTACATGTCTACTTTTGCACTTGATAATTAATTCAGCATTAAGTGTAAATAATGTGAAAATGTTATAAAACATAAAAGAGGCCATTCACCTCCTTGATTTTCTGAATTTTGAGATTTTAAATTTATTCTTTTATCATTAACTCACAGATAGCTTTCATTCTCCTAATAAGTGGAACCATAACCCCAAATTATATTTGAAATTGTAAATTATGATATAAACAGTGCCTATTTAATAAGCAAGTCTAACAGAAAAATAATTTTCCTTTATGACTAAGGTGGGTTTAGTAGGTTTCCTCTTTATACACATATACATTTCACAGTCAACATAGTCAACATTTAAGCATATAGAATGTATTTTAAATCTCAGTGTAATCAAAGTCTATGTTAAACTTCTACTTTAGGACTATAAAATACACACACTCATCCAACCATACCAATTTAGGTATGCATATGGATTTTTTTATGTGCAGTAGTTATGTAACAATTTTATAATGTAGACTATTAAAATTACAAAAATCAATTTTTAATTCCTTTGATGCCCAGCCCTTTAATAATCCACTAGATAATGGCCTCAAAGCTTTCCAAATTTTATACTTTATCTTAAAGTAATTGAACTTCAAGTTAAAGGCCTATTTGTAAAATATACAAGCTGAGTGTGTCTATGAAGAAATGGCTAACTATATATTTTTTCCTCATAAACATAGATGTCCCAAGGATCATAAGAGTATTTTTACAATTGAGAAAAAGTTATATTATTGAAGCAATTCTAACAACACTACCTTTAATGTATGAAAATATGCCCTGAAGGGCAGGCACAGGATACCATAGGGATGCCATAGGGGAAAGTAATCACATTTCCCAATAAATCCTAATCTTGGCATGGGTGTAGTCAGGGCTAGAAGTGGGAATACTACCTCTTTTGATCTATTATATTTACATGTAAGTTTTAGAATTATATAGCTGTTTAGGTTCTGAATTCAGAATTATAACTGATAATTTCTAAATATTCTCTAATGTGATTATGAAATGGAATGATCTTATGGCATCAGCATTTTGATTTAAATGTGCACTGAAAATGACAGTTGAAAAATAAATTTTGAAAGTCCACAGCTCTAAAAATAGTATTTTCCTTTCTTTTTCTAAATGGCTGCATTGTTGGCCAAAACAAAAATGGCTGCAGGCTTATTTGTTATTTATTCACCCCAAACTAATATTCTCCATATTGATTATTATCATTTAAATCACTACTTGTATAGCCACCCGATTTAATATTTTTGAAACTATAAAAATAAACATTTGCATGAGATGTATAATGTGAGCAACCTCAAAAAATTGCATTCTTTTCTTAGAATATATTATTTGTTAATATTCCTGTGAAAGCAGTGCTCTAATAGTATATACTTTTAACTGCTCAAGGCTTCTTGAATCACAAAGTACAGTGAAATGGCTCTTTCCCCTTATTCTTCCCTGGTTTTTCTGGTCTTCACACAACTAAATCCTTTTAGCCTTTGACTTTCAAGATGTTTATGAAACCTACATTATTAGGTGTATTGGCAGCAAAGTCTACTCAGATTTGTGCCACTCACTGGATGTAAAGTGCTGTTTTGTAATTAATCTTTTTAATTAAAAGTAAAGTATTCAACTTTCAGCAGAGTGAGCCTCTCCATGTCTTCTCTATACCTTCAATACTAACAAGATACTCTATACCTTCAATACTAACAAGATACAGAGCTAAACATGAGACTCATCTAGGACTACATCTGTCTCCCCCAGCTCAGCAGGAGTAAAAGTGAACTGGCTAGACAACAGGGGGTTCTCCATGCCATTTTCCTCGCTGATGTGAAGGACAGTATCTCCATGCTGTAGGAGGCTGGATGTCTCAAGGCCTGTGAAGTCATCAGGGTCTGAAAGCTGAGGAGAGAGGGGGCTGTGTGCTGCAGCACCTTGTGCTTCTGTGTCCTCCTTCTTTTCTCCTTCTTCAGTAGGGAGGGGTTCACTCTATTATCAAAAGGATCATAACATCGTGAACAAGTAGGATGGATATCAGAGAAGAATATCAAAGTATGTTGTGTGGCTCGTTAATAACTGGAGAAGGAATCAGAAGGCTAGTCCTGGTTCTAGCCTTTGTTACAGGTAAGATCTTACATAGGGCCCTTCAGCTTTCTAAGCTTCAGTTTTCTAATCTGTAAAATGAGCACAATTTTTTGTCATGCTTACCTTATTGACTGTGAGGATCAAATGAGATAATAAGTGTTAAAATATTTTTATATACCTATACAAAGGCAAATAGTAACATTGCCCCTTAATTTTCTTTAAATACCATATAAGAATGTGGTACCTATAGGGACTTACTTGTAAAAATCAAAAGAAGAAAAAAATGTCAAAATAAGAAAAATATCAAAACAATGAGGAGGAAGATCAAAACAAATTTCCTCTCATCTTACAGGAAACAGAAGGCTCTCAATGTAAAGTCTTCATCTAAATTGTTAACTTTATTATTTTTTTCATTGACTATCCTTCAACTAGATATCATGTACCTGTTTTCAATGGTTATGTCAATTGCAAAATATTTTCTTTTAGGTTTTTGTAATTAAGATTACAAAGACTTCTCTTGGTCTTTTGTAGTTTGAATATGAGGGTATCCCCCCCAAACCTCCTGTATTTATGTGGGAATGTTTGGAGGTAAAATTATTAGGTTCTAAGACCTATAACCTAATCAGTTCATCCTAGTGTGAATGGACTAGGTGGTAACTATAGGTAGGTGGGGCTATAGCTGTAGGAAGTGGGTCACTTGGGGTGTGCCCTAGAAAGATTCATCTTCCCTGCAGCCCTTCCCCCTTCCTAGCTGCCATGTAAGGAGCAACTTCCCTCTGCCACAATGTTCTGCTTTACCTTGGGCCCAAAGCAATGTACTCTGCTGACTATGGACTGAGACCTGTGATACTGTGAGCCAAAATAAACTTTCCTTTCTCTAAGTTGTTCTTGCTGAATATTTTGGTCACAGTGAAACAAAGCTAAATAGATATATTCCTAGCTATATACTTTACATAGATTTTCTTTACATATACTTTACATAGATTTGAGTAAAGATTTTCTGTTTTGTGATGGCAGAACCATGTTTGGATAACAAAATGTTATATACCCAGACTTATATGGAATAAATGTACTTATCCAAATGGTTCCTAGAAATAAGAACGTAGGTAGCAGTCCTTGCCTATTTCTTCAGTGTCCTCACCTTAGGAGATAAGCTGTGGAGATCCGCAACAACTATGGCCGGGGAAGATGTGAGGACTGGTTTGTCCAATCCTTCTGGTTTCCTGCACAGGGCTGGGCTGCAGCCCTGTGGATGACCTATGGCAGGAAGCGTGTCTGTTGGGGCAGCGGTTGGCTCTGGCTGAGACTCAATGAAGGTAACAGATCGTTTCTGATCCACTGTAAGTCAGAGGTGAGTTAGTAAATAGGGGAGAAATTGATGGTTGATGCTTAATAACTGGCAGTAGCCAGTGTCTCCTGGATTTTCTTAATGAAGACATTACTGGGTTATTAATAAATGAGAGCATATTTGACTGTTCTGTATGTTTTGATTTCAACTTATTACAAACAGTAGGACTTGGTTAGGAAAATCAATTTTACAGAAACGGCCTAAAACAAGATTTGCAGGGAGCATTAGTAAGCTTGATTGGACCCTCATAACAATTGCCAAAAGGACTTAAAAGTCCCAGATTATTATTCTTCATACCTTTGTCTTCAGTAAGACAAATAACAATCTCAAATCCTGGCTTGAGTAAAGAAAACACACCCTTTTTACTCAAATTTCAGAATATCAATGGTTCAGCTAGGACTCTTCCATTTCCTTAGGCTCATGGGGGTAGAAACAGGGTTGGAAAAGAATAAAACACATTAAAATTTTCTGGAAAACTTCTTCCCCTATCCTAGCACCTCCCCAAAGGTGTTTATCTGCATCTGCTTGGTTTCTGCAGGCCTTTTTAGCTCACTTGCATGGCATCACGTCAATGGCACAGACAGAAGGAACCCAGGAGGTCTCACCAGATGGCTTCGTCTTAGGTTGAATGCTCCTGCGAGTGGTTGACAGCCGAGCCCCATGTCTGTTTTTGGGTTCAGTCTGAGTCTTCTGCCGTGACAGTAGAGGACGTCTTAGCTAAAGAGAACAGGCAGAATAAAACTGGCAAAGGAGTCCAGCTGCCTGGGGGGAAAAGCCACGCTCAGAGGATTCTGACTATAGCTTGTACCTTTATTTTCATGTTCCTTTGGACTCCTATGGTTGTTCTTATATTTATAGCTGATAAATTTTTTTCTGCATATTTAACTACAACTGTTTTCTTCTGGTATCCCTTTTAACCAATTCATCTCCCAATTATTATTCCTTTAATGTTCCTAAGAACATTAATTGACATAATTTAAAATTGCAAATTTGAGAATTTCAATGGATATAAAATGAACAACTACTGCTTACTAACCAACCTTTATTCATCTAAAAGGTATAGTTGAACATACGCTAACTTTCAAGGAGGAGGTTTATTTAAAAAAAAAAATCTCAGATGCTGGCAAAATGTCTGGTACCTGAATCAATCAATTCTGGGAAGTTCCCTTTGAAGAAACAGTGCAGTTTAATTTCTATTTTTATTTATAAAGTGATATAAAATAACCCTACCTAAGGACATTTGTAAAGGTGATCTTTACTTCAATTTCGGTTTTAAATTAAATCATGAATCTTGAAATGAGAAAGGATTTCTTCATCTTTGTTTCTCTGCAGAAACTGACCTTAAGTATTAAATCAACTGTAGAACAGATCTTTCACTGTGAGACTGATTGTAAAGAAGGTTTCTGGGTAGAGAACAAGCCCACTTAACTTTTCTGAGTAATCTGCCTTGCAAATAAGAAGATTCAGATCCAAAAAAAAAAAGCTCAAAACTCGTCCAAACACTTACCATGTTTTAAAGTTGCTCTGTACTGCTTATTTGATGTAATGAGAAGGCAAAATATAATCTTAATATACATAGGCACTAAAATCCAAACAAAGCCTCCATTTCACAGGACGGTTCTTCTATTCTTTCAGGGTCTGCTTACCTGCCTCAAGCCCCTCTTCCTCCCCAGTGGCTGCTGAATGAGGAGGTTCTGCTGGCCAGGTTCACTCTGCACACTTGCCACCCTGTCAAGCATCAACAGTGTTAGTGTACCTTGGAGAGAATTCAGAAGACCATCCTCTGGTGGGTGTTAGCCAAAATCACTTTTATGGAACAGTCACTTCAAAGATACCATTATCTTTGAAGGATGGTTGGGAAAGAGTCCCTGGGATAGGGGTTTTCAAAGGTTTGGGTGGGAGGACAAGGCCTTATAGCCCCAAGCTGCCAAAATTGAGATTCTGTTTTCAATCACTGATGCTGTGTCTATCATTCAGCAAAATACTGGTTCGATCATACCCCTGGTTTAGAAGCCACCAAAAGGTTTATGATGTCATATTCTAATCTCAATTTTTTTCCAAGGGGAAGGGAAAAGGTGGTAACAGACACACACAAACAACTCTATCACATGGATGGGAACACCTTTTTTAAAATTCCAATTTAAATGAAAATAAGATGGACAAATATCGAACACATCAGACACAGAATCCATTTGGGTGAAGGGGCACATTCAACACATGTTTGCAGCCTGAAGTCTCTGTGACTACTGAGTAAGTGAGTAGTCACATGGGTAGAAAATTCAATGTTTTAAAAAATGATTTTATATTTAAAAGGCTGGCAAAGTAATTAAGCCGTCATTACAACTCAGAAGCTTTAATATTGAGTAACTGCACTCAAACATACTGTGCAGTTTATAAAAGCAACAACCTGCTCCCCCCAAATTTACTGTGTATGTGTTTCTTTCATAAGCAAAAATGACTACTGGCAGTGGTTGCTATTTTAGTGTTTGGTGAAACTGAAAATATTAATATGGCCCATGGTTTTTTTTTTTTTCATTCTGCATGCAAGTATAATAGGTATTTATAATGGGGGGGGGGTAAAAAAGAAATACACTGTGCCCCAGACAACACTGTAATTCTGTGGATGATGCCAATGTGATTATTTGGTTAATGGGTAATTAATTTCTGCTTTGCCTTTGCAAAAGGAGAGTCATCTACAGATAGTTTTTAGATTAAAAATATTCCACAGAAGAACCCAGAGTCAGCAACTGTCCAGCAAAAAAGTAAGATTCTGTCTATTTACTCCCGTTTCTTTAAAAACAAAAAAGCAAAAACCAAGCTACTCAAATACCTAGTTGCAGTTTTAGGAAGAGAAACTGGTGGCAAGATGGGAAATCAGTTTCCCCTGTTGTATTAACAACTGGATAATTATCACATAGTTGACACAGTCAGTCTGTCATTTTTAAAAAGTCTTAACTCATATTTTCACAAGAAGAAAATTGATGATTCCCAAATAGGATTTGTCAACGTTTTTATGGAATAAGAATATAATTACATCATTTAGAGTACACAACACAAACTTCTAAAACAAGTACCAAAAAACAGGTGTTTTAAAACTTATTTGTTCTCCTAAATATCAAGTTCTAAAGGTCTATGTACATTATCATCATATATGTGTATGTATACACACATCTACATATACATATATGACCTTATAGCATGTACAAACTTTCTATGAAAACGGAAAAACTATCCCAGTGGACCAATGTAATAAATTCTGATAATCCAGACTACGTTGCTGGCATGTCTGAAATGACATCTCCTTATGATTACATATAACATGTGTCTATTAAATTGAAGAGTAATTAACTATATGCACAAAAGTAGAAACAAGTTTCTCCCAATACCAAGCAAAGCTTTCATTGGAATGGATTCTTCATTGACATCTAAATGTTACCTCAGTTCCCTTGGCCATAAAGGGAGGTTGATACTTACCAACTACCTCCCATTAAGGTAGAGAAAAGAAGTTAGTTGATGTTAAATGGTTTGATCATGAAAAGTGATGTATATAGCATGCTTTCTTGTTTTACATTTGATGTTTGTAACGAGTTTATTGCTTGTAGAACACTAAAGGGAAGTTGGTAATACAATGTTTTGAAAATAGTTGGGCAGAGAAAATGAATTTGAGGCAGTCCACTTGTCTCATTTTTATTCAGTAATCTGAGATTGTGAGGAAAAAATGGTGCAAGAAAAGAAAAATACATGTTACTCAGGGAGTGTTAAATGTCAAAACATAATGATAATTTCATGATGGTTATTCTAAAGGAAGATCACAAGCACCAAAATTTTCTCTGTGGATAGAGAGGTTTATATCTAAGAAATGTATCAAGTTTAGCTTTAATAACTAGCTGTTCTATGTAAATAATAAAACATTTCATAATGGAATGCACATATCAAAGATGAAATTTTAGAATATGTCCCTGGAAATACATCCCAGCTGATAAATCTATGCTCCCTAGAAATATGATGCTAACATGTTTATATCTGGAACATAAATGGCTGACTTAACTGAGAACAGTTAGGAGACATTCATAATAAAGAGCCAAGAAATCTTGTTAAAGATGTAGTTTATGCAAAACACATTACTTTTTTGGAGTCTATATCAAACTAGATTCACATATAAAAATTAGTTTCTCTCTATATTTTGTAATATTTCAGCTACCTGTAGGATTTGTGATGCATGACTATAAGATGTGTAATACTAAATTGAACCAACAAAAGACCAAGGTGTTTGCACTAAGAAACTCTCTCTTTTTTTTTTTTTTTTTTTTTTTTTTTTTTTTGTGGTACCGGGGATTGAACTCAGGGGCACTCGACCACTGGGTCACATCCCCAGACCTTTTTTGTATTTTATTTAGAGACAGGGTCTCACTGAGTTGCTAAGTGCCTCGCCATTGCTGAGGCTGGCTTTGAATTCGCGATCCTCCTGCCTCAGCCTCCCAAAGTGCTGGGATTACAGGCGTGCGCCACCGCGCCCGGCTAGAAACTCTCTATATTATACCCCATTATCTTTTCAATTTTTTAAAGGAGTTCCATCATAGTCCTCACATACCACAACGGTAATAATAAAAATTATTTTTTTTCTTCAAGGAAATACTATATTTTATTAGATGGTCTCAATGTTTAAAATATTATACTCTAATAGGCCATTGGGTCCTTATGAATAACTAAAGTATCTATTTCATGTATCATATGCATGTAAAGTTGAGATTACATCAAGATTTGTCAAAGTAGTGGGATGAGTACTAAAAATTCTTACTTCATACAGAAAACTAATTTCTTGAAATTTTTGATCTTGAGAATGAGAAATGGATGATTTCCATTGTCTTGGCCAAATATGGTGAAACAAAAAACAAAAGAAAACTTTCTAAACTGAAGCTAACATCTTACAACAAGTTTAGAAGTAGATCATCCCTTGTTATTTTGATTAGCTAAAATGTATCACTATGGCAAACCATATAATGGTGTAGATTTTAAAGAAGTAAATGCAATTGGGACTCAGCAGAACTAGGTGATTCAAATTGTCTGCAAAACAACAAAACTTCTCACTCAAAATACAAGGAAGTAATTTACAAATGAAGGAAATTTATACACTATTAGGAAAATAATCCTGACACATATAACTTCTTTTCCCCTATTTAAACATGATGGCCTGAGTTGTAGTGTATAAATATATATGTATACATAACTTGATTTCTTAAAATAAGGAATAGGCAAACAAGGGGCCATTCAGTAAGCCAATAAAAATTCATCTCACTTAACTCAAATTACAAAAAAATGATAAAAGATAGAAGTATATTTCATTAGAAAAAAAACTGAAGTAGAAGCACTGGATAAGAACAGCACATGAAGAAATGAATGAGTATTTTTATTGCTTCTATCTGTGCCTTTGGTTTCAGTTTTAATATGGTTATAGAGGTCTGAAGGTTGAATATGAGACACACAAGATAGCCATTTACCCTGGGTGACTGCCTTGTGATGGGAATTCATAAAGCCAGCACTAAAGGAGCCATAAGTCATTTTTAGAAAACAGGGAAAGAAACAGTAGACCAAATCCTACTTCCCCCTTCCCAATAAAAATTATTGTTTAAAATTTTCTTAGCCTTCACAACATCCAGGAAAATATATTTTAAGTACCACAGAATTTAGAAATTAGAGGCTGGAATAGAAAAGGGGAAATAATCTGGATTTTAAATATCTTGTAAGAACCAATTCAGCAATGGCAAAGAATGCATCTGTGTGTCACAACACACATTTTCTTAGCCATTAATTCTCAGCTACATAAAAGGTTGAAATTTTTCTTTGTACTTTAAGAGGACTTGCCAAGTTTTCATGCTGTGAAAATGTAGATAACCATGAGATGGGTTCTACTAAATAGGTTATCTTTATTTTACCTGTACTATAGTCTTGTTCAAATTGAAGCTACATGCTTATTTTTCACTGTGATTAAAATTATCCTACAAAATCAAATAGCATAAAAATTTCTTTTTTAAAATTAGATTTCTGCCTTTCAAAATATTCTAATGTGTCCAAACAAAATATAACACTCAAGTATAAACATCCTGTCTTAAAGGCTTGAAAAATTTCTATATGTCTCTTATTGTGGAGAGAAAATATGTCCACAGTGTGTATGTGTGTGTGTGTGTGTGTGTGTGTGTGTGTGTGTGTGTGTTTGTGGTGAGAGAGGGAGAGAACATCTATACTGAGTTTTTACTCCTCTAAGAGCAATGCCCTCCAGAAAACAAAATTCTTCCATGGAATATTGCTTCAGTTTATGAATTTCTATGGGAAAGAATTTTTTATTCAGAGCACAGTATTCCTAACAGGCTATTTCTTGGGATGAATTTTTTAAGAGAAACCTGTTAACACAATTTAAAAAAAAAATCTTAAATCTTCAATAGGTGTGGAAAATTGTTTTTTAGTTTCCATCTATTCATACAGTTTTCTTGGTCTCTCCCTCATTTAGCCCACTCAGTTCAACTTGCCCCTTTGCCTACAACAAGTGCTCTTTCACAGGTCAATTATCATGAAAATTTAATCAAAGTGTTATTGGGGTGAGGTGGGAAGAGCAGGGTTTATTATTTTTCTTTAGTCATGCTTCCTGATATTTCCTTGGGCCAGATTGTCCTTAGGACTACTTTGAGTGTATTTTAGGTCCTGAGTACCAGAGTATGTCCTAACTGTAATTTACATGGTTAATGCCTTACTTGAGGATTTTAAAACTATGAAGCATAAAGCAGTCTCATGCCAAAAAATAAGAAAGTCTGGAAACCAAACATAAAAAATAAACCCACCTCTTTGTAAATACCAAAATGTTCCTCTCCTCCAAAGAGAACTTGGTGACATGATAAGAGTTCAAGAGATACATCGCAGTATATGGCAAAGGTGGACATGCTAATGCGTGGTGGAATGCCTCTGTGTTAATAGTATTATTTCAGAATCCAAAGTGAATGCCTTATCTTCCCATTTCTTAATGATGACAGCTGGGGTGACTGACACCCAGGACTACAACACAACCGTTACCGGAGCAATAGATCACAACAGTTGATCTAAGACAGCCATCAAAATCCTGACCTTCTTGACTAATTCAGCTGAAGATAAAATTTATAGCTTTAGCTCTGAACCAGTCTCACCTAGCACAAACTTTGAGTTAATTCCAATTGACACTGGACACAGGGTAGCCTGAATTGGTTTAGATAACTTTAGTCATTTGAACCCTGAGCCATCCAGAGAAGGCCAAATCATTTGGAGAATTCATAAAAATAAACTCAGTCCCTTGCCTCCTCTCCCTAACTCTGGACTGGTACTTATACTCAGAAAAAGGAGAATTTGGCTTAATTAGAAAAGTCTAACTAAATGGAAGTCTGATTTAATACTTTCTACTCTCAGTAGGCCACTGAAATTATCTTCTAATCAAGTTTCTCTCATCCAACATGCAATTTTAAGCATTAAGCAAAAGCGTTTTTTGAAAGCAATGGTTACCCTTCTAGACTTGGTTCTGATGCTTCAAACACTGTAAACAATTAAGGGAAACCTTCTTAAGGATTGTTTTGTTTCTCAACTTCTTTGTCCCCACAGCTCTTGCTAATGGACTTAAGTTCGCACTCTGCAGCACTTCCACAATTACCACCAATAAGAGACTGATCTATCAAGGTAGGGGCTCGCAAACACAAATGAATGTCATGAATCATGGATCCAGTTAATAATAATAATAAAAAAAAGACCGAATGATGGACTAAATTTCCCATTTTCAATTGCAAAAGAAAATGTGAAATCCAAACAAAGTGCAAAGAAAACAAAAGACAACCTTTCACAGGAACGGCCTCTCAACATTTCCTCATCTTTGTGATAAAGCAATAAACACGGGTATATTGTACTCACTACATAATGTTTTCTCTTGAGATGGAACAAAGACACTCTAAGGATGAACAAGAAGCATTACCCCTAATGAGGATTAGTTGAGAGGTGTAAATCAACAGCACAAGATTAGGAATGTTTGACGTGGTTTATCTGAGTGTTAAAGGTGCAGTCCCCTTCTCTGAGCTTTAAGTGAATAGTTAAGATATATCATTTGCATAAGACTTCTCTTACCAGAAAATGTTTTGTGTCTGATATTTCATGGCAAGTTTAAAGTCGTCTTTGTGCTAGAACAGACATTTTTTCATATGTGTAGTTTGAACAAGCTATTATTTTAAATAGCTTGCCAAATAGCATACATCAAAGAGAGGGAATTATATTTATTGTAGTAACATGGTTATTCTTCTGATAGCATGGTTGTTTTCTTACCATCCATGATATTAACTAAAAAAACCTGGCTCAATACAGGGAGTTCTAGATGATGGGAAGTTATATTAAAAAGCCTCTGAAAAGCAACAGTTAATTAATCTCAGTGTGAAAAGGATTAGATGGGACAAATTTAACATTTGGCATTATCAAACTTTGTTTATGGGGTGGTGGTGCTGGGGATTGAACCCAGGGCCTCACGTGTGCTAAGCACACACTCTACCACTGTACCACAGAGCTACACCTTGACATATCAAACTTTTTAGACATCAATGGGACAAGCCCCATAGAGAATTCTGCAGATTTTTTTTTTTTTTTTTTTGGTAAGATTTTTTTAGGCCATTTGTGATTCAACTCTGAAGCTGAAAATGATGGAGGGTTTGCTACACCTTTGACTTCCAGGCTCGCGTGTTCATGAACAACAAAGGGCAAGGAATGGAAATAGGTATCAAGACCAGGAGAGAGGAGACAGAGAGACAGAGTTGACAGGGAACAGCTAGTTTCCCAGCACAGACACCAATAGACAGGTAGGAGTTGACACTGTACCTAGAGAGGCTGCCCTCAGCGGCCAGGCCCTGGGAGTCATCGAGGACATTAGGTTCACTGCAGGAGGGGTAGGGAGATGAAGCATTTAGGGAAAGAAAGTGCAAAAAGAAGAAAAAAGAAAACAAAAAGAAAAAAGAAAGAGAAAAAAGGCATGCAATTTTCTTTTTCCAGGAACCAAAAGTAAATAAATTTAACAGAACAAGGAAGGAAAAGGAGACAGTCAACCATTTCACCTTGTGCTGGGTTTGTCAAGACATAGGACTCAAGGCAATGGGGAAGGAAGGACTTTGGATGGATATGACTCTCAGAGGAGTGGTCTGTTTATTGGTCAAGAGTTAAAATGAGCTCCAAATGGACAAACGAGCTCCGAAACGCATTGCAGAATGAATCTGTAGAAGATGACACTATCATTCCTTTGGTAACCATTTGGTTAGGTTGTTATTATTTTTAACCTATGTCATGTATATAGTGTTTCATTGACCAGGACCCTGCTTCTTGTGCAATCTGACATTATCACGAAGAAACCACTTACCATGACTTGCCACAACCAAACTCTTGGAACCAATGCCATTAAGAAAAGCAAAGAACGAAGTCAATTTTCCCTGCTTAGTTTTGCAGTGAAAATATAAGTAAATGAATGGAAGGACGATACCTTGGAAAATTCACATTTACCTCCTTACTCTCCATCCTCTAGTGACTGAATTGTAAATGCTAAAAGAAGAAACCTGTCAGGTTGGTGGAAAAATAATTAGTTTATTGATTGACTTGGATGTAGATGGACTGAGATTTGTGAAAAGAAAATGTGTTATACTTTGTTTTTCCGTTGTGCCTAGCATTGAGCCATGAAGCACTCAAAACATACTTATTGAATAGGGTGGAATTAAACCATTTAGAAAACTGAAGTAGCCCCAAAGAATTGAAGTTTACTTGATTGTTAAAATAGTCTCTGTCCCTAGAAGAGGCTAATTTTCTCTAATGTGCAGAGACAGTACTACCTTCACTAGTCTTCTAAAATATGATTCAAGTCTAAATGGATTAACTATTTTATCTTTTCTGAAGTTCTAGTACATTTATATACTATACAGATTTTCTCCCTGGAAAGAATTATTTTTTAGGGGGGCTGTACCAGGGTTTGAACTCAGGGGCACTTGACCACTGAGCCACATCCCATCCCCAGCCTTATTTTGTATTTTATTTAGAGACAGGGTCTCACTGAGCTGCTTAGCGCCTTGCTGTTGCTGACACTGGCTTTGAACTTGAGATCCTCCAGCCTCAACCTCCTGAGCTGCTGGGATTATAGGCATGCACCACTGCACCCAGCCCTGGAAACAATTTAACCCATTAAAAACTATGTAGAAAGGGAATTGATAATCTGGATTATTTTAGGTAAACAACAAAAAAACCCTTCTATTTAAAATTCCTTTTATTCTATGATTTAAATAAAAGAAATAAATTGCTAGTTGTATTCTTGCTATAACCTTGTACACTGCTAGCAATTAAAAATAAACTGATATCTACCAATATTAAATGCTTATGTGACTTCACATTTTTTTTTGGACATACTGTTTGGGTTTTTAGTTTTTTTTTTTTTTTTTTTTTGGTTACAAATTTTATTTATAAAGCTTTTTTTCAAAGGAAAGCTAACAAATATTAGGCTAACAAATATACAATGATAGGAACCTTTATATATTATTAGTTATAATAAATATTATTTTCTTAAAAATGTACAATTTACTTTTTAGTCACCTTTATCATTTCCCTTTTCCCCCTATTCTTTGATATTTTTCAAAGGTTGGTTTTATTTCACAAACTTTATTTTATCAGTGCAGTTTTCATGAACCATTTGTTAAAGGATTTGAGTACAGGACAATTATTCCTACATATAAATTTTTTATCTGATCATTACAATGTGCCCTGACTTATTATTTTCAGTGTACAAATGGGCATGAAAAATATTGTGGGTATTAAAGATAAACAACAATCTAACTAAAATCCCATAAAGCCAGTTCTTTTAAAGAATTCAATTACTGACATGAAAATATCATTGTTTTTTAAATAGATAATGTTTGACTCTTATGTCAGATAATTTTCTATATTATACTTTTATTATATCTTAGAAGTTTTAAAACTATGTTCTTAGATGGCAGATCACATAAAAAGGAAATATTTAAAAGGGTTTAGTCATGGAATCATACAGCTATATGTAGAGAAATTACTTTAAAGATCATTTTGGCCAATCTCCTCATTTCACAGAGGGAAAAAATGTGGGGTCTTGTTAAATGACCTGTGCAAGGTCACACACAGTAGCATAGGTCCCTTTCTGCTTGGTTAAACATCCCTACCTCCAGCTGAACCCTGATGACATATCAGAAGCTTAAACTTTACCAAACATATCAACCTGGTCCTAAGCTCTTGTCAAATTCTCATTATTAGCTTAGATGAATCTGAAATGTAAGAATGCCATTGGACCATCAGAAAGAAGGCAATATTTATCTATTTATGGAAAAATATTTAAAAAAAGACAATGCTTTGATTAGAAATTGGGGTCCCTCTACCAGCCTGGCGTGGAAAACCACAAATTACTACTTGCAGGTTCCTAGTTTAAAAATCTCTTGTTTAATGGTCTATCTGAAAACAAAACTGTCACTTGCTTCTCTTTCAGTCTTTGTAGAATAACATGAGTCTATTTTCAGAATTTCTGCCTTTGTCCCCACGTGCAGAGTATAAGATAGTCATAGCTCTTTACCTCTGGCTGGGTAACATGCCCACCTCAGCCTGAGGTGCAGACATGCTGGAGACGTGGCTGGAAAATCGCCTTCTTCCAATGGCACTCAGGAGGTAAGCTTCCTGTTCACTTACCACACTGGGCATGCTTACAGAGTCGTCTGAAAGGGCAGAGGGACAGAGTGTTATAAAAACAGTGATCCTAATCAGAAAACACCAACCACAGTTGTACTTAGGTTCCATCTGTGGCTTGAGTATAACCCTAGGGCTGTCACTAAAGCTAAATTATCATTGATATCTTTATAAACGTGAAAAACTAAGACCCCAGGGACCAATGACAGCTCTTCAGGTCCACATATCTCCCATCCTCCCACACTAGAACAGCTTTCATAAAATAAATGTAAATTTCTTGTCTGTTTTACAAGTATATTATTTGTGAGAAGTTGACAAGTACTTGCAAATTAAAGATCTGAAAGCTAGAACTATATAAAATTTTAAGACTTCCAGGAATAGTTCAATAGGGAGTTTGTTATTGAATGAGTAAGTACATTTCTTTGACATTTAAAAACTACTTTCAATACATTAAATGATTTCTCTCCTGTTGTGAGAAAGATATTTTTGAGAAAAATATTTGAGAAACTTTAAAGTTCAGAAATAAGTTCTTATTTAACTAAATTTTAAAATTTACATATGTAATCTTGTTTTCTTTATAAAAGCAAAAACTAATGTACTCAAATCCAAATTAACTTTAGCACAGTGTGACAAGCTGACCTTATTCTAAATGAGTTAATTTTTATTGCTGAACATTAAATATTCTTCAATAAGCATATCATATTTTGGTGAATTATGCTACTATAAAAGATCACTCAATACCATTTATTTAAAATAACCCATGATAATATTTCTCTTTTTAAAATGTATTTTTTAGTTGTAGATAGACACACTGCCTTTATCATATTTATTTATTTATTTTATGTAGTGCTGAGGATGGAACCCAGTGCCTCACACATGCTAGGCAAGAGCTCTACTGCTGAGCCACAACCCCAGCCCCACATGATAATATTTCTAATTGAACTTATTTTGGAAAAAAATTGAATATGAAAAGTGCTAGAAGCTTTAATTTGCTGTGTAATGACTGACTTGAAATTGATTCTTATTATAGAATGGCATTTCCTTTTTAGATGTATTCATAGAGAAAGTTATACAAAATACAGTAGGATACCTTGAGCTATTTCTACCAAGGCTGCTTCTAGATTCCACTGACTGCCCTTTACTTGAACTCATATTGCTTACCACTTAGTCCCCCAACATTTTTTTGATAATTAATCACATTCTGTCTTCCACTAAGCCTTTTGTTAATTGTTCTATGTTGTGAATGCCTATCATTTTCTCTGTAGGACTATATCTAACATCTTAGAGAGCAGAGAACATGTCTTTCTCATTCTTCCTTGTCTTATGTCTGATAGGTGTTAATTACAGGTTCAATGATTGGAAAAAAATAGTTTAATCCATAACAAGTGAATATCTGGCTTTCATACCTTTCTACCATATTAATTAACATATACCCACATCACAACCGCACTTCACCATTTGTTAGCAACTGCTTTCATCAGGATGACTGTGATGTCTGAGAACAGAGATATTAGCAAAAAATTGCAAGCCTCCTCCAGCTCCTCACCATCCATCAATATGTGAGTGTTGGCTCTCAGCCAATGATATCCCTAAGATCTTAGCCACCTTTGAGTCTGGCATCTTCTCTGCTTTTTATTGGTGGCTCCTTCCCACAGGCTAGTCATCTGCTTACTTACTAATGTTGCCTGCAAAGTAGATTTAGCTCTAAAAGAAGTGGTAGTATCATTTCCCATCATTAAAAAAAAAAAAAAGACTCTTCAAACATTAAAGAAAAAATGGATTTTAAGTTCTGAACTATTACCAGGACTGTTTATTTTTAACTGCTGATCCTTATCTTTCTCCTCATGTCACCCCCCCCCCCTTTTGTATTAGGATTGAACACAGAGGTGCTTTGCCACTGAGCTGCATCCACATCCCATAGTATTTTTTATTTTGAGACAGGGTTTCACTAAGTTGCTGAGACTGGCCTTGAACTTACTATCCTCCTGCCTGGGCCTCCCCAGTCACTAGGATTACAGGCATGTACCAATGTACCCGGCACTCATTTTGTTTATTGGTCAAGAGTTTTCAACATTTCTCTAAGTAGAACTTGAGGTGAATTTCCATGAGCAGTCACCAGAGTGAGTTAGATACATTAACTGTACAGGTTGGATGCAAACAATATGATCATCACTTTTTCTGACTGATCTTTTATCTGAATTATCCAGAAATATTACTGATAAGTGTTTTGATGAAGCATTTCTTTCTTTTCCTTTTCTATATACCCAACTATAGTGGGACACTGAAACATTCATTCATCTTAGTTAATTAAAATTCTAGCCTCAACTCCCAATTCCTCTATTTATTTAGTTCAGAGATGGGCTTTTTGTTGTTTGGTATGAAGAGCCTACAAGTGAGGATCTAGATTTTGTTCTCAATTTTAAGGCACTGAAAGTACAATTTTACAATAAGTACTATACCAGGGTATCTCAAAACACAAGTAGAAAATAACCAATGCCATTTAGAAGCCCCTTAAATGACAGTGGCTTATTATGAAACCTCTTAACCCTACTTTTACTTTTTAAACCTACTCCTGTTAAGGATATATACGAAGTGTTTCTTGAGCAGATTTCCTCTCATTTCATAACATTGCATCTTCAGCATATGCATTAGAAACTCCTGGACTGACCTCATCACTGGACTGGTTACTCTATGAACTCAAATTTGGGTAGTCCTCCCTAAAGACAGCTGCTGGTTTTATTTTGACTGGCACAGCTAGCTGGTTTCTTCTGAATTCCAAATATATGCTTTGCCCACTTTTCCTTGCCCAGTGGTGTCATGAATGTGCTGGTTAGCCCTCTAAGCAAAATGTCCAGGAGAAAAAGAAATGTCATTTATCCACAATTTAAATGAGTTAGTAGAAAAGGTTGAATATATAATCTCAAAAAAAAGGGGGTCTTCTGAAGATTTACTTTTTGCCTGAATTCTTTCCAAATGACAGAGGCTATCAAGAAATTTATAGAAGAACAGGAATCACAGAATCAGTCACAATTCCACTGTGAGTCCTTTTTGTGAGCATGACTGACGGGATCAGAACTGGAGATGGTGAAAGGCAGAACTCCTTTCCAAGCCCTCACTGACATGGCCCAGCTGTCTCCTGCTCAGATTCTTTGCTGTGACCTACTTTCTTCGTCCTCCTCGTCAGTCCGACTCAGGGTGTCCTGCGAAGCCTGCTGGGATGGCTCACTATCCTGCTCCCAGACAGTGCCCGTGCCAGTGTTAGAACGGGACATGGTGGCCAGGCTCAGGCGGTAAGCAGAGGTGGAGGTGCCCACAGTACTGATGGATGTTTTCCCTTGGTAGGCTGGAGAATGGAGAGACCAAAGGAAATTCATGTGAGGCTCTGGAAAGAAAGGAAATGTTTGCTTCAAAGTTCTCCCTGACCAATTCTATCTTTTTAGTTAAATAGTGTGTCTCAGACAATCCTTAGGACAAAGTAGTAAATGGAATTGGGAATGTTAATAAAAGGCACAAAAAAGAAATCAATATTGGCCATTGATGCACTTACAATCTAATAGTTTGTTGGTGACAACACACACATCCCTAACAATTCAAAGTGCTTATTGACAATCTTTCCCCTGTTGTTGCTTTTCTGCTTTATTTTCCAAGGCTGATAGGACACAAATTAATTTTGGCCTGAATTGCTACCTCCAACTTGCCAATTTTTACTGAGATATATACCTTCCCTGACACAGCATATGGAAATAAAAATAAATCACCTAATATGAACCCCACAATCAAAATCAGAACAGTGCAGTGGTGGTAAATGCTTTTGGTTCCAGCTGCTCAGGAGGCTAAGGCAGGAAGAACTGCAAGCTTGAGGTCCCCCTGGGCATTACAGTGAGATCCAATTTCAAAAATAAAATAAAAAGGGCAACAGATATAGCTCATAGGTAGAATAAACCTGGGTTCAAGCCCTAGTACCACATATTCCACAAACACACACACACACACACACACACACACACACACACACACAAATCAAAATACGTAATCAAAACTTCATTTTCGGGTGTGGGGTTGTGGCTCAGCAGTAGAGTGCTTGCCTTGCACGTGCGAGATGCTGGGTTCGATCCTCAGTGCCACATAAAAATAAATAAATAAATAAATAAATAAAGGTATTGTGTCTAACTACAACTAAAAATATATATATTTTTAAAACTTAATTTTCCTTGTCCTTTTCTGGAAATTATGATCAGAAAGCATTTCTCAGTTCTATTAGATTTGTATTAGATTCTTTATTAGTTTAAGCAGATTATTTGATTGGCAATGTGAAAATTTCAATGAGTTTGCTTATTGAAATTTTTGTCTTTAACATATTGTCTGCAAACAATAAAAGCTTTAGAAAGAAAACAAACAAAAAATACTGAACCCAACACATAATATTTTACTTATGGATAATGATTACTTATTGCTAATGTTTTACTTATTTAAAATGATTTCCCTCTAATGACAGTTTTTTTTCCTTCCCCATTAACCTGCTGTTTATATAATTGTAAAAAGTAAACAAAGCAAAGCCAAAGAAAATCTTTTGAATAGTATAAATTCCTCTTTGCCTGCTGACTCTAATTTACCTCTCCCCAATTTCATTTGTGAAAAGTTAAAGGATTTATAATTAACTCACAGACCTGATTTAAAATCACCTACAAATTATCACTTTCTCTGCATGTAAGTTATTTCACTTCTATTTAGTCTCAATTTCTCCTTCTTCAAATGGACTTTCAATGATGCACCTTGCATGTATTTGTGTGAATTAAAGGAAATAATATCTGTGAAACAATCTATCATATAACAGATGCTCAATAAATGTGAGTTCCCCCTTTCAAAAAGTAAATAAAAGAATTTAAACAGGTTTCCTACTGATTAAATATTCAAGAAAGAGCTAAACTACCAAAATGAAGATGGAAATAAATATATTTTGAAAGGAATAAAACTAAACTTCTTTGGTAGCCCTTTGATTTCTGTTTTTCTGTTGATGATGATCACATGGTCAAATCTACTGTTACACCATGACAGCCAGCTTAGACATGGTTCCCAAAAAAGAGCAGTGTCCAGGGCATAGGGATTCTTTGTAGGTTATAAGCTCCATTTTTATAACAATTTCAAATTATCTCCATGCATACTTACCCGAACCACTGTGAACCGCTTCTTTTAGAATTTTCAGTTCACTGTTGAATTCAGCAATGAGTGAACTCTTACACAAAGGGCGTGGTATGAAGCGCCGCTCCAGCTGGTCAGCGATGTGTTGCCGGGCAGAAAGTTCTTCATGATTCTCTGCTGGTTGGGCCAGAAGCTAAAAAGAAGGCATTGAGTTCTCAGGGACTTAATTTCCTCATCTGAAAACTAAGCTATTTACTATACCTACTCAAAGTTTAGTTGAGAGGAGTAAATAAGGTAGTGCACATGAAGTCCTTAGAACAGTACTTCATAGAGGAAGTATTTTCTCTTTGCAGGAAGTGCTTTCTCTACACAAGAAGTGCTTATACTCTATACAGGAAGTGCCTACATTGCTTTGATTCACTGCCTCCAAGAAATAGAAGTATGCAAAGAATGAGAGTAGATGCATAGATGTGTACTGAATACCTTGGAGGAAAAGCGTGCCTTAAGTGTCCCATCTTTTTCATATGCTTAAAATGATATCTCAGTCATGCCACAGACAATAGGAAAACATTCTCCAGAGGATTCCATTGGACCAGTTCTTTATTTTTTAAGGGGAAGGGGCTAATATTTGGAGATAAGGTCAAGTTTTACAGTTTTATAGTTTCTGATAATTGTGAAGGTACTTCTAATGTGATATTTTATCATCTGGACACATTTTGGGGCTGTTTCCTCATCAAGCACGGCATTAACAAGCCCTACTAGCTGGCTACAGCACATCCCACGTGCACTCCTGCCACAACCCTGCCTTCATGAAAAGCAGCACATTCACAGAGCTTGTCAGTCCAGGAGAAGCACACACCACACCTTGCACTGGATGAAAGGGCGCAAGAGCACGAAGATGGGTATCCGGGTCCGCACAATGAAGTCAAGGAAGTCCCACAGGGCCAGACCGCCCACCTTCCGTAGAGCCATCTCCTTCACCTGCAGGCTCAACCAGTACCACTGGCTTCCCAGCTGCCTCTCAAAGCAGACGAGAATCACCTTCAGAGCTTTACACCAGGAAAAGAGAAAAGTGAGCCTGAGGGCTGTTGCTTGGAGGAACCCTACCCTGAGCCTGGATGCATCAGGAATTTTTCTGAAGTTCTAAATTTCAATCATTTCCAAAGACTCAACATGCATTCCTGACCAAGTTTTTCTGACATTAAGGCAAAAAAATCGTATGATAAAAATGTTTTGATGCTAATTAGAATACAAATGTCATTGTTAAATGCATTGAACTCCTATTTTGGAAAATATAGATTAAATTAGTCCATACACTTGAATCCCTGGTTCTAATGACATTTCTACTCCATTTTGTGCTGGCCAATGTTGGGTTTCTGCCCTTCTGCTTTCCACCTTCATCAGCATATCACAATACACAAGTTGTATATAAGAGGCTCAAAAACACAGATGCCAGATGACTTGGAGTTGAAATCTAGCTTGACTTTGCGTCTTTAGGCAAGTTACTTAACCTTTCTGGGTCTCAGTCTCTTCACTCCTAAAATAAGAATAACATTAACTTCTTAGAATTGTGGTAGGCATGGGAGATTTCACTGCGATGTTGTAAAGCACAGAAAACACTGGTTGATAAATAATAAGTGCTCAAAATAAATGTAAAAATAAATTTAAAATAGAGATGCAGTAGTCTGACCAAGTAAACAAAGTAAAAACAAAACCAAACCCTTCATTAAAAAAGGCAGAAATTGGGGAGGACTGAAAAATACTTACTCATCAAGTGTTTTTAT
This sequence comes from Tamias sibiricus, assembly GCA_025594165.1. NCBI lineage: Eukaryota > Metazoa > Chordata > Mammalia > Rodentia > Sciuridae > Tamias > Tamias sibiricus. The sequence goes on from CM046660.1 coordinate 84,849,271, forward strand.
CATATCCTTGGCTTACACAGTAAGCCATTTCTCCATTAGTCACTGTGTGCTCCCCAACTTCATGTAGGCTCTATGCCAGGGTCTGGACTTTATTTAAACCTGACTTTTTTCATGCCTGGGATAACTGAGCACCTGTGTGGGTAGGTCCTGTGCACATGCATTTTTTTTTCCTTCTCCTTTTTCACTCAAACACATCCCTTTTCAATGCTGTCAAACATTCCACATGCTCTAAACTCCAAAGCCCCATTTTTAATCAGTGTGTTTGCATTTGTCTTATACTCCACACCAAGATATGCTTTGATGATTTGAAAAATGTCAGGCAAGATTTTCTAAACTTTCTCCTTTTGAGATTTCCTGTTGTCAGTGGTTCTTATGCTCACTCCTATAGTAAGAGTGGTATTTTCCCCTCCCTGGGTTCATTCAGGGCCAAAGAGTGGTTTTCTATTGTTCCATGGAAAAGGAACAAGTTAAAGGCAGAGAAAAGCTAGGGGAAAGTTGGAATCAAATCAGGAAGGGGACTGGCAAGCCTATGGGAGAGAATAAGTGGATTGCTCTCACTTGAATAAAGATCACAATGGAAATGTAAAGATGACATTGAAAAGAAAAGAAAAAAAAAAAAAAAAGCTACTGGGAGCCTAATGTACTACAAGTCCAGAGGTCTAACCACACAGGCTGTGGACTGCTCAATTCCAAGAGTTCCAATCATATAGCTAACAGATCAATGGGCCCCGTGAATTGTACAACCCAGTGTCCTTTTTATACCAGGCTGTCTAGATCTGATAACAGCTATCAAATCTCACAAGTGATCTTGTACTTATGAACAAGAAGGAATCTTTCCTGCAGATACCTTTCTCATGTGCCCCAGACAGCTTATAAAAACAACAAAGTAATTTAGGCATTGTAGATATGAAAATACTTTGTTTTGACACATGTTTACTGAAGAAAACTAGATTTGCAAGGATGTTTCTTGCTTAAGTGGTTTCTTTAAATACTTTGAGGCAAGGTGGAGAGAGTCGGGGGGAAAAGCACCCACCCAGGTATGCTGCTTGGCTGGTGGACTCAGCCAACCCTTCCCTGCGCAGGTCCTTCCCTGCATCCCCAGGGGTGGAGCAGTGGGCAGGGGAACTCTCCAACATGAAGTTCTTGCTCCTAGACGTGCTGATGATCCGAGGCGGCAGAAGCACATTAATGACTGTCTGCAGCAGTAGCTGCACTTCAGGCTGCTCCAGCCATGGGCTATCTAAAGGGCAGAGTTTGGGAGAGGAAGCAAGCGTAAAGGAAAACAGTCAAAAGGTAGACTTTCCACATTAGACACAGAAAAATTCAGTTCTTTTTCCAATTCCAAACTAGAACACCCTGGAAATTTGGGTGTTTCCTGCCAAGTACAGCTTCTCCCATGGACGGACACCGAGATCCTGGCACCTGAGTATTCTCCATAGTCGGTACCCAAAGGCTTGCGTTCTTAGCCAAATCTCCTGCTTTCCATTTCAACCTTCTTTGTTTTCGCAAATACTCATAATGAATTGACCTTACATATGAGGTAAGCATTTCCTAAAAGAAACCCCCCCCCCAAGAAGGAAGAATAATGAAAATATATCAAAATTGAATGACAGTGGCAGGATTTCTGCTAACTCCAATGGCAGTATTATAAAGTCCATTCACCAGTCAATTCTCATCATATTGAGATTCACTTCAACTAATACCATTTTCATAATTGAATTGAAACAAGGTACTCCTGGTTTTTGCTGTACTGAAATGATTTTAAATAGGATGTATCTTCTAAGAAGAAGAGCAGAGAAACTCTTGTTCCAGGGCAGCTAAACTGAAAAGAAAGAAAAATTCTTATTTTCTAAGGCAATCCTATTTAAACCCTTCAGATCGACTTCATGTGATGGCCTTCATGGGAAAAGGAAAAAAGAAATAACAGCCTGATATATATATATATATATATATATATATATATATATATATATATATATATATATAAGAAAACACAACAACACTGATAAATTTCCTTTAGTTAAATTAATCAGACCTTTGCTTCCAGATCCTACTGTGAGCACAAATGGGATGAGCAGATTTAAAAGCATCCCTTCCCTTCGCTCTTGATTGGTGAATGGGGAGATCACATGGCTTAAAGGAAAATCTTCTTTTAGTGCCTGTGCAGCAATAATAGAAAAAAAGATTAATTGACCACTATGCTCACTTATTATGTTTGTTTTCACACAGCATGATGGAGACGGTGAACCCCTGCTGACTTCTCCTGTAAACTATGAGTTCAATTGTCTTCTGTGCAGCATAGCAGATTCAACCAAAACTGATACTGTACCATTTGCTACATTCCTAAAAAGACAGCAACATCTTGAATATTAAATGGAAAGTTATGACACTTAGGGTCAGATACAAAATAACTCTGTTTCTCCATTAATTTTCTCCATGTTTCCACCAATAAATATTGTAGCAAAAAAAAGGAAGAAAATGAGAACTTGCCACGTGCTCCATTTGAGAATTATTTAAAATCCTCTGACCCCTGCCTAAGGCTTTCTCTGAACCAGAAAACAATGAGCAACAGAGAGAGAAATAAATGATCTTTAGAAATGGGTTTTTAAAATGTATCATATTAGGGATGTCATTGCCTCCCTTTAGCATGGTAGCCACAGCTCTTAATATGTGTGCTATCATCTGCCCATTCTCTGGATGATGACCCTCATGCACAGTGGTCAGATAATAGGTAAGAAAGTTATCCATTTACATCACTTGCATACTTTCCATTAATCACAGAGCTTTTTCACTGATTTATTGCTCTTAAAGTTGAGTGACACAGAGAAATAGGCAGGGGAATTGGGATTCTGCACTTTTTGCTTTGGGAATGATTATTTTAACTTTAAGAAATAAAGTGGGGGAAATTTTTAAAAAGCACCCACAATACTCAACCCACAATCATTAAAGAAAATTAAGATATTCAAAGTCTAGTAACGTGAAAGAATTTTTTCTTATATTGTGATTCTTTCTGAAAAATACCTTAAAACCAGACTTTGAATACTACTGCCTGTTTTAATTAACAATTGTGAGCTGATTATCTGCAAGCCATCATTTTGCACATATTTTAACTGTCCGAAGTGGTTTCTGAAGTTGTGGCAAGACTAAATGACTCTGCTATTTTTGAGATCTCAAGAAGAATTACAGAAGTACAACTTAGGGCCACGCCCAGGGCTGAAGCTCCAATTTTATCAAAGTTTGGAGATGTTCACACTTTGGTTTCACAGATTTTGCCCAGCCTTTGCAGAAAGCAAAAGAGAACACCATGATCCGGTGCCTCAACCAGCAACTTAATGAGCGTGACAAACAGATAAGGCAGTCACACCTGTATCTGCAATGCTACAAGCCGGACAACAGCTGTGCTGAAGGGCAGAGGTGGTGAGAGATAAGGGCTGAGATGAAGAAGGGGTAATCCATCAGCAACACTGGAAGGTCCTACCACTCCCATCACCTGAAATACAAACAGAGCACATGACCAGCCTTGACCAATGCAATTTCATGCAGCCATAGTAAAGGAGTCTCATTCAATAATATTAATAATAAAAAATTGAAGGTTGGACATGTTACTTTCCATCTTTTCTTTCTCATTGCCTTTGTCTGAAGGCATGTAATGTCTGGAGTCAGTCAATCATTACACAGGATTCAGCCAAGGTTTTGTAGAATGTTGTTTATAGCTAACTATGTAAATAATGAGAGATGAACCAAAAAGCTAGTCTAATCAGAAGATAGGACACTTACTTGTGGATTCAAAGGAGTGCAGTCAACATTCTTTGATGGAGCAAATACTGACAACAATGATGATGGCAACAGCTCTATTTGCACTAGGCATTACAACTACAGATTTATTGCCCAACTAGTTAAAGCAGCAGATCCCATTCAATGAAATGCTCTAACATGGTTTCCATACATTGTACAAAACCTTGTCAGGACCAGACTCTAGATATTACGTAAATGATTAAAAATATTTTGTCTTTACATAAATTCTAGACTGGCCAACTCATAGTGTCATTTTGTTCTTTGAAAAAAAAAAAAAAAGCCCTTTTTGCATTTTAAGGTCCCCACCCCAGACTACCTCAACCTCTAGCAAATTGTGCAGTCTCCACCACCCCACTCTCCAACTGGCAGCCCTCAACTCTCAGCGCAACTTTAAGAGGTGAATTGTCAAAGTAGTGCATGGGAAGCAGCACACCAAAATCCCATCTGGAGAGTGATGGGCCCCTGTATCTTCCCATGCACTACCTTGAAATGTACCTCACTATTTTCAGTGTCACCTGAGCCATCAGTTTTCATGGGTAGGTGGGGCACAAAGTGGTTGACCTGTAAATCTTCATTTTAGAGAAATCAATAGCAGAGTTAAACTGTGCAAAGTTTTATAAGATTGCCACTTGGCTACTCACCAGATTGACACAGACATTGATCAGTGACCTAAGATGAGGCAGGAAGGATATGATTGGCTGCCTCTGAAGTGTCAAACAAACCCCTTCAATCAAATTGCTGGCAGGCTCCCACTCAACCTGTCGCCTGGAATACAATATAGGAGCCATTAGCGGCATGGCTCCCTTCTGGAGACAGTCTGAAATAAGTGAATGAGACAGTGATTCTGACGCCATCTAATACAGGACATGTGTCTGAGACGACAAAGTGCTTCACACGGGATGAAGTTTACCCATGTTGTTCCAAAAGTACAGAGCACACTGGGAGGGAAAGAAGATACTGAAAACGCAGCAGAGGCACTCCTGCCCCATCGACTAATGAGACAAAATCTATTGAAGAAAAAACAGAGATGATGAATGGGTTGCATTTTAAGATCCCTGTTATAGGCTTTGAGGGAGGGTCCTAACGCTATCCTTAGGAGACCCATCACATGGGTAACCACTTTCAACAGAAAAACAGAACCCCAGCTGCATTTCTGAAATCTCTTTATCAGACTACACTTAATCTCATCGGTCTTTATACTGGATTTCTCCTAATTGCATTTAATCCTGTCGAAAAGATCATGCTAGAAGAAAATAGCCTATTTTAAAAGTGTTCTTATTGGCCTCCCAAGAAATGATATTTTTGGCTTCTTTCTAGATAGTATGAGTGGTGGTGCACATAACCAATTAGACGACCATGGGATTTTCTGTAATATAAATCAGTCCAGTCTGTAATTGTCCCAGTAATGAAAGAGTCATTACTTTGACTTCAAAACAACAGATTGAGCTTTGCTGATAGCAACATTATTTCCATAGATTTTCTTGGAAATACTTTCTAAGCTTATATTTCCTACCAAAATGGAATCTCTTAAAAGACGCAATGAGGATGTAGTCATAAATGAGGATGATTGACATCCCTGATACTGAGTGACCAAGTAACCCACAAGCCAGGTTCAGTTAATATTTCTTGTGTTGAACTGTGTCACCTAAATAAATAAAATCCAAGCCAAGTTCATATACATCATGCCTCCCAAGAAAATTGCCTGCAACTTAGCCAAGTCTATGCATTAATCCAAACTTCTACTTTTGGGAAACATGACATTATGATGGTATTTGCACTATGTGACAAGTGGGCCAGTTAAATATAGATATATTTAACATCTTTGGATATCTAATTTTTAAGAAAAAAATATATTTTATATACACTCATAAGATAGTTATAAATCTTCGATCAGTCATTTGTTAATAGACACAAATGCTCCTTTGGGACCACTAAAGAAGTAGTGCTTTAAGAATAGGCATTTATTGCCATGCCACCAAAAAAAAATTTAAATAAATAACCTTGAAATTACATTTAGACATTCATCACTATGGTATAAAATATGTAAGAACAAGCCATCGATTATTAGCATGAAATCATTGAAGTTGTTGTTTTTTCCTTCAATGCCTCCTAATGGAAGCATAAACATGAAAAAGGTCACAGGCAATACCTGGAATAAGTTCTGACAAACTTAATAAGTGCTATAAATTCTTGGGAAAGAAGTGGACTGATATGGGGGTTAGTTTAAAAGGAAAGAGGAAACTCTCAATAACCCAAACTTGAAATTTCTAAGTTAGTGGGAACAGCAGTACTTATCAATTAAACTATCTTCTCACTGTGACTACAGTAGCCAAATTGGGCTTATATCACAGAGGCCCCAACTAATAGGAAGGGTACCCCTGGATGTTTTTCAGGATACTAAACAGAAGCCAAGTGGTAATGGTGTTCATGTAGAACTACACTGAATTAGGTGAAAATCAGGTATTTGTTATCAATCCTTTAACTTTTTAGCTGCTGTTTGGCTGATCATTACAAAACTTGTCACTCTCCCAAGTTGGTACCTAAATATGTTAACTCGCTACACTAAATACAGTACTTTGGACATCAAATTAATTTTTCTTCTATTTTTAGTTATTACTTGTAGAGCATACTCTGTCTTATTTAAAGAGGGAAAAAGCATACTAATTGAATTTGTAATGTGCATCAGATGAGGAAGATGATAGCTAAGAAATGGGTAGATTTTTTTTTTTATGGGTAGATTTTTTTAAGATGAACACAAACTTTTTTTTTTTTTTTTTTTTTTAAGAAAATATCACTTCCTCAAAACGAATACTGCTACTTAGGCACTCAATCCTGATTAATGAGGCACATACACCAACAGAACACTTTTGAGTCATTTATTTGACTCCAGATTGACCTACTATCTTAAGAAATGCAAATTCTAACTTTGAGGTTTATATATTGACAGCTGACTTGGAGTTCCCTCACCTCAAGGTTGGCATCTTATGAATTTTGTTGAACATTCTATCCAATCTCTTTAGAATGAGGATTAGGGCTGGCCTCACTGCCTCAGCTGTCCAGTCAGTAATGGGTAGCATCTCCATGATGTAGCGCCGAAGCCCACGGCTCTCCATCGTCTGGGTGTCATATGGTGCCAACTTCAGAAGGGAATGTGCAATTTCTGCCAACCTAAAATGATTGTTTTAAAGAGTAAGCATAAAATGCTATAATGAGAATTTTCTCACACAGCATTATGTTAATCACCTCCTGTCACTATACCAACTCCCTGAACATAGAATATTTTTCCTAACATCTGCCATTCTTATGCTCTCCCCACATACATAATTGTAATGGCTACCTGCACATGAATAGTAAGAGAATCATACTTTGTACATATATATGTGGATGTGTGTATACATATATACATATGTGCTATATGCATATAAAAGAGAGCCTAATTTTTTTTTTTTTTTTTTTTTTTTGTGTGTGTGTGTGTGTGTGTGTGTGTGGTGCTGGAGATTGAACCCAGGGCCTGTGTGTACTAGGGAAATGCTCTACCACTGACAGCCTGAGAACCTAAATTTTAATGAACAATAAAATAACATCGAATGTTGAAGTAAGCTTCATGGTTTCAATACTTTCTCACCAACCCTAGTCAAGGTCAGTTACCCTGTAAAAGGTGGTATCGGTTTATGTTACAGTCCAAGCAGTTCTTTGAGCTCTATTTTTACTTCTCTTTTTTAGAGCCTCCTCCTCTCCTTTTGTCTTGTATCTAGAAGCTCCTACTCTGCTCAGTTCTGCAGGTGGTTGGCCCAGTTAGACTGTATGACTAGATTTGGTTTCGGTTGTCTATGCTTCTCAGATTTCTCAGCTCAGTTCCACACAGGAACTATCAGAGGGAATGTTCCTAGGTTGGTCCAGGTTCTCAGTCACTAGATCAAGTGTCTGTGTCCTAAGTGTAGGATTTTCTGCAGGAGAATTGGACAAGACTTTCTAGGCAAATACGGTTTCTGGTAAATGTAATATCTGGTTAAATAATTAATCTTCAATACTAGATATGAATTGCCAATGTCCAAGTAATAAAAATCAGTGACATATAGAGCCTAAAAACCAATTTAATTTAATTTTGTATGAAGGAGAAAGTATTTAAAATCTTATTTTGTTTCACCATCAAATAATTTTAAGGTAATTATTTTTTAATTTATTAGTTGTCATATTGCATTGTGGTTAATTTTTTCTCTTAATCCTTTACATTTAGAGATACCTATTGAAATATGTATGGATAAGTGATGTGATCCTTGAGATTTACTTCAGACCAGTCTGGGATGAAGGGAAGGAGGAGTGATTGGAGACCATTATTGAATCTGAGTGATAAGTACATGGGAGAACTTGCTATATATCCATTTTTCTAACATTCAAGATTTTTAAAAATAAAAATATACAGATTTCTGGGTGCATTCTTTGGAGATTTTTGTTCATTAGATCTTGGATGAGGCCTGGGAAACTATGTTTTCAGTTTTCCTTTTAAGTCATATTTTTTAAAGTAAGAGGTGTCAGCCAGAGGCCAAACGTGGAACCTCACTGCCTAAATGACTATTAAGGCCTCTTCCAACCCTGAGATTCCATGAATCTAGGAAGATTATCTTTAGAGCCTTTCCAAGACAAACTTGCTTTAAAAAATAGCAAAGCTTATTTCAGAGGTTCCTATATCTCAAACCCTCTCCTCTTTCAGTGTCAGTCCTACACAGCTTTAGTGTATGGATGGTCTCAACACTACCATTCTTGCACTACCATATGATGTCAGACCTCTCTGTTCCTCTCCCAATGAGAATTTCCCATCCTGCACTCCCTTTCCAGAAGTTCCTTTATCTGCCTGGCTACACATATTTTGATTCAGGTCATTATCATTCAAGATAATGAATGATAGTGGCTTAGCATATTACACTTTCTAAAGAAATTTGTTTTCACAGGAATATTAGGATCTTAATAAATAATAGACTTTTCAGCCACTGTACTAGGTATATTTTTAAAAGTATAAATTTTCTTATACTTTAAAAAAAATCAAGCTCAAATCATACAATATAGACGGAAGATAATTCCACGAATGGGTATACATTGCCCCAGGGTCTCACTGAGTTGCTAAGTGCCTCGCCATTGCTGAGGCTGGCTTTGAACTCGCAATCTTCCTGCCTCAGCCGCCCAAGTGCTGGGATTACAGGCGTGCGCCACCGCGCCCGGCTCTACATTGCCTCTTAATAGCATTTTGTACACATTCTGCAGTGATCCTCCTGTCCCAGCCTCCGGAGTTGCTGGGATTACAGGGGTGTGCCACTGCACCCTGCTCTTTTTGCTACCTTGTAATTTATTTTTGGAGTAATTAGATACAGAAATACTCTGGACTTTTCTGATGACTGTATCTCTATGGCGTCATCTACTCTATCCTACTGTATTTAATTCCGTTGCTAGTCAAATCTAGGGACTAGACCTGAAGACTAGGTCTAGTCTTTTTGGTTTTCTGGCAAGAGTATCTCACAGGTGGTGTGTATTTCCTCGAGTAGATACATGATTCCTGTTGTCACTCCTGTTATGTTGCTCACTGTCACCAATGGTCACTGCACAAATCCATTAGTACCACTGTGTACAACATCAATATTGTGCTTTTGCTTTCTCCACACATTTTAATAGAGAGAAATGTTGACTCCTCCAAAGGACAGGAGAGACAGGATAAATGCTAGAAAGGATCTGTGGCGTAAGAGCTTTCCAGGTTCTCTGCTTGGGGAATCACAGCCAACCCACTGCCTCTCTAATTCCTGGAACACTGTACAACTGCTTCATTTGACTAGCTCCATGGATGAGAGAATTTACTATTGTACAAGGCAACTTATTTTATCTTTGGCATTCCATACTGTAGGAAGCTCTCCTTGTTAGGTCCCCACATTTCCTCTAATTTCTTTTTACTAGGCTTAATTCTGGAAGCATAAAATCAACCCATCTTCTTCATGGCAACCCTTCATTAAAAGGAAATGGTTACTGTCTCCTCATCCTCAATGTCTTCCCTCTAAACCAAATATTCACATTTTCCTGGACATCTTGTTTGAATTTAGGCATTCTCAAGAAATCGTTTTAAACAGTTAACATATCCATTTGTTTTTCTATTTTCCCTAAATGAACCATGAAGAATATTTTTCTTTAATTCTCATATTGTGTGATAGACAAGTATTATCTATACATATTTCTTTTCCCTGTGATTTTAAAGATAGCAATAAGAAATGCTGGAGAAATGATCAGCCTGTCTGCTTTAAGCTTGAGAACAATACTTAGAGCTGATTTTGAGCCATTTTATAGATTACTACCTGAATTCCCTTAATCCCTGGAGTTACAACAAAATTAATTTGCTTTGGAGCATAAAATAAAATTTCCTTTTCATATAGTCTTTGCTGTATTATCTCGTGAATAATCTCTTGGTTAAACAAACAAACAAAAGTTCCTAATGGCGAGGCACTTAGCAACTCAGTGAGACCCTGTCTCTAATAAAATACAAAAAAAGGGCTTGGGATGTGGCCCAGTGGTTGAGTGCCCCTGAGTTCAATCTCCCTGGTACAAAAAACAAAAAACAAAAAAACAAAAAAAAAAAAAAAAAAAAAAAAAGTTCCTGCTGTCTTTTCCCAGTAAGAACACAAGAGACTTTCCTGTTGGAGAGACAGAAATGAGATGGGGGAGGGAAAGAGGGAAGGAGAGAGAGGAAGACAATTGCATATCCCACTATCCTACTGCTTTGGCAACTCTGGGTAGGGCAAATGAGACAAAAAAAAAAAATTCCTTTAGGGCAGAGATTCTACCTAATCAAGCATATTTTCTCTGAGAGTCCTATAATTAACCATATATTTTGCAAATGCAGGGTATGGGTTGTCTCCCCACTATTTCTTAGCTCTTTGGTACAATCCAAATTCTTTCTACAAATATCTCCTGCATCTTATATCATCCCATTTCTCCCTCCCTTTTCAAATCAAATTTTTCTCTTTAAGTGAATCCATTCTTATGCCTTTAAATATCACCCACAATTCCTAAATTTAGATTTATTTTGACTTCTCCATGTTTCTGTGTGCTTGATTTGTGAAAGCAAACCTTAATTATGTCCTTTGCTTGGTAAAGGGTTAGAACATTTGGATTTGTGCCTCTTTAGAAACAGAGAATATCTCTGTTCTGCCAGAAAGCATGTCTTTATCAAAGCTTATTTTATAACATTGCATTAATAGAGGACATGTAGTCTAATTATCACCTGGGCAGTAAAACTTTTGCCCTCTTCCAGATGCAGGCCATGAAATAATTGTGCTCTTTAATGATATTCTCCTGGCTCCAGATAGGTTGCTCTTGCCAACTGCATTATGACATTATGTCAAGTTTCTAAACATCTAGCCACATGAAACTAACCTTTTATCTTCCATGAGGATGTTGTTGAGGACATTATTCATCATGATGAACAGTAACCAGGAGATATTTCTTGTTCTTTATTACTTTAAAATAGTATTATTTCACCAAACAACTGGTTGTTTCTTTTTTTTTTTTTTTCTTTTTTTCTTTTTTTCTTTTTTTGGTACTGGGGATTGAACTCAGGGGCACTCAAACACTGGGACACATCCTCACCCCCCCTTTTTTGTATTTTATTAGATACAGGGTCTCACTGAGTTGTTAAGTGCCTCACCATTGCTGAGGCTGGCTTGGAACTCACGATCCTCCTGCCTCAGCCTCCCAAATGCTGAGATTACAGGTGTGCGCCACCGCGTTCTGCTACAACTGGTTGTTTCATTTTATCAATAACTGGTTGTAATTGACATGATAATTTCGTGACTGATCACTTTTTACTCACTGCTTTGATAATCCAAAAGCTCAAATTCATGATTCATAACCATAACATCTAATGAAATTTCACAATCTATTTCCTATGCTAATCTCACAGACACAATTATTTTCCTCCTCATTTTTTTACACTGCTCTGACACTCTGATTTGTATATTCTAACCCTCTGTATCATTAATTTTCTAAGTTGCTTCAAATGTTTTATAAAAGGATAAACACATAAATATATGCATGTGATTATATACATGCAAAACTATATTATAGTTAATTTTATGCCTCTTTCATTAGACTGTGATAATCTTGGTGACCAGGGCTTTATTTTGTATCCCCAGGATCTATCATTCCTATTTGTGTTAGTATTTATTATTATTGTATCATTCTTATTAGCATTAATATTCATTGTATTATAGGTCTGTGCCAGGCACTGAGCTAGCTCATTTAACATTTAACAGGTGTTGACCTCTAGAGGGAGCCCCAGGCCTCTCTGACTCCAGCTGTCCCCTCCCTCCAAATGCTTCATACACGTGGTCAAATTATAGGACAGTTCTGCCCCAACCCCCACCCATCATACGCACACCACATCCATCTTTTAAGAATCTTTCACAAAATGGCTGTAGGTAGTAGTTAGTGATTTTCTGACTCTGAAAATGTGATGTTTTTCTCTTCACAGAATTACTGAGGTCAGCTAGAGATCATAAATAAGGAAAGTAGGGAAGAGGCTGAATAGGGCCCTTGGTTGCTATGGCAACAGAAGCTTGGCCCTCTGCCCTCCCCCTCCCCACTTTCTCTGCAGCTTCCTGTCTAGGAGCTAGACTTGTCAGTGTATGTTAAGTTCTTCCCCATCCCTGAACAGTGGGGAGTGTGAACCTGTGTGAACCTGTGTGAAACCCTAGAGTTCACCCAGCATTACTAGGTGTGTGCCTATGAATGGGCCTGGAAGAGAAAGAGCCTGTGTTCACTGTACATTTCTGGCCACTCATTTCCCTTCACTTAGTACTTCCTAAATTCTTTTCAAAAGATCATTTTAAGACAAAAGATAAAATAAAGTCAATAATCAGAAAATTTGTTGTTTTTTCCCCAAATTGCAATGTTATTTCTAGACTACCGAAATAGCAAGACAATAACTATTCTTTATAGATACACTGAAAGTTTCCAAGTAAATCTTTTGTTATCAATGAAATTTTTCTTTCAAGGAACTTTTATAACCCTTTATAAATCATTACAAATCTGAATAGAAGTTCCTCTGGGAATCACTGTCTTGTAAGAATCTAAAAATACATATAAACTATCAAAATCCATAGAAATTTATAACACAAAGAGGGAATCTGAATGTAAAATATGAACTTAACTTTGTAACAATGTGACAATATTGTTTCACTAATTGTAACACCTGTAGGTAGTATGAAAAAGAAATGGATATGTTTGCTGCAGGGGGAGTACATGAGAATTTTCTGTATCATCTTCTCAATTTTTTGATATATGTAAGTCTCTTTAATAAATGAAGTGTGTTAAAATAAAATAAAAAATAGAAAATAACTGAAAACAAAACAAAAAATAAAAATAAAGAAATAAAAATACAAACATATCCTTCATCATGATTAACAAGTGAGGCAGCGTCTCCATAGGAAGAAGGAAATATGAGTGCACAGGGATATAATTCTTGGGCCTCTCCCTGAAACACCAGGAATAAATATTCAAAATGATGACTGGCCTCACCCAGTTCCAAATATTTACCAGGACACTGGATTTGAATCATTGAAGACTATCCCGCACAATGAATACAAAGGGGATTTCAGGCCCAGGCTAAGTGTGGCTGAGAGTTATAATAACTTACTTCCCTACATCCTTAGGTAGTGTAGGGTGAGAACAGAAAGCAGTGGTGCATTTTTCATATAAAATTACAGAGAGGAAACATTGGATTCTTGCAAAAAAATTAGAATCTGGGCAACAAATAGTACATGGAACAAGGCTACTTTCTGAAAATTCATATTATGAAATTTCTCTTTCATGTTCTTATATTAAGGAACAAATATGTGAATTCTCCCTTAATGTTTTCTCTCTGTCCATCCTGATACTTTTTTTTTTTTTTTTTTTTTTTTTTTTCATTTTTGGTACTGAGGATTGAACCCAGGATGTTCTACCACTGAGCTACGTTCCCACCCTCCCACCGTTTTTTCCCCCTTATTTTGAGACAGGTCTGGCTAAATTGCCCAGGCTGGCCTAGAACTTGCAATCCTCCTGCCTGAGCCTCCTAAATCCCTGGGATTATAGGCCTTGACCACCAGGCCTGGACTGAGATCCTTTTTGATAGCTATAAGGTACACTTTACTAGAAGGCTCAGTATGATATCTATCCACATCACAGGCAAAAAATCATTTAAAATATCTCTAATTTTATCCTAGAGGAAAAAAAATCCCCACATCTCAGCCCACCACACATATCTGAATGCGTCCACACATTCTGTGGACAGAGTACACATGGACAGAAGGCACACACATGGCCCAAGTCACATCCACACTTGAGGGGCAGAGAAAGCCAGGACAGTACCTCATATGGGACTTCACATCCAGCAGCTCCAGTGCAGTGACCCGTGGCTCCCCAGCCAGATTTTGCAAGATCTTCAGCCTTGGTCCACAGTGCTTATAGAATTCTGTACAAATATTCAGCAGGGATTCCCGGGGTCTTCTGAACTCTTCCCGAGCAATTCGTTCATCCAGTTCCTCTCTAGGAAGACCCTGCCCTTCCTCCAATAAATGAAGGTTTTCCCTGGAAAATTATAAAAGATTAATGAAGGGTTTGAAAATGTGGGTCATCACACTAAACAAAAAAAAACAAAAAAACCCCATAAAATTGCTACTGAATACAGGAATTAGTAGGATAAGGTCCAGAAGAAGCTCATCTGAAGGATAAGAAAGTTATCAGCCTGGAAGAGATGACCACCTCAAACTGCTTTACATTAGTCACTCTGAGCATTTACACAGAACCAGTGTGCCATGCCTCAATTCAATGAATCTAATGGAACTGTAAATCAGATCCAAAGGCAATCATCTCAACATATCAGAACTGGTATGAAATTAGAGAAAGTTTTCCTACCTGATAAAGTGCAGTTTGGCTCCTTGTTCCTGGTACCTGGGAGTTGAAAAACAGTCTGCGTAACTATCAGAACAAGAACATGGTCCCTTTGCTAAGGCTCCACATATATTTTTTCATGTAAAAGGTCCTTGAAGGCATACATTTTGTAAGTTCACAAATATACATACAGAATCCTAAAATAAGAAATATTTTTCTTTCGTTCAGCTACCTCATGTACTGTAGCTACAGATGCTATGAAAGCTGTTTTGTTGCCATATAATTTGTATAAAGAAAATATATATAAAAAAATACAAACTCATGAAATAAAACCAAAGGAAAGAAATTCTTGAAAACTTCCAAATCGAAGGAATAGTTTTAACACTATGTACTCTGTTTCAGTTGATCAGAGGGAGAAGTGTGGCTGACTTCCTTTAATTCAGGAGACTTACTGCTTCCTGATTGATTGATCAGAAACTTGAGAGGTCTCCTTTTCTGCATGCACAATTCATCTAGTAGTCAAACCTAACCCAATGTGCCTACAGAAGCCCCTGTGTATCACTTAAACTCTTTTTCTTTAATGTAAGAGATTAATGCATGGGTTAAGCACCACATCAGACAATGTATAGTTGGTTTGAATTTATTTTTGTCTTATTTTTAATATGAATATATATCATGAACAGGGAATTAACTTTACATAAATAATGACACACTGAAAAATATGCTTCAGAGAGAGTGGGAATTAGTTTCTCTTCGTGATCTTCCTGCTAAATATTCCATACTAGGAAATGAGACCTTTCTTTTAAGCTGATTTTGAGTATGTGGTATCTTAAGTCTTTCTTGGAGAAGGAAGCAAATTTATACTTTTTGTGTGTGTTGGAGGGATTTATATGTTAATACAGAATGAAGCAGGTAAATTATTAACTAGTACAGCCAGTGTCTAAGCTACACAAAAACATGGAAGGAGATTAAGTGAACAACCTTGAAAGCATCATTTAAGGACATAAGTCAAAGTCTGGATAAAATGTCTGCAGAAGATCTGCCCCAGGAATGAGCCACCCCTTGATTATCATTGTTTCATTAACCTTTTGTTGGAGGCAAATGGAACAGCACTGGAATAATTCAAAGACCACCCAGGAGGTGGAGACAAGATACCTAGCATAATCATGCAGACAAAAACAACTCAAATGTCAATTTATGAAGGTACTTTGGGTTTCTCTTTGATAATTTTAAAAGAAGCCTTGGTATTTTCTTGTAACTCTAAATGCTCACCATTTTTTTTTTTTCTTTTCCTTGGTGTTTTTCACAATCAATATCGACCATTTTCAGGATTCCTTTCATTCCCAACAACTAACATTCAGGATTTATAAAATTGAGAAATCATAGAAAATGAGAGCACAGTGAATTACCTGGTGTTCACTCCAGACGACATGGTGTGATTGGCCGTGGTGGTCCCCTTGTGACCTTGATCACACCTGCTCATCTGTGGGGCTGTCATGGGCCTGCAACAATAATTGCCAGTACAAAACATCAGAAGTGGAAACACTTAAGTTACTGAAGCACACATAAGTTTTAGAATCTTAAAAAGACAGGCTGTCTGGCTTTGAGCTTTTCTGTCACACATTTTCTGTCTGTACCAAGAGGTACTTAAGACAATGTTGATTCCATAGGCTATGAGCACACCATGATTTAAGTTCTACTTCTTGGTTATGAAAAATAAACCACAACTCTTCAAATAAGATTTGTGATCAAACCCCTAAGTCTGTACTGATCAAGTCTGAGTTTAGAATCTGTTCTTCATTTCTACAGGTACCAGTCAATTAATAAAAAGCAAGGGTGTACAAACCTCTTTATGTACCTTTTCCCTTTTTTCACCCTCATCTACACCATAACCAATTGCTCTACTTCTCTGAGAAATCACCAAAGAATGAAATAATCCTCCTAGTGAGAATTATACTTAAGGCTATTCAGGAAAGTGAATAAATCTGTATTTATTTTAAGTCAGTATTTTTCATGATTAGTGATAAATCATTTATTTTTATATCTTCAGGGTTTACTTGAAATATTAGGTAAAATGTGCTTCCATGTTTGTATCTGAGACACAGAAGGGATGATGTAGTTTTCCAAAGCAATTCCTTTTATGAAATCTGTAGGGCTTGCATCTATGTTGTTCATTTTTGTATGCTGAGTATGGCGACTAAATTTTAATAATCACACTCCATCTCTTCCCATGTCATGTGGCAGGTGGAATTAAAGATAGCCCCAAGACTTTTGCTGCCAGGTGTTATTCCAGCAATCATGTTACCTTGTACGGCAAAAGGGGAGATTATCTGGGTAGGCGGTGATTACACCATCCCTTTAAAAGTGGAGGTTTCCTCTGGCTGTGGGAAGAGATTAGAAGCATGAGAAGGATCAAGCACTATTGCTGTCTGGAAGATGGAAGGGGACAATGTGAGAAATTCAAATGCCTCTAAATGCAGAGCAAGGAACCTGGCTGACAGCCAGTAAGGAAGTGGGACCTCAGATCAGAGCTGCATGAATCTGAATTCTGCCAAAACTGTGAATGAGCTTGGCAGTGGATTCCCCCCCCCACCCCCCAGTACCTTCAGATAAGAGTTCAGTTAACTAATGCCTTAATTTCTACTTTGCAAAACCCTGAGCAGAGACCCTATCTGATGCTGCCTGGATCTCTGACCTGCAGAACTGCAAGATAATACATGGGCTTTGTTTTTAGGCATCTAAGACTATGGTAATGTATTATGCAATAATAGAAAATGGATACCCTTATAATATATTTACTTACATAATACCTATACAAACCGTTAAATTCTTTTTTCATGAGAAAAAGAGAGCATGGAAATGACAGAGAATCATCATTTTCTTTTTGTAAAAACGTCAGTTTTGTGGTATACACACTACCAACCAATGAGACTAGTCTTCTCCACAAAATGAATATTGAATGTACTAGAATTCATATCATTTGAAGCGCCAGAACTTCATCCATAACTCTTCATGGGATTTTAGGTAAGTCAATTGTGGATAAGTTAGTTGACTTATCCTTATAAAAAGGAACAGAAAGGAAGAAAGGACCAATAGTTTGTAATATGAGGAGAAATAGCTAAAGTGGCATTTAGAGGAAATTGATTACATTTCTCTCATCTTGTTGCAGGAAGAGGCTGGTAGATGGACACAGGGGAAGAGTGTAAAGTCCTGTATGTCTTTTTAGGATGTTCTTCCCAGGACTTTCATGAAACTGTCAGCAAAGCATTGGGACTATTCGTCATTGGAAGAGCAACTTGTCCCAGTTCCTGGCTCACTGCTGCTTTCCATTTACTCATTTTAGGTCCATGTGAGCATGTCAGGATGATCATCTACCAAGCTTTTGGGGCTATATTCTGCCTGCCTAGGTTAGCAGTGTGGCTTGCAATTAGAAGTCAAATATACGGAAGTTCATGAACAACACTACTTATCCAAATAACTCAAGGACTCTGAAGTTATAAGCTACAAAGAGCTGAGTCAGTAACTGTAAAAAAAAAAAAAAAAAAAAAAAAAGGTATCTATAAATAAACACTGAGTTCTAGAGATTTTTACCCACAACATTTCTTTCTTCATCATTTCAATGGGTACATATGGCTTAAGGCTGTGGAGATTTCTGCCAATTGAATTACCTGGTGAGGACTTCCACACTGTACAGAAGTGCTTGTAATGATGTTGCAAGAGCAGCTGTGGCAGCAATCTCCTCTCGGGCAGCAGGTACTGTCTCTACCTGTGATGTCTGCCTTTTTAGCTTTTGTAGGTAACATGGAACTAAAGCTTCCAAGACCATCAGCATCTGAAGACTGTAAGCAACAGAAGGAAAACCAAGTCACATTTAACATTCTACTCTTAAAGATTGTGTCATATTTAGGGGCACGGGAAAAGGCTCTAGAGAGATGAAGAGTTCTAAGCTTCCTTCTTATCCAACCCAAATTGAGAATAGTTAAAGCAGCAAGGAAGCATGTGATCTGGTTGGGGAGAATTAACCATTTCTTCAAATGGTAGAAAGAATAGCATAATGATCATCGGTGGAGCTCCACCATCCAATCTGAGAAACAGGCCTCAGAATCTTCCCTGATGCTTCTATTCAGGAATTTGCTGAGAGTGATTTTCCAGCTGAAACAATTTTGAGACAGTATGCAACCTTTTCTAGGAGGCTGGCTTCTTAAAGTTTTGTGCAATTTTATAACAAGAGTCTGGCAACTGCCCCAGTGACGTGGTCTGGTAATGCTTATTTAGTAGAGTTAGTGGACACTGCTCCTGGATAGGGCCCACTCAGTGAAGTACTGGGGTGTCAGAAATGTCATCTCAGAGGGGAGCTGGACAGTAAGTAGTTGTTATGCAAGGCAGATTTTCCCTCTAAAACTGTAAGTGCACAACATTAACATAAATCTTTCTGAACATTCCCCCAGATATAATTTGATAAGCTGTGGGTTCTAGAATATAATATGGACTGGTTGATATTCTAGAGCATACTGGTGAGTTTCTGCTATGATATTAATCAATATGGAGTACTGGTTGCTGATTGTATAACTGTGCCTAAAATAAGTGCTCTTGACTTATATAAATGGAAATGTTCAGAAAATTGATGGAAATGGAATCAGAGCTAGCTACGATACTGAGTTGTATCTCTCTGACAACTTAAAAAGGGAGGTGAGAAGTCAGCTATGCTTCCTGTGTTAAGAAGTACCTTGTTGCAGATTGCCTTACTAGAAAGGCCGATCAAAAAAAAAATTTTTTTTTTTTTTTTTTTTTTTTGGTACCAGGGATTGAACTCAGGGGCACTTGACCACTGGGCCACATCCCCAGTCCTTTTTTGTATTTTATTAGAGACAGGGTCTTACTGAGTTGCTAAGTGCCTCGCCATTGCTGAGGCTGGCTTTGAACTTTCGATCCTCCTGCCTCAGCCTCCCAGTGCTGGGTTTTTAATTATTGAAGGTGTCAGACAGAAGCTAAGACTGCCAGGTATCTTCTGGAAGTACTGTGTTGCTGGAGAAAAGGAAGCTTATTCAGTCATCCAGAGTGTGTGATACTTTTCTCCTGGCATTTGCCAGTTTGTGGAGAGCACTCACACACTGCTGATGGAATGAAATCAACATGACCACTTTGGAAGCCTTTCTGGTATAATCTACTAAAGCTAAACATATGCATACTCCATAAACTAGCAAAGCATTTCCATCCACAGAAATGCACACTGGACACGTGTATGTGTAAAGATACACAAAAATGTTCACTGCAGCATCATTTGCAATAGCTTCAAACTAGATCCAAAACAAAATCTGTCAGCAAAGAGAATAAATGAACAAATTTTGCCACAGACACAATGGAATATTATAGGTAAATGAAAAAGAATAAACTGTAGTTACATATAATTATATGAATGAAGTAATATTGAATAACAGAAGTCAGATATTTAAAAGTACCTACTATAATATTTAATTTAAATGGAGTTCAAAAAGAGGCAAAGCTGATTTAGATTTACCATGCTGGAAATGGGGATAGTGGTGTTTCTATCTGATACATTAAAAAAAAAAAATTTGAACTCAGGGGCTCTGTAACACTGAGCTACATCCACAGACCTTTTTGTTTTTGAGACAGGGCCTCTCAAAGTTGCTGAAGCTGGCCTCTAACTTATGATCCTCCCATCTCAGTCTTCCAAGGTGGGATTATAGGAATGTGCCCCTTCACTTAACCCTATCTGATTTTTTGATCTCAGTTGTATTTACTCAAATGTGATAAATTTACAAACATTCATTCAACTGTAAAACTACGATTTTTAAAACTTTTACACGAATGTTACACCTGTATAAAATACATAAATGTAAGCATAATTTAAGCATAAGAAGGACCTGGTGTTACAAATGCAGAAAACTTAACAGCTACTTAAGAAACCTTGATTCCACCAGGAATCTAGAAGCCTTTGGTTCAACCTGAGCCAAATGGGAAATTAGGAGGATCAATTTATTAACCAATCTTAAAATCTAATATTGGGCTTTGGTCATTAACTCACAATAAGGGAGTTTGTGAACTCTAATACCTTTTGATTTCAATGTGTTTGAATTTTAACTTGAAAGATAATTTCAGGTCTCACCAGGAATTTGGTAATGAGAGAACATTTTAGTGAAACTTGTCAGTTCTCTATGTCACTAGCATTTTAATATTAAAGAAATGTTATGCATTTCATTATTGCAGTGTCTTCATGTTCTCATGTAATCTCAGTGCATAACCTCTGAAACATCCCCTTAATGATGTACTTGGACACACAACAACAAATGGAGTAGGAAATACTTTTTTTTTTTTTTTTTTTTGGTAACAGGGATCAAACCTGGGGTTGCTTTACCACTGAGCCACATCCCCAGCACTTTTTATTTTTTTTATTTTGAGACAGGGTCTTGCTAAGATGCTTAGGACCTTGCTAAGTTGCTGAGGCTAGCCTTGAACTTGTGATTTTCCTGCCTCAGTCTCCCGAGCTACTGGGATTACAATCATGCACCACCATGCCTGGTAGGCTGACTCACTTTCATGTGAGTCCTCTGCCTCCTTGCACTTGGCAAAATGGAAGAGGAGATTTATATTCTTGCCCTTTGTGTGACAGGTGTTCTTATTGCTCCTTGAAAAAGGTTTTCATAAATGATTTAAAAGTCTGCTATGAAATTTTGTTTGCAGCTAATTTATATTACATAAAAGGAAAATATTTTCTAACAAGACTAAACATCTTAGCCTCATCACTAATTCTAAATGAAAGGATTTCAAATTAATGAGGATTTATAATAGTTTCCAGAAACTTTGCTATGACAAGTTTCCTAAATTTAGTTTTCAAAGCATTATTTGCCAGAATGTTACAGACTGAAAAACCAAACACAAGCTTTGTATTTAATAAGTTTTGTTTCCTTTGCTATACTTACTCATTATGAGGCACAGAATAAAGGGCTGCAGTTACCTTCTGAATGATTCAGGAGCATACGCCACCACAGTGACACAGAGCTTAATGGCTTCACTGATAGAGAAGGTCAGATCTTCATTTCCATAGCAGAAATCTAAGGGGATAAGGAGTCAATGCACTTAGTCAGAACAGATTCCACTGGATGATGGAGTTTATCACTCTTAACATTGTCTTTTTAGCTTTATTTTGTAGCCTTTTCTTTATTCTATTTTATTCCTATGCTATGAAAACTATTAATTTCTTCATCTAAAGGGGATGAAATTCTGTTTTCTACTTTTGAATAAGTGAATGAAAAATAAAGTTTTTTTTGGGGGGGAAGGGTAGTTTTAACCATCTCATCTACTAAAAAGTCACTGAAGGCATTTGAAAGGTAAGAAACATAAAGTTCTATCTTTGAATTATGTGTAATTCTACACATTGTATTATAATAAAAGACCATTTGGAGGATTATTTACTTAGAATTACTCAAGATAATGCAACCTTCTGAAAATTGCAGTCTTAGATCAGTAGTCTATTGAACATCATTTGAGTGTGATTTTCACATTGCTTTTTAGGAGCCACAAAAAATTTAAGAGAAACAGGAGATTAAAAAAAAAAAAAAAAACTCTGCTTGTTCACTGTTCCATTTATTTTTACTGTTTTAGTTCTATATGTGTGTGTGTATATACACATATATATATACATATATATATATACACACACATATACATACACACACACACACACACACACACACATATAAACAATTAAAATGAGAAAAAAAATGCCAAGGGAAGTTTTGCATTACCTAATGACTTGAGAGGCTTCTCAGCTTTGACCAGCTCTAGGATGTCTAATATGTCAGTGGTCTCTCCTTCCAGGGACTGTAGCAAGTCGAACAGGCACTGAGCCGACACACCTTTGTTGGGCCCATTATTGGCAGCATCCTGTGTAAAGACATACAATTTGAGTTCATTGTGAGTCAATGAACTCAAATATATAGTCAACTATATTAGCCAACTAATGTAGTTGACCAGAAGTTCAAACTTCATAAACATTATCAGTAATCACAATTATAATATCTATCTGAAATTCAGCTTAGATAATTCTGCATCCCACAATGCTGGAGCATGATTTTGGAGTGGTACACCTGAATTTTAGGGGATCTGTTAAATACTAATATAGTACAAAGGAGATGGTTGTGAAAACTTGTAAAAATACAGCAATACATACAAGGTGCCAATGTCACCTTCAGTATTAAGAAGGCAGAACTAAGAAAATTTCCATAATTGGTTGAATACTTGGAATATATTTGAGGAACATAGGCTTATTTTAAATCAATTTCATAGGTTTTGTTTAATAATTATCTTCAAAATAGAGATACTTGCCATTTCATATCTATTTAAAATTAATTTGATCAATTTATTAAAAAAAAAAAATCCTTAAGTCCCTATGTGCCAGAAAGCATTCTGTGCACTGAGGTTATAGCAAAACAAAACCAAAACCCAGAAATAAAGCCAAACTACAACTAAAAACAAACGAACAAACATAAAAACAGACAAAGTTCTTATTCTCGAGCTTAACTTCTAATGGTGGGGTGAGGGAGAGATACATGCTAATGAATCCAACTGACCACGGCCGGACCATGTATAAAAATAGAGCTGACTCACAGCCTGCAGCACACTGCCCAAGAAACCAAACCAAGATACTTCTAAGAAAAAACAAAACAAAACAAAAAAAAAAAACCTTCCCAGGAAGCCAGACTGATTTAAGTCAGGTTTATAGGAAGTCAGACAACTAGCTCTACTGGAAACCAAACAAAAAGTTTTTCACAAATGACTCGGACTTGATTGAAACTGGTGGCTTCCATAATTTTAGTCTTTACTTTCAATCAGAGAAAGCTAAACATGCAGCCTAACCCATCACATAAGACACCACTTCCTGTTGGCCTACCTGCAGCTTCTCCCCTCAGGCAAAACTGAAGCTCCCTTCCTTTCCACTGTAAAGGTCTCCCCTCCTCTGCCTGCACTGGGGTCTTTGCTACACACATGTGATGGTGGCTGACTTCCTTGCTACTGCAAGCTCTGAACAGATAACCTTTGCTTTTGTCAATTGGTTGGTCTTCATTTATTCCTATAGAGCTTACTCACAGGAAACTCCAAGAGAGGGGCCACACTAGCAAACAGCTGGAGCACAAAGGGCTTTCGGTGTAGAATGTAGAACTGGTGGCAGGCAAATTCGATGGCTTGACGTAACTGGGGATTGCTTTCATAGTCAGAGTATACCTGTAGGAAAATGTCACAGAGTCACAAAGTGCCTTCATAATGTATCAAAGTTGTGTTTGATTTTAAAATGTTTCATAGTTATGGGAAATAGAAAAATGACTAGTTTCATAAGCTGGTGGAAGATATGTAAAATGGCATAATCATGCCTGAAATTTGATAATATATATAAGAATCCTAAAAATTTAAATATAATTATCCCATGGAAGTTTATGTCTAGGAATTTTTCTCAAGGAAAAAATTGGGCAAATGTACAAAGATATCTATCAAGGAATGTTTGCTGCAAGATTGTTTATAACAGTGGAAAACTTGAAAAAAATCATTCATAAATGGTGATTGGTTAAGTGATTTGTGGTACAATGTGAATGATGCTAAAAATGAAGCTACATGAAAAAATGCCCATGGTATTTTTTTGAATGAAAAAAAAAAGGGTTATAAACTTGAATATATAATACAACTTCTGTTTTTAAAAAGTTTGTGTGTGTGTGCATGCAAGTGTACAAGTGTGTGTAGGAGAGAGTGCCAGGATTTTCAACAAGTATAAACAACAATTCTCTGGGAAGGAGGATTTTAGATGATCTCTATTTTCTGTTTAAACTGTCTTTATCTTTTGAACATAATTGCTTTTGGTAATCAGTAAAATAGTTATCAAAATAAATTGCCACTGTTTTAAAAATAAGGCAGACAGTCCTGTGATAAAGGTAAATTTCTTGCCCCTGTAGGTTGAGCAAATTCTTCTGTGCACAAGTGTGTATTGTTTTCATAACTTTTATTGAAACTTTCCTAAAAGCAGCCCCAGGCCCTCCCTGAATTTTATTAAGGGCTCCTAAATGTAGCCAGATATATTTCAAATGCTAGTAAACAGACATTGTTCCTGCTACATTCACCTCCTCCAATCCCATCAAACCAAATTTAGTAGTAATAGAAATTTCTGGGCACAGAGAGGTTGGAGAATCTCTTGGGAGAAACATCAGCTGAACCCTTGCCCTACATTTGACTCAACAGCAATGGTTCTCTGTCTAGGGCATCAGAACCACCTGGGGGTCTTGTTAAAAATACCCATTTCTGGACCCTGACCCCAGAGTTTCTGATTCAGCAGTCCTGAGATGGGCTCAAAGAAGTGCATTTCCAGCAGGTTCCCAGTTGATGTTGATATTGCTGGTTCAGAAACCACACTTTGAGAACTACTGGCCAAGAAGAAATGAGAAGGCACATACTAACTCTGGCAATCTCAGGACAAAATGGTATAGTTTGAGTACTCAAAAATTAACTGGGGGGATTTATCTTGGTGCCTTTTACCCTTCATTAAAAGTTCCCATATAGATCTGGAACTGCTAGATATGGGTAGTCCGTGGGCTACTTTTCTGGTTAGGAGAAGGGATTCTAGGCACCTGCAGCATGGTGGGGAGAATCCACTGGTAGCCACTGAGAGAGAAGAGGTGATTGAAATGCACGGCGGTGTTGATGACAGTGGCAGCGTACTGCCTGAGCAGGGCACTATCTTCTGGGTGAAGGATCAGAGCTCCGTTGAAAACATTGAGGAAAAGCATGATTTCATCTCCCCAGGGGAATTCGCTCGGCATGCCCAGGAACATCTCCTCCAGGAGCTGGATCCACAAGCTTTTCTGAAGTGTATCAAGGCCAAACAGTTCTTTTCCAGCTGTGAGAAAATGAAACAGAGACGGAATTAGTCCCACACCAATCCCAGGATCAAACACCAGGGCGCTGCTGTTTTCTATTTGTTCAAGCTCTGGAGTGAGATCTACTAAAAGGCTTTTCCAGCACAGAGTTGCTGGCATCAGGATGATGCTTCCTAGCTCTCAAAGGACTTTCATCAGCACCACTTGGATTGAACTCTGTGGGCAAGCCAGAGTAGGCGTTTGCAGCATTCTGCTGCTCAATAAGCTGAAGAATTGAGAAAAGGACAGGGCTGGGATTAGCGCTTAGCCTTCTAACCACTCCTCAGGCTGGAGCTCTTTCCACTATTGCTCTGTTCCTTTTGCAGGGGGATAGTGAAGCACAGAGATGCTAATTCAAGTAAATGGTACCAAATTAATAACAGTAACAGAACCAGGTTCCAAACTGCGTATCTTTCTGTTTCTCCATCTCTCAGTTTGATTAAAATGCACACATCTTAAATGGAGAGTTCAGTGGTATGCACTCATGTGACCAATACCCAAACAATATATAGACAATTTTCATCACTTCCAAAAGTTCCCTCATGGCTTTTCCAGAAAGTTCATTTCTTAACCCAGAGGCAACCACTGTTCTGACTTCTGTCACCCCAGGTTAGTTTTGCCTCCTTCTTAACTTCATATACATACCTGTGTTTTCTGTAGGGACTCCCCTCCCTACCACCATCCTCACATTGCTTCCTCACCATTCACTTCCAGTACTACTCTCCAAGTTCGGTGCTTGGAATGGCAGCACCAGCATGCCCAGTGGGGCGAGTTTGGGCCCCATCCTAGAACTCACTCATAGGTGGAGGGTGGGACTCAGCAATGTGAGTTTTAACAAGTCGTCCTGGTGATTCTGATGCACATTCGGGTTTGAGAACCACAGGTTCCCATAACTGTCTGCTCATAAAACTGGTCTCCAAGTGGGGACACAACAAGGGTGTGAGGAAAAGCCCTAGAGAGGACAGGCTTTGTCCTGTCTGATACCTTGAGGATCACTGAAGAGTGAGAACTCGGCATCTATAGCACTTCTGGGGAACGAGGGCAGGCGGAGGAGGTCTTCCTGAAGCATGGAGACATGGGACTGTTTGTGGGCCGTGGGGATCTTCTGCGTGAGGGAGATGAGAAACAACACCCGCCCCACCTCCTCCAGCTTCCGAGTGAACACCTAGCAGAAAACAAAAGCAGGAGCCCACAAAAGCAGGATTAGGAACTCTGGAAGTTCCTAACTAAAGTGCAGAAACTGGAGCAAAATTCTCAGTAACAAATTGGGTTGATAAAATGAAAAAGGGAAAAGCAGAATGAGGGAGAAAGGCCTTTTTCTTTATCACACAGAAAGCAAACTTTCTTTATCACACAGAAAGCAAACAATACTTAATTGACTCTCAGTCCCTGTTTCTGTCTGCTCTGCAGAAGGAAGTGTTTCTTATGGAGTTTGCAGAAGTAGCAACAGATAGCAAAAGGAGCAAAAGGTAGCATTGTCAAGAGTTCAGTATCCAAAAAAACCTAATTGTTTGGGTGTCATAATATGGATGACCTTCTTTTACTGGGTCAGTTTCAATTGCTTCTATAATTTCCACCAGTGCCTGAAACTGTATACTGGCAGTTTTGGGCCTGTCTCTTAAAAAAAAAGACTGAAATGGAACCAGGAAAAACCTGTCTGGAGACCAAAGCTATGGGCCCTAATTGGTGCCCTTGGGCCTGAGCTTAGGTGGCATGCACAGCACATGGGACTCTTGGTCCCTTCCCTTGGTTCCATTTCTCTTGGTGATCAAGTGAGCAGGGGGATGCTTATTATAAATAATAAGCAGCTGTTGAGGGAACTTGTGAGCTAGAACCATAGGCATCCATGTTGTCATCTCTCTGGGAAATTTAAAAGCCTTAAGATTCCAACTTAGAGTATACAAACAGGGTCTCATTTCATGGCACTCTTTTGAAATATGTTTTTTGAAATATTTTCTTAAACATGGTAAATGCATGCAAGTGAGGCAATATTATTGATTATGCTTTTATTGATTATCTTCTGTCAAATTAGAGTCTGGGATCATTTTGGTGAAATTGTTTTAGAAGTTGTTCATACTTAAAATTTTTCATTTTTGCCCAACACCTCACACCTTGCAACACATTCAGTATTTTCTTTCTTTCAAAAGTAATTTAGGTAGTTAACAGTAGCTATTTTGCTTAAAATGACTTAAGTTATCTAAATCTATGCCATTCTCATTTAGCTCTTGACATGTGCAGAAAAAAAAAAATTGAAGTGATTAAGTATCCTGAAATTCTTGTTTAGGTATTTTACTTAAAATTAAAAAAAAGGTAATACATAGACAATATTAAAATTGTATTGACTTTAGAATTGTGTACTTTAGCCATATTTTGCATGAAAAATGGAGAGTTTCCTTAAGGTCAAAGTCTGATTTGAGGTTATATATGTAAATATTATTCTGATCGTCAATCTTAAACCTAAAGACATACTTGATTTTGTCTCTTCCTGTTTTAAGAAATAATATTAAGGTCAGATCCCTGGTCAGTAGGAGAGCTGAATGGAATACAATCTCCAGTCCTTTTAGTTCAATGCCTTTTTCAGGAATAACAATATTGACCCCTTTTATTTTTTTTCTAGCTGGTGGAAACCTCTGAGATACTGATCTAGTTGCATTTCTAATCCTGTTTCACAAAAATGTGAAATGAATATCATACTTATAAATGAATGTGTAAATAAATTAGGATTTCTATTGTTTATATTCAATAATTCATGATAGCATTACTCTAGGTGATTTTTTCTTAATGCTTATACACCATCCAACTTGTAAAATGTAACACACTATTTTGGAGAACAATCTATTGAATAAGGTCACTCATCCATTCTTTCCCTCACTATGGAATCACAGAAGCTCTGGGTGGGCAAAACATTTACAGATGATTGGTTCCAATGACACCATGACGTAGGATAGAATTGAGTGGCCAGATACCTGTTTCTGAATGAGCTCCTGTCCCTTCTCTGGACGCATGTGTACAAGGTTCAGCTGCGGAGATACTGACCTCCGGAAGGGATAAATATCTCGAACATAGGTCTGTGTGGATTACACAAAGAGAGAAAAAAGACTTCAAATGGTTAAATTTTACTCATTTCCTCTTTACACAAAGGTCAGACAAAGAAGTTCATTTGTTTTCTAATGGTTTTGATTCTTCCTAATTTTATGCTTTCAAACCCCTGCTTAGGAAAGCTTCAACCCATCCAGGTGGGGTGCCCTTTCCAGGCACTGGGTGCTATGTCAGAGGAGAAGCTACCAGAAGCACTGTACCAGATGACACTCTGAAAGGAGAAGGTCACCTTAAGGTGAAACAGGGGTCATTCTGAGGGCCCTTTGGCTCATTAGATCAGGTTACCATGGCCATGCTTAACATAGGAAAAAAAAAAAAAAAAAAAAAACCAGAACGGCATTAAAAATCCCAGTAGAACCACACAGGTTTTACATGGGCAACTTAATTTTTCACTTTGACATAATTATGGTGAATAACCACATGCCTTTCCTGGCTTACCTCCATCAATGATTACAACTGCCCTGATGCAGACACTATCATTACCTTCACTTTACAAAGGACACTGAA
The DNA here is from genome assembly GCA_025594165.1 of Tamias sibiricus. Taxonomy (NCBI): domain Eukaryota; kingdom Metazoa; phylum Chordata; class Mammalia; order Rodentia; family Sciuridae; genus Tamias; species Tamias sibiricus. Next base: position 84,878,496 of record CM046660.1, read on the forward strand.
GGTCAGAAAGGTAAAGCAACCTGTCCAAAGTCACATAGACTCAAGAGGCCACTCTCTGCACCTCTAAACAACAAGGAATCCCTCACTGCCAGCTGTGCCTAGGAAAGGTGCTTTGAACCTTGGCACAAAACATGAGTGTCATTACTGTGGTCTCACCTTATTGTAGTGGATAAGATTCCATCGTTTATCCATCAGAAAATAATGTGTGGACTGGGACTCGGGAATGTTGAAAAACTCCAGACACTCCTAGAACAATAGGAACAAATTTTAATACATATTTACCAGGAATATTTTATTTGCTAGTTAATAAGTTAGAAAACACAAGTTTTGGAAAAACAAGATAACTACTTACAGGATTTTAAAATATTTTTCATATTATATATATATATGTATATATATGTATGTATGTACACATGAAAATATATATTCATGGTTATATAAAAATGACGCAATAAAGACTAATCATATAATATAAACTGTCTGCTCTCAAAGTGCCAAAGATGTCCCATTATAATTCAGACTGAGTGATGAACTGTGGGGACACAGTGGCACCTACTGATCTCAATATCAAGGAAAAAGCATGTTGAGTAAGAATATTAAGGAAAATCCAAAGTATAAAACATTAAACACTTATTACATACTATATACAAGACACAATGCTTTCCATGTAAATAACTTACATAATCTGAACTAAAATCCCAGTACTGTTGAATAAGAAATCATGGCTATAGAGGTCCTGTTATTTGATTTGGGTCATGCTAGCCATGGTGGAGCAAGGTTTGAACTTGCTGTTTGATTCATTACCATTCAACATGTGCATACAAATGGAACAGTTGTTGAATTTTGCTTCTCTGGACCTTAGAAAATCTCTGGACCTTAGAAAATCTCTGGAGATGTCTGGGTAAAGCCTGAAGGAGAAGGAATGACCCCTTCCCCTGAAATAAAATATACAAGTCTGGCAAAAGTGAGTTTTTAGGAGGCTTTTCTATTTACATCTGGATCCAGAGTTGTGTTCCAGAAAATTAGATTACTGAAAGTTTGAACTTCAAAAAGGGAATTATTGTACTAGTTTACTTACTACTTTATCCTAAGAACATTGCAGGCAAGTGTAGCTATCGATTATATTTCTTTTCAGAAGAATCATTGCCATAAATACTAGAAAAGACTTTCTTGATTCACCTGATTTATTCTAAGATATATGGTATATATTTTATTTAGAGACAGGGTCTCACTGAGTTGCTTAGTGCCTGGCTTTTGCTGAGGCTGGCTTTGAACTTGAAATACTCCTGCCTCAGCCTCCCTAGCCGCTTGGATTACAGGTGTGCGCCACCGCACTTGGCTTGTTTCACCAATAATTTCTACTGGTGCTTAGTCAAGACTGTATATAGATTCAACTGGGTGCCACAAAAGGGGTCTCTGGCATAATCATCAGCCAACAGTTAAAGGTTACCCAAATGCCATCAGTAGGCAAAACCAGGTCACCTTCAGAATGACCACAAGTGATGCTAGGAAGCTCCTAAGGTGGAGTTCACAGAGTTCCAGGGAAGTGACCAGCAACATCAGAGTTCATGCTGCTGCTACAGCCAAGACAGGACTCACCTGACTTGGCCTACTTCAATGCAGAGCTAAAAATGTAAGAGAAAACTGAGGAAAATGAAATAAGTACTTAATGGTGCAGCAGATTCTCAAAGAGTAAAGAACAGTGCAAATTCTTTTGGAGATAGAAAAATGCCATTTATTTCTAAAATGGGTGTTCATGGATGTGGCCATAGGCATTGTGCATAAAAATTGTTTTTGTCAAAGGTCGTTCTTACCTTCAACAGGGCTTCAAACTGGGTGTCTTCATGAACTGGTAACTGGGTTGGAATATCACACTCATTTTGTCCATGAACTACCAAGGTTTTGGTACCTACAGACAATAAAAATCACAATAAATGGACTCTACTGCAGGAAATTTGTATTTAAAGCAGAAAACCTTAAAATACTATCAAGTTGATTCTTACTTTATTGTTAGTAAGTGCTTAATGTAAAACACGTATTGTACTGATTGTACTCCTTTATTCATAGCTGAATGTGTATTTTAAATATGTTCACTTCTTAAATGATGATAGCTACAATTTATGGAGTTCCTAATACTTTTGCCCACGTAATTGTACTTAAATCTCCATCTAGAACATTTTTAAGCATTCGATAGAAGCACAGAACCTTACGGGGGTGGGGAGGGGGGATTTCAACATTTTTTTTTCAAATTTATTTATTTTTTATTCTAAGTTGTTAGAAATGACAGCAGAATGTATTACATTTCATATTATACTTGTAGAGCACATATTTACATATCTCTGGTTGTATACAAAGTATATTCACACCATTCGTGACTTCATACATACACTTAGGGTAATGATATCCATCTCATTCTACCATCTTTGTATTTTTCTTCACCCCTTTGCCCCCTTCCTTCCCCTCCCTCCCCATTGGCCATTCTAATGTTCCTCTAATCTTCCTATGCTCCCCATCCCAACCCCACTATGAATCAGCCTCCTTATATCAGAGAAAACATTTGGCATTTGGCTTTTTGGGATTGGCTAACATCACTTAGCATTATATTCTCTAACTTCATCCATTTACCTGTGAATGCCATGATTTTATTCTCTCTTATTGTTGAGTACTCCATTGTGTATTTATACCACATTTTCTTTATCCATTCATCTACAGAAGGGCATCTAGGTTGGTTCCACAGTTTAGCTATTGTGAATTGTGCTGCTATAAACATTGATGTGGCTGTGTCCCTGTAGTATGCTGTTTTTAAGTCCTTTGGGTATAGACTGAGGAGTAGGATAGCTGGGTCATAAGGTGGTTGCATTCCAAGTTTTCCAAGGAATCTCCATACTGCTTTCCATATTGGCTGCACCATTTTGCAGGCCCACCAACAATGTATGAGTGTGCCTTTTTCTCCACATCTTCTCCAACATTTATTGTTGTTTGTGTTCTTAATAGCTGCCATTCTGACGGGTGTGACATGAAATCTTAGAGTGGTTTTGATTTGCATTTCTCTAATTGCCAGAGATGTTGAACATTTTTTCATGTATTTGTTGATTGATTGTATATCTCCTTCTGAGAAGTGTCTGTTCAGTTCCTTGGCCCATTTATTGATTGGGTTATTTGTTTTCTTGTTGTTAGGATTTTTGAGTTCTTTATATATTCTAGAGATTAGTGCTCTGACATGCGTGTGGTAAAAATTTGTTCCCAATTAGTAGGCTCTCGATTCACCTCACTGATTGTTTCTTTTGCTGGGAAGAAGCTTTGTAATTTGAATCTATCCCATTTATCGATTCTTGATAATAATTCTTGTGCTACAGGAGTCTTATTAAGGAAGTTGGGGCCTAATCCAACATGTTGGAGATTAGAGCTTACTTTTTCTTCTATTAGGTGTAGTGTCTCTGGTCTAATTCCTAGATCCTTGATCCACTTCGAGTTGAATTTTGTGCATGGTGAGAGATAGAGGTTTAATTTCATTTTGTTGCATATGGATTTCCAGTTTTCCCAGCACCATTTGTTCAAGAGGCTATCTTTTCTCCAATGTACATTTTTGGTGACTTTGTCTAATATGAGATAACTGAAATTATATGTGTTAGTCTCTGTGTCCTCTATTCTGTACCATTGGTCTACCAGCCTATTTTGGTGCCAATACCATGCTGTTTTTGTTTTTTTTTTTTTGTTACTATTGCTCTGTAGTATAATTTAAGGTCTGGTACAGTGATGCCACCTCCTTCACTCTTCTTGCTAAATATTGCTTTAGCTATTCTGGGTCTCTTATTTATCCAGATGAATTTCATGACTGCTTTTTCTATTTCTGTGAGGAATGTCATTGGGATTTTGATTGGCATTGCATTAAATCTGTATAGTGCTTTTGGTAGTATGGTCATTTTGACAATATTAATTCTGCCTATCCAAGAACAAGGTAGATCTTTCCATCTTCTAAGGTCTTCCATAATTTCTTTCTTTAGTGTTCTGTAGTTTTCATTATAGAGGGCTTTCACATCTTTGGTTAATTCCCAAGTATTTTATTTTTTATGCTATTGTAAACGGGATAGTTTTCCTCATTTCCCTTTCAGAGAATTTGTCACTGATATATAGAAATGCTTTAGATTTATAAGTGTTGATTTTATATCCTGCTACTTTGCTAAATTCATTTATGGGTTCTAGAAGTTTTCTGGTGGAATTTTTTGGGTCTTCTAGGTATAAAATCATATCGTCAGCAAATAATGATAATTTGAGTACTACTTTACCTATCTGTACCCCTTTAATTTCTTTCGTCTGTCTTATTGCTCTGGCCAGCATTTCAATTACTATGTTAAATAGAAGTGGTGAAAGAGGGCATCCCTGTCTTGTTCCAGTTTTTAGAGGGAATGCTTCCAATTTTTCTCCATTTAGAATAATGTTGGCCTGGGGATTAGCATATATAGCTTTTACGATGTTGAGATTTGTTCCTGTTATCCCTAGTTTTTCTAGTGTTTTGAACATGAAGGGGTGCTGTATTTTGTCAAATGCTTTTTCTGCACCTATGGAGATAATCATATGGTTCTTATCTATAAGTCTATTGATGAGATGAATTACATTTATTGATTTTCATATGTTGAACCATCCTTGCATCCCTGGAATGAACCTCACTTGATCATGGTGTATTATATTTTTGATATGTTTTTGTATCCGTTTTGCCAGAATTTTATTGAGAATTTTTGCATCTATGTTCATTAAAGATATGGGTCTGAAGTTTTCTTTTTTTGATGTGTCTTTGCCTGGTTTGGGGATCCAAGCTGATATTGGCCTCATAGAATGAGTTTGGAAGTGCTCCCTCTTTTTCTATTTCCTGAAATAATTTGAAGAGTACTGGTATCAGTTCTTTTTTAAAGGTCTTATAGAACTTGGCTGTGTATCCATCAGGTCCTGGGCTTTTCTTGGTTGGTAGTCTTCTGATGGCATCTTCTATTTCATCACTTGAAAGTGGTCTGTTCAAATTATGTATATCATCCTGCTTTAGTTTGGGCAGATCATACAACTCTAGAAATTTGTCGATGTCGATGCCTTCAGTGTTTTGTATTTTGCTGGAGTACAAGTTTTCAAAATAATTTCGAATTATTTCCTATATTTCCATAGTGTTTGTTGTGATATTTCCTTTTTCATCGCATATGTTAGTAATTCGAATTTTTTTCTCTCCTTTTCTTTGTTAGCCTGGCTAAGGGTCTGTCAATTTTATTTATTTTTTTTCAAAGAACCAACTTTTTGTTTTGTCAATTTTTTCAGTTGTTTCTTTTGTTTCAATTTCATTAATTTCAGCTCTGATTTTAATTATTTCCTGTCTTCTACCGCTTTTGGTGTTGGATTGTACTTCTTTTTCTAGAGCTTTGAGATGTAATTGTAAGTCATTTATTTGTTGACTTTTTCTTCTTTTGAGGAATGAACTCAGTGCAATGAACTTTCCTCTTAGAACTGTCTTCATAGTGTCCCAGAGATTTTGATATGTTGTGTCTGTGTTCTCATTCACCTCTAAGAATTTTTAATCTCCTCTTTGATGTCATCTGCAACCCATTGTTCATTCAGTAGCATATTATTTAGTCTCCAGGTGTTGGAGTAGCTTTTATTTCTTATTTTATCATTTATTTCTAATTTTATTCCATTATGGTCTGATAGAATGCAGGGTAGTATCCCTATTTTTTAAATATTTGCTAAGAGTTGTTTTGTGGCACAGTATATGGTCTATTTTAGAGAAGGATCCATGTGCTGCTGAGAAGAAAGGGTATTCGCTTGTTGAAGGATGAAAAATATTCTATATAAGTCAGTTAAGTCTAAGTTGTTTATTGTATTTTTGAGTTCTACAGTTTCTTTGTTCATCTTTTGTTTGGAAGATCTATCCAGTGGTGAAAGGGGTATGTTAAAGTCACCCAGAATTATTGTGTTGTGGTCAATTTGACTCTTAAACTTGAGGAGAGTTTGATGAACATGGATGCTCCATTGTTTGGGGCATATATATTTATAATTGTTAAGTTTTATTGGTGTATGTTTCCCTTGAGCAGTATGTAGTGTCCTTCTTTATCCCTTTTTTAATTTTTTATCTATTTATTTTTATTCTAATTTGTTATACATGTTTGCAGAGTACATTTCATTTCATTTTACATATAAAGAGCACAATTTTTCAAGTTGCTGGTTTTACATAAAGTATTTTTATAACAATTGTGTCTTCATACATGTATTTAGGGTAATCTTGGATAACTCAGTCTGCTATTATTCCTATCCCCTTGCCCCTCCCCCTCCCCCTCTTTGTTCTATTTAAAGTTCTTTCATTCCTCTCATCACCACTCCCTTGCCTTTACAAGTATCTTCATATCAAAGAGATAATTTGACCTTTGGTTTTTTGGGATTGCCTAACTTCACTTAGCATTATTTTCTCCAACTCCATCCATTTACCTGCAAATGCCATGATTTTATTATCTTTTAGTGCTCAGTAGTGTTCCATTGTGTATATAAACCAAAGTTTCCCTATCCATTCATCTGCTGATGGGCATCAGGGTTGGTTCCACAATCTACCTATTGTGAATTGTGCTGCTATAAACATTGATGTGGCTGTGTCCCTGTAGTAAGCTGTTTTTAAGTCCTTTGGGGATAGACCAACGAGTGGGATAGCTGGGTCAAATGGTGGTTCCATTCCAAGTTTTCCTAGGAATTTCCACACTGCTTTCCAGATTGGCTTCACCAATTTGCAGTTCCACCAGCAATGTAAGAGTGCGCCTTTTCCCCCACATCCTCGCCAGCATTTATTTATTTATTTATTTATTTATTTATTTATTTATTTTTGATAGCTGCCATTCTGACTGGTGTGAGATGAAATCTTAGAGTAGTTTTGATTTGCATTTCTCTTGAAGTCTACTTTATTTGATATGAGGATGGAAACCCCTGCTTGTTTCCTCAGTCCATTTGAGTGGTAGGATTTCTCTCAACCTTTCACCCTCAGCCTATGGATGTCTTTTCATATGAGATGAGTCTCTTGAAGGTAGCATATTGTTGGGTCTGTTTTTTTGATCCAATCTGCTAGTCCATGTCTTTTGATTGGTGAGTGTAGGCCATTAACATTCAGAGTTATTATTGAGATGTGTTTTGTATTCCCAGCCATTTTTTTGTTTATTTTTGGTATTTAACTAGACATGATTTCTCCTCTGATTGTTTTTTCCTTTAGTGTAATACCTCCCTCTGTTGATTTTCATCATTGTTTTACTTTCCTCTTCATGGAATATTTTGCTGAGGATATTCTGTAGTGCTGGCTTTCTACTTGTAAATTCTTTTAACTTTTCTTTATCATGGAAGGTTTTTATTTCATTCTCAAATCTAAAGCTTAATTTTGCTGGGTATAAGATTCTTGGTTGGCATCCCTTTTCCTTCAGAGCTTGGAATACGTTGTTCCATGATCTCCTAGCTTTGAGTGAGTTGAAAAACCTGCTGTGATACAAATTGGTCTCCCCCTATATGTGATCTGATTCCTCTCTTTTGCGGCATTTAAAATTCTATCCTTGTTCTGTATGCTAGGCATTTTCATTATAATGTGTCTTGGTATAGATCTGTTGTAATTTTGTACGTTTGGTGTCCTATAAGCCTCTTGTATTTGGTTGTCCAATTCATTCTTCGTGCTTGGGAAATTTTCTGATATTATCTCATTAAAGAGATTGTGCATTCCTTTGGTTTGAAATTCTGTGCCTTCCTCTATCCCAATTACTCTTAGATTTGGTCTTTTGATTCTGTCCCATACTTCTTGGATGTTCTGTTCATGGTTTCTTACTATCTTCATTATGTGGTCAACTTTAGTTTCAAGATTATATACTTTGTTTTCATTGTCTGAAATTCTTTCTTCCTGTTGATCTAGTCTGTTAGTGATGCCTTCAATTGTGTTTTTTAATTGTTTCCATCATTTCAAGGATTTCTGTTTTTTTTTTTTTTTTCCAGAGTTTCTATTTCTCTTTTGAAGTAATCTTTTGCCACCTGTATTTGCTCTCTTATATCTTTGTTGTAGTGGTCAATTTTTGCATGTATTTGCTCATTTAGGGCATTCTTTGATTCACAGATCATTTTAATTATGAACCTTCTGAACTCCTTCTCTGACATTTCATCAACTTGGCTGAGCATGGGTTCTATTATTGTAGAATCCTGGTTTGTTTGGGGTACTTTCCTCCCTTGTTTTTTCATGTTGTCTATTTGCCTTACTTTCTTGCACTGTACATCTGAGATATTACAGTTTCTACCTTATATTCTTATAATATCCTTGCAGGTTGTCTGAGCCTTCCCTTAGTGTTGGGCTATCAGAACCTGCCGTTGTCCCTCAAAGCATGCTACCTGGAGCTGGGTCCACGCAGGCTGGTGTGGGTTGAAGTGGTTGAGTCTGAGTTCCTGCAGTGGTCTGCTGGTTGGAAGAGGCGGGTCCTCTGAGTGGAGGTCAGTTAAGCTGTCCTAGACTCGCCTGAGCTCTGCGGGTGTAGGCTGGCCTGACCTGGGCCCGCCTGTGCTTGGGCAGAGGTTGGCGGAACTTCCCTGAGCCTGGCCACACTCAAGGGGATGTCAGCAGGACTGACCTGGGGCTGGCCACGCTGGGGTGAAGGTCAGCGGGACTGACCTGGGCCTGGTGGCACTCCAATGTAAGTCCCAGACTGTCCTTGGCCCGCCTGAACTCAAGCAGAGTTGGCAGGTCTGTCCTTGCTGTCTCCTGCTCTGGGGATTTCACCATTTAAATGTAGATGGCGACAACAAATTTCTGTTCTGATTCATTCGCAAACGTACCTGATGGTCCGTGTATTGATGACTTCCCATTGTGTCTTTGTATGTTTTGGTAAGCTATTCAAAGTCCATTTCATGCATCATTCCCATTTCTTTTAAACCCATATGAGTAAAAAGCAAGCTCCATGAAGAAAAATAAATAAATAAATAAATCTCCCAGCAAACTCATGACATGATTTTCAACATACAAGTTAGAAATATGAGGGAAACTGAGAAATTTTGTTTGTTTGTTTGTTTGTTTGTTTTGGGTACCAGGGATTGAACCCAGGGGCACTTAACCACTGAGCCACATCTCCCACCCTTTTTAATATTTTATTTAGAGATAGGGTCTCGCTGAGTTGCTTAAGTTTCTTACAGCCTTACTACACTACTGAGGCTGACTTTGAACTCACAATCTCTAATCCAAGCTGCTAGGATTACAGGCATGTACCACCATGCCTGGCTAGAGAGAAATTTAATAACATATTCAAAGACATGTATTTATGTAGTGGGAGAGTCAAAATTCAAACCTTAAGCCCTGCAACAAGTAATACATCCCTGTATTTTAAATGAGATAAGCTGGCAATGACAGTTGAAAAAATATAAACAAAGATATCAGCAAAACCAAAACAAGTATCTGAAATATAGTTTAAATGCACATTTTCTGTATTCTACTTTAGCTGGTTAAAAACATTTATTTGGGGCTGGGGATATAGCTCAGTTGTTAGAGTGCTTGCCTCATATGCACAAGGCCCTGGGTTCAATCCCCAGTACCATACACACAAAAATATGTTTACTGTACTTCATTCACTAATTACAAAACTTTGTGAACATTATAATATACATTGATTTTTAACAACTTGTTCTAAAAGTATATGAGTGACAAAATGAATTTGTTTACTGTAACAAATACTGATCACCTTTTTGGATACTCTACAGAATACATAAATATACAACTATTTATTGAATGATTACTGTGGATCAGGTATGACAGTTTATATATTTAAACTCATTGATTTCTCATGATTGTGAAGTATGAATTATATTCCTATTTTGCACACAGAGAAAGAAAGCATTGCAAAAACGATGTTCTTTTCACAGCTGATACTAGTTGTATGACGAATAAATGGCAATGCTGACTTAACACAGGCTTCTTTGCTGCAGAAACCTGTGTTCTCATCTATAAATAATTTTGTCTTTCTCTTTATTTCTAGTCATGTATCACCTCTTATTTTCATAGTCACTGAACAAGGATAAAGGCTTGGTAAAATCTTTATCTTAAGGACAAACAAACTGTGTGAAGTGAAAAGGAACTGTATCTAGAGATTATATCACACTTCGTGTTCTTTTGAAAGTCTCCCTCTTCCTGCTTTTTCCTTTTCCAATTTTTCATAAAGCCATCTCTCACTGAGTTTACAAAGGACTGGGGTCCATGCCATGCAGACAATATCATTCTCTTTGCAGTGCCAAAAATTCACTCAAAAAGGCTTTCAGTTCAGCTGTCCTCTGCGAGAGACTTCAATAAATCTTTAAGCTCGGCAGTCTTCCAAGGACTGATTCCTGAGGATCTCAGCTCTGATGTGTCCCTTTTCATCTGGCAATTGCTAACATTTTAAAGGGTCTATTGTTTTTCCTCTGACTGTATTAAACAAAAATTCTTTGATGCACTCCATTCTAGGGGTTAGAACTCTGAAAATTTTCTCATGAATGAAGGAGCATCATGGTTTTTCAAAGGGCTATTCATAACTTTTTTTAAATTTACATCTTCCAAAAGTAGCAATGGGTTACCTGGCATGGAAGCAGTCACCAGGAGCTTTATCTTCACACTGCTCCTTCTTCATTGTCTGCTTGAGGTCCTTGAAGAAGAGACCCTCCACGTACCCAACCACCTCCCACAGGAAAGTCAGAGTGGCTGAAATGGCATCCATCCCCCATTCACAAGGGGTCCGCACGAAGTACATGATCAATCCCACCTGAAATGAGAACAAGAGTTCACAAAGCCACAGTGATCATAAGCTCACATTCTCATTTCCTTGGTTTTTCTTTTATAAATTTGAATCTTCTCCTGCGACTTCACATTCTTTATTCCAATGCTTCTCTAACACTTTCAACGTCACTAGTTAGGAGAGGGTAGAACTGGAAAATCGACAAAACAGGCTTCCATATATTTTTGTGTATCATTTAAATGACCACTTCTTAAGAAGAAGGCAGAAAATCATTCTTGCAAACACCATATCTCCTAATGGCTCAGGTACATAATCCATCCAAAATTAATCTGTATGTGATGTTTACCCACACACCAGCTGTAGCAAATAGTCTCCTATGTCTAACAGTCTGAACCCAAGAATGCCCTGCTTTTCTCAGTCAGCAAATTCAAAGTTTTTATTTGTGTGTTCTCTAAAGTGTTGAAGAGATGGGCCATTTTGCATATCTTAAAGTTGACATTTAAAATGTCTCCTAAGTCTACTTTTTAGTAGGAGGTAGACTATTAAACATGCTGTAAAATAAAATGAGGACTGACTGTAATTGGAATATTTCATGTAGTAACTCTTGACTACCTTATTCAGTAGTGCACAACGAAATCAGAAAAGAATAATGTAAACTTTCCCCCTATGGGTTTAGCCATTGTTTCTTGAAAAATTCAGCAGTCCTGGGAAACTTCTGCATTACATTGAAAGAATCAGGGTCACTAAACTAATCTGCTTTGATGGTTCTGAATGCTAATGCTTTAATGAGGGTCAAATATCACCTCTAGCAGAAATTTATAAAAGATGGAAAAGGGATGGGCTTAAAGTGGTCTCCATCAATCAGAAGTGTGTCTTCCTTAAAACTGATATGTATTTCTGATTCTGTCTGTCTTACATGCTGTCAGAGCATCCAGGTGCCAGATATCTGGGATGGTAGGGTGGGCCTTCCTTGTGTACAGTAGCAGATTGGTGACTGAGATGGTAGACAAGCTCAAGAACTGGTTCATGCTTATTAAGGATTTTGAGATGTATTTCCTTAGAACTATCGAGGCACCAAGCTCTTGCAAAAGTCTTCACATTCCCACAGTTAATCTTGCCCCACATTGAAGTTGCCAGGTCAAGTCAAACAGTGGATTTAAATGTCTCTGACAAAGTCTGAAAGTGATAAGTCAATGCTGCCAACGTCCCCACCATCTACACCTATGATAGCAATTAGAAAAACAGAATGTCTATAAGCGTTATTTTAAAAAAGTGACTCTGCCCTTTACTGTTTTTTCTTTCTGAATACACGGTCCTTCTCCTTGTCTACCCAAAGCAGACATCTGCCTGGTACTTGGGGAAAGAGTAAAGTCTGGACAGAAATGCAAAGATAGGAAGGTATATTCATAAAAAATAAGATTTTAAGATTTTAAAGCAAGGTCCAGTATGGCCAGTCCTTTTCTCTATTAACTTATCAGTTACCTGGGAGGACTTATGTCCAACTCTAAGGCTCATTTAAAATAGACAGAAGGAGAATACAGTAGAAGAAAACTTAAATGTTCATCTACATGCTGCAGAATTAAAGGATGGAGGAGAATAGTGGTCTAAGTAAGCATTTCCCCTATCCAGTGATCTGGGCAGGTATGTGGGCAAGTGAGGGTAGCATTGAAAGGGCTCTTGCCTCCAGTCTCTGGGTTTCTGACAGAAGTTCAACTCAGAACTATTCCATACCAACCTGGACACAATGTAAACTTGGCAGGGCACATACTCACACTGAGAGAGGTCCTGACATCTGGCTTTGCTAATCTACCTTTGCTTTTTTGCAAAGGTAGACATAGCAGGACATCTGACTGACATCTGGCTGACATCTGGCTTTGCTAATCTACCTTTGCTTTTTTGCAAAGGTAGACATAGCCAGGACCCCAAAGCAGGGGACCCTTGACTGGAGAGTTTTCCAAATGGCTGTAGTAGCTAAACAGGATGCTCCAGCTGGTGGACTTCTTCTGCTGGAGCCAGATGGGACTCATGGAGGAACTCAGGGGCATTTACAGCACCAGCCAGAGTTGAGGTGAGATTGAGACTTCCATCAAATACCACTGGGAGCAGACAGGCCTCATGTTTCCAGAGTCAAGGGAGTCAGTTTTTGCCAAACTGGCATCTAGCCATCAGTCAGACAAAGAACATTATCTCACAAGTAGAGCAGCCAGAGGAAACACAGGGATAGACCGTGAAGAAAGGTCTTTTTTTCTCCCCCACTCCACATGGCTTTTACAAACAAAGCAGTGGGAAGGAGGAGGCTTCCTAGAGAATAAGCATTTTATAAAAAAAAAAAAAAAAAAAAAAAACCTGAACACTATCCAAAAGTACAGTTCATATTTTTGTATCAGTCTGAACTTATATCTAGATTGGACACTTATTTATACTTTTTTCCCCTTGCCAACCAGTAAGTTGGCACTCAGGAAGACCAAATTAGTCATAGACAAGAGAAAGGAATTACAAATATTCTCTGCCCATGGGAGTTATAGTGTGAGTTAAATTTGTCACCCTGCTTTGGATGCATATGTATATACATATGGACAAGTATTTCCCTGACGATAGTAAGGGACAAAGAAAGGAGTTCTCCCAACAGAGACATTAATTTGGCTTTCTGTCTTCCTCAATTAAAGTGTAGTTTCAAAGAATAGTCATCATGTCCTGGTCCTCAAACTGCATATTCATGTGAAGAAACTGGTAAGACCTGAAGTGTCAGGAAGGAGTTTTCAGATCAGGTTTAATCATAGACAGTTGTCATGGAAAAACCCACTTACAATATTTTCTACCTACCGAAATACTTGTTCCTGCGTGTGTGTGTATGTGTGTGTGTGCGCGTGCGCATGCATACACTTTAAATGGCAATGCAGGAAAATGGAATGAATGTATGAAAATGACATGAACCATAATAAGGAAGTCACATAATGCTAAAGAAAGAGCTGGGAAACACGTTTGTGGAGTATCCACCATGTGCCAAAGACAGTGGCAGGCGGGGTCTTCCTATGCTAAGAGTGGTGGACTCAGCTGACTAAGACTCACTTTTCACTCAATTTGTGAAAAGTCATTTTTAAAAATCTCTAAGACTTTTATTTCATGTTCCTGTTTCTTACTTGGAAATCAACATAATCTATTGGCTACTGAAACTCACCAAATAGTTGAATAAGATATGAGATGTCTGAGCAGGAAAGTCTCCAATGTTTAAGAGAAGTTTGCGCAGCATGTACATTAACTCATCCTGAAAAAAGAGCAGAATTTTAATGTCTTGTTCAGGTGCCATGCTGTAGGAAACAAAATTAATTTGTTGAAAATTGGGGGGGGGGGGGAATTTTTACTTTTGCTCAGACTTTAATTTAAATGCTCAACATTTTAATATAGTTTTTGTGATGCACATGTATACTTACAGTATATGTGATACTTAGTATTTAACTAATCTGTAACACCTTTCTTCTAGGAGATAAAATAAACATCACTGAGGAGTAGTCAGAAAACTGCCTTTTTTTTCTTTAAATAAAACTTTACAAGCCAGGCACGGTGGCGCACGCCTGTAATCCCAGCACTTTGGGAGGCTGAGGCAGGAGGATCACGAGTTCAAAGCCAGCCTCAGCAATGGCGAGGCACTTAGCAACTCAGTGAGACCCTGTCTCTAATAAAATACAAAAAAGGGCTGGGGATGTGGCTCAGTGGTCGACTGCCCCTGAGTTCAATCCCCGGTACCAAAAAAAAAAAAAAAAAAAAAAAAAAAAACCAACAACAACAACAAAAACTTTACAATGTATCTACAGGTCATGAGCAAACCATTGGAGCTGCATATTTATTTAACTATCTGCCATGGCATGCCCTCCAGATGTGGTGGGAATGTAAGGAGGACCTATGCTGAGAAACCATAAAACAAACCAAGTTTATTGAACTTTTGAACTTCATAATTCTGTTTCCCAAGTTTTATATTAACAAGAAAAATGAGGCCAAGAGAGGATAACTGGGCCATAACTGGGCCATAACTAACCTTATTTTCAGAAACTAAACCTACTATTCAAGTGAATATGATCATAATGTAGAAACAAACAAATAATTGTTAATTATCAGTATTTTTTTCATTATTCAGCAAACTCTTTTTACATAATTTTCTTATAGGGTGGTCTGGCAAATTAGCTTTTTGACTAAAGAAGAGTGTTTACCTATTCTACTAACCCCACCTGTATCACAGACTCAGAATTCAACAAAAGTATCCAACATTAACAACATTATACTGAATTTGGTCTTTGTTCAAAATATTGAGAATCTTTCAGTTTTAGGGTTATCACTAACAATGTATCATACACACACAGATGTCAAGTAACAAATTTGAAAGAAAACAGCAAAATTTAATATTGCTCATCATCATTATTTTAAAAAATACTCTTCGGCGACGTATGAGAGGGCATTGATGCTGCATTCACAGCACTCTATAGAGTCTTTAACTTGCTTTTGACAGTGTTCACATTCATAACTACAATGTAAAGGAAGAAGCATTTACTTGTCTATTGCTGATTGTCAGTTTTTCCAGAAAATGTCGAAGAACGGTTGATGGATCTTCAATTAGACAATTCCATAAGACTTGTTGGGCCACAGCACTCACTTCAGAAGAGGAAAAAATTTGAACATTTGTCTTAAATGAAGATAAATCTATTACACACTATTCAAACAATTTACCAAGCTTAAATTAGTCTCTCCATTTTGCCTTAGAAAGGTTCTCTGAACTCTTTTTCTTTTGAAAGATGAATATTTGTTCTTTTTCTTGTTCTCACTGGACATTTTCCCATGTAAAGAAAAGTTAAGAAAAAAGAGTATAAAAAGATACTAAATATATGCACTAAGAGTTGTACATATTAAAAATTATAAAAATAAAATTAAAAAAAAATAAAAAAGAGTAGATGGTCTTTAGGTATTAGCATTGCAGAGAAAATCTCCGTGAACACATGCAATTGTCTGTGTTGTGGAAACCACAATAATTTTAGCAGTGCTAAGTCTTTATTAAAGTCATATTTCATTGCTTATGGCATAAATTCCTAAAGTAATAATTTAGTGTTAGAAAATATATTTTGGTTAAAATACACATGAATTAGAGATTTTTTTTTTTAAGTCCAGATGGATGCTTTAAATAGTATCTCTTTTGGTAAGTTAAAGTAGTTAAGCCAGTACTAATTGGGTTCCCACTACTGATGAGGGAGTTTTAGAAATAAATAATCAGTCCTCATGAGAAATGATGTGCTACTATTTTTGGAAAAGGTGGTCAGGCTAAGATTAGCTTCAAGTGTCCAGGCTAACAAAGCCAGTGGGCAAAGGGATCAGTCTGAACAGCAGTCCCAATTTCATTAGTTTTCTAAACTAGGTATATAGAATTTAGCATGAATTTATCCTTCAGTCTATATTTTCCACACACAATACCAATTTTTGCTTCAGAAATCAACCATCCAACTAAAATTCAGAGCCTTATAAATCAATAATACAAATAAAAAATACATAAATACTGAGCTTTAGCATTCATGCATCCCTATAAATAATTTTTAAAGGTGTAGATTTTTGTTAGGTTGAAATTGGTTGCAAAAATGCTTTTTATTCTCATTGTTCTAATAAGACAGTTTGATGCTTAAAACCTGGAAAACACAGAATACCACAAAGGGAAAAATAACAACGGGAAGATCACCAATAGTAAAAATAGCTATGAACAGTCTGGAGGATGTCCTTTCATATACAGGAAATACATACTTAACACATATGTTGAAACATTATATAGGAAACATTGTTTCAGACTCAGTTTTTTTTAAATTTAGCAATATGAAGAACAGCTTTTATGTTAATATTCTAGAATATGATTTCTTATGTGTATGGAATGCTCTCAACTGGCAGTAAAAATATTTAATTTAATTGCCCGTGGTATAGAGCATTTAAGTTCTTTCCAGACATTTGTTTTTTTAAAATATAATGTTCAATGTACGATGTCCTTTATAAACTTTTATAGAGTTTCCATTTTTGGTTTAGGAAATTGCTAGAAACCAATTTTTCACACTTTTACATTTTTGATCCACATAACAAAACCCTGTTCCAGAATGCTTGTACCAAATTTTATGCTTGAACACCAAGTTGTGAGGTTACTCTTTTTCCTGCCTCTTCACCAACTGGGGATATTTAAAAGAAATCTTTGCCTATTTTGTAACTGACATATAAGCTTTCATCATTGTTTTAAACAATAATGTTGTTTATAGGTGTTAATGGCCAATAGACAGTTCATATCCTTTGCCCATTTTTCTACAGGGGTTTTTTAAAAATTGATACTCAGTTTTAACTTTATTCTTAATTCAAAATTTTAAGAATATTAACCTTTTGTCTATCACAAATATAACTCATCTTTCCCCCTAGTTTATCATTTCATTTTGCAATTAGGAAAGATGGTTTTGGTGATATCAAATGAGTAGCTAAAATTTCTAAGATGGACACAGTCACTGTTCGATTTCCACTTGACCAAGTAAGTGTTGTTTTGTTTTCTGGTCATAAATAATGTTCGTGGACCTAACTACCTCTTTGTAAATGCAATTTATTGGTTATACAAATACAGGAGGAGGAGGTCATAAAATTATGAGATACAGAAGCTCATTGCATGACAGATTAACACTATGCTAGCTACAAAAGTGATAGTATTGGTTTTCTATGCTACAAATCTGTAATTGTAATATGTGCATAAAACCATTCAACATGTGCTCAGTAGATAACATGTTCAAGAGGAACCTACTGTTCTCTATCAGACAAACCCTTAGGACCATGACTGAAGGTAAGGTGGGTCAACACTGTACCTGCGACTCCATCCTCCCGCACCTCGCCATCCTCCATGAGATGAACGATGGGCAGCACTGCTGCACAGATGCAGGCAGGGAACACCGCCTGTGGGGGCTGCGGCACGTGGTGGTTCGGTGTGTGTTCCGTGGTGTGCTCCTCATCTGGAGGGGGAGACAAAATCAGGGTGCTTTCCCCAGTGATGTAATTCTAATACAACAACATTTCAGTTCAGTTCAAGTCTTACCAACTTAGTGGTATAATCCA
Organism: Tamias sibiricus; assembly: GCA_025594165.1. Classification (NCBI taxonomy): domain Eukaryota; kingdom Metazoa; phylum Chordata; class Mammalia; order Rodentia; family Sciuridae; genus Tamias; species Tamias sibiricus. The sequence continues at coordinate 84,896,339 of CM046660.1, forward strand.
CAACAATGACAAAATATTAGAATTTTTTTAAAAGTTGGATTAACATAGTGTCTCCTCATGTCAAATAACAAAAGCAACCCACTTCACAAATACTGTCTTTTTTCTCATTTTATAAAGAAAGAAGCATGGACATTCCGGGCAGGCAGATCAGCTCATAACATGAACTCAAAAATAACATTTTAAGTGGAGATTAAGTTGTTTCTCACATGCAACTGGCAGTTGTAAGCATGAATATGGAGTAGCAGAAAACATATGCACATATTTCAGGCGAGAATAACAGCCCACTCATATTCATCTTTTTATGTTCACTGATAAATATTATTAATAATAAATTTGAACAATTATTTCATATGGGAATAGAATGAAAGAGTTTAGATTTAATAATCAAGGAAGGTAAGAAAGACATTTTACAGCTCAATAAAGAAACTATTTTTATTATTAATGCAAAGTAAGTCATTTTTCTAGAGTACTTAAAGAACAGGGAGTCTTTGATTCTCATATTTCAGTGTGTGTGGTTATTTGGGACTTTACAGGTTTTATGAAGGACTGCAGGGTAAGAGACTTACTTAGCTGCTCTCAATCCTGGCTTCACACTAGACGTATGTGAAAATCTTTTGACAGTATATAGACAGATACACTATGTAGGTACTTAAGGAATAAAAACAAAGATTTCCCAAATCTGCCACAAAAGCAATAAAAACGCTGGCAAATAGAGTCAAAATAAACATTCTCAGGACTTTAAAAATTAATCAAAAGCTGAGAATAATTTAAGGAGCGTTTGTTTAAAAATCAAAAGGCAGAGTTTTGGTATGATTGTTGGTGTTTCTGCTTTTTAACTTTCCCTCTTCACTTCCGCTTTTCTTTGGCTCCTAGGTAGCCCTGGAAATGAGTATCTGCACATCCATGGCAGATGTGAATACCAGCAGCCTAACAGCCTCTGGGGGTATAGCAGGTTTGGAGCTCCCTAAAGCCTTGTCTCTAGAGAACTGTCACTACACAGAGCACTTGCTTATTGCAAAGGATTTATACCCAGGGCATTAGCCAAAAAGAATTAGCAACAACAACTGTCTCACATTACAGCTGCTTGAGGTGCTTATATCAGCTGGGACAAGCAAGAGTCTGCAGAAAAACATAAAAGAAAATCTGGAAAATGAAGATCTCTGACATATTCCTGGTATCTAGATGGCTGCATGTATGTGCAAGTTGTGCTCATGCTCATGAAAGACATAAATTCCTAGCCTCTCACTTTTGGCTGACCTTGAGGCTCTGCCCAAGCATAAAGTGAAACAGTGAAGGCTAAGGCAGAGTCTTAAACTACTGGAAGAGGAAGGTGCCTCAATACATCTATAATGCCCTCCCACAAAGGCTAGGAGACTCTTAGTATGCGTCATTTAAGAAAAAAACTCTATCTTCATTACCTGATCACTAATTTAACTGGAAAGAGATTTCAGTGATCAAGAAAGTATGCAGATTTTTAAAAATTAGTCCAGGAAAGTCAGTAACCAAATAGATAATAACAAAGCTACCAGCAATAACACACCCCAATTTGGAAAAAGGATGTCTGATTTGCAAAGCTGCCACATGAGGTAACTTGAATTATCCATTTTTTGATTAAAAAAAAATTTACTAGGCATGCAAAGAATCGAGAAAATACTTCCCATAGAGAAATAAAAGCAATCAATAGAAACTGTCTTTAAAGAAGCTTAGATGTGGGACTTAACTTGACAAAGATATTCTATATGTGGTTGTAAGTATTTTCTATTTTAATACCTTGTAAATGTTACATAAAACATGACAGCTATAATACAAAAATAATAATAAAAATAAATCTATGCCTTTTGCATGACATATCTTTTACACGTAAAATGGCAAATATAAATCTTATTTTATCCATAATTACATTAAGTACAAATGGACTAAATATTCCTATCAAAAAAACCAGAATGAGTGGTAAGAATAAAAAGCGTAAAAGAACTCGAGAGCATTATGTTAAGTGAAATAAGCCAAACTTGGAAAGTCAAGGGTTGGATGTATACTCTCACATGTGGAAAATAGAGAGGAAAAAAAAAGTGAGGGGGGGACTATAAAAATGGAAGGGAAAGGGAGCCCAGTTTAAGGAGAAAGGGAAGGAAAGAAGTTGACCAAATTACATTACATGTATTCATATGTATATTTATACATATGAATGTTTCACTGTTATGTATAATTATAAGGTACCAATAAAAATTAATTTAAAAAACAAACAAACATGACTCAAATATATAGTATTTGTTAAAGTTATAGAGTTTCAGAGACACAAATAAGATGGAAGGAAGGAGGGTGGGAAAAGATATGCCATATCGATAATAGTTAAGAGAAAGCTGGAATGTCTATATTATTATCGAATTGAATTTTAATATGAAAAATTTTACTAGAGGCAAAGTAAGACATGTTGTGTATAAAAGGATCAACCTATTGGGAAAACAATTATGCACACATCTGCACCTCACAACAGAGCCCAGAAACGTATGAATCAAAAACTGACAGAATTAAAGGGAGAAATTGACATTTCAATAGTAATCACTACAGACTTCACTACCCCAATTTCAATAATGTTTAGAACAACTATACAGAATTCATCAAGGGGATAGAAGACTTGAACAACATTATAAACCAACTAGATCTAACACACATATGCAATAAAAATAAAACATTTTTTTCTGAGGCATAGTTCAGATTATATGCAATCAAACAAGCCTCAGTAAGTTTAAAAATGTGAAATAATATATGTTTTCTGACCCTAAGAGATTAAGTTACATATCAATAACAGTGTAAGAACTTGGAAATTCACAAATATGTGGAAATCAAGCAACTAATTCTAAATAACCGGAACCGGTGGTCAGATATTGAATCACATCATAAAATACTATTCCTTGAAAACTGACAAATCTTTAGGTAGACTGAGAAAGACTACAGAAAAAAAAAAAAGACTCAAATTGCCAAAACAGAACAAAAGAGGGCACATCACTACCAATCATAACTATCAATAATAAGGATTGTAAAGGAATATTAAGAACAAGTATACACAAATAAATTAGAGAATGTAGATTAAATACACAAGTCTCTAAGAAAGCATAACCTAAAGAAGATGACTAGGGAAAAAATAGAAAATTTGAATAGATTTATATCAAAGACATTTATACAGTAATAAAAAAAAAAAAAAAACTTTCTACAAAGGAAAGCCAAGACCCAGGTAACTTCATTGGTCAATTCCACCAAATATTGAACACATATTTAATACTAATTCTTCACAAAACCTTCTAAAAATTAGAAGAGAAGGAAACACTGATCCAATCAGTCTAAGAAGTCAGTATTGCTCTGTACTGAAACTATATAATGACATCACAAGAAATGAAAAACAGATCAGTATCCCTTTATGAATACAGATGCAAAAATCTTCAACAAGCTATTAGCAAACTAATCTAGAACTATATAAGATTATATACTATGATCAAATGAGATTTATCTCAGAAGTTCAAGGGTGGTTCAACATATAAAAAGTAACAAATATATCTTATTAATAGAACAAAGAAAAAAACTCATGAGAATTTCAAAAAGTACAAAAAAGCCTTTGATAAAACCCAACACTCTTTTAGAATAAAAAAAAATACAAAACTAGGAAATGAGGGCACTTTCTCAACATTATAAAGGCCATTTATTAAAAATCCACAAACACTAACTGGATTAAGTTATTGGATACTTAACAGTAAAAGACTGAATGCTTTCCCCCCCTAAGATCAGGAACACCATAAAAATATCTGATCTCACCTCTCCTAATCAAACTGTACTGGATGTTTAGCCAGTACTATTAGATAGTAAAATAAAGAAAAAAGTACATCCACATTAGTAAGAAAGAAGTAAAATTATCTTTATTTGCAGATGATGTAATTTTGTGCATTAAAAAGTCCAAGGAATCCACAAGAAACTATTAGAAGTAATAAATTATTTCATAGAGGCTTCAGAATATAAAATTAGTATACAAAAATCAATTGTATTTTTATACATGAGCAATAAAAACTCAAAAATGAAGTTAGGAGAACACTTTTTTTGGGGGGAGGGATGGATACTGGGATTGAACTCAGGGGCACTCTATCACTGAACCACATCCCCAGCCCTATTTTGTATTTTATTTAGAGACAGGATCTCACTTGAGTTGCTTAGTGCCTTGCTTTTGATGAGGCTGGCTTTGAACTTGCAATCCTCCTGTCTCAGCCTCCTTAGCTGCTGGGATTACAGGTGTGCACCACCATACCTGACAGGAGAATACTTTTAAATAGACTATCATCAAAAATAATAAAATACTTAGGAACAAATTCAGTGAAAGAAGTACAAGACTTGTATACTGAAAGCTACACATATTGTTGAAATAAAGACCTAAATGAATGGAAAAGTATTACATGTTCATGGATCAGAAGATTTAATACATCCCACAGTGATTTACAGACACAATGCAATGAGATCTCATGTGTCTTTTTAAAAGAAGTTAACAAAATGATCCTATAATTCACATAAAAATGCCAAATGAAGAAAACACAGTTGAAGAACTCACATTTTCCTTAAAAAAATTTTACTACAAAGCTACAGTAATCAAGACTGTATGCTACAGACACAAATATTGATGTATGGATCAATAGAATAGAAAGATCAGAAATAAACCATTATATTTGTGTTCAATTGATTTTTTACATTAATGCAAAAAATTTAATGGAGAAAAAAGAATATTTTCAATAAATGGTACTCAGACAACTAGATGCAAAAAATGAAGTTGAATTCTAATACCATAATTAAAATGTTAACTCAAAATTGATCAGACGCTGAAATATAAATGCTAAAGCCATACAACTCTTGGGTAAAAAAAAAAAAAAAAAAAAAAAAAAAAACATAGGAGCAGATCTTTGTTACCCTGGATTACACAATTGCTTCTTATATATGACACTAAAAGTACAAGTGACAAAATAAAATACACATATATTAGACTTAAATAAAATTACAATCTTCCATGTTTCAAATTTGCCATTAAGAAAGTAAAAGCCAAACCACATAATGGAGGAAAATATTTGTAAACCATTTATCTGACAAATGGCCTGTCTCCAAAATATGTAAGTAACTCTTATCACTCAACAATGAAATTAGCCAACTAAAAATGGCCAAAATAACATTCTGAACACTTTGTTTTACTCTACATACTTCTTTTGAGATAAATGCTTTCTCATTTGTATTGCATGTAATTGTAATTATATCCTTTATATTAAATGATATACAAATTTAATACATAAAAAGTACTAAAAGAAAATATAGGCAAAAGACTCAAGTGGACATTTTTCTAGAGAAGATATATGAATTGAATAGTCAATAAGCACATGAAAAGATCATTTGCATTAGAGTAATGCAAATCAAAATCACAATAAGATAACCATTTCACACTCAAAGGTGTGGCTAAAACTGAAACTAAAACAGACAATAACAAGTGTTGGAAAAGATGTGGAGCAACTGGAACCCTCACACTTTTTGGTGGGAATGTAAAATGGTACAGACACATTGGAAATACTTTGGCAATTTTCCTGAGAAAAACTTCCACATGTCCGTTCCTAACAACCAAATTCATAGTAGACAAAATGGAAACAAACCCATGTGTCCAGAAACTGATGGATAGACAAATAATAAGAATTATGTCAGTGTGATGGAAAATTATTTTGGAATAAATTAAGAATGAAAAACTGATACATGCTACAACATGGATGCACCTTGAAAATATTATGTCAAGTGAAAGAATCCAGTCACAAAAGGACTATATATCATATGATTCCATTTATATGAAATGTGTAAAATAGGCAAATCCATAGAAATAAAAAGCAGATTAGTTCTTGCTTGGTTCAGGAAGCAGCAGATGAAGAATGATTGCTAATAGGTATGGGGTTTCTTTTGAGATGTAAAAGATATTTGAAAATTATGGTGGTGAGTGTTGCATACTCTATGGATATACTAAAAGCTATGGCACTGTATACATCAAAGGGACGAATCTTATGGTACATGAATTATTTCTTATTAAAAGTGGTATGAAAATGCAGATGTGTCTTGAGCCCCATCCCCATAAGTTATGAATAATTAGCATCAGTCATTTTTCAAAATTCCCCAGAACTGTGTAGCAAAGGGTTGAGAATGACTGGTCTATTTGCTCCATTTCTGTATATCTTTTTGCTGACTGCATAAATCAGTGATGATATCTGTATAACCATGCAGCAGTTAGCTACTTGTTCATTATTAGAGAAGTATAGTTTTTATGTTGTTGGAACTGAAGAACATCAGTCTGTCTCCCACCCCTTCCATATCAAGAATCAGACTTCATTACAGGAATATTATGATTTTTAGTCTTAATTTGATTGTTAAGTTACTCCAAAACAATGTCCTACACTGGAGTCATTGGAAGAGGGTTTAAAAATAGCAGTACATGGGTCCCACCTTCAGAGATTGTAATTGTGATTGGTCTAGCTTTTTATTAAAAAGCTTCCCAGTTGATTGTAATGTGTGTAGTCAGGGTAGAAAACCATTTACTTCTTAGAATATGTCTTCAGGACTGTCCGAAATATGATTACATGTAATGTAATTAAAAGAGGCAACATGAAAATGAGAATTCCTGGGTTAAATCAACTTTTTTTTTTTTTTTTTTTTTTTAAGGATTCCACTCTGGTTTTTCTTTTTTAACCTCAAGTCATCAAATAAGTTATTTAATGAGGACAGTGTAATAAAGTAATAAGGTGATGTTAACTGGAAAAAATTCAAAACATGTGAGCCATGAGGAATAAAGAAGACATTTGCAAGAAGACATACCTTCGGCACTGACAGCTGAACGCACTGACCAGACCGACCCCCTGCGGAAAGAGTAATTCCTGTGGGAGGTGCTGGAGGTGCAGGAGGGGCTCACAGACAGTCGACGGGATGCCAGATTGGTGACTTCTTCTACTGGCAAACAAAATGGGGCATGTGAACTTTGGTTTTATGACTCAATTTATCATCATCACAGATATATTTATGCTTATACCACAGCATATACTGCTCTCAGACCACAGGGCTTTAAGTCGTTAGAATGACTAGGAAACAACAACTTTACAAAAAGAAAGACAAAAGTTCCTTCTAAAGTTTTCCAGGAAGTCAGGACAGAGAATCACTGAAATTAAAATGGTTCATAAATCATTTTTTGATATCAACCGACAAATTGTCTACATGTGTGAAGGGTGGAAATAGTTATTGGATTAACCCTATTTTTAATGATGAAAGAGTGGTTGCATTTACTTTAATAGGCATTCTACATTTAGCCAGAATCCAGAATCACAACCAAGGTTTGGTCCATTATCTGACTGGTTTCCTTAGTACAGCTAATGTACTGGGAAATGGGCCAGCTCTAGACTTTATAGAAAGCAACAACTTCTTTCTTTGGATACTGTCAGAAAGTGATAGAGAGAGATGGAGGGGGCATATCACCTCATATCACACAAGGTCATTAATTTCTATTTCGAAACAAATCCTTTCCCTATGACTCAGTCCCCCAAGAAGTCCCAGGTGTAGAGGGCACCTTCTTCTTCCGGCTCTGAGTTGGGTGTGCAGGTGGGCTCATAGCAAGCTTCCTGGGTGATGGGGATGGCAGTAATGAGGCTGGCTTCTCGACCCAGGCGTTTCTTCTCTTCCTCCTGCTGCAAGTTCTTTAAGATATGTTCTGCTCTTTGATGAGAGCGAGATACAGCCCGGGCAGAAAAGGATTTCTGTGGAGACATGAAGCCAAGTTTATTTAGTAGCAACTCTTCCTGCAAGGTCAGAGGTATAAAGAATGACCTAATGAATTTCACACATGTGGTAGTTTGACCTCAGGAAATGTTAGGGCCTCCATGATCTAGCTTTGTGGATATTTGTTTTTCCACCAATTTTCTAAGTTATGTATGACTGAGCATTTTTTTTTACTTGATTGGAATAGTTCTTAAAGAATATCTGTAATTTCTGGAAATAATCTTATTTCACCTTCAGGATTTTTGGTGATATCAATGATTGACTTTTGAAACGTTAACACTAAATAAAATTTGGTACAAAGTTTTTTGAACAGGTTTTAAATGAAGGATATTTATTACATAAAGTTAATAAAATAGAAAGTTGGAACCATGGAAAGGAGAAGGAAGGAGACACATCTTTCATACAAACCAGTTAGTATGTGATTTATCTCATTTTTGTAGCCAAGCATACACTGTAAATAACATTTGTAGATAAACACAGTGGCACAGTGTAAATACTTAAAATTGTAGAAATAAACTTACTTAGTTTAGGAGAGTTGGTAGTTAAATATATAATATTCTCTATACAACATACTATGTTGAATATAAAAGTTGATCTGTGTCTACTAGTACCAAAGGCATAAGGGAAAAATACTAGGGCAAACCCACTTTTCCATAGGTGAATTTCACTTTGCAAAATGACTATTCTATTTATTCCTTTCTTATGCTGAGACAGATTCCAAGAGCTCTTGGGACAGTCAGTGGTCTCAGAGCAGGGAAGTGATCCTGGAATTCTTCACTATCAATAGGAAGCAATATCTATGTACAACTGCACATCTCTTTGTGGGCCTATGGTAACATAAAAGGTCTTGGTAGCTCTTCTAAAGGTTGGCATGCATAGAAGCCTCATTTTGCAGCATATTAACATAAGGCAAAGGTTTACTCTGATGAATGGCACAATAGCAGTTAAAAGCATTTGATAGGACAATTCATTTTCAGGACCAGGTGGCTAAGCTGGCTTATTATATAGCATAAGATCAGAATTGTGGAAAGAAAGAAAGCATTGGTTACAGAAGCAGGGGACTTAGTTTCAAACATATTGTAAAGTTGGGAGCGAGTTGGTTGGCTCAGGGGAATCATTGCCTGTATGGGAGAAAAGTCAAGGATCTTATGCTGGTGGTTCAGATGTTGTAATTACCACACATATGGGAAAAGAAACAGGTGTGTCTTTCTCTTTAGCATGGGATCATGGGGTATGAAGATACTGTATGTGGGAAAACTAAAAGAAAACAGGCAAATTGCGATGGGTGAAGAGTTCAAACAGTTCTCCAAGAAAACTACAAATGTCTTATAAAGTCTGCACATGATATGCAAAAATGTTCAACTTAACTTCAATATTCAACTAACTTTTGCAAGAGTGTGAATTAAAAAAAAAACAATAACTATTTTTTTGCCATTTGAGGTGTCAATTAAAAAAATAACACACATTACTCAGAAAAGATGCTTTTTCTTAAGGAAAAATGTGTAAGGTAAAATGGCATAACTTTTTTTTTGGATACTTTGTTATATGTATCGAAAGTCTTTAACATGTATATATAATTGCCATAAATTTGATGTGACTTTATTCAAGGAAATGATGATGGGTTTGTGCAAGGAGATGAGTTCTTTTTCTATTTTTGCTATATTTTCCAAATCTTTTACATAATTCATAATTTGCAAAAATAGGTAAAGCAGGCATATTTTGAGAACTCATTTTCTCAATAACCTCATATTCTTGGGTTTTGTGTGCAAATAGCTGTGTTCTCAACTTAGCTGTTAATGGGTTACGTTACCTACATCTGTGATACGAAGGAGCAACATAAGACCTGAGGTCTGAGTGATGTGTGCGGTGATGACATTTATGACCAGCAAAGTAAGAAGCAAAAGAGGAAGTGGGAGTTGCCAACTCTCTCCTTTTTCTTACTCTTGCAGGGTTAGTATCTTTAACCTTCAGGTATTTTACATCTTATAGATTAAATTAGTATGTTTGCTTTATAATAGCAGCAAAGTGCTCCTGTTGGTCGAGAAATCAATGCTTAATGCTTTTAATAACTTTATAAGATGGCTGATGCTTTTATAAAATAAAATTATGTTGATTGGAACATATGCAAATGCCCACTACCAGGTGTTAGTTTCTTCTGTCACAGAAATGAACAATGCTGTGAATGTTATTACATTCTCTTAACAAGAACAAAGGAGTTATTTCACATTTATTGCTTGTCTTTTTTACATGTGCTCCATGCAACTTGGAGATATGGAGACAAAGTGCTTGATACTCACAGACTGATCTTCATTAATGGGGTCCTGGACACTCCCACTGCACTGAGGGACCCATGGGGGGTCAAACATTGGGACAGATGGCATTCCAAGCACTGGGGAAGGCAGGGTGAAGTTGATACTGGGAGGCGGGATCTGTTAGTTGATAACAGAAGAATGAGGTGAGCAAGATGAAATATGAACCTGGAACAAATCTGAATTATAATTAAGACACAATCCATTTTAGTAAATGTCAAGGATGTAAGTGACTCCTCACAGGATAGGCAAGAACTAAAGAGCTGTCTGCTAAGCTTTTCCTGGAGGATACATGATGAACATCTCTGGGCCTCAGTTTACTCATCAATAAAATGAAAGAGTTTCAACTAAATGACATTTAGTTGTGTTATCTATCCTCCTCCCAAAATAGACATATATAGATATAGATATATCTGTGTATACATAGATAGATAGATAGATAGATAGATAGATATAGATAGATAGGTATACACTCACATATTCTTTTAACAACAAAATGCGTAGAAGAGATTACAATCCAAACTTATGTGCTTACCTCTGAGGATGTTAGTATGAGATGTTAGTATGCTATTGAGGCTTATAGAAACTTGATTCTGTATTCTACGTTCTTCTGTATTTCAATTTTTCTTTTAGCAAGAAGAATTCATTCATGTATGAGTTAGGTTTACTTATATAATTAGAAAAACAAAAAACAAAGTTTTCCATCACTATGTACCGTAGCTCTGAGGTTCATGGATTTAAGCAAACCTTGGCTTAGTTTTGCTGATCTAATTCTCATGTGGGAAGTATCTCTCACCTTAAAAATCTGCTGTGCTCCCTCCTCCATCCTGGGCCAGACCTGATAGCGAAATCTCCAGAGCGTGTGGAACTTGAGGACAGCATTCAGTCTCTGCACAGTCTCTGGGTGGTGGAACTCCGACATCAACATGTCAGACACGGCCTCAGGGACCTTCACAGCACACAGCAGGAACATGGCAGCTAGAGACAGTTAATGATTCATCAGCTACACATTTTTAAGTTTTGCTTGATTTCTGGGGCTTGAGAGAAGTGGTAGCTGATCAGATCTTCTGAAAATGACTCCTGGATTCAGAGCCAAATCACCAGCACTGGCCAAAGCCACTGGAAACCAAACATCACTCTGATTCACCTATAATCATTCAAAAGATGTTGCAAAAGCAGCAACAGCATGACATCTCAGTAGAGTAACTCATTCTAAGCAAGGCTTCCTTTGGCTCACAGTGAAAAGGGAATGCCAGAGGAAGCCCATGGAAAAAAACAAGTTACACATCAAAATACGTTATTTGTGAATTGGCTAGAGTCATCCATGGTAACTGAAGAACAATACATAAGACATCCAATGCAAACCACTTCTGTATCATCAGTTACATTTTTAAAATACACACTGCAGTTTCTATTAGAAACTCCCACCTTTCTCAGAGATAGAAGAGATGGAGAAGCAAAAAGATTTTATGGATCATAATACTGCCATTTTATTTTTTAATTTTGGGAAAAGTTAAATGTCAATAAGAGAAAGGTCCAGTGCTAATGAACAATGAGACCCATAAACATGCTAAAGCACAGATAGAGGGGTCAGAGGCAATCATAAAAACATAATCTGGAATCTCTCTTGTTTTCTCCTCAGAGCCTTAAAACATGCTCAGGCAGCCATGGTAGAAGAACCGGAGGTGGGCCTTAGCCCTGACACTGCTCTGTGATCTTGGGTAAGCCTTTTAGCTCCTGTTAGCTTCTATTTCCTCACTGATAAACTGTCAATGATGATGATACCTGACTTCAAATTTGTTGTTAAAATAAATCAAAGAATGTATGAGAAAGTGCTTTGTAAAGTGAATGGTACCACAGAGTTCTAAAGTGCATTTCATCTTTTAGGACAATGAGGTAAAATGGGAAAGGCATTTACATGTGCCATCAGATCTGGGTTGGATTTTCTGGCTAATTCTGAACTATGCAGATTGGACAAGTTTCTTCAACTCTCTGACTTGAGTTTGCTCATCTACAGGATGGTCTATCAATAAGATGTTATCTCTGTGATACAGTTCTATAACATATGTTAGTTTTTGTGATCCTTGGTTTTTGAATATCCTTTTTATTCCCAGCCTACCAGCTGCCTAAGTTTCCACTCTTTCTCCTTTTTTAACTTCCCTTTAAAAATATACTCCATACTGCTTTAATTTTTAAACATCATGCTCACTCTTTAAATCACTATGGGGCTCTAATCTCTTTACAATAATATTTCCTTGTAATGCTCACTGATTATCGGATCCATTGGTATTTTTTACAGAATGTTTTTACCTTTAACACCTTTGAAACAATCTATTTGAGACTTACTGTCTTTTATTTCCATGGCTTGAGATTATTAATTTTCTACTTTTCTGATCCCTTTTCTTGGGTCCCCCTCTGCTGCTGCCATTGTTTCAGCTGTCACCTACATCACCTTGTTCCCAAGTTTGTCTCTGGTTTCAGCTTTTCTCTTTTTTTGGAGGCGGGGGATACTGGGGATCGAACTCAGGGGCACTCAGCCAGTAAGCCACATCCCCAGCCCTATTTTTTATTTTATTTAGAGACAGGGTCTCACTGAGTTGCATAGTGGCTTGCTTTTGCTGAACTGGCTTTAAACTCACTATCTTCCTGCCTCAGCCTCTTAAGCCTCTGGGATTATAAGCGTGTGCCACGGTGTCTGACTGGCTTTTCTCTTTACTTTGTCTGGGTCCTATCTCCCAACTCTATGTCACACACTCCCCTCACCTAAAAAGAAATCACTTTTTCTAAAACCAAACTATTCTGCTCATTGCTGCCACATTAAACTTGGTAATAATTCAGTCTCTTATACATATTTTCTTTTTGGCTCAGAGCCCATGAGTAATTTTCCATATAGCAATTTTAGAAAGTCCACAACCTTAAGCCTGCCATCCAGGGTCTGTGGCAATCCAAGTTCCACTCACCTCTCTGATATTATGGATAGGTGGTCTCTCTGTAAAGCTACTCTAGTGGTCAAATCAGTCTTTCCAAATAAGCCCATGCCTTTCCACACCAACACCATTTTCCCTGCTTGGCTAACTTCTAGTCATTCTGAAAGCCTGGTCCACCTGCTTATATTTTCCCTGGGAGTCTCCATGACTGTCCTGATTTGGGGGAGCATGCCCTTCCCAGTCCTTCTGTAGCTCTCTGATAAGCAAATGGTAGAGAAGCAAAAACTTGAGCTTTAATGTAAACAAAGACATTTTATAAAATATTTGTTGCAGTATAGTATAAAAAAAACAAAAGACTAGAATCATTCTAAATTTCTACCTACAGGTCTTGATTAAATAAATTATGGTATGTCCATTCAGTCAATGGAATATTCTGCAGCCATTAAAAAGAGTTGAGATAAAACTATAAAATGATTTTAAAATGCTCTCTAAATATCAATGAAAAACTTCAAAGTGCAAATGATTTTTATAGTATGTCCTTCTGTGGAAACAAAAACCTGTGATATATGCACATACCACACACACACACACACACACACACATATATACATACATAGTGTACCCTAGAAGAATTCCTGAGAAACTTAAACATTGTTGCCTCTGGAGAAAGGAACAAGTGGTCATGGGAAAGAGGGTGATACTTTTTAACTTCATAAATTTTTGTACTACTTGAATTTTTATCATGTGCATGTTACAATCAACATAACTATGGAAAAATAAAGGGATTTGTATAAAAGGGGGAAATGAAAAGTCTACATTTTGTATCTACCAGATATGTTTTGGACAAGTCACTTAAATTTCATGAATTTATTTTGACGTTGTAAATTGGACATAGAAAATTATTCTCATGAAATCTAATAAAGCTAATGATAGTGATGCATGGTAAATCTAGGAAATACCATAAAAAAGAATTTTATCTTTTGGAAAATATAGGTTTGGGAGGGAAATTATCTCTCTAATTTGTTAATACTGCTAAAGTTTGGATCGTGCATGTCTCCTAAAGAACCATGTGTTGCTCCCCAGAGTGGTACTACTGGGAGGCACAGGGAAGTGGGTTGGGGCCTAGGGAGAGTTCATTTGGTCTTTGGAGGCATGCTCTTGAAAAGGACTGTGAGACTCTGTCTTTTTCTCTCCTTTGCTTCATAGCTATGAGGTGAGCAGTTCTGGTCTGCTATGTGCTCCCCACCATTTCCATCTGGTACCACCATGGACTGGCACCTCTAAAACCCTTAACCAAATAAACCTTTTCTCTTCATAGATTGGTTATCTCAGGTATTTTGTTGATAGTTTTGGAAAGCTGACTAACACATATTCCAAGACAGATCTACTGTTCTTGTGCAAATCACATAGTGATTTTGGAAAGAAGCACTCAAAACCTGGGTCTTATTTCCTAGAGCACACACTTATGTTTACAGTTCTAGCAAAGGCCCCCAACCTAATCTAGAAGCAAAAATTCAATGAATCCCCTGTCTCTTATTTCAACAGTAATGGCGGTGGCTGCAGGAGTGGGGGTCCCAGGGGGTCTTTCTTTACCTGCTGCTCCTGCCATGTGCTCATCCATGCTGAGCAGGAGCTCCCAGGCAGCTGGCTGGATATCACCATACATCTCCTCCGTCAGAACTGGTGCTGCCTTGATTAAAAGCGATAAAGGAGCAGGCGACAAGCTCATCACCTGGGAAAAGATCGAAATCATGTTTTAAGATCTTTTAAAACACTGATTACTGTCTTGAAACTTATGAGTTACTTCCCCTCTCTGATTTCCTTAAATGACCTTAAAATACTTTCTGAAAGGGGAGCATATTTAGTTGGCATGGTGTATGAGCTTTATACTTTGTAGTTGAAGCAAATTAGAAGGGAAAAAAAAAAAAACAAACAAAAAAAAAAAAAAAAAAAAAAACCTCCCGCGCTAATCTTGTAATCTTGTAATGCTTTCATTACAAAATCAGCTTTATAACCACCCAAGAATAAATTGTAGAACACATACAACTCCACAGGAAAAGACAAATACCAGCCAATGTATGTTTGTGTTAAAAGTCCTGTTGACTTTTGAAGACTTCTGTATTTCCTTCCTGTTGGTAGATTTCCACTGAAAACCAGGAGCAAACAGTAATTTCTGAAGAAGTCCTTAGAAAGCTATTTTTCTAAGCCAGTGTGAGCTTCAATGGCATTTTCCTTTGAAGCATTATACACTGTGGTTATAACCCCAGGTCCATCCACAAAATATATTTAATCCATTATTTCAGATAATATAGGTGGTAAATGTAGGTTTTGGAAAAGTCATAATTTTAAATACATTCCAGAAAAACATGAAAAATTTGTTTTTTTCTCTGCAGAAAGGTTCAATTTAGAGTTTAGCTTGTAATAGCAACATAACAGTGTTATAATAAGTAGATAAATATACTATTTTATTTAATCCATGTAATAATCTTTTGGGATGGGTCTAGTGTTATACTCCCCATTTTACAGATGTTGAGACTAAGACTAAGGAAAATTAAATAACTTGTGCAGAATCCCAGAGCTATAGCAGCAGACATGGGATACAAATCCAGACTGTCTAATTCGGAAACCTATGGTGTTGTCACCATGCATCGGTGAGAAATCAGGTCCACTGGAATGGGCAGAGTGGGGAAAAGTACGGCTCCAGCTAAACCCCTGTGGCCTTGTCTGTGAATCTGGCTGCCTAGCAAGAAGGAATTTTCCCTTGCACATTTGGTGGCACTTTTCTCACCAGTTAAGTAGTCATTTATGTTAGCATGGTGCCAACTTATATTGTGTTTCCCAAATGCTTATAAACAGTCTGTATGGAACTTCTTCCCTATTAATGGTCCATGAATGTTTTTGACCCAGGTGCCAATACCTGAAGTCTGATGTACTTCAGCATCCCAGAATCCTTTTTCCCTTCCAGGTTGGCATCTGAAACTCTCTTCTTCAGAGAAGGTGTCCTCAGGCATGACTTATCTAAGCACTGAAAAGAAGATGTGAAATGTAATGAAGGTGCTGTGATTTTTCAAGCACGGACATTGCTTTATTTCCCCCCAATCCTCCAATCATCTAATGGCAGGCATGGCTTCATGCTTTGTAGGGGGCCTATATCTTGTCAAATTTAGAAAAGCAGTTAATTTCACAATGAAAAGGGAGCTTAGAGATATTTAGTACATTTTAGGAAACTGGAATCCAGACAGGTGAAGTAACTTGACCAAGTTACAAAACTAATTATTAGTGGAATAAGGAAAGGACAAATATCTCCTGATTTCTATTTCAGGGTTAATTATATCCCATCAGGTGTTTAAAAATACAAATCTTTAAAAATATTGAGTCAGATAAAAATCCACTCTAGGGCTGGGGTTGTGGCTCAGTGGCAGAGCGCTCACCTCGCACGTGTGCGGCCCAGGTTCGATCCTCAGCACCACATAAACATAAATGCATTGCATTGTGTACAACTAAAGTAAATAAATAAATACTTTTTTAAAAAAAATCCACTCTATTCAACAGTTCCTTTATAGGGTTGCAAGGTACAATTTGAACCATTTCAACCCATAAAGAAGAAAGAAAATTTTTCATAGAGAACTGTTAGACACTAAAGGTCAAAGAGAGGGGTTATGGTTTGGATATGAGGTGTCCCCCAAAGCTTCTGTGTTGTAGGAATATTTAGAGGTGAAGTGATTGAATTATGAAAGCTGTAACCTAGTCAGTCTGTCCTACTTTAAATGGAGTAACTGGGTGGGAACTGTAGGGAGGTGGGGCTTGGTTGCAGGAGGTAGACCACTGAGGGTGTGCCCTAGAAGGGTTCATCCGTCCTAAGGGCCCTTCCCCTTTTGTCTATCTGCCTCCTGGCCTTCATGAATGGAGCAGCACCTCTCCAGGATGCCATGATGTTCTGCCTCACCTTAGTCCCAGAGCAAAGCAGTCAGCCAACCATGGACTAAACCTCAAACCAAAGTAAACTTTTCCCTAAGTTTTCTTGTGGGATATTTTGGTCACATCAATGAAAAGCTCACCAAGACATGAAGGAAGTATGAGCTTGTAGCAGCCATAACCTAGGTCTCAGTTGTACAGGTGAAATGGTTTCTTTTTTAAGTACTCATCTGCAGGAGGCAACAGCTCTTCTTTCAAACTGTCCCCTCAACCTGGGTTCACAAAAGTCGACTCATCTGCACAAGCCTGATGAGACAATTGCTTCCTCTGACTCCAAACTGCCAACAAGTGGAGTGAACAGAGCAGCTGGGAGAAGCATCAGTCCTACTAATGGGGACAAGCCCTTGTTTATTTATCCTGAGTTCTGATTCCTGCTAGTTTTGCACTCCAGGCAGTGCAAAGAGGGAGTCCTTCTTCTTGTACAGACTAAAGCTCATTTGTTTTTCCAGTACCATGTCAACGAAACTCTTTCTCCTTCAATGCCAAGGGAAAAAAACAGAACTTCTGAAGGATTTTTAAACAGAGCTTCACAGTGTTAGAGATAGAGATATTTTGAAAGAAAAGGCAAATCTAAAAGTACGTGCACCTTCTAAGAAAGTCTTTTGAAACTCTGACAAAAAGACCCAAGACAATGAATCTACTATTTGGCTTAGTATGGAACCAACTTTTTAAATGAACCTACTTGGAAACAAGGGATCAGAGCTTTTGTGTTTTCTAAGAAAAGAAAAAAAAAAAAAAAAAAAAAAAAAAAACCATGGAGATGCACACTTGGGAACACATGCAACTTGGGGAGAAAAGCATCACATTGCTCGTTTTCCCCCTGTGAATGTAAAAGCCATATTCAGCATAAATAGCATACTTATTTTACACAACTCTGAAAAATGTTCCAAAATCACACACAGAAATAGTTTTCCATGTAAATGTGTTTGGATATCCTTTTAAAAAGAGCTAAGATGTTTAAAAACCAGTATCTCTCTGCTTTATTTTTTTCTACTTATAAAACAATACACATACATTATAGAACATCTGGAAAAGACAGAAAAACTATGAAGAAGCAAAAAAAAAAAAAATCCCAATAACTGTGAACTCAATGATAGTCATTATTTGGTTCCTTTTATTCTTCGTTTTTCCCTCAATGCACCTTAGCAAAACTGTGATGATGCTTTGTATGTGGCACAACAATTTTAAACAATTCAATTCACTATGATTTTACAATAACTATTTCCAGGTCATTATAATCATTTTAAAATATGATTTCTGTATTTTACAAATGTCTTGACGCATTGTCCTTTGGTTGGACATTTTGACTTTTTCAGGGATACTTGCGAATAGTTCTCCTTGATTTTAACCAAATACTCAGCTGGGTGGGGGGTGGAAAGGATGAGCATTAGTCCCTATATGCTGGGAAATGCAGGGTTGTGTTTAATTCTGCTTACCAAGAACAGAAGATGTAAGTGCAGCACCTCATAGATCACATATTTAATGTCCTTTACTGGCTCTATTTCCATTTCTGTTACTGGTTTCATAAGAATCAGCTAGATCCTTTTAAAAAAAAGCTCCTTAATTATTTGAATAAGTTCCAATAGGTTTCTGCTTCTTGCAACAGAGTATTGACTACAGAGGAATAATGTTTAGTAATTTTAAATACAATATTTTTTCACTTAATAACTCAAGAATTTTGGGGGGGTTAATCATATGTCAGGAATGGGGTCAAATTCTGGAGATAGCCTGGGGAGCAAAACATCATGAGGTTTGCACTCCTGGAGACTGTCTTTCTAAGGAGAGACAGAAAACAAACAAACAAGCAAATAAAAGGGCCATGGTAAGTAAAAAAAAAAACTTTTAAAAAAAAGCTCCTTAATTATTTGAATAAGTTCCAATAGGTTTCTGCTTCTTGCAACAGAGTATTGACTACAGAGGAATAATGTTTAGTAATTTTAAATACAATATTTTTTCACTTAATAACTCAAGAATTTTGGGGGGGTTAATCATATGTCAGGAATGGGGTCAAATTCTGGAGATAGCCTGGGGAGCAAAACATCATGAGGTTTGCACTCCTGGAGACTGTCTTTCTAAGGAGAGACAGAAAACAAACAAACAAGCAAATAAAAGGGCCATGGTAAGTAAAAAAAAAAAAAAAAAAAAAAGAGAGAGAGAGAGAGAGAGAGATACATGCTATGAAGCATGGTTCACACAGGAAATAACAAGGCATTTAAAATTCAGGAATGCTGAAATCAGCCTACTGGGCTCTCCTAGAAAGGCATTTCCCCATATTTCTGGGAAGAGCACCATGGCAAATGAAGGGCAAACTTTGTGCTTACATATGTTGGACATGTGAGTTATGGATGTTATGTTCGGCAGTCACAAGGTCATGGAATCAAGACCCAGGGCCTGGTCTCAGACTCACAACAGTGTTGTTTACAGCTTTTGAAAAACATTGTTTCTTCAGGAGAGCAGTGGACCTCTTTCCATTTGCATTGGTTTTATAAAATTTACCCACACTATGTCCTTTCTTTTTCATTTTTTTTTTTTTTTGGACATATATTATCATCTCCCTACCCTCCTTTTGGTTGAAAGGGGAAAAAGTTGTTTTATCTACTGCTTTTTATCATCAGCAAGCACTAATTGAAACTTTATTTAGAACATAGCATTGGACAATGTACAGAGGGGAAATCATAGAATTCCTTGGTGAAATATATCATGATAGTTTATATACATAAAAAATAACCTTCAAGTTTGGAAGTGCACTAAAATAAACTCACAGAACATACTGAGAGTCCCCAAGCATTGGAATGTAGATTAGCAGATTGATCAGAGTTAGATGGGTTGCAAAATGTACTGGCTGTCACAAATACATTCTGCCATAAAAACCAATTAAAGAGCAAACAGGAAAGAAGTACCAATTGCTCATAGTCAATTCTAATCAGATCGTTGCTTTTACTCTTGATTTATTGCCTTTTTCTGTTTTCATTTTGGATCTGGAAATGTGGCATTGTTCATTTGTGCAACAGATTCAAAACAGGCAAATGGAAAACATCATGAGAGGAAAAAGATGCTTGAGCAGGAAGTTAGCATTTTGGAAATAAAATGTTTGCCACAGAAGACTCAGAATGTTCTTTCAGCTCTCTACTTGAATGACTGACTTAAATGTGATGAGGGTACATTTCTTTTGCTTAGATTTCCTAGCCGTAAGGCACAGAAGATCCGTAAGACTTTTCTGCTGCTTCTCAACCACTGTCATGGTTGAACAGAGGTGAAGGGCTCTCATGAGCTCTCCTAGACTATCATTTCACTCACTCATCCAATATTTATTGTTTCTCTGCTGTTAGTGTGTTCTTTGTTAGTAACACATAGGATATAAAAATTGTAAAACTTCCTCAGTTCTCAAAGAGTTTATAGCTAAGTGGCAGAGGGTGCTTGTCATTACTCAGAGGATGGAATATGAGCCTTCTCGTGGCCTCCAGGATCTAGTTCCTATCTGCCTATGCAACCTCATCATGCAGTCCTTTGTACTTGCCACTTCTCTCTGGTTGGAAAATTCTGTGTTCAATTAACATCCATGCGCTCTTCAGTGAAAGGTCACTTGTCACTTTATTGGAAAGACTTTTATTTCCTCTGTTAAATTCAAAGCCTCATTAATAAGCTGTTAGTACAGTATGCCTCTCTACCACACTGATTGCTGTTGCAATTTTATATCAATCTGGGAGGTTTATTTGATTAATGTCTGTCTCTCAGACATTGTCTCTTTTGCTCATTATTATACCCTGCACAAAGTATGGGGCTTAGCATGGCCCACAGGTTCTTTAAAACTTAGTTGCATAGATAAATGGAGAGATGAATGAATGAATGAATGAATAAACAAATGAAAAATAAGAAAAGAGCAAGTAAAATACCATTATTTAAAAAAGAAGGAAGGGAAATAACATTTATTGTCCACCTGTATTATGCATGTGCTTAACACTAGGGGAATCAGAAAAGGTTTAGGGAGGTGATGGTATTTGAATTGGATCTTAAAGAATGTTTAGTTTTGATACTATATAGATTAGAGATGAAATTATAGTTTGAGCAAAGATGTGGCAGCAAAAATTTCAGAGTGTGTATAGAGAACAATGAACATTAATTTAGGCTCGTGTATTTTTGCAACTTCCAATACATATTGTTTCCTCTTAAAGCTAAGGGGGTTTGTATATGAAGAGAGAACTTACATAAATTAAAATAGATTTTCTTTAAATGTGATGTCACTTGTGTTTGAATATAGACTGTATATTAATATGCATAAATACATGCACACACAAACATATACATATTTTTTACTTTTATGCCATTATTTAGTAGTTCATGCAGTTCATTGTAACTCACAGTTGGTCTTTACTCCAATTCCATTCTCCCTATAATTTGTATAGTTTGAATAACATGAGATACATTCTAGTTAAAAAGCCCTGACTTTGCAAATTAGTACAAATGCTCTGCAAGGCATTTTCTTAAAAAAAACAAAAAACAAAAAACAGGAATGGAACCATCATATGGCCTAGTTATCTCACTCCTTGGTATTTATTTAAAAGAACTAAAATTAGAGTACTATGGTGAAACACATCAACCTTTATAGGGATGCAACTCACAATAGCCAAGATATGGAACCAAACAGGTGGCCATCATTAGATGAGTGGATTAAGAAAATGTGTTATATACACAATGGAGCTTTACTCAGCCATTAAGAAGAATGAAATTATGGCATTTTGCTGGTAAACAAAGGGAAATCGGGACTATCATGCTAAGTGAAATAAGCCAGACTCAGAAAGTCAAGGGTCTAACGTTTTCTCTCGTGTGCGGAAACTACAGCAAAATAAGGATAAAAGCAAGGGTTGGGGGTTGGAAATCATAAAGACAGAGGGAAGATTAGCAGAGCAGAAGGAGATTGATGGGGGAGAGAAGAGGGACGAAAAGGGGAAGGAAATGCCGAGTAAATTTGACAAAGTTACATTATGTGCATATATAAATGAATTTCCACAGGGAAATTCACTTGTACATATAACTATAAAGCATCAATTAAAATGTATAAATGAATGGAAGGTAGAGTAGAAAAAGAGGAATGGGGAGAAATGAAGGAAGAGTAAGGGGGGCACTGGGGACTGAAATGGAGTAAATTAAATTCTGTGCATTTTGATTGTCAAAATGAACCCAACTACTATAAGCAACTATAATGCTCCAATAAAAGCAAAAACATTAAAAAACCATGACTTTAATATTCCATATTTCTAAGTTAAAGTTTAGCTGAATATGTTATAGATATGAATTGTGGACAATCTCATTTTTCTGAGCCTCAATATTTTCACCTGTAAAATGAAGAGAAAAATACCTCTTGCATAAAAGCACTTTGTCAATGATGTGTGTGTATATATATATATATATATATACACATGTTTATACATATATACATCTATATATACACACATATATATGCTTCTTTTTCCCTCATATATATGTTTAGAAAAAAATATTAAATGAGCATGTCCCATAAGCTACTACTGCACTCTTACGTGATACATACTTTTTTTTTTTTTTTTCTTTTGGATCTTTTGTACTAGCCAAAAGTTCTTCAGTGATCATATATTGTTTTTATATTTTAAAAATTATAATTTTAAAAAGTCCCTTTGTGGATGCTAAAGCATTACAAATTGTTACATAACTCAACCACATTTTTGTTTTTATTGTTCATGTTCTCTAGCTATTTGGTGTATATATTATTGCCCACTTCCAGTTCAAACCCGGTTTGAAAATCCCTTAGTAGAAAGATCCTTTGCCCCTACTTTTTTTTTTTTTTTTAATATTTGGCCTAATAGTGTGCCAACAGCAGGTGCATAATGAATGCTTGTTGAAATGAATAGGTGTTATAGAAAAATCTCTTAGCAAAACCATTTGGGAAAAGCAGCTGCAGGGGCAGCCACAGCATTCAGTGAAGCATCTTGGCTACCATGCCTGGTCAGGGCAGGTGGGCAGCTCAAGGCTTTCCTGGCAGGAGCACAGCAGCCCTGGTTACTGTCTTCATCTTCTGCCAGCTCAGCTGCTCAAGGTTGTCAGGAGAGTGCAGCTGAATGCCTGGAAAATGTCAAAGTTTCTTGAAGGAATTTCCTTTAGGCTGATTTGACCTAGATTATTCTGTTATTTTTCTGTGAACAGTTGAGTCATTTATGGCTTATTTCATAATACATAATTGCATTAGCTTCCTATTGTGGCTGTAACAAATTACCACAAGCTTTGTGGCTTAAAACACAGATTTATTATCTTGCAGTTCTGGTTGTCAGAAGTCTGAATGTGAGTGGTAGGGCAGCATTCCTTCTGGAGGCCCCAGGGATGCTCCGTCTCCTTGTCTTTTCCAGCTTCTAGAAGTGCTGGTTTTCTTTGCTCATGGCCTGCATCATGCTGACCTCCGCTTCCGCCATCTCATCTCCTTCTCTGCCTCTGAATCCCTTAGCCTCTTTCTTCACTTACAAGGCCCTTACAATTACATTGAGCCCACCTGGATAATGCATGATAATTTCCCCTTTGTAAAATACCTAATCATACCTGTGAAGTCTCTTGTCATATAAGGTGACATATTCACAGGTTCCTGGAAGTAGATGCAAGCATCTTTGTGGGGGAAGCATTATTCTGCCTACCACAATAATTTACTTATCATCACAACCATTATAAATTCATACTTATTCACAAAAATTAGGCAAAACCTGGAGAAGAGTCCATGTTAACTTGTGAACACGAAGACAAAGCATTTGTCTTACACTTATTATCTACCTTTGTGCAGAAGCACAGAGAACTGTAGGCTGGTTTGTACAACTGCAGTTGTCTAAAAATTTTTATTGCTGGGGAAGATTATTAGGATATAGTTTTCTCTGTCTTGTTATATTATCAGTAATGTGATCATTCACTCACCTCTTTCTGTTTCTTGCCCCGCAAAGCCACATTGCTGGTGTTGCTGCTCTCCCGCAGGGAGTCTACGCTGTCTCCATACAGCAGCTTAATGGCCCTGACCAGCCGGGCACAGGAGCGGCTGTGGTGTAGATAGCAATGTGGATGACAGTAGTCCACATGCGTGCAGATGAAACTCTGTTGATTGCATAGCAAGATCATGACCTGGAATACAAACACCCCTGAGACTCAACTAGGCAACCAGGGTAAGGATAAACTGAATGTCTATGTGTTATAGAAAAATGGCAAGTCAGAATCTCAACTTCCCATGATGGATCTTCAAATTACAGTGATTCAATAATTTTCAGAGAGCAAAAGAGCTATGAGTGTTTGTTCATCATGGCATTTGCTCTTTCTTCATAAATGCTTGATAAAGGATTTTTTTTAAAAACAAGAATGAACAGATGTTCAAAACTCAATTATTGTGAAGTGTATGGTTTCCAAATAGTTTCAAATGGAAATTCTGAACTAAAAAACCACAAATCCCCCCAACCCCTCGTCCCCAACTTTTATGTCATGGTAGGAGCCAGTTGAAAGAACACACACTGGTAAAAAGTTCAGTCCCAAAGGATCTGGCTAACCTTTGACAGCTGTGGGGTGCCTTTAACTCTCATATCTGCATCTTCCACTCTGACAGAAAATCTTGAACTGGAACTTGAACCCCACTCTAGAGCCTCATTTCTTCTCTCTTCTAAATGACTTTTTCCCTCTGGCTATTAGGCCATCCTTGCTTTTACAGCTTAATCTGGCTGAGATTCTTACATTTCCTAGGATTCCCCATTAGGATTCTAGGAGCAAACTCAGTTGATTTAAAGAATTTTTAAGATAAGAAATTTCTTATCTTATTTTAAGATAAGAAATGAAGGACCTAGGACTTGTAATTATTATTTTCAGTTCTGAGGACAGAACCCAGGGCCTTGGATATGTTAAGCACATGCTCTACCACTGAGCTATACCCTCAAGTCTGAGTTTGTAACTTTTCGTGTGTGTGTGTGTGTGTGTGTGTGTGTGTGTGTGTGTTGCTAGGGATCAAACCTAAAGCCTTGCACATGCTAGACAGGTGATCCACCACTGAGCTACATCTCCAACTCGTGAGTATGTAACTTTTTAAGCATCCTTCCTAAAAAGGCTGCAGTCTACCCAGAACCATAAGGTTAGTCAAATGTACATAAAGTAACATAAAGTAATCTTCTGAATATTTCTAATTTTCATGAAACTAGTTCCTGCCTAACTTGTTAGGGACTGTGTGCCAAACTGAATGAAGAAAACAAATTAAGTCTATGTGGATAAGTCCAATCAAACCTGCCAAGCAGGGTACCACACATTTCCTTAGAAACAAGGGTCCTTGCTTATTCTGAGATAAAGAGAAGCAACCACAATCAACTCCATATCCCTGTCAAACCCAGCTAACAATAACCCATACCCTCCAAAGTTTTCAACAAAAGTAGGGTTGTCTTTGAAGAATATCTAGCTCTCTCAAGATTCTTTATTCTGGTATGAGGCAAGGCACACTTAAGAGCTATAAGGGCTCCCCGGTTACTCCTAAATCTGGTTGATTAAGAGAAACACCAAGAAAGTTTAGCAAAAAAGCAAATAATGCAAATAAACACACAAATGAACATATTACTAGACTTTGCCTCAGGAAAATTTGATTTGGTAGTTCTGGAGTTAGAGGTGATCTAGAAATCTAAAATTTAGAATTCTGCCCAGTGATATCAGTTTGACAGATATATTTCTAAGAAGGTCTCCAGCAATCCACACTTTCTGGTATATATGCCTTTGTGAAGCCTCCTCCCACTGAGTATGTATTGGCCTAGTGTCTTGCTTTCAACCAGTAGAACACAGCAGAGGTGATGGGGTGCCTCTTCTCTTTTGTCAGCAGATGTGTTTGATGAAGCAAGCTGCCATGTTACATGGGTCCACATGGTAAGGAAATGAGGGTAGCCTCTCACCAACAGCTGCTGGGTACTGAAGGCTCCTGCCCAACAGGTCTCAAGGAACTGAAATTGTGCTACAATCATGTGAGTCTAGAAGCAAATTCTTTGTCAATCGAGTCATCAAATAACACCTCAGCCCTGGCCAATACTTTAATTGCAGGCATGTGAGAGATCTTGAAATGGAGACTCAACTAAGCTGGGCCAGGATTCCTGACCCACAGAAATGGTAAGATAATATGGACTATTTTAAGCCACAAAGCTTGTGGTCATCTGTTATGCAGCAATAGAAAATAAGTATGTTCCCCTTCCACCACAATTAAGTAGCTTATAGCTACTGTTGAACAATAGAGCCAAGAAAAATTCTACACACATGCACATTATATATATACACACGTACAAGCATATATATGTATGGCTGAATGCATAAGATAGTGAAACAGTTGGGATATGAAGGGTATGATGTGGGGAGAAAGGACATTCACTGAAGTGAGAACAATGTGAACACACACCACATTCCTCCTGGGGACATTTACTACTTCTTAGTTATGCATAAGTGGCCGAGAAGCCTGCCAAAAGTTTAAGCAATCACATGGCTGGGAGTAAAAAAAAAAAAAAATCAGTACTGCAAAAGGAGGCCAAGATCTTGTAGAGAAATTGAGGCCAAGATCCTGTAGAGAAAGAAAGTTTAGAGAAGTCAGACTGATACTGAGTGACTATTTTCCCTTCTAGGCATTTACTGATTGAATAGCTAAGAATCCCAGCTAAAAAATCAGCTGAGAACTGGAGTGGTGATTTTGGCAATTTCATTGTAATGGGGAAATGATAATTGGGGTTCTGGACCCCCAAAGAATGAACATCCCCCACTGGGAACCTTGGAAGACTTCAAACTCACAGGTGTGTGAGTGGAGTAATGGGGGTGACCAGTGGCAGACCAGAAAGCCAAGTCAAGTCAGCTTAGTCCCTGATTAGACTGAGACAATCTGCTTGCTTATTGTCTGCTACAGGATAAGGAGAATCCTCTCTGGAGGGAGATAGTATCATGTGGAGTCCCCATAATTACTTTAAATTAATTAACTTTGTATTTTAGAGAAATTCGGAGTTCACAGCAAAATTGAACAGAAAGTGAAAGAGCTCCCACATATCTACTGTGCCTACACCTCCCCCACTATCAACGACTTGCACCAGAGTGGAACACTTACTACAAATAAGAGAACCTACGGACACTCAAAGTCCATCATTTATTTACATTAGGGTTTACTCTGAGTGTGGTACACTCTATGGGTTTTGTCAAATGTATTATAATATGTATACACCACTGTGCCCCTATAATTTTTTATTCCCATGTCTAGTTAGTCAACAAAATTACTGGGGATATTAAGGAACAGAAGCAAGAGGACTAACAGTAGATTTATACATTGGAATTATCAGCCATAAACTTAAATATGTATAGACAATTATGAATAAACCACATTGGAAATTTTTTTAAAAATTTAACTTCATAATAATGAAAACAAGATATATCAAACCTTGTGTGTTACAGGTAAAGTTCCTAGAGAACATTTATATTCTTAAATTAATGTATTAGCAAACTGGTTGCAAATTATGTATACACATCAAAAAAGGAAAGAAGAATAAACTCAAAGAAAGTAGAAGAAAGCAATAAAAGTAATACCAGAAGTTAATAAAACAAGAAATCCAATATTTCCAAAGTGAAAAAACCAAAATCTGGTTCTTTGAAGACTAATAAAATCTTCTATCAAGACTGATCAGAAAAAGAGAGAAGACTACCTACCAATATCAGAAATGTAAAGGTACAGCACCATATAAGCTTACAAAATTTTAAATGACCTCAAAAGAATGTTATCAACAACTATCTTTTTTGCTGATAAACATCAATATTCAGATTAAATGAAGAAAATATTTAGGTAAAAGTATCAATTGACCTGAACTGCTTGTGGAAGAAATAGAAAATTGGAGTGGACTTAGCGTATTACATAAATTGAATCTATAATTAAAAACTCTTCAATAAAGTAATTTTTTAGATATAGAAGCCTTCCCCAATGATTTCTTCCAAATATATTAAAAAATAAATCACACTGGCTTTACACAAATACTTCCAGAGTGCTTATATGTGGAAAACCACACAGAAAACTAAAAAGCAATATTAAAAGATATATAAGATGTCATAAGCAAAAATTAAAGGATATTGAAGAGGTCTTAAGCAAATGCAGGGATATAAATTATGGAGTGAGAGACTATTTTAGATATAAGAAAGTTCAGTAATAAAAGATTTCAATTCCTCAATCTTAATTGATCTACCTACTAAATTCAAGGCTGCTTTAGAAAGTTTTTTTTTTTAAATTTTTATTTTTAGTTGTAGTTGGACACAATACCTTTATTTTATTTTATTTATTTATTTTTATATGGTGCTGAGAATCGAACCCAGCGCCTCACGAGTGCGAGGGGAGTGCTCTACCACTGAGCCACAACCCCAGCCCTGCTTTAGAAGTTTTAAAAATGGAAATTGATAAGGTAATTTTAAATGGAAACGCTCTAGCTAAGAATAGCCCAAAACAATCTTGAAGAAGTACAAAGTTGGAGGATTATGTAATTGTATAAATGTTTGTATGAGCAAAATGAACCAGACACAACAGACAAGAGAGTATGATGACATTTACATGCATTTTAATTACACACAAAACTAATCGCTGGTGTTAGAAGGTTGAATGATGGTTTCTGTGAGGGGATAGTGGTGATTGATGGAGGACCTATGTAACGTTTCTAAGGTGTTGTAATGTTCTTCTCAACCTAGTAGTGGTGGTTATACAGGTGTGTTTACTTTGTGAAAATGTATTGAGCTGTATACATAAGTTTTATATACTTTCCAAAATGAGGGTTAGATTTTACTAAATTTTTAAAAAATCTGCCTTAGAGATTTTCAAATTCAGCAAATTCTAGGGTCTACATCCGCAGTGAATGCACATCACTGTATAATCTGAGGAGTATATGCACTAGCTAGCACTTTATCTGACCCTTCCAGAAAGTTAGATGAAAATCATGATTGAGAGTGGCAGTGCCTATCTATGAAAAACAATGATGCTACAGGTACCCTGCCAATCTTAATTCTGAGGCTCTGCTTCTTTACCTTTCTCTTTACTTCTTGCTTCATGCCCAGCTCAAATCTTGAACTCTAGTTTTTGCTCATGGTTTTATTGGGATCCTGTCCTACCTGTGCCCTCTGGATATTTCTTTGAGGTGTCACCTTATCTTATTAGAATCTCCTTTTCCTTGTTACAATTGATATAATACAGACCAAGACTGACACCACAATCTTGCTCTCCCATTCCTAATAATCTCTGACGGCGATGCCTTGCCTGTGTCACTCAGGCTGCCTTGATCACCAACCTGGACATGTCCCTCACAGTTTTCCCTAATTTATGATGACCCACAAGCCAGCCATAACAAAATACCTTGGTCTCAGTTAAACTTCAAATGAATACCATCCAGCAGAATACCAATGCTAGTGCATATTGAGAGATTCAAAAATATAAACCTTTACCTTCTCTGGGAGGCTAAACTGGATTGATGGTTTTGGTAAAAATATTTTGTCCTCTCTCCATGGATCTCCCCAATGCCAAAAGAAATTGATCCCAGGACTCAGAATTTCTGAGTTTATACAATCTTCCTACTTACGTGAAGCCAGGACATGTTCCTGTGGTAGTTTTCCTCTGTACCAGCAGTGCTCATTCCCTCTGGCTCAATGCTGGGCTCACTTGCACTCCAAGGACTCCCTTCTTCAAAAGAAAATACCAAGAAAGGTCTCAGCACTTAGTCTCCCTGGAGAGCATGTTGGTGTGGTATAGTTGTCCATGCTTTTGAATCCTAGGGCAGACTACCATGGCCCAGTTGGTTAGGGCTTAGGACTTTGTTGGAGGAATATTAACAGGAGCTATTCCCTTCAACCACCAGCTGAACTGGCAATTTCAAAGACATTGATGATCTCTTTAATGGTGGCTTCCATTTTGAGAGATGGGAGCAGAGAGAAAAAGAGTCAAGTCCTTGAATTGCTGAGATAAGCCAGTTACGGGTTGAGTGTGTCCAAATCCATTCCAGACTGACCAGACCTTACAGGTGTAGTTACACAGGGACACCAACTGGTCTGCAGTGGCCTCGCAGAGTGCTGCTGCCTCCACTGTGGTTGTGACTACAGCTCCTGCTACTGCTCTAGCCACTGGGCTTTGCCATCAGAGCTATTCAAAGATGAGTGGGTGCCCTGGAAAAACTAAGGGAATTTGAAAGCAATGATGTCCAATTATGGACCACCCTGGCTTCCTCTCTATGAGAAAGTATAAAGGAGCTATTTCTTAGGAAATCACTACTACGTAGTATTTTACATGCAAAGCTTTGCCCTCAAATCTAAAAGCTTTTATGAATCTTTCTAATGACCAAACAATGTCCCCAGCCTGGCTGCTTTGACTCAACTGGCCAGAATAAGTAGATCAAGTCACACAATTAATTTGAATAATTCCCCCCCAAACTAACTGATAATGATGCTATAGTTCAGCCCTGTAACAACAGAAGTCACAAAGATTTTTTCTATTGTCTCTTTGAAAATTAGGCTGAATCTTAAGTGACGCATAAATTAACTATTGTCAAAGGTTAGGGTGGGTGAATGTAAAAACATTTCCTAATTTAAACTTTCTTTGATTAGATACACTTAGTTTCTATTTCAGCAGATTCTATCAATCATTTATCCATATGTCTGACTTGAGACTAGAGACTTGAAATTAGAGTCTGAATGGCAAAAAGAATGTGCTTCAATATTTACTTAATCAAGCTGGGCAGGTGGTGGATTCTATCCTCATTCCTACTTAAGCTTTTTCTTGTCTATTAATAGATGCTAATCAGGGCCCATATTTTTGACTAATACATTTTGGGATTTGGAATCTCTTTAGATCCTACAGTGACAATCTACAACACCAGTGTTTTGTATATAAAACTCATTCTCATGAATTTAACACATTTTATAACTATCCTCTAATTTATCTTTAGAGCATCCCTGCAGAGTAGGCAAGGAGTAAGTAGAATTAATTCCCAGTGGATAGTTGGAGAAGACAAGTCCCTGAGAAGTTAAGTGACTTAGTAAAGATCCCTAATTATCAGGTCTAGACTTTCCTTTCTGATATTTTGATGTGTGTGTGTGTGTGTGTGTGTGTGTGTGTGTGTGTGTGTGTTTAACTGTTAACTAGAAACTTCAAAGTATAGAGGGCCTTTAGGTAGGTATCTGTTCCTGTGGGAATTCTACATTTGATTTTGAAGGTCCTATCAGAAGGATGGATACACTGACATCTGGATTTGTAAAACTGCCTTTGTCATTGAAATGTTTTCTTTCCCTAATGTATTTTCCATCCCTGTTGCTCAAAATTGGGTCCTAGAATCAGCATCAACTTCAGCAGGGAGCTGAATCTGCCCCATCTGCTGAATCAGAATCTGCACTTTAACAAGACATCCAGGTGACCTGTGTGCTCCCTAAGGTTTGAGCAGCCTGCTGCAGGGGTTGTATGGCTTTTAGACAAAAGGAGTTGTCTAACCTATGGCTTTGCTTTTCATCTATTTATGTGTAAGGAAATGGACTTCAGCTGTTTCAGGACTTGGGTCCTGTCTTCCTACCCCCCACGTCCCTGCACACCCCGCTCCTCTATGTTACCTAGGTCAGTGACAGTGTCCCTGCTCTGGGACAGCTGCAGCTCCTCAGCCTCAGACTCTGAGTCCTGCCGTGATAACTTGCTGCTCTTTAAGCTGCCGACTCGGCGAATGCTGGACAAGGAACCCCCCTTCTTCACCTGGAAACTGCGGGTTCCTTTAATCTGGAGCAGGCGAGAACCTCCTATCCTGATCTTCCTGCTGGGAACTGTATTAAAAGAATAAAATAGGGCTTTTCCCCCCTTAGGTTTCCCCAGCCAATATTAGATGCAAACTCTCCCCAACCTGTCCCTGATCAGCCTCCTCTCTGTTGCCTGGACGCAGCATTTCTGGGTAGGAAGCTTCCCGCAGCCCCCAGACCCCAGGCTCTGTCAGGCAGGCAGGAGGTTGGGGCCACCAGGAAGGGCTGGTGCAGTGTCTTTCTTGGTCACAAAGGGTTGGGAACAACCTACAGTCTCTGGCCCAGGGTTCACAAGCATGAGTGTGTCTTGCAGCAACATCATCTAGGACTGTTAGTACATTTACAGCGCATTATGACTTGATTCAGTAGAACCACAAACCATTCATTTTTGTTTTTCTTTTGAAATGGGACTTGCAGAATTCTGTGATGTGCCACCTTTTCTTTTTGGAATACCTCATTATGAGAAAACAAAAACGAGAGGCACTCCTCTCTCCAACAGTCAGCCCTGGGTTCTGCTCTGCTCCTCAGCAAAGGCACTAGGGATCTGTTAGCATGGGGTGCTTTGGGTGAGCATGCATGTGACATGGTTCCATTTTCAATGCATCTAGTGATTTCATAGCATCCTCCTCTTAGTCAAAAGGCTGGTGAGATGTGAGTTCAAATGTTGCAAGGCCCTGAGCCAACCTTACGGTTTATGTGTACCAAGAAGGCATGCATTATTCATCTTTAGTGTTCTGGAAGAAACAGTCATCAGTGGGAGAAATAAAAGGGTAAAGGAAACACATTCAAACTTGAAACCTAATTTCTTAAAAATCAAAAGTATCCTTAGTTTCCATAGTCATATACATACCTCCTTCCTTTTTTTATTTTTATTTTTGAAGATATGCTGTTGTCAATATTGGTTTTATAAAAGTAGGATAAAAAAAGTTTTAAAGGTTAAAATTCATTATCAAGAAGGGGCCAGTTTTATAAGCTTACCTTCTTAAGGCAGGAAACAAGATTTCTTACTAATTATTTAAGGCATTGTTATTAATATTTTTTGAAGCACTAAACGGAAAGTTTGCATTTTAGTTTCAGGTTTCTCACCCACAGGAGTGTTAACATGTGACTAATAGAACTCATATAACTCTTTAAAATGTTAGTTAAACGTATACTTTCAATGCCATATAAAGGCATCCAGAAGAATTCCTGTTGAACAACGTGAATGTTCCATCTCCAGTTTACTCTTAAGATTAAGAAAGTCTAAAATTGTCACCACTCAGCTAGTAAAAGCTTCATGGAGCTCCCTGAATGAAACTGGATAGAATTTCACATCTGGAAGGAATCTCTCACAGCACTGTTGGATAAATTCCACAAGAACTATAGACCATAATGCTGTATTTTAA
The DNA here is from genome assembly GCA_025594165.1 of Tamias sibiricus. Lineage (NCBI taxonomy): Eukaryota > Metazoa > Chordata > Mammalia > Rodentia > Sciuridae > Tamias > Tamias sibiricus. The sequence continues at coordinate 84,929,537 of CM046660.1, forward strand.
TTATAGCACAACTCACCCAACGGTATTTTTAGTATTATTTTTAGGCTTAATTGAGACTTTATGATGCATTTGAAATATGTTTGAAACAGAATATAATTATCACTCTTATGATTGCTAGAGCAATTTCATGTCTCTGCAGATTGAGAAGTAGAGAAAAAGATTAAAATGATAATTCTTTGGTTTTAACAGAAGCACATACTAACATTCTTTGCCTGATTTTATGACACTTTATAGCCAATGAAGGAGGCCAAATAACTCCAAATTAATGTCATCTGAAAGAGATTTAATGTTGAGAGTTTGTTCTACCACTGAAGAGAATTGGAGACATCCTGTAACACTAAAAAATTAGGGTTCAGAATTATGATGTTGGCTATTACAAGGGACATAGCAGTTAGAATCCAGACTTGGTTTTATACATGAAAAACATCAGCTGAGATTGTTCGGCATTAAATTTTAGCCTTTATCTCCATGACAACCAGAACTCATATGAAAGCGAAACAAATTCATCTAAACTGGATAACACATCTCCTTTTCCCATTTCTCTCACCCCACACTGTATTCATTAGCCAACCCTGCTTTCTCTGTGCTTCAAAAATATCACAGACTTTTGAAAGCCCCATCACATCTTCCCTGGATTAATGTAACTAACAAAAACTGCTTCACCTTTCCCCCACTCTCATAGATCTCTTCTTATTTAAAATACACAAATTAAAAATACATACCTTATATCGCCTTTATGGTCAAACATACTAACAATATTCTGACACATTTAAAATAGAATTAAAGTTTTAACCATGTCTACCAGACCCCATTTACCCTTTGCCTAACAACCTGACTCTTTGCCCCAACTCATTCTTTTGTAACCATAGTGGTCTTTTCCCCCTTCTTCAAATGCTCCAAGTTCATTCCTGCATCACAGCCTTGTCCTTGTGGTTGACCTTGTTCAGAACACTCCTTCTGCTCAGTGTCAATTATGATGGACTACTCTATATCCTTCCTACTCCACGTCACAAAATCTGAACCTAATTGGCTTTTCTTCAGATTGTTTTTCTCCACTAGAAAATCTAGTATTTCATGGTATTTGTTGTTACATAAATAACTGTTATCAACTATTAAACAACATAAATAAAAATATGTGGAAATTTTTTTGTTCATTGCTGCATTCTGAGAACCTGTAATAGTCCCTAGCTCAGTGGATAGGTGTTGAATGATGAGACTAGTCTTGGTGTCAGTATTTGGAATACTAGTCCTAGTTTGTCTTTGGAATATGGGTAAAATGATTTGTTAGACTCTGCGTGGACATTTTAGGCAGATATTTTCAGTTCTAGCTAATAATTAGTTCACATTCGTTTTTCCTTGGTAAAATCTGAATTGTTTTCAGGTTGTTTATTTCAGGAGTTGACTTTTTTATTTTTTTAAATAAAAACAGATGGTGTGAAAAAATTTTAAATGTTTTAATAATCATAGTTAGCAGAGCCCCATTGTCACCATTTTCATGTTGGCTCTAATAACTGATATCAGCTTGTTAAATGGGTTAAAAAATATGTAGAACTCTTTGGGAAGATGTTTGCTAACTGATTAAGGACATTTTATGGATATGTTCTTGTTTTATTTATAGTTTCTGTTTTCTGTTCATACATTAAACAACTCCCATATAATAACACAGTCATTCTGTGAGGAGAAAAAAAATATGAAGCATTTCAGTGTTTGAAAATTAAAGGCAATTTATACAACTAATAGTCATGGAATTAAATGGTCTTAAAATTAATCAGATATTTTATTTTTAATGATGCAGAATTTACTTTGCTCAAATTTAATTACGTCAATATTTGAAATTTTTATTCAACTACTTCAAATAATAATTAGCACTACAATTTTGGGGACTGGCTTTTAAATTAAAATACCTTTGGATGTGTTTCAAAAACTGGAGGTTATCCTTGTGTCATGTAGTAATATTTGAAAAAATGTTGAGTTGATATTTCTTCATTCTCAGGAATTGCTCAAGACTTGGCTTATCCTTCCTACAAATGGCCTCTGTTCACCATAAATTCAATAGAATATGACAAAATAATTATTTGCATTATGGAAACTGTTGTAACAACATTGTGAACTTGAAATGTTCCAATTTTTTTTTTAGTGTATGTCCATTCCTTGCAGGAAAGCACTGAAGGGCAATGGAATTTAATAAGTAGCAAAATCAAAGAGTGAAGTTGACAGTTCAGGGGCTTTATAGAGCAAATTAAGACTTTGCAATCTTCAGTGCATAGTTAGGATTTTCTGCATGGATTCTAATCTATGTGTTCATGGCAAAAAAAAAAAAAAAAAAAAAAAAAAAATGGCAGCAGGCAGCAGGTATTTACTATCTGTCAGGTACTAAATTTATGCTTTAATTATTTAAAGCTATAAGCATCACAATGCAGAAGGTGCTATTAGTCCAACATTATAGAAAAGAAAACTGCAACTTAAAAGGTAAGTAACTTAGACAAGTTCCCACAGAGAGTTACCATATTTCATCCATTTTAAGGTGCACATCTTTTCCACATTTTTAACATATTTGAAATTGGAATATGCCATACAACTTATGTATGAATACTCATACCAGCCAGCAGTAGCAATACATTTGCTATTGTTTACATCCATGTGAACATCTAAAACATCAATAGCCAAATGTACCGATGGATACCAATATCTTTTAGTTCAAGGAGCTAAGTGGTAGCAAGGAGTGAGAGAGGGGTGAAGTAATAAGTTGGATGTGTTTAGCAACAATCTTGAAGAGGGATTGAAAGCAGGCTAGCTTAATGCCAGTGCAAAGTTGGCTTAAATAACTAGCACAAATAGCTTTACTTCTTTTATGGATCTGTTTCAGAAATTATGTTATCACTAACATTCTAATGGCACAGAGGACGTTATCCTGTGGAAAAACATGGGCACTGGTAACTCTGAGTTGAAAATGGTTTAGAAAAGCTTTAACTAGTCTAGATTAGTTGTGCTTTTACTTTTGGCTGCACAAGAATGAACTATAATAATAAAACTCTGCATCTAATTAAGTCTGAAAGTCCTTTCAATAAGAATAAAGCACAAAGTCATAATATTGCAGAAAAGCTGAATTGGAAGTATTTTTTCTTTCTCACTGGTAAATAAAATAATGGTTCATCTTAAACTTGACGGTATCTTAGATTCAATGGAGAACTGCAGAGCTGGAACTAGAATTCAGACCCCTCTGACTACAAAGTCCGACCTCTGACTAGTAGTTTCTACCTGGTTGAGTCTACATACTCAATACTGTACAGAGCCAATAATTTGAACAAACAGTTATAGTTTTAGACCCTAGACCAAGTATCTTATGAGAAACCCTGAACCATGCCATAATCCTTGCTTTTCCATACCTTTCTTCTCTTCCACCCCTGTGTCTGATTTGAGGGTGTGGCTGCTGCTGTGGAGAGAATCTTTTGAGTCTTCATTTTCATCCAGGACCCCCGCGAAGCTGATCTTCCTCTCATATCTGTGCCGGTCCAACTCAGGATCCAGACGAAGTCTGCAGCTCTCCAAGTCCTGAAATGTCAGTGAGGAGCACGTGCGTGCTGGTACCTCCCAGCGCCGCCGCATTGGTCTTGTGGCAAGCCTCCCTCGAATCCCACACAACTGCATTCAAACAGCCAAATTCCTTTGTCTATTGCCAATTTCAGATTATGGCCATGAAAAGCTATTTTTGAATTGGAAAATAAACAACATCTTCCTTAACATGTAGTTTTCCTCTTCTTTTGTGTTTATGTTCCAAAAGCACAGACTTTGTCCCAAATCTAGAACTCACTTCCTTATCCTCTGATTCTTTGTCCACAGTTGTAGCTGCATCATTGGCATTTATATATTTATTAAATAATCACTCACTGAGTATGAACGTGTTAGATACTGCATAATAGATGAGAAACGGTTCTTTCCCTAAAGGAACTCAGAATTCTGAACAAAGGAGGGGTAGGAAAGAATAGAAGTACTTTGGATTAGACAAAGGGAAGGAATGGGGGATGGGTATAGGAAAGAGAATAAAATAAATTGGACACAACTTTCCTATGTTTATATATGAATACACCACCAGTGTAACTCCACATCATGTACAACCACAAGAATGGGAAGTCATAGTCCCTGTGTGTGTAATATGTCAAAATACATTCTACTGTCTTGTATAACTAAAATGAACAAATAAAAATTTTTTAAAAATGAGAAGACTAGATGAAAAATTTCAAGACTGAGAGATAGAGCAGGGCCTTAGAAGTCAGATTTGGAGACTGTGGTCAGCAGAATAATGGCCCTCAAAAATGAAAACTTCCTAATCCCTGGGATCTGAGAATGCATTCCCTTACATGGCAACAGGGACTTTATTTATAAGCATAGTTAAGGTTAACATCTTAACATGAAGATTACCCTGCATTAGCTAAATGGGCTCAATGTAATTTCAAGAATCTTTAAAGGTGGAGGACCTTTCCAGGTTGTGGTCAGAGAAAGGTATCAGATACTGTTTGTGGTTCTGAAAAGGGGTCATGAGTCAAGGAATGCAGTGGCCTCTAGAAGATGGAAAAAGGGTAAGGAAGGAGATTCTTCCCTAGTGCCCTAGATAGGAATGCAAACTTACCAATACTTTAGCGTTAGCCTAGCAAACTGACCTGCAGAACTAAGAAAATGTGTTTGTACTGTCGTGAACAGCTACATTTGTAGCAGCTTGTTACATCAGAACAAACAAACAAACAAACAAAGCAAAGAAAAAAGAAAAACAAAAAAAGAATATGGAGGTGATGTTCAAGTTAAATTTTGTGGATTTTGTAAAGTTGCTTGGCAAACAGGTGGGAGGAAGTCAGTCTAGGTTTAAGAAACATCATGTATGAGTACCAGAAGCTCAAAGCAGAATCATGCAGTGGGGAATTTCTTACTTCCTTCTAGGAGGACCTAAGTATAAGAGGAGCTCCATCACTAGCAAAGCTGATGAAGAACAATCCCATAACCTAAAGTAAGCAAGCCCTGGAGACTATAATTATTTAGTACTCATTTGACCTACAAGGTCCCAAATTAAAAATTTTACCTGTTTCATGTTTAATTATTAATCTTTAATAAGGAAGACTTGAAAAATAAAAAAATACAAAATGTAGTCTTTATTTTTGTTCAGTATTTTTTAAAATTATAACATACTATTCTTCAGGATGAAATAGATATGAGAAAAAATATTTTTAAAAATCCAGTTTGCACAAGGTTAAAATCTCATGCTTTTGATTGCCACTAAGATGAGATTTTAACCCCTATGTGTTGTTCTAAAGTTGATTCTTCCTTTCCTTTTGGATTAACAAATTACACTCTGGTACTTAGACAATCATAGCATGACTAGGAAAATAAAGGAGCCACATACATGGAATCTACTCTCACATTTTAAAAAATGTTCTAGGTGTAGAATTGCTTCCCAGAAATTAACCCCTTTTAGGCAAAAATAGCCTAATCTACTTTCCATTTGGGTAATAATTCTATAGAAATTAGAGAAATTACTAAAGAAATTAGGATTTTTTTTTTTTTTTTTTTTTTTTTACAGAAACTCTTTACTGACTCTGACTCATTATTATCAGGGCTCATCCATGCATTTGATAGAATTTTTTTTGTGTGAATTCCAAGTTTCTTTGTCAATTGGGAAAAATTTTAATAGACCATTATCTTTATGAATAACATTTTCTGTTTTTAAAATATTTCTTTATTGTTCTCATTTGGAAGGCAACATTGAGAGGAAAATTCTCTTACATTATAAATATGTTCTGTTATGAATCTTGTAACAATGTTTTTTTTTCTTTTTTTATGTGTATATTTTTTGATGGTTTACAAAAACAGTTAATAAAAAAGCTAACAGAAGTTGTTTCTTTGGGAGAAGCACACCAATTAAGTTATCTCTAGGGATCTATCTGAGAATAAAATTATTATTCACTATGATTTTACTATTCTGATATAAATTTTCTTCATTTTACTCCCCATTGCCTACCAATCCAGTGCCTTTTTGGATTTTCCTGGCTTCTAGGACATAATTATGGTTTAAAAAACTAATTTTTGTTTCAAGTATATATTAAAAAGTTCTTTTGCTTTTTCTTCTATTTCTTGAATGTAACTAGAACTTTTTCAAACAAATATTCACATACAAATCTGACTCACACTTTGGAAATTGCCTTAGGCATTCTATCAGAAAGATTTTCTTTTCTTGGTAGAAAGTTTGTGTTTTTGATTCTTTCCTATCCCAAAACCTTAAATTTCAGAATATTCTTAGCTTCTCATATGATTATTATACTACCTTATATTATTCCCTATGTTAAGGTAACAATTTTTACTGCACTAGCAAGTGTTTTGTTTAAAATTTAGCCTATTTCATTTTGGCTATACATATACTTAGTCTTTAAAATTACCATTCACTACAATTTCTTTAAAAATCTACTTAGCCTGTAAAAAGAAGGAAATCCTATCATATGCAATAACATGGAAAAACCTTGAGGACAATATGCTGAGCAAAATAATCCAGTTACATAAAAACAAATACTTTATGATGGCACTTATATGAAGTATCTAAAATAAGCAAATTCATAGAATCCAAAAGTAGTATGGTGGTTGCTAGGAGCAGAGGGAAGGGGAAAACAGGGAGTGACTCATGATAGGCATAAAATTTCAGTCCAGAGAGATAAATATGGAGCTGGGCACGGTGGAGCATGCCTGTAATTCCAGTGACTCGGGAGGCTAAGGCAGGAGGATGACAAGTTTGAGGCCAGCTTCAGCAAATTAGCAAGGTCCCAAACAACTTAGCAAGACCTTGATTCAAAAGAAAAAGTGATAGGGATGTAGCTCAGAGGCAAAGCACCCCTGGGTTCAATTCCCAATACCAGACAGAGAGAGAAAGAGAGAATATGCATTAAGAGATTTGCAGTACAGCATTGTACTTATAATGCATTTCATGCTAGGTGTTCTTGGCAAAAGTTTTAAAAAGGAAATGATTTTAAGCATTTTCATGTTGGTAAAACAGTTTTGTGATATTCATTGATTTTTCTACAGTTAGAATGTGGCTTGAGTTTCCTTTGCTATCAAATATAGTTAGATAGCCTAAATATGGGGGAAAATTCTTTCTCCTTTTATTTTTCATAGAGGACATCCCAGCATAATACACAAACCTGAACAATGAGAATGTTAATGTAATGACTAAAAGACTTCTGAGATCTAGTTAAAGGTGACAGAGAAGTAAAACTTTTCCTCTGGTGACTAAATGACTACAGATTCTGTCTTAGCTTCCTTTCTTGGCATTTTCTACAGATCTGCCAACTGGTTATACAGTAATTTTTAAAAGATTTGATTAATTGACTGAAAAAATGAAAGTTGTCATGATGATAAGGGGAATTAAATGATAGATTTAAAGAGTTAAAGGGAGAACAAAGTAACTGAGGCAAATAGAGTTACATATTTTTTTTATCACAAGGGGTCAAAATGGTAACAAATAAAAAATCTGAAAACTTAAAATCAGATGTACTCTTTGTTTTTGTAAAGAGTTCAATATAATTAGATGGTTGAACAACACTATAGAGGCCTACAGATCAGATATTTTGTTACACTTGACTGTAATTTAAATTAAGTACATATGTTGAAGGGCCTTGATTTGACTTTATAGAGTAGTCTCAATTTCATAGTGAAAAATTAGAAAATTAAAGATCCAGGTTAAGATGAAGTTACATAAAGGCAATAGGAGGAATTTCCTTTTCCAGTATTCAATTATACATTTTCACAGTTTAAGTGTGGGCCTGTTTCTGTTGGAAAAATACATTTTACTCATAAATATTTCCAACTTGAAAACACCCATTTTATGTTTTAGGATATAAGGAAATGGACTTTCTAGAACATTGAAAAACAAAGGCAGAGGTACTGCTCCATGATACTGGAACACTGATTCTTTTGCTCCAGAGTAGGTTACTACCTAATTCATGCTGTGTTGGTTTATAAAGCAGGAGTGGTGGCAGATTGTCAAATTTGCTTAAACAGAAATTCACAGATTGCTAGTATGACCATTTTTCTGGGACAAGAGAATGTGCTTTGTGTAAAAGGTTAAGGGGGGAGACTGTGTCTGTCCTCCTCATTCTGGCTGGATGCTGCCTATGATGCAAGAACCACTGGACACTTGGTGTCCACTAGGGAACTAGAGGACAGGTGGCCCTGATTACACTCACTCTGTGAAAACACCTGGAGCTTTTGCATAATATGTGTGGCCACAGTAAAACAACATTACTCTGTAGTTCATGGTACATGAGTGTGTGAGTGTGTGTGTGTGTGTGTCTATGTGTGTGTGTGTGTGTGTGTGTGTGTGTGTGTGTGTGTAATGTTTTCTCTCTATCCATAATCCATTAGAAATTCTACACGACAGGATATAAAATCAACATCATAAATCAAACGCATTCCTATACATGGGTGATGAATCCACTGAAAGAGAAATTAGGAAAACTACCCCATTCACAATAGCCTAAAAAAATAAAAAAATAGTTGGGAATCAATCTAACAAAGAGGTGAAAGACCTCTACAATGAAAACTACAGAACACTTTAAAAAGAAATTGAAGAAGACCTTAGAAGATGGAAAAAGATGGAAAGATCTCCCATGCTCTTAGATAGGCAGAATTAATATTGTCAAAATGTCCATACAACCAAAAGCATTATACAGGTTTAATATAATTCTTGTGAAAATCTCAATGACATTCTTCAGAGAAATAGAAAAGGCAATCATAAAATTCATTTGGAAAAACAAGAGACTCGGAATAGCCAAAGCAATCCTTAGCAAGAAAAGTAAAGCAGGAGGCATCACAATACTAGACCTTAATTATACTACAGAGCCATAGTAACAAAAATGGCATGGTATTGGCACCAAAAAAGATATGTGGACCAATGGTACAGAATAGAAAACTCAGAGACAAACCCACATAAATACAGTTATCTCATACTAGACAAAGGCACCAAAAAACATACATTGGAGAAAAGATAGCCTTCTCAACAAATAGTGCCGAGAAAACTGGAAATCTATATATAGCAAAATAAAATAAAAGCCCTATCTCTCACCCTGCACAAAAATCAACTCAAAGCGGATCAAGGACTTAGGCACTAGAACAGAGACCCTGCACCTAATAGAAGAAAAAGTGAGCCCAAATTTCTACCATGTTGGCTTAGGAACTGACTTCCTTAACAAGATTCCTAAAATGAAAGAAGTAAAATCAAGAATCAATAAATGGGATGGAATCAAACTAAAAACCTTCTTCACAGCAAAGGAAACTATCAATAATGCAAAGAGAGAGTCTACAGAATGGGAAAAAATCTTTACCACACATAAAAAACTCAAAAAAGTTAACAGCAAAAAACCAAATAATCCAATCAATAAATGGGCCAAGGAACCAAACAGACATTTCACAGAAGAAGAAATACAATTGATCAATAAATATATGAAAAAATGTTCAACATCTCTAGAAATTAGAGAAATTCAAATCAAAACTACTCTAAGATTTCATCTCACTCCAGTCAGAATGGCAATTACAAAGAACACAAGCAACAATAAATATTGGCGAGGATGTGTGGGAAAAAGTACACTCATACATTGCAGGTGGGACTGCAAATTGGTGCAACGACTATGGAAAGCAGTATGGAGATTCCTCAGAAAACTTGGAATGGAACCACCATTTGACCCATTATCCCACTCCTCAGCATATACCCAAAGGACTTATAATCAGCACACTACAGTGATGCAGTCACATCAATGTTTATAGCAGCTCAATTCACAATAACTAAACTATGGAACCAACCTAGGTGCCCTTCAACAGATGAATGGATAAATAAAATGTGGTATATGTACACTATGGAATATTATTTAGACTTAAAGAAGTATGAAATGATGGCATTTCCAGTAAATGGATGGAACTGGAGACTATCATGCCAAGTGAAATAAGCCTATCCTAAAGAACCAAAGGCCGAATGTTTTCTCTGATATGTGGATGTTAATTCACAATGGGGCAGGGAGAGTAGGGAAAAATAGAGGTACTCTGGATTAGCAGAGGGGAGTAAAGGGAGGGGAGGGTGTATGGAGGTAGGAATAAATCAGACACCATCACCCTATGTGTATATATGATTACATGACTGGTGTAACTCTATATCATGTACAACTAGAAGAATGAGAAATTATACTCCGTGTTTGTATGATGTGTTGAAATGCATTCTATTGTCACGTGTAACTAATTAGAACAAATTAAAAAATAATAATTTTCTAGAGTCAGGAAAAATAAAAAAAAGAAATGCTACATTAATAACAATATATGGGGATGCTTAGACACTAAACACTGAAGTCTTTTAACCTATAATTTAAATGAAAATACTCATTGAAAGCACATTTCTACATGAACTTGTGAATAGATGGTTCCAAAAAAAAAAAAAAAAAAAAAAAAAAAAAAAAAAAAAAAGAATCTGTTAGTGATTTCGAGAAAATGTTAGCCATGAAACTCCTCATAATTTTCAAAGTAAGGGAACCTAAATGCTCTTAGATATTCCCAGCATAACCGATGGTGATCAACCAAGGTGCTCTCTCTGCTGATCTCTAAGTCAACTTTGGTGTTATTATTTAATAGAGAAAAGAACATTTATTTTTATATATGAAATTCCTTGGCTGAATTTTTAAATTATGTGATGCATTTAGCTATTGGAAGTTTAAGGAAATTGTGAATACTAGAAACCTAGCCATCTGTTTGGCCTCTTCTAGCCTGATTATTAACACACATGCTTTAACTTACCCCCAGTGGCTCAGTACGAGGTCTGGGCAGGCAAGAAAAGGTTTCTCTCAGGAAGGTGGTAATCTCCAGGAGCAGCTGGCAAGCTGCCATCTTCAAGGCAAAGGGGCAGCCACATTTAGAGGGGTTCACAGTACCTAAGGAATGAAGGAGGTTTTCCATTAGAAGAGAAACCTATTACAAATACAGAGAGGCACGATTTGATGGACCTAGCTACATGCATGCAAAATCAAATTTCATGAGACCATTACCTATGCAAGTTCAATCTACCTACTGCACCTTAGCATAATGTATGCATTGCATACACCTCTCTTCTCCATTTTGTGATTCTATAAGGACTGCTTCAGTATTAAAATATCAGACCATACTCTGGTTTTTATTCAGATCACATGTCAGATTTTTATTAAAAATAGCAAACAAGCAGAACTAAATTATTCATCTTAAAACCTTATAGAGTGGGACAGGGTTGTAGCTCAGTGGTAGAGCACTTGCCTAGTATGGGTGAAGCATTGGGTTCAGCCTCAGCACCACATTAAAAAAAAAAAAAAAAAAAAAGACACCATTTTGGTTAAATAAAAAAAAATTTTAAATACCTTATAGAGTAACAAAATATAACCCCAAGTAAACTAGAAAATGTTTTAATAAAAAGAGAAATAAGAAGTACTCATACATTGAGTCAGATGTAGACTATGTAAATGGCAATGAACTAGACTGAGAACTACAACAATACTTTTAACTCATTATATGAAAGAATGTTAGCCTTAATGTTCTGGGGGCAGTGAAGTTGTTTCAGCTCTACCCCAGTTATATTTGTGCAACACAGACAAGAGAAAACATACTTACCAGGTCACCTATATCACATCATTATTACAAGCTAGTCTGTCTTAGCAGAATGCAGCTACTCTAGAAGTATGCCAATGTTCTTTTTGGCTCTAAAGAATAGTGGATTTTGAGTTAGTTGGACACTGTATCCACAATATGCCAACTAATGGATTTTATCCACCATATGCCAAATAATGACCATGGTGACACCACGGAGACTATAAAAATTCTTAGAATTACTTCTCAAATATGTGTCACCACAAATCACACAGAAATGTCCTAATTAGTGTTCAGCAAAGAGCCCAAAGCTATGTAGTGTTCTGCCTCTCATGAAAGGAAAAAAAAAGCTATCTATTTTGAGTGAATCAAGTAATCAGGAAATCACAATATCATTATATAGCAATATACTAAAGATATCTCTAAAATGTATCCTGAGTGTTAAGCTTTCTTAATTGGATAGCATATATACTTCATGATTTCTGTTGACACAGATAGAAATCATGGTCTTCTGAAGATATCTGGGCTATTGCTTCTTGCTGAAAACCATTATTTGCTCTCCAGAGTTAATATGCAACTGGAAAATTTGCTTCTCATTAAGAATGAAAGAGATGAGCTCTTGTAGAACTTTCAAAATGAAATTTGCCTGCACTGTGTTTAGCTTGTAAGTGCAAGATAAGCTAATTTCAAGATGACTTTAAACTAAATCACACACATCAATTTTATACTCAGTGGAGGATGTATGGTTTAAAAAATGCCTAGATGTGCATCACTGTTTAAAAAATAATTGAACGCTTTCTGGATCTGTCTAATTCCTCCTGAGGAATATTCTTTCTATCAATTGGGTAAGCAGTGAACTTAGTCTTAATCCACGATGTCTCATGATTGACATCTAAAATACCCTGTGGCAGTGATCAAGGATTGACATCTACGTGGCATCAACAAAAAGCTGACATGAGGCAGAACATATTAGTAAATGATACTTTGGTGGTCCAATTGAAATTTGAGTTCACTTTGACATAAGAGGGTGCATCCATTTAATGTTGTTTTAGCTCCCTCTGTTCTGAAGGGCTCCTGGGAGCCTCAGGGAAATTGGGGGTACCATCTGATGATTGGGTCTTATGGAAGGCCTTCTCTAGGTTTGGTAGTCCTTAAGTCTTCCTGTGGGTTAAATTCAATTCCATGAATTATTCAAAGATAGACTCAATTATCTCTGATGTCAACTTTCATCATTAGGCTGAAATACTGGTGTAAGAATTTGGCATTTTGAAAACAGCTAAGACTAGAAGATTTGCTGATTTGATCAGTCTTAGAAGGGGCAAATTAATGGGATTTTTAAAAAAAATCCATAGTGTGAAAGTGGAAAGGAATATCATAAGAATTCTCTTTGATTATTGCTTAGTCCTGTCCAAAGGTATACTTCTTTCACATTTCATGCCTACAGGGAGGCAATGGATTTGACATCAATTAACTAAGAGCAACCCTTAAAATATAACTAGGGAGCTTGAATTTCAAACCACCAGGGAAGGTTAAAAGGACATTGTGTCACTATCATCTTAATATAAAGATACTAAATTTATAACCATAATTGGAATTTTATCTCCATAAAAGGCAGTGGTGCACATACACACAAGCTAGTATGGTATGGAGCACACATATGAACAAAATGTTGTTGGAGACTATGTAACAGGAATTTCTTTGTTTCTACTCTTCTGCGATGAATCCAATAAACAAATACAATCCTGCAGAAACTCATAACTTAAGCAAACTATTTCAGTATTTCAATTTCATGTTAAATACCATAATACACTCCGATTAAATAACTCAATATTTTAGTGATTTGGAAAGCATTTCCTGTTCAGGTCTATTTTATCACTTTCTTATTTGCAAAAGCAATAATAACACAAAACATGACAAAATCTCATCTGGGACAGCAATTGTTTACAACTGGATTTTCTCAGAGAAGTCTAATACCAAGCTATGTTTACTAGCAGGAGTCAGACACTAAACAGTAATGGGTTTTCCATTTTGCCTACCGTTCTTTGCCCCTGTCTATCTTCTCTTTCTGGTTTATGCCTTCTCTCTGTGTGGCTTAATGCACATGCTTACGTCCATGCATAGGAGACAGGCAGAAAGGCGCAGTGGGGGGACATGGGAAGGTGGCAAGAGGATGAGAGAAGAAAGAGAAATATTAAGAGCTCCTAAAGCAGAGGTTCTTACAAGCAGGGATTCTTGTAGTAAAGGGAGTCTCCTTACTGTCATCTAAAAAGTCTTCCTCCTCATCCTCCTTTCTCAGTCTCCTCTTGGTCTCCTCATCATAAATGAGGCCTAGCAGGTTGGCTGGGCTCTCACTCTCCCCATGACACAGCTCATTCAACCGAACACCAATTGCCTGCCATGGGAAGAAAAGAATGAAACAGCACACAGTATGTGAGACTCCAACATCGACTCTCATGTTACAGAGAACATAATCAATTTGTAAGGTATTAAATAGAACACGAAATTTGGTTCACTGTTATAGTGTAGTAGTACCTTTTTTTAACGTGCCCTAGTGCCCTAGTAGACTATACTTCCACATACAGCAGGATGCTGTTGGGAAAATGGGAAGGTTAGAGTGGTCAAGAGACTTGTGGACAGTTGATCAGCGGGATTCAAACACAGAGTGTCTATGTCTATATCATATTTTTTTCCTCCATTAGATTACAATCTATTGATGAAGTAATAACATACTGAAATAATGCACTAGGAGACTGAAAACACTTAATTAGTTCAGAAGATAGGTTAAATTCATTCAAAGAATCATGGAAAGTCTCACTGCTGTAGACTCTGAGGAATTGGAGTTTTGATCGACGGAGACTGAAGAGCATATATATTTGGTTGAAGGGCCCTAAAAGTTCCACATTCAGGAAAATGCACCATGTATTCAGAGATTGACAGGTAGGTCACTTGGTTGAAGCACAATTTTATGAGAGGAAATAATGTGCAGAAAGAACAGAAAGGTAGGTTAGAACTAGGTAACCTGATCACTGTCTCAAGGACTTTGTGATAGCTACCCAGGAATGCAGAGATAAGCCAAGCAGCCTGATTAAAAAAAAAAAAAAATTCATTTAATGACCTATTGTTATTAAACATGTCTCAGGTACGAAGTCTTAAGACAAACAGTAAGTGCATTAGCTCATTTGACTTTGTGACACATAATCTTGAGTGGTTTGAGCAAAGATTCTGCAGTGGGCAGTGATGCCAGGTTAAGCAATTTAAGATTTAAGCCTAGGGAAAAGGAAGGCCTCTTCAGCATTTTAAGCAGGTATGAAACACATTCTAAATTGTATTTTAGCCTAATCACTCTGCCAGCAGTTTGGAGAATGACCTGAAGGGGGCTTGTCTGGAGGCTGGGAGACCTGTATGAATGCTGTTTGGGAAGGGCTGCGCCTTGGGGAGATCACTTTACTTGCAGTGTGTGGGATGGATTGGATGAGGGAAGGCTGTGAGGAGGAGACCAAATGGGAAATTATTTAATCATCCTGATGGGATGTAATGAAGATCTCAGCTATGGGATTCAGTGAACAGGAGGGATAGGATCAATAGGGGATGGAGGTTTGCAATAAAGATTGTCATGTAAGATGATTGTGGTACCATTAATAAAAATTGAAAGCTCAAGGATCATTGCAGGCAGGATGCATTCAACTGGGGAGAAGGGTTTTATCTAGGTCAAATAGAGTTTCTGGATATCAAGTGAATGCCTCCAAAATGCAGTTGACAATGAAAAAAATCTAAAAAGTGCTAAGGTGCTACGGATAGAGAAGTCTGTGCTATCGGCACACAGGAAATAGCTGGAAACACAGCAATAACAAACCTTGGAGGAAATAATACAGGAAGAAATTACAAGAGATCCTGAGTATTATCTACATTTATGGAGAGGGAGGAGGCAGAGGACCAGGGAAGAAGACAGAGGATGGGGCACTGAGATGCCAGGAGACTCTGGAGCACAGTGGTCATGGAAAACAAAAGGAAGAAAAAGGTCAAGGCAGTCAGGTGGGTCAAAAGCTGCAAAAAGTCAGAGGGCCTCAGTCCTGAAAGCATTTATTTGGAAGTCCTTTGGTCAAAATCCTACAAATCATAAGTTTAACATTTAATTGACTTCCCCTTCTTATGGGAAGCCCACAAGATTAAGAATTGGGATTGCTATTTCAGAGAGACCACTTAAAATAAACCCAGAATGAGGTAGGTAATAAATGGGAGTCACCACATTTCTACTCATTGAAGAAATGGGTCTGTTTTATGCAAAACCCACTTTTGTCCTCAAATCCACTATAATTATGGGAATAAAAATTGCTCAGACTTTTAGAAAACAAGAAGGAAAAAAGTTAAAGATATCTTACCAGTGGAAGACTGAAAACAGTAAATAGTGAATCAGAAAATTCTTTAATACTGCTCTAGAAAGAACATAAAAGGAATATCCTAAAGGGAAAATAAAGTTAAAAATCTGACAACTGGTCTAATTATCTATCTTAGTGACCCCAAATCTCATTGCTTATTTTAAAAGCTCCCAAATTATGTCTATTTCAGACCAGGGAGTCATCCCTGATTTCATTAATGTTCTTGTATCTGTAGAATGAAAGATGGGAATGATTCAGAATCCCAATAGACTGGCTAATGGGGCAACAGGCTCATTTGCCTGGGAGATTTTTGCAGTACTGGAGAAGGTGGATTGGAAGGACAGCATGAAGAGCAGCTTTGTAATTTTTAACAGAATTTGCCTCCTCTGTTACAGACCTTTCCTACTTAAATGAGATGAAAACAAACCAATTGTATTTGTCATTTTATAAAGTTAATAAAACATGAAGAAATATTAGAATTGGAATAACATCACTATAAACATAGTGATTATCAATGGAAGAGTTTTAAGTCTACAATCTGTTGAAGTTAGAGGTAATTGTGCCTGGTAATGGTTAACTGTTCTTCTTATTAAATTGATATTCTTATTAAGTTGGTAAGTACATGTTGTCTATGTTTTCATATATGCATATATAAATATATGATGTATATTTATTATATGTAATATATAAATACTATATATTTATTATATAAGTATATATTATTTTACATATGCATAATTGCATTAAAATAAATATATGATACATATTTATTATATATAATATATAAATATAATATATATTTACTATATATAATATAAGTATATATTATTTTATATATGCATAATTGCATTAAAAGAATGCTTTGGAAATCTGTTGCAGGGACAATACTATTTTCAGGGGTAAGACTATTACTGGATTTTTTTGGAGTGGGTACCAGGGACTGAACTCAGGGGCATTTTACTACTGAGCCACATCCCCAGCCCTGTTTTGTATTTTGTTTAGAGACAGGGTCTCACTGAGTTGCTTAGCAACTCGCTTTTGCTGAGGCTGGCTTTGAACTCACAATCCTCCTGCCTCAGCCTCACAAGCTGCTGGGATTATAGGTATAAGCCACCGTGTCTGGCTATGCTGTTTAGTACTATTAAGAAGGAAAAGAAGAATCCATCTAGTGAAAGCTCTTGAAATGAAGTAACAGTAATATTAGGAAATTTTAATTGCTTGTCTTATTTTGCCTGAAAAAAAATAATTAAAATGGTCAAAATACCCCTCCCCTTAAAAGAATTGGACAATTGAAGAAAAATACTTTATCTCCAATTTCCCAGAGAGAAGGTGTGTTGAGAATTACCTGGTCCTTTGTGGAAAAAGAAGACAACTTTTCACCAGCAGAGCGCTGAATCATTTTAATGTGGTATTGGATAGAAAATAAAGGGTATAGGGGATAATGTTTTAATGTTTAAATAATTCTGAAGTTTATAATGCTTAAAATTCTAAAGAATCCTATGGCAAAAAAAAAGAAGAAGAAGAAGAACCCTTCATCTGTTCTCTGTCACTTGATGAACTCAATTTTCCATCTGATTGTCTTATTTTAAGAGTAAAAAGTTTGGTGTCTCCCAGAAAATGTCATTCTGGTTCTAGTATGGTCATGAAATAGCATCCACAAAGCTGGGTCATTAGAAATATTACTCACTGCTTCAGTAACAAAAATATTAAATCTGAAAGAGATAAACTGAGTTTTGCAAGTATGTTTAGTGGGAAAGCTTGAATTGTAACTTGCTCATCATCTTGTCAGAGGACTGACTAGGTTGTCACAATCAAGATGAGGGAGTCCTGGGATTGGGGGTGAGAGGTTCCTGTACAATTGGTTAGAAGAACCTAGAGCCAAAAGACACTGTTCCCTTCAATTACCTGCCCTTCCCTTCCTGTAATCTTACTTACACACTTCTGCCTCTAGCATGTTATCACAGTGTCTTACCCTCATGTAAACATGCTTTACAAATTATTTAAAAGGCACCACCCTTGAATAATGTGCTTAGGGGCAGCCACCATCCCCACTCTCCACCCACACCCTAGTTTTGTTTCATTTCTCAATGCTCTGTTTTGTGCACTGTGACATTCGTTCTAAGATTTCTTGTTATCAGAGCTACAGTAAGCAAATTTAGGGGAACATTCCTATCTCCTAAGAAAAGAGAGCTCTGCACATAAGCCAAGGGAAACCTCTAAAGAGAGGAGATGATATATCCCATCCTCACAAAGAAATATCACAGCACTGGATTGGTAATTGTTGCCATTATTCAGGACATCAAGGGACAGGCTGGAGCATCTGTGACAAGAGTCAAGAAGGGCTAAAGTGTGATCTGGCCATGGTGAAGAAAAGAACAGCATTCCAAATGAGTAGAACACTGTGGCAAAATTCCACTTAAAGGCTGAGAAATTTTTACCTACATTCTAAGAAAGACAGTGGTAAAGGTGTATCGTTTGTTAATTAAGTATTTAGTTTCACAGATAATATAGTCTCAGGCGGACCATGAGACTATCTTGTCTTCTCTCAAATATTGGTGGCAAATATCCAACTGTTGGATATGAACTTCTCTAATCAGGCTTAATTAGAATTCCTAATGAAGATTCATTGCTTTTTTATTCACATGTAACATGTAGTTATTTCTGAAGGCTTTTGGTCAATGAAGAGGTGGCATATAAACAAAAAAGAAAATTCTGTTAAAAATTTGGGAAAAAAATCATGTCCTGGGAAAACATAAATTAGAATAGAAAGCCAAAAATGGGACGTAAGCATTTAACTATTATGACTATAATTTTCACAAAGACGATTCTTAATGGATATAGTAATAAAAAGCAAGAATTTGGAATCCAGCGTGGGAGATGGAATACTGGATCCTCCTTGTACCAGATAAGTAAACTCTGGCAAATAGCTTGACATATGTAAACTTCAGTTTTGATGATTTATTAATCTCTTATAGATTTACTGGAAAGATTAAATGAATTGTTCAAAGTGTTTCATTCAGTGCCTGGTATAGAATAATGAATTGTCTTCAAAATCAAACACAATCAAAAACTCCACTCAAGTGCCTTAAGTTTAAGAGAAGAAAATCCAAAGCTCACGTCTCCCCACTGGTAGAAGAGCTTGGCAGCATTCCACTGCAGCTTCTGGTTCCGCTTGTTGCCCACGATGGGGGACCGTCCCCGGGAAAGGCCCTTCTTGGTGATGTTCACGTGGTGCCCTTTCATCCACTCTGGCCAGTTGCCTCTGTTGCATCGATGAACAAAACGGGCACATTCCAAGAACAAGGCTGCTCGGGCCACCACAGGGGCTTCCTGAGTAGGGATGACAAGGAAATAATATGTATGGTTAAAAACCAATATCTTTAGTTGACCTTATAGAAAGAATAATGTGGGATTAATAAACAGTATCTGTATCTTGACAGTATCTCAGTGTACTTCTTAGTTTATTTTAGCTTCCATGTTTTGATTTAGCTTGGCCATATTACCCAGGTGGTGTCAGCACAGTCATTGAAAATCTTAAAAATGTAACCACAAAGGCAAATCTGGGTACTAGAAATTAGACTTTCTAAGCAGGTTTCTGTGCTTTACTCCCTGTGAGGAATTGCAAGTAATTACATGTTTCCATTTTGCATTTCAAGGGCAATTGGGATTTGAATGTAAGAGTGAGTTTTTTATGTTTTTAAATATGAAGCATTTTTAAACCTAAAATCTTTTTTTTAAACCTAAAATCTTAACATGAAGGAAACAAATATTACATTTCTAGAACTAGTCTTATTTCAATCAAGGGTGTTGTGATGTTGTACCAATGACAGTCTGTTATCTATGACCATTCATACATTTCAAGGAGGTAAAATTGCTTACTGCACATTTTGGCTAGTAAGAAAAGAAAGATTTTGTTGAGTTAGTCTTTTTTTCTTTCTTTTTCTTTTGTTATTGAAAAGGAGATCAAATTCTGTCTAATAGGCATGGTTTTGATGGAAAATGTTTGACAAAGAGGAAATTATTTTGTTGATAAATGAAAAACAGAACATTTTTTCATGAAAACAAAATTATGGCACCATCTTGTCATGTCAAGATATGGTTGAGAAAATAAGATACACTTTGTTATTGTTGTTGATACCCAGAAACTGGTGAAAATGAGATACTCTATTGAACTATTTAAAAGACTTTTTAAAATGTTAAGGGATTAAAAATGTGATGTTTCCAATAGCTTAAAAGGTCACAAGAAAACTATACATGAAGTATTATTAATGTGTATTTTGAATTGTGCCAGTTTTTAGAAATATATATCACAATATTAGCTATCAACTTGGGATTACTTAATAACCAAGGGTTACTCAGAAATGTCAGATTTTCAAATTGAAGCCACAATGTTCTTTTTTTTAAAAAAATATTTATCTATTTGTTTTAGTTATACACAATGCGTTTATTTATTTATTTATCTTTTTATGTGGTGCTGAGGATCAAACCTGGGCTGCGCACACGCTAGGTGAGCACCCCACCGCTGAGCCACAACCCCAGCCCCACAATATTCTTAACAATACATTGATCCATGAGGTTAAATAGGGGTTAATATGTAGACAGAGTCATGTAGCAGTTAACTTTTATAAATTATAATATATAACAGCCCTGTGATGTAGAAAAAAAAAAACAGTATAGTATCTTTGCTTTAAGATTTTAAAATCAAGGTATAATTTTCCCACTTTCACATAGCTAGGAAGAGGTGCAATCAGGATATTTGATGCCCAGATCTACACTAGTTCCATTTTGGTATATCCAAATTGTCTCAGTTTATACTCACATAAATCTTAGTAAAAGACGATTTTTAGAATGTAAATTGAAATTATTTTAAAATGGGACATTGGTCCCATGTGATATTATTTTTTTAAAACAAATATATGATCATATCCTTTCCCCATTCCAAGTCTATTACAGGATCCACCTCAATTATATCATGACTAAAGATGTGATTTGGTTTCTCTCTTTTCTATTCCCACCTCAAGTGCTCTAAAACCCAGTCATATCACACTAGTTGTGGTCTCCCAAATAGGACACTGAATACCTTTTTCTTATGTTGTTTCCCTGAACTTGTAGAACCTTTAAATTCCTCTTCCACTTGGAAAATTCCCACTTTTAAGATTTAGGTTAGTTACCGCCTCTGAGAAACTTTCCTTATTCCCATGCCCGTTCAGGCAGAGTTGGTTGCTTCATCGTTTTGAGTACCACAGTATTTCAAACACTAGATAATTCAAGTAAATTAGTCTGTTAAGCATTCTCTCACTGTCTATGGCTTAAATGCAGCATCAAGAATACTATAAAAAATAACTTTAGGGAGGGGCTTAATTTTACAAAACATGTTACATATTGCCATAGTACCAATGACAACCTCTGAGAAAAGGCAGATAAACACTGATGGTGAGACTCTGTCCTTAATACAAGAAGGACACAAATGACAAGAATCAATCATTACCTCTGTGGGGCCAAGACTTGAAAAGAGGTCACCGGGATAGTGAACTTGAATTACATCATAAAGCATCAAATGATTTTCTGCATTAAGCTCCTAAATATTGTGGTGCTATTCCATGTAGCCTATATCTTACTTACATATTCTTATATTAATTAGTATTTATTTTACTAAACATGTCAGATATGCTTGTCTGTGTCTGGAAAAGGCTGTAACATCTGTCTTTAAAAATGAACGCCAGTCTGAAGGGCAAGGCAAGTGATGTAATTTATTTTTAGCCTGTCACATTGTGACACATTCTCAATATTAAGCGATGTGAATTCAATGCTTAATGACAGGGAGACAGAAATAACATCGCTGGAATAGCATTGTGTCATGAACTTTGCCTCTTCAGGATTAAAAAGGGTGAAACCTATTCTAGATCAGGAGTGTGGGGTAGAGGATCTTTCCATTGCCCCTAACCATGATATGGCAGCTGAGAGGATGAAAAGTGGAAGAACCATTCAAATCGTGGTATGTGAGGCTGTTTAGGAAGCCCAAGGCATTTTATGAATGAAAAGTGATTTAAATTCTTTGCCCTCAAAAACTTCTCATGATAAAATTCAGTTGTTATCAGTATATAGTTATTGGCCCTGGGAATTCTAGTCTAAATTTGTAAATACACTTGAGAAGAATATGAAAAGGATTCCCACTAGCTATACAGCTCAATATTAAGGGGAAGGTTGTATATTCTCTGATGAATTTGACCCATGAAAAGTACCAAACCCACCGTTTGCAATCAGGAAGGATGACATGAAGTCATTCAAACATTGTCTCTTTATAATAATTCTCATGAACCTGGGGGCTGATGGCAATCTTGGAATTCCATATTCAAGATGGCAGTACATTGTACCAATTTCTGGGGTACAGTACTGTGCATATTATTGCCCAGAAAACTAAGAGAGATATTGAGGCACAGAGCCAAGGACACTACTCTGCATCCTAACAGAAGACACTTGGCAACAAGAACAGATTCACATTGCATGTGCATCAGCATTCAAAGCATTCTAGTGTGAGTGGGCCTGGGGTGATTTTTAAAAATTTTTAGTTCCTTTCGGAGTGGAGTGGAGTTTGGAAAGTACTGATTTTAGGGGGAGGGTGTTGAAATACTTTGGACAAAGGATTCTTTGTAGACACAAGGGAAAATCAGTTTTCCCTCTTCCGAGGGAGTTTACCTCTCAAGGCTCAGTGCAATCTGAAGAAACAGCAAAAAAAGGAAGACATGGCATAATGGATAAGGATGGACTCACATTATGGGCTAAACCAAGCATCATTGGAGAAAAATGAATCAGAAGAATGCTGCATGGCTGCAAAGAACCACAGAATGTCAGAGGTGCCATTATAAGTGAACAGCTAAACAAAAATGGACACCATTGACATGCCACCAAAAATGTTGCTGGTGGTCTTAAAAGAAAAATAGGTATATGAAAATGTCTCTTTCTTAACTTGTCTGCCTATATCACGTTTTTAGGCACTAATTAATGACACAGAATTGCTTCTTATCCATTCCATTATAACTTCATAGTTTAAAGAAAATCAAGAATAAACTAGGAAGGCAAAGATATTAGGTAGAACTGTATGGAATTTCCAAATACAAAGGGCAAAAGTAGTCAAACACCAGCAGTTTCACATGGTTTACCCCATCTCAGATAAGGGGTTCTCTGTAATAGTTACAGTTGTCTAGTTAAAATTACAAGAATTCATGAGAATGTCATTAATGCAGTCTGGATTTCTCTAATATTCTGCAACTAAAACACTTGGAGCACCCATCTACTTTCCTTGACTTCCTTTGCCATTTCCCCCTGAATTTTAAAGACTGTTATGTATATTGAATGTTTCCTTTATGAAAGTGAAGCAGATAATTGGGATACTAATCTAAACAGCTGTGTTTTCTTTTGCCTGGGGACCTAGAAAATATTGTTAGCAAGATACGATGGTTAATTGAAGATTATAATTGCAAAGCATTCCTCTCCCTGAGGGACTATATCAAAGCTTATTATGTGAGAAGAAACCTTGACTGATCCTGAAAACTCATATAACACTGGACAGGAACTAACTGTTTTTAAAGACTAAATATTTTATGGTTATCCCTGGGGAATTACATAATTTTTATTGCCTTACAATAAAATAAAAAGCACTTGCTGGTGCAAGATATCTGTTTATTTAAAGCCAATGGGAATAAGCAGTTATTGTGGGTCTCAGTATGTGTTCGGACCTTCTTTGCTAAAGGGCATGTGCTTCTGAGTCAGTATTTATTACTTGGCTTGTATTGAATTCTCTGCTTGACTGAGATTATTAAGTAACAGGCACATAAGCCAAGGGACTGCTCTGTCCCTGCTCATTTCTACAATAGCTGTGGGTAGACGGAAGACAGGCATTATTGTTTAGCCCATGATCTGGATGGCTAGTCATTTTAACACCTACTCAGATCATGGTTATATTTTTTTATATTTTAAAAACAAAATGAGATCTTCTATTTCTGAAATTATAATAGATTAGGTGCAAAGATACACTTCTTTTGGTTTAGAACACTTTAAAAATAATGAATAAAATATTCAAAAGAATTATTTTGTTTTTGCATTTGTTTCTAGAGTGAGATACAAGAACTTTGAAGAATAAAAATTATAAAAAAGTGGAATTGTGGGGTGAAGGTGGAGATGAGCTAGCATAGGAATTTTGCCCTAAGGGTTTCTGTTGACCATACAGAGACAAGAGCATGGGTGTTTAATGGGCTTCAAGCTAAATATCTAGGCCCAAACGGGAGATCAGGTCAGAAATTCCTGTGCAATGCTATGACATCAGGTAGGAGCCCTCTCAATAAGGATGAGAAAAATTATACCCTTCACAGAAGCTGACTTGCCTGACTAAGCTTGACTCTGGATAAAGCATAAGGGAGGAAGAGATACAGGAGGGGAAAAAAGAGGAAAAAAGTCTTTTATGGAAAACTCCTAATCAAAATCTCACATTCCCATACAAGTTTGGAATAAGAACAGGCATTACTTTCATCCTCCTCCTCCTTCCCCGACCAGTAGTTTAAAAATGATGGTGGGTTGATGATGTTCTAGATGTCTGACAAAGAAACAGAAATCCTATCTGGAGAAGTGTAGTACTTTACAGTGTTTTTCAAACCTTCATATTTGGGCATAAAGAGAAGTCACTTGGGAAGATGGACAAAAGAGATTCCTCAGCCCCATCTGCACAGACTCTGATCCAATAAATCTGTTGCAGGGACTGAAAAATTGCATTTCTAACAGGCTCACAGGTAATGCTGATGTTGCTGCTTTTAATACAGACAGTAAGGAATTCCCACAGATAAAATTCTAAGGAGCATCCTCACATTAACAAGACAAAAGAAAACAATCTACTATTAGCAAGAGTCAGGAGAAACAGAATGTGCAAAATCAAATTTACAAAGACTGCAGTGACTGGAATCTGAATGTGTTAAGTACATTTAAAAATTAATGTGGGTAACAAAAACATGCTGAATGAATTAAGATGATCAAAGTTGACCAGGTAACTTCAAAACAAAAATAAAACAGAATTTTAACAAATTAAAAAAAAGTAGTGTACTTAAAATTTAAAACTCAACAGATAGACTAAAACATAGATTAGGTCAGGTTTTTCTAAAGTCAATACTATTGATTATTTGGGTCAGGTCATTATTTTGTGTGGGTTGTATATTATGTATTGTGAGATGATTATCAGTACCTCTGGCATCTACCCACTAGATGGCAGTAGCCCTGTACAGGTTACTAGAGCCCCAAATTCCTCCAGACTGCTAAATACTGCCTGGTGGGCACACTGCCCTGGGAACCATGGGATCAGACACAGTTGAGAATAGAAAAAGTGAAATGGAAGAGATATCTGAGAAAATTACCCAGGATAGTAGTATAGAGACGGAAGAAAATATGAAAAAGAAGTTATCAAAAACAGGAGAAATTAAGATCTATCATATATTCTTAATTTCTAGAAAAGAACACACATAATATGCCAAATAGATGATTCAGAAGTCTAATGAACCTCAAATTTAAAAAAAATGCTAGAAACATTTCAGTTAAACTGTAAAATATCAGCAATAAGGAAAAGATCTTAAAGATTATTAGGGCAGGGTAGGGGGATGACCTATAAAGGAATGTTAATTAAGCCAGAAAATAATAGAATAGTATCTTTGAAGAACAGAAAGGAAATGTCAGTCTATAAATACAATTCAAGCAAAATGATCTTCAAGTTGAGATCAAAATCAAGACACATAAGAAAACCGTAGCTGAGAGAGCTATTGACAATTGATCACTAAAGACTCTTCTGAAATGAAGGAAATCCGTCTTACAGAGAATCTGGGAAGCAAGGAGAAATAGTGAACAAAATGTATATTAAATTTTTGGAATTGTTTTCCTACAAATCAGTAAAATAATATCTAATGTATGAATGTCGAAAATAATATAGAACCAAATCTTAAACACTGTTGGGGTTAGAACCCTCCTAGTTTTTGAGAGAAGAGTAGAAAAATTCATTAATTTTAGACTTCATTTAGTTAAATATGTATATAACTTCTAAAAACAAAAAGTATAATTTCAAAATTAGTAAAGAAAAATAAATTTTAAATTATTGAACCAGACCAAAACAAAAGAGATAAACCCTAACACAATCTGAAAGAAGGAATGAAATTGAAACAAGAACACAATAAAAAAATAAAAAAAACCTGATAAGTAGATAAGAGATGACAGAAGTATCTCAATATATAATAGCCATCATGATCTGTGCAAATGGACTAAATTTTATTAAAAAAAAAGGCATAAAGGCTTAAATGTATTCCTTTTTATAAGACACAAAGTATAGAAAACTTAAAAAGTAAAGAAGACATAGTAGGCCAACACTAACCTAATGAAACTGTTGTAGTTATATCAATATTAGAGGAAAATATATCTTAAGGTAGAAAGCATTGTTAGAAATAAATTGGGCCACTTGATATTGATAGAAGGTTCAAATCATCAGAAACAAGCAACACTTCTAAGTTTTCTATATAAATAAAACAAAAATGGCCATTTAGGGTTAGAGGTTTAGCTTAGTGGTAGAGTACTTGCCTAGCATGTGCAAGGTCCTGGGTTTTATCCACAGCACCAACCAAATAAATAAATAAAAAGGTCACTGCAACAAATATAAAAGAATAAATGTTTCCACCATCGCAGATTTTTTAATACAACTTAATAATTGTCAGATCAAAGACTAAAAAAAAAAAGGATGTAGAAGCTTTTAATACCCCAAATAAGAAGTTTGATTATATATGAAACATTTATATTTATATTATATTTTTATCTTTTGCTGTACCCAACTGAAAAAATATATATTCTTATCAACCACACATGAAATATTTATGAAAATTGATAATATTTTAGGTCATAAAGAAAGTCTAACACAAAGAAGTGGCCAATGTTTTAGGTGATGGATATTCCAATTACCCTGATCTCATCATTACACATTATATAATATACATGTATTAAAATATCACACTATACAATTATGATTTTTCAAATAAAAATAAATAAATTCCAAAAAATTACTATGTAAAAATGAAGTTAGAAATCAATAAGTTGATATATGACAAAAACTCTTGTAATTTATAAACTGAAGCATATACACACATCTAAATAACCCATGGTTTAAAAAAAAACCATTAAAGAAATTAGAAAGTAAATTAAAAAAAATTATAAGTGCTACCTATCAAAAAATTTGACATGCGGTTAAAGTAGTACTTAGAGAAAAATTAATAGCTAAATGCTTAATTTAGAGAAAACTAATGAGCTAAGTAATCAGCTTAATAAGTAAGAATAATACAATTAGTTCAAAGTAAGAAGAAAGAAAATTAAAATAAGAGTATAAATTAATGAATTAGGGATCAAAGATGCCACAGGGAAATCGTATAATAAAATTTGCAGATATTTGGCAAGCCTAATTGACAAAATAAAAATAATTTCAGGAATACAAATGGATAAAATAACCACAGATGCTTCAAAGATTAATAACTAATAAGAAAATGTAAAAATATAGGTGAAACTGACAAACTGCTGAAAATTTTAAATTAATTAAATTATTTTAGGAAGAAATAAAGCTTTTGAATAATCATTTCAGATCTGAATATAAGTTATTTCTAAATTTATCTGTAGACTCCATGCAATTCTGAGAATAAATCTGACAAGCTAATTATAAAATTAACATGGAAGAGCAAAGAGCCAAGAATTGCCTATGTTGTTACCTTTAAAGTTCTAACTGTAGAGTAGATATTCAGGGTACATGTGGAATGTAATAGAACAAAACTTGGAACCACACCCATGCCTGTATGAAAACCTGTCATAAGATTAAGAGGGCACTGCACTTCAGAGAAGAATGCATAAACTAGTCAATGTATTGTGCTAGGGTAATTGTTTTTCTATATAAAAAAGAAAAAAAATAAATGAATTCCTACCTCATATCATTTACATAGTACATTACAGTTAAAAACTTCAGTGTAAAAGATAAATTTTAAAATTTTTAGAGGAACATAGAAATGCTTTATTACTTTGGAATTCCCATAAAGGAAAATTTGAATGAATTAAATTAAATTAAAAATCTCTTCTTGCCGGGCGCGGTGATGCCCGCCTGTAATCCCAGCACTTGGGAGGCTGAGGCAGGAGGATCAAGAGTTCAAAGCCAGCCTCAGCCATGGCGAGGCACTTAGCAACTCAGTGAGACCCTGTTTCTAATAAAATATTTAAAAAGTGCCCCTGAGTTCCATCCCTCGTAAAAAAAAAACAAAAAAACAAAAAAAACCTTCTCTTGATTAAAATGCTTCACAAAGAACAAACAAGATGGGCTGGGGTCGTGGCTCAGTGGTAGAGCGTTCGCCTAGCATGTGCGCGGCCCAGTTCGATCCTCAGCACCACGTAAACATAAATGCACTGCATTGTGTACAACTAAAGGAAATAAATAAATAAAAAAAAAAAAAGAACAAACAAGAGAACAAGCCACAATCTGGAAGATGAAGCCATGTAAAGAACAGAAAATGAATTAGTATTGACACTTATCTATACTCTTAAAACTAACAAAAAAGACAAATAATTCTCCTTTGAAAGAATGAATTAAAGACATAAATGGACTCTTTCTTCAAAGTGAAAACAGTAATGGTAAGTACACCCATGAAAAGATGCCTCAAACTTCAGATTGAAATATAAACTAAAGTTTGTTACTTTAATCCACTAGATTGGTAAAAATAAAAATGCTGAACAATATAAATGTCAACAATAAAACAGAGCAACATGAACTTCCATTATACTGTTGGCATCTGCATGGAATTGCTGCAACTACTTTGGCATCATAGAGCAAAAGTTATGACTCAATAATTTTGCTGCTGTGTGTATTTAGGAAACTATAATGAATTAAGGCCCATGTGCAATATTTATGGATTAAGGCCAATATGCAATATTTATGGAGTTATTAAAAATGGCCAATTTTATAAAAAATAAAAATGTCCATCTAACATAGAATGGATATGTAAATTGTGACATGTTCAAATGAATACCATTCATTAGTAAAAAGTAATATACTAATACTAACTGTCTCAACAGGATCAATGCTGAACAAAAAAGAATTGAATGACTTCACATAAATTAATTTCAAAATCAGGGTAAACAAAGCAAAAAAATATAATATAGTCTCTGGATACATACTCATGTAGTAAAATACACAGAAAAGGTTAAAACAAAGTATCAAAGAGTAGTGTATTGTGGGAGGTAAGGGTTTATCATTAGGTAAGGAAATATAGGGGACTTTAAGAAAACAAAGAGTTCTATATTTTTTAAGGTATGTCACAGATATATATGACTTTAAGGTTCATAATTTAAGCTCTCTATTTTCTACCTGCATTCTACCAACTTTAATTTAAACTCTACCTATTTTGCCTACATGCCTTCTGTGCTACCTTTCATTAGTTAGATTCTTCTTAAAAATTCAATAATTTAGGAGTACTACTAGAATTAAGGGGATAATTTGGTAGTTTAGTTTTAGTTATTGTTCAGTTTTCTCTACTTTTGTGATAAAAAAGAGAACACAATACTATCTTGCTTTGATATTTCCTCTTACACATATATTTCCATCTCCTTGAAAGGAGTGATGTGTCTGGTCACCAAATAGTCTTATGATGGTCAGCCCCAGTGTGAACTAGATTTGATGCCATGAACCCTGAAGTGTGAATTACACCTATGGTAAATCTTTCTCCTGGAGACAGACCACATTACATGTCTGTCATCTGGAAGAGTCCTGATTAGGGTCTGTTTTCCTTGTATATTTATAGAAAAAACACTCCATCTCACTTATAAAAATGTCCCAGATTATATAAAATTTATACATTCACTCCTTCTAAAGCTATCTAATTATGAAGGACAAATAAATTAAGGTGAATTAATTTTCTCCATCTAAGACTAGGGAAAAGTCTAGTCCCATTGACATTTTCATACTCATGTAATTGCTGCTAAGCAAATTAAAATTATTATTAATATTACTCATGATAAGAAATTACCAAAAACTAGAAATCAGTGTATGTGTTACAAATTCATGAATAAATAATGACAGAATACTTAAATATACACAAAACAGAAGTGCCTTCATTTGAACTGTTTAGTTTTTCCTTGTATTTTTGTGCTTGTAGATTATATAAGCCTAGAGGCAAAATAAGTCCTTTTAAAAGCACCTCTTTTTAAAAAATGCCTTACTGTTGCATCTGATAATTCATGCTACAGAGAAGGATTATGAGGAAGAGTTGTGCTGGACTTAATATTAAACCAATTATCCTTGAACTTAGTAGTCATATCAATAACAATAAAATAAGTATTTAAAACAGAACCCTTCAGACTGATAAAACTTTGAGCACTGAAGTTTCTAGTATTACTTTCATCTACCAATACTTTTTAGTTTTGAAGAACATTGCAATCTTTTACAAATCACATTTAAATTCTATGATTAAGGAAATAAAAAAATGAAACTATTCAAACAAAAATTAGGTCATAATGCAAAAATTGTATTTAAGCTCACTTAAAAAATAAGAGAGACAAGACAAAATAACAAAAGAGAGGTGGGAGAAAATTTGGACTGGAATATGATGATTAACAGGACGCTTTTGGTGTTTCCCTCCCCACTTAAATTCTATTTGATGAACCAGCAGAATAGTAATTACATCTATATTATCTATGTACCTACATATTTGCATTTATACCTCATCTGCTTATCTATATATATTTCTATATTCATATCAATCTATATTACACATATATGAGTAAAACTATAAATGTACTGGAAAACCTAAAGCATACTCAGAAACTGAGGCATTCCTGAAGGACAGGAAGTAGAGGGATCAGATATTAGGGGAAATCAAAGAGGAAACAAAGTAAGAATACATTTTAGTAAGAGAATTTATAAAACTTAAAATAACCCTGAGCAATTTCTAACTCAGATCAATAGGTCCAAGCTATAGTTGTCACACCTGTGAAAATGAAGTAAGCACCTAATGCTACTTTGATTCAAGCACATAGGACATGTGGCTATATTTCCCTTTCTCTTGCTTGCTTTGTCATAATTCACCAGTGACTTGACTTGACTTTTTCATAGCTGAGAAACGAATCCCAAGTGTGCCCTCACTTAGGAATCATATCCTATCTTGATCCTTTTGCTATCATACCAACAAATAAGATAACTAACATGAAATTGCTTTATAAATTGTTAAATACAGTGAAAATGTTACTATTATTAACCTCTACCACTGCCTCCACCAACTGCCACCATCATCACCACCACCACCACTAGCATCATCATCACCTATACCTTTTATTCAGTCAGCCAGTTCTATCTGGTTTTCTCTTATTGCCTGAGAGTGGAGCTTCTTTAAACTTTGATTGTGACCTCCAGAATTTTGACCTCTGAACTACATACACTGCTTGGCCTTAACCTAGGATCAAAGACTCTCGGGTATGAAACAAACTCCTACTACCCACCCACTGCTTCAGCCTTCTGCACCTTTGCCCTCATCGAATCCAGTCTGATGGCAAAGTTCTCATTATTTCCCAAGGTAGACACTCCCGTCAGTGAACATCTACACAGATCAGAAAATACCTTGAAGCTCAGAAGACACTGCTTATAACCATCAAAATTCTCTGTACTTTTGTTTCTTACCATGAGATTTATGAGCTTGATGAGTACAAACAGGACCAAAGTAGGTTCCACAGGAAAGTGAGAAGGAGAATCTATAGGTCTAGTAACTAGTCACAGTCAGATTTTGGTGAGGTAAAACAAATTTTAAGTTTTCTGTGGCTTCTAGTTTAATCAAATGGAAGAAATCATGCTCTAGCAGGAGTACAGTGTGCCTGGAACTCCTGTATCACAGTTCTTTGAAAACTAAAGAGTATCCCAGTTGGAAACCAGATAGGTATGGAATAGTTTTGATGAAAGGGAAAAAAATCTCAACACCCAAAGGTTTGATTATCAAGCTATTTCTCAATGTTCGCTTTAAAATAATCTCTCTTCAGAAGCCAGTATTAATTCATTCTACTGGGATTATTTTTCAAATCTCTAAAGTGTGTTGTTTTCTTTGTTACAAGTCTTATGTTTCTTCTGTGCCCAGATATCTTATATAAACCCTGAAAGCTTCCCCTGTATAAAGGGATTATGAAAGGATTCCTTCTGTGTTTACATCACCAGGGAATGTTAACAAAGTAATTCCAATTACTGGATGAAAGAGTCTCTTTTTGCTAGCGTTAATACATTTATTGAGGAGGAGTTCTTAACATTTTTTGTTTTGTGGATGATTTTGGGAGGGGGGGCGTCTATGAATTTTCTGATACCATAAGCTAAATTTTGTCTCTAAGTGTGCTTTTCTCAGGAGAATATCCATAACTTTCATCCAATTCTAAAAGAATCTATGTCTCCAAATGTTAAGAATTTAACATTCTCTAAATCCACTAATTTAGAGAATGAATGTGTTGTGTGAATATTTAAAGTTGAAAATCTCTTATATTTTTCTATTATGAATTCACAATGTATTTACACACGATAAGGAATATTTTTTAAGGAATCAAATTTTTTTGAACCATTAAAAATCATTCACTATCTTTTTTATTACAGGAGGCCTTATACATTTAAGTGCATTTTCAAAGTGTCCGAGATACTCATTCTGATTTTAATTAAATATGCATGTGGTGTTGCTCAGAGCCCTGAATGGAATCAGAGGATTCTTCTCTGATCCCAGTTTTAGCATCAACTAACATATGACCTTGAGCAAATTCACCTTAACTTTTAGAGCTTTAATTCTTTCATGTGGAGGACATGTTAATGAAAAGAGCTGCTTGATAGAGTCCCTAACACTGCATGATATATATATATTTACATACAGATTTCAGCTAGACCTTTCCAGTGAGTGAATGGCAGTCTGTCAAATCTCATCAGGTGCTTATTTGATGAATAGTTGCCAAATACTATTATGTCATGATTTTCCAATTTGGTTGTTTTTCACTCAGTTTTTCAACAAATTGAAATAAAATGATTTATTGTAATATTTTCCCTAATCTTATTAGACAGTTGCCTGAGAAATTTGATGCCTTGCTTGTCTAAAAAATTTTCAAAAGTAGCTGTAACTGTAGGATAAAGACAAAGAGAGATAAGATAATATTTTTGGAGCATTTTAGCTTAAAATGTCTGTAAAGTGGCAATATACCATTGTTATTGTGTATTTAACAACAGTTCAACTAGTTTCTGTCAGCTTTATATTCTTAACCACATTCAAACTAGTGGCTATAAAATATGGGATTTGTTATTTTTGAATGCTTTAAAGCGATCTCACCTAATATTTTAGTAAGAGTCAGCATGATAGAATGCAAATTACAGGGCCTTTGAAGACAGACCTAGGTTCCAATAGGACTCTATCTTTGATGGCTTTGTAACCTTGGAGTATTAGTTGGTCTCTCTGACCTTCAATATTTTTCTTTTGGAAATATAGGAGGCATATAATAAATATTGGTCATTTATTTTATCAACCTTGGAATGCTGTGCACTAAGAAGACTGGAAAATAGATCCTTTTACAAATATAATCTTCAGTGGGAAAAGTGAAAAATAAAGTGAAGCTCTCCATCTGAGTTTTGTTACATTACCATGAACAACTAGCACTGTGCCTAGCACAGAAGACATCTGTTAATTATTATATCATGAGTATCTTACATCCACATTGACTATGGACTTTTAAAGTCTACTGCCTTTATCACTTGGTATATTTGATATGTAGAAAACTGCCCCCATCCCTGCAATAACATAGATTTCAGAATGGCTTTCTACTCAGTGAGGGGCTGGAGAGGGCTCCATTCAGCGTCATTGCTCTACTCCCACCACCCTGTAAATCCAAGGCTTCTTCTGTTCCCTGATCAAATCCTGTGCTCACACTACTGCCAACACTGTGTTGGCGTGTCTGCTATTTTATACTGTTATCAATACTTTATAACCATTGCAAACCTGACAGTTAACCATTGCAAACCTGACAGTTAATAGAATAGGGATTTATGAGCCAGGCGTGGTGGCGCATGCCTGTAATCCCAGCACTTGGGAGGCTGAGGCAGCAGGATCAAGAGTTCATAGCCAGCCTCAGCAAAGGCGATGCATTTAGCAACTCAGTGAGACCCTGTCTCTAATAAAATATAAAAAAGGGCTGGGGATGTTGCCCAGTGGTCGAGTGTCCCTGAGTTCAATCCCCGGTACCAAAAAAAAAAAAAAAGAATAGGGATTTATGAATATTGGATAAGCATTTTTAAAATCTTACTTTTCAAATCATAAATTGACAAGGCATTTCTTTAGTTCAAGTAAGATGAGGCATACTTTATTGACTTTCAGTATTTTCAGGGAACTGGTACTTATCATTTTTTTCAATGTTTAATTGTCCTATGAATTTTTATATTTATTTATTTTTATCTGCTCCTTTAGGAACACATAAAGATGTGATTAAGAACAGCCATGCATGACTCAAAGGACTGACAAGTTAGTTTTCATTCTCCCATCTAGAGAACAAAGGATCAGCTCCTCGCCTTGTCAAGTTTTCTAGCTTTAGACAAGCACCTCACTATTCTGATCACTTGCCTCAGGGAAGCCTGGAAACAGAGGTCTGTGTTCTCAACATTTTGCAGTCACCACAGCACACATCTATACACATGGAACATTTTGAACTAAAAAATAAAAAAATAAAAATAAAAAAAAGATATATACAAAGGCTAATATTCAACAATGGGAAACTGACTGGATTTCTTATACAATGGTATCTGTATTTCAGGCTTATGCGAAGCTGATACCTTCATACCTTGCTGATCCCTAGATGTCCTGAGAGCAAAAGCTGCAAATATCACCAAGAAATTTCATTCTATGGTTTGAAAGATTTTTCATAGTAAAATATGAGCGATCAGCAGTCATTTATTGGTGTTTCACAAAACCTGGAAAAGTGATCATTAATAGGCAAAGCTTAAAGTGTTTTGTTATAATAAAAATCTATTTTTTAAAGAGGAAATAAAAGAATTTTATTTCTTGATGTTCACTTGGTATTTTTGTACCCATGTTTATATAGTATAAGAAGAGTTTATAAGCCACAGAATAAAAGGAAATTGAGAGGCTAAATTCAAAATCACACTGGGCCTGGTTTACCTGACAAATATACTTTTTAAAACAAGATCCACTTTATATTTTTTAATGCTTTGTATTTGTATAATACTGTTATGGTTTGAATATGAGGTGTCCTCCCCAAAGTTCCTATTTAAGGCAGGAATGTTCAGAGATGAAATTATTAGATTATGAGAACTGTGACCTTATCAGTCCACCTAGTTTGAATGGATTAAGTGGGTGGTAATTGTAAGCAGGTGGGCATGGCTGGAAGAGATGGGTTACTGGGGTTGTGCCCTGAAAGGGTGCATCTTCCTTACAGGCCTTTCCTCTTGCTTTCTCTGCTCCCAGGCTGCCCTGGGGTGAACAGTTTTCTTTCTCTATACCTTCAGCTGTCGTGCTGCATCTCATCTCAGGCCTAGAGCAATGGAATTGGCTGATCATCGACTGAATCTCTGAGACTGTGAGCCAAAGTAAACTTCTCTTCCTCTAAGTTGTTTCTGTCAAGGTATTTTGGTCACAGTGATGAAAACCTAACTAATATAAATACTTTACAGTATTCAAAATGTTCAACAATTCATTTTAAGTGATCCTTGTTTTATATTTTCTAATTGATAAGTAACAAAACTAAGCCTTAGAGAGTTTAAAGTACTCATACAAAGAAAATACAAGACAAATAGTATAATAATAGCCTGCTTTACTGTAGTTATTGTATTTCAGGCATTGTAATGAGGACTTTCCATCTAATTTCTCATTTAACCTTCGTATCAACCCCAGGAGATAAATATAGTAGTTCTATTATTACCTTTACTCTCATTTTACAAATGTTCAGAGCAATTTTAACTCAGGTATTCTGACTTCAGATCCCTCACATAATTTTTAATTGTTTTATGATACATTCTACTTCCCAGAATATGCTTATTATGATTATTTCCCTCTTCGTTGTCTTTTCTCACTCACTATCTTTCTTTTCCCTTTTGCCATTAATCCTGAGGGGAAAAACAAAACGAAACAAAAACCCATAATTAAGAGTTGGGTTTGGCAACTCAGGTTTACCTCCATTAATAGTATTAATTGTAATGAGGGTGAGCAAAATCTTCCAACAACTTACTAGATCCAAGGCAGCTGCCAGGATGGATGCATCAGGTATTGTCCCTGGCTCACAGCAGTTTAACAGAAACTGGAAGCGTCTCATGCCTTGTCGGATTGCTCCAAGATTCACCACATTTTTGCTTTTTCCACCATCTTGGTTGGGAGAAAGATGGTCGTCAAAACTATGGCAACCTATAGGGGTTGTGCCATTGCAAAGGAATAAAAGAGAATGAATGCATCACAGATTTAAAAAGAGTTTTAGGGATGGCCTCAAAACTTCTCTCCCACTCCTCCTCCCTTCTCTGTACCTCTCAAATGCTTAGTTTCAATTCATCCTGACTTTTGGGAATCAATGATGCATGGTATATGACAATTGAGAGTTTACCTAACTACTTGAATGTAGGGTCTGATCACTCTGCTGCTGAGCATCTCTAATACTGATAAGACCTCTTGATATGTTTTAAATGATTCTTCCTGTAAGAAGCACCATTTCCCCCATGAAGGTGATGGCAGAGTTGGGCACATAGAAGATGTGCAATGAATTTGTTGGTTGTGTGAAAAACAAAAACAAAAAAACAGTTGCTCTAATCAAACAAGTATCTTCCCACAAACATAGGCAATTTGATCCCTTAAATAATTTTAGTGAATATAAAAACAAAAGCAGCTCTCTGAACGTCATCTCAATTCTAGTAAATGTTCACCAGACATGTTTTTTATTTGTTGAAAATTGTTTTTTAGATTTTAAGAAAATTGTGCTCTATATGTGTACTATGAATTGAAATGCATTCTGCTGTCATGTATATCAAATTAGAAGAATTACATAAATGTAAAATAAAAAAATGAAATTTTATTGACAATTTATCTCAACTAAATGAATTTCTAGTACTACATTTAAATTGAGGGTAGGAATGTTTGATGTTTGTTGACCCAGCTATCCCACTCTTGGGGACACAGGGACACAGCCACATCAGTGTTTATAGTAGCACAATTCACAATAGCTAGATTGTGGAACCAACCCCAATGCCCATCAGCAGATGAATGGGTAGGGAAACTTTGGTATATATACACTAATGGAACACTACTCAGCACTAAAAGAGAATAAAATCATTGCATTTGCAGGTAAATGAATGGAGTTGGAGAAAATAACGCTAAGTGAAGTTAGCCAATCCCAAAAAACCAAAGGTCGAATGATCTCTTTGTTACGAAGATACTAACTTATAAAGGCAAGGGAGTGGAGATGAGAGGAATGAAAGAACTTTAAATAGAACAAAGAGGGAAGAGGGAGGGGAGGGGTAAGGGGATAGGGGAATAATGGTAGAATGAGTTAGCCATAATTACCATAGGTACATGTATGAAGACACAATTGTTGCAAAAGTACTTTATATAAAACCAGCAACTTGAAAAATTGTGCTCTTTATATATAATATGAAATGAATTGCACTCTGCAAACATGTACAACAAATTAGAATAAAAATTTTTTAAAAATGAGGAAATTATGTGGTTAAAATAATAAATGAAAAAAGAACAATACATCTCAAATGGATCATAGGGATTGTTTATGTACCTAGATTGGGAAGGAAGGAAGGAAGGAAAGAAGGAAGGGAAGAAAGTAGGAAGGGGGGGTGGAGAGAGGACAGACTAAAAGGGAAAGATGTTCACATGGACAAGATTCTTGAAAAGTACAATGTTCTTAGATTAGCAGATAATGTTGTTTTGGTTCATTTAGAACAGCTGGAGTTACTTGTACTTAAGAGTCCAAAGGAATTATCTCACAGAATATCTTTTTTAATTTTAACCAGCCAGAGATCATAGACAAGAAGCAGTGATGTATAAACTATCTTCCTTTGCCAGTCAAAAGCACATAAATTATGCTAGCTATGAATCTCAGATATTATGCTTTTGCTTTCTAAACAAGCAGAAAGATACTGTATTTCAGGTATGTACATTGTTACTAGTAATAGGAATCAAGGGATAAATATACTTTCAGAACATAAGGAAAAATTTCCTAACAATTAAAGTTGTCTAAGTTTGAAACAGGTTGCCTTGTTAAGTTATAAACTCCCACTCAGTGGAAGTGTGCAGAGGGTGGCTGGCTACCTGTCAGGGATGTAATGAGCAGAATTCCCAAGTAAGTAGTGGGTCGATAAAAGTTCTATAACTCTAAGATTTTAATAAGGAGTAGAACAGCAAAAGAATCTCTTGTTTTATTCTTCACCAACTCAAGTGCCCAACAGGGAGTGAGGAATGTAGCAAGGCTTCTATAAATGTCTTTTCAACCAAATTGATAGAGAAGCTATACATAGTAGTAAAATACATGTATGAGAAGCAGATGAATGAAAAACCACTAGAAATAGAAAATGACCGTTTTTTAAAAAAGCAATTTCAAATAAAGAATTTCAGAAATTAAAATTGAAAATAAAATGAACCATTTCATTTAAACAAATTTTTTTGTTCTACATGATGAAAGCTGAATGGAATTCTTAGGCTGCATGACATTTACCAAGACGCTTGAAGAAATTCTCCTCCTCTTCTCTTCCATTTTCCATTCCACTCCCTGGCCCACTTTCTGAAAGCTTTACAGCACTGGTGAATTTGACCTAAGAAAAGGAAAGTAATCCAATAACCAAATTCATTGGCAAAGCTCTAGGTTAAACTAATCCTTGAGTTTAAAAATCTTTTGTTTAGAATATGAAGATTGCTTCCTTCTCTGACTTCCATGTCTAGTTTTGTCACTCTAGTTTTTTCCTATATGCCAAAAATGATATCACCGAAACTGCCTGTGGAAGGGAGATTCCTGGTCACAGATTGAAAGCTGAATAATCAGACGCGCCCCGAAAATAACCTAGTTGGGGGCTGGGGTTATAGCTCAGTGCGCTTGCCTCGCATATGTGAAGCACTGGGTTTGATCCTCAGCACCACATAAAAATAAATAAAATAAGTAAAGATATAAAAAAAAGAAAATAACTTAGTAAACACCTCAGATACTCTTATAATTAAATTCCTATGAAGTAAAAATTCAAATTCATGAACAGTAACACAAATTCGTCTTTTACAAATACCACCAGAGTAGAAAATCAGACCAAAGTGAAAAATAGTCAAATAAAATCTCCAAAATTTAAAATAAATTTCTAGAGTTCACTCTAATGAACATACAATATATTTCTCTTTCTAAGCATTAAAATGTGTTCTTGATCTTGTCTGTAAATCTGAGTTCTCAAAATTTTGAACCTAGAAAAAAAGCTGTGGGCCATACAGACTCTCAAATAGTTGGCCATACTTTTTCTTAGCAAAAAATGTGTAAAATAAGAAATGTAAATGTATTTCCTAAATGTTCTGTAACCTTGCTATATTCTTTTAATAATTACAATATATTACTTCTAAAACACTAAATAGAAGAAACTGGTTTTAATGAGATTTTAAAAAGAAAGAATGTAAGCAAATAATTGGTAAATAAGGAAAGGTAACTCATATACTGAAAAGCAGGTGTATAAGGGTCTTGGTCATGAATGATCCACAGGGAAGACTCTCCTAAAAATAAATTTCACTGACAGTCATTCCAAGTCAAAAGCTACTATAATGTGCAACAGTAGTATGAAGAAGCACTTAGTGAGAAAAGGCATCCTGGCTATCTTTTGCAACAGAGAGAATGGTCAAGATGGTCCCAAAGGTAGTGGAAAGGGAATGAATGGTGTGCATGTGTGTGTACTTGATATGTGCCAGGAATTACTGTTGAATTACTGCCTCCCTGGAAATGAGCTTGGGATACCAACAATTTCACATGTGTTTAAATTTAAAACAGCTGGGATAATGTGCCTATCTGCATCTCTATGTCTGCATTATAATTTTACATAATTTTTGCTGCACTTTCCCTTTTTCCCCTTCCTATGATAGTCTACTACTTAAACATTTAAATTTTCATTGCTTGTCAAAATTCCCAAAATTTATTCAAGAGTCCCTTCAACTCTTCCTTCTTTGGCTCCTCCAGGTGTTTAGCATTCTTAGCCCTGACATTTTTCTATCTTTTTTGTGACTCCAATTTTCACTTACACAGTAATGTCCTGTTTACCTTGGAGCTTTGCCTGATGAAAGACAGGCGGTCCACAGAGCTGATGTCCAGGAGGTCCTCCACACCATCTGCCAGGCCCGAGAGGGAGGATCGTTTCAGCCAGTTTCCTATTTAATATTTTTTTTAAGAAAATATTAGACTGTTACAGCATTTGCTCTCAAATGGATTAAACTGAAATGCCAGCATGTGCTCAATAAGCAATGAAAGTTACATGGCTTTGATATAAATAGAAGCAAAAGAAGTTGTTTTCCAGTGTGTATGTGCTTTGAATCAAAATGTTCAGTGTTGGACTATAAAATTACATAAGCAGGCAAGACCAGGACAAAAAGAACCTGGTCCTCTCCAGTGAATGAAATCATAATCCATCTACTTGTCCCTGATAAATTTCATATCTCCTTTAAAGCCTATACATTTTACTTTCTAAATACCTCTCCAATCTGCCCACTTCTCTCTGTCTACTTAGTCACCCAGCCCAAGTGTCCATTTACTTACACCTAGACTACTGGGCAGCTCTCCATCTGGTCTCTTCTAATGTTCCCTCCAGGATGATTTCCATGCTGTGATCTTTTTAGAAAATGTTTATATGCTTGTGTTACTGTCTTGCTCAACAACCCACTTTGATTATCCAGACTACAGGATAAAGAGCCAACCTAACCTGCAAGGTGCCATGTCCCCTGGCCCCATTCT
This sequence comes from Tamias sibiricus, assembly GCA_025594165.1. Classification (NCBI taxonomy): domain Eukaryota; kingdom Metazoa; phylum Chordata; class Mammalia; order Rodentia; family Sciuridae; genus Tamias; species Tamias sibiricus. The sequence continues at coordinate 84,970,552 of CM046660.1, forward strand.
GAGGCAGCCACTCTTTCCTTGTTTCAGTTTTTCAATTCCCTTCATTCTATTATCTTTGCATGTACTATCACCTGGAGTGCTCTCCTTCTTCTTTAAGTCTTCTATAGATCTTGATGTCACTGCCACTAGGAAGTCTTCCCTGACTTCCACCTCCTCTCTCCATTTAGGTCAGGTCTCATTGCTGCAGGCTTTCATAATGCCATGCATATTTTCTTCACAAAATTCATAGTTTGCAGCTATACTTAGTTGCATTATTATCTGCTTTAGTGACAGTGGCTCCTGCTTGATTGCAAGTTTAGCAGTCAGAGGGGTGTGTGTTTTGCTTACTATCTAGTCTCTGATACCTAGTATAGTGTTTGCACTCAGTATAGGCACATAGTAGGGGCTTGAAAAATAACTGCAGAAACAGAACAGTGAATGAGCAAATGAGTAGATGAAGCAGTAAGCCTGGGCCTCAGAAGCTGAAACCTTTCCTTTTCTGTACCCCACCATGCACTGCTCTGTTTTGATGATGAGTTGATTTGATGACATGGCAGGTAACAAGAGAATTCATAAGTAAATACAGACATACTTTTACCTATGGGGAGTTTAAGCTTCTTCCGGAGGGAAATTCTGCGGGACCGTGAGCGGGCACGCCGGTCAGAGGTGTTCCCTGAATGGGCAGTGGTGCATTCCGAGGTGTCCTGCTCAGATTGACTGCTGGTGTCGCTTGCTGCACTCTGAGATTTGAACATCTTGCGCCAGAAATCTTTCCGCCCTAGGTTGCCCCCTTGCATTTGTTCATCGCTGTAAGCAAGAAGAGGATAGGGTTAAATGCCCAACAGCGCATGTGAAATTCTCCTAAATTTCTCTCAACCTCTTGCTGATGATATTTAGGCAAATTATGCAGAAAGATCTTTGATGAGCTGAATGTGGGAAGAGTGGGAGTCAGAATGGGAGGAGGCCCAAGGTTGACTCTGAGCTCTTCTAGAAAACACTCATGTCTCAGCTATCGGGTGGAGGTGGTCATTTTCTTCTAACCTTAATAAAAAAGACTAAATATTATTGCAGGTATTCACCTGCAGTGTGAGTCATAATAGCAGAAGCACTTAAAATGTCAGTAAACATTTAGCTTTTTAAAAACTCCCTGGGGCTTCTGCAGTGTTGTTCCTCACTCCCCAACCATTATACCTGACATTAGTTGAACTCACAAAACATATTTAAATGATTGAGTGAACAAATGAAGAAAGTGTGATCACCAGACCCAGGGGATACATCATCCTACAACCAATAAGTCAAAAAGGCTTAGGTGGAGTTTAAAAGTAAAAAATAAGTTCAACTCAGTAGGACAAATGGAAACACCTGCAAGGAGACTTTTGACTGGGACAAGTGGCCAATAATATGCAGAGTTTAATCTCAGCAGGAATAATAATAATAATAATAAAGCCAGCTGAGATGAAATTCCTATTTTCACTCACCAAATTGGCATAGAATAGGGATAAGGGAGAGAAAGCCATGGTTACTATCATACTGCCAGTGGCGAGGTAAGAATGGCTACATGTGTCTGGAAGATAACTTGGTAATATGCTTTTCAAAGCCTATATCCACACCCTTGACAGAGAAATTCAGTTTCCAGGAAGTAATCTCAAGGAAATGACGGAACAGCATACTTAATTGCAGATACAAGAAGGTATTGGTCAACATTAAAAAATTGGAAACAATTTAAATGATTAGCTCTAGAGAAATAGTTGAACAAATTATGAGACTTCCATATGGTGATATTCTCTCTAGTCATTTAAAATCTTAATTTAGAAGGCTACTGCTATTGGCAATGTTCATGATACATTGTGAAGTTCAAAGGCAGTTACTGAACAGCTTCTCCATAATAATATCATCATAATGTAATATTATGATTTTGAATTTAACAAACTAGGACAATGTATTCATTACCATTAAAGTTATTTTTATACATAATTCCTTAATAAATTAATTAAAATTATTTTTATTTTCTCCAAAGATTGTTTTTCTAATTATTATAACCACAAAGCTGCTTCATTCAAAAATTAATATATTATAACTGATAAATAAAAACATAAAATTGTACATAAAAAAATAAACAGAATAATACACATCTGGGTATGAGTTTCTGTGTAAGCATATTCAAAAACATACCCAATATAATACACCAAAAATTTAGCCATCTTTAGTTGGTGGTATTTTGATCTTTAAACTATTTTTTCTTTTTTTAATATTTATTTTTTAGTTATGGGTGGACACAATATCTTTATTTTATTTTATGTGGTGCTAAGGATTGAATCCAGTGCCTCACACATGCAAGGTGAGCACTTTACCTCTGAGCCACAACCCCAGCCCTTAAACTACTTTTTCTTGATTTTTTTTTTTTTTTTTTTTTGTGTGTGTTTTCCACACCTGTTATCATGAGCAGCATATATTACTTTAATAGTCTGGAAAGAAAAGGTTATAGAAAAATGCTAATAACATGATGAAATTTATTTATGGTGTTTTAATGATGATTTGCTTATAAGCTTTGGGGCCAAATCCCAAATTGACCTCAAATTTGACAATATTGTAAAGCAGTCATTTTCTGGAGCTATTTACATGGAAATCCAGATTTTATCTTTCCACATGTCATCAGCATTCTAAATACTTTTTAATTCTTATTCTAAACTATGATATTGTGTTTATCAAATATAGTATGCATTTAAACCAGCTTTCTAGAATTGTCTTCTTGGCTACTGCTGTGTTTTGGACACAGTGATGAGTGTGTCTAAGTGATGTTCTCCTGAACATCCAGGGACACTGTCATTTGTCAATTTTCTCAAGAAAATGCTACATCGCCTTTGTTCGATGGGTGCAGAAAAATAGGCACATAAAATCCACTTTTAGGACTACTCAGTTAATGAGACTAGTATTTAAGAAAGAAGAAGAGACAGGACAAGAAAGATTGGTAAGAAAAGAGAAACAGAGGATGAGAAGGAGCCAGGATCATCTAGAGTAAGCTCTCACCTTTTTCCCAGATAAACAGAGGATATCTGGCATGCTCACTCCTGGGCTACCTGGGGTCATGGACAAGTTCCACACTTAATATTTTATGACATTCCTCCAAAGTGAAATGTTTATGTAGAGGCATATTAAAACATGTGTCTTCATTCAAGGAGAAAGAACAGACATGTTTTAAATGCCGAGAAATTGGGCGGTATTTACAAAGGAACACTGAACAAAAAGAATATTTTGGAATCTAAAAACTGTAATCACATCTAAAGGTTATTTTAAAATCCAATTTACCTTTTAGATCATTCTCATTGATCAGATTAGCTCAATAGTTGCAGGTGTTATTTGGGGACAAAAATCTTCTGTCCTTTATTGGGCAGATTTTCTGTGGATAAAGACTATAAACTAGTCTTGTGGATTAATCATGGAAAATCTCATTCATATTCATTTTTTTCCCCTGCCAGAGCTCATATTTGGATTTTTACCATGTCCTTGAGGGTTTTCTTTAAAAAGAAACTAAAACTTAATTTTGAAGAAGGAAATTAAGAGATCAAAATCTTAATGATAATATGATGAATTCTGCCCTTTCATTGATCAATTCAATCATTCATTCTTAAAATATATATTAAGTGCCTATCATGGGCCAAGTTCCATCTTGGTTTTGGGGTTACAATGGTAAGTAATAATTCACATGGTCCCTGGACCTGTGGATTTGATCTACCTTCTCCTTAAGTTTATCTACCCAACAGGGGCAGTCTCTAAAATTTTGAAGTGGTACAACAACTGTGCAGACTTTGGTACTTGAAGATTTTATTTGCTCTTTAGAGATTACTAAATTCCTATTTGATGGTTATTTGTTTCTTACCTTTGATTTACTTTACTGTGGAGAAAGGATAACATAATACCTAGAATATTCTGCAGAATTACTGGAAAAACAACTATTGAATACTGAACAAGGGTTAGAGAAACAAAATGATGTACATAAAATGATGTACATTTTAAAAATATTCATCACTCCAGTTGTGGGTAAATAAAGAAGAATGAATATACATGAGTCTTGCATAGAAGTTGGCTATATAATCAATGTTTACAGTAACCCTTACATTTCCTGGTGGTATTAATTTAAAGATGCTTTTGTTTTTGCCATTATGAAAAGCGGAGAGCAGCTGATATTGGAATGAATCTTGGGGGAGGACCTCAGTGCAGTGGAGTAGAACCTATATTTCAGATAAAACTGAGCAAAAGCTTTGTTGAGCACATTGACAGCCACTCATCCATTAAAAAAAAAATGCAAGTGATTTTAAGCACAAAAGTGTATGACACTGTCATCCCACTTGATATACATGCTATTTTAAAAGATGTATCAGTAGCAGTGTGCATGAAAGGCAGAAGTGGGAAGAACGAGATGGAAAAGGCAATTAATTAGGGAGGCTTTCTGTAGGCAACAAGCCTGGTTATTTGACCTCACCTGGAGAAATTAGTAACATTGGGAATAAAAAGTGTAGGGCAGAAACAAGGCCAGTTTCAAAGGAAATGAAAAACAAACTAACAACCCCCCAAAAAACAACAAACCAAACAGCACTTTAGAAAACAGAATTTCTTCCAGTGTGAAGTGCCTAGACCTCGGCACTGGGGATGATAACAATGCTACTTACTGCTCTGGAGTCTGTGAAGGGCGACCAGACATGAAACTGCGACATTCCTCAGGGGCCGAAGACACCTGGCCCTTATCCACAACGCTTCCTGCCTCTGACCTATGTGAATAGCACATTTCACTAATCACAACAGAGCAAGACACCACCTCTTAATGAAGCAAAACATCTGTTGTAAGTATGCTATATGGCTTGTCACCATGAGTTTGTGTTATATAGAATTTATGACCTCATACTGCCTTATTCCTTACAATACCACTATTACTGCAAATGGTCATTAACTGACAGCAGGATTTTAAGTTTAGTAGTTTCTTTTAATCTTTGTAAGTGGTATTTAGTATATAATAGGCATAAAACAAATGTATGTTTACTCGTAGAATAAACTACATAGGGATGCATAGCAATATGACTTTTGCCACATTTAGAGTATCACTTACTGATATGGTGATAAAGTCTCAGTAATCACTTTTCCTTTCTAGACATGTAGAAAAATCTAAAACATACATAATTATTTCACCATATAGTGAAAAGTTATGCAGTGAAGTTCAAGTATATGAAAGTTTAGAAACAAGTGAACTCTGATTCTCATAGAGGTGGTAATTTATTTAATAGTAACTCATTCCTTTTATAAGACACATCTCAACCACATCAGTGATAGAACTTATTACCACCCCTGCACTGAAGACCTACCACATCCAGAGCATGTGGACAGAACAACTGAAGACAGTATTCTACTGACACAAACGAACAGAGAGCTCCAGCTGCTAACCTTTTACTGCCTACAGGCTTAGGTTCCTGTTCATTCTCTTCCACTTTTTTCCCTGGTGCTAACTTCTCAGCACTGTCAAGCAAAGCACTAAGAGCCACTCTCCTGAAGACATTCCCATGAGCTTCTTTGATGAACTGGACTAGCTGACGGATGTCACAATACAACCCCTGTTTGAAAACAAGAAGAAAGTTTGGGGAAAGACAGTGGTATGATTAGTTTTCATAGGAAGAGAGGGAGAAGGCAATTCCTTAGGTTTAGACAAACACTGGCATGATAAAGAAAGAAAATTACCACTGTTGAATCTTACAGTATATTCCCGCAATGTTGCTCCTTTAGAACATTATCAACGACCTTGCCAGTCATTCTTAGCATGAAAAAGCATGGCTACTAAGCAAGATGCATATTCAGGAGGCTGGCTGCATTATTAGAAAAACATCAATCTATATTTTTAGTCATTGGATTTATAAACTTTTTGTCTCTCAATTTTAAAGAGATCCTAAGAGATCCCTGCAAATAAAAAGGTAGTCATAATTTGTTTAAACTAGAGATTTCAGTCCCTGCTCCGCTTCTCCAAATTTTCTGATTATGACAAAATATTAAGTTCTCTAGATACTTCTAACAAAGCCTGATTAACCAAAGGATGGTAAATTGTGTTGGACACATTAATCAAATAATATGTGTGTTGTAGCCACTTTGAATGTGAACTTGACTCTGAATTTAACACTGTGCAGGTCTATTAAAACTCAAAATATTAATAAACATATACAAGATTTTTCTTAAGATATTAAGCTTTGCACCACTCAGCATTTCCTACCTCTCTCTTCCTTTTTTAAAAAGGTAGTTACTGTATTCTTTGCTTTAAGGAAAGCTCATGGGAAAGCAGATTGCAGAGGTGTTAAAAAAAAAAAAAACTACTTTGATTGCTTTTGCTTTTATAAACCTAACACCAGTGGGAAATTTATACCTGTGAATTTTAAGAATGCAGAATGCAGGAACCTTGAGGATAACAGAAAGAGAGTGTATCCTTGGGGCTTGTATCCTGGATATCAGGGCCCTATGCCCCTCTGCTCTTCAGTAGCTCCTTTATGGAAGAGGCAAGACCCCAAAAAAGAAAGAATTCCAAACAACAGACAATGCACAAATCCAAGCATGCAGCAGAGAGCACCATGTGAAATAACAGCTGTAGACTAATGATTGAGACCTGGGTAGCCTCTTCAGGCCCTAGGAGCTACCTAAGACCGAGATCTTTATACCACTCTATGAAGTGGGGAAACTCAAGAATGACTGATGTTTGACTTCCTATCATCCTAGTGAGATAGAAATTCATGATTTAAAGAAATGATTTAAAGAAAATTAAGAAATAAATATTTCTTCTATATGTAAAATTGTGGGAAAAGATTTATAAGCACTCACACATAGTATAAGCAGATTGTTACATTACTCTTTTCCATGAACAAAATGAATGTAAACATGGCTGTCATGTTGAAATCATGGTCCAAGAACCTTGTTGGGTTGACTTTGACCATCAGCAAAAGTTAATTCCCTTTGATCTGGAGTTTTGCTCTGTTTGCCTGAAGTCAATCACTTGAATAGTTTAGAAGTGCTGAAAATAATGCCCTTGATTTAGCTAGATTAGCAGATAGTGTCTGTATGTGCAAGTAGCCAATTTCTGCATAGGGGTCATAGTATCTAGCAGATTAATAAGATGGAGACATGCTCCTTTGTGTCCCAAAGAGACCTGAATTCACCTATTCATATCAGATTTGTCAGCCTTAATAGACATTTACTATCCCAAGCCACATTCTCCTTGGGAGCAGTCAAATACTAACCTTTTATAGCCTGGTTCTCCTCCTCTCTACACTACTTAAGTGGTTTAATTAACACTGTCCTTTAGGGAGAGTATCTAAAAGATCACAGGGCTCAATTAAAAAAAAAAAAAATCCCAACTTCAGCAGCATGTTTGCATTAATTTTTAAAGTAAGTATGCTTTCAAGTAATGCTTGATATATCATCCTTTAATATTTCATGAACCAATAAACTGTGCTCTTGCACCTTCTTTTGAAGGGCTCAAAACACCTTGCAACAATTTCACCAGACACTACAACCTTTGAGCTGAACAATGAAGATACGTCAATCTGCAGATGAGATAATAAGATAATGAGGAGCTGAGCATGGACAAGGCTCCACTGTGAGTTACTGGTAACATTCAAGGAAATGATATCTCAGCATTAAGACTTCAACTTCTCTTCCTCATGGCCACCATGTGAGCCATTTTCTCAGAGCAGAGGCTGAGAGCTCCGTGGGAAAGAGAGGAGAGCTTCTCACCAGATTCTCAGGACTGTGCAGTTCATGTGTGGTGGAGGCGCAGCGTGTGATGAGGGATTTAAACATGGCACTGACGATAATGCCTTCCACGTTTTGGGCGGAGGATTTGTTGTCCACTGTGGTGAAGTTATTTCCAAAGCCAGCCTTGTCTGGAAGGCAAAGGCACAAGTTAAAGGCAATGTTTCCACGAAGCTCCACAATTGAGAGGGGAAAGGAAATACTCAACACCCAGGAAATAGAGAAGGGCTGTACAAAATCCAGACACTAAGCATTAAAGCTACTTCTGGTTTAATAATCTCTGTGCAAACTTGGAAATAAAAGAATCAGAACCCCCTTTACATTCTTTCTATGACATGTACAACTGCATTTGTGAAGTATTTTGATTAATTTTTAAAAAAGTGATTGCTTATTTAAAACTGATTCCAGACCTGAAGTCCATAATTAATTCCCTTTTCTTTGCTGTGTTCCTTTATAGAACACTAAAGTCTGGGATACAACTAGTAAAAGTGCTTCTAAATCCATCAAATATGTCTTAATTCTAAATTAATCAACAAATATTTATATATAATATGAGCAATTGTAGCCTATACTAAGGTATTATTTCTACCCAGACTGTAATCAAAATGTGTATTTTACTCAACTTTGGCACCACGCATAACATCATGCATAACTTTCAGTTCATTAGTGCATTTGTATTCAAATGGTAGTGGAGATATTCAGTTTATCATGAATGCAACTGGAATTCATCGATTTCCCCCTTTAATTTAGATCTCTACATTGAAGTTTTCTTAAAATCATGAAGCTATAAAATAGGTTGTAGGTCTATGTATGGATCCATTTGCTTGTTTTTTAAAAAGGAAGCTTATATGTATGTGTATATGTGTATGTCAAAATTGCGCTATTACTGTATTTACTATGACCACGTTTTTGGTTTTTTATTTTTCCTGTTTTATTTTGTGGAAAATTGCCAAGCACTGTGTCTGTCATACAACAGGTATTCATTTCATATTTGTTGAACTACCACATAGGTTCCCTGTCTCTTGATTGCTGCCTCAGTTGCTATAAAAGAGCAGGTCATATGAGACATAGGATTATGAAGAGTGGTAGTATAAAGGTGGCTAAGGTGAGGATGCCACAAGCTTTAGCAAACTCCTGCTCACTGAGGTGAGTTATCCTCTGAGATTAAAATCTGTCATTAAAGACGATATGCAAGCTTCTCTTGTTTATACTCTCTCTCTCTCTCTCTCTCACACACACACACACACACACACACGTGCATGCACATGTATCTTTTTTCCTCTTAATCTTATCCCCACAAATTTAGTGTGCCCCTGAAACACTACCTGCTTCATCTTGCAGCGATTTCTCCTAGAACTCAGGTGCAGCTTTACTTACTGTCAGTGACCGGCTCCATACAAAATCCTAGCAAAGCATGCAAGAAGTCCACTACATTATTCAGAGAGTCCTTGTTCACATAGTCTCTCATGGTTTGTCGGAACTGCATCTTATCTAGCTTGTATAGCTTAGTGAGGCAGTGCTGGGCCTGCAATGAAGGAAGAGAAGTGAAAAAGTCACAAGTACCAGCTTAAGCTACAGATGTCGTTCGTTAATCTGAGACAGAAGCCTTCAGAAGGCAAAGACTTCCATCCATTCCTACTTGCTAGTGCCAGCCAACCCTGCTGGCTCCTCCTGTCTGAGTAAGAAGTGGGCAGAGACAGACTGGGAAGTCCAAGAGGAAAAACCCAAAGCTAAAGTCTAATGCTGATCCCAGGGGACGTTCAGTATTTACACCAAGATCAAGGCTTTAAGACTTTAATGAAAATAACTCGAAGTGTAAAATTTAGGTAAGTGATGAATTAACAATGCCCACTTAGAAAAACTCAAAGTCTTTATGCAATGGGAGGAAGCATGCTACTGCCAATGACCAACAACATTGAAATTAAGTAGATTTAATAGCGGGAGTGAGGCAAGAGGAGTAAGAAGTGGGTGTCTGGTTGCTCCTATGTGGCCTAGAGGAAAAAATACTTGAAACACATAACACTTGAAAATAAAATCCAAGTTGTTTATTTATGTGTCTCCATTTGAATGTGAAAGTATGGTATTTCAATAGAAGTTGACCTCATAGATGGGAAAACAAGTGACAACTGACGAGGTCCTGCTATTCACAATAGCTGTGTGTTTCTTAGGTCCAGCAAATAATTTTGCCACCTGGTAAAGGAAAAGGGAACAATTCTCAGCATTAGAACCAAAGAAGACACAATCACTGACTGCTGAAGGTCAGCAGACAGAATGATCTGATATTGCCTGGGAGCATTAGGAATTCAGAAGAAAACTCCTATCCAAAAGAAAAATCCTATTTGTGAGGAGCTTTGCTACTTAAAAAGCATTTCTTGTATGTAAGTGCATCAATTTGGCTTTCACTCCATCTCTGTGATTCACCAAGTATCTCTTTATTAGAGTTGAAACACAAAGAATCAAGGACTTAATCTAAGTTGACACTCCAAGTTCTATAGCAGAGTCAAAACTGGAAGTCAGGGTCATCATGCCTACTAATAGTTATTTCTCCCGTGATACAGTACTCTCATTAATAGTGATGTTTTTGAGGAAATATATTTAGATACCACCCACTTCCAAAAAGGATTTAAGAAGATCGATAATAGAAATGAAATTAGTATGTTGAAGAAGATTTCATCTGAACAAAAGAGATACAAGAATGTTCACAGCAATGGAATGAAATGGGAAAATGGCAGAAATCTTTAGGATGAGGGAAAAGAGCTAAGGATCTAGAAGGAAGGGGCAGCTGGGGGAGGACTGCCTTAATTGAGGATGGAGAATTTTACACAATCAGGTATAGGAATGGAAGTTAGATTAGGGAGCCAATTACTGAGAATCAGGATCTCGCTGGTAGTTTCTTCATGGTAACCCAGAAGAAATCTTAAATCACATTACCATTTTGACAAATCAAGGCCCAGGGAAAGATATTTGAAAAATTTGAGAGGAAAAAACAGAGTGCAAAAGAATGAAACTTGGATTTAGCTACAGACTTCTTGGTATAACCTTGTTATAATCTCTCCATCTGTATCATAGTCAGATGGTTTGGTATTTTTTTCATCCTTTCTTTACACTGTCCTAGAAGATTTGAAATTAGGTCTTTTTATTCCCAAAGAGTTTATTAGTTGCCAGATCTCAAATAGGCTCATTTATTTTTAGTTTATTTTATTTATATAAAATACACGCTACTTGTTATAAAATGAAGTTTACAAAGCACTTAGGTAAAATGTTCTTCATGAAGAATTTAATTATCATTCCTTAAAAAATTCAAGAAGCTCTTCATTATATTAATTACAAAGTGCTTTTTAAAATCCTGGATTGGAAAATCCTGAAGTCCAAGTATTTCCTATTCTCTATAAAACACACCCAAAAGGCATAATTTCAAATCTACTGTTTGGTGGCCCTTAGACTGTCTATATGGTCTTCCTGAGTTCAGTGGGAAGTTAAAGCAAGAATAAGATTCCCAAGCCTTACATATTTTGATTGTGAATGAATAGGCTAAATTTCTTCAAATGATGTAAAACTGTTAAAGAATGAATTCCTTTCAATAACTTGGGACTACCAGGAATGATTAGATTAATAATCTAAGAGGTATTGAGGGATCATGTGATGGAATTGCTATGCACTTCAATAAATATCGTTACAATAGTCTTCTGTTTCTAAAAATGAAAAAAACCCACAAAAAAAAACAAACAAAGGGAAAAAAAACTATAGAGTATCTGACCTGAGCAATATGACCTGAGAAAAAGTGAGGAGAAATATTCTTAACTTTTTTAAAAGTTAGGTAACTTCTCAGTAAGGACCTTGGGGTGGGGGGGAAGTAACAGCTGGAAATCCAATGGTAGAGAAATTTAGAAATATCTGACTTCTTGAACCACATATTTCCCAGGGAAATTTTCTCAAATTCTATCTTTTGGACAATGTGTTTACTGAACATGGGTAAGCACATATGATCTCTATAATGAGTATAGAATAGATCTACAAAATAATGGAAGAATCGCCCCATAAATCAAGTTGAGAAGCCAGGTAGGGAACAGTCTGAATGCCTCACAGGAGCATTCAATACCTGGGGAGAGAAAAGCATGGTGGACAAGAAGTAACAAAGGCTTCTTTTCTGATCCAGTTAGTCCTGCTTTCTGTTAATCCAGAGAGACAGGATACAGTTGTCCAAGCCAGTTTATACTAGAGTATGACACTTACTATGTTTTAGCATTTAATTTAATGAAATTGGTCTTAGTATGAGGAGTAATGTGGTTTATTTAACCCCGAAGGCTTTTATTCATGCTATGATAGAATTAAAAATCAAAGACTAAAGAATCACATACATATGTGCAAAGATGGAGGCAATGTAAGCTTTCTGTTAATTTACTAGTTATTATTTTAATTTTTTTTCTCACTTTTAACCTCAAAAATCCAGATCTTGGTCAAGATGTTCATGTTTCAAATTAATTACTTTGACTGTTACTGTCATATACACATTAAACTGAAATAAAACAGCATGACAGAATATAAAAAAAAATAGATGGATAGATAAATGATAGAAGATACATTAAGCAAGAATTCAGCATGCCAGTACTATGTGAACACCTCATGACAAAATCTAACGCAAAGGAACATTGGTCCAGCATTAGATTTTGACATGATCCTAAAACTCTGCCAAGATATGCCAAAGGGTTTTCTGCACTCAGATTTGCATCAAATCTTTTTGTCTTTCTTTTTTGTGAAAAGAATATTTTCTTAGAATTTCAATTTACATCTGAGGCAACTGCCCCAGCTCAGGCTTGCTGTGAAGGTGGATCTTTGGTCAAGTCAGAAGGGACAAGGCACAGTCAGCAGAGCTCATTGAAAATAAGCTGTAATGTTCCATTACACAATTACAAGTTGCAAGCCCAAGGGCAGAGTTTCAAGTTTCACACAGTTCAAAGGGAAATGATCTCAAATATGTAGAAGTTGAGGTTCATTCTTAAGCAAAGCAGCCAGAAAATAACTGGATGCTTTTACAGTCCTGTTTTGTCCCAATAAGGGCCATTTTCCATATCTAAGTAAGAACAACAAACTGAGTCCTCAACTTTGACTCCTTTCTCTAATATGAAATATGCTTTAATAGTAGCCAGACAGATGATTGAAAATCATTTGTCACAGGTCATCAGAAGCTTGCTAAATGTATTCTTCTGTGCAAAGTTCTTCCAAACACATTCCAATCATACCCTTTCACCAACTGGTTTGTTGGTCTGCTCTAGGCAGGAGGCAGAAGTGTTTTCCCAATTAAACTTTCCTAAGCCAGTTTTAGTTGTCTTGAGATATCTTGTGGGATTTCTCCCACCCCAAGATACCATTAAAATACCCTGTAAAATACAATATTTTTCAGGGAACACTGACCCTCATTGTCAAAGGACTCATTCCTCAACTGGAGGGAGGGAAAAGGGAGAGGAAATGGAATCTACTTTAATTCTCTTACATTCTCTCGGAATACCTGGTGTCTCAGACGATCTCCGGAGATCCCTCGGTGTCCTTCTCCGCAACCATAGGCACATCCCAAAGACTTCACTATTTTGATGAGCATGGTGAGAGCAAGCCTATGGTTGCTTACAGGTGTACTTTCATCCTGGTACCCATGATCAAGAAACAAAAAGAAGTCTATATACTTTTCCACTGAAACACTATTGCTACGAAGATTCTATTTTACAATTAAATAAAGTTTGTATGTTTTACAATAAGCACCTACAATTTGGGAAATAGAACTTTCAAGGGTTCAACAAACAAACTCACTTTCCTAAAATCTATTTCATGAATTAAAAGAAAATAATTTATGCATTTTGAATATCCTCTGGTGCTAGAACACGAACATAGACCTTTTTCTTGGAAGATATCCTTCATACCCTTGACAGCCTATTGGAACAGCTACAGAGAGAGAGAGAGAGAGAGAGAGAGAGAGAGAGAGAGAGAGAGAGACAGACAGACAGTGGGACCATCAGCAATGAAGGCCAATTTTCTTAGAAACTACCCTCATGAGCAGTCTTCTGATAATACCACCAGGTAAGAATTACTGATGAATTTCTGCAACTGGTCAAAGTCTAGAACTTCGAAATTTCATGGCAATTTCTGCTATTTTTGAAGGTTTTTTTTTTCCAATTGTGCAGTTACACTATATTATAATTCACATGCACAAGAAAAGCAAGAATATGCAGAACTTTATAAGGATTCAGGTTGATTCTCCCCCTGAGGCTAGATTGGAAGCCCTCCTGAGATGAATAATGAAAATCCTTATCATCCATGTTTTTGTTTTTTTAATCCTTACTGTGAGTGAAGAATATGACGTCCAAAAAAGGAACGTCCTTGAATCATTTCCAAAGAAGAATAAGGATGCTGTTGCTAAGGGATGATGCTGAGCCCAGTGTGGGAGAGTCATTACCTTTGGGAAATAGCGACCTGCCTCAATCATTCATTCAGAGTAAGCACATGCATTGAGGATTTGGGATTTTAGCTCCTGGTCCTTAATTGCGTACAACGTTAGATAAGTTAACTAATCCCTTTTTTGTTTCCTTACCCTGATATTACTACAATTTCCTACTTCACAGGTTTTCTTTGTAAAGCAAATGACATAATGGGACCACTGCTCAGCAACCTAAGGGATTTTCCCGTTAGTTACATGAACAGGTCTACACATAAACTTTCGGGCTACACATAGAGTACTCCAATGTGGGTGTAAAAGAAAAGGCAGATGATAATTTTATACAAAAATTATCATCTGCCTTGATGTGATAGTGCAGATACTCTCCTCCCCTATGTTATGTAGTTGGTCCTCCTTTTCTTATCCACAAACTCATGCAGTGAATGCAGTGCTGGATCCCAGAAATTCTGCCTTCAGGAATAAAAGATTCATTCTCTGAGCTGTTGAAAGTGTTAATGGCTGACAGTCCTCAGTTGACTGCCTCTGCTGGAGAGCTGCCTCCACCAATCAACCAAACTCACACTGTTTTCCAAGAGGCAGACTACCTCCAATGACAGGTCAGTAGCAAAAGGGTGGCAGAAGCAAAAGTCTCCTTGCTTCACCTAAGAACTGCTTTGAAGAGCCATCTCAGCTCCAGATATATTTACAATTAAGATGTCATTTTTAGTTTGGATTAAATCTTAACTGCAACATTTGGTAATTGTATAACTTTGAGCAAGCTACTTAACTACTCAGTATCCTACAAAAATAGCAATAATACAATAATCTCGTAAGTCAAAAAAGTAAAGATATGTAAGGTCCATGATAATAGCAAAACAAATGTTAATTATTATTTCTAGGTCTAGGACACTGCTATTGTCTGAGGCACCTTTATGCAAATTAGAAACACACCTCTCTTGGTGGATGCGTTGAAAACAGCCAAGCCCTCTGGGTGGATGCAGTCCTTGGATATGCAGTTCTGTGAGCAGAGCTTGTACTGGATTTCAATCCTCACAAGTTACCACAGTCAAGATTTTTTGGATAGTATATGGACAATAGAGTCATGTAGTAGTGTCTCAGAAAAGGTCACCCCAAGCAAGGGCTTATTTGGAAGACTTGTTTACATATATTTTTAAATTATTATATGTCCCTTTAAAAATTCTCTAGCTCTGAAAACCCTTTGTAAGGATCAATTCATATTTTTATTTCTTTAGACCCTCAGGTGTCCTTGGGATTTAAGTTGCTTTCATAGAAGATATTCAGAAAGATGTATCAAGCTACAGGCAGAAATTAGAGATACTAAATGATATTTCAACTTCTCAGTATAAGCTAGAGGCCAATATGGAAATAGAAATTAGATCTTCCTTTCTGTCTTAATCAATTTCTCATGTTTCTAATATTAGTAGGGCTGAAAAATTAGATAAACTTTCTGATTCCACTGAAAGTAACAGATGGGATTTTAGGGAAGAACAGAACTTTATGAGTCACAAACACAAGCCACTTGACCTAGCATCAGATTTTATTTTATAAATTATTTGTATTAAAAAGAATATCATTTTGAGGACTAATTACAAAACAATTGCATCTTGGTTGCTGTTTTAGAGACCACATTATCTGTTTTAAAAATCTTTCATACTGATCAAAAGTGATAATTTTGGCCAAAAAAACATTTATAGTACCAAGCTACAGTATCTAGAATAATAGTTAGGTATACTATATAATCAAGACAGACAAAGAAAATCCTAAAGATAAGGCTAAGGAACCCAAGAATATTGAAGCAGGAATATTTGGATCAGAGCCCATGAATATTGGGAAGATAAAAGTAAGCCATGAAATAAAGAAACATAGATGATAAATGCCCATTGATTATGTACTAGGTGGGACTGGAAAGAGATAGAGAAGAAATAATAAAAGAGGTGGGAACTTTCATTTGGATGGGGCAATCCTCATTTGGATGTAAAAAAATTAATACCCTATGGGAAAAAATGGACAATTTACAGTTCATATCATGTCTGTGGATGTTAGAACTCTATATGGTATAATCTTTCACTTGTAAATACTTGACATGATATGCAGATTGTTACCTGTTAGAGATTCAAATCTCTTGTTGGTTTCAATTTCTGAACAGCATATGCTAGTTATAACCTCAAATCAAAATCAGTGTGAGTTATGTGAATTTAAGCTGTGGTGATTTGTATTTAAAACTCAAGAAGGAACAAATGAATTCTTGTCATTAAATGCAGAGATCATAACCAGGTTTTGCCAAGGCAGAGGGAATGAAATTCAGGACCAATCAATAATAGGAAGGCAAAAACCTCTGGAAGGTGACAGACTGAGACACAGGGGGACTGAGGCTAGGATAGTTGTTGCCATGCCAAACCAACATCAAATAAATCAACCAACTAATCAAGCACCATTCTTCCCTTGCTTTCCCCTTAACTGTGGTTAAAGTTGGCTGCCAAAAATCTGTTATCTAAATACTTTATATTGAAGAAAGTCTACACTGCTTCTTACGGACTGGATATTTGTGTCCTCCTGAAATTCTTATACTGAACTCTTAAGCTCTAATCTGATTATATTTGCAGATGGTGCCTTGGGAATTAATTAAAATTAAATAAGGTCAGACACTAGGGCCTGGGTCCAAAGGGATTAGGCTTTCTGTCTCCCTGCACATGCACAAAGAGGAGGCTGTGTGAGCACACAGCAATTGGTCACCTACAAGTCAAGCAAAAGGCCTCAGATTAAACCCACTCTGTTGGAAACTTGACCTTGGACTTTCCAACCTTTAGAACTGTAAGGAGTAAATTTCTGTTGATTAGGCCATCCAAACTATAGTATTTGGTTATTGCAGTATGAGTGGTCTAAGACACCACTCAAGTTATACCACGAAAGTCTCAAGAAAGAGGTTATTCTTGGTGGCACACTGGGAATTATGGAAATGGAATGCATCTGAGGTGTTCTATTGCAGAAATAACATAACTAGAAAATTCATTCTAACAAAGCATGGATGAGGATGGTTTGTGGATTCAGAACACAGTTCAATCTGTTTCTACTCATGCCTGCTGAGAATCTAATTAAGAGATTTCTACACTCACTACTTTATTGCTCTAGTGATTAGTTGCTGCTCTGTCAATAAATTGCTGGCAAGCCAGCATTGGGAAGAAATTCAGAGCAATATTTCATGAGGACGCAGAAGGTGGTTCAGTCATACCTTCTCTTGGTTCTTATCATTCTTCTCATAAGGGCCTCCTCCACCTCCTCCTCCACCTCCTCCACCGTCTCCTCCTCCACCTCCTCCATCACCACCTCCTCCTTCTTCTCCTCCACCATCGCCAGCTCCACTAATGGAAGGGCCTCCAAATCCACAGCTAGAACTTCCAGATACTCCTTTGAACTGGAAAGTTCCTTCACTTGGTCTCTTTTCCACAGTCTCATTTTCCTTGTTTTCACTCTTCTTTCTGTTCTTTTCTACGCAGGGGACTACCCCAAGTTGAAGCAAGCATTCCACAATATTTAGTGCCACATCACAGATGCGAGAGCTGATGTCATGGTTAAGGACAAGATAAACAGCCTTCAGAACCACCTGCAGAGAACAAAGATAAACAGGACAATTAAGTTACCTCTTCCTAAATAGATTTGGTTATTCTGTTTAACCATTTTCTTCATCTGTGCTACGTGCATAAATCAGGCAATTTTCAGATTTTCTTATCTAAGCTGCACGGGGACCTTGTGCATGTGCTTAATATAGACTTTATATCATCCAAAGAATTAAAATCATGTATTTTCTCAGTTAAGTCTCCCCAAACTTCCCATCATATATATAGTTAATGGGGATATTGAAGCACAATAAATTAATGGGAGAGTAATTATTCACCCAAATGGAAACTTGAATAACTGATATTTAAAATCAGGGTGTTTCAATCCTCTTTCACTTTTCACAAATAATGAATAAAGAAGAATGACACATTTATGCTCATAATAAAGTAATACTTGCTTATTCACAATTGAATCATTATTTACCCTTCAACTTCAAATGTATAATATTTGCATGTTTAAATTATGCCCCTTTATTGATTTTAATATTTTAAATTATTTGCTAGGCTAGGTTCCCTGATGTGCAATAATAATGTTTGTGAAATATAATTATAAAATATAACAACCCTTTCATTTGCTAATAACTATACTCAAGAAAGTCATTCTTCAAAATGCAAGTCTAAATAGTTTAAGGACTTCTATTCATTTTTTCTGACTACACAGGAGGTTTGTATTCTTGTTGCTTATATAACCAAATGAAATAAATGAGCTTCTTACTCTTTTTCTGGGAAAAAAAAAAGAAAGAGATTTAGCAAACACACAAACATTCTTTATATATTCATGTTTAGGATTCACTGAAGTTTTAGAAAAATATTCGTAGATCAGATTAAATCTAATGCAATGCATGGGAAAAGACAAAAGGTGTATCTATGATGGTTGACACATTTATGAACTTTTTATGTGGGTAGTTTTTTTCATTATAAGATTCAATAATTCTAAGAATCTCTATGCCTTTTTACCCAATCTTGTAAAAATTGGATATAAAGAATCAATATCTTCCTGGCCTTCATAAGAAAAATTCTTGTTCCTTACGGAAAGATCAAGCATGCCATTCTTGTGGACAAAGTTGTTGGTCCCATCGATATGCTCTGTATCCTCCAGGTAGCTGTAGTTTATGCAGGAGTCTGTGAGGCTGCGAGGCAGGTTCGCACAGGCCAGCGGTTCGTGAGGCATCTCTGGGATAGGCACTTGGTTGCAGAGCTTCCTCATATGCTCACTGAAAAAGTCTGCATAGCCTACGTTGAATGATGCCAATGTGGTATTGAAGGTTGCTACCGTGATAGTGGAGATCTGGGATCGCACTAATGAAACAAAAGAAACATCTTAGTTTTCCTCATAGTCACCTGTTATATCAGTTAGATAGTTATGCTATTATTTAAATTATGACCATGATCATGGTTGTAGCTTTTTTAGACATATGACTTATAGTTTCAAATCTATCCTCAACTCCCACAGAACTGCTGAAGTTGTAAGGCCAAGTAACATCGATAATTAATGAAGGCTATAGAAAAACTAAATTGCAACTGGCTTCCTTTAGCTGAAGCTAGGATTTACCTTTTGTTAATGCTGACTTAGTTCATTTGATCATAATAGGTAGATTTTATGCACTGTTAGATGACAAACCATATTGTCAAAAACTAGTTTAACTGAACTATTTTCCCATAAGTTATGGCTGTTAAAATATTTTATTTTGATCTGTGTATTACAAAAAAAAAAAAAAAAAAAAAAACAAGATGGAATTTTTCTTCTCTGGTTAAAGTCATGGAATGTAAAGTACAGTTCAAAGAAAAGAGGGATTAAACTTGTGCTCCTATGAGAGCATAAGAATAAGAACAAGAATCAATTATTCTGTTAAGAGTAAGGAAAAAGAACCTGACTTAGATTCCATCCAGAAACACATTCGATTTGTGTAAAGCCCATAAAGCCCTTATCTGAAATAGAATCTGTGTGAAAAAGGAATTGGTGGCTCTGGAAGGCAGTGACTTTCTTCCCACCAAAGGTATAGTCCCTCCAAAGCATATCACAGAGAAAACTGAAGCACTAAATGCTTTGCAAGGTGCCTTTTAGCCCTATAGGTCTATGATCTTTTGAACATAAATATAAGTGGCTCATCTTTGCTCTTCCTCTAGAGGTCTGGTGGTCCCAGTATAGCCAAATAGCTCTTACTACTAAGGATTTGCTAAGAATTGCTAGAAAGTATATTATCAAGTGATAACACAAGGATAGAAGTTTTTAAAAAACATTAAGTACGTGGAGTACAATGAACATTGAAACTGGTGTAAGCACAGTGACCAAGAAAAGAAATCTGCCCCCAGCCCTGCCTAGGACCCACCTTCCTTGACGGTATTTTCTCCGTGGCTGTTGGAGGGGTCAGGCAGGTCGCTCACCAGGGTATGGTGGGAGTGGGAGTGCCTGGCGCTCAGGCTCTCCATCTCAGTGGCTGCATCTGAACTGCCCCGCCGTGTCAGTTTCCCTGAAGTGGACGAGAGCATCACAAGGGGTTTTTAAAATCTGAAAGGTTCTCTGCTGAGCTTTTTGTCTTTCCTATGGACAGCAGTGAGAGTGAGAGGGTATTAGCAACAGCAGAAGGCACAGCCAAAATAGCAAGAATTGAACTTGCCTGGGGTATAGTCAAGGTCAATAAGATTGATGGAACTGCTTGTGATAAGGTCAGGCCCAATCTAAGCCAAATGTCAGAAACCATCTGTTGTGGACCTGCCAACTGTCAGCTCCTGGTTGTAAGCTGGCTGTCTTAATATGCCATCCCAAACAGAAAAAAAAAAATGTTTTTCTCTTTGCTTCACTTATTCCTTTATTAAATAACAGAGTTAAATAAAGGTCTGTCTTTAGATTAACCAATGAAAGTTAAGGTACAGAACCCTCTGAGGCCATGTTTCTGAATCTAAGAAATAGGGCCATTACCTGGCTAATTACATAGAATTCTTACATAATTACTTATTTGTATTTGTTTGGCTGTGAAAACACAGCATTATTTCAGAACTGGGGAACCTTCAGTTAGGACCAGATTTCTTAGCTGAATTGTCCAAGAAAGACCCAGACTTTCCAGAGAGCTACAGGTCAAGATTCCTAAATAGGTCACTCAAGCTCTGCCCTACTTCAAAAGGTCTTTTGTGATCACCTAAAATGGTGGTTTGCCATCCTCCTTTTTCCATGCCTCGCCTATCTTCTCCAAGCCCAGAGAAACTTCCAAAGGAGAATGTGCTACGAGTGGGGGACACATCCAGGTGGTCCTCATGAAGCAGGAATGGCACACCCATTCTTCGGGGCCTCCTCTTCCCCGTGTGGTGAAATGGAATGGAGCCTTTCCTTTCTCGGTCTTCTTTACGGCTCTTGAACTGCAATGGTAAGAGATGAACAGTCAGGCACAGTGCAAAGGAAAGGTTGTAGTTTACTTCTCAAGGGGCTCCATATCCTGTAGTAAAACATAGGAAATGTTCCAGGCATAGGAAACCCAGGAAGTCACTGAATGTCATTCAACAGAAATGGGTGAAATTTCTCTACTTAGTTAAAAGAGCAAAAGAAACTAAGCAAAAGGCCACACATTTCATAGGTCTTTCTGCTCAGTGGATTAGAGGAGTCTGGTCCCTGGAACAGCAGCATCAGCATCATGGGAACCTGCTAGAAAGGCACTTTCTCCAATGCATCACACAGGTGAGGTCTAGCAATGTGTTTTAACAAGCCTCATAAGTGATTCTAATGCACACTAAAATTTGAGAATCACTGGATTAGAATATAGGATTCCTGGTCGCTTGAACCAGGTTGCCCCTTTTTCAAAACTGAGATTCATTATTTTAGTCAAACAACTTCGAATATGTGCAACTGCTCACAGGATATAGTCAAAGATGATCCAGAGGAAACATTGATACAAACCCATTATTCCTACAAGATAGTTCAAGATCAAGTGTAACTAGGAGTTTAGAATTGTCTAGATAACTTTTCAAATATACCTGTGCCTGAGCCTATCTTTAGGAATTCTGATTTAATTGGTCTGGGATATGACCTGGGCACTTGTCTTTTTCATAAAAGCTCCTCAAAAAATCTATATGCAGCCAAGATTGAAATATCTGTCTTTTTTTCCCTCTCAAATGATAAATGTTTTTTTTTAAAATGATGACCATTGTCTATTGTTGCATTATTAATGAAGGCAGTCATGACAAGCTAGGCTTATAGATTAGTTAATATGTGTTATATTATTCACTGACATAATTCAGCCAATAATTTTAAAAGCAAATTATTTTCAAAATAAAAGACAAAAAAACCCATACTTATACATACATATATGTGAGTCTACACATATTGTTTTCTATGCAAGCAGCTCCGTATATTTATAAAAACAAGAGACAGAGTGATGGGTTCAGAAGAGCATAGAACTATTTAGCTAGAAAAATCTACTTTTAGGTTTGGGTTCACTCTTTGGTGAACTACCTAGTTTCTAAGGGTCAAATTCTTCTCTGGAAAACAGGCAGAATAAAGAATTTCATTGGATTGCGTGAGAACTCTTTATGTAAAATACCTGATGAAATGAGTTGAACCACACAAACATAAGTTATCATCATTACTACCACAACTACTTCCACCACTACAGTGCATCATTAGGACCGAGCTTCCCACAACCCTGTGGGACACTGAGAGTAGGAAGCACACTCATACACGGAGAGACTTACACAGGCCTATAGGGTTATGCTATAGGTTATAAGCCAGTGTTGTAACCACCCCATACTGTAGCATAATTAGAAGTAAGTACCTCATGCCCCACTGAATTTAATTACAAAAATGTCAAAGGTTATAAATGATCCTACTCACCTTTTTAAAAATGTTCATGCCCAGGTCTGAAGAAAGATCTGGTACTGCAGACCTGCGCAGATTGGTCAATGAAACCTTGGAAAAGGCCTCAGGGCTAAGAGATTTTTCCTCTTCATTACACTTCATGGTGAGATCCTTAACATGCAATAAAATAGACAATGATCAAGGACTTGGGGCTGTTATCCAAGTATTTTGTTATTGATATGTCACATTTTTAATAGGGATACACCTACTGTTTTGATATCTATGAAGTATTTAACTTGCATGTCTGGACTTTGAAAATCCAAATTCTACAACCTCAAAGATATATTTCATACTAACTTCTGTTTGGAATTTTTGGCACTGAGGCCATGTAACTCCAGATCCATAGTGATGAGAAAATAGAAAATAGGTATCCCTTTTTCTTTTTTAGTTAAAAAGAATATTCTTCCATCTAAAAATTCATTAAAGGAAATAGTCATTTTGGACAGAATATCCTCTAATAAAGCAGAGTATATTTCTTTCCCAATCTGATATTGCTCATGTATATTTTCAGAATATGCAGAAAAGAATTTTAAGCCCCACAAGTGTAAAACCCTACAATTCAGGGTTTTCTCTACATTTTCAACATACAGTGTTGATGAGAAAGAGGGGAAGAATGAGCATTCAACTTATATTAGACAGTTGTTCATCAGAAAGCAATTTTCAGGGGGATGTCACCACATTAGTATACACTCAGTTTATTTCTCCAAACATCTATAATAAATAGCAAGACTATACATAAAAAGCAATATTTCTAATGATGACACTGAAATACTGAAAATTTTTTAATTATGCCAAAGGGGTCAGTCACATTCAGTAAAATGCTAATGTCCCATATTTTATGCTATTGGTAATTGACAGATGACGCGTCAGAACTCTTTATTACCTCCTTTGATTATTCAGAAGACCTCATTTTCACTATTCTGGATAAACAAAGACCTCTACCTTAGTATGTGTAAGAGGTGCACTTCTTTCAGTGGTAAACTAAGAACTAAACAATGGCAAAAAAAAGTCCAGAGATGAAAGATGGAAGGGAAAGGACAATGACAACAGAAGAATCCACCGGTCAGACAGCACTAGATGCACAGAAGAAAAAGAGAGTGTTTTATGACCAAAGTTGTCGGTTCAAATGACAATGGACAGAGTATCTTACTTGGGTTTTGTGGGTGTTCACTAGTGAGGGTGCTGCCGCCACCATTGAGCTACTCCTGGGTCTGGGCAGGAGAGGAATATCTGGCTCTGGAGGCTTCTCTGGCTTCTCTTCCAACATATGCCGCAGCCTTTGTAGATAGTACATCAGAGACCACTGGGTGCCTTCTTCAGACCAATGGGGCTGGAGTAGGCAGCGGAGAACAGCAACGTCAAAGTAGGTGGCATAGCGGGATCTTTGGCATGGAGGTATCACCAGAGAGGCCCTGCTCCCAATGGCAGAAAGAAGACAATTACCCTGGCAGTCAAGCCTTCTAAGGGGGCAGCACAACATGGCTTATAGCTCCACTTTTCTCATTTTTTTCATTTATTCATTTGTTTAGCTCTTGTTTGATTTGCTCGAAAATCCTAACTGGTCTCACTCGTTTTGCTTTTGCTAACCATTTCCTTGAAACATAAACATTGAAACAGTTTTGAAAAATGGGTAAATATTAGCCAGGCAAAGTTAAGGTTGGGGCAGGAAGGTAAATCAGCATTTCCACTAGAACAATGCTTGCAAATGTTTAGATTTTTAAAAATCATGAGTTTGCAATTAGTTAGCTGGTGAGTAATTTGGGTGGTAGGTAAAGATGAGAGTCAGAGGTATAGAAATAAAGTTTGGGTCATGATGTTTCTTTTGTGCTAAGCTATGAGGTTTAACCAGTAGAAACAGGAATGATGTTTGTCCTGTCTACTACACTGGGCTATTTTAATTTCAGTTGTGAAAATATTATGTAAAAGAAAAAGAAACTGCAAATGCTAACCACAATTTTACTATGATAAAATTAAATCATTTTGAAAATTCTTAAGTTATGTATCCATGTGAGATAGCAAAACAAATTTAAAAAAAACAAGTTTCTGCAATTTTATTATTCAATTTAAACACTTGATATATTCATTACTTAGTGTTCAATTTACTCCTACTTAAAAATAGATTTAAATGATTACTCATCGTAACACAACAACATAAACATGGTAGATGCAATAAACTATATATTTGTGGCTCTCAAATTTTGTATTTTGAAATCCCAACTTCCAACGTGATGGTATTAGAAGGTGATGCCTTTGGAACAGTAATTAAGTCATGAGGGTAGAGTCCTCATGAATAGGATTAATGTCCTTATAAAAGGAACTGCACATAGCTCTCTTGTTTTCTTTCTATATTGAGAGAAACCAATGAAAAGACAGTCTACAATCAGAACCCAATTGTGCTGCCACCATGATCTGAGACTTCCAGCTTCCAGAACTCTGAGAAATAAATTTCTGTTGTGGATAAGCCACCCAGGTTAAGGTTCTTTGTTACAGCAACCCAAACTGACTAAGGCATTGGTTAGTATGTAGGATCATGCTGATTCCCAGCATGATCCAGTCAGAATGATAGACAATAAATGACCAAATATAAACAGAATTTCTGGGATCCAAGATGGCATCTAGGTTCTAAAATCTAAAATCTAAACTTAATCACCTAGGACTTCCTTCTGAGCCATATGAAAATTTGTGTACTCTTCTCTCAACTAACAAATGTCACTACCTACACATGAAGACCTCTTACCAAAAAATGCAATCACTGAGAGCAAGATAAAGAGAGTTTCCTAAATTTCCCAGGCCTGTATTTTGAATTGAGGATGTATGACTCCTGTTATGGTTTGGATCTAGAAATGTCCCCTGAAAAGCTCATGTTTTGAAAGCATGATCCCCAAAGCAGGAAGGTTCAGAGGTGGGGCTTTTAGGTAATGATTAGATCACAAGAGCTATAACCTCATTCATCCATTTGATGGATTAATAATTTGAATAGGCTACTGGGTAGTAACTGAAGCAAGTAGGGTGTGGTTGAAGAAGGCAGGTTATTGGGAGTGCAGCCCCTTCTTCACTCCTTTCTGACTACCATGAGCTGAGCAGCTTTCCTCTAACACGCCCTTCCACCATGATGTTCTGCTTCATCTCAGCCCCAGAGTGATGGAGTTGGCTGACAATGGACATGGACTGAGGGCTCTGAAACTATGAGCCCCCAATAAACTTGTTCTCCTTTAGGTTGTTCTTGTCAGGTATTTTTGTCACAGCAATGAAAAGCTGACTAATGTAAGTCATTAATGTTTCAAGAAATTAATTTGATAGGATACAGCTACTATGAACTTTCTAACTAGGGAAAAAAAAAAACTACGGAGTAAAGACTTTTATGTGTGGTGAAACTTTTGTTTCACTTCACACATTTGTCAAGAGTAATTTAGTCAAATATATTTCTCACCGTGTGTTGCAGTAAAAAGTTAAAGAAAAATACAGACCCCGACCACGTCTGAGGCATTGTTATTTTGATAACCTTTCTACTTTCCTGTTAAAGCATGTCATTCTTTGTTATTCCTATTCTTTTTTAAAAAAATTTATTTATTTTTTATTCTAAGTTGTTATAAATGACAGCAGAATGCATTACATTTCATATTACACATATAGAGCACATTTTTACAAATCTCTGGTTGTATGCAAAGTATATTCACACCATTCATGACTTCATACATGCACTTAGGGTAATGATATCCATCTCATTCTAACATCTTTTTTTTTTCTTCACCCTTTTGCCCCCCTCCCTTCCCCTCCCTCCGCATTGGCCATTCTAGTGTTCCTCTAATCCTCCTATGCTCCCCATCCCAACCTGACTGTGAATTGGCCTCCTTATATCAGAGAAAACATTTGGCATTTGGCTTTTTGGGATTGGCTAACTTCACTTAGCATTATATTCTCTAACTCCATCCATTTACCTGCAAATGCCATGATTTTATTCTCTCTTATTGCTGAGTAATACTCCATTGTGTATATATACCACATTTTCTTTATCCATTCATCTACTGAAGGGCATCTAGGTTGGTTCCACAGTTTAGCTATTGTGAATTGTGCTGCTATAAACATTGATGTGGCTGTGTCCCTGTAGTATGCTGTTTTCAGGTCTTTTGGGTAAAGACCAAGGAGTGGGATAGCTGGGTCATAAGGTGGTTCCATTCTATACTTATTAATAGAATTGTCTGGTGTGTTGAATGACAACTGCCAATATACACAATGGTTTTGAATTTCAATGTGATCTTATAGTTTAGTATTCTTGAATATTTTAATTGACAACCAGGAAACTAAATATAAATTCAAATTCAATCACACGATTGTATACTAAATTTTTAGCGGGATTGGAAGTCATATTGAAGAAGCTTACTACAATACCCTAAAGTCTCATATGTGTAATACCAGTGTTTATCCTTTTTTCCAGAGAGCTAGAATACTCTGTGAATATTGATTTTGTGCCAACTTTGAATGCATTATAGACTCCCACAGATTCCCTATCAATCACTTCTCATCAGCTCTATCTGTGGACACCACTCTAGTCTTAGTCACCAACATCTCTCATCAAGTGTACTGCAGTTACTTCCTACAAGTCTTCATTGTTTCTTTTCTTATTTCTCCACTCTGTTGTTCAACTGCTTCCAATAGGCAATTCAACCAACCTCAGAATAAAATGTATGCTCTTTACAGTGGTCAACAAGGCCTGGATAAGCTGGATGTGCTTACCATTCCAACCTGATTTTCTATTACATCTTCTGATATGCCAGTTATCAATTTATTGTCTTTCAGGTTAAATTTACCTTTTGTAGCCCCTGTTTTAATATCTTCTCAAATTCTCCAACATACTACTTGTTTCTTTCTGAGACTCTGACTGATCACACCTCCAAGACAAGAACCTTGATTCTCATTTCGACCTGTTTCCTAAAAGGCTTTCACTATGCTCCCTCCCCCTGACCCCATTCCATTTCTTTCTTAATGAAGCATGACCTCCTCTAAGCTTGTCATTTATACCTAAGATAATAGGAATTCTTCTTTCTTTTTCAGTGCTATGCTCTTGGATTTATAAAGAAAAGACAAAGCATGAGGTTGGCTGGCTACCAGCTGTGTAATTTTAGGTCCTCAAATCTTCATGACAATCATGTGACTTATGAGCACATGTGAAAACCATTATTTTCTTGACAAGTTTTCTGTGATGAAGGCAGATATTAGCAGTTTTACAGAATTATTTCCCCCTTCAGACTAGCTGTAGTTATTTACCCTTTACTTTCTGCCCCAATCATTTTGCTACTAAATTAGATTAGGAAATATCATAAATTCTTTCAAATCCCTAGAGACTGTTCCACATGAGATGCCAGTGGACCCTTCCATTGGAACCCCAAAGTGGATGGGAAGAAAAGAGGCTTATTAAAATGCAGACACCCGCATTTCACCCCAGACTTCTAAACCAGAATCTCTGAGGTGGGGTCCCAGGAATCTTTTTATGTTAAACATTATCCTTGGGTATTCCTTAAGCACTCTAAATAATATTGAATGACAGTTGCCCTGAAAAATATGTAGTGCATGATTTCTGCACTTTTAGGCCAACATCTAAAACGATTCCTATTTGGAAGCTCCATAACTGGAATGGTATGTTGACAATTTCATTCCTGAGGGCACCAGATGACTAAACTTATGTCTTTCTCTATGTACAAAGCTTATTTGACTGAAAATATTACTAACTATACAGTGAAGTCCCATAGGCATTAAGTACCTTCTAACAAAGCTTGTCAGTTCATCTGACGGTGGGCTGCCAAACAGCAAGACTCTGTGAACTCAAGGATGTGATCAGAGACAAAGAACATGTGATAAAACCATGTAATCAAACTTTGCTAAATAAATTCACATTTCAGTTGTTTAATATTGAAAGAGAATCGACTTGAAACAAACTAATTAAGACCTTCTGTAGCAAATATTTATAACTTGAAGTAACTCTGTTTAAGGTGTTATTCAAGCACTAGTTTATTTGACTTAAAGTGTGAGCTGTGCTAGTTGGAATAGTCACTAAAAAGCAAAAATGGTTACTAAATATTTTTATTTCATTTAGGACAGCATTGTCAGATGTAATTAACTATTCTTTAACTGATAAATAATTTTAATTAAATAACAAACTAATTAACATATGAGATGAAAATTTACATAACTGGATAAAAACATTATGGGGGAAACTCCTTGTATGAAATGATGGAAAGTCCTTTCCAACTTTGATATTCTATGACACTATTGTTATTTAATAGAAAAAAACGTGAAAATTTTATGGAAGAAGAATATGAACACAACTTTTCTTCTAAATGGTACATGTAAAAATAATGAAGAGAAGCACACATACAAGAAGTTAATAATGTGTATTATTAACACATTAGTAATGTGGACTTGTGGATGGATTTTACTTATTTTTCAATATTTTATACATTTAAATAATTATCCATAACTAGCTTCATACAAAGTCATATACATATATTAAATAATACATTATGGTGAAAAGAGATTTTCAAAACAGGTGAGCATTGCTTTCACCTATTTTCCAAGCACTATGGCTTTGGGAAACCAAGTTAATATTAATGAATGCTGGAAGATAATAATAGAGAGCTTAGATGGCAAATAAGTACTCTGGAAATAACAGAGGATCTGTGGAGGGAGAGAACTGTGGAATCAGTCTTGACCCTATGCAGAATTTAATAAAGCATAAATCAAATCTATGCATATGGTAATTGAAGATGAAATCTCGTATTAATTTTAAAAAACTAGCTACCTGTTCACTGACTGCAGAGTGCAGGGAAGAGTGATGCTCAGTTTAGTCAAGGTCAAAGCAAAAGACATGATGAATTGGATTTGTTTGATAAAAGCAAACTGCTTTTGTTGCTAGGATATTTGCACCACTTTGTTATTAAAGTTCTCTCCATTTCTGATTAATACAGGATCTCCCCCAGTGAAGGCACATTAGCATCTTCTGAAAGGTCTATCTTGTGCATAGTAATGTCCATGGCAACCAACCACTAGAGCTAAGCAGAGAAAAGACAACATTTTTTCAAAGTGCCGCTGATTCATGCCTAATTTACACAGGTGGGTGAATGCGTATTGTGGGTGATGTGTGCATATATGTGTCAAGAAACACATAGATAGGTAGATGCTTGGGTGTGATGTCAGAAAACAAAAACAAAACAAAACAATGTTCTTCCACAAAAAGGAATTTTGGACATTTCAGTTGGTTTTGTTTTTGTAGGCAAATTAGGTTGGAAACATTATAATTTGATTTTTTCAGAGAAAAAGAAACATCATTTTCTGTTTATGTTTGTAAATTTCTAGTTCTTGAAATGGTTAAGAAAAATTATGTAAGAAATATAAGCTCATGAGTATTTTACAACCTCAAGATTTTACCTTGATAAAGGTTTTTATGACTTAAAAAAAATGTCAGGCACA
Organism: Tamias sibiricus; assembly: GCA_025594165.1. NCBI lineage: Eukaryota > Metazoa > Chordata > Mammalia > Rodentia > Sciuridae > Tamias > Tamias sibiricus. The sequence continues at coordinate 85,000,676 of CM046660.1, forward strand.
AGCATAGTATAAGAAGTAAGAGATTATTTATTCTTATCCTAAATTAAATTTTAAAATTCTAGAATTTGTATTAACTAGAATTAATGGAGAAGGAATGTTCATAATTGATACAAAGAAAAAGTGGTCATAATAGTTATAATACATGAATGATGGTAATTTATTTTCATTTTTATTAGTTGCATCTGGCCTTCAAGAGAGTTTCCAATGATCCCTGCCTCCTGGTATTCACACCCTATTGTAGTCCCCTTCCGTGCCATAGCAGAATTGGTTGGTGTGATCCATACAATGGAGAAGTGATGGTATGTTACTTCCGAGACTGGGCTGTATAAAACACTGAAGGTTCCATCTTGGTTGCTCCCTCTCTTTCTTGGGTATTTATTTTGGGGAAAAGCCAGCTTGGGAGTCATGTTCAGCCTTATGGCGAAGCCCCAAGGGTGAGGAACTATGGCCTCTGACCAACAGTCATCCGAGTGAGCTTGAAAACGGATCCTCCATCCTAGTTAAGCTTCAGAGGACTTTATCTCTGGCCAACGTCTTAAGACACTCTGAACTACAATCACCTAGCTAAGTCGAATTCATGATCTTTAGAAACTATGTGAGATAATAAAATTTTATTGTTGCTGCTGTTTTAAGCTTCTAAGATTTGGGATTGTTTGTTATACAAAAATTGATGGTTCCTAACAATTTAGGTGCAAAGTAAACCCCTAAGTTTTGGGAAAGGCTGTAAATCCTAAAGTAAGTGAATCAGTAAAGACTGAGAGGAATACATTTTTTTTTTTTAAAGTGTAACTTTATTTGCACAGATTGTGAGTAGAACTTCTGAACTTTGAGGAGGCTGCTGGCAAGGGCTTAATGGAAATAAGAAGGGTGCTACTGGAAACTGGAGGAGGGGCATCCTTGTTACATGGTGGCAGAAATGTCCTTGCTGTGATGTGGAAAGTTTTTCAAAAATGTGCGTAACAAACCAGGCTATCTAATGAAGAGGATTTCCAAATAAAGTGTCAAAGATATCTTCTGATTTTTTCTTGCTAATGATAGCAAGTCAAGAGAAGAGATATGAACTAGAGGAAAAAATATTGACAGTTAATCAGAGAGCACTTGATGAAATTGAAAATTATCAGACTTTCCTGATAGCAAATGAGGTTAAAATTATGAAATGACTTCCAAGCAAACAAAACATCTAATGAGCTGCTGGAAAAAAACAGTCTAAAGATAAGGCTAAGGGTAAGCTACAAAGTCATTTGTATGGACTCACAATGATTTAAGGTCATCTCAGAATATTGCTTTATCAGACAGAAGTCCCTCTAAAGACTCTGTGTGTGTGTGTGTGTGTGTGTGTGTGTGTGAGAGAGAGAGAGAGAGAGAGAGAGAGAGAGAGAGAGAGAGAGAAACAGCAACAGAGGAAGAGAGGAGTTCTTAGAAACTTAAAAATGTTGTCCTTCAATGGAAGCCCAAGACAGAGATGGAATTATCTCAAAGAGATTTGTGGTATGGAGTTTATCTATTCTAGTGAACCCCAATAAGATTCACAATGGACTCATAAAGTTTTAAAAATAATTATAGCAAAAATACTTCTAGAGATAGTACAAAAGGAAAAGAAGCTGTTGGATCCCTAAAATTTTACCAGTGAGAAACAAGCTAAGAAAATTATTCAGCTGAAAACATATGCTATCTTTCTCAGAAAAAGAAAGTTGACTTAGAGGATAAAATCAAGAGCCATGGCCAAGAGTGAGACTGAGTTCTAATCAAGGAGCTTCCTATGTTTTTCTAGCTTAATTTCAGAACTGCTATAAACCAGTGCCTCCCAATTGACCCCTTTCAATAGGCAGGTCCACAGCAGTTATATTTGTTTCACTGTGGTATGTTGGGTATGTTGGGTGCAGATAACTCATTTCTTTAGTCCACAGGCATTTTTAAATACTTTTGAAACAGTACATATGTAACTGATTGGGAGCAGGCAATATGGATTGTCCAAATATTAGTTTGGAAACAATTGCAGAAATCCAAGTAGGAAGTGATAAGGCTCTGAATAATCAACTATGAGATTGGAGACAAGGAAAGGATTTGAAATATTTAAGGAGGTAAAGGACTTGGGGTGCAGTGAACTTTGGGTATTTGGGTCAATAGTGATGCCATCTAGGCAAGTAGAAATGAATGAATAAATGAGAATTTACATAATTCCATGGATTATTTAGTCTAGCACTGTTTTGCATATGTTGATGTCCAGAAAAAGTAGGTATTTTTCCTGAACCTATAATGTTTGATCGACATCACCCCATTTTCTCCTCCTCTGAGCCCCTAAAAACCACTATTCTCTGCTTCTATGAGATTGTCTCTTTTAGATTTCACAAGCAAGTGTATCATATATTATTTGTCTATGTCTTGCATATGTTACTTAGTATAGTATCTTGCAGGTTCATCCATGATGCAGAAAAGTTAGTTCTTATTGTTATTCTGTGTCCTAAGTCCCTTTCCCCAAATCTGATTTAATTATGCTCTTGATAACTTTGAATGTCATTATTGTCATCAAATAAAATGAGAGCTTTCTGGGGGTGGGAGTGGTCATGATAGTTACTTTTGGAATAAAGGCAATATGGGAAGAATCTATACATCTTCAAAGAGACTGCAGACAGACCTTTGAGGAGCCATCCTTGATTCTCATCTGAGAGTGTTCACAATATATGTAATCTTCCCTTGGGTGTAGGCAGGACCTGTGACTTGCTCATAAACAGCAGAATATGGCAAAGGTAATGGGATGTCACTCACATAATTAGGTTACTTTATATGACAAAGGTGATAAAATGTCACTCTGTGTTTATCTGACATTAAAAAGACCATGAACAAGCAGACTGCAAATACAAATTCTAGTCCTTGCTGGTTTTGAAAAAGCAAGCTGCCATTATGTGAGCTATCCTATGGAGAGGATCGTGTGGAAATGCACTGTGGATACCCTCTAGGATCTAAGAGCAGGCACAGCCAATATCCAGAAAGAACACAATGATCTCAGCCCCATATCACAAGGAGATAAATTCTGTCAACAACCTGAGGGAGCTTGTAAGTGGATCTTCCCCTATTCAGACCTTTGAGGAGATGGCAGGCAGCCCATGATGACACCCAGGTTTTAGCCTGTTGAGATCCTAAACTAGAAGAAACCCAGCTAAGTTGTGTCTGGATTTCTTCCAACAGAAAATATGAGGTAATAAATGTGTTTTGTTTTACTCACTAAATTTGTTGTAATTTGTTATGTAGCAGTAAAACAAAACAAAACAAAACAAAACAAACAAACAAACAAAAAAACCCAAAATAACCTAATGCAACAATCAGACAGAAACCACAGAACAAATTTGGGTCAAATATAAGGACATTCCACTAAATAGAGCTATCTGAAAATCAAATAAGAAAATACTAAATTCTCTATTGTTTAAAATGTTCAAGCAGTTCAGTGTCACTAGTGCATCAGAGAGATGATAGGAGATTGGATTGCTATTGTCATAGGGTTCCTTCCACATTCATTTGTAATTTCATTGCCAAAGAATAATTGTATATATTTTATATCAATGGCATATACAATGTGATTTTTTGATGTACATTTACATTGTGGAATGATTAGATTAAGCTAATTAGCAAATCCATCACCTCACATATGTATCTTTGTGTGCATGTGAAAACATTTTACATGTACCCTTTTAGTAATTTTGAAATATTTGATGCATTATTATTTATTATAATAACAAACTACTGCTCTGTGCAATAAATCTCTAAAGCCTATTCCCACCCTTCTCCTGAAATCTTGTATCCTTTAATCAACATCACCCATTTTCCCATCCAAACCCCTCCCCAAACGCTGATACCCACCATTCTACTTTCTATGTCAATGAGTTCAGCTTTTTTAGTTCCACACATATGTGATTTTAAGTACTCATCATCACCATTGACGTGGGACATAAATGAGGAGATAAACAAAATCGATCCCACTTACACAACCACGGTTGCTTTCAAATTTCATATTCTCACCCAGCAGATAGATGATAATTCCATTAGGTTACTTGCTTTTAAAGTTCCAATAAAGATGCAGAGATAAACACACTTTTTACATATTATTTTTTAAAAGCATAACATAGTAGTTTGGGGGTTAAAAAAAGAATTGCATTTATAATGCTCTGTGTTTCCAATAATTTTAAGATCTTTTGAAAACACTGTATATATGCAACTTGGATCTGGTACCAGATGGAGGTAGATCATTTAAAAATTATCAAATGAAAAGGTAAGCCAGATACTTGGAGGAAATACCTGTGAATCTTTTCTTTTGTTGAGAAAGGATTTATATCCAGAATATATAAACAACTTTTAAAAATCAATAATAAGATAACCCAGTTAAAATGTTGGCAAAAGTTTCGAATAGATGCTTCATCAAAGAAGATCTTTGAATGGTTAATAGGCACAGTAAGATATACTTAACATCATTAGTCATTAAGGGAAAGTAAACAAAACCACAATCAGATCCCATTTCACACCCTTTTAAATAACTATAATATAAAAGACAGATAATAACAGATGTTCCCAAGGACACAGAGGCAAAAACCTTCAGAAGTTGCTGGGAGGATGTTAAATGATGCAGCCATTTTAGAAAACAGTTTGGTGTGTTTTTTAATTAAACATGAATTTGCCATACAATCCAACAATTCTACTTGTGACTATCCACCCAATAGAATTGGAAACCTATGCTCACATAAAGATTTGTAAGTGAATGTTCATATGAGCAATATTCATAATAGACAAAATGTGGAAACAAACAAATATCCATTAACAGATGAATAAAGAAAATGTGATAAGATTCATAGAATAGAATATTATTCAACAATAAAAAGGAAAGGATTTCAGACACCTGCAATGATATGGATAAACCTTAAAAACATTATGGTAAGTGAAGGAAGCCAGATTCAAAAAAAAACAGAAACTATATTATTCCATGCATGTGAAAAGTCTGGAAATATAACTCCAAACAGATGGAAAGTATAATAGGTATGGGAATGGGATTGATTTTAAATGGATATGAAGGACAGTTTTGAGTGATGGAAATTTTTAAAAATTGGATTGTGGTGATAGGTATATAGTTTTGTAAATTTATGAAAATCATTAAACTAAGGTTAAAATAGGCGAAATTTTATGGTATAGAAATTGTATTTCAATAAAGCTGTTTTTAAATGCCTACTTTTAAAATACTACCCACTAGACTATGACTTCATTTGGGAGTCGAGATATATAAATGGTCTTAGGGACTCTAGTCCCTTAGGTGAAGTGGCAAACTTCATGAATCCAGGTGTCCATAATTCAGCAGGGAGTAGGAAGAAGTAGACTAGCTCTTTTTTCCTGGCAAAGGTGTTTATAAGCAAGTTGGAATGTTTGCAAAGAGCAGATTTTATACTTCCCACATACTGTAACCTCTTTCAACACAAGGGTCTGCTGGAATGAAGTATCCTTATACATTAAAGCAGATCCTTTAACATCTCTGCAACACAATCTTTTGATAGCATCATTGGCATTTCTGCACATAAACATTTAAAATAGCATCTAATTCAGACATCTCATTAAATCAGACATGTCTTCCCACTTCCACCTTAGTTAGCTTAAATGAGAGGCATTCATATCACACTTCTGCAATTAATAATCTAATTATACCTTCACCAAGAATATGTATATGCAAAGCATGCACATATGTATTTTAAAGAGCAGAGACTATGAAAGTAGCTAAAAACGCACATTTAATTTTTGGCAACCAGGAATACATTTTGTTTCTAACATTGTAATCATGTACCTGGAATGTGATGGGCCTCTTTCCTGGGAAGTTTGGGAAGACAAGCTTCCATCAAGGGAGTTCCCTCGGTGGCAGCCCGAAATGGTGGCCTTGGGTGAGATAGAATCAGACTGCAAAGTTTCACAGACCACCTGGAGTCCCTTTTGGAGGCAGAGACATGGAGACAGCAGATTAGGTTTTGGGTTTTCGCTTTTTTTTTTTTTTTTCCTTCAGGTATATCCTCTAAAATTACCTCCTATATTACATGCGTAGTTTCTTTTCATCAAAACTAATTATAAGGTCATAGACCGAAGGATTTTTGCCTTTGTCTAAAAGGAAATGGAAAGAGACTTCTAGAGAGCACCTCTGTCATTCCAAGCATTAGGCTAAGTACTTTCACAAATTTTATTTCATTTTGCCCTTGATTTCTTTCTTTTTCACCTTTGTATCCACTATCTGTAGGAGATTTCTGAATACGACAATTCATCAAAGATATGCCCATACTGAGAACTGAATGGCAGTGTGAGGTTAAAGACCAGCAACAATTTAGCAGGAAGTAACCAAATTAAAGCCAGCACATGAGAATAAAGTGCACGGTTGACTGTTTTTCATCATTCATCAGAAGGGGATGCAATACATTCTTTAATCATATGTAATAACATTTATTCTAATTTTCAAATATACACCCAGAAATTTAAATTCCACATAGCTGATTAATCTGAGATATATTCATAGGTTATGGATTAAATTCTTTGCTAAAGTATAAAGATTCTCAAAAATCTATTGTAGTACTTTAGCCCTTATACTTTCTATTTTCATACACAAAAATAAGGCATGATTTAACCACAATTTATAGAAAAAAATACAGCTAGAAATTTCATGAAACAAGTCCTCTGAACTTGATCAAATGATCCATTAGCATGGGTAAACTATATGTACACTATACATGTGCATTACATAAAAATCTGATTAGGTGGTTAAAGCTGCAGTCAAGTTATGAGGTCCTGGATTTGGAAGGTGGTAGTGGGCATAGAAAATAAAGAGCACATCTAAGTAACATAATGAAAAGAAACACTATGACTCAGCAAGAGATCAGGAGGATGAAGTAGAAAAAGGATGAGATTTATACATTTCACTGTATTTAAGATGTCATCTCTTAGAAGAGACCCATTATTTTATGCACCATTGAGTTAAAAAGGTACCCTGTTAAATAAATTAGGACACTTGACTTATTATCTGTGAGGACTTTCATTTTATGCTTATTGAAAGAGCTATTTTAGACTTATATAGGTATAGTGTTTCATTATACATCCATCCTATGTATATATGAAAGGAGTGTATACATGAAATAAATTGGTGTAGGTATTCCTAACAATTCTTCATATTCAGAAATTTTAACTCAGAGTTGTTTATATTTTTTTTCCAAAGAACAGCTTCCTATATCAAGATGTGTTATTCTGTCAAAGCATTATTTCTCCCTCAGACATTCTTGCAAGTCATTAGCCCCGATGCTGCAAATTTCAACGCTAGAAATGATCAAATTCAGGCTGCACAAAAATGACAACCCTATCAAGACTGCCACCAGGCAGGGAGATCGTAAGAGGCCAAAGATTGTCAAGTACACTCAATTTTAAAGATGTTAAATGTGAAAAATACATAAACCTTAAAGCATATAAATCAGTGTAAGAAATTGTTCAGTAAATGGCAGATATTTTAGGACACCAACATTTCCAGCTTAGATGGTAAAAAGAATGATGATATTCCTGACGGTAACACATCTGTTGAAAAGAGGATCCAATTTCTATGGAAGGCAGCAAGTTGCACTTTGCACATGTTGAAATGAAAGTGAAGGCAGGTCAACTAATGACATGCCACATTAATAGTAGTATACATTTCCATGTGGCTTTCATTTCCCTGGCCTTCATTTCTTTCTTATATGAACCAAATGTGACAAATTCGCATTGCATTACATTGTTTTATCTTGCATCGTCTGTTTATGTGGGTAAGTACTGACTTTTCATTAAACTTCAGATTCTGGAAGGGATAGGACTGCATCTTCTCTCTCCTTCCCTCTCCTTCCTACTCCCTCCTCCCAACCCCCTGAGACACTATTAAGCCTACATTAGAGTTACCTAATAAACATTACAAGATTCAATAATTGAGAACAAGATGATACTTTATTTAATGTGAGATGAATAATGATAAGAGTGTTACATACAAGCCAGTGAGATAAAGCACTACTTACACATACTAATCATGGAAATAAAACATGAGTTACACAATATCTTTTTTCAGCACTTCTTCATTTTGGGGAGATGCATAAAATTGATTTTCATACTTGACTGATAGAAAACCCGAGGCTGTTAAAAATTTCACATTTAGGAAGGAGGGCTCTGAGCTCAGTAGTATGATTCTAGAACTTAAGACTCACCCTCCACAGTACACTACACCAGAGTTCCTTTCTCCTTTCTTTAAATTACAATAAACTAACCTCTCCAGGGGCTAGAGTGGTAACTCAGTGGTAGAGTGCTTGCCTAGCATGTGTGAGGCATTGGGTTAGATTCTCAGCACCGCATATACATAAGTAAAATAAAGGTCCGTTGACAACTAAAAAATACTTTAAAAAAAAACAAAAAACACTAAAAAACAAAACAAAACTAACCTCTCGGTGTCTTGTCTCCTGATTTGGTGATTCACAGGTCAGACTTTGACTGTTTATAGGAGAACTTCTCTTGGCTGGAAAGATCAAAGAAATTCCATCATGAATTTTATAAGATTCTATGTTCACTTTATTTTATAATTTCATTTAATTTTCAAATAAAAAGCCAATTTAATAGATCATTGTCACCTTGAAAGAGGCTGTTTAATAACACACGTAAGAAATTAAATAAGGAATTCAAAAAAATCTTAGTGCTTCTAGGTTATCAATGTCAACATTCATCTCCTAAATCTAACTCAGGTTATGATGCTAGGAAGTTGGCAATACTAAAAATAATTACAGATAACATCTACCTAGCATTTATTATCTACAAGTTCTGTTCTAAGGATTTTATATGTATTAATTAATGTAGCATTTTCAATAACCCTGTAATACTGCTATAAAATTATACTCATTTTACAGATGAAGAAACTAAGGCACAGGAAATTTAACTTGCCCACGGTCACTTGATTCTTACATGAAGGCTCCAACCCAGGCTGTCTGACTCCAGAGTCTGTTTTAGCTACTCTATTAAGCTGCCCCTACGATAAGGCTCAAATCTGTTATATCTTGACCTTGCGATGAGGATCAGTGGGAAACTAAGATGGTAAAGCCTGACTTGAGTGGTGAGTAATCTGGTGCCAAGGATTTGCCAAGGTCACCAGGTACCGTTAATCTTTCTGGCCATGCTGGCTAAACTAGTCTAATGCGCTCAGATGCTGGCACCATTTCAAGTGCACAGCATCAGGCACACTGGAAAGAAAACAACCATGAGCATCATCCAGAAGCAAAGGCAGGCTGAGGTGAAGAGTCCAGGTGTTCATGGAGAGGCATGGTTTCTTAGTAATTTTTGTATATCTGTTAAGTAACAGTATATGTGTGTGGTGGTGGTGGGGTTGTTCCAGTGCTTCGGATTGAATCAAGGGCCTTGTGCATGGTAGGCAAATGCTCTACCACTGAGCATAGCAAGAGATGAGGCTGGGTGAGAGATGGTAGCTCAGTGATTGAATACTTGCCTAGCATGTATGAGGCCCTGGGTTTGATCCCCAGAACTGCAAAGAGAGAGAGAAGGAAAGAACCCTAAATTTGAAGTGACTTTCCCATTCATAAAAGAAAGTGATAGGAAGACTTAAAAACATTAAAAAATTAAGTCTCTTTAATCAACATACCATAAAGATGTGGCTTTTTCCCTAATAATTTTGTTACATGTGGGCATATTTTATTATTTTTGTCATATGTCTACATTTTTAGATTAAGAAAAACTCTTACATCTGTTCCATATTTACTTTCCAATTATTTGAATCCAAAGTAACCTTATTCTATATATAGAATCTGAAGTAGATTTTTGGGCATGACACCTTTATTGATTTAGATCTTTGATGTTCAAAACTATGGCAGGCTGTCACTCTTGAATTGGTATTTCAGACATTAATGCTTTGTATATATGTAAGTTCTGGGATTAATCCACTTTTATAATTTGAAAAATCTAACTCTCTTTTGGAATGATTATATTGCCCACTAAAAGCATCTTACCAAACATATGAATAACATGGCACTCCTAGGTTATACAATTCCTTAACATATACTTTTCAAGGTTGTATTAAGTTATAGGGAGAAAATGTATATAAGAACATGCTTAGAATTTCCTTCCAGTCATAGAGAGAGCCCTTTTACATGCATAATCCTCCACTGTCTACACAAAAGTCTTACAAAGTTACCAAACTAGAAACACACATATGTGTCTATAAGATGTATGTATGTAAATGTATATATATTTCTGTAGAGTTTTCCACATAATTGATTTTTAAAAGTTTTAACCACTGTTGCTAAAAAATAAAGTTGAGAATAGAACATTGGAAATTTTAAGCACATAAATAGGTACTTTATGTGCATTCTCATTTACTGTTTACTAAGATGCCCTGTAAAGTGGCATTATCATCTCTATTTTATGTTAATGGAGATAGGAAAGTTCAGTTACATATCCATAGCAAGAGACAGACGTGGAGAAAAGTATGAGCTTCCATGCATTTTTCAATCTATCCTGTTGTGCTCTTTCTGTAATTCAATAGCACTATCTCATTAGATGACTCCTGAAGTGAAATGCTTTGATAGCATCTCTTTCATCTACCATGATGATGATAAAATAATAATTATAATAAGAGCTACTGCTTATTCATTCTCCATGTGCCAGGCATTCACTGTGTTTTTAGAATGTCTTACGTATATTAACTCATTTGTTCCTTATAATAATCCTGTAAGTTCTATTAACATGATGCTTTAATTCCCATTTTACAGATGAAGGAACTGAGGCAAAATGTCTTACCCAAAGTCACACAACAGAAAAGCATGAGTCCCTGTTGGGTATGAATAAGCCCTGTACTTGGGACATCTAGATAAACGCCCCAGAGAGATGTTCTTCTAAACTTCTTAAGGGCAAATCATCCCAGCACCCCTTACTTCTAAGCATGAGGGAATCTGCTAATACTATTCTATAGTTGAGTCACGAACCTGTAATGATGTTTCTGATGGGTTTTACCAATGCTGTGAAGCCAGAGACTTCAGGCTGTCTGTGCTCCCACATAGGCTGCCATATAACAAGCCCACTGGCCAATCGGAAGGTGAGGTCGGATTCCTGGGGACAGAAAAGATCTCTGTCTAATAACTGTCTTGTAAAAACAGGTTGGACGGAACAATGCATTCACAAGTTATTTCTGTGAATGGGTTGATTTACCAAACTTTCTTAGGGTAAACCAACCTAAGCTATCACTGCAATCACTGTGGAAATCACAGTCATCTGCTTTATGCAAAACAAAAAAAATAATCAAACTGTAGCTTTGAGCAAAGCATGGAACACACAAATTAATGTTTTGTGTTTGCAGTGATTTCAAAAGTCTTGGTGGATCTCTTCACTTGAGGTTGTCATTATAATTCCTCTTAATTACTTAATTGTCCTCATTTTTCCCTAATGAGGCAATATCCTCACATCCTGGCTATTTCAACTTTCTATTCTTCAGTCCATCTCTCCTTGCATTTTATGGAAGCAGGTAAATACACTTTAACCCTTTGTGGCGTGTTATTCTGTTCTTTTAACAATCTTTAATTCCTTGCGGGCAGGGACAGATCAAGAACCCTCCTTCCTTCCCACTCCATCATCACAGCGCTTAACACAGCATTAGGAATTTTGTGCACAATAGAGATCCAATAAACACTTGCTGAATTAGACGGACCTTACAACCCATGCTCACACGACTTATCTCTAATTAAAGGTCTCTTCCAGAAACACACTCTCTGCTTCATCATTATGTTATTTCCAGAGGCTGAGGTATATAAAATGTAATCTCATATTGTGTAAATCTGAATATGTGGCATTGTGAGAATACATCTTACACAATTCAGTCTCTCAAAGCAGTGTGAAGTTGGAAGCAGAGAATGTGATCATAAATTAATGAACACATCTCAGACCCAGGAATTCACTTAGGACCATGAGATATAACCCTACATGGGCAGCCCAGGTCTCACTTCCCTCCCCTACTCAGACCCATTAAATTAGAATCTCTGTGAGGTTTTCTAAAGTTCCCTGTGGTGACTCTTACATGTAGCCACAGATGGAAGCCACTGAGCTAGAAGGATAACAGCCTGGAAGAAAGTGGAAAAATAGAAAAAGAAAAGTGATCCTGTGAATGGTGAATCAATTGTAGTTGAATGTCAAGGCATCTTCAACTGAAAAGATTGATAAAGTCCCTGAATATGTTCACCCACCCTGGTATAGAAGGGACACTTCTGCAACACTGAAGACCAGGCTGGGGGTCTGGCAGCATTAGCAACAGAGCCCCAGTGGCACCTACAATGGGAAAAGCCTCCAGGGTTCCCTAGGAAATAACTGGGATAGCTCGTGAAGCATCTGGTTGAATTCATTCCACATTTATTCTATAGATATTTATAGAGCACATACTACGCGACTGGTACTATTCTAGGTTGTCGAATACAATGGAGAACAAAGCATGCAAAAAATCCTGTTCACAGTGCAAAGGAGAAGTAAAGCAGGTTAATGCCATATGTCAGAAAAGGTGTTGACATCTTAGAAAGGCCAGGGAGACCATAGCATGCCATGAAAGAGGTCCAGCAAGCACAAAGGCCCTAAGTTCGCAGAGTGTCAAGAAGCAACCAGTAAACTGTGAGTCTGGAGTCAAGAGAATGAGAGACGAAGGGTAAAAGAATAAGAGCAAGGAAATTATCAAGTGTCAGATAATTTATTCCCTAACAGGACATAGTAAGAACTTCAGCATTGCTAAGTAAGAAGGAAAACCACTGAAGGATTCTGAACAACAGACTGACATGACTGGATGTGAGTTTTAATAGGTTCACTCAGGCTATTAAGAATAGTTTGAGAAGGTGGGTGTGGTGGCGCATGCCTGTAATCCCAGCACTTGGGAGGCTGAGGCAGGAGGATTGTGAGTTCAAAGCCAGCCTCAGCAATGGTGAGGCATTTAGCAACTCAGTGAGACCCTGTCTCTAATAAAATACAAAAAAAAAAAAAAAAAAAAGGGCTGGGGATGTGGCCCAGTGGTCGAGTGCCCCTGAGTTCAATGCCCAGCACCCAAAAAAAAAAAGAATAGTTTGAGAAAGAGCATAGGTGGAAAAAGAGATCATTTAGCAAGGTATTGTTATCATCTAGGTGAAAGATGGTTAGACTAGGATGCTAATAGATAATAAAATAAGAAATGGTAGATTCTGAACACACTTTGGAGATATATTTACAGAATTTGCTAGCTGATAGGATGCAGAATGTGAAAGAGAAAGAGGTATCCAGGATTCAGGGCTTTGAGATTAATGAAAATGAACAAGATGAAGAAGAGCAGGTTTGGGGATTTCAGAAGCATGATGTGTTAAGTTTGAGATGCCAGTTAGATTTTCAACAAGAGATATTAAGTAAGCAGCTAGAGACAAGTAGGTCTGGAGGTTAGAAGAGGGTAACCCACATTTCCTTGAAATGGCCCTAGGGAAGTCTGCATAATATTATCCAGCAAGCAGAGAATTACCATTAAGCAAAGCTTATCAGATTTGTTTCCAGAAATGCAGGAAGCCAAAGCTCAAATGACCTGGTTTTAATGATATCTTAGTTTTTGAGCTCAATCCTTATCCATGTTTCTCATTATATCAACACAAGTAAAACTCTGATGGACATTGCAACAGGAAGTGCTAAAATCTCTGGTACTAAAATTCCTTGTACTAAAGTTCTATCTTTTAGCATATTACATCTAACATCTGACACCTGGAATTCACTGATTGTCATCATTTTGTTTTCTTGATATAACCCCAACTAAATTGCATTTTTTGGGGGAGGTGCCAGAGATTAAAGCCAGGGGCACTTTACCACCAAGATACATTCCCCTGTTATATTTATTTTTTTATTCTGAGACAGGGTCTCACTAAGTTACTGGGGGCCTCACTAATTTGCTGAGGTGGGCCTTAAACTTGCAATCCTTCTGCCTTAGCCTCCTGAGTAGCTGGGATTATAGGTAAGTGCCACCATACCCAGCTAAATTGCATATTTTTTTAAGACAAGTCAAGAACTTCTTCTGAACATTTCCCTTTGAGCATCAATATGCAATTATTATCTAAATGAACATATTTTCACTTTCTCCAAATAACAGAAATTAAATCTCATCACTCTTCACACTTGAATATCTGCAGCTCCTTTGGCCTCCTCTTGTGTTGGTATGTTCCTGTGTAAACTGTCTTAAATTGGCTGAGTACATAAACTCTGAGACCCTAATTTTTCTTGCAGAATCTCCTGTAGTGGGAATCCAAGGCTATGTATCCCCACACAATCAGAAACTCAATACTTGGAGAAGATACTTTTCAATCATTCAAATAGTTGTGGAGCAGGTAGTCTAAAAAGGTCCTGAGAAAAACCAGAAGGTGTAAACACTGGTGGGTGGAATCCACATCTCCACATTTCAGATGCTTTTTTGCTTTCCCTAAGGGTCTGTTTCCATGACATCTTGAAGCCATTCTAAATGTTCTGACTGGTTGCTTGGAGAGATTTAATCGAACAACTATTATTTTAAGTTCCATTTTAAGGTTGTTTACTTCACACATAGGGATTTTATAAAAATCCCCTTACAGGCTTGCATTTTGTTTTATTTCCTGTTTTTTCTCCATTACTAGTGCCTAGATAGAGCACTCAGAGAGTGTTCATTGAAGGGATGAGTGAATATTATAAAACTGTGACAATATTTTTACCATATTTTAAAAAGATTCTTTAACAGTCATCATTTTTCACTGATAAGATTAAATTTAGACTAAAGGCAATCATATACTCGACAGTATTTTCAGATTATTGATTTTATGTGAACTATTTGAGCTAATTATACTTTTAAAGCAAAGGAAAACATACATTGAGTCATACACTGTCTTACCAATGAATGAGTCACTTAGAGTTATTTGCTAATTGGTGAATTCATTCATTCAACAAAGATTAAGTACCTACTAAACACAGATACTATATTAGCTACCAGAGATACAATGATCATTCTTACCTGAGACAGAGAAAGAGATGATAATAAGCAAATTGAGCACAATAGTGAACATACCCCTAAAATATTATGGAAATAGAGGAGGAATAAGGATGGATCCCTAATGAAGTTCTAAAGGATGAATAGGAGTCTTCTAGGAGAGTGGTGGAGTTTTAGGACATTCTAAGCAGCAGGACCTACATGACAAAAGGCTTGAGGAGAACCCTATTATATTCTTAGGAGGCTCTAAACATCTGAAGCTCTTAGGAGAAGTAGTTAGACACGTCATACAGGGCCCAGTGTAGCAGACCTCATTACTAGAAATTTAGCCTCTGTATTTTGAGAAATCAACAAATTATCATAAGCATGTTGGTGACATGGTCAGATCTACATTTTAGATAGGTCATTATGGTGTTGACATTGGGTTTTATGAGGCAAACCAGGAGACTGTAGATCCATGTAGAAAGAAAAAGTTCCAAGAAATAGATGACAGATGATGAAAGTTTAGGTTAAGGTTGT
This sequence comes from Tamias sibiricus, assembly GCA_025594165.1. Taxonomy (NCBI): domain Eukaryota; kingdom Metazoa; phylum Chordata; class Mammalia; order Rodentia; family Sciuridae; genus Tamias; species Tamias sibiricus. The sequence continues at coordinate 85,016,205 of CM046660.1, forward strand.
AAATAGGGATGAAGAAGATGTGATAAGTTTGAGAAATATTTAGGAGACAAAATGGGTGGGACTGTGTGATTAGTGGAATGTGCAGATAAGGATGAGACAGTAAGCAAAGGTAGTTTGAGTTTGTGTGAAAGATCTGAAATACAGAATATGGGGACAAGGGCTCACTCCAGGAAAAGTTTGAAATGCCCATACATGAAGTCAGTTGAAAATCTGGTCCACAGGTCAACAGAAGAGTCTGGCTTGGATATGCAAAATTATATGATCTCAGCCTATAGGACACAAATGGTAAATGAAGTTGGGAGGGGGGGTCTTCCAAGGAAATGATAGAGTAAGAAGAGTAAGATGGCCTTATGTGCTAGTATGCCAGTAATCTCAGCTACTTAGGAGGGCGAGGCAGGAAGATCACAAGTTCAAGTCCAGCCTGGCAACTTGGTGAGACTCTGTGCCAAAATTTAAAATGATTTTAAGATAAGGGCTTAATGTATCTCAGTGCAGAGTGTCCCTGGGTTCAATCCCCAGTACTATAAAAAAAAAAAAGAGAGAGAGAGCAAGAGAACCAGGATGCATCTCTGGGGAACCCCAATACCCCAATATTAAATGGACAGGCAAAGGAGATGAGGTTTCAAAAACAGATGGAGCAGAAATAGAGATGCAAGAAGAATTGGCAGTGTTTGGTATCATGAAGATAATAAAAAGCTTCAATGGCAGTTTCAAGTATAGCTGAGGTTTAATGAAATAAGGATTGCAAAATACAGATGAGGTTCAGTAATTCAGACCTTAGTGAAAAAAAAACTTCAGCACAGAAATTTAAGAAAACTTTGTAGGAAGTCAAATGGAATTGGGTTTGAATCTCTCTGTGGTTATTAACAAGCTTGACTATTATCTCTCTGAACCTCAGCTTTGGAGACAAAGGTACTCACATCCATATGGGTGGTTGAAAATCGGAAATGATGTGTGAAAATTGCCTGCCATGTCATAGGGGCAAGCGGAACAGGTGCAAGGGGCTGAGGAATAAATGGGAGGTAAGGATGTAGAGGCTCAGCCTCATGCCTTGACTGAACTTAGGCCTCCCAGACCTCCTTCGTGAGGCTCAACCTACAACAGTGTGCTGTAAGTGCTGAGTGGGGACTTAAGGGAGTACAGTCAAGCAAAGGACTGACAAGTATGCAGTGCCCTGGGGTTGGAGAGCACAAGTCTGTAGATGTACAAGCCTGTATGGCTGTGTGGTTTCCCCAGCAATACACAGATGTCTGCAGTAAGGATAGCAAAGATGGTCTTGCGGTCAGAGTTTTGAAAAACAAAGGACATTAATGGTGCTGGTGAGGGAGGGACAGTTCACATGGGCTTGTATCAACATGGAAAGAAGATAGTGTTCTGCACAGTCTGATAATCAGCAGGCAAATGGGGCACAGAATTCCCTTCTGCTCACTGCCTGGGGACACTTGCTGACACCTGGAATCACTTGCAGTTGTTAGAACTCAGGGAAGAGGGGATGTTATGGGCATTTAATGAGTAGAGGACAGAGATGATGCTAAATATCCCACAATGCATGGGGCAGTGTCCCAGGACAAGTCCTTATCTGGACCAACATGCCAACTGTGCCAAGACCAAGGAACTGATCTAGAGATTGTACGTTCCCTAGCAACACTGAAAAAAGCAAACACCTCTTTTTCAAATGGAAAAAGACTTGTAGCAAAATTTATTGACTAACACTTTTTATTATCCATAGTGTCTAGAATAGTACTTCCCTCCTGGCAATAGCAAAACAATACAACAACAATCATGATAGCAATGTAATTCATAATAATTATTTACTTTGTATCAACCACTCTGCAATATTTGGTATGAGCTTTCTTACTCCTTTGTAGGTGCTCTATACTGAGGGTCACAGGTAAAACATGGGAGTTTGGGGCAAGCTTTTCCAACTATCTGTAGTCTCTCCTGAAAAAGGATCTCAATGTCTCTCTCCCCAAAATATATGATACCAAGAGCAATAAAATACCAACAGCAAAAACATCTAGCCTTTGTCAATGCCTTTCTGTGTGTCAGGCTGAGTTCTAGAACTCACTGAATTCTCACAATGCACCATGAACGTATCCTTAAGTCAACTCATACTTGAGAAAACAGAGATTAAAGAAATTAATTGCTCCATGTTACATGGTAGGAAGCAGCCAGCACTGGATTCAAAGGCAGTTTTATCTATTTCCAAAATGTGAATTTCTGCCATGGCTTCCAAATAAAATTATGGCCATTCTGGGTGTGCCTATTTTTCCAATGTAGGTAATATTTGTTGACACGTAGATGTGTTCAGGGGCAATAGGTTCTCCTGCCCTCTCCATTTTTAAAGACTGTGTCTTATTAGCACTTGGATCAGGCTTCTGATAATCATTTGGGTTTCCTCAGTGACTTAGTCACTAAACACTTATTGAGTCTAGACACAGTTTGTGACCTGGACAAGCAGCATGCCTTCACTCCAGGACCGCTGTTCAGGTGGGCATGATGGGCAGTACACATGTACACAAACACTGATAGTAACTCCAGGCAAGTGCTACAAAAGGGGAAAAGGTGCAATAATATACTGGTGACACAAAAGTAGTCAGGAAAGAACGTTCAGAGGTGTTGACATTTGAATTGTGAGAAAGTTGATGAGAAAGACAGGTCCATGTGAAAAATCCAAGTAGATGGTGTGAATGAATGTTTCAAGCAGAAGGAAAAACCAGTGCAAAGACCTGAAAACAGGAAAGAGCTTATCAAGTTTGAGGTGAGCCTCCAGTAAACCCAAAGGTTAGTGAATAGGAGAGAAACTAGTGAAGTCAAGGGAGAGAGGCCCAAGAGAGGGTCGGTCCTATGGGTTCCATAGGCTAGGTAGATGGTTTAATTTAAAAAGATGCTTTCCATTAAGTGTCCTTTTAAAATATCTTTTTAAAATAGGATGTTAAAGCTTTTTTTTTAAAAAACTTTTTTAGTTATAGTTGGACCATACCTTTATTTTACTTATTTATTTTTATGTGGTGCTGAGGATTGAACCCAGGGCCTTGCATGTGCTAGGCAAGGGCTCTACTGCTGAGCCACAACCCTAGCCCAGATGTGAAAGCTTTTAAAACAACAATTTGATTTAACAATACAAAAAAATTTTTAGCATATTTTATTGGTAATGTTGCTAGTATATGTTTTGCTTTTGGGGAATTTATAGGTAGTTTGAAATGCATTCCTACCAGCAAGGGGATGGTGTCAATGGGAAATGAACCTTTTTTTTTTTTAGAAAACTAAAATGAGTACAAAGACTCTCAAACCCACTCCCTTTGTAGTGATTGCTCCTGGTCACAATCCCCTTTGTGTATACATTGTTATCTTGAATATCTATTCATTATTGTCATACTATTCCACTGAAGATTAGTACAGGGCATTCTCTTTGGTACAGTGCTTGGATATAACATGGTATGTGTGTCTTCACAGAGATCCATGCTTTGTTGGAGGTCTCCACAATTTCATGCAATTAGGTATTTGAGAGGTTAAGTAACATCAAAACATAGGGTCACACAGCTAGAAAGTGGTAGCACCCTGATTTCAAGTTATATTGTATTTTCCAGTTCCAAGCAGTAGATGGATATAATTGTATTTTAAGACCATTGTTTCTCATGTAATCCCATGTTTTGTATTTTACACATTTAAAAATATTTTAAAATGCAATTCTTAGACTGAACCTAACTGTCAAAAAGTCCACAGCACATAAAAATTTTAAGCTTCAGCTTTAGACCCTATTGTAATGAGGTAGTTACAAAATGTTATAGAATATAGAGAAGATTGGTGACAAAGTCTACATGGAGAAGGTCAAAGGAAAAGCTTCATGGACATGATGATACTGAAGTTGGAGTTTGAAGGACCATGAGAGAAAGAGAGGAGAGAAAGGAGAGCAAGCAAACAGCAAGAGTATATTCAGGGAATGACTCCAGTATCTCCCAAGGCTGCATCATGAGGGGGCCAACAGGGACTGACAGTTAAGTCAAGAAAGGGACTGAAGCGCTAGATCATGATTGGTCTTATACACTACATTTAATAGGGTGGATGTTATCTTGAGGAAGATGAAGAACTATTGATTTATAAATAGGTAAAGAATATATGCAGATTTTCCTTTTTAAAGTAACATGCAGAAGTTTAATCCAAAAATCAAACCATCCATGCCTTGCTTTGTCATAAGATCATATGAAGACATGGAGAACCAAATATGGAAATATCATTTGAAGCCCACTCTCACCTCGACTCCATCCCACCCATGCCTAATACTTGCATACTGCTCACCTTAATCCTGTGTACCAGAGGAGCAAACAGAAACACAAAGAGCTCCACAGTAGCCATGGAGTTCTGGAAGATCTTCCTCCGGTTGTTCTCCTCTTCATCATTGGAGCTGCTCTGGCAAGGCTGACCTGGAGAACCCTGGTTTTCAACCTGGTGGATGAAAGCGCTGCTGCTGCCACCCCAGCTGGAGCCTCGGTCTGTGCCCCCAAATCGCTCACTGTTGCAGTCTTGGGGGGCCTCTAGGAGCATCCAGTGCAGGGTGTGAAGAAGTTTTGTCTCAGCGACACCCAGCTTATCTTGGTGGCCTGCATTGGACAACCACACAGCCAAGAAATAGTAAATACTGACCAGAACAACAGATGTCAACCTTTGGGAAGAATATCTCTACTTAGCTCTGCAGCTTGATTTCCCAGAAGCCACTAGCATTTCTCTACATATCTAACAACTACCATTAGCAGGGCTCATTTTTGTTTGGGGGGCTGTCTTGCTGGCGGAAATCTCTCTACAAGACCATGCTATATCATGTAGGTAGAACCTGCAATTATATCTCATCTGTCAAATACCCAAACATATTTCCAAGCAGGTAACATAGTAGATAAAATATAGACTCTGGAGACAATAGCCATTCTATTTTAGACAACATGACCTAGAAAGGCCCCTCTATAGAGATAACATTTGAGCAGAGGCCCAAATGAGGTCAGGAAATGGGATGGAGAAAAATGTGTATTCTAACATGGGATATGGCTAGGACATACAGCCAGATGAGAAAATAATCTTTATGTACACGCACACACATACACACACACACGTCTTGAATAGTCAAATTCATGAAAGTGATTGCTGGAAGAATTGGGAGGTCAAAGAGGAAATCCTTAGGTAGGACTCATCTTAGGCAGATGAGAGTCTTTCACTTAGAAAAATTAAAAACAAGAGTCAGTTCCCTAATTGGTAAAATGAAAATAACCATGGTACTGATGTGAGTGGAATTTTGAGAATTAAATGAGATTATATGTGCATGGTGCATGGGATGATAAGAACCACTCAATGCATGTTTGGGCTTTTTTTTTTTTTTTCAATGAGTATTGAACACAACAATATGCAATAAACAAGTAATGCAGAAGCACCAACCTAGCTTGTTCCGGTTTGAAAGCAGGGTTGCGGTGCAGTGGAGAACATGAGGCAAAGCAGCTTGCACTAGTTCCCATCTGGAAATGCTCTGGATGGCTTCAGAAAGGGCTGGAGAGAGGCCATGCAGCTTGTTTTCTACCAACACTCGTTCAAAGGACTGTAGATTTAAAAAGAAAAAAGCATGTAAAATGAGGAATTGGAGATTCTGGTTGGTAAACAATAGACATCAAGGTACTATATAACCTAGAAGATACAAGTTGCTGGATTAAATTCTTTAGGATTCACTCGCATCTCACACATATGTTGACCTACAGTGGATCAGTCATGAGTTCCTATTATCTGCCCATTTGTAGGCTTTTGATCCATAGATATGGCTTGAATTATTAAATGATTATCATTTCTGTCAAAATAAGCTTCCCATAACAGAGATACATTTAACCTTGTGAGATTTTTTGAACATAATATTTTATAAAATGTTCTGAGTCATCCAATGGGCCTGTCATAACTGCAGTCCAAAATGAAATGTGTTATGCAAAAGTGTCTTGAGAGGCAGAATTTATGTCAATTTGTTCAACAGGTGTTAACTAAGACACAACTCTTCCAAGCAATCTGATTTTGGGGTCACTAATTTATTCCAAGTCCCTAGCAATGATCTGGCACAGAACACTCCTTAACCTAATACTGGAAACATGAAAAGACACTTCATATCAGTTGAATAGAGAAAAAGCAGAAGGAAGAAAAGGAGGGAGGGATGAGAGAAGCCATCTTTTCTTTGCTGCTTATAAAGTCTTCTGTCCCTGCTAGGGATGCTTTCAGAGATGAGACACCCTAGAACAAGTAACAAGTTTGATCTACTTAGGGTTTTTTGTTTGTTCATTTATTAATTTTTTTTTGTTGTTGTTGTTGTTGTTGTTATTGTTTTTATTTTTATTTATTTATTTTTTGAGGGTGAAGGAGAATGTCATTACAAGGTATTGGGGAAAGTAAAAGTATCAGATATTAGAGTGATGATAACAAACATGTAACTTTTAAGAACATGTTTGATACTCCACATGTTTAAGCACCTTGTGCAATTGTCTTAGAGAAGGATCATAGTACAAGTTTCAAGTGTTCTAACTAGATGACTGAGGCTTTGATAAGAAGCACAATCATATGTAATGTTTGTTTTTTTTTTTTTTTTAAGAAATGAAATAAAGGCCTGTAGATAAGCTGGTGATACAGATCCAACTACTTTAAAATTCTGCAGCTGAAATATTCATCAAGTAAAGGGTGAGTATGTTAGACACTAAAAGATTTTAAAGAATTTATATAGTCTAATAAATACACTAAAGAGGATGAGTTATATATTTCATTTTATTCTTAAATGCTACTAATATAAGTTTTCATGATTAAAAAAAAATTTAGTTGTTGTCGGACCTTTATTTACTTATATGTGTGCTGAGAATCAAACCCAGTGCCTCACATATGCTAGGCAGGTGCACTACTACTGAGCCACAACCCCATCCCAACTTTAAAATTCTTTTTTGTTTTTTAGTTATAATGGATCTTTTATTTCAATTATTCATATGAGGTGCTGAGAATTGAACCCATGGCCTCCCACATGCCAGGCAAGTGCTCTACCACTGAGCCATCACTCCAGTCCCAACTTTTTATAATTTTTTAAACCTTGGAAATTGTTTTTCACATTGATGTCTACATACATCTATCCCTATCTATCTACCCATCCAAAAATGTAACTTAGCTATTTGATATTTTGTGACTACACTAAAAATGTCAGGCATGACTTTGCCAAGAACAGAGAAAAATCATGGTTGGTTTAAACTATTGTAATTGGCAGCATGGTTTTAAGGAAGACTTAGAGATTTCAACTTTCAAATTATTCTAATGAGTCAGGTATAATGAGAAATTCCATTAACAGGTCCTTATAAGAAAGCAACATTTCGAAAAAAAAAAATCTATGTGGCAACTTTGACGGGCAGGAGACTCAATAAAAAATGTTTGAGTATGTGTGTGTATCTAACTCTCCTGTTGGCTTCCATCATAAGTCACGACTCTATAGTGCTCCTCATCAGAAGGTCATCCACATAGCTGTTTGTAAACATGCATGGCAATATCCAAAGGGAGTAGGCTTCTACTTTCACATTATAATACATGAAATGTCAAGGCATCTGTGAGAGCTCCACATTTTAAGGAAATCTGTTAAAATCTATTTCAATTTTGCTTCATGATTTCACATCTTATTTTTTTCCATTTATAAAATGGAAATTTGTAAGGATATGGGATTCTCTTAGAATCTCAGGACAAGTGTGCATTGTATAAATATTAATATCATTATTTTCACTTTAGTAATTTTATATTATTCATTTTCAAACTTCCAGAGTGTATGGAAAACATAAAACAGAAATGTCTATTAGTGTGTTCAAGAAGCTCATATAACAATTCAAAATAGGAACGTCCACTATGTAATAGTCTCAATTATGTTGATTACCAATTTGACTTTTTACACCTCCATGCAAGGACCTCCATGCTTGGTTTTGTTGTCTCTCTGCCCTTTCTTCCAGCACTCATTTCCTCCCCATCCCATCCCTTATTTCCCCATTGGGTGCATCTGTCCTCTAGCTCAAGTTCTCTCTGCTCTTCCCTCACTATGGTATTCCTCTCTTCCTTCCTTCATGTCTTTGCCCAAGCTTCACATTAATAGTTAGGTCTTATCTACCCTCCCTGTATAAAACAAAACCCCACCATGGTATTTCCAAATCCTCTTTTTTGCTTATGTTTCTCTCCACCGTGCTTATCACCATCTGGCTTATTATATATGTGTTTTATTTTCATATTTGTTTGTGGCCTGTCCACTGCCCACCACTCCATCCCATCATTAGAATTGTGCCTGACACACAGTAGGTGCTCAATATTTACCAAATGATTTAATATGTGTAGTCAGTATGATTTAGCTTTTCTTTGGGTTCAAATTACCACACGGAATATGGAAATAAACATTTAATGGTGAAAATCACATACCACACAAGAAGCTTCATATTGTTTCCCCAGTTTAGGCCTCAAAAATGCACTGAAAAATTAATAGAGACACTTATTATAAACATGAGCAAAATTATTATTAAAGCATCCTTATGACACATTTTTCAATGAACAAGACATGGAGCTATGAAACTCAAATCTCATGCTTCCATATAGCTTGTTAATGAGCAGGTGTTGAACAGCTGAGGACGCTTGCTTTTACACGTGTAATTCCGTATATGAAAAAGATGTGAATCTCTACAATTTTCCAGATCCACTCTTATTCTCCAGACTTTTACCTAATCAGATTCTAAATTGCCAATGGTCAGAAGTGGTGCATTACTCTTGTGCACAGTCATATTAAAAACTGAAAAACGAACACTGCTGTGGATCATGACTTCCAGGGTCTAATTTCTTATCCGACAAATCTCGAAAATAATAATAATAATAATAATAATAATAATAGGGAAACCTTATTTGCTCTTTATTGGAATAGGTTTCAGGCCTGTGGGGGTTGGGGGGGAATCCCTTATCAAAAACCATTCTCCTCAGGGGCTTTAACCAGGGAGATTACGCCAGCTGAATCTGGGCAAAAATGGTTAACAAGTGGGCATAACAAATATCCACCGAACAAGAGCCGGAAAACAACAGGTCACCGGGCTGGAATTAAAGCCGGAGATGGAGGGGGAATTGGACGCAGGAGCACAACCAGTCATAATTATCTTCCCTAGCCATCCACCCCCTCTTCCCAGACTCTTTGCCCTCCCACCCTCTAAATAATGTATATATTTATTCGAAAACTGCCAATATGCTTGTCGTCAAACTTCACTGAAATATATTTTTTTTCATATGCGTGTTTCTAAACCGGTGCAGAGGGCTGGCTTTCCAGCCCCTGAGAGGGAGCTGCAGGCTGTGGCGCGGCCTCAGCGGCAGCGGTGACAGCGGCGGCGACCCCGCGGCCCCAGGAGCGCCCCAGCCCAGGGCGCCCACAGCGCGCCCTCTGCGCCCCTCACCTGGTTTGGCGCCACAGGAAGGTCTGGATGGGCAGCGGGATGCCGCGGCCGCTGTCCTGCTCCTGGCCCTCGGAGCTCTTCCTCTTCACCATGATGGTGGCTCCCGGGAGTCCTACTGCAGGACCCAGCGCCGGCTCCTCGCTAGCCGCCGCCTCCTCCTCCTCCCGCTGCTCCCCCCAACTCTCATCCCCTCCTTCCCCCAGGCAGAGCCGGCTCTCTCCGCCCTGGTCCCCCGTCTCTCTCCCCTTCCCCCACCCCTCCCGTGCGTGGAACATGGCTGCGGGAGGAGGGGAGGGCTGGAGGCGCCGCGGAGCGGGGAGGGGGGCGCTCGGAGGAGCTGTCCACCTCGCCGCCCCCGCGCCCGCTCCTTGCTTTCAGCACCTCCCACTGTGGACAGCGGCCCGCGCCGGGCGGCCCAGCCGGAGAAGCGAGTCGGGGGCAGGTTGAGCAGCAGGGGGATGGCCGAAAGAGTCCACGCTCCGCATGGCACGCGCACGCCAGTCCCCTGCGCGGCCTCTTCAGCATCCAGGATCCGGCTTCCCCCGCTCCGAGCTGCACCCCAGGAGTGTCCCCTGTCCTGCTTCCCAACCTCTGCACCCGAAGAGCCGTCACCGTCTGGGGAGGAGGAGCTTTGGAGAGCCGCAGAGCAGTCACTAACCCTGGCATCATTCGCACATCTAGCAAGGAGGTCAGGAGTCCACCCTCGGGCTTTAGCAGGAGCGACTCAAGAAAATCATTAGAAGTGTAAACCAGGAAGGAAGGCAAGCTGGGCAAGTGAGAGGACGATTGGAAGTTCTCTGGTGTGAGGATTTATTTTAAAATGGTAACCACAAAAAGTTAACATTGTTTGTTTTGCTGAAGCAGAAACGCAAAGTCCCCGAACTAACCAGTTTAGGGTATCCGTTCATCGCAAATTGAGGAAGAACATTTGAATCACACTATGGGGAAAATGTGGCTTATTTTAGCCTTTTAAATGCATTGGGTGATCCTGTTCACTCCAGTGATGCCTGCCATTTTCCTTTAGTTTTAATAGTCACATGTCTATGTGGTTTATAGTTGGATTCGCTTTGGTTGTACCATCTAGCAGTAAAACAAGTACAGGTAAGGTGAGGTAGGGTGAATCAGTCTTATTAGAAAACCAACAGTATGGATCCATCTACCTGCAAAGAATCAAACATTGCTGTATATTTTTTTGAACAAAGATATTGGTGTAACCCATTAAATGAAGACTCAGATACCACACTTCCTCTCAACAGATAGAAAATAATATTTCATATAGAGCTAATAACATGCTAGTCTACTCTATGTAAAGAAAATTATATGGTATATATTGATTGAAATAAACTTTCCATTTACTTTCTTGAAGTCATCTTTTTTTTTTTTTTTTTTTAAATCAGGGATTGAACCCAGGGGTGTCAATGTCTGAACCACATCCCCAGCCCATTTTTTGGCTATGTGGCTAAGGCTGACCTTGAACTTACCATCTTTCTGTCTCAGCCTCCCAAGTGGATGGGATTACAGGCATGCACCACTGTGCCCAGTTTGAAGTTATCTTTTAATATAAATCTCAAAATATGGATCTTGAAAAAAGAATCTAAATACAATTTATTCAATGCATATTTTAAGTGCATTTTATACACCAGGAGCTGTGCTATGTTGACTCCTGCTCACAAGCTACTCATAATATTGAAGGGAAAACACACATGCAAAGAGAAAGGTTACATAAGAATGATGAAAATGACTTCAGTTATGAGAAAAAAAAAAAAAAAACCCACAAGATGGAACACCCAGGCAGGAATCCAGTAAGGATAGACTTTGTATGGCAGGCTAAGAAGTTCGAAAAGGAAGACTCTAAATAAATGAAATACAAACTTCACTTTCTTAAGTGTGACTGACATGACATGGCAAGAAGTCATGTGAAGGTTGTGTGAAATAGGCAAAAGGTATAGACAAAAACACTACTCTAGAGATAAGGAAATAATCTGTGAATTCCTGAATCAGGTCATAATAGCAGAGTTACAAATAAGGATGTGAGTTTGAGTTATATTGTAAAGAAAATTAGTAGGACTTGATGGCCAAGTGGGCATAAGAAAGGAACATAGAGAGCAGAGTTATTAAGAGCCTAGATCTTGAGTCAGATGATTTTGATCCTGGCCCTACCACTTACTAGATATAATCCCTGTGCCAAAATTTCCACATACTGGTATCTTTCCCACAGAGATGAGGACAAGATATTAATACTGATAGAGAATTTAAGAGAGTCCCTAATCTATAATAAGTCTTCCCAAAATATTAACAGAAGCTCAAAGTTTTTGACTTTGAGCAACTGCTGAAAAATAGAAATCTTATTCAAAGAGAAAAGGTGACAAGGAGAACCATGTTCTTATTTTTATGTGTGTGAAGTGGGATATTATAACTTTTTCTTGATTCTCCATTGGAAATCCCAATAGATATTATTAAGAGGCAGCTAGAAATATGTGTATGGAGTTCAAAAGAGTTAATGAGGTAAGATAGACCAATTTTGTGGTTAACTTTTCATAAACAGTAGTAAAATCCATGGAAATAGATAAAATCCAGGGAAAATATCTAGAAAGAGAAAAGACTCAAATTGTAAACATAAGTACCATCAACTTTAGTCTATTGTCACAAAGGACAAGAGGTGAGAGCATAGGACAGGATAGTGGCATAGGCAGAATTCTAAGATGGAGCCCAAGAGTCCCACCCCTTGGTGTACACACCTTTTCCTAATTTTTCAGTGAAATTCTGGTCTAGGTATTACTATGAAGTGATGTATGTAAACTTTTGTCATATATTCATCATTATGGCATCATGCAGAAATTTTATTACCCTAAAAATCCCATGTGCTCAATCTTTTCATTCTTCTTGCTCTCCCACTCCTCACCCCTGGCAGCCATTGATCTTTTCACTGCCTCAGGAGTTTTGCCTTCTTCAAAATATCATATGGTAAGAATTATACAATATGTAGCTTTTTCAGTTAAGTTTTTCACTTAACAATATGCATTTAAGTTTCTTCCATGTTTCTTGGTATCTTGATGGCTCATTTCTTTCTATTGTTAATATTTCATTGTATGGATGTATCACACTCTGTTTATCCATTCACCTGTTGCATGACATCTCAGTTGCTTTCAGTTTTTGACAACCATGAATAAAGCTGCTGAAAACATTCATGTGCAGGTATTTTTTATGGAAATGAGATTTCAACTCATTTGGTTAAATACCTAGGAGTGTGATTTTTGGATTGAATCATAAGACTATGATTAGTTTTGTAAAAAACTGCCAAACTGAGTTTTGATTTAACTGTACCACGGAGGGTTTTTTTTTTTTTTCTGGATAAGAGGACAAATTTATGCACTAGAACTAAAGAGTCATTAGAGAAAGGAATGTTAAAGATATTTGGGAGAGGGGAAAGTTAGTGAACAAGGTTCTGGAGGAGACTGTATCTGGTTCACAGCTGAATTAATCATCCTTGGATGGAGGAATACTTTTTATAATGGGACATCAAAAGGGAATAATGGTAAAGACTAAGTAGAAAAAGAGTAAAGATAAGAGTACATGAGATTTTCAGCTTAAGGGTTAATGTCAGCCGTAAAGTAATTGCTAAGGTCATTTTCTAAGAACATCATTTGGTAGGGAAGTAGCAGGGCACTTGTCAGAAAAATGATTAATAGCAGATAATGTATATTGAATACTTGTTATGTGTCCAGATCTGTTTCAAGTGCATCAACCAATAAAGAGAAAAAATCAGCAAGTAAAGAGGGAAAAACTGAGATATAGAAAGGTTACATAATGCAGTATATGATGAAGTAAACTGTAAAGTCTGGCTTGGAAGTTCTGCCCCAACTTTGCACTATTATACTAAGTATTGTGTAGTCGTGAGAGTTTGTAAGAAGTGCTATGAGTCACATAAATGGAAACTGCTCAAGGACATAGAAAATAATTGCTCGGTTGATGGTGAAAGTTGAAGAAGAGCTAATGTCCCTTTCCATTCCTGAATATCCTTGAGGCAATGAGTCATCTGGGAGTGGGAGAAGTCTATAATAAGCACTGTCAAGATCAGTTTTCAAAATAACATTTTAGTGGAAAATCAATATTACCATTATGGTGTACTACTTATATACCCACTTAAACTACCTCTCACCCCCACTTTTTTTTTTTTTTTTTTTTTGTCTTTTGGAAAGACATCTGCCCAAGTGCTTTATTGACACTACCCCCTTTTATATATTTCTTTTTAAATTTAAGTGAACACTGTTGGAAGGAAGTTGAGGACTAGTTCATGTAGTTAACCTCAATAGCACAGTCAACGAATGAACTCCATCTTTTAATCCCTTTAGTTTATTGTCAGCTCACTGTGCAAGACATTGGGTTGAATGTGGAATTTGCTCAAAGATGGTGCCTGGTTATGGGGTGGGCTTGGGCCAGAAGAGATAACAAGTTATTGGATTTTAGGAAACAATGGAAGTAAATTACAAGATCTGGGCAGATGTAGCAAAATAACCATCCCTGAAGGTTATTCTCTCTTCTAAATGGGAGGGCATATTTTGAGAGTGATCAGATGTCAGTTTTCCAGATATGTGCAAAAGTGAACATTCTTGGCAGATAGGCTGAACAGAGGAGAACTCTGATTGAGTTTTGGAAATGATTGCTTCAGTGAGCAGAATCCCCTCAAGGACATCATGTTTCTGGTCTTTATTCCTCCCTATTTTCGTATGGTTGGGTACCAGCCTAAATAGAAGTTGCTCATATAAGTTGGTTTTATTAACCTGCCTAATGTAGTCCTACTAATTCATTCTACTAATTCTTCCATTTTTTACTTTATGAGTTCATCATTCTCTGAATATATCATTTTTATTTATTTTACTGTTTGCTTGTGCTCAGCCTAGAGAATAGCAAAAAGTATCTAGTACCTTTTGGGAAAAGTACAATAAATTGCATAAAGGGTAGAAAGACTTGCAAAATACCACATTCCTGGGTAGGAAGAATCATTTTAATATGAATTAGAGCTCCATGTATCACTAGAGGAAAAACTTCACAGCATAGTGTTAAGTGAACATAAGAAGTTGAAGAATGATCTTATGGTATAATACTATTTGGTTTAAATGTTTAAAATATGTTGAATAATACTATACATCTTATGTATATATAGGCATAATAATTTAATGAAAACATGTTTGAAAACTATCCTGATCCAGCTTCTCAAATATCAGAGCTTTAAACAATGGCTTGTGTGTTACTTTTTGGGAAGTACAATCTAAGCAGGAAGAGTGAAACAAAAACTGGTGGAAAGGAAACTAGTAGTACAGTGTATTACCAAGTGGTACTGCTTGGTGATGCACCATCCTTGGTAATGCAAATGATCATTTGATCTGGAGATTCCCCCTAAACACCTGCTTCTCAGGAGAGTGTGCCCATGGAAGTAAAGGATAAGAGTTTTGAAGATTTGGTTTGCCATTTGGGGTGTTGGTTCTTCCACACTCCCTGGACACACATGTGTGGGTTCAGAGGGGGTCCTACAACATTTCATGCCTCTACATCAGTACAAAATTTCTGAATCATTACTCAAGGTATGTGGCCAGGGCATTAGGTAAGATGAAGTTGGCAAGGGTCTCCAAAGTATTGGTCTTTGCAGAGGTGACTGGAGCTGAAACAATTGGTCACTGGCTCTAGAAATAGGTAAGACCAAGAGACATGAAGTGGCATATAAGAAGTTCAGAGGTGAAAACACTCATTTCAAGATGCTTAAGAGCAATGACCTTGGAGCATGATTTCTCAGGTCCAAAAACCAACATTGTTTCTCACAACCCATGTAATGCTGGGATTGTCACATAACATGTCTGATAGTCAGTTTAGTCATCTGAAAAATGAGAATCAACTGGCTATTTTGTAAGTTTTTCACGAAGATTAAATGAGTCAAGGCATTTTCTGGTTTCTGCTGTTATATAACAAATGATTATTCCAAATCTTAGCAGCATAAAACAACCATTTTATTGTGCTCATTATTTGTGAGTCAGAAATTTGGGAGGTCTCAGCAGGGCAGTTCTCATTTAGACTCTCTCATGCTGTCACAGTAAGATGTGGTTGGGACTATCATTATTTGAAGACTCAAGAATGAGCTATCTATCTAAGATAGCTAACTCACATGGCTGATGGTTCATGCTAGCTGACAGCTGGGAGCTCAGCTCAGACTGTCCACTGGAATGAATATATACATACATGCCTTTCCTGAGTGTCAGCCTCAGGGTGGTTGGAGTTTGCAGCTTACTTCACTCAGAGTGTGCATCCCAAGAGAATCTGGAAGAAGCCACATGGTCTTTTCCAATCTAGTCTCAAAAAAGTCATGTGGCAACATTTCTGCTGCAGCCTATTGGTTTTAAGCAAGTCACTAAGGTGATCCCACAGTTAAGAGAAAGCAATGTAGACCCCACATCGTAAGAATTTGCAGGATTATTTGTTTATTTATCTGTTTGGACAAGTTGTCTCCAAATTGCCCAGATTGGGTACAAAGTGCAATCCTCCTAACTCAGCCTCTCTAGTTTCTGAGACTACAGGTATGTAACATTGTGCCCAGCAGAGAGGTTTTAAAATAACACAGTATAGCTAACACACTTGAACAAGTGCCTGTCCTACTAAATCATTAGTATTAATCTTTTGACCAGATGACATAGCCTTTTAACCTATCAAATGAACTTCTTCTGTAACTTAGTCTTCTTTTTCATTTTGACTTAATGTTGCAACCCACCATGCCCCTTCAGAGTGACACTCAGGAAGATGGACAAACATTAGTGCAGATAATTGCCAGAGCCCTTGTTACATAAATCTTCTACTTATGTGGAGAGATGGCTATAACACTTCCATTAATTTTACCCCCAGCTGACACCTTGTTAGGGCTTGCTAGTCAACACAACCCTGAAGCATGGGGTTATGTGACTCAGCATCATACTCTGGTGCCTGCAGAGCATGGGAAAGGATGCCAGATCCTGATGTTTTTAGGAAGCATTTATTTGAAATTATTAAACATAAATGGTCAGTTCTGGAATAGGTCAGATCTCCATATTAACTTTCACTTTAATTGTTTCACCAGAAGAATTCATACCAGCCCTGTAATTCTTATAAATTATCTTACAGTTCTGTTTCAGGAGTATGAAAATCTCCTTCTTCTACAGAGATTTAAGAGAACAAAAGAAACGTGTATATTGTACTTCAGGTAGACTTAACCTTTTAAAGTTCTACTTTAGTTGTTCTGTGTTTTATAAACAATGGCATGTTTCAATGACACGTAAATTATACGAAAGTTTCACAGTGTTGGAAGCCACATTTGCTGAGTCACTGAGTATTCCTTTTCACTTAATTTTGGTATGGCTTGAAACATTTTTAAGCTTCAGCTTTTATTATTATGCACTTTGCCATATTATGATGATGAAGATGTGTGTTTTTACTTCATATTCTGTTGTAATGCAGGTGACTTTATTAGGTGAAAATGCTGGACAATCCCTCAGGAAATGATACTTCAATTTAATCTTTGTCTGGAAGTCTAGAAAGCCTTTTTATTATAATTATCAGTGAACTTTAATTTACAAAATAATGGGTTTTGTTTTGACAATTTCATACACACACATACTTTGGCAGTATCCACCCTCCTTATTACCCTCTCTTACCCACCTTCCCCCTCCCCCTGGTCTCCTTCCCCTTCTCTAATGGTCCCCCTTCTACTTTTATGTCATTCTCTTAAAAATCTATTTTTCTCCTTCCTTGCTTGCTTCCTTCTTTCCTGTGTAGTGCTGGTGTCTGAACTCAGGTCCTCAAACATGCTAAGCAAACTACTACTGAGTTATATTTACAACCCCTTATAAAAATATTTTAAAAAATTTCTATATGCCATCATTTGTCACAAGGATGATGAGACTCATATTTTCTGAGCATCTAAGCCACTTCTGCACAGGGGCTAATTTATAAAAAAAAAAAAAAAAAAAGAAAATTGTTTATTTTGGAAAGTATATTATTTTAATACATGCACCTAAGTGTTCTATTGACATTTTTTATTCATGAAAGGTTTGTTTGTGTGTGACTGCCTAAAATTGCCAAAGTACTTTAATTGGTGAAGAAAGCCTGGTGATGCTGGGCTGCCCTATGAAATCACCAGGGAGAAGCAGGCTTGCTGCAGTACTTCTTCCCTGCTGCTGCCTCTCCTCAATCCTTAGGTTCTAGTGAATATGCTCTCTCCCAAAATGGCAGCTTCTGTCCATGAATCAGCCATGGGGCAGAATGTATACCCCAGAGCCTGACTCCCTGAAGCAGAAAGCATTCTCTATTGCAGTGAAAATGGCTCCTATTTCTTACACACCAAAACTGCATCTGGGAGTCTGCTTCCAGAAACCCAACAGTCTGAACATGGGTGGTACTTCCTCCCCAGAGGAAAGGAGTTTAATCTGCAAAAGCATTTGCAACTTGCTTTGACATATGGTCAAATTCTGACAGCTCATGGTACTCTCTTTTAAAGGGCAAATGATACCTACTGAGAGAAACAAAGAAATATATGGGAGTTCCTGGCATTAAAAAAGAATGACAGAAATGAAGTGCAATATTATTAAGGAGCATTAAGAACAGTAACTATTAATAGTCTTAGAATACTTTTTTTATAATTTCAGCATAGTCACCTCTATGAATATAATTAAGATCATGTAAACCTTCCCAATCCCTCTGAGAAATGTCCATTTCACACTGTATCTCTGAGTTATGGATCTATCAAGACTCATCTCTTCTCCTGATCCAAAGTGTGGTCACTTGAATCAATATCCCTTTATCTGACTAAGAAATGAACCACACACTTATTAATCCTGGTGCTGATTAATTGGGTTTCTAGTAGAGGTAAGGTAGGTTTCTTAAAACTAGTGGTTCTCAATCCAAGTGTTTCAGATATTACCAGAGGAATTTTTAAAACATTAATTTTAAATACCATCCCTGATCAGTTAGAATCTTTGTTGGAAGAAATAAGATTAAGTACTTGTATGAATCTCTGCACATGATTTATTGTACAAACAGGATGAAGAACCATTGCACCTTAGTCTGATTGAAACCAAAATAAATGTACAGTAGAAAAAAGGCAAAGAAATAGCCCAGCTTAATGCATTGAAGGAACAAAATAAATAATTATCTGACTTTTACTATTATACTACAGAAAAAGTGGTTACATGAAAGACTGAAAAAGAGAGAATACAATTCTAATTGTTGTATCAAAAAGTTAAGCAAGCCTTTATTAAGAGGAAAAGCAGGAAAAACTGTATTCAAAAAACATACAATGTGCTCATCTCTACCTTCAAGCCTTTGATAAACATTTAGTCATGGGGTAGTACTAAGCCAAAAGAAATTTCATGATTTATAATAATCAAAGTTATCCAACTCCTAAGAGAAGTAATTCAAAACCCAGTTTGCCTACTCTAAATGTTCTGTTTTAGCATATGCTCAATACTTACAGAGATAGGCAGTTTTGATGTTTCAAACTTTAAGTGCTAGTTTTTTTTTTTTTTATCATTGTCACAATCTTATGTATGAAGATATTTGATTATTCTTCTATTCCTTCTTGAAACCCCCTGGACCTTTATAGACTTAACACATTACAAAGGAAATAATACTTAATGGATCAATCAGGGTGTTTGATTTGGAGCTTATTTGATTGGAAGGGAGGTCCATTCAGACTGAGTTAAATGAAGGGTGACATTGCGAGGGGGGGGAACCTCACAGACATGGAGTTGTGCCCTTGCCTCACTGAAGGGAACTTGAGAGTGATATAGGGTGTAACAAGGACCACAGCAACAGCTCAGCTAGACCTCTTTGTCCTTGTTAGTCAGCTATGCTCTGAGGACCTGCTCCTTCTTGTCACTTGGCCTTCCCATTGCGCAGCCTAGGGTTTGTTGCCTTGGCTTACCAAGTATTCTGTGGCTTAAGTTGTGATGGAGTTGGGCATGGAAGTTGTGTTCCAAACCATGACTATTTGTGGCAGCAGGGGCTACAGAGAGGGGCAGACTCACTCCAAATTTCTGTGAGTCCTGCAGTGAGTGACAACCCCAGGCCAGCAGGGTGGCAGAAAAATGTATCTGTCTCCTCTTTACTTAAGTGAGAGGATCCATCTGAGTATAGAAAAAAAGAAGACTGGATTTGCAGTTAGAGACCTGTGTTTGACTTTTGGCTCTTTTTTTAACATCCATATTTTGAATAATCTTAGAAAACGACTTCATCTTAGTTTTGTTTCTATAAAATGTGGGAAGAATATACCCTACAGGATCATTGTAAGGGCTAGATAAACAAAAGTTTGAAAATATTTAATAAATTGAAAAGCACTTGACAAAAGAAAAGAAATAATCACTTTAAGATACAGAGTATCAAGTTAATTGTAAGTAAAGCAATGCAATCATGCTTATAAATAAATATCTGCCTGGGTCTGGGATTGTGGCTCAGTGGTAGAGCACTTGCCTAGCACGTGCGCGGCCCAGGTTCAAACATCAGCACCACATAAAAATAAAGGCCTTGTGTACAACTAAAGCAAATAAATAAATATTTAAAAAAAATAAATAAATATCTGGGTGGCTGTCCATTCTCACACAGGTATCCAACGTGTCACTGTATCATGTCATGTGTGAGTTTTGTAGAGTACTGAAGAATATTGGCTACTTCCACTTCCATACATATTGGGGTACCCTATGGATGATTCCAGATTCATGATAGGTAAGGAAAAGCTGAAGCTCAAAGAGGCTCATTTATTTAAGTCCATACTGGGACGATATTAGAGAACAGGATTTGAAGTAATTTTGGATTGTGGAAGGGTATAACTCTTAGACTAAAGTGTACCAATCTCTTCAATGACTGTTCTCTCCGTCTTTGCTATCTTTTCCTTTGCCTTTGTGAGATAAAAATAAGAAACAATGAACCACGTGAAATCTCAAGGTACCTGACCAAATCAGGGGTCAGCACACTATAGCCAGGAGCAAATCAGGAATTTTGTTCCTGTGAGCTAATAATGACTTGTATATTTTAAAATGAAAAAATAATATCAGAAGATTGACTCAATTGCCCAAAGTTATGCAACTATTCACCAGTAAGACCTGGATTAGAAAGCCCACATTCTTTATAGTCTACAACACGATTTCTCCAAGTTTGGGTTGAATTGTTTGTTTTGATAAAAAGTTAACAGCAAACACTAATATATTCTTTCATTATTAAAAAGCTAATCTTCTTCCTGGAACATAATATTGTTTAGATTGTTTTTCATCAGAGAGATTCATGTAATTCAGTTCTCAGTCACTTACTGTCTGTGTGATCATGGAGAAATTATTTAATTTTACGAGTCCTCATTTTCTTAACATGATATGGATATAATGATATTAGAGTTATTGTGAATATTAAAAGAGACAAAGTAGCAATGCATGTAAGGTATATTTGAAAAGCAATAAATTTTGATTCCATTAAATACATAGTAAGCAATAAGGAACATAATTTACCCTATGTGTTTGCATACAGATTGCTGAAAATTCTAAGCAAGTGACTGTATCATTTAAGTCTGCTTCTTAAGACTGGTTACTGTCAGCTTACAACTACTAATTATATATGAGATCCTTCTCTCCTTGGATCCATTTTCAAGGAAATGATGGTAAAGGAAAAGACTGACTCAACACACGTGCCAATTATTCTCTGTGCCCTTGCTATAAAATCTATATAGTCTTCCCATTATAGACAAGATTCTTTTATACCTAGAGATAGTACTAACCTACCTAAGAATGAGATTTGTCTGATGAAAAAAAATATGTTCTCTGACAAGAAAAATATGCAATTCTTCAAAATAAGCATTGGGTAATTTCCTTTCTGAAGGTGTTAAGATCATAGCTTGGTGAGTTAGATATATGCCACTAAGCAAGAAACACAACATTGCTATAGGTTCCTCTTAGGTCTCTTGGCTGGGGCACTAGAAATACCTGAATCTAGACTTTGCTATGAGTTCAAACACAAGAAACAGATTCAACCAAGTGCCTTATGTAGAGAATGATGGCATCCTGTGATTGAAACACCTTTGAAACCACAAAGAAGTCCCATCTTGTTCTACATTCTGTGCTGCATCACAGTTGGTAATTTTAATCTATTTTTCTAGCATATATATATATCTCCAACCGAACAGAGTCCTTTTAATTTTTATTTCTTTCACTTAATCACAGCTAAGCTCTTCCTCCCAAATGTATGAAATTGATTGCATTAAGCCTTGATCTCTCTTTAGAGAGGATTGGTGAGAAATTTTGTTATAAAAAGGGAAGGACCTTGGATATGGAATTGTGTGAGGGTCAGGAAGAAGTGTTCTAATTGTTCACTTATATTTAATCCTTGTTTTAAAGAGTAGAAACTATCCATTTACACACTATTGCTTAATATGATTCTTATTTTTATGCTGATGAAAAATTTCCTTCTAAAACACAAGTTTATGGTTAGTCTTCTTTTGGATTCTTCCTGCTTTTCATAAATGGTGTTGCTCTGAATGTGCTTCTCTAACCACCATGATTGTTGCCCTGGCACCAGAAGCAAATGTAACCAGCAAGAATGACAAGTCCTCTGTAAAAACTGGTCCACAAATTCAGCCCCCTCTCTTTTCGTGCTAAAGCTGTCAGAAATACTTCTCACTTACCAAGAAATTGAAAACTATCTTAATTTTAGAGTGGGCATGCCATATACTGCAGAGTGTGTTCACATGCATGTATGTGAAAATAGAAGTCACATCAAAACAGAAAGTAATTCAAAGGCGATTATGTATAAATGACTGCATGATTGTATAATGCATTCAAGTCCATCTAGAGAAGATATCACAATAAATTATGTAACCAAAATTAATCTACTGTGGTTTCCAGACTGGCCCTGAGGCAGAGCATTTTAAATCCATCAACTCATCATCCACTACTCTTATAATGTGTAAATGAGAAAATGCAATAATTTTCATTTGAGAATCACAAATCACTATGCAAATCTAATTGGCTAAAACATTAGGACATAAGAAAGAATTACTATCATTTTTGTGGCTGGAAGGGTTGGCTTAAGGACTGACTCTGAGACCAATAAATTAATCAGTAATGAAACAGATTTTAATCATTTCTTTTAACCACTGACATTCCATTGTGCTGAAACTGCTTCATGTACTTACCAAGGATCATTTACCCTTTTGCAAAATTTTATTTGTGCTTTTTATTATACAAGCAAAAAAATCTACTTATATTCATTTAAAAGCCAGCATCAGATTTGGCAGCCATGATCTAGCAAATGACAAATACAAGTGCTTGTGAACTAATGGAAGTAGAATCTGGCTTTCAGAAATAGCTAGTGGAAGGACAGGGAAGATGCCAAAGCACAGAGAGATGTCTTTTTACCAATGACAATGTTGACAAACATTGTGTACCCTGGGAGAAAGGCATTTCAAGAGGAAACATTTATATTCAAAGCTCCCCAAGCTATGAGTTGGGGGAATGCATTTTAGATTGCCCTTTCAGAGTTGTAGAAGATATTTGGTTGCAAATGACTTGGTTATGTTATTTGCCCTGGGTTATATATATGTGCAATGAAGAAGAACAGCCCAAGTAACCTTGCTCTGTCTTCATCATCCACTGCTGATCTGAAATCACTGCCTGATCTAGCCTAACACTCAACAGCTTCTCATTTCTCACATTGGGCAGACTCTGCACATTAATTTTATCTGGGTGCAACATCTACTCATGTGGCTTCTGTGACATTTTCTCCTAGTGTCATAGCTTTATTGTCTGGCACTCAGTTTATCATTTGATCATCTCCTTTTTCTCTGCTTGTCGCTTAAATATAGAAATTATCTAAGTCTCATTTTAGGCTTTAATTTCTCCCTTTTGTGAGTCCAGCCTGAATGTGTGCATCCATTCCTTAGGACCGACTGTCATCATTTATATGGTAGGAGTTTTCCAAAATTCTGTTTGAGATTATGAGCTTTGTAAAATAAGGAAACAGGAACAAATGTTAAGTATTATGATAGCCCAGAAAAATTATTAACTTTATTTTGGCCATTTATGGCTTAAGAATGTTATTCCTAAAGAATAGGTCTTTCATCCAAAAACAAAATTGACATGCCTTGTGTCTAATGAATTAATATCAAGAATAAATACAGGGGCTGGGGTTGTGGCTTAGCGGTAGAGCTCTTGCCTTGCACGTGTGAGTCACTCAGTTCGATCCTTAGCACCACATAAAATAAATAAACAAAATAAAGGTATTGTGTCCAATTACAACTGAAAAAAAAAAAAAAAAAAAAAGAATAAATACAACAATTAGAGAAAAAAGACCCTCTTCCAACTTTGGATATGTTTTAGTCAGATTTTTCACTGCTGTAATTAAAGATCTGACCAGAACAATCATAAATGAGGAAAAAGTTTATTTAGGGCTCAGTTTCAGAGGTCTCAATCCATAGATAGCAAGCTCCATTCCTCGAGGCTCAAGGTGAGGCAGAACATCATGGCCAAAGAGTATAGTGGAGGGAAGCTGCTTACATGATGATAAGCAAGGAGAGAGAGAGAGAGAGAGAGAGAGAGAGAGAGAGAGAGAGAGAGAGAGGAGGGGAAAGGGGAGGGGGAGAGAAGGGGGAGGGGAGAGAGGGAGACTCCATTCTCCAGGTGCAAAATATATACCCATAGCCATGCCCCCAATGAGCCATTTCCTCCAGCCACACCCCACCTGACTCTAGTTACCACTCAGTTAATTCAGATTGGGTTAAGGCTATTACCCAATCATTCCTCCTCCAAACCTTCTTGCATTTGTCTCACATGTGCGCTTTTGGGGGACACCTCACATCCAAACCATAACAGGACATAACCTTGGGGTAATGGACCACTTAAGAACAGGCACTGATGATGACACAGGGGACTTGAGTATGACATAACTGGACCAATGTGAGGAAGGACAGTGCAGCTTGCAACCTACTGATTTAATGTTTTAAAATTCAGTTCCTCTCACTTTCTTTAAAGCAAGCAACATCTACAGGGACCCAGAATAGGCAAGTCAAGGACCTCAGGTGGTCACCAACATTGCTTTCACTGACCCACCCTCAGGTGGAAATAATGCAGTGGGATGAATTGTTAAAGATGAAAATTGTTATTTCCTATTTCATGTATTTTATCCAATAAATAGGCCACTTTCCTATTTTTAAAAGCTTCGTTTTAGCAGTATTCATTGTTAATCAATACAGTTGGGTTAAAGATGACTTGGGCAAGCCATCCCTCTTCCTCTTGTAGTTTCCCTGGCTTGGGACCATCCAGAAGAATCTGAGCTAATATCATATATGCATTTTTGGTTATCATTCCATTTCTAAAATCAAGATGGGAATGAACAGTTTTCTGAGATTTCTTTACGGATACTACATTTATGCCCTATCTTCCTCACCTGCGAGCTTCATCCGAGTTAAGAGCTACATCACATACTGGGATAACCAAGTTAAAAACCTCAAGTTTATTTTTTCCTTCTTATACTCCATGTTCTCTAAGTTCTATTACTTCTTTATTCATTTATCTTTATGTGGTGCTGAGGATCAAACCCAGTGCCTCACATGTGCTAGGCAAGCGCTCTACCACTGAGCCACCATCTGAGCCCCAGTTCTATCACTTTTATTTCAAAAGTGTCTTATGCTTGTTTCTTCTTCCAGTTCCTCATGGTCACTCTCCTGGAAAGTCTCCAGTCACCTCTCCTTGGATTCTTCAACTCTAGTCTCTTCCCCTAATCTAATCTCCACATTGTTGCCAAAATTACTTTTCTAACATTCTGATCTGATCATGTCATTCCCCTCTTCAAAAACCTCTAATGACTTCTCTAGTTTACACAATAAAATACAAACTTCTAAATATGATAGAAGACCCCACACCTGTCTGTCTCTGTCTCTAGGTATGTATGTATGTATATATGCATTTCTGTTTTTATTTGGTCTGACCCACTTATGCTTCAGGTGGTTTCATGTTCAGAATATATCCTTCACTCATAACTTTATGGCCTTTGTCTTAAAAATCCCTTCTGTCCCCTTGTCTTTCCTGAACTCCCTTTTCCCCCTGGGTCCCCCTGAGGATCTACTGATGGGCTAGTTTGATTGATATCAGGTCACAGACGTGAAAGTTAAAAATCACCCCTTCCCATGTACAGATTTATAAATAGAAATGATATCAAGGACTTATTACTGTCAGGTAAAGGACAGAGAAAGGGGGCATAGAATGGGATTTGGTGAGTGGGTTTTTTTTGGACAGAGATGCCATTTTGTCTGTGGGTCACACTTTCTCTTTAGGGGAGATGTAGGGAGCGGACTAACTCCTTACTCTTAGCTTGATAAGAAGAAGATTCAAAGGGGCTACTTGGAGAGCATTGAAATGTGGTCCATGATGTTGCCAGACACAGATGTTGAGAGTCTCTAGATTTCTACAAGTTGGAGAAATCTAGTAACCAGTGGAGAACTAATGGCTCTGGTTTAGGGCGGGAGGAGTGTGTGGAGTTAGGATCTGCCTCCACTCCTGGAGTTGTTGGAGTCAGTGGAAGGCCATATGGAAGAGGAAGTTGGGGAGAGACATGTGGATCCTGTCCAACAGGCCTGCCTGGATAGAAGAGGAGCCTCAGCAGGAAGAGGCTGCTGGCCTACCTCTGGGTACCCACCCCAAAATGAAAAAGATCTGCTTAAACCACCATGGTTGCAAAATACCTAGCCTTCTACCAAGTAAGCCCTCACCTTACTCCTAGAGTCTTATCCCTGGAGGATGCAAAAACAGCATCTTTTTAGAAAAAGATAAAGTGAGTGCACAGAGAAGAAAACAGAAGGATGATACCCCAATCTCAATGCAGGCTTGCAGCCTATAGGACATCCATGGTGTAGATCATATATTGGGTTCAGAGTTCTGACTCTTCTGTGTGCTAAAAATTTTAGTTTCTGAATTGAGAGTCTATAGATTTCTCTCTCTCTCTCTCTCTCTGTATGTGTGTGTGTGTGCTTTACCGCTAAGCTACATCCCTATCCCTTTTCGTTTTTTGAGACAGGGTCTTTTAAAATTGCTTAGGGCTTCCTTAAGTTGCTGAGGCTGATCTCAAACCTGTGGTCCTCCTGCCTCAGACTCCCAAATTGTTTCCCAACAATTACAGGCATGTACCACCACATCCAGCTGCAAGATTCTTTTTGTAACCAGCAGAATTTCATTGTCTTACAGTGATTTAAAAGTCATAGGTCTGCCTTTGTGTTTAGCTCAAGGCAGGGAAAGATTTCCTCCACTAAATAATGTTTAAAGGTCTGCGAGAGATAAAAATAACTTTGTATTTTGATCATAATTTATGAGTTATGCTTGTTTGCCACGCTGGTTTCACAGGAAAAGACAAAATACTGGGGGTGGCAAATGGAGACTGGTAGTAGGTACTTATAGAGAAGGTGTGGTTAGAAGCACCAGGTATTTGACCATCAGGATATCTCCAAAGGCAATGACTCCTCAGTGGGGTTCCAGTCTTCTGCCTTGGCAGGAGTTGGGGGAGGGAAAATTATTGTCAGGAATGAGCAAGTAAGAGCTGTGGCAGGTTGACTGGCAGACTAGCAGGTTGCTGGGTGCTGGCACAGACCTCCTACACTGTCCACCTGGGCTTCTGGAACAGGTGGTAGCACACAGGCCAGCCCTCAAGAGCCTCTGTGGGGACAGTAGCCACTGTTGGTGCCTGGAAAGCAGAACTTTGGGGGGGGTACTGGAGTTGGATCTTGGAGGCTGCATACTGTGACAGGTGTTAATCTTGTAGGTCCTGAAATTGGAGGGTGACTGCAGCCCAGGGAAGGTGTGGGTGGCCAAAGGCAGGTAGACGGGAGGAGGCTTGGAGAGCAAGCCTTTCAATATAACAACTTACTCAGCTGTGTAAGGGGTTTGGTGCCTGAAGATTGGTCCTGGGTTTAAGAACACAGCACTCCCTTGTCTAGGTTAAAGCATTTCCCCTCCATGACTTTTGTTTGTTTCTTTGTTGTTTTGTTGCTTCTGCAAGTAATAAGCAAGTCCTCAATCAGTTCAAGTCAACTGAGTAGGATAGTATTTGCCATTTCTCACTTGACAATGAATTATTTATTTATCATAGAGTGGGAGAAACAGAACAACTCCACCACATTTTTCTTTTTGCCTTGATTTCATGATAAGTGTGGGTGGCATGAAAATTATGAAAATTACCAGTTGCTAGTGTTAAATTGAGGTACTACTTAAAGGCTTTTTTCTTTTTTTCCTGGAGACTGGGCCAAATCTATTAAATATTGTTTTTCCCAGGGTCCCTGTTGCCCTGAAGATTGTAGTCTGACCTCCCTAATTTCACTGTAGGATTAGGGGGATTGTTCTTCTGTACTTTTGTTTCATAGGATGAGGAAATGATTGGGAGGGAGAGGACAAGGCGCCTAGTTCAGGGGCCACAAACTCTAAATCTGCAGTGCAGCGCCCACAGCGATAGGATAGGAAAGTGAATAAAGTGGGCTGGGAAGAAAACCAGGCACACTAGGTTTAGGGCATGCAGCCACAAATGCCCCAATGGCACCTAATCTGTTACCACTTCAAAAGAAGATCCAAATATGGAGTGTGTTTAGGTGTGAAATTCTGGAGTTCAAAAAACATTGCAGGCCAAACAATGCACACCTGGAGGCTGCAGATCTACTACCCTAACTCAGGCTCTGGGCAGGAGATTTTAGTGGAATTCCAAGAGCAGAAGTGGGAGTAGCTGAGTTGTATTTGTTCTAGAAAAGACATGGGAGTCAAAAGGAAGCTTTAAGAATGTGTGTCTCAGATACTTCTTCAAGAAAAACTGGTTAAAGATTTAGTGTTTGGAAACAGTTTTAGGTTGCTCAACTGTGTACTTTTGACAGCCCTCTAGCCCTGAATTATTTAGGTCACTGTTCTACAAGTGCGTGTCACTTCATAAATGAGAAGAAGATGTTTCTCCCTGCAAGCTACCCAGAACATTATCTTGTCATCCTACATTATGTTTGAGTTATTCGTCTCTTCTCAAGGCAAGTAAAATCATCTCTTCCTGGTTAATTAATAAAAAGAGGAATCAAGAATTTTATTGTGATTTATGCAACTGGACAAATAAATGTCTCTCAATCTCTTGCGGGTTGTTAAGACTCTCTGGATAATAACATGGATGCTAATTTTGGAAAAAGATTATCATTAAAGAGAAACCCTAATGATTTTGGATAGATTGTCCCAAATCTAACCAAAAGATGACTCAATGGGAAGTGAAGAGACCGTAGATAACAGAGGCAGGTTTTAGCCAAGTTAGGATATTTGAGGCCCAGCAAACCTCTAACACCAACTTCTGTTTCCAGTAACAACTTTGTACTACTTGGTATCTAAACTGTTTGGTATCAGAGGTAGTGACCTTTTCTGAAATAGTCTTCGGGATAATTTTTTTCTCTTAGAGGGTGGTGATGGAGTTTTCTCCTTAAGCACATCAGCAGGGATCAGTGCTTCTTATAGTTTCATGTGCCAATGTCCCAGCCCCAGGCATGTTATATGTCGACTGGGCATGGGGATGAGAATTTGCATTTTTAACAAACTCACAACTGAAGCCTCTACTTGATTTGAGTAACAGAGAATTAGAGGCTGACTAACAGTAGTAAATAGGGTGTGTGGATATGGTAGATATTTGTTTTTACAGTCTGTACAGATCAATTGCTCTCTCTTCTGGCATTAGCTGACTGACATCACTTTGGAGGGAACATTTTATTCTTATATTCCTCTTATTCTCCTTCCATCCTAACCACATGTGAAAGAGTCTATTATGTGACCCATCAGCATAATTTTTCAGGTAATCCAAATTGTCTGAAGGTTTTCAGACCTCACATTTTGTCAAGCACTACCAAGAAAGAAGCTTTCTTTGGAAATAAGTCTGGATTTTCTGGTGCCTGTTATGGAAGGGGTGCCCTCCAGAGATTACGGAGGAAGAAGAACCAAGAATTGGAAAAAGAGTTTCCTGATAATGTCTTTTGAGTGCCTAGATCCAGCCATGCCTGAGGTAAATATACCCATCTATCTAGTTACTTGAAATAACTTTATGCTTAAATCAATTTGAGTTTCTGTCACTGCCAATGGCATTCTGTGATTAAGAAAACAAAACAACACACCAATCAGATGAGTTAATATAAAATTGCCTATAAGGACACATACACAAAACGGAACTAGCAGTTAGGTGACAAGCAATTTTATTTTGCAAAACAATCACTATACAGCAACAAATACATTTGCAAATTTGATTGAAAAACATGAGCTAACTACAACCAGCCATTGAAGAAATGCCTTTCTATGGTAACAGGCTCTAGAATTATCAGAAGAAAGAAACCCCCCACAGATTTGTAGTGGTGCGTTGGAACCTTGGAATCCCAGCATACAAAGTATACTTTTTGTTGATTTTTTTTTTCTTTTTGCTAAAGTTGAAGTGGACTTTTATGATTGACGATTTTGAGTTTGAAAATAGTCTTTTTCCTGCTGAGAGACTTGGCCTCAACCTACACATCCAGGCTAAAATTTATAAGTGTGAAAAAACAAACATCAGTGCTGATTTTAGCACATCAGTCTTTTGAAGGAATGCCTGGAATTTGCCTTCCTAAACCATGAAGTGAATCTACTTTACCTTTGCTTCTTAGACCACAAATGGTTTACTTTCCTTCTTGTGGCATGAAAAATAGGAGAAAAACTATAATTGCAGCTATGTCAGAAGAATCGACATTTAGATTATTTCTTTAATAATGCTGACATGCTGTTTTATTTTGGCTGACGGTTCCAGTTCTGCTGTATTACTCTGTGTGTATGTGTGGAGAAGTCCGGGCATGATCTATACATTCTTCTTTTTAATGACACTGTTGCTTCAGCCTTCTTCAGCCATAGCTAAACAGGTGTCTTACTTATGGGTGGGACTTCAGCCCATCACCCTGCTGGAACTCAGCAGGTGAATCCAGAGAGAGTTGGTTCCTAAACGAACATGGCCTTGGAAGCTCATCATGAACTCAGATCATTCCTGCATTGTAAGGTATCCAATTGTCAGTTGCAGGTGACCCAGAGAGAGGGAGTTCATTGGAGAAGATGGCCTTTTAACTCTTCATAACTCTGGATTACTTATGTATTCTTAAACAGGTTCTCAAAGGCTAAAGCCAGAGAGAAACTGGCATTAGAGGATCTAGAAATGGAACTAAGAAGCTTTCATTTCTAGATCAGCGTATGTGTCCCCACAAAAGTGGTGTTCAAAAAGCTTAATTTGAGTCGTTATCTTAAGAGTGAAGGCAAGATGGGTTCCACCCCCTAGTCCCATAAGAAGACATTTTCAGTCTGTGCTTTTCTCTCTTGCTGGCACAAATTTTCAGTTTCTTTTTACCTTTACAAAGAATCACATTTTCAGACAAAACAAAGGCATTGATGTATTATAGTTTTGTTGTGATTAGAAATAAACAGTTGTTTTAGTTCCAGATCTATTAATGTAATGCCTTGAATGATTTTTATTTTGGACATGTATTTGTAAGAAAATGAATTTTAATATGTAAATCATATTTACTTTGTCTTAACTTTTATTAAAAATTAAACTAGCTTTTAATTTAAAAAAAAAAGAATTTTTTTCCCAACATTAAAACTATTCTAACCAGCTGTTGACATTTTTTTTCAAGAGAACTTTAATCACTAACAGTATCAAAACATGTAAGAAAATATCCTTGTTCTCCACACAATGATTCTGTCTCCTATTTTCTGGTGCACTTCAAGGGAACATGATGAATAAATTGCCCAGATTGATGAAATCTCACAGCAATTACTAGGCAGAAAATAGACACATTCATAAACCTACTCAGTGATTTATAAGATTTTTAAAAAAATAGCTGATTTATAAATGGTTTAAGACATGTGTGCCTATGTAAACCCAAGTGGAGAAAGGATGGTGAGGTTTGTTCCTGGGGTCCCTTGGGACTGTCAGGTTGCCATGTCCAAAAGGTCACAAAGTGGCACCTGTGTCTCTCTGTCTTTGCCTCACTTGACTTTTTGCCTATGTTGCTCCTATGCTTCCTTGTTGTCTAGTCCACGTCCATCATTACAACCTTTATATTCAGGAATTGATTTGACCTATAGAGATCAAAGACCTAGTAGAACATTTGTCTTCAACTGTTCAGATCCAGCCTACCAGCCCTGAGCAAGAAAAAGAACATGTAAAATGCTAAGAAGTGTCCATCCAGTTGGGTAACTACTTGCCTTATTCAGGCCATGGACTATTTCATTGCTTATTCGTCAGTCTAAGATGAATGATTTGTAAGTAGACTAATTAATTCATTTGTGATTTCTAGACTATACATAAAGTCAAGACAGCATTACCTACTGATAAATAATACTAAGTCACATTGTGTTCTTCTACAGAGCACAATGTCAGAGTTCTGGAGAAAACTGAGTTAGATATCTGTGTCTCAAATGTTTCGTAGCTAAAGCTTCTCAAAATATTGTTGTTTTTCCTTTCTGATCAGGGGATCTTTACTTTGAGTAAGGAAGTCTAAACACCTCCTGTCAGAGAATTTAATAAGTGGGTACTATTTGAAAGAATGGGAACACATGTCTCAAATTACCACTCTTAGTTTCAACTTTAGCAAATGAAAAAAGAAAGAAAAATAAATCTTAAGAAGTTGGTTTCATGAATGATTACAGAAATAAAACCCAAACTATTCTGTGATTAAAAATGAGATATATCCATAATCTAAACCAACAATCTGTAAACCCTTTTATGTATAACTGGACTCACCCCCACAAACTCCATGTTGGTGAAAGCAAAGAAAAATAATTTTTTCTAGCATCACGGGAGAGGACTTGTATCTGGCACTAAAACAGGGTTACAGCTTTGAGTTGTTACAGAAAGCAACTTCATGCTAAAACTTTTTGTCTTTTTTCATGTATTTTTTTTTTAATAGGGAAGAGAACCCTGCTAACATCTACTTTCACATACCTAAAATTGCAACACCAAAGGGTGCAGGAGACACAGATACTGTGAATAAAGAAGTATAATATTCAAGTATATGAGGAAGTATCACAAATGGCCACAGAGAAATATATATATATTTATATCTATAATACTGTATCAAACAGATGGAAAGGGGGTGTGAAACTGGTAGTGTGGACACAAATCTAGCCAATCAACTGACATTCTAATCAGACATGAGTCCATCCTAATGAAAGTGCGTCATTCCTAAGAGATGCACTTTTACACCACTTCCTCAACCACAGCCCAAATGCTTTGTAACTATTTTTTAGTTAGTTAAATAATTTATTGGATTGACATACTCTGATATAATTATCCAGGTCCCAAATGTTAATAACTTAATTGCATCTTTCTTCCCATTTATACAAAATAACACTTTAAAAAAACTTATTTCATACATGCTCTTCCCTTCCTGCAATCAGACTTCTTGATTTAATTTAACCTGAAATAAGTTACAATGGGCAGTTTTTATCTTTTCGCCCAGAAACAGAACAATGAAATGAGCAGCTCGGATTTTTAACAAGGCCTTTCAGAATGTAGTGGATAGCCTTCAGGCACATGAAAGGTAAAAATGCAACTTTTAAAATAATAATAATACTCCATGCAAAACAGAGCAGAGCGAAAATAACTGTCCAATTGTACCCATGTAAAGCCAGTGTGTTCCTGTTGCAAATGGAAATCAGGTCAATTTCTGCATATACTATTCATTTTTATATAAAATTGTAACAATTACTACAGTTTGGGGATGAGATTATTTATCTTATGGTTTGTAAAGGATGAATATAACACCTGCTCAGAGCCCACTCCTGCCAAGAGCTCATGCCTAAATCGTATGACTCCGCGCTAGATGAGAGAAGTATTCATAAGCCCTGCTTAGCGAGCGCTGCAGTGACATCCTCAGCAAGAGTGGCAAGCTGAGGAGATTCGAGCAGGTTGATGCTTCCAGAAGAGGAGACGTTGCTGAGTCGTCGGGGTGACGCCACGCTGGATCTGCCTGGGGACTGCGTTATGATCTCAGCCCCGTGGTCCACACGGGCTTTAGCGTGCTCTCTGAAGTTCAACTTTTGGCTGTCAATCTGTTTGAGACAAGCATCAGTTCTCATTAACTCAAGCATCTCCACTAACCCCTAGCTCTTTCCCTGTGTCTCAGAGCTGATACTAATGTGACTTCTTTCCAGCTCTGCCATTTATCTAGGTCTTCAATCTGAGACCCATTTTGACAAAGGCTATTTCACAAGAACTTTTTTTTTTTTTTTTTTTTTTTTTTTTTTTAAAGACAAGGTTGGCTCATGTTTTGTTTCCTACCTTGACATTACCACCTCCAGGTACATGGTGGGCATTGTCAAGTGATCCCACTTTCGCTTGGGCCTTTTCTTTGAAATCCAGTTTTACACTCTCAATTTTCACACGTCCACCACCTTTGAGAGGAGAAAGGTTTTTTAAATGCCTTGCTAAAATTAAATCTTATAGTGTGATGACTATTTACCCCAAATGATTATAGTAGATAGACCAGTGAAGACTACCAACTTATTACCTCTACTATCCCTCTGAGAGTGAAAGAAATGTAAAAGGAATCTTTTAGAATTTGTAGTACAAACTATTTCCCCCATATGATCCAAGGTGATGATATTCTTCTTATTATGTTAAATGAATTGCTTCACATGTTAATACCTTTCATCTTTACCTGTATCTACCTTAGAAATCAGAGCAGGTTTTCTTTTTGGTATAATAGAAAAAAGAAAAAAAAAAAAAAACCTCTGAAAGTAACAATGAAAATAAAAACTTTGAACTCTCAGTCTTTCATTTCTAGTGGAGAAAGTTAAATTGCAATGAAACTCTTACTGTAACAAGTCAACTTATCCAAAGAAGTTTTAGGCTAGAATGGTGCAAATACAGGCAAAATATAGTTGGCCTTTGGGATCCACAGATCCTGAATCATTGGACTGAAGATATTTAGGAGAAAAAAATTGCATCAGCACTGAACACATATAGATTTTTGCTTATAATCTCCTAAACAATATGACTACTAATACACACACACACACACACATTGTACTCATCCATGTTTAAAACACTAGAGAAACTAGGGATGAAGGAACTTACCTCAACATTGTAAAGGCTAAATATGATAAACTTAGATATATGTATAATACGTGATACTATAACAAATATATGTGTGTGTGTGTGTGTGTGTGTGTGGTGGCATAACAACTATTTGCATAGCATTTACATTGTGTCAGGGACTGTAAGTAATTCTGAGATGATTTAAAATATACAGAAGGATGTGCACAGATTAAATGCAATGCTATGTCATTTTATATAAAGAATTTGAGCATTGTGGATCTGGATATCTTTAGGGGATCCTGGAACCAATCCTCCATAAATACTGAGATGACTGTCTTCATCTGTAAGTTTTCAACATTGATAACTTCATTAATGAAATAAGTCAGGAGCTGAGTTGTTTATAACCTTTAAGACCTTCCTACCTTAATTAGCACTTGAAGTCATGGAGAAAGGATCTTAAGATTCTTGGACAGATAACATAGTGTAAGCTGCCTGTCGTGGCTAGCTAGCCACGGCGCCGCGGGAGGAAAACTCTCAGAGGCAGAGTAAAGCTATTACTACTTTACTTCTACTTTCTTAGAGAGAGCTTAGAGAGAGAAAGAAAGATTTTTCTTCTTAGCTTAGAGAGAGAAAGATTTTTCTTCTTCTTAGAAAGAGCTTAAAGAGAAAGATTAGAGAGAGCTTTCTTCTTTCTTCTAGAGCTTAGAGAGAAAGAGAGAGAGCTTGAAAGAGAGAGATTTCTTTAGAGAGAGAGAGAGCTTAGCTTTAAGAGCTTCTTTCTTCTTTATTTTTTTCTTCCTCGGGAGCCTCAGCTTGACTCTGACCAGGAATTACTTCTTCTATCTGGTTTCTCTTCTGTAACCGCTCTGCCTATGTTCTGGCCGCTCTGATTCTTTTCTTCTTCTCCAACCCGAACTCTTCTTCCGACCGAGCGACTGCATGACTGACTGAATGAATTCATTCTTCTCCTCACTCCAACCGCTTTCACCCGGTTATATACCTTTAGCTTTGCGGGTGCCTCACGTGCATTTACAGGTGCGTCACATACATACTTATTATCAGGTGGAACTTATGGCTTCCAGCTGACCGCAATAGCCATCTCCCTAATTGGGGCTCCTTCAACATAGGACCAAATCTGACCCTGACTTTGATCTGATAATACTGGAACAGAGTTTTGACCTTGCCATTTCCCCTAATGCTAACTAGTCTGAGACTCGAGGATCTGCTAATTGTTAGGGTGTCATGCTCTACCCTTCACTGAAGTTTTCTGTCCCCTCTACATATCTTTCTTGGGTTTTCAAAAGTAGGAGATTCTTCTATAATAGGTAAGTATTCCTTAGCTGTTAGCCTGTCCTTGACCTCTGTTTACTGATGTCTTTGGCCTGGAAAGAAACTAGTTTAGACTCCTCTTTGCCCATCTGCACCTAGGAGATTTGGTTCACTTTCATCATCAATTTGGTTTTAATCATATCATTCTTCTGGTAGGTAGTAGAGGATTATGATCCTGTATTGCATTTCACTGGGGATTTTGATTTGGGAAAAATGCCTGAGGGAATCTATGGGAACATGGAAAAGATTTTTTTCAGTGTTGGGTTTTTTGATGCTTATGTATCTTTGTGGATCAAACAGAGAGGTCTGTTAAGGCTTCACTCTTAAGGCTTATGTTTTTCTAATGCAGTAACTAGATATTTATGCTAGGCTTCATACACAATATTGTTATATAACTCACAGGAGACATGTAGTTATCTTTCCTTTAAAATGTGCCCATTTCATGGAGTGCTATTCTTCCCAAATTTTATCAGGTCTGTATTTTTTTTTGGGGTAGGAGTACTGAGGATTGAACCCAGGGGTGCTTTGCTACTACACCACATCCCCAGCCATAGTTTTTAAATTTTGAGACAAGGTCTCACTAAATTGCTGAGGATTGCCTAGAACTTGTGATCTTCCTGCTTCAGTCTCCTAAATTGCTGGGATTATAGGTGTGCACCAACATGCCTGAGGCTGGACTATTGATCCTACTTTTTGATTGTGATGGAATTAGCATGATTCATAAAAAGCTAATTATCTTGGATAGAGGCTAGAGGATGTTGGGCTTTCAATGAGATGAGATCAACCTCTTTGGGATCTTATTTTCATATTTTCTGATACTTTCTGACAGAAATTGTTCTCAAGCTTCCTTTTCTGAATATACATTGTCTCAGTATAATTTTGTTAAATTTTTGTCAAACCCTCTTTTGAGAGGTAAAGAAAAATAAGAATGAAATATGGACTCAAAATATATTTTAAAAAAAAGGAAGTTTGAGTAGTCCAATTCTGTTGGTTTCCCACTAGAAATTCTTATTTGACTATCTGAGAAACACATTTGAATTCAGAGATTCAATCCTTTGGTTGTGAAGAACTCTGGTGCCCACCAGGAACTGTAATTGTGAAAGACTAAAATCTTTATCAAGCTTCAGAAGGGAAGTGCAGATATTTCAATTTGTGCCTCCAGGAGTTGAATTGTTTGCTTTACTTTCTCTTTAAATATGACACATTTCAAAGTAACTTGGCAAAGCACTTGCTGTTGTCAAGGATCATCATGGATTACTTCATTACGAATTTAGTCTTCTGATTCAGTTACAATAGAACCAAGAGCTAGATTTAGAAATAGGTGGGAGTATCTGACAATATTCTTTTATGACCAGCAAATCACACATAGAATATGATTTGCTTGTCTGTGTAAGATTTTTCTGTGCATCCCAACCCCAGGTGAATTCAACTAACTTTATCTTCACCGTCTAGAATGAAAGAGACCAATTTTTGTTTGTTTGCTTGTTTTTTGTTTTTGTGTTCTGCAAGAAAATAGGCAGTATGGCCAGATACTTCAGGCATGCTATTGTCTGAGCATTATAAAGTCAACTATGTGTTAACAAACTCCAACTATATAGAAAGGGAAATTATGAAGATATGCAGTATGGGACATGTCCCTGCTGTCTCATGAACAGCACAGAAGCTAATTCCAGTTTCTAACTCCTTGACTTGCTTCATAAACACCCTTTGACAAAAATGAAAGAAACCTGGTTTCTGGACATTTCCAAAGTTTTTTATCCATTTTGAAACTTATTCTATCTTTGTTTTCAAACAATAAATTCTTAATAATCTTTGGCCAGAAGTCTTATTCAGCTCAAATATTTTTTCCATATTTTTTATTGGTACATTATAGTTATGTGTAATGGTGGGATTCATTGTTACATATTCATACATGTACACAAAATAATGACATAATTTGGCCAATATCATTTCCCAGTATTTCTCCTTTTCCTCCCATCCTCCTTCCTGACACCATGTTCCTTTCCTCTACTCTACCGATCTCTCTTCAATTTTCATGAGAACTCCCACCTTTCTTTCATTTTTCTTCTTTAGTTTCCACATGAGAGAAAACATACAACCCCAGACTTTCTGTCAGCTCAGTTATGTTTATACCTTGTTACTGATTTGAGACAATGATTAATGGAAATAATCTACTACCTGGTTTATAAATTTAGATGCCAAGTGTGGATGGTTACAACCAATTACTTTCCTTTTGTCCTTATGTAATCAATACAAATTGTATCAAAATATTTTCAATAAAATCACACACTTGACTGATATCCATTATTACACACATGGAAGCAAAATTTAGCAAAAGTATGTAATGTATGATACTCAGAGAAAACAACTCATAGTATGTTAGACTTACACATTAAAGGGGGACCCCTGCTCTTGCAAAGCAGGTATGAATATAAATTCTCCTTTAGAGCAGTAATCCTAAAAGATATTCCAAAACACTGAAAGGGTTCTATGGTCAAATAAGTTGGGGAAGCACTCACTATACTGGGGATTCATAGTACTGATCGACCTGGTAAAGGATGTGGGAAATTCATCAGATACATAAGTTTCTTTGGTTGTGCTAAGGACAGTTCTCATTTTACAGAATGTAGGCAAACAATTTCATGAAAAATATTTGGAAATACTGTTTTCCATCAATCTTACTATGTATGAATTCATAATTCAGAACTACATTTTTTGAAAAGTCTCCAATAAGCATGTTGAACACAGAGACCCATGCATCTATGTACCTTTTAACTCTTAACCTGTTCTTTGACATGTGGCCTATTCATGGTAATTGGGTTCCTTGTCCTAAATGAAGATGCCTTGAAATTTTTAACTTAAGTTTCTCTTAATAAAAGCATAAAATACCAGGATTTTGAAACATCCTTCAAATTAGATGTTTCACAACAACAACAAAAATTGCTTGCCAATTTCCCAAATCCAATTAGATATTTCTCAAGGTCCTAAAAATGGTTCATTTACCTGGTCTGTGGCGAATATTCTTCAGAGAGCCACATTTGGACGTCACATGGCTTACGTCTATCTTCTTGGTAACAATTTGTACCTGTGTGAATCACATAAAACACACTTAAGATAGTTTTAGATATGGAAAAACTCCAAACTCATACATAAAATCTGGAAATATGCACATTTACTACATGCAATGGCATATCCAGAAATCCAAATTGAGGTATATGCTTACAAAAACACACACACACAGGAAAACATACTTTCCCATATGTTTTCCCCCATGTTTGGACTGGAAAGAAAAGAACCCAAATGAATGAAAATCCTGGAATAGAAGGTTTTATTAATAGAAAACAGATCATGCCATAAGAGCTTAGGAACATCTGTATTAATAAAGCCAACCTTCAATCAGAGAAATAATCGTACCATATTAAACATTTCCAAAAGCAAAGAGCCAAGAGAAGTGATGCATTATTTTTTATAAAGTGATTTTTACATAGAAGTGACCAAAATTGCTCATAGTTACAAAAAATTGGCATAGCTTTAAGAAACAAGAAGAAGGTTTTAAATGTGCTTTCCTAAACTGTTAAAAAACTGCCACATCTTTGCTAAATGGGATTTTTCTTGCACAGCAAGTTATAAAATGATAGCAACTTTTTTTTCTTTTTATGTTTTATTAAAAATATTTCCTCTTCCAATATTTGAAGCAGTGCTTCTGCAAGTGTAGTCCACTGTCCATTTGCATCAGGAATATGTGGGAATTACTATGATAGGAGGAGATGAGCTCAGGGTATCTGCATATTTAAACAAGTGCTTCTTCTCTAGAGGGAAGTTTAAGACTATTGTTTTGGAGGTTTGAGGCTCCAACTTACTTTAAGATCTTTAATTATCCTAATTTGTCCTTTTCTATTGTGTTTTGACCAGCAGCTTCTGCAGTACAAGATAGGATGCTCCATCTTCTGGTACCATTAAGGGAATTACCAGGATTGGGGCTGCTCCCACGAGCACAGTCAGGGAAACAGGGAGGAAGGTGACCATGTCAGTGTAAATACTGACCCTGAGGCTCAGACAAGATTCCTTGAAGGAGCCCAGCAGACAATCCTATGGATTTCCCATGGTAATGATATTTTTATGCTTGGCAACAGCTCCTTGTAGAAGACACTTATTTCTTTCTCCTCACTGCTCAACTCCATTTCTGCCCAGTTGAGGAATGAGTAGCCAAGAGTTATCAGACTACTGAGGATTCTGAATTTGATACCCTATAAATTAGCTGGGTCCCAGGTTCCAAGAGCCTGAAGTTTAGATGACAGGATCTACAAAATAGAGTCAGCATGAACTGCCTTTTAAAAGTTATTCTTATTTTATGAAGAACCATGCTTTTTTTTTTTTTCCCCTAAGTTTGAGTTTGCCTGACTCCTTTTACTCTGCCTCAACCACTCTTTTAACAAAATAGGGGTTCATTTCTTACTTCCTTTCATAGGACATTATTTCCACTAAATGAAAGAGACAGGGAAAATCCCAGCAAGATAAAATGTGTACTAGGACTTGAATCCCTTCACTTTGAATTATAGATGAACCATGCTTTACCAGTTCTGTATTATTCTAAATGATATCCTTGCTCTCATGAATAATGAACGACTGAAGGCTGACATTACATAATTTGGGCACTTTCAAGTGTTATCAGTCTTTGTCTCAAGGGTAATCTAAATGGAGCTGGAAAAGGATGAGCCCAGCTGATTTTTGCAGGGAAATAGAGACAGCAGGAGGAAATACCTTGAAGACAAAAAGGCCAGCAAACCAAGTTGGTAAGTGAAGTAGATTTGCCATCCTCTGGAAAACCATGTGCATTCTGACAAGGTTTTCTTTTCCAACGGAAATTGAGAAATTTGCTGATGATCTTACAGGAAAGGATGGGAAGCCCATCACCCACGATGCAAGGCCTACAAGCTACCACACCACGTGACAAGTGCACAGCAGTGAGAAGGGAGGAGTGTGTTGGGGGAAGGCAGGAAACTAGACCAAGTGCCAGCTGTGCAGGTGGCGCTACACAATCAGGACAACTTTCTGAGAGAAGCTTCTACTTACATTTCC
This sequence comes from Tamias sibiricus, assembly GCA_025594165.1. NCBI lineage: Eukaryota > Metazoa > Chordata > Mammalia > Rodentia > Sciuridae > Tamias > Tamias sibiricus. The sequence continues at coordinate 85,057,163 of CM046660.1, forward strand.
GCCCCCAGCAGAATGTTTGATGTTATCCTTGGAACCACATCTTGACTGAACTTTGCTAAAATCGATCTTCTTGTTTAAAATCCTAACCTAAAAGGAATTGGAGGTAACTTCACTGTGCATTTTTTCTTTTATGATGCTGGGTAAAGAGAACTCAAATGGGTAGCACCAAAGTGGCCCTAGACTCCTTTCACGTACATATTTATTTAGGAGAAAAAACTAAGTCTGGAACTGAAGAGCAGTTATATCATGAAAATATGAACCCCTATTTTCCTTGTACCTCCAAGGGACAAATGCCAGAGAGCCTTAGGTGTTCCAGCTGTACCCAGGTGTAATCTAGAAAAAAAAAAAAACTGGAGGGACAGAAAAACAAAACTTGGATAGACTTGGATCGTCTGTGATAGGGAGGCAGCCAATCTTGTCGGTATCATTGGGTCTGAGTGGCATAGAGTTCATTGTGGTCCAGCCCAGGATCCTAGAGGATAAGCCAGTGCTCCCACAGTGTTAGCCATCACAACTATTAATCATATCCTCACTGGACTTGCCTGATCTGTTCATCCACACAGCACAATGAGGCTCTCACTATTGGTCTGGCTCATGGCTGCAGGTCAAGATTTCAGGCTTCTCATTTGCCTTGGAGAAAAAAGCCTGGGTCAACAAAGAGACTCCAGGCTTGCTCTGTTAAAAAGGCCTATACAATTCTCTTACAGTTTTGGCTCCATGGCCTTCTGGAGTCTCCTCTCTGACAACTGCTCAAGAACAATCATTACCCATAGATGATCTCATGGAGGCATTTCCACTCCCAGAAGTAAGGAAACAAAGGCCCATAGGTTAGCTGTGTTGTACTGGGTCATACATAGTCCAGAGGCTGTGGGTGGGCCCAGAAGATTAGAGGTGAGGTACTTTAGTTCTGTTTTCAGAAAATGCATGTATTTTGAAGACAATAGCAAATCCAGACCTGGAAAGACATTGCTCCAGTGTAATTTAATGTACAAAACTTTAACTCTTGTGGCATCTGGTATGTGTCTTTTGAACCCTGCATGTTTTGATGGATACACATGAAAAGAAACATTGTTATTGCTGTGACTTGTTTGTTTTGTTTTTGGCTATTGCTACTTCCCTTCTCCCACTCCACAGCTAAAGATAAATAATATTTTGACACTTTAGGAGAAAGTTTAGCTTCCTATTAAAAGACAAAACAAAACTAAACTAAATAAATTCACCCTAGATGTACAGCCATCTCCAAGAATGCTAACACATCTCTTGGTATTTGCAGAAAAGAATTTAAATTCAAAAGGACATTGAATCCTGACTATTTTTAACTAGGCAAAGCTGAAATCACAGTGCATGTCTAACATGGACAAGACAGCTTGTCCCTTACAGAGAAATTTCATTGACAGCTCTCATTAGTAGCCCAAGGGAAGGGCCTCTTGTCAAAATTTGAATTCAGAAGACAGGATGACTAGGGTATTCTCTAGGGCAAGGTAAAATTTTTAACTTAAAATGTATGGGGGACATCACGGAATCCATATCTAACATTTTAAGAGTTGTATTGTAAGAGTTTCACTTAAACTGCAGATTGCAGATAGTTTTAGACCAATACAAACCATTGCATTTAAAACATCATAGACAAATTCTTTTCAGGAAACAAATAAGTTTTGATTTATTAAATCTAATAATAATACTTTAAATTATTCTCCATGAGTAACTAGTTACTTTGGAAATGAAACAGTTTGTGTGACCCATTTTACTAAGCCTTGGAGAAAACAAACTATTTTATATTTCATTTATAAATTTTAATTTTGAAATCATGAGAGTACCAATCAAGTGACTTATTACCAAGTGATCAAAAGCCAAACACTAAATCAGATTCACTTATCGCAAACAGGGTAATTCCAAATTCAGTTGCATAAATCTGTTTGACCTTAATATTTAATCAATTGTTTGACAACTTTTATGATTTCCAAAACTAATGATTCAATCCCAAAGCGTCACACTGCCAGCATTATTTAGAGATGATTTAGAATCTTAAAATCCTAAACCTTAAAAGCTAAGTTTTGTTAATTTCCCCCAGATTTTCTAGAGAGTTAGTTACATATTTTCCTGAGACATTCTAGCTGCCCTTTTTTGGTGACAGACTTTCTTAGCCTGTCTGCTCATCTTGTAATGTGAAGTAGACCTCTGACGTGCATTAATGGCACATGTTTTTACCAACTCCTATACTGCAATAACTTAATAGTGCATTATTTTATCTAAAGGTAAAATATGACAGAATAAGTATAAATGGCTCATCTAGACCTTTATTCAACATCTTGCTTAATGGTTGAGGGGAGGGAAACAAAACCACTTTGGACAGAGGACACTTGATATTTACCAAGATTTTAGCTCTTGTTTGACAACTTAGACCTGAATACCCACCTATTCCTCATGACTGTTATTTATGTCTTAGCAAAATTACAAATTATTTCTTGCCAAAGATCTCTTGGGTCATTTAAAAATAATTGACACCTTAGCATTAATTCCACAAATAACAGGAGTCTTCAGAAATCATTCTATGGAATGGAAAAGTAGGTGCCTGCTGTGAAAGAGCCATAATTCAGATCAGTCTCTTTATATCAAAGAGCTGAGCTTTAACTTTCTGGGTTTTATGGATGGGTCTAAATAAAAATATAGTTTTTTGGAAAGGAATTTTGAGTTTAGAAAAAACCCTTTTTTCCTACAAGCCTATGTCGAGCAAAAAATTCTTTTAATATCTTAGAGATTATCTAGGAAAAAATATAGCAAACTTCTATTTGAATTTTCTATGCTCATGGTATGCAAGAAAAAATGGAATAACCATTACCCAAGACTATATCTAAACCACATTCTAATCTTTCTCAATTTATTTCAACTAAAAATTTACATGCATTATTAATATGAAATAGAGTGACTTGGAAGAGTGTGATAATCTTTTCTTTTGCATACTTCACAACAGAATAAAAATAATATAGCAATCAATTGGATCATCTTCTTAAAGATCTTCAGTACTCAAATTCCTCTAAACTTCTCACTGATTATTAATGCATCAAAACTTCTTAGTGTGGCAACCAGAATTCTCAGCAGCTTTGATTTTTGGATCTTCTTTCCTGTTATCCTCTTTATACTTTGCATGCTGTCCAGACTACATACATTTCATACTTTAAGGGCCTTGTTTACATTTTGTACTTCATCCCCATGTTCTTTATGTTATCTGTCTAGAAAGCCCACATTCTAAGTTGAGTCTAACAGATCCTATCTTTCTAGGGGCAGCCCAATCCGTAACTCCAAGAGGTGGCTGGCAAAAAAGGATTTTAGACTCACGGGTTTTATCCGAATGTTGGTAATTCACTTGCACGATTCATTGACTTTCCATTTACATAACCCTCATATAAGCTTGAAAAGTTGTATAAGTATAGGTTAAAGCAATTGAAAATTAATCAGAATTATTTAAATTTTTGCTAATTCTATCTGTTCTTCCACCATGCTAGAAAATAATATTGCAGTTAGCTTCTGGATATTCTTTGGTGACTCTAGCAGGATTTTATAATGATAATTTAATTGAAATGATTGTTCACTGTACTCTTTAATTATTCCTTTACAAAAACTACCCCTTAAAATGGGGTCACTCTCGGAAAGGATAGGAAGACAAAAAAAATATAAGTGCAAGAAAGAACAAATCTCTCTTACTGGTTAGTTAGCTTATAGACCCCCCATTTTGAGATAATGAATTTGATAAACTACGAAACAATAAATAAAATAAACTCTGTTAATATAACATAAGGAATTTCAGTAACAAGCTTTTTTCTTTCTTTTCCATGCTGGGTGGACTGACAATGTTTTCAACTTCATAGGGTATTCTATTCCTCCTCCTCTTTAGCACTTATGGTAGCCCTAAGGAGATGAAAAGAATTGGCTTGGAAATTTCTTAAAATTAAATAAGGACAACACAGTAGGGGAGAACAAGAAAACAAGACGAAACAAAAACCTCCCAGTTTGCCTAGATGGCAGGGACCATGCCTGATGTTTTCCATTCCCCATTTGTCATACAGCACCCAGTGTTCTGGGTAAAGCTTGGTGAAAGAAGAGACACATGAATAAAAACAGTTAATCTTTCTCTCTTAAGTCTTAGAGTTATAAATGTGTCTATCTGTTAACAGCAATACGCAGTAGGCATTCCCAGTGGTAACTGTCATAATTTAATACAATGGGTAAATATCTTGTTTTGCTATAATGTATTATGTGTCTCCAGAATTAATTCTGTTTTCTTACTTGAATATAAAATTAAAAATAAGCTATGCAATTAGTATGTAAAAGGCCTATAAGCATCTGAGGATAATGCCTAAAAATTTTTAAGAAAATATAAAAAATTCCTCTATATTTTACTGATTGTATTCTCTCCTTCCTTATCACTCCCTTTTCCCCAATTAAGCTCCTTCTTCAGAGGAGCCGGGCGTGGTGGTGGACGCCTGTAATCCCAGCACTTTGGGAGGCTGAGGCAGGAGGATCGCAAGTTCAAAGACAGCCTCAGCAATGACGAGGCACTTAGCAACTCAGTGAGACTCTGTCTCTAATAAAATACAAAAAAAAAATAGGGCTGAGGATGTGGCCCAGTGGTCAAGTGCCCCAGAGTTCAATCCCCGGTACCAAAAAAAAAAAAAAAAAAAAAAAAAAAAAAAAGCTCCTTCTTCAGAAATACTGCTATTCTTTTTTAACCCAACTTTAGCTTGCATTTTGTAGCACAAGCATATAGAGATTCCTAGAATACCTAACTGCATGTTTTTTGATGAGTTGTAATGAAAAAATACTGTCATACTTTTAGTAGAATCATGCATTTAAGAGTTTAAAGTAATGTGAACTTTCTACTCTCAAAGATCCATGTTGCATCAGTTACACTGATGTCCTTGCTGTTCCAGAAAATGCTAGACCTGCTTCTACCCTCAGGGCCTTTGCATTTATGGTTTTCTCTGCCTGAACACTTTTTCCTGATTTATCCATATGGTTTACTCCTTCACTTCCTTTGAGTTTCTATTCAAATATCACCTGCTCAGGCCTTTCCTAGCCATACTATCAGAAATGCAATTTCTCCTCAACATATCCTAAGCCTCTTCCTTAGCTTTGTTTTTTTCCTGCATACACTTTTTAACATATTTTTCTGACATCATTTTCCTTTGTTTGCATTTCCTCCTAGGTTAATAATAAATCCATGAAGGCAAGAATGTCAGGAATTTTTTACTGTTTTATTTACTGCTGTATTCCCAGTATCTACAAGATAGCATGGTGCACAGTAATTCATTTGTATTTAATGAATAATTAATCACTTATCTCTAAAACATATAATTTTATATACCTTAGTCATTTTTGTTTGCCATAATATTTGTTATAGCATATGAAAATAGCAATTTTATTTAACAGAGTTTCCTATGCCAAGGTTTTTATTTTTTAATCATGTGATAGAATTTTGAGGCTATCCTTGTTGAATAAATGGTTAATTTATTAAATGAATTTCAAACTGTGAATTTCTAGGACTATCAAGGAATAGAAGGCAGTCCTCTACGTTATTTTTAAGATGCTGAAGTTGATAACAGAACTTATATCATTATGAATCCTTGACATTATCTATAAATTCATAATTAACTAGACTAATTTTATTTATTTACTTATTCTTGTGGTGCTGAGGAAAAAACCCAAAGCCTTGTACACGCTAGACAAACGCTTTCCCACTGAGGTACATCCCCAACCCAACTTATTTTAAAAACCCAATTTAAAAACTAAACTGTCAATTATAGGAGAAAATAAAAATATGAATAAAAACCAACACACTTTTTAAATTTATGTAGATGCCAACACAACATCTATTTTCCAAAGTGTATCAACATAACATTATTTGCATTAAGTTATTTCGTTAAAATATCATTAAAGTTCAGAAGCCTCAAAATTCTATCACATGACTTACAAAAACCTTGCACAGGAGGTACTGTTAAATAAAATTGCCATTTCCATGTCACGTGACAAAAGTTACAGCAAACAAAAATGACTACGGTATCTAAAATGACATATTTTTATACATCAGTGATTAATTATTCATTAAATAAAAATTACAGTCTCTGACTTTGTAGCTCAGCCATGGAAGAATATTAGAAGTTATCCATGTAAGATGTGGGTAATGTGAGGACTTCTGTTTCTGCAAAATGTAAGGGTTGAACTAGGAGGTGAATATCTTTGACCTCTAACATCCTTTAATTCAATGGATCCATAAAGAATTGAAAGAGAGAGAAATCAGACTGCTTTGTTTCTAGAATATAATATGTTTCCTAGGTTCTATTCTAATGGATTTATCTACGGAGTTTTTTTTTTTTTTTTTTTTTTTTTTTTTTTTTTTTTAAGCTAGAGCAACACTGGGAAGAATCTTTACATAAGGATGTATAACCTTTACATAAGGATGTATCTTTATATAAAAGATGGTCACTGCTCTTTCCTTAAACAGAAGTACATTGCTTGAAGATACCACTATGTTTAGCCTTGCTGCCCTGAGGATAGCTGACTATGGTTATGAATGAAGCAAAAATATATAGTTCACAAAGTAATAGTCAAATCTGCAGACATGGTCTTGAAAAGATCATGATCTATGCAACAAGCAGTAAACAAAAACAACCACTGTGAAGTGGCTTAATTTATAATGTTCAATTATTATAAAGGTGCATAAGTTGTGCTTTTTAAATATTGATATTCATAAAGCTGATGGGAGGGAAAAGCAACAAATGTGTCAAAACACATAGGATTATTCCACATATATCAAAGTACCTCTAAAAAAGTTAGTTTATAGGAAAGGTAAAACAGCACCATTCATCAAATTGTTGCCTAATTTTTAAAAAAAATTACATGTTAAGAGATTGTTTATCTTCATACAGTTATTAATCCAAGTATCTGTAAGATACTTGGATTAAATACATTAGTTGGAAATTTAGACTGAATGTTGACTGAGGAGCTAACTAAATAGAGATAGTTTCAAATTAGTATACTTAAGATAGTTTTATCTATAACTTGAGTTAAATGAACTACACTCACTATCTACAGTGAAACTATAATTGCATATGTTCTTTCCAGTAAAATGATTATTTTCAGCTGGACAAGATTAACTTTACTGAGTTCTATAAAGCTCATCATATCTTCAACTAGCTTATCTATTCCATTAGGCATTGATTGGCATCATTGAACTGAACCAATGAGCACAGCCTCTCCAGCAATAGAAAATTGGGCTTCAACAAAGAGCTAAGGGCTATAAGCACAAAACCTACACATACAGAAGAGCAATAAATGTTCATATTGGGGGCAAATAATAAAGTTTCTCAACCTGGGAAATTATTGAGTTCCCACACATTGTTATTACCAAATCTGGCTCCTGCAGAAAGCACCCCTTTTCATTGTTGTGATGAAAATTCCTGACAAACAACTTAAAGAAGGGAAAGTTTATTTTGGCTCACAGTTCTAGAGGTCAGTCCATGGTCATCTGGCTCCATTGCTTTGGGCTTGAGGTAAGGCAGAACATCATGGTGGAAGGGCATGGCAGACAGAAGCTGCTCAGCTCATAGCAACCAGGAAGCACAGAGAGAAGAATGGACCAGGAACAAGACATAGTCCCTGAGGACATGTCAATGATCTATTTCCTCCAACCATGCTGCACCTGCATACAGTTTACTCCTCCTCCCAGTAGTCCATTCAAATTATTCATCGATCAAATGGGCCAATCCAATGATGAGGTTAGAACTCTCATGATCCAATCACTTCCCTCTGGACATTGCTGTATTGGGGATGAAAGCTTTAACACACAAGCTTTTGGAGGACATTTCAGATCCAAATCATAACACTCTGTCTTTCTCAATGGTTCTAGATAGGCCAACTTCCATTGAAATGTTCTATGATAATTGATTTATAATTGGGACTCACATGCTGATAGCTTTGATTTCTTTAACTGTGCATTTATAGATGCTCAATTGGATAATAAAAGTCTTTAACATATTATCCTGATAATTTCTTTCTTTTTTTTTTTTTTTAAAATATTTATTTATTTACTTTAGTTGTACACAATGCAATGTGTTTATGTTTACGTGGTGCTGAGGATCGAACCCGGGCCGCACAGGTGCGAGGCGAGCACTCTGCCGCTGAGCCACAACCCCAGCCCCTATCCTGATAATTTCTATGGAGTCCTACCATCAATTTTCTTTCTAGTCATTCTATAAAGTAGGAGCTATAAAAATTCCAGTCAAACCCTCTGGTTTAACATGCTAAAAACTCTATTGAATAGAGTTAATTTTAAGCAGAAGTTCCAAGGTTACAATTTTATTCATAAGGATTATATAGAGCTATCTATTCATTATCAACATAAATACCTGCCCTTTGTTAATATGTAGGAAATATTAGCCAGAAAAGTAAGTGGGTGAACCATGCTCTGATTTTGGAGGAAACATAAGGAAATGGTAAAAGATGTCATAGAAAATCCTTGGAGAAAAAGGAAAGAGATACAATTGGAATCACTAAAAGACAGTAAAATGAGCTCATGGTCAGGATCCAAAATAGAAAACTTAAATTCATATCAGAAATGTTAACTTCATTTCCAATGTTCATATATGAATACAATACCAATGAAACTCCACACCATGTACAACCACAAGAATGGGATCATAATTAGAATAAGTTATACTCCATATATGTATATGTCAAAATACATTCTACTGTCATGTATATCTAAAAGGAACAAAAGAAGGAGGAGGAGGAGAGTAGTAACTTCCATCCAATAATGACCAGAAGGAAAAGATGTATTATGTGATTTTTCACTATATTTTATAAGCTAGCTCTCTCAGATAAGGCTGACTCGGCAATGAAGTGTAATCAGTAACTCTGTAAAACCTCCATCTCCCGTGCATTTTAAGAACTGTAAGTTCATAACCTGAGGAAAGTGATATAATAATGAATGGGATCTTGTTTCTGGCAGCAAATATGTGTTCATATTCTTACCTGCCCCCCTTTAGGCTGGTATTTGATGTTGTCTGTTGATCCAATTTTGGATTTGACATTCTTCAGGTCTGGCAGTGGTTGGTTAATAAGCCGAAGCTGTTTGGGGGTGGCAGGAGATTTGGGAGGAGTGCGAATGATGGCGACTTTCTTCTCACTAGGCACCAGGATGGCAGACTTGGGGGTTCCTGGTGTGTGAGGAGTTCTGGGGTAGCTGGGGGTTCCAGGAGTGCCTGGGGTGCGTGAGGAGTAGCTTGGTGGGGTGCCGGGAGTGATGGCAGTTGATCCAGGGGTAGTGGGTGTTGAGGTGCCACTTTTCCCTGCTCTGCGAATTGGCTCGGACCCTGTATTAACACACAACAAACCACAGCATTAGAAAGTTCTCAAGACATCCTTCATCCCACAGATGTGTCAAAAACTTTTCTACTTTTATTGTTGTTAAGGCAGCCAGCCTTTAGCTGGAAACAGTGTCCACAGTTAATTTGGTACATGGATCCCTATTAACTGAAGATTCTGAAGGGCATGGGGACCATTCATTCCTCTAGTAGATTCTTTCTGAGATGCGAGTGTACCTAAAACATAGAACTCTGTGTTTATATCACATAGATTTAGCCTGTGTGGAAAGGTGTTCATAGAATCATGTTTCAAGGTCTCTCCCTCAGCTTATGTTGGGGAGCATTGTGAATTGTGTGTTTATTGAAAGCTGTCAGACATTGTTCAGGTATATCATTTATTCCCTTTATAAGGAAACTTATTCTCAGTGCTTCATACTAAAAAAGATCTATTGATCTCTAGAAAACTGGGCTGTTGCAAGAATGTAGTCACAGTGAGCCTAGTGTCTGCTGGTATTTTTCTCCTCTGCTTTCATCACTAGTTTTACAGTATAAAGTCAAATCAATAATCCTGTACTGTTAATTAAACAGGATCTTTGGAGATGAATTTCTTTGCTTCAAGTTGAACTCTGTTGCGTTTTGTTAGTTTACTCTTCCTTTCCTTTTTTGCTATTGCTATGTGGAGCTAAGATAGGCCTGATGTCCTTAGATTATCAGGATATCAGTTATGCTTATTACCAAATAATACAATGAAATATGCTTGTGAACACAAATGAAGCTAGAAAGTCAAAACAGCACTGGCTCAGAACATTTTAAAAAGCAACGTATATAGGGATACAGTTTAAAAGGCAAAGCACAGTGGTTTGAGGAAGTGGATTTATGGAGAAAGTGCCATTTTGCTTCCATGGCAACACATACAAGCATTCAAGATGCTCCTTTAGGGAGTACTTGGTGCCTTTGTCTTGTCTCATCATCCTCAGAGCTGCTGTTGATGCACAATTCCAACTCCAGATAATTGGAGTAACAGTCTCTTCCCTGGAGGTTATAAACACTTAAATGCCCTCCCTGCTAGTTTATTATTTGAATAATTAATTTTTGCTATGGTTAAAAAAAAGAGTTCTGGTGATATCAAAGTGTTGGTAGCACTGATTTCAAAGGATGCTAATACTTCATGAAACTAAATGGTGTTGGGTCCAATTGTTGTATTGTAGGCAAAAACACTGTCATTTGAAATTGTCCAATATTATTAAATATTTTAAGAAGTGATGAAATCAACTACAATGTGATAGTGGTAGCAATTTCTACCATTTTATAATGGTATCTAAATGACAGGGATATGATTCAAGTGATTCTACAGAGCATTCTCTAATACTATTTCCTCAAAAACAAAAATGTAGAGACAACATTAAGAGGACAAGCTGTGAAGTTACTTGTGGATTGAAGACCAGATGTAACCATTTACTAACTGTGCAGCATTAGGCAAGTTATTTTCCCTATAAGATCAGTTTTCTTATCATTTGAATTGAGATTATTAATACCTAACCATCAGCATTGTTAAGTAATTTGAGTAAAAAAAATGTATCTTAAGAGCTTTGCATCTCTATGTGCTCAGTAAATGGCAGTTCTTTTTATTGTAATAGAAAAATGTCTAGGAAAACAATTTGAATCCATGCTTTTCTATAACCTATAAGTGTGTAATGATTGGGCATTATATAAATTGTTATAATTATCATCGTGTGCTGTCAATCAAAAGGAATTGAAGCTATTGGCACAGAACATGCTATGCTTACTGCTCATTTGGAATACAAATTCTCAACAAATTGAGCAGGATCTTAGGTTTTGATTTTTGACTTTCCACTTAAATTTTAGGACTTGGAATTCTAATGAGTGTTCAATCTATATAGATGTATATTTTTCAAATTCCTGCTGTTTTTCCTTTTAATTACTTCTTTTTTATTATTATTTTTAAAATATTTTTTTAAGTTGTAGATGGATACAATACCTTTATATTATTTATTTTTATGTGGTGCTGAGGATCAAACCTAGTGCCTCACACATGCTAGGCAAGTGGTCTGCCACTGAGCTACAACCCCAATCCCTCTTTTAATTACTTCTTTAGAATTTTCTTTTTTTGCCCTAAATTTGAAACAAGAGAGAAAATGTATTCTTAGGAAAATGACTTTATCTCAATATTAGTTAGTAGATAAGAAGTTACTAAGTTCACATTTCCTCTATCGATTGTCTTCACTCAGATATTTTGGAACCATCCATAAGCCTGAATTTTCTGGTTCTTAAGACAAAGATTATCTGTTCTTAATGCATGTTTATTTGAACACTGTAAAATATAAATACACAATAAGTTATTTTTCACTTGAAGGATATTTAAAAAATGATTAAGAAGGAAGCCAAACCAAAAATAAACCTACTGGTGGTCCGCCGCGCTGAAGAGGAGATGGAACTGTTGAGAGAGAAGGAATTCTCATCTCTGTCTCCTGATACTCCTCGGCGAGGAGGGAGAATGGAGGAAGGTCTTGGGAGAGAAGAGCGCTTTTCTGGGCTCTTGGTTACTCCATCCTGATTTGGGAAAACAGACAGACATTGGGTTCTTGGGAATTTTTATTTTAATTATGAGAAGTGATTACATCATTTGGGTTATTTTTCCTGCAGTACTGATAGACCTATTTCTTTTAATATGCACTACCAAATTTCATATAAGCATTTCTACTTTAAAAGTAAAAAAGAGTTCATATTTGTCCAGATGTTTTATGAAAATATGTTATTTTGGAGTTAACTTTGAAAACTAAGGTCAAGTCCAGGTTCTAAAGGATCATATGTCTAAAACAAATTTACTCAAGCAATCTTCAGTAAGTTGCTAATTCTACTGAAAATCTCATTTGCATGATAATTTATTAAACAGAAAGGACTGGCAGAGGGTATGGAATGCATAATATTCCTAAAAATGACCACCACCATATATTGTGCACATATAAGGCAGGAACTCTAAGCATATCACATCCATTTATAATTTCATTTTCATCACAAAATTTTATGAACATATTAAAGCTAAAGGAACAGGTTTAATGAGTTAATATAATTTTTTTTCAAGATCACGAAGTTCACAGTTATCAGAGGGGATATTAAACCCTAATGTATCTGGTAGTAAGTCTAAATAGTCTACTATATTACATATGACACAATTTGTTGTTGTTAGAATATGATATTGTCTTAGTACATGTCATATTACATGTAATAGATTGTATTTTGCTTTGTTAGTTTGTATTTAATTTTTATAAGATAATCAAATAAATAATAAATTAAAAGTGGACAGTATATTTAGAAAAAGGAACATTTTTCTATACATTTTTCTTTTACTAGTAAGACATTTATTACAATTTGTCAATTGTATTTAACAGGATCGACCACTTATATGTCAAATACTTTAAAATCTTACACATTTCCTGAATTATGTCATATAACCTTCCCAATTTATTCCTTTCTGAACCTTTTATTGATTTGCTGCCTTACCTTGTTCCCTGATTCTGAGTGTGGCAAACAGTCTGTGGAGCCTGCTGAGGTAGGCTGTGTTAAAAAACTGTCAGAAAATGTAGCCTTTTTGGTCATGCTAGGGCAGGCTGAGCTGTATCTTGGGGACTTTGTGCTACCCTGTGAAGCAGGAATCTTTGACAAGGTAGAATTCTAGCCATGAAAGAAAACAAACAAACAAACAAACAAGGTACAAAATAAACCAAACTATGAAGCAAAAGGAAAAAAAAAAAAAACCCACACATACAAACATACAAGAAATTAAATGTCTACTTTCAATAAAAAACACAAGATAAATGATTAAAATCAATAATGGAGATGTATATTTTTATATGAGAACAAGGGATTTTCAGTGAACACTTATTTTTGGCTGGAACTAACGCAAGAGTATTTATTTTAAAAGTGTCTACTGTTATTAACATAAACATAATTCTCTGATTTTGTATTCATCAGGTCTAGAACAGGTATCCATGTTATTTGCTCTCCTTTACTTTCAAATATTGAGATTATTTATGGTTGGTACGTAATAGAGGCACAAGAATGATTGTTCAGTAAATGGTAAGTAAATGGATGAAAGGAGAGAAGAAAGAATGATATTACTCAGACATAGAAGACTTGTGAAATTCTGTGAGCAAAGAATTGTGTTTTATTTAATACAGACATTTGTAATTTCATAACTCTACACAGAGAAACCAAAGATCTGCCTGAATGTGGAAATGTTGTAATTAACCTCATGAAGGAGAGATAAGAGAGACCCTTCTGGGAAGAAGGAAGCTGGTGCTGAAATCTCCCACTGTTTAAGGATAGAGTTTGGTTCTGAAACAAACAAACAAACAAACAAACGTGAGCACACCTCTTTGGTGTGGGTTACTCTTGGTGGGCAGAGGCATGGGAAGCCCTCCAAAGTTGTGTAGTCACCTATCTTCTGAGTAAATAGTTCAGGAAAAGAATACAGTTTCAAGGTGTTCTTGTTGTCTCTGCAAGAGACTTGGGTTATTCTGAGGAGCCAATTACAGAAGGTTTGTGGAAACAACTTCCACTGTATGTACATTTATAGCAATCACGCAGTCATGCATTTAGAATTACATTCATAATGTATATTATTTTCAGTGAATTTACTTTAAAAGTGAACATTAAAGTAACTTCTGCTTCTGTGCCTTCTGGAAGAATGAGGAAATAGAATCCCCAAGGGGCTTCTCATCTGATGAGTGAAAACTGGCACAATGGCCAACTCTTTGGAAATTATAAACTGCCAATATTCTTGTAAGTGAAATCACTATCAGAGATTGCAGTAAGAGCCCCTAACTCATGAATTCCACTCTTCAAGGATGTATTGCCAATAAATATATTTTTAAAAAAAGCTTCAAGATAGAAAGAATATTACAATGGTAATTAGCAAAACTCCTTTTGCCAACTTAAACTATGATGCTAAGTGGCTATATATTTTTTTAAATATATTTTTAGTTGTTGATAGACCTTTATTTTATTTATTAATATGCGCTGCTAAGAATCGAACCCAGTTCCTCACACATGCCAGGCAAGTGCGCTACTGCTGAGCCCCAACCCCAGACCCTTTTGGATTATTTTTTATGATTTTTATATATAGGTCTTTCATTTATGAGAATATGGATAAAATATTCTTTACAAATTCAATGTGAAAGGTCTCTAATGAATTCTTGGGTCCCACAATAGCACCACATTTGGAAAATACCTTAAGAGTCTGTTGAAATTATTCCTCTACTAGGCACAGCCTTTAAGGTGTACACACAATCCTTACCTTGATTACATTCAAGAACTTGGGTACATGTTTGAGGACTGGTAATGGAAAATATCATTGTAAAGATTGAGAAAATTAATTTTTAATTATTTACATTGGCTTCATCAGAAAAAATGCTGATTTATATATGACAAGCTCATTTTATGAATAAAACAAAAATTGGGGACTAACTTATAGTACAGAATTAGTAAGATTTTTTATGTACAGAAGTCACTCTGTAAAGGTAAAAATTCTAAAAAGGAAAGATAGCACTTAAGAGATACTTCACAAAATCCACAAGACTTAATATATAGTTGTTGATAGTACCTGAGGAGTCTGCAAGTTAAAGTGGTTTGGATGGGTAATTTTTGGAGACAGTGGTGTTGGCAGGACACATGTCTCCTGAGAGAGTATTGGAGAACAGACAAGAATTACAAAATCAAGGAGATTATTATCTTTAAATAATTAATTTAATTCAGCTCTTACAAAAATAGCAGAGGAAGCTGCAATTTTTAAGTTTTAGCCTCCACAACTACTTCAACAGAGACATAAGCATGCACAGATTGCACAAATCACTTCTTCACAGTCTGAGTACCTTGAGTGGGAAGTGTAATTGGGTCTACAAAAGTCATTCTTTTTGATTGATCCTACCCACAAAAGACTGAGTTTCGAAAATGTGATCCAGGAAAGGAGAAGGAAGTAGCTGGATTGCCTCTAATTAAGAAAGTCAACTAAGAGTAATTACCACCACCACCAGAAAACCAAATGAAATGAAGGATTATTGGGTGGGCCAGGTTCATAATAAAGTGCAATCAACAAATCAGAATTGTTTTGATGAATGTACTGAATATCAGAGATAAATGGAAGTTAATCTTGGGGTTTTAAGAAGAAAATGAGGGGGTTGGGGATATAGCTCAATTGGGAAATTATTTGTCTCACATGCACAGGGCCCTGGGTTCAATCCCCAGCACCACAAAAAAAAAAAAAAAAAAAAAAAAAGGAAAAGAAAAAGAAAAAAGGAGGATGAGGTATTAGGTGGGGAAAAAAAAAGAGGATGATGAATGAGAAAAAATAAAAGTGACAATTATCTTCTTCAGAAAGATGAGATAGGCATTTACAAGGGAAAAAGATTAGTTTTCTATGAGATAATGTATATAGTTTCTGTCCCAAGAAAAAGTATATGCATGCTTATCCCAGTGATTTATTTGCAGACTAAGGGATTTGAAAGTTTCGTAAAAGTTGTCCAAACAATGCCACTTACAATTTTTTTCCTAAAGGAGAAAAACTTAGACTTGTTTTCTATATCTGCTTCTGACAGTGTCAATTTTTAAATAACAACAAAAATAATAACTAACAACTATTGTTATTTATTGAATGAACAATGTGTTCTAGGCACTCTACCATGTACTGTTTTATAAAATTGCTATATCTAATTTTTGCAACTAAATTATGATAAAGGAATTTTTACCACTCCTTTTGTTTTTTGAAAAGTTAAGGCGTAGGAAGAAAAAGAATAGAGAGATAATAAATATTCTAGATTTGGATGTGACAACTCACTAGTTCTCTGTCAGATAAAGAAGGCAAAGAGATACAAATCTTAAAATCACATTGTGCTAAAAAATAAGGAGGCCTGATATTTTCCAAAGCAAAAAATGCATTCTATTAGCTTCATACATACAGAAACATGTCTGAAAATATTTATATAAAAAAATCAAATATTTTCCTTCAGCAAAGACCCTCCTTCAAGATGATTATCAAAAGTTTTGCCATTATTGGAAATGAAGCACTATTTTTCACAATAAATAAAAAATAGAAGTCTAAAATTTTATGTTTTTAGAAGGTTAAACTAATAATTATGATTTAAATATCATACATGATTGTGAGACCCAGAATGTTGGGATAAGTTTCTAATTAACATCATTCAAATTATTTTTTGTATTTTAGGGTTTCATTAGTAGCCCTTTAATTTTTTCCTTCCAGTCATAAAGGAGCAAAAATATTTCATGTTTGTTTTGGTTTTTAATATATGGTTAAAAATCTAAATCCAAAAATTCTAAAAGAGAAAGTAGAAAAGATTTAAAAAAAACACATGAAGAAATTAAACATCATAAATAGAAGCACATTAAAACAATAATATATTTATCTTCATAATTTAGCAAATAAAGAATACTATAACATTGGTGATAGGAAGCCAAAACCTGAAATATGACATTTGTTTTGAAGACAGTCCTTTCACTGGTAGGAAATTACCCTAAGAAAATGAACTTGGCTAAAAAGGCCCTATGGCAATATTTTAAATCTAACAATAAAAAATTAGTTTGAATGTTAATAATAGGATGATTTAGGATATCATTGTAAATAAATAAAATACAATGATATATGGTCACTAAAATGATTACAGGCATGCAAGAAATTACTTTTACTGCTTAATTTAAAAATTGATATCGTTTCTTTTTGTTATTAAATCTATAAATGTGCAGAAAAAATAAAGATTTTACATCAAAATGGGAACTGTAGACATCTCTAGATAAGGTATTTATAAGACTTGTACTTCTTTTTACTCATCAGTATTATTTCTTTTAAAAACAATGAAAATATTATAAAATACTATTGACTAGAATGGTTCAATTTGATTCTATGAAAAGTAAATGAATTGTTTTTCCCCATTTCTGCCAAGTCATTGTGCCTTATATGTTTTTATCTTACTAATAAAAAGGCGGCCCAGCTGTGTCCTCACCAACTATTATCACATATCATTCTGGAGGACGTTAATACTTGCCTGAATGCTCCTGAGAATCATTCTGGATGAGCAAACAGTATAAAATGGCATTTAAAAGTAAATGTCTAAGTCTAAAGAATATTTAAAGTTATTAAGAAATTGCAGCTAATACCAAAGGAACTTCAAATGAAGAAAAAGGAAAAACAGAAGTTACTCACAGAGACCTTGTCCTTCGCCTGTTTGAAAACACTGGGAGTCTGAGTTGATTCACCACTGGCTGCTGTTGAAAAGAAAAAACACAAACAACCCCACACTTAGTGGCTAAAAATCACATAAATGCATTTTTCATACCTTTTTGGATATTCTGTTGTGTCAACAGACCAATGCAGAGCAAAATTTTGTTTTGAGGCTCAAATTCAGTAATGGAAAAACCTGAATAACAATAACATAGCAGGTGGCTCCAACTAGAGTGTGTGTTAAATTTACACATCCCAGTGTCTACCAAAGCACAGATTAGCACCAAAGCATAGATCATTTTCTATGAGTTAACAATGTACCTTTGAATCAGTACTATATGAGGACAGATTCTTGGGACTAGAAGTTACAGAACAGCAAGGTGAATGCTGCAGAATTTTAAGAAAAAGAAAGATGATTGACTTCTAGGGTTGGCCGATAAGGTTGCTTAAGCTATGTGAAGTTCTAATACCAAAATAATCCTGCCTTCAAACTGTCATGGTCATTTCAGCCCCTTTCCCTCTGCACCCCTTCATTTTTCAATATGAATGACATACTTGTTTGATATAAAAATACACCACATAAAAAGGGAAGAAAAATAGCTTGTCAAGAACAGAACACATGAGAGGAATTTTAAGTTTAGTAAATACAGAATATGTTCTACACATGCACTTCCTTTATGAAATCATTACCACATCTGTTACTGTTGTTTCTCTTGCTGTGTTTTACACTTCTGGTTTCAATTTTAAACTCCATCTCTTAAGCATACTTTCTGTTGATGACTTACCTGACTTAAATATCTCATGATTTAAGACAACCCTTTGTGTTTTGGACAACCATCCACATTTACAAGATATGCTCAGAAACTAAAATACTCAAGCTTGTGTTTACTTCCTCAATTTTCTTTAGTAAGAGAGAAACCCTTGGGGTGGGGTGGGGGGATACTTATCCTCATAAGCTCTCCAAATGAGTCCCAAAGAGGTTTCTTAAGCTATGTGAAGCTCTAAAACCAAAATAATAACTGCCTACAATGTGCTTTATGTATGTAGGCCTGGCTGGCAAGATTATTCAGAGATTCTAAAGCTGATTAAAAAAAAAAAAAAAAAAGCAAGGGTGAAAATGATGCCTTTCTATTGCTTCTATAGCATCTCAAATTCCTGTGGCATGTCTATGTAGTTTGCTCCAAATCAAAGACATTTATGTTTGATACATGCTTTCTGTCAGAAGGTTTTCATATTTGACAAGAATAAGCAAAGATCCTAATTAGTCCAAATATCTTAAATTTCTTTTAAAAAATGAGTTAAAAAGGCAATCCATTTTTATTGTGGTAAACTGAATACCAATGACATGTAGGCACTATGAAAACATTTCACATTTCCTCTGAAATTCCACAATCTTGATGATATACTCGATCTTTTCAGATAAGATATAGGGGGTTTAAAATATCAAAACCAAAGGATTCTGCTTGTCCAAGTATTTGTCTAACTGGAAGAAAAGGAAAAGTTTGATGAGGCTAAAAACCTGAGAAAGTGCACTAAGTAAGATGTAAGAGATACCCATGTAAATTTCTAACTCCTAACTTATAGGCATTCCTTATCCTGAACCTACTAAGGTTTGTGTATATATATGTCTTCCACTTTAAAATCCTGCCTTAGACACTTGTTCTTAATGGAAAACATGATAAGAATCCTGTGTGGAGAATACAAATACAAAATACTTGAAAATTTTAGTGACTGTCATAAAACCATCAATTATCTTGCTTTTCTTTTTCTTACACACTAATGCTGCTCCTAACCTTTCAAACCATCTGAAGGTTTATAGGGAGACATTTAATGATGTATATGGGAAAGGAAAACACTTCTTTCTGAACCAGTAATCTGATATTGTACAAACTATTTTATTGTCAAGATTACTCTAGCATAATTATACATAGAAAATAAATATTTTGCATTGAAATTGAGAAAAAAGTTTGCATTATAGATAGTTGTATGGAGTTTTATTATGATTTCTAACATGTTTCATTCTTTTGTTCTACCACTTTTTTAAACTTAGTAAATGTTTATATTTGGAAAAGACAGAGATTAAACAAATAGGAAGCAAAATGAAAATAAACTTAAGTTTATTTCGAACTTAAGTTCCTTTTAAGCGGGGAGGTGTAGTTTGGATAAATACATTTAAGAAAATCCCAAAGACAAAATGTCAAATAAGAGATATAGTACAGTAGATTGAAAGGCTTGCTAATTTTGGATATGAATAAAATCTGACGGGATTGCCAGACAATTTATTTATTTTTCTTTTTTTTCCATTTAAGCAAAATAATTTTGCAAACCACATATTTATCCCAGATTTGCTTTTCATTTTCAGTGTCTAAATCACTGCATATTCTTGGTGGTTTTCAGTAAATTCATCAACATCAGTAACAGATTTGGCAGTAACAATGTAGAAAATAGGACAAATATATATGGATTTAAAGCATGAGGGAGATAAATAAGCAAAATAATGAGAATGCATACCACGGTTAAATTCATCGCCATCGTCTAACCAAACACACAGAATGAAAATAGGAATCCCCAGAACGTGACACTAGAGCACAATGCCAAGATACAATCACGCACTGTTATGTCTGAGCATGACAAAGAAACAGATGGTCATGACCTCTTCTGCAGGGAGGGAAAAAAAAAGAATAATGATACAAGACACTTAATAGCAAAATCGTTCATGACTACTGAGATTCTTGGAAGAAAAAACAAAATGAAGAAGCTGCTACGGTAATGAGATTAAAAAAAAAAAATAAAAACATGTCTATGTTTGCCAGCCACATTGCAGAATTGAACAGTCACCTGTCGTTTTCCGCTTAACACAGGAGAGATGAGTTGGTCTAGTATATTTGATAGCAGGTTTTAAAATGAATTTCCTGGAGGGAGAGTGGGCCTGAACTTCTGTTTTTTTAGCAAGTTCAGCCTTCTTATAAACTGCTATGAATAAGAAAACACAGAAAGCATACCATCAGGAATAAAATTAACATTTGGAACAAAACCAAACGAAAATTTCATCAATCATTGATTACCACTGTTAGGCAGTTTCTTCTATAAAAGAGTAATAATGAAATACTTCAAAACACATTTTTAAAGAAGTGATTGTTAAATGAACCTTTTTTCCTTCTCACTTCATCCCGGGAGACTGTGCTAGGTTCCTTTTTAGCTATTTTTCTTTCAGGAGTGGAAATTCTGCCTCTCCCAGTTTTAAAAGGCTTTTCTTTTCTATGTTTCTCGAGAGATGGTCTCCGAGCTTCCTTTTCAGCTTTCTCCTCTTTAGGAATAGTTTCTAACTGTTCTGTCATGATGCTTCTATCATCATCTGCGGATCAAAGCAAATCATGACAACAACAACAGCGAGAACATTAGTAACAAATGTATAAGATCCTTTGCATATTTAACAAAATGCAAATCAAGAGAGAAAGGGACATTTAAAATGTTTAAAGTGAAAAAAAAAATCCCAATAGGTTATTGAGTTTAATTTGGGGGTAGAAAATTAAAGCAAAACAAAACAAAAAAACCAAAAGCACACCTTGAGTATCCACCCAGAGGCTGTCAGCATCCATAATGGAGTCATCGATGGTGGTCTCATCTTTGTAATCGTCGTAGGTTTCTGTCTTATACTCTGAAAGTCCAATTTCTTCTCTTTCCGGGGAAGCTGGAGCCTCTGGGGAGCCATCCTTAGGTTCTGCCTGGGCTTCTGCTGCCACTTCTATTTCCAGCTCTTCTTCATCACGAGGGGATGGTCTCCTTTCCACCTCATGCTGTTCTAGGGCTGCAAAACGCACACTGTGGGACCCTGACTCTCCTTCATCGGTTGTGGTTTGCACTACAGTGATGAAATCATCCTCGATGGTCACCACGGATTCAATCACTCCTTTATGTTCACCTGGGCAGGTCTCTACAAATTCCTCCCTGACACCTGGGATACCCAAGTCAGTGATCTGGAGGGTGTCTGAGCGGAACAGTAGTTTATCATATTCTCCCCGGGCTTCTATTTCTTCTTCCTCAGCCTCTGCTGGTTCAGACACAACCACTGCTTCTACCAGTGGTTCGGCAACATTGGAGGGTGTGACTGATATATCAGGGGTCTCTTTGCTGTCCTCCTTTGGCAGCTGAATAAATTCCATCTGGACCTCAGCTCTCTCATCTGTGGTTAAGTCAGCCTCTGAGACAGCAGGAGGGCAGGGTATTTCCACGGACAATTTGATGGCAACTTCATCTTGAATTAGAGATGATTCTGGAGATGTTTCCTTCTTGCCCTCGTCTGGTTTCAAGGACTCCATGGTGAGGCTTTCATGCTCCCCGCTAGATTCATAGGATTCCTCTTTGTCTACAGCTTCCTGATGCACCAAGTCAGGCTTGGCCACCTTCTCTTTGACTTCTGTTTCATTAACTTTGGCAACTTCTTTCACATGTCCAGCCTCAATACCCATGAATGCATCTGTCTCCTGTGGCACTTTGGATGAAGGCGCCAGCTCCTGTGCAGCCTCCAGCTGAAGTTCTGTTGTTTTTCCAGCATCAACATTCAGCCCTGCAGCCATCTGTCCAAAGTCACTGACTTTAATATCGGATTGGCCCTGGTCAGCTTTCTTCGCAGTGAATTCAAATCCTTGTTCAGCCCTTTTGGATGATTCTACCTCAGCTACCTCTGGCACTGTACTAAGACCTTTCTCCTCTTTCTCTGGTGATGCATCTTTTGATATTGGCAGTTCTTGGGCAGAAGCTTGTTCAGGGGTTAGCCCTAATCCAAATGTCTCCACTTTACCACCAGCCTCTTCTGTTTCCTTGGCATGTTCTTTTGAATCGGCATGTTCTTCACTCTTTTCTAATACTGTGCCCAGCTTATCATTAGCTTTCCTCTCCTGGTCAAACTCTCTGCCCAGTCCTGACTTGTCACCAGAGGTAGATGGGGATGCTTCCTTCTCAGCACCGAACTCATCTTTGACTCTTCCGGCAGCTGCCAGTTTTACTTCGATCAATGAAAGATCTGTGGCCAAATCTCTTCGAACTTTATCATCAGTTCCTTCATAAAAAGAACTGCTCTCTCCTGACAAATTCTCACTGTCTTGGACAGGCGATGGGAGTGGGACTGTGTATTTATTGAACACACAGTAGCCCAGGTCTTCGAGCTGACTGTCTGTTTTCACAACGACATGGTTTTCATCAGTTACGGATGGCAAGCCAGTACTGCTCTCCTCCACCACAGTCTCTGACGGAACTGATTTCCTCCTGGCAACCTCAGCATCTGCACTCACAGAAGCTAATCTTGACCTTGTGCCTGCCAGATCTAGCATTTCAGGCAAGTCAGGGGCCATGACAGTACCATTTTTGTAATAATCTTTGGCTAGGAAAGGGGACTCACAGATTGTCTCAACTTGAGTAGTTTCCTCTCCAGTAGTTTTCTCTTCCTGTATTTTTTCTTCTTCATCTTTGCTTTCTATTGGGAAGGAAGGAGCTTTCTCCATTGCAGGTGTGGTAGCTGGAAGATAATCATCCCCTTCATCCATGCTTCCACTCGTATTGGTCAGAATATCAGAAGCCAGAGGAGAAAGATCATGACCTCGACCAAAGTTAAATCCAAGTGCTATGGAATCCAGGCAAGACATAGGCAAATTGATCGACATGCTTCTTTGTTCTATTGCAGACCTACCACCAAGTCCTAAACTTCTACTGAGAGTCAGATCATCCTTATTCTTGCTGTGGAGGTCCCTTTTCTCCCCATATACTTTTGGATCAATAGTGAACATTCTTTCTTGGGGAGAACTGGGTTCTTCAGGTACATCAGATGGATAACTCTGGGCAAGAGTGCTGTACCCGGCTTCTTGTGCTGGAGCACTGGGCTGGGATTCTTTTTCTGCTTGAAATCCCTTGTCACCATTTTGATGCATGGGAGACACAGTATCAATAGACTCACGGGCACTTTCTCTTGTGTCACTCAGTTCGTAATAATCACTACCCAGCTGAATGCTTTTTGTAGCTTCCTCTTTCAAGGCAGATGTTTCAAAGTACTTGGACATTCCTGACTTATCTTCATAAAATGGCATGCCAACCTCAGCTGATGTTGCAGCCTCAGCTCCTTCAATCTTATGGTCTTTGTCAGCAACTTTCTCTTCAAAAAGTTCCTGGGCTGCACTCTTCTCACTCAGTACAGCTGGTTCAGGCATGACTTTTTCCAAGGTCTTAGAGGTCATGGTGGAGTCAGTAACTGCAGCAAAGGAGTCGTCTTTCAGCACATCTATGGTGTGGTCATGGTCCTTCTGTTCTTCTTTTGAGAAAGTGTGCTCTGTGCAGGTCTGAATTACACCCGTTTCTCCATCTCTCAATTTTAAGGGTTCACTCTCTTTTGGTACAGCCTCTTTGTCAGAAACGGTTGTTTTATCTTCATGCTTTAGCTGAGGTTCCTTTTCAGAAAGTGTAGGTTCCTGTCCAGTGGGGGTGGAAGGCTCCTTTTTCTCTTGTTTTATGACCTCCTCTTCTTCCCCGAAAATGTTCTCCATGAGAGATTCTTTCACAACTGGAAAGTGAGCATCTCTGGGTAAGGGGATTGCTTCTGAGGCTGGTGTTTCTGCCATTTTGTCAGGTTTATCTTTTTGTGGCTCTTCAACTTTAGAACTATCTTTGGCAGTAGCTGGGCCACTGGTTTCTTGTAGAGATTTTTTGTCATCTGGTTGTAAGAGGACAGGGGCAAAGGGTGTTGCTTCTGTTATGATTTCATTCTTCATGACATCTACAGGAAGAGTGAAACTTCCTGCTTGGAAAGGACTTGGCATAGGGGAATCAAACTGCTTCCCCTCCCATCTCGGGATGTCTTCGAGTACATCTTTCTCTCTCATGGGTGTCAGGGGGCCAGGAGATATTGGAGCAGCTAAACCCCACTCATCCTTTTTTGTTTCCATTGGCATTTCAATGAACCAGTCTTTTTGTTCTTTTGGAGCTGGAGGCTCTGCAGGGAGGCCAATGCCAGGCACTACTAGGCTTGGTTCCGTCTTCTGTTTTATGTCTTCAAGGCTGTCACCAAAAGGGTGCCCAAACAGAGCGGGAGGTGCCTCATCTCCTTCTGTTCTTTGCATGTCTTTTATCTCAGAGGAAATTTTAGTTGTCTCTGGCTGAGGAACTAAGGCAGCATGTTTAAGGTCTTCACCAGGCTTACTTTGTTTCTTTGACTCCTTTTCCGAAGGTTCAGCTGTAGAGGGAGTCAATGCCTGCTGATCAGGGAACTCCATCTTCGAGGCTGTAAGTAAATCTGAAGTAATTGGGTTCATTTTTAAACAAATAATAGGCAAGGGCTTTCAGGCAGTAAGCTTAAAATTATATTCTGAAATGGCAAATGAATGGTAGGGCAAAAGGAAAAACTAGAGACCATGCAAGCATGCTACCTGTTCAAAAGTCAACATGAAGATGTCAGGACTGAGATCTGTGTGTACTACAACTAAAATGAACTGCTGTTGTAAAGTGATGCACACAGTAATTAAAAGAAGGGTTTACTTCAGACTACTCATTCTTTGTCTGGTGTCTCCTAGACATTATGTGATGTGTCCTATAATAGAAAATTCATGTGCCTTCCATAGATAAAAGTTACAGATTATTGCATATTGAGTAAGTAGCTATTGTTAGCATAAAAAAGAATATATGTGAAGGACTAAATATGGATAAGGATTGATTTCTACTGAAATTCTTCATAGGTTTCCTCATTGGAAAGGAAACTGGCAGGGCTTAGGCAGACTGTCAAGTAATCCATAATGATACATATATTAATAGTTTCAGATAACTTGATCATCAAATGCCAGGACCAACTTTGGAGGCATTACAAAGTTCCTGGTATAACTTTTAGAAATCATCTGAGGTTCATTTTCAGGAATACAACCAAATATTTGCTGTCAATTTGTATGATATGATCTAAAAATTGACAAGCCAGTTTCTGCCACATATTCATAATTTTTAATCACTAATCATTATTTAGTCTGTATGGTAGATGTAAGAAAATCAGAATTATCCCAACATTGGGAAGTCAGATCAGTAAAAAAAAAAGAAGTTTTCAACAGCGTCAACTATTAAAATACTTTTCTCCCAATGGTTAGGACCTCATTTCCTGGGACATGATCAATGGTAAAGCATTGACCAGTACTGACTTTAGAGATTATTCTCACAGAAAATGAGTGACACATTCTTATTTTTATTTTTTATTTTTTTGCCATTACAAAAGTCTTCAAATTCCATTGTGTTTTAAGAACAAAGGTATTTTTCTGTGATTACTAGAGCTAACTGTAGTTATCTGGAAAAGATTTGGAGAAAAAAATCATAAAATTCAATCATCTATTGAAGAGCAAGTGTATTGATCATTACTTTATATACTTGTATGCCTTGTTGTAATAAAAGAAAATTTTGTGAACTTGTAATAAATGTTAGATGGATGAAAACTCAAGAAGGATGGGGGTGATCAAAGGGGCTGACTGCCATGGAAATAAAATGACATGGAAAGCATCGATAGGAGCTCTTAAGGAAACCGAACCAGTATTCGTTGAAGCATAAAAAATATATAGCTCTTTGCGGTTGCAAACAAAAGCGATTCTACCATTAAGCCTCTATATGCCAAAACCCAACTTTACGATTTGAAAGAAAAGCATATGAATTGCTGTCCCAAAAATAAAAAACAAAAATATACATGTATTAGCAATGTGACTGGCAAACACTTGAGATGAGGAGGGAGGGTAACTCAAAAGCTCACACAGCATCATCAGCCTGCGGCAAAGCGTATTGTATCATGGCAAAGGACAACCAGGAATCTGTGGCAGCAAGCGAGAACCGTGCGGCCACGCAGCACCTGTGCAAGCCACACTCTGCTCATGAAGCCTGCAACAGCGGTCTGGAGATCATGAGAAGACCCAGCAATGAAACAGCAAATAGCGTTGGAAAGGCATTAGGTTGGTAAGCACTGGCGAGATCACTTGCAACCAAACACATGCAAATCCCGGGAAACACACCTTCCTGGGCAGAGGAAGGGGTTTTTACTTCTGGAGACACCTCCATGGCCTCTTTTACACTTTTCTCATGCAGAGCCCTTGTTAGGGCACTCTCTTCAGGAACTATCTGGGCCTCCGCACTAGACTCCACTTGGCCCTCACTGAGGCCCTGGGGTTGGTCTGACTTAGCAGCCCCACACTGTTTCCCAGGAAGAGCAGCAGGTTTCTCTTCCTCAGCCATGGGACCCTCTAGTATTTCTTCTTCTTGGGGATGAAAAAAATGTTGACATCATGACCACAGAACAACACATGAAAGGACAGAAATACTGTTCGAGGACACTTTCAGCTCCACTGGGATGACCCAACCAGGAACTCAGGGAGGTTTTCTTTAGTCATTTGGATGAGCAAATTGAGAGTTGAATGCAATATACTTTATGAACTGGTTGGGAAATTATGATGTATCAACTGCTAATGGTGATGCCTTTTAAAGTCTCATTAAAAGGCTATTTATTTTAAAATTTGAGAGCTGAAAGCGTTTTGTTGATTGATTACCCTTTAGTGGCAATGACAGTAAGTTGCACATATGTGGAAAGCTTGCTGGAAATAAGAGATGGTGCTGCCGGTAACAGATGGTTATGAAAAGACAGATGTATTGATGTACTGAAGAAAAGCCTTTAAATTTGTTAGATGTGTGCTGTTTTCCCCAATGCAGAAGCCCCTACATCCTGATTGGTTTGTTTAAAATGTGCAAGCTTTGCTTACAAGTCTTGGGAAAGAGAAAGGCCTGCCAATAGCCAACCAATTACCTTAACAGCTTCATCACAAAGTCCATCAAAACTATTTAAAATATATTTTCATATTTCCATCATAAAAGACTATTAAGTCATTTATGTTATCTTCACTGAATTATATGGTGCCTGAGAAAATGAAAAAATTCAGGAAGCAAAGTATTTGGAAAGACAAAGTCAAGATAAAAAATTAAAATCATATTATTTATAAAAGTCTTTCTCTGGTACACAATTGTTATATTGTTTAACACCTGGAAATGTCAGTAACATAGTTCATGTGTAGCTTTCTTTGACACTAAGAAGGAAAATGTACATATTAGTAATAAAATCTTATTTCTATAATTCAAAACAAAATTGCCAAGGAAAGATAATGGAGTAGTAACCAAATTGCCAAAATATCCCCCCAAAAGATGTATACTTCACAGAAAAACATCAGCCTTTAAAATGTAAAAAAACAAACTTAATGGAGGTTATAGATGATTGGGTTCATTCTTTTTCATCTATACTCCAAATGCCAATAAAATAAATAAATCTTACTTTAACCCATAAGGAATTACAGGGAAATATCTAAGCTGTTTTGCAGTTTCTGCAAATAGAAGATTCTTATGAAATTTCCATGAAACAACTGTACATTGTTTAAATGCCCTGCAGGACAGACTACAGATGGAAAGGAAAAAACATTTTCTTTTTAAAGAAATATTAAAAACCTGGGGATTGGGGACAACTAGTTCATCTATCTCTTTACATATAGCACTCAGACACATCCATTTTTATAATTTAATTTTGTAAGTAACACTGAAAAAATTCTAATTCTAACATTTCTAAGGAGATTTTCATAATGCATAGATTTTGATTACAGTTAAAAGAATTTTAAAATAGCTGCTTTATTAATGGTACCTTATTAGCTGAAGTCTAATCAAGTTAATTAAAAGTTTTCAAATCCATGTAACTATTTAGCATTCCATTTTTTCATTTTGTATAAGTTATGTTTATTTCCACTCCACCAGTTCCTCATTCAAAAATACCCATATTTTTCTTGTTTTAAGTTCACACTGTTAGATAAGCTTAGTCTCATTCAGTGTGGGTTCTGTCTCTTTATCAGAGTGTCTGAGCCATTGGAGCACTTTGTTTTCAAAATGACCCTTGAAGAAATTTATTTTCATGAATGTAGATGGTGAGCTGTGAGCGATGTCATCCCTCATTGCCTTAGAAACTATCTGCCCTGATGTTAAATATTGTCCCAATAGCTGTCCCAATAACTTCCACACCTAAGCAAGTTATTTTCACATTTGAAAATAACCTCTTTACCTTAGCAAAAATATTTTGAGCTGTACTTTTTCTTTACCAAACTACTAGTTAGAAGGGGACAAAATGCAGCCATCATCCACTCATTTTATCCTCACACAGCTAATTATACACCAGGGTCTCCCAGCTTTATTAGGCTGGAAGGACAAAAGCTTTGAATCATTTTGTTCATTTTAGCCCAGCTTTACTGAGCCAAGACTTAGTTACCTGGGAAAGCCTGTGTTGTCGTTTCTGCAGATGATTTAAAGTAGGAAATAAAATCATTCCATAACATTTATTCAGCTCTAAACAGATTCTTTAATCTCTCTCTTTTAAAGAGTGATTGTATTACCATAGTGCTAAAGAGAAGGCTAATTCTATTTAAGTCCAGTTCTAGTAATATTATGTATCCAAGGACACACAAAAAAATATTTGGGGTCAACTTCTTTGCTTTGGGTAAGCAATACATCCTTTCCCAGCTGATGTATTTGCAAGGAGCAGAAAGGAGTCATACTTTGAAATCTCTTTTTTTTTTTTTTGGCCTCTTTGTCTGTCTGTCTGTCTACATCTCAGAAGTAATAATATTAAAAAAGGAAATGCCACTGAAGTTTAGTAGCCACTGAATTTAAATTATCCGTTAAGCAATTTTGCCATTGACCTACGTCAATGGAAAGCATGATACCCCTGCTGCAAAGTAGAAATCACCTGTACGTGCATCTCAAACAAAGTTTAAGTAAGGTTTATTTTATGTAAATTTTGAGGCATTTGGACAGATAGAATTGATATAGGGACTTCACTTTCATATGGAAAAAACAGGCTCCTGCCCCGCCCACCTCCACATGAGGACACACTGAACATGATGTGCATGGTCAAAGCTGCAGGCAGGGGAGGAGGAGCAAAAGGGGACCATGCTTGGTTCACCTTTCTCCTGGTCTAAGTGGGCCTCTGCACTCTGCGCTGTGACACTGGGGAGCGCACTAGAGGTAGTCCATTCTGAGCTGAACAAGGGATGCTCATAGTACTCCTCATCGGAATTGTAAGGGTCATCATCAGGCACAGACACCGAGATGGAGGGCGCTAGGAGTCTACGCCTCTCCCCGCTGGTGGCAGGTTCCTGGCTGGGGAACCTGTGTAGAGGACCCACTTGATCCTCAGCCCCTTCATCTACAAACAGACACACAGGAAGAAACTGCAGGGAGAACTGGACAAGATAGACACAAGATCAGACGGACGAGACGAACACGTCCACGAAGACACAAAGGGCCAGGGAAGCAGCACAGCAGATGGAGGGCGGTTAGCAAAACAAAGCTGATGGAGGATGGCCGACGAGGAACGTTGCATGCTTCAGTAGCTGCTGAATTTAAACTATATCCTCTAAGCAGTTCTGCCATTGATCTAGGTGAATTGAAAGCATTGATACCCCTGCTGCAAAGTAGAAATTATCTGTACATTCCTCTCAAACAAGTGAGAATAACCAAGTAAACAGTGGAATAGAAACAAAGCATTACAAAACAAATGCATTTGTTGGAGAAAATTCCTCCAGGAAGATTCATTCTTATTCTTCTATCAATATATTTACAAGTTAAAAAAGAAAAACAGTTGTTAGGCTCTCATGCAGGTATGACTATGGGGAGAAACAGTCCCTGTTTGAAACACAACTTTATCTAGGATGTACAAATAGTTAGCATTGTGGTTAATTTAATTCAGATTGATTTCAACCAGAAAGGATTTTTAAATTTTAATTCTGTTAAGAAAAACCTATGAAGCAAAATTCCTCTTTCCTGTCTTGATAAGGAGGAAGCAGTCTGTAGGATGCTAAGGCTGATGGTATCCCAGGAGCATCATTTTCAACACTGGTTCTCAACTGCTTGGCTGCAGAAGTACAGTATATTGTTTTAAAAGTCTCCCAAATATTATAAACTTGTTTTCTCATGTTTTGCTTCTACTTTGAAAGCTTAATCCAGACACAATGAGTTGAGAATTCCTTGAGCTGGCTTTAGATTCATCAAGACTGTATTCCATTCAGCTTCATTTGTACCACTGGCTTTGGTTGTGCCTGTTTCAAATCTCTTATTGCATATTTCTTACTGAAATGCTAAGGAACCATTCTCATTTCTGCCATTTCCTGTGCTTGGCTTGGAAATTTGCATTATTTAAATAATTTCCCTAAATTTACAATTATAGATCAGCCAGCTTAGCATCCAAACTCTCATATAATTCAGTGAGCTTTAAGGACCATGAGAATAAACACTATTTGGTTTCTGATATGGTGCAGACATCAGATCTCAGGCTTATGTGGCAGGTTAGCAAGTTTGCTAATCATTATTTATTTATATCTAGAAATAATTTTAAAATTTCACAACTTTCAATAGTAAGAATAAAGTCTATCTTACCTACCTGTGCTGCTTTTATTTCAATCAGAACTTAAGCAGGCAGAGTTAGAGCATTAATTTGCAAATGCACTGTAATTTTAGGATGGTAACTTATTTTCAGCAATCAAGTGCTGACAACTGGAAATAAAATAAGGCTGAAGTCATAAGGATACTAAAATAACACTGTGGAAAGAATAGTTTTAATCTTTTGAGCACATTATTTACTGATTGTTCCATGGGAGTTGTTTCTGGATGGATGCTCAGAACTTTCTCAGCCACAAAACTTATTATATCACGGGACAGCAGAATCCTAAAATAATGTTTTATATTCTTAGTTCAACTCAGCACGACTTCTCAACTGAGCTGATAATTGCCCAAGATCTAGCCTACCACACTGACTGAATCATAGCCCTCCGCTTATCACACATCCCAGCCATTCATATTTCTCCCCAGTAAGACCCTGAGACTATAACTCCCCATTCCCCATGTATGCGAATAGCTCCTAAAATTTCTAATATGTTCAAAAGATTGCATGGACAGTCAATAAGTGAAAATAGGATATTTGTCTCTCTGCTTTTCAATGTTTACTTTCTGGGAAGTAGAGCAGAGAGTTGGTAATCAGATGCAATGCTCATTTAGATGCTTTAACCTTTGGAAGATTCTAACCTCCTCTCTTTTGTTGTTGTTGCTCTTTTTCCTAAGTGCCAGAATGTAAAAACAGCCCAGAGCCTTGCTTCAGATCTGTAACCTCTCAAAGAAGCAGTATTTTCTATTCTGAAGACCTTCACTCTAATTAGAACAACAGAAAAATCAACAGAAACTTTAAGGGTGCCAGTGGAAAAAGTCTTCTCTGTATTGTATGGCCCTAAGCCAAGACAACTTCAAAAGAAGAATCTGGCAAAGCCCAGTATTCTCCTGGAACTATGTGCTCGATGTACTTCATGTCTCTCCTTAAGACTTGTGAGTGAGTTCATCTACAATATAAGCTCCAGAGATAAGACGAGGAAGCTATACTTAGGGGTTAGCTAAGTACCAAACTCTCACTTGGTTCCAATGAGAATGACAGAAGATATTAGATTCTCAGTTGTTACAGAGCTGAGCATTGCAGGTACTTTGGGATCACACCCAATGGGGTAAGGTACATAATAATTATAAATAAATGGAATATTTATTTGGGAGTGGTTTTAGAAAAAAAAGACATCAGTATAGTAGCTTGTTACAAAGAATTCCCATTGAAGAGAATTTACTTCCATAATCTCAGAACAAGAAACTTGACAAGAGCCAGCTTCAGTGATATAGTGAAAATGTGGGTTGCAGAATTAAGATTTAGATCTGAATTCTGGATAAGCCTTCTATCCAGAGATAAGCCATTACATTCTTGGCAAAAAGTGGAAATGAATATAATGTCTCTGTGGGTTGCTGGGAGGATTAAATGAGAAGATATTTGTGAAAGTGCCAAGCACAGTATTTGACTTCATACATGTTAGCATCCATGTCTTCAATGTACTCAGTCAGGTTTCCAAGCAATTCTGCTCCTTCCCTTCAATTGACATATCAAAGTTGAAGTTGAAAGATTTGTGAAAAATTGAATTCATTTCATAACAGTTAGTTTTGCTGTTTAAGGTAACAATTGAATACATTCATCCTTTTCCTATAAGTAGGCATGCTTTGGGTCATCTGTTTTTGCCACAAAATATTGTTCCATTTAATAATGTGACATATAAAAGAACAGGGTGACTTGATGAATCCTTCTCTTTTACGTAGTCCTTTTAGATAACTATAATCTTCAAAAATGAAGGTTACCTGCTTCCAATGGAGGAACAAACTTCCCCTAGTTTGCTTTTGTTTGATTTTTTTTTTTTTTTAAAGCTCTTGGAAATTTATATTGGGTTAAAGTAAGGTTTGCCACCCTAAACTGAGACTTGGTTTGTCAGCTCCCTTTGATACAAATGAGAAGTTACTTTTGCAAGGACTATACCTTGCAGGGCATCAGTGATTTTGATCTTTGCTTGTTGTGCATCGCTGCTTCTGCCCCACAGTGCACGGCTAGAGACAGCTGACCCCACTTACGTGGTTCTCTACCATCACTAAGCTCTTTCCATCCTGTCGGCTCTCGAATGGGGACTCCTCACCTTGATGACTGTTTCCGCTGCCTCAGAATGATATGGAGGGAAACTGCTTTCAGATTAGCAATTATGATGTCACCACATCTGTGACAACAGGAAAACACTACCCTACAACTCTGGAGCAAACCTAAGAGGGCAGAGGATTCCACTGTACTTGCATGAACTTCCAAGTTCTGACAGCTCAGTCCAAATAACAAGTGTTAGGTTTACGCCAAAAAGAAAAAGGAGGTTAATTTGAAAACCTTATAACTAGTACAGTACTTGATAATGGTATCATGGTTTCCTTTCTAAGTGTGCTACTTGTTGAATTTTTTCTTCAAAATCTCTTTAAAATGATTTTCAGAATAAGATATAGTCTGGGAATTATTAATACTACATTAATTATAATAAATGAGTTATTTATAAATGATGGTAATTAATATCTTGAAATTATCTTCAGTGGAAGCTTTCATGTTTCCCCTTTGGGAAAGAACAGTTTTTAAAATGTTTGATAATTAATAAAAAGTTAGTGTATCCTCAAAATCACTGAATTAATTTAGTCCAAAAGCTCTCTTCCACTTGTGTAAAAGGATTGGACTGTGACACTGCAACCTTAAAGTTGCTTTGAGGATACATCAAGGAGGGAAAATAACCCCCTGGACAGAGTGAAGAAGCCCACCCACTCCCTTTCCAACATACCTGCTATTAGTAGGACACTAAAGGAAACAGTGCTGCATCATTATAAACTGACTAGATGGAAAAATCAAATGGTTCAATCCCATCTTGTGTCTTGTCACTAATTTATTTTTTGACAAAACTAAACAAACAAACAAAAAAAAACCCCTAATATCTACTGTATGTAATGTAAGTGTGGTTTAAAATAAAAGAGGCAGTATTTTGATCATCTAGACTATATCTTTCACAAATTTAAGGTTAGAATATTATCTGATTTTTAAATTAATAAAGAATTGATAATTTTTTTTTATATGACTCAAAAAATCATTAAACCGTCACATAGTTTAATGCTTTAAAAAATTTTAAAAACACAAGTTAGGTTTGAAATATCTTTGAATAACTTTCAAGGGGAAGTAAGTTGGCGCTGTCCCTGGATTTTATTGATACCACTTGAGGAAGATGTTCTACAATGTAAAGGAAGTGTTATTCTGGAAAGCTGACTTTTAAATAACCAAACCATGACAGTGATTCTGTTTCAGTTATTCATATTTATATTATGTCCATGATGCTATCTTCCAGAAAGCAGGCTAGGTGGTTTCCCAGATGGATGGCAGGACCCTACTTCCTTTTCTGCTCTAATTCCCAGAGAGAAAAAAATTAGTCAATAACTTGACCTCAAGCAGACTTTGGAGAAGCCAGTTCTATCAACATCATATCCCTTTCTGGGTTAAGAGGATTGTCTGGCACTTGAATAGCTTTTAGTAGCTCAGAAGCATTTTCAATGACCTGAGAGAAGTACACTGTCATGTAAGGTTGCCTACTGCATTGGGAGAGAAGTCCAGGCCCCTTATCCCACAGGCTTCTGCTTACTCTCTTTCCTCCACTCCTCTGCCCCTTTCTCACTACTTGTTAGGCATGGGCCCTCTTCCTAGAACACTGCCCTTCTTGCCCACCTGAGTGTTCTTGTGCACCCTGGTTCCTGCACCCCCAATTCCCCTTTTATCCATCTTTGCTTGGCCAGCACATCTTCATGTTTCTGGGCTCTGGTTCTTAACCATCCCTACACCATCCAATAAAATAAGGTTTTCCTTGCTGTTCTATCTTAAAGCTCCCTGGTTTTATTCTTTCCTGGTGCTAATTCAATTGTAAATAATTTGTAAGCTTATTTACTGGATTTCTGTTCTCCGCTAGACAACGTCCTCCTTAAAAGCAGGGATCATGTCTGTTTTGCTCATTAACATAGACCCAGAATTTGAAGAGTTCCTAAAAATTGCAGATGCTCAACAAATATGTGCCAGATGAATGGATAAACATAGGGCCAAAAAGAATCTTTCAAATCCATAAATTTAAAAGTTAATCATATTTTAAGGGAATTAACTAATAATCAGTGGCTGTTATATAATGATTACTATATCTAAATGTTCTTTTTTTTTCTCCCCTTAGAATAATTTTGCTTAACATTATTTGGGGCATTAAATTTGGAAAAAAATAAAAGTCCTTAATTTAAGAAAGAAAAATCTTGCTATAAAAGGGTTCGGTTGCTGGATGCAGTGGCAACACCTGTAATCCCCATGACTCTGGAGATTGAGGCAGGAGGTCACAAGTGTGAGGCTAGCCTCAGCAACTTAGCAAGAACCTGTCCCAAAATAAAAAATAAAAAAGGCATATAGCTCAGTGGTAAACTACTCCTGGATTCAATCCCTGGTACCAAAAAAGAAAAAAAAAAAATACATTTAGGTTAATAAATCTGTGACAAAAATAAATCATATTGGAGTTAACAATATGCAGGTCAGTAATTTAGATATTTACATTTAGGTATTCAAAGAATATTTTAAAGAATCTGATTGTAAATTATAAAAAGTCTTCTGTCATCAATATTATTCAGTCATTTTTTTTTTTTTTTTTTTTATGTTTTTTGGTACTGGGGACTGAATTCAGGGGCATTTGACCACTGAGCCACATCCCCAGCCCTATTATTTTGTATTTTATTTAGAGACAGGTTCTCACTGAGTTGCTTAGTGCCTCACTTTTGCTGAAGCTGGCTTTGAACTCGTGATCCTCCTGTCTCAACCCAATGTTTGTCAAATAACAAATAGGTCTCTGAAGTGACAACAGAAGAAAAAAATGAAAGGAAAAGTAAATAAATAAAATGAAAAAGTTTTAAAACTCTGGTTTTAGTGTATGAAAACTAAAAACAAGCCATTATTGTTTCTCTGACTTAGAACCATTAACTTGTGTATCATTTTGAGAGTTACAGAAGGCAGAGGAGAGCTAAGGCTCGATTGTGGTTCCAATATAATTTAGTTAAGTGCCTTTCATCTCAGATTCTGAATGGATCTTCTCTAAAGTCATCTCTCTGTTTTATCAATGACAACTGAAAAGCTGACGTGCCTAAATATATTCACGGACAATAACAGGTCTCAGCAGGAAAGGAGCTGTTGTTGTAGCTTCTAGTTCACTGCTCTTAGTATCAGATCTATTCACTAAGTTCTTCATTTATTCATTAATATTTATTGAAAGTGTGTTATGGGTCAGGCCCTAGGGAAGGTATTGGTAACACAGTAAGCAAAACAGATAATTCCTGACAACTCCATAGGAAGTGTGATTCCCACTACAATGGCAATTACATTTATTTTAATTTTTGTTCAATTCCTTATAAGATGGGATTTTTGTCTTCTCCATCAAAACACTCTACATGAAGTAAACTGGTTCTCTACACTTACTCTAGCAAATTAAACACAAAGTTATCTATCTTTTCCTTTACCGGGAGATTTTTACTTTGTTATATAGCATAGTCTTCGACTTCCGATTTTATATAGATAAGGGATTATGTACAGGATATTGTTCCTTTTTGACTCTTTGCGACAAACTCCAAGGCTGGGTCGTACATTAACCAACACTGAAGCCTGTGTATTATGCAGTGAAGTTCAGCATTTACCCTCTTTGAGAAGACAGACCCTGTGAGGTCAAGGCTTACCTTCCTCCACTGTGACTGTCTGTTCTGAGGCTGGCGATGGGGGCGGAGAAGGGGGCAGATTAGCTGTCTCTTCAGCTGCTACAGACCAAACAATGAAGAAATGAGACACAATAATTAATCTTATCAGACCAGTGGATGTGTAGGCAGTTCGTCCGTCTGTAAAAAGGTCTCTCTATGAAATGCAAGGGGAGATTCAATAGTAATCTGTTTGACTTATTCTTAGGCCTATTACCTAATTCATATTTTAAAAAAATATTTATTTATTTGCTTTAGTTGTACACAATGCAATGCATTTATGTTTACATGGTGCTGAGGATCGAACCCGAGCCACGCACGTGCTAGGCGAGCGCTCGACCACTGACCCAGCCCATAATTCATATATTTTTGACAACCTAAAAAGATAAGCACTTCATATTTTTAAAAAAAAAATCATTTCATCTTCTCCATAAAAATGGATTAGAAATGAATGCTAAAATTGTATCAGTATTCTCCTACATTTGTGTCTACTTATTCAATGAATAATTGATTTCATTTTGACCCTATATACCATATAAAAACACACACAGGCAGGCCTTTTAGTTTGGATTAGGCTAGTCCAACTGAAAACATGTTTGAATGCTTTCTTGTTTACCTCCTTGATCTGGAAACAGATGTTACCTTGATCATTCATGGTCATGCTAGCTGACATTATTAAATAGCATTTTGCTTACTAAGTCTAAAGCCAAAACCTATTTTTCTATGTTTTCTCAGAAAAGAAAATGAAGTTGTCATAGCCAGGATATCCATCAGGAGAAACCATGCACTAGTGGGAGCATGGCCTATTGGCCTTGGCCTTACATGTAAAGCACAGAAAGTTTCTGTAAGATGTCATTCACTCACAGTCAACCCTAAGATTTGGTTCACAGGACACTTACCTTCTTCATGACACTTCTACAAAGGTAAGGAATTTCAAAAGGAAATATTTCTCATTTAAGGCCAGTAGCTAAAGCCATTTTAATATTATGTGAATTGCCATTTCATAAAGCAGTTGGTAGAGGCAGCTTTTGGGATGACAGACGACTTTCAGTCCCTTGACCCTGTGGGTTTTGCATGGCATATTTTAAGATGGCAGATTTTTAACAAACGGAGTTATCTTTTTCATATCTATTTCAAAGAACATTATTCTGGGAAAACAAATTATTTATTTATTTATTTATTTTTTGGTACCAGGGATTGAACTCAGCAGCACTAGACCACTGGGCCACATCCCCAGCCCTTTTTTGTATTTTATTAGAGACAGGGTCTCACTGAGTTGCTAAGTGCCTCACCATTGCTGAGGCTGGCTTTGAACTCGCGATCCTCCTGCCTCAGCCTCCCAAAGTGCTGAGATTACAGGCGTGCGCCACCGCGCCCGGCTAACAAATTATTTTTATTGCTTACTTTTTAATAGATGATAGAGCATGTATTGAAACATAATATATTAAGGATAGATTGGATTATAATATAGGAAAATGGATGTGTGATAATTTTAGTCCTTAAAAGCCATATCTTTCTATAGATCAGGTATATGTACTTATGAAACAGGTATGTTGAACCTAAAAGTGTCCTTCCTTACATCTTGTCATGGACACATACCTATCTCTGTCTCTCATCTTAGTGGGGGCAGGAAGGCTTTGGCTGAGTGTTTTTCTCAGCAAGGAAGCACTGCTTTTCCTGTCTGGCACTGGAGGCCATTTGATTTATGGCCAAGGGAGAGGGCAGTGCTAGTTGGTGTCCTGAGAGGAGCCAAACATTACTCTTCTTATCTGATGCAAAGTCACTGATGATTCCATTGAAGCTCTGGCTTAAGATTTTTGTAGCCAGTTCAGGGAGACCAAAACAAGACTATAATATAGATAATCACTCACTGAAACCCATAAAGGAAAATAAACATCTTCAATTAAAGTTTTAGTACATATTCCCTATTCGCAGGGTGTTATACAATCCTCAAATGGTCTAGGAAATAAAAAATTGAAGGCCACTTAGGGGAACATCGAACTATAAGCTTACCACCCTAGAAATTACCAAAATACTACAATGAACCAGTGGAGGAGAGTACAAGTAGGTCCTAGTGCATCTCTGTGGAGGGGCTGGATGGAAGTCACAGGTCAGGATGGTGTATAGGAAATAACCTATCTTGGGAATATGAGGACTTTTTGCTGTGATAGGGCAGGAAGACCCAGCCCCTGGCTTGAGGCTCTTCTCATTTACCTAAAGGCAGAGGTACGGGCTGATCTTTGTGCTGAGCTTCTTTCTCTTGTTCACCTTTCAGGACTGCTACAGCCTCCGCCGTGACTACTTGAACTATTCTTGCAGACACCTCCTCTGTAAAAAGCAGTAACAAAAGAAAATATCATAAGAAGAAGTCCAAAACAGGTAGCAGAGAGGAAAAGTGACCAATCATCACAGTGGATTAAAAATCTTATTTTTGCTGTATTCTCTCCCAAAAAGTATGATTTTTACATTATACACACACACACAAACACATACACCCCAAACAAGAATATTAAGAAGTTGTCATCTGGAATCTAAGCAAAATGAACACAAAACTAAAGGGAAATAATTACTTAATTTACATGCCAATTTAATTTTAAAACATTT
This sequence comes from Tamias sibiricus, assembly GCA_025594165.1. Classification (NCBI taxonomy): domain Eukaryota; kingdom Metazoa; phylum Chordata; class Mammalia; order Rodentia; family Sciuridae; genus Tamias; species Tamias sibiricus. The sequence goes on from CM046660.1 coordinate 85,096,589, forward strand.
ATGTAAATAGAAACAACTTAATTTCTTTGTACCAAATAAACTCAAAGAGAGACAAGGGGATCTATTTTGGACTTAAAATATGTTTTGTAGTATTCTTACACTATTCTAGAAAATACCACTACAATCAATTTCTATGCTGTTTTGCAAAAACATCATGATTAAAAACCTGAAGAAGATGCCCCAAAATGTGTATTTGTGATTAAAAGGTCCAATGCAAACAAGATAAATTATGAGAAACTGAAAAGATAATATTTTAATGAAATGCACAGAATTGATATAGTGGAAAGTCTGTTTCTAAATAAATACTACTACTTTTCCAGGTAGCAGATGCTTTAAAGATCTCTGAGGTCATATGATATATACTCAGATACAATAGCTCCATTTAAACACAATGGCTATCATTACTCTATTACTGCTTAAGGATCTGAAGTATTTAGAATAGTTTGTGAGATGCTAAAAAAGTAGTTTGGGGCCTGAAAGGGTTCCAACTGGAACATATCAGTGTTAACTTTACATAACCTAGTCAGAAAAAAAAATTAAGGAAATAATGTTCTTTATTATGTCACCAACAAAAAATGAAAGTATTCTTTTTTAAAAGTACATCCAGCCGGGCGCGGTGGCGCACGCCTTAATCCCAACTTTGGGAGGCTGAGGCAGGAGGATCGCGAGTTCAAAGCCAGCCTCAGCAATTGAGGCACTTAGCAACTCAGTGAGACCCTGTCTCTAAATAAAATACAAAAAAGGGTGGGGATGTAGCCCACGAGTGCCCCCAATCCCTGTACCACAAAAAAAAAAAAAAAAAAAAAAAAAAAAAAAAAAAAAAAAAAATACCCAGATTAGGCAGGTGTGGTGGAACACCCTGGAGACTGGGGAGGCTGAGGCAGGAGGATCCCCGAGTTCGAAATCAGCATCAGCAAAAATGAGGTGCTAAACAACTTAGTGAGACCCTGTTTCTAAAATAAAATACAAAATAGGGCTGGGGATGTGGCTCAGTGGTTAAGTGCCCCTGGGTTCAATCCCTGGTACAAAAAAAAAAAAAAAAAAAAAAAAAAAATCCATAGAATTTAACTTTTTGCCATCTCTATGTAAAAGTGACTATCATATCAAAGAAATAAACTCATTTAATAGCCCTTGTAGAAATAGGTTGTATAAACTAAGGGTGTGGTAATTTGTTCTCATAGTTTTGGTTAAGAAATTATAATAAATTCTTCATTGAAATTTTATATGATTCATGACCAAATTTGCATATTTACAAGCAGGTTCGGGGAGATCTGCCTGTTTTTAAGTGGATGACTCATTTAGATTCTACCTACTTTGGAGAGGCTTCCTCACCCCACATAGGATGACAATATATGAACCTAGACTTTGGGGGTCAGCAATCTGGCTAGATGGAATTCATCTGAATTTTAAGAACTAAATTACAGGATCGAGTAAATTTTCCTTTATATGTTTAACTTTCTGATTTTTCACTAGCCATTTCATTATGCATATTTCTTAAGGGATGCACTGGAGGTAAACACTCTCATCTGCAGTGCCTAGCAGTAACAGAAGTGATATTTTAAAAAAATATATTATAGCACTCACTATGTGTCAAACGCTCTGCTAAGGTGTTTGCTCTTTTCATTTTAATGAATTATTCGCTATTATTGCTCCCATTTTATAGATGAGGAAACTGGATAAAGGAAGAATTGAGAAGGTAAATATTTTATTACTCTCTTATTCACATTTTTGTTCACTTTCAGTGTTTGAACAGAAGTTTTTGCAGTTACACTCAGCAAATTAATAGCATTAACAGTCACCAAAGCATGGTAAAGAGATTTGACTGCTATGCTGTTGAGCGAGGTCCGCAGTGGAGGAGGAGCAAGGGCTGTGTGTGTTTCTGAGGCCAGGCTGCTGGGTGAGGTTTCTATGAATATTGTGTGAAAGGACAGGCTCCTAATGTGACATTTTCAGTGGGTAAGAACATATAAAAAGGGCTACTGAAGGTTAAATTCATTTAAAAAAGTACTTTTAGATTTCTAACTTAACAATATTACAAAAGGAATTACTGTGGTTTTTGAGAACTGTTAGAGGTGGAGCAAGCACAGCAGAAAATGAGGACAGAGAACACTTGTGTCTCCTGCATCAGTCCAGCATCTTCCTGCTTGCCCTTATGCCAGTCTTAGGTTTTTTTCTTTTTCTTTGTTTTTGATGGGGTAGGAGGGTGATTCTCTCCCTCCCTCCCTCCCTCCCTTCCTTCCTTCCTCTGAACCCAGAGGCATTCTACCATTGAGCTACATGCTCCACATCCCCAGTTTGTTTCTTTTTTTCCGGGAGGAGGGGGCGGGGTCAGGGTCTCACCAACATGCTGAGGCTGGTCTCAAACTTGCAATCCTCCTGCCTCTGCCTTTGAAGGACTCGCCTTTGTTATATTTGCAATTCTTAAACTTCTTTCATGGAGCTTTACCCAGACTAAATGCTTAACACATTTTTTTTTTTAAGTAAGAAAAATCAACATGAAAAGTTTTAATCATGATCTTTATATAAGCTAACAACTATAACATAAAAACACTCAAATTATTCTACTTACTCTATTACTATTTAAGAATTTGATGTATTTAGAATAGTATTTCTTAAATTGGGGTCCTGGATACCTGCTTACTGATTTTTTAGGTTGGGAAAATAATCCAATAAACATAATACAAATATCTATTGGTTTATATAATCAAGTTAGAACTGAGCAATGCTACATTATTTCAGTCTTATTGTCTGATATTGTATTTAGAATACAGTTTTGACACTCAGAATTATTTTAAATGTTGAGAGATAATAACAAAATAACAGAGGTGAACATAATACATAAAGAACATATTCATAGGCCAAATAATATCCTTGGGCACTGTATAAATGGGCTTTTTAAATAGTCTAAATAGAGAGAAGTGAAGGGAGAATTGAATTGTTTACTTGTCTCTAGTCAATATAGAACCATCCAACCTAAACAGAATGTACTTCATCTGCCAGTATCCCATCTCAATGGTGAGAGAAAATTTAGTTCCAGAAAAAGAAAAAATTATTTTAGATGGGAAGTTATAGGAAATTTGAATTTTTAAAAATTTTTGTCTGAGAGAATACTAATTTAAAAATGTGCTTGAGTTTCACAGTTGAATAAGAGCTTATGAATTCGTTAATTTTACTTTACTTCATATTAAAGCAAAATGTGAGAAAATAATTTAACCCAATCTTGGAAGAATTGGTTAATTTTCTTTTTTTTTTCTTTAAAAGAAATGAATAGAGTTTGAGAAATGTCACTTTAAAAAATAATCTAACAGACTCTGTGGGTGTCAACTTCATACTGGCTTTATTGACACCTTCAAATAATGCATTTTTTAATCTAAATTTCACAGTGAATTTAAGAAAATAGCATAGGATTGTTCTGGGAATTTTCAATTAATTGATTATATAAACCAATAGATATTTGTATTATTAGTCCAGGCAGCTTGCAATTTTTCTCTAAGCAAAGGATGTCAACAGCACCTTGAAGGCAGTTTTCCCTAAAGAACAAAAGATGGCTTTTTCCCAACAGAGGTCTAATCAGCTCATCTGAGTGAACTTCATCCTTACAGCTGACTCTTGGGAAAGGAGCAAATTCAAAAGCCAGTCACAAAATCAGACCTATAAAAATTAAAAATGTGGGCTGGGGATGTAGCTCAGTGGTAAAGTGCTTGCCTTGGATGCACAAGGAGCTGGGTTCAATCCCCAGCAACATACACACATACATACATACACACACACACACACACACACAGATAAATAGAATGTGAAGGCTCTAAGGTGTATCTTAAAATCTTTGTTCAGGGCCGGTGGTACACACCTGTAATCCCAGTGGCCTGGAGCTGAGGCAGGAGGATTGCAATTTCAAAGTCAACCTCAGCAACTTAGTGAAGCTCTAAGAAACTCAATAAGACCCTGTCCCTAAATAAAATATTTTTTAAAAAGGCCTGGGGATTAAGTGCCCCTGGGTTCAATCCCCAGTACCAAAAACAAAACAAAACAAAAACAAACTTAATTTATCATATATATATATATGATATATATGATATGATATATATATATGATATATATATGTGTGTATATATATATATAATGCATTCATCCATCCATCCACCCACCCATCTGCCCACCATTCATCATCTCTTTACTTATTTATGTGATAACTGTCTTTTTAGGGTAAATCAGAGGAAATTTTATGGACTTTAATTCAGAAAGATATGGTATGAACTCTAGCACAGCTACTTTTTAGTTATTTCACCCCAAGAAATTTACTAAAACTCATTGGCTCACTGATAAAATGGGAACAATAGTACTTGTCTCACAGGTTGTCTGGGGGTTTAGTTACATAACCATATAACACACCTGGCACATCAAGGAGCTCAAATAAAAGGAAGACTTCTGGATAGTTCTCACCAAGATGTTTTTATTTTTCCCTGGTCACACATTCTTCTGAACTTCTTATCCTAATATTTCTACTTTCAAGAAAGAACAGTGAGCACCAGGCGCGGTGGTGCACGCCTGTAATCCCAGCACTTTGGGAGGCTGAGGCAGGAGAATCGCGAGTTCAAAGCCAGCCTCAGCAATGGCGAGGCACTTAGCAACTCAGTGAGACCCTGTCTCTAAATAAAATACAAAAAAGGGCTGGGGATGTGGCCCAGTGGTCAAGTGCCCCTGAGTTCAATCCCTGGTACCACCAAAAAAAAAAAAAAAGAAAGAACAGTGAAGAGCACTAAGGGTCTATCCCAACTAGGTATTGTTATTATGACCCTCTGATAACACTGTTAAATCCACTATTGTTGATGTTGATAGCTATATTGACAGCCAAGGGAACTATGTTTCCCAAGACAAATCTACAAAGGAAGCAAATATTATCTTTGCTTTTTATTTTCTGGCCTCATACCTACTTCTCTAGGTTACCATCTGTTTGAGACTGCTGCTGGCACATTCCGATTTGGGACTGTCTGCTAGATGGTACTCCAAAAGTCATGGTCACCCTGTCAACTCCTAAGGACAATTCACAACAGGAAAAATCCTCTTGGAGGTAAGAGACGAGAGCACATTTTCATTGCTTACTTTCTCCTTTCTTCTTTCTGTTTTCTTTCCTTCTAAATATATATGAAAATTTATGAATAGGATCTAGTTGTCAAAAGATTAAAGATGACTATATTATACACAAATTAGGAATTATTAATTACATGTAATTGGTAGGCAACATTGATCTTCATAACTGTAAACATAACAAAGCTTTTTGCAATCTGATATTGTGAAAATCTCAGTTATCTTTCTTTTGAACTTCTAAACATATGTTAGAAGTGAATAGTTTTTGGTTTATGTAAGAAATTATCTTAGTTAAGAAGTAGGTGTGATATTTATGTTTTCTCTTTTGTAAATGTTAAGATTTAAAGTAATTAATAATAGTTTTGCATTACAGTGATAATCTTATAACTAGTTATATTTAACTTATTATACTTGATTTTTTATCATTACTATCAATATGGTTATGAGACAGTTTCTACAAGTAACAGAAAAATATCTCATATCATGGCCACAATGTCATGCCATGGCTAAGAAAAAAGGAAAAATGACTTGGAACTAATCTAATAAGGGTATCTGCCTCCAAACCACTTGGAAAAAAAAAACAGTAAAAGTAACTTTTCTGAATCAAATTCATCTCATAACTTTTATGAGAATAAATGCAAAGAATAAACAACGTAAAGCTACAATCCAGGGAACACACTAATAACACCATCTATATAGGTAAACATTTTAAAGTAAAAAGTGAAGCCTGTCTTCAGCCAGGCCTGAGGCTCAGTGATCAGAAAAGCATACCAAAACTGTCCTCAGTAGATAAATTAAATTGTGGAAAGAAAAAGTATTTTTTCTTGCCAGGCGTGGTGGTACACGCCTGTAATCCCAGCACTTAGGAGGCTGAGGCAGGAGGATCACGAGTTCAAAGCCAGCCTCAGCAATGGTGAGGCACTTAGCAACTCAATGAGACTTTGTCTCTAATAACATACAAAAAAGGGCTCGGAATGTGGCCCAGTGGTCGGGTGCCCCTGAGTTCAATCCCCAGTACAAAAAAAAAAAAAAAAAAAAAAAAAAAAAAAAGTATGTTTTCTTGATATTGGGGAAAAATATTGGTGAAGCACATCAGGAAGTATATAGGTACAATCAATTAACTGAGACATGTTTTTATTCACAAAAATTACTTGATAATACCCAAAAGGCATCACACTTAAGCTATTTATATTTTGTTTAACTCATGAATAAATCTCAGACTGTTATACAAGATTATTAAACACTAGGCATTTTTATATTTCTTGTTGATATTATTTAATTCATATATTTACAAGATAGGAAAACTGGCAAAATAGTGGACAAAAGCAATGTTTTGCCTCTTTTAGGTATCACTTTGATTGACATCAGTGTAGCACAAATATTTCATATAAGAGTAGGTTCAGGTGTCAGGCAACTGGGGATCAAATTCTGCCATGAGATTTGGTTCAGGGTCAATCTCTAACCTTCAGGTACCCCAGCTGAGAGGGAATAAAAGTGTTATTCACTTTTGGTGTGCTGCAACAATTGTATGAAATAACACATATCATGTGCTCATTCAAATTGTGTATCCAATTGACAAAATGTAGGTAAGATCTAAATGTTTTTGTCATCCGTTGAGATGATTCTTTAATTCCCAAGGAACACTTCCTTTCTTAAATATCCAACCACTGCCTGAGCAGCAATATATCAATCTCCTGCCACTGATTATTTAAAATCAAATGACAAATGCACATAAATAAAGTCTTGCTCCATGTTGCTTTGCTTGGGTCTGCATTTGTAACTGCTGCAGCCCTCTTTTTCTCCATGATGTTGACTGTTACTCCATCACTGCAATGCCCTTCTGGTCACAGAGGTGATCATGTCCAATTTTAAAGACAGGCTCAGGCCCTGTTTTATTTTTTTTAGTTATTTTGTTACATTAATCTATCCAGATAGCATGGCTGATTAATAACAAAATCAGTATTGTTGACACTTTCTCAATAGCTCTGAAAATGCCAACTTGCTTCTGAGTGATGAGTGACATTATAGGTAGATCCAGAAATTTGTTTTTTGAATGTGTACCCTCTGGGTTTTTATGAGGACCAGCTGTGATTACTTGAACATGCAAAAGTTCACCCATTAGACTGTGAAGACAAAACCCAACCAAGTTAGCATATGCCTGAGAACATATTTTTGTTGATTTCTTTCAGGTTGTTAAGAGTGAAGTAAGATACATTGACAGTAAATTCAACCATATGGATATAAAAGCCAGTAAATGTTTCTGCTTTTAAGAATCACAGGCATAATAATGCTTTGTTAAAAGAAATGACAAATAAGCCTACCATACACTTGTGGAAAAAGGAAAACAAAACAATTTAAGACAGAATGCTCCTGTCAAGAAAAGGTTTTTCTCAGTAGGGTACAGAATGGTTGCCTAGGAAACCAGTGCTAATTGCTGGTGCTGATGGAAACTAGTCAACAAGGAAAGCACTGTGTAGTCAGAAGCGCTCTGCTAAACAAATACCCTAGATAAATTCACAAAAGTAGGGAAAGAAGAAAAGATCCTTGCTTCTACTCCTGGCTTAATTTGGAGAATAAATGGATCCTCTGAAATGCTTTCCTGTAATCAACAGTGATGAAAGAAATTAGAAGAGCAGACTGTTGGGGTTTTTTGTTGTTTGTTTCCCTGGCACCTTTTGCATTAACTAAAGAGGCCAGCACTGGCATATCCCACCCTAGTCTAATTATCTCAAATGGTCATGCTGGCCAACACCCCCTACTAGCATTTTCTTCCAAAGATTTCTTCTATGACTTTAGAGATGAGAACAAGGATCCATTTATCTCATAGGGGAAATACACCTGAGGTAAAGTTAGCTTACAGAGATAAATGCATTTAAGATAAGGAAGGACTATGCAAAGTTCAGTTCTGCTATGAATTTAAATTGAAGAGAATGCATTTTGCACCTGCTGTAGACAATGAAGCTATGCTTAGTCATTATGGGGGGATACAAAGATGAGTAAGACATGGAGTTCCTACACCCACATTGTGTTTCAAGGTGGGGGCAATCTTATGAAGGACAGGTTTTGTTTTTGTTCTTTAAGGGTTTCTAGTAGTTGGGGTAGGGCTACAGCTCCGTGGTAGAGTGCTTGCCTAACATGTGCAAGGCCCTGGATTCAATCTCTAGCACCACCCACCACCCAAAAAAGATTTTCTAGTAGTTGCCACAGATTTTTTTTTTTTTTTTTTTTTTTTTTTTTTGGTACCGGGGATTGAACTCAGGGGCACTCAACCACTGGGCCACATTCCCAGCCCTTTTTTGTATTTTATTAGAGACAGGGTCTCACTGAGTTACTAAGTGCCTCGCCATTGCTGAGGCTGGCTTTGAACTCACGATCCTTCTGCCTCAGCCTCCCAAAGTGCTGGGATTACAGGCGTGCGCCACCACGCCTGGCTGTTGCCACAGATTTTGACTGAATCTTCTCAACAGCCACTCATATATAGTACTTACCTAAAATGTATTAGCAAAAGAGTGGATTAGGATTGTGAATGTATGATTATAATTAAAATCATAAAATTGAGAGACAATCTTCCTTTCTCTCCTTTGTTCCCTACCTCAAACTATGTGCTGAAATCCACAATTTTGTTTATATTACACCTGAACATACTCAAGTGAAGTCTTTATAACTTTTAACAGAACTGGCCAAGCATTTAAATTTCGTCAAGGAGGAAAGCACAGTAAACTAATATAATTATCAGTGCAAGAGTACCATAGGTTGAGGACACTACATTATGGAGTCAGAAGTAATTTGAAAACCATAGATCAGAAATAGTACCTCCTGAGAAGCTTTGCTTCTAAATTTAAGGGTCCAGATGGAAATAGGAGAAAAACATATTTTTAAGCCAAAAAACCTAGTAAGCAAATATAGTTCCAATCTATCTTTATATTTGTCATGTTCTAGTTCAAATTTTTGGCTACTAGTGAAGCTGGGGGTATTCAATATAGTAACATACACACAAATGGATTGTTTTGTAGCCCTTATATTAACCATTTATTAATTAAGTCAGATTGTATCATTTTATTGATCTAGATTAATTTGAGAAAGATAAATTTCATGAGGGAATTTATGGCCCTGAAATTTTTAGTTTTACTATCAATAAATTGAACACTAATATTTAGGCACTGAGGGAACTGATAATGCTTTTGGAATTTTAAAATGCTCAATTTTGCATCTTGTCAAAATGATTACAATTGTATTACTCTTTGAAAATTTATGAGAACTGTATTATCTCTATTAAGTCTTGAAAAATATCAAGCTACCAAAGGATAATAGCATGAGATATCAGCATTAATGAGAAGATGAAATACTGACAAAACAAAAAGACCTCGACTACATTGACCCTTAGAGAAACTGAGGGGAAAACAAAATAAAATGTGTGTGTGTACATCTGTGTGTGTGTGTGTGTGTGTGTGAGAGAGAGAGAGAGAGAGAGAGAGAGAGAGAGAGAGAGTGTGTGTGTGTGTGTGTGTGTGTGTGTGTAGGTGCTCATGCACATACAGGTTTCTCCCTGCTCCCGAAGTCTCGCCTGTATTTAGATACCTCAAATGACTGGGATACCAATAATGAGGCTGTGGTTTCTTTTGAAGAAATTAATGTTTCCCTAGCTGTAAAATGTAGAAATGTCAGAAATAGAGGATGTGATGGAAAAATGAAAAAAACATTCTAGATTCCCCCCAAATATTATTGGAATGAACTTCAGAAAAATAAGTTCCCTTAGACCAAGAGCAGTATTTAACCACCATGTTTCCTTCTATCTTATCTCCAGCATAACTGCATCAAGGTTTTGGAGACCCTGTGACCTAGAAGCATATGGAATTTAAGAGATGGGAAAGTCACTTATTTCACAATATACTGTAGATTACACTTAATCAGCACATGGACAGGCCAACATAATTACAGCATAATTAAAGTTTGCTTAAAGCTTCTGTCCTAACACATTTTGGGGAACAAATGTACAAACTGAAGCAACAACATCAACCTTACATGCTTTCTTCTTAGCAAAGTCTCTCTCATAAGCTGTGAATGTTTTAAATAAGTGGTCATCTATAAACTGCTTATTTTATTTTGTTCACTGTAGCTCCATCAAATATTGTTCACAAAGATTCTCTTTGCACCAGCACTTTCAGGAACTTGACAGTCTGTAAGTCACTTGTAAGCAGACATAATGATTCTTTATAATTTTCAAATTATAATTGAATATACATAACCAGAGAGCCATTTTTCAATACTCTTCTGGGGGAAGGTACAATGGAATTAATCACACTATGAAATTCTGAAAACTAAAATATTGATGATGGAAAAGAAAGGAAAGATAAGAATAGTATATATTCAAGCCATCCTTCTATTATTATTTAATAATGTAGTTAAACTGAATTGTTCTCTAACCATAACAAATGAAAGGTTCATTATGCAAGACAAACAAGAAACAAGTATTAGCAACCTTAAAGTTATCTTCATAAGTTTGCAGATAACAGAAATACTACTTTAGAAAATATATCTGAGAGATCTGTTGAAATAAAATTTTACATTTGACGACTTTGCTTCAATGTTGTTTGTTTTTCTATACTATATTACTGTATTTGTCCTCTGTATCCTGGCTTCCATCAATAAAAACCATGCCCCTAGAAATACTTGTAATTTGTAGGCACCATCTATTTTATACCTGTAACTGCTAACGTATTCACTCTTTTCTCAAAGATACTGCAGTTTTATATCAGAATGCAAATGGTCTCTGGAAGTATTAAACTCATTATTAAAATAGCTCTAGTTGTTTTATTGTAGGATCCCTGCAAAAAGAGAACAATGGATACATTTTGATGGAGTGGCAAAGTAAAAATGTGAGAACAGGATGTTATAGGGCAATGCAACTGGGCTTTGCAGTGGGGTCAAAGGAGAGAGGCAGGCATATGAGCATTTGTGCAATGATAATGTGTAGAAAATTAAAAGATGGGATTGAGGGAGTGGATGAGAAAGTACCCAAGACATGTTTTATTTACTTCCTAAGTTGCTTAGGGCTGGTCCCAGAGAGGCAGATGTTATTATGGCTATGCACTAGACTCTGTTGATAAACACAAAGCTTCATTTGGCATGAGAAGCAGAAATCCTATGCAAGAGATAAATGGAGCTTCTGGAGGATAAGGAAAATCAGATTTCATAAAAAGGTCCTGAAATTTTTGTAAGAAAATATATTGGTGATGATTATGAAAAAGCATGTGTTTTCTTCCTGACCATATAAGGAAATTTTCTAAATCAGGATTTGTACACTTGTTTGCTTCAATTTTGTTTTATGTGGTACTGAGGTTTGAACACAGGGCTTCACTCATGCTAGGCAAACACTCTACCACTGAGCTATACCCCCAGTCCTGGACCTCTGTTTTTTTTTTTTTTTTTTCAAAACAAAATTATAATTTTAATATTTCATATACAGCAGCTTGACTATGAAGCCACTGACCAATTCCTGGTTCTAAGAATACTCCTAAAACTAGTTTGGTTTCTCTGACTCATTTTCATTCCCTTTTCTTAGTCAATCAATCACTCCTTCCCAATCTTTATGGGGACTTTCTACCACTCAAAAATGTTTCATACGAGTTTGTAGTTTGGGTTTATTGTCCTAAAGATAAAATTGTTTGTAAAAGTAAAGATTTAATGATGCCAGGGGACTCTTTGTTTTTTATCACTCTGTCTCTCTCTCCCTCTCTCAGAAAGTTGATAAATGCAACACAAAACAGTGGCAACAACTAGAAGGGAATCAAAAGTGAAAAGAAGTATGGTTTTAAAGCAGTCACTTATTAATTAAAATGTCTTATCTGAAATTTCATACAACAAAATAAATACCTCAACATTTTAATCAATAGAGTCTCCAAAATATTTTATCATGCTATGCTTACAAATCATCATTTTCCCCACAGATCTGTGAAGAAAAACACTTGTATTTATGTAGGTTTTCCACATCCACTTGCAGCAGAGAACACAGGGGAGAGTTGGAACAAAATTATTCAAGGTTCAGGAGACTTTAGCATTTCTGGTTAAAATTGAAAAAAATGTTCAATATTTTCTAAATGTAATTCTAAAAATGAAAACATATTTTGGAAGAGCATTTTTTTCTTTACATTAAAAAAATAAAAATTTATCCAGAGATCCCAGTCATAAGATGCTAAATTATCAGCTAACATAGCTTCAGTGCAACCTTAAGCAGTGAAATCTAATGTCCCTAAAATAGCCAAATTCTTGAACACTGTTTTAAGTAGATTTGGATCAAATGTGCAAATAATATGTGGCACACAAAAGATTTTAAGCACTGGAGTTTTTTTCTTCAGCAGACGGCAAATATTATTGATGAGGGCCGGGGACCATTGATATCCTAATTTAATGAACTTTCCCTCCTAAAATGTGTGTGTGTGTGTGTGTGTTTTCCAGTGACTACCATATCTGCTTCCTATTCAGTTCTTTGCTTCTTTTCTTACTGCAGTCAGGACTTACAAGAATTAGGTGAGGAATAGCCTGGGGGAAAATATCTTACATGTTTTGTGATTCTATGTCAAGTTAGTACATTTAAAAAGAGAAAAAGAAAGAAAGAAAAATCCACTTCTACATGGTGCAGTGGTGTGTGCCTATAGTCCCAGCTACTAGAGAGGCAGAGTCAAGAGCATCCCCAGAGCCCAGGAGTTCCAGGCCAGCCTTGAGCAACATGGTGAAACTCTAATAACAATAACAGAAGAATGGGAAAAGCCACTTTCCTTATGTCAGTATTCATGTTGTGTTCAGGGAGGCTCCAAGGATAACAAGTTTATTCCAATGTTCTTTTTTTTTTTTCTTTTGGTGCTGGGGATTGAGCCCAGGGCTTCATATATACAAGTGTTTTACTACTGAGCTACACCTCCAGCCCCAGTCCAATCTTTTTAATGCTTTAGTCACAGACCTCTATTTTTCAAGCTAATGAAAGCTTGACAGCCAATTTTAAGAGACAGATAAAAATGAATGTGGCCCTTAAGATACAAAATGTAATAAGGAGGAAAAGTACATACTGAACCTACTTATAACATTTTGGGGGGGCAGGTACTGGGGATTGAACTCAGGGGCACTTGACCACTGACCTACATCCCCACCCTATTTTTTATTTTATGTAGAGACAGGATCTTACGGAGTTGCTTAGCACCTCGCTTTTGTTGAGGCTGACTTTGAACTCGTGATCCTCCTGCCTCAGCTTCCCAAGCCATTGGGATTACAGGCTTGTACCCCAACGCCGGCAGGGATGTAACAACTTTTTAAATTGCTTATAAAATAATAGTTGTTTATTATTCTTACTCCTATTACTTTTACTACTGGTCTTCTTAGACAAGAAGTCTTTGACATGTTGAAATTCTTAATGATTAGAATTAGAAAATATAAATGGAAACATTTTTATTCTGATATACTAAAGAAAATAAAACTATGGGTCTTGGGAAGCTTTTTAAAATAGTGAGACCAAATAAGCATGCCTAATTGAATCAAAACATTTTCCTATGGTTAATATATATATTTTACCTACTAATTCAGTATGGAAATGCTGTTTACTACCTAAAAACTTACTGTTTGCAAATTATTTTATAGACCCAAAGATGAAATAGAGGGGAAAAAAGGCATTGGTGATATTTTTGTTCAGGTTGACCTTCAAAAATAGGGTACATGACATCTCTCCAAGACAATATTGCTTTATTCCTTTAAAGGAGGATAATTAAGATGATGACATAGGACATCTATTTGCTTTAAGGTTCAGATTGTCCATTTATCAGAAATGAGATTTGCTGAGCTCCTGACCCGGAATAGAAAGCAATCCTCATAGCCAAAGGGCCAAAAGAACATGCAGTTTAGAGTTTCATTTGTGATATTTTCAATCCAGGACAACTATTACATTGAGCTCAATTTTGCAGGAATGAATATAAAAGTTATTCAACATCCATGTTTCTTTTCTGTTAGGTTATAGATGTCACTCAGATCATTTATCCTAATCTTTTACATTCTTTTCAGTTCAGTAATTTTCATAATCATCAAAAGAAGAAGGAGCAGGAGGAGGAGGAGGAGGAGAAGGAGAAAAAAGAAGAAGAAAGAAGAAAGTCTCCAGATGTCTTTCCACTATCTTTGGTCAGGGATCTATTTTCTTCACTTCCAAAGCTTGCTCCCTCTTTCAGACAGCCTCAAATCTTCCACTATATCCTTTCACTACAGTACTCTGGAGTTCCTATTTAATTCCTGTCGGTTCCAACCAACAGCCTAGAGTCTTTACATGGAACTCTACCCTCCTCTCAAAGTTCCTCCATTTGCCTCTTCATTTCTAGCATTCCTCTTTTAACACAACCTTTCCTGTTAATGTAGGGCTCACATTGGTATAATTTTTGTAGCACCACTTTGTCTATGTGATATCCATTCTCAAAACCGTACATGGATCCTAAGTCTTTCTCTACATTAATTCAAGAAATATTAGTACCTATAATAGAAAACAAGTTCTGCATTATATACTAAGGAACAGAAAGATGAATAGAGCACTACGTCTACCTCAAAGCATTTACAATCCAGTGACTGGGATAAAAACAAGCAATGAGTAATCCCAGGCAAATGTTCACTATAATCAATGCTTTTAGCAAGATCTAAACATGGTACTCAGGGGTGTTCAGGAAAAAAACAGACTCATTTCTGATGATCAGATCAGTAGGCACTATACCTTTGATGGTGAACTTCTGAGAACCTTTTCTGTAGGATTGTGCCTTTCTACATGTTTTTCTATTGATTGCTACACAATGCTGCACATGAATGGAACCACCACAAATTCTCTGGGTAAAATACAACTGTGTCATAGAAGGGAGGATTTTAGTACAATCAGAGGACTGAACATTCATGCTAGAGATGTGTATGCAGGAATCAGAGGTGCTTATGTGCCTGTGCAACCTTGACCTGTTTCCAAATAGAACATGTGTACAGAAAAACAAGTCTAATTTTCAGGCTGCTGAAGCTGAGTCATCTCTAATGAAGATGATTTTTCTCTAGGTCTGGATTCTTGCCTTCTTATCGACCTTTGCCCAATGCTTTCCTAAGTTTTAAGTATCCTGAAATCGACTGTGAATTCAGACATTTTACTCTCATTTCCATGTTCTAAATAACCACCTAGCACTTACACATTCATTACAGGTTGCACAACAGCCCGGGATGTCTGCTTTCCCCTCTCTCTGCTCATCAGCTTGGCTGGGTTTGAACTGTATTTTTTGAGTGCTGCTGAATGATGACTCATCTGTGAGACGTGCTGCCCGGTGAGCCAGCAGCACACGGTTCAGTATCTTTTCCCCTCAGGACTCATGATGCTAGGTCAGACAGGATGCTACCAGGTCTGCAAGGCAGCACCAGTTGTTCTGTTAATCTGCTCCTGATATGCACTTCCATACTCCCCTGACAGTCAAAGCTCATGCTTTAGGTAATGTGCTAAGGAGCAGTGAAGTGTGAGGGAATGAGAGAGAAAAAGGCCTGACGCATTGAAGCAGAGTCAATGCATCTCAGTAGCTCCGGGAGGAAAGAGAGGAATGATAACTACTCTGCACTCCCCCCGTCTGATTCGTAACCTCCTGACCTCAATAAAATCAAACCCAAAGCAGAGCCTCAAGGTGGCATTCAGCATAGAGTGGCAAATATTTTTCTCAGACAAAAACTGGCAGTATAATCAAAGCTGTACATAGGTATGTATACATACAAATATGATAAAACAGCAATATTATTAAAGTGAGTATATATGCGCATATTTATACATACAAATGGGTACCTTTTAATCATACTTTTCAAAAACATACTATTGTTTGATGATGAATATATTCTTCAGATATCTGAGTAATTTATTTGTTCAACACTATAATCAAAATTTTCCCTCTGTGTGTTCTTTTTCTCTTTTGAAGGAGAGAATACTCAGAAATATAACAAGGGACAAATACAGTCTGTGTGTAATCCTGACTAAACAAATGGTTAGGCAATCTAGAAATGAATCCCATTAAGACTCACTTCCATTACTGATTATTTTCATCTTGTTCACTAAAAGCTAAAAAGATTTTATAAACTGAGGATTTTCCTTTACATAGAGATTTTTTAAACCTCTGAAAACTGGAAAACATTGAAAGAAAAAAATGGCAAAAGATGACAGCTTACTAAAGAGGAGAAAAGTTGTATGATCTTGGAAAATACAGGAGTGGGGGAAGGGTCAAGTAAAAAAAAAAAAAGATAATTAAATTTACACTTTAAAACACCCCACCCAGAAAATTTGTACAAACACATCTGAATTGTTCTTAGCACAAATCTGTGCATTGATAAGAATCAAATTCAACAAAACAAGTTTTCAAAGTGTCAGTGGGCCTAAGAATTTGATAAAAATACTTAGTTTAGCGCTTGTGATGTGGTTGTTATTTAGCACAAAGCAAGACAAGAGATGAGACTGATTTCCATAGTGCACGGAAGGCGTTTTCTTCAAGAACATACATGGTAGTGAATGTATGTACAAATTAACCTTAGTTTTAAAATATCATATTGTAGTGTGTTCAGAGCCTTGCTCTTCACAACTTGAAGAGTTTGTAGGCAATTAAAATTCCGAGGAATAAAATCATACTTCAATTTGTTGAGTCATTGGTTTTAATTGAAACAAGTCTTGAGAAACCAAGTTTTCCTCATATTTTGATTCAATATTACTGGCTTATGACAATGTCATCCTACTCTGACTAAAGAGCACAAATTGATTTTAGGGGATGAACTACCATATATTAAACAAACAAACAAAAAACTTCATTTGTAAAACATCAAAAGCTGTAGCTGACAACACCTGCTGTATACAAACTCATTCCATATCAAAAGCAACAGACACAATTCTTTATGATAATAACGATGTAAGTTAGCACTGAATTAGGTTCAGATCTTTCTACTCATCAACATGACAAGCCACATATTTTGATAGGAGCTCATACCCAAACCTGCTTCATTCATCTGGTAGAGAAACCACACATGCTAAAGCAAAGGTGATATATACAAACCTCACCCAACTGCCTTTAAAAAACAAACAAAAACAGTCCTTGTCTTTTTCATTCTTTCTAGCCCCAAGTGCCTAACCTTCAGAAGGAAAACACTGAAAAGATGCCCATTTTCTGTCCTCATCTGTCCGCGTTGCCAGGCCCAGATGCTTCGCAGTGAGGCCGTGTAGTTTTCTGCAGATCCACCCTTGAATGCTAAATAACTCTGCTCTGCACACTCCTCTCACTGCGGAGCTCAGGGAAATGGCAGCCAGAGCAAGGAGTGGTTGGCATGGCAACAAGGAAAAGAAAACCTGCAACCTCTGGTATTGTTAGGCTAGCCTGCTTATTTGCCTCTGGGGGTGGTGTGGATGGCTTTAGTCATTTTGCAGGAGAAAAGGCTCTGTACTATTTTGCTCTGCATAAATCAATGAGGCATTAGAAACAATGGTCATATTTTAAGTAGGATGCTGACTCCTATTAGTAAATCTCAAATCTAGCAATGGAGGCAGGAAAGAAGAAGAGTAAGAAAAGACAGTATGAATTTTCTACGATTGAAAAAGGGGAATGGAGAGAACCTTAAAGCATACTTCGCTCTCTGCATCTGAGAGGTACCAAACTTTTCCTCAAGCATGCTTTCAGGCTTCTATTGATAATGCCTGCAACAATAAACATATAATATCTACCTCTCCATGACTGGGCTGCTTCAGTCACATGGGCGTTAACATGCAGGACCAGGCTATAAAAACCCAGGTCCTTTAGAAGTTCTGAGGAGGTGATAGCTTTTAGCTCTTGGACAGAAAAATGACCTTTCACAGTCCTCCCCTTTACAGATTTAGTCACCCATCCAAGGTCACATGAAGACCACCAGAATCCAGACCTCTTGCCCTATAGACAGACTTGTGCTCTTTTTATAACCTCACTTGCAGATTTGGAATAGCACAGCCCTTTCCAGCAGTTACCAGTTAAATACAAAGAGGACAGTTCTTCTATTGCAGCATTTATGCACCTGTAAGCATGACATAAAATCACAACTTTATTCCCAGTTTTTTTTTTTTTTTTAGGTAACAAGCATGCCTCAAATGTTGGGAAAACAAAGGGATCTTGGAGAATCTCTTCAAACTTTTCATTGACCCAAAGATACCTGGGCACTAGCTTTTGATGGTCACAAAGTCACTTTATCCAGTGACTAGTGTTTCTTACTAGTGTTCAAAGCCTTGTACCTGAGGACAGTCAAAATCATCAAAGCCGGATTTTAATACCTCAGTGTTTCAGCATCTAGACACATCTTAGAACTTTCTCTTTTCTTTCTCCACTCAGGCTGAAAACTGGGAATAAAATTCCGATTTTATGTCATGCTTACAGGTGCATAAATGCTGCAATAGAAGAACCAGTCCTCTTTGTATTTAACTGGTAACTGCTGCAAAGGGCTGTGCTATTCCAAATCTGCAAGTGAGGTCATAGAAAGAGCACTAGACTGTCTACAGGGCAAGAGGTCTGGATTCTGGTGGTCATCATGTGACCTTGGATGGGTGACTAAATCTGTAAAGTGGAGGACTATGAAAGGTCATCTTCCTGGTCCTTTCCTCTTTTGTCATGTTTTCCACAACTATATCATAGAGAATGAACAGATTCATTCCATTTAGTGTTGTCTAATAAAGGACAAATCCTGACATTTACAAAATTAATTCTGGGAGTTAGGTGAAGAAAAAAACAAAACAAAAACTACTCTCATCCAAAAGAGTCTTGAAAGCTTTCAAAATCATCAGCACAATAATATAGTCAAATAAATGTTAAACTATAGAAAAAGCCCCACACCACTTCTTAGTGATAGGAGAGTTCAGAAGAAAGAATAAGCACTGGATTTCTGAGTACTTGTGGTCACAATGCAGTTCCCCTTACTGTGCAACTCTGGGAAAGTTATGTAACCATTCTGTGCATTAACCTTCTTATTCATAAAGGAAGATCCTAATGATAGGAACCGAAATCTGTGGATGTGCAAGTCTCTTATAAAAAATGGCATAATATTTGTATATAACCTACACACATCTTTCCATATACTTTAAATAAGTTCTAGATTGCATATAATATCTATAACAATGTAAATACTGTATGAATAGTCTGTATTATTTAGGGAATATTAATAAGAAAAAAGTCTAAGAGCTGGGTGTGGTGGTGCATGCCTATAATCCCAGTGACTATGGATGCTGAGGCAGGAGGATCACAAGTTCAAAGCCAGCTTCAGCAACTTAGCAAGCCCCTAAGAAACTTAGTGAGATCCTGTCTCTAAATAAAATATTAAAAAGGCTAGGGATGTGGCTCAGTGGTTAAGTGCCCCTGAGTTCAATCCCTAGTACCAAAAAAAAAAAAAAAAAAAAAAAGGCTATACATGACATGTTTGGTATAGATGCATGCTTTAAAACTATTTTTGAATGCACAGTTGGTTTTATCTGTGGATATGGATCCCACAGAGACAATATTTCCATAATAGTTCTTTAAGCAAGTCTTGAGGGATGAATACAGAATTAGAAAATCTTTTCCCTTCTATAGTTGAAAAGTGAGCAATAGTAAAATGATGGTGTTTTCTAGAGCAAGGTAAGTAATACAGAACTGCTTTGTTTGCAAACTCTGGTTTTGGCTACCAGAGATGCTATATTCAATATGATCTTATAAACAGATACAGGACAGATAGGACCTGATATCGTAGATAATGAGAACTCAATGGAGAACCAGCCACATTGGTAAGTCATGTGCACAAAGATTGCAGAAATTAATTGCTGTTTCATGTCCTTAAAATGCCATTTGAAAGGTTACTTTTTTATTTTCCACTTTCTAAAATGATTTTCCAGTCAAAATTTTAGATTTTATTCATCAGTTCTCCTGCCCTTTTATAGGCAACACCATGTTATTTCAATTTGAATTCTAATAGGAGTTTGGGCCCTGTTTCTGGATAAGAAACTTAAAAGATGAGGTATCTAATTGTCACTCTGAGTTGGAACTCTGTAGAGACCAACTGCATTCCTCTTGCTTTCTTCAGTAAAGTGAAAAAGAGAGGAAGGGATTATTTCAAGCCATTACTCTTATTATTCACGCTTTGGAAGACAATTTAAAATGATGCTTTGGCCTTAATATAACAAGAGCTTTCCTAAGGGGCTAGATTCTCAATAGTTTCACATTTCTTCCTTTATGCTTCTGTGACATGGCTTTTATAAAGCACACTTTAGAGCTGGGCTTGTGGCTTAGTGGTGCAGCTCTTGCTTAGCATAAGTAAGGCCATGGGTTCAATACCCAGCACCCCAAAAAACAGAGGACACTTAATGATAAGAAAAAAATATTAATGGATCACTACTTAGGGTCAAGAAAACGATTCTACTTCATTTCTATGGAATAGCTTTAAACTGTATGGAAGGAGACAAAATCTAAAAAAGTAAGTTGTAAGGAAGTGCAATTTAAAATATTGCCTTCTAACATTCTCTGGTCCCCCAAATCCTGGCCTCACTGCAAAAGATAAAAAATGAGTGGACTGTCAGTTGTACTTTAAAAATAATTATGGCCCATAAACAAAAATGAACACCGGAAAGGGTGAATGAGGGAGAATAGGGTAAGACCCTTTGTTGAAGTAGGTTCACCCTCATGAAAGAAGGCAGATAAGGAAGACCTGATGCTTGCAACTCATGGATCATGCAATCTTGTGTAGATATATGAATACAAAGAAACAATTTGGGGTAAAGATTTACTTCTAAAAATGAAGAGAGGGGGCTGGGGTTGTGGCTTAGCGGTGGAGCACTCGCCTGGCACATGCGCGGCCCGGGTTTGATCCTCAGCACCACGTAAACATAAATGCATTGCATTGTGTACAACTAAAGCAAATAAATAAATATTTTTAAAAAATGAAGAGAGCACTATAGCAATGAAGGAAAATAAAATTTTTAGACTCCACCAGTAATAACCTGGATGCCATGACATACAGCTGAGGACTCAAGGTCACTGGGAATTGCCCACTGTTAGTAGTGTCTTGAGGATTATCCTTTTCAGAGAAAAAACATTCTGTACACTGAGAGACTGTAGTGAACAATAAAAGAATGGGTTGGTTCATATTTTCTGGGTTCTCTGTAAAATAGTCACCTCAAAGTCTCTGTCCTCAAGGGATAGCTCTTTTAAAGGCCGTATTTGAGATTCAAAATCATTTCCTTTTAGTGAATGATTTTTATTACATGATTTATGAAATAGTTATCTATAAAACATCAATGATAAAAATTGTTGTTTTATTAAACCAGAGTTTGGAGAGAAATTTAATTGCACATTAACTTATCACTGGAATATTCTTTGTAGGTCTGAGGAAACATAATCATGTATTTTCCTTTTCCTACAGCTTTACACACATACATATTTTCTGGATTCAATACTTGGTCTGTTATTTTAGAGGGAAGTTAGCTTAAAATCACACCAAAGTTTGGGTTGAAAACATGGCTCTAATAATCCACAGCTGATTATTTCTCACCTCTGTCACTAGGAACATATGTATTAAACCCTTGCAATCAATCTCCCCAAAATAAGATTTGTTTGATACACATTGAGCTGACTTTAAAATCAATTAAAAATTTTTTTTAGTTGTAGATGGACATAATACCTTTATTTTGTTTATTTATATGTGGTGTTGAGAATTGAACCCAGGGCTTCACAATGCTAGGCAAATAATGCTCTATCACTGAGCCACAACCCCAGCCTCTAAAATTTATTCTGGATGTTCCTGAAATCATCACTTGAAAGAAACACCTGCTAGTCTCTTCTTAATTTATATTATTTTCTCAAAGAAGCTGGCAAGGACACACTGACCTGGCACATAGATATCTGTGATGCTCTTAAACATTTCCATAAGATCAATAAACAAATGGAATAGTGAAGGATGATGGTTCTCCATTGCATGATCAAACACATGGATAGAGAATTCTCTATGGACAGAGAATTTTTTTTTCCTACAGTGCATTATAAGCCTGCAGAGAAGACAGTGAGTCAGCTGGTGAACATTCAAGGGACAAAGCTAGACTTTTCAATGGTTTTCAGATTGCTTTGAAAAGGACTTTCTTCCTTTTGTATTTGCATATTCATTCATTGACTCACTTGATACACATTTGTTGAGATCGGCAGGTGTAATGCCAGGTGCTGCTGGACAGAATGATGAGAAAAAGCTTGGTCTACCACATTGTCTCTTTTCTTCTTCACAACCATATCCTATGGCATGCCCTCATTCCCTCATGACTACATCCCTTCAATGTCCTCTTAGCTAATGCCCCGGACACCCAAGTCCCTCCCTCATCAAGTTATATTATACAATGCTATAGAAAAATATTCTTTGGTCAAGAGTGCTTGCTGTCTTCAATAATACCATCTTTACCATAAATATTAATGGTAATTATAGCTATTACTTCCTATACCATTCACTTTATATACTTTACCATCTTATTTTAATCCTCACTATAACCAACAAAGGTGAAAAAATAATAGTTTTGTTTCATTCTTAACTAGAACTTCTTACCAATAGGGTGTATTATATATGCCTGTTGAGTATTTGCAAAGTTTCTCAACTCCTTGAATCAGATTAGACACTACTAACCTCTTTCCTTGTTCTACAAGAATTTCTGCAGAAAACTTGATTTGTATTACAGCAATTTCTGAAAATATAACTTCGTAAGAGATTTTTTTATCTTCAAAGTGGTGATGTAACATTGAAACTGTGAACCATCCTCAGCTAAGAGTCCATGCAATGTTAGAGGTTGAGCACCACTGTGCTTCCCCTGGATGTTTAAAAAACTTAGTTTGCACCCCTGTAAGTATGTTTGGCAGCCCAAGATGCATCTGTACACAATTTGAAAACATTGGCAGTAAAGAGAAACAATCTCTCTTCAACTTTACCTTTACATACTTCTTTTTGGCACTTAATACACAGTGCTCTGTTTTCAAACTAATTGCTGTGAAAGCATCTGATCCATGAAGTTCAGGGACCATGTCTTGCACACATCCTAGAACAGGGGCTAACGCAGTACCTTGTGTGTAGAAGATGCTCATCAAAAGTTTGTTGATTTGGTGGACTTTTATAATTTATACTTCATACTTGTCTAATTTCTCCTCTGTCCTTTGAAATGCCTACTACGGTTCACTATTAAAATTTAAATATGTATATATTTACACATACATACATGTCTATAAATATGTATGTATATATGGGTGAGTGTTGTGGTACTTGGGCTCAAACTCCAGGACTTGTGTGTGCTAAGCACACATTATACCACTCAGCTACCCGCCCCTCCTTAAGTAAATTTTTTTGAAAAGCATGTGCAGTGATTCTGCGTTGCAAATTAGTTGTGGAGTATAGAAAACAAATCTTGATGTAAGCAAGGGATGATTTTGAAGGAGACAGCCTTTCTTACTACTTGCAGTATGCTCACTCTTTTGCAGGGTAGGTTGCTGTCTGCAAGTTACTAAATTCAAATACATTGAATTCCAAATTACAGAATAAAGGAAAATTATGATGAACACTTTAGTGCAGGCAAATGTTTCTGTACACAATTGGTGCTACATGGTGGCAATGCCACTAATGATAATACTGTCAATGCTAGAGTAATTTCTGGCAGAAATCATACTTTGAAAATATGTGTTTGAGTAAATTATATTAATGTTCTCTCTCGAGCATCTGCATATTACTTTTTAAAAATAATCTGAGAATGTATGAATGGTTCCTATATCTGTACCTGTATGTTTTGTTTCTTTTCTTTTTGCTTTCTCTTTTAAAGGCTTAGAGTTTACATTTCTTCTGTCCCCAGAAGTAAATATACTAATCAATTCACTGAACTTTGATGCAATGTTATTTGAGGAAATCAAGAAGAAACTGAAGTTTTCTTTCAATGAGCTAAAATGATGAGAATTTTTAGCAAAATATGCATACACTGAACCATTTGTATATACAAATTAAAGGGGTAAAAATTAAACAGGTAAATGAGGCCAAGAATACAACTAGTCTGGGGAAAGTTAGGCTAATTACCATGATTTTTCTCTCATTTTGGTTTTTATTTCTCCTCCTTGGCCAAAATTTCAGCCCTAGTACTAGTGTAAGAAGAATTGACATTGCAAATTAATTCACTTTTCAGACAAAAAGGACTACAAAGCCCAGAGCAGAAATCCCTTGGTTACCTGCTGTTTCTCTGTCAGCTGAGGTCAGCTCTCCATTGATCCCATTCTCTTTGGTATCTGAATAGGTGCCCTGTGACCCATGCTCTCCAAAGGTGCCCTCTTCATCCTCTCTGTATGGGAATCCATTGGCACTTCGGACAAGTCCTTCCCCTGCCCCACCTTGATCCTTCATCTCAGGTGGATGTGGATGTGCAGAGGCCTCTGTGAGCTGAGCTGAGGTCCAGTGAGGCGCCTTGGCTTCATCTTTCCGTTCGTCTGCCATTCTTCAAAGCCCTGTAATTTGTCCTGCAATTGGAAGAGCAAAAATGGTCATTGCTTTGAGCAAATCTGATCTGATATTAGTTTTATCAAGATAGGGAAAATGTGTAGCAAATTCAGTGGTTTTCTAGAGTTGAAAAGACATGTTCCATAACTCTCTCTTTTTTTTAATATTTATTTTTTAGTTGTAGTTGGACTTATTTATTTTTATGTGGTGCTGAGAATTGAACCCAGGGCCTCGCATGTACTAGGCAAGTGCTCTACCACTGAGCCACAACCCCAGCTCCCCATAACCCTCTTTTAATATCAAGAACTTGCCATTGTTCAGATGTTGGGTTTTATGGACAATTTCTGAAATATTTATTCTTTAATATATGATCACCATCATGACTACAAATGTCAAACCTAACATTTAGCATTTAAGGACACATCTTTAATGCCCATTGACATGTAGTATTGAATATTGATAGTATGGTAGAGTCAAGGAATCCTTCTGCATTGGGAAACTCTGCAGCACAAGAAAACTGTGTAGAAAACTGTGGGAAGAAGAATGGCTGGGGTTTGGGATGCAGCTGGGTGGTAGAGTACTTGCTGAGCATGTATGGAGCCCTGGGTTCAATCCTCAGCAACACCCTCCTCTACCAAAAAAATTAAATAAAATAAATAAATAAATAAATAAAATTTTTTAAAAAAAAGACAGTGGTCAACATTTCAATTTCAAATGCATTCAATTCAAGCTAGAGATGGATATTCTTTTCTGAATATGGAGAACTGAAAGACAGCTTTGACTTAATTTGTCAGTGAACTTTCCTCAATTCTATCTATAAAGAGGAAATGACATTTTGTATTAACGTAAATCTTGCAGAGAGAGTGGATTAAAATAGAGTATTAAGTCGGGCGCGGTGGCGCACGCCTGTAATCCCAGCACTTTGGGAGGCTGAGGCAGGAGGATCGCGAGTTCAAAGCCAGCCTCAGCAATGGCGAGGCACTTAGCAACTCAGTGAGACCCTGTCTCTAAATAAAATACAAAAAAGGTCTGGGGATGTGACCCAGTGGTCGAGTGCCCCTGAGTTCAATCCCCGGTACCACACACACACAAAAAAAATAGAGTATTAGACCCATGTCCCCACCTGATGGCATTATTTCAAAGCTAAGTCAAATAAGATCTGAAAAATGAAGTCATTGACACATAATAGGAAATTGTAAATTACAGCAAAGGATGAACTAGCTGTGGAGGGGGTGTTCTATAAATGCTAAGTGAATGGCAGCTATTGCACGACCTTCTCTTTATGCTGATGCTACTAAGTTTAGAGATGTAACTGATGAGAGGTGATTCACCACTCAGTTTGGAAAGCTGTTGCCAGTGATTTAGCCTCATTGATGGCTTATTGTGCCCATAAGAGTGACAACATAGGCGATAACTTGTCTCTGATAGAAATTAAGAACACCTTACTTTTTTTCAAAACAGTAACCAAAGCAAAGACCTCCAAACAAGCAAACAAAAATGGTATTAAGACAAACTATTTCTCACTATCAAGCTACACAAATAAATTAAAGCCACCAAAAATAAATTAAGCTCTTATGAAAGTGGAACTCTACCAGGTTCCTAAGAAGCACCTGTTTCTTAGTGAATCTCAATGCAATCCTTAGCTTGCTCTGCTTTCTATTCATAGCAAGAAGAACTAGATGAGTTCATTCATCAAAACTAACTTAATTACAATAACAACCCTCTCCCTAAACTATTTCCCAAATGGTTTCCATTTTAATAAGATGTGAAAGTTAGCTCTTAAGACATCAGTTGAAGTGCTTGTGAACAAACCAGGGAGAATCCCTTCATCACCAATGGTGTGCCAAGAATAGTACCCACAGGAGAGTTGTGTTTTCTGTAAAATTAGGACAACAAAAACTAGCTTACTGACTTGTTTCAAAGTTAAAACAGAATAAAATAGGGTTCAACATAGTCCCTGTCCTGCTCTTGCTGAGTAAATAGTAGTTATGGCATTTTCATTGTACCACCAGTCAGTACCTATAAAACATTTTAAGTAGATTTTCTGGAATTGTTGACATAGGAGCTCGAAAATTTGTTCAGTACAACAAAGAGATATACTTGTAAATCTGTCTCCAGATATTGCATAGGACTGAAAAGGCATCCCAAGACAGGCATAGCAAATGTCCCAGAAATGGAGCCTTATGGGAAGAATGGTTCTTTAGAATTATCCTCTCCATATGCACACGTGGAAAAGTAGCTCCATCTTTTATAAAGGCAAGTCTGCAATGTCCTATACTCTCTTCTGCCATTGTCTCCCAATGAAATACCAAAAGATGTATTGTGAGAGCCTAAAGATTATATTTTTTGAATTACTACAGTATGTCATATGTCTAAGAGGTGGAGGAAATTATCCAGATTTAAATTGTGACCTCTGGATCACAATATTTTATTGATGGACTTTACTCCCTCAGCATCCCGATCTTTATATGCTTCATTTTTTTTTAAACTTTCCTTCATCAGAATTAAAATTTCCATATTCTTACATGGTATAATTTATTTTATGTGTAAAGTGAATATTGTAAATAGAACCTACTGCATACAATTTCCCCAGTTTTGAACATCTTGCACTAGAATGGTAAACTTATTTTAATTAATGAACGAACATCAATACCTTATTATTAACACATTTGTAGTTTATTTAGACACCCTTGTTTTTAGCTAGTGTCCTTTTTGTTTGTCTCAGGGTCCCACTGAGGATACTACATTACATTTAGCTTTCATGTCTCCTTAGGTCCTTTATGACCTTGACCTTCCCAGGTTTGGGGAGTACTGGGCAAATAAATCATAGGATATCCTTCTACTGAAATTTGACTTTTTTTTTTTTTTTCATGATTAGTTTTGGGTTATGTGTTTTGGGGAGGAAGACCACAGAGGTGAAGTGGTCAGATAAGCTTGGGAGATGCTGAGCAACACACATGTGTGTACTGAGAACCTTCTGAGAGCTTTGGATGTGCTGATGGATATTTCAGTCTCAGGGAGAAAGTGATGCACAAAACCTCTCAAACCAGTTTTCTGCAGAGCCATTTTCATGACCCCACATTCGTAAATATCTCCAAGAGGATCTGTAAAGGTTCAGGATTGTTCTTTAGCCCATGTTCAACTCTGAGTATTCTGGCCACTATATATTCAAAGTAAATAAAACAATATGAGCACTCATAAATCCCTGCTAAATTTGGCTGTGCCCCCCTCTACCCCCAGAGTTCTTTGGGACAGATTTCTCAGTGATCAAAAATCCGTATCTTAGCCCGGCGCGGTGGCGCACGCCTGTAATCCCAGCACTTGGGAGGCTGAGGCAGGAGGATTGCGAGTTCAAAGCCAGCCTCAGAAATGGCGAGGCAGTTAGCAACTCAGTAAGACCCTGTCTCTAAATATATACAAAAAAGGGCTGGGGATGTGACCCAGTGGTCAAGTGCCCCTGAGTTCAATCCCCAGTACACACAACAAAAAAAAAAAAAAAAAAAAAAAAATCCTTATTTTGCACCTAATAAGCCAGTGCCAAAAAGGAGAAAATACTATTAGGTCATCATCCACTTACACAGTTGGGATTATTTGTTTTCAAAAGACTAAACATTTATTAAGTAAATTCCTTGGAGTTTAATGCTTTGGAGTTTTAGATTTTTTTAACCCTAATTAATTGATAAACTAATTTTGGAAGAGGAGAGGGATGGCTATCCACATTGATTTCACTTAATGCTAATGACAAATAAATGAAATTTGTTGTCTAAAAAGCATTATCTGAGTCTCCGATAAGACTAATTAGATGATATTCCCTAAATGCACCAGATATCACTTTCTAGTTAGTCTTTTGAAATGTACATAGTCTAACCATCTATTAAATCAAAATCATTTTAGAAGATTTCATGCTAGAACTGACATTGCTCTGATAAAACTACTTTGACAAAAATACAATTTGGAAACATAGTTGCTGCTATAGACCGAAGCTTCTTGAACTAAAGATATTATTTGGCAATGCTTTCTTTAAATCACAAATTATTATTAAAATATAACTCAAAAGGATGGTCAATTTCATCTAAATTCCAAATAAAAGTTTACTTCATTGTTCAAAATGGCTTTTATATTACAATTAAAAGTGATAGCGGCCTCCTTTAATTTCTTCTTCCTACTGCAGTATTATTTTTACTTGAATCCCTTTGAAAACCTTGTGAATGTGGAATTAAATAAGGTAAGAAAACTGAAACAAAGGCAAATCTCCACATCTATAAAAAGAAATGTATGAGGTACCAAGAACTATAATAATTCTTGTTCCTACTGTGTAAGAGGAAAGACTCTCCACTCTCTAGTTTGCAAGAGATAACAGATCCTAACTGCTGGGCATCTGCCCCACAATCTCTAGTTTGATAAAGCAAGCAGAGAAACTCTTGAACTCTTCCCTGTCTCAGCAAAGCCTAGATGTATGATGTGAGCAAGGAAATCTAAGTCCAAGAAAGAAACCCAAGAGGTTCAAATTTCTCTTTATACTAGGATTAGACATTGCACTTGACTTTACATATCTATGACCTTACCATATATGTGATATATATGTTTGTGAGATATATATGATATTTTATATATTTGGTGGTGCTAGGGATTGAACTCAGGGTCTTGAGCATGTTAGGCAAGCACTCTATCACTGAGCCACATCCCCAATCCCTGACTTTACCATACCTTGACTATCATGCTACTTATTGCAGGACCTTGGTATTCTTTCCAATAAAGATAAACAGTTGAAAGAAAATTTAGGAGAACATCTTGTGCTATCAGAAATGTTAGTTGTGGACCCAAGTGGTGAGCTTCAATCATCGCTATTATTTGTTGTTAAACAATTTCCTATTCCTATTTCAGAGTTCTTTAAGGACAGACTAAACTCTTCAAAAGTTAAATTTTCAGTTCTTAAAAATCCAGTTTTCTTCCTCAATAAGCCTCAGATCTAAATCTCCTGTTCTTGGTAAAAGCAGGCATGCTTTTATCTCAACCTGTGGACCAGTGGACATAATAATGACAGATCAACATAGCAAATTAATTTATATTGGAATTTAGAAATAAAATGTTTGATCACGTATGTTTTGCTTATTTCTGATAATTCTTAGATTATCAGGTAATAAATCTGTTCCACAATTTCTCTGAATTATCAGAAAGTTTAAATTCTTAACTAAAGTAATTACCTCGTTCTACGTCTTTGACATACTTCATTTTAAATCTTCAGTACCATGTTTTATTTCTTATTATATTTTTTTTTTTTTTTTTTTTGTGGTACCGGGGATTGAACTCAGGAGCACTTGACCTCTGGGCCACATCCCCAGCCCTTTTTTTTGTATTTTATTTAGAGACAGGGTCTCACTGAGTTGCTAAGTGCCTCGCCATTGCTGAGGCTGGCTTTGAACTCGCAATCCTCCTGCCTCAGCCTCCCAAAGTGCTTGGGATTACAGGCGTGCGCCACCGCGCCCAGCTTCTTATTATAATTTAATCATAAAACTTACCAAATCTTTTTGAAAAACCAGAATGTGTGCCATAAATAAGTAATAACTACATATCACCTTCCAACATTTTACTTTAGGGCATTTTAAACGAAAATTGCATATTATTTAGTACACTGTAGCTCTTATGTTATTCATGTATAGAAAGTGAAGAAAATACAAAATATATATTAATATTTCCTACACAAATTGTTTTATAAAAACTTTAATATTTCAGACCTTTCAGATAGGTTATATATTAACAAACTGTAGCAAAAAAAAAAAAAATCTGTTGGAATAAACAACATTACTTAGTTTTTTACACAAAAAAAAAAAAAAGGCTCCTTCATCCATCTTCTTTGGAATAATACTTTAATTACCAATCCAAGAAAATTTGCTAATAAGACGATGATAGCTTTAAAATGACAAATAACTTACATTGGAAATGGTCTTACAACTCAGATTTTCTGGATTCCTATAAGGGTTATAAAACTGGGGGTGCATTAAAACATAATGAACTTATCAGCCAGTTTAAAAAAAGAAGTACGAGCCAGGCGTGGTGGCGCAGGCCTGTAATCCCAGCACTTGGGAGGTTGAGGCAGGAGGATCACAAGTTCAAAGTCAGCCTCAGCAATGGCGAGGCACTTAGCAACTAAGTGAGACCCTGTCTCTAATAAAATACAAAAAAGGGGCTGAGGATGTGGCCCAGTGGTTGAGTGCCCCAGAGTTCAATCCCTGGCACCAAAAAAAAAAAAAAAAAAAAAAAAAAGAAAAGAAAAGAAGTACTTTCATTTGGACATTCATCTATCATTGGATATTATTGTATTATTGCACATGAAAAAAGTAGTTTCATATACCCTACTAGTTCCTGCATTTTATGTTCTTAAGAGCAAATAGCCAATATATATATCTGTTTAAGTGTACCAAAGATTTTTTCCTGAGTACATATGCCCTCAGGGCTTGTAGACAAGAAAATAAGGTACATCTGTCTCACATTCCCACTCTTTGGAAAGAATAAGGAAAAAGCAGAAACGCTCAGGTAAAAAAGGTCCTGACAGCTTTGCCGTCTTTCTGAGTTACTGACAAGTTAGTTTATCTAAACAAATCCAGGTCTAAGGATCGAAATCTGAAATACATTGTACTAAGAAATAACCCATGAATAGTATGAATAAAAGGTGCTCTATATATGTATTATGAATTGTAATGCATGCTACTGTTATATATACAACAACTTAAAAAAAAAAAGAACACAATTTTTCTACCTACCCAAAAATAAATCAGAATTTTCCATATTTTTCCTTCAAAGTCTGAAAAGTGTTATTCAAAAGTAAGATGTGTATGACCAGAACATTATGGCGATATACAAAATCACCAAAGCACTATTTAGTCATAAATTGGGTTTCAAATATTTGTTGAATGTTGAATGAATTAATCACCAACTCTCTACCTCAAGGTAAATACAGGGAGGAAGATTCTACCAGTTGTGGATGTTTGACCAACACTAGCTCAATAGGCAGGAGGGAGAATGATTTTGAACTTAATTTTCATGGCTGTAGAATTTGGCAGAAGAACTGGAACTCAAATTCTAGCTCTACTGAGAGCACATGAAAAACAACACCAAGTTAAAAAAAAAAAATGACTAGACCTAAATAAGAACTAGTAGAATAAAAGAGATCACATATCTTTAAGATAAATTATTGCAACACATTAAAAAAAGTTGCAAAGACATGAAACTGAAAAACTCTTTGGTGGTCATCCCTTCCAATGTGTCTTGAAGTGTTTCCAACCAATGCCTTCTAACAGGAATAAAATAAACTAGAATTTTTTAGGTGTGGGACTTCCAAATCATCATTTTAACAGGTGACTCTGATACACCAAAGTTCAAAAGGCTGGTGGTGCTCAGCTAAGCCTACTGAATAGGAATGCTGAAAAGAACAGGAGGCGACAGCAATATACAAACAGAACACCCCTGGTAGAGTGATTGAAGTAAAGATGAAGATGACTAAGATGATGGGTCACATGACCATTCTCACAAGTGACCTTTCATTTCCTGTGTCCAGGACATTTATGGTAAATGGATGGAGTCCCATGAGCAGACAAATTGCTGTTACCTTGAGGGGACTAAGGTATTCTCTTTTGTATCAACTCCTACTTGAAAGAGGCAGAAATATCTGAAAAGTCTTTAAAATGACCCGCTGTCTGTAGTAAAAACAAAAAAGAAAACCAAAAAAACCTACTTCATGTGAAAACAACATCTACTCCCTAGCCAGTCTATCAACATCTTGAACCTGCCTTTTAATGCTTATTTTAGATTACTCCTTGGCATTCAAGGATAGCTGAGGACAGAAGTATACTTGCTTAATTTTCTTTACCTCTTAGATCATTATAGATATTGATTTGGGGCAGTAGGCAGAGTGTGAACATGTGGTAAACAATTCTGAACTCAAAGCACTCAAGCTCTCAAAGAAGTAACTGAATGATTTCATATCTAGGTACTTCAGAAGTGTGTGCTGAACCTTACAATATTAGAAAGATCACAAAACACAGAAGTAGCAACTGATTATAGTTATTATTGGTAGTATTAAATACTGTCAAAAATAATGAAAGAAAGCACTGAAGGCTTGGAAAGTCTAAATAAAAATTCCATGGTATGCTAGATAGGCAGATCTCCAGTTTTATAATGCACTTGGCACAGATAGTTCTAGAATGTTTTCTTTGATATGTTCTGCCCTATCATCACATAATGTGGCAGATCAACAGAAACACTGGGATTATAATTTTGTGTTTTTACATGTCCAAAGAGGAACAAAGACTAAAACAACCAGTTACACAATATAATCAAGTACACGAATATTGTCTCTCTTTTCCGTGTAGGTTCAATAATGTCTTACACTATTCTATCCATATCAGTGCCACAGAAACTTGTTTGAGTCCCTAAAAGTATCAGAAGTTTATGTAGAACCCATACGTTTGCTTATAAATGCTGAGGAGCTCTAAGCTTAAATATTTGTTGATAAACTGCTTACAACCCCGTTTTCCTACTCTTTATTTTCTATGCCAACCCGAGGGACATGTGCATGATAACATTTTTAAAAAATTAGGCTAAACACCAGATATCTGTTTCATGTCTTTTTTTTTTTCCAGGTTGATTGTAAAATATCTAAGATATATAATAAAATGATTCATTCTACACCACATACTGTGGCTAAATAACAAGTAGAATAAAGGAAGTTGGTGGGTCCATCCTATGTTATTTTAGATGATCGATGATGGACATGGAATATGAACCAAGCAGGTGTTAGGTTATTGTTAGGACTGGATTAATAGAAATAAAACGTAATTCCAAGCAACTTGGAAGTACATAATAAATGCTACCAGTTATTTGTTATTATATTATGGTTTTTATTGAACATTTTTAGTAATAAGATCTAGTACATGGTTTGCCTCATACGGAAAAGCTTAGACTAGAGACATAATCTGAGAACCACCTTAGAAACTGCCAGGGAGATTGGCAATAAGAAGTCAAAGACACCAATATCTATTCCATTGCTATATCTTTTACCACGCTTTGAGAATGGGGACTGGAGTAGGACCTAAAAAAGAGAATCCAGTTAGCAACAGTGACTTCATTGGTAACAACCTACCATATTAAACTGTGTAAGGATTTTTTAGGTGACTGTGCTATTCAACCTATACCTCATAGTTGTATATTATTCCAAAGTTCTTCTTGACAAGATATAAAATGACAAAAATATACATACCGGAAAATAAAGAATATTTAAATGCACTAGAGCTTTGCCTCTAACGTTCAGATTAACATGATATTCCAACTGTAGTAAGTATATGCAGACTTACAACATGTTCAGTCATAGCATTTTTTTCTTTGCATTTCTTTGAAATTTTGCATGGTATACAAGTTTGTAGGCCTCTGGGAGAGTGGGTGGCAAGATTGCATGGAACTCACCACCCCTATCCCAGGACAGATATTTTGGCCCCATGTCCCGTTTTCCCACCCATTGTGTGCTGGTTAGTTACTGTACCACAGCCCCAATGTTGGCCAGATGCTGAGAGCTTGCAACCCCAGAAAACTACAGAGAAGACCATTCCCCAGCGAGTTCCATATTCCCTGCTAGCTTTCCCATGTGCCAAACAGCTGAGAGGAACTCCAAATAACTTCAGCCACAAATCACTTCTGTCAGTCACCTGGCCAACTCCAAAACAAAGAATTGGGGGCATTACTCCTAGACTTTGTTCTTCTTCTTCTTTTAGCTTTTTCTGTTTTTGCCTTTCCCCCCTTTATTATTGTTACTTTAACCTTTCTCTTTTTCCCGTTTCCCTCCTTTTCACTTTTCTCCTGCTTTCTTTATCCGTTTTAAAATTTTCCTTTGGTTATCTTGTATTTGACTCTACCTATTTTCTCACCTTTTCTTCTCTGTTGTTGTTTTCTTCTTTTTTCTTTGATTTTGTTTTTTGCTTCTTAACAATTATTTTTATTTCCTTTTGTTTACCTCCTAATTTTATGCTATATTTTGTTTTCCTACCCTTCCTTTCCTGTTGTTGTGGCTTATTGCTGCTGTTATTTGGTTGGTCTCATATTTCTTTTTCTTTTCCTTCTTTTTTTTTTTTTTTTTCAATACTGCAGATTAATCCCAGGACTTCACTTCACTAAGATGCATCCTCAACTCAACTAAGGGAAACTGCGCCAAGCTCCAACCATGAGTTTGTCCCACCTTAATGTTGGTGAATACTTCAACCGAAAGCCATAAGTGAGATATAAGCACCCCCAGCCAATGCTATATCCACAAGGAGGCACAGCTAGGGGAATCTGATGTTTTACTCCTAGACAGACACATCAGTAACAGCAAAAAGCAATAACATTTGTAGTTACTATACCTACAAAGGTCCTCATCATTGGTTGCTCCCATACCTCACCTTGTTGGATATGAGTGCCATAGAGGGTAAATCAGATCTTGGCTCCCACTTTACATGTGAAACACTAGGAATTTCATAAGTTTCTAAATAGAAGATAAAAGCTTCAGGACTTTCCCCATGATGGGAACAGCCAGTATTAAAATCACTTTCAAGTAATAGAACCAATTACAACAGTGCCCATAGAAACCCCTACCATAAATAGTGACTTTCACTCCCACAGTGGGAGTTAACCACAGAGGGTGCACCTCACATACTTTGCTGGCTATACTATACAAACCTAAATTACCAGAGGGACTCTACTCTTGTGAGACCTAAAGAGAGAGTAGATCCCCTCAAGGTCTAATACAGTATGTATTGTGTCAAAATGCACTAATCACAGCCAAACTACAGGGAGATAACACAATGAAGTCCAACTGGAATTAACGCTACACAACATACAATACTCCATATACTTAATAAGCAGAAGGCTGCTTATTAAGAAGGTTTTTGCTTAAAACTGGAAAATTTTGTAAAAATCCCAGTGTAGAAATACAAGAAACATGAAAAAAACAGGGTTATATGACTTTTCCCAAAATTTGTAATTCTACAGTGGCCCATTCCAAAGATATCAAAGTGAAGCCGGGCGCGGTGGCGCACACCTGTAATCCCAGCACTTGGGAGGCTGAAGCAGGAGGATCGTAAAGCCAGCCTCAGCAATGGCGAGGCACTTAGCAACTCAGTGAGACCCTGTCTCTAATAAAATTAAAAAAAAAAAAAAAGGGCTGGGGATGTGGCCCAGTGGTTGAGTGCCCCTGAGTTTAATCCCCAGTACCAAAAAAAAAAAAAAAAAAAAAAATCACTCCCCAAAGATATCAAAGTAAATGAAATGCTAGACAAAGAACTCAAAAAAAAAAAAAAAAAATTTTTTTTTCAAAGCTTAATGAATTTTAAGAGAATACAGAAAAAATATTGAATTAAGAAAGACGAGG
Organism: Tamias sibiricus; assembly: GCA_025594165.1. Classification (NCBI taxonomy): domain Eukaryota; kingdom Metazoa; phylum Chordata; class Mammalia; order Rodentia; family Sciuridae; genus Tamias; species Tamias sibiricus. Next base: position 85,132,572 of record CM046660.1, read on the forward strand.
CAAGTTATGAATGAGAAATTCAATAAAGAAAGATTTTGAAAAAGAATCAAATTGAATTCTTGGAAATGAAAAGCTAATAAATCAAAAACAACAACAAACAACCAACCAAACCATCAGTTGAAAGCCTCACTGACACACCATATCAAACAGATGAATATCAGAACCTGAAGACAAGTCTGATGAAATATCACATACAGCAATAAAGAAAAGTAAATAAATTATAAACAATAATTAGTACAAGATCTCTGGGACACACTTGAAAGTTCAAACTTACGCATAATTGATATAGATGTCAGAGAAGAACTACAGGCTGAAAGAATAGAAAATCTATTAAATAAAATAACAGCAGAAAATTCCCCAAATTTTTGGAAAGACATGGATATTCAGGCATCCAGGTGCGGGAGGCATTTAGAGCTCCAAAGAGACATAACTAGGAAAGAATTCTCCATGACAGATTATAGTTTAATTGCCAAGAGTACAGGACAAAGAAAGAATATTAAAATCTACAAGAAAGAAGAATAAAGTCACATTTAAAGTTAAACAGACTAACAGCAGAGTTTTCAGCAGAAACTCTAAAGGCCAAAAGGACATAGAATGATGTATTTGAAGTCCTGAAAGGGAAAACAAAAACATCCCTGCCCAGCAAGATTGCTATGTCTAGCAAGTTTATCCTGTAGAACTGAAGGAAAACTAAAGATCTTGTAAGATAAATGTAAACCAAGGGAATTCATGAACACCAGTCCAGCACTTAGAAGACATTTATGGGAATCTTACTCCCAGAGGAGGAAGAAAGATAAATATGAGAACATGCATAAGAATAAATTCCACTAGAACAGTAGATATGCAACTGAGAAATAAGAAAGAATAAAATATTATCAATACAGTAAACCATCAAAGTTCTAAGATGAATAAGAGAGGAAGAAATAACAGAATATTCAAAACAACCAGAAGAAAAATAACAAGAGGAACAAGAACATAGCTATCAGTGCTAACTCAATGTAAATGGTCTTCATTCTCTAATTAAAAGATGCAGACTGGTCTAATTAAAAGACCAATAATATTCTAAAAGAAATATTCTTCTAGAAGAAACTCACCTCATCTGAAAACACATAGACTGAAAGTGAAAGAATAAAAATGATATCACAGGCAAATAGAATCTGAAAACAAGTAGGATTAGCTTTATCTATATTTGATGAAATACCTTAAAACAAGAGATAAAGAAGGTCACAATATACTAATCAAGGGAACAATTCATTCAGTAAAATATAATGATTATAAATATATGTACATAAATGTTAGAACACCCAATTTTATAAAAGAAACACTACTACACATAATAAGAGACATAGGACCCAAAGCATAAAAATGGGTAACTTCCATAACACACTCTCACAAGTATCCAGATCCCCCCCATCAACAAAGAAACATCAGAATGAATTATGCTCTAGATCAAATGGATTTGACACTATAGATTATTCCATCTAACAGCAACAGACATCTTGATAAACGCAGAAAAATTTAACATCTCTTCGAAAAAGTCCTAAATAAATTAAGTATAGAAGGATCATACCTCATATAATAAAGGCTCATATAATAAATAAATAAAATATATACATAAATACACATATAAATAAAATATCATATAATACAGGCTATATATGACAACCCCATAGCCAATCTCATACTATATGGGGGAAAAACTAAAAGCATTTTCTCTAAGAGCAGGGACAAGTCAAATGTGTCTATTCTGACCATTCATATTCCGTGTAGTATTAGAAATTTTAGTAGAGAAATTAGGGAAGAGAAATAAAAAGTGTAAAATAGGAAAGGAGGAAGTTCTGTTTGTTTATACATAGAAAATTCAAAACACTATATCAAAAGACTATTATTAGAACTAATGAGCAAATTCATCCAAGTAGCATGATTCAAATTTAACAGACAAAAGTCAATAGTTTTTCTATATACCAATAATCAACTTTCTGAGAAAAGAATTCCATTCACAATAGCTACATAAAAGAAAAAAAAAAAAAACAAGAAAGAAAAGAAACAAAACAAAACCCTAGGAATAAACCTAACTCAGGAGCGGAGAGACTTTTACAATGAAATTGTTAAAACACTGGAAAAAGAAAGTGAAGACACTAGAAGATGGAATGATCTCCCACGTTCATGGATTGGGAGAGTTAATATTACTAAAATGCCATATTAACAAAAGTGAGCTACAGATTCAATGCAATCCCTGTCAAAATGCCCATGTCATTTTTCATAGAACTGGAAAAAACAATCCTAAAATTTCCAAAGGAGGCAACAAAACAAGAACAACAAAATAACAAGAACAACAAAACAAACACACACCAGACCAGAAGAGCTAAAACAATCTTGAACAAAAAGAGCAATGCTGGAGGCATCACAACACCTGATTTCAAAATATGCTCCAAAGCCATAGTAACAAAAACAGCAATGGTATTGGCATAAAAACAGACACATAGACCAATGAAATAAAATAGAGGATCCAGAAATAAACCCACGCATCTACAGCCATCTGATTCTTGACAAAGTTGCCAAAAACACACATTGGAGAAAAGATAGCCTCTTCAACAAATGGTCCTGGAAAAACTGGATATCCACATGTAAAAGACTAAACTAGATTCCTATTTCTTCCCTTGTACACCAGTCAACTTGAAATGGACCAAAGACTTTAACATAAGACCTGAAACTTTAAAACCACTAGGTGAAAACATTGGGAAAATACTTCGAGATATAGGCACAGACAACAACTTCATGTTAGGAATCCAACAGCTCAGGAAATAAGCAACAAATTGACAAATGGGATTACATAAAATTTAAAAATTTCTGCATTGTATAGGAGACAATCAACAGAATGAAGAGACGACTTACAGAAGGGGAAAAAGTCCTTGCCAGATATTCATCTGACACAGGATTGATATCCAGAATACATCAAGAACTAAAAAAAAGTTATCAACAAAATGATTTAATCAATAAATAGGTAAATGATCTGAACAGACACTTTTCAAAAGAAGTACAAATGACCAATACATGTATGAAAAAATGCTGAGCATCTTTAGCCATCAGGGAAATGCAAATCAAAACTACATTGAGATTCTACCTCACCTGAGTCAGAATGGCTATTATTAAAAAAAAAAAAAAAAAAAAAGTACCAAGTACTGGCATATGAATGGAGAAAAAAAGAACCCTTGACACTGTTGGTGGGAATGTTAATTAGTATAGCTATTATGGAAAAAGAGTATGGAGTTTCCTCAGAAACTAAAAATAGTATTACCATATGATTCAGTGATCTCACTCCTAAGAAAATAAAGTATATAACCTGAGTTGATCATGTCATCATACAAAATAGATATTTGCAAACTCTTTACTGTGACACTATTTACAACAGCCAAGTAATAGGATCAGCCTAGGTATCCAATAACAGATGAATAGATTAAAGAAATATGATATATATATACAATGAAGTATTATTTGGGCCATAAAGAATGACATACTGCCATTTTTAGGAAAATGAATGGAATTGGAGGACATCATGTTGAATGAAACAAATCAGACACAAAATGACAAGTATTATATGTTTTCTCTTATGTAGGGGAAACTGGGCGGGGCGCGGGGGAGATGACCTGAAAGTAAAAAAGAGATGCTTAGGGCCTGGGAAAGAGTCTGAGGTAGGGAAGAGAAGACTCTCTTCATTTTCCTTTAGGAGTTTTATGGTATCAGATTAATGTGTAGTCTATAATAAACTTTGAGCTGATTTTTAATGATGTATATAGGGTCTGATTTTATTCTTTTGTATGTGGATATCCAGTTCCTTCAACACCATTCATTGAAGAGACTATCCTTTAACCACTGCATGAAACCTTATAAAAGGCCAGTTGACCATTTATAGATTGGTTTATTTCTATGTTCTGTATTTTGTTTCATTGATCTATATATCTGGCTTTATGTCAGTAGCATATTATTTTAATTAAGGTCCTTATCTAAGACACTTTGGAATTGGAAAAAATACTGAAATGAAACCTAACCCTTAAATTAATGCAGTCTACTTAATAAGCTTATAAAAGCTACCTTATAATATTTCTGTATTTGTTTCATCTAATTATACACATTACAATCTATATGCTTATTGAGAGAAAGGAATGAGATCATGTTTCATACTATTTTGACAGGTATTTATTTACCTTATTATTATTTTGACTTCTGTTTGTGGGCCACTTGTATATATATCATGTTCAAAAGACCTCCTTTTCATTAAAATGTTCTGTTTTTAATCTAGATAGAATTACTCTTGCTTGATTTTGTTCAGTGTGAGAACCATAAGGTTCTTCGGGGTGCCAATTTTTTCTTTTTTCAGATGTGACAGCGAGTTAGAGATGCACATGAGCCCACTGGGGACTGTGGTCACAAGAGGTGACACTGAGGAAAATGCAAGGAAATGGAGACGGTTAGAATAATAGAAAGGCTAAATGACCACAGAACTGGACCTTTCATTGAGATGCACTGATTTACAAATTAATGAGACTGTATGGAGCTTTCACTTAAGATCCTTATCTACTCATTTATTATGCTTTCTAGTGTGGAAGTCAATAAACATTTATACCAGCTTTACACCGGAAATTTTGTTAGGCACTAGGAATACAATGACGATTAAGATAAGAACTCTGACCACAAACAGTGTATACTCTATTGAGGAAGACAAATGTATTTGAAAAATATGTTACAAGATAACACAGTAAATGCAATAATAAGAGGATGAACCAGGTGCTACATGAACATAAACCTTCAGAATCATACCTACTTAACAAGAAAAATGCATAGATGCAAAGTACTTACATTACATGTAGTTTTTAAAATGAATTAAAAAATGTACTCAACTATTCCATCTATGGAAGATCTAAAATCTAGTTTAAAAAAAGTTATATATATATATATATATATATATATATATATTATACACACATTATATATATATAAATGTTAGCCATATAAAACTAAAGTATGAGTTATATAAAACAGAGCAAATCCTTTTCTTCCTTCCTTTTTCTTTTTGGATTTGGGGCAGGCTGTGTGCTATGTTCTGCTGTGCTCTCTGCTGACTCTAACTGTAACTCACAGGGATTCTGAGCAGACTTGAAAGCAGCCTTGTTCACTGCATCAGCTGTGGGCCAGAAAGGAAGCAGACAGAATCCTTATCATTTGGAATTCCCTCACAACTCAGGTCTGATCCAATTGGGTCAGCCTTCACATACAGTTTGACTTATCTCTTTGAACAGACATTTCTTTATATGCCAGAGTGAATTCTAAAAATAAGGTCAATTTTTATGGCTTGTAACTTGTGTTCTGAACAAACTTCTGGAGAGATCTGATGTGACATAAATTCATTAAATCCTCTAGGCCTGAAATGTATATAATTAGTTTATGCTTATGAGATGTTAGAAAACTGAGCTGGCAAAAATATTCAAGTAAATAAATATCCACCATAATTGATTTCCCTACAAAGACCAATATCCCAATCTTATATGTAAAAGCCTCATTGTAAGTAGAGACATAGATGTGATAATATTTTATGGCGGGCCTGTAGGCAAAAACAGCTCAATATAACAGACCCATCATCTGCAAATCAGGCAAATAGCACTGGACCAAGAGCACGTAAAAAGGGATTTGGAATATGTGTTAGTTAGCTTTTTGTCATTTGTGACAAAAATACCTGACAAGAACAATTTAGAGGAGGGTAATTTTATCTTGGTTCCTGGTTTCAGAGATTTAGTCCATGGTGGGCCAACTCCATTGCTGTGGACTCAAGTAAGTATCAAGGCAGAAAGGCGGAGGGAAGCTGTTCAGAACATGACAGCAGGGAAACACAAAGAGAGAAAGGGGAAGGGGAAAAGAACTATAGGAAACAGGACCCGTCCAAGGCACGACCCCTGTGACCCACCTCCTCCAGCCATGTCCCACCTGCCTACAGTTACCACTCAGGACATTCAAACTAGGATGGACTGATTGATTTATAGCACTCATAAACCAATTAGTTCACCTCTGAATATTCCTGCATAAACACCTAGGGGACACCTCATATTCAAGCCATAACAGAACATTTAAAAAAAAAAGTTAAATTAATTTTAAAATGAAACATTTCTAGGAAACTTTTAAGGAAGCATTTTTTTAAATAGAGTCATTGTGTTAGCACTTGCTTTTTATTAAACCCAATATATATATTTAAGATTTCATCATAGCCACTACAGTGATAAAGCATAGAAACTTTTTTTTATATTTTTTTTAAAGGCAGAGGAAATAGGAAGAGAAGGTAACAGGTGAGGCTAACAGGATACCTGTGGGCAGGTTAGAGGTGAGACTATAAGTAGAATCTTTGAAAATGAAAGACAGAAGGAACTACTGTAGACGGTTCCTTTCCTTTTTGGGGATTCCAGATGAACTAAGGATATCAGAACATGATAGCAGATCATGTTCTGAACCAGTTTGTAGATCATGCACCAGAGCTTCACTCAGATAAATTCTGTTTGAGCTTTTGCTTGGTATTCTGTGATTTTTAGACTTTTAAAATGTGCAAATCCAAGAATTCACCTTGAATTTTTTTGTAGAAGTAACAAATAGGAAAATCTGGAGTCTTTGCCACTAATAAACCCTTAAAATATTTTCTGAAAACTTTTTTTTCAATTCCATGCCAAAGAACTTGGGTACCAGTTATTGAGTTTAGAGACCATGAAATGGCTCCTTAGCCACAGATAATTATATGGAAAAATTTTTAAATGGTCTTTATTTTAAAAGCTGTATTAAGGAGGTTACTTCAGAGGAGAGACTCTGCTGATGTTGAGGTGCTATCTATGCAAAGGACTGGGGTAATGATGCTCCAGGAAGATGGGGTGGGTACTGTAAGGTGGAAATGATGCTTGGTATATCTGAGGCTGACTTGGTGTAAGACACAGGGAAAGACCTATGAGGGCCATGCTGTGTAGGATCCTGTAGAACTTGGTCAAGAGCTGGATTCATTTCAAAGTATGGTGGGAAGTCTTTGCTGAATTCCAACAGTAGTAATAACGACTGAAAATCTCACATGGCTGCTATGGGGAGAAGAGAGGACAGTGCAGCAGGGGTGGAAATCAGGAGGTTGTTTTGGGAGCTAATCCAGTTGTCACCTGAGTACATGATGGCAGCTTCAATTACTGGTATGCTAAGGAAGAGGGTGAGAAGTTGATACGTTCCAGATGCCAGAAACAACATTGCAGGATAGGCTTTTCATGTTTTAAACTACAGTGGAAGAAATAAAGTTATGTTTGTCTATATATTTTCCATGCACAAATATTTTAAACTCTGCAATACTGTTATTTGATCTACCATAAGAAAATTATATTTAAAAAATCATTAGTAAGCTACTTCCCTGCAGAGCTTCATTGAAGAATTTCTTTGTCCTCATGTTCTGGTCAAATAATAATTTGCAGTATATATTTAAATATCCCACAGAAATACATGTATACAAATATAGTATGCATAACTGTGTCTATGTATATATGTATGCATACTGTTATGGTTTGGATATGAGGTATCCCCCCAATAAGCTCATGTGATAGATGATGCAGGAATGCTTAGAGCTAAAATGATTAGATTATGAGAGCAGTAACATCATCAATGGATTAATCCCATTAGATGAATTATTTAATTTGAAAGGGCAGTACTAGGTGGTAACTATAGTCAGGTGGGTGTGGCTAGAGGAAATAGATCACTGGAGGTATGCCTTTGGGGTCTATATTTTGTCCTCCTTCCTCTCTCACTCTGCTTCCTGGTCAGCATGAGGGGAGATACTTTCCTCTGCCAAACCCTTCTGCCATGATGTTCTGCCTCATCTCAGGCCTAAAGCAATGGAATCGGCTGACTATGAACTGAACCTCAGAAATGATGAGAATTCAAACAAACCTTTCCTTCTCTAAGTTGTTCTTGTTGGATATTTTGGTCACAGTGATGAAAAACTAACACAATGATATTACTACATTTTTCAATTCCACTTGCTTTTTAAAACAAAGTTTCCTTGAAAATTCTTAGCTTCCAAAAACAAGACTCACACTAATTGTAAGCATATGCCAAAAATGAATACACAAGCAAACAACAAGAAGGCTAGTATGCTGCTTTCCAAAGCACCACAGCCGTTGTCTGTTGTAGAAAAAGGTCTTTTTGATTGTTTTGGCTCTTTGCTCTTCATTCAGGAATTGATTACTACTGGATTTTTCCTAGAGTTCTGCTCACAATGGATTTAAATGACTCAAGCTTTGGCACCCCCTCACTGAAGTATTTGCTGTAGTGAATTCTAAATTTCTCTTAGAGAGACTACAACTGTCTCTGAATGAAACTGCCTGTTGGAGTAATTACCGAGCACATGGTACGACTAGAATCCTTAACATTCATTAAAACGTAGTGCAGGTGGGTAGAAAAGAGTAAAAGGGAAAAAAAAAAAAATCACAAGAAATGATCAGGTTTAAGTAAATCACCTCACTGTGGAAGAAAGATCTGACAGATGCACTCAGAAGGAATCAGCCCCCAAGTTCAGTTGCAGTGTTTCCACGTGTCACTTCTCATTCATCTCACACAGAATGAAGCATTGATCTGTCTTTCCTCATATACTTATAGAAAAGGCCAGTTTTCTTATTTTAAAATGCTTTCTGCCACCATGAGAATGTGATTAAATTGCTAACAACTTTCGAAATGAAAAGGAATTTTTTTTTTCTTTCAAGGGAAAACCAGTGGTCATAAAGTGACTGTGAGGCAGCATTTTCACAAGAACCCAAACACATCACGGTCATAGGAGACTGGAACTCGGCAACAAGTTATTGAGCAGATAGGCCGATTTCATGGAACATTTAGCTGATAGAAAGTCTTTTGTAGAACACTGACACAATATTCCATTCATATAAAATAATCAGATGCACAGCTCTCCTCCAGAGTGTGAAATGGCAATGTTTATCATTGTCTAAATATTGATGGAGCAAATGAAAATATGATGTGAAGCTTACATCTGACTATTTGTGAATTCATTAAAACATCAAAATTATTTAAATAATTTTGTAAAAGTACCAAAGACTGTGGGGTTTTTGTTTCTCAATATTCTACCTTTATTTCATCTTAAAAAGGCACATGTAGTTGGCCCGGTGTTGCACACCTGTAATCCCAGTAACTCCAGAGGCTGAGGCAGGAGCATCATGAGTTCAAGGCCAGCCTCAGCAGTTCAATGAGACCCTCAACAACTTAGCCAGACTTTGTCTCAAAATAAAAAATAACAAGGGCTGTGGATGTAGCTCAGTGCTAAAATAACACTAGGCTCAATCCCCAGTACAAAAAAAAAAAAAAAAAAAAAAAGGCACATCTTTTTTCAGCTCAAAAAGCTTTTTTTTTATATTTTTATTTAATTATCCCAATTCAACTTTTTTTAAATATGAATTTTAGGCACTTATCAAAATACAAATATTTATTTCGTTCCATAGCAAGTCTTTTAAAATCTATTAATCCATTAATTCCTTTAACAAAACTTACAGAAGAAAAGCAAGAGCAGACCTAGGCCATGCTGGTAGCCACTATAATTTTGGACACAATAATTGTCTCTATAAGAAGTATATTTAAAAATATTTTGTTTGTATACTACTGTAAGAATTAACTTTGACAAATTGGTATGTCTAATACATTTACTATTTTAACATGATACTAAAATTATAATTCAAAATTTTATCTATGTTACATGACAGACCTATTTTTGCCACTGCTTAAACTATTTGATCCAAAGACTCAAATGTATTATTTTGTAGATAGACGTCCCCATTATATCTGATACTACTGGCCATTAACTCAATGTTTTTTTCTTCTTTTTCCCAAATACTTAGGTGAAGCACATTTCCTAGCAATTAGGTGTGGTCACATGACTGAGTTTGGCCAAACAGCATGTGAATGGAAGCAATGAGGTACAATACACTTCCAGGTTGGGCTCCTACACAATGGCCACAGGCCTCTCCTTGGTCTCTGCCCTTCCTCCAGCAGGATGCAGACAATGATGAAACAAAGCCTCTGATGGAGAAACTTGGATCCCTGGTGGACTATGAGGAAGACAAAGAACCTTCCAACCTAAGCACCCAGCCAGCACTATGGAGCAAGCAGAAAGCAAGGCTATGACACATTTCTAGATCTATTTGTTACAGCAATTAGCTAATCCTAACTAATGTACTTGGTCTGAGGAAAAGTCTAATGAGATTTCTTTTTTAAAAAGGATGAGACTAATAGAAATAACAGGATTAAATGAAACACATTAAAGTAAATGTCCCTGATTTATTGCCTGCACAGCATATCCTGACAGCAACTAGAGCAGCCCGTGGGTGTAGGAGTGGGAGACTTGAGATGGCAAACTGGAGGAAAGAGCATTTCCTGCAGCTCTTCCCAATGCAATAGTGATCCACTTTATGCTTTGAATACAGCCCTTGCTGCTCTGTCACTTCAACTCAGTTTTAAGATGGACATGTTTCTATCTTCCTCTTTCTCTCCCCCTCCCTAATCTCAACCTATCCTAATCTGTACCTCCCTAATCTCAGGGGAAACAGGACCTTTCTTCCCCATCCTAAGTGGAGTTATCTGTCTTGGGAGCACACACCCACCATAGGAATGAAGTAATTCAGATTTCAGGGTTGGCACAGAAGATCGAAGAAACAACTATTTCCCAAATTAACAAGTGAATTTCAACTGCAGATAGAGAACACCTGGAAGGTAGACTTGGAATCACATCTTTAAGAACCCCCTGGTCCCCCTGTTGGGGAGAATCACAGACTCCGGGACAGGAGTCCACAGTGTTTCTCCTTTGCTAGCAAAGCAATAAAGCTTCTTTTTTCTTTTTCTCAGCATCTTGTCTTCATCATTGGATTAGCATCAAGGACAAGGACTGAGCTTTGGAAAACACTACTGTCCCCTCTTCACGTCCCTCTGCTTTTCCAGTCTGGCTGAAGCAAAGATGGTGCTGCCTAGCACAGAACCCTTGGCCTTCAGGCCAAGGTAGGAATTGAATTTGTAATCACTTTTAGAGGATCTCAGGACAGTTTGTTTTCCAAGGACAATATAGGAAGCTCTCACTTTCCTGAGGTGTAGAAAATAAAAGCCTTTACAGGTGGTCAACTTCCTGTTTAGCCTGGCCTTCTTTATCTGCCCTCATGGTGGTCACTTTTCCTTAAAGGAATAGATGACCTCAATTTGTTTCACCTTAATCTGTTCTTTAACACTCTTCCTTCTACCAAAACTTTGTTTCATGAAAAATCTCCCCTTTGTCTCACAGTACCAGAGCATCCTTCCTTCTCTTACTTTTTGACTAGGAACATACTCTTTTTTCCTATGCAAAATTAACAGCCACATACACACATAAGAAACAACAAGAAAATAGTAACACCACCTTAAAACCCATTTTATAAATCTGCTCTCTCAGGGCTACAGCTCAACTTTTTTTTTTTTCCCACCTCTTTAATTCCTCATTTGTGGATTATCTACTCACTCTTTTGATCCTTAGTGACTCAGTAACAACTACCAGTGGCAGTTTGTTAAATATTATTTTGTTTCAAATCTAGTGGTATGTATAGTTTTGGAGGCACAAATATGGAAAAGGACTTTTGAGTACTTTGCAGAACTGGGAAGAATGACAGAGATGGAAATAATAACACCCCATGATAAATTTTCAGTAGTCTAAAATTTACAGTTGTCTAGATACATTTAAAAGGCTAGGGTTGCTGGGTGCAGTACATGTCTGTAATCCCAGACACTTAGAAGGCTAGAAGGCTGAGATATGAGACTGAGCCAAGAAGATCACAAGTTCAAAGCCAGCCACGGCAACTTAACAAGGCCCCAAGCAACTTAGAAAGACCCTCTCTCAAAATACAAAATAAAAAGGGCTGGGAATGTGGCTCAGTGGTTAAGCACCCTTGGATTCAATCCCTGGTTTAAAAAAAAACAAAAAAAGTTATAGTTGCCTCTTATCACCCAAAGACAAAATTAATACTATTTTTTGGTACTGAAGAAAAAAGCTTCACAGAATCATTTGAATTGAACAGGCATAGTCTTTTGAAAAGTAGACAGGGGAAATTGGATATTTAGGCAGGAGCAGCAGAATTAACAGAGGCAGTGGTAACAGGAGAAAGACATGGTGTCTAGAGAAACAAGCAACATGAATCTGCCAGTTAGAAATGAGGGAAAGGCAATGGAGTAGGTGGAGGGAGTGCAGACAGTCCAGAGAGAGCTGCTTTGAGCCCTGTCTTGAAGGGTCTTATATATTTTTTTTTTAATTCAAAGTTGTTGTATATATAACAATAGCATGCATTACAATTCATAGTACATATATAGAGCATCTTTTTACATAACACTGTTTGTATACAAAGTATATTCATACATTCATGTCTTCAATAATGCATTTAGGATACTGATATCCATTTCATTCTACCATCTTCTGCTCCCCCCCCCCCCTTCATACCCCCTTGTCTTTAATGAGAGTTTTATACTATAGGAAATTTTTAAGTAGGAAAGAGAAATGATCTTGTTAGGTCAGTCAGCCATGCACAGGTGGGTAGGGGAAGGACAATAAAGGGCAGCAACTTGCAGGGAGTCCATAGGTCACAGGACTGAAGATAATAGAGAACTTTATCAAAGCAGGCCAGAACAAAAACCGTTACCAGGCAACTCTAAAACCAGCTTGGGAGGAAGGAAGCTAAGCCACAGCATTCTCTGCTCCAGAGATTTTCAAAACAAAATTGGTAGGTAAGTGGATTTTATTCAAAGGCATCTTTGGGGAAAGATGGAAAATAACTTCATTGTTTCAAAGGTTCCTTCTCCAAATGCCCTGGAGGAAGAGAGCATTTAAAGGGGGAAGGGCTGACTGAAGACAAAAGGCGGGCTTTGAACAGGCTTCACTTCCAGGAATTTTACAGGTTTTAACTCCTTCCTTATTAAGTCAGATGAAGCAAAACTCCCAGGGCCAGCATCTCTCTACACCTTCCAATTTCAGAAGTGGGGAAGCTTCCAAATTCAGTCTACCTCAAAGCCCAAAAACCTTTCAAAACCTCAACTGTATAAGGACCATGTTGACCTCCACCCCCCCAGGCGACCTTGTAAGCCTTCCTAGAACCTCTGTATTCTCCCTCTTTTTATAAACTTCTGCCTGCTACTGCATACAACTCTTATGAAATTCTTCCTTCAAAATTGCAAGAACTGGCTAGGCGCAGTGGCGCATGCCTGTAATCCCAGCACTTGGGAGGCTGAGGCAGGAGGATTGCAAGTTCAAAGCCAGCCTCAGCAATGGCGAGGCACTTAGCAACTCAGTGAGACCCTGTCTCTAATAAAATACAAAAAAGGGCTGGCGATGTGGCCCAGTGGTTGAGTGCCCCTGAGTTCAATCCCTGGTACCACAAAAAAACAAAAAACAACAACAAAAAAGATTGCAAGAACTGGCAACTGAGAACTTCCGCAGTCCCTTTGGCCCTGTAAGCAGGTCTCACTGTGCTACACAATGTGATATACTCAGAATTATATACTGGCAAAATGGCCATATTACCAAACGTGTTATATAGATTTAATGAGATTCCTATTAAAATCCCAATGACATTCTTCATAGAACTAGCAAAAGCAATCATATAATACCTTTATTTTATTTATTTAGTTTTATGTGGTGCTAAGAATCGAACCCAGGGCCTCACACATGCTAGATAAGCGCTCCACCACTGAGCTACAACCCCAGTCCCTCCTTGGTCTTTATTTACCCTTCCTGACTTACCAGGTCCTTCTCTGTAGTAACATCCTTGGATCAAGTTAGGCATGGTTCCTCCTTCCATACCTTGATTTTTCTGTTTCTCTCCTCCCTTTCACCAATGTGACTGTGGAGGTCCCCGAGGCTTTTTCTGTTTTTGCCATTATTTTCTTCCCATGGACCCTTTATTTCCAACACTTCACATACTGAATATGTACATGAGTCCTGAGTCCATAATTCTAGTCCTGACCATTACTCTTAGCTCCAAATCTTTTTTCCACTAAATTTCTACTCATCACTACATGGTGAAGATGTAAATCCATGTCAGCAATGTGAATTTCCAGTTTTCTTTTGCTTTAGAATTGACTGCCTAATCCATTCTGCATACCTTTGCCAGGGTAATCAAGCTTCATAAATCAAATCTGATCATATTGTTTGCTTGTTCAGAAACCTGGTTGCCTACAAACAACCTGTCTAACAAAAAGTACAAACTCCTCATTTTGGCTTTTTAGCTCTTCCATGATCTTATTCTAGCTCTTCCATGATCTTATTTTTTTTTTTTTTTCCCCTTCCTGGCTCAGATCGTTTTCCTACTCTACAAAACCTACAAGCAACATGGCCTTGCTCTTTCTTTCAGTGCATGTTACAATTTCCTGCCTCTATACAATTCTCCATTTGATTTTACATGCTTTGTAGAACTGAGGCTGAAATGCGAACAGGGTAGAGATCAAAATGCCTTTTCAGGACAAGGTGAAAAGATCACTGCCTGCTTCACCACTCAATTCTTTTATCTCTTGTGAAAATGTGATGAATTTGAAGAGAAACATATATTTCAGTGAGACTCTATGTGCTAAGCAGGCATTATGCTGAGGTAGATCATGACCCTTGAAAAAAATTACTTCTTTGTTTATTTGGGGGGCATTTGTTCTTTGTCAGTAGTAGAAGCCTGAGGAGCAAAAGGGGTCAAGCCAATCACAGTGCTGCAGAGAAAATTACCACTTACTTCCCCAGGATGGAGCCAGGGCCACAGGACAGTAGCTAGATCATCTGTTTGCAAAATTCTTCATATCTTACTCTCACCCAGTGAAAACGGGTTTTAATTACCATAGGACTCTGTTGAGATGTGATCGTCAACTTGTGATCTCATGTGTGCTAAATTTTGTAGAAATGCTATCTCTGGCATTCTCTGTATTGAAATGATGAGTTGGGTCAGGCACAGTGGCACACACCTGTAATCCCAGCAACATGGGAGGCTGAGGCAGGAGGATCTGAAGTTCAAAGCCCTAAGCAACTTTGTAAGACCCTGTCTCAAAATAAAAAAAATAAAAAAGGGTGGGAGATGTGGCTCAATGGTTAAGTGTCCCTGCGTTCAATGCCTGGTAACAAAAACAAAAAGAAATGCTGAGTTGGTTCCAGGCATGCATATAAACACACACAGAAACACACTTGCACACCTCCCGCTAAGCCCATCTATTTCAGGAACAGGAATATTCCTCACAAAAGGCTTTATTTTTGCAGGAACATGTGTTGGGCTAAGGATGGAATACAAACTTTGCACCTGAAGTGCTCCTCAAGCTGCTGTTTCTATTTCCAAATTTGTCTAGGATGGTCACTTTGCTCTTCATCTGTTATCTTTGTTCGCTTGTGATTCCTTTTAATCTTGGAAAGTGCTAACTTCTGTCCCATGGGGCAAGGAGAGAGTAAACAAGACCTTTATGGGATTCTAGATGGCCTCAAACAGTTTCAGAACATCAACCAAGGTACAGAAAGGACTCTGAATCAGCCTGGTGGTTGGGTTTTCATGACCTGGCAATGGTAAGATATATATGTCTATATGAATGATCAGGGGACATGGCAATTATCAATGAAAGAGCACTTTGTGAAAGGTCAGAGTAAGGAAGCAAATAAGCTGTACTGTGATGTTTTAAATGGCTTTTTGAGGCTGTTAGTTTACCCAAAGGTGTAGGATCCTGGCAACCATATATATACCATCTGGCTATTTCAAAGGTCATAACCTATTTCGCAAAAAATTCAGGTAACTAAAAATTGACATAAAACCACTGTAGAAACCTAGCCCTGGTGGGCAAACAAATTGGCAAGTCCTGCTTGTGTCAACAACAATAGGGAAATTTAGTCTTTATGTAAACAGACACAAAGCAAAATAAACTTCATTCCCTTATTAAGTTTCTCAGCTTCAGTAATTTTGCTATTAAAACAAAAATGTTCTAATACAAGTTACTTTAGGAAGCATATGATAGTCTTTCCTTTATTTCTATTAATTTTGACCCTTTCTCCAAATTGAGACAAAGCTGCTGCTATTGACTTCCAAATTTTTTCTGAATCAAAACATCTAGCAAGATTTGACTATGAGGGTCTTGTACAATATTGTACAATAATCTTGTACAATCTTTTACAATCTTGTACAAAAGCTTCCCTTTTTAAGTGACTTATACTCATGACTAGTAAAAAAAATGAATTCTATTATAATGTGTAGACCATCTTTTTTTTCTTTTCTTTTTTTTTTTTTTTTTAATTCAAAGCATTAGAAAAAAATGCTTGTCAGCACCAAATGTTTTTTTTTTCCTACATCTATTTGGCCAAACTGTTTAAAGACAAGATTTTAATAGCAATAGCCTCCTAATAAGAGTTAGAACCTTTGGCAGCCGGTGATGCCCACCTTTGCCTACAGAATTTCAGCCCAAACAATCTGCTCAGAATTGCTGAAAAATCAATAGAATGTGCTTATGACTCAGCTGGTTAAGTAGGAGGGCTGTTATTGTTATTTTAACTCCTGTCAGCACATGTGGGCAATTCTCTTTTTTCTGGTCTCTATTTAGCCAGGAGAGATCCCTCTTTAAAACTTCACCTGCAATAGGTTCTTGATCATAACAGCAGAATAGTTTGGGGCCTGGGTAGACTGCCCTGCCAGCTGATAGTACAGAGAGAAGAGGTTTTCATAAAAGCATATCTGATATCCTAATTTACCAGTAGAACTGAATTTTAGAATGATTAATCTGCCTTTAACATGCTTTAGAATGCTTAATCTGCCATGGACCAGAGCTCAGTGCTGATGAAGTGTTCATCAGTATGAGCCAAGGTGAGGATGAATCAGAGGGGTGATGAAAATGCCAGGCTTTCATTCTCTTTCCCTTAGCTGATATTGTGGGTATTGTGGTCCTACTGCTTCTTTTTCTCTTGCCAAGTGTTCTCAACAATATAAACAGTCATTAAGTGCTGCTCCTAAGAATACTGAAAACAAAATAAACAAAAAGCTAGCCTATTTTACAAATCAATTGTTTTAAAGGGTAGACTTCATTCATCTCCAAATGATGAAAATAAATCTATTCTGAAGATAAAGTAAAATCTACACAATGTTGGGTTGTGGCAAATCTTAGTATTATTAGCTAATTAAAAGACTGCAAGATATAATACAACTTTCATATTTTTTGTTCTTCAAATGATTTTGTTTCATGTCCATCTAGCTACTTTCTTTTTAATTTGTCTATGTGAATTTCTTTCTTTTTTTTTAGTGTAAGTTACAATTCAAGATTATAAATCAGCAACATAAAGCTTTTATTTCTTTCTTTTTCTTTTCTTTCTTTTGTGTGTGTGTGTGTGTGTGTGTGTGTGTGTGTGTGTGTATGTGTGTGATTGAACTCAGAGGCACTTAACCACCAAGCCACATCCCTTTTTATGTTTTATTTTGAGACAGAATCTGCCAAGTTACTGAAGCTGGCTTTGAACTTTCAATCCTCCTGCCTCAGCTTCCAAATTGCTGGGATTACAGGTGTGTGCCAACACACCCAATAAAGCCTTTCATGATGCTATAAAATCCTCAATCAAAAACGATGAAGTGCTTTGGCATTCCAGAAGTGAGGAATGGCTCTGTTAAGACAAAGTAAGGGAATCCTTAGAAGGGCAACACACATACTGATGTGCATTAAGGGTACTATCTGTGCAAAGCATCTACCTTTACCTCTGCACAGTAATCCTTGCATACTTAGTCATCCCTTCAACGAGTGAGGATCCACCAGGATGGATGATGGCTCGAGATGCTGGTGACCCAGTTCAGAACATGACATGGTTCCTGCCTTCAGCAGGAAGAGATGATATTGAGATGATGCCTGGGAAGTAGAACAGGCCAGATTATATAGCCTTGTTGGCCACAGTGGCTTTATTCTACTACAGGTAGCCATTGGTGAATTTTGAATAGGAATATCATATCAATTGATTAATATTTTTTAAAAAGATCATTCTTACTTCTATAGGGACAATAGACTACAGAAGAGTAAGAATGGGTGCAGGGGATGCTATTATAGTATTAAAAGTGAGAGACAATGGGTTTGAATGATATAGGTAGAGATGATGAAACATGATCTTGAGAGGTATGAGCTTGGTACTGTAATGATTTACTATGATACTTGAAGAGGTTAAATAATATGCTTCTAATAGGTTGTTGAAGCTGGTGAAAAATCATTTTTCAGAACCATTAACCACTGCACTATAATATTTAAAAGGCATTTTAATGTGAAAAAAATGGTGATTCTATGAGTTACCAGACTCAAACTTCAGAGACATAGATCATCCTTTATATTTAGAATTACATGTGTTATATTGGAAATATTCAATTCTGAATTCTGAATTTGGCGCAATATGGTAATTAGCAGTATTAGCAACTGAGGGCAAAGGACTTCATTTACCAAGCATTTTCACTCCTATTACCCCATTCAGTTTAATGTAACTGCCACAGTTAGGTGATATCAAAGATAATCGTGCATAACAATGTTAAGATAATTGCAAAATAAAAATATCTACTTAAGGGCTGGGTTGGTGGCTCAGCGGTAGAGCGCTCGCCTAGCATGTGCGCAGCCTGGGTTCGATCCCCAGCACCACGTAAAAAAAATAAAGGCATTGTGTACAACTAAAGGAAATAAATAAATGTTTAAAAAATATCTACTTAAGAGGTTACATTTGCAATATCACTGAATGAACCTTTATGTTTCCCATTAGCCTATTTTCTCATTTTAGCTAGATATTGTGTCTTCCTTGCTTTTTAAACATCAGCCCCAATGTGCATGAAAGGATCTCAATAAATACTGGTAGAATAAATTAACTTTCCATTTACATGTCAACAGATTTTACAATAAGTGTAATGTTAGGGAAAAAAATTGAAAAAGACTTTTTTTTAAAACTTCTCCCATGATTTTTAAAGAGAATAAAAGCAATTGACATGAGCCCCCCCAAAAGTATTTTTATTTTAAACATCTTAAATTTCAAAGGTAATATATACGCTATGGAAATAGTCAGTATTTCATCTCTTGGGAAATAAAACAGATTTCAATTATTATGTTATGGAAAAACAGTGAAAATCATAGATCCCATTAGATTAGTAAGATCTTTATACGACAATTAAAAAAAACCAAACATGTTTCTAGTTAGGAAAAAAAATAAAAAAGAATTGGCATGATACCATAGATGAAGAACTTTGGATTCCTCATACATAAACCCCAAACAGGTCTTGCAAGTCAAGCTTACACCATTTCAGTGTTGAATTTTTACAATGCTACAAATTATTTAGAAATAATAATACCAAGCATCAGAAGATTAAAATATTGAAATGAGTCAACTGTGTAATACTAAGAATGAGTGAGTTAGACCTTCATGTATCAATATGGGTAGATCTAAATATAATGGGGATGAAGGCAAGCTGGAGAAGAACATCTACAGCTTGGTGCCATTTACAGGTACTCTTAGGACATAAATAACTGTAAGACATTTGGTTCGTACACAAGTCACAGAAATATTAAAACATACTCAGGAAAGTTTCAGTATCTTTAATACTGTGAAACCTCTTAGAAAGACGGGAAGGAAGAGAAAAGAAATTAAGGAGCTGGGCGTGGTAGCACACACCTGTAATCCTAGGGACTTGGAAGGCTGAGGCAGGAGTTTAAGGCCAGCATAGGTAATTTAGCAAAGCTCTAGCTATTCAGTTAGCATTTGTTTAATTCAGGTGGCAGATATTTATTATAATTTTAATATGTTGCTTTGAAAATTTTACAAAATTTCTTTGTTTAAAAAAAAGCAATAAAGAAACAATAAACAAAAAAGCATTTCTGTAGCCAATTTAAGATTGTATATTGAGTGCTTCTAATAAAGACAAATTAAAATACATTTCTGGAATAAAAAATCATTCATTTGTAATATTTTTGTAATTTTATTCTGCTTTTATCATAAGGATTTAGAGTTTAAAGAAAAATGAAAAATACAGTGTTTGCTAATAAAATGACCTTAAATGTTCCTTTATTTGCTCATAAAATAATTGTCTATGTGACAAGTACAAATATAAGTATTTGCATTTACTGCCTTTCAGCACATGCTCTCTAGTTTTTTTCTTCCATAAATTCAGATAGAACTTCATGCTAATGCATAAAATGGGCATGATCCCTGTAACTACCTCATAGGACTGTAGGAAGGAATAAATGAATTAAGTTATGTAAAGAAAGTATGTAGGAACATGCCTGGTGTGTAGTAGGTGCTGAGGTGCGATTGGTCTAGTGAACCATAGCAAAGATTTTTTCATTCTGAATTAGTCTAAACTCTATGAAATGTTATCTTAATGATTAAGTCAATTAGCTGTAGAATTAATAACTGTATATCTCCCTTACCAAAATGAATTGATGTTTACTTAAAGATTTTTTTTTTTAAATGGTACTAGGAATTGAACCCAGGGACACTGCACCATTGAGCTACATCTGCCCCTCCCTCCCTCCCCTACTTCCTTTCTTTATTTTGAGACAGGGTCTCTATAAGTTGTTGAGAGTCTTGCTCAATTGCCCAGGCTGGCCTCCAACTTGGAGTCCTTCTGTCTTAGCCTCCCACTGAGATTACCAAGGTGTGCCATTGTGCCTGGTTTATTTAAAGAAACAAGTTAGCAAAATTGTTTTTCACAATTTTGGGTAACTCATTTTGTAGTAGAGAGAGTAAGGTCTTACCTATTCAAGGAAGTGGTAAGATAGTCAAGTTTGTTATGTTGTGTCCTCAAAAGGTTGATAATATGTTCTGGCTTCTTTCTGTTAAAAAAAAAATAATTAGAAAAAAAATTAGAAAGTTAATAATTTAATCCCTGATACACGCACAATGATTACATCCTGTAACTAAATATAAAACTCAACTTCTTCAATTCAACTTTTTACAGTGGGTAAGTGTGATACTACTACATGGATTTCATGATGGTTCTTAATAGTCCTCATATGTTGAGTATTTATAACCTGGTAGGTACTATCTCAGATGCCTGAGATAAAGCACTGAAAATACTAACTGGTCCACATTTTATCTCACCTTTAACTTAACTTCAATGATGCTTCATAAGTACTAAATACAAGGAAGAGTAAATTTCTAAATTGTTTTCAGCTAGCAAATAGCAGCAATTGTACTCTCTCCAGAGGGAATACATTTGTCTTGATAAATTTTTGTTTAATTATATCCAGTAAGCTCTAAAGGACTGGGCCGTTAGCCCAGTGTGCCTTGATGCTATCCAGCACAGGGTGGAGAGAAAAATTTCAACAACTTACTAAATTTTCTCTATTGAGCACTAAACTTATTTTGACATTCAGACTCCTAAAAGTCCTTCTGTATTAGTAGTTCTCCTTAGAAATGCCACCTAGAGCCACACAGAATATTTCTTACTGAAGTGGTACCTAGAAATAAACAGAATTAATTAGTGGGCACTAGGCTTATTTTCGGTGTCATACACCCCTCAGGTTTAATCATCGTATCAACAGGGAAGACCAGAAAGGATGAATAATAGAAGATTGATTGCAAAGCTGAGGCCCATTTTGATGTCTGGCTCTTATACAATAGAGGTATCTAAATGAATCTGTGTATTTTGAGAGCCTTTAGGCCCTGGTAGAGTGGACTGTATTGTATGCTCAAGGAAAATGTAACTCTATCGGTAAAGACACTGAGACTAAAACTGTGATAGCTACTAACTCTTCTTTGAGCCCAAGCAGGAAATGCAGACTTGGAAAGACAGATGAAGATAGCTCAGTTCTTCTCTATGACTCTTTAAAGAGTGATGTAAGCCTGGCATGGTGGCACACACCTGTAATTGCAGTGACTTGGGAAACTGAGGCAGGAAGATTGCAAGTTTGAGGCCAGCCTCAGCAATTTAGTAAGACCCTGTCTCAAAATAAAAAAATAAAAAGGGCTGGGAATGGAGCTCAGTGGTAGAGTACCTGTGGGGTTCAATCCGTAGTACCAAAACAAAACAAAACAAAACAAAACAAAACAAAACAGCTGACAAGATATTTATTTAAAAGCAACAAATGTCAACTGGGCCAGATTCTACATGAAAAGCTTTTACATGTATTGCTCATTTAGTCTGAGTGTTCACATACAATGTAGAGCAGCAAACAAGTCTATAAAGTTGGAAAGGTTTAACATTTAAATAAACATAAAGAAAATCCTGTAGGTAAGAAGACACATGGTTGAATTCTCCCTTCCCTATAATAATTTGATTTTTTTTTTTTTTTTTTTTTTTTTTTTTTTGGTACAGGGGATTGAACTCAGGGGCACTCAACCACTCAGTCACATCCGCAGCCCTAATTTGTATTTTATTTAGAGACAGAGTTGCTAAGCACCTCGCCATTGCTGAGGCTGGCTTTGAACTCGCGATCCTCCTGTCTCAGCCTCCTGAACTGCTAGGATTACAGGCATGCACCACTGGGCCTGGCAATAATTTGATAATTATTTTAGCGAGAAATGTTTGACTGCTGAAATCTTTGCACAGTTTCTTTTCCCCTTTAATCCTCAATATTTCTTGAATTTGGAACATATACATGTAAGATTGTCACAAGTTCAAATAAACAATAATTTAAGGCCATTTAAAAATATTTTAAGGATAGTGTTCATGTTGGCTCTTTCTTGCTATGATCAAATTACCTGATAAGAACAATTTAGAGGAGGAAAATTTTCGGGGGGGGGGGGGGCTCAAGGTTTCACAGGTTTAGTCCATGGTCAATCGACTCCATTACTCTGAGACTAAGGTGAGGCAGAAATGCATAGCAGAACGCCTTGGTGGAGGAAAGCTGCTCAGCTCAAGGCAGACAGGAAGCAAAGAAAGAGAGCACGTGCCAGGAGCCAGGGACAAAATATAATACCCACAGCATGCCCCCAGTGACCTCCTTCCTCCAGCCACACCACGAACTCTACCACCCAGTACAGTAGTCCTTTCAAATTATTAATCTATCAGCTCACGAACCTGTAATCTCAATGACTTGGGAGGCTGAGACTGAAGGATTATAAGTTTGAGGCAAGATTCAGCAATTTAACAGGATCCTCAGCAATTTAGTGAGAACCTATCTCAAAATATAAATAAATAAAAAG
This sequence comes from Tamias sibiricus, assembly GCA_025594165.1. Classification (NCBI taxonomy): domain Eukaryota; kingdom Metazoa; phylum Chordata; class Mammalia; order Rodentia; family Sciuridae; genus Tamias; species Tamias sibiricus. The sequence goes on from CM046660.1 coordinate 85,155,742, forward strand.
GACTGGGGATGTGGCTCTGTGGTAAAGTGCCCCTATGTTCAATCCCCAATACAAACACAAAAAAAAACAAACAAAAAAAAAAAAATCTATCAAATATATTAACCCACTGATGAGTTTACAGCTCTCATAATCTATAATCATTTCTCTTCTGAATATTCTTGCATTGCTTAACATGACCTTTTTGGAAGAAACCTCATATCTAAACCATAGCAGTTTTCATTACAAGAAAATTAAACTTTGTAGGTTGATTTTATAACAAAAATAAAACGGTAAACCAGCCCTTGTTCACATAGAGCCTTTGGATACTTAATAAATACTGAATCAAATATCATACTTTATTTTTCTTTCTTTCTTTTTTGTTTGTACCAGGGATTGAACCCAGGGGCACTTAACCACTGAGCCACATCTCCAACACCCCCCACCCCCACTTTTTTTTGTATTTTATTTAGAGACAGGGTTTCACTGAGTTGCTTAATGCCTTGCTAAATTGCTGAGGCTGGCTTTGAACTCACGATCCTCCAGTCTCAGTCTTCCAAACTGCTGGGATTACAGGCACGTGCCACCGTGCTTGGATAGTTTTTCTTTAAATTTCATATTTTCCTTAAATACTTAAAATATCATGTTTTTGTACTTTTTATTATTTTCAAGCAAGCATACATGCATATGAATAAATGTGCAATTATATGTTATAAACGTGTGTGTGTGTATGTGTGTGTGTGACCCTAGTAAAAATAAGGAAAGAAAAAGGAATTTTATAGAGTAGAGATTAGCAAAGCATGGCCCATGAGCTAAATCCTTTATACCACTGCCTATTTTTCTAAGCACAATGCTATTGGCACACAGCCCCACCCATTCATTCGGTGTTGGCTAGGGCCGTTTTGATGCTATATTGCCAGAGCTGAGTATTTGTGACAGAGATGGCATGGCTGGAAAATCTCAAAATAGTTACTATCCAGCCTTTTAGTTAAACTTTGGCTAACCTACCTGATATCAAAGAGCATGTTGTTCATTTGGGTAATATTGAAAGCAATTATTTTTTTTTAATCCTGTCTTTTAGTCTTTTCAAAAGTTAACTGATTAGTTATTCATGAATGAAAGTGATATTGCAGCTCTAAACACCTACAAGTCAATTTCACCTCAAAGGAGTTGGAAAATTGTCAGATGTAGTGGCACAAGCCTGTAATCCCAGTGACTCAGGAGGCTGAGGCAAGAGAATCCTGAGTTTGATGGGAGTTTCAGCAAATTAGTCAGACCCTATCTCTAATTTCTAAAAAATTTAAAGGGCTGGTGATGTAGCTCGGTGATAGAGTACCCCACGTTCAATCTTCAGTACCACTCCCCATAAATGCCCCCCCACACACACAAAATAGGGAAATTACTGGTTAAAGCATATGATGATTATTAAAAGTCAGCATCCATTAATCATAAAAAATTGCCCCATGTACTCCAGAATCTTGACTTTTATGGGGGTTTTGTTTGTTATAAAATGAAAATGACTATCTTTTTTTTTTTTTTTCTAAGAAAAAAAAGAAATAAATGCCTGAGAAAGAGATAAATGCCATCTGGGATTTATTTTAAAAAGCAATTTACGAACAGTTCCATAAGGTACATAAAGTTGAATAGTCATTTTAAATTAACATAATGCAGTTATTCCATATCCAAAGGACTAAATCACTTTAACATGGCTTGTGTTATGAATATTACTTGGCACAGTTTTAGTATTAGATACATCACGTAGAGTGGTCGCTACATCCCTAAAATAATATTAGCAAATATTTATAAAGCTTTCATTGTGTGTGCCAGTGTTTTGAGCACATACATATTAATTCATTTATTCCTCACTATCAGCCTCTATTATTATCCCTAGTTTACAGATGAGAATATTGGCCAAAATAAATTGTGTCCATCTCAGCAACTACCAAGTAGCCAAACCTTTTAACTATTTAGCACCTCTTAATAGATGCTGAGAACCTGTTGCAGGTCTTCAGCTCTGGTTTAAGATACTTTCAAGCTAAAGGCTTGGGGCTCCTCTGAGAAGCATTATTTCACCAATGGCAACTTTCAGTCCTCTAGAAATACTTAGTAAGCACATTTACTATTCAGTCTATTGGGCTTCTTGGACAAACTGAAATTTATTCAGCTATGGTTCTGCCCCTTTCTCCATTATTGCTCTCAGGTGACTTATGCCACTTTGCAGAAGTTCTGAGGGCTGGATATAAATATTGTAGAGAATCATGACTCTCTCACTTCCTGACAAAGCCAATTGCTAAACACATTAAAGAGCTAGCCTGCACAAGATAGAGAAGAGGATCTATATTATGCATTGGCATCAAAAAGCAAGGTGCAGCTGGGCATGGTGATGCACGCCTGTAATCCCAGCAACTCGGGAGGCAGGGGCAGGAGGATCACAAGTTGAAGGTTAGTGTGGGCAATTTAGTGAGACCCAATCTCAAAATAAGAAATAGAAAAGGCTAAGGGTGCTGTTCAGTTGTAGAGCACCTCTAGGTTCAACCCCCAGTGTCTAACACACACACACACACACACAGCAAAACGAAGAACTCAAAATAGATAAACACCTATTCAGCTATAAACAAAATCACCTTCTATCAGCAGATTGCTCAGATAAATGGATGTGCTTTGCAATGCTCTGAGGCTGCGTATGTTTGGCTCTGGGCATATTTACATGAGAGTTATGTGCCACCTAGAGCATTAAAGGGAGAATGATAAATTAGTACAGACTCTCAGAATCTCATGAAAAAAATAGTAATGCCAAGATGCACTTTTCTTAGCTCAGGTCAGAAATCGTGTTTCGTCAAATAGCTAAGTTGCCAAGATAAAATTTTCCCTAAGCCGGGCGTGGTGGCGCACGCCTGTAATCCCAGCACTTTGGGAGGCTGAGGCAGGAGGATCACGAGTTCAAAGCCAGCCTCAGCAATGGCGAGGCACTTAGTAACTCAGTGAGACCCTGTCTCTAATAAAATACAAAAAAGGGCTGGGGATGTGCCCAGTGGTCAAGTGCCTCTGAGTTCAATCCCCGGTACCCAAAAAAAAAAAAAAAAAAAAAAAAAAAAAATTTTCCCTGGATTGTTGAGCCAGAGTATACCCTTCATTTGCCTTTGAAACACATTCTAGTTATTTAATTTCATGTTTTGTATTTTTGTTTTGTTGCTTTGCTTTTTGGTACCAGGGATTAAACTCAGGGGCACTCAACCACTGAACCACATTCCCAGCCCTATTTTTGTATTTTATTTAGAGACAGGGTCTCACTGAGTTGTTTAGCAGCCTCACTTTTGCTGAGGCTGGCTTTCAACTTTCGATCCTCCTGTTTCAGCCTCTGCAGCCACTGGGAATACAAGTGTGCGCCACCCTCCCAGCCAATTTCATGTTGTGATACTTTGTCAGATAAATAAAACACTGAGTATATGAAATTACTGGAATCCCTAATCATGTTTCCAGAAGCTCGGCCTAAACTCAGAGAGGTGCTTTAGGCTATTGGGTCAGCTGTCAAACATACAACATTGTGTGTGACTTCACCCCTTCTACCTCCTCTGTGTGTGTGTGACTTCACCCCTTCTACCTCCTCTGTTCATGTAATTCAGTACACTTGTCCAGCATAACCTGATTCCAGCTACTGAGAATTGCACTGCTAATACAATTGGGAAAATATTTATTGTCATATTGGTCTTTAAGTAGAAGGGCAGCTGCCAACATAGCCATTTAGCTTAACATGCTACCAAACCATTTCTATTCCCTAATATGTTTAGAATCAGTTCATTATGTACTCATTTGTGAGTAGAAAAAAGTCCTGATGAACCAACCAATTGTTGAGGGTTGAACAGACTAGAGAATGGTCTTTCTTGGACTTACTGTCAAAATTCCCTTTGGACCCAGGGTGGTCGTGCACACCTGTAATTTCAACAACTCAGGAGGCTGAGGCAGGACAATTAATTGTAAGTTCAAAGCCAGCCTCAGCAACAGTAATGAGGAGGCCCTAAGTAATTTAGTTTCAATCTCCTGTACAGAAAACAACAACTTCCTTTTAGCAGAACATTGTTTCTCGCAAAGTAAACCTATATCAAATATACACTCGAAAGAATTAAGAACTGTTAACAAAACCTGTATTCAGCTGATTAGAGAATCTAGGTAAGGTAGACAATAAAAATCATGTCTTTTCATCTTCAAACCCAACACACCAACACTGTTGTCGAGGAGTAGCCGGCTGCTTAAGATGATTTAGCAGAAATAATCTACTTTTGTCCAAAGCACCTCAACATAATCCAAGGCAGTAAAAATAGCAAACAAATAAGTGAAACATGAAGGATCAGATTAGTTGGAAAAGTCAGGCTTATGTCTCAGCGGCCTCATATGATAAAGGTTTATGTCCTGTACACACAAATTCTGATAGGAGAAGGGAGAGTCTCAGGTCACCTCTGCTATGGGTACGTTATTCTTGTAGCCCAACTCAAGGCCCTCAGGATTAAAGAAGAAGGGAAGAAGATATTTGGAGGGTTGAACTTTGGCTCTAAATACTTTAAAGAGGAAGTGAGACACATCATTACCTCTTACTTCCCCCAGGACTCAACTTGGCTTTGCTTAAATGCAAGTGGTAGAGAAACATGGGGGATAAAAGGATATTTTATGATCAGTACATAACTCAACTGCAAGGGTGAAAGAAGCATGATGAGATTGGTACAGTAGCTACTTCAGATGCCTTCTTTGTTAAAAAGAAATTATGATGTTCAGTGACATCAGCCTTGAACTGATTTTGCTAAATTATTAACATATGCTGACTCTCACAGTATATACAGAAGTGTAAATCTTCTATTTTATAAATAAAATAGGACTCAGCACTGTGATATAAAGAACTTTGGGCAGCAATGGGGCACATGTGTCACTGTTTTTGCTCATTTAAATATTACATTGCAGTTTTCTGTTCAGAATCAGAATATATCTGAAGAATTATAACACTTCTTTGCTTGACAGAAAGCCATCTGTTCATTTGTTTCTAATTTCATGCAAACACCAACCCTTTTATTTTTATTTATCTATTTTTTTAAAGTGACATAAAATTGTATATATTTATCATATATGACATGGTAATTGAAATATATATCCTGGTGGACCAGCTAACCCAAGCTAATTAACATATATGTTACCTCACATAGTTGCAATTTTTGTGGTGAGAACACAAAATTGACTCTCAGCATTTTTAAAGAATACAACATATTGTTATTAACTGTGGTCACCATGTTGTATAATAGATCTCATGAACTAATTCCTCCTATCCATCTACGATTGTGCAGCCTTTGTTCCACATCCCAGTGTCCACTCTCCTCATACCCTAGCCTACTCTTCTCTCTACTTTTATAAGATCGACATTTTTAAGTTCTTTTCTTGTTAGACCATGATGTATTTGTCATTCTGAGCCTGGCTTATTTTACCTAACAAAATATTCTCCAAGTTCATCCATTTGTCACAAATGACAGGATTTTGTGCTTTTCGTTGTTGTTTGTTTGTTTTGTTTATGGCTGATTAGTATTCCATTGTGTTATCTATACCACGTTTTCTTTATTCATTCATCCACTGATGGACACTTAGGTTGACTCCATATCTTAGCTATTGTAAATAGTGCGCCAATATAAATGGGAAGGCAGAGTTCTCTTCAACAGATTGATTCCATTTCCTTTGCATGTACACCCAGTGGTGGAATTGGTGGATCTATTACAGGTCTACTTTTAACTTTCCGAGTAACCTCCATACCATTTTCCATAATGGCTGTATTAATTTACATTCCCATTAACAGTGTACAAGAGTTCTTTTTTCTACATCCTCAACAACACTTGCCATCTTGTCCCTTTGATAAGAGACATACTAACAGAACTTCAAACAATTAAAAATAATAGAATAAATTATGCAGATAAGATCATGTGGTATAAGAAAATGAAACGGTAAAGAGACTCAAAGGAAACTGAGCAGGCTCACAAATTACCACCAGATCTAACTTGCTGGGATCCCACTTAATGATTTCATTCTCATCTTCACAAATCCTCTTTTATTTGTCTACTTTTTTCCCCCCCTTTAGGTACCAGGGATTGAATCCAGGGGCAATTAACCACCAAGGCACATCTCTAGCCCTTTTAACTTTTATTTTGAGACAGGGTCTCACTAAGTTACTTAGGGCCTCACTAAGTTGCTGAGGCTGGCCTTGAACTTGCAATCCTCCTGCCTCAGTGTCCCAAGTAGCTGGGAATATGGGTGTGCAACACCACACCCCGGACAAATCCTCTTTCAATATGACCGAATCAAAATTTTTATGCTCAGCCTCACAGGCTTCTATATTGTGGCCATACACTGTTTTTTCAACTCTGTTCCCAACTTTCCACTCTCAAAACCCTCACATATTCTTAGACTAGTTCTTTTGTAAACCTATTAAGTGCCCTTTTCATTCCCTCTTCATATTTTCTCCTCTTCTTCTGTAAAGTCCTCTTCTTTTCTTTTTCTGCAGTTCTGGGATCAAAGCCAGGGCTTTGGACATGCTTACACAAGTGCTCTACCACTGAGCTATACCCCCAGCCACTCAAATTCTCTTTTCTCAATTTCATTTGGATATCTCTTCTTGTCTCCCTTCCTCCTTCTCTTCTTTCCTAGGTTTGCCAACTTCTTGCTCAACTGAGATTACTTTCCAAATGAAAATTCCCAAACAACTCCAGGAATGTCTCTGTTCACTGCTGTATGGCTATGGTTTCTCATACTTATTTGCATTTCATGTGAGCTGCCTTATGTTAACTAATTAATTAAGGCTCCTTGAAATTGAAAAAAAAATTTTTTTACACTTATCCTTTTCAGTCTGCTTTATTTCAATCCTGAAAGCCATTTAGTGTCTATGAAACAAATGAATTGTTTTTAACAGTATTTTGAAATTAAAAATAAATTCATAAGCAGGATAAAAAATATTAAGCCATAGGAACACACACACACACACTTCAAACAATGCTGCCGTATTATTAACCTGTTATTATTTCTATCTTGTTATGCACTGAATTGTGTTCCAACATCAACATTCATATATTGAAGCCTCCAAGGTGACTATATTGAAGATAAGACCTTTTCAAAGCTACTTAAGGCCAAGTGAAGTCATAAGGGTGAAGCTCCTATCCTGTAGGTCTGAGTCCTTATAAGAAGAGGAAGAGACAGCACAGCTTTCTCTCTCACTTGAGGAGTTCTTCTGAGCCCTCTTCTTGGCTAGTCCTTGACTTTAGCCCCATCCTTACAATTCCAGCTAGATCATTTTAGAGAGAATCCTCCACCTTTGGTATCTGCTTATCCTGGATAGCTGATCAAATTCCTCATACCCCACATATGATATCAAAGACTATGCCCCGCCTTCTGCAAGAATCCAGTTAAGTAGGCTTAGCAAGAATCGCCCTACCTTTGATGTCTCCTCTAAGTAATTTTCTACCCACTACTTCCTTGTTCTGCTCATTGGCTATAAATCCACAACTATCATGGCTCTATTTGAGAGATGAGACCAACCTCTGTCCCCAATTACAATATATAGCTAGAAAGTGAGTGGACATCTGCAAGCCAGGAGTGGAAACCATCCCGATGGTACCTAAATCCTGGACCTCTGATCTCCAAAAGTATGATTTTTAAGATTCCTGTTGTTTAAGCCACCTAGTCTACGGTGTAGTTTTCTTGGATCCTGAGAGACTAATCCAGATGCCTACCATTGTCTATTTTTATGCACCATCACCAACAATGTGTATTATTTGTTTGTTTAATGTCTGCTCCACTCCACCCCAACTAATCTGTGTACTTTAGAGGAGCAGGGAGCATTGTCTTTTGTATATACCACACTACACCCCTGTCTGGTAGCAAATGCTTACTTAGTACCTATTTGACAAATGAATGAACAATTGAGGTGTGTATTACAGAAAACGGAAAGGTGTGCCCAGTCAGTCTTGTGAATGTGAACTCCTGTGTTCTTAAGCAAGGGAACCTCTTTATGCCTGGCTTAATGCTTTCCTGATTTATAAGTGGATTAGTAAAGGTCTAATGAATATGAATGATAATCGTTTATTTTTTTAACCACTTTGACTAGAAATTAATCAGGTTCTGTCTCTGAAATAAAAAGAACGCACACTGGGGATAGAGAAGCTGTGTTGAGACCTGGGCCATCACTCACCAGCTGTGTTTTGGGCAGGCCTTCTAACTTTTTTGACTTTCAATGTCATCATTAAAACCAAGATTACTAATGAGACTTCCTTTATAGAGTAGTTGCAAAGATGAAATAAAATCATGTACTTACAAAAGTGTTTTGAGAATTGTGGAAAACTGTAAAGTGTCAATATCAGTCTTCAATAGTATCTTTTCGCCAGTTAGCACCACTCTACTTTCTCATGAAGAGACTATGCATGAATCTGAGCAGAAACCCTTCTGTTCATGCTAATTTGTGGTTTCTTAGTTTCAACACATTTCTAGTTTTACTTAGCATCCAAAAGCCTTTTGTAAATTCTTAAGACATAGGGTGTCTTTGAGAAGGATGGTGCCAGAGAAAGAAAGCATTTCATTCACTAATGGCCCAAAGTTCACCTGCTGGGAGCCATCTGTCAACCTGCAGCAGTGCACAGAGATTTCTTCCAGGAGGCATTTGGCTGAACCCTGGAGACAGAGGACCAGGCTAGTTTTGAGGTCTAAAGAGGTCAGAATTCAGCTAGCTGATGATGTTCTTTGCTTGAGTGTTGACATTCCTGACTGCTTATAATTTGGAGAGGCATGCACTTACAAGAAGGGGACATACCCCACACCAGAGAAAAGACTATGCTAGAGTCATCTGACCAGAAAAATGAAATTCTAACAAATCTTCATTCACCCTGAAAAGCTAAAAGTTGTAGAAGTAGAGGGATTTCATCAACCCATGGAGTCTTGAGGGAAAGAATTTACAATTAAGGGTGATCTTCAGCTTGCTTAGGTCCTTCATCTTCTGCTATATATTGTTCAAGAGGCAAGGCTGATAACTTAATTAGCACAGTGGGGGCAAGGCTGGCATCTTCCCCTCCCCCTTCCATAATGCTAATTTGAAGTATTTCTTTTTCTCTCCCCAAGTTATTCTCTTAACAGTGGCAGCCAAAATTTTATTACTAAAGAAATTGCCTGCAAAACCCATTTTAAAAAGTGATGATCTCTTAATTGTGCAAGAATATTACTTACTGGCTGAGAAAGTATATCAACATAAAAGCTAGCCTTGAAATACATCCGAACCCACTGGGTTAGCATTCCCAAGTGTTCTGGAAATTCTATAACAATCTTCCTATATGCATGATACAAAAAGTCTCACATCAGTAATCACAGAAATATTGAGATGCACAAGGATGTATCATAGAGATTTCACACAAAAAAAAAAAAAAAGAGAAAAAGAAAAAGAAAAGGAAAGGACAAAGAAAAAGAAAAGAAAGAAAAAAGGAGGACTTGGCATAGAGATGTTGGAAACAAACAAAAAAAAAAGAATTTGCCACCCTATAAATAGAAGGCAAAGGAGGAGGCAGATCATCTGCTGGGGAGCTCTTTTAAAATGTTTTCCCCTCTCTTCTATTATTCTGCTAGTAGCCATACAATTCTCCTCCTTTGAGCTCTTTTCAGAAGGGTGTTCTATTATTATGCTTTATTTAATTGGCTTAGATTTAAGTAAACAGACGCCACTGAGATGAAGGGCAGCCATAAGGGAGGCAGGAGGGGCACAGAAATCAACACAGGAGGAGGGGTGCAGAGCCACAGAGATAGGACCACAGGGGTGCAGGAGGCCAGACCCAGGCAGGGAGTGTTCCAGAAAGCCTTTCATTTAAAGCTCCAAGTGGCCACTTAATGTCTATAATCAAGCCACATGTGTCTGATTTATACAAAAACATATGAAAATAAGATTAACAGCTGAGATAAAAAAAAAATTGCAAGCGAGCCAATGACATTGTAAATATTCCAGCTGCTCTAATGACTATCCCTCCAAAGGAACCTGAGGGCTGCTGACTCCTTGCTTGGGTGCCTGGGGCATCCCTAGGCTCCCCTGGGACCACATCAGTTACCTTTGGTATTTGCAAGCACAGAAGTCTTCTTCAGAGGCAGGTTTCAACCTACTCAACAAAGGGATTTTAGAGTCTTCTCTAAGCCAATGAATAGACAACAGACTTTTAAAAATGTATTATCTTAGTCATGCCTGGTAGCATAGGCCTGTAATCTCAAGGACTCCAAACCTGGAGGCTGAGGCAGGATTACAAATTCAAGGCCAGCTTCTGCAACTTAGCCCAGGCCTGCCTAAAAATGAAAAATAAAAAGGGCTGAGGATATAGCTCAGTGGTACAATGCCTCTGGGTTCATCCTCAGTACAAAAAAGGGAGAAAAAATAGTGTTCTTTTTTATAAACCCAAAGCTCTGAATAACTACATTACAATCTAGGTGTCTCATTCTGAGTGTTTGGATGGTCTAAATCCAAGAGTGGGGCTAGTCTCACCCACCTTACCCCAGACTCCCCATTTATCTGGATCCTTTCCAACACTGTGAAGCCCAGCAGCCTGCTCTGTGGGTGTTCCCCTGCAACTAGTGACTTGCATAATATCATCTTTAGCAGAGGCCTCAGCTTTAAGGAAGATTTTAGAAGTACTTTCTTAGTGAAGGACTACAGATCCTACAGAAGTTTATGGTTTTAATTTGTTTGCCTATGACTTTATTTTTCCATCTCACATTTATCCTATTTTTAAATGTAAATCTGAACTGAAAATCATTCAGCTGAAAGAAAACTCATGCAGCTAAAGAAAATGAAGGAAAAAAGAAACCCACAAAAAAACAGGAAAGAGGCTGGAAGTCATTTGTGACTTCCTCTTTGCCACCTGTTCTGAGTGGCTCAGTCTAGTTAGCATGAACTCAATATGATAATATGATGTCCCTATGCACAGTAAGTCTACCTCAGCTCTTCACGTACTCTACCTGTTTAATAGAAGATCTATGGATGACCACAGTGGGTAGGGGACAGGGACAGGATCCTGATCTAAGAGAAGGTAATCTTACCAGTAAAGAAAAGGTACTAGGATTAAACCCAGGGCCTCACACATTCTATTACTAGGCAATTACTACCACTGAGCTACATAATCAGCTATTTATTAGAAAAAACATTATTAAGAGACAGGGTTTATCTACATGGCCCAGGCTGGCCATGAATTTGAGATCTTTCTGCCTCAGTTTTCCTGAGTAGCTGGAATTATAGGCATATGCCACCATGCCCAGCAAAATCAGTTTTCTTGTAACACAGCCACCCTGAAAGTCAAGTTAAAGTTGTTAAACTGATAATTTTATAACTGAAATGCAAACGTGTTTTAAAATTACAACTAGAGTAATAACAGGAAATTTTTTACTTGTGGCACTCTCAGAATATTTTAAGATTCGATCATTTTATGTTAGAAAGCTTTTGAAGCCTTTTCGAGTAAAAGCCTACAAAAATAGATGTGATTATCAGGATTAAAAAAAAAAATGAACGATTTTTATCATTAGTGCCCAATAAAGGTCTTGTATAAAATGAAATGCAATTCGTGTTCTAGAGCACACACATATCACAGAGCTACCTCCTTTAGGTAAAAATCTTATAAAAGATCTTGTTTTTTATTTTATTTTATTTTATTTGCAGTACTGGGGATTGAACTCAGGGGAGCTCTACCACTAACTTACATTCAGTCCATCCCTTTTAATTTTTATCTTATTTTGAGACAGGGTCTAACCAACTTGCTGAGGCTGACCTTGAACTTGCCATCCTCCTGCCTCAGCCTCCAGAATGGGTTTATAGGTCTGTGCCACCATGTCCAGCAAAGATCAGGTTTTAAAACAACCCACCAGGGCTGGGTTTGTAGCACAGTTGTATAAAGCTTGTGCAAAGCCCGGGGTTCAATGCTCAGTACCACCATAAAAACATAAAATAAAATAAAACAACCCAATGGACTAGTCTCCCAACTCCTTTATCAGCTTACATGGAGGAGTTTGAATCTCTGTAGTATAGCATGCTGGTGGGTTTTGGGTTTTGCATCTGGCAATCCTTGGTTTTCCTTTATATTCCCTCCTTAAATTATAACAACCTGAAGCAATTTTCTCATATTCACAACATTCCTGCCCACAAGGTGTTACCTTTGGAAGCTTCTTTTAGAAAAGTGCCAGACAGCTATGCTCAGCAAAACTTACATGTTAAACTGTATTCATCCTAAATCTGTAACTTTGTTTGTGACCACAGGTTTTTTCAAGCTCATTTATTACTCAATTCATTTTTTTCTGGCTACTTCATGCAGTGGAGAAATGGCATAGCAGTTACAGCAAAAAGGTTATGTGACAGAGTAGAAAAAAAGGCTTTGGAGCCAGCCAGACCTCTATGCAGCAAGTTTTATTGCTCCTTAATTTCTTCATTTATAAATTGTGGATAATAATTCTATTTTCTTATAGAATGAATTTCAGGACTTGCCATAAATTAGGTAAAGCTTTTTGCACGAGGTCTGGTTATTATCTACCATTTATCTATCTAATCTATCTATATTATCTATCTATATATTATCTATATATCTATATCAATATAGATATGGATATCCATCTAATGATTATTACATGGTATGAGTCTAGTTTTATTGTATAATTCAATGAGTTAGGTAAAAACATTGTCCAAATGTTAAACAACAAGGGTGCTGCTATTTATTATTGTTGCATAGCTCTTTCCAAACATGAGTGGGCAGCACAATCACTTGGAATCCTGTTTAAAACAGTATCTTGAGTTCCAGTCTATTCCAGTCTATGAGACTCTGATTCCAGGGCTATGGAATGGAATGGATCCAGGAATCTCTACCCCTTGGAAGTACTTTTTTTTTTTTTAAATATTTATTTATTTGTTTTAGTTGTACACAATGCCTTTATTTTTTCGTGGTGCTGAGGATCAAACCAAGGCTGCGCACGTGCTAGGCGAGAGCTCTACTGCTGAGCCACAACCCCAGCCTCCCTTGGAAGTACTTAATGAGATCTCTAATAGTATGATCTGGGGACCACAATTTGAGAAATAGCTGTTGCATAATATATAATTAATTCTTTTTTTTTTTTTTTTTTTTTTTTGTGCCAGGGATTGGACTCAGAGGCACTTAACCACTGAGCCACATCTCTGGCCCTTTTTTGTATTTTATTTAGAGACAGGGTCTCACTGAGTTGCTTAGTGCCTCCCTAAGTTGCTGAGGCTGGGTTTGAACTTGCAATCTTCCTGCCTCAGCCTCCGGAGCTGAGCTGCTGGAATTACATGCGTGTGCCACTGTGCCCGGCTTATAATTGATTTTAATGGTATAATTTTTATTATTTTGACTCTCAAAAAATCTGTTTTAAAAAAGAGGGTATTGTTCTCAAGATATTAGCTTAGTGATAGCTATTTATTTCAATGTTTACTGTTATTGTTTTTAACTATATAGGCTCAAACTTCTATAATTTATAGGAAAAAATACCTCAAATATTTTTCCAAGTAACTTATATGGATTTTTTTCTCCTCTCCAAAAATGCTGTTTTAAATTCATGTGTGTGTAACAGACTCTTTGTAGAATTTAATGAAAGCTTTGAATTCATGCCCATGCAGGCACAACCTTTAGCTTTACAAAAGCTTCCCAGGTCCTATTCATACACTGCCTGGGAGCATTAGGCCTCAAGTTAAAAGCATGAGGGCTCAAGAATTAGGTATTAACCATTTGCAATTTAGAGAGAAGTTTCTATACCCTTTAGATTTTACAAATCTAAAACATAGTTATTGCACATTGGAAAAATGTGACCTTTATATATCTATTTATTACTTTTCAAGTAGCTTTGATTGCTTCTTCTGTAGGAGGCTGGAAAGAATACTTCTTTACAAAATCGAATTGGAGAATTCTAATAAGGAGGCTGTTTATTCTGTGAAAATAACACAAGTTTCTACTTTGGATAACATTCAGTAAGCACATAACATGTGAGAACTTTCAGTGCTACGAACTCTACCTCAAGTTTTGGCATAATAGGCATATATTACCCATTCAATTTTACCTTTGAAAATGTCTAAGGCATGGGAGAAACATAAAATGGAATGTATATTTAAGTTTTGCTTGCATGACCCCTGGGATTAAAATACTTCTATGATCTAACACTCTTAGGAAAAAAGACAAATCCTTTTCTTGTTTTGGAAGACTGTGCAACATCGTCTTAAATATCTCTCTCCAATCCCACACTGCACCACACCCCCCCTCTGCTGTCTTGTTATGCTGGATTTCTCTCATTCTTTCTTATAAATTATGCTCCTAAAGCTACAGGGCCTTTGCATGTGCTTTTTCTCTGCCTGGAATGCTCTTTTTCACTTTCTTTGTACAGTTATTTACTACTTATCCATAGGTCACAACTCAGTTATTCTCCCTGACAAGAATCTCTCTTTTATAATCCCTGTCATAGTTCAAAGTTCACATTTATTTGCGTGAATATTAGATTAAGAGCTTATTCCTTACTTGGCTTTCAGCTTCACAAAGACAGGGACAATAATTGTTTTGTTTAACCAGATGATCAGGACTTGGTGCTCCATAAGTATCTATTAACTATATGGGAATGAGTAAGAGAATGCATGAATGCATGAATCATATTTTACCCACCTAGCACATACAATAAGAAGAAATTCAATAACTATCTAGGTAAAGGTATAGGAACATCTCTTCAGGCCTCAGTTTCACATGCATAGTAGAAGAATGTTGGACTAAAGAATCACTACGTTTCCTTTCAGTTTTAAAATTTTTTAAATGACTCATCAAACCAAATGTTTATCAAGGGATGAATAGAATAATAACTAGTGGTATATCCATTCAGTGGAATGTTATTCAACCATAAAAAAAAAATGAAGTACTGCTACCCATGATATTTATCTGAGAGAAAGAAGCCTCTCGTAGAAGACTACGTATTGTATTGTATATATGAAACGTCCAAAAAAAAAGAGATGAATCCATAGAGACAGACAGTAGGTTAGTGTTTTTTTCAGACAGAAGTAAGGTAGAATTTGAATATCTGCTAATGGACATAGGACTTCTTTTGATAATGATGAAAATATTCTAATATTAGACAGTGGAGATGGTTGTATAATTTTGTGAATATACTAATAATTGCATAATTTAAAAGGGTGAAATTTTACATGTGAATTATATCTCAATAGATCTGCTACTAAAAAACAAAATCAGCCAGGTATGGTGGTGCACACCTATAATCCTAGCAACTTGTGAATTTGTGGCAGGAAGATAACAAGTTCGAGGCCAGTCTCAGCAATTTAGTGAGGTCCTAAGCAACTAGCAAGACCCTTTCTCAAAATAAAATTTAAAGAAAGGTCTGGGGATGTTGCTCAGTAGTAAAGCACCCCTGGGTTTAATTCCAGTACCAGAAAAACAAAAACAAAAAAATAACAATGAAAAAAATAAGTGAACAATGTTAATTCATGACCTTAATACTAAAATCTAAGCTTAATTCAGTAAATATTGATTTTCTTTTAGAAAAGCTATTTTTCAAGGATATTAAATACAAGCAGTGAGAAAATACACTTATAATGAAAAAAATATTCCAAATATCCATTCTGAATATTTCCTCATTTATTGCTACATATCAGAATTATACCCTATTTAGACCCTGTTGAAAACATCCTCCCTAATTTTAAGAAATTTATATCATCGTATCTGGGATGTGAATTAAGTAGAACACAAAAACAGCATAAGGCAAGAATACAGAAGACAGAGTACAAATCAATGAAAGGAGAAATTATGTTCAATCTCTGAGGACATGGTCTGTAAGATGAGCTTTGTAAAATTCCATATGGTTTGGGCAAGCAGGAGATGAGGGGGTAAAAGAGAAATAAAGTAAATAACAGCAGAAGCAAAAGAAGAGAAGCAGAGAGATGAGGAAAAGAGAACTTTTTGTTGTTATTATAATTCACTGACATGCAACAGAACTGTAAGAGATTGAGTTGGATGCAGGCTGGGGTCATGTGACAGTAGGCTGGGAATCCTCTTTTGAGGGATATATAGTTACTTCTATACTAACAGGAATTTCATGGAGGTTTTAGGTTTATGTGTAATTAGTTGTATTTTACAAAGATTCATTTTAAATTGAAAGGGGTGCCCAGATCAAATATCTGTGGGAACAAGACTCTTGGGATGGACTAATAGTCTTTGGGTAGACTAATGGTAGAGTAGTTGGATGAGGAAAATGACTCATCAACCCAAATGTTTATCAAGTGATGAATGAAATAATGGTATATCCATTATTATATCCAATAATGGTATATCCATTCAGTGGAATATTACTCAGCTGTAAATGAAGCAACAAGAAAATCAGCCCTGTAGAATCTAATGAACAAGAGATTTCAGGAGGAAACTGGTGGCCACAAACAATATTTTTTTCATATATGTGCATGGTATTTAGACTTCATATCATACTTTTGGTATTTCATAACTCGTTCACGTTCTCACAGTCAGGGATGGGTGGCAGAGTCAAGACTGAAATCTTTGCTGTGGCAAAGAGAGGCTATTTGGTATAAAGACCAGTAGGCAACTACTCCATTTTTTAGTAATATTGTACAGGAAAGCTTTCAAAAGACATTTTTAGTAAGGAGCAGCATGGTGTTATGGTTTGGATTTTACATGTTCCCCCTCTGGTGCTTTTGGGAAGTGGTAGAACCTGTGAGAGGTGGAGCCTAGTGTAAGGAAGTTAGTTCAATGGGGGTGTGCCATGGAAAAGAAGATTTGGGGATCCCAGCCCTTTCCTCTTTCTCTCTCTTTTTGCTTTCTGACCACCAGGAGGTGAGCAGCTTTGCTTCACCATACCAGTATGCTGTATCTTGCCAGAAGCCAAAAACAACAAAGCCAATGGACCACAGATTTAACTCTCTGAAACCATCAGCCAAAATAAACCCTTTTCTCCTTTTAAGTTGTCTACCTTAGGAATCTGTCACAATGATGGAAAACTGACACAGGTAGGGGGGAAACCCATCTATTGAAGTGCTAAGAAGAGAATGTGTCAGACGAAAAAGTGAAGCAATAAATGGATTGAAAATGTCAGAGGAGTTTGAATAGGAAGAGGAATAAGAACATGGTAAATAGAAATGGGAATTAGCAGGTTCAGACAATCAGCTTTTATTCTTGGACCTTCCAAATGAGGATTCTGAGATAAAAGGGTACCAGATTTGTCAGGATCCAGCAACGGGGCACACCCACTGGGATAGGCAGTAGCACGGTGTTAAATTGAAGACCTTTGAGGAGGAGGGACTAATTTATCATTTTTCAAAATGTGCTCTAGACTGACCCTGGGATCAAATTTTTAATTATCCTCAATCATCATAGCCTACACAATGAAATGAAAACATTAAATATGCAAAACATTCCTCAACTTTTGAAAACGTTTTAAATGTTAAATTACATCCAATGGTTGTTCAGTTCCTAACCCTATTTAAAAGCAGAATGCCATGTATCTGGAAACGGGCCCTGGCACACATATTGTAGCAGAGCTATGTGTTGGCCAATAGAGGAATTTTGTGGTTTTTACTTTTTACCAATAGGTATATGCTATTATTGGTCATTAAAAATATAACAACTCCAAAATACATTTAAGATTAATAAATATTTCTGCTGGAGATTAATAGGAACAAAACATCAAATGAGATATGCCATATCACTAAAACTTTTAGTTTACGGTGGAAGCTGCCTAAAATATGGATCTCAGACTTCTACCATGAGTTGTTTGAGTTAGCATTTGACATTTTGCTGTTATTGTTTTTAATTGACAACTTAATTATGCAATTACTCAGCTCCAAAAAGGATAGACAGACTCACAAATACAAAATCAAATGACTCATAGACATGCTTTCAACTATAAAATGTCATTATTGTTTTTTTACATTTGAAATGATGTCATCAAAACAAAGGAGGAAATTTGTACAAATTTTTCTAAAGTCCTTATATATGCCCAACTTAAGAGTGATAGATGCTAGTTAACCAGTTTCTGGCTAGACTGGGTCTACGGCATGAAACTACTCTATTTTTAACCCCAACTTCCCCATTCTTTCTTCACATTAGCACCAAGAACACTCTGCCCTTCCACGCTGTGCCTGGCAATTAAATGTGTAGTCTTATCTGACAGTTCTATATTTCTTTTATATTTGGACTCATACACACACATATAGAAATAGTCTTCAAAGAATTTTTTTTGAAAGAGCCAGAAATAAAAAAGACTGAACAATTCCTTGCCAATTGCAATGGTTCTCTCTGGTCATCCCAGTCAAATGGATGTTCTCTTACACGAAAGGCTTGATGCATGATTCCAAGTGAAGACCATTTCACAAATTTGGAAAACTTCTTTTCTAGTGAATACTTTTGTCATATCATGAACAGAGACACTTACATGAACGGAGACATTTATGAGTGCCCACTTGGGCATGTGTCTGTCCCCTGGTTAACACTGGCTTCTGTCCCTTCTCTAAAGGTCAATTTTTTTTTTTAATTTTTATTTTTTTTTTTATTTTTAGTTGTTGATGGAACTTTATTTTATTCATTTATTTATATGTGGTGCTGAGAATCGAACCCAGTGCCTCACACATGTTAGGTGAATCTCTACCACTGAGCCACAAACCCAGCCCCAATGCTTTCGTTCTTTAGCTGATTTCCATGAGTGGGAAGATGTTAATATCTGACAACACAACACAAACTGGACACCATTCAAATGCACATTTCAGTTGCAAGCCTTATAAGAGATGCAGGATTCCATGAAGACCATGAAGGCAATGTCTTATTCCAGTAGCCAGCAAATCATGGAAACATGGAGCACTAACATGGTCAGACCAATATCAGCAGGAAGGGGAGAACCACAGGATGGGGACACGTGATTATGGCCATAACAAATAATTTCTTACATATAACAATAATAACAAAGAATCTAGGGAAAACTGATTAAACCCTTGAGTATTGTTACTTAAACTATCTTTTTAAAGAACATGCTGAAGAAATCAAATGTGACATAACGGAGGTTAAATTGCATTCTAATAAAATATGTGGAGAAATTATTCTCAACAAACTTCATTCATTCATTTTTCTTAGAATGAGCATATAATTGCAATTATACTGCAAAAATTTCTCTTTAGTTTTTTTTTTTTGTTGTTTATTTTTTTATTTTTTTTATTATTTATTTACTTATTCATCATGCACAAGTATAGTATCTTTTTACATACAACTGCTTGTATACAAAGTATATAAGTACCATTCAGATCTTCAATCATGCATTTAGGATAATGATATCCATCTCATTCAACCACCAATTTTTTTCCAACCCCCCCCTTACTCCCTCCCTCCCCTCCCTTTCCGTTGACCATTCTAGTGTTCCTCTGATCCTATGTAATTTCTCTTTAGTTAAACTCATCTTCATAACCTTTAATTTTTTTTAAATTGAAGGTTGTTTTTAATAGAATTCTATGTTCTTTTTGTGATACCAATTATTGCCAGATAATAAGGTCTTCTTGTATATGATTTCTGCAAAATACCTAATTTTGAGTAAATCCATTTCCATAAGAGCCATCTAAAGTCACACCAATCTGCCCATGACAGTAAATTAAGTATCACTAAAATACTTTGGTGGAGAGGACTACCAATGAATAGCAGCTAGAAGAACCTATATTTTTAAAATTGTTTCTAGAATATTCCAGTTACCTCTATCTAAATATTTTCCTTTCAGAACCTTTTAATTCACCTTTGTGAGCACACACACATATATTCTATTGTTATATTTCTGCTGTGCACTACCTAAAATACAGTGGAAAATTCTTGACTATGTTTAAAAATCTTCATCTCTTTGATTATGCGTTTAATACCATAATCATTTAGTCTTATTCAACAGCCCCTGGACTATTTGGTATTTTTAAGGGAAGCCATTAGCTGTGGGAGTTTATTTCAGTCTGCAAAAGAATTCTGTTTTGGGATTTGCCAACACTAACACTTTGTCTTTCCTGTCTGCTTATACAACATGCCTGGCACACTGTAATTATCAGTATTTTCTTTTATACAGGATAATTATTTGTTATTTTTGCTTAAGCAATAAAAGAACCTACAAACAAGAAGCATGTGCACAGGGCTTGAAGTCTGCCTCTGTGCATAGAATGGAATGATCCAACTGCTCTCCATAAAACACGCCGCCATGGTAGGGCACCTCACTGAAGCTGGAAAAATATAAGCTTTTTATAAAAGCTTTCAAGGGGCTGGGAATGTAACTCTATGGCAGAGCACTTGCCTAGCATGCCTGAGGCCCTGGGCTCTATCCCCAGCACTATTACTACTACCATTGCTACTACTACTACTAGTACTCCTACTACTACTAACAATAATAAAAGCTTCTAAAAGAAAGCAAGATCCACATAATCAAGAGGATCTCCATTTTGTTAGTTCCATTTTATTTCAGCTGCTGTTCATACCTGAGAGCAAATATTATCACAGAATGAATGCTGGTGACATTCTGAAGACAAAAATCCTTTTTGCTACAATTGATGATTATGTAGATAGTGGCACTGCATTCCCTGTGTGTGACAGTAGCTTTGGTTAACTGAAGAGCCATACTACTAAATCAGCTCCTCTGGATTAGTGCAGATTTAGACAAGGATTTGTACAGCATTTATGTTTCCAGGGTACTGGGCACACACTGACTCCATCTCTACTTGGAATACTGAATTGAAGCTACGATTAAACAAATGCAAACATTCAAAGAGTAAGTCTGTTCCTCTTTCTTAATCCCTTCCATAATCTACAGTTTTCTTTTTGGTACCTCTCCTTACTGCTGAAGAAACCCAGGGAATCTCACAGGTAAATTAGTGCAAAGTAGTGAACATACGAAGGGAGGAAAATTCAATCTCTTAGATGACGGGACTTCACCCAGCTCAGCAAGATAGAGCCCTCAGTTAACTGGAATTTATAATGTCCTTTCATATAATTGCATAATATTCTGTCCACCAAAAGCAGAACATGGGTGGCTTTACCTTGGCATAAGACAAACTTTGCTGAATCTGATTTTTTAAAAAAATCACCAGAGCACATAGTAGCCTTTAGATTATTAGATCGACTTTGAAACTACTGACAACAATAGTGGGTTGTTGTTTCTCTGATAAAAAACTGGTATACAGACACTTTAAAAAGAAAATAAAAGTTTCTCGTAGTGCAAAAATTGAGAGAGATTTGATATTATGTCAAAAATGTGCAAAGTCATGGCTGCTCCGATATGTCATAAAAGGCTACAAAGAGACAAGAAAAGATTACACAGGTATCAAAGATTGAGTCTAACCTCCTGTTAGTATTAACATTTATTGAACAAAAGGAGTTACCCCCCATCATGCAGGAAGCTCTTGAAATTTCTGAAAATTGTGCTGGTTTCCCTTTTGTCTGTACAGAAGATGAATGGAACATCATTGGGGAAAATTGTTCACGTGCCTTCTGTGATTCTCTGTGATAAGCCCCATTTTCCCGAAGTCTCCCCATCAAATGACACAATGACCACGACCTCCCACTGGAGGTGGGAAAGGTCTGTGGCTGACAGTCAGTGTCATGGCTTCCCTGGGCATCTTTCACAGGTGACCTGCTAGGTAGGAAAAGAGTAATAGCTATACCTACTTATTTTAGATTCTACATTGTACTTTAGTTTTAAATAAACCAAAGTGTTTATTTTCCCCCTGAATCTGTTGGCTTCAGGTCTGTTTAGACAGTCAGTCCTATCCAACCAACGATTATTCTCCCCATGCATGAAGCCAAGTGTGGCTCCAGGTTGGAACTAAATGAAAGAATGGCTAGGCACAGCTGGAGACCCTCTTTCTTAAGACTATCTTATCTCTGATTGATATTTATGGGGCATGGGTTTCCACTGTAAGTGGCTTCACTTCAAGCCATTGATTTATGAGCTTTAGATGTCAGCCTGAGAATCATTAGTCTCCCTCCCAAGGCTGTCAGAGATCCTCCCTCGCCAGAGTACCATTTGTAAGCCTAGCACCATTTCCAGATAACAGGGTAAGTTATGAGCCATTTCATGATTTGGTAGAGGATTCTCATGGGTTAAATGGACCTCACAGAAGTGGTCCCAAAGCCCGTAGGTAGCACTTTATATTTACAGAAATGCCATTGGCAAGTCAGTTCCATCTTGGAATCCTTGAAATCCGTTCAGCTTCTCCCAAGAACCTGTGTGTTCTCAGTCTCTCAATTGTCAGGGGAGCTGTCTCCTGTTCTTCTGTGAACTCGTTAAAAGAAATTCACAGTGTGAATATATACTTTTATAGGTAGTGGGTATTAACTTTTAATACTTGTAACAGAAGTTTGGGACTTATCTCTGTATCCATCTTATTTATGCCAGCCCTTTAAATTGCTGGTATTCTAACCCAATGAGTTTACAAAAGCCTTAATCCTTCTGGCAGCTCAAAGAAGCCAAGATGGCTCCCAGCCTGGCTGAAGAGAGGCCTAAGCACTAATGCAATTAGTGCTCAGAAGTGGTTTAGCTTAGTACCAAGAGAGGAGACTCTGCATCTCTGCATCCTTTGCTAATTCTGTCTGAATAGAGTTGAAGAAGAAAAAAATAGGTTTTTTTTTTTTTTAATTGTTGATCTTTATTTTATTTATTTATATGTGGTGCTAAGAACTGAACCCAGTGCCCCCACACATGCAGGCAAGTACACTACAGCCACAGCCCAAGAATAGTTTTTAATATTTGTTTTAAAAGTCAATATTTTAAACACCAACTTTTCTTTACAAATTCTACCACTTTTTTTCTTTTGAACTGAGAGTTGACTTGTTCAATTTAGAGGAAGAAAACGAATAGTTAAGTTTGTTTAAGCTAAGAAACTACTCAAGGTAAGACATACTGGTCAATTTTATTTTCAAATTAGATAAAAGTCAAAAGGTGAACAAGAAGTTTAGAGCAACAACAAGTCAACAAGTATGCTTGAGTCAGGTGTCTTGTACATTAGCTTTGGAGATTTTTCACACAAAGTGTCACTGAAAAGAGGGATATACTGAATGAGCCTTGAACCTGGGAAGAGTTCATGCATACCACACAAGTAAACCACCTCCTTTCTTAAATGTCTTTAGGAAGAGGCTGGTTATTTTTGTTGTTTGTTTTGGTGGTGCTGGAGATTGAACCCAGGGCCTTGTGCATACATGGCAAGCACTCTACCAACTGAGCTATACCCCCAGCCCTCCGGAAGAGGTTGTTTTGAATTTAATTTTAGCTTATAAATTTAAATTTATTATTTTTTAAAATATGAGGAGTACTCTTTCAAAGGAGATGAAGATGCTAAATAGCCTTTCTCCTTTCTTATGTGCATGTCTTATATTGCAGAAAAAAACACTGCCAATCAAATGTGATTCAACCTCCCAAGAAATTAGTTGTAGTAGACTCACTAAAGACATAAGCACTCCCAGGAGCAATGTCTATAGAATGTTCTCTGCATTTCAAACAATTCATAGAGGTTTTCATCATAAAAATCAACAATTTACCTCCCCCCGCCTCTCAGGTAGGGGGATTGAACTCAGGGGCACTCAACCACTGAGCCACATCCCCAGACCTATTCTGTATTTATTTAGAGACAGGGTCTCACTGATTAGCTTAGCTCCTCGCTCTGGCTGAGGCTGGCTTTGCATTTGTGATCCTCCTGCCTCAGCCTCCCCAGCTTCTGGGATTAAAGGACTGTGCCACTGGCCCAGCTATAACTTCTCTTTTTTAAAAAAAAAGGTTTTACATGTCAAAGATTATTAAATATCTTTAAAAATAAATAGCATTTTCCCCTCCAGATAGAACATCCATATGCCTAAAGTATAAAAAATGGTTGGAATTAAAGCCTCACAAGAATTTTTTTTTTGTCATGTAAGATGTAGAAAGAAATGAAAAGAAATTATATACATCTTCATGAAAAGGTTCAAACAGTAAAATCCTACATTATTATGAATACTAGCCCCCATTTATTACTCATGTCTAAGTGTGTGGAGCATCACTACGTACTTCACAATCAACATGGCATTTATTCTTCACAAGCCTGGAAGGTAGGAACTACTGAGATCTACTGGTGGGAAACCTGTCTCTACAGCATAACTCGGTCAAGCGTACACAGTTGTCAGCGTGAGAAGCCTGATCCTGAACTGAGCTATTACCCTCTCACAAGGTGTCTCACTTGCTTATAAAAACTGAGCAGGAATCTGAGTATATCAGGGAAGAGTAACCTTAACCTGTGGGCAAGGCTACACAGCCACAGTCCTGTTTCAAAAGCTGGCATCTAGGCTACACCTGCAGAGAAGGAAAAGCAGAGCCTTTGAAACCTGGTGGTCCAGCAGCACCAAACCCAGAGCCTACAAATTCAAGGGAGCTGCCCCCCAAGCTCACCCAAGGAGTCCTGGTTCCAGCAGCCCTTCAAGGAGGTTTGTTCTTTTTATTCTACAACAGGGACTCATGGAGAACTCTTACAAAAGATGACAAGAGGCAGAGGACAGAAAATAACTGCTCAATAATTTACCTTTATTTAGACAGGTGATAATTAAGGGGCTTGGAAGTGACTTTGATACAAGTTAGGAGGAAAAACTGTCTACCTATGATCTGTTCTGGTGGTGGACAGCCCTGGAAGCAGGCTAAAGAGAAAACAAATCCTGTTAAGCCAGCTGGGAGGACTGGGAGCAGCTGGTCCTCTGGAGGCTGAAAGAGCCTGGAAGGCTCAGTAAATCTGCATTGCAGATGAGCCTCACAAGGACAGCTGAACTTGACACCCCCACCCCATTCAGATTCCCTCCCACACCAGAAAGGCCTCAGGTGGTGTAATTTTGCATATGTATAATTTTCCAGGCCTTTCTGGTGACCTTGGATAATGTGCAGTTCCATCTTTCTCTTTTCTGCTTTCCACCTGTCAATATTTCTCTCTCTCCATCAGGTGGAATGGGCAGAAAGGAGGAAAGCAATGTAGTAAATGAAACTCTAGGGTACCTTCAGAGTTTCTTTTATAAGTTTTAGCTTTGTTTAATGTTAGGCTTTGCCTTCATCAAATTGTGTCACTCAGCTTCAAAACAACATAAATTAAAAACAAACAAAACACAAAAACAAAAGAAAAGTGAGTACCTACTTGTTTGCTGAGGAGGGTGAGAGGAAAAATAAACTTGGAAAGTTATAATAATCATGACCCATGGAAAGCTTTTACTATGTAAATGACCTCCTTAATTCCCTCAATATCCTAACAAGGTTGACACTATCATTCCTATTTTACACAACCCAGGCTTAATAACTTCACCATATTTTACGGCTGATAAAGGGTTTGAATCCAAGGGTAACTGCTTCCAGTCTGTAGTTATTTCAGGACATCATAACCCACCTTTGTTAAATATCTGTTATGTGCCAGATATTTTGCTTACAAAAGAGAATAATTCACTAGCCATGGACCTCCCAAATTTCCTATTCTGTTGGGATCAAGGCAACTGTAATAAAAAACAAAATTTAATAAATGTAGGCAGTTATTATAACAAAACTTTTCTAAAAGACTTCATATTTTCTAAAATGTGTTCCCAATGCTAATTTAGAATACTGTGAATAAATAACTATAATTAAAGTCTAGCATATGATCACAAGAAAAGTAAATACCTAATATTAAAAGGCAAGAGCACAGTTTTGGTGGACCAGAGAATGGATGGATGGGATTTTGATCAGTGAAATTTCATTTGGGATGACAGTCAGGTGTGCTTTTTAGGGAAAAAGAAGAGAATATAGGATCGGTCACTCAGTAATGTTTTCTGAGCACTTATTCTGTACTAGTCCCTGTACTAAGTTCTGGGGATCTAATGAGAAATTGGACAAAGGCTCATGGAGATTCCAGTCTCATGGAAGAGATATGCACTCCTCTGATAAATACAGGTAAAATAAGTTAGTAAGTAGGGGAGTAAGTAATGTTCATGCATAACTTAGAGGATGAGAAAAGGGCTTATCACAATATTCAAGGCCTTGAGCAGGACTTGAGGTGTGCAGAATGGAAGGAAAAAGTATAGAGAAAGGTACCAGGAAAAAAGGGGGAAAAGTGTGCAGATTCCCAAGGCAACCAACCAACTCAGGATGGACCTAGAGAGTGGGGCAGAGGACAGTTCATGGACACCTTATCGGACAGTGTGTATACGTATTCTGGACCTTCTGATGAGTGCCACAGGGAAAATAAAGTTTTAAGCACAGAGATATCATGATTATATTGTATTTTGAAAATATTGGTCCATCTACCGTGTGTATAATGGTTTCTGTTGAACAAGATTAGATGCACACTCAGTCCTTTTAAGTAATTGTTGACATAAGTGTCATACAAAACTTTTGTTTTTACCTCATTGGCCAGAAATTAATCATATAGCCTCATCGTATTACAAGGGAGGCTGGAATTCTGGATCTTATTTGGAATAGTCATGTACCCTTGAACCCCACAAAAGCAGGGGCCTTATTATTACTGAGGAAGAAAGAGAAAATGAATATTGGGAGCAAAAGCAATTAATTATGGGTGGTGTTAGATATGGATTAGAAAAGAAAACAAATTGTTGTGCAAAACCTTTGCAACAACAGAAAACTAAAGCACATAAAAAATAAGCTTGCTTTGAATTAGCACATTTTGCCTAAGACTCAAGTACATTTTTAAAATTCAGTTACTATTTTGATGGGCTGCACAGGTTAAACAGAGGCTCACCATCAATAAATATAGCTTTCTACTGCTACAAAGCAGTCTCACCTATGCCAATATTTGAGCATAGTTGTTTCTGGTTTCATTTCCTTTACTTTTTATTTTTTAATTTTTTTTAGTGGTGGTGGGGATTGAACCCAGGGCCTTATGCATGCAAAGCAAGCACTCTACCAAAAGAGCTACTTCCCCAGCCCCCTCATGTCCTTTATTTTAATAGTGGCCATAAAAAGCCAAACAAATGCATTTTATTCACATTCCTTTGGATGAGGCCTTGAATTTAAGTGATGGTATGTCACTAGATCCATTAACATTTAACTAGGGCTGGTGACTTATCCTCTACCATTAAATTTCAGAATGTAATAACTGCTGCAGAAACTGAGAAGGAACAGTACTGGACACTGAATGGTATTTATATCACTCAACATACATTCACATTGACTTATTTTATGCTTTGTGTGATGTTTCCTTGGTTTATTTCTAAGAATAAAGGCTGTCAATAAAAATGCTGTGTTTTAATAATTTCAGAAAAACTGAAATTTTACTTTTACTCCCAAAGTCAAAGGCCACTATGACTTTTAACTTCCTTTCAACATTTAATTTCCTCTTAATATTTTATCAACTTTTACCATTAAGCCACTTTACTGTTTTGTTTTATTTTTGTTTTACTGAGTATTTTATAGCCCAGTTTCACTGAAAGAAGAAACTTTCAATTAACTGAAAACAGATAAAAATAAATAATAATTTTGTGACAGCTAATTAGCAGTATTAAAGTATACTCATTGTTGAAATAAATATTGTTAATTTTGCCAAGAAAAACATCACTCATATGAATATTCTATGCCCTACCTAAAATTTACATTTATTTTTATTCCATTTATCGATTATATTCTTAGTCTGCTATTATTTCTTTCTTCCCATTAGGTGAGAAACATATTCATGAAGAATTTCTTATTTTACCATTACTACCAAGGAAAATTCTGGTTCTTTTGAATTGCACAGAGTTTTAGTTCTTGCATCAATTTGGGGACCCCCTTGCAATTCCTATTGGATTATAGAAGGGGTTTTCTTATAACTGGCTAATCTCCAGGTTTGCATTTATGTGTTATTCTGGATCCATGATGAAGTCTTACGCATGCAGATAGTTGACATTTGTATTCTATATATTACAATATGCACTTACATGTTTTATCTCAACCATGAAAATCAGACTTATTTATATTTAACAATAACAACAACAACAAAAGTAGCCGGGGGTGTGCGAGGGGAGTACTCTCAGGAACAGTGATGCATACCTGTAATCCCAGTGACTGGGAAGACTGAGGCAGGAGGATCCCAAGTTTAGGCCAGTCTGGGCAACTTAGAAAGACCCTGTCTCAAAATAAAGTGAAAAGGGCTGCAGATGTAGCTCAGTGGCAGAGCACTTGCCTAGCAAATGTGGAACCGTGGGAAAGGGAAGTAACTGTTCTAAATAGCTGCTAAACAGAGGTATAGCAATGAAATAGTATGTACAAAAGAGTGCAGTATAAACATTTATTGATGGTAGAGGTATTCAGAACAAAGAAAATTAAATGTGACCAATGATGGGAGTTATTACACACACTTCTTTCTCCTAATTATCATGAAGATAATAAAGTTGTTTAAAAAAAAAAAGCATAAAAGATGGTGGAATGCAATGGTCATCATTACCCTAAGTACATGTATGAAGACACAACTGATTTGAGTCTAATTTGTGTGCAGAGATATGAAAAATCGTGCTCTATATGTGTAATATAAATTGTAATGCATTCTGTTGTCATATATAACAAATTAAAATAAAAAAAAAGCAAAAAAGGCATAGCTTTCAAAAAAGAAATTTTTAAGTACTCTAGACATTAAAATGCAGATGGGGCTGTGATGAAAGAGAAAGAAGTCAGAAAAGCACCAGCAAGAGTACCTGGATTTATAGCAGTTCCATTCCACAGAAACCTGGAGAAACCCCAAGCTTAGAATCATCATATATAGAGTCCAGGGATTGTGGGACCAACATGATGGCAACTCATTAAGAAACATACAGAACAGGGATTGGGGGTGTAGCTCAGGGGTGGAGTCTGTGCTTCGCATGCAGGAGGCCCTGGATACACCTGCCCCCACCCACCCACCAAAAAAAGAAACTGATTCACAATGATCAGGACCCTTCTTCTTCTTCATAGAAAAGAGAAGCATTTGTCCCCAAGGGTGAAAATAAGAACTAGTCTTTAATGAAAGCAGGTGCTCAGTTTTGGAACCTGGTCTGACACAGATAAATCCATGCAGAACTAGAACACACCTCGGGATTGTGGGGGATTCCAACCAGCCCACTTGCCACCTCTAAGGTCCCCTGGGGTGCCTGCTTCTTCAGAGACTCTGTGCATTTACCCAGGGTCTGCACAACCTTCACAGTTCATGGGGAGAGAAATCAACACAACTGTGGAGGAACTGATAGGTACTTAGAATCCTCAACCTAGTTTTTCACTTATTAAAATAAATAAATCCTCCAAATCAAGAAATGAACTTAACAGCATCAACAATCAAAATACATTTTTAAAATGACTCTTGAGGAGATAGAAAAAATTCAGGGAAGAATAAGGAACTTAAAATTAAAAGCATCTTTCTTAGATTTGAAAAAATGTTATATGCTTTAAAAATGAGTATTCTTTCAAAAATTAATTATGGGACAGTATCAAAGAGAAAATTTAAAAATTACTGGAATTTAATATATGCCAATCTAGGTAATTTTAATTTGAAGTGATTACATAATTTGAACTGATTTTAAAAAATAAAATTGGCAGGGCTAAGGAAAAGGCGATAAAAAGTAAAAAAAAGAAATGCTCATGGAAAAAAATGGGATTAAAAAATATTTTAAGAAGGAGACATGATGGATCCAGGAGGTCCAACATTAAATTTAAAGAAAAGCAGGGAAAAGGTCCTCTGCATTAAAAGACATAATTAAAATTCTGTCTTTGACAAATAGAATAAATGATAAGTCTTTTATCTGGACACACCAGAACTGCACAGAACTCCTAAAAACCTACTAGAAAGAAAGAGAAATCAAGGTATTTCACAGAAGAATGGAAACCTGACCCGTATCAGACTGCTTATCAATAACATTGAATGTTATAATATAATGGAGCAAAACTGCACACAGGATCACATTATATATCATCTGGTTTGAAACATGTAAGGATTTGAATTTATCAATGACCTACTACTTATCAATAATGCCTTTAGAAGAAATTCAAGCAAAATAGAAAAGTAATACAATAAAAGATATCATAAGACAGAAAACACAGAGAGAGATGAATGTACCTTTGAACAAGGACAGGCAGATTGTGGCCCACAGGACAAATACAACTACCTTCTGCTTTTGTAAATAAAGTTTTATTGAAACACAGCCATGCCTATTTATTTACTTAATGTCTACTGTCTTTTGTACTATAGTGACAGCATATTGTAACTCTGACAGAAGTTGTAAGTCATTATGATGGAGGCCCTTAAAGCTGAGAATATTTACTATCTTCTCCTTTATGGAAAAACTGTGCTAAGCCCAGCCTGGAAGAAAGAAATTAGGTTGCAAAGACCATAGAGTCACTGGATGGTGACACTCAGTATATTTCCAATTGAAAAGCAGGTGTTGGGAGGTGGAAAGACACACTATTACATTTAATTCTCAGTGCTTCAGCTAACAGTATATGATTCAACAGGAAATATATTTTCTGGATCAATATAAACAAAACAATTATTTATTAATGTTACATAACAAAATATAGCACTATATACCTTGATAACATAAAAATAACAACATAATAAAAAAATAGAGGGGAGAAACAGAAATGGTCATGGTGTGCTAGATTCCTCGCTCTTTATTAGAAGGACTCCATAGGTACTAACAAGTCAAAGTATGCTACTTACAAGTAAGATAGTCATCAGAAGGACTCTTGGAGAATAGCAGTTACTAAGTGGTTTTCACTAGGATGTGAGATTGGGGATGGGGATAGGAAGGAAGGTGTTCATTTTATTTTCGTCCCTTTGTTTGTTTTGTTTGTTTTGCTATAAGCAAATATTACTTTAATTTAAAAATAAGAATTTCACTGCTCATTTATAAATAAGAATTTTACTGCTCATTTATAAATACATATTATATAGAGTATATTATATACTCTATAATAAGTAGTTTTCAAGGCACTAGGGAAACATCAGGAGATAAAACGATATCATCATACTTTTAGACTTTAAATTCTTCTGGGAGAAGATACAAAACAATCAACCTCAGCATTACTGATATGTTGAGCCAGATAACTCTTTAAGGGGGATGTCCAACTGTAAAATATTTAACAGAATGCTTACCATCTATCCATTGTACATCAGTAGCTATTGCCCCAATTATGATAATAATTTCCAGATGACCCTTGGCCCTCTAAGAGGCCCACTGGTACAGGGGGAAAGGCTCACCTTTGGGGCCAGATGGACCTGGATTTTACTTCTAACTTCACCAATTATTAGCTCTTTGTCTTTAGAAAATATACTTACCATCACTAAACCTTATTTTCTTTTTCTGTGTAATGGGGGTAGAAAACTATTTTGCAATCTTTTTTTTTTTTAATAATCCAGTGAGAAAATTATGCATTTAACATACAAACCCTTTAAATAAACCATAGCTATTACTATTTTAATTATGATGTATTAATGATGATGAGGAACAGGAAGAGGGTAGCATGTAGGCTGTGTGCTAAGGGAAGTAAGAATAAGAAGTCAGTGTAGGGCTTAAATGCCGACTTGATGGGTCTGATTGTGCTCCTGAGCAGCACATTCTAATATAACACAACCACTGTGTTGATGGAAATGTAATATAACATATATAGGATTCTATAAAAATAATGTGGGTATTGAGCACTTGAAATGTGGCCAGTATGACTAATGAAGTGAACTTTAAAATGTCTTAAATTTTTGTATTAATTTAAACTTAAATAGCTGCATGTCATTAGACTACTTTATTTATTGGCCAGCTCAGCTCAGGAAAGCAAAGGAGAGCCACTGAAGGTAAAGAAAATGAGTACAATAAAGAAGAGGGTTATAGTTTGTCTGGGAGATTAATGTGGTGCTGGTCTTCTAGGTGGGAGAGCAGTATTTTCGTAACCCTGCACACTCCCAAGGGCATGGAAGGTGGTAGAAAGGACAACTGGGAAGAGGTGAGCCACTGCACCAAAAATGCCCTCAGTGCAACTTGTTCCCACTGGTGTCTGTCTCTGGGGATCTAACATTGACATTAGCCCTAACTCAATGACCTCCACAATCCTTGTAGTTACCACTTTCTTTACCCAGGCTACGTTTCCATCTCTACATCTGAGATCAGAACTGGAATCCACAGCTTTCAGCTCACTGTTTGCTTTATAAGCTGTTTTAATTTTCCTAATAATAAGAAAGTCACAAGCTTGCTTTTCAACATGTTTCTCCAGACCTCAAATTTTCAGAAGCTTTAATAATTTTCTTTGCTATCCTGGGTTCTTGCCAAGTTCTTTACCACTTCCTTAAAATTCTATAAAAGTGAGATCTAAACAATGAAATCTTATCGATCTATCCTATCAAATGTTCTTTTAGAATTAATAAGATTATATTTTCTGTGACATATTTAGCCTTATATCTTCTTATAGTATAGACAAAGTTAAAACGATGTTAGTAATAACTTTTGTTTGAAACCGGTACTTGAATAGTGCCACACCACACTAGTACAGGCTTTCAAAGGGCAGGACTGTTTTTGGATGCCAGAACAATTCATTTAGTGGACGTCACCAATACCTTGGACAGGTTCTTTATTTCAGCAATCAAGTCAATGAATTATTAAAATATTCCAGATTTAACTTGGAATGGAACCACCATTAGACCTAGTTATCCTGCTCCTCAGTATATACCCAAAGGACTTAAAATCAGCATACAATACTGATGCAGCCACATCAGTGTTTATAGCAGCTCAATTCACAATAGCTAAACTATGGAACCAACCTAGGTGCCCTTCAACAGATGAATGGATAAAGAAAATATGGTACACACTAGACTATTACTCAGCCTTAAAGAAGAAAGAAATTATGGCATTTGCAGGTAAATGGATGGAGCTGGAGAATATCATGCTAAGCGAAATAAGCCAAACCCCAAAAAACCAAAGGCCAAATGTTTTCTCTGATGAGCAGATGCTGATCCACAAAGAGGGGGTGGGGTGGGCGTGGAGTAGGGAAGAGTAAAGGAACTTTGGTTTGTGCAGAGGGGAGTGAGGGGAGGGGGGGATGGTGGGGATGGGAAAAATGGTGGAAAAACGGTGGAATGAGACAGACATTATTGCCCTATATATATGTATGATTACACTACCAGTGTGACTCTGCACCATGTACAGCCAGAGGAAGAAGTTGTGCTCCATTTGTGTACAGTGTGTCAAAATGCCTTCTACTGTCATGTATAACTAATTAGAACAAATTTAAAAAAGAATCCCAGATTTAGGAAAATAGTAGAAATTAAAATCTTTGGAGTTAGAATAGGAATACAGGCCCTAGACTTATCACTTTCTGAGTGATTTTAATAGGTCATTTACATTTCTCAAACTTTGGTTTTCTCATTTGGAACAAATAAAACAACA
Source organism: Tamias sibiricus (assembly GCA_025594165.1). NCBI lineage: Eukaryota > Metazoa > Chordata > Mammalia > Rodentia > Sciuridae > Tamias > Tamias sibiricus. The sequence continues at coordinate 85,189,119 of CM046660.1, forward strand.
ACGTCTAGCTTTCCCAGTCCATAGCTTGTTCTAAGCTTTGGAACACAATGTATCAGAAAATGCTTTGTATCACTTAAAATGGGGTACAGAAGTCATGCTTTTTTTCTTAAAATCGAAATGTAACTTCTTAATAGGTTGCACTATTTCAACAATTTTTATAATCTAAAGTCTACATCCTGGGTCTTTTTGTGAGCATAACACAGAAGCATAACCAAAGCTACATGCTCACATTAAGCACCATGTTACCTTATTTCTCTTTTATCTCTTAGACTACCACTTTCCTTCCTTCCTTCCTTTTTTTTTCTTTGTACCAGAGATTGAATTCAGGGACACTCAACCACCGAGCCATATCCCTAGCCCTATTTTGTATTTTATTTAGAGACAAGGTCTCACTGAGTTGCTCAGCACCTCGCTTTTGCTGAGACTGTCTTCGAACTCGAGATCCTCCTGCCTCAGCCTCCCGAGCCATGCTCCACTGTGCCCAGCCTACCAGCTTTCTTGTGAAGAAGAGTATAGCAGTCAGGCCAGAGTTACATCAATTACTCAGGATCATGAGTTCTTTTTTATGAGTTTAAAAATTTCTTGATTATTACATCTCATATTGCCTCAAGTACCAATATAGTCTTTCAGTCAATCATTTTAGGGATTTCTAACCCTACCACAAAAGAATAGTCAGCCTACTTAGGTTTTTGTTTGTGTTTTTTAAGATCTGAAATATCACAAATTCATCTGCAGCTAATGTTCAAAATTGTGCCAACTGTTGGCTCTTGGGCACTATGTGGGAGCAACTATTAAAGCTGATATATGATATCTTATTCTATGTACATAGCCATGAAATCTCACCATGAGAACATTCTACAATAAGCAAGAAAGTATTTAAAAAATTAAAAATAAATGCAGCCATCGTTCATCTTGGAAATAAAACACAAGATCTTTCTTCAAAGAAACACAATTTCTTAAGTTCCTACACATTGTGAAGAAATAAATTTTGGTTGTAATGTGTTAAATGGAGTAGCTTTGTTTTAACAATTGCCAGATGTGGATCAATGCACATCTGGCTTCCTTAAATGATCATAATCCAGAGTCATTAACACCAGGAGGGAATTTGAAGAAAGGTTAATTCAAACCATCTGAGACAGACCCGAATGGAATCCACAAAAAAGAAAAAAAAAGAGGATTGGGCTGGGGTTGTGGCTCAGTAGTAGAATGCTTGCCTTGCATGTGTGAAGCACTGGGTTAGATCCTCAGCACCCATAAAAATAAATAAATTAAATAAAGGTATTGTGTCCATCTACAATTTAAAAATATTAAAAAAAAAAGAGGATTGATTCAGGCTCCCCCACTTTAGGAAAGAGAGAAAAGGTGGGAGAGGACAGGGAGAGAGAAGGAGAGAAATAATTTGTTTCAGAAAGGCAGAGATGACCTTATGTTTCTCTGAGACTTAGCTACTGATGGAATGGTAAAAAAGGCATGGGCATGGCATTTAAATTCTGAAACTTTTACCAATTGCAGCTTGACTATGCAAGGACCAGCACTATCTGTTATAGAGAGAGTGGACACACACACACACACACACACACACACACACACCACTCTGTCTTCATTTCAACTTGGTATGTGTGTCAAGAATGTGTTCTGTTGACAGTAGACTGTAAAGATGTTTGTGACTTCATTTCTCTTCTCCAGGACCTTTCCTAAGTGTTCTTTAAAAAATTTTAGGTAATTTGTATTTTTGTTGAAAAATTGTCTTTGAAATTGTGTTTTATGACAACATAAAGTTGTTTGGAACAATTTCTACTAATTAAAGAACAAACTTTTTCTTTATTTTAATTATGGAAAGAAATGTGGCTATCAATTGAAGTTAACTTCTGTTCACATGAAATTAATTTGACTTTTCCCTGGAATTTTTAATTTCAAGTTTCTAAGGACACTGCTCACGCCTACTTGCCTGTTTTAAGTATACACCAAACCACAAAATGACAGTGACGGGTCCAGTGACCTGGTCACAGCTAAGTCTGGAGATAAAGCTAGCCCTTGAAGCACAGGATAAATGCTAAGAAGAATGAGGACATCATAGATGCTTAATATACACCTAAGCTGTTCTTTCTTGATAGGTTAGTATGTCATGTTTATCTGATTTCTGACTTTCTCAGATATTTTATAGTTACAATGTATGGTGTGAAGGGACTCACATAGGTCAATGCTCCCAATTTCCTGCAGCTAAAAGGAAAGACTGAGTTACAGCTTAGCACTAGAGGCAGAAAAAACATCCCTCCTGACAGTGTCAAGGTTTCCTATGAACCAGGCCCTCTGAATCCTTAACTATCTACCAACACATGCATCCTCCTGTATAGCTCTGAAGAATCCTTCAAAGGAACGCAAGTTGCTATCACCAAAACAGTCCACCCAACAGCAATGATTTTAGTGGAAAAATGCATTCCTTAAATCAGAGACTATCCTCTGTAGTTCTCTGTAGCTCTGAGCAGAGAAATCCAAGGCTTCTCTGAGGGTGTAGGTGGAAGAGCATGAGAAGCAGAGACCCTGAGGCTTTGCACAAAGGAGTGAGAAGGATGATGGCAAGAGTTAAGGGGCCAGAGACTTTAGCAGACTTGGTACTGTGCAGAATATCCAAGCAGAGAAGAGGTTAAAAGACCAAAGAAATCATAAAGCAGGAAACAAAACTGGAGCCAGGAACTTGGCTCAGGGTTATATAGCATCACATCCCTAAATGTGAGCCACAAGAATTTGTTATATGATATAATAAGCATGGGCAGAAAGAATAAAATGCCGGTAGCTTGTTAGGGTTGGTTTAATGGGTCTTTCATAAAATGACTGGCTGTAATGGAAAAGCTCAGGAGTAAAGAAAGGCAATTGTCTTTCTACCATCAGGTTTAAGTATGTAGTTTGACTGTACAAAGAGAAAGATTCACATTTAACTTGCTCCTAACAACTGCTCCAATAATTTCTGCTTTTGTTTTTTCCTGGACATTTGCCTTCTAACCTCTCACAAATCAAAGTATTGTCCAGCAGCATTAATGTGACCTGGGAGCTTGTCAAAACAAGGAATCTCTGGCCCCCTCTTCCACACCACCAATTCTGAATCTGCATTTCAATGAGATTCCAGGTCTTTCATCTCTGTTTTAAAATTTGAGAAGTAAATCTTAACATTCTCTGAACAGCTGCCTAAGAAATCATCTATTTTGTCTGTTAACCCACTGATTATTTCCCCCTCTAGAAGAAAGTTCCATGAGGGCAGGAAAAGGCTATGCAGTTCAGTGTCTAAAAAATATTCATGCAGTTTAGTGTCTAAAAAAATTCATGGAATGAAAGTGAGTTAAATTAATTTGCCTGCAGGGTAGGATAAAGTCCATATTGCATGAGACCCTCCATATCTCTCCTCTACCCCCTGAAAAGTCGTCCTCTCTTTTGTCTTGCTCTTTTCTATAAGGTAGATACATTTGGCTTACCAAATCCAAATGCTTGTATGTATTTTATATCCCCTTTCCATTAGGACCTTATTCTATATATATGTCTATCTTCTGATTACATATGTACCCCCCCCCCCATCTGCCCCTGCCTTTGCCACGGGATTTCCTTCATTCATAAGCAGCAAGAGCACACTTGAAAGTCAAGGAAGCTGATACTTCCTTGACTTCCTTTGAGTCCCGGGATTCTGAAACATTTTCTTAATAGTTTTCATATTCTTATTTATTCATTTATGCAAGATCTTGTTTCTTTCCCCACAATTTGACTGTTTGGAGTCAGACTCAGATTTAAAACTAACCCTAAAATGTGAACAAACCTCTAGGTCTCTGTCTCTTCATTTATAAAGTGGGTAGAATAGAATCTTCAGAGTGACAGTGAGAATAAAAGTACCTGCCACAGGCTGGCACATGACAGGTGCTAACATAATCACAAAGTTTCCTTCTTGGCGAAAAGATAAGGCTCACTTTGAAACCATCCAATTTTGTCTGGCTAGGAAATCGACATTATAATACATAATGATTTTATTGTTAGGAAACATTTGTTGGAAATAATTTGACCTGTTGTGTAGGAGTAATATACAAACTATTCCATTGCAACATTGTGATAAGGAGAAATTGGAAACAGCATGGAATAAAAATGCCCAATATCTATGTGAGAGAATAGAATGCAGGTGGGAAAATGTTGTAAAAGATACTTAAGATCCTGTTGAGTAGGAAAAAGGAAGGCAGAATTCAAATGTGTATTATCCTGGTCCTGATTATGTAAATTTAAATGTGACAGAATGAAAAGGAAATAAGCCTAAATGTTTAAAAAGTATTAACCATAATCTGTATATTGTGTAATGGTGGGTGACTATTCTTTCCTTATATTCTTCTAAATTTTGCGAGTTTTAAGAAATATGGATTTGTCCCTTTTAAAACAAAAAAACATTATTGAAACAATCCATTAATAAATATCGTCTTAGCCGGGCGTGGTGGCGCATGCCTGTAATCCCAGCACTTTGGGAGGCTGAGACAGGAGGATCGCGAGTTCAAAGCCAGCCTCAGCAATGGCGAGGCTCTTAGCAACTCAGTGAGACCCTGTCTCTAAATAAAATACAAAAAAGGGCTGGGGATGTGGCCCAGTGGTTAAGTGCCCCTGAGTTCAATCCCCGGTACCACACACACACACACACACACACACACACACACACACACACAAATATCATCTTTATTCTCATTCTTTAATTTTTCTGGAGAATTGGAGTATTAGCTTTGTGTTCTACTTTCTTTGCTTTTTTTTTCCCCCTTCAACTTAGTTGATCTGTTTTTCATTCTACATCTGTAATGTGGGTGCTGTGCAGAGTTTCTCTCTGGTCTTCTTCTCACCATCTTTCCTGATAATGTCACCTATACCCTTCCCACCTCACTTCTTCTCAGCTTTGTCTCTGTAAGTTCTGCATCTACTATCTTGGTTCACCCACGTGTCCGGCCATATTGTCCTGTATGTACATCTTCAGTTTTTTTTCACACTCCCATTCATGTAGTATTTACTGGCTGTCCATTGTGGACCACACAGTCTGCTAGAGACTGTACAATAAAAATAAGAGAGGGCCTCTCCCTCAAGTAGCTGTCTGCTACCTCTCTCTCAATCGTTTTTCTAGTTATCAAATTCAAGCCTCAGAGTCACCTGTGAGTCCTTTTGCTGCTTTTCATTTCTTCCACTCAAGCAGCTGCTGTGCTCCATATATGATTTTGATCTCTGAAACATCTCTCACTTTCATGAACTTTTTTCATGTCTACAATCAATACCCTATTGGAACTTTTCTTTTTTTTTTTTTTTCTTTTCCTAGATTATGCTATGTCAGTTTCCAAAGTGATAGTTTTGCAACATGTTTTCTCTTATAACTCCAACTCTCTGCACACAGAGCTATAAAATAAATCCTCTGAAAACAGTCTGCTCATAGTCATCTCCTGGTCAAAAACACAGTGAATAGCCTCCCATTGAATACCAAACACAAACTAAAAAAACCCTCCTCAACTTGATACCTAAATCCTCTTCCATGTATTAAATCGAACTGAATGAAATATTTATTTTGTTCTTCAAAAAGGACAATTATTTTTTTAAAAAGGTGACTGTTAGCCACCTCCTGTGGTACAACACAATAGTATTCATGTTCCTTTCCACCCTTTTCTTGTCAGTCCCTTCATTTGTCCTGCAGTGTAGAATATAAATGAGATCTGTCCACGCTTTCCAAGCTGTTCACTTCCCTCCATTCCTTTGCTATTGTTTGCTCTTCTTGGACCTACTCCATGTATTATCTCCACATTGAATACTTCTATTCATCCCTAACTTCCATCCTCCATAAAGACTCATTCTCCATAACACACTTTCTGTAGAGTCCCTTTTCCATTATTAGTAATCCTGCCTTGAATAAATGACTCATGTCTCATCTACCAGTTAGCCTTGGAGCTACTTCCTAGCCCTACTATGCTGCACCCAACCAAGCTTGGGAAGTGTTTTGTTGTATCTACTACTTTGCAAGTAGAAGGTCTGATTACATATTTGTTTCTTCAGAGATTTTTTTTTTTTTGGTACCGGGGATTGAACTCAGGGGCACTTGACCACTGGGCTACATCCCCAACCCCCTTTTTTTTTTGTATTTTATTAGAGACAGGGTCTCACTGAGTTGCTGTGTGTCGCCATTGCTGAGGTGGCTTTGAACTTGCGATCATCCTGCCTCAGCTTCCCAAGTGCTGGGATTACAGGTGTGCACCACCGTGCCTGGCCTGCCTTTAGAGATTTTTATGGGTTAGTTAGTGGTCCTGAAGTTTGAATGTGGTATTTTCATCCTTATTATGATACGGTTCTCCACTTGTTTATTTATTATGGACATTTGAACCTTTTTCTGCTATTGTATCAATTTAAAAGAAACATCTTTACAAGATATGACATCAAGTATGCTATTTAGCTTTTGATTTCTCTGGCTGATGTTCTTACATAGATTATACAATTCAATAATGTGACTTCTTGGTAATGACTTGGAAGATGCTCTATGGATTTGTTTATTTTAAAATGTCCTAATTTATTTCTGACATCTCTCTATGAAGAATAAAGTTCTTCAGGTTAAGTATATTTTATTTTATTATTTTTATTTTCTGGTTGTAAAGGGTTTGAACCCAGAGATGCTCTACTACTGAGCTACATCCCCAGCTATTTTTCATTTTATTTTGAGACAGGGTCTTGCTAAATTGCTGATGCTGGCTTCAAACTTGTGATTCTCCTGCCTCAGCCTCCTGAGTGTCTGGGATTATAAGTGTGAGCCTCTGTACCTGGCTAATTCATATATATACACATATATATAGGATTTTGAATATTAAATATATTCATATAAATAACTATACAAGAGCTTGACTATTGTAACTATTTGAAGACATTTACATATGTGTGTATACACATACACACACACGATTTATATATATATCTACAAGAATACTGTTTTAACCTTTGTGTAGTAACGTAAGTATCACGAGCATAAATAAAATATTAAGAAAATCACTAGATGCCAAAAGATACACTAGAAAAAAATGGAGTGCTTACTACTTTATATGAGGGCTTTGGGCCAGACTTGGGTTGATTGCCCAACTGGAGTCTCAGTTCACTCATGTAAAATGGAGACCATATCTACCTTCCAGAATTAATAGGAGAGTTATATAGATAATACATGTTAAGATTTTAGGATATTGCCAGGCAGATAGTTATAGTTTTATCAATTAAAAAAAAATGACAAGAAGAAAGAAGAGCATTCTCTAAACCTATTATGATTCTAAATGTTTCCTTAAAGATTCTTTTAAAATATCGACTATCTATCTATCTATCTATCTATCTATCTATCTATCTATCTATCCTTAAATGCTTTCTTGCTCATTATGGACTGGTAAGTATGACATCATTTCTTGTATTAGATTTATAGAGAAAAAGAGAGCGAGACAGAGAAAGGCCTCCTCCCTTGCCTCTGCTGCAGCAAGATCTTGGCGGAGGACATGAAGAGCAATAAGCAATGCCAAGGCTGGGAGTAGTATTTAGGAAGAAGCATCCATAAGCAAAGCTCATGCTGCAGCTTGGCATTCTTCCCCTAGCTGATGAAAGTGAAAAGGGACACTTCAAAAATTCTTTCCATGGTAATCTAAATCTAAAAAAAACCTTGTCCATATAACCTGAAGAAATTTCTAGACATAGTTTCCACCCAGTATGGATTATTTATTTAATTATTATTGACTAGGAACATACAATCAACATTTTGGGTAACTAAAAAAAAAAATTAAAAGCACCAAACATCTATTTTTTTTCACTGAGTATCATCTCATGAAAAGGAAAAAAAGAGAGAGGAAAAAAAAAATGCCATCAAGTTCATTTATCCAGTAAATAATTAAATAAATACGTATGTATTGAATTCCTATGGTAGCTCAGGCACATTTCTATGTGTTTAGGGATACAAGTGAAAAAAATCAGTCAAGAAATTAATTCATGTCAAAAAAATATTGATTAGAAACACTATGATATGGATACCTGACTCTTTTAGAGTCTGATAGTCAAATTGTTTGGATTTGACTCCCTGATAGATTACTTTAATAGGCAGGTTGTTATTACACACAGTCTGTCAGTACACCCTAGATGAATTTCAAAATGGTCCTAGAAAAGGTAGGTACAAAGAGCCCCTTGGTGAGGTCATGTGCCACTTCTCCCATACCCACACTAATCACAACTGAGCTTATCAGTTCCCAGAGACAATATAGTGTGGACATGCTAAAGCTGTCAAATAATAATTTGTTTCCAATTCATACAAATACCCCAAAGTTCAAAATGAATACAATGAGTTGCTGAATGAGTCTGAAGGTTAGGGAATATATGTCATATATGCTGTATGGACTTAATTAGATGAGAAAATACCAAAGGGAAAGGTTTCATTTACTCTGAATAAACCTCCCACCCACCCCAAAGAATGGTCTCAAGGGTTTTACAATATCCAGAAGGAATAGTAAGTCTTTTTTAGGAATTTAATACGTGATTGCACTTAGTAATTTCTAAGGAAAAAAAATGCAATGCAATTTCATGTGTCTTTAAGACTAGCCTATTAGAATGTGTTAAAAAATCTGAAATAATGCAATTTTCCTTTTTGAGAAGGCACCGATTTATTTTATTAAATTCATTCTCCTTTTCAAAAATCTTATGTGATGTTGCCTATGCTCTGGAAGGGTATGGACAGTGTGATCTGTCCCTTCCTTCTCTCCCACAATAACTGCCCATAGAACCAAAGCTCTTCAGAAATGCTTGTGGAATGAATAAATTAAGGTTCTTATGATTACACATTGCAGAGAAAACTAACCAAGGACAATGCATTAGTCTCCTTCAGCTGCTACAAATATTCAGATTCACAGGTGTACACTCCTACTTATGGTACCTTGGGGTCAATGGCTGAACACTGACCATTTTTAAAGTGTGTTTTTTTAAAAGGCTAGACTTACTACATGAAGTATTTTGAACTGAAAAACCTAAAAGGGGAAGCACTATATGGATGCAAAGGGAAGGTTTAAAACGTGTTATTGATCTTCTTCTCAGCAAGATAGAAAATGTCTTCCATTTTTTTAAAGGCAAATTACAAACATAGGATTTATTCGCATGAACATATTGTAAATCAAAGATAATGTTAAAGAATTAAAGAAACAGTAATACTCATAACTGCCCTCCCAAATCAACATACATCCTGATACTGAATTTGAAAATTAACATTTTTCATGTAAGGGCATAAGGCCCGGATCAATAGATTCGACTGCTTTCACAACAAGATGAAGAATTACTCTCTTATGCTGTCGATTTAGGAAAAAACACAGGTAAAAATCTGTTCTTTTAAGAACTAACAACCTAAGTTTTTAAATATATCCGTTGCTGAAGACTGAAACATCAGTGAAGAAGTTACAATATTTTTATATGCAAAGCCCAACAATACTGAGTCATTCTTGGGCTTTCATCTCTAGTGCTCATTCTACCTGGGAAGGGCAAGCCATTTCATTTAGCCATTTAAAAAAAATTACTTGTCACCAGGAAATCTTTAGATAAAATCATTATTCAATGTATTTCTCTTAAATTCAAAAAAATACATTTTCATTAAGGTAGAGAATTTTGGACTTTTTCAAAACCATTACAATGATAAAATCCAAAATAAAGCAGACATGTTAATATTTGTTAATAATAACTTGCAACACAGGCAAAAAGACATAATTGTTAGACATCTAATCAAAAAGCCTTGGATGATGGTGTTATCTGCATAGGAAATTGTACATGCTATAGACAATGATCAACACACACTTGAGGATAAAAGACCAACCATAAAGAGATTGCCTGAAGTAAAAATATTCCTATTTTCCCCTGATTTTCTCTCATTTAAAACATCCAAACAAAACATGTAGTACCTTTTAATTTTCTGAATGAGTAGTTCTCAATCAATGCTTCCTCCGTTAGAGACAACAAGCTGAAGAATCTACCGAAACAAAAGAAAAAAACCAAAAACCACATGTATAGATTTGTTAACTAAATATCAAAAATCGTAACTCACCAGTAAGCAAATACAATCTCTATATCCAGATCATGAGTCTATGCCATGAGATTTATAGTACAAAGAATGCAGTACTTGAATTTTTAAGCTTAATAATGAATTTTAAAGCATTTTACTCCGAGATGACATAAAGCAGATCCCTGGGAAAATGGCTTAAAAATAAAGCAAAATAAAATTTAAAAAAACCCCAAACCATTACCAGCACATATGCAGCAATACCCCCCAAGTCTAGCCTTCAAGAACTGCTGCAGGATCCTTCCCCGGGAGCATTATCTTCGGGCTGGCTCTCTGGCTCTCCAGCTCCAGACAGACGCAGTCTGCAAGCCACCAGCTCTTGTCTGTGTGTGTCGGGGAAAGGGAAGCTGCAAATTAGAAAAAGTCCCCGCAGTGGCGAAAAGGAAAATAAGGCGAGTGGGAGAGGGAGAGAGAGCTCACTAGCCTCAGAATTTTCGAGAATGATGACAAGCCACTCAGCTCCGCCATCATTCAGTGACAATAGGATGCAGCCCTGGCTTACGATTTAGCGGTTTGCCATAGGGGCTTCTGGTACCAAAAGCCTGACAGGCATTTTAATTGCCTCCATCCAAGTGTGTCCCCAGGAGTCAGAGTCTATAAGCCTATGAATGTCATCATCTGGTCTCCTTTGTGCTAATGCCAGACACACCACACACACACACACACACACACACACACACACACACCCTGTGCTTAAATAGAAAGACAGTTTACAGGCATATAGGATTACAAACAAGTTAAGCTACACAAACTGGACATGACTAAATGATAGTTAATGGGAATTTTTTTCTGCATTAAGGACATCAGAGATTCTTTGGTGTTTTGTCATTGGCTATTAATTACAATATTTTTTACATCTAGTGAATAGTGTTTATTATATTCCAAAATAAAAATGTTCATTAAAGAAACACACCTACTTATGTATATTTTCCTGTGGAAAATTCAGTCCCCTTGTAAGTATGATAATTATGCAGTTGGCAATGTTTTCCTTACCAGGGAGAAAGCAAAAAAATAAAAAAAGGATTAGGAAACCCAGGGTTTGTATGTGATTTCTGTGGGCAAGGCATTTTATTCCTTTTCCAAACAAAAGCAAAGGGAGGTAGCAACCAGCTAGAGGCTTGGGAGTTTGCAATCCCTGAGGGCCAAAGCAGGGAATTGAAGCTTTGGCATAATCTGTACCCACTTCATGTTAGCAACTGAAATTAACAGTTGAATATCCCTGTTTTACAGTGCCCCTTATCTAGTGAGGTTAAGTGTAGAACAATTCCCTGCATTATTTCTCAGAGAAAAGGGAAGGAGAAATATGTTAATAAATACATTAATTTTTATGGCATTGTTAGCACCCTGCCCCAGTGAATGGAGTAAAATTTGATGTCTACCAAAAGGGCCAGCTGCAAAGGAGGTTGCTGAGAGGGAGCATCACCATGGTTACCGGAAACAGAAAGTAAGAAGAAAAAATAAGGTGATGATAGAGAAGAGGGAATAAGACCACAGTAGAGGAAATATAAAGACAAAACGATATGCTTCATTCTTTCCTTCTTGAAAGCACTGTCTCTATCAGTTTTATATTTTATTTTGAATTCATTAAAATGAATTTGCATTCTCCTTCTGGGACTGTTCTCTCTTTTTTAATCACTAGCTAATTTTGCTTTCATAAATATTCACATTTTGGCTCTTTTGTATGAGATCGATCCTGTCTCTCCTTGTCTGTCTGTTCATAGGCTAGATTCATGGAGACCACTCAGCTTAGCCTACAGCCTTTGTTTCATAGGTGAGAAATCTGAGGCACAGGGAGTCTCAAGGCACCAGCCTTGCTTCCTGATTCAGTCCATTTCTTGTCCTCTCTAATCAAGGGACTTTCTTTCCCTTTCTCTCTCATGTTGTCTGCAGGAAGACACATTCCAGAAACATCCTTTGTCTTTGATTTTGTAAACCTTTTATTTGCTAAAGCAGTAATCTTCCTGTTTAAAACACATTGCAATCATTCTGAGAACTAGCTTTGCTTAATATCTGTGCTGGACTGTACTTGAGGTCTGAAAAATCTGGGGTAATTATGTCAACAGCTTTTCTTTCATTTCCAGTCTGGCAATCAGATGAATCAAGCATGATTGCCCTTTTGTGAACCTTGCTTGTTGGACCTCAGCTTAATCATCATACAGTGGGCATCCATCATAACTTGTGTCATTCTTTCTGCAAGCATGAAATTGGACGATCAAACTGAGCCAGCCTCCCCAGGCTCCTCCTAGGTACAGACAGTGTGAACCTTCTTGGGGTTATCCAAAACAATACAGCTGGAAAATCCAGAGACCAGGTAAAACAAGGGGACCGGGGGGGGGGGGGGGGGGGGGGGGGGGGGGGGGGGATATCAATCTAAAACAACCACTGGAGGGCGCAATATTTATTAAAATCTTTTTTTAATTACCCAGTAACAATTGTGATTAGGATTTTGACCTTGATGTTCTATTGTTTTTATTTTCTTTCAGAGGTTTTCTTTCAGGATGGGGTATGTAGCTTAGAGGCAGGGCATGTGCCAACCCTATGCAAGGCCCTGGGTTCAATCCCCAGTACCAAAAAAGAAAATTAAAAAGAGAAAGTTTTCTTTCAATATTCAGTTCATTAACTCATCAATTTTAGGTTAGCTCATCTATAGGTAGGGTCATATTGTGCTTTCAAAGTCAACAACACAGTGGTTTCCACCACCTCCATCCTCTTCCCTCCGTACTTCAGTGAAAAAACCAATAAATAAAATTTATTAAAAATTATTTATGATTTCCATGGGTAATGATTATAAGAGATTTCAGAAGCTAGTGAATCCTATAGCTGATTAAGATTCTTCCTCCCCTAAAAATTGTCCCTTTAAATATGATCTTTCCGTTAAATGTCTATCTTTTTTCAGTGACTTTGGACAATAAGGTGATTTTTCATAGTGAATTTTTTTTAATATGTTGTCAATTGTCCACTTCTGAATTAAAAAAATGATGCATGAGATTTATTTATTTAAATACAAATGATATTCTATCAGGATCTCATAAAGCATACATAATAGTCTTGGTCAATCTAAACAATAGCGTACCTTTCAAAAAATATTAAATACTATCTGGAAGTCATTTCATATTGGTTCAGTAAATGAGAATGAGTTGGTATAGTCTTCTTTTCTTTTTCTTTTTCCCCCATTTGCTTCCATCACATAGTAAGCACTATGTGTAAATATAATTACTGCCCTAAAGTATGTCATATTCTAAGAATAAAAGATGACAAGCAATTGAAAGACTTCTGTGAAGATATTTTTTTTGGTACCCGGGGATTGAACTCAGGGGCACTTGACCACTGGGCCACATCCCCAGCTGTGGGGAAAAAAGGACACCTCAGCACAATGGCTCACTTGCTATTGAGGGAACTTGGCCAGGCCAAGAGTGTAACACCCTGATTGGCTCACGCCAGTCCCACGAACATGATTGGCTGGCTCCTGTCCCCTCCCATGGCTTGTTGATCTTAAAGCTGACTGGCTGAATCACCCTATATATGCTGTGTGACTTCCTCAATAAACGAGTTTCTGCTTGACTGGTCTCTCTGGTGTCTCTGTCCTCCTCGGTGAGGGCTGAGTGTGGGTCACCAGCCGACTCCTGCCTCCTCCTGACTCAGCCTCACTGCTGGGGCGTGCTCCCCCAGCCTTCTCCGCTGGCTGGCAAGGGCTGATCCCGGGTCCAGGGGATTTGAACTCACGATCCTTCTGCTTCAGCCTCCCAAGTGCTGGGATTCTTCATATTTATGCCTATGAGCCTAAACTGTGCTGTCCCCTCCCCACTCCTATTTTAGCCCTGGATTTACACCCACAGGTTCCAGGAATAGGAAACAAAGGGGAATAGCATTTTCTCCTCAAGGAACTTCAAAGATAGTAGAGAGAATGTACAAGTAAAAAGAAAACTAACTTCCCACCTCTCTTTCTCACTTTAATGAGACATTCTGACTCTGGCCTTGGCCACAGCTTCCTCACAGAGCTATCTGGAAGAATCTGATTTCACCATATTCCAAGATTCAGTTAGCTCACTTCCATGGCTCTTCTGGAAGACCTTTGGTTTCACTCCCTAAATACACTGGACTGTGTATTTGTGCATCAGTCTTTAAACTCTTTGGGAATGAATAATGGAGATGGATCTTCCTTCCTTCTCTCCTTAGAGCTGTTGCTCATATCATCTTTCCAACCAAAGCTTTCCTTACCACTATAATAAAGACTGCAACTATGCCTTCCTATGATCTATTCCGTTTTTTTTTTCTTTCTTCTTCCAAGGCACTTATCCTACTATAAAGTTTTCTTTTTTATTATGTTAACTATTTATTCCCTCCCTCTCCCTGCTAGTTCCATGAGGGCAGTCATCTTTTGTATTTACTAGCAAATACAAAGTACCTAAAACAGTGCCCAAAATATAATGGCACTGTTACTTAAATGAGTGAATGTGAAAATGACATTAGTGGAGGAATTAGAATGTTCAAACACAAGAATAGTCTTTCTATTCCACATTACTCACCCTATTCTCTACATTCAGTTTTCCTTATGGATATTATTCACCTTTTATTTGTACTACAAACCACCCATTGCCCTAGAATCAATATTTTTTAATTTCATTATAGGATATAAATTTATTTTAAAAAGATTTGTCTCCTATTTTATTTAAATTCCACAAAGTACCTGGCTGAGGGCTATCACTCTTTAAATGCTCAGAAGGCATTTGTTTCCTGTTGATGTTAAAATATGCTAAATTTAAATTTTTAGATTTTAAAAATGAAATTAGAATAATTAATTAATGTTGTGTTAAAGTCCACATACTTTGGAAGGACTTTATAAAAATATGACTACAAATACTGTAGTCTATACTTCAATTCGTTGAACACTGTCTGGTCTTATTTACTACAGATAATGTTGCTTCGTGCAACAAAGTTGGTCCACACAAAAGAATCTGGTGCTCTAATAGACCCTACCTCTCCCAACCCAAAAAAAGAAAGGAAGAAGTGTCATAATTAACATAGTCTGAATAGAAAGACCTGCTGAAAGTCTGTTTTTTTTTTTACTTGTAAAATGGCAATTTCACATGGTTCAGTCTAACACCCAGCAAAACTATAAAACAATGCAGAATTGAATAGCTCAAGTTGTACAAAGTGACTTCCATACTTACTGCAGCATTATTTATAGCAGCCCAAGATATGGAAATAGCCAAAGTGTCCACGGCCAGATAATGGATAAAAAAGTGTATACACACACACACACATACACACACACACACAAATATTATTCAACCCCCAAAAGAACAATATCTTGCCACTTGCCACAATGCAGATAAGCCAAGGACATTATGGTAAGTGAAATAAGCCAAAGAAAGAAAACTATTGCATGATCTCACTTAAATATGGGATCTAAAAGAGAAATCAAATGTACAGAGGTAGAGAAAAAGAGCACTAGTTACCAGGGGCAGGCTCAGAGTGACACAAAGAGGAGATGAGAGATGTAAGTCAGAGGACACAAAATAGCAGATAGGTAAGATGAAGAAGTCTAGAAATTGAATATGCAATATGAAGACAACAGGCAATAGAGCTGTACTGTTAAAAAAAATAAATCACATTGTTCCCCTAAATGTAAACAATTATGATTTTTCAAGCAAAGTATTAATGATTAAAATCTAAAATGTGGTATATCACAGAATATTATTTGACAATAAAAAATGAAGTTCTGATACATTCTACAACATGAATGAACCTCAAAAACATAATAAATTTAAAGAAAGCAGTTACAAAAAGCCATATATTATATCATTAAATTACATGAAATTCGTAGAATAGCCGAATCCATAGAAAACAGAAAGTATTAGTGGTCACCAGAGTCTGGGGCAGAAGAATGGAGAGTGTCTGTTAGTAGGTGGGGTTTTTTTTTTCTTTTGGAGGGGGGAGGTGATGATAGTGTTCTAAAAATAGACAATAGTGATGTTTGCTCAACTCTGAAAATACTAAAAGTCACTGAATGGTTCAATTATAAGGGTGAATTCCATGCTATGTGAATTACATCTTAATGAAATTTAAAATTAAAATAATAAACTAGTAAATGTTCTAGTCTCTAAACAGCAAGCCTTGGAATTCTGTGGCTACTAATTAAAATATGACAAGTTTCAAACTCAGTCTGTGACAACTTCCTGATTACTACAAATTCTTAGAAACACAGTTCCAAGGCTGTTAAATCCCCAGTCTTTTTTTTTTTTTTTTTTTTCTGGGGTGGCAGGCAGGGGTGCTACCGGGGATTGAACTCAGGCACACTCAACAATTGAGCCACATCCCCAGCCCTATTTTGTATTTTATTTAGATAGGGTTTCACTGAATTGCTTAGCACCTCAATTTTGCTGAGGTTGGCTTTGAACTTGCGATCCTCCTGTCTCAGCCTCTGGAGCCATTGGGGATCCCCAATCCTTTTCATTTTTTATTTTAAAACAGGGTCCTGCTAAGTTACCCAGGCTGGCCTCAAACTTGTGATTCTCCAGCATCAGCCTTCCAAGTATCTGGGATTATAGACTTGTGCCAACTTGTCAGGCTGATTATGTACCACTTTGGAACTTTGGAAATATTCACATTTCACTGTAAATTTTTGCACAAGTAATTTTAGAAATAGTATTCTCTTTTATTTTTTATTGCAACAGTATTTTTATTTCACTTATCAAGGGGAAGTTAATAGGATGATGTAAATAGCAAGACAGAGAGAGAATGAGATAGGTTTTTCTTATTGTCAGTTCTCAAATTCTGACAGCAATTTAGTGAAATAGCTAGCTTAAAAGCTATATTTTTCTAAGCCATTACCCTCTGGGCTAAGAAAATGGATGTACTCAAAGTTCTATTCTGCTTAGACACTTTTACCAAAATTCTTTTTTAAAACTCCTTAAAAAAAAAAAAAAAGTCACATGAACTATAATAATGAAAATAATTGTTACTTCAATTCATCAAGTCATAATCTCATTATACATTAAGAACTATGTTGGGAATAAAATGCTCTTCAGAGGTTGAAAAGAAAATGATAATGGTAGAACAACTGGGACTCACATATAACTGGTGGGATTGTGAATTATTACAATCCCTTTGAGAAATTGTTTGCTGTGTCTAGTAAAGCTAAATGCATGTCTACCCTACAACAAGTAACTCCACTACTAGGTAGAAATGAGTACTTATGTGCTTATACACACACTACAAACAAACTGTCAGTAGCTTAATCATAACAGGATAAATCTTAAAACCACCCAAATTCTCATCAATCGATTATGGTATATTCATACGATGGATTACTACATACACAAAAAGATAAGGAAACAATCACTATTACATACAACTGTAAAGATGAATCTCACAGGCATAGTATCAGTGAAAGAAGCCAAACACAAAAGAGGACCCTGTATCAATCCATTTATATGACATTAAAGTACAGACAAAACAAATATTTAGAGACAGAAGTCAGAATGGTGTTTACCTTTGTGGGAACAGAAAGATATATCGACCTGGAAGAGATAAAATGCCTTCCTGACCTGGATAGTAGTGACTTAGGGGGATGGCAGAGAATCAGAATGTTTATACCCTACTAACCTATCTTATGCCTCAATTATAACAACAACCATAATAAATATTATGGTGTCTTTGGTACAGGAATTTTTCAAAGCAAGTTTTAGAATCTATAGTGAATGTTACAAACAAGGGTTTTGGTCTAAGCACATATTTTGCAGATATTTTAAACATGCCATGTAACCACAGTGGCATAACTGAAGAGAACATGATGATTCTTTATGTGTTAAATAAACCAAATGTAAAGGAACATATTCTTTAATAGGGAGAGGATAGTTTACATTGGCTTTTAATAAATGCAACTCTGAAAAACAATAAGAACAAGTAATAGGAATATTTCAACAAATGAAACTATCTGTCTTACAGCTTATTGAACTATACTAGTCTGGCAAAAGAATAGACAGTTAAGGTGCTTTCAAAATTGTATATTTCATAAGAAAACTTTGTCTTTTAATGCTAACCATAATAACTAGTATATTTTAGGATTCATCTTCTCTTTCAATCCAAAGTTTATACTTCCTTTCTGTTTCATTTAAATTCTGCCTCTTTCATAATGGCTTCCAAAATTTTCACAGTATATACTACCACAAAACTCTTTACTTTCTCAGAATCGCCATGATACCAAAGAGAGAGAGAAGATAAGAAAAATCACCATGATACTATAATGTATTATCATATGTGGCTTTGGACTTGGTTTTCAGATGTTTAGATTCAGTTGTTCGATATAATATTGGCCAGTTACAAAAGCTTGTGATGTGATTCTGTTAAAAATGACTAAATAGCCAGGCACAGTAGCACACACCTCTAATCCCAGTGGCTTGGGAGGCTGAGACAGGAGGATCATGAGTTTAAAGCCAGCCTCAGCAAAAGCAAGGCACTAAGCAACTCAGTGAGACACTGTCTCTAAATAAAATACAAAACTAGGGCTGGGGATGTGGCTCAGTGGTTGAGTGCACTGAGTTCAATACCTGGTACCAAAAAAAAAAAAAAAAAAAAAGACTACCGATAGCGTGCCAACCCTTTTGTGTATACTATTTTACTCAACAAAATTCTGAGTTTCATACCTGTATTTTACAGTTAAGGAAATAGGCCCAATTAGGTTTAGTAAGATGCCCAAGGACATACAGCTGGCAAGTGTTAGAGGAAAAATCTAATCCCTAGACTTCTGAGCCAATTAATTTGTAATTCAGCTTAACACTTAAAAAGTATCAGAAGAGAAAGAGATAAATTAAACATAAAACTAAGAATTTTTCATTTACACTGGTAACATATCAGAAGAGGAAGAGAGAAATTAAACATAGAATTAAGAATTTTCCATTTTAAGACAGACTACATATTACATAAGTAGGCTGTGCATAAAAGACATAAGGGTAGAATTTAGATTTTTACTTTCAGAATAATTTCAGATTCTATCAGTTCATATTTAAATAATATACATATGAACTTAAGCATTCTTATAGTTGATAAAGACATCATAATTTTATTTTCAACCTTTCTGGCCTATTCAGAAAATAGAGTCACATGAATAAGAAGTATGCTTGTCTGGTTTTAAAGAACTTCATTATTTGATAATTTGGACTTCTATGTTTGTTTTTAAACATATTGTTGAAATCACTACATATCTTAGAAGTATAGATGATGATAATAATATAATGATAATAATAAAGTATAAGTTATAACATAATCATTGCCCTTGATTTATTTTATCAAGTTTAAAATCATCAAATGTCATTGGGGAATCTCAAATGTTACATCAGAAAATATTGTATCAAAATCATATTATACAGTCCATGTCTTGTATATGTTAAAAATGTTTCATAGTTACATTTGGGGTATGGGACACTTTTCTTCCAAAAAGCTATATTATTCTCTTCAATTTTACCTTCTCTATGAGGCTTCACCAGACCATCCTAACTAATATTGAAATTTTTAATTTCAACTCCCAATCTCTTTTATCCTATTTTGCATGATACTGTTCACTTTCTCACATACTACGTAACTTACCTTTTATGATAATTTTTATTGTCTCTCCTTATTCACCTGCAAACTTCATGAATTCATAACTCTTTGACTATTTCATTCACTAATATGCCCCAAGCATGTAGAAATGGGTCTGGTACACAACTGGTGCACAATATTCAATAATTATTAGTTAATACATGCACAAGTGATTGAAATAAAAACAATAAAGCTCATATTTAAAAAAAAAACATCATTTCCTCCCCCACAGTTTTAACTCTGAGCTCAGAGATCACAAGACAAAAGTATTTCTTGAAGTTTGAGCCTTGGATAATGATTTAAATATACATGTTCCAGGTTTTCATTTTTTGCAAAGATAGCCATTTTGAGTATATTACCCTTTTACTTCAGGTTTTTAAAATATTTATTTAATAATATAAAAATTCTTCTGGCACTTTTTCCTATCTGCTCGTGAATTCTCAGTTATGACTTACAAATTTATCTCCATCTCTTAATGATCTAAAAGTTGATATAAAATTGTTTCTTACACTATTGGCCATACAAGTCTAGAGACAGGCCATATTTGCAGGAGAAATGGGCAAGTCATGAAGGAAAATTAGTGTGGAAAATTTTTTACTAAATAAAATTTTCATGTAGTAGTCAGTCAAGCACAAACTTCTTCATGAGTCATGAATTTCTTGGCTGATCTTCCTACACTCAGGAAATGAACCTTCATTTTATCAAAGAAGACTGAGCACAAGCTCAAACACTACATTGCATAACAATAGATATCAATTTCTGATTTCTTTGTGAAAACTGGTCAAAGGAGTTATTCTGTGTACTCTTTTCTGAACTTTGAAAATAAATTTATCTCAATATTCTAAACTCCCATTATTCCTTCAATCCTCAGCAACAAAGATCTGGAGAAGAGGAGTACTGGAGAAGTCAGCTGGTACATTCCAATTTGAAGGAGGTCCTATGTAACCTTCACATTACCAGATCACTCTGAGAAGGTTTCAATTTTGCAAGATCATACAGTATTTCTTTCAATCTTTGATATTTCCAGTTCAAATAATAAACTCCCTATTTTGAAGGTTTAATAAGTGCCATAGCATATGTAGCATGATTTCTGAAGATGTGTATGTTATTTCATGAATAGCTGAAATATGCACTCCAAAAATGTACGAAATCTATGTTTATTCTCTCTGCTGAGATGGGACAAGGTATTAAGGTGATGGCCACTAAGAATTACATATGTTAATTCTTAGTCCCTCTCTTACTTCTTCCTATAGTCCTTATACCAGGGTTACATCAGAAGTAAGGATAGACATAACTGGCTACAAAGATATTTACAGATATTTTCCATGAAACAGAATTACAACACAACTTGGACTGGGTTGTGGCTCAGTGGTAGAGTGCTTGCCTAGCATGCTTGAGGCACAAAATAAAATAATGTGTCCACCTAAAGCTAAAAATATAAATATTAAAAAAAACAAGAATTACAACACAATTTGAATACATCCAATGGCACATCTAAAAAATGCACTAAAGTTCCTAATTCTCATATATTGAAACCAAAGAATATAGATGATAAGTATCAAATTCCTTGCTTGTATAAGAAAAAAGAGAACTGGGATAGCAAGTGGGATAGGCTATTTCTATTAAAATTTCATCTCTTGCCCTATCATCAGATTTCTAAGCCACAAAAGATTTTAGGTAAAAGATATTCTGGCTTTTAAATTAAAAAGAAATATTCCACATTATCTAGCTCTATATGAATATTCCTTCTCAACAGTATCATCAAGTTGGCTAGAAAGTCAATATATAAACTTAAATTATATTTATACTACCATTTCCCATAGTTTTGTGACTTTTTTTCATTTTGCTTCTAATAGCAAACATGTAATTGAAGAAATAAGAGTGTTTCATTTAATATTTTTTCTAGGAGTTTCCATCTATTTTGATTTATATTTCACATAGATTGCAAAAATAGCCATTGTAAGAATCTGAGCTAATGCTTCTGTTTGGGAGAGAAATTTCCACATCCCCAAGGACCACTAACATTTTTTCTTAAATTGCTGTACTCTTGTGCTTTGTTTGTGTCTTTTCCTTGCCTTCCCATTCTTTTTGTTTTACCTACCCTTTCCAACTCTTACTTCTTTTTACCCCAGTCTTGAGGATCATGGGCAGAAGACCAAGAAACTATTTAAGGAATCATTTAGAAACACTTTCATTGATATTGGTCTTTGGTTTCATGACAGTCGAGAGCAAAAATGCATGTGTTTTACATCCTTTTTCTTATGCTATCTGATGGGTTCTTAGGGTTTTTTGTTAGTTTTTCTGATGCTGAGGATTGAACCCAGGGACACATTATCACTGAACCACACTCCCCAGCCCTCGAACCTGCAATCCTCCTGCCTCTGCCTCTCAAGCAGCTGGGATTACAGGCACACCCAGAACTGGTATTTTTTTTTTTTTTTTTAACATTGGTGCACAATAAATAATGTTAGTTTGCTTTGTGGATGTCGAGTAGAAAAACTGAATAAAAAATGGGGAGGGCTGGGGTTGTGGCACAGCAGTAGAGCACCTGCCTAGCACGTTCGAGGCCCAGGGTTTGATCCTCAGCACCACACAAAAATAAATAAAATAAGTGTATTTTTTTAAAAAATGGAGAGAAAATATATTTTATTGTATACATTGTGTATAGTCCTTTAGCATTGTATCTCTTTACTTTTAACCTAGAAGAACGAAAGAAATAAAGGGAGTCAAATGTTCAATTTACAGTTAGTTCCTGCTGCAACACCTAAGAGCACACAGACGGCATATTAGAAAAAAGCCAGAGATGCCTCAATGACAGATTTTTCTAGCAGGCAAGGGCGCCTTATAATCTTATTACAATTTCTTATTTTAATTTTGGGTTGCTCAATAAAGTATAAGATTGATTGATTGGCTGATGAGAGTAGGGGATGTGAAGCCTGCATTAAAAAAATGCACAAAGAATGCACAAAGAGAAATCTTAAGAAACTGACACTCATGACATTCAGTTCAAAGGCAAGAGCAATGAAAGAGAAACTATTTTATGACAGAGAAAACTGAAAAGGGGTGGGGGGTTAATGAGGGAGATAAAATAGCACAGAATGCTCAGTATACTATCTGAGTATCACTTGAGAAAAGGAATTGAATGAAAACTGATCGTGTGTGTGTTAGGAGAATCAAGACACTCAGATCAGAAGAAAAAGCAAGAATGAGGAAGATTGGTAGAGAAGAGTTGCAGGAGTAGGAGCATTGGAAGCAAATAGGGTTTCATTTATAAACCAGTGAGCCAGTCTGACAGGTGAAGCAGGCTGAGGCACTTGAAAGATCGTATTCAGTGGCTGGCATTACTGAATGCCCAGCTGGGTCTGAATGAGAGTGGTTTTAAACAGGGACATTGTTCTAAAGAAACCTTAGGTTTCACAATGCCCTCCAATACAGCTTTATAAATCTTAGACAGGATCGATATTCACCAACCACCTGCGATCAGCATTACTCCAGAATTTGCTAGATGCAGCAAGTCCTTGACAAGGAATATTTTAATTTGGATGGTTGGCTCTCGGGACACACATGTATTGATGACATGCAAATGAGTTCTGTCCAGTCTCATCAACAGCATAAATTAAGTGCATCCTATCATGAAGATTATCTTGGAAAGAGAGAATGTCATCCTCAATATGCCTATGGCCTGGGCTTGCACAGACAGACAGTGCCAAAGAAGGGAGACTGAAAAACAGATACAAAGTATTTCATTACTATTGACTGGCTGATTATATTCTTTAGGTTAAATGCTTGGTTGCTTATGTTTAAAAAAAAAAAAAAAAACTTTGCTTAGAATAATTTTCTTTTCAGATGTCTGTGCACCAGTCAAGAGATTCAAAAATAGCTTTTTGATCCAGAGACCCTGATGCTAATACTGCTCACAAATAACAGGAGAAAACAATCTTTAATTGTGACCTTTGAATTGAGTGCATATTGCATTGAGAAATAATGCTCTCTAACAAAGGACCCATGTTTTAAACTACTGAAGATGGATTTGTGATTTTCTATCACACTTTCTTAGAAATGTAGGCTAGTTAACAAAAAGCTAACAGCTCCAGAGAGCAAGATCACAAATTTGTATGCCAAATATGAGAGAAAGAAAAACAACTTTGAGTTAGAAAGCACCTATGATTGATATTTTTAAGAACATATAAATCATGGCTAGAAATAACTCATTAACGGGAATTCAGGTTTGTCATTCCATGGTGTAATTGAAAGACGTTGCCCATTGAGTTTGCAATTCCTCCTAATACCTGTTTTCTAGCCAGCTTAAAGCACCATCAATGAAGAAGGGTTTTTAAAGACCAGATTTAAAAGCAGATTAAACAGTGAGAGTATTCACGAGACCTGACCAGTAGGGAATGAGCCACGCAGCGAACCTGCATGAAGTGGTTGAACCTGGCGTTTATAGTGGCAGGAGCTAAAGACAACCAGGTGCCCACAGCAAGGAGCACTGATACAAGTCAGATGTTGTTGGAGAAGTCTTGGAGTGCTGCGCAGTTGTTAGCTTTGAACTACGGGAGCACATAGTCATAGTGAGTGGAATGGCATCTCTATCAGGAAGAGGTACACACATCAAGCATACTGTGATGGGTCTATCTGGGGGAGAAGACTGAGGGAACTCAGAGACAAAAGGAAAACAGTTAAAATAACATGAAGCCAGAAAAGTGACGTAGTCTGAGGATGATGTGCCCAAAAAATGAGGATTAGAAGGAGCTCGATTCTTTGCACCTGTGTTTCAAAACAACAAAGCTATCAGCAGGTGAGGAGGTAAGACCAGGCCATCACTTCCCCAGCACCTTCTTTGGGGAAGACACTGTGATATGGTAACCCATAGCTGTGGCTCACATATCATTTCTGGACTCCATAGAGTTGGGCTTAAATGAAGATTCAGGAGTCTATGTATTTTTTAACCAGCCCAGGTAATTCTGGTGCCATGTAATTACTGTAATTCATGGAATACATTTTGAAAAACAAGATAACTGGATAAATTATTTCCTCACCAACTGCAAAGGTATTTGTATTGTGCCAATGAAACCAACAGGTTCTAAAATATGGAGTGCAGAGATCAAACTATGTGTGAATATGAATTTGTACAAAGGATAGTGAATTAAATCAGAACAAAGTAATAATAAATTACATCAATGTCTTCTACTCTGAAAGATTAAATTAAAATTAGAAATTCATTTTTAAAGGACATGACATTTTATGATTTCCCCTTATTTTTTCTATTAATATTCCCTTTCTTATTATCTCATTTTTATTAGCTGCAATCAGTAATAACAGGTAAAATCCAGGAACAAATGCTCTAATCAAGGACATTTTTAGATGACCTGACTTCATTTCATATTGAATATTAAGGGACAAATGATAATACAAAGAAGATTCCAAAACTGTGTTCATGACAGAGTCTATAAATGTTGCTCACACAATTATGTTGCCTTCACCATCCAGACTCACCTTATTTCTATCATTTAAGGCAAGAATTTTACTGGATGCTTGTGAACAGGTAGTCACAGAAAAGGATTTATTCTTTCAACAGCAAAGCAACCATAAGGTGACCATGACATCTGTTGTGTCAAATTAAAATGCAACATTCCTTTAGCTTTCACAGACTTTTATCATGGTAGAGGACCAAAACCTCTCTCAGGGACCAGGGGCAGCACAGCCAGCACATGCAAGGGGAGATATCCTAATGAATGCTTACTTAATTGATGTTTATAGCTTGGGAGTAGCTCTGGAAACTGGGAAATTCCATGCACACAACTGATTTAGTTTGAAAGAACCCAGATGACTTGAGCCAGAGAACTATTCCAGGGAAAGAGAGCAAGGTGGTGGCAATGGGGGTGTCCTTAATCCCAATTCAGATTCTAAACAAGGGCTGTTCCTAGGGATCTCAATCAATGATAACATGAAACTTTGAACAGGTTCTTAGTAAGGACTAGGCACTTTTTAAAGCCTTTACGTATAATTACTCATTTAAACCTTACATATAATTTCCTTATCCATATCACAGATGAGGAAACCAGGACATAGGTTGATTAAACTGCTGAATATGAACTCATTTCATATGATTTTTAAACTCTGAGTATGTGTTTAAAAACTGCATTCTTCTACTCTGTACTCTGATATAGTCTATATGTAATCTAGGCTGTTCCTGAAACAGGGAAATTGTCAAAGACTTTGCAGAGGATAATGTTTGGCACTTCAGTCCTCCAGCTGAACACTGATGGCAGGTCCATGATATGAATGATCTAGCACCCAGGGACAAAAACAGTTCTGGTAATTTGGTCTTTCAATTCTCTGGGATTTGTGGATAACTGACATTAATGATTCAATTTTTTGAAAATTGCCCCTAATTTTTGCCAGGCGCAGCAGTGCATCCCTGTAATCTCAGCGGCTTGGGAGGCTGAGACAGGAGGATCAAGAGTTCAAAGCTAGCCTCAGCAATAGTGAGGGGCTAAACAACTCAGTGAGACCATGTCTCTAATTAAATACAAAACAGAGCTGGGGATGTGGCTCAGTGGATGAGCGCCCCTGAGTTTTATCCTCACTATTAAAAAAAAAAAAAAAGTCCCTAATTTTTAAAAGCTGCTATAATTCTAAGGTTAGTGGGATCAAGGAATAAAAACCTCTGTTTTGGTAGTTGATCTGGTGGGAAATCACTGTTGGTTTTTTCTTCTTAATTGTTTCTTAACTAGAGACTGATACTTCCAGTGTATAGGTGGCTTTGTGATTTGTGCTCCAGGTAAAAGGGGAAAATGATATTTTATTATTTCAAATTACAAAATGCCCAAGGGACATAAATAAGTTACTGATAAGTAGAACCTTGGGCAGTAGGATAATTCCAAAACACAAAATTTACACAATATTCACCTATGTATTCATGTTTGCTTTACAGAGAGCCATAAAATTCTTTAAAAATGTTATACTTCTAAGGAAGTAAGTTGAGTAAAACAATAACAAAATAAAGTTATAAATATAGTTTGAATATGAAGTCATGTTTGATTTATTTGTTGCTTGGATTCCAGCCCCATTACACTGTGGCGCTGAGGATCAAACCTCAGGCCTGGCATATTCTAGGCAAGTGATCAACTACTGAGGTATATCCCCAGCCCTGGTTATTTAAAAAATTTTTCAACCATTAAAAAGAAGTGACAATATTTTTTAGCATTTCTATTTGCATATGTATGCAATAAACTAAGAGCTTGCTGAATGCTTAGTACTGGCATACAGTATTGTTTTAGTCAGCTTTTCTGCTGCTGTGACTAAAAGATCTGACCAGAAAAATTTTAGGGAAGAAAAGTTTATTTGAGAGCTCACAGTTTCAGAGGTCTTAGTCCATAGATGGCTGGCTCCATTCGTTGGGGCTTGAGGCGAGGCAGAACATTATGGGAGGAAGAGTGTGGCAGAGGAAAGCAGCTCACAAGATGATCAGGAAGTGGAGAGAGACTCCACTCTCCAGATACAAAATATATAACCTATAGCCCCACCCCCAATAAACCACTTCCTCCAGCCACATTCTACCACTTTAGTTACCACTCAGTTAATCCCTATCAGGTGATAAATTCACTGATTAAGGCTCTTACAGCCCAATCATTTCTCCTCTGAACCTTCTTGTATTGTCTTATGAGCTTTGGGGACACCACATCTAAACCATAACAAGTATATTAAGCACTTTACTAATATTAGTAGTATCTTTAAGGAAGTTTGTATTAATGCCCTCATTATAAGTTGAGACACAGAGAAGTGAGATAATTTCTCCAAGACTGCTAATAAACAAACTACTAGTAAATCAGAGTCTCATGACTCAGACAATCTGACCTGAGCTGTCCTTGAGTCTAAATTTTTCTACATGTGTATTGAATTCCTGTGAGCACAACCCCTTCTCTTCTGTATTGAAAAATGAGAAATTCCTGAAACAGCTGAAAAGAGTTCTTTCTACCAAACTTGATCACCTTCCTTGCCTAGCCCAGCCACCAGCACACAGGCATTTGACATCCCTCATGTGAATCTGATACAAAGCCCCAAATAGAAAAATAACAGACGTTCTAACGTAGACCATATGATTTCAAGTCCTTCATTCCTTCCTAATTTTAGCCTGGCTTTATATAAAAATAGGAATTGTAAAACAATTGCCTCTCTGGGTATCTTTGCTCAATCCTCATCCCATTTTTTTTAATCCCCATAGTCAGAGGAAATGGTCCTGGCACAGTTAAAATGAAAAAAACTGCTCTTTCTGGATATTTGCGCAATTCTGCTTTTCCTCCCCATGACTAACAAGATGCTAAGCATAACCTGTTTGCCCATCTCTCTCCCATGACCAATGTATCAAAACCTATTGTCTCATTGGGGAATATTATTAATACAAAGTTTTCATTAGAGAGTATGAAGTGATGCAGCACAAGCAGCAAGGCCTGGAAATGAAGCCAAATGACATTTATAGTATAAGTTAAAAATGAAATTGTATAGACAACAGCCATCTTTTTTATTTGTAATAAAATCACAGGAAGCAAACCTGCACAAAAATCCATTTGCCCACAAAGAAATCCAAGGATATTCTGCATGAATTTCTTCAGTGTGACATAGGTGCTGCATCCACCAGGAAAAATAATGCAAGTTATATATTTTAAATAAAGTTATATATATATATATATATTTTATATTTCTATTTATTTGCTTTTAGTTGTACACAATGCGTTTTATTTGTACGTGGTACTGAGGATCGAACCCGGGTCGCCCGCGTGCTAGGCGAGTGCTCTACCGCTAAGCCACAATCCCAGCCCAAAGTTATATATTTTAAATTAAAAAATCCCCTCAAATTCTCAAAATGACACTTTTCTTTCAGAACCAACTAAATAACGAGAAAGGATATCAGAAGAAATCATACGTTTATGTTCCATCCTTCATGAGATAAATGATCCATTCTTTAAAAAATATTATAATCTGTACAGAAAATATGACACTTTATTCTTTACTCTCTGAGGTTTAAATATCAAAGCAGCCTGCAGAAGTGTGTGAATATGGCTCCCAGCCTTTTTCTCTGTTCTGGCCAACGTCTTAGAGTCGTAAGACAAGGATTCACATTGTATCTGACAAAACCAGCTTATTCCTCTTCTTCACCCCCATGTACATCCGGAGTCTCCTCCTCACTCTCTAAACACAGGGAAGCCCATGCTGGTGCTGCTGTTTAACACTGTTCCACATAAGCTGGGTGCTTGTCTGGTGACACTTAGTGCAGTCATGACAGTGTGGCACTTCGCATCTTACCAGTTCTTTCACACCAACGACTTCAGTTTGTACTAGAAGCAGTGATGCCCCAGTCTTGGTTCCTAAATACCATGCATTACCAAAAGGAACCAGAGTCCTTGGGAGAAGAGTGACAATCTCCAGGTCGAGGACTGTTAAAGTGCAAAGAGTCTATGGACATCTTATTTTGCCAGAGCAGGGAAGTGTTGAAGGACTAATGGGGCTGGTCAAAAGGACACTGCCTCTATCTTGAAATAATGGGAGCATTAAAGAAATGAATGTGTTAATTTATAAGACATTGAATAAAAGACAATCTATGAGTTTACAGTGATACTTTAACAGATGGCGTGGGGGTCCCTAAAGAAGCAGAGGAGAGGCAGGAAAATGTTCTTTAGAGAAGAACGGTATTTAATTGGAATGATAATTTGTCTTAAAATAACCACTATGGCAGGGCAGGGGATATAGCTCAGTTGGTAGAGTGCTTGCCTTGCATGGCCAAGACCCTGGGTTCAATCTCCAATACAAGAAGAAAATTTAACAAAAACAAAAACCACCATTGCATTCCCCAATATAGTAATTGGCTCAGGTAAGAACCATCAATGTATGTTAAAAGTATCAGAAAAAAGGTTGTTGAGAAAGAGGTCATCTCCATGGCCTCAATGTGTAACCTACAGATTCTTTCTCCATTATGGAGGTAGAAAGTGACTTTTCACAATTACTTGTTTGAAAGTCCTCAATATCATCTATATGGTTTTTTTCTCCCAAAATTTATATTCTGGACTTAATCCTAAGGAAGCAATTAGAAAGTTCCATAAGGTGGGATATTCTACAAAACATCTGGCCTTTGAATTTCTGGAAACATCAACGTCACACACAAAAGAAAAAAATACAGGGACACTGTGCTAGAATAAGGGAAATTAAAGAAACATGGTAAACTTGATTTATTCTTGGATTAAATTTTTAAAAATATATCAATAAAAGACATCTTGGGGATAATTAGAGAAATTTGGAGTTATATATTAGATGATATTATTAAATAAATGTTAAACTTTTTGGTTTTGATAATGTTATTGTGGTAATGAGAACATCTTGGTTTTTAAAGATAAGATGAGTTGTGTTGTAATGTAGCATACTTGCAAAAGATTCAGAAGAAAAATGAAATGAGTATGTGTGTAGGTATGCATAAATATATTGTGCATGTACACAGGTGGAGGGCAGTGTATTGGCTTGCAATTGACATATATTTTTTATCCCCGTATTGCTCTATAAGCAGGAGAGGGGAGAGTAGCAGCACTTATTAGGAGCCGGACACTGAGCTAAGTATTTTACCAGGCTCATGTAATACTTAGCAAATTAAATCAGCAGGTACTATTACTCTATTCTTTGCACAGGTAATGAAACTGAGGCACAGAGAGTGAATAGACTTGCCCAAGGTAACAAAAAATAAATGGCAGGACCACAAGTCACCAAAAGTATGCTGAAAACAGTGTTTTCTTTCCAATTTTAATGTTAAGCACTACGTTCAGCTTTTCCAGAACTAACACCATTAGTAGGGCAGTCAGAACA
The DNA here is from genome assembly GCA_025594165.1 of Tamias sibiricus. Taxonomy (NCBI): domain Eukaryota; kingdom Metazoa; phylum Chordata; class Mammalia; order Rodentia; family Sciuridae; genus Tamias; species Tamias sibiricus. The sequence goes on from CM046660.1 coordinate 85,219,645, forward strand.
CAACCTCTAGACTCATCTGTTACTACTGCCAGGCCAGTTAGAAACTGCAGAAGTTTAGGAGCGACTAGATTTTGCAATATATCTTGAGTAAAAAACGGGAGTGAATTACCACATTCCCCGGCTTATAAGGAGAACTATCAAATAGTACTTGGACTTCCTGGGTAGTCCACAGAAATCTATTTAACTCATAAAATGTTTGAATCATAGTACAAATCAGGGGGAGCTAAAGGTACTTTTTGGTAGCACTCTGCCTGGAACAATCTCTCAGTATATAAACGGAGAAATAAAAGAAGGAAACTCAGGTTGTGGAGAAAGGAAGGTGAGTTTTTGTTTTAACTCCTTTGTGTTAAAAACTTATCAGAAAAGCTTCTTTATTAATTAAAGACTAGGACTTTCCTTGCCATTCTGTATGTTCTCAGTGCTAATTTCCCTTACCTCCAGCTCACTCATAAACCTCTGAAAAAATCCCATTCAGGCCTTTCCATCCTTCCAGAATTTTCAGCATACACAGCCTCCCTTAAAACCACCACCCCCTGTCCCCAGCAGATTTTACCAAAGATGTTGAAAAAGTAAACAAGTGACTGAGTGAATGGATGTTTATTAGCATGTTCACTTTCTCAATACACATGCATTTTGTAGATGAAATAAATCCTTGTTTAGCAGATGAACTCTACGTGTGGCCAGAATGGAGGGCTGACTTTGGAAAGGGCAGAAATTAGAGCAGAAATTCTTCCGGGAGACAACCTAGCTGCTACAGGCTGTAGCCTGAGCCCCGCCAGGGGCTGGTGGGCAGGTTTAGATTCAAATACCCCACATACTAAAGACCAGAGATGTATATTAAGAGTTGAGCCAAAAGGTCATCTCCGGGGAGGAACTGTAGGTGTTCTCAGCCATTTCCAATGTGAAATAGGTACCTTGAAGCTGTCACCTGGCCACACCCATCTCACCCTGGTCCTTGGTATATGAGCTGATCTGGGTCCTATCCACTCCCTAGAGCCAGCTGTGCACACTGCTTCCCAATCCTGTTGTCCACAATGGCAGCTTGAAATTGGCCACAGTGAGAGTTTTAATACACAAAAACATTAGGAGAACCAGTTTATTCACATACCCTGAGTGCTCAAAAGCTTGAAACTCTTCCTTCTACTTTTATTTCCTTCCTTCTCTCCTTCCTTCTGTACTAGTGATCAAACTAAGGGGTGCTTTACTACTGGCTACATCCCCATTCCTTCATTTTTAAAAAATTTTTTTTTTTTTTTTAATTTTGAGACAGGGCCTCACTAAGTTGCGTAGGGCCTCACCAAGTTGCTGAGATGGCCTGGAACTAGCAATCCTCCTGCCCTGATCTCTAGAATCACTGGGATTACAGGCATGTACCACTGTGTCCAGTACTGTAATACACTTTTTATTTTGGTGGTAGTAACATCCTAAATACATCACTTAGTGATGAGGATAAATTAAGTAATGTGGTAGGGGCAGTCCAGATCAGAGTAACAGAGTAACAGGAAAAAAAAAAAGACTTGAAGCCACTTACTGGACGCCAGCTGGCAACTGCTCCAGTGATTGCTGCTGTTTACTAAGCCTGTCACTGCTCTTAAGTGGAGGTATTAATCACAGCAAAGATAATCAGAACAGTCCTTACACCTGGAGAGCAGAGTACTGAGGGCAAAGCTTTTCCCTGCGTGCTATCTCACCTTCTTATGAGACTCTGACGAAGGTGGTGAGTCCAGGAACGTTTTCATCCTCATTCATCCATTTATAAACCCAATCATTTGGTTGATGGATAATACAGGACCTGGTTTTCCTAGTTTGCAGTACAAGGTCCTTCTCACGGTATCATACTGCTTCTTAAAAATGCTTCTCAAACTGTTCTTAAAACAATATCCTCCAGGTTCATCCATGTCCTCTCAAATGACAGGGTTTCCCTCCTCATTGTGACCGACTTGTATTCCATTGTGTATATATACCACATTTTCCTCCTATGTTTTAACTGTTTTGTGACAGCACGAATAGTGGCTTCTCTCAAATGGTGTTTGCTGGATCCTTAAAAATTCTTCAAGCTAAATAAAATTAATCTTAATTAATTTTAAAAATAAGCGTTAAAAAAAAAGCCTTAGCCACACACATAACATGTCTATTTAAAGAAGAGATTATATAGGAAATGTCAGCAATGACAAGGTGGAGACACTGGATTGCTTTCTTTACTCTAAACTGTGATGTCATTAAAAGCATAAATCCAACATTATTTAAATACGTGATGTTCTTGGCACTATGCTAAGTCTTTCTCTAAACCCAAATGCTTAAAAATAGAAATCAGTGGAATGAATGCAGGAAGTCATTTTAGCAAAAGTTCCAAGTGGCCTGGGAGATGTTTCTGTTTTTAACAGGTTAGGGCTTGACAATTTCACAGTAGACAAGGAACAGTAAAAAGGACTAAGTCTTTCTGTAATTAAGTCTTATCTTAGTATAGTTATTTTTATTTATAAAAGTTCCTATTCCGAATTCAGAGTACAGAAAAAAAAAATGGGAATATTTGCTCTCAATAAACACTTGCGCAAATTTTTTGCTTTGGCGAAAAAGTCTTGCCTCATGAATCCATAACAGAAATAACTCATTTATCAAAAACTATATTTATTCACTTTGAATTACTTGGTTTTACTAGCAATATGGTACACTAAGTAGTGCTTGTTTGGGGATGTCTTAAATTTAAAACGGTGCTCTGTTATTTGCTAGCTGTAAAGTCTTAGGGAAGGTTAAGTAGCCTAGACTTAATAAATCCCTACCACACAAGATCATTTTGAGGAATAAATAATTTGATGTATACAAAGTAGCATCACATCATATACACTCTCAATAGTTTGTCCTCTTTCTCAATTGGTAACACTATTCACTGGTTTCCCTAGAAAAGGAAACATTTATGACTTCCACAGAGACAGACTTTCAGTACTTGCTTAAACCATGGGTGCTTTTCTCATTAGACTTTTTCTCATTAGACTTTTTACTTAAATAAAAAAAATAATATCTCAAAGGTAAATAGCATTGGTCATTTTACCTACATTAACTCTCTATATAGTGAAATTTTCAAAATGCACTTGAATATAGAACAGGGGCCCAAGAGTACTATGCAAGGACATAAGTACACTAAAAAAAAAAAAAAAAAAAAAAATCACTTTTGATTTATTATGAAACTTACCTTATCAAATGAATGCAATGGGCTTTCCAGGGTGAATAATGCAGTATAAAAGAATGTGTTGAAACGACAATATTTTTCTATGCTACCTTTAAAAGAAATGAAGTAGAAATTGATAGATGAAGTTGGTAGAAGTAATTGATGAAAACAAAGAAGAAGCAGCAAACCAAAGGAAGAAGAACACTACCAAGAATGTACTTTTTCTTACTGGGGAGACACTTGAACAGATACCTATGTGCAATCCATTTCTACCTAACAACAGGAAAGCCCTTCATTTCCGTAGGCTTCAGTATTCCATTAATTTAAAAGGATGGCTTTTATTTTCTTCTACCTAGCCCTATAACTTTGTACCCAATCAAGTCTTTTCTTCCTGAGCTATTAGAGTGAATAGCACAGTAACATGGATACCTTCATGGTGGTATTTGGGATTTGACAACATTGATATTATTTCTCTTCCCATGATTCAATTTCTTTTGAACATTACATAATGTTCATGTATTGAAACATCACATGGCATTCCAGAAATATGGATGGTATTTATGATTTTACATATCAAAGTTTTTAAAAATGACAAGAAAAAAAAGACTTAAATGAGTATGATAGGAGAAAGAATATAAGAAAGCATCAGGGTGACCTCAGTGTGACTATGAGAGCCTTCCAGCACAGAACTCCCAGATGAAAGCTATGAACACAACTTAGCATACATTTTGGAGAAACTGAGGTCTGACTAAACTTTGGGAAGTTTTAATTACTTAATTATATGAAATCAAGCAAGAGTACATTATGAGAGCTATGACAAGTAGGAAGTGTTTCCAAAAATATTTAGGCCATGACAAAACCAGTTCTATTCTGGGTCCTCTGAATATTGCAACTGTTATAGTCTTTAGTTAACAGTAATAACTAATCTTGATTATTTATTAATCATCTAAAAATGAATTCTTGGCACCATTTCCTGATGAGTCAGCTATATCTGGTTAACTCTGGCTTAGAAACTAAGAAACATCACCCAGGAGACTTTTCATATTCATTGTTAATATTTCAGAAGTATTGTTTCAGGTTCAGAGAAAATATCAAGCATGGGAATTATAATCAGAAGAGCCAATTATTTTTGTGAAAGAATATGCAATAAATTTCTAATTTCTTTAAAGGTTCTTACTTTTCTTATTAAACCTAATGATACATTTCTAAGACAGCATTTATACTACACTACTAAAATTTAGATTAAATTTTGTAAAGCTATACTTTTTTTTCTATAATCATAAGCATATGGACTCCCTGCATATCCCTTTTTCTATAAAATATATATTGCAAACAGTTTCAACATTTTGAGTATGGTTGATGGTCTCAGAGGAAAGGCCAGGATGTTGTTTTTAAACATGGCATTTTAATAAGTATCTTATTCCAACAGCAATCACATTATAAACATTTCTAATGTAAAATACAGGTTGACTAATCCACCACTATTTCGGTTTGTACCAAAATTGACTATAATGGAATTAACGAGAGGCTTTTTTCTTTTCCTCTAAACCATTGAAAATTCCCTTAAAATATTCTGGAGACCTATAAACAGACTATATTGGCTCTATGCATTATCATGAATTGGTAATCATTCTATCTTTTGAAGCAGCAGAAAGCTCAAAGTTGTTATTAAAAAAGTGTCCAGGTAGCTTCTCTACATAATGCCAATGGGCATAATATGCAATTTAGATCAGTGTGGCTTTGCTCACCATCAGTTGTAAAAGATGCATAAACCTGTACTTCCCAGAGGGTCAGAAAGAGAAGCTAAGCAAACTGGAGCTGCTTTTAAAGTGTTTAACAAGGCAGAAACTGGAACGGATGTGCCACACACCAATATCCATTACCACAAAGTGATTGCTAAATTTTCTTGTAAAATAGCTCTCAGCTGGCCTATTCAGTATAGTCCCATTATAGATGAAAAGGGCATCCAACTTGTGATTGTTGTCATGAAAATAGCAGACAGCAGAATATACAGTAGCTGTGGAGAAGCTGTGGAGTATGCTTCAAGAAGTTTTTTAGATAGATTTAATCTGCATCAGGTTCTCTAAAGGTTGAAGAAATGGAAGCTATCTTTAAAAAAAAAAAATAGAGCTTCCAGATATCTTGTATGCTGACTTATATATCAATATAGTGTATACCTTTTTTTTTTTTTTTCTTTTTTCCTCTTGGTACTGGGAATTGAACCCAGAGGCACTTTACCACTGAGCTACATTTCCAGCACTATTATTATTGTTATTATTAATTTTTTAAATTTTAAGACAGAGTCTAAGTAGCTTAGAGCCTCAATAAATTGCTGAGGCTGGCTTTGAACTTTCCATCTTCCTGCTTCAGCTTTCTGAATCCCTGGAATTATAGGCATGCGCCACCACAACAGGAGATAGTGTACTTTTCTAATGATCTCTTAAACATAATGAATACTGCCTTTCAGGAATAATACCAGTTCTAGAGAGGATTTCAAACACTTGATTGATTGATGGGTGGTACAACTTGGGAGGGTGAAAGCCAGCAGAAGTAGGGATTAAAATCTTCTTCTTTGCAGGTAACTGTGACACCTGTGCAGGTCTGTCCTTGTGAACTTTGGCTTTTTCATTGGTCAAAGAGACATGTGGCAGACACTGACAACTGTCTACTCAACAGCCATTTCCCTTGCCCAGTGGGGAAATGATTCAACACTGGTCAATAAAATATAAGAGAAGATGTCCCTGAGAGAGTCTTCCTAAATCAAGCAGGAGAACACCTATGCCATTCTTTTCTCTGGCTCGGAACAGAGATGCCTGAAACTGTTGTGGTCATTTTGTGACCCAGAGGCAAAGAAATGAATTTTTTTTTCTTTTTTTAGGTGCTGGGGTTCTAACACAAAGCCTTACATATGTTATGCAAGCACTCTACCAAGAACATGATTTGAAAAAACAGAGACAACATTCTAAAAACGTGCAAAGGACGTTTTTAATGTAAGGACACCAGGTCTCTAACAGCATCACTGAAAAACTGGTCACATTTCTGATGAATTTTTCTGACATTTTGCAGTGTCACTTCTGTGACATCTGAAGCAGCTTCTTCAGGATTCTCCTAAGAGCATAAGTTTTGCTGTTGGTTTAAAAAAAAAAAAAGAAATGCAGCAAGTGGATAGAAATATTTGGTGAGCAGTAGGAAAAGAATAAACAAATGGAGAAGCCTTTCTAGGCAAGCTGTCATCTTAAAGGGCCCTTTGAATCCAAGTGAGTTGTATTTAAATAAAAATACCAGGTTTGTGGAACCTCCCCTTTTCCCCATCTGAGCTGAGTGATTTGTTTCCTTGTTTAGCTGCCTTAGGAGTTTTTATTGCAATAATGTATATTTACTTAAGCTACTCAGGAAATATTTTCCTACTGATGCTTAGATCCTGAAGTCTAATTTAGTGTGCAATGCTGAATAATTTACATGTCTAGATGAACTCAAGTAATCAGAACACTTTGTATCCAGCTAATAAGCACCATGCAATTGATTTCTAGTGCTTTATTGAGAAAGGCACTTACTCTATAAAGCTTAATTATTTGAGTTTTAAAAAAAATGGAAAAAGGAGATGTTTTATATTCTTAATTTCTTTTTCTTTTTCCATTTAGAGACTGTTGGAGAATGAATATCATTTTTGATTAAAAAACTGTCTATGGCCGGGCGCGGTGGCGCACGCCTGTAATCCCAGCACTTTGGGAGGCTGAGGCAGGAGGATCGCGAGTTCAAAGCCAGCCTCAGCAATGGCGAGGCACTTAGTAACTCAGTGAGACCCTGTCTCTAATAAAATACAAAAAAGGGCTGGGGATGTGGCCCAGTGGTCGAGTGCCCCTGAGTTCAATCCCCGGTACCAAAAAAAAAAAAAAAAAAAAAAACTTGTCTATGTATTGATGTCCAACTCATTCTGCCATTATTCCTATCCCCTTGCCCCTCCCCTCCTCTACCTCCCCTTTGTTCTATTTAACATTCCTTCATTCCTCTCATCCCCCCTCCCTTGCCACTATAATTCAATATCATTATAGCAAAGGAATCAATCAACCTTTGGTTTTTTGGGATTGGCTGACTTCACTTAGCATTATTTTCTCCAACTCCATCCATTTACTTGAAAATGCCATGATTTTATTCTCTTTTAGTGCTGAGTAGTGTTCCATTGTGTATATATACCAAAGTTTCCCTATCCATTCATGTACAAAAACTCAAATGGTGTGAAAATACTTTGTGTAAAACCAGTGACTTGGAAAACTGTGCTCTTTATATGTAATGTGAAAGGAATTGCACTCTGCAAGAATGTATAACAAATTAAATTAAAAAAGAAATAATGTACATAAATATGTATCGTGTATAAATATGTATATATTTATACACATACACACACACACTCTCTCATCTTTCTATATGTATATGCATCCATCCATGTATTGACTTAACATTTATTAAATATGGCTTTTTGTGTCAAAGGGATGCATATTAAAAAAAGACAATTTACACTTAAAAAAAAAAAAAGACTATGTTCTAGTACAAGAATTGTGAGAATTCGAGACTTCAAGCCAATTCACAAATTTGTCATATGCATTAAGATACCACATTTAATAATAAAAAACAAGTCACAGCAGTGACTTTTATTTCAATTTCACTGGGCTAAATGAATGCTTACACGAATTTCTAATTAGTCCTTACTACATTCTCTTTTTCTTCTGTGTGTGTGGTACAGGGTATGAAACCCAGGGCCTGGCTCTACCATGGAGCTATGCCCCCATCCCCTTTTTATTTTTTGAGACAGGATCTTGCTAAGTTACTGAGGGTTTTGCTAATTTGTCAAGGTTGACCTTGAAATTGCGATCTTCCTGCCTCAGTCTCCCAGGTGTCTTGGCTTACAAGGGTACATTGCCATGCCCAGCCTTACTCCATTCTTACAACCACTATAAGATCAGTGGTTTTCAATTTGACAGATGGAAACGGCACAGAGAGGTTAATTAACATGTTCAAAGACATATGACAAATAAATGGTACAGCAGAAATCGAAACTCAAGTGATTTGACTTCAGAACCCTAAATATTAATATGAAACACAGAATATTAATTACCACTTCACTTTTTTTCTCTTCTAGATCTTTCAAACTTTAAACTCTGTTAATATTTTAAGTGTTGCTGAAATGTGAACATCTGATTATCCGGAACTCACTTATCTTGAAAGGGATGATGACTATAAGATTACAACTCGTGAAAAACTTAAAAACTGAGTAAAGGACTGGGGATGCAGCTCAGTGGCAGAACACTCTGCAGCATGGACCAGGCTCTGGATTCAATTCCTAGAACTACAAAGAAAAAACTAAGTAGCAGCCATGGCCTGGGTGTTTGCACAGTGGGAATGCAAGTAATGTTTCTAATTCAGATGAATGTTTTGAATGTTTTGTTGGCTTTCTTTGGTTTTTTTTTTTTTTTTTTTTTTGGGCGGGGGGTGGGCATAGGGGTGGATCTGTTTGAAGGTCAGGTGGGATGAAACAGGGTGTCAAAGCCCCCTAAGCTATAGCACAGGGGCCATATCCCCCAAGGGTCCTGCTTCCAGGGACTCCTCTCTTCCTTTTCAAATGGCCCTGTGCCAGACAACATGAATTTTTTTTTAAAAATGTGAGGCATTTATGCCAGTTCATAATATCAGGAGGCTGAGGCAGGAAAATCACAAGTTGGAGGCCAGCCTCAGAAACTTAGTGAAACCACATTTCAAAAATAAAATAAGGGTGTGGCTCAGTGGTAAAGAGCCTCTGGATTTAATCCCCAGTACCACAAAAACAAATAAATAAGTAAATAAATAAATAAATTTAAAATATAACAGGGCTGGGGTTGTGGCTCAGCTGTAGGGCGCTCACCTAGCATATGTGCGGCCCTGGGTTCAATCATCAGCACCATGTAAAAATAAATAAATAAATAAATAAAGGTATTGTGTCCCACCACAACTAAAAAATAAATATTAAAAAATAAAACATAATGAAAATAAAATATTGCAGCAATTTGAAAAAAACAAACAATAACTTTAAGTTTTAGTTTAAATTTTTAAAATCATTTTCACATTTATAGGAGACAAGCCAGAAGTAATTTACACAGAAAACAAACTTAGGTTAAATAAGATACCAGTAATGTGATTTGACTAATAATGTCACAATACTGTTAGCTGCAATGTTACCAAACAAGATGTCACTTAAAAGTAACAATTACCAGCCTTCTGGATTTTCCTAGGACCTGTGTGTCTGATGTGAGACCAAACAGTGTAGGTTAAGTAGGTTTACAAAAGTGGATGCTTTTCCAAAGATGGATTTCATTTATAAGCGGATACTATAAAGCAAAATCCACTAAAACCTTAAGACACAGACAGATGGCAAAGTATAAATTAAGATCTGCACAAGATAAGAAACTCACAACTACCTTCACTAATTGGTAGAGCATAAATAACCTAATTTAAATATGTAAAATAATCCAGTGACTGCCAGATTCCCACCCACCCACCCAAAAAAGAAAACTCTTCTTCTATAGCTAAAACCTCCTAAAACATTAGCAGTAGTGTTTTTCTCTAATGAGCAGCAAAACTGGTTTGGATTCCATTTTATCTGCATCCCTCTCCAGTGGTAGTGCTCTGATAGACAGCTGAATGAGCAGTAAAGTAGTCAGAAGAATGTTTGAGTTTAACCAAGGCTGGTATGATCTAGACACTGGCTCCTCCAGCCCTAAATAATCCCGTACTTAATTTCGGTGTGCACATATATCTGTTCTAATCTCCAAAAAATATTGATGGTTTGCAATGCTAAGTACATACAAAACTAAATCACATTATTGGGTTAGCATATTTTTTAAAAATGGATCAAAGCATCTAAGGGTGAGTAGTCCATGATTATTGTTTTTGCTCTACTGCTTTTAATCAACAATTTAGTGGTTTCTAAGAAAATGACAGGTAATACATACTAGTGTTTACTGTACATCAGCATTTTTCCTGGATTATCTCATTTACCTGTCAAAAAGCAAAAATAAAAAATTCATGACAAAGTGTTCCCATTTTATAGATGGGAAACTGTGGCTTCAGGGGTGAAATGGCTTGCTCAAATTTATACTAAGCTACACTTTAGGAAAATCTGGGCCCTGAGTAGGAGACAGAGGACTACTAGTTCCAAAAGATCATAAAATAATAGCTTCTTGTTGTCAAGGCCTCAGGCTCTTAGAAATAAAAATGTCCCTCAGACTGATGGATAATCCTTTCATAGTCAAGGTAAAAAAGTGTTGCTCTTCCTTTCCCACTGTAATTAAGACCCCTACCACCACCACCACCAGTACCACTCTACTAATCTTGGCATTTTCAAGATTCCCGTGGTGGTATTGGGCTAGAGAACAAAAAGGAAGAAAGGAAGAAAAAGGAAGGTTGAAAATCTAGGTTACAACACTTAAGAGAAAAGCTCTTACCAACAGAGGCCCCATAGGTCAAAGACACAATGTTATTTTCAGAATAATTACAAAATAAAGCTTGATATCATATTTTCATGTAGTTTTAAAGTAAAATTTCAATGATTTGTTTTCTGAAGAGATATAATGGGAGAAAAACGTTTTTCTAGCGCACCCTTGAAAATCTTTAAAATACATGTGTGGCATCTAAAGAAACTTGAACACAGTCTTAAAATACATAACCCAATGTGAAATAGTTTTAAAGGTTTTACAAATATTGTTTTACCTCCCATGTTAGCTTAAAGTAGCACTGGCTGAGTATAGAAAAGAAGTGACTACCAAGGAGATTTATAAATAATATTATAATCTATTACAAAACCAATATGTACAATATTTTATATCTACCAAATAGGATTTGTCATAATCTTATTTCATTAAATGATAATAAATATATTACATTATATCTTTATTTTTATTGAATGTTTTTGTTATATCCTTCGTTTATAAATGTTTCCATTTTATTCCAAAATATATGGCTAAATTATTATTTTTTTCTTGCAAAACAATCCAGGTAAAGCAATCAACCCTAAATTGTAGGTTCCCAGTTCACTTTCAAATAAAAGATGAGGTAAATAAAGTAAATTATATTTTAAAATACTGAAGTGAGAATATCAGGTTTGGAATCAACAAACCTGGATAGAAATCCTGGCTTCATGACACACATACTGTATGTTCTGGGACAAGTGTGTCAGTCTCTCCAGCCCAATGTGCCTCACAAAGAAACTATAATACCCTGCAGAACTGTTGAGAAAAATAAATGAACACATGTATATAAAAACAAACAAGGCTAGCCAGTCAGTTGCAGTAGCACAAAGTCATTCCAGTGCTTAGGAGGCCAAGTCAGGAGGATCTCAAGTTCAAGATCAGCCTCAGAAAATTGGCAAGGCCCTAAGCAACTTATGAGACCCTGTCTTGTTGTCGCCGGAAAGGGATTGCAGCCTGGAACGGCAGCGCCGCGGAAAGGAGTCCGGAGACAGGATGGAGACGAAAATATTCTTTAATCTTTCTGTCTCTGTCTCTTGTAATTTCTAACACCACATACACACTCTCACAAGAAACCAAGGCACCTACTCTTACAAGAAACTACAATATATCTATACAATAGCAATAACCCTGTCCTCTCTCTCTCTGGTCTCTTCCCATGCGCCCGAGCAGGAATGGCGCTAGCTCGATCTGCTGAGTCACCGCTCAAATCTCTCGAGATCCTGGACCAAGTCCCGTGAGATCCCAGGCCAAGTCCCGTGAGACTACGGAAGGCGGAAATGCCCAAAAATGTCTATGGCCCATAGTCAACCGCAAACTTAGCTATCTCCCCAAACAGGGCTCCTGCACTGTCTCAAAAAATAAAAAGGGCTGGGGATGTAACTCAATGGTAAAGCCTTCCTGGGTTCAATCCCCACTATCCCCCCCACCTGCAATTTTTATATATATATATATATATATATATGTGTGTGTGTGTGTGTGTGTGTGTGTGTGTGTATGATATATATATTCATATATATATAAATAAATAAACAAGGCTGGGGATGTAGCTCAGTGGTACAGTGTTTGCCTAGCATGCATGGTTGAATCCCCAGCACCACAAAAAAATTAAAAATGAATGAATAAATAAAAGTTCCTGCCAGATATTATAATAAATTCATGATAGTGACGAACAACTATAATTTCATAATTTTATAAAGCACAAATTTCCTCTTACTATATACTTCCAAACTGAAATTGTAGCAAGTTTTTACTCAAAAGTTCTCTAATAAATTCTGAATTAAAATGAGGATCAGGGGAACCATTACCTTTTTTCATTTTTTCCCCAGAACAAACTGACATCCCCTACGCCAAATTTTAAATCTGAATGCTAAAACACATTCAATTTTAATTAAATGATGACTCACTGAAGGAATTACACAATGACATTTTCAACATAATTTGAAATTTATTTGTATCTGGAGAGGATCAAAAACAGAAGCAACTAGCAAAATTAAGAGAAAAATCTGAAGTTGCTATACTGAGACTACATTGAAATAAAGTATTTAAATGAACCAAAACCTCTCATTTTATTTTTACAAAAGATAAATTGTGTGATTTTTCTGGAAAGTGCATTCTAGAACATAATTACAGGTATATGTGTGCATATTGTGTACTATTTCTCTGAGTGCATTAGTTTAGTCTCTGTGTTCCAAGAGCTCTGAGGGTGAAGAGACTGTTTATGTGACTGTATTACAGTCACTCATTATCTAGCACAGTACTGAGAAACCAGTAGTAGTCATTCCATTGGTATTTGTTGACTGGTTTGTAGTTAAGCCAAGTCTTTTCAAAGGTCTGAAATAAATCGTGGGGTGATTCTTATAAACCCTGTATTCCCAGTGAGTACTCTAACTGATAATCTCACAAGTTACTTTTATTTCCTTTAGCTGCCTGAGATTCAGTCTTCAATAATGTGAGCTTAATTTTCTTTCTCTTCTGCTGCTCATAGAAATACCAATAAACATTGAATTAGTAATAACATCAACAACATCTGATGTTTGGTACTTGTGCCAAACACACTGCATATGACTTTGTCTCTAATCTTCAGGTAAATATAGAGTCTGGCTTTCCAGGTTAAATAACACACCCAGGGTCACAGCCAGGCATATTCAACCTGGTTTGTCATTTAAGCATTGGTGAAAGAATATTTTGATCATAAATACAGATAATCTCTGGCCATGTCTCACACACAAATCTGCTGGTCAAATTTTGTTGAGGGGACTTTGACTTTTTGGATTGTTGCCTGTGAATACTGTCTCTGTTAATTCTTTATAAATGCTTAATACAATTTATGATATAATGAGATAAATTATCTTAAGCTGAAAATAATGTTTAGAGGAAGGGAAAAGTGGTGGGGTAGGTTAATATTTTGGATTCTTGATCTTTGAGATGATCCATGTTAAAGTTGGGAGTTTTTAGGGAATTTTATTCCATGACTTGGAATGCTACTTTATAGCATTGGCTCATATGTCAGCAATTCCTCAAATGTTTTTCAGGAAAATAATAATGATAAAGTTATATATATGTATTTAGCTGCTTTGATGCACCACTTTTTTTCCTGCTATTTTTCCAGCAAGAAATAAAACATAATCAATTGAAGAAATCAGTAGGTCAGAGCAAAAGGACAGAAGAGTACCTGTTTCTCTGTGTGGTGCTGGATATAAACAGAAGAGCGATGAAGTGGTTTTGGAGAAATGTAGTACACATTGAAAAAAGACGGATGCAAATGCTTGGTACAGTTTGGAATAAGACATGTATCAAACTTCCATATCACCCCATCTGCCTCTGCTGTCAAAAAAAACACATTGTGAAACTGAGGTGCAGAAAGAAGAACAAATTTTTTTTTCCCTAGCATTGATCACAATGATTTAATAAAAATCTATTGTTAAATACCCTAAATTGTGTTCAATGACAATGAAGCTAACTAACTCTTAAATAGATGTCAATTAGAATAGTTCACAAAGAATATCACTATTGCTATTAGGCTAGTTATGGAAAAATAACCAGTGATTTCTGCCTTATCTTTGAGAATCAGATATAGGTTATTAGCTTAATTCACTTTCAATTCAAGACTATACCTGTTCAATTGGTTTTCCAGAAAAATATTTAAATGACATACATCTTTTCTGTGTGATCCTAATATATAAAGGAGAAAAGAATATAATTTCAATAACTGATAGTCTATTGGACTAAAACCTTAAGTTTTAATTTAAATCTTATGTTCAATTGATCTTATGATATTACACTTGTTCAGAATCATTATCACTTTGGAGATCACCTGTAGGATTACTTTAAAATATGTGGATTGCTCCTCTTCTTATAGAATGCCAAGTTTAAATACCAAAATGAATATTTTATTGAATATGAATTGAATAGTGTTTCTCTACTAGGTGTGAGTATGCACTGCATGTAACAAATTGGCTGGGTCTAATCATTAATTCTACATCTACCTTTACTCCCTCATAAGTTGGCCACTATCTGACCTAATTTTTTGACTGCATTAAAATACCTGGACTAGTCATTTAAGTGTTAAACATACAGTTTCTAAAGGAGTCCTTTCCTTAAAAAATAACCAAAACCTAGTACTTAATTTTAGAACTACAGATTCCATAGCTTGTCTTTTATCATGAGTAACATTTGAATAAATGTGGTTCTAATTACATTGACATTTAATAATCAATGTCAATTTTTTTTAAACATTAATATTCTGCTTTTCTATGTCTAATGATGGAATAGTAAAATTTGTGATTAACAAATTCAGGTAAGATTCACTTGTTAACCTGCTGAAACCACATAAAAGCCACATTAGTTTGGAGTAGTGAATTTGGCCTGAAGTCTTTCATAGACAGTGAGATGAAATTCAGATAAACTAGAAATATGTAGCAAGTACTTCCTTTCCATTATTGTTGGCTCTAAGAAAAGTTAGATGAAATTTTAAGGAAAGTTAAAAGTTTAAATTTAAGGAACTTGGAGCCTAATCTGACATGTTGGAAATTGTAGTTTACTTTTTCTTCTATTAGGTGTATTGTCTCTGGTCTAATTCCTAAGTCCTTGATCCACTTTGAATTGAATTTTGTGCATGGTGAGAGATACAGGTTTAATTTCATTTTGTTGCATATAGCTTTCCAGTTTTCCCAGCACCATATGTTGAAGAGGCTATCCTTTCTCCACTGTACATTTTTGGTGCCTTTGTCTAATATAAGATAGTTAAAATTATATGTATTAGTCTCTGTGTCCTCAATTCTGTACCATTGGTCTACTAGTCTGTTTTGGAGCCAATACCATGCTGTTTTTGTTACTATTGCTCTATAGTATAATTTAAAGTCTGGTATGGTGATGCCGCCTGCTTCACTTTTCCTGCTCAGGATTGCTTTAGCTATTCTGGGTCTCTTATTTTTCCAGATGAATTTCATGACTGCCTTTTCTATTTCTTTGAGAAATGTCATTGGGATTTTGATTGGAATTGCATTAAATGTCGGATTAGGCTCCAAGTTCCTTAACAAGAATCCTGTAGCTCAAGAATTAATACTAAGAATTAATGAATGGGATAGATTTAAGCTAAAAAGCTCTTTTCAACAAAAGAAACAATCAGTGAGGTGAATAGAGAGCCAACTAATTGGGAACAAATATTTAATACATGCACATCGGATAGAGCACTAATTTCTAGAATATATAAAGAACTCAAAAAACTTGACACCAAAAAAAAAAAAACCCAAATAATCCAATCGATAAATGGGCTAAGGAATTGAAAAGACTCTTCTCAGAAGAAGATACACGATTAATCAACAAATACATGAAAAAATGCTCAACATCGCTGGCAATTAGAGAAATGCAAATCAAAACTACTCTAAGATTTCATTTCACTCCAGTCATAATGGCAGCTATTAAGAACACAAACAACAATAAATGTTGGAGAGGATATGGGGAAAAAGGCACACTCATACATTGCTGGTGGGACTGCAAAATGGTACAACCGTTATGGAAAGCAGTATGGAGATTTCTTGGGAAAATGGGAATGGAACCACCCTATCACCCAGCCATCCCACTCCTGGGTCTATTCCCAAAGGACTTAAAAACAGCATATTACAGTGACACAGCTACCTCAATGTTTATAGCAGCACAATTCACAATAGCTAGGTTGTGGAACCAACCTAGATGTCCCTTGGTAGATGAATGGATAAAGAAAATTTGGTATATATACACAATGGAATTTTACTCAGCAATAAAAGAGAATAAAATAATGACATTTACAGGTAAATGGATGAAGTTGGAGAATATAATGCTAAGTGAAATCAGTCAATCTCAAAAATCCAAATACCGAATGTTTCCTCTGATATAAGGAAGCCGGTTCACAGTATTGTTGGGTCGGGGTACATAGGAGGATTAGAGGAACACTATAATGGTCAAAGGGAAGGGAGGGGAAGGGAGGAAGCAAGGGGGGAAGGGGGGGGAAGTGGTTGAATAAGACAGATATCATTATTCTAAATACATGATTAAAGACTTGAATGCTGCGAATATACTTTGTATACAAACTGTTTTGTGTAAAAAGATGCTATATATGTATAGTATGAACTGTAATACATACTACTATAAATAAAAATTTAAAAAACTTTTTAAAAAGTTTAAATTTAAAATTTTAACATTTGTATAATGCTTTCCTAAGTATTTTCCCTATTAAAAATTAAGGGAAAACATGACAATTTGTCAAGTCAAGATAAACTGATAAACTATCAAACATCTTTATGTTCAGGTCATTGATGAAACTGACATTTTAGAGTTGTTGATCAATAAAGTGAAGTATCTAATACACTTCAGGGACACATCAAGAATTTAAAACATATTTGCTTTCAATATCAGTTTACTCTATTTATTATCTACTCTTGGTCACTTAGAAAAAAATCTTATGAAACACATATTCCCACAGTTGCAAACTATCCTCAGAGTATTTATAGACACAATCAATGAACACACTCAGTGAACAAACACTGGTTTGGAATAATCCAATAGGGTTAAAACCAAAACAAAAGGTGAAGATGAATACTTCCATACTGGGATAGGCACAAATACATGTTCTTTATGCCAAATTAGTGCTTAGACTTTTCAAGGAGTTATGAAAAAAAACACTATCATATTTTATAATTTCTTTAGATTTAAAATAAAATTAAAGACAAAAGCAACAGTATGAAATAACTTCATATTCTAAGAGTGAGGCATTCTACTTATAAAAATGTGCCTGAGGAATGCAATTACATTTTAGTGAAGATATTATTAATATTCACTATCTTAAGACTGCTTCATATTTCTTGGACAGACATGTAAAATACAATTCCAAAGTCATTAAAGAAAAGACAGTCAACAAGTTATAAAGCATGGAATGCATTAGATAATCCCTGGAGTCACTACTGTAAACCCAAATATATTAGAAGCAAAACTACCTTATGACTCAGCTGAAGATTTCAATTACATGGCTTATATTTGAGAAACCCTTAATCCATGCAAAATAATCAATCCATGAGAGGAAATTTATAGCCATAGTGGAAGCACTTAATAGTCTGGTGTTGCCTAACAGGTCTTATGCTTCTCTATACTAACTGTATCATTTACATTGATTTTTTTTATGTTTATAGGCACATAATTTGATTTTCAGTATACCCGAATCCATGATCAGGCCTGTAACTGCATTTCAAGATTTGACTTCACTGGGAAGATCTATGTTATCAGCTGTCTAATTTTCTTGATGTCACCTCAAACCCACATGAAGGACAGTGCTAGATCTACCAAAGTTTTTGGTAGGGACTACCCTGATAGCAGGAGCAACAATAATATGAAAATGTTACATACTTTGGTGGAAATAGTTTACATTTGCCTATGTCATATCACAGATCTGCCTAGAAACACCAAGACCAGCTTACAGCACAGATCAGGTTATTAACAAATGTTTCTAAGAATAATTTCAAGCTTCAGTTGACAGCGTTGAAATAAAAACAGTGCTTAAAATGCCAATTCATCATAATTCATTTAATTTTTTTCCATATTCTATCTCATTCTAAGAAAAATTTGAAGAAGTCAATTTTTTTACAAATATATCACCAAATATTTGTATAATTATTCACTAAATTACAATAAATGAAGGAAAGAATTATAATATTTACTTCCAGTTCTGTTGCTAATATATAAAAGATCAGTTTGTAGAAAAAGGACAATGAAAAGCAGAGAATAAAAAGTAAAATTTAAAATTATGTTAGCTTCTATATTACTTTAATCAAATAATTATATTTAATTTCATGTAATGGAGGAAACCTCAAAAATAGCAAGTACAACATAATATTCATCATCATTCCTACTCTAGCTTTGCAACTAATGGAGTCTAAAACTATACATAGTCCAAAAATGTACTGACCATCCTGCTTTCTCATCATTTGTAGTACAGCTTTCTTTTTACTCCAATTCAAGAGACTCCATAAGGTTACAGGGGAAGACTTCACTGAAACAAGCATGCATGGCTGAAAAAAATCCACTTGTAAGGGATGGAAAGGTGATAAGAAGCTTTTTAAGAACAAAAGACCCATCTACAGCACTGTGCAAAATTTAAAATTCTAAAGGATCCTTGGAAATGTTAGGGTCATCCAGTGGTGTGTTCAACAATAAACATGAAAGCACTTGTTATTGACATCAAGGATGATAACCCTTAGCAAAAATGATAGGTGAGTACGTGACCCAGAGATTTCATGAACATTTTTTCAAGTCACTACAGATTATAACTCATGTTATTTCAGAACAGTATTCACTTAAATATTTAATTGTAATTGCTGTAGAATTCGTGGCAATTGAGATCTTATTGGTCTACAATTCTATGTCCTGTATGAATAAAATTGAGGTCCAGTTCCAGCTCAAACAAACAAATCAAAATAGATGTTGACAGAATCAAGAACCGAGGATACTTCAAAGTCAGGA
Source organism: Tamias sibiricus (assembly GCA_025594165.1). NCBI lineage: Eukaryota > Metazoa > Chordata > Mammalia > Rodentia > Sciuridae > Tamias > Tamias sibiricus. The sequence goes on from CM046660.1 coordinate 85,238,800, forward strand.
GTTACTAAGAATATCTGAGATATTTACATTGGATTTACTTAGAGCAATTTAGAAGAGCTAAGCAATGCTACCTCTGTACATTCACTTGAGGACCTCCAGTAAATGTCCTCTCCCACACCCACAATATTTTCATCTAGGAGGTTAGAATCTCACCATAAGCCTCAGACAAAAAACTATGCCATGGACCGTGTGGTAGTTAAGAACAAGAACTGGGGTAGATCCTTCCAGGCTGGAATTCCTATTCCTCCATTTACCCACATGTCCTCATGCAAAACCATTAACTTCTCATGGCCTCTGACTCCTTATCTGTAAAGTGGAGATCCTAACAGTAACTGACTTATTGTAAGGGTGTAATGAGAAATAGATTAGCCAGTGCTGGATGCCTACTCAAGAAATGTTAGCTGTTATTAGCTGCAAACTAACAAAAAGTCTCACAATAATTACTTGCAGGGCTCAGAAATAATCAAGTTAGCCATGTTTTAGTGTCAAGTTTTCAGCATTTTGGCAGGTTATCTTGTATTTTGCATATTCCTTTGGGGCAGCCAGACTACTGAATAGCTCTTTGGAGCCCAGGTCTCTAGAGACTCCCTAGTGTTTTCTGCCAGCTCTTAGCTCCCATTCCCTCCATTGGGGTCACATCCCTGTTTCTGCCTTCTGGAAAGGTCTTCCCTTGCCTTATCAACTACCTGAACCAGCTATCCTCACCCTGGCTCACTCTAGTTCTCTCAGGAACAGTCTTGGTCTGTGAGCACCTCTCCTGTCCTCTCCTGGAGGGTGGCATTCCATCCATTTCCTCAACACAAACCAACTTAGTTCTTCCATGACTCCCTACAACAACCAGACACTTTTTTGCAATTTTATTTTTTTAATATTTAATATTGTTTATTTGTCAATAGACCTTTATTTTATTTGTTTGTATGCAGTGCTGAGAATGGAACCTAGTGCCTCACACATGCTAGGCAAGTGCTCTACCACTGAGCCACAACCCCAACTCCACTTTTTTATAATCTTAACTGGAAGTAAGCTCTGACAATCAAGTCTTTGTTTTAAAGAACTGTATTCTATTAATAAATTAATTCCTCATGCCTTAGAAATTTTTCATACAACAAAAGGAGACAGGAAGGAAATTTGCCAAAATGCATACAGGCTGTGGCTGCATCTGGGTGGTAGAATCATGGACTCTGTACTTCTTTCTGCTTTATCCTGTTCCATACTTCCTAAAATTTCCATAGTAAAAACACAACAATTAGAAAACTAGAAAAAAATAGTATTTAAAACTATAACTTGGTTGAGGAAGTGGGGTAGTAAGGAAGAATAACGAGCAAGTAAAGTTGCACTTACTTTTTCAAAACTTGGTTTTGAAATGGTACGAAGGAGTGAAGAGAACAGAATGAATGAAGATCACTTGATTGGAAAAGAAAAAGTCAGAAAGGGAAAGTGATGTGGGGGACAAGATGGTCAATCAGCTATTTCATGAGTTCACAGAGAACAGGCTAAGCCTAGTTGTTAAGATACATTAAAATCATCCCTCAACTCACTGGTGAGAAATTTCATCAAAATTGTTGGCTAACTGAATCAGCAATGAAATCAAAATGGCCAATGCAAATAGCCAGTAGGCCTAGTCCACAATGATTTCTGTATAGAGGAATAAGATGTCATTTAATGATCCCAAATTCCAGGGGACCAGCTAAAAATTCAAAGAATAGATTTAGCTAAAGTATACCAAAAGCAAGGCCATCCAAACTTGGCCAGGTCCAGACTTAAGAATTAAGCATCATGGTAAGGCATAGTTGGCAGGCTTCAAACTCCAGAATGTCTCAACTTGAATCAAGGTCCAGTCAGCGATGAGTTGTAAGACGATCAGAAAATTGTTTAACTTTACTAAATCTCAGTCATCTCATCTTCAAAATAGGAATAATGATATGACCAAGTACTTGGAACTGTTATAAGGATTCAGAGAAATAACACATGGGAAGAGCTTTCTACTTAGTAAATACTAGTCATGGAGATGAAGGGAGTGATAAAGATAATGAAGAGGTTATATGAAATAAATCAACCCTAGACCATATGAGAGTTAAGGTCGTATCAAGGGCTCCTGTAGTCAAAGGAGGGAAATAATCAACAATACTTGAAAAATATTAAACATATCATTTTCAGTAAGACCTTTTCCTTAGAAGCCTAAGGTTGGCTGCACAAAACAATCTAATTTGGTCAGTGTCAAAAGTCCTTTATAGCTGGGCATGGTGGTGCAAGCCTGTAATCCCAGCAGCTTGAGAGGCTGAGGTGGGAGGATCACAAGTTTGAAGCCAGCCTCAGCAATTTAGTGAGGCTCTAAGCAACTCAGTGAGGCCCTATCTCAAAATAAAAAATAAAAAAGGTCTGGTCAACAAATACATGAAAAATTGCTCAATATCACTGGCAATTAGAGAAATGCAAATCAAAACTACTCTAAGATTTCATTTTACTCCAGTCAGAATGGCAGCTATTAAGAACACAAACAACAATAAATGTTGGAGAGGATATGGGGAAAAAGGCACACTCATACATTGCTGGTGGGACTGCAAAATGGTGCAACCATTATGGAAGGCAGTATGGAGATTTCTTGGGAAAATGGGAATGGAACCACCCTATGACCCAGCCATCTCACTCTTGGGTCTATTCCCAAAGGACTTAAAAACAGCATATTACAGTGACACAGCCACTTCAATGTTTATAGCAGCACAATTTACAATAGCTAGATTATGGAACCAACCTAGATGTCCCTCAGTAGCTGAATGGATAAAGAAAATGTGGTACATATACAAAATGGAATTTTACTCAGCAATAAAAGAAAATAAAATAATGGGATTTGCAGGTAAATGGATGAAGTTGGAGAATATAATGCTAAGTGAAGTTAGTCAATCTCAAAAATCCAAATACCGAATAGTTTTCTCTGATATAAGGAGGCTGATTTACAGTGGTGTTGGGTCAGGGTACATAGGAGGATTAGAGGAACCCTAGAAAGGTCAAAGGGGAGGGAGGGGAAGGAAGGGAGCAAGGGGGGATGGAGGGGAAAAAAGAAAAGGTGGTTGAATAAGATGGATGTCATTATCCTAAATGCATGATTGAAGATTTTAATGGTAAGAATATACAATGTATACAGTGTTTTGTAAAAAAAGATGCTCTATATGTTTATTATGAATCATAATGCATACTACTATTATAAATACAACAACTTTGAATGAAAAGAAAAAAAAAAAGTTCTGGGATGTGGCTCAGGCTCAGTGGTAAAGCACCCCGGGTTCCACACCCAGTACAAAAAAAAGAATTTATACAGGATAATTAAACTAACTTAAATTAAGCACTTAAAACAGAAACTGTCTATAAAAATAGCTTGTGCCAATGATCCATATATTTTAAAGTTTATTATTTAAAATTCAGAATTTAGTTAGTATAACTAAAATTTTAATTATTTTAAACCACACTCACAAGTAAATCATATTAACCAACCAATAAATATTTTGAAAGTATTGAAGACAAATATTCTTCAACTTCTGACTTATTCTTCTCCAGGGTTATATGCACCACAAATGTGGCAAACATACGTCTAATTACTTTGTTAAGATATTTGATGAAAGTCTGTTTCAGACTCATAAAAGGAATATTTGCATTTTCTTTGCGGTACCACTCAAATGTAATGATGACTAACTGGCACTTGAAAAGCTATCTTACATGGCTTCAAAAGCCATGCTATTAAATAATGAAGAAAAAACTTTTGAGAGAGAAAAAGCAGATGTTTTGTGACACAGAATGTAGATAAATGAGCCCACAACACGAAAACATTCAGGGGCATTAGGAACTTAGAAATGAAGGACATTATTTTTTCCTTTCCTTCTGATCTGTTACTTTCTTTCATTTTTATTATGAAGAAAAAAATAAATGATGTGCAATTTTCCATTTATCATGTTACTTAATTTTCTCAGTAAAACACTGGCTGTTATCTGGATTTAATCAGAAATTAAACACAGCAAAGACATGGATTGGCTAGTGTACAGTGATGAAAATACCTCACAGCATCAGCAAAACTAGGACACTCAGTATTTCATTCATTCAATCAGTAGCTTGACGTACTGTAACACACAGGATATAAAGATGAACTAAACAAATAAAATACGGTGCCTGTAGAAACCAAGAAGTCACTAGGAAACAGAGCAAAATGGGGTTGGGAGGACACATGTTTGATAATCTTACAAAGTAGGTTAAAATTTGTCTCCATTAGTTATTATCTGGGTGAGTTGGATCAAGTTTTCAATTTTTCTAAACCTAAATTCTTTGACTATAAAAAAGGTGAATACCATATTATTGGATGATTGTAAAGGAAAAAAAAATGATAAAATTTCAAAAACCTAGCATGCTGCCTGGAACTTATAAATAAAAATTACTAGCATTTATGATTTAATTCAAGCTGAGAAAAATACTCAGCCTTGTAAATAGCAGACAACATTAAAATCTCAAATTACACAATTTGCAAGAGATATTTAATTTCCTGTCTGTATTTGTCCTACAAGCATGTAGCTAACATTGAGCATTCGCTGCCACGCTAATAATTGCACTTTCTCCTTTGATTTACAAAATTGTAGGGCTATTTCTAGGGTGACAGAGGGGACAAACTGTCCTCCATTACTCATTCTCTCCTTTTTGTCAAGTAAAAGCATCCTCAAATGTTAGTTGGGCACAAGTTTATTCTTGATAACGACATACTTCATCTCTACAGCAAAGTGCTATCAAATACCTAAGTTTTGGTCAATGGACTATGAGAACAAGAGGTAGGCCTGCCTGGCAGGAAATACTACTAAAGGAGGGAAAGAATGAAGTCCCTCCTGCTCTCTAGAATGTAATGATAGTGAGAGCTGAAGTAGCCTGCTTGAAAATAAAAAGGAGCCGTAGGCTGTAGATATCAGGACAAAATCACAGAGGGTACCTGGACCCTTGATGATGACAGAGGACTATGCCAATCTTGGATGGGCTTCAGTTACTGCTATTTTAGAATTTTTTTTTGTCATTCTTCCCTGAAAATAGTCAAAACCAACCAAACAAAACAAAATGAAACAAAAACTCTGTTCTCAATGTTCATAGAATTAGTGAGCTTGTTTCCCCTATATAATCACTAATGGAAAAGAAAAAAAGAAAGTAAATTTTTTTTGGTTCCTAACAAATAACTAGCCATGTGGAAGTGAGGAACTGCTTTGGGATAGATAGGAGTACAATTATAATTTATGGTTAAAATGAGAAATAAATAACTTAGAGGTACTCAGTGACATGTATATTCACTCAAAATATTTATTGCTTCTCCCTGGACCATTTCTCATCTTGTTCATGATGTTCATTGATGAATCTTCTTACCACCCACTTATTACCAATGGGATTCTACTTTTAAAACAATTAATTCTAAAGAGATTTGGGGGGCCCTGGTGTTGGTGTCATTATAAGACTGGATCTGTTAATAAATAATATTGTTGATTATTGGACCCATTTTTTTTTCTTGAGGAGCTGTTTTTTTAAAAAAACATTTTTTAGTTGTCAATGGATCTTTTTGATATTATTTATTTATTTATATGCCAAGCAAGCACCCTACCACTGAGCCACAACTCTAGCCACCCAAAACTAAAGCCAAGGAGCTGTTTTAATAGACTAAGCAGTAATATCAATGATTTTTATAGAAGATGCAGGCTTTTCTCACACTAAGCATGAAACTTATCCCATGGGTTTAATTATAATCTAATTATCAAAGCTCACATAAAAATGTTTGCTGAGAAGTTTCCTTACCTTGGAGGTACTTCGTGACTAATGTATTGACTACAAGTTGGTTTGGACTAAATGCCCTGCTAATTAAATACAATCTTGGTAACTATAGAGTTTCAGTCTCCTCAAATTTGTTTATGTCCCTTCAAACTGCAATGCCCTGTTACTCTAATGCTGTCAGAAAGGAAGCTGTGATGGTTTTTTCTCTATTGATTGCTGCTGCTTTGCCCATATCACCTCTTTCCCAAACTCATTAGCTCTCATCTACAATAAGGCAAACTGTATCTTGAAAGAGAAATTGCAGTCCCTTATTCTTAGTTGAGACACAGAGATTCTTAAAGGCAGCATAATTACTTGGTCTTCCCCAGGAAGAGAAGTTGAAGATGTGATTCTGCTTTGTAAAGTATAAAGCAAGTAAGATTAAAGATCTATTATCTATCAATCTATTTATCTACAGGTCCTGTGATGACATAGGTTTAGCTATCCTTACAAGTCCTCTTTTGAAGAAGAACCCTAATCCTGGTGTTCTTCTAGGCACAGTAAAAGGTCTGGGGGTTGGAAACCATGCCTGCAAAAAACTGAACTGTCAATATGTTAACCACATCTTAGTCGAATTAAGAGTGAAATGTGGCCTCTGAAATATCTTCCCATAAATGATAGAGTGGTTTTAATCAAAAAGCAAATGCAACATCCTATTGTTTTATAAATTAAAGCAGATTGAGGACAGAAAAATTAAAAAGTAGGCATTTGTCCATATCTTTCTCTAAAACAGAATTAGAATTTCTAGGAAAGAAAACTATATTTTATCCACATAAAATTTCTTAAAGTATTTGAGTTTGCAGTTTTATATCCAACTAATTATTTTAAATATTTGCCCTAAAGAACTACAGTTCTCCTACAATAGTTTTGGGGCTTGGATTTATATATATGAATGCCATGTGGGGGTTTCAAGGAACAGAGGAGACAAGGATTTAAGACTGGAAATTATAGCCCGATCTTCTAGAAACTCAAATTTGAATATTTCCTGGGGGAAAAAAAAATGGATGGCTTCTACATTGCAAAATTCTATAAGGTCACATAATTTAATAGATTGTGTCTACCATGCCCTCTTTTTAGTAAATAAATATTAATACCCTATATTAATTGAGATACAGATATGACTCCTTTGAGTCTCCTGAAAAAAAAAAAAAAAAGAATCCAAATAAATTACAAGGATTCTGAAAAGTTAAGAATGAATTCAGGAATACAACCTGTGTTCTATTGCTGGTTTTCAACCTTCAGCATCAGAATCACTGGAAAGGCTTGATAAAGCACTGGCTGCCGGGCTGCACCCACACATTTCTGATTCACTAGGGCTGGCATGGAGTCCAGGAACTCACACTTCTAAGTTCCCAGGTGCAACGGGAGCTGTTGTCCAGGGAGCACACTTGGGGAACTGCCATCCTACATTAAGGGAGGACACAGGAAACCCAAGGGGAAACTCATCTGTCACCTCTAGCATGGCACAGACCCACACTCTGTTTTACTTAGTATGGAGAAAGAACTAGAACAGCTGGTTCCTCTGTTAACCTCATGTGTAACCTAATTGTTGTACAGAAAGCTACTACTGGAATAGGAATTGTGGGAAGTGGAGACAAAGAGAACACAGGCAGAGTATGTGTGTGAGGGGGAGACCAAAGACCAGCAAGCATCAGCGGGTACACAAAATAGTGACTAGATTTATTCCTTAAACAAATATTAATGAGCACCTATCATGTGCCCCAAACTAGGCTAGGTGTTTGTGACTCATCAGTGATCAAAACAGAAACCATTCCTGATCTCATAAACATGCTAGGTAGGGGAAACAAACAACAAATAATCACACAAAAATATAAAACATATCAGATATATCAGTAATACATAGGAGCTATGGAGGAAAAAACAGGGTAGGGTAGAGTAGTGAGGAATTAAATTTTTTTTTTTTTTTTTTTTTTTTTTTTTGGTACCGGGAATTGAACTCAGGGGCAGTCGACCACTGAGCCACATCCCCAGCCCTATTTTGTATTTTATTTAGAGACAGGGTCTCACTGAGTTGCTTAGCACCTTGCCTAAATGTCCTTATTTATTTTTAAATATTTTTTAGTTGTAGATGGACACAATATCTTTCTTTCTTTATTAATTTTATGCGGTGCTGGGGATTCAATGCAGTGCCTCACAAATGCAAGGCAAGTGCTCTACCACTGAGCTATAGCCTCAGCTAAGCGTTCTTTTTTTGTACAAAGGATGTTGTAGGAAGGATGCCTACCAGATGTCAGACTTCAGACTTGCTACAAGGAACTGAGAAAATTCCAACCCGTAACTTTTGTGATTACTTATCCCAGAATGCCAAGATTTAATATAAAGAACTACAGATAACCAGCATGTGGAATTCACAGAAGCCTTTCTGTACAAACTTCTGACATATTCATATATTCACAGGTCTCCTAGTTGAAGTCAATCTGGGAAAGAAGAGAGAGTGTTTGTTGGTTGTGTGGTTAGTCAGCTTTACAGGCTCTGAACTCCATCTTCTCCATACCTCTGCAGCACAGGAAGAGGCTTAGGAAAAAGATATGCAGATTTTATATCTCAGGTCTGAAATCACAGTTTTCTACCACACAACGTCCATCGTCAGAAAACAGGGGTGCTGTTTGATTATTTAAAGTTCTGACTAGAACACTGCCTCCTTTTTTCAATTTCAAGAAAGCAGAAAATAGCACTTAGGTCAGCTAGTACTTTTTCAAGGATCTAGTACAGCTGATCTAGTTAAAAGGCAAATTCTAAGGTACATTTTGGTTATTTATCAACATAAAATATAGAGACAGAAGGACAGAGGATTTGCACTCAGGGAGAATCCTTGTTCTTTCAAATTTGTAAATGCTTACATCCTGTACAGGAAATGCTCACATATCTTACTCAAACAATTCTAGAGTGTTCCAAACACGTACCAGACAACAACAAAACAACAAAGCAAACCCTGAAATAAACAAACCAACAAAAAATAAATAAAAATAAAAACAACAAAAAATAAAAAACCTGAGAAAGTTCTCATTCTGGTACCTTGCTTTATGTATTTATATGAGGATGCTAATTTCACACTCTTTGGGATTTCCCTGCACTTTCAGATTCTCATGCAGTCAGACACTTAGTGAAACACACTGCTTGCTTTTGTATATTATCACTATTTCATCTCTTAGTTTTCTTCATTTTCATGAGGTCACTGCCTAGACTCCCAGTTTCCTCTTTTAAATCACAGCTGCACCAAGCCAACTGCTATACTCAAACATAGAACTTATGGAAACAGTCACTGAGCATTCCCTAAGCCACTGCTAGTTGAAAGCACTTTCTGAATTATCAGATCTTTTTTAAAAAGCCCAATATATGTTGAGTTATGTAAACATATCTCCTCTGTGTTGCTTTTAAGCTTTGGAAACATCCAAATCATGACATGACATGAGAAGAATTCCATACTGACAAAATGAAACACACAAAAAATTCCTCTATGGTGGTGGTAGTGGTGGGGGACGAATGTCATGGGGAAAAATAAATGCAAAAAATAGAATTGGCTGGAAACCAGCAACCACAAGAAAAGAAATATTACAGGAAATGGAACTAATTGGTTATTATAGTAAAGATTTTTCCCCCCAGACTTTCTAGAGGAGGGAAAAAAATTGTGGTCACGTAGAAATAAGAATTTGGACAAAGTTTTCTATGTAGTCTTGACGTATACAGAATTCCATGTGAATATATGTTTTCTGAATGGACAGTGGAGTTTTTATTTAGTAGAATTTCCCAAGTTTATTTTGGGATTCTTCTGGTATACTAGTAAAGCTTCAGTGGGAAGGACTGGAACATTTGAGAATGAGCTATGACATCCTTTTCCAGAGGCATCATAATCTTTTTCCCTAACCCAAGACCATTCCAACAGTCAGTCCATTCAGGAATGGATATTCTTTGGCAGAACCCTGAGCAGGTCAACAGCAGTCACTGCCAACAAACAAGCCTTCCATGAATGAATAGTTCTCTGTACACTGGCAAATTCCATAATATATAAGTCACCCTTTTGGATTCTTCTCACATCATGGCTTACTTGCATCCTTGGGTTATTTTATTACAAAATATATTAATTGTTTTCTAACCTTTTGATGCCTTGGTAAAATGAGAGGATGTCATTTCTACATATGGATATTGAAAATTATTTTCTGAATTAAAAAAGAGATCTAGGCTGGGTGCCAAGGTGCATGCTTTAATTCCAATAGCTCAGGAGGCTGAGATAAGAGGATATGGAGTTCATAGCCAGCCTCAGAGACTTAGCGAGGCCCTAAGCAACTCAGTGAGACCCTGTCTCTAAATATAATACAAAAAAGGGCTGGGGATGTGGTTTCAGTGGTTAAGTGCCCTGGGTTCACTCTCCAGCACCAAATAAATAAATAGAGAGAGAAAGAGAAAGAAAAGAGAGAGAGAGAGAGAGAGGGAGAGAGAGAGAGTTAGAAATAATTGTTGGGGGTATAGCTCAGTGGGTGAGCACTTGTCCAGGATACTCAAGGTCCTCAGTTCAATTCCCAAGGTTAATAATAATAATAATTATCATGCATTTGTTAGGGGTTTTGGAAAGTCAGTATCTGAGGACATGCCAGATATTCTGAGATTCTATGTTTTTTTAGAAAATGTAAGTAATTCATTTAACTGAAGTCATTTACAAAAAGTTTGACTGTCTCTGGGCATATCTGTAGAGATGGCAGATTCAGGGCTGTAAAGGATGCTAATCTTTATTTAATTTCCAATGTCATATCTGAAAAATATGGAAAAATATGGGAAAAGCTGGAATATATATTAGAAACCATATGGCTCATCTCCACTTAATTTTATATACATAAAAACCCAGATTTTCTCAGGAAATATCAAGATTGCCTTTTATTCAAGGTCACATAAGTACATAACAAAAGAGTTAAAAGTTGAGCAAAAGTTGAGCCCAGCTCTCTGGCTCCCAAGGGACATTGAAGATTGATAATTTTCATAGGTTAAGAGATCTCTAGATCTGAATGGTACTTATATACTTTGTATACAAACAGTTGTATATAAAAAGATGCTATATATGTGCATTATGAATTGTAATACATACTACTATTATAAATAAAAAAAAGAAAATTAAAAAACCCTTCTCCTCCACACTAGGTTGACCCAGAAGATATGCCCTTCACCAATACCATAATAAACAGATTTGTGAGAGGAAAAAAAAAAGAGATCTCTAATCAGTAGTAAAATAACCCAACAGGTAATAAATTGAAGAAAACTGATGTGGAACTCTTCACACCCTTGTTTTAAACCACTGAAGCATAAATATTCTCACATAAATTAGTTGAAGGTCTTGAGACATCAGATATCCACCACTTCACAATGTTCAAGTAAAAGTCGAAGGAAGACAACTGATCAAAGTTTGTTAATTTTTTTCTTTTACCCACTTTCCTTCAAGAATATAATAATGAAAGTTGTTGAATTTGTCATTTATGCCAGGGCATTATGTACATCACCTGCTAATATATTATATAGAGCATTACCTATGTTCCCTCTTTTATTTCCTTTGATGATTATTATCTCAATTTTAATCTCTTTTTTTGAGACTGTTAAATATAGCAATTGCCATAAAGCTAAGAACCAGCACTTAAACCCAGGTCTACATGGTCCTACAGTCTATCTATACTAGTATCCAGTGAATTCTATTGCTTAATTTTTGCAAAGTCTCCCCTGGAGCATACCTACCTCCTTATCATTCTCTAATAAAAAGTTGTGTGTGTGTGTGTGTGTGTGTGTGTGTGTGTGTGTGTGTGTGTGTGATTAAAATAGACTGAGAAAGCCACTTCTGCCTGTGAAAAAAGCTCTTATTTCTAAAATTGGACAGAAATAAACATTAAATTTAATTCTAAACAGGAATAAATAAGAGCTAGTATTTCTAAAATTAGATAGAAATAAACATCAAAATTAATTCTAAACAGGGATTAATAAGATAACCAGGACTTCTGAAATGAAAGTCTTCAAGTATTATTGAACATCTAAAATGCCTTCTCGAGGTTTCCATGCCAACCTTTCCAGAGTGCAGAAATAAGCTGTGAAACAACACATATACACCCCACTATCTGCAGCTTTTGATGCAGCAAACTGTTTCCTTGTATTTTTCTAAAAAGCCTAAATAAATTTTGAATATTTTGCAGATAAGAGAAATAAGACTGGTACCAGTCATCAGTGAGGCAAGCAATATGAATTTTGTTTTTTTTAAATGAAAGAAGACTTAAAAAATAGACTTGACGGGGACTTATCATTTCTTTTAGTATCCTTTTTATGTAGATCCATAGTCATGGCTTTTCAAAATAGAGTTTATAAAAGTTATGCTTAAAATTCAAACAACATTAAGCATTTAACATTGAATCTATAGAGGACAAATCTGAAAATCTTCAGCAAGCACTTCAATCCTTGATTCAAACCATCCAGTAAGAGAAAAATAAATGGATAAAAAGCCAAAAGGAGAACTGGTCTGTTGATTCCTTGCACATAGTTTGAAGAAATTGCTTTTTCCTTCCCAGGCTCCTGAAAGATGAGCATTGTAGTTTGATTGACTTCTGAATGTGACAGGAGCTTCCAGTGGAAAAGAAGAGCTTCTGTAGGTCAGAGGGGCAGGCAAGAGGAGCTGGCATTAATGCTGGTCCAGCCTCCAGCATGCAGAAGGCCCAGGCAACAGCAGCTCAGAAGGGTGGTTAGGAAAGAAATGCTCAGGAGAGCCAAGGTGAGAACGCGGAAAGCACTGGAACACAACAACAGCAACAGGAGTGATGATGACAGTAGGCACCACTACCATGTCATATCTTATCCACACCATCATGAGTGCTGAGGGTGCTATCAGAAAGATACTAATGACAAGGCACATGTGGTCTCTGCTTTCAAGAAACTTAGAATTTAATTAATAATAGTAATAATAAGAAAGAATGCTAATTACGGAATAAGAAAGTGAAATTCTAAGATCAGATCTGGGGTGTTGTGGGAGGGCAAAATTAACACAGTTAGCCCTACAGCCCAAGCTCCTCTAAGACACTGTTGTCCAAGCATCCATTCTCAACGGAGGTGGTGGGAGTGGAGTTAAAGGGGAAAGAGTTGCCAGTGATAAGGCTGAAAAAACGTTTCCTGGTATTAACTAACTTAAAGTGAATACAAATACCAGAATTCAATTTGGGCCTTACTAAGCTTTTAATTATGCAACATATGGTATTTCTACTTTAAATGGTCCATGCCATAGAAGGCTTCAATGAAGAATCATTGTATGCTGAATTCTCTGATTATTGTTTTCATAAGTATCAGAACCCCATGACCATTCAAAATATCAATATTGTATATGTAAGTATGTCAAACCTAAAGACAAATTGAGGCAGGTCCTAAACAGGAAGACAACTGCAAATTTATTAGAGTGATAGCCACACTTATTTTATCCCTAATAATTGTGGGATGCCATGAACTGATGTCCTTTTGATTTATAGGTCTGGGTTTCCTGTCATAAATTGTCATGTGTTTGAATGCAACACTTTTATTATGAAGGGAGTAGCTTCAACTGATACTTTCCTTGAAGGAGGAAGATTTAAGATCTTATCATAAACAAAATAAGCTTAGTAAATAAGTAAATAAACAAAAATAAGCTTCAGTGTAGAGCTTTTTAAAAGATCCTAATTAATGACTCTGCTAATAACAATTTCCTTGACTGAGGTCCTAGGCCATGGCTTGCAGATACCTACAACTGCAAGCATCTTAAACATATTTCAAAACTTTTTTTATAGTTTGATTCCAACTCTCAATCAGTGACCACAGGCATAAAGTGCTGACAGTATTCATACACTTTCAAAAGTGTTTTAAGATACTTATCACCAGCATTTCTTGAATATCACATGAGGCAATATGGTTCTGAACCTGAGGACTACGATTTATCACCCCACATCATGGGATACAGGTCTCACTTATCGAAACCAATAAGCCTTCTCACAGATTACCTTTTTTCCTACTTCTCTGTTACTCTAATTTTCAGAGTTCAAAAACTTTCTTTGTGGCAGTTGTCTTTGTTCTCATTCTAGCCATGTTTGCAGTGCTGCCTTGATTCAGCAGTGCACAGCCATGCCTCCCTGGTCTGGTTAGCACCTTAGTGTGTACCTCACTCGCTCCTCACTCTCTCTTCTTGATATGGTCCCCTGTCAAGGTTGAGATCCAGTTTGTGAAATAAAAGAATCCCTTCATTTCTAATGGGGCACTGGTAGACAGAGGCCAAAATGAACCATGTGGTTCTATACCCAGGGTAAGAAGCAGCTCAGCACAGGTTTGGTGGCTTCTTTAAAAGAGAATGAACAAACTGTCCCTATCTGAATTTTTTTTATGAAGACAATGTTTTTGAACCTAAAACTTATATACGGTCATATATGGTCAGAAGATTTTTGAGTGTGACTTATGATTTTAATTGACATAAAGTCATAAATATACATTATCATTTTATTTATCATTTTATTGAAAATAATATCATGGGATTTTGGTACTTATGAAAACAATAATAAGAGAGTTAAGAATATAGTGTTTCTTCATTAAAACATACTATGAAATGGACCATTTAAAGTTTAAAATAACAAGGAGCTGGGTATAGCTCAGTGGTAAAGCACTTGCCTAGCATGTACAAGTCCCTGGGTTCAATCCCCACTATGTTGTCGGGGGTGGGGGGGAGACTACATTAAAATTCAGCGTGGCACAGTGCACACACCTACAATCCAAGGACTGGGGAAGCTTCGGCAGGAGGATCACAAGTTCAAGGCCAGCCTCAGCAATTTAGCTAGGCCTTAAGCAACTTGGTGGTGTCCTGTATCAAAAAAAATAAAAAGGACTGGGGATGTAGCTCAATGGTAACACATCTTTGGGTTCAATCCCTAGTATGAATAATAATAATGATAACAATAATAATAAAGTATAAAGTAATGATTACTAAATTACCATTTCCTGGCTCATCTGCCTCAGGTGATCATGAATGTGCTTCTGATGCTATCTTTGAAAGGTTTAGGCCTTGACTGATGGCTCCAACACAGCAGTCTTTTCACTGTTCTTTTTCTGAGAGTTTAGAAAGGAAAAACAGCAATTCTTACAGCTTAAGTGACTTTTTTCTTTTCTATTTTCTTTTTTAGGGAAGATTAAAGAGTTCACAAGAAACAAGAAGGAATTATGAAGACAGACAGATGAAAGGGAGAGAAAAAGGTTACAATCCAAGGAACATCTTTATTCCTGAATATTAAATTGTGTCATTTTTACTAATGACAAAGAAGAGGGGGCTGGACAGGTGCTGCCACAAAACCGCTTTACAATATCAATTGATACATTTCTAAACTGTTTAAAATTGAAGGTGCATCACTTTGCAGACAATGCATTTTATTTGGGTGTATCACATAAGAAGTATTGTTAAGCACGTGTATGTAGTTGGAAGGCTGCTGCTACCTGAAGGAAGGTGAGCAAGACCATCCCTGTCCTGTCCTCCTGCACACTTTCCAACACAATATGGTACCCACAAAAGCACTTGTTTGATGAATGAATAACTCACTCAGTCATTTTACACAAACTGGAAATAAACGCAGCCTACTTCAGTAGTAAAATAGGAAATTATAAAATGTTCTAAACCTCACATTGGAGGCAAGTTGGCAAATGATTGATCTTCAAAAGAAGAAAGACGCCATGCATTTCCTTTAATCTCACTTTCATTAACAAACATGGGTAGACCAATAATTGGTACTGAAAAGTACTGCCACATACCCCAACATGCAAGGCAGCACAGACAGTTTCGCTCAGAAGTTACTGTGTGAGATGAGAGAGGTTAAAAATGAATGCAATTATACTCAGTGAAGCTTAAAACTATAAGTCCTACACAGTTCGAAAAGTTTAAGTAGTAGGGAACAAGGGAGAAAATATTTTTTAAACATTATGGGAAACAATATTTTGAACAGTCAATGTCTTTATGAAAGAGAAAGTAATTTGCCTTGCAAAAAAATGACCTTTAAAAGTTATCTGAAGAATTTTTCCTTAAATACATACTTTTATCATTAGAAATTGGCTCTTCCATTCCAAATTAATAAAACAAAACAAAGTAAAATAATACAAAAGAATACTTCTTTTGGAAAGACTGAACCCTTGTTAAATTCTTTCCCTTTTCATGGAGAAGCACAATCTGCGTGGGTGAAGGCTCCTCCTTCATTATTAGTTATTATTAGAATGTTTTCTCCATGTCCCTCTTTAGAATTCTAATTATATTCTTGCACACACATGTATTTTAAGTGGTTCCTATAAATTTTTAAAGAGGAATTTTAGGGGAAAAAAAGATGGATAAAAGAATGCTATTATTAGAGCATATGGATTTTAGCTGTGTATATGTAGATATATTAAGAAATGAATCACTGGCTGTCTTATAGGGAAGCCTGTCTTTAGTAATCTCTTCATCTATTCATCATCAGCAGATGCTCACTCTGGGTGCAACCTGAGTGATTACTCCCAGAAAGCTCATAATTGCAGTAATTAGGGTCACATGACCTTCAGCATGTTGCTGATTTCTTCAAAAAAAAAAAGAGAGAAAGGGCAGATGGCCAAGCATTAGCATGTGAATGAGCACTGGAGATCTTTTAGCTGAGCAGAGTTTAAGTTAAATGCACCAGAAAACTGTGAACGTCCATTTTCAAACACATTTCAAAGAGTAATTTAAGTTTCTTTTCCTTGTCCATTCTGCTCTCCACATGGAGGTCCAACTTCCCTTTCAAAGCCCAACCTGAGCAACACCACCACCAATAATCTGCCCAGCTCTATGAGCTACTATGAGCGTGAAATAATGCCGATTTTATTTAAATCTTTCAATTTGAAGTCTAATTTCTCTTGGTTTTAGAGTATATTAATAAAACATTGAAGAGAAACAAAAGCATCCATTGACTAATTTTCCCCCAGAAACAATTATTGCATCCATTTTGCCTTTTAAGGGCAAATGCCAATTAAAAACACAAGAGGTTTCATTCTCTCTGTTTAAAATAAAGGTAGAGACCTCTCCCCACTCTCCCTCTTCTTTGAGAATTTCTTTCCCTGCCATTCTCAAATGTATGTAAATCTTTAAATAGTAGAATAAGCCTCTAGTCAGTCTCACAATTCAGAAATGGTTCCTCAAGGACCTAAGATCCATCTTTTGGAAATGCATATGCAGGGAAGGGCACTCCTCCATCTCCCAGGTCCTGTGAGAGCTGGGAGCCTAACTAGTGGGCTCCTGGCTCCAAGTTGCAAAAACCATTTCCTGTCATAATAAGAGATGTTTGTTTCTCCCCTGACAAAGCCAATTAGCTAACAGATGGTCACCCCGATTACCAGGTAAACTTAGGATAGTGCAGCAAGTTCTCCTACTTAAGGACTAGTTATTGTGGCTGCAAGTCTTCAGACTAGTTGTTGTGGAGCCCTTTTAGATATTTAACAAAGGATGCAAATGGTAAAATTCTAAATTTCCCATCTTAAATTTTTAATGAAGGGATGTAATAGCAGTTTTTGTTTTTGTTTTTTTTACAGTTTCATCTTTCTTTGATGATCAACAAGCTCAGTGATACTGATACCAAAATGAAAGAAATACAGATATCAAGAGTGCTAATTGGAACACTTACGTCCCATATCCTTGGTGGTATTGTTTTTTTCACAAGACTTAAGACAAAAAGAAAAATTTATGAAGGAGGTTGTTGAAATAGACATTCACATCAGTATCTCTCTATGAAACTTTCCTGGACACAAAGTATGAAAAAATCTCATGATGCACCGGGTTTCTGCCCATTGTTTTAAAAACTACACATAAAGTACTTCAACAAACATTTGTGGAAAGAAAAAGTGGAAGGCTGAACCAAAGGAGAGATGGCAAACGCAGAATTTGGTCCAAAGTAAGCCTGCCCTGCACTCTGTGTAGATGTCCCAAACCCCAAGTCATTCCCTTCTCTGGGCCCTGACTTCTAAGAAGAACCTTCAAGAAGTGTCCTTTCTCAAACTCTCATTTGCTATTGTACCTATTTGTTTAGGCTTAGCTGAAATTCCTTTTTTAAATGTGATCCTGAATCACAGAGAATTATATCTTCTCCAGATCTCACAACACACATCTTTATTTAGTATTTAATTGACTCTACCTGTGTTAGCTACTATTTACATTCTTTTGTTCCCCTACCATTAATTTTAATTTCCTTAAACTATTGGGGAGCAAAGGAGTCATTTTTGATACTTCTGAAGAATTCACAGACTCTAGTTCTCAAATGAATCACAAGTGGATTCTCAATACTTGATTTATTAAAAATCCCTGTGTTGTTGGAACTGTAATTTCCCATGTAGATTTACTTTATATTTGCAAGGATATATTTCCAATACTACAGATAGTAAACCAAAATTTAGAAAGACTAGCATTTATAAATTCATTTTCCCCTGTAAAAACACATGCACATGAAACTGTGAGTTTTATGAACATGATTTGTTTACCAAAGTCCAGACTAGGCAAAAATGGGCTATTATCTGGACCATCTCCCTGCCCCACACCCAACTTTATTTCATTTTTTTAAAACTTGTGGGGCTAGGACTGTAGCTCAATCAGAGTGGTTGCCTAGCATGTGTAAGGCACTGGGTTCGATCCTCAGCACCACATATAAATAAGAAAAATAAAGGAATTGTGTCCATCACAACTTAAAAAATGTTAAAACAACAACAACAAAACTTCTGTTTAGCCACCAGGCATTCATCTTGTGGTGAGGACATATTTATACAAATTTTTCTCCTCCTTGGACATATTTCTTCCTCTCTCCCCTCTGCCACCCTTCAGCCCTGTGACATGTTGTCCTCCATGTAGGGCATGTTAGCTAATGACTTCTATGCCCAACTAAATGGCACACTGCTTGCATATCTGAGTGGGATACCATTTATGACCATGTCAAGATGATGAAATAAAGAGATACGTATCAAAAACAAAAATTATGTGGGCTTTCTGAGACAGATAATGAGCTTGTAAAAATATCTCAGAGCAAACCATGACATATTAATGGAGAAGATAATTATCTTCAATCCAAAGAGAAGCCATTTACCTGAGAAAGCTTTCTGAATGCAAAACCAAATCAAATCGCATTTCAGACACTTTTTATGTTTTCTACTGGCATTTTTCCATACATGTGGTAGCAAAATATATTATACTTTTAAAAGTTTTCTACACCTTACTGGTAAATGGAGCAATTATCTTTTGCATCCCTTTCTACAAAATAAGAAGTGCTGTTTTATAAATACAAGTTACTTTTCTTATTTTATAAACACAAAGTTGAAAAAACATTTGATAACCAATAAGGAAGTTTACAAACTGCCAGATATAAATAAATCAGAAAATTAACAAGTATTTACTCCATCCCTAGCCTGTTCCAGGTATGGTGTAAGAGGGAGGGAGATGTTTAATGGAGGGTAATAAACTGGGTAACTCCTCTGAGGGTTCCACAGTCCTAGTACATGAAAGATCATTCAAGTAACATAAAGGTTTTCAGGTAGCTTTAGTAATTATTAACATGGAACAACATGTATTTTTTATGTTGTACAATTCTCCTATGAAAGAGAAGAAAAGGTAATTATAACCCATTGAAATGCCTGTAGAATAGGCTAGCCTGAATATGTAAATACAGTTTCTCTCCAGTTATTAACTACACTTAGCCTACCTCACTGTTTCTACATGCCTCAGGCATACTACTAATAGTAAAATATTTACACTTTAATTTCTAAATAGATAAAACAGATAGAAAACCCCTAAGGGTATATTAAGTACAAAGGTTCTCCCCCTTTGATTTTATAGCCAGATGGTTTAAATTAGGTCTCAGAGTCCTTAAGAGACAATGGAAAGTCAAATGAAACTGGAAGGGATTTGCATCTATAAAGTTGCATATCAGGTTAAACTCCTGATCAGATTCATTTTTCCATATTTCCAAACTTATCTAAAATCTCCAAATGTGAAAAAAAAAAATTGAAGAAAATTTAAAAAATCACAGTTGGAGGAAAGAATTCATGTGTTCTTACCTTTACTAATGATCTCAGAAATAAGACTGTCACTTTCCCCTCGAACACACTTTCTTTTTTAAAAATCTCTATTTTTGTTTACTCTTCTCTCCAGGGTTGATACTTCTTATAGCTGGCTTAAGATCCCTCAAAAGATACCATCACTGATGTTTTTAAGATGTGTATAACTACTTCTGATACCTTAGTGTTGTAGCAGACAGTTACTTTTGGCAGGCTGATAAACCTGGCAATAGATTTGAAGGAAAGTCTGAGAAAGGATTTCCATTCTATGGGAGAAATACCTTCAGGCAAAAGACATCAAGATCCCACTCTTATCATTCTGAAAAACAATAACTTCTACTTTAAGCCATTTTTGAATGATACCTATCTACATATTATAAACAAGTAATTCACAGTTGGTTAAATTCATTTTTTCTACTTATTTTTATTCCATAAAAAACTTCACTATATTTTTAAGAACAGTTACGGTTCACAGAAGGAAATCCATCATAAAAAATGTGCTTGGTATAATAACTACATTTCTCTATGCATGAAATGAAGATAATAGTACTTAAAGTTTCAAACATCTATTTGTATTCTAAACCTTCAGGTACTGAGAGATCACTTGCTTTCCCTTTGAATTATGAACTTCATCTGACAGGCATACAATTTTCAATATAAGACAGAAGAGAAAGAAAGAGAAATATATATACACAGTATTCAGTAATTTTTTCTCTCTAATTCAGCTCTTCACTAATTAGATTTGAAATGGTGGAAAGAAAAGTAAACAAAGCAAGGATCCTAAAGGAACATGTGTAAGATCCTGAATACTAGAGCATGAAACCCCATTTACACTGGTTTGTTATGATAAATAGTTTTTCAACTAACATTTTTGTATTATTAAATAAAAAGAATTTAATTCAGAAAAGCCATAATATTTCACCCTCTACTATAGAAATGATCCAGAAAGTGAAACTCTTGTATTGCTTATTGGCAAA
This sequence comes from Tamias sibiricus, assembly GCA_025594165.1. Taxonomy (NCBI): domain Eukaryota; kingdom Metazoa; phylum Chordata; class Mammalia; order Rodentia; family Sciuridae; genus Tamias; species Tamias sibiricus. The sequence goes on from CM046660.1 coordinate 85,259,670, forward strand.
ATTACTCAAAAGAAGCATGTCTATATAGAAGTATTGATTCTGTATTCTCAAATGAATAATTAACAAAGCTTATGAAGCTTTATATTGATTTATAGAAGCAGAGGAAAAAGCAAGCACATCCCCTTTTAATATTATAAATTCTTATTTTGTGAAAAGTGCAACATAAAATAAAGTATTTATAAATGAATGGACTTCCTTTTTCTTTTTTTATTCAAAGTTGTATATGACAGTAGACTGCATTACAATTCATAATACACACATAGAGCACATTTTTACACATCTCTGGGTGTATACAAAGTATATTCACACCATTTGTGTCTTCATACATGCACTAAGGGTAATGATATCCATTTCATTCTACCATTTTTTTTCTTTTTACCCCTTTGCCCCCTCCATTCCCCTCCCTCCATCAATGTTTATAGCAGCACAATTCACAATAGCTAGACTGTGGAACCAGCTTAGATGCCCTTCATTAGATGAATGGAGAAAGAAAATGTGGTACGTATGCATAATGGAATATTACTCAGCATTAAAAGAGAATAAAATCATGGCATTTGCAGGCAAATGGATGGAGTTGGAGAATATAATGCTAAGTGAAGTTAGCCAGTCCCAAAAATCCAAATGTTGAATGTTTTCCTTGATTTAAGGAGGCTGATTCACAGTGGAGTTGGGACAGGGTGCATAGGAGGATTAAAGGAACACTAGAAAGGTAGACTTCTTCTTTAAGAAGAAGGAAATACACTCTTTTGTTTTTAAATCATCCAAACCATCCTAACAAGATAGGAAGCTCAAATTTATGTCATAGTATTCTTTAATGACATTAACAGGATGCAGGAAAGATCAGCTGTGCTATTCTTTGGAATGGCATTCCTTCAGATGATTTCAGGGGAAAAAATAAAGATTAGCAGTCAGCAAATTAAATTTACAGGATTGATTTCATGAGCATGGGGTTTGTATGAAAACATATCCAAAGGTTGTCTTTTGTAGCCATTTGATACTACATTTGGTTAAAAAAAAAAAAAAAAATCAGCTAGAATATTCTTTTCTTACATGGAAACAACAAAAACAAAAACAAAACACAGATCCAACACTTGTCCTTTAAGATGCTTCCCACCAGTATTGTTTGCCTATCTGTCTCTGTGCCATCAACAATCCTCCTTCCTCAGTATGTCAAAACTGCCAAAATAAAGGAGTAATCCTAAAAACATCTGTCCTGAGGTTCTCCATCAGGTCCAAGGAGAGACAAGTTTGCCTGCCACCTCCACCTCAACTCCTTCCCTGTCCACACTCCAAGTCCTCTATGAACTAATTCCTTAATTGCAATGTTTTTAACAGGAAAAGATTACTTTTTACAAAAAAGAGAAAATATATATTTGTGATGGTTCAGATTTCAGAAAATGGCACAAGAAAAGCAGCTAGGACTAACTAGTATTTCTGGTTTGAAATGTGATTCTGGTAGCTTTGCATTTCTTCTTAAAGTGGCAAACAAATAATTGGGCATTCTATAAATCTTTCCAGCATCTCAAAGTCACCTGTGGCATACATTAATACAATAATTAGAATTCTAGATATGTATCTTCCATAAAATACTATCAAATTATGCTAAATAAGGATAAAATAGAATAACAAAATAATCACTTTACCCTTCCCCTGTTTTTCCAAAGTCCCCAAATTAAACATAACCATGATTGCTGCTTCAAATGCCTTTTTTGTGACTATTGTTTTGAGTTCTTCTTTTTTTTTGGTCAACATTTTACATCACTAAGGGAGAGAATAATGGTGATTAACAATTACTATAACATACACATAAGCACATACATGTTGCTCTATGTTCAGTATAAAGATATAGAATAAAATTGTTCATTGTTTAGGGTCATTATAATTCATTATATAGGCATTTGCTAGGTGTCCACTTCTACAAGGCCCTATAAGTCAGGAGGCTTAAAAGTAAAGACCTCAACTCTCCATAAGGAGCCTGGGGGCTGTAGAGGAGATAGGGCATCTAGCTGGAAATAATCATAACATAAAGAAGTATGAACAAATGCAGTAAGAAGTGGATAAAGCAAGCTGGAAGAGAAATGCAGCTTCTCCCTGAGCTAGTGCTAGACCGATTCACTAAACAGCTGTTAAAAATTTTGTCCTGACTCTGGACAGCTCAAAGCACTGAAGTGTACTAACAAGACATTAAGAGCATCCTCTCTCCCCACTCCCAGTTTCATTAGAGCATTAGAAATTTCTACACTTCTCTTTTTTAGAGTAGAATTCTGCTTACTTGGGCAATATGTTGCTTAGTTTGTTAATAATATCTGTACTATGAAATATAATATCATCCAACAGAACACAAATTACTAATTAGTTATTATTTTCATATATGTCTTTGAAAGTTTGATAACAATTTTTCAAGAACCTCATTAACGTTATTTCCTTTCTTAAGAGAAACACTAGAATTTATTACTCACATAAAATTAAGGAAAAGAAAAAGCTTTCAATGGAGATTTTAAAAGTAGATTGAGGGGCTAGGAATGTAGCACAGTGGCAGAGCACTTGCCTGATACACGAGAGGCTCTGGGTTCAATCCCTGGGAGCTGCAAACTAAAAATTTTTTTTTTTTTTTAAATAGAAAAAAAATTGAAAGCTTCCATTTTTAAGGTCCACAGTAATACATTTTCTCACTTAATCTTCAAATGAAGTATAAGTTAATGTTCTTGTTTTATATATAATAAAATCAGAGGGCATTGCCAGTAGCTCGGTAGTTGAGAAGCCCTGTCAAGACAGGAGCACACACTGGAACTACCAGGGAGGCCAGATCCAGACAGAAGAGAAGCATTGGATCCAGAATATTTTGGGACATGAAATTCAAATCATGCCTTTGATAAGCAATTTTAGGTAGTTATTATTGATTTGATCATAGGAAAGCATTTCTTCAAGGATTCAAAGCACCAAGAAACCATAAATTCATCTAATTTCAAACATATATGCTTCAACCAAGACCACAAGGAGCACTTTAATATAGCCAAAAGTAATTGCAAAGGCAGAGAAGTCTTCTTAGTGTCAAGAATCCCATGAAAACAAATACAGTCCTCAGCACTAGGTGTCTACCCCAGGGTTAATACGGCTCGTTCAGGGTGAGGTAGTGTTGGGGTGGAGGTTGTGTCTTAATACAATATATATGCTACCTCCTGATTGCATTAGGGAAGAATGAAGAAAAATGATCATTTATAGGATGAAGAAGAAACAGATAAAGGCAGCAATAATATTTTCTTTTTAATCTTTCATTTTGTAAAGTTAAAAGACACTAGCCATCAATTTAGAAAAATATTCTAAATATTTTTAAAACATTGCAGTCAAAATTCATAAAATCTAAGCACCAGATAAGAACTAGAACCTGTCATTTCCTTCAGATCTATGCAATAATCTTAGTGCTTCTCACAACAATCCAAACACTTGCAAAAAGTTATTGTACTTTAAGTCGCTTGGTGAGCAACATTTTAGCTACAAGTAAACTTGAGAACTCTGTTAAAGCTGCCACCCTGGAGTAAGATGAACTCTTAGAGTTGTTTTGATTTGCATTTCTCTAATTGCTAGAGATGTTGAACATTTTTTCATATATTTGTTGATTGATTGTATATCATCTTCTGAGAAGTGTCTGTTTAATTCCTTGGCCCATTTATTGATTGGGTTATTTGTTTTTTTGGTGTTAAGGTTTTTGAGAGCTTTATATATCCTTGAGGTTAGTGTTCTATCTGATGTGCTACTCCAGGCAGAATGGCAGTGATCAAAAAAACAAACAACAATAAATGCTGGTGAGGATGTAGGGAAAAAGGCACACTCTTACATTGCTGGTGGGACTGCAAATTGGTGAAGCCAATCTGGAAAGCAGTATGGAGATTCCTAGGAAAACTTGGAATGGAACCACCATTTGACCCAGCTTTCCCACTCCTTGGTCTATACCCCAAAGACTTAAAAACAGCTTACTACAGGAACACAGCCACATCAATGTTTATAGCAGCACAATTCACAGTAGCTAGATTGTGGAACCAACCCTGATGCCCAACAGCAGATGAATGGATAGGGAAACTTTGGTATATATACACAATGGAACACTACTCAGCACTAAAAGAGAATAAAATCATGGAATCTGCAGGTAAATGGATGGAGTTGGAGAAAATAATGCTAAGTGAAGTTAGCCAATCCCAAAAAACCAAAGGTTGAATGATCTCTTTGATATGAGGATACTGACTTATAAAGGCAAGGGAGTGGGGATGAGAAGAATGAAAGAACTTTAAGTAGAACAAAGAGTGGGGAGGGGGAGAGAGGGCAAGGGGATAGGAGTAAGGGTAGAATGAGTTAGACATCATTACCCTAAGTACATGTATGAAGACACAATTGTGGTAAAAATACTTTATGTAAAACCGGTAACTGGAAAAATTGTGCTCTTCATATGTAATATGAAATGAACTGCACTCTGCAAATATGTATAACAAATTAGAATTAAAATAAAAAAGCTGCCACCCTTATTCCATTCCTCGGGTTATTAACTTTTCTCAAGAAAACTGGATTTAATATAATTAGCACCAACATCTATCTTTCTAACAGTGAAAATCATTCTGTTTCTGATTCTTGCTTCAGTAGCATAAGATTAACAGTCTTCCCAGGCTGAGATTGACAGAGTCAGTGGAATTAACATTACCTAGTAATTCCATCTAAAAAGGAAAATATGTTGTTTAGACTGATATTTTTAAGGACCCATGACTATTCCTTCATAAGTATCTGTTTCCTATTTTATCTCAAATTATTAAAAAATTGAGAGAAAATTTAAAGTCCTAATTCTAATATGGCACTGGAATTATGCAACTCTCACTTCATATGCTACTTCTACAAATTGATACTACATACAATGTTGGTAGCAAACATAAACAAATTAGTAGACCTGCTATTTATAACAGGAAGAAGCTAGAAAGAGTCTTGATTGTTTAATAATAGGTAAATGGTGAAGTAAATTATGGAATATCCATTGGATAAAACAGTATGCAACCATTAAAAATCACCTTTCAATGAACTCAATGTTACAGAATGCAAAGTTTGATTTCAAAAAACAAAGCATGACAAAAACTGGAAGTTTTTACACCAAAGTACTGCTGATGGTGTTAATGATAAAGAAAAGCAAATAAATCGGAAAAATAGGTGCACAGTTTTTAAAAGGCAAAAACCACCATCTAAAATGTTATTAAGAATCAGTGGCAACATGCCAGGGGTGGTGATACATGCCTGTAATCCCAGCGGCTCAGGAGGCTGAGACAGGAGGATCAAGAGTTCAAAGCCAGCCTCAGCAACAGCGAAGCACTAAGCAACTCAGTGAGACCCTGTCTCTAATAAAATATAAAATAGGGCTGGGGATGTGGCTCAGTGGTTCAGTGGCCCTGAGTTCAATCCCAGTTACCAATAAAAGACCAAAAAAAAAAAAAAAAAAAAAAAAATTAGTGGCAAGTTTACCTTCTTAGTGTCTGGACTGTACTCTGATTACTTTTTGTAATATTTTTGAAAGATTTAATTTTTTTTAGTCCACATTCAGTAACATTGCATCTCATAGATTTTTAGGCACAACACATTATAAGACACACATCATTTACCACCAAGAAGGAAAGTAAAAGCTGCCAATTGAACTATAGAATCATCCAATTTTACTTTAATGTAAAAAAATACACATCTCAGAATTCATGAATTACTGCAATGAACTTTTGGACATCCTATTGCTAGCAATAATAGTCATTTTGCTCAGCTAATATTATTATAAAGAAATGTTTTTTTCTATGAGGGAAATTCTTTTATTTTCTTAAACCAAAACAACTAGCTCTAGTTGAGACAGTGGCATTTTCAATAGATATAATGTGTGTTGAAATTAGTCCATTTGATGAGTTGATATATTTTTAAAAGACTTGCTAAATATAGTGGTTTTTACAAAATATGATTTAAACAACTGATTATCAAATATTCTAACAATCTTTATTCTTACTGGAAAGACCTGGTAATAAATGTTTAAATATGCTTTCATTTCTTTGTATACATTATGTATGTCATTAGCATATTTATTTGAAAATATGTAAATTATTCTGAACTTTCACATTTTGACCAGTCACACTCCATGTTCATATTCCCACAAAAGAAACTGGACAGATTAAGGCAGATTTTGTGCAACACTGTTTTTTTTTGTTTTGTTTTGTTTTTTAATTTACAAAGTCTTATGCCTTTTTTCTTTTCTTTCTTTCTTTCTGAAAAGTGGCCAGAGCAGAGTGAGATTTCTAATCACTATGCTGACTACACCAAAAATGGGAAAACAAAAATCAGTAAGGGAAGTATTTCCTTCTAATTCAAGGAAAAAAAAAAAAAAAAAAAAAAAAAAGGGAAGAGTTGACTTCCTATCAAAATGAAAACTAACCATTCAAACTTAACCCTCTGCATTGAAAATATTAATGATTCACTCATGTATGGCTTTTGAAAAATCTCATCCTACTTCTAATTTCTGTTTTGCAAGTGAATGGGATAGGGGCTGGTAGGGGAAAAAGGGTAGAAAAAGTCTAAAAGGCCTTAAAAGAATTGCATGTTTAAATGTACACAAGTTGACAAAGACTATCCTAAGGACAGAATAACAAAGGAAGCTGGGCTAAGCATTTTTAATAAGTTCAACTGAAAACTATATCAACACTTAAAACAATACAACAGACTTTAAATCATACCGTGTAGACATTTTACCATTTTTTAAAAATTAAGCTGCTAATTATCCACAGGCATGATTCCAACATGTTATATTTACATAATTCCATACAGATTCAAAGAAAGAAAAACACAGTTTATACATAAAAGAGAAATAATAGTAGTCTTTTTTACATCTGCGTGTGTACATGTGCGCATGCGCGCATGTACAAGCAGTTAAAATGTATTGCCAGTGGAGGAGTGAGACCAGAACTGTGGCCAGAAAAAGTACCTGTTTCCTTTGTGTCTGCTCTATGTTAACACTGCAGTTTGAAGAATTAAATAGGGACTTTAAAGGGAAAATTCCTGATTAGTAAGCATAAATGAAAAACCAGTGTTATCCTTTATGTTACTCATTAATGAAAATCCTACACAAAAAGTTTAGCAACGCCTGGCATTTTACTCTTTTCTGAGCAACAAAGTCTTCACTTCTTTCAGGGTTTAGCTTTTAATTTTATTTTAAAATCCGAATAAATGTTCTAGAGAACAGAATAGAAGGGATAAATGAAATCCCAAGCCTATTGATGGGAGAGCCCGTCAAGGCTCTGTTATTACTCTAAACTCAACTTAAGCTGGTTTTGAGTCTCCTGTAAAAGCCAGTTAATGAGCAAATAGAACAAAAGCCATGACATCTTAACAGTCTGTTAATTAATTGAAATTTGTGATTCATAAGTACATTTCAACTCTACTCTTTTTAGGTAATGCATTCTCTGTGGTTCCTAAATTGTGGAATGAAAAGTATTCCCCTATAAATTCAGAGTGGACCATGCTTTAAATTGTTAGCCAACCTTCCAAAAAAAGCATTCTTTTGCTATTCCTGTTAATAAAATGAATGACTTAAATTTGATCTTTTTATATACTCAAAACTCTGCTATTATGGTGAAAGAAGTCCAACATTCAATAACCTAAGAAATTGTATTAACTGAAAACAAACACTACTCAGGAAGATTATGCTTGCTCCAGAGCCAAGTCTGAAATGTATCCACTTTCTACTCAATTTCAGCTTTTTACCACACTTTATAAGAATATTTCAACCTAGCAATCTAAAGACCCAAGATGCTTTTACTTTATTTCACAGTTTATTCATGATCAATATAAATATAGCACTGACCTTAATTCTAGCCAGCAGTCAGAAGATAGATTGGTGATATCAGATCAATAAAATCTGAAAGGAAAAGAGAAAACATCAACTAAATTAAATCAGTAAAACCATTCAGCCTTTTCTACCTAAGGAGTAAGGTAAAGTCAGGGGAGCTAGTGACCTATTTCTCATTCTGTAAAATGCACTGGTTGAAACACATCCATTTACAACATACTGGGTTTATGTAGTAATAACACTTTAAACTTGAAATTATTTTCTAGATTTCACTTAAAAAACATATATTAAATGCCAAAATTTGGTTCTATTTTTATGTTTAGCAGTTTCTATACATTCAAAGAATTCTTATGATTGTATTCTTTTTCTTTTCTTTCTTAATGCTCCCTGCCCCCAGTATCAGAGACTGAACCCAATCATGCTCTACCACTGAGTTACATATATAGCCCTTCTAATTTTTCATTTTGAGACAAAGTCTAGCTTGGTTGCCAAGGCTGACCTTGAACTTGAGATCCTCCTGCCTTAACCTTTGGAGTATCTAGAATTGCAGGTGTGTGTCACCATACCTGATGCTTACCTTTATATTCTATTCTGAAGCTCTCAAGCAAAAAGAATTGCTAATACATTCTGTTCCTAATGTGTTATCATTTCTCTTAAAAGATGTTTAATTAAAAACTACAAAACTGATACATTTGGATCTTGCAATATACTGAATGTGCTGTCCCCTCCCCCCAATTCATATGTTAAAATCCTAATTCCTAATGTATTGAAGGTAGGACCTTTCAGAGGTGATTAGTACCTTAGAAGAGGGAAATTCACAATTATAAAAGTTTGCGACTAGTGCCCTTTACCCCTCCCCTGTGTGAGGATAGCAAAACAGACATCTATAAGAAAGCAAGCCCTCATCAGACACTGAATTGATGACCTTGGGCTTCCCAGCCTCCAAAGCTGTGAGAAATAAATCTATGTTGTTTATCAGCCACTCCATCTTTGGTATGTTTGTTTGGTATGTTTCTTATAACAGCCCAACTGTCTTGTTATAACAAGACAATTCCATTGGCAATTTATCAATCTTCCCCTTGGTCTCTTACCCCAACTTTGCCATTAAAATCTGCTGAGGAGTCAATATGCGGGATAGCACATCATACAAGAAAAAGAACCAAGAAGGTAAAACCCAGACAAAAGCAAACCAAAGTGTCTGAAGTGTCTGTACCAAAAGGCAGCCTGCCTTTTGGACAGAAAACAAGGAAATCTCAGAAAGACCAAGAGTGATTCTTGACTTGCTTCACAAAGCATCTCCAGCAAGACTCCTCTTAAAAAGCAAGATAGGTTCTAGATTGATGTTTATCATCATTAGAAGTTAGCATGTTCTTCTACATCAGAAATCTTGCATTATAAGACTCTTAGGACAAGTCCAAAAACTAAATTAACCGAAAACAGTAATTATCCAATGAAAAGAATAATACGGAATAACATAGAAAATATTAGTAAGCAATGATAAAAATGCAATTGGATACAAATTAGTTAATTTTTCATCCTATAGACAAGTGCTTAAGAAAAACTGAATTTTTTTCTTCCAAGAATGAAATAATAGGTTAATCCATCCATACAAACTTTTTAAAAAACAGCATCTAGAGGCATTATGGGGTCTTTGAATATTAATATTTTTGGTACATCTACCTCCATTTCAAACATTTGGCATTATTTTACTTTAATTCAAATGTAATTCTTTTGCTATAAAGCCAGCAGTTCCCCAACTGTGCCATGGTGCCCCACAGTATGACAGTAAATTCACAGGGCAATGCTGAAATATTTTCAGTATGTTTGATTTCCCCCTCAATATGAAGCCAATACAACAACATCCATTAGGTCCTACACAAAGTACTAACTTGAAGTTCTTTGCAATTTTCTTATTAGATCATGCTATATTTCTTTAAATAACATCACAGCCCTACAAAGTTGGTTTTTGATGGTGTTTGAACATAAATGCCAATACTGCATGAAGATCGATGTGGAATAATAAGGAAGACAGTGTATAAGGTGACTGACTATAAGCTTTTAGGACTTGGCAGTATCCAACAGGCACATAATCCCTGTAGTAAATAATTGTGGGTTTCTAAGAATAAAATAAAAATAGTTCTGCTTTCAATTCTTATGTATATTTTTTCAAAAAGCCATTAAGTTATTAGGACATAAATACCCATTAATGTTAATTTCATGGAACTGTGAGGTACACATTTTAACTCAAAATTCCATGAAAATAAATGACTAGGGTGCTAAGGGTGCCATAAAACCAAGAAAATTTGAAGCACTATTCGTGAATAGTCTTTTTTAAAAGACATTTTTAAATTTGCTCCAAAAATTTAAAGAAAAAGCAGGAGAAGTTAAAAGTAAAAAGTGCAATAGAAGAAGAGAGAAGGAAAAGAGAGTTCAAAAAAAATATATTTCTAAAAGTAAGATGAAAAAATACTAGGAGGGTGGAAAGGACAGTGATTTATCACTCTGAGTATCTGGGTGCATATGTGTCTGGGTATGTTTGTGTCTGGGTGCGCACATGGCTGGCTGTATACGTGGCTGGGTGTGTGTATGGCTGGGTGTGTGTGTGGCTGGGTATGTGTGGCTGGGTGTGAGGCTGGGTGTGTGTGTGGCTGGGTAAGTGCATGGCTGGCTATATATGTGGCTGGGTGTGTGTATCTGGCTGTGTGTGTGGCTGGGTGTGTACGTGGCTCCTGTAAGTGTGGCTGGGTATGCATATGAACTATTGCGTGTCAAGAGGTGGCTAAAATAGTGCACATGAACTGGACGACAATGAACAAGAAGTGGGCCCATTGCACATGTGCATTTAATCATGTCGATTATCAGTTGTCATCCTCTAAGAAAAAGCAGGTATTGGAACAGAAATTTTGATTCTGATACAAATACTCACCGGGAAAAAAAAGTGACAGCTTGCACAACAATGTGACTGCTACAGAATTACTGTACAGGTAAAATGGTTGAAGCAGTAAATTTTATTGTATGTATAATTTGCCACAGTAAAAATAAAAGGGGGGGGGGAGATCCTGTTACCCTAGGACCTTGTGTGGTATCTAGTACATAAATCTTCTCAGTAGTCATTTAATACACACTGAAGGATAAATTCCAGGGTGATACCAGCATGTAACTCAAATTCTTAGGGGAGAAAGGGGCTCATCCACTGTTTTCTAGAGCCAGGGAGAGCCTGGGCATGTGTGTCATGATCATATGACATAGCTACTGTGCCAAAGAGAGAACTCTTAAATTGATTAGATTTTATCTCTTCTATGTGCACCCTCAAATATAATTTTTATCATAAAAAATAAAATGATACTTGTGGAATTTTTCTGAAGTTGGAAACTATGACACACAAGCCTGACTTCTTTATGTATTCCATATGACTCGGGAGACATTCCATCCTTCCCCCTGGCACTGTCTGCTCTGTACCACCACCACTGCTAGCTCTAGCTCCAAAAAATCTTGCTTGTTTTCCCTTCAATACAGCATGAGTCAGTAACAAATTGCATTTGAAATACTAATGCTATCTGAGCTATATAAGCCCTGTATTTGATAATATTCAGCACACAAAAGAATATCGATAATTATTATCAAATAAATGAAAGTGCTAGATGTGGTGCTTTGCTGATTCTTTTTTTTTTTTTTTTTTTTTTTTTTTTTTTTTTTTTTTTTTTTGCTTTAGTTGTACACAATGCGTTTATTTGTATGTGGTGCTGAGGATCGAACCTGGGCCGCGCATGTGCTAGGCAAGTGCTCTACCACTGAGCCACAACCCCAGCCCTTTGCTGATTCTTTGCCAGATTTAAAGAAAGAGTTGAAAATTCCTCTTTTGGTGGAAACAAGAAAAAAAGAATAATCTCTTCAATAAATGGTTTTGGGAAAACTGGATATCCAGCAAAAACAAAACAAAACAAAACAAAATTAAACACTTATTTTATACCATACACAAAAATCAACTCAAAATGGATGACTAAACTAAAGACCCAAAACCATAAAACTTCCAGGGGAAAAAGACACAGCAAGCAGGCTTTTTGATATTGGCCTTGGCATTGGTTTTTTGGATATAATACCAAAAGCTCTAACAACAAAACCAAAAATAAACTAGTGGGACTACATCAAATTACCCTTCAAAGGCAACAATTAACAAAATGAAAAGGCAACCCACAGAATGGGAGAAAATATTTGCAAACCACATATCCAGTAAATGGTTAGTATACAAAATGTAAAATGGAATTTTACTCGGCAATAAGAGAGAATAAAATAATGGCATTTGCAGGTAAATGGATGAAGTTGGAGAAAATAATGCTAAGTGAAATTAATCAATCTCAAAAATCCAAATACCGAATGTTTTCTCTGATATAAGGAGGCTAGTTCACAGTGTTGTTGGATGGGGGTACATAGGAGGATTAGAGGAACACTAGAATGGTCAAAGGAAAGGGAGGGGAAGGGAGGGAACAAGGGGGGAGGGAGGGGGAAGGAAAAAAAATTGGTGGTGGAATGAGATGGATATCATTATCCTAAATGCATGATTGAAGATCTGAATGGTACTTATATACTTTGTATACAAGCAGTTGTATGTAAAAAGATGCTATACTTGTGCATTATGAATAAGTAAATAAATAATTAAATTTAAAAAAAATGTAAAAATTAAACTGGATGGACAACCTAAAAAAAAAAAAATGTTTTTCCAAAGAAGTTTTAATAGCAGGCCAGACAGGTATGTGAAAGGGTGCTCAGCATCATTCCCTGGAGAAATGCAAATCAAATCCACAATGAGGTGTCACCTCAGAGATGTCAGGATGAGTATCATTAAAATGATAAAAGGTAACACTGGCCACTGGGTGGATGTAAATTGGTTTGGGTTTTATGGAAAATAATATGAAGATATCTCAACAAATTAGAACAGAACTAACATACGATGCAGAGATGACTCTTCTAAGATTATACACACAGGGAATGAATATCAGTACCTTAAAGAGGTATCCACACTCACATGCTAACTGCAACATTATTCACAATAGGTAAGAAATGGAAACAACCACCCTGTCCACCAAAACATGAATGGAAAAAGAACGTGTAACACACACACACACACACACACACACACACACACACACACACAGTGGAATATTATTCAGCCTTAAAAAAGGAGATATTGACATTTGTGACAACATAGATAAATCTGGAAGGCATTATGCTAGATGAAACGAGCCATACATAGAAAAAAGAAAAAAAGAAATACTTCATGATCTCACTTACATGTACAATCTTTAAAAAAAATCAGAAAAAGCTGAACTCACAGAAGCAGATAGGAGCATGGTGGGGAAGTTTGAGGAGTAGGCAAATGTTGGTAAGAGAGTACAAAGTCTCAATCATAAGGGACCATACAAGTCTCGGGGTCTTGTATGCAGCATGATGGCTACAGTTAATAATTTAATAAGGTATACTAGAAGTTTGCTGAGAGAGTAGATTTCAAGTGCTTTCATCCAAAATAAATAAGTAAATAGATAAATGATAAGGTAAATATGTGGGCAAATGGGTCTGTTAATTTGCTTCACTATAATCATGATTTTACTATGTGTTTATATATATGTAATGTGTATCAAAATACCATGTTGTATATCTTAAATACATACAATTTTTTTATTTTAAAATGATTAATGGAAAGAAAGTTGTGATTAATGGAGAAGAGTTGTGCATTTTTGACCTAGTGAACTTGAGCTGTCCTGTGGCTTTTATTTGTTCATTTGGTTTGTTTGTTTGTTTGTTTTGTTTTTTGTTTTTTAATCTTAAGGGGAGCACTTCCATTTGCAGTGCCAGGAGCAGCTGCTTTCTAAATAACTCCCTGCAACTTTTTAAAATCCAACCCAGTTATTGAGCAAATAGTGAGAGAATAATAAAGATTTATGTTGCCCTGAGGATCTGTCCTCACTGTGAACATCTGCCATTTCAAACACACAGGTCAAGACTTTTTGTGTAGAGTTTTGCTAAACAATGACCTAAGCATAACTCAAATGCAATTCTTTTCAATAGGATTCAGCATCTGCTTCCAGGCAGCTTAATGCATCAGCATACTAAAAGCACCATTTCTCTATCCTGTTCTCTTTCTCTTTGCCCCTCAAATAGGGGGATCATCAGAAAACAGTCCTGAGAGTCAATCCCTACAGCTTTTTTCTCTTTGCCCAGTGAAAAATGATTTCATGCTCATACACTATAGATCATCAGATAGTGATGATCAATTACATGATAAACTGTTTATAAAACTCATACTTATTTACACCTGGGAAAGAATAAACTTTAGAAATAGATATATTTTAGGTATTGGATTATCAAGGTCAATTGCCAATTGAAAGCCACTTTTCACAATTCTTCCTATGCTTCTCCCTTGTTAGAGTTTCTATTTAGAGAAATTGTTACTGCTTGGGTAATAGAAAAGTTACCATCTTAGTTTGCAGAAACAATTGTTGGGAATATTGTAGCTATAAGATATTAAAATCCAATTCCTTTTTAAAAAATAAATTAAAGCATTTTTCATTTTATTACTCTTGTATTTTTATGACAGAGTAAGTTTAAAACCAAATATATATATATATGGTTTAGCATTTTGAGGATCCAATGTTCTTTCCCATTAAGGAGTTTGTTTATAATCTGTTTGAGTAGGGGTGGTTGTGAAAAAGCCAAAAACAAAACAAAAAACAACAACCATGATGCAAAGCACAATGATTGTTGTCATAAAGAAATACCAACAAGACTATGGGAGATCAATGAAGGAGGGGGAATGAAATCCTGTTCATTCACAGAGGAAGTTGCAGTTGAGTTAGTTGTAGAAGGAGACAAAAGATTTTGATGGTTGGAGGTGGAGTGGGAAGGAGACCAACTCAGGCAATGAACACAGCAGAAAGAAAGTAATAGAGCTGAGCCCAGGGGCATGTCTGGAAAAACACCTCCAGTCCTGCCTGGCTGGAATGTAACACCCAAGAAGAACAATAACTGGGTGAAACACTAGGTTGGGTCTAATGACCTTGAACAACAATCTGAGGAGGCTATATGATTAAATGTTTAATTTTGTAGGCTAAAGTGAACCACTGAAGGTTTTAAATTCGAGAATGGAATAATTAGGAAATTCAATCTAGCAACACTGTGTAGATTGGATCAGAGATGGGGAGGGATTAAAGGAGAATAGTCCATTTTGAAGGCTTCCACAGACATTCAAATGAATGGCAATGAAACAGTAGAGAGTCAACATAGTAGAGAGATTGCTTGGTTGTTGCATAGGTCGCTTGGTTTGTCATAACAGAATATGGGTGGTTTAAGCAATAGAAATTCATTTTCTCACAGTTCTGGAGGCTGGAAGTCCAAGGTCAGGTTGCCAAGATGATGCGCTTCCAGTGAGGACTCTGTTCTAACTTGTAGACACATAATCACCTTCCTACCATGTCCTTATGTAGTGAAAAAGTAATGGAAAGAACTGGTGGGGGTTGGAGGAGCACTAGACATCTTTCTCTTCCTCTCCTTTTAGGACCACCAATCCTATTGGATTTGGACCTAACCCTTGTGAACTCATTTAACTTCAATCACTTCCTAAAAGGCCTATTTCTAACTACAGCCACATTGAGGGTTAGACCTCAAGATATGAGTGGGGAGGGCACAATTCAGTCTTCAACAGTATGTACAACCTGTACAATTCTGAGGGTTTGAGATAAATGAATTCCCAGAAAGATAGTGACATTTTTGGAAACTGGGAAGGCTGAAGGAAGATAAGGTTGCTGGATATGAAGAGAGAATGATGAGCATTACTAGACATAGTTACTTTGAGTTTCTGGCAGGATAATAAAGGGAAGGGACTTATCAGATAACTGACCTATTCATGGAGGGTATGACTTTATGTGATATGAAAAGAGTGAAATCTTAATACTAAAATGAAACAAAGACGAATTTAAATCTGTGGTTATATGATTAGGCTAGAATACTTCAATACAGAATCAGAAGCATATATTACAATTCATAGAACTGGATTGTCTAGCCGGCCCATGCTATTGTACATTTAATCACACTTTGCCTTGACAGGTAGGTATAGCATTAATAGAATACTGACTGTTTGAAAGCCCAGATTGTTCTTAATAAATACCATATCCTGCCTTCCCAGATTGTGGGCTGCTCTGGGTCAGTGACCCAACAAATCCATGTTTGTATCCCAAGCACTTAGTGTAGTATATGGCACAAAGACAGGGATCTATAAATGCGGAATGAGTCACTCCCCAGAAAAAGAGGCTGAGTCACGGGCACTCCAACTAATTTCACCACTAGATGTATGATTCATATAAAACAACATTGGAGGAAGCTCTGGCACCAGGTATCACTCTTGATGGAATGTTCTGTACTCTGACACGTTTGCTGTAAGCTGCCACAACAAAGGCTGAAAGTGGAAGTTAAAGCTTAAGACCAGTTACATGCTGGGCAATCAGACCTAATTCACCCATTTACTGTCACAATAATGAAAAAGAAAATGACATGGTGAACAGCAACTAGAAAACCCATTTAAAGTTAAGAACTTTTGAATGCCTAAATCATTTTAAAAATGAAAACAAGAGTACTATTTCTAATACAACAACATATGAAGCATGTCACATGCATTTTTTATTTAATCCACATATCAAATACAGCAGATAGTATTATATTCCCAGAAAGTTATTAAGGTTATAAAGATTAAATATTAAAAAAAAGATTAAATATTCAGTACCTATGGGAAAATACAGATTCCTAATTAACTGATATTACACTAGTCTCTTTCATTAAGGAAAAGAATAAAAATCAAAGATAAGGTTGAAAACATGCATATACATGAATATATGGCCTTTCACTTTTCCTTCTTTTTAATTTCATTTTATCAATATTATTTTATCAATCTTAGGCACATATTTATATTAAGAAGCTGTTTTAGTCAGCTTTTTCACTACTGTGATCAAAAGATCTGACAAGAACAATTAGAGGAGGAAAAGATCATTTGTGGGCTCATGATTTCAGAGGTTCAATCCATAGATGGCCAACTCCATTCATTGGGGTCCCAGGTGAGGCAAAACATCATGGCAGAAGAGTGTGGTCAGAGAAAGCAGCTCAGGATATGGCACCAGGAAGCACAGAGAGCTCCCCTCACCAGGGACAAAATATAAACCCCAAGGGCATGACTCCAACTACCCAGTTCCTCCAGTCACACCCTTCTTGTCTATAGTTACCACCCTGTTAACCTATTCAAGTGGATTAGTGAACTGATTAGATTAATGCTCTCATAACCCAATCATGTCACCTTTAAACTTTCTTGCATTGTTTCACACATGAGATTTTGAGGGATACATAATATCTAAACCATAACAAAAGCTGACTTCTTCAAGATCTGTGATGAAAAACAGCAGAAAGAAGTGTTTTGAGAGTTAAGATGAATCTGAATGACACTGTATTTGTTTGGATAATAAGGAAATACAACTGAATGATGAATTTGCAAAAGTCAATAAGCTAACTTTCAGCAGTATGAAAATCTGTTTGCTTACTCAAATCATAAGGTCCTTAAACTCTTCAATGGCTTCAAAATGGCTTTATGGTATGTATTACTATTGATTGTTGAAAATCTCTACTGCAGCATCTCTCATTAATACTTGGGTTTACAACCATGTTTTTAAAAACATGACATATATATGACCCGAACATCAGGCAGGAAGTATATTTCCTATGTCTAACATCAGCATGTTTTTTAATATTAAGCCACCACCTAGATTGTCTCCAATTCAGAAAGCACACATTCTCTTAGATCTACCAAGACATCACTTTGTCATCTGAGTGAAACTTGAATTTCAAAGGAATGTGCAGCTACAATCAATCCTTAAACAATAAAGCAAATCTGTTCCCAAAGCTCTCATTTCCTGAAAACTCTAGTAAGGCTCTAACAAGCCAAACTGGGGCATTCCACACATTTCTGGACTCATGTCTTCTGAGTCAGAGGTTTTCTCCTGGGTGAGTCCTGGTGTATTTAACTCCTACAAATGTTGCTGTTAGAATTAGATTCCAGCATGGCTCAAGTTAAAAATTGCAAATCTCCAAAAAAGGTAATAAAACCTTGGTTTCAGAACCATATATTATAAAGAACATTTTTATTCATTTTAATACTATTACTGCTTTTCATGGTATACATGAGGGCCAAAAATTGGGGTTGAAATTCCAATAGAATTTGTATATTACAAGGAGAAATCCTATGTCTGGAATAAATATAATTGCAGCAAAATTAGGATTTCTTGTAAATTTGAAAGTATTAATGCAGAACACAGATCTGCTGTTATCAATGGTAAACATTAAGCATTTTCTTGGACTCTTAACTGTGCTAATCAATGGTTAGTGCTTTATCTTCCCCCAAAGAAGCACTGGGCCAAAAAGCATGACAATGGTATTAAAATAGTTTAAATTAACTGTCTATCTTTTCCTTATTACTCACATATAGGCAGTCCTATATTTACAACTTTTTTTTTTAAAACATGTATTGAAAAATGCTGCAAATGGTAGCTACATCGTAATCTGGTCTATTTCATCCTTAATATAATTGAAGTAGCGCTGAACAGCTAAATAGAATGCTTACCATCTGATTGTGAACCAAGACACATCTTCACATTGGATTTAAAATATATATATATAAAGTGAGTTCAGCCATCTCATAAGGCATAGATGAACACTCCTTGTTTGGGTCCAACACAAAATTATTTTCAAAAGACCATGCATTAAGTTCCTGTTGGTACATAATTCTCCAAACAGTTCAGGGGGGAAATACACTTTGACAGCAATCAGGCAACATCAACATGCTGTCCCATGCGACTCACATGAAGACAGCTGAATTAGCCTGTACATAGCATGTCATCCTGTTACTTCTGGAGGACTTTGCTTTTCATAGACTAGTGTCACAGCAGAGTAACCACAGACACTCTTTAGCAGTAGGAGGAAGTCCACAGATGTGCCCCTTTTTGTAACAAGCAGCCCAGTTGCCAAAGTTGCCAACTTCTGTTGTGTGTGTGTCCCAGTTACAGTTATGCCACACAATCACTGTTGTGTTTCTGTCTGCCAGACTCCAGTGTCCCCTTGGGAATAGAGAGAGCAAATTTAAGTTTCTTAATAAGGTGTGTGTGTACATGTGTATATGTGTGTGTGTGTGTGTGTGTGTGTTTCACTATTAGCTGACAAGGGATATTGAAATCATTGAGGAAACTTATTTTCAATTCAATTCCAGATCAAGAAGGCCAAGTTGTTAAAAAGGAAGATTAATGCACAAAATAAGTATTTGCTTACTCACAGTAAATTACTCCCAAGCAAATCCATCCAGAAAGATAAGATTCAGTGTAATGGTGTGTCAAATATAACTACGTTGACTTCTTAGCCGTGAACCATAAACCACTGAGCACATACAGTAAACCTCTCAGTAAACTTTCACTGATGATGGCAGTCTACACCTTTACATTGCACACTCAGGGGGCAGTTGATTCACTGCTAACAGTTAATATAAATAGCTCGCCCAAAAGCTAAAAATCATTTTTCTAAACCTAAATACATTTTTCTTATATTATTCCTAGGAGAAATAGAGGAATTAAGGATTATTACCCTCATTATTAAAAGAGAGAGAGAGAGAGAGCGTGCACTTCAGGAGATTATAGGAATGTCATAAAGTTGTCTAACCTGTCAGAAATACAGTGTGTTTCAGCCACCAGCCCCACCCCACCCCACCCCCGTATCCTGCAGGGATGATGATCTGGGTAAAACTGAGGGAACTGGCAGTAAATGCAGCATAATCAATCTTCTGGAAGGACTCTGAGGCCTCTAAGAAAATCTCTCCCAGCTGTTACCTACCTTTCCAGGCTCTCATGATGAAAGGATGGAGGAAAGCAAATGGCGCCTGCTCTTTAAGAAAAAGCATGCTGATATGAGTTGGAAATTTTTCAAAAGATTATACAAACTCTGGCATTGCTGCAAACCAAATTGAAGAGCAAATTGTGACATTTTTGCCTTCAGTTTTGAAAAGCATTTTTTTAATATATAAATAGAAATCATAATAGGTAGGATCTACCAAAAAAATGCAATAAGTAATTTCAAGGACACTTTTTTTCCCCCAACAAAAGGTAAAATGTATCACTGAATCTTGCAACCAATAATGGTAATAAGTATTAAAATAAGATATACTTTTCAGTGCTTGGATTTTGTTCTTCTTTTAAACATCTTATTTTCCTGTATTTGTAGGTTTTCTTTAATGAACATGCATTATATGCAATAATAAAAAAGATCATATAAGCAAAAGTAACTTTGTATGATTTTTTTTCTCTGTGATATAGTAAAATACTTGTATTAAAAAATCTAAAAACAATCCCCTGGAATTTCAGATCAGGTTTACAGTCATTAGTGTTATATACTTTAGGCTGAACAAATCCACAAGGACACTTTCATGATTCAGTTCTAAATTCACTGTTTTGTTAACATGTTTCTGCTTGTAAATTCTAAAATAAAGGTAATAAAATCCACTCCTATGTAATTCATAGGACACTTGTAAGAATAACAAGAAGACTGTTCCAGGTGCTAATATTTTGTAAAAATGGGCTAAGATTCTGGAAAACATGGCAGTACAATCACATATTACATTAGTATTCAAATCTTTTTGCTACAAATATTTTTTAATCTCATGAAACAAATAAAAACTCAAAGTAGTTGTTATAAATGAAAAGATCTCATGCTATATGTTTGAATCCTAAAATTTTTCTCACCAACTAGTGCTTAAATGAGTCTCGGTTTTGTTTCATTTTCATCTTTAGAATAGGGACAATATCAATTCCTAGCATTTTTGAGGATTAAATGAGATAATGTATGTTAAAAGCATGACAGAAAAAATTTAGCATATAATGGTGGCTCAATTCTTCATTTTGTAAGATGCTTGTAAAAATGTGCTTACTTCTTATGTCTGTCAGTAATTAACTTCAACACATACATCCATATGGGAAAGGCCTGGCATAGTTTTTAGTAAGGTTGATCCCAACAGGCTAAAATGTACCAATTCTTAAGTCCATGGTGCAGATACTGGATTGATCATACTGACATTAACTGTTTCCTTTATATTAACTGTAATCACACATGATTATTATGTGTATGTTTTCAAAATCAGCACAACTACTTTAATGACACATTCACATCTGCAAATATTTTTACATGTCTATAGTGTGCAATGTCAGTTGTGCATGCTTTCTGAGGTGCCAAGCAAATAGTATTCTAGTTTCAAGGAGTAACAATATATCTAATAAGAAAGTGAGGGCATATGATCAATCTTTACCACAGAACCATAAATATTAATTGTTAACTATGAATGTATGAAGTGTCTCACAGATTCCACTGTTATCTTCGAGATTTTGGTCAAACCACCACAGCATTTCCTAGCATTCTTTTGAATGATAGTCTATTTTAAAAACGTTTCACAGCCAAATAAGTTTATTCATACACATAAGAATACATTATTTGAAAAAATGGACTGGATTCTTATGTATTTTAACTTACAAGTAATTGCACTGATCAACTCAGTATCAACAAGAAGTTCATGCACACTGTTACAGTGTGATCTAATAAATGCTAAAAATCGAGGAGAGTTTTAGAAGATAAACATATCCAGAGTCGGGGACAAGGGTAGAAGAATGGGCGGACATACTCAATGCATGATATTTGCATGTATGTAAATATCACAGTCGATCCTATATATTTGTACAATTAACATTATTAATAATAATAAAAGTTAAAAAGAACTAAAACATATCCAAATTCTATGTTCTGAATAAAAATGTATTCTATGATTATACTTCACTTTATTTAGGAAATCTAAAACAATCTGTCTTCATAGTTAAGTGACCTAACGCTGGAATTTTCATGTATTGTCAATATAATACCTCCCCTTCCTTCTTCAGGAGCTGAAGAAATCTTTTTTATGAGGAATCAATTTTAGTGGTTTATATAGGATTGACCTCACACAGTCCAAGTCCACCCCCACCCTCAACCATAGGACTTAATGTTCTGGTTATGTTGTGTGTTTGGCAGGGATTGGGAATGGGGTGTCAGAAGAGGAAGCTCCGTTGTTGGATTCAACATCTATTGACAGATCTATGCAAGGCTGGGCAAGTCTGACAGCTTTCTCTTATTGGGAGATGGGGCTGTCACTAGAATGCACAGCAGCTCAGCTTCTGCCTCTGCTCATTCCTGTGTTCTTCTCTTCCTTCCATGGGAACTGATCCCAACAAACACCCTGTAAGCTGAACTCTGTCTCACAGGAATCCAGTATGTATCACAGGCCAAAGACAGTGAGATGGATGGAAGGCTGCATGAGAGATCATGTCTTTTCCTCTGAGTTAACCACAGGGAGCAATCACGCAATCCTGAAGCTATTGCTACCATCTTGGCACCACAGAGACTGCCACATGATACAGCCAAAACATCAAGAATAAAGAGAGCAAAGAGGGATGGAGGGAGAATGAGAGGGGAGAGGAGATAAGGGAAAGAGAGGTAAGAGTAAAGAGGGAGAGAAATAACAAGTAAGAGAAAAAAATCAAGACTAAGCTAAGGATTATATTGGTCAACCTGGATCCTGCTGCCCCTATACCAGTAGGACTTCCAGACTTTTAGATAGTTTTATTTTTATTTTACTTAAACTCATTTGAGTTAAACTTCTTTCTACTTACAGGTTAAAAGTGCCAGTTTTCTACTGATGTCTAAAATATATCAATGTTGACATCAAATCTTATTATTTACTTCAAATAACACACATTTTGGCCTATGTATAAGGTAGGGTGAGGCTCAGCTAATACCAAGTTCATAGACGATAACATAACATATGTAATAAAGAAAAAAAGCTTTAGTTCACCTTAATTATAAGTTGTTTTTAAAGCAAAAATCATGTGATTCCAACAAAAAGTAAAGCAATACTAGCTTATAATCATATTTAAATATTTTTGCCAGTTTATCATAGACTCAGTCAGAAATTCAATACTAATTAAAAATTAAATGCATAAGAATGAAAAAGGATATGTTCCTTGTGTAAACTAAAAACTAGTTCCCCTCCAAATGGAATAAAGGTTTCCATTAATAAAACTCCTGGAATCTACTGACATAGTAGACTATGTTATTACATACTTGGGCTCTGTTTGCCTTTCTCCTGGGGAATATTCCCATCTTTGTCCAATCATTATCGAACATTCCCCTTTTGACACAGTGAGTGTGCACTGATTTTGTTTTATTAACTACTTTTAGTCAATATGTATACTTCAGTAAAGGCCTACTGACTATTTCAGAATATACATTATTAAGTAAGGAATGGTGAGGAAAGGTGTGGAAAAATGTCAAATGCAGCCTGAACTGTCACATCTTAACTAAACTTATATGGCTTATTCAAGTAAAACCCAGAACACAGCAATAGTAATAATACATATTTATGGGTTCAGTTGTAAAAAATCATTTAGGCTTCCCACTAGTGATTCAATTTTATTTGAATGTATAACTTGAAAAAAGTTGTTATGTCCACCTATTATGCCTATGGAGGCTAAGAGAAGTTATAACTTACCAAATATCTAAAAAACTATTACTCTCTTTGGCTAATCAAACACTGAAGATTAAAAATATTATTTTAAATAGTCCACAGTTGTGCTATTTCCATCTGAAACTTGAAATGAGTACACCTCATTTTATTACAGAATCTCTAAAATTTTTGCTAACTTGTTGATTTCAAGCTCACATTGTGACATTCATGTATCATGCCCTTCATTCAGAGAACTCTGAACTCACCATTATTACTTTAAGAGGTAGGAAATAAGGAAGCAAATCTAACTACATTATTATTATTATTATTATTATTATTATTATTATTATTATTATTATTATTTGGTACTGAGGACTAAACCTAGGGGGAGCTTAACCACTAAGCCACATCTCCAGCCCTTTTTATTTTTATTTTTAGACTGAGTCACTAAGTTGCTTAGGCCCTCGATAATTTGCTAAGGCTGGTTTCAAACTCCTAATCCTTCTACCTCAACCTCTGGAGTCCCTAGATTACAGGCATGCACCACTGTGCCTTATCAAATTATTTTTTAATATATTTTTTTAGTTGTAGATGGGCAAAATATCTTTATTTTTTATTGGTTTATTTTTATGTAGTGCTGGGGATTAAACCCAGGGCCTCACTCATGTGAGGCAAGCGCTCCACCGCTGAGCTATAACCCCAGCCCACCAAATTATATTGAACATC
Organism: Tamias sibiricus; assembly: GCA_025594165.1. Taxonomy (NCBI): domain Eukaryota; kingdom Metazoa; phylum Chordata; class Mammalia; order Rodentia; family Sciuridae; genus Tamias; species Tamias sibiricus. The sequence continues at coordinate 85,283,837 of CM046660.1, forward strand.
AGATTTTAAGCTCATTTTTATTGGATGCCTAGCCCTCGACATAAAAAAATTACCTTTATTAACATAATTCTTCTCCATTAAACAACTAGTAACCTGACTTAATATAGAGGTATACCAAGAGTGTAGAGTAAATGTCAATGCAATTGCTCTAATGAAGTTTATGTAAGTTAGCTATAGTACTAGTACTTTTTCAGTAGCTCCTTTTGCCAATCTCAACAACAGCCCACAGAATTCTTTCTTTTGTTAATTTTAATTAAATCTGGAGCCTTATAAAAACAAGAGGCATGTGTCTTTTGTACAACTATTTCAGGAAAATTTTTATCTATTATAGTTTAGAAGCTGCTGTATTATCTCAAGGAAGGAAGATACTCCATGCTGACTGTGGAAGTTGCACTGTGGATAATTCATAAGTTCAAAATGAATCAGCATATGCTAGCAGGAAATAAATTAATAATCATTTTATTCTTTAGTCAAAACAGTTTATTGCTTCTCAATACTTTAAAACTGCTTAAATGAAGGTAAGCCAATACAACTGGGTGACCGGACAAGTAGACACTTATTTAAAAAGTCATCTTAAACCTTGAATAATTTGCACAGCCTATTGACTTTCATCCCACTTAGTAACTAAGATGATGCCCAGTCCAAATACAGGCAACTCCTTCAAATTATAAACAAATTTTTCAAGATGTCAAGATGTCAATTAAAACATTTATATTTACAGAATCAAATCTGGAGAAGAAATGGGAGATATACCAACAAAGCAAAAACAATGTAGACCCTTGTAGTGAATTGGAGATAGATCCTGCATGTTGGCATTTAAATAATGTATGATAAACACCAAGAGAAAGTAAATTATTTACACGTGCCTGCCCTATATACTTGGAAAGTGGACCTTGCAAGGAGAGCTCAGAGTTGTGATGTGCTGGGTGTCCATGACTCACTGCACTATCTCCTCCTGCTCACGTTTCACATCCTCCACCAGTGAGTTTTGTAAATTGTGTTTCAAATATCCAGAGACCTTTTGAGAACTTGGCAATACTAGACATTTGGCTTTAATGAGATAAATAAGCTAATGATCGCTGCATGCTTATTCTATGCTGGATACCCTCTGGGTGATTAACTCACTTTTAATAAATGTCTGAGAAAGTAAATATGTCACATGTAAGATGCACGATCAGGATTTTAACGTGTTCTGCTTGATTTCAGAGGCCAAGTTCCTAACCACTAAAATTGAGGTCCCTCCCTTAAAGGTAAGTGGAGCAACAATAACGGATTCACCATGATTTTTTGGCCAAACTAATCTAAACCAGGCTTTTAAAAACCCTTAAACTGAGTAGTACTTTCCTAACACAATAGAATAAGTAACTTAGTATTTTAGTACTTTTGTGTCAGAATAGTCAGAGTGAAGGGAGAGAAGGAAGGAAAGAATTCAAGAGGGAGAGAGATGGGGCAATAAGTAGACATAAAGATAGACTTAAACATCCATTTAAAATCTGCTTTGGTTAAAGAATAACCTAGTGCTTTCTGTGCTTGGGGCTAAAGCAATGGAAAGACAAATTTGGGTTTTGCTCTTTACCACTACTACTTAATTGATGTTTTAATGTAAAGTTATACTCAGTCTCTTCATATTTAGTTGCTCTGCTTGTGTTTTTTTATTAACACAATATTTTCTTTTGAAATAGTTTAACTCCCAAGAAGTTGTGAAATTAAGACAGCTTACTGTATACCCTTTGCTCAGCGTTCCCAATTGCGTCCTTAACTGCTAGTATGTGACAAAGTGAATGGGTCACCTTCTCTCTTTCCAAATCACCTGAAAAGCACAGGAAGTAACACTTATTCAGTGCCCACACCACTGGCACGAGGTGTCTACACTGCAAGACTCAGAAGAGACTTTGGGAAGAGTCATCAGCCTGGACTTGAATATTAACCCCCGGTTGCCTGCCCTCCAACGCATAGTGTTCATCCTGGTGCTAGCAAGACTTGGCCTTATTTAGAAAGAAAAATACCCCCAGCCAATCTTTGTGGTGAAGGTTTTGAATGTTTAAGTGAATTCAATTAAAGACAAGATAAAGAAATTGTCTTTTTTGTTAAAAAAAAATCTTTGTTTTTATTTTTTTTCCTTCAAAGAGTTCACTTTTCTCAAACGAAGAAAAGAGGTTTGGTTTAGTATAAGAAAAATGAGTTGTAATAAAGAGAAGAGACTTTCTATCAAGCCAGACTACATTCAAGAACAATATTTAAATGATGGGTTAAGGGAACAGCTGGCACCATTAAGGCCTGAATATGCACTCTGTCATTGAAAACAAAAATGAAAAGCATTTAATCATATGGACTTTGTGTATTTTTCAAGAAAGAAAAGCTCTAATGTTGCTTTTCCCAGACGAAGGTTGGTGGAAAATACTCTTGAGACTGTTTTTATTACAATGGGCTCTCTGCCCAGTTTTAATCACCATTAGGGAAATGGGGCTCTGACCAGGATAACATATTTCACTTTCAGAATAGCTGGTGGCATCAGCAATGCATTTCCCAAATTACACTCTTAAATTGTGAGAACACTACAATGAAAGAAAAAAAAAAAAACAAAATTGGGAGGACCATGGCAGGTGTGACTACTTTACCTCTTTCTGTAAATGGCATCTTTCTATCCCCTATTTACTGAGATGCTTAATTTCAAGATCAGAAAAACAACATTAAGTCAGAGGTCAAGGGATCTTGTTCCTGAGTGATGGCTATCACCTTTACATGGGAAAGACTTTCATTTCCAAAATTAGGGTCTGCAGTCCTGTTCTTCAAGAAGGCCTCAGCTTAAAATTCATGAGTTTTTAAAATATTTTAAAGTGTTTGTTACTTCTAGAGGCACGTTTCTCTTGTAAATAATAATAATAAAAAAAAAAAACTGTTCTCCCTATAATAAAAGATATCAGTCCAAAAGGATAAAAGCATTTGAGGGCTGTTATTAGAGAATCAGAAAATTTGCCTGGTAAAAATTCACATGTACTGACTGATCTATCAATTTTTTTTCCTATGGGGGAAAAAATACCTAGACTTTTCTTAGAGGCTATTTGTAGAAGGTTTTAGAATACTGCTACATGGTAACCCACCTTTTGTGCTTAGAAACTATAAATATATTCCATACAACATGAAGCAATTATTTAATGTTGAAATATAAAACAGAATAGATACAAACATTGATACTTTTAAAAAAATAAATAGAACCATATAAGCTAAGAACTGAAGATCCAATAATTTTAATTTTTTACTCACAAAGCCAAAAAGATGGCCATTTTCACTTGAACACAGCAATACTGATTTTATGTCTAAGTTGTACTTCACTATGTAACATAAGTTCTGGCTATATATTCTACAAGGCTTTTCCTATCTTATGTACCCTTTGATAAATGAGACTATCTCTGTGGAACATTTATTATTAAATACATACATTTGCCCTAAAAGTATAAAACATTGTGGTCTCAGGGAAACTGCATTAAAGTGGAGGGGAAAAGAAACAGCCTTTCAGTTCAGAGTTGTTTATAGCAGTTTCTATTAAAAAAAAAAAAAAAAAGTAAGAAATTTCCATTTCACAATTTATATTTTATCATAAATAAAAGACAATATCTTACAAATATGCATTTTCAGAAAGTGTTTTTTACATGAACTGACTTGTGACTTCCCTATGCGTAGCAGAGTGTTAGGTGCTTTACTTCAGCTTCATGATGGAAGCACACTGCTCCATTGGAATTGATTGTGCTTCAGGATGTGTATGAACACAGATCAGCCTTCCAGTCTGCAGGACCAAGACAAGAAATAAACCTAAATCTCACTTTTCTCCATAAACACAAAGATTATTCGGTAGAAAAAGTACATTCAACTCAATCAAAGATAATATAGTGAAAAGCCATCACTTGCAAATTCTCTATTTTAAGTTATATTTAAAATAGCCTGTGATAGGAGGGAGAGGATGAATCGTGACCAAGTTGGATTCGGAAATGCTATTGTATGAATTTAAAAAGCTATGCTTCACATTTTAACTATGCTTAACACACACACACAAGCTTAGAATAATAATTTCCATGTGTTTTCCTCACTATGTGGTAAAGCATTATTTTTCTTATTCGTCTGTAAATAACCCATTTTGAACTTCAAGCAGCACCACTTTGTCTTAGTATTTTGTGGATTAGTAGAGTTGCTATGTTATTTATATACAAGTTCAATTTTTGTAATAACACACACATATGTAAAACATATACCTCCCCTCTCTTTCTCACAATAATACTGACCTCCAAATTAAAAAAAAAAAAAATAGTATGTAATAGGAAACTATTTGTGAGAAGCCACTTGTTTTAGTTAGCTTTTTCACTGCTGTGACTAAAGGACCCGACCAGAGCAATTGTAGAGGAAGAAAAGTTTATTTGATGGCTCAGGATTTCAGAGGTCTCAATCCATAGACAGCAGACTCCGTTCCTCCGGGCTCAAGGTGAGGGAGGGCATCATGACAGAAGAGTGTGGCAGAGAGAAGCAGCTCTCATGGTGATCAGAAAGCAGACAGAGAGGTCTCCACTTGCCAGCCACAAATATATACCCCAAAGCCACGCCCCAAATTCTCACTTACTCCAGTTATGCCCTACCACTTCAGTTACCACTCAGTTAATCCTTATCAGAGGATTAATTCACTGATTGGGTTAAGACTCTCACAACTCAATCATTTCCCCTCTCAACCTTCTTGCATTATCTTTCCCATGAGTTTTTGGAAGATACCACATCTAAACCACAACACCACTATTGAGAATCCTTTTCCTATAGACTATGCATTATTCCTGGGCTAATAGAATAATTATTAAATAAGTGTTCAAAGGCCATAAGGTTGCTTTCCTACCATTCTATGTCATAAAACATTAAAATACACATGAGTTTCACTTTTGGTCTAAGGGGGGAAAAAAAACCCTAGCTGACAAACCATGTGCAGCAGTAATTGTCTTCAGGTGCTCACCACAACTGGCTCCACTGAACTGCAGTGACTTCCTAAAATGCAGACATGGATTAAGTACATCTGCAAAGATCAGACCACAGTCAGTTGTAACCCAAATTGCTTTGGTTCACCTCTTGGCCATATGCCTGTATTGCAAACTCCCCATGGATTAACCACAAGAGAGTACCTGAGGTGATGAGCAGGACTTCTAATGTCTGCTTCCTCCTGGGATGGGCTTTCTGTCCGAAAACACCCTGAATCAGGTTGGAGGAATGTGAAACCAAACAGAAACAGGCAAGGATTGCACAGGGCAAATAAATACAGGAAGCTAGAAATAGTAATATTTTCTCATAGTGAAATCGTAAGAGAAAAATGGGAACTACTTCTAAACAAATATGCTATAAAATACAAGGGTATAAATATGCAGTCAATCTTTGTTTAACTAGGTGCTTTAAAAAGAGCAATTCATATTTTAATTTTACTCCCTGTTTTGATTTACTGTTATTTGCTTCCTATCCGAAATCTTTATTAAAGATCTCACAAACTAGTCTTATAATCACTTCAGAGAGCTGTATTAAGAATTGTTGTAGCTGGGCATGGTGGAGCATGCCTAAAATCCCAGTGACTCGGGAGGCTGAGGCAGGAGGATCACAAGTTTGAGGCCAACCTTAACACCCCTGAGTTTAATCCCTAGCCACCTCCATCACCACCCTGGGGAGAAAAAAAAAAAAAGAAATTCTTGTACTTTTAAAAAAATTAAAATCCAGATGTTTGGGGGTGATAAATCATACTATAAAACTGTGTAGTTGGGCTGGGGTTGTGGCTCAGCGGTAGAGCGCTCACCTAGCACGTGTGCGGCCCGGGTTCAATCCCCAGCACTATGTAAAAATAAAGGCTTTGTGTACAACTAAAAACAAATAAATAAATATTTTTTAAAAAACTGTAGTTCTTTGGATGGAAACATATTTGATAAATACAAAACTATCAAATATATGTGCTATTATAGCAGAAAATGTAAAAACAATGAAGATACACTTTAAAATAACTTGAAATCCTTTCATATTGCTTGACAATTGATAATCTACTTCTTTTCTATAAAACAAGATTAGAATAGAACATGTCTAAACTTCCTGGTAATTCAATGCTGTATTCTATTAAATCACATAAGTCGTTTATACAAAGTGACAGTTGACTGTTCTTAGATATGAAATAAGAATAACAATTTCAGTGATGACAAAAATCTTTCTTCTGAGCAGTCCTAACCATTCATACCTGTTTCACAACCCTCTGCCTTTTTCTTCCTGCCTCAAGGTTTAGGGGGGCAAATACTCATCAGTAACTAGTGCTTAACTTGTACTGCATTACAGAGAAGCATTTCAATGTTGATACCTGTGTCAGTATTTTTATGGATTATTACTTTCAATCTTTAGGAAACAAAAAGCCCCTTTAAGATTTTACTTTTCCTGAGATTCACAAGCCAACTCCAAGAGAAACCTGGTCCCCACCCACTAGAACCTAAAGAAGCCCAAGGCCAAGTGCATTGGGGCTTGTGTTAGATACATGTAACAATCCTAAGGGACTCAATTTCTCCTTAATAGACCTAACTGCCAACTTAAATCCTCAGCTAACAGCTGAGACATATACTTGCCCTGAGGCCCATCAGCATCCCAGAGGGGCTGCAAATGAAAATTAAAAATCAATAATTACTTAATATGTAATTTTCTGTTTTACATAACACATCTAATACATTGATATGGAAAATCATTGGGATGAAGGGGGGGGGAAGCAGAACGACTGACTTTGAAACCTCTTTTAGTTGTAAAATTTAACTTATTTCCTCTTTTCAACTTGAATGAAAATACAGCATCTCATTTGCACGTTAAGGCATTTTAAAACCAGAAAATACTAACAATAGAGGTTTATGTATTTTCAATTTTATCATTAAAAAGTCTCCTTATGTAGCATTTTTAAAAGTGAATTAAGTCTTTATTCTCAAAGGATGGAAAACATTTTCAAGGTAATAACATACCAAAAAAGGCATACTTGGCTGGGATTGTGGCTCAGTGGCAGAGCCCTTGCCTCACAAGTATGAGACACTGGGTTTGATTCTCAGCACCACATCAAAATAAATAAATTAATTAAATAAAGGTATTGTGTCCATCTACAATAAAAAAAACATTTTTTAAAAGGTACACTAGTTGTTTTTGGAATACTCTTGTGCCCCCTCTTCAGTCTTTTATCAAATGTGGAATACTGGGGCATTAAGCCAGTTATTTAAGTACCTGAATACAAAGCTTCCATTTCTCTTAAAATCTTTTAGTAATTTTGAGATACTAACATCCTAGAATTTGGAACAACTGGTAGTCAAAAACCATTTAACATTCTTCTGCTTCCCTAGAAGCTTGCACTTTTATTTATTAATTAAGTAGTTAAGAAGGACTTAACTATATTTATCAGACAACATACTAATTACTGAGGATATAATGGTGACCTAAAACAGACCCATATCCCATTTTCAAAAGACTCACAATGTTGTGAGACAGGTATTAATAAAATTATCAAATAATAAAAAATTTTAAGATAAACCTAAAATAATCAAAAGAGGAGTTCTGAAGCAAAAGAATGGCAAGGATTCCCTCAATGTGTTAGACAAGCTGCAGTCAACCAGAAGGCAGGAGGGTGGGACATGAATTGGAGAAAAATGCATGTGGCCTAAGAAGAGAGAACCACGGTGGATTTGAGGTCCAATGTGGCAAGAGAATGGGGTAAGTGAGACCAGGTAAGCAAGTGGGAGTCAGACAACATGGAACCTCGTAAACCATGGAAAAATTTGACTTTGCACCAGAAGACAAATGGGAAGCCACACAGGACTTTGAAAAGCAGGGACATGAATACTGGTAGGTTTGTGCTTAGTTTAGTCTACCTCATTATGGTAGACAAGTTGGAGGGCAGGTAGAGAGGACATCTGTCGTTTCAAGAGACTATGTTTGCATCCATTAGATAAAATGAATGGTGAAAGATGTGTAAATGCTTTATTTAAGAAGATGCTTCCTTTTAGCATTCACTTTTGGAATCCAGATGTTTGACTGGGGACAGAAGAAGACCCAGAGAGTTAGTGTGGCCACCCTTGGTGTGGGTGTCCTAGCTACCTCAGAGTTGAAAGCACTGTACATGGGATGAAGTTCAGAAACGTGTGGTGAGAAAAACAGGGCCTCTTCCTGACTCAGTTTTGCCTGGTGTAGGTTAGTGATATTACCTGAGAAATTCAGATAAAAGTAGGAGAATACTGAAGAAAACGAATTTTTAACCAAATTTCTTCTCTAAGTAGGAATGAAGTCTGCAAGAGTAAAATGTATGTTTAATTACAGAGTGGCACAAACAAACTGCTAAAGAAGACACATTAATGATATGCTTGGTTGGGTAAGTATACAAGAGTATTTGCCATATGTAAAACCATTTTTCCCACTTTTAAAATAGTGCCAAGGGGCATTGCTCATCTACATGACAAGCTGTTTCCAGTGATCATCTCCTCCTGCTCAACATTTGCCTTGCCTAAAGCATTGTTTAGATTTTCACTTCCCTCAATTACAAGTGTTTAAATTCAAGCATGATATACTAATTTTGAACACTGAAGATTTGCTATATTAAAAAAATATGGATGACTAAGGTCTAAAAGCAAACATATGTGTTTGATGCACAAACCATAATAAAACTGGTAGGTGGGCTGTTGAGAATGCAGACCACAGTAGAGCAGAAACTGATCATTCTTGAATGTTTATCATGAACCAGGCACTTTCACATTTACTATTTCACCTCACAGTCACTACTTGCCAGTGAGACAAGAATTAGAATTTCCATTTTGCAGGCAAAGAAATGGTGGTGCACTAAATTGAAATAACCTGGTTAGGATAACACAGCTTGTAAGTGGCAAGGCTGAAATTTAATTGTGTTGTTATGGTGGTGCTGCTGAGGATTGAACCCAGGGCCTTGTGCATGCAAGGCAAGCACTCTACCAACTGAGTTATATCCCCAGCCCCTGGAATTTAAATTTTAGTGTGTGGGTCTCAAAGTCTGATTAATTTTACAATACTGATCTGCAAGCATCAGCTACACTTTGCTTAGGCAAATCTTAGGCTGATTAAGCACTAAGGCATTAGAGTTTGTGCGTGTGTGCACGTGTGTCTGTGTGTGTATAAGAGAGTCAGAGACACTGAAAAAAAGAGAGACAAAGAGGTTGGTTGCCTGCAAAAGCACTGGTAGCAGGTACAGTGGGGGTAGTAATAAAGGATAGAGTGAGCATATCACTACTCACTTTCTTCCTAAGAAGATAGAGAGGGAAAGAAAGTAGAGTTGATTTATAACCAAAACAAAACAAAACATTGTGCATATATTTCATTGAGTGGTCAAAAAAAGGACTTTTTGATTTTTTAAAAATAAAATTCAAAAATTCTTGTCCCATTAGAAATGTCTGAAAGAATGAAAAAATATTTAGGCTCAAAGAAGAAGAAATCGAGGGGACATGACATCTCACCCTAGAACAAACATCCTATGGAAGAGAATAAAAAACATTGTGGCTGGTTTAACAGAAGATTCTGCACAACAGAGTAAAAACTGCAAGAAGACAAGCAAAGCCTTGATCCTTAGAAGGTCTGTCTGGCAATGAGAGAAATGTGGGAAGGCAACTCAAGATAAAATAAGGGCCGAATGGGCTCAGGTCATAAATTTGTTTAAAGGGAATTCGGGCATAAGAAGGGAACAAGATGCCTCCTTCCCAAGACGTCTTTTAACTCTCTGATTCTGATTAATAAGATTCCCGGGGCCAGTTCAGTCTGTCTCAGCCATGAACTCACAGTGTGGTCCTGATAGTATCATCCTGGATGATATCCGCATGCTGCAAGTTCAGAGGAACAGAGAAATGCTCCCACATGTTGGCTGCCCCAGGCAATGCAGCAGTCAGAATGGCTCTAAGTCCCATCCACAGTACTTGGCTGTCCTGTGCCTCTGACTCCTGTTTCCTCACCTACTAAGTAAGGGTAATATGTACTCAGATCAAAGACACCCATACAATTTAATTAGAAGCAATCTGTAAAAGTCTTTGGCAAAGGTAACATATCATTATCTGTTAGTACAGTTTGCAGAAACATAAGAACCATAAAACCTGTGAGTGTGAGAGGTGAAGAGACAAACTCTAGATAACTGAATCTATGACTTTGTGTCTTAAAAAAAACACTGAACTGAGGGGAAAAAAATCCTCCACAGGGCTTTTCAGTTTTCTTCAAATCTTAGCCTGCTCAGAGAGATAGGACAAAATTAATAACCAGATAAGTAAGGCTGGCCCCAATCTTAGAAAAATTGTTTTGAGAATGGACTATTCAACCACCAAGATAAAGTTCAGTCTCTTCAAGGACTAAGTAATGAACTTCATTATTTGCAAATATGGTTTTAAAAAAAAGCAAAAATACCATTCTCAATTTAGGGCTAAGGAGTTGGTAGTTGTGTGACAAAATACCTGAAAAAAACAAAACAACTTAAAGAAGGAAAGATTTACTTTGGTTTAGGGTCTCAGAGGTCTCAGTCCATGGTTGCTTGGCCCTATTGCCATGGGTCTGTGGTGAGGCAGAACATCATGGCAGGGAGCATGTAGATTAGCAGGCCTAGTCACTTCATGGTGACCAGGAAAAAGAGAGCGGGGATGGGGGAGAAAGGGGCTGAAGGAAAGCTATAACCCTGAAGAGCACATCCACAGTGACCTACTTTCTCCAACAAGGCCCCACTTCCTAAAGTTCCCCACCCCCAGGAGTGCCACCAGTTGGGGACCAAGCCTTTAATACATGAGCCCATTCCATATTCAAACAACAGCAGTAGGCTCAGGCGTGCCATGCAAGTAAATAATATGGCATAGCATGTGATCACTGTCACAAAGGAAGTACAAAGCAATTGCTACAACAATTCTTAATTACTTCATTTAACAAATTCAATAGAACTGTGTATGAGCCAGGCATTGATCCAAGTGCTTCATATTTAATATGATCTACATAACAACCTAAGAGGAAGATGCCTTCATTGTCCTCATCTTGCAAATGTGGAAAGTAGGCACAGGAATATTAAAAAATTGCACAAGGTCTTGTGACTAATAAGTGGTAGAGAGCAGAGAGTCCTGGAAATCAGTCTCCAGTGTCCGTGCTCTTGTCCTCTTCACTATCCTGCCTCTTCTCTCTAGACAACAATGAGGAAACGATACCTACTAGGAGATGGCTTGTGGGGACATTGAGTGATTTAGTAAGATTTACAAGATTTCTGCTGGTAAACAGGAATAAAATGGTGATCCAGAGAAAGACTAGCATAACAAAGGGATCATGAGAAGAATGGAAAGGAGAAGGAATATGTTGATGGTGGCGGGTTAGTCCAGGTTACTTGAAGATTAGAGGCCCTGAAGGGGAATAACAAGAGCAGAGCAGTACATTTTATGTGTTCTTCATTAATCATGTTTCAGGAAGTTGGGATTTATTTTTAAAGACTTGAAAGTGAATAATCAGTAGAGTAACGGGACTGAAGATGGAATTTAGAAAGTGTGTTTGGCCATAGTGCATAGGCCAAATTGCCAGGAAGAGAAACTGAACAAAGATACCCCCCAAAAGAGATCACTGTAAGTACTTTGGTACACAAAGCAGAAACTCTGAACAAGTGGGGGTTGAAATAAAGTGGAAAAGAAGGCACAGCTAAGGTAGAAGTGACAGAAGTCAGACAAATTAAACACAGGGCTTAGAGAAAGTTTTTATTTTGCTGATTAGTGTCTGGGTGACTCTTAGGGGACCTCACCAAAAATGGAGGAAACACTACAAGTTGGGAGAGGGTTTGGAGGAGATGATGAGTTTTGACTGGGGCATGCTGACCTTGAAGTAGCATGGAACATTCAAGGGAAAAAAAGGCCAATGGGCAGGTGGAAAAATCAGGAAGAAAGCCAAGAAAGATGAGGGAGTAGAGGTGAGATTGATTCTGGTCTTCCATTCCCTCTTATCCAGTGATCAAGTAGCTCTTACTTTGAAGGCAGCAACAATTTGACCTAAGGTTGTTTCTTGGCTTCCTGCCCGTGTCCTGAGTGGAACTTCACAAGTTCTTTTCAATTCTTCTATTTCTGAAACAAACACACTCCCTTTCTTGAAGGGTTTTTATAGAGGAAGAAACAATGTAGTATTTAGATCACAGAATCAGTCAGACCAAGGTAGCTTGAATCTTTGTTTCATTATCCCTTGAATAAGTTACCATTTCAAAGTCTGAATTTCTTCATGAACAAAATGGGTATATATTATTGCTGAGATAAATATAGAAGATTCAAGAATGTCAGAATAAACCTCTGATAAGCACAGCTAGGTAGTGGGTAGCCACTCTATTTGCTTAACCCATAAACTTTCAGAAAAGGTGTGGCCATTAGTCCCATTTTATAGAAGGAACTAAATCATAGAGAGGTAAAAATAACTTGGCCAGATCTCACTCCTAAAATGCTATTTGGGTGGTGGCTGGGGGATTAATTACAGAAGTGTTCAGTGTGGATTAGAGCTACTTTTTAAAAAAAGGAATGCAAAGAGTATAGATAATTATTTGTAGGGGATTTCTTACTGAGAAGCTAATGCTGGAAATTCCATCCTTGGGTGGCAAAGTAGGCCACATTTGATAAAGTCAAATGTTACTCTAGAAGAAACTGAGACAAAACCTATAATTTAGTATTCTTTGGACTAAAGAACCATTTCCTCAGAAGTGTTAAAGAACTTTTACAGGAACCAGCCTGTTCAGAGTTTAATATTTGATGTTATGCATTCAATGATAGCTTTGGGTAATTTGGCAAGGAAGTGTTCAGCCTTAAGTAAATGCCAGCATTGCCAGCATTTCTGCTTCTTTTGACTCTTTGTCCAATGGTCCTCATTGAACAGAGATGCGAAGAAGACCAGGACCTGATCTTCAAGGAGGCTTAGCTGCGCCATCACACTGCTCCAGGAAACAGCACAGCCCACTAATCTCTGAATACCATTACCACAGGAAAAGGCAAAACTCTTTAGAACAGACATGTGTCTTAGGCCTAAGGGCATTTGTCAGCCAAACCATCATAAACGTGAGAAAGATGTGAGGCTTTAAATTATATGTTGTGAACAAATACAAGGAAGTGAAAAATAAATTTAGTGCCAAGTGGTTACATCCTAGAGTGGAAAAAGTATTATTGTTCCTTGTAATAACTCAGATCACTAGAATGGAAAGAATCTTAAAAACCAAGTTAGCTTTTCAACATGTGTCACTGTGCATAGTCATGCAGTTAACTGACTTTGGAGAAAGTAGACTGGAAACCCATTTTCATGCAATGATGTATTTTATGCGTCCTTTTCTTATCATCATGGGGATTAGAGAAGTTATGTGAAATTATTTTGCCCTTTAAATGTGAAGAAAATATTTATAGCAAATGATATATTACTCACCCCAATGATAGATTACTCATCCACATTTTTTCATTCTATTTTGAATGTGCCTTGACTGATTTGGTTTATTTTTCTTTCACTTCCTTTTATTTTTTTAGACAAAAGTATTCCTGGAATTATGTACTTTTTTTCCCCCTAAATAAAATAAAATAATCACTAAGTCAATTAGCTTCCTAAACCTTAGTCCTAACTATAAAATCTAATTATATAAGAAGAGAAACTTAATTAAATCTTCTTTAAGCTCCCTTCCAGCTCCATAATTTTACTACTTTATGACCTTTGGAAATAACTAAAGTGCCCATCAGTAGGGGAAGGGTCACAGTCTTTTTCTGTGATGATACACATATAGTCTTTAATCTTTATGTTATGTATCAGTTAAAAATAAATTTAATTTTAAAAGATGCATCTAGTCTTGAAGAAAAAGTTTATAATGTAACATAAAAAATGTGGTACAGAACAGTATGCAATAATTAACATACACAGTTATAATTATCTCTGTGTGCATGCACATATACACAGTCATGGACTCCACTGATTTAAAGAAAATACTTTCTTTGGAAATAAAGTGTTACAAAATGATTTCAGATTTTGGAAGAATATACCATTTTGGAGAAATTAACTAATCACCATGAAATCAACCAATCATGCACAAATTACAATCTGTAGCGTAATATCTGTTTCCCAGTCCATTCTTTCAGGAGAGTAGAAACCATATCTCCTTCAACAGTCTTCATATTTCTCCCATCTTTAACAACAAACACTATCTAATAATATTGCAACAAAGGATCTTCTGCAATCACTTATTCTAGCAAGTAGCATAATCAGGATAAATCTAAGTCACTTTAAATATTGAAATTATTTTAAGTAATCACTTGTAAAGATTTTTACCCTATTAACAAAGGGTAGGAAATAAATGTTTAAGAATTCCTGTTGAAATCTATATTATTTTCAATGAAAGTATTTGTGTCAGTTTCCACTCAGAAAAAAAAGATTAAAAATTTAAAGCCATGTCAACAAGGATCAAGTTGGTCCTATTTTGATCCTGAGATGAAATAATCAATTTATTTTAGTGGACCATTTCTACCATTCATATATTTGGCTTTTTTTTTTTTTTTTTTTGGTACCAGGGATTGAACTCAGGGGCTCTCGACCATTGGGCCACATCCCCAGCTCTTTTTGTATTTTATTAGAGACAGGGTCTCACTGAATTGCTAAGTGCCTCGCCATTGCTGAGGCTGGCTTTGAACTCGCAATCCTCCTGCCTCAGCCTCCTAAGTGCTGGGATTACAGGTGTGCGCCACTGCGCCCGGCTCCATTCATATATTTGAAATGGCAAGAGTGGAGTCCCTGAATTTCTAACTCGTTATGAAAACTATAGAACACTGAAGAAGTAAATTGAAGACCTTAGAGGATGGAAAGATCTCCCATGCTCTTGGATAGACAAAATTAATATTGTCAAAATGGCCATACTACCCAAAGCGCTATACAAATTCAATGTGATTCCAATTAAAATCCCAATCTCATTCCATATAGAAATAGAAAAAGCAATCATGAAATTCATGTGGAAAATTAAGAGACCAAGAATAGCCAAAGCAATCCTTAGGAAGAAGAGTGAAGCAGGATGCATCACAATACCAGTCCTTAAACTATACTACAAACCTATAGTAACAGATCTGTTTATGATGGGGGAAAAAAAAAAATAAGCCTATTGGCCCTAGTCATTCATTAATCATTCCTGAATTCTGTGACTTGAACTCATGTAACATCCACGTTAAAATGCACCAAAATGAGTGAGACATTTGTATCAGAAATCATGTAAACCAACCTATATGCGGGAACTGAGAGAAATTCAGAAATAAGCAATTCCTATATGGGTAATTTTATGTGCTTCACTGAACCTATGGCTTCTGATTTGACTCAGGCAAATAATAGCATTTTACCAACATTCCAACAAACCTACAATAAAGGGACAGTTACAAAAATGAAGACAGAAGTGAGACTACACAACAACCACAGATTATTTTGATTATTTTCTTAGTAACAGTTAAAATGCTGTAACCATCTTTCTGCTTTCTAATCCTGGGCAATTTCATTGGCATAGACTCTAGTTTCTTCTTATGTCTAACATGAGCATTAGTCATTTGATACATGCATTTTCTTGACTTTTCATTTTAAATGTATTATGGTTATACCTCATTGATGTGTATCAGAATTAAGTACATCTTAAAAAAACCCAAAAGTTAGGAAGAGGTTAAAAGTTAGGAATAGGTCTTTCCCAGAGAGAGACCAGAAAAAGAAGAAAAACATTCTCAGGCATCTAGTGGCAGAGAAAGTTAGACCTTACATAGAAAAGGCACCAGAGAGCAGCACTTAAGGGACTCTCCTTTAAAAAGGACACTTTGTGTGGAACCGTAAAAGTTAAGGAATACTTTCACAATTTGCTGTGAAATAAAACAAATTAGAAATAGCACAACTTATTGAAATTTCTATAAGACCATGTTACTGAGGTGACGATAGCTTATAATCATGGAATGATGGTGTGAGAACTCACCATATAAAGCTTTCCCCATTCTTTCCTTCATCTCTTCCTGCCTTTTTTCCTTTCAACATTGCCACATAACCACAAGATACTGAGGATATAGAATAGACACATCTGTGCTGGTAGTTAACAGAAGAGCAGGCCAGTAAACAGATGATTTCTTATAGTTTAAAGAAATTGGGCTCTTGATGGCCACTTAGAGTAAGGTGACATACTTTATCTTCATTTGAATCATTATGAATGGTTTTCTAGTAAATAATCAAGTTTATTTAATAATCAGGTTTTCTGGAGTTTTCAGTGAATTGTTTGTATTTACTTTCTCGCAGAACAAGTGTATATCTTTGAAGTTTTTATGTTTTTAATCACCCACTGAAACAAATCTACTTAACTGCAAACATGTGAAAGAGGAAATTTATTTTAGACTAGTAAAAAGACAAAAAAAAGAGAGTGAATAGAAGAGAGAAAAGAAAATTCCTGCTACTAAGGCATCTTTTCTCCTTGAGATCTGAAGCACCTGAGTCACTAAATTTATTGCACTACAATCATTTTGTAGGTCAAACCAACATCTCCATTATGAAACCAGTGTCCACACCCAAAAAAACCAGTTTGTTCTTTTTCAAATCACCTCAGTTGTTTTCCCCTGAGAACACAGCCTGACATGAACTGTCACTGAAGACACAGTTAGTCAGCTATTAGTAATCTCCTTACATTATGATGACCAATTTCTCTCATCTATTTTATATGCCTCTCACTTACAAAAGTTATAATTCCAGAATTTATTGAAGAAAGCATGTGCGTGCACGCACACACACACACACACACACACACACACACACACACAGAAATACCAACTTGTACTCATAAGAAAAATAGATTATAAATACTGAGTTATAATTTCTAAAAAGAAGAATTCATGTGCAAAGTTGAAAATTTGGGGTGTACTTATTTGTATCTCAAACTATTTATTTTACAAGGGAGGTTAGAATCATAAAGTTATTCAATGGATTTTATTAAGGTTACTGGGCAAGTAAAACATGAAGAGGGGGCTAAGACCTGGATAAATCTTCACGAACCTAAGAAGGTTTTAAATACTAAGAACACAGGCTTCCTTGACTACATAAATGTAACGTGTCCAAGACCTGCAGGACATCCAGAACAGGGTTCGAGATAAGCAGGATGACCAGCCCAGTCCTGCAGGCATGAAGACTAGGGTCTGGAAGTTCCCACTGCTACCAAAAAAAAAAAAAAAAAAAAAAAGGATAGTGTTCTGACAGGCAGTGAGCATCAGAGAGGTTTATCAATGAATCCCAGGTATGTGACTGTGCCATAAGGCAAGAAAAAAGTTCTCTAGACACAGGAGACTCCAGGGAGTCTTAGCAAAGTACCAGAGTAAACTTCAGGACAAAGGAACCATAGTAGAAACCTCTACATGTGAGCTAGACAACAGGATCCAGATCTGCCTGGAGAATAGAACAGGATGAGGTAATGGGGAGACACCACGATGATTTGCTGTGTCTTTTACTTCAAGCCAGACTTTGTCTTGAACATTAAGGAAGGAGACGTATCTAGTGATCCCAGGTATGGTAAGAAAGAAAGTTGTAGAGGAAAATAAGAGTAATAATATCTAACATTGGACAAACATTTAGCATGTGCCATGGACTGTTTTAGGGCTTTCTTTGTCTTACTTCATTCATTCATTACTTAATATTTCAAAACCCTGTGATTGTAATCACCCCCATTTTACAGATAAGCAAACAAACATGAGAAGCTAAGTGACTTACCCAAGGTTGCAGCCAATACAGAGTGGAGCTAAAAATTTAAACACAAGCAGTTTGGTGGCATAACTCATACTCTTAACCTCTATATCACACAGACTGGGCATGAAAGGTTCCAGAAAACTGGACAAGAAAATAAAATGTCTAATGGACAGCAAATGAACTTCAAAAATAGCAAGAGCTGGATTTAAATCTATGTCATTCAACCATGTTAAATGATTATCTGCCAGATAACCCTACCTTTAATTATTCTAAGCACTTTACATATATTATATGATTGCCCTACATCCCTCTGAAGTAGATATGAGTATTATATCTGCTTGACATGTGAGGAAACTAAGATGAAGAGCTTCAAGAACTTACCTGAAGCTGCTCCAGAGCTTACATTCTTAGCCCGTGTCCTCCACTGCTTCCCAGGTAAGTGAAGGTAGCATTGAATGTGTCACACAGCTCCATGGAAATACTGATATGCAGTAAGCAGCTTATATGACTCGAGTTTGGGAAACTGAGCTCTACCCATATGAGTTATTATCATTGTGATTAGAAGCAAATAAGACAGATGTTGGGAGAAATTTGTGATTCAAAATATCTTTCAGCATTCCCATACTCCCACTTGCTTTTTATATTCAAATAAAGGGATGACCCATCCCTTTAGCCAGGCCAAATTACTTCTCAATGGCAAGTTTTAGTGTGAGTGAATTCTGATTATTGAATTAGGTTCAAAATATGAACCATATCTTGGTTGCCATTAATTTAAATCTCTGCTTCTTTAATTTCCTTGCTACCAATATTGTTTCTACCTCTTTTTATGAATATTTCAATCAACAGAGGTAATGGCTGACTATTAGTCAGTATTTATCCTAAAGAATTAAAGTCATCATGTTACAGCAATACATGCATACCCAGGCTTATAGCAGCACAGTTCACAATAGCCAAACTATAGAACCAACCTAGGTGTCCATCAATGGATGAATGGGTAAAGAAAATGTGGTATATATACACAATTCAGCCATACAGAAGAATGATATTATGTCATTTTCAGGAAAATGGATGGAACTAGAAACCGTTATGTTAAGCAAAATAAGCCAAACTCAGAAGGTTAAGGGTTGTATGTACCTTCTCTCTCCTATGTGGAAGCTTGAGAAGAAAAGGAAAAGAAAGATGGTGGTGGGGAGTAGATCTCATGAACATAAAATGGAGATCAGTGGAGAAGAGGAAAAGAGTCTGGGGGAGGAAGGAGGGGAGTGAAAGGGAAAATACTGGGGAATGGTACTGGTCAAATTATGTTGTTATATTGTGTGCATGTATGGATATATAACAACGTATCCCACCATTATGTACAACTATAATGCACCAATAAAAATTATGGGAAAAAAGGAGGGTATAGTTAGCATGTACCCTATCATCTAATTGCGGTATAACTATACAGTCTTTTAGTTGTTTGGGAAAAGTAACTTCCCTCCAGGCTCTCTGTGCCGCTGTATGTAGATAATTTATATTTTTCTGTGACTCCAAACAGTGAGACGAAGACTTTGCTAACAGGTGGTTTCTCACTGGGGAGCCTCCTGTTCTGGGAGTCCTGCCAAGCCTTTTATAATGATTCCACTTTATAAAATGGGATCCCTGGCATTTTTAGCAGCAGGGACTTCTTTTGGAGAGAAAAAAATGGACCTATTTATTTGTATTATTATCCCAATACTTAGGACACATTAATAACCAATACTGTTCACACAGTGCAACTTTTTTTAATTGAACAAAGACAGATTTGCCAGTTCCAACAAAATTAAGAAAAAGCAAATCATGGAAATATCTTCATTTGAATGATTGAAATGGCATAAATATATTGTGGCACATGACTTTTGTCTCACGTTAGACCATCCTGACTCAAGAAGAAAAGGCCAAGGTGGAATGGAACTCAGGTCTCTATATCAATAGGACATGAACCATTGATACCTGCCAGCACATTTCTCAGCATCCTGCAGTTTTCAAATAATTTTTTAAAATTTTTTTATTTATTTTAATTAGTTATGCATGACAGTAGAATGTACTTATGCACTTTGATATATCATACATGGATGGGGTATAATTTCTCATTTTTCTGATTGTACATGTTGTAGAATCACATTGGTCATGCAGTCATATATATACATGAAGTAATAATGTCTGTTTCATTTTACTCTCCTTCCTATCCCCATATCCCCTGCTCCCTTCACTCCCCTCTACCTAAGCTAATTCAAAGAATTTTTAAGTGCAGTATGAAGTTTGGTTGTCTCAATAATCTTATGATATATACAGAGTGGATATCCCTGTCCTCTTTTAGCAAATAAGGGAGTTGATGCTTAAAGAGAATATAATAGATAATATCTTTCAGGTCACAGAATGCTAGTTGGAGTGGAAACCTTCATATTTGGACCACCAACTGAGTACTCTTTGGACTATACAATAATGACCCATTTATTCAAAAAATATAAACTGAAAGAATGTCTGTAGGCCTCCTCAGTTTGTTGTGCAATTCATTCTTGCTTTCCCAAATGGGTGATAACATAGGATGTACTGTTGTGCACATGTGCTGTAATTTTCTAGTGGTTGGTTCACTGCTCCCTAGATGAGATCCATAGGTAACTTCTCCAAAGGAAGTAGTGAGAAATTTCAAAAGAGTTTGCAAGACCCAATGAAGATGCAGGAAGATGAGCCCATAACCATGGGAAAGCTCATCCAGGTGAGGCCACAGCCAAATCATTCATGTTTTAGAGATTCATTCTCTTTAAGACTCTCTGAAAAGCACAAAAGTAAGGACTACCACTTCAAAACAGTTTATAATGATTCTATGGAATAACATTAGTGAAACATCTTTTTTTACACAGTAAAGTACTAAAATTAATTGTAGTGATGGGAAGGGGTGATGGGATTTTTATTATAACAATCCATCTGATTTCTCTGACTTTGTGTGTGTGTGTCTGTGTGTGTGTGTGTGTGTGTGTGTGTGTGTGTGTGTGCGCGCGCGCGCGCTTTGGAGAAGGAATGGACCAAGGCCAAAGCCAATTTCCTTTAGTAAATAATGATGACACAGAGAATGAAGGTTGTTTTTTATCCTAATTCCCACAGAGTTTTACAGTTCATAACATGCTATTATGAGGAAATTTAATTAGCAAATAGATAAGGCAATGCTTTTTCCCTTTGTTTAATTTGAAGAAGATACATAACTTCACAGAAAGGGAGCTTTTATTTGGAAAAATGATTTGTTGATATGGAAAACAATTCTAAACAAGAATTGTGGCTATGAGGAGAATCTACGCAATCCTTTTGTCCAAAAGATGTAATGTTTTTGTCCAAAAGACTTTCAAGGTTAAGATGGGCACATAAAAGTTAAGGATGATTTAGGTTTTAATTTGGGAAATAAACATAAATAGTAATATTCATGTGTGTTTGTTTAATTAACACTTATAATCTGAACCCTATTCCAGTCCATCTTATGTTGCAGTATTGTGTATAAAAAAGTATACCTTCCAATATTATAGTATTTTGACATTAAGTGATCAGAATCTGATATTTCTTTTGTTGTTGTTCTTTTTAAATACACATGACAGTAGAATGTATTTTGTACATACGTGGAGTATACCTTATTCTAATTAGGATCCAATTCTTGCAGTTGAACATGATGTAGAGCTACTTTGGTCATGTATTCGTATATGAACATAGGAAAGTTATGTCTGATTCATTCTACTGCCTTTCCTATTCCCACCCTTCTTCCTTTCCCTTCATTCCCCTTTGTCTAATCCAATGAACTCCTATTCTTCTCTCCTGCCCCCCCCTTTATTATGTGCTAACATCCAAATGTTATGATATTTTATTTCTTAGGTGGAGAAAAGGCTTATTTTTTTTTTTAAACTCTTGAAATCCTACCAATGTTGGGATGAATTTGCCAAGCAAAGTGCCAAACTATTACTAATGTGGCCAGTTTGTCATTAACTTCTTAAACAAAAGCATAAATACAAGATGGATAATGGCTGATTATGCATCATTAAAGCAGAGGAATATCCGGGGGTTCAAATAATTCACTAAGGAAACAACAGCATCTCTACAATTATATTGTCATTCTGCAATGTAATAACAGAGTGTTCAACACAAAGACCATATGGCACACTTCCACTCTATCTGAATCATGTTTTTATATATGCCACAGAATTCACTTTTTGGCTATTCTACATTCAAAACATAAATGGGCAGGAGAAAACAGAGAGAAATAAAGAAAACAATCACAGAATAGGAATGTAGGATCTAGGAGCCAAAAATTATGGTTGACTAGTTTCAATGTCTTTTGAAGAGATAAAAATGGATAGATAGAAATTATTATTTATATACATGGAAGATCAATAATGTTCGTAGAGACAATGGTGATTAAGTGTCTCCCCTTTGATTATTAGACTAAAAGGATGTCGTAGTGGTATTTGTAGTAGTGGTATTTAGGTGAGCTACTAAAAACATTCCCCTCTGCCCTCCTCCTTGGTCCATCTCGCACTGAAGTTGCTACTGAGGGGTGTGCACAGGTGAAGGAAATGAAAAGGAGCATGAGAAAGGGGACTGTACACTAAATGCACCCAAAATATTAATATTAAGGATGCTAAAATGTGCATTCATTCTTTAATGTAACT
Organism: Tamias sibiricus; assembly: GCA_025594165.1. NCBI lineage: Eukaryota > Metazoa > Chordata > Mammalia > Rodentia > Sciuridae > Tamias > Tamias sibiricus. The sequence continues at coordinate 85,306,234 of CM046660.1, forward strand.
TTATTCTAATGCAAATGACAAATTTTATTCTGAAGGTAACACTTTGTCAAAAATGGTAATTTTCAGAGATAGAAATGGGATATCTAGTGATATGCCTAGGATACAATAAAAGGGTACTAAATACCATGTTTTTTTTTTCAAACTATGAGAAAATACAAAATATGCAGGGAGGTATCTAGATTAAAGGAGAAAATATAATCTGTGTTCAAAAAGGAAAAGGTGAGTTCCTGACAGAATGTCTTTCTAGAGAGAAGGGCCAGCCAGAGGATGAGAGAGGATTTTATCTCCTTGAAGGAGCTCATGAAACCAAATAGCTCCTGGAAATAGTTCTTCAGCATTTGTATGTAGGTCAACCCTCTGCTCTGCCTTCTTCAGAAGATCACAGGTCCAACCCCAGAGAAGAAAACCACTACTGTCACCTCATACTCCTTCTCACTCTCCACCTGAAAGAAGTGATCAGGTTTACTCCCAAGGCTTTACTTGCAAATAGACTTATTTTGATTTCAAGGTGTTCTTTTGGATCCTCAACTACTTATGCATCAACTCAGTACTGGCTAAAAATCTATCAACAGTCACAATCTTCCTATATAAAATTAGAGGAGGTTGAAAAGGTAAATGTCAGGCTGAAGCTAAAATTCATTCATGGATTCTAAAATACAGTGTGAACTCTCACAAGGGTAACTACTGATTAATATCTGGTTCTCTCTGAGAGTAGAGAGATTAGGTTGCAAGAGAAAGCTGGCATCTAAAGATAAAGTCCTTACTGAGTCCCCCAAAATGGAGATTAGAATTGCAAGGGAGAAAAAAAAGGATGTCATGGACAGAGCTATTTTGAGCCTTCTACAGCTGTGCCTACACCACCTGGCAGCAAGCTTGCTGAAGATCTTTATTCAGCAACCTTATTTAGTATGTGTATATATCAGGCTCCAGTTAGAAAAATGGGGGTTTTGAAGAAGGGATCCTTGCTGTGGGTAGGGTGAAGGAAAACATAGCAGCAAAGGACTGGAGAGGCAGCAAACTATTACCACCTCTGGACCACCAGTCAGGAGAAAGGAAGAGGGTAACCAGACTCCACAGAAGCTAGAGCCAGGGCAGGGAGCTTGCTCTGCCTACCTGAGAGACTCAGGCACTGTGAGAAAAAAGAAGCAAGTAGGGGGATAAATAGCTGGCCTACCTGCTGACATATGTTCTTGCTTTCCCCTGACTAAATCCAACAGCTAGCCAGAGGGAACAGGAGCCTGGATAAAGCAGACAATTTAGGGTCACCATGTCCCCTTCGCTGGTATGGAGAAAGGGGAGAGTCTGGGGGGTGGGAGATGAGGAACAAATGAAGAGTCTTTTATAGACTGCTTTCTCCCTTTAATATGGCCCAACTTCATTTTAAAGAAACTTCAGTGTCAAGTGATTTATTATGGCAGTGTCCATGAATAAGTGATTAATTGTTCAAATTCCACTTACACAAATTTCAATTACATCTCTCAGGCTACCAGTCTAATGGATACTGACTGATGTACTCAGCCAGCAAAATAAAGGACAAAATTCCCTGTTAATTTCCTTTTTATAAAAAAAAAAAATTCTTTCACAAGAAAGAAATTTAAAATTCTAATAGTTATAGTTATTAGTAGCTTACAGTTTTTAATGTAATTCAATTTGTGTATGATGTGCAATACTGCTTATTTTAATAAGCTACATTGAAATAATTCCTATTTGATTCTGACTTTTAAAATTATTATAATACATTAAAAATCATGGAGCAAAAGGACTTTCCAATAAGCCACAGTCCTTAATCAAACAGTATTTTTAAGCATTACCTATTTACAAGATACTCTTGTATAATATGTGGGATACTGAACAAATATAATACAGGACCATCATTACATTACCGACATTATGAGGAACATGTAAATACACTTGAACAAAAGCGTAAAACGAAATTTTAAAATACTAGAGTATTAAGCAATGCAGTAAAAATGTGTGATCCCTACCATAATATAGAAATAGATGTGTGAAATTCTATTAACAATTTTTTTTCATAAGGAGAAAAACTGAAATATTACTAATTTTTAACATATTAATTGACATTGAATTCCTCACTTGGTCTACATGTCAAAAACTACTTGTTACTGAGAACAAGTGATAATTGGATGGTTTCTAATGAAAGATATGCTTTCATTTGCTCTTGACTTGTTATTATGCATAATAGTTCATGCATAACCAGGTCAGTGGTTGTGTGCTTTTTATTTAAACAATTTGTTTATAAAAATAAATTATTTCAAATTTTCCCTACATAGTAACAAAATAATATTGATAACACAAGTACACACATAGACACACACACACAACACACAAAAACAATAAAAAATACTGTCTCTAGCCTTCAGTACAAAATCTTTTCAGATTTTGGGACAATAGAAATCTATACCAATTTGACAAGAAATCAACCAAAGAAGCTGGAAATCATCAAGAAGACAATTTACAACGTAGATTTATAGCTAACATCACTAATGATGAAATTCAAATTGTATTTTTCTTTGAGTTGTTCATAAAGAGGAAAGGGAAAGACGTTCTCTGAACATCCTGTTTTCCTATGCGTTTTCTCAAGTATTTCTGCAGTTCTGCAATAAGCAGCATATAATTTGTTCCTTGCCTAAATTTTTCTATTAGACTTGCACCAATATTGTTTTTCCTTCTTTCATTAAAAAAAAAAAAGTGTGTGTGTGTGTGTGTGTGTGTTATATTAACCATTTCCTATGATCCAGCCAGTATGTTAGGTTAGGGTTAGGGTTAGGGTTAATAAGACTCAAGGAATTTACAACCTAACAGGACTTGAAATGCCTTTTAGGCCATGGAGCTGAACTTGGGAATTCCATATTCTAATGCCTACAAGGAAAAAAAAAATCAGGAGCCTACATCAGGGTGGAACTAATGGAAACAGGGTAAGACTTGCCCAGGTAAGTTTTGGAACTCCAACAATGGCATTATGAGAGCAGGTTTTAGGTGTAGGTGTCCCTATATCTCTCTAGTCCAAAATACATGACCAGAGTACCAATGGTATGCATGTGGTTACCATATTCTCCAGAAATACCAGATTGGTAGGTTAAGCCCAAAAGATAAGTCCATGCCCTAATTCCCAGATTCTGTGAATGTTAACTTATTTGGAAAAGGGGTCTGAAGATTTATTTAAATTTAAATTTTTAAGATAAAGAGATCATCCTGGATTATCTTAATGGGCTCTAAACCCAAAGACAAAGACAAAGATCCTTAGAAGAGACATAAGGGAGATTTGAGAGATGAAAGCAGAAAATTTCATGTGATGATGGAAGCAAAGATTGAAGCAACAAACTTACAAACCAAGACACTCCAACAACCAACAGGAGCCAGAAGAAGCAAGAGTGGTGTTTCCCATAGAACTTCTAAAGGGGCCAGAGTCTTATCAACATCTTGATTTCAGACTCCCAGCCTCCAGAACCATGGGAGAACACATTTTATTGTTTTAAGGCACCAAATTTGCAGTAATTTGTTACAGCAGCCATAAGCAATTAATACAACCATTGAAGACTGTAGCCACAGCATGTGGTCTGGGAATGTTTTTGTACTAATACATGGGAAGTAGTAAAAATAGGTATTTAAGAACTCTGGTGTGTAATGAATAAAAGACAATGGTGGCCAGCATTAGAGTGCACAGGAAGAGAAATGACTGAAACAGTTTTTCATGAGTATAACACGTACCTACCTCCAACCTTACAAGATTATGTGGAAGCAGTTTTATGTATTTATGGATGTTGCCCAAACTTTGACAATGAACCTCTTTATTTGGATCCCCTTTCAAGCCCAACACATCCTTGAAATACACTGAAGTAATTCTGCTGTAGATAGCAGATTTTTCTTCTACTGGTTCTATGTTACACAGTGGGGAGGAAGTAACTGCTGCTACGCTTTGAGGCAGTGCTTCTATCTGATCACGAGGAGAGCTTGTGAAAAACAGTAGATGTGGAGTAGAGCTTAATAACTTATGTTTCTATACTGATACTACTGTCAGTCCAAGGACCATACTTTGTGAACCTCTGTCTTGAGACTATAATTTTAAGTCATGGACTGACCACTTATAGTAGGGCTGAGCAGCTGTCCCCTGAACTTGGCAGTCCTTGATATGTCTGTCTTGGCTAGGGCTTGGAATCTTTTCCACTGTTTTTGAGTGATTGGGACATAACTGGTACCTGGTCTCTTTTTTAGAAGCACTCATAGTACAGATCTATTAAACTTTGAGCATCAGGAAACAACCTGACACTGACTTGAATGATGATCTGCTAGGTGACCCATGAGGGTTAACATAGTCACTAAAACTGTCTCCAGAACTACATAACTATCCTCTCCAATAGCAAATAAGTGTCCCTTGAGACCATCTACCCTAAATGGTTTTGTTCTTGTGTTTTGGGTAGGTTGTTTTTCTGGCCACTTGAATTTTTAATAAGAATTTATCCATGTGAATGAAAGAGATGGTACTAAAATGTTAACAAATGAGATTTGTGTGCCATAGGCTTATAAAAAAAATATTATATTTTAGCCCTGATAAAGAACCCTAAAGGTAAAATTTTGAGCCTAAGGAGATAAACATGATCCACACTGACTTCTTTTTTTTTAATATTTATTTATTTGCTTTAGTTGTACACAATGCGTTTTTATCTGTATGTGGTGCTGAGGATTGAACCCGGGCCACACACATGCTAGGCGAGCGCTCTACCGCTGAGCCACAATCCCAACCCCACACTGACTTCTTAAGCAACCTGTTGTGGATCATGGATCTCTGGGCTCTTTGGCAGTTCTAAGAAAGTGACCTTTTTCCTACAATCAAACACAAAGGCTTTCAAGTCACTAAAAAGCCACATTTTTATGAAGTAGAAATTTCATGATCAGTTGAGTAGAACTGGACAAGGGGTGTCTTAACCCAGGCACCCAAGAAGGCCACAATCTCATGTCTATGTAGAAATGAGGTCTGGGAGAAAACCCAGTGTTCAGTTATTCTAGTGTCTAGCTGCCTTCCTTTAGTAAGTAAGTACTTAGACATATGCTGCAGGAAGAGAAAGCAAGATGTGGGCCAAGGCAAGGTGCAGCTTCACCAGAAAGAAACAGTATTGGCCGTGGAGGCCATAGACAGTCTTAAGATATCACGGGTACCTGGGTGGGTATTATGGGGGAAATATCCACCAATGAAGTGACAGTATCAAACCTTGAAGTCTTGCATAACTAGTAGTGCTTTTTGATTTCGAACTTGGAGGGCCCAATTAAATCTCAATTGAGGGTCAAGGGCTTTAAAATCTGCAGAATTGACTATCTAAACACAACAGTGAGCAGGTGTATCTAATGATTTGAGAAAACCAAGACATATTTATGTAAAATTGGGTGGAGAGATAAGACACCTGGAGCCTCCTCTCCGTCCCACCCATTTTAAAGATGTGATTGTAATGTGAAGATGCGTATGTCGTTACCATAAATTTTTTTCCTTGGTTCATTCATGTCTAGGTAATTATAGGTTAAGTCCCTACATCAAAAACTTTCCACAATTTTAAAATTCAAAGTCTGTTTCATTTTTATCACTAAATACCTAACATTTCCAAAGTAGTGAAAATGGACACTTAAATAATTTCATTCTCTCTAAAAACATATCAGCCTTATAACCACATTATAGAATTAAATTGAACCATTTTAAATTACTCCCCAAATCAAAATACTTTAAGTATTTGCTTTTTGGTATCTTGCAGATAAATCTTGTGATGAAATAGTGACGTTTCTATGACATTGTATAATGGACAGGAAGCACAAGTGCTTAGGTTTTGATTGTCAAAAAGCTTATTGCTCTTTGTTAATTTAGGTTCTGGTATGTTTTATAGTCTGCAGACAAAAAGAACTGCTATGCTGCCCTGTCAAGTTTAAGCCCATATATCATTAAAACATACTGCTTAATACCTCATGCAAATTGCTATCATGAGTAATTTCTTGGAAGATGTGGGTGGTTGAATGGTTTGCCAATGCTTCTGATTGTTAATTCTCTAGTTTAGTCCTGCTGGTAGAACATGATTTTCTTGATGGTGTTTAATAAGCCACCATAGTTAAGATGTTACATAAAAACGACATCTTACTCTCTTAATACAGATTATTTATGTGCCCAGCAGGAGCTTTGAGTGGTTTTTGCTTTTCTATTAGAAACAACAGCACCAATTTTTCTCTAATCTCCATTCACATATTTGGCTATGATTTAAATGTGTTGCAACCTCTCTGCTGAAAAATCTGTGCCACATAGCCTTAGGAGTTTAAGAAAACCCCAACACTGGAATTATACTCCATCTATTCTGAACAATGATTATGATGTGGCTTTTATTTGACGTGGTAGTCCCTTTCACCCTTGTCTAAGCAGACACTGCATTGTTTATTTCATGGAGCTAGTTTAAAAGAATGAAGGTGAACACAAACCTCTTGTTTGAGAGTATAAAGGCAATAATTAGAACCATTAGAATAGGATTGTGCCTTATTAGTGATTTTAAAATTATGTGAGTATGGAAGCCATTTTTAAATGGAATTAATTAGGTACCATGTGATTAGGTATCACAATCTGAATATTTTTATCGATTCTACAACTGAATCTGGATGATTCAGAAATGTTATTTTCTATTTCAATTTATTGATTATGGCATAAATAAAAGGGATGGAATTGGACTTCATTGGAGTAATTGTGGTAATCTGTCCACCATTACAACACCATAACTTTTACTCTTTTAAATGCGGCATCCAAACACTTCCATTTGAACATGGGAGATTTTTATAAATGTTCTAGAATTTTAAAAGATATTCTTTAAAAATTTTTTTCACAGTCAAAAATTTTTAATCCAAAATCAAGTATTTTTCATATTTGCTCAAATACTTGGTTGAAAAACAAAACTGTGTTTCAGTGACAACTGAGTTTGGAACATATCCATTATAATTAAATGCCAAGTCAAATAAATAACTTATATACTTATATATAACTTATATAATTATTATAATAAGATGTGAATTATACTTTAATTTTCATTTCCCTCTAATAAACTATTTGAAAGTAATTTTATTAAACTGCATCCAAAAAGTTACTTTGGATCTTGATTCAAAGTAACAACCCAGTTCAAGTTTGGATTTTAGACCAATATCTCACCCATAAATTTATTTATTTATAATTTATTCCCATAAATGATAGTGACTAGCTGGATTTTTTTGGAATGTATGTTTATATTTGATCTGAGATCCCTGCATAGTTGTCTTTCAGGACATCTAATTACAAAATAATAATTAGTAGTGCTAAAATGTTCATCTTTATAATATTTAGATACAAATTATTAATTTTTAATTTATTGAAACTAAATAATATAATTAATCCTTGAGCAAAGACAAGAAATATTAAATGAGGTAGACATGTAAACTTAAATTTATAGTCCCTAAGACTTAAAGTTGGAGGTTGCACTTTCCTGCAGTGACTTGAGACAAATAGCCTAAACTTCTTATCATTTTGCTGGTGTTAATGCTTAATCTATTAGGTAAACCATCTGTTGTCACTAAATTAAGCAAAGCAATATAAATTTTCAGCATGTTGGCATGTTTTTTTTTTTTTTTTTTTTTTTTCGGGAATTGAACCCAAAGGTGTACTATATCTCTGGCCCTTTCTTTTTTTTTTTTTTTTTTTTTTTTTTTTTTTTTTTTTGGTACTGGGGATTGAACTCAGGGGCACTGGACCACTGGGCCACATCCCCAGCCCTTTTTTGTATTTTATTAGAGACAGGGTCTCACTGAGTTGCTAGGTGCCTCGCCATTGCTGAGGCTGGCTTTGAACTCGTGATCCTCCTGCCTCAGCCTCCCAAGCACTGGGATTACAGGTGAGCGCCACCACGCCCGGCCTTTTTTTTTCTATTTTGAGACATGGTACTGCTAAGTTGTCCAGGCTAGTCTCAAACTCGTGATACTCCTGCCTCAGCTTCCCAAGTACCTGAGTTTACAGGCATCTTTTTTTTTTTTAACCTTTTGAAATGTTATTATCATTGTCACTGAACCAAAATATTTAACTATTATCCAAAGGAAATTCTTATAATACTTCATTCTTAGTACTTGAATAATTCATTCTTAAAATTGATTTTGCTTGGAGGTTTGCAACCTATGAAGTATTCAAAATGATGTCTAATGTAGAAACCATACCATGATCATTGGTGGGTAAGAAATTTAGCTCACCACTTTCCTATTAGCATCTTATCATTATTTTCCCATAGAAATGTTGAAGACTTTTAGAAAGTGTAGCACTTAAGCTTTTGATGGAAATTCACTGAGACTTGCTGAACTCCAACGCTGTGCCTAACAATGTGTTATCAATTTCACATAAGCCTTCCATCACATTAACTCCCACAGTAATCCTTGAGAAAGGAACTATCCCTATGGTAAAGGTGAAGAAATTGAAGCTGAGAGACTTCAGCTCAGCCAGAGTTGGGTACAGTCATGGAACCACCACTCTGAGGGAGTGGATGGTAAAGGGATTGGAAGCACAGATAAAGAAGCAAGATAAAAATACTTGTAATATTCAAGTCTTTGGAGTCACCTCCCTAGATGGCAACACAATGCAGAGGGCAAGCACAGATTTAAACAAAAAATTCGCTGGCAAGAGCCAAATAGAACCATGAACAACATTGTGGCTCAGTTCAAAAAAATAATTTTTTTGTGCATAGCATGTGTCAGGCACTCCCCTAGAAACTGAATTTATAGACTCGAACATGATAGTTCCTTCCTGCAAGAAATATAAACAGTCAGTGGGATACAAATATAAAATATCTGCTAGTTTTGAAAGATGAAAAGTAGTTAGCCAAGAAGGAAAATGGCATTATAATGGGAAGAATAAGAGGAAGTAATGTGTGGAGACTACAGTAGTTTGGTATTTTTTGAGGCCAAAAATATAGGCAGGGAGTGGCTGAAAATAAGATTGAAAGGACAGCATGCTTCCAGATTTGCATGGCTATATTTAATATGCTATATTAATAAGACTCTGAAGGAAGGATTTTAAATAGAGGAGTGATCTGGTTAGACATACAGTTTAAAAAGATCACTCTGGCTCATATAAAGAATGAATTTAATGGAAAAAGACTGGAGGCAAGGAAATCAAATGCTGCATTTCAGATGAAAGGTACAGGACAAATTCATCGAGGATGGAGACAAAAAGGAGAAAAAAAACTGATAGAAATGTATATTTGTGAATTACATTTAGAAGTTTAAGATGACTTTGTTTCTGACTTGGAATAATTCCATGCCATAAAATGGGAACTGAAAGGGAATGTAGGGTGGATGTTGAAATAAGTTTCATTATGAATATGTTGAGCTTCAAGGTGTCTGTGGAAGTGAAGCCACCTGGAAGGTAGTCAAGAACCAACTTTCAGGGAAGAAGCCCAAGCTGGAAATACAGACTAGGAAGTAGGCAAAATACAGATGGTTGCTAAAGCTTTGACAAAGGAAATGATCAACCAGTAGGAGAGTATGATACAGAAAAGACTCACGGACTCTAACAAAACCCTGGAGGTAGGCGATGGGCAGATACTGCCAAAATTTAATGTAATTAAACAGTTATTGGCAAATCAAACCCTTTATTATTTCAGCTATTAATTGAGATCTGGTCTTGAGCCATTTGGACACTACAGCTCACGTAAGCTTATAAAAGGAAAAATCACTGATCAATGTTTCATACAATTTGCAAAACTTCCCCACACACACATAAATTATTGAGGTCAAAGTTTTTCTGCTCCTTCAATTTAATGATTTATTTGTGTAAAAACCTACAGAGGTCTATTTATATTTGTAGGTATATTTACAGTTCTTTTCCTCATTGGCATTTCCTTTCTTCATTTCAGAATCATGTCTGATTGACATTAAATATTAGGATTTAATTTGAATAGTAAAATGAACACATATCTTTATGACTTATGAATAGCCTGGTTAAAACATTTTAGACCTTTTTAAAGCACTTAAATTTGAATAAAAATACAACAGAAACTATTTGTGAAAATCCTTGGATTTGAAAGCTTTCATAGGTTTTACTCCTATGATTATTATTGAAAATCCTGACCAATCTCATGCATAATCTTTCTATTTTGTTCCACATGCCACTATCTGCACTATACTAAAAGAACTCTATTTTGATTCATAAAACCACGTGGATTGAAATGCAACTCCTGCTACTAGCACCGTAGTTCAATTTACAGTCCTGTGAGGGTGCTGATACAGTGACTGCCTAAATTCCATGCACAGTTATCTTGGGATTTGGATGCAGGCCCAGCAAAATTGAAGGTCTATTTCTCAATTAATTCAACTGCCCAGCATCCTGGACAATCTGAGGGTTGTGTCCACTTGTGCCTCATAAATCCCTTCCTGCCCAGCCTTTCACATAAGCCTTCTGATTTGTGCATAGTAGGAAATCTTAAACGCTTTTATTCTTCTGATTGCACTGGGCATTTTTTTATTATTTAATACCAGCTGAGTCTTACTATGTGATAAATAATTTTATAAATAATTTTATTATTTATAATTTTATTATTATTCCCCTTTGATAATTTACATTTCAATTCTAGTTCCAAAACAGCTGGCCTCCACTTTAAAAATCAGTATAATAAATCCTTTGGACAAGTAAACAGACTGTAAATAAACACTTAGCTTATCACTAGTTACCTGTTTTAAAAGACCTGGAGGAGGAAACATGTGATAACACTTTAATACCAGCTGAGTCTTACTATGTGATAAATGATGGCTTATAGTCATCGCGCATTGAAGTGTGGTGATTTTAACACTCAAACATGATCAGAGCTGTTTACAAAATGTAGCTGAGACAAGTCTTTGGGAAAAGACAGAACTGCACATACTTTGCAGATTACATTCACCCTTCTGGTAGTGGATGTCATTTTTAAAAGAATAAGGAATTCTTTTTGAAAGAAACATTTTGCAATTGAAAGGCAATCAAATGTTTTTACTCACTAATGTACATGATATCATGTTTTATTTCTGTGTGTAGTGAGTCTTAAAACAATCCATCTCATAAATCCTTTAAATTTCTTGTTTTGTGCGGATGATCTACAAATATCCATTAAATTTTTCTGAGAACATCTTCCACTTCAAGTACAAGTCCTTGAGGGACATGATGATTTGGAAAAGAAAGGATGAAGGAGATGTGCCCAAAGGATTTATTGCAAAATGTTTCTTTCAAAAAGAGTTCCTTATTCTTCTAAAAATGACATCCACTACCAGAAGGGTGAATGTAATCTGCAAAGTATGTGCAGTTCTGTCTTTTTCCCAAAGACTTGTCTCAGCTACATTTTATAAACAGCTCTGATCATGTTTGAGTGTTAAAATCACCACACTTCAATGCGCGATGACTATAAGCCATCATTTATCACATAGTAAGACTCAGATAGTATTAAAGTGTTATCACATATTTCCTCCTCCAGGTCTTTTAAAACAGGTAACTAGTGATAAGCTAAGTGTTTATTTACAGTCTGTTTACTTGCCCAAAGGATGCGACCTGGCTGCCTTCTTCAATTTGATAAAAAACCTCCTGGAAAGTAAGGACACAGTCTCGTATTTTTCTTTGTACTGCAAAACATGGCTAATCACAGTAGGTAGCTTTTAATTGGTTTTTAATAAAGCTTGCTGAATATAAAATAGATGCTCACAATGAATAATTTTTTCCTCTGAAAGGCACTTCATAATTCTAATCTTCCTCTATGATGTCCAGCTTTCCCTAATAAAAATGCATCTGTCCAAAATTCCAACTGCTTGCAGGCTTTGCAGAAGAGCTAACTAGGATGACAAACTTATTTGTATGATAGTGTGAATTAATGCAATGCCTTTCCAAATAACCACAGGATGTGAAGCTGTCTCAGAGACAAATTTAATCCCCTAGATCTGTAGATTAGGAGATTGAAGCCCAGACAGTCAAATGACATTTTCAAGGTCTCAATAAAAGGACAGAGTTATAAACTTTCTGTGTCTTTAACAAAGGAAAAGTGTGTATTTTATTTAAAAAAAAAAAAAAAAAAAAAAAACGAAAGAGTGTTGATTCCTTCAGATTTTACTACCCAAAAAGGAGGAATCACCATTTTCTTTTTGATATAGAATTAAACAAGTTTTGCCAAATATTTGGGGATATCCCCAAATTGCTCTATAATTATTCATTCATCTATTTATTTAAAATATTTATTGACCATCCCTTCATCCACACAATTTTCTTCACAGTAGGGATATTGTGGTGAATACATAAGAATAAAATATTCTTGTAGGTACCAGACAAACAAGCAAACAAGAATTATATGGTGACTTTGGTGTCATGTTCCCACCTTAAAAATTTAATTATTGAATTTTTAAGTTTAAATATTTAAAGAGTAATGTGTTATATGAAGCATACACAGCCTACATACAATGATCTACAGGAATAAATCTACACATATCATAATGAAATAGTTTTTAATTTAGCATGATAAATTATTATGTGTGGACTATAACAAGCTATAAAATGAATGAGGGTCTGTAAACTTCTATTTTCATTGACATTCTCTTCCAGATAAAGACATTGCCTATATCTATCCAGGTCCTGTATCCCAATCCCAACTGCTGGGATAAGTGAACATTGACATAATCTGGTGAAGTGCTTAGCTCTATATTCAAAAAGGGTGATGACTGCTTAGTTTCCAAATGTTCACAAATGGCTGCTGTGACCCATTGTGATCAGCAACCCTATATATAGTAAACACGTCAATCTTGCCTCCGTTTTTTTTGGAACTACAATTGTGGCATGTGGAATGTGAATATTTTATTCTCGTTTTCTTTCAGACCCAGAGAAACCAGAAATCTTTGTCATAAAAGACAGCTCTAATTGGACTTCCAGATTCTTAGATGTGAAGCAAAAACAAAATGAAAAACTTGAGAGACCTTCTGGCACCAATCCTCATTTTAAATATAATGAAACCAGGGCCAAGGAGGTCATGGTTTAGACTTAGCTTTTTTTATACTTCCTTTATAAGCCTATGCTTAGACAAGTTGCCCTTTGTAAGCCATAGATACACATGTATACATCACATGTTTTTATACACATACACATGTATTGGGCATCTTGTCCAAACAAGTATAGACATTAATAGATACAGATCTTAACATTTATGTGCCAATCTGATCAAGTGTGTAGTCCTATAAATGATAAAATGGCAACAATGGGGGCTCCTAGAAATCACAGTATGATTTCCCTCTCTGCTTTCCATTTGATCTTTATTAACCTCAGAAATACAGAAGACACTTTATTTATAGATGTTCAATGATGAGTCGTCATAATATTTGGGCATGAGTTCAAATGTTTAACTTTTAAATTTTATTAACCTAAGCAGTGACAGAATAAAAATCAGTACATCATTTAAATTTTTCAAAATTATTTCTTGAAGAGGAGAAATAAAATTGCATGTATGGATCATGTACAAGATGTCTTGAAGTACATACAGCCTATGAGAAAGTTGAATCTAGCTAATGAACGTGCACCACTTCACATTTTCATGGTTCAAATACTTAACATCCAGTCTGCTCGGATTCTTCAGGAACATAGTATATTATCATTAACTATAGCCACCATGCTTATTCCTCCTATCTAGCTATAATTTTGTATCCTTTGGCTAGCCTCTCCCCAGCCTGTCACTTCAATGCTGGACGCCAACCACCTCAGCCTCTGGTAACCACCATTATACTTTTTTATTTATTTATTTTTTAATATTTTTAGTTGTAGGGGCTGGGATTGTGGCTCAGGGGTAGATCGCTTGCCCAGCATGTGCGCAGCCTGGGTTCGATCCTCAGCACCACGTAAAAATAAAGGCATTGTATACAACTAAAAACTAAGTATTAAAAAAAAAAAAAAACAAACATATTTAGTTGTAGATGAACACAATACCTTTATTTTATTTATTTACTTTTATGTGGTGCTAAGGTTCGAACCCAGTGCCTCACTGTGCTAGGCAAGCACTCCACCACTGAGCTACAACCCCAGCCCTCTACTCTATTTTATGAGAACAACTTTTTTTGTATTCCACATATAAATAAAATTATGCAGTATTTGTGTTTGGGTGCCTAGCTTTTTTTTTTTTTTTTCCTTGTGGCTGGGGATTGAACCTAGGGCTGTATGCATGAAAGGCACTCTGCCAACTGAGCTGTATCCCCAGCCCTGTGTGCCTGGCATTTTTTAAGTGTAAAATAAAATTCTTATTAAAGTTGGTATAGATCTTTCCAATGGGATGTTTATTTTTTTTCCTATGATTCCATTAGATTATAAGCAATAATTGTGTCATATCATTACCCCAAATTTGAAATGTTGTTTTTGTGGTAACTACATCATGCATGTTGGATACGTATACACCTGGATTTTATGAAGATGATATGCAATAATAAATCTGACCAGCAGAGAGCTGTGGGGTAAGTTTAGTTTTCACCCCACCTTCGGGGCTCTGACATGAGTCCAGAAATGGAATGAACAAATGCCACTCTGTCTAAGCTAATAGCTCTTGCTTGAGCAGAAGCATTTTCCAGATGTGGCTTGGCCTAAACCAGGGCTCCTGAGCTCAGCAATGAGAGTAGATTCTCTGTACAGATAACATTTCTTCTTTCATGTATAAGAATTAGGGAAGGGTAATTGCGGTTGTTCCATGCCCTTTCCCAATTATATTTCTAAAAAAGAATGCTGAATAAAATCAGTGAAATTATTTACACACAATAAACTATATTTTATCACAAGATACAAAGTCACAATTACTTACTTTGTTGCAAAATGTCCAGGGGCTGCTCTTATGTTTTTTAAATGTTTTGTGACGTGAAAAATAATACTATGCTATTTTTTACATTCAAAAAATTATTTTAAAATAGTAAATAAGATGTACAAAGTTAAATATGCATACTTTATTTACATTTTTAGTTCCAGACTGCTTCCACAAATATCTGCTATCTGCAATATATATGTATATATATATATATATATATTTGCTGAGATTCTAATTAAATTAGCTTTTAGCAAAACATGATGACATTGTTTCATTATGAGTAACTTAATAATTTTTAACTCTGTCCTTTTTCTAATATTTGAATTACTTTATATATTCTATTATAATAATATTGGTATAGTTCCAAGACTATTATGGTGTGCCTAAAATTATCCCTGAACAGTGTTTTGTTGATGTTGTTGTTGAAATCTGGTTCTGACTAAACCTATGGTACATCACAGCATTTTCTCTATGTTCCAAGCTGGTTAAAAGGCAACTTGTGGGCTGGGGTTGTGGCTCAGTGGTACAGTGCTTGCCTAACATGTGCGCGGCCCGGGTTCAATCCTCAGCACCACATACAAATAAACACATTGTGTACAACTAAAACAAAATAAATAAATAATTTTTTTTTTAAAAAAGGCAACTTGTTTTAATTTCCAATTTTCTTTGAATCTATGCTGCACAAAATGATTATAGAGAAACAACAAATCTCAAATACAAGTGCTGATAAGGTGGAACAAACTACCATATGGCCACCAAGGACTTCCACACATACCATTTTCTTGTATAGCATTCTCTTCTCCATTTTTCTTAACGTTTAAAGAACATTTTCATATCCCATGATACTTCTCTTGATTAATTATGTTTTACAATCATGATCAAGACATATAACATCGATAACATTTGTTTTCCAAGCAGTGATCATGTGAAGAACCCTTTTGTCCATTATACCATCTCTGAAAGAGTCAAACAAATAATTTCACTATTAATCTAATGATACATCAAAATTAGTCTGATTATTTAGGTCCACTGTATTAACACCACCTACCCATTATTGACATTTGAAGGCAACAGACCCATTGCATGCAAGAGCATATAAAACAACACAAGGATCAAAACTCATATTTCCTGATACCATGAGTCTTATATTTTAGTTTGGAGTGAGAAAATGTCATAAAGCATACTGGAGAGAAAGGGAACAGGGCTTAATATCTGAATTCTAATCCCCAGAATATTCCCATAAGCATTCATTCATAAAAGAAAAAATATACTTGGATCTTAGCATCTTCCTTCCAGTACCACCAAAGTCATGAGGGCTGAATAATGTTTTAAAAAATATTTCTAACAACAGTTAGAGGGGAGAGTTCAGAAGCAAGAAATCAACCCCATTTTTTTCTTTCAATATACAAGGCTAATAGATTTAGGAAATGTCCTCTAATAGCATATGCACAAGGCTAATAGATTTAGGAAATGTCCTCTAATAGCATATGCACACAAAAGCTAGCCTACTTTTTGAGAAAATGCTTTCAGTTGTGGAAACTGAACAACAGCAATGCCATCTGCCCTAACTTGATGGTTGAAAATGCCAGGCCATGCCACCTTTCTCTCGTGGAAAGAGGGAGTTGCTCTGTTCACAAGTTCATTAAAAGTGGATCTCTGAGGAAAACATAGATTACAGCTTTTTATATCTGACTTTGTTCTGAAGAAGATTCAAAGAAATTAGGATCAAGAGAAGTCATAACCAATAAAATGAATCATAAGAAACTTACTATGTGAAATGAATAACATAAGCTCTACATAGTTACTGGAAGTGGGGCACAATTTTATTCTGACACTACTAGAGGACAAGAAAAAAATGGAAATACAACCAGTGCCCATACAAAAAAAACAAGCTAGTGGCTTAGGTAAAAGTCTCCAGTTTCTACTATGCTCTGACTTGAGGGAAATCGAAAGATTTTCTCCCTGCATCTTCATGCATGGAAATACATAACAATTGTTTTTGCCTAGGTTTCATGTACTTATGAACTTTTTAAAAAATATATATTTTTTTGTTTATTTAATTATTTATTTACTTATTCATAATGCATAAGTATAGCATCTTTTTACATACAACTGCTTGTATACAAAGTATATAAGTACCATTCAGATCTTCAATCATGCATTTAGGATAATGATATCCATCTCATTCAAACACCAACTTTTTTTCCCTTCCCCACTCCTTCTCCCCTTGCTCCCTCCCTTCCCCTCCCTTTCCTTTGACCATTCTAGTGCTCCTCTAATCCTATGTACCCACATCCAACAACACTGTGAACTAGCCTCCTTATATCAGAGAAAACATTTGGTATTTGGATTTTTGTGATTGACTAATTTCACTTAGCATTATATTCTCCAACTTCATCCATTTACCTGCAAATGCCATTATTTTATTCTCTCTTATTGCTGAGTAAAATTCCATTGTGTATATATACCACATTTTCTTTATCCACTCATCTACTGAGGGACATCTAGGTTGGTTCCACAACCTAGCGATTGTGAATTGTGCTCCTATAAACATTGAAGTGGCTGTGTCACTGTAATATGCTGTTTTTAAGTCCTTTGGGAATAGACCCAGGAGTGGGATGGCTGGGTCATAGGGTGGTTCCATTCCCATTTTCCCAAGAAATCTCCATACTGCTTTCCATAGTGGTTGCACCATTTTGCAGTCCCACCAGCAATGTATGAGT
Organism: Tamias sibiricus; assembly: GCA_025594165.1. Classification (NCBI taxonomy): domain Eukaryota; kingdom Metazoa; phylum Chordata; class Mammalia; order Rodentia; family Sciuridae; genus Tamias; species Tamias sibiricus. The sequence goes on from CM046660.1 coordinate 85,323,788, forward strand.
GTGCCTTTTCCCCCACATCCTCTCCAACATTTATTGTTGTTTGTGTTCTTGATAGCTGCCATTATAACTGGAGTGAAATGAAATCTTAGAGTAGTTTTAATTTGCATTTCTCTAATTGCCAGCATTTGATGTTGAGCATTTTTTCATGTATTTGTTGATTAAATGTGTATCTTCTTCTGAGAAGTGTCTTTTCAATTCCTTAGCCCATTTATTGATTGGGTTATTTGCTTTTTTGGTGTTAAGTTTTTTTAGTTCTTTATATATTCTAGAAATTAGTGCTCTATCTGATGTGCATGTATTAAATATTTGTTCCCAATTAGTTGGCTCTCTATTCACCTCACTGATTGTTTCTTTTGCTGAGAAGAAGCTTTTTAGTTTAAATCTATCCCATTCATTAATTCTTGGTAATAGTTCTTGCACTACAGGATTCTTATTAAGGAACTTGGGGCCTAATCCAACATGTTGTAAATTGGAAATAGAAAAAGCAGTCATGAAATTCATCTGGAAAAATAAGAGACCCAGAATAGCCAAAGGAATCCTGAGCAAGAAAAGTGAAGCAGGGGGCATCACCATACCAGACTTTAAATTATACTATAGAGCAATAGTAACAAAAACAGCATGGTATTGGCACCAAAACAGACTGGTGGACCAATGGTACAAAATTGAGGACACAGAGACTAATACATATAATTTCAGCTATCTTATATTAGACAAAGGCGCCAAAAATGTACAGTGGAGAAAGGATAGCCTCTTCAACAAATGGTGCTGGGAAAACTGGAAATCCATATGCAACAAAATGAAATTAAACCCTTATCTCTCACCATGCACAAAACTCAATTCAAAGTGGATCAAGGACCTAGGAATTAGACCAGAGACAATACGCCTAATAGAAGAAAAGGTAAGCTCCAATTTCCAACATGTCGGATTAGGCCCCAAGTTCCTTATGAACTTTTAAGAGCATGGTTCTTACAACATCAAGGACATTTTCTGGATTCAGGTTCAAACATGACAATATATGCCAGAGGTTGGCAAACTACAGTCTCAAGGTCAAATGGAAGGGAAATGAGTAGAAATTAGTCTTTATCCTTTGGCTTTGTTTTCCAAGCCCAATCTTCTTTTAAAAATATACATTTCTCATACACATGACACAACTCAAATGGAGCCCACATTACTCACCTCCTGACCACACCTCTATTCTTTTGGTTTCCTCAGTCAGTCTGTCTTTCTATACCTCATCTCCATCAACATCACACATTTCCATTCTATGGTATGGATATTTTCTTAATTGTATGTGAAAATGTCTGCAATCGTACTTCCAAATAAGTCCTTCAGCCTCCCACTCAAATAGGAAGGGTCCCCGTGCCACACTGTAGAAATTCTAGGCCTACTGGTAAGGCCCCTCATATTTGTCTTGCTAATCATTAATACATCACATGGCCCCTGCCATTCCCCAAGTCGAAATCCTTCACTGACCAGATAGACTTTTGATAAAACCAAAACTCCTACCATACGCAGTATTTAAGGACCTCTACAAATCTAAGACCACCCACTCATGCCACTCTTCTCCAAAAGGAGCCCTCCGTTTCAGGTGGTCTGGTTTGCTTTGCTCATTGTCACCTCCATGCCTTTGCTTCTGCTACTGTCCTACCTGGGTGCTTTTCCAAACCCAGCCACTTATGAACCCCACTCCACATACCATTTCCCACATCAAGCTTTTGACTGCTGCACATAGTAACAAATTCCCCCCCTCTGAATTTGCTTGGTACTTACTTACAGGACCTACTATTCTTCACCATTTAACTTATTATGTGTTATATTCTTTCTAGTACTTGTTTTGTTTCTTGTATCACTAGTGTCAACTAGAGGAGAACAATATGCTATATACTTGATATTCTATAGTACAAGCATGATTTTACATATAGAAGGAAATTAATTACTGTGCTTCTTCTTAAACCCCTTTCATGAATCTTTTGATATAACATTTTACTCTACATTTAATGTTTAAGGATATCTCAATATCAATGATATCAATAATGATACCAATATCCAAAAGTTCCATTCAAAGGTTGGTAAATTGTTATTCATATATATATATATATATATATATATATATATATATTTTTTTTTTTTTTTTTTTTTTTTTTTTTTTTGTACCGGGGATTGAACTCAGGGGCACTCGACCATTGGGTCACATCCCCAGACCTTTTTTTGTATTTTATTTAGAGACAGGGTCTCACTGAGTTGCTAAGTGCCTCGCCATTGCTAAGGCTGGCTTTGAACTCGCGATCCTCCTGCCTCAGCCTCCCAAGTGCTGGGATTACAGGCGTGCGCCACCGCGCCCGGCTCAGTTATTCATATTTTTAATACTTGAGTTACTACAAGTTTGGTAATGTATAAATATATCTAATGGCTCCAAATTAATGTATACCATAAATAATCATAAAAACAAACTAAAATGGAAGTCAAGAAAAGAAGCCCAAAGAAAAACCAAGAGTACTCCAACACTTCATTTTAAACTGAAATACTAACTTATCCTAAATCATGTGATATTTTGAAAATGCCCATTAGATAACATTGCATGAAGAAATAAAAATTTGTTTTGTTTTCTATTAAAGCTATGCTAAGGAAAAGTAAACAGCTTTAAATGATGCCAAAAGTACCATCAATCAAAGGTCTGGCAAACGGTGTTTAATGCTAAATTCAATGGAGCATGACACTAAGTCTGTAAATAACTGAGAAGTGTGTTAAATATTTTAGCATAAGCAATATGTGCATGAAGAAGTACATTGACTATTAATCTCACAGATGACCCAAGATCATCATGAAATTGGACCAGTTCACTTACAAAATTCTCAGGAGATTTAAATCATTACTTTTAAGGAGCAAAATGCATAACCCGCTGTTATTTATTTATACATTTCAAGTATCATATTGATTGCTACTTGGCACCTGACTTGGTTTGCAACTAAATGTGCTGTGGGGAAACAGTCAGTGAACACATTAATACTGAAAATGGAATTATTTTTGTGACTTCTTTTCTCAAATGTGGATTTCTACTTTTCTGTTTACATTGTATTTTTTTTTACATTTTTTTTAGTTGTGGGTGGACCTTTACTTTATTCATTTATTTATATGTGGTGCTGAGAATTGAACCCAGTGCCTCACACATGCAAGGCAAGTGCTCTGCTACTGAGCCACAACCCCAGCCCTACATTGCTTTTTAAAACTTAGTTTAGGCTAAAAAAAAAAAAAAAAAAAAAAAAAATTGTAAATGGTTAAAATTAATCAAACACATAATTCCCCAAGAACTAAAGAAAACAACACAATTTGAGCTACATGTGTCCACAACATCACATTAGATCAAGTTAACAGATGTTTCTACCATCGATTTCCGATTTTCTAAATCATTCCTCACTTGTGATTTAACGCATTAGTGAATAAGATACAGATCAACCTAGAGGGATTTAGAAGACATAATTTGTTGCCACCTGAAGCGATGGCCACTTGGAGCAACGAAGCCGCGGGAAGAAGTTCAGAGGCGAACTGGAAACAAACAGCCTTTTTATTCTGATAACTTCTCTCTCTGGCTCTAACAATGACTTTAACATGTACCACACACACCACCAAAAACCCACACACCAAATGGCGCTGACCCGATCAGCAATATCGGACCAAGTCTCTCGAGATCTGGGGCCAAGTCTCGTGAGACTACGGAAGGCGGCAATGCCCAAACATCTCTATGGCCCGTAGTCAACCACAATCTTAGCCATCTCCCCAAACAGGGCTCCTGCTATAATTAATCTTTGGAAGCTTTTATGAGATTCTCAAAAAACATTTGCTTTTATAACCTCCAAAATTAGAGCGCACTGGAAGTCAAATAAAAGTCATCTTCCTCATCGTGACTAAGAGGACACATGTGGTCTGGCACCAGCCTTCTGCTCTTATCTGCTGTCCCACTATTGTCTACCATGTTCATTAGACTTTAATGCCATTATTCTCTCTGTTTCTCAAATATGCTGTATTTCTTCTGCTTTGAGGTTGTTCCTTCTGACTGGAAACTCAAATATCCCATGGCTCACCAGTCTTCTTTTCTCTTGCATCCAAAGGTAGCCCATCCCTCCAAAGTCAAGCTCCAACACATGCTCTCTTCTACATTCCATTTAGCATTTGTATCTGAAATATTTACTCATTTTTTTTTTATTTTTACTTCTTAACTCGGTCTCATGAGGCTTATATTAGTTTTATGATGGCGGGAACTTGTATAGTTTGTCCTGATATCTTCCACACTCAGAAAAGTGCCTGCTGTATATTCAGGATCCAATAACCACTTATTAAATAAATACTCAGATGAATCAAGGGCCATGATATAAAAAATACTTAGAGTATATGAGCCTAATGTTCAAGTGGAAAAGAATCAGAGTGAATCTTTCCAAGTAAGAATGTTATTTAGTAAAAGCTTTCAATATTTAATTTTTTACACATCATTTTAATCTTCAGACTATCAAATAAAATAAACCACATCCAAGAAAAGCACATAATAGCTTACTTGAAAGGATCAGCATTCATAAACATTGATTCCTGAAGTGCAACTAAGATGGTTTTTGTCTATATTTGTATTTGAAGACACTTTAGAGAAAAATATGTATAACTCTTTCTTTCACAAATATGTATGGGAAATACTATATGAAATTCTGTTCCATTTACTCAGTGATTAAAAAAAAAAAAAGTTACTCCAATTCAGATGAGTGATCAAACATGTTCATCCAGAGAATTAGGACACAGTCTATGGCATTCTCTAATAGGATAACATTAGAATTCCTTCACTCCCTACATAGTGATATAGTTTCAGTTTTTGTTGACTAGGAATGTTCCTCTTTAAATTTTTAGCATGGTTTCTGCTTAATTTCTTTCCTCCAAGATTCGCTTCATGCTTTTCAAATATTTGTCAACTTAAGACTCTACAATGCCTAAGCAGCGTGGGTGCAGGTGTAGCGCTACTGAACACAGTAACCATGGCAATACCTAATTCTTACTTAATTTGCTGTCTCCCTGGAAGAAGAAAAAAAAAAAAAAAAAAAAAAAAAAAAAAAAAAAAACAAGAAGGATGGAGTGCTGTAGGCAGGGAAACAGGAAGGCAGGCAAGAGTAGGAAGGAAAGTGGGAATCAGGCAGACACCAGAGCACAGCCTCTCTCGCTCACTTCCTCCAGCTAAAAATGTCAAAGCTGGGGGAACACACACGGAGAGCTATTTCTGAGAAATTATCATGGTGCTATAGATCAGAAAAAAAAAAAAAAAAAAAAATTCAACCTGGCTATTTTTGTTGAATCTTCTTGCACACAGAACAAAGTTTAAACACAGACCAAATCAACCTGGAGGTTTCAAGCCTAGAGGAAAAGCTCCTTGGCTTTACTGTCCCCCTTCTGGGCGTACATCCCTAGAGCTCAAACTGCCCTCCTAGAAGATCCAAACCACAGGAATGGCCCTGCAGCAGGAGCCTTGTGTTTCCTGGATCAGATGTAGTTGCAGTGCTTTCAGTAGTGAAGCTGGCATGGAGCTGGTTGGAATGGCCTTAAAATTCCGAGTCCCTCCCTCTTTTATATCCATGTGAAAGTCACAGTTGAGTCACAAAGTTGGGCAGGTATGACTGCCACCTCACTCCACCCTTAGCTCAAAGAACAGAAATATAATCAGAAATAGGAGCAGAAAGTCAGAATGAGATGGGTCTTCCATGGTCAGCCCCGAGTTTGAGCTCCAATTACTGAATCTGTTCTGTGTTCACAAGAAACAACCTCAGGGAAGTCACTTAACTGCTCCCTGCCTCAGTTTACTTATGTGTACACTTACTTAGGGGTATCTCAGCCTTTGCTTGTGATAATCCCTTTTACCCATCAAACATCCTCAAATTGATATGTAATTTGCCAGTTTTGATAATGGATGTCACTCAGTTATGGGGTAGAGGTACAGAAGTAAAGAATACATACTTTTTACTTGTCAATTTAAAAAATTAAATTTTAATAAGGCTACATTTAATGACATTTTATTTTTCCAGATATGTAAGCACATAATCCAACTAAGCCACTAGTTAATAGGGTTACAAAGAGTTACTTATCATATAAAATATAAATAGAAAGCAAAGGGAAAATATTTTATTAAAAGTCAGTTTACTACTCACTTTCAATAACAGTTTGTTTTTTAATGAAGAACTTTAGGTTCTTATTACAAATCCACAGGAAACTCTCTGGAAAGGAGCTGAAATAAGGCAAAGACAATGTTCCGGATTGTACCAGGCTTTCAAAGCTTTGATTTTGATATTGACCACCCTCATTTAACATAGTCCTACTCAAAGCAATACAAACAAAAGTCATGAAATCACCAATTCAGTTTGAAAGCTACAGGAACTTGAAAACAAATAAGAAACTGCTCCTTTGTGTCCAAGTCCATACTCAGTGCTAACAGAATTCACCATGTAATTTTTAAATGAGGCAAGCTTCAGTTAGAGACACAACAGGCAAAGCTGGCTTAAATAAACTCTAGGTCATAGTCACCTCCTTGTTTCATGAGGATTCAGCTACCAGTGGGTACTTACTGCTTTCTTTGCAACAAAATTCCTAAAGTTCCATCAGCTCTGGCTTCTGTTATTTAAATGAAGATCAACTGCATTTTCTAGGTAAAAGCAGTGTCTGCACTTTTTAAAAAATAAAATTAAGTATGAGTATTTCAATTTAGAAAATTTCAATAATTAAAAATGGAATCTGAACAAAAGTACCCCCCAAAAGAAAAAATATAGTAATACAGTTGTCCCCTAGTCTCCACAGGGGATTGGATTCAGGATATACCATGGAGACCAAAATGTGCAAATGCTGAAGTCCCTTATATAAAATGGTATGATATCTGCATATAACCTACAACATCCTCCCATATGCTTTAAAACATCTCTAGATGACTTCTAACACATAATATAGTGTAATATATTATATTGTTTAGGATATAATGACAAGAAAAAAAAAGTTTGTACATATTCAGTACATATGAATTTTTTTTTCAAATATTTTCCATCTGCAATTGGTTGAATCACTGATGCAGAGACCCTAGATATGGAGGGCTAACGTACTTGAAATTCATCCACTTAGATTTTTAATGAATACTTGTATCATTATTTTTCATGTAACATTGTATTGAATACCACATGTACCTGTGTGGAACCTAATCTAACCCTATAGTTTTTAATTTTCTTTAAATCAACTGATTATATAATAATTGATCTCAACTGTGGAAAACAACACATATATATATAAGGCTAATTTTGTCTTAGAAGATAATCACACATGCATTCACACACAAAAATGCCACCACTATACCACCTTTTAGCCCTTCATGAAACACACAAGGTGGACCAAGTTGTGGGGCTAATTATGATTCCACCTGGAAAAGGAATTATGTTACAGATGGCAAATTTTTGTTCAAACATAAAATAAAAAGTACAGAGGGGCATGGGAATGTAGTTCAGAGGTAGAGGGCTTGGCTGACATGTGCAAGGTCATGAGTTCGATCCATAGTACCATACACACACAGACACACACACATACACAAGAGTACATGTAGCATATTAAAGACAAGATCTTTTCTTGGATATATACAAAATAATATTAAACTGAAAAGAATGCATAAGTAAATTCTAAAAACCTTTTTGTTTTACAAAGTGGGCCAAAAAGTAGTGGGCCAAAAGGATGTAGCATCTCATGTAAACATCCACAAAAAATAAGTAGCACATTATATACTGTCTTGCTCAAAAACATATACTCATATAAAAGACTAAATTCCAATTTTGAGAGGCATGGCACCCAAATAAAATGGTAAAGTTTCAAGGCTGAGCATACATTTAATTGCCTGATGCCAATCAAAATGATGCTGCATCATTTTCTTGTCAACGAAAACATTTTCTCCTACCAATTCAACAGAGTAGTTGTGCCAACCATTCACAAAGCAATGCAGTATAAACACAACTTTTCCAACAGCACAACAAGGTAGCCATCTATCTACACATCCATTAACAAATAAGGATAAAGGACTCATATTGACATAATTATTCTTTCAACCAGAGAAATCTCTCTGTGTATTTAAAGGGCCTAGAGAGTTAAGTGATTATATATTCTTATGGGTAGTCAAGTGTTGTGTTTTATGATCATTTTGAGTTAGATTCAAGACAAATAATAATGTTGTATAGACTAATGTAATTAGAAATAGTTTACTTAAAACTAAATTAACTTGGTTCCACATTTACTGATGGATGGTAGAGTAGCTGGTGCTCAACTTTAGGTTTATATCAGTGAAATCAGCTAACTAACATACAATGAAGACAATGGTCTGCATGACACATAATGACTTTGCTAGTCCATTTAGTTTTTAAATTAAAAAAAAAGTTAGTTGAACTATTTTATTTGGTGTCAGGTGAATCAAAAAATAAAATGTCAATTGGTTAATCAAATTTTTCATTTTGAAAACATTAGTTATATAGATGTATCACTTTTTGCCTGCAGAATTTTTCTAAAGAGTTTTAAGAAGGCTGATGAGGACACAAGGCAATGAGCAACTATCTATAAAGTAGGGACACTGGATAAACTTGGGTACAGATTAATGGGGAAGAACAAAGTAGTAACTTTTCTTCCTAATTTGGAAAGGTCTTTTTGAGGTGTAGCACATGATCAAAGATTGGCTCACAGGAAGATAGTTTAATTCTAGGAGATATAAAAGTAAGTGGAAAGATGGGATGGTACTACCATGGTAGGGATTAAACCTGGAGAAGGAAAAGAAGTTAGCATAAGACTGCATGTTAAATGAGAAATGCAGATACAATGAAAAATCAACTTCGACCAATAAACAGGCTCTATTTTCATTTTCTCTTAACCAGTGATTTTCCCCCTAATACAAATCAAAATAAATTAGCAAAAGAAGGAAAGGAGAAAGAATAGAAAGGAAAAATGGAGACAAGGGCAGACAGAAAAGAGGAAAAGAAAGAAGGGAAGAAAAGAAATCAAGTGGTGTGTGCTCTTAAAAATATATTATTTGCTCTAAAAGGCTTGTTAACATAACAAAATGTAAAAGCATAGAGATTTGAATTTGCTCCTTCTGGTGTATGTTTTAATGGAAAACAAATGGTTTAAACCTTTCCTCTATGTCCAGAGTATAAGCATAACCAGAAACAATCCACTGAAAGAGGATCCTGAGTTCTTTATTTTGTCTAAAATTTCCATAAAATTCCACGAAAATGTATGCGTAAAAGATATCACAGTTAAAGTAGCTCAAAGTTCAAAGTTCAAAGATTAGATTCAAAATGTTTTTCATAAAAAAGTCAACTGTGTTCACATTGTTTTAAAATTTTTAATTCACTATAGAACAGCTTCCAATAAGCATCCTGTATCATTTTTACAAGGAAGCACCCACAGCCTTTGTTCAAAGCAATGACGAGGAAAAGAAGGGGACAAAATATTAGACTGAGGTAAAAAGCAAAACAGATTTCTCCCCTCTCCACCCACACAGACACACAAGCTCAACTTCATCCTGCAGGGACAAACCTTAACAAAGGGAGATTTTGCTCATCTTACTCATCTTTTCCTACCCCACCCACCCCACCCACCCAAACCTACAGACCCTTTTCCTTGATTTGGGCCCTTTGTGTAATTTATATCTTAATTTGTAGTTCTTCAACTGCTTTTGGTGCCTGAAATCAATTCCTGGGACTAATAATTCTTTGATAAAATTTAAAAAATTATTTCTCATAATGAATAAATAAATGGGAATGAATGTTCCCCTAAGTGAAAGATAAAGGCCAAATATGTACCAAGAGAGTATGAGCACTGAAACCAGAACACCTAGAGAACAGTCAGTCTAACGTTCAAATGTCAAATGAAACAGAATGGTGAAGAGGAGGGGAAAAAAAATTTAGTGAAATGATAAAAATACTTCTGTTACATGAAAAAGTCTAGACGTAGTAGATCACGGCAAAGGCAATAGTAAAGATGTAGAACTGAAAAACAAAAAGAACTAACACATCTGATAATCACATATGACATCAAGAGTTTATCAGCATCTTTAACATCCATATAAAGGCAAGAGCTCAAAACTGTTATCTTCAGGTTTATGCATTTACTAATTAGTGATTTATCTAAATGACTACTTTTAGCATTTGGGAGTGTAGTACTGATCTGGGCAAAGTCATCTTCTACTGTAACTTTTATTTTAGATTCTTTATTGTAATATGTCAAGAGGACATTAAGCACTGGAAAGAATTCAATACTCAGTGTTACCAACTTGAATTCTAAAACCCCCAAGTTGGCTTCCTATGGTCAACTCACATGGACATCAATGCATCTTTCAGGGACAAACTTGCCTCCATGTATGCACCCAAGAGAATGTAAGGAATACTTAATTTTATACGCCAACAGTACAAGTGTGTTATCTGTTATCTGTTATCTAATAGCTAGTATAATTCAACATAAAACAAGCAAAACTATACCAATAAGCATTTTTCTTCCTTCTGATATTCTGAAAATTTGCAAATTGATTTAAACCAAAGGAATAAAGGAATGAAATTATTTCTTCAGGCTTAGAGGATTCTGTGCCAAGTTTCATTTCTGGCTGCATATTTCTGACCAAGTTCAAGATCCTTGAAGAGAAACACATAAAAGAGAAAATATCCCTTTAACCTCAGCAGAGCAACATCAGTGCAGGCTGCTGTGGGAAGAGAAAAGCTTCTGTCCCAGATGGGTGTGCTTCTGGGGTTTGGTTTCCACTGAGAGGATGCCTGCTCCCTCAGTGAGGCTAAAGGACCTACTCTGATGAGGTAATGGCTCTGCCAGTTTCACTGGGTCATGCTCTCTCAGCACATTCTTTCTCCCTCTCCTCCCTGAGAAGGTGCTGTAAACAAGTCATCCTGAGAAAGAGTTGCCGCAGAGAGTGAGCAAATCCTGGCTCTGCTTCTGGTAGTCTAGACAGAACTAGAAGCCTAAAGCAGCACAGGCACAGCCAGGAAGAAATGTGTTTGATAAGAAGGGGTGGGTGGTTCAGACAAGAGAGAAACAAAGAAAATAATGAATGTCTTTGAAATATTATTTTTTAAATGGAAGCTCAGTTTTTAGATTGCTTATATGTCCTGATGTATGTTAAGCAATTTCCCGCTGATACAAGTAAATAATAACAAAAAAAAAAAAAAAAAAAAAAAAAACCCTTTGGAAATTAAGTAACATTATAAAAACTGTGAAATATAAAAAAATTAAATGACAGATAAGCAGCATATACCACAGATTGTAGAGCCACAATAGCTCTGATAATCTCCAAATCACACATTCAGATGTAAACCTGTGAAAATCAGATAAAATCACTAGGAAATTAACTGTCAACACATGCACACACATAACATTTTATTGAAAGAAAAAGAATGCCTTTTACCTTTTCTTGAAGGGCAGATGCTTTGTGTGCATAGGAGGAAGTGATTGAAATACCCATGATTTACAAATTCATAAGGATTTCTACCAAAACCCACTTTGCTCAACTAAAGAGTGTTTTTGTTACATTCAGGTGGAAGGCTGTAATCTTCTTTTTGGGCATAAAATCAAAAGCATTCTAAAGAGCTTCTATTTATTCAATCTATCCTGACTGCCAAAAAACAACAACAACAATAAAAAAAAAAAACCATAATTGCCCACATTAAAATGACACAGGGTGATAGAGCTGTGCTTTTAAACTGGGCTGGTACCTGCAGCTCATGCAAAGGGACATTTTGCATAATGTGGCTCACATAAAAGGCTTTGTTCTCCATCGCCTCACTGTGGTTGGAAGCCTCAATTTCAGTTGCAGTCGTTCCTCTAACAGACCATCATTGAAAAGAAATATTTTTTAACATTTAAGTTAGTTCTTTGCTAACATTCATTATTCCCTTTACCTCACATCCCAAATTATGTTATTGTCCAACAATATGTTTTGTTTTGCACTACAAATTTCATTCATAAAAAATTCCCAAACTCTCCAAGATAAATTTAAAACAATAAGTATTCACTCCCTTTTGTAACATGTTTATGGTGTGTTATATATGTGTGCTTACATATGTGTGTGTGTGCCTTTAAACAAAAAGGTTTCACACACTGACTCAGTTTTAAAGGGTCTGTGTTCTGGCAGCATTATGCTAAGGTCTTACAACAGATGGTACACAGCAATTGTCACCAAGGAGCTTGTTGCTAACCAAAGCTTTTTTATTTTCTGACAAAATCTTGAAGTCCTGGTGCTAGGACATCAATTTCCAGTTTTCGGGCATGGTGTTTTCTGACTCCATTCTCTTTACTACTCCCTCCCCCTCTCCACACACACCAAAACACACACCTCCCCTCTCCTCTCCGGGGGGCCCCCTACACACTCTTTCTTGAAATTTCCATCCTAAACAAAAGACAGGTTGGGGGAAAAGGGGAGTCATCACTGGAGCCCCTACCCCACCCAAAGAAAGCCTTCAGAAAAGAAAAGAATAAATGGACAGTAGATGCAGTTTTCCATCCCCATCGTTAAAAAGAAGAAAAAGACTATTTGGAAGCTCAATCTCAACCGGACTCTTTTCTTCGTGCCCCGCCCTCCAACAAGACCAGACATCGATTTTCATTTTCCTAAAATTATAAACATGTATCAGTCCTCCTTCCCAGCTGTCTCTGGAGGAATTACAGGGATAAATGGTTTGAAATTGACAAGGCCTCCCTCACTCACTCATTCGTCAGTGTGCAGTTCTCTGCGCCTGAATGGACAAAAAATCCTCTACTTCCAATTCCTTTTCCCCATTAGCTTTGTCTAATTCACTTCCCTTCTTTCTACAGCTCAGGTAATATTAGCTCTCAAAACACGTATCCTACCTGACGCAAGTTTTCAGTCGTTTCAAAGTGGTACCTAACAAGGTCATTCGCTCTTCTACAAATCTAGAGCCCAGGTAGCAGCGCTCGGTCCCCTGCTTGATATTGACACCTGGAGAGGTCGGGCCCCCAGCTTCCACCAGCAGGGAGACTGGATAGGTCCGCCAACCTGCAACTGATCCCAAGTCACAGCGGACCAACAACCTCGCTCCCGCTAGGTCCTGGCAGAGGTTCCCTCTTGGCCGAGACCGAGGCTGAAGGACAGGCGCTCTAATAGGACCAGAGGTGGGGACGGATCTCTTACCTGGGCACAGTAACAGAATGGACGCGCGGTCGCGGCTGCCACTGCTCACGGACTTGGAGGGCTATTGCCCTCCGGAGAGGCAGAAGGGAGGACGGGACAGGGGAAGAAGGGGGAAAGAAGGAGAAGGAAAAGAAAGAAGCGGAAGGCAAGAAAAGGCAGAGAGGATGCTGCTGCTGCTGCTGCCGCTGCCGCCGAGAGCCCGCGCAGCCCGAGCGCCCGCCCAGTCTGAGCGCGGCGCCCCAGCAGCGGGCTCCCAGCGCGGCCGCCCCGCCCCGGCCCTTCCTCCCCGCCCCGCGCAGGTCCCGCCCGGCTCCAAGAGCCCGTAGGCGGCCGCCGCTGGGTTGGCGCTGCCACCGCCGCAGTGTCAGGGAGGGGGAAGCGCGGTGGCCCCGCCTCCTGCAGCAGCCAGCCGGCCGCCCAGCGGGGACAACTGCGAGGCTGGGAGCTTCGGATAGCCCCGCCTAGCCAAGGCCAAAGGCGGCCTTGGGGCTACGGAGACAGGGCGTCCTCCCTGCCCGGCCTGTCTCTAGACAAATGTGACCCTCCACCAAGCAAAGTGAGACCAACGCTCTGAGCAGACGGGACAAGCAGATCTTCCCTGGGAAATTTGGACATCAGCTTTAGTCTCTCAGGGAGGAGCCCGCCTTAGACGCCCCTCTTTTCCTTCCAAGTATCACTGTGAGGCTGGGGCTCCAGGGACCCCATCAATGGAGAAAGCTCAGTGACCTGGTCTACTAATATAACGACAGGTGCATCAAGAAATGACAAAGGAAAATCGGGGGTGCGTGAGAACATAGGCCAACTCTTGTCTGTACTAAAGGAGCAACGACTGAAGGTGTAGAGAATTCTAGACCCAGCTCTGCCACTAATCAAATGCATTTGTTCAATTATCAATTCAACTGATGCTTATAAAAAAAAAAAAAAAAAAAAAAAAAAAAAAAAAAAAAAAAAAACACTAATGTGACAGACGCTGTTCTGGGCACTGTGGAAATATCAGTGAATAAAACAGACACTCGCCCCCACCCCCATCAATGAAGAAAAGATCCCTCCCTCCATGAACACCCTGTTCTAGATATCCAGACACACCACCAGAGACAGTCCACTTACCTCCTCAGTGTATTAATGTCAGCTGGGGACTAAAATTGTCAGTACCACCCTTCCCACATTTACAAAAAGACAACAAATAAGAAGGATCTTCCATGAATGATCCAAATACAAGGAATTAGTAAACACCAAATGTTGACCTTGAAGTGTCATCATTTTAAAAAGTCACTTCTTACATAGTTTTGAAAGCAAAATGATCAACTGAAAAAAACATGATTCTTTCACCATGAAATCTTTCTAATCAGAGATGTTAAGTAAGAGAAGATGCAACTTAGAATGGCCTCAGATGTCTATACCAAGTACTCAGAAGGTATTTTTAAGGTCAGTCCAGATAGCCAGGTGTGACTTAAACAGTTTCAACAGTATTGATGAAACAGTAGCTATAATTTGGATTTGCCACTTATTTAATTACAGAATCAGAGAATATGGAATATTAGAGTTAATATTGTAGGCATTTGGTCCAATTCTTTTAATTTTTCAAAAAAAAGACCCAATGATGGGAGACTGCAAAGATGAGAACCCATCACAAAGAAGATATAGAACCCTGGCCTCCAAAGTCACACCCACATCCTTCACTGCTCCCTCCACTCAGCTATATCCCACCATCCAGTGAGGCTTGCAGTGAGGTTGGAATTAGAAGGGTACGCCTAGTAGCAGGGAGGTTGGAGGAGTTAGGGCTTCTCCACAGAAGATAGCCTGGTTGAAAAGGAGGTTTTAGAGACATGGAAACAATATACAATAGGTGGGTGGGAGGAAGAAGTAGGAATCCTGCCAGTATTAACTGAAAGTCATGACCAGCCCACATATACAGGTGATGTTGAGAGAATCTCTTGGGTCCTGTTTAGTCTGATAATTGGGGGTTTTGCATATCCTCTGTGCTATTTGATACAGGGCCCACATTCCAAAAGGAAGGTGCTCCTGTTGCCTTCCTTCATTTCAGAATTCCCCTGGGTCTGCATTGACCCTGAGCTTAAAGTAAACAGACATAATTTCAGGCATTGAAAACAAACCTGTCCATCCACACTTACAGATAATTGGTCTGTAAACCAATTGTTTCCTCCACCTTGGAGGTTTACTGAGTCAACCAAACATACAGCCTTTCTCTTTGGGAAATCTCATCCTTACATGGGAGATTGCTTCCTCTTGCCACCTTAGTCAGACTTCTGTCTGAAAAGCAACACCCGTATGCAGTCATTTGAGAGAGGGAATGTAACATGGGGGACTAATTGCACAGGATTAGAACAACTGAACAGTCAAATGGGGAAGGATGGGGTGACACAATTATACATGGAAACTGCTGCCATGCTCAGGGCTACCGAGTCCAAGAGGAGCTTTCATTAGAGGTCAGGAGCCTGAGCTGCTTTAAGGGAACTGAAATCACAGCGAGCATGCCCAGTGGAAGATGGGACAATCAGGAGGACACAGCTACTTCTGGGGATTCCTCCAGAAGCAGAGAGGGAAAAACGCCGAGACTTCTCTTTTTCTCCCACTTTTTCACATCCTGCCACTGGTTGAACCTAGAAGATACTCAGTTGACAAAGCAGCCTGGGGAATGTAGTTGGCAGGAATCTGTGCCCTGGAATGTTGAATGACCTTAGAAAGGGACTGCATGTGCTTGGGCTTCCACTTTAATGAAGGAGTTTTCATTCTGTGCCTAAAGAAAATACTTTTTCTTTGAAAAGCATCTTCTCCTTAGAGGAAGCCTCTCCTCATATTAGATTCCCAATGCAGCTGTAGAATGCATGCATCTTGTCTCTTCCTTAGAGGTGGTAATGTGGTCCTGACTAAGTCTATAATAGGACCTGTTTTACAAGCTCAGTGAATGTCCTATGGCGATTAATCTCTCAAATACTTCCAATTGGGTTTTCCCATGAAATGTGTCATATGGACAATAACAAATGAAATGGATATAGGCATACAGTTGCCAGTGACTATTTTTCCTTCCATATGGAGACACTGCCATGAGGTGGAGAGAGGAAAATCTCTTTTTAAAAAAATATTTATTTATTTATTAGTTGTACACAATGCCTTTATTTATTTTTACATGGTGCTGAGGATCGAACCCGGGCCGCGCACGTGCTAGGCAAGCACTTTACCACTGAGCCACAATCTCAGCACCCCCTTCCCCCACCCCAGAGGAAAATCTTTGAAAACTCCTTTGGCTCAGCTATGTCTCACAACAGACCTCCCATTATTCAACCAACAGATTTTTTTTCTCTAAGCTTGCTTAAGTTGAATTCCTATAATTTACAACTAAAGTAGCCTTGACTAATACAGTGTTGGACTCTAAAAAGTAAGCCAGGAAGAACCTGCCAACACTGTTTTCCACAATTACCTCTTTTGTCTCCAGGTTAAATTATTAATTTGTGTTTCCTGACCCAGAAGATTCTGTACATGAACAGCCATATTCTATTCCTCATGGACAGGCCTGATAGTATATCAGCCAAAAACCTATCAGGATTAAAGAATTTCTATTGGTTAGGGTCTATTGGAGGATAAGAAATATCAACCTTCTCCCAAAAGTCAGAGGGTAGGTGAGCCTCGGACAGAGGAGGTTATGTTGCATAGTGTTAGAAGCCCCAGACTATAAGCTAGAAGCCAGGTCTAAGACCCTAAATCTGATGTTGTCTGTTTTAGTAACATTGGGTACCATCTCTTGACTATTATCAGTGAATGGGAGTTTCAACCACATGCATCTGAGGTCAATTTCAGTTGCATGCATAAATTTGTTTATGAGAGTTTCCACCTCAGTTTATTATGCTGGTGAGCACTAATTAAGTGGCCCTTGCAAGGTTCAGACACATATGCAAATAATGATAACATAATGTGCAATTGTGATAGAAGAGATGTGGTTGGGAGAAGTAGGTACTACACTAAAGAGCAGATATTCAATAATGAAGACTTCATTAAGACTTCTTACTATTTTCTCTGTGAGAAATGAGGGTTTTGTTTTTTTGTGTGTTTTGTTTTTAATTTCATAACCCTTTTCTGTATGAATAATCTAAGATAAATCAACCAAAATTCCAATCATCACTCAAAAGCTTTGACTATTAAAATGCTTTTAAAAATAAATAAAGCGATGAATTTGGGGTATCATCTCCCAAGTTTCCAGTTGCAAGCCTATTTGATTGAACAGATTGTGCAACTACTGCTAACTTCATATGGGCAATAATTTACCATTCTGTTTTTAAAAAATTGTAATTGAGGTATAACTCACATTCAACTAAAATCACAGATCAGAAATGTTCAATTACACTCCCAACTCCAGATATAGAGGCCACCACACTTTTGATTTTGTTTCTGTACAGATTCGTTTTGCATATACTTGGATATCATATTAAAAAATTCAGACAGTATATACTCTTTTATATGTGTCTTCTTTTGTACTTTTTAAAAAAGATTTGTCCTTTGCTTTTTATTTTTTCAATTTATCTGTAGTTTTTTTTTTTCTTTTTTATTGCTAAGTAGTATTTTATTGTATGGCTACATAACATTTTGTATATCCATTTTCTTCTTAGTGGACATTTGGGCTATTTCTACTTGCTACCAATTAATAAGGTTTTTATGAACTTTTAAAAAATGTTTTGTGGATATATGTTTCATATCTTCTAGTTATAGTGAATTTTTTATCGAATGGTAGGAATATGCTTAATGTTATATAATCTTACCAAAGTCTATACTTTTTTATATTGCTAAGTAGGTTTTCATTAGATCTGACTATTTCTCTAATAATGGTATACTCTGGGGGAAATCAAAGGAACTGGAAGCACTGAAATGTCAACAAAGCAGGCATACTCTAGCAGGGGAAAGGACACTGGGAAAAAGAAATGACATGTTTCTGTGTCTTTTTTAGTTTGAAGGCAACCTGCAGACAGTTCCACCAGGAGTCAATACTATGATAGAAAAATTACAGTTATCTTGGACCGAAGAAGTGGAGGACAGGATCTGAGGCAACATGCACAGACAGAAAGTAAAGAGAGAATGCTGAAGAGAACAGGGCCACAGAGAGGGTCACGGTTTCTAAGTATCATCTATGCCAAATCTCTCTTTTATTCCTGAACCATGTTTGTGTGTGGAGCAGACCCAAAGCCTCCTAGCTAACCACTGAAACAAAACAAACAAAAAAACTGAACTGAGATTTGAATTGTCCAAATTACAAATGTTGCAGTTTGAATCTAAACAAACTAAATGATTTCTAAAACATAAACTTCAACATTGTAAAATACAACAAAATCCAGAATCTCCATAACATAATATTCATAACATCCAGGATATAATCCCCAAAGAACCAGGAAACATCCGTCCAATCTCAAGAATAAAAGATTGCCGCTGCGGTGGTGCGCACCTGTAATCCCAGCAGCTCAGGACGTTGAGACAGGAGGATTGCGAGTTCAAAGCCAGACTCAGTAAAAGCAAGGGCTAAGCAACTCAATGAGACCCTGTCTCTAACTAAAATACAAAATAGTGCTGGGGATGTGGCTCAGTGGCCCAATGGCCTGAGTTCAATCCCTGGTACAAAAAAAAAAAAAAAAAAAAAAAAAAAAAAAAAAAAACAGAGAATAAAAGATAATCAACAGAAACTACTTCTTAAGTGACCCAGATGTTGAAACAAACAGAAGAAATTTAAAATCAGTTACTGTAACTATACTAATGAAGAAAAGGAAATATAAATGAAAAATAGAAAATTGCTGTAGAAAAACTAAAATTATTGAGAACACCAAGTTTTTTGTTTTTGTTTTTTGTTTGTTTGTTTGTTTTTTGCTAATCATGTCAATGTTCCCATGGTCTTATTGGCCGGTCTTATATCACATCTTGTGTTGTGAGCATCTTTTCTAATATTTTGCTAATTTTTAATTGGGTTATTTGTCTTCCTAAAAGATACCTTATAAAGTGTCCTTTATATTCTGATGCAATATACTTGTATGTATTTTGAAAAATTTCCCACCCTATCTTTTATTTGCATTTTATTTTGTTAATGATGTATTTACAAGTACAAACTCCTTTAATTTTGATAAAGCCCAATTTATCAAATCAAGTTACCTATGCATATTTTATGGTTTGGATGTCCTATTGAAGTAATCTTTTTCTATCCAATGGATTTAAAGAAACTTTTCTATATTTTCTTCTGGAAATTTGATAGTTATAATTTCTATGATCCATTCAAATTAATGGATATTATGTGATGTATTAGGGAGCATATTTTTTGTTTGGCTATCAGTTGTTCCATAATTATTTTGTTGCAAAACCATTCTTTTCGTATTGAATTATCATACAATGTTTGTCAAAAGTCAATTCACCAAATATGTTTAGGTCTATTTCTAGATTCTGCTGTGCCGTTTATCCTTATGCCATACCAAATTATTTTGATTATTTTATAGCAAATCTTGAAATCAGGCACTGTGTGTCCTACAATTTTTTTCTTCAAAATTCTTTTGCCTCTTCTCATCTTTTCATTTCCATATAAATTTTGGTGTGATTTGTCAATTTGTATAAATATACTGTTTTAAAATTTGGACTTGTGTCAAATCTATAGATCAATCTTGGCAGAAATGCTATCTTAACAAGATTGAGTCTTTGAATCCATGAAGGTGGTATAGGTCTGTATTTTAATTAGGTTTTCTTGGGGTTTGTTTTAGAAAATATATTACTAATAAGCTTTATTTCTTGGAGCAGTCTTACATTTATAGAAAAGTTGTACAGAAAATACAAAAAGTTCCCATATTCCCTTTCCTCCTGCACAGTTTGCCTTATGAACATCTTTCATGGGTGGGATTTATTTCTTTTTGTCACCAATTAAAATTTTATTGTTTAAATGTGTTTATCCATTTAGCTATTAAAGGACATATTTCTGCTTCTAAATATAACAATTATAAATTAAGTTACTGTAAATATTCATATTCAGGTTTTGTGATGATGTAAAATTTCAACTCATTTGGGTAAATACCTAGGAACATGACTGCTGGATTGTCTATACACAGTTGTGTATACACAGTTCTTAGCTTTGTAAGAACCACCAAACTGGGCTGAGGTTGTAACTCAGTGGTAGAGCGCTTGCCTAGCACCTGCGAAGCACTGAGTTTGATCTTGGGCACCACATTAAAATAAATAAATTAATAAAATAAATGTTAAATTTAAAAAAAAAAAAGAACCACCAAACTGTCTTCCAAAGTGGCTCCATATTTCCACAAGCAATTAATTAAAATGCTTTTTGTTTACATCCTTAATAATATTTGATGTTATCAGTGGTTCAAATCTCAGCCTTTCTAGCAGGGGTACAATAGAACCTGTTTTAATTTGCAATTTCTTAATGACATGATTTTAACCATCTCTTTGTATGCTTATTTGCCCCTGTGTATCATTACTGTTGAAACATCTACTTATTTTTTTTACTCATCTTTTAGTTTGTTTACTTTCTTATGTTAAGGGTTTTTTGTATATTTTTAATACAAATCTTTATCAGATATATGTTTTGCAAATGTTTTCTCCAGATCTGTGGCTTGTCTTTATATTCTCTTAATAGTTTATTCCCTTAATAGTGTATTTCACAGAAAAGAACTTTTAAGTTATAGTAAATTTCAACATCGATTTTTCTTTCATGGAACGTACTTTTGGTTTTATATCTGAAAATTTATTATCAAACTCATATATGCCAGGATTTTCTCCCATGTTATCTTCCTCCTTCTTTTATTTCTTTTCCTTTTTCTTCTTTGTTTCTTTCTTTGCATTTAAATATTCAGCTGTTTGAGTACCACTTGTTGAAAAAAAACTTGTTTTTTTTCCATTGTACTATATCGTTTCTTTTTTCTTTCTTTCTTTTTTTTTTTTTTTTTTTTTTTTGGTACCAGGGGTTGAACTCAGGGGCACTCACCACTGGGCCACATCCCCAGCCCTTTTTTTTTTTTGTATTTTATTTAGAGATAGGGTCTCACTGAGTTGCTAAGTGCCTCACCACTGCTGAGTCTGGCTTTGAACTTGTGATCCTCCTGCCTCAGCTTCCTGAGTCTCTGGGATTACAGGCGTGGGCCACCGTGCCCAGCTTATATTTTTTATTTCTTATCAAAGATCAATTAAATATATTTGTGTGAATCTATTTTTAGCCTTTCTGTTTTCTGTTTCTGTGAGCTATTTGTTATTTCACCAACATCCCAATGTCTTGATTATTATAGTTTTATTTAAGTATTGAAGTTCATTGTCACTCCTCCAAGTTTGTTTCTCTTTTTTGATAATGTGTTGGATATTCTGGTTTTCTTTCTTATTCATATCATTTTAGGATAAGTATGTCCATATCCACAGAGTAATTGACTGGTATTTGAATTGAATCTTTAGGCCCAGTTGGAGAGAAATAATATTTTGGCAATATTGAATTTTGCATAATTTATTTTAGACCTTTTTGATTCCTTTCACTAGTTATAGTTTTCCTCATGTAGATTATGTACATAATTTGCTAAATTTATATGTAAACATTTTTTGGTGCTAACTGGCATTATGTTTTGAATTTCAAACTCTGATTACTCATTGCTGGAGTACAAGAAAGCAATTGAATTTGGTACAGTAAGTTTTCAATCCTGCAACCTTGGTATAATCTCTTATTAGTTTCAGGAATTTTGTTGTTGCTGCTGTTGTTGTTTGTTTGTTTATCATTTATTTGTAATTTTCTATATAGACAATCATGTCATCTGCAAACAAAGACAATTTTATTTCTATCTAATCAATCTGTAACATTTTATTCCCTCTTCTTGTTTTATTGTATTAGTTAGGAATAGTAGAGATGAGAAGGGATATCCTTGCCTCATTTCCAATCTTAGGGGAAAACCATCCAGTTTTTCATCATTAAATGAGACAAAAACTGTAATTATTTGTGGATTGTTTTGAATTACTTTGAAATATTTCCTTTTATTCCTAGTTTGCTGAGATTTTTCTCATGAATGGGAGTTTGATTGCTACCCACACTTTTTCTGCATCTATTGATATGATTAAATGATTTTACTTCTTTGGTCTCTAGGTCCTACTTTTGCTGAATCCCACAAATTTTTTATATGTTATATTTTAATTTTATTTGGGACATAATTGTGTTTGGCAGTTCATATTAACCTCCATAATTGTGTTTGGCAATTCTCATAATACATCTCTTCATATATAGACACAAATATCCTATCAATTCTGATTCTCTGGAGAATCCAGCTAATATACTAACTGATACTCAATTTCTAATTTAATTACGTTGTGATAAAACATACTTTTGTGGTTTTAATTCTCTTAAAATTGTATTCAAATTTGTTTTATGGATAAACATATTGTTTATTTTGGTTAATATTTTATGTGACTCTAAAATGTATGTATTAAAACTTGTCTCAAAATGGATCAGAGACCTAAATACAACAGATAAAATTATAAAAACTATGAAAAAATAGAAGAAGAAAAAATTGTGACTTCAGATTAAGTATTCTTAGGTATGTTACCAAAAGAATTATCTAAAAATAGAAAAAAATGATAAATTAGTATTTTTAAATTAAATATCTTTGCTCTTCCAAATATTCCATTAAGTAAAGAAAAATGACAGCTAAAACACTGGGAGAAAATATTTCCAAATCATATATCCAATAAGAAACATGTATCCAGAAACTAAAAAGCACTCACAAAATTCAGCAATGAGATAATCAGCCCAACCTACCCAACCTAGTTCCTCAAAAGTCAAAAATTTTAACACTTTAACACAAAAGATATAATGGTGAACATAAGAAAACAAAACCTAGGAACATTAAAAACAACCTAAATATCATTAACTTTTAGAAAAATGCAAATTGAAATCACAATGAGATTCCACCACACAGACATTAGAAAAGATACAATTAAAAAGACAATACCAAGCTGGGTGTGGTGGCACAGGCCTGTAATCCCAGCACTTGGGATGCTGAGGCAGGAGGATCAAGAGTTCAAAGCCAGCCTCAGCCATGGCGAGGCACTGAGCAACTCAGTGAGATCCTGTCTCTAATAAAATACAAAAAAAGGGCTGGGGATGTGGCCCAGTGGTCGAGTGCCCCTGAGTTCAATCCCTGGTAAAAAAAAAAAAAAAAAAAAAAAAAAAAAAAAGACAATACCAAGTGCTGGTGTGGATGGGAAAAACTAGAACTCTTATACATTAATAACAGTGCAAATTGGTACTCCCACTTTGGAAAACAGTTTGTTAGTTTCCTAAAAGTTTAAACATGTACTTAGTGTGTGACCTAAGTATTCTGCTCCCAATCATTTACCCCAAAATAAATAAATAAATAAATAAAAATATGTTCAGACAAAGATGTTTATCTTCATGTTCATAGCAGCATAATTCATAATAGTTGAAAATTGGAAGTCATCCAAATGTCTATCAAGCAGTGAATAGATAAGCAAATTGTGATCTATTTCTACACTAGAATACAATGCAATTTAAAGGGACAGAATAATGCTAATGCAACAACCAGCATAAACTTAGAGGTATTTTGCTCAGCTAAAAGAGACTGATGTAAAATACTACTTATTGCATGACTTTATTCATATGATATTTTAGAGAAGATGAAATAATTGCAACAGCAAGTGGGCCTCTGGTTGCCTGAGGTTGAGTGGGAGCAACAGTTGATTACAACTAGCATGAAAGAACATATTGTAGTGTTCCTAGTGTTCTAAAACTGGATTAGAGTTTTTGGTGCACAGCTATATAAATCTACTAAAACTCATTAAACTGTATATTTCCAATGTGTAAACTTTTGGTATACAAATTATATCCCTACAAATCTGTTAAGAATATGCATTCTGTTGTTGTCAAGTGGAGTGTTTTTATGACAATTATGTCAATTTGCTTAATATTATTGCTTATATCAATATCCTCACAGGTTTTGTTTTAATTTAAATTTTAGGTAGAGACAATAATGTTGAAATATTCAACTATAATTGTAGATTTGTCCATTCTCCTTTTCATCTTTGTTAAATATTCCACCTTATATTTTTGAACCCCTAAAATAGTATACACACATGTAAGATTTTTATGTCTTGGTGAATGGTTCCTTGTGTCACATCTAAGGTCCCCTCTTTTCTGGCAATATTGTTTTTCTGAAGTCTACTTTAAGTAATAGTTATATAATGACTCCAGACTTCTCTTGGTTAAGATTTATGTGGTTTATGTATTCCATACTATGCTTTAAAAATTGAGATGTAATTCAGAAATCACAGAAGTCACCCTTCTAAAAAGATTTAGTATATTCACAAAATTGTGTGACTGTCAACACTAATTTCAGAGCATTTTCATTGCCCCAGAAACTCTTTAACCATTATCTGTCTAGGCTTTGTTCCCTTCTCCCACCAGCCTCTGAGAAATAATTTTTCTGTTTCTATAGATTGCTTACTTTGGACATGTCAATGAAATTACATACAATGTAAACTTCATGCTTGGTTTCTTTCAGGTAGCATAACATTTTCAAGGTTTCCTTCATGTTGTAGTGTACATCACTTCTTCATTCCTTTTTATAGTTGAGTAATATTCTTTTGTGTGCATATACCATATTTTGTTTGTGCATTGATAAACATAGTGCACATTTAGATTGCTTACTTTTTGGCTATTGTGAATTGTACTGTTAAGCATATTTCTATCCATGTTTTGTGTGGACATTTTTAATTCTCCTTTGTATATACCCAAGATTAAAATCACTGGGTTATAATTTAATTACATTTTAAATAATGTAAGTAACTGTTAAACTTTTTCCCAAAACAATTGCATCATTTTACCTCCCTACCAACAATGTGTGAAGGTTTCAATTTCTCCATATCCTGAACACTTGTCATTGTTCTTTTGACTATAGTCATTCTAGTGCATGTGAAGTGTTGTAACACTGTAGTTTTGGTTTGTAAATCCCTAATGACTAATGATGTTGAGAATGTTTTCATTTAATCATTTTATTGATGTTAGTGTTGTTTACACATTTTGGATAATAGTCCTGTATCAGATACATGATTTGAAAATACTTTCTCTGATTCTGTGAGTTGTCTTTTCACTTTCTTGTTGTTCTCCATTGAAAGATGGAAGTTTACATTTTATGAAGTCAAATTCATCTCTTTTTTCTTCAGTTGCATGTACTTTTGGCATTATATGTAAAAAAAAAAAAAATCATTGCCTAATACAAAGTCATAGAAATTTGCACCTTTATTTACTCCTCAAGTTTTAAAATTTTGGTCTTTGATCAGTTGGGTCTTTGATCTACTTTAATTTTTATATGATATGAGATACATATGCAACTTCATCTTTTGCACAGGAGTAACCAGTTTTTCTGACACTGTTCATGAAAGGCCACTCTTTCCCTATTGGATTGTCTTGACATACTCTGAAAATTAACAGTTTAAAAATGTGAGGACCTCTCTCTGGACTCTCATTTACATTCCATTGAGTTATATGTCTATCCTTGCACCAGCACTACACTGTCTTTATTGGGGCGACTTCATATAAACTTTTGAAATAGGGATGTGTGCGTCCTCCAACTTTGTTCTTCTTTTCCAATACTGTTTTGGTTACTGTGGGTTGCTGGCATTTCCATGTGAATTTCAGGATGAGCTAGTCAAGTTGAGTTCTGCAACAACAAAAAAAGGAAGTTGGAATTTTGAGATTTCCTTGAATCTATAGATCTAATTGAGGGTATTACTGTTTTAACAATATTAAATCTTCTATAAACACAGGATGTTTTTCCATTTATATAGTTTTTAAAAATTAATTTCTTTCACAGTTTTCGGTACGTAAGTGTGTTACAAGGTTTTCTGTTACTGTAAGAAATACCTGAGATAAATCAACTTTAAAATCACAGAGGTTTGTTTGGCTCACATTCTGGAGGTTTCAGTCCATGATCAGTTAACCTTGTTGCTTTTGGGGCCTGTGGTAAAGCAACACATCATTGTGAGGGTAGCATGGCAGAAGAAGCCTATTCACTTCCTGGCCAGGAAAAAAAGGAGAGAAGAGGAATAGACAGGTGTCCCACAAATTTCCATGGAGGATACATAGCCAATGACCTAAAAGCACCCAGCGGGCCCCACCTCATTAAGCTTTCCTTCATCTTTAAGGTTAGTACCCAGCTGGGGAACACACCTTTAACAAATGAGTCTTTGGGGAACATTTAAGAACCAAACTCTTGCACAAACATTATACTTATATCTATTTCTATCTTAAATGAAACTGTTTCTTAATTTTGTTTTTGGAGTGTTTATTGATCATTCATGGAAACATAGTTGATCTTTTATTCTGTAAACTTGCAAAACTAATGTATTAGTTCTAATAGGTTCTTAAAAAAAAAAAAAAAAAACCTTAGGATTTTCTATATTTTATACTACGCCATCTGCACCTAAAAATAGATTAGCACATTATGTTATATGTAATAGTGGATTTGTTGTTACCTATTCACAGATGTACACTATTTTCTTTCTTTCTTCCTTACCCTGCGGCATCTTCTTTTTCTCTTGGTACTGGGACTGAACCCAGGGATTCATGCATGCTAAGCAGGTACTCTACAACTAAGTTTTACCCTCAACCCCTATGGTACCCTATTTTTTAAATTTTAATTTAAAAATTTTACTGTTTCACCCTTGTTGTTTAGCAGGTGCTCATAGTATTTTAATGGACATTTTAGTTTATAGAAATATATTTCATATTAATGTAATTTCACTTCAGCAGTATAAAACTTTGTTTCCATATAGTACTATTCTTCTCCCACCTTTGTCTTATTGGTACCACATAAGTTTCAACTTTATACATTATATGCCCATCAACACAGATTCTTATTATCAGTTTTTTAAGTTCTTTCAAATGAAAAAGGAGAGTAAAAGAATTACAAACAAAAAATATATTTATACCATCTTTTACATTTACCCATGTAGTTACTTTTATAGTATTCTTGTAGTTCAAGTCTACTGGTGACACATGTTTTTCAGAATTTTATTTTGTTTAAATTTTCAGTTTGTCTTTTAGATGCTATCTGCACTGGTAAAGCAATTTTAGCTTGACAGTTTTCTTTTATTTCACCACTTTAATGATATACTTCCCTTGTCTTCTGATCTGCATATTTTCTGATGAGAAAATTACAGGCATTGTATAATTTTTCCATTGCTGGTTTTCTGTAAGTTTTGGTAATAAGTAAAGAAAACCGTTCTTCAAGATTGCATTATTTACTTTTGAATTTTATATATATTATACAAAATTTAAAATTAGTATGCTAAATTGCAAATTACATTGAGCATATAAATAATTTGGAAATCAACAACTTCAATTAGGTTATCTTTAATACACCTAAATTATTTTTTGTAGTTTTATGTGTAGGTATAGCACATATCTTGAAAAATAATGTGTAGCTATTGGAAGAGTCTTGTTCCTCTCAAAAACGATATTGCTTTAGCCAGGCTGGGTGGCACATGCCTGTATTCCCAGAGGCTCAGGAGGCTGACCCAGGATGATTTCGAGTTCAAAGCCATCCTCAGCAAAAGCAAGACAGTAAGCAACTAAGTGAGACCCTGTCTCTAAATAAAGTTATCCCTTCCAAAAATATTGCTTTAGAAATTTTATTTGCCAAATAGATTCTACTGTCCTATATAACTAAAGAAGAAGAAATAAAAATTAAAAAATAAAATTCAGTTAGAATTTCAACTTTTTCTTAATGTTATATAGAAATATAATTAATTTTATTTTGACCTTGCATCCAGTGAAACACCGGAGTTTCACTGAGATTTTTTTATTTTTTTGAGAATTTTGCATTCACCATCATTTTATGTTTTATTCTTTTCTTTCCAATCCTTTATAAATTTTACTTCTCTTGCTTGGCTTTTGCCTCTGATTTAGGCAGTCAGAATACTGTTGGATACAAGTCATGATATTCCAGAATCTTGTTTACATTCTTATCTCAGAGAGAATGTTTTCAGTATTTTATTAGTAAATACAAAGCTCACATGGTCTTTGTAAACATATTTTAAGTCAGATTAAGGATGACCTTTATGTCACTATTTTTAGAAAATTTTAAAAATTATAAATAGATGTTGAAATTTGTCCAATGCTTTTTATACGTTTATATTAGTTTCCTATTTCTGATATAACAAATCACTACAAATTTAGTAACTTAAGACAGTAACTTTATTATCATACAGTTTTGTAGGTCTAAAGTGGAGCAATAGTCTTCCCTGGTTAAAATCAAGCTGTCTACAGTGCTGCCTTCTTTCCTGTGTGTTCTGGGACAGAGGCATTTTCCTTGCTTGGTGTAACTGTTGGCAGTATTCAGTTCTTTGTGGTTGTAGGGATTTTTTTTTTTTTTCTGGTTGTAAACAGAAGGCTATTTCCAGCTTCTAGTGACTATTGTATTGATTAGCCTATGGCCTCCTTCTTCAGTCTTTAAAACCAGTATGGGAGGAGGGATGCAATTTCCCATCACATCTCTGTGACTGCAGCTGGGAAAGGTTCTTCACTTTTAAGGACGCATTAAAATAGCCCCACTGGAGTAATCCAATATTATCTCCCCATCTCAGGGTGCATAACCTTAATCCCATCTGCAAAGTCAATTTTCCATGTAAGGCAACATAGTCACAGGTTCTGGAGATTTGATATTGACATCACTGGGTACAGGAACGTTATTGTACCTGCCACGACCTCTATTGAGATGATGATGTAATTTTTCTTATTTTCTTTGTGTGTTGAAGAAGATTCATGGATTTTTTCGAATACTAGGTCAATCTTGCATTCTTAGAGGAAATGCACATCAACTTTGTTATATGTAGGATTTGATTTATTAACAGTATGGTTATGTTCATGTTTCATTTTCTTTATAAATGAGATTTATCTATAATTTTTCTTTATTGTAACATTCTTAGAAAGCATTAGTATCAACTTTATTTGATCCTATACAATCACTTAGGAAATTTTCCTTCTTTCACATTCCTGAAAGACTTTTATAGGTTTGAGATTCTTTTTAAATAAATGTTTAGAAGAATTGACCAGCAATGCCCTCTAGCTCCAATATTATCTTTCTTACTATTTTTAAAATAAGAAATTAAATTTATTTAATAAACTTATTTATACTTTACTTATACCCAGGGGAGTTATAATACATTGTGTTTTTCCAGATTTTTATTCCTCTTCTCTAAAACTCCAGGTTTATTGGTAAGAGTTTTTTGTTGTTGCTGTTCTGATCAGTTATACACGACAGCAGAATGCTCTTTGATGTCTGTCTGGTCTGAGCTTCTGATGATATTATTTTGAGTAATTATCATTCATAATATTGGTGTTTCATACCCTTTTGCATTTCTCTTTCATTAGGCTTTGCCAAAACTCATTTAAAAATCATTTTGAAATGTAATTTTTATCATTGCTAGATGTTTCCTATCACATTTCTTTTTAAATTATCTTTTTAGTCTACTTTTTTACTACTTTTTTTGGGTTTAGATTTATAAGAGATTCTTTTCCTAGCTAATGAAAGTTGAAATTCTTTTGTAATATATGCACCTCAGGCACTTTCTAAGTATGATCTCAGCTGCATCTCATTTATATGTTATAATTATCATTTGGCTAAAATTATTTTTTAATTTCCATTATGATTTCATCTTTGACCTATGGATTGTATAGTAGAGTGTGGTTACATTTTCAAACATTTGAGTATTTTAATATTTTATTAATTTTTTTGTTGTTGTTGCTTTTCTTTGTTGTCTTTAACTTTCTAAAAGCATTTCTCTACATAGGAAACATCTTTTCTGGCCTACTATATGGTTAATTTTGCCAAATACCCCCTTTTACACTTAAAAACAAACAAACAAACAAACAAAACAAAACAAAAAACATGTAACCTACATTGTGTAGGTTAGATCAATTCTTCATTTTGGGTCTTTAAATTTTCCCTTTCCTTACTAATTTTTGTTAGCTTGCTCCATCAGTTTCTGATGGCTATGGGTTGACATCTCCCTCTGTGATCCTCTAATTTTTCTTTTGGTTTTATCGATTTTTGCTATACATATTTGAGGATGTGCTAACACATTCAGAATGGATAGAGAGGTTATTTTACAATTGTGAGACAGTCCCTTTTCCATGGCTGTGACTCAAGCCCACCCTGTCTCATGTTAGAAGAACACCACCGGGGGCTGGGGTTGTGGCTCAGCGGTAGAGCGCTCGCCTAGCACGTGCGCGATCCGGGTTCGATCCTCAGCACCACATATACATAAAAAGGCATTGTGTACAACTAAAATAAATAAATATTTTAAAAAAAAAAAGAACACCACCATCGACTTTGCTTGAGTTGTTACTGATGGCAGATCCCTTTGCAGTCTTTTTCCTTTCAGTCTTTTTATATTTTTCTTAAGCCAGGTGTAATTTGCGTGTAACCTTGAGTTTTTGCTTTTTATCCAGTTTGACAATTGTGGTCTCTTTTGTCTATTTCCTCTTGCTGTAATTACAATTGCTTTGAAGTTTAAATCTACCATTATATTATTTATTTTACATTTGTTCAAAATGCTTTATTTTCTTTTCTCTTTTCTTCTTTGTTGTCTTAGTCCATTTTCTGTTGCCAATAACACAATAGCACAGATTGGCTGCTTGAACAAAAAAAGGCTTACTTTGGCTCATGATTATGCATGTCCAAGGTCAAGTGACGGCCTTCTTGCTGGCAGAGTCCCAGCTCAGTGCAGGGCATCACTGGGCAAGAGACAGTGAGTACACATACATGTGTGTCCTCTGGTCCTTCTTATGAAGCAACCACTATTCCATCATGGGGACTTCATCCCAATGACCTGATCTAATCCTAATCACTACCGCCACCCCCCCACCACCCCGCCAGCCCAATTCCCATATCTAAAATAACACATTCGGATTACATTTCCATCCTTTCCTACCTCACAATGGTGATTAAGTTTCAGCACGTGAATCCTTGGGTTCAAGTCATATCCAGACCATAACACTTTCCTTTATCTGGATTAATCAGCTGTTTTTATTACTTCAGGTCACCTTTATTAGATTATTCCCTGTATTTTTTTTATTGGCCTTTTTGTGCCCATTCTAGTGATTACAACCTGTATGCATTCTTTTACTAGCTCATGGAAATACGAGAATGTTAGAACATTTAATTCCACTTATAGCCTCTCTTGACTCTTGTGTAATTCACATATATTTATTTTTCTGGACATTTTAAACTTCAAAAGACCTTATTGTTGTTTTAAACTATCAATATTCAGATGGAGTTGCCTTTGCACACATGTATGTTTGATTTCCGTGCAGCTGTTCTCAGTCTTCTTGGAGGAGGAATTGGTCTCTAGTAAACTATAATTACTAAAATCCATAGTCCCTTAACATTCTTTTTCATTCGATGTTGTTATGGTTTAGATATGGGTGCCCCACAAAAGCTCATGTGTGAGACAATGCAAGAATGTTCAGAAGTGAAACGATTAGATCATGAGAGTTGTAACCTAATCAGTGAATTAATCCACTGATATACTGATATGGATTAACTGGGTGGTAACTACAGGAAGGTAGAGTGTGGCTAGAGAAAGTAAGTCACTGGGGGTGTGATGTGGGAGATTATTTTTTGTCCCCAATGAATAGAGTTCTCTCTAGAGTTCTCTCTCTCTCTCTCTCCCCCACCCCTTCTCCATCTCTCTTGACTTCCTGGTTGCCATGTCCTGAGCTGCTTTCTTTCACCAGGCCTTTTTGTTTTTTTTTTTTTTTTTTAATGTGTTAAAAATCCACTTTAATCATCATGGTAATAGAGATCAAGACCATAAAAAAGAGATTCCTAATATGAATAACTCTTTTAAGTTTATATTTCACACATTTTTTTCATTTAAGATCACATAGTAACCCAAACTGAAAAAAAAAAAAAATAGTGAGAGTACATGATTTAAGCCTCCACCCTGCATTCTGATGCATTTAACTTGGCACTGTAACTTAAATTGGCTGATTGTGAGGATTCGAGACCTCCAGAACAGAAGTTATAAGAGTGGTCCCTAAGAGAGCCAATGACAATT
Source organism: Tamias sibiricus (assembly GCA_025594165.1). NCBI lineage: Eukaryota > Metazoa > Chordata > Mammalia > Rodentia > Sciuridae > Tamias > Tamias sibiricus. The sequence continues at coordinate 85,356,075 of CM046660.1, forward strand.
AAGATCTTGGTAAAGAGACTGGTAGCCCATGGTGGTGAAGAGAGGCTGTGATTCTGGCACAAATTGGTGTGGAAGGAAGCTGGACGACAGGCCTTTTTGCCATGATGTTTTGCCTCGTTTCGGTCTCAGCTTTGGATTCGGGTCGACCATGGACTGAACCTCTGAAACTGTGAGCCAAATTAAACTTTTCCTCTTCTAACTTGTCCTTCTCAGGTATTTTGCTCAAAGCCATGCAAAGCTAACACAAATAATGAACCTGTTCTTACGGAAAACAAGAATACTTCTGTCTGATTTACCACATAATAAACAAAAACCACTCAAAATACTTTAGGCATAAAGGGATTAAAACAGTAAATAGAATACTAACAAGTCTTTGCTGTTGTTGTTGTTTTAAAGAAGAGATGAACTAAAAGGTTCAAGCCGAGGCTTCAAGCGAAAAAGAGAAAATCAGTCCTGGATTGCTCAGTCAGGAGAGCTATCTCTATCATAATAATAATTAAAAAAAAAAAAAAAAAACACAAAATCACGAAGCTGCTATTGAAATTGAGTTTTAGAACAGTGTCCTAAATGGGATCCAATTGCGAGTAAATTGCTTCTGTATTGTCTTTTGATGATAACACAGCTAGTAACAGATGCAGAAAAAAAAATCTGACCTCTCCTGGACTGCACTTGTCTCTAGCAGTGGTCAAATCACCAGCCTTACCTCCCATTAAATGACAGGAAATAGTGAAGGCAATTTCCAGAACCTTATCTACAAGAGTGTGGGGCATGTATATATTTTGGTTTCCCAGCCTCTGGAGAATGAAGTTAAAATAAATGCTGTGTGCCAATTTACCATATCCAAATTAATTGAATTACAATGTGTAATCAAATTGCTCTCCAAATATGAGTCATGATTCAGTTCTCCACTTCATGTCCAACTCAGTACGTCAAAAGAAGTCATTTAATAATGAGACTTTGCTTTAGAGAATTAATAACACTTCCCTTGTGCAAAATAGCACTTTCAACTGTTCTGGCTGAATAATACCTTCCTACCCATCAAAAATATCTTTGCCTGCACTTCCAATTTTGCAGAGCAATGTGCCAGTTAACATAAAATGAGAAAAGTTGTTCTTGTGAGGTACTATGAAGCCCAAGTAGAATAAATACTAGAGCAGAGAAATCATAAACTCTAGTTGCCAAGAGAGTCAGGGTTAACCCTCCAGGTCTTGTCAGGGGCTTAGAATTCATCTACAATAAGGGACATCAATGGCACCAGGTATTTGGGCTGGAAAATGAAAGGGCTACTTCAAAGGTTGGAAACAGAGGCAGAAATCAGAATACAAATAAGCTGCAAAGGACGTAGTGCTGAACTGCTCCCTACATAGAAGCCAGATTGCCCCAAGGCCAATGGGAATAATTCAGAGGTTTTTGTATTTTTCCATCAACAAACAAAAGTATTTTTGTGCTGCATTTAAGCAGTCTCCAAGTTATGGTGATTGAAACTGAGCATGTTCAGACTTTGGAGCCTGGTCATGAAGTTTCAACCACTTCCAATTCTGCAGAGAAAGATTAAAGCAATGGAGCTGGACTAAAGCAGCTACCCACTCATTTTTCTTGCACAAAAGCAGTGTTGGTAATCTTGAAAGGAAAATAAATGGTAAATACAAATCCAGTTTTTCTAACACATTGTAGATCATTTGTACTCTCTTCCAAACTTCTCAGACTCTCTTCTTTGTAAACATATCCCCACTTCAAAACACCGAGACACATTTAAATGATGACCTCATACTCAAAATAGTCAATATAATTAAGATAAACACTTCCAGATTGAGGGTCATTTTTCAAAAATCATAATACTTGACAAGGTCATAAGATAAAGTCTTCTAATATGTAGAGGCCACATAATTTTGCAGTGATTTTTGTGGTACCCTGAATGAGTCTTTGTTTTACATAACTTTGAGAAATGTAGAGATAAATGTAGTTTGACATAAAGAAGGATAACAGAAGCCTCCTCCTTACAAGCACCTCTCCAACCAGCCTTTTGCCATTCATTATGAAATTACTAAGGAGAAACAGGAAAAACAACTGAGTAACTATTCTATGTCTCAAAATACATTGCACATTTAAATCTCTATCATCTTTCAAATGAAAGCAGAAAGGTGTATTATAACACTGGTACCTTTAATTGTGATGCAAATATTTATCATTTGCTTTTATTTGGCTCTTTTCAAATGAAGAATTCTGAATACTTGCCAGCTCAAAAGTTCAAGGAATCACATTTTGTTTTAAATATAATAGTATGTACTCATTTTCACCATGGGATACTCTTTATTGAGATCAAACTAAAATCCCAGTCAACATTTGAGATCTTCACTAAGCTGCTTTAAGAAATTTATGTTTTATGTTTTTTTTAAATAGTCTTTAAACATAATTCTTAAAACTTAGGTGTTTACAGAAAATCAAAACAACATTCCTGACACTGCTATAAATTGAGCTAGTGAAGTGGGTGGACAATACTTTGTAACGGTCAGTTTTATTGAAATGAACCTGTTAAGGTCAAGTTGGTTTATGACACAAGTAGGGAGGAGTTTGAAAATGAATCTCCAAAAGAAGGCCACAAAGAGGAAGTAAAGCATTACATGGAACACAGTTTCTGTTAACTTGATTTGCTAAAAAAAAAAAAAAAAAAAAAAAAAAAAAAAACAAACTACAATTCTTGATTGATATCATTTAATTAAAGTTTGTTATACTAAGAAGCAAAATGAACATTGTATTTGTATTTTTAAAAATGGTGGAGCCAGGTGCAGAGGCGCATGCCTGAAATCCCAGCGGCTCAGGGGGCTGAGGCAAGAGGATCACGAGTTCAAAGCCAGCCTCAGCAATTTAGTGAGGCCCTAAGCAACTTAGCAAGACCCTGTCTCAATATAAAAAAATAAAAAGGAATAGGAATGTGGCTCAGTGGTTAAGCCCTCCTGAGATTCATTCCTGGTACCAATAAATAGATAAATAATAGTTGAAGGGCTGCAGCTCATTCTCAGGATGGCTTGGATTCTTGTGTAGCTCTTGCTTTAACTTCCAAAGCTTCTCACTCTTGAGATAGCCCCACATTCACCCTCTGTTTTCCTTAATAAATCTCTCTCTGTACCTCTGGAAAAAAAATATACTGGAGGAAACAAAAGGGGGCATTACTGCTGGTTGCTGTGGCCCACATTTGTAATCTCAGCGGCTTGAGAAGTTGAGGCAGGAAGATTGTGAGTTCAAAGCCAGCCTCAGCAAAAGTGAGGGGCTAAGCAATTCAGTGAGACCCTGTCTCTGACTAAAATACAAAATAGAGCTGGGGATGTGGCTCAGTGGCTAAGTGCCCCTGAGTTCAATCCTCAGTATGCACCCCCTCCCAAGAAAAGGGGGCATCACCATTATTAGAATGAATTTATGTGGCTGTTTTTGCAAAGGATGCTTTTTGCTTGTGAAGATCTTAAAGAAGAAGGGCTTGAACTTTTCATGAGGCATTTGAGTACCACATTTAACAATAAACACCACATCAGTTCCTAAAGATGGAACTAAGCCAGTTGTAACATCACTTTCAGTATGAGAATATGAGGAGAGAAGCAATCTGGAGTCCAAGTGTGAAGTTTGCAATTGTCAAGACATGAACTGGATATCAGTCTCTGTAAGCTTACATTTCTTTAAACACACTAATCCTTTAATTTAAATCTAGTTTTGGATCAAATGGATTTCCATTCATTACTTTAAAATTTCACTTTTTAGGATTGTTATTGAGAAGTAGAGGTTGCAGTATTGGAGGACCCATTTCCTTGCACAGAAGATTGCACATACTCTTCTAACATTTACCAAGTAATACAGTAAAGATTTTTTCATTAAAAATCAATTATTTTGTTAATATGAGTTGATGAAATATTATTTTTCTGTAGAAGCTGATACCACCAAAAACACTGTCTGTTTAGCTAAACCAATGTTTTAATATTTTATCAAGGAATTATTAAACTATGTATAAGCCTAAAGTCTCGCATCAGTTGAAGAACAGGTGAGAGATCAAGGGTCAATATTTGCTTCATTAAAAATGGGAAAAATATAAGCAATGTCAAATAAGTCATAAATGAAAAGAATGCCAACTATTTTTCAGAGTGTTGATTTCTTTATTCTAAAGATGCTTCCAACTTAACATTCATAGTGATTAGTATGTAGTATTAATACTTTGTTTGGTGGAATTAAAAAAGTGATTAGTATATTCAAGGCATTAGGTGTTATGCAATGTACACAGACCAAATTCACAGTTTCCTTTTTATAGAAAACTATATTTCTTTGTTCTGCATGCTTTGCACACCTTCTCTTAACTGTAGTGATAGCTATACTGATGTTTGGGTCGTGCTTTCTAAACACAGCATCAGCAATCATCTGGTGATTGACACCCAAACTACACCCAAGAGTTTGTTGAACAGTAAGTAGAAGTAAATTGATTCTACGAGTCTGCTCTTACAAATAAAAAAGTCAATTAATCAGGTAATTTTACTATGAGAAAGTTAACATAAAAGTTGTATTTGGGGTTGCTGATCCACACTGACACTAACAAAGTCACTCTCTCTATTTTTTTAAAAATATTTTTATTTATTTGCTTTTAGTTGTACACAATGCATTTTATTCAATGTGTTTTATTTGTACGTGGTGCAGAGGATCGAACCCGGGTTGCCCATGTACTAGGTGGGCGCTCTACCGCTGAGCCACAATCCCAGCCCATACTCTCTATTTTTCACTAGATAATTATCCCCCAGTGCCCTGTAGTGAAAACACATTTCTTGTTCTCTGGTGTTCCTTTCTTCACACAGACACTTCTTCAGCCTTGACATTTCTAAATCAACTTCTTTTTCTCCCACCATTTCTTTGTTATCAGGCATTCAAAACAAATGTTCCAGCCTGGCTTATTTTCCCCTATGCTGTTTAAGAATGTTATTGTCTATGTCTCTTTCAAAACCATTTTCTCTCTGATGACTATTTCTCCTAGCTAGGTCATAAACAATATGGTTTGGTGTCTCCTTGACAACCACACTGTGTTTGTCAGTGTCCTTTTCACACCCACTCATCACAATTCACATTTTTTTTTGTTCTTATCATTAATCTTTCAAGTGTCTTTACATAGTCTTTACCTTTGTTTTTATATCTCCCATATTAATTATCTACAGTCGCTTATATATTCTATATCCTAGTTCATTATTTTACTTGTTGTAATTAGTTATACATGACAGCAGAATGCATTTTGATTCATTATATACAAACGGAGCACAACTTTTCATTTCTCTGGTTGTACATGATGTAGAGCCACACCATATGTGCAGTCATACATGTACCTAGGGTAATGATGTCCATCTCATTCTGCCATCTTTCCTGCCTCCATCTCTCCTCCCTTCTTCTCCCTCCCCTTTGCCCAAAGTTCCTTCATTATCCCCACACATTACCCGCCCCCCTCCATTATGGATCAATATCCACTTATCAAAGAGAATATTGGGCCTTTGGTTTTTTGAGATTGTCTTACTTTGTTTAGCATAATATTCTCCAGCTCCATCCATTATGCCATAATTTTATTCTCTTTTAATGCTGAGTATAATCCATGGTGTGTATGTACCACAGTTTCTTTATCCATTCATCTTTTGAAGAGCATCTAGGTTGGTTACACAGTTTAGCTATTGTGAATTGAGCTGCTATGAACATTGATGTGACTACATCACTAGAGTATGCCACATCACTATAGTATGCCAACACTTATTATTGCTGTATTCTTGATAATTGCAATTCTGACTGGAGTGAGATGAAATCTTAGAGTAGTTTTGATTTGCATTTCTCTAATAGGGAACTATCTTTTTCATATATTTGTTGATCAATTGTATATCTTCTTCTGAGAAGTGTCTGTTCAGTTCCTTAGTCCATTTATTGATTGGGTTATTTATTTTTTTGGTTTTAAAATATTTTTGAGTTCTTTATATATCCTGAAAATTAGTGCACTATTTGGTGTGCATGTAGTAAAGGTGTTCTCCCACTCTTTGGGCTCTCTCTTCACGTTATTGATTATTTCCCTGGCTGAGAAGAAGCCTTTTAGTTTGCAACTATACCATTTATTCATTCTTGATTTTATTTCTTGAGCTTTAGGAGTCCAGCTAAGGAAATCAGGACTTAATACAACATGTGAAGTGCATGCTAGTTCTTTAGTCATATTAATTAATTTTGTTTGCCTGGCAGAATACAAATCAGTTTGAGCTACAGATAGATAAGTCTCTCTACAACTCCTTTAACTGAAGTATTTAAGCCTTACAATTTCCATTCAAACTGGAAATCTGGTAAATGGGGATGAGGTCAATGCTCCTATATCAAAGTTTATATTATCTATTTTGACCTCTGATGTAAACATGAAATTTAGAAAGCATGTTTATGTAGCCAGGTTAATAAGACTTTTTTTTTTTTTTAAATCCTGGAATTGACCTGTTGTCTCTAAGGAAAGTTAAGTAGAATCTTTAAAATAATTGACCTTTGGAACCATGCACAATTTTTAAGTTTGAACTCTAGGCCTTCCCCTTACTAGCTGTGTGCTGTTGAACAAGATACACAATATCTCTTAACCCACTTAAGAAGGTAGTATCTTCCTCTTAAAGTGGTTGAATATTACATTACTGAAATAATGTAATATCTGGCAAATAATGGAAGAGGTTTTAAATGAATGTGCCTCCTAGCCATTTGTGGTCTCTATTTTGAGTAGATTTAAACCACATAAAATTGATTTCCTAACTCTTTTTTTTAAAAAATATTTATTTATTTGCCTTAGGTGTACACAATGCGTTTATTTGTACATGGTGCTAAGGATTGAACCCGGGCCGCGCACGTGCTAGGCGAGTGCTCTACCACTGAGCCACAACCCCAGCCCATCCTAACTCTGTCTTAAAGGATCTCAGAGACCAAGGGAGAGGTTGGCCCTATTTCCTTTTATTTATTGGCTTAATAAGTCCTTATTGTGTATTCTTTTCATTACCCTTTTGTATGTTTAGAAATTAGTTTTACTGAGGACTTTTTTTTTATATATAATTTTATTTTTATAATTTTTAATATGTACAACTCATAGTGCATATATTTAGTATCTTTTTACATACAACTGTTTGTATACAAAGTATATTCGTACAGTTCAGGTCTTCAATCATGCATTAAGGAAAATGATATCCGTCTCATTCAACCACCTTTTTTTTTTCTCCCCCTCCCTCCCCTCTTGCTCCCTCCCTTACCCTCCCTTCCCTTGACCATTCTAGTGTTCCTCTAATCCTCCTATGTACCCCCATCCAACAATACTTTGAAATAGCCTCCTTATATAAGAGAGAACATTTGGTACTTGGATTTTTGAGACTGACTAACTTCACTTAGCATTATGTCTTCCAACTTCATCCATTTACCTGCAAATGCCATTAATTTGTTTTCTTTTATTGCTGAGTAAAATTCCATTGTGCGTATATACCACATTTTCTTAATCCACTCATTTACTGAGGGACATCTAGGTTGGTTCCACAACCTAGCTATTGTGAATTGTGCAGCTACAAACATTGAGATAGCTGTGTCACTGTAATATGCTGTTTTAAGTCCTTTGGGAATAGACCCAAGAGTGGGATGGCTGGGTCATAGGATGATTCCATTCCCAGTTTTCCAAGAAATCTCCATACTGCTTTCCATAACGGTTGCACCATTTTGCAGTCCCACCAGCAATGTATGAGTGTGCCTTTTTCTCCACATCCTCTCCAACATTTATTGTTGCTTGTGTTCCTGATGGCTGCCATTCTGACTGGAGTGAAGTGAAATCTTAGAGTAGTTTTGATTTGCATTTCTCTAATTGCCAGCGATGTTGAACATTTTTTCATGTATTTGTTGATTAATCGTGTATCTTCTTCTGAGAGGTGTCTTCTCAATTCCTTAGCCCATTTATTGATTGGGTTATTTGTTTTTTTAGTGTGAAGTTTTTTGAGTTCTTTATATATTCTAGAGATTAGTGCTCTATCTGATGTGCATGTATTAAATATTTGTTCCCAATTAGTTGGCTCTCTATTCATCTCACTGATTGTTTCTTTTGCTGAAAAGAAGCTTTTTAGTTTAAATCTATCCCATTCATTAATTCTTGGTAGTAATTCTTGCGCTAAAGGATTCTTATTAAGGAACTTGGGGCCTAATCCAACATGTTGGAAATTGGAGCTTACTTTTTCTTCTATTAGGTGTATTGTCTCTGGTCTAATTCCTAGGTCCTTGATCCACTTTGAATTGAGTTTTGTGCATGGTGAGAGATAAAGGTTTAATTTCATTTTGTTGCATATAGGACTTTTAAATTTATTTCATTATCTTTTACCAAAAGGGGGGGCTATATACAATATCAGAGAGTCAGATGTAGCAATAAACCTTCCATTATAGGGATTTTTCACTAGCTTATCTTTGTTTTAATTTTTCTTGTGTTTAAACTTTTGCAATGTTCACCTAGATGTAGAACAAATGGATCATGCATTGCATTTCAAGGTGTCCATATACAATTTCATGCTTGGCTATGTTTTGATAGTAAGTTTCCAACAGTTGTAAGTTCTTCCTTCTCTGGGCTTTGAAACTTTCTGTGGCAACATTACTTTTCAGTTTGGGTGTAGATGCAGCATAACATTAGAAGTGTGTGGGATTCAAGAGGACATGACTTCCCACAAATTTCCACCAAGTCTCCATTTCTTCTCTTGCTGAGTCAAACACAGCTGACATACTGATAGATTTAGTTTTTCTTTCAGATTTATGAACAGTTTTCCTCAGAAATGAATTTATCCATTGCTTTTGAAGTCTTGGTCCTCTAAGGCTTATGTCAGAGTTTTTGTTATATTTCTTTCTTCCACTAATACAGTAATGCACAGAACTCTAGCACACCCATCTCCTTTGGTATCGATAGCTTTTATATTTATTTTTCTTCTCTCTTACTTGGATAATCCCTGTCAGTGTTCTCTTAAGAGAACTAGTGCCAGAGTTAGTTATTTCAGGTTACCACCCCAAACCTGGACTGCTCTGAAATGCATAACCTTTGGCCAATGATACATGGCATTTCTTACTCTAGGCACCTACCTACTCACAATCTATGTCATTCATTTTAATTGAAGTTGCATCAGTTAAGGGCATGGTTTTGTAACTCTCATCTTTTTCCTAATACCTTCCGAAGTGTAAAGTTACAGTTTTATCAGACATATCCTTCTGCCACAGAGGTGCCTTTATTTTATAATTTAGTACCATAATAAATGAACGAATACCTTGAAATGGACATGCTTCTTACCTAGAAATTTTGTCTATTCCTAGGAATACACAAGGAAGAAAGGAGAAAAATTAGGGGATAAGCATGGGCATTATAGCCTTGGTAATAATGAAGAAAATTGGAGAAAACCTTAGAGGCCATATATGTGGGTTGTTTAAATAAAAGTGAGTATAAGTTATCCCCATTATACTTATAAGGAAATTAAACCTTTGTGAAACTTAATTTACACAAAATGACATAAGCAGTAGACAGAAGAACTTAAATTGCAGAATTTCTGATTTTAGAGCCTAGGATATTGATCTTTAGGATATCTTGAATTTGAAATAGAAGGGAAAATATTCATGATATAAATGAGAACAGATAATACATGTAAAAAAGCAATAAATTAATATTTATTCTAATTATTTGTATTTTTAATGTTCTAAATATTAGACTAATTTAATACATAAATTATTTGTTATTTATAAAGTAATACATGCTGAAACAAAATTATGAAAAGAAATACACAAAATACATTGTTTAATCCAATTTCATATATAAATGTAAAATATTTTCTTTATTTTCTTTACAGGTAAATTTTTAAAAATACTTTTTAAAGAATATAATCTTTATAATTTATTTGCTCAAAGGACTCAATGCCATGAATGTATTTTTCCATTTCATTTCTGTTCAATACTATGAATATTTATCATTCTTATTGACTGTGTCTCCCATTTTATACAACCAATTAGACATCTCTTTGGATGTGCATTAAGTACTGTCTACGTTAAAGCAACCAAAGTAAACTTCCTCCTTCAGTGCTATTTTCTGTCAACTATAACTGGACTTAGTAATCACTCTTTCAGAAACCACTGTGAGATCTTTCAGGTAAATCTTATAGGTTCAATCTAATTATTAAATGTTGGTGAATTTTTGCTACTTTTATATGTGTGTATTTCATTCATATCTTTCTGACAAAAGTGAATAAAATAACCTAAAACTATATATCTATCTTCCTTCAATATTGTTAGATGCTTTAATAACTCAAATAACTTTAGCAGTCTCCCTTCCCTTCTTTTCACTTAGCCTGATATGTATATTATACATATATGTATGTAATATGCATATGTAGTATATGTAATATATTACATGTGTATATTCTCTCTATATAAATATGGAATCTATCTATGTATCTACATACACACAAATTGGACAAATCAATATCTTGTTAGTATATCTAATTTGTGGCTAAAGGTAACCATAAATTAACTAGAAGTTTTTTACTTTCATTGTGAAATAAAAGAGAGTTAAAGAATAAGTAGGAAAACATTTATATCTTCTTGCTCTTCACCATTTCCATCAAGAAAATTTTTTATAGCACAATTAATTATTACATTCCTAATATTTGGGATTTACAATGAGAATAGTGAAGAAATCACTGGAAAAGCAATAGAAGATTTGAATTCCATTTCTTTTATATTTATATGCCTTTTGAATTAGTTATCTGACTACTTTGGGGAAAGATATCAACTTTATTCAGTTTGAAAGAGTTTTCATCTCCCAAGAGATGAAGATGGGCAGACAAGTGGTAGAGTGCTGAGTACTTTCTGTAGCACACAGTCCTGGGTGAAGGTTTGTCCCTGAGCTCCAAGTGCATGGCTCTGACTGCTCACCACAGATTCCAGTCTAGTTTTATAACTCACTATACCCCAAATAAAACTTAACTTTTCTGAAGGCAGATCTCTTTGAATTATCTCCATACTATGCCAATCTGTCCTCCCAAATCATTTCAAATGCAGCCTAGATTCCTTCTCTCACCTCACCATAAGAATTAAATCTTTTAAATTTTCTCTTTAATATCTTCTGCTTTTCCTAATAAGATAGCAGGCACTCTTCTTTGTGTGTCTACCATCTTGTGTGTACTTAATACGGTTAAACTATGCTATTTTCTATTACTCTCCCTTCTATTTGACTGGAAAATTCTTTGTAGACAGACAATGTGGATTATCACTAGAGCTCACCTTGTGTTTTATAATCTCTCCTTCCACTCATTCATCAGATGTTTATTCAATGTCTACTATCTTCTAGTCATTAATCAGACCCTAATGAATAAGTCCAAGACCCCACTCTCATACACAAGCAAGTTGTTCTCTGATGCTCATATGCCAGATGAGGGGAAAGATTCCAGATACTGAGGGATGCCTACAGAGAAAAAGCAGAGTGGCATGGCAAATAGTAACTGGGTCCTATGTAGATGGATAATCAGAATTAGTAATGTTTAAGTAATTACCATATTCCACCGCATGATCCTTGCCATCACATAACCATCACATAGGTTTTTCAGTCCAACAATTGGTTGATAACCTTTCATTACATTGTTGTTGAATGGTATAATTCTGTTTGTCACCCTGCTTAAAAGTAAAAAGAGAAGCAATGTATTACCTAGTGACATATGGATGCATATTTGTTGTCTCATGTACTTTGAACTGCAAGCCTGGTCTCAGACCAGGTATATTTCTGGAAGCTGACTTGCTGGTTTGTTTCAAGGGCTATAGTGTTAATGGTACACACATCTTATATGAGTGGGATGAGGACAGCAGTCAGGTAATAAAACCAATAATTGTGGTGCAGAATCTTCAGACACAGAAGATTAAAATTGTAAGTTCATATTTCTCAATATGGCAGTAGATTTTATCAAGTTTAATATTTTTACTATGATGCATAAATCAATAACAAACAGTGTGTTAACTTTTTTTCAGACCAGAAAAATGTTTTCTAAACTGTCACAAGAAATGATGTGTGTTGAATTGGATTCAATATTAATATATATTCACAAGTACTCTATGTATCCTAATCTTGCATTTGGTAAAAAATGATTTGTAAGTAACATAGGCACAATTTTTAAAAAAGTTTTATATAATGTTCACACCCCACTTTTTTTGCAAGAAATATTTGGCACAAAATCTGCAGTGACTATGGTGTAAAAGACAGTATAGATTGATAAAGAAGAGGTAGAGATGAAAGGTCTGAAGTCTTGAGGTAAGAGGGAGTGTGCTACATAAGGTTCAATAAAATGAAACCAGATTGCACACAGATTAGTAATCAGAATGTCTGAATTTTATTTTAAATAACAACATCACTATTGGATTGTTTATGTAATTAAAGAAATCACTTTGGCCTTTGTGTAGAATATATTACTAAGGGATAAAAGTGGAAACTATTCACTAGGGTGAACAGTTAGGAAACTATTGTTTAGAGTCCAGACAAGAGATACTGATGGCTGGGATCCTCATGGTGGTAGTAAAAATGGAGATAAATGTGCATGGATTCCAATATGATTGGGGACTAGCATACTACCTAGCTCATGACAAATTCATAAATACTAATCCTTGAATAAGTGAAAAAATTCTGAAATCAAATCCTTGCACTTAGGTAGCATATAATAAAATTACAGAGACAAACGTGCATGCATAATTATAATGAAATTATTCACTGATGGGGGCTGTGGCTGTGGCTCAGTGGCAGAGCGCTTACCTAGTATGCATGAGGCACTGAGTTCGATCCTTGGACCACATAAAAATAGACAAATAAAATAAAGGCATTTTGTCCATCTACAACTACAAAAAAAATTATTCATTGATGTCATTTTTGTCATGAATCCTGTATTAAATAGACAAAGGGTTTCACTCAATCTGTCAATTCCCATGCTCTTGTGGGAAGATTAACAAATACTGATATTGAAGGGAATCAAAACTAATATGTAGATTCCATAAACCAGTTCCAAAAATATCCACAAGATCAGTGTAATAAATAGTAAGCATGTGTCTACATTAATGTAATATAACAATATATATTTTATATCAGTTGTTTTACTGTTACTGTAACAAATGACTGAGATAATCACCTAATAAAAAGAGGTTTATTTTGGCTCACAGTTTTGGAGGTTTCAGTCCAAGGTGGTTGGCCCCCATTGCTTTAGGACCTGTGGTGAGGCGGCCCATCATGGAGGGAGCACGCAGAACAAAGCTGCTCACCTCATCATTGGTATGCAGGAAGAAAAGAGGATGAGAAAGAAGCTTGGGTCCCACTATACCCTTCAAGGGGATACACCCCATAACTGGAAGAACCCGAGTAAGTCTTACCTCTTAGGGTTCCACCATCTCCCAATAGTGCCTCTTTAGGGAACAAGCTTTAACACATGGACTTTTGGGGGACATTCCAGATTCAGTTTACAGCAGTTACAAAGTAACTTTTAAAAATTAGTAGTGGAACAGATTATCACAAGAAGAGCAATATAAAACTTAGCAAAATTAAAGGAACCATAAAATAGAATCATATTCTTTAGACTTACAAAAATAATAACTTCTGTGGCATGTTTACTATGTGCTTGACTTTTGGCAAGAATTTTACTTTGCACTGTTTAACGAGGATATTTAATAAATAAACAAATGATGCATTTAATAAACATTCACTTATAAATTTAATGACTTTGGATACAGAATCTAAATTTTAAGCAAAAATATGTACCTTAAAAATGTTAATTTGTTATATCAGTGAATTTACCCAAGGTTATATTCATATGATGAGAAAGTCCATCCCAGAATAATCAGGTTTTTGACTCATGAGGCAAACATACACATATGACTAAAGAACTGATGAAATTTGCTCCACTCATTCATCTTTACCACATCAATTTAAAGTATTTTTGCTTCTTTACAAGTCCTGACAGATACTGAGACCAAACTTCAAAGCAACCATTCGAAGTGGACTAGCAACCCTCTCCCTCTCCTGATGTCTCTCAATACTTGTGGAGTCAATGAGTAACAAGTCTTAAGGGATGATCTGTTTTGGTCATGCATAAAATGATGAGGGGAGTAACTTACTGAAGCAGGAATAGTTGCTGTTTTTCTACATGATTCAGACTGCCATGAACTGAACTGCCTGAGGGCAAACACAATTATTTCAGTAAAATTTAAAATTTTGTACTTAGATATGGCCAGACTATGAATGTGGCTATTTACCACAAATTGAGAAAGGACTTTTCCCCATTTCCCAACTCTTCAACAATTGTCCCATCTGCTTTGCCATAGTCCCTGAGAAATAGTAATTTGCTATTTTTGTGGTAAGTTTCAGGGGTTAGTAGATAATAGAAAAATCAGTTTGTTAGAAAAAGCACAAGATTTGGAGTCAACTGTTTTGACTTGGACAAGCTTCTTACTTCTGACATTCCTATTGCAAAATGGGGGAAAGGATATCTTCCTTAAGAAGTTTTCCTGTGATAATTAAATGTAATTATCTAAGTATTTTTGTACTGGAGAAGGCTACATATAGTGACACTTTCTCACTTGATTTTTCTCTAAGTGGATGGTTCAGAGGCTTTGGGAGACGTGGGTACCAGTTCTCTGGTAAGGACTGAGGTAATATTATCAGCAGCTCTACATAGTTGAAAAAGGCAAGGGAGATATATTTGACTACTTCACTGTTTTTCAGGAGGCTGGCCATCAATGGGGATTGAAAGTTTGATAAGCATATGATAAGATGAAACTATATTAAATGATCTGGTAACTTTGGTCTGTCCTTCAGATATCAGAGTGGCATTGTTCCCAGACAAGTTCTTCATCCTGTTCTGAAAAACTTCAGAGAAAGAGCTTTCTGCCTTAGTGAAGCATCCTAAGGCTTGCCAGCCACAACAGCACAGGAAGCCTTCCAACTATCTCACTGCATTCCTGCTGCAGTTGGCCTGATTGTGTCCTTATTGGAGATGGAAAAATACAGCTGGGATTTGCTTAAAAGGAATTCATTATGTATATAGAAAAAAAAATTGATGCTGCTGATGGTTGACATTGCAAAAAGTTTCTTAATGTTACATAGAAAATTTATGGCTAAATGAAAGAATTGCTTCTAATGTATTTATAAAATAATAAGGTTCAAAAATCGAATGAAAAATATAAATTATTAAATAAAAATGAAAAATATTAGTGTGATCATTCATGTATGAAAGAACGTTTTCCATTGGGTTCTAACACTAGGCACTTTTAAACAGTTTTAATTAGACTTAGTTATTGAAGAATTTAGATAGGGGCAGACCCCAAAGAGAATGAAGGGTAGGAGGAAAGAGGTTATTAGAATGTCTTGTAAAACTGATTTTGCTTAAAAACTGAAAAATAGAAAAATCTAGATGTCTGAATTGAAATGAAACATACAGAGACACTGACCCTGAATAGACCAAAAAACATGTTTCTAAAGAAAGCATAAGAAAGTCTTTTCTTTACTGCTTTATAAAGTAATAAGTAACATATGTATTAACAATAGCCTGCCAATATTTTCAAAGAAATAAACATCTTATATTCAATATATATTAAAATTTCTTTTAATAATTTCTAAAATGATAACAAAAATGTTTTTAACAGTCTTTTACTTGTTATTCAAGCAGATTAAAGTATGTTTGAGTGCATTAGGCATTTAAGCAAGCAATGAACTGCTTACTTTGGAAGAAAATAAACATTTGGGCAAGCAGACTATTATCAAGTAAATGACCACTTTAGTGCACTTAATGGTGCACTGAAGCAACCCTGAGGGATGCTTCTGAAATGATAAAGTAATCATAGTTAATATTTATTGAATGCTTATAATATGCCAGTCACTGTTATATGCTTTAAAAATATTAGCTTACTTATTTTCACAACTCTATAATGCAAGTCGCATTTTCATTCCTATTTTACATAGGTAGAAACTGAGGTCAGAGAGAATATGGAAGTTACGAAAAGTCAAAGAGCCCAGAAGGGACGGAGCTAGACATGGAAACCAGGATCCCAAGGGTCTCTCCTCTTAGCCACTAGGCAAGAGCATCTCACATAGTGAGGCCAGAGCGCAATTCTATGATGTATGAAGAACAAATGAGCAGAGAAGTTCAATGTAATGTCCTGCTATGCAAAGAGGCTGTGCTAGCACATTCTAACTTTTCTTGCATTTGCCAAAGGAGATCATGTGTTGCCGCCGGAAAAGGATTGCAGCCTGGAACGGCAGCCCCGCGGGAAGGAGTCCGGAGACAGGATGGAGACGAAAATATTCTTTAATCTTACAAGAAACTACAATATATCTACACAATAGCGATAACCCTGTCTTTTCTCCCTCTGGTCTCTTCCCATGCGCCCGAGCAGCAATGGCGCTCGCTCGATCTGCTGAGTCACCCTTCAAATCTCTCGAGAGCCTCGACCAAGTCCCGCGAGATCCCGTGAGACTACGGAAAGCGGAAATGCCCAAAAATGTCTATGGCCCAATAGTCAACCGCAATCTTAGCTATCTCCACAAACAGGGCTCCTGCATTCATGAAGATACAGTGGTTTGCACTGAAAAGAGTTAATCCTCCTAAATCCCAACAGAATGGTCTTTTTTTGTTTCAAAATGAAAAATTAATAGAGTGAAAAAAATAAACAAACAAAACAAAAAATCATGGTGCAGTGAGAACAAGATTCTTAGGACTTCAAGTTTGCCCTGACTGTTGATCATCTTCTGAGTGAGGAAGTCAGTTTATATTGAACTCTTATTGACAGGAAACGACATTACACTCTTCAGCTGATAATCTGATGAGATAATCCAGCTCAATCCTTTCATTTTAAAGAAGAAAAACTTCAGACTAAAGTATCAACATGAAGCAGTATACAAGGGTGATTATTAAAACACAGACCTTCTGAATCTTTGTGTTTGGTGTATTCAGATAGCTCATATAAATGGAACTACTGGAGGCAGAATGGATCCACTCCACAGCTTCCATTTCTGCTTGCTTTATACTCTGAATACTTTAGTAATTTCAAGAAGAAAAATCTTTGGGAAAGAATTTTATTCCTCTCAAGAGGTATCAGAAAGTCATGAAATCTAGGGAAGGATTATCCCCTTCTGACAGGCAAGGGATAATCTTTGCTATTGTGAATATGGTGGCCCGACATGACTAGTGACTCCCTGGGGCAATTTGATATTTCTTAAATAAAGAATCTTTGGAATACCTTGCTCAGGATGGGTTGCCATGGAAACAGTGGAGTCAGCGGTTACAGTCGGTTAGTAAAAGATTTCATCTATTTGTGTACCTTCCAAAACATGGCTGCTGCAGATCCTCAAAACAGCAACTCTGCCTGTAAAGCATTTGACATTGACCACTGACTGTTTCAGGAGGTCACCTTTTAAATGTTCCTCTGCAATCAACGATGCTAAAGCAATTTGGAAAAAGAATGCTGCAAAGATTGTCAAGCTGACAACAGTTTCACCATGGAGCTTGAACTAATAATGCTTGTGTTAAAAAACCAGCAAAGCATCTCTCACTCCACCGATTCCCCTGACTCTACCTTCCACCCTAGAAAATTTAGTTACAGTATTTCTCAAATTTTTATGTCACTAGAGAAAGTATATAAAAGAGGAAGGAAGAGAAGGAAGGAAGAAAGGAGAGACAGAAAGGAGAGATGAGTGTAGAATGACTTGCAAAATTTAAATGTGCAATACCAAGTTCAAGCAAAAGAAGAAATAGAGTGTGAACTCTTATGCACTGTTGATGGTAATCATTTTGGGGAAAATAATAGAATTTCTAATGGATTTAAAAGTGTACATGATCTATGACCTAGCATTCGCACTCCTTAGAGCAGAGTCTCAAGGCATCATTGCACATGAACACCAGAGCATGTGTGCTAGAGCATTCTGGGCAGCCCTGGGAATAATGGCCAAAATACTGGAGACTTTACTGAACATTCTACATGTATCTGCATTAATGATGCTCACAAACTAATGTTAAGAGAAAAAGGGAGTCATAAAAGGATAAATGCAATAAGAATGTAAAATAATAAAAATCAAGCAATCCATGGCTTAAAAGAAGCACACACACAAAAGATACAAAGAAGAAAAAGGGATTCATAACATAAAATTCAACATTGTTTATTTATGTTTGGGAAAAGGGAAGAAACATTTTTTGGGGAATAACATGGGTACTGGTAATGTTCTACTTGTTTGCATTAAAAAAATTTAATGCAATTTTAATGCATATCCTTATAAACACTCCCAAAATTACTATTAAAATAATACAAATCTAATAATAAAAACTGAAAATTATAAATTGGTGTGTAATATTTCATCATCTTAGTCACTTTATCTTTTTTTAAAATATATTTCTTAGTTATACATGAACATAATACCTTTATTTATTTTATATGGTGCTGAGGATTGAACCCAGTGCCTCATATGTGGTAGGCAAGTGCTCTGAGCCACATCCCCACTTTTATCTTTCTTAACAAAGGATGCTGTAGATAAATAGACATTGTCATTATCAGATATGATATCAACATCCGCATATAAGTCTACAGTTTATTAAGAATATTCACAACACTAAAAGGTAGACTCAATTATTTCTGAATGATGTTCAAATAATAGAAGCTCAAAGAGACATATCCAGGGAAATAGTGCTAAAAAATGAGTAAACTGAAACTCTGCTATGGTGACTCAGTGGCCCGATTGCTCACATTCCTTTATAATCTTGTGCTCTATCATGTGCCTAGGCCTTTGCACATATATTGCCTCTGCCTATGGTGCTCTATCAAATCAGAAATTCCTTCCAGTCTTTTTAGCTTTGTGAGTTCCAATTAATTTGGAATCTATGGGTTCTGATTATATTTCAATTAGTCCTACTAGGCACCATTCTTATGACTCTTGCACATTGTGAACATCTAATATTAAAAGCACTGAAGAAGAGGGCTCAATTGCTGATATTTTTCTTGGCTTATTCTGAGGACTCTAGCTTTAGTCTTCTGGCACTTAGCTATATTATTTATTGAGTCAATAGAAGCTCAATTAAACTATTCATGTTACATCTTTTATCTTTTACTTTCTTACATCATTTTTTAAAAATATAAAATATTTGAGTTATAAGTTTCTAGTTCCCAGGTAGTTGAGCTCAGAGTTGTATTTGACCCTTGAGGTAATAGCCACAGGATCTTAAAGGAAAAATAAGAAAAAACAGCTCCTTAAAAATGGGAGTTTTCTTATCTCTTCAGAATCATGTGCTAGGGAACTCTGCTGTCTTCATCCCAAAGAAAAGATGTTGGCTAACCTTAGACAAATTTCCTTCCAGCATAGTTCTCTCTGACTCAATGGCTATGACTCAGCATGCTTGACAGCCAGATCTAGCCTTGAAAACATCAGATACAATTTCCTGGAAGCTGTTGTCAAATCTATTTACAAAGCCAAAACAGAAAAGGTTTCATCCAGAATTCAATTGTGCACCTGCCTTGAGTATCTGTGGAAGTTCCTTTATCTGCAGCAAGGCTATAGAATCTACAGGGAAGATGCTGAGGTATGAAGTGTTTACCAGAGGCCATCAACTGAAGGACAGTATAATGAATTTTATTTCTTTTCTCACTCCTCACTCTTATTCCCAGCACTTGTGCACATACAAAGAATAAAAAATGCACAGGTGCATGCTCATGTGTGTGCGCACAAAAGATTGCCATTTCAACAGAGACCTGGCTAGGTGTCAGATTAGAGCCCTTTGGGGAAGAGATTACAAGAACTAGAAGAACTGGTTTTGCTTTCCACTGCTGGTGTGGAGCAAAAGGATATGAGAGTGAGAGTGAGAGTGAGAGAGATTTAGACGGATGTGTGTGCAAGGAATGTTGTGCCCCTCCAGTCCACTGGCCTTGTTATGGCAGCTGGTACTGGATTCATTCTCCTATGCAAGTGGGAGTCCCATGAGTTATTTTTTTAAGTTGTAGTTGGATACAATACCTTTATTTTATTTATTTCTTTTTATGTGGTGCTGAGGATCGAAACCAGCGCCTCTCATGTGCTAGGCAAACGCTCTATCACTGAGCCATAACCCCAGCCCTCTGTGTGACTTTTGGGTGAGTCTTTTACTAGGGAACTTGTGAAAACTTTCTGAATGGCGTTTGTGGGGCAGTAGAATTGGGGGCTTGGGAGAAGATGGCTAGGAGTTGATTTCCAAGGAAGAGAGGACATAGTCCATATCCCATATCCCTGTTGAGAGTGGCAGTCATTTCTGAATTTCTTATATGGGTCAAAGACAGGTCAGAGAAGTTCACTTGAATCTTGAGCCAGATCTCCAGTTCTCCTCAAAGTCAGGATACCCCTTCAGTAGTTGGGCAGGTGGATGGTACTAACCAGCACCCAAAGGTCATCAAGCAGTCCACAGTTGGTACCTTAGCATTCCATAGTTTGTCAACTATAGCAGTCAATAGCTGGTCACCATGGACATCTGGCTGAAAAACAGGTGAGGCTGAGAGAATGTGAATGCCCCAACCCCCTGAGCTTCCCTCCAACCTCCCCCAACTTCTATCTCTGTCACTTCATTGTGTCAGACTCTGTCATGCCCTCCACTGGGAGTAAGGCATTTTTGACTCCTGTAAAACTAAAAGTGAGACCAAGAGGAAGGGGATGAGTAAATAAACAAGAAAGAGAAAGATTGGAAAGAAGTATTAAATGATAATTCTTGGAGCCAGGCTGAATTATATATTCTCAAAAAGGTGTGTTTTCAATAATCAGATAGGAAAGGAGGTTCCTAAATTGACTTGTAGCAGAACTCATTTTGGGGCAGCCATCTGACTACGATCGGTTGGACAATCAACTCTATCAGTTATGTGTGTTTCTTCTGACAGTGAAGTATTGCCTGCCATTGTTTAGTAACACAAACATTGAGTAAAAACATTCACCTAATTTTCTGGCCAAAATTTGTTTTTGTTTAGTTACAGTTTCTCCAAACTTAAAATGAAAAGAGATAAGCTTTCAGTTGGTCCTGAATTGTAAGTAGTATAGTCAGGGTAACTATATGTTGTGTTGTAGTAACAGTCTCTGAAATCTCAGTGGCTTGCTTAATACAACAAAAGATTATCTCACTCAGGCAGTCTGATATAGATGGATCAGCCCTTTCATCCTGTAGCAAGACCTTCTAGAACTTTGCTACTCAGTAGAGTAGCCACTAACCATATGCAGCTATTGAAGACTTGAACAGTTTCTTGTCTGAATTCAAAATGTGCTGTCTGTATCAAATACACACTGGATTTAGCAGACTTAGTAATGCAAAAATAAATGTAAAATGTCTCAATAATTATTTTTATATTGATTGTATGTTGAAAGGATAATGTTTTGTATCTACTGGATGAAATAAATTATACTATTAATTTTATCTATTTTAATGAGGCTACAAGATAATGCATAATTACAGATGAGACGTATCATATTTCTACTGCAACAACAGCACTGATCTAGGAGCATGTGTCCTGTAAGAGGGGAGTGGTACACCTGCTCTTACCTGCCTAAGCCCATGAACACATCAATCCTATTTCATGCCTGAGAGTGGTCAAGTGGCTCACACCTAACTTCAAGGGAGTCTGGGAAGTAGATTTTTGAGTTCTGCTCAATCATGTTCTCTGTTTCACAGTTTCTTCTCACTCTCTTGCATGCATTCTTTCTTATTCCCACTTGCCTTCCCCTCCACCCCTACATTTCATTCCCTAGTCTTTCCCTGGTTATCTTCATATGCCTATGAACTTCCCTTTGCCTTACTTCCATTTCTGTTTTCTATTACTAAATGTGTAACTTTGTTATTTTTAAAAATGTACAATAACAAATTAAATCTTTAGATGAATTATTAGGGAACCAATGAAGTGAAATGATCAACAAGTTGATATTTGATATTCTTTGGGGGGAATATCTCACTAAGTTCGGTTGTAAGCAAAAATCAGTAATGTGAGAAGAGATATTTTTGGTCTCTACCCTCTACCTCCTGTTCTCTACATTTTTTTGGTAGCGGGGATTGAACTCAGGGGCACTTGACCACTGAGACACATCCTGAGCCCTATTTTGTATTTTATTTAGAGACAGGGTCTCACTGAATTGTTTAGCACCTCACTCTTGCTGAGGCTGCCTTTGAACTTGCAATCCTCCTACCTCAGCCTCCTGAGCCGTTGGGATTATAGGAGTAAGGATCTCTCCCCTTCTCATCTTTCAATCCATTAAAAAAAGGAATGTGCTTCTTCTCTCATATAAACAATAGAAAAAATGTCTATTTTCCACCATTGTGATCCAACTTAAACAGAATCTCCTATTCTGCACTTTCTTCCATTGCTGTAATCGTAAGTGAAGTCTTTGCCTTTTGAAGTGCCAACTGAACATGGATGGCCTAATCCTTCTTCTGTGACCTGCAGCTGCTCAAAGTCCTCTCCACTCCTGAAAATTCCTGATCCTGACTGACTTTGTGATTCTTTGGCTTTAATTGTCCACTCAGATACCTCAAATCCTAAGTCAATTTTCAAAATTACAAATTTAGAAGTTTTAGATCTGGAGAAGTCACAATGTGATGATCATATTAACCTCTAGCTTGGTATCTCCACACAGAAACTGAGAAACAAGGGGCCTCCTATTTCCCCAAAATCATTCTGTCAATACTTGTGACTGCCCCTCTGAGACCAGGCTTCTGGAAAGAACTTCAATTCATCCTTCTCTTCTGCTAGAGCATCATGTAGAGAGAGCTATCACAGGAAATAACATTTACTACATCTTTGGATATCTTATTCTCTGTCTGGTACAACATCCTTTATGGTTTAAGAAGTACATGCTGAACTGGGATAGTTAGCTTTTTGTATTTAACCAATTTGATATCATGGGCAACTGTTCAAAACAACCAACTTTAAGATTTCTCATATGGTTATTAGGTTTCACATGAGATGAAAATGAGTAAAAATTGCTGAATAATTAAAATAATTAAAGGGATTTTATAACTAAATGGGGCAAGCAATAGTCCTGAGTAATATCATTCTGCCATCTGTATGTTCTAGAAATTCCAGAGTTAGAATGAGAGGTTAGCAGAGGTTTTTATAATAAGCTTTATTTTGACACACTCTATTTTCTCCTTTTAAAAACTCAAAGTTGTAAATCCTGTATGTCTCACTTAACAAGAAGTACTCATTTTTTTTTTTTTTTTTTTTTTTTAGTAAGAAACTTGAAAGGGAGAAGTGATTCAGAAAAGGAAGCAAGGAAAGCCCTGGGTACCACATAGAAATCAGATTACAGATTGATTTGGCCTATTAAAAATATGAGGAGCCATAGTTCCTGTTCTAGCATAGCTCCAGGGGTTTCTCTGCAACATTATTCCTCAATGTTATAGTGTGTAAGCTCCCATTACAGAGCTACAGGCCTTATCGACTCATTGCTGGGCTCAGTCAGGTGTGGAATGGGTTAGGAATTTCTATCATATCTCATTAGGTTGCTGTTCTGCTCCATTATCTGATGGCTTAGCTCACTGTGCTGTGTATAATGCTGTTCTGCAGTACCAGAAGAGACAGCTTAATCCCAGACATCTTCAAAAAAATTATCAAGAGAATATTCTAGAAATTACAACATATACACAAACAAGTCTCAACTGCTACACACTAATCTTCCATGCTAAGGTGCAGTTACAGTTTTCAAGTTAAAGTGCCAAGAGAGTGGTAAGGGAACTCAAAGTCAGAGTATTTTCAAGTTCAGTTGTCAGAGACCAACGTGAAGATTTCATTTCACCTGTAAGCTCAGGAGGAGACCCTTTGTTCTTGGTTGGTGTTGGCAGCAACCTGTCACCAGACCTCTGTGTGGCTGAGTTATTGCGCCAGGGCACATTGAGGCATCCAGGGCCTTCATGTTCCTGACTCATCTTCTTAGGCCATTTTCCTGGCACCAGGTTTACCATTCTCTCATGGTAATTATACCCCTGAATCTCTCTGCCTTTCAATGCAGAGTCTTAAAATGCATTGGAATTCCTGGGAACTGTGAAAATCCAGGGAAATGCTGCCCACAATCTCATTTTGGATGTGGGGAAATAGAACATAATTTGAAATTGATTTTTTTTAACATTAAAAACAATCAGACTTATGGGGAAAAATAGCAACTTGTTTTATAGATACTGGATATTATGGTAGCTAAGTTTTAAATTCATTTTAGTATATCTAAACTTGTAATATTTGTTTCATGACTCTCCCCACTGTGGGAAAGGACTTAGTCTCTCTTGACTGCCAAGCCATCCCTAGACTTAGTGGGGATAATATATAATAGAATCTCCATAAATTATTAGTCATAAGAATGGACAAGCCCCTTGTTCTTCCTAACCATAGTGATTTGGTGACAGTGAATATTTTAGCTTATTTTCTCATCTTTCTGCTCTGTCTTCTAAGTGCTTTTTGAGTCTATTACTACTTTTGCTTCTCCACATCTGGGGCTTGGGTGTGCCTGGGTGCAGTCTTGGGCTATGGGGTGAGGTCCATAAGGAAGTGGCACACTCATCTCTCAGAGAGCCTCTTTAGACACTTAAATAATTATGACATCAGAGGAAGCCATGGATTATACATGAAAAATCAGTAGACTGGAAGCCAAAGGTGCCTTACTTTGGTATCTGAAGTATCTTAGGATGAGAGTTAACTTCTTTGAACTTCAGTTTCCTTGTTGAAAAAAAAAAAACAGTGAGATAAAAATGCCTATTTTATTTGTGTGTTTTTGAAGCTGGAATGTGAAAACAACCACGACTATGCCTGGTATATAGAACAAATTCAATTCATGTTGAAACTGATCTTCAGACAAACAATTGGCTGTCAGCTACAGTTCAGATGCATTAGATAACAAGGATTCTCCAGACCTGACCTCAGGCAGAGAGCTTTGGAGTCTGCCAGTTGGGCCACCTCTTCAGTAGCTCACTCATACACAATTCAAGTGCTCTTTGATAGTGTCTCTGAGTGGGACTATTGAAGCTGCTTGTCTCATTGAAAACACTCATGTCATCCTGAAGAAGTTCTGTGAGAAAGCACGAAATGTGAAATAAATCACGTGCAATATGTGGGTGCCTAGGAATTCTGCAATCTTAGGCTGGGAAAAGATCTTGGGATCCCTAGACTTTCTGCTAAAATTACTTTATTACTAGAAATCTTACAATAATAATCTCCCATGATTTTTTAGGTTATGTTACGTGAAATTTGTCAAGGAGAATAGGGAACCTGTGCTCTGCATGCTTCCCCGGGGGTGACCAAAAAGTGAGCCACAAGCAGAAGCCAAAGGATATGGGGATCATGGTAGAAATCATAAGAAAGTAGCTATGCTGTTAAAAAAATTTTTTTAAGTGTCTTTGGGCTGTGGTATTATACTTTACACAATTACAAAGTATCAGATAAGAAAAATTCTGGAATTCTCTAATCTGACCACATTCTTCCATCCCTAAGAATTAGTATTTACATTTTGAAATACTTAGGTATCTAAAAAATAATAAAAGGACAGTGTTAGGTAGTCTCACATGATGCATTTTAAGTAAATTAGTCTTATTTTAATTATGTATAGTAACATCGCTCAAAAAATTTGTTCCTTTCACTAGGATTCAAGTAGCTCTAAAAGGATTTTCTTGTTCACGAACCATTCCCCTAGACCCTTGCATTTTCTGGTGATTTCCAGTGATTGATGGGATGTACGCTCCACCATCATTTTCAATACATACCTGGTTGCTTTAGCTCTCCTGATGCAATGCCTTCATGTTAAGCCCTTGTTAATTGCTTTATTTTTCTTCACTGTTCTTCCTACTAAGTGTCATTTGGCCTTCATTAAGGAGGTTGAAAACCTGCCTACCATCTTCTTCTGCTGCATCTGGCCTCATGGCTATTTTTTGAATAATAGTAATTAGCATCTGTGCAGCATGATTTTTATTCACAGTTTTGAGACATTAATTAGTGTTATAACATCCTAAAGAGGTAAGTAATTATAATTCTCACACTTCTACAGAGGAAGAAACTGAGACACAGCTGGGTTAAGTCTCGTGTCTAAACTCGTGCACAAGAAGGCAGAGAGTGGACAGGAGGATCTGGGGTGCATACTGCCGTGCTCTGTCAGCCACCAGCACATCAGCCTGCTGATGTGTTTGCAGAACCACGCTCCAGGGCCTCCTGCAAGCAGGAAACCCTTGTTTTGGTTCTGTCCTTGGTGATGAAGAGTAGAATCCAGTAAAGTGGGAAAATGTTCTGAGAAGTCAGACAGATTGGAAAATGAGCATGGTTTTTCCCATGGACATTTCTAGAAGAAAAAAGAAGTCCCCTTGAGAAAATGACTTGAAGCACATAGGGTGCTAGTCAGCTATGAATCTTCCTCTTACCATTGTTGGTAAACATTATTCCATGACCTTATCCTTAAACCCTCATATAAGCTAAGATAGGAAAAATTAATGGCAACTAAACATTTCTACATCATGCTTCAAACTGAAATAGACTACAACACAGTGTTAAAAATTGCATGTTTAAAAATTTTTCACCTTTTAATTTATGATTTAATAGCTTTCCATATGATTCATAAGATTTGGGCACTAAACCATTAATAACAACAGGTAGTCAGGCATGGTGGTGCATGCCTATAATCCCCGTGACTCGTGATGCTGAGGTAGGAGGTTTGCAAGTTTGAGGCCAGCCCTGTGTAACTTAGCAAGACCCTGTCTCAAAATAAAAATTAAAAGAGTTGTGGATGTGGCTCAGTGGCTAAATGCCCCTGGGTTCAATCCTCAGTACTAAAACAACAACAACAAAATAATTGGTATCTTTTTAACCAGGCTTTATTTTGAAGTTAATGTTTAGTGTTTCTTTTTTTCTTATTTTTTTTTTTTTTTTTAGTTGTTGATAGGCCTTTATTTTATTTATTTATATGCGGTGCTGAGAAAAAGTTTATTTGGGAGCTTCTGATTTTAGAGGTCTCAATCAATAGACAGCCAACTTCATTTCTTGGGGTGCAGGTACTGCAGAACATCATGGCGGAAGTGTGGGAACATGGCATCAGGAAGCAGAGAGAGAGACTCCACTTGCCAGGGACAAAATACATACCCCAAAGGCATGCCTCTGATGCCACACCTCTTCCAACCACACCCTGCCCACCTTCAGTTACCATTAACTTAATCACATCAGGGGATTAATCCAATGATTGGGTTAAGGCTCTCATAATCCAACCATTTCACTTCTAAACTCCCTTGCATTGTCTCAGTCATGAGCTTTAGGTGGATACCTAATATCTAAACCATAACAGGGGCTGCCATTTTATGTGTGCATGGCTTGTATACATTGTGAGTTGTGTTTTGGTCAACAACAGATACCTGTGTGATGGTGGTCCTGTAAGATTATACTCCCCCTTAGTGATGTAATAGCCATCTTAGTTTGTGCGCTCTCTAATGTTCATAAAAAGATGAAATCACCCAACAACACATCTTAGAATGCACTCTGTCATTACTCCACTTGTTCACCGACCAGAGGCAATTTCTGAAAACGATTCCTTTTTTTGGTTGTAGGTTCATGATTGGGGAATTTATTTTTAACATTTTACTTTAGAAGACAAAATGTAAATTATATATTAATCTTCTTGTAAAGAAGATTGTTTATTTTGAACAAAAACGGAAAGGTCTTTTAGAAATGTGTAAGGTAATTTATTGGCTTCTCTAGTTGCTATTACAGAGCCATGAAGTTAGGAGTAATTGAACGCCCTCTCCTAAACACTCTACCTTTTCTTTTCTCTCTGAAGTGAGGACTCTCATGCTGCGGCTAACTAGCTTTCTCTGTAGATCCATTGGGCAATTGGTCTTAATCTGGGTCTCATTTGGGAGAAAAGAAAATAGATTCTGTAAATTTTATTTAACTCTAGACTCCAGGTTAAGAGGCAGGCAATATTGTCACTTTAGATGAGAATATCTCCAGATAAAATATTGAATCATGCAATTTCAACATTTCTACTTAGTCCATTTGGCCATGAGTCAATTCCATGAGCTGGGTTATGCACCACCATATACTTACTACCTTGTCCCCAAATGAAATATAGGTATGTCCTGAGAAGTGAAAATGTGGCACATTTTGTGAAGGCACTAGTGAAGCAAAGTCATCAATTATATTTAAAGGTCCTGAGTGCTGTTAATTCTATCTGTAAAATAAGAGTTGAAACAGCTACATCTCTTTATATTCAGGCTATGGCTTAACCAGGTTCTTCCTTCCCTTTAATTTTTTCTTCTTGTTGTTCAATGAATTGAGCCAGTGCCTATTTACAGAGAAAGTCTTTAGAAGATGTCATTCACTCCTCTATGTAAACTCCTTCAGTGCTTCCTGGGCCCCTAAAATAGTTTAAAATTTAATAACATGGAGTACAAGCTTTTTACCAATTGGTGAATATCTTCTACAATTTTCTACTGAGACCCTGGTGCTCAATCAGGTCTATGGCACTAGTATAACTTTATTTAGCTAAGTAATGCATTTCACATGTAATCACCTTAGTACATCACAATGCTCTCATAGGAGTATCCCTCTCTCCACTGAGTGAAATTCTGTTCTTCAAAATGCTCAGAGTTGTTTAAAGAACACATTCCCTCCCATTCTCCAAAAATAGCAGTTAGTTGTTTCTATGATTCCAATATATCTCTCTCCAACCACAATACATTATACTGAAATCACATTAAGGGCAGAAACTATTTCTTTTATTCTTCACCTGAAAGGCATATAATTGGTGTTCAATAATTGATTTTTGCATGAGCATTTCATCTGTCCTGTGTAGTCCTCCTTCTGTAAACAATAGTGTTAAAATATTTCCTTAATGTCCTGTGTCACTAGATATTGTAACTGAGTCTCAGCTGTCTCATGTAAAAAATTTTTTAAAAAGCTGTGAATTATAATTATTCACTTTGCATGGGTATTATGTAGATTAATAAGTACATTCATAGTGTTCTAAAAATGTAGGACATGTTGTTCAGGTGTTAAGTTCTATTGTCTAAGTTCAGCAGTGAGGATTTCCAAATGTCAGGAGGAATGTTTGAGAACCTGATGCCATAGAACTCTATAAAGAGATGCGAGCTAGGTATGAAATTTCCTTTTAAGTAAATTTGATTCGAACTCCACATTGCTCTACAGACATATGTGAATGTATTTATAGGCACATATATGTAGAATGTTACATATGTATATGTGGATTTGTCACTTGTGCATATGTTTATAAAGTATATATGTACAAAATCATGTGGACATATATCCAAATATTTTACACACATGTATACATACACAGACACTAAATATATGTATATACTTACATAAACATATGTAGACATACATAAAAAGAAAGAGAGAAAAAGAAAAGGGAAGTTAATTATTTATGGTAATGCTTCTGAGGTTAATGAAGGGTTTGAGACACACTTTCAGTTTATGAGCACTGAAATTTTGTGCCCTGTCCTTTGAAGCCATGATATATATCTTCATGGCTTCAGAATCAACTATACAAATCAATACTTTTTTTTTTTTTTTTCTTGCGGTGCTTGGGATTGAACCCAGGGCCTTGTGCATGCCAGGCAAGATCTCTACCAGCTGAGCTATATCTCCAGCCCCCTATACCAATCAATTCTTCATTGGTTCTTGAAAAATTCAATATTTATCAACTGTGAAATATCGGTAATACAGACGCAGTTATGTATATATCTATGTACATTTTATATATTTACATTTCTGTAAGTCTTTATAACTTATAAAATTTTCTCAAATATATTCAAGGTGAAGCCTTGTTTTCTGACATAATTGGTTAATCAAAACAATTATAATGAAGATATTTTTATTTAGAAAGCATAAGAGTGACACATACTGAAATATATTTTTACTTAAATACTTATAAATCAATCATTAACTGTTTAATGTTTGGATATTGTGCCAAGGTCTTTTCTTTTATTCTGGATTCCCTGCTTTGAATTTTATCCTCTTGCTAAAAATCTAAAATTCACTGTACTTACTTTCTAGTTTCAGTTTACTTAAAGTAGAGCAAGAATTTAAAGATAGTTATGAAGTCAGTAGAGCACACATTTCTTTTATGTATTTTTTTCCTCAACTTTTTAGTTTCTTTGATATATCCAATTCAATAAAGTGTTTAATAGATTCACATTTATGGAGTCTTTCCAAAGCATTCAATGAGTTTTCATAGAAGCAACTCTATTTTTACATACATATTTCCATCAAATTATATAATGATTAATTCAAAATGTTAAATACCAAGATCCAGCCACACAAAGTATTGATCAGTGTGTACCTGGTAATCATGCATATGCTTGGGAGGGGGGTGGGGAAGCCTACCATTTATAGGCATTGATTGTTATGTTCTGCAGAAAAACAAGAAGATTCCTGCAAACTCTGCAGTTTCTTTCATAAGACATGAAAATGAACTATTAGATAAGACTAACATCTTTTTGTTATCAAAATAAATAATTGGTTGTCAGGGGCCTCCCTGGACAGGAGCTATGCACACACCTTGAAGTCCTGAGTAAAGAGGTACTGGACTGGTATTGCACCCTGCAAAGCAAGTGGACTTTACCTCGTTCAGATGAGAAAGGTGCAGCTCTGGGAATGGGCGTCGCCCCATGGGGTTGAATTACACCCACCTGTTTGTTGTAAGCCTACCCTTTTGTCCTTTTTTGGATAGGATGTTCCATGGATTAGCTCCCCCCATTAATAAAAACTAGGTTTGAGGCATGCTTCCTCCTCTTTCTTGCTTGCCTTGCCTCCTTTGTGGGAGCTGGGTCAGAGGGGCCATCACAGAACCCAAAGAAAAAGATATTTCTCTGTCTGTGTGTCATTATTTTGTGCCAGCCCAGTTCACCTGTAGTGACCCTGACTGATTTAGTGGTGTGTCACAACAATTGGTCAGCATCTTTTACACAGAAGATAGTGGATATGTTGCAATTCAAGTTCTTACTCCTTGAGTTCTTGTCCAGAGTTTTTAATTCCTTGATTGTGTTTTTTAAACTACTTACTACTGCCAAACACTGTGCATTACTTATGGTTCCATTACAGTAAGCCTCTTCTCATTTGCCATTCAAATTAATTCAATATTCGCATTATTCTCACAGCTCTTGGGGCCCAAGCCATGGATAACCCCAAGACTCTCTCTCTCCTTTTCGGTGGTTCATAGATTCAGAAGTCTAACAAGCTATGCAGTGGGGTGGATAAGCATGGGATGAGTGGAACTGAATACGTAGACATAAATGTGGGGATGCTAACTGGTGTGTGTATGAATATGGGCAAGAGAGGTCCAAACTGATGAGCACCTGAAAGAGCACAGAGCAGTTTGACCTTTTGTCATTTGCCTGAGCAGTGAAAGCCACCTCCGGCCATTTCACTTTCTTTCAACCTCCAGTTTGACAAACAATACTCTTACAACATTGAGAAAACCTAGAAGCCCTTCCATATAGGAACATAGTTTGCTCAATGATGGCTTTTTGGTCCATAATTCGTATTATACTTCCCATTATTGTATGTTATTTTATCACCAGCCATATCATTTAAAAATAAATTAATTTAAAAGAGCGATGTGTAAATTTTCATTATCTTTGTGATGTAGAAAGGAATAAAGGAATATAAAATAGTGATGTGTCTTGACCTGGTTTTCAAACAAACAAAATGGGTGGTTTTAGACGTGTTAGACTGCTCATGGCTGCACTTGTTAGACGACTATGCCCTGTGACAGGAGGATCAACAGTCTCCTCTGACAAATGCTTATAATGCTACACAGCATGAACTCTTTTCTTCTTAAAACATTTGGGCTGGTCTTTAGCTGTTTTTTTTTTTTTTTTTTTTTTTTGGTACTGGGGACTCAACCCAGGGGTGCTTTACCACTGAACCACACTGCCATCCTTTTTTATTTAGAGACAGGGTCTCACTATTTTGCTTAGGGCCTGGTGCTGAGGCTGGCCTCCAATTTATGATCCTCCTGCCTCAGCCTTCCAAGCCCCTGGGATCACAAGTGTGCACCACCACAACTGGCTGGTCTATAGATTTTGATTACTTTGTAATTGCTTTGTCTTTGCAATGAGCTAAGATAGATGATGTTTCACTTAAAAGACAAAACATACATAACATTGTAGTGGGTGCAAGGACTCTATAGAGTGATAAGGTGAAGCTAGACAAATTGCAAAAATGTGTGTTTTACATTTGGATCATTGTTCTGATACAAGAAATGTCCCAGCCACCTCAGTGCAAGAAACCTGTTCTAGCCATGGTTTGTGGCCAAAGTAAAGCCAAATCTGGGCAGCTTGAGTCTGTGATGACATTGTCAACAGGACTTCCAGCTGCAGTCCTAGGGGATATCTCATTCCTGTGCTGTGAGTCAAATTGCTGAGCTGAGTTGCCTCAGTTGGCAGGTATCTGAGGTGAGGCTTCCTGAGAAGAGTCCCATCAGATAAGGAGAAATCTAACTACCTGGTGATTCCAGGTCCCTCTGAGAAGGAACAGAGAGTACTGCAGCTCTCTAAAATTAAAACCACTTTTTAGGATTGACATGTAAAAATCACCTGAAGCTTTGAAATTTGGTCTAGTCAACAAAAAGAAAAACCCTTCACTATTAAAATGCTTGCAATGCAGTTTCAAATACATGGCTGATCTCATCTTGATGAATGATTTTTCTATGACACATTGAGGTTCTTCTTTCTCATAGACATTCAAGATCCAGGGGTTATGTGAAGCTTTCTTAAATATTTAAAGGTGCAGACCACTGATGGAACATACACTCTGCAAAAGAAAGAAGATCATGTTTGGATTTTACTGTCTTGCTTTTCCTGCCGTCCTTTTTTTTTTTTTTTTTTTTTTTTTTTTCTTTTTGCACTTTGGTCTTTGTACCTAACAAATCATTGATTATGTGGAAAGAATACTGATTTGATGTTAGAAGAGCCAAATTTGGATCTTGCCACTCAAATCACAATTAGATTTATCCTCACAGAAAATATGTGGCAAAATTTACAAATACCATGTAGTCAGCTAAATATTGTTATAAGTGATTTCATGCATTAACCAATTGACTAATTAATCATTGAAATCACTCACAGAATAGGTGCTAATATCACCATTTTACAGATTGGGAAGTTGAGGTACAGCATGGAAGAATAACTTGCCCAAGTTCACAGTTAGAGCTGGGATATGGATTCAGAGATACTAGAGCACATGACTCTCAGCTCAATGTTCTTTGAGTTAAATGAAAGAAAACTTATATTAAAATCCTTGCTGGAGATGTAGCTCAGTGGTAAAATGCATGCTTAACCTACACAAACACATGGGTTCAGTCCCTAGTACCACACACACACACACACACACACCCTAGGACAAAAATGAATAAGAAGGTAAAACAAAATAGGGAGCATGCTGTGAATGTCTGGCAGAGCCTAAAAGGCCTACCTCATGTCCACTCAAACTTCCTTCCTTAATAACTTTCATTCCTCAGCCTCCAGGATGTAAGCCATCTGCTAAGACTGGGAACCCAGGAGGTAGAACACTGGGTCCTCAGTAACTGGGTCCTCCACCTTTACCATAGTGGCCTTATCTCAACTTTGTTTTTTTCAATGCAGAGAAATGAACTGCTACCTTATTAAAGTTTGTTTGTTTGTTTGGATACCAGGAATTGAGCTCAGGGGCATTCAAACACTGAGCCACATCCCCAGCCCTTTTTTTGTATTTTATTAGAGACAGGGTCTCACTGAGTTGCTTAGTGCTTCACTTTTGCTGAGACTGGCTCTCAATCCTCCTGCCTCAGCCTCCCGAGCTGCTGGGATTACAGACATGTGCCACCATGTCCCGCTTAAAGTTAGTTACTAATAGTCTGCTACCAGTAACTGAAGTTAATCATTAAGAATTCAGTTATTTAAAAAAAATTAGATAAAAAAATTTAGATCAAAGGACATAGATTTTTCAGTGTATTCTTAATGTTAAAC
Source organism: Tamias sibiricus (assembly GCA_025594165.1). Classification (NCBI taxonomy): domain Eukaryota; kingdom Metazoa; phylum Chordata; class Mammalia; order Rodentia; family Sciuridae; genus Tamias; species Tamias sibiricus. The sequence continues at coordinate 85,390,088 of CM046660.1, forward strand.
ACTGTGATGAAGGTATAGGCAGAGCCCATAAGAAATAATTACATATGATCTTTCTACTCAAATGTTTATGCTTTCCTGGTGGAGATGAAATAAATACATTAATCAGCATTGGATTATATATAATCTTTCTACTCAAATGTTTATGCTTTCCTGGTGGAGATGAAATAAATACATTAATCAGCATTGGATTGCTCGATATTATTTTGTAGATTCAGTAGCATTTCAAAATTTAGAGATGACAATGACTCAGGATGGCACCAATAGTTAGAGTAGACTTCCTACAGATGGTGGGACTCGGACCCACCCACCCAGTTTTGGGGAATGAGAAATGTTTAAGCGAGCAAGACAAGAAGACAGGTGGACCACTGTAGAAAAGGTCAGAGATAATAGTACAGTCATAGGGATATTTTTATGGGGTATGAAGAGAGTGGTGAGATTAGAACAGCGTGATAAACAAAATAATATATACATAAAATCTTAGACTGTGCCTGGAACATGATGTTTTCCACATTTGGCTTAGAATATTTCAATAGCCATTCAATTTGTATCCTTGAGTGTCAACTTTACCATCTAAGCTATTTTATATATTGCTTCCAAAGTAAGATTCTGTAAATTGTAAATCACTTCAAATTTCTCCCATGATCAGAATTATTCATTATATTTTTGTTGCATACTGGAAATAGTCTGAGCTCATAGTCTTGATTTTGTGAGTTATCTCTCTTTATCTCTGCAAATCTCTCCTCCCCCTACTTCTTCTATTAGAAAAATGAACTATATTAAAATATGCAATGAATGTTTCAAAAGCGTGTGGCTTAGAACATGCTATGACATTACTCTGGAATGTCATTGTCCTCATATCAACCAAGTAAACACCTTTGTCTTTCAATACCTAGTTCAGATAAAGCCACTTTACTCCAACTCAGTAAAGTTAACCTACCCTTTGTGTGTGTCTCTGTGAGTGTGTGTATGTGTGTTTGGTATGTGCCGTTAGTAGAAAAATATATTAAACATAAAAATGTTTGAGAGTACTTTAATAAATTGATACAGCAGGATATAAATAAAGCAATGAGAAACTATTCAAAAGATAAATAAGAAATTAGAATACAAATAAGATACAGCCAAATGCAGGAATATATTACCTTATTTTAAATATGCATTACAATGGCTAAAGTTGGATGAAATTAGCAAGAGAGGGAAAGATTTTTGAGATTCAAATATTATGAGATGCATTTCTATTTTTATTTAATTTTCTAAAGTTCGAAAGTTCTACATATTTATTACTGAACCAACCAAAACCAGTACTATAGCACTTCATAGCTAAAGAAGATTTGATCCCAATTAAATATGCCCAACTGTCCAGACAATGGTGACATTTTCAGCTTGACATGATAAGATGACTTGATACAACATAAACATGTGAGCCATCTCATGTGTAATTCCTTATAGACCCATCCTGGTTCCCCTCTAATGCCTCTTCTTGGAGTTGTACCTGATTTTGTTACCAATTTTCATTCAAATCCAGTGGAGAATGGGACAATTTTGCTTTTGTTTCTTGGCCAGGAATCACTTGATCCTTAAAGTTTTGTGAGAAGACATGGTAAGCAGTGGGATCAAGCGCACACACCAAAATGGCAAAAATAGACAAAGTCATGAGATACATTTTTAAAGAGTCCAATGCTCCAGAACTCTGTATAACACTTCATTGTTTTGAAATCTCCCTGGGTTCTTCATAAATAAGGTATGGAATGATACAGCAATGAATGTTTTCAATTGCATTCAGGATTAATATTCAGCCCATATGCATTAGTACCGGCATCCTGGATATTAAATATTGAAATGTTTCTCTCTGAATGGGCATCGGCTGCTGCCCTGAGTGCATTCTCTCCATCTCTTTATGCTGTGGACCATTATCAGAATTTTCTGCTCATCTTCACCATCCAGTAGCCAGGACTGAAACCTGGCACAGCAAGGGTCAGGAAAGCTTAAAGATCTGCTCCAACACTTTGGGGGATGTCCTTCTTGATTGGCCGGTGTCCATGTCTTCCTGGTTGTTAAATGTTTCCTATTATTCCTAGCTTAACATGATATACCTCTTGAGACTTGGATATTCCATTTCCTACTTTACATACCCACTTGGATTTCTCAAAGCTATGTCAAATGTAACAGGCCATAAGTGAAGCTGTTTTTAAAAGTTGAATAGGTAGTGAAATAACGTGTTCTTCTTAATAAGTTCCACAACCCAACCTGATGGGCTGTTACCAATGTACAATTTGTTAAAAGCAAATTTAGGAGGACCAAAGGATTTGTACTTCTGGATGAACAGAATCACTTTTCATTATTCTGGCAATGCTCCAAATAAAATTATCAGTCAAAATTTTAAAAAGAATCACATATCTGCTGGTGTTGAAAATTTTCCAGGTCAGAGAGGAAGACTGAAATTGTCTGTGAAACTGGAGAAGCCAATCTGAACGTTTTTTCTGGTCAGTTGGCCACTCCCTCTCAGTCCTGAAGTGGCAGAGGATTTTCGCTCAGAAAATACTTCAGGGTCCATGCCAAGTATGAAAACAATGGACACTGGAGTCCATTTATAGTAGAACCATGGCCAAGTTATACCACCATGGGAACTTGGTAAAGCAGGTACAACTAAATCTCTAGATTATCATATTTTCTGAATTTTAAATATACTTTATTGATACATAGTTAAAACACAATAAAATGAACTCATTTTAAGAGTCGTTCAGGAGGTTTTGACAAACCAATCACCCATGGAGTTTTATCTCTGATCAAGGTATAATATATATTCATAACCTCCAGAAATTTACTTTATGCCTTTCCCCACCCCAATACCACAAGCTCCAGGCAACCACTTCTGTACTTTGTGTCATGAGAGAATTAATTTTACTTATTCTAAAATATCATATTAATGGTATTGATCAATAATTACCTTTTTGTTATTGTCTCATTCACTTAGCATAATTTATAACCTTGATTCATGTTAGAGTCATTTTTCATTGATAAACAGTATTCTATTATATAAATACAGTGATATATTTATTCATTCAACTGTTAATGATTATTAGTGTTGATTCTTGTTGTAAAAAAAATACCCTGAAGAGCAATGCTACAACCTATTGATAAACATACTTTATATTTATTTTTGGATTTCATTTTAACTTTTGTTTAGAAATAATTTTAGGCTTAGAGAAAAATTACAACAGTACAGAGTATCCATTTTCTCTTCAACCTGCCTCCTCTTGGGTTAACTTCTTATATAACCATGATATAAAGATCAAAACTAAGGATTTAATATGCATGTGATTCTACTAACTGAACTAGAGAGTTTATTCAAATTCCCCATTTTTCCCATTAATGTCTTTTTTTCTGTTTCAGGACTCAGTTTAGGGTACCACTCTGCATTTAGTTGTTATACGTCTCCTTAGTCTCCTCCAATCCACGACACTTCCTCAGTCTTTCCTTCTGTTTTATGACCTTGATACATTGAAGAACAGTGGTTAAGTATTTTGTGGAATAGATATTCTATCTAATGTTTTATCTAATGTTTTAAAATTATTAAATTGAGCATATGAATTCTGGGGAAGAACACATAGAGGCAAGGTGCACTTTTAGTGCATTAGATCGGAGTTAAGTGATATATATGAATATATCTTATGAATAGTGATATTAATCTTGGTCATTTTGTTAAGGGATGCCTGCCAGGTTCCTCCACAATAAGGTCGCTACTTTTACCTTTCTAAACTCTAGTCACTAGCAAGGTCACCCTAAATCCAGCCCACTTTCAAGAGAAGTGAAATTAAACTCCACTTCCTGGTGGGAAGAATCTAAACCAACCTGTAGTCATATGTTAAAAACCTCACAGTAATTAAGATATATTATGAGTCCATGCAAATATTTTGTTTCTCTGCCAATCTTTGTCCATGAATTTTAGCATTCATTAGTGAATCCTCCTTGCAGCAGTTATGACTGTGAACTACTAATGGTGGTTTATAAGTTTCCTTTATTCCTTCTACAGATATGAATTACAATTCTATAAGCAAGAGTGGCTTTAATTTATTATTTGTTTATTTTCATTTTAAAATTTATTCATTCACTCATTTATTCATATCCTTATGAACTCATGGGCATTTATTTTATTCTTTGGGCTATAACCTAATATGATTGTCATTTTCTAGATTAGTTGGATCTCTTTAGTTTGCTCTTATGTCCTTCTGACAGTCTTCTATTTTTTAAAGCACAAAACATTAATATAAGATGTTCTATGATCATCTTTATTTTTCCAGCCCCAAACCTAGAATCTTCCATTTCTTCAAAGCCTTAACTCCTTTTACTGGAGGACATTTAGAAACCAATATCTGGACAGTAGGTAGACTCTTGCTACTGCTATGACATTGCACTAGACTCTCTCGATAGATAGAGCTAAGAAATGCGTGAAAGTATGATAGCCTTTGTATATCCATGCATCTGTAGTTATTTATGTATCTGTCTTATATATATATATATATATATGTATATATATATATATATCTTAAAATACAATATTTATCTTAATACACAAATATATCAAGATAAATAAAATATATAATATACATTTATTAACTTGTATATGAAAATAATATTTCCAACTTCAGTCTACTACCACTGGATTCATTCTGACATTTCCCTTTTTTAACTACATTGCTGAATTTCTCACTGTTCTCTGACAGTGAGAAACCAGACCCTCAGGATTTAAAATATATTTACTTATTTGTTCAATCCTTATGCATAGGCAAAATAGTTTCAGAATTGCTAGCATATACCCCTGTGAGAAACAAATTTACCAATTTGAGCCCAGTGCTTTGTATTCTTTTTCCCCTTTAGCTTGTGAGTATCTGGTCACAACATTATACTCCCAAGTCACTTTGGTATATTCTTTCTTTCTTAGCACCACAGTGTTAACCACAACTCCACTACTTGCTCACTCTGTGGCATGGGAAAATTATAATTACAATTGCAGCTACTTGGAAATAAGGATCCTATCTAGCAAGGATGAAAAAATAAACATTAAATAGTGATTTTTGTTAGGGGGACATGACATCTTCTCTCATAATGATTAATCCTATTCTTTGATAGCAATCTGTTCTGGTTGTTAAATTCTCTTTAATTCTCATAGATATTGTGCATGGGAAAGCATTACTGAGATATAGGAGATATTTTTATCCATCTTTATTTTTAATCTATCGTTAGGAATGATGTTATGCTAGAAAAATATAGATACAAATGAAATGGCAAGCATATGACTTAAGTTCCATACTCTTTTACTAAATATTCAAGGGACTTGGAGAATAATATTTAGGGAATAATGAAGAAATTTGCATGAACTTGAATAAAATAATTTGGAATTATAGGGCAAAATGAATAGAAAGTAAATATATGAATATATTTGGAACTGACAAAATTTGTATTTTACCAATATTATTTAATATTTAACTTGCTAAAAATTAAAGAGGAAATTTCATTCTCCCCAAATATTATTTTTCTAAAATGATTAATGTGATTTCTGGTATATTGGAAATTTTCATAATGCAAAATTAGAAAAGATAATAAGGAACTGATTCCTCCTGGTTTCCATAAAAATGTCATAAGGTCCAATTCATATGCATTAGTGCAAATGTGTAAACTCAAATTTACACCAGGCATATGATATTACATCTCTACATTGAAATAAAATTTATTGCGTTCCTAGAGAAAGAAAGATTTGTATTTGCACTAACATGTCACATTAACCAAAAGCTTAGGTTTCTATGGAAGCAGGAATGTTCACTTGTTAGACATTGAATAAACTGATTACAATATTGTTTTAGAGCCAAGATGATAAAATATCTTCAGTGAAGCTACACACTAATTGTCAATCCTTTCTTCAAAAATCATTTATTGAATAAGCATTCTGGTCAAGGTACTTGGATATTCCCTTGGGGAACATAAATATCAATAAAACATCCTGTTTTTGTATACAGAATTACAATACAAGGTTCAGCAGGAAGGGAATGGATTAATATTTTGGAAGTGTGTAAGTGGGAGGCAATATTAAAACTATGTCATGTGAAATTAGCAACAAAGACCAGCTCAGTGACCTGCCAGGAGAAGGACTTACCTTAAGATGCCACCATTGGACCAACCACCATCATTTTAATGGGGGACAGAGGAGATGTAATTAGAAGTCATTACTATAAACACACACAAATGTTTTATTTTCTAGCCAATAACATGACTTTTTCATATTATTATAGACTCTTTACTTGTTTAGCATTACAAAATGTATATTTTCTTTAAATTTAAAGCATAAAGATTCTATTAACTCACTTTGGTTATTGTAAAGTATATATATTTATCATCAAAAGAACATAATATCTTTCATAAGATGATTTGAACCACTTTAGCATAGTTATTATCAACATATTTCTTTTAATTTTATTTTGTATGTTTAGATATTTAAAATTGTCCATAAAACTTTAAAGCACAATAAACAACACCAGGGTATTTTTGCACTTCTTATTTAGTTGAATATATGCATTTGTTTCTAACTTAGTTGACTTTAGCATTTCTAGAAGTCAAACAGCTTTTTTTGAACGTCAGCCAGAAGCTTTTGTCAGGCACTTTTTTTCAATAACTTAAAATGAATTAGTCAAATCAACCTCCTTGCTTCAAAATTCCTTGATTTGTTCTGAGATAACTGTCAATTTTAACTGCCTCAGATATCTCAATGTCAAAACAAAATTCAGCTTTTCCTATGTGTATGTTTACTCTTCTTAGTTGGTTCTATAATATTATTGACAACTGCTTTAACAGAAGATATCTAAATGTCTTCTAGTGTATCTACAGCATGAAGCCTCAGAAGAAAGACTTGTTCTGATTCAAAAAAATATTCATATTACTAGATGGGTGTGGTGGTGCTCACCTGTAATCCCGTCCACTCAGGAGGATGAGGCAAGAGGATTGCAAGTTTGAAATCAGCTTCAGCAATCTAGCAAGATCCTGTCTCAAAATGGAAAATAAAAAGGGTTTGGATGTAGCTTTGTGTTAAAGCACCCCTGGGGTTAAGCCCCAGTACTGGAAGAAAAAAAAAAAAAAAACCTAATTTACATTAACTTGAAAGAGGTTGCTTCTAGTTTTTCAAATTTATTGCCTTTTAAATTATGAAAGCAGTAACATTCATTCTAATAAGTCTCAACAATAGAGAATGAAATGTTACAAACCTTCATTTCCTTCCTACCAGTCTCCTTTCCCAGAGGTGATCTCCCAAGATATTAGTGTAAAAAAAAATTCTCAATATATGCATAACCTGACATATACTTAATGGAACATATCATGTTTGACCACAAGCTTATAACGTAAGAGATCTATTTGATTATTTTCCATTTCTACAGAATATTTTATTATGTGGAGATACCATTATTTATGTAAAAATTTTCCTATTGTAGGTTATATACGTTGATTCATTTCCCATTTTCTAGAACAAACCATACTGTCATAAATGCTTCCATATTGAAAGTTTTGCAAATATGTAGTATATGTCTGCAGGATTCTTAGGGGAAGAGATATTGTTACAAAGCTGCATATTGAATTTTGTAACAATATGTATTGTTTAAACAAATCGGATTGTGTTCATTGATATTTCCACAAAATGTATTCACCATTGTCTATACTGTTCACAAATGCCAGTTATTATCAACATAGCTCTATTAATCTTATTTCATACCTTTATATATTTAATCATTTGGAATTTTGTGAGCAGTGCAAGATGGGATTTAAAAATCTTTTTATTCCCTAAATGAATATTAAGGCCTGGAATCATCTGTGAATTCATTATCCTTCCTCCAGCAATTTTATCATAGGCCTGTTCATTAACATTCTTAGTTGCAAACAACAAAATCAACTTGGGCTTTCCATAAAAGGAATTTGTTTGAGAATGTTAGGTAGCTGACAGAATCCTTGGATTGCAAAAGAAACATGAGAACCAAGGTTCCAAGACACTTCCTGAGCCACTGTGCATGACCAAACACCACCAGCAGCCACAGCCAACCCCAGAACAAGGTCCTCTTAGCCCCCACTCAGGCCACCAGAAACAGAGTCCTGCTTATCCACACAGGTTGGATCTGACACAAAGTCTCACACAAGTACATTTTATTATCTGAAACTAGCTCACATGCCTTTCCCCTAGCTATGATAGAGACTAGCAAAACCATATTTCCTTAAATCTGAGATATTATCAATTGTAAAAAAGCACAATTATTTCATGACCCCAAATAAAAATCAAACACTGATCACTAAACCCTGAAAAATGCTTTCAATTAGAATTTTTATTTTATAAACATTGAAAAGAAGAATGTTTTGGATTTATGTATACACATTTATTACATGTTCTTATGCAAACACAGAAAAGAAATTACAGAAAAATGATTTGGTTAAGCTATTCTAAGTCATCTTCACTGAAGGAAATCAGTGTTCCTTATGATAGTCCTGAGTTCAAACAGGGAAAAAGAGGCAATGAAAACTTCCCTAAGGAATTTTCTGAGAATGTAGACAGAAGCCTCAAGAGAGATTAGGAGTCACAGCACTCCCCACAGTAATGCTTATAAATAGAATTCACCCAAAGGGAGGAAGGAGTGGAAAATTCCTTTCTCTTTTTGCCTACTTTCCCAATCATTCTACTAGAAATGGTTTGCATTTGGCAACAGTCCATTAAGTGGCAATAACAAAAATTACCCTATTCAGAATATGGGAAGAAACCAAACCTCTGAAGATACATGCGGGAGTCAAGTTTAGGGTCACCATTCATAAGAAGCCTGCCCTCTTTGACTCAGACAACCTCCTCATACAGAAAGAACAGAGCTTTGCATTTTTAATCTCTTGGTGAGACTGCATCAGACAAATAAAAGCTTTTCATAGATATTCAAATGTGTGCAGAATATATGTATGAGAAGGGAAGGAAAATGATCAAATATACAGCAATGAATTCCTCTGGGCCTGATACTGAGAAGGGAGAAAGATGGAGTAGGTTTGATGAGCAACTTTCATTCTTTATGTATTTAATTTCTGTTTGGATTTTTTTTTTTACAAGAAAATGAATAATGAATCACTTATGTACCTGAAGTATTTAATCAGCACTCCTAAATGGCTGTAGATTAATATGATTAAGATGTCAACTGAGGACTTCTTGCCCAAAGAAATGGAGGTAGGCTTGCTGTAAACCCCCAATTCCAAGGCATGAGGAATTACTCATCTCCAGATTTCAAAAATCTAGAGGGGCAGAGATGTAGATAGATCACTCCAGTGTTCCTTCTAAAGACCCTCTATGTGAAAGGTGTGAAGTCCATGCAGACTTATGAAAAATGTATATGGGAAGGTGGGGCGGGGGGAGTTGACACCACATGATCTAAAAATGCCTGCTTACAGTTGTTTTTTTTTTTTTTTTTTTCCCCAATTTCTTTTCTAGTCCAGCTTTCACTCTCTCCTTTGACCTTCTGCATAGCCCCAAGGCTCTTTACCTTCTGTCCCCTTCCAAATCCTCAATCCCCATCCTTCTATTTGCTTTAGTTATTATCCACTGCTGCCCAATGTCTACACATAAACATTTCAAGGTGCTCTGCAGAACAAAGCAATGACTTTACAGTAAAGTCATTGTTACAAGTGCCAATTACTATCTGTAATGTTATACCTTCCTTCATTGAAAGGGGAAAACAATTGAAGTTCTGAAATCTTTTCTTATGCAAGACTCATTGCATTTCCCTGTACTTGGAATTTTCTTGCCTGGTACCTTCTGCCTCACACAGGGAGTGTTTCTCACCCTCTTCTTCAAGAATTTCATTAACCACATTGGCGTCCATTCTAGCTGGTTTAGGAAAAGGCTTTGCTTTTTATTATATCTGCATCGAGGCCAAGTCATACTTGCATGAATTGTAGTTTCCAATAGCTTCCAGTCCTAAAGCAACTATTCAGCTTTGTGGGGAATACCAAAGTTGTTTTCCTCTCTTCCTTATTCCAAATTATCTTCATTTACTATGATAATTTATGGAGACATGCAGGGCTCTTAGATACTGTGTGCATCTGTAAAATATTCTGCATCAAATTGCTTCTGCAATGACTTGCCACAACCAAACCAGATTTTTTAAACTAAGTTCAGTAGCACCTGACTGTGTGAAGCTCATTTCAATCATCTCTGATTTTAAAGTATATGCAGAGGTTTATTCAGGTAAGTGTCATCTACAATTACCAAAATAAATAGATAAATAAATAAATAAAATAAATTAAAAAAGAAAAAGAAAACTGAAGATAACCAAATGTTAATCAATGTAAGTATCATCTACAATTGTAAATACCTGGAATCAGATTGAATAAAAACAAATTTCACTCAATATTGTCTATGTACATACACACAATAGAATAATATACAGAATTCATACAGTGGAATACAGCTATGAAGAATGAGAACTACAGACTGGAAGTGAAAATAAAACAGCACCATTATACAGCTGAGAAATCAAAAGTCAAACCACAGTAAGTCTGGTTTGTAAGTTCAGGGATCTGAATTGATCACATGATCATAAGTTTCAGAAATATTAATAGTATAAATTTATTTGTATCAAGTTCAAAAGCATACAAGTTAAAAACAAACTTATAACAGTACAAATATAGGTGGTAAGACTAAATAAAGTAAATGATGATAAACCACAAATTCAGGATACTGTGTATTTCTAAAAGAAGGTAAATGGAGAAGATTGAGGAGGGACACTCAGGTGGCTTCAGGCACATTCAGAATAATTTACCTCTTAAACTTTTGTGTAATCTTGTGTATGTTTTTGCATCTTCATTCTTTATGCTTTATGTAAAATCATAGCTATTTTATGTATTATGTATCTTACTATATACTAAAATAATAACTAAAAGTATCTGTGCTATGTTAACAAAATTTTGACATTGTTTCAGTTTTTGAAACATATTGTTTGGAATGTTTGGAGAGTAAGAATCACTGGATCCCAGAGATAACTAAAACAGTGTTGAGAGAGGAATAGAAAGGACTGGGGCAAGAAACCAAGTTCACTGACATGGAGTAATTTGGTTTTACTTTTGTTTCTGTTTGGGAGGTAATTTTAGAAAGAGGAACTATTTCTTTATTTAAAAATGGTATTTGCAGGCTAATACAACAAAGTAATGAGGTACATTGACCTTGAGAAATTTCTAAAAGCTTAGACACATGTACATGAAAACACAATTATATTGTGTGCACGTGAGGATCTGTAACAAATCCCACAATTATGTACAACTCTAATGCACCAATAAAAATGTGGGAAAAAAAATAAATAACAATAATAAGATGAATGACATGATGTGGCAGCCAGCAGAGTTTCATTCTAGAGATTTCTGTGATGCAGAAAGATCTTCTCAATATCTTCCTCAGTTTTCTAGGAGAATCAGGCCTGACAATTAAGAACCAGTGTTTGAGAAGAAACTGGCAACTAATGAAAGGTTCTGGAAATAGCTCTGCAGCCTTAGACAATTTCTCAGATTGTGTCTCTCAGGATAGTCACCTCCATATTAATGTGTCCTCCCACGATAGCCAAGCAGCAGGAATCACTAGCAACTCAATGCCCCTAGAAGTCACACATCACTTTTACTCACTCTCTACTGGCCAGAGCAAGTTGAATACCATCTATATAGGAGAGCAGGGCAGCACGACTATCCAGAAGTAATGGACAGTCAACAATAATGTCTACCTACCACACCAGGCTCCAAGAGTTTACATTTTAATTTATCAATTTCCAAATGTTTCTATAAGAAGGCAAGAAAGAATAAAATATTGTCAAATATAGTAATCAATTCCAAACAGAAATATTGATTACAAACCTGGATAATATGAAGAAATCTCTTGCCAAGTATGTCTGCCTTTATCAGCTCACTGAGAAGAAATAAAATCAATGTAAACCTGACCAGAAAAGGAGAAACACTCATTATATGAGCATTCATCACCAGGGGGCTTATGGCCCCACATAACCTATATAGCAAAACAGAGCTTTTGCCCTTTGGAAACCTTCCCATGGAGGAAATGATAAACCTCCCATACATCATTTCAACAGACTCCATGTAGGTCACAGCCTGCTTGGTTAAAAAAATAGGAAGAAAAGCAAAGACTAAGAAAATATGTTAGAAGAGAGAAAAAGTGTGTGAAATGGCAAAATATTATTTAAAACAGAACAGCAAGAAATTAATTTTGAACAGTTGTCCTACATCTCTTCTGTGGTTACACGTGTTGCTTTTTTTTTTTTTTTTTTTTTTTAAATAAAAGAGTTGTTAATTTTGTAAATGGAAATTGTGGCTCTCTTATAGCTCTGGCGACAATTAGGGGCACACTGAGCTGGAAGGGATATTAGATTCCATTTTATACTTCTGTCTTTGAAAAACTCCACCTTAGAACAGGCAAAGTCATCATGCTTTAAAGTCAAGTTTTGTATAATTTTTTCTTTATCTTTACAAAAAATTTTTCCCTCTGGTTCTTAAATGCCCCAGAGGAGGAAAGCCTCTTACTCTAAATCATCAAGATGTAAATTTGGATGTTTTAGTTTTTTGTTGTTGTTGTTGTTAAAATTCACATTCTTGGATATTGTCCCTAAAAATATTGACACAGACAGCATCTAGACACCCACATTTTAAACCAGATTCCTGGTAGCTCTGATATCAGAAGAGTAAATACCACCTTTTAAGAAATTCTGTTATAAAATGATCAACAATCTGGATCAGTAATTCAATTATTTTTTTCCTTAAGCTTACTTTGGATTTTCTTTATACTGTACATCAAAAGAATAAAAGCTAAGGATGATCAATCAAAGTAAAATTAGGAAACATGGTCCAATTAATACTACCATTGGTCATTTTTTAATTGAGCTTTCCTTAAGGTTAATAGTCAAAGCATTTTGGGAAGTCACACAAGTTTAAAGTCAACACTGAGCAAGTAGTTTAACACACTCTTAGGTGGAAGGAATCTTAAAAAGGATGATCTAACTTTTTTTTTTTTTTCCAGATGAGAAAACCCAAATGCTAGGAAGTAATATGACTTACTTGTACCAGTAAGCCACTTACTGAAACAGCAAGTCATATTTACTTTGGCTTTTAGGTATCTATTTATTCATTTATCCAATTATTATTTATTGAGTAGTTACTTTATGTTAGTATTATCTAGGCACCAAGAATATTACAATCTATCAAGGAAGAAAGAAAATAAAGATCCTTATATGGTGGAAAAGGAATTTATGGAGAAGATTTAAAAACTCATAGCTGTAAGAATCATCTATATATTAGATTTTATTTCTTTAGATTTTATTGAATACCTCTAGGCTCAAATCTAGAACATACCATATGAAGCATAAGACTGACGAGAAAAAAAAAAAAATGGCTCCATAGTAGTGTCAAAGTTTGATCTATGTGTTGTTCATTTTCACCTTTCTGTCCAATCTGGATTTTGTAGTCTGCTTTTTAACTCAAATCTATAATATCTGCTAGTCAAACCTTAAATTTGGAATTCCCAACCAATGGGTCTCTGACTCCTAGAGGCTCCAGAATTATTGTATGTAGTTTTTGAATCCATATTTGCATAAGAATATTCTCTAGCCTGAAGTCATAATGTTTCTTTTTTAAAAATTTTTTTTATAGTAGTATGTATTACAGTTCATACTATACATATATAGCATCTTTTTACACAAAACAGTTTGTATACAAAGTATATTCGCAGCGTTCAAGTTTTCAATCATACATTTAGAATAATGATATCTGTCTTATTCAACCACTTTTTCCCCCTTCCCCCCTTCCTCCCTCCCTTCCCCTCCCTTCCCTTTGACCATTATAGTGTTCATAATGTTTCTTGATCATGTGCCTATTGTTAATTTTTAAAAGTTATTATACACAAAATGATATAACCACCCACTGCATTTAGTTAATACTGTGAAATTAGCCTCTTGTCTGCCTAAACCTGTGTTATCAGTTGTAATTTTCTTGCTTGCTTAGACAGGCATGTACCTAAATAAAACGTACCCTCACTAGTGGGGACAGAGACCTAGAGACAAATGCAATATATGTCAAAAAATGGCCATTGCTCCTGGTTGTTTAGAATGCAATGATGTGGTAGTTTTTTTAATAATTCATTTGCATTCTAAAATGTTTAAAGTGATTAGGTTTTGTGGTGGGGGAAGAGGGCTGAGTAAAGGAGAGAGGGAGAGACAGTTGACATTATTGTTTTCCCCTGAAAACATACAATACAATACATACAATACCATACAATCTCTGTAAAATTCAATCCTGTTTTACTCTCAGGTTACTCCTTTGGTGAAAAGACAAGAAAGTAAAATCATGTAAAAGCAGACGGCAGGAGGGAGGAAGGAGAAAGGAGAGAGACAGAATGGAGGGGACTGGATGGCCGCGGGGTGCTAGAAAAGAACATTACCCCACTGCTGGGGCTGTTGCGATCCTATTCGATTAAGCATGGCATAAAAAGCTACTTAGAAATTGGCAGCCACACAAAGGAAGGCAAAGGAGGAGAATAGACCTGATTTTAAAACCCAGTCATCTCAAAAAACTCCCAAGAAATTAGTTAACACATTCAAGCAAATGTAAGATGTGATTTGGGGACAAATACTCCTTATAGACGCCATTTCCGTTTGCAATAACGTGTTGGTGTGTTCAAGAGCAATACTTTGCTCCTAATTAGAGTAACTATTAAAAAAATGAAAGACCGTTTGCCTAAGGAATTTATTCCATCCCATATATTGCCTAATACTAATGAGTACTTAAATTTTGACGCATCATAGCCTTCTTATTTTTAATTTATCTGATAAAATGCTTAAGAGAATTCTTGAAACCAGAAAATGAATTACTTTTCCTTTTGCCAAGAGCAGTCTGCATTGCAGTAAGTTCTAGAGAAATCCATTTAAAATGCTTTAGAAAGAAGAAATGTTTCTCCAATTTGAGATAATGAGCTTTGTGAAATATAAAATAATAAATTTGAATTTGCTGTTCCTTTACTAGCATATCTTTGAGTATAGATAACACAATCTGTGTACTTTAAAAATCTAATTATGGATCTATGCCAGGTCATCAAATTAGAGTCTGGGATAAGTTATTTATCTTGGTAAACTCCATTAATTATCCAGTTTTTTTTTTTTTTTTAAAGTTGAGACACTAATAAGCAACATTTCAACTTAAAAGACATTTTTCAAAATATTCACATATATGAATGCTTAAACTCTACCCCAACCCCTGACCATATCAAAAAAGAACAGGAGGTTTCAGAGAATTTAAATCATGATTTAACATTAAAAATCCATTTCCATATAATTTCCAGGTAATCTCGAACATGCTAAGATATTAAGGGAAAAGATGGGAATATAGTCCATATGCTATACTAACATAAAAGTGCAGGGGTACAGGGACAGAATGCATCTGGAATAGATATATGGGTCAATTGAAATGCTCTGGCAATGGTGATATGTCTCTTTTGAACAATTTGTACCACAAAATGGAAATAATGCCAGAAGAGTTTGGAGAATTTTCTGTCCACATTAAACAAACTGCATAACCTCAAGCCTATCACCTAACTTCTCTGCATCTCACTTTACTCATCTGCAAATAATGGGATTGTACCAGATGGTTGCTACTAAAAACCTAAAAAAAAATATCTGTTATTGAGTCCCACCTGGAACCCTGAAGCAGAATTGGTATTTAACAAGACGTGGTTGCTTCCTCTATTCATTGGAGTTTGAAAGCCATTGGCTTTGGTGGTCCTTACATTATTTCCAGTTGTACTTTTTCTTGAGTTCCTCTCTCTTTTCTGCAAATGGTCCCTTCTGCCACAGAAGCAGTGGTCTTAAAAAAAAGGTCAATGTTTTCCTGAATTTTGAAGTCAGACAAACTTGTGCTTACAGTTAGTCACTTGGTGACTCTGACTTCACCTTACTTAGTCACAGGGTTCTTATTCATCAATGTTGCATGTTAATGTTTTCCTCTCACATTTGCTATGTTAATTAATGTATGTCAAGCCTCTGGCACATAGTTGAGCGTAATGACTGGTATCTATAATTATTGCTACTATTCCTATCATTTTTACAACCCTGTATTTCCCTCCTTTGTTTATGTAAGCTAATGGGGTGAGTCTAGCTAATAATGGCTTAAGGGTCAATGTCTCTCTCCTCCTGTATTTTCTCCTTGAAAGGAGACTCTTTGAGGCTATTGATAATGGGAAGTGTACAGACTAGAACCTTCTTCACAGTTGTCTCTGGACTGTGCCTAGACTCTGGGTAAGCATCCATCCCTGGGCATCCACAGTAGAATATAGGGAAGAACAGGGTGTTAGCTTGCCATTATCATAGCAAATACCTGAAATACTCAATTTATAAAGAGAAAAGAGTTTTTTTTTTTTTTTGTGGTACCGGGTATTGAACTCAGGGGCACTCGTCCACTGGGTCACATCCCCAGCCCTTTTTTGTATTTTATTCAGAGACAGGGTCTCACTGAGTTACTAAGTGCCTCACCATTGCTGAAGCTGGCTTTGAACTCGCGATCCTCCTGCCTCAGCCTCCCAAAGTGCTGGGATTACAGGCGTGCGCCACCGCGCCCGGCTAGTTATTTTTTTCCTTAATCACAGTTTTAGAGATTTCAGTCCATAATTGGTTGTCTCCATTGCTTTTAGGCCTCCGGTGGAGGTGCCAGAGAGCAAAGGTGGGGAGTACATGGGGGGCATGGGCAAAGCTTTTCATTTCATGGCCAGAGAGTGAAAGAGGTAGAGGAGGGTTCCAGGGTCCCACTATCTCCTTCATGGGCACACCCCCAATGACCTAAAGACCTCTCACCAGGCCCCACCTCTTAAAGGTTCTCCCACCCTCTCAATAGTGACTGACACATGAGAGACCAAACCTTACCACATGGATATTTGGGGGGACACTTGATATCCAAACTATGGAAAATGGTGATGCAATGTCTTCTTTCCATCAAATGTTAGTCTCTGGGGAATATCCTAGACTAACATTTGTACAGTTCATAAGAAAGTAAAAAGATTTCTGTTCCAGAATAACTGTTGGTCTGTGACTTAAGTTTTGAAAAACACTAGTCCTTAGACATTGTGTTCTAGGTGAGCTGAGAAAAAAGACTTCTAAGGTTTGAACCGAAATGTGTCCTAAAATCTCATGTGCTCAAGACTTCATCCTCAGTGCTGTAGTGTCCAGAGGTGGGGTTTTGGGACATGATTGAATCACCAGGTTTTAAACCTCAGCAGTGAATTAGTCCATTTAATGGATTAATAATTTGAAGGGACTATTAGGAGGAAATGAAAACTGTACACAAGTGGGGCTTGGTTGGAGAAAATGGTTCCCAGGTGTTCCCCTGAGTGCTATATCTTTTTTTTTTCTTTTTTTATTTATAATAGTAGTATGTATTACAATTCATAATGCACATATATAGCATCTTTTTACATACAACTGTTTGTATACAAAGTATATAAATACCATTCAGAACTTGAGTGCTATATCTTGTCTCTGGCTCTTTTCCCACTGCCTCACTCTAGGCTGTACTTTCAAAAAAATATATAATTATCTACACTTTCAGTGTATATTATTTTTCTAGTTGCCAATAAAAAGAAGTATGTAATATCACAAAATATCTTTAGTTGCCATTTTTTTCAACTATTGCAAATACCCAGAAGTTAATAGTTTCCAAAAATTGAGATATAAGAGGAAACAATAAAATCAACAATCTTCATTCCTGGGAAAAATCATTTATTATAAAAAAGTTAGTATACAGTAAGAATGTTTTGTCTACATACTTGATTGGTGAAGGGCTTTAACTGCTCAATTTATCCCACATTCTAAAACAGTGCCTTTTCCCAATGTTGGTGACATGGTGAAACCCATACATTTTCATGACTTTTGTCTTCATTTGCTTTCATTTTGAAAAAAAAAAGAGCAAAAATGTTGAGAAACTTTTTTAATGGAATTTGAAAAGTGTTCATCAAAAGAAAGGGCATATCAGTTATAAATTATATTGAGTAAGAGAAGAGTCTTTGTGTTCTTTGTTTTCTACATTTATAATATGTGGAGCCCTCTAAATGGAAGGTCTCTGTGTGGAGGTCCTGCTACGTGGCTCAAGGGCAGTACTGAGTAGATTTCTTTGGTTGATCATGCAGAGATTATTGACTTAAATATCTCAATATAACTACTACTCACCAAATGCTATCCAAACCATCCCAAGTATATTTTTCCTTTTGAAAAACTGGTGGGTTATATAAGTGGTCAGGAGTTCTGACTTTAGAAATGCCAGGCAACCTTTCTGTATAGCTATGAGGGATCCTCTGCATAATGGAATTTGGAGAATTGGGCCTGGGTGGATGTATTGGTGATAAATTGATTTTTGTTCCTACATCATGATCCTTGAACAAATATACATCATTGTGAATAGCATGTGAGTTGTTTTTTCTTGAGATCGTAGGTGGTCTAAACAGCAGGTTTAACACAGTCTTCTCCACAAGCAGCTTTATTTCAAGCTGAGTTATCTTGTACAAGCCATTAATATCCTAGAGCTTCAATTATCTTTGAATAAACAAGGGGGAATTATATCTGCCATTCTGGTTGCTTCAAGGATTAAATATGAACATATGTTTAGACGATGTTCAGTTACTTAAATATGAATGTATATTGAAAAAAGACTAGTTCAAAATTCAGAAATGTTTTTGTCAATAATATATTTACAATTCACAGTAAGGCACAGAGATACAATTTTTCTCTTTACCACCATTTTTGTTCCTTGTCAAATGCCTCTGAGAGTCACCATGATGAAGCTGTTGAGCACACCAATGGGGATCCCCTAGTTCCCTATGTTGGTAAAGGTTTCGGGAAGAGACAACATGAAGCTAATGCTGGTTCACCAGTCAGCCTTCTACCAGAGTTCTTCCAATTTGGGTCAAGCCTGCAGATCTTCCGTGGCTCACAGAGAGGAAATGAACTTGCAGTAGGTAGGAGCCCTGGGGCATGAATAAAATGCCACATTTCTGAGATGTAGTCTATAGAAAAGAATGACCATCTTTATTGTCTCCAGCTGCTACTACAGTTTTGTTTCTACTTCATGAGATCCAATCATTGGTGAGTTCCATGGCTCCTACTAAAACTTTTACCCTAAGGTTTGTTTTTTTTTTTTTTTTTAATTAACTTTTTATTTATTATAATTACACTTCATAGTGCACATATATAGCATCTTTTTACATACAACTGTTTGTATACAAAGTATATTTGTACCATTCAGGTCTTCAATCATGCATTTAGAATAATGATATCCATCTCATTCAACTACCTTTTTTTTCTTTTTCTTTTTTTAAAAAAATTTTATTTATAGTAATATGTATTACAGTTCATACTATACATATATAGCATCTTTTTACACAAAACAGTTTGTATACAAAGTATATTTGCAGCATTCAAGTCTTCAATCATGCATTTAGAATAATGATATCCGTCTTATTCAACCACTTCTTCCCCCTTCCCCCCTTGCTCCCGCCCTTCCCCTCCCTTCCTTTTTGACCATTCTAGTGCTCCTCTAATCCTCCTATGTACCCCCATCTAACAATACTGTGAACTAGCCTCCTTATAACAGAGAAAACATTCGGTATTTGGATTTTTGAGATTGACTAATTTCACTTAGCATTATATTCTCCAACTTCATCCATTTACCTATAAATGCCATTATTTTATTTTCTTTTATTGCTGAGTAAAACTCCATTTTGTACATATACCACATTTTCTTTATCCACTCATCTACTGAGGGACATCTAGGTTGGTTCCACAACCTAGCGATTGTGAATTGTGCTCCTATAAACATTGAAGTGGCTGTGTCACTGTAATATGCTGTTTTTAAGTCCTTTGGGAATAGACCCAGGAGTGGGATGGCTGGGTCATAGAGTGGTTCCATTCCCAGCTTTCCAAGAAATCTCCATACTGCTTTCCATAGTGGTTGCACCATTTTGCAGTCCCACCAGCAATGCATGAGTGTGCCTTTTTCCCCACATCCTCTCCAACATTTATTGTTGTTTGTATTCTTGATAGCTGCCATTCTGACTGGAGTGAAATGAAATCTTAGAGTAGTTTTGATTTGCATTTCTCTAATTGCCAGTGATGTTGAACATTTTTTCATGTGTTTGTTGATTAAATGTGTATCTTCTTCTGAGAAGTGTCTTTTCAATTCCTTAGCCCATTTATTGATCGGGTTATTTGTTTTTTTGGTGTTAAGTTTTTTGAGTTCTTTATATATTCTAGAAATTAGTGCTCTATCTGATGTGCACATATTAAATATTTGTTCCCAATTAGTTGGCTCTCTATTCACCTTAGAGCTACTCTTGTAATATGACTTTTGAACTTCTTAGAAATATTTAAAAAATAGATAATGAGTCAGAGTTACTTCACAAAGTTGATATCCCATATCTAATATTGGATAACCATGGAAGAAATACAGGGGAAAAAAGCCCATTCAAATGCATGCATTTTAATATACTGATTCAATTGTATACATGTTTTCTGTTTTATAGTTTGTCTATTTTCCTAAAAGGATTAGGGTAACCAAATAGCATTGACATGTATCTTGAAACAAAAATTTAAAAATCAGACAAAATACTTGCAAAAGTAGAAAATTGCTTAGGAAATTTAGAATTGGCTATTGATGCAGAAATTTAACTGAGTTACAGAATCCAAAAGGGAAAACTGTTGACATTGAATGAAACAGATATTGCATTCATTATATGAGGTAGTGAGATGTACAAATTCACCCAAAGACATCAGACTGCTATGTATCTCTATCCTGTCCTTTCTTAGACTGGATGCTACTTGTGCATATATTTTTCTAAGCTTAACACTCAGCTCAAGGCCTAGTCCAGAGTAGCCACTTACATGTGTTTATAAAATGAATTAATTTACTGTAATTAATTAATTTACTTGTATCATGGTAAATATGAAATATAATAAAAAGAGAGTCAAAGTACTATAAAATTATATTTATACTATACATATTATACATTATATATACACACATATATATACACATACATATACATATATATATATATATATATATATATATGACTATGATTATTATTCCTCAAGTGTTTTTCATGCAACACTAGGAATATTGCTGTTATGTGCATTAATTTGGTCTAATTGTTGCAGAGTGTTTGTGATGCTTAAACACTACATTTTATTTGTGCATTTCCTTAGCTGTGTACACCAAGAGCACCTCTGGCTCCTCAGAGACTCCAAAGTAACTTGTGCTATCTTTTCTCTGGAGTGTGTTTCTAAAGCCAAAGATATTTCTTAGCTTGTGGGTTTGGCATCTTCAATGTTGCCAGATTGCTCTTTAGAAACAGTTACACTTCTACCTCCTGGGAAAGATTGTTTTCATTTCTTTACATATATTTGAAATGTTCTGATTTTAAACTTATGCTGATTTGATGGGTTTAATGTATTGTCTTGACTTAACATGCATTTCCTTGATTATTGATGAAGCTGAGTATTTCTTTACATACTTGTTAGCAATCAAACCTTTTCTTTTGGAAATTTTTTTCATATCTTTTTTTTGATCCACTTCTTCTTGACTTTTAAGAAAGTCTTGAATATTCTCTATATTAATCTTCAATCAGTTGGATATCACAGATTAATTTTTTGGGGGGTGGTACAAGGGATTGAACTCAGGGGTACTTGGTGACTGAGCCACATCCCCAGTCCTATTTTGTATTTTATTTAGAGACAGGTTCTCACTGAGTTGCTTAGCACCCTGCTTTGGCTGAGGTTGGCTTTGAACTCACGATCTTCCTGTTTCAGCTTCCTGAGCCACTGGGATTATAGGCGTTCACCACCACACCCGGCAAAATTAATTTTTCAAAGTCTATTGGTTAATTTTGTCTTTGATTCAATTATCTTGTCAAAGATTACTAATACTGATGTATTAAAATTCAATGAATTTGGCTTCATGGTTTTGTGCTTTTTGGGTCATAAGAAGTTCTTCTTTTAACTCAAAATTCCACAGATAGCAGTGTTTCTTTCTTTTTATGTTACAATTTTTACATTATAATTTTATTTTCAGGTGTATCTTTAATTTATACCACATTAATTTAATTTATAGTATTTGTCAAAATCAGAAACAGTATCACATTTTGTTTTCTTTATTTTTGGCCTGTCTTCCCTTTTTGAAAATAAGTTCTATGAGAAAGGACTTTGTCTATTCCCACTTTACTTCCAATGCCAAGAAAGTTATTTGGCACAGACTTTGTTACATGAATACCTTGTTGAAATATCCCACATAGATACTGAAACATCATCCTCAGGTAGAGAAATTTTAACTTTGTAACATTTGATCCATATTTGACATTTTTAGAAATATTTACGTAGCAGGTTAAGTTTCTCAAACGTTTTTAGTCTGTATTTACCAAATGAAGACATCACCAGAGATAGGAATGCTTATCTTTACGTTGCATGGAATAGATTAATTCAATACATTTGTGAAGTTATTTAAATATATTAAAACACAGATGCTAAACAGCTTCTTTTATACTACCTAAAATCGTAATTTAATCTGTCAAATTACCCACATGAATTCTGGTTACATTAGGTATGGTAACAATTAGAAAACACATAATAGCCTTGGGTCTACATACAGATCATACATAAGTGTTCTGAGTCTGCAATTAAGATCTGATGAATAATTGCATTAGGTAATGTTAGAGCTCCACCCTGGCCCTCTAATCCTTTTGCAGATTTCTGCCTTTTTCTTCCCTGGCCCCCTCCCCAAATACCTTCCACTCCTTGGCTCTCAGTGTTTTCTGTGGCCAGACCAAGGGCTTCTTCAGCAGACCCGTTACTGTGGACATCACTCTCATGTGGGAGCATTGAATCTCCGTTCACTCTCTCAGGTGTGGACAGCTCTGAGGTATACCTCAAGCCCCAGACTTCCTCTGCAGGATCAGTTGGAGGCACCCTAGAGGAACTTCCGCCAGACACCACACCCCTGTCTCCCCGGGAGAAACAAGCCTGTGAACACTTCCTGAAAAAATTACTTACACACAGATTCTCATTGCAAGATCTGCGTCTGGGGAGCCAAGTCTGCATAAAAATTGATGAACTCTAATGAGACTCTTACTAAGCCTTCTCTCATAGTTTGGCAATGGGACCAAAAACATTGTTCTACCTCCATTTCACTTATTTCTCAAAGTTGAGGAATCTTGGCTTCCAATGTTAAAAGTAAAATTTAGATATGTTAAAGAATGTTATGGAATAGAACGAGCTCAGTTGTAATTTATTTAAAATTGAAGGTGAGATGGGTTTCTTTTAAATTCACTCCAGGAAGAAAATCATGACCATGATTAAAAGAAGTGTGTATGCCATGCCAGCAATTCTATAGAAGGAGAGACTTTCTCAAAGCAAACAAACAAAGAAATAAAGAAAAAAAAAATTTTTTTTTTGTATCAAAGAGTTTTGTTATCTAGTTGCTAATCCTGTATCCCACTTAAGAAAATGGTTCAAACTATAAACTGCAGGCAAATCAGATCAACCCAAGGATGTGAGTTCTTCTGAATAGACACAGTAGATAAATGCTTCTGTGGTTTCTGTTCCCAAAACCTTATCAGAAGCAAAAATATTTCCAAGTCTGCATTTTTATTGACCTCAGGAGCTATCATCAAGTTTCATTATATCCAATTTAATTTTTTAGTACTTTGTTTATTATTAAAATATTTTTTGAACAGGGATATTTATATGGTTTGAAAAAGATCTCACACATTTGTGATCTAATTGGCTTGCTCCCCATCCCCAGAAATAACCACTGTTATTAATATTTTATGTATTTTCCCAGGGCTTATTGATGCAAATATAAGCATATCTGAATATGATTTTTGATCCCTTCTGGTGCCCAGATGCCCGGGGGAGAGAACAACCCAACATGGTTGCAACTTATGAATAGTTGTAGTGATGAGGTTGTTGAGATGGCTCTATTAAGAATACTGAGCAGTGTTGGGAGTTCTTTAGACAGCATCAACATCTTCCTGGTCATGTTCTTTTTGTGGGAAGTGTCAACAGAGGAGCAGTCAGGAGGACAACTTTCAAATTTCCTAAGGGATTATTATTGAATATTGACTTTCCATTTAACTTTGATGCAATGAATTAAGATGGACTTTGTGAATGAGCATGTCCAATTTCTATGTACACTCACCTTCAATTTATGCCATATAAATCTGTTCAATTCCACATCTCAGTTTTCACTGTCATGTCCTTTACTGAAGACCTGAGTAATGCTCTATATGTATCAACCAGAGTGTATGTACTAAGCAAAAGGGAGAAAGGCAAATGACTATGTTGGCAAAAACATTGAAATTCTCTCATTCATGACCCCTTGGGCTTTGTCTTTGGAGCCTACATAGAATGGGAAATTAAGCATTAATTATTGAAGAAAGAAAATATTCTTTATAATTGCTCTCAAAAGTCAGTTTTACATGTTATCTAAGTTTTGCTGAATTATAAAAATAATACATTAATACATTCTCATTGTTAAAAAAAATTCAGTGATACAAAAAAACTAAGCTACTCCTTGATGACTTTTCTGGCCCTCACAAATTCTATTCCCAGAAGGAATCACTGCAATCAGTTTTGTCTTTATCAGATACTCCCAATGTATATTTATATACTTTCCAGTGCATAGACAGAATAGCTTTGTGTCGACATATGTTCAATTTTCATGAATGGTGTCATACTACGAAGTGCATTCCGTGTTTTAGCCACAAATAAAGGCCAATTTGGCATGAATAGAAAGAGCAAGGAGAAGGTAAGAGAAAATGTAATGGACTAGGTAGCTATTGGTCAGATCATGGGAGTATTAAGGTGTATAAAAAATTTGTTTTTTTTCTATATATTAAAGAATGTTATTGGAAAATTTTTAGCAGGGAAGTGATGTGCTTGGGCTTTCAGGTGGGATACTTGATAGGAAGCTATTGCAATGATCTGGATGTGAGATATAGTGACCTGGACAAGGTTAGTGGAAAGGAAATTGGTAAGAGATAGTTGAATTTGCTTTGTTTGAAAGAAGAAAAGTGTTACAGGTTTTTAAGAAAATGATAGGGTGAAGAGAAAGAGAAGACTTATACATGATGGTAAAGATTTTGACTTGAATGGTTGAGCAAATGGCAATAGTATTTACTAAGATGTGTGGGAGGGAAGTGAAGAGAGGGTTAATAGGAGATCAAATTATATTTTATATATTATTTCTGAAATAGCTGTGGTATCCAAGTGGAGATGTTGAGAGGACAGCTGAACATGCAATATCAGAGGAGTGGAGCGAGTAAGGTATATAAAATTTGAGAATCATTTTTGTATAGATGGCATTTAAAGTTATGTTGCTGGATGAGATCAGTTAGGGAGTAAGAATAGTTAGAGATGAGGAATAGGAGGTAAACTGAACAAAGAAAGATGAGTAAAATCCATTTACAACGTAAGAGGAAAATAGGGATCATACCATGCTCTGGAAACCAAGTGTGGAAAATATTTATACCATGCACAATGCTCCTGAGAGTTTGAGTGATGCAAGGATTCCAAATGGAACAGAACCTTGAAAAGAAGAGCATTAGGAACTATAGCCCATTGAAAGAGGGAAGAAGGAATAAAATATCATTATTTCTCTTTTAAATATCTACATTTCAAATCAAAACATGAAGGAGCTTTCCCATTCAAAGATTATGCAAATTCATGATATAAGGCTATTATAAGTGAATTACATTGTGTCATTTTGTCCAAGGCACCAAAATGATGCATGTATAGCCCACCATGAGATGTAAGACTGAAAAAACAAAAATTAAAGATAGCAGAATGCCGGTTACATTTTTAATCAATGGCTGACCACCTACCACCAACACCTAACAAATCTTGGATAGGCTAAGAAAAAAAGAGGAATTCAAAGAGATTTTTTGGGTAAAGTGTCAGTATTCTGTGGTTCTCCCTAATGCAAAAGTCAAGGTGTTTTCCCATTCTTTCAGTAGCAGAAAGGCTGTAAAGAGCCAACTTGGGGAAGTTACCATATTCCCTTACTTTCTCACTACTGCCATGTCTGACTCATTCATGAGAAATTCAGAAGGCAAGCCCTGGGCTGGCTTTCTGGTGGTGACAGAAAAGGGATTGTTGTTGTTTCAGAATCATCCTACAGTCTAGAGTTCAACAGGGCAAAGCCATATACTGTTTTTCCTATACCTGACGTGAGCCATGCCAGGGAAAAGCCAGTGTGAGCTTGTGTTGGCTCTTGACTAAGAGGGTGCATCAGTTATGACTTTGTTTTGTAACAAACCAGCCCCAAACTCAGTAGCTTAAAACAGAAGATGCTTATGATTTTCATGGGTCAGCTGCATGGTCATTCTGTGGTTAGTTGGCAGTTCGTCTGGGATTGGATTTTCAGGGGTGGCTTCACTGGCTGTCTGGCAATTGACTGGATGTCAGCCTAGAGATGGTGATGGCAAGTGTCTTGTTCAGCTGGCCAACCTGGGCCTTTCACAGGGTAGTGGTCACAGGGAGAACTGAAAATTTCAAGGAATATATTTTCCTTGTGCCCCTCAATTGCTTTTAAATTTTTTATCTATGTAGCTGATACATGTTAGTTGAAATTTTATGCCTAAGTTATTTTTATTTTTTTATATCATTATCAGTAACATTAATAATAATGAAGTTAACATAGCCTTTTGAGAATTTTTAATAACTTATTTTTGGGATAAATGATCCATAAGTCAATATGTCATAAATAATTATGAAAAATAAAACTAATCAGTTAAATTTCAATTTATTGAATTTGATATATATTTATAAGACCTATATATTTATAAGGTCTTTTTCATTTAGATTTCCTATCTGTTTATGTGTACCTCTGTGTCTAAACTCGTAGAAGTGAGCTTTCCAGTATTTTGTTTCTATTTTTACTCATGTTTTAAAGTTTTCTCTTATTATTTTAATGATCTGAAACTTGACATGTTAATATTATTGATAAATGGTTATTGTGATTAATTCTCACTTATTACTATAAATATCTTTGATTTTCTTATTTCATGGTTATTGCTTTGAACTCAGGCTTATATGTCTCTTCTTCCATGATCTTAATTTAACAGGAGATTTCTCCAAATTTAGTGAAAGTTTAGTAATTCATTTTTTCAATAATTCAGACAAAATTAAGCAAATTTAAACTCAATGAATTATTTATTCATAGATCACAAATTATTTAACAAATTATAATGCTCAACTTTCCAAAATGTCAAGGAAAATCTCTAATATAATGTTATTTGTAGATGGACACTTAAGCAGCTACACTCTCTTTACTTACCTAAGGATATTTTCTTATTTTACTGAATATGAATTTTAAAGACAGAAATAAATATGGCCAACAATTTTCATAGAAAACACATAAAATAATTCAAATATTAGAGTACTGACAAGTCAGGGACATTGTCCTTCCGTCAATAAACACTAGTAGACAACTATCAATATGCTAAATTATAATCAATAATTTTATTTCTTGAACACTTATTCCACATTGAGCTAAGCATTTTTATACATTATCTACTTTAATTCTTACAATGTATGAAGCAAGTATTTTATTTTTTTGTTTTATAGATGAGTGAATTGAAGCTCAGAGAAGCAAAGTGACCCTTCAAGGTCACCTTGCTAATTAGTGACAGAGGCAAGATTAGGACCAGGTCGGTCATTAGATATACCTTTCCTAGGAAACAAATTGAGTGAATAAAGAGATGTTAGATTAATTAGAAAGAAGATTTACAGAAAACAGTGTATGATTTGGATTCTTTGCTAATTCAGATAGACAAGTCTTTCAGCTTGAGTTAATTAATGAGTTTCATTTTCTGAGTATTATGACTTTACTGATGATTTAATAATTTTAGAATTTGGATTATATCCTGTTCTAAAAATGTTTATTTTTTTACCCCTAGGGATGAAAATAATAATGATCATAAATTGTAAAGCTTTATTTATAATTAAATTATGTAAACACATAGTTGGAGGCCTGATTTAAAACTCAAAGTTTTAGATTGCTACTCAGATATCTAGGTCAGGAGGTTTTAGTGCTGACTTTGGCTCCCACAATCCACAGCAAGAGTGTGGGGCAAGGAGAGCTTTTCTTTCCAAGGCTGAGCCTAATGGGAGCCTTCTGCTGTCTGGGTCACTGTTGCCCTCTACAGGTAAGATGGGTGTTCTACAGCTTTGGGTTGTCACTTTCAAAAATCCTTTTAGGGGGTTAGGAATCAGTGGTAGAGTGTTTGCCTAGCATGCACAAGGCAAAAAAGAACTGTGAGTCCTTTGTAAAGTAGCTTCTTTAGCGGGTTTTGTCATAAACAATGGAAAGATTGAGTTGCATAGTCTATGATAAGTCTCAACCGTATGTCTGCAATTGGACTGTTAGTGAGATGATGGTGACCACATGTCTCCCAGGATTCACCAGGCTGGCCTGGGCTGTTCATGTGGTAATAGTTACAGAGAAAATTGAAATTTTCAATGCATGTTAGTGCATGTTAGTTCAATGCTCCTTAGTTGCTTTTTAGAATTTTTTTTTACATAGTTACAATACTCAAATGTTTTTACTTTATAATTTTTATTTGCTTTAATTAGTTATATGTGACAATAGAATGCATTTATGCATTTTGCTATATCATACATAAATGTGTGTAATTTCTCATTTTCCTGATTGTACATGTTGTAGAATCACATTGATCATGCAGTCATATATGTACATAAGGTAATAATGTCTGTTTCATTCTACTATCCTTTCTATCCCCTCCCTTCACTTTCCTCTACTTAATCTAAAGTAACTCTGTTCTTCCCTAGTGTGCCCCACTTTCCTTATTGTAAATTAGTATCCACATATCAGAGAAAACATTTGGCCTTTGGTTTTTTGGAATGAGCTTATTTCGCTTAGCATGATGTTTTCCAATTCCATCCATTTATCCGCAAATGCCATAATTTCATTCTTCTTTAAAGCTGAGTAATATTCCATCGAATATATATATACCACATTTTCTTTATTCATTCATCTATTGAAGGGCACCTAGGCTGGTTCCATAGTTTCGCTATTCTGAATTGAACTGCTATACACATTGACATGGCTGTATCACTGTAGTATGCTGATTTTACTCAGATTTTAATGTTTGGAGTTGTTCAATTACGTCAGGATGCTTATTCTTCTTAAAAAGGGAGAGGA
Source organism: Tamias sibiricus (assembly GCA_025594165.1). Classification (NCBI taxonomy): domain Eukaryota; kingdom Metazoa; phylum Chordata; class Mammalia; order Rodentia; family Sciuridae; genus Tamias; species Tamias sibiricus. Next base: position 85,419,383 of record CM046660.1, read on the forward strand.
GCAACAGTGGTGGAGATGGCAGGAGTATTTTCCTATAAAATATAAATGAACACCTTGGAGAGGCCACATGGCTGACTTTCTCAATCGCTAGTTCATGACTCTGAACATGCTGTGGAACATCTCTGAGCCTCAGAGCTGTTACCTGTTAATCATAGTTAATATTTTTCTCTTTGGTTAATTTTGAGGATTAAAAAAATAAATTATAGAAAGCCAATGCCATATAATAAGCCCTCTAAGGCAATTATTATTATTACTTGCTCACTTAAGTTTCAAAGTTGTTGATGAGGGTTGGAGGCTTTAGCTCAGGGACAGAGTGCCTCTCTAACAGGAAAGAGGCCCTGGGTTTGATCCCCAGCACTGCAAACAATGAAAACAACAACAAACCCCCGAAACTGTATGTGAGAATAAAACAAGGTAGGGCAAATGGAAGGGTGGGGAGTTGTGGGGGAAGGTGGGCGATGTGGAGGAAGGCTCTACTTAGTCCTCATTTGAAATGTTTGTTTGAATCTATTATGAAAAAGAGGAAAAAAGAAAGCAAAATCTAAACACATGTTTCAAGTATAGCAAAGAAAAAGCCACTTAAGGTTAATTTTATGCTTTCGATTTTCAAAATTAAAAACCTAAGTTTGCTGGTTTTGCTCGAGGTCACACTTTAGCTGTTGATTAGGTTGTTTATAACTTTGTTCTTGATAATATAATAACAAACACCGATTTGGAGCTCCTAACCTTGATAAAAAGATGATCTCTTGTTCTCTTTTCTTTTCTGTTATACAGAGAACAATAGTGTCCTAATTTCATGAGAGATTTTTGTTTGTTTTTTTAACAAACAAATAAGAAATTCATATAAAAATATTTCCCGACATGATTTTAAGTTCTTCACCCATATTAAACTTATTTGACTCTCAAAACAGTCTTCAAGGTATGAACTATTATTTTCCTAATTTTTCCTCTCTCCCTTCCTTCCTTCCTTCCTTCCTTCCTTCCTTCCCTCCCTCCCTCCTTCTTTCCTTCCTTCCTTCCTTCCTTTCTTCCTTCCTTCCTTCCTTCCTTCCTTCCTTCCTTCCTTCCTTCCTTCCTTATTTCCTTCTTTTCCTTTGTACCTGGGATTGAACCCAGAGGCACCTAACCAATGAGCCATACTCCCAGGCACCCCAACCCCCACTTTTCTTTTTTTCATTGTTTATTGTGAGAAAGGGTCTCAATAAGTTGCTTGGGGCCTCACTAAATTGCTGAGGCTGGCTTTTAATTTGAAATTCTCCTGCCTCAGCCTCCGAAGTTGCTGGGATTATAGGCGTATGCCTTGGCACCTGCTATTTTCCTCATTTTTCTAAAGAGGAAACTGAGGTACAGAGAATTTTAATAAATTTACAAAGATCACACATTTTGCAAGTATTGGGCCCAAATCCATTTTGGGCAATCTGGTTCCAAGATCTATATGCTTAATTCTTTATTTCACTTTGAGACTTTGTGAAAAAGATATGTTAGGATTAATATTGATCAGATCATTATGTCTCACGTTCAGCAAAAATGCTTCCTATATTAACAAATTAACATGAACAAAGTAGGACCAGGTAGGAAGATCAATTGTTTTCTTTCTAATTTCCTTGCTTCTGGTCCCTGGTTAGCTATTATTTTTAGAGTTCTAGATATGGCAATTTGGGCGATTTAGACTGAAGCATGGTATGATGCTTCTCTTCATTTAAAGAGATTTGATTTCTTCGGTTGCTTAAGTTTTCTGCAGCTTCATGCCACCAAGCATCATTAATGGCAGTGGTCCCTTCAGTTATGATTTTTAAGTCAGGAGATTCAAATGAAGTGGTTGTTTTAAAACTGAACCCCAATTAAACTAAGATACAATACTGAAAAAATATAGGCCTGGGAGTGTAGAACATGTGTTTAGAATGGAAAAAGTTCGGGTTTCAATCCCCAGCACCCAAACAAACAAACATATACAATCCATAGTATTTGAGAGAATGCTATGTATTTTAAAAATATACTATGTATATTAAATGTATATTCAAAAAATTGTATCCTGACTAACCTTTTTTTACACCAGACTCATTATTTCAAACACCAAACCAAACCAAAATTCTACTTTAGGGTTTGTTGTTGTTGTCTGGATAGCTCTAAAGAACATGCCTCCAACATGTTTATTTTGATCTATAGACCTTCAATTTATTTTATTTCAGCCTCCCATCTTGGCTGCTTTGTTGTCATATTCTCAGTTCCTTAGCCAATCACCTCTGCAACTTCAAACACTAGAAACCTCTAATCATTCACTTCCTGATATGATGAACATATTAATGTGCCAATTCTCCTCTTCACCCTTCTTTTACCATCAACCTGTTCTCATTTATGTCAGTATTGTCAAACTTGAGAAATTTTGTAGTATCTTTTATTATAATACTTCAATCCCTGTATTTTGCATAATTTTTACCTAATAATTAAAAAAAAAACCCAAACCCAAATTTTCACTGTTATGATTACAGCATATTCTTCATTTCAAAGCCACGTAAAGTGCCATGATTAAATTATCTTTTCCACTAACACAATGCCAGAAATTTGTGCTATTAGATGGAAAATGTTCCTAGGATTGGGTACAAATGTATTGTCCTATTTTATGCAGAGATGATTTTTTAATCTTTAAGATTTTTTAGTGTTCTTGATTGGTATTCTGCTGATGTTTCCCATTTATTCTCATTTTTATGGTAGTTTATACCTTTAAAGAATGTATTTACCATCATTTTAATAGCACTGCAGAAGGAAATAGGGATAAACAAATAACATGATCATTATAATTATTAAAAATTGTATGTTACATAATGCTGAAGCAAAGATGGTATAAGGAGAATCTTTCTTTTTTAACAGAAAGAGAACTAAAAATGTTTAATTAAACATTAAAAGGTGTTTAATGTCACTAGTATTCAGAAAATCCCAATTAAAATAACAAGATGCTATTTCATCTTTCATATTGTGAGGAAAAATAAACATTAATGTTTAAGAATAGTTAAGATGAAAGGAAACAGTCATTCTTATTCCCTACTGAACAAATAGTGAGTTTAATTGGCAACATCTGTTTTAAGGGTTGAAACAAGCATTCCCTTTGATTCAGTGATTCCACTTCACATCTTCTTTGAACACACATATGTAGAATGCATGTACAAATGTTCACACAATCTTATTTGTAAAATTGAGACTGGAAAATATCCAAATGTCTACTAGTTCAGGAATGGTAACAAATTATGATTTGACACCATGGAATAATATAAATAAGAAAAATGTATCTTGAGTACTGACATGAGCAGATAATCTAAGACACAGTAGGTACATGCAGCATAGAAAATGTTTGGAAGGAAACAGCAAAAAACTGATTACCTTAGATAAGGGAAGGGGGAGACTAAGAGAAACATTCACTTGTCTAAATTTATTATATGGCTGTTACAAATGTTCACTCATGGATTATTTGTGTATTTCAAATACATTTGAAAATATTTAAATAATGGCTGGTTTCCCAAACCAGCTTACAAAACCATTTTTAAGCCATTAAGCAGCTAAGTGTTTGCTATGAAAGACAGAAGACAGTGTCACTGAAGTGCAAGAAACAAAACAGAATGGAAAATATTTTTATTGATATAGTTTTATTTTGAAATAATTTCAAACTTAAATAAATGTTTCAAGAATAGTACAAAGAATCCCACCCAAGTGGGAATCAAACTCAAGATATGTTAGTTGCTCCAATTATGTCATGTATAGTAAAAAGGCCCAGTCCAAGATCACCTGTTGCGTGCAGTTATGTTTCTCATCTCCTTAAATCCAGAGTATCCATCTTTCCTTAATTTTTATGACATTGAACATTTTTAATACAGGGCAGTCATTTTATAGAATGTTAATTAAGTTTAAGGAGAATCTTTTAAAGAAAAGATAATACCTATCATAGGAACAGTGAAATTTAGGTCTAGAGGTCTCTATTTTAAAAATCAGGGAAATGGCCGGGCACAGGGCGCACGCCTGTAATCCCAGCACTTGGGAGGTTGAGGCAGGAGGATCGAGAGTTCAAAGCCAGCCTCAGCAAAAGCGAGGTGCTAAGCAACTCAGTGAGACCCTGTCTCTAATAAAATACAAAAAAAGGGCTGGGGATGTGACCCAGTGGTCGAGTGCCCCCTGAGTTCAATCCCTGGTACCAAAAAACAAACAAAAAAACAAACAAAAAAAAAAACAAAGCAGGGAACCACAGCAGTATAAACTAACTTTCTAAATTTACCCAACTGGCAGGTATTCATCTAGAATGAACAATTCTGTCTGAAATGGTTATTTTCTTCTTACCTGATAACAGTTGATTTTAATGGTACCTAATCACAAATTTTTGCTCAGAGAATTAGAAGTTGGTGTACCTAACACCTTACATAACTCAAGTCAATGAGACTTAATAGATATTTTATTTTCAGTAGTCATGACTCTAGACTTGATACACTCTTCTAGGCAAATCAGGGAGAAGCTAGAGAATATTTACTAAGCAATTCTCAAAACTTTCAGAGGAATCTTATAGTTAATGTAGTTTTTACTTTCTAATTAGAGATTCATTTCAGGGAAAAAAATCTCTTTTAAAACCCTTTTAATGAATTATTTAATTCACAACATTTCATTTAATCATATTACAGTTAAATTTTAACAAGAGCTAAAATAAGTCTTGGTTGTTATATATATTTTCAGAACTTAAAAGTATATGTTTGAACCAGTTTGCTAAAGAAAACAGAATAAAATAATTTCAGCATATATAGTCATAATTTCCTACTTATGTTAACAAAGTATCAAGGGCTACAGTAAAATATTTTTCTGTTTGGACACTTTTCTAACTGGAAAAATAAAGAGGCCATTATATAACAGGTAACATTACTAATGCCCCTGAGATTATGTGCACTGAGTATTTTGTTAGTCTGCCAACACTATAGGATTTAGATTTTGAGGAGTAAAGTAAAAAGCACAAATTCAGCATGACACTGATTTTCAGTTGAGTTTTTTAATGTTAGAAATTGTATTTTTTTAGTTATACATGAGAGTACAGTCCAATTTTGCATAATTATACAAGCATGAAATGTATCTTATTCTAATTAGGACCCTAGTCTTGTGGATGTACACGATGGTGAGATTCACTGTAAAGTACATAGGAAAGTTATGTCAGATTCATTCCACTGTCTTTTCTTTTCCTATCATCCCTCCCTTCCCTTCATTCCCCTCTGCCCAATCCACTAAACTTCTATTCTTATCTTCAAACTCTCCCTTCCCCTTACTGTGATTTAGATTCCACATATCAGAGAAAACATTCAAACTTTGGTTTTATGGGATTAGCTTATTTCACTTACCATGATAGTCTCCAGATCCATCCATTTACCAGCAAATGTCATAAAGTCGTTCTTCATTATGGCTGAGTATTGTGTATATATACCACATTTTCTTTATCCATTCATCTGTTGACAGATATCTAAGTTAGCTCCATAGCTTAGCTATTGTGAATTGTGCTGCTATAAATATTGATGTGACTGTGTCACTGCAGTATGCTCATTTTACATCCTTTGGATATATACTGAGAAGTGGGATAACTTGGTCAAATGGTGGTTCCATTCCTAGTTTTTTGAGGAATCTCTATGTGACTTTCTAGAGTGGTTGCACATGATATAGAGTTATACAGGTTGTATAATCATATATGCACATAGGATAATAATGTCCACTTCATTCTACTATGATGCTTACCCAGCAGTCCCACCGTTAATGTATGAATGTACCTTTTCCCCCACATCCTCACTAACATTTATTGTTACTTGTATTCTTGGTAATTGCCATTTCAATTGAATGTCAAAATGTGTATGGACATTTTGACATTCAATTGAAACTAAGGAAATTAAAATTCTATTTCCATCATAATTTTTATCCAATATTATTTCTCGTAAAGTCTTATTGAGATTATAGTTTCAGAGTAAGTGCTGTGTCAATATGAATTCATTAAAAACTAAGAGCTAGCAGCCTTATAGAAGAATGAAATTATGGCATTTGCCAGTACATGGATGAAACTGGAGAATATCATGCTAAGCAAAATAAGCCAATCCTAAAAAACCAAAGGCCAAATGTTTTCTCTGATATGCAGATGCTAATTCACAATAAGGACAATAAGGGACGGTGCTAGGGAAGAATAAAGGTACTTTGGATTAGACAGAGGGGAGTGAAGGGAGGGGAGGGGGTCTGGGAGTAGGCATGATAGTGGAATGAGGTGGAAATTATTATCCTATGTGCATATATGATTATACGACCTGTGTAACTCTACATCATATACAACCAGAAGAATGAGAAGTTCTACTCCATTTATGTATGATGTGTCAAAATGCATTCTACTATCATGTGTAACTAATTAGAACAAATAAAAAAATAAAAAAACAAAACAAAAAATCTAAGAGCTAGGATACTCAAACTCAACCATCTTTATAATCATGTAAATGGAGGCACTGAGAGTTTAAAAGTTCTCTTGAATAGATCAACACCTAATTGCTAGCAGACTTTAGGATTTCTCAGAAAATTTTATTTTGTTATGCTTTCATTTTCACTGTTCAAAACATTTAAGAATTTCCTTTGTAATGTCTTTGAAACCTGATTATTTAGAAATGCCTTTAATTTCTAAACATTTGGAAATTTTGCAGATATACTTTTTTGTTGTTATTGATTTGTGATTTAATTCCATTGGGCCAGACAATATGATTTTATTCCTTTTTTGGCACAAAAATATAGTTGGTTTTGAAAAGAGCTCTGTGTGCAATTGATTTTTTTTTTTTTTTTTTTACTATTGTTGCAGCAACACCCATGATGTTGTTGAACTTGCTGGGAAACTGCAATGCTACCTGCAGAACTTTCTGGAAAGCCAACCATAGGTGTGCCATGAGACTTTGCTGGAGGTAAGTTCAACTGGGTGTCCTACTTGTCAACAAAATACTGCAGGATTAAGAAGGGAAACACACCTGAGGAGATGCCCCATCTTCTGTAGTGCAGGCTCTCTCCAGTGGCTAAGCATAACATCTTGCCAGCTGGGAGAGATCTTTACATGATTCAGTTCCACTACCACAAACAAGGCAATAAAGAATTGATTTGCAGCTGACAGGCCACATATTTGTAAGTGGCATACCTAGAACAATAGCACTTACATAACTCTTGATAACATTATTAAAATAGTCTTATTTTCTCTATTGCACTCTAAACTAGCAGAGGAATGATATCATCAATGAAGACTAGGATTTAAAATCCGTGGTTATCCAAAAAATGAGTAGAATCATATGCTAGTTCTCATAATTTTCATTTTTCATTTATCAATGAACTAAAATTAAGCTGTCTTAAAATAAATGGAGTTATCAGTAGATGGTGCTACATACCTATATATATTTTTAGAGAAGTTGATATTTACTTTTCCCTTTATAAAATTGTCCTTAAAAGTTGTATTCTTTAAGTCATACTTAAGCATTTTACAGAAATTCTTAAATTTAATTTATATTAATTAAACCAGGCATATTTTAGCAGAACATAAAAAATTGCACATAAGATCGAGAAGCTCAGTACTTTGTGTCTTCTGTTGGAATGAAATATAAAGATAGAATTTGAAGAATGCAAATAAATCCTAACACACAGAATGAAGTTGCCAAAGAAGGTTGCCATTTGCCTGATAAGTCAATTGTTAATTCTAAATACCTCAATTTGTAGAAAAAAAAAAAAAACAAAGTAAAATTTGGATAACATGCAAAAGCACTTACTATACCTTTGTTGAATTGATTTTTACATGGAAGACTTCAGGATTAATATTCATTCTTCCAGATAGGAAATGAAGGTATCACCAATGGCAGCATTAAGGTATCTTTTTCCAATTTATTTGCCTAATAAAAGAGCAGTTTTAATGGAATGAGGAATCACATTGTAGAAATAGAAGACAGTGTTACCTAGAGTTTTTTTTTTAAATTGTTATTAGTTCCTTTAGTTTTATATGACAGCAGAATGTATTTTGACATATTAAACATACATATATGTATATGTACATATATAACTTCACATTCCTGTGGTTGAACATAATATGCAGTTACACCAATTGTGTATTCATATATAAACATAGTAAAGTTATGTCCAATTCATTCTACTGTCTCTTCTATTCCCATCCCCATTTTCTTCCCTTCATTCTTCTTTGTCTAATCCAAAATACTTCTGTTCTTCCTTATACTCCACCCCTTAATGTGTGTTAGCATTTGAGAGAGAACATTCAGTCTTTGGTGTTTTTGGAATTGGCTTATTTCACTTAGCATGATAATCTCCAGTTCCATCCATTTACCAGCAAATTCTATAATTTTATTTTTCTTTGTAGCTGAGAAATATTCCATTGTGCAGATATGCCAAATTTTCTTTATCCATTCCTCTGTTAAAGGGCACCTAGGTTTGTTCCATAGTTTAGCTAATGTGAATTGAACTGCTATAAACATTGATGTGGCCACATCACTATAGAATGCTGATTGTAAGTATTTTTAGGTATAGACCACGAAGTGGGATAAATGGGTCCAATGGTGGTTCCATTTCAAGTTTTCTGAGGAATCTCCATACTGCTTTTGAGAATGGTTGAACCAATTTGCAGTCCCACCAGCAATGTATTTTTCTCCCCACATCCTTGCTAGCATGTATTGTTACTCATATACTTGGTAATTACCATTCTGACTGCAGTGAGATGAAATCTCAGTGTAGTTTTAATTTGCATTTCTCTAATTGCTAGAGATTTGAACATTTTTTTCATTTATTTTTTGATTGATTGTATTTCTTCTTCTGTGAACTCTCTGTTCAGCTCCTTAGCCCATTTATTGATTAGGTTTTTCTTTTCTTTTCTTTCCTTTTTTTTCTTTTCTTTTTTTTTTCTTTTTTTTTTTTTGTGTGTGTGTGTGTGTTAAGTTTTTTGAGTTTTATATATCCTGGAGATTAATTCTCTATCTGAGGTGCATGTAGTAAAGATTTTCTCCCATTCTATAGCCTCTGTCTTGGTGTTCTTGATTGTTTCTTTTGTTGAGAAGAAGCTTTTTAGTTTGAATTCATCCTGTTTATTGATTCTTGACTTTACTTCTTGTGCTATAAGCTTTGTTGAGGAATTTTGTTCCTAAGTCAACATCATGGGGATTTGGGCCTACTTTTTCTTCTAGTATTTGCCTAGAGTTTTGACACAGGGGAAGCGGCCAGCTAGTTGTGCTAAAGACTAGTGTTGTACACATGCTGAAGACTAGGATTGGGCATATTTACCATATGAGGAAATAAGAGTGAGATAGAGGAATATGTCATGTGTAAATTTTATCAATTTAGAAACTACAGTTATAATGGCTTTATTGAATACTACTTTGCTGTTTTACACAAAACATAGTTTTCTATGAAAAAAGAACATTATTTTTACTTAGAATAATATACACTGTTTAAATGTAGCTAAAAGTTTTTTGGTGAAATGGTGATTTTAAAGTACATACATATATTACCCTTACTGTTAAATATCATTATTCAGGAAAGATTGCCAGTGGAATATATGCTACTGTTTTTTGTCCCCAGTTTACAATTGCACCACTTGTATATAAATAACCTTTACTACAAATATGCCCCTTGGCCACACTCCACTACCACTGGTGTTGCTATTATGGCTGCAGTGAGCACTGTGAAAACCAAACCCAACTTTTGGGTCTGTTCTTGGTGTTACCTTACCATCGGAAATGTGTAAGATGCTTCTTAAACATAAAAACTCTTGAGGGTATAAAATGGGAATGTGACCCCCAGCATGGTCCCCTCCTCTGCAGTCACTGCATTCATAAAACCCTTTATTTCCCCATTTCTGAACTCATAAGAACTGTACATTTTTCAGTATGATCTGAACAGTACTGAAAAAGAAAAAAATACAAAAACATAGCATGCTAACATAATCACATTCATGTTTCTATGCAAACTTACCCATGTGTACATATATTCTTTTTTTTTTTTTTTTTGGTACTGGGGATTGAACTCAGGGGCACTTGACCACTGGGCCACATCCTCAGCCCTTTTTTGTATTTTATTAGAAGCAGGGTCTCACTGAGTTACTAAGTGCCTCGCCATTGCTGAGGCTGGCTTTGAACTCGTGATCCTCCTGCCTCAGCCTCCCAAAGTGCTGGGATTACAGGTGTGTGCCACTGCGCCCAGCTTAGCATAGCTTTTTAATTTTTATTTTATTTCATTTTTTGGTACCAGGGATTGAACTTGGGCACTTAATCAACAAGTCACATCTCCAGCCCTTTCTGGTTTTTATTCTGAGACATTACATATGTTCTTAAAAAAAAAAAAAAAAAGTCTGTAATATATGGAAACCAATAACCGTTAGCAAGAAGAACAGTTCACAGTTTACAAATGATTTTTGAAGTGGGAGGGGTCAAAAATTATTGATGATCATAGGCATGTATTGTTCATTGGCCAAATGTTAACATGTCATTTTTTGAAAGATGGTGACCTAATAAGTGGTCCTAGTAATATCACAAGATTTTTGAAACTTTGTTTTTGCAAAATGTTTTTTAATTTTTGAAGACGATGTTTTAAAATTAAATTCATTTGTTGTTCCTACAGAGGACGTTTCACCTGCCCCTATCTAGTTTGTGTCTTTATTTTCTTCATCCAGCTCTCTTTTCATTTTTGCTTTGTTACAATAATGCTGAGGAATATTCAATCAATTCTGGGTTTCTACAATTTCACTAGTGTCAATTCATAAATAATTAAGAAGCCTGGTTTGGCAGAGCACAGTCTGTAGTCTCAACTGCTGGGGAGGCTGAGGTAGGAGGATTCAAGTTCAATGGGAGGGTGGGCAACTTACTGTCCCCAAAAATAAAAAATAAATAAAAAATAAAACAAATAAAATGCAAGTCTGGGGGCTGTAGTTCAATGGTAGAGCACTTGCTCAGTAGAACAAGGCCCTAAATTCAATCCCTGCTACTACACAAATGAGTTGGGGGGGGGGGGAGCCAGAGGGAGGGAGAGAGAGGTGGGGGTGGGGAGAAAGAGGGAGGGAGAGAGAGGTGGGGGTGGGGGGGAGAAAAGAGAGAGAGAGAGAGAGGGAGGGAGGGAGGGGGAGAGAGGGAGAGAGGGGAAGATAGATAGATATGCATGATAGAACAGCTCAACTGGAGCTGTTAGGGAATGAGAGGAGGGCGTCCTACAGCCAGCAAGGATGTGGGCATGCAGGGCCCACGCAGGCTAAGGAGGGAATCCCTGCGGCAGAGCAGAATGCACGCAAGGGCCTGGAGGTCTGAGTGCGCTGCAGATACCCACAATAGGCATGGCCGGTGGCTTGGTGTGGAGTGTTGGGTAGGAGGACCATGGGGAAAGGTCATCCCGCATGACCTTGAGTGTCAGAGCTGGAGCAGAAGGAAGCTCAGGTGCCTGGCAGCAGTGGTGGTCAGCTGGCGGAAGTCAGAGCCTGAGAAGCACGTATCCCAGCGGCCCAGGCAGCCCAGTAGAGGGGTGGCGAGCTCGAACATGGGACTCAGCTCGTTTGAATAAGAATAAAATTTGTATCCTGGGGTGAAATGCTCTCTTCATGGCCATGACACCAAGTCGTCCTACTTATTATCTTAATAACAAGAACTGTTTTAGTTCTTTGGGTTTTATGAAGCGCCACAATTTACAGCTCTCCATTCAGGATATGCCCCAAGAAAGCAAGGAAAATGTGTTCTTGGAATCATTGGTCTACTTGGTTCTTAGGGAAACCTGACCAGCAAGCATCTTCTACCAGTGGCGTGTGGGGCCTCCTCCTCAGGTCTAAAAATTATGGAATGTCACACAGACTTTCTTGTTAGTACTCCCTGGTGAGACATGATGGCATCTGTGTACTTTGCATCACCTCAGAATGCACTTAGCCTATCAGTCAATGAGCACTTTTAGGCTGTTCATGCTTTGGGAATCACTTATACCTCTACACCTCAAATATCTGATTTCAAATATAAAATAGAAGTTTCAGAACCGACTTTCATCTCATTATCTATTGAAGGGCATCCCCTCCCCTACCACACTCCTCAAGAGAGTTTAAGTTTTGTAAAGATACCTCTATGATGGAACACTCAATGCTTACTGGGTTGCCCATTCTATTTTCAGTTAAGATGTTGTTTTTGAAACTTGGAATTAAATCATCTCCCTCTATCTTTGACCCATCAGAACTCCTTCTATGCCCAGGCAACCCAAGAAAGGGAGTGTGACTCTTCTTTCTCAGGACAGCCATTCACATACTTCTAGCAACAGACTTTGTATGGTTTTCTGGGCATGCTATCTTTTTTATTGTAATTCATTCTAACATGTCCCTTCATCCTTATTTATTTATTTATTGTGTGTGTGTGTGTGTGTGTGTGTGTACATATGTGTATGTGTGTACTGGGCATTGAACCCGGGATTTCTCTACCACTGAACTACATTCTCAGCTTCTTAATAGTATTTTTTATTTTGAGACATGATCTGGCTAAGCTGCCCAGACTGTTCTTGAATTTGCCATCCTTGCTGGGATTGCAAGTGTGTGCCACGGTGCCTGGCATATGTTCCCGTTTTTTGATGCTCCTTTTGTGCTTATGAATCCAGAACTGACTATGATAGCCAAAATTATTTCATCTTCAGAGTTTTGATATTGATTTAATTTAGTATGCCCATGTATACTATGTACTATGTTTGTGTACTATGTGAACTAAGTCTATGTACTATGTTTGCAGTTTTCATGTAAATCTAAAACTCTTCTGAATAAAATGTTTAACCAGAATTACAGAAATTTTAAAAATAAGAATACTACTGTAATATCTAATTCAAAATATAGAAGCACACATTTATATACACAGATAAACCTTCATAAATTTTAGAAAAGTTTTAAAATATCACTATAAGTACTTATTGTGGAAGTTTAAAAAATCACTTAATTTGAGAAGGCCAGTTTCCTTATCCAAAATATGATAGATTGGGGTTAGATGGTCTCTAGGTGTTTTTACATTTATTTTAATTCAAACGGCAACATCTTTTGTTCACATATTATTTTCAGTAGAATTTAGATGTCATACCAGAACATTTCAGTTGTTTAGTAAGTTAGTTCATCAATAGGCTTTCTGAGAGTTTTTGTAATATTCCATAAGATGGTGCTATATTACCATGAGAAAATGTTTACATTTTATTTCATAAAGCTTGGTATTAAGCAGTTGTCCTTATCTGTTGAGCTGTATCTATTTTTTCAAAAACTATTGGAGAAAAAAACCTCAGTGAATTAATCTAATTAATAAAAGAATTAACTTGAAAAAAATCTACCTCAGTGGTAAATTAATCTAATCAGGGGCATCGACCACTGGGTCAAAGAATTAGGGTCTCACTTGAACCAAATCTATCTTTTTTCCTCCTGCCTAGCCTCCCAGGTTGCTGGGATTAAGGCTTTAGTTATATTAAGCTTTTTAGACCATACCATAATGTCCATTGCAAATACTCAAATCTGCCACTTTATCCTAAAAGTAACCATGGACACTACATCCATAAACAGGGAAACTGTGTACGAAAACCCAATTTATTTACAAAAACAAGTGATCAGACCATGGGTGGCAATTTGATGAACTGTGATATAAATCACACAGGAAACTGAGCCTCCATCTGATCAGCGACTATTTGTACTGAGCCAAAATAGCTACTTTCATGAGATGGACAAACTCCAGGGTGCACTCTCCCTGATTTTTGCCTGGTGGTATTCACCCTTTTTATATGACCCTCTCCCCTTGGATAGGAACAAGAATCAAGAATATGGCAAAGGTGACTGGATATCACTTCTGTGATTATGTTTTATTATGTATAACTCTATCTTGTTAGCAGACTTGCTCTGAAGACCCTTCTTGTTGGCATGATGAATAAATAGCTGCATTGGAAAAATCTTCATAGATAGGAGCTGAGGGTCATTTGCAGCAGAGAGCCAGCAAGAAAATGGGAAAACACATGTGTGCACGCACACCCCCCCACACACTCAATACCTGTAGATGTATAAACACACATATGTATTTTTTCCATACACATACATTCATATACATTATTTTGACTAAAGAATATTTCTGTCAGGTAAGTTGATGCATGCCTGTAATCCCAGCAGCTCCTGAAGCTGAGGCAGAAGGATTACTCAAAGCCAACAGCAACTTAGCGAGGCCTTAAGTAACTTAGTGAGAACCTGTCTCAAAACTTTTTAAAAGGGCTGGAATTGGGGCTGAGTTGGGGCTCAGAGGTAGTGCACTTGCCTAGCATACATGAGACACTGGGTTTGATCCTTAGCACCACATAAAAATAAAATAAAGGTATGTGTCCACCTATAACTAATATATATATATGTGTGTGTGTGTGTGTGTGTGTGTGTGTGTGTGTGTGTGTATTATTTTAAAAGGCTGGAGTTGTGACTCAGTGGTTAAGAGACCCTGGGTTCAACTCTGGTATCTCTCTCTCTCTCTCTCTCTCTCTCTCTCTCTCTCTCTCACACACACACACACACACACACACACAAAGAATATATTTCTATGCTATTCATGGAAAATCCAGAACACTATCTGTGTAACAAAAATTCTTCTTTTTGTTTGTAGTATTAGGGATTGAACCAAGGAGCATTCTACCACTGAGTACATCCCTAGCCCCTTTTATTTTTTATTTTTAAACATGGTCTTGCTAAGTTGCACAAGCTGGCCTTGAACTTGTAATTCTCCTGAGTTGAACTTGTACACACTCCCAAGTAGCTGAGATTACAGGTATGTGATACCATGCCCACCTACAGATTCCTATTTAACTAATTTATTTGTGTGTGATTTAAGATATGTAATATATTTTTATTTGTTCTTTTTATTTATATATAATAGTATTTTGACAAGGATATGTGATATTTTTTACCTTATGGCATTATGTTTGTTCTTTTTCTTCACTATAATCAAAAAGTAATAGAAAACACTTGCTTCTTTGGGAGATGCACTATAACTAGAAATCATCTATAGTTCAATTTTAGTTTAGTTTACTTTCCATCAATGGGAAGAATATTAATTTTGACAAAAAAGGCTGTGTATGGAACATGGATGCTTACTAGTTAGGGTTTTTCCATTTTCAGAAGCCAACATTGGAGAAAGGATAATGTTAAATTACAGGAGATAAGATTCTGAACAATTGCAAAAATGTTTCTTATATCTTTGACATGACAATTCGCGGTGTTTCCTCATTTGTTTGTAGTGTTCCATTTAGCAAAACAACGTGGATTTTTTTTTTTAAAAGCATTTCAAAGAAAAGTATCTTTGTCTTTAAAATTAATCTACAAATATAGTTTTTGGAGTTTCTGAAGTCCTATGATGTAACTTATTCAGTATTTGAGAAACTATAATTCCTTTGAGGTTAAAAATAAAAAAGACTGCATGATACTGATTTATAGGAAACGCTATAACTCACCATGATAAAGGTCTCATCCACCCTCTGGTTAACATTCACATGTTGATTTTTCTCCTTCAACTACTAGGGCTCACAGAAAGTCATTGAGAACTGTTTTCTTTTGATTTTTGCAAATGTTTTAAAAGATCGTTACTGGGCATTCAGATTTTTGGACCAATGTCACCCCTTTAAAGAAAGCACTTATTCATCGATGATGTCTGATCAAGACACAATCAATACTGTACAAGTACATAGTGCATACTTTTAAAATTTGTTTTTCTCTTTGGATGTCTTGCTTTTTACTTTTAGTTTTCATTTTTCTTCTTTGGTAAACTTGAAGCAGTTACTGCAGGATAAAAGACAGATATTTTAGAAAAAGTCAAATTCTAGACAAGGATATTTAAGAGAGATGAGATTTATGATGATCCTGTAGAGCTGTAATTTCTATAGTTCCATACGACAGAGCAGATGATCATCAACTAATCATTGTAGAGAATGGCTGTTGTCACATTGTGGTACTTTGGCCCAGACTTTCTACACTGACAAATTTCCTTTTCTTTAGAAAACACCATTAAAATAACCTCCTATCTAAGGGAAATAATGGCATAGAATAAAGCACTATTTTACCATTAAAATTGTAGGTAATAATAATATCTGGCACTTTGTCATCAACTAGATAAACTAGCTAGCAAAAATGAATATGTATGTATACATATTTTTCCTATTTTGAGTCTTTTACATATGTTTATAGACAAAAAGAAAATTTAAAAGTTATTGGTACTATCTGCATAAGACAATGTGATTTGACATGTTACATTGTCACTATGAAAGATGACTGCACATAGATCGATAATTAGATATTTCTTTTTCAGAGAAGTGGTATCTACTCAAATTGAAAATCTAGGCTGGTTTGCATCAAAGGACATAAGAGAGTAAAGAACTATCAGCTTCAGAATTTGTTTGCATTAAACATGTCAAGTGATTCTCCTCACAAGTGAGGGTCTTCATGCAAAATAATGAGCGGATAACTAAGTCAACAGAGTTAATACTCAGATTAATCCCCCATTGGCTCTAAAGCTACTCTGGCACCCCTTCCATGTGCCACGGGTCTCTAAAGTCCTAAAGTAACACAAATTAAAATCACTGAGACTGTCAAGCTATAGAACTTCAGAAGACAACTTGCCCATGTGTCATCTTCCATGTTGTGAGGTTGACTTTTCAGGTCAAGCCCGACTTGGAGATGGAGACTTTCACAGAGATTTAATCAACTTTTAAATTCAGCAACTTTGGTATCTTCTTGCTGCTCCCCATTTCTCCTAATACTACCAGTTTACTCTTTCTTCTTGCCACCACAGAGAGGGAAAGAAAGAAATAATTGATCAACAGCTTATGATCTTGGGATGTAGGGGGTTAGGGTGTGTCCTACAAAATCTACTCCAAGAATGTGGTATTAGTGGCAGAGTGTTCTGGGCATTTTACACATATAGTCATTTAAAGGATAGCAGGAATGTTCTCTGGTGATATAAGTCATATGTTTTTGCGAATGTCTTGTCAAGGAGATGCAGTAAGTGGGAAGGCGCAATGTAAACCTAGCCAGGTGTGCATTCCTAATCATGAGGGCATGGTGTATCTTCCAGCACAACAGAAAACAGGGTTAAACTTATCCACCATCAGTCCACGATGGCCTCACTGGATCCACTGTGGATAGGACACCCAGAGTCTTTTTCCAAAACCAGAAGGTGTAATAGTGATATAGAAGACCCAGATATTTGTTCTTTTTCTCCTCTAAATCCAGAACTAGATCATAGCAAACAGACAATCCAGAGAATAATAAAAACATGAATTCATGGTATTTTCTAAATGCAGTTTAGTTTGAGTAATTGGAAGAAAGGAATAGAAATAGTAACAAAGGAATTCATTTCTACTTTATCATTGAAAGATTTAGACTACCTCAATTTAAGCACTGTTTTTGTTTTTGCTTTTCTCTCTGAATAGATAGTAGTTAAAGAAACATCAGGACCTATTTGAGGAAGGAAGATATCATGCTGCACATGTTTTAATCAGAAATGCAATGCTCCATATTAGGCTCATTGTACATTATATGCACTAAAAAAACAGATATGTAAGTTCTTTTAATAGGTGTTGACAGTGCAGGCCTTGTGTATCATAAGCTGAGTGCTACATAAATGTTACTGATAACATATGAATTCAATAAGAAGTCAAATATGTTGTGACTGTCACTCAGTGCTCATTGGAATTTCAGGTTCTTAGTTGAGAGGAAACAACATATGTACACTGCCTGCAAAGCTTACCCAAACACAAAAAAGGTGATTTTTGCTAAGGACCCAGCAGAGGCAGAACATATATTTTGATGGAAGCTGTTGCCTTTTGAAAGGGGCCTGATGACAGGGACTCCAATATGGGCTTAAATGATAACAGATGGGTTAAAAACATGCTATATCTAAATATTATATGCATGAATAATCAAGAGACTTGGTGTAGATGCATATGTGCAGGCAGTGGAAGTATATGAAATCAAGACACACTGACAGCATTTTATGTGGGAAAACACTAAGGACACACATAATAAATTAAAAAGTATTTGTCTATCTTGTAAATAAATATATGTGAAAATAAGGCATAGTAAATATTTATAAATATATGAATAAAATTTTATATATATGTATATGCATATATATACATATAGATATATGCACACACAGACACATATTAAACTAAGAAGGGCAGACTCAGGAAAATTGATTATAAAATTCTGTATTTTGTGGTACCATTTGTTGTTCTTATATGTACATCAAAAGTCAAATTTTGTTACGAATCCTTATTTTATATTTTTGCTTACTTAAATTTAAAGCTGCAAATAAATGTAAAAATCACCAGTAATCAGAGTATACAGAGATAAAATTTATAAAGCTATCTTTCCAAATCACTTGAAAAATATATATACATAGATTTATCTTAAAAAAACCCTACATAATCTTTTAAAATATGATTGTTAACAAGAAGCATCTTTCCATGATGCTACATAGACCACTTTATTTAAAATAAGTTGCAAATATATATCATTTCATGTGCATATAAGCATTCCCTCATATTTGTGTATCTACAATGATCCACTACTTTTGCTATTTCAAGATATTGTGATGAATATCTTTGGGTTGAATATTTGTGCATATATAATTATTTCCTAAGAACATTTTTGGACAATTAATATTCGCATTTCTTAGGCTCTGCATACTTTTAGCCTGATTGCCTTATGTTAAAGTAGTACTAAATTGTATGAATATTTTTTTCATTAAATAGTATTTGTTATTAATGGATCATAAGCACAAGAATAATGACAAATCTTTCTCCTTTTAACCTTCCAGGTCTCTGTAACCTTATACGGAAGGAAAGTCTCTTTTATGCTATATCTTTGTTTGCTTTTTAATCCAGCCTGAGCTTTTTCTTAATTGAAATATTTGCTCTACTTAACAGCTCATAAACAGGCTTATTTATTTTCTATGTTCATTTTGTTTCCATTCTTAAACTTTGATTTCTATTAGTATTTTAATTATTTCTGTTATTTCTACTCTATGAGCTTCTTAGTTATCTATGTTTACTCTTATAGTAGTTACCTTGGTTATTACAATATGCATCTTTTATTTTTTTTGTACCAGGGATTGAACTCAGGGGCATTTGACCACTGGGCCACACCCCCAGCCCTTTCTTTAGTATTTTGTTAGAGACAGGGTCTCACTGAGTTGCTAAGTGCCTCACCATTGCTGAGGCTGGCTTTGAACTCATGATCCTCCTGCCTCAGCCTCCCAAGTGCTGGGATTGTAGGCATGCTCCACTGCGCCGGGCTATAATATGCATCTTTGACTTACCACAATTTGATGTGAATTATCCTATTCAAGACTTCCCTAAAAATGCATTTTAATATCTTAAATTTATTTATTTATTTATTTATTTAGTGTGTGTGTGTGTGTGTGTGTGTGTGTGTGTGTGTGTGGTGCTGGGGATTGAACCCAGGGCCTTGTGCATGTGAGGCAAGCTCTCTACCAACTGAGCTCTATCCTCAGCCCTTGAATATTTAATTTAACATTTCTCTTGCTCTTTTTGTTTTAAAAAAAATTATTGACATTTTTATTTTTTACATATTTTAAATGCTCTAAGACATTACTGCTGTTTTAAACAGTAAATATTCAATTATATTTATTACATATTTACTCTTTGGGGTTTTGTCATTGCTTCCTGAATCTTCCTTAATCTTTCATCTAAATATCTAAGTTTATTTTCTGTGTGTTTGACTCACTTCTAGTAAAAGCAGCTGCTGCTGATTTTCATTATATTTATTCTTCTGAAAATCTCTTTATTTTACCTTTATGTTAATGAGTATTTTTACTCTGTGTTCTCAATTAAGTATTTAATTTTTTTTTCACAAATAGGTGAAATAATATGAAGTTTTTCTTTTTGCATTGGTTTGCAGCAGTTTTACTATGATGTTCTTGGATGTAGCTTGCTTTGTATTTAGCCTTGCTTGAAGTTTACAGTGCTTCCTGAATCTGAGGCTGCTTCTTCATCATTAGAAATATGAAATACTTTTTTTGTCACATTTTCCTCTTTTTTCTTTCAGTGACTCATTTATACCCATGTTGGTCCTTTTCCTCATGTTCCGCATTACTATTATAATCTTTTCTTTCACTTTCATACTTCATTCTGTATATTTTCTTTCACTTTCATTTTTTATTCTGTATATTTTCTACCAGTTCAGCAATTAACTTTAAAATACATCTATTGTCTTTAGTTTAATTAGTTGTAACTTTTATCTCTAGACATTCCATTTGTCTTGATTTTATAGTTTCTGTTTCTGAGTCCAAATTTTACTCTTATTTAAATATTTGAAAATACTTATCAAAGTTGGTATGAAGTATATATGTGATAACTCCAACAATTGTATCTCTCTTACATCTGTTTTAAATGTCTTGTTTTTATCTCAAATTTGTTAATTCTTATCTTTTTGCATGTCTGGAAATTTTGAATGAATGACTGATATTATGTATGAAAAAGTTTAGAGGTAAAAAGTTTAGACTGTTGATAACAATCTCTTCCTACAGAGAAAGTTTGTATGTATTTCTGGATATTAGCTAGAATTGCCATTGTAGGTGCCACAAGAATCCTAGCACTCCTTCTTTTGGATGAATCCCTTTTTATATCCCATGAGGCTGCAGAAGGCTGTACCAGCCTTCTTAGCTAACACCTTCTTTTTCCCTTTGTGGTGTCTGGTTAAGCCCAGGGCCTCGTGCGTTTTAAGAATGCACTCTGCCACTGAGTTATAGGTCCAGTCCCAACTGATGCTTTGAAAACTGAAAATGCATTGAGGGGAAAAGATTTTCACATAATTTTATAAAATATACTTTGCACAAATTTTCTAATTATTCTGGGGTAGTTGATTTGAAAATAACTATTCTGTCATTATCTGAAGTAAGTATATATTTTTAAAATGTTGATACCTGTTTTAATTCTCTTGTGGTCAACATTAGCCCCTTTCCTCTTTCATTTTCACTGCATTATATTTATATGTAAGCTTGATTTTGATTTTAATGACAGTGTGATTTTTTGTCATTTTTTTCAGCAATAATGCATTTTTCTACTTATACTGAGTTTAAAATGAACCTGATAGCATCCCCTTTATAACTAGAACAACTAAAATATACAGCAAATATTATAACATATCTCTACAAAGTTGTTTCTAAAATGTGTTATTTTAGGTTTTTTTTTTTTTTTTAATTTATGTTTTCAAAGAAAAACAGCAATAGCCAGGTGAAAACCTACTTATTCTTCAACCCCAATTTTGTTATTTTTTTAAATTTAGAAGTGACTTACTTATTTGCTATTTTAAAACCCCCTCCCCTTTTCCCTTTAAATATTTACTCTCTACTCATACTTCATCCTTCCAAGGAGATTGCTCTAACGTATATCTCCAGATCCTTGCTTTGCTTCTTCAACTAAAAACTGTAAAACACAATTCCATCATGCATCGGATGAGCTCTAATTGTCAAATATTGGGGGGGGGGATGTTTGGAATAGCCAATTGAGTTGAATGAAAAAATCCACATGCATTCAATTTGGTTGGGGCAGGAATTCACTAAAATGTATTTAAATTGTATGAAAACTAGATCTTTTCCATGTTTCAACCCAGGAATATATTTCAACTAAGTTCAATTATTGTTTCTTTTTATTTTTTCTTTCAGATATTTCAATTATCTTTATCTGTTTTTATGTCAACTTTATTTCTCAAATATTGTTTCAAAAATTTTTGCTCTTTTCCTGACATTCTATACCATTATGTTCTATTTGGTTTTCTGTAATACCTAGATGAATTTTATTTTTTAATTTTTAAAATTTATTTAAGTTCTAATTAGTTATACATAACAGTAGAATACATTTTGATACATCATATATAAATGGAGTATGATTTCTCATTTTTCTGGTGTATATGACATAGAATCACACCAGTTGAGTAATCAAACATGCGCATAGAGTATTACTGTTTGATGCATTCTACTACTCTTCCTACCTCATAACCCTTCCCTCCCTTTACTCCCCTCTGTCTAATCCAAAGTACTTCTATTCTTCCCTAACTCCACCCCCTTATTGTGAATTAGCATCCATGTATCAGAGAAAGCACTTGGCTTTTGGTTATTTTGTTTAGCATGATATTCTCCAGCTCCATCCATTTGCTGGCAAGTGCCATAATTTCATTCTTCTTTAAGGTTGAGTAATATTACACTGTGAATATATATCATATTTCTTTATCCATTTATCTATTGAAGGATACCTAGGCTAGTTCCATAGTTTAGCTATTATGAATTGAACTGCTATGAACATTGATATGGCTGTGTCGCTGTAATATGCTGATTTTAAGTGCTTTGGATATATGCTGAGGAGTGGGATAACTGTGTCAAATTATGGTTCCATTCCAAGTTTTCTGATGAATTTCCATACTGCTTTCCATAGTGGTTGCACCAAATTTCAATCCCACCCGCAATGTATGGGTGTACCTTTTCCCCCACATCTTCTCCAACATTTATTGTTACTTGTATTCTTTTTTATTTTTTTTGCATTTCAAGAAATGGTTTTAATTTCTTAATGCTCATTGCATGCTATCAAACAGTTTCCTTGATCACAATTTTCATATAATTGATTTCTCAAAATTTTTATTAACCACATAATTTGAGAAAAGGGCTCACTCTTCCTGTGATTCTTTTCTTTTCTTTTTTTTTTTTTTAATTTATTTTTTATTCTAAGTTGTTAGAAATGACAGCAGAATGCATTACATTTCATATTATACTTGTAGACCGCATTTTTACATATCTCTGGTTGTATACAAAGTATATTCACACCATTCATGACTTCATACATGCACTTAGGGTAATGATATCCATCTCATTCTACCATCTGTTTTTTTTTTTTTTTTTTTTTTTCTTGACCCTTTGGCCCCCTCCTTTCCCTTCCCTCCCCATTGGCCATTCTAGTGTTCCTTTAATCCTTCTATGCTCCCCATCCCAACCCGACTGTGAATCAGCCTCCTTATATCAGAGAAATTTGGTGTGGTTTGGTCTCTTGCATTTCTGTTACTGCCAAGAGAAAAAAAGAAATTCAATGTAGCTCAGGGATCTAGACAAATGAGAGGCAGATGCAGTAAACCCAAACTGATCCCACAGTCTGAATACAAGGCCTCTTGGGCTTACCTGAACTCAGGTGATTCCTAGCAGATCTTAAATCAGGTGAACTAGGAATGCTTTCTGCTGTACACCACTGAGCTGTACGGTTGTTTGATATTCAAGTTAACACGAGAAGAGCTTTCAGATACAAGTCTATAAATAATCTGTTAGTATTTACTGGTTTTAACTTAATACATAATAAAATAATTTTTCTTCATTCTTTATTCTTTATAACTTCTGGACTGATTTAAATTATAAGTAAATTTCAAATCTGTGCTTATTGTTTCTAAATTAGTTCAGGCTTCTGTATTTATTAGTTTCTTTTCTCTTTCTGAATAGGCCTTATTCATTCATATTTTTCTTAGAAATTCTAAAAGTAATTCTCAATGTACTGGCTTTGAAACTGACAAAAAATACATTTTAGCAGGATTGGAAGGAAATATTTCATCTTTTTGAATGACTCATTTGGCAATTTCTTATCCTGCTGTTGATTATTTTCCAAACTAAGCCTTTGTGAGTTTTAAAATAATTATTTCCAGTTTCATGGTAATCAAACTAATTAGAATTTCTCAGAATTTATTTTAGTGATAATGTAACATTGTTAAATGCCTAGTGAGCACTATTTCACCTTGTTCTTTTAACCCAGAAAGTAAACACTTTGCTACATTATCTGCTGATTAAAGTGTCCTATTAACCTCAAGAATTATTAGCACATGTCTATTTAACCACCATAGATTCGTTTCAGGGCATGCATGCAAACACACACACATAGACACACAAATTGAATTCCAAATAATAAAAGGAAGACCACAATGTTAATGCAGTGTTTGGAAGGTAATTCTTTTGGATCACAAAATCTGAGCCCAAACCGTTTTTGAAGAGATACAGATGCCTATGCATAATCCTCTCATCACACTTAAATTTCATTATTGTTGTTGATCTTTAGATCCCTTCACAGTTCTCATTCTCTACAAACCACTCTGACTTTCATAGTTCATCCATTGTCCCAGAACAACCCAGTGCTCACTATAAGGAGTAATAAAGTAATAGTAAGTGGCTCAGGATGACAGAAAGAGATTTAAAAATGACTTTATAGTGGTTGTTCTCAACTGAAAACATTGAGGCAACTCATGAATGCTTTGCTCTTACACCTTATGTGCTGGTGCAGGTTGTTTCCTTTGCAGGAACACACACTCTGAGCCCAGTTCAATGCCTCCATTATAGAAGTCTTTCCACAAGAAGTAGCATGTCTATTTTTGCGGAACTTCTCTGAGCCCTGCACTGCTATAAATGCTTTGTTCCTCTTCCTTTATCATTGGCTATTCTACTGTTTGGTAACTCCCTTAATTTTTGCCTTTCCACTAGATGGAGAACTCTTTGAGAGAAGAGAGCAATATAGGGTTGAGAACTTTGTTGACATCTCTAATACATCTGTAGAATTAAGTGACAATAAATAGAGAGCTAGGAACAGGTATCCAGATTACAGGCGTGCGCCACCGTGCTCGGCTTGATTTGGATTTCTAATGTGTTAATATATGATAAAATCCAGGTGATTAGTCTTTTTAGAGAAAAAGGAGAAATTGGTAGTTCTTTTCTCAAAAACTTTTTCAAGTGAAAAGAGCCAATTTCAACAGAAAGAATTTAATTCACATGATCTTTAAAAATGATTATTTCTTTTGACTGCATTTAGGTAATGACAAATCCTCTAATAGTCAAAATTGAAGAGAAAAGGTGGTGTTGAGTTTTTAATTTGGAGGTTTATCTATTATTCAATCAGTTAATTTTATCACATGGAAAAGAATGAGAGTTACAGACTTTAAAGGCACAAATGAAAAATTTAACCCATCCAAAAGAATAAAACTATTTTAATTTAATCTTGAACTAAGTAGCAATATATCATTAACAATTTTTCATATAAACTTTGTTACCCAAATATCTGGGAACTATAAAAAATAACTCTATCTTTTGACAAACATTTGAGTATTTTCATTATTGTTAAAATATAATTTATAAGGAATTAGAAGTTGTTATTTTGGGTATTCAGTTCACTGAAAGGATCTACGAAATATATGGGTTTACATTTTCAATGTTGTACTGAGCTTGTGTTTGCTAAAACAAAATACTAGTCTAGTAGAACTGGAATCATCTCTTAAAATAAATAGATTTGCTATATTGTTGTTTAAAACTTGATTGTATCTGCATGGAATCATTGAAGGATCTCGCCATCTGTCATCATTGTTATGAAACTGACTCAAGAAAGACTCAGCAATGATGAGACATTTCTCTAAAAAAATTATCTATTCTCATCCAGTTACCTTTTATAGTTACTTTCCCATTTTTCATATTTGACTTAAAATTTAGAGGAATAAATTTTGTACTTTAGAAGGAATTTGTACTCCTAATTGTAGTCCTCCGAATTCTTCTTTCTCCCTTCTTCAATTATGAAGTGCTTGTGAATTGGCTTCAAGGAGGCAGGAAATGTGGCCACACACATTACTCTTCTTTTACCTAATCCCACCCTCTCTTATTATCACTGGGACCTTTAGAATATTGACATTATGATTAGACAGCAATCATTTACCCCCTCAGCAAAGTGGCTAAAGGCCCAGAAAAGATTAGCTGTTTTATTCCCTGGAAATGAAACTACTGCATGGGCCATTCATATAAATGTGAACTCTTGAGACTCATAACCAAGTTTTAAAAAGAATAAGCCTGGTTTTTGGATCAAACTTCACTTATTTTAGTGAATTTTGAAATGCATATTTTTATCTGAAACTGCTCCCTTGGCCCTCAGCTTACTTGGCCCTTTTCTAATTGGCCGGGGAAATTATAGATATAAGCCTAGTAGTCTTTTCTTTTGCTTCTCTGGCTTGGACTGAACTTGTATATCTAAATCTTACTTTGATTTGGAGTGTCATGTTCTATTTCTGAAAGAAGTATCTCTTGATCGTAATCAGTACTATTTACATGGGCCATGATTTTTCACTTCCTTCTTACCCTCTTCTATTTATAGATCTTCACGACCTTCTCTAAACAATAGTAAAAAAAAAAAAAAAAAGTACAGATTTTCCAACATCATCCTGATGTTCACTGTATATTCTATCATAAGACCAGGTGACAGATAATGTATGTCAATTTTTTATTTAGAAAGCAATTTCTAAGTTTGGTCATGGTCTATTGGGGATTCCTTACAGGAACTAAGAGGAACTCTGTACTAACCCCAAACTCAATGATCATTTATTCCACATTAGAGCATCTTAAGGAAATATTAATTACTTGCTACTAAATACATATTTAAATATCCACATATAAAATAGCTTCCAAACCCAAAATTCAATAGTTTTTTTTTTTTGTAACAATCCATAGATAACATATTTAATTTTCCATTTTTAAATAGGGGTTTCAAATGTTCAAGAGATAATTTGGTGGTAAACATAAGCTTTTTAATGGATAAAACCAATACATATACTCTCCTTTGGGTTCTTCATATGATAAGTATGATTTGAAGCATCTTGACACTTGCTTTCATTCTGTTCTTGCTTCCTCTTAATTCTTCCTCTTACTCAAGTATTTGTTTTCTGCTTCTATTACTTTACCAAAGCTACTTCTGTTAACCAGTATACTGTTTCTCCAGGGTTGCCATAACAAAGCACCACAGACATGGTGGCTGAAACAACAGAAATTTGTTTTCTAACAATTCTGGAGATCAAGGTGCTGGCAGAGTTGATTTCTCCTGAAGCCTCCTTCCTTGGCTTATAGATGGCTGTTTTCCTTTAAACCAATTAATACAGGTTGAAAGATGAATTTTATGTTTCTCTACAGATAGTTGGTGTAGAAATATTTTGGGACTAGGCTCTTTGGCCATATTACTGAGGCATCTTCTCTGTAAGATCAATCTTGTATCTCTGGGCAATGCTCTTAGAAGGGGTCATATTAAATATGCTTTATAAATATTCATTTTGGGAGTCAGAATTATGTAGCTGTGGGCAGATTAATTAACAGCAAACCGTTCTTAGCTATGGAATGTGATTATATAATGATGTCTGCCTCATGGAGATACTGTTAGAATTAAGTGAGCCCATACATGAAAAGAAGACAACATGTTTCTTGTGACCCATGGATGCTGATGCTGACAAAATTGGCATAGTCACTAATATAGTAGTGAACAAGATTATTGTTCCCTTTCAAGCTAAAGATTTAAAATTTAACTTTAAATTTTATTTTAAATTAAAAATTTAATTTTAGTTAATAATTGAAAAGAATTTCTTGGTTCTGGAGATGAGAACTACTTCTTGAAAATGCCCAAGACTTATATACACTTTCTCATATCTATTAGCTATTTACTGTTTCATAATATAGCTAAGCTAATACAAACAAACTCACAAGATTAAGTTTCCCTTTCCCTAAAAGAAACTGGCAAGAATTTTCAAAGACTATCTTGTCAGAATGTTGGAAATCTAGTTGATTCTGAGTCTAGTATGTTGCCAAACCCATTCTGATGATGTATGTCACAGAACTACTTTTACAATTCTACCTGTGATTTTATCCTTTTTGTAGAATGAAGAAAGGGAAATAGTGGCAACCTAGAAGGGTGAGGAGTTCTCTGCAGATTTCTATGCCTACGTGTTCTTAGAAAAGCAGAAGTTAAAACTCAGTGTTGGATATGTTCAGGGTTAGAATTGAAGATTTTGTTTTAAATGGGGAGGCAAGAAAAATGATCTCTCATGTTGCACAAAGTGGTTGAGTCATGAGTTCTCCTTTGGGTGCTAAGGGGTGTTTTAGTCAGCTTTTTCATTGCTGTGACTAAAAGACCTGACTTTTAGCAGAGGTTTTTTGGGGGCTCACAAGTTACAGAGGTCCCAGTCCATAGACAGCTGGCTCCATTCCTCGGGGCTTGGAGTGAGGCAGAACATCATGGCGGAAGAGTGTGGTGGAGGGAAGCTGCTCACATGATAATCAGAAAGCAGAGAGACTCTACTTGCCAGATAAAATATATCTACCCCAAAGGCACCCCAAGGGACCCACCTCCTCCAGCCACACCCTACCTGCCTT
The DNA here is from genome assembly GCA_025594165.1 of Tamias sibiricus. Taxonomy (NCBI): domain Eukaryota; kingdom Metazoa; phylum Chordata; class Mammalia; order Rodentia; family Sciuridae; genus Tamias; species Tamias sibiricus. The sequence continues at coordinate 85,447,618 of CM046660.1, forward strand.
CAGTTGCACAGTTAATCCTGTCAGGGGATTAATTTCCTGATTGGGTTAAGGCTTTCATATCCCAATCATTTCACCTCTAAACCTTGCATTGTCTTATACATGAGCTTTTGGGGGACACCTTACATCCAAACCATAACAAAGGGAAAGGTTTCAAAAGTGAGCTCCCACTTTTTCTGCAGTACCCTTGGGGAGTAGGAGCCTTCAGAAGGCCTGTCTGGTGGAACTGCAATAGGAAGCACGTAAGAGGACAGAGCAAGGGCCAACACTGATGGAGAACGGTGGGGGTGGTGTGGTGTGTGTGTGTTTGTGTGTAGTGTGTGTGCGTGTGTGTGTGTGTGCGCGCGTGCACGCAGAGCCTGCACATGGAGAGTATAATCAGAGGCTAACGAGATCCCCACGTGGGCCTCTGAAGCAGCCATGTCTTTATCCAAGAAGGGTCAGGAAAACACAAACATCTGCTGCCCTGTTCATCTGAAGAAAGGTGCCTGAGCCAGGCAAGTGTCCTCCCTGCTGGGTAAAAATTGAGGATTGAAAATTGATGCTGCTTCTATGACTTCTTTGTCCATAGAACCCCAGGTAGCTCCTTGTTGTTTTCTTTTCTCTTTTTAAAAGTGCCGAGTGTTATTGGGTATTATTTAAATCAAGCCAAGGGTAAGAATAAGTTGAATCAGGCCCCAGCCAGTCCAGGGACCATCCTGTGTAAGTGTTTTGTTCCTTACATTCATTGCATCTGAACCAGGAACTTTGAGCCCTGTGGTTAAAGCTTAGAGTTTAGTAAACAAACACTTATCTTTTGTTGGGAATAATGGCTATCTTATACAATAAAGCAGTATTCATATTCTTCAGATTTCCTGAGCTTCCAGTGAAAGGATAGCTCCAGAGGACACACTAAATAAGGAAAATAGGAACATAAAATACAAAGCAATGAAAATACCAGTTCCTGTGTTTATTTATTAAGCAGAAAACTTAACTCTTCCAAGGTTGTTATTCTGTTACCTTCTATAAACTTATCCATAATAAAGTAACTGACAGGTGTGAAACATTTTGATTGTGATCTATTTGTTATCCTTCTATTCTAGTTATGAAAACAAAAGACAAAGCAAAACAAAAAGAACTAAAAGTTAAAATTAATTGAAGTCTTTCTTAACCACAGTAACCACTGGCATTTGAGAAGGGTGCTGTGGCCCATGCCTGTGATTTCAGCTTCTGAGGAGGCTGAGGTAGGAGAATCACAAGTTCCAAGATTGATCTGGGCAATGTAGCAAAACCCTGCCTCAAAGTAAAACATAAAAAAGACTGGGGATGTCGTTCAGTGATAGAGCATTTATTTGCTTACATGCAGAAGGCCCTGGGTTCAATACATAGAAATACAAGATAATAAACAAATAAAATTCTGCCTGATCATCAGTGCACAAGCACTACAGGTCCCCCCCACCCCACCCCCAATGGAAACACTGAAAGTTGACACTTAATAGAAAAGATGGCTGCTGGAATCCCACCAGTTTGATAGGGATTCCCTGGCCATTTCTCTGTCCTCATGTGCTAGCTATCCTGTTAGCAAGAACTCAGCTCTGATTTGGGGGAGTTTATATTCATTGTATTTCATCCTAAAAGATGTGACTTAAGTCCAAATAAGTATTATTATCTTTATGCAACTATCTATATTATCTCAAAAGAATCAAGGTATTTTTCAGTATTTTTCAGTCTTTTTAAAATAAAATAATTGAAGAAGCTAATTATTCCACATGCTTTCTCACACACAAACACACATTTTTCCCTCTAGTAATTTAACACTTTCATAATAAATTTGAAATATTATTTCTAAATGTTATCTACTTTATTGAGATAACATTGTTCTTTTTCCAATTAGCAGAAAATATTTAGTACTGGCATATGGATTTATTAGGGACCCATTCACTCACTCAGATTTGAATAGACTTTTTTCAATAACCAAATCTACTTTATTTCCACATATAAATTATGTGAATCAATTCTGTCATTTAACTGGATTCTAAAAGAGGAAACAAAAGTCTTTTTTTATATTTGTTCACCCACAAGGAGAAGTCTGAAGAGGCCCCCTGTTAATAATTTTAAGCTCATATTTTTGCCTAAAGTGGATAAAAATGAATAAAATAATAGTCTTGTACTTCTTGAGAAATCCAGCTGTTCTCTCCTTCTGTTTGGGAAAACAATGTTTTTTCCTTACCTGCTGCAAGGTTCATGGCTGAACCCTCATTGCAAAAACAGATTAACAACAGAAACGCATACAAACATGCTTAACATGTTTTGTGTGACACACAAACCTACAAAACTGAACGTTCAAAGAAACAGGGAAACAAACCTGTCTATTTTTATGGCAAATTTGATGAAGTGGTTAGTTGTGAAGAAATATGGTTATAACCCAGAAGGGTCTGATCTGAAGGTGGTAACCCAGGTGGGGGCATTTACCAAGGTCTTTCTGTTCAAATTCTTCATGGTGGTTCTTTGTCTTGTGATTAGGGGGAAAAAAAAAATTTCCCTCTGAGTGAAAGGAGGGTAGATCTAGAAAGAAGGTATCTTGATGTACTTTAGAGGAAGTTCAGAGAATTCTCTTATGGCCTGTTTCAGGAGAGAAGGGCCAGGGGGGCAGGAGTAACTGATATAGTTTGGATCTAGAGTGTTCCTCAGAGGCCCATGTGTTGAAGTCTTGGTCCTCAGCTTTCTGCTACTAGGAGGCAGTGGAACCTTTAAGAGGTGGAGCCTAGTGGGAGGTCACAGGTCACAGGGGAGTATGCCCTTGAAGGGGACCTTGGGACTGCAACCCCTTTGTCTCTTTCTCTTTCCAGGTCCTGGAGGGGAGTACTTTCCTGCACTTCACACTCCCACCACCATCTACTGCTGAAACAGGGGTCCCTTTCATGTAATGGGACTCCACTTCATGGTTTCAATAGAAACATTGCTCCTTGACCACTGGTGGTTTATTCTAAAACTGACTTTTTTTTTTGTTTGTTTGTTTCTCTCCTCTTCTTCCCTTCCACAACCACAAGATAACAGACTTCCTGTCCTAAGCCAAGTTATCTGGACTTTTACTCACTGTGTACAAGAATAAAGAAACTCCATACCTGGAAACTAGATCAGCAGCTCTTTGAGTTAAATATTAATCAGGTGTACTGATAATGATACTTGGAAAACAACCCAAATGCCTTCCTTTTAAAGTCTTCTGTTACTCCTGGCAGTTAGAATGGCGGCCTCTGTGATGTAAGTCTGTTTCCCAATTTGCTAATAAAGCAATTAAACTTTTCTTTTTTCTCAAAACCTTGTCTTCTTTATGGGATCAACATTGGGGATAAGGACTGAGCTTTGGGTAAAGTTGCCTCAAAAGCAACAGAGGCAACTGACCAGGGACTGGCACTTCCAAAACCATGAACTAAAACAAAAGTTTTCTGTTTATTATTATTACTTGTTTATTTTTGCAATACTGGGGATTGAACCCAGAACTGTGAACATGCTAGGCAAGTGCTTTACCACTGAGATACATTTCCAGCCCCCTTTTCCTCTTTTTAAGTTGATTATCTTGGGTATTATGTTATAGTAATGGAAAGTCGACTACCACAGTGACTTTCTTGTCAAATGCCAAGATGGCATATTTTGAGGTAGCATGTCCTACACCTTGTTACTTCATTATAGTCATTTTAACTTATTATTTATTTCTTTATTAAAATGAGTCTGAGTTTACCTTCCTAATTCTTTTTAGTAATGACAACAATAAAACCATATATAGTGAAATGTTTTGTTTTTAGGGGTTTGGACAGGGTTTGAAGAGAGAACTTCACCAAACTTAGTGTATGAGAGAAGGAAAAAAAGTTTTGTTGGGGGCCATGAATGCACTTTATGGAATTGAGGAGATAACGGTTGTAATATTTACCTCCCAGTTGGTCTAGAGCAGTGGAATAGGCTGCCAAGAAACCAAGAAAGACATTTGGAAATGGGATATGAGATACAGGGTTTATTGAGAAGTACTTATAGGGGCAGTCTACTGGTGGCCAGCTGGGCAGGTGACAATTATAAATACATATGCTCCAAACAACGGGGCATCCATGTTCATCAAACAAACTCTCCTCAAGTTTAAGAGTCAAATTGACCACAACACAATAATTCTGGGTGACTTTAACATACCCCTTTCACCACTGGATAGATCTTCCAAACAAAAGCTGAACAAAGAAACTATAGAACTCAAAAATACAATAAACAACTTAGACTTAACTGACTTATATAGAATATTTCATGCTTCAACAAGTGAATACACCTTCTTCTCAGCAGCACATGGATCCTTCTCTAAAATAGGCCATATACTATGCCACTAAACAACTCTTAGCAAATATAAAAAAAGTAGGGATACTACCCTGCATTCTATCAAATGATAATGGAATGAAATTAGAAATCAATGATAAAATAAGAAATAAAAGCTACTCCAACACCTGGAGACTAAATAATATGCTACTGAATGAACAATGGGTTGCAGATGACATCAAAGAAGAGATTAAAAAATTCTTAGAGGTGAATGAGAACACAGACACAACATATCAAAATCTCTGGGACACTATGAAGGGAGTCCTAAGAGGAAAATTCATTGCATTGAGTTCATTCCTCAAAAGAAGAAAAAGTCAACAAATAAATGACTTAAAATTACATCTCAAAGCTCTAGAAAAAGAAGAACAATCCAACACCAAAAGTGGTAGAAGACATGAAATAATTAAAATCAGAGCTGAAATTAATGAAATTGAAACAAAAGAAACAATTGAAAAAATTGACAAAACAAAAATTTGGTTCTTTGAAAAAATAAATAAAATTGACAGACCCTTAGCCAGGCTAACAAAGAAAAGGAGAGAGAAAACTCAAATTACTAACATATGCGATGAAAAAGAAAATATCACAACAAACACTATGGAAATACAGGAAATAATTCAAAATTATTTTGAAAACTTATACTCCAACAAAACACAAAACACCGAAGGCATCGACAAATTTCTAGAGTCCTACGATCTGCCCAAATTAAAGCAGGATGATATACACAATTTGAACAGACCAATTTCAAGTGACGAAATAGAAGATGCCATCAGAAGCCTACCAACCAAGAAAAGCCCAGGAGCAGATGAATACACAGCCGAGTTCTACAAGACCTTTAAAGAAGAACTGATACCAGTACTCTTCAAATATTTCAGGATATAGAAAAAGAGGAAGCACTTCCAAACTCATTCTATGAGGCCAGTATCACCCTGATCCCCAAACCAGGCAAAGACACATCAAAAAAAGAAAACTTCAGAACCATATCTTTAATAAACATAGATGCAAAAGTTCTCAATAAAATGCTGGCAAAATGGATACAAAAACATATCAAAATATAATGCACCATGATCAAGTGGGGTTCACTTCAGGGATGCAAGGATGGTTCAACATATGAAAATCAATAAATGTAATTCATCGCATCAATAGACACAAAGATAAGAACCGTATGATTATCTCAACAGATGCAGAAAAAGCATTTTACAAAATACAGCACCCTTTCATGTTCAAAACACTAGAAAAACTAGGGATAACAGGAACAAATCTCAACATCGTAAAAGCTATATATGCTAATCCCCAGGCCAACATTATTCTAATTGGAGAAAAATTGAAAGCATTCCCTCTAAAAACTGGAACAAAACAGGGATGCCCTCTTTCACCACTTATATTTAACATAGTAATTGAAATGCTGGCCAGAGCAATAAGACAGATGAAAGAAATTAAAGGGATACAGATAGGTAAAGTTGAACTCAAATTATCATTATTTGCTACAATATGATTTTATACATAGAAGATCCAAAAAATTCCATCAGAAAACTTCTAGAACTCATAAATGAATTCAGCAAAGTAGCAGGACACAAAATCAACACCCATAAATCTAAGGCATTTCTATATATCAGTGACAAATCCTCTGAAAGGGAAATGAGGAAAACTACCCCGTTTACAATAGTATCAAAAAAAAAAAAAAAAAAAAAAAAAACAAAAAAAAAAAAAAAAAAAAAAAAAAACAAACTTGGGAATCAACTTAACCAAAGATGTGAAAGACCTCTATAATGAAAACTATAGAACACTAAAGAAAGAAATCATGGAAGACCTTAGAAGATGGAAAGATCTACCCTGTTCTTGGATAGGCAGAACTAATACTGTCAAAATGACCATACTACCAAAAGCACTATACAGATTTAATGCAATGCCAATCAAAATCCCAATGACATTCCTCATAGAAATAGAAAAAGCAGTCATGAAATTCATCTGGAAAAATAAGAGATCCAGAATAGCTAAAGCAATCCTTACCAAGAGGAGTGAAGCAGGTGGCATCACTATACCAGACCTTAAATTATATTACAGAGCGATAGTAACAAAAACAGCATGGCATTGGTACCAAAATAGGCTGGTAGACCAATGGTATAGAATAGAGGACACAGAGACTAACGCATATAATTTCAGTTATCTTGTATTAGACAAAGGCATCAAAATGTACATTGGAGAAAGATAGCCTCTTCAACAAATGTTGCTGGGAAAACTGGAAATCCATATGCAACAAAATGAAATTAAACCTCTATCTCTCACCATGCACAAAATTCAACTCGAAGTGGTTCAAGGATCTAGAAATTAGACCAGAGACACTACACCTAATAGAAGAAAACGTAAGCTCTAATCTCCAACATGTTGGATTAGGCCCCAAGTTCCTTAATAAGACTCCTGTAGCACAAGAATTAATATCAAGAATCAATAAGTGGGATAGATTCAAATTACAGAGCTTCTTCTCAGCAAAGAAACAAAAGAAACAATCAGTGAGGTGAATAGAGAGCTACTAATTGGGAACAAATTTTTACCACATGTATGTCAGAGCACTAATCTCTAGAATATATAAAGAACTCAAAAATCTTAACACCAAAAAACCAAATAACCCAATCACTAAATGGGCCAAGGAACTGAACAGATACTTCTCAGAAGAATATATACAATCAATAAATACATGAAAAAATGTTCAACATCTCTGGCAATTAGAGAAATGCAAATCAAAACCACTCTAAGACTTAATCTCACACCCTTCAGAATGGTAGCTATTAAGAACACAAACAACAATAAATGTTGGAGAGGATGTGGAGAAAAAGGCACGCTCATACATTGTTGGTGGGCCTGCAAAATGGTGCAGCCAATATGGAAAGCAGTATGGAGATTTCTTGGAAAACTTGGAATGCAACCACTTTATGACCAAACTACCCACTCCTCGGTCTATACCCAAAGGACTTAAAAACAGTATACTACAGGGACACAGCCACATCAATGTTTATAGCAGCACAATTCACAATAGCTAAACTGTAGAACCAACCTAGATCCCCTTCAGTAGGTGAATGGATAAAGAAAATGTGGTATATATACACAATGGAATACTACTCAGCAATAAGAGAGAATAAAGTCATGGCATTCGCAGGTAAATGGATGAAGTTAGAGAATATAATGCTAAGTGAAGTTAGCCAATCCCAAAAAGCCAAATGCCTGAAGGAGCCTATAATCAAGGAGATAGCTAAAGATTGCGGTTAGCTGAGAGCCATAAAAGATGTTCTAGTTTCCACCTGATGTTGATACATTATTCAAAGAATCTTTGTATGCCCGTGAACACTGCGTGACGCACCTGTAAGCTCGAGCTGTAAGCACGTGTCCTTGTTAAAGCTATATGTATATAACTGGGTGAGGTTCGTTAGTGTGTGTGGGGGAAGAAGAAGGTGGTGGTTGGAGTTAGAGCATTTGGAGTGATTGCTGGAGCTGAGAGAGGAGAAGAATAAAAGACCTTTTTTCATTTTCATCCTGCCTCCGAATTTTCCTGTGGCGTTCGCTGCTCCAAGCGACTTCCGCTTCAGGCAGCGACAAATGCCAAATGTTTTCTCTGACATAAGGAGGCCGATTCATAGTGGAGTTGGGATGGGGAGCATAGGAGGATTAGAGGAACACTAGAATGGCCAATGGAGAGGGAGGGGAAGGAAGGGGGCAAAAGGGTGAAGAAAAAAAAATATGGTAGAATGAGATGGATTTCATTACCCTAAGTGCATGTATGAAGTCATGAATGGTGTGAATATACTTTGTATATAACCAGAGATATATAAAAATGTGCTCTACCAGTATAATATGAAATTTAATACATTCTGCTGTCATTTCTAACAACTTAGAATAAAAAATAAATTTGAAAAAAATTTTTAAAAAGAGTCAGGAGGATGGATAAATATATTGTGATATATTCATATAGCAAAATACTATGCAGCATTAGAACTAGATAATGATAACTACAATATATGAATCAATATGTTGAGTGAAGAAAGCCAATACATGAAGTTAAAAACTTAGGGCTTTATATAAATGGATTTCAAGAAGAGAAAATTTAATTTGTGTTCATAGGTATCAGAATATTGGAAGTCTTTGGGTGTGTGGTGAGGCACTGACTGAAAGAGGCATGAAGCACATCCTTAGGTAATGGGAAACACTCTAGATTTTAATTCAAGTAATGGTCAAGTGGGTGCATTGATTCATCAAAATTCACTCAGCTCAGACTAGGGTTTAGCCCAGTGACAGAGTCCTTAGTATGCACTTATAAAATGCACAAGAAATTTGCAAGATATTTACTTAAAGATATAGAAAGAAATGAATAATCCATGCATCTGCCTAGAGTATGGATATGCCATTTTATCCCAGGTTAGTCTATAATCTAATGCAATCCTAATGAAAATCTTAAATATCAAATTTATGACATTAAGATATTTTTATAAAATTTGACATTTGCTTTATTCTATTTTATGTTTACTTTATTCTAAAATGCATCAAATGAAATAGATAGGTGATAACAGCCATAAAGTTGGTGACTGCTTACAATATGTGTAAAGTAACCTATGAATCCACTTAAATTCAGCATTCAGTTTTATGAATGCAGAGAAAATAGAAAACAACAAAGAATGGAAAAATAAGAGAATGAAAAAGCTGACCAGCGTACACATGGAAATTTAATATGTAGCAATCACTGGTAATAAATCCCAGATGGATTTGAACATTGAATGTAAGAGGACTGATTAGAAATAAATATATGAAAATATATTTCAGAGACAAAAGAAATGGAAAATCATGGAAGATGACAGATAATTGAAATTGAGTCATATAAGAGTTCATGTTCAAAGTTAGAGGCAATTATCAGAGCAGATAGAATGATTTTTACAGCATATGTGTTATACAGCTTCTTGTAACTGTGACCAAAATATCTAACAAGAGCAATTTAGATGAGGAAGTTTATTTCTGATCACAGTTTTAGAGGCTCTGTCTCTGGTTAGCTGGCTCCATTGCTCTGGATCTAAGGTGAGGCAGAACATCATGGTAGAAGGGCATGCCTCAACTGCCTATAGTTACCACACCATGCAGTAATTCTTCCAAATTATTAATCCATCAAACGGATTAATCCACTGGTTAGGTTAAATCTCTCATAATCTAATCATTTTGCTTCTGAACATTCCTGTATAAGCACAGGAGCTTTTGGGCACCTCATTTCCAAACTGTAACAATCATAAAATATTAACTCTCCAACTTATTTTTTGGAGGAAGATACAAAGAACTTTACTGTTGATGGGAAAAATATATACTTATATTTTTTATTTTTTTGGTACTGGGGATTGAACCCAGGGGTGCTTAACCACTGAGCCACACCTCCAGCCCTCCCCTGCTTTTTCTTTTTTTTCATTTTATTTAGAGACAGGGTCTTGCTGAGTTTCTAAGTGCCTAAGTTACTGAGATTGGCTTTGAACTCTTTTTTTTTTTTAAGTATGTACAACTCATAGTGCATATATTTAGTATCTTTTTACATACAACTGTTTGTATACAAAGTATATTCGTACAATTCAGGTCTTCAATCATGCATTAAGGAAAATGATATCCGTCTCATTCAACCACCTTTTTTTTTCTCCCCCTCCCTCCCCTCTTGCTCCCTCCCTTACCCTGCCTTCCCTTGACCATTCTAGTGTTCCTCTAAACCTCCTATGTACCCCCATCCAACAATACTTTGAAATAGCCTCCTTATATAAGAGAGAACATTTGGTACTTGGATTTTTGAGACTGACTAACTTCACTTAGCATTATGTCTTCCAACTTCATCCATTTACCTGCAAATGCCATTAATTTGTTTTCTTTTATTGCTGAGTAAAATTCCATTGTACGTATATACCACATTTTCTTAATCCACTCATTTACTGAGGGACATCTAGGTTGGTTCCACAACCTAGCTATTGTGAATTGTGCAGCTACAAACATTGAGATAGCTGTGTCACTGTAATATGCTGTTTTTAGGTCCTTTGGGAATAGACCCAGGAGTGGGATGGCTGGGTCATAGGATGGTTCCATTCCCAGTTTTCCAAGAAATCTCCATACTGCTTTCCATAACGGTTGCACCATTTTGCAGTCCCACCAGCAATGTATGAGTGTGCCTTTTTCCCCACATCCTCTCCAACATTTATTGTTGCTTGTGTTCTTGATGGCTGCCATTCTGACTGGAGTGAAATGAAATCTTAGAGTAGTTTTGATTTGCATTTCTCTAATTGCCAGCGATGTTGAACATTTTTTCATGTATTTGTTGATTAATTGTGTATCTTCTTCTGAGAGGTGTCTTCTCAATTCCTTAGCCCATTTATTGATTGGGTTATTTGTTTTTTTAGTGTAAAGTTTTTTGAGTTCTTTATATATTCTAGAGATTAGTGCTCTATCTGATGTGCATGTATTAAATATTTGTTCCCAATTAGTTGGCTCTCTATTCACCTCACTGATTGTTTCTTTTGCTGAAAAGAAGCTTTTTAGTTTAAATCTATCCCATTCATTAATTCTTGGTAGTAATTCTTGTGCTACAGGATTCTTATTAAGGAACTTGGGGCCTAATCCAACATGTTGGAAATTGGAGCTTACTTTTTCTTCTATTAGGTGTATTGTCTCTGGTCTAATTCCTAGGTCCTTGATCCACTTTGAATTGAGTTTTGTGCATGGTGAGAGATAAAGGTTTAATTTCATTTTGTTGCATATGGATTTCCAGTTTTCCCAGCACCATTAGTTGAAGAGGCTATCCTTTCTCCATTGTACATTTTTGGCACCTTTGTCTAATATAAGATAGCTGTAATTATATGTATTAGTCTCTGTATCCTCAATTCTGTACCATTGGTCCACCAGTCTATTTTGGTGCCAATACCATGCTGTTTTTGTTACTATTGCTCTATAGTATAATTTAAAGTCTGGTATGGTGATGCCCCCTGCTTCACTTTTCTTGCTCAGGATTGCTTTGGCTATTCTGGGTCTCTTATTTTTCCAGATGAATTTCATGACTGCTTTTTCTATTTCTTTGAAGAATGACATTGGGATTTTGATTGGAATTGCATTAAATCTGTATAATGCTTTTGGTAGTATGGACGTTTTGACAATATTAATTCTACCTATCCAAGAGCAAGGTAGGTCTTTCCATCTTCTGTGTTCATCTATAATTTCTTTCTTTAGTGTTCTATAATTTTCATTATAGAGGTCTTTCACCTCTTTCGTTAGGTTGATTCCCAGGTATTTTATTTTTTTTGATGCTATTGCAAATGGGGTATTTTTCAACATTTCCCTTTCAGAGTCTTTGTCGCTGATGTACACAAATGCCTTTGACTTATGTGTATTGATTTTGTATCCTGCAACTTTGCCAAATTCGTTTATTAGTTGTAAAAGTTTTCTGGTAGAGTTTTTTGGGTCTTCTAGGTATATTATCATGTCATCAGCAAATAGTGCTAATTTGAGCTCTTCTTTTCCTATGTGGATCCCTTTAATTTCTTTCATCTGTCTAATTGCTCTGGCCAGACTTTCCAGTACTATGTTAAATAGCAGTGGTGAAAGGGGGCATCCCTGTCTTGTTCCGGCTTTGAGCTCTTGATCCTCCTGCCTCAGCCTCTCCAGCTGCTGGGATTCAATATATACATTTTTAATTTTAAGGGTTGGTGTTACCTAAGATTATATTCATTTATAATCCCATCCAGTGTGTGAGAATAACTTTCTCCATAGTGTTATAATAACATGTTATCAATATCTTCACATTTTTAATCTTATAGGAAGACTAAAAGGGATTAAATTTCTGTGTTTTATTGATAGTGAAGTTCAGTATAAGCTATTGGCCATTTGTGTTTTTTCTACTCAGAAGAACCTACATTTCAAATGTGATTTTTGTGTTTATTTGAATAATGAGCATGTGCATTCTTTTTATATTTGAGATTGTGGAAAGCCCCAAATAAACTGTGGGCATGTCTGAGCCATCTTTAAGCAGAGGTGTGTGTGCCCTTCAGAGAATTCTCAACGTAATCTCATTGATCTGAGACTGTTTCATTGCCTTGGCAAACATTCTGTGACCCATGGAATTTATTGGCTCAGACAGCCATAGGTTCAAATGCAACGCCGCAGAGGTAGAGAGATACTAGTGCACCCAACTAGCCTTGTGGCACCAGCTGCCTGAGAAGGAAGAATTACTGAGCAAGTGATAAGTCCCCAACCAGGCCAACTTCTCCACAGCTTCTCACTTCTTGTTTACCTTGACGAACCCTTCCTCACAATGAATTCCTTTGGTGTGTTTCACTATAAATAAAGCATTCATGGGCTTTTCCCCTTTGTTAGGATCAGACCCCAGACCTGTCAGGTCTCTTCTACCTGCTATGCCCCTACCTTCAAAAAATATTTTCCTGTGTCTTTTGCTTTATTTCTTTTTTTTTTTAAAGTGTTGTTTTAGTTGTTGATGGGCCTTTATTTATTAATTTATTTATATGTGGTGCTGAGAATTGAACCCAGTGCCTCCCACATACTAGCGCTCTACCACTGAGCCACAACCCCAGCCTCTTGCTTTATTTCTTGATATTGCTTTTTCAGACTTTTATTTCCAGCTGGTCCATACCTCTGAGGGATACCTATTTGAAGGAGCCTATAATCAAGGAGATAGCTAAAGATTGCGGTTAGCTGAGAGCCATAAAAGACGTTCTAGTTTCCACCTGATATTAATACATTATTCAAAGAATCTTTGTATGCCCGTGAACACTGCGTGACGCACCTGTAAGCTCGAGCTGTAAGCACGTGTCCTTGTTAAAGCTATATGTATATAACTGGGTGAGGTTCATTAGTGTGTGTGGGAAGAAGAAGAAGGTGGTGGTTGGAGTTAGAGCGTTTGGAGTGATTGCTGGAGCTGGAGAGAGAAGAAGAATAAAAGACCTTTTTTCATTTTCATCCTGCCTCCGAATTTTCCTGCGGCATTCGCTGCTCCAAGCGGCTTCTGCTTCAGGCAGCGACACCTATTCCCTCCCGATGCGGGTTACAGGTGATATGAGATATTAATCTTTTGTCTGTGATGCTGTGTTTTTGAAATCTGGTATGTATATTCCACTTAAAACATATCTTCATTTTGACTAATCACATTTCAAATGCACAAAAATGTCAGGTGGCTGGTGGCTACTGCATTGGACAGCCATTCTAGAGTCTCCATTAAGCTACTCTTACAAGTAGCATTAGGCAATCAGACTCCCCTTGCACAATAATTAGATAGAATTCCACTTATGAATAAGGCCCAAGATATCACACTAAGAATATAACTGTAGAGGACTGATTTCATTAAAAGGTGATAGGATATTATGAAATATTATAATGAATCTTTCATATTTTAATACCCAATGCCATAGAAAAAAACTCATTTTGACATCCATAATGCTGATTAACAAGCCACTTACTTCACCAGACCCTCCCCATCCCCGAAATTCTAACATTCTTTATGCTAATTAGCAAAGCCACTGACAAAAACTGGAGATAAAAATGGCTTGTAGGAAGTCTCTGATCTTTGGCTTTTCATAATCTAATGATTTTACCTCTTAATATTTTTGTATTAACACAGGAACTTTTGGGGGATACCTCATATACAAATCATAACAGTATACAATAAATTGACTCTTTAACTTATTTTTCTGGAGATGATACAAAGAAGCTGATTGCTGATGCAAACAATATTTTATATTAATCCTAGCTTAACACTCATTAAAGTGTAAATTTTTGATGAGGGCAACTTTCTCCTCTAAGGTCGTAGCTTAAAAAACAGACAAATAACATACTATCCACCTTGAAAAAATTAAAATATTTAAAAGTCAATTATGGACATGTTAACACTGTGCTGTTTCTTTTTCTTCTTCTTTTTAAATTTTTTTAATTCAGTGTTGTTGTATATATAACAGTAGCATGCTTTACAATTTGTAATACACATAAAGAGCACCTTTTTACGTATCGCTGTTAGTATACAAAGTATATTCATATCTTTCATGTCTTCAAACATGCATTTAGGGTAATGGTAACCCTCTCATTCTACCATCTTTTTTTTATTTTTCCTTCCTCTTTTTATACCCCCTTGCTCCCTCCCTTGCCATCCCTCCCCATTGACCTTTCTGGTCTTCCTCTAATCTTCCTATGTTCCCCAACCCAACCCCACTGTGAATCAACTTCCTTATATCAGAGAAAACATTCGGTATTTGGATTTTTGAGATTGGCTAACTTCACTTAGCATTATATTTTCCAATTTCATCCATTTACCTCCAAATGCCATTATTTTATTCTCTTTTATTGCTGAGTAAAATTCAATTGTGTATATATCACATTTTCTTTATCCACTCATCTACTGAGGGGCATCTAGGTTGGTTCCACAATCTAGCTATTGTGAGTTGTGCTGCTATAAACATTGATGTGACTGTGTCCCTGTAGTATGCTGTTTTTAAGTCCTTTGGAAATAGGCCCAGTAGAGGGATGACTGGGTCATACACTGGTTCCATTCCCAGTTTTCCAAGGAATCTCCATACTGCTTTCCATAATGAACAATCAGTGAGGTGAATAGAGAGCCTACTAATTGGGAACAAATTTTTACCAATGCACATCAGATAGAGCACTAATCTCTAGAATATATATAAGAACTTAAAAATATTAACACTAAAAAAACAAATAGCCCAATCACTAAATGGGCCAAGGAACTGAACAGACACTTCTCAGAAGAAGATATACAATCAATCAACAAATACTTGAAAAAATGTTCAACATCTCTGGCAATTAGAGAAATGCAAATCAAAACTACTCTAAGATTTTATTTCACTCCAGTCAGAATGGCAGCTGTTAAGAACACAAACAACAATAAATGTTGGAGAGGATGTGGGGAAATAGGCACACTCATACATTGCTGGTGGGACTGCAAAATGGTGCAGCCATTATGGAAAGCAGTATGTGTCTGTTTCTTTAGGTTGTATAACAATAATAGTAATATTGGCCTCAGAATATTAAAGTGAATTAGAAGGACCATATAAGAAACAGTTTGTGAACTGTAAAACACTATTTAAATATTATTGCTATTCTACAGCATGAATTTTACTTTCTATCTATTCTTGAATCAATAACCAAAATAATTTATTATATTTATTATTCCACAATTATAGTTTTGTCTTCTCAAACAATTTCTTTTCTTTTTTCCCTTTTAAATTATTTCAATAATCCATTTTACAAATATAATAGGAAGGAATCAATCTCATCTTAGTTCAAATGTTAATTCAACTCCAGGAACGTATTTACTACCATTCAGTTTTGTGTTTTCCATTATTTAATGAAACTACAGACTTTGCCAAAATGATTATGTGCACTCTTGGTAAAAGGGCAAGATGTTTTCTTTGCTTACAGTGATTTCCACTTTTTCAAGGCTGCAAGGCAAACAAAACACAAAATAACTTATCTAAAGCCTTCCATTCTTCAACCTTCCTATTTGATTTTATTTAAAATGAGAAACTAGATATGCTGAATTTTATAATGCTAATCTCTAGGTTATTATTTTTTTTCAAAAGTTTGTAGATTCCCCATTCATACTGTTTGAGTGCAATCCTCTTGTGATTCCTTCACATCCTGACCTAGTATTTAAAAAAAAAAAAAAAAAAAAAAAAAACCACAAAACACCTTACTCTTCCAGTTTTCATGAATATTAAGTTTGTTTGCAAAGAGCTTTTTAAAAAGTCCAACATATGGGAAAATTAAATCCAATTTAATTAAAATAAATAGGCAAGCATTAAAGAGACTAAAATTGTTAAGCTATCTTATTTATCATTCCTTTATTATGAAACTCATTTATACTAGTTTTCTCTTACATATGAACTGATATTTGAAATATCTGCTATTTCCTCTCATGACTATTTGCTCTGTTCTTTAGCATAAATGCTTAAATATAAGTACTTTTCTCCTACATTATACTAGTAAATTTGATCATTGTTCATATTCTTAGGGGGAGGAAAAGCCTCAACAAGGTCTAGCCTCTTTGTAAGCAATCTTTTTTAGTTACATGGCAGTGAAACCGCAGCTCTAACTATCAGAAAAAAAGTTCTTCTCTATGCAACAATTGACCTCTTCAGCATTTTCAACTAAGTGTTTTTTATTTTGCTTATAAAATGATTAGCATTGGTTTATTAAGCCTTATGTCTTATTATTTAGAATATCTATTGTATTTTAAATTTTAATAAGAAATTATTTCAATTGGCATTCATATAAATTCTATAAAATATTTACTTACTTACTTACTTATTTACTGCTTAATTTTGCCTGTCACTTCAGGGAATCTAAAGCCCAGCAAGGTTGGGCAACATTGCTTATCAGGATAACAATATGGAAGGATTTAAAATAATACCTAAATCTTAAAATATGGTGCTTCTCTTTCCATCAAAGTAGAAATATTTTTACTAGTGGGACAGATTTTGAAGCACATTACTCATATTATTCATAAGAACAATCACATATTTGCTGTTTTCATTCCATATTGAGTTGGCTCCTTTGGATCGTCTACCTCTTCTTAGAGACTTTAGAATCAGTTTATCAATAGACATACAACAACATACTTGGATTTTCTTTAGGATTGCATTCAATCTATAGATCAAGTTGAGAAGAACTGGTAACTTGACAATATGACTTTTCCAGGAAATTTATTGAATTTTGTATATTAATCTTGTATCTTGCAACCCTGCTTTATTATCTTATTAATTATGAGGGGGTTTTTTTGGTCAAATTTTTCAGATTTTGCAGGTAGATTATTATGTTGTCTATAAGCAAAGAGTCTTGTTTTTTTCTTCCAAATTTGTGTATTTTAAAATTTATTTTCCTTGTCTTTTGCATTAACTAGGACTTCCAACATAACATTGTAAACCAATGGCAAGAGAATGCTTCCTTGATTTGTTCTTGATCTTAGTAGGAAAACTTTGTCAAGATTAAACGTCTTAGCTATAGGTTGTATGCAGTTTCTCTCAAGATGAGAAAGTTCCCCTCTTCTCCTAGTTTATGGAAAAATTTTATTATGAATGGTGCAGGATTTGGTTAAATGCTTTTCTGTATCAATTGATATAATCATGTGATTTTTTTTTATTCTGTCAATGTATTAGATAATATTAATTGTTTTTCAAATTGTTTAGTATTTTTAAGTTTGATATAATTTTGATGATCTTGGTACTCCTGAAATGTATCCAAATTTGAATTACATTTTTCCTCACATACCACCATATTACTTTAGACACTGAATATAATATTAACTAAAATTATTATAAAATAAAAGCACTGTAGTCATATTCAACTTGATTACTGAATGGCCCAATTGTTTCATATGCTGTATAACTAAGAGGAACATCCAGCTTTTCACCCGTTTTAACTCGGAGGGCTATCTATGGCCGAAGACATTATCCTCTCACTCTGTGCTTTCCCATGTTCGGAAGTTCTTTTATTCTGATGGCTGAGCTGCAACTCTCTCTAAACTTTTTCAACAATGTCCAGATTTAAAAAAAAAAAAGTATATCCTCATCTACTCTACTCAAATTACCTCCAATGATAACTTAAACCAACAAATTAAGTAGTTGTTGGACATTCTCATGTTAGTTTACAGTCCTAACAAAAAAGTACATATAGAAAAATTCTTCCTTCACTTTCCTGGTTCTTGAATACCACCACCCTCCTTCAAATGGCTCCTACTCTGCCTAACTTATTTCCTTTAGTTGCTTAATTGAAGTTGTTTCTGATTTTTTTTGCCAAAAATTTTGGCCATAGGGCAGGTGGTATGTAAACTTAGTCATTTCCATGTATCTTAACCTGTGAATCTCAAAATAAAATCTTCTTATTCCAGAGATTGATCTATCATCAATTTGAATGACTAGTCTTTTAATTATATAATTATAGAAATAAAATTGTCACTATATAGTAATCCTAAACTTATAAGGATCTAACAATATAGACTCACAATATATGAAACAAATAGTGACCCAGTTACTAGAAGAAATTTAGAAATTCAAAAAAATAGTGAATATTTTAGTACACATTTATCTGAAACCTACAAATACATACTGTTTTCTGGCTATGAATTCTAATATAATATTAGAAATCACCTGTGTATGAAAATAGATACTCATCTAAGTAATCAGAAATTTCAAATTTATAAAACTATTTAATAACTAAATATTCCTTTTCAAAACTTGCATATTCACCCACTGAAATCCTCACAGGAGCACAGTGAAATAATATGTACAGCCTATTTTTATAAGAAATAAATTTGAGGAAATAATAGGGTAATTAACTTGCATAAGCTTCTTCAACCCAAGTTATCTGAGCACTTAATCACCACATTATAGCACCACTCACTAGCAAACTGTTTTATATCCACAAAGGAGCCATACATCAACAAAGAAATAATAATGGCAAATCCTTATGGACTGAATTTCATTGCAAATGTTTTCATACATTTTAAAAAGAAAAATGATAAAGAATACTACTACTCTTACTACAGAATTCAATATATGTTTCCATTTTTCCTGAAGGCAGCTGGCAATTAAAAAGTAAATATGTAAAGGATATGGCTAACCATAGCAACCTATTTTAGAATTCAAAACCAGTTGGCATATTTGAGATGGGCAGAAAGGAAAACCTATCTGATCAGGTTATTTAAATAAAACAAAAAAACCCATACATGTTGACAAACCCTTACTTATCCTGCCAAAGCTGTACATATGGGAAAATTCAAGCTTTCAAATTATTTTAAAATAAAATAAATGATTTATTCATTCAACTCAAATTATTTTCAAAACTTGTGCTCAGCAGAGAAAGTAAAAATAATTTTAGCCAATGATATTCATAATTAAAAAAACCATAGACCATTTGAATTGGTAGACATTTCCTAGTTAGATTCTTGAAAAATCCATCAGAAAAAAAAAAAAAAAAATAACAAAGGCAAGTAATCTAAATTAGACATGGGAAATGAATGATAACTGTATTGGATCACAACAACCACTTCCTCAGCTTTTCTCACTCCATTTTCTAGGCATCACCATGGCCTCTCCATGCAGATTTCTAACAAGTTGTTTCCTGAGAGCCATGTAAGGCCTCAGGGAGAAATCTTCTGTGCCAGGTTGACTTTGGAAAGGAAACAGTAGATCTTCTTTTCATTCCATGTAAGATTCCATATAAAATTGACCTGGAAAAAATGTTACAAACGTTGTTCATGTTTATCATAGCCTTGGTTGAAGTTCTGTGTATCTGCTTCTTCAGTCTGAAGTACTTACACTGGCAAGCAGAGACAGGAACCCCAAGGCAGTAGTTGTAGAGAAATGCTTTCCTGTTGTTTGGTAAGTCAGTAACTAAGGAAGAATGGAATAGGGTGGTGTTTTTGCTTTCATTTACTGTACTATTTTATTAAGTAAAGTTGATAAATCTTTTAGAATTTGAGCAGTTAGTTAACATTTTATAAATTTAGAATATTTAACAAGCCTGAGTGCCATCATTTCAATGTAAAAGAATGTGGATAGCAGGTAGATGCTATTGTATAGTAAATGTAAATGAATATGACATGGTACTTTTATTCTGTATGGACACAGATATACATAAAATGCTCTTTGAATAAATGTCTACCTATTCAAATCCTATGACATTTAAACCAACCTTAAAATTTTCTCACATTTAAAAAAAATAAAATTGTAATAAAATGGTTGCATTCATTTTCCATTGCTGCTATAAATAAATCACCACAAATTTAGTAGCTTAAAACAGCACACATTCATTATCTTGCAGTTTTATGGGTTAGAAGGCTGACATTTACCTGCCTCCCTAGTCTAAAAATCAAGGGGTCAAGAAGGGCTACATCCTTTTCTGGAGGCTTAGAGGAAAACCATTTTATTTCTTTTCTGTCTTTTATAGATTGCCTACATTCTTTGGTTTGCAGCTGCCATTTACCCTTTTCAAAGGCAGTAATGATGTTGTCTGACCATTCTTTTTTTTTTTTTATAGGAATCATCATGTATTAGATCCCAGTTGTTATTAAACTTGAAAGAGAAAAAGAATTTCTCTAGTGAAGTTCTAGAAAAAAAATTAAATTTTTCAAAAGGTTTACAATCACAAAGAACTGAACAAATTGAAAGACTTATCAAAATATTAATGACACAAGAGGGGGTTCTGGTAATATGGTTAGAGATCAGAAATCTGTCTCCCTACCTAGACAAACCATTGCACTGGCAGAATTTGTCTGATACAACTATATTCCAACTCTAGAATCCATTAAAGGCTTGCAACACCCAGGGGATGAATTGGATGCTAAATCTTGGCCAATTCTTGTCAATTTCATCAGTTGCATCTGTCCATTCCCCTTGTTCAGTCTCATGACATGTAGCTATGCAAATACACCTGAAGAAACCTACACTTAGCTTCAGAAGTCAGAGTAGGCAAAAAAGACTCTGCTCTTCCAAAATGTAGGATCAGTGCTCTGATCACAGATTGCAGCTTTTGAGCACAGAGCTGAAGACAAAGAAGCAGACAGTCACTGTTGTTCTACCTACTCCGATTGTTAAGTCTCTCTTTCTCCACTTGATGTGAATTCCAGAAGATTTAAAGGGCCTGTACCATATTCTCCTCTTCACTTTAATCTTTTTTAGGAGGTAAAAACCATGGATACTAACATATTCAAAAGCACTGTATATTAAAGTTAGTAAGTGACTACATATTCCCAGGAAAAGGTGCAGGCCCAGAAAAGACCTAAGAATATATTAAGTTTATACTGTAGGATGTTTCTTAACTGAGAGACAGGTGATAATAAGTTTAAGTTGTAATAAAAACAGAAACAATAAACAACATTAACAGCTAAATCCTGGGGAATGGATAGATTGTGTTTTCCGTACTTAATACTTACTAGATTCAAATATCCAGTTTTCAACAAAATAAGAAATCACGTCATATGAAGAAATAGTGAAGTCTGATCCATTTAAAAGAAAAAACAAATTGAAACTCTCTCTGAAAAAGACCTGATGGTAGGCTTTTTTTTTTTTAGTACCAGGGATTGAACTCGGGGGCACTCGACCACTGGGCCACATCCCCAGCCCTTTTTTTGTATTTTATTAGAGACAGGGTCTCAATGAGTTGCTAAGTGCCTTGCCATTGCTGAGGTTGGCTTTGAACTCGCGATCCTCCAGCCTCAGCCTCCCAAGTGCTGGGATTACAGGCATGTGCCATCGCGCCCGGCTTGATGGTAGGCTTTAAAGCAACTATTTTATTTTATTTTATTTTTTTAATTTATAATAATTACAATTCATAGTGCCCGTATATAGCATCTTTTTACAAACAACTGTTTGTATACAAAATATATTCGTACAATTCAGGTCTTCAATCATGCATTTAGGAAAATGATATCCGTCTCATTCAACCACCTTATTTTTTTTTCTCCCCCTCCCTACCTCCTTTCTCCCTCCCTTCCCCTCCCTTCCCTTTGACCATTCTAGTGTTCCTCTAATCCTCCTATGTACCTCCATCCAACAATACTGTGAACTAGCCTCCTTATATCAGAGAAAAAATTTGGTACTTGGATTTTTGAGACTGACTAACTTCATTTAGCATTATGTCTTCCAACTTCATCCATTTACCTGCAAATGCCATTATTTTATTTTCTTTTATTGCTGAGTAAAATTCCATTGTGCGTATATACCACATTTTTTTAATCCACTCATTTACTGAGGGACATCTAGGTTGGTTCCACAACCTTTTTCTTAATCCACTCATTTACTGAGGGACATCTAGGTTGGTTCCACAACCTAGCTATTGTGAATTGCGCAGCTACAAACATTGAGATAGCTGTGTCACTGTAATATGCTGTTTTTAAGTCCTTTGGGAATAGACCCAGGAGTGGGATGGCTGGGTCACAGGGTGGTTCCATTTCCAGTTTTCCAAGAAATCTCCATACTGCTTTCCATAACGGTTGCATTATTTTGCAGTCCCACCAGCAATGTATGAGTGTGCATTTTTCCCCACATCCTCTCCAACATTTATTGTTGCTTGTGTTCTTGATAGCTGCCATTCTGACTGGAGTGAAGTGAAATCTTAGAGTAGTTTTGATTTGCATTTCTCTAATTGCCAGCGATGTTGAGCATTTTTTCATGTATTTGTTGATTAATCGTGTATCTTCTTCTGAGAGGTGTCTTCTCAATTCCTTAGCCCATTTATTGATTGGGTTATTTGTTTTTTTGGTGTTAAGTTTTTTGAGTTCTTTATATATTCTAGAAATTAGTGCTCTATCTGATGTGCAAGTATTAAATATTTGTTCCCAATTAGTTGGCTCTCTATTCACCTCACTGATTGTTTCTTTTGTTGAGAAGAAGCTTTTTAGTTTAACTCTATCCCATTCATTAATTCTTGGTAGTAATTCTTGCGCTACAGGATTCTTATTAAGAAACTTGGGGCCTAATCCAACATGTTGGAAATTGGAGCTTACTTTTTCTTCTATTAGGTGTATTGTCTCTGGTCTAATTCCTAGGTCCTTGATCCACTTTGACTTGAGTTTTGTACATGGTGAGAGATAAGGGTTTAATTTCAATTTGTTGCATATGGATTTCCAGTTTTCCCAGCACCATTTGTTGAAGAGGCTATCCTTTCTCCACTGTACATTTTTGGCAACTTTGTCTAATATAAGATAGCTGAAATTATATGTATTAGTCTCTGTGTCCTCAATTCTGTACCATTGGTCCACCAGTCTGTTTTGGTGCCAATACCATGCTGTTTTTGTTACTATTTGCTAAAGGCCAGCTTCAGCAAGGATGTCAAGGTTTGCCCAACTGATGCTGGAGGGAAACGTTGACGGACGAAAATAATCCACACACAAGACAGGTTGTAGAAATCCTTCTACTCTTCCGATTTTACTTTTTTTAGCCTGGCTTTTTATACATCCCAGCAAGCACCGTAATTCACATTTTTTCTTTAGGAGGTTACATAAAGGAATTTCAGTAAAGAAGACTACAATAAAGGATTACAATAAAGGATTCCAGGAATTAACTATACAATAAAGATTTACAGTAATTAACTCTAGGGGGTTACAATAGGTTTCCAGTAATAACTATAAAAGGTTACAATAAAGAATTTCCAGTAATTAACTATAAAAGTTTACAATAAGGAATTTCAGGAATTTCCAAGGAAAAATCAAATATTATCCTAAGTACATACTACTGATTAATCTTATCTATAGGCAGGGGAAAGTATTCTAAAAATCTTAAAGCTAATGTTAAAAATTCCTCAACTCTAGGTATGCCTGCTCATAAAGTTATATTGCCCTAGTATCTTCTTTAAACTTCAGCTGGGCTTATCTTGCCAGTTTAGCTAGTTTCTGGCTTAGATTCGACAGGGCCATTGAACTGGTTTTCTTTTTGATAATTAAATGTATTATAACCTGGTGGTCATACAGCAGAAATACATCAAGAGCACAGACAAAAGCACAGACAAAGTTAATTCCTAATGGTCGCATAAAAGTGGTATCTCATCGGCAAAGAGGAGCCAAGCTCAGACCTCCCGGCATTTGGAAGGAGCTTGGGCTCAAACTCATTTGCATAACCAAGAAAAATCCAGATTCACAGTCCTGGATTAGCAGGCAGAGACCTGGCTCAATTCCTGGTTTGGAAGAACTTAGGCCCACACAGCCCTGAATTAACAGGTAGGGGGTCGAGCTCAATTCCAGGTTGGGGAGATTTCAGACTCACAGTCCCGAATTAACGGGTTGGAGGTTGAGCTCAAATCCCCGGATGAGAAATACCGCATTATTTCCCCCTTTGTTTTCTGAGGGCAGTGACCTCTGTAGATGTGTTTTTAAGGCCTTTCCAGAAAAGTCTGAAGAAGACTGGAAGAATAAAGCATAAGAGTATTATGAACAGGATAGCAAAACCAAGATTTATCAAGTAGGACCACCACGTGCTGTTAAAAACTGTAGCTTTTATATTATTAAACAAATCTGTAGCAAAACCCACAGTGGAATCAGTAGCCAGATAAGCATGGCTAATCTCACTCACCCGAATTTGCAGGGAGTGGATATCTGGAGCCATATCTGAGTTATTCCAAATTCCCAACAAATGGGACTTAACCTCGCTCCAATCATGCTCAGATTCATTATAACCTAATGGAGTAATGCAAATCCATTTATATTTAGCATGACATCTGGTTGTCATGCGAGTCTTAATATTTTGGATTTGATTGCCCACATAAAGGATAGCTTCCTCTAAAGCATTTATCCTAGTTTCTAACTTTCTATCTATCTTTTCTTGTATAGCCGTGGCCGTAGAAATATTTTGAGATAGAGCATTTACATGATTAGCTGTATGAATTTCCTTAATTAGAGCAGTAGAAGAAATAGCAATAGAACCTAATATTCCTATAAGCGCAGATATTCCTAAAATAAGGGCTGCAACAAATCTTTTAGGCCTAATTAATTCATTTAACTCTTTTAATATTTGGATCCCTTGATCATCATACCATTTTTCATCTGATTTGACAGGAAGCATTACATAGGAAGGCTGATGAACTATTACAAAAATTGTATAATTTTTGGGTATAATACTTTGCAAACAATTAGTTAGCATACATTTTTGGCAGTCAACAGAATATACATCATTGATGATTCTTATCTTCATAATTTTATGGTTCCCAATTAATATAGCATGAGGGGCATTTACACAAGCTCTAACCTTATAATGAATAGGTCCAGCTGTAGGTCTGTTCAAGGTGACTGTATTAATAGCTGCAACCAACCTATACAGGCTAGGAAATTGCATTCCTTTGCCATTAGGCAATTCGCTTTTATAGATAGGAGTAACCCATCCGGAAGAAAACCATCTGTGTATTGAGCCATCAATAAGCACAGCTTTGGTCATATAAAACTTGTTAGAATTAGATATAATATAATTTCTCCAATCAGTAGTAGGAGAGGCAATTGGCCAATCAAAAAATTTCAGTTTGTGATGACATGGGGTTTAGAACATGAGCTTTGGTGGGATATCCAAATCTACATTCAATCTAATAAGGGAATGTAGATCCATACTCTTTCATTTTATTCCAATATAAGTCCCTTCTAGATTGTAATATCATTGAGCAAGATTCTATATTATTGGGCAAATTTTTATTTTCATAAATTTCCCTATCTACTTTACCCCCTAAAAGGGTCATGTCTAATCTCCAAAGATCTCTTTCCTTGTCCCTGGATTGAGAAGGAGAATCACTATAAAGTGATTCAAGGCTAGTTGGTAAACAACCAGGGGGAGTAAATTTAGTATTTCTGGTAAAGCAAATAGGCGTGTCCTCAATAAGGCCTGAAAAGTTGATATTATATGAGGTCTTATGTAAAACCATAGCATCAGAAATTCCCCCAAGAAACTCAGGAACATTGGTAGATACCTTAACGTCTGATTGTCCCCAGTCAGTTATTCTAAGGAGGGGCGGATCTGGGAAATAAGTCCAGTAGAACCGGTCAGCAGAAGTTGTAGTTATCCCACAGGCAAGCAGAGTGATGATGGCGAGGAACAGCTTCTCCGGGGTAACAGGTGATCCTTGGCTGACAACCAGATGCCGTGCATGAGCGAGGAGATTTTGTAGTTGACTCCAAGAGGGCAGTGTTGATTCTTGTTGAGCCCGCCTCTGAGAGTGAGTAAGAGAAACCGGAACTCAGCTGTTCACCCCGTTGAGGTGTCCTCTGCGGGCATGGCCGCTGCTGGCGAGGTCTCCGTCTGCGCCGTGGGGGGCTCATAATGTCTTATGAGGCGATCTGGTATCCACAAAGGTGTGGGGGCCTCCTGTGGAAACACACATGTGTACCCTCTCCCTGATGTTAATAGGATATCAGGTCCTCTCCATTGACCTGTTAACAGATCTTTTACATAGAAGTCTGTGTTGACTGAGCCTGTTACAGCAAGGGGGTGAAAGACAGGTTAGCAAAGTCAAAAGTCAGTTGTTTCTCTTGGGTCTGGAGTGTCCTTTGCAGGTAGGCTGGTGCTGAAACCTCCGTCTGTGCTGGGGCTGGTTTATGATGTCTTCACAAGGCTATCAGGGATCCGCAGAGGTGTTGAAGTTCCTGTGGAAAAAACATAAGCACAGCCTCCACTGACCGGATGTCAAAAGGACATTAAATCTTCTCTATTGACTTGTTAAAAGGCCCTTTTATTTTGAAAAGAGCATGTGGTAATATATGATGAAATTTTTCTATTTCTTAATTTAGAAATTTGAGCTTATAATGTCTGATGAGCTCTTAAGGAAATAGCATTATAATATTTTATGAAATTTTTGTCCTCTTCCCACATAGATTAGCCTTCGGTTTATATCAGAATATTAACAATTAACCTTAGGGAAGAGAAAAACCTTAAATAGCTTTTCCTTATTACTTCATATACTTATTTAACCAACTTACACAGGCCTCTTACCTCACTTACATAAACCCTCTTACTTACTTCATCACAAAAAGTCTCTGTTATCTTGAAACATTTTCTTTTCCTTCAATTTAATATGGTTTCCATACCTATAACCTTCTGATTTTTTTCTCTCATGTACTATCCCTTTTTTTTGTTCACCTTTTGAGACAATCTTTATAATAATTTGAACTTAGACAAATTATTTCATCTTAATAAAAAATATTTTGTTATTTACAGTACTCTTAACTGGAACAGGTGAAACTTTTGAGCCTTTGTGTATAGAGAAGTCTTTTATAAACCTTTGTATATAAAATTACACACATCTGGCAAACATTTCATGAGAACACAATGCTTAAGTATATAGAATTAATTATACCTGTTGGAACTTTAACCTCCTTCAGTGATAAAAAGGCAATTTTAAAATTTCTTATTAATTTACCAACTTATGAAAACAACCAATAATGTCTCTAAATAGAATTTAAGGAGTTATTAAATGGTATATGTAACAGTCAGCATCTTTACCTTGCAAAGCAATTAGATGTTAAACAAATAAAGTTATTTATAAATGAGTAATCTCATGTTAAATTGACTTTACCTACTCTTTCCTTGTAGAGGATGGGTCCTGCAACCAAGGGTTGTTAAGGCATTAACATATTATTAACTTTTAGACCAACTAAAGAGAATTGTGAGTTAAGTTTTCATATTAGAAGCACCTTTATTTTTATATGTTTATTTATAAGTTAAATTGAACTTATAATTTATGTGACTTAAAGGTATTTGGATCCATTTATAAGAACTCTTTGATGAGCGGCTCATTTTGTATTTGTTAAACCTTATATCATTTAAATGACATATGAACATATATATATATATATATATATATATATATATATATATAGACATACAAACACAAAAGACAAGTGTGCACACATAACACAATAGCAAAAGCCTTGTAGCTTTTGTAGATGAATCTCCATTGCAATGGTATAGATGTTTAAAACTCTATAATTGAATAAAAATATAAAACTGATCAAAACAATATCAACTCAGATGTATAGAATTAAAATTATGAGCTCAAAAAAATTATATATATATATAATCTAAGAAAAAGCAAAAGTCTTTAGATAAAATGACTGGCTGGTAATGAAACCCAGGTAAAAGACACCTTTATCTTTTTTTTTTTTGGGGGGGGGGTGTTTAAGCTTGATGTTTTTTCCATTTGCATTTTAACGTAAGTCTTGACTGAAGTCTGGAATGGTGAGAAAACTGCTTTTTGTTAGTTTTATAACATTAAACAGTGATTTTTTTAGTTAGCTGATCAGTAGAAGCATTTCCTGTGCTTAAAGAACCAAAGAGGTTAGAATGTTCCCGGATATGTACTACAAAAAAAATTCATTTACTCTTTGATAAATTAAAGATTGTAATTTTAAAAGACTATATGTTATAGATAATTGTGATGATAAAGTAGAAGTCTCAATAGCAGGAAACAAATTAGCAATATATTGAGAATCAGTATATAAATTAAATCCTGAGGCACCTTTTCAAAGGCAGTAATTATTGCAATAAGTTCAGTTTTTTGAGCAGAAGTCTCAAAAGTTTGCTGCACTAGAGGTGCATTATTGTCAATAATAGTAACTGCAACTCCATTAGATGATCCATCAGTAAATATTAAAGATGCTTTTGATAATGGCTCTTGAGAACATTTTTTAGGAAATATAAATTCAGTTTTAGAAATAAACTGTAGCAATGGATGATTGGGCAAATGAAACAAAATTTCTCCATGAAATCCCTGTAAGGCTATTAGCCAATTATCATTAACATTTAGTAAAAAATTTAAATACTCTTTTGTATATGGTATAACTATAGAGGAAGGGTCTTGTCCAAATAACTCTCTACTTCTAAGTCTTCCCTTGCATATTAATGAAGAGACCTGAGTAGGGTAAGAAATATTAATTTTCTTGGGAGTGGATGGTAAATGAATCCGTTCAAGAGAATCATCTTGCCACAAACACCCAGTAGGATTAAATGGTGTTTGTAATATAATTAAAAGCCAAGGCTTAGAATAATCAACTTGTTGTAAACAATGTCCCATAATAGCTTGTTCAACTTTTTGTATTGCCTCCTTCCCCTGAGGGGTTAAAGCACAAGGAGATGTAGGAAGGGGAATCTCCGTGTAAAATTTAGTTAGCTTTAAATAAGATCTAATCCAATTAATATCTCCAGGAAGTTTTTGAAAATCATTTAAAGTTTGTAAATTGTCTGTTCTTAATTGAATAGCCTGAGAAGTGACATTTTGAGAATTTATTAGTCTCCCTAAATAAGAATAGGGAGGCTGAGTCTGAATTTTTTCAGGGGCGATTTTAAGCCCCCACTTCTGTAACTGTTCTATCATATAATGCAATATTTTCTGTAAAGTCAAGGAATTAAAATGTGCCAACAAAATGTCATCCATATATAACAATCAGGAAATTTTGTCTGGTAAAAAGTAAGGCATATCAACATTTTTCTGACATAAAGTGGGACTATTTTTCATAAGGCCTCTGTAAATTAGGTGAAGGGAGGCTAAATGCAAACCTCTTACAGTCTTGTTTATATAGTGGGATAGTAAAAAAGCAATCTTTTAAATCAATAGTTTTGTTAATGTTTTTAAATTTCAGTAATGTCTTTTTGCCACAGTAATAAGAAATTTATCATCTATAGAAGCATTATTATATCTCTTTAAAAACTATGAACTAGTTCTTCCTAGTATAGCGGCAGCAATAACAATACCTTAGATATGGGCAGGAGTTACATCTATATAGCTTTTAATGAAATTGGCTAAAGATCCTGTTTTTCTAATGGGTCTAGCAATGCTTGATAGATTGGGTTTGCAATTAGTAATAAACAAAAATAGTACATTAATAGCTTATCTTAGAGGAGCCTTTTGGCAGCAAAATTTAAGCCTGCGGTGTAAAATAAGTTTTACCTATCATAAACATAGAAAGCGTTAAGCCTAACTGTTTTCTTTTGAAAATTTATAGCCGAATGACCTGTGTAGCCTTGTCTTAATAAGTTGCCTATAAAAGTAAATATTGTCTTGGAGTTAAGTTTATCTTTGTTCTATTGCCAATAAAGGGGAGTTATCTGTTTTGTAGCAGTTGAATTAACTAGTTGCAAAGTATAAGGGGAAGTTGAACTGAAATTTTTGACTGCAGTTTTTAGCTCTTAAACCAATTTAAAGGTTGGGGAAGTGTTAGGATCTTCTGGAAAATTACCGGGCAGGCTTCCGAGGGAAAAGCTTCGAGATTAATTGTCCTTGTTTATTATATTTAGATTTACATTCACGAGCCCAATGAAAACCCTTTTGGCATTTTGGACACACAGTTTTTGGCCTAGGATTATTTTCTTCTTTATTATTATGTGGGCAGTCACGGCTAAAATGCCCAACTTGGCCACAAGAAAAACATTGTCCTTTAGCGGCATTGTCAAAAAATTTGTTAGGAATAGGAATCGAACCATATCCCATTAAAGACTGTAGATAAGATTGGCCCTGTAAGTCTATGGCAATTATCATGCTTTGAATATGAGCAAGAGCAGAATCTATATACATCTTAATAAAATCAGTTAAAGTTGCAGTCTCTCTAATAGGGTGAGGTAATTGTGGTCTCATAGTTGGCCCTCTCCATTTAGAGACTTAAGGTTTACTTGGGAGAGGAGAGGCAGATGAAGTAACAGGAACAGAGGATGCAGACTTAGGAAGCCGATTTTTAGTTGCTGCTTCCTTGAAATCATTTTGGTCATCACTTAAATTGTTATCAGTTTCATCCTCAGAAGTATCAGCTGCAAACTTGCAGTCTGACTTATTTGTGGCAGACGCTGCAAGAGGAACCGGCTTTGGTGGTAACTCCCTATCAGTGGGACATATGGCCTCGCAATTGGGACTGATGGCATCGCTACATAGGTTCCATAACAGAAAGGCGTCTGCTGGCATCTGGTCATGTCTATGAAGATAATAATATTCTTTTATTTTCCTTCCTAATATGCCCCAAGTCTCTAAACTTAAAATTCCTCCTTCAGTAAACCAAGGGAAACACTTTTGGATAAAATGAAAAAACTATTTCAGCTGTTCAGAAGTAACAGTGGCACCTCTCTTATTTAATATCTGTTTAACTACGTCTATAAAGAGCCCTCTCTCTCGGGCCTCATTATGGCCCATGACTTCTCGAAATTCTCTGGTTCCTTACTCGTCTCTAAATTGGCCTTTCTCTGCCAATGGACCCTAGAAATGCTGAGTAAGAGTTCTAGTTTCCCTCCCGAGTATCTTAAACTTCTCTTTATAGTTAAATTATAGCGCAAAAGGCAGCTTACCGACCGGGTCCCTGTTCGGGCACCATTACTATTGCTCTACAGTATAATTTAAAGTCTGGTATGGTGATGCCACCTGCTTCACTTTTCTTGCTCAGGATTGCTTTGGCTATTCTGGGTCTCTTATTTTTCCAGATGAATTTCATGACTGCTTTTTCTATTTCTTTGAAGAATGACATTGGGATTTTGATTGGAATTGCATTAAATCTGTATAATGCTTTTGGTAGTATGGACATTTTGACAATATTAATCCTACCTATCCAAGAGCAAGGTAGGTCTTTCCATCTTCTGAATTATTCTATGATTACTTTCTTTAGTGTTCTATAATTTTTGTTATAGAGGTCTTTTACCTCTTTCGTTAAGTTGATTCCCAGGTATTTTATTTTATTTTTTGATGCTATTGTAAATGGGATAGTTTTTATCATTTCCCTTTCAGAGGCTTTGTCGCTGATGTACAAAAATGCCTTTGACTTATGTGTATTGATTTTGTATCCTGCAACTTTGCCAAATTCATTTACTAGTTGTAAAAGTTTTCTGGTAGAGTTTTTTTGGGTCTTCTAGGTATATTATCATGTCATCAGCAAATAGTGCTAATTTGAGCTCTTCTTTTCCTATCTGGATCCCTTTAATTTCTTTCATCTGTCTAATTGCTCTGGCCAGAGTTTCCAGTACTATGTTAAATAGCAGTGGTGAAAGGGGGCATCCCTGTCTTGTTCCAGTTTTTAGAGGGAATGCTTTCAATTTTTCTCCATTTAAGATAATGTTACCATGGGGCCTTGCATAAATAGCTTTTATAATGTTGAGATATGTTCCTGATATTCCTAGTTTTTCCAGTGTTTTGAACATAAAGAGGTGTTGTATTTTGTCAAATGCTTTTTCTGCATCTATTGAGATGATCATATGATTTTTATCTTTAAGTCTATTGATGTGATGTATTATGTTTATTGATTTCCGAATGTTGAACCAGCTTTGCAACCCTGGAATAAAACCCACTTGATCGTGGTTCACTATCTTTTTGATATGTTTTTGTATCCGATTTGCCAGGATTTTGTTGAGGATTTTTGCATCTATGTTCATTAAAGATATGGGCCTGACGTTTTCTTTTTTGGATGTGTCTTTGCCTGGCTTTGGAATTAATGTAATATTGGCCTCATAGAAAGAGTCTGGAAGAGCTCCCTCTTTTTCTATTTCTTGAAATAGTTTGAAGAACATTGGTATTAGTTCTTCTTTGAAAGTCTTGTAGAACTCGGCTGTAAACCCATCAGGTCCTGAACTTTTCCTTGTTGGTAGCTTTTTGATGACGTCTTCTATTTCTTTGCTTGTAATTGATCTGTTTAAGTTGTGTATAGCCTCCAGTTCCAGTTTAGGCAAATCATACGACTCTAGAAATCTGTCAATGTTTTCAATATTTTCTATTTTATTAGAATCCAAGTTTTCAAAGTAATTTCTAATTATCTTCTGTATATCTGAGGTGTTTATTGTGATATTCCCTTTTTCATCACGAATGTTAGTAATTTGAGTTTTTTCTCTTCTTTTTGTTAGCATCGCTAAGGGTCTGTCAATTTTGTTTATTTTTTCAAAGAACCAACTTTTAGTTTTGTCAATTCTTTGAATTGTTTCCTTAGTCTCAATTTCATTAATTTCTGCTCTGATTTTAATTATTTTCTGTCTTCTACTGCTCTTGGTGTTGGTCTGTTCTTCTTTTTCTAGTGCTTTGAGGTGTGATGTTAAGTCGTTTATTTGTTTTTTTTTTTTTTTTTTTTTTCTCTTAAGGAATGAACTCAGTGCAATGAATTTTCCTCTTACTACTGCCTTCATAGTGTCCCAGAGATTTCTATACGATGTATCTATGTTCTCATTTACCTCTAGGAATTTTTTAATCTCCTCTTTGATGTCTTCTTCAACCCCTTGTTCATTCAGTAGCATGTTGTTTAGCTTCCAGTTGTTGGAGTAGTTTTTCTTATTCCTTGTTTTGTCGCTGATTTCCAATTTCATCCCTTTATGGTCTGATAGAATGCAGGGTAGTATCTCTATTTTTTTATATTTGCTGAGAATTGCCTTGTGACATAATATATGGTCTATTTTGGAGAAAGAGCCATGTGCTGCTGAGAAAAAAGTGTATTCATTTACTGAGGGATGAAATATTCTATATATGTATGTTAGGTCTAAATTATTAATAATCATTTTAAGGAGGCTTAAAGTTTCTTTGTTTAGCTTTTGTTTGGATGATCTATCCATTGATGAGAGAGGTGTGTTGAAGTCCCCTAGAATAACTGTGTTGTGGTCTATTTTACTCTTGAACTTGAGAAGAGTTTGTTTGATGAATGTATGTGCTCCATTATTTGGGGCATATAGATTTATGATTGTTATATCCTGTTGATGAATGGTTCCCTTAAGTAGTAAGAAATATCTATCTTTGTCCCTCTTGATTAGTTTTGGTTTGAAGTCTACCTTATTTGATATGAGGATGGAAACCCCTGCTTGCTTCTGCAGGCCATGTGAGTGATAAGACTTTTCCCAGCCTTTCACTTTCAGTCTGTTGATGTCTTTTTCTATGAGGTGTGTTTCTTGAAGACAGCAAATTGTTGGGTCATTTCTTTTAATCCATTCTGATAATCTGTGTCTTTTGATTGGCGAGTTTAGGCCATTAACATTCAGGGTTACTATTGAGATGTGATTTTTATTCTCATCCATTTTTATTTGTATTATGGTCTTTAGCCTGATTTGGTTTCTCTTCTGGTTGGTATTTCCCTTAGTTTAATATCTCCCTTTGTTGATTTTCATTGTTATTTTTCTCTTCTTCTTCATGAAAAATGTTGCCCAGGATGTTCAGAAGTGCTGGCTTTCGAGTTGTGAAATCTTTTAACTTTTGCTTGTCGTGGAAGGTTTTTATTTCATCTTTGAATCTAAAGCTCAATTTTGCTGGATATAAGATTGTTGGTTGACATCCCTTTTCTTTCAGAGCTTGAAATACACTATCCCAGGATCTTCTTGCTTTTAAGGTATGGGTTGAAAAATCTGAAAATAGTCTGATTGGTTTCCCCCTATATGTAATCTGCTTCCTTTCTCTTGTGGCTTTTAGTATTCTCTCCTTGCTCAGTATATTAGGCATTTTCATTATAATGTGTCTTGGTGTGGATCTGTTGTGATTTTGTTTGTTTGGTGTTCGGTAAGCCTCTTGAACTTGGTTTTCCCATTCATTCCTCAAGTTTGGAAAATTTTCTGTAATTATTTCATTAAATAAATTACTCATTCCTTTGGCTTGAAACTCTGCCCCTTCCTCTACGCCAATCACTCTTAAGTTTGGTCTTTTTATGTTGTCCTATAATTCTTTGATGTTCTTGATTTCCTACGAGTTTTGCTGTGTAATCTAAATTCTTCTCTAGGATACATATTTTGTCTTCATTGTCTGAGGTTCTTTCTTCCAAGTGGTCTACTCTGTTGGTGATGCTTTCAATTGAACATTTATTTTGGTTTATTGCTTCTTTCATTTCTGGAATTTCTGTTTGGTTTCTCTTTAGAGCCTCTATTTCCCTATTGAAGTAATCTTTTACTTCCTGTATTTGTTTTTGGAGTTCTTTGTCAAAATGATCTTTTGCCACCTGTATTTGCTCCCTCATCTCATTTTTGAGTTCATTCTTAAGTTCCATAAGCATTTGGAATATGTAATTTCTAAATTCCAGCTCTGGCATTTCACCAACTGTGCTTGCCTTGGAATCTACTGATGAGGTATCTTGATTTTGTTTGTGTCACTTTCTTCCCTTGTTTTTTCATGTTGCTTGTGTGTCTTTTCTTCCTGCACTGTGGGACCTTGACTATTTCAATTTTACCTTAAAGCTTTATGTTGCTCCTGTAGTACAATGCTATCAGATCCCCTTATAATTCCTTTACACTTTAAAATCTAACACTTTCTATTCAGAAAATCCAAGTTTGATCACAATGTACAGATTTAGTTAATCCAGATATTGTTTCCAATTTACTCTGTACGCTTCTGATGGGGTTTTATAGCTTCAAGTATTGGACACAGAGGTGCTATGTTTAGGAAGAAGGAAGTGAGTGTCTTGAATTGTTTTTTCTTAGAAAGTATGAAAAGAGAGTTCTATGGAAGTGGTTTAGTGGAAGTGGTTTAGTATCAGTAGATGAGAGAGGAAAGAGAATGGAGTGAATAATTAGGTGGAAAGACCAATTTATATATAAACCTAACTTATGCAGCTGTTGAGAGAAGAAATAAAGTAAGATGGAAAAGAAAAAAAATGACAAAAGAGTAGGAATTGGCGTAAGAGAGAGGAAAGAGAGAGTCAAGAAAATAGAGAGTGAACTATATATAACACTGCTTTGCTATACAGTTCAATAGTGCCCGTTCTAGAGATCCCAAATTCTGCGTATAACTTGTTTTTGCCTCTATTTAGTATGCACTGGCAGGGTGTAAATAGGAAAGATGAAAGAAGAAGGAAAGATGCAAAAGTAAGAAGGAAAGAAAAGAGGAGCAGAAGCAAACAAACAAACACACTGACAATCAATGCTAAAAAACAAAGCAAAACAAAACCAAAAAAAGAAAAAAAAAAAATAGAAAACCAACAAAACAAGCAAACTAACAACAATAAAAAGTCAAACCCAGGAACAAGTCTCAAACAAAATGGACCCTGGGAAGCCCTCCTTTTTTCCTTTCCAGTTTAAGCCAGCCAGTTGTATCGGATCATGTCTAGACAGTCAGCGATCCTGTTAGTGGAGTCAAGGCTGCACTTTTGGCCAGTGGCAGAATGGCTCAGTGGAAGAGTGGCTCAGGGGGGTTGTGTGTCAGCAGATGAATGGCACCAGGAGAGGGACCCTCCAGAAGGCATCCTTTCCCCACACCCACCCACAGTTGTAGCTTCTTGGGGCCCCTGCGCGGGCCTTAGACACGCCCTCCCCTGCTGGTTACCTGAGCCTCACCCAAGTGTGTGCTGTTCTCAGAGCGTTGGTGGCTCCCTGGATGTCTGTAGCTGCTCTCCCTTTCTGCCTTGTTCCTTTGTCTCGGTCAGCCACTGTATTCCTCAAAGATGGCGGTGCTCTCCTCCCACTCAACAGCAGTTCTGCAGACCTTTGTGTCACTCCAGAGCGTGCAGGATCGGCTTGGCAAGTTGTGTGAAAGAGCTCTACGTGGACACTGCTCGGGCTTCTAGGCTCCTTTCTATCCTTCCTCGCTGATCGGTTTCAAAGCTGCTGTGTGGATTGACCCCTTGCCAAAATGTTTTCGGGCGGCAGCGCAGACAGCACTGCTTCAGACTGTTGACCGCTCCAACTCTGCCCCTGCCCGTTGTGGTCCGGAGATCGTTGTATTTCACCGTCCAGAGGTGCACGAATGTCTCAGCTCCCTTTCAGTTGCAAGAGAATTGCTAGTAAAGCGCTCAAACTTCCCACTAAGCGTCTTTTAGTAACTATGTCCAGAGAGCACCTCCCTCCTGTCGGCCATCTTCCCCTTGTCTGACCATTCTTCAGTTGTCACTTCTCCTCTGACTAAAGCCAGGTAAAATTCTCTGATTTTTAAGGAGTCATGTGATTAGATAGGACCCACCCAGGTAATCCAGGATAATCTCCCTGTTTTGAAGTCTGTAATTAAAGTCAGCTTCCCTTTTGCAATATAAAGCAATGTATTTACAAGTTTTAGGAATTAAGATATGGGCAAACAGTCAACCTGTCTGTATGTATTTTACATGTCAATAACAGAAGGGTCTGTGGACTAGGTTTGACCTTTATTCATCCTATTGTTTTTCAATCTGTTTTTGAATCAGTTTGGACAATTTTAGTTAAAAGTAGCAGAACTCTTTAATGAACATTTAAACAGGAAAAAGTGCTGTTTTATATTAAAGAAACTCAAGACATAGCATGGATTCAGAGTCAGTAGATCAGTGGCTCAGAGACCCCACTAAGGTCTGTAGTTGAGTCAGGTGCCTGGATGGCTCCATCAACAATTGTCCCAGGGTATTCTAAGTGCTATTTGATTTCTAGCTGAGAATGAAATGGGATTGCCCCAAGGCTAACAAAATCATCAAGAGCATGAGCAGAGGGGCCATGTCCTCCTAAGGTCCTGGGGTTCCAAGTGTGTGTTGGGGGCAGATGGAAAGTCCAGATGTCTGACTGAAATCCTGTACTCTGCTAGGAAGGAGAAAAGAGAGAATGGATTTGGGGTAGATAGCCTTCAACTGACAACATTTGAATACCAGGAAAACATAATACAAAAAAACAGATTTTTAGAATATTTTGAAACAAATCAAAAGTAAATGGTTGGGGCTGAGGTTGTGACTCGGCGGTAGAGCACTTGCCTAGCACGTGTGAGGCCCTGGGTTCGATCCTCAGCACTACATAAAAATAAATAAATAAAATAAAGGTATTGTGTCCAACTACAACTAAAAAATAAAAATATTGAAAAAAAAAAAAAAAAAGTAAATGGTTTTAGGTTCCTGCAAGGAAACAATTGACCACAGCTGCAAAACAAAGTAACAGGATGACAGCCACACTCTCTGAGTTTGCCACAGTCTGCATCCCTCATTAATTTTCTCCTTTAGTTACTGGTCTGACCCTGCTAAGCAAATGAATTTATGATCCATGCCACATTTGGCTACTTTCAAGAATATAACATTTTAAAAAATTGCTTAACAATTTATATACTAACTTAATTCATGTAGTATTTTTCTCTCTAAATGAAAAATTGACATCAAATAAAGGTGTTCACACACCATTGTTTGCAATATTTATGTAGTGAGACAATAACTCTGCAATTACTTTAAGCCTCTGATTTTACATTCCAAGGTCATACTTACTAGGTATAATTTCATGTAACATTTAGATGCCCTTAAATGGATGAATGGATAAAAAAAATGTGGTACATATACACAATGAAATATTAGTCAGCCTTACAGAAGAATGAAATTATGGCATTTGCAGGTAAATGGATGGAACTAGAGCATATCATGCTAAGTGAAATAAGCCAATCCCAAAAAAACCAACGTGGAATGTTTTCTCTGATCCATAGTGGGGGGTGGGGTAGAGAAGAATGAAGGAACTTTGTATTGTGCAGTGGGGACTGAGGGGAGGGGTGGGGCAGTCGGGATGGGAAGGATGGTGGAATGAGACAGACATTATTACCCTATATACATGTATGATTACACTACACAGCCAGAGGAATGAGAAATTATGCTCCATTTGTGTACAATGTGTCAAAATGCATTCCACAGTTATGTATAACCAATTAGAACAAATAAAAAGAAAAAGAATCATATTGGTCATGTAGTCACATATATACATACAGTAATAATGTCTGTTTCATTCTACTATGTACACTTAGAAAAATGTGAAATTATATCCCATCTATGTATGATATATCACAGTGCATAAATGCATTGTACTGTCATGTATAACTAATTAAAACAAATTAATTTTTTTAAAAGAGACTGAAATCTAGGGAACATTCTGGAAGATTGTATAACCCATAGTACTCAGCCAACGAGGAAGTGAAAGATGGGACTTACGCACTGGGGGATAAAATGCTGATTGTAACTGCCCTGGGTGTGCCTGCTCCCCCAAACACCTGATCTTGAAAGACAGTCAGTAAGAGCCTTGCTTTCTTTGTTAAAAAAAAAAAAAAAAAAAAAAAAGAAAGAAAGAAAGAAATCATGGCTTTCATTTAGACTTTCCCCAAAACATATATATCAGCATTTCTATTACATACACATGGTTTGTGTATTTTTAGAAGAAACAGTCCCAAATCAAATTCTATAGTAGGAATTTAAATTTATTCTTTCCTTACTATATCCTTGAAAAAGAACTTTTTTAAAAAAATCTTGACATATGCATGTTTTGAGCATTTTTAATTTCTGGTATCTTTACTCATCAATACACTACAAAAGTTTTCGTACAATTTACAAATTGTGTTTCGTATATGTTTTCATGCTATTTCTACTTTATAACTTTAGATCTAATATAAAGAGTAAATGAACAAGTAATTCAAATAAAATTCAAAGCCATTTATAATTTATCTGAATGGGTATATTAAATCCTGGACACAACTGTGTGTGAAGTCTGAAGATAATGATGTGTGCATATTTACATATATATAAACATATATATGTATATATATTTCATCTTGCATAAGAGTTTTATTTGTATAATTTTAGACTCATGTTTTACTAATATTAGGATAGCATTATCATATAATATACCAATGTTTTCAATTTTTTTCTTTGAAAATATTTCCCTCATTTTGTCATTTATCCAATGGACATTACTTGATCATTAAATGTTTTCACAATCCCTTCTGGATCAAGGCTATAAGAGGAAGTTGAAAATAAATTCTATTTGATAGGCACAAAAGGGTTCTTCCAAAAGTTGATAATTTGCAATATCCTCTAGTCAACAGGTGATTTCACAAAAGTGAATGCCCTCCCCTCCTTTTTTGTACTGAGGATTAAATCCAAGTGTACTTTACCATTGAGCTACACCCTCAGTCCCTTTTATTTATTTACTTATTTATTTATTTATTTTTGATATAGGGTCTCATTAATTTGCTGATGCTGGCCTTGAATTTGGCGATCCTTCTGCCTCAGCCTCTACAGTTGCTGGGGTTATAAGTGTACACCACCACCTAGCCTACCCATATTTTTTAAAGTACTGTGATTTTTTCCTCTTTTATTTTTCATACTTTATTCCTTGTATTAATAGGTTAATAAAGTAAAAGTTTCCCAGGTACTGATTTATAGATAATGTTTATAAGTGGCATCCAAAGTCCAATTTCACAAACTGTTGTGTTCTGTGATCTAGTTAAATCCAATTTTAATCCTTACTTTAAATAGTAATCCTTACTTTAATGCAATAAGCTAAATACAAAATCTGTATATTCTGAACTACGAAAGTGGTTTCTGAAGCCACATAAGGTTTTACTCAATTATTCATTTCCACAAACACTTAAAAATATACTAATAAAACACAACCCCAAATGCTTATCCTGCCATTAGCACTTTAACCATTGCCATTCCTGCTATTGAAAGCAGATAACCTGTGAAAATTAGTTATAAAACTTAAAAATTAATCCAAGTCCCAAAAGTTTTAAGTTAAAAATGCCTTTCAACATGGAAACAGAGACATGAAACTTAGTTTGTAAAAATAAAATCACTCTTTGGGAAAGAATATTATCTTTTGAGACACAAACTTTCTTTCAAAAACATGTATTTTCTAATATCATCCTTAAAAGAAACACAAATCAATTTACTATCTTTAATAACTTGACAGACCTCTATTGTCTAAAAACTTCAGAATATGTAAAGCGTATATCTCAATTGTCATAGACAAAATGACATTTACATTTCACATATTAACTAGCTATGGTACAGCTTATAATGGCACAAAAGCATGCAGCATATAAATAGCACTGTACCCTTTAAATAGTCAAAAGTCAGAAGGAACTAGATAATTTGCAAGGTACTTTAACTTATGTTCAGTCATTAAAACCCAGTAATTTGAGTATACAATGTAACCAATGTAACGGCAGACAATTAAAGACTTAAATATCATTCTAAAATCAAAGACATGAAAAGAATGGTGAAAATTTTGTTTCTCCATCTTTCATTTACTTGCCTAGATATGAGGACATTACAGCAGAAAATACACAATTACTGTGCATGATTTCCACAGAAGAGAATGAAATTTCATAAAGTACAAAAGGAATCAAAGACCACGGTTTGCTTCATTATGGTTTTCTAGCTCATTTCAGTTCTTCATTCATAGTGAGCAAGTCTTGAACCCTAGCAAACTTCCTTTGTCTTTTCAAATCTTCTGTACCTACAACTTGTCCTTGGCTTTGTCTTCCCATTGGCATTGCCTTGTGGGTCATTTCAGAGGTGAACTCAATGACAAGGTTTTCAAGAATATCCAGTGACTCAGCAGAAGGATCCTGACCATCCCCAAACTCACACGTTAAAATGGTAATTCTTCAGAAAAAGTCCCTTTCTTCTACCCTGTCCACCTTTTGCACCTCTTCCAATTTCTTCACCTTCTTCCTCAAAGGTTGGGTCTTCTTCCTCATTTGCCATCCACTAGCCTGCCAGCCCACAGTGTCTGCTTTTTCCTCTTCTAAAAACAAATGCAACATTTTGTTCAGAAAGAACAATTTGTGATTTAAATAAAATACCATATTTCATAATCATCAGTTTCTGGTGAAAAAAGAAAAGAACATTTCACAGGCAATAACTCTCCAAATAAACTGACTATTGCTGCAAAAAGTGAACAGGAAGTTATTATAGGGAAAAATTGGACTGGAAGTTGTGCAAAAGCTCTTGAGTACTTTGGCAAAGTACTGTGTTTCCCAAAAGCAACCAGCAGAAAGCAAAGGACTTGTAGCTTTAAAAATAGTTCCATTACTTTTACAAAGCCATTTCCCCTCCAGTTATTTTACCTCCTTTATTCCACAGAAGTTCTATAAACAAGTAGACTATTTCTAGAGATTCAAGTCACAAAGCATTTTCCAAAGACTCTTCACTTACAGTTGCAATGGCTGTTAATATTTTCCTTTCTTTTATTTTCTATTCTTCTTTCCTTACCTTCCTTCCTTTTTTCTTTCTATTTATTTGTATTTTTTTGCAGTGACACAGATCGAACCCAGGGTCTTGCACATACCAGGCAATCACTCAACCACTGACCTACATATCACTCTCATTGATAATTTCATTTCATGAAAATTAAAGGGGTAAAATGGTCTGTGCTCAAGGAAGTCTTGGAAATGATGGATTAAATGAAGTAAATTATCTACATAGTAGGTCGTGGGAGTGGGGGAAACTACATCTGAATCTATTTCTCTACCATCTGACCTTTCATCACCAGTAACTTAGAACATTTTAAATTCTTAAGATGTCCATGTTGCTAATGCAAAAAGTTTTATCTTCATGCATCTTAAATCTATTTAACTTTGATCAGTACAGAAAATTCCACAAATCATATTTCCTTGAAAATGTTAGTTAACTTTAAATAGCATGAAAGTTGTTGTAACTGTCTTGAAAGTTCATCCTAACCTCAAACAAACAGCATTACATGAGAAATTCTAAAAAAGTTAAAAAGTAAATAATTTGAATAGGATAGCGACATTAAAAATAGTTGTATAAGCAAGACTGCTTACCAACAAATATTTATGTTGTAGTTTGTAGATGTGATAATAATATTATTTCCTCCCTGTGTTTGCGATCAACTAATAAGTATCGAGACAAATAGAATTTGGCTTGGACCTGTGGCCACCCCCAGAGACCTAATTCTTCCTCTATCTCTGTCCTTTGGGAAATCCCATCCCAGACAGAAATTTCAGAACGTATTTACCAGAAAGTATGAAGAGAATTATTGATTGCTTCATAGCTAGTAGGCATGTTAGCTGGGAGGAAGAAAGACTGGACTTCAGATCTGCCCGAGGAAGCGGTGCTTGGATCTTCTTCCACCTGCAATTACCGGAAAGAAGGAGGAGCAGAGATCACACATTGTGGGAGCAGTGGCTCCAAAAAGTAGGAACCAGACAAACCCACTTCTTTTTCTCCAGCCTCACTAAATCACACGAGTCAAATTTTAGTCCTCTAAAGGAGAACAAGTTGGATGATTAGGAAAGAGCAGACGTTTAAGTTTGCATCCTGTTACTTCTCTTTTAGAGAGTATAATTAATTTTTCTTCAAAAAAAAAAAAAAAAAAAAAAAAGAAAAGGATAGATTCCTTTTAACAGTTTGGAGTTTTGTATAATTCTTTCAAGTAAAATGTGTTTTAATATCAAGTAGACCAAATATTTCCTCCCTTATAATTAGGAATATTGATGAAAATAATATGATCCTCTTGTGGTAAAATCAACAGTTAGGTGTTTTGGCCAAGCACATTTCATAAAAGGTGTGGAGGAATGCTCAGATAATTGAAGTCTGTGACATATGAAACTGAAGTTACATTTCACCTTGGTTTAAGGAGGATGTTCTATAATGGAATGAATGAATAATTCATAGAATATTTACCTAGAAAGTAACTGTCATCTCAAATTAGTAGATATTAGCAAAGGCAACAAGCACAGAATAATGACCATACTTAATAAATAAAATGAATTTTATTTATTTGGATATACTTTTGGATAATAAATATATATATATATATAAATATATACTTTTGGATAATAAATATATCTGAATTAATACATTAGAAAGGCAAAATTTCCTATGTATTATTTAAGAAATATTGTCTTCTTATTTTTTTTTTTGCTATAAAACATTACATACTATAAAACATTACTCCTTAGAAAATCCAAATTTTGGTAAGCTAACTGAGCTATATTACTTTTGTATTATTTTAAGAAGGA
Organism: Tamias sibiricus; assembly: GCA_025594165.1. NCBI lineage: Eukaryota > Metazoa > Chordata > Mammalia > Rodentia > Sciuridae > Tamias > Tamias sibiricus. The sequence continues at coordinate 85,491,100 of CM046660.1, forward strand.
CTATTTGCTATACAGTGAGGATGTGTTTTCATTATGATGGCCATGGTATTGATATATATATATACATATATATATATATATTGAGATATATATGCCAATTGTATAATTAATACATATTAATAACTTTATAAATCACAATATACCATATTGAGATATATATAAATAAATATATATATATATATATATATATATATATCTCAATACCATGATATGATATATATCCCCCCTTCCCCCCATTGGAGGTACCAGGGATTGAACTCAGGGCACTCGACCACTGAGCCACATTCCGAGACCTGTTTTGTATTTTAATTTAGAGACAGGGTCTCACTGAGTTGCTTAGTGCCTCACTTTTGCTGAAGCTGGCTTTGAACTCGTGATTTCCTGCCTTGGCCTCCAGAGCAGCTGGGATTACAGGTGTGCACCACCACACCTGGCAAGCTTTTATATTTTATATCAATATTGCTTCACACCTTGCAAAAAATTATCACTATTATTTTACATGGAGAATATACACTAACATTTCCACTCATTTTCCTATAAATATGTATTTATTATAATTACTGTAGAATGAAACTGAGGGCAGACATTTTTTTTCATCTTTGGGATTTGATACAAGCTCTACCATTTCCTCCAGCAATATTGTATAGAAGTAAAATATGTGAATTTTAAGTTGGGAAGTTCCAGTAGATTCCCAATAAATATCCTTTGAATAAATTTAAATTGATTTATTACAACAGTTGGGTTGTTTAATTTGCAGGGTATTTAAAAATCCATGTGCTGTTTTTCAGCAACACGTGCCATGATTGACCACATAAGTGTAGCTTGAATTTTTCAAAAAATATTTTTGTAAAAAAGGGAAACAATATATCAAAAATCAAAAGTAATATTTCATTACATTTTAATGAAAAAATAAGATGGCTATAGTACAGGTGAAAATTAAGTTATATTGTTGGAACAAATGCCTGGGGAGGGGTATGTGGTATGGACAACTGTTTATCTCTGGATTGTGACAGTGGAGGTAATTTTGCTTTTTTTTCTATGTGTATACATATTTTAAAAGTATTTTAATAATACATATTAATAACTTTATAAATCACAAACATTTAAAATTCAAAATAAATGTATGTAAATAAGTCCCTTAAAATGTAAGAAACATTTTGTGCTTGGAACATGTATTTGTGTTGTTTTCCAGTGAGTTAAAGACCTTTACTGAAATGTTCTGCTCTTGCTTGCCTTTTCTGCCAATTGCCTAGCCCAGTAAAATTTCTGTTGAAAGCAGAAGTGCTGTCCTCACTATGTACCAGCACTGAGGTACATGCAGGGAGTTCATTGCTGAGGTGGATTTTATAGAGCCCAAATCTCAAACCACTGGTATACTTGTACAATAACATTTTGATGTGGTTTATAACTCTGAAAAGTTTGGGTTTATTATACCCTAATGTTTTAGTTGGCTCTGGTTGCCTAAAAATCCCATAGACTGGTATTTTAGTCAGATTTTTCCTCACCGTGGCCAAAAGGCCTGTAAAGAACAATTACAGAAGGAAAAATTGATTTGGCTCACAGGTTCAAAGGACTCAGTCCATAGATGGCCAACTCCATGGCTCTAGGCTGCAGGTGGGCAGAGCATCATGGCAGAAGGGCATGGTAAAGGAGAGCAGCTCAGTTCATGGCAATCAGGAAGCTGAGAGAGCCCTGCTTGCCAGGAATAAAATATAAACCCCAAAGGCATGCCCCCAGTGATGTGCCTCCTCCAGCCACACCCCACATGCCTACAGTTATTGCTCAATTAATCCATATCAGCCAATTAATGCACTGGTTAGGTTAAAGCTTTCATAGCTCAAATGTTTCACCTCTAAACTTTCTTGCATTATCTTATACACAAGCATTTGGGGAACATCTCATATTTAAACCATAACAAATAGGTGGCTTAAACTACATAAATTTATTTTTCAAGTTCTGGAAGCTGGGATTTCAAAATTAAGATGCCAGTATGGTTGGCTTTTGGTGAGAGCTCCCTTCCTGGCTTATAGAAGGCTATCTTCTTGCTGTAACCTGTATCACAGAAAAACAGAGAGAAAGAGCACCAGTTCTTTTCCTTTTTGTATGAGCATTAATCTTATCCTGGAGATTCATCTAAACCTAATTACCTACCTCATGCCATCTCCTAAGACTATCATATTAAGCAGTAGGGCTTGAATTATGAATTTGGTGGGGGGCAACAGAAACAGTCTATAACAGCTCATGTGTTTTTCAAGAAATTGCAAAGGTGCACTCTTGCACAGAAGAGAGGAGAAAGAGACTTTCAAAGTAGTTTAGAAATTACGGTCACATTAAAATTGGAACTTTCTGCAGTTATTTTATAGTGGAAGTTAAGTGACAAATCTGTGCCCACAGGTTGTATCTATAAAATACTACAGGATTGCACAGAAAATTAATATAATAAATATCCAAATTAAACCTTCCAACCCATTAAATGATAGCTAACACAATTTGTTTTCACTAGCAAACAAATATCCCCAACTATTTTTTTGAACTAGAGAAAATAATTATAGTAACAACAATAATTCTAAGTAGCATTTATTAGGTGTTAGCCATGTACAGATTGGATGGTAGTTGTTCCTGTTTTATGTGTTCACATAATTCTCACAACAAGTGCATGGAGTAGGCCCTTTCAAGTTCTCGTTGTACAGATGAGGAAACTGAGACAGTTTCCCAAAGCCCACAGGTAGGAATTGATGGAGCTAGAATTCAAACACAGTTACTTGGGCTCCAGATTCTATATTATAAATCTTCATGCTACAATGAAATGTAGTGAGAAATGAAATACCAACATGGTTGGCCGTGTTTTCCTTTACTAAGTTATTTGGAGCAACAAAGCAATTTGTGTTTAAATGTGGGATTTTAATATATCTAATTAAACTGTCACTATTATTCAAAATTCACTCAACATTTAACATTTTTGTTTCTGCTTTTATGGTCCTGTATTTAGTGGCATTTTTTAAAATTAAAAGTGTGACATGCTAAGTGGTATTTCCTGCCAGGTTAAACTTCTAGAAAAAGAATTCTCTGTAACATTTATTTCGGAGATCATATCTCTTGTCAGTAGTTTGTGAATGTTATGTGAGAGCATATGCCTATATGTGTAATGTCATTTAATTCTTTAATGTCTGTTTAAATTAACCAATGAAGCAATCTTTACATTCTAGATAGTTTTATACCTATAGGTGAAAACTAAGAAGTTTATAAGTTAGGAATATTTAGGATAACCTGGCATGTTCAGGACTCCAACAGAGATTGGAGATGGATGAAGAGAGGACTCCTGAGACCACTGTGCTCAGAGCAGTTGGCTCTGGAGCAGCAATGGGAGCCTGCACTTAGAGACTCTCACCCTAACCCTAGGTGGGGCAAGTGGGGAGGTTCTCCTGGGCTTTCATGGTAAAACCCAAAGCAGGAGATGGAAATGGAGGAGGGCTCCTGACTGATTAAGGATTTAGCTGGCATGCTGGGATGTATCATCTTTGCCTGGTGGAAGAGGAACAAACAAGACTGCAATGCAAAGCAGTGGAGGCTTTATGCTGACATTCTTAAAGATGTAGGGATGTTCCTCAAGATTATGGCTTCCATACACTCAATCTGTTTCACTATGGCTGTCAGCACCAGCATCCTGGCTAAGTCCATTGTGAGTATGGCTGGCAGGCCACTAGGACTGCACTGACCCCTGCACCAGGCTCAGAGAAACAACATGGCGGATGGTGTTCCTGGTGAACCTACCAACCAGGTCAGCCTCTTGATGCTCCTTCTGGTATCAGATTGCCTAACCTCAGCCTTGAATGTTTCTTCCTCCTACTGCCCTCCACATTTAAGCCAACTACAGTGCAGTTCATGCTCTTGTCATGGAGGCCTTGAATGAAAGCTGGCTGTTCCCAAAGCAGTTCCTTCAGAGAGAAGGGGTATTTGACCCCACTTTAGCCAATCAGATGAAGCCATTGTGGACAGTTTTCCAGCCTCTGTCTCTATCCCTGGGTGCTCCTTTACACTGCTTGATCTCCAGGATATTTGCACTGCAGCAGTTTGTTGAGGGTCACCAAGAACCCTACCTCTTTTGCTAAAACCAGTCATGAAACCAAGAACAGGAGTTCTGAGCTGGATGGCAGGCCCTGAGACTGTCCTATGAGTGGGCACACATGGGAGGGTGCTTGGTGCTCTACAAGAAAATGGACTGTGTCCTAGAGAGCTGGGCCCAAGCAGGTCCTGAGAAAAATAGCTGAGTAATTGTCAGAGATACCACAAGTGTTGGACAAGCTGTACCCAAAATTCTTGAAAGGACTGCTGACTGCTGGCTGGAAGACCAAGAAGCACCAGCTAAAAGTAGATGAATGGAGGGCCACATAGCTCCTGTCTCCAGGAAAGAATTCTTGTGAGCATCCTAGGTGGAGGTCCAGGACCCAGGACAGAAGCCAGGAGAAAGGACACTTAAGCCATAGCAGGACATGGAAGAGGGAGCTTTAGTTTTGCTTAGGTGAATTATTATGTCATATTGGCCAAAGCCTCGTGAGAAGTGTGGATGGACCACACCAGAGGCCTCAAAACAAGGCAACAATAAAGGGAACCAGGTCCTTCACTCCCCACTTTTTCCCTTCCTGTTTCTTGGGAACTAGTGCAGGATCTCCATCCTCACTTATTGTGAGAATAAGCCTTGCCCTACTTGTGGTTCATCGTATCCAGCTCTTATGACCTTATACATAAAAACCCCCAGAGAAAATTGGCCATGGTCATCATGAGCTGGGCACTGAGTTTGACTACATAGGCCCAGGTTAGGTTCTCATTTGTATTCTCCAGCTGCCTGACTGCTTCACTTCCTCCTGCATTCGGGATAGAGGACCACCTGATGAACTACAAGTTCAGGCACTTGTAGAAGAGACCTTGTGCCAGGAACTGAGCTCTCAGAGAAATCAAGGCCATGCAGTTAGTTTGAATTAAATTGGCTCTCCATGCTCCTCAGGTCTTCCTCCCTGGAAGTGCCTTACCCTCCATCTCCACTGCATGCTCCTGACACTCATTCAGTACATGGGGAAAGGTTGGTCCTTTCAGCTCCTCAGCATCCAGATCTTCCTATAACTTCTTGCTGTGCCAGGGACTGAAAACCACTGACAGATCTGGGAAGGGGTGGGAGCAGGGACCAAGTGGGGGTTCTGTTTTTCCACCCCAATCCCCAAGGCCTTGTCCACACTGGTATGCCAGCCTTGTTACTGCCCTCCCTAACCGCCCTCTATCTAGTCTGCACGCGTAGTCCTGGCTCAGCTCCCTCAAATTCCACCCTCCATGACTTCCCTTTGTCTACAAGTTTAGCCCCAAACTCCTCAGCTGGGTGTTTGAAGCCGTTATCCTTGCTCAACTCCCCTGTGACATCACCCCAGTCTCCTGTCTACACCCAGATTTGTAGCACCGTGGACTGGTCTTGCAGTCCTGCTTATAATGTTCCTTCCCTGTGGGCACTTACTCACACAGTTTCCTCCTTCGGTTGAAAAATGCTGCCCACCCTTCTAGACCCACCTCCTTTGTCTTGACCTCCTCAAGTAGCCCTGGTCTGGTGTGCCTGACCTGCCGCAGCACAAGACCAAACTCTTTTTCAAGATGCTATTCTGCTTTTCTCTGCCACAAGTGTATCCTTTATTTTGAATTCCAAAGGCCATGGCAAGGATTGGTTTTGGGTGGTTTTAATTGCCAGCCCTACAAAATGTTCAGCTCATCTCCCACTGAACTACTTCAAATAAATGTCATAAAAAAGAATATCTAGGAAAGCCCTTGTCCTCCAAATTTGATATTCACTACTATAAATTCCAGAATAATTTATTGCAGTTAATTTCAGACTTACTTCTATTAGTTTATTTCATGCTTTACCTATATAATTTTTTTTTCTTTTGTAAAAAAAATTGTTCTTTTTAGGTGCATATGACAGTGGAGTGTATTTTGACATATTATACATACATGGAGTATAATTTATTTGCAGTTATAGCTGATGTGGAGTTTCACTGGTCGTGTGTTCACATATGAACATAGTAAAGTTATGTCCAATTTATTCTACTGTCTTTCCTATTCTCATCCTTAATCTAATCAACTTCTATTCCCCCCCCCTCCCCTTATTGTGTGTTTAGCATCCACATATCAGAAGAACATTCAGCCTTTGGTTTTGGGGGATTAACTTATTTCAATTAGCATGATAGTTTCCAGTTCCAGCAAATGCCATAATTTCATTCTTCTTTGTGGCTGAGTAATGTTCCATATATATACACCACATTTTCATTATCCATTCATCTGTTGAAGGGCACCTAAGTTGGTTCCACAGCTTAGCTATTGTGAATTGAGCTGCTATAAACACTGATGTGGCTGCATCACTGTAGTATACTGTAGTATGCTTTAGGTATATGCTGAGGAGTGGGATAACAGGGTCAAATTTTGGCTCCATTCCAAGTTTTCTGAGAAATCTCCATCCTGCAATTCCAGAGTGGTCTCACCAATTTGCAGTCCCATCAGTAATGTATGAGTGAAACTTTTTCTCCAAATCCTCATCAATATTTATTGTTACTTATATTCTTGATAGTTACCCATTCTAACTGGAGTGAGATGAAGTCTCGGTGTAGTTTTAATTTGGATTTCTCTGATTGCTAGTGATGTTGAACATTTTAAAAATATATTTGTTGACCATATTTCCTCTTATGTGAAGTGTCTGTTCAGTTACTTTGCCCATTTATTGATTGGGTTATTATTATTATTATTGGTGTTGAGTTTTTTGAGTTCTTTATGTATCCTGGAGATTAATGCTTATCTGAGGAGCAGGTGGCAAAGATTTTCTCTCTTCTGTAGGCTCTTCACATTCTTGATTGTTTCCTTTGCTGTTAAGAAGATTTTAGTTTGATGTGACTCCATTTATTGATTCTTTTTCCAAAAAAATTGTGTTTTTTTGGGTATACATGATAGTAGAATGTGTTTTAACATATTATTCCCTATGGAATTTTTAACTATTAACATAATTTATTTTTTTAGATGAAATTTTGTTATGTTGCTTAGGCTTACTTTGAACTCCTAGGTTTGAGTGATATTCCTGCCTCGACCTCCCTAGTAGCTGAGACAAAATGCCATGACACCCATCTCAAATTTAATAACATCATCAAATTTAATAACAATTTCAAATAACTAATACATAAGACTAAAGTTATATTTAATAACAAGGCTAAGATGAAACCATGTGCAATAAATTTTTGTTTAAATGTAGTATTTAGTTTAATTAACTACTTTCTAACATAGTAAGCAAAATGTGCCATTTCCAGGAATTCTGATTTTAGAGTGAACCCAAGCTGATTGTATAACAATCATCAAGTATGATATAAATCAATTTTGTGACTTAATGGGGAAGATTTGTTGTGAATAGGAGATAGAGGAAGCATTCTCTGAGCCCATTAACTAGTGTAGGGCACACTGCCCTTTTCCTTGGAAGCATTCATCACAGTCGTGGTTTATAGACTTGTGAACTTATTTACCATTCATCTCCTGCTGTTGGACAGCCACTCACTCGCCTGAGCCCCTGTGCTACCACATGAGTGCCTAGAAGATGATAGATGTTCAATACACACTTTCAAATAAACAAGAGAAAAACTAATGCACTGATTAATCTTTCTATCTCTAGTACTAAAATATTTCCCATGTTTGAAATAGTTACACAGAAACGAGTAAGAGAAGGTCAGGGAGAAGAGAAATGTGTGAGATAACATGTAGCTACTTCAAATGAGTGTGAGTTTCCAGGAACAGGTCTATTTCATTTGTACTAAAATAAAATTTTATGTAAAGTCTATTCATTCTTCTTACATTAGCAGCTTCATCAAAGAATGACATAGAAAAATTTAAAGCCATATAAATAGTTGTTTATCCCATTTTCATAGTTTGAATTTAGTCTGGGATGGAGGTCCAGAAATCTTTATTTTAGAACAATGTCCCAGCCAGGTTTGAGAATCACTGCATACAGTGTAGACAGAGCAAACAAGGTTCATTTTGCCCATATAAAACATTATCAAAGTAACCCCACATGATTTAAAGAAATGCTGAAGCAATCTCAATGAAGGATGACAGGATCATATATATGTACATTCTTCAAATTGCAGTGGGGTTACATCCAAACAAACTCATAGATATCATCAATTGAAAATGTTGTAAATCAAAAAATGCATTGACCTGCTAAATTAACCTACTAAATGTCATAGCTTAGCCACACTGCCTTGTAGACTCCTGGTTGTTTACCCTGGTGATAGTGTGACTGACTGGGAGCTACCCAGCACCTTGACAGAGTAATGTATGGCTTATTGCTAGCCTGAAAAAAAATGTAAAATTCAAAGTGTGGCTTCTCATTAATGTGCATTGCTTTAATATCTTAAATTTGAAAAAGAATAGGCTGAACAATTGTAAGTAAGGGACCATCTCTATCCATCTATCTATCATCTATCATTCTTTTATCTACTGCAATTATCTCTATACTGTTGGAAACAAAAGGCCTAAGGATTTGTTAGCAAAAAGTAAGCATTCCTAAGTCATATATGCTTTCTGGCACCAGCTTCCCATTTCCATGGTAAGCGGTGTCTGTACCGAATTGTCTCCTTGTCCTAGGTCCATGGCTTTGTGGGGTCTCTCTGCATGGAGCTGTATAGTGCATGGCACGGGGAGGAACTTTGTACATTATTGTTACCTTGATATACAAATGGAAAAAAAAAAAAAGGAATGTGAAATTCTCAAGTCTCACATTGTGTCAAATCTCTTTTTACAGCCATTGAGAAACAGAGATTTGGACACTGTTCTTAGGATTTTTAGCAAGAATAACAATCGTGAGAGTTAAAGCTTCATAAAATCACCTTGTCATGGATAACAGCACTTACCGCCCCTTCACCTATTAGTCAAGGTTCTATTTTATTTTAAGTGCACTTTTTTCTTTACAACACAGCTTTGCTTCTTTCTAAGATACTTCACGTGTATCATTTAATTTGTTCATGTAGAATTTTTTGTGTCATGTGTTAGTCTCTATAAAAATTAATGCCATAAGAAAAGAAGAAAATGTAAATAGATTATAGCATAAGCCCAAAGCAATTAATGTCACTGGTAAGGAAATATTCTGATGATTATCATGATAACATGGAGGTATTTGTTTTTCTTTTTGGAATAATAAATTAGTTACAAAGCAACAATGTCCTGGTAAAATAAAGTGAATGTATGTGTTTTTCAATTACATGAATGTCATACATTGTTGTTTGATAAATTTGCATGAATATCACTAGAAATAATTTTATTTCTTATAATTAGATATCAAAACCACTTTGGATTATATTGTTTGTGTGCATAGTTAATGTTAACAGGTTTTCTGTAATTCTGATAATCTTTTGAAATGTGTTTTTTTTTTGTGTGTGTGTGTGTATAGACACAATGAAGTGCACTCTGTCCATTTTGTATATTGTATGGACATAATTTATTGAATTTATTATTTGGAGATTGTATTAGGCATTATACATGAATATCATAACAAACCCTGTTTCTCAGTATTTTTACATAACATTATACAATATTCTGTTATTGAGTTACCATTATCATCACCTCTGTCAACACTGCAAATAAAAAGGGAATGGAAACTAATTCTAGTAAATAAGATGGCCCAATTTTAATTTTGGTTTCACTTTTTTAACAAATTATATCCATTTATTTGAATATTAGATAATAAGCAAATATTTTGGCAAAATAGGTATATACTTTTCTCAACAGCGGCATAATAAAATAAATTTATAAAGAATGTTCACATATATATTGGTTAAGCTGGAAGTTTTGTTTCTTGGACTACTGCTTACTAGCTCTGTGATTTATGGACTTTCTGAACCCAAGTGTCCTCACTTCTAAGTAGAGAGAGTAATACCTTCAACACTGTGCTATTAGAATCAGCTATTTAAATATGTTTCTAGTTCATTCCCACTGGAGTCATAAAAGTTCCTACTGTTAATCCTTGTAAAATAAAACATATCTTTTCCTGATTTATTATGACATATAACTCATTTCAACAAATTCTTAGTTACTTTTCCTACTATATAAAAGTACTCAATTCCAGGCAGGTGTGGTGGCACGCTATAATCCTAGTGATTTGGGAAGCTGAGGGAGAAGGACAGCCTGGGCAACTTGGCAAGACCTTGACTCAAAATGAAAAAATAGAAAGGGCTGGGGATATAGTTCAGTGGTAGAGTGGAACCACTGGGTTGGAAAAAAAAATTACTCCATTCTAGAATTAAATTTGAATGTATTACATTGAACAAACATTATACTGCCACCTGTAAATGTATGAGATTAAACTGTCTTCTAGTAATTGCTATTTAAATAACAAAAGGGAACTTGAAGAGACAATTTCTTTTCTATTTTTTTTTTTGTAGTGACAGATCAAACCAAGAGCTTTGCACATGTTCCGCAAGTGCTCTGCCACTGAGATATAACCCACACCTCACAAATTATACTTTCAAAAAATAGTTTATTAATACTTGAAAATCTTGCTGAAGAATTAACAGAGATGGAGAAATCAGCATAAGAGACAAGTTGACAATATAGAAGGGGGAAGTATTGAGATAGGGGCAAAGGACAGGTAGTCAACTAGATAGTGAATGATCAGGTTGAAAAAACCAGGGCTAATTATGGAAGCAAAGGAAATGGGATGCTAACACCTCCGGAGCACTCCCTCCACCAACCAGTTGCTAACACCTCCCTACCACCCCACAAGGAGTTGCTAATGATTACCGGCTGGGCTATTCTTTTCCTGCCTTTGGGCAAGTACCAAGCTAGGCCAATTTATCTCCAGAGGAGAAGTCTACTGCTCAGGAGCCCAGGCCCAAGTCTGGCCTAGGTCTATTCTGTCTCTTTCCTAAATAAAACTTGCTTTCTATGCTTCCCTCAGCGTTTCTCGGGTGTTTAATTTTCAACACCAGGGGAGCAAGGACCTAATCCTGATTTCCAAGATCAATATCAGTATTAGAAAATCATTAAGCCCAATTTTTCACTCCTTACTACCTCCACACCCTTTGCCAGCCCTCTCACTGATACATCAAGGGATGTTTTTGCATAATTTGGTCATGTGATTTTCTCTGGTCAGAAAATATGCTAGCAGCAAAGTGTTCGTTCTGAGCCTAAATGCTAAGCATATTTCTGTTTCCCATCTGTGCCTCTGTCATCTAATTGAGTGGTTGAAGGAGGATAATAAGCACATGGAACATGGTCACATCACCCTATCCAGAGGCATGCAGTGAGACAGACACTCACATGAGGTATGGCCTGGATCAACCAAACCCCATCTGACCTGCAGATCTGAAAGCATAAGTCGTTATTGGTTAAGCCACAGAGTTGGGAGTTTTTATCATGAACATCATTGTGACAATTGCTAATGACAAAATGCAAAAAAAAAAAAAAAAAAAAAAAATCAAAAGAAGATGTGATACCTATAAAGAAATAGGAAAAGAGATTTCAGAAATAGATACAGCATGTGGTGAGTACAGAAGGAATTATTTTGTGATATAAAGTTGTCCAATGGGAATTAAATAAAATATTATACTCATTTCTTTCCTAAGTCTTTGTGGTCCTGATCTTAAACAGCATAATTATGAGATTCTTATAAACACACACAAAAAACTAGATTTTTCAATAGAAAGCAGCCTTCAATCTTTACATTCTACCAGAAGTAATAATTCACTTAGATGGTTTCAATAAATTAGAGACTTCAAGACTGAAACTACTTCCACAAAGGTATTATGGGACCACACAAGATGTTGAGGCACCAAGAGACTAGCAATAGCAGCAATCTGCTGGAAGTGGAGATTTTTCAGAGGAAACTAGTATTTCCAGAAACTAGTGAGAGCAGGAGCTGTCCAGTGGGGCAGTACAGGGATGAAGCTTCAGCCAGAGTAACTTCACCAGAGAAGGGAAAGGAGATGGGAGAATAGGAGGTGTCCTGAACTCTCCCTCCTTGCACCCTCCTGCCTTTGGCTCTTATTAGTGAAACCCAAGTGGAAGCCAGACAGGCAGAGAACTTAAGGAGTCTGGAGGAAAAAGCTTCCCTTCTTTCAGAACAGGTACAGATAGGTGGAAAGTTAATATCCAGGATGAAGGGGATACAACTTGTGAATGAGCAACAACTTAGATTAGTTAGAATATCTGTAGCAGTTAGAAGTTAATATTGGTTCTGACTTCAATTTGAAAGAAAGTTTATTCACACGTACTTCTCGTGTCTTTCTATTCACTCATTTATGGTTCATTTACTGAAGATCTACTGTGTGCAAGTTGGTGGAATTCCATTTCAAGCCATAACACAGAATTATATTTGAGCAGTAAAGGCATTTTGTTTAACATAGACACTCAGGTGATTCTATTGCAGTATCTGTTAAGGGATTATTCAATCACCAAACATTTATTGAACTTCACTGGGCTTTCATTACGTTATTGTCCCTGGCATTATAGCATTTGTAATCAATGTACCATACTCTTTCTATGGGTATAAATGTACTTTTTTTTTTTAGATAATAAGATAATATGATTTGAAAGAAAATGGCATTCATGAGACTAGAAAAATGAAAGAGCCACTTATTTTATCAAAATGCCATAAGAAATGAAGTAGTATTAATTTCCAGGATCAAAGAGCACAATAGATATTTCTTTTGCTATGAAGGTTACAGAAAATATTCATAAAATTTTAGTAGGTTGATTTTTTAAAAAATACATTTATTTTATTTATTTATTTTCATGTGGTGCTGAGTATCAAACCCAGTGCCTCACCCATTTGAGGCAAGTGCTCTGCCACTGAGCCACAAGCCCAGCCCTGGTAGGTTAATCTTTTGGGTATCCTTTTCTTGAATATATGTTTTCCCCTTTTCAGCTTAACTGGATATGTAAAACTAAGAGTTATCTGGCCACATACAGGCAACCTGTCTCATAAGCACTGTTAACCTGCTGCAAGTGGTGGGCATTGGGTCTGCAGGCACAGCAGCACCGTCTTCAACTCTGAATATTTCAAACTCTCATTTTTTCCTAGGTAGTCATTTGAAAAATTTATTTCTGTTTAGTTTCAGCTGTCATCAGATCTGTTTTCTGGGCATGTTGCCCATGTAATTCATGTTTACATCCTCATTTTATTAAGGTCTGATTTGATTTTGAAGACTGGAACGCATGAATTTCATCATAATCATGTAAGTAAAACACATATAAAAGCTGAACGGCTTGTTGTTAAATGGAAAATTGTTTTCAAACATTAAGGCACTGTAAACAAAACAAGCACAAAGAAAACTAATGTATTGAAATATGAAACTGATGAATGTAAACTGGAATCACTGAAAATTAAGACAGTTAAAATATATGGTGATACTGATACAATAAACATCATACAGAATATGAAATATTTTATTTTATATAATTCTACATGATACCTAATTTAGATCGCTTTGCAGTTACTGTGGATATAAGCTTTACATCACTGTCAAACTTAGTAAATTTACAATGTATACTTTAAAAATATATTTTTATTAGTTATTGATGGACCCTTATTTATTTATTTATTTATTTATTTATTTGTTGTTATAGTGGTGCTGAGAATCAAACCCAGTGCCTCGCACATGCGAGACAAGCCACAACCCCATCCCTACAACGTATACTTAATAACAATGTTTTTTAAATAATTCAAACTTTTATTTGGCTTTGAGTTCAATATCACTTAACACATAAAATCGACATTTAGAATAAATAGCAAATTCACATTCAGAATAGTTACCTAATTTGCATTTTTATACCTGTTATTATACAGGCACAGTTTGTCTTTCCACTAAGTAATTAGAAAAGTCTCCTAAGTTGGAGTTGAAGCTTGTGCTACTAAGTACAGAAGCACCATCTCAGGTGGGTTTTCTGGAGGCAGGTGCTGCATACAGGAAGGTTTATGGGGAAGCTCTGCTGGGATCTTCAGGAGGGGAAGGATCTTCAGGAAGGGAAGGAGGTGGGATGGTGGGAATGCTGCTTGCCTCAATGACATGATTTTTAAAAAACATTTTATTTATGTAAATTGTATTATAGTTTCAACATCTATCCTTTGGAGAGGATACACTCCACACTGTCTAGCATAGCACAGTCTTTACAATTAATATTGAACCGTGCTTATTAGTTTGAACTTTAAAATCATTTGATTTGAGCAAACTAATTCTTCTTGGCCCTATGTCAGAGCCCAGTTCTTACTTACTGCCATCACGTAAGCTTTCCTCAATTCTTTTTCAAACAAAAATAAGTGGAGTATAAATAATTATGCCATTGCCTCTATGTGAATGCAGAGATGTCCACATAAGGAGAGAGCAAGGCAAACCTGAGAGCCTTCGACATAATGAGATGGCAGAGTTGCATAATGATACAGATTTACTCTCCTGAGAGAGTTCTTAAGCATAATATGAAGTTTTTTTTTCATAATATCTTTAAATGTTGTTATACATTATAACTGAAATGTTGAATGAGTGTAAATTTTGAAATGATGTGTCATTCTCATAAACCTTTAATTTAAGTTAATAAATGTTTTTGAATAGTTATGTACATTTTTTAGCTTATAAAAAATCACTAGGTAAATGAACCAATAAGAGAAGTACTTAAGCCAGGTGCAGTAGCACACACCTGTAATCTCAGAGACTAGGGAGGTGCAGTCAGGAAGATCTCAAATTGAAGGCCAGCCTTGGCACTAGACAGACACCTGTGAACCTGCTGTCTCAAAATAAAAGATATAAAGGACTGGTGATGTAGAGCACCCTGGGCTCAATCCCTAGTATACACACACACACACACACACACACACACACACACGTCTAACTTTTCTTGAAATGGCATCATGTCTTAGCCATTAGTCTTTTTGAATCAGAAATATGTTTGGCCTTCTGACCTCTTTTATCTGATACTTGCCTATCTTTCAATGGGATAATTGCCTCAAATCCTTACTAAGATGGGGGTAATGGAACTCACAGTTCTGCTAAAAGGATGAAATGCTTTCCAATGAGAAGAATGATCAGGTCTCTGTATCAATATCTAGAATTTTTTTTCTCCTTAGTTTTTATTGCTTCCTTCTTATGGTAAGTACTCATACATCTAGGGATGTTTAGATTCAAAAGAAAATTAATCATAAGAAATTGGCCACAGGATTGAACAGAATGAATTTTGCCTTTTGTTGTAGTTTCGCTGATATGTGAACTATTAAGTCTTTTTGAACCAGAAATATGTATGGCCTTGTGACCTCTTTTATATGATACTTGCCTATCTTTCCATGGGATAATTGCCTTCAATTCTTATTGAGATGGGTTAGTGGAACTAATAATTCTGCTAAAGAAATGAAGTACTTTCTCAATGATAAGAATGATCAAATATCCAATTCTTTCAGAAGAGAATCAATGTACTTTCACTTGCAAGGTAGACAGCAGACTGTAATTCTGAACTAACACGCTTTCTGTGATTAGAACTTATTTGAATCGAGGTTACTTGCGACTTTCTGTATTATCCATAAAAATCTAAAATGATGTTCACTTTTTAATGGAAAGAAATTGTGTGTCAAATAAATGTTCAGAATTCTTGTGATAAACTAAGCAAAATTAATTTTGGTAAGTTTCTATAAAAACTCCACGGAAATATTTTCTTCTGAGAGGGATTTATATTAATATAATATCATGAGAGTCCTGTACTTAAGAGTTCATCAATAATTGAGAAGTATAATTTTTTGAAGATTAGAGGTCAAGGTACTGAAATTCATGAGAAACTGATTCCTGTTTTTCTCTTGTTGATTTATATTTTATTTTAAGTAAACAAGTAATAATTGTGTACATTTGTAGGGTGAAATGTAATGTTTGGAACTATGTATACATCATCTAAAGAGTCAATCAAGCTAGTTAACATACCCAGGCTTTCACCAATTTATCTTTTATTTGTGATGAAAACAAAAAAATCCATTTTAGCAATTTTGAAATATATGATATATGTTATTAACTGTGGTCCCCATGCAGTTAGATCACTAAAAGTTCTTTCTCTAGTCTGAGAGTTTGTACCCTTTGGTCAGCATCTTCCCTTTCTGTACCCCTCCTTCCCCCTCTCTAGCCTCTGGCAACCATCTTTTTATTTTTTGTTTTTATAGATTGGACTTTTGTGGGTTCTACAGATAAGTGAGATTATGCAATATTCATCTTTCTGTTCCTGGCTCATTTCACTTAGCACCATGTGCTCCAGTTCCATTTATGTTGTCACAAAGGACAGAATTTTCTTTTTAAAGGTTGAATGGTATTCCATCTTGATATATACTATATTTTTTTTTATCCTTTAATTGACAGATCCATTGTTAATAATGCTGCAATGAACACAGGAGGCAGACACCTCTTCAATATATCAATTCCTGTTTTTATGAGGGGTGGTAATTGGGGATTGAACCCAGGGGTGCTTAACCACTGAACCACTTCCCCAGCCCTTTCTATATTTTTATTTAGAGACAGGGTCTCGCTAAGTTGCTTAGGGCCTCATTAAGTTGTTGAGGCTGGCTCTGAACTCACAATCCTTCTGCCTCAGCCTCCGGAGCTCCTGGGATTACAGGTGTGTGCCACCACTCCTGGCTCCGATTCCTGTTTTTAACATCTGACTCTTCCCTGTGAACATGCTTACATGTTTCTACAAGATTTTACCCCCTAAATCTTTCCCTTTAAATCACAATCAACAATATGCAGAAATGACTTCTTTGAACTTGTGCAGATTAACTAGACTTCAAGTAAAGAATTGTGAAAAGTCTGCATTATTTATCAATCTCTCTCTGTATAAATGGACATTATAACACCTGGACTATAGCAGTGGAAATTAATTTTACTTATTAAATATTTACTTTTAGTGACACCTAAAAAAACAGACATTTTTGGTAAATTTTGTTAGCCAGTAGTAAATTATATTCTTATATTGTGCACATGTACAAATATGTAACAATGAATTACATTACTACATACAGTTATAATGCATCAATAAAAAAAGAAGACAAAAAACTAAATAAATAAAATTCAAAAGGGAAAGAAGTCATAGTTTTCATATAGCAATACTTACTTTAAGGACCTATCTTTCCAAGTAGGTTGCATGATATCTTTCTGTGATAAGTCTTATGACCTTTTTTCTTTTTAAAGATCATCTTAGAAATGAAATGGCAAGGAAAGAGCAATTCAAGACTTTTAAAGCCTATTGGAGCTCAATATACATTTAACCACCCTGGAATATTATGGGCTTTTTAAAAAATTGACAAGATTTGTGGATGATGTGTTCCTAGGATCTGTGAGCCATTTGAAAAGGTAAACAGACTATGCACCTTTGGTACTTGACCTGGCTGTTAGAAACTAGACCTGGTTGTAAAAGTTACTTTTACTTGGTGGGTGTTATGGTTTAGATATGAGATGTTCACCAAAAGCTCACAAGAGAGACAATGCAAAAATGTTCAGAGGTGAAATAATCAGATTATGAGAAGAATAACCTTACCTGTGGATTAATCTATTGTTATGAATTAACTGGGCAATAAATGTAGGCAAGTAGGGTGTGACTGAAGGAAGTAGATGGCTATTTTAGGTTTTGGGGGTTTATAGTGTACCCTGGTGAGTGGAGCTCTTTCTTTGCCTCCTGGATGTCAAGTCCTAGCTGGTTTACTCCACCATGCCCTTCTATAACGATGTTCTGCCTCACCTTGATCCCAGAGCTAAGGTGTTCACTGACAGTGAAATGAACCTCTGAAACTCTGAGGTATAAACTTTTCCTCCTCTCTATGTTGTTCTTAAAGCTCACTAAATTGGTGGGAAAAACAGTGTCATAAATAAGATGCTCCTGCACTGCCTCCAAATGAACTGGTTCCAATGATTTTTCTTGTCTTTGCAATAGATTACAGTATGTTTCTTCTTGTGCATTTGTTTTCCCCTGAATGTTTGATTTTGAAATAAAGTGATTTTTGTCTATTCTCATAAAGCTATTACTAGTAAAGCACTCTTGGTGAGTTATGCCACATACACACACACAGTTTTTTCAGGCAGTATACAGACTCCATAATAGTACAAAAACTTGTGACTGTTTTGCTTACCATGGATATACATATTGATTTGTTACATGGGATTTCTAAAAATCTATGCATTGAATAAATGAGTAAATCAATCAGTCAGTTAATTCCTGACATCATACCAATGTTTTAAAATGTCTGTGTCATACTAAACTCTTGGGGATGTTATTAAAATACATATTCTGATTTACTAGGTCTGGGGTGGTGCTGATTGGTGCTTTTCTAACCAGCTCACCAGTGATGCTGAGAGGGCTGGCCAAGAATCACATTTTGAATAGAAGACATTGGAGTTTCTAGGTCTTCCTGGGCTTTCCTAACCAATCTAAACCTCCAAGGAATTTCCTTGTCTTTCTGTTAAAAAAAAAAAAAAAAAATCTAACTTCTTGGATTGCCTATTTCTTTTGAATATGGCCCAAATCCAGATAATATCCATGAATTAGAGAAACTCACCCAATATCAAAGAACTTTGTAGAGGGCTGGGATTGTGGCTCAAGTGGTGGGGTGCTCGCCTAGCACGTGCGCGGCCTGGGTTCGTTCCTCAGCACCACATACAAATAAACGCATTGTGTATAACTAAGGCAGGTGAATAGATATTAAAAAAAAAAGAACTTTGTAGAGAGGACTTTTTCTCCTTACTGTTCCTTTCCCTAACCCCTGCTAAGTTTCAAGTTTCAAAAAGCCTAATGCACTTTTTCTCAACCAAGTCTAACCTCCAAGAGCTGGAGTCAAGTCAAGTACCAACAGCTCACAGTGCATGTCTGTATTTTCAAACTGCTCACAGATACAGGAGCCCAGCATCAGTTCCTTAGCCTTCTAGATGATTTCTGTTGGATTTTTTAAGCTTAGTATCTTTTCTCTGCAGTGATCAAGGATTCCAGGATGTTGGAAAAGTTCTGTATCTTTATCATGGAAGAAATCACCTGACTGTACGTGTTTGCTAAAACTCCTTTAAAGGTGCACATCACAAATGATGAAGTTCACTGTATATAAATTTTGCTCCAATTAAAAAAAAAAATCCTGATTCAGAACATATCTAAATTCAGAGGAGAACCTTGGAGGAGGTGCGTTGTTGATTTTTTCAAAGGAAGTTTGCCTTAACGGTATCTTAAAATTGCCTGTATTATGTTTGCTTATAAAACTGTTTTAGGATGGGAGGTGAGACATTCCTTTGAGACTTATACTGAATAATTCCAGGTATTGGCCCAGAAGCACATTTTTTCTCTCTAAGAGATTCCTATGGAAAATAAAACAAACAAACAAACAAACAAACAAACAAAACAAAAAAACACAGATGATAAGATTCTAGGCCTAGAGAATCAAATTTACCCAAAAAAGTAACTGCAAAAAGAGCACACATCACAATATTTATTCTCCTGGGCTCCAATCACATTTCTCCCAATCAACTGTGTGATTCTGGGTAAATGATGTTTTGAATTATTTTTGTGACTATCAGATAGAATAAAGTACATATTGCTCATTGCTTGTCTTCTCTTTTCTATACTATATGCTCATGAATCCCAATTTTTAAAATAACTGTTGTACTTATTATTTGAAAGCATTTTGAACTTGCAATTTCACTTACTTTAATTCCCATATACCATACATAAGCATAGAGAAGTTTTAAGTCATAAATATTTTCCTACCCAATTTTTGTCATTGGAAATTACTGGGCACCTTCAATGCAGTTCTTCATAATAAGCCATCTATTTAACTCTGAGATCAGGGAACAGTTTCATCTGAGTATTTCTCACCTTCTCTGTGTTGTGTAAAGCCCTCTTAATCAGATAAATGATTCATAGGTGTTTATCTTGAGTCAGGATTGTATGTGTTATACAGAAATTGGTACACGGGAACAGCATTCAGTGATGATTCCAAATCTTCCAACAACGTGCAGCAAACAGAGAAAATCCCATTTTTAACTGCTTTACATAAATTTGTCCAGGCTTATAAGTGAACACAGGAAATGACCTTGAGATATAAAGTGCATTGAAGCAATGCTTGAGGAACATATTGATTGAGACCAGCTGAACTTCAACTTAATGTATGAGTCTGGAGGCTTTGAAGGCAGACAGTGTAAAAGAAAATTACTTCCTGTAGTTCTAGAACAGAAATAATCAATACTGTACTTGGCTTCAAGTGGTAAATCTCCAGCTTAAGTAAAGACATGCTCTCTGTACTTAAGCTTCTCTGTATTTAAAGATCATACTTCATCATTATCATGATGAATATAATAGCTGACCCTATCTAGGGTCAGATGTGAAGCTACAATAATAAATTACTTGGCTAAATGTTCATTGAAAGATTTTACATTCTCCCCACAGGTACTCCATTAGTATTTGTTGTAGGAAAAAAAGTTATTAATATTTCTTTCACCTACTCTCCAAACCCTCATTTCTTTTGAAATTAAAAAAAAAAAAAGCCATTAGAAATCGGCTGTAACTAGTAAGCTTTGCAACTTTTGACATATACAAATTCTTGTTGATGCTTTCTTTCCTCACTTTCATGTTTTATTTTCTGCAAGATGAAGCATTCTTCCTTAACTCAAATTTCCAAGGTTCTTATTCCTTTCCTCTGTGCAGTATAAAAGTTTTCTCTAAAAGGGTGTTAAATGGTCTTTAGAAAAAATTATTAATTAAATTTTAAATCATTATTCTTTTTAAATAGGGGTATCACGTGAAAATAGAAGGGAGTTCAGTAAAGGTGATGAAGGGGGATGGAAGAGAGAAAGCAAAGAAGAGGTATTAGGGAATAATATTGATCAAAATATGTTGTTATATTATGTGCATGTTTGAGAATGCAACAATGAATCCCACTATGATGTATAGTACAATGCATCGATAAAAATATATAAAAATAAATCATTATTTTTCCTCAAAGTCATATGGTTAAAAAAATGATTTGGATAGATGTTGTCAGTGAGCTTTTTATAAAACATATGAAATTATTCAAGTATAGCATGTAAGTGACCAATATATGGGCTTGCTACTCAAAGGAATGTATGGTTTCATTACTTAAATTTATGTGTAAGCATTCATGTAACAAAGAAGTATATATTATTATATTATATGAACTATATAAATATACTTCATATGTTTATTAGGAACATTTTTATATACCAGTATACAATAAATAAATAGCTAGGTAGACAGATAAATACCAATAGTGGAATATAGATTATGTGCTGAGAAGGAATCAATTTGACAGTAAATTCTTTCAGAATCTTTTTGGTAGAGATGATATTTAGGTTAAATTTGAAAGTATGTAAGTTTAATGAATAAATTTAAAAAGAGATTTCCCCCCCCAGGTTAGAGAATATTATGAGTAAGAAACCAAACTCCCAAATGCTTACA
This sequence comes from Tamias sibiricus, assembly GCA_025594165.1. Taxonomy (NCBI): domain Eukaryota; kingdom Metazoa; phylum Chordata; class Mammalia; order Rodentia; family Sciuridae; genus Tamias; species Tamias sibiricus. Next base: position 85,512,577 of record CM046660.1, read on the forward strand.
GAACAGAAATTTTCCAAACATGACTAGGATTGACTTATGGAGATAGGATGAGACAGAGATATGGAGGTATGGATTTAGAGGCAAATTATAGAGGATCATGAAAATCATGCAATGGTATACAAATCTTTCATCCTTAGATATGTTGAAAAAGACTATGATATAATCACATTTCTAATAAAAACTCTGGCAGTGAAGTATAAAATAGATTTGATCTGAGAGATATCAAAACCATAGAGAGCAATGTATTCATAAAGTCAATCAAGTCCTAACATCAGGACTCTAGTCAATGTAATTCTTTAATAGGAAGTAATGCATTGATTTACATGCATTTTTATTGTTTAACTTTTATTAATATTAAGTTTAATTGATATAATAATTGTACGCATTTATAGGGTACAAAGTGATGTTTTGATGTATACATACAAAGTGGAATGATTAAATCTATTTAAGTGACATGTCCATCAAAACTTTGTTTACCTATCATTTTTTATGGTGAGACCTTTAAAATTTACTCTTAGTTTTTTTAATTTTTAGTTTTTTATAATAAATACTGGTATTTATAGGAGTCTGTTACTATATATCCATACATCTCAAGTTGTTTCTTTTTGTTAATTAATTTATTTTCTTTAGTTAGGTATATATGATAGCAGAATGTATTTTGATTCGTTGTACACAATTGCAGCACAACTTTTCATTTCTCTGGTTGTACATGATGTAGCGTTGCACCATATATACAGTTATACATGTACCTAGGGGAATAATGTCTATCTCATTCCACCATCTTTCCTGCCCCCATATCCCCTCCTCTCCTCTCTCAGTTATTTTAAAGCATACATAATTATTGTCTAAAGTCATCTTACTGTGCAAGAGATCTCAAACTTTTTTTCCTGTTTGATTTTTTGTACCCTTGATCAGCAACTCTCCATTCCCTTCTGCCACACTCCCTAGCAAAGGAATTGAAATCAATATATCAAAGAGATATCTTTACTCTAGTGTATATTGTAACTTTATTCACAATAGCCAAGATGTGGAATCAACCTAAATGTCCATCAACAGCTGAATAGAAAGTATGCTGCTCCACTATAATTACCATAAGGCTGTGAGCTGATGAAAATACATTATTCTCTCTATAGGGAAACAGAAATAAAGAGGAAACAGAGAAGCCGGGCACAGTGGCGCACGCCTGTAATCCCAGCACTTGGGAGGCTGAGGCAGGAGGATCACGAGTTCAAAGCCAACCTCAGCAATGGTGAGGCACTTAGCAACTCAGTGAGACCCTGTCTCTAATAAAATACAAAACAGGGCTGGGGATGTGGCCCAGTGGTTGAGTGCCCCTGAGTTCAATCCCCAGTACAAAAAAAAAAAAAAAAAAAAAAAAAAGGATGATGTCCTTTTACTGCCTTTAACCCACCAATCAGCTAAGTGGCTTCTTTCTAGAAAGGAGTGAGTTGGGGTGTGGATAGTGGAGACAAGCCTAGGTGATTATTCCAATGAGGATGAACCATATTAAAATTGTAAATGAGGGAGACTTTCTCCTATGGTTCAGTTTGCATAGAAGACATAACTAAAAAAAAAAAAAAAAAAAAAAGAAGAACCATTTGACCAAGCAGAGTATGAGGAGTTCAGCTCCACCAGGAGTTTGGAGGGAGCTCTGTGGGGGGATTGAAATTTTAAGGACAAGTCCATGGTGAGGGTGGGAATTAATCTATGCCTTAAAGAATTTGGATTGGTGGAATGGACGGGGAAGCACCTTTTGTCAAGAAGCAATCGTGTCTGTAGACCTTCATTATGGTTTGGACATGAGGTGTCCCCAAATCTGTGAATGCAGCAATACCCAGAGGCTTAATGATTAGATTAATGAGAGTTGTACCCTAATCAGTCCATCCTAGTTTGAATGACTGAGAACTGTAGGCAGGTGGGGTCTGACTGGAGAAGGTTGGTCACTGGTGGTGTGCCCTGGAAGGGTGCATTGTCCCTGTGGCTCCATCCTCCTTCCTCCCAGGGCTCCTGCTTTCTGATTCTGCCCATGAGCTGAGCAGCTTTGCTCTTCCAGGCCCTTCCCCCATATGTGCTGCCTCACCTTGGGCCCACAGTAATGGAGTTAGCCATCTGTGGATGGAGACCTCTGAAACTCTGAGCCCCAAATAAACTTTTCCTCCTCTAAGTGGCTCTTGTTGGGCATTTTGGTTACAACAATGCAAAAGCTGGCTAAAACAACATTGAAATTTTATGTCAGAAAAGCTTGGTAAATAAGCAAAATATGGAGAATCATAATTATCATCTTGAAAAGAGACCATTGAAATTTAGAACCTATAAGATGAATAATGAAAGATCTTTATCAAAAGTTCGATCTAATGATTTTTTTTTATATAAAAAATATAGTAGACTCAAACTATTGTGCTAATCTATTGTCTCCTTCCCAAATAACAGTTCTGTTCTCAATAGTGTAATATGAAAGAAGACAATTGATTTGTAGCTACATGCTGTGCATTACATTCTTTAAAATAATAAAACTTTAAAAATAATAGCAAAATTATCATGGATTTATGATTAAAAATAACCAAATTAAATGAAAAATAACAATCTTATTTTGTTTAAGTACAGAGAACTGAGCTATAAAAATGAGAACGGAAACAGCATGACCATTAAAAAAAATCCTATCTGCCTCCACCATTCTGAGGGAAGAAATAATACGTTTGTACCTTGTAGAATTACAGAACAACAATTTGGATTTGTGATTTTCCAAGTTATGCTCTGTATCTGTTAGTGTTTATATGTATATATATATTTTTTTGTACCAGGGATTGAACTCAGGGGCACTCAACCACTGGGCCACATCCCCAGTCCTTTTTTGTATTTTATTAGAGACAGGGTCTCACTGAGTTGCTAAGTGCCTCGCCATTGCTGAGGCTGGCTTTGAACTCGCGATCCTCCTGCCTCAGCCTCCCAAGTGCTGGGATTACAGGCGTGTGCCACCGCGCCCGGCTGTTAGTGTTTTTAATAGTAATAATGTTTGTTAAGAAATGAAACTAACATGCTGACCCTACTCCTAAGAAACTAATTTCATTTTCTTTGAAAAATAAAATTTTTAAAGCAAAAGCAATTTTAAAGATTTAAGTTTAAATGTTTATTTAAACTGCTTTTTCTTCTAAGCAAAGGGCTTGAAGAGGTGATTCAAAAAGAAGAAATAAAATTAATCAATACATGAAATAAAATCCTCAAAGATGGTAAAAGAAATAAAAATTCATGGTAAAATAACATACCATTTCAAATGGCAATTTAAGCATTTTGTAAGTATATGAACTTTATTCTTCTTGGTGTAGTGGGCATTTCCACACACTACTGGTTAAACACAAATCAGTAGAGTCTTTCTGGAAGACAATTGGTTAATATATACTAGAAATTTTTAAATGTTCACCTATTTTGTCCAAGTGGTTCTACTTTGAAGAATTTGTCTTTAGAAAATAAGATATGGATGAAGATTAATCTAAAGAAATATCTTTCAAAATTCCTAACTTTAAACAGTGAAAAGTTAGAAATAATAAAATACTCAAATATCAGAGATGCTTAATTAACTATTGTAATCTACATGATAGAATTCTATCAAGCTGTTAAGAATGAAATAATTTACGAAAATGGCATTAAAAAGTTAACTTCATTCCAATATCATGAGAGTTTACAGGTCATCAGAAAAATGTCAAACTGCCTGAACTTGTTGATACATAAAATTAGTATTAGATGTTTACAGTATTTTAGATGAGAAACTGAGGTTTATATCACTAAATCTGTTTCCTGGGGCTGCTGTGACTAATTACCACAAACTGAATGGCTTAAAACAACATGAATTTATTCTCTCGCAGTTCTAGAGGCTAGAAGTGCAAAATCAGTACCACGGGGCTGAAAACAAGGTGTCAGATGCACAGTACTCCATCTTGAAGACCTGGAAGAGCAACCATTGTTTTCCTGCTCAGCTTCAGATGGCTTCCAGTATTCCATGGCTTGTAGTAGCTCCACTCCAATCTCTGTATCCAGGGTCAACATGCCTTATCCTCTTCTGTGACTATCAGTTCTCCCTCTACCTCCCTCTTATACATGGGATTACATTTTTGGCCCACCCAATATGATCCAAGATAAGTGTCCATCTCAGGATACTGTGGGTACTATTTAGCTTACTGCAATTGGCTGTTGATGTTATGTTTCACTACTGGAATACTTTTTTTTCCTAAATGTCATTAATTTCTACTAACAAGGACATCTTAGTCTGCTCAGAGTAATTATTGATCAATCTACACACCAATATGTAACTTACCCAATGTGGGAGGTGTTAGAATACTGGAAGAGGGACCTCATGTTGACCCACTGAATTAGGAAATGTTATTTAATGTTTTGGGATTATATGGTAATTCCACTTTTAGGTTTAGAGGAACTTCCATATTATTTCCACAATGACTCTACCGATTTATATTCCCACCCACAGTACTCAAGCATTCCCTTTTTTCTATATGTTTGACAAAATGAATCTAGAGGACATTAAGCTAAATAAATTATGCACAGAAAGACAAATGCTGTTGATCTCAATTATATGTACAATCTAAAAAAGTTGAATTTGTAGAAAGTAGATTAGTGGTTACCAGAGACTGAGGAGGGAGAGGTTTAGGGGAATGGAGAAAGTGGAGATGCTGGTTGTTACAGTTTGGATGTGAGGTATCCCTAAAAATCTCACTTTAGGCAACACAGGAAATTTCAGAGGTGAAATGTTTAGATATATGAGAACTGTAACTATATCAGTGGATTAATCCATTTGGCAGATTAATAATTTGTGTGGATTACTAGGTGGTAACTCTAGGCAGGTAGGATGTGGCTGGAGGAAGTAGGTCACTGGGGGGTATGTCCTTGAGGAAGATATCTTGTCCCAGGCTTTTCACTCTCTTTCTCCTTCTTCTTGGCTGTCAAGAGCTGAGTACAACTTTCCTCTGCCATGCCCTTCCCCTATGATGATCTGCCTTGTCCTGGCTCAGAGCAATGCAGTCAGCCAAACATGCACTGAAAACTCTGAAACTTGAGAGCCAAATAAACTTTTCCTCAAGTTAATCTTGTCAGATATTTTGGCCATGGTGATAAAAACTGACGAACACACTAATTGAAGAGTACAAACCTTAAGACAGGATGAATATGTTCTGGATATCAATTGTACAGCATGGTGATTAGAGTTAATAATAATGTCATGTTTATTTCAAAGTTGCTAAAAAAATAGATTTTAAACGTTCTCACTATAACAAATTATAAGTAGATGAGGTGATGGATATCTTAATTGGCTTGATTATTCTACAATGTAAGTGTATCAAAACATGATGTACCACATAAATACATACAATTATTATTTGTCCATTAAAGTAAAATATTAAAAATTTAAATGATTTAATTGACAACATCTTCCCAGCACTGTACTTGACAAAATATATGAGAGGTTATAACTGAAATATAATAGTGCCTAAATGTCCTGTTAAAGATGTCTTAGTGTGAGAAACAAGATAGATAATGATATGAATAATAACCAATAGACTTTGAAGCATTATATACATTAGGATATTTTGCAGATGAATTTTCAGTTGTATTTTTCAGAAACTTTGGGCTATCAGCAAAATAAGAGCATGGAGTACTTTTGCTTAGCAAACAATACCATGACTGCTGACAAACTAGGACATATTTATAAAGATGCATATTAAAATGTTAAAAACATGATGTAGCATCTGAAGTATATTTCTTTGACAAACATTAAAAGCTATAATTATGAAGATCATGAGTAAAAAAAATCAATTGCATTGATTTGCAGAATAACATTTTGCCAACAAAACAATTTAGTTTCTTCCTGGGGATCTTTTTATACTAAGATCTTTCCCTTTGAGCTTCCCAGGTCATCCAGGGGAACTACCACACCAAAAGTGAGGATCAAACCTCAGCATGTTTTAGATATGTCCAATGACTGGTACTCAACTTTTGTCAATATAGACTGTTGAAAGCCAATGAATGTTCCATAATGTATTCAACTGAAAGAGTCGGGGGGGGGGGGGACCCATTAACTCCCTATGTCCATACAACTCTCCCCTCTCCATTGCCAAGTTTAATCAGAACATTAGGAACAAATAGATGCATATTTGCTTTGACAAAAATCTATTTATCTTAAGGTATCTTGATTTGGGGTCAGGGAAATGTTGCACTTCCTTTCCAGTCTTCACATGTTTTTAATAGTTAAATCCAAGTTAAGAGCAATATATTTCAAGTTACTTTTCTTTACTTATAATTCTAGGGTTTTGATTTCTTATGTTTTTTTTTTAATAGAAATTTTTACTTTGAGATAGTAGGAGTTCACATTTCACCTGAAATTGTAAGAAATAATACAAAGATTCCTTGTAACCCTAAATCACTTCTCCCAATGGTAACATCTTACATTAATTATAGTACAGTAGGACCACCAAGAAAGTGACAATGATGCAATTCACAAGCTTATTCAGATTTCATCAGTTTCTCATGCAGTCTTCTGCATGTGTATGTAGTTGTACAATTCGGTCACATGTGTAGTTTCATGGAACCACCACAGTCAGGGTAAAGAATGGTTCCATCATCATGAGTTGTGCTTTTTGTAACCACACATCACCACACCCTAACTCCCAATAAGCACTAAGCATGTTCTCCATCTCTATACTTTCTCTCTTCATTTTGAGAATGCTATATAATCAAAGAGTTTATAAACTTATAGTATTTGCTTTCTTTATTCAGCCTAATTTCCTGGAGAGTCATTCAACGTGTTATATCAGTAATATATGCCATTTGATCTCTGAATAATATTCTATGGTGCAGATGTACCACAATTTGTTTAACAATTCACCCATTGAAGGACATTATTATATATATTAGACATGGTTCTCCAGAGATTAATGTAGGTAAAAAGATACATACATACATATATACGTATATACATACATACACACACATGCATTCATATATATATATATATATATATATATATATATGAGGATATTTATTATGGAATGGGAATTGGCCTACAAAATTATGTAAAATAAGAAGTCTCACGATATGCTGTCTGCAAGCTGGAGAACCAGAGAAGCTGGTGGTGTGATTCAATCCGAGTCTGAAAGCCTGAGAACCACAGCAACTGATGGTCTAACTCCCAGTCTGAGACCAAAATCCTGGGTACCAGAGTGGTGCTCGGGTGCTGGCACAAGTCCCACAATCTGAAGTCCCAAGAACCAAGAAGTCCAAAGTGAGAGTGCAGGAGAGGATGATGTCTGAGGTCCAGAGGAGAGAGATCACCCTTCCTCTGCCTTTTTGTTCTAGTCAGTTCCTCAAGTTATGGGATGATGCCTGTATGTATCCATGTGGGCAGACCTTTGCTTAGTCTGCTGATTTTATTGCTAATCTTATCTGGATTACCTTCATGGACACACCCAACAATGTTTTATTAATTAATTGGATTTTCTTTCACTCAGCTGACACATGAAATCAACCATCACTGGATGTTTCCATCTCTTGGCTATTACAAATAAAACAGCTATGAACATTCATGTACCTATTTTTGTGTGAGCAGAAGTTTTTATTTCTCTCAGATAAATTCCCAAGACTGTAATTGATGGATTGTATGATAATTATGTACTCAGTTTTATAAGATAGGATTTTGATTTGGAAATGGCATTTGGTTATTTTCTATTTCATAGGAAAATATTTATGAAAGGTGTTAAAGAAAAAAATTGATATTTGTTAAAACAGTATGGAAGACTTTATTCAAGACTATTGTAATGAAGTCCTGCAATAGAAGAGAGAGATGGGACTCAACTCTGAATACAGCAAACACTGCTGGAGATTTCTAGAGAAAGAGGAGGATGAGGGGGTTAGTAGATGCAGAATTAAGAGAGGACATTGAGGGTAAGGGGAGGTTCTTCCTAAGATACCCAACCTTGATGAAGGAAGGCCAGGATAATTAGACACCAATGGTGGGAAACCATTTCTAAATTGATTTAGCAAGATTCTTGCCAATATTTAATCAGCAAGGACAGACATAGAAGTCCAAGGTCAAGGCCTATGAAGAAGAGGACTCAGAGAAGCCTAACTGACATTTGATCAAGAAAAGAATCTTTGTCAAGTTTTCCTCATTATTATTTCACTCTATTCCAAATTGTGAGACTCCAAAGGATTTTTATTTTACTATGTGGGTGACGATTTTAAGCACCGAGGTCACTGTCTTTAGCTCTCCATTATTTTACTTTTCTTTGAAGACTTTAACATTTTCAGAAAATGTCAGCGCAGCAATTAGACAGCTAGTGCTATTTTGCTTCCACAGTTAGTAAGTGGGGAGATAGTGTGCACTGGCTAGGTGCTTATGATGACTCAAGGTTTCTGTACCTTGTGAGTTTTAGGGAACCAAAGAATTGCAAAGAGGATAGATTTTTAAAATCCTTTTGTAGAGGAGAACCACGCTAGGAATATCCAGTCTGCCTATTAAGAATTAAGCTTTGTTTTAGTCAACTTTACTGCTACTGTGACCAAAAGACCTGACAAGAGCAATTTTAAGGAGGAAAAGTTTATTTGAGGGTCATGGTTTCAGAGGTCTCAGTCCATAGACAGCTGGTTCCATTCCGTGGGGCCTGAGGTGAGGCAGAATATCATGGCAGAAGTGTGTGGCAGAGCAAAGCAGCTGGGAACATGGCACCAGGAAGAAGAGGGAGAGAGAGAGAGGGAGAGGAAGAGGGGGAGGGAGAGGGAGAGCTTGAGAGAGAGAGAGAGAGAGAGAGAGAGAGAGAGAATGAGAGCTCTGCTCAGCAGGGACAAAAATATATACTCCAAAATTACGCTCCTAAGGATCTACTTCTCCAGACACAACCTACCTTCCAGTTACCACCCAATTAATCCCTGTCAAGAGATCAATGCACTGATTAGGCTAAGGTTCTCATAACCCAATTATTTCACCTCTAAACCTTCCCTCATTATTTCACACATGAGTTTTGGGGGACTCCTCACATCTAAACCATAACAGACTTACAACTCATCCAGTAGAAATCCAAGAGGACATAGTAATTTTGTTCTAAAAGAATGCTGGATTCCTCTCAGCTGATAACAGAGGAATTACTCTTGGTTCATAGATAAAGAAAGAATAAACATTAAGATAAATAAAATATATCTGAGAACCCACTGGGGGATAAAAAAGATAACAAGAGAAAAACCGTGTTTACATGAATACAGAAAACTGTACCGCAAAATACTTATTGCACAAATATGAAAAAAATTGATAATATTTTGTTTTCTTCAATAGGATACAATAAATTATGTTCTAAAGAAGGAAATGAATTCAAAGCTATAAACTGGTAACAAGATGAGAGGCAATGACTATAGCCAGTAAGGTCAAAGATAACAGAATTACCTGAAGAGGGAGCGGGATTCCAGTAACAGAGATGAAACTTACATGGCAAATAGTAAAAAGTAAAAATAAAAAAATATATATATAAACTCATAAGTAGCAAAGGAAGAGGAAAGGCAGAAGTGGATCCCCTTCCTCTCTTGTTATGGCCCTGTCCTCTTCTCCTCTCTGCTCTCCACCAACACCATATTTCAACCATGTTTTGCTTAATTCACTGCCTCATCCCAACATTTCTTCTGGAAATTCTAAGTCATCAGAGCATATTATAGTAGTTGTTTTGTTCAAGAATATATCTTTCATGTTAATGCATAATATTCTCACAAACAGAGTTCTATTTTCTACCCAAGAGATATTTAGAATATTTTTTTAATTAGAAAAAGTATTATTTACATGGAAAAATACCAACACCTAAAATAGTTACGGACATTGTTGTGACCTTTTAAAAACAGGTAGGCTGAAAATCTAATAGAAATAACTCACATAAACAAAAATTTTATAAATGTTTACCAAATATTATCTATTTCAATGAAAAATGTGAAACATCCATGAATAAGGAAATTTGAATATTATTTATGATACATCAATCTGGTGGATTATCATGAATTGATTTAAAATCAGATGTTCAAAGACATATTGGTGGTATATGAAAATGGACAATGAAAAATAGATATAGAAATTGAAATACACATTTTAAAACTATATGGAAAGAAGGAAAAATGTGTGCAAATGTGAATTGTAATTATCTCTGGGCAATGAGAATGCTGTTTTCAATACATATTTGATAGCATGCATTCATAGGAAATTGTTTTATATAATCTCATATTTATATCACATATTTCTATAATTATATATTAGGTGAGAGATAGAAATCATGTACAAATATTTTTTTCTAAGCAAAAGAATTTGAATTTTTGTTCTGTTAACCATTGGTTGTCTGACTTGGATGTGTTACTTAGCTTCTGTACCCATCAACCACATTGCTTATTTTAGAAATAGGAACAGAGTTGGAGCTATAGTTTAGTGGAAGAACATATGCTTACCACGTACAAGGCCATGGGTTTGATCCCTAGTATCAAAAAATTAAGAAATATAAACTAAAAATGAAGACATAATACTTCACACTATTGAAATGTTGTGATAATTAGTATGAATTGTTCTAAGATGAGTGTATGACATGCTAGCATTAATCAATAATTAGCAGCATGTGGCAGGTACACTCATGTTAGCAAACAAGATATCATAAAAGCTCTACAAATTTCATGGCTTTACATTCTGTGTGTGAAAGATCATTGATATATTGCAGAGTTATAATTTTAAACCATAATTTATACATGTGCCTTTTAAAATTGTAGTATATAATTCTTGAATTTAAAGGTAGAGTAACAACCTGGTTAAATATTCTCTGCCTCTTGAGGTCTGGATGGTCAACATTTCCCATCTTGTGTCTATTTAGAGAGCACTATATATTGTCGCAAGCAATTGGTGCTGGGCGCGATAACTCATGCCTGTAATCCTGGCAGCTCAGGAGGCTGAGACAGGAGGATCTCAGAGTTCAAAGCAAGCCTCAGCAAAAGTGAGGTGCTAAGCAACACAGTGACACCCTGTCTCTAAATAAAATCCAAAATAGGGCTGGGATGTGGCTTAGTGGCCAAATGCTCTTAAGTTCGATTCCTGGTACCCCTCCCCCCAGTCAAGCAATTAATATATGGTATCTAATATGATTTTTCAAAAACTTTGTGAAGTGGAAAAGACAGATATTTCTACTTTAGACACAAACTTTGGGAAGGGTAGGAAATAATTCAGAAATAATTCAGGATTCTAGAAAGTTCTGTTCAATAGAAATACAAGTCATACATGTAATTTAAACAGTAAAATTCAACAGGGAAAGTTAATCATTGTAACATCTTTTATTTCATCTGATATATTAAAACATTAATAAGATATTTTATATTTTTATTTTCATACTACATTTGCAATTGAGTCGTATCTTATACTTACAGTATATTTCAATTCAAATACTATATCTGCATCAGAAATAAATTTCATGTGTGCAAATTAAGTAAAATTTCCTTCGAGTTAATTCAGTTTTAATATATGAATTGAAGGTAGTATTGCATAAATGAAAAGCAGCCCTACATTTACATATGTATAAACAAATTAGTCTTCAAATTTTTCTTGTGGAATTGCACAGCAAATTTACATATGCTGCTTATCAAAATTAAAATATTCTGCATATTGATGTTAGAAAAGGTTTAAAATAATTTTTACTGATTTATAATATGGAACGTTTTAATTTCACCATAAATTCCTGTATCTGTCTAGTAACTTAAAAATAAGCTTTCCTTTCTTGGAGTTCTTAAGTTAGCTGGTTTATCGCAGTGTGAAAATGATGGAAAGACACAATCACACTTTTTTTGAACTTTGAATATTGAATATTTGTCACACAGTCTTTTACTTCCAAGCAAATATTGCAAACCTCTTCAAATATGCAACCAGTGAACACTAGCAAAGATTACAAGATCATTTAATCAGTCATTTATTTCTTTCAATAGCTTCATAAACTAGGGATGGTTCATCCCGTTTCCACATACATACTGAAAGATTTTTACCAATCTAAGACATTTGAATACTTTGCTTCAGAAAACTAGGGGCAAATAGTTTGAATATCAAACAGTGAAATGTAGTAGTAGTCAAGGACCATCGGTGTTTTGTTTTTAAATTTCACTAAGTAGCTCTAATACCATCCTCAGTGATTAAAAACTCATTTTACATATGTAGTTAAAATTCTCTGATCGCTCCAGAGATTAAACAATACCTACATCATGCATTCAGTATTTTAGGCCACAAACTGACATTTCTCTGTAGCAGGTAAATTCGGATCTGTTCGGATGGAGACAGAACTTTTAGAGATCTGTAGACTGCTGAAGGAATAGCAGCAGATGCAGGACCCGCCTGGTCTCAAAATCCTATTCACACTGTCTGGGGGTCCCTTGGCTGATGGTCAGCGCGTGTCTGGGCAGCAGAGAACCTCTGGACCCTTCCGAAGTACCCAGGGCTCCCCTAGAAATGGTGTTGAAACCTGGGACCGAGTGGAGGAAAGTAAAGACCATGCCAATTGCAGGTGGCGCCAGCTGCACCTCCGAATGGGTACCGGTCCCTCTCCACCGCCCACAACCAGCGCTGGGCCACTAGCTTCTCTGCAGGGAAGGCAGGGCCAATCTGGAGCCTCTGCGCGCAGGAGCCAGATTCCAAGACCTCTGAGGACGCCCAACCCTGGGCATCCTCAGCCGGTGACCTCCAACTCCGGCCTTCCCGCTGCTTCTGCCACTCCGCCACAAGTTTGCCCCGTGCCAGCCAATTTAGAGAGTGTGGAAGCTTCTCCTGGAATTCGGGGAGAGGGTGTGAGCTTCTCCCAAGTGCTGCAAGCGGATCCGGGAGTGTTGCCCCAGGTCTGAGGGTGGTTCCAGAACCCGTGTCCCTCTAGACATAAGAGGAAAAGGAGGCGAAGGTGCGCACGGCTTGCACGCTCACACACACACACACGCACACACACACAATCACGCTGACATACATCAACACAGAAGAAGAGAGGGAGGAGAGAAAAGAGGGGGAGAAAGACGTAAAGCTCAGGATTTGGCTTTGTCAGGCATTTAACGGAACTACAAAGAGACACTTTAGGCGAGTGATGTCTGGGGCTGGCATAGTCCAGAACAACGTATTGGCACAGCAGTTCAGCGAATAATTTATGAACAAAGGTCTTGGGGATTAAGGGTGCGAGTAAGAGAAGTGAAGGAAAGTTTTTACTGTTACACTCCCTAGTGTCTGTATGTGTCCATCTATTTAATTGAGGAGAATTAACCCTTAGCTTCCAGATGAAACTTAATGGAGCCATTGTGACCATTATTTTAAGGGAAAGGGCAATCATCTATCATTAAGATGAAAAATAACAGAGATTAAAACATTGTGGCTACTGATCATTAATGTGTATTGTAAACGAAGATGGTGACGATAGTGTTCTTCATAACAAAAGGAGTTTAGACAATGTGCATGCCATATTATTTCAGAACGGAGCCTCTCCAATTTGAAAAGAACTGCTCATCTGCAGATCCATTAAACCACGCAAAATGTAAGGTTAGCACTAAGTTTTTTGGGTGAGAAGGAAGTGTGTTGAGGGATATTGAACGCCTAAAGAAAGCAAGCCGTTTTATTTTAGTTGCCTTTAATTTTATCCCTGTGACTATAGGGGGCGCGCCAAGACCACCCAAGTAAAGTCTTGGGCCAGATTATGTAATGAATTCATATACTGGTAGGATCCATCTACAAAACTATATTTGGGTTTCAGATGACTAGATAAAACTTCAGTCATCTCAACAATGTGATTTCTTTTTAAATCACATGTCATCCAAATCGAAAATTATTTGCACTACAGAAAAGTATCTCTACTTTGGTTTTAACCATTATGGTCAAAAAGTTTTTAAAAGTACGTCTAAAGTCAGGCTTAGAACTTTGAATGTATTGGCTAACTGTATGTGTAATAGACTCTTGACTGTAAATCTCAATTAATTTAGCCTGAAGTCGGCCATTGAGTTAGTAAGAGGTAGAATCTATTAATCAAAATTTGGTACTAAATTTGCTATGACACTGATAAGAAAAACAGATAATTCTTAAAGTCTTTCTTTATATCTCATGGGATATTTTGATATCTCATGATAAAAAATTGTTATCAAGTTATCTTATGTAAGTATAATTTATGTATCTGTAAATACTTAAAACATTTTGCATAGATGTGATACAACAATGTAAGTTCTCCATCTAAAGTACCCTTTTTCCAAGTAATAGGGAATTACTGTTTTATAAGCAAAGAATGAAATCAGTACAACATTATATGTATAACATTTTATATTTGCAAACACAATTTGCTTCTAGCTTTAAATAAAAAAATATAGTGCAAAACGATTATTTTTCTAAAAATAACTTCAAACTCATGTGTATTTATGGCTATAACTTATGAATCATATAAAGTAAACATTTATGATAATATGTGAAGTATGACCAAGTTTTTGGCATTTCAAAAAAATCTGTTAAATTAGTTTGGTATTTATGTATTAGTGTCTTTGCTTTGAAACATTGTTATAATACTAATCTTTATTCAGATTCATAATTCTCAGGCTCTAGTGTTAAAACTTTCCTTTTCTGAATTTAATTTACTTGGACGTAATATACCATTTGGATAATTCAGAGGTATTGCTTATATTCATGGTTTAGTTTCTATTTTTAAATGCAAATACAGTAGATTTTAACAAATAAACTTACTTAGCTTATGATAATACACAATCAATACTGTTTTTAAATAACTTCACATTTGATTGAGCACACTATTTTAAAGCTCCGAAAGGATGTCATATGTAAGGCATGGATTGGTACAGAATTAAAATTTAATATATAATAATTAGCGAATATTATCACAAGGTACAGTAATTTAGAAAGAGTGAAGTGAGGATGAGTAAAGAGGAAGATGCTGTGTTTAATTTTTGAGATTTGAGTAGATTAGTTGAAGCAATTCAGATGAAGTTGTATATATTGGTATAGAATTTCAGAAAGAGTACTGAATTTGCAGCATGGATTTAAGGCTTAAATTTAAGGCTTAAGTTCACATGTGTGAATGAGAGTATTATAAGTTTAGTAGGAAGAAAGGTCAGTTAACTAAATTAGTTCTTTGGAAAAGCATGTAGACCTAAATTCTATAAGATTACTTAGTGCTAGATAAAAAACAACTTTGTAACCCCTGTGGTAATTATCAGACTCCATTTTGGATGTTAATAGATGCTCTGTGGATTTTTGAAAGAGAAAGTTTGTACTTCATATATTTAGAGAAAATTTGTAAATTTCTTCCTTAATCCCATTTGAAATTTAAGTTTCTAAAAATCTTCAGTTTTTATTTTCAAAAGTGAATTGTGTTCTAAGGAAAAGACATGGCTAACACCACATACAGATGATGGATGGCCTGCCTATAGCATAAAAACTCACAAGGAGCAGTAGTTGTGTATTTCTGATAAAGCATTTCTCCATGACATTTTAAAATGTCTTTTATCTGACATACAGAACAGGCTAAATATTGGGCTGAACAATTATACTGTAGGCTTACAGAATTTTTTTCAAGCCTAAATAAAGAAAAGCAAAGCTTACAGGGGAATAAAAATAATAAATACAATTCCAGGGTTGTGGACTATAATGTCAGAAAAGTGAGCCTGAGTGTGGTTATGCCACAAAGTAGTGGTGAATCCTTGTGTACACTACCGAACACCTCTGAAACTCAGTTTTGAGCCAGGCACAGTGGTGCACACCTGTAATCCCAGCGGTTCAGGAGGCTGAAGAAGGAGGATCCTGAGTTCAAAGCCAGAGTCAGTAACTCGGGGAGACCCTGTCTCTAAATAAAATACAGAAAAGGGCTGGGGATGTGGCTCAGTGATTAATTTCCTTGAATTCAATCCCTGGTACAAAAAAAACAAAAAACAAAACAAACAAAAAAAAAACCCAAACAAACAAAAAAACAAACAATAACAACAACAAAAAAAACCACCACCACAACACAAACACCACAAACCAAAACAAACAACAACAACCCCCCCCAACTCAGTTTTGTTTCTGTAAAGTGATAACAGAAAAGACAACTTTATTAGAATGCTGTGAATATTACATGGAACAATCTGTGAAAAGCAATTTACCTAGTCAGTGCCTGACACATAGTAATTATATTTTATTGGTCATCAGTAACCACTATCATCATTTCTGTTCTACAAAGTAATTGGTTAATAATCACTATGGAAAAAATATTTTTCTTGTACACATATTGGTCAGATAAGCAACATTTGTCTATAAAGAAAAAAATAAAGATTTCTGTTCCTTCCTGTTTTGGGTAGTCATAATATTATTTCTAAGCTTGTTTTGGCTAAATGTAAGAAAGTTTTGAATAATTACAAGACACATAATTTTGAATTAAAAATTCACAAAATGTAATTTAGAATCACAAAGTGTGCATCACTTATTTTTGAATATAAATGATGCTCATTGTTTATATAAATGAAAAATATTGGGCTCCTACTCTAGGCTTTTAAGGACTTTGGGCTAAGGGCAAGAACTGATTCTTTTTTTCTTTTTAATTTATGTAATTTATTTAATAAATTAATGTCATTCTATAATTTCAGCTATCTTATATTAGACAAAGGTGCCAAAAATGTACAGTGGAGAAAGGATAGCCTCTTCAACAAATGGTGCTGGGAAAACTGGAAATCCATATGCAACAAATTGAAACTAAACCCTTATCTCTCACCATGTACAAAACTCAATTCAAAGTGGATCATGGACCTAGGAATTAGACCAAAGACAATACGCCTAATAGAAGAAAAAGTAAGCTCCAATTTCCAACATGTCGGATTAGGCCCCAAGTTCCTTAATAAGAATCTTGTAGTGCAAGAATTACTACCAAGAATTAGTGAATGGGATAGAGTTAAACTAAAAAGCTTCTTCTCAGCAAAAGAAACAATCAGTGAGGTGAATAGAGAACCAACTAATTGGGAACAAATATTTAATACATACACATCAGACAGAGCACTAATTTCTAGAATATATAAAGAACTCAAAAAACTTTACACCAAAAAAACAAATAACCCAATCAATAAATGGGCTAAGGAATTGAGAAGAAAGACACCTCTCAGAAGAAGATACACGATTAATCAACAAATACATGAAAAAATGTTCAACATCGCTGGCAATTAGAGAAATGCAAATCAAAACTACTCTTAGATTTCACTTCACTCCAGTCAGAATGGCAGCTATCAAGAACACAAGCAACAATAAATGTTGGAGAGGATGTGGGGAAAAAGGCACACTCATGCATTGCTGGTGGGACTGCAAAATGGTGCAACCTTATGGAAAGCAGTATGGAGATTTCTTGGAAAACTGGGAATGGAACCACCCTATGACCCAGCCATCCCACTCCTGGGTCTATTCCCAAAGGACTTAAAAACAGCATATTACAGTGACACAACTATCTCAATGTTTGTAGCTGCGCAATTCACAATAGCTAGGTTGTGGAACCAACCTAGATGTCCCTCAGTAAATGAGTGGATTAAGAAAATGTGGTATATACACACAATGGAATTTTACTCAGCAATAAAAGAAAATAAATTAATGGCATTTGCAGGTAAATGGATGAAGTTGGAAGACATAATGCTAAGTGAAGTTAGTCAGTCTCAAAAATCCAAGTACCAAATGTTTTCTCTGATATAAGGAGGCTAGTTCATAGTATTGTTGGATGGAGGGGGGGTACATAGGAGGACTAGAGGAACACTAGAATGGTCAAAGGGAAGGGAGGGTAAGGGAGGGAGCTAGGGGGGAGGGAGAGGGAGAAAAGGAAAAAGAAAAAAAAAAAGAAAAGAAAAGGTGTTTGAATGAGATGGATATCATTTTCCTAAATGCATGATTGAAGACCTGAATTGTACGAATATACTTTGTATACAAACAGTTGTATGTAAAAAGATGCTAAATACATGCACTATGAGTTGTACATATTAAAAATTATAAAAATAAAATTTAAAAAAATTAATGTCATTCAAAATACAGTGCCATAACATTATGCTGTTGAACATGCTAGTACCGTTTGTCAGTAAGCACCTATGCTCGTGCTGGATTGGTGGTGCCCCACTACTGCTAGTGGTTAAGAACTGATTCTTAATAATTTGCTCAATGTGGCTGGCATCTCATAGACACTTACTAAATATTAGATGATGTCTGTGTGAGTATAGTAATAAAGCCATTTTGGACTTCAGATCGATAGTTGTTGGTTATATTAGTGTGCTCAGGTTGCCACAACAAAATGCCATAGGCTGAGCAGCTTGCACAAAAGAAATTTATTTTCTCACAGTTCTGGATGTGGGAAGTCTAAGATCAAGATATCAGCCAATTCAGTTCTGGAGAAATCTCTCTTCCTGGCTTGCAAATGTCCACCTTTTCTGTATCATTATGTGCAGGGAGAGAGAGTGAGAGAACAAGCTTTGGTCTCCATCTGTTTTAAAGGCACCAATGCTAATGGATTAGAGCCTCACCCCTATAACCTCATTTAACTCTCATCATCTCACAGCATGGTCTCCGTCTCCATGAGCAGTCACACTGGGGATTAGGGTTGCAATGTATGAATTTGGAGGGACACAGTCAGTCCACGTCATTAGCAAATGTGTATGAAATTATTGATAGATACCATGCACATCAGTAACAGAATAAAATATTCAGAAAACAAATCAACAAACAATCTTAAATACTTCCTGGCTCAATGTTTAGCTGGAAAAATAAGAACAGATTTTATATGTAATGTGATTCTCATGATAGGCTGTTAACCACTCCTTGATTTAAAGCAAACTATAATCTGATGAAAATTTCCCTATTAGAATAATTCTTGCTTGTGTTACTTATGTGGTTAGGTTACCTCTCCTTCTTAGAAGAGAACATTTTTCAGTTTCTTTATTTACCATGTATTTGGTCCAACTGAGTTGGCATAAGATATATGCAAGCTTGCATATTTTTCTGCCTACATTACAAGAGAACGTGGTTTTCAGTTTCAGAAAAACACACTCATATAATGAGTTCCAAAATGTAACTTCTAGCCTCATCAAATATTCTGGCAGTTCATTTCCTGGATAGTAATATCTGCAAGACAAAAAAGTCCTTAGCAGCCTGTGGTCTCCATGTACGCAAAACTTTAGTGCAGTTTTTTTTTTTTTTTTTTTTCTTTTTTCTTTTTTCCTTGACTAACACTGCCTGGGGCTATCTGAAAGCCTGAAGAAATCTCAAGTGAAAAGAAGGCTTACAGAATTCTCTAATTATTTTTCTGCAGAATAAAAATATCTACCAAATCAAAGTTTGTTGCATAGCACAATTACCCAGCAAATTAGTAAGTTTGTGTTTGTAGGTCTCTTGTTGTTTGGGACCAGACATGGAAGTTATCACTATAATTCTTGTGTCACAAATGCTTGAGAATGTATCATGCCTCTAACTTGATGATCACAACCTTGGCTTTGTCCATCAATCTTCTGCCATGCTGCCCAAAGAGAGGGCTTTGTTATATGTTTGTGGAGTGACTGAATTTAAAAACCCTTGCGAATGCCACAGTATAATTAGGTCCAGGATACGGGCAACAACTGGCTACAGAATTTCTCTCACTTAATATATCTTTTCCTAGGTCTCCCCATTTTTAAAACACCACATTGTACTGATTTATTGAGCACTGTGTTGATTGTGAGTGTTCATCATTGAAACATGGCCCCTAACCTAAAGAAACTTATGTTCTAGGGAAGAATATGGATGAATTGATTAGAATACAAAGGTGTATCCTTTGCTGCCACCCTTGAATTCAGAGTGTCTTCTTGACTAATCTACTAATTTGTCTTGTCCTTAAGCATTTATAATTTGGGTATTTCCATCTTTTAATTCCATGTCTGTATACTAACCAGAGATGGGAAACATCTACCTGAGATTAAGACCTTCAGTTCCAACACTCTCAGCAGTGTTTATAAAGTTGAAAATCTTAGGGATTTATATGGATGCTGCCTGTGAATATGATTTCTCTTTAGCAGGGGAACTGACTTGTAGCCATCTTCATGTTAGATAGCTTCTCATTCTCATCTCCCAAGCCCATTCTAAAGGTTGTTCCCAAATTACAAAAATAACCTTTTGTCCTGTCTGAATTCATTTTGCTTTGCTTCAGGGAAGAACTCACAGACTTATTCCTTAAAATGTTTTTGTTTTTCTAAGATGTTTTAATTTTTTGATTCACCATCTTCCTATCTACCATTCTGGTTTCTTATAGTGCTATCTCTAATGTTGAAGAAAAAAATCCACCCTTGACACCCACTTTTTCATTTGTAAATGTAAATGTGGTTTTGTGGCTATAACCATATGTTGAAAATTAGGGAAACCAAACTTTTGTTCCAGTTTTCACTCCATTGTCAAGTGGCCACAGAGAGCTCTTAAAATTTCAGGTCTTCTTGGTAAAAGCTCTCTTATGCTTTGCTCTTAAAATACTGGCATGATGGTTACAGTGCACAAGGAACTGGGGTTCTAATGTGTGAAACTTAATATATTGATTTTATGATTTATGGTGATTTTTACTTACGATCTTGCCACATTGGTCTTGCTTAAAATTAGCCTCCTGATGGTTATAATTCAGGCTCTTCCTCTTATCTGCAGCTGTTTTCCAGCTGCTCACACCTGGGCTGAATACCAAAGAGGGACATCAGCATCTATGCATGAAATCTAGGCAATCACACTGGTTGCTATGGCATTGGATCCTGCAGATCTTCTGTGGGGTGGGAGCTGATTCTCGTTACTCTCAAATTCTAAATGCCAGTGGTCTGAAAAGTATGATCATTTTCCTGGATTATCTGTCTCATCTTTGTGAAAAATATCACTAGTACCTGAGTTGCTTTGATAGTATCCAAAACTATTAAAAAATAGCAAATATTTATGAAATAAAAACCCAGAAACAATAGTTTATATGATAAATAGATGATAAATCTGCTATCATCTTTAAATAATGTCTAATATAGCCATCCTATCTGATCATCATTCATGTGTATTAAAGTTTCAACATTATACTTCTTGGCCAATGAAGTATAGAGAAAGTATTTAGTTTTCTAAAATCTGAGCTGGTTGACTTTCACTGCATATGTTTTGGGTCAATGTTATCCTTTAAATTTAGTGAAAGCTTGATGCTGCTTTACTTCATGAAGGATTTCAGTTAAGAAAATGAAATCAAAACAATAGAAGTACAGTGCCCAGGGCTGGGGTTGTAGCTCAGTGGTAGAGTGCTTGCCTAGCACGTGTGAGGCACTGGGTTCGATCCTCAGCACCACATAAAATAAATAAATAAAATAAAGGCATTTAAAAAAAGAAGTAAGGTCACCACAAGGAGAATAAAATAGAAATTTGTTAAATTCATATAAATATGAATTTAAAATTTAATTAAAACACAGTCAAAGCTAAAGTATTAAATCTTTGATGGAAAGCCAGCCATATATTTTAAAAACACACACACACATATAGTCTTATTTTTACATCAGTAATAACTAACTTTATTGAAATTTTGAAATTTTTAACTGTTTTCTGGTATCTCTTCTTTAAAATTTCTCTTAAACATATGGTATCACTGTGTTCTTTTCTTTTTCATTTAATAAAATGATGAATCTACTGAATAAGGAGGTAACATTTAAGTAGCTCTTTCTATTTAGCAGCACTAAAGTGGTCAAAAAGCACTCACTCAGGAAATTACATGGCTAAATTGTAATAGTGGCTAAATTAAGGAGGCATGTTACTGACATTCTGAGTTATTTAAGTTTTTTTAATTCTATACTTCTAAGGCATATGATGGGACAAAAAGAAAAGAAAAAGAAACAAAAAAGAAAAATAAAGAAGGAAAATATTCTTCTGCCTCTATTTTTATGACTCTTGGACGTACAAACTTTCATAATATTGGGAGATTGGATGTACTGCTAAATTGCATGTCTTATTTACATCTTTATTAATTTTTCCACAAAAAATGTTGGCACGGTCAGCAGAGGCTAAATTTACCAGGTGTCACTATTTGATATTTTTACTTATCAGACAGTTTAACAATAAACTGTAAAAGTAAGTTGCTGTTGTTAAAAATAAGCTCAAAAGTCTGTTACATGCAATATGACAGCCAGGTAACTAGCTAATGTCTGTATCAATAACAGTGCATCTTTTTTGGATTATGGTTTATTTACTTATCTATTTTTTTTGCAACTCTGTTCTTTAATAGTGCTCTAAAGCATAGAGGGTATTGTAAGTTGAAACATGTAATGATCTTGCTTTGGGAGTTTTGCTTTGCTTTTGTAACTCAGCCACCATTTAGTTATTCCAAAGTATCTTAGTAATAGATTTAAAAATTTGGTTATATCATCCACGAGAGGCTGCACAATCTGTATGCTATGCGATTAAGTATGCCGTTTTTACTTGGATTTCTCTTTCTTAAAATCTCATAAGAAACTATAATGACCAATATTACAGATGCTTTGCATCATTCTTTGAGGAATTCATAGTGAATTTAGTTTCAAACTTTATTCCAGGTCATACCAGTTGGGGACAGCAGGGGAACAAGCCCCAGCCTGCAAGAGTTCCAGGTAGGCCCTAAGGCGTGCTTTCCCAGCTAGGCTCCCACACCTCAGAGACACCATCCCCGCTGGGATCAGCAGGGGAACAAGCCCCAGCCTGCAAGAGTTCCAGCTAGGCCCTCCGGCATACTTTCCCAGCTAGGCCTGCCCACTCAGGAGCCACAGGTATTCTCCGCCTCTGCCTACAGGTCAGGGAACAGGCCCTGGGCCCAGGAACAGGGAATATTACATGGGGATACCGTCTCTTTTGTTTCTCCTACTAACACCCTAATTCCCATGATTACCCTCTCACTAGTCAAATAATCTAATACCTCTATCTTCTCACATCCTACATCACAAACGTTTTAGCCAACCCATAAATCCCCCCTTCTACCATTAGATACTGTGAACCACCACACAAAAATACTGACTAAATGGTAGAAGATAATTGATCTCATCATTTATGGTTAAAGTGTCAAAATTGTAAATATAAAAATAGAAACTAACTGATAAATGGCAATATGTTGGGTACTTTGAATGCTGTAATATTGATCTTTCCATTAAAAGTGAGGCATCAGGTAACCTGTTCAGAAGATATAAGACAATAGGACAGAAACAGTAATACCTCAGACTTACACTGCAAGAGGACAAAACACATAGATATCATGAAAAAACAATGGAGGAAAATGCCCCAAACAAACCAAGATACTACAGCAATAGAATCCATAGAAAGCACAGTAGGTGAAATGTCGGGAAAGAAGTTCCGAATATACATAATTAAAATGATTTGGGATTTAAAAAATGACCTAAGTGAGCAGACACAGGCAAAAATTGATCTCTCCAACAAAGAGATAAGAGATCAAATACAGGCAACCATCCATCACACCAACAAAGAGATAAGAGAACAAATACAGGTAGCAAAAGATTACTTCAAGAAAGAGATAGAGTTTGAGAAAAAACCAAACAGAAATCCTTGAAATGAAAGAAACAGTAAGCCACTTAAAAATTCAATAGAAAGCATCACCAACAGATTGGACCACTTGGAAGATAGGACCTCAGACAATGAGGACAAAACATATATTCTTGAAAATCAAGTTGACCTCACAGTGAAGATGGTAAAAAACCATGAACAGAATATCCAAGAATTATGGAATACCATCAAAAGACCAAGTTAAGATTCACTGGAATAGAGGAAGGTACAGAGAATCAATCCAAAGAAATGCAAAATCTCTTTAATGAAATACTATCAGAAAATTTCCCAAAAAGAAGAACGAATTTGAAAACCAAATACAAGAAGCATATAGGAGGCCAGATGTACAAAATTACAACAGATCTACACCAAGGCACGTTATAATTAAAATGCCTAGCATACAAAATAAAGATAGAATTTTAAAGGCCATAAGAGAGAAAAATCAGATAACCTATAGAGGAAAACCAATTTGCATCACAGCAGATTTTTCAACCCAGACCCTCAAAGCAAGGAGAGCCTGGAACAACATATAACAGGCTCTGAAAGATAAAGGATGCCAACCAAGAATCTTATATTCAGCAAAATTAAGCTTTAAATTTGATGATGAAATAAAAACCTTCCATGATAAACAAAAGCTAAAAGAATTTACAACAAGAAAGCCAGCACTACAGAACATCCTTGGCAAAATATTCCACGAGGAGGAATTGAAAAACAACAATGAAAACCTTCAAAGGGAAGAGCAACAATAAAGGAAAACTAACCATAGGAGAAATCAAGTCAATCTAAATACCAAAAATAAAATAGAATTAAATAAAATTTAAAATGACTGGTAATACAAATCATATCTCAATAATAACCCTGAATGTTAATGGCCTAAACTCACCAATTAAAAGACGTAGGTTGATAGATTGGATTTTAAAAAAATGCCCAACAATATGCTTCCTTCAAGAGACACATCTCATAGGAAAAGGCACCCACAGACTAAAGGTGAAAGGATGGGATAAAATATACCACTCACACGTACTACGTAAGCAAGCAGGGGTTTCCATCCTCATATCAAACAAAGTAGACTTCAAGCCAAAGGTAATCAAAAGAGATAAGGATGGACATTTCATACTACTTAAGGGAATCATACATCAACAAGAAATAACTGTCATAAATATATATGCCTCAAATAACGGAGCATCCACGTTCATCAAACAAACACTTATCAAGTTAAAGAACCAAATAGACCACAACACGATAATTCTAGGTGACTTTAACACATCACTTTCATAAAGGGATAGATCTTCCAAACAAAAGTTAAACAAAGAAACTGTAGAACTCAATAATATAATCAATAGCTTATATTTAACTGATATATATAGAGAGTATATTATCCATCAATGAGTCAGTACACTTTCTTCTCAGCAGCACATGGATCATTCTCTAAAATAGATCATATATTATGCCATAAAGCAACTCTAAGCAAATATAAAAAAGTAGAGATACTACCCTGCATACTATAAGATCATAATGGAATGAAACTAGAAATCAATGATAAAATAAAAAACAAAACCTACTCCAACACCTGGAGACTAAATAATATGCTATTGAATGAACAATGGGTTGTAGAAGACATCGAAAAGGAGATTAAAAAATTCTTAGAGGTAATTGAGAACACCGATACAACATATCGAAATCTCTGGGACACTATGAAGGCAGTACTAAGAGGAAAATTAATTGCATGGAGTTCATTCCTTCAAAGAAGAAAAGGTCAACAAATAAATGAATTAACATTACACCTCAAAGCCCTAGAAAAAGAAGAGCAAATTAACCCCAAAAGCAGTAGAACACAGGAAATAATTAAAATCAGAGCCGAAATCAGTGAAATTGAAACAAAAAACACAATTGAAAAAATCGACAGAACCAAAAGTTGGTTCTTTGAAAAAATAAATAAAATTGACCAACCATTAGTTATGCTAACTAAGAAAAGGAGAGAATGAACTCAAATTACCAATATATGTGATGAAAAAGGAAACATCAAGATGGACACTACAGAAATACAGAAGATAATTAGAAATTATTTTGAAAATCTGTACTCCAACAAAATAGAAAATAATGAAGACACTGACAAATTTCTAGAAATATACAATATGCCCAAACTAAATCAGGATGACACACACAACTTAAATAGATCAATTTCAAGCAAAGAAATAGAGGATGCCTGTGGAAACGTAGTGGCATCTTCTTTAAGGACAAGGCCAAATCAGTACAGCTTATGGTGGTTCACCAATAATATGCTGCCTTCAGCAATGCTGATTGGGAGCCCTATGAACTAGGCCATGGTCCATGACAGGATGTGAAGGTCTAAATCATCCATGGGAAGCCTTCCCAAAGGTAACTGTTCTGTCCCATGTCTTCCCCTTGGCCACAGCTTGCTGGCCTTGGGTAAGTCCACCCGAAGTGCTAGGGTGATAGCCAGAG
This sequence comes from Tamias sibiricus, assembly GCA_025594165.1. Classification (NCBI taxonomy): domain Eukaryota; kingdom Metazoa; phylum Chordata; class Mammalia; order Rodentia; family Sciuridae; genus Tamias; species Tamias sibiricus. Next base: position 85,538,606 of record CM046660.1, read on the forward strand.
ACGGGTAAGATTCCCAGATGGGGACAACCTAAGACAGGCACACCCTCAAGTAAGGTGGGCTCCCATCAATATAACATAAAGGGGAAAAAATGTTGGGGACATTAAGAACACGTCAGCCGAAAACATAACTCTCTGGCTGTCTCTCACTTCCTGATATGTGGACTTGGCCTAGCCCAGGGGTATTACCCTGACTTATGACGAAAAATCAAACCACCACTAGGATAGACTAGTGGCTGTTCCTCCAATGTGATCTGCTCATATTCCCTATGCTCCCCTATAACCTTTCTGCTGATAAAACCCTCTCTTTTTTCATGAAAGATACCATGGTGCTAAAAGAGTTAACTTTGACTGCGTAGGTTCTCCTATTTACTTGCTGTTCTGTTCTTTATTCATACATGTAGCCACCAGTGTCACTATTTCGATTACTTAGAATGAAACTGGTTTTGAAATATATTGCCTTATTGGAATCTGAGCTAAAAAGCATGAAGACATTTATATATATATATATATATACATATATATATATATATATATATATATATATATATAATTGTACTAACGTAGTTAGTTCCTACTTAGAGAAACAGCTTAGTAAATGCTTGCTGTTTTAACCTCATCTGTTATAATCATTATGCACCAAGAAAAGGCTATTAGAGCTTCTTTGTAATTGAAAGGGACTTCTTTTGTTTTCAGGATAATTTAGAATAGTTACATAGAAGTTAGTTAAGACAAAGTCCTTTAGGACTAGCATCTGGCTATGCCTCCCTTTTTTCTGCCCCTAGGTTGTAAATAAGACCATGATAGAAAGCGCTTTGAAATCCAGGCAGTTGTGCAGGTATGCGGGGAAATGGCTAAAAGAAATTCTTAAAAAGATAAATTTAAACTCAGACTACTGCAGGTAAACATAACAAAATTGCAGAGAATTCAAAACAGTATGTTTGTACAAAACCTTGAGATGTTAGGTAAAAGATAAAAATGTTACTGCTTCCCTGGGTCTTGTGACTGTATGTAAAAAAATAGAATATGTGCTTCCTTGAAGTGTGTTTATATACTTGCAAGAAAGAAAAGTAAAACTGAGGATTTTTGCAGCCTGACTCGTGTAAATTCCTTCTGCGCTGCCTACTTTCTTCACCAGCCCGACAGGATTAACCCCTCCATCACTGCGGAGGCTGGCCCCCCGCAGATGCCATCAAAAACCTACCAGCCAAGAAAAGCCCAGGTCCAGATGGATACACATCTGAGTTCTATAAGACCTTTAAAGAAGAATTAACACCAATACTTCTCAAACTATTCCATGAAATAGAAAAAGAGGAAACCCTTCCAGACTCATTCTATGAGGCCAGTATCATCCTGATTCCAAAACCAGGCAGAGACAAATCAAAGAAAGAAAACTTCAGACCAATATCACTAATGAATATAGATGCAAAAATCCTCAATAAAATTTTGGCAAATTGAATACGAAAACACGTTAAAAAAAAAAATAGTACATCATGATCAAGTGGGGTTCATTCCAGGAATGCAAGTTTGGTTCAACATAAGGAAATCAATAAATGTTATTCACCACATCGATAGACTCAAAGATAAGAATCATATGATCATCTCAATTGACACAGAGAAAGTATTTGACAAGATACAACACCCCTTCATGTTCAAAATGCTAGAAAAAATAGGGATAACAGGAACATACTTCAACATTGTAAAGGCCATCTATGCTAAGCCCCAGGCCAACATCATCCTAAGTGGAGAAAAGCTGAAAGCATTCCCTCTAAAAATTGGAACAAGACAGGGATGCCCTCTTTTGCCGCTATTATTTAACATAGTTCTTGAAACCCTAGCCAATGCAATTAGACAGACGAAAGAAATAAAAGGGATATGGATAGGAAAAGAAGAACTCAAACTATCACCATTTCAGACTATATGATTTTATACATAGAGGATCCAAAAAACTCCACCAGAAATCTTCTAGATCTAATAAACAAATTCAGCAAAGTGGCTGGATAAAAAATCAATACCCATAATTCTAAGGCATTTCTGTACATCAGCAACAAATCCTCAGAAAGAGAAACTAGGACATCCACCCCATTTACTATAATGTAAAAAAAAAAAAAAAAAATGAAATAGTTGGGAATCAACCTAACAAAAGAAGTGAAAGACCTGTACAATGAAAACTACAACACACTAAAGAAAGAAATTAAAGAAGATCTTAGAAGATGGAAAGATTTACCTTGTTCATGGATAGGTAGAACTAATATTGTCAAAATGACTATTCTACCAAAAGCACTATACCATTTCAATGCAATCCCAATCAAAATTCCAATGTCATTCCTCATAGAAATAGAAAAAGAAATCATGAACTTCATCTGGAAAAATAAGAGACCCAGAATAGCCAAAGCAATTCTTAGCAAGAAGAATTAAGCTGGTGGCATTACTATTCCAGACCTTAAATTATATTACAAAGCAATATTAACTAAAATGGCATGGTATTGGCACCAAAATAGACCAGTATACCAATGGTACAGAATAGAAGACACAGAGACTAACCCACACATCTACAGTTCTCTTATATTAGACAAAGGTGCCAAAAACATAAATTGGAGAAAAGACAGCCTCTTCAACAAATGGTGTTGGGGAAAACTGGAAATCCTATGTAATAAAATGAAATTAAACCTCTATCTCTCTCCATGCACAAATCTCAACTCAAAATGGATCAAGGACCTAGGAATTAAACCAGAGACCTTGCACCTAATAGAGGAAAAAGTAGGCCCAAATCTCCAACATGTTGGATTAGGCCCTAACTTCCTCAATAAGACCCCTATAGTGCAAGACCTAAAACCAACATTAATAAATGGGATGGATTCAAACTAAAAAGCTTCTTCTCAGCAAAAGAAACAATCAGTGAGGTGAACAGAGGACCTACAGAATGTGAGCAAATCTTTACCACATGCACATCAGACAGAACATTAACTTCAAGGATATATAAAGCTCTCAAAAACCTTTACACCAAAAAAACAAACGACCCAACCAATAAATGGGCTAAGGAACTGAACAGACACTTCTCAGAGGAAGATATACAACCAATCAACAAATATATGAAAAAGTGTTCAACATCTCTAGCAATTAGAGAAATGCAAATCAAAACTACTCTAAGATTTCATCTTCCTCCAGTCAGAATGGCAGCTGTCAAAAACACAAACAACAATTAATGCTGGCGAGGATTTAAACAACAATAAATGCTGGGGAAAAGGGCACACTCTTACATTGCTGGTGGCAAATTGGTGCAGTCAATTTGGAAAGCAGTATGGAGATTCCTAGGAAAACTTGGAATGGAACCAACATTTGACCCAGTTATCCCACTCCTCGGTCTATACCCAAAGGACTTAAAAATAGCATACTACAGGGACACAGCCACATCAATGTTCATAGCAGCACAATTCACAATAGCTAGATTGTGGAAACAACTCTGATGCCCATCAATAGATGAATGGACAGGGAAACTTTGGTATATATACACAATGGAACATTACTCAGCACTAAAAGAGAGTAAAATTATGGCATTTGCAGGTAAATGGATGGAGTTGGAGAAAATAATGCTAAATGAAGTCAGCCAATCCCAGAAAACCAAAGGTCGATTAATTCCTTCGCTAGGATGATACTGAATTATAGTGGCAAGGGAGGGGAGATGAGAGGAATGGAGGAATGTTAAATAGAAAAAAGGGGGGGGGGGAGGTGAGGGAAAGGGGTGAGGGGATAGAAACAATGGCAGAAGGAGTTGGACATCAGTATACTGAGTGCATGTATAAAAACTCAAATGGTATGAAAATATTTTGTGTAAAACCAATGACTTAGAAAACTTGTGCTCTTTATATGTAAAATGAAAGGAATTGCACTCTAAAAGCATGTATACCAAATTAAGTTAATTAAATAAAAAAATTCATCGCAATGGTTTGATTTATTGGCTTCCTTAGGAAAAGAAAAAAGAAATTGCATGATGAATAAGTAAATAAATAATAAAAAAATTAAAAAAAAAAAAGAAATTGCTTTGATTTTTTGCTTCATTTGCTACACACATGGACTCCACAGTTAAAATTTTAAGATTCATCCTGCCAGAAAATTTCTCAGAACTACATCATTCACACCAATTTGTAGTGAAGAAATTTTATCTACTCTTATTTTTTGTAACATAACAGTAAAAATGGATGAAAAATAAATTACACTTTTGCAGAATAAAATATATCTTATCAGGGATACCATTACTAAACTAAAGGAAAATATGCTAATGGAGAAAATGAAATTAATAAATAATCTAAAATCAATGAGGAAACATTGGAGGAACTAGAGTTTGTATATAAAATGTCCTCCAAATGCCCATTTGTTATAGGCTTGGACCTTAATCACAGTGATATTGAGTGCTTGGGAGATGGTAGAAACTGTAAGAGATAGGGCCTAAATGAAATAAGTTGGAATATTGGAGTTGTGCACTTGAAGGGGATACTGGTACCCCAGCCACTTCCCATCTTTCTCTTTGCCTCTCAGTTGCTATGAGATGAAAGGCCTCTTCTACCACATGCTTCAACCATGATATTCTAAGTTACTACAGGTCCAACATAACAGGGCCAAGCAATCACATACTGAAGCTTCAGAAACCATGAACCAATATAAACCTTTTTCCATAATAAGTTAGTTATCTCAGGTATTTTTACAGTGACAGAAAAGCTGACTAATACAGGAGGTAAAGGGAGTGAATTTGCATTTCAAAAAAGTCACTTTTAGCATGTGGAGTATAAATGGTCAAAGTAAAAATGGAAACTGAAGTCAGTTTTATTGAGGGCAACTTCATTTTTCTAGGTACTATTTGAAGATATTGGCAAACAAAAATTCACTTATGCCCCATAACAGCACTATAAACTAACACCAAAGAAGGTACTATTATCATCTGCATTTTGTAAAGGAAGAATCTGAGGCCTGGAGGTTATGAAATTTGCCAAAACTATCTGTACTTATAGGTAGTAAACCCGCCATTTGAACCCAGGCAAATCAACTTCAGGTTCTGACTTCATAACTACTGTACATATATGGTGTAACCATCACCACCATTATGCATATCCAGAGCTCTTTTCACCTTATAAAATTGAAATTCTGTCCTCATTAAGTAGTAACTTATCATGTATCTATTCTTCCAGATGTTGGAAAACAACACCATTCTACTTTCTGTCTCTATGATTTTGACTGTTCTACCTACTTCATGTAAGTGGAATCATACAATAGTTTTTGTTCTGTGACTGGTTTATTTTACTTAGCATAATATCATAATGATTCATTTATGTTTTAGCATATGCCAGAATTTCCTTCCTTTTTAACCCATTGAGCCCCAAGTTTTCAATTATGTAAATATTTCAATGAAATTGGTTAGAAATAATAATCCAGAACTTATATATCAATTATTATGATCATTAAGAATAAGAAAATACATAGTCTACAAATAGAGCACTAGGACAATATAATATCATACATACATATGAAGCCATCCTATGAATCGGGCATTTGGAAAATATGATAACCTTTCATACATTACATAATATACAAGAAGTGACTTTCATTGCCTATTCAACAATTAATGTTGGGGGAAAGGAGAAAATAATTTCAAACAAAGAATTACATTATATGTTTGATAACATGTTGTTGGTTTTGCATAAAATGGTTTGTTTTGTGACATGTGGCTTTTCTTGTCATGTGAGAATATTGTTTATCATGTCAGATCTGATACCATCTTGGACAGCAGTAGGTCAGAGAGTATTATACTTTCTTCCTCTTGGTGGGTTCATTTTAGGTGCATCATTTTAGGTATGCTGAGCAGATGTCTCTTTTGAAATCCATCGAACTTATAAGATCTTTCATTGTTCACAAATTCGTGAATAATCCACACATTTATCCTATACACCAATTATTTAAGTGAACAAAAGTCAATGCCACTTTTTTAACCACTAATAGAAGTGGAATATTTGAAAATCAACAAATCATGTTTGTCAACACCAAAGCTGAAACTATTATAGGTTCCACTAACTTTGGTTGAGACATGTTGGTTCTACTCTCTTTCTTTTTTCCATCCTTGAACTTTGCCAAGTGTCCTGTAGTTCATTCAACAATGACACATTTATTATCTAACCATTTTATAATGAGAATTTCATTATTTGTATCAAATCAAATGAGCTTATTTTTCATCAATGCTGTCAGACTTCAAGGTTTGGATGTTTAGTCTGTTTTTCCTCATGGTGCCTGTAACTTGTATTACAGTATAAAGGAATACCAACAAATCATAACCAATGAATAGACTGTCAAGGAAGAAAAAAACAAAAAAGCAAAAAAAACAATGGGGTGGTGGATTCTCTATCACACCAAGCATTTGTAGAAGTATCTCACTCCCAAGCAAAAGATCATCAGTGGGTCCTTCTCAGTACAGGTCAAAAGTATAGCAATATCCTGATACTTTGCACAGTGCCCAGAATTTATAACCAAGCTTTATGGGCTTACCTCTTATAAACTGTTTAAGCAAATTGTGTTCATTATATCTAATAATCATTTCATCCATTATCAAATATTCTTCAAAGATACCACAATTTTACTAAACATTTCGTTTTTCTCAAGCATTTAGATTAAATGTTTTCTCTAATATGTTCTTTGGAGTATGAAAACACAGGTTATAACTTGTCAAAAAATACCCACAAGTGGCAACAGAGGTTAGCATTTGTCAGAAAGGAGTGCATATACTACATATTCCTATGCAGTATATTTTCTCAGTGTCCTACTTACAGGACAGCTACTTTTGAACACTGATAATATGAAATACAGTGCATTTCTCAAAATAAAATGACAACCCAAACCTAGAAAATACTTTCATGAATGCCTTTCTTATGTTACATATCAGTTATATAAATAATATTTTGCTCAGTTGAGCATTTGATAAAAGTAACATTTGCAGCAAAATATATGCATATTTATCTCTCTTGGCTTTGGTTAATATTTTCAAGAAATATCTCTCTCCTACCTCTCATTTTCAATGTGTTTGTGTCATTGGATCTAAAATGAGGTTTTTGTTTTGTTTGGTTTTGTTTTGTTTGGGGTAGATAATGAACAGTTGGATCATTTTTTAAAATATTTGTTTGTTTTAGTTGTACACAATGCCTTTATTTTTACGTGGTGCTGAGGATCGAGCCTGGGCTGCGCAAGTGCTAGGCGAGCACTCTACCACTGAGTCACAACCCCAGCCCTGGATCATGTTTTTTAAAATCCATCCTGCCAATGTTTATCTTTTTACTGGAGGATTTAATTCTTTGACACGTAATTAATGATAACGATGGAATTACTTATGTTGATCTGTTTTCTGTATGCCATATTGCTTTTTCCTACTTCATGTCCTATAATACTATCCCTTCTTGTGTTTAATTTATCTTCTCTAGTAAAACATTTTAATTCCCTCATTTCCTTTTGTTTATATTCTATAACTATTTTCTGCACAGTTACCATGGGGATTACATTTAACATACTAAAGTCATTATACTTTAAATTGAACGTTTACCAGTTTATTGTAACTTCAGTAACATATAAAACACACTTCTTTTTTATTTTTTTAATTTATAATAATTACAATTCATAGTGCCCGTATATAGCATCTTTTTACATACAACTGTTTGTCCACAAAGTATATTCGTACAATTCAGGTCTTCAATAATGCATTTAGGATAATGATATCCGTCTCATTCAACCACCTTTTCTTTCTTTGTTTTTTTTTTTCTTCTTTTCTTTTATCCCCTCCCTCCCCCCTTGTTCTCTTCCTTCCCCTCCCTTCCCTTTGACCATTCTAGTGTTCCTCTAATCCTCCTATGTACCCCCATGCAACAATACTGTGAACTAGCCTCCTTATATCAGAGAAAACATTTGGTACTTGGATTTTTGAGACTGACTAACTTCTCTTAGCATTATGTCTTCCAACTTCATCCATTTACCTGCGAATGCCATTATTTTCTTTTCTTTTATTGCTGAGTAAAATTCCATTGTGCATATATACCACATTTTCTTAATCCATTCATTTACTGAGGGACATGTAGGTTGGTTCCACAACCTAGCTATTGTGAATTGCGCAGCTACAAACATTGAGATAGCTGTGTCACTGTAATATGCTGTTTTTAAGTCCTTTGGGAATAGACCCAGGAGTGGGATGTCTGGGTCATAGGAACACCCTTTTTTTATAGCTCTGTTACCATGGCTTTCAGTTATCAATCTCACAAAATTGTGCTTTTCCTCACAAAATTGTGCTTTTCCTCGTGTGTCCAAAACATAAATTAATCTCAAAAAATGTGTTGATCTCTTAATTTATACAGAAAACAAAATGTTGGGTACAAACCAATTAACTTTGATCACAATAAAACTATTAAATCAAAAGTAAAGTTACAAACCACCGCAGCAGCACTAGGTTTTGTGATTGCCCTTGTATTTACATAGATTGAGATATGTATCTTTTCATATGGCTTTGACTTATTTTCTAGTGTTCTTTTGTTTCAACCCACAGGCTTCAGTCAGCCTTTCCTGAAGGGCAAGTCCAGTGAAAACAAATTCCCTTATGCTTCTTATCATCTGGAGTCTCTTAATTTATACTTCACTTTTGAAATACATCAGAGTCTTGGTTAATTTTTTTTTTCCCCAGAACTTGGGCTATATCAGCTAACTGCCTTGTAGCCTCCAAATTTTCTGATGAGAAATCTGCTGCTGATATTACTGTGGTGCTCTTGTATATTTTGAGTCACTTCCCTCCTACTGTTTTCAGGATTCCTTGTCTCTTAGTAGTTAGATTATAGTATGTCTCTGTGCTGATCTTGTTGACTTCATGCTGTTTGCCATTGATTGAGGTTTTATATCTGTCATCAGACTTGGCAAGTTTTCTGCCAGTGTTTCTTCAGATATTCTCTCTGCTCACCTTTTTTCTTTTCTCATCTTCTCTCAGTCATGTCATTCAGCCTTGTGGCCCCCGCAGTTCCTTTAGGAAAGGCTGCTTGGCTTTGACCTTGTCACTTTCTGCTTTCAGTGTCACTAATTTCAGTTGTCTTATTGTCAGGTAGGTAGATCCTTCCTTTTGTCTGTTTATGTTTTGTTTCAGTTATTGTATTGTTCAGTTCTATAATTTCATTTTGACTTTTTAGTTTTCTTTTTATTGATATTTCTATTTTATTCATGCATAATTTTGTCCCCCATCTTCAAGTCTCCTTTAGTTCTTTGTTCATCTTTAGAATAGTTCTTTCTTTAGAATAGCTCTTTTAAAGTTTTACCTATTAGGTTTACCATCTGGTCTTTCTCAGGGACAATTTTTATAGATTTATTATTATTTTTTCAATGGACCATATTTTCCTTTTTCTTTGTAGCTTTTTGTTGAATACTGGACATTTGAATGCTATAATATGGTGACTTTGATCCTCAGATTCTCTTCCTTCTCCAGGATTTGCTGCTATTATTTTTTTAATTTTGTTTTTGATTATTAGGGGCTATCTCTGTGCCTAGGATCAGTTTGAAGTATAGGCTTTTGTTCTCTTCAGCCTTTTTGAGCCTGTGCCTTTGCATTGGTATGCATAGTAACTTTCTAATTTCCCTTGTAATTATTTATTTATTATTATTTGGTGGTGCTGGGGATCGAACCCATGTCCTTGTGCATGCGAGGCAAGTGCTCTAGCAACTGAGCTATATCCCCAGCCTCCTTCCCTTGTATTTATATGGGTACTTTTGAATGTCCTACTCTTTAATATAAAATTGATATTATTTATTGAGCAGTTGTAAACTCAGTAATAATGTCTGGCTCCTAAAGGGGAAGAAGAGAAAAACAAAGAGTGGTAAAAGTAACAGCCAACTCCTCTCACCACCCCAAAGTTGTTTCAGATTGAGGAGAAGGAGTAGCTTTCAATGTGGTAACGATGGGGATACATCAATGGTGCCTACCTCTGTGTCCACACTTCTGTGATCAGAAGCAGCAGTGATCAGAACACAGGACACTAATATTTGGAAGACAAGAGCCTTATGCTCACTTTGCCTCTGGCAAACCATGTGTGAACAGCTACAGGACACACACAAAACTGACTGCCGTGGAGTCAGGGTGTGGAGGATGGGTAGCCACTGCTGAGCAAAGATCTGAATTTGAAGTTAACTGCCCTCTAACATCCAAGCCTTTCCATGGAAGTTTCAAGGTTTCAATAAGCTCTGGAATTCCAAAATAGTTTTATCAGATGGATTCCACCAATACAATTGTTGTGTTGGTGGGGAAACGAATTTCTGGTCCTTCTTATTTTGATATATTTCCATAATTCTACCTATAAAAATTTAAAGGTGTTTCTTTTATAATGTTACTGACACTCGTGCTTATGGCTTAGATGTGAGGTGTCCCCCAAAAGCTCATGTGAGAAAGAATGCACTAATGTTTGGAAGTGTAATGATTAGATTATGAGGGCTGTAGCTTGATGAGTGTATTACTCCATTGATATGGATTAGCTGGCTGTAATTGTAGGCAGGTAGGATGTGGCTGGAGGAAATAGGTCACTGGGGGGCGTGACTTTGATGTTTATATTTTGTCCTTGGTAATCTGACCTATCTTTCTGCTTCCTGGTTACCATGTCCTGAGCTGCTTTCCTCCTCCACTTGGGTCCACCATGATGTTCTGCCTCACCTCAGGTCCAGAGTTATGGAGCTGGCTGACCATGAACTAAAACTCTGAAACTGTGAGCCAAAATAAACTTTTTCTCCTCTAAATTGTTATTGTCAGGTATTTTGGTCACAACAATGCAAAGCTGACTGAAACAGCAGTTTTAACATATTCAGGAATCAGGCATACACAAGAACATTTGTATGATATGTGTTGTACTTGGGAAAGTTCTTCTTAGTTTAATTGGAAACTTCCTCTCTAAAACGTCTACCCATTTGTCCTTCCACTGTTTGCTTCCCACTTACTTTCTAAAGTAAAAAAACAGATTATCACCTATCATACCTTCTTCAAAAATTCACATTTTTGTTAAGATGTGAGTTTGTGGTTGTGCATTCATAATGCTTGCATACAGCATTATCTGCTGACAAAATTTTTTCTCATTTGCAAGATAAAATTAAATATGAAATATCTGTGTTTTATGGTGCACAAAAGGAAAATTATGACATTTAAATGTATATCAGGTACACATTTAAAGGTGTATCAGTATCAAAACATCCTTGAAATTTAGTTTTCTAGTATATAACTTTATTTTTTACCAAATTCTTATACCATTAAATATCGGCATTATATCATTCAGTGATTGTTATAGAAAAGTTAGTGTCTCCTGAATCATTGAATGGGAAAAAGATCTTATATTGTCAACAAAACCTGAAATTCTACTTGGGCAGCACCAAAATAATCTGGATTTCATACAAATTTATTTTTTGTGACTAAAGCTCTCCATTCAGTCCTGGTAGGCTGTGGAATATTGATTCATAGTGATTTATCTGGTCATATTTTTATTGCTATTGCTTATTAGGCAGTTACAAACCCATTTAATACAAACTGAGAATAACTGGTTTCTATTCTATTTATTAGCTATGGCCTTTTCTCAAGTTCAGTCATCCCATCTATAAGATGAGAATAATTTTCTTACTTGAGGCTGAGGTTGCAAGTCTGCAGTGTCAGGAAATTTTCCATCTGCGAAAGCATTTTTTAAAAATTCTACATTCTAAATAAATATTAGGATGTGGCCAGTGGAACAGTAATTGGTAAGGTTGGTATTATATAAATCCCAGGGTGAGGGGTGTGATAGCATCGTGCAGGGCAAGCGTCAGGCAGGCTGCCTTCCTCATCACTCCACGCACCTCTTCAGTGGTCCACAGGCTGCCTAGAGAAAGCTTTTAATTGGCTTCACATAGACTCTGGGCAGAGTCCCCCAATTGTCTGTGTGCCCTTAGGGGTTGAATGATGAATGAACACTGAAATGTTCATTTTTTTCATATTGTTCTTGTTCATAGTCGTAATGAATCACAGGAAGAAGACATTGGAAAGGTAATCAGGTAGGAACTCTCCACTGTTAGAGTGAAACTTAAATCTTGAAAAGGCAGTTTATCTTGGCAATATAATGACATTGAATGTTACCTTAAATTAATAAAGTACAATTAAACATCCTCGCGTTCAGCAACAACATTTATTTTTACATTAGCTTCTAGAGATTTTATTTAACATGAGACTTGATTTTGAGTTTTCATTTTTCTCCCAAGTTTTCAAATTATGCCCAAATATTTTTGCATTCATTTAAAAAATGTGCATTGTGCAACACAAAGTACTATGACCTCTGTTAAATTTTGGAAATTTAATGTTAAAATAATTACAACACAGATCCTGTTGCATTCACAGAGCTTCCTGAATAACAGAGAGGGCAAATATTAGACTATTTTTGTTTTTAACAAGAAAGAAAACATAAAGAAAAATAGGTAACTTAGGTTTACCTAGCTTTAAATTCCAACTTTATTAAATTCTTGTTATGAAGATGTGCAAATAATTTGTCTAAATTTTCTTAACATAAAAAGGAGACAACATAGCATCTGTTTCATTTAGAGTTTTCATTATGATTTAATTGACTCATTGATACAAAGAATTTAATTCTATTAGATGGCAAGCAGAGCCTCCTCAGTAAATGGTAGCTGGTATGACTGGGAAGAGAAGCATTTGAGCACTGTGGCAGTTCAAATGGCAGCAGCATCCTCATAGAAGAGATCATAGCAAGAGTCTAGGAAAATCCCAGGGAATGGGATTTGCACATAGAGACCTTGGCAAGGAATAGAAGGTTACCACCACCACCAGCAGAACAAACAATTATAAGTCCACCTCAGAAAGAACATATTATGCAAAGCCTGGTGTAGAAATGGCCGCCAGAACCAGGTTGGAGACTGAGGAAGGAAACTAGAGTGGCCAGGATAAAATGCATGTCAAGGCTTTTTCCTGGGCTTTGTGCTACCCTTCCAGCTTGAGGTGCTTCATAGCTCTTCCAGGGTCATCTCATCCAGTTTCATATTCTAAGCTTGACTATTTGACCACTAGCTGGCCTTTCTTCAGATGTTTTTCTAGTATAACTTCAAACACCCTTAAATGCATCTTTGTTTCCTTATAAGACATTCCAAGATCATTTTGATATTTTTCCATCCTGACTCTGAACATGGAATTAATCTTGATTTCTTCTAGAATAGTAGAGACCAAATCCTGGAAAACCATGATCCATAAGAAACTGGTTCACATGATTGGGCAAACACAATGCCTTCAGCATTCAGAGCATTTTAGGATAAAGTGAAGGCCACTTTATGAAAACAAGAATCAAGTGTGTATTGATATTTTTAATTTAGCTCTTTTTTAAAAAAGTCTTTTTTATGATTTTTATTGTATATGATCTTTTGATTTTTTAAATGCTAATGTTTAATTCTTAGCCAACTCTTTCATCCTCCATTCCTCTTTCTTCCCTTCTTTCTTCCTCCTTTTTTTCTCTTCCATAGAATTGTGTGCTTAGAAGAGCCCAAGATTTCAAAATAGTCCATTTGAGTTTAACTTCAAACTCTTCTATTTCCTAGCAGCATGAACTTAGACAAGTTCCTTAACTTCCTTATACCTTGATTTTCTCCTATTTTCTGAAAACAGTGTGAAGACCAAGAAGTTGATACAGGTAATGTGGATTACTGCCTGAAACTGAGCAAGGGTCAATTCATGTGGACTAGTATTGTTTATTATTATTATTTTATTGTATGACATTGATGGGGTTCAAGACACTCTGCCTTAAAATATGGTATGTTGGCAGGTACAATGGTGCATGCCTGTATAATCCCAGTGGCTCAGGAGGCCAAGGCAGAAAGATCAAAAGTTCAAAGCCAGCCTCAGCAACTCAGTGAGTCCCTAGGCAACTCAACAAGACCCTGTCTTTAAATAAATATATTTTTAAAAAATGTCTGGCGATGTGGCTCAGTGGTTAAGTGCCTCTGGATTCAATACAAAAGAAGAATGTACACTAACATTTGAGAAAACTCCAGAGGAAGGATGGTCTCTCTGAGCTTTTTGCCATGCTTATTTCTTGAAGCAGCTCAAACACTTAGGAAGATCACTCTGTAACCTTCTCCTGCCTTTTCCCCTGAAACAGGTCATGATATCCTTATTCTAGAAGTGTCCTCCTTGTACCCAGAGAAAAGGAAATTCTTATCTCTGGAGAAACAAGGGCACAAAGAAGAATCTGAACAAGTAAACCTTGCTAAGTTCCCCCAGTTTATCACCATTAGACTTTCCTTTTTTGTCTTCCAAACATTTTTCTCCATGACTGTCCACCTTTTACAAAGCTAATCATAATGGTGAGGCACTTAGCAACTCAGTGAGACCCTGTCTCTAAATAAAATACAAATAAGGGCTGGGGATGTGACCCAGTGGATGAGTGCCCCTGAGTTCAATCCCCAGTACCACCAAAAAAAAAAAAAAAAAAAAAAAAAAAAAAAAAACAGATTTACCTGTATCTTTGGGTTTTCATTTCCTATGAAGGCTCTCATGTCACACAAAACTTTTTTTTTTTTTTTTTTTTTTTTTGGTACCAGGGATTGAACTCAGGGGCTCTCGACCACTGGGCCACATCCCCAGCCCTTTTTTGTATTTTATTAGAGACAGGGTCTCACTGAGTTGCTAAGTGCCTCACCATTACTGAGGCTGGCTTTGAACTCACGATCCTCCTGCCTCAGCATCCCAAAGTGCAGGGATTACAGGCGTGCGCCACCGCACCGGGCTACAAAACTTATATTGAACAAATTTGCATACTTTCCTTTGTTAACCTTTTAAATAGTTTGTTATGGTTTGGACCGTGTTAATGTTCCTTGAAAAACTCATGTGTTAGAAAATTCAGGAATGCTTAAAAGTAAAATGATTAGATTATGAGAGCTGTAACTTCATTGTGGATTAATCCATTTAATGGATTAATAATTTGAATGGACTACCAAGTTGTAACTATAGGTAGGTGGGGCGTGGCTAGAGGAGGTAGGTCCCTGGGAGTATGCCTTTGGGGATTATATCTTCTCCCTGGCTCTTCTCTCTTTACTTCCAGTTGTCATGAGCTAAGAGCTTTCTACCACCATCCCTTCCAGCATGCTGTTCTGCCTCACCTCAGGCCTAGAGCAATGGAGCTGGCTGACCACAGATTGAGACCTCTGAAACCTTAAACCTTCCTCTAATTGTTTTTATCAAGTATTTTGCTTACAGCAAATGTTAACAAAATGTTAACACACAGTTACTTTTTAAAATTTATTTAAATGTTTATTTGAATAGATGATATAACAATAATAAAGAACATTTAAAAATACTAACATCTATAATTTCATCACATGAACAGTTTTCCCTTTCAGTTTATGGAAAATGTCCATTGAACCTTCTGAGGTTAATTGCCAAAATCACCTAATTAAAGTTTATAAGATGTATGTATAAATCTCTCTAAATGCAAGTTTATATTCTTTCTGTTCCACTATGTTCTCTCCATATCATATGAGAATATTTAGTTAGTTTGAGGTAGTTTGAGGTAAGGACATTATTCTTGGACTCAATTGAGTCCAGCTTGTCAACTTCATAGTAATATAACATTAAACTTTCTTGATCTAAAAATTGAGATAATAGTACTTAGCAAAATAGCTGGTGGGGGTTTTATGAGATTAAATTATTCTAATTCCCTACTTTCATCTCCAGGTATAGAGGGCCAGAGTACCTTATAATTACATGAAAAGCAGTGTACTGAGTGGAAGGTATTTTCTAGGCAGTGCTGATAAATGAATGCTGAGGATAAAAATAGGACTACTGAAAAATTAATAAAAAACAAGATCAGCAACCTTTTCTTATATAATACCTGAAAATCAATTGCTCTTCTTATGCTAAAATTTTACATGTAAACCCAAATAGACAAATTTCATGTATTTTAATATAAAACTGGGCTTGGTGTACTTTCAAGCACAACTGTTTTTAAGTGTTAAAATTGTATAATTGGATCTTAGTATTTTTAGAAGCACCCTCAGGATGAAGAACTATCACTAAAGTAATGATACACTATAAAGAAGTGTACTGAATTTCCTTTAAGGAGGAAGATTTCTGAGGAAATCCACAAATGTTAAAATCTGATGTGGGTGTGGCAAAAGTTTCCTCCCCAAATGTAGGCTTTCTCTTCACCAAATTGATTGTTTCATTTGCTGAGAAGAAGCTTTTAAGTTTGAGTTCATCCCATTTATTAATTCTTGATTTTTTTTTCCCTTGAGCTTTAGGAGTCTTGATAAGGAAGTCGGGGCCTAATCCAACGTGATCAAGATTTGGGCTTACTTTTTCCTCTATTAGGCGCAGGGTCTCTGGTATAATTCCTAGGTCCTCGATCCACTTTGAGTTGAGTTTTGTGCATGGTGAGAAATAGGGGTTTATTTTCATTTTGCTGCATATGGATTTTCCTTTTTCCCATCATCATTTGTTGAAGAAGCTATCTTTCCTCCAATGTATGCTTTTGGTGTCTTTCTCTGGTATGAGATAACTGTATTGATGTAGGTTTGTCTCTGTGTTTTCTATTCTGTATCATTGGTCTACATGTCTATTTTGGTGCCAGTACTGTGCCATTTTTGTTACTATAGCTCTGTAGTATAGTTTAAGTTCTGGTATTGTGATGCCTCATTCTTCACTCTTCTTGCTAAGGATTTCTTTGGCTATTCTGGCTATCTTATTTTTTCAAATGAATTTCATGATTGCTTTTTCTATTTCTATAAGAAATGACGATGGGATAGAGCACTAATCTCCAGGATATATAAAGAACTAAAAATACTTAACACCAGTAAAACAAACAACCCAATCTACAAATGGGCTAAGGAGCTGAACAGACACTTCTCAGAAGAAGATATACATTTGATCAACAAATATATGAAAAACGTTCAGCATCTCTAGTAATTAGAGAAATGCAAGTCAAAACTACTCTAAGATTTCATCTCATGCCAGTCAGAATGTCAGTTATCAAGAATACAGACAACAATAAGTGTTGGCTAGAATGTGGGGGAAAAGACACACTCATTCATTGCTGGTGGGACTGCAAATTAGTGCAGCCAATCTGGAAAGCAGCATGGCAATTCCTTAGAAGACTTGGAATAGAACCACCATTTGACTCAGCTATCCCACTCCTTGGTCTATACTCAAAGGACTTAAAATCAGCATACTATAGTAATGCAGCCACATCAATGTTTATTGCAGCTAAATTCACAATAGCTAAACTGTGGAACCAACTTAGATGTCCTTCAATAGATGAATGGATAAATAAATTGTGGTATATATACACAATGGAATATTGCTCAGCATTTAAAGAGAATAAAATATGGCATTTGCAGGTAAATGGATAGACTTGGAGAATATAATGCTAAGTGAAGTAAGCCAATCCCCCCAAAAAAACAAAGCCCAAATGTTCTTTCTGATAAGTAGATGCTGATCCATAATGGGGGCAACATGGGAAAAATGGAAGAACTTTGATGGGGCAAAGGGGAGGGAGGGATGAGGATGGGGTATGGGGGTAGAAAAGATGGTGGAGATAGATAGACATCATTACCATAGGTACATGTATGACTGCACATATGGTGCAAAGCTAAATCATGTGCAACTATAGAAATGTAAAGTTGTGCTGTAATTGTATACAATGAATCAAAATGCATTCTGCTGTCATATATACCTAATTTAAAAAAAAAAAATGAAAAGGATGGAACCCAAGAGTTCTGTAGCCTGTGAATCAGTGATCAATTTATATTCACTCTGTATATGTCACCTTCCTTACAGCAGAGAATGCTTCCAAAGGTGTCACCTTCTGCAGGGGCAATATCTTTTTAAGCTCTCTGTTTTTCTGTAGTGTAAAAAATAAGTATTATCTCAGGTATTTTGCAACAGTTATGGGAAGCTGACTAACACAAACATCATATTACTTATGTGAGGCTGAGATAAAGAGGTATAAGGAAACACAGGTGGGATGGAGAATTATAACTACACATATATGTTCATATTTGACTATTCTGATTTTTGAAACATTACCTATTACAAATTTCATCTTTTGTTAAAAAGGAAGCAATCATTGAATACATTTAAAAATATGTAGTAAGTATGATAGTAAAACAATAAAAAGCATTTTATTGTTCTTAAATGTTCCATTAGTACCAAATGACTTCTCTTTAAAAAATTTATTCGGAATAAACAAAATTCCATTGTAATTTATCCTTGATAATAGTCTCATGAGGCTTCTTTACTTTCACCATTGTCAATAATATAATGATTTATTTAAACAAATAAAATGAAGACTTTTTTGTTTAAACTATTCAAAAGGGAGAATTAATATTTTAAATATGTTTAGTGTTTACCAATTCTGTGAGTTTACTTTAGCTTTAAACCTAACACCGATTGAGTGACAGTAAGTATTTTGAATTCATTTCTACTTAACCTCAACTAATATTTATTTAACATGTGTTCCCTGAGATCATATGTAAGCTACCTGGTGCCGAAACCCGGGAGGAAATCTCTCGGAGGCAGAGTAAAGCTTTTACTACTTTTACTTCTACTTTCTTAGAGAGCTTAGAGAGGGAAAGAAAGATTTTTAGAGAGAAAGATTAAAGAGCTTTTCTTCTTGTCTTCTTAGCTTAGAGTCTTAGAGAGAAAGAAAGATAGAGCTTAGAGAGGGAAAGAAAGATTTTTAGAGAGAAAGATTAAAGCGAGCTTTTCTTCTTGTCTTCTTAGCTTAGAGTCTTAGAGAGAAAGAAAGATAGAGCTTCTTCTTAGCTTAGAGTCTTAGAGAGAAAGAAAGATAGCTTAGAGAAAGATTAGAGCTTAGAGTCTTAGAGAGAAAGAAAGATAGAGCTTAGCTTAGAGAAAGATTAGAGCTTCTTTCTTCTCTCTTCTTTCTTCCTTCTTCTTTCTTCTGTCTTCTGTCTTCCTCAGGAGTCTCGGCCTAACTCTGGCCAGTCATTACTTCTTCTATCTGGTTTCTCTTCTGTAACCGCTCTGCCTACGTTCTGGCCGCTCTGATTCTTCTGACCGACCGAGTGACTGCCCGGCTGACTGAATTCTCCGTTCTCCTAACTCGGACCGCTTTCACCCGGTTATATACCTTCAGGTTTGCGGGTGCCTACAGGTGCGTCACATACATATCAGGTGGAACCTATGGCTTCCAGCTAGCTACAACAGCCCTTCCTAATTAGGGCTCCTTCAATCATACTCAATATAGGCTAATGACACCTTTGCCCTTATGGATCTCATATGGATGTGTATAAGGATAAGATGATAAAAACAACAAATAATAAGTAAATAAATTATATTTTGTTAATCATATAGTGTTAATTTTAAGTCTCAGGAAAAAGTGAAAAAAATAAGTATCAGCATTTAAGTAAAATTATCCAGAGGGCTGGTATGATAGTCCATAAGAAGTGTGGGGTACAGGTTGGATTGGAATTTCAAGTCCAGTCAAGGGAGGCCTCATTCAGGGATGGTACTTGAATAAAATGTTCAAGGGATGAGAGAAATAGACACATTAATATCTGGGGAAGAACATCCCAGGAAGATTATATCAGTGATCTGTTGTTTCAAATCATTTTGCCCATGAAGCCATAAATTGAGAACAAGACCAGTGTGGCTGGTGTGTAATGCGGAAGGGGAAGAGAAGTAGGAGTTGAGGTCCCATCGCTATGAGAATGACTGTCTTTTGTCCTTCCCTCTCTCACTCCTACCCTTCCTCCCTTCTTTCCTTCCTTTATTGTCCTTTATCCTCACAGTCTCCCTTTATTTATTAATCTACCCATTCATTAGCATACACTTCTCATTGAAGGAATATCTACTTGCTAAGCCTAATTTTAGACTCTGGGATATTTGGCAGAGAGTAAAACCAAGTTCTTGCTCTCATAAGCTTGCTTTCTAGTCAATTGAGGCAAACAAATTTAACATATAAATTTTATTATGCAATGTAATGATAAGTGCCATTTAGAAAAATACATTAGGATAAGATGATAAAGAGTATGGGAGAAGGTGACTACATAGAAAATTTAGAGAAGGTACTGAATGAACATATTTGTATCTAAACAAAGGAAAGGAAATGGCTATGAATAGATATAAAACCAGCTTCTTCATAAGTTACTTATGACAAAAAATGCATATGAACTTTTTAGTCCAAAAGGAACCCAGGAAACTTCACTGTCCAGATTTTTCACTTTTCAGATAAGGCAGCAGATGTTCAGAGGAAATAAGCAGTTTTCCAGGGTCATTGATCCAGGGAAGACACAGGAATTCAATTTGGTACTCCTCGTGCCTGCATGGTGTTCTACCATTGAAACATTCTTTGATTTCTGCTCTTGTAATATTTCCCCAGATTAAAACACAAGTGGAGGGTTGTAAAACAAATTTTCATTTTTAAGAATGATTTTATTTTCCAAACTGAGTTAGAATGGTAGCCATGAATAATTGGTAGTCTCTTTTCAAGAAGGGGTTGACGATAAGAAGCTTGAGTAAATCCATTTTTACCCATTAAGGTGTCCTTTCTCCTAGGTCCTAGGAAGAAGGCTCTGATCAGAGGCACTGCAGGAGTCCATCAATTACCCAGCTCTTGAACAGTTTTCTGACCAGTGATACATAATGGTTATCTTTACCCATTTATCCAGTTCTCAAAGTGTGGGAGCCAATGGCTTCTGCTCCCATTCTACTTGGTGAATGAGACTCTTAACATGTCTTTGTATTAAACCAGAATCTGAACTCCACTGTTGCTCCTCCAACAATAATGTATAACATTTGATTTTATGAATTATAACTAAACCCATGTATCATTATGCACTGCAAAGATCCCTCTGCTGTCTGGATAAAGCAAGGGTAATCAATGACATGGAATTCATTTATATGGACTTAATGGCACCTTACATCACTTTCTCAAGCATATTTACTTCTTAATTGTAATTCAAATGAATTTCTGAAGATTTTGTTTTATATAGCTAACAAACAGTCCTCTAATGGATGATTCTAATAATTCTGAGTGGCAGAAAGAAAATTAGGCCTTGTGACTGTTGTTATATTCATAAATGTAAGAGTTGTACACAAACTATTTTAAATACCAAAGTATCCAAGTGTATAACTGATAGTGTCTACTTCTACAAAAGTGCTACTTCTCATTCCCCATGTATTTTGATACAGATATGCTCATTTGTTGCAGATCTGTGATCTGTATATGAGAAAGATGGTACAATTTTAAATTAGATATCCCAATATATGAAAAATGTGTAGAAAATTTTAAGTTTTGGAGAAGGCAGTTTTTTGCTCTGTTTCATAAAATATTTTTTCAGGGAGGGGCATTTTTTTCTTTGCCTTTTCCTGACTGAGTTTCGAGGTTCATTACATAATGGTATATGGTGTGGATTTATGCATAAACTTATTCTGGAGCACAGAGTCAAGGTCAGTAGTAAGGGACAGCCTAAACTGCCCTGACTACCCTTTCATCCTTTAGGCACCTAAGTCACAGTCTGTGTTGCTGGGATCCCCTGTTTGTGGGAAGGAGGTAACACTGGGCAGTTCTGCTAATTGTATCAAATGTTCTTCAGATGTTCCATGTTGCAGGTCCAGCTGCCCTGAAAAGGGAATCAGGCTGGAGATTTTCCTGAAGGAAGTTTACTGGGGACTGAGTGCTCTTGAGATCAATAGTCCCGATGGGAGAGTAAAGGAAGCAAGTAGGCTGAGGGAATTTGAACTATGATGCAATTGGAACAGAGGCCTCAGCTGATCCCACTAGGAGCTCTGGAGCTGGGATGGACTTGCAGAGTTTGGTCTTTGCATCCTCACATTAAATTGTTATTGAATACTGGCTTCCCTCTAGAAGGGGTTCTAGGCTTGGTCTAGGTGACTCTTCAGCAAGGGAGTTGCCAGTTGCAGAGACTCAGTTATACATTGTTACCATCCGCACTCCCCAAAATGGGGGCATGCTTCTTCTGTCTTAAAAAGATATTTAAAGGATATTTCCATAAGCCCTTGGGACAATAGTTGTGGTGGTTTTAGGCTGAAGGCACCACCTTATGCATTCACAGTTGAATCCATAAGATTTCCTGTATACTTCCTGAACAAAAAATAACCTCCCAAGTGTGAGAGAACTTTCTCTCCAGAAAATTTGGTTATAGTTCTTCAGTTTGGTAAGATAAAGAGAAGTTTTTCTTTTTACCATATTTAGAAAAAATAAAAACTTTAAAATTTACTTTGTGGTTCTGTTTGACTCTTATTTTAAAAGTAATATTATTTATAAGAGTAATTATAAGTCTTCTGTCCCTGTGGATTAAGGCTACTCCCCAACTCCCCCATTTTTTCCCCTTAATCAGCAGCCTTGAACTGATTGCAGGGAAAACTCCTGGGAGATTAAAAACACTACTTAATTTCCATTGTCTCTTGCTTTGCCGATTTTTTAAAATTAATGTTTATGTTGCAGATACTGGGAATATAGTGTTGCAGAAAATTGAATTCATGAAACCCCAGCCCTAGTAGTGAGTTTAATAGCTTGAATACATGTATAAAGAAGAACATTTGAAATACTATTGAAGCCCAGAAAAATAGCATGTGTATCTTTTATTCCACTTGAGCTTAAGGAATATTTGTATATAAAATAATAGAGGAGAATCCTGCTTCATGATCTGGCACTTTATAGTATTGACCCTTGAAGAAATGGTCAAGCCCACACTGAAAACAAGTGAAGAATCTTTACTCTCCATTTTATTTTTTTAATTAATTTTTTCTTTTATTCTAAGTTGTTATATATGACAGCAGAATGCATTACAATCCACATTACACATATAGAGCACATTTTTACATATCTCTAGTTGTATACAAGGTATATTCACACCATTCCTGTCTTCATACATGCACTTAGGGTAATGATATCCATCTCATTCTACCATCATTTTTTTTAACCCTTTTCCCCCCTCCCTTCCCCTCCCTCCCCATTGGCCTTTCTAGTTTTCCTCTAATTCTCCTATGCTCTCTGTCCCAACCCCACTGTGAATCAGCCTCCTTATATCAGAGAAAACATTTGGCATTTGGATTTTGGGGATTGGCTAACTTCACTTAGCATTATATTCTCCAACTTCATCCATTTACCTGCGAATGCCATGATTTTATTCTCTTTTATTGCTGTGTACTCTCCATTTTAGTATACTCAACCAATGTAACCATATCTGAGTCTTTGAGATATCAATTAATATCTTATTTATATCTTTTACTGCAATTTTATGTCAATGAAAACATGAGGTTCTAAAACCCATGCCCTGTATCCCCCATTTCCCCCTTCCCTCTCTTTAATTCTTTCCATGTTGTTTCTTTGCTGCCTGGTTCAGCATGCTGAGTACCAGGTGAGGAGGGGATGGGAGAGGTAGCATATAAGAAAATGGAAAATAAATGAGTATTAAGACTGATAACAAGATTCAGTGTAAAGTAGGCTTCTAGGATATGGTTTCATTTAAGACCTAAGTGGATTTTTCACTGAGATACCTATTTAATCACTGCAATATACAATGTATGTATGAGTACATGAAATATATGTCTGAGTACATATGAGAATAAGAGTAACTGCTTCTTTTCTGAATTTAACTTTTTTCTCTTTGTGTTTTAAAATCATAAATTGTATCTGTATTCAAAGAAATATAAAAACTATATACATTTTTTTTCTCCCAACTGGCTCTCAAAATTTTCATTTGATTGTTCTTGATCATTCTCTGGAGTTTGAATAGAAAATCATGTCAACTCTTGTGTTTAGGTCTCTTAAATGATTATAAATGTTTTGAGAACAAGACTGATTGCATACTATTAAGTGACATATCTTTGAATAGTTTATTTGGTAATTTTTCTCTTTGCTTTCTCGTTTTTATCAGAATACATGGTCATTGAGGTTTAATTATTAGGATTTAGACTTACAGGAGCTAGAAGGAGGGGACAGCTATAAAAGTACCTATAAGATTAATCAGAAGAATAGATAAAAGTACATCTTGGGTAATTTCTGAAAAAATTCAGGGAAAAAATTTCTTTAAAAAGAAATTCTTACTGCCGGGCGCGGTGGCTCACGCCTGTAATCCCAGCACTTTGGGAGGCTGAGGCAGGAGGATCGCGAGTTCAAAGCCAGCCTCAGCAGTGGTGAGGCACTTAGCAACTCAGTGAGACCCTGTCTCTAAATAAAATACAAAAAAGGGCTGGGGATGTGACCCAGTGGATGAGTGCCCCTGAGTTCAATCCCCAGTACCACAAAAAAAAAAAAAAAAAAAAAAAAAAAAAGAAAGAAAGAAATTCTTACTTTAGAAGGTAGTTTACTTCCATTGTTAAAAATACAAAATAGAATATTGATTGATTTTAGGGAGAACTATGTATACATGCTAAACCACCTTCCTATCAAACCAGACCAGATCCCTAGGAAGTTTCAAAACCAGATTTTGGATAAAGGTTATAAATGCTAACATATTTTACTTTTTAAATGTGAATAATATGCTGGGATCATATTAGTGATCAATAGCAGATCCTCTGGCATCCAATTAAATTCCTGAGCAAACATCACTGATATTAAAACAGAGATATGGATTATCTTTAAAAGTTATTTAACAGAATAATTATGTTTAACTGTTAATGTTGATGGTCATCTTATAGCACCTGTTCTGTTATTGAGGGTTGATTTTTTTATTTATATGGAATTTGTGTATTATAGATCCTTAAGATTTTTTTTTAAAGCATGAACTAGACATACCTATATGGACACTGTAAAAAAATTGCTCTGGACATGATGCACAATTGACAACTTCATTAGCATGGAATTATAGAATCATGTTTTCTTATCAAATTCTGAACTGGCAAATCCTTTGTCTTACACAATTTAATATTGAGAGTCTAAAGCACATCTAGTTAAGGTTCTTTTGTGGCTATCCCCTCACCATTTTTAAGCCTTTATCCCTTTAGAGTTCTTTCTTTCTTTTTAAAACATTGCAGAACACTTAATTTAGGATATACCCTCTTAAAAAAATTTTAACATGCACAATACCATACTGCTAACCAAAGACACTATATTTTTTTTCTTTTTTTTTATTCGAAGTTGTTATATATAACAGTAGAATGCATTACAATTTGTAATACATATATAGAGTACATTTTTACATATCTCTGGTTGTATACAAAGTATATTCATACTATTCATGTCTTCATACATATACTTAGGGTAATGCTATCCATCTCATTCTACCAACTTTTTTGTTTTCCTTTGTACCCACTTGCCCCCTCCCTTTCCCCTTTGATCTTTCTAGTGTTCCTCTAATCCTCCTAAACTTCCTGTCCCAACCCCACTGTGAAATAGCCTCCTTATATTAGAGAATACATTTGGCGTTTGGATTTTTGAGATTGGCTAATTTCACTTAGCATTATATTCTCTTATAACTTCATCCATTTACCTGCAAATGCCATGATTTTATTCTTTTTTATTGCTGAGTAATATTCCATTGTACATATATACCACATTTTCTTTATCCACTCATCTACTGAGGGGCATCTAGTTTGGTTCCACAACCTAGCTATTGTGAATTGTGCTGCTATAAACATTGATGTGTATGTGTCCCTGTAGTATGCTATTTTTAAGTCCTTTGGGAATAGACCCAGTAGTGGGATGGCTGGGTCATAAGGTAGTTCGATTCCCAGTTTTCCAAGGAATCTCCATACTGCTTTTCAGATTGGCTGCACCATTTTGCAGTGCCACCAGCAATGTATGAGTGTTCCTTTTTTCCCACATCCTCTCCAACATTTATTGTTTTTTTGTGTTCTTAATAGCTGACATTGTAATTGGAGTGAAATGAAATCGTAGAGCAGTTTTGATTTGCATTTCTCTAATTATCAGAGATGTTGAACATTTTTTCATGTATTTGTTGATTGATTGTATATTTCTTTTGAGAAGTGTCTGTTCAGTTCCTTGGCCCATTTATTGATTGGGTTATTTGTTTTTTTTTGTGTGTTAAGATTTTTAAGTTCTTCAGGTATTCTAGAGATCATGCTCTATCTGGTGTGTGTGTAGTAAAGATTAATTCCCAATTAGTAGGTTCTCTATTCACATCACTGATTATTTCTTTTGCTGAGAAGAAGCTTTTTAGTTTGAATCCATCCCATTCATTAATTCTAGATTTTAATTCTTGTTCAATAGGAGTCTTATTAAGGAAGGAGGAGCCCAATCCAATATGATGGAGGTTTGGGCCTACTTTTTCTTTTAATAGACTCATGGTCTCTGGTTTAATTCCTAGGTCCTTGATCCATTATGAGTTGAATTTTGTGCATGGTGAGAGATAGAGGTTCAATTTCATTTTGTTGCATGCAGATTTCCAGTTATCCCAGCACCATTTATTGAAGAGGCTATCTTTTCTCCAATGTATGTTTTTGGTACCTTTATCTAATATAAGATAGCTGTAATTGCAGGTGTTAGTCTCTGTGTCCTCTATTCTGTACATGTCTATTTTGGTGCCAGTACCATGCTGTTTTTGTTACTATTGCTCTGTAGTATAATTTAAGTTCTGGTATTGTGATGCCACCTGCTTCACTCTTCTTGCTAAGGATTGCTTTAGCTATTCTGGGTCTCTTATTATTCCAGATGAATTTCATGACTGTTTTTTCTATTTGTATAAGGAATGTCATTGAGATTTTGATTGGAATTGCATTGAAGCTGTATAATGCTTTAGGTAATATAGTCATTTTGACAATTTTGATTCTGCCTATCCAAGAATAAGGTAGATCTTTCCATCTTCTAAGGTATTTTTAAATTTCTTTCTTTAGTGTTCTGTAGTTTTCATTATAGAGGTCTTTCACGTCTTTCGTTAAGTTGATTCCCAAATATTTCATTTTTCTTGATGCTATTGTAAATAGGGTAGTTTTCATCATTTACCTTTCAGAGGATTTGTCACTGATGTACATAAATGCCTTCGACTTATGGGTGTTGATTTTGTATCCTGCTACTTTGCCGATTTCATTTACTAGTTCTAAAAGTTTTCTGGTGGAGTTATTTGGGTCTTCTAGGTATAGAATCATATCATCAGCAAATAGTGCTAATTTGAGTTCTTCTTTTCCTATCTGAATCCCTTTAATTTCTTTCATCTGTCTAAGTGCTCTGGCCAGAGTTTTAAGTACTATGTTAAATAACAGTGGTGAAAGGGGGCATCCCTGTCTTGTTCCAGTTTTAGAGGAAATGCTTTCAATTTTTCTCCATTTAAAGTGATGCTAGCCTGGGGCTTCACATAGATAGCTTTTATAATGTCGAGATATGTTCCTGTTATCCCTAGTTTTTCTAGTATTTTGAACATAAAGGGGTGCTGTATTTTATCGAATGCTTTTTCTACATCGATTAAGATGATCATCTGGTTTTTATCTTTAAGCTTATTGATGTGATGTATTACGTTTATTGATTTCCGAATGTTGAACCTACCTTGCATCCCTGTGATAAACCCCACTTGATCATGGTGCACTACATTTTTTTTTATATGTTTTTGTATTTGATTTGCCAGAATTTTGTTGAGAATTTTAGCATCTATGTTCATTAAAGATATTGGTCTGAAGTTTTCTTTTTTTGGATGTGTCCCAAAGAAACTATATTGACAGAAGTTTTCTAGAAATTATTGATCTACCATAGTTATAACTTTATACTTGTCAAAGAGCAAACTTTCATTTTTTTCCTAACCCCAGCCCAGGCAACCATTCTTTTATTTTCTGTTGCTATGAGTTTGACCATTTCACTTCCATCACAGAGGTGAAATTAAGCAGCATTTATCCTTCTATGTTTGGCTTATTTTACTTAGTGAAACGTCCTCCAGGTTCACCTATTTTTGCAAGATTTCCTTCTTTTTAAAAACTGAATAATAATCTGTTATATGTATGTGACATATTTTCTTCATCCATTCATCAAAGAGATTAGGTTATTTCCAAATTTTGACTACTCTTAATAGTATTTCAATACACAACGATCGCAGATATTTGAGTTCAACTCTTTTTTTTTTAAATATTTATTTATTTGCTTTTAGTTGTACACAATGCATTCATTTGTACGTGGTGCTGAGGATCGAACCCGGGCCGCACACGTGCTAGGCGAGCGCTCTACCGCTGAGCCACAATCCCAGCCCCTGAGTTCAACTCTTTTGAATGCATATCCCAAAGTAGAATTTCTAGATGCTATCATAGTTATGACCTACAATTGTAAAATTCCTTGTAGTAAACAAAGAGGGGGTGGAGAAATGACATGGCATTGATCTGGGCAATTATTTCTTGGATATGACATCAAAAACATAAGCAGCAAAACCAAAAAATAGACAAATGGGGCTACATCAAACTAAAAGCTTCTGCTTATCTAAGGAAATAATCAACAGAGTAAAAAGGAAACTTACAGAATGTGAGAAAATATTCATTAACCATATGTCTGATACAGAGCCCATGACTAAAATATACAAGGAGTACCTGTAACCCAAGAGCAAAAACTAACCTGATTAAAAAAAAATAGGCATTTCCCTAAAGAAGATATACAAATAGCCAATAGGTATATGAAAAGATGCTGAAAATCACTAATCATAATGTATTGAATGTCTATATCATTTCACATTTATATGTAGAAATCCTAACCCCTAGAGGGATGGTCTAAGAGGGTGATTAGATCACTAAGGTTGAGTTTTCAAGAACAAAACTAGTGCTCTTTATAGAGGAGGCCCCAGAAAGCTGTTTTCCATCTTTCACCATTTGAGGATGCAGTTAGAAATTATCATTATGAACCAGAGAGTGGGCCTCAGCAAACACTGAGTCTGTTGGTGTCTTTATATTGGACTTTCCAGCCTCCAGAACTGTAAGAAATAAATTTCTGCTCTTTATAAGTGACTCAGTTTATGTTATCATGTTGAACCTGCTCCCATGGCTGTGTTAGAAAATAGTGAGTTTCTATTGTAATGAGTACCTGTAAGTGTGGATGTGACTTTGGAACTAGCAGAGCCTGGAAGATTTTAAAGTGCATGCTAGGAAAAGCCTGCCTGGGTGTGAACATCCCTTTAAAGATGACTGTGGTGAGGGTCCGATAAGGAAAGAGGAGGGCTGTAGAAAAAGCCTCCATCTTCCTAGAGTATACCTAAGTAAATGAAGAGAGATACAGGAAGGGAAAACAATTTTGATGAGTTCTCAGATGAAAATGAGGGAGACATTATTGGACAATGAAAAGAACATTCCTGTGATAAAGTGGCAAGCAAGTTGGCTGTGCACTGTTTGTGCCCTTGAGTTTTGTGCAAGATAGGACTTTGTGAGCCATGAGCTTGGGCATTTAGCTGAGGACATATCTAAGCAGTGTTGAAGGAGAAGACTGATTTCTTTTGACTTTCGTCAAAAGAAAAACAGGAGACTAATAAAATACTAAAACAGAAGAAGAGAGAAATGATGTAAAGATGGACTTGTTAATGAAAAGTAAGTAGAGCTTAAAAATTTGAAAAATTCTCAGTCTAAGCATACTGAAAGGAACGAGGAAGCCTGTTTAGGAATGAACAGAGACATTAATCATCAAGGAAGTGCAGTCAAAATGCAAATCACACCTGTTATGATGACTATTATCAGAAAACAGAAGATGATAGCATTGGCAACAACCTGGAGAAATTGGATCCCTTGTGTACACTGTTGATAAGAATATAAATTGGTATAGCTACAGAAAATAATATGAAGGTTCCTCTCCAGGCTTAACTCAATCCTTTAGACTTCTTTTTTCACCTCTGGAACTAGAAAACAAAATCATCCAAAACAGTATGTCTCATTCTCTTTCATTTGCTATTCTACTATATAAAATTAATATTTCCATCTGCAGACACGAGCTTCCATATTCAGGGAATTGTTGGACTATTTTACCTTTATTGTGTCAGGCAGAGCAAAATCCCACCCTCCCACAAAGATGCCCATTCCTTATTCCCTGAAACCTGTGAATATGTTGTCACATGGCAAAAGAGATTTTGCAGATGAAATTAAAGCTACAGATCTTAAGATAAGAAGACTATCCTGGACATTCCAGTTGGGCCCAAACTATCCACATGAGCATCAGGAACAGATAAATTTTTCTGACTGGAGGTAGGAAACAAGTGGCAGAAGAGAAAGTCAGAGAGAACTGAAGTGTGAGGCAGCATATAGTACCTAAGACAACCAGCATCAAAACAAAATACAGACATTGGACCTATATGTCAGAATGGACTGAATCCTCCCCAAAATTTAATTAGCTTGGAAAGAGGATTATTCCCTAAGCTTCCAGATCAGAGGCCAGTCTGATCTGCACATTAACTTTGAACTTGTAAGATCTGGAACAAAGGAACCAACTGAGTCAACCCATTATTCTGATCTACAGAGCTGTGTGAAAATAAATATGTGTTGTTTTAAGTCCCATAATTTGTGATAATTTGTTATGACAGCAATAGAAAATGAATCCATTCTATTTATTAAATTATTTTTTCCCAGGATGCCGCCTTACTCCTATTAAGGTAGGAATGTAATAAATAACTTATGATTTTATGATACGCTTTAATTTTCCTTTATAAACAAACTCAGTAGAAGGAAGTCCATGCAGTGTAATTTTAATTTTTATAGTAAATTTAGTATTTAAATTTGTATTTTTTGTTTTTACTTTTGAATCAAAACATACACTTAACCATATTTGCTAAAATACAATATTGTGCATGATGACATGTAAAGCTGTTAAACCTATTTTCATGCACATTATCTCTTTTGAAAGACTGAAGATAAGCTTTCACACTCAGCTGGTCTTTTGAAAAAAATTGAAAATGAAAATGGTAGATGTTGAACTGTGTGTGTTAAGTACACACACACACACACACACACACACGGAGATACACAAATATACACAGGAAGTTCTGAAGGAACAATGTAAGTTTTTAACTGGCACAGTGCTATAAAACTGAGCATGGTAGGATGAATTAATTCTAGCAGTCATTTTTATGCAATATTGATGTACAGAAAACAAATCACAATGAACATCAGAACTAACATTTTTTTGCTGTTTTCTTTTTAATTTTTAATTAAAGAATTACTCCATAGATTTTAAGCACATAAGTGCATTAATGTAAAAGCTACAATTTTAAAAATATATGTATATTGGTTTACATTTGCAAAAGTACCACTCATATGGAGATATAGATTTTACATATGAATGACACATTACTTAATGTTTTGGATCCCTTAAATGTTGCATCCTATATTGTATGTCTTTTAAATAAAAAAATCTTGTTACATGCTTGAATTCTATCTAATAAAAATGCTGCACTCTATTTCTACAGATTGTAGTTTCCAGTATTTTAAAACTCTTTTATCCTGTATTTTATACAAATATGAATAAGTTTGGCCCCAGTTTGAATATTTTTAATGGAGAAATTTAATTCATGAGTAAGATTAACTCATGCATATCTACTAATTAGTTTTATGCTCATTCTAAAGATTCCTTTATGGTTTTCTTTTGCTTTGTTTTCTTGTTTTTTTTTTTTTATGATTTTGTCTCCAACTGAAAAAATTGGGCAATATATATACACACACACATACATATTTTGTTTGTGTCCATAACTCTTATCTCAATTTACTCATTCAAATTACTATATGATGTTTTCACTATTGTTTTTTCACACACAAAATGTATATAAAATGAGGTTTTATTTACCCACTCCCCGATCAGTGGTTTGTAAGTTCTCTTTTTATACTACCAATATTATTGATAAACTTGCCACTTTTTTTCTCTAATTAAAAGTAAGGGGAATAAGACTGTACCAAGTGTTTTCCAATTTCATCAGATTAATAGGCAGCATGCCTTTACTCTACAGGTCCACAGTGTCAAACCCTTTTATTATACTTATGTTTAGCTTAAGGACATGCATGTCTTTAGCTACAAATGTTAAAAACAAAATAGTATTTATTTGTCCAATATTTTGAACACTTGGAATCCTGTCAGTTTAAATCTATATAAACTGAAATTTTAGAACTAGCTTATAAATCTTGTTGTATTTAGTTTTATTATACTATATATGCCACTTTAAACTTATTGCTCCTTGTGTTAGTCAGATTTTTGTCTCTATAACCAAAATATCCAACAAGAAGAACTGAGAGGAGGGTAAGTTTACTTGGGTTCATTGTTTCAGAGGTTTAGTCCATGATTGGCCAACTCCATTGCTCTGGACCTGAGGTAAGGCAGAACACCATGGTGGAAGGGTGTGGTGGGGGGGACTGAGGTTCAGGATGGCCAGGAAGCAGACAGAGAAAGTGGAAGAGGTCACAGGGAAGATGCACCCTTCCAGAGGACACCCCTATTGACCCACCTCCTCCGTGCCCAATCTGCCTAAAGTTACTACCCAGGTGGTCCATTCAAAGTAGGATGGACTGATTAAGTCACAGCTCTCAAATTCAGTAATTTCACCTCCTCCATTAACAAATGAGCCTTTGGGGGACACCTCATACCCAATCCATAATACTTCTCGACTAGTTTTATTGCTTTTCCATTAATTCTTTCAAAAGAATTAATGACTGACTCCCTACTTTTGAATTATTTTAATTCATGTTCTCTACTGGTTAAGAAAAATCATTTGGCAATTTTTTTAAGGAAGTTTCTTTTTATTATACTTTCTTACCCCCTGCATACCTGAGAATGTTTTCCTGTTGCCTTTGTACCAAAATGATAATTTGACAGAATATATAATTCTTAGTTCAAAATTATTTCCCCTTAAACCTCTGCATATATTGTTCCATTGTCTTCTGGCATTTGGGGTTGCAAGAAAGAAATCTGATATCAGTCTAACTTTTTTCTCCTTTATAGACAACCTGCTTTCTCTGTCTGGATACTGTCTCACAGAGTACTTTTAAATTTTAACAAGAAGAAAGCAACACCTAGATATATCCTCGTGATATTTTTAAATTTCAAGAATAAAATTATTTTTACATATTTCCTAACACATTTTTGCTTAATTCTCAGTGTTTTTGTGAGACAAGGCAAATTTAATCTGCAGGAATGGATGAATCTATGAAAGAAAAAATTCAAAATCTAATAAAGAACAAAAAAAATTGTGCTGTTTTTTAGTTTATTCTAATGATGTCCAGTAAGTGTTATGTGAAAAAAAAAACTATATCATGTATAAATTTTGGTATGAATTCTTCATTTATTTTTTACAGGAAAACCAAACACATTTTAAAGCTGGGTCCACCACTTCATTTGTGCTCTGGGCAAGCACTTACCATTCCTGAGCCTATTTAAAAAAAAAAAAATTTTTTTTTTGTTTTAATTAGTTATACATAACAGTAGAATGCATTTATGCACTGTGACATATCATGAATAAATGGGATATAATTTCTCATTTTTCTAAGTGTACATGTTGTAGAATCATATTGGTCATGTATTACATATATATACATACAATAATAATGTCTGTTTCATTCCACTATCTTTCCCATCTCCATATCCCCTCCCTCCTCTCCCATCACTTTCCCCTAGGTAATGCTGTTTTTCCTTAGTGCCCCCACCTTTTGTGAATTAGCATCTGCATATTGGAGAAAACAGTCAGCCTTTGGTTTTGTGGGATTGGCTTATTTCACTTCGCATGATATTCTCCAACTCCAACCATTTACTGACAAATGCTACAATTTCACTCTTCTTTAAAGCTAAGTAATATTCCATTGAGTATATATATATATATACCACATTTTCTTTATCCATTCACCTACTGAGGGACATCTAGGTTGACGCAGCCACATCAATGTTTATAGCATCCCTGAGCCTCTTTGTTCATCTGGAGTGTGAAACTTAAAAGATTGGTGTCTGGAGGAGATGAGACAGTGGTGAGAACGTTAAAGCACAGTACCCAGTACCTGCACTCAGGGAGCAGAAAATTTACTCATTGAAAACCTTCCTTGTGATATCATACTGTCCTAGCTGCTCGAGAGAAAAAGATGAAAGGTGAATAAAACACATCCTCTTCGTTGATAGAACCCATATCTAGCAGAAGATAGAAAACCAGTGAACACATTAGAGCAAATAAATGCCAGGAGAGAAGTGTGCACAAGTACAGGGGAGATACGGGAGGGGAGGGAAGACTGATTCACCTCATGAGAAGTTAAAGGAGGTTTCATAGGAGGATGATTTATAAGCAAAACTGAGTTTTCAAGTTTGCCAAGTACACCAAGTTCAGTAGAATGCTTAAGGAGAGATCTGCAATACTACTGCCCAAACAGGTGTGAACATGGAAAGACGCGGAGTCAGGAAACTGCATCATATCTGGGGCCTTGCGTGTACAGAAGTATCACTTTATGAACTAGACCTGGAATAAAGCCTCTGTGGCTTTGGCTTTGGGCACAGAGTGTGCCCCATTTTCAGCTTAAACCAAAAGGCTGCATTCAGTGGTGAATCCCCAAATCATCTTATTCAGTAGCTGTGTTTTCCAAGAGCTCAATTGCAGAGACATGGGTAGCTGTGCAAATAGTGTGTGCCCACCAAATCAGTGCTCTCAGTGCCCCAGGGACCTGGATGATGATGTCAGTGGAAAATCTTGTCTCACCAAGTGAATAGACAAGCAATAACTAATGCATACATTTAAGGGTACAACAAATTACTACATTCAGTATTTCACATTGAACCAAAGTACTTTAAACTTGTACATCGGGAATTCTTTCACACCGTGTATGTATTTTCTATTTTAACGTAGTTTTCATATGATAATATGTAGTAGGAGATATCAAAATTAAGTTTTTAAAGAAATAAAGCCTCCAGGGTTATTTGGAATTTCATGCAAGAGGACAAAAAGACAATTTTCTGTTAAGAAAATATTGAACAAGACCCAAATTTTTTTAAATTTACAAGCAATTAATGCTACTTTTCTTTGAGTGGATTGAACTGATTAGAATGAAGGGAGTACCCTAATGGTTCAAAACCCAGCACAGGCAAGAATATAGGGGGCACCCAGATATTTATTATTCATGGGTAGAATGAATAACATTTGAATTGGGAGAAATTAAAATTAAGATCATGTTAACTGGGAATAGCCAATGCTTTAACTCCTGCTTTGTAGATACTGCCATCAAAGAAATAAATTGGCCAAGATTGTCTCAACATTACCATTAGCTTGACCTTGCTTAAATCTTCTATAGTTTGATGTAAGGATATACATAGACTGAAAGTAAAAGCATAGGAAAAGCTATTCCATGCAAATGATAACCAAAAGAGAGAAAGGGTGGCCATACTTATATAAGACAAAATAGACTTTAAATAAAAGACTGTCACAAAGAAGGACATTTTATAATGAAAAAGGATCAATTCATGAGGCGGATCTAATAATTTAAATAAATAAATACATCTAACATTAGAACACTCAAACATCTAAAAGTAAACATTGACAGAATTGAGGGGGAGAGATAGACATTCATCAATAATACTAGGAGATTTCAATATTCCATTTTTGGTAATATGTGGAATAGCTGTAAGATCAATAAGGATATAAGGTGATATCAGTGAAATGGCCGGTTTGGTGTCCAAGTTTTTGGCAAAGAATTGAACAAGACAAGCAGAAGTACTAGACAAAGCACAGGTGAAAATAAAACTCTATAAAGCAGAGCAAGTACACTCTCTATATAAAGTGGAGCAAGTTGGAGAGAGAAAGAGGCCTCAGGCCCTGAAGTGGGGGAATTCTTGTCTTTTATATGTTGAGCTATCCTCTGCCCCCAGGGATCTTTTTGATCCCAGCCCCATTTAGCCCCATGGGTTACTTTATTTTTCTATAATTAGAATATTGAACTTGTGGCAGGAGTTGCCAGGGGTGATGAGACCTCAGTGGCAGAAGTTGTTATGGTAATGGGACTTACTTTAAACAGGGACATGTCAACTCATCTCCATCTCTTACTCCAGCCGTTTTTCTTCTACTGAGCCTTGGCCATTCTGACATCCCTAAATTCCTATTAAACAGAGGTCTTGAACTATATTGTAAACCAAATGGATCTTACACACAAACCCAATAACAGTTAAACACACATTGTTGTCAAGCCCATGACAATATGTCATGTTAGGCCACAAAACAAGAATTAACAAATTTATGAAGAGTAAAATCACATCACATATCCTTTTTGACCACAATGGAATGAAATTAGAAGTCATGGCAGAAGAAAAACTGAAAAAATCACAAATATGTAGAAATTATAAACCACCCCTGAACAGCCACTGGGTCAAAGAAGAAATCAAAAGTGAAATTACTAAATATTCTGACACAAATGAAAATGAAAACAAAACAAACCAAAGTCTATGCACTGCAGCACAAGTGGTACTGAAAGAGTTTATAGTGATAATTGTTAACATTAAAACAGAAAAATAATGCCAAACCACAACCTAATGTCACATATCAAGGAAGAAGAAAAAGAGAACTAAATCCAAAGTTAGCAGAGGGAAAGAAGAAAGTAATAAATATTAGAGCAGAAATGAAGGAGAAAAGGGTGGGGAAAGTCAATGAAACTAAGAGTTTGTTCCTTTGAAATGATTAATAAGATTGATAAGCCCTTCAGTACCCTAAGAAAAAGAGAGATTAGAATAATTAAAAATCTGAAATCAAGGAGGAGACAATACAACTTTATATTTGATTGCACAAAAATAGAAAGAATCATAAGAGACTGCTATGAATAGCTACACACCAACACACTGGATAACTTAGAAGAAATAGATAAATTCTGAGAAACTTAAAACCTACCTGGAGTGAGTCATGAAGAAATAGAAAATCTGAACAGACCTATATCTGGTAAAGAGATTGCATCAGTAATTAAAAACCTTCCAACAAAGGAAAGCCAAGGTCCAAATGGTTTCACTGGAGAATTGTTTCAAAATCTTAAGAACTAGCTCCAGTTCTTCTCAAACACTTCTAAAAATGTTGATGATGAGAGAGTACCCTCACACTTATTTTACAAGGCCAACATTACTCCAGTTTCAAGGACAAAGACACCACATTAAAAAGATGAATATTAGCCAGTATCTCTGGGCTTGGTATAGATGCAAAAATTCTCAACAAAATAAGAGTAAATCAAATTTAACAGCACTTCAAATGGATTGTATATCATTGCCAAATAGTTTTTGTGCTTGAGATATGAGAATGGTTCAACATATGCAAATCTATTTATACACCAAATCTATTTATACACCACAATCACAGATGAATATGACAATCATATGAGCATCTTAACTGATGGAGGAAAAGCTCATGAAAACATTCAACAAGATTTCATAATGAGAAGAACTCAACAAAGTTAGGAATAGGAGGAAATTACCTCAAAATAGTAAATGCCACATAGGAAAGTCTACAGCTAGCATCATACTCAGTGGTGAAAAGATGAAAGCTTTTCCTTAAAAGTCAGGAACAAGACAAAATGTTCACTCTCAACAAGTCTATTCAACAGAGTGTTATAAGTCCTATCCAGGAAAATGAAGCAGGAGAAAGAAATAAAAGACATTTAAATTGCAAAGGAAGAAGTAATATTATACCTGTTCACAGAAGACATGATATATATAGAAAACCCTAGATTTCACAGAGAATATTTTAAAATTAATAAATTCAGCAAAGGTATAGGATACATAAAACAATACAAAAAAACTCAGTTGCATTTCTATACATTAGCAATAAATAACCTGAAAAAGAATTGAATAAAACAATCTCATTTACAATAGCATCAAAAGGAATAAAATTCTTAAAAATTAACTTAACCAAGGAGGGGAAAGACTCATACACTGAAAAACTAAAAAACTTTGCTAAAAGAAATTAAAATACATACATAAATGGAAAGATATAAGTTAAAGGCATGAATAAATGGAAAGACTTGTCCATACATTAGAAGACAATATTGTTAAAATGAACATACTACCCAAAGCAATCTACAGATTCAATGCAATCACTACAAAATTCCAATGGCATTAGAGGCAGAAATAGAAAAATAAATCTTAAAATTCATATGGAGTCACAAAGGACCAGAATAGTCAAAAGAAAAAGCAACAACAACAACAACAACAAACACTTAAGGACAAAGTCAGAGGTATCACACTTCCTAATTTCACAAACATGACACAGCTATAGTATTCAATTCAGCATGGTGTTGGCATAAAGACAGGCAAATAGACCAATGAAATAGAAAATGAAAAATAAACAGACACATATGTGGTAAGTGATCCTTGGCAATTGTGTCAAAACTAACAAAGGTGGGAAATATTCTCTTCAACAAATAGTGTTGGGAAAATTGACATCTACATGCAAATAAATGAAGATGTACTACACTGTGTATAAAAAAATTAAAATGAATTAGAGACCTAAAGGGAGACCTGAAGCTATAAAATACCTAAAAGAAAGGACAGAAAACATGCTTCATGATATTAAATTGTCAATAAAAGCAACAGAAGACAAATGGTAGCACATGAAATTTGAAAACTTCAGCCAAGCAAAAGAATCAACACAGTGGAATGCAGTCTACTGAATGGTAGAAAATGTTTGCAGACCATGTTTTGAATGAGGGATTAACATCCAGAATATTTGAAAAAGAAAATGTTGTTCAGTAATAAAAAACAACCTGATTAAAAATTGGGCAAAGGATTTGGGTAGACATTTCTTCAAAGAAGGACATGAATGGCCAGCAAACATATAAAGAGATGCCTGACATCATTAATCATCAGGGAAATGCAAATCAAAACTGCAGTGAAGGTCACCCCACACACGTTAGGATGGCCACCATCCAGAAAATAGCTAGGTTGTGGTTCAGTGGAAGAGTGCTTGTCTAGCACATGTGAAGTACGGGGTTCAATCCTTAGCACCCCATGAAAATAAATGAAGGTAAAAAAATTTTTTTAAAAAAGAAAATGGAATATAGTAAATGCTGGCAAAGATGTGGAGAAACTTGAATGCTTACTCTTGGTGCAATTGTACAATGGTGGAAGCACTAAACAGCATGGTGGTTCCTCAAAAACTAAAAACAGAACTACCTGATGATCCAGCAATTCCCCTTCTGTGTATATAATTAAAAAATTGTGAACAGCATTTCTGAGAGATATTTGCACACTCACATTCATTCATTATTCACAACAGCCAAGAGATAGAAGCAAGGTTGAAGGAGCCCTAATTAGGAAGGGCTGTTGCAGCCAGCTGGAAGCCATAAGTTCCACCTGATATGTATGTGACGCACCTGTAGGCACCCGCAAAGCTGAAGGTATATAACCGGGTGAAAGCGGTCCGAGTTAGGAGTACGGAGAATTCAGTCAGTCGGGCAATCACTCGGTCGGTCAGAAGAATCAGAGCGGCCAGAACGTAGGCAGAGCGGTTACAGAAGAGAAACCAGATAGAAGAAGTAATGACTGGTCAGAGTTAGGCCGAGGCTCCTGAGGAAGACAGAAGACAGAAGAAAGAAGAAGGAAGAAAGAAGAGAGAAGAAAGAAGCTCTAATCTTTCTCTAAGCTAAGCTCTATCTTTCTTTTTCTCTCTACTCTACTCTAAGCTAAGAAGACAAGAAGAAAAGCTAAGCTCTATCTTTCTTTCTCTCTACTCTACTCTACTCTACTCTAAGCTAAGAAGACTCTAAGCTAAGAGAAACCAGATAGAAGAAGTAATGACTCGTCAGAGTTAGGCCGAGGCTCCCAAGGAAGACAGAAGAAAGTAGAAGTAAAAGTAGTAAAAGCTTTACTCTGCCTCCGAGAGTTTTCCTCCCGGTTTTCGGTACCAGGTAGCTTACAAATGGTGGTCCGTCCGGGGCTCGACAGGCAGAGAAGAAGAATTAAGCTGAAGCAGCCAAAAGCCGAAGCATAGTAGCCGGCCAAAAGCCATACAGAGAAAAAAGCCATGAGCTTAAAAGAAAATAGAGAATTAAATAGCATGGTAAAAACCATGCAGAGAAAAAGCCATTGAGCTTTGGCAAGAAAGCCATAAAGAAAAAAGCCATAATCAGAGCGGCCAGAACGTAGGCAGAGTGGTTAAAAATACAGAAGAGAAAAAAAAAAAAAAAGTCAAAGCCGCTTATGCAAAGAGAAACCAGATAGAAGAAGTAATGACTGGTCAGAGTTAGGCCGAGGCTCCTGAGGAAAAGCCATACAGAGAAAAAAGCCATGAGCTTAAAAGAAAATAGAGAATTAAATAGCATGGTAAAAAAACCATGCAGAGACTCAGTTGAGACCAGCAAAAAGAGTATAGAAACAAGAGAGCATAGCCTCTGAAAAAGCCATTGAGCTTTGGCAAGAAAGCCATAAAGAAAAAAGCCATAAAAATACAGAAGCTCTAAGAAAGTAGAAGTAAAAGTAGTAAAAGCTTTACTCTGCCTCCGAGAGTTTTCCTCCCGGTTTTCGGTACCAGGCAGCTTACAAATGGTGGTCCGTCCGGGGCTCGGCAGGCAGAGAAGAAAAGATAAAAAATAAGAACAAGAAGCTAAGATAGTGAGGAGAGCAAAGAAAAAGCATAGCCTCAGACTCAGTTGAGACCAGCAAAAAGAGTAGAAACAAAAGAGCATAGCCTCTGAATCAGTTGAGGCCAGTTAAGAATTAAGCTGAAGCAGAGTAGCCAGAGAAAAGCCGAAGCAGAGTAGCCGGCCAAAAGCCGAAGCAGAGTAAGCCATAAAAAATAAAGAAGCCAGAAAAGCCATACAGAGAAAAAGCCTTGAGCTTTAGCAAAAAGCCATAAAGAAAAAAGCCATGAGCTTAAAAGAAAATAGAGAATTAAATAGCATGGTAAAAACCATGCAGAGAAAAAGCCATTGAGCTTTGGCAAGAAAGCCATAAAGAAAAAAGCCATAAAAATAAAGAAGAGACAAAAAAAAAAAAAAAAAAAAAAAAAAGTCAAAGCCGCTTATGCAATTGTGCTTAACTAAGTGCGTTAGCTGCTCCTCAGCAGTAGGCTTCCTTAAAAGCCGCAGCACCTCCTCAAAAAGGGCTCAAATATCCACCCTTTCAAAAATAAAAGGTGAAAAGCTAGGTAGGGACAAGAAAATAAAAGAAAATAGAGAAAATAAAATAGAGAAAATAGAATTAAAGCACCTTTTTAAACTAAAAGGGAGGAATATGAAGGAGACCTAATTAGGAAGGGCTGTTGCAGCTAGCTGGAAGCCATAAGTTCCACCTGATATGTATGTGACGCACCTGTAGGCACCCGCAAAGCTGAAGGTATATAACCGGGTGAAAGCGGTCCGAGTTAGGAGTACGGAGAATTCAGTCAGTCGGGCAGTCACTCGGTGGGTCAGAAGAATCAGAGCGGCCAGAAAGTAGGCAGAGCGGTTACAGAAGAGAAACCAGATAGAAGAAGTAATGACTGGTCAGAGTTAGGCCGAGGCTCCTGAGGAAGACAGAAGACAGAAGAAAGAAGGAAGAAAGAAGAGAGAAGAAAGAAGCTCTAATCTTTCTCTAAGCTAAGCTCTACTCTAAGCTAAGAAGACAAGAAGAAAAGCTCTCTTTCTCAAAGCTCTAAGAAAGTAGAAGTAAAAGTAGTAAAAGCTTTACTCTGCCTCCGAGAGATTTCCTCCTGGGTTACGGTACCAGGAAGCTTACACAAGGTAAAAGTCTATTGATGGATGAGTAGATAAGGAAAATGTTGTGTATACTATAATGAAATATTATTCAACCTTTAAAAAAGAAGGCTATCCTCACTAGCACAGATGAACTTTGAGAACATTTTGTTAAATTAAAAGGTTGATCACGAAAATAAAAATGATTCCATTTGTGAATTATCTAAAGTAATCAAGCTTACAGAAACAGAAGATAGAATGGTGATTGCCAGGTTGGGGCAGGAAAAATGGAGATTTTGTTTAGAGTACAGTATTTAAGTTATACAAAATGAAAGCATTGTATAGATCTGTTGCAAAACATGCACATCATTAGCAAATCTGTGCTATACACTTAAAAAAAATATTAGAAAGGTAAATTTATCTTGTTTTTTATTTACCAAAATAAAAAAAATTAGCTCTGACTCTAATATTTGGAAAAACAATATAACACGCTTCATATTTTGGCTGTTACTTAGACTGCATTCAATTTAAAATTCTGAAATGCCAGTATATGTTTTTCTGGATGGGTTGGGGGGTAGAATCAATGTCAACATGTCATTTTCTTCTTAAATTTCAGTTTGGTAATATACCAAGTTTTAATAGGTTAGAAAGTTGTACCTTATAACTTCTATTTTTAATATTCTTTCAGTGCTCACTGTCAGTGTTGGGTATATTTCACACTTAGTTCTTTCAAATTTTAAATAGTCTATAATCCCTGGGAACATAATGAGAACCACTCCTGGTATATCCCCTACTGTTCCTGGCCTGATTTAAGGTTGAAAGAAGTTATTCCAATCCCCCGCCATCACTATAGGAAGATATTAATTGGATGCACTCTCACCCCTCACCAATTCTTCAGGGGAAATTAGATAATTATTTTGGGAAAGAAAAGCATATAAATTTTTTTTTTTTTAGGTCACATTAACTGAATGTTTTTCCAGTGCTTTTGATGGAACTTCCAAATCTGCTACCACAGGGAAGTAGCTAAATCAGAAATAGTAAAATGCCAATAGGAATTCAAACAGGAGTCTTGCCCTCTCAAATCCATGTTCAGAACGCCTTCCTTGCTACTGCTTCTTGCCTCCTTTCTCTGACCCCCCACCTCCAGTGCGTCTGGTAGTCTATTTTTCCAGCTAGGTTCTTCCAACACACTTCATTTGCCTGCAGCAGAAGATGATTTATCCTATTTCTTCTAAACCAGGAGTCCTCTTTTTCTCTGCCTTTAAGGGTGATATTTCTATTGCTGTGTTTCAAGTTACAGTGGAATACTAACCTGAACAAGTCTCTTAACATCAATTTTAAAATACTTTTATTTTCAAAGCAATTTTAGATTTATAGATGTGTTAGAAAATGGTGTGAAATTCTTGTATACCCTTTACCCAGCTTGCCCTAAACTTAAGATCTTATAAAACCATAACATTTGTCAAAACTTTCTATTTTATTTATTAAAACTAAGAAACTAATGATTTGCAAAGCTATTAAATTATAGGCTTAATTCATAGTTCACCAGTTTCCCCAATAATCTTAGTATGGTGTTTTCATCTTATATTGCGGTAGTATTACCTACCTTGTAAGGCGTTTGTGAGAGGTAGAAAGAATATAGGCAAAATCTCTGAGAGACAGTAGGGCCTCAATATTATTTGTTATCTATTGTTATTGTGTTTTACACATTAAAATTGTTGTTATAAAAATGGAGTAGATACCCATATAACAAGGCTTCAGAACCTCTTTGGTGATTTTAGATGCAGGTAAGAGTTTCGCTGTTCAGCCTGAGGTGAAGATGTGGTAGACTAGGAAAGAGCACCCCTATGTGGCAGCCAGAGATACAGCTCAAGGCTCACCCTCCACGGACTCGCAGCCCCAGCGATCAGTCTCACAGGGCAGCAGGCACTCTGAGGCACTCATCTCCAACAAAGCAAGCAGACATCAAACAGACAACAGACGGAAGGCTTTGACCATACCAGCATGCACTAATTCATTGAGTTACTTGTGATTTTTCTGGAAAAGAAAAAAGAAACTACAGAGAGCAGCTACATTTCTGTTGGAAGAGAAGGGCCAGGAAAAATCCAGATCATGGAAAGCTTAACCAGTCCGCTCTTTTCACAAAGCCCTAGGGTAATGGTGCAATCAGAACAACGGGTGGTGGGCAGGGGTGGGGGGTGCGGGGGGGCGCGGTGCAAGAGGGTTGTTTGCAGAACACAAGCAGGCTACTTTCACAGACGGGCTATGGCAATAATCAAGCACATGTGTAATAAGAATACATAGTAT
Source organism: Tamias sibiricus (assembly GCA_025594165.1). NCBI lineage: Eukaryota > Metazoa > Chordata > Mammalia > Rodentia > Sciuridae > Tamias > Tamias sibiricus. The sequence goes on from CM046660.1 coordinate 85,582,461, forward strand.
TTGGCCATTGGATCATCTGAAGAAACTCAGTTCTGATGTAAACTTTGCACCCCATCTGCTGCAGTAGGTCACATTAAGAATAATTATGTCATAAAACCCAGACATATTATTCCTAGATACTTATGGTAGATAGAGTTAGATGAGATGGAGAAATAGAAATAAAAGGGAACAAATGAGTCAAATAAGGGGACCTTACAGAGGGACTGATATTAGTGGGCCATGGACTGAGAACTCAGATGAGAGAGAAAGAAGAGAGAAGGAATTTGAAAGCAATGTAAAATATGATCCATACCTTGTCATACAATGAAAGTAATGACTTTCTAGGTAAACAAACTATATAAAGTCCACACTATCTAACACATTTAGATATGTCCATTTCCTGGGATTCAATAGTTTTTTCCTTAGCCTACTAACTTCTAGGGCTTTTCCAAGTACAGACTGAGAGCAGTGATTAGCTTGTCTTTAGTAATATTATAAAGCCGTATCTGCCTGTTTCCATAGTAACGCTCCAAATAGATTAATTTTTAAAAATATGACATAGTGAGGTTCTGATACTTTTTGGCAGCACTTAATGGAAAAGCTCAGAGAGTAGGTTTCCATTATTACACAGGAAAGAAAAGAATAAAGGCAAAATTAATATGTAATCCATATAAGACACATGACCATTTTGTATCACCCAGCCAAAGATTTAGAGAGTTAGAGAGGAAAATATAAACATAATACATGTTTTAAATTAATTATAAATTCAGAGCATAGTCCAGGACTTTCTGGTTTAAGTAACTGATGGTAGTTTTAGAATCATTTTCTTTAAAGATTAACCAGTAACCTTCAGGTAACAATGGAGATTTCCTGTTTCTGTATTTTTGCCTTTATCAGAATGTGACATAAATGTAATCATCTTACAGATAATTTTTTTAGTCTGATTTCTTTTATTCATAATAATGCATTTATGGTGTGTTGATTCATTCACTCAGAGGACATTTGTATCCAGTTATTGATGTTTGCAAATGATGATCCTATAAATATTCATATACAATTTTTGTGTGAATATGCTTTCAGGCCTCTAAGATAAACACTTAGAAGTGGAAATGTTATATAGAAAATACACATATATATGTATATATCATAAACTCTTAAGATGTCTTTTGATGAAAATATGTGTATGACTATGAATTTAGGCTGTTTAGGGTTAGTATTTTTGTGTCTTGCTCATTAAATTTTTTTCTTTCCATTGAGGAAAGAGGAATATCATGGAGACCTTTTACTTTATTCTTATACTAAACTTTAAGTAGATATCATTGATATTTTCTCCTTTATAATTATTTAAAACTGTTACAATTTTGCCCTCAAGTCATCTTGAAATCATCTGGAATTGAGAGCACAAAATCTTTAAGGTAGTCATTTTTACATGTTCTGGTAATATACTGGGCTAATATTTTAGTTTATTTGGGGGAGCATTTACCCCTATAATAATAATGTTTCTGTCTAATGCTAAAAAAGATTTCCAGGGAAGACTGTAAAAACAAATATGAGTGACTCTCACAATATTATCATCATGAAGTTAAATTGAAAGTAGAAATTCTTACATATGGCTTGTATATTTCTTTGCTTTCACTATGAATATAATGGTAAAAAGTATAGAAATTTACCTTTCAAAATAGGCAGGAAAATCATGACATCTATTTGTGTGTCTTTCCAGGAAGAACTGACATTAATAAAACTTTGAACCTACACACACTGCCATGTCTGTAACTTAAGAGTATCTTATTAAAGTCTGAAGGCTGGTGGGTGGATTTTTGACCAATGTGCAGAGCCCAACAAATTTCTCTATTTTTCTCCCTACCTAGACTTAAGGGTATTCTAATATGGATTGGAAAATGGATGACAACTTTATCTGCCTTTCTACATAACTCGAAAGATGCTGAAGGGTAACTGGTTAGGAAAGAAAGACTAGAGCAAAGGTGGGGCAGAGATTTCTATACAAGACATTAAAAATTCTCTGAATAAGGTTTCTTTTGTTCCTCCTCCCCTGTCCTTTTCCCCTTATCTCCTGTCTTCTCTTTGCTGTGCTTGTCCCAAAGACATGTCTGAAATATTGTGATCTCTTGTTCTTCATAATAAAAATTACTTTTCACTTCTTTATTATTTCAAAGCCATTAATATTTCTTTTAAAAGCATTTAAACATGAAATTGAAGCCTATGTGATATCAATTTTATTTGTTCAACTGATGCCCCTATGCCTAAAATTCTGTGTGGGAAGAAGTCACTGTCAAAAGGGTAGAATGATGAATCACCGTGGGAGGGCTGAAAATTGTCTGAATCTATCAAATTGTCACAACCACATTAAGGTTTAATTAAAAGCTAAAAACAATCACTTGATGTTGAATCCCAGAAAATTATTCTAGAGAATTACTCTTTGCAATATTAGTATTTAGTATCTTAACTTCTTTCTAATCCATATTACAATTTGACTTTCAACTTCAAAGGACACTTGCCTTTTTTTTTAAGAATAGAATACTAGAAATATTTGAAATTTCATCTTTAAGGAGTTACTATGTTACCATCACTGGTGGATTTCTCATGATACAAATCACTGATAAAAGTCACTGAATTGATTGTAAAATCATTATCTGACTGAAGATTCCTCAATAGCAGAAACTATATATCATATATGTATATGCATGTCTCTGTCTTTATATACACATATATCCCCTCAACCTGCATTATTGGTAAATAATAAAGGAGTAAAGTTCTACAAGAAAGAATCCAAGAAGTGCAAAAACTCTAAAATTGCAGAGGAGTGTAATATTTAATGATATTTGTCATTTGACTAAAAGAATAGGGTTTTAATAAGGTCCATATTACTTTTATGTGAATTGGGGATATTTAACATAGCATCCAACATATTTTTGAAATGTTCCTTCACTTGGCTTTCAAGATAATATCTTTTCCTTCCTATCTTCCTCCCTCCATCACTCCTCAGTCTCCTTTGCCGGCTTCTTCTCATCTCCCTGCCTCTGTAGCAAGAGAAGCCAAAGAAATACTCCAGGATTTTTTTCTCTACTTTCCTTCACTCTCCTGATGGCAAAAAGCATAGACAGGTTTGGTTGCACATATAATTTTAAGTTTTTGGGGAAAAAAAGAGGAAAATAACTAAAATATTTTTTAAATGATTGAGAAATAAATAGTAACAAACTGTATGCAGGGATTCTCTCTCAATGGTGGGATCATGACTTTAATCTCTTGTTTATACTTTGCTTTATTTTCTCAATTTTCATAGTAGGAACATATGTGAATTGAAAATGTACATATATTAATATGAAATAAGTTATCTTCAGACACACATATATACACATACATAAATCTAACACACAAGTTCTACTTCAGATATTTTTTAAAAATGCCTACATTACATATGTCAAGAAAAAAAGAATGGTATAAAAATAAGTATTTCACATAAAATTCACACTGTGAAAACAAAAATTTTTTTATTGGGCTGGGGATATGGCCCAGTGGCAAAGTGCTTGCACAGCTTTTATGAAGCACTGAATTTGATCTCCAGCACCCCCCACAAAAGGAAAAGAAAAGGGAAAAAATGTTTTATTTTGTTTGTTTTGATTTGATTTGATCTTTATTTTATTTGAAATAGTTTTATTGAAACTTGGATGAAAGACCAAAAAAAGCAGATATAGGGAACCTATAAAAAATAAAATGACTCACAGAACAGAAAGAGATGAGAGAGTTAAAAGGAACATTATTTTCAGGTAAGGAAAAAGTACCGATGAATCACGAAGGCTAATCATCCATTTCTCTTGTTTTGCATGAGATTTGGTAAAACAGGTGACATAGATAATTCCATAAGTGAATCCTAGACACTTTATTTGTATTGAGATAAAGGAGGATGACACATATGGGTATCAACTAGCCAACATCGTGTCATCAATATGATTTCATGAAGGAAATATATTTTAATACAACTGATTATAATCAACTGTAACGACTGAAGCCTCCATTTCAGTGACAGAGTGTATTAACAAAGACATTAATTGGTACATTTGTCACACACTTGGCACTGTTGAACTGGCAAGAAGGATTATCAATGTCTAAAACAAAATCTTCTGTCCTTATGGAATTTAATTTTAGTGGGTAAGAAACAGTAGATACAGTAAATAGGTAATTTAAAATATGTTAGAGGTAGGGGATTGCTATGGGTTCAAAAAAGAAAAAGTAAATTAGAATAATTATAACTGGAAGGTGAATTGGAAGAGCTTCCAATATGAAATAAGAATGATCTGAAGATGATTTCTGAGAAGTGTTGAAGGTAGTGATATTGCTAGTCAAAAAGATTTTGTAGAAGAAAACATCAGGAAAAGGATACAGCTACAGGAAAAGCTTTAACGATTGTTTGGAGAATGACATGAGCAAGCCCGAGCAAGATGGAAGAATAAGGAATCCAAGTCCTCACTTCCAAAAATGTATGATTAAGTCAACTATCTATGGACAAAGATATTGCTGAGAGTATAGTTAGGAGCTGTAGCAAATACTAGAGGGGAGAGACTGGGGATGACTAATACGAGGGGAAACAGAAAACATTCCTCCTGTGTTTCCCCACTCCCCAGGCTGACACAATGTCAATAAAGAATCCCGCTAGCCATAAATTCTCTCCATGGGGGAGAGTGAGTAGTGGGATGACTTCAACAGCCATGATTCCAGAGACCTAGCTATTACCACTGCAGAGGATTCTTATGGACTTTTTTAATATGGTCCTCTGATGCAACCCCTTGGAGCAAGAGATGCCAAGCACCCACTTTCCTATTTGATACTGAACTGCTGGTATTGGCGCCTCAGTGATTTTTGCCACATGTCCGTACATGAGAACAGGCACTTGCTGTGAAGAACGTGCCTGCACATAGATCCTTGTAATTTCTGTGACACCAATAAACATGTTCATGTGTGTGTCTACTGGTCCTGGCTCCTATCACAGCTGTGCACTTGTGACCAAGGAACCAAATGTCTGCAAAAGCTGAGCACCCATGGGAACCCTGTAACCATGTGCACAACACGTGCCACCAGACCCAGGCTTTATCTGTCTTGCTGAAACAACAGTCCCACATTTCACTAGAACTGTCCCTGTGTACTCTTAGACAGGACCTGGAACCAGAACAATCATGCATTTCATTCAACATGCCTATAGAAGAGAGGTTTTCTCTATTTACACCAGACTGTGAAGTTTGGAAGAGGTAACTCCCTCAAATGTGAGGAAAACAGAAGGCTACAAGGGATCTGAAAAATCATGGAAATATGGCAGTGCCAAAGCAATACAGTAACCAAATCCAGATAAATGAGGATTTAAGAACTGCTGAAAAAATTCAAGATAGCTATTTTAAAGAAGCATAGTGAGCTACAAGAGAACACAGGTAAGTTAATGAAATCAGAAAAACAATACATGAAGAAGTTCAACAAAGAGACAGAGATACAAATTCATCTTGGCTTATGGTGGGTCATCCCCCAAAATTGATCAAGAGCTGATACCATTTGCATTTAATATGTCTTAATGCTGATCATCATAGCTTAGCCTGTCCTAGCTTAGCCTGTCAGAACACTCATACCATAGACTTACAGTTAAATAAAATTACCCAATATAAAGCCTACTTTATAAAAAAGGGCTGAATATCTAATGTAGTTTGTTAAACACTAGTACAGACATTTTAAATAATGTCATTTTAATGCAATGGAGTACATTATAGAAAATTAGTTGATTACTTTCACATTTACATGGGTAAACAGAAGCTGTGGCTTATTGCCACCATCTGGAATCACTAGAGAGTATCATACCACATATCATTTGTCTGGGAAAAGATTAAACTCAAAGTACAATTTTTACTGAATATACAACACTTCTACAATCATAAAGCTATGAATTTTAAGTTGAACCATTGTAAGTCAGGTAAATTTTGTAATAAAAATTAAACAAATTTTGGAACTGAATAATGCAATGAGTGAAATGAAAAATACATTAGGGAACTTCAGTGGCACAGGTGTTTTTACTTTTTATTTCTATTTTTGTGTGTGTGTGTGTGTGTTGCTGTGGCTCACACATGCTTAGTAACATACTACCACTGGGCTACACCCCCAACCCTCAAGAGTACATTCAATCAAGTTGAGAAAGAATAAAAAAACTGAAAGATCATTTGAAATTACCCATAGTGATAAGAAGAAGAAAACAGAATAAACAAAGGTAAATAAATTCTACAGAATATATGGGATACTGAAAAATGAACCCATAAACACAATATAGATTTTGTAGAAGGAGAAGATAAAGACTAGGGTCAGAAAAATATTTAAAGAAGTAATGGCAGAAAACTTTTCAAACCATGGGTGAGAAATCCACATCAGATCATTAAATTAAAAACTACCCAATTGGAATCAACCCAAAGACAACTATACCAAGATACATTATAATCAAATTATCAAAAGTGTTATTGATTGACAAAAATTAATTGCATATATTTAAAAGATGCAATGTAATGTTTTGAAATATGTACTACAATATATATCCCACCATTATGTTCCTACCAACTTGGTTGTCTATCATTGTTTTCTGGTGAAGTATTTGAAATTTACTTTCTTAGTTATTTTGACATATACAGTACATTATTATTGACTGTAGTAACCCTTATGGACAATAAATATCGAAGCTTATTTATCTTGTTGATCTGAAACTTTGTACCCATTATTAATAACTCCCCATTTTGTCCCTCTCCATCCCTCCAGCTTCTGGTAAACATCATTCAATTTTCTACTTACATGCACTCCTTAAGATTGCACATATAAACGAGATCATGCAATGTTTGTCTTTCTTTGCCTGGCTCATTTCACTTAGCCTAATATACTTCAAATTCATCTAGAGTTGCAAATAAAAAGATTTCCCCATTTACAAAAGCCAATAGTATTCCACCTGTGCATCCCCTCCTCTCTCTCTCTCTCTCTCTCTCTCTCTCTCTCTCTCTCTATCTATATATCTATATGTATATATATATATATCACATCTTATTTATCCATTAATCTGTTGATGGATGGACACTTTGGCTGATTCCATACATTTTCTGTTGTGAATAATGAATAATGCTGCATTAAACATGAAAATGGAGATATCCTGTAAAAGTAATCTATGCTAAGCCCAAGGCCAACATCATTCTAAATGGAGAAAACTTGGAAGCATTTCCTCTAAGAATTGGAACAAGACAGGGATGCCCTCTCTAACCACTCTTATTCAACATGGTCCTTAAAATTCTAGCTAGAGCAATTAGACAGATGAAGGAAAGAAACTAAAGGGATATGAGTAGGAAGAGAAGAACTCAAACTATCACTAATTGCCCATGATATGATTCTATACTTAGAGGATCCAGAAAACTCTACCAGAAAACTTCTAGAATTAATAAATGAATTCAGTGAAGTAGCAGGGTATAAAATCAATACCCACAAATCAAATGCATTTCTATACATCAGTGATGAACCCTCTGAAATAGAAATTAGAAAAACTACCCCATTCACAATAGCCTTAAAAAATGCTTGGAAATCAATCGAACAAAAGAGGTGAAAGACCTCTATAATGAAAACTACAGAACACTAAAGAAGATCTTTAGAAGATGGAAAGATCTCTCATGCTCTTGGATAGGAAGAATTAATATTGTCAAAATGGCCATAATACCCAAATCATTATACAGATTTAATGCAATTCTAATTAAAATTCCAACAACATTCCTCATAGAAATAGAAAAGGCTGTCATGAAATTATTTGGAAAAAAAGAGACCCAGAATAGCTAAAGTAATCCTCAGCAAGAAGAGTGAAGTAGGAGGCATCACAATACCAGACCTTAAACTATACTATAGAGCTATAGTAACAAAACCAGAATAGTAATGGCACCAAAATAGACCAATGGTACAGAATAGAAGACACAGAGACAAACTCACATAAATACAGTTATCTCATACTAGACAAAGACACTAAAAATATACATTGATGAAAAGATAGCCTCATCAACAGATGATGCTGGGAAAACTGGAAATCCATATGCAGCAAAATGAAATTAAGTCACTCTCTCATAATGCATAAAATTCAACTCAAAGTGGATCAAGGACCTAGGAATTAGACCAGAGACCCTGTGCTTAATAGAAAAAAAGTAGGCCCAAATCTTTATCATGTTGGATTAGGTCCTGACTTCCTTAACCAGACTCCTAAAGCACAAGAAATAAAATCAAGAATTAATAAATGGGATTGATTCAAACTGAAAAGCTTCTTTTCAGCCAAGGAAACAATCAATAATGTGAAGAGAGGGCCCACAGAGTGGGAGAAGATGTTTACTACACACATATCAGATACAGCACTAATTTCTTGGATATATAAAGAACTCAAAAAACTTAACACCAAAAAATAAATAACACAATCAATACATGGACTAAGGAACTGAAGAGACACTTCTCAGAAGAAGATATACAATCAATCAACAAATATATGAAAAAAATGTTCAGCTTCTCTAGTAATTAGAGAAATAAAAATCAAAACTATACTAAGATTTCATTTCACTCCAGTGAGAATGGCAATTATCAAGAATACAAGCAATAATAATAAGTGCTGAGAGGATGTGGGGAAAAAGCTACACTCATACATTGCTGGTGGGACTGCAAATTGATGCAACCAATCTGGAAAGCAGTGTGGAGATTCCTTAGAAAATTTGGAATGGAGGTAGGAAAGATGGTGGAATAAGATGGATATCATTATCCTAAGTACGTGTATGAAAACACAAATGGTGTGACTACTTTGTGTACAACCAGAGACATGAAAAAGTGTGCTCTATATGTATAATATGAATTGTAATGCATTCTGCTGTCATATATAACAAAATAGAAGAAAAAAAAACTTGGAATGGAACCACCATTTGACCCAACTATCCCACTTCTCAGTCTATACCCAAAGGACTTAAAATCAGCATACTATAGTGACGCAGCCACATCAATGCTTATAGCAGCTCAATTCACAATAGTTAAACTGTGGAAGCAACCTAGATGCCCATCAATAGATGAATGGATAAAGAAACTGTGGTATATATGCACAACAGAATATTACTCAGCATTAAAAGGGAATAAAATTATGGCATTTGCAGGTAAATGAATGGAGTTGGAGAATATCATGTTAAGCAAAGTAAGCCAATCTAACACCAAAAGCTGAATGTTCTCTCTAATAAGTGGATGCTGATCCACAGTGGAGAGTGGGAGCATGGGAAGAACGGAGGAACTTCGATTGGTCAAAGGGGAGGAGGAGATGGGGGCAGGAAAGATGGTAAAATGAGATGGTTATCATTCCCTTAGGTACGTGTATAACTGCACATACGGTTGTACACTCTACATTGTGTACAACCAGAGAAATGAAAAGTTGTGCTCCATTTGTGTACAATGAATAGAAATGCATTCTGCTTTTATGTATAACTAATTAGAATAAGTTTAATAAAAGAAAAAATAAAGAAAATACAGATATCCCTTCAGCATATTGATTTCAGTTCCTTTGGATACATACTCAGAAGTGGGACAGCACAATCATTTGGAAGTTGAATTTTTAGATTTTTTGAGGCATTTTGTACTGTTTTCCATAATATATCTGTATTAATTTACATTCTACCAATGATGTGTAAGTGTTCCCTTTTCTTCAAGTCCTCACCAACACATTTTATCTTTCATCTTTTTGATAAAACCCATTCTAACAGGTGTAAGATGATATCTCATTATGGTTTTAATTTGCATTTCCCTAGTAATTAGTGATGTTGAACCTTTTTTCATTTACCTGTTGGCTACCTGTATGTCTTCTTTTGAGAAATGACTGTTTAAGTCTTTTATCCATTTTTTAAATCAGGTTGTTTTCTTGTTATTGAGCTGTTCTAGGACCTTATGTAGTTCTGATATTGGCTTATTATCAGATTATAAACATTTCTCCCACACTGTGGTTGTCTCTTCACAAAGAGAGCATTTTGAAAGTAGCAAGACAGAAGCAATTCATCATATACAAGGGAGTCTCCATGAGAGTACCAACAGATATCTCAGCAAAAACTTTGCAGTCCCAGGGAGAGTAGGATTGAAATCACCCTTTAAAATGAAAAAGAAAAAATTCTCTCCCAAACAAAAACAAAAACTGAGGGTGTATGACAGCACTAGAGATACCTTATTAGAAATACTGTAGGAAATTCTTCAAATTGAAATTTAAAAATGCTAAATAGCTGTATGAAAACATATAAATGCACAAATTAATGGACAAACATAAATGTACAACTAAATACAGAATACTGTAATACTATAATAGTGTTATAAATAACTTTTAACACAAATGTAAAAGTTAAATGACAAAATATTGAGGAAAAACTATGAAGTTTTTAAAGGTGTACACAATAATTTAAATAGTAAGCATATGGGTAGGGGGAGTAAATTTATCATATGTGATTGAAGTCAAGTTGTTATCAACTTAAAATAGACCAAAAAAGCCACAAGAAACTTTATGCAAGCATTGTGGTAACCACAAAGGAAATGCCTATAAGTGTTCCTTAACTAAAAGGAAAAGAATCTAAGCAAATTATTAGAAAAAAATAAAATATAAAGTAAGACAGCAAGAGACAAAGAGAAAAACTAAACATCACTAAAAAAGACAGAATACTATCAACAAAATAGAAGAGTAAATCATCATCTTTTAACTTTAATTTTAAATGCAAAAGAATAGAACTCCCCTATTAATTACTGTCTGTAAGAGACTTACTTTAGATTTAAGGACACATAGAAGATAATGTAAACATGTGGAAAAAGATATTCCATACAAATGGTAATCAAAAGAAATCAGAGGTGGCTATTTTTATATAAAAATTAGACTTTAGGCCAAATACTGCCAATATGTTCACAAGAGACAAAGAAAGACATTATGTAATGATAAAAAGAACAACTCAGCAAGAAAATAAAACCATTCAAATTTATTTGCATGTTACATCAGAGCAGCTAAACACACAAACACACATATCCATATATGCATATATGTGTACATATTTATGTATATGCATGTGTTGTATATATGTATATATGTATATATGTATATATGTATGTGTGTGTGTACACTCACACATGCACACACATGAAACTACAACAGACCCTGAATAGCCCAAGTAATCTTGATAAAGAAGGAAGTTGACAGCATCACACTTTCTGATTTCAAATTATATTACAAAGTTATAATAATCAAAACAGTATAGTATTGGCATAAAAACAGACACATGTAACAATGGAAAAGAATAGAGAACCTAGAATTCAACCCCAGCATGTACAGTAAACTAATTTTTAACAAAGTAACTGTCTTTGTCTTCATCCGGCATGCTATAACAAAATACCATATACTTGATGTTATATAAACAACAGAAATTTATTTCTCACAGATCTGGTGTCTGAAAGTCCAAGTTCAGGATGTTTGGATTCCAGGAAGGACTCTCTTCCTAGTTTCACACTGCTGGATTTGTTGTATATTCACATGGTCAAGAGCAAGAAGCAAGCTCTCTCAGGAATTCTTTAAGGATATTAATCTAATTCGTAAAGGTCCAGTTTTTGACATCATCTAAACTTAATTTCTGTCCAGAGGCTCCACTTCCTAAAGCCTTCACATTGAAGGGGATTGGTATTTAACATATGTACTTTGGAGTTCATAAATATTCTGTGCAATTTAATATATTGCATAAATATTCTGGTCAATTTAATATATTGACCATATATTAAATATTTGCATACAGAGTTTGGAAAAATATGCAGTCTGAAGACGGAAATTTAGGAGTAAAAGTATGTTAGATAAAGTTACAGTAGTTAAAAATAGGTTATTTAAAAATATATAAGTCCTTAAATGAGCTTCTGTATAGTACTCTATTTGCTTAAAAGATATTGGTATTGGTAAATACTTGTGGTCAATATCATGCTGTCCCTATGGAGGCTGGAGCAATACAACTTCAGAGTCCTCTACTGCCAACCTGTAGAGGGCTGAATAGACTGCTGAATAGATTGACATAGCAATTTAAGATTGGGTGAAGAACAAAAGCGTGGAGCAAAATTTTTGGTGATTCAGATGTGCAGGACATTCTAAGCTTGAGTGTCTTGTCCTTCACAGCCATTAATTGAGGAACTGAATGGGCAATGAGGGGATAAAGAAAAGACAGACACACATAGAGAAAAAGCTGGGGCCAGGTAGTTCAGCCAAGCTCTGGTGAGGCTTGACTGACACCAAAACTAGCTCAACATGATTATTATATAGGTTTTATCATCAGAAGTTTATTTATAAGAAAGTTTTAGCAAATTAGGCAGTCTGAAGGATGTAACAAAACTTTCAAGACATGGAGGTCATCTTGTTATGCCCAGAATTCTCCTCCAGAAGTTGGTGTCTGAATCCAAGGTTCTGACTGTTAGAGCTGGGCATCTTTGCACATAGCCACCCATGGCTGGTGTTACCATAGCAACTGGGGCATCTTGCCCTGCACTTTTGCATAGGCAGCTCCCAGTGCAAAGGCATCCATAAAGGAATAAGACCAGTGTTTGAGTCACTACTCTCCACAACTGAGGATGGTGAGGAAATACCAGGATAAACTCTCTGGAACTTCAGAGCAAAAACTTAAGTGTAGACCACTTTTGGAGGTATTTGATATACGTGATGCTATGAGAGTAATTATGACAATGATAAAACTCAAACTTTGTTAACTACAGAATACATTGCCTGATGAACAGCCTCACAAAAGATGAGGGATATAAATTTCTAGGCCTAAATTATATTTACATCCCTCTTGATTACTCACTCACAAAAATGTCTAGCATTCAATTAAAAATTATGGGATACATGAGAAAACAGGGTCAGAGCTAAAGCAATTAAAAAAACAGATCCAAAAAAGAGCCCCATGTTGGCAAGCAAGAACATTAAAATAATTACGAAAATAAAGGAAATTTTACCAAAGAGAAAACTACAAGATTGAGATAGAAATGCTAGGAAATAAACAAATATGATATGAAGGGTGAAAAAAAATCCTTCAATTAGGCTTATCAGTGAAGGAAATGGACACAACAGATGAAAGAACATGAAGACAGGTTGAAGAAATACTAACCAAAGAGAAAAATAATTGCATTAAACAAACCAGTAAGTAAATTGATCATTCTGGTTTTTGTGGGGAAAACTCACCTGGGTAACATTTATCAGATAATTTTACATATGGGTCCTGAAACAAACTAAAATCCTGTACATTAATAAATACATATCAAATTCAAGAACCAAACAACATTTGCTAATTATAAGTATTATATTCTTGTTTCCTCAGAACAGATCTTTTTTTTTTTTTTTTTTTTTGGTCTTCACAAATAGTTCCTTTTATTAAGTATAGTGTTTTAAAGATTTATCTGTATTATAGCATGTGTGTATACTTTTCCTCTTCATTGTTGAATAATAATCCATGAAATAGATTTTGTTCAACCATTCTTCAGTTGCTAAATTGACATTTGTGTTTGTTGCACTTTTTTCTTTTTCTTTTTTTTATTTATAATAGTAGTATGTATTACAATTCATAATGCACATGTATAGCATCTTTTTACATACAACTGTTTGTATACAAAGTATATAAGTACCATTCAGATCTTCAATCATGCATTTAGGATAATGATATCCATTTCATTCAACCACCATTTTTTTTCTTTTTTCCCCCCTCTCTCCCCCTTTGCTCCCTTCCTTCCCCTCCCTTTCCTTTGACCATTCTAGTGTTCCTCTAATCCTCCTATGTACCCCTATCCAACAACACTGTGAACTAACCTCCTTATATCAGAGAAAACATTTGGTATTTGGATTTTTGAGATTGACTAATTTCACTTAGCATTATATTCTCCAACTTCATCCATGTACCTGCAAATGCCATTATTTTATTCTCTTTTATTGCTGAGTAAAATTCCATTTTGTATATATACCACATTTTCTTTATCCACTCATCTACTGAGGGACATCTAGGTTGGTTCCACAACCTACCTATTGTGAATTGTGCTGCTATAAACATTGAAGTGGCTGTGTCACTGTAATACGCTGTTTTTAAGTCCTTTGGGAATAGACCCAGGAGTGGGATAGCTGGGTCACAGGGTGGTTCCATTCCAGTTTTCCAAGAAATCTCCATACTGCTTTCCATAGCAGTTGCACCATTTTGTAGTCCCACCAGCAATGTATGAGTGTGCCTTTTTTCCCACATCCTCTCCAACATTTATTGTTGCTTGTGTTCTTGATAGCTGCCATTCTGACTGAAGTGAAATGAAATCTTAGAGTAGTTTTGATTTGCATTTCTCTAATTGCCAGTGATGTTGAGCATTTTTTCATGTATTTGTTGATTAATTGTGTATCTTCTTCTGAGAAGTGTCTTTTCAATTCCTTAGCCCATTTATTGATTGGGTTATTTGGGTTTTTTTTGGTGTTAAGTTTTTGAGTTCTTTATATATTCTAGAAATTAGTGCTCTATCTGATGTGCACGTATTAAATATTTGTTCCCAATTAGTTGGCTCTCTATTCACCTCACTGATTGTTTCTTTTGCTGAAAAGAAGCTTTTTAGTTTAAATCTATCCCATTCATTAATTCTTGGTAATAGTTCTTGTGCTACAGGATTCTTATTAAGGAACTTGGGGCCTAATCTGACATGTTGGAAATTGGAGCTTACTTTTTCTTCTATTAGGTGTATTTTCTCTGGTCTAATTCCTAGGTCCTTGATCCTCTTTGAATTGAGTTTTGTGCATGGTGAGAGATAAGGGTTTAATTTCATTTTGTTGCATATGGATTTCCAGTTTTCCCAGCACCATTTGTTGAAGAGGCTATCCTTTCTCCACTGTACATTTTTGGCAACTTTGTCTAATATAAGATAGCTGAAATTATATGTATTAGTCTCTGTGTCCTCAATTCTGTACCATTGGTCCACCAGTCTGTTTTGGTGCCAATACCATGATATTTGTGTTACTATTGCTGTATAGTATAATTTAAAGTCTGGTATGGTGATGCCCCCTGCTTCACTTTTCTTGCTCAGGATTGCTTTGGCTATTCTGGGTCTCTTATTTTTCCAGATAAATTTCGTGACTGCTTTTTCTATTTTTTTGAAGAATGACATTGGGATTTTGATTGGAATTGCATTAAATCTGTATAATGCTTTTGGTAGTATGGACATTTTGACAATATTGATTCTACCTATCCAAGAGCAAGGTAGGTCTTCAGAACATATCTTTAATCATTAATGTCCAAGAGAAAGCAGAAAGAGAGGGTTGGGGGGAAAGGGAGAGAGAGAGAGAGAGAGAGAGGGAGAGAGAGGAAGAAAGTGAGTATTAAAGATGTATTTAGTATTTTACACAAATGCTAAGAAACATTCTTTTCCTGTCATTCATATATAAATATATATATTCCCCCCTCCCACCCTGGTACTGGGGAGTGAACTCAGGGGTGCTTAATCACTGAGCAACATCCTCAGCCCTTTTTTAAAATGTTGAGACAGGGTCATGCCTCATTACATTGCTGAGACTGGCTTTGAACTTTGATCTTCCTGCCTCAACCTGCTGAGTTGCTGGGACTACAGGCATGCATCACCTCACTCGACTCTTTCATATATTTTAAATTAAAATTTAGTTTTATTAAATTTAGGAATCAAGATGAGATTGATGAGACATAATAACATAGATTGTTTTGGTTGATGTGCTTGTAAAAATAATAGCACAAAAGTATGTTGTTCTATGTCTGGATGCAATGTTTCTGGATGCATAAGATTATTCTAAAGAAAACAGATACTTAGTTAATTTTACTATCCCAACACAACATATTGTTCTTCATTTTCATATACCAGAGAGAAAGTCAGTGTGATACCCAGGCTATGTTCCTGGGGAAGAAACATATCTTGGGTAACTTTTCAAGTTGGATAAATTCTAAGGTTTATTAATTTATTTTTAAAATATTAGCATTGCCCAAAGATAAATAGTGCCTCAAGTTTTTAACTTTTCCTTTGTCTCTAAGTTGATAAAAATCAATCAAGCAGAATTCTTTTTATTGATCTAGAGATATCTGTAGGCAGCTACATCATAAAAATCATGAACATGGATATGAAAAGAGTACGCATGCTTGACATGTCAAATACTGCATATTAAAAGTTTCTGAGGTGGCTTAGATTCTAAATTTTCTCATACTGAATAATCACTTGCTTTAGTATTAATGAGAAATTTTTAAGTCTATATTTTCTTGAATATTCAATGTGAGTTTAAATTGATCTAAACTTAAAATATAGAACCAAAATTGAGAAAAGAGTTTTCACTCATATCCAAATGCAATTTTATGCAGTCTAGACTTTCTAAGTTATACATGACAGTCAAGTTCATATATTCATTTGCTTCACTGTAAGGATGAAGTAATTTCTTCACTTTAGTAATAGCTGACTTCTAGCTTTGACCTTCAGTTTTGTTAAAATCTGACCCTGCCTTTCTCTGTGCCTCCAGATGATTCAATTTTTTTTTTGTAAAAATTATTTAATGTATTTCTTTTGCCACTGATTTGGCCCCAGTACTACTGTCTTAGTCAGTGTTTTTTGCCAACATGACCAGATGGCCTAAAAAGAAAATTAGAGGAGGGAAAGTTCATTGGGGGGTTCATGGTTTCAGAGGTCTTAGTTTATAGAGAGCCAACTCCATTCCTTGGGGCTGGAGATAAAGCTGGACATCATATCATGGTAGAAGAATGTGAAAGAGGAAAGCAGCTTAGGACATCACATAAGGAAGGGCGGAGGGAGAGAGACATAGATCTGCTCAACAAAGACAAAATATAACACCCAAAGGCATGCCCCAAACCACCCACCTCCTCTAGTCACACCCTACTTACCTTCATTTACCACTCAGTTAATCCCTATCAGGATTAATTTACTGATTATAAATCTCTCATAACCCAATCATTTCTACTGTGAACTATCTTGCATTGTCTCATTCATGAGATTTTGGGGAACACCTAATCTAAGCCATAACAACCACATTTTCCCCCAAGAAATAAGCCTCTGTTTCTCTGAAGACCTCATGCTGGTTATCACCAAGTTCTTTTTCATGAAGTCATGAAGTTAACCGTTAAGATCCCAGCTCTGCCACTTACTATGTAATTTGAAGCAAATTTCTCTTTCTCAACCTTCCTATTTACGACAATAATACTGTCATAGATAACTGTTTTTCTGAACAACAACAACAACAAAAATCCCCAAAAGGTATTATAATACTAATTAATTAATAGTAAGAAAACAGATGACATTCCACAAAACTGAACACAAATATCAGATGCTATGTAAAAGAAGCTAAAGAAATCAAACATTTTACATAATGCCCTTGAAGCAGAGTTTCAGTAGGTGAAATTTCTATAAAAAAATTAATTATTGAAAAACAGGTACTCACTTCTTTGAAGAGTTAATTATCGATTAACATGCACAAAAACATCCACCCACACACAGAAAGAATATGAGTTTGAAAGCCAAGAGAAGAATTTTTAAAAAGTTGCGAATGATTAATTTGAAAAGCCTTGTAAGGAATA
Organism: Tamias sibiricus; assembly: GCA_025594165.1. Taxonomy (NCBI): domain Eukaryota; kingdom Metazoa; phylum Chordata; class Mammalia; order Rodentia; family Sciuridae; genus Tamias; species Tamias sibiricus. The sequence continues at coordinate 85,600,076 of CM046660.1, forward strand.
TGAGTTGAAAACCAGGTTTTGAAGGATCAAAACAGAAGCAAGATTTAGCTTTTTAAAGGTTGAAGTATATTTTAGATGAAATAATAGAAATAGTTCAAAACATTGTCAAGGTATATTCAGGTGAGTTTTAAATGTGCATAGCAATTTTTAAATAAAGAAGCAATTTGTCACTCTATGACTCCTCATAAGAAAATTTTAAAATTTATTGTTATTGATATTTATTGTTTGAAAATTTATTGATATTTCCAAAAGTAAAGTGAAATTGTCAATTTTTAAAAAGGACAAACACTATAAAAACAAGAAGACAAGAATTCATTTTAAAAGGGAATGTTAAAAATGAGAGAATGTGACCACATTTTCTTTTGCAAAACTCTTTGTCTAAAAATTGCCACTGCAAGTTTTGTTACATGCCATTAACGTGTTTTATTTCTTCTTCAGCTCAAATCTTGGTCCCTCCTCTTTTTTCTGCTTGCTATTAAAAATTAATGTGTAGCCAAATTTTGATGCTTACTACCTGGTAGAGACTGGAAGATAGGAAGAAAATGAATATAGTGTCCTTTTAATTTCAATTGTCAGAGATCAAGATTTATCTGGACATTGTTATCAGACAAATTGTAAAGTATGTACACAGCAAAGACATAGTCAATTGAAGCAACATGTAAACATGCATTTAGCAGTTCAGCATTTCCTTCTGAAATTCAAATGAATGCCCTTTCTACAAATTATCTGTATAACTGCTCTGCTTTCTCCTATCCTGTCAGGGCATCCATATCTAACAACTACAAAGTAATATCTGTACTTCTCTCCAGTTGATTTTAATAAAAACCAAACCATGATCCAAAAATAGAGGTGAATCCTCATTAGTAGAAATGCAATTTGTTTTGTAAAAAGAAATGAGGGAGACAAAGACATAAGTCTGGGAATGCTCACAATTTAAGTGCTGATAGCATAAAAATGGGGGCATTGAAAACTCACTGCACACTAGAAATGACCAGCACCTTGAAGACTACCATTTTTGAGTTTCTACTATGTAGAGGGAATTCTCCTACATTCAAAATAGCCCAGAAGTTTGAAGCATAGCTCAGACATTGATGGGGAGATCAGACAAAATAATGGGAACAAGAATGGGAACAAGAAAATAAGAAGTTAAATGATGAGGAACTTTTTTTTTATTTGCCTTTTTACCCCCTCTTTTCAACCAGAGAACATTCCATTTTCTTAGCAGAATTCATTTGATTTGTGCTATTAAAAAGGACAATACTGGTTGAAATGAAAGTTTAAATGGACCACCAAAAAGACCTCTTCACCCTTCAGCAACACCGTCTGTTTTAAAGCACTCTGTTCTTTGTGGCCTCTTATTCCTCTTCAGTATTTCTTTATCCCAATAATGCACTGAGCATCAAAATATAATTTTAAAATCATCGAGTGTGAGAAATGGTGTGAAAAACTGACTCAAAAACAGTTTGTGTCTTCTCTTAAGAAATTGCTCCTTGATGAAGAACAAGAAGCAGGTCTTTGTAAAGTCACAATTTGAGATGAGAAAGGATAGCATTAACTTTAACTTGAATGAGCTCTGACCTATTTGTACTGTATTTTCCAAAGATTTGTGGCCAAAATCTATACATTCTTATCTTAATAGCACATCCCTATATTTCCTTGACTTTTAATAGAATTTCAGATTCTGGGCTTTAATATTTGAGCTGGCAACTGGAGTATTGGGTTACTAGGAAACAAGTCCTGGGTTAAAAATCAGAATTTAGCACATCAGTTACTGATTGTATAGGACTTTGGATATGCAAAATACATAAACAATTTATGTGTTCTGCATATCCATTTGTTCAGAAAAAAATGATCTTTTTAAAAATCAACCCTACTACTAAAGCATTAAATATAAGAAACTTGTAGAAGAGGTAATTAAAGAAAAATATTAATAGGAGAAGAATTGGTTTTAAAACTATAAGATGATTTTTATCCATAGCATTCATTGTAGGCAATAAATATATCCTAAAATCTTCTTCTGTGTTCTTGTTTAACAGCTTTATCAAGGTATAGCTCACATAGCTTCCAATTCTCCATCCACCTTGCCCTAGGCAACCACAATCTACTTTCTGTCTCTAAAGATATGCCTTTTCTAGTGATTTCATAGTAAGACAATCACACAATATCGTCCTTTATGACTGACTTCTTTTCATATTTTAATGTTTTCAAAGTTTATCTGTGTTGTAGTATGTATCTGCTTCCTTTCTTATTATGGAATAACAGTCTATATTATCAGTATATTACATTTGATTTATCCATTCATCATTTGATATATATTTGGATTGTTTCCACCTTTGACTATTATGAATCATGCTGCTATGAATGAATATTCGTTTGCAAGTTTTTGTGTGGACAAATGATTTGCTTTCTTTTGGGCAAATATCTAGCACTGGAATTGTCTGATAAATGACAAATCTGTGGTTAATTATTTGAGGACCTGCAAGACTGTTTTCCAAAGTTTCTACACCATTTTACATTCATACCAGAAGTGAATGAAAGTTCCAATGTCTTCATATCCTGTCAGCACTTATTACTGTCTTTTTTCCTTTTCATAGGCATTCTGGTGGGTATAGGGTGTTATCTCATTATATTTTGGGTTTGCACTTCCCTAATGGCTAATATTGAACATCTTCCATATCCTTATTGGCATTATTTTCAGAGAAATATCCATTCAGATCTTTATTTAAAAAAAATTTAAATCCAATTATTTGCATTTTTAATTGAGTGGAATAGTTACTCTGTCTCCCACCCCACCCCCATTTCCAAGTCCTATTATTCCTGGCATAGATTTTATCTGACTTGGTTAAAGAGAGCATCCACTTATTCCCAGCAAGCCTTCTCCTGGCTATATATTTTACAGCATAAAATCTCTTTATTTGTGAACAAAAGTTTCCAGGGTAAATTTAAGCTGGGGGTTTCAGTCAAAACAAAAGTCTACTTCCAGAAATAAATAAATCACTTTATATTGTTGAAAAATAAAAGCTATGTTTTTATTATGTTTCCGTTATTTCCAGTAGATGGCAGAGAGCTTGGAGACAGTTAATTCACTGTCCAAAGTGCCTAAAGTCTACTCAACAGAAGTGCTGCCAGTAAATGGGAGTGGGTTTGTTTTAGACATACTATTTCTTTCTCCATACATTTATATATATGATACATATAATATATAATTGCATATTATATATAATATATAATATAATATTATATATAATGTAATTACACTATATATTATATAATATATTTATATATATAATTATATAATATTATATATAATAATTATATAATTATTATATAATTATATAATTATATTATATAATTATATTATATAATATAATATATGTAAGTACATTATATTATATATAACATAATGTAATTACATTATATATTATATAATATAATACATATATAATTATATATATTAATATTAAATATAAATATATATTAATATATAATTATGTATTATATATAATATAATGTACTTACATTATATATAATATAATACATATACAATTATATATTATATAATATATAACATAATTATATATAATCATAATTATGACATAATTATATATTATATAATATATGCATATATATTATATTATATGATATATAATGATTATATATTACATAATATATACTATAATATATATATATTATATATACATGCACCATACCCATTACTTCTGTAACAGACATGATAAATATTTTGGGGAAAAATTCTTGAAAAACATACAAACAGTTCTTTCGGATCTTATTTATGTAGTAAAAAAAAAAAAAGTCACTTTTTGTTCCATTTATGTCATAGAAAATTTCGGGGTCTGAGAATGAAGCCTAAGTCTACCTGTGGGGTGTTAAGTCATAAAGGCATAATTTTTTTTTCATGAAGGCATAATTGTCTAACAAAACTGAATCTTAGGAGTCCAAAGATAAGAAGGTAAAGAGCAGAGGTATATTTAATTTAATGAAGGTGAGATACAGTAGATTCTGTCATTTGCAGTGACCTCACCCCCCTTACCTGCCATAGCCTTTTGTGGTCTCACAGTACAATGCAGTATTCATTCTTCTCCTACCCTGTGGATAAGGCCCAAGAATGGCTTTAGGTTGAACTCAGATAATCACTATGAAAATGTAAATTACCTCCCAGTAGAACTAATTTGAAGAAAAAAAAAAGAACTAATTTTAGTGTTTTTATTTTTAAAATATGTCATATCAATAGACAGATAAAAATTGTGCAAGCACTAACTTTTGTTATTTTTCTAATGTAGATAGAACATGGATTGCGTATGCCCCTGAGGCAGGTGAAAACATACAACAGCGGTGGCATTCAAGGCAATCTCTTACTTCTGAGGCTTGTCCCCTGTTATCTTAGAAAACTCAGTGGGCAACTGGCCAATCTGCTACTCTCCATGCATGAATTGTGCAAGACAAGGACACCAGGACAGGTGCTCCACAGACTGTAAACTTGAAAAGACAAAGAATATGCTTATTTCTTCTTTCATGTTGGGTTTAATTTCCTGGCTAGAGATATATTTGTTTTAATGAATGGGTTTCTAGCCTTTTCAAATATTGCAAATATTTTTGCAAATAATTCTATTCATTAGGATGCTGAGACCTCAAAAATGAAAACTCAATCAGAAATATAATCAAACTAGTATTTTTTAGAGAAAAATCTCATCTAAAATGCTTTCAGCTGCAAGGAAAAGAAAATTCAGTTCAAAATAACAGAAGGAAAAAAGATAAATTGAGTATTTGAAAAGTCAAGAGTTATATGGCTTTCCATTCATATCCAATGAAATCAAAAGAAAGTTCAGTTCTGCAAAAATTTAAATTGCAGATTTGAAGCTCTTCGATATGATAAGTCGAACCTGGTCATGTGCCCAAATCTGAACTCCCTGGGGCCTGGGATTTGGACAAATGTAATTGAATTAAACTCATGAGGGATTTCTCAATCTTTATCTGTATAATTAACAATGCTTTTGGCTATATATAAAAGAAATTCTACCTCTAATTAGTTCAAAGCCTAAGGATATTTAGTATCTCATGTAATAGGAGGTTCACAGTGAGGATAAGCTCCAAGTATGGTTAAAATACAATTTTGGCTTCTCTGCAATTTCTTTCCTTGGCTTTGTTTTTCTCCATGTGTTAGCTTTAGTAAAACGGAATAGACTCTGGAATTTTCAAATGCTCAATTTACCCAATAGATTCCAAGATGATAACAACACAGGTAACCCCAGGATAAAGGCAGAGCTTTCCTACCACAATAAAATAGAGGATTTGATTCAATAACAGGATTTGAGCCACTTAGGCCATATGCCAACCTTTATCTGGTATCAGTCACAGGAGAATGCCACAAGCCATATGGCTTAAAACTGACTTCTTTTGTTGGGTAGACAGGCAGGACTGAAGGAGTTAGGATTTGTCCCCACTTTTGAGCTGGGGATGGACACTGGTTTCCCTGAGTATCATTGAACACAGAAAGCAGGCAATGAACACAAGAGACAGGCTGAACACTTGAGTGTAGTTGGCGTTTAATAAGAAGAAGCAAGGAGTTGGCAGATGTTGTGTAGTTAACCAGCAGTACTCACATGTTTCCACACCATGCTGTCAATAAATTCAGAGAAGAAGAGGAGAGAGTGTCACAGGAAATAAAAATATAAGTTATCCACATAACATGTAGTTTTCCACCTCAAACTATTGACTGATAATGTGCAAGAAAATTTGCTTGGATAAAGTATGGTACTTCATTAATAGCATGCTTGAAGCAAATTTCATTGTCAAAATATTCAACAAAAATACCATTTGCCTGGTTTCAAATTTGAACATGGATCTTGGAGGGGCTGGACTATGATATTCTGTGTTCCACAACAGAAGGAAGTAGTGAATAAAAATAGAAGTTATATAAATTACATTAATTACATGTGCATTGTGGGCCTTGAAGTCAGAAACAATAGTATCATTTGAATTACAATGACTGATTTTACAATCATCATAATCAGTATTGTTATTTAATTCTATGATATCAAAGCCATATTTCACAGTCAGCTATATTTTCCCCTTTGGAACAGTAGGATAAAATATGAGAATAAATAAATGAGCCAGATGAAAGAAGCAGCAGACCTTCATCCACTGGCCTCTTTCCACTACTTCCTACCTTGTTGCTTCTTTGCCTTGATCCTGATGATTCCTGAGAATAGGCAATGGAACATTATCTGTGAGTCCAAACAACATTCAAAGATATTTTTAGAGCATTAATAAATCCTGATGAAATCCTCTCCCCTCAGTGAACACTGATGCCCAGAAAAAGACCATTTCAGTTACTGGATGAGCTATCTTTTTTCCTGGTCCCTAAAGGGAAATTTCCTTTTACTTGGGTATGTGGTTCTTATCACATGCACTAACTGACAATAAATTTTCTGCAACACAGAGAGACAGAATAACCCAGAAGCTTATTTCCCAAATCAAAACCAGTTGCCATTGTTCCAATTTCCATTGTTCAGCTTGCCATGATTTTCACAGAGGAAAATGTGAAACTGTGGAAGTAGATGCTTTATGATACTATGAAGATATTTCCTAGGCTAAAATAATTTACTAATGAACTTAAAATAGGAGGCATTTGGTATAATCCTATTAATATCTAATGAAGAATTATTAGAATTCTGAGAGCCCAGATTTTATAAGGTATTTTTTGAATTTTTTAAAAAAATGTATTTATGGCAACTCAATTGATAAAACCAGTCACAATAGTAGAAGGTTCAGATTAGTATATTTTCTAAATCTGTATGGTCAACTATGAATCCAAAATCCAAATACACTTTCCTTTAAATTATGAAAACAAAGAAAATTGCACTAACTTTTTTTTTTTTCTTTTTGGTACTGGGTATTGAACTCAGGGGCACTTGACCACTGGGCCACATCCCCCGGCCCTTTTTTGTATTTTATTAGAGACAGGGTCTCACTGAGTTGCTAAGTGTCTCGCCATTGCTGAGGCAGGCTTTGAACTCGTGATCCTCCTGCCTCAGCCTCCCAAGTGCTGGGATTACAGGCATGTGCCACCGCGCCAGGCTGAACTAACTTTTATTACATACCAGATACAATGTTAGGTGGTTTCACATTTATCATAATCCTTATTTTACCAATAAGGAAATGTGAAGCTCTGAAGTCTAAGATTTTCAAATGCTTTCAACATAGTAAAGTCTTTTTACCATAAACCACTAGGTTTATAGAGTGGTTTAGTTAGTTTTTTCCTCCCTGTGACAAAAAGACCTGACAAGAACAATTTTAGAGAAGTTTCAGAGGTCTCAGTCCATACATGGCTGGCTCCATTGCTCAGGGTCCAGGGTCCAAGGTGAAACAGAACATCATGGTGGAAGAAGAAAGCAGCTCAGGACATGGCCAACAGGAGGTGGGGCGGGCGGGACTGAGTTTGCTTCATCAGGGACAAAATATACACTCCTAGGCACATCTCCTGCAACCCACCTCCTCCAATCACACCTTAAAGCTTATAGTTAATTTCTTCAAGTGAATAATACGCTGGTTAGGTTAAGGATCTCATAACCCAATCATTTCACCCCTAAACTTTCTTGCTTTGTCTCTCACATGAGCTTTTGGGAGACACCTCACATCTAAACTATAATGTAAAGCAATCAATTTCAGTGAAGAAAGGTAAAGATACCTACAGTTATCAAATTCCTAGTCTGCACTTAACTTTATGCAAGACAAATACATGTAAGCTCTTGCTTTATCCATCATACAAAGAAATCAAGACTTTGACAGGTTCAGTAATATATTCAAAGATTTGTGTCTGTGCATGAAACAAGGAGCTTCATGCAAGTACTTCCTACTACAAAGACATTCTCACTTCACTGTATCATGCAACAACTTGGACTATCAGGCAGGTATGTTTATTGGAGATGAACTATTCATAATGGGGAATATTGGTTTGCAAAAATGCAAAATACCTACAGTTAATGACAAAGATATGGGGAAGGCATATCTTTTCATGTAGATTGAGGAGCAGTGGTATTTTTCTCTTCCTTATTAACTGCCTGTTCCAAAGGCAACATGCAGTCTAATAGTTTCTGAGAAAGTAGTTTAGAAAATATACCACTGCCTTCATTTTCACAAAGTAAACATAAAAACTACAAAGAAGTAAACTATACATCCCGCAGGCACATCTACTCTACTTTCTGAATTCTCCTTCTTTCTCCCTTTATTCTGGTATTTTTTTTATTGGTTTGGCTAATGTGTGATATAAACTTACAAGTGGGCATTCCCAGTGTGCATGTATCAGACACAGTCCTTGTGTGAAATGCACACTACTTGTAAGGCTTTGCTATTATCGTTGTATGTTAGTTATGAATCAAATATTTTAGCTTTTGCATTCATTTAGTTGGTAAGTATGATGTGTACCTCCTTTACAGGCCAAGGGTAGAGAAATTAATTTCCTAAGAAATTAATTGTACCCTAAACTCTTACTAAAGTAACTATCTCTCAAGTGCTGTAAAGAATTTATCACTCAGCATTCAGTCTTTTATCAAAATTCTAGTTTCCACGACTTTTGAGAATTCCTTGTCAGCCACTCTGACAGCTCCTATTTCTCTGGCTACAAATGTGTCGGGATAAACAAAATTGCATGTTCAGATTTCTGGGAAACTTTTCACGGGCTTTATCTTGTTTAAAAACTACTCCAACTGAATTTTGAGAACCATCCCCTGGTTAGAAAAAATAGTATCCCTTTATGATATGCCTTTTACTTTATCTTTGATCTATTAGTGTTTTGTTCACAAAGCACAGCCTATAGTATTCAGGTTTTCTGCTGGGCATGTTAATAAATAATTAATGGACTTCCCAAATTCTCTAGGTTTTGTTTTTCAAGTTTCATAAAAAGCTACTCTCACTCATCTATTTAACAAACATTTTCAAATGCTGCTACAAAATATCAGGGCATGCATCTTGCAGGGAAAATCTGTTCCTTTGAATTCCCCTGTAACTGAAATGCAGGATTTTGCCATTACCCCCTATTTGGAATATGAATTTATTCTTTAGATCTAACAAAAATCTAATCTGTGGATATGTCAGGACATTGGTAGGGCAGGAAGCCTCTGGGGGGTCCCTCTGGTTTAATTATCTTCCCAGCCTGGACTCCATGTTGTCCTATTCTTTTTAATAGTTGAAAAAATAAAGTGAATGAATAGAAATAAGGACTAGGAGAAGGATTGGGTGGTGATAAAAACAAAAAGTGTATAGAGAAAAGATACTCAAAGGGTCCTCTCTTGCCTTCATTTGTGAATGTAAATTGCAGACCAAATAGACCAGGTTAGTAATTGGGGTGGGATAGCAGCCAGATATTGACTAATGAGTGACCACTTCCTTCCTGCCTAACTGTAGTTCTTAGTAAATGATAGATTTTTCTTTCCACTTAGAAATTACGGCTATAGATGGTCTCTGTAGAGAATGGATTGAACATATGAGAAACAAGCCATAGTAAGGAACATTCCATAGCCACCAGACTGTAGTGGAATGCAAAGGGTAATTCTGATTGCTTTTTGTGAAAGCCTCATGATCCTGTCTCATTCTGCCTGAGGTGTTCATTTTTAGGGCAGACTGCATCTGTTCTGCAAGAGCAACTAAGTAGCCCTTAGAGTCTGTTGAATCACATTTTCTATATTCTTGAAAATTGTTGAGTCACAATGCCTTCAGGTAGGACATATACTCTCCGGTTACTCTGGCCCTTACAGTTTCCTGCTACTGTCTATTAGCAGCTCACTACATTCACATTACCTTCCCTTCTTGGCCTCAGAGGCATTTAGGTTTACCCTCCTGCCTCACTTAGGCCATGGCCCTTTTTCTCAAAAATGTTTTGTATATTGCTATATCTTATCAACTCCTCAGAAACCACCAATTCACAAATGCTTTCTCCTTTTATGGATGTTTTCATTCATCATCTTTGGGCTTGCATTGAACCAGGCATACTCTGCTAGAGCTTTTTAGAGGATACAGAAATATTTGGGATGTTATCTACATAAGTTGAGAATGTGGTAGGAGAGCCAAATGTGCTAGTCTCCAGAATGAAAATAGGGTAGCTGAAGGGCTGTCTCTAGACAGTGAGAAGGAGAGTGGGGAAAATTAGCTGAGGAAAGATATGGTTTGTGCCTACAGAATCCATATTTGCTGTTCAAGTTTCAATCCTGTGTAGCTAATGTCACAACCACATAATAAGACAGGGTGGATGCAGGAGCCCTGTTTGGGGAGATAGCTAAGATTGCGGTTGACTATTGGGCCATAGACATTTTTGGGCATTTCCGCTTTCCGTAGTCTCACGGGATCTCGCGGGACTTGGTCGAGGCTCTCGAGAGATTTGAACGGTGACTCAGCAGATCGAGCGAGCGCCATTGCTGCTCGGGCGCATGGGAAGAGACCAGAGGGAGAAAAGACAGGGTTATCGCTATTGTGTAGATATATTGTAGTTTCTTGTAAGATTAAAGAATATTTTCGTCTCCATCCTGTCTCCGGACTCCTTCCCACGGCGCTGCCGTTCCAGGCTGCAATCCTTTTCCGGCGACAACAGTTGGTGGCCTGTACGGGGAATTCAGCACGGCAGGTAAGAACTGAGAAACCTCGCAGGAGTTTCTAGTCAGAGCGGTTAAAATGGGTTCGAAAATATCTAAGACCCAAGTGTACGAGGCTCTTGATGAATTCTTTGATATAGATGAGTCTGTCGTTAGCGAGGAGGATTTAGAAAACAGTGAAGGCGATCATGAAAGCGTAGATTCCGCTGAGTCAACTAAGACCAGTAAGGAGAGTATTAGAAGCGTCCCCAAAATGACAAAGATCCGAGCTGCTAAAGCTATTCAAGATTTATTAGAGATACTTCAAGGATACATGGTCTCAATTGAACCTGGGACTCAGGATGTTACTGAGTCAATTAGGACCAATGAGAGTAGTAGTAGTGAGGAGGAATTAACTAAAGGTGATTTTGAGAAAATGAACAAAAGGAAATTAAGGAAGACCAAGATAAGGGATCATCAAGTGGAGGAACTTGTGTCCTCTACTCCCCCATGGGTGAAATCGATTACAGAAAATATGAAGGGTATCACTAGGCGTTTGCATACCCTAGAAACAGAAATAAAAAGTCTTTCTGAGCGCTTATGTGCTCTCGAGGGTAACTCACAGATACGTTGGGAACTGCCAGTATTTGAATATGGAAATGGACGGAGGGACCACCAGCCAGTAGATTTCAAAACAATAAAAAATCTCAAAGAGGCAGTAATGACTTATGGACCCCAAGCTCCTTTCACGTTGAGTATACTGGAGTCCCTTAACACCTTTAGCTTAACCCCCGCAGACTGGAAACGTCTATGTAAAGCAACATTAAGTGGGGGACAATACTTGGTTTGGCGATCGCAATTTCAAGAACTTTGTATAGAAACAGCTAAAAGAAATGCAGATGCGGGGTTTGGAGACCATAATATAGAAATGCTCACAGGAGAAGGGCAATTTGCAGACGTACAGGATCAAAAATATTATACCCCAGGAGTATATGCTCAGATAAACGCAGCTGCCTTAAAGGCATGGAAAACTGTACAAGGACCTGGGGATCTACAAGGTAGCTTGTCCAAAGTAATTCAAGGACCTAATGAACCATATGCTGAATTTGCTGATTGACTTTTGAGAACTGCAGGTAGAGTTTTTGGAGACATTGATCAAGTTATGCCATTAGTTGTCCAATTAGCGTACGAAAATGCTAATAAGTATTGCCAGGAAGCCATCAGGCCATGGAAAAATAAAAAGGATCTTTCCATATATATACAATTATGTAAAGATATAAATGATGCCTTTGTCACAGGGAATATGATTGCAGCAGCTGTGAGAGATGCTGCCCCTCAAAATTTTACAAGAGCTCAACATAGACATTATAATCAATCAGGATATTCTAGGCAAAATTATCATAATCAATCAGGCTATTCTAGGCAAAATCCCCAAAGAGAAATAAGACCAAATTCATACCGTGCTCCAGGTTGCTGCCCCAGGTGTAAGAAAGGAAATCATTGGGCCAATAAATGCTATTCAAAATTTGACATCCATGGAAATCCTTTATTCAGGAATTCAAAAAACGGGGCAAGGGGCCCAATGCCCCGGGGCCCACAAATGTACGAGGCATTGGAAGGAGTATCCTCAAGCATCCACTCAGATGCTTCCCCGACACAATCCCTATTACCCATCCACTCCCTCGCCAGAGGAACAGGAGGAAATGCAGGTTTAGACCTCTGTTCCACTGCCCGAATAGTGTTAACACCTGAAATGGGGGTTCAACTGATTCCCACAGGAGTCAGGGGACCTCTTCCCTCAGGGACTGTAGGACTTATTATCGGGCGAAGTCCTGAGAGCTTATTAGGTTTGCAAGTGACCCCAGGCGTAATAAACTCAGACTATAAAGGGGAAATAAAAATAATGCTTAGCTCACCCCAAAGTATAAGTTCTATTAATCAGGGAGATAGAATTGCTCAGTTGCTCCTCCTTCCAAATTTACATAAGTCATTTAAAATGAATATGCCTCTAAATAGGAACAATAGAGGATTTTGTTCCACTGATTCGAAACCCATGGTTTGCTGGGTTCGGGACTGTACAAGGAGGCCTATGTGTAAAATAAGAATCCAAGGAATAGAAATGGAGGGTCTTATAGATACTGGAGCTGATTCTTCCATCATTAATTTACGTCAATGGCCCAAACACTGGCCTCTGCAAAAAGCTTCAACCAGTTTAAGAGGCTTGGGATATAATAACCTCCCAGAAAAAAGTGCGGTAATTTTAAAATGGGAGGATGATGAAGGACATAAAGGCACGTTTCAGCCTTATGTTTTACCTAATCTACCGGTTACTTTATGGGGAAGAGATATTTTACAACAAATGGGAGTACACCTTGCAACCAAACCTGCAGGTGTTAAATGTAAAAATCTACAGAGTAATCTTAACCCTATAAGAAATCATCAAAAAGTACAGGGTAAGCTTAACCCTAAAAGAAATCATTATCATATAGGAAAAAGACATTTTTCTTCGGGGCCACTGAGAAAATAATTTTGAAAATACCATGGCTTTCTGATAAGCCAGTGTGGGTCCCTCAGTGGCCCCTATCTAAAGAGAAATTACAAGCGGCCCACCTACTAGTTCAGGAACAATTAGAAGCAGGACATATAGAACCTTCCACCTCTCCCTGGAATTCCCCCATATTTGTGATCAAGAAAAAATCAGGAAAATGGCGATTATTACATGATCTTAGACAAATTAATAAAACCATGCAAGTCATGGGCCCTACTCAACCTGGACTTCCGAATCCTATAGCTATTCCAAAAAATTTCCATGTTATTAGTCTTGATATAAAGGATTGCTTCTTTTCTATTCCCCTACTTCCTCTGGATGCCCCCAGGTTTGCCTTTTCAGTTCCTTCTATTAACAATAATGGCCCTGATCAGAGATATCAATGGAAGGTTTTGCCACAGGGAATGGCTAATAGCCCCACCATATGCCAAATATATGTGGACAAGGCCATCCAATCCATTAAAAATAAATATCCAAACCTCATGTGTCTACATTACATGGATGATATTTTACTGGCCCACCCTAATCAAAAAATCTTATTTAATATATTCAGTGATGTGGTAGAAAATTTAAAAAAATACGGATTATATATAGCAGAAGAAAAAGTTCAAACCAGATCTCCCATATTATATTTAGGATTTAAAATCATGGATACTTTTGATAGACCCCAAAAAATTTTAATAAATAAAGAACATTTAACCACCCTCAATGATTTCCAAAAACTACTGGGAGACATTAATTGGCTTCGCCCTACACTAAACCTCACTACTGGCCAATTAAAACCTTTATTTGATATCCTTCAAGGGGACCCTGATCCATCCTCACCGCGAACATTGACTCCTGATGCTAGGAAAGCTTTAAAGGTAGTAGAAAAAGCCATCGAAGGAGCTCATTGTGACAGATTTGATTTAACTCAACCGCTGATATTGATTATTATTTCTTCACAATATACACCCACAGGAGTATTTTGGCAACAAGGGCCTTTATTATGGATACATTTGCCTGTCTCTCCTAAAAGCATAATTGAGTCTTATACCTCCATGGTGGCTAAACTTATTCTTCAAGGACTTAAAACTTCTACTAAAATATTTGGCATTCACCCTGCTACTATTATTACTCCCTATTCATCGTCACAGATTGAATATTTATGCTTCAACGATAATGACTGGGCTATAGCTAGATGCTCTACCTCTGCAAATTTTGATAATCACCTTCCTAAGTCTCCTATATTATCTTTTTGTATTAATCATCCTATTATATTTCCACAGGTAATAAAAAATCAACCTATTCCTAAGGCATTTAATGTATTTACAGATGGGTCCTCAAATGGTACTGCTGCAGTAGTCACTACAAAGGAAAGTATGACTTACATAACTGCACACAAATCAGCTCAACTTGTGGAATTGGAAGCTGTGGTAAGAGCTCTGGAACATTTTAGAGACCAGCCCATAAACATTTTTTCAGATAGCCACTATATTGTACAAGCCGTCCCAAAATTAGAGTTAGCAGGACCAATAGCACCTCATACTCCAGCCTTTAAATTGTTTTATCAAATACAAAAACTTTTGTGGGCAAGAAAAGAACCTCTATTCATAGGCCATATTAGAGCACATACTAATTTGCCTGGCCCCCTCCATGAAAGTAATCAAAAGGCTGATGAACTTACAAAAACTATATTTATACTTTCAGCGCTACAACAAGCTACTTTATTTCATTCCCAGTTTCACGTCAACAGCACCACCTTGCAACGTAGGTTTAAAATCACAAAGGAGCAAGCCAGAACAATTGTAAAAGATTGTAAATCTTGTATGACACATTTGCCCAATCCTCATTTTGGTGTTAACCCTAGAGGATTAATGCCCAATCATTTGTGGCAGATGGATGTTACTCATGAGCCAAGTTTTGGAAAATTGCGATTTATTCATGTAACCATAGATACATGCTCAGGCATGATTTTTGCTTCCTTACATTCTGGAGAAAAAGTTAAAGATGTCACATCTCATTGTTTACAAGCTTTTGCTGCATTGGGCATCCCCAAAATGCTTAAAACAGATAATGGCCCCGCATATACGTCCTCATCTTTCAAAGAGTTTTGCGCAAAATTCAACATATCCCATAAAACAGGCATCCCATACAATCCTCAGGGTCAGGGCATTATTTAAAGAGCAAACCGCACACTAAAAGTTATGTTGTTAAAACAGAAAGAAGGAAACTGGAAAAATCCTAAGGACAGATTGGCAGTTGCCCTGTTTACCTTAAATTTTTTAACTTTAGACTCTAATGGTTATTCTGCTGGAGACAGACATTGGAACCCACATCAACAACATAAACCTTTGGTTTACTGGAAGGATGTTCTTTCAGGTACATGGAAGGGTCCAGATCCAGTGTTAATTTGGGGGAGAGGATCTGTTTGTGTTTTTCCAAAGCATGAATCCTCTCCAATATGGATACCATCTAGATTAATAAAGCAAGTACCAAATCAAAAGGATCAAGATGAAGTTGTTGAGGAATCAAGATTAATAAAAAAGGTACAAAATCAAGAGGACCATGATGAAGATATGGAATGATTCCCTTAAAAGAGTCCTTCAAAATACGTCACAACTTAAGTATCATTCCTCCCGGCTGGGACTAAGAGATCTCTCTTTAGTGTGCACACAATTGTATTTTTTTTTTTCTTTTTATATATGTGTTTATGTCTGTGTATTTGTCTAAATTTCATGTTAATGTGACGTCACAAATATATGTTTGTATGTGCGTCTGTCTGTCCAGTGTGACATCAAAAATAACAAAGCGCTTGTGAATATATATATATATATATATATATATATATATATATAATATGGATCCAAATAACTCTAATTCATTTAAGTTTAAGAGTATTCAAATTGGGTAAATAATTTAATAAGTGAAGGTACCTTCAATTTTGTTTTATAGGTGTCCCAGGGATTTCTCTTTAGCGAAAAATATGACTAGGGCTGTATAACCTGATATTTTGGTGTTTTGACATAAGGTTGCTTATTTGTTATTAACTTCATTTGTTTAATAAATGATTAATTTCAATTATTTCAACAGGTAAAGGACTGCTGTATATGCAGAAACACGAGAGTTCCAGCTAACAAATTATTTCTCCAAAGTGCTTTTAGTTTTTCTTTAATCTATCTTTAATACAGTAAATACCCTCAGTCTTTCTTTGTTTTGTTCTAAACATGATGTTTTGCCAGCTTATGTTTGTGGGAGCTCAGGCTGCAATGTGTGTGAGCAGAAATCAACTTTAATTTTCTAATCTAATAATTCTATTTTTTAGTTTGACAACTCGCCTCTTGACTCAGTGCTGGAATAGCACTGCCTTTCCTTTAATAATTGATGCTTGAGTCTCTAGGGAGCGGGCCCTGAAGATTTGCCGGTGGCATTGTCTAGACATAAAAAAGACGGCTGCTGCTACAGATGCAGGGATCGCGGTCGCTGCAAGCATCCCTGCTGCTCAAATGTCAAACAACCTCACCAGCGGTGTGGCCTCTGCTCTGCATGCATGGGGCCTCCTAGATCTACGTGTTATAACAAGTGGACATTTTGATCTTTCATTGTTTGGGACTTCATGGGACAGTACCTTGGGGGTATTTGTTTAGAGAACTCAGTGTGTTACTTGATAGAACTTAAGGCAGCTGATTTGTTTAAAGAATTTGATATGCGCCGGGCGCGGTGGCGCACGCCTGTAATCCCAGCACTTTGGGAGGCTGAGGCAGGAGGATTGCGAGTTCAAAGCCAGCCTCAGCAATGGCGAGGCACTCAGCAACTCATTGAGACCCTGTCTCTAAATAAAATACAAAAAAAAGGGCTGGGGATGTGACCCAGTGGTCGAGTGCCCCTGAGTTCAATCCCTGGTACCACAAAAAAAAAAAAAAAAAAAAAGAATTTGATATGCTATGCAATTTGGCTCGTCACCAAAAGGCTTGTCGCCTTAAAGCCGCAGCATCTCCCCACAATTGGACGGCTGTTAGTCAACTTACACAGTCGATCCTAAAGGGCTCCATTGGATGGCTGGTTAGCCAATGACGGGTAAGATCCCCAGAGGGGGACAACCTAAGACAGGCACAGTCGCACGGGATAGTCTCATGTGGCCGACATATCAACCTAAGACAGGAGTCAAGGGCACAGCCTTGATTATCCGATGACGGGTAAGAATGTTGGTTGCACATAGACGTCCTAGAGCATCCCCTCTTTTAAAACAAAAGGGGGAAATGCAGGAGCCCTGTTTGGGGAGATAGCTAAGATTGCGGTTGACTATTGGGCCATAGACATTTTTGGGCATTTCCGCTTTCCGTAGTCTCACGGGATCTCGCGGGACTTGGTCGAGGCTCTCGAGAGATTTGAACGGTGACTCAGCAGATCGAGCGAGCGCCATTGCTGCTCGGGGCGCATGGGAAGAGACCAGAGGGAGAAAAGACAGGGTTATCGCTATTGTGTAGATATATTGTAGTTTCTTGTAAGATTAAAGAATATTTTCGTCTCCATCCTGTCTCCGGACTCCTTCCCACGGCGCTGCCGTTCCAGGCTGCAATCCTTTTCCGGCGACAACAGGTGGAACCCACTCCAGCCCCATTGTCTCAATCAGCTACAAGCAAAAATTGAATTTAATTGAACATCTCCTCATAAGGGAATTGGTGATTGTATAAAACTTAAACATGGTATTTGCCGTCTCTTAATTTCCAGAATTTTATAGGACACTCGGTTTTCAAAACATCTTGAACCAAAATGCCAAAGGCTGAGCTTTGTTTGAATACAAATTTCAGTCTGTCTTTCTTTTAGCTGGATGTCTTGCTGATCACTGTCCAATACAGATGTAATGAGAGTTATAAATGTGATCCTAAATTTCCTGGTAGCCATGTCAAAAATTTTTTTAAAAACACAGTAAATAGATTTCATTTAACTTAATATATAAAAATGTTATTATTTCATTAAATTATATGAAAATATACTAAGAGATATTTGAATTTAACTTTGCATACTAAGTCTTTGAGATCTAGTGGGTATTTTACACTTAAGATACATTTTCATCCAGACTGAACTCATTTCAAGGATTCCACAGCCACATGACTAGTAATTACTATATTGGACAGAGAAGTTCTAAAATTTCCTCAAAGCTTCTTCAAATATCTTGGAGCATGTGTGCATGTTAGGTAAATAAAATGTTGGGCATAAAAAATTCTGACAATTTTATTCCTTTAATGTTTGGGATTTTGGAAATAATATATTTGCTAGCTGATTGACATTTTTATTCAAGTAGAAAATTATTTCCAGTGGTTCTTTCTTAATCATGATCATTTAGCTCACCATGAACTTATTGCAACAAGAGGTTGCTAGTTTCATAATTAAGGCAAACTCCTCAGCTGACTAGCAATTTGTAAGCTGCCTGTCATGGCCAGCCACGGCGCCACGGGAGAAAAACTCGGAGGCAGAGTAAAGCTATTACTACTTTTACTTCTACTTTCTTAGAGAGAGCTTAGAGAGGGAAAGAAAGATTTTTAGAGAGAAAGATTAAAGAGAGCTTTTCTTCTTGTAGAGAGAGCTTTTCTTCTTGTCTTCTTTAGCTTAGAGAGAAAGAAAGATAGATAGAGCTTAGCTTAGAGAAAGATTATTTTTTAGAGCTTCTTGCTTCTTTCTTCTTTCTTCTTTCTTCCTCGGGAGCCTCGGCCTAACTCTGACCAGTCATTACTTCTTCTATCTGGTTTCTCTTCTGTAACTGCTCTGCCTACGTTCTGGCCGCTCTGATTCTTTTCTCCGACCCGAACTCTTCTTCTGACCGACCAAGCGACTGCACAACTGACTGAATGAATTTCTCCGTTCTTACTCCGACCGCTTTCACCCAGTTATATACCTTCAGCTTTGCGGGTGCCTACAGGTGCGTCACATACATATCAGGTGGAACTTATGGCTTCCAGCTAGCTGGAACAGCCCTTCCTAATTAGGGCTCCTTCAGCAATTTATTTGTTTCTCTATTCCATGTAAACACACAATGTCTAGTATTTTTCACTTAAAGGAATCCCTCACTATGATAAAATGCCTACTTAGATTTCATTTGATAAATGCCTTCCTCCTGCAAAGATATATTGAACTTCATTAAATAATAAGCCCTCCAACGTTTCTTTGTTCTTTCCTAGTGTTAGGATTAGTCTCAAATGCTGATTCATGAACTAGGTTTCATAATGATTGATCCAATAAGGGAAACTATTTGGTCAGTTGATAATTCACTTCTAAACTTTGCATTATTGCATTTCGTTTTCTTGATCATGTGCCTTCAGCCTTGACTCCTGTATTGTGTGAATTCTAATTTTTACCAGGGAACACCACCATGGTGCTCTCTTGCTCTCTTAAGGAGAACTAACTACATTTAGAAGAGTCTTTGAGCTCTTTACTAAGGTGGTGCTTGGTTCCTATATATGTGTTTTAGACACATAAAATATTAATAAATCTGTTTAGCCACTCACATATATTTAGATCTCAGATAGGCTAGACATCTTAGGTTAACAAATAGATCTATAACTCTGTCTTCCTCCCATGCAGTTTCACTTGGCTATCCTCCTTAACACAATCACCCAATCAACTAAAAAGAGTGGTAACCAGATGTTCCACATACAAGTTTACAGAACAGCTTTCTGGAAACTAGTATATGCAAAGCTATAGTCAGTAATGTGAAAATGTTAACTGATTTAATCTATAGTGGAAACGTATGGGGAGAAGAGTGTTATTATTCCCATTTTTACAAATTAGGAAACTGAGGCACAGGTATGCTAAGCACCTTACTCTATTACACGTAACTAGCAGGTAATTGGGTAAGTAGGACCCACACTGGTTCCAGAGGCTGTGCTCTTAATATCACCCCATACCACATTTTCTACACACATGTAAAAAAAACCCACATAATTCTTGGCTTTATTTTTGCTGAGCTTTTCTAAGGAAGCTGAAAGGACCAGAAGAGGTCATTATTGCATGGAACACAGAAAATATTTTATTAGTTTCCAGATGGAGAAAAGAGTAGAGTAAAATATTTCAATAGAAATCTATAACCCTCCGCAAAGAGCCCACTCGGGCACTCAGGGCTCCCCAGTCGTGGTAGCGCCTGTACTCCCCCGGCCTCAGCAGGTACTGCCGCCCCCGGTAGTTGGGCAGCTCGTAGAGGACCCAGTAGCCCTCTAACACATGGAAAGAGTGGATGTCACTGAAGTGGAAGCGGTCCTGAAGAGAAGAGCAGTCCTCGGTGATCTCTACCATCTGGCCTCTGTAGTCCTCTCGCTCATAGATCCGGATCCTGTGGGAGCTGGACTGTGGATCCAGCAAGAGCAGATGAGCAGAGATCAGAAAACCTGACCTCATTTCAGCAACCTATGGCAAACGCCCCTGGATAATGGGCACTTACTTTTTTCATAACAAAGGTGACCAAACTAAGAGACTGCCAAACCAGCACCTCTACAAAGGTGAAACTCAAGAGGGTGCCATCCACCATTCCTTTGATAGGAAGGATGCTGCTTAGTGTTTTTCTGGTACCTCAAGCTGCAGGAACTATGTGACTGGCCCTGCTGAGGACCATTGTGAATTAACTATTTTTTATGCATTTGTTTTGTTCTTTCTTTCTTAGATTTGTGGTGGTCTAAGGCTTTTCTTGCATGACATACAAAATAATTAGACATTAGAGTAAAAAGACATATATACCTCTGGCAAAAGGCATTATTTTGAATCTCAGTAGAGGAAGCCAGAGAGGAAGTCAGATTGCTTTTCCTGCAAGAGGCATAGATTAGCTGCAACTCAGGAAGAAAGCTCAACCCGGGAAGCCCTGCTGTTTCTGTTTCAGGAAAGCAAGAGCATTTTAAGATTGGGCATGGGTTCCCAGCTCTAACATAGGCTTCTGCTAATCAGTTTCAGTTGATGGACAAGTTCAAGCTCATGAAGAAGGCCTGTACAGGGTCAAAAGTATAGAAAAATGGAGGTGAGGCTGTTTGTGCTGAGCAAATCCTCTCTGGAATCTTGAGCTTCTGCTCTTCTTGCATCTGCTTGTTCCTTCCCAGCAGGCACCCAATGTCTCAGTGTCTTTCTTCTTCCTCTGTGGAGGAAGGAGTCTCATAAAGGACTCAGTTTGCGGTATAAACGATAGTTCTTAAGATATCTTCCATCGGGTCAGTGTTTCATGGCTGGCAAAGGATTCACATGTGTGCAGCCAAATTTGATCTGCGCAACAGCCTGGCACGTGTGGAACTACCATTGCATAAGCCCTTCCTTCTTTTATGAGAAAATGAAGCCCAGAGCTTACAGCCTGGAATCACAAGTCAGGACTAGAGAGTGGAAATTTCATAAATGACTTTGTTTTCTGTAATAAGGAGGGTAGTGACCAGGTCTTAGGTCAGAATGGGCCACAGCAGGGGACATTTTGATTAAACAGCATTTTTTCATGTGAAAATATGGGACCTGGGGAAGAATTTACCTTCTTCACAGGGTGCTTAAAGAAGGATTGGATTTTCCTCTAAGAGAGCCTCACCATAATCCCATGTGCTGATAAGCAGGGTGATCAGATAATGAATAGGGAGGTAGGTGTTTAGTCTCCTAATTGCATTTTGGGTCCTATCAGGGTATTATACACTTTGAAGGATTTCAAACTTCACAAAAGTAATTCATTTTCCATATTAGAGAATCCACTGTGGAATTCCTGACTCTGCAGGAGTTCTGGGAATCTTGCTGTTTCCTTGATTGGTCTTATCAAAAGGACAGAGAAACTGAGAACCTTGATGTTCATAAGGATTGATCCTAATATGGGAGGGGCCACTCGCCAGGTATCAGGTAACATCCTTTCATTCTTATCTTTAACCTCCTTTCCTCCTGTAATCCCCACCTGAAGAAAGTGAGAAAGGGCCAATTGATGGCACAGAGTTATCTGTTGCCCATTCATTCCCTGTGGCCAATACGCTCTTAATTAAAACTTGCACTACGTATTCCCAGCTGAGCTGAATTAAAGTAAAATAAAATGTTCAGTTAAAAGCTTTGCACCATATACTTTTCGGTGGAAGGAAACTTTGGAGATATTAATAAACACAGAGAGACTATAGTTAGAGCCAGAAAGAAGGCGACAGCCATCTCGCCCTTAGTCCATGGTATGGACAACATGCCTGTAGCACTGAAGCTACACAGGTCAGGAAAGGACCAGGGAACCGGACTCACGTGGGGGATGAGGCGGCAGGAGCGGATGGAGTCGCTGAGGCCCATCCACTGCTGATAGTCGGGGTAGTCCCCGCGCCGCAGGAAGTACTGGCAGCCCAAGTAGTTGGGCTGCTCATAGAGCATCCAGCAGCCGCTGTCCACGCGCACCGAGTTGCAGCGGCTGAAGTAGGGCTGCAGGTTGGAGTGGTCGCTGCTGCACTCGTAGTGGCGGCCCTGGAAGCCCCGGTCCTCGTAGAAGGTGATCTGCAAGGCAAGGCGAGGCGCGGGCTCAGAGGCCTGAGGCGGCGTCGGGCCCCCGGGGGCCAGCGCCCCTCCCCGGGCCCCGGGCGCCCGCCGGGCTCACCTTCCCCATGGCTGGTGGAGGCGGACGGTGCGAGCTCAGTGTGTGGGGGCCGCGGCGGGCGGTCTATATAGCGGAGGGCTGCTGCGTTGGCAGAACAGCACAAAAGGGGCCCGCGGGGAGCAAGGGCATGTTCTCTGTCGTTTCTATAGAATGACCGTGGGGGTGGGGGGGTTGTTGTATGTTTTCTCTTAGACTCTCCAGAGCTTTCGAATTGATGACCTGGTTAGCAGTGTCACTTGATGCCGCTTGGGCCTTTAAATGAAGCCTGACTGGGAAACGAAAATTAAGTAAAGATGCTTAACGAGTTAATAATTGAAATTAAATATTTTATTTACTTTTTAAATTTTCAAAATGACTTCGTTTTCCGTAATAAGCCGGGTAGTGACAAAGTCTGATGTCAGAATGGGCCACAGCAGGGGGCGTTTAGATTAGAGAGTGTTTTCTTCATGTGAAAATGTCGCACCTGGGGATGAATTTACTTTCTCCACAGGGTGCTTAAAGGAGGATGGGGTTTTCCTCTAAGAGAACCTCGCTGTGATCCTATGTGCTGATAAGCAGAAGGATCAGGTAACTAATTGGGGAGGTGGTGACCGGAGTTGGCCAAAAGGAAACCCCGATAAACCCTGACCTCAGCTCTACTCCCTGGAAATTGAGTGGGACCAGGGGAATCTCCATACAAATGAACATTCAAATGTAACAAAATTCGTGATCCTGCAATCTTGCAAAGTTTTAGCTTTCTCTGTTCTCCTAGCCCTGGGGCAGATCCTGATGGCTCTCTAGGTCCTGGAGTTTTCCCTACCCAGCTTCCTCCAGTAGCTCCTGGTGCTCCATGCACATTCTTTAAAGCCAGCTTTCTCCACACCGGTGCTTTTGTGCCATTTTAGGCTGAAAATTCTCTGTGCCTTGTCCTGGGCATTGTATGATGTTAAGCGGCATCTCTGGCCTCTACCCACAAGATGCCACAGTAGCATACCTTTCTGTATTCCCCAAGTTATGACATCCAAACATATCTTCAGACATGGCCAAATGCCCACATTTTGGGGGGTGGATAGCAAAATTAACCTCTGTTGTGAGCCACTAGCCATATGTAGCATGTAGTACTAGGTTAATGTGCACAGCCTTTGTTTCTCCACTGCACTCATCAGCTGGTGTGTAGACTGTGTATGGGGAACTGCAGAAATTTCTCAGAAATGTACTAGAGCCACTCAGAGTGCTAGACAGAGGGAGGAAGAGAGGGAAATGCTACTGTTCATGCCTCCAAATTCAGTCAGAGCATCTTTGTATTTTTGTGTTTTATACAAAATCTTACTTGAAATGGAATTTTATTATTTAAAAATAATGTTTTAAAATAAATACATTAAAACCAGTGCTGTTAGCCATCATGTCTTTTATGATACCCTTAAAAATACAAATACATTATCTACTCACTACAGTACATAGTGACATTGTCACCTTGTTACATATGTTTGTGTGAGTTTCCTGGGATAGCTAGGCATTTCCTTGTGAAAAGAAAGATTTTTATAGAAAGAAAGATAGGTCTAATAACCTTTGATGTGATAAAATCTGGAAAAGTGGGGTCAGGACACTATACCACAGAGAAGAAGAATGAGGGAGATAGCACATGGAAGGTTCTAGACATTCAGGGATCAGCCTATAAATGTGGGCCCAGGAAATGCTATGAACTGCTGGCAAAGAGCTGTGCTCATAAAGGGGCTTTGACAAATTCACAGTCTGATATAGATGCTGACTTCAGTTTGGGGCTTTGTATTAAAGGTTTCTAAATAGTTCTTTCTAGCCATTATTTCAAGATGAATTAATGAACTATTGGCTTATTTCTTTAAAAAAAATATTGATGATTAATAGTTATTCATGGTGCTTTTAAATTTCAACTATACAGGGCTGGGGCTGGGGCTCAGCAGTAGTGCACGTGCCTGGCATGTGTAAGGCACTGGGTTCGATTCTCAGTACTGCATATAAATAAATAAAAGATCTATCAACAACTAAAAAATATATATATATGTAAAAAATTTCAACTATACCTTCAATATTCTAACTTATAAAACTTTGTGCTGAGCAGATTTCTTTTCTTTCTTTCTTATTTATTTAGTGATATTGGAAGTTAAACCCAGAGCCTGACACATACTTATCAAGTGCTCTACCATTGAGCAACTATTTCCAGTCCAGATTTCTTATTAAATGAAACTTCATAGGAGACTGAAAACAAATATCATCACTCTGTATATTAGGAAATAATGAAGACAAAACTTTTTTCCCTTAATGAATAAAAATAAGACAACAGTATAGGAAAACAGCACAGATCTTAACAGTAATATAATCTATTTTTGACCTCTCTTTCTGAAAAGCTTTACTAAAGAAGGTAAGCTTTCCCTCCCAGCTCTTTGAGGGAGTAGAGGTGGGGAGTACACTAGAAAATGATGTAGGGTAGAATGAAGTGTTGAACCACTATCTAATAAAAAATGCATTACTCAGTGTGTCGTTGGCAAGAGAATATGAAAAACCCAAATCACCAGTTTCTCCAATCTACTTTCTCTTAAAGACTAATAGCATGTTTTCCCAAAAGGATTTGGCAAAACCTACTTCTTCCAACTGAATGTTTTGTTATTTGAAATTTTGATCAATGTAGAAGCTCTTTATTCCCAAGACAAGATCCAAATAATAAATTTCCTGGTATCTGTGTTCCTTTTTGAAGCCTTTTCATGACATCCTGACAATAAAATATTCAAAGGCAACACATTATGTTTCTATTCTAAATCATATGTTATACAGTAAACTTCTGTAATTAAATTTGTCTCAATAAGAGGCAGCTGCAGGTCCCTAACACTGATCACAGAAATGTACCCAGGTTCTCAAAGAAGGTTGGTAAATAAATACAAAGTGTTATTAGCATGAATATTAATGATCTGGGCAGAAAAAAGTAACTCTGCGTATCACAGATCCCTTCTATTAAGGCCATACATTACAATCATTACAATCCATCTTTCTATTTTTTTCCATATTTTCATGTAATACAATTATTTTTTTAATAAATTCGTAGCATTCATACTAATAGCAAAAAATAGTTTTGAAGGCAATTCATTTTTAAGGTAGTTTTTTGTTTTTGTTTTTGTTTTTGTTTTTGTACTGGGGATTGAACTCAGGGGCACTCGACCACTGGGCTACATCCCCAGCCCTTTTTTGTATTTTATTAGAGACAGGGTCTCACTGAGTTGCTAAGTACCTCACCATTGCTGAGGCTGGTTTTGAACTCTTGATCCTCCTGCCTCAGCCTCCCAAGTGCTGGGATTACAGGCGTGTGCCACCACGTCCGGCTTAAAGTAATTTGTGATAGCAGTTGTGCAATGCAGATTATACAAAACATGTACAAAACACCTATTCTTCATTTTGGCATGTTAAATACAAGTAAAATTTGCAATTTCAAGACAACAAAAAGAGGAAAGTGGAGGTATATTCAATCATATAGATTTTTAAGATATATTCTGTTTTATATGTGTGTGTATTAGATATATATGTTACATATTATATACACACATATATACATATATATGTACATATGCATACATATATATACTTATATATATATATATGAAAAAGAACTCTAAGTCCAAAATGGCAGAAAAAGAAATAAAATTACAATTAAAGTTTAAGATTACTTTTCTGTTTTAAAATTGCTAAACTTTTTTCCAACAAAGAGATTTAAGTGTATGCCAATTTATATATCTGTTTTCAAATAATTCAGTAAAAACAAGAGGAAAAGAAATTTTTAAAACATACTAGGGGAATAGTAGTGTTTATTTTTGTTTGTTAATGGAAAAAGTTTAGTCATTACCTTTTCTTATTATAGCAGACTTCTGACTAAAATTAATTAATTGAGGCCTAAATAAATTAAATGTAAGTACACAAATATTTCATAGAGGTTATGATTCATATCCTGCTCTCCATTTCTTTGTATTGTTGTCATTTCCTATCCTAAGAGGCACCATCTCCTTGACAAAATGTAATAAAAAAAAAATCTAAAAATGTTGTAACCCAGAGAAAATGTTTGTCTATGTTTCTTTCTCTAAAAGCCTTTCATAAATCAACACTAGGTAATACAAATCAAGTTTCTCAGTAAAATTTAGTCTGCTATTTTTACTAAGGAAGATGAAAAACAGGAAGATAGTTGACGTAGAAATCTAAAAAATAGCAGACGACTTTCATTTACTAGGAAAATCAGGAAAAATATTCTCTGCTAAAATTTTAAAAATTAAAAGACTAAATTCTAAAATTAAACAATGATTACTAAGATGCTATAATGGTTTTGTAATATATTTTAAAACATTTGGCCTGTGACATATTTTATTGTATTAAATGCCCTTAACATGTAATTAGTTCTATGACAGTAATTAGCTCACAAAAACTTATTGATTTCCTTTTCTACAAAATGGGGATATTCAGTTTAGAGATTCCAGGGATTTTAGAGGTCATATTTAACCCATAAAATTCTATTCATTTCTCGTTCCTACTATAAAAGTAGAAATAAATACCAGCAGGTGCAACAATAGACTGGTTTTATGATCCTTTTATTTTTCTTAACTAGAAATTAGTACACCAAAAACGACTATATTAGAGTTGCCTGTTTTCTCAGATTACTATGTAGTTTAACATAAGTCAACTGTTTGCTTGATGCAAATTACATTAGCAGAGAACTATTGCTCCTTAGAGAAATTCTGTTCAGATTCTCATCATCTTAGTGAATGTTGACAATTAAACCACCTCATCTTATAAAATAGCAGTCTTAAGTAATTGAATATTTCTTTTTATAGTTTCACCCTAGTTAATATCTAATTTCTAAAATTTTTCTCAAACATTGTCTTTTTCCTATTATTCTCTTTTTAAAACCAGCTTTATTGAGGCATAATCAAAACTCCAAATATTTAGCATGTACAATTTGATGTAGTTAGGTATGCCCAAGCAACTATAACACCATCACACACTCAAGGTAATACACATATCAATTCCTCCCCAAGTTTCTTTGTGCCCTTAGTTTAATGGGGGAAGGATGCTGAACAGTGAGCTTCTGTGCTTTGTTGGTTCTACATTTTCAAATATAGGAGTTAGAAAAAACATTTGAGCAAAAAGACATGGCAAATACTCAGACTTAGGAAGTTTCTTGGCTGATTCTCATATAAATGTGAATGCCATGTTTTAATTTATTTCTTTATTTTTTGGTGGCAGAGATTGAACCCAGGGGTGCTTAACCACTGAGTCACAATCCCTATCCTTTTTATTTTGATGCAGGGTCCCACTAAATTGCTTAGGGACTTGCTGAGTTGCTGAAGCTGGCTTTGAATTTGTAATCCTCTTGACTCAGTCTCCCAAGGCATTGGGATTATAGGCATGTGCCATTGCGCCTGGCCATGTTTTAGATTTAAATTCATTTAAATGTAAAAAGATTTAAAAAATGAGTAGGAAACAGAGTGAAATCACTTAGTTTGAAGTACATACTTTGCTTTGTCTATCCTCACCTATAAATCCATGTTCATTCTTTCATGAGGAAATTTTTCCTATTTAAAGCCTTCATATATGCTTTTATAAATGAAAGTTCATTTTGCTGCTCTTTTTTTAGTGTCTTCTTCATTCTTACAATGAGTGAAAGAAAAATGAGGGTGTTCACATCACCTGCTGTGGCCTTATTTTAAATCTACCTGCTCAGGTTTGATTTGGGGTGAGGTTGTAAGTCACCCTGAATTTACTTGAGCTGGAATTTTGAGTCAACTAGGTATTTCACCCAGAAGCTGAAAACAGTCACAGTTACTTAGAGGGTTATGGTACCACAAGATGAGTTGTTCATCATAGCTGCTGCAAAAGATTTGGAACAATCCTTTAAAAAAGAAGTGAAAGTAAAATGGGAACAGGTCCAAACCTGAGATATAATACTGATTTGAGCATGCCAGGATGTTTCATTCACTTAACATAAACAAAAGAAGCCTGCTGAACCAATTCATAACATAAAGACTGGCCTTCCAGAACAGCATTCTATTTCTAAGGTATTTACAAATGAGGCTTCTTTTATCAATAGCCAAAAAAAAAAAGAAAGAAAGAAAGTAAATACACAGAAAAGCTTTATGGAGTGTCAAAGGATGTACCAGCCCCTATTAAAAACAAATAAAATACTTTCATGCCAAATATATTTTGTGTGCATAACTCTCTGTTACTCTTTTTCATAAAAAGGACTGAGAGACTCAATCATGTATTTCCAAACAACAAATAAACAAACAAACAAAAATAATGATCTGAGAAAAGACTGGAAATATTAAAAATATATCCCCAAAACTGTACAGATTTAATGTTAATTTTTTCTCTAAGAATATATCTGGGACAACTATAGATCAATGATTTTCTAACATCGGGGAGGGAGTACATATATTATTTAGTACTTTCTTCAAAGAGGTCATCAGTTTTATACAGTGTTAAAATACTGAAAATTTGGGGGTTTAGGTCACTTTGACTAATATATCCCCTCTCTCCACTGCATGGTGCTGGTGAACATACCACTCCATTTACTTCTCTTGCTACTCCCACATAGACCAGGTCTTTTTTGTTACACATTCTCTCTGTCCATGTGTTAATCTCAACAACTATGTTCAGCTGCATTGTTTTTCCTGCTTGGCCTGAAATGTGTTGTACTTTGTTTACTGAAAAATCTATTACAAAACGAATCCAGTTCACTGGCAGTTGTGCAGGAAATAAAAATCATTTATCTGCAGTTAGTTGGATTCAATTCAGATCAATTCAGTGGGCATATTTAAACTATGTCCTCATTACCATGTTAATATGAAGCAACTACTCATCAAAGAATACTAACTGTGCCCAGTTTTGTGAGTTTTATCTCATTGATTCTCATAAAACTCCACTGTTTTTCTTCCCCATTTTACAAATGAGAAGACTAAGGAATGTTGCTTTTGATGTTGTTATGAAGATTTGATGATAAAATAACCTAGCAACTTGCCTACCTCCTAAGTATCCAATAAACTTCTACTGTGTGTGTGTGTGTGTGTGTGTGTGTGTGTGTGTGTGTGTGTGTGTATTTAATTATCCAACTAAATGACCATGTAACAAAGTCAGAAAACTATGATCCATAATTTTGGTGAATATTTTAACATAGACACTCTTGCTGAAGAGTGTGGGGCAGAGCAAAGAGGGTCCCATCCTCCATGGAGTTGGCTGCACTAAGCATCTTTGTCACCCAGCAGACCTGTGCTCTAGAGTATGGCTTTCCTTTGTTACTACAGACAGCTACAAGTGATATTGAGGATGTCCTGGTTAGGGACCTTGAAGTGTCTCTAATAACCCAACTTTATGATCTTCTGGAAGAGTGTACACACGCTAGTCTAGAGAGCTGATTTCCCCTGTTCAAACTCCTATGGGAAAGAATTCTTAACTTCCCTTGGGAAAGCATTTGATGTCTCACATCTCTGTAGGTTAGGAACACTTTCGTAAAGCTCAAACTCATCTTCTCTACATTCAGGGGCAAAGGAGCATGATGATATATAGAACTTTGGAACTAGAAAGCACATTGAAAATCATTTGATTGTACATCCTCATTTTGCAGATGTGGTCCAGAATATTGATGTCAAAATTCAGAATAGAGCTGAGTTTTCTGTAGTTTTAGTCTAACACTCTTTCTACTGTGTTATTTTTGTCTCTTAGGGCCAAACAGAGCACTACAGTGCCTAATCTACTGCCATGCATAATACCAAAGGTAGCACATTTGTATGTATAGCATGGAACTTTCAGTAAGTTTCAGTGTTACTATTCAACAATGGTATTATTTTTAAAAATCCTGCATGCAAGCCGGGCGTGGTGGCGCACACCTGTAATCCCAGCACTTGGGAGGCTGAGGCAAGAGGATCACGAGTTCAAAGCCAGCCTCAGCAATGGCGAGGCACTGGCAACTCAGTGAGACCCTGTTTCTAATAAAATACAAAAAAGGGGTGGGGATGTGGCCCAGTGGTTGAGTGCCCTTGAGTTCAATCCCTGGTGCCAAAAAAAAAAAAAAAAAAAAAAAAAATCCTGCATGCAGAAAAAAATATTTTATTAGAGGAAAAAATAGCCTATTAGTGACTTAAAGTAGGACTGTTAATTCCATAGATGTTCAGTTCCACATAAGAAGCTAAATGAAAGTTTCATGCTTATCAGAGGAATCTGGAAGTTCTGGGTGCCTTGTATTACTTTTCACGTTTCTGGTCCATAACATAATCACTGAGTCTTCAATGTTCCAGTACAAAAACATATAATAGCAGAAAAAAAAAAAAAAACAGCCTTATTGTCTATGGCTCAGGGTATGGTGGAAGCCTTCTCCAGGAGCAGGAAAGAAGATGTGATAGAATTAATCAACAGCAGAAAGAGAAAATCAGAGAATGAGCCTCACCTGAAAGGCAGTCAGAGCAAAGTCCTAGGGAGAAAATAAATGTAAGAAAAGTAAGTGACATAAAATATAAAGACTACTGGGACAATCTGATACAAGCTACACACCTGGATAAGAAGTTAAATGTCTTCTTTATGCTTTTTCTATATTTTCCAAGTGAAGCTGTAATTTTAAATTATTTTAAAAAAACTTTGACCACATGTACACATGACATTTTGTTAGTATCCTGTTGGACAACATCAACAGAGATAGTTTCTCTCTAGCGATGATGTTTGGAAAAAAAAGTAATAATAATAAGTTAAATTACTTAATGAAAAAGAGGAGTTTCTGGAAGGTGGTCTGGAAATAAGCCAATCTCTGAAAGTCATGAGAAAGGAGAGCATGGATGGTGTTTTGCCCTGAGCCAAGCTTCTTCCAAACTGCCATTTTCATTTAATATTTTGAGTTTGTTATAAAATTGTATGATTCAAAATTCAAGTGAAAAGCAAAGTACTAAAACCTCTTCACCAAATCCTTGTGCTTCAACTATCTGTTGCCGCCTGAAGCGCTTGGAGCAACGGAGCCGCGGGAAGAAGTTTAGAGGCAAACTGAAGACAAACAGCTTTTTATTCTGATAACTTTTCTCTCTGGTTCTAACAACGACTAACACACGCCACACACACCACCAAAATGGCGCTGACCCGATCAGCAATTTCGGCCAAGTCACTCGAGATCCGGGACAAGTCCCGTGAGACTACGGAAGGCGACAATGCCCAAATCTCCATGGCTCATAGTCAACCGCAATTCAAGCCATCTCCCCAAACAGGGCTCTTGCAACTATCTAGTTCCCTTCCCTGGATTCAACCAGTGTAACCAGGCTCTTGGTTACCTTTCTACAAATAGTGTATTTACAAACAAACATATATAACCTCATAAATAACTTCATAAGTTTCATACCTTTATAACTTTATACCTTTTATAATATCTATTTTTATACATGTAGTACAGTTTTTACATATTTCACACCTCTTCATGTATAGCAGGTATATTTTTTTACAACTGTTCTCTTATTGGCTTTGTTAACACTCTGTTTTAGGGATCATTCTGTATGAGTACATAAGGAGTTTCTGTCTTTTTTGTACTCAATGTTATTCCAGCATAAGGAAGTATTATAATTGGTATTTCAAGCAGGACCCAGTAGGTAGTTTTCAATTTTTTTTTTTTTTGTTATAAACAATGTTGCAGTGAATGCCCTGTTTGCAGTCTTCTTTTCAGCTGTTCACACCACCTCTACCAACTACCATCCTGACCTGGCAAGTTTGAACTGGTCTTGGACCTGCCTTTGACTTGAGACTGTGGCTGCAATTTCCTAGACTTCAAAGTTTCTCTAGTGGGTATCTTCTTAATAAGGGCAGCAATAATTTTTTTCTAGGATTTAAAGCATGAGAAACAATCACGAAATTCCACACCTTGAGGTGGAAGGAATTTTAAGATGTACTCTCTGACAGCCAATGACACTAAATGAACTCCTGCAAAAGATTACTAAGAAATCTGTATGCTGTGTGTGTTCCACAACTGATGAGTCATGGTTAGATTCACCTCTTATATGGAAAGGTAGGGTTGTAGTTTCATGACAGGCTTATAAAACCTAGTGTTCAAATCCATTGCTATATAATATTGCTAAATAATGTTTCTATAATAAATCATGGCATAATGGGAGAGCTGGAGCTAGGACTTGACTGTACTGCTTTGAGGTTGATAAATATATAAATCCTGTTGACCACTTGTCACCTGTTAGGTTTCATAGAAAGAGCAACTGATGTGATGCAAAAAGAAACACCAGAGAGATGGGGATGGAGCAGACTCACAAAACACAAGAGGTTGACCCTTCAATCTATTTTTAACACATCTTAAGATTGAGAAATAATGTAGGGCACTGAAAAGGGGGCTGCTTTGAAGCAAAGCACATTCTTTTATACCTACCTCATGTGTTCTGTCCTTGCTCTATATCATCAAGTACATACTGAAAGACAAAATATTCACATTTGTAGACATTTGACTGGAACTTTGCATGTACTGAAAAAAATCAAGTCATATTTATTCCATGTTTATTCACATTTATTGAAAAACCTACACTATACCAGGTACTATTTAAATCCCTTATTGGATTACCTCCATTAATATTCTCTTCAGGCTTATGTAGCAGATATTTTACTGTTCTCATTTAACAGATGAAGAAAACAGGTGGCCACATTATATTATTTTGTATTGATTACATAGCCAACAAGTCATAGAAACCATGTATATATATATATATATGTATATATATATATATATATATATATTTGGTACCAGGGATTGAACCCAGGGGTGCTTAACCACTGAGTCACATACCCAGTTCTATTTATTTATTTATTTACTTATTTATTTATTTATTTATTTTGAGTCTTGCTAAGTTGTTGAGGCTGGCTTTGGAACTTGTGATCCTTCTGCCTCAGCTTCCCAAGCCACTGGAATTGCAGGCATGCACCATGACACCAAGTGAGAATGGCATTTCTTTTTCTTTTTTTTTTTTTGGGGGGGGGGTTGGGGATTGAACTCAGGGGCACTTTAGAGATAGGATCTCACTGAGTTGCTTAGCATCTCACTTTTGCTGAGGCTGGCTTTTAACTTTCCATCCTCCTGCCTAAGCCTCCTGAGCCACTGGGATTACAGGCATGCTTCCTCATGCCCATCGAGAACTGCATGTCTAACTCAGTGTTTTAGCTTGTTTACCACAGCAATAAATTAATGCTTGAATAACATGTAAATAGCTCCATTTATTGTTCTAAATAAAAATTTTATGAAACACTACATGTATCATGCAAAATGAAAATATATTACAGCACTTCAACTATATATTGATAAGTACGGAAAATCTTAAGTGTTGAAAAAAGCAGATGTCTCCAGAATTTTAGATGTCATATGGCCTTTGAATACCTCAGTTTTATTAACTATAAAATAGATCAAACAATAATAGTGTATCAAAGAATTGTTGGCAAAATAGAGTATAGATAGGAGGCATATGAACAAAAGCAATAGAAAGTTGACTCAAACTGATAAAAAGGACATGCATCTTTACATAAATAAAGGACAGTCTAGAAAAAATGATAATCTTAGGGAAATGTCATGCTCTGATTGGCATTAGTCTAGGTTTCAATAAAAGGGGAATAAAATTGCCATGGAACTGATCAGATATGAGAATTCCCTCTCCTTATTGGCTTTATTAGAGGTGGGCTCCTACCTGAATTCCACCTTTGGTCTGTTAAGGAAGAGGCAGGTGGAATAGCTGCTGGCTTGTGTCCATTGTAACTGTGCACATGTTCATTTCAAGGAAAAAGACAAGTGACGAACTTCACATTCCTGGATATTTGAAAAAGCACAGGTAAATTTTACTTGATTTTTCCTTGAGCTGTTTGTTCCTTTTAGGCAGTTCAATTAATATACTAGATAATATATTTTTTCAGAAATATAATTTTATACTTAAGTCTTTTATAGGTCAACCTGCTACAGAATAAGTTACTTAATATTCAATTTCCTTTCCCCCCCAGAATTAATTATGTTTTATTTATTTGTTCTGGGTGGAAACACCATACACATCATAAGCTATATTTATTAATTAAAATTAAAAGTAGAATTAATGATTCTTATTTTTCTCAAGACAGTTTTCTTCTTGCCAAGTTTTATTGAAAAGCTAATAAGGTAAAATAAAATTGCCTAAGTTACATGGATAAAATGCCTTCAGATAACCTATAGTTCCACAAATATGTCTAAGGATAGGGGGCTGAGAAATGAATTAGAGCACATTCTCTTTCATTCTTTAGTCCTTTGTTTTCTTAAACTGTAAGAAAAATTTATTTATAGAAGTTTAGAAATGTATTTTTGTAAATATATTTGTCTACAATATAAAAAGCATGTCTTTGGCAGCTGAAAGTAATTCTGTTTTGCTAAACTTGACTTGTAAGCATTAGAAAGATCTAACTTATTAGACTCCTTCCTGGGTGTGTGGTTGGCTCAGAGAAGGGGTATCTTAGGTGGATAGCTGGTACTTTGGGGTGTACTATATGGTTGTCCCTTACCTGTGGCAGGGGCAAATTCAGACTACTGCCAGCTTCTCTAAGTATAGTTTTATAAATAAGCTTTTTCAAATAAAGCTTTGCAGCCACTTCCATTCATTTACATATTTTTTGTAGCTTATTTCATCTTACAACAGCACACTTGAGTGGTTACACCAGAGATGATTTGGTCAGCAAAGCTAAAATACTTACACTTGGCCCTTTAGAGAAAAGGTTGGAAAACCCCTGAAATAGGATTAAAAAGTTATTAGTTTTTTTTTCTTAAAACAATGCTCATGTTGTTAGAAAACTGCTGAAACATAGTTAACTTAGCTGGGAACACCGTGTTAGTGAAATAAAAGGGTTTATTGGGGTGCCACATGGGCAAGGGTAGGGAAAGGAAGGGAAGGGAAGGGGGGGTTAGGGATGGAGGGGAATAGGGACAGGCAGGAACGGAGAGCAGGAACAAAAGGCGGCAGGAACAGGGGCAGAGTTCAGTCCGGGGCTGGCTTAAATAGAGTAGGGGCCATAAAACCCCCTTGGAGTGAGTCCTTGTCCTATAGGCCAGCAGAGGTCGGGGGGGGGGGGGGGGGGGGGGGGGGGTAGTAGACAGGGGACTTGCTGGTCAGGTTTTTGGTCACGCTGAGGATCCTGGGAGCTGTAGTTTTTCACAAGGTACCTGGGGAGGTGTGGCCTTCTGCCTGGGAGGTGCAGCCTCTGCCTAGAATCCAACACATGTCTCATTCTTGCTTACCATCCAAGTTTAAAATGGATTAATTAAACTTCCATTTCTAATCCAGAAGTAGAAGTTCTACTCTTCAAATACAACCTTCTTTTTTTGGGGTCTAGGAAAATCATAAACTTAACTCAGAAAGCTCAATATGATCAGAAGGTAAGAATGCAAAGAAGGAAGATTAATAAATATCTTAAATTTCTTCAAAACGCTCATGTTCAGTTTCCAGCTTGCCGATGGTACCATCTAAATCCTAATGTCTCTTCATATTCTCAAAAGTATACAAATAATAATAATAACAAACAAGATCATATACAGCCTATGCCTCAATCAACCTAACAAAAATATACTATTTTCTCCTAGTTACTTCTATCAAAATCCAGCAGACTACCTCCAGATTTTACCTCTGCATAGAAGGTCCTCAGAAAATGTGAAGACTGTTTTGAAAAAAGGAGTCAGATATGGTGAGCTTGGAAGAGGGGGTGGTAAAATCAGATATAGTTAACCTTTATTCCTCCTCCAAAA
The DNA here is from genome assembly GCA_025594165.1 of Tamias sibiricus. Lineage (NCBI taxonomy): Eukaryota > Metazoa > Chordata > Mammalia > Rodentia > Sciuridae > Tamias > Tamias sibiricus. The sequence goes on from CM046660.1 coordinate 85,636,513, forward strand.
GCAAGTCTCATTTCAGGAGGGAAAACACTGAGAAAGATTGTATACTTTGGATAGTTGGCTTTGGGCAAAACAAAAACATGAACGTTCTGAGGCATGGGACGAGAAGACAGTCCTGTGCTAGAGAGAGAGAGAGAGGGTTATCTTGACAACGAAGGAGGAGAAGCCCCTGGAGATCCTGTGGTGATGGAAAGAAAGATTTCTGCGGAAAGAAAGATTTCTGCAGAAAGAAGAAGGGGAATTTCCTAAAATTTCATAAAATTTCAAATTAATACCAACATTTCCTTCAACACATGCACACACACCTTCCAACAAAAAGAAAATATAGAAGACATTGCTTCTGATCAAGAAATCTAGTTAACATTGCAAATCTAGCTAGCTTCGGCACGCAACCCTTCTGGACTTGTCTACTGGTAGAAGGGAGCAGAAAATTGAGATGACATTTATATAAAATACTGTCATAAGAGAGCAGATAACGATAATCACAACATTTTAGCAGACAAAAATATTAGCAACAACACATGCACAAGCAAAGGACGTAAATTCAAATCAAATATTGGCAAACAAGAATTTGAAGATATTCAAAAATTAAAAATTTAAAACTTGAATATAAATGAAGCAAATTTTCATTTTGCTTTCTTAACATGGTCTTGCCCAGTTTGGGGGAGCTAGTAAACAGAGTTCCTAGAGTCACATTAGCAAGTAGCCTCCCCTGGACTGCAACATGGTCCAAAAAAATTAGAGAAATATTATACCCACTGACATTTCAGCCCCAGTTACTCATGACCTCTGTCAGTGTCTGTAATCATACTTGACTTCCATACTATGTAGAGTCTATTTCCTGGCAAAAATTTTTGGTGACATTAAATTTATATCAGGCATATTACACATATCTTCATTTCCTAAATAAGTGATTTTTTTTCACAAAGTAGATTTAAATAACTATTGCTTTCTTTACTTACATTATTTGTGATAGAATTTCAAGAATCTCCTCCCCTACTAAAGGATTTTTGATTTGTTATAGGAGACCATTTACACTAAACTAGTTCTTCTTTTAATTCATGATGAAGGTTTTCTTAGTGTAACTAATATGTATTGATTAGGTTTTCCTATACCATACACCAGTAAATAATATTATGTTATCTTTGTCTAAAATTTTATACATTATTGTTTTCAAAGTGAGTGCACTTCTAAGAAAAAAAATTATTTTGTCATTATTTAGATCTGCTACTTCCAGTAGTTAATTTTTACTCATTATCTCTTTTTTGGATAATTTAATTCTTGAAGAATTACATTATTCTTATTTTTAAAGAGTTGACAAAATGACAGAAACCTCATGTTGAAGAAAATCTGAAGCATCTTTTAAAATCAGAACATAAAATTATTTTGATTTAGCTGGGGCTAAATCTTTATCAAATTTGATGAGTTACAAAGCCAACCAATCTTCAACTATGGATTCAGGAAGATTTTGTAGCAACTTCTTCACCCAAGAAAATGTCTTGACATTTGAAATTTTTCTAACACCAGCCTGCCAATGAAAGAGGCCAGAACAGATTAAGAACCAACTACTCTTATTAGATTAAAAAATGTATCAAATAAGAAAAAAATATATACTTTTTAAAATGTTCTGTTAAAATTATTCTACTGATGATGTGATGGATCATTACTAAAGAAAACGGGGACAGTGAAATACCATGTACCTGAATTCCCCTTTTCTATTCTCAAAAGCCTGGCCAAGTAAAGGGAACAGTAAGACCAAGCCTGGCCTGGAAAGTCCAGATGCACCTTACCTTGAAGGACTCTGGCTTTTTGCTCATGCATACTGGGATCTAGGGCAAGGTAGTGTTGTTGGTGGAAAGCTATTGTCTTGCATGTGCAGCAGGACAGCTGCTCCTTGGGATCCTGGTCATACTAAGCAAGCTGATGCTGATGGTGTCACTGCTTCTGCAACCTAACAAATATACCCCCACTCTGAATAGGGACAGGCACAGAACTGAGGGCACCATGGAAAAGATAGGGCTCACTTATCCAGTCAGTTGCCACTGGACAAAACACTGTGAGGGAGAGAAGGGGCTGCTTGGCAAAGCACCAGGATAGACAGAGGTATTATCTGTCTGTCACCACTGAACTCTCTTGGAGCAGTCTCTGATCTCTTAAGAGCTTTCCCCAGTAAAGGATAATGTCTCCCAGGCTGTCTATAGGGCACTTTCTTTGGCCTGTCTGCAACCTACTCCACTGGCCTAGCACAACTGGGCTGTGGATGAGATGTGTGGTCACGGATTAGGCATCATATATTGAGAAAGATGAATTTTAGGCATAAATCTTACACATCAAAAATTGGAAAACAGTGTAGCCTATACATGTTTAGGAAGGACCTCAGCAGGTGTTCCTTGCTGGGCTATTCAGGCGGGGAACAAACTTAATCGACTAGAAACACATTTCAGTTACTTGAAGTAACTTAAATTTCCCTTTTCCTTTTTAGACTCTACACAACCTGGTGAGTTTTGTGGATAATTAAGGCAACATGCTTCATTTCCTCTATATACATTTTTTTTTTTTTTTTTTTTTGTGGTGCTGCGATTGAACCCAGGGTCTTGTGCATGCGAGGCAAGCACTCTACAAACTGAGCTATATCCCCAGCCCCCTCTATATGCTTTTAATAAAATCTTTATCACTTGCATAAATTACAAGTTAATTTAATAAATACATTAATTTGTTGAACTGTTATTTGATATTCACATAGAGAGCATTTCAAACTCAAGCTAAAGGAGCTCTCAATGACAGTCTAATCCAGCCCCAGCATTCAATGTAGGAAAAACTCAAAGCCCAGCAATGTGACATGACTTTTCTAATGTTTCACCATTCATGTGTGACAGAACTGGGACTGCTCATCAGCGCGGATCTGTTCCCTCTTGGTGTAGTTGGCAACACATCGCCCAAATTCCAGCATGGACCCTGCCATTTTGGAGATTGCTAGTTAAGAAAAGAAAACTCACAGGGATCTCTCTAGAGATATGTTAGTGCATGGAGTGCAATGTCCTATACAAATATTTTATTAATCTCTCCAGTGAATTATTACCAGTGAATTATTCCTCTTTTGCTCACTCCAGAAAAGCATCAGATACAGATTCCTACCATAGAGTAATATAAGAGGCATCATTCTTGAAATTGCATTTTAAATACCAAATGTGTATACTTGTAAGGATCCTGTGGCTATCATGAGATGTGCTTTACAGACTACTAACTACTGGTAGTGTCATCCATCAAAGGATCAGCTGCTGTAGTCTGAAATGTATCACTGTTAGGTAGGAGGGTTACCACCCATCTAACACTCCATTTGAAGCCCCTTTTGTGAAGGAAAAAGGGACCATCTTTTGGTTAAAGGGAGGAAGCTAGACATTCATGAGGGGAATTCAAGGTGCTAAAGGGAAAGTCCTTGATCCTGGCATGTGCAATAACCTGAGGGACTGACCTGAAGATAACTTTTTGGTAGTTAACATCATTAGCATTGTGGTTTGCTCCTCCTCTATGCCTTTGCTAGGGGAAAAAGAAACTTAGCATGCACAGTAGAAAATTATGTCAGGTTCAACTGTCAATCAAGGTGTCATTAAATCCCTAATCCACCCAGGGGAGAAGGGGGGAGAACTAGCATAGCCCAAAAAAAATGAGCTCCACAGTAGAGACAAGGCCTTGAGTGACTCCACAGCTCTGCCCACTCTGCTCTTCCAGGGTGTACTTTCCCTTTCAATAAACCTTTGCTTTGCTTGCCAGCCTCTCACATCTTGCTCAATTCTTTGTTCAGGACTCCAAGAACCTGGGTCCCAGACAACCTGGAGACCCCGACAGTGTGCCAATGACATCATTATGTTCTGTGAAAACAATTTCTAGTGGATGGCCCAAGCAAGCAGGAAATTGAGCGTAACCCTTTTGTGGAGACACAGGACTCCTATGGTGTCTGAGTTTGGCACAAGAACTCCCCAACGGTCTTGATGGTCTTGCTAAACTTTCTTTACCTGGCAGTGTATGGGGTCTCATGCTAATGTGGAGTGCTTCTGCCCCTCCTCCCCTCCCCATTTCCTTCGCCTGGGCTCAGACTTTCTTTGGTGTATTGGCTCTTCTAGTTTTTTGGTTTTGGTGTTTTGATGTCTTCTCATCAATCCTCTAGCACTTTTTAATAATAAAATATTTGCATGTTTAACTCTCCAGGCCAGAGATTTTAAGGATCCTCTCCAGGGTTGCAAGAAAAAGACCATTTAATTCCTTTGCTATAATCCAGGATCTTTGTAATTCCTTTTTTAAAAAAAAAATTTTTTTTGATTCTTTTGACCAGGTAGCAAATTCTACTCCACTGAGCATTCCAATGGCCATTTTTATCCACATCTAACATCTCTCTGAGGAATGTGCCACTAGATTTCAAGTTTACTGCACAAATGTATTTTGAATGGGGCTTTGGTCAATTTTACAACTTTGGCCTCTAAAATGGTGTTAAAAGACTGTTCATTGAAGGTGAAGAAAATGTTTTTGGGCTATTCCAAATCAGTAACTGTCTTCAATTATCATTTAGAAGAAGAAACCACATTCGTTAAAAAAAGATCTTCCTTAAACAGATTTAGCTCCCTAGACATTTTGGATTTGAAATTATAATAAAATCCTGGATTTCATACAATATAAGCAAGGTACAGTTTAAGGAGCCACAAAACATTAACAATATTACATGAATACAAAGCTCTATTATTTACTAAATCATGGGAATCTGAGAATAGGAAGGAAATGAGTTCAATTAGCATCAGCTTGGTGATGACCTATAGATGGCAGCAGGAGTGGTCATCAGGGAAATAAAATCACTGGAGTCCAACAAAAAATAAAAGAGAGGTAATGGCAGGTTGTATAACATCAGCACAAACACAGCAGGAAAATGATGATATGCACATCTAATACTCTAAGTAATTACCTAGAAAAAGAAAAGGCTTACCTCTGAGATTGAGGGAGGTGCATGTTAATAGCCTGCTATCAAAACATGGAGAGATAGCATTGCATAATTTCAGTGTTCTGCTGTATACTGGAAACATTAATGGCATCAGGTCTCTTTGTATTCCCATTCATCTCAGATGCTCTATAACTTAAAAATCATTATACTTATAAGATAATATTTGAATCTGATTTAAAGGGAGAAAATTAGTTACCAGGACAGACATGATTCTCTGCAGTCATCAATTCCAAATTCTATCCAAGTTTTCAGTGAACAGGACATTCTTCCGTTTTCTTAGGCCCCGGCATTCTCCACGTGCTTAGCTTGACTCCTCATTCACACAATGATCAGGTTTGATTTATGGGAGTTCTAGCTACTCCAGTTTCCTCTGCAGAAAGTTCCTCTTAGAAATAGTAGGAAGTGTGTGTGTGTGTGTGTGTGTGTGTGTGTGCGTGTGCGTGCATGGTTTTATTTGAGCATAAAAGCTAGTTGGAGCAAAGACGCAAATAATAAACAAAATATTATATATAAATAAACCTATTTTAATAGTTGCAACTCTTTGAAAACAATCATTATCAGCTGGATATTATTATTTATTTTTTAAAATTTTCAGTAGTAGATGGACACAATACCTCCTTTATTTTATTAATTTCCATGTAGTGGTGAGAATTGAACCCAGCGCCTCACACATGATAGGGAAGCGCTCTACCACTGAGCCACAATTGCAGCCCAGCTGAATAGTATTTAAATCCTTGACTTGTATTTATTCATCTATTTTCTACACTAATCCTTTAAGGAATTATGGTTATTTCCATTTTATACAAAAGGAAATTGGCTCATAGGGTGGCTAAGTAATTTTATCAAAGTCACACATTGTGATCACACAAATCACATGTATGGGGTATTCATAAAATGCCACACAGCAAGTAATGATGCCAAGAGTCAACTGAACAATTAATTTCAGAGCTTTCAAAATCTCCTCCAGAATTCTGGAGTCCATGCTCTCTTATCCTCACCACTTCTTGAAAGTATTTCTCAAAGTTTTCTAAAATGTTCTCTAAAATATATTTTAAACTCTCTTACCACCACAGCTCAAATACTCTATTCTCTTCGATATTAAAAAAGAAAAATTCATTTTAAACCACCACTTATAACATCCCCTAATGTCCTTTGCTTCCGGCATAAAATTCGTTGAAGATGTTCTTTTCATCTTCTACTTCCTCTCTTTACCCCTCCCTCATCTCTTTCTGAAAAGATCCTGTCCACTACCTCCTACCTAACCAACTAACCTACCTAACTTCCTGTCTACAATCACCAGGGAATGTGCTCTTGTGTTGTTCCTCTTACCCCCAGCAGCATCTGACACTATGCCATCCTCTGCACTCTTGACTCCGTATCTGGAAGTTGCGTCCTAAACTGTCTTGCCCTGGATTTTTTCTTTTTTTCTGTTTCACTGTGACCTGCAGGCGGCGGGCAGGGAATCAGTAAAGCTGACAGATGTGTGGATGTGTGGGCCAGCTGGAAAGAAAAAGCTGAAATAATAGTAGTAAGAAATAAAGACAAAGGACACAAGAAGTATAGTTTAAGAGGATGCTTGACAGGTCGGAAAAGACTTGATGGGTCTGATCGCCAACCTTTAATAGCAGAACACATCAAAGGAATTTCTTGTTAGGAAAGGTTATCAAAGATAAACAAGAGGAGAGGCTGTGGGAAATGGGCCTGGTCCCAGCTTTATCACTTGCGCAGTAATTCTTCCTCCCCCAGGCAGCTGGCGCCTCAAGGCTGTGTAGGCACCTTGGTATCTCTTTCATCCAAGGCTAGCAGGTATCTAAATTCAAAACTCTTAACTCATAAATTCCATGCCAAGCATGGAATCTGCCCTATTAACAGAGGCCATCTGCAAATGGACGTCTTTCTACACCTTTGCATGGAAAGTTTCCCAGATGCAGCAGTCAAGCTGTCCAAGGCTATGGAGTTCAAAGCAATCATTTATTTGCGGCTGCCCACACTTCTAGTGTTAATTTTTTCTGTTTGCTTAGCCACTATCTCACTGTTGATGTTTCAGATGGTTTCCTCTTTGCTCTGGGCATTTCTCTCTATAGTTTTACTCTTTCTGTTCCCCTGGTAAAATCTACAAATCTACATCCTCCCCAAATCTACATTTACATGTGATTTAACTAAATTGGTTACAAAGTAACTAAATGAGAATCTTTGAGTAAGACTTGAACATCATATATTTTAAAAAGTTACTAGAATGGTTGCAATGTATTGACATGACAGAGTAAACTGGCAAAGTTTATATTTAAAAAGTTTATATTTTGAAATTTTAAGTAAATTTAACTCTTAAGAGAAAAAGTCAATACACAATTTATAGTGTAATCATCTATCATAATTAGCAGTAGAGCTTATGGAGAAAGCCCTTGTGCTGAGAGGATGGCTCCTGCCATTAATGATCCTCCCCAGCTACAAGTCACAACATTCATCATTTTAATTCAATAAATGGGTTATTTCACCATCCAGTGAAGTGTCCCTTTTGTATAATGTGTTCCCAGAGAGGAGAAAATTGTCTCTATACTTGGTTTCCACAGTCACTGAGTATTGGAATGGCTGCTTAGGAACAATAAATAGGGATGGGTATGGTTTGCAATGCCCAATAGATATAAAAATAATTTTAGATATAAATGTCATGAAATATCCTTCAACTCACACTATCATCATGTTTTATTCCTTCCTAAAGATTTGACCCTGTTTCTTTTGGGGGCTTCATTCAAGTAACATTCTTTCCATTTTACTTAACTGGGCCATTCAGCTCTGAGATGTCTTCTTGTCTACAAGCCTAACTTTGCATGTTGAGACTCTAACATGTCCTGTCACTCAGTTAATAGAACAATAACAAAACTAGAAGAAACACAGAGATTTTTGTATTCTCTACTAGTGTCTTAGGAACCATATTTTCCTCATCCACCAACACAGATGATGAGATGTGCTTTAGAACATAGAGGGACTCATACTCAGTTTGGTTTAAGATTCCAATTTTTCTCTGATTTACATATTTTTATATGTTTTTATGCATGAATGTAGAAAATGTTAATATTGTTTATTTCAAGCTGAAGGAGTATGGGTTTTTATGTTGTTAATATATTTTTATGTATTTTCTGAATATCTTATAATAAATAGTTGTCAATTTTATAACCAGAAAAAAACATAAGGGTGAAAAACTTTCCAGCCTTACTCTGTCACCTGCTTTGTAGCTCTATTTCTAAATTATTGTAAGATACTTTCACTGACTAATCAGAATTTGTAAACATTCTTGACTTCTCAGATCAGCACCCATTCTCTGTACTTCATTATTGATTCCTTTCAGTTTTAACTTCTCACTTCCATCTTTCATCCATGCATTTATCCATTTCCCCATTCATTTCCTCTTACTGAACTTTGTTATAATAGACACTAGGCTTGGTGTTGTGCAGTCAGTCTAAAAAAAATCCTAATATATTCCTTTTTGAAAGTATCTATCTACATTAAGAAACAAGGGAGGAATTGTAACAGAATAAAATGTGCATGAGCTTTGGATTAACAAATCTGATTAAAACCATGTCATTGTAACGATACCGTAAAGCAGTTTTGAGTTCTTATTTGTAAGAGCTTGAAAGTTTCAAAAGCTTTCTGAAATATTTCACAAATAACGTTGTTAATGGAAGTTGGGTTTTTTTTTTTTTTAAGTATGTGTCTTGTAAAAAGTAAACTAAATAAAATTAATACAAAACTAAAAATATTTATAGTTCTAGTAGCATACAAAGATAGTCATTTTATAATTTGCATCTGGTGTTTAACATTTTATTTACATAGTGGTTTACATCAGTGTGCTCCAATGTAACTTAAACTTTCAGAAAATGTATAAATTTTATCACAATGACATTCTGTAAGTTCCATACTGATTAAATATTTATTCTCTGTAACTAGTCCTGTTCGAATCCCAACTTCTCCACTTCCTAGCTGTAGAAACTTGGCAAAGTTCCTTAATTTTTCTCTAAGATAGGGATAATAATCTTAGTTCACAAGGTGATTGATTAAAAGGATTAAATCAGTTTAAAAAACAGTGCTTGGAAAACAAAGTAGTGCGTAAAAATAGCTAAGTGAGTTTTACCTGTTAATTGTGATAATATTATTTTTACTGTCCTGTCTTTGGGTCTCTCCTTATATCTGGTTGCATCCTGTCTTCCTGTCACATGATCACATACTTTGTACCAATTACTTTCTTCTAACTGAGGCTTTACTATTGGTATATTTCTTCTGTCTTTGCTACTGGAAATCTCTAGAGTAAACATTTAAGACCAGTTGTTTCCTTAAATGGAGGCAGAATGGAAAAAGTAGGAGTTAAAAGTGATATGGATTCAAATTCTTGCTCTGCTGATTTCCACCTTTGTGTTCTTGCATAAATCAGGTATCTTCTCTTGTGACTTAGTTTCCTCACGTATAAAATAGTGCTGGTAGTTCGGGTTGTTGTGTGTGGCAGGTAGATAGTCAACACACATGAACTGTAACTATCTTTGATCAAACCTTTAGATGCCATGTTTGTTCTTGTAGAACAGACTCCTTCCTTGTGCTGTCCTGTAGTGAGGTCCATCCTACTTGGAATCCACACATTTAGCTCCTGTAATGGTCTTATCTGCTTGAAACAAAATCTAAATTATTGTTGAAAACTACCTGACTTCCATCAGTTTCAAATCCAAAAGACCTGTTTGTGTGAAATGTATGAGAGAGTCTTTCTAATCATCATTTTATCCTATCACTGTCCTGTTCACACATGGGACAACTCTATTGCCTGGTGATAGCAGTAACTGTTTTTTTACTGCCATATGCCACACACACAAAAATAATTGGACAGATTTTCAAAAACTTGGAATGTAGATTTGGGAGTAATATGACTTAAAATTTGCACATGTGATTCCACCCCAAAGTCAATCAGGACACCCTGAGCCAATTTTAGGACACCAAGTACTGAGGACAGTGTATCCTAAGATTCGATCACTATGCTTGGTGTGATGCAACTTAAAATTAAGCCTCAGTGGATGCCACAAATAAATGGGATGTCATCCCTGTGAACTGCTGGAATTAAAGAGCAATTAAATATCATTCAGAGCTTACATACTGTGAAGAGACATCCAACCAAACCAAAAGCAATACTTTTAAAAATGACCTACAATCAACAGTCACGAGGAAAGAAACTTGAATTGCTGGTGCTGACATCTGGTCAATCTGTTTGTCACAGGGACAGCTCCATATGACACTCTCCCACATGAGTAAATGCTGGAGAGACTTTACATTGCAGGTTGGTACATGACACTCCCAAGTGTTGCCAGATAAGCTGGTCGGTGGATGTGTAAGACAAGGATTCCCCTCAAAGGATGTCAAAAACAGAATTTAAGCCCTTAAACCAGTTCTTAACCAACAGTTCTCAGCAAAATCACTTGTGGGCGTTTTGAAACAAAGGCCTCTCAACATGAAAGATTTTGATTCAGTAGATCACATGGGTGGGTTGTGGCTCAGCATGTATGAGGTACTGGGTTCAATTCTCAGCACCGCATATAAATAAATAAAATAAAGGTTCATTGATTCAGTAGATCAAGGATGGCAGTCAAATCAGAGCTTTTGAACAAAGTCAGATATTTGGATAAGATCCAATTACAAGCTCTTTGAAATGAATAAGCCTGCTGCTACATGCGAACTCATTCCTGGCAGGGGTCTGTATTTAAAAGAATTGGTTGCGCTGCCTCATATTTAGTTTAAACATGAAGAAAATTAATCTGGCATTTATTTATTTTAAAAGCAATAAAAATTCCTAAAGATAAATACATTTTATGGTGGAATTAAAAAATAATGGTCAGAAACATTTTAAAAAGAAATATATCAGAACAGTAAAAAGGAATCTATAATGTCATGTGAACAAACACAAAACTAAAGACTGAATAAAGAATCATGAGAAAGGTGTAGTGTAAATTGTGTTGATTTTCCACATTCCCTAAAGGGTGTAAAAAAAAAAAAATTAGTTACTAAAAAGGTTTCCTGCTGGAGATGTTAAGAAAGTCAGTATCAATTCTTAAGTGGATGTCAATAGAGCCTGGTAATCAATCTTCACAAAGTATCTATTCATAGTTTAGCCTGATTTTTTTGTTTGTTTATATATACTTTTGTTGTTGTTGATGATGATATTTTTTTCCCAATTTAGGTTCCCTCCCTAGACAAAAAAAAAAAAAAAAAAAAAAAAATAGGATTAAGCACACACACACACACACACACACACACACACACACACATGTTTTTTCTAAAAATTCAGACCCAGCAAACGAATCTAATAAATAGAATGACTAATAGACCTAACTATTTTCCTGTGCCTATGGGGACCTGTGCCCTCTTCTCCACTAAAGGCGATGTAACATACCTGTACCTGTTCTCTGGGGCTGGGCAGGTTAAGATTTCTAAAAAACTATCAACTTGCACTTTCATAAGGCATCCTTATGAAATATTCAGATGCTGAGGGGTTTTCTACTGTAGAAACTTCTGAGTGTCTACTGATAGATGGGGGGGGGGTCTTTTAATCAAATTAGTTTATTGGTTAGCTGTTAGGTGGAGTGCTTCAATATAAATAACACTTTTCTGTGCAAATAAAATATATTTACCTTATTTTTCACTATTTCACTTTTAAATTCTCTTTAAATGATCTTTTTACTGGACATTTTTATTCAACATTAACCATAAGTGAAACAAAATATATGTCAATAAATATTTGTTAAACTAATTTGCTTTTTACCCCAAATGGGAGGAAGACCTCCTATAATGTGTGTTGTTTTGCATCTGGCTCATTTTCATATAAGGCTATCTGCTGTCCCAGTGGTCTCTATTGATTCATGGTTCAGTACCTAATGGAAATTGTTTATCTCCACTCATAGATACAACCAAACATACCACACATGTCTTCACCCGTAGAAGATACTTTAAAATATTGAATCAAAGATTAACATCTAAACATTAATTTAGAAAAAAATTTCTTGTTTTATAATCTCATATGTAAAAACAGAAAATATAAGATAAAGAAGGGAAAAGGGAAAATATTCCATCGTACAAAAATGTGAAACAACTTTCCTTCTCTTTATCCACCAAAATATCTCTCTCTCTCTCTCTCTCTCTCTCTCTCTCTCTCTCCTCTCTCATTCTTTTCATTCACTCCCTACTTTCCATTTCCTTTCACTCTTTGTTCATTTATAGTCTCTATGTATAATGTCTTAACGATACAATCAGAGTAAAACCAGTCTTATAAAAGCCACACCATAGTTTTTTCTAATGGAAACCCCAATAAAAACAAACTTAAGTTTTCAATCTTGAAAGACTGGAACATTCCAAAGTCACTATGCATGCTCTTAGACCAGAATGTTTTATAAATGGATGTAGCCACATCCCAAGATGGAGAATAAAGAGAAAATTAAACCTATTTTCCCTTGACCATATCTCTTATTCAGAAGCCTTCTTAGAAGTTCTTAAAATCAATTAAAAAGGAAAGAACTCATGAAAGAATGTTCTCTTCTCTTTTTTTCTTTTGGAATCCCTCCCCACCTCATCACTGAGGGATGAGAAAGAAGATGAGGCCAAGGTCATGAGGGCATTCGTTGCTATGCCTGTGTGCTGCTGCAAGTGGGGTAGAGGTGGTCTGAGGTTATTTAAGGCCTACCTGTTCTTCTGGGTCATCTGTATGATTTTGAAACCCCAGCCTTGCTACTAGGCCCAGAAGAAACTTTAAAACCCTGAGTGGAAATGATATGTTTTCTGAAATTCATTGATTGCCTGAAAAGAAATATTTTATTGATTCTATTTTGCTTCTAAGTATAAAAAGTAGAAAATAAAATGGTGCAGAGAGGAAGCCATTGGTCACTGCTTTTTTCCAGGGTTGCTACCCGAACAATAACTGCAAGAGCTCTGACCTGCTAATCATGTTGTCTCCAGGCCTCTTTTTCAGCTTTCAGTCTGCCCTCCTCTTTCTTTAACTAACTGACCTATCAGGTCAATAACAGCTGCTTTTGCCTGTGGCCCATCGATTTTCTAGAAGTGCATTTTTTCCTGTCCTTTCAACCTCTTAGTGATTTTCTGATCGTTCTTAAACTAGCTGTCCAGTCATTTAAGAGACAGTTTATTTTTACTTTCACAGTTGTAATATCTGTTTTCCTGATCAGTGGAAAAAGAAACCTTCTTGGGAATGAAAAGAATTTCATGCAGCAAATACTGCATTAACCAGTGCTAGTATTTTGTCCTGGTGCAAAAAGCCACTTGGCTGGCACAAGATTTTCTTAGGAAGTTTTCAGCAATATCTCAATAATGGAGGCAGTTGGTTAATATTATACAGTCCATTAAATTATTAGCATAGGCACACAGTCACAAATCTCAGAGAAACGTGAAAAAAGATAAACTTCCTCCTACTTTGTTCTTCCTTATACATAATATAAATTTTTAAAAATTTTACACTTTCTCCACTTTCTCTTTCCGTCAAAACTGACAATATATAGTTTAGAGATGTGTTATCTCATTTGGGCTGCTATAATATGACACTGTAGACAAGGTGGCTAATAAACAACAGACATTTATTTCTTTTTCTTTTTTTTTTTTTTTTTTTTTTTTTTGGTACCAAGGATTGAATTCAGGGACACTCGACTACTGAGCCACATCTCAGCCCTATTTTGCATTTTATTTATAGACAGGGTCTTACTGAGTTGCTTAGCCCCTCACTTTTGCTGAGACTGGCTTTGAACTTGCGATCCTCCTGTCTCAGTCTCCAGACCAGAGCCGTTGGGATTATAGGCATGTGCCATGACACTCAGCAACATTTATTTCTCAAGCATTATAGAGGCTGGGAAGTTCAAGATATAAGTGCCAACAGTCTTGCTATCTGATAAGGACCTGCTTTCCGATTCATAATTATCCTAATTGAATTCTTCTTACTGGTATCTGGCTGTACTGGCTCTACATTTTCAGAAGGTTTACCTCCTCTCTGCCTGCAGGCTTCTGTCTCTCCTTTGATCTTGGTCTTGTTGGTTGACCTACAAGCTCAGTGTTCAGATGGGTTCAACAAAAAAAACAAAAACTAGCAGGTCACTTGAAATTTTGCTTTTGCTTTTAGAAGGTGAAGAACAGTGTTCTTTCTTGCTCCCTGTATTCCTGGATAGAAACTGGAAGTCAATAACAGACTTTTTTTTTTTTTTTATTGTACAACAAAACTTTATTTCTTGGAAAATCTCTACATAATCAGGCTACATTTTTCCTTTTTATATATTACCGGGCTTGACTTGCTTATACTTTGTTGAGAATTTGTAGTCAATAATAACGAAGGATATTGATTTACATTTTGCTTTCCTAATAATGTCCTTTTTAGGTTAGGTCACAAATTTATGCTTTTTTTTTTTTTGGTTCTGGGGATTGAACCCAGGGGCACTTAACCACTGAGCCACATCCTCAGCACCCCCACTTTTTTTGTATTTTGTTTAGAGACAGGGTCTCCCTGAGTTGCTAAGTACCTCGCCAAGTTGCTGAGGCTGGCTTTGAACTTGCAATCCTCCTGCCTCAGCCTCCTGAGTTGCTGGGATTACAGGCATGAGCAACTGTGCCCAGCTTATGCTATTCTTATAAAATGAATACAGGATGTCCTTCCTCTTCTAAATTCTGAAGGCATTGCATCTTGGATATTATTTATATATTAATATTTTTATAGAATGCATCAGCAAAATAATATTCTCCTGAAGTTTTCTTTGTAGGGAGATATGTTTCTTTCTAGGTAGAAGACTTACTTTGTCATTTTTGGTAAACTCTTTCACAACTCTGGCTTTCCTTATGTTTAAATCTTACATTTATTTCAGATTATTTTTTGTATTTTTTTCCACTAAATTTTGCAATTGTTCCCGGTGTCTGAAAAATTTATCCTAAACAAGATATTCAGTATTGATAAAATGTTGAAAGTAGAAAAAATCATATATGTCCATCATCACTAAGTTATGATGTGATATTGTTTGATTTCCTTATAGTGTGTGTGTGTGTTTGTGTGCATGTATACTTGCTTTACAACCTTCCATTGCCTTGTCAGCCAATCAAGACTCTCAGATAAAATTCTGGAACACTGCAAAGGGTTCCCCAGAATTCCTTCCTCCATCAAAATTATGTGTCTAGCCCAAAATAAGAGATGAGGTGTCTTATTGAGGTCTGTGGGGTTATCCCACATGGTGAGAAGGGACATTTAAGTTATAGAACATCTCCAATGCAACCCCAGCTAGTGATGTAATTTATGTGACATTCTCTAGGGGGATTCTGAGAATACCTCATATAAGCAACCACTTAGCCAGGACATTTACTATGCACCTTCTATCCACAAGGATTCTTCCTCCTAATAATAACAGCAGTTTATTTATCCATAGGTCCAATTAACAAAGATATTAAATCAGATCCTGTGCCTCAAATTTTTCTCCTTGGGAGTTTCTCCCAGGATAGAGAATGAATGCATTATAGGCCAGCCTTGATAGAGGATTACAAACATACTGATTTAATAATGAAAAATGTATTAATTTTTTATCTCTGTACACCCAAGAGTATAAGCAAGAGAAACCAGAATTTGACACCACTCAACTGGTTGCCAAGTTTGTGATACTTTCTTTTAAACTTTCCAGAGAAAAGCTAAGAAGATGTTACATTTATGTAATTACTTGCAACTTAGGACAGCCCATCCTGGTGGATTGTGGGTGGAAGGTATAATAAAGTCCTTCCAACATGGCAGGCCCACGTTTCTGATTTATTTTCTCTTTAAGGTTTTAAACTAACAATAACATGAAGATTCACTTGGTGACCCAGAAGCAACATGCATTCACACTGAGTAAAATATTCAACAATACTAAAAAGGTGTTCTCTGAATGAAACCATTCAAAAGGTTGAAAGTTAGATTAGGATCTTTTTATCGTGAGCACAATATTGAATATTCCAATTTGCTTCCATCTTAATTTGTGTTTTAACACAATAGACACTAATGAGGTAACCATCAGTAGCTATTTGTGGAAGCAATGGTCTGAAACAGCATCATAGTTACAATTGAAATGGAAATTTGAAGATTTACACAGTATGAAAATTGCGAATATGTGCAGAAAAGAGTAACTAACCAGAATACATCAATGTGACCTGGCCATGTATAGGGGAACTTTCTGTACTTTCCCCATAATTTGTCTATATCCTAAAGAACTGTACAAAGGGAAACTGTTCAGTAGGGAAAAAAAAAAAGAAAGAAAAAGAAAAAATTAAGCAACACAGATGAGTGAACCAATTTAGCACCTATTGGGACTGGCTCAGACTGCTAATCTCCAATTACTCTTATTATTAATATCTTATGTTAGTGTAGTTCATTTACCATGATTAACAAAGTGATATTGATACATTTTTATTAACTAAAACCCATAAATTATTAATATTTCCTTAGTTGAAACTTATCCTTTTTATATTACAGGATCCCGTCTTTCAGTTAGTCTTCATATCTCGTTGACCTCTTCTGAGCAATGACAATTTCTCTAACTGATCCTGTTTTTGATAACATTGATAGTTTTGAGGAGTACTCGTCAGGTTTTCTGTAGAAAGTGCATCAACTGGGGATTGTCTGATGCTTTTTTTTTTTCCCAATTAGATTGGTCCTAGGGCTTTTGGAAGAATCACAGAGATAAAGTACTACTGTTATCTATCAAAGGAATATACTATCAACATGACATAACTGTTCATGTTCATGTTGAGGGAGGTTTATGGCTGAGGTTCATAGGCACAGGAGCCTCACTGTGATGTTGCTCTTCTTGCCTACTCCACTCTATACTGTCCTTTATCAAGGAGGAAATCACTATCTACAGCACAGTTCTGAGTATCTGCATATATTATCTGGCGGTATTCTGTACTGGTGTATCTCTGTTCTTCACTTCTGTTTGTTTGTTTACTTATTCAATCTCTTGTTTGTATCACTATGGACTCACAGGTATTGATGTTATACTTTTCATTATAATCAAATGCTATTTATTTATTTTGTTGCTTGAATTGTTCCTTCCTTGGCCAATAGAAAACTCTGTCAGTTGGTTAAGTGTCTTTGGCATACCACCAGTAGGCTTCTCCCCTGTATGTCTGTGTCTTCCCACTCCAACAATGAGAAACCTGGCTCCCACTAACCAATGTTCTTTTACCTAACTGTTAAGTTGTACAATGTGGAGTGTTATCAGAATGACTAACTTGCACCCAATCCACTAGAGTACAGTGCTTATGTATATTACCTTTTGCTTTTGAAATAGAACAATACTAATTTGGGTAACTTTGAAAATGAATGGAATCTATAAGCAAAAGATAATGTATATAAGCACTGTACCCTAGTACAGTGCAAAAGCTGACAAGAAAAGATAGTATACCCTCTCTGCCTGGCCTACACAGATGGGGACAGAGATGTTCTTGTCTTCTGTGCTCCAACTGCTCCATCTTCCCCATTGCCATGTTGGATGGAAACTACTGTTCTCATTTGTCTTTGTGGGATGATGAGATGTTTGAGAACAGAGCAAGTCTTCTCTCTAAGACCCTTGATAAATACGATGTTTGCATTTCATTAATATCAAAAGACTATCTTTGGGATGGAAGAATGAACTTGGGTTGAAAACTATCAAAGGGATAAAGGTAAACTTTGATAAGTTTAATTTATATAAATAGCTTTAAACTCAGTTTAAATTATTTTCCCCATCTGACAATATTGATTTTTTGTACTTTTAAAAACGTGTTCTTTTTAGATATGCATGACAGTAGAATTTTGACACATCATACATCCATGGAGTATAACTTTTCATTGTTATGGATGTACATGATGTGGAATTACACTGGTCATGTATTCATATATGAACATAGGAAAGTTATGTCTGAGTCATTCTACTGTCTTTCCCTTTCCCATCCCCTCTCCTTTCCCTTATGTCCCTCTGTCCAATCCAGTTAACCTATACTCCTCCCTCCCCCCTGCCTGTGGTGAATCAGCATCCACATATATATCAGCATCCAGAGAGAACATTCAGCCTTTGGTTTTCTGGGATTGGCTTATTTCACTTAGCATAACAGTCTCCAGTTCTATCCATTTACTAGCAAATGCCATCATTTCATTCTTTTCTATGGTTGATTAATACATTGTGTATATATCCCACATTTTCTTTACCCATTCAGCTGTTGGAGGGCACGCAGTTTGTTTCCACGGCTTAACTATTGTGAATTGAGCTGCTATAAACCTTGATGTTGCTGCATCACTATAATATGCTGATTTTTTAGTCTTTGGGGGCATAAACTGAGGAGTGAGATAGCTAGGTCAAATTGTGGTTCCATTCCAAGTTTTCTGAGGAATCTCCATACTGCTTTCCATAGTGGTTGTACCATTTTGTAGTCCCACAAGCAATGTATGACTGCACATTTTTTCCCACATCCTTGCCACTTCTTCTGTGAAGTGTTTATTCAGTTCCTTTGCCCATTTATTGATTGGGTCATTTGTTTTTTGGTGTTAAGTTTTTTGAATATCCTGGAGATTAATGCTCTATCTAAGGTGCAGGTGGAAAAGATTTTCTCCCATTATAGGCTTTCTCTTTATGTTTTTGTTTCTTTTGCTATGGAGAAGCTTTTTAATTTGATACCATCCCATTTATCAATTATTGATTTTACTTCTTGTGGTTTAGGAATCTTGTGAGGAAGTCAGTTTCTAAGCTGACATGATGAAGAGTTGGGCCTACTTTTTCTTCCAGTAGGTGCAGGATCTCTGGTCTAATGCCTAGGTCCTTGATCCACTTTGAGTTGAGTTTTGAGCAGGGTGAGAGACAGGGGTCTAATTTCATTTAATTACATATGAATTTTCAGTATTCCCAGCACCATTTGTTGAAGTGACTATCTTTTCTCCAATGTATGTTTATGGTGCCTTTGTCTAGTATGAGATAACTTTATTTATGTGGGTTTGTCTCTGGGTCTTATAATATTAACTTTGAAAGAGTTACACATTATAATGTGAAGTTTATTTGACATTAAATGAACATTGAGAGGTAAATATTTGGCTTTGTTGTTGAAACAGTCATATTTCTGATACAGACTTAAACATTAAAAATTAATTGAGGAACTGAAAATATGTTTGCTCACTCCCCTCATCTCTTCAGCTATAAAACTGAACTAAGAGTATTGTCTTTGAATATGTGGGCCTTTTAAATCCATAGTAGCCCATAATTTTTACATATTCATCTTTCTATGATTTGCTTTACATGAAATGTCTCTTTTTCATCTGGTCAGACACAGTATCCTCAAATCACATCATTTTTTTTTCCTTTTAGGTTCCATTTTTTTTAAAGGGACAAATATTTTCAGTTATTTAAAAATATGTAAAATTTTATGTGACATGGTGTTTTAGTTAGGTTTTTGTCACTGTGACCAAAATATCTGACAAGAACAATTTAGAGGAGGAAAAGTTTATTTTGGTTCACAGTTTTAGAGGTTTGTCCATGATTGGCTGACTGTATAGCTTTAGTCCCAAGAGGAGACAGAACATCATGGCGGAAGGGCACGGTGGAGGAAAGAGGCTCAGGATATGACAACCAGGAAGGAGAGAGAGCAAAAGCCCAGCTCACCAGAGACAAAATACAAACCCCAAAGTCACACCCCCAGTGACCTACTTCCTCCATCCACACCCCATGTGTTTATAGCTACCACCTAGTTAATCTGTATCAGTGGATTAATCTAAGCTTTTCACCTCTGAACATTCTTGCATTGTCTCTCACATGAACTTTTGGAGGATATCTCATATCTAAACCATAATACATAAGATCAAAATAAAGTGGCAGAAGGAATAAGATTTTCCACAGTACGCTATTGTACCATAGGCACTGGATTGATTCCATATGAACTACAAGAGCAACTATTGAGGGAAAGAGGGGTAAAGGTACTGCATTAAACCTATATCCCAGCACTTGGAATTGGAGCCAGGTTACCATGGATATGGGTCTACTAAAGGTAAACTTTAGGAAAAAATGGCCCAAGAGAGAAGGACCTAATGTATTTTGTATTTTATTACTGATAAATGTAAGAGAAAGACCAGTGATTTTCCAATTCAAAGGTTTTTGAGAAAAAATATTTCTGAACTTATTTATTAGCAAACAATATTATATTCAGAAATTGCTTAAAAATCTGACTAGGGAATTACAGTCTTGCTAAAAATTGAGTTGTTTCTAATACGGTGGAAGCAGATGTGTCTGGGTTGAGAATAATTTCTGTACTTTGAAGTGCTATTCCTATCAGCAACACTGACAACAGGAAAAGTGTGAGGGATGATATTGGGAGAGCCAAGATGAATAAGACAAATGTTGAGAAGTCATGTGGAGAAATAAATATGTTTACACATTTGTTTAGACTATGATATATTCTCCAGGAATACAAGAACAAATTAACTAGTAAGACTAGATATGTAAAGAACTTAATACAAAGACTAATGCCTTCATAGTATTCTGAATCACGATTTTCTTGTAACCTTGTATAGATTTTTATCATTTGTTACTGAACTGCCAAATGCTATAAGCAAGTGAGTTACAAAAATGAATCACACCAAGAACACCTGTGAATGTTTCTTTGAAAAACGTGTTAATGCATCCTTTGTGAATTGGATTTCTAAATGTGTAAGCAAAAGATAAGGTCTGGATACCTAGTCTTTTCAAAGAAAATGGTAAGAATAAATTGATTGGTAATATCTCAGAGAAAATAATCTGATTTAAACAAAAGAATTTAGGTGATTTATTTTTAAATGTGTTTTTAATGGACAAGTTATAATTATATACATTAATGGGGTGCAAATGTGTTGTTTTGATATATGCTCACATGTGGAAGGATTCAACCAGGCTAATTAACAAATCTATCACTTCAGACGCTTATCAATTTATAATTACTCTTTCTTCCTTCCTTCCTTCCTTCCTTCCTTTCTTTCTTTCTTTCTTTCTTTTCTTTCTTCCTTTCTTTCTTTCTTTCTTTCTTCCTTTCCTCATTTCTCCTCTCCCCTCCCAACTTTCTCTTTCTTGACAGTGTTGGGGTCCAAACCCAAGGCCTTGTGCTGGCTAGGCAAATGTTCTACTTCTATCCCTACCATGAAGCTATACCAGCAGCCCTTATAATTACTTCTTTTTTTATTTTTTATTGGTTCATAATAGTTATACTTAACATTAGGATTTATTTTGACATAATTATAAATGCATGGCATATAATTTACTTCAATTAAGTCCCCAGTACTTACCCTAATCACCACCCCCTTCTCCCTCCTCCTATTCTCTTTCCTCTACTCTATGGACCTTTTTGTTTATTTACATTTTTATAGATTAGTGTCTTATGGATTTACATAATGGTGGGATTCATTGTAGTATATTCATATATGTACATTGGAAAGTTCGTTTAGATTCATTCCATTGTTTTTATTTTTTATTATCTCATCCCTCTTCCCTCCCCTACAATCTCCTTCTTCTGCTCCCTTTATCTTTTATTTATTTTGATGGAATTCCTATCTCCCTACCACCCCAGTTTCTTTTGTCCCCTCTCCCCCCACTTATTTTAGACTAGCTTATGCATCTCAGAGAAAATACTCGACCTTTGACTTTCTGGGTCTCACTTATTTCATTTGGTATTATTGTCTCCAATTATATCCACTTACGAGCAAACAACATAATTTCATTCTTTTTTTTTTTTTTTATGGCTGGGTAATACTCCATTGTGTATATATACCATATTTTCTTTATCCATTCATCTGATGAAGAACACTAGGTCGGCTCCATAGTTTAGTGCTGGGGGCCAGCCCCAGTCAGGGGGTACAACGCGAGCGCTCAGCGAAGTACGGAGGCAGAGAAGCAGTGATGGGGAAAATAACACACCAACATGCGAGTCAGGCTGTGGAATCTTCTCTCTTTACTTTTCACTTTCTTTTAGGTTTTAAGCACAATATTTGGCAGCACAGATTGTTTACACTTTCTTTGGTGATTACATTACAGACATGACTTAATTTTTAGACATATTAAATTTCTTATTTTATATATTTCAAGGTTTTGAGGTCACTTGCACCTTTTCAAGGCCCTGTATGTGACTGAAACTTTCTCTGCATACTATTTAGGCTGTCTGATAAAAGTCAACCTTCTTTGTCTGGGATTCCACAGCACTATTGTTTTTTCTTTTATAGCAGTTGTTTATAAAATCTAGAAGCAGGGCAAGGCTGCATGTTAGCTCATGGGAGACTTTTTACTCTAAGGGATTTATATCTACTTTAAAAGTAAGAGAAACTTATTTTTAATCACAAAAAGACTCTTAAAG
This sequence comes from Tamias sibiricus, assembly GCA_025594165.1. Lineage (NCBI taxonomy): Eukaryota > Metazoa > Chordata > Mammalia > Rodentia > Sciuridae > Tamias > Tamias sibiricus. Next base: position 85,658,867 of record CM046660.1, read on the forward strand.
ATTATTAACTAGAAATTAAGTACTTATAGAAAAAGGTTTGTGTTACTCTTTTCAAGAAAAGATAAATGTACAGAGTTAGTCTGGATCTAAATAATTGAAATAGGGATACCTGGTGGCCATATATGTGAATAAAGAACTGAACAGCAGCAAGTAGAAGTCAAAGTTAACTCTTTCAACACCATATCTTTCATGAAAAAGGAGAGGGCTTTATAGAAAATGCCACAACAGTTTAGCTGTGTGAATTGTGCTACTATAAACACTGTGCCTATGTCCCAATTATAGTATGCTGATTTGAGATCTTTTGGAAATATACCAAGGAGAGGGCTAGCTGGGTCATACCGTGGTTCCATTCCTAGTTCTTTGAGGAATCTCTACACTGCCTTCCAGAGTGGTTGCATTTTCAGTTCCACCAACAATGTATGAGTGGACATTTCCCCACATTCTCACCAATACTTATTAACATTGTATTCTTCATAATTGCCATTCTGACTAGAATTAAGATGAAATCTCAATTTGGTTTTCATTTGCATTTATCTAATTGCTAGAGATGTAGAACTTTTTTCAAATATTTGTTGATGATATGTATTTCTTTTTTTGAGAAGTGTCTGTTTAGTTCCTTTCCCCCATTTATTGAAGTGTGTGTGTGTGTGTGTGTGTGTGTGTGTGTGTGTTTTCTGAGCTCTTTGTATATCCTGGATATTAATGCCCTATCTGTGGAGCTAATAGCAAAAATTTTCTCTCATTCTATAGGCTTTCTCTTCACACTCTTGATTGTTTTCTTTGCTGTGACAAAGCTTTTAGTTTGCTACCTTCCCATTCATTGATTTTTCATTTTACTTCTTACACTTTAGGAGTCTTGTTAAGGAAGTCTGTTCCTGAGGCAACATGCTGGAGTGTTGGGCCTACGTTTTCTTCTATTAATTTCAGGGTCTCTTGTCTAATTTCTATGTCTTTGATCCATTTTAGGTTGAGTTTTGTGCGGGGTGAGAGAGAGGGGTTGAATTTCATTCAACTATATATGGATTTTCAGTTTTCTCAGCACTATTTGTTAAAGAGGCTGTCTTTTTCCCACCATGTTTTGACACCTTTATCTAATATGAGATAATTGTATTAATGTGGGTTTGTCTCTGTATTTTCTTTTCTATTCCATTAGTCTTCATGCCTGTTTTGGTGCCAATACCATGATGTTTTTATTAACATAGCTCTGTAGTATAACTTGACGTCCAGTATTGTGATGCTTCTTGCTTAGCTTTTCTTGCCAAGTATTGCTTTGGTTACTTCTGTAGACCCACTTTTGAGAAATTTATCCACTAACATATCAATCCATTCATTAGGAGAGTTTTCATTACCCAGTTACCTTTTAAAGGAACCATATAATCCCATGTCTTAACACTACACAATGGAATTAAATTCAGCATGAATTTTTGGTGGGGACATTTAAATCTTAGTAAATATAAATACATAATACACTGAGACAGAAATATGAATATGTTTATCTTTTTGTAAAATTATCTGTTACATATATATGTGTATGTATATATATATGTGTGTGTATATATATTTGTGTGTACATATATATGTATATAGTTAAATTATAAACATTAATGTGTATATGTATATGTGTGTGTGGGTGTATACATATACACATTAATGTTTATAATTTAACTATATACATGTATATGCATATATACATGCACATATATATGTACACACACATATACATATACATATTAATGTTTATAATTTAACTGTTTCCTCATTTTATTTTTAAAAACTTTATGGGATTTTTGGATTATTAGAAGAAAAGGAAAGGGAGAAAATTGAGGAAAGTATAAAGGCAAAGAAAAATTATGGTATAATAAGAAGCCTGAGAACAAAAAAGAAGATGAATGGAGACAGAAAAAATGTGTGTATCAGGGTGACTAATCATCACGTCTGTTTTATTTGGTTTGCCTCATGATTTTGAGAGATATAACAAACACAAAAGGAGTATGAGTGGGATTTATAAAGTATCCAAACACCAGTTCTAGATGAGCCACGTGAAGATTTGTATCATAGTGAAGAGACCCTGGGAAAGCTAATTGTCTGTCCATCATGCACGTAGCATCACAGGAGCACACATCTTGACTCTAGTAAGGCCCCCACCATCACACTCTCCTGTGTGATAGCACAAGTGACTCACTTCACACAAAGCCATGGTGACCTTGCTCTAACCAAAAGTGACTCATTACTTGGTTCAATGAGTGCTCTGTGAGTCTTTCTTCTTTCCAGACACTTTTTGAAGCACTTGGCATAGATCAGTGAAAAATGACACCAAAATAAAAGAGTTCCTTCAGGGAGCTTGCATTCTTTTGTGGGTTGAAGGTGAATTAAGGGAGAAAAATTGTAAATAACTAGCATAACTATGATGTCTTTCTGATGCTAAAGATAAAAAAGTCCTGAATTTGATAACCTATATAATTTATTTTTTCATAAATTCATTCTGATTAGGGCAGGAAAAACTACTTTTAAAAATAAATAATGAAAAAGTACCCAATGTAGAGGAAGTGATGAAAATTTCAATCTTAGATTAGACAAGGATACTCATGTGTAAGATACATTCTCTAATATCATTAAATGTTTGAAACAAAAAAAAAAATTGATAAATAACTATTTCCTGATTATTAATGTGTTTGTCAATATTTAAATATTGACATGTCTTCAAATATTAAAATAGATTGCTTTACATGTTGATAGCTTTATATAGTTATCAAATATAATTCTGCCTGTCTTCTTTTAAACTATTATATCAATATTTTAAACTTTTAAACTATTAAATTAATATTTAATTGATTTCCATTCCTGAAGAATATATCCTTGGCTTCTACAATTCCATGCTTTTTACAGGGTAGGGAGGGAATAGAAAAGACATTACCCCTTCTCAAGGAATGTCATAATCAAACTTTTCTTCTCATTTTTATTTGGTAAGAAAATCTTAGAAAACTGCCTTAACTTGACAGAGAGGACTGTGCTTTGAGAAGCAATACACTTCCAGGAAGGGACTTCCTGGTAAATGGAACCAGCATTCAGAAGAGCAGAGTTGGTAAGGGATCAGATGCTAAAGAGGAAACTAGAAAGTCTGGCTTTGCTCTATCTAACCACTAACTGCATTGTCCACGTTTAGCCACTTGGTTGTCCTACCATTCATTCATAATGGAATCTTCTTAGCCTCACCATAAGATGACCACATTTAAGAACCAAGAACAAGGAATAACATAACATGACTAGATAGAATAAGGTTGTGTTTAATATCTGTAAAAAGCCAAGCTCTGTATGTCTTAGTAATAAAAATGACCTACAGAGCAGGGTGTGGTGGTACACACCTGTCATCTCAACTGCTTGGAGGCTGGGGCAAGAGGATTCTAAGTTCGAGTTCAGCCTGGGGCAATTCAAAGAGATTCTGTCTCTAAATAAAAAATAAAAAAGGTTGAGAATGTAGCTCATGTGGTAGAGCTCCTGGGTCAGTCTGCAGTACTGCAAATAAATAAATAAATAAATAAATAAATATAAACAAAAACAAAAACACATAAATGTGCTGATTTGTGTTTGAATTCAGTTTCCACCTTAGTACTTTAAGTCATTGAACGGAGTTTTATTTACTTGCCTAGCTCCGAATTTTATGCTCACCAGTGTATGCATACATAGTTCAATATTCTTCCTTTGTAAACAAAGACCTTGCATTAAATTCTTGCATGAGATTCAGTCTAAGAAAATGTCTCTGGACATGAATGTGTCTGCTATTTTTGACTGAAAGTCAAAACTGTACAGCCCATTATGTTTCTCTTATTTGTAGTAACTATCAGAAAGCTTGGACTTAATCTCACCACCAAATACTTTTAACTCCCCTCAACCCATGTGCATTTCATTCATTTATTTGAGCTCTAATCTATTTTGGTCTTAAATATTTTTTTTTCCACATTGTACTACTGTATTTCACTTTCTAAGATATCTCTAGTTCTTTCCAATAAGATATTATATAAATCCCTGGGGGGGGGGGGTGGAATACTGGGAAGAGCTGGAAAAACTTCTCACAGAAAAATCACTCTTTTTTTTCCTTCATGACATAAAAAAGAAATGCGTAGCTTTCTGAGTAGGGAAAATTTGAAAGATACCTCTAATGTTTTGTATTATGAAGGCACAGATGTCATTCTTGCCAAAATAGAGAGCTTGCAATGGGAAATTCTGAAGTTCTTTTGATTACTAGAGTTAGAGAGGGCTTATTAATTACCAATAAGATTGGATTAAATAATTTTCAGGTAATTGGGACCTCACCCCCAGGGGTTTGCCAGTGCACTCTGTTTTAAGATATAGTACACTATATCCACTTCCTTCCTACACCAGAGAAGAATTTGAAAGAACATTAGAAGCAGACACAGTGTTAGTTACATGTATTGTCTTCTTTCTTTCAATAGTCTTCTCTTACCATACCCTCCCTCTAACAATCTCTTGTTTATTGTGCAGACTTTTATTATATTCAAGATGGCTTAATTTCAATTGAAGAGAAAATATAAGGTGGAATGTTTTATACCCAATCTATGAAATATATGGCTATCTTTTTGTCAGTATTTCATTTAAGGAAGTTTTCTAAATGACAAGTTTGGAAATGAAATCACCTCTTAAAATGAAGTTGCTTGCCTTTATCTCATTTCATATTTTTTTTTCTCAAAATGTATAGTTAATTGGCTCTATTTATACTGTTATCAAGATGTGTTGTTTATTTATTTTTTGTTTTTGTTAAACAAATTCAACCAATTTATTTCCATGCTTATTATAAGATATGCAATTGAAAAAAGTGCTGTTTTTAGCCTGGCGCAGTGGCGCACCCCTCTAATCCCAGCACTTGGGAGGCTGAGGCAGGAGGATCACGAGTTCAAAGCCAGCCTCAGCAATGGTGAGGCACTTAGCAACTCAGTGAGACCCTGTCTCTAATAAAATACAAAAAAGGGCTGGGGATGTTGCCCAGTGGTCGAGTGCCCCTGAGTTCAATCCCTGGTACAAAAAAAAAAAAAAAAAAAAGTGCTGTTTTTTCTTCAAGAGTTTAAAAGTCTATCTCCAGGGCTGAAGATGCAGTTCAGTGATAGAGTACTTGCCTAGCAAGTGTGAGGCCCTGGGCTCAATCCCCAGTACTGAGTGGGGAAAAAAGTCTTTCTAAAATTGAACTTCTGATTACTGTAACGTAATGCCTCTTAGGAAATGCTACTATAAATGTGCAACAAAAGAATCCTGAATGATTAATCTACTTTGTACTAACATATATTTTACTTTACTAAGTTTGTTTATTTTATTTTTCCAATTATCAATCTAATAATGTATTTCTTCAGTTTTTAATATTTCTGCAGTTTATCTCTTATCCTGATACTGATTCATTTACCATGTTGTCTTGAAATCAGAGAATGTTAATGTTTTGTCTGTATGGGTGTTTTTAAGGATCTGATAAATGTTCCAGATATTCTGGTCATGTCAAATTTCTAATGACTTTTTAAGTCATACGCACAAACATTTGCATATCACTTAGATGGCTCAACCTCAAATAGAGGGTTCTATAGATATCAGCTTAAAACTCTCTCACTATGTAATTTGTATTTATCAGAAAAATGTGCACTAGACATATAACATTTCAGAAGCAATTTGGAAAGGTAGTTTTGAAATGTCCTATGTAAAAGTTGATTAGTTTTGTTAAGCTTCCAATTAGTAGAAAGAGCTCTGGAATGTAGATTTACTAAAAACACATTACTTCTGTCATATTTAGCCAACTTGTTTGAATGACAGTGTGTTTCTTTTCACTTCTATGTTTTGTTATTCAACTTATCTCACTTAATTGCTTGTCAATTAAGGTACCAGAATTTCTCACTAATACTTAATTGCTACCTGGAAGATAAACACTTTCCTGGTTAATTATATTGACATACTGTGAAAGTTTTCTACATTCATGAATATTTTAAAACTTACATTTCTCCCTGACTAGGTGATTATTCAAAACTTCCATTTTTATATTCAAGAAGTAAAAAATTTACTTGACATTTTATTGCTTTGCTCATTATAGTCAATTACAAACCGTTTATTTTACCTTATTTGTATTATTCCAGTTAAAATGAATTTAGTTTTGTCTCACTAATTTAACTTCAGCAACACATACATAGTCCATATCTAAAAATTAATTATTTTGTTATTAATGTTGTTAGCAAATGTAGATGGTTAATGCCTCATGCCTATATTACAGTGCTCTGCTATGCACAGTATATGAGCTTATTTCCTTAACTTTACAATCATAACAATTACAAACACAGGGCAGACTGAACATGTAATTGTGTGTGTATGTGTGTATGTGTGTGTGTGTGTGTGTGTGTGTCCTTTTCCTCAGGTCACTATTGCTTTAGGGATTCCATAAAGCAAGTGCAAATGTTGTTATTTATTGTTCTTTAACTGATACACTTGAAGGACATGGGGTAAACATACATGGGACATGCTTTTGTCCCCCAAATATTCCATTTACCTGGGAGACAGAAAAGCAAAGCAAGTGATGCTATTCATGGGGACAAGTGTGTCTTTTCTGGAGTTCAGGAGATGGTTATTTATTAATTCATGTTTTTACTTTGAAAACACTTCTACTGTGTCTTCTGACAAACATCCCACAACCACTTCACTCCCAGTCCTTGGCAATTGTGGCTCTACTCTCCACTTCAACATATTTTTAGATTTCCCGTTTAATGGGCTCATGCAGTATTTGCCCTTCTGTGCCTGGCTTTTTTCACTTAAAAAATAACATCTTCAGTTTCATTGAAGTTGTTACAAATGACAGGATTTCTCCCTTTATGAAGGTGGAATAGTGTTCCACTGTGTATGCACACCATCTTTTCTTCATCCATTCATCTGTTGATGGACATTTAGGATCATACCTTGGCTATTGTAAATAATGCTGCAGTGGATGTGGATGCAGATAAGGAGATGGTATTTTTTCAAAAAGCAGTATTATGAAGCTGAGAATATTTTAAGAAACCTGGAACATAAAACCAAGAGAACTTTGAAGAAATAAGAAGTTTTTTTTTAAATAAATCTTTCCATTCTGAAAAGGGTAAGACACAAAAATAGAACAAGCCCATAAATTTAATTTTGGTATAGGTCTCACTGGCAAATAAACTAAGATGTAGAAAGATATAAAGAAAACAAAACGATTAAAATAGTTGAAGAAATGCTTCACTTGTATCATGGGTCGAAGGAGATAGCTGTTTTAGGAGCCTCAGCCTTATGAAATTTAGGGTGCCTTCTTTATGAAAATAAATCAAAATTATGTTTAAAACTGTGCATTTACTTTGAGAAAACAAATCAACAAATTAAAAGATTAGGAGACTTACAATTTTAAATATAATAATATTTTGTGATGAAAGTTTTCCTAAATATTTTAGTTTGATCTTAGTTGATCACTGTTTTAAATAAGAAAAATTTTATATTATATTTTTCTTAAGAGGGAATGGAAAGGTATGGTATTATGAAATGGAAAGGGAATGGAATGGCATGGTGTATGGAATTTGTTTAATTGGTACCTGTGATTGACAAAGCTTATGACTTCAATACATAGGTATTTTTATTTGTACAATTTCTGCAAGCTTGTGCACTACAAAAGAATTCTGATAAATTTTGTCTTGCAAAATTCCCATTCAACAATGGGAAGATAACAGATATTATTCACAATTATATAGGCTTCACCATCAAGTATTACTGATAGGAGAGAGATCCCATTATGCATGAGTCCCCACAGGTCCCCTGCCTCTGCCACTTTATATTACAATACAGGGTGAATCAGCACAGTGGGAAGCCAGATTATTCCTGGAAATCTCTGTGCACCAGAGAAACTAAAAATAAAGCAACTGAGAACCACAAAAATATATTCCACCAAATTCAAAGTATTACCCAGATAAACTAACTTCACAGCTATTTTCTCAAAATGATTTTGAATATTCTAAAACTACCCAACCACAAAAGAACTTGAGATGATGGTTAACAACTAAGTCTTAATACACCTGAGTTTGATTGGGGCCATGGAAAAGTCTCCTACAAAGGAGAGGCCTTGAAACTCAGAGCTTCATTTCCTTAGCTTAAGTGCCAACCCATCCTTAATGGTGAATGTCAAATTTTATAAAACAATGAAAAACAACTATTATTTTACTGACATGGTTTTTAAACTGCCTTTTAGGCATCCATATGAACCAAGTGAACTCACAAGCATGCTACCAAATATTTTAAAATTTCATTTTTAATTAACTTAATTAATTTTAAATTAAATATTTAATATTAAATATGATAAATTCCTTTTGGCAGCCTGATACATTTGTGAAACTGGATTTTGTGTGTTTGCTGAAATAAAAAGCAAGTACCTTACAGAAATAGGAATATGAGTGTTCAATCTTATTCCAAAGTTTAAGATCATACACAGGCATAAAAATGCCATTATTCAGTAATTGTGTTTCTACAAAAATAAAATAAAAGCATTGAGTTTTTAAAGTTTCAAACCATGCCTTTTTCAATCACCAATTACATTATTAGGATAGATAGTTAATAAATTGTTTGGACCAAAGCATTTCATATTTGGAACTGTTGATATTTCTTTGGGACTTTAGAAGAGTCACAAAAATATTATTGAGATATTAAGGTCACTAGGAACTGGGTAAGTTTGGGAACTTTCCTTTAAGACAATCCAGAGGGGCCTAATTGGTAAATGAAGCCCCTGGTGTTGGTTCAAATACTTATGTGCTTTGCAGTTTGGTGATGTCATGTTGGAGGATCATGCTTGTAAATATTTTGCAATTCAAATGGATGTTATATACCAGTGGATTAAAGTATACTAAAAATAATACTATCATCTCATATGAGCCTTTTCCAGGTGCTCCAGCTGTTCTGTACCATGTGACTGAGAAGACTAGGAAGATCTTAATGAGGATGCCATACCTGTCCTAGGGCTTGCACAGAATGTTCATGCCAGTAATGCTTATGGATTTAATGGCCAGTCTAGAATTTTGTCTGCATGGGTGAGTTCTTGGAATACTTTAATTATTATGTTAATTATTATTATAAAAAACCTAATGGGTTTTACTTACCAATAAACATTGATCTTGTTCCTATCTCATTTATAGACACTGGGTATCAATGATCACATTTAAAACACTGTTCACCTTAATGTGATATTGATTGTTCTGTGTCAAAGAACCTTATATGTATCAGTGAAAAGAAACCATTAAAAATAGATATTCAGAATGGAGAAATCAGTGTTGCATTAATAGTCTACATTTTCAAAACTGATTATTGTAGACAAACTAATCTGTTCTTGAATGGCTAAAAAATATTCTTATGGATCCCGGCTTGGGACAGCAGGGGAACAAGCCCTGGCCTGCAAGAGTTCCAGCTAGGCTCTCCAGCATGCTTTCCCAGCTTGGCCCACCCACCTCGGAGATGTCATCCCTGCTGGGGATGGTGGGGAACAAGCCCAGGCCTGCCTGAGAGCATTCCCGCTAGGCCCTCCTGCAAGTGTTCCAGCTCTGCCCGCCTACAAGCATTCCCAGCTCTGCCCATCCACTCAGGAGACTTAGGTATTCTCCGCCTCTGCCTACAGGTCAGGGAACAGGCCCCGGGCACAGGAACAGGAATATTACATGGGGATACCTATCTTTTGTTTCTCCTACTAACACCCTAATTCCCATAATTACCCTCTCACTAGTCAAATAATCTAATAACTCTATCTTCTCATATCCTACCTCACAAATGTTTTAGCCAATCCATAAGTCCCCTCTTCTACCATTAGATACTGTAAACCACTGCACAAAAATACTGACTAAATGGTAGAAGATAATTGATCTCATCCTTTATGGTTAAAGTGTCAAAATTGTAAATATAAAAATAGAAACTAACTGATATATGGCAATACGTTGGGTATTTTGACTGCTGTAATATTGATCTTTCCCTTAAAAGTTATGCATCAGGTAACCTGTAGGAATGATATAAGACAATAAGACAGAAATGGGAATACCTCAGACTTATACCGCAAGAGAGGAAAACACATAGATATCATGAAAAAACAAGGGAGAAAAATGCCCCAAACAAACCAAGATACTGCAGCAATAGAATCCATAGAAAGCACAGTAGGTGAAATGTAGGAAAAGGAATTCTGAATATACATAATTAAAATGATTCGGGATTTAAAAAAATGACCTAAGTGAGCAAATACAGGCAAATATTAATCTCTCCCAGAAAGAGATAAGAGATCAAATACAGGCAACCTTCGATCACACCAACAAAGAGATAAGAGAACAAATACAGGTAGCAAAAGATTACTTCAAGAAAGTGATAGAGAATCTGAGGAAAAAAACAAACAGAAATACTTGAAATGAAAGAAACAATAGGCCATTTTAAAAACTCAATAGACAGTATCAACAATAGATTGGATCACTTGGATGATAGGACCTCAGACAATGAGGACAAAAATAAATAATATTGAAAATAAAGTTGACCACACAGTGAAGACAGTAAGAAACCATGAACAAAATATCCAAGAATTATGGGATACCATCTAAAGACTGAATATAAGATTTATTGGAATTGAGGAAGGTGCAGAGAATCAATCCAAAGGAATGCAAAATCTCTTTAATGAAATAATATCAGAAAATTTCTCAAACAACAAAAATGAATTTGAAAACCAAATACAAGAAGCATATAGGATGCCAAGTGTACAAAATCACAACAGATCTACACCAAAGCACATCATAATGAAAATGCCTAGCATACAAAATAAGGATAGAATTTCAAAGACCATAACAGAAAAATCAGATAACCTATAGAGGAAAACCAATTTGCATCACAGAAGATTTTTCAACCCAGACTCTCAAAGCAAGGAGAGCCTGGAACAACATATACCAGGCTCTAAAAGATAAGGGATGCCAACCAAGAATCTTATATCCAGCAAAATTAAGCTTTAGATTTGATGATGAAATAAAAACCTTCCATGATAAACAAAACTGAAAAGAATTTACAACAAGAAAGCCGGCACTACAGAACATCCTTGGCAAAATATTCCATGAGGAGGAATTGAAAAACAACAATGAAAACCTTCAAAGGGAAGAACAACAATAAAGGAAAACTAACCATAGGAGAAATCAAGTCAAGCTAAATACCAAAAATAATATATAATTAAATAAAATTTAAAATGACTGGTAATACAAATCATATCTTAATAATAACCCTGAACATTAACAACCTAAACTCACCAATTAAAAGACATAGGCTGATAGTTTGGATTAAAAAAAGAAGACCCAACAATATGCTGTCTTCAAGAGACAAATCTCAGGAACAGATGCCCACAGACTGAAGGTGAAAGGATGGGATAAAATATGCCACTCACACACACTATGTAAGCAAGCAGGGGTTTCCATCCTCATATCAAACAAAGTAGACTTCAAGCCAAAGGTAATCAAAAGAGATAAGGAAGGGCATTTCATACTGCTTAAGGGAATCATACATCAACAAGAAATAACTATCATAAATACATATGCCCCAAATAACAGAGCATCCACATTCATCAAACAAACCCTTATCAAGTTAAAGAACCAAATAGACCACAACACAATAATTCTAAGTGACTTTAACACACTGCTTTCACCACTGGATATATCTTCCAAACAAAAGCTAAACAAAGAAACTGGACAACTCAATAATACAATCAATATCTTATATTTAACTGATATATAGAGAGTATGTTATCCATCAACAAATCAGTACACTTTCTTCTCAGCAGCACATGGATCATTCTCTAAAATAGATCACATATTATGCCATAAAGCAACTCTAAGCAAAATATAAAAAATGTAGAGATACTACCCTGCATACTATCAGATCATAATGGAATGAAACTTGAAGTCGATGATAAAATAAGAAACAAAACCTACTCCAACACCTGGAGACTAAATAATATGCTATTGAATGAACAATGGGTTGCAGAAGACATCAAAAAGGAGATAAAAAAACTCTTAGTGGTAAATGAGAACACCAATACAACATATAGAAATATCTGGGACACTATGAAGGCAGTACTAAGAGGAAAATTCATTGCATTGGAGTTCATTTCTTCAAAGAAAAAAAAGGTCAACAAATAAATGAATTAACATTACACCTCAAAGCCCTAGAAAAAGAACAAATTAACCCCCAAAGCAGAAGACAGGAAATAATTAAAATCAGAGCTGAAATCAATGAAATTGAAACAAAAAACACAATTGAAAAAATCAACAGAACCAAAAGTTGGTTCTTTTAAAAAATAAATAAAATTGATAAACCATTAGCTATGCTAACTAAGAAAAGGAGAGAAAAATTTCAAATTACCAATATATGTGATAAAAAAGGAAACATCATGATGGACACTACAGAAATACAGAAGATAATTAGAAATTATTTTGAAAATCTATACTCCAACAAAATAGAAAATAATGAAGACATTGACAAATTTCTAGAAATATACAATATGCCCAAACTAAATCAGGATGACATACACAACTTAAATAGATCAATTTCAAGCAAAGAAATAGAGGATGCCATCAAAAACCTACCAACGAAGAAAAGCCCAGGTCCAGATGGATACACAACCAAGTTCTACAAGATCTTTAAAGAAGAACTAACACCAATACTTCTCAAACTATTCCATGAAATAGAAAAAGAGGAAACCCTTCCAGACTCATTCTGTGAGGCCAATATCAACCTGATTCCAAAACCAGGCAGAGACAAATCAAAGAAAGAAAACTTCAGACCAATATCACTAATGAATATAGATGCAAAAATCCTCAATAAAATTCTGGCAAATTGAATACAAAAACACATCAAAAAAATAGTACTTCACGATCAAGTGGGGTTCATTCCAGGAATGCAAGGTTGGTTTAACATAAGGAAATCAATAAATGTAATTCACCACCTCAATAGACTCAAAGATAAAAATCATATGATCATCTCAATTGACACAGAGAAAGCATTTGACAAGATACAACACCCCTTCATGTTCAAAATGCTAGAAAAAATAGGGATAACAGGAACATACCTCAACATTGTAAAGGCCATCTATGCTAAGCCCCAGGCCAACATCATCCTAAATGGAGAAAAGCTGAAATCATTCCCTCTAAAATCTGGAACAAGACAGGGATGTCCTCTTTCGCAACGATTATTTAACATAGTTCTTGAAATACCTAGCCAATGCAATTAGACAGACAAAAGAAATAAAAGGGATATGGATAGAAAAGAAGAACTCAAACTATCACTATTTGCAGACGATATGATTCTATACATAGAAGATCCAAAAAACTCCACCAGAAATCTTCTATATCTAATAAACAAATTCAGCAAAGTGGCTGGATAGAAAATCAATACCCATAATTCTAAGGCATTTCTGTACATAAGCAACAAATCCTCAGAAAGAGAAACTAGAACATCCACCCCATTTACTATAATGTCAAAAAAAAAAAAAAAGAAAGAAAGAAAAGAAATACTTGGCAATCAACCTAACAAAAGAAGTGAAAGACCTGTACAATGAAAACTACAGCACACTAAAGAAAGAAATTAAAGAAGATCTTAGAAGATGGAAAATTTACCTTGTTCATGGATAGGTAGACCTAATATTGTCAAAATGACTATTCTACCAAAAGCACTATACCATTTCAATGCAATCTCAATCAAAATCCTAATGTCATTCCTCATAGAAATAGAAAAAGAAATCATGAAATTCATCTGGAAAAATAAGAGACCCAGAATATCCAAAGCAATTCTTAGCAAGAAGAGTGAAGCTGGTGGCATTACTATTCCAGACCTTAAATTGTACTACAAAGCAATAGTAACTAAAACAGCATGGTATTGGCACCAATATAGACCAGTAGACCAATGGTACACAATAGAAGACACAGAGATGAACCCACACATCTACAGTTATCTTATATTAGACAAAGGTGCCAAAAACATAAATTGGGGAAAAGACAGCCTCTTCAACAAATGGTGTTGGGAAAACTGGAAATCCTTAGGCAATAAAAATGAAATTAAACCTCTATCTCTCTCCATGCACAAAACTCAACTCAAAGTGGATCAAGGACCTAGGAATTAAACCAGAAACCTTGTACCTAATAGAAGAAAAAGTAGGCCCAAATCTCCATTATGTTGGATTAGGCCCCAACTTCCTCAATAAGACCCCTATAAGCATAAGAATTAAAACCAAGAATCAATAAATGGATGAATTCAAACTAAAAAGTGTTTTCTCAGCAAAAGAAACAATTAGTGAGGTGAATAGAGAACCTACAGAATGGGAGCAAACCTTTGCCACAAGCTCATCAGATAGAACACTAACCTCAAGGATTTATAAAGCTCTCAAAGCCTTAACACCAAAAAAACAACCCAGTCAATAAATGGGCCAAGGAATTAAACAGACACTTCTCAGAATATGATCAACAAATATACGAAAAAATGTTCAACATCTCTAGCAATTAGAGAAATGCAAATCAAAACTACTCTAAGATTTCATCTTACTCCAGTCAGAATGGCAGTTATCAAAAAAACAAACAACAATACATGCTGGCGAGGATGTGGGAAATGGGCACACTCTTACACTGCTGTTGGGGCTGAAAATCGGTGCAGCCAATTTGGAAAGCAGTATGGAGATTCCTAGGAAAACTTGGAATGGAACCACCATTTGACCCAGCTATCCCACTCCTTGGTCTATACCCAAAAGACTCAAAAATAGCAAACTACAGGGACACAGCCACATCAACATTCGTAGCAGCACAATTCATAATAGCTAGATTGTGGAAACAACCCCGATGCCCATCAATTGATGAATGGATCAGGAAACTTTGGTATATATACACAATGGAACACTACTCAGCACTAAAAGAGAATAAAATCATGGCATTTGCAGGTAATTGGATGGAGTTGGAGAAAATAATGCTAAGTGAAGTCAGCCAATCCCAGAAAATCAAAGGTCGATTAATTCCTCTGCTATGATGATACTGAATTATAGTGGCAAGGGAGGGGGAATGAGAGGAATGAAGGAATGTTAAACAGAAAAAAGGGGGGAGGGGAGGGAAAGGGACAAGGGGATAGAAACAGTGGCATAAGGAGTTGGACATCAATATACTAAGTGCATGTATAAAAACTCAAATGGTATGAAAATACTTTGTGTAAAACCAATGACTTGGAAAACTGTGCTCTTTACATGTAATATGAAAGGAATTACACTCTAAAAGCATGTACAACAAATTAAAGAAAATAAACAAATAAATAGATAAAAATATTTTTATGGAGAAATTTTAAAATACAGGACAATCATGCCCCTTTTACTTTGTGCACTGCTTTTTTTTTTTTTTTTTTTTTAAGTTATTTAATGGTAATAGCAAACTGGGCTTTATTATCTTTCTTCTTAGAATGCAGCAAAAGTCAGAACCTAAAAAAAAAAATGGGTGTAGGAAATGAATATGAGTCAGGTTTAGGAGGTTTTATGTGTCATTTTAAGAAGTTAATGTGTCAATTCTGGGGACTGAAATGGAGCAAATTATATTCCACACATGTATAATTATGTCAACATTAATCTCACTATTATGTATAACTATAATGCTGTAATATAATTTTTTTTTAGAAAATAAGTCAATGTATCAGGCCATGAAAAGATGATGAAAAATCATACTTATGAGTTTGATTTAATGAAGAATTCAAAAAAAATGTAAAATATATATAGAAAAAAGACTAAACATAATTGTGATGAGCCATCGGTTATTGAAAATTTTGATTTTGGAAAGAGTCTATAAAGCTATATACCATTGTAGAGAATTTTGGTCCAAATCACTGATACTGGAGTAAGATAAATCATTACATATTTATTATTAAGAAAATACTGAATTATATAAAGCTCAGTTTTCTCAATAGGAGGAATGTAAAGCAAGAATGAAGCATGATATAGGCTTGTTTATAGGACATTTGATTTTTATTAGCATAAGAACTTTGACATCATGTTCACAGTTGTTGGGATAGGGAAGAACAAGAAGAACCCAAAAGTCAGCAGGGAGAAAAAAATGAAGAAGGAACAGCCAGAGATATAAGGGACAAAGAACAATTTGGTGATTTTTATCTTGGATGTTGAAGTCAGAGAGAATGCCAGACTCCTAGGTAGAGGAGGAGGAGGAAAATGTCAGAGAACAAAATACATAAAAATTAAGAAATGCTATTTTGCTTGTGTTTTAATTAGCATTTGAATCACTGATCAAAATACCTGACAAGAGCAACTTGGAGGAGGAAAAGTTTGTCCAGGGCTCACAGTTTCAGAGGTCTTATTACTTAGATGACAGATTGCATTGTTCTGTGCCCAAGATAAGGAATATAACATCATGGTGGAAGGACCCTGTGGAAGCAAGCCACCAGTGACCCACCTCTTCCAGCCATGCCCCACCTGCCTATGGTTACCACTCAGTCAGTTCATTGAAACCAGGATGGACTGGATAGGTGATAGCTCTTGTAATCTTATAATTTTACTTTAATATTTCTTATTAATAGGAGCTTTGAGGGGACAACTCATATCCAAACCATAAGAGTCTTCAATCATGTGTTTTTATTATATGATCAACTGTGTTTGCCTTATAAGAATTCAGGTCATGACTGCAAAGAAGTTTGGTGCTAGTAGAGTCTAGATTCCTTCCAGGAATATTATGAAAAATTTGCTTTGTGAGGGCATGGCAGTCTACTTGACTTTTAGTGAAGTTCTAATAAGAAGTTCCAGAACACACCAGATATAGAAAGACAAATGCTGCATAATCTCATTCACATGTGGAATTTAAAATGGTTGGGTTCATAAAAGCAGAGAGTAGAAGAGTGTCTAGCAGAGGCTGGGGAGGTGAGTTAATGGGAACAAAGTTATAGTTAAATATGAGGAATAACTCCTGCAGTTCTATTGGATAATAGGGTAACTGTAGTTAATAGTGGGTATTTCAAAACAGCTTAGAAGAGAGAACTTTGAATATTTCAGCACAAAGAAATGATAGATATTTGAAGTGATGGACTACATAATTACTATGGTTTAGACATTACATAATGCACACATGTATAAAATACATTAGGGGAATATGTTTTATCCCAAAATTTATACAATTATTATGTCAATTAAAACTAAAATAAAACTATTTATTTATTTATTTATATTTTGCAGTGCTGGAGATCAAACTCAGGGCCTCATGCATACTAGGCATGTGCTCTACCACTAAGTCACCTCCCTAGCCCTAAAATAAAACTTTTAAAATGAAAATACAAATTTTAAGAAATTTTTTTTAAACGACTGGGGTCTTTAGGAAGGTTCTGCCTCATATGCAGGAAAAGAATAATATAGGAGAAATCAGATGTCTCTCAAAGAGAAAAAGGCTAAGTAATCAACTCATCCACAGTTATGCCCCTTCATTTAACTTCTGAAAGTGAACAAACCTACAATAAAAGATAGTCCATAGAGTAAAGCAACAGCCATCTAACAAATAATGAACTTATATAATATTAAAAATAAACACACATGTCATTTTTATAAATAGAATGTAAACTCAATTTTCTCTTTTAAATGAATCATCTATGCTTAACAATTCATGTGGGCATGATAATTGTGCTCAAGGTTTGTATATGAAGACTTTATTTCTAACTGAAAATTATATTCTATGATATGTTTCAGAAGTGACTCCTTAAAATATACATTATATGCACTAGAATTATGAAAAGTTCAGCACTTGCATAACAAATATCCTGTATTATGAGTTTTTGAAGAATAAAACTTAAAACCAAAAGATGGGAAAAGTAACACTTTTTAAATTCTTAGATTGCATGATGTTATGGTTTGGATGTGAAGTGTCACCCAAAAGCTCACGTGTGAGATAATGCAAGAAGGTTCAGAGGAAAAATGATTGAGTTGTGAGAGTCTTAATTCAATCAATGAATTAATCCCCTGATAGGGATTAACTGAGTGATAACTGAAATGGTAGGGTGTGGCTGGAGGAGGTAGGAATTGAGAGGTGGTTTGGGGGTATATATTTGTATCTGGCAGGTGGAGACCACTCTCTCTGCTTCCTGATCATCATGTGAGCCACTTCCCTCTGCCGCATTCTTCTGCCATGATGTTTTGCCTCACCTTGAGCCCTGATGAATTGAGTTTGCCATCTATGGATGGAGACCTCTGAAACAATGAGCCCCCAAATAAGCCTTTCCTCCTTTACAGTTGTTCTGGTTGGGGCCTTTAGTCATAGCTGCAAAAAAGTTGACTAAAACACATGGTGACTTTAGTTTTTATTACACTTTCTAACGATTAGAAAAGTGGGTAAAATTAGGGTTTACAACATGACTTACTTATCTGCTGAAACCACTAACCAACAAAAAAACAAAATTTTAAAGGAAATATAGAAAAGGTTGAAAAGAGCTGGGCATTAAGAAAGGGCAACTGTGGGGCTTAGATGGATTATGCTGAATTAAACTTATGGAAAAGAGTGATTATATGGAATAATATTTATCCCAGTTGTAGGCTTCAACTATACATCCTCAAAGGACAAAATAATACTTAGTTGCCAATAATATGTTTTAATGATGGGTGCAAAAACTGTGTGTTTTCTCCAAATGTTACAACTGATCAATTTTTACTGAATAAGAGATAAAAAGCTCACTTTTTTTGTTTTGTTTTTTATTGGAATTGATGGAGGGTTGTCTGGACACATATTCTGTATTTGAAATCTTTCTTTCTTTCTTTCTTTCTTTCTTTCTTTCTTTCTTTCTTTCTTTCTTTTTCTTTCTTTCTTTTTCATAAGGGAAGTTCATCTAACACATAGACAAAAGGTTTTCTGCAATAGATCCTCTGGGGCCACCCAGACTCTAGATATTGTCTGGTAAGAAGGCTATGGTGTGCATTGACCTCTGGGCATAACTTTTCTTCATTCTCCATGATGTTTTGCCTCACCTTGACCCTGATGAATTGAGTTTGCCATCTATGGATGGCAACAGGGAAGCTGTTGTTTTCTTTCTTTTCAACTTCAACGCTCTTTGACCAAAATACACAGCTAAAACCCAAGAAAAACATGGAAAACAGAGGTAAATTTCCCCAATATTTGTCTTTAATAAATGCTATATTTTCCCCCACTTCATTTTTACTAAAGAGACTTTAAAAATTTACTAATAACAAGGAGTAATGGCATACAGCAAACTGCTCTATTTTTGTTTAACCCCTGGCTCTCATATGTCTAGCTTTGTGATTTCAAATCCAGGCTAAGGAGGGAACAAATGCAAGTCTCAGATTTAATATTTATTTTTTATCTTTAACCTTCATATACTGTTCTTTAAAATCTTAAAATTTCAAAAGTTACCTCTTCAAGAACACTGAGTGAATTTCTGAATTTCCAGTTTCCATGTAGAAAAACAAAAGCAAACTGCTTGCTTCATACTATCATCTACTAAACAGGGTTTGCAAATAGACTTCCTACCTCCTGAGAAGCAGGACATAAATCCTTATCAACAAGAAAATTGGGTGGCAGTCAGGAGTCAGATGAAAAACTTAAAAGTTAGAAGTGCTCAGCCTGCCAAGAAATAAAATTATTCAGACAGTATATTGGTTGCTCTTGAAATAAGAAAGGCTAGAATAAAGAGATCAGTAAGTAATTAGCAGTTGTGTTTTAACGGTGAGAATCTGGGTCACTGGTGATCTTTATTTCATTTCTTATTTTGTTTCTCCAATTACTAAGGAATCTGTATTATTTTGTAAGTGAATCAGAAAAAAAAAAAAGAAAAAAAAAGCATATAAAGGAACAAAAAGTTGTCTGAATTTTTCTGCGGGCAGAATTATTTTTCTGGTCTCCAGGCAAAATTTGGAGAAACAGCCAAGTTTAAGAAGTCAGCCATAAACAACAGAGCAAGAATGAAAATAGGAAAGAACAAAAGAAGTGGAGGTGCGATGCTTTCCCAAACTGACCATTAAATTAAAAACCCTAAGGTCTCTTTGGCCCATGATAAAAATCCCTGTCCATTTATTAATTGTGTTAGAAGAAGATGGGCCTGGGTCGAATACAGGATGTGGATGTACTAATTTAGCAAAAGGAAAAAATTGTGATAAGAAAATTTGTGATAAGAAAATTGTGATAAGATTTTGGCTAATGTGAACTAGGCTACAAATTTGAGCTCTAAAATGTGAACTACAAAGGGCAAAGACAAACAAAATACACAAATAAGTCAGCACAGAGAGATCATCTCCTCTGGAAAATTACACACACAAAAACTGCAGGGGACTGTGATGTCATTTTGAGATACCAAAGAGATTTAATTTGAAGCCACAGACTTTGATTTTGTAAATGACATTGAAACTTGATTCCTTCGAGATCTGCCTTCAATAATACTTTTTAAAATATTCTTTTAGTTCTGTATCTTCTTTTTACACGACAGATGTTTGCTTTTTCTCTTAATGTATTTTGATCCAAATCCTTCCTATAACTCGGTTCAAGTCTTTGTCCCCTGCCCCAGTGTTGAACTGGAATTCCTGACCAGCATCTCTGCTCCTTCATATCAGGAGTCCTGACTTGTTTCAGCTGAGTCTTTCCAGGGTCTGTTTCTGAATGCATTTTTTGTGACTGGACCATGACCACTTTTCAGCAGATGTCCCTGATCCCTGCTTGAAGATTGCTCTTGCCTCCTGCTACAGCCAGTTACTGCCCACCTCTTTACCTAGTCTGCCATGCTTATTGTTAGGGTCTTTCTCAGTCATCCATCATTCTCTGCAGGGACTTTCATTCTGACTACTGTCAACTTGTCCCAAATCAAGTCCTGTTACATCAGTTAGGATCTTAGGGCTGCATAGGAGCTGTGTTGCAGATCCCAATAAAAGTACAGAATCTATAAAATTCACAGGCAGCATGAACTAGTCGGCCAGGCACAACAAATAGCTACTTCTTTTCAGACCCAGCTTTGACATCTTCATGGAATTAGGTGCCTCACCTCGGTATTCTCATGCTTGTTAGTACTGATTTTGATTCTGGTCCATGATCATGTTAATTGTGTGGTTTGTTTTCCTAATATCACCTAAACTCTTCCATGGGAGAAATTATATTTTATTCCTAGTGTCTAGCAACATGCCCAACACATAGTACATAAAATACACATAATCTCTCTTTGTTTTTGTTGCATACTAATTTTAGGACTCAGCAGAAATAGCTCAATCTCTTTGAGTCTTACCTTGGTTATAATATCCCATTCGTGGTATTTTTGCTATTATTAAATAAGACTAACAATAATGTTGTCATACCTACATTAGTGGTTGTCACAGCAGACATCTAATAAGTAATGATTTAATTACATCATAAGAGAGAGTGAAAACTTCTTTGATAGGAAGGACAATGACATCATGTTAACTATGAACTTCAGACACAGTATTTCATTTATGCCTGAAGACACTTTGAAGTGAGCACTGTCATTTATACATAATTGTATAAATAAAGAAATCAAGGCTCTTAGTGTTGAGCAAAACCTTTGGCCTCAGAGTCAGTGATATGATCTAGGACTCAAACTCAGGAAATCTACTCCACATCTGTTGTACAACCTCACGACACACCATCTTCATCTTCTCTACTGCTGCAGCTTTTCCACTGTTTAAACCTAAGTGCTCAAGTACAGCCACATCCTGAGAGAAATTCTTATCAAATTCTTAATGAATGTTAAAAGGCTAAGGTAGAAAATCTAACAGCATCAGAATTCTGTCTTCAGGATTGACGATGTTGTTGCTTAATTGTCTCATCTTCTCAGGTTCTCGTCTTTGCCACATTTTATCTGCAAAAATCTGTTGAAAATCTTGGAAAGGAACATGATATATGCTACTGCATTAACATGAAATGGAAAAATTATAGAATTTTAGAGTTTTCATTTTTAAATCTTCAGCTTGATATAGGAAAGTTATATTTGGCCATTGCTTAATAATCTTCAATAAGAACAAATAATTATGTTCTGAGAGATCAACACAATTATTTTCAAAGAATCAACTTGGAATGGTGAAAACTGCTTGTTTCATCCTTTCACAATCATTTTTTAATATTATATGAAAAGCTTTTAGCTCTTAATACAAATACTTTTATTGCTTTCTGTGATTATTTATATATATTACTTAGTTTTCCATAAGATAATTTTGAGACTTGCATATAAAAATAAAACACTAAGTCTGGGGATATGGCTTAGTTGGTAGAGTGCTTGCCTCACATGCACAATGCCCTGGGTTCAATCCCGAGCACTGCCAAAATAAATAAATAAATAAATAAATAAATAAATAAATAAATAAATAAAATGCTATTATAGAAAATTATACATATACGTATATATATATCAATATAAGTAGATTGAAATAAAAACTTAATTTCCTTGCTCAGTTTTGGAGGAGTAGATATAAATTTCCCTATATTCTCTGCCAATTACAAATAAAAACCCTGATGTTATATATAAAACAAATAGGCTTTGAAGGAGAAGAGAAGATAAACATGCTAGGCACCTTGCAAACAATGATGAATTTCTTGGGTTTTGTTTTTGCTTTGCATCTCAGTCCAAACACTAGAGAAGCTGAGGACCCTGAACCAATGGGTTCAGACAAAACCGAGCCTGAAGAAAAGCCTGCTCTTACACTAATGTAAGAACCAGGCAAAAAAAGGCTAGCAAGAGAGACTTAAATGATAATTGCTGTTCTCTGCTGAACACAGCAGTGTGAACTACAGCCCCACTCACCTCCATCAACAAAGGCTGTGGAGAGAGACTAAACTTCCCCTCTTGTCAGGTTACAATGAGGTCCCCCCACCCCAAGGCAGTGTTAGATTAAGTGAGAAACCAGATCTTGCCCTCCCCAGGTAGTCAGGAGGCCTCCCTTCCTCCCAGGATTTCAGTGGATTTCTACTCCTTCTCTTCTTTGCTGTCAGAGGAGGCGTGGTGGAGAGTCTGGACTGTCTTTGACAGATGATTGGCTTGGAATTGATTGAGGAAAAAAAATCATCATATAAACACCCAGGAAAAACCAGTGCTTGATTTTTCATAGCAGCTTTATTTGTAATTAACCCCGAACTGGAAACAAGCAAAATTTTCCTCATAGGTAAATGGTTAAATAAAATGTGATTCAAACATACCATGAAACACTACTCAGCAATAAAAGGAATGAATATGTTCACAACAAATTGAATTACTCACATATTCATCTGTTAAGGCTACCACAGTACACAACCACAGACCGTATAGGTTAAACCACAGAAATTTATTTTCTCCCAGTCTGGAAGCTGAAATTCCAAGATAGGTGTGGGCAGGTTTGGTTTCTTTCAAGGACTCTTTGGCTTATTGACAGCCCCCTTCTCACTGTGTACTCATATGGTTTTTTCCTGTGAGTATGCATCTCAGGTGTCTGTGTGTCCAAATTACCTTTTATATGGACCCAAGTCATATTGGATAAAGACATATTTATGGAGATTCTTATTAAGGGGGGAAGAAAACTTCCATTACTGTGGATATGTCCACCATCCAGGTATAAATCTTTACTGAGAGTCAAGTCACATCTGCATTTCTTATCAGGTTCAAATTTTCTTTTGTGAAATATGAGTGAGGACACTTTCTGGAATGTGTTGTTAAATGCACTGGAGACCAAAACAACTTCAGCTGGGACAGCTGAAGAATTAAAGAAAAGCAAGATCAACAGCATTTTCTTAAAAACTCTAAATCTTAGTTACTTCTCTTATATCACAAGGAAATTTGAAACTTTGACACATAACACCAATAAAAGATCCATTTTTACATGTTGTAAGGCATAGCTACATTTAGCAGTCTTCTGTGAATAATTGCCTTGCAGTGCTAAAATTGTATAATTGAATTCTGATAGTTTTAAACATACTATGGATTTGTTGAAGTATTTATAGATCTCCCATATTTCTACTACAGAACATAAGTAAGATGTTACAAAAATGTCAGATACTAAGAAGGAAAAATATGAAGGTCAAGAGCTTTATAACTAGGGAATCACTGTTCAGTTATAATTATACAATATGACCCACTTTCCTTAGAATAGAAAATCCTTTCATGGAAGTGTAATACATGTTCTGCATGGCTGTCATAACACTGTCACTTATCTCACTTGAACAGCTTTAAATAATGCAAAAGAGAACAGGTGCCTTTATATACCTCTAGGAAGTGTACAATAATAAGCAATATCTCTGATTTCCATGATTTTTGGCTTTTTATGTTCATAGAATTTTTAAAATATTTATTTATTTGCTTTAGTTGTACACAATGCATTTTTTTATTCTTACATGGTGCTGAGGATCGAACCCAGGCCGTACACGTGCTAAGCGAGCTCTCTACTGCTGAGCCACAACCCCAGCCCTGTTCATAGAATTGATAGACAAAAATCATTGACTCAAAAAGTGAATTTATGTATACATATATCTTAGTTATAGATGGACACAATACCTTTATTTGTTATATGTGGTGCTCAGGATCGAACCCAGGGCCTCACACATGGGAGGCAAGTGCTCTACTACTGAGCCACAACCCCAGTCCCAAAAGTGAATTCTATTTTGACTTGACAAGAATTGCACTTAAGTATGGGGAACTGTTTAGTGTGACTGTTTATTTAACTATATGGTAGGTTTTTTATATACTTGGTTTTTTTTCTTGGAAATTGAAAATATATTATTAAATGAGAAAAGCAAGTTGCAAAACAATGTGTGTATGGGAAAGGGATGATTATTTTTTATTTGCTTATAAAAAGCATGAAGAAAAAGCAGAGGCTATTAAGGAACTAATACATGAATTAATATATAGGATGAAATATGTCTATGATGACAGGAGCATGAAGAAACTGAGACTTCTGAAAATATGTCTTTTATCTTTTATATAATTTTGATTTTTATTTGTTTTTGTTTTCTTTGGTACTTGGGTTTGAACCCAGGGGCTCTTAACCACTGAGCCACATTCTCAGCCCTTTATCAAATTTTATTCAGAGATAGGGTCTTGCTAAGTTGCTGTAGCTGACTTTGAATCGCTGCCTCCTGAGCCATAATTTTGATTTCTAAAGCATGTAAAAGCATTAATGATCTTAAAATAGCAGTATGTTTAAAAATAGGTACCAGACACTGATTCATTGCTGGTGGGACTGCAAATTGGTGCAACCACTCTGGAAAACCATGTAGAGATTCATCAGAAAACTTGGAATGGAACTACCATTTGACCCAGCTATCCCACTCCTCGGTCTACACCCAAAGGACTTAAAATCAAGCAGCTCAATTCACAATGGCTAAACTGTGGAACCAATCTAGATGCCCTTCAATAGATGAGTGGATAAAGAAACTGTGGTATATATACACAATGAAATGTTACTGAGCCTTAAAGTATGAAATTATGGAATTTACAGGTAAATGAACAGAGTTGGAGAATAGCATGCTAAGCAAAGTAAGTCAATCCCCAAAAACCAAAGGCCAAATGTTTTCTCTAATAAGTGGATGCTGATCCATAATGGGAATGGGGCAAGGGAAGAAGGGAGGAACTTTGGATTGAGCAGAGGGGAGGGAGGGAAAGAGAGGGTGTGGGTGGGTGGAGAGATGGTGGAATGAGATGGACATTATTACCCTATGCATGGGTATGATTGCATAAATAGTGTGACTTTACATCATGTGCAACCAGAGAAATGAAAAATTGTGCTCCACTTGTGTGAAAAATAAAATAAAAATTCTTAAAATAGGTACCAGATACTTATTTAAAAATAAAAAAAATTAAATACCCTTTTATCATAATATCCAATATCATAATATTCATAATATCCAAGTCCCTTTATAGATATGTCAAGTTAAAAATATAAAAACACCAATTGTTTCTTTATAATTTGTCTTATATATTCTTTACTTTTGCCACTAAGGTTAGATTTGCTTAAATAAGAACTAATTATTATGTTTGTAACACTTTCAGATAAGCTCATATTGATACAGCTGTATCAAATTTTATTCAGCTCATATTGAGATTGATCAAGGTTACTTTGAATTTAATTTAAAGAGACACTTCTTGGTCTCCCTACTATGTGCCAGTGACTAAAACCCACAGATATCCTGTCCTTGTGGATATAACATTCAAAGTGGCTGGAAAAAAATAGGAAGACCAGCAAGAATAAGAACTGTTAATATTATTAAGTCTTATGAGAAAAATGAGAAAGAAGAGCCACACAAGAGGGATCCAGAGTACCACGGAGAAGGTCAGGAACTTAATTTTAAATATAACCACCAGGGGGTACCTAATTGAGATAGTAGCATTTTAACATGGACTTGAATATTGCATGAGTGCTAGCCATGTAGATATCCTGGGAAGGAGTATTTCAGGGAGATGAAAGGACCAAAGGCAGGAGCATGTTTTAGCTACATAGAAACGTCAAAGAGGCCATTGCAAAATGAATACCAAGGAGAAGAAAAGAGGTTAAGTAGGAGAAGATGCACTAGAACATGTCAGGTAGATTTTTTAAAATTTAATTTAATTTAATTAATTTATTTTTGTGTGGTTCTGGGGATCAAACCCATGGCCTTGTGCATGTGAGGCAGATTCTACCAACTGAGCTATATCCCCAGCATACCACCCCCCTTATTTTTTTATATATTTGGTGAAGCTAGAGATCCCTGTAGATTTCTGAGCAAAAGAATGATGTGATGTGACTTATGTTTAGATGAATAGGTTTTGTGGAGCAAAGGCAGAAGCAGAAAAATCATTCATGAGATTATTGCACTAATCCAGGAAAGAGATGTACTGGCTTGGAAAAAGTGGTAGGCAGAGTGGTGGAAATTGCTGTTCAGATTCCAGATACATTTTGTAGGTACATCCAAAGTTATTTGATTGTGTGTAGGCTATGAGAGAAAGTGGTCAAGCATCACTTTATATTTTTGGCCTCTGTAGCATAAAGAAAAATGAAGTTGCCTTCAACCAAGACCAAAAGTTGCTGTACAAAAAAGTCACAGGCACACATGGATAAGACCACAAGGAAATGAAAAAAAAAAAAAAAAAAAAAAAAACACATAGATTTGACAAGGAAAACTTTTCCAGAAGAGAAGGACTGGATGCAAATTAGAGTAATTAATTCCCCAGCTGTTGTGGTTTGGATCTGAAATGTTTCCCCCAGAGCTCATGTGTTAAAAGCATAATTCCCAATATAGCAAGGTTCAGATATGCAGCATGGCTGGAGGAATTCGGGGCACTAGGAGCATACACTTGAAGAATATAGCTTGTCCCTAGCCCCTACCCCCATCTCTCCATCTCTGTCTCTCTTGCTTCCCAGCTGCCACAAACTGCGCAGCTTTCCTTCACCATGACCTTCTGCCATGATGTTCTCCCTCACTTTGGCCAAATGCAAAGGGATTGTGTAATCACTGAATGAGACCTCTGAAGCAATGAGCTAAAATGGACCTTTTCATATATACACAATGAACACTACTTAGTACTAAAAGAGAATAAAATCATGGCATTTGCAGGTAAATGGATGGAGTTGGAGAAAATAATGCTAAGTGAATTTAGCCAATCCCAAAAAACCAAAGGTCATTTGATACAAAGATAGTAACTTATAAAGGCAAGAGAGAGGGAATGAGAGGAATGAAAGAGCTTTAAATAGAACAAAGAGGGGGGAGGGAAAGGAAGGGACAAGGGGACAGAAATAATGGCAGACTGAGTTATCCATTATTACCCTAAATACATGTATGAAGACACAATTGTTATAAAAATACCAGCAACTTGAAAAAATTGTGCTCTTTATATGTAAAATGAAATGAAATGCACTCTGCAAACGTGTATCACAAATTAGAATTTAAAAAAAAAGAAAAAAAAGAAAATGAACCTTTTCTCCTTTAAGTTGTTCTTGTCAGGTATTTTGATCATAGTGACAAAAAGCTGAATAACACATCAGCTATATTCTGCTATATTACGATCAGTCATATGTGAAATTCTCACTCTTCCATCTCATTCACCAAAACTCTTAAGAGACAATGACTTCTGCTGCCATGTGCCTTGGAAACTGAAGTTTTAAGCACAGCTTTGTTCTAACCAAGAGTCTGAACTGTAACACTATTCCACCAAACTAAAGGTGATGAATATTTAAATCAATTAACTCTAAGTATCCCTGACTATAAGTTAACTCCCCAATGTTGATGCTAAAGATGATAATAAAAGATAATAGTACAAAAGTCTTATGCTGACCTTGTAATACCAAATATAATTTTGCAAAACAAACTTTCTTTTCTATTTATAATTGTTAATGCATATTAATTGTATAGATCAATGGGTTTCATTGTGACATTTCTATACATGCACATATTGGGTTTTGAACACATCTACCCTCCCTTCCACCTTCTCCTACCCTTACCTCTATCCCCACTCCCTATGGGATTTTTCCTGTCTCTAGTACTCTCTTTTCTATTTTTAGGTCATCTTTTTTGTTTGTGTATTTGTTTCTATATACAAAACATATGATACTTGCCTTTCTACGTTTAGTTTATTTTGCTTAACATGATATCTTCCACTTCCACCCACTTTCCTGAAAATGATATAATTTCCTTCTCCTTTATGACTAACCCATTGTGTATTTTCTTTATCCATTCATCAGTTAACAGGCACCTAGACTGATTTCATATCTTGGCTATCATGAATAGTGGTATAATAAATACAGAAATGTAGGTGTTTCTTTCTTATGCTGACTTCATTTCCTTTGAATAAATATCCAGAAGTGGTATAACTGGATCATATAGTAGTTCTATTTTCAGTTTTCTGAGGAAACTTCATACTTTTTCCATAGTAGCAATACTAATTTACATTCCTACCAACACTGTATAAACATTCCTTTTTCTCCACATCCTTACCAGTGTTTGTTATATTTTGTTGTTTTTTTTGGGGGGGGGAGGGTAAAAGCCATTCTGACTGGGGTGAGGTGGAATATCAGTGTTTTGGTTTGCTTTTCCCTGATGGCTAAAGACATTGAGTGCTTTTGTATGTATTAATTGGCCACATGTACTTCTTTTGAGAGGTGTCTGTTCAGATCATTTGCCTAATTTTGATTGGATTACTTGTTCTTTTTGCCCAATAGTTTTTAGTAAAAGAATAAAATATCTACACAGTTTGCACTATTTCTTTAATAAGTACACAAAGATCATTTGGTTACTGCTCTCTGCTAGCCATTTAGATTAGCATGAAGCACACACAATAGAGGATGTGTATATTATTCAAAAAGACGATATTCTACTTGAACAATAAAAATTGGCATAGCTGACTTTAGTAGAGAATAATGAAAGCAAAAGTAGTCAAGTATGTAGTGCTTTCAAACTTTAGGATGATTATGAATATGTAGGTTTCTTAAGCCTCAGCATCAGAAATTCTAATTCAATGAGTCGCAGACTCACATGTAACCATGATAATACATAAAAACATAACTTTGCTCAATGAAATCAATAAGGTTGAATGATATAATCAATAATGTACTTTCAACATCTAAATAATGTACTATAAATATACATATAAGGTCTGTGAGGCATGGAATGTAACTCAAGAAAATAAATTAAAATGTAGCATCTGAGCTACTAGTTTCCCTGCTAATCTCCCACACACTCTTCAATAAGGATAATGTTCAAAACCAGGCTTGTAATACATCCCTTCTCAGACACAGTCTCACATATACTAATTGACTAGGAGTGAGTCAGAATGTACTCTAAGCTTCACTAAAGTGCAGCATCAAACTTTACAGTGTATGGAAGGGATTTGAGGCTGAACAGAGTTATACAAGTATGTACTTAACTTTAGACTATCATTCAGTAATCTCAGAAATGTTATACCTCAGTTTTACACTAAAATGAGACTTAGAATAAAAGATGCTGCAGAAACCAAATCAATAACAATGCCATATGATTTACTGTCGTATCAAAAACATAAAGTAAGCCAAATATATGCAAAGTTTACACACTGAAAACTATAAAATATTGCTAAAGGGAATTTAAAGACTCTTATGTGTGTAATCCCAGCAGCTCCAGAGGCTGAGGCAGGAGGATGGTGAATTCAAAGCCAGCGTCAACAAAAGCGAGGTGCTAAGCAACTCAGTGAGACCTTGTCTCTAAATATAGGGCTGGGGATGTGGCTCAGTGGTCAAGTGACCCTGAGCTCAATCCTTGGTACCCCCACCCAAAATCAGTAAGTTGAAAATGTATTTTGTATATGGTTCAGAAGACTAAATTGTATTAAGTGGCATATTTTCTTAGATAAATTGATAAATTTAATAGAATCAAAATCAACATCCAGCAGGCTGTTTCATAGTAACTGACAAGTTTATTCCAAGATGTGCATGCAAATGCAAAAATCCTAAAAAAGCCAAACTATTTTGAAAAAAGAACAAATTTGGAAGACTGAACATTACCTGATTTAAATATTACTATAATGTTATAGCTTAAAAAAATTGTGAGTATTGTCTTCAACATAGTGATCAGAGGGAAACAGAATAGAGTCCAGATATAGACCTACATAATATGATCAGTTTACTTTTTTTTTGACAAATATTTCTGTGCTAAGCTGAAATTGTGGTACTAAAAGATAAAACAATGTTTTGGAATTTATAAATATTGCCATACAAAGAAAAGAGTTTTGTGCAGATATGATTAATATAAGGTTAAGGATCTTGAGAGGGGAAGAATTTTTTGGATTATCTGGGTGGGCTGTAAATCCAATCACAAGTGTATTTCATGAGAGAGTAAGGCTGGGTACGTAGCTCAGAGGTCATGCAATTGTTTATCATGTGTGGGTACCTGGTTTCAATCCCTAGCATGAGAGTCAGGGGCAGGGAAAGTCTTAAAATTGCCTGGCAGTTTTTTAAAAGAAATTAAATTGAGGCTCCACTACCTAGGCATTCTGATTATTAGGTCTGAGATGAGTTCTAGGAAACTACATTGCTAAATCTCCTGAATCTTTAAGCTGATGAAAGGTACTGATGCTTTGATAAATTCGCCGTTCACATGTCAAGTAGGTAGCAGGCATCAGTGCTAAGAGAGTGGCCTTTGTCTCTTATCTTTGTAATTCCTTGGAGATTTTTGTTAATGTTTCTCATCCATGGGCAGCTCATAAACATTGTTTTCTAGGTATTTTTCAATAAGAGCATTGTCCATAGGCATATTAGTTTTTTAATCAAATACATTTTTATGCATGCATATATGCATATATTCATATATAATATAAATAATATATAATATATCACATTTAATATATTATATATGTGTTTCTTAGGACAGACATTTTGACTTTGGAAAGATTTTATTAAGGTAAATATCTGATAATTTTTATTCTAGTGACATGTATCATATATATGCCCCTGATAAATGAAATAGTATTCACTATAATTAGCATTTGGAGTTGGAATTCCATGAAAGGATTTTCTTCTTTTTGTAGAAAATATCAACTGCTTCTACAGAAGTAGTACAATTTCCCTTTCATTCTAAGGTATGCATACAAGTTAGAGAATTTCTGATCAGTGCCTTGTGCCACATTATTCTGGATAGATATGACTTTCAATCAAAATCTTTCTAGAGCACAATGAAAATACAACCTGCTTCATAATTTATAAGTGTTTCCAAACCAATGATTCTCAAATATCAGTAAATTATCTATATTAGAATTCTCTAAATATTTTTATAGATAATCCAGAGTCCAACAATCTATCCTGGATTTAATTTAAAAGAATCTCTGAGGATAAGTCTCAGAATAATACAGCACAATTTTCATGGAGTTCCAACTTCGAATTGTGCTGCCTAAAAACTGTTTCTTCTTGTGTGTGTGTGTGTGTGTGTGTGTGTGTGTGTGTGTTTTAAGAATTTGAATTTAAAACTGGTCAGAGTTTAGAACTACTCTTTCAAATGACAGAGAATTAGTTTAAGACTTAATGAGTGGATTGTGCAGTGATCAGAGAGGAATTGCAATTGTATGCTGCTGTCATCTGTGAAGAATTACTTTTTTTCAGATAAGACAAAAGCATTAGCACACAGAAGGACATAATTATATGAGTAAACATGCCACCACCACCACCACAACAACAACAAACTCAAACAGATTTGTTTTGGGGTGAGGTGAAGAAGTCAGCACATAGAACATCCCAAGAAAGCACTCAACTTCTATGTGCTATTGTGTCTCTGCATGAAGTATTCCAGGTTCAATTTTTTTTCCTTCAGTATTCTATAAATATTACCCTTGGGTCTTGTGTACAATATTTCTGTCTAGAAGTCTGAGTCAGTTTTTCTTGATCCTTTATGAATGAGTAGCATTTTTCCTCTCTCAAAACTTAATGTTTTTGTTTGTTATCTTTCAAGTTTAGTGTATCCAGAAATGCTTATCATTACTATAACAAATTGTAATTTATAGGCAGCTCTGAATACATTCAAATGCCAAATGATAAGGATTTAATTAAATATTGAAATGAAAACACACCTAATTAAATATTAAACTATACGATAATAAATCACAAATTATTTTAATGACTTCTATTCTGTAAGAATTTTTTCATTATGCAACATTTTCTAAAGCACCTAATGGTATATAAATTTTAGTTTGCTAAAGAATGTTTACTGTTTTTAACTAATTTATTTTTAAATTAAAAAATAATATTGTATGAATTTATCATGTATAGTATGATGTTTTGACAAATATATACATTGTAGAATAGCTGAATCTAGCTAATTGATATATGCATTACCTCATATAGTTGTAACTTTTGTAGTAGGGAAACTTCATATCCACTTTTGGCATTTTTCAAGAATATAAGATATTGTCTGGGTACAGTGGTGCACACCTGCAATACCAGCATCTCAGGAGGCTGAGGCAGGCAAGTTAAAGGTCAGCCTTAGCAACTTAGTGAGATTCTGTCTCAAAATAAAACTAAAAAAGGACTAGGGATATAGCTCAATGGTAGAGTGCCCCTTTGTTAAATTACCAGTACCATAAAATAAAAAATGAATATGAAGTATTGTTAGCCATAGTTGCCATATTGAATGACAGATCTCTTGAACTCATTCCTCCCATCTAACTGAAATTTTGTAACATTGAGCAACATTCCCCAAACTTCCGTGCCCCAACCATAGCAGTTCCTGGAAACCAACATTATGTTTTCTACTTCTATGAGATCAACTATTTCAAATTCCATATATGAATTAACCACATAATATTTCTCTTTCTGTGCCTGGCTTATTACACGCAATATAATGTCCAGCTCCATCTGTGTTGTAGCATCTTTTTGGTGGCTGAATAGTATTCTATATTGCATATATGCCATATTTTTAAACCTTTCTTTAATTTACTATTTTTTTCATTATTGCCGAGGTCCAGCCCCAACAGGGGGTTCATGGGAGTCATGAATGCATGGTGAGGAGTCAGCGGTCGGAGGTGGAGAAATCAGCACACAGACACGAGAGTCAAAGGCTGAAATCCCAATTTTTACTTTCTCATGCCATGGTTTATATAGCATAACAAAGCTTTGAGGTTTCATCAGAAGAAAGTTAAGAAAAATCACAGTCATAAAATTCAGAGAAGTAGCAACATCTGCTGATTACATTCTGGACAATTTGACCTTTTACCCAACATATTTTAAGGTCTTACACACTAACTGAATGTTTTGCATCTCTGCCAAAATTTTATCTGTAACCAGTTTAGGTCCGATTCATTCCTTATGAGCCATGGACTCTCTGAAGCTGCTACTCTGCACCACCTATTTATCTGTCTGATTGAAGTTCATTTATCCTGCCTGGTTTTATAGCACTATTGTGTTTCTGCTTAAATTCATTTTCTATTAATTCTAACTACTAGTCCTAACTTAAGGTCATCACGTCCTTTCTATGCCCAGGAGGGGCGAGTAGGAGGGGTTTTAGTTATCATTTCTACAGGGGGAGAGGAGCGGGATTGGAGTCTTAGGGCCTTGCAACATAGCCATCCTAAGTTTAGCAAAGAAAACTCTGTTTGGGACTTTGTACTTTCATATCTGAACTTAGAGTCCACCTCGCTGCAGTTTACATATGTAGTCTCATTCCCTTGAAATATTGCATCAGACTTAGTGGCCATATGAGCTGTAAAGAGAATTTCAGGAACAGAAAAGACAATGACAAATCGTCCCAACAGTATCTTTATGCCACATTTCCCTAGAGGATAATCGCCTTGCATCATCCACCCTCGGAGAGCCTTGCTAATCGTAGGTCAAGAGAGAGATGTAGCAATTTACTATTGATCAAGGGGAAACTAACATAATTTGGAGGTAGAATAATGTGTATTTAACTTCATGTAGCAATTTAAAGCCCTTGTATCATCTGATTGGAATATATCAAAGTAAACATAGGATACTAACTTAGTCTTAATACTGGATTTTAAAAGTGTCTAGATATAGCTAACATATTATAGGAAAAGAAGAACAAACTTGAAGGACTCACTATTTAATCAAGACTTATTATAAATCTATAGTAATCAATACAGCACAGTAGTTGGCAAAATAATAACCATATAGATCAATACTACAGAATGGAAAGCTCAGATATAACCCCAAATAAATACAGTCAACTGAGTTATGGCCAAAGCACAAAGGCAATTCAATTAAGAAAACTAATTTTTTTTTAACAAATGTTGCTGCAAAATTGGACATGCATATGCTCAAAATAAAATAAAATAAAAAAGAAACTAGACACAGACCTCACACCATATAACAACATCCTAATATTCATATGAAACTACAAAAGATCCCAAATATCCAAGACAACTTTGAGCAAAAAGAACACAGCTGGAGGCATCACACTTTTTTATTTCAAAATATATTACAAAGCTTCAGTAAGCAAAACAGTACTGCACTGGTACAAAAAACAGACTGGCCTACCATCAGTTGCATATGCAGTCAGCTGATCTTTAACAAGGACTTCAAGAATACACAATAGGGAAATGAGTCTTTTCAAAGAAAGCTATTGGCAAATTGTACAGCCACTCACAAAACAACAATTGGAAACACACACATAAAAATAAACTAAAAACAGATTAAAGACTTAAATGCAAGGCCTAAAAACCATAAAATGTTCTTAGAAGAAAACAAAGGAAAAAACCTTCATGATCTTCATGATTTTGGCTGTGGATATAAGTCCTTGGACATGATCAAAAAGCACAGGCAACAAAAGCAAAAAATAAATGAGTGGCATTGCATCAAACTAAAACGTAAAAAAAATTAATACAATGGAAAGATAGCTATTTTGGAACCATGTGTCTGAGAACAGATGTGTAAAGATGTGAGAACAAAATGTGTAAGGCACTCCTAAAGCTCAATAACAAAAAACAAATAATTCTATTAAAAATGGGTATAGAATCTGAATAGATGTTTCTCCAAAGAAAACATACAAATGACCAATAGGGTAGGCAAATTAAAAAGGGTTCAATGTCACTAATCATCAGGGAAATGGAAATAAAACCACAATATGATTTCACCTCACACCACTTAGGATAGCTGTTGTCAAAAAAGCAAAAGATAGCAAGTGTTGACAAGGGTGGGCAGAAAAGGAAACCCCTGTACATTGTTGGCAGGAGTGTAAATTAACACAGCTATTATGTAAAACAATATGGAGGTCCTTCAAAAGTTTAAAGGTAGAACTATCAGTCAACAGAAATCATACTTCTGGATAGATGTTTAAGAATTAACTCAAAATGGATCATAGACCTAAATGTAAGACACAAAATGATAAAAACATTATAACATAAAATATAAAAGACCACCTGCGTGACCTTGGGCTTGGTGATGTGATTTTTGTACAAGATTAAAATCATGATATTTGAAAGAAATTAAAAGTGACTAATTGTTTTTTATTAAAATTTTCAAATGCTGTTCTGTGAAATAGACTATTAGGAAAATGAAAAGACAAGCCAATGGGAGAAAGTTTTGCAAAATACACATCTGATGAAGAACTTGTAGTCAATGTATACAAAGAACTCTTAAACTCAACAATAAGAAAATAAATTTATTCAAATATGGACAAATGATCTTTTCACCAATGAAAGCATAGAGAAGGCAAGCTTTCATATTAAAAGATGCTCAATATCATGCTATTAGGAAATTGTAAATTAAAATAAAAAACACTTACTACTATATAACTATTAGAATATACAAAATAAAAAATAAACCTGACAATACCAATTTCTATCAAAGATGGAGAGCAATATGAACTCTCATTTATTGTTGATAGGAAAGAAAAATGCTACATCTATTTTGCAAGACTGTTCAGCCGTTTCTTAACAATTTTAAACATCTTCTTACTTTATGATCCAGCAATGCTCCTAGATATTTATCCAGATGAACTGAAAATTTATGTCTACACAAAAATGTTTTTAAACTATGCAAATAAGTTTTTGATAAGAATAAAAATTCCAAAATTGGATATTCTCCATAGGCTATTCTTTGAAGATAACACTATATTAACATTTTTTCCTGTTTACCACTGATTTTTATCACAACATACCATGTCAGCATGTCAGAGGTTATTTTCCTTGAATTAAATTGCAATTATGCACTGGCATTAGCCACATGCATCCTGACAACATTGTAAAAATCCTCTTTCTTTCATACTTTGTGTTGACTGAACTCAAATTTCTCATGTAGAACCGTGTAAGAACAAGACTAGCTGGCTATGTTGTTGGCAGCTTCTGAAACATAAGTGATAGAGATTTGCCTTTATTTTTCTGCTGTTGCTATTGCTACTAATTATTTTAATTTTGTGTGACTCTGAAACTCATAAAAGTGAAAAGATGCATTTTTATTAGAGATATTAAAAAAGCAGCAGAGGAAAACCATTGTGTTCTCTCTCTCTCTCTTTTATGAGCATGATTTGAATAATATTAAAGCCAGGATCCCAAACAATGATCATCTAGTAATTGTTTTTTGTTTCAAGGAATAAAGTGGGAAGTACATCTAAAGACCTTAATGTCTATCCTGAACCTTGAGAACTTGATATTCCCAAGGCTGAAGAATTTCAGTGAAAAAAAATGTTATTTTTGTTTAATGAATTGTTTGATTGAGAGACGCAGTTTTTGTTATTGCTTCTTCTTGAGAAAAAAAGCAGAAAAAAGAAAAGGAATTTAATTATTATATAATTGGAAAAGTTGCACATACTGTAATGTGGTAGACTCAAATTCAGAAGTTTTGGATTTTATTTACTTTAATAAAAAATAATCCAACTTTATATTTATTGTCTCAATATTTATATCAATATAGAATTACAAATATGTTATCATTTTTAATGATATATATGTGCATTCTTTTAAATTAGTAACTACAGTTTAAATTCTTTAACTTAGCAACCCCACCCCCTCTCATCAGATTTCTTTTCTCTCTGCAGTCTAATCTTCCATTATTGTTTTTATCCTCTAGACACAAGCCAAATTGGCTTCTTTATTCAAAGTTCATCCAAAGAAATAGCTCAAAGCAGACGTCATCCATATTGCAGTTGAAAACTGAGACCAAGCAAGGTAAGGCACATTGTCCAGATCACACAGTGAGTTATGGCAGAAAAGACCTGGGGATGGTTGCTGTCACTTCTTTTCAGAGTCCATGTCACCTCTCCACTCTGCCTTCAGAGGAGCAGTTACACTTCGGCTTCAGTATGGGGTGGTGTTTTGGCCCAAGGAAGGGAATCAGGGTTCCCATGTATAAACATGAAGAGGAGATTTTTGACATATGCAGATCTTTAGGCACCTTCTAATACTGGGAAGACAGCCATTAACTTTTCCCATAACTGTCCCCAATTTTGCCTTCATCTGTCATATCTCTCTTTTTAGTTGGACTAGGAAATTACAAGTAAATGACTGTGCTTCAACATTTTGTTTTCAGCTAAATACAACAATCTGCAGCCTACCTTTATTTTCCCAAGTTTTCAAAGAAAAATTATAAATCATGGTGTACTAATATTGTTTATTTCATCTACATACGAAATATTTTACACCAAATATTTATCAGTTGGGTCAAAACACTAGAAGGGAGGTCTGTGAAAAAATTTAAATGAACTCTTTCTTTTAAGTATATTCTTAGTTTCCATGGAGAGACAACTGTCACTAGCACCCAGTTTTCCCTCACTGTAATAAATAATTTTCACATAGGATAATGTAGGTCGCATTATGTTTTTTCTCTTTCCTCTTTAGAAGAAAGATAAATTCTCATTAATCATTATTTTATAATGGCATGTCAAAAATCTTTTTGCCAACTCTAAAATGCATGTGTTCTTTAGTGGAATATTGCTCTTTTGACAACTACTTATGTTTCTTTAGGAGAATTTATGAATTACCTGTGGGAAAAAACAGTCTCAAGTCATAAATTTTAG
The DNA here is from genome assembly GCA_025594165.1 of Tamias sibiricus. Classification (NCBI taxonomy): domain Eukaryota; kingdom Metazoa; phylum Chordata; class Mammalia; order Rodentia; family Sciuridae; genus Tamias; species Tamias sibiricus. Next base: position 85,697,290 of record CM046660.1, read on the forward strand.
AAATTTCTGTGTTATGTGTGTGAGCATTAAGGGAAAACATATCTTGACTTTCAAAAGTGGCAGTGTTTTCCATATCAATCAGGGAACACAAATGAGAAATATGGTCATCAGTATTGGTGCCCAAAGTGGTCTTTCCTTCAGACCTTATTGGTGGCATTATCAGAACTTCAAGCACTTGAACTTGAACTCCCTATTAAGGTTCAGAATCTATGGAAGAGGCTCTTGTGCTCCTTAATTATGTCTTTGTGTCAATCAGCATTTAATTGCTCTGACCAAACTACCTGACAAGAATAACTTAGAGGAGGAAAGAATTATTTTGGCTCATGGTTTCAGAGAATTTTATCCATGGTTTGCTGGCTGAAAGGCAGAAACATGGCAGAAGGTAATGGTACAAGAAAGCTGCTCAGTTCATGGCAGCTGGAAAACAGAGAGAGAAAGAGGAGTGGGTGTAGGAATGGCCCAGGGCTAGATATAGTCCCCAAGGCTATACCTATATCAATTTATTTTTTCTAGTCATGTCCCACATGCCTACAGTTATCACCCAGTAATCCATTCAGCTAATGAGGTCACAACTGTAATCACTGCCTAAAAGCCTCACCTCTGAACCTTGTTACATGGGGATCATGCTTTTAGCACGTGAACTTTGGGGGGCACATTCCAGATACAAACCTTAAATCTTCTTCCTGTCTACCCAGAAGCACCACTCCTTTTGATCAATCCCAGAAATCAATGAATGGCTACAATATATTCTTCCTTCTCTTGACTCAACATTTCTGCCATTGCCTCAGAAGCCATCATGTCATTGCTATTGCTGCTCTGTTCTCCAACATTAACTGCCTAAGATTGGGCAAAAGTGTCCACTTCCATCATCTATATTACACTTATTGCATGAAAACTCCAATCTGGATCTGGGCCCCCAATTTCTATATATTTTTCATGATGTAATCATTTAAATATAACTGGCTCATCTAATTCACTATCACTTCCTCCTTTTTTATGTCACCTCCTCTTTTTCAGAAACCTATTGCAGGCTTTGAAATGAATCTGATACTAGAGCAAGGATCTGATAAAAATTTATTTATACTTAATTAATACTGAAAATGAGAATCTTTATTAATTTACTAAGTTTCAAAATCCAACATAAAGTTAAATTCATGTATATGCAGTTTGGACCTACTTACTCTGACCTCCCCCTATGGCTCACTAACTGCTAGAACATCTTTAGGCCACTCTCAGGGCAATTATTTTCTGTCATTCTCACTCCCACAGGTTTAATTCTCTTTAGCTGAGCCATCTCAAATTATACATAAAGCACAACCTAATTTGATTTGTTTTAAGCCAATTTTGAAACTTATGGGACCCTTACACTCCTTCTCCTAACCATGTTGATTTCTTACTTTGTTGAACTTCTATGGTTGTATGTAAATTACACTGGTAACAACCCACTATTTCTGATTTCTAGCCTGTCTCTTGATGGCTTGTTATTATTTTTGGACTGCAAAATCAGCAACTATTTGCCGATCATGATAAAGTTCTTCCTTCTGTTGAAATGTGCCTACAGACACTTTTTGACAAATGAGGTCAATATCTTGGATTCTGACTGAGTCAATGACTACCTCTGCCTCTAGAGGGCCCTAAGAGTTCATGGTTCCAAACTAGAAAAATACATCCAGGCATGGTCAAATACACAGTGTAGGTACTGTTCTAGTATGTTAGCTATTAGGGTAATAAGAAATACATATAATTTTTATATACTACAACATATAAAAGTGAATTCTTTAGGTGCTATATTATAGGTACATTAAGCTGTTGTAGTCCCAAAATGCAACAGATCAAACAAGATATTTCTCTCACACATAATAGTCCACAATTGGTAAGTAATATTAGGTAACTCTGCTCCTAGAACTTAGTTCATTCTGCTTTGTGGCTATTAAATCTCCTTAAGTGACATCCTTTCCTGTCTAATCAGAGATTCCTTGCTGTGAAATTTGCATTCTAGTTCCAAGAAAGGGAGGAAAGAGAAAAGTGGAGCAAGAAAATTTTCTTATTAAGATATTTGACCTGAAAGATACATTCATCACCTTTTCTCACATCTGACAGCCTGGAGCTTAGTTATATGGCTGATGTACACTATAAAAGGGACAGATAATCTAGTCTATGCTAGAAAACCAGATGTCCAGTTAAAACTAGATAGGAAGGTTCTAGAAGTTCTAAAAATAAGTTCTAAACTTGCTTAATTAGAAATAGATAAGAACTGATACTGAAGGAAATTAGCCATTTATGTCACAGATATATATCTGTGTGATTTTAAAAAAGAATGAGGGAATAAATGATCTAACCTTAGCAAAATCTTATGGTGATATTTGCAAAGTGCAGAAGAGCTCCAAACACTTGATATCATGAAGAAACATATTGTTACTAACTAAAAGTGAAGAGAATTTATGGTGTGCTGCCATATATATCAAGTTATTAGTTAACATATAATAAATAAGTCAACTTTTAGAATATTACTACAAGTAAATCATAAAACCCAATTTCTCTAATGCCTGTATTTATTACTTCTTTTTTATTGGGGGGGAGGGTACCAGGGATTGAACTTGGGGGCACTCGATTACTGAGCCACATCCCCAGTCCTCTTTTGTATTTTATTTATAAACAGGGTCTCACTGAATTGCTCAGAACTTCATTTTTGCTGAGGCTGGTTTTGAACTCACGATCCTCCAGCTTCAGCCTCCTGAGTAGCTGGGATTACAGATGTGCGCCACTGTGCCTAGTGCCTGTACTTATTACTTCTTAATTAAATACTCCCAATAATATTTTGGCTACATAAAGTCAAATTTGGCAATGATAATATGAAATAGATAAGAGAAGAAGAAGTCTGTCTGCATAGGGATGGATAGATAAGCATGTTTTTAAAATAGCAAATAGCCCTACTTACCTACCTGTATCCATCCACACATACACAAGACAACAAAGATGGAAAATTTGGCTCTGAGCTTCCTAGAAGCTAACATTTTAATTACCAGACCCCTTGAATCATAAAATCTATAAAAATTGATTGCTTCAAACTATACCAACAACCTTCTAGCTATACTGAATATTTATCAAAAGGAAATAAGACCAAATAAATTATAAATTATTTTTATCACTCTATATCAATATGTTTCTTACCAACTGGTAGGCATCTTGCCCTCCTGAAACATACTGGTGCTCACAGGAAAATCTAGTTGGGAACATAATGGAACTTTATTTTCATTTGTCAGAAAATATGTATTGGAGGCAAAATACTTCTTAGTCTACTGCAAAGCAGTTGTCACGAAAAAGAGAGAAAGAGAGAGAGAGAGAGAGAAAGAAAGAAAAAAGAACAAATGGGAGCTAAGCAACTGTAGATAGTAAGTATGTCTCCCAGCTCTCATCTTTTGTCTGCTGGAGAACTGGGCTGAAAAACCTGGCCTGCACATTTTTGCTACCAACTAATGATTGGGTGTGAAAATCCTGGTGACACTTTATTCTCTATCAATCCCAGTACTTAGGCTGGAAAGCGAATTTTGGAATTCTTTCTGAGAAGAAGGTGTTAAGATCAGAGCCAATTCATCCTCCAGAGACCTGAATGAAGGATCTCAGTACCAGGTCAGTAATAACAGGTATAGAACAAACAGAAGAGTGAATGGGAGCACCAGAAGGAGGGGTCCCTTCTAGGAAGATTGTTTTTGATTATTTCTCCCATGTTTGTATGGCAAGCCCAAGACATTTAAAAGGGTCCATACATGTGGAATAGTGTTTACCATTAAATACTTTAAGAAAGCTCTAATCCCTCAGAATATATTAAGAAAGGGTCTGGTGGCTAAAGTCGTTTGAAGACGTTACTTCTTATATCTTCTGTGGGAGAATTAAAAGGGATTTGAGCATATTATAGACTGAAACATTCTATAGTAAACAAGCTGTGGCAGCACTATGGATGGAAGGAAGATCTAGAAGAATGGAGAGGTAGGAGTAGAACCAGACATTATCTAATATGTTAAAATATAGTACATATATTATGATTGTGTATGTATCTGTGACAGTATAGATAGGATTTATATATGGAAGCATCAGTTGAAATTCTCTTTTGAGAGTAATCTACACAAATCTCAAGAATAAAATAAGAATTTTCTTCCTGTACCTTCAATAAACCCCAAGGAACTCATCACAAGCACTTTGGTAAGACAACTCACAAGAAGCTGGAACTATTTTCTTGTAGGTAGCCTTGTAAAATAGAATAAGCACTGGCTTATCTTATTAAATGGAGTTCAAACTCCACTTCAACATTAAAAGTTTTGTGACCTTGAAAAAGGAAAATATTTTCCTCTCTTCTGTTTTAAAGTTCTGTAATTTATTCAGATTTCTTGAGGTGTAACTGGTGCCCTTTTCTATTACAAGATCCTATCCAGAATCCCTTATTATATTTTATTCTTGATTTGTCTTAGGCCCTCTTGATCATGTCTCTAAGGTCTTCCTTATTTGTGAAGACCTTGAGGGTTTTTTGTTTTGTTTTGTTTTGTTTTTAATCTTAGTTGTTGATAGACCTTCATTTTATTTACTTATACCTGGTGCTGAGAATCAAACCCAGTGCCCCACACATGCCAGGCAAGTACACTACCACTGAGTCCCAGTCCCAGCCCCGGCCTTGAGGGTTTGAAGCTTCCTGGTCATGTATGTTGTGGAATGTCTTGGAAATGCTATTTATCTGATTTATTATCCTCTTTTCATCCTCTTCTCTTTGAAAGGAAGTTATAATACTCAGGCCACACTTGAAGTACTGGGAATTAGGGCCACTTTTATGAGGGGAGAACATGGGAACTTTATCTATTCTCTCATTTTTTAAATTTATTTACTTACATATGTGATCATGGATTTGTGCATATTCATTTTATCCTGTGGTTATAATCTGACACATTTTGTTTACTTCGTTGCCTAAAGTTTTCAAATGCTGGCCCTTGAGAACTGTTGAGTGCTTTCATTTGGTCCCTGTGTCCCTTTAACATGCCCACTTAAAGTTTGTGTGTGTGTGTGTGTGTGTGTGTGTGTGTGTGTGTGTGTATGCTTAAGGACCTCCTCTCTGACATTCCAGAATGCTCCAGGCTCATCTTTTATTCCTTCCCTGTCCTAGAATCAGCCACTTCTCCAAAGATCCTGGTTCCTTTTGTTAGATAATGACATTAGAGATTAAGATCTGGATGTTAGATGTGCCCATTGCTACTATAGAGTTTTTGTTTCCTGGCCCTCTCAGCTGTCAGTGCAGGGCAATAGCTATTTTTCCACAGCCCTAGACAACTAGGGATAGCATAATTATTCAGAGAAATAAATTTCTACATGGACTAGATGGGTTTTGCATTTCCTAATACCACATTATGAAGTATTTAAATTAGTACTGGTTTCCATGTTATTATATACCTGTAACATTTGGCGCTGATGGTGATTCTTGAAATCAGCTTTAAGATTTACTGGTGCTGCTATAAACATTGATGTGGCTGTGTCCCTGTAGTAAGCTGTTTTTAAGTCTTTTGGGTATAGACCAAGGAGTGGGATAGCTGGGTCAAATGGTAGTTCCATTCCAAGTTTTCCTAGGAATCTCCATATTGCTTTCCAAATTGGCTGCACCAATTTGCAGCCCCACCATCAGTGTATGAGTGTGCCCTTTTTCTCACAAACTTGCCTGTTCGCCGCCGGAAAGGGATTGCAGCCTGGAACGGCAGCGCCGCGGGAAGGAGTCCGGAGACAGGATGGAGACGAAAAAATTCTTTAATCTTTCTGTCTCTGTCTCTTGTAATTTCTAACACTACATACACACTCTCACAAGAAACCAAGGCACCTACTCTTACAAGAAACTTCAATATATCTATACAATAGCGATAACCCTGTCCTTTCTCTCTCTGGTCTCATCCCATGTGCCCGAGCAGGAATCGCTCTCTCGATCTGCTGAGTCACTGCTCAAATCTCTCGAGATCCTGGGCCAAGTCCCGTGAGACTACGGAAGGCGACAATGCCCAAAAATGTCTATGGCCCGTAGTCAACCGCAATCTTAGCTATCTCCCCAAACAGGGCTCCTGCATTTCCCCCCTTTTGTTTTAAAAGAGGGGATGCTCTAGGACATCTATGTGCAACCAACATTCTTACCCGTCATCGGATAATCAAGGCTGTGCCCTTGACTCCTGTCTTAGGTTGATATGTCGGCCACATGAGACTGTCCCGTGCGACTGTGCCTGTCTTAGGTTGTCCCCCTCTGGGGATCTTACCCGTCATTGGCTAACCAGCCATCCAATGGAGCCCTTTAGGATCGACTGTGTAAGATGACTAACAGCCGTCCAATTGGGAGGAGATGCTGCGGCTTTACGGCAACAAGCCTTTTGGTGACGAGCCAAATTGCATAGCATATCAAATTCTTTAAACAAATCAGCTGCCCTAAGTTCTATCAAGTAACACAGTGAGTTCTCTAAACAAATACCCGCAAGGTATTGTCCCATGAAGTCCCAAACAATGAAAGATCAAAATGTCCACTTGTTATAACACGTAGATCTAGGAGGCCCCATGCATGCAGAGCAGAGGCCACACTGCTTGTGAGGTTGTTTGACATTTGAGCACCAGGGTTGCTTGCAGCGACCACGATCCCTGCAGCTGTAGCAGCAGCTGTCTTTTTTATGTGTAGACAATGCCACTGGCAAATCTTCAGGGCCCGCTACCTAGAAACTCAAGCATTAATTATTAAAGGAAAGGCAGTGCTATTCCAGCACTGAGTCAAGAGGCGAGTTGTCAAACTAAAAAATAGAATTATTAGATTAGAAAAATAAGTTGATTTCTGCTCACACACATTGCAGCCTGAGCTCCCACAAATATAAGCTGGCAAAATATCATATTTAGAACAAAACAAAGAAAGACTGAGGGTAATTACTGCATTAAAGATAGATTAAAAAAAAACTAAAAGCACATTGGAGAAATAATTTGTTAGCTGGAACTCTCGAGTTTCTGTATACACAGCAGTCCTTTACCTGTTGAAATAATTGAAATTAATCATTTATTAAACAAATGAAGTTAATAACAAATAAGCAACCTCATGTCAAAACACCAAAATATCAGGTTATACAGCACTAGTCATATTTTTTGCTAAAGAGAAGTCCTTGGGACACCTATAAAACAAAATTGAAGGTACCTTCACTTATTAAATTATTTACCCAATTTGAATAATCTTAAACTTAAATGAATTAGAGTTATTTGGATCCATATATATATATATATATATATATATATATATATATATATATATATTCACAAGTGCTTTGTTATTTTTGATGTCACACTGGACAGACAGACACACATACAAACATATATTTGTGACGTCACATTAACATGAAATTTAGACAAATACACAGACATAAACACATATATAAAAAGTAAAAAAAAAAAAAAATATATATATATATATATATATATATAATTGTGTGCACACTAAAGAGAGATCTCTTCGTCCCAGCCAGGAGGAATGACACTTAAGTTGTGACATATTTTGAAGGACTCTTTTAAGGGAATCATTCCATATCTTCATCATGGTCCTCTTGATTTTGTACCTTTTTTATTAATCTTGATTCCTCAACAACTTCATCTTGATCCTTTTGATGTGGTACCTGCTTTATTAATCTAGATGGTATCCATATTGGAGAGGATTCGTTCCTCTCCCCCAAATTAATACTGGATCTGGACGCTTCCATGTACCTGAAAGAACATCCTTCCAGTAAATCAAAGGTTTATGTTGTTGATGTGGGTTCCAGCAAAATAACCATCACAGTCTAAAGTTAAAAAATTTAAAGTAAACAGGGCAACTGCTAATCTGTCCTTAGGATTTTTCCAGTTTCCTTCTTTCTGTTTTAACAACATAACTTTTAGTGTGCGGTTTGCTCTTTCAATAATGCCCTGACCCTGAGGATTGTATGGGATGCCTGTTTTATGGGATATATTGAATTTTGCGCAAAACTGTTTGAAAGATGAGGACGTATAAGCGGGACCATTATCTGTTTTAAGCATTTTGGGGATGCCCAATGCAGCAAAAGCTTGTGAACAATGAGATGTGACATCTTTAACTTTTTCTCCGAAATGTAAGTAAGCAAAAATCATGCCTGAGCATGTATCTATGGTTACATGAATAAATTGCAATTTTCCAAAGCTTGGCTCATGAGTAACATCCATCTGCCACAAATGATTGGGCATTAATCCTCTAGGGTTAACACCAAAATGAGGATTGGGCAAATGTGTCATACAAGATTTACAATCTTTTACAATTGTTCTGGCTTTCTCCTTTGTGATTTTAAACCTACGTTGCAAGGTGGTGCTGTTGACATGAAACTGGGAATGAAATAAAGTAGCTTGTTGTAGCGCTGAAAGTATAAATATTGTTTTTGTAAGTTCATCAGCCTTTTGATTACCTTCATGGAGGGGGCCAGGCAAATTAGTATGTGCTCTAATATGGCCTATAAATAGAGGTTCTTTTCTTGCCCACAAAAGTTTTTGTATTTGATAAAACAATTTAAAGGCTGGAGTATGAGGTGCTATTGGTCCTGCTAACTCTAATTTTGGGACGGCTTGTACAATATAGTGGCTATCTGAAAAAATGTTTACGGGATGGTCCCTAAAATTTTCCAGAGCTCTTACCACAGCTTCCAATTCCACTAGTTGAGCTGATTTGTGTGCAGTTATGTAAGTCATATTTTCTTTTCTAGTGACTACTGCAGCAGTACCATTTGAGGACCCATCTGTAAATACATTAAATGCCTTAGGAATAGGTTGATTTTTTATTACCTGTGGAAATATAATAGGATGATTAATACAAAAAGATAATATAGGAGACTTAGGAAGGTGATTATCAAAATTTGCAGAGGTAGAGCATCTAGCTATAGCCCAGTCATTATCATTGAAGCATAAATATTCAATCTGTGACGATGAATAGGGAGTAATAATAGTAGCAGGGTGAATGCCAAATATTTTAGTAGAAGTCTTAAGTCCTTGAAGAATAAGTTTAGCCACCATGGAGGTATAAGACTCAATTATGCTTTTAGGAGAGACAGGCAAATGTATCCATAATAAAGGCCCTTGTTGCCAAAATACTCCTGTGGGTGTATATTGTGAAGAAATAATAATCAATATCAGCGGTTGAGTTAAATCAAATCTGTCACAATGAGCTCCTTCGATGGCTTTTTCTACTACCTTTAAAGCTTTCCTAGCATCAGGAGTCAATGTTCGCGGTGAGGATGGATCAGGGTCCCCTCGAAGGATATCAAATAAAGGTTTTAATTGGCCAGTAGTGAGGTTTAGTGTAGGGCGAAGCCAATTAATGTTTCCCAGTAGTTTTTGGAAATCATTGAGGGTGGTTAAATGTTCTTTATTTATTAAAATTTTGGGGGGGTCTAACAAAAGTATCCATGATTTTAAATCCTAAATATAATATGGGAGATCTGGTTTGAACTTTTTCTTCTGCTATATATAATCCATAATTTTTCAAATTTTCTACCACGTCACTGAATATATTAAATAAGATTTTTTGATTAGGGTGGGCCAGTAAAATATCATCCATGTAATGTATACACATGAGGTTTGGATATTTATTTTTAATGGGTTGGATAGCCTTGTCCACATATATTTGGCATATGGTGGGGCTATTAGCCATTCCCTGCGGCAAAACCTTCCATTGATATCTCTGATCAGGGCCATTATTGTTAATAGAAGGAACTGAAAAAGCAAACCTGGGGGCATCCAGAGGATGTAGGGGAATAGAAAAGAAGCAATCCTTTATATCAAGACTAATAACATGGAAATTTTTTGGAATAGCTATAGGATTCGGAAGTCCAGGTTGAGTAGGGCCCATGACTTGCGTGGTTTTATTAATTTGTCTAAGATCATGTAATAATCGCCATTTTCCTGATTTTTTCTTGATCACAAATATGGGGGAATTCCAGGGAGAGGTGGAAGGTTCTATATGTCCTGCTTTTAATTGTTCCTTAACTAGTAGGTGGGCCGCTTGTAATTTCTCTTTAGATAGGGGCCACTGAGGGACCCACACTGGCTTATCAGAAAGCCATGGTATTTTCAAAATTATTTTCTCAGTGGCCCCGAAGAAAAATGTCTTTTTCCTATATGATAATGATTTCTTTTAGGGTTAAGCTTACCCTGTACTTTTTGATGATTTCTTTTAGGGTTAAGATTACCCTGTATGTACATTTAACATCTGCAGGTTTGGTTGCAAGGTGTACTCCCATTTGTTGTAAAATATCTCTTCCCCATAAAGTAACCGGTAGATTAGGTAAAACATAAGGCTGAAATGTGCCTTTATGTCCTTCATCATCCTCCCATTTTAAAATTACCGCACTTTTTTCTGGGAGGTTATTATATCCCAAGCCTCTTAAACTGGTTGAAGCTTTTTGTAGAGGCCAGTGTTTGGGCCATTGACGTAAATTAATGATGGAAGAATCAGCTCCAGTATCTATAAGACCCTCCATTTCTATTCCTTGGATTCTTATTTTACACATAGGCCTCCTTGTACAGTCCCGAACCCAGCAAACCATGGGTTTCGAATCAGTGGAACAAAATCCTCTATTGTTCCTATTTAGAGGCATATTCATTTTAAATGAATTATGTAAATTTGGAAGGAGGAGCAGCTGAGCAATTCTATCTCCCTGATTAATAGAACTTATACTTTGGGGTGAGCTAAGCATTATTTTTATTTCCCCTTTATAGTCTGAGTTTATTACACCTGGGGTCACTTGCAAACCTAATAAGCTTTCAGGATTTCGCCTGATAATAAGTCCTACAGTTCCTGAGGGAAGAGGTCCCCTGACTCCTGTGGGAATCAGTTGAACCCCCATTTTAGGTGTTAACACTATTCGGGCAGTGGAACAGAGGTCTAATCCTGCATTTCCTCCTGTTCCTCTGGAGAGGGAGTGGATGGGTAATAGGGATTGTGTCGGGGAAACACCTGAGTGGATGCTTGAGGATACTCCTCCTCCAATGCCTCGTACATTTGTGGGCCCCGGGGCATTGGGCCCCGTGCCCTGTTTTTTGAATTCCTGAACAAAGGATTTCCATGGATGTCAAATTTTGAATAGCATTTATTGGCCAATGATTTCCTTTCTTACACCTGGGGCAGCAACCTGGAGTACGGTATGAATTTGGTCTTATTTCTCTTTGGGGATTTTGCCTAGAATAGCCTGATTGATTATGATAATTTTGCCTAGAATATCCTGATTGATTATAATGTCTATTTTGAGCCCTTGTAAAATTTTGAGGGGCAGCATCTCTCACAGCTGCTGCAATCACATTCCCTGTGACAAAGGCATCATTTATATCTTTACATAGTTGTATATATATGGAAAGATCCTTTTTATTTTTCCATGGCCTGATGACTTCCTGGCAATATTTATTAGCATTTTCGTACGCTAATTGAATAACTAATGGCATAACTTAATCAATGTCTCCAAAAACTCTACCTGCAGTTCTCAAAAGTCTATCAGCAAATTCAGCATATGGTTCATTAGGTCCTTGAATTACTTTGGACAAGCTACCTTGTAGATCCCCAGGTCCTTGTACAGTTTTCCATGCCTTTAAGGCAGCTGCGTTTATCTGAGCATATACTCCTGGGGTATAATGTTTTTGATCCTGTACGTCTGCGAATTGCCCTTCTCCTGTGAGCATTTCTATATTATGGTCTCCAAACGCTACATCTGCGTTTCTTTTAGCTGTTTCTATACAAAGTTCCTGAAATTGCGATCGCCAAACCAAGTATTGTCCCCCACTTAATGTTGCTTTACATAGACGTTTCCAGTCTGTGGGGGTTAAGCTAAAGGTGTTAAGGGACTCCAGTATACTCAACGTGAAAGGAGCTTGGGGTCCATAAGTCATTACTGCCTCTTTGAGATTTTTTATTGTTTTGAAATCTACTGCTGGTGGCCCCTCTGTCCATTTTCATATTCAAATACTGGCAGTTCCCAATTTATCTGTGAGTTACCCTCGAGAGCGCATAAGTGCTCAGAAAGACTTTTTATTTCTATTTCTAGGGTATGCAAACGTTTAGTGATACCCTTCATATTTTCTGTAATCGATTTCACCCATGGGGGAGTAGAGGACACAAGTTCCTCCACTTGATGATCCCTTATCTTGGTCTTCCTTAATTTCCTTTTATTCATTTTCTCAAAATCACCTTTAGTTATTTCCTCCTCACTACTACTACTCTCATTGGTCCTAACTGACTCAGTAACATCCTGAGTCCCAGGTTCAATTGAGACCATGTATCCTTGAAGTATCTCTAATAAATCTTGAATAGCTTTAGCAGCTCGGATCTTTGTAATTTTGGGGACGCTTCTAATACTCTCCTTACTGGTCTTAGTTGACTCAGCGGAATCTACGCTTTTATGATTGCCTTCACTGTTTTCTAAATCCTCCTCACTAACGACAGACTCATCCATATCAAAGAATTCATCAAGAGCCTCGTACACTTGGGTCTTAGTTATTTTCGAACCCATTTTAACCGCTCTGACTAGAGACTCCTGCGAGGTTTCTCAGTTCTTACCTGCCGTGCTGACTTCCCCGTACGGGCCACCAACTGTTCGCCGCTGGAAAGGGATTGCAGCCTGGAACGGCAGCGCCGCGGGAAGGAGTCCGGAGACAGGATGGAGACGAAAAAATTCTTTAATCTTTCTGTCTCTGTCTCTTGTAATTTCTAACACTACATACACACTCTCACAAGAAACCAAGGCACCTACTCTTACAAGAAACTACAATATATCTATACAATAGCAATAACCCTGTCCTTTCTCTCTCTGGTCTCATCCCATGCACCCGAGCAGGAATCGCTCGCTCGATCTGCTGAGTCACTGCTCAAATCTCTCGAGATCCTGGGCCAAGTCCCGTGAGACTACGGAAGGCGACAATGCCCAAAAATGTCTATGGCCCGTAGTCAACCGCAATCTTAGCTATCTCCCCAAACAGGGCTCCTGCACTTGCCAGCATTTATTGTTGTTTGTGTTTTTGATAGCTGCCATTCTGACTGGAGTAAGATGAAATCTTAGAGTAGTTTTGATTTGCATTTCTCTAATTGCTAGAGATGTTGAACATTTTTTCATATATTTGTTGACTGATTGTATATCTTCTTCTAAGAAGTGTCTTTTCAGTTCCTTAGCCCATTTATTGAATGGGTTATTTGTTTTGTTGGTGTCAAGGTTTTTGAGAACTTTATATATCCTTGAAGTTAATGTTCTGTCTGATGTGCTTGTGGTAAAGATTTGCTCCCATTCTGTAGGTTCTCTATTCACCTCACTGATTGCTTCTTTTGCTGAGAAGAAGCTTTTTAGTTTTAATCCATCCCATTTATTAATTCTTGGTTTTAATTCTTGCGCTATAGCTAGATTGTGGAAACAACCCTGATGTCCATCAATAGATGAATGGATAAGGAAACTTTGGTATATATACACAATGGAACACTACTCAGCACTAAAAGAGAATAAAATCATGGCATTCACAGGTAAATGGATAGAGTTGGAGAAAATAATGACAAGTGAAGTTAGTCAATCCCAACAAACCAAAGGTTAAATGATTCCTTTGATATGATGATACTGAATTAAAATGGCAAGGGAGGGGGGATGAGAGGAATGAAGGAATGTTAAATAGAACAAAGGGGCGAGAGGAGAAGGGAGGGGGCAAGGGGATAGAAATAATGGCAGAATGAGTTAGACATCAATCCACTAAGTACATATATAAAAACACACAATTGGTGTGAAAATAATTACTGTAAAACCAGTGACTTGAAAAACTGCTCTTTATATGTAATATGAAATGAATTGTACTCTGCAAGCATGTATAACAAATTAAAGTAAATAAACAATTAAAAAAATATTTACTGGTGCTCAGGTTCCTTCTGATTTAAAAAGTGAGGCCAGAAACTAGACTTTTCAACCTTCTCCAATACTTCTAGCTAAGAGCTACTGGATTAATGAGCCAAAGATGTTGGGGTCTTATGTTATATTTATATTGGTTCCTCCACATTTAAATATTCAGTTTTTATTGTGTGAAAATGCATTATTCATAAGCCCTGAAAAATGTGATGCTGTTGGTATTTTAGCATTTTGAACCATATTTCTAATTAAGTAATTTTTTTACAATAGTTTGATGTTACCAGTAGCTGAAAGAATCATAATTCTTAAAGTATGCTAGAACTACTAGATCTTGTGACTCTTAGCTTTTATGTTTTTCATCAGAACTATTTTTAAAATTTCATTAATGGAAAAGAAAGGGTACCATAATCGTTTTAAGTATGGTGGCATGATTCTTTAGTATCGATTGTATCCACTTAGTCTCTGTAAGCCAATATTCACATCCCATTCCCTCATGCAAAGTGCTGAAATGCTCTCATGGTAAGCCCAAGAAAGGTATGATATGCCTAACAGACAAAACACATGTTAGAGACACAAGTGACTGTGCTGTTGGCCATGAGTTCAATATTAATGAATCAATAATATATGTTAAGTGAAGATCTTTAAAGAGAAAAACAAATAAACAAGGTTACTTATTGATAGCAATTGACAAAAATGTGACCAACTGGAGGCTCACAGGAACCTCACTTTGTATCTTCCCTAGGAGCAACAGTTTAGTATTTGCTAATTCAGTGTTTGCTGTAACCCTATTGAATATAACTATTGCAAATTAGAATCATTTTGTCAAAATCCTTTTCTTTAGTTCACTTACCTAGTGGTCAAAATATTAACATATACAAAGGTTTTTTATTCTTCAACTTAACCCCCAAACTACTCCTTCACTTTTGGGAGGCATTTTGATGCCATTAGAAATGAGAAATATCATGTACACTACTATTACTACTACTGTTATTATTAGGCTATATGCAAAGTACCCATGATTGGCTTTGCATTGTGCTAGGTCACGGGGGTTTGAGATTCTTTGTTATACCATATTATTGTGTCAGCAGATAACATATATAAGACTGAACTAATTGTTTAATGTTTTTTGTGTTCTTCATATATACTGAACATTGTTCTGAGTCATTTACCTTTGTTAGACATGCAAATATTGAAATAACTGTGTTTGGCACTAGTATGGTCATCTCATACACAGGAGCACCTGACTTCTACCAGTTGGGAAGAACATCTCTGAGGATGGAGACCACTCAGAGGAAGGCAGATCTAAGGTGTTCCAAATGACAGATTCTAACATCATGCCAATACCTGGATTTGGTTGTGCCTGAAGCTATGTCTTCTCTGGACTGCTCAGTCAAAGTGGAAATTCTCTCTTTCTTTCCTTTCCTTTCCCTCTCCTATTTGTCATTTTTACTCTTAAGTCAGTTGGAATTGAAGTTTTGGACTTCTATTATTACTGGTAACCAAAGAATCTGATGCCCTAGCTCCATCCTCATTGATTCTGACTTTATTTAGTCTGATGCAGGACCTGGGCATTTCCATATTAACATTATGTTTTTCTGGTGATTCTAATACGAAGTCAAGAAGGCTGAAAAACTAAGTACCAGAGGAAAATCACTCTTATTCTCTATCTCTGTTTTTAAACATTGTCATATAGATGAGATTAGGATGAAGTATGAAGGGATACACAAACATTAAAAGATAGACTGCAGTCAATAAAGATAAATAGGAAAACAGGGATTGACTTTTATGTGCCAGTTGTGGAGGGACTGAGTTTACTGTAGTGTAAACTACATATGTAAAAATCTTATCCTCATGGAACAGAGTGTCCAGGATAAGAAGCACAGAATTGTGATGAAAGAACTAAAGGGACTGCATCTTGTCCTTCAGCAGCCATCTTAGGAGTTCCTAGAAATAGTTCTGTTTCTCAGAAATAATAGAACACGGGAAAGTCCTGCCTCTGTACCCATTAATGGTTACCTAGCATAACATACTTGGCCACACAAAAGTAGCAATTCCTATACAATGTAAAATTGTTCTCTTTGATTTCCATTTTTCTTGGGCAATGTACCTTGTCAGAGACTGATTGTCTAGACGTTAGTAACCATCCTCTAATGTGTACTCAACTAGAGTCATTTTGACCCCGCCCCTTCCCTTCTACTTGCTTGTTGCTAGGCCAACCTGGAAAGTCCCATGGGAAATACCAATGTACCCATTGCATTGTCTCACAAACTGCCCAAATTCAGCTTCTGTACCATGGCTTTCTTGCATTGGCTGAACAACCAAATATAAACCCTTGAAAATAACTGCTGGTGTACCATCTTGTCACGGTGTGTGAAGTGTACAGATGGTGGCCACTGATCAGCTTAATAAAGGCTTTTTTTTTTTTTTTTGGGGGGGGGGGCTCAAGCGTCATGTGGCTTAGAGTTTTAATTCACATTTTTGTTACAACAGAATAAATAGAGAAACAGACAAAAGTAGCTGCAAGTAATTTTTAAATAATACAAATATGCAAAAGACTATCAAGGAAAAGTATAGGCTGTCAAAAGAGCAAACAGCAGAGAAACTTGTATGTCAAAATAACCTATAACGAGGAGGAGGAAGAGAGTAATTGGTAAAGATGAATAGATGAACATTTTTAAAGTTGAGAGTTAGAAAAACAGGACTATTTAATACTAGTCTTTTAGATTATTGTGTATCTTTTTCCTTAGTCCACCTGACTTGAATTAATGAGACATCATTTTTTCTTAAAATTTAAGAACCTGTGAGTGATGAACAGTTAACAAATGCCATTATGCTGCACAGCAGGACTCTGGGCAGCCTGTGCATGTGAGCATTTTTACCAATTCTAGTAGAGTGTGGAACTCCAGAGAGCCAAAGTGTTAATATAATATAACGTACGCCACATGAACTTGTCAGGTGTTCAGATAATTTCATCAACAGAAGGTCAGTGAAAAGTTACAACTTATAAACAGAAAAAAAAATCTAATTTATATAGTCTGGCAAACCTGTCATTTGGACTAAGTTATTTCACCAGTCAAGAATCTTAATATAAATTGATCCAAAGAAAATAATGAAAATAACTGGGTTTACCGTCCTGGAATAACCTATTTCTTTCTCCTACCTGTTTTACAGAGATTGTGAAAACTTTGGGTTACTCTTCATATCCAATAAAAATCCATAAAGATTTTGAGCCTTTTAGAATGAACTCAATTTCTACCTGTTTTGTTTTTTTTTTAATTATGGTCCTTTATTATAGAAATTATTTTACACCTTGTATATGAAATGTGACATTTACTAATTTAATATTTTACATTTTCTTCTATAAACACAATTTTTAATTATGGTACCATAAATTAAGGAAGACAAATGGCAATATTTTAAATTATATCTAGTCAGTGAATAGAAAGCATATCTGATGTCCTTCTCATTAGTCTTATTGAAAATACAAATAAATTATTTGTGATAAAAATATGCTCTTTTCTGAAGCTGTGATTTTTTAACTGTAGTCTGTTGCACTTATAGTCTGAAGTTTTAAACTGCGTGCAGAATTAAATATTAATATAATTTTAAAACGCTCTCAAAGGAACTTTTTAGTTTGGTTTTTTTTTTTTTTTTTTTTTTTTTTTTAATGTGGTGCTGAGAATTGAACCCAGTTCCTCACATGTGCTAGGCAAGCATTCTACCACTGAGCCACAACCCCAGCCCTAACTAAATTTATTTTTTTATTCTAATTTGTTATACATGTTTGCAGAGTACATTTAATTTCATATTACATATAAAGAGCAGCTTTTCAAGTTGCTGTTTTTATATAAAGTATTTTTACAACAATTATGTCATCATACATGTATTTAGGGTAATCACAGATAACTCAGACTACCATTATTCCTATCCCCTCCCCCCCCCTTTGTTCTAGTTAAAGCTCTTTCATTCCTCTCATCCCCACTCCCTTGCCTTTATAAGTTAGTATCTTCATATCAAAGAGATCATTCGACCTTTGGTTTTTTGGGATTGGCTAACTTCACTTAGCATTATTTTCTCCAACTCCATCCATTTACCTGCAAATGCCATGATTTTATTCTCTTTTAGTGCTGAGTAGTGTTCCATTGTGTATGTATACCAAATTTTCCCTATCCATACATCTGACATCTGCTTATGGGCATCTGGGTTGGTTCCACAATCTAGCTATTGTGAATTGTGCTGTTATAAACATTGATGTGGCTGTGTCCCTGTAGTAAGCTGTTTTTAGGTCCTTTGGGAATAGACCAAGGAGTGGGATAGCTGGGTCAAATGGTGGTTCCATTCCAACTTTTCCTAGGAATCTCCATACTGCTTTCCAGATTGGCTTCACCAATTTGCAGTTCCACCAGCAATGTAAGAGTGTGCCTTTTCTCCCACATCCTGGCCAGCATTTTTTGTTGTTTGTTTTTTTGATAGCTGCCATTCTTACTGGAGTAAGATGAAATCTTAGAGTAGTTTTGATTTGCATTTCTCTAATTGCTAGAGATGTTGAACAGTTTTTCATATATTTGTTGATTGTTTGCATATCATCTTCTGAGAAGTGTCTGTTTAGTTCCTCGGCCCATTTATTGATTGGATTATTATTTTAGTGCTTATTTAGTGGTTATTTATTTTTTTGGTGTTAAGGCTTTCAAGAGCTTTATAAATCCTTGAGGTTAGTGTTCTCTCTGATGTGCTTGTGGTAAAGATTTGCTCCCATTCTGTAGGTTCTCTAGTCACCTCACTGATTGTTTCTTTTGCTGAGAAGAAGCTTTTTAGTTTGAACCCATCCCATTTGTTGATTCTTTGTTTTAGTTCTTGCGCTATAGGGGTCTCATTGAGGAAATTGGGGCCTAAACCAACATGATGGAGATTTGGGCCTACTTTTTCTTCTATTAGGTTCAAAGTCTCTGGTTTAATTCCTAGGTCCTTGATCCACGTTGAGTAAAGTTTTGTGCATGGTGAGAGAAAGAGATTTAATTTCATTTTATTACATGAGGATTTCCAGTTTTCCCAACACCATTTGTTGAAGAGGCTGTCTTTTCTCCCGTGACCATTTTTGGCACCTTTGTCAAATATAAGATAACTGTAGGTGTGTGGGTTCTCTGTCTTCTATTCTGTACCATTGGTCAACTGGTCTATATTGGTGCCAATACCATGATGTTTTTGTTACTATTGCTTTGTAATACAATTTAAGGTCTGGAATAGTAATGCCACCAGCTTCATTCTTTTTGCTAAGAATTGATTTGGCTATTCTGGGTCTCTTATTTTTCCAGATGAATTTCATGATTGCTTTTTCTATTTCTATGAGGAATGATATTGGGATTTTGATTGATATTGCATTGAACCTGTACAGTGCTTTTGATACAATAGTCATTTTGACAATATTAGTTCTACCTATCCATGAATAAGGTAGATCTTTCCATCTTCTAAGAGCTTCATTAATTTCTTTCTTTAGTGTGCTGTAGTTTTCATTGTAGAGGTCTTTCACTTCTTTTGTTGATTCCCTTTTTTTTTTTTTTTTTTTTTTTGAGGCTAAAGTAAATGGAGTGGATTTCCTAGATTCTCTTACTGAGGATTTGTTGCTGTTGTACAGAAATGCCTTTGATTTATGGGTACTGATTTTATATCCATCTACTTTGCTGAATTCATTTATTAGATCTAGAAGATTTCTGGTGGAATTTTTTGGATCTTCTATGTATAGAATCATATTGTCTGCAAATAGTGATAATTTGAGTTCTTCTTTTCCTATCTGTATCCCTTTAATTTCTTTCGTCTGTCTAATTGCTCTGGCTAGGGCTTCAAGAACTATGTTAAATAGGAGTGGTGGGAGAGGGCATCCCTGTCTTGTTCCAGTTTTTAGAGGGAATGCTTTCAATTTTTCTCCATTTAGGATGATGTTGGCCTGGGGCTTAGCATAGATGGCCTTTAAAATGTTGAGGTATATTCCTGTTATCCCTATTTTTTCTAGCATTTTGAACACGAAGGGATGTTGTATTTTGTCAAATGCTTTCTCTGTGTCTATTGATATGATCATATGATTTTTATCTTTGAGCCTGTTGATGTGATAAATTACATTTATTGATTTTCTTATATTGAACCAAACTTGCATCCCTGGAATGAAGCCCACTTGATCGTGGTGTACTATCTTTTTGATGTGTTTTTGTATTCGATTTGCCAGAATTTTATTGAGAATTTTTGCATCTATATTCATTAGAGATATTGGTCTGAAGTTTTCTTTCTTTGATTTGTCTCTGTCTGCTATTGGAATCAGGGTGATATTGGCCTCATAGAATGAGTCTGGGTGCAGGAGCCCTGTTTGGGGAGATGGCTTGAATTGCGGTTGACTATGGGCCACGGAGATTTGGGCATTGTCACCTTCCGTAGTCTCACGGGACTTGGCCCGGGATCTCGAGTGACTTGGCCAAGATTGCTGATCAGGTCAGCGCCATTTTGGTGGTGTGTGCGGCGCATATTATTCATTGTTAGAGCCAGAGAGAAAAGTTATCAGAATAAAAAGCTGTTTGTCTCCAGTTTGCCTCTGAACTTCTTCCCGCGGCTTCGTTGCTCCAAGCGGCCATCGCTTCAGGCAGCAACAGGTGGTGGCCCGTATGGGGACTTCGGAGCGGACAGGTAAGAACTGAAAGGTCTCTAAAGATGGGTTCGAATATAACTGAATCCCAAGTGATAGAGGCTATGCAAAGACTCCTCGATATACCTGACTCTGTTCTCAGTGAGGAGGATATAGAAAAAAGTGAAAGTGATCAAAAAAGCATAGCTTCCACTGGGCCAACTAAGACCAGTAAAGAGAGTATTAGAAGAGTCCCAAAAATGACAAAAATCCAAGCTATTAGAGCTATTCGGGAGTTGTTGGAGATAGCTGAAGGATACTTGTGCTTAATGGAACCTGGGCCTCAGGATATTGCTGTCAGTGAAATTAGCAGTGGTGAGGAATCTAGTAAAAGTGATCCTGAGAAAATGAGGAAAAAGAAACTAAAAAAGACCAAGAAAAAGGACCGTCCAGTAGAGGAACCACTTGTGTCCTCTACTCCCCCTTGGGTGGAATCCATTACAGAAAATATGAAGGGTATTACTAGGCATTTGCATACCCTAGAAACAGAAATAAAAAGTCTTTCTGATCGCTTATGCGCTCTCGAGGGTAACTCACAGATACATTGGGAACCGCCAGCATTTGAAAAGAAAAATGGACAGAGGGTCCATCAGTCAGTAGATTTCAAAACAATAAAAAATCTAAAAGAGGCAGTAATGACTTATGGGCCCCAAGCTCCTTTCACGTTGAGTATGCTGGAGTCCCTTAACACCTTTAGCTTAACCCCCTCAGACTGGAAAAGTCTATGTAAAGCAGCATTAAGCGGGGGGCAATTCTTGGTTTGGCGATCGCAATTCCAAGAACTTTGTATAGAAACGGCTAAAAGAAACGCGGCTGCAGGGTTTGGAAACTATAATATAGACATGCTCACAGGAGAAGGGCAATTCGCAGACTTACAGGCTCAAAAAGATTATGACCCAGATGTATATGCTCAGATAAACGCAGCTGCCTTAGAGGCATGGAAAACTGTACAAGGACCTGGGGATCTACAAGGTAGCTTGTCAAAAGTGATTCAAGGACCTAATGAGCCATATGCTGATTTTGCTGATCGACTTTTGAGAACTGCAGGTAGTGTGTTTGCAGATGTTGACCAAGCTATGCCATTAGTTGTTCAATTAGCTTATGAAAATGCTAATAAATGGTGCCAAGTGGCCATCAGGCCATGGAGAACTAAAAAGGATCTTTCCGTATATATACAACTATGTAAAGATATAAATGACGCCTTTGTCACAGGAAATGTGATTGCAGCCTCAATGAGAGGTGCTTCCCCTCGAAATTTCACAAAGGCTAAACGTAGACATTATAATCAATCAGGATATTCCAGGCAAAATTATCATAATCAATCAGGCTATTCTAGGCAAAATCCCAAAAGAGAAATAAGACCAAGCTCATACCATGCCCCAGGCCGCTGCCCCAGGTGTAAAAAGGGAAATCATTGGGCCAATAAATGCCATTCAAAATTTGACATCCATGGAGATCCTTTGTTCAGGAATTCAAAAAACGGGGCACGGGGCCCAACAATGTACGGGGCATTGGAGGAAGAGTATCCTCAAGCATCCACTCAGATGCTTCCCTGACACAATCCCTACTACCCATCCACTCCCTAGCCAGAGGAACAAGAGGAAATGCAGGATTAGACCTCTGTTCCACCGCCCGAATAGTGTTAACACCTGAAATGGGGGTTCAACTGATTCCCACAGGAGTCAGGGGACCTCTTCCCTCAGGGACTGTAGGACTTATTATCAGGCATAGTCCTAAAAGCTTATTAGGTTTGCAAGTGACCACAGGTGTAATAAACTCAGACTACAAAGGGGAAATAAAAATAATGCTTAGCTCACCCCAAAGTATAAGTTCTGTTAATCAAGGAGATAGAATTGCTCAGTTGCTTCTCCTTCCCAATTTACATAATTCATTTAAAATGGGTATGCCTCAAGAAGGGAACAATAGAGGATTTTGTTCCACTGACTCAAGACCCATGGCTTGCTGGGTTCGAGACTGTTCAAGGAGGCCTATGTGTAAAATAAAAATCCAAGGAATAGAAATGGAGAGATTAATAGATACTGGAGCTGACTCTTCCATTATTAATTTACGCCAATGGCCCAAGCACTGGCCTCTGCAAAAAGCTTCAACCAGTTTAAGAGGCTTGGGATATAATAACCTCCCAGATAAAAGTGCGGTAATTTTAAAATGGGAGGATGATGAAGGCCATAAAGGAACATTTCAGCCTTATGTTTTACCTAATCTACCGGTTACTTTATGGGGAAGAGATATTTTGCAACAAATGGGAGTACACCTTGCAACCAAGCCTGCAGATGTTAAATGTGAAAACCTACAGGGTAATCTTAACCATAAAAGAAATCATTATCATAAAGTACAGAGTAATCTTAACCCTAAAAGTAATCATTATCATAAAGGAAAAAGATATTTTTTTGGGGGGCCACTGAGAAAATAATTTTGAAAATACCATGGCTTTCTGATAAGCCAGTGTGGGTCCCTCAGTGGCCCCTATCTAAAGAGAAATTACAAGCAGCCCACCTACTAATTCAGGAACAATTAGAAGCAGGACATATAGAACCTTCCACCTCTCCCTGGAATTCCCCCATATTTGTGATCAAGAAAAAGTCAGGAAAATGGCGATTGTTACATGATCTTAGACAAATTAATAAAACCATGCAAGTTATGGGCCCTACTCAACCTGGACTTCCTAGTCCCGTAGCTATTCCAAAAAATTTCCATGTTATTAGTCTTGATATAAAGGATTGCTTCTTTTCTATTCCCCTACATCCTCTGGATGCCCCCAGGTTTGCTTTTTCAGTTCCTTCTATTAACAATAATGGCCCTGATCAGAGATATCAATGGAAGGTTTTACCACAGGGAATGAATAATAGCCCCACCATATGCCAAATATATGTGGACAAGGCTATCCAACCCATTAAAAATAAATATCCAAACCTCATGTGTCTACATTACATGGATGATATTTTATTGGCCCACCCTAATCAAAAAATCTTATTTAATATATTCAGTGACGTGGTAGAAAATTTGAAAAATTATGGATGATATATAGCAGAAGAAAAAGTTCAAACCAGATCTCCCATATTATATTTAGGATTTAAAATCATTTATACTTTTGTTAGACCCCCAAAAATTTTAATAAATAAAGAACATTTGACCACCCTCAATGATTTCCAAAAACTACTGGGAGACATTAATTGGCTTCGCCCTACACTAAATCTCATTACTGGCCAACTAAAACCTTTATTTGACATCCTTCGCGGAGACCCTGATCCATCTTCACCGCGAACATTGACTCCTGATGCTAGGAAAGCTTTAAAGTTAGTAGAAAAAGCCATCGAAGGAGCTCATTGTGATAGGTTTGATTTAACTCAACTGCTGATGTTGATTATTATTTCTTCACAATATACACCCACAGGAGTATTTTGGCAACAAGGGCCTTTATTATGGATACATTTGCCTGTCTCTCCTAAAAGTATAATTGAGTCTTATACCTCCATGGTGGCTAAACTTACTCTTCAAGGACTTAAGACTTCTACTAAAATATTTGGCATTCACCCTGCTACTATTATTACTCCCTATTCATCATCACAGATTGAATATTTATGCTTCAATGATAATGATTGGGCTATAGCTAAATACTCTACTTCTGCAAATTTTGATAATCATCTTCCTAAGTCTCCTATATTATCTTTTTGTATTAATCATCCTATTATATTTCCACAGGTAATAAAAAATCAACCTATTCCTAAGGCATTTAATGTATTTACAGATGGGTCCTCAAATGGTACTGCTACAGTAGTCACTAGAAAAGAAAATATGACTTACATAACTGCACACAAATCAGCTCAACTAGTAGAACTGGAAGCTGTGGTAAGAGCTCTGGAAAATTTTAGGGACCATCCCGTAAACATTTTTTCAGATAGCCACTATATTGTACAAGCCGTCCCAAAATTAGAGTTAGCAGGACCAATAGCACCTCATACTCCAGCCTTTAAATTGTTTTATCAAATACAAAAACTTTTGTGGGCAAGAAAAGAACCTCTATTTATAGGCCATATTAGAGCACATACTAATTTGCCTGGCCCCCTCCATGAAGGTAATCAAAAGGCTGATGAACTTACAAAAACAATATTTATACTTTCAGCGCTACAACAAGCTACTTTATTTCATTCCCAGTTTCATGTCAACAGCACCACCTTGCAACGTAGGTTTAAAATCACAAAGGAGCAAGCCAGAACAATTGTAAAATATTGTAAATCTTGTATGACACATTTGCCCAATCCTCATTTTGGCGTTAACCCTAGAGGGTTAATGCCCAATCATTTGTGGCAGATGGATGTTACCCATGAGCCAAGTTTTGGAAAATTGCGATTTATTCATGTTACCATAAATACATGCTCAGGCATGATTTTTGCTTCCTCACATTCTGGAGAAAAAGTTAAAGATGTTACATCTCATTGTTTGCAAGCTTTTGCTGCATTGGGCATCCCCAAAATGCTTAAAACAGATAATGGCCCCGCATATACGTCCTCATCTTTCAAACCGTTTTGCGCAAAATTCAATATATCCCATAAAACAGGCATCCCATACAATCCTCAGGGTCAGGGCATTATTGAAAGAGCAAACCGAACACTGAAAATTATGTTATTAAAACAAAAAGAAGGAAATTGGAAAAGTCCTAAGGACAGATTGGCAGTTGCTCTGTTTACCTTAAATTTTTTAACTTTAGACTCTAATGGTTATTCTGCTGGAGACAGACATTGGAATCCACACCAACAACATAAACCTTTGGTTTACTGGAAGGATGTTCTTTCAGGTACATGGAAGGGTCCAGATCCAGTATTAATTTGGGGAAGAGGATCCGTTTGTGTTTTTCCAAAAGACGAATCCTCTCCAATATGGATACCATCTAGATTAATAAAACAGGTACCACATCAAAATGATCAAGATGAAGTTATTGAAGAATCAAGATTAATAAAAAAGGTACAAAATCAAGAGGACCAAGATGAAGGTATAGAATGATTCCCTCAAAAGAGTCCTTCAAAATATTTCACAACTTAAGTGTCATTCCTCCCGGCCAGGACGAGGAGATCTCTCTTTAGTGTGCACACAATTGTATTTTTTTTTCTTTTTATACATGTCTTTATGTCTGTACATTTGTCTACATTTCATGTTAATGTGACGTCACAAATATATGTTTGTATGTTTGTGCATCTGTCCAGTGTGACGTCACAAATAACAAAGCGCTTATGAAAAAATAAATATATATATATATGGATCCAAATAACTTTAATTCATTTTAGGTTAAGAGTATTCAATTAAGAGTAAATAATTTTATAAATGAAGGTACTTTCAATTTTGATTTATAGGTGTCCCTGGGACTTCTCTTTAGCAAACAATATGACTAGTGCTATATAACCTGATATTTTAGTGTTTTGACATAAGATTGTTTATTTGTTATTAACTTCATTTGTTTAATAGCTCATTAATTTCAATTATCTCAACAGGTAAAAGATTGCTCTGTATACAGAGACTCAAGGGTTCCAGCTAACAAATTATTTCTCCAAAGTGCCTTTACCTTTTCTTTAATCTATCTTTAATGCAGTAATTACCCTCAGTCTTTCTTTGTTTTGTTGTAAATATGATATTTTTCCAACTTATGTTTGTAGATGCTCAACCAGCGATGTGTGTGAACAAAAATCAACTTTAATTTTCTAATCTAATTATTCTATTTTGTAGTTTGACAACTCGCCTCTTGACTCAGTGCTGCAATAGCACTGCCTTTCCTTTAATAATTGATGCTTGAGTTTCTAGGTAGCGGGCCCTGAAGATTTGCTGGTGGCATTGTCTACACATAAAAAAGACGTCTGCTGCTACAGCTGCAGGGATCGCGGGCGCCGCAAGCATCCCTGCTGCTCAAGCATCAAACAACCTCACCAACAGTGTGGCCTCTGCTCTACATGCATGGGGCCTCCTACATCAACGTGTTATAACAAATGGACATTTTGATCTTTCATTGTTTGGGACTTTACGGGACAATGCCTTGCGGGTATTTGTCTAGAGAATTCAGTGTGTTACTTGATGGAACTTAGGGCAGCTGATTTGTTTAAACAATTTGATATGCTATGCAATTTGGCTCATCACCAAAAGGCTTGTCGCCTTAAAGCCGCAACATCTCCTCACAATTGGACGGCTGTTAGTCATCATACACAGTCGATCCTAAAGGGCTCCATTGGATGGCTGGTTAGCCAATGACGGGTAAGAACCCCAGAGGGGGACAACCTAAGACAGGCACAGTCGCACGGGACAGTCTCATGTGGCCGACATATCAACCTAAGACAGGAGTCAAGGGCACAGCCTTGATGACGGGTAAGAATCTTGGTTGCATATAGACGTCCTAGAGCATACCCTCTTTTAAAACAAAAGGGGGGAAATGCAGGAGCCCTGTTTGGGGAGATGGCTTGACTATGGGCCACAGAGATTTTGGGCATTGTCACCTTCCGTAGTCTCACGGGACTTGGCCCGGGATCTCGAGTGACTTGGCCGAGATTGCTGATCGGGACAGCGCCATTTTGGTGGTGTGTGCGGCGCATATTATTCGTTGTTAGAGCCAGAGAGAAAAGTTATCAGAATAAAAAGCTGTTTGTCTCCAGTTTGCCTCTGAACTTCTTCCTGCGGCTTCGTTGCTCCAAGCGGCCATCGCTTCAGGCAGCAACATCTGGGAGTGTTCCCTCTTTTTCTATTTCATGAAATAGTTTGAGAAGTGTTGGTGTTAGTTCTTCCTTAAAGGTATTGTAGAACTAAGCTGTGTATCCATCCAGTCCTGGGCTTTTCTTGGTTTGTAAGTTTTTTATGATATCTCTATTTCTTTGGTTGAAATTGATATATTTAAATTGTGAATATCATCCTGATTTAGTTTGGACATATCATGTTTCTAGAAATTTGTCGATGCCTTTGTTATTTTCTATTTTATTTGAGTATAAATTTTCAAAATAATTACTAATTATCTTCTGTATTTATGTAGTGTCCACATGATATTTCCTTTCTCATCATATATATTGGTAATTTGTGTTTTCTCTCTTCTTTTCTTCATTAGCATAGCTAATGGTTTATCAATTTTATTTATTTTTTCAAGGAATCAACTTCTCATTCAGTCAATTTTTTCAATTGTTTTTTTTTGTTTGTTTGTTTCAATTTCATTAATTTCAGCTCTGACTTTAATTATTTTCTGTCTTCTACTTCTTTTGGGGTTGATTTTCTTTTCTTTTTCTAGGGCTTTGAGATGTAATGTTAGTTCATTTATTTGTTGACTTTTTCTTTTTTGAAGGAATGAGCTCCATGCAATGAACTTTCCTCTTAGTACTGCCTTACAGTCTCCCAGAGATTTCAATATGTTGTATCATTGTCAGTTAAGTCTAAGTTATTAATAGTATTATTGAGTTCTATAGTTTCTTTAACTTTTGTTTGGAAGATCTATCCAGTGGTGAAAAAGGTGTGTTAATATCACCTGGAATTATGGTGTTGTGGTCTATTTGATTCTTGAACTTGAGAAGAGTTTGATTGATGAATGTGTGTGCTCCATTATTTGGGGCATATATATTTATAACAGTTATATCTTGTTGATCTATGATTCCCTTAAGCAGTATGAAATGTCCATCTTTATCTCTTTTGATTAATTTTGGCTTGAAGTCTACTTTTTTTGATATGAGGATAGAGACCCCTGCTTGCTTATGTAGACCATGTTAGTGATATATTTTATTCCATCCTTTCACCTTCAGTCTGTGGGCATCTTTTCCTATGAGATGTGTCTCTTGAAGGCAACATATTGTTGGGTCTGCTTTTTTAATCCAATCTATTAGCCTATGTCTTTTAATTGGTGAGTTTAGGCCATTAACATTCAGGTTTATTATTGAGATATAATTTGTATTACCAGTCATTTGTATTTATATTATTTTGTTGTTGTTGTTATTTTTGGTATTTAGCTTGACTTGGTTTCTTCTTTGGTTGGTTTTTCCTTTTATTGTAGTTCTGCCCTTTGCACTATTATTTTTCACTTCCACCTCGTGAAATATTTTACCAAGAATGTTCTGTAGAGCAGGCTTTCTTGTTGTAAATTCTTTTAGCTTTTGTTTATCGTGGAAGGTTTTTATTTCTTCCTCAAATCTAAAGCTTAATTTTGCTGGATATAAAATTCTTGGTTGGCATCCCTTATCATTTAGAGGCTCATATATATTGTTCCAGGCTTTCCTGGCTTTGAGGGTCTGGATTGAAAAATCTGCTAAGATGCGAATTGGTTTTCCCTTGCATGTAATCTGACTTTTCTCTCTTGCAGCCTTTAAAATTCTATCTTTATTTTGTATGCTAGGCATTTTCATTATAAAGTGCCTTGGTTTGGGTCTGTTGTAATTTTGTACATTTGGCATCCTATAGGCCTCTTGTATTTGATTTTCAAATTCATTCTTCCTGCTTGGGAAATTTTCTTATATTATTTCATTGAAGAGATTGTGCATTCCTTTGGTTTGAACCTCTGCACCTTCTTCTATTTCAATGAATCTTAAATTTGGTCTTTTGATGGTATCCTATAATTCTTGGATATTCTGTTCATGGTTTTTTACCACCTTCACTGTGAGGTCAACTTTATTTTCAAGATCATATATTTTGTCCTCATTGTCTGAGGTCCTATTTTCCA
The DNA here is from genome assembly GCA_025594165.1 of Tamias sibiricus. Lineage (NCBI taxonomy): Eukaryota > Metazoa > Chordata > Mammalia > Rodentia > Sciuridae > Tamias > Tamias sibiricus. The sequence goes on from CM046660.1 coordinate 85,726,550, forward strand.
AGTGGTCCAATCTGTTGGTGATGCTTTCTTTCTATTGAATTTTTTAAGTGGCTTACTGTTTCTTTCATTCAAAGGATTTCTGTTTGTTTTTTTCTCAAACTCTCTATCTCTTTCTTGAAGTAATCTTTTGATACCTGTATTTGATCTCTTATCTCTTTGTTGGAGAGATCAATTTTTGCCTGTATCTGTTCACTTATGTCGTTTTTCAAGTCCCTTATCATTTTAATTATGTATAACCGGAACTCCTTCTCTGACATTTCACCTACTGTGCTTTCTGTGGCTTCTATCATTGTAGTATCTTGGTTTGTTTGGGGTATTTTCCTCCCTTGTTTCTTCATGATGACTATATATTTTCTTCTCTTGCAAGGTAAGCCTGAGGTAGTTCAGCTTCTGCTCTTTTATCTTATGATGTCCTTACAGGTTACCCAAAACCTCACTTTTTAGGGAAATATCAATATTAGAGCTTTCAATGTACCCAATGTGTATTCCTATAACAGTTAGTTTCTATTTTTATATTTACAGTTTTGTCACTGTAGCTCCTGAGTGGGTGGGCCAAGCTGGAATGGATGCAGGTGGGCGGGGCTTGTTCCTCTACTGTCCTCAGCAGGAATGGCCTCTCCGAGGTGGGCAGGCCAAGCTGGAAAGCCTGCAGGTGGGCCCACCTGGAACTCACTCCAGGAGGTCTAGCTGGGAACTCCTGCTAGCAGGCAGGCCAAACCGGGAACCCACACCTGCAGGCCAACCGGGAACCCACGCTTACAGGCCGAAATGGGAGCCCCCACCCACAGGCCGAACTGGGAATGCAAGCTGGCTGGCCAAACTGGGAACTCACACAGGCATTCCAAACTGGGAGTGCCCTAGTTTGTTTTTTTACTGAATACAAAAAGGGAAAATCACATTAAGCATAAGCTTAACTGAATAAGCTATTTTGCTCTACATTTTATACACACACCTTAAACCACATTTTAATTTCACTTCATCCTGGAGATAAAATATTGAAGATTTTAGAAGCAATGTGATTGAATTATGAGTTTATTATAGGAAAATGTCTAATTAATTCACTAGTGATTTAACTGAAATAGTCAATTTCACCTCACTCAAAATGCTTCTGAAGTCAAATAATTTTTCTTCTCAATTCAGTTGACAAAATTGTCCCCCTACCACCTCACAAAAAATGTTTTGCTTTTAACAGAATGTAGAACACAACTGAGGTAAAATGGTCATGATTATTCTAGTGATATGTTTACATTTTAGTTTTTGCTTATAATCTCAGCATACATTTATACTAGGTAACATCTAAAATTCTCATTTCTTTTAAATATAGAAGAAATGCATGCTTGTTTCATTATCTAAAATATATAAACACATAAGCATATACAAAGATAAATATATGCAATATATCACTTATTATGTTGAAATAATAGAAAGCACTAAAATATACTACAATAAACATTAATCATTATTTTCACAATACCATTCAATTCATGTTAAATATTAAATACACATTAAATATCATCTGAAGGTACTTGAGGATGAAACCTGCTTCAAATTATTCTAAAAGTTAAAAAGCATATAAGATGTAAAAACACACCTGTAGTAGCTACGTAGTAACTGCTTAAAGTACCCAACAAATTTAATTAGGAAAATAAAACCACTCTGATTAATTATAACAACTTCAACTTTTCTCCCCATACTGTGACTCAATAGCCACAAAATCAAAAGCAAGTAGAAAATTACATTGTGAGATAGTAATCAGAAGTTTGTAAGACATAAACTGAATCCGTGCTTTCGGAAATGGTCCATACAATTTCCTCTAAGAAAACCATTTATTTTATAAAACTTATTAGTTCTGCTCTGTTCAGGGGTCTGGTGATTGGGTCCAGGTTATCTAAGAAAACTGTGGATCTGTTGTTTATACGATTTATGGAAGACACATTGAAAAAGAGTGGGTTGGATTTTATAATATAATTTTTAAACAAAATGAAAATTATTTAAGAATAATTCTTTCCATTGTGGACATGATTTTTAAAAATTTTTTTTTTTTTTTTTTTTTTTTTAGTTGTAGATGGACACAGTATCTTTATTTATTTATTTTTGTGTGGTGCTGAGGATTGAACCCAGGGCCTCATACCTGCAAGGCAAGTGCTCTACTACTGAGCTACAGGCCCAGCCCTGTGGACATGATTTTTAAAAATCTATACCATGAAGAAAATATAGAATGGATGTGTTTTTCTTTAGTTAGTTTTTAACCTCTTTATCACCAACAATCGTGTATGAAAAAAGGTTGAGTGTGGGAAGGAGAGATGAGGTCTGCCACGCCCCAAAGTGTCACACTTAAAACAGTGGAGCTCAGAATAAGTCCATAGAACTCCAGACATCTTTGAGAAATAGTTTTTGTTTGTTTGTTTGTTTTTCCATTGAGGGTTTTGGTTGTGTGTTATGTGCAATATATTAAATGGTAAAGAGTCCAATAACATGGTAATATGATTCAACTCTTAATTTTTTCTTCTTGCTCCCACTTTATCTTGTATCATATCTTCCTTATCAATTTTGAAGACATCAGAAGTTCCTCAGGGACTAAAGGACAATACACTATCCTTGGATTATAAAATTTTGCTCAAACATGGAATAATTAAAAGCATATTTCATGATCTTAAAAAGTCATACTTTTCTGAGTTAATGGAATTAGAGATATTCTTGATCTTTCATATACTGGGGGTGCATAGAAAAGGAAGATAGATAACGTTTCAGTAAGTTAAAAAAATATCTAAACATCAGTATGGTTTTATTGTTCCCATTTCTGATAGTCATCTCTGGCCAAGATGTTTGTGGTGAAAGACAATAGTATGTATGGTGTTAATCAAGGAACAACTTCTATTCTCCAAAAGGTAACATTTTTTTCAAGCTCCTATATATATTTGACATTTTAAACCCTAGTACCGTGTATTATTAGGCAGTTTTTACAAGGGGCCATTTTATGTTCTCACCAAGCACAACTGCATATATGGCATTGATATATGGTAGCTGGTAGCCAGGGTAGACCAGCTGCTACAATCAACTTAATGTCAAGATCCTATAGCTGATCCTAAGTCATCAGCTTTTCAGATTCCTAAATACCAGTAAAGAGATGGAAAGTGGCTGTACCCACAGAGGTAGCTAGATGGGCACGGTTGAGAAGAAATGTGACTTGTGTACTGCAGAAGGAAGGCATCAGAGTATACATCTCTGATGAGAGTCCATGTCCTTTTCATGGTGCACACTTTTCTCTTTTGAACATTAGTATAGGTATTCCCTCTCAGTCTGTAACCTGTAACACCTGTCATTTTATGACTATATCATTTATCCCTGAGTATTCAGCTAACATTGAAGAAAACATTCTTTATTAGCCTATAGACTATATGACCGTGCCAGTAAAATTTGATTATTAGTAAAATTATAGTACTAAAATACCCTCCAAATTATGAAAATGTATCTTCTTCTTCTTTGGTGTTTGATCACTATGTTAATCCTCTGAAAAAGGTTTACCAAATTTCTAATTTTATTTGTGCTGCTACAGCAGAATACCTTATTGGATAATTTAAAAAGAACAGAAATTTATTTCTCACAGTTCTGGAGGCTGGGAAGTCCAGAATCAAGCCACAGTATCTGGTGAGGGCTTTCTTGCTGCAGCCTCACATGGTGGAAGGCAGAAGGGCAAGGGAAACAAGGCTTCATGAAGCCTCTTTATTAAGGCACTTAATTTCATCCACAAGGGAGGAGCTTTCAGGGCCTGATCATCTCTTAAAGTCTCTACCTCTTAAGACTATCACGTTGGCACCTCCTGAATTTTGTACAGTACCATGCCTCCACTACATGCCAACCACTATAGTACCTTGCCTCTTAAAGGAGGGGTGGGGGGAGGGATGGGGAAAAAGAAAGAGAGAGAGAGTTGAATAGTATCATAAATTTGATTTTAAACAAATCATTTCTTTCTAGCAGAAATAGTTATTCATAATCAGTGTCTGTTGAAATATGACAATCTTAATCAGTTGATGCTTTGAATTTATTCCAGTGGCTATATTTTTCAAAAACATCACTTTTAACTGTAATTTTATTCTATTTTTAGAAAGAAAATGTAGCTTTCTGACTAACAAAAAAAATTGCAACCAATTTACATGCCATCAAGTTCATTTGAAGGCATAAATATTTCCAAAAGTTATTTGATATTAGCTTTCAACATGTCAGCAACTCTAATACATGGAAGTTCGACCTATTTCCTTTTTAATAGACAAAAATACAACTCTTCAGTTTGAAATTCTTCATAGTAACAATATCATATACAGAAACAAGAGGTAATAGAAAATAGAAAAAAAAGCTATAGCAAAAACTACAAAAACTATGAAATGGCCCGATTTAAAAACAGAAAATATAAAAACTATAAAATTGCCTGATTAAAAAAAAAAAAAAGCAATATCTTTCCCCTTTAAGGAGTTACCTTGAATAAACTTTGTTCAATAAACAGAAGTTTTCTTTGTTCTCAACTTTTCATTTCTCAAAATCTCAATCTTCATCACCATATTCTCAAGCTCATTAGATAAACATTGTAGTTACTCACCAATGCACCTCTTCAACCATGATTGCTGTCCACCAATGCCCTGCCAAAGAAAACAAGAGCCATCACGGGACAAAACAAACCCTTCATTTACTGATAAAACCAAACACCACACTAAAATATCTTCTAATAAAATTTTTAAAAATATTCTTGATTGCAGATATATGAATGGACAGTGATTTCTAGCATAAAGTGTGCTACCCTATTTCACAGTGCAAGTACATTGAATTCAAAAACTATCCCACAATACTTAGAAAATTAAAACGCTGAAACTTCAATTTCCCTATGAATTTGCTTGCAATATTACACTCTTTTTTTTTTTTTTCTGGTTTCACTGCCCAATGTCTCATATATTATTTCCACATAATATTTTTCTTGAAATTTTTCCACCATGACTATAAAAACATAAATAAATATTAATTGCATAAGAATTGTGTGCATGGAAAAGATTCTGCCAATGACCTAAGGGTACTGTATTTCACAAGCAATGTGCCTGGCTGATTTTGTCGGTTATTTTGTTCTTTTCTAAATGATTCTATAATCTAAAATATATTTCCAATTGATGAATTATGAATTTAGTTTTCTATTTGGAGTTGTGAAGAATAATCTAGAGATGTTATTCCATGAAAAGAAAGAGCAGTATCTTGCTTTTTATTGCTCTTCATTAACATAATCAGCTTGAATTGTTTTCTTTCATGTACAATGATTCAGAATATGTCTTTAGGATGTAGCCTGCTTCTCCTTACAATAAACTTTTCAGCTTCATGACTAGAATATTCAGTCAGAAGTCCGCTGAAAAGAATGATCTGCAACCAACTCAGTCAAAATCTGGTCTGCAGGGGGTTGGGGTTAGGAGAGATCATCAAGAATTTGATTTTACAAAGATGAAAGACCATTTTAACCCTGTTACCTCTCTTGTATAAAAATGTATATTCCACAGATTTAGGAGGAAGCTTAGCTTAGTATTTAAGAGTACATGACCTGGAGATAAACTATTTAGTTCTTACTTAGATATCAAGCTGTAGTACCTTAGTTGTAAAATGCTGAAAATAATATTTCTGATATCATGAAGATGTTGTGAAAATTAAAGAAAATAATGCATGGTAGTATTAAGAATAGAGACATAGTAATTACCAATAAATTATACTAATTTTTTATTTTTAATTATTTTAATATGATTGGAGTAAATAAGAATAATCTACAAAGTTAATATATATTTGGTTTATTCCACCTCGGTAAAATCATATTTGCAGATAATTATATAATAACCTTTCTAATGTTACCTCTGAAAATTACTAAATGTGTGGTCTCAAGCATATGATTTTTAAATTTTCAGTTTATTTACTTGTACGTAACAAGATTATGTTTCTATGGAAACTTCCAGCTTAAAATTAAATTAATTCATTTTGGATTCAGAAATTTTTAATTTTTTTAAAAAAAATTTTTAGTTGTCAATGGATATTTGTTTATTTATTTATTTATTTATACGTGGGGCTGAGGATTGAACCCAGGGCCTCACACATGCCAGGCAAATGCTCTACCACTGAGCCAAAACCTCAGCCCTGGATTCAGAAACTTTAAAGTACAGCCTATGAGGTTATTTAGAGTTTGTATTTGAGGTATTTAAGTATATATTCATACATTTTATGTAAAATTAGCATATATGATCATAAGGTGCTAGAGTTGTATCATATACTGGTTATGTATCATATTACCTTTCTAAAACAAGAAAAAAAAAAAAAAAAAAAGCCTGAAATGAAACAAAAACATGACTCCAAGATTTTTGGACAGGGAATTGCAGGAGCCCTGTTTGTGGAGATAGCTAAGATTGCGGTTGACTATTGGGCCATAGACATTTTTGGGCATTTCCGCTTTCCGTAGTCTCACGGGATATCGCGGGACTTGGTCGAGGCTCTCGAGAGATTTGAACGGTGACTCAGCAGATCGAGCGAGCGCCATTGCTGCTCGGGCGCATGGGAAGAGACCAGAGGGAGAAAAGACAGGGTTATCGCTATTGTGTAGATATATTGTAGTTTCTTGTAAGATTAAAGAATATTTTCATCTCCATCCTGTCTCCGGACTCCTTCCCGCGGCGCTGCCGTTCCAGGCTGCAATCCTTTTCCGGCGGCAACAGGGAATTGTGGACCTTTTTATGGATCTAGATAGGGGAGTTATCCAGTTTGCTTGGGAAAGTCCCAGTTTACACCTATCGCATCCTATTTTTATTAGCATTCCTATTTATATTTTAAAAACTAAACATTTGATATTATACTTGTACAACACCTTTTTACATATCTCTGGTTGTATACAAAGTATATTCACACCATTCATGACTTCATACATGCACTTAGGGTAATGATATCCATCTCATTCTACCATCTTTTTTTTTCTTCACCCTTTTGTCTCCTTCCTTCACCTCCCTCCCCATTGACCATTCTACTGTTCCTCTAATCCTCTTATGCTCCCCATCCCAACCCCATTGTGAATCGGCCTCCTTATATCAGAGAAAACATTTGGCATTTGGCTTTTAGGGATTGGCTAAATTCACTTAGCATTATATTCTCTAACTTCATCCATTTACCAGTGAATGCCATGATTTTAATCTCTCTTATTGCTGAGTAATACTCCTTTGTGTATATATACCACATTTTCTTTATCCATTCATCTACTGAAGGACATCTAGGTCGGTTCTACAGTTTAGTTATTGTGAATTGTATGTAAAAATGTGCTCTACAAGAATAATATGAAATGTAAAAAAAAAAAAAAAAAAAAAAAAAAAGATTGCAATGTTTGGCTTAATTGGCACTAGGACCAAACTGGAAATGCAACCTCAGGTATATCCTGGGATTTTCCCCAGAACTTCTGTTCATTCAGTCTTTTCTGCCACAATTTTCCTTATTTCCAGTCTTTAGCTCCAACCAGAAATGCATGTGACTGTGACTTTATAACTGTGGAGGGCTCCTAGCACCCAGTTCCCTCACACCTGGTGATGGTAAGTTACCTGATGACTTATGTATGGATGATTGCATGATTTCACAGCTACTTTGCTTTGATGATGTATTTTATTGTCTTATCTTATAATAATGCAATGTTTTACTAAGAATAAAGGCTGAATTCTGAGAAAAAAAAAACCTAAACATTTGAGTAATACATTATACAGTTAACCTACTAACAAATGAAATTCAATTTATAGTTCCTGCTTTCAAAAATATTACTGCCAGGCGTGGTGGTGCATGCCTGTAATCCCAGCACTTGGGAGGCTTAGGCAGGAGGATCCTGAGTTCAAAGCCAGCCTCAGCAATGGTGAGGTACTTAGCAACTCAGTGAGACCCTGTCTCTAATAAAATACAAAAAAGGGCTGGGGATGTGGCCCAGTGGTCGAGTGCCCCTGAGTTCAATCCTTGGTACAAAAAAAAAAAAAAAAAAAAAAAAAAAAAAAAATATATATATATATATATATATATATATATATATATATCTCCAAGTAAATGAGGGAGAACACAATAGTATTGAAGAAATGAATTGGAATAATGGTTCTCCGTGGAGAAGGCATCCACCTAGGAGGCATGTTTGGAAATTTGTGGATATGTTTTGAATTAGCACAATGATTGGAAGGCTTACTTGTTCATAGTATGTGGAGACCAGGTATAGTAGACAGGCTACAGGACTGTCCCACATGCTAAAAATACCTTTTCCTTACAACTTTCAAGTACTTAACTGGATAAAATTCACTACAAAAATAATGTGACTATGGCTTGGTTATTCCCCCATCTAGGAAATTCTAACTGAGGGTAAGTGTAGGAGAAAGAAAATGATGAAGTGGAAGAGGAGCATCCATCTATGATTTTACCATAGCATCAAAAGCATCTCCCACTGCAGGTGGGGGTGGAGGATGGGATCAGTGGAAGGTAATGCATGTGTTGAAATATCACTCTGGACCCCATTAGCATGTGTAATGAATACACATAAATCAAAAAAATTTTAAATGTAAAAATTATCTCTAGCTGGGTCTGCTTTGTTCTTCTACTCCCCTTTTCACTCCTTTCTCTCCTCTTCTTTCCCTTTTATTTACTCAAAGGTGTGACCAAAAAGGTGTGACCCCGTCTTTCTAATAAAATGTAATTTCTACTTAATTCTTTCATTATTTCAAAAACATTAACAATGACTTTATATGTATATAAACATGAAGTTGAAAACTGTGTGATATTAATTATAATTGCTCAAGTAAAATGCCTTTGTCTAAAATTCTTGTGTGGAAAGAAATCACTGTCTAAAATGTCAAATGATGAATCACTTTAGGAAAACTAAAAATTGTCAAAAATCTGAAGTCATGAATTAAACTGAAATTCAATTAAGAGCAAAATACTCATCTATTATTGAATTCCCAATAATGATTTTAGGAAAAGATGGTGATGTGATTAAAATGTCAAAAGTCAGTTTACCTAAAATCTAGTGCGGATATCAATTTTAACTTATTTTTAGAATTTTTCTTTTGATGTAAAATTTACACAAACAAAAGACAAATTTCCAGTGAGCATTCACTGAAACTTAATCAAAACATACTTCTGTATAATCCAATTCCGTATCAAGATACTGAATACTTCAACATCCCAGAGTGTCTCAGGCCTTTTTCAGGTTGTTCCCTTCCAGACCCTGCAGAGGTAACCAATGTTCATAATAATTAATTGATTGTTAGAAGCTTTCAACAAGCTTATGACAACCATGCTAGAATATCCTGTGAGGAGCATAACTCAGTGTGTGTTCTTTTGTAAAATGCCTTCCACTTGGTGTAATGATTTGCAATTAATTCATATCTTTCTATGAATCAGTAGGTTATTCTTTTTTTCTTAATAGATAGTATTCCACTGTATGAATATGCTACAGTTTATCTACTCTCCAAATGAAAGGAAAAACATTTCCCTGAAATATTTCCTCTTTTGGTTATTATGAATACAACTCTATGAACTTCTATGTAAAAATGTTTTCATGAATATGTGTATCAACTTAGTTGTGTGATAACCTAGAAATATTATTGCTGTGTAGAGGTAAGGGTATATTTAATTTTATTAAAAAATTACAGGAAATTTTCCAAAATAGTAATACAATTTTCACTTCTAATAAGATAAAAAGATATGGATGCTCATATACTCTCCAATGACTGATGTTATCAGCTGTGATTTTTTTTTTTTTTTTTTTGCTTTGCTTTGTCATTAAGGTGGATGTGAAGTCTTATCTCCTTTAGTTTTTACTTTTTATTTTTCAGATAGATGATAATGTGGAGTACATTTCCACAGGCATATTTCTAATTTGTATATTGTGTTCTGGTAAGCACGTGCTCAAGTTTTTCCCCGTTTTTCATTGAGTTTATTTTTTCTCTCCTTTTTTTTTTTTTTTTTGTGGTACCGGGGATTGAACTCAGGGGCACTCGACCACTGGGTCACATCCCCAGACCTTTTTTTTTTTGTATTTTATTTAGAGACAGGGTCTCACTCAGTTGCTAAGTGCCTTGCCATTGCTGAGGCTGGCTTTGAACTCGCGATCCTCCTGCCTCAGCCTCCCAAAGTGCTGGGATTACAGGCGTGCGCCACCGCGCCCGGCTTTTTTTCTCTCCTTTTGTTAATGAATTTGAGTTCCTTATATATGTTTAATACTATTTATCTGATACATTTTGCAAATATTGGGATTGTGGTTCAGCGGTAGAGCGCTCACCTCGCACGTGCGCGACCCGGGTTCGATCCTCAGCACCACGTAAAAATAAACGCATAGTGTACATTTTGCAAATATCATCTCACTCTAACATTTGAGCTGATCTTTTAAAACGCTTTTATTAATATATGTAATTTATAATTTAGAAGATGTCTAATGTATCAACTTTTTCTTTTACTATTTTTGTTTTTAGTGACGTGAGAAGTCTTTGATTTTTAACCTCAGTCATGAATTTATTCTGTAAAATTTTCTCCTATTTTTGTGCTTTTATTTATTTATTTTTTGTAGTTGGACACAATACCTTTATTTTATTTTATTATTTTTTTAATTTTTTAATTTTTATATAATTTTTAATATGTACAACTCATAGTGCATATATTTAGTATCTTTTTACATACAACTGTTTGTATACAAAGTATATTCGTACAATTCAGGTCTTCAATCATGCATTAAGGAAAATGATATCCGTCTCATTCAACCACTTTTTTTTTTCCCCCCTCCCTCCCCTCTTGCTCCCTCCCTTACCCTCCCTTCCCTTGACAATTCTAGTGTTCCTCTAATCCTCCTATGTACCCCCATCCAACAATACTTTGAAATAGCCTCCTTATATAAGAGAGAACATTTGGTACTTGGATTTTTGAGACTGACTAACTTCACTTAGCATTATGTCTTCCAACTTCATCCATTTACCTGCAAATGCCATTAATTTGTTTTCTTTTATTGCTGAGTAAAATTCCATTGTGCGTATATACCACATTTCCTTAATCCACTCATTTACTGAGGGACATCTAGGTTGGTTCCACAACCTAGCTATTGTGAATTGTGCAGCTACAAACATTGAGATAGCTGTGTCACTGTAATATGCTGTTTTTAAGTCCTTTGGGAATAGACCCAAGAGTGGGATGGCTGGGTCATAGGATGGTTCCATTCCCAGTTTTCCAAGAAATCTCCATACTGCTTTCCATAACGGTTGCACCATTTTGCAGTCCCACCAGCAATGTATGAGTGTGCCTTTTCCCCCACATCCTCTCCAACATTTATTGTTGCTTGTGTTCTTGATAGCTGCCATTCTGACTGGAGTGAAGTGAAATCTTAGAGTAGTTTTGATTTGCATTTCTCTAATTGCCAGCGATGTTGAACATTTTTTCGTGTATTTGTTGATTAATCGTGTATCTTCTTCTGAGAGGTGTCTTCTCAATTCCTTAGCCCATTTATTGATTGGGTTATTTGTTTTTTTAGTGTAAAGTTTTTTGAGTTCTTTATATATTCTAGAGATTAGTGCTCTATCTGATGTGCATGTATTAAATATTTGTTCCCAATTAGTTGGCTCTCTATTCACCTCACTGATTGTTTCTTTTGCTGAAAAGAAGCTTTTTAGTTTAAATCTATCCTGCTTTTATATTTTATATCTAAGTCCATTTTAAATTAATTGGTGTATATTCTATGAAGTAGCATGTGAAGTTAATTATTTTTCTGTCTTAATATCAAGTTATAGCTGTACCTGTGTTATCGTTTGGATGTGAAGTGTCCCTCAAAATCTCACATGTGAGACAATGTGAGGAGGTTTAGAGGAGAAATGATTGGGTTATGGGAGTCTTAACCCAATGAGTGAATTAATCCCCTTGATGGTATTAACTGATTGGTAACTGAAAGTGGGTAGGGTGTGGCTGGAGGAGGTGGGTCATTGCAGGCATGCCTTTGGGGTATATATTTTGTATGGGGGAGTGGTGTCTTTCTCTATCTGCTTTCTCATCATTATGTGAGCTGCTTCCCTCTTACATACTCTTCGACCATGATGTCCTTCCTCAGCTTGAGCCCCCAAAAAATGAAGCCTGCTGTCTGTGTCTATGGATTGAGACCTCTGAAACTGTGAGCCCTCAAATAAACTTTTCCTCTTCGACAATTGTTCTGGTGGGTTCTTTTGTCACAGCAGCAAAAAGAAGCTTACTAAAACAACCTGGTAGAAAGGGAAGTATTTAAAGATATTATTTGGAATTCTTCTAAAAGGAAGATTAGACTCTTATTCCTAATTTACTGACTTATTTGATGATTTATATTAGTATAATCTAATAAATACTTTTTATTTCTTTATTTTGTTGCTCAAATTGTTTTATCTCTGGCCTTTGGGAGTTCTTCCAGTTGGTTTTTATATCCTTTATACATATTACTAGGCAAAGTTCTAGTCTTATCTTGAATTTTCTCCCTGAGAGCTGGACAATTAGCTATTTCTCCAGTTTTATTAGACAATGATCTCAAGATCTAGGTATAAGGGATATTTGTGGCTATTGAGTCTCACTGCTTCTGGGATCTCTGTATACACAGAGCTGGGAAACAGATGCGTGTATGCCAACTCATGTGTAGACACATATCTGTAATGATTTCTGTATCTCTCCATCTCTACATATGCATGAACATGTGCATGCACACACATAAATATGTTGCTTATTAGTAACTTCTGGCAATATCAACCTGAAAATGAGGCACCAATCATCTTCAACTGCCCATTTATTTTATGTTTAGCTCAAGTATATATGTAAAGAATTTCAGAATTCTTAACTTGCATCCACATGCAAACCATATTTATGGGCTGGGAATGTAGGGACTCAGTGGTACAACACTTGCCTATCATGTGTAAGGTCCAGGATTTAATCCCCAGTACTGTCAAATAAAGAGAAAAACATATTTGCAAACTAGAATAAATCTTTTTGTATAATTTCTTTTGTCTTTAAACTTACAGTTTTTAGGCTTTTTACAGTCATGCTTACCTCTGGGTTGGGAAATGTGTTGTCTCTCTCTCTCTCTCTCTCTCTCTCTAATCTGTCATTGTAATTTTTCTTCCTTAAATATTAGACAGAATTCTACAAAGAAACCATATTAGACTGTAATTTATTTTTAGGAGGATTTTGATACTGAATTCAATAGATTTTGTTGCATATTTTGTTGAATACTCAAAGATTCTGCTTCCTCCTGTGTTAATCTTGATTAGTTATACTTTTCAAGGAGTTTGTTTCCTTGACATTGTCAAAATTTTTCAGCACAGAATTTTTCAGATATTTGGTGGGTACTTAAGAACATATCAGCCTAAAGAATAGAAAAATTTAACTCCCTGGTTGCCTCCCACTTCCTGGTATGGAACTTGGCGTTCCCCTGACGTATAGTGGGAACCAAAACTACCCTAAGGATAGGGTAGGGACTCCACCAACCTGGTTTGCCCATGTTCCTTATGTGTCCCTATAATTCCTCTGCTGATTGGCCCATGTTCTCTATAAACGCTGTCCACCTTCTTCAATAAACGAGTTCCAGCGCTGATCTGACCGGGATCCCTGGTATTTCCTGGGTCTTCTCAAGACGGGTGTGGGGTGGGGGGATTGCCAGCGACCTTTTACCTTTCCCAATCTTGCCTTATCACTGAGGCGTGCTCTCCCAGCCTTCTCTGCTGGACAGAGAAGGTTCGTCCCGGGTCAAGGGAGAGCTAAAAACCTCAGCCCCGTTCTAAGTTCCCGACATTTGTTATTATTGTTTTAGTGTCTCTACTTACATAATGATGAACCTCTCACTTGTTTGTAAATTGTCTTCTTTTCCCCTTTCCCTTAGTTAATTTACTGAGGGATTTACCCATTTTATTAAACTTTTCAAATAACCAAATTTGTCAGTGTTAACATTTTGGGTTGTTTGCCTGTTTCCTATTTCATTTATTTCTATTCTTATGCTTATTCTTTCCTTCTCTTTGTCAATTTTGGTGAGTGAATTTTTAAAGGAATTTATCCATTTAAACTATGCAAATTCATTGGAAGAAACTAGTTCCATTATACTCTTCAATATTTAAAAAATGTGTAGTTGGGTACAAATCACCCAAAGTATTAGGTCTGTAAATGTATCACATTAGCTAATTTTTAATCCTGAAGTAATTTATTTATTAAAGAATACCTTAATTTTTATATATGGAATTGGATACCTCTAAAAGAAGGTAGCAGAAAATTACAAAGAAATTTGTGTCCTTAGAGGAGTGCTTCATTCAATCTTTTCTTTGAAATTTTTTGTCATACAGAAAGATTTAGTGAAAATGTTACCTGAAATATACCAGTTGAATAGGAGATAACATTTCAGATAAAGGGTTGGAGACCACAGAATGCTGGTTTTTTTCCCTAAGAAACTTCATCCAACAAAATCTAGCTTCTATTCTTACCTCCACTACTAATTAACTGGGACACAAGTGCAAGCATTTATTGTGCATATGCATGGATTCATAAAATCAATTGAAGAGCATAAACATGTTTCATATTATAGTAACAAAATCAACTTAATGATAGCACAGTTTTGTTTTGGCTCACAATCTCAGAGGTTCAGTCCATAGTTGCTTGGCTCTATTGCTTTGGGCCTATGGTGACATAATCTACCATAGTAGGAGTGTGTGGTAGAGGAAGCCAGTTCCCTTCATGAAGTCAGTAAGAGAAGATAGAGGGGGAGAAGCTGGGGTGCCTTCTAGGGCATGTGCCAGTGACCTAACTACTTCCCAGTGGGTCCTACTACTTACAGAGTCTACCACCTCCCAATGGTGCCATAGGCTGGTGACCAAGCCTTTACCACATCTGCCTTTGAGGGACACTTATCTGAATCATAGCAAGCAATGAAGTTAAAGATACAGATTAGCTAGGTAATGCTGAATTGAAGGAGGAAAAAACAAACTAGCTTTCTTCTTAGGGATGTAAACTACTCAGTAGCCTTCCTGTATTTTTTCCATCAAGGTCTCCTATTTTCTTTTTTTTTTTTTTTTTTTGGTACCAGGGATTGAACTCAGGGGCACTCGACCACTGGGCCACATCCCCAGCCCTTTTTTGTATTTTATTAGAGACAGGGTCTCACTGAGTTACTAAGTGCCTCGCCATTGCTGAGGCTGGCTTTGAACTCGCGATTCTCCTGCCTCAGCCTCCCAAAGTGCTGGGATTACAGGCGTGCGCCACCGCGCCCGGCAAGGTCTCCTATTTTCTTAAAGTAACTGTACACAGTTTCTTTTCCTGATTAAGGGAAACATCTCTCTTATATTCCCTGTCCTCTATCAATTCATATAATAGCATAGTTTCCTTAAATAAGACATCTAATGGCAACTTTTTACCAAAATTTTGTTCTAAGAAAAAGACCATCTCTGAGGATAAATATACATGCTTTTGTAATCAATAAATAAGAATATTGCAACCTAAAATATATCCCTCATTTGCATGAGATATTGAAAATCTCAGACCCAAACCCATTTCCCAAATGTATTGTGGTACACTTGGTTTAATTCAAATGGGCTCTCATTTCTTTTAGGCTTAAATGTTTCTTTTACACTACATTTTTATTTTCAGATTATTTATGGTCTTTTCAGAAAACAGTAGAATATTAATCTCTAGGAGAAAATATGTGAGTCCTTTCTCAATTAAGAATAAAATCACATATCAGGGCTGGGGTTGTGGCTCAGCGGTAGAGCGCTCGCCTAGCATGGGTGCGGCCTGGGTTCAAGCTTCAGCACCATGTAAAAATAAATGCATTGTGTACAACTAAAGCAAATAAATAAATATTTTTTTAAAAAAATCACATATCAGAGAGAGTAGATGATTGTATATAACATGTCAAAATATATTCGACTGTGTGTCTATCTGAAAAGAATAAAACAATTAAAAAAAAAAGAATAAAACCACTTTTTTGTTTTTTCCTTTGATATGCTGTAGAAAACAGATAGTAGTTTCTGGAAATGAAGTCTAAAGATAGTCCTGGTGCTTTAGTTTTTAAAGGCACCAACATCACCACCAACAAAAAGGTTTTGTAATGGGAAGCCATGAAACAAAGCAAAGTGAACAAAGCAAAGTCCAGAGGGAGCTTTTGAGTTAATGAAAGTGAGATACAATCAATTCTATTATCTACAGAGCCTGAGTGGCCTTTACCCACATGGCAGAGGCAGAGGCTTTGGTACTAGAAGGCCCATCTCCTGAATAGAAAAGAAAGCTGAGGCAGAACTTCAAATTGGATTTGGGATCTGTCAGACTCCAATACCACTTCAACAACCCCCTCTTTTATCTTCTTCCTTTTTTTCCTCCCTTCTACAATCATCTCTGTGTGAAAAAACAAAACAAAATATTAACTAGCACATCCCTATCCACAACTATCCACACAAAGGTGTTCACATTTAAAGAATGAAATTTTTGACTAGCAAAGAAATATCTTTATAATCATAGAAAATATTGTCATATCTTATTTTTATTGGAGAGGTTTTTTATGCTTTTGTGTGTGTGTATGTGTTTTATGATATGTGTTATTCATTCTCTTATTCCAACCAGAATAGAAAACGATGTGTTTATATGAATAGAGTTTCTTCATCATTTTATTTGTTGTCTTAAAATAATAAAATCTTCCATTAAAAATATAATTTTCCCTCACAACTGCCAGAGTTGGCATTTTTAAAATTTGATTTGTCCTTGGATGTTGTTCAGTGGTAAAGTTCTTTTCCAGCACAACTGAAGCCCTGGGTTCAATTCCCAGCATATCCCCCTACTCACACACCCACATACACACATACCCCTGTTTTCATAAGCTGAATCTATCCTCAATTTTTAAAAATCCATGTAGATAATAGGCAAAATAATGAAAATAATGCAAGCCTATAAGCCATTTTCAAAAAATGTCACCATGAAAACATTTCTAAATTCTCAGAAAAATCCCTGAGAAAATGGTTTTAACTTGACAATGGGACTCTTTGAGGGACTCAAAACTCATACCAATTTTTAAGTACTTTATTTTTTAAAAAGTGAATCATGGTATTATTTAAACTGAAATTTCAATGATGTTGATGTAACATGTTATAGAATTTAGCATGGCTAATGGTAATAGTGAGAAATCCAACAACACAAAAATCAAAATTTCTTACTCTTATGGTTTAGATATGAAATGTCCTCCAAAAATTCATCTGTTAGACAATGCAAGAAAGTTTAGAGGTGAAATGATTGGGATATAAGAACCTTAACCTAATCTGTGCATTAATCTTCTTGAATGAATTAACTGAGTGGTAACTATAGGCAGGTAGGGTGTGACGGGAGGAGGTCCCATCACTGAGGATGTGATTTGGGGAGTGTATTTTGTCCTTGGTGAGCCAAGCTTAGTTTCTCTCTGCTTCCTGGTGCTATATCCTGAGCTGTAATCTTCCTCCACACCTTTCTGCCTGATATTTTGCCTCACCTCAGGCCCAGAGCAATAAAGTTGACTATCTATTATGGACTGAGACCTCTGAAACCGTGACCCAAATAAATATTTCCTCCTCAAAATTGTTCCTGTCCAATCTTTTGGTCACAGTGGTGAAAAACCTAACTAAGACATTTACTTTTTGAAGTTTAGATCTGTAACTGCTTAGAACCTGCCTGCACTTCTAGAAGTATGTGTTACTTCTTTGGTTTCTAATGAAGATGAAAATTTACTCAAATAAACTTTGGTAACTCAGGATTAGTCAGGAATTTTTATTCACTAAGATTGTTAAGACTGCTAATTAAAAAATCAAATCTGAAAAATACAATGTATAAACCAATTCTTTTTCTCATCTTCTACCTTATGCCAGGAGCTGTTTTACTGTTTTACATATATATATGGCATGTTGGTCGTTGTTTTCATGTCAGTTAAATACTGTATCATATCCAGAGTTTGAAATCTTCTGCATAGCCACTCATTTAACAAATAATCAAGGTTATGGTCCAAAGCTCCAAATTCAAAGAAGTGCTAATTGTATCTTTACAGACCCATTAGCTATGGATTAAATACATGCAGCATCACCACCTATAACATTTTAAACAGTAGAAATGATGAATTATATCTGAATGAAATTAGTGGTCAAACCATAGAGACTTCGGATTTATTATTGACCAAGAGGTGAGACTAGAAGACTGTTTTCATGAACTCTCTAAAATTCTTCTCTCCCCAAATGTTTTTCCTAAGCTTCATTTAACTAGCATCCATTTAACTAGCAGTGAGTAAAGCTAAGGTTTGAGAACTAATCACCCATGCATTTTTCAAGGAAATCTGTAGGGTCTATTGCTTCTGGCACACATCAACCAATAACCTGTAATACTGAAAACTTAAATGCCAAAGTGCTTGAAACAGAGATTTAGGCCCCTCTTTTTCTTCTGGTCCTTGAGAAGCTCCACCCCCACTCATCACTCCACTCAGATCTTTCTCTGCTCAATTGATTTGAAGTAATATCTTTGGAGGCTGTCTTACTTATTGCTCAACTAAATAAGGGAACACCTTTTAATCCTTCAGTCTCCTTGTTTATTTCGCTACATTCCTATTCTGCAGAGAACCTTGAAGGATTATTCTATTTCTTCTTTTAATCACCTTTTTGTGATTTGGGAAAAAAGGGTTGTGCTATGGTTTGAATGTTTGTGTCCCCTCACAATTCATATTTGGAAATTCTCCAGCATGGAGGTAGTAGGAAGTGGAGCGTTTGGGACTTGATTAGGTCATGAAAGCAGAGTCCTCAGGAGTGGAATTAGTACCCTTATAAAATAGGCCCCAAAATGGGGCTTCATATGTGAGGATATAACTGGCAGTTACCATCTACGAGCCAGGAAATGGGCCCTTGTTAGAAACCAAATCTACAGGTGTATTGATCTTGGATTTTCTAGTCTTCAGAATTATGAAAATTAAGGTTCTATTTTTTATAATGTTCCCAGTTTGTATTTTGTTATAGTTGCTTGAATGGATTAAGATAGGTAGAGTTCTAGTGTGTACAAAATTTTAAAAGTAAATGTTACAACTCTGAAGTTATCATACTATAACTACATTTTATAAATTACAAACTATAACCACATTTTATAAATTACAAAACAATTTATGATGACCTTGAAATAGTGATGCATTGGAAAATAGCCTATTAGTATCTCCTGAAGTATCATTTGAACTCAGAATTCCAAAAATGTCTACTAAGTGATTTTACTCTTATTTTTTACTTTTATTTGGTTATAGGTAACAAATGATTTCTCTCTCCCTCTCTCTTTCTCTTTCTGTATGTATTTGTGTGGTTGGTGCTAGGGAATGAACCCAGGACCTTGTATATGCTAGCCAAGTACTCTGCCACTGAGCTATATTCCCAGGCAACAAATGATTTTTAAAAGCAATAGTGGTAAAATTTTTAGTTCTCCAATTTGTATTTTTAGACACAGTATCTTTTGATAAGAAATAGTAAAGAAATTAAAGTAGTATCTTTGTACTACCTACCTGGAGTCAGACTTGATATTTTTGCACTTCTCATTATCCATATTCCACAGTTATGAAAACTGAGACTCAAGGTTCTGTTTTGGTGTGTGTGTGTATATATATATATATATATATATATATATATATATATATATATATATATATATACTACTCAGCATTAAAAGAGAATAAAATCATGGCATTTGCAGGTAAATGGATGGAGTTGGAGAAAATAATGCTAAGTGAAGTTAGCCAATCCCAAAAAGCCAAAGGTCGAATGATCTCTTTGATATGAAGATACTAACTTATAAAGGCAAGGGAGTGGGGATGAGAGGAATGAAAGAACTTTAAATAGAACAAAGAGGGGGGAGGGATGAGAGGGGGCAAGGGGATAGGAGTAATGGTAGAATGAGTTATCCATCATTACCCTAAATACATGTATGAAGAAACACTTGTTGTAAAAATACTTTATATAAAACCAGCAACTTGAAAAATTGTGCTATTTATATGTAATATGAAATGAAATGTACTCTGCAAACATGTATAAAAAATTAGAATAATAAAGAATTTTTAAAAAGACATGTCTGTCTTCAAAGTCTATTATTTTCCAACTATAGCCTGCTATGATAAATAACCAAATGCATTTATCATGACAAAATTTGAAATATGAATTACCAGGAAAATTGGACTCTCATTTTCAGAAAGGAGAAGAAAACTTTGTTAAGAAATAGTGAATGTACTGCATAGCCTCACATATAATTATTCAAAATTATTCTTATATAAATAAGAAAAATAAGATGTAGAGAAGTTAAATAATGTGCCTGATTTCACAAAACAAGGATTCAAACCCAGTTCTTTCTAACCCCAAAGGCGATTCTCCACTTACACCTTGCATGAAAGCTGTAACAATTTACTTAAAACAACCACAATTTGTTTTAGCCATCATTAACCATGGTTTTTGAGCTAAGTTATTTGCATCTTGGAAAACTTGTACATTATTTCATGTAAAAATAGCAAAACATCTAACATTTAACTAATTGTAAGGCCATGTATAACAAGAGCCAGTACACAGATCAGGAATTTCTGGTCCTCCCCTTTCTCCTACTAAAAAGCATGCTGAGAAGAGTCTGGGCCTAGCATACCAAAAAAAAAAAAAAAAAAAAAAAAAAAAAAAAAGGTTAAAAAATTAGCCCACCTGCTGGGCACAGTGGTGCATTTCTGTAATCCTAGCCCACCTGCTGGGCACAGTGGTGCATTTCTGTAATCCCAGCAGTTTGGGAGGCTGAGGCTGGAGGATCACAAGTTCAAAGCCAGCCTCAGCAACTTAGCAAGGCCCTAAGCAACACAGCGAGATCCTGTCTCTCAATAAAATATTTAAAAAAAAGGGCTGGGGATGTGGCTCAGTGACTAAGTGCCCTTGGGTTCAATCTCTGATACAAAAAAAAAAAAAAAAAAAAAAAATTAGCCTACAGTTTTTATTTTTACAAATACACAATCAAGAAAACAATTACTTCTCCAAACAAATCTATTCTCCTTTCTAATTAATTTTTCTCTTTTCTTTGGTATGAAAACAAGGCCATTTTTTAGTATGAAGATCATGTACTTTGTTTTAGTGTGTTCTGCCTTCATTTGTTCTGCCTTGCAAATGACATATGAATGAGAATGCCTTAAACTGCACATGTATGCTTGGATTTTATCACAAGATCCAAAAGCCATGTAAACACTTTCCTATTGCCAACTATGCTAAGGGGAATAGCCTCAATTTGGTGTTAAAATTACCTTTCATTTCATTTGATTTCAAATGGTTTAATGAACATCATGGTTCAGGTACAGGCCAGATGTGAGACACACAGGTGAAGAGGCAGTGCCCTTCCAGAAGTTCTCCAAGAGACAGATGGGTAAAGGATGATTCCCACAGGGCACAATAAGAGATGAGATAAAAGAATGTAGAAGGGGTGGGAGGAAAGCATAGAACATTAGGGCCTACTAAGTGTTGAAGACAAAACTGGGACATATGACCCAGAATTCTGTTTGGTGGATTTGTTTAACAGCACCTTGGATAGTCAACAGTTCTAGTAAAGTTAGAGACACAAACTGCATTTCCATACATGAATTTATCAATCCCATGATTGTCTTTTTAATAAATAACAAAGGAAAGAAGGAAAGCTGTTTTCACTGGTTCATATTGTGATGATCTGTAAAGAACTCCGAAGAAAGGCTGAAATTGCTTATGAGAGAGCAGCACCACCTATTTGTATCACAACTTGTGTTCTTGTGTGCAATGAATAATGCATATTTGGCCCTGTAATGCTGCTTTTTATACATTTGGTAAAGAAGCAAATATTTCAGTTTCTCTGGTTCTATTATTAAATAATGGTGACCTTCTGCTTCTCCATTAGCACAGGAAAATCTTTTTGTTTTTTTTTTTAGGAAAAAACTCAGTATCCTTAATCTCCTACTAAAGAACTTGTCCAGGAGGGCAGTTATATAAATGTAAACACTAGTATAAATTGGGACAAGTTGACCCTAATTTAGAATTTAAAACATGTTCATTACCTGAATAAAAGGTCCCATCTACTAAGGACAGATAAAGAAAAAATTAATTTTCTTGATAAAGTCGAGTATTCATCTAGCTTAAATATATAAAAAATTGCTGAATTTACCCTGAAATGTCATTTCTTCCCATCATATTGGCAAAATTTGAAACATATATTCTTAAAAAACATGTATTCTTAAAAAAATATATATTTTTTCTATCATTTATCCACTAAAAGAATCTAGGAACAAGGTCCCTTGTTAAAATAGCAACTCTAGGATAGTTGGGTCAGAATTGTACCAGTTGTGCCAGTAACACCCTGATATATCTGAAACCGAGGAGCACAGGGACAATCGCTTTGGATAATATTGTAAGGACTTGAAGAAGCTCCCACTGGACAATTAGAAAATAAAAAGGCATTAATATCTGCAATAGATTAAATCCATCACATTTGTTTAAAACTCAAAAGTTAAAAAGCACACTGAATAAAGTATTCTTTGGTCATCTTTGAGGAAGCTAAGGAATAAACTCATCATTCTGAAAATTAGTAAAGGGGAATGTGAGCACACAGTACTTACCTTGCCTTTGCCATATACACAGCACTCAGGTTACCTAAATAGTTGATGAAAGAATGTATTTGTGTTTAACAATAAATGTCAAAGAAAGGTTATAATGAAAAGTACTATCTTACAATAACAAAGAAAATAATGGATCTAAACATGAATGATAACTAAGAAAAAATAAGAAGGAATGATGAAGTGATTTAGAGTAGATGGGTTAGGATGATTACACCTGAACTCAGTAATCAATTGTACCATAATAAAAAACAGGAGTTATATCAAATATAATGAATACTTGATAGAAATATGTACTACTTGTAAAATATTTGTGACCAAATAAACCAATAAATAACATCTGAATCTAATCATGCCTCTAGTCAGCACTGTCCAATAAAACTCTCCATGATGATGGAAATATTTTATATGTGACATGTAAAATAGTAGACATTAGCCACATATATTGTGGTGAACTTGAAATGTGGCTGGTGTCCATGAGAAACTGAATTTTTAATTTGATTTATTTTAATTTATTCATATTTAAAATTAAAATCCATGTACACTTAGAGTATAAAAGAATATGGTATTTAAAAAAAAAAAAAAAAAAAAAGCCCAGTTAGCAAAATCCAGACTATGAAAACATTCAGTAAGGCAAATATTCATGTTTCCTTAACAAATTAATTGAAGGGGAGAAAGCGAAGAGACACAAGAGGAAATTGGAGAGTAAAACATGTTCAGGAGATGTGGCAAGCAAAATAATAGCTTCCCAAAATGTTTACATCCTAAACTATAGAACCTGTGAATATATTACCTTGACAAAGGAGACTTTGTAGATATGATTGAATTGCAGATCTTGAGATAGGGTGTATCTTGAATTATGTTAATGTCCTTGTAAGAGATTGGGGCAGGTGAGACAGAGATAGAAAAGTGATGAAGGAAGCAGAGGTTGGAGTGATGTGGTTGTTGATGAGATTGAAAACGGCAGGGTGCCACTGTCTTGAACTGCAGGCAGCCTCTAGAAGGTGGAAAAATCAAGGGAATGAACTGGATTTTCCCTTAGAGTCTCCAAAAGGGGTGCAGTCCTGACAATAGCTTGGTTTTAGCTTAGTGAAACCTCTTTCAGACTTCTGGCCTTAAGAACAATAAGGTAATAAATTTGTATTGTCTTAAGCCATTGGAAAAGGTGGTTATATTGTTATAGCAATTATAGCAATTAGAAATAATACAGCAGACATATCCATCAAATATGCTGAAAAACTTATGTAAAAATAATCAACAATACCTTCCTAGGGGAAATCTACAGGAAAGGAGTAATTTGACGATTCACCTCAGTATGCAAGCTCTTTCAAACCAACTAATAGGCCTCAGCTTCTTATCACTTATGAACAAGCTCACTCCAATAAGCATAATTGTGAGTGGCAACAAATCAAGAAGACTCACACAAGTAAAAGATGCCATAAAATATGTCAATCCTCTTACTCTTCTGAAAGTCAGCTAAACCATGCTTTCCTTAATCCCACTTTTATGTGATATAAAACCATCATTCTGCTTTATGTAGTGAGCCTGCATGACCAGCATAATTCTTCCATCCTGGATAAGCAATAATGTCAGGCTTTGCTTTTTATTTCACACAGAGAGGGGTGTTTTCATCATTTTTGGACTACCTTGGAGTATTCACCAAGCATTTTTTGAAAATCCTGGCTTGGCAACACTCCCAGCACAGATCAGGTGTATACCACTGATCAGGTATACCAAATAGACACTGTGACCAAATTCCATCTGTGCTTCCAAACTACCGGCAACTGAGTTCATTTCAACAAAGTTCTGACACCAACCTAATATCTTTGAGTTCTCATTTTTAGATATATTTTATTATCCTTGGATTCATAATTGTTTGTATATGACATTTATTTGAGGTAATAGAAAAATAGTTCTTTCTCTAAGGTAGGTAGAATTTTTGCTTTGGCTGAAAAGCAGTTTGATCAAAGTCTTAATATACATAATTTGGCTTTTTATTTTAGAGATATAGTACTCATTAAATATCGTTGAAATTAACTTGATTATTTATTCGCTTTCATTTTGCTATTGTATTCAATCTGAGTAAAATCTCATTCCATGTACTTTTGTTTTGACCTGCATTGTTTGCTTAGTTTGTTGAATGTATTGCATGGGCAAAGGGAAATTTTCCTTCCAACCTCTAAGGGTTCACTGGTATAACCTAACAAAGACAGATTGTAATAGTTTGAATGTGGACTGTCCTCAAAAAGCCCATGGTCCTCAGCTTGGTGCTATTAGAAGAAGTAAGGCCTAGTTGAAGAGAGTTAAGTCATTGTAGACATGCCCTTTGAGGGGGATATTGGGACATTTACCTTCTCTCTCTCCCTCCCTCTCCCTCCTCTCTCTTCTCTCTCTCTCTCTCTCCTGGCTTCCATGATGTAAACAGTCTTCCTCCACTATGTGCTCCTATCATCATGAAGTACTGCCTCGCCACAGGCCTCAAAGCAATGGACCAATCAAACATGGAGCCAAAATAAACCTTCTGAGTTGTTTATCTCAGGTACTTTGTAACAAATACAGAAAGCTAACTAACACACTGACTAATTGGGGGAAAATAACCCTCAAATTTATTACATGCATAGAGAAAACAGTATAGTATAACTAAACTCTAGCTCAACATGATTCAGAAAATTATACACACTTTTTCTATAGGGAATACAGATAATGGGGAATGTAGACAATCTTCAAGGGAATAGTAAATAAGTTTTAGGGAAACTTAGTGGACTTGGAGAACATATAATGGACTGGGACAGAATCCACTGGACCCACAGAACAAAGGATTATGAATGATTCTCTATAGGACTGAAACAGAGGATAATGCTTTCCTAGGTGTGTTGACAGACTACAGTCTTTCTTCTTGTGATATAAATTTAGTCTTCTCTGGGTAACAAATTTTCAATGAGACTAAAGGCAATTGTGTTCCTCTTTTGACAAATCTGGTCAGGTAGTTAAGGGAACTTTGAATAATGCTCTCTCTGCACTGAGAAGGAAAGACACAAGGAAAGATCAGAGGGATCTTGATTCTGAGGTGGGTTAAGTCTTCTGAGTATCAAAGCAGCAGTTTTTTGGAGTACCATTTTCTGAGCTCAAACAATATAATGTAGTGTTGTGGGGACAGACAAGGCAAGGCACTGAAGATAGCGGGAAACAGTTTTATTTGGCTGCAACCAGGTTCAGAGGGCACAGCTTTCACCGTAATCAATTAATCCCCTGAACCCTGAGTTCAGGTAGTTTCAGAACTTTATACTCAGCATGTAAGAGGGGCTTACAAGTTCACAGTCTGCAGAAGTTCACATAAAAGCAGCTTTTTCTTTCACTGTTTTGGGCAAGTTGACCCTTCAAGGACAACATTGAGAAGGGGAGAGCTTCTTCATCCCTTTCTTTCCTCCCCCTGCCAGCTGTTACTATGGAGCCCAACTGGTAACTTCTCTTAGAAATGTAGACATCTCTGAAGTTCCAGCTCAAGGTAAGAGGCCTTGTTAAAGAATCTTTTTTTTTTTTTTTTTTTTTTTTTTTTGTGGTACCAGGGATTGAACTCAGGGGCACTCGTCCTCTGGGTCACATCCCCAGCCCTTTTTTGTATTTTATTTATTTAGAGACAGGGTCTCACTGAGTTGCTAAGTGCCTCTCCATTGCTGAGGCTGGCTTTGAACTCGCGATCCTCCTGCCTCAGCCTCCCAAAGTGCTGGGATTACAGGCGTGCGCCACCGCGCCCGGCAAGAATCTTTCTTTTTGTTATCACATTTTGCATTTGCAAGCACACTTCTACAAACCACTATACTGAATAAATGTTTGTGAAAAACAAGTAAAGGGGCATCAAGCATCTGGACTGCTGATTTCTTCCAGGCCAGTGGCCAAGTAATCTATTAACAGGAAAATAGGAAGTTTATCTATTAACAGGAAAATCTATTAACAGGAAAATAGGAAGTTTATCTACAGCAAACTCTTTTGTAGAGACTCTTTTGCTAATAATCCTAATATCAATTATGGTGACGATTTCTGGAGAAGCTTAGTTAAGATTTTCTGTGGAGGAGGAGGTACCACTGCAATAGTGATCCAAAGAGAATTATTACGATGTAAGTCCTGTTGGTTGCCTAATAAATATATACTGGTCCTGAGGCCTAATGATTGGATGTCTATTCAATTGCTGACATTACATAAAAAATCTATCGGTTAACTTTTCCTGGGTCACACAAAGAACTCCATGAGACCACCCCTTATTTTTAGTTTGTGAAAGAAAGTCAATTTTGGTCTGTATTCCAGGATCAACAGTAGTCAAGTTATTGATTGTAAGACCCTTTCCTAACATTTGTCGGTTGGGAAACCAGAGACACTATTCACTAGTGCACCCAGTTACAACCACAGTTGCACCACTTTCCTTTTTTAATGGTTTTGTCTCTCTGAAAGTTTCTACCTCTTTCAAAAAGTATATTGCTTAGTAAGTAAAAGTACAGTGTAGTTCTAATTATTGAGCTTTTCTTAGCACATGATAAGAAAACATATCATCTTAGAATAATAATAACCATCACAGAGAATTTAAACTTAAGATCAATAAATCAACATGTTTAAGCCAATCTTTATAAAAATTGAGATATACTACTTAACCCTCAATATCAGCTTCTTTAATTGGTAATGATTATGTTTCAGAAAATAATTTTAACTCTTAGGAGACTCTTTAAAATATTTTTAATCTTCTTATTTCCCCCCACCACCACCACCACTCTGCTTTCAGCATCATCTGATATTTTAGATCTTTCTTCTCTACAGCATTTTCAGGAAAAAGTAAATCACATTCTAAAATGGTTAGGCTAGAAGGCATGTTCATCGAACTTGAGTTATAATCCTGACTAGAAACAAATGAAAATTAAGAAATTTGATGTATCTAAAAAAGTCCTGAATCAATTTTTTTTTTGATGCTTGATTATTATCTTGAACTACAGAGCTGAACCAACTATTACATTTAGTTGTAGTTCTTAGAGGGGAAAATTACTAAAGAAGCAGGATAGGAAAAAGAAAATTTAAATAAACCAACTATGGAAAAGTGAAGAAGGAGGAGGAGGAAGAAAGAAGGAAGGGGGAAGGAGGAGGAGGAAGAAGGACAAGAAGAAGAGGAGTAGAAAACCTTGTCTTTATTTTAAGGTTAGATTATCAATGACTGAAAAATTAAAACAAAATATGATTGAATAGAGACTTCAGAAAACTCACAAACAGTATTTGGGCTAGATCCAACAACTGCAATAAGGGGAATTATGTGCTCAATTTTTGTAAATGTAGTTAAATTTGAACTGCTATGTTTATTAAGAAAAATAATTTTAAAGATGAAACTGTAATTTATAAATATACAACATACTTGCAGGTGTTTTCATAGGGCATTAAAAATTTATTAAGCTAGAGATCAATATGATAGTCTTTCTCTAGGTTAAACGATGGCCCCTGAAATAAAGACAGAATCAAAAGGTCTTCTGAGAGTTGTGAGTCTAAGATTAACTCATACTGCACTCCAGTATAAAAAGAAAACAGCTGAAAGAACACACCCCACCTTGGCTAACACACAGAAGGAACTAACCAAAAGCCGTCCAATGGTGCTCTGCCATAGCAGGTATTACTACCTGCCAATTTTCTGCATAGGCTAAGAATTCTCAAGGGGTACAAGCCATAAAATAGAAAACATCACAACAATCCTACTTACATCAATGTTCTAGATTTACAATTAAGCCCTACTACCCCCTGAAAATTAGATTCTTTAGGGTAAAATTTTAAAGATGTTTGAAAGGCAAGAGGACAATATACTGAATTGTAGGAAGAAAAAAGAACTTTTTTTAAAAGCTATTATTGGTACATTATGATCATACATAATAGTGGGATTTACTTGACAGACTCAGGTATGGACATAATTTGCTCCATTTCATTCCCCGCTACTTTCCCTTTCCCTCCCTTCCTATATTAAAAACAAACAAGTGCACAATAACAAAAGACAAACAAACAAATAAAACACCTTGTTTCCCTGCTTTTTTGGAGCAATGGAAATGTTAATCCTAAATTCATGTGAAATTTCAAGGAAAGAACAAAAGTCAGGAGGATTCATTTGCCTTCATTTAAAAACTTTTAAGTTAAACATAGAGTTGTCATGTGATCCAACAGCCTCATCCATACACACACACACACACACACACACACACACACACACGTTCACAAAAACAGTATTTGTAATAACCAAGAGGTGGAAACAACCCAAATACTGAATAAGCCAATTGTGCCAGATAAAATAATTATGGTGTGTATGTGTGTGTGTTTTTAAATTTAAAAATTGTATGTATAATTATATGTATACTTATCCAGTGAAATATTATTTAGTCATAAAACAGAATTCAATACTGATGCACACTAGAACATGAATGGACTTCAAAAACATGATACTAAGTTTTAAAAAAAGCAGAAACAAAAGGCCACATAATATTTAGTTTCACTTATATGACATGTTCAAAATAGTCAAATTCATAGGAAAAGAAATCAGAGAAGTAGTTCTCATGGACTGAGGTGGGGGGGATGAAGTGGTTGCTAATGAGGATGGGTTTCTTTTAAGGGTCTTAAAAAAATATGCTGGAATTAGATAGTCATAATGGGTATACCATATTGTGAATACATTAAAAGATACCAAACTTATACTTTAAAATCATTAAAATGATGTATTTTAAACAAAGAATGATAGAAGAATTTTGGCAGGCAAAGGTCAATCATTATAATGGAAATCATGCTTTTGTCCTGCCACCAGCAGCTGATGTGTTTGTTGTCTTCCAGTACAGTTTAGAAAATTTTAAGTATACCCTTGAGATTTTTCCAATATGGGGCTGGCGTGTGTGTGTGTGTGTGTGTGTGTGTGTGTGTGTGTGTGTGTGTGTATTTGCATGTGCATGCACATGTGTGAATAAAGCTGTTTTAATGTATACCAGTTATGTTTCATTAATGTTTGTTACCCTAATTATAAAACCACTCTCCACAAGGGGTATGAAAGTATCTAAAAATCTTTAATTGGGCACTTCAGAAGCTGTTTTGAAAAGCACTTCAAATATCTCTAATTCTATCTAGATGGTTCATTAAATACCACAGTGGTGTTAGAAATACTTTTTCTTTGATGAAGTGACATTAAAGATACCTAGATTGGCTGTACATTTTGTACAAACACCTCACCTCTTCTATGAATGTGGTGTAAGAATCAGTCATGCTAAGCAATCAAGCTTGGATAAATACTTTAGACTCAGAGTTTCCTTTGGTGGAGTCTCTTCCAATATAAGAAAAGATTATTTTTCTCACAACTAGGAAATAAACTGATGCTGGCACTAGAACACAATCATATCTGCCTCAGAGTGAGTCTTTAATTTCAGGTTCATATCAGAATGTATAGAGTTCACTGGAAGGTTACAGAATTATTTCATGTGCTTCTTAGTAAGATGCTTGTATGTGGGGCCAACTTCAGTCTTACCTCCCAGCTGATTTATTTCCTAGGTCAAGAAGAGACATTCCATACTCCTTCAATTTTATGCCTGATGTGCTGTTCACTATGGATGTATCATTTTTAATTTACTTCTGTTTGATTCTTTTGCAGCATGTTGAAACATTAATTTTAGTTGTTGGTGTTGGTGTTTGCTAGAAGAGTTGGCTTGAGTAGATTTATCCAACATTCTTACAAGAAATAAGAGTCATTTTTCAGCTTTTAGGGGTTAGTATGCACTTCATATCTCTTAGATTTTATTGAGACAGGATGCTGTGTTTTAATATTTATATGAGAAAATGAATAATAATAAAAAGAATATTTAAAAGATGTGTTAGAAGATCAGAAAAATGAGGGGTTTGCTGCACTTTGAGGGAATAATTTTAAAGCTCAAGAAAAGAAGTAGATGGCTATAGTTCCATTTCTTAAATTAATAGATATCTTTTGTCCTACTTTTTAAAACAGAAATTGGTCAAGTCATTTAGCATCTTATGGTTTTAGAACTTTGACAATGCCTACATTTTAATCTTGATTATTCTCTATTGATTCTTTCTCATAGATATGAAAACCAAAAACATTTTTAAATTTTTCTTTTTCTTAATTGTTACAGTTGCTAAAAAGTTGAATTTTTAAAATTTTATTTTAATTGACAGATAATAATTTATATATTTATGGGGTACAGTGTGATATTTTATACACCTACATATACTGTTTCACATATTTTGAAATAGCTGAAAGGAAGAATTTTGTGATTCTCACTACAAAGAAAGGATAAATAACTAAGGTGATGAATATGCTCAACATTAAGAAGAAATCCAAATGTCTGTTTAAAAATTTATCAACATGGGTGACTAATGGATAATGGTTTTTGTCATTTCAGTCCTCTCTTTTAAATTTTTAAAAATTTTATTTTATTGGTTCTTCTTAGTTATACATGACAGTAGAATCCATTTTGATAAAATTATATAAGCATAGGACATATCTTACTCTGATTAGGACCCCATTAATTTAAAACAAGGTGGGGTCAAGGAACATAAATATTTTAATGGACCCTCTCCAGCACCTTAAGAAGACTTCAGTAAAGACTAATTGCTAATTGACAAGTGGGATAAGCAATGCTGTTCAAGGACAGGGCAAATCTTTACTCTCTGAAGTGAGAAGCTGAAATTTCAGAAATAATAAGAAAGGAGAAAGCCTAAAAGCTGATTAAATTAATTTTACATTTGTCTTGGCCATCTATAGTCTAGAAAGATTAAGCGTCTTACTTAAATGAAATCTCTTAACAATAAATGGGAAAGATCTTGGAGTTAAATTTCTGTAAATACTTTGACTTTATATTTTTTCTTCTTTTTTTAACATTCAGTTCTTTCCAAATAACATATTATTTTGTTTCTGGAAGGTATGCTAATTGCTAGTTTGCTGCTTTATTGTCTGCTCTTCAAATTAAAAAAAATTATTTTGTAATGCTTGAAATTAGGTGTTAGATTTGACATGGCAGCACCATAGTATCAATGGTACCTCATATATATATTATTTAGTCATTCGTCAAATATGTGAGGTTCTTATTTATTCATTGATTAGATGTTTGGGTTCTTATATAGATTATTCATTCATTAAACATGTAGGGTTCTTTTATAGAATATTAATTCTGTCACTCATCAAATATGTGGGGTTTTCCAATGCTAGAAATTATATTAAGCACACTGATAAATGAGATTCAGTACTCGGTCTCAGGAAATGTATATAGGACATTATTCATGTTTATTAATATCTCACCTTCCAAAGACATTTGAGATGCTCAGACATATAAAATGTACTCTCATTCCTTAAAAGTAGCAAAGGCATAAATGATGAGTTAGCTGTATGTGACAATGATTGAACCATATATATGGTATTTGAAGAGCTTTACAAGTGCACATGCCTTTATGTGTACAGATACCTGCATGTGCCTGGTATATATGGACTTTGATGTGCAACACTGCCCATAAATGTATAATGATGCCCATATGAAGATGGATTGATATGTTTCTATGCAAATAAACTGACCCCTGCTAAAAGCAAGAGATATATAATTGCCCAAAATTGATCTGATCTCTGTCCTTACAAAGCTTCTATGCTTGATCCTAGAAGCCAAAGACAAAACTATGGGAGAAAATAGTCTTTTGTTTCTGAGTGGGAGATACATCAGGGAGACAGTCAGAAAGCTACCATAGTGGCTGACAAAGAAAATAGGCAGTATTCATTGTGTCTCACTTTTTTCAAAAAGTTCTCTTTTTAAAGATTATTCATATGTGAAGTTCACTATTTAATATAAAAAAGGCAAAGAAAATTTTGATCATTATCATCCTATATTTCAACCACCTAATATGGAAAAGCCTGTTAATGTTACAAGCTGTGATGTGGCAGCTTTCATTAACTAAGCAAGCAGATATTTTAGAAGATTCTATTCTGCTTTACTATATCTTACACCTAACCAAATTAATTCTAACTAAAATTTGGTCTCAAAACCAGTTTAATCTGTCCAAATAAAGAGAACCAGTTAGCTCTATTACCTTCAATTGAGACAGGGGCAAAGGATAGTAGCTAATTATTAAAGAAAAGGAAATGGGTAGACTGTACTTCCCCATTAACTGGTTGCTAACACCTCCTGAGGAGAAGGATCTCACTTTCCAACACAAGGGATTACCACCACCACCCCCACCCCCACCCCCGCCTACTCTTTCTTACCTTTTGGTCACTAGTCAAGAGAAGGAGGAGGCATGAGAAGAAAGGAAACATAAAATCTATAAAGGAGCAAGATACCCCACCTCCCACAGGCACCAGCTCTGGGTCCCAGCTCCTCTCCAGAGGAGTGTCTGTCTGTCTGGCTGTCTCTCTCCCTCTTCCCCCCCACCCCTCTTCTCTCTGTGTATGTTTTTTCCCTTACATAAAATTTACTCTCTACTCTTGCCTCAGCATTTCTCAGGTGTTTAATCTTCAACACCAGGGAACAAGAACCCAAACCTGATTTTCAAGACTAGTATGAGAATCATAGTATGTTAATGCTGAGTGAAACAAAATTATGCATTCATTAAACTAAGCATAATTTAGGATTTTTTTAAATTATGAGAGGTATAGGCAAATTGTTTTCATTTGGGCTGGGGATATTACATCTAATCTCAAGTCACAACTAACAACACTTTTAATTTCAAATGGCGTGAATAATTTAAATGTGGGCACTCAGTAAACATTTCTTACATGAGTTAGAGTTGAGAAAATGAATATCTTGTTTAGTGTTACCACCTTTCTATTTTTCTATTATATAAAAAAAAAAAAAAAAAAAGAAATGCCAACACTGACCAAAATTCCCCATTTTTTTACTCTGCTTTGACTTCAAAAGAGTTATGCTAAGATGATGAAATTCACAGAACAACACCAGGACATTTTATTGTTTTGAATACATACGAATAACTAACCTTTTTTTTGGCTCTGAGGTATAAGACACATGCCTTTATTTTGTAAAAGTAGGGGATAGGTGATTGTGAAGAGAACGTAGGAAAAATAGAATCGCCTTGAGGTCATATAGGAACATTCTTTAGGCAATTAATCAGGCTATGGAGTTGAGGAGTGTATTATATATAAAAAAAAAAAAAAAAAAGAAATGCCAACACTTCATTTACCTGACTTCTTTCAGTTTTTTCCTGAGCCAGTGATTGTGAAGAGAACGTAGGAAAAATAGAATCGCCTTGAGGTCATTATGATAAACTATGGAGTTGAGGATGTGGAACTTCTCCAGTTTGAAAGGTTTTATGATACTTCACAGCAGTGTAAACATGTATCAGTTTGAGGATTACTGCTGTCATAAAAATGAATTTCTTCATCTTGTTATCACTGAACCATAAAAATTCAATTGTGTAGAACTAGATTGTTAAAAGTTTTAAAAACTTTCCTACTATAAGGGTTACTTTTTAACCAGAGTGTTTTGAAGTATTAACAATGGGAAGAAAAATGCTGTTAAAACTAAGGCTAGGGGCTGGGGTTGTGGCTCAGCGGTAGAGCGCTCGCCTAGCACGTGTGCGCCCCAGGTTCAATCCTCAGCACCATGTAAAAATAAAAAAGACATTGTGTACAACTAAAATAAATAAATAAATATTTAAAAAATCTCTTTAAAAAAATTAAAAAAAAGAAAAAACTAAGGCTAAACTACACAAACACCTCTACCTAATCAAACTACTAAGAGGTGAAGATGGGAAAAGAACATCTGATAATTTGTGCTACCAATGACCTAAAATAATGAGATATGAGAACATTTTTAATGTATTACCATAGACCCAATTCAAGTGAATGTCTTAAATACTGTATTCAAGCTATAAAGGAATTTATTACTTTGCTTTTAAAAAGTGTGGCACTTTTCATAGCAAACAAAATAGATTATCCATAATTATAGTTCATTTCAGCAAGTTATAGAGTGAGGCCAGCTATCATTGCAGATGGAATATCTTAAACTCAAAATATAATAATCATCTTTAAGAAGTTTTAGATAACCTCTTAGTAGCTTATGAATCACAAAACTCATTCTCTAGAAGCATACCATAGTATAATTTAAAAAATCTTAGTTGCTATGGATGAACAGAAATAGTTTATAAGTGTTATTTTGAACAAATACTAGTTAGTAAAATAGTTTCTAAGAGAAAGTGTGGCTCAGAACAAAGGACACTGGTTTTGGAATCAAACTTAAAATTAGAGATGGCAATCTTTTATTTGGAGAAGGCAGAATCTCAATTCACCTTGTTTAAGGTTGACATAATGTGCAGGACATAAGTCAAATAAAATAGAAGCCAAGAGCTAAAAGGATCTCCTCAGGTCACTTTCTTTGTCTCTGGGTGTCAACTATATAAATTAGCCTTATTCCATCTCACTCACTGCACTTGGATTCTTCCAATTACACAGGACAATTGGCCATGGGAAGCCTCAAAACTATGTCATGTCCAGCAGCAACCAGTTATCAAGTTCATGGAGGGGATTAAATTGACCCTAAATAGGTAATGTACCCACCCTTGGCTAATCATTGTCAGAACAAATAATATGATGGTAATGCCCATGACATA
The DNA here is from genome assembly GCA_025594165.1 of Tamias sibiricus. Lineage (NCBI taxonomy): Eukaryota > Metazoa > Chordata > Mammalia > Rodentia > Sciuridae > Tamias > Tamias sibiricus. The sequence goes on from CM046660.1 coordinate 85,761,789, forward strand.
TTATAGGAGATTGACAAGTAAACACACAAGATTAGGGACAAATAATTTTCCAAAAAGAAAAGATGTTAGATCAACCAATATGTCCTGCACATAAACTTTTAGTGCTTCCCATTCATACCTCAAGAATACTAACTACTCTTTCGGGAAGCATAGATATTTTCATTTTCCTGTTTTAACACAAGAATTTAGTGCTATAAATTTCCTTCTAAGCACTGCATTAGCTATTTTCACAAATTTTGATATGCTACATTTTCACAATCACTTAGTTTCAAATATTTTCTGGCTTCTCTTACATTTTTTTCTTTGACTCAATTAGATTATTTGTGAACATCTCCAAGTATTTCTTCAATTTCCCTGCAACCTAATATGCATATAGCTTGGAAGAAAAAGTAGATTCTAATAAAACCCTTGAGTTCTGGTCTATATTTACTAAATTTTTCGCCCTGATCTCATTTCTCCATCCTCCAGAAATTTGAGAAATTTATTTCAGTTGTTTATAAGTTGCCTAGCTTATGGTGTTTTGTTACACTAGCTTGAGTTAAGGCAGAAACTGGTAATGAGAAGTGAGTTACTACTGTAATGAGTACCTAAAAATGTGGGTGAGAGTGACTTTGGAACTGGGTGATGAATAGGAGCTGGAAGAATTTTGAGAAGCATGTTAAATGAAGCCAGGGCAATTGTTAGGAAAATTTTAAAAGCAATTCCGATGAGGGATCAGACAGGAAAAAGAACAGTAGAAAAAGCTTCTGTTTTAATAGAGCATACACAAATAATTATGTACAGAATGTTGATAGAAATATGTTTGGTAAAGGCCTTTCTGATAAGATTTCAGATGGAAATGAGGAACATGTTATTTGACAATGGAGTATAACAGTGATCCTAGTTACAAATGTCCAAGAATTAGACTGAATTTTGCTCCTCTTCTAGTCTTTTCTGGAAGGTAGAACTTAAGAGTGATAAACTTGGACATTATAATTGAGTAAATTTCTAAGTTTGGAGGTTCAACCTTCAGCTGAAAGACCTTTGGGGTAAGACCTGTCAGAGCTCCAGGAATGAGACTACTACCCATTGCATCCATAAGGTGGGGCCAGCAACCCCTGTTCCTGGAGGGCAGAACTTGGCATCCAAGAGGATATTCTCTAGGTTTATGGTTTAATAGAGTTTGCACCAATAGGTTTTGGGAATCCATTCCTCTTTTCTATGTCTACCATTTGGAATGGTGATATCTTTTCTACACCTGTCCTGCTGTTGCATCTTACAACCACATACCTTGTTTAGTTTCACAGATTCACAGCTGGAGAGAAACTTACCTCAGGATGATTTATACCTCCAGTCTCACCCACATCTGATTTAGATGATATGTGATGAGTTTTTGAATTTTAGAGCTGATGCTGTAATGAGTTAAATAAGACTTCAGTGGTATTTGGGATGGAATGAATGTACTTTGCATACGAAAGGGACATAAAATTTGGGGGGTAAGAGGTAGGATGTTAGGGACTGAATGTGTCCCTTGAAAATTCATATGTTGAAATCCAATCCTCAACATGATAGTGATAGATGTGGGACCTTTGGGTGATAACTAGGACATCAGTGTGGAACTCATGAATGAGATCAATGCCCTTACAAGTATAGGTCAGAGAGATATTTCACTCTTTCTGCCATGTAAAGATAGGAGGAGAAGTTGACAGTCTGGAACCCAGAAGAGTGCCTTTTCTAGAACTAGGACCATGCTGGCACTCTGATCAGGGACTTCCAATCCCTAGGACTAGAAGAAATAAATATCTGTGGCTCATAGGCCACATAGTTTACGATATTTTGTTATACCATTCCAATCTAAGACAAGAAAGAAATGGAACATTCACAAGAACCATTTATAATAGTGTATTAATGAAAACTTTTCATTTAAAAACTTAAAATCTAAATTGAGTTTTAAAATAAGAAGTTGGCTTTGGTAATCAGAAAATCTTAAATATTTTAGAAGTATTTTACATAAGCCATATCAAAATATCCTGCTGCCTATGCCATGGAGTCCTTTAGAAATCCTAAAGGACATCCAGGTGACACTAGTATGCAGGAAAGATACGCTGGACATCCAGGTGACACTAGTATACAGGAAAGGTAGGTTGGTAGAAGGGCTGGGGTAGGTCTCTGAAAGTTATTCACTGCATTTATATAAGTAATTCTCCATCAAAGTAAAATGAAGTATTACAGTAAGATCAGAAAAATATATACGTAAACAAGTCATAGTGAAACATCATCTTGTCACCTGCAAGGAGGTTGGTTGGTTTGACTTTCTTTGAAGAAAACTCTTACAACTTTCATATTACTTGTGTGACTATATATCCAGGTCCAACTGTGACTGCAACTGTATACATATCAAATATCAGATTTCGTGGGTTTCCTCAATATGTCTTTGAACCAAACATGAAAGTAAATTAAAAACCAGTTTTATTTTAGCTTCAGTATTCTTTCCAGAATAAAGTTTACTGTATCTTAATAACAAAAAATTTTTAAATGTTAACATGTTAGTTTGATTTCTTTGGTCAGTTGCTATCGCCCTTCTCAGAGCTTGTAGCACACAGTTGCAGTTTATGAGCCATATGACTCAGGAAAAGGTATGAGGCTGTTTATTTGAAAACAAATTAGATGGCAATGAGAAATCAGGAAAAATTAATATTGATAAAATTACAAGGATGGTGTTTTCTGACCATTCATTCTTCCAGTGGTAACCAACAGGCTCAAATATAAACAAATAAAGTGCATGTCCCATAAGTAGCTACCCTGCAGAATTCACAGAGCCTGAACATAACAGAAAGCATTTACTCTGCATATGGACTTTTGGAAAGGGAAGTATTTAAGTGAAATGAACAGAGTCAAACACAAATTAGAAATGTAAGTTAAATTGGCTTGTAAGAGGATGGACAATTGTAATCCCAAGGAATTTCCATCCATGGAGGAGCCTCCTGAAAGCCCCTCCTCAAGCTCTTACTGAAACATCCCTCTTCACAGCTTTGCTACTGAAAGGCTTCCTGAACTACATGTCCCTGCCTGTGCTTTCAGTCTAGAAGAAAATTGTTAGGCCTTCTTTGTTGCATGTCCACAAAGTCTGCAAAAGATGAACACAAAAATGCTTTATGATTAACTTATGGGCATGGAATCAAGCAATTAAACAAACAAAAGGATCAAAGAGTATCCATAATTTTGACCCAAGAAAACAACCGCTCATTCACAAATCTGGCTTTGGGAATAAGCAAGTCTGAATTAAACACTTCTTATTAGTTATTTCTATATAAAACCAAAAGCAAGTCATACTAACAGAGAAACGGTGAAGGCTTTTCTTATAATAGATCTGGTAGCTAGAGGTAACTAAAGACAAATCACCAAAAAAAAAGGAATTCTGAGAATATGTTATCATTATGAACAGATTTATTTTAGCAGTTCTCAAAAATTGTTTTTTTCCCCCATTATTGTATTGAATGTATCTCCATAAGGTCTTGACTCTTCTGTCAAAGTTTTGACTCAGAAGAACATTCTGTTGCAGTTTGGTTCTTAAGACTCAGGATGGTTCTCTGACATTTTTTTTTTTTTTTTTTTTTTTTTTTTTTTTGTGGTACCAGGGATTGAACCCAGGGGCACTCGACCACTGGGTCACATCCCCAGACCTTTTTTGTATTTTATTAGAGACAGGGTCTCACTGAGTTGCTAAGTGCCTCGCCATTGCTGAGGCTGGCTTTGAACTCGCGATCCTCCTGCCTCAGCCTCCCAAAGTGCTGGGATTACAGGCGTGTGCCACCGCTCCCGGCTGGTTCTCTGACATTTTTAAAGACTAAAAGAATCTCTCTACAAGCTGAGAACTCTGGAATCATCTTTCAGGTGTAAAATGAAGAATCTCTGAATCTACAGAGTTTTTTCCCCTCCGTTTTTCTTTTCTTTTTTATTTTTTTAATTCTAATTTGTTATATAAGACAATGGAATGCATTACAATTCATATTACACTTATAGAGCACAATTTTTCATATCTTTGGTTGTATACAAAGTATATTCACACCATTCGTGTTTCAAACCCCGTGCCCCCTCTTTTCCCCTCCCACCCCTTTGCCCTATCTAAAGTTTTTCTACTGTAAATTTCTATGAGTGAAGGGAAGCCCCAGAATACACTTCTGCATTGCCACAAGTTTTTCTTAGCATTCCTCCTGCTTCCCACCCACCTATCAGCCATTCCACTGATGTAACTATGCCATGATGATTCACTCTGATATTTCTGCAGGGTGCCAAAAGGTCTTCATGAGCGAATGATCTCAGAAGGCATTTGCTACTCAGTCATCTCCTGAGTTGAAAATAGCTCTTAACTTGACTTGGCTAGGATTAAATGATTTTTTTTTTTTTTTTTTTTTTTTTTTTTTTTTTTTTTTAACGCACAGAGTTACTCCCTGTGGTTTTGTATGAGTAATTCAATTCAGACCAGTTATTTTCCCTTTAAAAACCCCATCACTGTGGTAAAGTAATGGAAATTAAAGAAAGCTTCATACTCAGTACAAAATCTTTTTAAAAAACTATTTTGTTATGCATGATAGCTACATGTATGCATTTTAGTGAATGGAATTGAAGTTTTCATACATTTGACAGATTTTATATTTTAAGAGATGAAGGAATAAAATGATTTCAAGAAATCAATTCATGATTATACTTTTTTTTTTTTTTTTTTTTTTTTGGTACTGGGAATTGAACTCAGGGCACTTGACCACCGGGCCACATCTCCAGCCTTTTTTTGTATTTTATTAGCGACAGGGTCTCACTGAGTTGATAAATGCCTCGCCATTGCTGAGGTTGGCTTTGAACCCGCAATCCTCCTGCCTCAGCCTCCCAAGTGCTGGGATTATAGGCATGGACCACCGTGCCCGGCTCATGAGTATACTTTAATGAGCTCAATTGGTCATTTGACTTTAAGGGATGCCAGAATTTTTTCGACTTTATACAAACAGAAAATTTCTACTGAGCAAATGAGTTTTTGTATAGTTTAAATTTTAATTAAGATACTTTTCATATTTAACCAAAAAATAAATAGATTTAGGGCTCATGATATATTTTTTCTGATCCTTTAAGAGAGTGTTCCCTAAAGGTAGCATTTGCAAAGATGCTGACATCACCACAAACTGGAAACTGTACACAGTCTCTCTTGCACTAGGCATCTACTTGCAAGCAATTTTCTTTTGGGGGTTAAAAGATAATTAAAAATGGAAATGATAAAGGCAAATTCCTTGAAAAATGGTGCTTACCCAACTGATAAGTGAAGCAGCAGAAAATACACTCATATCAATAAATAAGTTGAATCTGTAATAAAAACTTTCCCAAAGTCTAGAAGACTTGTTAGTGAATTCTCCCAAATAATTTATCAGGAACACTAATTTTACACATACTTTTTCAAATAACAGAGAAAGTGAACTCATGCATAATTGTTTGAGGTCAAGTCTCCTTTGACACCAACACCTGTTTAAAAAAAAAAACAGTATGTTCATTGAATTATCGTCCAATATTTCTTATGAACTTAGATGTGACAGTTTTAAAATGTCAGTATAATATATTATTATCAAACAGATTGCTTTTTAGTAGGAGGAAATTATTAAATAGGAAATAGATTTCCAAGATTTCTCTTCTGTGCCTGAAACAACTTCAGAAAGCAATTTTATGTTCCCAATTTTTATATGCTTCCAATTTTAGGGTGTTATTTTGCTTATTGATGTCATGAAGGAGTAATTTAGGGCTCGGGAGAATCACCATGGCACTCTTGTGTTCTATGTGCAGTAACTGTGAATGTGCAGTTCCAGTAACTGTGAGAACCTGGGAGACAACTCTAGATTACTCCATCAAGGGAGCAGCCCAGACCACAAGGAAGTAGTTTCCGAGGCTGAGAGAAGTTTAAAATGAGTGGGAAAGAAGAGAGATACTCAGTGCCAGTTATAGCCTCCAGTAAAAACTGTTAGAGCACCAAGAGAAATTTATCCCAGTTGTCCCTCTTTTTCTTCCTCCTTCTCCTGCTCTTTCTCTATGTTGCTTTGTTATTGCCACTATTACCTTTCTTTCTTTTAGAAATTCCTACTGGTTATTTCTGACAAGACAGTAAATCCAGTATGTAGAGCAATGGCTTTGGCGGGTGCGAGAGTAGACTTTGGCAGACATTGTTGGTTCTCTGCCCCAAACCTCTTCCCATACATTACTCACATGCCAGTGCTCTTCTAATGCAGGCCTTTGAAACTCCCTTCTTGAACACTCTGGCCACAGAGTGTTCTTAGTCCATGACTGGGAAAGTCCAGAAATGCTGAGTAGTGAGTGTGCTAAGAAGTTCTTAAGCAAAGATGAACAGAAGTCATTAGATAAATATCCCAGTTCTTACACTCTCAAATAAGGAATTTGGGTGGTGGATGCTACATAGCATCTCAGAGGTACCTGACTGGATAGAATACCAATTACCTACAGTAGTATCCTACGGCATTTTGAAGTTCTTTTCATGACACCATTTCCTTTCTTATCTCACTTCCACTATTTCTTAGGTTGATGTTAATCTCTAAGAATATGAAGACTACTTTCCAAATTAATTATTAGGACTCAAATCTTTCTTTCAGAGGCTGTTTCTGATATAACCTAATCCAAATTAGGAACACTTATCATTTTCTCATGTGGCCAAATCAATGTCAACTAAGATTAATTTTGATATATTTCTTCAGTTAGTAATTTGTCTGACTGCTAGGAACAGAGATCCCACTGCATTAGCTACTATGTTCTTCACATTCAAAAGATTTGAGACAGGAAGCACATGACTAATATGGTAGCTATGTGGTTATCTGAAAACCAGACTCCTTTATCCTTCTGGGTCTTCAGTATCTCTACACTCAAGGTTGCCTAATGGTCCATGATGATTTCTAGAGTTCTGATAATCATGATAGCATCTCAGTCAGAAAGCAAAGAGAAAGAGGAGAGGATAAACAGGAGTCCAGCTCTTTAAATCCAATTAATAACCTTTCCAAGAAATCCCTTCCATCAAATTTTATGCATACAGAATTGACAAGAGCTTAGTATATGAACACACATATCTGCAAGGAAAGCTGAAAAATAAATTATTTTAGCTGAGTCCATTACCACACTCAATAATATCAGTAGGGACAACTAATAAATAGTGGGTAGATAATAAATATTACATAGATGATCAGCTTTTTCTGCCATTACTTCCTCCACAAACATATTTGAAGACAAATTTTTATTTCCCATTTTAATTCTTGTTGCCAGAAAGTGCTTCATAAGTTTCTGTTGATTTATTTTCCCACCAAAACTGTGCAGAAAAGAAAAAAGTGTCTCCCTACTTTCGTGCAGACAGGTTTTGTCAATCTATTAAATCTTTGTGGATAAAATAAACACATAATGACATTCTCAAATCTACCATGATGACTTACTATTTTATATTCTTGTATGTAAAATGTTGTAGAGCAGAAATTCTTCATCATTAATAATATCTTAAGTTAAAAAGAGCAATAAATAGGCTGAAATAAATAGACATTCCCTGGGGGGGGGGGGGGCGGGGGAGTACTAGAATTGGCTTGCCCATCCATTTAATAAGGTGTTTTCATAGATCGGTATCATTATTTTTGAAACAGATATACACATGGATACTTACTGCAGTGTTAGTACAAGAGCAAATCTCACCAAATCTTTGTTCACCTCTCTCTGAACAAAACTACTTAGTCTATCAAGGTAATGAGCACCTTCAATTATACCCTTCTTTTTAAACACTGTATTTTCTTGGTTTCCAGGACATCATATTTTCCTAGTTTTCTTCTAGCCCAGTTTCCTTTGCTGATAACTCCTTCCCTGCTCCCCCATATTCTTCACTGGTGCATTATAATCATGTATAACAGTGGGATTCATTGTTACATATCCACACATGCACAAAATATGACAATATAATTTGGTCAATATCATTTTCCAGAATTTACCCTGTCCCTCTCCTCCTCTTTTCCCTTGACTCTTTACTCTGCTGGTCTCCCTTCTAATTTTCATTCCTTTTCAGCAAACTTCTAAATATGGAACTTCCCAAGATTTAATATTGAGATATCTTCTTTCTTCTATCTGTAATCCTCAGTGAATTATTTATTTCCATGAAATAAACACTGATTACATGCTGATAATTATACAATTTATACTTTGACTGTAACTGATATTCTGAATGCCAAAGGCATAAGCCCAGATGCTATCTAACATTTATAATTGGATGTTTAATAAGCATCTCAGAAATAACAACTCCAAACAAAATTCATTTTGTTTCCCCTTTAGTATTTTGAAATTTTATTTTTTTATTTACATGCATTAGTTGTACATATTTTTATTAACAGGCATTAATTGTACATATTAATGGGGTTCAGTGTGATGTTTTAATACATGCACACAGCCACAAGTGATCCAGTAGAAAAAGTCAGCCAGCCACACCACCTATGGATAGCTGTTCCCAATATGAAAATTCACTAGATCCAACAATAAAAAGGATTCTATGCTTTTATTTCTCTTCATCTTCCCTCCTACTCTAGTCCAAGCCAGCATGATTTCTTGCATAGAGTGCATGAGAAATATCACAACTAGTCTTCTGACTTTCATTTTGACCTTTATTCTGATCTAGGAATAATCCAATCTGCATAAACCAACCAAGATGGCCTTTAGAAAACAAGGCAAAGCAAACAATTTTGACCATTATCCCCCTTCTTGCTTTGAATATTCTCATGAATAAAACTCAATGTCTTTAACATGGTTTAGGAGGCCATTTTTATGTTTCTGCCTATCATTCTCCAATACTTTATTTCTCTGCTCTTGCCCTTGATCTTTCTGTTGAAATACACAAATCTTTATTCCATAGATATGGCACCACCTGGCACCTGCTCAGTACTTTGCATGACTGTGGTAATGTCCTCAGGATACCATAAATGCTCTGGAGAAGTAATTATCTATGGTGCTGCTTCCACCATAATCAGAATGCACAGATCCAGGAATCAAGGGGGAGAGAGAGAATGGGAGTGTTCTGTCACTGTTACTCCTAATGATCCACTAATCAAATATTCTATTCCCATCCTTGAACTATTGCGTTTTGCTGTGTTAGAGGAATTTGTTCCCAAGAGGCTAATTTCTTCTGGGATTGAAGAAAAGAGACAACATAGGAGATAGACCTAGATGACCTCCTTGAAGCAATAGAAATTTTACAAAGAGCATTGTTATAGGAGCAGCACTGTAACTGAAATCATCTTCTTGTTTTCTCCTCTTCTTACAAACTTTATGTCATCAGATATAGCACCAGCTAATGACTGTGATTTGTAAGGACAGATTAATGACCTTCAAGGTATCAGATGTGTGATATAGGAGCAACCAGCCCATGGATAGGTTTAGAGTCAGGGTTTTCCATCATTTATTATGGTAAGTTTGAGGGCATGAGGAAGATATCCAGTAGGACATATTTGAACAGGAGGTGATAATTATGAGTCATCACTATAAAAGGTATAAGAATCCATGAGAGTAAAAGGTGCTCCTAAACAGTGTTTAGAGTGACACAAAAATGCTGATGTTCATCTCACTCCAGTCAGAATGACAATCATTAAGAATACAAGTAACAATAAATGTTAGCAAGAATGTGGGGGAAAATGTTCACTCATACATTGCTTATGGGGCTGCAAATTGGTACAATCACTATTCCTTAGAAAACTTGGAATGGAACCACCATTTGATCCAGTCATTCCACTCCTTCATCTATCTATACCCAAAGGACTTAAAACCAGCATTCATTCTCATCAATGTTTATAGCAGCACAATTCACAATAGCTAAGCTATGGAACCAACCTAGTTGCCCTTCAACAGATGAATGCATAAAGATAATGTGGTATGTATACACAATGGAGTATTAGTCATAAAGAAGAATGAAAATATGGCATTTGCTGGTAAATGGATGGAACTGGAGAGTATCATGCTAAGTGAAAGAAGCCAATCCCCAAAACCAAAGGCTGAATATTCTGATATATGATGCTAACACACAACAAGGGAGGGTGGGGAGGGGAAGAATAGAACTCCATTGGATTAGACAAAGAGTGATGAAAAGAAGGGAGGGGGAAGGGGAACAGGAAGGACACTAAAATTAGTAGGACACAACTTTCCTATCCTTATATTTGAATGCATGACCAGGGTTACTTCCACATCATGTACAACCACCAGAATAGAATTCTAATTAGAGTAAGTTATACTCCATGTATGTATAATATGCCAAAATACACTCTACTGTTGTATATTTATAAAAATAATAAATAAAATAAAAAAAGAAGAAGAATGCCAGTGTTCAAAATAAAAGAAGGATCCATGGAGTAGGGGAAAGGGATTGATGGAGAGGGAGGATACACAGGAGAAGGGAAGAACAGTGCAATGAATCTGGCCTAAGCTTCTTATGTACATGTATGAATACATCACAGTGACTCTCACCATTATGAATATCCTTAAGACATGAATTTAAAAAAAAAACTATAAGTATATGGTGAAAAATCAGTAGAGTAGAAGGGAATGGCGGGGGAGGAGGGAAGGGAAAATACTGGAAATTGAATTAAAGCAAATTATATTCCATGCTTTTATAATTATGTTGAAATGAGTCTTAATGTACAACTAAAAAAAGAAACAATAAATAAAAAAATGCTGATGGTGAAGTCCTGGAGAACTTCGGCATTTTAAAGAGAAGGACAATGTAACAGATGCTGTAAAAGAAACCTAAAGAGGAATAGCCAAATAGAAGAATGTTCACAATAAAGTCAGTGATAATCTTATTGGGATCAATTTTAATGAAATGGTGGGAACAGAACCTCAAGTCAGAGGGAAGTCAGTAAATTTCCTGAGGTGTAACTTGGCATGAAAATGTTTTCATTTACTTTATTTTTAAATTTGGAGGAAAACTTAAACAGGAAATAAATCTTATACAGAAGATCAGCTCTTTCAATGAAGTAGCAGAGTAGAAACATTCTAGTAACTTTGATTTACAGGAAGATTTTTACTAAATGTCCAGTACTTTGAAAGTAATCAACATACATATCTTAATCATCACAACTACTTTGAAAGATGTGTATTATTTCCCACATTATAGGCAAAGAGACCAACATTCACAGTATTTGTCTTTCTGACTGCAAAAATGGTCCATGTTTTTTCTAATATTGAGGTGGTAAACAGGGATCATCATTGTCCTATAAACAAAAGGATGGGTATGTTTTCAGCGAAAAGTCACTTCATTTGCTCACCAAAGCCAGACTCTCTCTCATCTGATACTTTATAATTCATATTTTTACTTGAAAAATGGTATTTTTCTGTGACATATAGAAGAAGCTATTTCATTTTGAAAAAGACATTAATGGATTCAGTCATTTTCTTAGTACTGGTTTTCAAAATAATCATTTGAAGCCAAAGCTCAAAAAGAGGATATTTTACTTTCATTGCAAAAAGCATGCATATTGAATAATCTTTTTGCATTGAAGTCTGTTTCTCCCCTCCTCCCTCCCTCCCTCTTTTCCTTCTTTCCTTCCTTCGTTCCTTCCTTCCTTCCTTCCTTCCTTCCTTCGTTCCTTCCTTCCTTCCTTCCCTCCTTCCTTCTCTCCTTTATTTTGGTACTAGGGATGGAACCTAGGAGTGCTTAACTACTGAGTCACATCCCTAGCCCTTTTTATTTTTTATTTTGAGACAGGGTCTCATGAAATTGCTTAGGGCCTCATTAAATTAATGAGTCTGGCCTCTAACTTGCTATCCTCATGCCATCGCCTTCTGAGATGCTGGGATTACAGGTGTTCACCACTGCACCAGGCTATAAACATTATACAAATATTTCAGAATGAAGGATGATAGCTTTTACTTTACTATCTTGCAAATGTGGATTCCTCTGGAAAAATACCATGAAAAAAAAAAAAAAAACCCACAAAATTTTGTTTGTTTTTAAATCTAAATCCATGGGAATTTTTCTTAAACTTCCACTCAAATTAAATGCACTGCATTTCTGCTTCTATAAAGGTCAATCTTCTTAATACATTAGAATCCTTTCTAGAAACAGGAGACTATATGACTATCTTACTAAAAAGGATTGTGATATTCAGTGACTATCAGTGAATTTAATGTAATAAAAGTAATTCTGTATGAGTGAAAGAGACTAGAACTGTATTCCAACTGGATTGAACAGAAGAGTCTTGCAAATAATCAGCAGTTTCCTTTTATTCCCTTTTAGACACAGGAACATTCAGGAAAGTTGCTGACTACCAGTCTCAGGGGTAATATGTTAGAGACTTTACATGTTTTATATATCAACTCTCATTTTAGGTCTTCATAATGGTAAGCTCCTCGTTTTTTTATTTCAACAATATTTCTTCAAATATAGTTGTTAGTATTTGATCTATTCCTTTGGTTTATTTTTTCTTCTTCAATGACTCCTATTATCTGTTAAATTTTCATTTTCTCTTGAAGTCTTACATCTCTTCATTTTTAAAAGATGTTTATTTTTCTTATCTTCAGTTTCCCCTAAAATATTTATTTCCTCTAGCTTATTCCTTGTTTATATTTTTCTTTTACATCTAAATCTTTTCTGACTCTGTTCTCACTTATCTGAGTATTCTAATTCTGATTTAAATTGATTTAAATTGGTCTTACAAGTATTGTATAATTTTTTTCCTCATGTCTTTTATTTTGTGTCCAAATAGTACACTACAGATTTAATTTATTTGATGATCTTATCTTTTTAGCAGTTTTCTTCTTCCTTATTTTTAAAGTAATGACTTTATATTGTGTTTGACATTGTCTTTTTTGGTATATAAAATAAGTTTGAGTTATTGGAAAGAGGTGTTAGACTTGAAATTTAGAAAAGCTAAGTTCAGAGGGCATCACTTTTTGTGACTTTTATGTAATTTTTAAAATATATGAAAACACACACACACACACACACACACACACACACACACACACCAACTCCTTTTCTGATATCTCTTGGCTTCATTCCCCTGTGTTTTCTCTGAACCTCCTCTTTCCTATTATCCTTGTCTCAGTGTAGGTTGATTTTCATTCTTTCCCCCCTCAGTTTCTCCTCAGTGTAGGATGATATCACAAGAGAGAGACTTGGATGGTCCACTTGAAGAGTCCAGGAGACCCTCACTCTTCTAGTCCCTTTAAGCTGAGCAAAAGCTCCTTGCTGTACCTGCTGTTGGAGTGGACAGACCTTCCACTTTCTGCTACTGCCCTCCTCCCACTGCTTTTTATCAGATGTTTGAATTTGAACAATCCCCCTTAATTCACTTTTGTTTTCCTATAAAATGTAAGTAATAAACCTCTCACATGGATGTCTGGAATTTCAAGGTAGATAATATATGTATTTTAGCATCTAACATAACTCCTGAGTCATGAAACTCTTGCTCTCCACTTCCCCTATCTTTGCTTTTCTTTTTCCTACTGCTCTGTGTGACAGGTGCCAGAATCCTCTGCTATTAAAATATGTTATTGCCTGATCTCAAACACACCTGTGAAAACAGGGTTTCTTGAAATATGCTTTTGCTGTTCTGAGTGTTATAAAATGTGAAACCAGTGTTAAAAAAGAAAATAACTTTGAAACCAGCATGGAATTGTGAATTACTTACTCTCAGTGTTATTGAAATATCTGAATAACTATGTTTCAACCGCTACTTCTGGAATAATGTGTTTATTGCTGTAGTTCCTTGGGACTGTATAAAATAGGATTATAACTAATCACATTGCTCTCTTAAATCAATATTATATTCAATTCAGCATATCTCTTCGGGGTTTTCTGATGTCTGGAGTAACATGTTGTGACATATGGTATAACAAGTCAGGATAACTTCCATGGTTAGAGAATAAACCTGATGAACATGAATGAGAACAAAAATTCAAGTTATGGAAAAGTCTTTGTGTGTTGCTAAATCTCACAAAGATTATATCAAATTTTGCCAAGTACTGTGAAAGTTTATGACACTAGCAACACAATCTTAGTTCCACCAGACCTGTCAATGCAAATAAAAACACTTGGTACAATGCATAGTCCCGATTATCAGCTATTTTTATAAAACTTATAAGCACCTATAATCAGTTAAGCTTTGTAAATGCAATCAAGTTTATACAACCATTTTTTTTTAGTAAGTTATAAATATTCAGTGGAAATGCTCTGAGAAAGTTTTAAAACTCAGAAAAACGTACCATGTATCATAAAAAAGAATTTAATAAGGAATGTGACTGGATCTTCACTAATGTATCATCAGTAATGGAAAGATGCATAAACTAAAAGCACATTTACTATGGAATGCACTCAAATCATTTTTGCTTTTTTTTTCTTTAAATAACACAACATCTAATTCCAAAATTACAGCAGGCCTTAGCATGCATTTCCTGAATTCTATGAAGGCTTTACCTAGACCCAAATAAAATAACTTAAAGCCTTCTTGCTTTTTCCTCTTAATCATTTTCCTTTTCCTCAATTGATCTTAGTCTACTGTGCTCTAATAATATGCTCCAGAGTCCTCATTTCTTACTTGTGATACTTACTTGTTTGTTTGCTTGTTTTTTGAGACGGGATCTTGCCATGTTTCTTTTGCTGGTCTCAAATTCATGAGCTCACATGATCCTCCTGAGTATCTAGGACTGAACATGCAGACTATCACACCCAGCTTAGTCTTCACACTTTGACCTTCCTGTCGTCTTTCAGCACTTATTCTCCTGTTTGCTCCTGATCAAGTGTTATGCCTAGTTATTTGGACAAAGTATGATCTTTTCTTGGAAAGAAGAGAAGACAGTAGGAAGGTGTTTGTGTCAGTGTTCTCTGCCATCACTTGAGTACACTAGGAAGACCACGCTGACATTTATGAGGGTCTTCCTGTGGCATTATGATAGACGTATATGCACGTGTTCAATCTGTTGCATCCTCATGGCTGTTGTAAACTGTTACTAACAGCTGTATTTGATGGATGAGGAAACTGGAAACTGAAGTTCAGAGAAATTAGCTGTTTATATAAATGTCAGAACAGCATCTAGGATTCAGGCCTGTCTAGTTTTTCTGCTCTTGTCCTTAGCCACTATTATTTATGCCTTTTCTATTAAAAACAAAACAACACATACACACAGACACACACCACATACACACTTTCAAATCGTGCCTGTCACACACTTCAAAGCATGCCTGTCACAATACCTTTAATTGAAGTACGGTTCATTTAAGGTGAATCTGATTCTTGTAAAAAGCTAAACTTTGTTTTGTGCCAAGGATATGGAATAAAGCAGTTCATTAACTGGACGGTACAGATTGGAGTAGGCAGGGAGCTACAGATTCAAAATAATAGAACAGCTTTTCCTGCATGATTAATAAGCTAATTCTAAAGATAAGTCACAAAATATATTGGGCAAAGAGATGTTATTGGAGTAACTGTACAGTTTTCTAAGTTGACTTTTTAAGTTACTATATGTATTTAAATGTATATATGCTGGTATTTACAATTGTTTTATGGAATAGTAGAGAAAGAGTCAAACACTTTGGATTTAGATACACATGCACAAATATACACACATACACACATGAATGTATACATGCACATTCTCTATGTATTTGTATATATATGCATATATCTATATATGTGTATTAGTAGACATGCCCTTTTAGGTGATTTTTATTAGTAATTAAAGAATTACCATGAGGATAAAATAGATGAATCATAAACAATGCTTAATAGAAATTATAGTAGCAAAGCCACACTAAACAAATTTCTTTCTATATAGTCATGGATTACATTAATTACTGGTGCCACTGTAGAAGATTTTAGATTTCACAATCAGATATGTTTTAATAAGAAGGATAAAAATTTAAGGTACATTTATTGAAAGTAAATACCTTATTAAATAGCTAAATGAATGTAGAAATTAAAGTAATTAAACTTCTCAAGAGACTTGCAGAAAAATACTCCTCTAATTAAAAAGGCAAAAATATGAGTTTAAAACCATCAACAAATCTAAAACATTGCACAGAATTTCTTTGTAGTTGAACAAGCTAATGATTTGTCTTTCAAGAAGCAATTTGACATCATTTATGAGAAATGTCATTATTTAAATTGATAGGAAATTGGATGAGAGAAATCGATTATAATAGAAAGAAAATAGACATGGTTTGTTTAAATATGGATGACCTAATGGGTTCCCAACAAATCCATATACCAAAGAGTTTCTACTAATTACAATTTAAATAATATTAACCAAATAAAATGCATGACATTTGGAAGTTATCTTTTAAAACTGCTTTAAAAATGTCAAATTTCTACTGGAAACTTATTTTAATTGTAACAAATTTACATGTTTCTCTTTGAGAAGAGGCATGGGAGGCATTTGTGTCTTCCATTGGTTCAAATGTATGGCTGTGATAATGCCTTGATTTTCTTAGCATAGTCTAGGTAAAGAGGTATTAAAGGGTAAACGTGAAAGAAAGGTATTGCTTCAAAAGAAGCAATAGCATTCATAATAATGGAGTGAATAATTTTGATGGAACATTTGTAATAACATCGAACATCATTTTTATCCTGAGGCTTACTATAAATTTGTGTCTGTCCAAAAACCCTTAATGATTTTGCAGTAATACTTAGGAATTTTTAAATTTGGTTTAATACCATGCTCAGATGATCATGCTAACAGTTCATACCACAATGAAATGCCATACTCAAATAATCTAATGTGGTTTAATACCACCTTTGAAAAATTACATCTTTGGCATAATGAAAAAATCTTATCTCTAATTTTTTTTAATATAAGTGAGAGAGATTCGAGTGTGTTTTAATCTCTTCTTTACTTTTTAGGTTTTAAAGTTCAGTCCTTTCCTTAACTTAGTCTAATAAAAACAAATTGGTCTCAACCAAAAAATTTCAGAAAATAAACATGGTGAATTCTATGCAGTGTAGAACTAGGCAATCACTTTCAGGGTATTATGTTAGGCAGTGTCTATTAAAGTAGGTCTCCTGTCCTGAAGTATTTCTCCTGTGGTCAATGGTTATATCAAAATTCCACCATATGCAAAATACTCCCTAGAAGCAATGTATTCATAAACCTCTGTGATGAATAAATATTCTTCCCTTACATTGGCAGCATTACTATCTTCATATTTGCACCCATCATTTTCTACTTCTTGTAGGACAGAAATTCTCAAACTGCTGTATGAGCCTCTTGGCAGGGACAGTGGCATAGGGGAAAAAAATCCTGTTGTCTTAGGCCCTCTTCACCCAGAGCAGCTCTGCGTTTCTCTACTTTAGACATTGTCTGCACAATGTCTTCGTTTGAATAAAGCTATTGAGACTAAAATATGTATTAACACATTAATCCAAAATCTTTTTTTAAGTAATTCACCAACTTTTATCCCATTAAGTCCTAAATTTTCAATTCTATGATTTTTTTCAATGAAATTGACACAGGTGCATTAAAATAGGTTGGAAATCATAATCTAGAGTTTATTATATAATTTGTTGTCATTCATATTATTAATGAATATAATCACTAATAACTCACTGATTACTTTGCTCAAAAAATAGATCACTAAAAGCATAAAGATTTACTTTAAAGTTACCTTAAGTGGTAATGTTGGTTGTTCAATTCACATTTTTAAAGTGTTCCACAAAGGGGATGGTAAGGCATAGTTGGTTAAGTCATTCCCTTTTTATTCTTTAACCCTATCAACTATCAACATAGGAAGGAAAATTGAATGTTACTTTGTTCTGAACTAGGAGCCCTCAATGATGGGCAGCACTTTATGCTGGTGGCCTAGGTCACAGACAGTAATGGGAATCCTTGGGCCTGCCTCTTCATCTCCCCAGCCCCCCACACTCCCAGACAAATCGTAATAAAAGTGCAGGTTCTGATAGTTCCCTGAGTTTATGAGAGAATTTCCTAATACTTTCCAGGGTATCCATACTCATTGGTTGGTAATGAATGCTCACTCTGTTCAGCCAGTTATGTAGTAAGATTTTCTATGTTATATAAGAGTGACTCTCAAAATCTTACTAACATTCACTCTTTAGCAGGAAGAGATTTCCTTAGCATCATGTCTAATAGATACTATTTACCCTTCACTCTTCACTCTTATAACTTAAGAGGTATGATATTTACTTAGGGCCATTTGTCCTTTTCTATTGTGTTTGTTTTCTCTTTTATTAACTTTGGTTCTTTTTTATTTACTTCATTTTATTTACTTTCAGTTTATTTCCTTCATTTTCTAGATATTCTTGGCATGAACTTGGGGCATAAATTATTAGATTGTTTTTTCTTTTCTAACATTAAGCACTTAAAGTGATAAATTTCTCTCTTAATCACTGTTAAGCGTATCCTACAATTTTTGACATCTTGCTTTTTCCATTATCATACACAATATCACACAAAATTTATCAGGTTAAAAATTTTTCTATTTTCTTCTGATATCTTTGAACCATGGATCATTTATGTATTTGTTTAATAAACTTCCAGGTATTTTTTATTTTTTTATTCTATAATTATGTCCCTAGCATCCCCAAGTTTAAGTGAAGTTTGGGCCCCAAACAGTATCAACTGAAGAAAGGAAATAATAATGGATCACATTGATACTGTCAAGTCTTTATAAAGTCCCGGTACAGATTTCAATTTGGTCTTTACATCTATAACTAAGATCTTTCTGATACTACATGGATGATTATAAACCTCACGTAATTGAAATCATAAAATATTTATTCTTTTGCACTTGGCTTTTTCTCTTGGCTCAATGTCATCAGGGTTCCTCTATGCTGTAGACCATGTCAGAACTTCCTTTCTTTTGTGAGGCTGAGTAATGCTCTGTTATGAACATCCTACTTTGCTTGCCCATTTACCCATCAAGGGATACCTGGGCTGTTCCCACCTTTCCCAGTGTTCAAGGGCTCAGATTTCTCACTAGCATTTGTTATTTTCTGATACTTTGAAGGTAATCATCCTCACGGGCGTAAGGTGAAGTGGCTTTTAAAAAGTGCAATCAATATCTAATCAGAATCTGTTACAACTTGGGTTACATAAGGATTGGTGGCATTTTCTTATGACTTGTCTGGAAATACTTTAATCTGCAAAAACATCTGAATGAAAAACAAGTAGACTGCTTCCAATTTGAAAATTACTAATCATAAAATTTGGAGGATATGAATAAGCTTAAAATATGTTGCTTCCTCCAATACCATCATCACCATTCTTCTCTCTCTCATCTCTTAGGCTTTTTCTACCTGATCTTTTCTGGTAGCTCATTGTTCTTGGTATAGTGTGGTTCCTTAATATGGGATTAGACTTTATTTTCTATTATGAGGTTGTTGCTGAAAAATCTTATTTTTCTGTCTTTTTTAGGATCCTATTAACTCTAATAATGCTTTGTATTTTCCTTAGATAGAAGTGAACATTTTTTGACCTCAACAATAAAACAGTAAAAATAATTCAGTTTTCAAGCTAATGAGAATGGCATAGAGTAGGACAATGCTGACCTTAAATTTGTGTAAGTGGAAAATAGGAATTTCAAAGCAAGCATGATGGAAAAACTAAAGGTAAATGGCTAAAGACTTCTAATTGTTTGGGGAACAGTTCAAAAGACTACATTTTAGTTGTTTCAAAATATTACTTTTAGCTCGATTTTATAGCTCAGTAAATGGGAAAAATAATACCTGTAATTCTCCATTAAAATCTGTAAATATGTATCAAAGATTTGTTTCCACAACAAGCCATATCTGTGACAACTTCCTTCTGATGGCGATCAAGGCATCCCCATCATAGACAGCAGAATCTGTCCACCTTGGGGGAGACAAGGCACCCCCCCTAAAAAGGAAGATGTAACATAAATATGGCATTGGACCTTCTTGCTGTCTTGTTTTCTGCTCATATGACCATCAGGTCTGATGTATTAATTATTAAGAATGAAACTGGTTCTGGGAATTGTAGCCAGGAGCATGAAAACATTTCCTTAAGTTGAACTAGTATAACAGGTTTTTAGTTAGAAATTAGCTTTTGCAAATGCTCACTGCTTAACCCCTCCCTGTTGTAATCATTGAGCACAGCAAATACCCATTGTTTAACCTTTTCCTTGTTATAATCACACATTCCATAGAATAGCTTTAAATGTCTTCTTGTGTTTGATAAGGACTCCTCTTATCTTCTAAGTAAGTTCAGGATATAAACAACCATACTTCTTTCTTCCTGAGCTCAAAACAAGGACATTATATAGGGAAATGAAGGAGCCTAGGAGTCTGGACTCAAAGTTTAAAGAAGTATATTAAGGCAATTTAGTTGTAAAACCTTATGAGTGAGGAATGCCTAGACTTGAGGAATCATGATATAGGTTTAGATAAAAACAAGTTTTACGATATAATCATATATTATTGTGACACTTAGGAATGATAAAAATATGTTTTCTTCTGTCTATAGATAAGATTAATCAGTAGTATGTACTTAGGAAAAATATTCTGTTTTCTCCTGACTATATGACCCTGAAATTCCTTGAAATTCTTTGATGTAACTTCAAAAGCTGTAATGCGAATTGCTGTGCTTGCTGGGCTATATAAACTGAACTGAAAAAGCAAAGAGTGAAGAGTTAAGCCTCCAGACCTTGTGCTGTGTGCTTTTCTCCGTCACTGACTTGTCACCCCTGTGCCGCATTACACGTGTCGCGTTGCACCCTCACCAGGCCAGTGCAGCACCCCCGATTGAAAACCCGACTTCAGCAATATCTATATTTTCCTTTTCAAAATTTGTTGTTGTTGATGATGATGAAGCTTTATTTCATTTATTTGTTTTTATAGGTGGTGATGAGAATCAAACCCAGTGCTTCACATATGCTAGACAAGCACTCTACCCCTGAGACACAACACCAGCCCTATATTTTCTTCATGTCAAATTACTTCATGCAAAGGATATAAAAATGCTTATGCTTACAAGCTAATATTACAAATAATTTAGACTGAGTTGTTATATTTCTTCCACACTGAAGGAGGTACAGGGTATTTTATTAGATCTTCTGTAATACTCAATGTATACTCTTATATCCTCAGTTATTTCTTGAATATTGAGCAATATTATTGTTTTTTCAGTGCTGGGATTGAATCCAGGATCTTGTTGTATGCTAAAGAACCAGATCTTTTAAATGCTGAAATCTCTTTACGGTAGCAAATTAGATGTATACTTATATCTTATTGTTACTGAGACACTATTTCTCATCAGATAATGAATCATATGGTACATTTTTAGGAATACATAAAAAGTGAGAGCTTGCAATAAGATTTTACAGATTCCACACTTTGCTAAAATACACTGAGACAGATATCTGCTTGAAAGCCTCATCACTGTGTTATTGTTATGCAGATATAAACAATAAAAGCACTTAAGAATTTATATAAGAAAATACGAATATTAAAAATATTTTATATGAGAAGAATAACAAAATAAATTACCTTTCCTTCAAAATTTGCAGAGTAGCTCATTTGTCAGACTCAAGGGCATCATACTGACAATTACTTTCTAGAATTCATTCTGAGAACACAATGATGAAAAAGGCCAACTCAACCCAAGAAGAGAAAGGAAAAATAAGTACTAAAGATTGTTCAGTTATAAAGCCAATAAGAACTAACTTCACCACACTCAGCATTAAAATTGGTCCTAAGTTTCAGTTTGGACATAAAGAATATTAATAAAAATAAGAATATTAATAAAAATTGTATTTTCATCTGGACTAAAATGAAAACATAAAAATGATTTATTTTTAAATCTCAATTTTCAAAAATCTCAGAGAAAAGGCTTAAGAGTTAAGAATCTAGATACTAAAAGCAAAGTATGGAAGAAATAACACATACCACCAACCCCTTAGATCAGAAGTATACTATGAGATAAGATATTAAAAATGGGTATTTTTAAATGAGAATTATGAATATCAAGTTACCATTTCCAAAGTCTATGGAAGGTTATGTGACTTAAAGGAGATTAAAGATGACTCTATTACTCTAACATGTTCACAAATTCCAGTATTAAACATACAGAAAAATTGTTCTGAGTGATGCAAATACCAATATATTTTTAAATTCAATTAAATATTACTTAAAGTGATATTACTTAAACTATCATGGTATCATATAACTTAAAATCATTTCTTAGAAGAAATCAGGTGAGCTTTTCAGAGAGCAATGGCATAGACTTTAGAATCTGAATCTGTCATTAAACCTGAAAGTTTACCTGTTTGTTTGTTGTTGTTTTTTTTTATTTTATTTTTATAATTTTTAATATGTACAACTCATAGTGCATATATTTAGTATCTTTTTACATACAACTGTTTGTACACAAAGTATATTCGTACAATTCAGGTCTTCAATCATGCATTAAGGAAAATGATATCCGTCTCATTCAACCACCTTTTTTTTTTCTTTTCTCCCCCTCCCTCCCCTCTTGCTCCCTCCCTTACCCTCCCTTCCCTTGACCATTCTAGTGTTCCTCTAATCCTCCTATGTACCCCCATCCAACAATACTTTGAAACAGCCTCCTTATATCAGAGAAAACATTTGGTACTTGGTTTTTGAGACTGACTAACTTCACTTAGCATTATGTCTTCCAACTTCATCCATTTACCTGCAAATGCCATTAATTTATTTTCTCTTATTGCTGAGTAAAATTCCATTGTGCGTATATACCACATTTTCTTAATCCACTCATTTATTGAGGGACATCTAGGTTGGTTCCACAACCTAGCTATTGTGAATTGCGCAGCTACAAACATTGAGATAGCTGTGTCACTGTAATACGCTGTTTTTAAGTCCTTTGGAAATAGACCCAGGAGTGGGATGGCTGGGTCATAGGGTGGTTCCATTCCCAGTTTTCCAAGAAATCTCCATACTGCTTTCCATAACGGTTGCACCATTTTGCAGTCCCACCAGCAATGTATGAGTGTGCCTTTTTCCCCACATCCTCTCCAACATTTATTGTTGCTTGTGTTCTTGATAGCTGCCATTCTGACTGGAGTGAAGTGAAATCTTAGAGCAGTTTTGATTTGCATTTCTCTAATTGCCAGCGATATTGAACATTTTTTCATGTGTTTGTTGATTAATCATGTATCTTCTTCTGAGAGGTGTCTTCTCAATTCCTTAGCCCATTTATTGATTGGGTTATTTGTTTTTTTAGTGTAAAGTTTTTTGAGTTCTTTATATATTCTAGAGATTAGTGCTCTATCTGATGTGCATGTATTAAATATTTGTTCCCAATTAGTTGGCTCTCTATTCACCTCACTGATTGTTTCTTTTGCTGAAAAGAAGCTTTTTAGTTTAAATCTATCCCATTCATTAATTCTTGGTAATAATTCTTGCGCTACAGGATTCTTATTAAGGAACTTGGGGCCTAATCCAACATGTTGGAAATTGGAGCGTACTTTTTCTTCTACCAGGCGTATTGTCTCTGGTCTAATTCGTCGGTCCTCGATCCACTTTGAATTGAGTTTTGTGCATGGTGAGAGATAAGGGTTTAATTTCATTTTGTTGCATATGGATTTCCAGTTTTCCCAGCACCATTTGTTGAAGAGGCTATCCTTTCTCCACTGTACATTTTTGGCACCTTTGTCTAATATAAGATAACTGAAATTGTATGTATTAGTCTCTGTGTCCTCAATTCTGTACCATTGGTCCACCAGTCTGTTTTGGTGCCAATACCAAGCTGTTTTTGTTTCTATTGCTCTATAGTATAATTTAAAGTCCGGTATGGTGATGCCCCCTGCTTCACTTTTCTTGCTCAGGATTGCTTTGGCTATTCTGGGTCTCTTATTTTTCCAGATGAATTTCATGACTGCTATTTCAATTTCTTTGAAGAATGACATTGGGATTTTGATTGGAATTGCATTAAATCTGTATAATGCTTTTGGTAGTATGGACATTTTGACAATATTAATTCTACCTATCCAAGAGCAAGGTAGGTCTTTCCAACTTCTGAATTCATCTATAATTTCTTTCTTTAGTGTTCTATAATTTTCATTATAGAGGTCTTTCACCTCTTTCGTTAGGTTGATTCCCAGGTATTTTATTTTTTTTGATGCTATTGTAAATGGGGTATTTTTCATCATTTCCCTTTCAGAATTTTTGTCGCTGATATACACAAATGCTTTGACTTATGTGTATTGATTTTGTATCCTGCAACTTTGCCAAATTCATTTACTAGTTGTAAAAGTTTTCTGGTAGAGTTTTTTGGGTCTTCTAGGTAGATTATCATGTCATCAGCAAATAGTGCTAATTTGAGCTCTTCTTTTCCTATCTTGATCCCTTTAATTTCTTTTGTCTGTCTAATTGCTCTGGCCAGAGTTTCCAGTACTATGTTAAATAGCAGTGGTGAAAGGGGGCATCCCTGTCTTGTTCCAGTTTTTAGAGGGAATGCTTTCAATTTTTCTCCATTTAAGATAATGTTAGCTCAGGGCCTTGCATAAATAGCTTTTATAATGTTAAGATATGTTCCTGATATTCCTAGTTTTTCCAGTGTTTTGAACATAAAGGGGTGTTGTATTTTGTCAAATGCTTTTTCTGCGTCAATTGAGATGATCATATGATTTTTGTCTTTAAGTCTATTGATGTGATGTGTTATTTTTATTTATTTCCGAATGTTGAACCAGCCTTGCATCCCTGGGATAAACCCCACTTGATTGTGGTGCACTATCTTTCTGATATGTTTTTGTATTCGATTTGCCAGGACTTTGTTGAGGATTTTTGCATCTATGTTCATTAAAGATATGGGCCTGAAGTTTTCTTTTTTGGATGTGTCTTTGCCTGGCTTTGGAATTAATGTGATATTGGCCTCATAGAAAGAGTCTGGAAGAGCTCCCTCTTTTTCTATTTCTTGAAATAGTTTGAAGAGCATTGGTATTAGTTCTTCTTTGAAAGTCTTATAGAACTCGGCTGTAAACCCATCAGGTCCTGGACTTTTCCTTGTTGGTAACTTTTTGATGACATCTTCTATTTCTTCGCTTGTAATCGGTCTGTTTAAGTTGTGTATAGCCTCCATTTCCAGTTTAGGAAAATCATACGACTCAAGAAATCTGTCAATGTCTTCGATATTTTTTGTTTTATTGGAATACAAGTTTTTGAAGTAATTTCTAATTATCTTCTGTATATCTGAGGTGTTTGTTGTGATATTCCCTTTTTCATCATGAATGTTAGTAATTTGTGTTTTTTCTCTTCTTCTTTTTGTTAGCATTGCTAAGGGCCTGTCAATTTTGTTTATTTTTTCAAAGAAACAACTTTTAGTTTTGTCAATTCTTTGAATGGTTTCCGTAGTCTCAATTTCATTAATTTCTGCTCTGATTTTAATTATTTCCTGTCTTCTACTGCTCTTGGTGTTGGTCTGTTCTTCTTTTTCTAATGCTTTGAGGTGTGATGTTAAGTCATTTATTTGTTGTTGTTTTTTTTTTTTCCTCTTAAGGATTGAACTCAGTGCAATGAATTTTCCTCTTACTAGTGCCTTCATAGTGTCCCAGAGATTTCTATATGATGTATCTGTGTTCTCATTTACCTCTAGGAATTTTTTAATCTCCTCTTTGATGTCTTCTTCAACCCCTTGTTCATTCAGTAGCATGTTGTTTAGTTTCCAGTTTTTGGAGTAGTTTTTCTTAATCCTTGTTTTGTCGTTGATTTCCAATTTCATCCCTTTATGGTCTGATAGAATGAAGGGTAGTATCTCTATTTTTTTATATTTGCTGAGAGTTTCCTTATGACCTAATATATGGTCTATTTTGGAGAAGGAGCCATGTGCTGCTGAGAAAAATGTGTATTCATTTACTGAGGGATGAATATTCTATATATGTCCGTTAGGTCTAAATTGTTAATTGTTTTAAGGAGGCTTAAAGTTTCTTTGTTTAGCTTTGTTTGGATGATCTATCCATTGGTGAGAGAGGTGTGTTGATGTCCCCTAGAATAACTATGTTGTGGTCTATTTTACTCTTGAACTTGAGAAGAGTTTGTTTGATGAATGTAGGTGCTCCATTATTTGGGGCATATAGATTTATGATTGTTATATCCTGTTGATGGATGGTTCCCTTAAGTAATAAGAAATATCCATCTTTGTCCCTCTTGATTAGTTTTGGTTTGAAGTCTACCTTATTTGATATGAGAATGGAAACCCCTGCTTGCTTCCGCCCGCCATGTGAGTGATAAGACTTTTCCCAGCCTTTCACTTTCAGTCTCTTGATGTCTTTTTCTATGAGGTGTATTTCTTGGAGACAGCAAATTGTTGGGTCATTTCTTTTAATCCATTCTGATAATCTGTGTCTTTTGATTGGCGAGTTTAGGCCATTAACATTCAGGGTTACTATTGAGATGTGATTTTTATTCCCATCCATTTTTATTTGTATTATGGTCTTTAGCTTGATTTGGTTTCTCTTCTGGTTGGTATTTCCCTTAGTTTAATATCTCCCTTTGTTGATTTTCGTTATCATCTTTCTCTTCTTCTTCATGAAAAATATTGCCCAGGATGTTCAGTAGTGCTGGCTTTCGAGTTGTGAAATCTTTTAACTTTTGCTTGTCGTGGAAGGTTTTTATTTCATCTTCGAATCTAAAGCTCAATTTTGCTGGATATAAGATTCTTGGTTGACATCCCTTTACTTTCAGAGCTTGAAATATGCTATTCCAGGATCTTCTTGCTTTTAAGGTCTGGATTGAAAAATCTGAACATAGTCTGATTGGTTTCCCCCTATATGTAATCTGCTTCCTTTCTCTTGTGGCTTTTAGTATACTCTCCTTGCTCAGTGTATTAGGCATTTTCAATTATAATGTGTCTTGGTGTGGATCTATTGAGATTTTGTTTGTTTGGTGTTTGGTATGCCTCTTGAACTTGGTTTTCCCATTCATTCCTCAAGTTTGGAAAATTTTCTGTAATTATTTCGTTAAATAGATTACTCATTCCTTTGGCTTGAAACTCTGCCCCTTCCTCTATGCCAATCACTCATAAGTTTGGTCTTTTTATGCTGTCCCATAATTCTTGGATGTTATGTTCTTGATTTCTAACAAGTTTTGCTGTATAGTCTAAATTCTTCTCTAGGATAAATATTTTGTCTTCATTGTCTGAGGTTCTTTCTTCTAAGTGGTCTATTCTGTTGGAAATGCTTTCAATTGAACTTTTATTTTGGTTTATTGCTTCTTTCATTTCTGGAATTTCTGTTTGGTTTCTCTTTGGAGCCTCTATTTCCCTATTGAAGTAATCTTTTACTTCCTGTATTTGTTTTTGGAGTTCTTTGTCAAAATGATCTTTTGCCTCCTGTACTTGCTCCCTCATCTCATTTTTGAGTTCATTCTTAAGTTCCATAAACATTTGGCATATGTAATTTCTAAATTCCATCTCTGGCATTTGACCAATTGTGCTTGCCATGACATCTACTGATGAGGTATCTTGATTTGTTTGTGTCATTTTCTTCCCTTGTTTTTTCATGTTGCTTGTGTATCTATTATTCCTGCACTGTGGGACCTTGACTATTTTGATTTTACCTTAAAGACTTATGTTGTTCCTATAGTACAATGCTATCAGATCGCCTTATAATTCCTTTACACTTTAAAACCTAACACTTTCTATTCAGAAAATCCAAGTTTTATCACAATGTACAGATTTGGTTAACCCAGATATTATTTCCAATTTACTCTGTACGCTTCTGATGGGGTTTTATAGCTTCAAGTATTGGCTTCAGAGGTGTTATGTTTAGGAAGAAGGAAGTGTCTTGAATTGTTCTTTCTTGGAAAGTATGAAAAGAGATTTCTATTGAAGTTGTTTAGTGTAAGTGGTTTAGTATCAGTAGATGAGGGAAGAAAGAGAATGGAGTAGACAATTAGGTGGAAAGACCAATTTATATATAAAGTACGTTGGAAAAGAAAAAAAATGATAAAAGAGTAGGAATTGGTGTAAGAGAGAGGAGAGAGAGATTCAAGAAAATAGAGAGTAAACTATATGTAACACCGCTTTGCTACCCAGTTCAATTGCGCCGGTTCTAGAAATCCCAAGTTCTGCGTATAACTTGTTTTTGCCTCTGTTTAGTATGCACTGGCAGGGTGTAAACATGAAAGATGAAGAAGGAAGAAAAGATGCAAGAGTGAGAAGGAAGAAAAGAAGGAAAGAAAAAAGGAGCGGAAGAAAACAAACACACTGACAATCAATGCAGAAGGAAAAAAAAAGCAAAACAAAACAAAGCCAAAAAAAGAAAAAGAAAAAGAAACAAACAAACAAACAAAAAACCTCCCCGAAATCCAACAAAACAAGCAAACCAACAACAACAACAAAAAAAGTCGAACCCCAAGTCTCAAACAAAAAGGGCCCTGGGAAGCCCCCCTTCTTTTTTCCTTTCCAGTTCAAGCCAACTGTTATCAGATCACATCTAGACAGTCTGAGATCCTGTTAGTGGAATCAAGGCTGCACCTTAGGCCAGTGGCTGAATGGCTCAGTGGAGGTGTAGCCCAGGGAGTTTGTGTTTCAGCAGATGAATGGCACCAGGAAGGGGACCCTCCAGAAGGCACCCCCTCCCCACCCCCACCCACAGTTGCAGCTTCTTGTGGCCGCTGTGCTGGCCTCAGATACGCCCTCCCCTGCTGGCCACCCAAGCCTCACCCAGGTGTACGTTGTCTTCAGAGAGCTGGAGGGTCCCTGGATGGCTGCAGCCGTCACTCTCCGTCTCCTCCCCTTTGTCTGGGTCAGCCACTGCACCTTTCAAAGATGGCGGTGCTCTCCTCCCAGTCAACAGCAGCTCCGCAGACTCCCGTGTCCTCGCCGATCGATTTCAAGGCCGTTGGGTGGATGTCTCCCTGCCGAGGTGGTATCAGGA
This sequence comes from Tamias sibiricus, assembly GCA_025594165.1. Taxonomy (NCBI): domain Eukaryota; kingdom Metazoa; phylum Chordata; class Mammalia; order Rodentia; family Sciuridae; genus Tamias; species Tamias sibiricus. The sequence continues at coordinate 85,790,647 of CM046660.1, forward strand.
AGCCGCAACTCTAACTGCGGCGCAGACAGTGCTGCTTCGGACTGTGGACCGCTCCGATTCTGCCCCTGCTTGCTGTTCGCTGGTCTCTGCGCCGCTCTCTCTGGGGCCCTACTACTGAGGGTCGCGTCTGGCTGAGTGTGGATTCGAACTGGTGTTGTCGACCCGCAGTCTCCAGTGGTCCCCCAGCACCAATTCAGCTGGCTGTTATCGCTGGCTTCATACTGGCGTGCCCTGAGTGTGGGGTTGTAGTCGCAGCGTGGTCTCCCCACACTGACTTTGTTTCGCACGGCCTGTGCACCACCCAGGTGGTTTTGCAGAAGCCTCACAGCTCTAGCCGCTGCGGACAGCTTGTCTCCTTCTCTCCCTGGTAGTGGTAATCAAACTATCCAGGAGATTGGTATTTTCGGCCTATATATATATGATGAAAGGCAATTTATCTGCTTTGTTGGATTCTTTCCACGGAGCTGCCCTGAAGTGCAGCTTCCTCTAATCCACCATCTTGGATCCTATCTGTTTATTTCTGCAAACAAATTCAACTAATTGTCATAGAGGGAAGTATACTTTGCCCAGCCCATCAAGGGTTCTATGTGAAACGACTTAGGGCTTACATCTCAGGCAATAGCATATAAGCAGCAGCAGATATACACATGCCAAGTCTCTTGGCTATTCATGCCAATAATAAATGTTTATATCAGGTAAGAGTGTTCACACTCAACTCTTTGGTCCACTTTGAAGCAATAGCCCGTTTTGACAATGTTTCTTTCAAGAAGTTGCAGTGTCTTTTTTTTTTTTTTTTAGATATCAATATTTATTAGACTAGCAGAAATAAATATATTGACAACTCTAAGTATTGGCAAGAATGTGGGGCAATCTGAGAACTCATATCTTGAATCAGTCATATCTGAAATTATTTTCCCCTTCCCCTTTCCTTTTTAAATTTGTTTTTATTTTAACGTTTTTATTAGTGCATTATAGTCATACATATTAGTGGGGTTCATTGTGATATATTCATATATGCACACGACATGCTTCAGAAGCAGCAGTGTCTTAAGTAACACATTTTATCTACAAACAAGTTGGTCTAGTTGTTGAAGCAATTTTCTGCATATTTGATAAACAATGCTGTGAAATATTCTCATGCTGATAATTAGAATAAATTTATTCTGCCTCTGACTTTCCTAGAAAAAATATAAGTGGCTTCCCTAATACCTCTCAAAACCATAGAAACTAAAAACAACAATTATTGACAGAACTCCTGCTGATTCCCATAACAGAGGATAAAAGAAGTAGAGAGATCAGACAGGAAAGGGGTAACACACAGCCATTCAGCACAGGGCTCTCAAGACCTATTTCATATACACAGGAGGTAAATATAACAAAGCATTTTCACATTTGTGTACATATCCATATAAAACCACCACAGTCACTGGATCATTGAATTTCCATTTTACAGACTGCTATAACTCTAGTACAGTTTGTCGCATTCACAAATAATTACTGGTGTTTATCTTAGCTGAATCCTTTAAGAAAAAAAAAAAAAAAAAACTAGAAATGATATGAAAGCAACTAGCCAACTTGCCACCAAGAAAAGATGTCTAATTTATCCAAAAGAATCTCTTTGCACTTTTCCTTTTTACTCTACTGCATTTCATTCAGAGACATGCTGACGAAGGCTTAACCTTTTACATACTGAGGGACAAACATTTGCTGCTTTGATTTACTTCCCAAGTAGAGAAAAAATAGGGCAGAAACTGACACATTTCTGGACTTGGGAGGAGATGCAGGAGCTCCTCATCCCCAGTTGACCTGGTGAGGCTGCTCTGTGCTGACTTAAACCTATGGCTTTGTCAGCATTTTACTTTTTGTGGAGAGGCAGTGAAGCCTAGTGGTTAAGAGTATATTCTCTGAATTTAGTCTGACTGGGCTCAAAACCTAACTTTCTGATTATCTACTTTCTGAAGTAGATAGGTATTGTAGATAGTAAGGAAATGCTTAAATATTATAGAGTAGTTTGCCATAATGATTGAATTCTTGGAATATATTTTGCAGATGTCTCTAGGGGGCCTCATCATTATTTCCTACTTCAAAAACTCTTCTCTCAGGGATAAAGGCATGGATTTGAAGAGAAATAGAGTAGGAAGAAGTTGATATGGACCCTAGGGTAATTTTGAAGCTAATTAAACCTCACTAGTAGTCTCAGCCTCTGAGTCAGACCTGACTCAAGGTATTTTCTGATGCCCACAACATGAGGATCACATGTGTCTAGAAAAGACTCAGCAGATGCTGCTGTCCCAATGGTCATTTTAGGGTTAAATGCTGCTGTTCTCGGGCTTTTATGAGCCATGATTCCAGGTCCTGTAACAGCTTGAAGTCTGATTACAAGTTAGTGCGAGGGGAATTTTAGCAATCTTCATTGCTCCATTAAGTTTCATAAATACCCAACATGCATGAGTAAAATAGAGGACATGGATTATATTTAATATAACCATGTTCTAAAGTTAGTTATATTAAATATAACCATTTCTTAGAATAAAAGTTCTGCAGGTCTCTGTGAATGCATGGTACAGCTTAGGAAACATTTTCACTGTCCAATTGCTTGACTATTTGCAGTCATTTTCCACGAATAGGGAGAGCACCATGCTTGATTCAGGGGAGCCAAGGTAAGGCAATTTCAGGGTTTCTGAGATTGGCTTCTATGTGTGGACCAGAGAAATTTAATAACCCAAAATTTAAATAAATTCTAAGAATCTGGTTTTCAGATAGTTAGGTCTTCTAGCTGATCAGAAACAAAGACTGAGATACTCTTATTGTTCAATGTTGGGTTTTTTTTTTTTTTTTTTTTTTTCCAGTTGGATTTTGTGCTCCAACTGAAGTGCTTGGGAGGTGTTTTTGTTTTTGTTTTTGTTTTTTAAGTTAAAACTTTTTATTTAGTGGAAAATTAGTTTAACTGGTTATCATTTTAACAAATATTCAATATTTCACTTAAAAACTAACTGCTAGATTGCAAAGACAAGTATTATCTTTTTGTGATCATGAGAAAATCTACATTTAAATAAATTGAGTTTATTATAAATATATATAGCAAAGCCATAAGTTCATATATTTTGCACTTAAGGAAGCACAAACTTTAATGACGACATTTTAAATTATGTTACATACATAAGCAATCATTTTGTTAGAAATTTCATTTACAGATATCAATTTGTTCAAAGAACTTAGTTCCTCTTGGTAAGTTGGAGCAATAGTCAGGCAAACTTTTCTATAAAGGACCAGAAAGTAAATATTTTATGCTTTATTTTCCTGTAGTCTCTGGCAAACTATTCAACTCAGCTATGATAGTACAAAAGTAGTCTTTAATGGTTAAGATTTCAATCAGTGCCATCTAACATGTTATGTATACAGAGTTCTTTATGGTGTTCAAAGAGCCTACTATAGTCTCTCGTGGTGGCTTTATCTTCCTATGTTTAATTTATGAGGTTTACATAGGACCAGCATTATTTTACCAAATAACAAAAAGAGGAGAGATGGAGGGTGGGGGGAACTCTTCCTTGAAGGCTTAATCTAGTTCACAAGAATGTAGGCTCCATTAGGACAGGTAATTTTGTCTATTTTGTCCACTCATGTATAACTAGAACCTGAAACAGTGCCTGGGATACTGTAGATGTCAATCATCTTTGTGGAATTAATGAATCTAAGTAGTGACAGAGCAGGGTCTAGAATTCTCTCCACCTCAGCCATTGCTCCTTTTAATAATGACAAGAATTGATCTATGTTCTCAGGCTCCCCCAATCTTTGTATTGGTTTTGTAAGCACCTGTTCCTAGGTTTGGGGGGGGGGGGGGTCAGCCCATCTTATAGTGATACAATGAAAGGAAAGGAGGTGCATCTAAGAGAGCTCCTCCCTGAAAGACCAAACCCTTGCCCTGATGCCCTGATTTTCCAAGAATGTCAATGAAAAAGTTCCACTGCTCCATGCTGCCTAGAGCAGGGGTGTTATTTTGTTGAAAACAGGGAATCAATTCTCTAAACAAGGGCCCTGTGGAGGAAGCCCTGTCCCTGCAGCTGCCCCATCTTCTATTTTGGTGGTGGCTGGGCAGGGATCTTTGAGGTTTCCAACCTCTCTGTCCCACCTTCTGGGTCTGGGCAGGGCTACAAGTCTGGGAGCCCAAGGCTGAGGCATTAAACTCAGACTAGGGCTGGAGTTCAGCTCCTGCTGGCTCTGGGCAGCAGCAACAACTAGGGCTTCCTCTCTTCCCTTTCTTTCTCCTTTCTCCTCCTCTCCCTCTTCTTCTCCCCCTCCCAGTTTCCCCTCTTGTCTTTCTTCCCTTTTCTGTTTTCCACCTTTCCCTGGGTGCATTCATTTTCTAGGCCCATTAGTGGTTGCAGCAGGGACTCAGGCTGCATTCCAGTTGTGCACCCAGGTAGGGGATTTGTGCCCAGCTCTGATATCACAGAGGGTATTCTACACTTCTCTCCTCCCTGTCATTGCTCATCTGTCTGGGGAAACTCAGCAGAGAAAAACTGGGGGAGGGGACTCTGTGCCTTGGCAATAGTTAGAGGCTGGCTGAGATGTCCAGCCCCCACCAGGCTGCAGGGTGGGTCCCAGTCAATCAGGGTGTCCAGGCTGTGGAGCAAGACTGTCACCTTGTTAGGCACCACCTTGAAGCATCAGGCTACTAATGCTGCCTGAAACAAGAATGTGAAATTGTGGAAAGATTTTGGAAGTTAGAATTTGAGGTAAAGCAAACCAAGAAGGTGAACTGAACACAAACTGTTGATTTGGGAATGAGGAAGCCTGTCACTTCCAGATATTTTTCTGCATTAAGTACACTAGAAACATCTTGAAAAAGAAGATTGATGAATACTGAGTTCAGACAAGAAAAATCAAAGCTAATGGAGATGGAGAATGTGACATGAAGAAATAAAACCTGATGAATTTCAGTCTTCTCTGAGTTTTTAGTCTTTTCTCCTTTCTTTCTCTCTCCCCTTTTAAAGAGGTAAATAGACATTCTTTTTTTTTTTTTTTTTTTTTTTTTTTTTTGGTTACTATCAATGGCAGTTTCATGGCCATTGTGCTGGCTAACTTCTTTGTCCTTGTCTTTTGTTTGAATATACAAATTTCAAGAACATTTAAGAGGGCTGGAGTATGGGGGATATAAAGGCATGAGTTTGGGTCAAGGGAAGAAATAAAATAACTCAAGTTGAAAGACCAACCTAAAATGAACATTGAGACTATTCTGCCTGGTCCCAAAAGGCTTCAGAATCATTTCAGCAAATAAAAAGCTATTAGCAGCAACAACTCTATTTTAAGATCATTTGCCACCTGCTTTGAGACCTTATCATGATGCTACCAAGACATATCCCAAAAGGAAAACTACCTGTGTCTGCACACACACATATATATAGGCCATTGCAAACAACAGTGAGATATACCTATGTGTGCCCACATATACATAAGTAAGGTTGCAAACAGCAGTGACATTTTTTAAAGAAAAAAATTTGAAGGCTTGGGTATTAAAGTAATCTGAGCATTGGAGAGGAAACCAAATATATTGTTTTGAGTTATACATATGAGTGTGGATGAAGAAATCAATGGATGTTGATAAACGTATGTGAAATTAATTTCAAAAGTACATTTGATTTTTAAAAGCACCATGAAATTGCACCAGTGCCCTCTACTAGTATTCAGGGTATTCTAACTTTCATCTGTTTATCATACTTAATAGTATGTAAGATTATCGAAAAATCACTGGGAGCCTTTTAAACTGCTTAAAAATAATCTTAAAATATGAATTATATTCTTTCACAGGTATCATGGGTACCAGAGCTGTTAGGGGTAAAAATCACTTGTTATTCCATATGCACTGTCATATGCAGTTTGTAACTTGTATAGCAAATAATTGGTGAAGTTTTATGAGAGAAGTGTAGTTTTGCTCTGCATCTACAAAGAAGCCTGAGCCCCATTTAAATGACCGATTAGTTCAGGGCACTGCACTGGATATTGTAGCTATTTATGAAAAAACAATGAAGACACTGACATGACAGAGAGCCCAACAATGGAATGGGAAAGAGACTAATCAATTCTAATCAATAAATTATACTAATGAATAAGACTAATTAATAAATTAGATATACATAAATGTATCTTCATGCCTTTTCCATGTATGTGGAGATGATGCTGCTGAAGATAATAATATTAATTCACTGAACATTTTCTATATGCCAGACATTTTTCTTGGTGTTCTACTTGTATTCCATTTACTTATATTTCCCAAGAGCCTTATGATGTAGTTACCAGTATTACTGCCCCATTTTACAGATGGGGCACAGAGAGATTAATTTATACTCACACAACTAGTAGGTAGTACCATGGTCACTGATTCACAAAGATCACGGTTTCCTGCCTTCATTTGGAAGGCTTCTTTGGATCAAGCCATTACCATCGCTATACTACTTACATGAAATCATTCTACTACTCCTCATGGTGCATGGTGCTGAGACGCCATAAAGGTATCTGACGGGAAGAACCAGTAAGTGAACAGTATCAAGAGCAGCACCAGGGGTTTTAAATTTGATAGCACTTTTGCTTCACTGTCAACATTATATTTAAATGAAAAGATGACTGCAATGGTATAAAAGTGAAAGAAATCCAGTGAGGATGATACATTTCATTTGGTTGTTAAAAGATTAGAGCTGCAAAATAAAGAGAAAATAGGTAAAACCAAAATTAACATGTATAAGAATATCTGTATTGAAACTCAGATAATAAAGAAGTAGGAAGAAGAAAACCAAAGCTCTCTATAAGGCTATAAACTGCATAATGTGGGAAATCATGTTCTAGAAAAGGGAAAGATTTTTTTATTCAAAAAATAAAACTCATAGTGTGATGAGTTTGTAATAGGAAATAATGATATGTGTATGTAAGAATGTCCTGTAGCGGTATTGTCCAAAGTATATTGGTGCTCGAGATTGTGTTAATATATGATATCAATGCTCCTCCATCAAAAACTGATCAAACATATTTGTGTCTGAACAACTGTACAAAGTTGAATCAATGCACTTGTTGACATGACTAAGAATATACCCCATAGGTAGCCATGGATGGTTTCAGTTAGAGGATATAGGAAGCACTTATAGAATTCAAATACGTATTAGGTGGTTTAAGGGAAGTCTCAAGGAAATAGGACTTTGCTTGGACTGAATGATTTCAGGAAACTTTGGTAATTCTAGGATGGAGGATCATAATAATTCTTATCTGGATGAAAAGAGGGATGGAGAAAGACTAAAGGTGGATTAGTTAGAAAAAAATCAGTAATCCTTTATTATGAGAGGAATAAGCATGTTGGGCATTTTTTTTTTTTTGTTTGTTTGTTTTTAATTCACAGTGTTCGTATTTTTGTTACATTCATATTTAAATTCAGAGTGGCCTTATTTTGTCTTAACCCATCATGGTTTCAGAATGACTTTGTCTGATATAGGTCTTCTGGACGATCCTTTGTGAGGCCCATCCTCCTGTGAGGGGAAGCCAACTCTCTGCAACACTGAGGCTTAGTTACCTGTCCAACCGTGTCGTCACGGCTGCTTTTCTATTTCTAATAGGGGTGTTCATCCATATGTGCTGCTATAACAAAATACCTGAAACTGGGTAATGCATAAATAATAAAAAATTATTTCTCACATTTCTTGAAGCTAAGAAGTCCAAGATCAAGGCACCAGTAGGTTCAGTATCTAGTGAAATTCACCTCTCCTTGTAAGGAGGAACCTTATTATGCTACCTCCTCTAGAGAGAATGCAGTGTCTTCACATGGTAGAAGGCAAAAAGGGTCTGAGCTAGTTCTTTGCAGCCCTTCTATTAAATATTCAGGATGAACTCACTTTCAAAGCTCTCACCTCTTACACCATCACAGAGGGAACTGGGCTTCAAAATGAATTTTGGAGGAGAAACATTCAAACCATAGTCGTGGGCATTCTGCACTGTTAGAGTTATGCCATCATTTAAATGTAACTAGTACAGCAAATGAAAATTCACATTATAAACATAAAATAAGTGAATTTTAAAATTGCAAGTCACTATTAAAACAGACATTAGATTGAAATGGTGAAAGCCTGAGTGTGGTATGTGAAAAAGGGCACTCTGGGAAACTTAGCCCTGCAGGAGGCTGTGCTGGGTGGTATGTGGTCAGCTCAACTCCACCATCACTCCCATCTGGGTCTTAGAACTGTGTTTCTCAAACTCCCTTTACTGTGTGGCTCTGGGTTGCTGTTCGTCAGGGAGAGATACTCTTGCAAGAAATTCAGAAGCAACTGTTCTCAGGGGCTTGTGGTGCCCAGACACAGGAGCTTCAGAGGCACCCCATGAGGTAATGTGCACAGCTGTGGAGGCAGAGTTCTTTGGGCTTTTCCCAAACCAGTGACTCCTCCACATGGTTTACTGCTACAGCCTGGGTTCTTAACCATTTTCTACCATCCAGCCTCAGTGCTTCAAACCTTCACTCAATTCCTTTCTCAGTTAAGTACTAATTTCTATATTAAGCCTCTTTTCTCCATGACAATTACAGTGGCTCTGCATCCTGGAGAAACCCAGAATAATACAGATGTAGAACCTATAGGATTGAATAAAAGTGAAAAAATGAGGGTCAAAGAGAGCACTAGGATCCCTCAAATATGAGCAGAATGCCTCAAAATACTATTTCTCTTGAAATATGAATTTTCCACTATTATTCATATGTACATACATGTATTCATGTAATATATAAAATATATAAATTTTACCCCTGACATTACATTCACCAATAATCTATGAATATCTAAAATAAGCAGAAACACATTGCTTACAACCATCATTCTTAATCAGTGAGGAACCATCTGAATCATCACAAAATCAAATATTTTCTTTGTAATTTTACTAAGTATATCTTTTACATTTGATTTCTTCAGCATCAGTGATCCAGATCTAGCTATTTTGATTACTTTTTAAAAATGAGAATATTTGATTAGTTAAGACTATCTTGTTTTCCAAACATGATAAATAATAGAAAATAAATACTAAATAGTGTTTCCAGATTTATGGGCCTAAGTCTTTAAGATCAGATATAGATGGTTTTCTCACATAGAGAATAATTTTCATTTGGTGAGTTACATATATAAAATGGTGAATTTTTTTTTTTTCATTTTAAAGGCAAATTAATTTTCCATTAGTTCTCATTTCAGATTTCAGATAGGCTTTCTGGGAAAGAAGCTAGTGACAGAATAGGAGAAAATCAGCCTTATTTCTGAAGAGTCACACTGTTAATCAAGGTGCCACTAGAATTGACAGTTTCTGTGAAAGAAATACTTCTGTCATCACCCATTTCAAGCTGACAAGATTTTAACAACCAGCTCACAAAATGATTTAACACTTCAGCAGATGCCAGAATATCACTGTTCCATCACCCTGCAGAATAATCAGAGGGAAGAGAAACACAGCTGCATTAGTGAAATGTTTGCCACAAGAAAAAAAATGCATCAAAACATCACTTGTGATGATATAAGCATTTTATGACTTCAGAATGTAAAAATTTAGAAGGAAAAAAAAAAAACCTCTCAAGGGTAAGGAATTCCTTTGCTATCTGACTCTAAAGACTGTGCACAGCAAAAGACCCTTGCTCTCTCCACATTTAGTCAGCTCCTGGGGCCAGTGAAATATAAGGCACAACAGAAGGCACATATATTGTAACATGGCTTCAAAGCTAAAATCAAAGTTTTAATTTAGGGGAAAAATTTAAATCCACATAAACAACTAGTGCAAGATTTGGAAGCATAGTGTCTGCTCAAACACTGTGCCTACTAACTGTATTCAGCTTCCCTTAGTAAAGTCTAAGGTCAAACAAAATTGGGTCTTCTTTTTTTTTTTTTTCCAGTATTCCCTTTAGTTTGCTTTTATTTGGGTCTGTAAAGTCATTTGCATCTTTAGAATTAGGAAGGGATCATTGAATTGAAACCCATTCTTCAAATTAAAATAATTTTTCTATTAGCGACAGAGTGATTCATGCTCACAAGTCATTTTGTTTATGAGTGACTATACTTTGTTTGTTTTCAGTTATTATTGGACCCAGAGTGTTCCCATTATTTTCTCCACAGACATGGAAACTGAAACAAAGAAGGACTTTCCCACTCTGGCTCATAGCCACCCCTGTGTATTAGTGCACAACTTTTACTTCTTTGTATTAAAGTCATAAAGAGAGATGCTTCTAAATAGGACTAGAATATGGCCTTTGTCCTAAGAAGATCAGAATTTTACTTCCTCCTGTAGGGAAAGTAAGTTTTTATTTTCATTTGTTTCGTTTAATTTAAACAATTTATTTTCCAAGAATTTCATGAGTTCCCTCTGATGCACATAAGTCAAATGAAATTGACAGAAAAGAGATTTAGAAGATATAGCCTTTCATGTGCTGAGCAGTATGCATTCCAGGCTTTTGGTTTTCTATATTTATTCAGAAAACATTACTGTTGTCATTTCTGGAATCTGTTTTGTCTTATTTTATTTTATTTTTTTGAATGAAACAAAAGTGTTTATTAACTTTAATAACAAAAAAATAAGTTTTTCAGTGGATAATACTAATTTCCTAAATATTACATGATGTTTTTTACGTTGTAATATTCTGCATAATAGCTACTTTATAACTAACATTAATTCTCTAAATATGACTCAACATGCAATAGCTTTTCATTTCAATATTCTTGGTAGTGGTTGGTTTATGTCAGAATAAAGATTATTATTTGGTGTAATCTCTGCATTATCTTAACTTGCTACTGTCGCTGTCATTGACACCTACAACCAATAAACTCTACCATAGCCCCTAATGCTCTGCAAGATCTGGGGTGGAAGGCAGTCCACAAAGGGTTAGAAAATCCAGCACAAGCAAAAATACAGAAACATGATTTTTAAAATAGTATTGTAAAGAGCTGTATTCAAAGCAAAGCCTCACATTACAAAAGATTTACATATATATAGGCATCTATGGGAAAAAAAGATACATGGACAGTGTAGCGCACACATCACAAGTAGGTGTTCAGTATCGCTTCTTGAATTGTACCATAACATTAGTTTCTTTTTTTTTTTAGCCAAATTTAACACATTTTTACTCTTTCAAAATTTTATTCCCCAGTCCAATCCTCTTATTGTTCCTCATTTTATTTTTTCCCAAACATTTTTTATTTAATTTAATTTGTTATACATGCTTTTAGAGTGCAATTTCTTTCATATTACATATAAAGAGCACAGTTTTCCAAGTCATTGGTTTTACATGAAGTATTTTCATACCATTTGAGTTTTTATACATGCACTTTGTATGCTGATGAAGCCAGATTTAAAGCTAGGTAGTGAGTGTAGTCAGGCAAATCGGGTCTAACATCGAGTTTCATAAAGAACATGGAGTCCATAAGGAAAATGGAGTCAACCTGAATCCTGGAAAAACACAGAGCAACTCCAAGAGAGATAAGATGGTTAATGTTCCAAGTTTAGGACTCATCTTATGGAATGATAATGAAACAACTTCAGTAAACGGAGATGCTAGATGCTAATCAACTAGCCCTAAACCCTTCCCGTAAATCTCACACCCACCATGGGCCCTCCGGTGTCACATCTTTTGACATTCCTGTCCCCTGTCCCAGGAAGGACAGAGATAGGGAACATGAAAGGGACAAAAGAAAGATTTCAGATATAAAAGGGAGAAAGCCTCTCCTCCCTTTGGATTCCTCGTTTCCGGGTCCCCTTCTCCCTCTGGGGGAAGTCTTTTGCTATCCTTTAAATAAAGCTGTCCACTTTCCACTCTACGCTTGCCTCGGAGTGCTTCTTCGCCGTTATTCTTCAGCATTCGGGGAGCAAGAACTCATCACGGTAAAAAGCGGTTTCACTGATATCCAACTCCTTCTGCCATTGTTCCTCATTTTAGACTTCATTTTTTTTTTTTCTAACTCTTCCTCGTATTTTCTGTCTCAATTGTCTTACCTACGCACTTAATTAGGTCTATAGAATCTTTTGATTTCTTTGCCTCCTCCCTTCACTCTGAACTATTAAAAAACGTATATGTTCCCTTTTCAGTTAAAATATGAAGCTTTATCCTAATGGCCAAATGTTTATTTCTACAGCGTGGTGGTGTGAATCTGATGCAGCACTCACAGAGATTAATAAACACAAATCTATCTACTCGTCAACTCCATTGCTTTCACTCCTTTGAAATTGCATTTTAAATTCTCTCACTAGATTACAAACTGTGGCCATCAGGATAGACCCTAATCCTTCCCAACTGGTGTCCTTAGAAGAAAATGAGACACCATACGCACACACAAAGAAAAAAAGTCTATGTGAAGACTCAGGTGGCCATCTGCCAGCCAGAGAAGACTCAAGAGAAAAACAGACTGCAGACACCCTGATCTGGGACTTCCAGTCTCCAGAACAGTGAGAATAAATTTCTGTTGTTTGATCAACAAAGTCTATGGTACTTTGTTATGTCAAACCTAGAAAACTAATGCTCAGAGAAACTTTAAGTGACAGGGGATTAAACAAGCTTGATCTCTTTTACTTAAAAGAAGTCCACAGGAAAATAGTTTGGATAGCTATGGAAGCTACAAAAATTGTCAGAGACCCAATCTCCTAACTTACTTCTTCATCTTCCTGGAGTCATTGTTCTTGCCCTCATAACTGAGATGGATGCCAGAGTACCAGGTAGAGAATCCGTATCTCTGGTAGTAGGATAGAGAGAGACAGAAATATGAACATCCCTTCGTTGTAAGGAAAATTCTCACTTATGCAAAGCATTGCCGCTTGTGTCTCATTTACCAGAATGTAATTCAATGACATTCTTAAGTGCAACAAGGATGAGGAGAAATGTCACATTTTAGCTAAGTAGCAATGTATTCAGTTAAAAATTAGGGTTACTTTTTCAAAGAATGGAAGAAAGACTATGCTAGGTTGATACCTAGCACTGTCTGCCATGTATTATAAAATATGTCTAAATCCCAATATCATTTATTTCTTAAAGATCTTTTGTCCTACTTCTTTTTTCTGGTTCTTACTTTCCCACAGTCCAGGCAAGTGAATGATCTTTTCAACAAGTTCTTCAAAGGCACATTGTGCACCATGGCAGGTTTTTGCATTTGACTCTATAAATAACATGGAATGGTTTCTGGGAAATTTCAATCCTTCATTTCTATCAACTTCATGATTTTCCACACCAATTTTATTTCCAACTATCATGTTTATTATGTCATTTTCTTATACAATATGTACAATTCCAATTTATTTAACTAATTATCCAGTTTAACAAAGATATCTCTTTTTTGTGACTTCATAAACTAATAAAACACCCCACACCTCCCTTGACCTGTAGTATCCTATTGATGCTACAAGTTCTGGATCACAAGTATCATCTCTAAACCTCAAGAGCAGAATGTATTTGCCCACCCCAATCTCACTGATGATGAAGATCTTCAGAGTAGTCAAAGTGTTTTTGTTCATTCTGAACTTGCCCCACCCTGAGCCCAGCTGGCCACCCCCAGTTCAATTCTCAACCCTTCTTTGTGGAAGAATGTCCCATGCATGCCTACCACTGGAAAGCTACCCCATTTTTTTAAAAAAATTTTAATTAAAATCCCATTTGAAGAGACAGCATCATCAACATTTTTATCTATATTGATGCTTGCTATTTTTGAGAATTGTGTTAAGTTGGTCAAATATATAGTTATTTTTGTCTGCATTTCACTAATTAATGACATTTAAAAAATATTGAATGATTCATTAGCAACTTCCTTTTGTGGGTCTTCAAAAATCCTAAGAAAATTAATAAATAAAAAGGACCACGTGATTTTTTTTTTCTCACCCGGTAGGTACTTCCTTGTCTCATTTTCTGTTACTATCTTAATTATTTTCACTATGACCACAGTGACTTTTTTATGTGCCCATAAATATGTATGTATATTTTATATCTTTCTCATGCCAAAATTTGATAATAAATCCTATAAAGCCTCTAAAAAAATCTTTTGTCCTAATGCAAATGAATCTCTTTTTTTTTTTTTTTTTTAAATCAGTGCTTCACTTATAGCTAACTATGCATAAACTACAATGGTGGGCAAAGACTTGTGGAAGGAGAAGACTTAGTCACATATGAAAGGATTTTCTACATGTATCACTGTAGCAAGATTCAATGGCCTGCAATAAAGATTCAACTAAGCAGAACATATTGTGTTCTTTTGATTAAATGCTATGTAAAAATCATGTTGAAAAATAGCTAGCAGCATTATAACTACTATGGCAACTTGTTAAGAGGGAAAATATATTTGATAAATATATAGTATTATACCCTTCATTCATGCAATTACATATATCCATATTCATTCAAGGGAGAAAGAAGTCTATATATAATGAAATCTTAGTAGAAGTTAGCTTCTGGTGGAGTCTTTGATGGTCGTAGCTAACACAGCTTCTCAGTAGAGCTGTTGAAGAGATAATTATTTGTTCATGTTAAATAAATTTATACATACATACAAAAATGTATATGCATGTATCTACTTACACATGCATGTGTTTGTATGTGTATATCTTCTAACCAAAGGAATCCTTATTGATATAGGTGTTTTTCCTCAATTTTATATCCAACTCTTCTAACCACAAAGTTCCTATGATTTCTGTTGATCACACTACTTCCCAGAGAGTATCATGCAACATGCATGCACCCTGAAAATAACCATATAACCATAAATTATCTCTCTGCTCATAGCAATTTTTTTTTAAATTTGCATATTAGTATACATCTGGGGCACAGAAATTGCTTATAAGACATTAAGAAAGTGTCCAAAGTTGTCTTAATTATTGTTACATTTGGGGTGTAAAAGCATTCTGTTTGTGATGTTGGCTTGCCTGGTCCTGTACCATATTTATTTGACAGTTGACTATAGGAAATGTATTTTTATCTCCTTCATGCTAAAAAATTGTACCATTTCATAAAATGAATTAATTAATCACTTTCATAAATTACACATGGTGTTTACTTAAGATTTATAACAACATTTGAATTGGGTGTATGATTCACATAGTAAACCTAATGACAGCAGGGCCAGGCTTCACAAGAAAGGAAGTAAACCAAAGCTTCTGGCAATGTAAGGAGGTTGAGAGTAGGTGCAATTTTGTTCTATTTTGAAAAGTATCTGCCCCAAAGTTTTAATGCTCCAAAGTGCTATGTAAAGAAATAGATGAAAAAATTGTATGTTATAGTAGTTTAATATTTTATGAAAGAAAGATAGGAGAAATCAAATTCATGAAAAAAAATGTAAACTTTCCTATTGCTAAAAAAAAAAATAATGTTCATGTACTATTTTTATGTAATCATTATATTTTTCAAATTGCCAGAGAATTTGTCATCTTGGATTTTTAGGAAAGCCTCTATATTACTGAGAAGACTTGTATCCTTTAAATTATCTAAACTTATAATGAAAAAAAGACATTAAAGTCTAATAAATTTATATATTAATATCAGATAATAATTAATTAAATGTGCTTAAGTATTTTTCAAAATTGCTTTAGAGTTTACCAATTACCTGTTGTTGTGTAACAAACCACTATAAGTGACGTAAGGTGATAATTTCAAAACATTCATGGATTCTGTAGGTCAGGAATAAGAACAACACACAAAAAAATCTTGTCTTGGTGCCTCAGCTGGGAACACTCAAAGGTTGAGCTAAAATGATGAGTGATAACTGGATGAAGATGATGGTATCAGGCTGTTAATCATAACACATAAGCACACAATAATTCACATCCCTCTTACTCAAATACACTTATTTCTCTCTTAATGTTCCCAAGACTCATCTAATTATAATATTGGCTTGAAGCCCAGCATTATATTATCTGAACTTCTGTTAGAAATTACTCCTTGATTGTGATTGCACAGATACAGCACCTTCAGAGCTATTCCCAGACAAGAAACCTGTTCCTTCCTCCATCACACACCCAAACTACAAGGGTACGACTTACATGGAAAAAGCCAATATAAGCACTGTCATCAAAAATGAGAAAGACAGGGGCAGATAGTAGCTACTGATCCATGGAAATTTGGAAATCCATGCAGAAATATGTTGCCAATTTATTGGTTAGAGTTTAGCCTATCCTCTTAGAGTTATTCTCCCTGATTCTTTACTGGGTTGTTAGGGATCTTGGTACATTCCAACTCAATCTTTCATTGAATAAAAGGATTATAGTAGATGTTATGGGTTGGATCTAAATATATCCCCCCAAAGAACTCATATATTAGGCAATATAGCAATGTTTAGAGGTGAAAAGATTGTAGTATGAGAGATGTGATCACATCAGTGGATTAATCCATATTAGATGGACTAATAATTTGAATGGACTACTGGTTGGTAACTGTAGGCTAGAAGAAGAGGGTCACTGGAGCTGTAGTCTTGGACTATATTAGTCCCTGGCCTCTCTGTCTTCCTCTGCTTTCCTGGCTGCCATGAGCTGATATCTTTCCTTCACCATGCCCTCTGCCAAGAGGTTCTGCCTCCCCTTGGACTCAAAACATTGGAGCCGGCTGTACATGAATTAAACCTCTGAATCCATGAGCCCAAAATAATCTTTTCCTTTTGTAAGTTTGTCTTGACAATGATGAAAAGCTAACACAGCTGAGTAATTTCCTTAGTTTCTTATCAAATTGTGCCAATGCAAAGGTCTCTTAATTTTATATCACTTTCTATCCAAGATGGTATGAGTCTTTAAAAAAATATTATGATATTTTATGCATCAAGGTATAATCAACTCCATTACAAAACAAAAACAGTCATAAATTACTTTGGGTTAAATTCTTCTCTAACTTAGGTTTTCTGTGTGACACAAATTTAAGAGTCTTATAAGTCTTACCATTTAATAAATCACCTGCAAACCACGCTTATTGTCCATTAAAATTATTGGAAGTCCTTTTGACTGAAAGTTTCTTGGGGAATCGTGTTAGTTTTTAACAGAAGATCCTAGAGATTGATTCTGGATTTGATATTTAACCTACAATACTTTGTCAATCTGAGACCATTTGTCCATTTGATAAGAAGCAGCACTTTTTTCATATCTGAAAAGTTCTGGCACATTCATTTTTAAATGACTTCTTTAGCTTATCTTTCTCTTCTTATAAGCAACTGCATGTTTCAAAGCCAATGCCATGTATGTTAGCACTTTTTTCTAATATTAATATTAGGAATATTAATATTAGTATATTAACATATACTATGTTAATATTAGAAAAAATATATATATTCTAAAAATCTTAGCACCTCATTCCTATTACCAAAACCAGTATCTAGTGCTATCATAATAAGCCACTCCCAAAATTAGTGATATAAAAATAGTCATCTGGTTATGCTTATGGATTCTGTGGGTCAGGTATTTGAGTAGAGCCCTGCAAGGATGATTTGTCTGTGCCTCACAATACCTGGGTCCTTACCAGGTTTGAAAGCTGAGACTGATTTTGTGTCTAGGGCCTGGATTCACCTGAAAACACCTTCACTCAAATGTATAGTGAAAACACCTTCACTCAAATGCTAATACTGCTGTTGGCAGGAGTTTCACCTGCATAGCCTGCCTGAGCACCTACACTTGCCCGCACATGGCTGCTGTTTAGTCATCCCATGCCTGCTGCTCCATCTTCTCTCAAGCCTGGCAGCCAGATTCCAAAAGTGAGCATCTCAAGAAAGCAAGGTAAAATTGAGTAAGTTTTTCATGATGTAGCCTTGGAAATCACATAGCATAACTTTAGCTCTTCTCTCTTCATCTGACCATTGATAGTTTCAAAAGAAAGGGTACATTCAACCACTTCTCACTGGGAGTCATATGAAGGTCTTATCATAATGAAACAATTAAGATGAATGGTATTGTTGCAGCCATTGTTAGAAAATGAATCCTTTAAGTATAATCAGAAAATGTCTAAGTAAACATATGATACAAAGTATAATCATATCATGGTCAGAGTTCAATAATCTACAACATACATGTGAATGAAGAAATAAACACTAATAAACTGCTAACCTTTCCCTGACTCTTCTACACTGAATGCTTCTCAGATACTATATAGCATGTATTACACTGGGATATTTGTTCACACAAAAGAAACTGATATTTGATTAGGCAATCATGTTACTGTTTTAGTCTATTCATTAAAAGCATCAAATTAATAGTGGAATGAAGAAAATATATACTAGTGATAGTGGACAAAGTTGTGCAGTAAATCTTTTTCTGTTGTAGAAATATAAAATGGTCCTGTTTAAATTGTATATTTTCCTTTAACTGACCTATTACTTGCAAGTAGCTATTTGATTATTGTAGATTACTATTCTCCCATGAATGCCATAGAAAAATTAGATTAGGTAATTTATAGTCTCATAAAGATAAGTTTATCGTAATCTTTATCACCAGAACCTGGTAACTTGGATGCTCAATTATGAATTAGAAGTGGGACATGTGAAACATCAAACAATATCTCCTTTGGTGGCAGCATATTTATGTGGAATTGACACTAGACATTATGATAACTTGCATGTGTCTTTTTGAAGGAGCCCTAATCAAGGAAATAGCTAAGATTGCAGTTAGCTGAGAGCCATAAAAGATGTTTAAATTCCACCTGATATTCATACATTATTCAAAGAATCATTGTATGCCCGTGAACACTGTGTGACACACCTGTAAGCTCGAGCTGTAAGCACTTGTCCTTGTTAAAGCTAAATGTATATCACTGGATGAGGTTGGTTAGAGGTTGTTGGAAGAAGAAGGTGGATGGTTGGAAGTAGTTGGAACTGGTTGGAGTGTGGAAGGAGTTTGTTGGAGTTTGTGGTTGGAGTTGGAGAGTTTGCTGAAGCCAGAGAGAGAAGAAGAATAAAAGACCCTTTTTCATTTTCATCCTGCCTCCGAATTTTCTCTCTCGATGTCATTGCTCCAAGCAGCATTCGCTTCAGGCAGCAACAAGTGGTGGCCCGTACAGGGAATTCGGCTGGCAGGTAAAAAATAAGAAAATTTTTAAAATGGGAGCGAAAATAACAAAAAGTCGGTTAATAAAAGCAATGGATAAATTTTTCGATATCGCGGACTCAGTGGATAGTGAGGAAAGTGAACAAGAAAGCATAGCCTCTGACTCAGTTGAGACTAGCAAGTAGAGTAGTAATGTAAATTCAAAAGTAAGAGCTGCAAAAGCCATCAGAAACTTATTGAAATTAGCCGAGGAGTATGTACTCTCCTTAGAAGCTGAAACACAGGATACCAGTAAAAGTGATAGTAATAAGAAGGAGCCAAATAACTGTGAAAGTAAGGCCTCCTCCACTAAGCCGGTTAGGAATTATGAAAGTAGTAGTGAAGAGGAATCAAAAAGCGATTCTGGGAGCTCAGTCTCCAATAAAAAGAACAAAAAGAAATTTAAAAAGAAAAAGGACAGAGAGGACTGTAAAGGGCTTGAATTATTAGCATGTGAGATAACAGCTGTCCCAAAGTGTTAGGGCGAGCGCTCTACCGCTGAGCCACAATCCCAGCCCTCAGTCTAATACCTTTTAAAAATAAGCTTTGTAGCTGTAAAAATTGAGCAAATAACTGTATATTAATTAAAATTTTGGTTATTTGTTACCCTACTGTTTTCCTATCACAATTCCTATTTGACTCTTATACTTTCATCATGTGCAATCCACGCTTTGAATGAGAATGTTTTTGATGTACTGAATCTATTTGACATCTCAGTGCTTTAGACTTGAAATTTATTATCTTTTTAAAAATGCTGGCACAAAAGTTATTTTATGTTCTAATTGCTTATTGTATAGTATGTATTTTATTTTTCACAAACAAGTCAAAAAGTGAATTGTCCTTATATGATTTCCTGCTATTAATATTGATGCTACAAAATTTAAAAATAAGCACAGTTATTCCTGTATCTATATTTTCAAGTGGCTATACAGGCCTTACAGAAGAGGTTCTGTGGGGATATATAGAGGCATTCTCTCTGCTGCAGCTTATTAATATCATGGCAAAAATAACACTTTGCATTTATCATATTTCCATTAAGCATGTTAGCATATTCCTGTGATTAATGTCAGGGAATTTCAGCTACCTCCAAGGACACTAAATCACATATGACTTCTTATAGACCCTTGTGTGTCTTATCCTCAGTGTGCTTTAAGAACATTTCAATAAGAAATATAGTTCTAGAAAATGCATTGTTTGAATCTTGGGAGTAAGTAGCTTTAGTGCTAATCAAATAGATTGGATTAATAAACCAAGACTTGATACTTATGCATTAGAGAATTAGGTTCCCCACATTCTTTGAGGAAACATATTAAAAAGCTTCAGCTGAAACTAGTTTAAGGCACTCCTGGTGCAATTGTTCATTTTCTCTGCCAGGCCACTCAGGAATGTGTTCATTGGCTTTTTTTTTTTTTTTTTTTTTTTTTTTAAATTTTTCACAGCCCTTCATTTATATCATTTCACTTCATTAAAAAAAAAGAAGAAAAAAAAAAACCTCCTCAACTCATACAATCATAAAGCTTAATTATCAAACAGCACTTTGGGGGCCCATGAGCACAATGATTCACACTATCTTTCTGGGTCAGCATTAAAATTCAAATTATCTCATCAAGGTTTTTCTTTTTTATCAAAGAATTGATGCTGAAAACCTATACTTAGAAAGGAATCCTGTCAGTGAAAAGCCTTGCATATATAAGCTTGATGTTATGTTCAGAAATGAAAAGTACCATGGTTGTTAGCTAATAGGATCTATAATGGAAAAAACTCCTAAGCATATTCTCAAATGTTGCTCTGAGAACATTAAACCTTGAAAATAGAGGACAAACCGAGGTTGTGATTGTGAATTTGTGAAAGCTCATTTGCAGCGTATTTTTTCTGGCAATCTTTCAGAGTCCCTGGTGCTTTGTGTCCTCAGCTGCAATCTCTGTGCCAGGACCTAGGGGTATATCCCATTCAGTTTTGCTCTTTTGGGAGTTGTGTCATGAGCCAAATGTTTGGGACATCAAAATTTTGGGACATCAAAATTTTCCATCTGAATTTTACATTTAAAATAGCAACCTTTTTCTTTTGGAAATGGTATGCCAGCTAGATAAACTTTTTTATACTGATTTAGGTTTTTGTTTGTTTGTTTGTTTGTTTTTTGGTACCAGGGATTGAACTCAGGGGCACTCGACCACTGGGCCACATCTCCAGCCCTTTTTTGTATTTTATTAGAGACAGGGTCTCATTGAGTTGCTAAGTGCCTCACCATTGCTGAGGCTGGCTTTGAACTTGTGATCCTCCTGCCTCAGCCTCCCAAGTGCTGGAATTAGAGGGGTGCGCCACTGTGCCCGGCTTCTGATTTAGTTTTTTAAACAATCATTTCTCTCCAGATTGTGGTTTGTAGGTTATATATTTGCATTTTAAAGGGATTGATGTCTGAACAATGTATTAACTTACTGTTTACAAATGTTTCTTATACCAAAATATTAGTTTTAGTCACTTCCAAGAGAATTACACATTTCCTCTATTGTGTAAGTTACCTAAATGTAGAAGCGTTTCAGAGTGTGGTGGATAATGACAACTCCTCTGTCTCACTCTTGCTTTTTGATACTGAGGCACATTTGAGAACACCTAAGCTCTTCTTAAAACAAACCATTTCCTTAATTCAATGTAATAATTAATGTTGGGAATATAGAAATAAGGGTAGGATGACCTCTTCTTAAATGTACTTTGAGCATATGTCCTGGATATAAAACTGAGTATGAACATCTATATAATTTATCTCATAGAGAACCTAAGTAACTACACACAGGTGTGTTTTGGAATGATTTCATCAGAAAGTTCAGCGAAAATTCAAAGTATTAAAATTTGGTTATGTTGTATTAATAGAGTGCTTATTCTCATATCTTAAAAGATAACAAAAACACCTCCTTAGTTTTCTTCCTCCATCACTTCCCATTGACATTACTTTGCTGTAATTTCTATCATAAAAAACTGATTGCTTCAAACAATTTTAACAATATGCCATTAATCACTTGGAGTATATAAAAAGTAAGAAATGGATAGAATATATATATATAAAAGGGGATAGAATATCTAACAAAATCAGCGTATTACTGAAAGCTCAAAAATTTCACATCAGGTGTTTATGGCAGAATATCTGGATCTTTTCTTCCTTTGGGTGGCCAGCTATTTTACAGAAGGGAAAGAGGAAGCAGGAGGCACTAGAGAGGTATATTTATCTTGCTCTGAGGTAACAGTGCTGCTGTGTTTATGAGCTCAGTGAGTTATTTAAAAAATGGGGATATTGATAATCTTCAACCTTACAAGGCTTTTCTAGGTTCTTTTCTTTACTAACTCCCCAACATTTTCCCAGAGGTAGATAGTATCTTATGAAACTCAATGTGATTAATGTCATGGAATTCCAGCTATCTCTGAGGGTACTCAGTTACTAAATCATTTATGACTTCATATAGACCCTTGTGTCTTATCCTCAGTGTGCTTCAAGAGCATTTCAATAAGAACATATAGTGGCTTCTAAAAAACTAATTTTTAGGCTTTCTCTAGAAAATATCAATTCTTATTAATCTTCTGGTCATATCCTTATTGTTTTATAGATTTAGATCTTTTGGAAATTGTATTAAGTGGGGACTACCAAGAGAAATGGCATCAGAATATACAGCAAATGTTACCAAATTGGCTTAGGAGAGAGTGCCTGGCACATGGCAGGGCCTAGAGAGCACTTGTCAATGATCTAAATAACACATTAATATAGGTGCCTTCCAAATGCTAGACCTATAAAAGCAAGTACAAGTCAGGCATGTTGGCACACGCTTATAATCCCAGCAATTTGGGAGGCTGAGGCAGGAGGATTTCAAATTCAAGGTCATCTTCAACAGCTTAGCAAGGCACTAAATAACTAAGTGAAACCCTGTCTCCAAATCAAAAGGGCAGGGAATGTAGCTCAGTGGTAAACTGTTCCTGGGTTCCATTCCTAATCCGCCCTCCCACCCCAAGAAAAAGGTATAGTACAAGGAAGGGATCATCTCAAACATTTTTCCACCTAAGAAATACATAGCAATCAGTTATTATATACTAATTAAAATGAACACAATTATAATTAAAAAGATATTAAGGGAGAGATGCAATAATATAAAACCTATAAGCTTATTATTGAAAGTACTAAAATTTTCCCTCTTTTGGACAAAGACTAACAAATTTTCTCACAGACAGTACATTCAATCAATGTTTGATGGAGATCATTGCACAGTAAAAGAAAAAAAAGATATGGGCTAGAACATTATTTGAATTTAATATCTCTTTGCAGGAAGATGGAATAAGGACTTGGCAAGTAGAGTGGCTAGTTTAGAGTGATCAAGCAGAATCACTCTAAACTAGCCTTGTTCTAAGTATTGGTTGGACAGCAAAAATAATTGCTTAAATGACCACAAAACTTAGCACATTAAAGAAATCAGATTATTTATATTTATAGTTCCCTCCCATAACACACACACACACACACACACACACACACACCTTATACAAACATGCCAAGAGTTTGAAGATTTTTGAATATCTAAAAATATTTCATGTTGGTTGGAAAGTGACTCATAATAGACACTGGAAATTAGGAGCAGGGAACATCCTTTCGTAGTTCGAATGTGAGGTGTCCCCCGTGAAGCTGCTGTGTTAATGCAGGAATGTTCAGGGGTAATGATTGGATTGTGAGAGGTATAAGCTAATCAGTCCATCCTATTAGGCAGGTAGGTGTGGTTGGAGGAGATGGGTCACTGTGGGCATACCCTGAAAGTATAAAGGATGCATTTCCCTGTGGTCCCTTTCCTGCTCTCTTTGCTTTCTGGCTACTATGAATGGAGCAACTCTCCTCCATCACACCCTTTTGTGGTTCTGCCTCACTTGAGATCAGAGCAATGGACCCCTGTCAAGCACGGGGGGCTTGGGGGGGGGGGGGAGTCAGGGGAGGCGGATTTCTGCAACCATGAGCTAAAGTAAACTTTTCCTCCTCTGAGTTGTTCTTGTCGGGTATTTTGGTCACAACAACACATGGTGACTACTACCACAGGTAGCTTTAAGATAGCCATGCTTATACTTATTAAACTTTTTATTCTTTTACCAATTGCCACACCTGTATTCTGTAAATGTTTGTTTTAAACAATATAATAAGACCATACAACCGCAGGTTGGATCTTGAGATTGGAGTCACAGTGGGGAGGAGTGGCTGCCCATCCTTCTCTGGTGACAGAGATTTGAAGAACTTTTGTGTAGCAAACAGAAGATCTTCACACAGGTGTTCCTCTTTCATTCAATGATTTTCCCTCTCTTATTTCAGTTTTTATTCTGGAGGTGTACGCAGTATTCACATGCTTGTTTCTTCTAATATTTCTAATTCCTTGAAGTGATTAGCAGAGTGTGCCTGCTAACAAAGCAGGAAAAGTGAAAGTGTGATGAATGAATAGTGAGTGAATGTGGTGAAGGAATTGTGAATGAATCAGAGGGAGAGAATGAGTGAGTTGGGACAGGATAGTTACACTTAGAATATCCTTTTCTGTAGATAATGGTTTGATCTAATTAGGATCACAATGGGGTGTGTTAGCACATGCCTTGTAAACCCAGAAAGATATTGGAAATTATCGGTTACCTATGTGTGAAATTGCTGGGTATAAAACATAAAAGAGTAGTGGGGCCTTTGGCAAGTACCATCTACTGCCATTACATTTTAAAAACCAGTAAAATACAAGAATGTGCACATACTTATATTTTATTATCTCCAGCTATATTGAAAGGGGGACTGCTTTGTCATGCTGGTTTAAAGAACAACCTGAATGTCAGATATTTGGGGCAAAAGAATATTTCCTGGGAACTGTGTTTCTGGGATGAGGCCTCTCAGAATCAGTCTATGCTATTTTGACTTGGAATGCTCATTATCATCACCATTGCTCATCTAAAGTGGTAAGGCTTATTTTGCCTTTAATTTTATTTTTCCATCTTGTGTAAAAGGAGGATGGACCTTGGTTTTGGACTTGTAGGCTACAGAACTGTAACACAATAAATTGCTATTGTTTAAAGCGCTAAGTACAGTAGTCCTTAGAAACTAATACAGCTCTAAATTAAAATCTACGAAACATGGTATATTCAGAGAAATCTGACTTCCACCTCCTAAGGCTTCCTTTTTTCCTTTTCCTCTTCTTAAATTTACCTTTGAGTTTATTCTTTTATTTTTATTATATAAGAAAATACATAAACACATTTGTATCTCTCTTATTTATTACATAAATGGTCATATGTTATATACAATTTTTCTTTCTTCCTTTGTTTATATTTAACAATATATCCTTGAAACCATTTCCCAACAGTCTATTAACTGTCCCATTGCCTTTTTTACAACTGTATAATACTTCATTGTATTTGTGTGAACTGAACTCATTTGGTGATCTATGGATGGACATTTGCATTGTTTATAGTATTTTCCTACTATAAATAAGGTTTCAATACAGCTATGTGTGTATATTGTTGCCTTCATTTTGCTTTGTCTTGTTTTTCCCAATACACATATGGAATATAACATGAGACATGTAACTGCTATGTAAAATGAGAAGTAATTTTTCTAGGATGCAAATTTACTTCCATAGAATAATATGATAGCTTTCTACAGTCTCTCCAACAGATCGTATGGTTAATTTTTAATTATTTTTAATCTGCTTCATTAAAATTGGTCTCTGGGAGAAGCGGCTGCAACGCCGAGCGGAGGAGGCAGAAGGCAGATATCGAGAAGTGGCTGGGTGGGCACCATGGCCGGGATCACCACCGTCGAGGCGGTGAAGGGCAAGATCCAGGTTTTGCAGCAGCAAGCTGATGATGCCCAGGAGAGAGCTGAGCGCCTCCAGCGGGAAGTTGAGGGAGAAAGGCGGCCCGGGAACAGGCTGAGGCTGAGGTAGCCTTCTTGAACCGCAGGATCCAACTGGTTGAAGAAGAGCTGGACCGTGCTCAGGAGTGCCTAGCTACTGCCCTGCAAAAGCTGGAGGAAGCAGAAAAAGCTGCTGATGAGAGTGAGAGAGGTATGAAGGTTGTTGAAAACCGGGCCCTAAAAGATGAAGAAAAGATGGAACTCCAGGAAATCCAACTCAAACAAGCTAAGCACATTGCAGAAGAAGCAGATAGGAAGTATGAAGAGGTGGCTCATAAGTTAGTGATTTTTTTTTTTTTTTTTTTTTGTACTGGGGATTGAACCCAGGGGCACTCGACCACTGGGCCACATCCCAGCCCTTTTTCGTATCTTATTAGCAACAGGGTCTCACTGAGTTGCTAAGTGCCTCACCATTGCTAAGGCTGGCTTTGAACTCGCGATCCTCCTGCCTCAGCCTCCCAAAGTGCTGGGATTACAGGCGTGCGCCACCGCGCCCGGCTTGTAAATTAGTGATTATTGAAGGAGACTTGGACCGCACAGAGGAACGAGCTGAGCTGGCAGAGTCCCGTTGCCGAGAGATGGATGAGCAGATCAGAGTGATGGACCAGAACCTGAAGTGTCTGAATGCTGCTGAAGAAAAGTACTCTCAAAAAGAAGATAAATATGAGGAAGAAATAAAGATTCTCACTGATCAACTCAAGGAGGCAGAGACCCGTGCTGAGTTTGCCGAGAGATGGGTAGCCAAACTGGAAAAGACAGTTGATGATTTGGAAGATAAGCTGAAATGCACCAAAGAGGAGCACCTCTGTACACAAAGGATGCTGGACCAGACTCTGCTTGACCTAAATGAGATGTAGAGCTCCCCAGTCCCGTCCTGCTGCTGCTCCTCCCTCTGACCCTGACTCTAAGGCCAGCCAGCCCGAAGCTGACCTTGAAACTGAGGGTTGATCTTTAACTGGAAGGCTGCTTTCTCCTTTCAACATCCCCTCTACCCCCACCCCCTTGTCTTTTTCACCAAACTGTCTCTGCTTCTTCCCAGAGATTCCAGCTGGGCTAGAGGCTGAGCACCTTTGGGAACAGCATTTAAGGGAATGTGAGCACAACGGCAAAGTGTCTTTAAAAGCATGTTGTGATGTACACATTTTGTAATCACTTTTTTGTTGTTACAGTAACCATTTGTAAAACATTCCAAATAATTTCATAGCTCTGAAGCAGCAATCTAATTCCCTTCTCACTTTTGGAAGGTAACTTTCCAGCCTAATCCCTATTGCCCTCTCCTAGAGGAGGAAAAGAGGAATGGGCCTGCCTTACTTAGAGCCAAACAGAGCCCAGGGAAAGACTGTACTATGGGAAACCTCATTGCTCTGTGCAAAGTACCAGCCAAACCAGAAAGGTGATTCCAAGAGGAGTTAGCCAAAAAACAAAAACCTTGCTATTCAGGTTTTGTTTTGTTTTTAGCTTTAAGGTATCTTTAGACAACTTTATTCTTATTTTTTACTTTTTTCATCAGAAATGGCCAAATTAACATGGTGAGACCTCTGAGACTTTTTTGTTTTTTATGGTGCTGGGGATTGAACCCAGGGCCTCGTGCATGTTCCACAAATGCTCTACCACTGAGCCATATTCTTAGCCCTCAGACCAAATTTTTTCTCCCATCTCTACCCACTTCCCAAGTGTTCACAGAATGGATCATGGGCCCCTTAATCTTGAGGTGACCACTTAATTGCTCTCCTGCCTCCTTGAAAAGAAAAGAAAATTATGGTTTTTTTTAACCACTGATTTATCCATATGAAATGCATCTCATCACCCTTTTCTGGGTCTGAAGCTGCTGTATCTAAAAGTGCCATCTCATTGTGCTTTGTATCAGTCAGTGCTGGAGAATCTTGAATAGCTTATGTAAAAAACTTTTTAAATTTTATATTATTTTGAAACTTTGCATCTCTGGGGTTGGGGTACCTGGCCACCCCATTTGGCTGTGAGAGTCCTACAGTCTGGGCTGGCAGTGTGGTGATCTTTCAAAGTTTCTTTCCCAGCCCAATCCCCACTTCTAGGTGAGGTTTCTGGGAGGTCTGTTAGGTGTACATCCTGCAGCTTATTGGCTTAAAATGTACTCTACTTTGTTGTGGTCTCTTTGGGGCCAGTTGGGAGAAAGAGAAACAATAGTGCAACTGTTTTGATACTGAATATTGACAAGTGTCTTTTTGAAATAAAGAACCAGTTCCTCAAAAAAAAAAAAAAAAAAAAAAAAAAAAAAAAAAAAAATTGGTCTCTGTGTGGTTTTAATTTATAAACATAAATTAAAGCATTATTGAAAATCTTTCACATTTCTAATCATCCCTACAACTATGATTCATGAAAAGCTACATTTACGTGCCATTAGAACAGAGGAATTTTCAACAAATATAGAATCAGTAGTGTGTTATGTTGCTTAGGTAACTTGCTCTAATATGATCTATTTAGCAAATTCCTTGGGACTTGGCCCTTCATCTGAACTGCTTTAGTAAAAGTTAATGGATACTGATTTCATTAAAATAACAACACAAATATCCTTGTTCTAACTAATGGAAGAGTTGAATGATTGAATTATTAAGTAATTGGAATGAGAGTAAGTTGTTT
Source organism: Tamias sibiricus (assembly GCA_025594165.1). NCBI lineage: Eukaryota > Metazoa > Chordata > Mammalia > Rodentia > Sciuridae > Tamias > Tamias sibiricus. The sequence goes on from CM046660.1 coordinate 85,819,190, forward strand.
TATTCTTCAGATGTACTATGCTGAAAATTAGCTTTACAGGGAAGAATCTGCAATATTCTGCTTAAATTTTACATAAAGTCTGTTTCATAAAATGTCTTGTTTGTGATGTACATGTTGATTATGTTCAAGATGACATAGTAACTCATTCTGAGGTTCTTTCTCTTGTTTAAAATAAACCAAAAAAAAAAAAAAGAGATACTATTTAAATGATAACTTTTAATTTACCAAGTTATCAGGAAAAATAAAGTGTAATATTCACAAGTGTATTTTTTTTTTTTTAAACTATGGTCTGCTTTGAAAAGGTCTGATAGTGGTAGAGAGAGTTAGTTATTATATTCTTACTCACCTGCTCCATGAGAATCATCTCTTAAGCATATGCTGTAATTCACAATAAGGTGGGGGGGGAGGAAATTAGGGAAGAATAACATTACCTTAGATTAGGTAGAGGCAAGTAAAGGAAGGGGAGGGAGGGGATGTGAGGATAGGAAAGATAGTAGAATGAAACAGACATTATTACTGTATGTATGTATGTGACTACATGACCAATATGATTCTGCAACATGTACACTCAGAAAAATGAGAAATTATATCCTATTTATGTATAATATATCAAAGTGCATAAATGTATTCTATTGTCATGTATAACTAATTAAAACAATTTAAAAATTTTAAAAAACAATAAGCAACCACATATCCTAACTCTTGCTTCCCTCACTTTAATCTCTTATCGCAGGTGCAGGAACCTCTGGTTACCCATCTAACTCCTGGAAGACAACTTGGATTCAACAAGTGTTTGTTGAATCAAAATAAACTGAAAGGTAGCTTAACTATGAATATCACATTTCACTTCAAAATTGCTTTTAATTTAAATATAGTCACAGAAATTTTGGCTATTGCTATTAAAAACAAGAAACTCCTCCAAATATACTGATGAAATTAAATGATTTTTCTTTTATCATCTACATACAGCTGTAGACAGAAAAATGGTCCCTCAAAGATGCTTACATTCTAATCTCTGAAACCTGTGACTACATTATTTTACATGACAAAAGGGATTTTGCAAATGAAATTAAACTAAAGATCTTGATACAGGGAGATTATTTTGGACTACCTGGTGGGCCTAATGAAATCACAGGGTCTTTAGAAGAGAGATTAGAAAGTTCAAAGAAGAAGATGAATGACAGCAGAGAGCCAGTGATGCCAGGAAGAGAAATAAATCCTGGGCCAAGGAAGCCCACTAGCCTTCCTAAGCAGCAAGAGGCAAGGCTTCTGCTGGAGCCTCCTGGAGAAGGCAGCCCTGAAGACCCTGGCTTAGGACTCTGACCCCAGACTGCAAGGTAAGGAGTTCTGCTGCCCTAAGGCATTTAGTCAGTGATAATTTGCAGCAGTAGCAATAGGAAACTAATACACACAGGCCCCTTGTTATGGTTGGGATGTGAGGTATCTCCCAAAAGCTCACATGTGAGACAATGCAAGAAGGTTCAGAGGAGAAATGATTTGGTTGTGAGAGTCTTAACCCAATCAGTGAATTAATCCTAATGAAGCCAGATTTAAAGACAGGTAGTGAGTGGAGTTAAGTAAATTGGGTCTAATATCAAGTCTAATAAAGAAAATGGAGTCTATAAAGGACATGGAGTTGATCTGAGCCCTGGGAAAACCAGAACAACCCCTGGGTGATTAAAATGTTAATGTATTCAAGGTCCAGGCCCATCCTAAAGAATTGTTAACAAAACAGCTCCCAGCAAACAGGGAGATGCTAATCAACTTACCCTAAGCCCTTCCTGCCAGATCACTCTCCCCCACCCCCATGGGCCCACCTGTGTCACATCTTTTGGCTTTCCCATCACAGGCAGGATAGAAGGAGATAAGCAAAGAAACAAAAGAAGACTTTAGATATAAAAGTGAGAAGACCTCCCCTTCCAATGGATTCCTGCCTTCCAGGTCCCCTTCTCCCTCCAGGGGAAGTCTTTTTCTGCTGTCCTTTAATAAAGCCTTCCTTTTCCACTCTACCCTTGCCTCAGAGTGCTTTTTCCATGTTATATTTCAACATTCAGGGAAGCAGAGTCTCCTCACAGTAAAAGGCCAGTAAACGGTATAACTGATAGGGATTAACTGAGTGGTAACTGAAGTGGTAGGGTGTGGCTGGAGGAGGTAGGAATTTGGGTCATGACTGTGGAGTACATATTTTGTTTATGGAGAGTGGAGACCTCTTTCTGTTTTCCTGATCATCATATGAGCTGCTTCCCTCTGCCACACTCTTCACCATGATGTCCTGCCCCACCTTGAGCCCTGAGGAATGGAGCCAGCCTTCTACGGACTAAGACCTCTGAAACTGTGAGCCCTCAAATAAACCTTTCCTCTTCTACAGTTGTTCTGGTTGGGTCTTTTTAGTCATAGCGGTGAAAAATCTGACTAAAACACCCCTTGGAAAATTAACAGAGTATGAGAATAAAAAACCTGGTCAATTCCTTTTAAGTTGACCTTGCACTAAAAGTTGACTTGATACTGTTAAGAATTAAGAAGTAGATTGCTGCTGGGTATGGTGGAGCACCTCTGTAATCCCAGGGGCTCCTGAGGCAAGAGTTCAAAGCCAGCTTCAGCAACAGCGAGGCACTAAGAGGGATGGGGATGTCGCTGAGTGCCCATGAGTTCAATCCCTGGCACCAAAAAAAAAAAAAAAAAAAAAAAAAAATAGTAGATTGCTGAGAGAAGAAAGAATTAATTAGCAGAATTGTCATTTTAATTGATTAAATCTGTGCTGGTCAAGGCTGTGAACTATCTAAACTCATGAGCACCCAGGCCCCCAGTGCTCTCTGCACATTTGTTAGTAGAAAAGACACAAGAAACTTCTCAGGCTGTCCCAGATCTTCTCATCAATTGTTTAATTGTTTTCACAGGTGAAACCGCTTTTTACCCATGAGGAGTTCTTGCTCCCGGAACGCTGAAGAATAACACCGAAGAAGCACTCCGAGGCAAGCGTAGAGTGGAAAGTGAAAGGTTTTATTAAAAGGACAGCTAAAAGACTTCTCCCAGAAGGAGACGGGACCGGAAACCAGGAATCCAAAGGGAGGAGAGGCCTACTCCCTTTTATATCTAAAATCTTTCTTTTGTTCTTTTTATGTCCTCTCTGTCCTGCCTGGGACAGGAAAGTCAAAAGATGTGACACCGGAGGGCCCATGGTGGGTGGGGGACTCACAGGAAGGGCTTAGGGCTAGTTGATTAGCATCTCCGTTTGCTGGGAGCTGTTTCATTAACATTCCATAAGATGGGCCCTAAACTTGGGAACATTAACCGTCTTATCACCCTTAGAGTTGTTCTGTCTTTCCAGGACTCAGACTGACTCCATTTTCCTTATGGACTCCATGTTTTTTATGAGACCCGATGTTAGACCTGATTTGCATGACTACACTCACTACCTAGCTTTAAATCTGGCTTCACAGGGATTATTCATTTTGTATAAATAACACAAGTTACTGATATTTGAATTTTAGTAGCAAGATACAAATTAAAGCTTTAGTTGTTTTAATGCAAGTTTTTGCAGTTTTCTCCAATTTATTGAAAATTTAAACCATACAAAACTGAATAACAAGCCTGTCTTTTATACTCACAACTATATATCTTGGCCAGATTGCTTAACTTCCCCCAAATCTTTATTTCCTCACCTGTAATATATGGGTAGTGTTAGAAAAATGCTGAACATAGTTAACTTAGCCGGGAACACCATGTTAGTGAAATAAAAGGGTTTATTGGGGTGCCACGTGGGCAAGGGTAGGGAAAGGAAGGGAAGGGAAGGGGATTAGGGAAGGGGGAAAAGGGATGGACGGGATCAGGGACAGGCAGGAACAGAGAGCGATTTCAGTCCGGGGCTGGCTTAAATAGAGTGGGGGTCATAAAGCCCCCCCCCCTGGAGTGAGTCCTTGCCCTATAGGCTACCAGAGGTCAGAAGGTAGTGGACAGGGCACTTGCTGGTCAGGTTTGCTGGTCATGCTGAGGATCTTGGGAAGTGTAGTTTTTCACAAAGCACCTGGGGAGGTGTGGCCTTCTGCCAGGAAGGCGCAGCCTCCTGCCTGGAATCCAACATTCCCCCCTTTTTGTTTTCTTAGGAAGAGGGGCGTCGTGTTTCGATCTGGCTGCTTCAGAGCTGAAATGGGGCGACGTGGGGTGCTATGAAGGGAGGAGATGTGGGCAGGCAGGTCCAGCTGGAGGGTGAAAAAATTCCCAGGAGGTAGGCGTGAAAAGATGAATCTGTCCAGGTATGGGATGGATGAAGTTTTCTTTGAAGCCATAGGTTGGTGAGGGTGTCAAACCAGGCTTCTGCAGAAAGTCACTGAGGGAGTCAGCCGGCTATCCTCTCAGAGCATGTAGAAATTGTAGGCCTTGCGAGTTTGCAGGTAATACTATTGTGGAAGCAACAAAGGGAAAGAATGTGAGATGGGTTATTGTCCATAGGCCTGTGTTCCACCAGGTGGAACTTACGGTGAAGAGGCCAATGGAGAGTGTGAAGCACATCTTGATGAGCATCAGGTGGCAGCATAAGGGCAGGACTCAGCAGGGCTCTCTGATTGGAAAGTCATCCATTGGTTTTTTAACAGTTGATAGTCCCTGAGAAAAAACTGGTTAAAGTTTCAAAACGAGAAAAAACAGAAAAGATTATTTTGAGATGGTATTGGGGACACGAGAGAAACGAATTTTCAAGGGATCAGTGGGACTGGGAGACCAAGTATATTGAGGTAGTTGTTTGTCGTCCTTTTGTGGATCTTCAGTTGGTTGAGCAGCTGGTTTCAGTCTGGAAATATGAGTCCAAGAAGTCAAATTTTCTGAGGTTTCACGAAGCTTAGCAGCTGTGGGTGTGCACAGCACAACCTGGAAAGGTCTTGTCCACTTTGGGACAAGGGAGACAGTTCCTGTGTCCTGGGGAGGGGAGAAATATACCCAAGAACCGGGTGTCAATGGAAATGAAGCAGTGAGTCTACTTGGGTCAGGTAGGATGTAATCTTGGCACGTCCGTAGCTGATGTCTGATGAAGGACAAGATGGGAAAAGAAAGATCTTTGGGTAGGTGTCTCCACTTTGTTGTGAAGGACAATGGGAGATCCATATTAGTTTGGGCAGAAGAGAGTCTTGTGGGAGTTTAAAGCCTGAAGCACCTCCATACAATCATGTTCTGGGGGCTCTGAGGAGACTGGGAGAAGGGAAACTGTGTGTAAAGAGGAGCAGGACTGGAAAGAGGTTGAGGAGCAGAACGCGACAGGGCAGGAAGTTTGAAGGCTCTTATACGTTAGTCTTTAAATGGTGAGGAGAGGCAATAGTGACATGAGCACCAAATTTAGCTTCTTAGATTCCTGCAGAAGTAGGTAAGCAGCGGCCAGAGCCCTAAGACAAGGGGCCCATCCACGAACGGTGGGGTCAAGTTGTTTAGAGAGGTAGGCAACTGGAGCAAAGGTGGGGCCCTTGTATTGGCCTAGAACACTAAGAGCCAAACCCTTCGTTTCATGGACATAAAGGGTAAATGGCTGAAGGAGGTCTGGGAGATGAAGAGCTGGGGCCTGTGACAGTGCCTTCTGCAGATGCTTAAACTCAGCCTGAATGTCTTCGGGGAAGAACTTTTCCTCAATCCATTTAGCTATAAAGAGAAAAATTGGGAATCTAGGCACGGAAATATCCCGCTAGGCCTAGGAAGGAAAGAATCTCTTCCTTTGTCTTGGGACATGGAAGGGCCTTGATGAGAGCCTTTCTGTCTACAGTAATGGCCCTCGACTGATGGGAAATCTGAACTCCTAGGTAAACCACCTGGGTCTGAGCAAGTTGTTCCTTAGACGGGGAAACATGATACCCACAAGAGGAGAGAAAGTTTAAAAGAGTGCAAGAGTACTCACGAGCTGTGAAAAAGGAGGGACTGCAGAGAAGAAGGTGATATTATAAGGGGAATGAGTGGATCTGAGAAAACGTTTCCACAAAAGATCTGAGATAGCTCCCTGTAGGGAGGGGCAATTCCTGAGATGGGTTACCTTGGCAACAGGTTGGGGCAGGTTGTTAAGGGTGGAAGAAGGGCTCTGAGGGAATCAGCATTTCAATCCCTCAGGGGACAGTTTCCCAACTTCCCAAAATTGGCTTTTGACCTGACTCGATTTACCTATATATGCTGACTGCCTATGAGATTCTGGCTTCATTTGCCTTCTAATTTTAGGAACTCCTTATTACTGTAAGGGAATGGGACGATGACCAGATCTGGCTTCTTCCAGCTGAACAGGGGCGACGAGATGGGGACAAGTAGTTTGGAGTTCTCATTTTAGAAGTCAGGTCAGATTGAAGCCTGGGGAATGTTGTAAAGTCATCAGGGATGAGAGCTTTTATGAGAGAACACAAAAAACATGAGTATTGAATAAATGTTGCAGCATCTGGAACATGTCAGTGTATACCATGGAGATAATTTAAATTTTTAACATGTACAGAATTATCAGGGATGTAAACACAACATTTCACTTAGGGCTGAAGTTACCTTTACTTCTAAAATGTCCAGAAATGATTGTGTATCTGTTTTAACTGTTACTGGATGTCTAGGATGAAGTTTGTCAAACTGACTTTTATTTTGACTATTGTTAAGAGTCAGCTGTTTTTGATGGGAATCTTGGGGAAACTTGAGAGCAGCTTTTGTGCTCGGTGCCTTCTGTAAGGATGGGTCCAGGTCTTGCTTGACCTTGTGGCTTCCATCAGAAGCATTAGGGATGTTTCTCCCTTTTATGGACCTCCTTTTAGCAAGTGCTAAAGGAGTCTCATCCCTGATGACTTTACAACCTTCCCCAGGCTTCAATCTGACCTGACTTCTAAAATGGGAACTCCAAACTACTTGTCCCCATCTCGTCGCCCTTTTATGGACCTCCTTTTAGCAAGTGCACTGTTTGGCTTTCTCCTCTATCGGTCTCATTTATTTCTCTTATCGGGAGATCATGTGACCCAGAGATGCAAAGCTCTGTAGAGATGTTTCCTCTTCCCTCACAGGCAGACTCTGGGACAAGAACCAAATGCTGGTCTTCTTGGCCCTTTTTGATTAATTTAAAAGTTTTGATCTTAGACATCCAGTAAGCTAATCTTAAATTGAGAACATTGGGCTTTAACTTTAATATTTATAAACTTACAGTAGCTGGGGTCTCTGGTACCTATCTGTCTTGATGGTTAGAACGGATTAAAGAAATTTGAGAGTATTTAACCTTTTTGGAAAAGTAGCAAAATGCTTTTAGCTTCTAAAGAAAGAACATGATATTTTGAAATAGTTGTTGTTCAACCATAGCTATACAATTTTCAATTCCTTTTAAGATTACTTGCTCAAAAGAAACAAAATTAATAAACACAACATTATGGGTAAATTAATGTTTTAAGAAATCTTTGTCCTCTTATCACATAGATATCAGTATATTACCATTTAACCTTAGGGGGAAAAAAAACTTTACATAGATTTTGCTGATTGTTTCACACACTTATTCAACCAACTTACACAGGCCTTTTACATCACTTACATAAACCCTCTTATTTACTTCATTATAAGACATTCTTTTCTTGAAATATTTCCTTTTCCTTCTATTGAGTATGGTTTCCATATCTATAACCTTCTAATTTATTTCTCTCATGTGTTAACCCCTTTCTCTGTTCATCTTTTGAAACAATCCTTATAATAATTTGAATTCAGACAAATTATTTTATCTTAATAAAAATATTTTGTTATTTATAGTACTCTTAGTTGGAATAGAAACCTTTGAGCCTCTGCATACATAGCAATCTTTTATAAACCTTTGTATATAAAATTACACACATCTGGTAACCCTTTCATGAGAACACAATGTTTAAGTATGTAGAATCATACCTGTTGAAGCATATTTAACAGTTAGCATTTTAACCTTGTAAATTAATCAGACATTTAACAAACAAAGTTAGTTACAAATGAATAATCTCATGTCAAATACCAAAATATGAGACTGAACAGTATTAGTCATTTTTTTTTTTGCTGAAGAGAAGTCTTAGAGAAACTTGTGAATTAAGTTTGAAGTTTGAAGGTACCTTTACTTATTTGTTTACCCAATTTGAATTGAACATTTTTTACTTAAATGAATTAAAGGTATTTGGATCCATTATTTTAAATTTTATGAGCGCTCGGTTTGTTATTTGTGACATCACATTTACATAAAATTTGGACAGACGTACGGACATAAAAACATAAAAAAGCATACAATTGTGCGCACTTTGGAAGGGGAAGCGAGGAGCTAAAGAGGCAAAGGTGAATTTTGATTGAATTTCCCATTCTGAATGGGAACTGAGGGACTGTGTCCCACGTGAATGAAAAAGAGAGAGAGAGCCAAAAGACTAAAGGGATTAACCAAAGGAAGAAGTGGGTGAGAAGTTAGGGAGAACTGAGCAAAAGCTGCCCACGTCCGCAGGCAGCTCTGAAAGGCTGGAGGGAGGGTCTGCCACCAGTACAGGCAAAAGGGATGGAAGAGTCCCGCGGTTGCCGCCGCTGCTGCTATAAGGCAGGGCACGGGCTGGCCCGCCAGGTGTAGCAGCGAAGGCGCGCAGTAAGGCTGTGCTTGGAAGGCGGTGCTTGAAAGGCAGTTGGAGGGAACCACGTGGGTTAGGATAGAAGATGGCGGATCAAGGAAGGGCGGAAGTGGAGCGGAAGTGGAGACAGATTTGGGCAGAAGAACATGGCGGATCTGAGGAAGGGGGAGGGAGTTAAGCAGCAGAGCCGGTTGATCAGAAAGTGACCGCAAGGCTAAGAAGTTGTGATGTTTGTCGGGTGTCAGATGTAAGAGAGCAGAGGAAGCGAGCAAGGAGCATGCTGCTGCTGTAGCGGCAGCGGGCTGGGAGCGTGGACAGGGAGCGCGCTGCTGCAGCCGTGGTCGCCGTTCACTGGCGGTGGAGGGGGAAGGCGCGCAGAGTTGAGGATGGACTGAGGAGCTCGGAGCACGCACGCACAGTGGGTGCCGATGGACTGGAGCCCGAGAAATTTTGCGTTTTGAATAAAGAATTGCCTGCTTTCTCGAACGGGTCAGGGGAGGACTGAATGCAGAAGGCGGCAGAATATCCTGCGAGTCGGGTAGAGACACCGCGAGAGCTGCTGGGGGCGGGAGAAACTCGGATGGAACTGAAGGAAGGGGAGGGGCGTAGGATGAAGCAAAAGGAAGAGGAGGGTTTAAAAGGCACAGCAATTTTGGAAGTCAGAGCCTGAGCCGGGAGAGGGGGAGGGGTGGAAGGTCTGGACTGCTGGTACGGGGGCTGTGGGGTTTCTAATCCTGGGTCAATCAAAGATGGAAGCCGGTCACTGGGTCTGCATGCTAGTGAAACGGTCTCAGGGCTGCACCGGGTGCACAAGGAAGGATTTGAACGGAGAAGGGAAAAGGCATCCATGTAAGGCAAATCTGTCCATCTTTTCGACTGTTGGCAAAAGCTGGAAAGTTCCCGTAAAACCCGGGGATCTAGGGATCCTGACTCTGGCCACCGATTGGATAATGGGTAAGAAGGCCATATTTCTGTACATAACTTTATTAATCTCTTTTTTTTAATTCGGGGCTTTAAGCCCAAATGTGCCCGATTTCTTAGGAGGCAGTTGAGAGGTGAATCAGCTGGAGTTGATAGGGAAGTTCCCATATTTCCCGTTAACAGGGAGAGGCTAATACAGTATTTCGAAAGGCATCCCTTTCAAAATATGTATTAGAGTGAGATCCAAGTCCTCTTGCCCAGTCGTCACCGGGTCAAATGAAAATGGGACACCGTGAGAAACCACGTCCCATCCCGGACGGGAGGTTTTTCAAGATGCCAGGGGACTATGAGCTACTTCGCGAAGATTTCCGTGTTTTCCGTTCCGAGCGGAAAAAAAAAGCTCAAGTCCGGAGTGTGAAGGGGAACTTCTCTAGCCACTCACAGCTGAGAGCCCTAATCTTACAGCTGAAAACTTTAGAGTGGGTAGATAAAGGTGAGCGGGCAGATAAAGGTGGGAGAGGGGGAGTTCCCGGGGTCCACTGTCACCTTTAAAACTCGGATGGGGTGCTTTCCCCCCTGCACAGGTCACGGGCGAGATTGCCGGAAAATCGACGGTCAATTCTCACCGCGTAGTGACCAGACAGGTTTAGGAACTCGGGGTGGGAGGGGGGCTTACCGAAATCCAGCTATGCCGTAGAGGGAAAGATGAACAGACAAATGGAGACGGGTTAGATGCGCTTCTCCCTCCCGGGTTTTGGCACCAAATGTTAGAAAAATGCTGAACATAGTTAACTTAGCCAGGAACACCATGTTAGTGAAATAAAAGGGTTTATTGGGGTGCCACGTGGGCAAGGGTAGGGAAAGGAAGGGAAGGGAAGGGGATTAGGGAAGGGGGAAAAGGGATGGACGGGATCAGGGACAGGCAGGAACAGAGAGCGATTTCAGTCCGGGGCTGGCTTAAATAGAGTGGGGGTCATAAAGCCCCCCCCCTGGAGTGAGTCCTTGCCCTATAGGCTACCAGAGGTCAGAAGGTAGTGGACAAGGCACTTGCTAGTCAGGTTTGCTGGTCATGCTGAGGATCTTGGGAAGTGTAGTTTTTCACAAAGCACCTGAGGAGGTGTGGCCTTCTGCCTGGGAGGTGCAGCCTCCTGCTTGGAATCCAACAGGTAGCAAACTACTGTGTGCTTGGTAGAAGCTAGTAATAAGAGTTTTCAGTAAAGCAGGGGAATCATTTCCATTTATCACTGAAATAGATTGTTCTACTAATTCAAGACTGTAGAACTTACTGTAGGAAGAGCTTTAGGCAATTTTGCTCAGCATAAGGTATCTTACAAAGCGTTGGTATGAACACAGAGGACCTGTTTGGCTTTGAATAGTTTCCTCAAGCTCTTTGAGCCTTGGTTCTTTCATCAGTGATATGGAAATAAAGGAAAATGAGAAAACACCATACTTTCTGGCATATCATAGCTGTTCAAAAAATGTTATTTTGATTTATTTTCCTTTCCTTGTTTAAAGCAATGTACTTGAAAATTATAAAACAACATATTATATTGAAAGGACAAATGAAAATTAAATAGGATGGTTGGTTTCATTTAAGGAATAGCAACCACTATCCAACAAAAAGATAGGAAAAAAAAATTTTATAATAGGAATATTTTTTCCTGAATTTTAATAATGACCCTGGCAGATAGGTAGATAAAATTTTATCCAATGTAGTCCTACTTCCAAATTCATCTTTAGTTATTTCACAATTTATGAAATACAGTGAGAGAAAATATCTTTAGCATTTTAGCATTCATTGGTAAAATTTAATCTATGCTGCGGCAGTGTTCATTCCATGCTCCCCAGTCAAAAATATAATAAGCTGACCAGAGGGAGAAAGCCTGCAGGAGCCTCCAGGGAAAGAAGAATGAGCCACTGAAATGAAATATAGTCTGATCTGATAAACAAATTCCTGGCATAGTTTTTTTAACTCTGACAAGTTGTGACATCTTGTAAGATCTTCACATTGAAACCTGCACAAAAAGCTCTGAACTCCAGCTGAGCCACTGCTGGGACTGTGTCACAGTGCAGGTCTCACTGTGGGAATTTGTTTGATGAATGGGTTAATCTCTTCTTTTGCAGCAGTTGGTAATCACTTTGAATATGCAAATATTTGTGAGTGAGTGAAGGATGGTGGGAAGTGATTCCTAAAAATACGCACAGTGAAGAAGAGATTGTTAGAGGGAGGGTATGGTAAGGGAAGACTATTCAAAGAAAGAAGAGAATACATGTCACAAACACTATATCTGCTTCTGATGTTCTTTCAAACTTTTCTCTAGTGTAGGAAGGAAGTGGATATAATGTGCCTCACCTTAAAACAGAGTGCACTGGCAAAACCCTGGGGGTGAGGGGGTGAGATCCCAATTACCTGAAACTTGTTTAATTCAATCTTATTAGTAATTAATAAGCCCTCTCTAACCTTAGTAATCAAAAGAACTTCAGAATTTCCTGTTGCAAGCTCTTTATTTTGGCAAGAATGACACCTGTGCTTTTATAATATAAACCATTAGAGGCCTCTTTCAATTTTTCCCTTTTCAGAAAGCTGCACATTTTTTAACATATGCAGGGGAAAAAAAAGAGTGATTTTTCTGTAAGAAGTTTTTCCAGCTCTTCCCAGTATTTCCCACCCACCCAGGGATTTATATATTATTGGAAAGGACTAGAGAAGGCTTAGAAAGTGAAATACAGTAGTACAATGTGGGAAAAAAAAAAAAAAAAAATTCATACCAAACTAGACCAGAGCACAAATAAATGAATCAAATACACATGAGTTGAGGAGCATTAATATATTTGGTTGTGAGATTAATTCCAATCTTTCTGATAGTTACTACAAATAAAAGAAACATAATGGGCTGTACATTTTAACTTTTAGTCAAAAATAGCAGACACATTCATGCCCAGGAGCATTTTCTTAGACTGTAATTCATGTAGGAATTTAAACCAAGGCCTTAGTTTACAAAGGAAAAATATTGAACTATGTTTGAATACACTGGTGAGCATAAAACAGGGAGCTAGGCAAGTAAATAAAACTCAGTGACTTAAAGTCCTAAGGTGGAAACTAAATTCAAACACAAAGCAGCACATCTATATGTTCTATCTGTTTTTGTTTTTGTTTGTCCTTTTTTTGAAGTACTGGAGACAACCCAGGGCATCAGAAAGATATCACATAATTGACACAGTTAGGCCAGTTACTTACAATTTTTCTCCTTAATTCACTTTCAAGCCCAAGTAGAATGCAAACTCCCTGAGGGAGATCTTTTATTTTTGGTGTTGTTTTTCACGGATCTATGCCAAGTGCTTCAAAGAGTGTCTGGGAAGAAGAAAAACTCATAGAGCACTCATTGAACCAAATAATGAATCACTTGTGATAAGAGCAGGGTGACCAAGGGTTTGTGTGGAGTGAGTCACCTGTGCTATCACACAGGAGAATGTGACGGTGGGGGCTTACTAGAGTCAAGATGTGTGCTCCTGTGATGTTATGTGGATGACTGATACAATTAGCTTTCCCAGGGTCTCTTCACTAAGATACAAAGCCTCACGTGGCTTATCTAGAGCTGGTGTTTGAATACTTTAGAAACCCCACTCATATTCTTTTGTGTTTGTTATCTCTCTCAGAATCATGATGCAAACCAAATAAAACAGATGTGATGATTAAGCACCATGATTCACACGCTTTTGCTGTCTCTATTAATCTTTTCCCCTCTCAAGCTTCTTATACCCTAATTTCTTTTTCTTTATATTTTCCTTTTTTCTCCCTTTCTTTTTCCTTTCTCTAATAATCTAAAAATCCTATCAAGTTTTGAAAAACGAACTGAGGAAATAGGCAAACTATAAGCATTAAAATGTCATATAATGTTTTATATGATATATTTATTTTATGTATACTATTCTTTTTCTATAAATCATAAATTACCTTTATGGTGGAAGTGTGCTTTTGTATACGTATAAAATATATTTTATATATGTACAAAATACATACATATATGTACATAAAAGAGTATTTTCAAAAAGTGTACATGTAATCATATACCTGCCTGTATGTATGTGTTTATATCTGCTAAGATTTAAGTGTCCCCACCAAATCATGCTGAAGTCTGTGAGTTGTTAAGACATGGTGAAGCCAGAATTAAAAGAGGCAGTTTAGATAGGTAAATCTGGTCAGACTGCATCAAGGAGGCCAATTTAAGTCCAGGGAAGTTGGAGACTATCATTGAAGGATTGAAATGCTAATGCCTTCAGAGCCCTTCCTCCACTCTCATCAAAATAGTATGAATATGCTTTGTATACAAACAGTGATATGTAAAAAGGTGCTCTATATGTGTATTATGAATTGTAATGCATGCTACTGTTATATATACAACAACTTCAAATTAAAAAAAAAGACAACCTTCCCCTGCTCCAACCTGTTGCTAAGGTAACCTGTCCCAGGGATTGTCCCTCTTTACAGGAGTTGTAAAAGTTGTTAATGCACCCTGGGATCCCTTCCTGCCCAGATCACTTCACCCTGGCCTCTCCTATCCATCTGCTTCTCATTTTTTGGCCATATCACTGGTGCATCTCCTGGGCCTAGTCACAAACACAGGAAGGAGAAAGATAAAGGGGAAGAATGCAGGAGAACAAAGGGAACTTTAGATGTATAAAAGACACAGAATGCTCTCACTTCTTGGGATACCAGGATACCAGTTATGGCCCCCTTTTCCCTCCCAGGAGAAGTCTATGTTACTCCTTTTTAAATAAACCCTGCTTTATATGCTTGCCTTGGTGTGCTTCGTGTTATACTTCAACATGTGAGGAAGTAGGACTAGTCACCGATAACCAGTGGTGTCAAAGGGATCAGGGATCATGTGCTGAATCATGAAGACTCCCCTGATGAATGGATTAATACATTAGTGGATTAATGTCTTAAAATTGTGTCTGCAGAAGAGCCAAAGCAATCCTTGGTGAGGAAAAGTGAAGTGACCTTGAATTATACTACAGAGCTATAGTGACAAAAACAGTATGGTACTGGCACCAAAACAGGCATGAAGATGGATGGAATAGAAGACACAGAGACAAACCCACATAAATACAGTTATCTCATACTAGACAAAGGTGCCAAAACCATGGTGGAGAAGATAGTTTCTTTAGCCAATGGTGCTAGGAAAACTGTAAATCTACATGTAGTAGAATAAAATTTAATCCCTATCTCTCACCTTGTACAAAACTCAACTCAAAGTGGATCAAAGACCTAGAAATTACACAAGCAACTGCTAAAAATAGAAGAAGAAGAAGAAGAAGAAGAAGAAGAAGAAGAAGAAGAAGACGACGACGACGGAGGAGGAGGAGGAGGAGGAGGAGGAGGAGGAGGAGGAGGAGAAGGAGAAGAAGGCGGCGGCTCAACACTCCTCAACACGCCAACATTTTGGCTTAGGAACAGACTTCCTAAACAAGACTCCTAAAGGGCAAGAAATAAAATTAAAAATTAAAAAATTAAAAAGCTTCCTCACAACAATAGAAATAATCAATAGCATAAAGAAAGAACCTACAGAATAGGAGAAACTCTTTGCTACTGACTCCAAAGATAAGGCATTAATATCCAGGACATACAAAGAACTCAAAAAACTTAACCAAAAAAACAAATGGGAAAAAAAAATAAACAATAAATGGGCAAAGGAACTAAACACACACTTCTTAAAAGAAGAAACATGAATGATCAACAAATATAAGAAAAAATGTTCAACATCTCTAGGAATTAAAAAATGTAAATTAAAACTACTCTGAGAGTTCATCTCATTCCAGTCAGAATGGCAATTATTAAGAATACAAATAACAATAAATGTTGGCAAGGATGTGGGGAAAAGGGTACACTCATAAATTGTTGGAGGGATTGCAAATTGTTGTAACCACTCTGGAAGGCAGTATGGATGTTCCTCAAAAAACTAGGAATAGAACTACCAAATGACCCAGCTATCCCAATCCTCAATTTATATCCAAAGGATTTAAAGTCAGCATGCTACAGTGATGCAGCCATGTCAGCGTTTAAAGTAGCTCAATTCACAATAGCTAAGCTGTGTAGCTAACTTAGGTGCCCTTCAACAGATGAATAGATAAAAACAATATGGAATATATACACAATGGAGTATTATTCAGCTATAAAGAAAAAAGACTTTATGGCATTTGTTGTTAAATTGGTGGAACTGAAGACTATCATGCTTAGTGAAATAAGCCAGTCCCAAGAAGTGAAAGGTTGAATGTCTTCTCTGATCTGTGGAAGCTAATCCAAAATGGAGGAAGGTGAATAAAAAAAGAATAGAATTAAGACTAGAGGAGTAGACAAAGTGGAATGAAGAGAAGGGAAGAGGGATGGGACCAGGAAAGTCATTGTAATGACTCTGACCTAACTTTCCTATGTATATGTATCAATAAACCACAATGAATCTCACCATCATGTACATCCACAAGACACTAATTGAAAAAAATAAAATTATAAGAAGGAACAATCCAGAACAATAGCAGAAGGTAATAAGGGTTGGGAGGAAATGGGGGGGAGGGGAAATACTAGGGACTGAATTAGAACAAATTATATTCCATGCTTTTATAATTATGTCAGTATGTTCTATTGTCATGTATAACTAAAAAGGAACAATAAAATAAATAAATTAATTAATTAAAAGAAAGTGTGCCTGTTATATAAGCCAGTTTGGCTCTTGTGTGCACCCTTTTGTCATGTAATCACTCTGTAACACCTTGGGACTCTGGAGTTCCCACCAACAAGAAATCTTTCACCAAATGTGGCTTCTTAACATTGGGCCTCCAAGCCTCCAGAACTGTGAGCTGGATAAAACTTTATTCTTTACAATATACTTGATCTGTGGTATTCACTTATGGCAGTAGAAAATGAATGAAGACTTTTTTATTTTCTGACCCATACAATCCTGCTATAAAAATTGGGAAAATACAGTTGAGTACTAAACTTAACAATCAAAAAATGTCCCCATCCAGAAACTGTTAAAATGGATGTGAGATTGGGAAGGAGGTGGCAGAGTCTGTGTTTTGGAAGTTATGTTAATAAGCTTTTTTGTCTCTGTGACCAAAATACACAACAAGAACAATTTAGAGGAGCAAGAAGTTTATTCTCAGTTCATGGTTTCTGAGGTTGAGTCCATGGTCAGCCAATTCCATTACTGTGGGCCCGAGGTGAGGCAGATTATCATGAAGCAAAGGCATAGAGGAAAGAAGCTCCTCAGCTCAGGGTAGAAAGGGAGAGATCAGGCCGGGTGTGGTGGCACATGCCTGTAATCCCAGCACTTGGGAGGCTGAGGCAGGAGGATCGTGAGTTCAAAGCCAGCCTCAGCAATGGAGAGGTACTTAGCAACTCAGTGAGACCCTGTCTCTAAATAAAATACAAAAAACAGGGCCGGGGATGTGGCCCAGTGGTCAAGTGCCCCTGAGTTCAATCCCCGGTACCTAAAAAAAAAAAAAAAAAAAAAAAAAAAAGGGAGAGATCAAGGAGCCAGGGACAAAACACAAACCAAAGGCAGGCCCCCAAAGATCTACCTCCCCCAGCTATACCCCACCTGCCAACAGTCACCACCCAGTACAGTAGTTCTTCCAAACTATTAATGCATCAAGTGAATTAATCCACTGATGAAGTTACAATCCTTGTACTCTAATCATTTCACCTCCGAACATTATTCCATTGCCTAACGTGAGCATGTGTGGAGGACACTTCATATCCAACTCATAACAGATGTTAAGCTTAAGATTTCTATTAGACATTTAATAGAGATGTGTCAGTTGATAGGCCTAGTCATGTCTATCAATTTTGAATTCATGAAGAAATTCAATTTGTTGTTATATATTTGAGAATTATCAGCATATAAATGGTGTTTTAAAACCTTGTGACGAGAAGCGATCATCAAAGGAGGGAAGGCAAACAGAAAATAACAGCAGCAAAGACTGATCCCTGGGATACTTCAGTGATGAAAGATTAGAGAGACAAGAAGAACTAGCAAGAGAGACTGGGGAAAGAACAGAGAGGATCCCAGGCTCTGTTGAGATTCTCCCTCCTATGTTGAATGAATAAGAGACAAGAATGTGGGGAATCACTGGCAATAAGGATCTCCTTGGGTAAGCACCTTCATCTCCCTAAATATTATTTAATAATTTATACAACCCAGGTAGTAGAGATTTTCTTTCAGAATACCTGGTAAGACTTCAAGTTTCAGTTTTTTTTTTTTTTTTTTTTTTTTTTTTTTTTCCCCTATGATGTCAGTCAGAGAGTTTATGAGTCTCAACAGATGCAACAATTTTAGGTGAAATGTAAATAAGAATCACAGAGCTTGTGGTGAGGTTGAGATTGTAAAAATTAATCATACAGGCTTTCCTAAATCAATTTCCTCACATTTAACATCAAGTGAATTCTTAGGTTTTAATTAAAGTTTAATTTGGTTTAAGAGGTGAGGCAGAAAGTTTCAAAAAATCTTTCAATTTTCTATGAAGCTTTCATATTTTCCATTTTATATGGTTTGAACCATTGATCAAACTATTCTCACAGAGAAAAATTTTCCCATAGGGATTTCATTGAACAAATACAATTACTACCAATCATCCTTCAACTTAATGCTTAAATACATTTAAAGGAATTATTAAAACCTTTGAAATGGCAAAAAAGATTGCATGAAAATTTCCATTTATTGTGATGAAGACGAAAATATCTCAGTCCTATCTGGAGGGAACATGAAAGAAGAAAGGTGGGAGAGGAGGTAATTTGAAAGGGCAGACAGAGTAAAAGAAAGAAAGTGTAAACCTATTTGAAGAGTGTTTGGTACATGGGCCTTCAGACTCTGTAGTGCTCTTGCTTTTCTTCCTTTATATACTTCTCACTTTCTCCCACAGTTGCTGTTCTTAAAATACTATTTTTTTAATTGACACGTAATAATCTTGCATGTTTATGAAGTACAATGTGATGTGATGTTTTGATTCATATGTACCATCAGTAGTGATCAACTCAGGGTAAATAGCATACCCCTCACCTCAAACATTTATCATTTCTTTATGGCAAGTAGATTGAAAATCATCTCTTTATTTTGAGATGTATAATTTATTATTGTTAACTATATACATCCTACTGAGCCATAGAACACTAGAACTATTCCTCCTACCAAAGGGTAACATTGCACCCCTTGACTAATTTCTTCTACTCCCCTCTTTGCACTGTTCTCCCCAGACCCTGGTCCTCACTATTCTACTCTCAACTTCTATGAGATCAATTCTTTTTGGAGTTCACATATGAGTGAGATCATGTGATATTTGTCTTTAAAACATAAAATCTGCTGTTTGCAACACCATCAAGGACATTATGGTGAGAGAAACATGTCAGGCACAAAAAGACAAACATGGATTATTCTTTAAAGGCATGTTTAGAACCCTCTAGACAGGAAGCTTTGTCATTCACTGATTTTTCATTTCTTTCTTGGCCAGAGCTGAGGAAAAATGAGAAGGAAAATTCCTCTTTTTTATAGCTCAAGTATGTTCATTGCTTAAACAATATCCATTATTTTTAGCTACAGGTTTTCAGAATGCTGTTGCAGTTGTAAGAGTAGCACACTTAGAAATATTAACCCACACACAAAAAACACAGCGTGGAAAAGTATACAGCATTCTTCACATTTCAATGCTACTCATTAGTCACTTAATGTTTAATAAATATGGTGAAAGCATTTACACCTGAGTCAGAGGTGGCTTTACAATCTCTAATGTATACTGATGGATACTCTTCAATGTTATAAAGGTGGATATTTTAAAATTGATTTAAGTGAATAATAAATCATACCAAAAAACATTCCTATCATAAGTAGATTTTCACAAACTATTTGCACCCTTAGAGCAGTCAGAGCATCAAATAGAACATTACCATTAACCCAGGAGGTCCCCATATCCTCCCTCTGTCCAGTATTTTGCTTCCTGGGAGACAGTACTATCCTGATTTCAACCCCATATATTAATTCTGCCAGTTTTAAAAATCCTATCTGTGTAATCATACAGTATTACCTTATTTTATATCTGGCTCATTTTGTTCTACACAATGGTTTTGGGATCAATGTATATTTTTGTGATTAATTGTAGATTGTTCATTCTCAATAATGAACACTGTATAGCATTTCATTGTGAGAATTTATCTCAATTTACTTAACCATTCTGCCAGGATAAGCATTGAGATAATTGGCAGATTGCGACTCTTAAAAATAATTCTATAAATATCTAGTAAATATGTTTTATGAAAATATGTACTGTACATGAGTTACTGTTGAGTATCTCTAGGAATAGAACGTCTGATCCATAGGTTAAACAGAAGTGAGGCTTTAGTAAATTCTGCCAAACCATAAATTAAATCAATTTAGATTCACAGGAAAAGTGTAGGAGAGTTAAGTTTGCTATGCACCCTCACTGATACTTTATATTTTTTCTAATTTCTATTTACTTATTTTATTCTTTTAAAAACTGACACATAACATCTGAACATATTTGTGGGGTGAAATATATATAGTTCAATACATGTACGCAGTGTATAATGATCAAATCAAAAGAGTTAGCATTTCTGATTATTAACATTTATCATTTCTATGTATTAGGAGATTTCATATTCTTCTTTTATAGTTATTTTCCCAAATATGTCATATATTGTGTTAAAGTATAGTTACCCTACTGTGCTATAGAACACTAGAATTGCTCCTACTCATTAGGCTTTACAATGTTTTTTTTTTTTTTATAATTTTTAATATGTACAACTCATAGTGCATATATTTAGTATCTTTTTACATACAACTGTTTATATACATAAATATGGTTTATCTCTTTAATAAAAAATATATGCTAACACACTCTTTGCTACTTTTAAATGAAACTCATGTATATTATAAACATTCACATACCTAACCCTATAGTTTCAATGACACTAAAGCATCCTACCTTTCCTGTCTGTGTGTCCAAGGACACACAGTACAATGTGTTTTAGTACCATTGTCTAATTTTTTTCCATCCCCCTCTTTCATCCCCATCCCAGTCTCCAGTGGCCACTATTTCATTTTCTTCTTCTCTGAAATTGTTTCAAGAAAACAAGAGGTACCTGAATTCCCATGTTTATCATAACAATATTCATAATAATCAAGATATGGAATCAACCATTGATAGATGTATAAATAAGAATATGTGGTATTTATTACTTTGAAGTTTGGGACTCTACAAAATAATGTTATAAATATCTAGTAAATGTGTTTTATGAAAATAAATAATGAATATTATTTAGCTATAAAAAAATGAGATTCTGTCATTTGTAGCAGCATGAATAGAACTTGAGGCCACCATGTTAACTGAGGTAAGCTAAGTACAGAAAGAAAAATACTGCATATTCTCACTCATTTGTGAAATGCTTGGTATTTTTTTAAAATCATGTATATTATCCATTTATGTGGGTATGTAATTGGAGCTCACTGTGGTTTTAATTTGTCTTTCTCCAGTGACTGAAAAAATTTGAACATGTCCTTATAAGTATATAGGCCACTTAAATATCCATTGTGAAATGTCTGTATAAGACTATAGTAGATTTTAGCTGTTTTATCAGATTATATTTTTATTAATAGAATTTTCTGCACTTACTCTTGATGAGTTTTTGTTCATATGTTACCAATATCTTTTTCACTGTGTTTATGATGCTCATTTTGCAGTATTTAAAAATAACTCAAAGCAATAATAAATGGTTTAACCAGGCATGATTGCATGCCTATAATCCCAGTGGCTCAGAAGACTGAGGAAGGAGGATCCCAAGTTCAAAACTAGCCTCAGCAACTTAGCGAGGCCCTAAGCAATTCAGCAAGACCCTGTATCAAAATAAAAAATAAAAAAGGACTATGGATGCGACTCAGTGGTTGAACATCAATTCCTGGTGCCCAAATTATAGTAATAATAATTATTGTTATTAATAATAATAAATGTTTTATTTTTATTTTTGATAATAAAATTCATGATAAAATTTACAAAAAACAACTTAAACCTTTTGTGATTTAATTTTTATAATTATTTATTAATAATCATTCAATATATTACCTAAGAAAATGTGTAGGAAATACTTTGTCATTTGAAGTGCTTTGACTTCAGTAATAAATTATGTGTTTTGTTGTTTGGTTTGGCACCATGTATTACATAATGAATAAGTAAAACTTAATGTCTTAGCTTTTTCATCGCTGTGAACAAAAGACCTGACAAGAATAATGTTAGAGGAGGAAGTTTATTTTGGCTCCTAGTTTCAGAGGTTCAGTCCACGGCCAGGTGACTCTGTAGCTCTGGGCCCCAGGTTTGGCAAAACATCATACCCGAAGGTGAGGTGGAGCAAAGCACTTCAGGACATGGTAACAAGGAAGCAGAGAGAGAGCTCCACTCACTAGGGATAAAATATGAACCCCAAATAACCACAACCCCAGTGACCTACTTCCTCTAGCCACACTCTACCTGCCTTCAGTTACCACCCAGTAAACCACATCAGTGGATTAGTCCATTGATTAGGTTATACCTCTCATAATCTAATCATTTTACCTCTGAACTTTTTTGTATTGTCCCACACATGAGTTTTGGGGGACACCTCCTATCTAAATCACAACATTTATTGAAGGAAATGTATGTTCTATGATGTCCCCTCCAAACACTGTTGTCCCCTGTGGCACTCCCCAGGCCTGCCGCAGGACTCCTTTGTCAATTCCCCTGGACACTGTGATAATTACACTACTTACAGGCTGACTGAACTCTGTTTTTATTTCCCTGTGCAAATTGGAAGCAGTCTACTGTCCCAGCCTGGTCATCCCCTACAGACTCACCTAGATCAGGCTGTTTCCTTCTCACAAATATTTTTTCCTCTTTCTCCAAATGTCTATTTGCTTATTTAATTTTTTATCCATCTTCAAGGCAAATGTTGTCTGGTCATCATCTCTGGAATTTTCATTGTATATTTTTAGCTGACTTTGATTCATTTCTCCTTTCTGCCCAAACATATTAACATTTCATAATTTTTTTTCATTTGAAAGAAAACATTTAGAAGTAATCTCAAATAATTCATATTTCTAACATTTCAACTCAGTACATTTCATGATTTTATCTATTATTATCTTCTGCCTGGATACTTACTTTCATATAGATACAATCATAAGTACATAATATATTATTTTTGTTGTGTTCACATGATATGATTAATGAACACATATAACTTTTAATAGTGCCATAGTATTTTGTCATGTTAATATAACATGGAATATAAACACAAATTTCCGAGTACTGGACACTTTTTTATTGTCCCTAAATGCCTATTACCATTTCATGTCTGAGTTTTTATTGTACTTCTACTGGACTTAGAGCTCATTTATTGCTATGCATTGTTTCATGTTATATCATAGTGATTCTCAACACCATTAGACCCAATGTCCTCTTTTATAGCAAATATGTGCTAACATTCTCTACCTTGAAATGAAACTCATATATTATAAGTGACATATACATAACCCCAGAGTTTCAAGAACTTGTCTGCCAGGGTGTCTGAGGATGCCAGTACACGTGATTTTTAGCTGGTTTTACTTGTATCTCTCAGGATCCAGGAAAAGTTCCAGTGAGAGGTCCCATAGTCCCCTCAGAATCACTTCATCTCACTGACAACTGAAGAATTTATAGGCAAACTACTTTGCCAAATTCACCTACTCCTTAATAAAATAAATTATCTAAATGACACTTAAAGAGTGGATCTGTGGTACCTGGCTCAATATTATCCCTAGTCATACCTAAATTACTGCGGAGAACATGGCCTGAGCTGCTCTTTTGCAAGACATGAATTAAAAGATAGCGATAGCAAGCAAGTAATAACAACTTCCTTTTTTACTTTTATATAGAAAGTCAAAGTTAAATCTTTCCTTCATTCTTTAATTATTATCATTGGTGGTATTTACCTCTATTGTCAGAATTTTCTGTGAGGTTTTCTGTTTTGTCTGTCCTCTTTCCCAACCAAATGGACTGGGTTTTCAGAAGAGGTTTGAGACTGGTGGAGCTGGGTGTTTGTTGCATGAGTTTAAATCATGTATTGCAGCATAATCTAACTGACTTTCCTCTGCCTTTCCCACTGCCTTTCTGGATCCCTTTAACAAGCAAATATAAAATTATTGATTATGGGGTGGGATTCCTAAGGGATGCAGTATTAGATACCATTTTACATTACTAAAAGAGCAGACAAATCAAAAGTAACCCTTTAAACTTTTGAATTGAGTCTCTTTTCATCCAGTGGAAAAAATTACAACTCACAATATTTAGAACTATCCAAACTAATCCAAACCAATCACTGAAAATTGCATTACTAATTCATCATGGGTTAAATGAGAGAAACTGAAATTTCTGTTTCCACATTGAATATCTGAGCAATTCGTTATAGTAAAAATCTATTGAAAATAGGAACATTTTTAACAGTTGATTTTGACCAAAGTGAAAAATGCATTATTTTTCTAAGGCAATCACAAAAATGTGTAAATTAATTAAAGAGGAAAAGCATCTTAAAATGGCATTAGATTTCTGTATCGGTAAAATATTTTTCCTAACAGAATCATAGTTCAAGATGCTAAAATCAAAATTGTGGAGGAACAAATGCACACTCCACATGAAGACTGTGAAACCAATGAAGTGTTTATGTGGTGTGTGTTTCTATAAAACATATTAACATGTTATTTTTTTTTTTCAATCTGCAATCGGTTAACATCTTAGTTGAAAGTAGTCACAGGCTTTCTGACATTTGGCTTAAGGGAAGAGAGACTTCCAGTTATATTTAGTTTGGACTAAGTGGGACATATTCGTGTAGCCCATTGCTTCCATCTATACTTAAATTATCAGTGGCAGTTCCAAAGCAGGAAGGGCTTCCATGAAAATGCCCACAATGTCTGTGCCAACATGCCTGGGAACATAAACAAAGCCAGAGGTGTGTCATCTTGCAATGATGTATATGATCTTCCAGTGATGGCCTCTAGCCCTGTATGTATATGAAGAAGGAAAAGGATTGGAAAGGAACGTGACAGATCAGCCTTGTTAAAAACAAAATTGTCTTTCTCTCTCTTCATTGAAAAGTGATAATATGAAATCATTGACATATTAGAAAAACATTAAAATACATAACAAAAAGACCAGGAGAAAAAGATATCATTTACTATGTACAGCAGGTGATTAATAAGAATATCAATACTTTTCTGAACGTTGTGATATTTACAGTAGGTGTCAATGTCAAGATATTTAGTTTATGTTGATTTTTTTCATGATAAATAGATTCATTTTGTATCTGATTCTATACTTGGAATTTTATATCCTCTTCCTTAAAGAAGTTTTCCCAGAGTATGTAAGTTTCTTTGCCCCAAACGTCTGGATCTGTTCTTCAATGGAACACCCTCACTGTCCTGTCTCTTGTAGGGCCTTGCATTGGCAGCTGATTTAGGCAGGGTCCATGAGTTAGAGACCAACCCTGTGCTCCCAAGCCAAATGTATCCGATAACCTCATAATGCAGTTCTGATACGCCTTGAATAAACACATCAGTGCCACTTTTCCACAGACCTCTTGATATTGCTAAAGTGTTTCATTGCCAGGGTTCTCTCATTTAGGGTGGTAGATTCTTAATGTCTATAGGATCTCTCTGGGATCCTAGGCATTCATCATGGGAAAACAATGCTTTCTCATTCAAAAGGAAAATAATGCTATTTCAGGAAGAATACAAACAAACAAACAAACAAACAAGTCAGTCCAGGCTACCTGATTTTTGGAAAAATACTGTACTACCAAAATCTGCAAATCTAATTGCAATACACTATCATATAGCACCTTCTTTAGATTAGTATGTTTGGATATTATTGTCCTTTCTTTACTAAAGGGCAAAGTTCTGACTTAATTAAGACTATACTTTTTCTAAATATAGAAAGCCCTTTGAACCCCAAGTTTCCAGCACAGGAGCCTAAGCAGATTGCCTGCCATTTTTCTATATTCCTTTTTTAAATGTTTAGCATCTCAAGAGTAGCTGATGTTGATCAAAACATTTGAGGAGTACCCCTGCTGACATCTTTGCAGTCAGTAGTTTTCTTTTCCCAGAGGAAATGAACATGTATTGATCTTGCTAGACATCATTTCTGAATGGTATCATGGGGCCTGGGAAAAGTCATCTCACATGGCTTACTATTTCCTAACAGAAGAGTAAAATACATTTGAAAATACCCTATCTGGCCATTTGGTACCACATTTTTTTTTTTCTTGTACACTAAGAATTCAATAGCAAATGTTTTCTGGAATGAAATTTGTTAAAGTTTATTTTAACTTTCACATACTAAGATGGATATCTTTATTGAATCCTTCTTTGAAAAAAAATCAAAGCAGTAACCAATTAGGGAGAAAGAATAGCTCATGCCTCCATCTCCACACCATTTTGATGACTGAAATTATAAAGCAGGGACAGCATCTGTTTCTGTGAGAGTTCTCACATAATGGTATCTTTCCAAATGACAGGAAGTTTGATTTCACTAATAAGCTGTCTCCCCAAACACACCATTAGTCTGTGTCTCCGAACTCTAAGTAAAGGGGAAAAAATAAACAAAGAAATCTGTTCTGAGTTCAGTGGAACACTTTCATTTCCTATTTGAGGTGTGAATTCACTCTTTGAGTTTGAATATCCTCCTCTAATTACAGGAAATTTAGACCTTGTCTGGGACCTTTCATGAAGAAGTTAGGGGTCCAGGTTACAAAGGAAAAGGAAGCAGAATAGACTGGACTCTAGTAATTAGTGTAGGTGAGTGAAACCTACAACCATTGTGGGCTAGCTCTCCACCAGATGTCAGAGTGTGACTCCAAAGTCATCCTTATGTGGTGGCAGTGATGAAATTGTATAGTAATGTAGAGGGTTTCTTTGTCTTGGCATTGTGTGTAGGGTACAGCACTCACTGTGCTGATGGAAAAGAGCCTCAGTTTGGCTCCATGAGAGATTTCCTTGAAATATGCATATTTTTCATGAAATACATTAGGTCTAAGACTTGTGACTTAATGCCAAGCCAGCATTTGATACCCTATTGATTTAATATTTGAGCCAAAATATCAAACAGGCATTTGCTAAAAATTTCAAAGAATGTACATATATTTGAAAAGAACATATCAGACTTTTGTGATTTGTTACACATTATATGTATATCTTATGAGTTCATGAAACACAATTTAGTTCAAGCTAAAGTCAAAAAGTCTCTTCTTGGGATTTCAATGTTAGCAAGTATTAAAACAGTCTCAAACAAACAAACAAAAAAAGGCAAGTTGGACTTGTGAAGCAAATCAATTTATCATTTTAAGTATTGTACAATCCAGAAGGTTTTCTCTAAAATAAATTTGTATTGACTTTTCATAGAGTAGTGGTAAGAAAAGTGTGTTTTGCTATTCCATGTTCCCTGGTTCTGAGTTTTCTTATCCAAAAAGTATTTGAGTGTACATCTGTGTGTGTGTGTCTGTCTGTCTATGTGTGGACATGGTGATGGTATCTGTGGGGAAGGAGTGATTGATGACTAATGATGAAGCCCTAAGTAACTACGCCACCATTATTTCAAACATGGAAAGGAGAAGTAGGTAGGGGCAGATCCAATTTATGCCAGGGCATTATAGTACTCTAAAGTAAAAGCAGAATTTCCAATAAAACAAATATTTATGCCACCTCATAAATTTTGCCTGTCTCCCAGAGCCGCACACTCTCTAATGTCCTCATAGTGGAAATATGTTTCTAACCTGAATTTGTTCAATCTTGGAAACATCTGTTGTATAGCAATACCACACTTTATGGGCAGGACTTCTATCTTTTGTGACTGAAATTTAATCTACACATATTAAAAAAAAAAAAAAAGTTGCAACATGTAATTGAAAATGGAGGACTCCGTGAGTTTTGCTGGGACTTGGAGAAGTAGTCATCAGCAGTGGGATGAGGCAGAAAAATGCATGGGGTTGGACTTTTTCCTGTGCCTTCCTGAGATTTAAAAAAATATTTCCAGTGGACATTGGGGATGGGGTGAGTTGTTTACCACTAGATGACCCTCCCATAATCAAACAAATTCACTCAGCTTTTTCTTATTGAAGAGATGAGGAAGATGCTTCTACTCTAGTGATTAAGCTCACACACAGTAACTGAGAAACCTACTGGACTCATGAGTTTTTCACTGAGGACCACTGAGACCAACAGAATGAATGATTAAAGTTACATAGGATATATGGCATGTCACAGAATATGGGTTTAAGATAACACTCATTTTGTTTTACACAAAGAAAACAAAGTTGCTTTGATGAGAAAAAATGTATATATGTACTTCCCTGTGTGTGTTATGGAAGAGAGCCCAATGATATAATTCACAAGGAAAAAGGTGTCTAATCAGTACTTTAGATGAATATAACATATTAGGTACTATTCTTGTAGAGTCGAAAATGCACTGTTAAGAGTTTGAGAAGCCTTACCCATAAAGGAATTCTTAAATTATCACAGATGAAACATTTTTCCCAAAAAGCTTCTTATGTACATTGTGTAGAGCTAGGACTTTGTGAAACAGATGGATAAATGTTTTGTAGATAGTTAGGAACATAATGTGAGACCATGCTTCGACCAGGTAGGATCTCTTGCAGAACTTAAGTCTTTAAGTTACATTACTACACACATTCCCCTTATTCCAGAAGTTCAGTACCACTGAGAAAAACCACAAAGGCCTTTGGAGATCAAGAATTTAGTATTTTATTATTGCTCTATTAACCTGATTCTGATGAAGAATATTATTTTCTAGTTAAGATATATTCAAGATGAGGGTTTTGTTTG
This sequence comes from Tamias sibiricus, assembly GCA_025594165.1. NCBI lineage: Eukaryota > Metazoa > Chordata > Mammalia > Rodentia > Sciuridae > Tamias > Tamias sibiricus. The sequence continues at coordinate 85,847,562 of CM046660.1, forward strand.
TTTTTTGATTTTGTTTGTTTGTTTGTTTGCTGGGGTTTGAACCCAGAGCCTTGTGCATGCGAGGCAAGAACACTACCAACTGAGCTATATCCCTAGCCCCTCAAGATGAGATTTTATTTGCCCCAAATTTCTTAAACAATTAAAATTATGTGCCATATTTATGGACTAATTTGATTACGGAAATTTTTTATTTTACCAACAACTGTCTTCTAGAGAAACCAGTAATCTCTATGTCAAGTATTCAGGAAAATGAAGAGGTGAGTTCATAGTCACAATTGTAAATAAAATCAAATTATAAAAGTGCTGAGAGAGAATATGTAGCTAGAAAAAAGAATGTTAAGTCAAAAGAACCTAATATTATGTGAGGTTGACACTCTGGAGACATCTGAATGTGTATACAGGGAGGGATTCCCATTCAATAGAGAGAAAAATATATAACTAACACATATCACACACACACACACACACACACACACACAACACATATGTGATATTTACATCCTTGTATTATATATCAACCTATGGCAAAAAGGAAGCCCCACAGTTATTTCTGAACATTTGAACTAGCTCTATTTCCTAATGGAACTCTTTATATCAGTGGAAAAATAAACACCTACTGTATTTCCTTGCCCTTAACAAAATCCTTTTTTTTTAAAAAAAAGAATTCAAAACATCTGTTGATTCTTCTGGACCATTGAAGGGAAAGTCCTAGACAAATTATCGACAGTTTATCAATGCATACTAATGAATTGTTGCGTCATTAAAGTGGACCCAGGTCTGTGGTTGAGATGGAAGAACTAAAGTTTTCTGCATAAAAACAAGATGGTCATATTTAAAGGCAGTCTTCTCTCATGGTGTAATAGCATTTATTTTCAGATTTAATTGAGAGTGAAGATGTGGATTCTTGAACTCACACTATGTTTACCTAAGAAACAATCTCATGAGCATGGAAATAAAGAAATTGATCTTGAGCTGGGATTGTGGCTTAGTGGTAGAGCACTTCCCTAACATAAGGAGATGCTGATTCCCAGCATCACAAAAGAGAAACACAGAAGAGAAGAAAGAAAAGAAGGGAGGGAAAAAGGGAAGAATTACAGAAATGAGTGTAAATCCTTGAAGTGTAAGGGTATAAAACTTATATTTCATATGATATTGTTTAAATCAAGCTTATTGTTCATGATATGATGTAATATTGCATCTTGCAAAAAAAGCAATAAAAGACTTTATGCTTTCACTTTTATTTGAATAACTTGAACTTTAGATGCATTAAAGTCACTGACTCACCACGAACAAACAACCAAACCAACAACTTTTGAAAGGATTTAAGCCTAAAGTTGATTTAAATTTGATGACATTAAATTATTTCATTTTTCAGGAATACCACATTTCTCTATAAAATAAGATTAATATTAAAGTTGATTATTAAAATAATATAGAAAATAGACATACATTGAAAGGATAGCATTTGTATAAATTATTTCCAGAATATTTGAGCAGAATTTGACTTTGTAGCAGAGTCTGTGAACATGTAGCTCACTCAACAAAATAAGATATCTTTCAGTGTATTGTACCTAAGATATATCATAATCACTTTTCTTAGAATACTGATTTAGACTTCAGATTTTGTAAAAATCTGGCAACTAATTCTTATTACTGCATACTGCATGCTCACCATATTGAATCTAATTATCATAATCATGGACTGTATCAGATTACCATAGTACAATATGAAAAGGCAAAAACTATATAGAACAGGGCTTGCATGTCAGTTCTGCCACTTGCTAGCTGTCTGCATTTCCTTGTGGTGTAAATTATTTAATTTCAATTTTCTTTATCTAGGATAATAATATGATCTGCCTCATAGGCTTACTGTGACTAGTTAATTAATTCATCCACTTATAGTGCTTACTACATTGCCTAAGACTTAATAAATGTAGTATAAATTTAGCTATAAATACATTATCATCATTGTTGTTCTTTAATTATTTCCTTAGAGTGAATTCTTAAGCAAGAACTAAGCATAAAGATGTAAACATTTAAAAGGCTCCTTTGAAAACTGTCAAATGCTTTTCAGAAAGGATGAACTGATTTACAGTCTCATTAGCATCTTAGGAGAGTGCTCCAGGCCTAGAACATGGTAAGTGCAAAACAAAGTGATGCCAGTGAGAAATGCCACAGCATGAGGGACAACTCACGGCTCACAGTAGGCCTCCACATCTGACTAGCTATCAAGTGAGGCTAGGTGCTAGCCTCTCTGTACCATGCCATAAAAGTCACTTCTCATTCAAAATGTATAATTCAAGAAATCAGACTTTTAGGTCAGCTTCAGCAGAAGTGGCAAAGGAAGAAGATAAAAAAGAGCACTTTTATTTTTCACTGGCTTAGTCGGGAAATGACACAAATAAATGTTGTTTGTGTTTCATTATCCAGAACTAGCTATGGGGCCTCTGCAAGTGGCCTTTAAGGAAAAGCAAATTTAATCATTAAGTGAGCCCTCTATCTCTGCTACAGGCACTTTCTCATGTATCTAAATTTTTTCAGAACATGCCTTGTAATTGCTGCATGGTGTTTCATTTGGGTAACAGTTGTTTAAATTAAATTTTTAATTACCCATCTTTAAGCAAAATGTTCTGGAGGGACTTTCATATAAGTGAAGGTTTAACTAATGGGTTATTCATTGGATTAACATTAAATTTTAGATGATAATGCTTCTGAGTATGTGCAGGAGGGATAAGCTACAAACATGGTTCTAAACCAAGAAAGGTATTTGTCATGCATACGACAGGAATGGGCACTAAGATCAGGTGACTCTTTTCCTTATAGAGAAGTCAGCTCAAATCCTGCTTCCTCTAGTATCTTGCCCATCTGGACATGTCAGCCTATTCATCCTCCTCCCTTTGAGATCCTTCAATGACCTTTAAATTAATATTTTTTTTGTTTATAGTTGAACACATTTCATAACTATAAAGAGCAGTGTTTGGAAAGTCTAGTGTATGGAGAAGCCTGAAAATTATAATTTTTTAAAAACTGAAAGGTTTCGCCTCATTCATTTTGCAGGTTTGACATTTTTCATTGTCTTTCTCATTTAAGTGGATCTCTGAAGGGAAGAAGACTTTCTTTCTATCAGAAATGGAGCTGAACAAACCATCCTGCATTTGGAATTTCTCTTTATCTATCCTGAGGACAGTCTGTGTGTGGTTTTTTTTGTTGTTGTTGTTGTTGTTGTTGTTTGTTTGTTTTAAAATATTTATTTATTTGTTTTAGTTGTACACATTGCCTTTATTTTTATGTGGTGCTGAGGATTGAACCTGGGCCGAGCACGTGCTAGGCGAGTGCTCTACCACTGAGCCACAACCCCAGCCCCCAGTCTGTTTTTTTCCAGCCCTGGTAGCCTCATTATCTGAAAAGGTTAGTAAACATCTCCATGAAATTCCCCTTCAAGGTCCTAAAAAGTGCTTTTAGTTTCACCATGTTTAAGTGCAATTTTGGATAATCAGAAAACATTTTTTTTCTCCAGTAGCTAAAAATCAGAGAAAAAGTCTGCAAAATGTAAAATGAAAGAGAAAGATAGATTTAATAGTTGAATCTTATTTTCATGTTATTACACTACAATGGCCTAGGTGGTGACTAACTTCTCAGATGCCTTTAATCCAGTCCAGCCAAGGTAATAACTGTTAAATGTACCTCATTTGCTGTATGAGAAGGATGACCTAACAGTTACAGTTCAAACCTCAGTGGTAACTTCTTTTGGACTCGTGAGTTTCCTTGTCAAAGTCTGTTCAATGTGGCAGTCCACCTTCTCCTTTAGTCGTATTGTCCTCCCCCTCCTTCACAGACACAGTGGTGCACATGGTAGTGGAGCCACATTTCAGGAAGCCCAGGTAACAGACAAGGAAAGCAGCATGGCGAAGTAAGAAGAAAATGAATTAGATGTGTTGAGTTTTTGAAAATGAAAATAAAATTATAATTCAATTTTCAGTCAGCTTATACCACAATAATAAAATGCCATAAACTAGTTAGATAAAACAACATAAATGTCTTTTCCCATAGTTCAGGAAACTAAAAGTCAATGATCAGGGTGCCAGCATGGTAGAGTTCTGGTGAAGGGTCCCTCATTGGCTTGTAGCAACCTCCTCTTGTTTCCTCCTATGCCAGGGAGAGAAGAGGAGATCAAACTCTGATGTCTCTTCTAATAAGGGCACTAATACCATCATTAGTGCCCAACTTTCATGATCTCATCTAAACCTAATTATTTCCAAAAGACCCCATGTCCAAATACTATCTCCCTAGGTGTTTAAGTCTTCCATATATGAATTTTGAAAACATAATTGACTCCATAACACCAATCAAACCTTTCTCAGGTCAAGTATTTCAAATTCAGGATGAAGCTCTTACTGGTAGAATATATGTGCCTATTAGATTAGTCATATTGCAAATAATATGGATGTACCCCAAGGAGCAGAAATATAAAAAAATCTGTGAAGAATCCCTTTTGTTGAGTATGTCCTCATGGCCTCTCTCTACCCACCAATTCCTCAGCTACAGTAGTGCCTAGAACATGAATTCCCCTGTAAACTTTGTGGACTCCTTGTCTACGGTGGGCATCAGAACACAGAATGCATGCCTGATGGAATGAATAGTCACCCAGTAGTTGATCCAGGAAATTTCAACACCTCAGTAAGTATCCACTATTTCTTTCTTTCGTTTTTTTAATATTTTTTATTTGCTTTAGCTGTACACAATGGGTTTATTTGTACGTGGTGCTGAGGATTGAACCCGGGCCGCACAAGTGCCAGGCGAGCGCTCTACCAATGAGCCACAACCCCAGCCCCAGTATCCACTATTTCTGACAGTAGCTGTAGATTATGAGGACCACAAAAATCCTGTCAGATGGTGGTCTTCTCAGACCAGGGAAAGCCAGGTATTGCATCTCACAGCAAGAGCTGAGGGAGTGCCAGAACCCTAGCCAACTTAGATTTTGGAGGATGGGGCTGGGAAAACACAAAATGGGCCCGATTTTTCTATGTTCACACTCTCCTTATCTCTTTGCTGTTAAGATTGCAATTGGTAGGTGTTTCACTTATCTATTGCTGGAGAGGGGGGAAAATAAACCCAGTCTCCTTGTTTAAAACAATAAAAGTAATCCTATATCTGGGAATAAAATGTGAAATCCTTTTCCCTATTTCTGCCACAAAGTAGAATAAATATAAGAAGCCTATGGAAGGTGAATGGAAGACATTAGACAAACTAGGGACCTTAAGTCTAAAGGAACAACATGGTGGGGAGTTAACTAAATGTTCTGATGGTTATTGTTTTTTATTCCATATATCTTATACTCAAAACTTATTTTAGTCAGCTTTTGTATTGCTGTGACCAAAATATTCAACAAGAACAACTTAGGAGGGACGGTTTATTTGGGGTTCCCAATTCTGGAGGTCTGAGTACAGAGATGGCTGATTCCATTGCTCTGGGCCCGAGATGAGGCAGCACATCATGGAGGAATGGCCCAGCAGAGGAAAGCAGCTCAGCTCGTGAAAGGGACAGGAAAGAAATAGAGAATGAGAGAGAGAAGGGACGGGGGGGGGGGTGTGGGGGGGTGGGAAATGGATCCTTCCAGAGTGCAACTCCAGTGACCCACTTCCTCCAGCCACTCTCCATCTGCCTACAGTTACCACCCAGCCAATCCATTCAAACTAGGATGGACTGATCAGGGTACAGTTCTCATAATCTAATGGTTTTACCCCTGAATATCTCTGTGTTAACAGGAACTTTGGGCGGGGGTGGGGGGTGTATTTCATATCCAAACCAAAAAAGAACTGAAGAAATTAGCAATCTAGAAACAACCAACAAGCTCAGACAAAATTCCCCAAAATCCTGCTTTCTCTAACTAAAGGATCATTAAAAAAAAAAAAAAAGAAGAAGAAGAAGAAGAAGAAGAAGCCTAAAAAGAAAGACATCTTTACTGTAGCAACACTCTACTGTAGCAAAACATCTTAGATAATACTATAACCTCAGCCGGGTGTGGTGGCGCACGCCTGTAATCTTAGCACTTGGGAGGCTGAGGCAGGAGGATCGAGAGTTCAAAGCCAGCCTCAGCCATGGCGAGGCACTTAGCAACTCAGTGAGACCCTGTCTCTAATAAAATACAAAAAAGGGCTGGGGAGGTGGCCCAGGGGTTGAGTGCCCCTGAGTTCAATCCCCGGTACCAAAAAACAAAACAACAACAACAACAAAATATACTATAATCTCACCTATACCCACATCGGGAAAGGATGAGTGGGAAGCTTAAATTGCCATTTTTGTAAGTCTGTAACAAAGTACCCTAACATCTCTGTCTGGATGGTGTCCAATAATGCCAAGTATGAGGGTAGAACTTTTATTCCAGCCATCCAGGAACAAGACTCCGCTTGCCCCACTACATGGAGAATGGAGACTATGTGGGGAGTTAGAACTCTTCCCACTCCTCTGTAACAAGAATATTCTTGTCCCCAAGTGTTTTAGTTAGTTTTTGCTTTGCTGTGACCAAAGTACCTGACAAGAACAAGTAATAGGAGGAAAAGTTTAGTTGGGGTTCACATTTTCAGAGGTCTCATTCTATGAATGGTTGATTCCATTGTTCTGGGTCCAAGTTGAGGCAGCACATCATGGGATCATGGGGGAACAGCACAGGTAGAAGGAAGTTGCTCCCTTCATGATGGCAAGGGGGGAGGGGCCAGAGTGAACATGAAAACTTCCAGGGCACACACCCAGTGACCCACCTCCTCCAGCTACTCCCCACCTGCCTAGAGTTACCACCCAGTCCATTCAAACTAGGATAGGCTGATTAGTTACAGCTCTCATTATCCAATCATTTCACCTCTGGGTATTTTTGCAGGAACATTTGAGGAACATTTCATAACCACCCAGAACAACAGGTATCAACAGAAGCTGAGTGGGGAATCTAAACATCTGGCTCCATAGAGGAGTTATAAGATGCCACATGCCTTCCCCTGAGAGAGTCATGTTGGAGAAAGCAGACTAAAGCAGAAGGTTTAGATCCAGAATCACATGACATAATACAAAAATACAAATACAATAATACAAAAATACACAATACAAAAATGCTTCACATAAAATTCACTAGACATATCAATGCAACACAGAGATAATGGAGATGTTAGAAATTATGTGAAAATTATTTTTAAGCAATATTGGTTAAAAAAATGCCATCAATATGATTGAAACAAAAAATTAGAAAGTCTAAGAACACAAATAGAAATAAATAACAAGGAAACAGAAGATATGTAAAGCAAGTGGAAATTTTATAACAAAATATCATAACTGAGATTTAAAAACAAAACACTAGTGAATGAGCTCAACAGCAAAACAGAGGAGACAGAGGAAAGTCAATGATATAAAAGATGAAATACAAATTATCCAATCTGGAAAACAGAGAGAAGATAAACTCAATAAATAAATAAATACCTTGTACTCAGAAACTTGTAGAACTACAATAAGACTCAAAGTCATGGAATTACTCAGAGAAGAGAGCAAGACTATAAAAGTACCCAAAGAAATAGTGGTTGAAAACTTCCCAAATTTGGCAAGAGACCAAAAAAAAAAAAAAAAAAAAAAAAATCTATAATTTCAGGAAGTTGAGCAAACTCTAGAATAATAAGCACAAAGAAATCCACCTTAAGGAACATCATAATTGAACTTCTGAGAACTAATAATGAAGAAAAATTCTTGAAAGCAGCCAAAGAAAAATGACAATATCAATAGGAGAAAAACAATCCGATTACCTGAAGATCACTCCACAGAGACCATGGAAGCTTAAAGAAAGTCACATAATATTTTCAAGTGCTAAAGAAATAGAACTTCAACCCAGAATCTTATCCCCAGTGAAAATATCATTCAGAAATGAATGAAAATATTAAGACACTCTCAGATGAAGAGCAACTAAAACAATTAATGCCCACAGACCTACCCCAACAGAAAGGCTAGAAAGACTTTGTTAAACAGACAGGAAATGATGAAAGAAAGAAGCTGGGAATGTCAGAAAGGAAGAAAGAACATAATAAGAAAAAATAGAACTAAATACAATGAGTTTTCCTTCTCAGGTTTTCTAAAATATATTTGATAGTTGAAACAAAAACTATAGTACTTATAATATGGATATATGTGTATGTGTGTGTGTGTGTACATCATACATATATGTGTATATATATATGAAATATTGAGACAAATATATCATAAATTGGAGGATAGAGGAAAGTAAGGCTACTATACTTCACTCAAAAGGGCAAAATGACACCAGTAGAAAATAATGAATTATGTAGATACAATGCAAAACCAAGGTCAACCACTAAACTGCTACAGAAATAAAATATATAAATTTTTAAAACATGATATATAAATTAAAGTGAGACTTTTAAGTATGTTCAGGTAACACAAAGATATCACGAAAAAGAAAATAAAGACCAAAAAGAAGAAAAAAAATAAAAAACTAAGATGTTGTACTTAAACCCTAATATATCAACAATTATATCAAATACAAATGATCTCAATATGCCAAGTAAAATAACAAAGAGAGATTAAAGAGAATGGTTTAACGACAAGGAACTATAAGAAACTCAATTCAACACAATGATATAGGCAGATTGAAAGTATGGGATGAAAAAAAGATTTATCATGTAAACATTAATAAAAGAAAATGTGACTTATTAATATCAGAAAAAGTAGAGGTCATACCATAGCCAAAATTTTATCAGAGACAGATGAGGATCTTACATAATGACAAAAGGCTTAATTCACACACACAAAAAGACATAGCAATCTTAAATGTGCATGAACAAAGCAAGACTGAAAAACAGATGTAATAAAAACTGACTGACTCTTAAGCAGGATTAGATAACTTCACAGTTATTGGTGGAGATTTCAATATTCTTTGCTCAACAATTGACAAGACAGTTGATCAGAAAATAAGCCAGGATATAGCAAGATGTAACAGCATCACCAGCCACCAGGAAACAATTGGCATTTATAGATACTCATTCAATAAATGAAGATGATTATCTTAAAATGTCCAGAAATCATATGCAAATGTAGACTACATCCTGATATATTTAAAAAAAAAACCTGAACAAATGTAAAAGAATCTAAACCATGAGGAATGTGTTCTCTAATTAACAATGGAATCAAACTAGTAATCAATATGTGGAAGTTAACAGGAAAACCTTCAAAGCTCATATTTTTTATATTATCATGGGTCAAAAGGGACATCTCAAAGGAAATTTTTTAGAAAGACATGGAACTGAGCAAAAATGTATATGTAACATATTAAAATTGTGTGACATAACTAAAGCCAATATTGAGGGAGAAATTTATAGTACCAAATTAATATATTAGAAAAGATGTCTCAGGCTAAGATGTCTCTAAGCTTCTCCTCAAAAACTTAGTAAAGGAAGAGCAAAATAAACCCAAAGCAATCAGAATAAAGGTAAGAGCAAAGATCAATGATAATATATACAGAAAAAAAATGGAAAATCAATGAAAGAAAGAGCTGACTCTGAAAAGATCAATATTATTGACAAATGTCTAGCAGGACTGCCAAAGGGGGGGAAAGAGATAAGAAACAAATTACCAACATCAGCAATGAACCAGAGAATGTCAACTGTACATGCTGCAGACATCAAAAAGATAATAGGTGAACACTACAAACAACTATACACAGATAATAGACAATTTAGATGAAATGGATCAATTCTTCAAAAAATACTAACTACCACAATTCATTCAATATAAAATGTTTCAAGTAGAATTATTCCATTGAGGAAATTTAATTCATAATGTTTTTAAAACTTCCCCATAAAGGAAGTATTCAAATCCAGATGGTTTTATTAGACCATTCCTTCAAACATTTTAAGAATATAAATTCTACAAAATATTTTCCAGAATACAGGAGAAGGCACAACCCAATTTATTTTATGAGGAAAAAAATAAGAATGCTAAAAACACAATTCATCTTGTAATTTTACCTTGATGCCAAAGACAGAAATACATACTAAAACAAAGACAACCACAAGGTAATAGCCCTCATGAACATAAATGCAAAAGACATTATGGAACATTAGGAAAATTAATTTGGAATATATAGAGAGGTTTATATACATCTTTGTATTTTCAACATACAGAAAACAGGCAATGAAATATAGTATATTGACAGAAGAAAAAATTATATGATCTATGATTATATCAGTTAATACAAAAAAAGCACTTGACAAAACTGAGCACCCATAAATGTATTCCTATTTATAAGAACACATACATGACAAACAAATAAATTTTGAGAATTCATAATTTAACTTGGATTGAACTTTTAATTTTGATCTCATGACTCTTCATCTATGAAAAATTCTAGTCATGTAGCTCTTTGGTTTGTCTCCAACTTTGGTTATATTCTTTTCATCCCTAATTTCTATTAGAAAGCCTTAAAGTTTCCAAATCTCCATCAAATGTTAGAAAATAGCTCAGAAAATTTATCTCATTTTTTATCTGGATGCATTCTAGTCACTTGCTCAATTCTGTTTTCCAATTTTTTAATTTTAGTTTTCATTACTAGATTTTTTTATTGTCAAATTTTATTTGAAACCAGGCATGGTGGCGCACACCTGTAATCCCAGCACTTGGGAGGCTGAGGCAGGAGGATCATGAGTTCAAAGCCAGCCTCAGCAATGGCGAGGCACTTAGGAACTCAGTGAGACCCTGTCTCTAAATAAAATATAAAAAAGGGCTGGGGATGTGGCCCAGTGGTTGAGTGCCCCTGAGTTCAATCCCCAGTACCAAAAAAATAAAAAATAAAAAATAAATTGTTTGATTGTTTGATTGTTTTTGTAACTACCAATGCTTATTTAGTCTACTGTTTTACTTTTTAAGAAATTTCTTGCATACATTGGTAAAAACTAAGTTTCTAGAGTCAGATTTTATTGTTTCAAATCTGAGCTATACCACTTACTTATTATGTAAGACTGGGAAAATTACATGAGCTTTCTTGTCCCTTTCTTCAATGTAAAATAAGGATTTTCTACTTGGTATTGTTATAAAAATTGTTGTTATATGAAAAGCTCTTAGAACAATGTCTGGTATGTGATGATTTCCAAATAAATGTTAGCCATATTATAATTTTTTCCATGAATGTCATTTTTTCATTCATCCTTTGCAGAACTGAAAAGGTGTTTAATATTTTAGGCATTCCTCAGATGTTATTTTTAGTCAGATCAAATACATATTTTATATTTATATATATATATATATATATATATATATATATATGGATTTTTATTTGAAAGTTCATTGTGAGTAGGAAGTCTTTTCTTTTTCCTTTCATTCCTTTTATCCCATGTTCATCACTATGCTGAAATCCAGCCCCTTTCCAGAGCTGCTTTTTCTATTTGCAAAAAGTCACAGAAATAATAAAAGTTGAGTGACAGTTTACTATAGATTTGTTTCTTCTTTCCTGGTCTTAGCTACAGATTTCAATTTGAGAAAATCAAGTCTGCTGGTCTTGACTTTCTCCACATCTCTCCACTCCTCCCTGGCACACACCCCAAATTTTCAGCTTTTGATTTTCACCTGTCTTCAGTGCTATTCTGCCCTTCTTTCAGAGGTTCAGATAGAAATTTATTGCATCATGTTTTCCTGCTCTTTGGCTCTTGAGGAGGATTTTGTTCTTTCTAACAGAGTAATGTAGAAGCAGGAAAACTACAGACAGTAGGAAAATGTATTCTCACCTCACCCCCACATACCTTAGGAAAGAACTTCCCTAAAGAAGTCGAATCCTGGACAGAAAACCAAGAGAAAAATCAAAGGCAGAAAAACAGGGTAAGGAGAAAACATTTTCAGACTATAAACCAAACATAAAAAAAAAACCAACCATTTTATAGGTCCCCCCAGCAGAAGTGACACTTTACTCACACTCTAATTCCAAGTTCAAATGACTCATAGGAACCCAATTGGATTAAGACTGATGAGCAATTGTATATAAAAATATGGTGCCTGGATGCATTATGAACAATAATATTCTTTGACATACAGACTCTTTATGTTTACTTGGTTGTTGATGTTTTTCCTCATTAGATAAATAAGCCCTCCAACCACTTAAATACAGCTGATCTCCCAAAGCAACCAGTGAAGCAGTCTTACACCTACAGTCCCAACCATGTGCTCACAGGGTGTGGCCACCTACAGGGAAGAACATCTTGTTTCTGCTCTCCTGTTCTGTCTTGGTTTCTACATCTTCATGCAATCAGGTAATTTATGGAGAAAAAGATATTCTAAATTTTGAACAAATTTCTTTTCATTCTAACAGTACAATGTGTAAGGCTGATGCAGCCTTTTGGCCTATAGTTTCCCTTCTATTTCATTCCCCTTTGTCTTAATCTTAAATCATTCCCACAGTCTATAAATCTAGGTATTGATATTTATTCCCTAGAGCCTGAATTTGCTTGTTCAAAAAAGCAACCAGTGGCATGAGAATGGTAAATGGCAAACAAAAGAAAGCCAATAAAATTTTATTTTATCTCATTGAAAAAAGTAAGTAAGGACAGAAAGTGCTGGAGAAGAGTGAATTCCTGCTGAGTAATAAGAAAAAACTATTCTGTGTGTCTTTTCTTTTGACCACTTTAACTCAATTCTTTTTCTATTAATTTCCAACATTTTTTATCTTCCTTGTCCCTTTTCTCTCTTCTACTTTTCTTCCCAATTAAAGAAACACGTAAATTCATTAATAAAATATGTTGCCTCCAGTGGCAAGAAAAGAGGAAAAAAAATGGGAAATCATGAGATTTTGGTAAAGTTGGGATGTTTGGAAAGAATATCATTGACAAGCAGTATATACAATTCAAATGATGCATTTCAAAGTTCTTCTGTACATTTTCCATTTATTCATTCTTAATCCAATGGTCCAGAACTGGATTTACCAATGAACATTTCAGTACTCAGAAGTAATTTTAAAACATTTATTTCAAACTCATGTCTATTAATGTTCAATAATGGTGACCCAATAAATAAGCTGTAGCAATATTTATAAGAATTCCCTTTCCCATATATTCCAATTCTCTTACAGTTCTGCAGTAATTCCAGAATCTCAGTTGCTCCACATCTCATCCTCTACACATTTCTTTTCTTAAAGGTCATTAAAAAAATCCTAATTAATTCTCATTATCCTATTTCTTTCTACTTTTCCAGTTTTCTCTCTTTTACCTCATTCTCTGGATGCTTATCATTATGCTTATCAATACTTATCATTATGTCCAGAGATCATATGGAAAAAAGAGTTTCACTTAGAATATGGAAGAAGTAAGGAAAAACAATATGAAGAATGAGAGAGAAGTTTGAGAAGGCAAAAAATTAATTATGTCTACCTGGAAGGGGAGTGTAGGATATATATGGTATCTGTCACTAGAATATGGGTGCCATGAAAGAAGAACAAGTTTACTGATGAATCCCCATCACCAATCACAGTGTCTTGCCCAAAGCAGGTCCTCAGTAAATTTTTGTTCAATAAATGAATGAATTGATTCATCTAGTCATTATTTTATTATTTAAAAATTTTCTTTTGATCCTGGCAGCTATTTTGTGATTTAGTTCAGTTACTTTGATATCATAAATTAATTGCATACAGAAAGGTCTTCTCCTTGTTGAGAAGGAAGCATATGTAACAGCACTTGAATGGAAAGAGTAATCCAGGATGCAAAGACGAGAGAAAATGAGGAATGAGGCAAGAAAAGAGAGAACATGAGAGCAATCTGACTAAGCTGGTTACGGGTTCATAACAAGTGCTTTGATTTTTCTAAGTGTCACATCTTCCCAAAGGTATTTGAATTCCTGAAGTGCAGAATAATTGAGGGACCTTGGAGAAAAAAGAGAAATTTTGTCCACTGACTTCCTCCTCTACCTTGCATCCCTTTGCTCAAAGTTAAATTTTTCATACTTTCTAGCTGAGTTACCTACCTGTCTGAAGAGCTGTTGGAGAAATAATAGTCCTAATGGCCCCATCTAGAGAGGGCCCATGTATAGCAGTTGCTCTTTGCCAGTGGACACCATATTAGTAGCATGACTGGCAACCTGGCTTCAGATCTCATGCAAAGTACAAACCATTTCTCCGACTTCTCTATAAACTAAGCATAACCTCAGTCTGTTTCTACAAAAAATAAAATAAAATAAAGATCCAAGTCTCAGAGAGGGTGAGTATTCTGCTAGGTGAGAATGGCTGAGCTGGAACTTGAAATTTAGGAATTTTGACTGTATAGCTACATTGTTCCATATGTAGTTTTATTTTAATTTATTTCTAGTTCTATGTGTTTAAACATAAGTCAGGAAGGAAATAGGAAAACAATTAAAAAAATAGTATTGAAGCCCCATTAAATAAACACATCTATTAAATGTATACAGACATCTATCAATAAGAAGGTTTTCTGAGTTTGGCTTTTTCTTGGAAGTATTTCTCAGCTTCATTAATCAAAAATGTACTTTCAGGCACACAATAAAAATTTGACCTGAGGAATCATGTTCATTTAATTTTATCTGTTTACTCCATTAACATGTTTTCTTTTAAATGAGTTCCAATGCTTACAAAAAATCATTAGGGAAAGAATACAAGTAAATACACCATCAACATTAGGTCTGTTATTTACTTACTGAGTAAATCACAGTTTAAAAATAAATATAAAACTTCTATGCTGATTAAACTATAGGGGGCTCTGAAGAATTGGAAGACACCTAGAGTTTACAGCTAGTTTACTGTCTTTCAGTTTCTGTTAGTAGCATTTACATAGCAATAAGATCCAATTTGGATATGAATCATAATGCACCTGAGGACAGGTATGGAAGGATTTAGAGCACTCTGCTACCATGGACAGGACTGGGATGGCTTGGTGGTCATTACATTTACCTCAGGACACTGCAAAGATAGAAATCAACATACAACTTTAAAAGGAGTGATTAAGACCCAATTTGGAACATCTTGTTGGGAAATGATTTCTACTAGTTTGTAGAGTTCTGATCAGACTACTAGCTCATTGAGATCTATGGACTTCATGTGGCACAAGACTTCAAACAGCTGCCAACAGAAAATGTTCCTTAACTTCTACTCCATTGCAACAGCCCTCTACAGTTGCAGGCTCATTTCTGATACTAATATGTGCTCATTCTAATAAGGAGTTGGGTGTCTCTGTCTTTTTCTTTCCCAGGCTCTTTTCCCCTCCACCATCCTGAAGACCTAGTCTTTCTCTGATAATTTTTCATATCTCTAGGCCCTGTAAGAAAAGTTCTGTGTTTTCCAACCTGCCTCTAGTGCTTTTAAAATGAAGCATCTATAAAGAAAAAGATTATACTAAGAGGTCGTTCTAGGTATCAGTGAAGAAAATACTTAGTACAGAGTACATCAGTGAATGAGCAGCCCTGCCTCAGTAGACCTCAAGGTCTTAGCTATTTCATAACTCTTGCCTGATCTCAGCCCTACAAACTATTCATCTTATAACAATAGGATGATAGATAAATTTAGGGGAGGACAAAGGTATACTTTCTCAGAAGACCTAATTGCTAAGATATCTTAAACAAGATCCTATACAAAAAAAACACAAACCAGAGATTCCCAGATTTAGAAAAGTAATATGGTTAAGCTCCAACCATAAATTCTATAAAACCACTTCAAATGAGGACCTGTCTTCTAGGCAAAGATGACATAGATTGCCCTTACACTGTTAGCTAATGTAGTCTGTCAGTCCAGAGCAAAGAGGTTATACTTGGTGGGTCCATCTAACAATTTCCCTCCTACCTCAATAAAAGCTGGACACAGACATGAGTTGTCTCTCCTTTCTGAGAAAACATACTCTACCCTGAGGATACTTCCCCATTCTTCCTTCTCTTCTAATAAGCTTTGCTATAATTTTGCTAAGTTTTCTGTCTTGCTTGAAATCCTCTTAGCAAAAACACAGAACAGAGAACAGGATGAGATCTCTGTAAGCTCTTATCTCAGGTATGCCTCTTCTCCAACATCACAAGAAGGGAAAAGAGCTATAAGGAAGCAGTATTGTGCAGAGCAATTAAAACATTGAGCATAATGCTTAGCACAAAAGAGAACTTCTTTGTCCTCTTGAAGTTTTACTTCTCTTAACATAATTTAGCACTCAAACAGGTAAGTGGACAATAATAACATAATGGTATCAAGTTCCATTCATATACAATGTGAATATGGAAATGCAAATTGATGTACTAAAATATAAGTGTCAATTTGTCATTTATGAATTTGTTCTTGGAAAGGATAGCATGGTCAATATTGTAAACATTTGTGAACCTTTAAAATTTCTGCTGTTCTAGTTAAACCTTTTGGGGAAGCCTTTAAGCAATTAATACTTGTCAAAGAAAAATGTACCAGTTGGAATTAAGCAGATGAGGAAGTCTTTAGACTATTTCAAAAGGAGAGAAAGTTTGAACTCAACTCCACTGAAACAAAATTCTGGGTGCTGTAATGTTTAGACCATCTGTTTTGCTAATTAATAAATCTGGGGAATAGTGTCCATTTGTTTTTATCAGCTTAATACATTACCATGCTTTCTTTTTAAATGAGTTCCAAAACTAAAAAAATAAAATAAAAACAAAGAGGTTAGGCCACCCAATTTTGTTAATGATGGTTATAAAAATTAGGCTACAGCTCTCCCTCTAGAGGACTATTTTCCTTGATGATTACATTTCAAAGGAATGGCTCCAGGGTCCTTAAGAAAGATGTTCCTGAGGCATAACTGACAAAAGCCTGAAAAAATATTTACATCCTCAAGAAAGAGAGAAAAACTTACATTTGCAAGTTTTCTGAAGTCACAGAGGCCATGAGGGAGAGGCACAACATTTTTCAAGAGCTGAAAGAAAAGAAGTATCAGCTCTAAATTATATGTCCAGAAAATACTTCCTCTAGGAATGAATCAGAAATCAAGACATTTTCAGCAAGGAAAAAAGTAAGCTAATTTGTCACAGCAGGCCTAAATTAAAGAAAAGCTAAAGAAAGTTCTCCAGATAGAAAGGAAATAATAAAGGAAAGAAGATTAAAATTTTTTAAAGAAAAGAAGAACAATGGAATGGGAAGAAATAAGGAAAAATATAGTCAACTAGTTTTCTCATGAATTTTAAAAATCAAATTTAATAAGTATTCAAGTGGGGTGATTTCTGTCCATCTACCTCTTAGTTTTCTGATTCTTTACCCAGTTACCTCACTTCTGCTATGGAGTCCTTCTAATGAGATTTGAATTTGTTAATGCATTTAATAGTTCTATTTCTTCACGTCTTCTATTTCTTTGCCCAGATTTGTTTTTCATTTGTTTCTAGTGCATATGTAAATGATCAATGAAACATTACCATATTATAAATTCTATCAAAATTTTTATTATCAAGGTTATCTAGGTCTTGATGTCTACTGATTGTCTTTTCTCATTGAAACTGAGGTTTTCCTTATTCTTGATATGATGAATTACTTATGATGAGATCCTGGACATTTTGCCTGTTATTTTATGAGACTCTGATTCCTTATTGCTGCACTGGGACAGTAGGTGGGAGGCACTCACATACACAGCATGTTCAGGCTCCCTCCAGCTAGACAAAGGAGCTGCCTCTTTATTGCCAGTGTGAGATGATAGACTCAGATCTTAGGCACTATTTTAAAGACAGCCCTAGTTAAGAGACCAGTAAAGAGGTGGCGCTGCCTGTTGCTTGACTAAAATGGCAGACAAACTCAATCCCACCCACAACCTTGGTGGACAATGGTCGGCTGAAAGATGAAGGCTGCTTATTCCAAGGGGTGGAATGGTAGACAGATTCATCTCGTAGACATAATTTTTTGTAGTAACTTGTGATTGACAAGAGGAGCTGCTTCATAATTGGGACAGAGTGACAGATTCATGTTTTAGACACAGTCTTGGCCAATGCCCACCCTCACAGGTAGAGCTGCTCCATTGTCTGTGAAGGATAGTTACCACACACAGTGCCTGATCATTCACATGGTCCCTGCAGGTGCTCAACAACCCTAGGTGATGCCAGCCCATCATGTCCAGGGATGAATGGAGCACAATAAGCTTCTGAGGTTCCCTCTCACCAGGAGATTGGGCTTTGTTCATACTGCCCCAGTGTCATTCAGGTGAAGTAAAGGATGTTGTTAAAATGTCTATGTTATAGGGCCTCTTGGTTAGTGTTCTGATAGTAGTCTCATCCTGTTTTCTTTTGCTCTGATTTTATTTTAATATCTGTACACGTTGGTGTTTTGGCATTACAAACTTCTTCTGTGTTTAGCATAGGGCAAGAAAAAAGGGAAACAAGAAAAGTGGGCGGGAGCATTAACTACCACATTGCTTTTTAGGCTCCCATGCTTTCTTGATAGTCTACCTTCTTTCCTAATTCTTTTAAAAAAATTTGTTTCTAACAGTAGAAGCATTTTATCACACACAAATTGAGTATAATCTTGTTGTACATGATGAGTTACACTGGTCACGTAATCATATATGTGAAGGAGCCCTAATTGGGTAGCAGCTAGCTGGAAGCCATAAGTTCCATTGTATGTATATCAGGCACCCGCAAACTGAAGGTATAAACCGGGTGAAAGCGGTCCGAGTTAGAACGAATTCATTTGTCATTCTTGTTGTACATGATAGGTAGAGTTACACTGGAAACCAGTAGAAGAAGTAATGATAGAGTTAGGCCGAGGCTCCAGAGGATAGGTTAGGCCGAAAAGGAAGACAGAAGACAGAAGAAAGAAGAAGGAAGAAAGAAGAGAATTCTCTAATTCTACTAAGAAGCTCTATCTTTCTATCTTTCTAACTCTAACTCCCCAAGAAAAGCTCCTTTATCTTTCCTCTAAGAAAAATCTTTCTTTCCCTCTCTAAGCTCTCTAAGAAAGTAGAAGTAAAACCTGCTTCTGTCCTAATCTAAAGTACATAGGGTAAAAATATCTATTCTACTATCCTTTACCTCCATTACCCTCCCTTCACCTTTTGAAGTCTTTTTGCAGTTTGCTTCATTTATCTTTCCCAAGATTTTAAGAATCCTTGACAGAGGGACTATAGTGAAATGTGCTTACTCCATCTTATACAGAAACAGAAGTCTTGACATTTAATTTCTATTAGTTCAATGAATTAAATCTTATTTAAGATAATTATGAGCAAAGAAAAGTTTTTTTCCTAATTATAATCAAAAAATTTTATAGGAAAGATTCTAATTTAAACTTTGGCATCATGGAAATGACCTTAGTTTATTATAAAGATTGGTACTTTCATATAAAAATCTATACATATTGGTATCCTTGACAGTAGAGAATTGTATATGGCTTCTAAGATAAAATGCCACTTTCAATACAAACAAATAAATGAATCAAAATTTGTTGTTCAAAAATTTATACATGAAAGAACAAAGTGGGATCAGTTGCTGTATTTATTGATAAAAGGATCTAGAATAAAGGGGGAAATATATATATATATATGTATATATAGTTTTATTATGGTTTAGATCTGAGGTGTCCCCCAAAAGCTCATGTGTGAGAAAATGCAAGAATGTTTAGAGGTGAAAGGATTGGGTTGTGAGAGTCTTAACCTAATCAGAGCATTAATCTCCCAATAGGGATTAACTATAGTAACTCTAGGCAGGTAGAGTATGGCTGGAGGAGTTGGGTTATTGGGGGAGTGGCTTTGAGGTTTATATTTTGTGAGCTGAGCTTAGTCATCTCTCTGCTTCTGGTACCATATCTGGAGCTGCTTTCATCTACCAAACTCTCTGCCACAATGTTCAGCTTCATTTCAGTCCCCAAAGAATGGGGCCAGTCATCTATGGACTAACACCTCTGAAATAGTGAACCCCAAAATAAACTTTTCTTCCTCTAATTGTTCTTGTCAGGGCTTTTGATCACAGCATCAAAAAAGCAGACTAAAAGAAGTTTTTTGAATGAAAAGAAATCTAGTCATCATTTCCTCTTTGACCTTCCGTTTAAAACTTTTAAATAATAAAACAATCATTTTCTGTAATACACTTCATTTCAGTAAATACACCCAGAGTCAAACACAGTATGTATTGTTCAATCATGTGGCTTCTCTTACATTCAATTTTATTGTTGATAATAAACAAAACTGATGTAACTTTACACAGCACCATTGTGTGAGTAATAGAGTTCTGAGTATTTTCCTAGCTGGATAGAACAGCTGTACAATTCTAAATTGGAAATAAAGCAGGGAAATCCAAGCAAGGTCTATTCTGTAAAGAAAACAATAAACTATATGCTTGAGAAAAAGAATGAAACTTGTTTCACCATAAATTTGGTAGACAAAATTCCTTATAAAGAATTATAATGAAATTGGTCATCAGATTTTCTTATGTAGGAATGTGGGGAAAGAGTTTAGAAGTATACACACTTTGAAACTCAGGGAGGAAACATGGCAATTATTGAAATAAAAAGAAGTAGCTGAATCTTACTTAATAAACATGTCACTCTTATCCTTCTTAGTTATTGCTTGCTTCATGTTTACCTCAAAAACATTGACTCAACATGGTTGCTTTAGTATGATTTTAATGAGAATGAGAAGCATGATCAATTCATATTGATCCAATACGTTCAAGATATTTTTAAGAAGGAAAAGATTACATGGATTTCTGTTATAATTAATTGTTTCATGGGTTTTTAACATGCATGTCTGTTATCAATCAGGAGCCAGAAAGCCATACAGTAATTTAAGCAAAGTTAATATTAATAATTATTAACAAAGACAGCACACCAACCTTAGAGTTGTAAAGAGAACTCCAAGGGTGGATAAAAATAGAAGGAGCACTTCCCAAGTCTGAGTGTCAAGACTCATTGGAGATGCTATGGTTTAAGGTCCACAGAATGGTTGAGAAATTTCAAGGGCTGCCTTGGCTATTGCTGGTCCATAGTGACAGTAACAAGCAACACCCCTCCCGGGTATAGGTAAACTAAGGCATCAGAGCAGGTGCTGAAGATGCAATTAATATCTAAGAGGCATTAAATCAATAACAGGAAGAGAGAGAAATAACAATATCAAAAAAAGCACATCAGTTTAAACATGCAAACCTCTGAAAGATTGGTTATGACCAATATGAATATTCCTGGCATAATATTAGTAGTTTCTGTTTGACCACAGTTCTAAACTAACTAAAACCCATCTCTTTTTTCCCAAATTACAATTTATTTTAATACTTGGAGCCAGTTTAATGTGCTATGGGGAAAAAAACAACAAGTTTTTGAGCTCAACACCAAGCAAGCAGTCATTTCAAAGAAGGATAACCGTGAACCATGTACATTAAGAAAGATTCAGCTACTTATTAAATGGAAGCTATTTCCTCTGCACTTCACAAGTCAAGCCTTATATCTTAGTCTGTTTGGGCTGCTCTTACAAATTTATTATAAATAGATGGCTTAAAAACAACAGAAACTTGGGGCTGGGGTTGTGGCTCAGCGCCAGAGCGCTCGCCTTGCACGTGCGCGGCCCGGGTTCGATCCTCAGCACCACGTAAACATAAATGCATTGCATTGTGTACAACTAAAGTAAATAAATAAATATTAAAAAAAAAAAAAAAACCAGAAACTTATTGCCTGCATTTTTGGAGGCTGGGAAGTTTAAGATAGAGGTGCCATCAGATTCAGTGTCTGGAAAGGGCTTTCTCTCTCATGAGTGGCACTTTCTTGCAGTGTCCTTACACAGTGGAAGGGGCTATATAGCTTTCTGGGGTCTCTTTTATAAAGACCCTTTTTTTGTGTGTGTGGTGCTGGGAATTGAACCAAGGGCCTTATGCATGTGAGGCAAGTAGTTTACCAACTGAGCAATATCCCCAGCTCCAGGTGTCCATTCTTGATAAATGTAATAGTTCAGGTTATGCACTTCAAACTCTCCCCAGCCCACCTAATCTCACATTTTAATGGCACTGGAGCATTTCCAAAGAACATACCTTTTAATATAATCACCTGTAGATTAGATTTAAATGCATAAATTGGTGGGGAAGGGGTCACAAGTATTCAGACCATAACACCTTAGTTCTAAAAAGTTTTTATGCCTAAGTTATGATCATATTCAGGGACAATGCTGGACATTCATTTTAAGACTATCTTCATCACTGTTTCCCAACACTGATGTTACTCATATCAGTGAAACAGTACCAGTTCACTGTGGATACATTTTCATATTTTTGTGACATTTTTATTTGAAGTCAGAAAAAAATAAGCAGTAATAGGAAAGTCAGAAAACTTGTGATATAGTTTCTCTCATGTTTATGGAAATAACTCAGTAGTTGCTTGGCCATATCTGATATAAACTTTGGGTTTTCAGGAATGTAAAAGTGAATGACACAGGTTGAATGAATAGTTAGTAAGTCCTAATCCAGTTAGCTAGCAGTCTAAATTGGTAGGTAGAGAAAAAAATATTTCTAAAAAGCATATCTAATAATTCAGAAAAATCAATGAATGCAATACAATTTAAGTAGACAAATACCTACATTAATACCTTTGGATTGCATGCACATACAGAATTTTTAAGGTTCTCATATGCACACATAATCATAGAAAGATGTTATTACCATAAAGAGCATTGGGGGTCTTCTAAATAAAGGCTTTTCATGAATTCTCTGTTGCTTTCAATTTACAAATACAATTGTAATCATTTCAGGGTGAAGTCTAATTTAAAAGTTTTTTCCCAGAATTAAGGTTCAAAAGTAATTCATTACATAAAAATTTATTTTTCATGCTCACTGTTTTGATACTAGAAATTAATGAGGAAGAAAATTTAGAACACTTAATGATATATCCTTGTCCAGTTGTAAAAAAAAAAAAAAAAAAAAAAAGCCCCTCAGCCAACAGTGCTAAGCCACATACACATCCTTCACAATTCATGCAATTTAGAGATTTAATATTTCAATTAATATCAAGTATATAAATTAGCAGACCTAAGGGGTTCACTTTTTTTCCTCTTTCTTTCTTTTCTTCTTTAGAGTACTGAGGAACCCAGTGGCACTTAACCACTGAGTCACATACCTAGCCCTTTTTACTTTTTACTTTGAGACACAGTCTAGCTAAGTTGCTGAGACTGGCCTTGAACTTGCAGTCCTCCTGCCTCAACTTCCTGAGTCAATGGGATTAAAGGTGTGTGCCACTGTGCCAGACTTATGGGTTCAATTTTGATTTGAAGATGCTGAAGAAATTTCCAACAGGTCTACAAGGTTTCTGTTGTTGTCCTTGCAGATGTTTTTAGTTTTAGTTTATAAATTGCAAGTTAAAAATATGAGAAGGCCTTGGAAAATATGTTTCATATATAAAAACCTTAGAAAAAACATGTTATAAAACTTTATTCATATAAATTCTTGAATCATGATGATAAAGTACTACAGAAAATGTCCCAACATCTTCTTACAAGTTTATCTGACCAAAAGGGACATCAATATTCATAATCATCACATTTTAAAATTCTAATACAATACAAAAAGACAAAATAGACTGCAAAGATTTTATTTTTAAAAGACCCTTGCTAGGAATAATGGCACATGTCTGTAATTCCAGAAACTTGGGAGTCTGAGGCAGGAGGATTGCAAGTTTGAGGCCAACCTCAGCAAATTAACCAGATCCTGCTCAATCTAATAAAAAGGGCTGTAGCTGTAGCTCAGTGGTAAAGTGCTTCTGGTTCAAACCCCAGTATCACGATACATTGAGAGAGAGAGAGAGAGAGAGAGAGAGAGAGAGAGAGAGAGAGAGAGAGGGAGAGAGAGAGTGGGAGAGGTTGCCCTGAAATTGTTCTTCTATTCTTCAAATTTAGCCAACAGTCATTTAAGTGGACACCTTTCTTCATTGAGCATATAATAATTTGAGTATTAATATATCTCTTAAAATTAATCACATGATAATTTACTCCTTGAATTGTACATAAATTTAATGTTAGTCAAAATTTTCTTAAAAATTAATATGTAAATGGGGAGGGGGGTAGGGAAGGGCAAGAGAGGGAAAAAAAGATGGTATAATGAGATGGATATCATTACCCTAAGTGCATGAATGAAGACACAAATGGTGTGAATATACTTTGTATACAAACAGTGATATGTAAAAAGGTGCTCTATATGTGTAATATGAATTGTAATGCATTATGCTGTCATATATAACAACTTAGAATAAAAGAAAAAATTTAATATGTAGATGTCTTTTTTCCAAGCTTAGTTTATCCCCCAACACTTATAGTCATTTTGTAATGTGAACTACATGATCTTTTATTATTTTCTTTATGCTAAGTGTGATTGTTTTCTATTAAAGCAGCATGATTAGGTTTGCATAATTCATTCCTAATTTGTATTTCCCAAATAGAAAAAAGATGGCCTCACAATTGTTTATATAATTGTCTGCCATTTTTATTCTATGATCTACAAAATGCAAAAGTATAACTCTTTTAATATAATTCAAAAGTTCTAGAATTATTGAAAAAAATCATGATATCATGACATGAATAACAGTTGTAATAAACAGATGTATGATCAAGAATATCTTCTTGTGAATTGCCTCAAAGAATCCTGTTAGTATCCAGAACACTAATCCATCAGTTAAACGTGCAGTTCCTTCATTAGTGGTATGGTTTTAGTCATTGGTATGGTTTTAGTCATTGACCTTCATAAAAGAGAAATGGACAGAAAACACGTTGAATAGGACAGGGATATGAAGAAGGGAATTCAAGGAAATGACTGAAATATAGAGGAGGTGTGTAGATACAAGTAACATACCAATATCATAGAAAATTCTCAACTTGATAATCAATTTCAAAGGATAGAAGAACTAAATGCTTTACAGAAAGCTACCAGAATGAAACCCCATAGCAGTTGGTATCTGAAGGGGAAACCCATGCATTGGATTATGCAGGCCTTTCACCAGGATCCAGTAACAATAATCATTCAAAAAAAAAAAAAAAAAAAAAAAAAAAAACAATAATCATTCAGGTGCAAGAAGTGCACCAGCACCACACCAGTGACCAAGACAGCCTCAGTGTTAAAACTGAGCCTCACCAAATTTCAGACAGGATCCTTGCTTTCTCTAGGCCCCTAACCTCCCTTCCTTCAGAAATTTATTTTAGAAATCTCATAAGTGTAAATTCATTTTCTGGCTCTTTGAGATGTAAATCTTTTGAAAAAACCTCTTACCAGGTTTACAACCCAGGAATGTCTTTTCAAGGATTTAGATCTCCCTTTAAAATGCAGTCATCCAAGAAGCCAGTGTCCTATTTCCCAGTCTATGTGGCAGAGGAGGTACCTAACTTTGGTGGACACCTTGTCTTGGCCAAAAGGTAAAGCTGACAATAAAATGAGATTTGCTTTCTATCTATTTAAATTGCACTTGTAATTTCATTATGAAAAGATCAGATGAATACAACAGAGGCAATAAGTAGGGTCAGGATGTATTTGATTGTTTCTGTGGTGAACAGTGTTATTAAGGCATAGAACTTCTGCTATGTAGAGGTTTTTTTACCACTTCAGAGAAACTATTTTTCAAGTATTTGAGGTCCTATGATTTATCAATGATAGGAGTGATTTTTCTCCCTATATAAAAGGTAAGGGATTTTTAAAAGTACTCATTACATGTAAAATGATAAATGGGTGAGTAGATAATTTTATTTTGAACTCTGGTTAAATTTTTGGACTATATGTTATCATAGGTATGAAAAATTAAAATGATACTCCCTTGCTTCAGAAAGAATTCTCATATTGTAAGTCAGCCTCACATGATGATTTTTGTTTTGTTTATGTCCTATTCATGAATTTGCTATTATACCATAATAATTTTCCTTAAAGATTAGACCAGACCAGTGTCTATATATTTTAACAGGTAGAAAAGTCTGTATAGAATAGTCTATCTGTACTTTTTTTTATCATGGTGACTTATTTTATATAATCCTTATAAATATTTAGCTCATAAGCAATCACACTAAACTATACCATATAAGAATATAATTACTGTGGAACATTTTCCTCCAAAAATAATTTTTATGTTCCAATTTTTTAGTGGAATAGCACAGGAGGCATGCGATTATAATTCTTCATTATAATGCTGGAGCATTTATGACAAATAAGTTCTTATTTTTATACCTTTGAACATCTTGCAAGGTTATTTGCTCATTACACAGAAAAATTTCATGCAAAAACTGTTAAAACTATGTAAATGGCTTTATGGGGAAAAATCAGTTATAGTTTTTTGAAGAAGTAGAATGGCATCTTTGATTATAAAAGAACATTTGAAATACTATTGGATTTTCAAGTTCAAAATAAAACAAAACAAACTGCTGTGGTGCCACCTTCTACAGGCAAATCACAGTGTAAGAACTATTTTCTTGGTTGTACTACAATTGCTGGTAGGCTTTACATTAAAAACAAATAAACAGAATTCAACAACTCTCCAATTATGGGCTAACTTTGCTTGATTTGTCTGGACTTGTGCATAACCTGTCTGCTCCAAACAAAAATACTGCCAAGTTATTTCTTGCCTCACTTTGGTTATTAAAAGTGCAGAGACTCATTAAGAAACCTTTAGGATGAAAGTGTTCTATGACATTGGAATAGAATAGAAAGTTGAAACATGGTGCTCCTAGTGTTATAGGAGAAGTGGGTGGGAATCTTTGGTTCTTGCAGTCTTCGCAAGAGAAAAAATTCAAGCAAGATGCAGAAATCCAGCAAAGTTTTATTTAAGCAAAGTGATACTACACTCTCACTAAAGCAAAGTGAAATATCAGACTGCCTTTAAAGAAGAGCAGCCTGTTCACCCCTCTCTGCTGGGGCTTTATTATAGACATAGAAAGTTAATCTTTGCTTTTCCCTTAGTCCTTCCATGCATGCTCCGGATTGGTAGGTTGAGTACATCAGTCTCTAAGATCACTAGGCATGCCATTTCTGATGTGAACACTGTGGGGGCAGGAGTGGGATGGAGAAGAGAGGTCAAAACTGTAATTGCAATGAGATTTAAATGATATAGTAAGTTCAGCCAAGGTTATGGTCTGTCAGAGATGGCACTGAGATTGCTTGGTGTCAAACCTTGTTTTTGCTTTTTTGAGTTAGTCAGACCTCATGACTCAGTCTCACAGCCTGACAATCATGAAGGCCTTTGGTTTTGTTCATTCCATTGCTTTAATGGTTAACTGTGGCTTCTGCACAAAACCATTCCCTTAAGGCTTGGCTACTCAGTTACCTCCCTCTTCCCTCTGCACTCATGACCACCTGCTACCTAACCCCAGGTATGGAGCTGAAGAGTTGATATGGCCAACCATTCACAGGAGTGGAAATCTGCAAAGTCAGAGGCTTGACCTTTAAAAATCCATAGGGTTCTATTTTCTTTATTGTAGATTTAAAACCAGACTTAAGAAACTAAGATTATGGAGTATTTGGATTTTGTCCTTGAATGTCCAAGTGACATTTTTCAATGAGTATAGTATGAATAGTCATCTATGTATTTAGCCAGTTACATCATATTCTAAAAATAACTAAGAAGATTCTAGAAATATCAAAGAAATAACTCTTTTGATATATCTTCTCCATTTCTCCTATGATCTTCACTCACATAATAAAAGTAATGCAATAGAGGTTGAGTTTGCTATTTTAAGCAACACTCTCTGTGGTTTGTACAGGTAGAGAAGGGTTTATTCACTGAAACCAGCTCTTTATTCAGTGGCTCTTCTCCAAATCTGCCATTTTGCTGCTCTTTACCCCAGCCCATGCATGTTCTGGAAGAAGCACTCTCCTCTCCCCATGAGCATCAGCAATACTAGCAACAAGGACAGACACTCCATCTATTCCCCATTACTTTTACTGCTTTCTTATGCCTTTAAAAATTATGTAATTAATCCAGCTTCTTTTACTTGCTGCAGTGAGAACCTTGGCCAGTCCCAACTATTCACTTGTTCTGCCCAAAACCAAGAGTTATCCTGTTTTTCTAAACCACTTTATTGGAGAATGATTGACATGCAGAAAACATGTTTAAACAGCTTGATGAGTTTGGAGATACCCCCGTTTTAAGTTCAAAATAAACTGAACAACAAAGGTAAATAGTTTATTTTTGTTTTGTTTTTTAATATCCTGCTTGGAATAAAAAAAAAGTTTGCAAACATTAATATATATATATATATATAGTGCTTGGGTGTAAGCTATAAAATTCTTATGATCCCCTAATGGTAAGAAGGCTGGAAAAGTTTTAGAAGAACAAAGTTAATGAAAATAGTAATTCATCCACTATCTGTCTGTGGCTCATAACAATGATACTGCCTTTTAAAAAAAAAAAAAAAAAAAGCAGCTTGGAGCTGCCGTCCTTTTTTCTTCCATTTTAACCATACTTTAGTTTATTGCAGGTATTGCTAAATATTGGATTTGTTGGATTACTGCATAGAAACAAATAATGGTTAAATAGAGGCCATATCATAGACGTTTCATTGAAATTGATCATTTTAATGTCTATAACTTTGGAGCTAAAAATGGCAGCCACGTATTAAAAATCAAACATAATAACTAACACACACTGTATTCTACATGTTTTTTTCAAAAACATATCAAGATTTAATAATTAAGAAGTTTTCCATTGCTGTTAATAATAAATATTAAAAGCACTGGAAAAAATGTAAACAAAATGTGTTTTCTCCAGAGTACATGACAAGTAGAGGTCATTAAAGAAAATCAATGCTGCAAAGAAAATGAATATATAATGCTTTCTGAAGATGAAAACATCTGTAACTACCAAGTTAAGTTTTAAAAAGTTGATTTTTTTAAATCAGCCAGCTGGGTTCTTCTAGATATGTCAGGTAGAAAAAAAAAAAAAAAAACAAAAAACAACTATATCTGCTACCCTTTTAGAATTCCATATGAAAAATTTAAAACCTTAAATAAGTTAGCATTTTAAAACCAACTTTCAGTGTCTAGGCAACAAGAATTAATGCCAAGAAATGGTAAGTCTGAGTCTCTGATTTTACATTAATTTGTTTGCCTATAGACTGAAAAAAGAAAATACTTTAAAAATCTTTTAAAATATGTTTTTCAAACTAATGGTATTCCCATAATATTTCACCTCACATTTGCTGCTTTTTATTGGTGCATGATAGTTACAGAGTAGTGGGTTTCAGCCAGGTATAGTGGCGCATGCCTGTAATCCCAGTGGCTAGGGAGGCTGAGACAGGAGGATCACGAGTTCAAAGCTGGCCTCAGTAAATATGAGGTGCTAAGCAACTCAGAAAGACCCTGTCTCTAAATAAGATACAAAGTAGGGCTGGGGATGTGGCTCAGTGGTTGAGTGCCCCTGAATTCAATCCCTGGTTTGTCACCCCATTGGAAAAAAAAAAGAAAAGAATAGTGGGTTTAATTGTGGCATATCCAGACATGCACATAACATGCTTTGATCAATTATCCTATATTTTTATGTTGCTAAATATTCCATGTTAATACTTTTATAAGATGAAGATTTTGAGAATTTGGATTAATTTCCAAAATTTGTAGGTCATATTTAATATGAGAAAGTTTATTATTCTAAAAAAGTTATAACTAAATACAATTCAGAATTTAAATTTCCTGATTCTTATACTATTTGTGAAGCAAAGTCCTGTTCAATCAAAAGAAAATTTAATGACCATCTTAGTTTATCAGTAAATGCTGTATATCTTTGCACAAAATAATTATAATACAAGCCACAGAATTCAAAAGATAAACATAAACAAATTAATCAATTTAAGAACCAGGCAAGGAAAAAAGTGCAGAATATACCATCTTAAATCAAAAGCCTGTTGATATGTAGTTGTCCCAAGAACTTTAGTAGCAATAAAAATTCTAAGCTTATGTAGTAAGTACATTTTTTATACCATCTTCAAACTACTCAATGCTAAGAAATTAAGGAAAAACTGAGTCACTGAAATTATGGGTTGGGTACAGTCAAGTGGTGAGATATTTGAGGCAATTTCCATTCTACCACTTATAACCACTATATTTTTTTCAACTTAATTTATGACCTGATGTGAGAGCAGCATGGATAAAGACTGAATTCTCTTCCATTTTGTACTTTGAATACCTCTTCTTTAAGGCACAATTGGAAAACACTTGTTGCAGGATGAGTTATGTCTCCCCAAAATTCTTATGTTCAAACCCTTCCCCCAAGTGTGGTGGTATTTGGAGATGGCACCTTTAGGAGGTAATTAGATGGGATTTTCTATTATGGTATTAGTGCTCTTATGAGAACAGACCAGAAAGGCCTCTCCTCTCAATCTCTCCTCTCTCCCTCTCTCCCTCCCTCCCCACCCCACACACTCTGTCTCTGCCATGTAAGAGAAGATGGCCATCTGCAAGCCAGAGAGAGAGCCCTCATCAGAACCTGACCTTTCTGGCACCTGATCTCAGGCTTCTAGATTCTAGAATAGTGAGAAAGTAATAAAATTATATTGGTTTAGTGATTTTATTATATTTTGCTATGGACTTAGAAGCTAGCACAATATTGAAAGAAAATAAAGAAAATACTTAGTGCATAATGATTTAGGCAGGTGGCTAGGTGCTGAGCTGTTAAGAATCAGTGGATATAGCACTGCCCAGAGATTACTGAGAGTGCACTAATGTCTAGATCATTCATGGCACTACATTATCATCATAAAGGTGAGAGCATTCTAAGTGCCATTTGATAACTTTAACAATATTCCTGGTACTGATTTGTTACTCAATCCAACTTTATTGACATTAAAAACTGGCAACTATTACAAACCACAAAATTCCCAGTTAGTCCTACAGTGAATTATGTGTTTTTTCTTCATCCCTCATTCCACTGTCAACTTTCACACGTAAACCATTATTTACTTCAGAGCTTTCTCTTCTGAGCTTTCCAGGGAAGGACATGGCAGTAGATGACTTTGCCTAAGCATCTCCACCCCTGCAGAGGTTCTGCTCAAGCACTCTGCTTTCTGCCTGAATGGTGACTGTCATCTGAAGGTAGAAATAAAACATCTGATCCTCACATAGCCAGTTTTCACTTATGATCCTTTCATTAGTATTTTTTGTTAATTGAAATCCATGTGTTTTCCACCATGTGTAACGCACCTGAAATTTTCTTATCTTAGGTATAAGCTGGATAAAACTAATGAAAGTCTATAATAAGAATTAGAATGAAAAATTTATCATGAATTCCAAATTTCCCAAAAGGTTATTACTCAACCCCCATATATAGAGAGTGCTAATTTATTTAATCATAGGTTAGTGGCACACTGCTATAGAAATAGTTGCTTAGAAACATGAATATTATGATGGGTGTTTTGAGGCCCCTTTTGAAATAGTGATGAATTATAACCACTGAGCATTAAATTGCCAACCTGTTAAGACAATTTTCATCAGTGGCTATAGCAACATGGGAAGATCATGGAGAATACACTAATGTCTGCCTAGATTATTGATAGTACTACATTATTATCATTTAGAAATGTGAGAATTCTATGTGCTAATCTAAGCCATTTAGCCACCTGGACTCATGCCTTCCTATCTTTTTTCTCTATTCTGTTGCTTTGATAATTTTTCATTTATCATTTACTTACAATACTGAAGGCACATGTTGTAGAACAAGAGTTGCCTGAGTGTGTGTGACTAAACACATGATGCATTGTGACAAGTCTTCTACGTGTGGTTCAGGACCCACCCTAGGTTCCAAAAAGTTTTCCAGATGCAAACAGAAACCTGTGTCTCATTGTATTCACAATCATGGTAGGACTGTCATCATAACTTTCATTTCTGGCTTGAACACACAAACTCATTAATTAGAGATGTCATCTTTGAATTATCATATGATCCAGCTATACCACTCCTTGGCATTTATCCCAAAGAATTAAAGACAGCATACTGTAGAGACACATACATGCCTGTGCAGCACAACTCACAGTAGCGAAGTTATGGAACCAGCCTTGTGCCTTTCAACAAATGAATGGATAAAGAAAATATAGTGTATTTATATTCAGCCATAAAATCTTATGAAGTTATTACAAGAAAATGTATAAAACTTGACAACATTATTTTAAGCGAAGTAGGTGAGACTCAAAAAGAAAAGTATCATTTGTTTTCCCTCAAATGTGGAAGATAGAAGGGAAAAAAAGAAAGAAAATGGGATGCCATGAAAGTAGGAGGGTGACCATGAGACTAGAGGGAGGGGACTATCAAGGAGGGGAGTGGGGTGGACATATTGGGGAGTGAAATTGACCAAATTGTACTTTTACATATGTGTGAACAGGCTACAATGAAACCCACCTTTCTGTGTGGTTGAAATGCACCAATTAAAAAATGCATCCATATCAGAACTTCACATTGCTTTCCTTATTGCTGCTTTTATGTTACAGATGCCATATGAATTGTATCTATGTAAATTTAAATGAACACAAGAAATATAATTCTGCGTTTAAATAGTAATACATTTGAAAATATTAAGATGAAATTTTTATTTTATATTTACCTAAATATTTACAATTGTTGATGTATCTCCTTCATTTTCAACATAATATAATTCCCTGCAGGCTAACTAACTTATTTGGACTGCTTTTATACACTAGGACTGCTGATGAAGGATTCTTGTAGATGCCCTTTATCTGAAAGCATCTTTATTCTGCCTTTATTTCTGAAGAATAACTTCATCAATTTAAGAATTCTGGGTTGACTTTTTTCTTTCTTTTTTTTGGAGTTTAAAAATATTGTCACCGGGCGCGGTGGCACACGCCTGTAATCCCAGCACTTGGGAGGCTGAGGCAGGAGGATCGCGAGTTCAAAGCCAGCCTCAGCAATGGTGAGGCACTTAGCAACTCAGTGAGACCCTGTCTCTAATAAAAATACAAAAAAAGGACTGGGGATGTGGCCCAGTGGTCAAGTGCCCCTGAGTTCAAACCCTGGTACCAAAAAAAAAAAAAAAAAAAAAAAAAAAAATATTGTCAAACTGGTCTAGCTTCACTGGTTTCTGGTTTCTGATGTGAAATGTACTATCATTGAAATCATTGTTCTCCACATCAAGAATGAAGGTAAAATAACATTTTCAGGCAAGTTTTACATATAATGTAAAATTGTATTCAGCATTGTATTAACATATCACATTTCAATTGATAAAAAATGAATTTTGGGGAACTGAAATCTCTATGAGTCACTTAACCAAGAAAGCATGCGTTCAGGTCTGATAAATGACATTCAGCATTATTGGGGAGACTAAAGTAATAAACTCCTTATCTAGCTACCAGGTATGATTTTCAGAGCTCTACCATACCATAAAACTGTATAAGAAAGAAGCTATTGACTCTTCTGTGGTAAAGATGATTCAACATGAGAAAGCCACTGAGGAAGAACCAAATACTTTCAATGGTGTTTACTAGTAGAAGTTCAGGTAAATTAATGTTTGAACCATGACTTTAACTTTTATCTTTATTCCCCCTATCTCCTGAAACTGCATTGAATTAGGTAGATATAAGTCATATAAGACACCCTATAAGGGAGCTTGGAATATATAGCTCTAATTTTTCTAGCATCTGCATAAAAAAATGATGAAATAAAATAATGCATACTACTTGACCAGCCATTATGTTAGCAGCTCATATCCATATATAAACATTTTGTTTTATATAAAATGTCATTATTAATGGAATAAATGACAGATCATTTTGATTTTCATGAGAATATGAACAAAAATGTTGCAAAGAACAACAAAAATGATGGACTCTTGGAGCAAGGCAACCAACTTTCTGCTCTTCTCTTATTTTAATTAATTTATTTATTTTTGTAGTACTGGGGATTGAACTCAGGGCACTCAACCACTCTGCTCTTCTCTTATACTGCACCACCCACCAATGTGGTCTTCCTAGGATTATACCCTAAATTCAAATGTGCCCACCTGTCCAAAAAAAGGAAACCTATCCCACTAACCATGCAGGCAACCAATCCCAATGGAAAGCAAGAAGCACTTCAGGTTGACCTGAAAACTGATCTCCAGGAATTTCCTCAGCCAAAGACTGGTCTTGATGTCAAGGGGAAATTTGTCAGCAGTCTGGGTCCCTCTCCAGTGCAAGAAGAAGATGAAGAGCAACCAGAAGTATAAATGAAAACAAGCTAAAACCACATGGGTTGTTGTTGTATAGATACTTGACTTCAATTTCTCTCAACAAACTTTTGCTGATTTCTTCAAGAAAAAAGGCCAAGTGTGGTCAGCGTGCCTGTGATCCCAGCCACTCAGGAAGATTGCAAGTTCAAGGCCAAACTGACCAACTTCACGAGACCCTGTCTCACAATAAACCATAAAAAGGGCAGGGATGTAGCTCAGTAGTAGCGCACCCCAGGGTTCAATCCCCAGTACCCTGCCGCCCAAATGCCCTATGACTTTGAGTTTAAATAGAACAGTTATTGGGGGAACTGGATTAACTAACAGGAGCCAAACCAGAGATTTTCATTATTATTACATGCTCATAGAAGTAAAAAATTTATTTCTGATGCTTAATGGATTCTTTGGTACTGAATGTTACTTTTTCACATTAGAAATTTAATTTGTTATTGCTCATGTTATTTTTTTCCTGACTGAATAAATGAAGAGAGACACCAAAAGAAGTCTTATCTTAACAAGTTAAATGAGCCATCTGTGGCAGGAAATTCTTGTTTTATTTTTATTAGACATCTTCCAGATAGTATTATCTAATGATGAATGTCATGGAATCTATTCATATATCAGCAATTGGACAAATATTAACACAATCATTAATAATAGAAAATATTTTCTGTTAGGAAACAGCTTTCTGAGTTACAAAATAAGTGAATAACTCTGAAATAAACATTTGGAATAACAGACTTTCCAAAAAATTGAATATTAAGCATCACTTTTTTATATAATTAATGGATCAAAGAATCAATCAAAATTGAATTTAAAATATATTTTAAGCTAAGTGATACAATATGGCACAGAATATTCATAAAATTTAGCTAAACAGTATTTAGAGTTTTTTAATTTCTTAATAGATATATTAGAAAATGATAAATATTAAAAAATCAATGAGCAAATATTCCATCTCAAAACAGAAAAAAGTCCAGCAAATTACACCCCAAAAATGTAGAAGAAAGCAAAAAAAATTCAAAGTAAGGAGAGATTAATAAAATGCAATACATTTATGATTAAGAAGAGGGCTTAAATTGCCTGTCTTTTACCAAGATTGAAAAGTAAGTGCTGAGAAAAACTAGTCCACATCTAAACTTTGAACCTCACTTTTGGCCTGTTGATCTCCCTCATGGCTTGGAAATCTTGCAGGATAAAAATAAATGAGATCAGTGACATAGTGCCAGTGTACCATGGTACTAGAGAAGCCAACTGTTACCCTGTGAATTGATAAAACATACCTATTTTGAATGTCAGTTTATAATGATAGCTTTTGACACTGAGTTGAATTTGAATCCTCATAAGTGTGTTGTAAGTAGTGCATGCAATTTCACAGTTGTACCTGACCACTTTTGTTTGTAACATGGTCTTATTTTGCTAATAACAATGTTTAATAAAGGGACTGACACTTTGAAGCCCATGAGCAAAGCCTCAATAATTTTTATGATCTAACAAGATCTACTTGTACTTACCATTCCAGTTCCATCTGACTTCACAGTTGAGGATATCTCTCACAGTATACCTAACTTTCTAGTTATTACTTATCATGCAAAATTTAATACTTTCCTGGAAAATGGCTTCTTAGTTAAACAATTATAATTTGATTGGAGATTTGGTAAGGTCCAAGAAAAGCTATAGTTATGAAGAGGAATTTATTTGGCTGAATCAAGGCTTACATTAATTAATTTTGTTCATGGCATTGGGTACATTCCTTAATTATACAGAGTCAGCTTTCTTCATAATGAGTGCAAATCATGAAAAAAGCAGGGTCAACTTAACTCGAATGATCCAAAGAAAATATTATATTGACTAAAGAGTGATGTGAGATACTAGCAACTGATGTCTTTATCCCAAAGCACAAATTTAGAGTGTGCACATTGTTTCATCGTTTTAAAAGACAAGGACATCTTAGACCATATAATTGACACAAAAAGAAACTGAAGTGAAAGATGTTCAAGGTATAAATAGCTTAGAAACAAAGAAAACACTTAAGAGTTAAGCTTCCGAGAGCCCTATGGGTAATGTCCAAGAGAAGAGAGCCCTGGCCCAAGGACTGCCCCTTCCAGTTCCTGGGACAGATAGCCTTTTGGTAATCTAATAACTTATTACAGTATGATGTCATTCATAATTAAGTCCTGTAAGTAACCCCTTTCTTCTGATTCCATGCTTATCATGTATAATTTATATGCTGCCCTGTACTGTCAATTGCTCTGCCCTATAGTATCAATTAGGACTCTTCATGTCAAAAGAAACAGAAATCCCAAGTCAAAAGTGTTTTAAAGACGAAGAGAGTATATTTAAAATAAATAGCTAGAATAAAAAAAATAATAATCAAAAATGCAGGAAAGATGTAGAAATCACTATCACTAGAAATTTTACTGGTGGGAATCACTAGCATATTACTGGTAAGAATGTAAAATGACACAGTCAGTCTAAAAAACAGTTTGAAAATTTCTTTTCAAATTATGTTACATGCATATATAAATATGCCAAAATGACTACTACTATTTTATATACTTAGTATGTGCCAACAAAGAAAAGATCAAGAAAAAATGTGACTTGAAATTAAAATCAATGAAAAATGGAATTACAATATGACTTAACAACTGTATTCTTAGGCATTTAGTAAAGAAAATTGAAAGCTTGTGTTCATACAGATGTTTGTACACAAGTATTCATAGCAGCTTATTTGTAATATCCCCAAACTGGAAATTATCCAAATCCCTTTAAAAGGAGAACGGTTAAATAAATTGTGATGCATATATACATGAACTACCACTCAAAATATAAGGAATGAATTATTTATATATGCAAAAATTTAGATGAGTCTCTAGGCAATTATACTAAGCAAAAAAATGCATTCTCAAGTGGTTATATACTCTATGACTCCATTTATTTAACATTTTTGATATATAAAATTATAGTGATAAACAACAGATTAGTAGTTGTGAAGAGTTAAAGATGAAAGGTCAGAGTGATAAAAGTGAAAAAAAACTTCAAAAAAAAAAAAAAGAGTTAAGCTTCCACCAATATACTGTTAGTCTTTAAAATTTCTTCTTCAATAACTAGTAGCTCTGATAAGAGGAAACCATTAGCCCACAGCACTAACAGAAGAAAATAACATAGATTTTATTTATTGCAGGATATGCCCAAGGGCAATGAAAATTCACTCAAAAAAGTGCAATACTGTGGAGACTTAACTCCTGGAGACAATAATACTTTTCAAAGCACACACATGCTTTTATAGCTTTGAGGAAAGCATGCATTTTATAAAATCATGAAGGTGGACATGCCTAGTGTAATTAATGAGAACTTAAGAGTTGTTTAATGTGATCACTTTTGTGTACCTAAAGTGCCACAATGTAACTCTGCTTGAACAGATATTTTGATGTATTTTATTGATTTGTTCCTTTTTAAAAATATGATCCCACACTTCTACTCAAAGCTATAATAAAGTACCTCATGGTAAACCTTCCTTAGAAGACAACCAAAGGAAAAAAGAAAAGAGAAAACTATCTGTATGTAGGTAAGAGTATTGTGGAGATAATCCAAACTGCAAAAGAAAAACATTATGCAGATAAAAACCCCACAGAGAGCTAAGCCAACAGTCTGGAGTGGCTTTGATCCTTTGTTTTTTGCTTGTTCTGGGTTGAGGTCAGGAAGCTGAGGATGCAGCAAATGACCCAGGTAAATTCTTCTGTTAAGCACCAGAAAAACACAGAAATCATGGGGTTGTCTTAATCCTAAAATTATGAAAAGCTGGAGACATGAAGGAGTAGCATTCTGATAAGTGAGGATCAGGTATCAGAGAACTACTGTAACAAGGTAATGAATTCTACAGCTGGAGCAAAGGGAACAGATTAAAAAGAAAATAAGCCAAGCAAAAACTTCAGAAGAACAGGATAACATTTTAAGTAGCCTCATAGTAATTGGGAAATACAAGTAAGAATTCAGGAAATAGGGGCATGGAGGAGGAGTCACCAAGACTTCCCTGGCATCTACAAATCATAAAATTGAAATTACATAATTAAAAAGCACATTAAATTTCAAATGAATAGATAGGTTGAAGAAAGGTTAGACACAATAAAAGAGAGGTATAGTTAAATAGAAGACAGATCAGTTGATAGAATATATTAAGTTGAAAAGGAGAGGAAAAAAGACAAACACCAAGAAACAACATTTTTAGTGAAAATGTGAATCAGCTGTGTATTTACAGATCTAGAGAGCTTCGAAACTAAATATGATACTTAGTTCAAAGAAATTTGTAGAAATAAAATCAACTGGTAAAATGATCAGAAAATACTTCAGACAGAAAATAAGTAAACAGAAATGTCCCATGCAAAAAACTGGAGGAATAGTATGAGTTAATATGCTTGGAGTGTTAAGTGATCTGAAGATGTTGCTTAATATTTTTATGCCACTCTTAGCCACTGATGCAATGTTTGCCAGTTACTTAATGTGAAACTAGTAATTGGTCGTGTTTACTCCAATACTGCAAAAAACAGAATGAGGAAACACTATTTCCTTTATAGATATTGATAATTAGTTTGAAAACATAAAAAGCAGTGTGTATCCAGCTAGAATAAAATAAAAAATGTTATTGAGAATAAGACTTATCTAATTCTTTTATGTACCAATATAATCTCAAAGATTTCTTAAAATCACATCAATAGATTATTCAAGCCATTAAATGCTACACAAAATATTTATTTTTGTAGCTCTTCAATGATTAATTTTGTAGTTCCACCACAGCTAGCAGCACTACTTTACAATTCACATTAAGTATTATAAGGAAAACAATTCATGTTCAAAATACAATGGACTTCCCTACTACTTTAGAATAATTAGTGATTAGTGCTGATAGATGTTTCATGTCTGGTACTAAATTTAATTGCAATGACACTCCTTTATTTCTTTCTGCCTATATAGCTGCTTCCTATCTTTAAGGGATGCAGTTCAATTCCTTTCCTAGAAGTAAAATCTTTAAAAGGTGCATACACAAAGTCCCTATTGCACATAAATTCTTAAGAATATCTATTCTCATTTTTAGTTCCAAATGTTCATTATCATCCTAACACTTATATTTCTTTTCACTTTCTCTGTTTCTTAGAGCATAAAAAATTACTACAAATATTTAATACTGATATATGCACAAAACCCATGAAACACAGATTATAAATATCTTGTTTAGAAAGACATCATAGGTTATATTATTGTTGACTTTGAGAGGAGACAGATGTGAGTGATGTGAACATGAGGTTAGGGAATAATTCTATAAACTGGGACCACTGTGTTGACCCCACATAGTTTCTTTTTTAAGAAGGTACTTACCTGAGGCCCTGGCTGGCACACTAAATATGTTGCTATCTGTTATCTGCAGGAGAAATGTAGTCTTTAAATAATGCCAATAAGAACAAAATTAGTTACCCTGAAGTTGGGGACTTTTGCAACATTTACACAGACCAGACCCCAGAATCCAGTGCGATAAGAATAATTTCCCCCAATCCTAAAATCTGTAAGAACAGGTTCCAATTAGAACTGGTCTGCATGGGCCAAACTGATCTAGAGCTGTCATGGCAGTGGGGACTTGAAAACTTAATGTTATTGTGCTGTCAGTCAAAAGTCAAAAGGTGGGCCTGAGCATGAGGCTCTGGAAACTTCCCTGGGACCCCCATAAAACTGGAGGGCAAGAGTGCACACCATACCTTTCCTCTCTGAGAGGACCCACTCTATTGAGAGCTTCATATTTTCCCCTTTCCTATACTTATAAACTCATGCTTATTACTCTGAGCAACATGTCTGAAATCTGTCAGACTTGATCGCAAGAACCAGGGTGAAATGGTTCTCTGCACTGCCTCAATCTCCCAGCAGAACCCAGCCCTGTTATTATCATTATATGTATTTTTTTATTTGTTCTTTTAGGTAAACATGACAATAGAGTGTCTTTTCGTATAATATGCATACAGGGATTGTAACATATTCTTATTAGGATCCTATTCTTGTGGTTGTACACAATGTGGAGTAACCCTGGTGTGTATTCAAATACAAGGATGGGAAATTATGTCCCACTAATTCTACTGTCCTTCCTATTCCCCCCCCCTTCCCATCATTCCTCTTTGCCTAATCCAATGGATTTCTATTCTTCCCCTCCCTACCCTCCCTTGTTGTAGGTTATCATCCACATATCAAAGAGAACATTCAGCCTTTGGTTTGGGGGTATTGGCTTATTTCACTTAGCATGATATTCTCTAGCTCCATCCATTTACCAGCAAATGCCAAAATTTCATTCTTCTATATGACTAATATTTCATTGTGTGTATGTGTGTGTGTATGCCACATTTTATTTATCCATTCATCTGTTGAAGGGCACCTAGGTTGGTTCCATAGCTTTGTATTGTGAAAACAGCTACTACAAACATTGTTTGAGCTGTGTGACTATAGTATGTTGATTTTAAGTCCTTTCTGTATAAACAAAGAGTGGGATAGCTGGGTCAAATGTTGGTTTCATTCCACATTTTCTAAGGAATCTCCATACTACTTTCCATAGTAGTTGCACCAAATTGCTGTCCCACCTGCAATGTATGAGTATACCTTCTCTCCCACATCCTCACTAACATTTATTGTTGCTTGTATTCTTTATAATTGTCATTCTGACTGCAGTGAGATGGAATCTCAGTGTAATTTTAATTTTCATTTCTCTAATTGCTAGTGATGCTGAACATATTTTCATATATTGTTGA
Organism: Tamias sibiricus; assembly: GCA_025594165.1. Classification (NCBI taxonomy): domain Eukaryota; kingdom Metazoa; phylum Chordata; class Mammalia; order Rodentia; family Sciuridae; genus Tamias; species Tamias sibiricus. The sequence continues at coordinate 85,888,440 of CM046660.1, forward strand.
TCATTTGTATTTCTTCTGTGAGGTAACTGTTCAGTTCCTTAGCCCATTTATTGATTGGGTTATTTGGTTTTAGTGCTAATGTTTTTTGAGTTTTTTATATATTCTGGAAATTAATGCTCTATCTAAAGTACGTAAAGGTGGCAAAGATTTTCTCCCATTCTGTAAGTTCTCTGTTTACATTCTTGATTGTTTCTTCTGCTGTAAAGAAGCTTTTTAGTTTGATATCACCCCATTTATTGATTCTTGATTTTACTTCTTGTGCTTTAATAGTCTTATTGAGGAATTTATTTCCTAAGCCAACATGATGGAGAATTAGGCCTCCTTTTTCTTCTAGTAAGTGCAGAATCTCAGGTCTAATACCCGTATTCTTGATCCACTTTGAGTTGAGTTTAGTGCAGGGTGAGAGAGGGGTTTAATTTCATTTTGCTACATATGGACTTCCAGTTTTCTCAGTACCATTTGTTGAAGAGGCTATCTTTTATTCAACATATGTTTATGATGCCTTTGTCTAGTGTTGGAAGCTGTGTATAAATTATGGGTTTGTTTGAGCTATTAAGGCTGGGAAGTTGCTTTTCTGGGAACTCCTGGGTGAAATTCCCTGGGGTTCAAGAAAGCCCAGATCACGCTGGCACTCTGCCTTAGCTCACAGCCCTAGGATCAAGCACCCCTACTCAGAGATGGGCAAAACCTGCCAAGCACCAAATATCCTGTTTTTCCAAAAGGAGTTCCTTACCTTACCGACCCCTTCAGTCTGTACTTCTATAAATAAAGCAAGTACAGGTTTTTCTCTTTTGTTATAGTCAGACCCATCAAGTCTGCTCAACCCATCATTGCCCTCACTTTTAATATATATATTTCTTGTCTTTTGTGTTTATTTTGTAATACTATATTCATAGCTCTTATTTCATAGCCAGCCCACATCTCCGACAGTTACCTAATCCCTCCCATGCAGGATGTGGGCAGAAGTCTATTACGAGATTACTGTATTTATGTGGATATGTCTCTGTGTCTTCTATTGTGTTCTATTGGTCTTAATGTCTGTCTTTGTGCCAATATCAGGCTTTTTGTTTGTTTGTTCACTTGCTTGCTTATTTTTGTGCTGGAATTGAACCCAGAGGCATTTAACAACTGAGCCACATCCTCAGCCCTATTTTGTATTTTATTTAGAGACAGGGTTGCACTGAGTTGCTTAGTGCCATGCTTTTCCTGAGGCTACTTTGAACTCATAATTCTCCTATCTCAGCCTCCTGAGTTGCTGGGATTACAGGCATGTGCCACAGTGTCTGGTGGGTTTATCAATTTTATTTATTTTTTCAAAGAACCAACTTTTTGTTTCATAAATTTTTTGAGCTTTTTTGTTTCAAGTATATTAATTTTGACTCTGATTTTAATTTTTTCCTGTTTTCTACTGCTTTTGGTGTTGATTTGTTCTTTTTTCTAGGGTTCTGAGATGTAAAGTTGATTATTTGGTGATTTTTCTATTCTTTTAATGAATCAAGTTTTCTGAGGAATCTCCATGCTGCTTTCCATAGTGCTTGCACTAATTTGCAGTCCCACCAGCAATGTATGAGTGTACCTTTTCCCCTATATCCTCACCAACATTTATTGTATTCTTGATAATTGCCATTTCATGTTGGCATAGGAACTAACTTTCTAAATAAGACTCCTAAAGCACAAGAAGTAAAATCAAGAATCAATAAATGGGATGGAAGCAAACTAAGAGGCTTCTTCAAAGCAAAAGAACCAATCAAGAATATGAAGAGAGATCCTACAGAATAAGAGAAAAATCTTTCCCACCTGCACCTCAGATAGAGGATTAATTTCCAGGATATACAAAGAACTCAAAAAACTTTACACCAATAAGCCCCCAAATAACCCACTCAATAAATGGGCCAAGGAAATGAAGACACTTCACAGAAGTAGAAATATGAATGATCAAAAATATATGAAAAAATGTTCAAGGTCTCTAGCAATTAGAAAAATGCAAATTAAAGCTACACTGATATTTATTCAGTTTTGTTCTGCCATTTTTGTCTATTTCTTTTGCTGAATTTCTTCTGTTATTTCAAAGATATTTGATTAAAATTTTTGAAGATACAATGTCAGAATGCTTTTGTGATATTACATGCCAAAGGCTATGTGTGAAGCAATTTCTTCAAGAGAGTTTTAATGTCATTCTTTTCATTTTAAAATGGCAGCATCAGAACACTTAAGGTACTTCATTCAAATTTTAAGTGCAAGATTAACATTTTGACATACCAAAATGAAACTGAAAAATCGATTAAATAAATCAAACATTTCAGTTCTAACCACTATGAAAAGAAATGTAAATTTTACTAGTAATAGTTAATGGTAGAACCAAGTTAGTAAAAATGTGACATGGAAACTTTTCAATAAAATGAAAAGTTCACATTTAAACATACTCCCTAGTTGTTAGTGAAAATAAAGGAAGAAAGAAAACAATCAAACTCAGAATTTTGAAGTACCTATCAGGTGTTAGACATGGAGCTAAATATTTCATGTACATTATTTTGTTCATAAGCCCAGTGAGGTATTACACCTCTACTTTAGAGATGAATAAGCAAATGCTCAGAAAGTTTGAGTAACTTTTACAAATCAGAGAGCTTGCAAGTTCTGGTTCAACAAGTAAAAATGTTGAGATTTTTAAACATGAATAATGAAATTTATGTAGAGTAATAAATCAGAAAGGGCTTGGAACTTTATTTCTTTTTTTAAAAATTTATTTGTTTTTTATTCTAAGATGTTATAAATGACAGCAGAATGCATTACATTTCATATTACACATATAGAGCACTTTTTTACAAATCTCTGGTTCTATGCAAAGTATAATCACACCATTTGAGACTTCATACATGCACTTAGGGTAATGATATCCATCTCATTCTACCATCTTTTTTTTTTATTATTCACCCTTTTGCCCCCCTCCCTCCCCTCCCTCCCCATTGGCCATTCTAGTGTTCCTCTAATTCTCCTATGCTCCCCATCCCAACCCCACTGTGAATTGGCCTCCTTATATCAGAGAAAACATTTGGCATTTGGCTTTTTGGGATTGGCTAACTTCACTTAGCATTATATTCTCTAACTCCATTCTTTTTCCTGCAAAAGCCATGATTTTATTCTCTCTTATTGCTGAGTAATATTCCATTGTGTGTATATACCACATTTTCTTTATCCATTCATCTACTGAAGGGCATTTAGGTTGGTTCCACAGTTTAGCTATTATGAATTGTGCTGCTATAAACATCGATGTGGCTGTGTCCCTGTAGTATGCTGTTTTCAGGTCTTTTGGGTAAAGACCAAGGAGTGGGATAGCTGGGTCATAAGGTGGTTCCATTCCAAGTTTTCCAAGGTATCTCCATACTGCTTTCCATATTGGCTGCACCATTTTGCAGTCCCACCAACAATGTATGAGTGTGCCTTTTTCTCCACATCCTCTCCAACATTTATTGTTGTTTGTGTTCTTAATAGCTGCCATTCTGACTGGTGTGAGATGAAATCTTAGAGTGGTTTTGATTTGCATTTCTCTAATTGCCAGAGAGGTTGAGCATTTTTTCATGTATTTGTTGATTGATTGTATATCTTCCTCTGAGAAGTGTCTGTTCAGTGCCTAGGCCCATTTATTGATTGGGTTATTTGTTTTTTTAGTGTTAAGCTTTTTGAGTTCTTTATATATTCTAGAGATTAGTGCTCTGACATGCATGTGGTAAAAATTTGTTCCAAATTAGTAGGCTCTCTGTTCACCTCACTGATTGTTTCTTTTGCTGAGAAGCTTTGTAATTTGAGTCTATCCCATTCATTGATTCTTGGTATTAATTCTTGTGCTACAGGATTCTTACTAAGGAACTTGGGGCCTAATCCAACATGTTGGAGATTAGAGCTTACTTTTTCTTCTATTAGGTATAGTGTCTCTGGTCTAATTCCTAGATCCTTGATCCACTTTGAGTTGAATTTTGTGCATGGTGAGAGATAGAGGTTTAATTTCATTTTATTGCATATGGATTTCCAATTTTCCCAGCACCATTTGTTGAAGAGGCTATCTTTTCTCCAATGTACATTTTTGGTGCCTTTGTCTAATATAATATAACTGAAATTATATGTGTTAGACTGTGTGCTCTATTCTGTACCATTGGTCTACCAGCCTATTTTGGTGCCAATACCATGCTGTTTTTGTTACTATTGCTCTGTAGTATAATTTAACATCTGGTATAGTGATGCCACCTGCTTCACTCCTCTTACTAAGGATTGCTTTAGCTATTCTGGGTCTCTTACTTTTCCAGATGAATTTCATGACTGCTTTTTCTATTTCTATGAGGAATGTCATTGGGATTTTGATTGGCATTGCATTAAATCTGTATAGTGCTTTTGGTAGTATGGTCATTTTGACAATATTAGTTCTGCCTATCCAAGAATAGGGTAGATCTTTCCATCTTCTAAGGTCTTCCATAATTTCTTTCTTTAGTGTTCTGTAGTTTTCATTATAGAGGTCTTTCACATCTTTGGTTAAGTTGATTCCCAAGTATTTTGTTTTATTTTTTTTTTTTATGCTATTGTAAGCGGGGTAGTTTTCCTCATTTCCCTTTCAGAGGATTTGTCACTGATATATAGAAATGCCTTAGATTTATGGGTGTTGATTTTGTATCCTGCTACTTTGCTGAATTCATTTATGAGTTCTAGAAGTTTTCTGGTAGAATTTTTTGGGTCTTCTAGGTATAAAATCATATCATCAGCAAATAATGATAATTTGAGTTCTACTTTGCCTATCTGTATCCCTTTAATTTCTTTCGTCTGTCTTATTGCTCTGCCCAGCATTTCAATTACTATGTTGAATAGAAGTGGTGAAAGAGGGCATCCCTGTCTTGTTCCAGTTTTTAGAGGGAATGCTTTCAATTTTTCTCCATTTAGAATAATGTTGGCCTTGGGATTAGCATATATAGCTTTTACGATGTTGAGATATCCAGTTATCCCTAGTTTTTCTAGAGTTTTGAGCATGAAGGGGTGCTGAATTTTGTCAAATGCTTATTCTGCATCTATTGAGATAATCATATGGTTCTTATCATTGAGTCTATTGACGTGGTGAATTACATTTATTGTTTTCTGTATGTTGAACCATCCTTGCATCCCTGGAATGAACCCCACTTGATTGTGGTGTATTATATTTTTGATATGCTTCTGTATCCGTTTTGCTAGAATTTTATTGAGAATTTTTTGCATCTATGTTCATTAAAGATATGGGTCTGAAGTTTTCTTTTCTGGATGTGTCTTTGCCTGGTTTGGGGATCAGGGTGATGTTGGCCTCATAGTATGAGTTTGGAAGTACTCCCTCTTTTTCTATTTCCTGAAATAAATTGAAGAGTATTGGTATCAGTTCTTCTTTGAAGGTCTTGTAGAACTCAGCTGTGTATCCATCTAGTCCTGGGCTTTTCTTGGTTGGTAGGCTTCTGATAGCATCTTCTATTTCGTTGCTTGAAATTGGTCTGTTCAAATTATGTATATCATCCTGCTTAAGTTTGGGCATATCATACAACTCTAGAAATTTGTCGATGCCTTTGGTGTTTTGTGTTTTGTTGGAGTACAAGTTTTCAAAATAATTTCGAATTATTTCCTCTATTTCCGTAGTGTTTGTTGTGATATTTCCTTTTTCATCACATATATTAATAACTTGAGTTATCTCTCGCCTTCTCTTTGTTAGCCTGGATAAGGGTCTGTGAATTTTATTTATTTTTTCAAAGAACCAACTCTTTGTTTTGTCAATTTTTTCAATTGTTTCTTTGGTTTCAATTTCATTAATTTCAGCTCTGATTTTAATTATTTCCTGTCTTCTACCACTTTTGGTGTTAGATTGTTCTTCCTTTTCTAGAGCTTTGATATGTAATTTTAAGTCATTTATTTGTTGACTTTTCTTCTTTTGAGGAATGAACTCAATGCAATGAACTTTCCTCTTAGAACTGCCTTCATAGTGTTCTAGAGATTTCGATATGTTGTGTCTGTGTTCTCATTCACCTCTAAGAATTTTTTAATCTCCTCTTTGATGTCATCTGCAACCCATTGTTCATTCAGTAGCATATTATTTAGTCTCCAGGTGTTGGTGTAGCTTTATTTCTTATTTTATCATTGATTTCTAATTTCATTCCATTATGGTCTGATAGAATGCAGGGTAGTATCCCTACCTTTTTATACTTGGTAAGAGTTGTTTTATGGCATAGTACATGGTCTATTTTAGAGAAGGTTCCATGTGCTGCTGAGAAGAAAGTGTATTCACTTGTTGAAGGATGAAATATTCTATATAAGTCAGTTAAGTCTAAGTTGTTTATTGTATTTTTGAGTTCGATAGTTTCTTTGTTCAGCTTTTGTTTGGAAGATCTATCCAGTGGTGAAAGGGGTGTGTTAAAGTCACCCAGAATTATTGTGTTGTGGTCAATTTGACTCTTAAACTTGAGGAGAGTTTGTTTGATGAACATGGATGCTCCATTGTTTGGGGCATATATATTTATAATTGTTAAGTCTTGTTGGTGTATGGTTCCCTTGAGCAGTATATAGTGTCCTTCTTTATCCCTTTTGATTGACTTTAGTTTGAAGTCTACTTTATTTGATATGAGGATGGAAACCCTTGCTTGTTTCCTCTGTCCGTATGAGTGGTAGGATTTTCCCCAACCTTTTACCCTCAGCCTATGGATGTCTTTTCCTATGAGATGAGTCTCTTGGAGGCAAAATATTGTTGGGTCTGTTTTTTAATCCAATCTGCTAATCTATGTCTTTTGATTGGTGAGTTTAGGCCATTAACATTCAGAGTTATTATTGAGATGTGTTTTGTATTCCCAGCCATTTTTATTTTTGTTTTTTACCTTGACATGGTTTCTCATCTGATTGTTTTTTCCCTTTAGTATAATAACTCCCTCTGTTGATTTTCTTCATTGTTTTTCTTTTCCTCTTCATGGACTATTTTGCCGAGGATGTTCTGTAGTGCTGGCTTTCTACTTGTAAATTCTTTTAACTTTTGTTTATCATGGAAGGTTTTTGTTTTGTCCTCAAATCTAAAGCTTAATTTTGCTGGGTATAAGATTCTTGGTTGGCATCCCTTTTCCTTCAGAGCTTGAAATATGTTGTTCCATGATCTCCTAGCTTTGAGTGTCTGAACTGAAAAATCTGCTGTGATACAAATTGGTCTCCCCTTATATGTGATCTGATTTCTCTCTTTTTCAGCCTTTAAAATTCTATCCTTGTTCTGTATGCTAGGCATTTTCATTATAATGTGTCTTGGTGTAGATCTGTTGTAATTTTGTACTTTTGGTGTCCTATAAGCCTCTTGTATTTGGTTTTCCAATTCATTCTTCATGCTTGGGAAATTTTCTGATATTATCTCATTAAAGAGGTTGTGCATTCTTTTGGTTTGAAACTCTGTGCCTTCCTCTATCCCAATTATTCTTAGATTTGGTCTTTTGATGCTGTCCCATACTTCTTGAATGTTCTGTTCATGGTTTCTTACTATCTTCATTGTGTGGTCAACTTTATTTTCAAGATTATATACTTTGTCTTCATTGTCTGAGGTTCTTTCTTCCAGTTGATCTAGTCTGTTGGTGATGCCTTCAATTGTGTTTTTTATTTGGTTAACTGTTTCCTTCATTTCAAGGATTTCTGACTGTTTTTTTTTTTTTTTTCAGAGTTTTGATCTCTTTTTTGAAGTAATCTTTTGCTACCTGTATTCGCTCTCTTTTATCTTTGTTGTAGTGGTCAATTTTTGCCTGTATTTGCTCATTTAGGTCATTCTTTGATTCACAGATCATTTTAATTATGAACCTTCTAAATTCCTTCTCTGACATTTCTTCCACTTCACTGAGCATGGGTTCTGTTATTGTAGAATCCTGGTTTGTTTGGGGTATTTTCCTCCCCTGCTTTTTCATGATGTCTATTTGCTTTACTTTTTGCAGTGTAGATCTGATTTATTACAGATTCTTTTCTATATTTTTTAATACCCTTGTAGGTTGTCTGTGCCTCCCCTTACCGCTGGACTATCAAAACCAGCCTCTGGCCCTCAAAGTATGCTACCTGAACCTGGTTTCACACTGGTTGGTGCGAGCTGAACTGGTTGAGTCTGAGCTCCTGTGGTGGTCTGGGGCTAACCCCACTGAGGTGAAGGTCAGTGGGACTGCCCTGGGCCTGCCTGGGCTGTGGCAGAATTGGTAGATCTGTCCTTGCTCTCTCCTGCTCTGGGGCAGAGGTCGCGGGGCTGGCTGGAGGCTGGTCGCACACGGTGGAATTGACCTGGGGCTGGCTGTGCTCGGGTGAAGGTCCGCGAGACTACCCTGGGCCAGGCTGAGCTCAGGCAGAGTTGGCAGGTCTGTCCTTGCTGTCTCCTGCTCCTGGAATTTTATTTCTGAAGATGTGGATTTATATCTTGGATCTCCCATTTATAAACTCTGTTTTCTTGGGTCAGACATTCGAACTCTTTTAACCTGGATTTTATTTTTTAGTTATTTTGGTGTTTGAAGGGAAACAGAAATGACTTGATTTTCCCCAGCGATGATCAGAATCAGTTGTGTGATAAATATAGGGATGAAGAAGATATTATTTTAGAGAATAAAACCAAAATTTGAGAATTTGCTTTAAGTCAACTAGCTTATAGTCATATCATACCATGGAGACTTCAAGACAGTGTTCTACCAAAGACAAAGCATATAGAGGTGAAATAGCCATTGTTTCCATATATCAGTTTCATCCCATTATAAAATTCAAAGGTATGGCTTTATTCACCAGCCAGATAACTCACTGAATCTCCTGGGAGAAGAATGAAGTATATGAAGTTAAGGTAGGAAGCCAAATATTTTGAGAGAAAGTTCTGCCTGAAATATGAGGTGATGTATATCATAGGGAATGTCCAGACATGGGTGGTACAATCTATGAAATCTGTTCTCAGTGAAGCACAAATATCTTTCATTATATGTAAAGATATTATGATATTGTCATATGTATTACAGAGGATTTTATGAGGCCCAAGTAAGATATATGCTAAAAACACTTTGTAAATTTTAATGTGATTTTAAAATGCAGGAAATTATCATAATTTATGTGAAACATCTTGTGATTTAGACATTTATGTTCTGGAACTTTGAGCTACTTCCTCCAAAGATGATCTAAGGTGTTTCTTCAACAACGTTGTTAGACTGAATTGGAACTTGCTAAAAGGAATTAACATTTACTGAGAACTTCTTGGATGCCAATAACCGTTATGTTATATGCTTCTAAATTAATATTTGGAAATGTCCTGAAAATTAGCAAATAAATGTGCAGTACTGAGAGCTATGCAGCATGTCCAAATTTACATAGTAGTATAGATGATAGTGGGGAAAGCCAACAAGACAGGAAAATTCTTTGCTTCCCTTGGAATTTTCTCTATGCTAGAGACATATGGCTGGGAATTTGATGCAAAGAATAAAGCAATATTGCTTGCTATGAATTTTCAAATTAAAATTAGTATATTAAAAACCATTTCTGAATATTAGAATCCATTTTAAATATCAGACCATGTGTTTGCTATATGCTAGTACAAACACTGGACTTTATTCTTTCACCTTTTTAATGAGTTTCAGTGTAAGAAATAGTTTCCTAATGAGCAAAGAGTAAAGCTGTTTAGTTTTGATTACTTAAATTTATTACCTAGAAAAAAGCATAGGCTAAAGACTGACATAACTAACTAATTACTTCTCTTATCTGAGGATCCCTAGGTTCATTTGCAAGCTGCCAATGACCCTTTGGGTCATCACTATACTCATTTGTCTTTACCTTGTTCCTCCTTTGTGTCCACACAATATGTGGCAACCATTCTAGAAGAGGGAAAGAAACACATTAATGTTATCCTTCACTTCATATGAATTGCATTACTATTAGAGGAGGAGGCAGCCAATTCAAAAATTGTGCCAGCCACACTTATCAAATTTTTAAGGATGATGGTACTGAACTGTGATGGTCAGCCTTGAGGAACTTCCAGAGAATGATTCAACATATGTCATTAGTTTTTATTAGTGTGTCCTTATCTTATACTGCTTGAATCACTATGTATTGATTAATGTATGGCTTAGTCAACTTGTGTGTGTGTGAATACATATTATTCACAGATATATATATATATATATAACATAATTTATATATATATGATATAATATGTATTTACACACAAGTTGACTAATACATATATATAATATATATATGAATTGTGTGTATGTATATATATAATCCAGAGAAAATGCCAAGAATGTAGATTTTTATCCCCATTTTAAATTTGAGCAAATTGAGGCACCAAGAATTTCTGTGATTTGGGCATAATCATAGAATTTTGACTGTTGGAACTGAAATTATAGCTCTCAAGTGCGAGACAGCTCAAACTTGACTATATCATGAAGGTGCTGAAAAAAATTTAAAATTATTCCAGAGCCTTAAAAAGAAAATAATCTTTTAAAAAATGCCTCAGTATTAAATAAACTGTGTTCTTCAGAATATATTTACTTAAATAATTATTTTGCCACTATTTTATATAAATTTACTTATACTATTATACTATTGAAATACCTTGTTACTTAATATACCCATCTCTCCCCATCATGCTGAAGTCATAAAATGAATGTTTTACTTATTTATTGAAAATGTGTTGCTAGACACCTATGGGAGCAAAAATACTCATTTCCAAAGGAATTCTTAGAAAAGAACAGTAAAAGCATGGTATGTCTATTTTGTTAAGTATAAAGTAAATATGACTTCTTTTACAGAAAGCAATTGTACATTCCTAATTTTAACAAGCAGAATATTATAATTGATATTCTATAAAATATTTCCTTGGAAAATTTGTTGATTATCTTTTTTTTTTTTTTTTTTTTTTTTTTTTTGTGGTACTGGGGATTGAACTCAGGGGCACTCGACCACTGGGCCACCTCCCTAGCCCTTTTTTGTATTTTATTAGAGACAGGGTCTCACTGAGTTGCTAAGTGCCTTGTCATTTCTGAGGCTGGCTTTGAACTTTGATCCTTCTGCCTCAGCCTCCAAAATGCTAGGATTACAGGCGTGCACTACCGCAACAGGCAAATTTCTTGATTATAAGGAATTTTTTTTGTTTGTTTCACAAAGGTACATCAAACATACAATTTCATTAAAAACTGTCTGTTCTGATGAATACTGACTAAAAGTCCAGAATTTAATCATTGCTTAAAAAGAAATCTGCAACACTTGAGTTCACAAATTGTTAGAATAAATGCATTGATTATCCTAAAGGATTTTTCCCCACTGGTTCTTCTATATTGTTTCAATACAGAAAGCAAGGAATGGTTGATAAATTTAGACAAGATTTTTCCTTGTGATTTGAATTTCCAACTTCCTTATAAAAATTGGATAAAGTCCACATAGAATAGCTTAGAACATGTCTCTGAAATGCACTGTGAATATTACTTTTATGTGAAAGGACATTGCTATTGTTGACTTATATAGAGAAGTAAATTTCCCTGAGAAAGTTTTCTTAATATGGGAAACATCATTTTGAATACATGAAGATCTGTCAACTACATGGAAAAGAGGGGGGGAGAGAGGGAAGAGAAAGGGGGAGAGAGAGCACTACTAAAACTTAAATAGTCAAAAAACTTCATAATAACACAATTATACTGTTATCTATACTGTGTGTTCAGGATTTAGAAATTAGAAATATTGTAATCTAAAATCTATAAGAATCCTAAAATTACCTCATTAACCTTTTCCCATGTTTCTAATTTTTTTCATACTCCCATCTTCTCATTAAATTTGTGAACTGATAATGAAAATGTCAGAAACTTAGTAACATTTATGTTCTTTTTTATCAAGATTTCCTATATGTAATAGAGTTGTATTTAGGAGTTAAAGTAATATGTGCTAAAGGTTTTTAAATTTACAAAGTAGTGAAAATTAGAGACCACATCATCTTATATGTAAAAAAAAAAAAAAAAAAATGTAGTTCCTTTGAGGAATAGTAAAGTCCTAACACCTGAGCTGAGCTAATAAAGTGAATAATCTACAACAATGATGTAGCACATCTAATGATAGAATGATAGTGCATTGTTCACATCACAAATGGGGATAAGCCCTATGAAACCAAATATATGAGTAATTAAGTAAATTTTGTTTTCCATTTTAGTTTGCACTTCTGGTTTTATTGTATAGATAATGACCATTTTAAATTCCTGGAATGCCATTAGGAGTTGAAAGTGAAATCTATCAATGTGTGCTTTAACAAATTAGAAGATGCATTTTATTCATTAATGGCATTGGTAAAGACTGATGGTAGATATCACAGCACATGATATGGGTAAGATGCAAGTGAGTCTAAAATAAAATAGAAGAATAGAGCCCATATTCATTAATATGATCAAGACACTGGGCTAGATAACAATAAAGTACCAAAATTGCATGCTTTGCCACCAAATGGAATATCAATTTAAAGATATGATTCAGATACATTTTTCCCTTTTATAGTAATACTATATAATGGCCTTTGTGGTTAGGGAATGAGTGAAAAACTAGTGGCTGTCACCTCATATGTGCCCCCAAAATAAATTTACACATTGTAAGTTTGCTTCTGTTGATTAATTCATCTGATAACATAAAATTTTAAATGCTCACAAACAAGTTTTGCAAAAATACTTGAGTTCTAATTACCCAGATCCCATCTAGTGAAAATCATGTTTACCTCTGTAATTTTATTTCATTTTATAAGAAATGTGTGAAAAATAAGAGCAGATGTTGTCATTTAAATTATAACTATTCTAAAAGAATCTGTATTCTGAAAATCCTTCTAAGCATAACTGTTTAGTTACTTTTAATGCATTTTATTACATTTTAACATTACCAGCATACATAAAGAAGTCCAGGATTTCAAGTAATATAACATAATACTGTTCACATTATTTAACAAAAGTAAAATTGTTGCCGATAGAAAAAATATTAGAAAAGCGTGGAGCTATGTTAATAATATGATGTAAGGTGGCTTGCTCCTTAAATGCATGATACAGCAAGGGAACATTCATTCATTCATTCACAAAAAATGCCCAAATAGTGTGTTAGGCAATTTCAGGTTGTAAAGAACAGAATGTGGCCAGGCAAACTATTGGGCATTGATTATCTCAACTCAAGGACATAACAAAGTCCAATCATCTACAATGGGCCTTGAAGGAGTGAAACAAAAGTTGAAACCTTTCCAGTTACTATGGAGACTGTTGTGATTAAAAAAAAAAAAATGTTGGACCCTGGTATGTCATCCTTTAGAAGCCAAGTTTTTCTTCTACTCCCACTCTATTGACTTCACCATAGTTATGACTAAGCTTCTTTACTGTTTTTAATGCTACTATCTATGCTGAAAATAGTCTTTGATTCTACTCTTCACTCCTTAAATAAAAAAATAACAAAAATACAGGCACCAATGTAAAATTAGTCACAATTTGATATGCAGCAGAGTTCTCAACCCATGTTACCTCAAGGTTTGGGAGTTCTGGTGCACCCTGCCTGCAGAGCAGGCTCAAGTGTTGTTCCAAGGAAAACCAAAGCACTTGGTAAAATTATTGGGGAGTTACAAAGAAGAAACTGCTTGTGGCCCCATGATTCAGATGGAAACACAGTATTTGCAGGCGTTTAGGATTTCTTGGACTTGTCTCCTGTGTAATTGTGCCAGCTTATGCATGATTAAATTGGTTAAAGACAATCTGACTCTTTAAGGAGGTCTTTCTCAAACCACAATGCATTAGTTTTAAGTAGGATCTTATTTAAACTGTCTTCACAGGAGTCTGAGTCATCTTTCCTCCTTGGGTTTATCAGATTTTCCTTCCTGAAACACTTAGGCTTTGATCTATCATGGGTCATAAAAAATATTTGAAAATGTATGTTCATGCTAACTTTCTACTTCTCCTTAATGAGTCTTGTACCATTTTGCCAAAGAGATTCTATCTGTCTGTCAGTCTGTGTTATGGTTCTGATGCGAGGTGTCCCCCAAAAGCTCACTTGTAAGATAATGCAAGAAGGTTCAGAGGACAAATGATTGGGTTGTGAGAGTCTTAACACAATCGGTGAATTAATCCCCAGATAGGGATTAACTGAGTGGCAACTGAAGTGGCAGGGTGTGGCTGGAGGAGGTGAGAATTGGGGTTGTGGGTTTGGGGAATATATTTGTATCTGACAAGTGGAGACCCCTCTGTGTGTGTGCTTTCTGATCATCTTATGAGCTGCTTCCCCTCACCACACTCTTCACCATGATGTTCTGCCTCACCTCAAGCCCCGAGGAATGGAGCCTGCTGTCTGTGGATTGAGACCTCTGAAACTGTGAGCTCCCAAGTAAACCTTTCCTCCTCTATAATTGTACTGGCCAGATCTTTTAGTCATAGCAGCAAAAAAGCTGACTAAAACAGTCTGTCTATTTATCTATCTGTATCTGTACATAGCACAGAAATTATTTTCACAGCTATTTAATAATAATCAAATTTTCATAAAATGTGAGAGAATTCTAGAAGGCATGATGTAGGCACTTCAGAGCATTTATTTAAGAACTAGAGAATTAGGTCAGTTGACTTAGTTTTCTCTTAAAAAAAAAAGTGCAACATTCTTTATGTTAAATGCTACTATTGAACTGAAAAACCACTATATCTAAGTCATTTATATCTAAGAAATCAAATATATTTGTAAAATAACATCATTCTCCATATTTAAAAATATCCTCTTAAGCCCATCATAAACATCTTGCATAAACAAACATTCTTTACTGGCAAACACAAAGAGTTGTGTTTCTATCTAGAAAACATACTTGTATAAGATGTTGCCTTGGATTAAGGTGCATGTTTCATGTTCACTGCCCTCACTAAATTTTAGTGCCATCACACTCTGCATAATGTTTTATCTCTATAACACCAGTGGCTAGAAGACTTATTTAATATATTCTATTTCCTGAATCTAGTTGCTTTGGAAACTAAATGATTTCAGTAATAAGCAGAATTAATATACACTTTGGTTATTAGATTTCACCCTTGTGAGGATAAGTCAGAGACTATTTGTGGCATCAGAAACCATATTAAAATTAGTGAAGAGAGGTTGCTAAAAGGTGCATGTGCCTGCATGAAACCTATAGTAAAGGAAGGAATAAAGGGCCGACTTAGTGCAAGAAGGAGAAGACTTTGATCACTTGTAGGTAGTGAAAATGAAATCTGTGTTTATAAAGAGGAATGAGTGGGCAAAGCAGAATGTGAAGGTTTGAGAAAAAGAGGAACTATCCCTTTGGGAAAAAAAAATAAATAAATCTAGAAGAAGAGAAGAGATAAAAGGATCAAGAACAAAAGAGTATACAAGGATGGCCTCTTAGGATTAAAATTATGGAGGTTACACTGTAAGCCTATCAAATAAAATCATATGTAAACTTCTGTCTTATTTCATTGATTAACCCGAAAAGGAAGATTCAAAATATCATTTCAAAAGTATTTTATTGTCTTCTTGAAACCACCCAATTCTTAGTTAATGTATATATATACACACAAACACATATGCATATAAATGTGTGTATAAATATATATGTGCATATATATATATATATGAACTTTTTTTCTAGAAAATGTATTATGTAAATGGTGAGCTTTAGTAGGCAATTTTAAAAAGCAGTGGACATGAAAATAATACATTTAAAATTAGAACTCATAAGCCTTTTTTGTAAGACCATTTCAGCATGAAGCTATGTTAGCAGCTTATGCTCTTACATAAATGAATAAGCTCAAAAACAGAAATAGCTTCCTTTACAATACAATTTTAGTTCCCTTTTTGCTCAATGGATCTCGATAAGACAAGGTAAACAACAAGTAAAACACATTTTAGCTTAAATTATCCAGCAATATAGTGATGAATATACACTTGCACGTACACACACACACACACACACACACACACACACACACGTGTGCTGTTAAATACAATTTTGAAGATTCTGCTTCTGGAAAAATGAGAAAACCCCTTGATGCTCAGCAGATAATCCAAGGTTGATTCTATTCTAGCAAAAATCTATATTCATTCAGCAGTTTTCACTGGCAAGCAAGTGTAGGAAGATGTCTCTGAAAACAGTAGAGTATAAAGCACACACCATGTTAAGGAAAGGCAGTGGACAAAACCCTGCCCTTGTTTTGACAAGGCAAGCCACCAAAAGCAGCTTTCAGCTGTTGGTCAACATCAAAAGTATTGAGCGAGTGCACCATTAATGCAGAGCTCAGATTTGGAGAGAGATTTCACCCAGCTCCTCTTATCACCTACACTTGCATTCAGGTTTCAATGTACAGAGAAAGGGTGACAATATGATTATGCTGCATGGCCATCCCATTTGCATTAGAAATAAGGCTTGCTGCATGCTATGATTTGAATCTAGAGTGTTCCTCAAAGGCTGATGTGTTGAAGGTTTGGTTCCTAATGCAGCAATATTCAGAGCTGAGACTTTGGGGGAAGTGATGAATTATGAGGGTTATGACCTCACCAGTGGATTAATCCATTGATGGATCCATAATTTGATGGCAGTATTGAGTGTTGGTAGAGACTTTAGGAGACAAAGTTGGAGGAAGTAGGTCACTGGGGGTATGCCATGGAAAGGTGTATCTTGCCCCATACCACATCCTTGAGCACTCTCACCCTCCAACTCTCCTTTCACTGCTTCCTGGCAGCCATGAGGTGAACACCTTAGCTCTGCCACGCCCTTCTGCCATGACCTTCTCTCTCATATACACCCAGAAACAATTGAGCTAGCCAATTATGGACTGACACTTCTGAAACTGTGAGGCAAAATAAATCTTTTCTCCTTTGTTTTTCTCAGGTATTTTGTCACATTGACAAAAACTAACACACTCCAATTTCTGCCTATGGAGTTTAGACATAAGCACAGACAAGACATAGCAGGGTCCCTGAAGAACAGTGGTGTGACCAACCAACACAGGTCATGAATAAAGAACTACTGAGGAACTACCAAGGCATGCCTTCTTTCAGCCACAAGTCATAGAGACTACCCAGGATTATTAATTTATTGCTGTCATCTTTTGTCACATAGGATGATGTTGCTGGTGGTAGTGATGATTATTGGATTGTTTGGCATTAGAAGCCAACATCAGCAAATAAAGGGGGCCAGATGGACTTCTAGATGTGGTTGCATGTTAGAACCAGAAATAACTGAAAGTCTCTAAGTTGAAGAATCTCAAAGTGCTTACACATCCTGTAGCTAATAACAGACAGGAGTCAATTATAGCTGGACAGGATGTGAACAACTCTTGGGATCACAAACATACATCAATAACATGTTCTCAACTTGTGAGACTAATAGAGATGGTAGTAAATTCTGGAGTTTGGTTCAGAGTTCTTGACCTCCAGCAATGCTTTCTGCACTAGAAGATGACATTTCTCCTGGGTCCAAAGAGTCTCTACCAACTGAAAGTCTCTCAAAGTCTTTCATAGGCTGATCTTATTATAATCCAGGAAATTTATACCTTATTACTATCTGTTCTGTTTTAGACACTTAATGGAACTTCAATATGGAGCAAAACGTATTGCTGGTTATTTGTTTTAAATCATCTGAAAGAAAAAAACCTGGAAAACAGATTGGCTTTTATTTCTGAAGAAAAACTTTTTGTTGAATACTCAACACACTGTTTAGCTACAGCCACTATGCAGTCCCTTTTTGTTTGGTTATGAATGTAATTCATCCAAAGGATTATATAAATTATATGACTTCAATTTTTTTAAATGGAACCAGAGAGGTTAATCACAATGTATGGAGACTTTATTAGTCATATTCTTCTACATCTTATATTTCTTTATTCAGCCCCAGAACTTGTTTATTTTATAATGTTTAGGCACAGATGTTATTTGCTCTATCTGTGGATAATTATAAAATTATAATTGAGACATTTTAATACCATTTCATTCACTTTCTATTTAATGGTGTTGATAAAAAATTATAATGCCATTGGTCCTACAATGTCTTGAGAGGAATGTAAAATGTTATAGAAGGAATGCAAGGAAATAATTCTTTCCTGAAGAGGATAATCACAATATGAATGTTACAGAGGAAAAGCAAATGCTGACAGTAGTACCCAAAATGACAAGACATAGAAAGGTTAGAATGCATAGCTTTATGAACTGAGAAACAGAGCTCTATTATATCACACTTTTAGCTGCTTTCTTTAAATAAAGACATCCTTGAAATTTATGAAATTTATACAAAACAATCTACCAAAATCATGAAATTCATAAAATCATATAGCATTTGCCATAACTAAAAACAAGTTTTAAAATAAAAATACAATTATTATTTTATACTAGCAAAAATTACAAATGAATCCTTTCACAGCCATAATGAAAGTCACTAGAACATTTCCTCCAGTAGTAAAATATTTATTTGTGTATATGCTTGATCCGTTTAAATATCCTTCTCTTTACATTTTAATGCTTCCCCCCCCCTCCTTTCAGATATATCTGTCTCTTTCTGGAATGCTGTATGAAAAAACCTGAGTAGTATTTATGAAGAACATTATTAGGAAGAAGTAAAGGGAAGTTCTTATGTTCTATGTTATGCAAAGAGCCCATCTGAGAGAAGCACTCAGGCTCTGGACAGGGTCTGGGAAGTAAGAATAAATCCACTTAGAAAGGAAAAGTTTGGTGGCGCATGCCTGTAATCCCAGCACTTTGGGAGGCTGAGGCAGGAGGATCGTGAGTTCAAAGCCAGCCTCAGCAATGGCGAGGCACTTAGTAACTCAGTGAGACCCTGATTCTAATAAAAATACAAAAAAGGGCTGGGGATGTGGCCCAGTGGTCAAGTGCCCCTGAGTTCAATCCCCGGTACCAAAAAAAAAAAGGAAAAGTTTGGTCAAAACTGAAGTAAGTAAGAAGCAAATAAAAAATTCCAATACAATATAATGGAATATGAATGCATATAGGAGAAATCATCAACTTAGGTATGTAAAAAAAAAATTTCCAGAGTATCATTTAATCAAGAGCTTGAATGAATTTTTAGAACTAGGAAATTAGAGTCCATGAGACAAAATTAAATCTCCTTAGCAACATGTTTTCAGAAATAACAAAACTGACTCACCATTAGCAGGGGATGGAATTTGAAAAAAATTTTCAGGAATGGCAATTTTGAGAGCACCAATTTATTCACCTTTGTTCCCCCATATTATAGTCTATATTTTTTTCTTTTTTACAGCCCTAATTTGCAGATGATAGCAATGGATAGCAACAGTGGGACTGTTTCTTCTTTTCACAGTGTTCCCTTTCCTCACCATACCAAAGCCCCCACACAACAGGCAAATGCCTACACTGTGCAAAGTTTTTACAATGGCAGGAATAATATAAAAAGCACCCAAACTTGACGGGATCCTGTGTCAAATTTTGAGCCTGATCTAAAGGTTCACTGGTAGAAATTTCCGATACTCAACTTCTTCCCAATCTTATATATTTAAATTAACATTCCTCACTTATTCCTTTTATGTTATGTTGCTTATTTTTTAAAATAATCTTAAAAGCATGATACATTGTATACATGTATTGAAATGTCAAACTGTACTCCAGCAATGTGTATAATTTCTATGTGTCAAAGAAAAATATATAATAAAAATGTAACCTAGAGTGTGGAGAACATAAAGGAACAATTTTTAAAATCATCATTTTAAACAAAGAAAAGTTACAAAAGTAAACGGAGAACTTTATTCTTATATTAGTGTCCTATTGCTGTTGGAATAAATTCCTGTGAATCTTGTGGCTTAAAACAACACAAGATGAAGAGAATAAAGCTGGAGGTCAGAATTCTAAACTGGCCAGCAGGCCCCTGGAGGCTCGGCGTTCCTTGGTTCATCCTCCACTTTGAGGACAGAGCATATTTCCTGTCCTCCCTAATGCCTGCTTCTGTCCTACATCTCTTCTGTCTGTGACCATCCTGCCTCAATTTTCTAAGGACCTTGTGATTACTTAGGGACCACTGAGCCATACAGAATAGCCTCCCTCTCCAATCCCAACATCCTTAATTAAATTATGTCCATAATGTTCCTTTTGCTATATAAAGTAATACATTCACAGGTTCTATGGATTGAAACATGGACATCATGAGTCTGTTGCTATTTTGCCTACCACAATCCTGTATCTGGATTGACCAAGTTTAACTCTTTGCCATATTTTCTTTATTAATCTCACTTTTATTTAGTCTTTTTGTCTGTCTGTCTCTCATTGTATACAGTAGCAAAGTTTATCATAGGATGTGTCAAATTTATCTCATAATAATACAGCATGTGTTTCTAAGAATAAGAATATGTAAACTCAGGAAGGAAATTTAATATTGATATAACATCTTGATCTATCCATTTCTATCCATATCCCAATTTTTTTTTTCAGTTAGACTGGTAATGATTTATTATGGAACTTTTGTTTCTCAAGGACAGGATTATGAATTGTCTTCTGTTGTTATTTCTCTTTAGTATTCTTCAATCTGGAATGTATCCTCAGCATTTCTTATCTTTGCTGCTATTGAAGAACATAGATTATTCATTTGATTATTCATTTTAGGTTTTTCTAAGGTTTTATCATGTTAAGATGCATGTTACCTGTCCTAAGGGAGAAAACTGAAAAGCGAGTCTGTTCTTTTTCAAAGTGTCATACACAGAGGAACAGACTGTCTATGTGAACTTCATTCATGATATTACAATTGTAACTGGGATTCTTTTGCATACTTCACACACAACCACATTTGAAACATCTAAGGGTGAAGTACAATCAGTTCTGACAAATGCATATAATTTTGTAAGCCATCACAAAACCTACAACCCCCGTATCGCCATTCAGGTTTGCCTTGTACTCCTTGGCAGATATTCTTCCCTTTGCTCCTGACAACTTTATAACCATTTATTTCCTTTGTCTCACTATAGTTTTATCTTTTTTAGAATTTCACAAAAATTAAATCATACAGTATAAGGGCATTTGCTCCCAGCTTCTTACACTTTGCACTTTTTGAGATTCATCTATGTTTGTGAATCTAAGCAATAAATTATTATTTTTTGGCTTTGTATTACATTATATTGGCATGCTACAATTTATCCATTAATAGTTAAACACTGGATTTCTTATATATTTTGGCTGTTATGAATAAACATGTTTAAAATATTCATATACAAATGTTATGTGCAAATACAAATTTGTTTCTGTAAATACCTAACAGTGGGATTTCTAGGTTTTATGGTAAGTGAATGTTTACATTAATCAGAAAATGCCAAATTTCTTCCCAAACTGCATGTCATATTTTATATTCTCACCAGCTAGGTATATCAGAGTGCTACTTGTTCTAATCATTGGCTGAAATTAATATAAATAGTGTCAATCATTGTACATCCATAAGCTAATTGGTGTATAATGGTATCTTCTTGTAGTTTTCAGTTTCATTTTTATGATTAAAAATGTTACACATCTTTTCATGTGATTATTATATTTTATTCACATATCATCTTGTATGAAATGTTTTCTAAAATCTATCATACATTATTTTCAATAGTGTTTTTTGTCTTATTCAATCTGGATCCAATACTTTATCAGATATATGGTTTGCAAATACAGTCCTTAGGCTGGAGTTTGTCTTTTAATATTTTTGGGGGGGATTACCAGGGATTGAACTCAGGGGCACTCAACCACTGAGCCCTATTTTGTATTTCATTAGACAGGTCTCACTGAGTTGCATAGCACCTTGCTTTGTGCTGAGGTTGGCTTTGAAGTCATGATCCTGCCTCAGCTTCCTGAGCTGCTGGGATTACAAGCATGTGCCACCGTACCCAGCTGTCTTGTCTTTTTTTTTTTTTTTTTTTTTTTTTTTTTTTTTTGTCTTTTCATTTTTTATGGCATGTCTGAAGAGCAAAGTTGTCAACTCTAATGAGTTAACTCTAATTAACCATCTGTGTCCACTAATAATTTACATGTTTTTGTGTGCCCATTCATAGTGGGTTTTGTGGACTTAACTGGGGCCAAGTTCCCAGATATTTGGTCAATCATTATTCTGTGTGTGTCTAGGAAAATTTTTCTGATTCAAATTAACATATTTCCTTCTTTTTTCTAATGTGAGTAGGCCTCATCTAGTCAGTTAGGGGGCTGAATAAAACAAAAAGGCCGAATAGAAATTTCCTTCTGCATAACTGCAATGAGCTGGAACATTGGTTTTATTCCTATCTGTAGACTCTGAGACATTGGTCTTCCTGGAGGCTGATGCTATACCAATCATATCCTCATTCTTGTGTCTCCAGCTTGCTGACTGCAGATCGTGAAACTTGCCAGCTTCCAAAATCATTTGAGATTTCTTATTCTATCTATCTATACATATATAGAGAAATATAGAGAGAACACATACATATAGAACATAATATATAGATATAATATATAGACATATATAAAGAGAATATATAGATAGAACATAATATATGCACATAAATAAAAATATATACATATATGTATATACATATATATTCTGTTAATTCTGTTTCTCAGAGAACCATAACTAATACATCTCAGAAAAATGCCTTCTCAAGATCATGAATAATGTTTTATATGTGTTCTGCAAGTTTTATAATTTTAGTTATTACAAAGAAGTGTAGAGTCTGTATCAAGTCACTTTTTGGATATGATATGAGATAAAGATCAAGGTTCATTTTCCTGCTTATGAACAATTGTTCTGAAACATTTGTTAAATCTTATCTTTTTTCTCATTCAACTTCTTGAAACATTTGTGAAATGTCATGTTAGCATGTATGTATGGGTCTGTTTCTAGACTTGATTCTATTTTACTAACCTATAAATCTATTCTTATTCTATACTATCCTCATTGCTAAAACTTTTTAGTAAATCTTAAAATTGTGTGGATTAAGTCCTCTCTTTCTGTTCATTCCAAATAGAAGAGAAAGAAAAATTTTACAACATATGATATAGTGCCACTATTGCACTGATTTTAAAACCAAATGGTTACAAAGAAATAATATTATAGACCCAATAACTCATATGAATACAGACATAAAAATCTTTAGTGTAAACAAATAAAATCTAGCAATATATGAAATGAATTCTACATTTGGCCAAGAAAATTTTATTTTTTGATAAATACAAAGGTGTATTGGCAATTCTGGAACTTTGCATTTCCACATAAGGGTTAGAATTAACTTTTTTTTTTAATTTTATTTTTATAATTTTTAATATGTACAACTCATAGTGCATATATTTAGTATCTTTTTACATACAACTGTTTGTATACAAAGTATATTCGTACAATTCAGGTCTTCAATCATGCATTAAGGAAAATGATATCCGTCTCATTCAACCACCTTTTTTTTTTCTCCCCCTCCCTCCCCTCTTGCTCCCTCCCTTACCCTCCCTTCCCTTGACCATTCTAGTGTTCCTCTAATCCTCCTATGTACCCCCATCCAACAATACTTTGAAATAGCCTCCTTATATAAGAGAGAACATTTGGTACTTGGATTTTTGAGACTAACTTCACTTAGCATTATGTCTTCCAACTTCATCCATTTACCTGCAAATGCCATTAATTTGTTTTCTTTTATTGCTGAGTAAAATTCCATTGTGCGTATATACCACATTTTCTTAATCCACTCATTTACTGAGGGACATCTAGGTTGGTTCCACAACCTAGCTATTGTGAATTGCGCAGCTACAAACATTGAGATAGCTGTGTCACTGTAATACGCTGTTTTTAAGTCCTTTGGAAATAGACCCAGGAGTGGGATGGCTGGGTCATAGGGTGGTTCCATTCCCAGTTTTCCAAGAAATCTCCATACTGCTTTCCATAACGGTTGCACCATTTTGCAGTCCCACCAGCAATGTATGAGTGTGCCTTTTTCCCCACATCCTCTCCAACATTTATTGTTGCTTGTGTTCTTGATCGCTGCCATTCTGACTGGAGTGAAGTGAAATCTTAGAGTAGTTTTGATTTGCATTTCTCTAATTGCCAGCAATGTTGAACATTTTTTCATGTATTTGTTGATTAATCGTGTATCTTCTTCTGAGAGGTGTCTTCTCAATTCCTTAGCCCATTTATTGATTGGTTATTTGTTTTTTTAGTGTAAAGTTTTTTGAGTTCTTTATATATTCTAGAGATTAGTGCTCTATCTGATGTGCATGTATTAAATATTTGTTCCCAATTAGTTGGCTCTCTATTCACCTCACTGATTGTTTCTTTTGCTGAAAAGAAGCTTTTTAGTTTAAATCTATCCCATTCATTAATTCTTGGTAGTAATAGAATTAACTTTTTAATTTCAACAAAATCCTGCTTTGGTTTTGTTTGCAATTATATAATAAAAATACTGAATATTGAATTGGGAAGAATTGTCATCTAAATAGTAAGGAGTCTGCTAATCCATGAAGACAGTAAAACTTTAGATTCATTTTTCATTCACTATCATTTGTCTAATTTCTTTCAGCAATATTTTAAACTTAAAAATGTTTTAAAATATTAATCCAAGATGTTTAATACTATTGAATGATATTGTAAATAGTATTGTCTTAATATTTTAATTTTCAGATTTTCATTAGCCTATAAGAAGCACAGAAGTACAAGAAAAAAAAAATGACCCCACTATAAAAATGGGAAAATGATTTTAATAGTTTATCAAAGAAGATTATGTAGACAGTAAGTAAGCATGCACAGGAAAAGAAGCTCTACTTGATTCGTGGGCATTAGAGAAAAGCAAATTAAAATCACAGTATGATTCACTCCTCACCTCTTAATATGGCTAATATTTGGGGATAATATGACAATACTGAGTGTTTGAGATATTGCAGAATAACTAGAGTTCTTACTCACTGTTCATAGGAATGCAAAAAATTCTACAGAATGATTGGACAGCTTCTCATATATTTAAACACACACCAAATGACCAATCAATCTCACTGCTATATTTAACAGGGCTAAAGTAAAACTTGTATTTATAGAAAAATCTGTACATGAATGTTTAAAACAGTTTTATTAGTAATTGCAAAGAATGGCAAGGGAAAATTTTCAGTGATGAAAATAGCCTGTATCCTCATTATGGTAGTATTTACCTGAGTGCAAAATTTCTTAGATTCATCAAAATGTACATTAAAAACTGGAAAGTTTTCTTCTATGCAATTAACTTCATCTACAAATGCTGTAATAATTTTTAAGATTGCTGTACTGAAGGAGATTTCAAGAGGAGCTGGAAAAAAGTGGCTTGGGAAGGAAAATAGAATTATTAAAAGCCACAAGTACTTTGACTTCCTTATGTTCATAATGAGCAATATCACTTTGATAAGGGCTTCTAGAACATTTATATAACTTTGGCTTTCATTTTTTCCTACCGTAATTTCTAAAAGATGGAAACTTTTTCCTCCTGGGGAGGTAAGGCCAAAGGCTATTGCAAATAAGAACATTGTATAACTTCACACTGGATTGATTCATATCTTCTATGAACAAATTATTTTTTCAAGATGCATGTATATCTTAGTTTTATTTGGAAAGTCATTATTTTTTAATGTTTTTTGTTACAAAGTACCTTATCACCATGAAATTCTGTGTTTTGTAAAAGTCACAAGCATTTATTTCTTTGGGGAAAAAAGCACAGAGTGACTGAAGTATAAAAAAATTCACAGTACTCCAGATCTTGAGGAAAACTGACCTATTTTAAATTCAAGTTATTTGAAGGCTAGTAACTGGAGAAGAAAATGTAAATGATCTGTTGAATGTTTTTCAATCAGCATTGATGCACCTTCAAAAATTATTTTCAATTTCTATGTCTGTAATCTGGACATATGACATTGTCATCATCAACCATTATCAATTGTAAAGATGACATGTATGTATACATATATATTTGTCATATATGTCATCTTTACAAATTTATTGTGAATATATATATATATACATATAAATATATTTCATACATATGGATATATGGAAGGTTGTCAAAGTAGCATATACAAAGTAGCAAACTTACAACATATAACAAATATTTCCTATGCCTTTGAGTTTCAAACCACATAAAATTGTTTCTAGGGTATATTATGATCAAGAAGAGGAATTCTAAATTATTTTCTTATGTGTGTCTAATTTGTGTGCTGAATGCTTCTTTTAATTAGATATGCATTAGGAATTTGAAGGAAATGAAAGGAGTACAGATTTGAAAAACACAAAACAGTGTTTTGGAACACATTGCTAACTGAAAAAAATCAGATTTAGTAAATACCATCATATTTCAAGTTAGAAAATGTTCTTCATTCAAAGGAGCAACTAGAGAAGAGGAAGATGCAGTTCCTCACAGCTGACAACAAAATTCTGCTAAAACTGTTTTCAATTTGATATAGTAATATATATATATTGATGACCTAGATAGATATAAAGATAAAGAAGGCTATAGGAAGAAACATAAAAACTTGTTTCCTTTAAAAAAATTGACTTCATGGTAAATACTATGAATTTAAAATAAGAGTTATATTAATAAGGTTCATATACAAATGTAGAAATTTAAAATTTTATGTAATCAGAAAAAAAATGTTATCCCTTATATGAAGAAAATTTGATTTTAAACATTTGAAATCTGGAGCCTACATTAAGTGAAAAGTCATTATTTACTATTATTGCTTTTTATTACACTATTATTTAAAAATATGTAGAACCCATCCCAAAAGAGTAAAGTGTTTGAACAAAGGAAACCTCTAGAGTTTGGAGAAAATATATTATTTGGTAAAAGAACAAGCACAAATGTCCAGGAGGGCCATGTGATTTCAAAGAGTAGAGGGAAAGAGGTATAGAAGGGATCCAGAGAGGCTGGGAGTGGGCTGAAGAGGGGCAGGGATGTGGCACATGTGGGGGTGTGAGGGTCAGTTACCCTAGTCAGTGTTTTCCTGTAAGAATCCAGGCTAATTGTTCCTAATATTTTTTAGTTTTTATAAGAAAACAGAGATCCAGGTTTTTGTGCATAATGTCCTGATTTTTTAAATATTAGCAATTATTGCCTATCCAGAATCCACTTGACTTCTGTCCTTCCAAATAAAACTGAGGTTTAAACCCAAAGAATGAAGAGGATTCTTCTGATTACATGCTTAAGCATATAACCTAAGTTGTCTAATTTAGGGGTAGAACCTTAAACACATGTTTAGGCCACTTAATTCATAGGTCTGAAATTGACCCTTCTTGTTGTCTTTTATTTTTATATAAAATAATATACATTTCTTACAGATTGCACCAGTTTAAAAAACAGTGGTATTTGCAGTCACAATCAGCTTTGATGATAAAGTAGCACAGATCTAAGAAAAAAGTCTAGAAAACCAGAGAGTAATGTATATCTTGAACATTTTTAAAATTAAAATTACTTTAACTACTGTACACTTACAGTTTCTTATATGAAATATTAAACAAAAATATATTGAGCATATGATATGAAAATGTAACATGCATACTCTAAAAAAAAGTTTTCCTGACTTTTGAGGTAGCCTGTGTGTTTGTGTGTGTGTGTGTGTGTGTGAGAGAGAGAGAGAGCACATGCATCTGTCTACTCCATCACTCTGCTCACAAAACACTTGTCTCAGCCAAAAATAGCCAAGAGTCTCTAAGTTATGATCTGTGAAATGTAGATTGCAGAAGATAAATTTTAAGGTATGATTACATAAGAGAATAACTATTATGTTGAATTCTTTCAATTAATCATAAAAAAAGGTTAAAATATGCTTGAATCTCTAATAATAAAGCAGAAAATTATTTCTTTGTTATTTTAGGGAATATTTAAGCTTTATTTAATCTAAAAATTAGGAGATTCCTCACACATTTATGAAAAAGATTAAGGTTTCTCTTGAAAAGAATAAAGTGTGAATATCTATCTGACTAGCACAGGTTGGATACCATCATTTTTTTTTTTTTTTTTTTTTTATTCTAATTTGTTATACATTCATGCAGAGTGCAATTCATTTTGTATTACATATAAAGAGCACAATTTTTCACTGGTTTTACATAAAGTATTTTCACACCATTTGTGTTTTCATACATGTACTTAGGGTACTGATGTCTAACTCATTCTGCCATTATTCTTATCCCCTTGCTCCCTCCCCTCTCTTCCCTTCCCTTTGTTCTATTTAAAGTTCCTTCATTCCTCTCTTCCCCACTCCCTTGCCATTATAAGTCAGTATCATCATAGCAAAGGAATCATTCAACCTTTGGTATTTGGGGATTGGCTGACTTCACTTAGCATTATTTTCTCCAACTCCATCCATTTACCTGCGAATGCCATGATTTTACTCTCTTTTAGTGCTGAGTAGTGTTCCATTGTGTATATATACCAAAGTTTCCCTATCCATTCATCTACTGCTAGGCATCGGGGTTGTTTCCACAATCTAGCTATTGTGAATTGTGCTGCTATATGAACATTGATGTGGCTGTGTCCCTGTAGTAAGCTGCTTTTAAGTCTTTTGGGTATAGACCAAGGAGTGGGATAGCAGTCAAAAGGTGGTTCCATTCCAAGTTTTTCTGGGAATCTCCATGGTACATAATATAAGACACAGAGACTAACCATTAATTTTAAATGTCAAGCTTTCTCCAACTTTCTTCTTCTAAATCATCTGTGTTTCTTGTGTGTAGGTTTAGACTGTTTATAAGAAAAATTCACAGGCTTCAACCCCAATAAGCCATCATGGTATCAATGCTTAATTCAGTTTCTATAGTTGCTGAAGAATAAAAGCATAACAGGCAGAAGCATGCTAAGAACTGGAAATTGCACTAATTGTAAAATATTCAAAGTAACTCATGGGGACAGAAAACAGAAGCATGGACAATCTACACATATGATCAGCACTGTGTTAGGCAGGTCCAGATTCTTCAAAATTCAGTTTAAACAGAAATAATCAATAGGTGTGTCTATAAAAATGACGAAAAAAGAGTGTCTGGAAATATTCAATGAATTCAAAGAAGCTGAGATTAAAAGGGAAAAATTGTAATAAGGAATGAGCAAGGGAAATGTTGAAATGAAAGAACAGAAATAGAAATGATATATAATAAATAGAAAAATTGGATAGGAAATCAAATCAGTGGAAGGAAGAACAACAAGTATATTTCTAAGGAAACAGAAGAAAAGGATAGCACAATAAAACCACTAGAGGAAAGGTTTACTATAGAGGATACATAAATATGTATTTTAGTAAGAAAAAATGAATAGAAGATAAACAAATTTCAAATAATCTCCAGAGTCAAGCAAGACTTGTACAATTGAATTGATTTATTTTATTAGTTTTAACATTCTCCTTTATGCAGTATAACTATGTTCTAATATTCTTATAATAGACTCCATTGACCACTCTATATGGACAATCATATTAACTACAATATGCAGTAGTTTCCTTTGTCCATTGAAATATTTCTACCACCTAATTTTATTTTCTTCCTAATCATATTGTGTATAAATTATTATTTTCATATAAATCTATTTCAAAGACACACTTACAGTTTTCAGTGCCCAAATCTATCTGCTCAATTGAATTCACACTTCAAAACTTATTCTTGAGAATTATATTTTTAAAAGATTTGGTTTTGATTCATTCAGAAATCAGTCATCAGAGGTAAAGTTTGAACAGTTTTTTTCTGTTCTGTGGTTTTATAAAGAAAGAGATAAATTTTAATGATCTACAAATCTGAGACTGACTTATTTTTATGTGACTTCACACTTCAATCACAATTAGAGAATTTTCATGGTCATACTACCTCGTGTATGGAGGGTGACGTAGTGTGTTAGCTGTAAAGTGTTCAAGCAACAGGCATTTTCTGTACTGTATAAATACTGGGAAAATGAAAAAAAATCAGATCATTGTTTTCTGTTGATAAATCCCATAAAATAGTTTTAGAAACTATGAGTCTAAAAGATAAAACTTTTTTTAATAAATGTCTTCCAGAGAATTGAAGAAAACGTAATTGGTATTAGCAAATTCTGACCAATACCTGTCAAATCTAACAGTTTGAGGATAACACAGCTTTTCTTTTCTTATATACTTTTTGTTGTGTCATTTAAAATAAAGGACTACAAAAAGGTTTTATTTATTTTATTCTATAAAGGACTTTTAAAAAGGTTTTATTTTGATTTTAATTGATATATAAGAATTGTACATATTTATAGTGTACACTGTGGCACATGTATATTCTTAATGAATATCAATAGTGGTTTTTCATGGAAAATTCCCCCTTAATACATTTTTTTTTTAAATCATTGCTTGAAGGAGCCCCAATTAGGAAGGGCTATTGCGGCTAGCTGGAAGCCATAAGTTCCACCTGATATGTATATGACGCACCTGTAGGCACCCGCAAAGCTAAATGTATATAACCGGGTGAAAGAGGTCGGAGTTAGGAGAGGAGAACGAATTCATTCAGTCAGTCGTGCAGTCGCTCGGTCGGTCAGAAGAAGAGTTCGGGTCGGAGAAGAAGAAAAGAATCAGAGCGGCCAGAACGTAGGCAGAGCGGTTACAGAAGAGAAAACAGATAGAAGAAGTAATGGCTGGTCAGAGTTAGGCCGAGGCTCCCGAGGAAGAAAGAAGAAAGAAGAAAGAAGCTCTAAAAAATAATCTTTCTCTAAGCTAAAATAATCTTTCTCTAAGCTAAGCTCTCTCTATCTTTCTTTCTCTCTAAGCTAAGAAGAAAAAGGAAGAAAAATCTTTCTTTCTCTCTCTAAGCTCTCTCTAAGAAAGTAGAAGTAAAAGTAGTAATAGCTTCACTCTGCCTCCGAGTTTTCCTCCCGCGGCACTGTGGCTGGCCATGACAGGTAGCTTACAATTGCTCTATTGGAAGTCAGTTTTCAATGTGCCTGATACATTTTAGCACATATTTAATCTAATGCTTATGTTAATTTATAGTATTTGTAGCACATTTAGAAAGGGAAGTTCTGCCCTCAATGGAAGTAGCTACAGTTGCCTCTCTGAATAAGTTGGTTTTGTTTGCACAGGATGCCTTTCACCTCCTTAACTAGTCAGCATCATCTCCTTCAACAGTGCAGGGAAGTATCACCCAGACTATCATTCATCCTGATAGTGACCAACCATGGACTGAAAGTTCTGAAACAGTGAGCCCAAAATAAACTTTTCCTCCTCTAAGTTGTTCTTTTTAGGTATTTTGATCACAGTGATTAAAAAAAAAAAAAAAAAAAAAAAGGTCACAGTGATTAAAAAAAACTAACACAACCACCATAGAATTTACCATATGTGTTTATAATAACTCATTTTCTGATTATAGATTTAGGAAGGCTATTTTTATACCAAAAAAAAAAAAAAGAAAAATAGAAAATTACCTTTAAAAATTATATTCAACACAGTAATTTATTTCAAAATGCATTACATTGTATAAAAAAAGTTTTCTACTGTGTTGGATTGAGAAACACTTTTTAGGATTAAATTATTTTTAAAATCCTGCTTGAGTGAAAATCTTGTGTCAAATATGTTACTTGTAAATATCATCTCCCATTTTGGACATTTTCTTTTCAGCCTTTTAATGGCATGTTTTGAAGAATAATGGTTTTAATTTTGATGGGTGTCAAGTTACCAAATTTAATTTTATAGATGGCAGTTTTAGTATCATTTATAAGAACTAATTCAAGATCACAAAGGTTTTTCTTCAGGATGTTTTACAGTTTTATAATTTATAGATGCAACTCTCATTCAGTTTAAGTTAATTTTTAAATTAGATATTAAGTATGAATCTAGCTTCATTTTTTCTATGTGAATGTCCAGTTGTTCTTATACCATTTGCTGAAAAGACTGTAAATTCTATGAAATTTCCCTTGTCTCATGAATTTTTTAATTTGTTTGGAATGGAAGTTATTGTTCTATTTTTAAATTTATTGCTATTTCACACATAAAATTATAATACATAATTAATTTATAGTAATATAAATAATTATATAGCATACGGTAATTGCATTATGGTAATATATCTTGTATGTTCATATAAATACATTTTAAAGTATATGCTAAGATAATAACATTAACATAATTAATAAATTATATAATATATAAAATGCTTATATATTAAAATATATTTTCATAACATTTATTATTTATAATGTATAAAAAAGTATAAATTTTGTACCAGACTGCTCTGATAAATTCTTTCATTAGTTCTAACAGATTTTTAGATCTGTTTCTTTATAATTTTCTAGGAAAATGCTTATAGGGTATTTAAATTATGAGTTTATCCTTTTTCAATATTGATGCTACTGATTTAATTTCCTTCACTTATTGAATTAGCTAGAGCATCTGGCTAGATTGAAATGGTGATTGCATACATTACTAATTTATCTGAATTTGATGAACATAGTTCACATAGTTGACATTTATAGATTTGTCAGATTCTTGTTCAATACAAGGTTATAGAAGTGTTCTGTCCCTGGTTTGCATAGAGTTTTAATCAAGATTTTTCTCGTTTTACTTACTTATCCAATAATAAATTTTCTCATGTTGAAATATGCTTTTTCATGTTTTAGGATACTTGTTCAAAATGAATAAATCTTTAATATGCCATTTGTTTTAAATTTTAAAACTTAAGTTTGAATTTTTACATTTATATTCGTAGGTGATAAAAATTTTTTCAATAAATGGTTATAGTACTTTCCTGAAACAAATTGGGAAGATTTTCATCTGCTTATATCTGTTATTAATGTTTTTGTTATTTTACCCTTAAATCAATTTTGTTTTCCACTATTCATTGAAGTTCTTTTCTTTGCCTCTGGATGAAAAATCAAAATGACTTGATTTTCTTTTGTTTCCAACTTTATTTCATTTTAAAAAACCAAAGTAACATGCCCCAAATTTTTAAAGTAAATAAGCTTCAAAGAACTCAGGTCAAGAAAGAAAACGTTTCCAGATTTCCAACTCCCTCATAATCCTCAGCCTTCTTTCTCTATGCCTAATCTTTCGTCTGACTTTTGTGACTATTAATTTTAAGATTTTTTTATTTACACTTTTGCCATTTATGGAAGATTTTCTAAGCAATAAATTATGCCTTATTTTGAAAATAATAGAAATAAGAAAATACTATAACAATTATGGGGCTTATTTGTGTTGTATACATGTGTAATTTGTTCATTTTTATCACTATATAAAATGTGATTGTATGAATATATTTGCTTTTATAAGCATTCTTCTCCGATATATTTAAGTTATTTTCATTTCTATGATATGATAGTTCAGAGTTATTTTCTGTCCTGAGCTGTTGAAAATAATACTTGCATAATATCTTTCATATACATGTATACAGATTAGCATACACACACACACACACACACACACACACACACTCATGCAAGAGTTCCTCTAGGCATACTCACATATACCCTACAAGTTGAAGAAACTGGTTTGTAGAATATGCAAACTTTCCAATTTACTAGTTAATGCCAAAATATTTTTCAAAACTATAAGACCAATTTGTATTCCCATTAGCAGATATGTTTCCTTTGTAAACATCCTTGCTAAAATTCAATTTTTTGAGAATTTCTTTTTTGCTAATCTTGTAGGTAAGTAATTGTATCTGATTTCAATTCTCTTTGTATGGTTATTAATGTCATGAACATTTCTTTGTATGTTTTTAAAAATTTATCTCTTGAAGGGATAGAAATTGTGCCAGTCATTAGTTTCTCATCCCTATAATAAAGAAGAAGTAGTATAAACTTGGAAATATGACATTTGGTTTCATATGTTAGCACTGACTTTTCTCAAATGAAAGTACCTTTTGTTTCTATGAGGTTATAAGGGTAAAATTATGCTGAGAGAGAAAAAAGAGGCACAAAAAGAGAACTTTCTGTATTCATATAATTTACATGATATTTTAGAAGAGCTCAATAAGATGTCTAACCTTGGACTAACCATGTTAATTCACTAAGCCTACTTACTTTCTCCTAAAATGGAAATAATACCCACTTTGGTGCTTATTTTGAGAAGATGTATAAAGTAAATAATAGCCTGGAACTCAAAAACTGATCCATATTAGAAGCTGAATAAATGTCCCCGTATCTCTTTTTGCTCTCCTTTTAATTTTTTGTTGCTTTACATGACAATTTCCACATATCTCTGTCTGTTATCAGACATCTGTGTAGCTAATATCTGTTTACTATCTGCATGATATAGACTTCAAAGTGGACTTCATTTAAATATTCTGTTGTTTTTTTGTGATTTTAAAAAAACAGTGGGTTGATTTTGTACTAGGAAATATATTTGAAAACAGCATGATTCAGTACACTTAATGTGTTTTTAGAAATATAAAACACACTGATCACATAAACTCCTAACTTTTGAATAATTTGTTTACATTGTGGTTCCTTGTGATTATACAAAAAAGGGCTGAATATTCAACTACCCACTACCATAATTATATAAAAATCATCATCAACTTTCCATTTTTTCTGATTTTTTATAGACTGTCTACTGTGGTTTATGAATATACCTAGCTCATGTCTATCCCAATTAAACACATATGTACCTGTATGATCAAGAGAGCTTAGATGGTTAGAGAAAAAAACTAATAATTCCAAAAGATATCCTCCTTCTTTAGTCTCCATTTCTTACATATGAATCACAAGCAAAACCCGACTGATTTGGAACTTTACACTACTTAAGGTGAAAATATCTTTGGGGAAAAAAGAAGTGTCAAACCATATAAAAGAACATCTGAAAACCTGCTTTCATTTAAAAAGTTAGGGAACATTTTAAAAGTTAAATAACATGTATAATTATTAGGTTTTAGTTGTTTGATCAAATACATAGATTTTACTGTTTGTTAAGTTGTAAATATACAGAGCTTATTTTAAATTTCTAGCTTTTGGGGATCATTTTCATCATATTGTAAACAAGAACTCAGAAAGAAACTGGCTATGTCAGCACTACTCTGTCATTACTAATGGAAAACAGAAATTACAGTTCCTACCTACAAAGGAAAAATATGTCCTGATAAATAAAAAATAGCCCCAGAATAGCTCCTAAAACTAATTTCAAATTAGCTCAGGTCCTTCTGTGATTTTCTGAAGCAATGCTAACTCAGATGGCTGTCCCCTCTCCCTCAACACCCTTCCTGATCTTCTCTGATATAAGTAGGCTGATTCACAGTGGGGTTGGGTTGGGGAACATAGGAGGATTAAAGGAACACTAGAAAGGTCATTGGGGAGGGAGGGGAAGGGAAGGAGCAAGGGGTATGAAGGGGGAAAAAAAAGAAGATGGTAGAATGAGATGGATATCAGTATCCTAAATGCATGACTGATCTTCTCTACTTCAACTGTCTCCAACTCCAGACACTCCTCAATCCTCAGACCTCTGCTTCTTCATTTTATGCACTTCTGTTTATATGTTTCTGTGCTTATCCTCATGCATTTATAATAAAAGTTCATAAAAACATACCTGGCAAGGCAGGCAACTATTTTTGGAAGTGTGACAGAATAAGACAACCTCATCATCTTTGTGCTAACACAGATACATACAAAATATCTGCCATTAATTGAGTGCTTGCTGCTTTCTATAGACTCAGTGGAAGACCTAAGGACATGGTCTGTGTCATTTTATCTTCAGGACAACCAGATAAGGTGGTAATGTCACTGTTTTATAGATGAGGAAACTGAGGCACAGAGCAGTTTCTGAATTGCCTATAGAAGAATGAAAACTCGTACTCAAGTTGTCTTGCTCCAAAGCTACTATTCTAAACCATCTCTGCTTCTTTGCTAAAGAAATTCTGTGTAAATATGCCTACTTAGAAGACATTCTTTATATTCATATACATAGTCATAATAGAGACAAAGTCAGTGTTCCATAATAGAGTTAAGGTTGTTTCTTTAATGGTTGATCTGAATCTTGAGGAATCAAACTCTATTAGGGACAAGATTAAGGCATTTCGGTAAGACATGATACTATGTGCTGTGTTGGGGAATAAGAAGAGAGGTATGGATTTAAAATAATGAGGCAGAATTTCCAGATGATTCATAAAATGGTCCTAAAGTTATCATCACATAAAGGAAATCAGTGAGTAATCTAAGTCATGATGTGTTCGCAATTATTTTGGGGAAGGCATGAAAACATTACTTCAAATCTAGGTTCTAGACTATACAGACTAAGAACACATATAATTGTTTTACATAGGTTAAAATATATATGTGTGTGTGTATATATATGATCTTAAAGGTAATCAATCATCCATGCAATGTACTTAGCAGAATATTAAAATATAAAGAATAAATTAAACACTCCGTACATTAGCTATTGACATCAATACTAATTATAATAAATTACTGTGCAGTTACCAATTTATGTATGCTACTAAAGGACAATTGAGGAGGTAAAATTGACTAATTTGAGCAAGAAAAATTTAAATAAAATAAATTAAAATAGATGGATAAGTAAATGACTATAATAAACTAGACATGAAAAAGCAATGGAACCTCTCAGATTATAATTATAAAAGAAAACAACAGTGTGAGGGATGGTGAATGATCACATCTGAGCTTAAAACTATCCCTACACCTAGAGCAAATTCTTGCTTCTGAACATGGGAGGAGGTTTATTTTCCAGATAGCATTTGGACGTTGTTGATTTAAAAAATAACAAAACAAGAAAACAAAAACCTGTTACCTAAATCAGGAAAGATAAAAATATTAACAAATTTTAAAGGGTAGAAAAAACAGATGCAGTCATTAGAGTTGGACAGATTAGATATGAATAAACTAATGGGGTCTTAATGCAAAAATATGCCATAGATTTTCCACTAATTGGAAAATCAACAGCTTTCCAAATAAAATGAGAGATGTTTAGAAATAATCTTTTACAATTGCCTTGGAAGTGTTTTAGAAGAGAGAACTTTTGCTGAGTAATTCAAAGGTATATATGTCTCTCTGTGTAGCCAGCCTGGAAGGTATTTATTTCTTTCGTTGGATTACAACTTGTATGATAGTGTCTAGGAAGTGATTTTCACACTTCAGCATGCATCAGAATCCCCCAGAGGGCTGGATCCTGAGCCTTGCCATCTGAGTTCCCGATGAAGGGAAAAACTGGAAATATACTTGTGCTGTAATGTCATTTTCCTATTCTGTATGAGAGACAGATGAGCTTGAAGGACTTTTTGTATTGTTGATTTTGTCTCCTGATTTGAGCAAAGAGAAACAAGTTGATGTCAGTCAAAACACGTGTAGCTTGTCAAATTGTTGTTTAATAATTTGCTTGTCTTATGAAAGGAAAACAATCTGGGGGAAAGAATTTTTCTGCACAATAAACAAACATGATCATTAATTTTTCATATTATTTTTGTAGTTTCATTATTTATATTTTGATTTTTCTCCAGAGATCTCAAAGACAGCTGAGCAGTTAAGGAAATACAAATGTCTCTTTGCAATACAAAACATTTATATTCTTAACAAAGGACAAGAGTTATATTGAAGACTGATAATGGGATACAAAGATGTGCAGTTATTGGTTCAGATATACTGGTCCTAACAAAATGGATGCATATTACACAGAACAGTTTTGGACATTCCACTTGCCATTTTCTCTTTGTGTCAATCTATTTCAGCTAAACTGAGCTCATATTAACAACATTCACTACACTTGGATGAGAGAAATTTCTTTGGTTGTGTTGAAACAAAGGGGAAGTGAAGATGGAACAACTGCCCATTTCCCTACGCCAATTCCTATTCCCTTTTCCCCTTCCCATTCTTCCCAGGAAAGGACGTTTGCCTGGACCACACTTTCTCTCAAAATGACTATATTTGGGGACAGATCAGCTATTAATGACCAGAGCTTGGATCATGAAACAGCTGTTTCAGAGAATCTCACAGAGATCTAATTAGATCTTGTTCTAGTCTTTTTTTTTTTTTTTTTTTTTTTTTTCTGTGACTCAAAGAACTGACAAGAACATAGAAAAGGGAAAGTTTATTTTTGTTCATGGTTTCAGAGGTTCAGTCCATCATCAGCCAACTCCATAGCTCTGGGCCCAAAGTGAGGCAGAACATTATGAAGAAAAGGCTGGGAGGAGGACGAAAGCACTGCCAAACAGAAAGCAGAAAGAGATCTGCTCACCAGGGACAAAATATAATGCCCAAGGCACACTGCTAGTGACCTACTTCCTCCTGCCACACCCTACATCTCTATAGTTACCACCCAGTTAATCCATTGGTGGGTCAAACCACTGATTAGATTACATCTTTCATAATCTAATCTTCTTATCTTTGAACATTCTTTCATTGTCTCACACATGAGCAATGAGATACCTCAAATCTAAACCATAACATATCTCAAAGAATAATCTACCTCATCAATATCCCCAGCCATCCTTGATGTCCAACCAATGACTTCTAAGTCTCACAGAAGAATGAGTTCACTTATCTCCTTCTGATCATTTCTAGACCCATGCAACCAATTTTTTTATGAGAAAAAATATCATAAATATTAAATCTGAAGTGGTTTAATTTCTCTTGAGAACTAGTCAGTAGAAAATAACTGGCTTATCTATTTTATCTTCATATTTGATTTTGGGGGTTCTATTCGCCTTAGTCCTTTTAAAGGAAAATGCACTCAATATCTACTTGGCATTTGCAACAATGCGGATAAACCTGGACAATATTATGGTAGGAAACGTGCCAGTCACAAAAAGAGGAATCTGCATGACTTCACTTATGTGAGGGATCTAAAATAGCCAAACTAAAAACAAACAGTAGATTGGTGGTTGTCAGTGGATGGGGGAAGAGGAAATAAGGAGGTATTGCTTAGTGAGACAGAAAGTTTTAGTTATGCATGATGAAGGTCTGCAGATTAGCTGCACGATATTGTCCCTATAGTTAACACTACAGAATTGTGCATTTAAATTTTTGTTGAGGGTTGATTTCATGTTAAGTGTTCTTACCGAAACACACATACAAAGGGACACAAGGAAAACTTTCATAAGTGATGGATATGTTTATCATTTGATCATTGTTAGTGTACTGTGGGTATATGCATACATCCCAAATTTATCAGACTGCATGTATGAAAAGTGCAAATTTTTTATGTAAAAAATTGCTATAAATTGTTACTGCTTTCTACTAACAACTTATATTTTAAGATAATATAATATAGAATCTACTGTGTATTCTCATTTAATTTTTAAAACAACTTTGAAAGACAGACCCAATCATATTATGTCATATCAAGTAAATTACTTGAAACCAAGAGAAGTTAAACAATTTTCCTCAGGTGTGAGCATGTGTGTGTACTCATGTGTGTGTGTGTGCGCGCACACACACACACACACACACACAGGGTTTTGATGTAGAACAAACACTTAATCACTACACCATACTGATATTATTGCCTGTACATACTTTTTCTTACACCATGCTTAAAGTTGCTTTGTAAATAATATTACTAAGATATTGATCCCTCAACTTGCATTTTATTACTTAAATATATCTATACTCCAAACACTTTACATTTTAAGTGAAATAAATGATATCTGACAAAATATTTTAAACTAAGGATGTGTTAGGAAATGAAGAGGAACCTGCCCAAGAAAAATCATAGAAATTATTTAGTAGTAAAACAAAAAATAATCAAACATAAAAAATGGAAAACTTATAAGTCAGAGCAAGAAAGACTTTCATGAGTCATCTTATGTCTCACTCTCAAATCTGCTAACTATATATATATATGTGTTAGCAGATATATATATGCATATGCACACAGGAATTCATTTGGAGAAAAGAAATTTTAAAATCTTGAGAAAAAATATTTAAATATACAGTATAACAGTGAGTAGGGGGAGAATAAGGGTAGATATTGGGAAATTAATTGGATCAAACTACACTTCATTCATTTATAATATGTCAAGATAAAACTTCATACCGATATCCCTGATGAACATACATGCAAAAATTCTGAATAAAATACTGGCAAATTGCATACAAAAACACATTGAAAGGATAGTGCACCATGATCAAGTGGGTTTTATTCCAGGGATGAAAGTTTGGTTCAACATATGGAAATCAATAAATGTAATACATCACATAAATAAAGTTAAAGACAAGGACCACATGATTATCTCAATAGATTCAGAAAAAGCATTTGACAAAATATAGCATCCATTTCATGTTTAGAACACTGGAAGAACTAGGGATACAAGGAACATACCTCAATATTGTAAAGGATATATATGACATATCCAAGACCAACATCATTCTAAATGGAGAAAAAAATGAAAGCATTTCATTTAAAACCAGGAACCAGAGAGGGATGCCCACTTTTACCACTTCTATTTGACATAGTTTTTGAAACTCTAGCCAGAGCAATTAGGTAAAAGAAAGAAGTTAAAGGGATATGAATAGGAAAAGAAAGCTCAGATTATCTCTGTTTGCCTATGGCATGATTCTATATTTAGAAAACCCAAAAAACTCCACCAGTAAACTTCTAGAACTCATAAATGAATTCAGCAAAGAAGCAGGATACAAAATTAACACACATAAATCAATTGTGTTCCTTTACATCAGTGATGAATCAACTGAAAAAAGAAATTAGGAAAACTATTCCATTCACAATAGCGTCAAAACAACAACAACAATAACAAAGAAACAAACATAAAATACTTAAAAATCAATCTAACAAAAAAGGCAAGGGATCTCTACAATGAAAACTACAGAACACTAAATAAATTGAGGAAGACCTTAGAAGATGGATCGACCTCCCATGTTCTTCAATAGGCAGAATAACTATGGTCAAAATAGCCATACTACCAAAAGCACAGTACAGATTTTATATAATTCCTACTAAAATTCCAATGATGTTCTTCATAGAAATAGCAAAAGCAATCATGAAATTCATTTGGAAAAATAAGAGGCCCAGAATAGCTAAAGCAATCCTTAGTGAGAAAAACAAAGCAGGAGGTATTACAATACCACAGCTTAAATCATACTACAGAGCTACAGTAACAAAACAGCATGGTATGGGAACCAAAGTAGGCAGGAGGATCAATGGAACAGAATAGAGGACACAAAGACAAATCCACATAAATGCAGTTACCTCATACTAGACAAAGGCACCAAAAACACACACTGGAGAAAAGACATCCTCTTGAACAAATGGTACCTGGGAAAACTGGAAAGCCACATGTAATAGAATGAAAATTAATGCTTATCTCTTATCCTGCACAAAAACCAATCCAAAGTGGATCAAAGACCTAGGAATTAGACCAGAAACCCTGCACCTACTAGAAGAAAATGGAGGCCCAACACTTCAACATATTGGCTCAGGAACTAACTTCCTTAACAAGATTCCTAAAGCATAAGAAATAAAATAAAAAATTAGTAAATGGGATGGCATTAAACTAGAAAGTTTCTTCACAGCAAAGGAAATAATTAAGAGTAAGAGAGAGCCTTCAGAGTGGGAGAAAATCTTTGCCCTTGCACCTCAGATAGGGTGTTAATTTCCAGGATATACAAAGAATTCAAATAACTTCACACACACACACACACACACACACACACACACACACACACAATCAATAAATGGGCAAAGGAACAGAACAGAACTTTCTCAACAGAAAAAATATGAATGGTCAACAAATATATGAAAAAAATGTTCAAAATCTCTAGCTCAACATCTCTAGCAATTAGAGAAATGCAAATTAAAACTACACTGACATTCCATCTCACTCCAGTCAGAATGGCAACTATTAAAAATGCAAATAACAACAAACAATGTTGTCAAGGATGTGGGGAAAAGGGAATGTTCATACATTGTTTGTGGGGCTGCAAATTGGTGCAACCACTCTGGAAAGCAGTATGGAGGTTCCTAAAAAAAAAAAAAAAAAAAAAATTAGGGATGGAACCACCATTTGACCCAGTTATCCCACTCCCCAGCATATATCCAGGGATTTAAAATCACCATACTATAGTGATGCAGCCATATCAATGTTCATAGCACAATCCACAATAGCTAAGCTATGGAATCAACCTAGATACCCATCAGCAGATGAATGGATAAAGAAATTGTGGTATATATATGCAATGAAATATTACTCAGCCATAAATAAGAATAACTTTATGACATTTGCCAGTAAATGAATAGATCTAGAGATTATCATATTAAGTGAAATAAGCCAATCTCAGAACACCAGAGGTTAAATGTTTTTGCTGATATGTGGAAGAGAAACCATAATAAAGACGGGAAGGGGAAAAAGAGAATTTCAGTGGATTAGACAAAGGGGAAAAAAGGGAAAGGAGAGAGTCTAGGGATAGGAAAGAAAGTAGGATAAATCAAACATAATTTTTCTAGGTACATATACAAAAATACCTGAGTGAATCCCACCATCATGTCAACCCACAAGAACGGTGTCCTAATTAGAAGAAGATATATTCTAGTTCGGACTGTCAGCATAAGTTCCCAGTTCAGCCTGCCGGCCCAGCGGCCTGCAGGCAGAGCTCCCAGTTTGGCCTGCCTGCTTAAATTCTCAATTCGGCCTGCCCACTAAGATCCCAGTTTGGCCTGCCAGCCCTGTGGCCTGCGGGCGGAGTTCCCAGTTCAGCCTGCCAGTGTGAGTTCCCAGTTAGGCCTGCTGGCATGGGTTCCCAGTGGGCCTGCCAGCCTGAGTTCCCAATTTGGCCTGCCGGCTTGCCTTCCCAATTCTGCCAGTTGTCGGAAGCTCCCAGTTAGGCCTGTAGGAGGGAGCTCCCAGTTTGGCCTGATGGCAGGAGTTCACAGCTGGACCTTCTGAAGTGAGTTCTAGCTAGGCCTGCCTGCAGGCTTTCCAGCTCTGCCCGCCCACCTTGGAGAGGCTGTTCCCACTGAGGACAGGGGGGGAACAAGACCTGCCTACCAGCATCCATTCTAGCTTGGCCCACCTACTAAGGAGCCAAAGTGACAAAACTGTAAATATAAAAATAGAAACTAACTGATATATGGATATATATTGGGTACACTGAAAGCTCTAATATTGATATTTCCCTAAAAAGTGAGGTTTTGGGTAACCTGTAGGGACCTTATAAGACAAAAGGGCAGAAGCTGTAATACCCCAGGCTTACCTTGCAAGAGAGGGAAATACATAGTCATCATGAATAAACAAGAAAGGACAATGCCCCAAACAAACCAAGATACTATAATAATAGAAGCCATAGAAAGCGCAGTAGGTGAAATGTTAGAGAAGGAGTCCCAGATATACATAATTAAAATGATAAGAGATTTGAAAAATGACCTAAGTGAACAGATACAGGCAAAAATTGATCTCTCCAACAAAGAGATAAGAGATCAAATACAGGCAACCATTGATCATATCAACAAAGAGATAAGAGAACAAATCCAGGTAGCAAAACATTACTTCAAGAAAGAGAGAGTTTGAGAAAAAAAAACAAGCAAAAATTCTTGAAATGAAAGAAACAGTAAGCCACTAAAAAATTCAATAGAAAGCATCACCAACAGATTGGACCACTTGGAAGATAGGACCTCAGACAATGAGGACAAAATATATAATCTTGAAAATAAAGTTGACCTCACAATAAAGATGGTAAAAAAAACCATGAACAGAATATCCAAGAATTATACCATCAAAAGACCAAATTTAAGATTTACTGGAATAGAGGAAGGCGCAGAGATTCAAACCAAAGGAATACAAAATCTCTTCAATGAAATAATATCAGAAAATTTCCAAGCAGGAAGAATGAATTTGAAAATCAAATACAAGAGGCCTATAGCATGCCAAATGTACAAAATTACAACAGACCCACACCAAGGCACATTATAATGAAAATTGCCTAGCATACAAAATAAAGATAGAATTTTAAAGGTTGCAATAGAGAAAAGTCAGATTGCCTATAAGGGAAAACCATTTCGCATCTCAGCAGATTTTTCAAC
Source organism: Tamias sibiricus (assembly GCA_025594165.1). Taxonomy (NCBI): domain Eukaryota; kingdom Metazoa; phylum Chordata; class Mammalia; order Rodentia; family Sciuridae; genus Tamias; species Tamias sibiricus. The sequence goes on from CM046660.1 coordinate 85,932,327, forward strand.
CCAGACCCTCAAAGCCAGGAGAGCCTGGAACAACATATACCAGCCTCTAAAAGATAAGGGATGCCAACCAAGAATTTTATATCCAGCAAAATTAAGCTTTAGATTTGAAGATGAAATAAAAACCTTCCATGATAAACAAAAGCTAAAAGAATTTACAACAAGAAAGCCTGCTCTACAGAAAATTCTTGGCAAAATATTCCACAAGGAGGAAGTGAAAAATAATAATGAAAATCTGCAAAGGGAAGAACTACAATAAAGGAACAAACCAACCAAAGGAGAAACCAAGTCAAGCTAAATACCAAAAATAACAAAAAAATAAATAAATACAAAAGAATGGTAATACAAATTATGTCTCAATAATAACCCTGAATGTTAATGGCCTAAACTCACCAATTAAAAGATATAGGCTAATAGATTGGATTAAAACACAGACCCAACAATATGTTGCCTTCAAGAGACACATCTCATAGGAAAAGATGCCCACAGACTCAAGGTGAGAGGATGGGATAAAATATATCACTCACATGGTCTACATAAACAACAAGCAGCGGTCTCCATCTTCATATCAAATAAAGTATACTTCAAGCCAAAGTTAATCAAAAGAGATAAAGATGGACATTTCATATTGCTTAAGGGAATCATAGATCAACAAGATATAACTGTTATAAATATATATGCCCCGAATAATGGAGCATCTACATTCATCAATCAAATTCTTCTCAAGTTCAAGAATCAAATAGACCACAACACCATAATTCTAGGTGATTTTAACACACTTCTTTCACCACTGGATAGATCTTCCAATCAAAAATTAAACAAAGAAACTATAGAACTCAATAATACAACTAATAACTTAGACTTAACTGATATATAACGAGTGTATCATCCATCAATGAGCCAATACACTTTCTTCTCAGCAGCACATAGATCCTTCTCTAAAATATACCATATATTATGCCACAAAGCAACTCTAAGCAAATATAAAAAGTAGAGATAGTACACTGCATTCTATCAGATCATAATGGAATGAAATTAGAAATCAATAATAAAAAAATAAAGAAAAGCTTCTCTAACACCTGATGACTAATCAATATGCTATTGAATGATCAATGGGTTGCAGAAGACATCAAGAAGGAGATTAAGAAATTCTTAGAGGTAAATGAGAACAAGAATACAACATATCTAAATCTCTGGGAGACTATGAAGGCAGTACTAAGAGGAAAGTTTATTGCATGGAGCTCATTCCTTCAAAAAAGAAAAAGTCAACAAATAAATGAACTAACATTACATCTCAAAGCCCTAGAAAAAGAAGAACAAATCAACCCCAAAAGAAGTAGAAGACAGGAAATAATTAAACTCAGAGCTGAAATTAATGAAATTGAAACAAAAAATAAAACAACTGAAAAAACTGACAGAACAAAATGTTGGTTCTTTGAAAAAATAAATAAAATTGATAAACCATTAGCTATGCTAATGAAGAAAAGAAGAGAGAAAACACAAATTACCAATATCTATGATGAAAAAGGAAATATCACAACGGACACTATAGAAATACAGAAGATAATTAGAGATTATTTTGAAAATTTATACTCAAGTAAAATAGAAAATAACGAAGGCATCAACAAATTTCTAGAGACATATGATATGCCCAAACTAAATCAGGATGATATACACAATTTAAATAGATCAATTTCAACCAAAGAAATAGAGGATATCATAAAAAACTTACCAACCAATTAAAGCCCAGGACTGGATGGATACACAACCGAGTTCTACAAGACCTTTAAAGAAGAACTAACACCAACACTTCTCAAACTAATTTCATGAAGTAGAAAAAGAGGGAACACTCCCAGACTCATTCTATGAGGCCAATATCACCCTGATTTCAAAACCAGACAGAGACAAATCAAAGAAAGAAAACTTCAGACCAATATCTCTAATGAATATAGATGCAAAAATTCTTAATAAAATTCTGGCAAATCGAATACAAAAAGCACATCAAAAAGATAGTATACCACGATCAAGTGGGATTCATTCCAGGGATGCAAGGTTGGTTCAATATAAGAAAATCAATAAATGTAATACACCACATCACCTCAAAGATAAAAATCATATGATCATCTCAATAGACACAGAGAAAGCATTTGAGAAAATACAACATCCCTTCATGTTCAAAATGCTAGAAAAAATAGGGATAACAGGAACATACCTCAACATCGTAAAGGCCATCTATGCAAAACCCCAGGCCAACATCATCCTTAATGGAGAAAAATTGAAAGTATTCCTTGTAAAAACTGGAACAAGACAGGGATGCCCTCTTTCACCACTCCTATTTAACATAGTTCTTGAAGCCCTAGCCAGAGCAATTAGACAGACAAAAGAAATTAAAGGGATATGAATAAGAAAAGAAGAACTCAAATTATCATGATTTGTAGATGATATGATTCTATACATAGAAGATCCAAAAAATTCCACCAGAAATCTTCTAAATCTAATAAATGAATTCAGCAAAGTTGCTGGATATAAAATCAATAGCCATAAATCAAAGGCATTTCTGTACATCAGCAACAAATCCTCAGAAAGAGAAACTAGGAAATCCACCCCATTACCATAGCCTCAAAAAAAAAAAATAAAATAAAATATATTTGGGAATCAACTTAACAAAAGAAGTGAAAGACCTGTACAATGAAAACTACAACACGCTAAAGAAAGAAATTAATGAAGATCTTAGAATGGAAAGATCTACCTTGTTCATGGATAGATAGAACTAATATTGTCAAAATGACCATTCTCCCAAAAGTGCTATACAGATTCAATGCAATACCAATCAAAATCCCAATGTCATTCCTCATAGAAATATTAAAAGCAATCATGAAATTCATCTGGAAAAATAAGAGACCCAGAATAGCCAAAGCAATTCTTAGCAAGAAGAACAAAGCAGATGGCATTACTATTCCAGACCTTAAATTGTACTACAAAGCAATAGTAACAAAAACAGCATGGTAGCCGGGCGCGGTGGCGCACGCCTGTAATCCCAGCACTTTGGGAGGCTGAGGCAGGAGGATCGCGAGTTCAAAGCCACAGCAACGGCGAGGCACTTAGCAACTCAGTGAGACCCTGTCTCTAAATAAAATACAAAAAGGTCTGGGGATGTGACCCAGTGGTCGAGTGCCCCTGAGTTCAATCCCCGGTACCACAAAAAAAAAAAAAAAAAAAAAAAAAAAAAAAAAAAAAAAAAAAAAACAGCATGGTATTGGCACCAAAATAGACCAGTTGACCAATGGTACAGAATAGAAGACACAGAGACAAACCCACACACCTACAGTTATCTTATATTAGACAAAGGGGCCAAAAACATTCACTGGAGAAAAGACAGCCTCTTCAACAAATGGTGTTGGGAAAACTGGAAATCCTCATGTAATAAAATGAAATTAAATCTCTCTCACCATGCACAAAACTTAACTCAAAGTGGATCAAGGACCTAGGAATTAAACCAGAGACCTTGCACCTAATAGAAGAAAAAGTAGGCCCAAATCTCCATCATGTTGGTTTAGGCTCCAACTTCCACAATAAGACCCCTATAGCACAAGAACTAAAACCAAGAATCAATAAATGGGATGGATTCAAACTAAAAAGGTTCTCAGCAAAAGAAACAATCAGTGAGGTGAATAGAGGACCTACTGAATTGAAGGAAATCTTTACCACAAGCACATCAGATAGAACACTAACCTCAAGGATTTACAAAGCTCTTAAAAGCCTTAACACCATAAAAAACAAATACCCCAATCAATACATGGGCCCAGGAACTAAACAGACACTTCTCAGAAGATGATATACAAACAATTAACAAATATATGAAAATATATTCAACATCTCTAGCGATTAGAGAAATGCCAATCAAAACAACTCTAAGATTTCATCTTACTCCAGTCAGAATGGCAGCTATCAAAAAAAAAAAAAACAAAAACAACAATAAATGCTGGCCAGGATGTGGGATAAAAGGCACACTTTTACATTGCTGGTGGAACTGCAAAATGGTGAAGCCAATCTGGAAAGTAGTATGGAAATTCCTAGGAAAACTGGAATGGAACCACCATTTGACCCTGGTATCCCACTCCTTGGTCTATTCCCAAAGGACTTAAGAACAGCTTACTACAGGGACACAGCCACATCATTGTTTATAGCAGCACAATTCACAATAGCTAGATTGTGGAAACAACCCTGATGCCCATCAGCAGATGAATGGATAGGGAAACTTTGGTATATATACACAATGGAACACTACTCAGCACTAAAAGAGAATAAAATCATGGCATTTGCAGGTAAATGGATGAAGTTGGAAAAAATAATGCTAAGTTAGCCAATCCCAAAAAACCAAAGGTCGAATAATCTCTTTGATATGAAGATACTAACTTATAAAGGCAAGGGAGTGGGGATGAGAGGAATGAAAGAACTTTAAATAGAACAAAGACGGGGAGGGGGAGGGGGCAAGGGAATAGGAATAATGGCAGACTGAGTTATCCATGATTACCCTAAATACATGTATGAAGACACAATTGTTGTAAAAATACTTTATATAAAACCAGCAACTTGAGTAATTGTGCTCTTTATATGTAATATGAAATGAAATGTACTCTGCAAACATGTATAACAAATTAGAATTTAAAAAATTTAAAAAAGATATATTCTATGCTTGTACAATTCTATCAAAATGGATTCTACTACCATGTATAATTAAGAAGAAACAATAAAAATTGAAAAAATAAATTCTAATATTACATATAACTATTATTAAGTAATAAAAAACATAGCATAAGTAGGAAAATAAATTGGCTAGTGTTCTATTCTTGAAAAAAATGGAAAAATTGATCTACATGTATCTAAGCACATTAAAACATGAATTGCCTTTTAATTATAGAGAAATGCCAATCAAAACAACTCTAAGATTTCATCTTACTCCAGTCAGAATGGCAGCTATCAAAAAAAAAAAAAAAACAAACAACAATAAATGCTGGCCAGGATGTGGGATAAAAGGCACACTTTTACATTGCTGGTGGAACTGCAAAATGGTGAAGCCAATCTGGAAAGTAGTATGGAAATTCCTAGGAAAACTGGAATGGAACCACCATTTGACCCTGGTATCCCACTCCTTGGTCTATTCCCAAAGGACTTAAGAACAGCTTACTACAGGGACACAGCCACATCATTGTTTATAGCAGCACAATTCACAATAGCTAGATTGTGGAAACAACCCTGATGCCCATCAGCAGATGAATGGATAGGGAAACTTTGGTATATATACACAATGGAACACTACTCAGCACTAAAAGAGAATAAAATCATGGCATTTGCAGGTAAATGGATGAAGTTGGAAAAAATAATGCTAAGTTAGCCAATCCCAAAAAACCAAAGGTCGAATAATCTCTTTGATATGAAGATACTAACTTATAAAGGCAAGGGAGTGGGGATGAGAGGAATGAAAGAACTTTAAATAGAACAAAGATGGGGGGAGGGGGAGGGGGCAAGGGAATAGGAATAATGGCAGACTGAGTTATCCATGATTACCCTAAATACATGTATGAAGACACAATTGTTGTAAAAATACTTTATATAAAACCAGCAACTTGAGTAATTGTGCTCTTTATATGTAATATGAAATGAAATGTACTCTGCAAACATGTATAACAAAATAGAATTTAAAAAATTTAAAAAAGATATATTCTATGCTTGTACAATTCTATCAAAATGGATTCTACTACCATGTATAATTAAGAAGAAACAATAAAAATTGAAAAAATAAATTCTAATATTATATATAACTATTATTAAGTAATAAAAACATAGCATAAGTAGGAAAATAAATTGGCTAGTGTTCTATTCTTGAAAAAAATGGAAAAATTGATCTACATGTATCTAAGCACATTAAAACATGTATTGCCTTTTAATTATAAAATTTTGAAAATATATTCAATTACTTTTTATTTTGTCATTTACTAATAGATAGGTTATAAACAAAAAAAATCTAAGGAAAATATTTACTGAAAACTAACAGGGGATTAGAATAAGAATATTTTAACTACATATTTTGTCATTTTAATCCTTCACTTAGTAATGCCTAACTATGTCTTTGGCAATCTTATTTTTCAATGAACAAATTGCTAGAGTTTTTATGTCATAAAATTTAGGTTTTTGAGTAATACTTAAAATAGTCCCATATGCATAACTAGTTTAAAAATGTACTAAATGTTACATTTGCCACTTGTCTAAGATATTAACTAATATCAGCAATTTGGCTTTACTATTTTGAAAACAGTTTCTACTTCTTATACAAAGACATAGAAGATAGAATATCTTCATCCAAGTGCTATAATTTTAAGAGATTAAGATGTGCTGTAAACCCACATTTTATTTCTTGCCTCCTCAACCAGAAATAAAATGGGGGTCCCAGGTCCCAAATGCAGTTCCAGGTTTTTATTACCTGTGATTATGGAGTGGGCACAGTAGGGGATGAGTGTATTACTGAATGCCAACACGTAGTCCTGTGTTCCTTCACAAAGATGCAATGGATTTTTGTCTTCAAACAGAATGATAAGTTTCCTGCTAATGGACCACAGACATACACACTGCAATGTGACAGTCAAATATTTGTCATATATATGTTCTAAATAGAGGGTAGCACCTGTGTTAGTCAGATTTATGTCTCTGGGACAAAATACCTGAGATCAACAACTTAAAAGGAGGAAATGTTTAGTTTGGCTCATAGTTTCATGCCATTACCAAAGAAGTGAAAGACCTCTATAATGAAAGCTATAGAGATTGTAGAAAGAAATGGAAAATACCTTGGAAGACAGAAAGACCTCCATCTTCTTGCTCAGAATTAATGTTGTCAAAATGGCCATACTACCAAAAGTTTTATATACATTCAATGCTATCCTCATCATAATTCCAGTGACATTCTCCACAGATCTAGAATAAACAGTCCTAAAATTTATTTGGAAGAATAAAAGATCAAGAGTAGCCAAAGCAATCTTGAGCAAGAACAGCAATGCTGGAAGCATCACAATACCTGATCTCAATTATTCAAACAGAGCTATAGTATAAAAAAGAGCATGGTAATGTCATCAAAATAGACATGAAGACCAATGGAACAGAATAGAAGACACAGAGACAAACCCACATAGATACAGTCATCTGGTCCACAACAAAAGAGGCAAAAACACACAGTGGAACAAGAGAGATTTTTTAACCAATGGTTCTGGGAAAACTGGATATACAAATGTAGAAAAATGAAATAGATCCCTGTATCTTACATATCTCACCCTGAACAAAAGTCAAATCAAAGTGAATCAAAGACGCAGGAAATAGACCAGAAACTCTGCAACTGCTAGAAGAAAATGTAGGCTCACAACTCCAATATATCAGCACAGTCACTGAGTTCCTTTAAAAGCCCCTGGAATCTCAAGAAATAAAATCAAGAATCAATAATTGGGACAGTGTCAAATTAAAAACCTGCAGAAAAGGAAAGAATTAAGAGCACGAAGAGAGAGCCTATAGAATGGGAGAAAATCTTTGCCAGCTACTCCTCTGACAGGGGATTAACATTCAGAATAGCTAAAGAACTCAAAAAACTTAATACCAACAAAACACCCAATCAAGAAATGGGGAAAATAATTAAATAGAAATTTCTCACGAGATGCAATACAAACAGCCAAAATGTATATATTTTAAAATATTCAACATCCCTAGCAAGAAGGGAAATGCTAATCAAAACTACATTAAAATTTAATCTAACTCCAATTAGAATGGAAATCAACAAGAATACAAATAATAATAAATGCTCTGGAGGATCTGGGGAAAAGGCACACTTACACATTATTGGTGGGACTGAAAATCAACGCAACCATTTCAGAAAGCATGGACATTCCTCAAAAGACTAGGAATGGAACCACTATGTGACCTACCTATCCTGCTTCTTGTTATTCATTCAAAAGAACTAAAATCAACATTCTATAATGATACAGGCATATCAATTTTTATAACATTTAAATTCACAATATCCATGTTATAGATATAGCCCAGATGTCCATCAATAGATGAATGAATAAAAAAAAGTGGCATATACACAATGGAGTTTTATTTAGCTATAAAGAAGAATTGAGAAGGTCAGACCCTAAGCTGAAATGGTAAGGATTTGGATTCTCAAAGCACAAGAATTAAAATCAAGAATCAATAAATGGGATGGCTTTTTATTTTAAAAAATTTATTTGTTCCAATTAGTTACACATGACAGTAGAATGCACTTTGACAAATCATACCTAAATGGAGTATAACTTCTCATTCTTCTGGTTGTACAGGATGTAGAATCATACCAGTCATGTAGTCATATATGCACATAGGGTAATAATGTCCAGTTCATTCTACTATCCTTCCTATCCCTATATCTCCTCCCCACCTTCACTCCCTCCCTTCTGTCTAACCCAAAGAAACTCTATTTTTCACTATCCCCCCTCTTTATTGTGAGATATAATATAAATACCCAAGAGATCAGGAGAATGCAGAGAAATTGCAGCCTTTGCACATTCTGTCAAAATCCTAGATAGTGCAGCCAATGTAAAACAGGATGGAATGTCCTCAAAAAACTTAAAATAAAACTGCCACATGTTCCAAATAGCTTACTTGTGGCTGTATCCAAAACAATTGAAATCTGAATCTAGAAGATGTATTCTAATTATTCTAAGATTTCATCTAATTCCAGTCAGAATGGCAATTATCAAGAATACAAGCAACAATAAATGTTGGTGAGGATGTGGGAAAAAAGGTACACTCATACATTGGGGTGGGATTGCAAATTGGTGCAACTATTGTATAAAGTGGCATGGAGATTCCTCAGAAAACTTGGAGTGGAATCACATTTGACCCAGCTATCCACTCTTTATTTAATTTTTTGCTCCGATTTTTCCCCTCCTCCCTCATAACCATCAGATCCTATATCTCCTCTGCATTTTCCCTATTCACCTTTTGAAACTGTAAACTCTGGGAAAACTCTCACCATGCACAAAAATCAACTCAAAGTGCATCAAGGACCTAGGGATTAGACCAGAGACAATACACCTAATAGAAAAAAAAAAAAGTAAGCTCTAATCTCCAACATGTGGGATTAGGCCCCAAGTTCCTTAATAAGACTCTGGTAGCACAAGAATTAATATTAAGAATCAATAAACAGCTGGGCGTGGTGGCGCACGCCTGTAATCCCAGCACTTGGGAGGCTGAGACAGGAGGATAGTGGGTTCAAAGCCAGCCTCAGCAAAGGCGAGGCACTTAGCAACTCAGTGAGACCCTGTCTCTAAATAAAATACAAAAAAGGGCTGGGGATGAGGTCCAGTGGTCGAATGCCCCCGAGTTAATCCCTGGTATCAAAATAAAAAAAAAAAAAAAGAAAGAAAGAAAGAAAGATGCAGAATCCACACAAAAAAAAAGAAATACATACATAATTTACATATATCTGTATATATGGAAATATATAGAAGGAAGACCAGAACACTAGAGGAAAGAGGAGAACAGGGGGATGAGAAGGAGGGGGGGAAGGGGAAGTACCAGAGAATGAATTGGAGCAAATTATGGTATACACATATATGAAAAGGTCTTAATGAACCCAACTATTTTGTATAATAATGTTCTACTGAAAACCTTTTTAAAAATCTGCTCTGAAAGAAGCAGGAAACTCTCAGGTAAGTTTGAACTCTCTTTTAATAAAGAAGGTTGAATACAAAAAATGTTAAATAAGTAAAAACAGATCATTGAAAATGATAAGAAGAAAACTTACTATGGCAATGTACCAGTCAGAGATTTCATCAATAAAAGAGAAAGGCACCACAGTGGCTGTCAAAATACATTTCAGAAATTGTAGGAGATTGCAACTCTCTTTTATTAGACTGTGACAGGTCAAGTTGGAAAAGATTTCTGAAAGATATAGAAAATCAGAATGATGTGATTATTTTGGTTAATCTCACACAAACGCAAAGAATATTCTTTCTTTTGAAGGAATCATAGAACACTTAGGAAAGAACAATTATATGCTAGATATTTAAAAACTATCTGAATTCAGAAGATAGAATGAGGATAAATTGTATTCTCAGAAATAAATTACTGGAATAGTTTAATAACCACTAGGAATAAACCAGAATTTTGACAATAATCTTTAAAAAAATTTGTTAAGAAGAAAAACAGAAAAAGATATACACTAAAAACTAAACTAGTTTATGGTCTTAAATCCTCAATTGATAAATAAGAAAGCATGAAAATACATGAATTGTTTCTTCAACTCAAAAACTTAAGAAAATAAATAAATAAATCTATGAAAAATGAAAGCAAAGTATGAAGAATACATTCAATTCAATAACTGTGAAATAAAAAAGAACTAGAATAGACATGTAAGACCCACATCTTATTTCTGTTAAAAAAAAAAAAGGAAAAAAATATATAGCACTCAAACATGTCTAATGAAGTAAAGAGAATGAAATTACAAGTACATGAAATTTAAAATGAGAGATAGGAATTAGACACATACACAAGAGATATTAAAACAGGTAATAGAAGTAACTTACAAATTGCAATGCAAATTATTTTCAACAAATGGATAATAGATAATTTCTAAGAATCAATACTGGTAGAGATGATTGGAATTGGCTAAGCTTTCTCTATTAAAAAAATAAAAACAACTAAAGTCACAAATTATTTCAAAAGAAATAATTTCCAAATCTTTGAGGAACTAACCAAGTTATATTATTTTAAATATCTTAAGTAATAGAGAAGAAAATCTTCCAATGTTTTACAAAGCCAAGATAACACGGACATCTAAGACTCAAAAGGTAGCACAAACACAGAAACTTACAGGTCAGTCACATTTATAAATGTGGAGATAGCAAATAAGAATAAAACATTGGGAGAGAGCCCTCAGCAGTGCACTGAAATTAGAATGTACCATAAAGAAGATGAATTAACTCTAGGGATATAACTATGGTTCATTTTAAGAAAATTTTTAATTTAATTCAAAATAACAGTGAATTATTTGTATGCCCAGGAAGATAAACATGACATGCAAAAGTTGAAATAAAATGTTTCATTTCTCTTAATTATAAATATAATGCATAAAAAAATCTATAGCTTCCTTTAAGACACACAAATATTATTAGAGATGCTGAAGAAAATATTTCATTAATTTCCCATAGAACATAAACATTCTTAGCAATGGAAACCTTTGAAAGTTTGATGAAGAGAATTAAATATATTTCAAAAAATAAAAAAGGCCTATCTTTTTCACAGCTAAGAAAACTCAGTATTTTATAGATGAATATTAAACAAAATTATGGGAAGCCAATTGTTTTTTGACTAAGCTCCTGCACTAGGACTAAACAGACCCTTCCAGACCAAAACGGAGTCACTTACACTAAAGTTCACGTAACCAAACTGAAACTATAAAGAAGCACACAGATCCCAAAACAGACTTCCTCCCCCACACCCCACCCAGAGAAAACAGGAGATTTAAGTCCATTTGGACAGTGTAACAAGGAATCCATTTGCTATAAACCTCACCCAAAAAAGTAACATGAAGTAAACTCATGTTAAACAGCAAGCTTTTTTCTTACTGTTCTATTTCCTTGTTCTTGCCTTACAAAATTGATCATTGTGCTCTTGCCCAATAGGAGCGCTCATTTTATTTTGTAGAATGGAGGCTGCCTCAATTCATGAGTACCAAACAAAAGCCAATTATGTCTATAACAAAATTTGTTGCAGTTTATTATTTTGCCATGACATACAATCAACTTGATCTATAATGTTACTTTATTCCCATTAACTACAATGATGAATTTGACCCTGTTAGAAGTACATATTTTTAAGGGGTGGGGGAAGATAACCACTAATCTTGTCATTAGAACAAATCAAATGAGAATATCCAGAAAAAATTCTGATTAAGAATTGTAAAGAGGTAAGAGAAGAAGTGAAAAGATATTACAAGTATTAAAACTTATTGTGAGGCTTCACTAAGTAAAATAACATGTAAAAAGAGAAAGATATAAAACAGAAGAGATTTAAAACATACACATAGTATTTATTATGTGATAAATATACATTTAAATAATTGGGGGGAAGTTGATTCTTTAATTTTTAAAACTTAAAAGGTAAATTACAAACTAGAAAAATGCTTGAAAGCCATTGACATTTCAGGGAATGTTTAAAGGGAATAAGAAAAAGAACAGAACTACCAAAGAGAAAATGGCAAAAGCTATGAAAAATATAATTCATAAGTGAAGGAACATGAATGGAAAATAAATTAAAGAAAAAATTTCACACTTAAGTCTTTAAAACATGCATGAATACAGACAGCAAAAATCAGAACATTGTCAGTGATTTTTAATATATGCTAGCTTACGTAATACGTATTGCAAATATATCACAAAGGGAAGATTAAAAGATCTTTATGATTGCTAGAGCTTCTATATAAAACTTAAAGTAACTAGAGTGTGTGGGGGGGTTGTCTTCCAGAAATCAGGATAGAAGAGGCAATTCCCAGATCAATTTATGAGGACACATGGATACCAAAATCAGAAAAAGACATGATGAGAAGACTATCCCTCTCATTCATTATCTATAAGTGCAAAAATCCCCACAATATATGAGCACATTCAATTTAGCAATGCATAAAAAGGATAGCCAAATGAGATTTATCTCAGAAAGCACTACTGCAATCAACAGTCAATGTAGTTCACAGTATTAAAAGACCAAAGAGGAAAACACATAATCATTACAATAGATGAAAAAAGTTCATTTGAAAAACTTTAACATCTACTCATAATAAAGCGAGGCAAACTAGAAATGAAAAGGAGCATATTTAACTTGATAGTGGATATGTGTTTAATTACCTATAGCTTCATCTAATTAATCAAGAAAAAAGGCAAAGATTTCTGTTCTAATGACTCATAGTTAAAATAGTAATGAGTGCAAAAAAGCAAGAAAAATAAACAAAAGGCCCCAAAATAGCAGAAGTAAGTAAAACTGTCTCCTTTTTTCAGATATATTGAAAATCCCTCATACAACATTAAGAGAAATACTTCTACAACTCTATATACTAAATGAGTTTAACAAGGACACAAGAATATAGGCTAATATATAAAACTCTAATGTCTTCATATATATTTGCAAGAAATCATTGAAAATAAAAATTTTAAAGATGCAACTTATTATAGCACCCCCAAAAAAGATTAAATGCAAATGAAAAATGTATAGAATGTATATTCTGAAACTATAAAACATTAGTAAAAGAAATAAAAATACCAGAATTATTGGAAACATACATCTTGTTTAGGAATTAGAGGGTTTGATATAAAATTCATCTATAGACATAATTTAATCTCAATTAAAACAGCAGGAGTTTTAGTAAAAATCAACAAGATTTTAAAAATATTTATGTAGAAAAGTAAATAGAGTAAATGAAAAATATTCCTAAAGAACAAAATAAGGAGACTCACATTTCCTGATTTTAAGAGGTCCTATAAAGCTAGTTTGTGAAATTGGAATAGGGATAGACAAAACAAACAATGGAATAGAATAAATAATCCAAAAGTAGACTTATACGAAAATGGACAATTGATTTTGACATTTGATATAAGGGCATTTTCAATAGAGACACAATTAACATTCTATAAAAAATTAACTCATACTGATCATAGACCTAAAAGTAAAACAGGATGTTAAAACTTAGAAACAATCATAGAAGAGAAAATTGCTGACCTTGATTAGACAAAGGAGTTTTAAATGTGATGCCAAACTTGATAAAGGAAAATAACAGTAAACTGGACTTTATCAAAATTAAGACTTTGCTCTTTGAAAAACACAATAAGAGAATAAAGATATAATATATTGAACTGGGTGCCATGGCACATGCCTGTAATCCCAGTGGCTTTAGAGGCTGAGGCAGGAGGATTGCTAGTTCAATAACAGCCCCAGCAATTCAGTGAAGCCTAATGAAACTCAGTGAGACCCTATCTCTAATAAAATACAAAATACAAAAAGTGGCTGGGGATGTGGCTCAGTGGCTAAGTGCCAGAGTTCAATCCCTGGTACAAAAGAGAGAAGGGCAGTGGGGGGAAGAATAGAAGTAATAGATTAAAAGACAATATTTTCAAATCATATATCCAAACAAGAGCTTGTATGTAAAATGTATAGATTCTCAAAGCTCAACAATAAGAAACAACCATTTTTTAAATCATCAAAAAATTTAAAATAGATGTCTCACCAAATATGATATATCAATATCTAAAATAGAATATGAGAATGTGCTCAACATGCAAAATACAACCACTTCTTAAAACAGTTTGGCAGTTCTTTATAAAGTTAAAAATGCTGTTTGAACAGTAATTTTACATTTCAGTATCCTGCCATGTGAAATGAAAACTTATGTGCACACAAAACATATAGGGAAATGTTTAGAGCAGCTAATATAGTATCTCCAAATTCTGAAAACAACTGTACATCTCACAACTGGGAAATGGATAAGCAAATTTAGTAATTCTGTATAATGGAATACTACTCAGCAACAAAAGGTATGGGTATTGGTAAATACAATAACAGAGATTTGTTCAAATGCATTATGCTAAATGAAAGAAGACAGACATAAAAAGCTGTATATACTATATTATTTCACTCACATAACACTCTGGAAATTACAAAACTAGAAGGATGGAGAAAATTATCAATGGCTGTTAGAAGTTAAATATATTTTGAAGATTTGACTAAAAAAAGCTGATGGCATGAGGAACTTTGGGGTGAGTGTTATAGAACTGTTTTGTACCTTGATTCAGGTGTTGGTTGTGTGTTTATTTATTTGTGTGATGGTTAATTTTGTGTTAATTTGAGTGGCCCGTGGGTGTACAGATTAAACATCATTTTCTGGTATGTCCATGAGCAAGCTTCTGAATGAGATTAGCATTTGAATCAGGGGACTCAGTGATGTACGTCACCATCCCCAGCATGTCTGAGCATCATCTAAGCCATTGGGACCAACCTAGGAAGAGTGTTGTGGTTTGGATGAGAGGTGTCCCCCAAAAGCTCGCAGGTGAGACAATGCAAGAAGGTTCAGAGAAGAAATGATTGGGTTACAAGAGTCTTAACCCAACAAATTAATTGAGTGGTAACTGAAAGGTGGGGGTGGCTGGAGGAGGTGGGGGGTTGGGAGCATGGTTTGGGGGGCATATATTTCTATCTGGCAAGTGGAGTCTCTCTCTGCTTCCTGATCATCATGTGAGCTGCTTCCCTTTGTCACACTATTTCACCATGATGTCCTGAATCACCTCAAGCCCCAAGGAATGAAGCCGGCTGTCCATGGACTGAGACCTCTGAAACTGTGAGCCCTCAAATAAATTTCCCTCCTTTACAATTGTTCTGGTCAGGTCCTTTAGTCACAGCAGTGAAAAAGCTGACTAAAACACAGAGGAAGGACAAATTCACCCCATTTTATCCTGCCTCGCCACTTGATCTTATCTTCTCCTGCCCTCTAACTTGGAATTACACCATTGGCTCCCAGGTTCTTAGGCCTAGCATCTAACAACTAGCATAGCCCCAGTACTTCAGGGAAGTTCCACAGGTCCTCAAAGAATATTTGCATAGCATAGAATATTGGGACATCCCTTTACTTCTTTTTAATATTTTTCAGAAATATTAATTTCTTCACTCTGCATTTCAGACAGACAGATCTGACTCAAATACAAAAGTAGTACATTATAATCTTAACAGAAAAGAATTTAAGTGAATCAAAGAACAAACTCAAAGAAATCTATTTTGCTACTGCTGGAGAAACATTCTAGTGATTTAAAGTTGTGAAGGGGATTCATTTATCACTAGATACAAAATAATACTGATGTTTTAATTTTAAATTATTTTAGTTACATAGAAGTCAATATGATTTTAATGAATATTGTGCACTGAATGCAGCCTGAGTAAAGCAATTTGTCATATGCAAGGGACCCTCCATGAGACTGTAAGTGCATTTTTTTAGCAAATCTTTGCAGCCTGGAAGGGAACAGAACGATACATTTGAAATTATGAAAGTAAAAAGAAAAAAATAAAAACAGTCAACCAAGAGTAAAATACCTGGTAAAAATCTCCTTTCAAAATGAAGGAGCAATAACAATTTTCTGAGACATTCAAAAAGTGAGGGAGTTCACAGTCAGATCTATATTACAAGACATGCTAAAGGAATTCAAGTTGAAATGGAAGAATTATAAACAGCAGCATGACAGCACAAGTATGAAACTCATTGGCAAAAGTAAATATAGAGACAAACTCATAATATTGTATTACTATAAAGATGGTGAAAAAATAACTTAATTCTAGCATAAAAGTTAAAAGACAAAAGTATCACAATAATTATAACAAAAATATGTTAAAAGATACACAGTATGAATAGATTTAAATTGTGATGACAACATTATATAAAATGGAGAGGAGAACTTAATGTGTAGAGTTTGGGAAGTGGTTGAACCTAAATTGCTACCAGCTCATTTGCCTCAGGTAACTAGCTACATACATAGAAGTTAAACAATCAAAAAGAAAAAGGAACCTAGCCAAATCAATACCCAAGTTAACAAAACACAACAGAAGACAGAAATAGAAAGAAGACAAAACCAAAAATTGACAAAAGTAAATTTTTCCTTTATTGATATTCGTTTTAAGTGTAAATGGATTAAACTCCCCCATCAAAAGAAATTCAGGGTGACTGAATGTATCAAAACACAAGACCCAACTATATTTTATCTATGAGAAACTCATTTTAGAATTAAGTAAATATAAGGCTGAATGTGAAGGGATGGTAAAGTATTTTTCATACATGTAGTTCACAAAAGAGACCAGGAGTATCCTTGTTTCTATTGGACAAAATAGGCTTTTAAGTAAAAAATTGTAACAAGAAACAAAGAAAGAAATTTTATAATGATAAGAAGGTCAATCCACCTGGAAGATATAACAAAAATAAATATGTATGCACCAAATAGCAGAACACCTAAATACATTTTTTAAAAATTGACTAATCTGATAGGTGCATTAGACATTAGATAACAGTGCAACACTAATAGGAGACTTCAACACCCCACCTTCAATAAAGAACAAAACATCCAGAATGAAGATCAACAAAGAAACAGGAAACTTGAATAGAGTATAGATAAAATGAAGCTAAAAGACATATACAAAACATTCCACCTAACAACAGCAGAATACATCTAGTTATCAAGCACATTCAGATCTTTCTCCAGAATATCACATAAATCACAAAATAACACAACATATTTAAGTAGATAGAAGTTATAGCATGTGGGGAGAGATCCAAGATGGCGGATTAGAGGAACCCGCACTTCAGGACAGTTCCGTAGAAAGAATCCAACAAAGCAGATAAATTGCCTTTCATTATATATATATGGACTGAAAATACCGATATCCTGGATGGTTTGATTACCACTACCAGAGAGAGAAAGAGACAAGCTGTCTGCAGCGGCTGGAGCCGCGAGGCTCCTGCAAAACCGCCTGGGCGGTGCACAGGCCGTGCGAAACAAGGTCAGGGTGAGGAGACCGCGCTACTGCTGCAACCCCAGCCAAACTCACTGCACACTATCGTGAAAAAAACCGGCGAAAAAAACCAGCGATAACAGCCGGCGGGATTGGTGCTGGGGAGCCACGGGAGACCGCGGGTCCACACACCAGTTCGAATCCACACTCCGCCTGACGTGACCCTCGGTGTGGCTTCCCGGTGCGATCGGCAAGGATACGGGAGTCTGGGAGTCTGCGGAGCTACTGTTGACTGGAAGGAGAGCGCCGCCATCTTTGAAAGCTGCAGGGGCTGGTCCTGACAAAGGGGAGGAGACGGAGAGCGACGGCTGCATCCACCCAGGGACTCTACAGCTCTCTGAAGACAACACACAATTGGGTGAGACTTGGTTGGTCAGCAGGGGAAGGCGTTTCTGAGGCTGGCACAGCAGCCACAGGGGACTGCAACTGTGGGTGGGCTTGGGAGGTGGTGCCTTCTGGAAGATCCCCCTTCCCGGCGCCATTCATCTGCTGACACACACGGTCCCCCTGGGCCACTCCTTCACTGAACCGTGCAGCCGCTGGCCTAGGATGCAGCCTTGATTTCACTGACAGGATCACAGACTGTGATCCAATAGCAATTGGTTTGAACTGGAAAGGAAAAAAAGAGGGGGGCTTCCAGGGCCCGTTTTGTCTGAGACTTGGGGTTTTGACTTTTTTTTGTTGTTGTTGTTTTGTTTCCCTTTCTTTTTATTGGTCTGCTTGATTTTCTGGATTGCAGGGAGGGTTTTTTGTTGTTGTTGTTGTTGTTGTTGTTTGTATGTTTGGTTTGTTTATTTTTCTTTTTCTTTTTTGGCTTTGTTTTGTTCTGCTTTTTTTTTTTTTTTTTTTTTCCTTCCGCATTGATTGTTAGTGTGTTTATCTGCTTCCGCTCCCTTTTTTCTTTCATTCTTTTACTCCTTCTCACCCTTGTATCTTTTCTTCCTCCTTCATCATTTCATGTTTACATGCTGCCAGTGCATACTAAACAGAGCCAAAAACAAGTTTATACGCAAAACTTGGGATTTCTAGAACCGGCGCAATTGAATTGGGTAGCAAAAGTGGTGTTATATACAGTTTACTCTCTATTTCCTTGATTCTCTCTCTCCTCTCTCTTACACCAATTCCTACTCTTTATCATTTTTTTTTTTTCTTTTCCAACTTACTATATATATATAAATTGATCTTTTTACCTAATTGTCAACTCCCCATTTCTCTTTCTTCCATCGTCTACTGTATCTTTTTTCCTCCTTCATCTTTCATGTTTACATGCTGCCAGTGCATACTAAACAGAGCCAAAAACAAGTTATACGCAAAACTTGGGATTTCTAGAACCGGCGCAATTGAATTGGGTAGCAAAGTGGTGTTATATACAGTTTACTCTCTATTTCCTTGATTCTCTCTCTCCTCTCTCTTACACCAATTCCTACTCTTTATCATTTTTTTTTTTCTTTTCCAACTTACTATATATATAAATTGATCTTTTTACCTAATTGTCAACCCCATTCTCTTTCTTCCATCGTCTACTGATACTAAACCACTTCCACTAAACCATTTCAATAGATATCTCTTTTCATACTTTCCAAGAAAGAACAATTCAAGACACTTCCTTCTTCCAAAACATAACACCTCTGTATCCAATACTTGAAGCTATAAAACCCTATCAGAAACGTACAGAGTAAATTGGAAATAATATCTGAGATAACAAAATCTGTACATTGTGACCAAACTTGGATTTTCTGAATAGAAAGTGTTAGGTTTTAAAAGTATAAAGGAATTATAAGGTGATCTGATAGCATTGTACTACAGGAACAACATAAGGCTTTAAGGTAAAATCGAAACAGTCAAGGTCCCACAGTGCAGGAAGAATAGACACACAAGAAACATGAAAAAACAAGGAAAGAAAATGACACAAACAAATCAAGATACCTCATCGGCAGATGTCATGGCAAGCACAGTTGGTCAAATGCCAGAGATGGAATTTAGAAATTACATATGCCAAATGTTTATGGAACTTAAAAATGAACTCAAAAATGAGATGAGGGAGCAGGTACAGGAGGCAAAAGATCATTTTGACAAAGAACTCCAAAAACAAATACAGGAAGTAAAAGATTACTTCAATAGGGAAATAGAGGCTCTAAAGAGAATCCAAACAGAAATTCCAGAAATGAAAGAAGCAATAAACCAAAATAAAAGCTCAATTGAAAACATCTCCAACAGAATAGACCATCTGGAAGATAGAACCTCAGACAATGAAGACAAAATATATGTCTTAGAGAAGAATTTAAACCATACAGCAAAACTTGTTAATAATCATGAACATAACATCCAGGAATTATGGGACAGCATAAAAAGACCAAACTTAAGAGTGATTGGCGTAGAGGAAGGGGCAGAGTTTCAAGCCAAAGGAATGAGTAATCTATTTAATGAAATAATTACAGAAAATTTTCCAAGCTTGAGGAATGAAATGGAAAACCAAGTTCAAGAGGCATACCGAACACCAAACAAACAAAATCTCAACAGAGCCACACCTAGACACATTATAATGAAAATGCCTAATACACTGAGCAAGGAGAGAATACTAAAAGCCACAAGAGAAAGGAAGCAAATTACATATAGGGGGAAACCAATCAGATTATGTTCAGATTTTTCAACCCAGACCTTAAAAGCAAGAAGATCCTGGAATAGCATATTTCAAGCTCTGAAAGAAAAGGGATGTCAACCAAGAATCTTATATCCAGCAAAATTGAGCTTTAGATTCGAAGATGAAATAAAAACCTTCCACGACAAGCAAAAGTTAAAAGATTTCACAACTCGAAAGCCAGCACTTCTGAACATCCTGGGCAACATATTTCATGAAGAAGAAGAGAAAGATGATAACGAAAATCAACAAAGGGAGATATTAAACTAAAGGAAATACCAACCAGAAGAGAAACCAAATCAAGCTAAAGACCATAAGTCAAATAAAAATGGATGGGAATAAAAATCACATCTCAATAATAACCCTGAATGTTAATGGCCTAAACTCGCCAATCAAAAGACACAGATTATCAGAATGGATTAAAAGAAATGACCCAACAATTTGCTGTCTCCAAGAAACACACCTCATAGAAAAAGACATCAACAGACTGAAAGTGAAAGGCTGGGAAAAGTCTTATCACTCACATGGCCGGCGGAAGCAAGCAGGGGTTTCCATTCTCATATCAAATAAGGTAGACTTCAAACCAAAATTAATCAAGAGGGACAAAGATGGATATTTCTTATTACTTAAGGGAACCATCCATCAACAGGATATAACAATCATAAATCTGTATGCCCCAAATAATGGAGCACCTACATTCATCAAACAAACGCTTCTTAAGTTCAAGAGTAAAATAGACCACAACACAGTTATTCTAGGGGACTTCAACACACCTCTCTCACCAATGGATAGATCATCCAAACAAAAGCTAAACAAAGAAACTTTAAGCCTCCTCAAAACAATTAACAATTTAGACCTAACAGACATATATAGAATATTTCATCCCTCAGTAAACGAATACACATTTTTCTCAGCAGCACATGGCTCCTTCTCCAAAATAGACCATATATTATGTCACAAGGCAACTCTCAGCAAATATAAAAAAATAGAGATACTACCCTGCATGCTATCGGACCATAAAGGGATAAAATTGGAAATCAACGACAAAACAAGGAATAAGAAAAACTACTCCATCAACTGGAAGCTAAACAACATGCTACTGAATGAACAAGGGGTTGAAGAAGACATCAAAGAGGAGATCAAAAAATTCCTAGAGGTAAATGAGAACACAGATACATCATATAGAAATCTCTGGGACACTATGAAGGCAGTAGTAAGAGGAAAATTCATTGCACTGAGTTCATTCCTTAAGAGGAAAAAAAACCAACAAATAAATGACTTAACATCACACCTCAAAGCATTAGAAAAAGAAGAACAGACCAACACCAAGAGCAGTAGAAGACAGGAAATAATTAAAATCAGAGCAGAAATTAATGAAATTGAGACTAAGGAAACCATTCAAAGAATTGACAAAACTAAAAGTTGGTTCTTTGAAAAAATAAACAAAATTGACAGACCCTTAGCAATGCTAACGAAAAGAAGAAGAGAAAAAACTCAAATTACTAACATTCGTGATGAAAAAGGGAATATCACAACAAACACCTCAGATATACAGAATATAATTAGAAATTACTTTGAAAACTTGTACTCTAATAAAATAGAAAATACTGAATGCATTGACAGATTTCTAGAGTCATATGATTTGCCTAAACTGGATGTGGAGGCTATACATAATTTAAATAGATCAATTACAAGCGAAGAAATAGAAGATGTCATCAAAAAGCTACCAACAAGGAAAAGTCCAGGACCTGATGGGTTTACAGCCGAGTTCTATAAGACTTTCAAAGAAGAACTAATACCAATGCTCTTCAAACTATTTCAAGAAATAGAAAAAGAGGGAGCTCTTCCAGACTCTTTCTATGAGGCCAATATTACATTAATTCCAAAGCCTGGCAAAGACACATCCAAAAAAGAAAACTTCAGGCCCATATCTTTAATGAACATAGATGCAAAAATCCTCAACAAAATCCTGGCAAATCGGATACAAAAACATATCAAAAAGATAGTGCACCACGATCAAGTGGGGTTTATCCCGGGGATGCAAGGCTGGTTCAATATTCGGAAATCAATAAACATAATACATCACATCAATAGACTTAAAGACAAAAATCATATGATCATCTCAATTGACGCAGAAAAAGCATTTGACAAAATACAACACCCCTTTATGTTGAAAACACTAGAAAAACTAGGAATATCAGGAACATATCTTAACATAATAAAAGCTATTTATGCAAGGCCCCGTGCTAACATTATCTTAAATGGAGAAAAATTGAAAGCATTCCCTCTAAAAACTGGAACAAGACAGGGATGTCCCCTTTCACCACTGCTATTTAACATAGTACTGGAAACTCTGGCCAGAGCAATTAGACAGACGAAAGAAATTAAAGGGATTAAGATAGGAAAAGAAGAGCTCAAATTAGCACTATTTGCTGATGACATGATAATCTACCTAGAAGACCCAAAAAACTCTACCAGAAAACTTTTACAACTAGTAAACGAATTTGGCAAAGTTGCAGGATACAAAATCAATACACATAAGTCAAAGGCATTTGTGTACATCAGCGACAAAGACTCTGAAAGGGAAATGATGAAAAATACCCCATTTGCAATAGCATCAAAAAAAATAAAATACCTGGGAATCAACCTAACGAAAGAGGTGAAAGACCTGTATATCGAAAATTATAGAACACTAAAGAAAGAAATTATAGATGAACTCAGAAGATGGAAAGACCTACCTTGCTCTTGGATAGGTAGAATTAATATTGTCAAAATGTCCATACTACCAAAAGCATTATACAGATTTAATGCAATTCCTATCAAAATCCCAATGTCATTCTTCAAAGAAATAGAAATAGCAGTCATGAAATTCATCTGGAAAAATAAGAGACCCAGAATAGCCAAAGCAATCCTGAGCAAGAAAAGTGAAGCAGGGGGCATCACCATACCAGACTTTAAATTATACTATAGAGCAATAGTAACAAAAACAGCATGGTATTGGCACCAAAACAGACTGGTGGACCAATGGTACAGAATTGAGGATACAGAGACTAATACATTTAATTACAGCTATCTTATATTAGACAAAAGTGCCAAAAATGTACAGTGGAGAAAGGATAGCCTCTTCAACAAATGGTGCTGGGAAAACTGGAAATCCATATGCAACAAAATGAAATTAAACCTTTATCTCTCACCATGCACAAAACTCAATTCAAAGTGGATCAAAGACCTAGGAATTAGATCAGAGACAATACACCTAATAGAAGAAAAAGTAAGCTCCAATTTCCAACATGTTGGATTAGGCCCCAAGTTCCTTAATAAGAATCCTGTAGCGCAAGAATTACTACCAAGAATTAATGAATGGGATAGATTTAAACTAAAAAGCTTCTTTTCAGCAAAAGAAACAATCAGTGAGGTGAATAGAGAGCCAACTAATTGGGAACAAATATTTAATACATGCACATCAGATAGAGCACTAATCTCTAGAATATATAAAGAACTCAAAAAACTTTACACTAAAAAAAACAAATAACCCAATCAATAAATGGGCTAAGGAATTGAGAAGACACCTCTCAGAAGAAGATACACGATTAATCAACAAATACATGAAAAAATGTTCAACATCGCTGGCAATTAGAGAAATGCAAATCAAAACTACTCTAAGATTTCACTTCACTCCAGTCAGAATGGCAGCCATCAAGAACACAAGCAACAATAAATGTTGGAGAGGATGTGGAGAGAAAAAGGCACACTCATACATTGCTGGTGGGACTGCAAAATGGTGCAACCGTTATGGAAAGCAGTATGGAGATTTCTTGGAAAACTGGGAATGGAACCATCCTATGACCCAGCCATCCCACTCTTGGGTCTATTCCCAAAGGACTTAAAAACAGCATATTACAGTGACACAGCTATCTCAATGTTTGTAGCTGCACAATTCACAATAGCTAGGTTGTGGAATCAACCTAGATGTCCCTCAGTAAATGAGTGGATTAAGAAAATGTGGTATATACGCACAATGGAATTTTACTCAGCAATAAAAGAAAATAAATTAATGGCATTTGCAGGTAAATGGATGAAGTTGGAAGACATAATGCTAAGTGAAGTTAGTCAGTCTCAAAAATCCAAGTACCAAATGTTCTCTCTTATATAAGGAGGCTATTTCAAAGTATTGTTGGATGGGGTACATAGGAGGATTAGAGGAACACTAGAATGGTCAAGGGAAGGGAGGGTAAGGGAGGGAGCAAGAGGGGAGGGAGGGGGGGGAAAAAGGTGGTTGAATGAGACGGATATCATTTTCCTTAATGCATGATTGAAGACCTAAATTGCACGAATATACTTTGTATACAAACAGTTGTATGTAAAAAGATACTAAATATATGCACTATGAGTTGTACATATTAAAAATTATAAAAATAAAAATAAAATAAATACAATAAAAAAAAAAAAAAAAAAAGTTTATAGCATGTATCTTTTCTGACCACAATGCAACAAAATTAGATTTCTATAGCAGAAGAAAAACTAAGAAATACACAAAAATGTGGAAGTTAAACAACATAGTTTAAAACTCATTAGTTCAAATGTGGGATCAAATGGGGAATTAGAAAAGAAAAGGGGACAAAAGAAAGTCAAAATATACATACCAAAATTTACGGAATGAAGCCAAAGCAGTTCTAATAAATCTCCTTTTTTTGAGGGTCTCCCTTCTACTTTTATGAAATCCATTTTTTCTTTTTTTATCTTTCACGTATAAAAAAACGACTTTCTGAATCTAGTATATTTTACCTAACATGATGTTCTCCAGTTCCATCCATTTTCCTGAAAACGACATAATTTCCTTCCTCTTTATGGTCGAGTAAAACTCTATTGTCTATATATAGCACATTTGCTTTATCCATTCCTCTGTTGATGGACACCTAGGATGGTTCCATAACTTGGACATTGGGACTTGCACTGCTATATACACGAGTGTGCATGCATCACTACATGCATGTTCTTTTGGATAAATACTGGGAAGTGGTATAGCTGAGTCATATGGTGGTTCCATACCTAATCTTTTAAGGAAACTGATTTCCTTAGTGATTAACTAATTTATAATCCTACTAACAGTATATAAGTGCTCTTTTTATTCTTGCATCTCCACCACCATTTTATTATTATTTGTACTCTTGATAATTGCCATTTTAACTGGAGTGAGATGAAATCTGAGTGTAGTGTTTATTTGCATTTCTCTGATTGCTAAAGACATTGAACAATTTTTTAATATATTTGTTGGTCATTTGTACTTTTTTTCCCTTAGAAATGTCTATTTAATTCATTTGCCTATTTATATACTTGATTATTTGTTTTGTTTTGGGGTGAATTTTTGGGGGTAGGTTTTTTTTGGGTTCTTCATACATTGTGGATATCAATCCTCTGTAAGAAGATTAGTTGTCAAACATTTCTTTCCATTCTGTAGATTCTCTCATCATGCTTTTAATTGTTTCTTTGCTGTACAGAGCTTTTTAATTTGATGTCATCCCATTAATTAATTATTGGTTCCTGAACTTTAGCAGTCCTATTGAAGAATTTGTTGCCTGCACCTATATGTTGCAGTATTGACCCTACATTTTCTTCTAGCAGTTGCAGTTTCTGGTCTAATTCCAAGGTCTTTGATCCAATTTGAGTTGATATTTGTGCAAAGTAGGAGACAGGGATCTAGTTTCATTTTCTACACATAGATATCTAATGGCATTTTTTACAAAAATAGAAAAAGAAATTCTAACATTTATATAGAATCACAAAAACCACAGATAGCCAAATCAGACTCATCAAAGAAAAGCAAAAATGGGAGAATCACCTTCTCTGATTTCAAATTTTATTATAAAGCTACAGTAATCAAATAGCATGGTACTGCCCAAGACAGACATATGGATCAACAGAATAGAACAGAGAACCCAGAAATAAATCTAAGCAAAGAGAAGTAAACAATCTTTGACAGGATGCCAAGAATACACAATTGGGGAAAGGATGGTGTATTCAACAAACGGTGCTGGGAAAACTGATACCATGTGAAGAAGGATGAAATTGGACCTTTATCTTATATCATACTCAAAAATCAACTCAAAATTACAGGCTTAAATGCAAGACCTGATATTTTAACCACCTTGAAGTAAACAAATGGAAAAATCTTTGTGATATTGATCTTGGCAATGATTTTATTGGAAGAACGTCAAAAATACAGAAAACAAAAATAAACAGGACTTTATCAAACCAAAAAGCTTCCACACAGCAAAGAAAACAATTAACAACATGAGTAAGTATCCAATGGGATGGAAGAAAGCCATTATCCTATCTAATAAGGGATTTATCTCCAAATATGTAAGGAATGCCTACAACTCAATAGTAAGAACAAACAAACAAACAAAAATCTAATCTAATAACCCAATTTTTTAAAAGGCTAAGGATTTGATGACATTTCTCCAAAGAAGACATACAGATGACAAACATGTATATGAAAAGGTTATCAGCATTACTAGTCATCAGGGAAATGCAGATCAAAACTACAATCAAATAATACCTCACACTTGTCAGGATGGCTCTCATCAGAATTGGGGAGTGTTGGCAAGGATGTGCCCACTGCTGGCAGGAATGCAGAATGGTATAGCCATCACAGAAATTAGTGTGTACGTTTCTCAAAAAATTTAACATGAAGCTCTTGTATAATCCAGCAATCTTGTTTCTGGGTATTGTCAAAAAGATTTTAAATCAGGATATAATCACTCCCATGTTAACTGCAGCAATATTCACAACAGCCAAAATGTGGAAACAACATAAATATGCATTGACTGACAAATGGAAAAAGAAAATCTGATATATACATGCAATGGAATACTATTCAGCCTTAAAAAGGAAAAATCCTACTATTCATAACAATATGAATGAAACTTGAAGGCATTATGCTAAGTAAAATAAACCAGTCACAGCAGTCACAGGACAAATACTGCATGATTCCATTTATGTCAGGCATATAAAATAATCAAATTCATAGAATGGAAGAGTGGAATAGTATTTAACAGGGGCTGGGAAAGAGGAAAATGAGAAATAACTTATCAGCATACATAAAGTTTCAGTTAAGCAAGATGAATAAGCTGCACAATATTGTACCTATAGTTGCCAATAATGTGCTGTGCACTTAGGAAATTTAAAATGGTAGACCTCATGTCAATCCTACCACAATATTAATATATACATATATATATAGTCTAAAGCAGTGTGAATTGCACCTGAACATAAATTGGGTGTTCTTTTTCTTTCTCTACCTTGAAAAATTTACATAATGTTTCTCTAGGTCACCATTGAAACATTTTCTCAGAAGCTTAGTTTCACAATCTGCAATTAATATGTAGATGTACAAAGCTTTATGAAATTAAGAAACACATATGGAAGGCCTTATTTTATTGGTCACTACTTCAAAATTTAGACTCATAATAGAAAGAAAATATTTGAAGAAAGATTCGCATGTCACCCTTAGCAAATGAAACTGTGGTTCTCACTTGGTTTAACTGATTATTGTTTCCAAGGTAGTTTTCTGCTTAGATGAAATTTTCTTTCTCAGGGCAGAAATACTTAATAACGTTGAAAATAATTACCTCCCCATTTTCAATATTGACATCACAGTTGTATTATTTTGCCCCATTTTGTATAGAGAATAATTTTCTGAAATGTTTCCTCTTCCTGTACTTAATTTAAAATTGTGCAGTGGTCATATCTATGTTCAGTTGTTAACATGACAAAACAAAGCCCTGAAATAATAACTGAGTACCTTACATATGGGATTGAAAACACTTCCTATCTTTCACCTTTTGCTCAAAGCTGACATGAAATACCATTATCCACAAATGTGATGAAAGCTTTCACAGTTTAAATATTTCATGAATATGAATGATGTTCTTCCATTGTTATTACAGATACTGGTTATTTGAGGCAAATAAACAATTTATTCTTGCACAATTATCCTGTATTCAGAGCCTATATCATCCAAACACAGAAGATTCAATCGGGTCTTACACTAGTGTGCAATTTTGCTCAGCATCAACTAGAACAGGACTTTAAGAACTGAACTCTATCAACAGCCCTAGGAGAGGTCTTGACACTGCACTTTATATCAAAAGGCTGAAAGGGGAGCTGAAGTGTCAGAGGGTCTATGATGTGGTGGCAAAGAGAAATAAAGACAAACTACATATACATAGCTCTGTGCTTCAGTCCTTCATCAGTGAAAGTGGATGAAAATGCTCACTAGTCATTACTAGTGCTTTGTGAGCACACGGTGTAGTTCTTGGTGATCTTCCTGCATTGCTCCATCTAACCCTCCAGTAACCTGTGAGGACATCAGTAAATTCCCCCAAATCTAAGCATCTTTCCCTACTCCATCCTCTGGGATGTGCAGCATACCGTCTGCAGGTGGCCTTTGGTCTATGGTTACGTGTTATTGGATCCATTTCTTTTGAAGAGCATCTGGTTCTGTCTACTCTCACTGCTGCACTCGTGCCCATGACCCCATGCTTACCCTCACACAGGATCCTGAGATGTCCTGAGGGTTTCTGAGTACCTAAGCTAGGTAAAAACAATAAGGACAGGTAAGTGGAGAGTCCAAAAAGCAGTGATAGCGATTTTAATTTATTTAACTGGGAGAAGGGGATTGCAACAGGGGAATCCCCTGATTGACAGAATCCCTGCATAGTTGAATTATTTTAGGTATAAAAGACATTACTGCAGTGAGATAGGAAAGAAAGATTAATCCAAGACACATTACAGATAGAGTTATAGCTAGGAGTAGTGGCACAGGCCTGTAATCCCAATGACTTGGGAAGCTGAGACAGGAGGAGTGCAAGTTCAAAGCCAGCCTCGGCAACTTAGCAAGACCTTGTCTCAAAAAAAAGAAAAAAAGAATTGGGGTGAAACTCGTTGGTAAAGTGCCCTGGGGTTCAATCCCCAGTAAAAAAGTAAAGAATAAAAAAGAAAGAAACCCATTTAAAGAGCCATGACATGCCAGAAAGAAAGCAAAAGAAATTGTAAAAGAAAAGTCAAAGTATAAGTTCCCTACCTAGGGTCCTGGAAAAGGAGATAGTTTGAGAGGATAAACTTTACTATCAGCAAGTTTTATTTTACTTAGCACGTGTGAACTTTCTACAAACCAACATATTTGGTTAATCAAAGTACACTATGCCCCAACTATGCTGATTTCAGATTCCAAATTCCAGAGGATACCAGCTTTCTGATAAAATATGTGCAGTACTCTACAATCAGAAATGATTTTAACTTTGTAAAAATGTAATTGAGGTGTGTGTGGTGGTGGGGGGGGGTAAAGTGCAATGTGTTAGTCTCACAATAACATTGGTTAAAAGAAATATTTCCAGAAGGATATTTTCATTAAAGAATATGAATTAAAGTTTAGACAAGTTTAGACTTAATTTCTAATGAGTGGTTTATATAGAAAATCTTGATCACTTTATTAAAGGTAAAGAAAATATAATCAAAATAAATTTCTCACTTGCTTTTTGATCCAAAGACAAACTGCCAAAATAAGGATTGCTCCTAATTTAATTAAAAATAATAAAAATATATTTTTAGTTTGAATTTTGGTGCAAACTTTCCAAGTTTATTGGTATATCATAAGGTATTTCTTTTTCATCCTGGCAAAGACAAATATTATAATCTTAGACTAGTTGAGAGAAATTCTGGCTAATTAGGACACAAAGGTGATAATGTTATTTAAATAATAGGTGTTCATTTATTTGTTTCGAAAACTTGTATTCCTTTTTAAGGCTCAAAGTGAAAATATAAAATTTTGATGAAAATACATGGAGAATATTAGTAAGATAGTTATTCAAGCAAATCAAAATTATAAAATGGATTTTTTACCCTAAGTGCATGTATGAAGTCACCAATGGTGTGAATATACTTTGTATACAACCAGAGATATGTAAAAATGTGCTGTACAAGTATAATATGAAGTGTAATACATTCTGCTGTCATTTCTAACAACTTAGAATAAAAAATAAATTTGAAAAAAAAAAAGAAAAATAAATAAATAAAAATGTAATTAATTAAATGGTTCAGTTTTGTTTTGCCATTCTCAAGAAAAACAACACATTTCTGTTCTTCTCCCTCTCCAGAGATCATGGAGATGGGAGCAAAGTAATATCTCCCTGAATGATGGCCAAGAGTCCAGGAAGCTCTTCACTGACAAGTGTGATGATGAATGGATGCTTCAGAGCCAGTGGAAATGGAGCATGGTCCTATTCATGCAGGGCTCCTACAGAGACAGAACATCCTAGGATCCCTAAAAAAAAAAATCTTCTGGTAGCACATTTGGCTAACATTTCTGAACTCTGGTTAGATTCTAGTTCTTCTGGTTCAATTAAACACTTTCCATTCAAAGCCACAGACAAGTTTGATGAAAGCTGTTGAGAAATGATTTGTGTTAAACAATTCCATTAATTCAGCATTAAGCTTGTGGGATTTTTTTGAAATCTTTAAATTTGTGATTTTCCATTATATAAATTTCAAAAACACAAATTTTGCAATTGTGCTAGTAATGATTTTCCTGATTTAATTCTTGCCACAGTGTTGTCTTTTTGTCTTTCAAATGTGTTTCAAATGTGTTAAGTTGTATGCCACTTTGCCTTTCACTGGGATATATAGTTAATAACCAAGATACACAGAAGCCCCAGTGTAAACTACTTACTACAAGCTCTGAGGAGGAGGGACTCATCAAAAAGACAAAAAAAAATAAAATAAAAAAAAATTGACATTTAAAAATAAATTAAAACAATTACTTTTATTGTGATGCTATAAAATAAGAAAATACTAAAAACCCTCATGCTATAATAAAAATTTACATTAAAATTAACACCCATGAATGGGGGAGAAAAGGACAATTGTGTGTTTTCCACACTCTTCCAGGAAGGTTGTTTTGTTTGTGGTTTATGTTTGTTTGACCTGAATATGTGAGATTTCACTGTAGCCAAAATATAATGAGTGAAAATGTGTGCTTCAGCAGAAAATTGTTCACTCTTCTGTTTTATCTGACTGATTCTATGGGAGCTATTTTGCAACTCTTATAAACTGTCAGTGACAGATAGCAATAAGAAATAATTCTTGTCTACCAACATGCAAATTCTGTCCTATCGGGTAGAGGTTCCTCTGACTTCCCTAGCTACTTCTGACTTCTTTGCATGTTCACTTTGACATTCCTTTACTATAAATAAATTTCTTCTCTTTGGACTTCTTTCAACTTGTTGTAACACCTCAGTGATTTCCTCAATAGTAAGTTAAACAAAATCTTTTATTCATGTTTCTTTTTATATCTGTATAAAAGTCACAATTTTGCCTTCTTTTGAAAATTGTATACTAAACAAAGTACACACAAAGAAGGTTCTTCAATGAAATTCAAACAAAATAGTCTCATTCAAATGTGGACCATTTGCATTTATACTCTTCTGATTTTTACAGCATTTACTACCTTCTCACTTGTACTGGAGTTATTTGCATTTATGACTACTGTCCCCAACCAGGAGCATATAATGGGCTTTTCTTTGCGGTCAACCTAACCCCCAAATCAATCAATTCTCCTTTTTTTTTTTTTTTTTTCCTTTTTTTTTTTTTCTTTTTTTTTTTTTTTTTTTTTTTTTTTTTTTTGGCTAGCACCCAGATTTTTCTTCACAAACCTGCCTAGCACCCAGATTTTCCTTAACAAACCTGCCTTCCCCCATTGTATAACCACCATAATATTTGTCTGGGATTGTCCTAATGCACGAATTTCAGAGGTGAGTCCTGACTGAGATAAGTGTTCCCATGCCCTATGCCTTGGCAGTTGGTCTATGAATTGAGCATAAGAAGCAAATTTGGTCCTTGGCAATAAAACTCAAGTATTTTATTCAATGGCTACAGAGAAAACAGGTAATTCTGGGAGCAACTGAGAGAGACACAGAAGCTTGTCTGGGAGGAAAGACATCTGACACTGAGAAAGGTAAATTGGAGAGAAAACAGAAACAGTTCAAGACTGTGGATATCACTGAACTACTGAACTACTGCCACACCACCCTGAAGCTTGCTTTCCTCCAGACTTTTCAATCTCATGAGTGAATAAATTTATTATTTTATCCAGTTTGAATGGCTTCCATTTGCTTGTATCATAAGATTTCCTGTATGATATAAATTGTGATTTTTTTCTGAGATTAGAACCTTTGATTTACTACTTTCCTAATACTTCACAAAACATAAAGATGTTTCACAAGTAGGCACTCAAAAATGTTTTTGAATGTTATCTCCTTTTTTTCTTCATTTTGAGAAAAATACCTTCATCAGTTCCAGTTTCTGCACTTCCTTCTGCTCCTATTGTCTTTTTGTATTTTAAAGTCTCTTTATCTCTTGCCTCTATCTCATTTCTAATTGCCTCCAAGACTTGTTACCATAACTGTGTTTAAAGTATCTTTTTTATTCCTTTGCCTTTTAGTCCAAGCACTTTACTTTGTTACTCTAAAAAAAAAAAAAAAAAAAAAAAAAAAGTACTCATGTTATTTGTAAATGGTTTTTGGAGTCTTCCTTTCTTCCAAACTCTTTAGTGCAATGTGACACAGAGGTGTCCATGGTAAACATCCCACTGACCTAATCCATTCATCAGCTTTATGACTGCACTATGTGCTCCCTGCTTTCATTTATTATAAATTGACTCACTAGATTTTAATAAGACATTAAAATATGTCTAGCTTGATCTTCATCAATCGATGCTTTAGAAAGTAACCACCTCAAACTTATTTATCTGAAAGGAAGCTTCACAACTGTACAATTGGTAAACTAGAATGGCAGTATTAAGAAGTTAAAAATCTCTGTTGAAATTGTTTAAAAAGCATATCTGTTGACTTAAATATTTATTTTATAAAATTGAAATACCTCCATTGTTTATAATAGCAAAAGTACGACAAAATGCATGAATGTCCTTCAAATGCATACAGGTTTAATATGATATATGAGATACTGAATATGACAGCAGAACTCTAACCCACAACCTCTGCAGCAATCAGCTCAGAATCATCAGGACTTGTTTCTGCATCCAAGACAGTATCAACAAAGCAAGGTTCCCAAATTATACTCCACAAATTTTTCACATGACATTTTTAACTGCCTGCAGTTTCTCCACACTTACAATTTCAATGAGAACATACATAAGGTCTTCTTTCTTTTTACTATAAAGCTTCCCTGCCTGCCTGCCTTCATGTCTCTGTCATTTGCAAGAGATGCTATTTGACTCTGTTTCTGTTCTAAGCTCTAAATGAATAGCCTCTATTTGTTCTCATTTGAGTAGTTTTTGTCTATTACTACAAACAGGTCTTCACTGAATGGAATATTTTATAGATTTTAAAAAGAATCAAAAGATACATGAGATATATTTTAAGAAGAAAACAAAGCATGATCAATAGGAACTCTTACACACTTTTGAATACAATTTAGGTCAATATGTCATAAAATTGGAGATGTGCCTATCCTATTAGCCAGTTAGTTTACCCTTAGTTATAAATTCTAGAGAATTTTCTTACACATGAACCCTATATACAAAAATACCAATAGCTTCATTTTTTTGTAATGCCAACAAGAAGGAATTCATATGTTCATCACCAAAAGATTAGAACAATAAAATTTTTTGTATTCACACAATGAGGTCCTATGAAGCTTCAAAAATCATTAAACAAAAGCTATATGCATTATCAGCAGAGTCTCCAGAGCAAAATGTAGAGCAAAGAAAGAAACTTGAAAGAAAACATGTAGAAATGACACAATTTATACACAGGTCAAACCAGGCAAAATTAAAATATGCATTACTAAGTAATAAATATGAAAGGTAAAAAGACAGGCAAAAGAGTACTTGAACAACTTAATAATGGGGAACAAGTATAATTAAGAAGAGCTTACATATGGCTTACAATGTCCTGATATGTTCTATTTCATATATTGGGTGATGTGAATTTCTCCATGATCCTTTAACTTTCACATTTTATGCATTATCTGTAATTTTGTATGCACTCCTTATTTCACAATAAAATAATTTTGTTAAAAGAAAGTTTCATATTTTAAAATTTATATGTAAAGGCACAGGACCTACAACTGCTAAAACAATTTTGTAAAAGAAGAAAGAAGTGGGAGAAATAACCTGATTCAAAGGCATCTGATTAAAATATAATAATCAAGACAGTATAGTATTGGACAGGCAAAAGGTAGGGAGGGGAGAAGGATATGGTTAGATAGGAGGAATAAGTACTAGTGTTCTCCAGTACAATCCATTAATGATAATTTATTGTTCATTTCAAAAGTTAGAAGAAAGGATCATGAATGTTCCCAACACAAAGAATGATAAATGTTTGAGGTGGTGGATATGCTAACACCCTGATTTGATCATCACATGTCACACATATATGGAAATATTACCCTTTGCCCCAAAATGTGTACAATTATTGAGTATCAGTTAAATTTTTAAAAATGAACCTCCACCTCAACATTAAATCTTATATAAATACTATCTTAAAATAGATAATGGACTTTGACATATAAAACTTTGATACAACTGTAGGAGAAAGTCTTCTAGATATAATACTTGGTAGTGACCTCTTAGATTTGACACTAAAAGCACAATTCATGAAAGGAAAAATTTGTCAGTTAGACCTCATTAAAATTAAAAGCCTTTGCTTTGAGAAAACCTCTTAAAACAGGATGAAAAGAGAAACTACAGGCTGGGAAAAATATTTGCAAAAATACAGATCCGACAAAAAAACTTCTATCTAAAATATGAAAAGAATTCTCAAAACTCAACAGGGAAAAATAAAAATCTTAAAAAGGCAAAGACACAAACAGGCATTTTACCAAAGAAGATACCCAAATGGCAAATAATCATATGAAAGGAATTTTATAATTAGCCTTTTAGGAAATCACAGTTTAAAACCACAATGAGCTATTACTACACATCTACCAGAATGACTGACATAAAAAGTACTAATAAGATCAAATGCTGGACAGGATACAGAAAAACAGAATCTCATATATTACTGGTGGGAATTGAAAATGGTGTAGCAACTTTTGAAACAGTATCTTATAAAATTAAACATATACTTACCATATGACTGAGCCTATCATCCCTAAAGAAAAGGACAGTAAAATACCATGTCCCTGTATGTCCCCCTTTTGCTCCCAAAAACCTAACCAAGTTAAAAGAACAATGAGAGCAAACCTGGGCCAGAAAACGCAAGTATGTATTACCTTGAAGGATACTGGCTTTCTTTTTTTTTTAATATTAATTTATTTACTTTAGTTGTACACAATGCAATGCATTTATGTTTATGTGGTGCTGAGGATCGAACCCAGGCCATGCACGTGCGGGGCGAGCACTTTGCTGCTGATCCACAACCCCAGCCCCTCACTGGCTTTCTTTTATGCACACTGGGAACCAGGGAAAGTTGCTGTTATCTGTACAGAAGCCACTTTCTTGTATGTATGCCAGGTCACTTTCTCCTTGGAATGCTGATTATACAGA
The DNA here is from genome assembly GCA_025594165.1 of Tamias sibiricus. Lineage (NCBI taxonomy): Eukaryota > Metazoa > Chordata > Mammalia > Rodentia > Sciuridae > Tamias > Tamias sibiricus. The sequence continues at coordinate 85,968,143 of CM046660.1, forward strand.
CTAATGATGATGATGTCACTGCTTTAGCAGACTAATACAAAACCACTCTCTCGTTGTGGACTGGCACAGAACAGAGGGCACTGTGGAATGGATGCATATCTTTCACTCATTCAGCTGGCCATAGCTGAACAAAACACCTTGAGGGAGAGGAGGCAACTGCTTGGCAAAGCACCTTGAAGGACAGAGATGACATCTGTCAGTCTATTGCCACTGAACTCTTCTTGCAGCAGTCACTAATCTCTCATAAACTTTCCCCATTAACTCATATATCTCACATGCTGTTTCTAAGCATTTTCTTTGGTCTGACCACAACTTACCCCAGTGCCTTGGCACAAAACCTAGCAATCTAGTTGTTTGATGAAAATGTTGTCTACACAAAGACTTGTATGATGGAACTGCTCTATATGTTGATGGTGGTAGTTTTTATGACTACAAAGGTTATAGGGTCAATTGTGTTCCCAGTAAAAATTTATATGTTGAGGTCCTAACCCCCAGTATCCTAAAAATGTGACCACATATGAAGATAGGGTCTTTAAAGAGGTAGCTTAAATTATTAGGAGGAAATAAGGTAATTAGTTAAAATGGGGTAATTATGTATCCTAATCTAAAATGACTGGTGTCCTTATAAGAGGAAATTAAGATATAGATATGAAAGAGGGAAGAGAGTGTGAAGACTCAGGGGGAAATATGGCCATCTACAAGCCAAGAAGAGAAGAGATCCTACCCTCATGGCCCTCAGAAGGAGGGCCATGCCAACACCTTGATCCTGAATTTCTAACACCCAGAACCAAGAGATAATGCATTTCTGTTGTTTAAGGCACCTACTTTGAAAAACTTAAAGCAGCAAACTAATTCATATCCTATTACTAACTTTCATTAAAATTAAGACTGGAAGTTTCTATTATATATAAATTCAACCAATAAAAAAGTGGGAGGGAGGAACAAAACATTCCCATTGCAATTAAAAATAACAATAATCACAGTTGTACTTTTGAAGGCTTTGTTGTTATTCATGGGATCCTATTTCTCACATGCAACTGCCTTGAAAGCAGTGAATGCTGTTTTTCTAGTTTTTAAGAAGAAAATAAACATTGTAAGGGCATTTGATGGCAAATTAGATGAGTGTTAGACTTGAGAGGGTAGTTAAGCAAGAACTTTCTATCCTATAGGTTCCAAGTACTGTCGATTTAACAAATCAGATAAGTGATTCATCCAAGGGAACTTATACATATTTATCTTACTGTGACAACAGAAAGAGTCTGCTTTCTAAAACTAAAAAAATAGAAGAAAAGAAAAGAAATCAGGAAACACAATGAGCTTATAAAAAGTCTTCAAAGCCCTATGCTGAAAAATGGTCTATTTTCTGACACGTTAGGCAATACCCTTTTAAATTAAATTGTTGCTCTTTGTGCCTACCTTTCAGTGAAAAAGAAAATCAATTCCTAATGGATAGCCTTTTTGGGAAAGCAAAGCAATATACCAACCAGGTCTTTGGGAGCTTTTTCAAAACAGTAGAGTAAGCACATGAAACAAAATAGCAACCAAGCCATTGCCCTGGAAAAGTTTGTAAGTTTCCTTCACTTTTCTTAGAAATTTACTTATAAAGGCAGATGTTGTGGTGCATGCCTATAATCCCAATGGTTCAAGAGGCTGAGGCAGGAGAACAGCAGGTTCGCAGCCAGCCTCAGCAATTTAGCAAGGCTGTAAGCTACCTGGTGAGACCCTGTCTCAAAATGAAAAATAGAAAAGGGCTGGGGATGTGGCTCAGTGGTTGACCACACTTGCATCCAAATAAAAGAAAGAGAGAGAGAAGAAGGGAGGGATGGAGGAAGGAAGGAATAAATTTAGGGTTGTGATCTTTTTTCAAAGAAGTAAAATTCATGTCATTTTATTTTGTGGTAGGCAGAAGAACTGTAAAAGAGGTAACTTGTTTGCAAAGCATGCCTTTGCAAATTCCCTACTTCTAAGCAATAAGATGACAACATTTTGCAGGCACTGTGTGACTTTGTGGCTGGAGTTCAGATGAGAGCATGCACAGCAAGTGAAGACTCAGTGGCATTGCTGGAGGCAGAATAGAGGCTGAGAGTAATCAAGGATTTTCACTTTGTTTTATTGTCCTATTCTTTTAAGGACAAGAGAGCTTCCAAGGCATCTGACATGGAGCTGTTCTCAAATCCATGAAGATAAATCACCACAATGATTGAGAAAAGGGATAATATTTTGTGTACATCACAATAAGAAACCGTAAATAGATGCTTATATGTAAATAGATGCTTATATATGCTTATATCTCATGGCATCTTCCATGAGATAGGGCCAGACAAATGCCCCCCATCAAAAAAAAGTGACAGAGCTGGGCAAAAGCCCCTTGTCATGAAATAAAAAGGGGCATGGGGTAAACACCTCGCCCTCTTTTTTCATGGACAGATACCAAAACCTGCCTTTTTTCATGGACAGATATCACGGTGTTGAAAGAGTTAACTCTGACTGCATATGTTCTCCTGTCTATCCACTGTTCTGTTTTCTGATATATGGCCACCAGGTGTCGCTATTTCAATTATTTAGAATGAGACTAAGTCTAGATAATACCCTTTGGAATCTGAGCTAAAAACATAAAAACTTTTTCTATAAATTGTACTAAGTAACAAGTTCCTAGTTAATAAGCTTTAAGAGTCTTTTTGTGATTGAAAAAAAAGATTTCTCTTACTTTCAGAGTAGTTTAAAATAGATACATATAAATTCCTTAGAGTAGAAGTACTTCAGAGCTAACATTCGGCTTTGCCTCCCCTCCCTGCCTCTAGGTTTTAGATAAACTATTTTAGAAAAACATTAGTTCTTTGAATTCCAGATAGAAAAAAATTAACTTCTATCAGGCAAGTGTGCAGAAGATATGGATTCAGGGAATCCATGAGAAATAAATTTGACCCAGACAGTCACATATGACCTCCATCTGTATAGGACCTTGGAAAGGTGTACGTGACCCCCCCATCTGTACAAAACCTTGAAATGTGTAGCATAAAAAAAAATTTTAATATGTCTAAGAAGTAATCAGTAGATGTTGCTACTTACCTAAATCTTATGACTGTGATATAATCAAAAAAGAATGTGTACTGACAAGAAATATGCTTATATACTTGCAACAAAGTGAAAGACACAGAAGATTCAGCAGCCTAACTCTCGTGTGTGTGAGCTGATTTCTCTATCGCTGACTCCTTTACCATTCGTGTTGCATCCAGCGCTCGCGTTTGCACCCCACGATGCTATTTTAGCATTCTCCTGCCGATAACCCAACTTCGGCAGCCGATAACCCAAGACTTCGGCAGTTGCCCTGAACGAGCTGCTCTGCACCTCCCACTGAGACCAGACCTCAGCACTTATAGCATTAGTACAGATACAAGAATAAGCAAGAATCTGGGGAAAATCCAGAAATCCCTGCTTTGAAAATCACAGAGCCAGAAGCCAGGGCTGCTGATGCTTAGAGAGAGGCATGGCTGTACATAAGTTGGGAGCTTTGTTTTAATTTTTATTCTGATCTTTAGGTCATAATGCTATTAAAATATAAGAGAGTGGGAGAGGAAAATGAGCTAAAAAGTGAGGGAGAAAGAGGGACTAAATATTTTTCCTTTTTTCCCCTCCTTTCTCTCTTTTCTCCTTTTAAACATGAAAATTTAAAAACATCTTTATTTCTCTTTTGAATTAACTTACTGAAGAAAATATTTCTTTCTTTGAAAGTGTGTTTAGTGGGGAAGTACAAATTAACCTTCCAGTGGTTTGGAACAATTGACTCACGATCTACAAAATAAATTATAGGCTTTCTTAACAAAAGAGAAGAGAACAGAAATGCCTCTTGACATAAGGAAAAGATCCATAAAATTTGGATCTGCCTAAATAGGGTGACAAGTGGATTTCATCTCCGGAATAAAGCATACATGCACAGTGTTATCCAAAGCTACAAGTATGTATAGAAGAAAAAAACTAATGCAGAACCAAAAAAAAATTTTTTTTAAAAGTCCACTCAGAATACTTTTTCCTCCACTCAAAGTAGAGAGCAAATCACATTAACAAATATTTATTGGAATGCCTTCTATTTTCCATGAAAAAATACCAAATAAAATGAAAGGGAGAAAATAAGAAAAGTTTTAATAAGGTGAAAATATAGATATTTGATTTTTTACAAATTGAAGTTGTGTTTGTTTCCTAGGTGCTGCCATAAGCTGGGTAGCTTAACAAGAGAAATGTACAGTCTCACAGTCCTGGAGACATGTCCAAGATGGTTGTGACAACAGGTTTGATTCCTCTGAAAGCTACAAACAAGACTCAGCTCCATGCCCCTCTCCTAGCTTCTGGGAGTTGCTGTCAATCTTTGGCATTCTTTGGCTTGTAGTAACATCACCCCAATCTCTGCCTTCATGTTTACATAGGGTTCTCTTTGTAAGCTTGACTCTTTGTATCCAGATTTCTCCTTTTCATAAGTACATTGGTCATTTGAACTAGGGCCTACCTTAATTTCCAAATAAGATCACACTCACAGGGACCAGGGGTTAGGACTTCAACATCTTTGGAGGGAAAAATAAGTCAACCCATAAAAAATATTGTTGCTTATTTGTAGTGAAACACTCAATGAGGTAACAAGACTGGGGTGGGGGGTAAGGACAAAGGGCAGTCAATATAGATGATGAATGATTGGGTCAGGAAGATGGGGACTGATTCAAAAGAAAATAAAATGATAATATCTCCAAAGAACTTCCCTCTCCTCCAAATGTTTCCAAGGTTACCTGTCTCTAGGGAATTTTTCCTCCCATCAAGGAGTTGTTAATGAATACCCTCTGAATGATTCTCTTCCTGCCCCTTTGGTCACTTTTGGTCATGTAGACAAGATGGGAGGAGGAGGGGGCATGAGAAGAAAGAAAACCTGGAATCTATAAAAGGGGCAGGACACCCCCACTCCCTCAGGCACCAGCTTTGGACCCCCTCTTTTCCAAAAGAGTCTTTCTCTCTTTCTCTCCCTCCCCTACCCCCACCCCCGTACTGTCCCTTAAATAAAACTTTTTGCTCTTGCCTCAGCATTTCTCAGATGTTTGATCTTCACCCCCCAAGGCAAAAGGACCTAATCCAGATTCTCAACATGGGTATTATCTCTGGTCTCAGATGGGGGCTCAGCCAGAACTGTCACTGAGGTGAACTCCTTCACATGCACCCCACATCTATCTGAGGTGCATCTTTCTGTCTCTTTCTTTATTTCTGGAGGACAATAGTGGGTACCCGACAGCTAATTGAATGCAGTTAGTGCAAACCACCATTCTACAACACTTGGTTACAGATTCATGGCCTAGGTGGCTTCTAATCATCTGTCCTGTGGGTCAGGCATGTTGGGGTCTGTGAATTTCTCACTGTCCTGTCCAGGCTTGGTGCACATCTGGCAGTATATCTAATCCCGGTCTGCCTTAGGACATGTGGAGATGGAAAAAGGGTTGGAAAAACTGTGAGATTCTGGTTGATGAATCTTAATGGTTTCTTCCCAAACTCCTCTCCTGACCATTTTATGGGGTATCCTGTGGAAACTGGTCAAAAAAGTGGCAATGAGTGAAAGCCCCAGTAACACATGCACCTCCGAATGAGCCCTACAGCACTCTCAGGCACTCACTCCTCCAGAGCACCCCCTTCCTTTACCCTCCCCTCACCAATCAGACTCTAGGGTTGAGAGAGGGACATGGAGTGGTTCCTAAGGAAATGCCTGGGTTCCCTTTGTTCTCATATTAAGCCTTTACAAGCCTGTAGGGATTCTCCCCATTGTCTCTGTGCTCCTGTGTGCTCCGCCAGCTTCTTTGACTGCAAAAAGGGAGATGTATACCCACAGCTCTCTGAAGATGCCTTGGCCCACAGTGAGCATTAACTCTTTATTCCAGCCTTTACCCCTAGTGCTCCTCTGCTGCTAAACATGGTCTCAATACTAACTTTCTATCATATAGAGAATTATGGCCATCAGAAGGAAATATAAATTTTTACCATTATAACAGCTCAGCCTGTTCTGTAGAAAGGAAGGAAATAGTCTTAGGTTTCATGTGCAGGCCTAAGGACTTCTCAGACCCTGTTTAAAAAACCCAAATTGTGCCCAAAAAGTAAACTAAACTCAGATAAGATCCTCCATTCTAACTAAGTGAGGCCAAATTCCCACCACCAAAGTTCATTAACTAATGAGAGACTCAAGATAGACAGATCAAGCTTCATTACAAAAAGGGGTCTCTTATTCTTCCAGGGAATTACAAATTACACAGTAAGTGTGACTAATCCAGAGGCTTGCATCTTCTTTATGGCCATTCATGAAAAAGCACATGGGCTATGACCACATTGGTGAGGTAGCAGCAGTTAAATCCAGAGTTCATGCATGGAAGGAGGGATGGAAAATGCTGGCTGCTACAGGCTCCAGGACCTAGAGACTCCAATATCAGAGAGACATCCTCTAGCCAAGGAGACAGTTCCTTAATACAGGCACACATGTTCTGTTCTCTTTCATTCATTTGTTCAGAGGGCAGCCTCACCCTCAAAAGTAGTTGGAGATTATGTCTCATAATTTTCTGCATCCAAACATGGCCTCATTACAAACTGGGGAAATGAGAAAATGGTTAAAATGCCCTATGTATGAGGTTTTGCTCAAAACAGCAGTTTCCCTTTCTTAGCTTCTGCCAGATCTCTATCTCTCCAAGGCCTGCATTTGAAATGTAAATTGCAGAGGCTTACAGAGCCTGGAAGACTTACAAGGTTTTCAGAGGACTGCTTTGAGACCAAAAGCAAGGGTTGGGGGGTGTTGCTTTTAAATTCAAGCTGCTGTGAGACATAAATGGCTGGCTACCATATCTGTTCTGGCATTTTACCACCCTGCTTTCTTGACAAGTTCCTCCTTCAACACAGTGCAGAGAAGGAAAATGAATGATCTAATATATGTAAGTCTTCTTAAACTTAAGAATCTTTACCTGAGGATTTCAGGACTCTCACATTCTGTAGATATCTGGACTGACTCTAATCTGAGCCAAAGTGCACTCTGATCTGATAAAGATGTTCTGCATCTCCTTTACTAGAGTAATTATGGCCATGTCATTTTTTTTAGAACTCTTGTTTTTTTGTTTTTTTTGTTTTAATTCTGTATGTTTGAGCTCATGGTTTTATGGTGAATTCACATTTGATCTTGCATGCCTAAGTTGATTTTTTTATCAGTCTTATTTTATCTAACTATAGAGATTTTTACACTCTGTCATTGTTCAGAGGTCAATTTTTCAAAGATTGGGTCTCAAATCTCCTTTACAAAATCCTAAGAAAGACAGACATGGTGGTATTGAGAAGAAATCTGATAGCCATCAAGGACAAGTGGCCACTGAACCTTTGATCTAAGTGTCCACCATGGCTGTCAGACATCCAGCATTTCCAACTGTACAGGCCAACCCTATTTTTAAGTCATAATGTGAAAGCCAGATAGGCCTTATTTTGATTTCTAACAGGTTAGATCCAACAGAGGCCTTAATAAACATCTGTAGTGGTGTTTCCAACCTGTGGAGATCTACCTACAAAAAGCTGCAAGATATCTGTTTTCTGGCTGTTGTATGTATGTGTGCACACCTGTGTGCTGTATTGTTGTGTCTACATATGTGCTTGTGTCCATATATCATGTACATAGTATCAAAATTGGCATATAATAAATAAGCACTCATAAATCAAAATTTAAATGATAAATTGATCCAAATACCTTTAGTTCACATGACCTTAAAAAAGTGTTCAATTTAGCCGGGCACGGTGGCGCAAGCCTGTAATCCCAGCACTTTGGGAGGCTGAGGCAGGAGGATCGTGAGTTCAAAGCCAGCCTCAGCAATGGGGAGGCACTTAGCAACTCAGTGAGACCCTGTCTCTAAACAAAATACAAAAAAGGTCTGGGGATGTGACCCAGTGGTCGAGTGCCCCTGAGTTCAATCCCCGGTACCACAAAAAAAAAAAAAAAGTGTTCAATTTAAAAACAGAAGAGAATAAAATCACTAACTGGCAAGTTTTTCTACATGGTCATACAATTAATAGAGTGTTGGTTTCTATAAAATATCAAGAATGTAATAATATCCATTGCTTCTATGATTTTTCTTCAACAGGGAAGAGATGGCTAATACTGTTAACTACACTTATCTGATATCTCTGATTTTACAGTTAAAAATAAATAAATGTAATTTAATGTCAACAGGATTAATCTACATAAGTCTGTTTTTTAGGGGAGACATCTGATTAATTCAAAAAGTTAAAATGCTAAAAGATCAACTGCTAAATATAAAATCAAGTACTCTTGACTTATTAAATTCCATAAGGTAATATATTTAAACATTATATGTGTTTTCATAAATGGGTAAATGGAAAAAGTTTAAAATTGCTTTGTTTCTGTGTCTTCACTAAAAACAAGGTTGCTAAGAGTTAAATTCTACCAAGTGTAATTTTATATGCAAAGAGTACAAGAGGTTTCAGTTGGATTTCAATCAAAATACTATAAAAACAAGTGTTTCATCTTATTAATCTGTCAAATTCAGAAATTTCATAAAAATTGTTTTAGAATATGAATTTTAAGAGTGGGTAAACAACTACGAATGAGATATAAGAAGATTCCAGGCATGTAAATATATTTTAATATGGAAAGTAGAAGGTAAAAAAAAATGTTTCTGGATGAGAAAGTCTTTGTGTGGCAAAATAAACAGTTGAAGGATGTCTACGTAAGTTGCAGAAAGTTTGCAGAGGGAAAATTTCAAAAATTTGTGTGTAACTAAACTGGTTTTTTATAATTAGGACAGTTAGTTATTTAAGGCTTTTTTTCCTAAGGTCAAATATTAATGTACTGATATAAACCAAAGTTTAATCCTCTATGGGTTGAAGCAACAAAGATTTCTTTAAAATATTAACCTGTTCGTACCTATCAAGTTAATTTCTTGTGTCTGTCAAGTTTTATCATTTAGAAAAAAACAGTCTTAAAGAAATTAGGGTTTGTATAACTTGGATTAAACAACAATTGTTTTTATTAAAGTATTACACTACATTTCAGATTCCAATATTTTCTTTAAAAGCTAATTTGGTTAATATAAGAACATCAGTATAACTGTGGTGCTATTACTGGCTTCTTTATATATCATATCTTCCATGTATACAAGTCTTTAAATTATAAGATTTAGAAAAACATTTTACCAATCTGGTGTTCTTCAAACTAACGTTTAATGTAAAGGTTCAGGATTATAAAAATTATGTTTCTTTGTTCATAGCTATTATACAAACTAAATATGTTCTTGCTCTTTTTAATTTCATTTTGTATTTTTCTTCTAAACTTTGTAACTATTATCTGTTAGTGCCTTACAAAAAGTATAACTTTCAGTATAACAACCTGAGTTAATTTGAGATAATAGGCCATCACCTACAGAACAGAGGAGATGTAAGGCTGACTTCCAGTGCTAATACTGATACCAATTAAATAAAAGAGGTAAAATAACTGTAAAGTTATAGACATTAAAGTTAAAACCCGTGTTTTACTTTAAGACTGGTGAAACTGGCTTGCTGGATGTTTAAAACCAAAGCTTAGAGACTAAAGTTAAAGAAATAAAAGATCCAATAAAATAAGCCAATATTTGGCTCTTACTCTCTGAGTCAGCTTAAACCCAGGGAACAAGGGGACTCCTCTAGGGGTTTTCCATCTGGGCCACATGACCTCCTGATCAGGGGGATCAATGACACCCTGGAGAACAGAAAGCCAACCAGTGCACATGCTTCAAGGAGGAGGGTCTTTGGAGAAGAAGATATCCCTGATGCTTCCAAGGGAAGCCACATGGTCAGGTGAGACAGAATTTTGTCCGCATCTTCCAACATGAAACAATTTTAAGGTTTCATCTGTGGCAGTGATTCTCAAAGTGGTTTTCCCAAACCATCAGAATTATCATCACCCCAGAATCTGTCAGGAATGCAAATTCTTGGTCCCTACCCCAGACCTACTGAGTCAGAAACTCCTGAGATGAGGTCAGGCAATCCGTGTTTGAACAGGTTCTCCAAGGCACTCTGATACTTCCTCAAGTTTGAGAACCACTGGCCTCCACTAAAGTGAATGTATTGGCCACCAAACCAACTTAAACAAAACCTGCTAGACACTTTGTAATCCATGTTTAGGGTCTGCTTAAAACTGTATGTTTTGTGTTAAAGCAACATTTGCTCTCCCGCAGCACTTATTTGTGAATACAATTTTGGAAATGTTTCTCTATTTTAACTTGTAAACAAAGCCATGATGTTTTAGTGTGGCATGTTCAAACCTCAGAGGAAGAGGAGGGAATTATTCTCTTAAACACAGTCATTGCCCAAAAGATTTTGGATATGGCAGCAGTTTTGTTCCTCTCATTCAAATTAGAAAAACCTTCTTGTAGGAGTTCTGGGAATTCAGTGTATTCTGTTTTGCTTTAAACAGTTTTTAAACACAAATGCCATCCTAGACTTGCCGAATCAAAATTTTCTTGTAAGGGCCTCCAGCACTATATTGTCAAAAACACACCTAGATGATTCTGCTAAGTATTCCTTGTTATTAACTAAGCAACAGACAAATTCTACCTTTGTCATCCTCTGAGGAGTGATTATTTTAATATGCAATCCATTTTAGCTACTAAAGTCACTTGAGAGAATAATTAACTATCTTGAAGTATCACTCTTTGTTACTCCTTCTGGAAAATTCTGCATGGAGAAAAAGCAATCACAGTAGAAGGTACTGGAGAAAAACTTATCCAGAGAAAAAGATGCAGCATACAAAGGGCTTAGCTAGCTTTTATAGGAATCACTTCAATTTGTTGAGCACTTACTGTAACCCAGAGACCAGATTTGTATTATATTAATATACATTATCTCCAATACTTTCAACAATCCTAAAGATAGCTATATTCACCCCATTTATAGAAAAAAAATGAAACACTGAAAAGGAAAGTGCTCTAACTAAAGGTGTGAAGCTGGTAGTAGAAGAATGGAATTTGAAGTCATATCTGTCCTGAGATCTACTCTTTTTATGCAACAGTCATAAATGGAAGTTGAAGGCACCAAATCTAATTTCAGCAAGAAAGACTGATAAAACATAATAAGAAATCAATGAGCAAGCCTGCAGCTGGGATAAGGGACATAAGTCAAGAGGAAGCATAAACTAGATATGACTAAAACACCCGACAGAATAGTAAAAAATAGATTATTATTTAAAGTTAACGTTTGTTGAAATTTTTCCTATGTGCTAGGCTCTATTTCAAACACTTCATCCATTTTAACTTATTTAATCCCTGTAACAAACCTATGAGGTACACATTATTATTCCCTAAACTTCACAAAGAAGTTTTTGTCCAAGGTCACAGGGCTTTTGCTCAGGTGTTCTGGCCCCAAAGAATGCACTCTTAAATCATTATAAAAATTGTTATGTATTATTAAGATATTATCATTTGTCAATTAAGTGAGAAACACGTAGACTATACCAGCATGAATATTAATGACAAATATTTTATACCAATAAAAGTGCTGAATAACTAATTTTTCAGGTACATGTTATACTAAGTATAAAACATTTAGCATATTTAGTCATCCTTAAAGGACTGTACCAGTTATTTCTTGCTGTGTAACATTCAAGTTTTCCTTTATTTGGGGGATATTGTTTTCTCTAATTCTCAGTTTTAAAAAAAAATGTGGTCTTTTATATGTATTATTGAAACTGGTTATTTTCCATACCAGGTGACATGATATAGAACAAGGATATAGTGTAAAACTCAAAAGAACTAAGTCTTTATGAATTTATTTTAAAAAAAAAAAAAAACACCTGATCTACAAAGCTAATTGCTTTAAGAACCACAATCCAAAGGCAGGAAGTTTCTTCTCAAGGACTCTCCTTTTTAGCAACCATATATTTCCTAATTTCTTTCTACTGCTCAATAAATAGGGATTTGATAAATAAGGATGATTTAAGTATCATTTTTACTTGGCAATATATTCTGGATATGGTAATATGACAATCAATGTGAATATATATTATGGGTTCTTGAGGGCAGCCAGAACATTCAGGGGAGAAAAAAGAAATATAGAAAAAGGATCCCACAGGAAAGGATTTTGAAATATTCAAATTGAGGAAGTGGTAAAAGCAATTGAAAAATATATACAATAAAAATGTATTTTATAAATGACTGGACAAAAAAGATTCAAGAAGATAAAAACAAAGCCTCTGGATTCAGCAAAAAGGAAATCAGAGTTGATCTTAGAAAGAAAGAAAAATGAGAGGTAGGACATATAAGGTCAGAGATAGGACCTATGGAAAGAGGTTTAGTAAAGAAACAAATTAATAAGGAGTGGAAGAATTAAAAAAGTATTTAATAAGGAACATACACACACACTATATATGCACTATATATGCTGTATATACTATATATAGTATGTATATATGTATTGTGTGTATATATGTGTGTATGTGTATATATATATATATATATATATATATATATACATGTTGTGTGATAATCCCATAAGGCATGTATATATTTATATATGTATATACATGCACACACACTATATATAACTATATACACTATATATAGTTTGTGTATATATATATTATATGTATATATCTTGTGTTATATATATAACTAAATTTGAGCATGCATATGCATATATACAAATTTATACAAATTATATATTTTGTTAGTCAGCTTTCCATTCCAGTAACAAATACTTGAGATAATCAGATTATAAAGAGAAAAGGTTTATCATTTTGACTAACAATTTTGGAAGTTTCAGTCCATGATTTGGTGATTCCATTACTTTGGGTCCTGTGATGAGTTAGCACATCTTGGATTAGAGCAGCACATGGCAAAACCATTCATCTTATGGCTGGAATATAAAAAAGACAGGAAAAGGAAAGGGCTGGAATCCCAAATCCATTTCAAGAGCACACCCCTATGATCATAAGAACTCCCACTAGGATCCATCTCTTACAGGTTCCCCCACCTTCTAAAGGCACCATGGGCACAAAGCCTTAAACCATTGTGGGACACTTATCCAAGCTATAGTGTACATATCAAGCATTTTTTGAAAAGTAGAATATATAGAAACACAGAGTAGAATAGTGGTTACTGGAGGCAGGGGGTGGGGGGGGGATTAGGAGAGAATTGGGGAGATGTAGATCAAAATGCACAAACTTGCAGTTATGTAGAATGGATGAATCTAGAGATCTTAAGTAGAACATAAAGACTATAGTCAATAATGTTGTGTTGTATGCTGGAACTTTTCCAAAATAACAGACTTTGGGTGTTTTTACCACAATAATTAAGTAAATAAATAAATAAAGTAAAATGATGGATATATTAATCAGCTTGACTGTAGTAACCATTTCACTATGTATATTAAAACATCATATTATACACCTTAAATAAATACAACAAAATAAAAATTTAGAAAACTGTAACATAAAGAATAATAATAAACTACTTAGAATAGAATCTGGCTCATAATAATAATTGTTCATTCATCGTAGTTATTTTCCATGTTATTTAAATCTTTAATACCTACTAGCTTTCAGGGTCCCAAGGAGTTAAAAACAATCCTGAGTGACCCCCCACCACACACACACACACACACACACACACACACCGCCAGAGGTCCTCCTAGGCAGAAGAGCAGAGGCAGCTGGACCTTCCCTAATGGGAACCTACCATGGATAGTGAGGGGAGGGTAAACCAAGACTTCAATAAGCCCTGATTCTTAGTGGCTAGGGAAACAAGGGGACTGTTTCTGTACTTCTTATCATTACAGATTTAAATAGAAGGTCAAATTATGATTGCCTAGGTAATATGTATTAGAGATGAACATAATATCATTAATGTTTTCTTAATGAAATGGGAAACAGAAAATTTTTAAAATTTGTTTTCATGTTTGATAGCAGGTTTACTATTCTTATACATAATCCTCAATCTCATAACAACCTTTTGTTTTCTATCTTTCTTTGTAATAACTTAGAATATTTTAGAATATTAGATAGGAACAGGATTGTTTTCCAATATGACTCATCTGGTAATACACAGTGGGCACATTGCCTTTTGTCTTCCTTTATTGCTAGATCTCAAAAATTTTATTATCATGATGACCCTCACTGGGAACATTCCTGGATAGTCACTAAAAAGCATTAATAGAAAGATTCCTTTCCTATGCCCATATGGACTTTGTCATTACAATTCTAATATTTCAGAAATAATAGGGCTTCATATTTACATGACATTTAAAACTTTAAATGACTACTTCTACTCTATTTGGTTGTTTACTTATGAGTTCAAATATTTAAAACTCCCATTTCTAAAAGGAGGTATTTTCCAATTATGGAAGAAGACAGAGTTCTTCCAGGTCGATAGATCTATACCATGAAGTAGCATAGACAGGTATCTAGAGTCAGAAGTCACTGTGTGCATGGTGAGATGCAAGACTCTGTCCATTCAAGAGTGGTTCAGAGAAGCTGAAGAAGCACAAAGAAAAGGTAAAACTCTGCCTTTCTGTGTCTACAGAGGACAGAATTCTTGTGATTCATCTCTTCTAAAGAGGTAGAACCAGGACTGATTTTGAGGCTTGATTGAAGAGATGCTGAAATGGAATCCTGTTGCTTTCAAGAGTAAACCTATATAGGAGACCAAGGACATCCTGGCATGCTGATATCAACATAGAGCTCCCCATGGACCAGTGGATCAAACGTTCCTGTTTCTAGACAATGGGGATTGAGTTTATAGACCAGTTGTCCAAGAATTGTCAGGGTCCAAATGCAGTCAACACAGTTAATGTTTAAATTACTCATTTTGTGTTGCCTGAAAATTAGGCCACTTAAAAAAGATTTCAACTTAATTAAACCTGTTCAACACCAGACAAGTAGGCATGAGTCAGCCAGAAAACTTTGCTCAATGTGTTATCTTACTTTAAGTCTTAACGAAAATTGTTTGCTTTTATATTTTGTTTGTTTATTACTCAATAATGCCTGTTTTAGTTAGAAGCCAGACTACTGGACACAGTAATTAGTAAAAAGAATTTTTCTCAAACTCTAGTCCAAGAACTCTGGGGTCCCCAAGAATCTTCCAAGGAACCCATGTAACAACAACAACAACAAAAATAATGTTTTATTACAATACCTAGATGTTTCTTTTTCTATTGTGTTGATTTTTCACTGCTGGTGCAAAAGCAATGATGAGTAAAATTCTGATACCTTAGCAGGAGTCCAGGCATAAAGTAATAGGAAAGAAAGAAAGAAAGAAAGAAAAAAAGAAAGAAAGAAAAAAGAGAAAGAAAGAAAGCCAAATACAAAAATACAAAATATCCTGGATAAAGTAAAGTGTAAAAATTATTAACTTTACTAAATCTCAATTCTGTTATGTTTTCTGTAATAATCTGTGTGAAGAACTGGGAAATAGGCATGATGCTTTCCTACTACTGCATATCAAAGGACAATGGTTATTGTGGTAGGCAAAATTCTAATGATGTCCCCCAAGATTTTCCTTCTCCTACTATTCAACAAAACACTAATGGGAGTATGGCTGTACAGAAAGTACAGATAATAACGTCATCTGATTTAAAATAGGAAGATTATTTTGGTTCTTAATCACATTAGCCCTTAAGAGGAAGGCAGAAGAGTCAGAGAGATGAGACAAAACAGAGGTCAGAGTGATTTGGAACATGAGAACTATTATTGGATTTGAAGACAAAGGGAACTGCAAATAAAAGAATGGGAGTGCGGAGGTCCGTGGTGGACTCCGCAAGAGGTGCAATGTAGCATGATCTATCAGGGGGCTGCCAAAGTGGGTTGTCAGCCGGGGGGTACTACACCAGCGCTCAACATAGCACAAAGTAAAGGAGTCAGCCAGTGGCAGAAGAAATCAGCACTCAGACATGAGTTAGGCTGTGGAATCTTCTGCTTCTTCTGCTTTTTCTGCTTCTTCTGCTGTTTCTGTTTCTTTGCTTCTGCTGCTGGTTCTGTTGGTTTATTTTCAGTTTGTACAAGTATATAAGCAACATTTCTTGGCATTACACATTCTTTTACATCATAAAACTTAGGAAAGAGGTTGAATCATTTACTGATTACATATCAGACATACGTATCGAGGTTTGTACAGATGGAGAGTTACATGAACTGTACGTAACTATCTGCGTATGTTATAATTTTTGACCTCATATCACTAACCTAGTCATTTTTTCTGTATACCATTTAAACTTGTTTGATAAAAGTTAATTTTGTCTGACTGGAATTTGAAAGCACTTATCATTTTTCATAACAAGAAGCAGGGAAAGTGAGAGGCAGCTTTGAAGGACTTTTGTTCTAAAGATTTGTATTACTACATTAAATTATTTTGAAAATAAGAGGGATTTATTTTTAATCACAAAAAGACTCTTAAAGCTATTTAATTGGGAACCTGTTATTTTAGTATAAATTATAGAAAAGGTGTTTTATGTTTTTAACTTTAGATTCTAAAAAATTAATTTATAGAATTAGTCTCATTATAAGTAACTGAAATAGCGATACCTGTGGCCACATGTATGAATAAAGAACAGAACAGCAAGTAAATAGGAGAACCTATGCAGTCAAAGTTAACTCTTTCAGCACCATGATATCTTTCATGAAAAAAGAGAGGGTTTTATCAGCAGAAAGGTTATAGGGGAGCATAGGGAACACGAGCAGATCACATTGGAGGAACAGCCATTAGCCTATCCTTGTGGTGGTTTGATTTTTTGTCATGTGTCAGGGCAACACCCCTGGGCTAGGCCAAGTCTACGTATCAGGAAGTGAGAGACAGCCAGAGAGTTGTGTTTTTGGCTGACGTGTTCTTAATGTCCCCAACATTTTTTCCCCTTTTTTGTTTTATTGATGGGAGCCCACCTTACTTGAGGGTGTGCCTGTCTTAGGTTGCCCCCCTCTGAGGATCTTACCTGTCATTGACTACCACCCTAGCATTTCAGGTGGATTTACCCAAGGCCAACAAGCCTTGGCCAAGGGGTAGACATGGGACAGGACAGTCGCCTTTGGGAAGGCTTCCCATGGATGATTTAGACTTCCACATCCTGTCAAGGACCATGGCCTAGTTCATAGGGCTCCCAATCAGCATTGGTGAGGGCAGCATATTGTTGGCAGACCACCATAATCTGTATCAATTTGGCCCTGTCCTTAAGGAAGATGCCACTAAGATGCCACATGGGGGAAACCTCTAAAGCTAAGAATGACACTCAGCCAACAGCTAGCAAAAATAGGACCTCAGTCCTACAGCTGCATATAACCAAATTCTGCCAAAAACTTGAATGAATCAGGAAGTTGATTCTCCCCTATAGCTTGCAATAAGAACCTAAGACGTCTTCATTATAACCTGATAGGACCCGTAGCAGAACACTCAGCCAAGCCCACTGGGCTTCTGACCTACAAAATTGTGAGATAATAAGTGGTTTTTATTTTAAGCTGCTAAATCTGTGTTCTTGTTACAGCAGCAATAGAAAACTAATTAATTGTCTTAAGGAAAAGCAGTTGTAGGAATGTGTTGCTGACTGCAAAGGTTGAATTTTTCATGAAATACCATTTTTACAAAGAATGACTGACTTACAAACTTAAGTACTAGGATTTTTATATTTGGCAGTCATTTTAGTGAATAGAGTAAGTCTATCAATTCCAGGAAAACATATGACAATATTTGCTATCAATGAAAATTAGCAGTAGCAAAAATTAAGAAATATAGAAAAAATGCATATATCACCACAATTTTGACAGTTTCACAAACCTGAAAAGATTGGTGTTAATATTTAAAAATAAATTTTATTTTTATATCAATAATGAAATTTAACGTTTGTAAAGAGCTTCATAATGCAGAAAACCAATGTTTTCCTTATGACCAATGCCTACTATATCAAAATCTTGCATTATTGAAGAATCTATTCAAAGTGCAAGATAAACCAATATATTTTAATACAGTAGAGGTCAATGATATAGTTTCAGATTTCATATTCAAACTAACCTTTAGAAAACTATCACTTGTCAAGATTTAATGTAAAATCAAGGAAAAACATTCTTAATGATCTAAAAAGGCTATTGAAGTATAACTTCCTTTTCCAAATACTTATATCTGTACAGAGTGAGATTTTATTCATACTTGTCAACAAAACAACAGGTCACAAAAGATTGAATTCAGAAGCAAATATGAGAATTCAGCTGTCTTCTGTTAGAACATTGAAATATTAGAGATTTATAAAATGTAAAACAATGCCGCTTATCCCTCCAATAAATGAACATAATGAATTGGTATTGTTATTTAAGTATTTTTAAATTTCTATGTTTAGATTTCTTTATTTAAATTTATAATTTTTACTGATATTGAAAATCACACATATTTATGGGGTATCATGTGATGTTCATATATATGCATTGTGTAATACTTAAATCAGGGTTGACCTATCTGTCTCCTCAAACATTTAACATTCATTCTGAGAACATTCAAAATCCTTTTATTTAGCTTTTTGAAATTCAGTTTCAATTTCTAATAATGAAAATAGTGATAATATAAGCACATGAACAAAATCTCTTTGGCATCTGCATGAATGTTTAAGAGTATAAAGCTGTCCTGAAAAGACACAGCACTAGTTTTATTGGTGTGGTCATCTGACTTGACTTTGAAGAATGGTTTCTGATAAATTTTTAATCTAAACATATCACCTTTAGGCTACTGTCTTCTTCTGTTGACTGGTAGCAACATAAGGGAGCTCTTCTGATGGGTCTTCTCATATGATGAGTGGTAATAATGTAATTACATCCTAAATTTGTTTGAAAAATCTGCAGCTTTTGAAATTCATCAAATTTGATCAGAACCTGATATGCTAACACTAATTTAATTGAAACACATAATTGTGTGTGTTTTAGATTTTCCTAAAGGAAGCTACTCCACATTAGACTGAAATGTCATTTCTAAATGCCCAGTCATTAGAAAGGATAATTATATAATTATCTCAGTAAATTCACTTTTGCAAAGAAGAACTAATGGGTGATTATCAGGTATTATTAACAGCAAAACAAAATGATGATAAGACTTTTGTTTTTCTGAAAAACTCTCCTGAAATAGATATAAAATTTATGGACATAAACTTCTTAATGCAATTCACTAGTGTATCAAAAGTTATTACCCATTTTTGTAAATCAAAATAAAATACCCTTCATATAAGAAAGAGTTAAGAATAAAGAAGTCCTCCAGATAAAAAAAAAAGGGGGAAATTCTGTATTTTTCCTGTTATAAAATTTTACAAGTTAGAAGTGTAAAAGACATGATTTTGTTACATAATTAAATCAAGCTCTTTCTAGGAAATGAAGACATGTGAAATAGAGTGAACTCCAAAAATATTAGCATGCAATTTACTGAATGTTTGGTAGTCAGGCTAAAAGGGCATTACCACAAGTCACCTGAGTGTGAATACTAATATGTACATTTCTTTTTCTCTCATAATACTTAGGTGAATATTTCTCAACACTGGAGCATCATTGTCTTGGGGAGTATTTTAAGAATCCTTTCCACTTTTTCATTACTTGGTATACAAAAGCTAGGTATTTCAGCCAAATAATAGTTCATCAAACATCATTGCAAAGCTTTTTGTTTTGTAGCAACCATTGATAGAACCATATTTTCAGTTGGTAGAGCACACCAACACCACTATCATTCTGTCCATTCTTTTTTTTTTAATTCATTTTGCTTTTTGTTCTAATTTAATTTATTTATTTATTATTCTAAGTTGTTATAAATGACAGCAGAATGCATTACATTTCATATTACACACATAGAGCACATCTTTACAAATCTCTGGTTGTAAGCAAAGTATATTCACACCATTCGTGACTCCATACATGCACTTACGGTAATGATATCCATCTCATTCTACCATCTTTTTTTTTTTCCTTCACCCTTTAGCCCCCTCCCTTCCACTCCCTCCCCATTGGCCATTCTAGTGTTCCTCTAATCCTCCTATGCTCCCCATCCCAACCCCACTGTGAATTGGCCTCCTTATATCAGAGAAAACATTTGGCATTTGGCTTTTTGGGATTGGCTAACTTCACTTAGCATTATATTCTCTAACTCCATCCATTTACCTGCAAATGCCATCATTTTATTCTCTCTTATTGCTGAGTAATGCTCTTGTGTGTATATACCACATTTTCTTTATCCATTCATCTACTGAAGGGCATCTAGATTGGTTCCACAGTTTAGCTGTTATGAATTGTGCTGCTGTAAACATCGATGTGGCTGTGTCCCTGTAGTATGCTGTTTTCAGGTATTTTGGGTAAAGACCAAGCAGTGGGATAGCTGGGTCATGAGGTGGTTCCATTACATGTTTTCCAGGGTATCTCCATACTGCTTTCCATATTGGCTGCACCATTTTGCAGTCCCACCAACAATGTATGAGTGTGCCTTTTTCTCCACATCCTCGACAACATTTATTGTTGTTTGTGTTCTTAATAGCTGCCATTCTGACTGGTGTGAGATGAAATCTTAGAGTGGTTTTGATTTGCATTTCTCTAATTGCCAGAGAGGTTGAGCATTTTTTCATGTATTTGTTGATTGATTGTATATCTTCCTCTGAGAAGTGTCTGTTCAGTTCCTAGGCCCATTTATTGATTGGGTTATTTGTTTTTTTAGTGTTAAGATTTTTGTGTTCTTTATATATTCTAGAGATTAGTGCTCTATCTGACGTGCATGTGGTAAAAATTTGTTCCCAATTAGTAGGCTCTCTGTTCACCTCACTGATTGTTTCTTTTGCTGAGAAGAAGCTTTGTAATTTGAGTCTATCCCATTTATTGATTCTTGGTATTAATTCTTGTGCTACAGAATTCTTATTAAGGAACTTGGCACCTAATCCAACATGTTGGAGATTAGAGCTTACTTTTTTTTCTATTAGGTATAGTGTCTCTGGTCTAATTCCTAGATCCTTGATCCACCTTGAGTTGAATTTTGAGCATGGTGAGAGATAGAGGTTTAATTTCATTTTATTGCATATGGATTTCCAGTTTTCCCAGCACCATTTGTTGAAGAGGCTATCTTTTCTCCAATGTACATTTTGGCACCTTTGTCTAATATAAGATATCTGAAATTATATGTGTTAGTCTCTGTGTGCTCTATTCTGTACCATTGGTCTACCAGCCTATTTTGGTGCCAATACCATGATGTTTTTGTTACTATTGCTCTGTAGTATAATTTAAGGTCTGGTATAGTGATGCCACCTGCTTCACTCCTCTTACTAAGGATTGCTTTAGCTATTCTGGGTCTCTTATTTTTCCAGATGAATTTTGAAACTGCTTTTTCTATTTCTGTGAGGAATGTCATTGGGATTTTGATTGCCATTGCATTAAATCTGTATAGTACTTTTGGTAGTATGGTTATTTTGACAATATTAGTTCTGCCTATCCAAGAACAGGGTAGATCATTCCATCTTCTAAGGTATTCCATAATTTCTTTCTTTAGTGTTCTGTAGTTTTCATTATAGAGGTCTTTCACATTTTTGGTTAAGTTAATTCCCAAGTATTTTAATTTTTTTTGATGCTATTGTAAACGGGGTAGTTTTCCTCATTTCCCTTTCAGAGGATTTGTCACTGATATATAGAAATGCCTTAGATTTATGGGTGTTGATTTTGTATCCTGCTACTTTGCTGAATTCATTTATGAGTTCTAGAAGTTTTCTGGTGGAATTTTTTGGGTCTTCTAGGTATAAAATCATATCATCAGCAAATAATGATAATTTGCATTCAACTTTACATATCTGTATCCCTTTAATTTCTTTTGTCTGTCTTATTGCTCTGGCCAGCATTTCAGTTACTATGTTGAATAGAAGTGGTGAAAGAGGGCATCCCTGTCTTGTTCCAGTTTTTAGAGGGAATGCTTTCAATTTTTCTCCATTTAGTATAATGTTGGCCTAAGGATTAGCATATATAGCTTTTACAATGTTGAGATATGTTCCTGTTATCCCTAGTTTTTCTAGTGTTTTGAGCATGAAGGGGTGCTGTATTTTGTCAAATGCTTTTTCTGCATCTATTGAGATAATAATATGGTTCTTATCTTTGAGTCTATTGATGTGATGAATTACATTTATTGTTTTCCAAATGTTGAACCATCCTTGCATCCCTGGAATGAACCCCACTTGATCGAGGTGTATTATATTTTTGATATGTTTCTGTATCCGTTTTGCTAGAATTTTATTGAGAATTTTTGCCTCTATGTTTATTAAAGATATGGGTCTGAAGTTTTCTTTTTTGGATGTGTCTTTGCCTGGTTTGGGGATCATGGTGATGTTGGCCTCATAGAATGAGTTTGGAAGTGCTCCCTCTTTTTCTGTTTCCTGAAATAAATTGAAGAGTGTTGGTATCAGTTCTTCTTTGAAGGTCTTGTAGAACTCAGCTGTGTATCCATATGATCCTGGGCTTTTCTTTGTTGGTAGGCTTCTGATGGCATCTTGTATTTCATTGCTTGAAATTGGTCTGTTCAAATTATGTATATCATCCTGCTTAAGTTTGGGCATATCATACAACTCTAGAAATTTGTCGATGCCTTCGGTGTTTTGTATTTTGATGGAGTACAAGTTTTCAAAATAATTTTGAATTATTTCCTGTATTTCCATAGAGTTTGTTGTGATATTTCCTTTTTCATCACATATGTTAATAATTTGAGTTATCTCTCTCCTTCTCTTTGTTAACTTGGATAAGGGTCTGTCAATTTTATTTCTTTTTTCAAAGAACCAACTTTTTGTTTTGTCAATTTTTTCAATTGTTTCTTTGGTTTCAATTTCATTAATTTCAGCTCTGATTTTAATTATTTCCTGTTTTCTACCACTTTTGGTGTTGGATTGTTCTTCTTTTCCTAGAGCTTTGGGATGTAATTTTAAGTCACTTATTTGTTGACTTTTTCTTCTTTTGAGGAGTGAACTCAATGCAATGAACTTTCCTCTTAGAACTGCCTTCATAGTGTCCCAGAGATTCCATATGTTGTGTCTGTGTTCTCATTCACCTCTAAGAATTTTTTAATCTCCTCTTTGTTGTCATCTGCAACCCATTGTTCATTCAGTAGTATATTATTTAGTCTCTAGGTTTTGGAGTAGCTTTTATTTCTTATTTTATCATTGATTTCTACTTTCATTCCATTATGGTCAGATAGAATGCAGGGTAGAATCTCAACATTTTTGTATTTGCTCAGAGTTGTTTTGTGGCCTAGTATATGCTCTATTTTAGAGAAGGTTCCATGTGCTGCTGAGAAGAAAGTGTATTCACTTGTTGAAGGATGAAATATTCTATATAAGTCAGTTAAGTCTAAGTTGTTTAGTGTATTTTTGAGTTCTATAGTTTCTTTGTTCAGCTTTTGTTTGGAAGATCTATCTAGTGGTGAAAGGGGTGTGTTAAAGTCATCCAGAATTATTGTGTTGTGGTCAATTTGACTCTTAAACTTCAGGAGAGTTTGTTTGATGAACATGGACGGTCCATTGTTTGGGGCATATATATTTATAATTATTAAGTCTTGTTGGTGTATGGTTCCCTTGATCAGTATATATAGTGTCATTCTTTATCCCTTTTGATTGACTTTAGCTTGAAGTCTACTTTATTTGATATGAGGATGGAAACCCCTGCTTATTTCCTCAGTCCATATGAGTGATAGGATTTCTCCCAACCTTTTACCCTCAGCCTATGGATGTCTTTTCCTATGAGATGAGTCTCTTGGAGGCAGCATATTGTTGGGTCTGTTTTGTTGATCCAATCTGCTAATCTATGTCTTTTGATTGGTGAGTTTAGGCCATTAACATTCAGAGTAATTATTGAGATGTGTTTTGTATTCCTAGCCATTTTTATTTCTGGTATTTACCTTGACATGGTTTCTCTTCTGATTGTTATTTTCCTTTATTGTAATACCTCCCTCTTTTGATTTTCATCATTGTTTTTCTTTTCCGCTTCATGGACTATTTTGCCAAGGATGTTCTGTAGTGCTGGCTTTCTACTTGTAAATTCTTTTAACTTTTGTTTATTATGGAAGGTTTTTTATTTTGTCCTCAAATCTAAAGCTTAATTTTGCTGGGTAAAAGATTCTTGGTTGGCATCCCTTTTCCTTCAGAGCTTGGAATATGTTGTTCCATCGTCTCCTAGCTTTGAGTGTCTGAATTGAAAAATCTGCTGTGATACAAATTGGTCTCCCCCTATATGTAATCTGATTCCTCTCTTTTGCATCCTTTAAAATTCTATCCTTGTTCTGTATGCTAGGCATTTTCATTATAATGTGTCTTGGTGTAGATCTGTTGTAATTTTGTACATTTGGTGTCCTGTAAGCCTCTTGTATTTGGTTGTCCAATTCATTCTTCATGCTTGGGAAATTTTCTGATATTACCTCATTAAAGAGATTATGCATTCCTTTGGTTTGAAACTCTGTGCTTTCCTCTGTCCCAATTATTCTTAGATTTGGTCTTTTGATGCTGTCCCATACTTCTTGGATATTCTGTTCATGGTTTCTTACTATCTTCATTGTGTGGCCAACTTTATTTTCAAGATTATATACTTTGTCTTCATTGTCTGAAGTTCTTTCTCTTCCAGTTGATCTAGTCTGTTGGTTATGCCTTCAATTGTGTTTTTTATTTGGTTAATTGTTTCCTTCATTTCAAGGATTTCTGACTTTTTTTTTTTTTTCAGAGTTTCGATCTCTTTTTTGAAGTAATCTTTTGCTACCTGTATTTGCTCTCTTATATCTTTGTTGTAGTGGTCAATTTTTGCCTGTATTTGCTCATTCAGGTCATTCTTTGATTCACAGATGATTTTAATTATGAACCTTCTGAACTCCTTCTGACATTTCTTCAACTTCGTTGAGCATCGGTTCTATTATTGTAGAATCCTGGTTTGTTTGGGGCATTTTCCTCCCCTGCTTTTTCATGATGTCTATTTGCTTTACCTTTTTTGCAGTGTAGAACTGAGTTATTACAGATTCTTCCCTATATTTCTATAATACCCTTGCAGGTTGTCTGTGCCTCCCCTTAGCGCTGGACTATCAGAACCTGCCACTGACCCTCAAAGTATGCTACCTGGGGCTGGTTTCACACTGGTTGGTGTGGGCCAAACTGACTGAGTCTGAGCTCCTGTGGTGGTCTGGGGCTAACTACACTAAAGTGAAGGTCAATGGGACTGCCCTGGACCCACCTGGGCTCAGGCAGAGTTTGCAGAGTTTTTGCAGGTCTGTCCTTGCTGTTTCTTGCTCTGGGGTGGAGGTCGGTGGGACTGCCCTGGGCCGTCCTGGGCTCAGGCCAAGTTGGCAGGTCTGTCCTTGCTGTCTCCTGCTCTGGGGCAGAGGTCTGCGGGGCTGGCTGGAGGCTGGTAGCACACCAGCGGGCATCAGAGGGACTGACCTGGGGCTGGCCGCGCTCAGGTGAAAGTCCACAGAACTGCCCTGGGCTGTCCTGGGCTCAGGCAGAGTTGGCAGATCTCTCCTTGCTGTCTCCTGCTCTGGGGCATTGGTCTGCGGGACTGGATGGAGCCTGGGCCTGACGGCACTCTGATGTAGGACCCCTGGACTGCCCCGGCCCGCCTGCACTCTAAGCAGAGTTGGCAGGTCTGTCCTTACTGTCTCCAATTTTTCAGGAACTCCTAAACTTTATCTCCCTCAACACCATTGCCCCATGCTCTGTAAAATAATTTCCACAAGTCTCTTTGACATAGATTATAACATTCCCTGTGAGCTGGAGAACTTGGGAAAACCAGGCAGCAGCAAGAGCAGTAACAAAAACAAAGAGAACAGAAGAAACCACAGATGATCTCAGATTGTAAAATTAACTGAGATGTATGATGACTAAGTTAAGATGGGGGACAGTGCCGAGTGGCACAGGTAGCAGTGGGCTGGCAGGAATCCTGGGAAGTTGAAGAGCTCACCAGTGCTCACCAGATCCAGGCATTCTCCCTCTCCCAGGCACCCACCTCACCAGATCCTTACTCCTCAAAATGTTGTTCTTGGACAGGTGCTGGCTACAAACTGTTTTTAACCCATGATTCTAAAGGAAACTAAGACTATAATATAAAGCAACTGCAGCAGGAAGAACACAATTAAGTTCAATTAACATTTTCATGCCCACACTTTCTTGATGGAGTAGTACACTGATTTATACTCTTACTTAAGCATCAAAGATCTAGAAAACCTCTTTGAGCAGCACCTGCAGGAGGCCACATTCCACAAACTCTAGATGCTGTTGGAGGGAACATGACTATTCTCACTTATGTAATGTGAATAGAATTAACATAGGTCAGCTCCCAGCCCGGATGTCTTTAGTGGACAGTATAGTGGACTCCCAGATGTCCCTCTTCAGGATGGGACTGCTCATTCCATCAACTGTAGGCAGTATTGGCAGCTCACAGCTGAACACCCATCTCTGTGGTTTGGCTGGAAAAAAGCTGCCCCTCCTTCCAAGGATTACATTTAACTTCTTGGGAATAGGGCACAGTCAATGATTTATCCATTCCTGAGTATCAAGTTCTGGTGCCTTTTCCTAAGCCCTATAAAGCTATGAGGTGGCCATCCAGGCTCCAGAGCTCCCTGTGGAGGAGCTAAGGCCTTTGTTTTGACCTCATCACAACTCACCTTATCTCTCTGCCCAGTCAGGCTTCCTTCATCCCTCTCTCAGATTTTGGTTATAAGAGCATTCCCACCAAAGCCCTTCCAAAATATAAACATTCATCTCATCTCTGTTTCCCAAAAAACCTACCCCGTCACTTCTATTCCTTTTTCCTTTCTGGGATAACTGTTTTATGTAGAAGAGTCATTAAAGACCTCAGAGAGTGGAGAAGTCACGGGATGAACCAGAGCCCCTAAAGCATTCCATGGAGCCTGTGCCTACCCATCAATCAATATTGGACCAGGATACAACAATATTTGCCCTATTTTCAGCTAAGGTTTGTGGGGTTTTGTTAAAACAGTTAATATAGCAGTATGGAGACTAGATTGTGGGTTCATTAACAGCTAAGTATCACATACACATTTTACCCTTTCTCAAAGCTGGGGTGTTTTCTCACTATTCTTTTTCACAGCCAAATGGGATTGCTGTGCTTCCTTTTCAAGTTATCTTGCCTCTCCCTATGTTTATTTTTGCTTTTTCAGAGGTGATAATGGTCATTCCTGAAGATGTTATGCAAGTTTTATTTTTTAAAAAAACAATCAGGTGAAAAGACAACCCTTTCTTGTGGAAAACCCAAGTGATTAAATAATCTTCTAATGGAACAAGTGATATATAAATCACATTCAAAAGTAGTATTTTGGCCTTGGATGTGAAAGTAACTAGTTATAAACCTATTACAAAGTAAATAAGGTGAGACACATTGAGATACAATTAAGCTGTGCTGATATTCCAAAGAAAATAGCAGCTTGGATAAATGACTCTCACTAAAAAGGGACCAAAGATAGAGTTCAATGCTAATCACACAAGACAACCAAAATGAGCCTATAATACAAGGGGGTGGGGGGGACCATATGCTTTAGCCAAAATGTACAGACTTAGAAACCGAATATGTACTTCTTGTTGACTCATTAAAATATGGCACTAAAATTCACTCTAAGGAATAAATAAACTTTATAAAATCTGTGAATGCTCTGAGATTTGCAATCTTATGAATATCCAAAGAAGACATGAGACTTCTGGGTCTGAGGCAAAGAACAGCTTGCTGCTCATGGCAGTAACAGAAACCTAATTGTCAGCATTTTCCCACTGATTCCTTGAACCAATTTCCACATAGCAAAATGAAGAGGTTCAGATGGCAAATGCATGCACAATATATTATGTTACAAGAGAACTCAGAGCATTGGTCTCCCAAATTGACAGTAAGAATAATAGACAGTAAACATGCCCACCCTCTGCTCCAGAGAGTGTTACTGTCTCTATTTTCTAAGACTATTATCAGACCTTCCCAGGAAAAGATATTAGCTCCATCATCCAAAGCTCTTCATTACACCAACATACTTGAAAAGATAGTCTAGAGCAAAAGAAAGTCACAACCTGTATAGAAAAACGAGAGACACATTGCTTCAGAAAAAAACCAAAAACAAACAAAAAATTCCTCTAATGTTTTCATGTCATAATGTCACACAAGAGTATAGAAACATAAAACTCCTGTTCTATATTGTGTTTTTATATGTTCATAAGAACATGCAGACAAATATAAAGAAAAGCATAAATATCAAGTGCTTTACTTTTCATTCAGTGTTTAAGGTTGGCTAAACTCATCCTTTGATTTTGGTCTTGAGCCTCTTTGGAAGACAGAAAATATTCCTAGAGCTGTGAAGATTTGCAAGGTTCTAAATTTTCCTTTAATTGGTTTTATGCCTATCCATTCTCCCTTGGAATTTTACTCTGATAGCCTAGCAATGAGAAGAGCATTTGCCCTTCTGTTCTCCCTTTGCTACTGATTGATTCAGCCATATCTTTGTGTTTTGTGCCTGGAAGAGGCTTTTATCTGTCACCATGAAAACCCAATCAGACCATAGTTACTATCTTTCTGCTATTACTTTCCCCCAGATGCACCCTTGCAGTCACAGTGATTATTTAATGGACCCAGAAAAACATCTGATGATAACCCAGGACCTCTGAATTCCTGTGAATATCTGTGAAGGTCCTTTCATTTGGCTTCCACTTTAGAACTGACATTCAGTGAGATTAATGGGTTGACCTAATTGAAGCCACTAATGAGCTATTCTTCTCTCTTAAAAGAACATTTTGTCCAATTTCTTTTACATGTATAATACAGTATCAGGTAGGTTCATTTTTCAAGACTTTTGCTTTCTGATAGTATTTAGTGTCCTGGGAATTACTAAAAGCTTCATCATTGAGACACAGGCATACTCCCTGTTTGGCCTCTATAGGATCTGAATTTGAGACCCACTATTTAAAAGACAATAATAAGACAGAGATGGTAAATTGTTCACTTGGAGTTTCTGAGCTATCATTCATAGATTATTCATAGCACACATGAAACCAAATCCTGATTAACAGCAAATATTTCTCTCTTAGGGACAGGTGACAAATTTAATAGATGCAAAGATTATTATAAAAAATAACATATTTTACTTGATAAGTCAAATAAAGATAACTGCCTGCTGTCCATTTTATTTAAAAGCAGGAAAGATACAAAGTAGTACAATATGTGATTCTTTCATTTTAATATTTTGTGACCTATGAAGAGAGAATAATAGAAGTGTTAAAAATCACATAACAACTGAGACAAAACACATGATAACAAAAGAAAATACATATTATAGAGAATAGCAGAAACTTGTTAGTTACTGCCTGGCATGGATTTAAAAGTGCTCTTAATGTTCTAAAGAGAAAAGGCTGCAGGCAGTGGGTGTCCAAGGAAAAGCCCTTATCTCAGCTAAGCATGGCAGCTAATTATCTCAATATGAGAATATATTCCAAGTGAGAGAACAGTGAAGGGGGGGATAGCAGTGATTGCCTTTATTTACTATCTTTTCCTGCATATCTGGAATATATATAGGAAACTGAGTGCATTTGGAAGTTATTGCCAATTTTAGCCTAGAAGAAGAAAAGGTAATTATAAACACCAGACATCACTCAAGTATTCCAGGAAATAATAGAACATATGTCAGACAATAAAAGTGCAAACTCATTCAAATAAAAATAGTTTTAGGTGTCCAACAGTTAATGCTGAAATTAATACATAAAATATTAGGTACAGCACTGGAAAAAAATAGGAAATCTGAGGTGATTAACACCAGTCAGACTCTACAACAGTGGTTGCTTAATTTTTTGTCAAAGATACCTTTGATAAACTAAAGAAAGCTTTTATTTACACTCCTTTTTTCAGTACCTCCAAGTTCAAGGCACACTATATTTCCACTCCATTTGGGGTATCTACTTGTTCCCTCAAGTTCATACACATTCTCAAGAATAAGAAATTCTGCTCATAAGTCACCATCTATTACCACAGGGTTCCATATTGACTATTATATGTCAGCAGTTCAGGCAGGACAGATACTAGACACCTTGGTCAGATCCCATTCATGAAAAGCTTTATTGTTAAACTACTTATAGATTTACTGTATCTTCTAAAGAATGCTTGTCAAGCAGCACTATTAAAAATGCTTAGTTCTGTCACTCTTGAGCTCTACCTTTTTTTCTAATACTTAAATTTTCCTGCTATAGCTTGAATTCACTTCTGTGATTATCTAAATGTTCAGTAACCATCATAAAAGATACTAAGAAGTATGCAGCATTTGACCTTCACATTTTCACCACTGATATAAGTACTACACTCATATCAAGATATTTTATTTAAATAAACCATGACTGCAGTATTGGCCAAATACAAGCTGAGTCTTTAAATTGTTAATGACAACTCCACTTGGTATATATTTTGGGGGTGAGCAGGTTCTCTGCATTTTAATAATTGTGCACATTTTACTCCCCTTTCTATATTGAGGCTACTTGATTTTAAGACCTCAACAGTTTGAAAAGCTCTCAATATAATTGCACACAGGAGATCCTCAACCTAGATTCTATGACAAACTTCTCCTTCATTACATGGCTATCAATCACATGTGATTAAACCTGTGTTCTTGAAAATATGTATTTTTTTAATATACGGCATGAATTGATGGCATTGTAGCTTTGTTGACACCCACTCATCCCCTTTTTCACATTCTTTCTCTCTTTCATATTTATTTATTTATTCTCATTTTTAGGTGTCCTCAGATCTCATGCCACCACATACTATCCATAGAGAAGAACAACCTTGGGATAAACTTGGCCTTTCATAGAATAACAGTACTTAATTGTTTGTAATAACTTGAAAACTTACTAGCTGTATATGCACAAAATGTGTCTGAAATTCATTTCACCTCACCCTCAACATAGGGCTTACAATAACAGCTCTGAGGAACTTACATGATGGTTGTGAGATCAAAAGAGATAGCCATAGCAAAAACTCTTAGAAAATGGTAAAGGACTGTACAAGTTGAAGGGTTTTTTTTTTAATTTATTTTTATTCTAATTTGTTATACATGTTTGCAGAGTGCAATTCATTTCATACTACATATAAAGAGCACAATTTTTAAAGTTGCTGGTTTTACATAAAGTATTTTTACCACAATTGTGTCTTCATACATGTATTTAAGATAATAATGTCTAACTCATTCTACCATTACTCCTATCCACTCGTCCCCTCCACTCCCTCCCCCCTCTTTGTTCTATTTAAAGTTCCTTCATTCCTCTCATCCCCCCTTCCCAATGTTTATAGCAGCACAATAGCTAAATTGTGGAAACAACCCTGATGCCCATCAGCAGATGAATGAATAGGGAAACTTTGGTATATATACACAATGGACTCAGCACTAAAATATAATAAAATCATGGTATTTGCAGGTAAATTGATGGAGTTGGAGAAAGTAATGCTAAGTGAAGTTAGTCAATCCCAAAAACCAAAGGTCGAATAATCTCTTTGAAGGGCTTTTTATTGCTATTTACAATAATAATAATAAATGAAAGCTTTCATACTACATTGTTTTGTTAATAAACTGAAACAAAATTGATAGGACCTTTTTTTCTCTGATGTTGGTTTTGATATTGATGATAATTAAAGAGTTTTCACATAAATTATTTAGTCTGGCATTTATATGTTTATGCAACAGACACAAGTTCAAACACTGGTCTAACCATTCACCATACACAGATGAATGGCCAGGTTCCCAACTCTGAAGAAGTTCAGACTAATGAAGAAGGCGCATAGGTCAGCAGCTATAACACAGCTAAATAGAATTTTGCGCAGATATTATAGAGATGCCCAAGGAGTGGCGAGGAGGCTCTAGCCCAGTGTTCACTCCACTGAGTACAGCAACTCTTTCTCTATTTCTTCTTAAGGCTGGTTGTGATTGCAGCAGTTGTTCAGGCTGTGTCCTCTCAGGATGGAGAAAACAGAGTAAAGTCTCCTCAAGCAAGGAAGGAGACATGGGTCAAGGTGATAGAGCAGAGCATTTGTTGAGCTGCCCATTAGTTTTGCCAGTCCATGGCTCCTTTTCTGTTCTTTTATAACAGACTCTTATCGGGAAGGCATTTTAAGCAATCCAGCTGGGCTGACACTGTCCTCCTGGCACAGGTGTGTGCATAAACCCAATCCAGACCAAACAATCTTGCATTGTGTTTTCTACTAGAGCCATCAGAGTAGGAGCTCCATTGACCCAGAAGTTACTAACTGGTTGATGTGTGCCCCTGAGGCTGTGGGGATTTCCTTCACAACTGTGGGAAGAGCCTGCTTGAGGATGACATCCATGAGGATGAACCAGAGCTAAAAGATGAAGACAGGTGACATTCTTTGAACCCTAAGATCAAACCTTATTTAAATTTCTGCCTCCTTTGAATGTTCCACTTATATGATCTAATAAATTCTTTTCTTTGCTTTAGCAGATGTAAATTGGGTTTTGGTTACTTGCAAATGAAAGAGAGTTACCAAAGCAATATGAAAGGTAGCTGTGAATATTTCATTATTTTCTCCTTCAAAAAAGTTAGACTTAAGAGAAAGCTGAAGTTGTCCAGCTCAGAAGTATGTATGTGATGCATCAAAAATTACATATGTGGTGAAAAAGTCATTGGTAGGTTTATATTATAACTTTTTTCATTTAGCCATTTCTTTTATTTCATATTATATATATGTATATGTATATATCATGCTCATTTCTATATATGTGTTTTTATATATGTATACATATATATACATATATATACATACATACATATATATATATATATATCTCCTATAGCAAAATAAGCATGTTACTGCTTCATAAACACAGAGCAGAAAATCCTGTCTTAAAGTTAACAAAACTAAATCTGTCTCAATTTCATATATTTGATTTGATGGCAGGAATGAAGGTATGATTTTATACTGCTGGGTATGCAGACACAAATTTAAGAAAGTTACAAAATCAAATTGGAAGAGAATTTGGTTCCATAGAGTAAAGACGAGCAATTCTGCTAATTTCCTTAGCTCCAAAAGTGATAGTTTTAGTAATGGCTACTTTTAAATGCACTCTATGCTAGGGAAAGCAAACATTCCTGAAATGAATATCACGTTGTGGTATATTTTAACAATGAAATGGAAAAAAAAAGATATTTCTTATATCTCTAGAAATGATCTTGAAAAGAGACTGAACAACCATTTTTGCCTTGAACATTCAGTTAAGTGTTAGTAATAAAATAGAAACATGTTTAACAACAGCAAATTCAGTGAGTACACAAAAAAAATATTACCCAATATCTTAGCCGAATTTATTCAACTTTCAAACTGGCAGAGCAAAAAGTACCTGGGTTGATAAAATAGGATCAAGAAGATACAAAGGAGAAAATCATTCTTGTTTGTCTTGCTATCCCAGCAATTTTGAAACATGGAATAGAATGAAATAAAACAAGCCTTTCGTTTGTACAGAAACATTCTTGGATGTCTTGGTGTAGATTTTTACAATATTCTTCATGATAAATAAATATGAAGGCAGTGATAAGAGCCAAATACCAAATCATAAGTAGCCTTGGAAATGTCCCTTGCCACGGTAGTCCCTTTGGAAGATGGAAGCCAAATTCTTCCAGGTACAGAATTACAAACTGTAAATTAATAAATGTCAGATCTCTGAATACAAAACAAGAAAATATAGTTTAACAGAAAAAACTGAAGGAAATTGCTTATTAATAAGTTTCAATGTGAGTAAGAACTCACTGATAAAACAAGGGAAGTCTGGATGAATGAAAGCACAGACAACCTGTCAAAGACACAAAGGGGTTCACAATGCTCTTAGTAATCTTACTGCAGAAAGGAAAATGTTGTAAGCATATTGATTAATCTTATTTTTCTTTTTTATTCAAAGTTGTTGTATTCATAATAGTAGTATGCATTAAAATTCATAATATACATATACAGCATCTTTTTACATAACACTGTTTGTATACAAAGTATATTTGTACCACTCAAGTTTTCAATCATGCATTTAGGATAATGATATCCATCTTATTCTACCACCTTTTCTTTTTTTCCCCTCCAACCCCCTTGCTCCCTCCCTTTCCCTCCCTCCCCTTTGACCATTCTAGTGTTTCTCTAATCCTCCTATGTACCCTGACCCAACACCACTGTGAATCAGCCTCCTTATATCAGAGAAAACATTCAGTATTTGGATTTTTGAGATTGACTAACTTCACTTAGCATTATATTCTCCAACTTCATCCATTTACCTGCGAATGCCATTATTTTAT
The DNA here is from genome assembly GCA_025594165.1 of Tamias sibiricus. Taxonomy (NCBI): domain Eukaryota; kingdom Metazoa; phylum Chordata; class Mammalia; order Rodentia; family Sciuridae; genus Tamias; species Tamias sibiricus. The sequence goes on from CM046660.1 coordinate 86,002,442, forward strand.
TCTCTTTTATTGCTGAGTAAAATTCCATTGTGTATATATACCACATTTTCTTTATCCACTCATCTACTGAGGACATCTAGGTTGGTTCCACACCCTAGCTATTGTGAATTGTGCTGCTATAAACATTGAAGTGGCTGTGTCACTGTAATATGCTGTTTTTAAGTCCTTTGGGATTGATTAATTTTCTTTGGCTCTACTTCACCCATTAGTGGTCACCTCATAGCTACTAAAGCAGCCCCATGTCCTCAGCAAATGACTTGCCACTTGTAGAGAAATACACAGCAACATACGACATTTGCTTCTGCTACGTCCTCTTTCAAAACTGAGATGACCTATGGCTGAATGCAGGGAACCTGTCATCTCATCTGTTCTTAGTTTTCCTTGCAGCACACTGATAGCCCCTCGTGTCTGTCAGTGTAATATCTATAAGATTAGCACAGATTTGTAAACATACAGCAAAGTCAGGGATAGGAAATTCATACAAAAATTAAATAGTGCTCTGAGTGAGAAAAATAATGGTTCTGGTTTTGCCACATACTATTATTTTGTAACAAAATTATAGCAAAACAATAAGAGATAATTCGGTTAATCTGATAAGAATTCTTACACTGGCTTCAAACTATGACACCAGTGCTGGAAAGTTGACATAATTGACATAGCTTGTTTTTTTTAATAGAGTAGTAAAAATAAAATCCAAGTTTTTCTCAGAGAACAATTTTATACTTAAGGAGATGAAACCCTGAGCTATTTTGAAGGTACCATATGCTTATCTGGCACCAGGAGAAATGGGGGAAATATGCAGAGGAGGTAGTAGTAAGTCTTGCTAAAACTTTTGTAATTCCAAGATTGTAACTGTGAATAGAGAGCCATATTTAGAGATTCCTAAAGTGCAACCTCAGATTCCTTGTGAAATTTATTAACAAGAAAGAGGAATGTAGGAATAAATATAATTAATATGTTGTGCTATGTTTGGGAAAAGATGGGGCTCATCATATTATGAATGGCCATGGTGTTAAGAGGCCCTTCCTCTTTGGAGCCAGGTAACCTCTCCAGTTAGCTGGTGCTGGTCTGCAAATTGGGCAAAGGTGGCGATTTCTTTTCTTTTGTAAGAGTGACTGCCCCACCTTCTGGTTTTCCTTGACTATGTAAATTAAGCTGTTCCCCTATTGACCATCTATCACTTCTAGGGAGACAGCATTCTACCAAACACCTCCACATTTCTCTGAAGGTCAATCTTCTTGGCTTCCATATTGCTCTTTTTGGTCATTAAATGATTGAAATAACTTGGACTGGAACAGCTAAGGGCCACAACCTGGCCTCTCTTGGTATAGAGCCTATCATGCCCACTGCCATTAACAAGCCAGGCTCTGTGAATCCTCCTGCACCTGTCAGTCCTGGTTAAAGACACACGGTGCTGGTGCTTCTCTACCAGTGCACTCTCAATGGCCTGGATGCACTGTAGGCCTTCCTCTGAAATACGACTCTTGAGTGAGTCCTTATTTTTTATATAAAGCCACTTCAGCACACTCACTTCTCTGACCCTTTCATTCTCACCGTTGCTTTTCACTCTTGCATTTTAAGCATGGTTACATCACTTGGGATGACCATTCACTCTGTCCAGGCTTCTAAGAGTCACTCTAGCAGCAAGCCATCTGGTGGGTAATTTGCCATATATTCAAGACTCTCCTGAGGATAATTCTTCAAGCCCAGAAAGTCACCTCTTTTTTTTTTTTTTTTTTTTCATTCTTGTGTTCTAGACCCCTGAATTAATCAATATTATGGCTAAATATGGCTCTCTATTCACAGTTACAAAAAATATCCATTAGGCAAGACAGGTGGCACTTTCTTAGCTTGGGCCATTACATGTCCACTAACCTTTGCAGTTCATTTGTTTTATCATTCTCTCTTTGTTGATCAGGCCCAGCTATGTAGACGGTGATCCTGAAGGGGCCTCCTGATGTTTTGCAAGGAAAAGACCCTAGGATGGATCCTACCTCACTAAAGGAAAATGTCAACCACATCAGTAGGTTCTGTAACAAAACTTATAGAAAATTATCAATACAGGGACAGAAGGAGGAAGCATCACTACAGATCCAGTGACTATTAAAGATAAAGGAATGTTATGAACAAATTGATATTAATTTATGTAACAAATATAAGAAATGTAGAAAGTCTTCAAGAAGTACATCTTACTAAAATGCTGAAGTAGAAAATCTAAATGATTCTTTATCTTCAGGAAATTGAATTTATAATAAAAAAAACCTATATATAGATAACTCCAAACCCAGATGATTTTATTGGTAAACTTTTCAAAAACTTAAGGAATAAGTAATATTGATTCTATGCAAATAATCCTTTAGAAGTAGCTACATTCATTATTATGTTTAATGGGATGAGTATAACCTAAAAGAATAATAATCTGTATGAATATAATAGCCCTCAATCAAATAATAGCAAATTACATCCAGTAGGACATAAAAAGGGTAATACTTCCTGACCAAGGTGGGGGGCAAGCAGTTATCCCTACAATGAAAGGTTAATTTAACATTCTAAATAAAATCAATGTAATTTACAATAATAAAATAAAAGAGAAAAACTGTATGATTAGCTCAATAAATGTGAAAAAGGCATTTAAAACAATTCAACTTATTTGTGAAAGAATTCTCAGCAAATTAGTGATAAAAAATCTGGTGTTATCTAGAAAAAACTAGAGCTAGCATTATCATTGCCATACTTAGTGATGAAATAATGAGTGTTTTCTCCCAAGATAGAGAATATGCCAAGGATATTTTCTTTGCAACTCTATGCAATATTTAATAGCCAGTGAAATATGATGGGTAAAAATTTTAAAAATAAAGGTTAGAAAAGAATGGTGGGAATGTTCTGTACCTTGTTAATGGTGATCTAAGTGAGCATATACATTTTTCAAAATCTATCAAACCATACACCAATATTTAGTGCATTCCATAGTTTGTAAATTAAATGTCAACAAATTTATGATGGTTTTGTGCCTTCCTTTTTATTTTTAATCCTTACACTTTTTGTTTTCTTTCTTTCTTTCTTTTTAATGGCTGAGATTACTAGTGGGAGTGGAGATAAAAGACTTCCTTGTTTTGTTCTTGATCTCAAAAGGAAAGCTTTTGATATTTTACCAACAACCTACTGAATTTTGGTGGTGTTGCTTGCTGTTTTAAGTTTCTCTTCATTTTAATGAACTTATTTTTTATTTCTAGTTTACTAAGAGCTTCATCATGAGTTGATGTTAGTTTTAATCAAATGCTTTTACATCTAGTAAAATAATTGTGTGGTTTACTAATTGGCTTTTCCATCCCTTTAGGTTCCTTACAGAGACTTCATACTTCTTTCTGAATTTTAATAATACAAGGACAGTACTAAAACTCCTCTTTTGACTTTCACTATTAAGGAATTTGTAATTAATCATGATGATTGAAGTCTATTTCAGATTGTTTCAGGTGGAAACAACTTGAGGAAAATAATAAGGCAATATGTGAAAGGAATTTTAGATATTAGATATTAACTATGTGAAACTAGGAAAGAAAATAGTCACAAAGAGTAAAAATATTATCTTTGGAGCTATTTCATATCTTTGATGGAGTAGATAGGTTAATTAATTTGAGATCCATTAAAATGTTACGAGGCTTTTGGAACACATATTTCTACGGAACAATACATTTCAGTTAATGTGATTTTCATCAGAATGAGTATTTAATTTGTCTGTAAAAATGAAAGGTAACATGGCAAAACATCATCGAGGCTAAAATATTGGATTGTTTGCCATACTCTACTTTAAAAAACAGATCATAAAACCACCTGACTGTTAATTCATATTGATGCCTGATTTTAGGTATTCTTTTGTGATGAAATAAAAAATATAATTGTAGATCTTGAATATGTTCTCTAAAGTTACAATAGCTCAAATTCATTATTTTGTAGAGAGGGAATGCAGAGAGTTTATGTAAGCTGTGTATACATATGCAGTTAATTAAGAGCAGAACTCCCACCCAAATATATCAAAATCCACTTTAAAATATTATCTTCTACAGTGTCCTTGGTACATCACTATTAGTTAATTTCTCACTTTGTCAAATGATACAATCCTTGTATTTTATTTGGATGCTTATTTAACTTTAACCAAAATTCAATATTTTATTTTCTTTCTTTGAAAATCAGACTTCAATTTTGAGGGAACTTGTACTATTATAATTATTTAACTTAATTCACCTAACATGTGACAGAAAATAGCAGATAAAAATAGGTTAATTAGTTTACACACCTTTTCTCTAAAGCTTAAAAATACTGTGATATTTTTAGTGATATCTGTGGCATAGGAACAATTCTTGTAGAGACATAAATACCAGGATTCAAGGAAGTAGAGTGCTACCTAAGAATTTCACTTCTGCTAACATTCTTATTTTCTCACATTTTAATTTCTCTTGGAACTGATTAGCTTCATTAAGGATAAAGCCTATTAAAATTAGTTTTTTATTAGCAAAAATAATTCCAAATTTATACACTAATCCCAATCCTTGGGATTTAGTTTTTTATTTATTCTGTAAAACAACAGGAAATACAGTTGAAACTTGTTAAATTTTGATACTTTGATAAATATAATTCAGTAATTATAAAATAGAGTAAAAGTTCATACCTTAATTTTGTGTGTGTACATGTGCTGATACAAAAAGCAGATATTTTATACAGTGTTCCCCTTTCATCCATGGTTTTGTTTTTCATGCTTTCATTTGCCTGAGGTCAACTTTTGTCCAAAAATATTAAATAGAAAATTCCAGAAATTATTTATAAATTTTAAATTGTGCACCATTGTGGGTAATGTCTTACTCCATTCCATCTAAGTTGTGAATCATCCTTTTATACAGTGTTTCCATGGTGTATATATTACATGCCCATTAGTTACATAGTAGCCATCTGTTTTCAGTTTGAGAGAAATTGACCATGTTTACATAACAGTTCTTATACTATATTGATATAATTGTTCCATATTATTAGTTATTGCTGTTAATGTCTTCTTTGCCTAATTTATAAATTAAAATTCATCATAGGTATTATGCTTAGGAAAAAGCATAGTATATTATACTTTGATACTACCAGCAATTTCAGGCATACATTTGGGTTTTAGAACATATCTGCTGTAGATAAGGGGGTCTACTATACATTTTGAATACTGTACACTTCATAATGTCATTATAAATAAAACTCCAGCATGAATGGCCTTTAAATGCTTTTCTGTCATATGCACAAATACTATCAACAATGATATAAAAATAGCTCTTTATATTTGCAAGTGCTTCAAAAAAAGCTTTATTGAAGAGTTTTATCTATGGATGATAACAAATATTATTGATCAACTATTAATATTTATGTTAATGATAACACTGTATTTAAGTATCACTAAGAGGCAGAGCAGTCTTCTTTAACCATCATCTGAGAATTACTACTTTCCCTTAATAGAATAATATCACTTACAAAATTGTACAACTTATGATTTAGTATAGGCTTGTATGGGATCAGCTTTCTGCTTTTGTTTTCTATGGCTAAGTGAAATCCTAAAACCTTGGAGCATGCTATGGCAGTACTAATCCAGAAGTGAAAATTCCTTGGCACTCCTCTATTGACCCCTTTTTGAATCTAGGTGGGCTTGTGACTGCTTCAGCCAATCTAAAGTGACTTCAGTGGCTAGACTTAAAGGACAAGAAACTTCATATAGTCCTTTGAAACACCTACTCATGGAACCCTGAGCTGTCATGTAAGCCTTGAGACTATGATGCTGAAGTAACTTGTGGGTGTTCTGTCTGGAGGCCCCACTTGAGCCTAGCCTTTCATTCATCCTGCCAAGTCTGTTTTCTGCTACTTTAACAGAATACTTGAGATGGAGTAATTTATAAGGAATGGAGTTGGACTTTGGGCTCTCGAGACTAGAAAGGCCAAGAATAGGTTGCCAGCATCTTGAGCGGCACCATCCTGTTACCAGAATCCTAAGGCATATGCCTGACTTGGGTTCCCAACAAACCAGATTCAGTCACTTGTCCCAAAAGAAAACCAGTTAGAAAAATTGATGGTGAGATAAGAAAGGAATTTATTCTCAGTGCACTGCACTGGGAAGATGGATCCGAGGGCCATCTTTGGGGTGTCAAAAGTACTTTGTGGTTATATAGAGAAAAACAAAGACAGAGTTCTGGGGGTTTCATGGCTAGGGATCTTGGGCAGATCCTATTCTGGTTGGTTATTATCCAGGGATTGGTCACAGTCTTATTGGCAATGAGAAAATTGCCACTGCTTCAGGGTCAATTTCAATTTCCCTTGCAAGAAGTTTAGCTATCAGACCTGTGATCACGGAACTTAAGATAGGCTGAGAGAAAGAATGACTCAGAAAACAACAGGTCTGGGAGAGAGAAAATGAAGTCATTTAGGTTAATAATTGGATCTTCCTTCAATCCCATGTTCAAGGCAGAAGGTCAAGCCAATGTGTAAGACAGAGCAAGAGGAAGGGGGCTAACTCATCCTTCATCAGAAACCCATTCTCATCATGGCATTAATCCATTGATGAGGGCTCTGCCTCCTCAAGTTCCCACTTATTACTATCATCTCAATGGCAATTAAATTTCAACCTAAGTTTGGGAGGAGACATGCAAACCATAGCATTCTGTCCTGGCACCCAAAACTCAAGTTCTTCTTACATGTAAAATACATTCATTTCATCCCAATCTTAACTCATTTCAGCAATGACCCAAAAGCTTGAAGTCCAGAATCTCATCAAAATCTGTGGAGAGAGCAAGCTATACACTGCTTCGAATTTCTTCATGCCATACAGCACAGAAGTGCCTCGCCCTTAGTTAGTCCATCTTATATAGCAGCAGTTTGCCAGGAGCTGCTCCATTTTAAGTATGAATGCTAATGCAGAAAGATTTGGTAAGTTATCTGGATAAATAGAAAACAACCAGATGTGGGATATAAAGAACTTACCAAAAAGAATAACCTCCAGCTACTCAGCACAATCTGATAAATTAATTGTGCTAATAAAAAGTGACCACTTGTGAGCTTATTGAATTAAATCAGAAGAATATGAATGCATGAACATATTTATGTCAGGGAAACCAGGCCCCATGGGATTAGCAAACAGACCAGGCTACTGAATGGTGCAGTCCATCCCCTGAAACACATAAAATGAGAAGCACCAAAAACAGTGGTATGGCAGCACATGCCAACCTTTCATCTTATTAGATCATCCAGTGAATGTGTGGGCAGGGGGAATGCCTGATGGTCCCTGGGCTTCAGCCCAACTCTATCTCCCTGCCTGAGGTGGCCCACTTTGAAGCTGCCTGCTTTGGAGCTTAGACTGGATAGCTCGTCATGCAGAACAGCTTTGCACTCTAAACAACTTCCTCCTTTTCAGCTGATTGTTAATCTAATCTGACCATCTCCAGTGGCTCTTTCATATTTGTGTCTGCTCTTTGCTCTTTGTCTTTGTTCCAGTGCAGACTCTTTAAACCCCGTGGTCGCTGTTAACCCTTTTTAAACTTTTCTGTAATATTTTCTGTGATTTTAATATATATGCATATATATACACATACCTACATAAATAATACAGAATATAATATATAATTGTGTGAAGTCTGATGTGTGACTTGAGTGTGAAAGATATTAGTAATGAAGACTGGAATGGAATAAAAGAGATTGTAATTGTCTCAGTCATGGCATGAAGTGAAACATGAGTATTTTGGGTGAATTAAAGCTGATGAAAGTGGTATAGCTTGTGAATTTATAGTTATTAAATAAGTTCTGACATTGTGGATAGACACAAGTGTATCCAGTCTGTTTTGATGGGACAGTTCACTCATGACAAAATCACACAAGGATGAAATTCAAGACATACTTCATTCCACAGCAAATTACCTACCAGTTGCAAGCATATAGAACTAATAAGTTACATGCTTCCAGAAATAAAGTAGCGTAATAGGAATAAAATAAATATGCCCATTCCAAAAGGGATAAATAAGCAATAAGAAAGGAGTAAGTGGTCCCAAGTAAGTCTAAAACCCAACAGGGAAGGAACATGAACTCTTAAATCTCCTAAATAATCTCCTTCATCTCCTGGTCCTGCCTCTTGGGCATGCTGGGGTAGGGGATAGACCACTGAGGTTTCAGGCAGTCTCCCCCCAACATGGCTTTTCTGGGCTCAATTCACCCAGCAGCTCTTGGGGTTAAAGTCTTATGCTGCAGATCTCTCAGGCCAATGCTACAAGCTGGTAGCTCTGTGGTTCTGGAGCTTGGCGTGGCCTGGCTGCTGTGGGTCCCTAGATAGAGTCTTAGTGGAGATTCTCTGTCACTCGGCATTTCTACTTACCATTGGCCTCACAGATCTCTTTAGGGCTCTCTTCAGTGGCTCTGGCCCTGAGACAAAATTCTGCCTGGGACTCCACACTGTCCACAGCATTCCCTGGAGTCTATCCGGAGAGAACCCTGCCTCCAGTGTTCTGGCATTTTTGTGTTTAGAGAATTAGCACCACATTAAATCCTCCATTACCTTTCAGAGCAGTGAGAAAAGCCACACCTGCCCCCTGGAGCACAGACTGGATGGCTAAGAAACATTAGCAAGAATGCGTGGTTCCAAGGTGGTCCTGGGCAGCAAGCCTGCATGGAACTTCCTGAGCTCAAGCCCCCTAGCCAGTCTGCTTTCCTAGAGCTCTGGGCCTGTGACGAGAAGGGCAGCCTAGAAGATCTCTGCAGTGTCTTTGGGGTTATTCTCCCATTGTCCTGATGACCCTTTCTGTCAGCAGTGGTTTCTTGGCCCACCCTTGCTTTGTTCTCCTGAACGTGCCTTTTCACTGTTTATATTACCAGGCTGTGCATTTTCCAAATCTGTCCATTCTGCTTCTCATTTCATTATAAATCCCATCTTTAAATAATCTCTCTCCTCTCCCTTTAACTATAAAAGTTAACAGCATCCCTGCAGCTCCTTCAATATTTTGCTTTTATCAGAAATCCATGCCCACTATAATTAACCCACTCCTGTGGTAATAGCATTGATCCACTCATGAAGTTACAGCCCTCCTGACCCAAACACCTCCTAAAAGTCCCAGCTCATAATATCATCATAAAAGGATTTAAATTTCAGCATGGATTTTGGAGAGGATATTCAAACCACTGGCAGGTTCCAAACCCTTCAGACCAGTACATCTGCCAGTTGAACATCTCCATGTGCAACGAGTAAGGCCCATGGAGCAGAAGAATCATCCAGGAAAGACTGCCAAAATTTATGACCCAGAACATCATGAGATAAAATCCAACAACTGTTCCTTAAAGCTGCTATGTCTGGGGATTTTTTTTTAAATATAGCAATGAATTAGTAATTAATTAGCAAGGGATTGCCAGAGCAGAATTTGATGCCAGGAAGAAGGACACCACCCTAATTCAAGCCTAAAAAAGGTTGGCATTGATTGTGTGAGTACCAGTTAGCCAGAAGATAAAAGAATCTTGAGAAGACTGAGAATAAGAGCTTGAAGAGTGTGTGGAAAATGTTATGGTAGGATGGAAAAAAGAAAAAAAAAAAAAGATGAGCCACACTAAATGAAGGCAGAAAACTTAGCCAAACTACCACCTACAGTAATGTGGAAAATAGAAAATATACCTGATGAACTAGTGAAGCTAGTTAAGAAAACTTCCTGACACACCATCAAACATGGCAACTAGTATCTTCTACTAGTCACATATGACAAAGTATAGGTAGTAAGACAGTACCTAAGAAAAAGAACTATTTGGTTTCAATCAGAATTTGGATGAGAGATTTTAAAAAATTGGGATACACTGGGGTCTAAAATTAGACTATTTCTTATCTGTAATCTCTTCACAAAACAAACAATCTCGAAGAGTGGCCTACGGGCAAAAGGACCAGTCACACCATAAGAAGTGTGACAAATTTTGTTCTAACAACTAATAAGCATCAGATTCTATTTTATGATTTGAACATATTTGATAAGCACTGACACCATCAGACAGCAAAAATTTAAATAGTAAATTTTATAGCAACAAAGGTCCTCTGGAAAACTTCTCAAGGCAGCAAGGGTAAAGAAATTTCAGTCTGATTCTTTTGATGATCACACAACCAAATAAATATAAATTTATTGTCTTTTTCTCTATCTCTTTGAGAGAAGATGGATTACCCCAAGTAAATGTTCAAATGAAAAGGCAAAGTATTCAAATGGTATGTAATTAAGAATAGCTAAAATGTGCTCCCCAGCTTAGATGAATCAACATGCTGATGAGTTGGGATAAGATAGTTACATTCTGTTCTTTTCTGAAGACTATCTTACCTAACCCAGGACAAACAGGCCAAATACCTTCAGGGGTTAGCATGGTATCGGAAAGGTGTTAAATTAATAGGTTCTGGGTTTAAAACAACCAGAGTGATGTGATCTTTGGTCTAAACAGTGCCTGCCCTACCTTCAGAACTCTTAATTGAAAAACTCTAAACTTTTCAAATAAATTTTTTTTGTCTAAATATGAAAGCTGTTGGATTGTAATCTTTGAGTTAAAAATTCACCTTAACTGAAACACCTTTGTCACAGAGATAGGCTTGTGAATATAGAAGTCCTATTATTGTTTGTTCAAATCACTAAACAAAGGAGTTCTTCTTGTATGAAATATGAGTATAGACTCAAATTTAGAGTGAAACTAGTTATTTGTTGAGGGCTATTAGTCAGCTTTTCTTTACTGTGACCAAATACCCAACAAGAACAATTTAGAGGAGGAAAGGTTTATTTGGGGCTCATGGCTTTAGAGGTTTCAATCCATGGTTGATCAACTCCATTGCTCTGGGCCCAAGATGAGGCAGAAGAGCATGGCAGAGGAAAGCTGCTTAGGACATGGTGGCCATGAAGAAGAGAAAGAAAGGGGAAAGGGGCTATAGGGCAGATGAACCCTTCCAGGGCACACTCCCCTGAACCCACCTCCTCCAGTGATCACCCAGTTAGTCCATTCAAACTAGGATGGGCTGATTAGGTTACGGCTCTCAAGACCTAATCATTTCACTTTCTGCACTAGCACAGGAGCTTTAAGGACTCCTCATATGCAAATCATAACAGGCTGCACTCAGGAAAAGAACAGGGAGACCCTCGCTGTCTAAGGCTATGTCACTAATGCACTCTAAATCCTCAGGATTTGCTAGGCCTGCATTTACGGCTGTGAAGGAAGGCATCCAGAGAAGAGAACACATTCTCAGGTCACTTCTGCCTGTGCAGTAGATGTACTTCTCCCATTTCTTCTGATCCCTCATCTCTTGTTTTATGCAACAGATGAAGAGTTGTCACTTTTGAATAGGCTGTTACCATGAGAAATGCACTTCTACCTGTCTTCTCTGAGCTATGTTCCTATGGGGTTGGCTTCACTCCTACCCTGGCAGCTTTGCTTTGTAGTTTCTGTGCAGATCTTCACTGCTTCATTCATCTTCCAGTCACTTGAGCACTTGAGTCCTGGGATCACATTTTTCTCCTAGTATAGGATAAAATGGAGTTAGTGGGCTTTGTTCTTTCCATTCATCTTATTGCATTTCAGTGATATACAGGAGGAGAGGATGGAAATTGTTATCTCATGATGTGCTTCTGTCTTTTTTTTTTTTTTTTTCTACTATCCAAAATGTTGGGTATGTCTTCCACAAAATTACAAAGAGACTCATTTCTGCAGAGACTCATTCTGGAGAGTCCTCAGACAAGCACCACTAGCACTATGGATTTGGGAATGTTGGAGATCATGGCTAACACACAGCCATGTCTGGGGTGTACAGGAGACTGGATAAAGCAAGAAGGAGCAGTTTACCAAAAAGTAAAGGATCCTGGTGATCTAATGATGACAAATTGAAGAAAAAATAAAAGTAAATGATAAATCAGAAAAATAAGCATTAAGAAGAAGCTATGCAATTATTAAATCACTAAGTTCCAATGGTGTAGTGAGTCAAGAAATTACTACTGTAACTGGTTAAGAAAGTTCATTGTCATTTTAATATACAGCATTCCTGTGTCTGCTTACAGTCTTCATTCTACTACAAAAGCAGATCAAATAATGTAGATTCCAATTAGAAGCTCCCTAGGACTGTTATACTTTTATGCAACAAGGGTTCAGAAGGATAATTCAACAAATTGGGAACACAAGATGCTTCCAGCCCTATTGATTGCTCTAACACATCTACAAGCCTTTACCCAGTCCTCAAAATAAATTTCCCTTCCAAATATGGGAGGATGTCAGAATCCTGTTTCTCAACCCAAATACAGATGGGCTCAAAAAGAGAGATTTTTCCTTCTAAAGATGTGATGCTTCCGATACTTTCAAGAAACTAGAGTGGTTGGAAATATCTGTCAAATAGTTGGATGGGAGCAGTTCTTTGTGGAATTTGAGATGCAAGAAAAACGGTGATTTGGGGAAATCTATGGGCAATTTATGAACATGTTTGGGGTAAAACCTGAACTTTTAGATTCATGGACTTTTAATAATCACTTTTTTAAACAAAGTGTTAAGAAAGTAAACATAAAGCAAAAAGACAGGCCAAAAAGAGAAACTGAATTTTTTATAAAACTTGCTTTTTTTCTAAAATTCAGTTCAGGTGGTTTATTTAACAAGATGCAGTCTATATAAAGTTGGAGAATGTTTATTCTGAACAGGCAATTATTTTCTCCTTGTAACATTTGTACCCCTAGGGAAATGCTGTCAGGCTTGCTGACTGAAGGAAATCTACCTCAGCCAAGAAAACTGGAATTTTGGGGAGTATTTTTCAAATGCTGTCAAATTGTTTATAGTCCTTGGGATGTAAATAGCTTACCTCTTAAGATACATAGCAACACCCTTTGACACAAAACATGAACTGGGGTTGATTTTCTCTTTCGTTGTATTGCTTAGTTCTTTTTCTACTTGGTCATAAAAAAAAGGGAATCCGTTTCATTTTTTTCCTTTTTATTATGAAAAATTTTATATATACATAAAGTAAAGAGAAAACACAATCAACTAAGACCTAGCAACAACACTCAATTCAAGGGCACTTTTGCCTCATGTGCGTCCCTCCTCAACATGCCATTGTGTGGGTGGGTCATATCTTATGCCACATATTCTATTGTTGGGATGTTTTCTCTTTTGCTAGCAGGCAATCTACAATGCTTCAATAAGTAGCTTTTTATAAATGACTTTTTTCATACATTTTCTGTGAGATAGATGCCTAGACTTAGGATCTCTACATCAAAGGGTAAACACTACTGCAATTTTCATAGACATGGCGGATGATTCAGAAACATGACCTCAATATTCTTCTTACCATATTTTCATGCCCTTGCCATGTGACAGTCATCCACTTGCCCATCTGTCACTCAAGAGCAGCTACAAGAGCATTGCTTTGATCATCTAAATACCTCCAGGCATTAGTCCAGTACTCCAGACATAATAGATGTGCAATAAATACTTGTTGGACTGAAATAAACTGAGACACTGTTAACACACTTAAGACTATCCATATTAATGACAGTTAATAATATAGAAATATATTCACATAAACAAAATTCCCCACTGAAACATTCATACAGATTTTAAAGACATTCTACCTCCCATTTTATTTAGACTGTAATACTAAAGAAGGGCAGGTTAGTTTAATATAGTATAAGAAAGACCCTGACTAATTCTTTTGTGATTGTTATTTCATAGTTACAATGATTTATATTGACATCATATAAGACACAGAAAATGAGCATGCAGGGATGAAAATGGAGGATTAATTTTTAACAGGGTTGGCTTCACAAACTGAAGGATGGGGAGCATTTTCTAACCCACTTTCTCAGGACCCCTTTCTGAGTCCATTTGTAAGTGGACATAATAGTTTCTCAGTATTGTCTATATCTGTCTATTCCATGTCCTCAAAATTAGTTACTCTTAGATACTTTGCTATTTTATAAAACACACCCAAATTTACAAATAATTTAGTCTCACACATTTAACACAAGATGATGCAGGTTTTGCACAGTGTAGTGAAGTCAGGTCAGAAGTGCCTGGCTTGAACTTCTTGCTCCTCACCTTAGCAATGTGGTCTTGGGCTTTCTGCCTCACTTCTCAAACTCTTAGTTTCCCCATCTAGAAAAATGGTCATAGTGTGAAGCTTTACATGTAGCTACCCAGGACAGCACTTGGAAAACACTGAGTGTTCAATATCTGTGGGTGACTTTTCCTATTCTTTCTGTGAATCATGATTACTCTATTAATCTGGGATTTCATGACAAAATACATTTTCCAACATAAAGCATTAGAAAATTCAGCTCAGCAGGCTGTAGGGTAAAAAACAAACAAACAAACATGAATTTAGGAGATGGAGGCCAGGCACAGTGGCACATGCCAGTAATTACAGAATCTTGGGAGGCTGAGGCAGAAGGATTACAAGTTCAAAACCAGCCTCAGCAACTCAGCGAGGCCCTAAGCAACTCAATGAGACCCTGTCTGTAAATAAAAATAAATAAAAAGGGCTGCAGGTACAGTTCAGTGGTTAAGCAGCCCCTGGGTTCAATCAAAAAAAAACAATGGGGATGTAGAGAAAAATAAAAGCACCTCACACCATGTCTGGCACAGGGTAAGTACTTAATAAATGCTGGGTAGATATTTTTTCCTTTTTTCTTTAAAATTACAGTACTTGAAATTTATAGCTGACTATACAGCTTTAATAGGACACTTGAAAACTAAAAACAAACCTGCTGCAGTTGGTTTTCCCTGAGCTGCCATCACTGACTGACAAAATAAGAAAAATACAGCTTAGAGCAGAAACACCTGGTTCCCTGAACTCTGATAATGCTTCATGACATATTGATAGGATTTCCTGTGATACATTTCTATTTTATATTCATCAGTAAATTATTTCACAGTCCAGGAAATGTTTTCATTGTACAACCACCTCAGGGTTTAGCATCTACTTATACAATTTCACTGTTATTTTTTTTTTTTTTTCAAGAAACATGATGGGCTAATCAGAGGAAGAAAAGGAAAGAAGTAAGCCTGAGGGGTTCCCCAGGGAAAGGGCAATGTATACTGGAACTGAAACCTGGCTGAATCTGAGAAACAAAATTCTGGATTATTTTGTCTTTTAGTCATTGACACTATTGCCAGTCAGGACAATGCAGCATGGAATGAATGCTAGGAATGAAATGGAAATACCTCTTTTAGGAATCAGGGAATAAGTACTGGATAAATGACTATGTTCAGCAGAAAGAAATGATGTCTTTCAGGACAAAAGATGTGACCAAACACAGAGGAGCTGGAGATTCCTGAGTTCATCCTAAAAAGTTCATTTCAGTGCATTAGGGACTATGAAGTGCTATTCCAATGACTCCTCTTAGGACTTACCAAGGTCAAGGGGAAGCAGTGGCAAGTTGGGGTCTAGTGGATGGGAGCAATGGATACAAGCCTTCTCTCCTTCAGTGAGAATGTCTGACTGCATGCACTCACTCTGCCCAAGGCCCCAAGACTACTATGATAATCAACTGTGAGAAAACGGCTTTGCCATCATAAAATCAAATAATAATAACAATAAATTTAGAAATATCATCATACATGGCTTAATACATATGTAGTTTATTTAATGTGATAGAATCTTATATTTTCTCTCCTTTCCCTCACAAATGATATGTCAAATCTAGTCTTTGGATGCCTTAAGATTCAAATCAAAACTAGGTGAACTGGTGGTTTCCTTCAGATTTTATTTTTAAATTAAAATCTGCAGGGTTTTCTTTTTTAAGGATTGGCTAGTCATGAGTATCAGAATTTACTAAGGCAAGTGTTTCTGCATATTAACCAAAATATGACATGGAAAAACATATATTGTCATGGGGCCATTTATTGTCAGTTTTCCTATCAACTACAGAATAATCTGCTTTACTCTATCAGTCACTAAGTATGAACCACATATAAAAACTACCTTTGCAGTAATGATACTGCTGGTTGCAAGTGACGAGTTCTGCTCCCTCACATATTGAAATAGAACATTAGAGAAGCACGTCAAAGCAAGCATATAAAGCAGGGTTTATTTTTAAAAGGGGTAACATAGACTTCTCCCAGGAGGGAGAAGGGGGCCATAACTGGTATCCTGGTGTTCCAAGAAGTGAGAGCATTCTGCTTTTATATATATTATATATATATATATATATATATGTTATATTATGTTCTAGGCTTCCTTTGTTCTCTTGCTCTCTTCCTCTTATCTCTCTCCTTCCTGCTGCAGTGACTGGGCCCAGGAGATGCTCAGGTGGGAGGCCAAAAGGTGAGAAGCAGATGGATGGGGGAAGGGCCAGATGGAGCAGTTCAGGACACATTAATTAACAACTTTTACAACTCCCTGTGGGGAGGGACAATTCCTGGGAAAGGTTACCTTAGCAACAGGTAGAAGGAGGGACAGTCTATCTTGATAAGGGTAGAGGAAGGGCTCTGAAGGCATTTTTAATACCTCAGGGGGGCAGTCTCCAACTTCTCAGACTCAAATTGGCTTCCTTGATCCAACCTGACCAGATTTACCTATCTATACTGACTGCCGGTCTAATTCTGGCTTCAGTAATATCGACACTGGTTTTTAACCAAACAACGGGCATCATAGCTTAGCCAATTGGACGTGGAAAATTCATCATCACACAGCCCTGGTACCTCAGAAGCAGAGACCCTCCCTGGATCAAGGTTAGCCCCTGACTCTGCTAATAGTCAGATTTTTCAACCCTTTTCCAGTAGTTGCTTTAGAAATCAGGCACAAGCCAAATAGGACGTGGCAATTGTCTGCTAGATTTTTTTTTTCCCAGTAATAATTGTAAAAATGATCATGTGATCCCCATAGGTTGTTGTAAGTGCCTGTGAAAATTCTCTATAGTTTGAATGTAAAAACTCTCGGGGGCAGAGTTATGCTTCTACTTTTACTCTACTTTCTTAGAGCTTAGAGAGTTAGAAAGAAAGATAAGAAACTCTTAGAGTAGAGTCTTAAAGAAAGATAGAGCTTAGCTTGTTGAAATTTAATTTCTAACTCGGACCGCTTTCACCCGGTTATATACCTTCAGGTTTGCGGGTGCCTACAGGTGCGTCACATACATATCAGGTGGAACTTATGGCTTCCAGCTAGCTACAACAGCCCTTCCTAATTTGTTGATTTCCAGTGTTGAGAGGTGGGACCTCTAAGAGGTGTTTAAGTCATAAGAGATCCATCCTTATTAATGATAATTCAGCCTGGTAATAGCATTTACTCTAAAGAATGGCACAGAAATGGTGCCAGTATTTTATTTGGATGATTTCTGGAACCCACTCATCTCTGACTTTATAAAATATACCATAAATATCCTCATTGTTTAAGCTAATGTAAATTAGCATATCTCTCAAATACAAAAACAACCTAACAGCTATAGGAAAGAACAAATCTTTTTTTTCAGGTCCAAGGTAGGCTCTCTTGAGCTTAAGTCAAAAACTTTATCCAAATTCCAAGTTTAATAAATAGGTCAAGAATAAGCATAGCAAAGTTCTCCAGTATGACTAAAGAGATTCAAATATGAATATTGAACATTTGGAGAAGTTTTGTGTATTAGTCAACTTTCCATCACTATAAAAATGTGTGATATAGTCCGCTTACAAAGAGAAAAGGTTATTTTGGCCCACAATTTTTGAAGTTATGGTCCTTGATTGGTTGGCCCTGCTGCTTTGGGCCTGTCTTGATGCATCACATCATAGTAGGAACATGTGACAGAGCAAAACCTTTCATGCCATGGCCAGGAAGCCAAAAAGAAAGAGGAAGGGACTAGAGTCCCACAATCCCCTTCAAGGGAATGCTCCCAGTACCTAGGGACCTCTCAGTAGGCACTCTCCTCCAATAGTGCCACCATGGGAACCTTTACAGGACAGTCAGTATCCAAACTATAGCAACAGGCTTTCTTTTTATTTTCCAATGAATATAAATGAGGATGCACATTGTCCCATTGTCTGTTATCCGTTATCTTAGGATATAACAAAGGAATCTGCCTGAGTCAGCCAGGAGAATGCTCCTGTAGACCTTTAACTATAAGAACATGATTGACAGGGGGCCTGAGGTACTCACTCTGAAATTTAATTCTGGGTTTGCCTCCCAAGGACTCCACATCAGTGACTGAGTTCCCAGGAGATACAAGTAGTTCATTTGATGGTTTGACTTTAGCTTAAGGACCCCCAGAGAACTTTGCTGAGCCTTCCTTCAACTGCACAACTGACTAGGAGACCTCCCTCCCTCTGTCTCTCTCACTTCATTGTACTATGATTTAATGACTCTCCAGACACTTTTAAGAAAATCTAGATTCTGCTTGAATGGGCCAGGAAATATAAAGGAAGAAACCAGAACTAGTTATATTGTTTCAATACTGGCTAAATACTTGGCTAAAGTCATACCTAGCCCTGGACTGTAGGGTTACATAAGCCAGAGAATTCTATTTTCTTAAACTGATTTAGGTTGATTTTTCAGTAACATACAACTAAAAGTGTTTTAAATGACAGTTTTCTCTCTAGTGATAGTTGCTCTAGTAGATTTCCAGGTATTTTTCATTGTGTGTGATGATTACAATTAGGTTTTGAATTTTGCAGGTCTTGAAAGGCTAGAAATAATTACATTTTTTAAAATAAAATTTCCACACAGAAAATATAAGTAAATTCACTTAAATAATACAAGCAAATGTACAAAATTTCTTCTTCCTTTTAAAATTTTAATGCAAAGTTAAGAAGCATATGATGTCCCTTTTTGTACAACTATTACTGGTTGAAGAAAGGACTGAATTTGCGTGACCTATGATATAAGCTTCAGAAAGCAAGAGATCTGTGATATGTTTTCTTTTGTTATATGGCCAAGCATAAATAGTACATGAACAACATTGGAGAAAGGACAAAATTACCATCACTAAATCTCATCATTTATATTTTAACAAGTCTCAATTGTTTTTAAAAGAGTTAAAAATGTGTGCACTGGATCTTTCAAAGCAGTCCTGATGGGAAGTTAAATAATTTCTAGTGAGGCTGCCATTTTCTCAGAAGGGTTTGAGAATTTCTTTTGGAAATACCATGATAGTTTTTGACACATTCTTTTTTAAGTACTAACCATGATACAAATCTTCTATTTAGCTATTTAGGAATCCATTTATGGAAAAATACAAATATTTTTAACATCAACCAAGTATTTAGAATAAGACACTGAGTTTGCTAAACCATTTTTAATTAAAATTGAGATTTAAAAGCCATGTGTAACTTTTCCTGTGATTTGAATTGACATATGAAGATTGCATGAGGCCTCCTATTCAATTTTTTATTGGAAAAAATTAATTGAAAGCACAAATCAATAATTAAATCCCCCTTGCAGTCTATGAAGATGCCTGCCTACCATGAGAGATAATTTCTCTGATTTTTGGAAGTTTTTTGCCTTTAGGAATTTCCTAACGGAAATGTATTTGTACATAGGTGAGTGGTGAAGAGTACTAATCCACTGAATTGTAAACTTCATCAAAGGTAATCTGTGCAAGCAAGAAATAGAAGGGACAGTGTAAATGAGGAAGTTGTTTGAATGGGGAGGGGAGAGTCTACCTAAAAAATAAAATAAACCTAAATTCAAATTTTACTTGAGCTGTTTCCATGCTATAGAAAAAGAAAAGACTTTGAGTGCTATGGCTGGGTAAAAGGGAGGGAGTTCTGTGAACAATAACTTCCAAGTAACTAAATAACAGAACTTATTGAAATTGATTTTCATTAACTTAGAAATTTTCTCTTACTCTTTGCATTCTTGTACTCAGAAATAAAGCCTCCCATTACAAACCTTCTTTATATTGGAGGTGACAGCTGCATCTTTAAAATACTATATAACATGGGTAGGTTCAGACTTCATACTGCATGTTTTCTAGGGTCTAGGGAGCAAATAGGAATTTTCCTTTTAACTGATAGAGAGCTGTAAGCATTGCTATGATTTGGATCTTGAGTGTCTCCCAAAGGCCCATGTATTGAAGGTTTGGTGGCCAGTCTGTAGTGCTACTGGGAGTTGTGGACCCTTTAGAAGATGAAGCATAGTGAAAGAACATAGGTCATCATTGGGGATGTGCTCTTGGAGGGGAAATTGGGACCCCAGCCCCTTTCTGTCTCCTTCTTTGCTTCCCAGCTGCCGTGAGATGAATAACATCTCTACCTTATGCTCCTGCCATGATGTACTGTGCTGCCACAGGCCCAAAGGCAATGGAGCCAAGAAATCGTGGACTGAAACTTCTACAACAGTATGACAAAATAAACCTTTTCACCTTTTAGGTTGATTTATTTCAAGTATTTGTCACATGATGCAAAGATAATGTGATCATTTTCTTATATCTCCGAAATATTTTTCCAAAAATTATGTCAAGTTTCTTCCTGAGAGTACAAGAAATTTCCTAAGAATTGTGATATTGTGAGATATATATAGGTATATACATGTATATAAAGAGATACACACACACACACACACACACACACACACACACATTTGCATATACAGCATATGGCCAAATTAGACTTGCATCCATTTAATGTAAAATAAATGAGTAGATTTATAGAATATGGGTAGTAATTGAGTTTGACATCACTGTGTGACTTTCCCTTTGTATGACCAGTGAGTAGTATGTGGAGTAAAGAAAACAACTAGATACTTAGTCAAAAAGGGAAGACTCAGTACAATGACTCATAGTTCCAAAATAGCACCTTAAACAAAGAAGTGTTTCTAAGTATTTGAATTATAGTTTGTCAAAAGAGTTCACGTTTAGAATGGTACTACCATTGACCCAGCTATCCTGCTCCTCAGTTTATACCCAAAGGACTTAAAATCAGCATATTACAGTGACACAGGCACATCAATGTTTATAACAGCTCAATTCAAAATAGCCAAACTATGGAACCAACCTAGGTGTCCTTCAACGATGAATGGATAAAGAAAATGTGTTACATATACACAATGGAATGTTACTCAGCCTTAAAGAAGAATAAAATTATGGCATTTGCAGGAAAGTGGATGGAGCTGGAGAATATCAGGCCAAGTGAAATAAGCCAATCCCAAAAGCCAAAGGCTGAATGTTTTTTCTTATATGCAGATGCTAATTCACAATAATGGATGGGGTCAGCTAGGGAAAAAAATAGAGGTACTTTGGAATGGTCAAGGGGAGTGAAGGGAGGGGAGAGGATATTAGGGTAGGAAGATAGTAGAATGAATCAGACATTATTACCCTATATACATATATGATTGCATGACCAGTGTGATTTTACATCATGTACAACCAGAAGAATGAGAAGTTATACTCCATTTATGTATGATGTGTCGAAGTGCATTCTACTATCATGTATAACTAATTAGAACAAATTAAAAAAAAAGAGTTCACATTTTTCACAATTTCTGTTTCAACAAAAACTTACTCCAGATGATCACTCATTCCAGATTTTTTTCTTAATTTTCTGTTCTCTAAATTGATTCTTAAACTTGATCTTGTAACCTTAATAATGCCAAGAGAATATGCTACTGAACAGAGGTCAGAAAATATAAGTGACTTACATAAGGTTCCAATCAATTTATTATAACAGATGAGAAAATTGAGCACAGATTTTCTGATTTCTTTCCTAGGACTTGGTGTCTAGCAACATCCTCTTTTCTGGCATTACTGGCCAAAGTCAAGCCCTAGATCAAAATGGAATTATCTTTACAAATACATTCTTCTTTAAAATAAGCATTTTTCAGCTGTCAAATTCATTAGATCTCCCTTTCAAGTGAGAAAGAGATTCAGAGAACATAGATGGTTGTGACATAATGGGTTGTGACATTCCTCTAGGTAGGTGTACGAATGTTTTTCCTCTACCCTTACTACAGAAGACAGAATTCTAAAATGATCCCAAAATGACCCTTGCCTTTCCTTGTATAATTTCCTCCTCTTCTTGAGTGTAGAAAGGAAAAGTGATTGTGTTATGTTCTGTGGAATATTATATGATTATGTTATGTTGTTAAAGTGTAAGGAGAAAATGTGATTGTATTAAGTTCTGCTGGGAGTGATACAATTATGTTATGGTCCTAAGTTTGACACCCTTGACCTTCAGATAGGGAGACTATCTAGGGGGGCCTAACTTTATCACATGGGCCTCTTAAAGCAGGAAGTTTTCCCTGGCTGGTTGCAGAAGAGATAAAAAGAAAGACTAAAAACAGGAGAAGGACTCTATGCATCTTCACTGCCTTTAAAGATGGGAGGGAGCATCATCATTACCCTAAGTACATGTATGAAGACACAAATGATGTGACTCTACTTTGTATTCAACCAGAAATATGAAAAATTGTGCCCTATATGTGCAATATGCATTGTAATGCATTCTGCTGTCATATATAACAAATTAAAATTTTAAAAAAATTAAAGATAGGAGGAAGCCACATGGAAAGGAACAGAGAATGGCCTCTAGGAGCTGAGAGAAACTCCAGGCCAACAGTTAGGAAACAAACAGGAACCTCACTCAGAAAGCCACAAGAAATAAATTTCTGACAACAACCTGAACAAGCTTAGAAGTGAATTTGTCCTTAGGTCCTCCAAATGAGAATACATCATGGCTGACATTTTTATTTCAGCCTTGTAAGAACCTCAGAAGAAAACCCAACCAAGCCCATCTGGATACGGACCTGAAGAACCATGAAATGTCAAATGTCATTTTAACATTTTGCTAAATATGAACAAAAATATGTTGTGACAATTGGTCATGTTGTAATGAAGAATCGGTTACACCCACTCTACCAGAGGCATTGAATGTTAGAACCAAATACCTATAACATATATCTCAGTGATGATCAAACAAATAATTAACCGAAAAACTGAATTCAGAGGTGAAAATCAGATAATCAGATGAAATTCCAGGCCCTTCAGATCTGGAGAATCTGTACCTTAGCAAATATTTTACATATTTGACAAAAATGTTAATATGTACATATATTGCTATCTCTGAGGAAGTGTTTGAGGCATATAGCTAATCATCCTTTAACATTCACCATGCTAGTTTTCAATAATATATTTCAGAGCTTTTGAATTCATTTCTTTAGTTCTGATAACTAACTATTCAGTAGGAGCCTCCATTCATATAAAAAAACACCCAGAGACCTTTATTAGGTCACAGTAATTCAAATGAACTGGTAAGAGGCAAACTCTCAAATGTTGTCATTATCTCTGTTTGAAAGCCATGAAAGAAAGTAATTTTAGAGATCTGTGAACCAAGCTCATTATTTCCCAAGCCTAGCTGTCATTTACTCTGGTTCATGGCAAGAAGTTCATTCAAGAAGATAAAGCTGTACTTCCATTCATCCATTATTTTCCAGGTAATTTGCTCAATCATTCATCAATTCACAAGTGCAGTACTGACTATACTTCTACTGTGTGCCTTCCAGACTCCAGAGACTCCTCAGAGTTGGATGAGGTGGCCCATATCTTCCCTTTTATAATCCAATGGCTATTCTCATTAACTTTTTTATTTTTAATAAACTGCACATAATATACATAGTTCAGTATTGTTAAGCGCATTTACATTGCTGTGCAGCCAATCTCAATCACTCGCCATCTTTTTTTTTTTTTTTTTTTTTTTTTTTTTTGGTACCAGCATTGAACTTAGGGAACTCGACCACTGAGCCACATCCTCAGACCTATTTTGTATTTTATTTAGAGACAGTTAGCAGCCCTCCATTGCTGAGGCTGGCTTTGAACTCACAATCCTCCTGCCTCAGTCTCCTAAGCTGCTGGAATGACAGGTGTGTGCTCTAGCACCTGGCCATCACTCGTCATCTTGCAAAATTAAAACTCTGTACCCATTGAATTCCTCATTCTCTTCTCCCCTTGGTCCCCGGCTGCCACCATTCTACTTTCTATCTCAATAAATTTGACCCTCTAGGTACTTCATATAACTGGAATTGCACAGTGTTGGTCTTTCTGTGATTGGCTTATTTCACTTTGCATAAGGTCTTCAAGATTCATTCATGTTATTACACGTGTCAGAAACTCCTTCCTTCTTATAAATGAAAAGGCTTCTCTTCAATGTACATACTGAACTGTGTTTATCTTAAGTTTAGCTATTGTGAATAATGCTGCTCTGAGCAGGACAGGTATGTAAATACCTTAACTTCTTAACTAGTATTTTAAGCACCTGTTTAATGGCCTGTCTCACATGATGGGAGTTTCTTGAGTATCTCATTCAGCATGTATTTCCAGGGTTTAACCCAGAACGTTGTATCTGCTCAATATGTATATGTTGAAAAAAATAAATATTGATTTTTTGTGGTAGACCCTGAGAATTATGATATGAATTAGAATTATAGCCGGGCATGGTGGTGCACGCCTGTAATCCCAGCACTTGGGAGCCTGAGGCAGGAGGATCGTGAGTTCAAAGCCAGCCTCAGCAATGGCAAGGCACTTGCAACTCAGTGAGACCCTGTCTCTAATAAAATACAAAAAAGAGCTGGGGATATGGCCAAGTGGTTGAGTGCCCCCGAGTTCAATCCCCAGTACCAAAAAAAAAAAAAAAAAAAAAAAATTAGAATTAGAATTTCATTTGCCCTCAAACTGTTCAGTCTCTAAGAACACACACTGAACAAGAATTTCATTAGCGTGTTATTTTCCTCTGAAAGAACCATGAACAGGGTGCTGAAGGTCCACTTAATAATGAAAAGATGATAAGAGATGGTAAACAGAGATGAGTCATAATGGAAGGGAGTACAGGAAGAGGAGATAGCATGAACACATGGAGTCCTAGAAATATGTATAGTTCAGTAAGTCCAGACAGAGTGAGGGGCCACAGTGAGGAATGAAGCTAGAGAGAGATGCAGAAGGAAGGCCATAAAGGTTTCAGAAAGTATTGTTGAGGACCTTGGACTCTGTTCTTAGAATTTTGGGGAGCCAGTGAGGAATTCTGAGCAGGGACACTCAATGAGAACACAGTCTGGTGCCCATGGTGATATGTTGATTAAGTGACTAAAAGCTTGTAAATCTGGGCAAGAAAGGAGAGGGGCTAACCTGACAGAAAGACAATTATTACCAGGATTCAGGGCTCAAGAAATATGCAGAGAATCAGGCAATTTGCATGTGAGATTGGCATCTATAGTTTGGCTCTAACCTATGCACTATTTTAAAGTCAGACTTCCTCCCTGAGAACACTGCAGAGAGCAAAGAAAGATTCCAATCTCTCAGAAGATGCAGGGACTCAGTCTCAAAAGAAGGTAAAATTAGTCCTGCTACTAGAACAGAATAAAGTACCAGGTAGTTGAGGTTGACTGTCCTCAGGAACAAAGTAAAACTGAAGGTGATGTTAGGAACACATTCTTAGCAACAATGACTAGGGTAGTCCCCCTTGTCTGCAGTTTCACTTTTTGTAGTTTCAGTGACCCATGGTCAACAGTGGTCTGAAAATATTAAATAGAAATTTGAGAAATAAATGATTCATAAGTTTTGCACTGTGCACCTTTCTGAGGGCTGTGATGAAATCTTACATTGTCCATCCCTCTCCTTCCTCCCAGGAGCAAGAATCATCCCTTTGTCCAGCATATCCACAATGCATATGCTACACACTACTTAGTCACTTAGTAGCCATCTTGGCTACAGATTGGCCATCACAGTGCATGTGTTCCAGTAACCTTTATTTTACTGAAAAATGTCCTAATGTGTTAGAGTAATGATACAATTCAGATGTGCTGAGGAGAAGTTGTAAAGTGCTTTCTCTATGTGAAAATGAGGCAACTCCCAAGAGGAAAAGAAAAAAATCATATGTTAAGGTTGCTAGGCTCTACAGTACAATGAGATATTTTGGGAGAGAGACCATGCTCACATAATTTATATTACAATATATTGTTTTATTTTTATTAGTCTCTTCATTGACCTCTCATTGTGTTTAATTTATAAATTAAACTTTATCACAAGTAGGAAAAAAATATAGTATATATATATATAGGGTTTTCTATTAAAGGTTTGGGGCATCTACTGGGGTCTTAGAGCATATGGAACATGAATAAGGGGGAACTACTGTATGAAATCAGGGTTATGTATGTCCTCTCTGAGTGTATTAGTGACCTTCTGCTGGTTAACAAACTGTCCCAACATTAGTGGCTTAAAACAACTACTATTTATTTAACCTAATTCTATGGGCCAACAGAGGCTATACTACTGATTTCAATGAATTCACTCTTGAGTCAATGTTTATGGCCAATCCACTAAGCATCTCTGCCTCTGGCTTGTGTATATTCAGGTTAGACCACGTGCCTCTCATCATCCTAAAGGCTAACCCAAACTTGTAGGTGACAGCTTGGAATTTCAAGACAGAAAGAAACAAAAGGTCTCTTGAAATCCAGCCTCAAAACTCACACCACTTTTTTCCACCTTATAGTGTCTGGCGCCATGTCGGAAGTCCAATCCAAATACAAAGGGTACCTCTGCCAGTGTCATGAGATTTCCTATTCAGGTAGGTAGCTTCTGTTTCTTATACATAGGCACAAGATAGAACGTACATGGAGTCTGGATGTCTAAGCCAAGCTTAGCTGGACCAACTGCTTGAAGCAAAACCACACTGCCAAATCCAGACTATGTCAGCCAACCCCTGACAAGTTTCATATCCAGGATAATACTTCATTATTGTTTTGAGCTCCTGAGTTTTTCTGATGGCTTGCTGGGAAGCATTTGTACTACAATACAATACAATACCAGCCAAAATGAAGAAGCTAAATGCTTATAAAAACTTTCTGGAAGGACTGGGAAGTCACTGAGCTTTTAAGGAATGCTCAGAGAAGATGTAGGCAAAGATTAGGAAGTTGGTAAAGAGATCCAGATGTCAGCAAAACTCTTCTCTATAGCCCCCAAACCAGAAGCTGACAGAGAAATGGGGAAAATTATTTTCTCATAAAAGTCACCTGCTAAAGCCCATTAACATTGGAGGAAAACTCTCCTGCCTCTCTCCTGCCCCTCCAAATATTCTGCAACTGCATCTAATTGGCACACAATTTCAGATAAAATGTTATAACTACATTCTCTTCAGCATTCTTATAAAAATTTAATGGGCATTATATATAAAGTACTTGTAGTTTACAAGTATTATACATGATAGGAAGTGAAAACAGAATGGCACCATTAGAAATTGGAAACCATCGTTGAACTGATTTCCTCATTTCAGTAAATACTGTGTTTAGTTTAGAAAGACCTGCTTTGGGGCATTTTGGTTGAGTATGAAAGTCCTGGACAAATATGGACAAAAGGGATTGGATTAAAAAAGAGTGAAGTTGCTTGATTTGAGTAAAATGTGGCAAATTAATAATGTGATTCATGGGGGCTCAAGAAGAAGAAAGCTTGATTGCTTTAGGGTTTGAAGAAGATGTGTGAGAAATGTTAAGAAAGTTAGAGAGAGAAAGAGACCCAGAAGTGGAGCCCCAGCAGTCAGGTAGCAGCCTGGGCTATTAAAAAGAAAGAAAGAAAGAAAGAAAGAAGAAAGAAAGAAAGAAAGGAAGGAAGGAAGGAAGGAAGGAAGGAAGGAAGGAAGGAAGGAAGGAAGGAAGGAAGGAAGAAAGAATTTTGCAATTCACAATAGCTAGGTTGTGGAACCAACCTAGATGTCCCTCAGTAGATGAGTGGATTAAGAAAATGTGGTATATACGCACAATGGAATTTTACTCAGCAATAAAAGAAAATAAATTAATGGCATTTGCAGGTAAATGGATGAAGTTGGAAGACATAATGCTAAGTGAAGTTAGTCAGTCTCAAAAATCCAAGTACCAAATGTTCTCTCTTATATAAGGAGGCTAGTCCATAGTATTGTTGGATGGGAGGGTACATACAAGGACTAGAAGAACACTAGAATGGTCAAAGGGAAGGGAGAGTAAGGGAGGGAGCAAGGGGGGAGGAGAGGGAGAAAAGGAAAAAGAAAAGAAAAGGTGTTTGAATGAGATGGATATCATTTGCCTAAATGCATGATTGAAGACCTGAATTGTACAAATATACTCTGTATACAAGCAATTGTATGTAAAAAAATGTAAAAAAAAAAAAAAAAAAAAAAAAAAAAAAAAAAAAAAAAAAGAAAGAATTTTCTGGGAAAGAACCAAATGTTGAAGTTTGGGATGTCTGATTTTTTATTTATTGTTGTTGTTGTTGTTGTTGTTGTTGTTTTGTATCTAAGTCCTTGCCTTACACAAATCTTCAGTAAAAGATTTACACACTAGTTCTGTGTTAGTGGTAGTTGAGGAAATGAAAGTGAAGAAGCCATTTGAAGAGGAAAAAACGTGGGACAGCAACTTTGAAAGGTAGCTTAACAGGCATGAATAATTGAATTAGGAAGAGTATTCAAGGCAAGAAGTAATGAAAAACTACCAAGAAAAATTAAATGTCATCCTTAGAGCTCTTAAAAATATAGAAAAGCAGTTTGTGCTTTCCGCTTTTATATGACATGAAGTCTAAGCTATTTCACTTGGATATTAAAGGAAAGGGAACCCCCTCAAATCCTGAAAGACTTAAGGACGGTTCAACTCCATAAGCACCTACCTGGTCTATTTATGAGTAAGAAAAGAAAATAGATCCAATAAGTCAGAAGTCCCTGAGTCCTTCATTTTCCTATGTAGAAAATGGACAATTATTTATATTCAAGCAATATTTATCTAATTGATTTAGGCATGAACTATACCAGAGATATAAAAAATTAAATTGTCACATGGGTTATCCTGGACAAATCCAGGAATCACACTGCAGATACCCTCCATTTTAAATATTACTTTAAAACATTTTTTAAAAATGTTTAAGACCTAATTGTCTTGGATAAGGCTAAAACTGGAAATAGTGGATCTTATATCATTTAGCTCTTCAGCAAATGAAAAAATGTGTTTTGCATAGAATACAAGGGGGAAGAAATAAGGGCATTTCATTAGTCTTCATTAAACATCCAGGAAATAAATCCAGAGGGATGTGCTATTAACAACAACAACATACCATGTTGTGATCCCAGCTCTTCTGATAATACGTCGTAAAGGTTACAACTCATGCAACCCAAAGTGAAAAAAAAAAAAAACAAAAACAATTCTTCACCTGAGTTTTTAATTTAAAAAATGTCTTTCTTGCTTTCTCCCGAAAGAATAATTTCTTGGAAGTAGATAAAGCAATTGGGTGATAGCTAGTTTTTCTCTGGTTTCCACTCATTGGTATTAAAATTATATGCGAGTGTTGAGTGCACTTTGGGGTTCGAGAAACACTGTTACAAATAAAAGGACAAAAAATCAGAGTGTTCTCAAAACCGACAATAGGAGCTCAAGGGAAAAGGGTTTTTTCTTGAGAGATCTTGTCCCATTTATAGTCTTATTTCAGTCATCTTTTGTGATTGCTAATAGCTCAATTCCATGTAAGTTCTCTAATGTCACCTATTTTTTCTGCAGAGGAAATTTGCTCTGCTTATACAAAGAAAAGCAAAGGAAAATGTCCTGTTTAGTCTTCATCTAAGACTTTCTTCATACTAAATTCTCATCTCAGACAGCCACTTTGTTTACTAGTTATCTTTCTATTATTGCCCCTTAAAGGCATGGAGTTCTATTTCAGATCTTCTTGTCTCTGCCAGTGTCCTGTCTACAGAAGAGGCTCAAAAGAAATCTGTTCTGCAAGATGGTGATCTTTGTATCATGATGACATTCTGACTTTTCCTACTCTCATCCTCCAGCCACTAAAATCTCAGATTTTTCCAACTCCAACACCTTCATCTCTTCATTTTTCTTAATAGATCTTAGTGCATCTGAGAACAAAGGTACATTTCTGTCTTAGGATCATAGTTTCACTTATTTTAAAATATGATACAGAGAAGTATATGATAAAGTTTTTGTGTGTGATTGACCTTACCTGTTGTGAGTTGTCATGAGGGAAGGCATAGAAAAATCAGGCTGTCAAAACAGAGGCCAGACACTCAGACTCCAGGGTAAAAAAGTAACGATTTTTTTTTTATATTTTTTCAAAGATTGTTTTATTTTGCTGTGTATTGTATATGTTTCTTGACCACCTTGATGGTAATATTGCATCCTTCAGGTGAATATCAGTGGTTCCTGGGGAGTAGAAGAGGAATCTACATCTCCTTCCCCATTAATTTCTCTTCCTTATTATAGGGAAAGCAAATGTCAGAACAAAGTCTGACAAACTTACATATATTAGTAAGTAGACACAAAACAACCATGTGACCTATGCTTTAATACTCAGACACTAAAACCCTTTATCCATCTGCATTCCACAAATCCAAAGCTGGAAATCATGATTTTAAGGCATATAATGATAATACCCTAACAGGACATTTAACTTCTTTTAGGTTGGGCAACAGACAAAATCCAGGGTACACAATACCCAGTGATTCTCTAGACCTACAACCCTGCACCAAAAGTGCCAGACAGCAAAGTTTAACCAACTCTGTGCCTAGCCCATAAAAGGTGAAGATGTCTATACAGTAATTCTAGCCACATACATACCTTGAACTTCAGCCCCACTCAATTATTTCTGTCATTCCTTATGCTAATTAGTGAATCCGCTGGAGTAGATTAATTTTTTAAAAGCACATGAAATAATAATTGGAGTAAGAACTGGTTATTAAGGTGTTTCAAATCCTACTATCATATAAGTCACAATATATATATATGAGGTTATATAACAAAATTAATATGCTCACCAACTTATATGATGAAATTCAAATAAGGTATTCTGAACTAAGTTACCATTATAAGCAGTATATTAACCTTGGACCAAAATTTATTTTTGATCACCTTGAAGATCATAGCCCTGTTTTCTGTTTAGTTTTCTCTCTGCTCAAGCAATGTGTTATAAGTGGAAGAAAAGCTATTCTTGACTCACAGCACATATTTGCAGTAGACTTATCAATTTGGTTGAAGGAAATGAAGACTAAGGATATGATAACTGGGCTCTGACATTTCCAAGGGTCCACAGCAAAGTTCTCATAACCATAATCTTTGTTCAGTTAACAAGTTTCTCTTGGCAATAAATGTGGTGGATGGTCTCTCCTCTTAATGTTCTACTACCACTTTTTTCTTATGGTTTTAGGTTGTTTAATAACATTTGTGTGTTTTTTTTAAAGCATTTACCATTTTCAATAGTTTTTGGAAAGGGGTGAATTTAAAAACTGACTTTGTGTAGAGCCAGAAACCATAGATCTGTTTTCTCAAACTTTTAGCTATTTCAGCTGCTATCATTACTACTTAGAATAACTCTCTCCCTCCACATTGACAAACTGTGTACTTTTCTTCTTTCAGCTTACATCTTTCACAACCTTTTCCAAATTAATTCTTCCCAAAATTTTGTTTTTCAACTCTTGAATCCCAACACCAGCTGTCTTCTGTCTTCATTTAGCTGTCTTCCTCAGTGATCAATAAAGCCTCAAGGTATGTATGTATTATTTTGGTTTATAATTTTAGTATAGCAACCATATATTTTTACAAAAACACGGGGTTATCTAAATATAAATTATTTTATTTCACTTTTTCTTCAAAATGTCTAAAACTCGACTTTATATTTATGCAGGGCTCACATAGTGACTGACATAGTAATAATTCATATTATTTTAGGTTTAATCACAAAAAAACAAAACAATCAATTTGGTCTTATTACCTTGAGAGTAGTTAAAACTTTTGAAGGTTAGATAATTCTCCCTAAATCACAAAGGAAGTGATGGGGACTTGATTCTAACTCAGGTATGTTTTACTCCAAAGCTTACATTCTACTAACAGTGAATAAGACATCTCTAAAGAAACAGAGTTTGATCTTTGGACAAGTGTATTAGTTTCTAAAACAAGATAAATCCAAAAGCATTAAATATGGCTCAAGGAAAACTTACAAGAACAACATAAGTTCACTGGAGACAAAGAGTTAAGACATGCTCTAGCATAATAAAAATGGAGGTCAAAAGCCCCTGGCCAGCTATTTCTAAATAGTTATTTGACCAAGAGTAAGTTACTTAATCTTTGAGCTTCACTGCTTTCACCTGCTAAATGATGTAGCTGAACTAGAATAACTCTAACACTTTCTATAACTGAAAATCTATAGTCTTTCAAAACTAAGTTCAAATGTGAGAGGGTAAAAATATCTACTCAATGATTGTCAGTAACCATAAAGATCCACCTAAGGTATAAATCACAGTATCTCAGAACTCCTGTATATATTTGTGTGATGTTAAACTTTGATGTTATTTTCCAGAGCACTTTTTAAAAAAATTTTTATAGCTTAGCTTCTGAAATTTCTATCCTTCATAACTGAAATAATAATTTGTTTCCTCTTTTAATATTTTCTGAAAGACAAACAAAATAAGGCTAAAAGTAAAAAACACGTAAATATTTGTATTTTGACAAAAAATGACTTTTGAAAATACAATGTTCCTTAGAAATTCTATGACTTGATAGGTATTAAAAATATTATTTCCTCTCAGAATGCTCTATCACACTGACATTTGAGAGCTGAAGGTGAATTTGAATATACAAATAATAAAATACTTATTATGTTAGAAAAGATAAAACAATTCCATATCTCTTTCAATGGAGTAAAATATCTACCTTCTGAAAGGAGACATTTTATTTAGAATTTAAGGACTAATATGTATTATTTTAAAATCTTAAAGTATAACAAATAAAATAGTAATCTTATTTATATGATTATAGCCATAATCATAAGTTGGTTCATAAAAATATCAACCAGGATCTTTATCAGTAATATGTCTAGCCAAGCACAATGGTGCACACCTGTAATCACAGGGTCTTGGGAGGCTGAGGCAGGATCATGAGTTCAAAGCCAGTCTTAGCAATTCAGCAAGATCCTGTCTCTACATAATATATTTAAAGAGGGCTGGGGATGTAGCTCAGTGGTTAAGCACCCCTTGGGTTCAATCCCTGGTACTACAACAACAACAACAATAATAATAAATCTAAAAATATGTCTATTTTTAAGTAGATTATACTATTTAGAACTTTAACTCCCTCTGACATTCCTGGTTAAAGAATTTTTCCCCCAAAGAACAGGATCAATACTATTTTGATAATGATGCTAACTTTCTTCTTGGATTTTAGAAATTTTGTGTAAGATTTTTAGCTTATTTTAGCAAGCATATATTCACTGACTTGATATATATTGTTTAGATGATGATACTATTTTAAATGGGACTGAGTTAGCAGTTCCATTATAAGACAAGATGTGCTGGTCTTCACTGAAGTCAGGAAGACTGATTTTCATCAGACCTAGAGATTGGAATTCTGAATTAACTTTCCACAATGGTAACAAACTAGAAATAGGATAAGAAAGAGCAAATAGCACATTTTGAAGATATGACTAAGAAGTGAAAAGAGTATTCTTCAATTAAAGAAACACACAGGTAAATCTGATTCCTAGTAGCTGAGGTAAGAGCAAGCATTGGATGTGTTAGGATGGGTTAAGGTTATCAAAGCATTTAATATAAACATATACTGCAACTTTCTGTCCCTCATAAGTAAAAAGTCTCAGCTGAAACATAATCAAAAGTAGATATCAAGCCAGGCATGGTGGTGCATGCCTATAATCCTAAGCTCCTGAGGCTGAGGCATGTAAGAGCCCTAATTGAAGAGATAGCTAAGATGGTGGTTAGCTGAGAGCCATAAAGGTGTTCAAGTATTTTCACCTGATATTCATGCATTTATCTAAGAATCTTTTTATGCCCGTGAATATTGCGTGATGCACCTGTAAGCTCCAACTGTTAGCACATGACCTTGTTAAGGCAAAAAGTATTTAACCGGGTGAGGGTTAGTTAGAGAGGTGGTTGGAGTTGGAGTTGGAGAGGTTGTTGGAGCCGGAGAGAGAAGTTAGAAGAGAAAAGAATAAAAGAACTTTTTCATTTCCATCCTGCCTCTGAATTTTCTCCTGCGGCGTCGTTGCTGCAAGCGGAAATCGCTACAGGCGGCAACAAGTTGTGGCCCGTACGGGGAGTTCAGAATCACAGGTAAGAACTGAGAAATCTTTAAAGATGGGTGTGAAAATATCAAAAAGCCAAGTAATAAAAGCCATGGAAGACTTTTTTGACATCGCTGACTCAGTTGATAGTGAGGAGGAAAGTGATCAAGAAAGCATAGCCTCAGCTGAGTCAGATAAGACCAGTAAGGATAATATTGGCGTGAACTCAAAAATAACAAAAATAAGAGCTGCTAAAGCTATCAGAGATTTATTAGAAATAGCTGAGGAATACGTGCTCTCAATAGAATCTGAAACCCAGGATGATATTACCAGTGAAAGTGATAGTAATGAGGAGAAGCTAAATAACCATGAAAGCACAGCCTCCTCCGCTAAGTCAGGTAAGACCAGAAAGGGCCGTCAAGTAGAGGAACCACTTGTGCCCTCTGCTCCCTCATGGGTGGAATCCATTACAGAAACCATGAGGGGTATTTCTGAGCGTATGCGTGCCCTTGAGGCAGAGATTAACGGCCTTTCTGAGAGCTTATGCGCCCTCGAACACCAAAAACCGCAGGAACATTGGGACCTGCCAGTATTTGAAAATGAAAACGGGCAGAGATACCACCAATCCCTAGATTTTAAAACAATAAAAATTTTAAAGAGGCAATAATGACCTATGGGCCTCAAGCTCCATTCACATTGAGCATGCTGGAGTCCCTTAACACTTTAACTTTAACCTCCCCAGACTGGAAGGGGTTATGCAAGGCAGTATTGAGTGGGGGACAATACCTGATCTGGAGGTCACAATTCCAGGAACTTTGTGTAGAAACAGCTAGGAGAAATGTAACTTCAGGCTTCCCAGACCAAAACGTAGATATGCTAACAGGTGAGGGACAGTTTGCTGAACTACAAATACAAATGCAATATGATCCCAGTATATACGCACAGATAGACGCTGCCACTGTCAAAGCATGGAAGCCCTTACCAGGAACAGGTGATTTGCAAGGCAGCTTATCAAAAGTAATACAGGGGCCTAACGAGCCGTATGCTGATTTTGCTGACAGACTTTTAAGAACTGCAGGCAGAATATTCAGGGATGTAGATCAAGCAATGCCCTTAGTCGTCCAGTTGGCATATGAAAATGCCAATAAATATTGCCAAGATGCTATAAGACCATGGAAAAATAAAAAGGACCTTTCAATATACATTAGATTATGTAAAGATATTAATGATGCCTTTGTCACAGGCAATGTGATTGCAGTAGCAATGAGAGGTGCTTCCCCTCAAAATTTCATAACTAGGGCTCAACAAAAAAATTAAAATCAATCAGGATATTCCAGACAAAATTATTATAATCAACCAGGATATTCTAGGCAATATCCCCAAGGAGAAATAAGACCAAGCTCATACCGTGCCCCAGGCCACTGCCCCAGGTGTAAAAAGTGAAATCATTGGGCCAACAAATGCCGTTCTAAATTTGACATCTATGGAAATGTTTTGTTCAGGAATTCAAAAAACAGGGCACAGGGCCCAATGCCTCAGGACCCACAAATGTACGAGGCATTAGACGAGGAATATCCTCAAACATCCATACAGATGATTCCTCGTCACAATCTAGGGTCCACTGACAAAAAAATTTTGAAAATACCATGGCTTCCTGATAAGCCAGTTTGGGTCCATCAGTGGCCCCTATCTAGAGAAAAACTACAAGCGGCCCACCTATTAATCCAAGAACAACTAGAAGCAGGACACATAGAGCCTTCCACCTCTCCCTGGAATTACCCCATATTCGTAATCAGGAAAATGCAGATTGTTACATGACCTTAGGGAAATCAATAAAACCATGCAAATTATGGGCCCTACCCAACATGGACTTCCTAATCCTGTAGCTATTCCTAAAAATTTCCATCTTATAACTCTTGATATAAAAGATTGTTTCTTTTCCATTCCCCTACATACTCTGGATACCCCCAGGTTTGCTTTTTCTGTTCCTTCTATCAATAATAATGGCCCCAATAAAAGATATCAATGGAAAGGGCTATCGCAGGGAATGGCTAATAGCCCCACTATATGTCAAATCTATGTAGACAAAGCTATTCAGCCTATTAAGAACAAATATCGAAACCTTATGTGCCTCCATTATATGGATGATGTTTTGCTTGCTCACCCTAATCAAGAAATCTTATTTACCATATTCAGTGATATGACAGAAAATTTAAAAAGATATGGATTAAAAATTGCTGAAGAAAAGGTTCAAACTAGATCTCCCATATTATATTTAGGATTTAAAATCATGGATACCTTTATTAGGCCTCAAAAAATTTAATAAATAAAGAACATTTGACCACCCTCAATGATTTCCAAAAACTACTGGGAGACATTAATTGGCTTCGCCCTACACTAAGCCTCACTACTGGACAATTAAAACCCTTATTTGATATCCTTCGCGGGAACCCTGATCCATCTTCACCGCAAACATTGACTCCTGATGCTAGGGAAGCTTTAAAGTTAGTAGAAAAGGCCATTGAAAGATCCCATTGTGATAGAATTGATTTTGCTCGACCGCTAATATTGATTATTATTTCTTCACAATATACACCCACAGGAGTATTTTGGCAACAGGGACCTTTATTATGGATACATTTACCCGTCTCTCCTAAAAGTACAATTGAGTCTTATACCTCCATGGTGGCTAAACTTATTCTTCAAGGACTTAATATTTCTACTAAAATATTTGGCATTCATCCCGCTACTATTATTACTCCCTATTCATTGTCACAGGTTGAATATTTGTGCTTCAATGATAATGACTGGGCTATAGCTAGATGCTCTACTTCTGCAAATTTTGATAACCATCTTCCTTAGTCTCCTATACTATCTTTTTGTGTCAATCATCCCATTATATTTCCACAGGTAATAAAAAAAATCAACCTATTCCTAAGGCATTAAATGTATTTACAGATGGGTCCTCTAACGGTACTGCTACAGTAGTCACTCAAAAAGAAAATATGATTCATATTACTGGTCAAAAATCAGCCCAGTTAATTGAAATTAAAGCTATTATAATAGCTCTAGAAAGTTTTAAAGAACAGCCTATGAATATTTTTTCAGACAGCCACTATATTGTACATGCTCTCCCTAAATTGGAGCTAGCAGGTCCAATAGCACCACATACTCCAGCCTTTAAATTGTTTTTTCAAATTCAAAATCTCCTATGGGAACGTAAAGAACCTTTATTTATTGGATATATCAGAGCTCATACTAATTTGCCTGGTCCTCTCCATGAAGGTAATCAAAAGGCTGATGCCCTCACTCGAACAATCTTTATATTTCAGCAGTCCAACAAGCTACCTTGTTCCATTCCCAATTTCATGTCAATAGTACTACGTTACAGCAAAGGTTCAAAATCACAAAGGAGCAAGCCAGAACAATTGTGAAGGATTGTCAATCTTGTGTGACACATTTGCCCAATCCACATTATGGGGTTAACCCAAGAGGATTAATGCCAAATCATTTGTGGCAGATGGATGTCACTCATGAGCCAAGTTTTGGAAAATTGCGATTTATTCATGTGACCATAGATACATGCTCAAGCATGATTTTTGCTTCCTTACATTCTGGAGAAAAGGTTAAAGATGTTACGTCTCATTGTCTGCAAGCTTTTGCTGCATTGGGCATCCCCAAAATGCTTAAAACAGATAATGGCCCTGCATATACATCCTCATCTTTCAAACAGTTTTGCGCAAAATTCAATATATCCCATAAAACAGGTATCCCATACAATCCTCAAGGTCAAGGTATAATTGAACGAGCTAATTGCACACTCAAAATTATGCTATTAGAGCAAAAAGAAGGAAATTGGAAAAATCCTAGGGACAGATTGGCAGTTGCCCTGTTTACCTTAAATTTTTTAACTTTAGATTCTAATGGATATTCGGCTGGAGACAGACACTGGAATCCACACCAACAACATAAACCTTTGGTTTACTGGAAGGATGTTCTTTCAGGTGCATGGAAGGGTCCAGATCCAGTATTAATTTGGGGGAGAGGATCTGTTTGTGTTTTTCCACAGCATGAATCCTCCCCAATATAGATAACATCTAGATTAATAAAACAGATACCAAATCAAAAGGACCAAGATGAAGTTATTGAGGAATCAAGATTAATAAAACAAGTACAAAATCAAGAGGACCAAGATGAAGGTATGGAATGATTCCCTTAAAAAAGTCCTCCAATAAATTCACAACTTAAGTGTCATTCCTCCCAGCCAGGACGAGAAGATCTCTCTTTAGTGTGCACACAATTGTATTTTTTTTTCTTCTTTTTATATATGTCTTTATGTCTGTGTATTTGTCTAAATTTCATGTTAATGTGACGTCACAAATATATGTTTGTATGTGCGTCTGTCCAGTGTGACTTCACAAATAACAAAGCGCTTATGAAAATTAATATTATAAAGAAAATTTTAATTATATATATATATGGATCCAAATAACTTTAATTCATTTAAGTTTAGAGTATTCAATTTGGGTAAACAATTTAAAAAGTGAAGGTACCTTCAATTTTGATTTATAGGTGTCCCTGGGACTTCTCTTCAGCAAAGAATATGACTAATACTGTATAACCTAATATTTTGGTATTTGGCGTGGGATTGTTTATTTGTAATTAACTTTATTTGTTTAATAGCTGATTAATTTGAATTATTTCAACAGGTAATTTCATAGAAGGTTGCTGTGTATGCAGAGACTCGGGGGTTCCAGCTAACAATTATTTTTCCAAAGTGCTTTTAGCTTTTCTTTACTCTATCTTTAATGCAGTAAATACCCTCAGTCTTTCTTTGATTTGTTCTGAATGTGATATTTTTCCAGGTTATGTTTGTGGGAGCTCAAGCAGCAATGTGTGTGAGCAGAGATCAACTTTAATTTTCTAATCTAATAATTTTATTTTTTAGTTTGACAACTCACCTCTTGACTCAGTGCTGGAATAGCACTGCCTTTCCTTTAATAATTGATGCTTGAGTTTCTAGGTAGCGGGCACTGAAGATTTGCCAATGGCATTATCTAGACATAAAAATGATGGCTGCTGCTACAGCTGCAGGGATTGCAATCGCTACAAGCATCCCTGCTGCTCAAGCATCAAACAACCTCACCAGCAGTGTGGCCTCTGCTCTGCATGCATGGGGCCTCTTAGATCAACGTGTTATAACAAGTGGACATTTTGATCTTTCATTATTTGGGACATTACGGGACAATACCCTGCGGGTGTTTATCTAGAGAACTCAGTGCATTACTTGATGTAATTTAGGGCAGCTGATTTGTTTAAAGACCTTGATTCGCGATGGAACTTGACTCATCAGCAGAAGGCACACCACCATAAAGCCGCAGCATCTCCTCACGATTGGATGGCTATTAGTCAACACACAGTGGATCCTGAAGGGCTCAATTGGACGGCTGGTTAGCCAATGACAGGTAAGATCCCCAGAGGGGGACAACTAAGACAGGCACAGTCAATCCGGATGAGGTCGTCACCCACCCACAGGATAGTCTCATGTGGCCAACATATCAACCTAAGACAGGAGTCAAGGGCACAGCCTTGATTATCTGATAACAGGTAAGAATGTTGGTAGCACATGGACATCCTAGAGCATCCCCTCTTTTAAAACAAAAGGGGGGGGATGTAAGAGCCCTAATTGAGGAGATAGCTAAGATGGTGGCTAGCTGAGAGCCATAAAGGTGTTCAAGTATTTTCACCTGATATTCATGCATTTAACTAAGAATCTTTTTATGCCCATGAACACTGCGTTATGCACCTGTAAGCTCGAGCTGTTAGCACGTGTCCTTGTTAAGGCAAAAAGTATTTAACCGGGTGAGGGTTAGTTAGAGGTGTGGTTGGAGTTGCAGTTGGAGAGGTTGTTGGAGCTGGACAGAGAAGTTAGAAGAGAGAAGAATAAAAGAACTTTTTCATTTCCATCCTGCCTCCAAATTTTCTCCCGTGGCATCATTGCTACAAGTGGCAATCGATACAGGCGGCAACAGAGGCATAAGATTTCAAGTTCAAAGCCAGCAGCAACATAGCAAGGTTCTAAGCAATTTAGTGAGACATTGTCTCTAAATAAAATATAAAATGGACTGGGGATGTGGCTCATTAGTTAAGTGCCCCTGGGTTCAATCCCCAGTACCAAAAAAATAAGAAGATATCAAGACTGAAAAGTAGAAATAGATCAAAAAAAAAAAGAAGGTTTTCAAATTCCTTTTTGGATAGATATAAAAAGTTGTATGAACTATGATTAGCTCTCTTGGACATGTTATTGATTAGAGTGTGGGTTTATCTTTTATAAACTGGTTGATTGCATACTATAAAACATTGGCTCTAGTGGATATTTTAAATCAAGTTTTCTTTTATGAAGCCTCTCAAACCAGTGGCCTCTCACCAAAGTATTTTTTAAATCTATTTCTATTTTAGGTTTGAGCCTATCAGAAGCAGGTTTATTTCATTTATGTCCGCTGTAAATTCTACAGCAGGTATCAAGTGGATGATTTGCAAATGGATGCTGAAGGAAGTGCAGGAATTCTAGAAAGAAAAGGAGTAGAGAAGGCATCTCCAAATTCTAATCACCCATATCTATGACTGACCCTCTGAACCACACATGCAGAGTAGAATCAATGCAATTCCACCAAAGAAAAAAAGTACTTTGAAATGAAACTCTAGTTATTTATCAAGACAAAAAAAAAACAAACAAACAAACAAACAAAGACTTTGGAATTCATTCAAATTAAGATAATTACTTAAAGCATATTCATCAAAGAAAAATTACAGAAATCAGTATCTCTACAATTTAGCATTCATGCTGTTCAGGGTACAATATAAAATTACTCAACACATGAAACCTGGAAAAAGGAAACACATTCTCAAAAGAAACAACAAAAAAAATTATTTATCTTCAGCTAGGTTGGAATTAACAGAAAAGGATTATAATTTGGCTATTATAATTATTCTCAATAAAATAGACAAGGCATATTCACAATGAAGGAAAAAGGAAATTTTGAACAGTTATAAAAATAATAAACAGTAACTAAATGTAAATCATGGAACTAAATATTACAATTCACCAAAAGACTTAGGAGCTAAATAGCAATGACAGGGAAAAAGTGAACTAGAAGACTGATTAACTGAAATGATCAAATGTGAAAAAAATGATTCAATGATCAAAGCCTCAGGGACTTCAAAATATGGGAATCTCCCAAGTACTTGGATAAGCAGAATTAATATTGTCAAAATGGCCATACTACCAAAAGTGCTATACAGATTTAATGCAATTTCTATTAAGGTTCTGATGATATTCTTCATAGGAATAGAAAAAGGAGTCATGAACCACACCTGAAAAAGTAAGAGGCCCAGAATAGTTAAAGCTATCCTCAGTGAAGCTGGAGGTATCACAATACCAGACTTTAAATTATACTACAGAGTTATAGTAACAAAAATAACATGGTTTTGGCATCAAAACAGATATGAAAACCAATGGTACAGAATAGAAGACACAGAAACAAACTCACTCAAATACAGTTATTTCATACTAGACAAAGGCACCAAAAACATATATTGGAGAAAATATAGCCTCTTCAACAAATGATGATTGAAAACCTGGAAACCCATATGTAGCAGAATAAAATTTAACCTCTATCTCTCACCCTGCAAAAACAAAACTCAACTCAAAGTGGATCAAAGACCTAAGAATTAGACCAGAAACCCTACACCTCCAAGAAGAAAATGTAGGTCCAACACTCCAATATGGCAGCTCAAGAAATTACTTCCTTAACAGAACTCCTATAACTCAAGAAGTAAAATTAAAAATAAATAAATGGGATGGCTTCTTCACAGCAAAGGAAACAATCAAGAACATGAGGAGAAAGCCTACAGAATGGGAGAAAATCTTTGCCCCCTGCACCTCAGATAGAGCATTAATGTCCAGAATACATAAATAATTAAAAAAACTCAACACCAAAAAAACAAATAACCCAATAAATAAATGGGCTAAGAAATTGAACAGACACTTCACAGAAGAAGAAATACGAGAGGGAGAGGAAGATGGCCGACAGGAGGGAGGTGCTCTCTGGACGCAGGTGCTAAAAGACGCGGAGTGGGAAGTTTGAACGTGTTACTAGCAATTCCATTACAACTGAAAGGGAGCCGAGACATTCGTGCACCTCTGGACAGCGAAATACAATGTTCTCCGGACCACGACGAGCAGGGGCAGAGTCACAGCAGTCCACAGTCCGAAGCAGCGCTGTCTGCGCTGCAGGCAGGCGCAGCTG
This sequence comes from Tamias sibiricus, assembly GCA_025594165.1. Lineage (NCBI taxonomy): Eukaryota > Metazoa > Chordata > Mammalia > Rodentia > Sciuridae > Tamias > Tamias sibiricus. Next base: position 86,044,713 of record CM046660.1, read on the forward strand.
CCCGATAACATCCCGGCAAGGAGACATCCACCCAGCGGCTTTGAAACCAATCAGCGAGGATGGATAGAAAGAGGCCTAGAGGAGTGGGCGGTGTCCATATAGAGCTCTTTCACACAGCTTGCCAAGTCGATCTTGCACGCTCTGGACTGACACAAGGGTCTGCGGAGCTGCTGTTGAATGAGAGGAAAACACCGCCATCTTTGAGAAGTACAGTGGCTGACCCAGACAAAGGGGAAAAGTCAGAAGGGCAGAACACCTGCAGACATCCAGGGAGCCGCCAGCGCTCTGAAGGCAGCGCACACCTGGGTGAGGCTCGGGTAACCAGCAGGGGAGGGAGTGTCTGAGGCCACCACAGCGGCCACAAGAAGCTACAACTGTGGGTGGGCGTGGGGAAAGGGTGCCTTCTGGAGGGTCCCCTTCCCGGTGCCATTCATCTGTTGACACAGAACCCTCCTGAGCCACTCTTCCACTGAGCCATTCTGCCGCTGGCCTAGGGTGCAGCCTTGACTCCACTGACAGGGCCGCAGACTGTCTGGACGTGATCCAATGCAGTTGGCTTAAACTGGAAAGGAAAAAAGAGGGGGGCTTCCCAGGGCCCGTTTTGGTTGAGACTTGGAGTTTGACTTTTTTTTTTTTTTTTGGTTGGTTTGGTTGTTTTATTGGTTTTCAGGTTTTTTTGGTTTTTGTTTTGTTTTGTTGTTGTTGGTTTTTCTTTTTCTTTTTTTGGCTTTGTTTTGTTTTGCTTTTTTTGCATTGATTGTCAGTGTGTTTGTTTGTTTGCTTCTGCTCCTTTTTTTTTCTTTCCTTCTTTTCTCCCTGCTCACTTTTGCATCTTTTCTTCCTCCTTCATCTTTCATATTTACACCCTGCCAGTGCATTCTAAACAGAGGCAAAAACAAATTATACGCAGAACTTGGGATTTCTAGAACTGGCACAATTGAACTGGATAGCAAAGCGGTGTTATATATAGTTTACTCTCTATTTTCTTGATTCTCTCTCCTCTCTCTTACACCAATTTCTACTCTTCTATCATTTTTTTTCTTTTCCATCTTACTTTATATATAAATTGGTCCTTCCACCTAATTGTCTACTCCGTTCTCTTTCTTCTCTCCTCTACTGATACTAAACCACTTCCAGTAAACCACTTCAATAGAACTCCCTTTTCATACTTTCCAAGAAAGAACAATTCAAGACACTTCCGTCTTCCTAAACATAACACCTCTGTATCCAATACTTGAAGCTATAAAACCCCATCAGAAGCATACAGAGTAAATTGGAAATAATATCTGGGTTAACCAAATTTGTACATTGTGATCAAACTCGGAGTTTCAGAATAGAAAGTGATAGGTTTTAAAGTGCAAAGGAATTATAAGGGAATCTGATAGCATTGTACTACAGGAACAACATAAGGCTTTAGGGTAAAATCAAAATAGTCAAGGTCCCACAGTACAGGAAGAAAAGACACACAAGCAACATAAAAAAAAACAAGAGAAGAAAGTGACACAAACAAATCAAGATACCACATCAGTAGATTCCATGGCAAACACAGTTGGTCAAATGCCAGAGATGGAATTTAGAAATTACATAATCCAAATGTTTAGGGAACTTAAAAATGAACTAAAAAATGAGATGAGGGAGCAAGTACAGGAGGCAAAAGATCATTTTGACAAAGAACTCCAAAAACAAATACAAGAAGTAAAAGATTACTTCAATAGGAAAATAGAGGATCTAAAGAGAAACCAAACAGAAATTCCAGAAATGAAAGAAGCAATAAACCAAAATAAAAGTTCAATTGAAAGCATCTCCAACAGAGTAGACCACTTGGAAGAAAGAACCTCAGACAATGAAGACAAAATATATTTCCTAGAGAAGAATTTAGACTACACAGCAAAACTCGTTGGAAATTAAGAACATAACATCCAAGAATTATGGGACAGCATAAAAAGACCAAACATAAGAGTGATCGGCGTAGAGGAAGGGGCAGAGTTTCAAGCCAAAGGAATGAGTAATTTATTTAACGAAATAATTACAGAAAATTTTCCAAACTTGAGGAATGAATGGGAAAACCAAGTTCAAGAGGCATACCGAACATCAAACAAACAAAATCTCAACAGATCCACACCAAGACACATTATAATGAAAATGCCTAATATACTGAGCAAGGAGAGAATACTAAAAGCCACAAGAGAAAGGAAGCAGATTACATATAGGGGAAAACCAATCAGACTATGTTCAGATTTTTCATGAAGAAGAAGAGAAAGATATCAATGAAAATCAACAAAGGGAGATATTAAACTAAGGGAAATACCAACCAGAAGAGAAACCAAATCAAGCTAAAGACCATAATTCAAATAAAAATGGATGGAAATAAAAATCACATCTCAATAATAACCCTGAATGTTAATGGCCTAAACTCACCAATCAAAAGACACATATTATCAGAATGGATTAAAAGAAACGACCCAACTATTTGCTGTCTCCAAGAAACACACCTCATAGAAAAAGACATCAACAGACTGAAAGTGAAAGACTGGGAAAAGTCTTATCACTCACATGGCCGGCAGAAACAAGCAGGGGTTTCCATTCTCATAAATAAGGTAGACTTCAAACCAAAACTAATCAAGAGGGACAAAGATGGATATTTCTTGCTACTCAAGAGAGCCATTCATCAACAGGATATAACAATCATAAATCTATATGCCCCAAATAATGGAGCACCTACGTTCATCAAACAAAATCTTCTCAAGTTCAAGAGTAAAATAGACCACAACACAGTTATTCTAGGGGACTTCAACACACCTCTCTCACCAATGGATAGATCATCCAAACAAAAGCTAAACAAAGAAACTTTAAGCCTCCTTAAAACAATTAACAACTTAGACCTAACAGACATATATAGAATATTTCATCCCTCAGTAAACGAATACACTTTTTTCTCAGCAGCACATGGCTCCTTCTCCAAAATAGACCATATATTAGGTCATAAGGAAACTCTCAGCAAGTATAAAAAAATAGAGATACTACCCTGCATTCTATCAGACCATAAAGGGATGAAATTGGAAATCAATGACAAAACAAGGATTAAGAAAAACTACTCCAACAACTGGAAGCTAAACAACATGCTACTGAATGAACAAGGGGTTGAAGAAGACATCAAAGAGGAGATCAAAAAATTACTAGAGGTAAATGAGAACACATATACAACATATAGAAATCTCTGGGACACTATGAAGGCAGTAGTAAGAGGAAAATTCATTGCACTGAGTGCATTCCTTAAGAGGAAAAAAAAAAACAACAAATAAATGACTTAACATCACAACTCAAAGCACTAGAAAAAGAAGAACAGACGAACACCAAGAGCAGTAGAAGACAGGAAATAATTAAAATCAGAGCAAAATTAATGAAATTGAGACTAAGGAAACCATTCAAAGAATTGACAAAACTAAAAGTTGGTTCTTTGAAAAAATAAACAAAATTGACAGACCCTTAGCAATGCTAAGAAAAAGAAGAAGAGAAAAAACTCAAATTACTAACATTCGTGATGAAAAAGGGACTATCACAACAAACACCTCAGAGATACAGAAAATAATTAGAAATTACTTTGAAAACTTATATTCTAATAAAACAGAAAATATTGAAAATATTAACAGATTTCTTGAGTCATATGATTTGCCTAAACTGGAAATGGAGGCTATACACAACTTAAACAGACCGATTACAAGCGAAGAAATAGAAGATGCCATCAAAAAGCTACCAACAAGGAAAAGTCCAGGACCTGATGGGTTTACAGCTGAGTTTTATAAGACTTTCAAAGAAGAACTAATACCAATGCTCTTCAAACTATTTCAAGAAATAGAAAAAGAGGGAGCTCTTCCAGACTCTTTCTATGAGGCCAATATCACATTAATTCCAAAGCCAGACAAAGACATCCAAAAAAGAAAACTTCAGGCCCATATCTTTAATGAACATAGATGCAAAAATCCTCAACAAAATTCTGGCAAATCGGATACAAAAACATATCAAAAAGATAGTGCACCACGATCAAGTGGGGTTTATTCCAGGGATGCAAGGCTGGTTCAACATTCGGAAATCAATAAACATAATACATCACATCAATAGACTTAAAGACAAAAATCATATGATCATCTCAATAGATGCAGAAAAAACATTTGACAAAATTCAACACCCCTTTATGTTCAAAACACTGGAAAAACTAGGAATATCAGGAACATATCTCAACATTTTAAAAGCTATTTATGCAAGGCCCCGAGCTAACATTATCTTAAAAGGAGAAAAATTGAAAGCATTCCCTCTAAAAACTGGAACAAGACAGGGATGCCCCCTTTCACCACTGCTATTTAACATAGTACTGGAAACTCTGGCCAGAGCAATCAGACAAAGGAAAGAAATTAAAGGGATCCAGATAGGAAAAGAAGAGCTCAAATTAGCACTATTTGCTGATGACATGATAATCTACCTAGAAGACCCAAAAAACTCAACCAGAAAACTTTTACAGCTAGTAAATGAATTTGGCAAAGTTGCAGGATACAAAATCAATACACATAAGTCAAAGGCATTTTTGAACATCAGCGACAAAGCCTCTGAAAGGGAAATGATGAAAACTACCCCATTTACAATAGCATCTAAAAAAATAAAATACCTGGGGTTCAACCTAATGAAAGAGGTGAAAGACCTCTATAACGAAAATTATAGAACACTAAAGAAAGAAATTATAGAAGAACTCAGAAGATGGAAAGACCTACCTTGCTCTTGGATAGGTAGAATTAATATTGTCAAAATGTCCATACTACCAAAAGCATTATACAGATTTAATGCAATTCCAATCAAAATCCCAATGTCATTCTTCAAAGAAATAGAAATAGCAGTCATGAAATTCATCTGGAAAAATAAGAGACCCAGAATAGCCAAACCAATCCTGAGCAAGAAAAGTAAAGCAGGGGCCATCACCATACCGGACCTTAAAGTATACTATAGAGCAATAGTAACAAAAACAGCATGGTATTGGCACCAAAACAGACTGGTGGACCAATGGTACAGAATTGAGGACACAGAGACTAATACATATAATTTCAGCTATCTTATATTAGACAAAGGCGCCAAAAATGTACGGTGGAGAAAGGATAGCCTCTTCAACAAATGGTGCTGTGGAAACTGGAAATCCATATACAACAAAATGAAATTAAACCCTTATCTCTCACCATGCACAAAACTCAATTCAAAGTGGATCAAGGACCTAGGAATTAGACCAGACACAATATGCCTAATAGAAAAAAAAGTAAGCTCCAATTTCCAACATGTCAGATTAGGCCCCAAGTTCCTTAATAAGAATCCTGTAGCGCAAGAATTACTACCAAGAATTAATGAATGTGATAGATTTAAACTAAAAAGCTTCTTCTCAGCAAAAGAAACAATCAGTGAGGTGAATACAGAGCCAACTAATTGGGAACAAATATGTAATACATGCACATCAGACAGAGCACTAATTTCTAGAATATATAAAGAACTTAAAAAACTTTACACCAAAAAAACAACTAACCCAATCAATAAATGGGCTAAGGAATTGAGAAGACACCTCTCAGAAGAAGATACACGATTAATCAAGAAATACATGAAAAAATGCTCAACATTGCTGGCAATCAGAGAAATGCAAATCAAAACTACTCTTAGATTTCACTTCACTCCAGTCAGAATGGCAGCTATCAAGAACACAAGCAACAATAAATGTTGGAGAGAATGTGGGGGAAAAGGCACACTCATACATTGCTGGTGGGACTGCAAAATGGTGCAACCGTTATGGAAAGCAGTATGGAGATTTCTTGGAAAACTGGGAATGGAACCACCCTATGACCTAGCCATCCCACTCCTGGGTCTATTCCCAAAGGACTTAAAAACAGCATATTACAGTGACACAGCTACCTCAATGTTTGTAGCTGCGCAATTCACAATTGCTAGGTTGTGGAACCAACCTAGATGTCCCTCAGTAGATGAGTGGATTAAGAAAATGTGGTATATATGCTCAATGGAATTTCACTCAGCAATAAAAGAAAATAAATTAACGGCATTTGCAGGTAAATGGATGAAGTTGGAAGACATAATGCTGAGTGAAGTTAGTATCAAAAATCCAAGTACCAAATGTTTTCTCTGATATAAGGAGGCTAGCTCATAGTATTGTTGGATGGAGGAGGGGGGTACATAGGAGGACTAGAGGAACACTAGAATGGTCAAAGGGAAGGGAGGGGAAGGGAGGGAGCAAGGGGGGAGGGAGGTGGAGAAAAGGAAAAAAATAGAAATAAGAAAAGGTGGTTGAATGACATGGATATCATTTTCCTAACTGCATGATTGAAGACCTGAATTGTACGAATATACTTTGTATACAAACAGTTGTATGTAAAAAGATGCTAAATACATGCACTATGAGTTGTACATATTTAAAATTATTAAAAAATAAATTAAAAAAAGATCCTAAAAAAAAAAGAAGAAATACGATCAGTCAACAAATATATGAAAAAAATGTTCACTATCTGTAGCAATTACAGAAATGCAAATTAAAACTACACTGAGATTTCATCTCACTCCAGTCAGAATGACAATTATCAAGAACACAAGCAACAATAAATGTTGGCCTGGATTTAAGTGAAAATGTATATTCATACATTGCTGGTGGGACTGAAAATTGGTACAACTACTCTGTAAAGTAGTATGGAGATTCCTTAGAAAACTTGGAATGGAACCACCATTTGACCCAGTCATCCCAATCTGCATTTTATACCCAAAGTGTTTAAAATCAGCATACTACAGTGACACAATAACATCAATATTTCTAGGAGCTCAATTCACAATAGCTAAGCTATGGAACCAACCTAGGTGTCCTTTAATAGATGAATGAATAAAGAAAATGTGGTGCATATACACAATGGAATATTATTTAACTATAGAGAAGAATGAATTTATGGCATTTGCCAGTAAATGGATGGAACTGGAGGCAACCATGCTAAATGAAATAAGCCAATCCCAAAACCAAAGTCTGAATGTTCTCTTTGATATATGGATGCTGACTCACAATAGGTGTGTGGCTGACTCACAATAGGTGTGTGTGGGGGGGGGGAGGAGGCAGGTAGGTTCACTGTATTGAACACAGGTATTGGAATGGGAAAGACAGTAAAATGAATGAGATATAACTTTTCTATGTTCATATATGTATACATGACCAATGTAACTCCACATCATATACATCCACAAGAATGGGAAGTTATACTCATGTATATATGATATGTCAAAATACACTCTACTGTCATGTATAAATAAAAAGCACAAATTTAAAAATCCTCAAAAAAAATTATTATTAAAGTCTAAAGAGGCCTCAGTACATGATCCCATTTACATTGCATTATGGAAAAGATATGAAAATATATTCTGCTCTTGGGGAAGAAATGAGATCAGTATTTACCAAAGAGCAGGAAAGTATGAAGGGAAAGAATTTCACAAAAACTATGGTGGTGAGGGAAATATGCTGTATCTTTGCTCTGGTGACAGTTACACAAATTTATAAGTTTATAAAAATGCATAGAATTATGTACCTGAAAACAAATTGTACTGTTTGCAAATTAAACTTCAATGCCATGAAAAATATTTTCAATAAATTTAATCAAAATTAAGAATTTTTGCCCTTTGAAAATCACAGTTAAGGAAATGAAAACACAAGTTACCAACTGAGAGAAAATATTTTTAAAATACACATTTTAGAAAGGGCTTGTGTCTGGAATACACAAAGAACTATTATAACTCAATTATAAGAAATAATAAGTGAGTTGGAAAATCGAACAGACATGTTACCAAGAAAAGGTATGTGAATGACCAGTACACACAAGAAAAGGTATTCAACATCCTTAGTCATCAGGGTAATGCATGTTAAAACCACAATTCACTATATCTACCCATCCACTAGACTGATCAGAATTACAAAAGCTGACCATATCAAATTTAAAGAGCAAGGGAAGCAACTGGACATCATATATTTTGCTAGTTGAAATACAAAGTTGTACATCTACTTTAGAAAACATATAAAACATGGTGGCATCTTTTAAAGTCAAGCATCCTTCTTTGATCCAGAAATCCCACTATTATTGATTTACTTAAGTGTGTTAGTCAGCTTTTCATCACTGTGATCAAAATACCTGAAAAATACAACTTTAAAAGATAATCCCCAGGAATTTTCCAAGATTTGTGTAATACACAAGCAATGAATCCTATAAAATTATCAAAACCAAAGTAGAATATTTATGTATATACAAATATCTGTGTATCTATATCTATTCAATATGTATATATATACATATTCAATATATATATACATATATATTTAAAAGGATATTGCTGATTTAATATATATATAATACTATATTCTAGGACCTATTATATGTAAAAATGAAGTATATGACAAGAACACAAAAGGCAGGAATATGGAAAAATATAATGCTACTGGTATAAATTTCTAATATTATCTGTGAAGCTCTTTAAATATTACTTGAAAATATATCACAATAAGTTGAAGGTCCACATTTTATTATATGACTCAAAAAACTACTAAAATATGACTCAAAGTTTAGGATCTATAGTTTTCATAATGTATACTTTTGAAATATAACAAAATCCAGACAAAACAAGTCCAAATCAAATATTGGTTAAGGTTCTAAGTCTATCATTCACAGAATTATATTAAAGCATGTGAAATAAAGTCCAATATCTGTTGAAATTTCATGTGCTAGGATTTAGCCAAATGTCTAAATATATTATCTAATCTAATTTCCACAAATGATGAAAAAATTGAATTACTAAGTTTACATAGCAAAGTACTTGGGGAACCAGAATTCAACCCTAGGCCTCTCATTTTGGCCTACATAACATTTTTCCTAAATCTACATAAGAAAGTAAATTGAGTAAGTACAAATGTATTGCCTGTACAAACCCACATTGTATTGTATGATTTTCATTATCTGTCTAATCAAGTACCAAACAAAGTCTGTTTACTATTTTAAAACGTGTATTTGAGTACATAACCCATACACAGGCCCCCTTAGCCTGAAGGAAAATGTAATTATATTGCCATTAAAAACAGTATGTTTCTTGTTCCTTCTCCTTATTTCAAGCCCTCTAGCTCCTTCTGAAGTATTTTTTGGTATCTCCAGGGTATATCTCACACGTGTTCACAGATGTCACATTTGCCCTTTTGTCCCTCCCCTGTGGAGATCTCCCTCTCTAGCTAGGTTTGTAACAGAAGATTTTTCTGTCTGGGATGCTATGTGAACCATCTCACTATGGCCACTGCACCCAGTACTTGCTGAAGTATAGAGCCCAGAAAAAGCCATGCCAAAAGCACTATCCTCCAACATCCCTAAAGTCATGCTGGTGTACTATTCCTGGTATTGCCTGTCTCTGCTGTGGAAGCTGGAAAGCTGTGTGCATCTGTTACCCAGAGCCTAGAAGTCCCTTCTGTTCAAGCTGAGCTGAGCCCTGGAGTCAGGACATGTTATCCCAGTTCCTAGTGCACATTGGTTAGATGTTCTCCTTCCATGGAAGTTATGCAGTGCCCAGGTTCTCAACCTGCCCGGCATGAGAATTACTTGGAACACAAGGAAAAAATACCAGTGTTTGACCACCAATACACAGGTCTCGGATGAGTCTAATGTGCAGCTGGATTTGAAGAACCTCTGAGTAATAAGTCTATCAAAAGAATACTGTCTTCTTTCACAGTTTGAAATGGGATTTCAGTGAAAGGAATGTGTAAACCTCAAATCTCACAAACCTCTGTCTGAGTTGGAGGGCAACAACTGAATAAGGTATCAAATTCATGGGGGACTACTTTGCTGTTTATTTATTATTCAGGATGTACCATTCAGCCAGTCACTAGTGATTCTATATATTGTACTATCAATACACCATAAGCATAGTAGATCAGCCCCTTGCCAGTGCTCAGGTATGTCATCAGCAGATCAATTTCTCTCTCTCTCTCTCTCTCTCTCTCTCTCTCTCTCTCTCTCTCTCTCACACACACACACACACACACACACACACACACACACACACACACACACCAGACTATAGAAACTGGATATGGGTAAATCTCCTGAGTCATGGGCTATTTGTGGGTAAACAAGGTAAATGCAAACAAAATAGGAAGGAATGGGTCTTTGGGGGAAAGCTGGTGTCTTACAAAAACTCATTTCCTCATAGAAGAATCAAATATTATATAAAATATTTGATCTGGCCTTTCAGTAAGACTTTTTTGGGCAACTCATTAGATGTCACCTTTGCTGGAATCAAGTTTCATAAAAATCCATTTTAACTTTAATACAAATAAATGGTGTATTTTTGCTATTCCTAATTTTAACATCAAAATTAAGTCAATGACCAATTAAAGAATAGCTGTACCACATTCTTTACTCCATTTCAACTATTGAAATATTGTGCTAAGGAGTGTAGTCGCTTGTGTCAGAATCCCCATCAATGGTCTTTCTAGCTGCCAGTGAGGATCATTAAGTAAAACCTTACATAAAATATCAGTGAAACATTCATTAGAGTTTGGCTATCACTTCCATTTTCATTTATTTCTAAAAATAAACCCTCAATTCAAAATAGGATCTTCTCCAGTAAAAACTGAACAATTAGGAAGGGGACTTGGTTCTTTGATGACAGCCTCACATAAGAAGGAGAGATAATGAAGTCAGAATTTGGAGTTAGAGAAAAGCATGCTGGGCAAATTGTGTCCTATATTAAGGTAAGCCTAAATTAGGGTTAGCACTTGACCATATATCAAACCACACACAAATACACACACACACACACACACACACACACACACACACACTTAGAATCCCTCCCAGGAGAAAACCCAGGTACTATGACAATCATCAGATAATTTATGAAGTCAGAAATTTTTCTTTGTGTTTTAACGCATGAAGGTCTATGGCAACAGAAGCATACAATAAGAATGGCTGACTTCTTCATTTCATAAGAGCTGCCCATGAAACATTTCCTTAAACCAAATGTGTCAGGCTGAGAAGATGATGAGGTAATGCCAGTTCAACATCTGATGTCCTACTCTTTTGGAAAATTAATGTGCCAATGGAATCAAAGATGGTTCTGTGATTGGTGACACCTTATAAATTGCTTCATAACTCAGAGCCTAATTCAGGAAAAAGTAGAAATCCTCTTTCTAGAATTGGAATATTAACTGGTATTGAAGCAGAGAATATCTTCAAGCACTAGCAAGCATCCCAAAATAATCTGAATAATTCCTCATCTATAAGGTTTAATCCAGCACAATTGGTTATAATTTAAGTCAGTTTCCTGTTAACTTCTTGTAGAGTAATGAATGTCAAAGACACCTGTCTGTGGCTCTCAAGTTCTGGGTATTCTTATCCATAAACTAGATGGGTGAGTGAGTGAATGAGTATGTGAGTGAGTGTGTGAGTGAATGCAAGTAAGTTTGTGAATGAGTGAGCATGTGGTCCTGTGGTTGTGTAGTTAGACTCAGGAAGGAAGACAGGTTCTGACACACAGACTCAAGATAATATTCGCTTGGCTTTGTTCAGATCAGAAGATCTCAGGAAAGATCAGACTTGTCCTCCTGTTGTCAGGGAATAGAAAAGAATTGGGATAAATAGGGTGTTCTATTAGATGACTGTTTTGATAAAAAGCTTTATATTGGGAGTGATGGTGCATGCCTGTTATCCCAGCAACTCAGGCTGAGGCAAGAGAATCACAAGTTCAAGGCTACCTCAGAAACTTAGCAAGACTCCATCTCAAAATAAAAAATAAAACGGCAAAAGGTTTGCAGTTGTAGCTCAACACACACACACACACACACACACACACACACACACACCTTTATATTGTCTAGGATTTATCAAATTTTAAGCTAACAACAAAGATATTTTCATGAAATGGCAAAAATACCTATAATTAAGAGTAACTGACCACTTGATAGATAAAATGCTGCCCTGGTTAGGATCCATTGCTTCCCTATCCCTGACTCTCTTATGGTCAAGTCCTTAAATTATAGGGAATCTGGGCAGGAAAAATTAAACGTTTCTAGGATGAACTAAATTTAGATATTTAAAGTACTTTAAAAGGCAACTTTCAGACATTCATTTGTAATGAAATCAGAGTCCTTAGAATTTTGAAAATTCTGAAAGATTGCACTTCTAATTAATTGCTACATTCTTTTTAAAATTCCATTATTAGTCTCTAGTATTTAAGAACATTGCATTAACAAAAAAAAAAAAAAAAAAAGCAATGGCATACAGTTTTACTTTTTTAAGGCAGTTATATCATACCCCACACTTCCTTATTATTCCTCTCCAAAGAAACCTAGGACTTATTTGCCTTTTTTCTAAAGCCTCAAAAATAGATAGTTTGATATTAATAGTAGCATCATATCCTCCTTTCTATTTCCGTGTAGGATGGTATATTATCCTGGTGAATGGTAGAACTTCATGCTCTGGAGTCTTATGCATAAAAAGAAGACTTCAATCATGAAGGTATCTCAAGATCTAAGGATCTTTAATTTTTAATTACTCTGTGTGTGTGGATGTTTGCCACAGCTATTTTGGAAAATTTGTCATATGAAAAACTAACAATTACTTATCATCTCACCATCCAGCTCATTATTTAGAAATAGCCTTTGTTAACAGATTTGTATATGTCTTGCCTCTTTATTTTTATTTTAGTTCTTTCTTCTGTATGAAGTTTTTTTATCCTGTTTGTTAAATGCAGTGTAGCAGTGCTTAAATTAATAAAGATAAACTAGATTACTTTGTGGAAACAACCCCTGAATCCCAATGATTTTTGACAACAAATTTTTGGTTCTCCATCATTCTAGATGCACCATGCAGGCTACCAGGGGCTCCTCTCCAAGATGTTCAAGGACACAGGCCAAAGGAAGTTTCACCATCCTCAGCTGTGTCATCTGGAACATATCACCACAAGAGTTGTCGGTGCAGGGATGGAAAGAATTAATGTCAGAGCACATACACAAGATATAACTCATTTAAGTTTATTTTGTCAGAAAGACTTCAAAGAAAACTGGACTGACTATATATTTACTGTCTAGAGATGCAAAATAGTTTGGACAGGCTCATTACTGCCTCAATCTGCAGGTGAACATACCATTGCCATGCCTGTTTAAGTGGTATGCGATAGCCACCTGGCCCCTAGGAGAGGCTCAGTAATTGGGGAGCAGCACCACTGTTTGCCACAAGCCTCTCCTGTCAGTGAACATTCCTTAAATATAGGCTTAAATATAGGCTTTTTAGTGCTGGAGAATGTACCATTGTCTGTGCTTAATTCATTAAGTCTAAATTTATTATGTAACATCTACCATTCCAAATAAGCAACTACCTAATGAAGAAAGTTCAAGTAGTTCATGGTACTACAAAGATTAGGGTGAGGGTGGAGGAGATCAGTTTGTTGTTGTTGTTGTTGAAGTGTAACAAATGACCACAAATTTAATGGCTTAAAACCAAACATATTTATTTTCCTTGGTTGAGGCATCCAGCTATGCATGACTGGGCTCTGTGCATCAGGGTCTCCTGGCAGTCAAGGTGTTAGTGAAGGCTACATTCTCTTCTGGACTCTGTAGCAAAGGACCTACTCTCAGGCTTCCTCGGGGTACTGTCAGAATCCATCTCTTCACTCCCGGAGGACTGAGATCCATGATTTATTGCTGCCTATTGGCCAGAAACCATCTTGGTCCCTAGAAGCCACCAGCAGTTCCCTGCCACAGGTCTCTCTCTAGAGGCCCTCAGAACATGGCAGCCGACTTTTTCAAAACCAGCAAAGGGAATCCCTATCCAGTTTGCTCAGAGGGACTCATAAAATGTCGCCTACCCTAGGTCCTGCTAACACTCAAGGGTATACCTCACTGGAGGTCTCCTTAGGGTGTGTCTGCCCCAAGAAGCCATAGGTATAATTAGATACGTAACAAAAGGTGTGCATTATGCTCCCACAGGAAGTCCATGAAATTCCATCCAGAGTGGACACATAGATATGGTAACTCTTTTCCCTTTTGTAGAGCACAACCCAAGTCATGATTCCTCTAATGTTTCACCTATCTGAACACCTCAATGAGACAGCAGTAAGAGAGCAACATCTCTCTTGCTCTAAATTACACACATGAACTCAGAAGCTTAACTACAAATTAATTGTATCAGATGGTGGATGTTTTGCACCAGCTGTACTAGCAGTACTAAATATCCCACTACAGCATCAGAAGTCATGCAATTGTCTATATGTTAAACATGTTAGATACGATTTATTTATAATCTGAGATTATAAATAATTCTCATACCCTACTATACCCTGCCCCCCCAAAAAAAGAAGAAACTGTGCAGAGAAGTTCAACATCTGAAGCGTGAAAATTGTAATTTCTAAGATGAAAATACTTACTTTAACATGTGCATGCTGTACATCCCATCAACCATCATGCAGATAACATAAAACTTTCCAAAATTGCTTCTAACAGACTCCCTCATAAAATTGAAAGAGCTTTATTGTAGTTTGATAAGGAAGATTACAAGCCCCAAATCAAAGTTTCTCTGTTGCCTTGCATCTATAACATGATTTTGCTTTTAATGTTCTTAACTCTGAACTTTGAAATTCAGATTCACAAAGTTGTAGAAATAGTGCAAAAATTCCTGTGTGCCTTCATAAAGATTCCCCAAATATTAACACCTGGTATAATTCTCAAAATGAGAAGATTGATACTCGTTCAATAACATTGGCTAATCTAGAGACTTGAGAGTTTTCCAATGTCCCCACTCATGTCCTGTTTCTGACCCAGGATCCAATCTAGAACCACCCATTATATTCATGTCATGTCTCTTGTCTCCTTTAATCCAAAATGAGTCCCCAGTCTTTCTTTATCTTTCACATTCTTCACACACATTAAGGATACTGGCCAGTTATTTTATAGAACATCCCTCAATAGGGATTTGTCCGCCATTTCACAATATGAAACTCAGGTTATGCCTTTTTATCAAATTTTCACAGAAATAATGTTGTGTCTTTTATGGTGCATTCTATCAGAAGAACATAACGTCCATTTGTCCTGTTACTGGTGACATGAACTTTGATCACTTAGTTAAGATTGTATATTAGTTTTGTAGGGCTATAATAACAAAGTACCACAGACAGACTGGCTTAAACATAAATTTATTGTCTCAGAGTTCTGGAAACTAGAAATCTAAGACTAAGGCTAACTAACAGGGTTAGTTTCTTCTGAGGACTGAGAGGAAGAATTTGTTCCATGCCTTGCCCTGAGCTTCTGGTGATTTGCTTGCTGTTTGGTATCCCTGGCCTGCAGAAGCATCATTCCAATCTCTGCCTTCATCTTCACATGTATTCTTCCTTGGGCGTATTTGAGTGTTTCTGTCAAAATTCATAAGGACACCACCAGTCCTATTGGATTAGGGGCCCTCCCTACTCCAGTATGGTTTCATCTTATTACAGGTGCAGTGACCCAATTTCCAAGCAAAGGCACATTCTCGAAGTACTGTGAGTTAACACTTCAACCTGTGAATTTGGGAACAACAACTCAACCAGACTAACTGAGGTCTGCCTCGCTTCTCCATCATAAAGCTAATTTTATTTTCCTTCTGTAATTAATATACATTTTATAAGAAAATAATTAAGCCTGGCATGGTTGTGCATGCCTGTAATCCCAGCACTTGGGAGCCTGAGGCAGGAGGATCGCAAGTTCAAAGCCAGCCTCAGCAATGGTGAGGCACTTTGCAACTCAGTGAGACCCTATCTCTAATAAAATACAAAAAAGGGCTGGGGATGTGGCCCAGCGGTCAAGTGCCCCTGAGTTCAATCCCCGGTACCAAAAAAAAAAAAAAAAAAAAAAAAAAAAACATAATAATTAAGACTTACATGATCTCAATATCCTGTTTTTTATCATAGTTTCAGCTACCAATTTTAGCACTTACTGATGATTCATGCTTAAGGAAAACATTGCTGTGGTATTCACCAAAATAAAATTTTCTGTTTTATCCAATCATCTATACTGATTCTTTCTTGTTCTTTTTCACATCTTTTTATTTTATTTCTTATAATTAAACTACTGATAACCTCAATAGATACCTGAACTGTAAAAAGATGATATATTTACACCTCATGCAACTACTACTAATACTCAGGATTTGATTTTTTCCCTTTTGTTATTTTTTATTTTTTTTTTCAGTTATACATGACAGTAGAATCTATTTTGACATAATTATAAAAAAAAAAAGCATGGAATATATCTTCCTTTAATTCAGTTCCCAGTACCTCTCTTCCCCTCCCCTACCCACTTTTCCCTACCCTCTGTTGATCTTTCTGCCATTTACCCAGAGGTATTTTTTAATTTATTTCTTATGGAGGTACATGATGGTGAGATTTACTGTGGTATATTCATATATGTACATAGGAAAGTTATATCAGATTCATTCCACTGTCTTTCCTTTTACCATCTCTCCTACTGTCCCTTCACTGCCCTCTGTCTATTCCATGGAATTTCTATACTGATTCTTTTAAATTTTACTATAAGGAAAAGCTTTCTCTTCTGATTTTTTAAAAATTTACATCACTATAGACTTATGGTTTATTTAATGGATGGTAATCCATTATTACCACTATTTATTTTGTTACTGATTTGGCAGTGTGATCTACATCAAGTTAGTTTTCTTGATAGTGTTTATTAACTGCTCTCTAATACTCCAGTTGAGTATGCAGTCTATCTTAGTGCATTGATCATGTAAGAGGAAAACTGGCCTGGTCTGTAATGGTGAGCCTCCAGGGAGGTTGTCTATATGTATGATGTCACTAAAGCTGTAGCCCATGGCTGATGTATGGGCCACAGTGCCTGACCAGCACAAGGGTGTGATTATACTCCCTGGCAGGATAGTTGACTCATATACAGGAGTCTGGACCCACAAAAGCTCATCTCCGTGGGGAAGAGGATCATGTATCAGAAGATATAATACCAGTCACTGATAACAACAAAAGAGATAAATTATGCTCTGTAAGTATAAAGAAGAAGGTATCATCTGCTAAATTTTCCCCAGCAAAATAGCACACAAGCAAATAGTTAGTTTGCAAAAATCAGGATCCAAATAAGATATACATTTCCAATTACTTGACTTGATTATCATGATTAATCTTGTCTACAATTAATCTTCTTTCTTTAAAAAATCTGTTCCACTCTAATTAATTTGTTAAAGAATTTTCCTCAGTGGCTCAGGAGGCCAAGAGAAGAGGATTGTGAGTTCAAAGCCAGCCTCAGCCACTTAGCAAGGCCCTAAGCTACTCAGGGAGACCCTTTCTCTAAATAAAATACAAAATAGGGCTGGGGATGTGACTCCGTGGTTGTATGCCCCTGGGTTCAAATCCCAGTACCAAAGAAAGAAAAGAATTTTCCTAATTTCCCAGAGTCTACATTTTGGTGACTGTATCCACATTGCTTAACACAATCCTCTCTTTTTGTTTTTCCTGCAAATTAGTAATTAGATCTGTTGGTCAGATTCAAGGTTGAATTTTAGCAAAAATTCTTTTTATGTTAGGTATAACCATCAGAAGGCAGAAAGTAGCTGGTGGTTTCTCATTTTGTATACTAGCAGTTATCCTTGATTAGATATTGATTAGATTATTATACATTAAAATTTCCAAAATGTTGATGTTCCAAATTTATAATTACTTCTTCTATTTATGAACGGAAACTTCTATATAGAGAAATTTTCTCTCATCAACTCTTTGGTTATCCTGGTATATTAATTCATAAAAGGAAGTGAAGATAAATGCTCAATACTTTCCCTTTACATACCATCTTTTTAAACAATATTTATCTTCCTATTGTTCTCCAAATGTAACCAATGATTTTTCATATAATACCTGAAGGTATTAGTCTTAGTGATGCTCAATTTCATCTTTTGCCAGTGGAGTCTTTTAATAATGACTTCTGAGTCTTTTGATAGCTTTCTCACTTGTATTTGACAAAACATTCAAGGCTCATCTTACCTTTTCTTCTAAACCAGGGACTAGCCATTTCTCCAAGGACTCCTGACTTCTTTGTTGAGTGTGGTATTTTGGTACCATAATTCACAGAAGGGGTAATCTTTGTTATTGTTCTGCCCATTGGCTTAAGCCTTTATATTGAATAGAGATAAGTAGGTTTTAATTTTTGTTTTATTTTGTTTGGTTTTTAAGATGAAATGCATCCTGAGTTCATACTGATGTTTGATTTAAATTCAGGTCTACAGAGTTCACTTAGATTCTAATGGTACAGCTTTTAGCAACACCAAAAATTCTATTTCTCCTAATTAATTATTCATTTGTTTTATCCTAAAATCACCAAAAAAGCCCAAAATAACAAAACCAAATGTATTCTATGTAGTGTTATTGTGAGAAATCATTTCTGATATTTTTATAGCATTTTTCCCCTAGAATATATCTTACTAGAATAAATGATAGAATTACCATGTGTTAAGTAACTTAAATCAATTACACTGTATGGTTTTGCCACTAAATTCACATTAAAATTATAATTTTAAAGGAATAATTATAAAAAGGAAAGGTATACTTTTAATTGTGTAATTTAAAATTTAGAGTGATATAATTTTAAAATTTTAAATATCATGTTATAATTGTAAAGCAATTACAAAATTAAAATTACAATTTTGTATAATCAAAGGTAAAATTATAATTTTATTTTAGAAATATTTTCTTTATTCTATCTTGACTAAAATTGATTCAATGTTTTCTAAAACTCTCAGTATTTGTAAAAAGCAGACAATTCAGCATCCAGTAAGTTCCACCACCATGTTGAACCCCAAAATAGCTCAGCTCAATAAGAAATGAGAATCATTTGAACAAACTTGAAATCAGTCATTCATGCTGATATTACTAAACGACAATTTTTCTTCCATTTAAGGTACTTGAGAGCAATTTAATTTAGATATGCTCAAATTATAAGAACATATGCTAATAATGGGGCATACATGATGTCTCACATCCAATAAGGAATCTAATCTGAATAGTGTGAGACAGCTACATTTATCCCCAGAGAGTAGAATTTGTTCAACAAAGTCTATATTGGGAACCTGGAGTTCTATTCAGCAATTCAAATTTTCTGCCTTTACTATTTTGTAATAAAGTGTTTCATCTTCAAGTTTTTCATGAAGACTAATAGAAATTTGTATTTTCTCAGATGGAACCAAGCATTTTTGTTAGTTGGTTTGTTGTAGGCAAGACAGAGAACTGAATAATTTGGCCTTATCATCTTTAAGGCAGCAAAATGTATTTATTGGTAATGACCACACTTTAAGAATAAGTTGGGGGTGAGCCAGGCACAGTAGCACATGCATGTAATCCCAGAAACTCAGCAGGAAGATCACAAGTTCAAAGCCAGCCTCAGCAACTTAGCAAGGCCCTGCCTAAAATAAAAACGGGAGTAGGGATGTGGATCAGTGGTTAAGCCCCCTGTGTTCAATCCCTGGTTCCAAAAAAAGAATGAGTTGGTATGAGGCAATTTATTTCCAAAAAATATATACTTTGGAATTTTCTACAAACTCAATATCCAAAATTCTGGTCAAAATATTTTAATATTTTCTACATCTATAATATAGGGAGAAGCATTTTATTGGTGACCTTAATACATTTTCCTTGTAAAAATTCTGGGAATTTTTCTAGAAATAAAAATGCTGTGATGGAAATAGAGAATAAGTATTAAAAATTGTTATGATGAGTGTACCTTTTCCCCCACATCCTTGCCAACATTTATTGTTGTTTGTATTCTTGATGATTGCCATTCTGACTGGAGTGAGATGAAATATTATCATAGTTTTGATTTGCATTTCTCTAATTGCTAGAGATGTTGAACATTTTTTCACAAATTTGTTGATCAATTGGATTTCTTCTGTGAAGTGTCTATTCAGTTCCTTGGCCCATTTACTGATTGGGTTATTTGGATTTTTTGGTGTTAAGTTTTTTGAGTTCTTTATATATCCTAGAGATTAATGCTGTTTCTGAGGTGCATGTGATAAAGATTTTCTCCCATTGCAAAACCCTTAAAAATAATTTAAATGTCCAAAAATAAATAGTTGAATTATGTTAAAAGAATAAAGAATCATTATAGTTACTAACCTGCAAGGATTATCAAGATTAAAATATTAAGTTTTAGAATATTTATTGCACAAATCCATTTTCATTTTAAAAACTGTGAGCACTAAGAGATGAATATTTGATGATATGTGTGAATATGTTGAGAAAACAATAGCAATGTAGTTAGTAGGATGTGGACTTATACTCAATTTTGACACTTCATGATTTTTTGAATTATGCAAGAAGCATTTATCACTTTGGTAATTTAAATGACTAATATTTAAGATATCAATGATATTTTGGAAATTGTAAAAAGAACTAAAAATTAAAACAGCATAAAATTATAATTTTTACAATTGTAAGATGAAGGACTTTATAAATATCATACAAAAACTTGTGATTACTCTTCAAACTCTAAACATTGTTTTCACCTTTTTCCCTTTGTTCATTTAAAAGCATATGTTTCTTTTCATTTTTATATCTATTTCTAATAGATATCTATCACTAATAAAGAAGGTTAGGGAGTTTTGCTACATAAAACCTGTTTTAGAATTTTTAAGCAAAAAGGATATGCTGTATTTTATCCAATTTTTCAAGTTCACATATTAAGGGATAGATAAAGCTTTTTTAAAAAAAATGATTTTATGTTATTTATTTATTTTTTATTTGGTGCTGAGGATTGAACCCAGGGCCACGCATGTGCTAGGTGAGCGCTCTACTGCTTAGGCACAACCCCAGCCCTAACTAAAGCTTTTATTCAGTAGGATAAGTAGTGTTTACCAGTAATAATTTTAATAAGCAAAGGATATACCATGTTGGTTATCCTATAGAAACAAATTGGTTCTCCTCCTCAAAATTGGTTTGGGCTATAGATACACCAGCAAAGTATAAAGAGATTTGATACTCACATGAGGCTTTCTGGGAAACTGTGGGTGGGCTCTCAAGCAGTCTGAAAACCACTGAGAGACCAAGGAAGGGACTGGCTTTGGCTTGTAACTAGGAGTAGGACTAATACTAAGGGATCCAGGGCTCATGTGGTTTGAACTTCCCACTTGCATCTGAGAAGGAAGCATCCAGCCTTCCTTATCAGCTTTCCCAGATGGGGACAAAGGGAAGGGAGGAATGTAGTGGAAAATATGTTAAGTAGTTAAATGTGAAATGGAGTCAGCCTCCTGATTATAAACATAGGATCCAGTGGTCCATAGACAAAAAATTCAGAAGACCAGCTAAAGTAGCACCAATAGAACACCTAATGGTTGTATGGTTGTAGTGATTAAGAAATACAAAAAAAAAAACTATGTGTACATATTTATAAATGTATAATATCATGAAAATATAAGTATATAATATAATGCCTGCACACACACACACACACACACACACACACACACACACACTAAGACCAAAGCTAGTGTGAGGAAGGAAATAGTAAAGATCAAAGCAGAAATAAATGAAATGGAGACTAGGAAAACAATAGAAAAGATCAATGAAACTAAGAGTTGGTTTTTGGAGAAGACAGATAAAAAAACCAACAAAACTTGAACTTGACTAACTGGGAAATTAAAAGTGAAGACTCAAAGAAATAAAACCAGAAATGAAAAATTAGGCCTTACAAATGATACCAAAGAAATATAAATGATCATTAGAAACTAATCTGAACAACTGTATGCCAACAAATGAAACCTAGAAGAAATGGGTAAATTCCTGGGTTCATTGAACCCACCAAGAGAAAATGAATAAATTGCGAATCTGAACAGACCCACAACAAATGAAGAAGTTGAATCAGCAGTAAAAATTCTCCTCTCAAAGAAAAGTCAAGAACCTGATGTCTTCATTGCTGAATTCTATAAAACAGTTTGAGAAGAACTAGTACCAATTATTTTTTAGCTATTAAAAAAAAATTGAAGAAGAATGAATTCTTCCAAACTCATTCTACAAAGCCAGCCTTATCCTAACACCAATGCCAAACAAAGACACACACACAAAAAGAAAACTACGGGCCTGATGAACTATATATCTGATGAACACAATGAGATGCAAAAATCTCAATAAAACTAGCAAACTTGTATTCATCTCGGGTACAAGTATGGTTCAACATGTGCAAATCGATTAACACAGCCTATTAAGAGAAACAAAAACAAAAACCATACCATCTAGGTTGGTTCCACAACCTACCTATTGTGAATTGTGCTGCTATAAACATTGAAGTGGCTGTGTCACTGTAATATGCTGTTTTTAAGTCTTTTGGAAATAGACCCAGGAGTGGGATGGCTGGGTCATAGGGTGGTTCCATTCCCAGTTTTCCAAGAAATCTCCTTACTGCTTTCCATAGCGGTTGCACCATTTTGCAGTCCCACCAGCAATGCATGAGTGTGCCTTTTTCCCCACATCCTCTCCAACATTTATTGTTGTTTGTGTTCTTGATAGCTGCCATTCTGACTGAAGTGAAATGAAACCTTAGAGTAGTTTTGATTTGCATTTCTCTGATTGCCAGCGATGTTGAGCATTTTTTCATGTATTTGTTGATTAAATGTGTATCTTCTTCTGAGAAGTGTCTTTTCAATTCCTTAGCCCATTTATTGATTGGGTTATTTGCTTTTTTGGTGTGGAACCAACCTAGATGTCCCTCAGTAGATGAGTGGATAGAGAAAATGTGGTATATATACAAAATGGAATTTTACTCAGCAATAAGAGAGAATAAAATAATGGCATTTGCAGGTAAATGGATGAAGTTGGAGAATATAATGCTAAGTGAAATTAGTCAATCTCAAAAATCCAAATACAGAATGTTTTCTCTGATATAAGGAGGCTAGTTCACAGTGTTGTTGTAAGGGGGTACATAGGATCAGAGGAACACTAGAATGGTCAACGGAAAAGTAGGGGAAGGGAAGGAGCAAGGGGGGAGGGGGGAAGGAAAAAAAATTTGTGGTTGAATGAGATGGATATCATTATCCTAAATGCATGATTGAAGATCTGAATGGTACTTATATACTTTGCATACAAGCAGTTGTATGTAAAAAGATACTATACTTGTGCATTATGAATAAGTAAATAAATAATTTTTAAAAATTAAAAAAAAAAAAACCATACCATCATTTCAATAGGTGCAGACAATGCATTTTTACAGAACTAAATATCCCTTCATGATTAAAATTACTCAACAAATTAGGTACAAAAGGAATGTACCTCAATATTAAAAATGCACAGCTAACATCATACTGAACAGGGAACGGGAAAGACTTTCCTCTAAAATCCAGAATGAGACAGGGATACCTACTTCTACCACTTTGATTCACTATAGTTCCCAGAGTCCTATCCAGAGCAATTAGGCAAGAAGAAAATAAGGGCATCCAAGTTGGACAGGAAGAAGTCAAATTGAGCTCAGGAGGAAGTTATAGGACTGAAACTCTCCTCTCCTAAGGTCTCTCCCTCTTTCTCTCTCTCTCTCCCCCTCCCCCTCCCTCCCTCCCTCCCCCCTCTCTCCCACCCCCATGCCCAAATCCCCAAAGGACATTCACAACATGGTTGGTTGTTTCTTCATAGGCAGCAAGACAGCATGTCTCCCTCCAGAAGGGGTCCCAACTCTCCTTTAAGGGTTTTTCCCTGATGTAGGCAGGCCTTTGTAGGATAATCTCCCTTCTGATAACTCAGAAGTGATTGATTTGGTGCCTTAATTACACCTACAAAATTGTTTCACTTTTGCCACTTAATGTAACTTAATCATGGGAGTGAAATCTCATTATATTCACAGGTGGTGCGAAAACTTAAGGGGAGGGGATTACATGAGATATTTACAGAGGGCAGGAATCATGGGAACCATCTTAAAAATCACGGCACTCTGTCCTCACCCCATTCACAGCTTCCCCAAATAGATCTGTGTACAACTGAGAACTGACTAAAAGTAGAAATGCAAAAAGTTTTAGACCATAAAGTGAAATTTTTTTTTGTAGTTGTAGATAGACAGAATGCCCCTATTTTATTTGGTTATTTTTATGTAGTGTTAAGGATCCAATGTGCCTCACACATGATAGGTAAGTGCTCTGCCGCTGAGCTACAGCACCGGTTCCCATAAAGTGAATATTTAAAATACACACACACACACACACACTCCAGTCAAGTTGAACTATCTTGAAAAATCACTAAATCAATATATCTATGGCTTTCAGGACTATTTTATTAGTCATCTTTGCTGTTCCCCTATTAAACAATTTCTCTTTCCAGAAAAGCATCATGTTACATTGTTGGCATACCACTGGAAGCCTCCCACCCTGAATTTTGATCTAGTAAATACCATAAAAATATCTGACATTAGGATAATGTCTCTCTTTAAAAATAAGAATATTTATTTTTCTATATCTGATGATTAAAATATAAATAGTAAAATGAAACTATTCAAGTGATATTTGCCTTGTTTGTAACTCCAGACTCATCTGTTTTGCATCATCAATGGGATCTTAAATATGGTTTAAACGGAGAAAATTCAATTTGTCATAACCCCTGAAAGATAATGGATAATATCCTTTCGGGATGCAAAACCAGCATTAGCCATTCAAGTTTTAGAAATTCTTCATTTCTAATTCTCAATAGGTAGTCAGCATCAGCATTAAATCTTAATTGGCAATCAGGACTTCTGGTCTAGCAGGCTTTCAACATACTGGCCTAATTTCCAAGATATTTGGAAAGTACATACCAGCTGTAATGACCCCTTTAATTGTTTTCCCTCTACTTTGACTAGCAGATTGCTTCTACAAAAGCTCTACAGAATAAAAGGTGGTTTGAGAACTTAAGCTTCTGCGATTTATAATAAAAGCTTAATTATTCTACCATTAATCAAAAGTGACTTTTGATTTTGTATCTGAAGCAGTTCTGACATGTCCACTTATTCTTGGGTGTCCATGCAGAATTGCAACAAATTATCTTGCACATACTGCTCATGTGATATCAGTGAAGTCATAGTATGTCACTAGGAAGTTCTTTGCCAGGGAAACAATGATGAGCAGAGAAAACAGCTTCTATTCTGGTTGGAACCAATGAGACTTACACTCTATTCTTTTCTGCTTGGAAAGAAGCAGGGTATTGTTCTCATTATTCATATCCCTGCTGCTCACAATGTGGTCCAGGGATTCTACATAATTGACACAAACTGGGACCTAATCTAGATGTACTGGATCAGAACCTGAATTGTAACTAGATCCTCAGATGTTTCTCACGCACATTAAACATTGAAAAGGAGTGCTCAGTGGATCTCAGGAAGCTATCAATTAGCTATGATTATTATAGTAATTATGACTATTATAATTGCTGGTAATATGGTACTTTTTTCTGAGAATCTACAAACCCTTTCAGATTAAAAGGGCATGCAGAGAACATGATTTCTTTAAAGGCTCAAACTAGAAGAAATTCAAAGGCTGTTCAGCTGTGTTCTCACTTCTAGTTAAAGATAAAGAACACTCCATCACCCAAGGCATGTGAAAGAGTGGATTTTCTACAGTTCTTTCCATAATCATCTTTCTCCATATATCTTGCCTTGGGAAATGAAATTGACAAAATTATTCTGTGGACAGATATGAATATGCCACAGTGAATTCCACCTTTATGTATAACTATAAAACACCAATTAAAAATAATAATAAATAAATAGAAAAAAGACTAGTAGAGTAGAAGAAGGGGAATGAGGGAGGGAGAAGGGGAGGGAAAGAGGAAGCAGTGGGGACTGAAATGGAGCAAACTGTAACCCATGCATGTATGATTGTCAAAATTAACCTCAATATGATGTATAACTATAATGCATTAATAAAAACATTAAAAAATCCTATCTTCAACGTTGAAGAACACATTCTCACACTGCCAAGACTTTATAAGCATTTGCCGAGGCGGCTGTGGGGAAGATCCTGAGCATCTTGACTGGGCTGGGTCCGGAGAGTCTGAGGAGGATGTGGCAATTCACGGATCTTCTCCCCCTTAGTGACGTCACATGCAAACATGTCAACTAGCACTTCCCCTCCTGGAAACTATAGTCTCTCCCCATCTCATTTTTTTCTTCCCTACTAAGCAAACAAGCATTGTAAACTCACTATGATAGCCAGGTATCTCTTGCCTTAACTGCTTTCACTATGAAATAGATAAACTAGTAGATAAAATAAAACTTACTTTTTCCCTCCTCATCAGGACCTTTCCCTTTTCAGAATTATATCCTTCCTATTTCATCTCTCCATTCCTCATCAAACCTAAACTCATACATTCACATTAGTGAACATATGTCTGATAAGTATCAATGCCTGAACCTAGTAGTTCTCAAACTTTTACATCATAGTCACCAGAATGGCTTGTTAAAACCCAGATTGCTGTACTCCATCCACAGAGTTGCTGATTTAGGAATAGCACCCCAAATTTCATATTTATGAATTATTATTCTACCAGTAATCAAAAGTGACTTCTGATTTTGAATCTAAAGCAGGCCTGACATGTCCATTTATTCTTGGGTGTCCACGCAGAATTGAAGTATAAGTTATCCTGTACATCCTGCTCATTTGATGCTACACATTCAGTTGATGCTGGAATCACCCTTGAGAACCACTGCTATAAAAATTAGATTTCAGCGACTAGGACGGGGCTTAGAAGTTTTGATGGATGTACCCAGGTGCCACACTAATGCTTCTTCTATGGATCAGGTTCACTTTGGCTGGCAGGTATTCCCCAGGTCAGTCAAGGTCTGGCTAGTCCAGGATTTATTCAGCAAGAATAGTCATTCCTCTCACAGCTTGTCTCAACCAGGCATCCCTTTGTCTAGCTACTTCATGCAGAGACAATAACTCACTTGTACAAACACATCTTGCAGATACAAAATCTAACAGCCACCTTACTACTACCATGTTTGAAGTGAAATAGCTGGCAACATGGCTCCCTGCATTCTCTATTTAGTGGAGAGGGTAGCACACAAATGATTGGAAAATGATTGAAGATGAAGTAGCACCTTTTGTACTTTGTACACTTGTACACTTTATACTTTGTACACTTTTGTCCTTTGTCAACTTGGTCTTAGAAACCTATACATTAAGCAACTATCAAAAGAAAAGTTGTAGCCGGGGCGCGGTGGCGCACGCCTGTAATCCCAGCACTTTGGGAGGCTGAGGCATGAGGATCGCGAGTTCAAAGCCAGCCTCAGCAATGGTGAGGCACTTAGCAACTCAATGAGACCCTGTCTCTAATAAAATACAAAAAAGGGCTGGGGATGTGACCCAGTGGATGAGTGCCCCTGAGTTCAATCCCTGGTACTGCAAAAAAAAAAAAAAAAAAAAAAAAAAAAAAAGAAGAAAAGTTGTTGTTTTCTCTAAGAGTGATAAGAAAACCATTTCTCCTATTAGCAAAAAAGAGAATTATTTTGATGATCTATTATGTCATTAAAAATATGTATTTCAAACTTATATGTCCATTAAATATTTGTCAAGTTTTCTTTAATAACATAAAGTACTGTGTTTAACATTGTGTGAGAAAAAAAGTTACATATGTAATGTGAACATGACAAATGTAAGACTGTGTGCATTCATTCAAACATCCTCTCATTAACAATTATTTACTAAATGTCTGATATGTGCCAGGAAATGTACAAAGTTCAGAGACAACAGTCATAGAAATCAAGGGTGATATTTTCTCAGTACCAAGAAGTTACCTTTGCTGGGGCTCAAGCAATGCCTGAATGTATCCCTGCAATCTTCCCTCCCTTGTAGGGTGATCTAAGTTCTCTATCATCAAAGACAATACAAATACTCCAGAGATTGACTCTCAGTTAAAATTACACTGCAATAAATGGGCTTACGGGGAAGGGATAGTCTGGCTTGACTACTTATCAGTCATGGTCCTGGCAGGAAATGAATACACATGCAAAGTGTTGAGCTGAACTGAATGAAGACTGTTTACACAGCTCTGGACAAAAGCAAGTACCCAAGGACTAGCAATAGCAGGAAGTTTAGCCACCCCTAAGCCTGTGGGCCCAGGGGAAAACCAGGTATCACAAGAACCCAATGAGAACTAGGACCTTGGAAAAGGGACTGAAAAGAAGTGCAGTGTGAGGAAAGGCAGCCAGTACCCAGACCATGCCCAAGCTGGGGAAGGAGGGAAAACCATCCCCAACTCTCTTTGCTCCCACCCTCCAATCTTCCCCAAGGCCTCCCATTGGCTGAAGCCAACCAAAAGCCCAAGGGATATAACTGGTAGTAGTCAACTTCCAAAAGATTGGAACAGGACTGAGATTGGATAATTTACACACTCAAAGCCCCATCCCTCCCCAACTGTAAATTATGGAAACAGAAAAGCTTGGAGTTTTTACAGTATTCTCATAGAAGACAGAGGGAGACCTCCAAAACATGGGGCCTGACTGCCTTTGGCAAAGCTGTTGCAGAAGATGGAAGATTCAGTACAACCAAATGGGCATCCTCCCCTGGCTGACTGGAATAGGACAAGCAAGAATGTACAATGTGGACATGTAAGGTGGAGACCATGCTCACCAGAAACAAAGACTACAGTGGCTGGACTCAGACTGGGAACTCCTCCTCCCTCAGGCATCTGAGCTAGGAGTGTGTGAGCACAGGGTTTTGCTAAGACTGAGGTATGCAAGCTCCTCTTTCTAAAGATGAAAATATTAGTGGCTTGGGTTTACATATAGAAAAGATATCAGTCTTTCAAAAATTGGAAAAAATAAAAGAATAGCTATTTCTTGAAAGACACATAGCTCAAAATACATGTTTTCTTAATTCTGCTCTAAATGTTGCTGCCTGAAGTTTCTCTTAGAAATATAACAAAAATATTAATGCTAGGCAATTTAAAAAAAAATTTTTTTTGCACATGATCACAAATTAGGAAAGAGTCTACAATAATGACTCATCAGACTAATTTCCAAAAATAAGTAATTTTGAAAAAAAAAACAGAACTAAGCTGATAAATCAGGGGGAATTTCCTTTTGATAATGGTATATTGATCCACTAAAAATTATCAGTCACATATTGCAACCAGTAAAAATGCAGCAATCAAGGATGAGGCAAAAGAATAGGAAAGTAGTTGATCTTTGCTATGCCAGCTTATGCATTATGCTAAAATTCAATCTTCCAGTTTTCATAACCAAGAATGACATGGAATGAGTATATTAACATTCACTAAAAGGAGGGACTCTGGTTTTGTCCTAGGTCCATAAATTTACAAGGACTCATCAGGTAAAACTAAGTTGATCAATGAACCAAAAGTTCCCTCTCTTAAAGACCAAACCCAGGATGTCAAGAAAATCACATTTGTACAAATAATATCTCCCTGATACCCAGGTTGGAGACTGGCATCTATGTCCTTTGATTTCAGTGATGGAGATTTGGGAAGAAGAGGAGGAAGAAAAGGAGCATCAGTGAACCAACCAAAGCAAGCAGTGAAGAGCTTTCCTTTGAACATGTCTCTGGGCCAGTATCCCATTTGTACCCAAACCCACATTACATAAAAGAGTCTGAGTAGGTCTTGCTGGGTGGTAAAGAAGAGATGCCTCCCTCCTCTAGGAATCCTCACCAGTAGCCTAGAATCCTCACTGATCCCTATGTCCAATTAACCACTTAATTTCTCATGAATTATTTGTCAGCACAATCCAGTTGGCTTCCATTGTTTCAAAGTTGTTAGTGTGTTTCCCCAAACTCTTGAAGTCAGGGTTAGGTCTACACAAACACATAGATCTGCCCATCCTCCACTAGGAAGCTTAAATGGTCCCATATTGTGGAATGTATAGGAACATATCAAATTATAATCAAGGAGCATTTTTCTCTTCTGGAAGTGCTTTCAGTTCATTTTAATAGCAGATCATTCTATAACCCAAACAAAATCACAGAGACATTGTAACCCAAGAATTATTGGTATTAGAAAACACACACAAGTATTACTACATACATGTAACACCCACTAGTGAAATGTTTTTATTTTAATTCTCAATCTTATTAAATATTTTCCCCAAAGTTTAAAGTTTTTATTTCAGATAGAATCCTTTAAATTTTCTTCATGTAGGGCTTGGGTTGTGGCTCAGTGGTAGAGCACTTGCCTCACACAAGTGAGGTACTGGGTTCGATCCTCAGCACCACATAAAAATAAATAAAGAGCCGGGCGCGGTGGCGCACGCCTGTAATCCCAGCACTTTGGGAGGCTGAGGCAGGAGAATCGCGAGTTCAAAGCCAGCCTCAGCAATGGTGAGGCACTTAGCAACTCAGTGAGACCCTGTCTCTAAATAAAATACAAAAAAGGGCTGGGGATGTGGCCCAGTGGTTGAGTGCCCCTGAGTTCAATCCCTGGTACCAAAAATAAATAAATAAAAAAATAAATAAATAAATAAATAAATAAATAAATAAAGATATTGTGCCCATCTATAACTAAAAAAATATTTTTTTTAATTTTTCTTCATGTAAATTGGAGTAATATAATTTCTTCTCATTTTAATAGCCAAAGTATAGTCTAAGGTCTTCACTTAACATAAATTCAACAAATGGTTCCTACTTTGAGAGCAAGAGTTTGTTCTTAGTCTCTTAAAAATAATGCTGTTACTTTTCAGGAGCTCAGCTGAGCTACAGAGTTGAACTTCTAGGTTTTGATTAAAGCAATAAACCATAAATGAAGGCATTAAGGCTCTAATTCCTTATCATGATAATATAAGCAAGGGACAAACTGGAGAAGATGCCTACACCCCTATTCTGTTTCCCCGTGGAACATCACTCCCAGGGAAGGCTCAGGTGGATCAGAACAGAAGGGTGGTTTTCTAACTGTTGAGGGAGCCCCAAACCAAACACCTCAGCCATTTTATGAACCCTGGGGTTGGGTGAGAGATCAAAGGTAGGAATGATAAAGTCCTGGGTACTGATTTGGAGTGTGGAAAAGTGTTTTCAAAGTTTATCCTTACTCCCCCACATCACACCGTCTCAGCAGAAAATTTGAAGAAGATGTCTGCCTGAAGTTTCTGACAAATAGATCTAGGAATGAAGGCATAGGAGCTGGAATGTAAATATACCAAGAACATGGCTGGCTGGAGGAGCCTGAATCCTTGACTGCAGCTCCCTCACGGGCTTCAAGACACTGGCCATGCACCAGGTCTGCTGTGGGCATAGAGGCTTGCCAGACAAAGACTTTGTAATTGCTGATGCTCTACCTGAAAAGAAAGTCACACATTGATTCTTAACTAGGAGCTCCTTAACCAGGAGCAGACTCATCATTGCTGACCAAGGTCTTAATGAAAAGTCCACTTCACCATTTTCCAACCAAGCCTGATTTTGGTAAGATTCAACCATCTTTGAATGGATTTCTAGTTCCCCTCTCGCCTTCATTGCCCAAAAATGATGTGTATTCATAACATCAGTTTAAAATAATTGAGAGAATATGAAGCTGAGGAGGAAATGAGAATTCCAGTTCTTTCTCCTATTTCTTTGTGTCTTCCTATAACAGAGAGGAACATAGTTAGAAACACTGCTATGTATGGAGAGACTGGACCTGGGGGAATCCCAGTTCCTACCCACCACCATGAGATGAAGAGTGAAAGGTGCCTACTGTGGGCAGAGCACACATCAGCACCTATGATGAAGAAATAATGAAGGAGACTGACTATCGAAGGGGAAAAAATTAAAATGTAAGGGAAATAACATGTATGTGTGGAGGGAAAAGCCTTAAAAACTCCAGAATTTCTGAATCAGTTCATTCAGCTACAATCAGATATTTGGGATATTTGGCTTTGGTGGCTTAGGTGGTTTTCTAGTTCATATCATATTAGTAAGTTTAATTTAATCTTGAGAAATACATCATTCTAATTCTGAGGAAGGCCTTGCCTATATTAGAATAGGCCACACTATACTGCAGTAACAAGCAAATCCCAAGTCTCCCTGGTATAATACAACAAAGTAACATTTCTTGTTCACATAAAAATCTGCTTTTGTTTGGTTAATCAATGTACACCATTTTATTCCAAGCAGTTATTCACCAGGTAGCTCTCCCTTCTTGCAACTCTGTGTCTCAAAATTCTTTTAGTTGAGTCATCTGGACAAGACAGAAGGCAAGTGGGTACCTCACACATTCTTTCCATCTTTCATCTGGACAAGACAGAAGGCAAGTGAGTACCTCACACATTCTTTCCATCTTTCAATCACTTTAACCCCATTCCATTGGTGAGAATGAGTCACACGTGGCCACCTTGGGATGTGGAGGAGCGTGTGAATGATCTCAGAGCACAGAGAGACTCAGCCACCTGCACAGAACCTTTCTGTCCCACTGGAAGCGGAGAAAAGCTGGGAAGAAAAGCCTGGAAACAGATGGTCTCTGGGAAAGACAACAGTGTTTTCTATCTATAGTTTTAGACTGTGGAATCCCCAGAATCAGGAAATGTAGCTAAGAGGCCCCTGTGCAACAGAATTCTGTTTTTGCTTTCCTGTCTTTTTCTCTACCTCATACCACTTAAATGCAAATGGAATATTTGTGGGTTTTAAAAATCCCAATATTTTGGATTTTTCACATTATTCCTCTCTGCTCTTTCTTCCTACACCCTTGTCTTATATAAATTGCTTCTTAAACCCATTGCTGCTTCCTAGCTCAGTGTTTGCTTCATATTCTAAAGCCTAGGTGTTCCTAAGTAAGCAATGAAATAAGAATGGACAGACACAAAATACAATGTTAGGGAAAGGTAATCACAAACAAAATCTACTGCCAATGCAGGAAGACCTCTCCTCAGAAGTAGAAGAGAAAGAAAATAGTTTCATTATTGAGAAAGCATTAAACCTCATGTAATGTGCATCATAAGTAACCCACTAAAGAGAGTGGAAAGACAGGAGACAATCTCACCTTTTCAATACAGCCAGGCAAATACAACCTCTTACACACAGATCCTCAAGACAAAAGATAACCAGCCTTCAAAAGGATTACTGACCAGCATCACTTATTAACAAAGTTCCTCTCAAATTCTACTGCTGATTGGAGTGGCCATTTGTGTTCACTAATTACCTTTATCCAAAGGAAAAATAGTTCTGTTATAAAAGTAACCACCTACCTCTATGACAAGCAGGTGGTTACAATTTGGAATCTGTTTCCTGTGAAATTTCCCTGAAGAAGAAAAGTAGAACTGTATTATCCCTAAAGAAAGAGGGAGAGTAGGAAACCATGACCTGAATGTCCTCTTTCTGTCCCCCCAAAAAACATTCAAGTTAAGGGAACATTGAGAGAAAGCCTAGGCCAAAAAGTCCAGGTGTCTATTATGTTAAAGGACACCTGCTCTCTCTTATGCACACGGGAACCAGGGCAAGCTAAGTGTTTTCTGTAGAAAGCTCCTTTCCAGCATGTGCACCAGGATGGTTGCTCCTTGGGATGCTGATCACACAAGCAAACTAAGCCAGCCAATGCTGATGATGTCACTGCTCCTGCAGCCCAACATATAAAATGTCTCTCTGAGTGAGGACAAGTGCTGAACTGAAGATACATGTCACTTGTCCAGCTGGCTGCCACTGGACAAATGCCATGAGGGAGAGGAGGCACTGCTTGGCAAAGAACCAGAAGGGACAGAGGAGCTATCTGTCAGCCTGGCACCACTCAGCTCTCCTTGGAGCTGTCTCTCATCTCTTGTGAGCTTTCCCCAATAAACCATGTCTCCCATGCCATCTCTGGGCACTTTCTTTGGCCTGTATGCAATCTACCCCACTGCCCTGGCACAACTGGGGTGTGGACAAGACAAAAGAGTTTTAGCCTCCCACAAATCTATGTTCCTAAGAGATGTCTATAGGCATCTTGTAACACTCTGTGAAGGAGTTTCACTGTCCTCACTCCTCCAGAATCTACTAGTACATAAACAATAAGTTCATGTCGATTGCTGTTAAAAATACAATCGGTATATTCAAAGCGCATCTCTTAAAAGGAAGTTTAAAAATGAGAGAGAGGTGGCTCCAGATCCTTCAGAAAGACATACCTGGGTATGAAACTGGCAGAAGGATTTACATACCTACCAAAGTAGTAGAAAAAGAAAGCATACTGAAAACTTGTCTGAGGTAAACTTCCCTAAAACAGGAAAAGGATAATCCCTATTTCCCTTTTAGTGTCAGGAAATATTCAAGATTTTTTTTTTTCTCCTTCAGATTTGTATTTATCTTGCAAAAGTAAATGAGATTTTAAAAAATGTATTTCTATTCTGTGATGAGAGAATAGCATCTAAATAATGCCTTAAAAGGGGGAGGAAAACTCTTTCCATTCCATTTTTTTCTTCAAAAAGCCTAATTTTCTTCTTTTTTGATTGGCACTATCTTCCTTTTTTTTCCTTTATCTCTTGCTTTCTCTCTACAAGGAAAAAAAAAAAAAAAAAAACAAAGAAAGAAAAATTCCTTCAAGAAGTAGATCAACAGCAAAAGTCATAAAGGAAGTCAGAGGACTTGTTGACAGGAGGCAGTGTGATCAATGTTGTTTGTAAGCAACTCATGGAGCTCAAATGGCAGTTTGCAGAGTCATCCCACAGGGACTCATCCCCTCACCTGTAAGTCAAATAAAGCACCAAGCACCTGGTCCCTTAGAGCCTGATCTTGGACTCTTTCACATGTGAAGAAACATATCCCTAAGGTTACAAAAAAATCAAAATGTAGTTTCAAGTTCTGTCTATAAAAATGATAGATTAATAGGATCCAAAATATAAGCTATGCAGTACTTTGAAAATCCTTTTGCCTATATTTGATCATCCTCCCAAAGTCCCGTGGGTTCTCCAGAGTACATCTCCTTCTCGGTCTCTCCCTCTAGACATTCTGTGGCCAAATCCCCTAAAAATCCCATTTCAATGGTTTCTACCCTAACATTTTGCTGCCAACTTTGGGGTTCTGCCTCTCTCTCCCAGGTGACAGACTCTCTGGACTAGCTTCTCTAGCAGATGCAGCAGCAGCAGAGGCCACAGAAAGCTGGATATGTGCACACTGTGCTGTGACATAAACAGCCTGGTTCAGAGTCATGAAGTGAATTGTCAAGGTCAAAGCACATAGCAGTCCTGGGTCTTGCACCCCAGTTTTTTGTTTTAATTTTTTGTTTTGTTTTGGTTTGTTTTGGTTTTGGTTGAGGGGAGGTTGGCTTTTTAATACATATTTACTATGACCAAAACTAAAAATCTTCCTATTATGTCTTTCCTATTTATTGCATAAATACAAGAACTGTAGGGAAGAAGAAAGCAAAAGAAGAAGAAGAAGAAAAGTAAAAAATGGGCCAGGGGTGTAGCTCAGTGCTTAGCATGTGGGAAGCCCTGAGTTCAACCCTCAGCATCCCCCTGCCCAAAAAAATGGGAAAATAAAATTTAATTTGCAAAAATATTTTAGCACACATGTATATTAGGAGAACACAGGTTTTAGGGTGCTTTTCTTCTAAGTTTCTTTAAAAAGTGACACATTTTCACCCAAATTAAGATTCAACGTCAGCCATGCTCATTTGCTATTACTACTTTATGTTTGGGAGTTACTAGTAATCTTTCTTTTGAAAGGAGTTACATTGATGAAATACAAATTTGGGGAGAAATGGGAGAAATAATGGTACAATCCAATCTGATATTTACAATCTGAAATCACATGTGTGGATAATTGATAGTGTGGAATAAATACAAAACTCTCTGTGATCATGAAACTGTAGGAGGTGCTCCAGGAAATCACAAGACACCAAGAATTTAAAACTGATTTATTCTTTTCTACTTTTGATTATAGCATTTAACCAGCAAGCAGGATCCAATTACAGTGTGAATCATAAAGCACCTGGGGACAGCTGTTCAAATGCCTGGAACTCTCTGCTACCACATAGGATTTTACAGACATTTTAGGTAACTGCCGAGAGAGGGACAAACAAAAGGCTCAAAACCTTGTAACCAAGACTCAAAAGCACTTCAGTGTTCTTTCCTAAAAACTAAAGACCTGTTTGGGTAGTTCTGTTTACAGATTCCATATTATGGAGTGTCAAGAGTTCTTCCTACAGATTAATGATACCCCATGTCCGGAAACATTTTGTGAGGTACAACTCTTATGAGCTGCCAGGAGAAAGGTCTCAAATTTTGCTCTCAAAAGGTCACCTCAGGAACTACTCTTTCATTCCCAACACTGATTTACTTATGCGTGGTCCTGAGAGAT
This sequence comes from Tamias sibiricus, assembly GCA_025594165.1. Classification (NCBI taxonomy): domain Eukaryota; kingdom Metazoa; phylum Chordata; class Mammalia; order Rodentia; family Sciuridae; genus Tamias; species Tamias sibiricus. The sequence goes on from CM046660.1 coordinate 86,080,988, forward strand.
CCTCAGCATTAAGCTTGATGAGGAAGCAGGCAAGCTTCTGTGCAAAGAGGCAAAGATTGTGAGGATTTTGTCTTTGAATGTCTTCCATCCCTCATGGAGCAATGAGAATCCTATGGCTCTTCCCTAGTTCAGAATGTTGTAATGTAGAATATGGGAAAGATGAAGGAAGAGAACGGTGGAGTACAGATGACAGGGGGAGAGAGAGAAAAAATACTGTCATACCTGGGCTCCAAAAGTAGAGGAAGAGACATAAGACGAAGGTGTTTGAAAAAGAGGCAGACCTCACTGTAGCTTGGAGAAGTAAGAGACCATGAGGAAGAGAGGGGTTCAGGGAGTATTGACAAAGGTCATGAATGAGATACCTTCAGCATTCTTAAAGAAATGCAAGCCCTGATGCATTTCCCTAAATGCAATGGTGTTCTGAGATGGTCACAGGAAGCCAGGGCAGAATTATAGTCAAAGATGGTTTATTTTCTCATTGTGCAGAATCTTAGGTAGTTCAGTAAACACTTCATTAGAGTAATCCCTATAGAGGAGCAGGATAAAGGGGGATAAACTATAAAGTATATTACAAATAGTAGTTATAATTGCAGTGGGCAGAAGTTAACTTCAAAGTTTTAAAGTTGCATAAATGTTGATATTATTTTAAAATTCATTATAGGCATAAGGCATACCTATGTGTGTGCTTTATTGAAATTAATTATCTTCTCTGAAAAAAATTTAAATTATATAAACATCCTATTATTCTTTTTCATCTTTACTATGCATGTATGTATAACTGTAATATATATGAAATATGGTAATGCTGTACATGTACAAAATTGTCACTATTACAGTTTCTAATATCTTTGCTTTTCTAATATTTACTGGACAAATATAATTTTGCTTGGAAAATTCCCAGGTCCCAGACTGGTAGTTGATTTTGCTGCCCAGGAGCAAACTCCGGTCACTGTTTTCTTCATCCACAGCAATTTAAATATATAAAAGCCCATCTTACATGAAACAAAGAAGAAATATACTGTGTAAGATTGTTTTACTTCTTTACTTTTATTGGTTGAACATTTGCTTCTTTGCATTTTCTTGTTATTACAAATAATGCTACAGTGAACATCTTTGCACCTATAATCTTTGTATAGGTTCCCACATAAAAATTCTTGATGATGGGATACTTTCAGCCATAACGGTCATATGAAAAAAAAAAAAAAAAAAAACTTGCCTCTCTTTACAAGAAATTTGGAGGTGGCTCTAGATTATTTCAGTAGCTAAATAATATCAGGATCCTGGATATATGTCTCTGCAATTCTCACGTCTTCTTCATAGTGTCAAGCTGGCTGCAGCAGATCCAAATGTCTTATCCATATGCAGTAGTCTCCCAGTCAGAAAGTGAGAGATAAATGTGAATAAAGGAGTTTTTTGTGTTATGATGTATGGTCTTTATCACGAGCCCCTAACAGGCACTCCCTTTATCAATGGGCAGAACTGGGTCTCATGGCTAACCCCACCTGTAAGAAAAGAAGCTGGGGACGCTACTGAGAAGCAGACAAAAGCTGAGAGATGAGAGTGCTGCTGAGGGACCAGCTGTCAGCTCAAGGATTCTGCAGGTGATTATACATAAACGAATTCTAGAGGTAATATTCATCAGCATCATAAATTTCCTGGTGACATCTGCAAAATATGTTGAAGAAGGACAACTTTTTCTTATCTCTATACAGTTTTCATACGAGTTAGCAGAGCCCTCAAAATGGTATCTGCCACAAACTGTGTGGGTAATTCCAAACTTCCCTTCTTGAATTTTATAATCCTACCCACTAGTACCAAGAGCATAAGAATGCTATATTCTCTGCACAATTGTCAACACTATTATCAGTCCACTATGTGAAAGCTTTCATCGTTTTAATTTACATACCTTTATTATTCATGAGTTTAATGTGCTCTTGCATTAATTGGCTACTGGTGTTTCTGAGGCTTGCCACATTCTATATTCTGAGCCTCTGTTTTTATGTCAGAGTTCCTGCTACCAGACCACAAGCTGTATTTCTTGTTGCTCGGTGACCTGGAATTCAAGCAGCAAGAATAGTGTTTCTCTGTGAGGTGGGTAAAATTTAGGGATTTCACTAAAACTCAATATTGGACAGTCAGAGTACCTTAGAGACTTAGAAAATTGGGGGACATTAAACAAAGAAAAGGGACAACATTGGAGCTAAGCTGCTAGCGGTGGCCGTGGCATTAGCATAGAAGGAGGGAGACAACTGAAAACCACACAGACAGTTTCAGTGCAGAAAATCCCGAGATCGGAGGGTCAGCCTACCCTAGGCTGATCCAGAGACTGTACTGCACAATACATTGGTGCATGAAATACACCTCGGTTTCCCAGCTGTCCACTGGTGCTAAGGCAGGAGTCATCTTGAGACTACTATGCTGCCTCACCGGAAGCTACTAGAACTGGGATCCGTGAGATCTAAGCTGCACTAATACACGGTCCTGGCACACACCTATCATGTGACCTAGACTGTGCCTAACAAACTGAAAGAAAAACAGGCATGGAGAGTATTTTACCCCAGGGAATATGGGTCAGAGAATCTAGGGACAGCCCTGCTCCCTCCCCTGCTTTGAGTCTGGCAGCTCATAGCACCAGCTGGGACAGGTCAGAAATTTGAATGGGCAGGTGTGACTGCTCAGAGGCCATGCCCAGGAAGCCAGGAAAGGTGGGTCTGTGGGCAGCAGAAAGGACAAATGATTAGGTCCTCAGCCTCACAAGGGGAGGCTTTCTGTACAATCTCCCAGCATAGATTGTCAGCTGCCAGGCCCTGGAGGTGCTCTGATTTAATATCCCAGGACCAGTCCCACTCAACCAAGCACTGAGGCCTGAGTAGACAAGGAGTCTACTCCTTGCCCAGCCTTGGGCAACACCACCTACGAGTACTCCTCTCACAGTAGTACTCTGCAGCAACTCCACCCGGGTGTGTATCTCTCTGGTATATGCAGACCAGTACTTCCCATCCCAGCTTACCTCAGACTGCTAGAAGGGAAGCTGAGAATTTTTTACTACAACTGGCAACTAGATGAAGAATACAAAAAGAGGAAGGATTTGACAGCCCAAGGCCTCTACTCTTGTGCTCAGTATATACCTCAAAAAGAAACAGAAAGGCTGTTGGGTACAGTGAACATTTTGACTGCCAAAAGGGAAACAATTCCTTCATTTTTCATCAGAACTCTTTTTTCCTCTCTCTCTATTTTTTTTTTTTTTTTTTTTTTTTTTTTGTATGTGTGCTGAATGGTCCATGGACATTGATACATCTCTGTTTCTTTTTTCTTATTTCTAGCATTTTTTAAAGTAGTTATTTTCCCTTGCTCTGTCTTTTGACAAAGACAAAGGGTTTTAATTAGTATATTTTGTATTTTTTTCATTTGTTTCCCCTGTTCCTTTTTCTCTTTTCTTTTGCTAATAGCCAAATTCTTTCACTCTTTATTTAATTTTTTGCTCCGATTTTTCCCCTCCTACCTCATAACCATCAGATCCTATATCTCCTCTGCATTTTCCTTACTCACCTTTTGAAACTGTAAACTCTGGGAAAACTCTCACCATGCACAAAACTCAACTCAAAGTGCATCAAGGACCTAGGGATTAGACCAGAGACAATACACCTAATAGAAAAAAAAAGTAAGCTCTAATCTCCAACATGTGGGATTAGGCCCCGAGTTCCTTAATAAGACTCTGGTAGCACAAGAATTAATATCAAGAATCAATAAACGGGGCCGGGCATGGTGGCGCACGCCTGTAATCCCAACACTTGGGAGCTGAGGCAGGAGGATCATGAGTTCAAAACCAGCCTCAGCAATGGCGAGGCACTTAGCAACTCAGTGAGACCCTGTCTCTAATAAAACACACACAAAAAAAATAAATGGGCTGGGGATGTGGCCCAGTGGTGGAGTGCCCCTGAGTTCAATCCCCGGTACAAAAAAAAAAAAAAAAAAGAATCAATAAACGGGATAGATTCAAACTAAAAAGCTTCTTCTCAGCAAAAGAAATAATCAGTGAGGTGAATAGAGAACCAACTAATTGGGAACAAATTTTTACCACATGCACATCAGATAGAGCACTAATCTCTAGAATATATAAAGAACTCAAAAATCTTAACACCAAAAAAACAAATAGCCAAATCAATAAATGGGCCAAGGAACTGAAAAGACACTTCTCGGAAGAAGATACACAATCAATCAACAAATACATGAAAAAATGTTTGACAGCTCTCGCAATTAGAGAAATGCAAATCAAAACTACTCTAAGATTTCATTTCACTCCAGTCAGAATGGCAGCTATTAAGAACATAAACAATAATAACTGTTGGAGAGGATGCAGGGAAAAAGGCACACTCATACATTGCTGGTGGGACTGCAAAATGGTCCAGCCATTATGGAAAGCAGTATGGAGATCCCTTGGAAAACTGGAAATGGACCCACCTTATGACCCAGCCATCCCATTCCTGGGTCTATTCCCAAAGGACTTAAAAGCAGCATACTACAGGGACACAGCCACGTCAATGTTTATAGCAGCACAATTCACAATAGCTAGATTGTGGAACCATCCTAGATACCCCTCAGTAGATGAGTGGATAAAGAAAATGTGGTATATATATACAATGGAATATTACTCAGCAATTAAAGAGAATAAAATAATGGCATTCACAGGTAAATGGATGAAGTTGGAGAATATAATGCTAAGTGAAGTTAGCCAATCTCAAAAATCCAAATGTTTTTTCTGATATAAGTAGGCTGAGTCACAGTGGGGTTGGGACGGGGAACATAGGAGGATTAGAGGAACACTAGAAAGGTCAATGGGAAGGGAGGAGATGGGAGGAAGCAAGGGGGTATGAAGGGGAAAAAACAAAAAAAGAAGATGGTAGAATGAAATGGATAACGGTATCCTAAATGTATGATTGAAGACATGAATAGTATGAATATACTTGTAAGCTGCCTGTCATGGCCAGCCACGGCGCCACGGGAGGAAAACTCGGAGGCAGAGTAAAGCTATTACTACTTTTACTTCTTCTTTCTTAGAGAGAGCTTAGAGAGAGAAAGAAAGATTTTTCTTCTTCTTAGAAAGAGCTTAGAGAGAAAGATTAGAGATAGCTTTTTCTTCTTCTTAGAGCTTAGAGAGAAAGAGCTTTTTCTTCTTCATCTTCTTAGAGCTTAGAGAGAAAGAGAGAGAGCTTGAAAGAGAGAGATTTCTTCTTTAGAGAGAGAGAGAGCTTAGCTTTTAGAGCTTCTTTCTTCTTTGTTCTTTCTTCTTTCTTCCTCGGGAGCCTCGGCCTGACTCTGACCAGGAATTACTTCTTCTATCTGGTTTCTCTTCTGTAACCGCTCTGCCTACGTTCTGGCCGCTCTGATTCTTTTCTTCTTCTCCGACCCGAACTCTTCTTCTGACCGAGCGACTGCATGACTGACTGAATGAATTCATTCTTCTCCTGACTCCGACTGCTTTCACCCGGTTATATACCTTTAGCTTTGCGGGTGCCTCACGTGCATTTACAGGTGCGTCACATACATACTTATTATCAGGTGGAACTTATGGCTTCCAGCTGACCGCAATAGCCATCTCCCTAATTGGGGCTCCTTCATATTCCTCCCTTTTAGTTTAAAAGGTGCTTTTTAATTCTATTTTCTATATTTTATTTTTTCTCTATTTTCTTGTCCCTACCTGGCTTTTCACCTTTTGTTTTAAAAAGGTGGATATTTGAGCCCTTTTTGAGGAGGTACTGCGGCTTTAAGGAAGCCTACTGCTGAGGAGCAGCTAACGCACTTAGTTAAGCACAATTGCATAAGCGGCTTTGACTTTTTTTTTTTTTTTTCTTGTCTCTTCTTTATTTTTATGGCTTTTTCTCTGCATGGTTTTCACTGTGCTTTTTAATTCTCTATTTTCTTTTAAGCTCATGGCTTTTTCTTTATGGCTTTTTGCTAAAGCTCAAGGCTTTTTCTCTGCATGGCTTTTACCATGCTATTACTTTCTGGCTTCTTTATTTTTTATGGCTTTTGGCCGGCTACTCGCTTCATGGCTTCGGCTTCTCGCCGGCTCTCGCCGGCTACTCGCTTCGGCTTTTCACTAATTCTTAACTGGCCTCAACTGAGTACTACTCTTTTTGCTGGCCTCAACTGAGTACTAGTCTTTTTGCTGGTCTCAACTGAGTCAGAGGCTATGCTTTCTTCTCCTCTCTCCTCACTATCTTAGCTTCTTGTTCTTATATCTTATTTTTTCTCCTCTGCCTGCCGAGCCCCGGACGGGCCACCATATACTTTGTATACAGTGTTATGTAAAAAGTTGCTCTATATATGTACTATGAATTTTAATGCATGCTATTGTTATATATACAAACAACTTCGAATAAAAAAAGAAAGAAAGAAACTGCAAATTCATTTCTACCCACCTATCTCTTCTTTCCTTTTAGTCAACTCTGTTCTTAACATCTTTTAGCACTAATTGGTTTATATAACGCCTGACCCCACCACTGCTTCCATAGTAATTATTAATGCTGTGGAAGTAATAGAAGAGATGAATACTTACTGTTTTTACTGATGGAAATTTCTCATACCACCATTTCTGTTTATTGTGCCAATTAACATTGTAGACACCATAGTAAAAATTAAGTATTTAGTTTAATGCCATATGTTGTTTGCATTGGCTGTTGTTATTATTTGTCTCCCTCTAAACCATGGGTACTAGAAACCTACATGGACACTACAAGTTCATAGGGTATAAACTCTGCTGCTTCATATCCATAAAGATAGATGGGTAGACAGAGAAACAATGTGAAAAAGCAAGGGAATAAATTATCCCCCAAAATCCAAAATGCCTCAATAACAGACTCTATTGACACCACAGTGGAGGAAATGTTGGAGAAGGAATTTAGAAAGTTCATCGTTAAACTGATCTCTGATATGAAAGACAATGTAAGGAGTGAAGTCAGAAAATATAAGTACTGAAAGAATACTTAAATAAAAGAGATTCTGAAAAAGAACCAATCAGAAATCCTCAAAATAAAGAAATCAATAAACCAATTTAAAATTCAATGGACCGCATCACCAATAGACTAGCCACTTGGAAGATAGAGTTTCAGGCAATGAAGACAAAGTATATAATCTTGAAAATAAAGTTGACCATGGAGAAAAGATGTTAAGAGACTACAAACAGAATTTTCAAGAAATATGGGAGAACATTAAAAGGCTAAATTTAAGATTCATTGGGATAGATGAAGGCTCTAGAATACAAACAAAAGGAACACACAATCTTTTCAATGAAATATCAGAAAATTTTCCAAAACTTAAGAAGGAAGTGGAAATTCATATACAGAAGGCATATAGGACTTCAAATATACAAAATTACAACATACCCACACTAAGTCATATTATTATGAAAATGCCTAACATACAGAATAAATACAGAATTTTAAAGGCTGTGAGAGGAAAAAGAAATGATCACACTTAGAGGTAAACCAATCCAGATCAGAATTAATTTCTCAACCCAGCCCCTAAAAGCTAGAAGGTCTTAGAATAATATCCATCAACCTCTGAAAGAAAATGGATGACAACCAAGAATACTATACCCAGCAAAATGAAATTTCAGAATTGAAGATGAAATCAAAACTTTCCATGATTACAAAATATACTCAATAAAATATTTCATGAAGAAGTAGAAAATACAAATGAAAACTAACAGTATGAGGAACTAGACTAGAAGAATAGTTAATCAAAGGGAATCCAATTCAATTTTAAAAGCAGAAATAAATCAAAATGAAAGGGAATAAAAATCATCTCTCAATACCATTAAATGTAAATGAACTAAACTCATCAATCAAAAGGCACCAACTGGCAGATTGGATTATAAAACTAGAACCAACAATATACTGTTTCCAACAGACTAAACTCATAGGCAAAGACATCCACATATTGAAGGTGAAAGGATGGTAAAAGAAATTTATCATTCACATGGATCACATAAAGAAGCAGGGGTTACTATTCTAATCAGATAAAGTAACCTTCAAGCCAAAGCTAATCAGAAGAGATGAAGAAGGCAATTTCATACTGCTTAAAGGAGTCATACAATAAGAAATAACAGTTGCAAATATCTATTTCCCAAACAATGGAGCATCAACATACATCAAACAAGCCATCTCAACATCAAGAATCAAACAGACCATGACACCATAATACTAGGTGACTTTAATATGACTCTCTCATCACTGGATAGATCTTCCAAACAAAAACTAAATAAATAACCTACAGAACCAAAAATTAATAATTTAAATTTAACAGACATGGATAGACTATTTCATCCATCAATGACTGAATACAATTTTTTTTCTCAGCAGCGTGTGGAATATTTTCTAAAATAGACAATATTTTAGGCCACAAAGCAACCTTAGAAAATACAAAAGAAAAATAGAGACAATAACTTATATTCTATTAGATCATAACAAAATGAAATTAGAAATCAATGATAAGATAAAAAATAGAAAATAATGCCTGGAGAATAAATAATTCACTACTCAATGATGAATAGATAGCAGAAGAAATCAGGGGTGAAATTTAAAAAAAAAAATACTTAGAGGTAAATGAGAATAGTAACATAACATATCAAAATCTCTGGCATACTATGAAGGTAGTTCTAAGAGGAAAGTTCATGCATTTAGCTCATACATTAAAAGAATAGAAAGATAACAAATAAATAATCTAACATTACATCTCAAGGCCCTAGAAAAAGAAGAACAAATCAACACCAAAATCAGTGGAAGATAGAAAATAGTTAACATCAGAGCTAAAATTAATTAAATTGAGATTATAAAAACTCATTCAGAAAATCAATGAAATAAAAAGTTGGTTCTTTGAAAAGAAACAAAATTGATAAACCCTTAGCCAAGGTAACCAAAAGAAAAAACACAAGTTATTAAAATCTGTGATGAAAAAGTATCACCACAGATACTACTGAAAACAGAGGATTATCACAAACTATTTTGAAAATTTATACATCAATAAGCTAAAATCTCTAGAAGAAATTGAAAACTACATAGAGACATATGATTTACCAAATTGAACCAGGATATAGAAAATTTAAATGGATCAATTTCAAGTAATAAAATTGATGATGCCATTTACATGAAAAGGACTAAAAATCAGCATACTAAAGTGACACAACCACATCAATGTTTACAGCAACTCAACTCACAGTAGCTAAACTATGGAACCAACCTAGATGTCCTTCAACAGATGAATGGATAAAGAAAATGTAAAAAAAAAAAATGTGGTACATATACACAATGGAATATTACTCAGCCTTAAAGAAGAATGAAATTATGGCATTTTCCTGTAAATGGATGGAGCTGGAGAATATCATGCTAAGCAAAATATGCCAATCTCCCCAAAAAACAAAGGCCAGATGTTTTCTAATAGGTGCAGGCTAATTCACAATAGGGGGAGGGGGCTCAGGAAGCATAGATTAGGTGGATTAGGTGGAGGGGAGGGGTATGAGGGTAAGAAGGATAGTAGAATGAACCTGACATTATTACCTTATATACATACATGACCACACAACTGGTATGATTCTACATCATGTAAAACCAGAAGAATGGGACGTCACATACCATTTATGTATGACGTGTCAAAATGCATTCTACTGTCATGTATAACTAATTAAAACAAATGAAAAAAAAAGTTTAAAGAAAAAAGCCAACAAACAAAGAAAAGCCCAGGACCAGATGGATTCTTAGCCAATTCTAACAGAACTTCAAAGGGGGGTGGGGGCACATGGGGACTAGTTGTTCAGTTGATTAGACAAAGGGGAATGAAGGGGAGGTGGGGGGGATAGGAAAAGAAAAGACAGTGGAATGAATCTGACATAGCTTTCCTACAAACACGTATGAATACACCATAGTGAATCTCACCATTGTATATATCCACAAGACTAGGGTCCTAATTAGAATAAGATATTTTTCATGCTTAATATTAGAATGGATTCTACTGTCATGTATAACTAAAAAGAAACCATAAATTTTTTAAAAATGGCATAAAAAGCCAACGTTAAAATTAATCAGCAATTAAAAGTAAAAACTTTAAAGATCAGATATACATTTTGAGATATGAAAGTCATAACTCTTTAAATATGAGATTCAGTATTTCTGCTTGAGACTGAAGAATTTATGCTGTCACCACAAGATATAGATGCAACAATTTTTTTAATAAACATTCTTTTTAATATTTTTTTTAGTTGTTGATGGACCTTTATTTATTAATTTATATGTAGTGCTGAGGATCAAACCCAGTGCCTCACACATGCTAGGCAAATGCTCTACCACTGAGCCACAACCTCAGCCCTGCATGTAACATTTTAATACTACTTAATTAAATGTAAGTTGTCAGAAAAAAAAATCCTCCCCACGATATATATAAATCATTGAATCCCAGGGGTGCTTTACCACTGAGCTACAAAACCAGTTGTTTTTATTTTTTTTCTTTTAAGTTTGAGACAGGGTCTCACTAATTTGCTGAGATGTGTTCCAAACTTGCAATCTTCCTGCCTCAGCCTCCCTAGTCACCAGGATTACAGGTGTGAGTCACTGTGCCTGGTCTCCCCCTGTATTCTTAATATAAAGGAAGCAAACATCAGATCTAAATTTGATTTTTAAAAATTAGACAAAATTTTATTAATTTGTTATTAGGCCTAAATTCTTAGCAGAATTCTAGACATACTAGAACAGCTGTTAAATTATAAGTGGACCAAAATGTGATTAATTTTTCAAAATTGGAAGATAAGCAATAATTCTTTAAACAACTTTAATGACATTTTCAAGGATGAATCTCCAAACACTCATTCTCTTTTGAACGGAAGCCAAGCATGGAGAAACGGAGGCAAGTCAGAGAGGCCAGGGACAGGCCCTGGAGCAGAAACACTCCAACAATGAACATCCACTAGGACAGGTGCCTTAAAGAAGCTGTTATTCATTGTTCAACTTGCTTTTTAACAGAAATATAAAATCAGTGCCAAATATGCGTGCACATGTATAGATGAATAGGTTTTCATGGACATCGCATCCGTGTGCCTGCCACCCAGATCAGAACAGTCTCCAGCAGCCCCCCTTGTTCACCTACCAGCTATTCTCCCCTTCCTCTGCCCTGCAAGACCTGTTCTGAGCCTTGTCCCCACTTTTTTTTTTTTTTTTTGCTGCTTTTATGTTTTATATAAACAGAATCATGCAGTGTGATATTTTTATGTCTACATGTATGTAAAGTTCACCTGTGTTGTTACAATTGTGTTATTTTCATTGCTCAGACTATTCCACCATAGGACTAGCCTGTTTATCCTCCTACCCATGGAGGAGTCTGGGTAAACATTTCTCTGGCTGTACACAATGCAGAGTCACAGGATATTCCATGTTTGTATCCAGTTTGGAAATTTTAAGTAGAGCCATGACGAAATTCTTGTGCTGGCTTTTGGTGCACATATGAATTCATGTCTGTTGAGCATGTGCAGATGGCATTTGTTTATAAAACTTGAGATTCACAGCGCAGGATCATATTTTTTTTATTTCTGTGGTCTTGTGAGTCTCCAGTACCTGGTACATACTAGATACTCAATGAATCTTTGCTAAATAAATGAGTGAACAGGTGACTTCTGCAGGTGGTGGGTTTTCCTTCAGGACTCAGTGCCACACCATTCACATTAGTGTGTTTTGTGGTGCCACTGAAATCTTTGTTTATGCACATTTGTCAATGTCCTTTCAATTAGGCTTTATCGCAGAGGTTTTTCAATATTATGTATTATGGGCATAACTGAAGTGATTGATGCCCTGCAGGCATTTCAATAAGGAATGTGCATATTAAGACTGCCCTAACTGCTGTTTATGGCTGACCATTTTCGTTCTGTGAACTGCCTGACACATTTGCTCAAAGAATAATTTATTATTGAGAGTACATTCCACACTTATCTGTTAGTTACTCTTTCCCAGTACTGTAGACTATAACGACATGTTTTTTCTTGAATTATCTCTGCTTATAATACTAGCCCTCACAAATTGGTTACATAAACATAAAGAAATGAACTTTAAAAAGAAAAAGAATTCCTGCTCCTCCAGGGACATCATCTATCTTGATTCCCATCTCTAGCCTCTCTGTTTAAGATTACTTGATGACACATTTTTTTTCTTTAAGTGAAAACTGCCTTGAAAGATGCACTACAAGTTTCTAAGCCATTGCATTATCTGGCCATTGGTGGAAATACATAAAGTTCTTCAAAAAGAAGTGATCTGAGGAAGAGAGAGGAAATATGAGAGGGAGGCAGGTGGCTATGTCCTACGATCCAGTCTCCACTTATCACCCCCACATCATCTGCCCCTCCTGAGCCAAGCATCAGCTGCTGCTGACAACAGTCAGGTGTGGGTGGGAGCTCAGCTGCAGCTTGACTGGGAGGGGATACAGGAAGTTCTCCCTTCTGAACTGGGTGAAGACCTGGAGATGACCTTGTGAATGTCCAGAAGGCAGAGAATGCTAAGAACTTGTATTGGCTTGACGCAAGGACCCAAGTGCTGCAGAGGTTGATTTGGTCTTACATGGTGTGCCTTTTCTCCACAGTACCCAGAGAGGTGAGCAGAACATAGAGCTGAAACTTTCCACTCTAGAGGACTGAAAAGGAACCTCCCTCCATGATGGTTCAAGAAGTCTGGCAGGTGCCACAGCCAATCTCAACAGGGAGAAGGGAAGCTTTTATCCAACCCTCAAAGGCTTGTCTGCAGCAACTCAAGACAACCACCAACAAAGTCTTGTAACCAGCATCTTTCTCTCTCCATGTTTCTTTGTCCTTCTTACTCTAAATTAAACCTGCTACTTCTTTAATGATGAGAGCCTTATAGCTCTCAGGAAGGAGGCTGGCTTTCCTCTTACATCTCAGCTGCTAGGGGCTGGAGTTGGCAAAGGTACTTCCCACCAACCTCAAACCCAGCTTCACTCTCATTTTTATTTTCTCTTTTGTCATAAGTTTCCAATTAATTTTCCAATTAAATGGGTTTATTTTGTAATTTTATTTTTTGTCTTTACAAAATTAATTTATTTGAAAACATACAAAAAATTATAAAGAATTTGATGAATATTATGTACCCATTTTTCAGAGTTAAAAGGCCAAGATTAAATTATAACAAATTTTAATGTTTATTCTTCTTTTGTAGAAGAAATATATGTTCGTGAACAAAGTTGGAAAATAGAAGTAGGAAAAACATACTCTGTCATCTTACCACTTTACTAAAACTAGTGTTGATATTTTGGGGCAGTTACATTAATCCTTATTTCTGTTAGTTTATATCAATACAGTAATATGGCATATACAATTCTACATCATGATAAATATTTATAATGTATTATAAACAGTTTTACAAGCTTTTATGGCTATCAATTTTAATAGCTTCACAATATTTTAAGAGGACATTTCACCACTTATTCCACCATTCCACTCATTTTTAGAATTTAGGTTATTTGCAACTTTTTCCTTTTTTTAATAGTTAAATTATTTCTTTATTCTAATTTGTTATACATGCTTGCAGAGTGCAATTCATTTTGTATTACATACAAAGAACACAATTTTTCAAGTCACTGGTTTTACATAAAGTATTTTCACACCATTTGTGTTTTCGTGCATGTACTTAGTATATTGATGTCTAACTCATTCTGCCATTATTCCTATCCTCTTGACCCCTCTCCTCTCCTCCCTCCCCTTTGTTCTACTTAACATTCCTTCATTCCTTTCATCCTTCCTCCCATGCCATTATAATTCAGTATCATCATAGCAAAGGAATCATTCAACCTTTGGTTTTTTGGAATTGGCTAACTTCACTTAGCATTATTTTCTCCAACTCCATCAATTTAGCTGAGAATGCCATGATTTTATTCTCTTTTAGTGCTGAGTAGTGTTCCATTGTGTATATATACCAAAGTTTTCCTATTTGTTCATCTATTGATGGGCATCAGGGTTGTTTCCACAATCAAGCTATTGTGAATTGTGCTGCTATAAACATTGATGTGGCTGTGTCCCTGTAGTAAGCTGTTTTTTAGTCCTTTGGGTATAGACCAATGCTGAGGTCTGGTCTCAGCAGGAGGTGCAGAGCAGCACATTCGGAGCAACTGCCGAAGTCTCGGCTTATCAGCTGCCGAAGTTGGGTTATTGGCCAGGGGATACTAAAACAGTATCATGGGGTGCAAACGTGAGCACTCGATGCAGCACGAATGGTAAAGGAGTCAGCGATAGAGGCGGAGAAATCAGCTCGCACACGAGAGTTAGGCTGCTGAATCTTCTTCTGTCTTTACTTTCACTTTGTTGCAAGTATAGAAGCATATTTCTTGGCAGTACACATTCTTTTTTGATTACATCAAAGTCACAAGACTTAGGAAAGTAGCAACATCTACTGATTGCATCTTAGACGTATTAAATTTTTACCCTACACATTTCAAGGCCCCGTACAGATGGGGTCACGTACACCTTTCCAAGGCCCTATACAGATGGAGGTCATACATGACTGTCTGGGCATATTATAATTCTGTTACACTTATCTAATTCGTCTGGGTCAAATTTATTTCTCACGGATTCCCTGAAGCCACATCCTCCACACACTTGCCTGATAGAAGTTAATTTTTTCTTTCTGGAATTCAAAGCACTATTGTTTTTCTAAAATAGTTTATCTAAAACCTAGAGGCAGGGAGGGGAGGCAAAGCCAAATGTTAGATCTGAAGGACTGAAGGAGCCCTAATTAGGAAGGGCTGTTGTAGCTAGCTGGAAGCCATGGGTTCCACCTGATATGTATGTGACGCACCTGTAGGCACCCGCAAACCTGAAGGTATATAACCGGGTGAAAGCGGTCCGAGTTAGGAGAACGGAGAATTCAGTCAGCCGGGCAGTCACTCGGTCGGTCAGAATCAGAGCGGCCAGAACGTAGGCAGAGCGGTTACAGAAGAGAAACCAGATAGAAGACAGAAGAGAAATGACTGGTCAGAGTTAGGCCGAGGCTCCTGAGGAAGACAGAAGACAGAAGACAGAAGAGAGAAGAAAGAAGCTCTAATCTTTCTCTAAGCTAAGCTCTATCTTTCTTTACTCTACTCTAAGCTAAGAAGACAAGAAGAAGCTCTAGCTCTATTCTATCTTTCTAAACTCTACTCTACTCTAAGCTAAGAAGACAAGAAGAAGCTCTAGCTCTATTCTATCTTTCTAAACTCTAAGCTAAGAAGACAAGAAGAAAAGCTCACTTTAATCTTTCTCTCTAAAAATCTTTCTTTCCCTCTCTAAGCTCAAAGAAAGTAGAAGTAAAAGTAGTAAAAGCTTAACTCTGCCTCCGAGAGTTTTTCCTCCCGGTTTTCGGTACCAGGAAGCTTACAAAGGACTTCTACCCTAAGGAATTTGTATGCATCTATTTAAAACTACTTTAAAAGTAAAAGGAATCCTTATCAATCACAAAAAGACTCTTAAAGCTTATTAACTAGGAACTAGTTTACTTTAATACAATTATAGAAAAGGGTTTTTTTATGCTTTTAGCTCAGATTCCGAAAGGTTAATTTCCAGAATTAGTCTCATTCTAAATAATTGAAATAGTGACACCTGGTGGCCACATATAGGAACAGAACAGTGAATAGACAGAAAACAGTGAAAACAGACACAGACAGGATTAACTCTTTCAGCGCCATAATTGAGTGGCTTCCATCCATGAAGGGGGGGCTTTGGCCTCCACTTCCCTTCTGCGAAGTGGAACTTTTGTTCAACTGCATTGCATGGATGAGTCCACAGACCAAGGAGTGGGATAGCTGGGTCAAATGGTGGTTCCATTCCAAGTTTTTCTAGGAATCTTCATACTGCTTTCCAGATTGGCTGCACCAATTTGCAGTCCCATCAGCAACGTATGAGTGTGCCCTTTTCCCCACGTCCTCACCAGCATTTATTGTTGTCTGTGGTTTTGATAGTTGCCATTCTCACTGGCATGAGATAAAATTTAGAGTAGTTTTGACTTGCATTTCTCTAATTGCTAGAGATGTTGAACATTTTTTCATATATTTGTTGATTGATTGTATATCATCTTCTGAGAAGTGTCTTTTCAGTTCCTTAGCCCATTTATTGATTGGGTTCTTTGTTTTTTTGGTGTTAAGGTTTTTGAGAGCTTTATATATCCTTGAAGTTAATGTTCTGTCTGATGTGCATGTGGTAAAGATTTGCTCCCATTCTGTAGGTTCTCTATTCACTTCACTGATTGTTTCTTTCGCTGAGAAGAAGCTTTTTAGTCTGAATCCATCCCATTTATTAATTCTTTGTTTTAATTCTTGTGTTATAGTGGTCTTATTGAGGAAGTTGGGGCCTAATCCAACATGATGGAGATTTTGGCCTACTTTTTCTTCTATTAGGTGCAAGGTATCTGGTTTAATTCCTAAGTCCTTGATCCACTTTGAATTGAGTTTTGTGCATGGAGAGAGAGGTTTAATTTTGTTTTATTACATAAGGATTTCCAGTTTTCCCAACACCATTTGTTGAAGAGGCTGTCTTTCCTCCAATGTGTGTTTTTGGCACCTTTGTCTAATATAAGATAATATAAGATAACTGTAGATGTGTAGGTTAGATGTGTCTTCTATTCTGTACCATTGGTCTACTGGTCTATTTTGGTGCCAATACCATGCTGTTTTAGTTCCTATTGCTTTACAGTACAATTTAAGGTCTGGAATAGTAATGCCACCAGCTTCACCCTTCTTGCTAAGAATTGCTTTGGCTATTCTGGGTCTCTTATTTTTCCAGATAAATTTCATGATTGCTTTTTCTATTTCTATGAGGAATTATATTGGGATTTTGATTGGTATTGCATTGAATCTGTATAGTGCTTTTGGTAGAATAGTCATTTTGACAATATTAGTTCTACCTCTCCATGAACAAGGTAGATCTTTCCATCTTCTAAGATCTTTAATTTCTTTCTTTAGCATGCTATAGTTTTCCTTGTAGAGGTCTATCACTTCTTTTATTAAGTTGATTCCCAAGTTGTTTTTTTTTGTTGTTGTTGTTGTTGTTGTTGTTTTGTTTTGTTTTTTGTTTTGTTTTGTTTTTGAGGCTATAGTAAATGGGGTGGATTTTCTAGTTTCTCTTTCTGAGGATTTGTCACTGATGTACAGAAATGCCTTTGATTTATGGGTGTTGGTTTTATACCCAGCCACTTTGCTGACTTCGTTTACTAGTTCTAGAAGATTTCTGGTGGAATTTTTTGGATCTTCTATGTATAGAATCATATCATCTGCAAGAATTTGAGTTCTTCTTCTCCTATCTGTATCCCTTTAATTTCTTTCATCTGTCTAATTGCTCTAGCCAGTGTTTCAAGAACTATGTTAAATAGAATTGGTGAAAGAGGTCATCCCTATCTTGTTCCAGTTTTTAGAGGGAATGCTTTCAATTTTTCTCCATTTAGGTGATGTTGGCCTGGGACTTGGCATAGATGGCCTTTACGATGTTGAGGTATCTTCCTATTATCCCTATTTATTCCAGCATGTTGAACATGAAGGAGTGCTGTATTTTGTCAAATGCTTTCTCTGCATCAATTGAGATGATCATATGATTTTTATCTTTGAGTCTATTGATGTGATGAATTACATTTATTGATTTCCTTATGTTGAACCAACCTTGCATCCCTGGAATGAATCCCACTTGATCGTGGTGCACTATCTTTTGGATATGTTTTTGTATTTGATTTGCCAGAATTTTTTTGAGAATATTTGCCTTTATATTCATTAGAGACATTGGTTTACTTTCTTGGATTTGTCTCTGCCTGGTTTTGGAATCAGGGTGATATTGGCCTCAGAGAATGAGTCTGGAAGGGTTCCCTCTTTTTCTATATCATGAAATAGTTTGAGAAGTGTTGGCATTAGTTCTTCTTTAAAGGTCTTGTAGAACTCAGTTGTGTATCCATCTGGACCTGGGCTTTTCTTGGCTGGTAGGTTTTTGATGGCATCCTCTATTTCTTTGCTTGAAATTGATCTATTTAAATTGTGTATATCATCCTGATTTAGTTTGGATAAATTGTATGTTTCTAGAAATTTGTTGATGCCTTCATTATTTTCTATTTTATTGGAGCATAGATTTTCAAAATAATTTCTAATTATCTTCTGTATTTCCATAGTGTCTGTTGTGATGTTTCCTTTTTCATCATAGATATTGGTAATTTGAGTTTTTCTCTTCTTAGTTAGCATACCTAATGGTTTATCAATTTTATTTATTTTTTCAAAGAACCAACTTTTTGTTCTGTCAATTTTTTCAATTTTTTTTTGTTTCAATTTCATTGATTTTGGCTGTGATTTTAATTACTTCCTGTCTTCTACTGCTTTTGGGGTTGATATGTTCTTCTTTTTCTAAGGCTTTGAGGTATAATATTAGTTCATTTATTTGTTGGCTTTATCTTCTTTGAAATAATGAACTCCATGCAATAAACTTTCCTCTTAGTACTGCCTTCATAGTGTCCCAGAGATTTCGATATGTTATATCGGTGTTCTCATTTACCTCTAATAATTTTTTAATCTCCTTCTTGATGTCTTCTGCAACCCATTGTTCATTCAGTAGCATATTATTTAGTCTCCAGGTGTTGGAGTAGCTTTTGTTTCTTATTTTATCATTTCTTCTTTTTTAATATTTATTTATTTGTTTTAGTTGTACACAATGCCTTTGTTTTTACATGGTGCTGAGGATCGAACCCTGGCTGCCCACATGATAGGTGAGCACTCTTCTGCTGAGCCACAAACCCAGTCCCTATTATTGATTTCTAATTTCATTCCATTATGATCTGATAAGATGCAGGGTAGTAGCTCTACTTTTTAAAATTTGCTTAGAGTTGCTTTATGGCATAATATATGGTCTATTTTACAGAATGATCCATGTGCTGCTGAGAAGAAGGTGTATTGACTCATTGATGGATAATATATTCTATATGTCAGTTAAATCTAAGTTATTGATTGTATTATTGAGTTCTACAGTTTCTTTGTTTAGCTTTTGTTCGGAAGATCTATCCAAACAAAAAAAAAAGAGAAGTGTTAAAGTCACCTAGAATTATTGTGTTGTGGTCTATTTGACTCTTGTACTTGAGAAGAGTTTGTTTGATGAAACAAAGTTTTCCTTGTAGAGGTCTTTCACTTCTTTTGTTGATTCCCAAGTTTGTTTGTTTGTTTGTTTTGAGGCTATAGTAAATGGGGTGGATTTCCTAGTTTCTCTTTCTGAGGATTTGTCACTGATGTACAGAAATGCCTTTGATTTATGGGTGTTGGTTTTATACCCAGCCACTTTGCTGAATTCATTTACTAGTTCTATATGCCCGTTATTTGGGGTATATATGTTTATAACAGTTATTTCTTGTTGATGTATGATTCCCTTAAGCAGTGTGAAATGTCCATCTTTATCTCTTTTGATTAACTTTGGCTTGAAGTCTACTTTATTTGATATGAGGATGGAAACCCCTGCTTGCTTACATAGACCATGTGAGTGGTATATTTTATCCCATCCTTTCACCTTCAGTCTGTGGGTGTCTTTTCCTATGAGATGTGTCTCTTGAAGGCATCATATTATGTCTTTTAATTGGTGAGTTTAGGCCATTAACATTCAGGGTTATTATTGAGACATGATTTGTATTACCAGTCATTTTTTTTAATTTTAATTTAATTTTATTTAATTGGTATTTAGCTTGACTTGATTTCTCCTTTAGTTAGTTTTTTCTTTATTGTAGTTCTTCCCTTTGCAGATTGTCATTATTGATTTTCACTTCCTCCTCATGGAATATTTTTCCAAGAATGTTCTTGTAGTGCCAGCTTTCTTGTTGCAAATTCTTTTAGCTTTTGTTTATCATGGAAGGTTTTTATTTCATTATCAAATCTAAAGCTTAATTTTGCTGTATATAAGATTCTTGGTTGGCATCCCTTATCTTTCAGAGCCTGGTATATGTTGTTCCAGGCTCTCCTTGCTTTGAGGGTCTGGGTTGAAAAATCTGCTGAGATGTGAATTGGTTTTCCTTTATAGGTTATCTGATTTTTCTCTCTTATGGCTTTTAAAATTCTATCCTTATTTTGTATGCTAGGCATTTTCATTATAATGTGCCTTGGTATAGATCTGTTGTAATTTTGTACATTTGGCATCCTATAGGCCTCTTGTATTTGGTTTTCAAATTCGTTCTTCTTGCTTGGGAAATTTTCTGATAACATTTCATTGAAGAGATTTTGCATTCCTTTGTTTTGATTCTCTGTACCTTCCTCTATTCCAATAAATCTTACATTCTGTCTTTTGATGATATCCCATAATTCTTGGATATTCTGTTCATGGTTTCTTACCATCTTCACTGTGAGGTCAACTTTATTTTCATTATTATATATTTTGTCCTCATTGTCTGAGGTCCTGTCTTCCAAGTGATCCAATCTGTTGGTAATACTATCTATTAAGTTTTTAAATGGCTTATTATTTCTTTCATTTCAAGTATTTCTGTTTGGTTTTTTCTCAGACTCTGTCTTTCTTGAAGTAATCTTTTGCTACCTGTATTTGTTCTCATCTCTTTTTGGTGTGATCGATGTTTGCCTGTATTTGATCTTTTCTCTCTTTGTTGGAGATATCAATTTTTGCCTGTATCTGCTCACTTAGGTCATTTTTTAAATCCCAAATCATTTTAATTATGTACATTCAGAACTTCTTCTCCAACATTTCACCTACTGTGCTTTCTATGGATTCTATTGCTGTAGTATCTTGGTTTGTTTTGGTCATTTTCCTCCCATGTTTTTTCATGATATCTATGTGTTTTCCTCTCTTTCAGTGTAAGTCTGAGGTGTTACTGCTTCTGCCCTATTGTCTTATAGCATCCCTACAGTTTACTTGATGCCTCACTTTTAAGGGAAAGATCAATATTACAGCATTCAATGTACCCAACCTGTTGCCATATATCAGTTAGCGTCTATTTTTATATTTACAGTTTTGACACTTTAAACATAAATGATGAGATCAGTTATCTTCTACCATATAGTCAGTATGTTTGTGTGGTGTTTTACAGTATCTATTGGTAGAAGGGGGGACTTAGGGGTTGGCTAAGATGTTTGTAAGGTAGGATGTGAGAAAATAGAAGTATTATATTATTTGACTAGTGAGAAGATAATCATGAGAATTTGGGTGTTAGTAGGAGAAACAAGAGATAGGCATCCCCATATCATACTCCCTGTTAGCTCACAACAGGATAACTGGTAGCACCTCTAGTAAAGCCCCCTCTGGTGCAGCCTGCTCCACAGGGAACTTAGTGATGTCTTACCAGTACCTTTTGTTGTTCCTTCATAGTAGCAGCACTTTCTCAGTTTTGTGGCAGTGGCAGCCTCAATCCTATAATTACCTTGATGTTGGGCTGTGTAGTCATGGAACCACAGTGCAGAGTGCCTCTCAGGGCAGGCACAGGTTGCCTTTTTAAGTTGCAGGTGTGGGACAGGCCTCTCTCTCCAGATCTCCTCCTGGCCCCTGTGTGGTGGAGCAGGAGGTCTGGCTTTCCTCTTCCCATTCTCTTCCTCCTGTGTCTCCTCCCAGTCCAGGTGTGGTGGAAGGGGTTGGGCAGGTGGTCTCAGAGACTTTCCTTGGCCTGAGGCCTGCTCCCATACCTGCCAGCAACAACAGCTGTGGAGTGGGCAAGCAGTGGCGGGCTTCCTCAGCTGGGGCCTGTTCCCCAACTGCCTGCAGCTCTTGTAATTTTATTATATTATTTTTTGTTATATCCCTTAATTCCATTCCCTAACTTTATGAAAGATAAGCAAGCATATGAATTATATTTCATGGTTAAAAAATTAAGAAGCTATTAAAATCTGTCTTTTATTACTTTGTGATATGGTGAATTCTAAAAGAACTCCTGAGCATATCTTTAAAAATCTTCATAAAAGTTTTTTACTAATCAAATAGTAAAAGTGGAATTAACTTGTTTAATCTTTCTGCAAAGATCGTGAAAAGAACATTTTTAGGGAAATAAAGTTAAACCCTATAGAAATATTATATTCTAAAAGTGATCACTTTCCATTAGCTGAAATAAAGGTCTCTCCTAATAGTATTTTCATCTTATTCATGTATTTTATTAATATCTGAGAAATGGGAAAATATTTTTTCCTAAAAAGACAACATATATATTTATATGATGATATTAGCAAATTATTCTTAATCAGGTTTTGTTTGTTATCTGGTTAAGATCTTGTTTTCATTTCTTGCAAGATGGAAGGGCTTTAGATGGAGGCAATATAGCATATTTGCAAATATGTTATAGTATAAAGGATATTATAGGCATTACATTCATCAAAAAACTCATTATTTTTTAAAATATTTTTATTTATTTGCTTTAGTTGTACACAATGCATTTGATTCAATGCATTTTATTTGTACGTGGTGCTGAGGATCAAACCCGGGTAGCCTACGTGCTAGGCGAGCGCTCTACCACTGAGCCACAATCCCAGCCCAAAACTCATTATTTATATGCCTCAATATTCCCTCTGTACCTTAATAAAATAATGAACAATTAGATCCCCTCTTTCTAATATTTTTTCTTGGTGCTAGGATCAAACCCAGGGCCTTGAGTATGGTAGGCAAGTGCTCTGCCACTGAGCCATACCTTTTATTAAATTTTGAGACAAGGTCTCAATAAGTTGCCCAGGTTAGATCAAACTTAGAACTCTTACCTCAGGTTCCCAAGTAGCTGGGATTACAGGTGTGCACCACCATGCTCAGCCAGAAATCTTCTCTATAAAACCTTAAAATTTTTGTTCTTTGATGTGAAGGGCATTGAAAATGTAGCTGAAGAACAGTCAGAAGAATTCACCAAATAACCTCACAGAACTGTCACTGACTGCACCATAGCACAAAATGTGCTCCTATGTGTATAAAAGTAAAACAATGAATTTGAATTCGACACACACTCTATCAGCTCAGGCTACCTTAACAAAATACTATGGACCAGATGACACAAACAAGAGAAATTCATCTTCTCAGAGTTCTGGAGGCTGAAAGTCTGAGATCAGAGTACCAGCATGGTCAGGTAGAAGGGAGGGCCCTCTCCCTGGTTTTTAGATGGATGCTTTCTCCCTATGTCATTTCATGATAGAAACATAGCAAGGTATCTACTCTCTCTTATAAGGACATTAATCCCATTATAGAGGCCCCATCTCATACCTCATCTAAAACCTAATAACCTTCCAAAGACTCAATCTCCACATATCATCACATTGAGGGTTAGGGCACCAACACATGAATTTGGGGGGACATTGAGTCAATGACATATGTTAAATATGAATTTTTAAACTTTTTAAATAAAGTGTCAAATGGAAAAAATTAAAGATATTGTAGACCTGTGTTAGACCTGAGTTTCATTTTGTAATAGGCAGGATTTTAAATGACCTCCACATTCCTCACCCACTTTTGTGCTCATTCTATATAATCTTACCTTTCAAATGCGGGTGGAACTTGTGACACAATGGAATTTCACTCCTGTGATTAGGACACAAATCAATTGACTTTCAGATAATCAAATGGGAGGTCATGCTAGGTGGGTCTGACCTAATCAGAGGAGACTTTCAAAGAAAGCCAGGTATCAGAAAAAGATCCTTGCCGGGCGTGGTGGCACACGCCTGTAATCCTAGCACTTGGGAGGCTGAGGCAGGAGGATTGCAAGTTCAAAGCCAGCCTCAGCAATGGTGAGGCACTTAGTAACTCAGTGAGACCCTGTCTCTAATAAAATACAAAAAAAGGGCTGGGGATGTGGCCCAGTGGTCGAGTGCCCCTGAGTTCAATCCCCCGTACCAAAAAAAAAAAAAAAGAAAAAGATCCTTCTGCTGGCCTTAAAGAAGCAAACCACCCTCGGTTCTATAGTTGCAAGGAAATGTATTATACCACATGAGCATGGAAGTGTGCCCAGCCTCCAAGTAAAAACCCAACCCCCAGGCCACAACTTGATTGGGCTTTATGAGGGACCCTGAGCAGAGTACCTGGCTAAGCCAAATGGAATACTGAGTAACAAATAAAATTCTATAACAACTTTGTGAAACAGGGTATAATGGGAGATACATTGTTCCAGAACTGAAGAACCAGCTACTTTTCTTGGTAGTAATTCTCTTTGGGTGGAATTTATGTTCACATTCTCATCTGATGGGAAGTCAATCCAAAATGGCGGTCTTACCTAAGTGAATGAATTAAAATTCCATCCCCAATTTAAGGATTCTAACTTTTTAACCAGTCTTACCTCTAAGTCAGTTTTAAAATCAATTATTCATAATGCAGTGCATGTGCATGTGACATTACACTCTACAAAAGCATCTACTTTCTAGAGGGCTGGAGTCATTAAGATCAACACAGAAGTTAAATTTGACAGGCTGCCCAGAGTCCAGCTCCTGACCTCATCACAGGTGTTATTAACAGCCAGTTTTCACATTTTTAAAAAAAGATTCTGAAAAACTACTCCTGCTGAATCCATTCCATCTAAGACAGGCTAAATAGTAATGACACAAAATTTCTGGAGGAGAAACTAGTTATAATATAGGACTATGACTCTGCCTTTTCCATTTAAAATTTTTCTTTATTCCTTTGTACCTTTGTAAATTCTCTGGCTTCAGATTGGAAGTTGATGGATTTGCATGTGGAAATAAGTCTGTTTTTTTTTGTTCTCACAGCAGTCTGTGTATTTGTGTTTGCAGCACTTTACATATTTTCAATTATCTCTTTAACATAAAGAAGCATGGGCTTATCATCCATCTTCTCAAGGACTCAGGGCTGCATCTCTAGTATCTGCCACAATCCCCTCAGGGCTGACTCCAGAAGGACTTGTTGATAGAGTAGTCTTTAAGGGCTGCTTCTCTTTGATTCGGTTTTCTACTCATACTATCCCTGATTTGATTTCAGCAAATGGCAGGAAGCATTTGAATCTGGAGTCTGTTTTGTGCTGCTATTAAAAAATGCCAGAGATTGGGTAATTTATAAAGAACATTTATTTGGCTCACAATTCTGGAAGCTGAGCAGTCTAGGAGCATGGAGCATGTACCTAGGGAGGATTTGTGCTGTATCATTTATGCCAGACGGCAAGAGAGGGCAGAACTCACTTTTATGCCAGATCTACTCTCATGATAACTGACCCACTCCCTTGACAATGACATTAAAGGGCCCCATTAGATAAAACCCACTGTTGCTTTGGGGATTAAATTTCCAACACATGATGTTTGGGGAACACATTCAAGCCAAAGCACTTTGGAACTCAAGTTCTTCCAGGAGAATGGCTCTTAACTAGGAATCATTTTCTTTAAAACACTAGTGTTCCACTGAGTGCTGTGGCACATGACTATAATCCCAGCAATTCAGGAGGCTGAGGCAGAAGGATCACATGTTCAAGGCCAGCCACAGCAACTTTGCAAGATCCTCACTAAGCAACTAAGTGACACCGTCTCGAAAGTAAACAAAATTTTTAACAGGGGCCTGAGGATGTAACTCAGTGGTAAAGCACCCCTGAGTTCAATTTTCAGTACAAACAAATAAAATAAAATAATAGTGCCCAGGCCCCATCAAATCAAAATCACTCAGGATTTAGGCCTCTGAATTTTTTGAGGCCCAGATAATTCTGCTAGCACTGACAACCACAGCTTTAACCTTTCAAATTTTAGTGTGCCTAGAATTGCCTGAGGCGACTGATTTTTAAAAAGTCATATTTTCTATTCTCATTGTATAGTGGTAGACTAGGGAAATATTTCAACTCTTTTCTCCCTAGACCTTTGCCATGTATGTGGTACCACCCCACTATGGGTAGGAAATATTTTCCCACCCCTGATTTCTGCTGAGCCATGTGACCTACTTTGGACAGAGGAATGTTACCTGATGTTACAGAGGCAGAGGCTTGAAAGGCACTTGTATGATCCAGACTGCATACTTGTACCCGTGCTGTTGCCATGAGAGCATGCCTGGCTTAGCCGGCTGGTCTCAGGAGGAGGATGAGAAACATGTGGAGCAAAGCCAAGTTAATCCAGCCAAACCCAGCTGATTCCCAGGGGTGAATCCAGTGAATCTCTAAAAAAAACTAATGTTCCACTCAGTGGAAAAAACTAGTGTTCCACCCAAGGCTCTCAGGTGAGTGAGAAAGCCTAGCCAAGATCAAAAGAGCCTCCAGCCAGTCTCCCCTACAGCATAAGACCTGTCAACCTATAGGTATGTGAGGAAAATAGTCATGGAAATATTGTGGTTGTTTGTAACACAACAAAGAAAACTGATATAATCTATACAAGAAACTCTCATTTGGTGACTACTTTAATCAAGATTCTTTTTGCACAATAAAAAGCCAACTCTTACATTTTTTTAAATATACAGAAATCAGCACAGAATGACAAAATCCAAGTATTTTAATAGTATTGCCAGAAACTTTTCTCTCTGCACCCCTCAGGGTTAGCTTTTTTTTCCCAGGGAGGGCCTCTGTAAGTGATGCAGAAGGTAGTCACCAGCAACTTCAGGTGTGTGTTCTACCAGCTGCAGCATGCCTGTTGAAGGCAACACCACTTCCAATATAGTTTCAGGACAAGTCCACATTCTATAATTTTCATTGGCTCTGATGGGATCCGCTCAACGATTTTAGAACCACTTATAACTCTGACCAGGCCACTGCACTATACCTATTCCCTACACTGGAGTGGTGTTATTCAAAACAAGCTACATGGACTGAGAGGAGGAGAGCTGGTTCTGCGAAAGGATATCTGGGTGCTGTTACTGCTAGGAGAAAAGAACGCTACTCAAACAGAAGAGAGTCTTGAGTTGTGGGTAGTATACCAGGTGGTTCTATTTTATGGAACCCCAGCGCCACATTTAGAAAGATATTGTTTTATGAATGGGATTCCCAACTTTTAGGAATACTCACAAGATAGAGTATAACTAGCTTTTTAAGTACTACAAGCAGCATTTTACATATAGAATCTGTGACTAATTCCTGATCAGTAGTAATTCATGATTTCCATCCAATTCCTTTGATCCAATTTTATGATGGAGAGATTGGGTACTCTAAGTTATTCCTCAGGCACTTCCCAGACTTCAGAGTTTATGGGTTTTGCTCCTTTATTTTTGTTTTTTAATTTATTCACTTCTTTTAATTAGGTATATATATGACAGCAGAATGTATTTTAATTCATTGTACACAATTTCAGCACAACTTTTTATTTCTCTGGTTGTACATGATGTAGTGTCACACAGTATATGTAGTTATTTTTGGTTTTTTTGTTTTGTTTTGCATTTGGTTCTGATTAGTCCTCTCAGATGGAGAACCTCTTTATTGTCTCAACCACCAACACATAGTTTTTCTGCCTTTGGAAGGGCTACTTATTTTTCTCTGCTGTACTCAGAAGAACAAGTGAAAATCAAGCATTAGTGCCATTCAGAATAGAAATTCTATTGTGAGACCCTGGGTGGCAATCCTGGAGTCAACATAGTTACAGGCCTAACACACTAGAAAGTCATTTCCTCACTCACTGAGAAACCCTACTTTCTGTTTTGACAAAGTGTAAAACAAGCAAGAAGCAAACAATAAATGCAACCCTTAGTTCATTTAAATTCAAGTAATGGATGACTTCTCTGCAGCAAACTCATGTTGCCCAGCAACTCTGCTCAGTCTCTCCAGTTCTTCCTTCTTCAGTTTAAACCCAGAGCTCAACCATTCTTTAAGGTAATTTTCCTTCTACCAAATGCCACCCAATCAAACCTTCTCTTGAATTGCACTTTTATGTAGATAATCTCATTTTAGATTCAGTAAAATATGAAATTTTAAAATAATTCTTATGATGCTTTTGAAAACAAAAATAAGAACCATAAATATTGGTGATTCAATGAACATTGCTATTATTTTATGGGTTCTTTTTAGTTAGACATGACAGTAGAGTCATTTTGATATAATTAGTTTTGTAAAACTATACGAGCATGGAATATGTCTTTTTCTAATTAGGACCTCAGTCTTGTGGATGTACATGATGGTGAAATTCACAGTGGTGTATTCATATATAAACATAAAAGTTATGTCAGATTCATTCCACTGTCTTTTCTTTTCCTATCCCCACCTTCCCTTCATTCCTTTCCTATCCCCTTTGTCAAATCTACTGAACTTCTATTCCCCCAACTCCATTGTGGGTTAGCTTCCACATACCAGAGAAAACATTCAACCTTTGGTTTGGGGGGATTTTACTTAGCATAATGAAATAAAATTAGTGTTCTTTGAAGCAGCAGCAGGAGGTGTCTCTCCCCAAGTCCTCATCTGTTCCCTATTTATTGGCATAACTGGCAAGCAGGTGGGCCTGTGGGACAACTAGAAGCTGTAAGACTTCACTGTTTATTATAACTGCTGTGTATTTTTGGAGAGAAGAGGATCATGGAGCCAACTTAGATTTAAGGGGAGAGGGTTACACAAGAACCCAATGAATAGGAGTCAATAGAGTCATTTTCAAAAAGTGGAACAGGAGGCCTCTAGCAGCTCCTGTTTCATAGCAATTCCAAAATCCAGGAGGACATGTATCACTAATTTATCAAGTGGAGTCAAGCTCTTCCTCCTAAGAGTGTTTTTTCATGGCTCTTTGCTTGTCTTTATGGCTCCTGGCTTTGAATGCTGAGTTATTCTGTGTTTTCCATAAGGAATAGCCCATATGTTCACCAGATTAACTTTTTGACTCAACTTCCTGTCATTTGAAGTCCAGAAGCCTCTTTTAATTTGAATACATTAAGATAATGTTGTAAAGTCTCTATAGTGTTTCCTTTTCCATAATGTCTTATAAATGGAATCCTTTTCAAACTGCCCTTTTTTTTTTTTACTTACAAATATACATTTAAAATTCATTCATACTTTTAATCTCAGCTACTCAGGAGGCTGAATCAGGAGGATCATAAGTTCAAGGACAACCCTGGCAACATAACAGGACCCTGTCTCAAAATAAAAATAAAGATCTTTTCAGATCTTTTGCCCAGTTTTAAAATTGGGTTCTTTATTTTCTTTTTTTAATATTTATTTGTTTTTAGTTGTACACAATGCCTTTATTTTTACGTGGTGCTGAGGATCGAACACGGGCTGTGCACATGCTAGGCGAGCGCTCTACCACTGAGCCACAACCCCAGCCCCAGGTTCTTTATTTTCTTATGGTTACGTTTAAGTGTGTGTGGGTGCAGGGTGGTGTAAAAGTTCATCAGTTATGAGTATTGAAACTATTCTATCTGCTTTAAAAGACAACTACACAGAAATGAACAATGAGAAGTCTAAGAAGCTCTGATATCTCCTTTCTCCCATGAATACATCAATTTAACAACAGAAAAAATTTCCTGAGAAACCTAGAAAGTAATTGAGAGGCTCCTGTACCCCAGATGAGTATTTTAAAAAGCCACATCAAATCTGGTAGGAAAATTTCCAATATCTGCTCTCCATCCTACCTCCATAATTCCTGCCCTCCACACAGTAAAATACTAGCAGGGGGAAAACCACAGACCCCAGCTCTTCCCTAAATAAGAAAAAGTTAGATCATGATTCAATACTCAACTTTTCTAGGGACTGTTCAGAAGTCTGGCTCCTGTCTTGCCTGTTTTGGAAGACTGACAGGACCTGGCATATTCTAGCCACCTGGAGACCAGTGGTATCAACAGATAGGGTTTGTCTGTCTGTCCTCACAGCCTATCTCCCCAGGCAGCATAGGGCAAGTAGACAAAAAGCCACAGTTCCCAGCTTCTTCCTGGGAAGAGAAAGTTTTAGACCACTGCTGAATATCCCAACTTGATCAAGGCTGCCAGAGAGACTGGGTTTTGTCCCGCGTTTCTTAGCACATTGAGAGGACCCAACATACTCTGATTCATGGAAGATGCTTAGAACAAAGAACAAGTTGGATTCATGGGAAAGTGTAGAAGTTCCCCAAAATCTCTGGTTGGGCTGGTTAATGAGGGTCTTCTTCCATACAAGTCCAGTTCCATAAAGACCTGTAGAGGTAACTGTTTTCTCTAGTGCATAAAGACACAAATACTGACACAAAGAGTAGAGAAAAGTGAAGAAAAGGCAAATATATCCCCAACAAAGGAATAAAACATATCCTGAAATCAATTCAGTATATTTAACACTTTTATAAAGTCATCCAGTTATCACCTCTTCTAGATAAGTGCTTTCATTACTCCAAAAAGAAATTTTGTGCATATTATCAATCATTCTTCATTTTACTCTTCATTCTCTTAGTAAGAATTTACAGCTTTAAATTTCTCTCTGGGCATTGCTTTAGCAGCATCCCATGGTTTTGATATATTGTGCTTTATTTTTTTATTCATGACAAAGTACTTTCTAACTTACCTTATAATGCCTTTCTTTCACCCATATGTACGTATGAGTTTTCCATATTTGCTGTTATTGGTTTCTAGTATAATTCCATTGTGGCAAAAAGTACATTTTGCATGATTTGAACCTTTTAAATTTTAATGGAGATTTGTTTTGTGTGCCTTGTTATATGATCTGTCTATGGTAAAATTTCATATACCTTCAAAAAGAAGGTGTATTCAGCTTTTCTTTGTTGGAGTATTCTATAGATATCTATTCTTTCTAAGTTCCTCTATAGTTTTGTTCAAGATTTTATTTCCCTGGTGATCTCCTAGTTGTTCTATTCACTATTAAGAATGAGGTACTGACTTCAACAATTATTGTTGAAATGTCTATTTCTCCCTCATTTCTGTGAGGATTTGTTGTTGTTGTTTGTTTTGTTTTGCCACTGAAAATCCTTTTATGTTTTATTTTGAGATGGGAGACAGGTCTCACTAAGTTGCTTAGGGCCTTCCTGAATTGCTGAGGCTGGCCTGGAACTTAGAATCCTCCTGCCTCGTCTCCTGAGTCACTGAGATTGCAGGCGTGCACCACCACACCCAGATCTGTGGGTTTTGGTTTATGTTTTTAGGACTCTATCATTAAGTGCATATATGTTTATAAGACATAAGTCTTATGCTTTTTCATGATGGATTGATCTTCTATCATTATAAAATATAATTTATTTTTTCTTAAAGCCTGATATCAGCTGTCAATCCAGTTCCCTCTGGTGGGAATTTGTATGGTGTATCTTTTTTCTAGTTTTTTACTTCAAATCTATTTGTGTCTTTGTTTCTGAAATGAGTCTATTGCAGATAGTGTATACATCCCTGCACTTCATAATGATGGTTCAGTCAACGATGGACTGCATATATATGATAGTGGTCCCAATAAGATCATAACACCTAGTAACAACATAGCCATCTTAGTTTGTGTAAATACAGTCTATGGTCTTTACACAATAACAAAATTGCCAAATGACATATTTCTCAGAATGTATTTTTATTAACTTATGGATAACTATAGTTGGATCATATTTTGTATCCATTTGGTCAGTGTCTTTCTTTTAATGAAGAGTTCAATCTATTTATATTTAATGTAATTACTAATAAGGTAGGACTTATATCTGCCATTTTGCCATATTTTTTATATGTCTTAAATTTTTTTTGTTCCACTGTTCTATCATTATTTTCTTCTTTGATATTATTCAGATGTTTTGTATTGTACTATTAGAAACACCTTTTTGTTTCTTTTACTATATTTTTATTTCCTGGGGAATTGTCATGGGAGTTATAATAAATCAACTTAAAACAATGTGGTTCAGTTTAATATTTACCTAATTTCAATAATACATAAAATTTTTATTCAAGCATAGCTCCATTTTCCTCTCATTTGTGTTATTATTTTCATCCCTGCTACATCTTTAACATTTAGGCTCATAAACCAGTGTTTGCTTTACGCAGTTGTTTTTTTTTTTTTTTTTAATTTTTTGCAAGAATATTTCACATAAGATCTTCATATATAATGATTTATAAGTCTACTTTTTAAAATAAATATTATTAACTATAGACACAATATTGTACAATAGATCTCTAGGATTTGTTCATCTTACATAACTGAAACTTCACATCCCTGATTAGAACGGCCTCATTTCCAAATAAGATCATATTCTGAGGTACTAGGGCCTAGGATTTAAACATGCAAAACTTGTGGTATATAATTTAATCCAAAACAACCATCCTAGGTCAGTTAGCAGCCAGCATACCCCTAGACATGCAAGATAGCTCAGCTAAGATCAGCAGAGCTCACCTGACTGACCATCAACATACGTGAGCAATAATCCCTTTTTGTAAGCACCTACTATTTTGTAGTTGTTTCCTATGTAGCATTATTAGGATAACAATGACTGAAACATGAGCATGACCTTAGAACTCAAGGGTATTTCCATCTTTGAGTGGGACCAAAAGTCCCCCTAATATCATTCCAAAGAGGGGAACACCCATTCATCATTTCTTCACAGGCACCTATGAAATGGCCACAGCAGGCAGCACGCTAGTATAGACCTCCTTGAGAATCACTCAGGAGATCAGCACTAATTTTTACATACTGTGATATAAGAAGTGGCTGAAACCATCACCTGAGGGTCTTGTGAGGATCAGACCCAAGGAAGTAAAATAATAAGATCATCTAAAGCATTTTAGGTGGAGATTTCTTCTGAAAAAAATGAAGCAAGTTTGGTGAAGCCATGAATGAGAGGTATAGCAGATTGACAAGTGTGTTACTAGGATGTGTTCTCTCCTTTCTTTTTAATCTCCTTTTCATATTGAAGAAGCAATTTAAAACTCTCTTTTAATCAAGAATTTTTTTTTTTTTTTTTTTTTTTTTTTTTTGGTACCAGGGATTGAACTCAGGGGCACTTGACCACTGGGCCACATCCCCAGCCCTTTTCTGTATTTTATTTAGAGACAGGGTCTCACTGAGTTGCTAAGTGCCTCGCCATTGCTGAGGCTGGCTTTGAACTTGCGATCCTCCTGCCTCAGCCTCCCAAAGTGCTGGGATTACAGGCATGCGCCACCGCGCCCAGCTAATCAAGAATTCTTTTCCAGAAAAATGTCCTAAAGATAGGCCCTGCCCAATGTGGAACACCATGTCTTGGCAGGGTTTACATACTGAAATGTCAGGCACGGTGCCGGCAAGGATTTTATCTATATCTCTGGAACAGAAATTTTGTATTGACTTAGGGGTAGAGAGAGATTTTCTAAGTGCATGTCCATACTCATCATAAAACTCAAGATGAGTTTTAGAATGTGATGAGATCAAAGTTGACGTAATCATAGATCCAGTTAAATACTAAAATAATATGTTACCATTACATTAAATTGGCTATCCCACAATAGAAAATTGTTTCCCTATAGAAGCAACTACATCCAGTGAAAGCCTAAAAAATAAAGATTGGATTATGTCCCAGAAGTTTAGCCTGTTCCCAGACACTAAATTCGATTTTTAAAAATGTTTTGATTTAAAAAAAATGTTTTGCTAGTTGAATTGCATTTCATTCCTTTTGTCAGGCAAAATAGGGATGGATTTGTTTATTGAAACCAAATTTGCTGATGAGAGACTAGTCATATGTAGCAGGGTTCCATTTTCCTCTGGATCCAGGACAACAGTTTAACCTTCGTGGAACACCAAAGGCTAAATGTTAATAATGCAATTCATTTTGCTCAGCAGGGAGGTATATAGGACATGCCAGTAGAATGTAAACATGGATACATCTGCCACAACGCGACCTTGTCAATGACAAAGCTCCTGTTTCAACTTGAAATTCTATTTCAAAGGAACTGATTTTTATTTATTAAAAGTTGGGAAAGGGGGCTGGGATTGTGGCTCAGCGGTAGAGCGCTCGCCTAGCACCTGGGCGACCCGGGTTCGATCCTCAGCACCATGTATAAATAAAATGCATTGAATAAAACACATTGTGTACAACCAAAAGCAAATAAATAAAAATATTTTTTAAAAAGTTGGGAAAGGCTAAATATTGTTAGGGAAAATTATGAACAACCCCTCTATGCAAACATGGATTAGGGAAACACCAGGGAAAAGGCAACTTCAGTTCCAATACCAGGACTAAGGTGAGTAGTGAGGAGCATCAGGTCACCCAAGGTCCTGGATAGTAAAGGATTTTTTTCCCCAAGTCCATGATGATAGGAAAATCTGAAATAGTGGTGAACAGGAAACATTCTTCATTTTGACAAGAAAATGGGGCTTGGTAAATGAATGGTAACTGAGATATATAAGAGCTATATATCACAAACCTTTCTTGGCAACTAGTTTCCTTCTTGGTATGATACCTGGCCACCACCTCAGTTCCCTTCATACAGCCTCCTTGTCAGACCCTCCACAGCAAGCCAGGTTTCTTGCCTCCTTAAAACAGTAGACCTTTGGGGGATACCCTGTGATTTCAGTTTTCTCAGCAGAACGCTATTTGATCATCCTTAGCCAACTTCTCCATGCTTTCTACTTCCTAGGGAAAGAGACCTAACTCATGACTTAGAACTGGAAAGTATGCAAATTGTTATTGGCCTCAATTAACATGAAACTGTATCAGTCTTTTTTTTTTTTCTTTTCTTTTATTTTCTTTTTTTTTATTTTTATAATTTTTAATATGTACAACTCATAGTGCATATATTTAGTATCTTTTTACATAAAACTGTTTGTATACAAAGTATATTCGTACAATTCAGGTCTTCAATCATGCATTAAGGAAAATGATATCCATCTCATTCAACCACCTTTTTTTTTCCTCCCCCTCCCTCCCCTCTTGCTCCCTCCCTTACCCTCCCTTCCCTTGACCATTCTAGTGTTCCTCTAATCCTCCTATGTACCCCAATCCAACAATACTTTGAAACAGCCTCCTTATATCAGAGAAAACATTTGGTACTTGGTTTTTGAGACTGACTAACTTCACTTAACATTATGTCTTCCAACTTCATCCATTTACCTGCAAATGCCATTAATTTATTTTCTTTTATTGCTGAGTAAAATTCCATTGTGCGTATATACCACATTTTCTTAATCCACTCATTTATTGAGGGACATCTACGTTGGTTCCACAACCTAGCTATTGTGAATTGCGCAGCTACAAACATTGAGATAGCTGTGTCACTGTAATATGCTGTTTTTAAGTCCTTTGGAAATAGACCCAGGAGTGGGATGGCTGGGTCATAGGGTGGTTCCATTCCCAGTTTTCCAAGAAATCTCCATACTGCTTTCCATAGTGGTTGCACCATTTTGCAGTCCCACCAGCAATGTATGAGTGTGCCTTTTTTCCCCACATCCTCTCCAACATTTATTGTTGCTTGTGTTCTTGATAGCTGCCATTCTGACTGGAGTGAAGTGAAATCTTAGAGCAGTTTTGATTTGCATTTCTCTAATTGCCAGCGATATTGAACATTTTTTCATGTATTTGTTGATTAATCATGTATCTTCTTCTGAGAGGTGTCTTCTCAATTCCTTAGCCCATTTATTGATTGAGTTATTTGTTTTTTAGTGTAAAGTTTGTTGAGTTCTTTATATATTCTAGAGATTAGTGCTCTATTGGATGTGCAGTATTAAATATTTGTTCCCAATTAGTTAGCTCTCTATTCACCTCACTGATTGTTTCTTTTGCTGAAAAGAAGCTTTTTAGTTTAAATCTATCCCATTCATTAATTCTTGGTAGTAATTCTTTTTTTTTTTTAATATTTTTATTTATTTGCTTTAGTTGTACACAATGCATTTTATTCAATGCATTTTATTTGTACGTGGTGCTGAGGATCGAACCCGGGTCGCCCACGCGCTAGGTGAGTGCTCTACAACTGAGCCACAATCCCAGCCCAATTCTTGGTAGTAATTCTTGCGCTACAGGATTCTTATTAAGGAACGTGGGGCCTAATCCAACATGTTGGAAATTGGAGCTTACTTTTTCTTCTATTAGGTGTATTGTTTCTGGTCTAATTCCTAGGTCTTTGATCCACTTTGAATTGAGTTTTGTGCATGGTGAGAGATAAAGGTTTAATTTCATTTTGTTGCATATGGATTTCCAGTTTTCCCAGCACCATTTGTTGAAGAGGCTATCCTTTCTCCACTGCACATTTTTGGCACCTTTGTCTAATATAAGATAGCTGTAATTATATGTATTAGTCTGTGTGTCCTCAATTCTGCACCATTGGTTCACCAGTCTGTTTTGGTGCCAATACCATGCTGTTTTTGTTACTATTGCTCTATAGTATAATTTAAAGTCCGGTATGGTGATGCCCCCTGCTTCACTTTTCTTGCTCAGGATTGCTTTGGCTATTCTGGGTCTCTTATTTTTCCAGATGAATTTCATGACTGCTATTTCTATTTCTTTGAAGAATGACATTGGGATTTTGATTGGAATTGCATTAAATCTGTATAATGCTTTTGGTAGTATGGACATTTTGACAATATTAATTCTACCTATGCAAGAGCAAGGTAGGTCTTTCCATCTTCTGAGTTCATCTATAATTTCTTTCTTTAGTGTTCTATAATTTTCGTTATAGAGGTCTTTCACCTCTTTCATTAGGTTGATTCCCAGGTATTTTATTTTTTTTGATGCTATTGCAAATGGGGTATTTTTCATCATTTCCCTTTCAGAGTCTTTGTCGCTGATGTACACAAATGCCTTTGACTTATGTGTATTGATTTTGTATCCTGCAACTTTGCCAAATTCGTTTACTAGTTGTAAAAGTTTTCTGGTAGAGTTTTTTGGGTCTTCTAGGTAGATTATCATGTCATCAGCAAATAGTGCTAATTTGAGCTCTTCTTTTCCTATCTGGATCCCTTTAATTTCTTTTGTCTGTCTAATTGCTCTGGCCAGAGTTTCCAGTACTATGTTAAATAGCAGTGGTGAAAGGGGGCATCCCTGTCTTGTTCCAGTTTTTAGAGGGAATGCTTTCAATTTTTCTCCATTTAAGATAATGTTAGCTCGGGGCCTTGCATAAATAGCTTTTATAATGTTAAGATATGTTCCTGATATTCCTAGTTTTTCCAGTGTTTTGAACATAAAGGGGTGTTGTATTTTGTCAAATGCTTTTTCTGCGTCAATTGAGATGATCATATGATTTTTGTCTTTAAGTCTATGAATGTGATGTATTATGTTTATTGATTTCCGAATGTTGAACCAGCCTTGCATCCCTGGGATAAACCCCACTTGATCGTGGTGCACTACCTTTTTTGATATGTTTTTCTATCCGATTTGCCAGGATTTTGTTGAGGATTTTTGCATCTATGTTCATTAAAGATATGCGCCTGAAGTTTTCTTTTTTGGATGTGTCTTTGCCTGGCTTTGGAATTAATGTGATATTGGCCTCATAGAAAGAGTCTGGAAGAGCTCCCTCTTTTTCTATTTCTTGAAATAGTTTGAAGAGCATTGGTATTAGTTCTTCTTTGAAAGTCTTATAGAACTCAGCTGTAAACCCATCAGGTCCTGGACTTTTCCTTGTTGGTAGCTTTTTGATGACATCTTCTATTTCTTCGCTTGTAATTGATCTGTTTAAATTGTGTATAGCCTCCACATCCAGTTTAGGCAAATCATATGACTCTAGAAATCTGTCAATGCATTCAGTATTTTCTATTTTATTAGAGTACAAGTTTTCAAAGTAATTTCTAATTATAGTCTGTATATCTGAGGTGTTTGTTGTGATATTCCCTTTTTCATCACGAATGTTAGTAATTTGAGTTTTTTCTCTTCTTCTTTTCATTAGCATCGCTAAGGGTCTGTCAATTTTGTTTATTTTTTCAAAGAACCAACTTTTAGTCTTGTCAATTCTTTGAATGGTTTCCTTAGTCTCAATTTCATTAATTTCTGCTCTGATTTTAATTATTTCCTGTCTTCTACTGCTCTTGGTGTTGGTCTGTTCTTCTTTTTCTAATGCTTTGAGGTGTGATGTTAAGTCATTTATTTGTTGGGTTTTTTTCCTCTTAAGGAATGAACTCAGTGCAATGAATTTTTCCTCTTACTACTGCCTTCATAGTGTCCCAGAGATTTCTATATGATGTATCCGTGTTCTCATTTACCTCTAGGAATTTTTTGATCTCCTCTTTGATGTCTTCTTCAACCCCTTGTTCATTCAGTAGCATGTTGTTTAGCTTCCAGTTGATGGAGTAGTTTTTCTTATTCCTTGTTTTGTCGTTGATTTCCAATTTCATCCCTTTATGGTCCGATAGCATGCAGGGTAGTATCTCTAATTTTTTATATTTGCTGAGAGTTGCCTTGTGACATATGGTCTATTTTGGAGAAGGAGCCATGTGCTGCTGAGAAAAATGTGTATTCATTTACTGAGGGATGAAATATTCTATATATGTCCGTTAGGTCTAAATTGTTAATTGTTTTGAGGAGGCTTAAAGTTTCTTTGTTTAGCTTTTGTTTGGATGATCTATCCATTGGTGAGAGAGGTGTGTTGAAGCCCCCTAGAATAACTGTGTTGTGGTCTATTTTACTCTTGAACTTAAGAAGCGTTTGTTTGATGAATGTAGGTGCTCCATTATTTGGGGCATACAGATTTATGATTGTTATATCCTGTTGATGGATGGTTCCCTTAAGTAATAAGAAATATCCATCTTTGTCCCTCTTGATTAGTTTTGGTTTGAAGTCTACCTTATTTGATATGAGAATGGAAACCCCTGCT
The DNA here is from genome assembly GCA_025594165.1 of Tamias sibiricus. Taxonomy (NCBI): domain Eukaryota; kingdom Metazoa; phylum Chordata; class Mammalia; order Rodentia; family Sciuridae; genus Tamias; species Tamias sibiricus. The sequence goes on from CM046660.1 coordinate 86,119,524, forward strand.
TGCTTCCGCTGGCCATGTGAGTAATAAGACTTTTCCCAGCCTTTCACTTTCAGTCTGTTGATGTCTTTTTCTATGAGGTGTGTTTCTTGGAGACAGCAAATTGTTGGGTCATTTCTTTTAATCCATTCTGATAATCTGTGTCTTTTGATTGGCGAGTTTAGGCCATTAACATTCAGGGTTACTATTGAGATGTGATTTTTATTCCCATCCATTTTTATTTGAATTATGGTCTTTCGCTTGATTTGGTTTCTCTTCTGGTTGGTATTTCCTTTAGTTTAATATCTCCCTTTGGTGATTTTCGTTATCATCTTTCTCTTCTTCTTCATGAAAAATGTTGCCCAGGATGCTCTGAAGTGCTGGCTTTCGAGTTGTGAAATCTTTTAACTTTTGCTTGTTGTGGAAGGTTTTTATTTCATCTTCGAATCTAAAGCTTAATTTTGCTGGATATAAGATTCTTGGTTGACATCCCTTTTCTTTCAGAGCTTGAAATATGCTATTCCAGGATCTTCTTGCTTTTAAGGTCTGGGTTGAAAAATCTGAACATAGTCTGATTGGTTTCCCCCTATATGTAATTTGCTTCTTTTCTCTTGTGGCCTTTAGTATTCTCTCCTTGCTCAGTGTATTAGGCATTTTCATTATAATGTGTCTTGGTGTGGATCTGTTGAGATTTTGTTTGTTTGGTGTTCGGTATGCCTCTTGAACTTGGTTTTCCCATTCATTCCTCAAGTTTGGAAATTTTTCTGTAATCATTTCGTTAAATAGATTACTCATTCCTTTGGCTTGAAACTCTGCCCCTTCCTCTACGCCGATCACTCTTAAGTTTGGTCTTTTTATGCTGTCCCATAATTCTTGGATGTTATGTTCTTGATTTCTAACAAGTTTTGTTGTATGGTCTAAATTCTTCACTAGGACCTATATTTTGTCTTCATTGTCTGAGGTTCTTTCTTCCAAGTGGTCTATTCTGTTGGAGATGTTTTCAATTGAGCTTTTATTTTGGTTTATTGCTTCTTTCATTTCTGGAATTTCTGTTTGGATTCTCTTTAGAGCCTCTATTTCCCTATTGAAGTAATCTTTTACTTCCTGTATTTGTTTTTGGAGTTCTTTGTCAAAATGATCTTTTGCCTCCTGTACCTGCTCCCTCATCTCATTTTTGAGTTCATTCTTAAGTTCCATAAACATTTGGCATATGTAATTTCTAAATTCCATCTCTGGCATTTGACCAACTGTGCTTGCCATGACATCTACCGATGGGGTATCTTGATTTGTTTGTGTCATTTTCTTTCCTTGTTTTTTCATGTTGCTTGTGTGTCTATTCTTCCTGCACTGTGGGACCTTGACTATTTCGATTTTACCTAAAAGCCTTATTTTGTTCCTGTAGTACAATGCTATCAGATCACCTTATAATTCCTTTACACTTTTAAAACCTAACACTTTCTATTCAGAAAATCCAAGTTTGATCACAATGTACAGATTTTGTTAACCCAGATATTATTTCCAATTTACTCTGTACACTTCTGATAGGGTTTTATAGCTTCAAGTATTGGATACAGAGATGTTATGTTTAGGAAGAAGGAAGTGTCTTGAATTGTTCTTTCTTGGAAAGTATGAAAAGAGATATCTATTGAAGTGGTTTAGTGGAAGTGGTTTAGTATCAGTAGACGATGGAAGAAAGAGAATGGAGTTGACAATTAGGTGGAAAGACCAATTTATATATAAAGTAAGTTGGAAAAGAAAAAAAATGATAAAAGAGTAGGAATTGGTGTAAGAGAGAGGAGAGAGAGAATCAAGGAAATAGAGAGTAAACTATATATAACACCACTTTGCTACCCAGTTCAATTGTGCCGGTTCTAGAAATCCCAAGTTCTGCGTATAACTTGTTTTTGCCTCTGTTTAGTATGCACTGGCAGGATGAAAACATGAAAAATGAAGGAGGAAGAAAAGATACAAGAGTGAGAAAGAAGAAAAGAAGGAAAGAAAAAAGGAGCGGAAGCAAACAAACACACTAACAATCAATGCGGAAGAAAAAAAAAGCAGAACAAAAACAAAGCCAAAAAAAGAAAAAGAAAAAGAAACAAACAAACAAACAAAAACCTCCCTGCAATGCAACAAAACAAGCAGACCAACAAAAAGAAAAGGAAAAAAAAAAAAAAAGTTGAACTCCAAGTCTCAGACAAAACGGGCCCTGGGAAGCCCCCCTCTTTTTTTTCCTTTCCAGTTCAAACCAATTGTTATTGGATCACGTCTAGACAGTCTGTGATCCTGTTAGTGAAATCAAGACTGCATCTTAGGCCAGTGGCTGTACGGTTCAGTGAAGGAGTGGCCCAGGGGGTTTGTGTGTGTCAGCAGATGAATGGCACCAGGAAGGGGACCCTCCAGAAGTCACCCCCTCCCCAAGCCCACCCACAGTTGCAGCTTCTTGTGGCTGCTGCGCTGGCCTCAGAAACGCCTTCCCCTGCTGACCACCCGAGCCTCACCCAATTGTGCGTTGTCTTCAGAGAGCTGGAGGGTCCCTGGATGGCTGCAGCCATCGCTCTCCGTCTCCTCCCCTTTGTCTGGGTCAGCCACTGCACCTTTCAAAGATGGCGGTGCTCTCCTCCCAGTCAACAGCAGCTCCGCAGACTCCCGTATCCTCGCCAATCGATTTCAAAGCTGTTGGGTGGATGTCTCCCTGCCAAAGTGGCACCGGGAAGCCACACCTGTGACTGTGGTGCAGACAGCACTGCTTCGGATTGTGGCCCGCTCCACTCTGCCCCTGCTTGCTGATTGCTGATCTCTCTGCGCCGCTCTGTCCGGGGCCCTACTACTGAGGGTCGCGTCCGGCGGAGTGTGGATTTGAACTGATGTTGTCGACCCGCGGTCTCCCGGGGTTCCCCAGCACCAATCCCGCCGGCTATTATTGCTGGTTTTTATCGCCGGTTTCACGCTGGTGTGCCGTGAGTTTGGCTGGGGTTGCAGTAGTAGCGCGGTCTCCCCACACTGACTTTGTTTCACACGGCCTGTGCACCACCCAGGCGGTTTTGCAGGAGCCTCGCGGCTCCAGCCGCTGCAGACAGCTTGTCTCTTTCTCTCTCTGGTAGTGGTAATCACACCGAAACTGTATCAGTCTTAAAAAAAAAATTGTTAATAAGCCCACATACTTAATAGGATAATGGTGAAAGCATCTATAATGATCTTCTGAGTTGTTAGGGTTTGTCTGACCAAAGTTATACATAACCATTGTTTATCCTTTTTTCATTAAGCAATCTTTATGAAAAAATTCTCACTAGTACTTCCCAACCAGTGGAAATAAAATAATTTGATGTCGTTTTGTTATGTCTTGTTTTAATATGTGGTTTTGGAGGAAGAGGAAAGGGGGAAAGTAGCACAGGGTTGCTACTAATAAATTTCCAGGATCCTCACCGGCATTTCTAAAGTTTGACTTTTATTTTTACAATAATATTTGAGGTGTTTGTTAAAAATTCACATATCATAGTTCCTAGATCATATTTTTTAGGAGCTGGATTCTATGAACCCACATTTTTCACACAATCCCAGCTAATTCCAAATGATATAAATATCTAAAAAATCCATGAGCTGTATCTTCTCCATGTCCCGCATTACCCCCCACCAAGAATTGATTATAACATTTTTCGTTAAGAATCCTTTTCCCACTCAACTATATAAATGCTTATCTCTCAAATGCTCTTTCAACCAAATTTACCATCATACTTATCCATTCATTAATTAATTGAAAAAATCTTTGACCCTTGTTCATTTTATATTTACATAAGAATCACATATTTAGCTTTTGAAAAATATACTTGGAACTTCTTTTAAATTTTACCATAAGGTTAGTAGAGGATATTGGTTTTTCTTTCTCTCTCCTGACATTCCATGAGCCTTGTCAATCTAGAGCTTTCATCTTTTCATTAATTCTGAGAAATTCATCTTAGTCATTCTTTCAAATATTTCCATTTCTTTTTTCCCTTTCCCTTCACTCCTAAAAACCTTCTTATCGATACATGAGCACTGTCATTGTACACCTATATATTTTATGTTTTCTTTAATGTTTTTTACCCATTCCTTCTGGGAGACTGCTTCAATTTAACCTCCCAATTTCTTTATCACTATTTACCCTACTCTTTATACTATACTTCAGGTTATTTTCACCAGCAGGTTTTTCATAATATATATTCACTTTCTTATAATCTCATTTTCATTTTTATTTACTAAGTATCTTCCTCTTCTTTTCAAGAATATCTAAGACATTTGACTTTACATTATTTTTTCCATTCATTTAGGTGATTCAGCTTGAGGTGGAATATGCCACTTAGCATTTCTCCTCTATGGTAGCTGAGATCCTCAACTGCTCATCAGCTGGAGCGATGAGTCTGTGTTTTTCTGAAGGAATTCTGCCTGTGCTTTGCAATGTGGAGGGGCTTCAGACCTCTCCCTAGCTTTTGTCAGTCTATAAATTTAAAGAAAGTGAAAGAATGTGCTTTGGGGTAAAAAGAGCCCAGAAGCCACAGAACTACTGCTGCACATCCTTTCCACCAAGCACCCCCACTGTGTCAGATTTTACCTTTGAACTCTTTAAAAGGTGCATCACTTTGAGATGGAGTCTTTTCAAATGTACCCAGGAGCTTTGGGGATTGGACGAGTCCAGGAGTGCAGGTTCCTGGTCTCCTTACTCCTGCTTTTTCCACTATTCATCTCAAGAAGGCTTGGCACTGCCCTGATTTTTCCCTGCTGGAAGCGATAACCAGGGGTAAGGCTGCCTTGTCTCTATAGTGAAGAGGGCAGGCCATGACTGCCCAAGCAACATCAGGGAGAGAAAAGAGTGAAACTCACTATCCTGACCCTTGACTGCCTTTCTGGAAGCTTCCACTCCCAGCTGCCATCATCTACCTCCCACCCTCCTTGACTCCACCATCCCTAGGGATCCATCATTTACTGATGGTTTTGTTATTGCCATTGTTAGTTCTTAGAACTTCTGCCGTGTCTGTCAGTTATTTATCTGGGGCAGGTCTGCTGGACAAAGGTTAGATATTTCCTGATCTGGTTGTCAGAAACTGCAATGACTTGATCCCTGCATATTTGAATATTTAGTAACAACCCATATAGAGAGGAAACTAGATTTGACTATTTAACAAAGCAAAAGGCAACCAGACCAGAAGAGGAAGAATCTGTACAGGATTTGTTTAGAAGTCTACTGATCCACAGTTACTACCACTGCAGCCTTTTCTTACATGGTGTGGAGTGCCTCATGAGCAGATGCAGTTGAGCTGTACAGGACATAATAATCCTTAGAAGAAACACAATGATTTGGAGTATTTGGGCTAATAGTGGCCTGGGAAGAAAACATTGGCCACTCCTTATCCTCCTTGTTTATATAAGAAAACAGGGAACTAGGAAAGGAAGGAATTTATCATAAATGGAGACAGAATGCAGGTATATAAGTTTAGTTGAATCATGGAATTCTGGTTGGGTTCTAGAATAAAGTAATCATTATAGTTATTCAAATTATCATCTGATCTATCTCCTGGGAAACTTTTGCTAAGGTTTTTCAGAGTCAGAGACAATGTGAAGAGGGAGAGTGATGATAAATTAGGTCCATCAGTCACCAAAGGGAAGAGCATCCAGAGAAATATATGAGAAACTGAAAGCCCACCAGCCAATTGTCTATAGAGTTGTGGGGTGGGAGGGGGTGCAGGGGTTCCCACCCCCTGCCACGCATTGACTGTTGGATCATAGCTCAGGAGGACAGACAGAAAGAGGCCTTGAAGCAGCAACAGGAAACAAGAAGTGCCACTAGCTATTCAGTGACTATTAGAAAGGAAAGCACACCCCAAGGTGGTCAGAGGGAAGGTGCAATTCAGTAGCCTAAAAGCCATCCCCAAGGACTCTCAATAAAAGAGAATAGCAGTGAGTATCAGAGCCTCAGCCATATGATGACAGTGCTAATTATGATTTAGCCTATCATTGGTATGCCAAATCACTACCGCTTCCAGCTTCCTTGTTTGCACCTCTGCTTGAAATAGGTAAATTTTGAGGCGATTTTTGAGGATGAACTTTATTTTAAAGTCTGAGAACATCTGTATAGAGAACTTGCCACTGGCAAGGAATTTCAGGGTGTTTTTCACAGCACACTAATGAGTCCCAGCAAACTCAGAACCATCCAGCCTGAGAAAAGGATGATCTCCCATGGAACATAATAGCTTTAAAAGTGGTAAGATCAGTTCAATGACATAACATTATGCAATTATGATTAATGAGAACTCCATTGTCTTCCACTGGAAAAAGAAAATATAATGTGACCTACTTTGCCCCATGTGAAGATAATTTAGTAGGAAAATAGTAGTAAGTAGCTGCACTATCTATCCAAGAAAACTGAGAATGGCATTGTAATTTTGTGCAGTGGAAAACAGATCCTTTTGAACTTGTTCACAGACTTTCCCTCTGACATATTAACCTCACCATACTGAGCCATCTGCTTTAAATTCACTCTGACTAATCTCATTTGGCGATATTTGAAATAGCAATATGCTATAGATGTCTCTCTTTTTGAAGACAATGACAAGAAGACAAGAAAGGTACTAAAATATACCCATTAGCCCAATCTCAAATACCTTATCCAAATACAAGTAGAGAAAATACCTGATTTAGGCAAAACCAGCTAATAAGATAGAAAATTTAATTGGTATCTAAGATATCTGTTCTTTCAAAAATCAGTAGTCAAGTTTGATGATCACAAGCCTAAAATATCCCCAGCTCTTCCTCTTTGTAGCTCAGACACCAAATACTTGAGCTAAAATATTGTTACTGTTTTAGAAGGACAGCATGGTAAAATGACATGAGCTCTGGCCTAGACCAAGGTCTAGGTCTACCACTTACTCACTGCCTGACCCTGGGCAGTTTGCTTAATCCTGATGGTCCCTGTTTTCTCAATTGCAAAATACCAATGATATCTGTCTTGAGATAATGTATATGGAGCATTCTGAAATGAAGGATCCAAGTTAGTTCATAAATAGAATACCAAGGAAAATAGGAGGTAAGCCAGAAGAGGGTGCTAGAGCTGAGAAGGAATTTTTAATTATAAAGCATATATAAGAACTTCTGAGAAGATGGCAGAATAGAGGGTCGCTTCCCTGGTGGTTCCATGGCATGAAACAAGAAAAGCACACAGGCAGCTTTTCAGCAAGGTGAGTGAATGATCAAGAATTAGGGGGGAATTTACTGGATTTTAATACTGGACTAGCTGGGAGAGAAGCACCTGATCAGGAAAAAAAAAAAAATGGCAGGGGTGGGATAGATTGAGTTTGGAGACTGAATCAGAGACCAGGAATCGTGGGGTCTGCAGGCAATGTAGTGGGCTAAGAACAGGCTCCTATGCCACAGGAGTGGAACCCAAAGAAGATTCCTGGGGTCCATTCTTCCAGAGTGGACTGGCAACTGCTAGGCCCTGCGGGGGGGGGGGGGGCTGATTTAAAATCTCCAGACCAATTGGCACCCAGCAAAGGGACCTGAGCATATGTAAGCCTACACCCTGTCTCCAGGAATTCTGCCTAAAGGACTGACCCTCTTACCCTGGCAACTGCACCCATCCTGAGGGTGGAGGTAACATCACTTACCTAATAACCCCATTTACCTGCTGAGAAACTTTTGAACTCCAGTGGAAACAGTTATTCAATTTTTCATCAAGATCTTTTTCTTTTCTTTTCTCTCACATTTCTGGATATGGAGATTATCATGTCAAATGAAATAAGACAATCCCAAAAATAAAAAGGTTGAATGTTTTCTCTGATACATGGAAGCTAACTTACAAAAAGCGGGTGGGAGGGAAAGAGTAGAAGTGCAATAAATTAGACAATGGGGAGATGGAGGGAAGGGAGGGGGGACAGGAAAAGGAAAAACAGTGGAATGAATCTGACATAATTTTCCTATGTACATATATGAAACCATCACAGCAAATCCCACCATCATTGTATATCCACAAGAATGCGAATAGATATACCATAACTAAATAAGATATATCTCTTACTTGTATAATTATATGGATTCTATTATGCATAACTAAAAAGAACCAATAAAAATTTTGATTATGATAGTCTTGTTTTTACTTCAAAATTGTTCCATAACTATTCCTTCTTTGCCCTACCCAAACTCCAAATGACTTGATCAACATCTCTTATAAGTAGTTAATGATATTTACTACTGGAAATTTCCACCTACAAAATGTGTTTTAAATGCCTGGATTGTTTCATATAAATAAACATACAATTTATGGATTCATGGTATACTTCTGGTTGGACAATGTGGTATCATGAAAACTGTGATTAAAAAATTGTGTTCTCCTTTCAAGAACGCTGTGTCTACATGCATTGCTCCAGAATTCTTAAATCAAAACACAGGATGCAGAGCAAGAAGATATTTTGGGGAATTGATCTGTGTGGTTTCAGTATCTTCTAGGGAATGGACATTTTGTCTATGCTTGATAGATACTTGCCTGTATCTAGTTAAGCATTCTAAAGTTTGATTTTTGGGTAAATTTCAGTTCATATGACTCTACATTGACAATTTAACATGTTATGTTGACACACAAGGCAACTTAAGAAAGACAAAATAATTAAATGTGAGTTTCAGCACTGATCAAAGTATCAAGTAAATATGGCTCAGTGTTTGCCAAGAAAGAGCTATAGCTTTCCCATCTCTTTTGGGGATACAGCTAGTTAAAACCTCACCTTTCCAGTTGTATATAATTTTTTATTATACTTGAGATGAAAATAGTGACAAGCACAGTAACACAAATCAGGGGGAAATTCTCTAACATAACATTTGGTAGTGGGCTGAAAGAATTGTGTTTGAACAACACTAAATAAATAACAGGGTTTTAAAATTACTTTAGTTGCAAAGCTTGTAATTAATGTCAGTTCAGAATTGCAATTTTATCTAATGCAAACAATATATAATATTAAGGTGCTTTATCAGCAACATAGGTCAATAGTAGCAATGGTACAGAGATATTGATTAAAAAATTTTTGAGAGATGAAAACATAGGCTAATAATTAAATACCAAAAAGATAGTATTTTTGATATTTTTAATTTTGGTAAAAACAGTTTTCAAAAGACGCAAGCAGTAATAATGTCCTAGTCCTTCAAAATATGTTTTGTTTTGGAGAAAGACTATCAGTAATACACAAGAATTCCTAGATTGGAAATCAAATACACAAGACTCCCTAGATTGGTAATCAAGAGACCTGGGGATTTTATTCCTTGCTCACTGCATATAAAATGTGTGCTCTTGGGGCTGGGGTTATGGCTCAGTGGTAGAGTGCTGGCCTAGCACGTGCGTGGCCCTAGGTTTGATCCTCAGCACCACATAAAAATAAATAAAATAAAGGTATTTATTTTGTGCCCAACTACAACCAAAAGATAAAAACAAAAAATATGTGTGCTCTTGCATGAGTTGTTATGTTAAATTGGGTTTCTGGGGTTGGGTCCAGAAGCCAACCCCAGAAAAAGAATTTGAAGCAAATGGTGTACCAGAGGCAATGCCAGGAAGCACCCTTAAGGATGCAAGAAAATGTGACACAGAAGGGAGAGGAGGCAGTAGAGAGAGGGTGTGTTACTAAGCAGATTACTGCAGTGGGCAAACCCTTGAGGAACACTGGGAGGCTGCACAGAAAATGTGTTGGAGTTAATTTTACCTGAAGGTAAAGGGGTAGGATAAAGTATCCTCCACCTCCCATTTACCTTTGTTAAGTGCTGCTCCATGGCTTTTTCTTTTTCTTCCCACCCATTTGGTACTGGAGGCTTAACCCAGAGGTGCTTAATCACTGAGCCACATTCTCAGCCCTTTTTATTTTTTGAGACATGGTCTAAGTTTCCTAGGCCCCTGCAAAGTTGCTGAGACTGACCTCAAACTCTCAATCCTCCTGCCTCATCCTCTCAAATTGCTGGGATTACAGGCAGGTGCCACCTCCAGTTCTACATTTGAGATTACTCCCCAGTACTTCTGGTAACCATAAAAAGCCTGCAAGCAAAAAATGGCAGGTGCTTACAGTTGGAAATCATATGATCAGTAAGCACAGGAACAATGACTCCAGAGAAAATGTGGGCATGGAAGCAGCAGCTTCTGCTATAGGTCTTTCACCTCCATGGTCTCAGTTTCCCCATCTATAAAGCAATGCTGGGCATACCTACCTTTCAGTCCATAGAAGAATAAAGATGAGTACATGTGAAAGGCATTTATAAAGTTTTGATTTGAAATACACATGAAATATTACCTGTAATGTAAAAAAAAATCAGGGTAGATAATGCCTAGATTTCTTCCATACTTGTAATACATGAATCATTGCTTTTCCCATAAACTCCAGACAGCTAGGACAGGCATAACCTTCAGGATAATACAAACTAAATTGAAAAGATGAAGTATGTGATTTTTACTGATGGGGTTTTAAACTTTTAAATTAGTAATCCATCTTTACATGTGACATCCGGAAGCATTTACTACATGATGCTCAGATGGGGGATATCTAAACATTTGTGATTTATTTCCTGTCATCTTATACAGAAAGGCAAAAATTCTGTATCAAAGAAATTGCTATCTCAAGTTGTATTTCTGTTGTTTATGTGACTCATACATTTAGTCTTTCTTTGGAAGCATTGTTTTTTTATAATCAAAAAACTTCAGTCTCTGCCATAGATCTTGCAGTCTCACTGAATTTTGAGATATAGTTCCTATTAAGTGGCTACTTTGTAGTACACCAGGGTGCCAGTAGCTGGTCTACAGGTTCTAGGATTCTGAGACTCAAGGCAAGCACATAGCATTTAACTGTGGCAATTTTACCTTCTTTTCCATCAAACTAAACTTTTTCTTTATTTAACAAATAGGGGAAAAAATATACATCATAGTTGTCTGATTTCCTAACTTTACACACAAGCCTTTGAAATGATTATTATGGTTGACTGTCTGACATGCATTAGAGAATGGAACTAACCCCATAACAACAAATTCTTTACCCTTGCTATCAGTGCTATAGGAAAAGCACATGATCCAATGAAGGTCAAGGTAAAAGTCTGCAGGCATCTTCTGGAAAGTATCCCTTCACTGTGAGGAGAGAGTTAGAAGAAATAATGCTTTCTTTGCCTGTTTTCCTATTGCGTCTTTATCCTTTGGCAGTTCATTAAAGTGTTTTGCTTCTACATATTAGGAAATACTAACACTTATTATAGGAACTAATTCTTTGATATGAGTTACAAATATTCATCCTTTTTTTTAAACTTTGTTTTTCATAGGTTCTAGAGTACGGTTTTTGTTTTTCTTTTGTTTGTTTGTTTTTGGTTTGGGGGGTTGGAGGTTTTGTTGTTTGTTTTGGTATCAGATAATTTTTAAGGGGTTCTGGCTTTTGAGTCAGTTGAAAGTCCTTTTTCACTCTGAAGCAATAAAAGAACTTCGCCCTAACTTCTGCTACTTTTATGCTTTAACTTCTTCCTAATAATTATTTGATCTATCTTGAATGTAGCTTGGTATCACATATGAGACAAGAGTCCTATGCTTTTACTCATTTCTGGATTTATAGTCCTAAAATTTGTTCATCACACAGTACTTAGCTGGAAAGCTTACTGTTTTCAAGCCTCAGTGTTTCCCATCTTTGTCTTAATAATGCTGCGTTTATAAGGCCCTTGCATTAGTATTATTGCAATAATCTTTTACCATTTTCCAATCACTCATTTTCACTAAAAACTAAGGGGAAAATGAACTAAAATGTTTAAGAAGATTGCTTAACAGTATTGTAATGCTGTTGCACTGAACTGTTCTCTGGCAGACATACCGCCAACTATACAGTGTGAAATGTTTATTCACAAATGACTTATAGAAGCATCTCTTGAGCAAAGAAATAAAGATGGTTTAGGGTTGTTATTGTAAAGTGTTTGAAAATCATGGTAAAACAAATATCAAGCATGTATAAGAATATATTATCTGTATGAGATAATATATATGATTCAAAACATGATCTATAATTTTTCTAATAATTTAGAAGTGCATTAGAAAAGATTTAAAATTGACTGTTAAATGCAATAAAACAAAACCCTGGATTCTGTTCAATTTAATTGATTCCTCCATATCAGATAGAACCAAGTCTCCTAAATTTCTTTGAAACTGACACATCATAGGATAGGTAGAATCAATATTGTCAAAATGTCCATACTACCAAAAGCATTATACAGATTTAATGCAATTCCAATCAAAATCCCAATGTCATTCTTCAAAGAAATAGAAAAAGCAGTCATGAAATTCGTGTGGAGAAATAAGAGACCCAGAATAGCCAAAGCAATCCTGAGCAAGAAAAGTGAAGCAGGAGGCATCACCATACTGGACTTTAAATTATACTATAGAGCAATAGTAACAAAAACAGCATGGTATTGGCACCAAAACAGACTGGTGGACCAATGGTGCAGAATTGAGGACACACAGACTAATACATATAATTTCAACTATCTTATATTAGACAAAGGCGCCAAAAATGTACAGTGGAGAAAGATAGCCTCTTCAACAAATGGTGCTGAGAAAACTGGAAATCCATATGCAACAAAATGAAATTAAACCCTTGTCTCTCACCATGCACAAAACTCAATTCAAAGTGGATCAAGGACCTAGGAATTAGACCAGAGACAATATGCCTAATAGAAGAAAAAGTAAGCTCCAATTTCCAACATGTCGGATTAGGCCCCAAGTTCCTTAATAAGAATCCTGTAGCGCAAGAACTATTACCAAGAATTAATGAATGGGATAGATTTAAACTAAAAAGCTTCTTCTCAGCAAAAGAAACAATCAGTGAGGTGAATAGAGAGCCAACTAATTGGGAACAAATATTTAATACATGCACATCAGATAGAGCTCTAATTTCTAGAATATATAAAGAACTAAAAAAACTTAACACCAAAAAAGCAAATAACCCATTCAATAAATGGGCTAAGGAATTGAAAAGACACTTCTCAGAAGAAGATACACATTTAATCAACAAATACATGAAAAAATGCTCAACATCGCTGGCAATTAGAGAAATGCAAATCAAAACTACTCTAAGATTTCATTTCACTCCAGTCAGAATGGCAGCTATCAAGAACACAAACAACAATAAATGTTGGAGAGGATGTGGGGAAATAGGCACACTCATACATTGCTGGTGGGACTGCAAAATGGTGCAACCACTATGGAAAGCAGTATGGCAATTTCTTGGGAAAATGGGAATGGAACCACCCTATGACCCAGCCATCCCACTCCTGGGTCTATTCCCAAAAGACTTAAAAACAGCATATTACAGTGACACAGCCACTTCAATGTTTTATAGCAGCACAATTCACAATAGGTAGGCTGTGGAACCAACCTAGATGTCCCTCAGTAGATGAGTGGATAAAGAAAATGTGATATATATACAAAATGGAATTTTACTCAGCAATAAGAGAGAATAAAATAATGGCATTTGCAGGTAAATGGATGAAGTTGGAGAATATAATGCTAAGTGAAATTAGTCAATCTCAAAAATCCAAATACAGAATGTTTTCTCTGATATAAGGAGGCTAGTTCACAGTGTTGTTGGAAGGGGGTACATAGGATCAGAGGAACACTAGAATGGTCAACGGAAAGGGAGGGGAAGGGAGGGAGCAAGTGGGGAGGGGGGGAAGGAAAAAAAATTTGGTGGTTGAATGAGATGGATATCATTATCCTAAATTCATGATTGAAGATCTGAATGGTACTTATATACTTTGTATACAAGCAGTTGTATGTAAAAAGATACTATACTTGTGCATTATGAATAAGTAAATAAATAATTTTTAAAAAAATAATATAATGAAGTCTGGGGTTGTGGCTCAGTGGTAGAGCACTTGCATAGCATGTGTGAGGCACTCACTGGGTTCCATCCCCAGCACCACATAAACAAACTCAATAAACAAAATAAAGGTATTGTGTCCATCAACAACTAAAAAAAATTTTTTAAGAATATAACAAAATTTCTAAGAACACAATATTTTTTAAATCTGATTTTCTGTAATCCAGAAATAATTAATATAATTTAGTCATTTACTTTGAAGACATGAACTATCCAAAGTGTTTTTTCATTAGTAGCAAAAATTCAAAATTCACATCCTAGAAAATTCTCTTTGGTTCTTACATTAGGGAATTAAATCTACTGAAGAGTAGGGTAGATATAGGAATTTGTTTTTCTGTCTGATAACAGCATTACTTTAACTACTTACATTCTCTTTGACACAAAATATTGATGAGTTTGACAAGAAATGACTAATCAGAGGAAAGAATTAAATTCTCCTGTTGCTAAGGAGATAAAATCTGAATCTCAGACAGCAGAGAACATTTAGAAACACACCCAACACTTCACAGGTATAGTTTTTAACAATATTGAGGATCCCATTCTCCAGAGCAGGTTTTTAATGCAAATTTTACTGTAAAGAACAAAGCCTCTAAACCCTCTAACTCAATCCTCAGGAATGAGGAAACGAAAGTAGGGAAAACAAGGAGTCAGAATATCTTCCTTATAAAGGGAGTTGCAGTACGAAGAACCACAGCAAATATGACTTAATTTTAGGTCTCAAGAAGATACAAGACCAGAAAGAAAGGCTGACTATAAATGTATGTTAAAATGCATGGTCAGTTGAGTATTGAATGACTTTAACCTCCCACATAGGTAAATGTCTCTAGAATGAGAATTTGTTATACCTGGCTCTACATCTCTGCCCACTACTTGAGTACCTGGACTTTATACTGTTCCCCCATCAAGACACTGAACCTTCAATACCTCTCTTGGGATGTACATTGGTTTTATACATAGCATCATGGGAAGAGGTCTACTTCCTCTTCCCTGGTTTCCTTGCTCAGCTTCTATCTAGAGAGAAATAAGATCAGGCAATTAACCCATTAACAAGTGAGAAGGTAGGTGGTCAAGGTAATTTTCACACTGATAAGTCTCCTTTTTTTATCTGTAATTATAGAGACTTTGAAATGACCGGTCAGAAAGTGACCAAGAATAACTGAATCCACATAGAACATACCTTTTCAACTGGAGGAATATTGACCCCAAAGGGAAAAACTGGTTTGGGAGTTAGAAGCAGAGAATTTTACATATTACAGTGATTTGTAATTTATCTAACAAAGTATTATTCTTTGGTATTTAATTTCCCTCATTAGAGAGAATTTAAGCTATTTAATTTCTTCTCCATAATGTACCTGATCATTTAAAAATGGGTTGGATATATAGTACCGAATAATAATTTACTAAATACAATATAATTTGTGTGCAATATCAATTAGATAGGTACCAATACTTACAAATTATATTACCTTTAAATCCTTCATTATCTGACTGAAGAATTTGTCCTGCATGGGTGGGGGGGGGGGGCAGCAAAAGGACAGTCAATGTAGGTAATAAATGATTGGGTCAGGAAGATGAGGGCTGATTCAAGAAGAAATAACATGCTAATAACTTCAGGTCACTTTCCCCTCCCTCTCAACCTGTTGCCAAGGTTACCTGCATCCAGAGAGTTTTTCCTTCCTGCAAGCAGTTGTTAATGAATGGCCCCTGGGCCACTCCCTTCCTGCCTGTACCTCTGGGCAGTTTGTTCAAGACCTTGGATTGCTCCACCTTTTGACCCACCTTTTGGTCACTAGTCATATAGGCAAGATAAGGGGAGAAGGGGGGATATGAGAACAAAGGAAATCTAAAACCTATAAAAGGGGCAGGACACCCCCACTTCCTTGGACACCCAGGTCTGAGGTCCCTTCTCTTTGCAGAAGTCTATCTCTGTTCTAGCCTTTAAATAAAACTTGCTTTCTGTGCTTGCCTAGGCATTATTCCAGTATTCAATCTTCACACCAGGGAAATGGGACTGTCCCCACCCCCTTCCCTGTCTCTCTCCTTCCTCCCCCATCCTTCTAACTGTAACTGGGGTTCGCTTGATGCTTTGACTATATCCCTTGTGGCTTTGGAACTTACATGTTTTATTCTTTTTCCCAATCTTCTTTTCCCTAAACTTCTCCCTGATCTCTCCTCCCTAATCTCATTTCCTCTGAATCACCTCTATAAAAGCCCCCTGTTTCTGCTGGTGGGCAGAATCACAGCCTTGGGGACCGGAGTCCCTGTGCTTCTCCTTTCCTAGCAAAGCAACAAACCTTCTTTTCCCTTTTTCTCAAAACCATGTCCTCATTATTGGATTGGCATCAGGCAACATAACTACTAGCTTTGTTATTTTGAGCCACACAATTCTAGAGTATAAGGCAGTTTTCAGTTTGCATTCAGTTTTCAAAACGCTCCCCCATCAGGCTGAGTTGTGGATGCCATGAACCTTCTCTAACAGAATCTTAGACCAGCCACTCTTATAGTGGCACCCCCTCCTTCACAGAAAAATCTTAATTGAGCTTCTCCAGAGACCCTCCTCACCATAACTGTTCTTAGACTATTAGCAAGAATTCTGAAAAAAAAAAAAAAAAAAAAATTTCAGGCCGGAAGTGTGTTTACAGAAGCAGACTAAGGGGGACTAACTCAAGACCTCTAGCCAGGCCTGGAGCCTTCACAGAGGCGTTTACATTTCAAAGGACAGTAGTTAGATTCTAAGGAAAGTCCTTTACAATCCAAAAGATAAGAGCAAATGGTACAAATTAGGTTCCTTGAAAACCAGGTTGGGGGTGGTGGGGACTCTCTCTTTCCCAGCCACTGATTTTTACAGAGTGTCCTTGATTTATTTTCCAGGCCTGGGTTGATTGCTCAGAAGAGTAGGATAAAAACCCACTTTTATATGGACTTCTGCAGATTGTGAGCCTCTGAACTCCTCCTCCCATTACACACTGGTTATAAAGTTCTAAACATTTCTGAACTCGGGGTTCAGAGGGACCAATTGATTTAGGCAAAAGCCCCTTCTGGACCTGGCTGCAGCCAATAAACCTACTTCCTGCTAATTACTCAGGGTCCAGCCTCATCTGTCTTACAACACTCTGCTGCTAGTTAAGGTTTCACTCCTAACTCCAACTTCTTTGAAGTCTACATCTATTGTTGAGTTTGTTTTAAATTTTAAACTTTTAAGTTTAAACTGTTTAATGAGCAGCTGGTTTTTTTTTTTTTTTTTTTTTTTTTTTTTGGAAGTGACTGCTAAAAGGGAGGCAGGGGGATCAGCTTTTCTAAAAATAGAAACTTTACCTTCAAGATGGTTTGAAAAGTAGGGTGATTATACAAAGTCTACATTTGGCCAACTTGATGGACATATTTTTAACAAAGAATAGTTTTGCTAACTCCTTGATTTAGCCAAGTCATCCATTCTCTTTGACATCATTACAACCTTACTTAAAATTCATAAAATAAACACTTAACAAAGTTATTTTGTATTTTTCCTATTTCTTAAGAAAGAGAAAACAGTAAGCAACATACATACAATTTGAAATTGTAACCCTTGATTTTAGGGAAACAATAAAAAAAGTCAATGGTGAAATGACAAATTTCCATTAAGTACACAGAAAAGAGGACTATAGAAACAATCTGGTCACATATGTCTTATCATTGCTTATTGAACATCCCCCAAAAGAAAACAATTAGAAGTTTGTTAAATTTATACTTAATTGTACCAAACGAGTTTTTTTTTACACCTGCTAATTCATTTAATAAGCACAGTTGGCCATCTGCTATATATGACCCTATTTTGTATTTTAGAGACAATATGTTTGAACATAATTATTTCTACAAAGTATTTACAATTCTTGGAAGGAAAGAATTCAGACTAATGTGTAATTTTAAAAAAATGAAGATGATTCAAAAAAAGAATTTGGATGCCTAAATGCAGTAATAATAATAATAAATTAAAACTAATAGCAACTGTAAAAGAGGATGAGGTGAGTATGGAAAGAAGAGCAAATGTCCAAATAATTTTTTGCACTATTTTGCATACTCATGACATTTCACTGTCTAATTCACATAACACCAAAATAAAAATTTAGAAATTTGTTGTTAATTTAACTTAATAGAAGTTTGTCAGACAACTAGGATAACAAATTCCTAGGGTTCCAAATATTTTCATTGTTTATGAAATATTTGCATTGTCTAAGAATGGTATGAATTTTCATACCTTTATGCCAATTAGCATTATGAAAGCTACATCAAAATATATACTCAAGACAATAAACTCAGAATTCTATTTCTTTGGATTCTTAAGGAGAAAAATATATTTTCCTATGCTTGGTAGAAACCATGTCAAGCTTTTCTGGTCTTAGGACCCTCAAAAATTGAGGTCCCAAAACAGGTTTTTTTTTTTTTGTCAATTATATTCATCAATATTTAATACATTAGAAATTAATACTATGCTATTTAGGAATATTTATAAGTCATTATAAAATAGCAGTATTATTCATGTTGTTTATAATATGTGTTATATTAAACTTTTTATGAAGAATGACTATTTTCCAAAACAAAATCAAATATAGTGGGACTAACATTGTCTTCCATTTTTGAAAAGCTCTTTAATGTCTGATTTCAGAGAAGACAGCTATGAAGGAGCCCCAATTAGGGAGATGGCTACTGTGGTCAGCTGGAAGCCATAAGTTCCACCTGATAATAAGTATGTATGTGACGCACCTGTAAATGCACGTGAGGCACCCACAAAGCTAAAGGTATATAACCGGGTGAGTCGGAGTCAGGAGAAGAACGAATTCATTCAGTCAGTCATGCAGTCGCTCGGTCGGAAGAAGAGTTCGGGTCGGAGAAGAAAAGAATCAGAGCGGCCAGAACGTAGGCAGAGCAGTTACAGAAGAGAAACCAGATAGAAGAAGTAATTGCTGGTCAGAGTCAGGCCGAGGCTCCCAAGGAAGAAAGAAGAAAGAAGAAAGAAGCTCTAAAAGCTAAGCTCTCTCTCTCTCTAAAGAAGAAATCTCTCTCTTTCAAGCTCTCTCTCTTTCTCTCTAAGCTCTAAGATGAAGAAGAAAAAGCTCTATCTTTCTCTCTAAGCTCTAAGAAGAAGAAGAAAAAGCTATCTCTAATCTTTCTCTCTAAGCTCTTTCTAAGAAGAAGAAAAATCTTTCTTTCTCTCTCTAAGCTCTCTCTAAGAAAGTAGAAGTAAAAGTAGAAGTATCTTTACTCTGCCTCCGAGAGTTTTCCTCCCACGGCGTTGTGGCTGGCCACGACAGGCAGCTTACACAGCTAGATTTTTGTAACTGATTTTAATTATAATTAATTATGATGTGTCATTTTTGGTTAAAGTATATAATGAAACTCTGGCCTTACCTAGCAGAAAAGAACCTTACTGAATCAGTAAAATGGTGTTGGGGATACTTCAGTAGTCCTGGGAACACCTTGAAAACAGTGACTCTACAGCAGACCAGTTGAAATGGAGGAATTGCTCTAGGTTTACAAGATAAAAGAATGTTTTCTGCACTCATAGTTCTGAGTAACCATTTAAAATCCTTGCTAGCAAGACAGATTATGTTACTAGCAGCAAAATTAAAGGCCCCATATTTGCTTATTTTGTATTGCTAACGGGGATCAATTTTTGCATAGTTCCTTCCTTTTTAGCAAAGTGCCTGATAAGAATGGAGAAAGACTGCAACATGTGCTTTCAAGTTTCACTAACTTACACAGGAACAGGAAGCAATGTAGTTGCATCTAGATGAAGAGAAACTGAAGAGGAGAAAAGTGCACAGAAACAAAACAACCCATAGGTTTTAGTCAGCTTTTTTGTTACTGTGACCCAAAGACCTGACTAGAACAATTAGAGTAGGAAAAGTTTATTTGGGGGCACATGGTTTCAGAATTCTCAGACCATAGACATCTGATTGCATTCCTCAGGGCTCAAGGTGAGGCAGAACATCATGGCGGAATAATGTGGTGAAGGAAAGCAGGTCAGGACATGGCCACCAAGAAGCAGAGAGAGCTCCACACATAGA
This sequence comes from Tamias sibiricus, assembly GCA_025594165.1. Classification (NCBI taxonomy): domain Eukaryota; kingdom Metazoa; phylum Chordata; class Mammalia; order Rodentia; family Sciuridae; genus Tamias; species Tamias sibiricus. The sequence goes on from CM046660.1 coordinate 86,139,442, forward strand.
GGACAAAATGTAAACCCCAAGGGCATGCCCCCATCAACCATCTCCTTCATTCACACCCTACCTGTCTACAATTACCAGCCAGTTAATTCCTATCAGGGGATTAATGCTCTGATTAGGTTAAGGCTCTCATAATCCAATCATTTTATCTCTCAACTCTCATGCAGTAGCTTTTGGGAGATACCTCATATCTAAACCAAAACACCAGATAAAAGGAAACCAGAACCTGTTCATTTGTGGGACAATTTTACTTCTTAGGAAAAGTGCACTCAGGAGCATGATAAAACATAATAGTAGGTTTATTGAAAGAGATATTTCTAACCCTTATAACATCACAATTTCCTCTTAGAAATGTGGCTTAGGCTGAGAATGATATGATAAACAGTATCATCCCTAAGAGTTCTTTAACTAACTCAGAGTAAGGGGAAAAAATCAAAATATTTACCTAGGCTCAGAAAAATAAGCAGTAAAAGCCTACATGCATATGCTCTATATTCCATATTCCCTCTCACTTTAAAACAACTTCAGCTTAGCAAACATTTTAAATATCCACTTCATTTAAAAATGTGGGGCTTTTTAAAAATGAAGAATACATTTAGTCTTTCATTTTACAAAAAAAAAAATTGAGGAGGGCAGCATCAAAACACAATTTTGTGATTTATTTACAGCACATCACACACACAATCATGTGCTACACATTTTAGTCAGTGAAAGACCACTTGTATACAGTGGCCCCATAAGATTATAAGGGAGCTGAAGATTTTTCTATTGCCTAGTAACTTCATAGCCATAATAATGCCCTAGCAAAACACATTACCAAGTGTCTGTGGTGATGCTGAGGGAGATGTAGAAGGGCTGAGGCAGTTAGGGCCAGATGGCAAGTGAGGAAGAGGTGGGCAGGGCCAGAACAAAGGATAACAGAGAGGGTCTCCTGATGAAATCAACTTCCTGCTTGATGAAAGTGCTTATGGACACAAGGTGGTGATCCAATCAGACAGACACTTCCATATTTCCACTCCCAAGTGGGAGATACAATTAAAAAAAAAAAAAGCAGACACATGGATTGAGGGGGCACCAATCAATAATAGTGAGGAATGCATAGACAGGGGAGGAGAAGAGGAAATTCCAGAGACCATAAAAAGAACATAAAACTCCCCCACCAGATTCCCAGCTCTGGGACCCCTTCTCTTCAGAGAAGTCTACCTCTGGATCTCTGTCACCTTTGCAATAACCCTGCATCTTGCTTGCTATCTCTGTGTCCTGTTCTTCCATGAATGGAGACCATAAACCCAGTACCCCTAGACAGTAATAATACTCACGTAAACAAATTTACTATTGTCAGTCATATCAAGTACAACACAATTAATTATGCACAGCACAAAACCGTTGGTCATTATAATAATGGTTACTGGTTTATGTGTTTATTATACTACATCTTTTTTCACTTTGGACAGTCACTTTAGACTGTATCCTACTTTGAGAAATAGGTTTGCTGTGTATCAGTGTACTGTTTCAGGTCAGCTGAAGCCCATGCACCTCATGTTTACCATTGGTCTTGAGTGCATCCAGAGGCCACATGATTGACCTTACCATCTTAGTTTGGGTAATTACACTCTGATGTTAACATAACAAAATTGCCTAAAACATTTCTCAGAATACATCTCCGTTAAGTCACACACACACACACACACACACACACACACACACACACACACCTCTTGATCTCATTAATCCATCAACAAAATACTAAGCTCTTATTTACCGAGGACCCAATAAATTGGTGATTGTGATATCATTCAAATTAACAAGAGTCAAAGGAAACCAAGCTAATCTCCACCACTTCGAACCCAATATTAGACATGACAAATTTGCTTCAAAATGGAATTTTGTTGGCCCCATATACTATGAAGTAGTGCTAGAGAGGTTGGCAGTAAATTTTTAAAAGGAGGTAATTTCTTTCAACAAATTTATATCAAAAAATAGGTGCATGGCTACAACAAAAATTGTATCAGCTATATGTATAATAGCATCACATACTTTAAAACATCATTGCTCTTTTTATCAAGAAATGTTCTAATTTATATGCCATAAATTCCTCTCTTTTTTTTTTTTTTTTGGTACCAGGGATTAAACCCTCCAGTACTATTGTGTAGTCAGTCATTTGCTAAAGAGCCCCTGGTTGCTGCCCAGGAGTGGGCTAGGCTGTGCTACCAGAGACTCCCCATCTGAGCTCCTGGAGGGCTCTTCTGCCCAGCAGGCCTCCCTACAGTTAATTGTTACTGAGAGTCATGGCAGCAAGTGGGAAAGGTGTCCCAGGTGCTATAACATGACACCAAAGTAATTAGAAAACACCCTGCTAAATTTGGCATTTTCTTTTCCAAATGGAAAGATAAAGTATTATCCACAGAAAATATTTTTAGACAGGAAGATTTCGGAATTGGAAGTCTGCATGAGAGCCCACCTGTTATAGAATGATGTACCTCATAACCTCATGAGGCTTCCTCTCCTCTGGCACCCAGCCCTACATAGCTTCCCTTCGTTTTCTAGTTTAATCCCAGTTGAGCAAGCAATTAGCAATTATAGAAAAATATTAGTTCTCAACATAACCATCATCAGTATAACCATTAACATTAGCCTATGAGTAAGGAATGACCTTTAACCCTGCCTATTACACTGTGGGCATCAAGTGCATTGTGGTAAAGTAGAGGTCTGGTGATAACTGACTTGTGTGAAGCATTACTTCTAGCACAAGGTGGCTTCTCAATAAGTAGTCTTGTTTATAAAACAATATTTGATTTGACGTACAAATATGATATTTACATACACAGTGATGTAAAAGAAGGCAATATTTTCCATCTTAGTAGAAACTCCTTTAAGCCTTAAGTTTTTAGGGCTAATATAGAACCATGAACTCAGCGAGAATTCAGTAGGATTGACCAAGCAAGAGCATGAAAATATTGTTTTCCCCTTCCATGGAGACAAGGCTGTCCAACTTAGGCATTCAGGGGTCACATACATTTAAGTAGACTTCATATTTTATTCCCTATTCATTTCAGGCTGTTCTTGCCACCAACATTTGATCATTTTCTTGAATGAATGGACATCATGAAAAGGAGTAACTGACCAGTTTTTCATCATGTCCTTGTCCTTCTAAAAGGTCTAAATTAAACCCTGTTCTCTGATTGAGGGAAAGCAACTTTATTTTTTGTTGATTCTTAATGTCACTGTGATGAACATGCATATATTTTCAAGTGTTCTGTTTTAATATCTTTTCTATACTTAATAACATCTTTCATAAGGGCATTAATTTAAACTTATGCAAATTTTCTGATGAGGAAATATTATTTCCCAATATAATGTCATTGTCACATGTCTCAGGTGCTTCACATTTTTAGATCTATGCAGAAACTTTTAAAACTAATCATAGGGACTATGGAAGTATTCTCACTGGATGTAAAACTGCTCTTAATTTGAGTGTAATTCTATACAAATTAAACTTTTTGTTCAATTTTTAATTAAAACATTACATATTTACCATGTTTATCTCATTGACCCTGAATTTGTTTAATTATGTACAGCTTCATCATCTATAGCCATAACTTCTAATGAATTCATTCATAAGCAGATACACATACACATACACACTCCCTATGCCTACACACACACAGACACACACACACACACACACACACACGCACACAAACACAGTAAGAAATGAGGAAGGAGGATATGGCACATCCTGTTCCTTTGTATCTATGTTTATTTCTTACTAATTTAGGGTCATGGTTCTTTCCATTACTATAATGACTATGGTTTTTTAATATGACTTATAAACTAGGGCATGGACCTTGACTAGGAAACCTCACTAGAGGCAGAGTAAGGTAATGGTCCTTGACACTTCCCAAAACCTACTAATCACCCAGGCTCCTAACTGATATGAAATTGCCATTCAGTTTTAATACATGATAGGTCATTACAATGTGAATCATGTACCATTTACATATGAATTCTATATCCTTGTTCATTGTCAAATTCTAAATGCATCCTACAAAGTTAAATTCTTCACTTGAAAGTAGCTTAGGACACCTTCTAACTTACTCATCACCATGACAGTTTCTTTTTGAAAAAAGAAGAAAGAAAACATGCCTTATCTTGCCCACTATACCTGTGAGAGATTAATACATTAATTATATTTCCTTGGGTTGCAATTCCTTGCCTCACTGCATTACTGTCTTCAATTTCTCTCTTCAACTAGTTTTCATTTGGATATTCACAAAGAGATGTTTTGTTGTTTATAGAGCGAGTTTTTTCTACCTTCTCTTCACACACACACAAAAAGAATTTTTAAAGGTTACCATGGTTACACATAAGCCAGTAGCCAGTTTTGTTTTGTTTTAACTTGGTATTCATCAAATAAGGATAGGACCGAAATGTCTAAAATGGATGGATCCTTATATCTCAGGATTTTCAGGTAATGAATGTTTTCCTAAGAAAATGAGTACATCTGCTTGCTGTTTATTTAACATTCGCAGAGTTTCCTATTCAACAAAGCACATCCTAAGTCCTACTTCTTTCACAAAGTCCTTCCAGCTACAGAAACCTAATATATTTCATGGAATTGTTTCTGACTATTTATTTCTCAAGAATGAAGCACCAACCAAATGATCATTATAAGAAGCACCTGGAATGGTTGCTTAGCTACTAGTTCATAGATCTCTGCTCAGGCCTAACTTATCAGAATCCCTGCTGTGGTATATAGTATCCTAAATATTTAACAAATATTTAGTCTGTGGGAACACCAAGGCTTTAAAAGAATACATACTATTGGATAATTTTTTCTGGTATCTTCTCAAGTAAAATTCTACATGTGGAATAAATCTATTATTTTTGCTTTAAACAGTGAACTATAAATTTTTTTTAAATCTTATATGTACAATCTTAATAAATGTATACACCTGTGTAATCTATATCCTTATCATGAAATAAAACATTTCCATCATCCCAGAAAATGCCCTCAATATATTTTTCCTTTCAACCTTCCCTTACCCAGATCATTGTTCAGTTTAAAAAAATATTTTCCATGATTTATATTAATACATAGACCACCCAAGATTCTCCTATTGATTCCTAAGATAGAGACCACTCTCACTATTTTCAAGCATGTGGTGCTCGCTTTTTCCTGGCTGGTAAGTAAAGCTATTTCCAGTGAAAATTAAATTTTAGTTAGAAACTGAATCACTACAAGTACATGTGGGGAATCTCATTGCAAATTGAGTGTGACTGCAACTCAGCTGCCCTTCATAAATTCCACCACACCTGCTTTCTTGGTCATTTCCAGCTGAAAATTACATGAATTATTGAAAAAGAAATGGTATGTCTTAGGATTTAAAGGCATCTTACACAGGATTTTAAAAACTCCCCTCAACCGCACTAATAGTATGTGCCTCAATGACTAATATTAGAATATTGTATGGCTAACAACCAAATATTGATATAGATCCATATTAACTATAACTAGCTGTTTAAGAATAGAATTACATTCTCTTTATGTAGCTATGGAACATTGACATAGACTGTATGTGTTTCATAAAATAAGTCTCAATACATTTAAAATGATTGAAGTGGTTCAGAGTTTACATTCATTGATCACACTGAAATTAGAAACAAATAACAAAATATATCCGAAAAGTTCCTCAAATACTTAGGAATCAAACAATGTACTTATAAGTAAACCACTGATCAAAGAAGAAATCACAATAAAAATTAGACTATATTTTGAGAATAAAAAGGAAACACAATATACCAAAATATGTGCAGTACTTCTAAGAAATTTTAGAAAAGGAGGACGTTCTAAAATGAATGATTTAGGTTTCTAATTTGTGAGGCTACGAAAGAAGAGAAAGTAAAAACTAAAAAGAAAATAATAAAGATACAGAAATCTATGAAATTTTTCAAAATAGTCAAAAAGAGAAAAATCAAGGAAACTTGAAGCTGATTCCTTGAGAACACTGAAAATTTTGACAAACTTCTGACCATATTAATTAAGAAATAAAGGAATAAAACACAAATTAGCAATATAAGAAATGAAAAGAAACAAAAATTCAAATATTGAAAGAATAATTAAGTAAATGTGAATCAGTGTGCCAGTGAATTTGCCATCTTAGACAAACACTTTGAAAGCTAGAAAATCAAAACTGAACCAAAAAGTAGAAAGGTGAAATCACATCCTATCAAAATTTTAAATAACTGAATCCATAATTTAAAACATTTCCACAGAGAAAACTTCATTTACAGATGCTTCTTTAGTGAATTCTATCAAACATTTAAGGAAGAAATAATGCCAACCCTGTACAAATTATCCCAAAAGAAAAAAACCTGACAAAGAAGAAAAATTTCTTATTTTTTTTTTTACCAGACCAGTATTGCCCTGATACCAAACCTAAAGAAAGATATTACAAGAAAATAAAACCACAGGATAGTCATCCTCATGAATTTAAATGTGTCTCTAAGAGCAAGATATAAAAATGAAAATACATCATGACCAAAAACTTTTTTTCCCAGGTGTGAAAGATTGGTTTAACATTAGGGAATCAAATAATATAATTCACCATTTTGTTAAGTAAAGATCTCTACCTCACTAGATGCAGGGAAAAAATTGACAAAATGTAATTCCCCTTCCTGATAAAAGCACTCAGCAAACTATATTAGAAGGAAACTTTGTAATTCCAACAAAAGGCATCTATAAAACACCTACAGCTTGTGCTTAACAAAGAATGATCATTCTGTAAGACAAAGGGGTATGGCAAACATGTCTGCTCTCACCATGTCTCCTCAGCGGTGTTGACACACGTTTTTGATGTTTATAGACTGGTTTGTTCACATCAAACGTTAGGCTGTGTTTCACAATTTACATAGTTGGAGTTATATGTCATATGTCATGCTGAATTCCCTTTTGGAGAACTGCAGGTTATCTATTACTTCTGAATACCACAAGTTTTCATTGTGAGATATATTCATGCTGTGCCCTTTGTGTGCTCATGCTACTCTATTAGAATAAAGAATAAAGGAAGTGGCATTTTAAATGAAAGAACTATTCACTAAATACATCTATCTACATACATGCAAAATTCATAAATATATAGCTACATGATGACATTTTCTTAGGAATCCAAGGAAAATTAAATAACAATTGAGGGAAAGTAAAGTGTAGTTAATTAAGTGCATATGCATTTTCCCACTTGAGCAATGGTTAGGGTTGATGTGAAATACTTGTTTTGCCATTCTGAATGGCTGAATTAAATTAACTTTGTTATATCTAAGCCACATTCTCAGAAAGAGCCCTTCCCTGAACAACTGTATTTTAAGCATCTCCTCCAGCTTTACCCTCTAGAGAATCAACCTATTAATTGGCTTCAGAGCAACCAACTCCATCTGAAATTACCACATTGCTGCACACTGCATTTTCTTACTGTCTCACTGTCTTTGGTCAGAGAATACAACTACTCTGAGAACAAAGTCCTATCTTGTTCACTACTTTAATCCCAGCCCCTTGAACACAGCCTGGCGCATGTAACGAATTTATTGAACAAATAAATTCCTCAAACTGTTACATATTTTTATATCAAGACCCTTTGGCTGCATCTATCAGGAAAACTTCAACTGACAAGAGAGAGAAGTTTACTGCTTCATCATTTAAAAATATATATGAGGTGGAAAGATTCATACAATATCAACTGGATACACGTATCAACTTTGCCTACTCAGGGATGGCTCCATTGTCAAGCTCTGTTTGGTGACAGCTCCAGGAACACGTCCTGACAATCAGTCCAGTAGGAAAGAGAGCTACTCTATTGTTCTGTGGTCATACGCTCACCACCAGCCCAGCAACTGACCAGAGAGAAAGGGTAAGCCAGAGGATTAATACGTAACAGGTCCCACCTGTGAATTACAGATGGCGCCAATCCCACCCAAACTGCACAGCTGAGAATGGGGCAGAAGTGCGTTCCCAAAGTAGATTCAGACTTTCGTTACCAGGAGAAGGGACGGGTGCTGGTAAACATAAGATGCCCTCTACAGTATCTTTTTTTTAATTCTTTGATTGCCATCAATCATAGCTTGATCCAAACCTATCCTTTATTTCAGTGCTTCTTAGCTTTACATAGTTCGAATATATCTGATCAGAATAAGGAAACAGAAAGATCTGCAATGGCTGTGTTATTTAACATTCCTTCACTGTTACTGGTATTTCTATAGCTTCTAAGGGCTGGTTCCTATTTTGCCTGAATGCCTCCACCCAGGCTCATTTCAGTCTTTAACAGCCTCAGACCAGACTTTTTTCTTTAGACTGAAACCTAATATCTAATACTTAGGAAAGTCTCAGTGGTATAGCCTACAGAGCTCTGGAGGGATTCCTGCTCAGTGGACAAGGAGAGTCACTACTGGGGTTATCAGTGGACCAGAGCCATGGCAAAGAGTCTCCCCTCAATGGTAATGTTCTATCACCTCCCATCCTCAGGTGCCTTAACTTAAACAACTTTACTAGCCAAATTTTCCCAGTTGGAGAGTTTTGCTTTGTTGATTAAGGAAATCTTTATTATAAAAGCTACTTAACATGTCTCTGCCTCTATTTTCTTATCTGTAAGATGGGGATAATAATAATATTTATCTCATAAAGTTGGAACAAGAATTAAATGTTTTGTGTATACATATATACTCAAATAATGTATATGTAATTAAAATATGACTTGTATGTGCTAACTAGTATCACAAAGTGATTTATCCATACAGAAGCTGTCACAGACATTTTGTGGGAAAATAAGAATTGGGTTTTTGCATGGGTTATTTCAAAAGTAAGGAGATTCCCAGTCAGCTTACACATGGTAAGTACTGGTAATTCAAAAGATTGTATCAATAGAGTTATTATTGCTTCTAACATGAATAAATTGACTTTCTAGATCACAGTTTTTGTACTAAATGAGCCTATCATCTGATAATACCAGATACCAGAAACTCAATTAGCAAATTTGTTTGACAAGAGATAATTGGGCCTAGACTAAAACTTTAGTCATTGAATAGCATTATACTGAGTTATGATAAATTCTGAAAAAACAGGTGGAAAGTTGAGCAGTCTTGTAAAGGCTCAATCCTTGTTAGTGTGTAGCTGTTCTCTTCAATAAAGAGTGGCCTGCTGGCCAGAAGCAAGGGTGTGGCTCAGTGAATGTGTACAGTGTCTATGGACCTAGCACCATATTTATTAAGATAGTAACTAAGTAAAACCTTCATGTCTACTTATTGTCAAATAAACTAAAAGGAAACTTTAAATAATTTTATCCTGCTCTGAGTTCTACTCACTATTTTGACTTTTGAGTTATTCTCATGGATGTTAGTATATCTATAACATGAAATTATAAGAAAGGGGGAATATATGACTTTATTACTTCTAAAAGTAATATTTTTGGAGCAATCATACTTTTATTTAGGCCAAATACTTCTGCCTATTGTATTGAGAGGGCTCCTCTCCATATTTTGTTCACAATATTAATAGGAATATGAATAAGTGCACCTCTAAGAAGGATAACAATGAAGAACATCACATGATCACCAGTATTGATCATCACAGTCATAACAGGGCTTTTGTCATCTTCTGATCTCTGGGGAAATGTCTCTCTACAAGTAGTAACCATTTACAAAGGAACTGAAACCAAAATTCGGGCAGTACCCACCTCTCTCCTGTGCTCCAGAATATCCAGACACCTTTAAGATCAGAACACCAGAAGTTTATGCAGGCATCTCAAGTTCAATATGCCCCAAACCAAAATTACCAGCTCTTCCTTAGTCATTCTACCTTCCTCCATGTTTCAAACACCTTCTCCTGTCTGCTCCAACTGCCCTTCTCATAGTTGACTATCTCAGAGCATCACTGCTGTGGCTTCCTAACAGCTTTCCTTGCTTCTATTTAAATCATTTCTAGCTCATTCTTAGCTTGAGAGTTACTCAAAAGTGCATATCACACCAGAAGTGGTGTGCACACCCATAATCCCAGTGTCTCAGGAGGCTGAGGCAGGAAGATTGTAAGTTCAAAGCCACCCTCAGCAATTTAGCGGAGCTCTGAGCAGTTTAGCAAGACCCTGACTCAAAATTAAAAAATAAAAAAAGGACTAGAGGTGTGGTTTAGTGATTAAGCGCCCCTAGGTTCAACTCCTGGTACCAGAAAGAAAAAAAAAAAAAAAAGTGCATATCATCCATCTTTCAGTGTCCAGTCCCACATGTAAGAAACTTTTCCCACTCCATGTTAACAAGTAAAACACTGACCTGAAAATCAATAATTCTTCTTAGATCTGTAAGAGAAGTGAGATCATAGGGCAAACAACTGTCCCGAACTTGGAAAAATAGCTTTAATCAATAGATGAATATGTGTATGAAAATTATAATAGAAGAACAATGGAATAATTGTGACTAGTTCTTTCACAAAGGGAAACACATAATAGGGATTTCACTATAGAAACTAATACCTTCTCAAAAGGAAAGTGTCAAAAAGTAAATATTCAGAGGGGTGAGTGTTATGCCTGATGATTTTCCAGTCGATACAGCAAAGCCCCAGTGTGCAGTTAGACTATAACACCCATAATGATTTCCTAAATTTGTACCTAAATTGCTTTTAAAAACAAATAGACTTTTTATTTTGGGATAGTTTTGGATTTACAGAAAAGTTCCAAGGACAATACAGGATTTCTGTATATCTAACACATGGTTTCTCCCACTGTTAACATCTTACAAAGCCATTACATATTTACCAGGGCTCAAAAACCAGCAATGGCACAGTGCTACCAATTAAACTCCAGACTGTATTTGGATTTACCAGTTGTAATATTAATCTCCTGTTTCTATCTCATGGTAAACACACTGAATTTTGTGATCACATCTCCCCAGCCTCCTCTGATCTATAAAAGCTTCTCAGTCCTCTTTTTCATAACCTTGACAGTCTCAAGGAGCACTGGCCAAGAATCCTGTAAACTGTCCCTCAATGTAGACTTTTTTTTAAAGGGGAAAAAAAAAAACTTGGTTAAATAGTTCTATTTTAAGTAGTCATTTTCCATGTGTGTAAAAAAGTAAATAAATAAATAAACTGTGAAAATCTTCTTGGTTTATTCTGCCATGATCAGACTCCAAAACAAGACACAGCAAGATTATATCACATGCTGCAGTTTTTGATGCATGTGCTGATTTTCAAGAGTTCTTAAGATTTGGTGAAGCATTCTCTCCAAGATATTACAGTCTTGAAAACATTAGGTGCCCTAGTAATCAATTAAAATGGAGTTGAAAGGGAATATCTCTAGTGCCCCTCAAATTAAACTAAACTGGGGGTGCCTTTCCTGCTCAGATTAGCATTTTTCTGGGGCATGGCTCTCTATTGCCATACTTTGGGGTGCTCAATGTGAGCTGCCCTCTGAAACGACTTTGGTCAAAAAGAACTATACATTCTAATGATGTGAATAAAAGTAATGCAAACTCATAGTTTCATGTACAAATTTGTTTTCCTATTTAGCTATTTAAATCTTAATTAAATGAGCCACATAAGCTGCTAAACTAAAATGTGGTTTTTAAAGAGATTAGGTTTCTAAGGAGGAGCTGAATTTAAATGTTAATAGCATTAATTTCAGACAGAGTGAGAGTTAAGAATGTTTATCCCTTTTACCTGGCTTCTGCACCATTTACAGATACTTCCATTGCTCTGGGTGGTTTTGATAATAGTGAATAATGGAAACCAACAAAAACAGCTGTGTAAATGCGATTAGAGGTGAATAAAGATGGCTGTGCAGTCATTTTGCAACAATACGTGGGCAAATTTCTCGCCTAAATTTCTTGCCTAAAGAGGCAACTTAGGAACAGGATTTAGATCTTTATGTCTAATTATAGACTTTGGATGAGATTAAAAGGAGAATTTAGATTCAAAAGTTTTTTTTTTTATTCTGATAGACATGAAATATTGGGAAGTAAGAATGCTTTTATTCCAAAGTATCATCATGTTACTATTGTTTTTCACATTCCCATAATTATTGGTAATTCTACCATCAACATAGTTTAAACTCATTCTTATTTATTCCCTTATTGACGTGGCTTACTATTAGGCTCTGATAAAGAAAGTAAAACAGACCACATGAGTGAAGGATCAGGGGCCTTGGAGTCATACAGAACTGAGTTCAAACCCTAACTCAGTCACTTTGATCTGGAGCAAATCACCTAATTGTTTCTGCATTTTTAAAATGAGAATAACTGTACCATAGTGTGTCACAATGATTACAGGTAACCCCAGCTTGATGATTCAACTAACAATATATTCAACTTTATGATGGTTGGAAAGCATACAACTCTTCTGTTTTTCATCTTCAGTACAGAATTCAAAAAATTACATGAGGTATTCCAGAGTCTATAATAAAATCAGGTTTGTGTTAGATGATTTTGCCCAATTACAGGATAATGTAAGTGTTCTGGACATATTTAAGGTAGGCTAAGCTATGCTCTTCAGTGGGTGAAATGTATTAAATGCATTTTTCAACTTGTAAAAGGTGTATCAGAATGTGACCTCATTATAAATTGAGGAGCATTGTGTATGATAAAATATACCAAAAACACTGTGCTCAAGTCTTCAAAGAAGGCAGGTGTACATTAATAGCTTGTCTACATTATTCCTAAGAAACTATAAGGAAGCCATCTTTTTAGCCTAGAATTTCTCTGGGTACACAGGAAAGAGCTTTACTGAAAACCTGATTCCCTGCAAACCAATGTCCTAGAAGGCCTAAGACTGGAAAAGTAAAGCAGATCTAAAGAGAGAGAAAAAAAAAATGAATATCCAACCCATAAAACAAGATGCCTAAAAATATAGAGGAAAAGAGAATGTCTTCTACAGACTTTGAACAAAATCAACAGTATAAATACCTATATTTCCAAGATAAAACAATTGTTGATACATGTAAGTTACAAATGACAAACTAGGTAGCTGTTTTCCTTCTAAATGCAGCATATAACGTGCCACGAGGACTATTAAAATAATTGATCTCCATGAAGTAACCCAGCAAATAGAAGTAATACAACCTAAATCTAATAAACCACTGGAATTCTTTCCACATAAGAAATTGATGTGAATCTCTGTAGTAGTTTTCTATGTCAGCCATAACAAATTCCCACAAACTTGGTACCTTAAAACAACACAGATTTTGATTTTATAGTTCTGTAGACTAGAAGTCCACTGGAGTCTCACTGGAAGATGTCAGCAGGGCTGTCTTCCTTTCTCAAGGCGCAAAGCTTTCTTTGTCTTGTCCATCTTCTACAGACTGCCGTCCTTTCCTTCCATAGGGTCCCTTCTTCCATCTTCAAAGCCAGCAACAAGAGTCAGAGTCCTTACATCACATCAGTCTGCTTCCTCTTCTGCCTTCCTTTCCACTTGGAAGGACTTTTGTGCCTAAATTGGACTTACCCAAAGAATCTAGGATAATCTCCTTATTTTATTTTTTTTTTATTCTAATTTGTTATAGATGATAGCAGAATGCATTACAATTCATATTACACATGTAGAGCACAATTTTTCATATCTCTGGTTGTATACAAAGTATATTCACTCCATTCATGTCTTCATACATGTACTTTGGATACTGATGTCCATCTCATTCCACCATCATTTCTAACCCCCTGTCCTATCTAGAGTTCATCTATTCCTCCCATGCTCCCCCTGCCAACCCCACTATGAATCAGCTTCCTTATATCAGAGAAGACATTCGGCATTTGGTTTTTTTTATATTGGCTAACTTCACTTAGCATTATATTCTCCACCTTCATCCATTTACCTGTAAATGCCATGATTTTATTCTCTTTTATTGCTGAGTAATACTCCATTGTGTATATATACCACATTTTCTTTATCCATTCATCTACTGAAGGGCATCTAGGTTGGTTCCACAATTTAGCTATTGTGAATTGTGCTGCTATAAACATTGATGTGGCTGTGTCCCTGTAGTATGCTGTTTTTCAGTCCTTTGGGTATAGACCAAGGAGTGGGATAGCTTGGTCAAATGGTGGTTTTATTCCCAGTTTTCCAAGGAATCTCCATACTGCTTTTTATATTAGCTGCACAAATTTGTAACCAGCCCTTCTTTAATATTACTGTCTAAACAAAATTGGAGTAAGAATGTATTTAAAATCTATGTGAATGTTTCAATGGGGAATCTTGTTTATGTGAATATATTTCCATATTTTTAACTGTCATTAATATGGATAGTCTTAAGTGTGTTAACAGCAATCTGTTTAATTCAGTTCAACAAGTATTTATTGCACATCTATTATGTTTGGGGTACTGGACTAAAGACTGGAGATGTTTAGATGATAAAGCAATGCTCATAGCCGGGCGCGGTGGCGCACGCCTGTAATCCCAGCACTTGGGAGTCTGAGGCAGGAGGATCGCGAGTTCAAAGCCAGCCTCAGCAATGGCGAGGCACTTAGCAACTCAGTGAGACCTTGTCTCTAATAAAATACAAAAAGGGGCTGGGGATGTGGCCCACTGGTCGAGTGCCCCTGAGTTCAATCCCCAGTACCAAAAAAAAAAAAAAAAGCAATGCCCATATAGCTGCTCTTGAGTGACAGATGGGTAAGTGGATGACTGCCACATGGCAAGGGCATGAAAATAAGAGAAAAGAATATTGAGGTCATGTTTCTGAATCATCCGCTGTATCTATGAAAATTACAATAGCTTTTATACAGAGATCCTAAGTCTAGTATCTATCAACTGATTAGCAATTCTTAAATCCATTTGCAACCTTAATCTGCCTTTGCTGTAGAACCTAGCACAATCACAGAGTCTAAGGATTAAGATGTGGGCATCTTTAAGGGCCACACAAAGATGCCTATTGCAATGCCCAAGAGAGATCATTTCTGAATTACATAATATTAATCCCTGAGTGTAAGTAATATTCTGCATTCACTCTTATTCATTTTCTTCCAAAAGTTTAAAAACAAGACTGTTGGGTTCATTTGTTTTTGACAAGCTTAGAACATGCAAACCAAAGGTGTTTCCATGCTTTTAACCAGAGAGCAAAGTTTTTTTTTTGTTTGTTTGTTTTTGCTATTAATCTTTTTTTTGGCCATTTATTATTTTTATTTAAGAACAAAATTTTCAGAATCTGAAGAATGCACACATATGAACCAATGGCTCAGAAACCACACATATAATTTCAGAGATTAAATCCCTTTAAGTGTGTTGCGTATTTGAGCTCATATAAGTCAATCAATTTTGAAGTTATGGGTTTCTAGAGCAACAAGAATTTTCTAACTCTGTCATAGTGAATATTTTATACTCTGAAAAATATATAAGCAAACCCAAATTGAAAGACATTCTACAAAATAACTGATTTGTACTCTTCAAAAAAATGTCAAGGTCATCATGACAAAGGCAGACTGGGGACTGTTCTAGATTGAAGGAGAGGCTAAAGAGACTTAACAGTCAAATGAAATGTATCACCTGGGATTTTCTCCAGCTATAAAGAATATCCAGAGAGCAAAGTTATATGACCAAAACTTTTTCTGTTTATACATTGGGCAGTAAAAATTGGTTATCTCTAGTGTATAGTATTAATGTCCCTGTCAATAAGTCATACAAGACTATCTTCACAAACTCCTGTAAACTATCCTACCATTTAAACCTCTTGCATCTAGAACTTGCTATATTTCCAAAGAGAAAAATATCTGTCACATTAGCATTAAGTACCTCAGAGTCATGACTTAGAAAGTGAAGATTCAAATAGTGTGGTTGGGATCTTGTTGCCGCCTTAGGCAACAATACCGCGGGAAAGAAATCGGAGGCACACTGGGAATGAGTAGTTCCTTTATTGTTGCTTCTTCTTCTTCTCTATCTTCTCTCTTCTGTCCTCCCTGATTCCCTCACAGTCTCTTTAAATACTCTTTACCTTAACAAGCATACACGTGTCACAAGCTCAACTTATAGGTGCTATAGGTGCAGTACACAGTGCCCACAGGCACAGAAAGATTCTTAGTCAATTACATTAAGGTCAGGTGTAAACAAGTAAATGCCTCCTCTTGGCTCTAAGCCAGTCGCCATCTTAGCTACTTCCTCATTAAAGGCTCTTACAGGATCTGAAGTGTAAATATAGAAATTGTGATGGGTTTTTCCTCTTAATGGGCTCATTTAAACAGAGCATTGATATTTAAAGCTTTCACTAAAGAGCATTACATCTAAAACTATCTGGTTACTTGATTTTATTAGAAAAAAATATAAACTATATAGGCTACCACTCCTCAAGAGTATTTTCAAAAACCATGGCTTATTTCTATGTAAGTTCATCATCTACATCAAAAGACACACATCAAATGTGTCCAAAGCCCAGGAACGTAATGGAAATAAATGGATAAGTCTAAGTAAACACTGGGCAAATGTGGGCCTTGCCCTGTCTGAAGAGGCTGCCAGCCAATTCTAAGCTGCAGTCTCAGGAGATCCTCTGGCACTTGAATCATTCAGAAATTACATGATATCATTCAAATTTTAGATGTTGGCAACTAAATAATATGTTTTCAAGCTTCTTGAATGAGCAAATAAAGCATAGGTATGAAGCAAAGTTAGCTTATGGGCCAGTACTTTGTGACTTTGCATCTAGATCAGCCACTCATTTGTAACTGCCCAGTATTTTACCTGATGAAAAGGCCACACTGGAAAATGTGCTGTCCTGGCTGTCTACTTGAAAACCCGGACAGATATGTGCACATTTAGACTAGACAAAGAGCCCTCACAACTCAGGGGTTCTTTGTTCCCGGAGGAAATAATTGTGCCTCATTCTTTATTGTGGCCTCAGCACAGAGCAGAGTATCTGTCACATAATAGGTTCCAAGTGTTTCTTGAATCAGTGAATGAGTAAAATTGAAGGAAAAGCTTGGAAAGTCTGAAGGTTCTAGTCAAAAAGGTATGTAGACATCAGAGCACCTCATTCAATGTAAAGAAGTAGTGATCTAGCCTTAGAATTTGGAGTTGACTCAGAAGTAATAATTTGATATTTTCCTTATCATTAAAATATATATATTTTAATGTTCCAAGAACATCTCTTGGTAGTAGACTGATACTATCATCTTCTTCTTCTTCTTCTTCTTCTTTTTTTTTTCTTCTTCTTGTGCTTCTTTTGTGTGTGTGCGTGTTTGTGTGTGTGTGTGTGTGTGTACCAGGGATTGAACTCAGTCAGGGGCACTTGATCACTGAGCAACATCCCCAGCCCTATTTTGTATTTTATTTAGAGACAGGGTCTCACTGAGTTGCTTAGTTCCTCACTTTTGCTGAGACTGGCTTTGAACTCGCGATCCTCCTGCCTCACTCAGCATCCCAAGCTGCTGGGATTACAGATGTGTGCCACTGCACCTGGCTCTATCTTATTTTGTTTTAAGTGGAGAAATTGAATTATAAAAGAAGTTAAACAGTTTTATAAAACCTTGCAGAAAATTATCAACAGAACTGAACTTAATCTGACTCATCTCATGACAGTTTCCTCCTAACTGGGGTATGACAACATAGAATTGAATCAGATGAATTAAATACACACAATAGCACCTTCATAAACAGGAAGGGAAGGAAATGACCTATGCTATAGCACAGAGAATGAAGAAGGAAAATGCATAGAAAAGAAGTAGAGTATTTTTCAAAAAGGTATGTAGATGTCAGAGCACCTCGTTCATTATGACACTATTGCAAATTGGTTAAATCATTCCATAGAATAGATGAGACAATCTGCTGTAACTGTGTCATTTTGCCTGGATATATATTGCTCTGTGATCCTTTTCGTTTCCTATATGTATTTGTCTTCTGTACTGGAGCAGAAACTTTATGAGGGTCAGAAACTAAAATATATTAATATAAAGTTCCTATAACACTCTCTACCCAGAAGGCATTTGTTGAATTATTTGGTTGGCCAATGAGCTACATATATATTGGTGACAGTATAGTATAATGGCTATAAGCACCTGAGATTTGAAGTGAATGAATCTGTGTCAATGACTAGTTAGTAACTCTGGGTAAGTTGCTCTACTCTGTGCGTCATCTGTGGAAATGATGACAGTGGTAAGACTTATTCCTAAGTTTGTAGTGAAGATCAACCAGATTAAAGTTGTAAAAATCTATCAGGATGCCTGCTTCGTGGCATGCACTCAAAAAAAACATTTTCATAACTGCCATGTTTATTGACATTTCAAGCTTGGTAAAGCACAAGAGCTAAATACTAATGACTACAGATCTGGAGAAGGGAAGTTTGGTTAATTCTCAAAAATAATGTGATATGATGACAAGAAATTTTTTATAGGGACCCAAAATGTATTTTTAAAACAAACTTTTAATTTATTCAAAATGCCATCTATAATAAACACTGGAATAAAAAATAAAAAGATACAGATGCAGTGTAACTTACTAACATAAGTGAGTACAAACAAAACCAGTTTGCAGACACAAGCTTACAGATGAGAAAAACCCTTGATATGTTATGGTTTACAAAGAATGAGGAGGGAAGACCAGAGGTTTGGCTGGTCATGAAGAGCATATTCAAAAGAAGGAACATGTGAAATGTTCATTTTTGAACAATTTCCCTTGTTTCTAGGAAAAATCGATCATAATTGTCATAAATTTATTATTTGATCCACATCCAGCCAACTAAATTTCCAGTGAATACATGTTCTTAGATCTTTAATCTTTCAACATGCATTTTTCAGATCCTAACTGCTCCCATGCACAGGCAAAACAAATGTAATGACAGAAGTACAATAAAGTAAGAAAGAGAAAAGAGAGTACTAATTTCTCACGAGGAAAATAATGATACACATCAAATGATCTCTATCATATTTAGGGTGATATTTATGAGAGAAAACAAGTGCCAAGCAATTGAAACCTTTTATATGCAAACGTAGCAGAAAAAATGACACAGGGCAAGTACCACACATTAATTTAGAAAAGAATTTGATGCCAAAATAAGGTAACTACCTCACTGGCACTTCCTCTTTTGTGCCTATAGGAGACACCTCACAGAGCCTGAAAGCATTAAGTAACACCTTAACCCTGAACTTTTTTATGTTCAAGCACAGGAATTGCAGCCAGGCTTCTGCGGCCACCAGTTGGTTAAAGCCACAATTTTTTTTTTTTTTTTTTTTTTTTTGTGTTTGTTGTGTGTGGGGGGGGTATACCAGGGATTGAACTCAGGGGCACTCAATCACTGAACCATATCCCCAGACCTATATTGTATTTTATTTAGCAACAGGGTCTCACTGAGTTGCTTAGAGCCTGGCTTTTGTTGAGGTTGACTTTGAACTCTCAATTACAGGCCTGCATCACCACACACACAGGCCACAATCATTGAGTCAGAAAACATCCTTGATTTCTCCTTGGCGTACTTCAGTGACTAGACTAAATTCCATTGGCCTGGAAGACTCTGCTGGAATATCATCTCCCTGCTTCTCAGAACCTTCCTTAGTCTCCTCTTGGATGCAATGTGGCAGGCAGTCCTGTTCAGAGTTACTCCACACATAGCCGGGTAAAGTCATGTGGCTGTCAGGCTGTTGGCTGGCTGTCTTGGCCATTTTTCCAGAAAGGTGCACCATGCGAGTGCTGGCCGCCACCTGGGAATGGCTGCTGGTGCTGTGAGTCACTGTGGTGAGCACCGAGCCGTATCTGTGGCTGCCACACGGTGGCGTCCTTTTCCAGTCCATGGACAGATTCCACCGACTCCACATCTTCTTCACCTCCGCCTGAACCTGAACAACAGGAAGCATGTTATCAGAGACCAGAGACCTTGCACTCTTGTTACAAGGGTGTGTGACTTGATTTCAATTATAATAACCATCATTGCGCTTCCTCTGTGCACCTGGGACTTTACAGATACATTCCCTCTCAACCTCAAGAAACCTTCAAGAGGGCTGGGGTTGTAGCTCAGTGGTAGAGCACTTGCCTAGTGTGTGAGATACTGGGTTCAATCCTCAGCACCACATAAAAACAAAATAGAGGTATTGGGTCCATCTACAACTTTAAAAATACTTTTAAAAAGATACAATGTTATTAAAAAAAAAAACTTCAAGACAGGTGCTATTTTTAGAGATGAGCAAACTGAATAGGAGAAGTAAAAGGACTTATCCAAGGTTAGTATTTAAATAGAAGTTGCAATGCAGCTAATAGAAGTATCTGATTTGGAGAGAAAAAGCAGACTTCTGGCTGGAGGAGAAATAAGCTACAAATAGTGACATTGGGGACTGCAGAACTCTCTGCACAGGGCAACTCCATTCAAACCCTTGACCAAACTCTTGTGACTTCTAGCAGCACAAACTCAGACTCTGTGGATGATCACATCCCTGCTTAAAGTGCCTGCCTGAAAAGGCTTCATGCTGCCAGATTTGTCCTGGCAAATACACCAGATAACAGTTCCCTGACCTCAGAACATTTGGTAACAAGGACTCACAATTGTAAACATGTAGTCCTGGCCTCTCAGAAGCTTCTCTCTGAAGGACCTGAGAACCATTCCTTCAAGTTGAAATCAAGAAGGATAAGGCCTCTGTCTCCCAGTCTCTGTGGGAGGATAAAACCCTGCCAGCAGGGTTTTATCCTGTGGCCAGCAGGCTCAGCTGGCCTAGCACATTCACACTGACCAACTTTATACTTTTTCATCCTCCGACTCTACTGAGCCCCCGAACACCCCTTTCCTCATTCTCCTTTTAAAATGCTCCTGCCCAAATTAGATAGAGCTCAGATGTTTCTCCTACTTTCAGTAGTTACTGAGTAAAATTGTTTCCACCACTTTAATGACTGGTGACTGAGGAATGGCAGGGAAGGTATTCAGCTTGGAGTGGAACTGCCACACTAGCAATCTGTGTAGGCAAACTGAAGAAAGAAAAATGAGGAAAGAAAGACTTCCATGGAAAAGCAGTCACTGCAAATACATTCCCAGGAAGGCAGGGCTTTTGTTTCCTTCCCTGCTACTGCAGATTAAATTCTCCTGCTACTGCCCATTTCCAGAGGAGGTTCTTTGCAAGTTCCAAGGGAAGCAATAGAAATGTGGTAAGCTGATGTCACCTAAAACAACAGCCTCCTATCTGTTCGTTGTGGCAAAAAAATAAGCACCTGACTTACTCACCTCTCTGCAAAATGAGGTAAAACAGTACAGAAGTAAATCAGGGAATTGATGCGTTGCTACTTAAGAGACTGACCCAGCATCCCACAATGTCCAAACCCCAAATGTGGTCAAAAGCATCAGATGATCTATAGCAATTGCAAATATCTTTGCACTTCTGGAACTAGCAGCAAGTTGAAAATTTGAAAGAAGAAAAGTAGCAACTCATCCAACAGCAAGACGCGTTAAAAGTGAAAAGGTAAAAATCTATCATTCAACATGCTGACCTCTCCCTGGTCAACTCCTAAATGAATTAAAATTGTCCCATCACCAGCTTGTAGCTTTAAAAAAAATATTGAAGTATTTTAATGGTGTGTCCCAAGAAAACTTACATTTGAATTTTTGATAAAATTTGAAATGGAGTATGTTTCAGTATTTACTGGAATTTGAAGTTCACTGTGGATGCAAATATCAATCTATATGCCAACAAGTTCCTATTTAATGCAATGGTTTGTAACTGAGTTGACATTTCAAAGTGCTTAGAAAAGGAATACCTTAGTTTATTTACATCAATGCTTATCTTCTTGAAACAATATATGCTTAAATCATCTCCCTTCTCCCTATCCATTCTGTCTTGTAAATCTTAGGAATCCTCCAAAAAGATTCAAATCACATTGTGATGACCATTTATACGTTGCTCTGGTTTGAATGTATGCCCCCTGCCCCCAAAGTACCCAGATTGCACACTTAATCTCCAAGAGAACAGTTTTCAGAGGTGGGGCCTAGTAGAATGTTTAGGTCCCTGAGGGCTCCACCCTCATGAATAGATTAATGCCCGTTAGGAAAGAGCTTGAGGTTTCAAGTTTGATCTCTTGACCTCTTGCCCTTTCAGTGCAAGCTCTCTTGGCCTGCTGCCTTCCACTGTGCAATGATGCAGCAAGGACGCCTCAGCCAGAGGTGGGCCCCAACCTTGGACTGTCTAGCTTTTAGAATCGTAAGAAATTTCTGTTCTTTTTAAATGATGCACTCTCAGGTATTCTGTTATAGCAACATACAATGGACTAAAATACAAGCTTTATTTGGGGCTAGTTCTGTTGACTGATGGGGGTTCCTTCAGACCTACCTCTCCATTGCAGTAGCAGTAGATGATAGACACAAAGAAACCCTGCAGAACAAAGACACGTGTTAGCCCACTGATAACCCAGGAAGCTTATAGTATTAAAGTACCTTGAGGTACCTAAGTTGAAACACCTCAGTTGAAAAACTGGTGTTTAATGATTTCTTTAGAAAATTATACATATTAATTTTTCCTAATGTTTCCAAACCCTTACAGTTATACTAAATTTGTTAGAGTTCTCTCCTTAGTGTTCCCTGGAATAAGTAACTGAATACAATGCTCCAAGACAGCAAAAATCTGATTTCTTTCTTTTTTTTTTTTTTTTGATACTGGGGATTTAACCCAGGGGTGCTTAACCACTGAGCCACATCTCCCCAGCCCATTTTTTATTCTTATTCTTTTTATTTTGAGACAGGGTCTTGCTAAGTTGCTTAGGGCCTTGCTAAGTTGCTTAGGGCCTCACTAAGTTGCTGAGGCTGGCTTTGAACTTGCAATCCTCTGGCCTCAGCCTCCCAAGCCTCTGGGATTACAGGCATGCACCACTGCACCCAGCTACAACTGATTTCTATTAACTAGTTTCATCTATGTTGCCACTCAAGAACCCACATCATACCCATCCCCAGCTTGGTAAAAGATATGTATAGAACTATGAATGCTAGAAACCAGAGACACAAAATATTATATGGTAAGAATACAAAGAATCTGTTCATCTACTCAAAAATATCTATTGAGCTTATACAGTATGCTAGGAATGGCTCAGCAAGACAATGCAAACAAAACAGTTCTGGAAAAGAAGAGACACGAATAAAGTAAAAACAAATAATCATATGAGGAAAACAAGATGATAAGCATTTGAAGGTAAGATAAATAATGTTAGAGAGACCAATAGGTGTAGCAGATGAGGAACCAGTATATAACTGAAGAGGTGACATTTAAGCTGGTTTGAATGATAAGTACAAGAAGCCAGCTGTATAAAACATTTCAGGCAAAAAGAACAGCAAGTGTGAGCCTCTTGAGGAACACAAAGTGTGAAAGGATAGCATGCTGGGGTGCCCACAAACATCCTGGGCTATATCATACCACCTCCACCCAGGCAGGGCTGCAGATGCCAGAAAATGGCATTTCAACTTTAAATGTGTGAATATTTCTGGCAAGTTAAGTACCATGGTCAAATTTATATATTTCAAGATTCTTCAGACTATTAAGTATAGATAGACTTAAGGAGGCAGGAGGTGGCAAGGTGAAGAGTAATCAGCGCAAGGGATCATGGCCAAGTATTTCAAAGGAGATAAAACGTGTAGCAGCAACCTCTTCCTCTTTTTCGTCCCTTTTAACCCTCCCCCCACCACCACTTTTTTTTTTTTTTTCCACTCTGGAGCCTTCTTTTGCTTCCCTTTATTTTCCATACACAAAAGCTCTGCAGGAGTTACATATTTTACAACAATATACATGCTTATCTTGCTGCCCAGCCTTTTTCCTGTGAGAAACAGCTCCAGGGCTGCTTCTGCTGGGGTCAGGGAATTAACCAGACCTCCAGGATGGAAAACCACAAGTGCCCCAGAAGACAGCACTTCAAAGCCACAGAGAGGGGGTGGAGGAGGAGGTCTCAGGGAGCAGAGTGACTAGATGGCACCCTTTACCTGGAAGGAGTTGAAGAAGAGCTCACAGTGCATGCGGATCTCCCACCAAAGCCCTGTGAAGGAGTGGGGCTGGCAGATGAACACGATGTAATGCACTCCAAAGACCAGCACCAGGACTAGCGTGGACTTGGCAAGTTTCCTGAAAGACAGCAGCAAACCTTTTTATTCATCAGCCTAGCATTCCTTCAGCAGAGGCAGCTTGCTGGAAAAAATTAAGTTAAGCATTGGGGACAGAAGCCACCTGTCTTTGGATTCCATCACTCCTGCTAGGCCCCTGCCACCACCTTCCTTTTCTTCCTGTCACTTTTATACTAACTCAGGTAGTTGATTCTCACTTCCCATGATTAATACCACCTAAATCTCTCCTCTCATTTCACTCCTCTTGATTATAGGAGGCTATTTTTACAAAGTTGGTAAGTGCTTTTCTTCTGTCCTAAGTCCTCTTATGTTTGAGATTTAAAGACGCATCTCTCCATCCACATTAACTGCCTTTATGTTCCTAGGCAGGATTTGGCTGCTTTGTTCATCTTAAAATCAACTGTTCTTGAAGATATTTTGTTTTTCCTTATGAGCGACACGTAGTCATTTCCTCCTGCCTCCTCTGAATATTCTCTGTCAAATACTCTATCTTAAACTTTATCGTTCTATAGTTCTATTTGTCTAGTTTTTTTTCTATTTTCAGACTAGGTGATTTCATGACATTATTTCCTTTAATGGACTCTTCATATACATTTTCTTCTGTATTTAGAGGAATCCTTCCCAGGTTTTCCAAGAGGATGGTGTGGTGGTTGATGGTAGGTTTCGATATGCCTGGATGAAGTAAAACCCTGAGAACAGGCAAAGCATTCTTCAGGGTGTGTTTATGAAGGTGCTTCCAGGGGAGGCTGTGTGTGTGCAGTGAACTGAGTGGGGAAGACCTGCCCTGAATGTGGGCAGGCTCCATCCCATCAGCTGGGGACCCAGATAGAACAAAAAGGCAGAAGGAAGGTGAATTTGTTCTTTCTCTTCTGGACACCTCTCTTTTTCTCCTGCAGTTGGACATGACAACTCCAGTTTCTCCAGCTGTTGTTCTCTGGGACTTGAACCAGCAGCCCCTTAGCTTTTCCAGCCTTTGCCCTGGACTGAGGATTCTATCATTTGCTCCCCTTGTTCTACAGCTTTTGGACTTGAACTGAACCATGCTACTGGTGTCCCTAGTATTCCAGCTTACAGAAGCCTTGTCATGCGATCTTTCAACCTCCATTAGCATGTGAGCCAACTCTCCCCAAAGCCCCCTCTCATATATCTCTATCTATCTATCTATCTATCTATCTATCTATCTATCTATCTATCTATCTATCTCTGTCCTATTAGTTCTGTCTGGAGAACCCCCAACTAATACAGATGGGCTTACTCTAAATGTCTCTCAAAGACACCATCTCTTGCTATTTATGCCCTTGTCAATCCTTTCTTCCTAATGTGGGCAGGGCCAGCAACTTGCATCTAAGATAAGAGGATGCCACATCTGTGATTATGTTGCATAAGACTGTAACTTTCCTCTTCCTAGCAGACTCTCTCCCTTGCTTCCTCAGTGAAGGATGCTGCCACATTGTGAACTGTTCTGTCGGGAGGCCCAAGTGGTGAGAAAAGTTGGCATCTAGACAATGTCCAGCAAGTGACTTAATCCTACCAACAGTCACGAGAACTTCCCCAGTCTAACCCTGACATAAGATCACAGCCCCACCTGGCCTCT
This sequence comes from Tamias sibiricus, assembly GCA_025594165.1. Classification (NCBI taxonomy): domain Eukaryota; kingdom Metazoa; phylum Chordata; class Mammalia; order Rodentia; family Sciuridae; genus Tamias; species Tamias sibiricus. The sequence goes on from CM046660.1 coordinate 86,165,053, forward strand.
CAACTGCAGCCTTGTAAGAAACTGAAGTGGAGGACCTAGGTCTAGATTCCAGATCTGCAGAAACCAAAATGGCAAGTGTATTTTTTAAGCCACTATGTGTGTTCATTCATTTTGCAGCCATAGCTAGCTAGTACATCCAAGTGCACCATTTTCTGGTTGTTGATTGGTTTTGTTTTTGTTTTATTTTGTTTGCACTTTTTACACAATAAATTGCCAAATGTGGCTTTATTCTTACTTGTTTCTCAAATTACCTTCTTTTTATATGAATCATTTACACCCAGTAATCTCAACGTTCCTCTGTTCTCACTAGTCATGCCTCCAGCTGCTTTATCTATTGATTTAATTTTCTTCTTGGAAAGAAATTGTGTAGGTAAGTTGAGACCACACTGGACTAAGACTAAAGAGAACTGGATTCAGATTCTAGACTTTACTAAATACCTGTGCTGATGGTGGTTCAGTTTCCTCATCTCTGCAATGATGGAATAGGGAACAGAAGTCCACAGAGCTTTAATATTATGAGGCTTTACCAGGGATCAGCATTCACACACATATATACTTTTCTATCACATCCTTCTTACCAACTCCTACAGAAGATGAAGAGTCTCACAAAAGCATATTGTAATACCTAGTTGAGATGTCTAGAGTTGCACATTTGCCCTGCCTCATTCTCTACTGTCTGTCTTCTCTCTCAGGAGTACAAGGACTACATGCTCCTCTAGGCTCAGTGCCATCCACCTTGTCCCTCAGGCCCCTGGAGCCTAAGGGGCTCAGGGGCCTCTGTTTCCTCTGCTGCTCCTAATCCAAATACCTCATACCTTGCATTACCTACAGTCCATTCAATTTGAAAATTTTACATTAAGACCATTTCATTCAAGACAGTATCCCTGATGAGCAATGGGTTTCTCTGACTTGTCAATTTTCAGAGACATGTGCTTGTCTTCCTGAACCCTGATTTGTAAGCCCTGTCTTCCCATCATGACAAGACTACAGGACACTTTGAGTACCTGCAAAGCATTTTAACTCCAGCTAAACAAATACAAGGTGACAATATCAACTGTACTTGCAGGCCTTAAATGTCTTGTCTAACATCACTCTGAAAAGAAAATTACATCCGCTTCTTCAAGAGGAAGAGTAAATACCCTGGGAATTGTTCTCAAAATCAAGCTAACTCTGTTCTTACTATGTGTGGCTAGGAGCCCAAAACTAGATTAAAACAAAAAAATAAAGCAAAGCAATAGATAGTGAAATGGTCACAAACATAAAAGTTTAGGTATAGATGTATAAGGAGAAGTTGTATTAGGCAATAGAATATAGGAGATACCCTGTTACCTGAATCCTTGGGATTTCCTTCCCTCTTTGTCTGACTTTTTTGCCTCTATGTAGAGCTAAAAGTTGATATGCAGAAAATTGATAGTAATTATATTTGTTTTCTATTGCTATATAACAAATTACCACAAAACTACTGGATTAAAGCAATACCCATTGATTATCTGTTTCTATGTAGTACTAGGACTAGGAGTTCAGGCATGGCATATTTGAATCTTATGCTCAGGGACTCTCAAGGCTAAAATCACAGTGTCAGCCAGGGGCTGCAGTCTCCTCTGGACCTCAGGGTTCCCTTGTACACTCATTTAGATTTCTAGAAGTCCTTCACTTCTTGCAATGGTAGAGCGGTCTGCTGGCTGCAGACAGGGTCACTCAATTCCTACAGGCTGCCCTCAGGTCCTGGTCACAGGCCCTCACAGCATGTCAGATTACTTCTTTAAAGCCAGCAGGAGAATCTCTCCAGGCTGCCAGGGTGGAATCTATACAACATGTCAGGGAAGTGACCAGCCCACCTCCTTTGCCATATAATGTAATCTAATTAAGGGGAGATCAACTGTCTCATCAAAAGTCTTGCCCAAACTCAAGGTGAGTGTGGGGGACAGGGATTATACAAGGTATGTACACCAGGGGCTACAAATCTTAGAAGCCACCTTAGAAACCAGCCTACCACAGAAATGCAAATAATGCCTGAGAAGGCCACTAACTACAGCTCTGTAGATGTTGACAAGTTTTTCTAGTGTGCATCCATTTGTAAATTCATTTCAGCATCCATTATCTGACTCTATGTTCTCTTTTGAACCATTTGTAATATCATACCACTTCCTTCATTAACAAATGAGTTAAATATTTAAAGTGTGTTCATTTATCTCTGTGTGAACTATGATCACATCCTCTTTTGGAATGTATCTTACAATGGCAATGAATGAATCAAAGCAGGGGAATGTGCCAAGCAAATGTACACTGTCATCATCTGTCTGTTTGCATTAAGATTGGGCATCCAGCAATCCTGGACAGTAACATTTTTTTCAGTGTCCATCTGGTCACCCATGCACACTGTACATCTTCACAGCTTGGCTGTCTGCAAAGGCACAGCTGTCTAATGAGATGATTCAGGGATGATTCACTAATGGTGGTCTCCTGGCTTGCTGGTGATGGTCTGTGTCCACAGGGAAAGCCACGAGAAGAAAACAAAAGAGTCGAATTGTTTTTGAGGACTCAGTGTACTGCCTAGAAAATAGAGGCCCAATTTTTGTGCTATCAATCCATAAGTGATGTCTCCCCAGTGAAGTGCTCTGGAAAATCTTTACATGTCTTTAGAAAATCACACTTTCTTAAAAAAAAAAAAAAAAAAAAAGAACAAAACAAAACAATTTTTCTTGATCCTTCCTGGTTTTTTAATTAATTTTTGTTCCCTTTCTGTGCACATAGCATCTCATAGATGCACATAGATGCATGCCTACTGGTACATTCCTCCTTTAGGAGGGAGATTAAATTAATCTATCTATGTATGTATGTCTCTATCTCTCTCTCTCTTTCTTCCTTCCCCTCTTTTTCTCCTTCCCACTAGATTATGGGTTCGAGGAGGTCACACCATGTCCCTGTGGCATCTGGCACTAGTTGCCTCATTTTATTCTGACAGCATCCATTTGAGAGGGCTATCATTACCCCATTTCCAGGTTAGAGGTTCAGAGAAAAGTACTCACACAAATTATACAGTAAGTGATGATTCAGTCTTAAAACCTGTCCTTTTTACTATCATAGTGCATGTAAGTATTGGTTGGATTTATTCTAAAAACAATAAACATGAAATATGACTTGTGTTTATCATTGAATGGAAAAATCAAATTAGCCAAAATATTCAAGTATTCTTTCTTATTGAATCTTGCATATGCAATCTTTCATATTTCAAAATGTTTTTCCAGTCCTGGCAACTTTTCTTACTTTGCAAAGGAATCAAGTTGTAATTTAAAAGGGGGGAATATGTAAGAACTTTGCCATTAAATCTGAGAGATTAATTTTATTCATGTCAATCTTGTTTTAAAATAACTGTAAACTATATACAGTATGTCACCACTGGGGAAAAGTGGGGGAAAGATGTATGAGTCGATTATTTCTACAACTACATGTGAATCAACAATTATCTTAAAACAAAGTTATTTTAAAAGCTGATTGTATTTATTCATTTCCATTTTAATCCACTTTATCAACTAACGGGTCTTATGTACTTTTCAAAAGTCTTTTTAACTGGCGTGTAACCACATCCTCACCTGGAGAGGATCTTAGCCCTAAAGTGTTTTTAGTCATTCAGAGTGTTACGCATTGAAATGTGCTATTTTAGATGTCACCACTGGACACTTTATATTTTTTATTGTTTTATTTTATCAAGAATATTTGAACATTTGTTAGAGAAAGCTAATAACAAAATGAAATGTGTTTTAAAGTACAAAACTGAATGAATATAAATACTCAACCACTGTGGATATAAATTTAAATACCAAAAACCTCATTGAGACAAGGAAACAAATTTCATTTTCCTAAGTCTACTTAAAAGGTGACACTTGATAATCTAATGCCTCAGAAACTGAATACTGAATTGAATTTTCAAATTGCTGCCAAGTAGTTTTCCATATTTTTCTCTCAAAAAAGAAAGTTGTCTTTCTCCATTACACTTTTATATGTGGTTTAACTTTGGACATTATTAAGATTATTAAATATGTTTCAGCTATGAAAAAAAGATATATATATAGCTGAAAACAAACTTTCCTTGACTTCTATTAGTCTAGACCTGTTCTCATTAACAACTTCAAACTTTAAAACTTATTCTGACTTCTGAATGGTAACTAAATTATTCTTTTCAATTATTCTGAGAAATAATTCCCCCATGAATTAACTCTAAATATTTTCTCTTCTATTAATATTTAAGATAAGCCAACCTTTGTTCCCTCCAGTTTCTCAAATATCTTGGGCAACTTTTTCCTAAGAACACAAGTTCACATCATTCAGAACTATAGAATTATCATCTTATATTCAGAACTAGAGAAATAAGTAGTTTCCATTGTACTTTTTCACTTTTTGAAGATTGAAAGGCTACTTACACCTTCCATTGTTCTAGCATCCTTTAGCCCTTGCCTTCACCAATGGGATCAAACACATGACAAGATAGTGTAGCATAGGTCCTTTGCTATAAACTCTTATGCATAATTTATATTACAATACTCCATTTGCAGCATTGGAAATATCTGGAGTTGGGAGCTGCTGGTTAGTTCAAGTCATGCATCCTGTCTAGACTCCAGGTCATACCTGCAGTCATTGCTGCTCAGCAACAAATGCTGCCTAAATGTAATCAGCAAAGGGCTTAGAGAACATTAGTGAAAGAGAATAAAAATGTTGACCATGGTTTATTCCTTTCTGTAACTGAGATAACACTTCATAACAACCTGAGGCAGCAAGAAACAGTTACCTTATTCAGGAATTGAAAAGACTAATCTATATCCACCTGGTTATGTGGATGTACAGTTGGATAGAGGACACTATTACTCAGAATTTCCAAAATGATCATTGGGAGAAATGGACATACTCTTAAGATAGTTTGACATGATTCTTATTAATACTCAATTTGCCCTTTTCTTCAGGAAAGGCTAAATAATGGACCTCCTTCAATCAGGACATTTGAAAGTTCTTGAAAGTTTATATTTGGTAGGTGCCAATTCAGTAGAAGGATTGGACACAATATAAGAAGTTCACAGCCAGGCTAGGTGGTGCACGCCTGTAATCCCAGCACTTGGGAGGCTGAGGCAGGAGGATCATGAGTTCAAAGCCAGCCTCAGCAATGGCAAGGCACTTAGCAACTCAGTGAGACCCTGTCTCTAATAATAAAAAATACAAAAAAGGGGGGGGGGCCTGGGGATGTGGCTCAGTGGTCGAGTACCCCTGAGTTCAATCCTCGGTACCAAAAAGAAAGAAGTTCACGTTCTTGATTATTGTCAGTTATGACACATTTTTAAATGCAGAAAACAAACAAAGAGAATTTTGCAGACAAAATTCTCTAAGATCATCAATCAGAGATTGTCCAGGAGTTCATATGATTTATAGAAAAATACCAACCTACTAAAAACAGATTTAAAATATACTTAAAATTTAAGCATGAAGGAAGGTTTGGGATTATTTACATGTTGAAAGTATACATGTATCTAAAATTACATAAATGAGACACAAACATGCATTGATAAATTTAATCCCTTAAATACATTTCAAATCAATTGATATTTGTTTTTTAAATAGTAACCAAAATATTTCCTCTGATAGAGGTCTGTTCTGGAGTTACCTGTATTGTTTTCTCATGTCATGCCCGACTGCATTGGTCTCCCAAATTTTTGTAGCCAGAACTCTAACAGTGTTCAGAAACAGAATAAAGTTCAGCTGAAAGAGAAAGTAACATTATGAAGAATTATTAAATTAGTCATCAAGATCTTTATAGAAATGTACATAAAATTGAACCTCTTTGTACTCAAAGACTAAAAATTACCCACTCCATAAATATAAATGAGTGAGTCTGAGACAAGACATTGGAAGGTTAGGGATTCTCTGTTTGCCTTCATAAAACCACAAAGAAAAATAAAAAGTTTCAACAGTACTAGAAACCACAAATAACAGAAAATAATCTGCTAGGATCCAATTTCCAAACCAAAGTTCAGACTATGTTCTGTGGCAAACTGCTAGAACAACAACAACAAAATTATTATAATATAAATGTGACTGCCCTTTTTAATGAATTAATACTTAGCTTCTGTCTCTAGTTTTAAGAAGAGGAATATAATAGAGTTATTTTGAGGATACTGTCTCTCCTATGATGTATGTAAAGCACTGGGGAATGTATATTAAAGTTTACAGCAACAACAAGAAGAAAAGGTCACAGGTGTAGAAATCAAATTGAATTTGAAGTGTTATGGGTGTGGACACCACTAGAAATGAGCAAGTTTTGCCTTCAAAAAAGGGAAACAGGGCCTTGAGATTGGTGAAGAGATCCAACATGTAGAAGAAGAAAAGGTCTCCACATCAAGGGTCATAAGAGATGGAAGCCTGAATCCCTTGGGTCCCTTCATTCAGGGAGGTGGCTAATGTCCAGAAAGTGCTAATCTTAGGAACAATGAGAATGTAGCTTGCCAAGAGCAGTCATTGCATCAATACCAGAGCAGGGGCCAGAAAAGAGGACCATCAAGTTCTGCATACATGAAATAAGCCATGTTGCAGAGAGATTTCTCAATTGTTTGGGATTTGGAGAATTTGGCTGTTGGGTGACTGATATGCCTCAGTCTCCAACTCAGCTGACTGCATCAGGCCTAAGCTCATGCAACCGTGTTCGCTATCACCCTACCACTGAGAGCCCTACAGGCACCTCTCAATAATTTCAGCTTTCTATACAAATGGGGTGGGGTTGTGAGTTAATGGAAAGATGTTTCAAGGTTAATCATAACTGCCATTTCTTGAATTCTCTAGAACTTCACATGAACCTGGGGCACTTTCATTATGTCCATTTATTCTGGATGAAAAACCTCCAGTTCAAAGAGATGAGCTGATTTGACCTGGGCTACCCAGCTACCAGTTAGAATTTGAACCAGGTCTGCATGAATCCATACAGTGAATTCTCAACCACAATCTCATACTTTCTCTTCAGGTAGATAAAAAGATGCAAAACATGAGAGTTGAGGATTTTCATCTTTGCCCACTACCACAGCCTGCTCACAGACACAACCTTTTTCAAAAAGAAGGTAAGAAGTTGTTTATCACATGGGTGCTACTTTATGAATGCCAAATTTATTGTATGCACCATTAATTTCTCTCTCCCAAAAATAATCAATTCCCTAGCAATGCAGGATTACTGGAGTGAAGACATTGGGAAGGGCTAAGGAGGAAGTGTGTAAAGGACTAAGTGTTAGGAACTGAAGCTGGAAGAGCTCTGGAAGCAATGCCAGCTATGGACTGTATTTCCCTCTTCCTTGAAAAGAAAGACTAATAAATGTTTTCAGATAGGCCGACCTTCAGCTCCACCATATTTTTTATATTGATGCATTATAATTATACATAATGGTGGGATTTGTTGTTATATATTTATATATGCATGTGATATAACAATATAATTTGATTATTTTTCCCCAGGGCTTCCTCTTTCTTTTCCCTCCTCCCTTCCCTAGTCTCCTTTCTCTAGCCTACTGGTCTTCAGTCTGTTTTCATGAGATCCCTCCCCACTTTTATTTTTTTTTTTTCCTTGTTTTTCTCTCTAGTTAGCGCCACCATATTTAAAATGCCCAGAACAGAGGGCTCTGTCCTCAGATGAGTAGACCACAAATAAATACTGCAACCCCCCAGAAAATTGACTAGAAGAGATATACACCAACTAATCCTTCAGTTTAATAACTGAGAAGATATATTTAAGGACAATCAAATGAATTATGTAAAGAATTAAGGATTAGGGGAAACTAAGATTGAATAGAACTTGCTGCCTTAAAAGATTGGGAAACAAGCCTGTAATCCCAGTGGCTCAGGAGGCTGAGATAGGAGGATCACAAGTTCAAAGCCAGCATCAGCAAAAGCGAGGCACTAAGCAACTCAGTGAGACCCTGTCTCTAAATAAAATACAAAATAGGGATGGGGATGTGGCTCAGTGGTTGAGTGCCCCTGAGTTCAATCCCTGGTACCCCTCCTCAAAAAGAAAAAAAAAAAGATTGGGAAACAAAACGTTCACATATTGATGCATGTAACAATTATTTAGATGAAATTATTCTGAATAATTTAGTAAAACACAGAATGTAGGGTAATTAGAAATTAAGTTATTAACTACTTAATATTTTAAATGTTTTACATGAATTGACTCTATTCTTCACACAGCTTACAAGACATGCATATTATTGTCCTCATTTTGCAGACGAGGTATCTGAGGCACAGATCAGTTACACAAATAACACAGAAACACAGGCAGAGTCCTAGTGCAGTCCCTGCAGCCTGGATCCACAGAGTGTATTTTTAGCCAATGCACATTTTCCTGCCCATCCAATGAGTTGACTTAATAGAGTATTGAAACAGAGCAATTTTATTTAAAGAGCAGAATGAATTAACAAAAGATTGTAAAGAAATATAACCAAGGTTTGAAATCAATATTTGAAACAACAACAGTAGACCCAACAGAGCAGGAAAATGAACCTCATAACTTAGAAGATACTCAAAGAGTCCTCTTAGACTTGTGTGCTGTTGATGGGGAGGACATGGAACTGAGAGCCAACAGGCAGATTATTCTCTTTCTCAAGAAAAGATCATGAAAATAGAACCAATCAATAAAGACACAAGAGAAATTCCAAAGACAAGAGTCTGCATATGGAAAAGTAACAGATGGGGTAGGAAGACTGAAAGGGAACAATACCAAAAGGAGGAGGCCACTCTTCTATTATTAATAGTAGTAGTAGTATCTACAATAATAAATGGATTTATTATTATCATTCTTATAAGAGAAAATCGTTCAGAATGTCCTCGCCTACCTCACGTAAACCTTCTTAGAGGGCGAATTTTGCTTGACAAACTATGTCAAGCAAAGTACAGATAAAGAAAACAAAAAATGAAAAAGGTACAGAATAAAATGACTGCTAATAAGCATTAAAGCCAGTAACACAAAGAATGAATGTTTTGTAAATAGGGCTTTTAAATAATGCAAATATAGAAATGGGATTCTTTCTCAGAGATTTATATAAGCTTAAAGATTTGTTCCAAGTGAACCACAGGAGAATTAAAATAGAGAACTCAAAATTTCAGCCATGAAATCTCTGACTCCTCCAACTGTCCTTCTGCTGAGACTTTGCCCCGAATTCCTCACCCTGGCCCTCCACACTCCTCCCCTCACTCACCTTCACCAGATCAGCTCCTTCCAGGCTTCAGGCTGAATGTCACTCTTTGTCAGCAGCTACTCCTGAGACCCCAGCCTCAGCAAAGCATGTCACACATTTAAATGTATACTTCACTGACTGTGCTCAAGTTACGTGAGGATAAATGGGCACCCAACTCCCCACCCTCTCATCTCCACTGCCTCAGAGGGCCTGCAGTGTTTTTGGTGTTTAATTAAGATTTGTTAGATGAGCAAGTGGATAAGTGAGTAAACAAGGTACGCACACTCCAAATACTACTTATATTGGGGGAAAAATCAGCAAGTCCCCTTCCATGTAGATATTCACTTGTAGGTATCTCTGAGAGAAAGAAATCAAAATTAAGGTATAGAAGAACTGACTGTTACAAAAGGTCTACAAAGTCATTGCTCTACATTTGAAAGTTTCATCTCTGCCTTTGGATACATGCTGGGGAGGGCTACCTTCTCCCCAATTCTGATTTTTCCCTTCAGGGGTAGGGATTCAACTGATATGCACTGCCTTTCTCTCCCCCTTGCTTTCTGTGGAGAAGACGGACTGAATCATTTGGTGAGTGAATGTGGGAAGAGGTACCAAGTTTGCTTGAGGCAACTCATCCTTCTGTTTTGGGAGCTTGCAGTGAGCCCACTCCAGCATCTCCCGGGATCAGAGTCCCTCTCACTCCCAGCATCCTTTGCCTGGGTGGGTGATCCTCAATAATTAAGGGGAGCCCAACCACCAACTGCAAGAGGGTTTTATATTGTTTCTCCCTTTTATATTGGTTTGCTATATAACTAATACAGCAAAGGGGGAAGGGAGAACCAAAGACAGATGTAATGTATTAGTGCCACACAGAGACACTCTGAATACATCTCATCTATTCACATCATATTTTTCAATATCATAAACATAAGAAATGTTTTTACTTTGTTTATATGCATGTTGGTACCAAATATTGAACTTTTAAATGTAGGTGAGAAATTTTCTAATCTTTATTAAGCACTATAATTAATTATCTATGAGACAGGTATAAAAACAAAACATGTAGCCCATTTCTTATCAGTTGGAATTCATTTTACAACTTACGGACAATACCTATGGTAAGTGTTAAGAATTTTCATTTCATTTGAACTTCTATTTCTGTCTCATTTAGAGTTCTGGAAGGGAGATTTTTCCCTGGGGAGGGGGGAATCATTTTGGTATTTGCAATTCTGTCAAAGATTAGAGATTAATTTTTATCCATTTTTCTTAAAAGTTTTTCTCTACCTATCATCCCTGTCCTCCCCATCCCTTGTTTTTGGAGTGTGAGCCTCCTTTAATCACAACTGGGGAAAAATGAATCATGAGCAACAGAGAGGAACTTGAACCTTGTTAGTCTGCTTCTTTTCATATCTTAAAAAAAGCACTGGATATGATATTTTTAAAACTTATCACTTCAAATTTCTTCAAAGGCTTTTATGAGAGGTACCATCTTATTCCTTTTGCCAGAATTCTCTGAGATATCCTTTGACAGGTATGTGGAACAAAACATTTTTTGAGGAGGGAAAAACAAAGAAAAGAAAAGATGGAGCTGTCTATTTAATACACTCTAAGTATTTTGCAGTCTCCTCAAGAGTCACTGCTTGGTTAGTCATTCCAACTAGATCATTGCTCACACAATGAGCAAGGCTGTGAAAAATACCATGGACTATTTGTTGAACACAGAGATTAGTTCTTAGCTTGGATACACAATGGTGCTGTGAAGTACACTTCTAAAATCATGCAAATGCATTCCATTAAAAAGTGGCTTGAAAGAGATCGTCAAAAGAGTGATCCATAATTTCCTGACACTCACTGCTATCATGTAAACTATCAGTTTCCATGGTTGCATCAGTTCTCTGTGGGGTTAAAGGTCAAAAATATCAGCAATGGTGTTGTCAGATTAACATCAGGTAAAATATCCCCAAGTGTTTCCCAACTTGAGTTTTCTTTGATTCTCTGACTTGTTTTTGAGCAGTTAGGAGAAAATAAACTACTGCCTGCAGAAAAACAAGCATCTAAATTCAAATGTCTCAATGAATAACTGACCCTGATTTCCAGTTTCAGCTTTTGGTTCCTGTTTTTAATGCCAGCTGAGGGTTGCTCAAAGACTGGGTTTTAGATTTTCTATTTTGTTACTACCATTCCATAAATACTGCTTAAATGTACAGACTATAAGAAAAGTGATCCTGGAAGACTTTTCTATTCTTCTGGTATAAAAGACATGTCATTGAATTAAGTATACATATACATTTTTATTAATGGCAATGTTTACTTTTTCTTGATTCCTCAAAAAATATTTCTCCTTATTGCATATTCACATTTCAATTCAGCTAAGATGAAGCAACACATGGCACAAGGAAATCTGTTGAGGCTTCATGTCTTCTCCAAAGGAACAGGTTTAATGAACTTATTGAATTCCATGAAAACAGTAAAGTCCATGGACTCTGATTACAAGCTGCTGCAGTACTTGTGCCCCTTAGTTACTCACATTAGCAATTTACAGTGGTTTACGGCTGTCCCCATTTTAATATAACTCTTTAAGCCCTGTCTCTTTCTCTAGAAAGCTGCATCAAGAGTATAATCTCTCACATAGAAATATCAAAATATCATAATTGATGTCAGAGTCAACCAGATAGGACCATGCACTTAAAGGTGAGTAATCACTCTCTCTCTTAAACAAATACCACTTCTCCAAACAAGTTCATCTGATCCGTCCACCATAACAATTCCAGAATTTTCTTTTCAAAACTCAAATCGAATCAAATCTGCTTTAAATATCTTCATGCTTCACCATAATTTTAAGGAAAAGTCCAATGTACTTTAGCCTGGAGGAGTCCCATCACGATTCCACTCCCATCCACATTCCAGCCACAGGAAACATGGCCCTTGCATTTACACCTTGGCAGATATTAATCTCTAGGCTGGGAAACCCTTCTCTACTCTGTTCCTTGCGTGATTTCTACTTTTCTTTCGTACTTTTCATTCAGATCTCACCTACCTGATGTATCCTTTTCCAAGTCCTCCCCTTATTTGTAATTTCATGATTGACATAGACAGACTTGAACAAGACTGCCAGACCACCGTATACACCCCCATTTCTGTTATTACCAACTCTGTTATCCTCGTGCTACTTCTATTGGTATTAGTTATTGCTACTATAGGCTTCTATTTATTGAGTGCTTCTCAGGCTGCACTAAACACATTAATTATCTTATTTAGTCCCCATAATAAACTTCTGAAGTAAACATTAGAATATTCAATTTCCTCTTTAGAAAGCAGTAGCTAAGAAGGGCTAGATCATAGCAAGATCAGCAAGTGATAAAGAGTTAGCATTAGGATTCATACAGTTACTCACACAACTTTGAAACAGTCTACACAAACTATTATGAGTTGCACCTCTTTCAATAATAAGCTGTATGACCTTGGTCATAAATTTTATTGCTTGTAGACTAATAAGTCTAGTGGAACTCAACAAAATCTAAGAGCCCTCAAGTTCCAAAGTCCTGTGATTCTAAGTCAAATACTTCCCTGTGTAAGAGTATTCCAGTCATACTGACAATTGTAACATTATTGATACACTCATTTTAGTTAACTGTGAGGGAAACTACGAAACTACAAAACTACCTACGTGTTAAATGATAGTAGATACTTAAACACGGCAAATGTTTCAGACTTTTTGCATGCTTATCAAATAATCTTCATAGGATCCACTATAAGTAACCTTGTTAAACATGTATGTGGGTTTTTCATTCATTCAATGTTTCTGGGCACCAATAAGTAGCAGGCACTCTAAAAAAAAAAAAAAAAAAAAAAAAAAAAAGAAAGAAAGAAAGAAAAGAAAACAGAAGATGTCCCTGTCCTAGAAGAGCACATGGGGTGACAGAGCCAATAACTAAAATGTGATATAGTTCAATTTTATAGAGCCTAATTCCACAAAACACAACAATCCACATCCTGCTACCATGTGGACACTCCCTGGTCACAATGGTCAGATCTTTTAGAGAAATTTCAGATTTCATTGTTAAATAAATTTATCTAGTTCAGTGTTCCCCAAATGAATCACTTAGGATTCCACCATCGTGATTTTGTCATGTCACTATTATTCACCCACTAATATTTACTAAACACCTTTCACTTGTATTGAATTATTAAAATTTAAATCCCATACCATTAACTATACATAGAGAAGCAAGAAGAGACAACTGTAAAATCAATGCAGTGAAAATAAAATGTCTTATAGAATTTTATCTAGATTGGGTTACCTCTCCTGCTGCCCCCATCCCCCTGAAAAAGACACCATTCACGTTAGAGTTGTGTTAAAGACCAGCCAAAAAGAGACCTTCTTGATGTGTTCAGAAGGGCTGGAAAGGGACTAACATTTTCCATATTTGACTCAGTGTTGTTTAACCACTTTGCATGTGCCACCTAAATCCTCCTGCACACCATGTTTTGAACCCCTCCTTCTCATACACTGATCCAGCTTAAATCCTGACACTACAAAGAGCAAAAAACTATTGACTCTGGATCCACACTGTAGGTTTGACTCTGGCTTCAGCATTTTCTAACAGTGTAACCTTAGGCAAGTTATATAATCTTTCCTGGACTCCAACTGGGAATCATTGATATACCTCTCTAAAAGTCAGTTGCAGTTTAATTTAAAAAGAGATTCTGAGATAGATACTCCTGAAACAAAAAGCAAAATATTTATTCATGAAATGAATAATAAAACATAGGTGAGTAACTGTCAAGGAAGAAAAGACTTTTTGGTCAAGTTAAACTTTAAGCAGGGACTAGAAGGGAAGTAGGATCACCTGTCAATGGATGTAGATGAATGTAGAGAATCAGAAGAATAACAAGAAGATTCCTTGCAAACGAGGCCTTGTTGTCCTCGGTGGGCGTGTCTGCAAACGGAACGTTCTGCTGAGAGGTGTAGAACAGATAGAGAAGAAACAAGTAGTTTATCAAAAGTAATGGGTGAAGGTGTTCTCGCAAACGAGGCACTTATCACCCCCTTGGTGAACATACTGCAAACGGTATGTTATGCCAAGAGGCTAATCAGAAAGTTTGGCAACAACAGTTCTTGCAAACGAGGCTTTGTTGCCCTTGGTGGGCGTGTCTGCAAACGGAACGTCTTGCCAAGAGATATAGAATAGATAGTAAAGAAACATTGCTTGCAAACGAGGGTGTTTCTTTCTTGTTTCTTCTATATTGAAAAGAAGAGGAGCTCAAAGTGTTCTAGCCCTAACTAGTTTAAGATATTCTTTAGGGAAAGTTTATCTGGCTGATTGCTGATTCGCAAATTTATGCTCGTCATTGCTACTGGCTATTTGCCTTCATTGTCTATTAATGTTTGCTGATGGCTAATTGCCCTCTTTGTCTGGAAGATGTATAAAAAGGCTGAGAGAAATATAATAAAAAACACTGCATGCTGATCCTGTGTTGGAGTAATTCGATCAACATCAACATCTGGCGTAGTCGGCAGGATCGGCACCGAAAGGGTAAACCCCCGGGTTATAAATTAGGATAAGGGGGACTTTCGGGATAATTATTAAAAATTCTAAAATTATTTTAAGGAATTCCAATCCATGCAGTTTCTGCACCGAAAGGGTTAACGCCCCAAAGGATGGGGGACTTTCGGCATTATTTTAAGGAATTCCAATTCACGCAGTCTCTGCACCAAAAGGGTTAACGCCCCAAGGACGGGGGACCTTTTGGCATTATAATGGGGAATTCCCAATCATTGAAAACTCAATATCTAGAGTTACTACAAGGGTTATTATATTCTATAGAGGTAAAGACCTCTCAAAAAAGATTTAAAAAATTATTTCAGACAATTGAGAGTCATTGTTATTGGTTTCAGTATCAAACTAAAGTACAATTAAACTTAAGAGAATGGAAACTTGTCCTAAAAGAATTGCGGAAGCAACATCAATCTGGTAATGTTATATCTGTGAAAGAATGGATGCTTTGCAGTGCTATTACTCAAGCTTTACAGTTGTTAGAAACTAACAGTGATAAGGAGACACAGAGCCATATAAAAGGAGAAGACAAAATATCTGGTGAAAAAGTTAAAACTAAGGAAGGGGTTCATAACTCTGTAGGTGAACCCCCTAAGTCTGATGGGAATATATCCTCAGAATCAGAATATGAAAATGATATTAGCAAGTCTAATAATGATTTAGAAATAGAAAAAATAATAAATATCTTTAAAGAACAGATGAAATTAAAAAAGCAAAATGCTTCTTTAAAAAAATATATTAGAGCTTATACTAGAGTAAATGGCCTTAAACATCAAGCCTCAATTTTTGTTGCTGCTATGGCTGAAACCTTGAAACCTGATAAGACAGAAATTTGTTACAATTGTAGAAAAGCTGGGCACTTTCAAAAAGATTGCCATAAGCTAAAAGAGAATTTATCTATTCCCAAGAAAAACAGAAAATGACCAACTGAAGTTTGCCAGCGTTATCGCCAAGGCAAACACTGTTCCAATTAAGAATACAATAAGATTATTTCAAAAGGTGAAGAAATAAAGGAAATTAACACATAAAAAAAATTAAAAATTATACAACTATGATTAAATAATAACTTATTTTAAAGTATTATAATGTTATTTCTTTAAGAACTAAACTTGATTGATATAAAAACACCAACAGATGAAGAGATAGATAGTGGAAGACATGGGATAAAGAGATAGTTAAATAAACACAAATACTAGAGAGCCCTCTGTTTCTTTTCCCTGACCTGTAAATTTAGGATCTCAAGTTTCTGCTAGGACCAAATGACTCTCCACCCGATATTACTGGTGTCCTCAAGGCCATCTCGTAAGTGTCCAAAAGCAAGTCTGTTCAATTTCTCAGTCTGTATTTCAATGTCTCTGGTTTTATTCCTTTAGCTATTTCAGACCCTAAATGTTGGGGCAGTGTCCCAGAGGCAGTGCCCTGGCTTGGTGGGCTTATTCCCTCTGCTAACTTTACCTTTATCTCTTCTTCTGGACTTTGCTACCCTGTCTGCTGCTTCACCTGCTCCCTGGTCTCCTTCCAAGGATGCCCTGGACTACCCAGGACCAAAGCCAGGCTTTGTCCTCCATTATTGATTAGGAAATATCCCTCTTATTTTGATGGTATATAGAAGAATTTTAAAATCATCTTCAAATCAACATCAAGATGGTGCACGTGAATAATAAATCGTTACATTCTGAGATATTTATTTTCACAACCAAATGTATTAGTTTTCAGTGATCCTAGTTGTCTAAAAAATAATTTTAAGACATGTAAAAAAACACAGAAAACAATCCTACAATTTTAGATCCTACCATTTCAAAATTAAGCAGTTCCTTCCAAATTTGTACTGAAGTTTTGCTATCTTTAAAACTTATTCTCTTGGTATGACTTCTCATAGTTCAGACTTCCTTTACTCTCCTAAACTGAGTTTGCCTCACATCATTTAGAAATTCTGACTACATTTTATCAGATTTTACTTTCAGATATACTATCACCCAATGAATAATAGCCAAAGCCAGAATTAAGTAAGGGGCCCAATTTAGATTTAAAATTCCAGGCAAAAAAATAAAAATAAAAATTGGGATACAGAACATATCTATTTGCATAAGAGCACATTACATGTAATATAAGGCTAAAAACCAAACAAATTTTCTAACTTATAGTTAATATATTATTTTAAAGTATAAATATAGGCATATAAGTGGATAGACATTTTTCCCATGAATTCAAGGAACATTTTGACATGTTTTTAAATACAAGTGAAAAGAACATAGTCAAAAAATGCAGATAGTAGTCTTTATTTTGTCACACAAGCTGTGTGACCTTTATGTACATGGGGTAGAGTTTACTTCTCTAGAAAATGAAAAGGTTGCCTAAAACAGACTCAGAAGTTCTGTGATTTTACTTACTTTGTGTTCTCATTTCATCTCTTCCCTGTTCCCAGTTCCCTAGGATGTCTACTTTGTGTATGTGGTTTTTTTTTTTTTTTCACCAAGTGTTGATTGAGTAGCCACTATGTACCTAGAAAAGCTTGCTAGGCACTAGGAATTTAGAAGTTCAGAAGTTTAGGGGAAACATGGTTTCTATTCTGTCAGGTTTTGTTTTATTTTATTTGTTTGTTTTGCTGTGACTAAAATAGACAACAAGAACAAGTTGGAGGAAGAGTTTATTTAGGGATCACAGTTTTGGGGGCATCAATCCATAGATGGCCGACTCCATTACTCTAGAGCCAAAGCGAGGCAGCACATTATGGTGGAAGGGCATGGTGGAGGAGTGTTGCTCCGTTTGTAGCACCAGGAAGGAAAGGAAAGAGAGAGAAAGGGGTAAGGGAAAAGGGAAGATGAAACCTTCCAGGGACTCCTCTCCTCCAATTACCACCCTGTTAGTCCAGTCAAATGATGATGGATTGATGAAGTTACAGCTCTCAAAATCCAATCATTTCACTTCCAAACATTCCTTCATTAACACAGGAGCTCTGGGGGTTGGGGACAGGTCATCTAAACCATACCATAGTCATATAAACCTTGCAGTTTAGTGGGCAAGATGGACATCGTCAGACAATCAGAAATGCTATATACATAGTGATAATGTCAAGAAGGACAAAAATCACACTGTGCTCTGAAGACTCTAAAAGGTAATCTCATTTAGACTGAGGAGCATCAAGGAGGCCACATGGAAGAGATGGCATTCAAAGCAAGGAAGAGAAGGAAGCACACCCCAGCCTTTCAGAGGGACCATAAGGCAAGTGGAACAGCCCTGGGTTGGCAGAGGTGGAAGAGTTCAAGGAACTGGCAGGAGAATAGTGCACTGGAGCACTGTGTATAGGGATGTGAGCAGAGAGATGGGCAGGGGGTGGGGGTTCGCTGCATTATCAGGACACTATTATAAGTGCATGGAGCTCACTGGTGGGGACAAAGATCCTGAAGTTAGGATCCCAGCCTCACATTATTAGCCACATGGCCTTTATCAGTTTCCTCATTTAGAGTTATTTTGGGGATTAGATATATCAGTATAAATAAAAGATGCATAAACCAGTACCTAGCATAGGGTAAGCACTGTGTTGCATTTGCTGTAATTTATGATCTCTATCCCTTCTGGCTTCACAACACAGAGGAGCCAAGAGGAAGGAGGACCATACCCTAGACATTGCGCTAAAGTTTTGGGTTCAGCTCTTCTTCACACACTGGCTATACAGTAAACAATAGGTTGTGGGCTTCCAGGCTCTAAACTCCCTTAAGCGTCTGAAATCCCAAGAGAAAACAGTTACCAGAGTTTCCCTGGAAATCACTGCAAAACAATTTCACATTCAAATTATCCCAGAGACTTCAGCTTCTGGTTGGGAGATAGTGTAAGGACAAATGCAAGTCAAACATCAGAAGTTTCACTCTCCCAGTTGAAAAGAGATTTCCTTCCCTTTCTTTTTCTCAGAGCCTCTCTCTAATTTGTAGATTAGATAGGCTTTTTGTCAGCCTTATGACTCAGGAATGTCTTTCTCAAAAACCTGGAACCACCTCCTTAAAATATAAACTTTATGAATTGTGCTGCTATAAACATTGAAGTGGCTGTGTCACTGTAATATGCTGTTTTTAAGTCTTTTGGGAACAGACCCAGGAGTGGGATGGCTGGGTCATAGGGTGGTTCCATTCCCATTTTCCCAAGAAATCTCCATACTGCTTTCCATAGCGGGTGCACCATTTTGCAGTCCCACCAGCAATGTATGAGTGTGCCTTTTCCCCCCACATCCTCTTCAACATTTATTGTTGTTTGTGTTCTTGATAGCTGCCATTCTGACTGGGGTGAAATGAAATCTTAGAGTAGTTTTTATTTGCATTTCTCTAATTGCCAGAGAGGTTGAGCATTTTTTCATGTATTTGTTGATTGATTGTATATCTTCTTCTGAGAAGTGTCTTTTCAGTTCTTTGCAGGTAAATGGATGAAGTTGGAGAATATAATGCTAAGTGAAATTAGTCAATCTCAAAAATCCAAACACCAAATGTTTTCTCTGATATAAGGAGGTTAGTTCACAGTGTGATTGGATGGGGGTACATAGGATTAGAGGAACACTAGAATGGTCAAAGGAAAGGGAGGGCAAGGGAGGGAGCAGGGGGGAAAAGGGGGGAAAAATGGTGGTTGAATGAGATGGATATCACTATCCTAAATGCATGATTAAAGATCTGAATGGTACTTATATACTTTATATACAAGCAGTTGTATGTAAAAAGATGATATACTTGTGCATTATGAATAAGTAAATAAATAATCTAAAAATATATATATATATGTATATATATATATATATATATATATATATATATATATATATATATAAACTTTAAGGGAGATATCACCAGCTCCTGGTTTTGGGGAGATGTCAGGAGCCAACTTCTGCAGTGACCTATCTCCAAGTTGCAAAACTACCTCTTGACACAAAGAGGTGAGAAGTTTATTTTTCCTCTACATAAAGGCAATTAGCTCACAGGTAATTATCGCAATTACCGGGTAGTTGGTATGAATCATGTGTAACAAATGGTGTTGTCATGTCCTCTTACTTGAGAACTAGTTACCTGTTCCTCTTGAAAGCATATATACAAAGGGTTGTTTTTGCTTGACTTAAGAAAGGAATATGATTTCTTTGTCTTTGCAATCTTACCAGATTGCCTGTGATGCACATTTCGTTCTGGTTTAATAATTTAATATAAAAAGTGTTTTCTTTCTCTACTACCTTTGTAAAGAGGATTTCAGGGATAGGAGAAGATTTTTCTTTTCATTACATTTCCCCAATAGTAGAAATCTAGAAGAAGCCTTGCTCCCATCCTTATACCAAGAAATGTTAGATAATCTACAAAACAAACAAACAAAAAAAAAAACATTTAAACTTTTTAAAAATTCATCAGAAAGCAAAGTTGCAGGACAACCAATTGACCTGAAATCCAAGACTGGTACCATTAAGAAGATATGGAAGATGAACACTTGCTTCCCTGGGGAAGATGTCAAAAGCTGCCAAAACACTCAAAAAGTTGCACAAACGAGAAACTATCCAAAAGGAAACTAAGAAAACAATCTAATTTAAAACAATGGCAAAGAAAATACAATCCTTAGGAATCAAATTAACCAAACAGGTAAAGGACTTGTGAACTAAAAATTACAAAATATTGATGAAGGGAATTAAAGAAGACACAGATAAATAGAAAAACCCCACATTTATGGGTTGGAAGAATTAATTTGTCCATACTACCCCCAAAAGATTTGTAGATTCAGAGCAATCCCTATCAAAATCCCAACTGCTTTCTTCACAGTAGAAAACACATTCTAAAATTCACTTGAAACCACAAAAGACCCTGAGTAGCCAAAGCAATTTTAAGCAAGACCAAAGCTGAAGACACTGCCCTACCTGACTCCAAATATATTACAAAGCTATAGAGACCAAAACAGTGTGATACTGACATAAAAACAGAAATATAGACCAAGGGAACAGAATAGAGAGCCCAGAAGTCAATTCACACATCCATGGTCAACTAACCTTCAACAAAGAAGCCAAGGAAAGTCCAGTTCCTTCAAAAAAGGGTTCTAGGGATGCTGGAGATACTGGACATCATATACAGAAGAGTAAAACTGAACCCTTAACTCACACCAAATACAACATTGACTCAAAATGGACTTCAATTTAAGACCTGGTACTAGAAAACAATTAGAAGAAAACAGTGCAAATGCTTCATGACATTGGTCTGGGAAATGAGAAGAATCCTAACAAGGGCAGCCCAGCCCAGTGTCCATGCTCAAAACTCCTGGCATATTTGGCTTCACTCTCAAGAAAGACCAGACTGCAGTGTGGAGCACTAAGGAGCAATTTCTGAGCATATACAAATATTGGTGTATAGACCAGTCCTGCACCAGAGTTACCCAACTTTCCATCTCCACACAGACCCAGCAAGAAAAGACCCAGGGTGCCGAGCAGGCTCAGCACAGTGGTATCTGCTTGGTTTGCCAGCAAGTCACTGGGAAGACTATGGGATGCAATTAAACAGCAGGTTTCTTTTTAATAAAATATTTATTGAATTCAGAAACAGGACCTCACATAGGAAGCAAGAAAGTGAAAATACTTTTCTCACCTCATGTTTTTTTGAGTAGGAGTGGTTTACCTAAAAGTTACAAAGTTAAGAGCCTAATGACTTTATCAAAATCTAAATATCTATTTGACTTCAAAAGAAAACCTTCCAACAGCAAAAATAGATAATACTAAAATGCTTAACAACCAGGGTAAAAATAACCTCTAATCCTATAAGAGATAATTATGCCATTTTTAACAAATGCCTTAACAGTCTTATAAAAAAATAGTCAAAGAAATGGCATGTTAGCCCTCATGGATATGCAAGAGAGGACATTCCTTAATCAGAAGGGCCTCACATAGTCAGAAGAGTCCTCATGGTGTCATCAAGGACTATGGAGTCAGGAAGCCAGATGGTCCCTGGGAGACCTGTCAGTCTAAGATATACTTACAGATATATACAAGGCACAAGTATGAGCATTATTGTTATCCAGAAAGTGACATTATTTCTATTACTTCATTTTTATGATCATGGGGGAAAGAGAGTCTGCCTGGATTGTGAGCAAGTCATCAACACATAACAAATAAAAATGATGGTATTTAAAATGCCAGTCACTGTTCTAAGGTTGTCCAATTATTAACTCATCTAACCTGTACTATTATCCCCATTTTACAAATTACAAAGAGGACCCTTAGTTTAAATAACCTGGCTAAGACCAGCCTGCACAACAAATTCCAGCTTGTACACTCTACAAAAGAGCAACCCTGGGACTCTAACAAAGGCAGCCTGGCCCAGAGACTGTGCTCTTAACTACTGTGACACTCATCTGTCAGATGGAGAGAAGGCCTGTCTGGGGAGGTTACCTTGAAGCTGGGACCTGAAGGGAGGAGAGACAGCAGGTAGGTGACATGCAGGAGGAACAGCATATCAGGCAGACAACATAGCACAGGCAAAGGCCCTGAGGTGGGAAATAGTGCAGCAGGTTTGCAAAAGTAAAAGGGGAGCATTGTATGGAGCTGAGGCAGCATGAAGAGAAGATGATATGACAGGAGGTCGGGGGAGGAACAAGGGACTGGGTCCTAGAAACAAGGAAAATGAAGTCCAAGTGTTAAAGCAAAGCACTTAGAACTCCAAACCACAGCTGTTGGTCTTCTTTGCCTCGCAGCTCTCAGATTCCTGTCCTGACAATTCATGGTCACTAAGTAGGTAGTTAAACTACCCACACCCAGCAAGCACCCTTTATTACCTGATTACCCCACTGCTGGTCTCCACCAAGTTCTGGCATTTTCTGAATGAGAAATCTGATTCCTGTATTTTTTTCATTTATTTTTTTTGTTTTAATATTTATTTATTCATTCATTCATTCATTTGCAGTACTGGGGACAGAACCCAGGGCCTCCACAGGTCTGAGTTCTTTAGTGAGGTGTATGAGCCCCTTCAGAGTCTGGCCCCCACTCTCACTGCAGCCTCATCTCCTGACACTTCCTTCCACACAGCCTCAGGTCAGACCCATCAAAAATCTCTCATGACCTCTCCTGATCCAAAATAATAATAATAATAATTAATTAACAAATCTGCCTTATGAATTACTACTTTCTTTGCTCATGATTTTGTGTTCATTACTAATGCCCACTTTCTTCCCAAGTAGATGCTAAAGTGACCTTATTTTTTTCTCAATGTTAGTCTTGCTTATAAAGCACTTTGGAATTCCTAGTAAAATAATCAGTGTCCTTGGAATCCAGGTTTAAAAACAGACCCAATTGGGCTCCCTGCGTGTCCTCTAATTCCTGGCTGTCTGGGACTTCTGTGCATGCTTTAAGGGGATGCTCTGAGCCACTGGCCTGGCAGTCTCACTACCTGGCACTGCACACCCAGCACCATCACCCACAGGAGTCTTCCATCTTCTTCCCAAAGGCCAAATCTGGCTCAGGAGCTCTCCACTCATCAGGTTTATCTTCTTATCTCTCAAGATGTTTCCCTGACTTTATTGCTAACTCACCTTAGTGCTTCTCTTTGTAATTCTATTGTTTATTTCCCTCAGGATTCTACTTACCTTTTTGATTTTTCTTTCATAACTCAACCTCCTCTAACTTGTTGATAAAATCAAGTGGGATATTGATTTCAAGTTGAACTTTTGACATTTTATGAGACATTTCAGATACATTAGCAGACTGTGGGTAAATTAAAAATCTTCGAGGGAATTCTTACATCCCTGAATTGCAATAAAGAGAAGAAAAGGTAACTCTGGGTGAACAGAAAGGTGCCCCTGTGATTGTTGATTAAATGGACTTTGTAATACTGGAATGTATTTCGGAATTCCTGCTTTAGAGCTGTTATAACTTTAGTTCAAGGTGAAAATGACCATCCATTTAAGTTTCTTCAAACATACTGATTATACCACCACATCTGGTTTCCTTCACCAATGGTGAAGCTTTTAGATACTCTTGGATCACCTAATGTCACTGCAATTTAGAAACCTCAGCAAATAAACTTTTCATTCATGTTGATGATGTGAGTCACTTATATCTATAAACAAAGCTTTGGATAAAAATCAATTGTTACAGTGGAAAACGCCTTGTGATTTGCTTTTTCTTCACTGCCTTTGTTTTATTTCCTAATAATGTTGTAAGAATCCCTTGGATTTTAATAGGTCCTTCCTTTTCATCAAATGAAAAAGCAAAATTAATCATTACATTTAAATGTAGGTAAATTTAAGGACATTAAATGAGTATTTCTCATTTATTAGTCCCAGTACTGGGCAGTGAAAATACAAAAATAAAAAAATAAATAATAGGATATAAGTTTTCCCCCTAAAAAGGAGAAATTAGAAAGTAACAAAATAAAAGTCATGGAAATATGGATAAGGAAGAATTCCAGGGAATAAAAGGGAAATTGAAGTAGCAATCATCAGACCCTACTTTATAAAGTTAATTTTTCAAATTTAGTGATGTTCTCTCTGGAATACAGTTGTAGTTCTGGGATGGCTTATCACTAGATTAACGTAGTAGCATGTCATTACATTAAAAACTAAAATGAAGAGAGTTGATAATATTAACTCATTCATTCTTTTGTCTCTAATCCATTTTTTAACTTCTCCTAAGACAGAATTGGGTCTAATTTGACAACAGGATATTTAGCAAGGATACAAACTGGTTTCTTCAAAAATGTTCTATATTTTATTTCCCCTTCTAAATATTATATCAATGGGTCTATAAAATATAGATCCTTTTGGTTTCTTTTAGCAACTTTCCTATGAGGCAAATAAGCTTCTAACTGATTCTCTGGATGATCCTATAAAACCTCAGCCATATTAATCACTACCCATCTTGGTTCCACTTGCAATGTGCTGACAAACTGGGTGACACCTTGTCCAAAAGAAAAGAAAATAAGAAAAATAAGAAAGTGGAGAAAGAAGACCCCACCCCAACCCCCCCAAAATTAGTAAATGATCAGGTTGTTAAATTATTTTCTAATGACTAAATTTTTAGGATTGGGACAACCGTACTGTTTTTAAGAGACTCATAATCCTGCATTACATACATGAACACCAGGAAAACACATGACAGTGTAACTTCTTCATTAAACCACAATGAAACTGATGCCATAAAGTCTCAAGGATGCTCAAGAATAAACATTTTGGTGAGTTTGTTGGATGCAAAAATTGTGCGGTTTTGTTTTCCTTAGTAACACAGAAATAGACAACAGAAATATTACATGTATATAAGGTCCTGTGTAATATGCATTGGCAACTCTAGTCTTTTTCCCTATTACCTACTAGATAGGATGCTGCAGGATATTTCTTAGTATAAAATCCACTTAACTCACTGGCATGGTAAGGCATTCCTATTATCTCAGCAGCTCAGGAGGCTGAGGCAGGAGGATTGCAAGTTTAAAGCCAGCCTCAGCAACTTAACAAGCCCTAAAGCAACTTAGCAAGACCCTGACTTGAAATAAAAAACAGAAAAGGGCTGGGAATGTGGCTCAGTATTTAAGCACCCCTGGGTTTATTCCTGATATAAAAAAAATCCACTGAACTCCTTGGGAAAAATATATCAAATTAAAATGTTAGGTTTTTAGCACATGTGAAGGCCAGAGTTTAATCCCCAGCAGAAAAATAAAATAAAATAAATACAAGCTTTAGGTAATGCTTTATCATGGATCATACTATCATCCTCTCCCAGGAATTTTTCTGGTCTCCTGCCATTCCAACTTTCTCTCCCCATCACCCCAAATCTTACTAGGCCTCAGAAAACGTGAAGTAGAGATATAATAGATAAAAAGTGGAAAGAGATTTACAACTTTATAACTCCCTACATATATACATATTCATAAATATTTTGAAGTCTTGGAACTATTCCCAAATGCTACCTGATTAAAAGGGCACATGATTTCTGTATGGGTCTCAATGTTCTCCACAAATAAGGGTCTGATCCTCAATTCCAACTCCTCCAAAAGCTACTGTTGTACGTGAGAGAGTTTCCCAAGCCTATTACATACTATCAGGACAGACAAACTTTCTCTGGGTTTTAGCATCAGTTTAATTATTATTTAATTATTATTATTATTATTTTTAAAAACTATATAACTTTTAAACTTACTCCAATAGCTGCTAAGATTGGAGCTTGATAAATCCACCTGTCTCCAGCACTAAGTTCCCAGCACCTGAAACATGAAAAGAGACTTTCATGAATAAATTTCACAAAGCAAATAAGTAATGAGAATTAAGTAGCATTTAAGTTTTACCAAAAACTCTAGCCCTAAGCTTCTGATTAATAAGAGACAAAGAGATGAAAAAAATCTTGAAACATACAAACTAGTGAAAGAACATAACAGTCCTGATTTCATGCTTTAAATGGCCCTTATATAAGCAGGGTATTCTAAATATTAGCATATTACTTTTGTAGTGACTAGAGTCAAAACCTTGTTTGTAGAACCACAAAAGGTATAGTCTTCTAAATGAGGTACAATTTATACTTGACTTTTATATCATTGAAATGAGACATAATATTACATCTTGTTGATAAATTTTTCATTCTTTCAGAAGTTATTTATTTTATGAGTTTATAAATTATAGGAAACTGACAATAAGGCAAATCATTCTTATCCAGGAAAATGCCATAAAAAACTGAATGCTGATTATTCTTGCCATAGAAATAAAATTTAGCTTGTTCAGTGGAATGGAATTGATGAGCTTTTGTATTTATTTGTAAATTTTTTATATTTGTTTTCCTGAATATGAACATATTATATTGTTCTTTGATTTCTCTTTTGAACCAATTATAACATCTATCAGCTCCTTCATTAAATGAGGATTAAAGAAAGCTTTAACAATATTCACTTTATTTTGTATATAATCCATAATTTTATATTGAATTTTTAAAAAATTGTTTTAACAGCACTTAATAAAAATACCACATAATTTATCTATTTTTATACTTATTTTCTGATTCCTAACTAAAATTTAAGTTCTATATGGGCAGGCATGGATCC
The DNA here is from genome assembly GCA_025594165.1 of Tamias sibiricus. Classification (NCBI taxonomy): domain Eukaryota; kingdom Metazoa; phylum Chordata; class Mammalia; order Rodentia; family Sciuridae; genus Tamias; species Tamias sibiricus. Next base: position 86,191,822 of record CM046660.1, read on the forward strand.
TGCTTTTGTGTAGTGAGATACTACAAGCGCCTAGAAAAGTACATAGTAGGTAGACAATCAACAAATATTCATTGGCTTACATTAACATAAATGAAATCTAAGGTAAGTTTGTCTCAATCTCACCCAATATACATTGAACTGAAGAAAGGTCTCACACACTATAATAAACAGCACCGAGTGGTTTTAATTTAAAAAAAAAAAATCTAGCTCCACTTAAAACTCTAATGTAGCACTTTAAACAGTTTTTTTAAAATTAAAAACACATAAATAACAGCTTTCTATTTATTTCTCCTTAGAGAAAACACAGCATTGACTGTACTAACAGTAAATAATATCAAGAAATTCTGGGGATATAATGATAATTTTTTAATTCTAGATGATAACCTCATCAATGTTACATTTTATTTGTGAACAAGTTATGGATAATAAAACACTTTTTCAACTATTTCTTAAAGGAAAATTTTTCCATACACATCTAACAACTACATACTCTTAAAGTTTAATTTAATATGTTCTCATTTCAAAAATAAAAATACACAAAAACACAGACCTTGAAATGTCTCAGTCTCTCATGTGGCTGTCTACCTTGGACCCTTCCCCTCTCTTGTAGGTAACATCTTTTACTGCCTTACTGTATGTGCTTCTAGTGTTTCTTTGTGAATATAAAACAAATATAGAAGTTACATTCTTATTTTCCTCTATTGCTATAGTTTGGATCTTGACTATCTATCCCCCAGGAGGTAAGGCCTAGTGGAAGGAAGTTGGGTTATTAGGGGCATATCCTTTATGAGCTATTAGGACCCCAGTCCCTCCTCCCTCCTCTCTCTCTCTCTCTCTCTCTCTCTCTCTCTCAGTTTTCCAGGCTCCTCACCACATGCTGTCACTGTGGTGTACTGTGCCACCACAGGCCCAAACCAACAAGGCTGAGCAACCACAACTGAAACCTCTGAAACCACAAGTCAAAATAAACTCCTCCTCTTTTAAAGTTGATTATTTCAGGTATTTTGTAACAGTAACCCAAAGCTAGCACACCTATCTTTCCAAAATAAATAAATAAATAAATAAATAAATAAAATGATATATATATGTATATATAGATAGATAGATAGATAGATATACTGTGACTGTTGCATTACTTATTAATGGGGCCGAGGTCTAAAGCTACCCCCTTTTTTGGGCCCTAAAGGAGGTTCTTTCTGCCAGCAGAAAGAATTAAAGTAGTCTACCTGGCGAACACAGGCTTAACGGACAAAAGTCGCCGGAGTGTCTCTCTCCTCCACCTGATTGACAGACACCAAGTCACACACCCGGGGAGTTCAGTAGAAAGCGATGCCAGAACTCATTTATTGAAAGGTGAACTGTACTTATAAAGGCCTAAACATAACCAATCGTTGACCAGCAGGGCGGTTCCAACTCTCACGATACGTCATAGCCACACCCCCTGCTTAGCCCTGGTCCTCCATAGGGCGTGGTAAGCAACCAGAGCCCATCCCCTTGGCAGACAGCACCCGGAAAGTCCCAACATATATATATATTTCTATATCAGTGCCAAGAGAGATCAGTCATACAGCACACTTGTCAGATTGTGACAAGAGAACTAAAGGGACTCCATCTTGTCCTTCAGCAGCCATCTTAGGAGTTCCGAGAAATAGTTCTGTTTCTCAGGAATCGTAGAACATGGAAAGTCCCGCCTCTGTACCCATTAATAGTTACCTAGCATAACATACTTGGCAACACAAAAATAGCAATTCTTATACAATGCAAAATTGTTCTCTTTGGTTTCCACTTTTCTTGGGCAATGTACCTTGTCAGAGATTGATTCTCTAGATGTTAGTAACCATTCTCTAACATTCTCTAACATGTATTCAACTAGGGTCATTTTGACCCCATTCCCTTCTTTTTTTTTTTTTTTCCAAATTTATTTTTTATTCTAAATTGCTAGAAATGACAGCAGAATGTATTACATTTCATATTATACTCGTAGAGCACATTTTTACATCTCTCTGGTTGTATGCAAAGTAATTCACACCATTCGTGACTTCTTATATGCACTTAGGGTAATGATATCCATCTCATTCTACCATCTTTTTTTTTCTTCACCCTTTTGCCCCTTCCCTTCCCCCACACCCCATTGGCCATTCTAGTGTTCCTCTAATCCTCCCATGCTCCCCATCCCAACCCCACTGTGAATGGGCCTCCTTATATCAGAAAAAAAACATTTGGCATTTGGCTTTTTGGGATTGGCTAACTTCACTTAGCATTATATTCTCCAATTTCATCCATTTACCTGTGAATGCCATGGTTTTATTCTCTCTTATTGCTGAGTAATACTCTATTGTGTATATATACCACATTTTCCTTATCCATTCATCTACTGAAGGGCATCTAGGTTGGTTCCACAGTTTAGCTATTGCAAATTGTGCTGCTATAAAAATTGATGTGGCTGGACCCCCTTCCCTTCTACTTGCTTGCTGCTATGCCAACCTGGAAAGTCCCATGGGAAATACCACTGTACCCACTGCATTGTCTCACTAACTGCCCAAATTCAGCTTCTGTACCGTGGCTTGCTTGCATTGGCTGAAACTCTGCAATGGAATATTCCACCCTCTATGGTTTTTCTCTTTATAAACCCTTGAAAATAACTGCCAGCATGCCATCTTGTCACTCTGCACGGTGCATGTGAGTGGTAGCCGCTGATCAGCTTAATAAAGGCTTCTTTCTAGCTTAAATGTGATGTGGCTTAGAGTTTTAATTCGCATTTCACTGGGTACAACAAGATTGTTCATATATTCCATTGCAAGAATGCACCACAGAAATCAATCAGACCCCACCCCAAAGTGTAATTCTGGTCGACTCCAGCAGAAATCTGCAAAGTCAATGAACTTAAAGTTTGAATGACATGGAAACCTCAGGCACACAAACTGTACATTTGCATGTTATTGAACATTTCCTTCCATTTGTGCAGACATCTGTTTTTCACATTACTCAACCAAATAAGAAAGACAAAAGATATTGTTACTGACTTGTGCAAAACGTGTATCATACTACCCTAAAAAGCTTTATTCTGTTAAGGAAAGTGGCAAATGTACTGTCTGAATATACACTAAACACTGATGTACTAGCTCAAAGCTTTTGGATGCCATACATTTTCTTGTCAGTTTTCTGACATTTGATAAGAACTTTATAGTCCTTTCTTCACGTCAATGACATTTCAGAATGATGCCTCCTAACACAATGAGATTCAATTATACAATTCTATTTCTTAAAAATACTTGTATTTAGAAAGTCAAAATCAGCTACCTTGAAAAATTTGATTTTGATGGTTTTCAGTGTCAAAGTTCCAAATTACCCTTTGCTATAACTTAAGCAACTGATATTTTAGACCTTTTAAAGAAACTGCTTCAAATCCTTGTTTTTAATTAGTTTTTCAATGCCCTATCTCACACTATGTTTGTTAACATAAATCTCTGTTCAGAATTTCTAAAATAGACTTTCGCTGGAAAATGCCGCTCTGAAGGATGGAGTATGAAGCACAAAGGTATGGCTAGAAAAAAGAACTTTCTACATAAGGATTGTAAATAGATGCAGCGATTCTACCAGAGGAACCCAGTGAATTGAATTAATTGAATACTACATTCTCTCCACAACTGATACCAGTAAGAGTAGAGAAGGCGGAGAGGGGTCTAGCACCCAAAACTGGATATCCATATGTAGATGAATGAAAGTAGCTCCCTATCTGTCACCCTGAACAAAAATCAACTTACAGTGTATCAAACACCTAGGAAGTAGTCCAGACACAGTGAAACTGCTAGAAGAAAACATAAGTGCAACAATCCCATGTAGTAGCACACATACTGACTTCCTTAATTAATAAGACTTCAAAAGCTCAAGAAATAAATCCAAGAATCAACAAGTGGGATGGCATCAAATTTAAAAGCTTCAGTACAGCAAAGAAAACAAGAGCATGAAGAGAGTACCTACAGAATGGAAAAAATTCTTTGCCAGCAGAGGATTAATATCTAGAATGTATGAAGAATTCAAAAAACTTAACATCAAAAAATACATGCAGCTGTGTGCAGTGGCACACACCTATGATCCCAGCACTTGAAAGTTGAGGCAGGAGGATCACAAGTTCAAAGCCAGCCTCAGCAATGGTGATGCACTTAGCAACTCAGTGAGACCCTGTCTCTAATAAAATACAAAAAAGGGCTGGCTTTGATATGGATGTGAGTGCCCCTAAGTTCAATCCCCGGTACCAGGAAAAAAAAAAAAATACATGCAGGATTCCTGAGTGGTGCACACCTGTAATTCCAGTGGCTCAGGAGGCTGAGGCAAGAGGATTGTGAATTCAAAGCCAGCCTCAGTGACTTAGCAAGGCCCTAAGCAACTCAGTGAGATCCTTTCTCTAAATAAAAAATATCAAAAGAGGTGGGGCTGGGGATGTGGCTCAATGATTAAGTATCCCTGGGTTAATTCCCTGGTTAAAAGAAGAAGAAGAAGACAAGAAAGGAAGAAAGAAAGAAAAGAAAAACCTTACAACTCACTCAATGACAAAATGACAAAAGATCTAAGTAAATGACAAAAGATCTAAGTTGACATTTCTCAAAAGAAGAAATACAAATTGCCAACAAATATATGAAAAAATGCTCAACATCCTTAGCCATCAGGGAGATGCAAATCAAAACTGTTGGATTCCTGGCAAGAGGCTGCGCCTCCCAGACAGAAGGCCACACCTCCCCAGGTGCTTTGTGAAAAACTACACTTCCCAAGATCCTCAGCATTGACCAGCAAACCTGGCCAGCAGGTGCCCAGGCCACTACCTCCTGACCTCTGTTAGCCTATAGGGCAAGGACTCACTCCAGGGGGGGCTTTCTGACCCCACTCTATTTAAGCCAGCCCCGGACTTAAATCTCTCTCTGTTCGAGCTTGCCCCTGTTCCCGTCCGTCCCCCATTTTTCCTTTCTTTTCCTTCCCCCCATTCGTTTCCTTCGCGGTTCACCCCATCCCCTCCACGTGTTTCTTTTGGTGAATCAATAAACCCCCTCCCTTTTCCTATACGGCGGTTTCAGCGTGTGTTCATCTACCCTTCAAAAACTACACTGAGATTTCATCTCACCTCAGTTAGAATGACAATCACCACAAGAATACAAATGATTCCTGACAAGAATGTAGGGAAAGTACACTTAGACATTGTTGGTGGGACTACAAATTAATACAACCACTTTGGAAAGTAGTGTGGATATTCCTCAAAAGACTAGAAATGGGACCACCATACAATCCAGCTATCCCACTCCTTGATATCTATCCAAAAGAACTAAAATCAGCATACTATAATGATACATGCATATCAATGTTTATAGCAGCACAATTCACAATAGCCAAGTTGTGGAACCAGTCTAGGTGTCCATCAACAGACAAATGGATAAAGAAAATATAGTATAGAAACACAATGAAATTTTACTCAGTCATGAAGAAGAATGAAATAACGCAATTTTCTGGTAAATGGATGGAACAAGAGAACACCAAGGACACTAAGTGAAATAAACCAGACTCAGAAAGTCAAGGGTCAAATGTTTACTTTCATATGTAGAAGCCAGAGAAAAAGAAATAAAAAATGGAATCTTGAAAATAGAAAGGATAACATTAGAATAGAGGTAAGGACCAAGGGAGAGGAAAGAGAGGAAGAACAAGAGAAGTACTAGAGACTGAAATGGAGAAAACTATATTATACACATTTATGAACATCAAAGTGAATCCCATTATTATGAAAAACCATAATGCACTAATAATAACATTTAAAAGAAATAAAAGTTTCATAAAGAGAGGCCCAACCCCAGAGCCCATGCAAATGCCCTAGGAATGTTATAGTGTCTTCGCATCAGAGACCCCACCTTGAAGGCAGAATTAAAAGAGGCAGTCAGTATAGATAAGTAAATGGGGTCAGATCAGATCAAGAAGGCCAATTTGAGTCAGGGATTGAAATGCTAATGCCTTCAGAGCCCTTCCTTCACCCTTATCAAGATAACCTGCCCCTGCTCCAACCTGTTGCTAAGGTAACCTGTCTCAGGAATTGTCCCTCCCTACAGGAAGTTGTAAAAGTTGTTAATTAATGTGTCCTGGGCTGCTCCATCTGGCCCTTCCCCCTGTCCATCTGCTTCTCACCTTTTGGCCTCCCAACTGAGCATCTCTTGGACTTATTTGCAAGAAGGAGAAAGATATGAGGAAGAGAACAGGAAACAAAGGAAGCCTAGGACATATGAAACAGGCAGAACGCCCTCACTTCTTGGGATACCAGGATATAACTATGGCCCTTTTCTTCCTCCTGGGAGAAGTCTATGTTACCCCCTTTTAAATAAACCCTGCTTTATATGCTTGCCTAGGCGTGCTTCTCTAATGTTGTACTTCAACATGTGAGGGAGCAGAACTTGTCACCAGTAACCTTTCCTTCTGAATGGTGAAACAAAAATATGGCAAAGGAGCTCCAGGTTTCCCCACTCATTGGTATTATTGTCTCCTTTGAAGGAGGCAAGGAGAAGGGAATAAGGCATCTGTAAGGTGTTATGCTTTTGTAAGAAAAAAGAAAGAGTGTCAAAATTATTCACTCTAAGTTTATTGTCCTGCCTAAGCTATTGAATTATCCCAGCCTCCCTCAGCTGAGTCCCACTCTCAACAGCATTTTAGAATGGGAAGGAACTTCTACATGTATTGAAAAGCATTTCTAGTATCTTTTAGAACTGGGTGCAATCTGCTTATCTCTAAATGGCCACAAAATGGAGAAAACCAGAATTCTAGCTTTGAAAAGCTAAGCCAGAACAAGTTGAGTCACAAATATGAACCCATCCATTCTTTGAAGTGCCGTGAAGTCTGTTCTCTTCACCTGAGCTTTGTGATGTGCTCTTTAAGCCAAATTTCACCCAAGGAAAACTACAAAAACTTTCTATTCTTTTTGAAATCATGCCAAATAAGTAGTAATACAGTTTATATGCAAAATAAAATATGAAATGATCCCTTCACTCAGTTATCTCAAATTAAGGTACTGTAGAATTCAAGATTTATTCTTAGGAAGGAAGGAGAAAAGTAAAATATTTTGCACAACAGAGTCACATGATCTAACTTAGAGTTAACTTTTACATTAATTCTGTTGTTTTAAAGAAATATTTAGCATCAGTTACACTTTGCAATGTTTTTGTGTCTAATGAACTTAGGACCTCAAAAAACATAAACATTTGCTTCTTTTTCAATGAAAACCCTTGTGATTTTAATGTCTCAAAATTTAGTTTGCAACGTTTAAGGAAGAAATGAGAAAAATAAGGAAGCTAATTATCTAATTCAATATAAAATGCATTGTGAATATACATGCTTTCCTATGGCAAAGACCTGGAATAAGTATTAAATGAATGAATGAGTCAAAATTCTGCTCCAAGTTGGTGGTGAGCTCTGAGAAGGTGTCATGATGTTTCTGGGTCTCATTTTATTTATGTCTAAAATTAAAGTGTTGGACCAGAAAATACCCTGGAGTCTACCATCTTTAAAACACAGTTATACAGCTACACATCTCAGAATATGACTACTATAGCCTCAATTAGTACCTACTTACTGACTCAACCTCCCTCCCCTGAAAATCAAATAAATGATGCTGCAAGTTTTCTTTGAGATTTCTAACATCCATGTGTAAATATAGCAATAATGATAACAACATAGACAACATTAATCCAATTTGTCAATGGTAGACAAATCCAAATAGTGTAAAGGGGCCTATAATCCCAGCTGCTTGGGAGGCTGATAAAGGAGGATCATGAGTTCAAAGCCAGCCTCAGCAATTTAGTGAGGGCCTAAGCAACTCAGTGAAATCCTGTCTCTAAATAAAATACAAAAAAAAAAAAAAAAAAAAAGGCTGGGGATGTGGCTTAGTGATTGAACCCCTGAGTTCAATCCCCCGTACCAAAAAAAAAAAAAAAAAAGATAGCGAAGCCAATAAGCCCTGGAACTGAGGAAAGCTGTACCTAAAGATAGTAAGATAGTGGCCAGGAGTGTTCAGATCTTCAGGAGCAGATCATAGAAGTTTCTTTATAAAGTTCAGGTGCTCCCATAACGTGGCTTTTTTGTTTTTTGTTTTTTGTTTTCAGTACACAGCAGATAAAGTAATTTCTGAAGGAAATAGCTAGCAATCCAAAACAAACACATAGGTTCAAATTAAAGAAATACTCCCAAAGAGCTGAAGTTGGAACTGCTATTGTGAAATATATACAATTTATACAACCCACCGATGTTAAACTGTATTCTGTTACCAAATCTTCTACAAGTAGAAGATAAGAGAACAAATGAGATGGATAAAACCTATAATTTTCATTAAATGTGGATAGGTGATTAGTGTGCAGAGCACTTGTGTGTCACGCTCAGGTACTAAAGATCTATGAGACAACAGGGCACGAAACGTTCATGATATTAAACAGACAAGAGACACCAACCATTCCTGGTAGACAGGAAGTACTCAATATTCTTGAGGTCTTAATTTAGCCACTGATGAATGAAACCCATTCTCATATGTCTTTTGCCCCCAAAATAAAAATTAATCCCAGAGCTGCTCAGAGGTGAATCGGGAACGTGTAGCTATGGCCGGTGTACTTGCCCCATGTCTCTGACACCATAAGTGTGTGACACTGGCTCAGAGCACTTTCTGGGTGCCCTTTCCACTGTCTCATTGCCTTATTTCTGGCCCTCATAACAACCTCATTGGTGAGGAAGGCTGAGGCAGCAGGGAGTCAGAAAGCATGAACATTGCTTCCCACAAGACTCAGGTAGTGGGATCCCTCCACCTGCTTACCCCATATGCTAAGTGTGTCCCCCTTACCCTTCCTTTCCTTTGCTTCTCACAGTATTTTTTTCCAATTTTGGTTTTTTTATTGTTGCTGCTTTTTTAAAAATTTGTTTTAATTAGTTATACATGACAGAATTCATTTATGCATAGATGGGATATAATTTCTCATTTTTCTAAGTGTACATGTTGTAGAATCACATTGGTCATGTAGTCACATATATACATATAGTAATAATGTCTGTTTCATTCCACTATCTTTCCCATCCCTACATCTCTTCCCTTTCCTCCCATCACTTCCCTCTACCTAATCTAAGGTAACACTATTTTTCCCTAGTGCCCACCCAACCCGCCTTATTATGAATTAGCATCTGCATATTAGAGAAAACATCCGGCCTTTGGTTTTGTGGGATTGGCTTATTTCACTTAGCATGATATTCTCCAACTCCAACCCCAACCACTTACTGGCAAATGCCACAATTTCACTCTTCTTTAAAGCTGGTAATATTCCAATGAGTATATACACCACATTTTCTTTATCCATTCATCTATTGAGGGATACCTAGGTTGGTTTCATAGCTTAGCTATTGTGAATTGAGCTGCTATAAACATTGATGTGGCTGTGTCACTACAGTATGCTGATTTTAAGTCCTTTTAATTGACCTCATAAACCGTAGAGTTTAAGCATCTAATCTGATCTGCAAATCTGTCTGTCCTCTGACCTAAGGGATGGACAGTTTGTGAGTACTGTATTGGGGGCTACCATTGCATCAAGGCAACTTCCCATAGGACATCCGTAAAGGACAATGGCATGAAAGAAGAGCAGCCAGTGTGGATTCTAAGCAGAACATCTGAGTCTGAAGGAAACCTGAGGCTCTCTCTTTACCACTTCTTTTTGTTGTTGTTGTTCTTTTTAGTTATACATGACAGTAGAATGTATTTTGACATATTATACATATAAGAAGTATAACTTCCCATTCTTGTGGATTTTTTTTTTCACTCACCTGGCATCAGCCAGAGTTGCTCGTACCACAGCCCAGGCCACAACAAATGCCACTGGAAACCCTGTAACCAGAAAAGGATTCAGAGACCACATTTCTCTTAAGACAAAGGATATTTTCCCCACATTCATCACACATAGGAATATACCATTAGCAGTTGAGGAAGAAAAAAAGACACAAAAAAAATGTTGATATGTGAACAAGAAAAGTCCACCTAATTTTCATCTTGTCAATTTGAGAAATTAGTGAGAACAATGATGTTCTTTATCCCTGAGAGTCTGAAGATGATGGTTGGTCCAGTTTTCATTTGAGGGACACAGGGCCAAGACACATTTGGAGGGGACTGAAGTTCCTGGGGACAGAAGGAGGCAGGGGTTGAACACTTTGACTTTGGGCACATTGAGAGTCACATGCTTTCCAGGAGAGAAAGCAGCAAAAGGAACTCCTGAGAAGCTGAAAGAAACTATTGTTTTAAAAGCAGTGGAGGGGCTGGGGTTGTGGCTCAGTGGTAGAGTGCTCACCCTGCACGTTGAGGCACTGGGTTTGATCCTCAGCACCACATAAAAATAAATAAATAAAAATAATAGTAGATGGAGTAAAAACAAACAAAAAAAAAAAGCAGTGGAATTGGAGACTACGATGCTAAGTGAAATAAGCCAAACTCAGAAACTCAAAGGTCAAATGTTTTCTCTCACATGCAGAATCTAGAGTAAAATAAAGGAAAGGGGGAGGGAATGATAGAATAACACAAAGAACCAATCAGATGCAAATTAATAGACAAGTGAAAGGAAGTCTAATAGAGTACAGAAAGGAGAGGGGAGGGAGGACAGGAGGTAAAAAGGGAAGGGAGAAGGGGAAATCATGAATTGAAATCAATTTCCATGCATGTATGAGTTTGTTAGGATGAACCTAAATATTATGTAAATATTTATAAAGCTCCAATTTTTAAAAAAGTATTAGAACATTCTTTTCATTCTTCAAGTGCAATGCATGTACATGACAAATTATAAAATCAGGAAATCATAACCACTTTGGCCTTTTCCTTTTTTTTTTGACTCCCATATTGTCTCAAGACAAAGCATTTGCATGCACTAATGGCTTAACAAAGGTGACCCTTATAACATTTTGATGATCTGAGAATGTGACATTTGTTCTTCATAAATGATAACCACCTATGAGCTTGCAATATCAAATCTATTATAATGACTTTTTGCATAAGTCCTTTGCCCCCAGTAAAGGATGACTCTTCAGTTCATGCTGTAGTTGATTAGATTCTGACATCATCAAAAACAAAACAAAACCAAAAACTTAAGCCAAAACTTTTATAAACATGGAAGTAGGGAAATAAGAATTTTAATGGGAGAGTATTAATTTTATGGCCTTTGAAAAAGGTTTAGATAAAAGAAATAAAGAAACCATTATTAAAATACTGCCAATGCTAGGAAGAACCTTAAAAAGCAAGAAAAAAATGATTTTAATCTAAGAACTTTTTTATCAAGCACACTATTAAATTGTTTATCTTTTAAGAACATATTTGTAATTTTTCAACCTTTCTTTCTAAGCAACTGAGTGTAAAAGGAAATAGCCTCAGACAAAGAAATATTCCACAAGTTGAAAATAAGCTCATATCCATTATAGAGAATTTCTTTGGTCTCCTCAGTGACCAACTAACCAATTGAATTTAACCTCAGCCTTTCTATATGACTATTGAATTTTATGATTCTACATTTCAATTTTATTTATTGTTTGTATAAAATTCTTTCTTTAATCTGCCCAAATGCTGTGATTTAAGATATTTTTCTTAATTCTTTGATTTAGCTTGTATAGTCTTTCTTCCTATCTAACCATCTATCTATCCATCCATCCAACTATTCATCCATGAAGCACTTACTAAGTGCCCATTTATATATTAAGGATTATTCTAGTCTCTGAAGATGAAACATTGGTCAAATAGATGATCCATGTTTTCTTATTGATGAGAGAGAAAAAATAATAAAAACAAACTTGGTTATCAATTAATGTTTACTTTAGAAAAACAAGAATGATTCCATGCAATGGAAAAGGCATAATGCTTCCGATGGGATGGTTAGAAATGGCCTGACATGGATTCCTTTGCTGTTCTGCTGTCTTGGCTGCCTTTAAAGTGTCTGTCTGTCTTTGGTCCAAATGTTTACATCTCATTCTCAGATATGCATCAACATTCTCCTAACCAAGCAATTTCCTGAATGATGCCTTACACAATATTTATTAATGATGTTTGTGTTGCCATTATGTTTTAGATGATAATTATAACAAATATATCAGGCTCTGTTTCTTAATAAAATTTATTTTCTCACACTCTGGGCACACCCATATTTATAAGACTAGTATAGAGATAACCACAGAGAAATAAAGAACAGAAAACCACTCTGGGACTCTGAGGATTTTTGATCACCAATTTCAATATCACATTATTACATATTTTTATGTGTCAATCACTTCCTTTTTTATTTTTATTTTTTATTCTAATTTGCTATACATGCTTGCAGAGTGCATTTCATTTCATATTACATATAAAGAGCACAATTTTTCAAGTCACTGGTTTTACATAAAGTATTTTCACACCATTTGTGTTTTCATACATGTACTTAGGGTACTGATGTCTAACTCATTCTGCCATTATTCCTATACATTATTACATATTTTAGAACACATAAGCATAGGAAAATATATTTGAAATTTGTTATTTTAAATTTAAGTTTATTTAAATAAATTTAATGTTAATGTAAATAAACATTTATTTACATGTTAAATTTAAATGTCAATATGTGCATTTACTGAAAATTGATCAGTTTCACGTCAGTAAAAATAATTTTTGAAATAACCGTACTTATTAATTAAAATTTTGAATATAATACATGTGATCAGAATAGTCAAATGGACAAACAATATAACCTAAAATGTCAGACTGCATGTTTCTTATATGGGATATGAATTGGCCCCAAAGGTGCTGAAAGTTTTTGGTTCACAATATGGCAGTGTTAAGAGATGACAGAATCTTTAAGAGGTGGAGGCTAATAAATGGTGATTTTGTCACTGGGAGAACCACCCTCAAAAGAGATTAATGCCCATCTGATGGGAACAGGTTGGGTCCACAGGAATTAATAAGTTACTGAAAGAATGGGTTGTTATCAAATGAGTCTGATCTTATTGGTTCCGTCTCTTGCTCCATCTTTACTGTATAAACTCTCTTACATGTATCACTGACACATGATGCTATCCACCATGAGGCCCACACCAGAAGCCCATGCTCTTGGACCTCCATAACTATGAACTAACTAAACTGCTTCTTCTTTTTTTTTTTTTTTTCAAATTATCCACCTTCTGGTATTTTGTTAGAGTAACACAAGATGGACTAAGGGACTTTAATAATATTTCTGTATTTAAATTATTTTACTGACAAATGATAATGAAAAACATGTTTGCTAGGTTAAGAACATTTTATACAGAGATAATAAAACTGGAAGGGCTTATTCTTGACTACTTTCAGAAAACATAGAATGTGAAAACATTGTACATGAAAGCTCGGCAACAGGAACATGACTATGATTTAGGAACAGAGAGAGTTTTAAAGGAAATTACTATTATTTTTATTGTGTAATCCCTAGAATAAATTATTTTTAAAAGAATGGAGTTGTAAAGAGAAAGTCAGAATGAAATTACCAGGATAGGTACTTTTTTATGATAATATTCACATACTGGCATCTCATCTGACAGTTGAAAATTAAGGATGGCCACTGATATAAAAGTTAATCACCATATTCAGTAAGGATGAAAAGTAAGACCTAAAACTTTAAAATACCAAATTAAAATAAAGAAAAAATATGTAGATGAAAGAAGATATGGGACCAAGAGTAAAGTGTCTTATTTGTGAAAGAATTGAGGAAAGAAGAGAGAAAAGTAAGAATGTGTTTGGTTGGGGGAAAAAAAATCAGTATTTGCCTTTATTCCTCTGTACATTTTCTTTTGTGATTAAAAAAATGTGTAAAAAAAAAAGTCATTTTAAATATTTGTCTTCATTTTAGTAAAGATCAGCTGTGGCAATTCTTCTTCAGATTATAATTTTCCTTTTCTTTCAATTTATTACTAAGAATCATCAAAATCAATATAAATAATGTAACTCCACAACTATTATAAGGCGAATAATAGGTTTCTTGAGTATTTGAGTATGAAGAGAATATAAAGCTATAATAATTGGGTCCAAATGAGCAATAAAAGAAGCAAAACAAGTTCTCTTTTTTAGTGAAACCAATTTAAAAAAATCTTTGAAAGAAAGTATGAAATTTGGTCCACTATATATTATTCCAGCAAAGTATACAGAAAAGCAGCTAAGGTTTTGATCATGTGAAAAACAAATGTTGGGGTGGGATAGCAGGGATTGAACTCAGGGGCACTTGACCACTGAGGCACATCCCCAGCCCAATTTTGTATTTTATTTAGAGACAGGGTCTCACTGAGTTGCATAGCATCTAGCTTTTGCTGAGGTTGGCTTTGAACTTGTGATCCTCCTGCCTCAGCCACCCTAGCCACTGGGATTAAGGCGTGTGCAACAGCACCCAGCAAATAAACTATTTTAAAATCAGGCACTCACATTGAGGTAGGAGAAAATAATCTATTAATCAAAAGATTTGGATATGTCCTTCATTAAATAGTAGCTATGATTTGGGAACAGAGAGACACTTTAAATATTGTTACTATTCTTTTAATTGTACATGACCTAGACTACTATTTTTTCAAAGAATGAAGTTGCAAAGAGAAAAATAGAATGTCGATAAACTAGCCATGGAACCATAATTCTATGGAGAGTGGGTATCGTAGTCTTTGGGACTATGACTAATTAAGTGAGCACGATAGCACATGGGAAGTGCTTTCACAGTAAGCAGCCATGAAAATCCTACTTGCTTTTGTATGCATTCTTAAGCTATTCCATGAAATGAAGATTTCAAATAACAATGTGTAGGGGTTCTGTGTTTGGGGTTGGGGTCTTCTTGGCTATGGCATGCTTGGTTCCTGGGAAAGTTTCTGTGCAAAAGCATAGGATGCCCAGTTGCCATGGGAATGCCCTCCATGCTAGAGTCTTATCAGTTTCGACCTTATTCTCAGGCACATAACTCCTGGGAATAAAGGAACTTGCTTGCTAGATAACTATAATGTTTCATCAAGTTCTGGAGCTCCTAGATCTGCCTGCCTAACAGTAACTTCAGACAATGGACTTTCTTGAGAGCTGCACAAAGCTCCTAACATTACATATTGTAACTGTAAAATGTAACTGCAGAATAAGCAACCTTACTGGTACTCTAAACAATAGTAGTTATGGTACTAATGACCTAATGTAACCTATTGGTATAAATATATGTGGCCGCTTGGACAAGGAGCCACTCTGCCACTTTCCTGCCTCTGCACCTGTCTCTGTGTCTCCCTTTTAGTTATTCCTTATAACAGTGCTTATCTGTGTTAATTATCATTGCTATGTCAAAATTTTTGTGGACAAATTGATAAAAGTTGTAAAAGAAGGTTAGAAACCCATATATACAGAGAAATTTGCCAGCACCATGGCTATTTTTTATTCTTTTTTCTTTTTTCATAGAAAGATTTGAAAACTAGTTTCCAAAGTTTCATTGTGACAAAATCCTCACTTTAATTAAGATGGGAGAGACTGAGGGATATTACACTAATAAAGAGTTGGTGAAAGGCCCGCACCAGTTAGCTATCAAGTCAGTAATAGAGAAAAAAGAATTTATTACACATGTAACCACTGATGTAGACATTCAAGAAACAAAATATAACTCAGACAAACTTCCGCATTCATTACTGAATTTTCTACCAACGCCTTTATCAACTTCTAGTAATTATGTGGGTGCACAGATAATTTTGATTTAAAGACAAACTATCAAGAACTGTCAAGAAAATTTCCTAAATGTCCTAAAAAATGAAATTCTTTTTTGTTAGTAACTTCTAGTCTAAAAGAGCCTCAATCAGATGAGCTAGCTTCAGAAGTAAAACTTTATTATTTTGTAATAAATGAAGTGTTGCTGTAAATTGATCTTTGTCTTCTTAAAGCTTAGCAGGAAATTTCATATACATCACATTTTCAAATGTTAAAAAGATATTAAGGCAGAGGAATATTCCTGTTTTGAAGGGAGGGGGAAAATACACTCTCAAATTAATCTTGAGCCACTTAGTGACTTTTTGTCCTTATGCTGAACACCTCACAATTTGAACATTAAA
The DNA here is from genome assembly GCA_025594165.1 of Tamias sibiricus. Lineage (NCBI taxonomy): Eukaryota > Metazoa > Chordata > Mammalia > Rodentia > Sciuridae > Tamias > Tamias sibiricus. The sequence continues at coordinate 86,207,905 of CM046660.1, forward strand.
ATAGCAATTGAGATCTGCAGTTGTTAACCTCCAGACCCCTCTCTATTTTAGCCACATATGAATTTTCATTTCCCTCAAATTTTAACAAACAACATCTTTTTCTCTGTGTCATGCTGAATTAGTACCTAACCCACTAATTGCTCCAGTACTAAGTCATTTGGGGGATGTTAGCTGAATATTATTTTTTTAAAAAATTACTCTGCCAAAAGTGATTTGAATGATCTCCTAAAAGACACAGTAAGTCCTCATAATTAGTTTGTAATTTGTATATGTTAAATGCAGTCCTGATGGTCCTGTGGTCCTTTCTGGCATTCTTATTACATGACTTAGAAATATAAATCAAAATATATCATTATCACTTAGAAATTCACAAATTAAAAAATTTAGGGAGAAATTATTGATAATGCAGAACACCGACATAGGGCATGAACTGAGCAGTTCTAAATGCACATGGCGAACAATGAATTCTCTTAAATTTCCTCCAAAGAACTCTCATGAGACTCTTGGCCTAAGAACACTAAACATAAATTAAGTTTGAAAAGTTGGTTACTGCTTGGAGGATTATGAAATTGATCTTAATAATTTTCATTTTAGAATAAGACCATGAAAGAAAAAGAAGAGGGAAGAATGACAAATGAGGAAGGAATATTTCAGGAAAAGGGCTAATGGGATGCTGATAATGGGCATGGCAGGAAGAGCTCAAATCCATGACCTGTTTAAAGGAAAAGAGGGTAAATGCTTACCCCAGCCTATCAAGATGAAGCCCCACAGGTATTTGGTGTCCGAAAAGAAAGACACAAAGATTAAATTATGCAGGTAGAGACCTTCCACTAGGATCCAATAGTAGTTTGTAGACAAGAAGTAAATAAACATCACAACAGCAATCTTGCACCCGATCTGTTACAAATAAGCCAGAATGGTATCATATTAGAACTCTCAATTATACATGAGACCACTAAAAAGTACTTCTTCAGTTGCTTTCTCATAGTCTAATATTTTCCTATGCGTAGAAAAATCAAGAACATTGAAACAAACCAGAACAAAGGTATTTCAACACAGCATTTTTAAGACGATGAGGCTAGATTCTATTGTTAAAACAAAAATTTGGGGGCTGGGGTTGTGGCTCAGTGGTAGAGTGCTTGCCTAGCATGTGCAAGCCACTGGGTTTGATTCTTAGCACCATATATAAATAAATGAATAAAATAAAGATCCGTCAAGATCTAAAAATCATATTTAAAATTTTTTAAAAAATAAAATTTTGTTAAAAGTTAGAAAAAAAACACTTTTTCATATTTTTTTCTCCTAATAGAAATAACATACGATCATCATAGAAAATGAGAAGTACAGAAAAGTATACAGAAGAAAATATGATCCATCTTTCTACCAGGAATTTTATTCTGGTTTTTTTGATGCCAGTATTGCAGCAAAACAAACTGTCCCAAAAGTGAATGATTTAAAACAATAACCATGTAATATGTCTAAAGACTGTGGTTTGGTGAGTGGGTCTGCTGATCTGGGATGATCTCTGCTCATCTCAGCCAGGCTTGCTCACGGAAGTCTACTTCCATTTACCTCACTATCACTGCCACTTCCTACTACTGGGCAAAGCAAGGCACAAGGCCAGTCCAGAACCAGAATTAGCAGTGACTACAAATTTACAGAGAAAAGGCAGAGATGCAGAGAAGGCATTAATCTGTACCATCAAGATGATCGATCTACTAGAAATCATTTCTAGATACATTGCTTCAGTGATCAAGTTTGCTGAATTATTGGGTGACTACTTACTAATTAAAGAGCAGACTCAAGTGCCATGGAATTTTATATTGGAATGAGACTCTGAGTATACAATAAAGGAACTAAATGTCATGGGCTTTTACATCCCAAGATTCTGGTTTTGTTGATGAGTCTCTACTTTTAAAAGCAGTACCCATGGCGATTGCTATGTTCCACACATCGTATGCCATTCTAATCACATGCTTCTGCAGTTTCCATTCCAGAATGTCTTTGAGGAAACCACTTTTGACAATTCAAAATGAGTGATTAGACTTGAGAGGACAGAATTGAGGAAATAAATATCAGAAGTCTAATTTAGGTAGTTTAGAGACAGAGCATAAATTAAGCCAAAACAAGTTAGCATCTAGTGAGCTGTGAAATCTGACACACTTACATACTGTGATTTGTCCATAGAAGGTGCTCCAATGGAATTTTGTAGGTCATCCTGCATCATCAGGGACTGCAGCTCTTCTCTTCCCAGATGAGCCTGAGCCACTCTGTCCTTGACAAAGATGCTTATAGCTCTCAGCATGAAAGACACAAATAAGTGCAGGTGGATATAGTTCCTAGTGCAATGCAATCGTCTATGCAGAGAAATAGATAGTATTTAAAATTGAACAAAATGCGAACTAGGAAAATAAAATACCCAAGGATCCCAACTTTAAAAAAAAAAAAAAAAACCAAAAAACCATGGTAAACTTAAAAGACAGAAACAATAGTAAATAGCTCTGGGTTATATTTCATAATATAAGAGGGAAAGTTCAAATGAAAATGAACTAAATTTAGATGTTTGGGAAATGATTACATTATTAATGTTACACTATTAACATACTGTGAACATGGATTTATTTATATCCTGACTCCTCATCAGGAGTGTTTTCACAGGACAGCAATATTTGGCCAGATAGCATTATTAGGTGTGTGTGTGTCAACTATTTACTATACGTATTGCTATTACAATGTATAAATGGTTTCAACCTCCAAGAGACTCAACACCATCTATGCATAAAGGAGTATTTTGTGGAACAAAACAAATTGTATATAACCTTTTATTTTAGAATATATCAATTCTATTGAAAATAATTGTTTAACAATTATAAAGAATCTACAATTAAATACTGTAATAAGTTATTATGTAAATCAAAGGACTATTGCTGAGTTGTTCCTATCTTTCTGAATTTCTAGTCATCTATTTTCCTCTCAAAGTTTGTCCATTGTTCTGAACAACTAAAGCCAAGTTGGCATAGGGGAACAAACCCTGGATGAAGAGATAGAAGATAAAGGTTCCATTTCCGGCTCAACCTATGACCTTGGACACTGAACTTCAGTCTCTTGGTCTTTAAAATTTAATGATAACTTCCAAGCCAAATTCTCAAGGCCATTTTCAGGAAGTCCTCTATAATCCCACAGATCTGATCATATGACCTTTCTATTTAAAAAAAAAAAAAATCACATGGTTTTTCTCCTTCCTTCTGTTGAATCTGTTCATTGATTGGCATATGTTGAAACATCCTTGCCTCCCTGGGACAAATCCCACCTGGTCATGGTAAGTCATCTTTTTAATGTGCTATTGGATTCAGTTTGCTATTATTCTATTTTTGCTTTTTTTAAAATTTGGTCTAATTAATTATACATAAAAGTAGAAAGCATTTTGACACATCATACATAAATGGAGTATAACTTCTCATTCTTTTTATTGTACATGATGTAGAATTACACTGGTCCAATAGTCATACATGCACATGGGGTAATAAAGTCTCATTCATACAACTGTCTTTACTACCCTCAACCCCCCTCCCCTCCCTTTACTCCCTTCTACCTAATCCAAAGTACCTCTATTCTCCCCTAGCCCCCACCACCTTATTGTGAATTATCATCCATATATCAGAGAAAACATTTGGTCTTTGGATTTTTGGGATTGGTTTATTTCACTTAGCATGATATTCTCCAGCTCCATCCATTTAGCAAATGCCAGAATTTCAATCTTCTTTAAGGCTGAGTAATATTTTATTGTGTGTATATATAACACATTTTCCTTAGCCACTTATGTGCTGAAGGGCACCTAAGTTGGTTCCATAGTTTATCTATTGTGAATTTAGCTGTTCTAAACACTAATGTGGCTGCATCACTATAGTATGTTGATTTTAAATCCTTTGGATATAAACTGAGGAGTGGGATAACTGTGTCAAATGGCAGTTCCATTCCAAGTTTTCTGAGGAATCTCCACACTGCTTTTCGTAATGGTTGCACCAATTTGCAGTCCACCAGCAATGTATGAGCATACCTTTTTCCCTACCTCCTCACCAACATTTAATGTTGCTTATATTCTTTTTTTTTTTTAGGTACCAAGGATTGAACTCAGGGGCACTCTGGACCACTGGGCCACATCCCCAGCCCTTTTTTGTATTTTATTAGAGACAGAGTCTCACTGAGTTGCTAAGTGCCTCGCCATCACTGAGGTTGGCTTTGAACTCTTGATCCTCCTGCCTCAGCCTCCCAAGTGCTGGGATCACAGGCGTGCACCACCACGCCTAGCTAATGTTGCTTATATTCTTAATGCTATTCTGACTAGAGTGAGATGAAATCTTAGTTTTGATTTTCATTTCTTTAATTGCTAGAGATGTTGAACATTTTTTCATATTATTTGTCATAAAAATGAATCATCAAATAATATAATTAACATCAGGTTTAATTAAAAAATCTTCTGAGAAAAATATTTGATGGCACAGATTGTGAGATCTGTCTTCCATGGATAGGAATCAGATGGTGTCACTTCATGAAGAAAGTGGCTGAGAATAACTCACCTGAAGTAACCAATTATGATGATAGCCACAGCCAAGGAACCCAAGGAGATGGAGTAGCCCACAGTATACAAGATATGGAGGCTTTTGAAGAACTCTTGCTGCAGAGGAGGAGATTAGTCACATATGTAATAGGGCCATTTTACCAAAACACTGGTAAGAACAACATGTCATTTGGGGGATGTTATTTCTAATTCTCTTTTGCTTTTTTGAGCTATAATTTATACACAATAAAATATACAGATCTTCAATGAGCAGTTTGATGGGGTTTTTAAAATATTTATTTATTTGCTTTTAGTTGTACACAATGTGTTTTACTTTTACGTGGTGCTGAGGATCGAACCCGGGCCGCGCACGTGCTAGGCGAGCACTCTGCTGCTGAGCCACAACCGCAGCCCAGTTTGATGGGTTTTAATAAACTCAGTTCATTTATGCCTCTTGCTATTAGAAACCTGCCTCCTAACACCCCCAGGTAACCACTACTCCAATTCTGTCACCATGAATTAGCTTTCTCTGTTCACATGCTTCATATACTTCTGGACTATACTTAAACTTCTTAGAATTATATAGTATACGTTCTTTGTGTTTACATGTTGCTTTTGATGACCACCAATATTGTTATATGTGTGAGTACTTCACTCCTTTTTAATTTTCTTTCATTTTAAAGGAATGATAGGTGCACAAGAAGTGGAAAATATACTAAGGAAGTTCCCATGTACCCTTCACCCAGCATCCTCCCATGGTGTAGATCTTTCACAATTACAGTAAATATCAAAACCAGGAATTTGACATTGGTCCCACGTGCTTATTTGTAGTTCCTCTGTCATTTTATCACATATGTACAGGTATGCAATGTATGAAATTAAGTTGTAGAAATACTCCATCAGCTCAAAGTTATACCTTGTGATATCCCTACACATCATACCTACCATTCTCCTCCCACCATTCCAAACACCTGAAAACCATTGATCTGTTTCCCATCTCTATAGTTTTGTCATTTTGTAGTGTTATAAAAGTAGAATCATATGAGACCTTTTGAAATTGGCCATAATGTCCCTGAGATCCATTCAAGTTGTTGCCCTTATCAACTAGTTTGCTCTTTTTTATTGTTGAATAGTATTCCATGGTATGTATGTAATCTATGTATATCATTACATTTTAATGAGTTTCTTGTAGATGGTATATAGTTTGGTCATGTTTTTAATAGGCTATTCTAATATCTGTTAATTAATGTATTCACACCATTTATTTTTAATATAATACTGATATGTTAAGGATAAGTCCATCCTTTTATTTTTTTTTATTTTATGTTGTCCTATTTTTCACTTCTGTTTTATTTTTCTTGCCATCCTGTGTGTTGCTTGAACAGATTTTAGAATTCCATTTTGGTGTATCTTCTGGAAGCGTTTTAAGCAGTCGCTTAAGGAATTACTTTATATAGTTTAATGTGAAATATTTGATCATTAAATATTTACCTTTCTTCTTTTCTAATTAAGTCCTCAAAGTTATACATTTACTTCTAAGCTCTGCTTAAGGCATTTTCTGCATTTTTTTTTATATTTCGGGCTTTGATTTATTCAGTTTGAACTTGTACCATGAGTCATACAATTTCCAACTACTTGTGAATTATCTACATACTATGATTGATTTTTAATTAATACTTTGTCAGAAAATATGCTCTGATTTCAATGTTGACATTTGCTGAAACTTACTCTGTAAACCAACAAATGTTCTATATTGGTGAAAACTTGATGTGTACTTTAAAAGAATGTGAAACTTGCAGTTATTGGGTATAGTATTCTATAAATGTCAATTTAATCATTGTTTGAAAGATATCCTATGGAAATTTTTGTCTAATGGTTCTATGAGAATGATGTTTAAAAACTCCTACATGCTGAGATTTGGCTATCTGTCCTCTTAGTTCTGACTATTTTTCCTCCCTGACAACACTGACATTGTTTCCATAGCTTGGCAACTGTAACTATATTCCAATGAACATGGGAGTACAGATTTTTCAACATATGATTTCTCTTCTTTTGACATATTTCCAGCAGTGAGATTGCTGGATAATATGGTAATTATTAATGTTGTGAGGAATCTCCACCCTGTTTTCCATAATGGTTATACTAATTTACCTTCCCTTTTCTCTATACCCTCTCAATCACTTGATATCTTTTGTCTTTTTGATAAAGCCATTCTAGCAAGTGTAAGGTGGTATCTCTCAATGTGGCTTTAATTTACATTTTTCTGATGATTCATGATGCTGAGCATTTTTCATACCCACTGGCCATTTGTATGTCCTCTTTTGAAATGTCTGTTCACATCCTTTGTCAATTTTATAAATGGGTTGTTTTATTGCTATTGAGTTTTTTGGATTCCTTAAATATTTTGGAGATTATCCCCATATCAGGTTATGCTTTGAGAGTATTTTCTCCCAGTCTATAGGTTTTCTCTTCATTTTGTTGATTGCTTTTCTGGTTGTCTTGAAGCTCTTTAGTTTAAAGCAATTCCATTTGTCTATTTGTTTTTGTTTTCTGAGTTTGGGGGGCCATAGCCAAAAACTCATTGCCCAGACAAATTTCATCAAGATTTCCTCCTATATTTTCTTCTTGTTATTTTACAGTGTCAGGTCTTACATTTAAATTTTAAATCCACTACAGGTTGAGTTTTGTACATAGGGCCTAATTTCATTTATATATATAAATATACGTGTGTGTGTGTGTGTGTGTGTGTGTGTGTGTGTGTGTGTATTTATTTCTGGGTTCTCAATACTGTTTATTGGTTTGTGTATCTGTTTTTATGCTAGTACCATGCTGTCTTGAATATTTCCGCTTTGTGGCACATTCTGAAATCAGATAATGTGAACACTCCAGCTTTGTTTTTTTTTGCTCAAGATTGCTTTGGCTATTCAGGGTCTTTCATAGTTCCATACATATTTCAAAATTATTTTTCTATTTTGGTAAAAAATGTCAGAATTTTGATAAGGACTGCATTGAATCTGTAAATCATTTGGGGTACTATGAACATTTTAACAATATTAATTCTCCCAATCTATGAACACAGAAGAGATATTTCTATTTATTTGTTTCTTCAATTTCTTTCATCAATGTTTTATAGTTTTCAGTATACAGGTCTTTCACTTGCTTTGTTATATTTATTCCTAATTATTTTATTTTATTTAACTATTGTAAACAGATTGCTTTCTTGATTTCTTCTTTTTCTGGTAGTTTCTTGTCAGTTTATGAAAACACAACTGATTTTTATATAGATTTTGTATCCTGCAACTTTACTGAATTCATTTATTAGTTCTAATAGATTTTTGGTGGAGTCTTTAGGGTTTTCTATATATAGGATCATCTCATCTGCAAACAGGCAACTTTGCTTCTTCCTTTCCAAGTTAAAGAGCTTTTATTATTCCTTTGTCTTGCTAACTTTTCTGGTTAGGACTGTTAAATAGATGTGGCTTCAGTGAACATGCCAGCCAGTTTTCTGAATTCTAGGAGATTTTGTTGTAGCAGCTGCCTGCCAGTCTTCAGCCAACCACTATCTTGCCTGAGATGAAGGCCCTTTGTGCTTAGCAGATCTTCCTCAGCTTCCTTTGTTTGGCTGCTGCCTTGTAGACCTGCCCATCTAGGGGGATAGGACTGGGGGTTCTCTTCCTCTGGTCCTTGGGCTACAGCAGTTCTGCACTCAATGAGGGGTCCATGCACCTCAAAGGATGTCTCCCAGATCCTCTGTTCCGTGTCATGCCTTCATCTTTCACTCTGTGAAAGTCCTGTGCACATCTTGAGAGATTTATTGTACTCTGCTGTATTGCCCCAGCCTTGGGCACAGTGCTATTCTGTGAAGACTTCACTGTAACTAGAGCTTGCTGCTTGGAATTCTATGTCTTTATGCTAGCCATTGTCTGTTAAAATATGGTTTAAAAGCTTTCCTCCTTTCTTTTCTTCTCATTCTTTGGTCTGGTTACTGTCCTTTTGCTGTGAACCCAGGGTTGAAAGCAGCCATGGGTCTCTTCTCTCATAGGAAGGACTTGCCCATTTCTCAAATTTAGTTCCTTTAGATTTCTTGACATCCTCATCTTACTGGTGGATTTTTATAAATTATTAATTTTGCATCTCATACAACTTAATCTTATCATTATACCTGCCTATATTCTGGCTAGAAGCAAAGGACTTTCCTTCTTATTCCTTTTTTTTTTTTTAAGTATTATTCATTGCATATTATTTTTATTAATAAAATATTTAAATGTTTATAGAAAATACTGGATAATATGTAAAATATATAATGAAGACAAAAAGGCCTTCCAAGTTCTCACCAAACAAAAGAAACACTGTTAGCACCTTACATATTTTTGTTATTCTTTTTCTATGCACCCTATCCTATCCTTTTAGGCATCTGCATCCCAAATTTATATTCAAGTTTTTTCCAGCTAATTACATGACGAAAGAATTTTCCAATGCTGCAAACTCTTTATAAAAATATATATTTGGGCATACTTAACCAGTTCATCATTTGAAATTTAAATTCTTCAAAATATTCACTATAATGACTGATTATTCAATGAACATTTTTTCATTCAGTTTTCCTATCCCAAATCTTTATACTTAATCAGAGAAGTGAAATTATAAGATCAAAGGATATGACACCTTTGAGGTTTCTAAATATATATTGCTAAATTGCATTCCAAAAGTACGTATAGCCTTTAGACATGAGATATATTATATTATAATTTCTATATATAACCATTGTTTCAAATATCATACTCTAAAGAATTTAATAACCTGTGGCCTATCATTAGAGTTTCTTCTCTTTTATATTAAAAATAATTACCTCATTTGGCCACGCCAATATGGAAATTATTTAGAATTTTTAAAAAAATACATGCTAAAAATAGCTTAGTCTTATTTTCCCAACAGTGATGTGGCACTTATTCTCATCAAAGTATGTGTCATTTATTCTCAATATATTCTTTTTTGGTTTTATGCATTTCCTTCCTTACAAAAATGTTTATATTAACCATTAATAATTTATATCTCATAAATAAGAAATATCATTTTGCCCTACAGAGCATTAAAACTTCAGGAGCTATCTAGTTTTCTTATTAGGGAATATTTGGTGTGGTTTTTTCTGTTTTTGAGTCTTCTTAAATTATACCTTAAGGTTGGTAAACAACTGAAAATATGGTTTTCATTAAGGAGATAAAATTAATTTTTGCTAACAAAATTCTTAAAGTTTTTTAGTTAGCCTTTAACCATTTTTACAGAAACTATATATATCTTAGATTTATTAACCATCTTTGATTATTTTGAATCTTAGAATACACAGTAATCACAAAGAAATGGTTCTAAGATTTGAGTTCTGGCCAGGCCAGTGATGCACACCTGTAATCCTAGCAACTCAAGAGGCTGAGGCAGGAAGAACACAAGTTGAGGCCAGCCTCAACCACTTAGCAAGATCCTGTTTTAAAATAAATAAAAATAAAAAAGGACTTGGGGTGTATCTCAGTGGCAAAGTGCCCCTGGGTTCAATCTCAGTTCTAAACAAATAAATAAATAAGATTAGAATTCTGTGTGAATAAAATCATGATTTAATTTAACAGCCAATTGAAAGCTGTGAAAGAACTACATTTGTCATCATTTAACACACAACTAAAGATCATCACTGAGTACACTAAATACCCAGGAGTGCTTATTTCTGTCAGTGCGACTACAATTATTCTGAAGTATTTATACTAACTCAATCTTAGCCTGAGTTGCATCATGGAATGTACAAGAATCTCCTCACATTGGCTATTTTTATCTAAAAAATTTCAAACCTTGAAGTACAAAACTAAAGGCCTTTGAACAAACTACTAAAGAGCTCATTAAGATATTAATACTTGGTGATAGAAAAGAAGAAAGTTAAGAAAGGAAGTTCAGACTATTTGCAAAACTGAACAAAGAAACCTTCAATCCATCACTTCTTGTTCTCTCTCTCTCCAAAAATCAATAGGCACTAAAAAAAAAAAAAAAAAAAAAAAAAAGTATAATGTGAGGGAGTTTATGTACAACAGACTGTTCTTAGGGCCCTCTTAAAAATTACTTATCCAAGCCAGGCGCAGTGGCACACGCCTGTAATCCCAGCACTTTGGGAGGCTGAGGCAGGAGGATCGCAAGTTCAAAGCCAGCCTCAGCAATGGCGAGGCACTTAGCAACTCAGTGAGACCCTGTCTCCAAATAAAATACAAAAAAGGGCTGGGGATGTGGCCCAGTGGTCGAGTGCCCCTGAGTTCAATCCCCGGTACCACAAAAAAAAAAAAAAAAAAAAAAAAATTACTTATCCATCAATATATCATATTCATTCCTACCATCACAAGCATTCCCATCCATATCTCTACTCACAGGTCAAAGGGATATGAATTTGAGGATGACTTTTAAACTACCCAATATAACTTAAAAGTAACTCTAGAAGTCTTTGAAGTTCACATATGTTTGCTATACTGCACACAAAGCTCATGTGAAGTTAGGACATCAGGGCTCTGCTCTAGACCCTTCCACCAACAAGCTTTAACCAACATTGCATCTCTGGTTCTAAATAGACTCACATCTGTGAAATAAAGGTATTGTCTGTAAAACTCAGATGATGCCCTTGTTCCTCTTTAATTCTACTGCTCTAACCTTTCATCTACTAATAAAATCACCTTCAGGCAAATCTTACGAGATGGAAAACACTTCTCTAAAATGCAAAGGTCCTTCATGATATATAGAGTGGAACGAGATGTAGCCATCCATAAGTAACTAAGAATAAATCATGAATCATGCTGCTGGCTACCTATGTGGATTTTTATACACAACATAGTATAGCATATATAATATTAATATAAAATTATGTGACAAACTATACACACACAATTTTTTATAAGTACATATGTATGTATATCCGCCAGGAAACTCTAACCTAAGGAAAATACCACACTGGTTCAGATGCATCTGAAAGGATTCCATATTGCTTTTACCTTTTCTGATATTTGTCGTAGAATAAAATGGTTTTTATATGTAATGGTTGACAATCAAGAATTACATAAAAGCATTATTCTGCATTTCCTTAGGGATTCACAATTCAAAAACATGATTACCTTTCCTATGCTGATATCTGGTTGCAGAAAACAATCTGAATAATTTGCCCATGTTTTATTTGAGCTGTGAATAAAGTCCCATGTTCCATTGGGAGTACAATGTCGGAAGGCAGTTCCTGTAAAGACACGAAGGTGCTGAGACTGCTCAGTTCTCTTAGAGTCTGTTCCCAAAAAGGAGGAGGAGGAGGAGGAGGGGAAGAAGAGGAGGAGAGAGAAAATTTCTTTTTCAAATTAATAATTTCAGAAAAACTCAATACCTTTATGATTGAAGTCATAAATATAAGGAGGGCATGGGACAGCTGATATTTTCCCCACTGTTCCTCTGGGCCAACAAATGAGTCCATCCCATTCTGGGAAACAATTACCTTCTGATGAGAAAAAAAAATAGAAAGCAAATAAATAAAATTAAGAGAACGATAGAGAACAAATGCATTAAAAATAAAAAATTTCAGATCACTGCCTGTTGCAAAAAGTAAAACTCTGGTAACTAAACATGCAAATGTCCCAAAATTCACCTACCTGGTCTCTTCAGAGGCTCACTAGTAGGAGACTTTGATTAGCAAAATTAAAATATTCAAATTATTCCAGTATATCCACTATAGCACTTATAGCAATCAGTATATTTAAAAAAAAAAAAAAAAAACACTGGAAACCACTGTGAACAACGATAGTATAGTTCTTCCACTGGTCATACATAGCAGCTACAATCACTCTAGATTTTTAAAAAATTGCTGTTAAAGAACATGACACACAAAACAGATTTAAGATTCAGGTTTCTCTTTTTTAACCTATAATTTCCTTGAGTCTAATATTCACCTCAAACAAAATTCTCATAGGTTCTGTGCTTCTCAAGATGAATCCAGAACCTCATTTCTCTTATAACATCCACTGCCACTGTGACAGTCCATGGCCACCACATGTCCCGCCAGAATTACAGAGATAGTCTTCAGCAGGTCTCCCTGATTCTGTTTTTGCACTCTCTCCTCCTCAATCTCTTTCTCCCCCACCCCCTTCCTCCAGGAGTCTTTTAGGTGCACTGGAGCCACCGGTCCTCCCCCACCCACTTTTGCTTGCAGTTCTCAATATTAACTATACAGAATGTGCTGGGAAGACTGGCCAGAACAGACCACTCTCCCACCCACCCCCCATAAAAAAGATGTCTTCCAACACGTGAGCCTAACACGTCAGGTGTTCCCTGGGGTATACAACCCAGGGTGGGTGGTTTCCCTGAGTGACTCAGCTGCAGTGCAAGTGGGGTAAGAGCAGTGGAGACTCCATTCACCCAAGACAGCTTTCCTGAGCATGGGGAACCGGCTCAGAATAAATCTTAGGTTGCTGTTAATCTTTACAGCCTGTCTATAAGCAGTAAACCCTTCCTGTAACTTGTTGTACATATATATGGGTGCTCTGTCTTACCCAGCTCAAAAAAGTTGATAACCAATGATACACACTCATTTAACACAATAGCCCCAAATCCTCCAAAGACTCCCTGTCTCGCTCAGAGGCAAAGCCTAGGTCTTAGCAATGTATGAAGGGCCTGCGAACCTGCCCCCTGCACTAGCCTTTCACTGACCTTAGCTCCTGCCTCAGCTCTCACAGCAACAATGCCACTTGCTCTTCCTGGGTTCCAGGGCCATTCCCCCACATTGCCCTGAGACTCATTTCCTTACCTCCTCCAGATTTTTGCTCAAATGTCAACTTCTTAGTAAATTCTCCAACTTAAAACTGCATGCCAAATACTCCCTACCCCCTTTTCTCCTTTCCCCAATACCTGAGTTCTCACTGCCTTCCAATATCATTTTCTTAATTATTGCTTTTTACAGTCATAGGATTTAAGAAATCTGAGGGTGGAGATTTTTGTCTGTTTTGTCTCCTACGTTAATCACATTCCTGGAATAGCCTCTGGAACTTGGTGGGACCTAAGGAACATTCATTGTCAATACTCTGTGCTCTGCTGGGCTCTGTTCTACTAGTTATGTATTGAACATCTAAGAATAAAGCCTGTCAGTAATGTCAGATCCCAACAAAGCAAAAAGACATACTTTCAATAAGTGCTGGATTAATTTTCTATCACAAATTTAGCAGCTAAAAATCAAATGTATTTTCTCACTCTAGTTTTATAGGTCAGGGGTTTGGCAGGCTCAATTGGACCTCGGCTGATAGATTCCCAAGACCAAGGACTGGGCAGGGCTACATTACTTTCCAGAGGCTCTTGAGGGAAATCAATTTCCTTGTTCATGTCAGCTGTTGGCAGAATTCAGTTCCTTGAAGTTGTAGAACTGAGATTTCCTTGTTGGCTGTCATCAAAGAGTCATCCCAAGTTCTAGAAGCTGCCGGCATCCTTTATCTCCTTCCTCCATCTTCAAAATCAGCAAAGCAGACTAAGTTCTTCTCACATTTTACATCTCTCCTTTGCTCTCTTTTTCTGCCACAATTCAAACTGATTCTTTTGCTTTCCCCTTCCTCTTTTAAGGGCACAGGTGGTTGCATTGGGCCCACCCAGATAATCCAGAATCATCTCCCCATTTTAAGATCCATAACCTTAGTTCCACCTGCAGAATCCAGTTGGTCCTGTCATGTAGCATTCACAGCATAACACCAGGTACTAGGGGGTGGATGTCTCCAGGGTTCATTATTCTGCTACCATAAATGCTATCCATTCTAATTCTCTCAGATATTTTGTGACCAAAATACACTAACTATAGTTGAAGATTTTTGTTCTAGCTAATGTTCATGGAATAGTCAGCCTAACACAATCTCACACAAACATCCATCTCTATGCAAAGAATTTAGGATAAACCTGAAATTAACTTCTTAGGGCCCACCTATCACACAGAAACAAATATTGAGTTGTTGTGTGCACTGCTGAAGAGAAAAGAAAAACATCTTCCTCACCCACACTGTTCTTAGAAAAGAACATTTTCTTGGAAACAGATTCACTTTGTTCACACAATAAAAACCTGGGCTTTACATATCACAGGCAACCCAGAAACTCATCCCACTGGCTCCTGCTTCAGGAGCACAGCACCACCTACATCTCTTTGCACCATTATCAGGTCTTTTTGTTGGTTGGTTTTCCTTCTTGCTCATACAGAGTAAAATGAATCAATCTTATCCATCAACTTTGCCCAATATTGTCTTCTAAATCTGGATAGAATTCTGTGTATCTTGCCATCCATTTACTTTGTCATTTTTATGTATCTATTACATCAACTGCTTATGTGACTGTTATTAGTTTGGAACTTAAATGGCCCCCCCTCCAAAGCCTCATAGATTAAAGGTTTAGTCTCCAACCTGGCATTATTGGAAAATGGGAGAAACTTTAAGAGGCAGGGCCTAGTGTGAGGTCTTCAGGTCATTGGGGATGTACCCTTGAAGAAGAGAATGAGGTCTCCATCCCGTCCTCTTACTTTCTTTCATGTCCAGCTATGAGTTGAACAGCTTTGCTCTACCACACACTTCTGTCATGATGAGCTACCATAAACCCAAAGCAATAGGCCCAATCAGTCATAAATTAAGATCTCCAAAACTGTGAAACAAAATAAACTTTTTCTCTTGCTAAGTTGATATATCTCAGATATTTGTTATAGAAGTGGAAAACTCACAACTGTGCAATAGATTGTACCCAATATCTACTATATAAACTGCATAAACTGAAGCTTGACACGTGTTCTTATCTGTCTATAACTAATTGTCCCTCTAAAATGCATACTCTGATATCATGCACTATTTTCTGTCAAGAGTTAGTCCCATGATAGAATATGGGCTTCATATAAAAGTAAAATCTAATCACCAGTTTATTCTATAAACACTTGCTTTTAAAACAGTGATGGAGAAATAGTTTTCCTCATGCTCTTAAAGGGACACTTTTCTAGTGCCCTGTGAAACACCAGCCCACCCACACATGTATTCAAATACACCCTTCAAAATTCAGAAGAAAACCAATATCCCTCAGAATAATGGATGTTCAGATCAGGTTCATTTCTTGTGGCTCTTTGACAACAAGAATGATAAATAGTCACAAATGGATGAAAAGATTGAGAAAGCCATGACCTAGCATAGAAAATACAGAGATGGTAATTAGCATCTTCTCCTTGATCATCACGTGAGTAAATACTTTCATTATTTGGCAAGAAACTAATTAATTGCCTAATGAGTCACCAATCTCTCTTCATAAATTAACAGCATTAATTATAGCTCTATAATCCTTTGTGTGTGCCAGGAAAAACTAATTATTAGTGAAGCTTGTTCAACCATGATATTTACACAGAACAGTCTAAAATTTGGAGACTCTAGCTTTTCCTCTTTCCAGTTTTTTAGTTACTCATAACAAAATACAACCACCGTTGGAAGTAGAATCAGGATGAATAATATTTTACTTTTTGTTTTTAAATACTTGAATAGCTTTATAATGAGGTATTTGTGTTTACATTGTCATTTCTGTCTTTCATTAACCTTAGTAAAATTTTTATGTTCAGTTTATTATAAAACTTTTTCAGAAATATAACAGAAAATACATACCCATAATTTAGAATTGACAGTTGTTAATATTTTATATTTATTTTATCTAATTTATTTTTGCTATAATTTTAAAATAAATTAGGCAGTACAGAAGCTTACTCTTAAATATTTTGATGTGCAGTGCTCAATTTTAAGAGCATTTTAAAATTAAAATTTCTTAAATTAACCAGTGAATTCAAAATGCCACTCTAAGTTTTAAGACTTTAAGTGAACAGATGATTATTCTTCCAATAACTCTTTGCTAATCCCTCCCAGATTAAAATGCTTTTGCAGCAATTACATAGTTGTGAATACCCCTGTTGTTAAAATTACACACCATCCTAAAACATGTCTACCTCACCTGTGCATCCATCAAGCCCACAGGGCACAGACAGAATCTTATTCAGGCTTTTCAGTGCTTACTACAGAAGCAACACACTGTGGGTGCATATGTGTTGACTATTAAAGGAACATCAAAGATAATGTTGGCCTAGGTAATTGCCAAGTATTTTCCAGCTCAAAAGTTCATGAGACTTCATGGGAAATAGTTTTTTCAGCCCTAATGGATAATAATTCTTACAAATTCCTTCATGATGAAGCTGCTTCTTGTCAGTAGATTTACATGTCTAGGATGAGGGTCAGTGTTATTAAAAGGTAAAATGAGCAATTTCCTGCTTGGACACTATTAGACTAGTCATTCAGAAAACTCCCTCCTAGCACAAGATACCTACAAAGGCTGGATGAATAGAAAAGCCTTCTGTGAAAAGATTTAGCAGGTTGTAAAGTAAAGGAATAAATCTGAAGCCAGAAATTATTCTATGGGGGCAACAAGAACTACAGTTAGGGCTTACCTTACAGATCTCTACTAATCTGTTGGATTAGGGCTTGTGCTTTGATAAAGTCAGGTAATAAAAACTGAGTCTGAGGCCTAATAACTTGGGGAAATTAGATGGGAGACCCCTCTATAAAATCAGTATCCCCAAAAGATGACACCACCGCCCTTAGTGGATAAACAAGAGACAAAAACATCCTTCAGAAAGAAACTGATTCATTTCACTCTTGGCTACATTTAGAGGTGAAATAGGAAATAGTGACCAAAAAAAAAAAAAATTATTCTCTAGAAGCTTCTAATCAAATCCCACATCCTACATCATCTAAACTGAGTTTAAAGTAGACTTGCATCAATAGATCCTCTAGGCACCTTACATAAGCAAACACAAATTTTCCCTGGAGGAAGATGCTTTAAACCAAAACATCAAGTTCCTGATCATAAATAATTAGATACATAAGGAAATAAGCTACCAGGTGTGATAATCAGCATGAACCAGCAAAATCTGTGGATATCAGAATTATCATCAAGTGCAGAATATAAAATATATGACTAAGAAAATAAAAAGAAATTGAAAGATTATTGAAGGTACAAAAGACCATCAAAACTAAATAAGAAATCCAGGCACTGTGGTGCACTCCTGTAATCCTAGCAACTCAGGAGGCTGAGGCAGGAGAATCACAACACTCACAAGTCGGAGGTCAGCCTCAGCAATTTAGCAAGGCCTTAAGCGATTTAGTGAGACTGTGTCTGAAAATAAAAATAAAAAGGGTTAGGGATGCCGGGCGCGGTGGCGCACGCCTGTAATCCCAGCACTTGGGAGGCTGAGGCAGGAGGATCGCGAGTTCAAAGCCAGCCTCAGCAATGGCGAGGCACTTGGCAACTCAGTGAGACCCTATCTCTAATAAAATACAAAAAAAAAAAAAAAAAAAAAGGGTTAGGGATGTGGCTCAGTGGTAAAGCACCTCTGAGTTGAAAGCTCCAGTGCAAAAACATAAAAAATAAGTATAAAGATATCTGAAAGTGAAAAACAAAATTAACTAATGAATAGATGTAAGACAAAGCTGAACAAAGAGTTAAAAAACTAGAAAACAGATTTGAAGTGTAAGCTGCCTGGTACCGAAAACCGGGAGGAAAACTCTCGGAGGCAGAGTAAAGCTTTTACTACTTTTACTTCTACTTTCTTAGAGAGAGCTTAGAGAGGGAAAGAAAGATTTTTAGAGAGAAAGATTAAAGAGAGCTTTTCTTCTTGTCTTCTTAGCTTAGAGTCTTAGAGAGAAAGAAAGATAGAGCTTAGCTTAGAGAAAGATTAGAGCTTCTTTCTTCTCTCTTCTTTCTTCCTTCTTCTTTCTTCTGTCTTAGAGCTTAGAGAGGGAAAGAAAGATTTTTAGAGAGAAAGATTAAAGAGAGCTTTTCTTCTTGTCTTCTTAGCTTAGAGTCTTAGAGAGAAAGAAAGATAGAGCTTAGCTTAGAGAAAGATTAGAGCTTCTTTCTTCTCTCTTCTTTCTTCCTTCTTCTTTCTTCTGTCTTCTGTCCTAACTCTGACCAGTCATTACTTCTTCTGTCTGGTTTCTCTTCTGTAACCGCTCTGCCTACGTTCTGGCCGCTCTGATTCTTCTGACCGACCGAGTGACTGCCCGACTGACTGAATTCTCCGTTCTCCTAACTCGGACCGCTTTCACCCGGTTATATACCTTCAGCTTTGCGGGTGCCTACAGGTGTGTCACATACATATCAGGTGGAACTTATGGCTTCCAGCTAGCTGCAATAGCCCTTCCTAATTAGGGCTCCTTCATTGAAGAATTTACCAAAACAGCCACAGAGAAACAAAGGAAAGTAAAATATGTAAGACATGGACACCCTAAGGGTAGTATGAGAAGGTTTCACATTTGTCTACTTAGAAGTTCCTGAGAGAGACAATAGAGAGAATGGAGGACAGAAAATTTCAAGGACAAAATAACTAAAACATTCCTGCTACTGAATAAAGACAGATCCTCAGATTCAGGAAGTCCAATGAATCCACACCTGTATTCAGAGTAAAACCACAGAACATCAAAGTCAAAGAGAAGCTCTTAAAAAGAGGCAGACAGAAAAGGCCAATCACCAACAAAGACTGAGAACTGATCTGTCAACAGTAGCAATGGAAGCTAGGACAGAAAAACAAAATAATATCCTCATGGACTAAAAATGAATAATTTTCAATAATAAGGGTTATATATTCAGAAAAAGTATTGCTCAGGATTGCAACTCAAGATATCTTCAGACAAAAACTGAAGGCACAATGAGCACATTCTCATGTAAAGAAATTCAAAAAAGAAATAAATAAAAGATATTTCCAGGAAGAAGAAAAATTAAAATAACATAAAACAATAATCCTATATGACAACAGCACATACTTTGGCAGTAATTAAAGTATCCTAAACTGCTTCTAATAGAAATAGAATAGAAATAAATAATATTTATTAAAAGGAAGTAGCTGTTAAATTTTCTTCAATTAAAACTATTAAAAAGCCTCCAGGGTAATCACTAAGAGAATTAAATACAATATACGTCTTCCAAACTAATTATGGAAAAGGATAGAATAAAATAAGCAAAAAAAGCCTCAGTTAGTCCAAAATCAGGTTGGAAGTGGGGGAATGGGAGAGCCACATAGGAAGAGCTGGTGAAATAAAGAATCCAAATTAGATGACAGAGTGAAATTCAAATACTGTATGTCAGTTCTCACAATTAATATAAGTGAAGTGAACTCTTCATTTAATAGATAAAGGTTATCAGAACAAACAACAAGAAAAGTCCACATGAATCCTATTTATAAAAGATACTCCAATCAAAGTTCCTCCATTTGATTGGGCAAAGGGGAGGGAGAGATGGGGAGGGGGAATTGGGGCAGGAAAGATGGTGGAATGAGATGGACATCATTACCCCAGGTACATGTATGATTGCACATATGGTGCAGTCATACATGTACCTATATTGTGTACAACAAGAGAAATGAAAAATTGTGCTGCAATTGTGTACCATGAAACAAAATGCATTCTGCTGTCATATGTATCAAATTAAAATAAATAAATAAATTTTATAAAAAATATACTCCAAAAAACATAAGTACATAGAAAGTTTAATAAAAGGATGGAGAAATATAAGGAGGTGTTGTTTAGTGGGTTTAGAGTATCAAGTTTGTGGAGATTGGCTGCCCAACAATGTGAATATACTTAACACAGTTGAACACTAAAAATGGTTAGGATGGTCAATTTAAAGTTATGTGTACTTTATCACAGCATATTTTTAAAGGACTGGAAAAGTTATACCAGGCAAATGCTAACCAAGAGACAAAGAAACTATGTCATTTGTTTAATATTGTTATTTAATAGAATAAATTATATTTTAATAACTTAAAGCAAAAATACCTTAGCAATAAAGAAAATGACTTTTATATTGATAAAAAATTTAATTCACCAGGAAAGAAATACATTTCTAAACTTGTATATACCAATGGCATATTTTCAAAATATATGAAAGAAAAAAATCCAATGACTTTTTCATTGAAAAACTCACCATAATAGTATTATATTTTAAGATACATATCTCAAGAAACAATAGATCAAGCATATAAAAATCATTATGAATACAAAATATATGAACCACATAACTAAAAAGCTTAACTTAGTGGCTACTCTAAAACAAAACTTGAGAACATATATTCTTTGAAAGGTCCCTTGGAACATTTATCAAAATTGGCTACAGTATAAGCCATTAAGCCTCAACGTGTTTTTTAAAATAGGCATCTTGACAACTGCATTCTCTGATCATAACCAATTAATAAATTAGTCACAATTAAAAAAATATTTGAAGACCAATATAAAGCAGATATCAAAGTTATTTTATTAGAGAGGAATAACTTTAAGGATACTGGAATTTATGGAGCTCAGTAAATGTTATACCTCTTCTCACTTGCATTTAGAACTATATAAAGAGTCAGGACAATGGAAATAAAAGTGTCATTTTATTAGTAAAACAGGTTTTTTGGAGAACATGTAAAAATGAACTAGTTTATTTGCTGCTCTGAATTGAATTCGCCCCTTAAAACTGCAGGAACTAACTCCAGAGACAGAACCTACCCCTCCAAGCCGGCAGACAGATCCCAGGAGGCCTGCTGTGCACACACCAAGTTGCTTTTCCCAAACCCACTAATCAGACAAGTCTCTTTTTCCACAGGGAGTGAAGAGCAAGTGGGGTGGAGAGGAGAAAAGAGTTGGTCTGCTTCCAACCCTGCCACTAAGGCAATGACACTAAGGATCTTGCCAACACCAAATACCAAGGCAAACTTGCAATCTTCATGAGAACTGGTGTGGGGGCACAAGAGGAATGCAATTCTGTCAGTTCTTTACCTCCCTCCTGGAGCTGGGCTGTGATATTGAGCTCACATTGCACTTTGGCTTTCATAACAAGGATGATCTGCTCCTCCATGGTAACAGTGCCATCAGAATCCAGCTGTGGAAATGAACAAAATGCAAACATTCCCATCATCTTTTTTAAAAAGCCACGATACAAGCTTTCATTATTCCATCTTCTAATATAATTGGAAATGAATTTTAACATCAAGCTATCTGGAGCAGTCCTTTATCAGAGACAAAATTCAAAATCCATCAGTGTATAATATTTAAGGATAATTTTACTTTTACCTGATTGGCCTAAAGGAAAAAAATGTCATAGCAGAAAATATGGGGAATTTTAAAATATAATTAGGTAATCATATAACAGATAATATAACTAGAAAAAATAATAAACATTGAAAATTTCTTGGAAAGTCATGAAGACTTAATATTTTATTATTTTTTTCACAATATGTCAGTTGTAGCACCTAGAAATTGAAATGGACTGAGGACCAAATTTAGCTCTACCAAAAAATTATCAGTATAATCTAAACAAAACATTCAACATCTTTATGCTTTGGATTATTTATCTACTAAATGGGTTACTCCAAAGGCCTCCAGTTACCCTTTTGCCTTAATGTTGAAACACTTCCCATGGATTTAGTTCTAGAGAGAAGGCAAGGAAGAAGCCACAATGTTTTGATGACCTACTCTCAGATGTTACTTGTGGTTAGTTGCACCACATTCTATTTGTTAAAAGTGAGTCATCATCTTAGGACACAAAGCAACTCTTAGCAAAAGCAAACAAAAAAAAGTGAGATAATACCTTGTATTCTATCAGATCAGAATAGAATGAAAATAGAAATCAATGTTAAAAAAAAAGAAGATACTCTAACATCTGGAGAATAAATAATATACCATTTGAATGACAAATGGATACCAGAAGAAATCAGAAATGAAATTTAAAAAATACTTAGAGGTAAATGAGAATAGCAACTCAACATATCAAAATCTCTGAGACACCATGAAGGCAGTGCTAAGAGAAAAGTTCATTGCTTTGAGCTCATTCATTAAAAGAATAGAAAGTCAACAAATAAATAACCTAACATTACATCTCAAAGCCCCAGAAAAAAAGAAGAACAAATTAATGCCAAATGCAAGAGAAGACAGGAAATACTTAGAATCAGAACTGAAACCAATGAAATTAAAACAAAAGAAATAATCCAAAAATTCAACAAAACAAAAATTTGGTTCTTTAAAAAAATAAATAAAATTGATAAACCCTTAGCCATGCTAAAAAAAAAAAAAATAGAAAGAGTGAGAAAACTCAAATTAATAAAATTCACTATGAAAAAGGAAATATCACAAAAGACACTACTGAAATACTGGCAATAATCAGAAACTATCTTGAAAATTTATACTCTAATAAAATAGAAAATCTTAAAGATACTGACAAATTTCTAGAAACATATGACCCACCCAAATTGAATCAGGAAGACATGGAAAATTTAACCAGATCAAATTCAAGCATCGAAATTGAAGACACCATTAAAAGCCCACCAAGAAACAAAAGACCAGGACCAGACAGATTCTCAGCTGAGTTCTACCAAACCTTCAAAGAAGAAATAACACCTATCCTCCTCTATTCCATGAAATAGAAAAGGAGGGAACCCTTCCAAACTCATTCTATGAAGTTAGTATCATCCTAATACCAAAACAAGACAAAGACACATCAAGGAAAGAAAATTTCAGACCAATATCCCTGATGAACATAAATGCAAAAAATTTCTAATAAAACACTGGCAAATGGCATACAAAAACATATTAAAAAGATGGTGCACCATGATCAAGAGGGGTTCACCCCAGGGATGCAAGATTGGTTCAACAAATGGAAATCAATAAATGTAATTCACCACATCAATAGACAAGAATTGCATGATTATCTCAATAGATGCAGAAAAAGCATTTGACAAATTCAGCATCCATTCATGTTCAAAACACTAGAAAAACTAGGGATAGTAGGAACATCCCTCAACATTGTAAAAGCTATACACGCTAAACCCAAGGCCAACATCATTCTAAATGGAGAAAAATTGGAAGCATTCCCTCTAAAATGGGAACAAGACAGGTATGCCTTATTTCACCATTCCCATTCAACATAGTCCTGGAAACTCTAGCCAGAGCAATTAAACAGAAGAAAGAAACTAAAGAAATAGGAAAAGAAGAACTCAAACTATCCCTATTTGCTGATGACATGATTCTATACTTAGAAGACCCAAAAATATTCACTAGAAAACTTCTAGGACACAGCAAAGTAGAAGGATATAAAATTAACACCAATATATCAATTGCATTGCTATACATCAGTGATGAAATCAGCTGAAAGAAAAATTAGGAAAACTATTCCATTCATAATAGCCTCAAAAAAATAAAATATTTGGTAATCAATCTAACAAAGAGGTGAAAGACCTCTACAAAAAAAAACTACAGGAACCTAAAGAAAGAAACTGAAGAAGACCTTAGAGGATGGAAAAATCTCCCAAGTTTTTAGATAAACACAATTAATATTGTCAAAATGACCATACTACTAAAAGCGCTATACAGATTTAATGCAATTCCTATTAAGTTTCCGATGACATTCTTCATAGAAATAGAAAAAGCATTCATGAAATTCTTTTGGAAAAATTAAGAGGTCTAGAATAACCAAAGCAATCCTTATAGAGAAAAGTGAAGCAGAAGGCGTCACAATACCAGATGTTAAATTACACTACAGAACTATAGTAACAAAAATAGCATAGTATTGCCTCAAAACCAGACATGAAGACCAACGAAACAAAATAGAAGACACAGAGATAAGTTATCTCATACTAGACAAAGGTGCCCTAACCATACATTAGAGAAAGGATAGCCTCTTCAACAAATGGTGCTGGGAAAACTGGAAATCCATATGTAACAAAATGAAATTAGACCCTTATCTCTCACCCTGCACAAAACTCAACTCAAAGTGGATCAAGGACCTAGGCATTAGACCAGAGACCCTACATGCAAAAGAAGTCAGTGTAGGCCCAACTCTCCATCATGTCATCTTAGGAACCAAATTCCTCAACAAGACTCCTAAAGCACAAGAGGTAAAATCAAGAATCAATAAATGGGATGGAATCAATCTAAAAAGCTTCTTTGCAGCAAAGAAAACAATCAAGATCGTGAAGAGAGAGCCTACATGATGGGAGAAAATCTTTACCACATATACCTCAGAGAGAGCATTAATCTCCAGGGTATATAAAGAACTCTAAAGACTTAACACCAAAGAAACAAATAACCCAATCAATAAATGGGCAAAGGAACTAAACAGACACTTCACAGAAAAAGATATATAATCGTTCAATAAATACATGCAAAAATTTTCGACATCTCTAGCAATTAGAGAAATGAAAATCAAAACCACTCTAATATTTCATCTCACTCTAGTTAGACTGGCAATTATGAAGAAATACAAGCAACAATAAATGTTGGTGAGGATGTGTGGAAAAAGGTAAGCTCATACATTGCTGGTGGGACTGCATATTGGTGCAACAATCTGGAAAGCAGTATGGAGAGTCCTTAGAAAACATGGAATAGAACCACCATTTGACCCAGCTATCCCACTCCTAGTTTTATATCCAAAGGACTTAAAATCAGCATACTACAGTGATGCAGCCACATCAATGTTTATAGCAGTTCAATTTACAATAGCTAAACTATAGAACTAATCTAGGTGCCCTTCAACAGATACATGGGTAAAGAAAATGTGGTATATATACACAATGGAATATTACTCATCCATAAAGAATGAAATTATGGCATTTTCCAGTAAATAGTTGGAACTGCAGACTATCATGCTAAGTGAAATAAGTCAACCCCAAAGAAGCAAAGGCAGAATATTCTCTCTGATATGTGGATGCTGACTTACAATAGGCTGGGAGGTTGGGACAGGGTGAGGGGGGAGGGGGTTTTATCAAATTGGACAGAATGGAATGGGGGAAAGAGAGGAGGGATGGGAATGGGAAAGACAGTAGAATAAATCAGATATAATGTTCCTATGTTCATATATGAATAAATGACCAGTGTAACTCCACATCATGTACACCACAAAAATGGGAAGTTATACTCCATGTATGTATGATATATCAAAATATGTTCTATTGTCATGTATAACTAAAAAGAAGAAATTTTTTTAAAAGTGAGTTATCAATGCTCATTTGAGAAGAGGGGAATTTATCTCCACCTCTTAATGGGACATATCCACAATTTCATAAATATATTTTTAAACAACCACAATTTTATGCAGGTAGTCTTTGCTCTAGATTTATTAGTAATGATAGGATCCAAAACTTTACATTTCTGTTTACTGGGGACTTCAAGATTCTTGAGTCAAAGGAGTTCATAAAACCAATCAGTTTACCTAAGTAACAAACTCCCAATAATATGATACTTTGCAAATCCCAAATCTTTCATTTCAGCTGCAAATATACTCATTCTCTAGAACTATTCCTTAAGGGAAGTGAGGAAACAAGCCTTTTGATATGGTGCAATAAAGATATGATGAGCTGAACAGCAGAAATACAGGCTCATGTCATTGGCCACACAAAGTATACACAGAGATTACTGATGATCATGGCTTTAAATGACACATAAAATGATATACTGGTGAAATGAAGACTACAGAAAGAAAATCTAATGTAAAAGCTATTTTGAGCACCAACAAATTATCATTATTTCTGAATATTATTAGTTTTTTATTTTCTAATATAATTATAGGACAAAGTGAAGCTCAGTCAATAGATATCTAGTTTGGGGATTATCTAGTTCTGAATTATATTCATAGCTCAACAGCTACACTTAGGTCCATTGTTTTAGGAAAGATGAGAATAAGCAAAAATTAATTTGGGGAGTTAGAATACATACCAGGGTCTTTGGCTGTCAGGGTAATACAACATAGTTCCAAGTCACTACACTAAAAGTGAATCAGAAAATCTCACATTTCAAAGAGAGAGAATGAAATGGCAACAGATGAGTCACCTGAGTGGGCATAGCAGGAAAACAAAAGACTCTTTACATTTTTTTTTTTTTTTTTTTTTTTTGGTACCGGGGATTGAACTCAGAGACACTCGACCACTGGACCACATCCCCAGCCCTTTTTTGTATTTTATTAGAGACACAGTCTCACTGAGTTGCTAAGTGCCTCGCCATTGCTGAGGCTGGCTTTGAACTCATGATCCTCCTGCCTCAGCCTCCCAAGTGCTGGGATTACAGGCGTGCACCACCACACCCGGCTTACATTCATTCTTGAGGAATAATCAGGCAACATTCAAACATTCAAGTTGGGTTTTTGTTTTGTTTTTCTGCCTTTTTTCCAGTTGAATAATTATGTCTTTTGCTTCAATCCTAGAAATATTGGGTAAGCTCTACCCAAGTTTCAGAATTATAAATTTAATTCAGAGAAATTTGACTTTATTTATCAAATATGAGCATTTCAAATCACCCCTTTGTCCCATTTTTACTTGAACATATTCATTTTTGTTTCTCTTTGGGCAGATGCAGCCTTTTCTGGTGAGGGTAAACATTTCAGTACTATAAACATTTTCTAATACACAGCTTCTACTGATACTTTGTTCTGAAAATGTCATAGCTTAGCCAGAAGTAAGTTTGATTAGAATTGTCTACTTTATGGTCTATTTCATTGATCTTTAGTCATTTCCAGTGAGAGCACAAATATAGTTAATGTCCTCGGTATTATATTCTCTTCTTCCTTTGTTACAAGCATTCCTTACCATGCAGTGACATGAAAATGATAGTGTACTTAAAACAGAAAAGCAGTTTTCCTAGTCAATGTCTATTAATCCAAAAGCAACAATTGCATCCAAAACAAAACATAACATTTAGAAAAGCAGATGTTAGTCATTTGTCCTGGGCAAGTGATCATTTATGATTTGAAATAAAATACTGAGTTCTAACATCACATATTCAATGGCTAAAAGAAGCCCTAATTTGATAACACGTATGTCATTGGAAGTCTCTAAAGTTGTCATTAGAGATACCAATTGTTAATGTCAGAATATGAAATTTTCATAATTATAATGTTTACACTTATTCCATTTTCAAGCAAACATGAATCCATAAATTAGGTGAATTTTTAAAAAGCATTCTGGAACTTCCAATTCTGGCACCATGGAGTAGACATACTTTCCCCTATTCTTTCTGGAAAGTATAACAAAAAACACCCTTGGTATTCAATATAAAATGAACATTAAGATAATTCTGAAAGGGGGAGAGAAGAAAGCAGACTAGGTAGGGACCTCAGATCCTCACCCAGCAGTAAGCTCCCTGGGTTTTCTTTTTTAACTCATATATCACCAACTTGCAGTTGAAGTAGTTGGAAACTCTGAACAGTAATAGGTACAGAAAAATCAGCCTCAAGGGAAGGCTATTTCTACAGAAAGGAAGAAAAGGGCAGCCTGACTGCACAAAAAAAACTGTGAACATTAATAGTTTGACCCAAGCCAAATACCACAAAAAATAACTACAGTCCTATTCACAACACACAGTGGCAAAGGCTAAGCAGGAAGCCTAGACTTCCACCCCAGCAAGAATGTAAGGAGGCACCCCTGCCACCTCCCAGAAAGGTTTAAGAGAAAGTAGAAAACCAGGACAGTCACCCACAATATTCTACCAGATACCCGCCCCCACCCCCTTTCCACACCATAGCCTTCGTGTCAGTAGAGACCATGTGGGGAGCAGGGACTTCCACCTCCACCAGGCAGAAACAAGGGTGGGGTCAGGAAAAGCCCAGTGGGGAGTCAGCCCGGCAGTAACAAGGCTACCCTGATTGTGGTGTCAGAGGAGACCACTTGTACAGAACTCATTCCCCCACCCATTGGGTGCCAGTGAGTGCTGCCTGGGGAACCTAAACTTCCATGACACCCCCATTTCACCAGCTATTTTAATACCAGATCAGACAGACTTCAGAGCCAACAAAATTACCAGAGACCAAGAGGAACATTATGTAATATTAGCTATACTAAATCTGTATGCATCACAAAGCTACAAAATAGGTGAAGCAAAAACTGATGGAACTGAAAAAGATAAATCCACTATTACAGCTTCAACAGCCCTCTCTCAACAGTTGATAGAACAACTTAGACAGATAACCAGCAAGGATACAGAACTCAACAAGGCTGTCAACCAACAGGATCTAACAAACAAACATTGACAGAACACAGCAATGGAGAATGCACTTTCATTCCAAGTACATGCAGAACATAGAACAAGGTAGACCATATCCTGAGTTTTCAGATGGCAGATCCTGGTACTACTCAGCCTCCATAATGTGTCAGTCACTTCCTCATAATATATTACACATATAATGTATATTATATATTATGAGGTAGTGATTTTAATATATATATGTATATGTCCATACATATATATAATCTCCAACTGGTTCTGTTTCTCTAAAGAGCTCTAAGTAATATTGTTAGACATACTATTTTCCATAGTCCATGAGAAAGCTAAACTGGTCTATAATAAGAAATTTGGCATGGAATTCAGGGATTTTCATTCATAATAGCATGGATGGGCCAAATTGTAAATCAGTTTTATTAACTCTCTATTCCACGTTTTCATATAGACCTCAAGAATTCGTGTAGATTTAGGATTATTTTTATTTTACTTTCCTAAATGCTAATGTCACTCTCAAGAATGCGATTCCTTTAAGGATAGCCAAATAAAAGGAATTTGAAAATGAAAAGAAGTTTTTAATTCTTCTGAATTTGTTGTCTATAATATTGGATTAAAATAGAGAAAAAAAATGTTATAATAAACTGAGCACTTTGGGGAAATTACTGAATTGTCCATCTTTAATTTAAGCACTATGAAAGTATTTCCATTTTTCCTTCTTTTTATTCAACATAAAGCAAGCAAACAGATGAAATACACAACATAAATTTGTACACGAATGCACAAAAATACATGCACACATACAGATACTATAAATATCAGGGCTCCCAATTTTTTTAATCCTTTCACAAAATGATATTGTTTTATACATTTGGCTGCTTGTTTAAAAAAATTCCAATGCCTTGTTCATGCAAGAAACAAATTGAAAACTAGTTAAGAATAAATATCTATAGTGTGGCTCAGAAAGACTTAAATGACAACATTAGACATGAGATCACACTGAGCTGTCACCCTTCCAACCTATTACTCATTCCTTTCTCTTTCATTTTAACTCTATGAGAATTTATTGTAGATATTTGTGGAGTTCCAATTACCAGTTAGAAATGAAGCATGGTTATTTTCTAAGAGTCATATAATTGTTACAGAGATGGAGAATAGATCAGCAGTTGCTATGTGTTGGAAGCAAGAGAGAAAGGAAGTGGTTAGGCTATAAAAAGACAGTACAAGAGATTCCTGTGCTGGAATGTCCCTGTATTGGAACCAAGGTGGGGTGTCACATGCAACTACACATGTGATAAAACTACACAGAGCTAAACACACACATGCACACACAAACAAGTATAGCCTTTGGAATCTGAATTAGGTAGGTGGATCCTACCAACATCAATTTCCTGGATATGATATTGTACTACACGTGCTGGGTGTGGTGGCGCACGCCTATAATCCCAGCACTTGGGAGGCTGAGGCAGGAGGATCGCGAGTTCAAAGCCAGCCTCAGCCATGATGAGGCACTTAGCAGCTCAGTGAGACCCTGTCTCTAAATAAAATACAAAAAAGGGCTGGGGATGTGACCCAGTGGTCGAGTGTCCCTGAGTTCAATCCCCGGTACCACACAAAAAAAAAAAAAAAAAAAAAAAAAAAAAAAAGATATTGTACTACACTTATGAAAGATGTAACCACAGACAGAAACTAGGTGAAATGTATTCAGTATCTCTGTATGCTTTCTTATGTTGCATGTGAATCTATAATCCTCTTGAAATAGCTTTTTCCAAACTCATGACGTTTTTAATGACTTGTTTAGTTTAACTATAAACAAGAGAAACATCAACCACATTTTAAATTAAGTACAAGATAGACTCCTAATGTTATGGTTAGGCTCTGAGGTGTCCCCCAAAGCTCTTGTGTTACTTCAGGAATGTTTGAAGGTGAAATTATTAGATGGTGAGAACTGTAGCCTATTCAGTCCATCCTATTTGAATGGACTGACTGGGTGGTAGCTGTGGACAGGTGGGACATGACTGGAGGAGGTAAGTCACTGGGAGCATTCCCTGGAAGGATTCCTCTTCCCGGCAGCCTTTTCCCCTCTATGCTTTCTTTCCCTCTGCTTCCTGGCTGCCATGAATGGAGCAGTGCTCTTCCACCAGGACCTTCCACCATGATGTTCTGCCTCACCTTGGGCCCAGAACAATGGACTTGGCCAACCATGGACTACACCTCTGGAACCACAAGCCAAAATAAACTCTTACATCATTCCTGGTCACGTTAGTGTACTTCTAGATTCAATGGTTTTTAATAAATCCTCACAGTTTTTTCATAAAAAAGTTACCAAATGCTGTAAATGCTTTTGTCTGAAAATGAGAGAACCCACAGAAAGTCCAAAGTGTTCATAAAGAATTTGTATTAACATAGAGCTGGGATTGATTTTTCATGTTTGCAGAGATGGGTAAGGCTGATCTCTCTTTGTGATATTTGACTTCTCTACCTTCAAGATATAGCTGACCTGCATAGTTACTCCTGGATTTACTATTCAATTCCTCTTACTTTATCCAGCTCATTCTAATGACCTTTCATTCCTATTCGACCATAGATTTCTATCATGAATAGTACTTCTTTCTCAACAAGTACTTGTGTTTAATGAGCAACTTTGTTGAGAGAAACAGATCTGGAATTTAGTTGAATACATAAATCTGTATCTTGTCATTGTCATTTCTTGAAAATGAACAAGGCTTTATTTAAGACAGAAAACAACTATCTACCCTCCAGTTTCAAATTGTGGCATGTCCTGCTCCTCTTTCTGCCTTCTTTATGCACATCCCTAGTCCTCTACTTCAAAAATAGAGCAAAAAGGGCTAATTTTACAATTAAGTAAAATGTATCCCTAGTACATTTTCAGAGATAACTATTGAAATCTAGGAAAGACACGTTAGCAATGTCCACAATTTTCTTGAAACTGATATGGGAGTCACTTGTTATTACTAAAAAACCTTTTCTTTAAAAAATAAAAGTATCAAAACTCAAGAATCTCTTGCTAGGCTTAAAATTGAACTTT
Source organism: Tamias sibiricus (assembly GCA_025594165.1). Lineage (NCBI taxonomy): Eukaryota > Metazoa > Chordata > Mammalia > Rodentia > Sciuridae > Tamias > Tamias sibiricus. Next base: position 86,239,562 of record CM046660.1, read on the forward strand.
TTTTGCTTTATCCTTTTTTTCTTTCTCAACCTTTGTTCTGAGGGATACATAGTGGCAGATACCTGGAAAAAGTAATTCACCTACTTTCAACATTTTAACCCTGATCTCAGATAAATGAAGGTAAATGTTACCAGGACTAAAACACAGCAGGGAAGCCAAAGTATTCAACTTCTATTTCAGACAAAAATTTAAAGAACTGATCATAGTTAAGTCCACAAGAGTGAACAAAGTTGTCTATTAACATTATTGGTTCAATGACATGATAGATTCAAATACTTTCCACAAAGTACTTGCTGATAAATAGTACAACAAATAACCACAAGCTGTAAATACTTCACATTTTCCCAAGCTTTGTAATTTGTCCAGCTAATTTGTTTTAGAAAAGAAGTTAAGCAAGAATAACTTGCTTTCTACTCCACACTTATTAACACCATCATTTATAACACGTATTAGCAGCTTCTACTTCAGATTGAACCAAATAGTATTTTTCTCAACTTATTTGGAAAGGTTCATAAAGACAATTCAAACTGGAGGGTAGATAGTTGTTTTCTGTCTTAAATGCAGCCTTGTTCATTTTCAAGAAATGACAATGACAATAAAGGTTCAGAGAGACAATTCATAAAGGCAAACCCTTCAGTAACACCAATCTCAGCATTGACTCCTCAAATAAACCTCTGACCAATATCAATAATATTTGTTAACTCATCAAAAGCCCAGGAAAATCCCTTAAACATCATTTTATTTGCTTTCCATTAATATTGCTACAACATACTCAACTCTGAGCAACTATTCTCTCCAAAACATAAGTAGTCATAAGCGAACTCTTTTCTCAGGACACATTTCTTTGGCTGCTATAATCAAACATGATAGTTTCGAAAGTTCATCTTTGGTAAATGTCCTTCCTTGATTAGCTTACTTAAGTTGGAGCCTCATCTACTAAAGAAATTTTTTAATTCAATACCTCATCTTAAATCATCTAATTTTTCTGGCTCAATGCTATACTATGAGTTGGGAACATTGTAAATACTGCTTAGACACAAATTAGAATAAATAAATAACTTAATAAAGAAAAAAAAGAAAACAGGGTCTCAAAGAGACATTTATATACCCATGTTCATAGAAGCATTATTCATAATAGCTAATATGTGGAAGTAACCCAGTGTTCACGGATGGATATGTAAAATGTGGTGTATACATATAACAGAATAATAATCAACCATAAAAAGAAAGGAAATTCTGATATATGTTACAAATGGATGAACATATGGACATTATGCTAAGTGAAATAAGCCAGTAACAGAAAGACAAAGATGGATTCCAGTTATATGAAGTGCTCACTGTAGCTAAGTCATGGAGACAGTGGAGTGGTGCTTGCCAGGGGTTGGAGAGAGGGGGAAACAGCAGTTATTGTTTAATAAGTATAGAGTTTGAGTTTTACAAGATGAAAAGTTGTGGAGATGAATGATGGTTATGGTTGCCCAATACTGGGAATATATTTAATGTAGTTGAACTATATACATAATAATGGTTAAGAAGGCAGAGTCTACATATAAATGTATATTTTTTTTATTTGTGAAATAAAATGGAAAAACCACAACATAGTTTGACATAATATTTTTTTCATTTGACTTAAATTTGGCAAGATAGGTTCAATTTTAGAACTGGAGGAGAATGTTTTTCAGGTCATATTCCCTCTTCCATTAAAACATATTTACTACATATTCCATCATCCATCTCATAATTATTACTATTAATTTCACATGACGAAGCACAAAATATTTCACACAGGCTGAGAACAGAACCCTTTTTTGTTGTTGTTGTCTTGTTGACTTGTATCCTCCATGCCCAGAATAAAGTCTGACATATGGTAGGCATCCTGTAAATATTTGCTGAATAAATAAGCCTTCTTTTAAAAAAAAGACTACTTAGTCTGGTAACAACATATATTACATTCTATTAGTACAACTATAGTATCATTGAATAATAAGACTTTTTTATTTGATTTGATAACAAAAGATTCTGCATTACACTGTGTCTTAGAAGCAAAATGTTAATTCTGTTTTCCTCCTCTTATTGACCTGATGGGTTTGCAATGGCAATGTTTTTAAAAATAAAGCAAAAATGTACAGCAATGCATGTAGCAGCACTTGAAAAGTATTGACTTAAAACCACATCACTGCAAAACATAATGCACCAAGCAGCTGTGAAAGCAATGTTCTGTCATGACTTCTCAACTCTGCTAGCCTGCATGAAAGCAGCTATAGACAATAAGTAAGCAAATTAATGTGTATTGACATAAAACATTTTAGGAACACTGAAATTTTAATTTCATATACTTTTCACATCTATAGTATATTCTTCTTTTGATTTAATTTTTTTAAATTTTAGAACAGTTTTAGCTTTATAGAAAAATTGCAAATTATGGAAGATGGTACAGAGAATTCTCATACATCCCCATATTCAATTTCCCCTGTTAACATCATATGTAGCTGGACGTGGTGCACACACCTGTAATCCCCGTGACACGGGAAGCTGTGGCAGGAGGATTGCAAGTTCCAATCCAGCCTCAGTAACTTAGCAAAACCCTCAGCAAGTAACCAAGACCCTGTCTCATAATAAAAAAAGGGCTGGGAATGTAGCTCAGTGGGTTCAATCCTCTGTACCCACCCACCCCCCAAAAAAATCATGTTAATGTGGCACATTTGTTATAAATGATAAGCCAATATTGATACATTATTATTAACTAAAGCTTATACTTTGTTCAGATTGCCTTAACTTTTACCTAAAATCTTCTTTTGTTCTGAGAACATCATGTATCCCCAAGCTCTTGGTTGAGACAGTTTCTCCAAATTTCCTTGTTTTTAATTATCTTGACAGTTCTTAGGAGCACTGATCAGATTTTTTTTTTATAATGTCCCTTCTCTGGAACATTATGCTGGTTTTATTGTAATTTAAATGGGGAAATGTTTTAAGAAAGAAGACCATAGAGGTAAAGCAGCATTCATAAAAAGTCACATCAAAAGTACATACAACCAATATTACCTCGGTGTTGATATTAACCTAGGTTCTTCTTTGGATTTTGATTAATTTTTTTATTTTATTTATTTATTTATTTATTTATTTATTTATTTATTTTAGTGCTGGGGATGGAACCCAGGGCCTCATGCATGATGGGCAAGTACTCTAACACTGAGCTACATCTTCAGCCCTGCCTCTTCTGATTTTTATTCAAACATTTAAAAATGTGAAAAACATTCTTAGTTCACAAGGCATGTGAAAACAGTTGGTGGGCCAGATTCAAATAACAGACTATAGTTTGCCAATTCTTGTTTTAGTGGGTAAAAATTCTGGAATAAAATTTGCACCAACTCAAAATTACCTATTCTAATGAGAATAATTGAAAGAAATGAGGCTCCACCCCATCAGATGACAAAAGATAAGATAATCAAAAAAAGAAACAGTCTACTGGCTGTTGCTTCAGAGGACTTGAGAGAATCTGATGAGTGATGTATCTATACAGGATATTTATCTCTATATAGATAAGATTCAATACAAAAATATCAGGAACTATGACTATCACCATCTACATCAGGCATGTAGGCTATGAAGTGGACATTACCTTGGTTTTAATTGTGAAATTACTCAAGGTAGCTAATTAGGCAATATGGATCAATAAAAGACTTTCAATAATAGAACATGTTAGAAATGTGAAAATAATACAGGACTAACTTCATCAATATTTTACACTCTCCATGTTAACCATTTTCAAAAATGTAGAATACTGCTGAATGCAGGAATATTTAAGTATACTTCTTTCACCACTGAAATCATAACAAAACTCAAATCCATTCTGAAATAACTCACTTGAACATTCCCAAGTTCAGAATCTTTTGGATGCCCTCATTCCTTAAAGCCTAATTTTTCTTTCTGCACATCAACAACACTGGATAGATAGTGCTCATTGGCTCTGTGGCTGGGTCTGAAATTGTTATGTTGGTGTCACAAGGAGGGCACATGAGAAGACACAACCCAGATTCCAAATGGAAGCTCTCTGCTCTTTTGTAATATAACTTAACAAATTCTAATTACCAGCCTTTTACATTTTTGTAAACATTGTGCATGTGTGAGTGTGTGTGTGTGTGTGTGTGTGTGTGTGTGTGTGTGTTCACGTGCACATGTGTGTGCATGTTTGCTTGGTGGTAACTTCTTAAACAAGGAATAAGGCTTATACTTTATAGTTTTTTTTTATCAAATGAGCTATAGAGAAAGGGGCAGAAGGTCACACTTTACAATCTAAGTTGAACTGGGAGGTGACCGAACAGCAAAGAGAAGGAAAGAAAATGAATATATAAAACAAGAAAGTACTTGCAGGAACATGAAAAAGTTGATTGCATCATGGGAAAATGTAATATATAAAATTTCACTATGATACAATGAATATGCACAGAGCCAAGGACTAAAGGGAGATGTGGGCGGTTTTTTCTTGAACTCCCATTATATTTATACATAATGCAGAAAAAAGTTCTCTTTAAAGCTAATGCTGTGTTGATAAAAAGAAATCTGAATCCTCTATATGTTAGATTTCAAAACGTTTTACTTTTCATATTTAAAAAAAAATGAGAAGAATTTGGCCACTTATCTGTGGCTGCCCAGTTAATTTTTAGTAAAACATGGACAACAAGCCAGGTTCCCTGTCTCCCAGTAGAACTTTCATTCACTCCCTGTGTCATTCAAGACAAATCTACAAAAGCAGAGCTCTCTAGAGGAGAATGAAAGCAGATAGTGATTATCACTATCCAAACAGTGTTGACCTGCTTTTGGACATGATAGATGATCTCAAGAAGACCATTTCCTTCAGGCAGTTGGCTACCAGAATCCAAAATTATACAAAATCAGGCTTTAAGAGAATCATAGGTCAATACACAACAGCATCATTGGCCAATGTTCTACCCATTTGTAATTGGTGTCACATCCAAGGCAACATATCTGACATTCAGCAGAGCTGTGCCAACCTGGGGAAGAGTAGGGCATGGGAAGAGTAATATAGTTGATATCCATCAGCAATGAGGAGGCCATATTTGAGCAAAAGCAATGAGGTAAGAATCACTATTCATAATAAGGTCAGCAAACTATAAAATAAAATTATACACAGTAGAAACTCTATGTGTCCATGTTTTAACAACTATTCATGCAGATTAGGAACATAAAGGATATTTACTATGAGGCCTTATAAATTAAACAATTTTCTGTGGTCTTTCAAAAAAGGCTTTATACTAAAACTCTGCCTTAGTTTCCCTAAATTTTGATATGAAGTTATGGTTGTCCATCAGGCAACAGCCATATTTACAGGAGAAAGGGAGGAGGCAAAGGAGAAACTATTTCTTTAAAAAAAAAAAAAAAAAAAAGTACCTTTATTGAATCTCATACATACAGACAAGCACATATTTTTTTGCAGCCCTGGAGATCCAACCCAGGGCCTCATGCATGTGATGCAAGCACTTGAATCAACCACTGAACCACATCCACAGCCAGGGAAATTATTCTCAGTTGAGTGAATACATTGGGAAAAAAATAAGAAGTTAGGTGTACTGAGGCAATTTAAATAACAGATCTGGGCATGGTGGCACATGCCTGTAATTCCAGTAACTCAGGAGACTGAGGCAGGAGGAATGCAAATTGGAGACCAGCCCCAGCAACTTAGCAAGGCCCTAAGCAACTTAGGGAGACCTTTTTCAAAATAAAAAATTAAAAGGGCTGGGGATGTGGCTCAGTGGTTGAGCATCCCTGGGTTCAATCCCTGGTACCAAACATGCATGCACACATACATAACAGATCTGGGAACAATTAAGGATTTCTAAAAGAGTTAAAAGTTTGTGTGTTGTTACTGGAAGCAAAGTAAAACACCAGTGAGAGCCAAAAAAAATAATAATAATTAGTTATATTTGATAAGATCATGAGATCTAAGTGTAATCTGGGGACAAAATTTTGGACAGACAAGGAGAAGCACAAGAGTAGCAATAGGAGTTGATTAGGTTGGCTTCCTCTCCTACAGGAACCATCATCACTCAAAGCTTATTTCAAACATCGATTCCAACTTAGAAGCATTTCTAAAAAGGCTGAACATGATACTTTTGAAAATGCGGGCATGTGTTTCACTGTATTTCTGTTTCCAGTGACTCTCAGAGTGTCTGGCCTAGGAGAGGCCCTCAGAGCACAGGCTGGGTCCAAGCGCCAAGAGTTGTTGTTTATGTGTGTTGGGGAAAGTGATCTTTGTTTTCCAGAATTCATACAGAGAGCAAAATTTATTTGCTTCTGATGCAAAATTTATTTGCTTTTGATGTAAAATTGTCCCTATTATACATTTATCTATAAAGAAATTTCTGGTAGATATATTTGAATTCACAGGTAGGACAGGCTTCCAGAAAAGGAGAGAATGCAAACTTAATGAGGACAGGGATTTTGGTTTTGCAGTTTTTTCAGTGAATCCTTAATTTATCACTTATCTTTATTTATTATTTTTACTGAACAATTAATTGGTGAGGAATGGAAGGATATGGTGGGGGGTGGTAATCAAAAGATCAAAAGGTACATTTTTGATCTTCCTCATAGGTTGTTGTGAGGGTCACAGAAAATAAGGCATATAGAACACCTAGTTAAGTACCTTTTCATATAGCAAACACTGCACAAATGTAGCCTATTGTTATTGCTATTATCATCAGATTTGTACTTTTATCACTGCCTAAATATAATTGACCAAAATAAATATGATGGAGAAGCAAAATGGAAAAAAATATGCTGAACATGAGGAAGCTATTGCAGAGATCAGGCAGGCACTCTTTTCTCTAGTTGAGAAGGTACCATGCACACTGCAAAGACAGACAGGAAAGTAAAGGACAGACAAACATATCAGGAAAATAAAATTCCCTCCTACTGCAGAAAGAGAGATGAAGTCGAGAGCAGATGCAAAGAGCTCATCTTTGCAGTGTTGGGAGTCTGTCTTCTCCTCTGGAGTAGAAATTCTTTGAGGATGGATACATGTCTTCCTCACTCCAAGAGCCTGCACAGTGAATATAATACTTAGCAGCCCAGTGCAATTTCATTTTAGAAGACCTAGAGAAGAAAAATTTTAACTGCAAGGCATCTCCTTATTTACACACACATATACACATACAAGATTTTAGCAGATCACTTCCCTATTCTACCTGGATTGGCTGGTTTAGTAGTGAGGCATCTTGAGGATATTTATTCTACAAGTATTTCTTGAGACCTAACATGGACAAAACACTATATATAGACAGTATGTTAGAAGATAGATATAAAGAAATCCAAGCCATGGATTTGGCCCTCAGTAGACCAGGAAGTGCTATGTGGACATTGGGCTTTTACAACACATTATCATGAGTGATAAAAATTCAATATACTCACATCCAAAATGTCATTACTGATATATTCCTAAATGATGGGAAATAGAAGGATATTATCTATAAGATTGATTTTAAAGAGACACTTTTTTGAGGCTTCAAGAAAGCCCCAGGAGTTTACTCAAGGTTTCTTCCAGCCTTTACAGAACTCCAAGCTCAATTAATCAACATGAAAATTGTGCTTGTTTTGTTTACATAACTACCAAAAACTCTGGGTATGATGTTACAGACTCTAATTCATCTGGAAAATAAGAGACTAGAATACACGTTGAGAGGAGTTCACTTTGATATTCATTATATGCACAGTGCCTTCCTGAAAGCATTTTCTCCAGCAGTGCAGGCAGGGGGCGATGCAAACGTAGACCTAGCTCATGCCCACAAAATTGCTTAAAATGCATTATGAGGGCTGGGATTGTGACTCAGCAGTAGAGTGCTCACCTAGCATGTGCACTGCCCGGGTTCAATCCTCAGCACCACATAAGAATAAAGGCATTGTGTACAACTAAAACAAATAAATATTTTTTTAAAATGCATTATGAAATCATCTTTGCTCTCAGAGGAAAAGAACTATTTAAAAGCATAATTTTTTTAAAAACTGTCTCAGAAAAAAATAGAGGTAGTCTCATTACACAAATAAAGAAAGTAACAAGTAGTATAAATTATTCTCATTCAGGAAATGTCAGCCAGTTTGCAGTCAGATATAAGCAGTTTCATAAAGGAGGGGCAGAAATTTACCTGCAAGGACATTACACATATAAGTGTATTCCAATCTTGTCACCTCTATATTTGGCTAGAAAGTATTAAGCAATTTTGGGGTTACTGAATATTTTCATTTATTATCAAGCTGTATCTTATTATATTAGCAAAAGTATTTTACATATTTGCTAATTCAAGTAGTAATATATAATTGGCCACCTTCCTATGCTTATGCAAATATTTACCAATATTTAATGAGCATCTTCTAGGTACCATGCACTGTGGAAAAATGATTATGAATCTGGTTTTCTCTCAAGTAGTTCAATATCCATGATAGACACTTAATATAACTAATATGACCTGTGCTTTGTTTTTTGGTACCCAGGATTGAACCCAGGGGCATTTAACCACTGAACCACATTCCCAGCCCTTTTTTATGTTTTATTTTAACACAGTGTCTTGCTAAATCCTTAGGGCCTCACTAAATTGCTAAGGCTGGTCTCAAACTTGCAAACCTTCTGCCTCAGCCTCCCAAGTCACTGGGATTATAGGCATGCACCACCATGCCTTAAAATAACATGCTTAATGTTATTTTGATTAACACAGTAAATATCATGCTTAATGATAAATCTCTAGAAGCAATTCCATTGAAGGAGGAAGCACAAGGTGCCCACAGTAATTATTACCATTCAGTAATGTAGTTAATGCAATATGATAAGGTAAATGACAAAAAGAAATAACAGGTGCAGATACTGGAGAAAAATGTTGCTGTTCAGGAATAAACTTGGTACATATAAATCAATCAATAAAAGTAACAGAGATTCTGTATACTGTATATATTCTGTAATAACTGACTAGAAAATATAATATAAATTATGACAACAATGACAATGATAACAATGACAACCCTGATAGCCAGCACTCACAGAGAACAAACTAAGTTACAGGCAGTATGTTAAATGCTGCTCCTGAGAAGCAATGATTTTGGTATTAGACCATCTCCACTTTTTAAATGAAGAAGCTAAGACTTTTTGAGATATTAAGTAGTAGCTAGAGAGGAGGAAAACATAGACTACAGATTCAGTTCTGATGTCACAGTTCCTAACTTTTCCTATTTTGTATAGTCCCCTTCCACCCCAGAGAGCTGTGACTTTCTTTCTTCAAAAGTCTATACAACTCCCATCAACCAGCAAAATAACAACCTCGCTAGAGACAGCCTGCTCCTTTATCAGTTACTAAGACAAGAGAATTCTGCAAACATCAAACTCTCCAAGAGACATGCATTACCAGCCCAGCAGCACTCACCTCTCTGCACATCATTATGACCAGATGCAGGTTCAGTTGCTTTATGTGTACCCCACCTCTGCCCCAGAATAGAGGGACCTTTTCTAAAATTAAAACTGGAGCAAAATGGTCAGAGATTTGAGTTCCAAGATGGGATCAAAGAAGATGAATTTTCTTGGAATGAAAGAAATATAAATTAGCATATTCAAACATGTATGGGGAACCTATGACCCAAAGATACTATGCTAATTGTCCAAGGGAGTTCCAAATGGTTTATTATATAGTCCTTTTCCCTTGTGAGTTTACAATCCAACAAGAATCTTATTTGAAAAAAGAAAAAAAAAAAGCAAATTAGCCAGCCCTTTTAATTCCAGTATATTGTCATTGAAAGTACCGTTCCTGCATGTGGACTCAGGGATTTTCTACAGGCTGATGATGCTGAACACCTTTTCTTCATTCTTTCTTAAGCTCTCTAATCCAACATCCAGACATCTACTGTCTTCTTCCTCGCATCTCAGCTTCTACAAGGTTACACCAGTGATTATTAGGACTACAGTAAAGACCTTCTGGTAGCTACTCTATCTTCAGAATGAAAGAGGGAGGGAGCTATCGATCAAGTACTCATATTAATGGATCTATTCTAAGTCATCAGCTTTATGAATGAAACATACAATTGCTATCAGAAAGGAGAAGAGGCCATAAGGAATAAAAGGAAGAGCACTGCTGGGCAGAGGAAATAGTCTCTCTCCATTGAAAGACTTCAGAAGCTCCCAATCAAATTTACAAATACTCTCCAAATAATCATCTAATTAAAATGAAATTTTGACTAATCTGTTAGAGAAAAAAAGAAGAAAGGGCTGGCATATTAATTCTCAGAAAGCTTAAGGCTTCTGCTTGTTCATATGTTTTTAAATTTAAGACTCTCAGATTTTATAGGTAAATGCTATTATTGCTTCCATTTTCCAGTGGAGGAAATAAGAGTCAAAGAAATGAAATGTGCTTTCTAAAATCACACCGGCATTGCAAATTTTAAAGAATAAGCCAGGTGTGGTGGTGTAGGCCTGTAATACCAGACGCTCTGGAGGCTGAGGCAAGAGGATAACAAGTTCAAAGCCAGCCTCAGCAACTCAGTTAGCAAGGACCTAAGCAACTTAGTGAGACCCTGTCTCTAAATAAAAAATAAAAAAGAATTGGGGATGTGGCTCAGTGGTTAGGCACCCCTGGGTTTGATCCCCGGTACCCCCCCCCCCAAAAAAAATTAAAGAACAGCTCAAAGAAAGAGAATGCAGAGAGGGAAGAAAGAAGGACATGGATGTATTCTATCAGATGACAAAACAACTGAGGCCAGGAAATAAACAGAATGCATGGATATTGGCTGGAAAGTTCTATTTTTACTCACAAAGAATTGAGGACATTCTGGAGAAATGAAGTCTACTTTGTGTGCACTGCCAAGACAAAAACCACATCTGGCTCCCTTTGATCCCACTGCCTGTGGGCTACTGGGACTGAAGATACTACCTGCAATTAGTGCAGCCACTGAGAAGTCCATCCCTTCAGGGACAGAAGGCTGCCTTGTAACTAGAGGACAAATGGAAACAGTCTGGCTGTCAACAGGAGAGAAAGAAAACAATCCAAGTATGGGATGCACAGCTATAACAGTGCTGGTGGCAATAAGCACAATAGAGTGACAGCAGTCACGTTTCCATTTAACTGTGCTAAGGATGGTCTCCCAGCTTAGCTAACTGTGGAAGAGCTGCCCATGTCCTACAACTGTCCTCATGCTTAATTGTACCAGTCATGACCTGTTGTAGTTCCATCTATAACCACATTTTCCAATTAACACAAGAAATTGAGAGAGGTGTATAGTGTAAGCTTACTTGATTGATTGATTGATTTGCCCTCTTTAATCTCTAGCCCCCTACTTCTCTACCTTCCATGAACAAACATTTAAGTGAGACACGCACATTTTGATCTGAGTATACACAACTTGTATTCCTGTTTTGTGTGCATATATTTTAAGGTATAGAAATGGTGTTATACATCTCATTGTTTCTCTGTCACATCTTATCTTGTTCTTAAAGTCTCACCATGCTGGTTTGCGAACATTTAATTCATGGCTTTTTATTGCTGCATAATAAACCATTATAAGCACTCAGACTGTGCCCAATCATATAATTGCCACAGTGATCATTACCTGTGTGAGAAATTCCAGAGGCTAGATTCCCAGGGGTTGGTATTGCTGTGATAGAGTGTATCTATACATAATTAAGCTAAACAGTGCCAAACTGACCCCACGTGAAGGCGCCAGTAGGAGGGTTAGGCTCTAAAGACAGAAGCAAGAGCATAAATCATGGCTACACTACCGTTAGGCATGTGAGTTGAGTATCTAACATCTCTTAGCTTAGTATTCTCGTTTTAAAAAGTATAAGTAATTATGGTACCTGTCTCATAAAGCTACTACAAGAATTGAGTGAGAGAATAAAGTGCTTGGTATAGCATTTGGCACTTGGTAAGTAAATAAATGGCATAAAGAATTGCCCTTTTTTCTACCCAGGAAGAGATTTTTACTTTCTAGTAGACTCTGAACCTTCTTTCCAGAGGGTCATTAGAGCTCAACCTCCTTGCTGCACATAAGAGGAAGCTGGGTATTACCTGGGCAGGAATCTGAATGCAGCTTTCTGGGTTTCCAGTCCAATTCTCCTTCCCCTGCACCAGAATGCTCACGACAGCACTGGGACTCCATGCAGGAAAAATGAGTAAGAACTAGGAAACAAAATCTGCCCATTGGGATCTGCTCACGCCAGGTTCTATGAGAAAATCACATACTTTGACTCTACATCATGAGCTTCTAGTGCTTTTTTCCAGTCATACTGATGGTTTGCATTCATTACTCAACATTCATACTGTCTCAGAGCCACAGGAGGCAACCGAGTCATGCAGCAACCAACCACCCCACTCTCAAATCCAGCAAAACCAAGGTTATTTCTTGATAATTTTGTAATGGAGGAAGTCAAGGAGGGATGGTCTTCCAGAAAGAACAAGTCATTCATCTGTAAAGAGAGCAGTTCGCGGACCACCTCCAGCTAAGCACCTCTCTCAGCTTTTGAGCTAAGTCTCTGATCTTTTAAACAACCTCCAGCTGACGCCTGGGCACAGGAACTAGAACCTGGCCATTTTTCATAGCCAGGACTCTCCACTGAGGTGGCTGAAATGGTCCCAATTTTACTGCTGGTCTGAAGCTCTCCCTGGTTCATCCTGTTTCCTCACTCTTTTATCTTTCACGGGCATTATCCCCTCCCGCAACAAAATTCTTGCACCCCTAATTCCATCTCAATGTCTGCTACCAGAAGGACCCACAGGCACAATAAAGAAAGTATGAAGCACATTTTATATAATGGTCCTCATTCCCATGCAATAATTTTAACTTCAGGAGATGTATTGCTGGGCTCTGTAGTGACACACAATGTACGAAGGCTTGGGTTTTGAACTGTGCATTGAAGCAAAGGCAGTATCTTTACCACCCAAAACCCACAGAGGTCTTGCAATTGATGAGCACTAGTCTATCATCTATTTTGTCATATAATCAGATGCTTTTGATTACTAAGTATTTATTCTACACAGTTCCTTCTGCTTTAGTGAGTTCCCTTTGGTGTTCTATATTCTAATTTAAATATACGTATAGCTAGGAGAATATTCATCAATAACTAGGTGCATTTAAAATATAAATTGAGACATTTTTCATAAATACCCGTCTCTCATACTTGAGCTAATAAAATCAGCAACTAACACTTGGAATAAATAATACCCAGAATGTGTTTGGTCTCTATTGAATTTCTAAGCAGAGAATGACTATAACCTAACGTAATAAACCATGAATTAGCAGCCAGTCCTGCTGAACTCTGCCCCAGAGCAGGAGCCAGCAAGGACAGACCTGCCAACTCTGCCTGAGTTCAGGCCGGTCCAGGACAGTCCTGGGGACCTACATTAGAGTGCTGCCAGGCCCAGGCTCCAGCCAGTCCCACTGACCCCCACCCCAGAGCAGGAGACAGCAAGGACAGACCTGCCAACTCTGCTTGAGTTCAAGCGGGCTGGGCCGAGGACAGTCCCGGGAACCTACATTGGAGTGCCACCAGGCCCAGGTCAGTCCCGCTAATATTCCCTCAAATATGGCCAAGCTCAGGAAAGTTCTACCAACCTCTGCCCAAGCATGGGTGGGCCCAGGTCAGCCCAGCCCACACCCACAGAGCTCAGGCAAGTCTAGGACAGCTTCACTGACCTCTGCTCAGAGGACTGCCTCTTCAAACCAGCAGACCACCACAGGAGCTTAGACTCAACCAGTTCTACCCACACCAACCTGCATGGACCCAGGCCCAGGTAGCATACTTTGAGGGACAACGGCAAGTTCTGATAGCCCAACACTAAGGGAAGGCACAGACAACCTGCAAGGATATCATAAGAATATAGGGAAGAAACTGTAATATCTCAGATCTACACAGCAAGAAAGTAAGGCAAATAGACAACATGAACAAACAAGGGAGGAAAGTACCCCAAACAAACCAGGATTCTACAATAACAGAACTCATGCTCAGCGAAGTTGATGAAATGTCAGAGAAGGAGTTCAGAAGGTTCATAATTAAAATGATCTGTGAATCAAAAAAATGACCTAAAGGAGCAAATACAGGCAAAAATTGACCACTACAACAAAGACATAAGAGAGCAAATACAGGTAGCAAAAGATTACTTCAAAAAAGAGATAGAAACTCTGAAAAAAAAAAGGCAGAAATCCTTAAAATGAAGGAAACAATTAACCAAATAAAAACACAATTGAAGGCATCACCAACAGACTAGATAAACTGGAAGAAAGAACTTCAGACAATGAAGACAAAATATATAATCTTGAAAATAAAGTTGACCACACAATGAAGATAGTAAGAAACCATGAACAGAACATCCAAGAAGTACGGGACAGCATCAAAAGACCAAGTCTAAGAGTAACTGGGATAGAGAAAGGCACAGAGTTTCAAACCAAAGGAATGCACAACCTCTTTAATGAGGTAATATCAGAAAATTTCCCAAGCATGAAGAATGAATTGGACAACCAAATACAAGAGGCTTATAGGACACCAAATGTACAAAATTACAACAGATCTACACCAAGGCACATTGTAATGAACATGCCTAGCATACAGAACAAGGATAGAATTTTAAAGGCCACAAAAGAGAGGAATCAGATCACATATAGGGGGAAACCAATTCGTATCACAGCAGATTTTTCAACTCAGACACTAAAAGCTAGGAGAACGTATTCCAAGCTCTGAAAGAAAAGGGATGCCAACCAAGAATCTTATGCCCAGCAAAATTAAGCTTTAGATTTGAGGATGAAAACCTTCCATGATAAAAAAAAAAAAAGTTAAAAGAATTTACAAGTAGAAAGCCAGCAATACAGAACATCCTCTGTAAAATAGTCCATGAAGAGGAAAAAAAAATGATGAAAATCAACAGAGGGAGGTATTACACTAAAGGAAAAAAACAATCAGAAGAGAAACCATGTCAAGTTAAATACCAAAAATAAACAAAAATGGCTGGGAATACAAAACATATCTCAATAACAGCTCTGAATGTTAGTGGCCTAAACTCACCAATCAAAAGACATAGACTAGCAGATTGGATCAAAAAAAATAGACCCAACAATATGCTGCCTCCAAGAGACTCATCTCATAGGAAAAGACATCCATAGGCTGAGGGTGAAAGGTTATGAGAAATTCTACCACTCACATGGACTGAGGAAACAAGCAGGGGTTTCCATCCTCATATCAAATAAAGTAGACTTCAAGCTAAAGTCAATCAAAAGGGATAAAGAAGGACACTACATACTGCTCAAGGGAACCATACACCAACAAGACTTAACAATTATAAATATATATGCCCCAAACAATGGAGCATCCATGTTCATCAAACAAACTTTTCTCAAGCTTAAGAGTCATATTGACCACAACACAATAATTCTGGGTGACTTTAACACACCCCTTTCACCACTGGATAGATCTTCCAAACAAAAGCTGAACAAAGAAACTATAGAACTCAAAAATACAATAAACAACTTAGACTTAACTGACTTATATAGAATATTTCATCCTTCAACAAGTGAATACACTTTCTTCTCAGCAATACATGTATCCTTCTCTAAAATAGACCATGTACTATGCCATAAAACAACTCTTACCAAGTATAAAAAGGTAGGGATACTACCCTGCATTCTATCAGACCATAATGGAATGAAATTAGAAATCAATGATAAAATAAGAAATAAAGCTACACCAACACCTGGAGACTAAATAATATGCTACTGAATGAACAATGGGTTGCAGATGATATCAAAGAGGAGATTAAAAAATTCTTAGAGGTGAATGAGAACACAGACACAACATATCAAAATCTCTGGGACACTATGAAGGCAGTTCTAAGAGGAAAGTTCATTGCACTGAGTTCATTCCTCAAAAGAAGAAAAAGTCAACAAATAAATGACTTACAATTACATCTCAAAGCTCTAGAAAAAGAAGTACAACCCAACACCAAAAGTGGTAGAAGACAGGAAATAATTAAAATCAGAGCTGAAATTAATGAAATTGAAACAAAAGAAACAATTGAAAAATTGACAAAACAAAAAGTTGGTTCTTTGAAAAAATAAATAAAATTGACAGATCCTTAGCCAGGCTACCAAAGAGAAGGAGAGCGAAAACTCAAATTACTAACATATACTATGAAAAAGGAAATATCACAACAAACACTACGTAAATACAGGAAATAATTCAAAATTATTTTGAAAACTTGTACTCCAACAAAATACAAAACACCCAAGGCATCGACAAATTTCTGTAGTTGTATGATCTGCCCAAACAAAAGCAGGATGATATACACAATTTGAACAGAACAATTTCAAGTGACAAAATAGAAGATGCCATCAGAAGCCTACCAACCAAGAAAAGCCCAGGACCTGATGGATACACAGCCGAATTCTACAAGACCTTTAAAGAAGAACTGATACCAATACTCTCCAATTTATTTCAGGAAATAGGAAAAGAGGGAGCACTTCCAAACTCATTCTATGAGGCCAATATCACCCTGGTCCCCAAACCAGGCAAAGACACCGCAAAAAAAGAAAACTTCAGACCCATATCTTTAATGAACATAGATGCAAAAATTCTCTATAAAATTCTGAAAAAATGGATACAAAAACATATCAAAAATATAATACACCACGATAAAGTGGGGTTCATTCCAGGGATGCAAGGATGGTTCAACATACAGAAATCAATAAATGTAATTCATCACATCAATAGACTCAAAGATAAGAACCACATGATTATCTCAATAGATGCAGAAAAAGCATTTGACAAAATACAGCACCCCTTCATGTTCAAAACACTGGAAAAACTAGGCATAACAGGAACATAGCTCAACATCGTAAAAGCTATATATGCTAATCTCCAGGCCAACATTATTCTAAATGGAGAAAAATTGAAAGCATTCCCTCTAAAAACTGCAACAAGGATGCCCTCTTTTACCACTTCTATTTAACATAGTAATTGAAATGCTGGCCAGAGCAATAAGACAGATGAAAGAAATTAAAGGGATACAGATAGGTAAAGTTGAACTCAAATTATCATTATTTGCTGATGATATGATTTTATATCTAGAAGATCAAAAAAAATTCCACCAGAAAACTTCTAGAACTCATAAATGAATTCAGCAAAGTAGCAGGATACAAAATCAACACCCATAAATCTAAGGCATTTCTATATATCAGTGACAAATCCTCTGTAGGGAAATGAGGAAAACGACCCCGTTTACAATAGCATCAAAAAATAAAATAAAATACTTGGGAATCAACTTAACCAAAGACGTGAAAGACCTCTATAATGAAAACTACAGAACACTAAAGAAAGAAATTATGGAAGACCTTAGAAGATGGAAAGATCTACCCTGTTCTTGGATAGGCAGAAGTAATATTGTCAAAATGACCATACTACCAAAAGCACTATACAGATTTAATGCAATACCAATCAAAATCCCAATGACATTCCTCATAGAAATAGAAAAAGCAGTCATGAAATTCATCTGGAAAAATAAGAGACTCAGAATAGCTAAAGCAATCCTTAGCAAGAGGAGTGAAGCAGGTGGCATCACTATACCGGACCTTAAATTATACTACAGAGCAATAGTAACAAAAACAGCATGGTATTGGCACCAAAATATGCTGGTAGACCAATGGCACAGAATACAGGACACAGAGACTAACGCATATAATTTCAGTTATCTTATATTAGACAAAGGCACCAAAAACGTACATTGGAGAAAGATAGCCTCTTCAACAAATGGTGCTGGGAAAACTGGAAATCCATATGCAACAAAATGAAATTAAACCTCTATCTCTCACCATGCACAAAATTCAACTCAAAGTGGATCAAAGATCTAGGAATTAGACCAGAGACACTACACCTAATAGAAGAAAAAGTAAGCTCTAATCTCCAACATGTTGCATTAGGCCCCAAGTTCCTTAATAAGAATCCTGTAGCACAAGAATTAATATCAAGAATCAATAAATGGGATAGATTCAAATTACAAAGCTTCTTCTCAGCAAAAGAAACAAATCAGTGAGGTGAACAGAGAGCCTACTAATTGGGAACAAATTTTTACCACAAACATGTCAGATAGAGAGAGCACTAATCTCTAGAATATATAAAGAACTCAAAACTCTTAACACCAAAAAGCAAATAACCCAATCAAAAAATGGGCCAAGGAACAGAACAGACACTTCTCAGAAGAAGATATACAATCAATCAACAAATACTTGAAAAAATGTTCAACATCTCTGGCAATTAGAGAAATGCAAATCAAAACCACTCCAAGATTTCATCTCACACCAGTCAGAATGGCAGCTATTAAGAACACAAACAACAATAAATGTTGGCGAGGATGTGGAGAAAAAGGCATGCTCATACATTGTTGGTGGGACTGCAAAATGGTGCAGCCAATATGGAAAGCAGTATGGAGATTCCTTGGAAAACTTGGAATAGAACCACCTTATGACCCAGCTATCCCACTCCTCGGTCTATACCCAAAGGACTTAAAAACAGCATACTACAGGGACACAGCCACATCAATGTTTATAGCAGCACAATTCACAATAGCTAAACTGTGGAACCAACCTAGATGCCCTTCAGTAGATGAATGGATAAGGAAAATGTGGTATATATACACAATGGACTATTAAACCGCAATAAGAGAGAATAAAATCATGGCATTCGCAGGTAAATGGATGAAGTTAGAGAATATAATGCTAAATGAATTTAGCCAATCCCAAAAAGCCAAATGCCAAATGTTTTCTCTGATATAAGGAGGCCAAGTCACAGTGGGGTTGGGATGGGGAGCATAGGAGGATTAGAGGAACACTAGAATGGCCAATGGGGAAGGAGGGGAACGGAGGGGGCAAAAGGGTGAAGAAAAAAAAAAAAGATGGTAGAATGAGATGGATATCATTACCCTAAGTGCATGTATGAAGTCATGAATGGTGTGAATATACTTTGTATACAACCAGAGATATGTAAAAATGTGCTCTACAACTATAATATGAAATGTAATACATTCTGCTGTCATTTCTAACAACTTAGAATAAAAAATAAATTTGAAAAAAATAAACCATGAATGATAGAATTAAAAGAATCTTAGTCCAATGTGACTCTTTTAAAGATGAAGAAACTGAAGATCAGAGAATGTATAAACATGTCTGCAAGTTTTGTTAAAAGCTCCCCAAAACTAATGAACACAAAATTATCACAAACTGTCATTTTATACAATGCTTTGCCTATAAACATAATAAATACCAATCAGTGTAAGGTAATGATTCACAACCAGGAGTGATCTTGCTACCCAAGGACATTTGGGAGAGGGGCATGCCACTGGCATCTAGTGGATAGAGGACAAGGATACTACTAAATATCCTACAATATACAAGACAAACCCCCAAACAAGGAATTGCATGGCCCAAAATGTCAATAGTATCAAGGTTGAGAAACTGATCTAAAGTTATTATAAGATGTTCAGTGTCTGTTTTATTGAAAGCAAAAAGAAAAGGGAACATTCTATCTCTGGTTCCATACTGTTTTTAATTGTACTAAGTAACAGCTCCCCATTTCCTTAGAAATGGTCTAGAATTCTGAATAAAATAAATGGTTAGAATTCATTTGCCACTTACACTAAGAGGTGGTGGTTTCAAGCATATTTTCCAAATATGAGAGAAAATATACAAAGCACATTAGAGATCACCAGAGTTTAAATAGCTGTAATGAAAACATATCATCAAATCCTTAGGGACCTTTTCCACAATTCATATTCCTTCTGTTAACTTGATGACCTTTGAATATACCCTACTTTTAAGCAGCCATTGCTAATCTTATTAATCAACTTATGACACACAAATTGTTTAATTTTTAACAAAATAAATCTACACGAAATATCCTGCTCACGATAGGTAAATCCCAGTAAATCCCAAGATACCTATTTCCTAGAAACTCCTTCTGAGTTTTAATTTATGTGATTATGACTATGATGGGTCGATTTTTTTACTACGCATTTAGAATAATTAAACTGGTCATTTGAAATCAAAGAACACAGTTTTAAGTTTAGAAAATACCAGAACATAAATGCCTCAACGCCTTCATTTTGCACAACGAAAGAATTTTTTTAATAAAATTCGGGACTTCATTTGATGGTCAGTGTGCGCCCTCTACCGAATCGGATAGAAATAACCTTGAGTCCCTTTAAATTCACAAGTCTCACACTGCATAACTCTAGCTCATCTGAAAAGCTGTCTGTAAACCTTACATTTCATTTGACTCAAAAAGGGGGGAGAAAGGGATGATGAATCGTGTCTTGCACATTAAAGAGGCTACATTGTGAAAGATCACTGAGCAAATCTATAAACAATAATACAGTAGGAAAATGACATCCACCACTTACTCCTAATATGAACAACCGAGCTGCATATGTTAACATTTTACAGGATAGTTTTAGTCTATCTAGTCTCTTTGCTTTAATGGGACGTGATCCTGTATCAGAGAGGGCTAGTTATCCTTTCAGACAGTGGCACAATCGGATCTAGAAGTTTTAAGTTTTCAAAAGCGATGGTTAATTTCCAGCAGCCAAAACTCATTTCGATTATTTAAACGAGTACCATGATCTAGGAGAAAGAAAAGTTCCTTCAGCTTCCAGCTGCGCATTCTGATCCAGAACTCCGCTGTTCAAAAAATATCCCCTTAGTTTGCTGATGCCAAGATGCTGGTCCGATAGTGCGGACCCCGGGACAGCACTCGCCTTGCACCTCCACTAACTGCCTGTCAAACCTGTCGGGTGAGGGTGTGTGGGTGTGTGAGCGTGAGAGCCGCGTGCGCCTTCTCGGTCTTGGTAACGCGGAAGGCTCCGGAAGCAGGTGCCGCGGATACTGCGCTTACCTGGGCTCCAGCGAGGAGACAGCTGCCTAGAATCAGCCACCAGCACACGGAGGGTGACGCCCCCAGCCTGGCCATGCCCGGAACCGCAGGAGCAAGAAGCAGGGAGCTTCTTCCTGGAGCTTCCAGACTCCAACTTGGCCGGCGCGGGGCAAACTTACGGCCCGGAGGGAGATGCAGCTGGGGCGCCGGAGCCCGGCGCCACCGGTCGGGATGCCTGGGGTCGCACCGCGAGCGCTCCGCGCGTTTCAGAGCCTGGGTCCTGCCGTGCTGCGGCTCCAGGAGGTCGCGTCTTCCAGACGGAACCGCTCGCGTCCCGGCCTCGACTTGCAGCCCCCGCGCCGCCCCCGGCTGGAAAGGTGCGGCGGGAAGGGGGCGGCCCTAGCGCCCCAACCGCTGCCCGCGCTCCTCCGAGTCACTCGGTCCCGCAGCCCAAGAGCCTCGAGGGCAACAGATCCAGAGGTGCTGCTGTCACCACCGTCGACTGCCACCCTCTCCGTTTCCCTCCACTTGGTTCTGTGTCCCAGCGCCGTCTGTAGGGGCGCCCTGGGTCCCTGAGGAGTGATCGAAAAGTTCCCTCCTGCCCAAACGCGCGCGCTAACCAGCCATCAGCCAAGGGTCCTCCCAACCGTGTGGATAAAGGCTTCTGAGGCCGCGCGGGTCCGAGTGTGTGGCTGTTCGCTGAACAGTGTACAGCCCTCTAAAAGTTCTCTGATTTCCTTCTAACCCCTATATTACAATGTGTGTATGGCATGTGATAAAATCATCCCCAAGTAAAAATGAAAAAACAAGATTTTGATAATAAGGGGACTCAATCCTGAGAAGATCACAATCCCAAGGAAATGATCCCGTATGCCTGGCAAAGTTTTCTTTTGTTTTGTTGCTACTATTTGTAGGTTTTTTTGTTTTATTTTGTTTTTGTGTTTTGTCTTTTGCAGGTCCTCTATGTCACAGTCTGACCTCCAGCACCAGAATTAGCTGGCAAGTTTATCAAAATGCATGTTCCTGGGCTTTTCCTCAGACTCGCTGCATGATGTAATGATTATCCTTGAATTGTAGTTTCATGTAAATCACTGAACATTGTCTGCAGTAAATTTTTGAAATTGAAATTGTAAAAAGGGCATGCTTACACTGAAGCCTTATTGTGAATATATTACGTGAACCCATTCTATTTCTGATGAAGCATTTCCCTGCACTCTTGCCTGGTTTGCTAGTTTGTTTGTTTGTTTTTTTCAGAAACATGATAATTTGGCAAAGATGACATCTCATTATTGCTTTAATTTTTAGTTTATTAGTATAATTGACCATACATCTATACATTTATTGGCCCATTTTATTATTTTTTAAGGTTTCTGTTCTTGCCTCTTAAAGGAAGAAATGAAGTGGAGAGCACTCTCTGAAGCTGGAGAATCTGAGTTTAAATCCTAACTGTGCCATTTCCTAGCCACATAACTCTGGGCAAATTAGATGGTGACCTCTTTTTGTCTTGATCTCTTCAATTACAAAAAGCCCCTGCTGAGCGTCCACTGAACTGCCACTATCCTCTTACAGTACCTCAGGTGGCAGAAGAGGTAGGGGATCTCCCTAGGGTCTTATATGAGATCACTTCTTGACCAAAGCACCTGCCAAAAGCTCCACCTCCTAATAATATCACCTGAGAGGTTAGGATTTTACACACACATTTGGGGGGAGGGGGGACATAAACATTCAGTCCATTGTACTCTCTCAAAAAATTTGTTGGAAAAGTTAAATGAGTTCACAGAGTACTTAGAACAATGCCAGGTCAAGGACACATGTTCAGTGTCAGCTGTGATGGATTAGTGTTGCTGCTGTTAATAATTATGATGATGACTTTGGTCTTGTGATCATAGGCGGCAATGGTCAAAGGACTGTGGTGAATTTGAATGTTTCCTGTTTGTGTAGAAAAGCACTGTGTATATTTAGAATATTAAAACTTTCTCTAACATAAATGAAGAGATGTTTTTCCAACTTTATTTTTGCACTGATTTTGGTGTGGGGGAGTGGCACTATGATTTAACCCAGGAGTGGTTTGTCATTGAGCCACATCTCTATCCTTTTTTTAAATTTTGAGATAGGGCCTCACTCAGTTGCTTAGGGACTCACTAAATTGCTGAGGTTGACCTTGAACTTGCAATCCTCCTGCCTTAGCCTCCAGAGTCACTAGGATTATAGGTGTGCACAACTGCTCCCTGCTGCACTAATTTTTAATACCTTGATCAGTGTTTAAGTTTTTTTAAGAATTTATATTGCTAAATCAACCAATCCTTTTTATAGTTTCTTCCTTGGCTTTTATGCCAAGAAATCACTAAAACACTAAATAAGTACTAAAATTTTAAAATACTAAATACTAAAAATTAGAATATCTTTTATCAGATTGTTTTTCTAAGTTTTTTCTAGTTTCATAATTTTATATTTAATATTTTAAAGTGTCAACTTCTATTGATACTCTAACAATTTCTCCATATACCAGTTAACATGGCATCGAAAGAATCCATCTTTTTAATGGGAAAGATATCTTGAAGGGAGGTAGAGGAAGAAAGTTTGTCTCTAAAATTGCAACTTCAGCTCCATGTTAGGTTGCTCTGCTAGAGTGGTTTGGGAATTAAAGTCAGGTTTGCAGATGATTTGAAAGATCCTCTCTCCATTTCACCCAGGGTAGAATCCCATTCATCAAGCCCAGATGTCAAAGGCTCCTATCAAATTGTTGGTAATGCTCCCTCTGAGTTTCCACATGTCAGATTGGTAAAGCTCTAACAAATTAGGCTTCTGAGACATATCTGAGCATTTCTTGGCTGAAACTCAGGAATAAGAGCAATAAAAGCAGGGGGGAAAAATACCTGACCATTTAAATGAGATATTATTGATCAGGTATATCAGAAGGGAAAATGCACATCACCAGGTAAGGGTCTCTGTCTTACTCTGAACTAGTGTGCAATGGCTCACGTGCAAGTGGTTTTCTCTCCATTTAATCTGGAAAGACTGTTATTAATGAAAACAACTCACCTCACAATGATTGAGAACTGAGATAATTACAATGTCAAAGAAATTTTCATCTGTGTAGAATTATACAAATGGACAGTAAGCTTGGTATTTGCAGAATACTTTCATATAGCAATCACATTCAATTTGTAATTATTAATATGCAAAGTATCTTGTAAAAAAATTCAGTAATTAATTTGTAGGTTAAGAAAAAGAAGCAAGAGAAAATCTTAAAAATTCCCTAGGATTAAAGAACATAATTAATAAACCCAGGACCCACCTCGGTCAAGATAAAACCAAAGAAAATTCAAAAGTTGTACAATTATGTGTTTGGCACCATCCGGTTTCCTCTCTCTTAAATCTACACTGGCCCTAACTTGTTCAATTGTTAATGTTTTGAATTTGTTTCTTGAATAATTAGATGAGAACTTTCTCCCCAGTAGTTAGCTAATGGCCCAACTCAAGCTTGTCCTCCAAAACTTAATGTTCTTCTACCCTCTGTTCCCTCTTGCATTATCTGCAGAGGTTTTAAAAATATATTCCCAAGGGACTGGGATTGTAGTTCAGTAGTAGAGTGCTTGCCTAGCATGTGAGGCACTAGGTTTGATTCTAAGCACCTCATGTAAATAAATAAATATCAATGAATAACTTTAAGAAGTTCCCAAATTCTTTGACATATACTTCCTATGGGGGTGGGAGGGTTTATGACTCTTCCCCATGATTCTGGGCTCCGTGGCTGTTTTATACAATAGAAGTGAATGGTGGCTTTAGAGACTGCCACCTTCTACTTCTAACTCTAGGACTCACTTTGATTCTGGCACTTTCACCATAACGCTGTGAGGGAAGTCTTCTTATAAGCTCATAGGAAATTCCCATGGAGACCACTGAGGATCTCAGGACTCCCCACTAACTGATATTCCAGGCAACAGCTCATTAGCCACAAGAGTGAGAGAGTTGGAAATGGGGGGGGGGGGGAGGTAACCCAAGTTGAGCTACATCTGCTAACACCAGCATCAGCCCTGCCCAAGTCACAGACTTCTGAGCTAAATAGCTATATTTACTTCCTATTGTTAAGTTTTGGGTTAGCATGAACTCCATCCCTATCAAACTCCTATTCTTATGGTGTGAAGATATTATCTAGCTGCAAATATAGAATATGAGAACAGTTTGTTTTTATTAACTGTTGGACGACTTGTGGCCAGGATGCAATCCTGTCCTGATGCTGAATGAACAAGAAAACCTTTCTGCCCTCATGACTTCATTTGGCTTTTTCAGAGCCAACACATTCTTCTGTCAGAATTTCTGAGGGATGTGTGTATTA
The DNA here is from genome assembly GCA_025594165.1 of Tamias sibiricus. Taxonomy (NCBI): domain Eukaryota; kingdom Metazoa; phylum Chordata; class Mammalia; order Rodentia; family Sciuridae; genus Tamias; species Tamias sibiricus. Next base: position 86,264,791 of record CM046660.1, read on the forward strand.
TTCTCTAGAAATGCCATAGGATCATAGACTATTAGTATTTGGAAAATCTTTAAACTTCTTTCCAATACATAAATCATCCCTGAATATCTATGACCATAATCTCCTCGATAAAAGCAGTTCTAGTGATGAGAATCTTACCACCTCAGTAGGTAGTGGGGTTCATGTGGAAAACATCTGTTTGAATGAATGAGCAAATGCTATAGATTAAACAGTTGCAAATGAGCCAGGCGCGGTGGCACACGCCTGTAATCCCAGCACTTTGGGAGGCTGAGATAGGAGGATCGTGAGTTCAAAACCAGCCTCAGCAATGGTGAGGCACTTAGCAACTCAGTGAGACCCTGTCTCTAAATAAAATACAAAAAAAAGGGCTGGGGGTGTGACCCATTGGTCAAGTGCCCCTGAGTTCAATCCCCAGTACCACAAAAAAAAAAAAAAAACAGTTGCAAATGGCTGACTACTCATATTTTATACTACACCATTTTACAAATTCCTTTAATTAATAAATATTTATCCTGCAAAATATTTGAATCAATGAAGTATCCCAATCTCCCAAACAACCCTCACAAACAAGTGAATTACAATTCCCACTGTAGTGGTGGTACCCACTCAGAAAGAAGCTGAGTGACTTGCAGAGGGACACACAGCAGCAAGCAGACTTCAGCGTGGGCTTCCTGTCTCCACAAGTGTCACTCTTTACTCTCCTCTCCTATCCTTATATAATGCCCATTAACATTCACAGCAGCCTCATGGGATACGAAATGCTTCCTCATTCCCTTTCTCCTTTCCCCCACAGAGATAACTTTCTAGTCGATTCACATTTTAAAAAGAGATTGCTGTTAAAGGATTAGTCATATTTCAAGCAGTATGACATATCTATGGGTGATTTATTTTGAGTCTTTGGGCACAGGGAGGCATTTGCTGCTAAGAATGTACCAAATAACATAAGGAGAGAAATTTAACCCAGATAAGAAAAGTAATGATTATTTAATTTGGGGGGTGAAAAAAAGAATATTGAACATCTCAATCTATGTGTTTATCTCTCTCTCTCTTTTTTAAATATTTTGTTTTTTATTTGGACACAAATACAAAATTTATTTCACTTTCATGGAACAGTATTGACGTGAGTGGCCTGAAATGGCAATACCTTTATTATTTTTTTATATGGTGCTAAGAATTGAACCCAGTGCCCCACGTGTGCTAGGCAAGCGCTCTACCGCTGAGCCACAACCCCAGCCCCTACTTGTTTATCTCTTAAAAAAAGAGAGAGAGAACAAGAAACCTTGATAATTTAAGACTTTTAAGACATAAGGAACTATGATGTTTTAAGAACAATTTATACTAGGTACTTTCTACACATAAAAACTACTATATAAAGTAAATATTGATTAAAAAAATAGGGCTGGGGTTGTGGCTCAATGGTAGAGTGCTTGTCTAGCATGTGGGAGGTACTGGGTTTGATTCTCAGCACTGCATATAAATAAATGAATAAATAGAGTGACTTACAGAGGGACATCTTTATTCTTTTTTAGTATATATATTTAAAAAATTAAAAAAAAAACAAATAGAGCACATTGGTCTTGATCTAAAGAATTATATGACAAAGCAGAATATCAACATAGACAAAATACTGTATTATAAAAATAGCTACAGGGTACAGAGTGAGGGACTGACGAGTATGGGCATTCTAGGATGGTGGAAAGATTTGCAAAGCTTCTTAGATGATGTGACAAATGGAGAAAGTCCATTTTATGTGTTTTGAATAGCATGAGCTCACCCAGTGGCTGAGTGTGTTATATAAGGTGCAAAAATAGGAAGAAACCTGTCTTATTGGTAATAATGGAAAGGTGAGGAGAAGTGGAAAGAGCTGGGAGTCCCTTGATGCCTAAGAGACAGAATTTGAAATGCCACTGTAGCCAGCCATGCACCGCTGGAAAGTTTGAGATACAAAAATATTTGTGTAGGAAAAAAGTGTTTCTTTGCTCTTGTCGAACAGAAGCCATGAAGAGGTACCAGATGTAAAAGAACAGCTTGCACTAACTACAACACACCAGCCTCTCTGCTGGGCAACAGCAAAGGGAACAATCCAAGAGGGATCTCTGGAAATAATGGAAGTCCTCTTCCCCTGGGTGGGTGAGAGAGGATTTCCAAAGGAAACACCAGCACTGAGTGTAAAAAACTGGACTACTTGTGAATCAATACACACTGAAGAGGGCATTCAAGGCAGAGGGAAGAATATTCACTAAGGGAAGGAGACACAGCAGTGGAACATGATGGATTCTGGAATATCACTTGTGTAGAAAAGGAAGAAGAGCAGCTGCAAACCAGAGGGTGAAAATGACAAGTAGAAAGGGACAGAGCTAAGGGACAATGGAAAAGAAAATAGTTACAAGACTGGTCTGAATGGTATGGGAAAGTAAACAGGATAATGGAGTAGAAAAAAATAATTGTTTGCAAGTCTTGGAGACGAAAAATGTTGGTAGTAATGGGAAAGGTAGTGTTGCAGGAAAAGGGACAGATGTTGATCTTAACTCTCCTGGAATTGGAACATACAAGAGGCAGGTGGGGGAGGATTCAGACTGAAAAGCATAAGAAATGGAAGAGCAGGGCTAAAAATAAGTGCTATACAACACACATAAATCATAGTTCTAATGAAATATAAATAGGATTTAGAAATTTAAGAAATTATTCTTAGCAATTATATATTAAACTCTTGCTGACCCAATCTATGAAACATTTAGATAAAATTCAATTGTCTGCTTTTTCCATGTCTAAAATAATTGTCCCTGAATTTAAATAAATGGGATCTGCTTAAAAAGTTAATAAATAATACAGCAAACCTAAAACCAAAATAATCATTAATATAATTTTTTCCAAACCATCCCTTAGTGTTCTGAGTAATGTTGCTATTTTTACTAGGTTACTAGGTTAAACTAGACATCTAAAAAAGATATCCTAGTGAGAAATACTTGCCTGGAAATTTAAGAATATTCCCACTGGAGAGGAAATAGACATATTCTTTCATAATAGATAGTCCCAAAGAAAGTTACTGATGACTAATTTAATAACTGAGCAGATATTTTTGGTATTCCTCCAGATATTAGAACAATATATTATAAAAGAGAAAAGTCTACTGAAGTCAATCCTACCACTTACATTTTGAAGAAAGGGAACATTACTATTTAAAATTCGTATTTCATTTTGTTTTCAATAAACAAGCACTCTACTAGCCTCTGGACATATAACTACAATATCTTATTAAGCTATATATAGAAGCATTATCTGCAAAAACAAAACAAATAGCTAAAGGAAGCAGCTTGAGTTTTAGGAAGAATTTCATTTTCCAGGTGATATAAATGGAAAGCTATTGAAAAGTTTTATTTGCTATAGGGCTATTTGTGGAGATTGAAAGCCTCAGAGATAGTGAATATGAATACAAAAGGCTGGAAGGATTCTAGTTGTTCCACTCCACAGGGTAGGAGGGGAAAGATGAGCAACAGGCCTACAAATTTTCCTGGCAGGAAGTAGAGGAAATGCTGCATTGGGGGTCCTGGACCACCACCTTCAGACTGGATAACTTGCTAGAAAGATTCACAGGACTCAGAAGCTGTTATAGTCACAGTTATGGCTCATTTTAGTCAATAAAAGCATACAGATTAAACTTAACAGGGAAAGTGCACAAGGAATGAAGTACAGAAGAAACTAGGCATGGCTTCGGGGTGTCCTGTCCCAACAGATTCACACAGAGGTGCATAATTCTCCCAACAATGATGCATGACAACTGGTACAAAGTGTTGCCAACTGGGGAAGCTTGCCTGAGCCTTAGTGTCCAGGGTTTTTTAACTACTCAGATTACAATCCCACCTCATCCCACCCCACCCCAAACAAACACACACACTCACAGTGTTCAATTAAGCCACAGGGAACAAACAACGTGCCCAAGGCTTCAGGCACACAAAAACACTCTTATCCAGCAGAGCATGCCAAGGACTCCACTCTTAGGAGCAGCCAAGGGCTTGTCCTGAAGAAAGGCCTTTCTTAGGAATGTGCAGGGTTTGAGCAACACAGACCTGCTGGGTTAACCCTTTCCTGCTTACATGCAAATGACCAGATGTCATGCATGCTAATGGCATTTATTAGGAACAGAAAGAACAGTCTATATCTATTCAATGTGTTTAGGAGGGAAAACAAATACATGAATTATTTTAAATAAACTGGATTTACAGATTTATGGGTGATATGAGTTGCTAGAAAATGGCAGGGAGGGGCAAGTGGTGATTATGCAAATAGTTAATTATGGGGTATGAAGAAAAGATGTTCTATAACCAAAGTTACTCCTTTTGTTTGAACAATTTCTCTGCATGTATTACTTAGAAAGAAACTTGTCTGATATATCTAACACCCATACTCATCCTACAGCGTGAGAATAGCGTTTTGGGGGAAAGATATGCCAAATGGTCTCAGACTTCTCCAATAAAAGGTGGTTTTATTTGTGCCTGGTATTGACCTAATCCCTTGAATCCTCATTCAAGTTTGATGAAGGTAAGGAGCTAGAATTCAAAAGCGTCCAATTTGATAATTCAAGCCTTGTACCTCAGGGACACAGGTAAATAAAACAACCTTTCTCAGCCTTGAGGCTCAAATTATTTTGACATATCAAATGGCACAGTATCAACATAATAAATAATTGGTAATACAATAACTGTTGGGAAGAGAGAAGTCCCTTCAAGTAGTTATTTTTATTTTTTATTTATAGTAGTAGTATGTAATACAGTTCATACTATACATATAGAGCCTCTTTTTACACAAAACAGTTTGTATACAAAGTATATTCGTAGTACTCAAGTCTTCAATCATGTATTTAGAATAATGATATCCATCTTATTCAACCACTTTTTCTTTTATTTCCCTCCCTTCCCTCCTTGCTCCCTCCCTTTCCCTCCCTTTCCTTTGACCATTATAGTGTTCCTCTAATCCTCCTATGTACCCCGACCCAACAATACTGTGAACCAGCCTCCTTATATCAGAGGAAACATTCAGTATTTGGATTTTTTAGATTGACTGATTTCACTTAGAATTATATTCTCCAACTTCATCCATTTACCAGCGAATGCCATTATTTTATTCTCTTTTATTGCTGAGTAAAATTCCATTGTGTATATATACCACATTTTCTTTATCCACTCATCTACTGAGGGACATCTAGGTTGGTTCCACAATCTAGCTATTGTGAATTGTGCTGCTTTAAGTAGTTTTAATAGAATAATCGAATTACATTTCCAACAACATCCACACATCCCATACATAGGCTCTAAATTGACTAGCTAATGACATAATGTTCCACAAGCTTTTCATTTTTAGCACAAGTCTGTGATTGTCTCTTTTCTCCCCCTTTAAAGGTTCTATAAAATCTGAAAACTCATCTCACTTGTTCACACAATCACCATGGTCATTGGAAATGACTGTAACATTGACGATGGCTGCTAAAAAGGTAAACACTTCCAACCAAAACATGTCCCACCAACCACTACCATAAACCCCCAGGAAATGTGAAGGTGCTTTCCTTATACAAGATGTGTGTTGAACTTCCACAGCCAACTTGGCATCAGATTCTTGAAGAAAAATTATCAAGAGTGCCAAGTGTGACAGATTCTATTCATACATTGAAAATTAAGTAAAAATCACCATTTCATTAAGCACAATGAACATATATCTTGTCTGGAATCTTTTCATTCAGAGAGGAAAAAGTAATTTTTTTTTAATGAAATAGCAAGGACAGCAATTTAGTCTTTTCAGTGACTTTTGTGGCTTCAGGAATATTAAGAATCAAAGACCTAACAATTTCCCATTTATTCTATTTTTAGGGTGTATGAATAAATTGCTTTCTAGTAATAAATCACATGAATTGCTATTCTTCATTGGATAATACATATTCACTTTCAATAAGTATCTTCTGGTATGTGATATTTGGAGACCCAGAAAATATGAGCTCATAGGTAGGACTAACAAGCAATTTGTTCATCTTTTTAACAAATATTTATTGAACACCTATATGGCAGATACTTATCTAGGCTGTGGCAGAACCGTAGTTAAAAATTTTAAGAAACAACAAAATACAAAAAGAAAAAATACACAACCTTCCTTCAAGGATCTTAAAATTTTACTTATTAGTGGTTTGTAATGAAACATCACATATGTCACAGTATGTGGGAGTCAGCTTAACCATGATTCATTACTTCCCCTTGTGGGTCACATGCAGCCTAGACATGGGGGAGGAACTATCCTAGAGCCTACACATTGATACAAACCTTTAAACTAACATGAGCTAAATTCCATTTATAGGTTAGAAATTAAAAGATGCATTTAATTATCAGGCCTCCAGTGCTTCTGTTATCTTTTGGTATTTATGAGAGTTAATAAAGTGCCATGGTTTCTGCAAATATAACTGGCAGTAATCCACAATTGATTGAGTTAATTAAGCATAACAATTGTCGAGAGCTAAAAATAATGAGAAGGAAGAATTTTAATAAAATGTGTGTAACGCCACAGAGCTGTACCAAGGAGTGCAGACAATCTGCTTGGAGATTTTTCCCTAATAGATTTTATATGTGTTTGCTTTTAATGTGTCATTTTATAAAGTATGGTATGTTCAAAATGATGGACAATAAACTATTAGAAACTTGGTCTTTTCCAATATTTATACCATTTTCTCAATCCATTCATCTATTGACTGGCATCTGAACTGATTCCATAATTTGACTATTGTGAATTGTGCTGCTATAAGCTTTGAAGTGTCTGTATTTCTATAGTATGCTAATTTTAGTTCTTTAGGATAAATACTGAGGAGTGGGATAGCTGGGTCATGTGGTGGATGAACACACCATTAATCAGATCTTTTAATTCTAAGAAAGGAACCAAGATAATGGTGCTAAAGTTACTTTTTTAAAATTCAACATATTCATGAAAGGTTTAAATAATCTTGCATTGTTTTCTTGTGTCTGTACTATGGCCCAAGGAATCTGGACTGCAGGATATTTGTTGCTTACATCCATGAATTCTTACTGAGCACCATACCCGGGGTTAGTATTCTCTCCCCTGATATAGGTACAAGCTAACTATTGCCTTTATAGCTCCTGAGGGTAATTATAATCAAATACCAGGAGAATCAGGAGTTCAAGGACATGGACAGTGAACTAGTAGGCCTCCCATCCTAATAGTTTGGCTATGATCTTTGACAATTTTCTTTCTAAAGTTATATTTATTTGTCTTCTTCTACTCTGCCTTATAATGATTGCTATCTCCACTATTCCAGAGTGATTATTATTACTTGGTACTTCAAGACATACAATTCATAAAGGTGTGTTTTATACAAAGATGGAGGTTTTGGGGACTAACAATACCTCTGTTGGAGTAGGTAGACAGAAAGATAAGTATGATCTAACAGGCTATTTCCAAGTGTTCATGGAACTGAGCTCAAGAGTGGACCCAGTAGAAGAAAAAGATCTCATTGTAATGTGGAAGTCTGACAGGGAATGTTGCAGGAGATGAGACCTTCCTGAAATTATATATTGAATTAAAGCTTCCATGGTGTTAAACCACTACAAATGAAGCTTGAGATCCTCAGCTGCTGCTAGTTCATTCATGACTCCAGCCACAACTGTGCAGCCTGTCTCCCCAAGGAAACACATTTAGGAACTGGCTTTATGTCAGAGAGCCTTGCACCCAAACCCAGGTTCTGTCACTGCCAAGATGATCTGAGATTCTGCAATAAGATATTTTACACAAGAAGGTACCAGTTTCCTGCTTGTTGTTTTTTAAAAAGGCAGAATGAGAGTGGAAAAAAGAGGGTACTGATATTAAAGCACTGTAATCAGTGCTTGAGACAAATGTGATCATCAGCCTTCAGAAAATAATCACCTTAAAAGAAGACAACAACCTCATGATATCCTTTAGCTATAATAGTAAGATGACATAATGAAGAAGCAAAAACACCTGTGATTTTTGCCTCAATTACTTTTATAATGGAACATGATCATCTAATTGGTAAGAACAGAGGCCCACCTTATATGGAGGATTAAATTCTAATGTAGTTAAATGACTTATCATTTCTGAAGCTCCAGGAAGATTTCCTAAAGGAACCAAATCAATAGAACAGAAAATTTAGAGATCAGGTAGGTGAGACAGAGTATGGAGACTTTCAGGATTGTGTGTTAATTATCTGAGTGCAGGGCTATAAATCAGGAACTGCCTGTTGGATTTATTTGATGTGATTTCATTTGAAAAGGATGGCTGAATGTGCATTTGGGAATACAAGACTGTTTTAGCATTACTATATTCTAGCCATAGAACATGGCTAAGAACCCCAGATCCTACCTGTAACTCATCTGTAAAGGAAGAATACAATGCAAAGTAAAAATATATTTCTCATAGAGTGTCTTTTGAAAATCAAATTTACACAAAACTGTTTTAAAAATAGAGTGTTATCTCTGAAATCATAAGATTATAGGATGATCATGATGATAATAATGCAAATAAAAATCCAGATCTCAAGAAGCTGAACTACTCTTGATGCTTTGTAGATAGATGTTCAAATATTAAAAAGCAAAAAAGAATTTTAAAACAGAGAAATATAGCTATAAATTTTACATTTAAACTTAAAAACTTTGCAAATTACTAATGATCTCTCATATACAGAACATAAATACTCAACTATGAACTTAATGTATATGTCCCTCTCAAAATTCATGTTGAAGCCCTAACCTTAAGTGTGATGATATTTGGAGGCTGGGACTTCCAGAGGTGATTGAGGCATGAGAGTGTAGCCCCTCATCATGGGCTTAGGGCCTGGATGTGAAGAAAGGGCTTACACAAGAGCCTTGCTCTCTCCCTCCCTACCCACCCCATATGAGAATACTTTAAGAAATCTGTGATTTGAAAACCACTAAGATCTGCAAAACAGGAAGAGGGCTCTCACCAGAAAACTAATCTGCTGAACTTGGACTTCCCAGCTCCCAGTCTATGTCCCTGCCCCCCACCCACACACATATATGCACACGCACAGTTATTACATATTGACTGCAGTGTGCCAAGTGTTGTGCTAAGAGCTTCACATGCATTAGCTTATTTATATCTTACAACTCAATAAAGTACTGACATAAGTACAGTCCAGATGTACACGAAACACAGATGCAATTATGCAACTGTACTGTATCTACAGCCATCTGCATCCTGTATGTGCATGTACATCTAAACCCATCTAGCACAACACAGACAAGATGTGATACATGTATCCACATACTGATGTAAGTTACACAAGCACACCTCAGGGCTTAAAATAATATAAAGAACCTGAGTGTGATGATGAGTATAAGTCTAAATTTGACTAGCTCCTGAACTAAGAACATGGGACAATTTTTTAAGTGGATATATGGAATAAAAGATTTGGTGATTCAAATGTTTTCTGAAACTTTCTACAACTTAAAAGACAGGAAATGGAGAGGGGAACACGTATCTTACCATAATTCCCAGAGATTATGGTGAAGATGAATGCCCAGATTCTGGGGCTTCAGTGTCAGGAGGGGGATGGGCAGTTCCTTCTGTGTTTCAGGTGGACAGGGCTGCCTCATTTGATAACACTTCCTTGAGGTTTTTCTTCAACTGACCTAGTAGTTAGCAATTTGGGCAATAAGTTCTCTCTTAGGCTTTTGTTTTTGTTTTCTTCTGTGTTTTATTTTGGGGCTGGGTCTTCACAGGCCTTTTACTATGAATTTGGGAAAGGCCACATCAAGACTGAAAGCCTGATCCCATTTCAAATCCAGAGTCCTACAAATAAAGTTGACTTAGGAGATTGATGTAATATTTGATTTAAAATTAAGAGAATGAACCACTGGGGTTAGGGAGCCCAGGACAGACTTGCAGCACCTCCCTGACTTAACGTTGCTCTGAAACCTCAGGATGGGTCTGCCTTCTCCAGGGTGACCACACATCTTCATGCAGCAAAGTCTGTAAGACCCTTTATGCTGTCAAAGCACAAGGACACCTCTGGACTTAATATTATGCACATCAATTGCCAGGAAAGGTGTGTTGATTTGCAGTCTTTAAAATTTACATAACAATTTTTAAAGTATTAATTTGAGAGGCAAGAAGGGTATCTCATTATTTTAATTTTCATTTCTTTGAATATTAGTGAGGGAATATTTTCAAAATGTGTTTATTAGCCACTTACTGCTTGCTTCTTAAATGACCTCTTCATATTCCTTATTCATAAGGCCATTTTGGAAATAATCATAGCAAACCTACAATTAAGTTAAAGGACACCGTTTCTTAGAACAGATTGTTCCCCAGTATATTTTAAAGAAGCAAAGGCAGTATACAAGGTATTAACATTATCGGGTGGTGAATGCTTGGAAATAACAAGTACAAATAAAATTCCTCTACTTTTAAAAAAGCACAAGGCTTTCACTTCGTTTCCAGGAAAGGACTAGTGGAATGGAGTTGAGTGTTTTTCAAATGTTTATGCTATTTTTGTCTATGCTTTTTTATTCCAATTCTAAGCATTAAAACAGCATTGGTCAGTTATATATGTGTAACAACCATCTCTCCTTTTGGAGTTATCACCTAAGTGTTTATGGGACCATATAATGTTTATCATGTATCTGATAGAAAAATTCTCAAAAAAAAATAAAAAAGTGTGCGCATGTGTGTGTGTCTAAAGACACTAGCAGTTAGCCATAGCACTAAATTGACAATGATTTTTTCTACCTAGTTGTTACTAAGGGCATCATTCTTTGCAGGAGAGGGCATAGACTGGTTAGTGGATGAAGTTTACCCAGCCCTGCATACCAAGATCAGACTATAAAGAGCTCTCGTTATGTTTCTCCCCAAATCTCCAGAGCCACTAGGTAACACTCTTCCAACCAGATTTTCATCTTCTGTAAGCTCTTTCATTTCTCCATATAACCATGCCTCACTCCTTCCTATTGGTCTTGCTGACACAAATTCTCACATCTCCTCCAATCCACTAGCACAACCTCTTTTTGACATGAAATATCTGTCCATCCTCTCTCCAGCCAATCCAAATTCTTAAGGGCCTGGTCAATCCCCACTTAGAAACCTGTCCTAACCAGTCCAGCCTCCCCTGAATGCCCACTTGGCTAAATGCTATTGCACTGGACACAAGCCTTTGCCTGGACACAGGCTCTCTCTTGAGTATTGAACTATTTTGCAAGTGGATATCCTCTCTTCCAAATTAAATATTAGGTGGAAACACTTATCCCTTACCCCTGCTTCTACGTGGAATGTTTTATACAGAGGGAAAAGCCTGACCTTCCCTCACCTCCCAGTCCCTCACTTGCTCCTCCCCATGTTGTCTTCATCATGGCAAGCAGACACTTAGCACAGAGATCTGTCTTAACCAGAGCATGCAGATTCCCATTGACACTTGCTGTGTATCGAGATTACACTCTATGTCTTGACAGAGAAGTGATGCTAAACTGTGTTCATTGTGGATCATCAATGCCAACCCTTGTAAGCTACCTGGTACCGTAACCCGGGATGAAAACTCTCGGAGGCAGAGTTAAGCTTTTACTACTTTTACTCAGGTTTGCGGGTGCCTACAGGTGCGTCACATACATATCAGGTGGAACTTATGGCTTCCAGCTAGCTACAACAGCCCTTCCTAATTAGGGCTCCTTCATATTCCTTCCCTTTAGTTTAAAAAGGTGCTTTAATTCTATTTTCTCTATTTTATTTTCTCTATTTTCTTTTATTTTCTTGTCCCTACCTAGCTTTTCACCTTTTATTTTTGAAAGGGTGGATATTTGAGCCCTTTTTGAGAAGGTGCTGTGGCTTTAAGGAAGCCTAATGCTGAGGAGCAGCTAACGCACCTAGTTAAGCACAATTGCATAAGCGGCTTTGACTTTTTTTTTTTTTTTTTTTTTTTTTTTTTCTCCTCTTCTTTATTTTTCTTTATGGCTTTCTTGCCAAAGCTCAATGGCTTTTTTTTTTCCTGCATGGTTTTTACCATGCTATTTAATTCTCTATTTTCTTTTAAGCTCATGGCTTTTTTCTTTATACTAAAGCTCAAGGCTTTTTCTCTATATTTTTTATGGCTTTTCGCCGGCTACTCTGCTTCAGCTTAATTCTTAACTGGCCTCAACTAAGTCAGAGGCTATGCTCTCTTGTTTCTACTCTTTTTGCTGGTCTCAACTGAGTCTGGCTTCTTCATTTTTTATGGCTTTTGGCCGGCTCGCTTCGGCTTTTCGCTGGCTACTCTGCTTCGGCTTAATTCTTAACTGGCCTCAACTGAGTCAGAGGCTATGCTCTCTTGTTTCTACTCTTTTTGCTGGTCTCAACTGAGTCTGGCTTCTTCATTTTTTATGGCTTTTGGCCGGCTCGGCTTTTCGCCGGCTACTCTGCTTCAGCTTAATTCTTAACTGGCCTCAACTGAGTCAGAGGCTATGCTCTCTTGTTTCTACTCTTTTCCTCGGGAGCCTCGACCTTACTCTGACCAGTCCTCTGGAGCCTCGGCCTAACTCTGGCCAGTCATTACTTCTTCTATCTGGTTTCTCTTTTGTACCTTCAGGTTTGCGGGTGCCTACAGGTGCGTCACATACATATCAGGTGGAACCCATGGCTTCCAGCTAGCTACAACAGCCCTTCCCAATTAGGGCTCCTTCAAACCCTCACACTCGGACAACTATCAGTAATTGGTGTACACCTTATGCATTACTTCAATGAAATTTTGTTTCTTGGCTATTTCCAGGCCAAAAGAAATTTAGATAAAGAGGTTAAAAGTAGCCAAATTTTCTTTGCAACACAATACAACCAAAATAAGCCAAACAGATTTTTTGGAGTTGTCAGTGTATGTTACATGAGTTTCATGAGAAACTTAACCAGTTATGCATTTCTATCTTTTACAACAATTCTTCCAGAAAATTTAAGGAATTCCTTATAGCTGCCCATGTGCCTCCAGGTCCCTCACAATGTTTGTCCTGCTTGGCTGTGTACACCACTCCCCTAAACTTATGCCTTGTAGCTTCATGTAAGCCACTGAGAAGAGATGTCAGATACACACTTATCTGACATCCATGCTCTTTAACAAATTTCTGCCCAAGGTCTGAGAATCAGTTGGTATATGCTGTATGAATAACAAAAGGAAAATCACCTTACTGTAGATCCAAATTAGACTTAAAAAAATATTTAGCACCTTACAACCTCTAATTGCCTTAGTTTTCTCATTGATGAATTCGTAGGTAACATAATAGTTTTACTATAAAAAGAATTGCTATAGAAATTAAGGAGTTGGGTCAGGCCTAGATCACCCATGAGGGTAAGACAGAAAGACTGAACTGATTAGTGCACAGGTACAGTCCTTAGAACAGATGAATAATAATGAAAATGCTAAGTCAGATCCCCAAAGAAGCAGCAATAGGAAGGCAGAGCTCAGAACTAAGAGGAGGATCAATGCTGCAGGTCCAGCTTTATGAACCAGGGCATACTAGCAGCATGAAGTGAACCTTGGAGAATAATGCAGCGTGCTGGTCAATGTGGGTCTAATAAACCCCTAATTGAGCTGGCAACTGGGGTGACAGGTATTACCATCCAGGGATCCATAAGGACAGAGTGATAGCAGAACTTCCCTGGAATAGCTCCATCACTATATCAGAAAAGGGCCCAGCAGGAGAAGAATCTACACCCTACCTTCAAGGGATAGAGGAGCTGAGACTGGGATGAGGTGGGATGGGGAAATTGAGGCAAAACTTTCCAAGCCAAGTCACTATGTACCTGCTCCATCCATGCCTTCCATGTATTATGTAGGCAATTCCTACACTGACACACTGGAAAGCTCTTATTAGATTCTCTTAGATTGTTGCCATATAGTATTATAGTACTTCTTAAAGATAGTGTATGATAGAACCATTTTGGAAAACAATTTGACAGTTTCTTATCATTTCCAACATATACTTCCCATATATCCTAGCAATTCCACTCCTATGTATTACCCAAGAAAAAGGAAAAATTATTTCCACACAGAGATGTTAAATGAATGTTTTATAAAAAATTTTTATCCAGAAAACAGCTAAAAATTGGGAATACCCAAATGTCCATGACTGTATGGATAAACACAAGAATATCCATACAGTATTCCAAGAATATCCCTTCAATATGCTACTACTCAGCAATAAAAAGAAAAACAAACTACTGACACATATAACAATGTGGACGAACCTCAAAAGCACTATGATGAGTCAGGCTGGGTGGTGCACGCCTATTATCCCAGCGAGGAGGTTGAGACAGGAAGATGATAAATTCAAAGCCAGCCTCAGCAATTTAGCAAGACCCTGTCTCAAAATTAAAAACACAGAAAGGTCTGGGGATGTGGCTCAGTGGTTAAGCACCCCTGGGTTCAATCCCTGGTACAAAAAAAATAAAAAGAAGTATGATCACTAGAAGCTAAACTCAAAAGGTTACATCCTTGGCTGTGTGTGCCACTCCCCTAAATCTCTGCCTTTTTGTGCAGTAGCAGCTGTACAGATGCTGGGTACACCTTCATTTCACATCCACTCACACCCAAGCTCCTGCCCTAGGTCTGAGAATCAACTGACATACACCATGCAGGGAAGATTCCATTCATATGACATTCTGGTTGTAGGACTGAAGTCCCTGTGTTCTTGTCAGGATTCAGTTAGTTCCACGCAGGATTATCCCCCTTCTTAGTACTTCTAAGTCAACTGATTAGGGCAAATGATTCAATGGGATTCAAAGTGATTCACTGGGATGTACAAGGCCATGTACAAGGGTTTAGGCCACTGGGAATCACTGTAGAATTCTACCTCCACAAATGATGAAGCCCTCCATCCCACACTACTCTTCTACCTGTTAATTAATGAGCGTGATTTATTCAAAATTTAAGTGCAGAATATTTTGTATTATAAAAATTCTAAAAATTAATGAAATTGTGTATTTTATTACTATTATGCCAAATTCAAGTAAATGTTAAAAATAGAAAGTAAAAAATACTGACAGGGCGTTCCCAGCATGGGTTATCTTTGTCCTACACATTTTTCTTGCCATGTGAATAGAAAGCTTAGCACCCAGACTGGGGTCAAATATGGTGAAGTTAGAGACTTGGTGATGAGGGTGGTAGAACTGTATAGTGGGAATTTGGAAGTTGCCCAAGAAACTATATGATATGCATAGAGCATGTTTTCCTGGTTGACTTTGGCCTCCAGCTCCCTCCCCAGGTACTGACACCAGGCACTGGGCTGCTAGTGCATGCACACTTTCTCTAATCCTCTCAACCACCTTGAAAGGCAGCTATTGTTAGCTCCAAGCCTCAAGCAAACTAAGGCTCCTTGGGAGAACTTTCTCCCTTCCCCCTACTACTGTCCATTCAGACAGCTATGGAAAAAAAAACATTATGGACTGGATGACTTAACAAAATGTTATTCCTCGCAATCCTGGAGGCTGGGAAGCCCATGATCAAGTTGCTAGCAGATTTGGTGTCTGTTGAGGGTCTACTTCCTACTTCACAGAGAGCTGTCTTCTCATAGTATCTTCACATGGCCAAAGAGGATAAGAGAGCTCTCTGGGGTCCCTTTTATGAGGGCATTAATCCCATTCATGAGAGCTTGACCTTCATGACCTAACTACTTTCCAAAGGCCCTGCTTCCCAACACCATCACATTTGGGGTTAAGATTCCAACATATGGATTGGGTGGGGTGGGTACTGCTGAAGGCAAACATCTATCAATCTTACCTGAGCTGTTTGAAAAAGGCCTTTTCTACTAAAGAGGGTACAAGTGGGAGCACATATTGGGGGCAGGGACTGAAGAACTGCAGAGAAGGAGGACATATTTAGGAATATGACCAAGGCTCACTATTATGAGAATAAGAAATAAAATGATATTGCTATTGAGTGGAAGCTAGATTTTAATAGATGATTCAGATAAGGACTTTTTTTTTTTTTTTTTTGTACTCTTAATTCCCTGTGTGGGTTGTAGAACAAATAAAAAAATTAATAGCTAAACTATGTTAGTATCCTTAAAAATTAATTTACATTTTATAAATGAACTATTGATTGATTCACATGGTAACATGAAATTTTAACCTCAACAAAGAAAAGATTTTATAAAAATAATCTTCAAACAAAGCATATGGATAAAAATCTCATATTTGCTAGCCCAGATTTTATTTTTGTATGTAAAACACATTAACATAAAAACAGCAGGTACTTTAATTTAAACTAGAACTATTCTAAACTAATGTGGATAATAAAATTCCTTCTCAAGCTTACCTGGTGGGTTTTCTTTGTAGTATTTTTTAAAGTACTGGTTCACATATTTAAAAAGACTAGGATCTCATCCAATACTGTTTAACACTATATTATCTTGGCAAACTCAGCCATTAGCTACTAAAAAACAGTGAAATAACATAAGGCTAATTGTTAATGGCCTGGCAAACTGGCCTGCTATTACAATGTGTGGAATAGCAGGGAAGCAGTCATTCACTCCTTTTAGAGTTATTGGTGCCTAAATACAGCGCAGATTCTTACAGGTTGTAAGAAGCAGTCGTGCCTCGGTTATCTGACAGGCATTTATTGTTTGTATGTGGGAAGACAGGAAATCCTGGACCTATCGGGGCTGTGTCAAGAGCTAGAAAGCTCAGTGTCATTCATTAGAGAAGGGTATCTGGGCAACCCACAGAAGTGCCAGGGCCAGGGCAGCTAGTCATCCCTCAAAAGCTGTCATACTCTCTACTGAGCGCACTATACTTTCGACCCTCTGGGCTTCTATCTCTACCATCTCAGCTTATATACACTGCTTCTACCACATTCTCTGGAAATTAAAATTTCCAAGAAAGTGAATTTGATTGGATTCATAGGTACCATCCAATATAAAGTCTTTTTATTGGACAGAGAACTCAAACTGGATAACCTCATAGGCTGCTGGTGTTACCTTGGGCTTAGGGAAGGGTTGGATCAATCAGTAATGGTCATTATAATCAGGAAACATGACAAAAAATGTCTTAAGTTATACAAAGAAATTGCTTATGGTCACTTCATTCTAAAACGAAAACAGCTATGGATAGTCAAAACTACAGTTGTGGAAAATAAAAAATGAGTAAAGAAAGATCCTTGCCTTCATAGACTAGTTTTAAGCTGCTCATAGCAGGCTTTCAGCAAGATTACAGGTAGGTTGTCTTCACAAGGGTTTTGCATTATCCTTCTACCTTAGTTTATAGCAGGTTCCATAAGAGGTGTTCAAGTTAAATATATTTTCTTCTTCTTCTTGAAGTTTGGGGGGTGGGGGAAATGGGGGACTGCATCACTTTACAAAGTAGCTGTGTAAAGTTAACATCTGTTTAAAAAGTCAAAGATTTAAATAACATGATCCTCTGAAATTAAAAAAGTGAAAACAAATCTCTACATTCATTTACAGATAACTTTCTTCAAGTCAATAAATTTGTCATGTTGAAAACTGAACCAACATTCTGAGAAATGTTTACTGCCATCAAAAAAAAAAAAAAAAAGACTTTTATCAGTCTTTATCTCTCATATGATTGTTTTATAGCTATTGCCACAACTGTTCTGCAAGTTTCTTAAGGCAAGGAGTGGCATCTTTGATTTCTGCAGCACTAGTACCTAGCCAAGAGTTTGTAGCCAAGTTTGTTGATCGAATGAGTAGAAGCATTGCCTGGATTTAGTTGCTTTTAAAAAAAAAAAAAAAAAAAAAAAAAAAGTCTTTTTGGTTAGATTTCACAAGTGTGCTAAATAAAAAATAATCTTCAAAGGAGAAATCAGTAGTGGGTAGATGGCAATGAGTAAGAGGTTGGTACAAGGTAGCAGTGAATGTGGCATGTGCCTTCTCAGAGTTCTACAATGGAAAATGACATAGAAATGGGAAAAAAAAAAATGGGAAGAATAAGGGCCACTTTTGGGAAAAGAGGCAATAACACAGGAGAGAGTAAGGGATCAAAAGCAGAAGAGGGGAGCTGTAAACCCCTTCAAGATGCAATTACCAGTAATACAAAAGAAGTGAAAATAAACACATCCAGTTCAAACAGTGGAACAATGGTAGGTAGGAACTGTCAATTCTTAGTCTACAATATTTAGAATCAGTGAATGCTGTAGCAAATATAATTACCAAAATTAAAGTTTGTAAATTTCATCTATGAGATACTTTAAGCATGAATATCTCAAAATCAACTTATTTATATTGCTACATGAATTAACATATTCTTTATCAAAAATAGCTTCCTAGCCGGGCGCGGTGGCGCACGCCTGTAATCCCAGCACTTTGGGAGGCTGAGGCAGGAGGATCGCGAGTTCAAAGCCAGCCTCAGCAATGGGGAAGCACTTAGCAACTCAGTGAGACCCTGTCTCTAAATAAAATACAAAAAAGGGCTGGGGATGTGACCCAGTGGTCAAGTGCCCCTGAGTTCAATCCCCGGTACCAAAAAAAAAAAAAAAAAAAAAAAAATAGCTTCCATTATACACAATGTAGGTTTTCTTAGTTAAGTAAACTTGGTTAGAAGCGGAACAAAGACAAAAGAAAAAGTATTTTAGAATTATCCAGCTGTGCTGGATAATTTTTCCAGTGATTCACATATCCCTGTACACACACACACACACACACACACACACACACAGCAATTAGAAAAAATGTTGCAAAATCTGGGGGGGGGGGGAACTTAGTACTAAAATGATATGAAGCAAAATAGCCATGGATGGATTTATTCTAAGGGAGTTTCTATCCACCAAGGGGTCTTCACTGACAATATAAAACAAAAGTGTTGCTGAAATAGCATTATGAAGAGCACATACCCCATTAATGACAAGTAGAAGATAAAATTCCTACTCCTCTGGCAGACAGAATGTGTCAACAGAAGCTGCCATGCCTGGGTTAACCATTAAGACGAGTATCAACTCCCATCATAGCCAAGGAACATGGATCTCCCAAAGATGTCTCATCCAGTTTGTTCAGTGTCACTGACAATTGCATTCACTTCCAACAGACAGAAAAGAAGAACAATCCTCTGAAATTAGGCTAATGCTTGACATTTCCACCTGTGGGCATTTAGAAATGAGTACAGTAAAGATAAACCAGGGCCCCTAAACAGCAGTGGTGTGGCCAGGCAAACAAATGTTGCTTAAAAGGATCACTCAGAACACCAGGCAGACTCTGCCTATGCACACCTTCTTAGGAGTGCCAATGTATAAGTGATGTTCCTAAAGGTGTGCTGACAGCCAGATCCTATGTGACTAGAGCTGCCAGGAAGTAGCATGTTTGCAACAGAAATGTCTACCAAATTCTATGTGGAAAAATCTAGATATACTGACCAAGCCCTGCTGCCAATAAGCTAAAGGCCAACTAATTATATCTGGACATTCTTGAAAACTCTGAAGTTCAGTAGCACTTCCCAGACAAGAAGCTGAAATGCAAGGCTTGCTCTGTTGAGGCAATGACATGCATTCATGTCCACAGTACTGACTATCTGATGGTACCTCAGGCATATTTTTGTATATTGACTAAATTTTCCCTCTCTTGTTTTTGTAGATTCTGATTTGTTGCATAAAATAGGACTTCAATTAGAAGAGACTGGATTTTTAAAAATGATTTTTAAAGTAGTTATGAATAAAGAATTATCTTTACTCCAACAGATGAAATGTATCAAATATATCAAATATTCAATACAACATTTACCCAATCTTTCTAAAATTCTATTACCAAGCAGGCTTCTACTTCTGAGCAAGACAGGGCAACAGGAGGTTTAACTTCCCTCCTAAAACAACCAAGAAAACCAGACAAAATAAATAAAAGCAGTAATCCTTGAGAGATGGGAAATAAGGTGAGCCCTGTTTGTCCCAGATTGCACCTGGGAAGGTTCTAGGTGAAGCATAGAGGGGAGCAATTCAGAAAAACTTGTTCTGCTTCCTGGGTTGAGACAGGACTGAGATTTGGGGAGATTCAAAGGAACTCAAATTCATATGAGAGAGTACCAGCCAGGTAAGAGCTGCACAGAGAGAGCGCCCCAAAGATCTGCCAAGGACTCAACTCAGGTATCTAGCAGAATACTGATCACATAAGTGAGAAAACTACCCCAAACCAAGGAAAGAACCACCAGAAACAGCAGCACAATAGGCCCTCTGTACCTGCAAGGTTCATATTTACAGACTCAACCAACCACAGATCAAAAGTACTTTTTAGAAAACTGGGTTGAACATGTACAGACTATTTATGCAGCATTTTCATTGTATTATGAGTAAGCTAGAGTTGATTTAAAGTATTTAAGATGATGTGCATAGGTGATATGCAAATGCTCTGCCATTTTACATAGGGGAGATTTATATCTCCAGATTTAGGTATCTGTGGGTTAAGGGGAGTGTTGCTGGAAATAATCCCCCATGGATACCACCAGATGATTGTATGTCGGCTTTTCACTGCCTGTTTTTTAGAATAGTTGGTTCTCTGAATTCAGTAGGGGGAAAGTATTTCAATAGCATAGTAAAAACAAAGGGCAAAAAAAGCCACTCCCACTGAATTTCATTAAAATCAACATCATTAAGGGCTATTCCTATATAAAAAGTACAGTCACCCCGGTTTACAAACAGCCTTGGATCAACTATTTCAATGGCATATGGACAGCATGTATATATATAAAAGCATGGTACTTTTAAATAAAAAGCTTTCAGTGTTATTTTCATTTGAAAAAAAATATATTTCTGAATAGAATATAAACTAGTATTTCTTAAAGTCTCTACATGAAAACTAAAATTTCTGAGATATAACAAAACATAAGGAATAACCTGGAAGACTTTTAGGATTCAGGTAAAGATTTTTGGGACTGAGCTTCCCAGTGTTTAGAGTGGGGCTTTGCTTGCTCTAAGGATCAAATCAACAAATCACAGAATCAAGTACTTTAGAGTCCTCTACTGGCCAGTGTTCACTACTGCAGTGTCATTTGAGTCCACCTTCACCCCAGCCATCTCTTTGCTAGAATTGTGGAAAAAACAGTATGGATTAGTTGAAGCAAAACCCATTTTGAAAGAGAGATTATCATGTAGGGAGGAGAATAAAATAGGTTAAAGGAAAGAATAAAATACATTAAGACAGGCAATCTCCAGCCAGTCTTTCTATAAATGAAAAGGGACACGTTTTGTTTAAAATGGTAGAAAAAAAATAAAAAATAAATTGTCAAGGAAAAGAGCTTTCAGAAAAGATAGATGGAGACAAAACTCTATATCTGTGACCTTGAGTAAAGCTTTCTACTTTGTGGTGTCATCTGTTTCTGAAGTCTTTAAGTTGGTGCTGGACCTTCTAACTGTCATGGAGTGATGATCTGGGTCTAGATAATATGGCTTGTGTGAATTCAGGTGAGCTTTAATTTGATGATTGTGTAGGTGGCTCGAAATGCTTTTCTGGGGCTAGGGTTATAGCTCATCAGTAGAGTGCTTGCCTCGCACATGTGAGGCACTGGGTTTGATCCTCAGCACCAATAAAAAAAGTAATATAAAAAATAAATAAAGATATTGTTTAAAAAAAAAAGGAAAGAAAGAAAAGAA
Source organism: Tamias sibiricus (assembly GCA_025594165.1). Lineage (NCBI taxonomy): Eukaryota > Metazoa > Chordata > Mammalia > Rodentia > Sciuridae > Tamias > Tamias sibiricus. The sequence continues at coordinate 86,286,353 of CM046660.1, forward strand.
ATGCTTTCCTAGCACCTCTCCTGGTAAGGTGACAGTGTGTTTTCTTCTGAAAACACTGATGCATGCTCACTACTGGGTAAAAGGTATGGCAGGGCTTCTCTGCTCATGATGGCTATGCCTTTTTCACCTGTAATAAATATTTCCAACCAAGTATGTTAGTTCTTAGATATACCCATTCACACAGTATTGAACTGTTTGCTCCAGTCCCCATGATGCTGGCTCAACCTGGGAATAAAACGACTTAGAGATGTTAATAGGCATAAGGCAGCCAATAATTATTTCAAAAGTGGTTAATCCATGTTCTCTTATTTCGAGTTTCAGATCTTTATGAGAGGGCCAGCAGTAATGCTTCTGGAAATTTAAATTCAATTCCTTGACTAATTTTTCCTACAGTTCTCTTTATGTTGAGATTTTTATATTCCATTTGCCCTAAGGATTGGGGATAAAGGGGGGTGTGAAATTTTAATGAATGTCCCAGACACTCTACAAGCAAATGACTTATTTCTGTTTTATAATGAGTTTCTTGGTCCAAATAATCTATAAAGGAAAGTAAAAATGAGGAATAATCTCAGTTATGAGTTTCTTTACCATTTTTTGTAGCATTAGTATGCCTAGTTGGATGGTATTTAGATATAGGAAGTCCATTTGATTGCAAATACAATCCATCTGATAATTTTTTTTTTTTTCAGGTTGTGGGCATTTGTCTGAGTTAATAATGTCAACAGGAATAAGATTAGGTTGCAAGTTGGGTGCAGAAGGCACGGAGCATCCACTTTCAGCTACCCACTGAGTGCTTGGTCAGCCCTACCATTTCCTGGAGCTACAGTCACTTCCTTATTGTATATACCTGGTATATACTAGGCAGTGAACAACCTCAACTTCAGTTGGAAGATGAATAACCTGCAATAGTAATTATATCTGCACAGGTCAAGAATCCATGGAACTTCCAAACTGTATCACAGCATGGCACACCCCAGGGTATATCAGGAGTTTGTGTAAATCACAGTGGTTTTTCCTTTTGCCAATGTATAAAGCTCTAGTAAGAGCTATGAGTTTGGAGAGTTGGGCTGATTTTTTGGTGGATAAGTAGTATGTTTCAAATGTTTTATGTGGGGGAACAATAGAGCTGGTTATTATCTTTCCCTAAGAATTTAAATGACAAGAGCTATCAGCAAATTAAGAGTAAGTTTGGACTGCTCAGGGAGTGTCCAAGAGGGTTTCTCCTGGTTTTCAAACCACTTCCTTGTTTGTAAAGCAATCAAGGGAACACAATTCTCCATCACCACCAAGCAGGGGAAAAACAGTAGCCAGGTTTAGAGTATTATATCAGTACAAAACTGGTAGTACTGCAAATTAGTGCAACCACTCTGGAGAGCAGTCCAGAGATTCCTCAGCATGGAGATTCCTCAGAAAACTTGGAATGGAACCACCATTTGACCCAGTTATCCCACTCCTCGGTTTACACACAAAGGACTTAAAATCAGCATACTGCAGTGACACAACCACATCAATATTTATAGCAGGTCAATTCACAATAGCCAAGCTATGAAACCAATCTAAGTGCCATTCAACAGAGGAATGGATAAAGAAAATGTGGCATATATAGGCAGTGGAGTATTACTCAGCCGTAAAGAAGGATGACTTTATGAAATTTGCCAGCAAATGGATGGATATGGAGACTACTATGCTAAGTAATAAGAAATAAGTCAATCCCAAAAAAACCATAGGTCGAATGTTCTCTCTGATATGTGGATATTAACATACAATAAGGTTGGGGAGGGAAGAACAAAAGTTCAGTGGATTAGACAAAGGGGGATGAAGGGAAAGGAAGGGAAGAGAGATGGGAACAGGAAAGACAGTAGAATGAATTGGACATAACTTTCCTATGTTCATATATGAATACATGATCATGTAACTCCGTATCACATACAACCACAAGAATGGGATCCTAATTAGGATAAGTTATATTCCATGTATGTATAATATATCAAATATGTTCTACTGTCATGTATACCTAAAAAGAACAAATAAAAATTTTAAAAATTTCAAGAGAAAATTTGAAATTGAAAAATAAATGCTAATCTCTTCTGGAAATATCCTTCCTGATACACCAAGAAATAATGTCTGACCAGGTATCTGGCCATCCCTTAGTTCAGTCAAGTTGACACATAAAATTAAGCATCACACAAGCATTTGTGGAAGGATTCATGGATACAGGAATATCATTTAGTCTTTAAAAAGAAATTCTGTCACATGCCACAACACAGATGAACTTCAAAGAATTATGCTAAGTGAAAAAGACAGTCACAAAAATACAATACCCTAGCATATGAGGAACTATCTTAAGTAGTGAAATTAATAAAGACAAACAGAATAACATTACCTGGGACTTGAAGGGATAGCAGATATTCTGTGAGATGAAAATGTTCTGAAGATCTTATTTAAGACAATGTGAACATAATTAACACAACTGAATTATACACTTAATAATAGTTAAGGTGATAAAGCTTGTTATACATTTTTTAATCATAATAAAATCTCATTTAAAAAACAAAACCCTTACTTTTATTAATTCAGGAAATTTGTAAGATAATTAATTTCCAGCACAAGAGATTTATAGGCTAATAGGGACTAGATAACTCACTGTGCTTCTTCCTTCCCATCCACTTCTTCCACCCTGCAAGAGAAAAGCAAAGTGGTAAGTGAGCCAGAGACACCACCCTTGCCAGTCTGTGCCAGGCACCCATTTTCCTGCACAGCCCAGCAACTTCTGGGCATACTCAGAGGCAGCCACTCTCACTGTTGCTCCCATAAATCCAGGTAAGAGGTGGGGCTTGTGGCTTTAGGCTCACAAGATGGATGTAGTTCAGGTAGCATGGGATTTGCCTCCAAGCCATGGAAGAAATTTATAGTTGAGAAACCCCCACCCACCTGCAAATTCAGCCAGTCCTACATAGTAAAGAGGTTGACTTCTTTGAGTGCCCTGTCAGGAAAGCTAAAACACAAGAAGAATGTGAAAGCCAATATAGCCATGCGCTTAGTGGCCAGAATGAACTGCAGGTTTCAATGAAAGAATTAAATTCTTCCATTGGAAAAGTAAGAGAAAAAGAGTGAACAGAAGGCAACACCAGCAGGCCAAGAAAAAGGCTTGCACATCAAACACCCTTTACTTTTATAATTTCCTCAAGTGGATTTAAGACTGATTAAGCAGATTCAAAACTGAGTAAGTAGATTCCAGTTTATTGTAAGTCTTCTTTATTTACAGTACAAGTCTCTAAAAGGTCAAGGCAGTTATCTTTTAAATAACATGTGAATCATATAAAACAGCTGGAACCAAAGTAGAGAAATATATACATTATAATACATTAAGTTCTTTCAATATTGTTAAATGAGTTTTTCATATTAAATTAAAAGAGACTATTATGATTTACAACATTATTTCTCTAAAATTCAACCTGTCAAAAGACATAATATATACTTTTTTTTTACAAAACCAACACAGCAGTATTAATAAAACTGTTCATGATTGTAATTTTTATTTTTTCTATAATACACTGCACCTTTGTTACCAAAGAAAAGAAAAGAAAGGCATTGCACTATATGGTTTGAATACTGCATAAGCCAGTGTTAACACTTGTGGGATAATGAATGGCCTGATCTGATTCTCCACCAGGCTCACTGGTCACACTGATTTTTACTCTTCAAGCTGAACCAACTTTCTACAGGTAGGTTTATTCTCCTTGAAAGTTTCATTCAAGTTCACTGCTAATGGGCAAAATGCCAAGAATCTGATGGCCACAAAGCCATCACAAAAGCTGATGCCAATATGACCCTACTATTTACAATACCCAATAAAAGCCAAAGCTAGAAAACCACTCACTGCTGAATCAAGGAAAAAATTATAAGACATTCTGTAGGAAATTTTGAATATCTATAAAGTATTCAACAGACTACAAAAGGACTTAGCTTATTCCCCTTATTTTTCTTAGGATGAGATAAGAAAAAAAGTAAATCCTTTTTATTTTTCAAATATATTTTTGTAGGAGCCCTGTTTGGGGACTGACTTGAATTGCGGTTGACTATGAGCCGTGGAGATTTGGGCATTGTCGCCCCCCGTAGTCTCACGGGACTTGTTGCGGGATCTCGAGTGACTTGGCCGAAATTGCTGATCGGGTCAGCGCCATTTTTTAGTGGTGTGTTTGGCGTGAGTTAGTCGTTGTTAGAACCAGAGAGAAAAGTTATCAGAATAAAAAGCTGTTTGTCTCCAGTTTGCTTCTGAAGTTTTTCCCGCGGCTCCGTTGCTCCAAGCGCTTCAGGCGGCAACATATTTTGATGGAATCAAAAAGCTTCACACTTATAAATAAGATTTTTATACAAAGCAACATGTTGGCGTAGTTTTTTCATGCTATTATCAATTATTTTTAGGATTCATATTGTATTCTCAGAAAGGAAATACTAAGATTTCTTCCTAATTTCTAACTTTTCAGCATTAATATACTCTAGGTTTTGAAAGGGAATTCAAGAAAGGAAAATAGTCACTCAATGCTTAAATTGACCAGGACAGTATTTTGAAACACCTTATATATCTGGTAGTGACATAAAGAGAAGCAGTAAGGGACCAGGCATATAGTTGTAACACTCAAACCAAATAGTTAAATTGTGCATTTTCCCTTCAATAAGACAGTTCAGACATTAATTTTATAAGGACAAAGTGTCCTTACAAAGCAGCAACTCTTGCTTCAGAATGTTTAACCACCAAATTACCCACAAGGCAGGAGTACTTTAGAAAATAATTTTTCAAGTCATGGGCAAAGTAAAGAAAAATCAACATGCCACATGCCATATTATGGTCAGGAGCTATTCCCATGGATCATTCCAGTTGTGTACATGGTATTGAAACTAGAAGAATGGCTAGTGAGGGACATCTTTCACTTCTATAGGAAACTGACTGGGTAAATAACACTATATATCCTGACAGAAAAAATGAACAGAGACAAAACAGTATTGGTATTTCAAATCAGACACAAAATCCCCTTTCCCTGGACACATAAAAATTTAATCATCTTCCACACATCTTCCGCGTCTGCACATCTCCTTTACTAGTAGTCTTCTATATCAAAACTGAAATCATCAGTGTTTTGTGTAACTTCAAAAGGCACATATACGTATTTAAGTGGGGGAGGAAGCTTAGCATCAAGTCCTTGGTCAAATTGTTTCCAGTTCAAAATTAACTATATTTTTAATAAGCACCAAATACAAACCAATGCTTTCATTCTTTAAAGCAAGCTATCCAAAATGTTCCTATTCGTGTACTTACCATACTGTCTGTAACTGAATGCATCTTGCTTTCTTTTTTTTTTTAATGTGAAAATTAATGTACTATTATTATAGGAAGTCTGAAAAAGAATGAAATTCTAAAAATTTTACAAATCCCCAAATTGTTCTCCTGACAGAAAGAAGCCAACAAAGAAACATTTTGGGATCAGAATTTCCTCAAAGTTGAATACTCCTAATCAATTTTTAAAACAAACAAAATTGCTGGCTATTAAAAAAGAAGCTCCTTAGTAAGACAACTTTATCTCTTAGTATGTCTCAGAAGCAGAACTGGTCAGTGTATAGAAAAGTGGAAAATGGGAATGTCCACACTGGAAATAAATGCCACTGAACTTGCTGTTATATTGAAAAACACTTCACCCCTATAAAAAGCAACCAAGTGTTTCCTTCTCACCCAATTTCTTGGATTGGATCTAATTTATTTTTTATACTCATAAAATCCTTTGTTAATAATTCTTCCTTTAGAAATTCAGTGATTCTAGACTAATTTACTAATGATAACTATTTCCCTAAAAATAAGGGGGGGTTGGGTGGCAAGACCTAAAATATGAACACACAAATATAAGTGAAGTTTAGCATAATGATTAATCAAAAGTTTTAAACAAATTTAAGAAGTACTCTAAAAAGGGCTTAAAGTTAATGGTTGCATCCTCTTGTCACCTACAGAGAAGGCAGAATTATAAAACTGAACACTTGAAAACAAGGTAAATTGGGACAACACAGATATGAAAGAATTCCCGTTTTAAGTTAAATTCTTCAATAAATGTAAACCTGCTTGCCTGGCCACTAGAGGAATAATATATCTAAATTTTTCTTAAGGTTTCAGAAATCCTGACAATAGGTAACATTAAATTATTACACAGGAGACACAAACAAATTCAGCAGCATTACAAATGCTTTTTAAGGAAAGAATGTGTCAAATGTAAGGCCAAGAAAGTCACAATCTGTAAGACATGGTTTTTCTTCTCCAATTAAGTTAACAAATACAACTTAGTTTTTCATACCAGTGACTCATCTCTAATCTTAGCTCTTTGAAATGATCTGTATTTCAGCTTAAGTGAGAAAATGTTCATGCAACTTCCCAGGCTACTAATTCACAGGTATCAAAATTCAAAGTGCAAATCCAAGGAAATTTTTACCCTTCAGACATGGACGATCTAAAGAGCCAAATAACTAAAAGGCCTTCTGCACACAGGTGAATGTGATGAAGAAATAAAACATGTCACTTATTTTTGGTCTCTTGTTCCTGCCTGTTTTCCTTCAGAGTCTACTTCAAAAAAATGTGCTTGATTTTAACAGTTCAGGTCCAATCCTGTCCAGTGGTCTGGCACCATCAAGAAATATTTATCCATTGCTTCACAAAATCTAGTCCTATATAACTCTGGAGAGACCACAGTTGGCATTTTACCTAAAATTATGAAAGAGAAAAGGGGAAAAAGCTGCTTTATATATATATAATTGATTGGGTATCAGATTTCAACCAAGTATATTGTTTCAAAAAAACTGCCATAAAGACACATAAAAAGCAGAGCAGTCTAAGTGAGGAGGTAGGGTTATCCATTGTGCCACCTGCCAGGTTCTTCCTGGTAGAAGCTTTTATACTAAAAGACAAGTTCTTTCCTAGAGATGAGAGATGGCTAGAGGCACAAATGAGGCTAGCAATGCTCAAAGAACTTAGAACATATCAAGTGTTTAGTAGAGACAACCTCTTATTCAGAACCTCTAGCTTCTTCTTCCTTTTTAACTCTTATTTTGAGAACTTTTGGCATTTTAACACAAATTTAAACCCAGCATTTCCTACCTACACAACTCCCCTTAATATCTGGCCATTCGGGAAATGAAGTCAGAGATAACCCTACACTTTTTACAATTTTAATAGTTCTAAAATTTTAAATAAGGAATATATGAGAAAAACTTAAAAGAGCAAACAGAACAAAAATTTTGCTCACCTTGTCCTCCTAAAATTCCTGTTGATTTCACAACCATCTCAAGCTTTTTGTCCCATGTAAATGTTCGAATATAATCTGGGGGTTGAAAAGGGCAGGTGAAATTAGCAATCAAGCTATGTTCATAAATATAAGCAAATGACAATAGTAATAACTATTACTACTATTTCTATAATACTTAACATTATTGAGTGCTTCAATATGCCAGGGCTTTTCTAAAGGTTTTCTCCAAATTAATTTTAATCCTTAAAACAATGACACAAGGCCTAATCTGCAAATCAATTTTGAATATACAGTTTGTGTGTGTGTACATATGCACATCTATCTCCAGGAGCACTCTACCACTGAGCTACATCCCCAGCCCTTTTTATTTTTTTTATCTTGAGACAAGATCTTGCTAAGTTGCTGAGGCTAGACTCAAACTTGCAATCTTCCTGCATCAACTGCTAAAGTCACTGTTATTACAGGCAGGCACCACCAAACTCAGCCTGAAATTATGTATTTTTGATAAAAATAATGAAAATGGAGATGAGAAAACTGAACAGAAGGGACTAGGATGAAAAACTATTATTTTTAAAATTTCAAATGGAAGTCTGTTAAAATATTCAATAAACCTAACAAGGTTCAAAAGAATTTTACAACTTTTTTCTCTTTCAATCATGAGCTGTAAGTAGGATATACCTATTAACTTACCTATAATTCCAACTACCAGCTCATTGCTAGTATCATCTCGCCCAACCAGCAAAGAATAATCTATAATGAGGTGGCTAGAAAGGAAGTGGGAGTCGCTATGGATGGAGGTTCTCAGCACAGCTTTGGAATGAGAACGAATATACAGAGGGTTGTCTCGAACCATCTTCAAGAGGTTTTCATCCAGCAGGACCACGTCACAACTCTCTTTTCCAGTGTCAGTTTTTACATTTCGATTCCTAAGTGAACCCTTCAAATCAAACACCTATCAGAAAGAAAATTCTTTGTCATTTATGTATGAGTTGCCAAAATGTTTAATTAATAAAATCAAATTAAAAAGGCAGGCAGATTTTTTGTAGTGGTTACAATTACATACTTTTAAATTTAGTTTAAAAACTCAATCACAACTTTTATAATAGTCATTAAATTTATAGTTAAATAACTGTACAATGCATAAGATGCATGGTGATGTAACTATATCATATGAAATTAACACCTAGGTACTCAATTACTAAAACATTTCAGAAATACACTGATCAATTTAATAAACTTTATGATACATTAACAAGTAACTCCAAAAAATATATGATTGGATCATAAAGCAGTATAAAAAAGAGATGCAAATTATCTTTCTTAAGAAACTTAGCCTTGATATCAAAACTGTACAATTACTACGGCAATGGAGAAGAAACAGCATAATTTTAAGAATAATCGGATGGTAGGAAAAGTGGTGCACTCAAAGGTCAGAGAACCTGAATGCAAGAACCAGTATGATCTGGAGTGTATAGACCATTGCTGGTCAGTTGCTCCTGGCTTTTGATGATGTTAAGGAGCCAACAACAGAATATAAATCATTAGACCATTAAGCACACAGTTTAGTTCAGCTAACATTATTTCTTAGATGAAAACTTTCTCCATGAAGAAAGCAGTGCACTGAATCACAGTTTGGCATAAGCTCCTTAATTCTTAAGATTGGAAATAATTTAAGAAACAAAACTTTGAAGAGCACTTTTCTAGAATCTAGACCAACCTGAGATCTAAAAATAACTAAATTACTCAATTTCTATGGGCCTCAATAAATTTATTTTTAAAATCGAGGTGGTGGAAGTAGATCTGCTTTCTTATTCTTGCAATTCTGTGATTCTAGAATAGTGAACGTTAAATTTTACAACCAGTCCATAACAACAATTTTTCTTTATTCTTTTTTCCAAGTCAAAAGTCAAATTTCATCTAGTAACCAAAGTTAAATATTTACTATAAAATAAGATGTGATTTGGATTCATTATATTCAAGAACCAAAAGTATAGAGTTCCAGTAGCTAAATGCTTCACATAGTCCAGTGCCCTTACCTGTGCCATCTTTCTCCCATAGAAAAGATTTTCCATGACAAGAAGGTCTAACTTCTTCTCAGTGTTGTTCTGAGAGTTCTTATAACCAATTCTATAAACTCCAAGAATTTTGGCTAAGGCAGTGGGCCTCTAATCAAGAAAAGATCAAAGCAAACTATTATTAAAGGGATTATTTGTGATCCAATACTATTTTTTATATTATGTGGGTTATTCACATGTTGTGAAAATGTGATTTCATAATTTATTGTTGATATAACTAGCCAAAGGTCCTTGAAAAGAAACTCAAACCCCTGAAATCTCACAAGTAAGTGCAATAATGAAGTCAATGAAAATATTAGACCTTTAGCATTCTCCAAAGGGACAATCCTTCAGAGTTGTTCAAATTCAAGCACTTCATTATGACATCTATTTTCCTCTAACAATACACAATAAACTATAACTTTAAAAAAGCACCCAAAATTCTATTCATAATTTTATGGAGGTTGGGGGAAGAAGTGTGGTCATTGCTCAATGAAAAATAAGCAAACCTGGGCCAATGACTTCCTGCTTTTCTGGCTAAAGGAAGCATATCCTGATTTCTCAACGTGTTTCAAATTTCTGTCTCAACAAAAATACAAATTACTAAATGTGCAGTTAATATTATCAGTCTTAGCCGGGCGCGGTGGCGCACGCCTGTAATCCCAGCACTTTGGGAGGCTGAGGCAGGAGGATCGCGAGTTCAAAGCCAGCCTCAGCAATGGTGAGGCACTTAGCAACTCAGTGAGACCCTGTCTCTAAATAAAATACAAAAAAGGTCTGGGGATGTGACCCAGTGGTCGAGTGCCCCTGAGTTCAATCCCTGGTACCCAAAAAAAAAAAAAAAAAAAAAAAAAAAAAAAAAAATTATCAGTCTTAAATTTAAGTTGACTTTCATATACATACTAGTTAAAAACACCTTGCTCAAGATTACTTGACTCCTCACTGGCAAAGATAAGAAAACTACAGTGTGAAATCTCTGCATTCCACCAGACCTCAACAGCATCCTGAGATCCAGTTATGTCCTGTTCAGCTCTTGCCACAGGGAGAACTATCATTAGTACTAACCCTCAGGATGGAAGAAAGCCCAGTAAACTCTGATTGTTGACCAAGATTCAAGATTTGGGATTTCTACCTTTTGTTGAACGGCATTTGTAATATAATTGAAGTAGTGTGGTGCAAAGTCAAGGAAAGACTGGACTTCCAGACGAGGCATCTGCTTCAAAATGAATCTATCATCTAAAAAGCAGAAATTTCAAATATTTATTCAATCATAATACCTACTGTCTTCTATAATATATCATTCCAGAGATCCCAAATCATCCTTATTTTATGTTTTTAATGGATATTTTCTGATGTTACCATGAAAATTTTGATCAAAACACAATTTTCAAGTAATTGAAGGGCTAAAAGAGATCCTGGGGATTTATGTAGTCACTAGTCCTCTAATCCATGATAGTACCAAAACTAAATTCAATGCTAGGTGACCTAATTTTTAGAACTATCAAATAAAGTTATATAAACTCCATTGTTAATGATCCAGTAAGTCACTGTTATGAAAATTTTTATCAAACTATAAATTTCCAGCTGTAGTCTCTTAAATAAATTTTGCTTTCAGTGGTTATAGCAAATAGAATCTAAAACACAATGGTCACATATTCTGTAAATTTTTTAGGCTAAGAACTTGGTCTTTCTACTTTCAGGTTAAATATTTCTATTTTCATTTTTCCTAAGTTCTGGGATACCATTTTGAGCTTTCTAGAAGTGCTCTTTCTGTTTACCTTTGGAGAGCTCAGAACTAGAGTTCTGAGTCTCATTAGAAACACATATTATTTTGAATATTTTATTAAATCCTCTTAAGATAAAATGGAAGTCAGAAAACATCATTTGCCATTAGCCAATACCATACTACCTCAATTCAAGTATCATAAGTCATTTCCGGGGAAAAGATGAAGACTACTCAACCAATAAAATGATTAAAAAGTCTTACCTTCAGTTGCATAGAAGGCAGCTCCTGATTTGCCTCCTCGGGCCTGCCAGGGCGATGAGTGGGAAAGAGAACGAATGAAATCTTCCTCGCTGCTGCCCAGAATCACTTCACGCATCTTATGAAACTCTCCAGCATAGTACAGTCGACAGTAAAATTTGGCATTAGCATCGGAAAATTCTACAAAAGAGTTTTTTTTAAAAGCTTTCATGAATCAAAAAATACCTTTTCCCTCCCTTCCCCACCACTAAATGCAACCATGTAGGTTCCTCCATGAAAGCATCTTTCATGTTAAGTTGAAATGCCTGTTTATTACCATGCTGTCAACATGATCTTCAGGGGAGATTGGAAAATAATCATATGATTACTATTACATACTTTTAAAAAATTTTTTTAAATGGAACCCAGTTCTACATTTACACTGGTTATTGTATTTTAATCATCATACTTTTATAGAATTTCTTTATAAACATCACAAAATTTACAGTATGTGATACTATTCTGAACAATAAGTTTGTAGTACCCATATACACAATTCTAAATGCTTGTCGAGCTTGGTGGATCTCCATTATACAATAGGAAAAGATTCAAATATTACAAATTAAAGTATAATTTATAAATTTATGAATTGTAATTTTAATTAAATTTCTTTATAAATTCAATATATTTTTAGAGACTAAATTATACATAAATGAACCTCAGGTTGGCAGACTTTAATATTCATCTCAAGAAATAGGATATTTAACTTGTATAAAGCTAGAATTCCCAAGTAACAGTTTGCTTAATTATGGTCCCTGTCCCTAGGCAGACAACATATTATTTTATACTTACGAAGTTCAACATGAGGATTTGTGAATTGTTTCTTTTGTGGATCTCCTCCATCTACCTCATCTAAAAGGTTTAATTAATATCATTAGTAAAGGCAAAGTTTTAAACAGTTATTAGTTCATTTTATACTTCTTCCCTGATATAAGAACAAAAATCAACAATAAAAGTAACCTAGTAAAATCACTACAAAGTAAGCATTAGATATACAGATGATTAAACTCTATAAACAATTACAATAAAATGTGCTATTTTTAAATTTTCAATATTTAGATTAAAGAAATAGATCTTATATAGCAAACTTAGCTGACACCAAGAACTTCCAAGGCTTCTTTATCAGTTAATGACCAGTTTTCCACATATGTGAAGAATAACACTTCCCCATATTAGACTTATTCAGAGTTTTTTTTAAATTTGACTGATGTTTCTGACAAACCTATTACAAGATTCACTGTTTACTGTATACTTGAAATACTTATTAGTATCAAAAAGAACAAATTGTCCCCTAAGTTTTCACATTTCAAAATCATTTTCCAAAGCATCAAGACTCCAAGGATCACATTATAAACACCTGCAGCCCAACTGCAGTCTACAGAACACTAAACAGATCTCTTAATTGCTAACCAAAATATGTTATAGATAGATACTGTTATATTTTAACTACTAATTCATGATATAACCTAGGGGTCACTCAACAATTTCTCTAAAGGGACAGATAATAATTTACTCAGTTGCAACTACTCAACTTGCTAGTATAATGTGAAAGCAAACAGACAAGAGTAAATGAATGGATGTGACTGTGTTCAAAAAAACTATAAAAACAGATGAACATATTCTGTCAGATACTGTTCTAAACCCATATACAAACACAATCAAATAGACATGGTTTGGGCTGGGATTGTGGCTCAGCTCGCCTAGCACACGCAAGGCCCTGAGTTCAATCCTCAGCACCACGTAAAAATAAATAAAATAAGGGTATCATGTCCAACTACAACTAAAAAATAAATACTAAAAAAAAATAGATACCGTTTTAAAATATCAAAATATAGATGGACATAAATAGCCACAATTTTACAGGAATTAGAAAAGGAAGAAAACACCTGAGGGATGGGGCAGTGGAATAAAAACATGTGAGTATTTGAGTTACATAGTGGGACATCTGTCCCATGCTTTAGTGATGCCATGCTTTCTCTACTACCATGCTGAGGAGTGAGAACAGAGGACATGCCCTGGTTTCTGTAGTAAGAATTACCTATGTAACACTATAATAAAACTTAAAAAATAAAAACAAAATAACTGAAACAAGCGTATTTGGTCTACTTAACACACCTTGAGGCTCAATGCCTTGATTCTCCGTCCCCTCCTTGCCCATCTGCCCAACCTGGTAGTAAGCACTATCTGCTCCACGTAAGGTCTCTCTCTTCTGGGAAGAGAGATCAGGGCTTTTGCCTGCTGTCCCTCTGAAGAAGGACAACATTCCAGAAGCCTTTTTGGCTAAAAATAAGAGGTAACAAATCAATTTTAATTACAGCTCACTGCAAGTGGAAAATAAAAATTTTCAACTTATTCCTTTGCTAGCAGTAACTATTATATAAGGCTAATAAATCTGAGTAACATAGATAGTTTCATTTGTATAGATTATTATCCCACATGTTATTGTTGTTGTTGTTACAGTCAAACACCCTTGCTATCAGAAACACAGAAGGAAAGCAATGCTCAGCTAGTTGACTTGTCAAAATGTGAGAAATTCTCTAGAACGTCTTTCAAAAGCAGTCATATCTTCAATTAAAAGAATAAATTATAGCTAAGTTCTTATTATAATACAGTCAATTAAACTAACACAATAATTCCACAAGCTAAAAGAATTCAGAGTTAAAAGTAACATCTTTTCATCTTTTGTGTTGCAAAATTTTAAAATGGGAAAATAAGTTCTTTTTCAGCATCTTACAAAATAAAAATACTATAGTATAGCCAAGAATTTATTTATCTTGTTCTTTTATTCCTAGTTTTTTTTCTTTTTTAAAAAAACATATTTATTTATTTGTTTTAGTTGTACATAATGCTGTTTTTTATTATTTATTTACTTATTTATAATGCACAAGTATATCATCTTTTTACATACAACTGCTTGTATACAAAGTATATTTATTCCTAGTTTTGAGCTTCCTTCATTATATCATGAATATTGTGATTCTAATACTATAAATTTATCATCTACCAAAGAAATTACCATTTACATAATCAACAGAAAATGTCAGTCATGAAAATGCTAAAAGTGGTAAACATCATTATTGCTTCCTTAATATCCACTACTACCCAATTCCTTGCTAACAGAACTTAAATTTGGGGGGACAGCTATGTATGCAGTTCCAGAACAATGTTCCCCCCACTTTTCAGCAGTTAGAGGTGGGCCCTAAGACTCAGTTCTGACCAATGGGACCAAAGTGGGTGCCTCTGCTTCCCAAATAAGAGAATAGCTGCAGCTTCCACTGCCCTTCTTCTGTCTCAAAGGCAAACAAAATGGAATATTCTTCACATGAGGAAAACATAAAAGAGTATCCAAAAGAAACTATCCCTCAATTGTGATAACAATGCTGAGCAGTTTGACCAGTGCCAGCACTGCCCACCTCCAGGCTGAGCTATTTTAGAAAAGTAGATTATCATGTTTAAGCCCTTGTAGACAATTGAGTTTTTTGTTCATTGTAGCTGAATGCATTCCTAACTGATAAAGTCAATGAAACCCAAGTCCAAATCCCATCTTCACCACAGTCTAAAATTCTTAATCTAAACCTTAACTTCCTTTCTGAAAAGAGGGAAGTCAAATAATCTTTATGGGCTTATTGTGGAGATTAAAAGAAACAACATAAAATTTTCATACTGCTAATTAATATTGTAAACTCAAAAAAAAATGTAAGTTTATGTTTCATTTTAGATTGTACACTTTAAATTGAAAGGTCCAGGAAGGCAGATACTCCTTATTTTTGCATAGAACAAGGAGTTTCTAAGAATTTAAAGTTCAATAACTTGAACTTACATTTAAGAATCACATTTATAAAAGAGGATATTCAGGGCTGATGTTGTAGCTCAGTGGTAGAGCGCTTGCCCAGTATGTGTAAGGCATTGGGTTCAATCCTCAGCACCACATAAAATAAATAAAAACAAAACAAAGGCATTATGTACATCTACAACTAAAAAAAATTTTTTTAAGGATATTCAAAAATATTTAAAAATCCATATTATATTTCAAAGACCAGAAGTAGTAAATCTTTGCCAAATGACATTTCTGTGTTTTCTTCTTCAAATCATAATCACAAACAAAACAATTATAAATACTTCTCCATTGGTGAACATACTTGTTTGTGCTTCTGCTTCTGCTGTGCGGCTGGTTGGTCCTCCACTAATTTCAGGTAATCTAATAGGGCTGCTACTCTTTGGCCTGCTGTCTAAACTACTAAAAAGAAAGACAAGGGAAAAATTAGTTTAAATTATTCAGAACATAGAGAGTATTCTGATTCCTACACTAAACTACTGTACACCTAAGCCCACCCACAAAATCAGAAATCTAATAATTTACATAAACACAGGTTAGAACATTAAACAAAAAGTCTTAGACTATCTACTGATCTGAAGAAAGTAAAATGCTTTAGCTAAAAAAAGTATGGAAATGTACAAAGCCACAGACTTTTATAAATTTTCCCTTAAGTCCATTAGAGCTAGATTTGCATCTATCACCAAACAATTACAGAAAATAACGTTTTTCCCATTCTACTCACAGTGATGATAATTCAAACACATTTAACCAGATTAGTAAAGTTGGAAAACCTATTTCAGTAGTAATGAGCCTATGACAATTTCTATTTAAATGTCTAAAATAATGAACAACCTAGTTTGGGTTTTTTTTTTTTTTTTTAATGTTAGGTATGTAAAATTCACAAATGCTTAAAATTACAATGTCAATCAGTGATAAACTTTTTACAAGTTACCATTTTAAAGATAAAAATGGTAGCCGGGCGCGGTGGCGCACGCCTGTAATCCCAGCACTTTGGGAGGCTGAGGCAGGAGGATCGCGAGTTCAAAGCCAGCCTCAGCAATGGCGAGGCACTTAGCAACTCAGTGAGACCCTGTCTCTAATAAAATACAAAAAAGGGCTGGGGAGGTGGCCCAGTGGTGGAGTGCCTCTGAGTTCAATCCCTGGTACCACAAAAAAAAAAAAGATAAAAATGGTAGCTTTTTTTTTTTCTTAAAAATGTTGAGAAGTTTATATCTGTAACATACACTGAACTAGAGAAAAACTACATCCTAAGGGATTGTTTAAGGTCTTTTGCTATAATTGAATTTTGCTGTCTCAATTACTGGCTGAAATGAATGCCATTATCTGGATCCTAAAAATTTTTATACTGATAATATGCTATAATAGAACTGAAATACAAGGATACAGAAAATGACAACATAACTAAATTAAAATACACTTTACTCAATCATGAATCACCTATTTGTTGGAAGCCCTTCTTCAGCACTGTTCCACTGAGTTGCTTTAGACAATTCCTCTAAGGCATTTCGGTATTCTTTACAACTTAGGGTAGAAATAGGTTAAAAAAATGTTAAACATTAAGCTTTCTTTAAAAACAAATCATAAGCTTTAGAATAAGTTTTGCATTATAGAAACACAACCATTATTAAATGTCCATGATCAAACAAATGCACTTGAGTTAATTAATAAAAGTTATTAAGTAGAAGCTTCATGAGGAAGGTCAATGTATTTATTTGTAAAGAATAATACAAATAAGGACTCACTAACCCCCAACCCATACCAATAACCTTAGCAATGATCAAAAGAACCTAGTTACTAAAATTTAGATCAAATTAATTCAGGTACTGAACAGGTAATCTAAAATAATAAATCCTCAGGATTTGATTAATACAGAATAAAGGAACTTAAGAGTGATTTTCTAAATTAATTTACTAAATTTGAAGGGGAAAAAAAAAAAAAAACGTTTTTAAATGTTCTATTAGCCCAAAAAAATCTGACTCTTGGACTAGCAGTCTGGGAGTCATGCTTTAGATAAATCAAATGTCATAGAAGCATGTTGGGTATATTATTCTTTTAAGACATTGAAAGAAAATATCTTCAACTAAAATACTTTCTTCCTAATAGCACAAAATATATTTTCATTTTGGCACCTTTCTTATCTATTGATGTAATATGATTAATCAATAAATTAAGAATAAAATACTATCTTCACAAAGGCTAAAGGGCAAAGATCTTAAAAATTATCATATAAAATCTTATAAAGAAAAAATTATTATTATCCTAACAGTAAACTCTAAATATCATAAAAGCAGAGGCATGTAAATCTTGCCAGGCGTTGTGGTAATCTCAGTGGCTCAGGAGGGTGAGGCAGGAGGATTGTAAGTTCAAAGCTAGTCTCAGCAACTTAGTAAAACCCTGTCTCTAAATAAAAAATAAAAAGGGCTAGGGAGTGGCACAACGGTTAAGGGGTCCTGGGTTCAATCCCTGGTACAAAAAGAAAAAAAAAACTAGTTTGTTTACCCCTGTATATACAATGCCAAATATCTGTTGAATAAATACAAACCTTGTAAGAAATATCCAAAAGAAAAAATTTAATGCCTTATAATAGAAAAAAAAATTAATTTAACACCTTAGATCCTATTTAAACAGTTGAACCATTGCCAGGATACTTTCATGATTAAAAAGCTGAGGTTTTTAGCCATATCAATATTTTTAAAGTGGGTTGCTTCTTTAAGACACATGATAACTGTCAGAAAGTCAAACATATCTACGCCATAAGGAATAAGAAGAGCATTCTCGAGATGGATATCATTATCCTAAATGCATGATTGAAGACCTGAATGGTACGAATATACTATGTATACAAACAGTTGTATGTAAAAAGATGCTATATATGTGCACTATGAATTGTAATACATACTACTATTATAAATAAAAATAAAAACATTTAAAAAAAAAAAGAAAGAAAGAATGTATTGACTATTATTCCTTGGGGTGCAATTAGACTTCTGTATGAATAATCCAAGGTTTTCCCCTAGATTAATTTCATATTGGCACTATAGGCTACAGAGTGCCTTAAAGACTATCCTTTCTGATATTGCTGATAAACTACATAACAATGTGGAATCTATCATCCAAGTTACCTCTTTATTTTGTTTTGAAACGTAAGATCCCACCTAGGTTGTCTCTTGGGAGCTAGGGGGATGCTTTATAATTATTTGGGGCAAAGGTAGTATGAAAGAGTCCTTATGCTTCTTGCTAATTCCCAAGGCACACAGGCAAACAGCAGATATTTTTCTAAACATGTTTCTCAATCCAATGTCATTGGAAGAAAAAAAATATTTACAATGATGTTGACAAACTATAGTTCCAATAGAAAAGAAACTTTGAATGGGGTCACAGTGATATTCAATTTTAACTGAAAATTTTTTTTAAATTATAATAAAATTACATTTTTGTTTAAGTGCCTAGGTATATACTATGATTTTAAAAGGCCATGAGGTGTTCTGGTGGTTACTAATTTATTAGATAAGAGACTTGGAATATGCCCATATACATTTGTGATGTATAGCATTTTAACAAATTATCTTTTATGCAATTAAATTCTAGGTATACCTTATCTCAGTAGCATTAGATTTTGGAATTTTAATGTTTGATGTGAAAAGTTAACTTGAAACCCATTGCTTTTCTCCTAAATTAAAGTAGCCAGAAATTACTTTTCCAAAAATTACTCAAGTAGTGGAAAAAATAAAATCCATTTTGGATTGACAAAAAAAAAAAAGAATAGCATTCTCAAGGTAGGAAAATTTACCTAGTATGTGTAGTAAGCAGGAAGGAAATGAGAGCAGAATAAAAAAAAAAAAAAAAAAAAAAAAAAGATATTCACCTATATTAGGAAAATATGTTCCACGTATCATGTTAATAAGTAAATCAAAGTAAGGGATACAGGGGTAAAAATTAGAACAGTTAGAGAATTCAAGGAGCAGTAAATATACTCTCTAGCCAGTT
Organism: Tamias sibiricus; assembly: GCA_025594165.1. Classification (NCBI taxonomy): domain Eukaryota; kingdom Metazoa; phylum Chordata; class Mammalia; order Rodentia; family Sciuridae; genus Tamias; species Tamias sibiricus. The sequence goes on from CM046660.1 coordinate 86,305,538, forward strand.
CAGTTATTAGGAACTTCCTTAAAAGTCATGCTATATCCCATTATTTGGATAAAGAGAAGGTTTTCAGGCACAAAGAGAACAGATTACCATGTTGAAACAAAATATATTTTTATTAATCATTTTGTTATGCTTTATGTGAATAATCTCCCAAATAGGATAAATAGACATACAAAAAATACATAGATATAACCATAGCGGGAAAAGTCCCATGAACAATACCTGAGAGCAAAAGCAATGATGGAGCTGGGTTCCTTCTCACAGACTGCAATGGGCACCCGTTCATGTTCATACATTAAGTAGTGTTTATCTGGATCACTGTTTAAGTTTTTAAAATGCATTAAATAAATAAGAATAAAAATAGCAGAAATCAAATACAAAATCCATTAACACACTGCAGGCAAATCTCAGGACAACTTTAGCTAAATACTACATAATAAGAATATAATTAATTAAGCCAAAATGTATGCAAATGATGAGAACTTGAATCAAAGAAGAAACAAAAAAAAAAAAAAAAACAAGAAAAATATTTGAAGGCAATTGGAAAATTATCAGAATTAAATTTCAAATCACAGGATTATAGAATAGTCACTCCAAACACCTTTCTATAACACCAAAATTTTGGCCATATTAATCTCAAAAAGAATTTCCAAAGATCTGGAGAAATCTAAAATACTTTGTTCTAGTATAAGCTTGAGAGAAAAGTCTTCTAGAAAATGTGAAGAAAACAATATTACTAGTCCAACCAAAATAACCCAGCCATCTACTGTTATTACATGAAAGCTCAATGGTGACTCCTTCTCAACCCAAAATTTGCTCCCCTCACTTCTGCTCTAACTCCTCCAGGCACTGTTAAGGCACATTCATTCATTTTATTTAGGTGCTATTTACTCAGCGTCTAATGTGCAAGGGTACAATATTAAGGAAAATTAATTATTAAGCACTTTACATAAGTAAGAAATTAACAGTGGTGAAAAAAACAGACATGGCAGAGTTTAGAGTAGAGTAAAGATACAAAGCTTGTATAATACTTACAAAGGAAATGGAATAGGATTATAGCTATTTCCTGGAAGCAAATTTGCAAAGATGGCTTTCATGGTTGACTTCTCCTTCACCTGGCTGTCTGTGGATCCCAGCAAATGTCCATCAAACACATCTAGAATGAAAAATATCCCACTTATATACTAATATTCAGGAAGAATAAAAAATTGAAGTGTCAACTTTATTTATTTTCCCTTGGGGAATACTGACAGACATATCAACATCATAATTATTAGATGTGGTTTAAAATTTCTAATCTAGGAAAAATGACTCTTATGGAACGAAAGAGAAAGCACAGTGAAACATACAAATCATTGACTCTAGGGACAGGTTTTCTTCTTCACATTTTAGCACCTCTGAAACTGAGATTATTCTACCATCAATGGATTTCATTGCAGGAGACAGTGAGTAGCCATAAGGGTATAAATGCCCAAGTATGCATGAACTTCATTACAGCTGTTCATGTAATGAAGTTCAGGTTCAACATAGTAATGGGCACAGTGGCTATTACACCTGAGATTAGCAGCTACTGTAAAGTAATTCCAAAATTTATATTGAGCAGTTTATTACTTAAAAGAAAGCAAGGAAAGAAAGGACAAGGCACTAATTTACTGTTAGGAAGCAAATATTTTTGTTGGGAGAAATGGCAGCAATTTCTCTTATTTTTTACAAAACAGCAACCCTGTACTTTATGGAACTTATGAAAGTAATAAGAGCCTTAGAAGGTAGAAAAAAGCTGAATCACATTTTGTTATTGTGCTACTTACATGTCAAGTACTGCAACTAAACAAAAGAATTGATAGAATAAAAAGCTCTATCTTAAAAAGCACTTTCGGGAAGTATAAAATAAATATTCTAAGGGTTAAGAAAGCATTATATCAAAGAATTAGAGTGTTTCTTTCTTTCTCAGAGACCCATATAAGCCAAAGAGACAACTATCAGCCTTACAGTCAATGAAATACAGTAAAAGTGACTTAAACTGTACCTTCAGAACCACTGGCTGTGTCTAGTTCAGATGGCCCTCCCACTGACTGCTCAGTCATGACTTCAGGTGAAGTAGGCAACTGGAGATGGGTAGAATTGGTAGAACTTTGGCTGGACAGTGTTGTCAAGAAGCGGTCCTCTAAAAAAAAACACACACACAATCCTAAGAGTTATTTAAAAATATTAAATCTATTTCTACCTAATATTCATGTGTTTAAAGGCTGATTCATATTTTTAATTGCTAGGTAGCTCATGTCGCAGAAATGGATACAAAATTCCATATATATGACTTGACCACAATAAAATCTCATGGGCCTATAACTATCAATCAAATCTGATTCCTATCTAACACAATACTCTTTCCACTATAACACAATGTCTACCTAAATATAATTCAGCTTAATATAAAATGAAATTAGGACACTGGAAAAAATCAGATGCTCATTCTGGGGGAGAAAAGATATTAGATCATAATTATTATAGAAAAATGCCAAGAATAATGAGTTGAGGTCTTGCCCAACAAAAGTAGTCTATGTAAATTTTCCCAAAAGGTTTCTACAATGACACCAAGTTATCCAATAAGATACTAGGAAAGATATTTTAAGCCTAGAAAATATTTTAGTGACATTAAAAATATAAATTAAATGTTACAAGATTTTTGTAGTGAAACCTGGAATTCAGGAATGAGCAAAATAGAAATTCAATTTTCTGTTATCTGTTCCTTCTTCCTCCAACAGCAGCCCTCTCTATATTTCATATATTTCTATATCCTAACTTATCTTCTTAAAATATATTATATGATAAGCTTAAGATGATAAGAGTTATAAATGATCTGCAAGTAGGGGGTTAAAGTTTCTAAATAATTGTATTAGAAAAAAATGCTAAAATTAGCAGTTAAAAACAATCCATACAGTTATAAAACAACTTATGCCAACTTTCCAATGGCAAGTGGTCACTAGACTCAAGGACCAACCTTTCTCCCCATTTTGAAGCCCTGGAGAAATATTCCGTGGAGATGCATCCATTGCACTTATCTGTAAAGAAATAAATACTTTATTCTTAAGGGAATATTAAAATCACATTTTTAAAACTGTCTAACCAAATGAAACTTGAACGTTTTCATGTCAGGACCTGTTATATTAAAAATAACTAAGAACCACCTTAATAATTTAATATAGCTTTTACCTTATTAGAAATTAAACCTGAGAACATTTTACAATATTCGCTTATTAATTCATTTTAAAAACAATCAGCCCAAGCTGGGCTTGGTGGCTTATAAACCCAGTAGCTCAGAATGTTGAGGCAGGAGGATCACAAATTCAAGGCCAGCCTCAGCATCTTAGAGAGGCCCTAAGCAACTTAGTAAGACCTTGTCTCAAAAAAGTAAAAGGGCTGGGGATGAGGCTCAGTGGTTAAGCACTCCTGGGTTCAATCTCCAGTACCCCAAAATAATAATATAATAATAAGTCCATTATAATGTTAGTATGAGTAGAATGACATTGATTAAATAAAAAAATATCTACTTTCCAAAATTAAAAAACAATTGGTGAAAGAATGGCATCGTTTTCCATTTTTTCAAATATCTTTAGTGTCTAGCTAGCTAGATTCCTATTTGGCTTCTGCATTTAAATCCGCTGGATACACTGTTATGATTAAAGTTCCAACTTCACACAGATATCTGGTTAATAAAGAAAAACTTACAGAAGCCCTGAAAAGGTCTTGGACCCTCAACAGTCCTTGAACCACACTTTGAGAATACTGTTCTAAATAGAAGGTTACTTCTTGACATTAAGGCATCTAGAAATACTTAATATTATCACTAAGCTAGTAAACTTTTATTATTCACTGAACCTTCTCAAGTCCTAATTATCTATGGATAAAATATATTTAGAATGACTATCAGCCCCACATAATTTCAATAAAGTCATTTCTAAGGTCACTGATTAAACATCACCACATCAGAGAACCCTCCTTGGGCACCCTACATAAAATAACCCACCACCACTACTTACTCTCTCAGCAAAGCTATCTCCCTTATTTCTTCCTTCAGAGCCTTTTTATATTTGTTAAAATATTTATAGGTTCACATGTGTACTATCAGTCTCTTCCTCACTAGAAAAATGTTTCATGAGGATGATAACTATGCAGCCTTTATTCACAACTGCATGCACTATAACCTAGAAAAGTTCCCAGCACATCATAAGCACTTGAGAACTATTTATCAAATAATTAAATATAAAGGCAGTGCAACAGAATTTCAAATCAATCTTTAATCTTTCAAAAAGATGACCTTCTGTTGAATGATGTTATCTTTTCAATTCTGTATCAACAATGCTATATAATCTCAACGTCGTACACCATTATCTTTGCAGTGCATTCAGTGGGCAAATGGAAAGGTCACCAGGGATCTGTGCTTATTAATAGCCCTGAACTAGTTGGCAAATACTAACATTTAAATCATTTTTAGTAACCTTTTTCTTACTCTTACCTAAACTTTAAGGGAACAGGATTCCTACACAGTTGTTTAAGAGACAAAAGGGGAAAATCATCATATATTACTAAACAGCAAAAGGATTTCAAGTACTTGGATCCAACAGTGCATGAAAATATTCCTCTACAAATACTAAACACTATACAAAAAGAAAACACTCTCACAAAGCTGTTGTGATATCAAAGCATGAAGCCCTTAAAAATACTGACTCCAACTCATGTGAAATTGGGACAACATGATGAGAATTCTAAAATGGTCCCCAGCCCCTGGTGTGTACACCTTCTTCCAACTACTCAAACACTGACTTAGGTACTGCTGTGAAGAGATTTTTCAGATGTGATTAAAGTCCCAAGTCAGTTGACCTCAAGACATCAAATTCCAGATGGGCCTGATGTAATCTCATGAGTCATTAAAACCGTGTCTATAAATCAGAGACAGAAGAAGTAAGTGATCTGAAACACAAGAGGATTTGACTATTGTTGCAGGCTTTGAACAGGTCAAGGAATGCAGGCAGCCTCTAGGAGTTAGGAATGGCCTTCAAGTCAACAGCCACCAACAGATGGGGAAGCTCAGTCTTATCACCACCAGGAAATGAACTCTGCCAGTGAAGGAGCCCTAATTAGGAAGGGCTGTTGCAGCTAGCTGGAAGCCATAAGTTCCACCTGATATGTATGTGACGCACCTGTAGGCACCCGAAAAGCTGAAGGTATATAACCGGGTGAAAGTGGTCCGAGTTAGGAGAACGGAGAATTCAGTCAGTCGGGCAGTCACTTGGTCGGTCAGAAGAATCAGGGCGGCCAGAACGTAGGCAGAGCAGTTACAGAAGAGAAACCAGATAGAAGACAGAAGAGAAACCAGATAGAAGAAGTAATGACTGGTCAGAGTTAGGCCGAGGCTCCCAAGGAAGACAGAAGACAGAAGAAAGAAGAAGGAAGAAAGAAGAGAGAAGAAAGAAGCTCTAATCTTTCTCTAAGCTAAGCTCTATCTTTCTTTCTCTCTAAGAATCTTTCTCTAAGCTAAGCTCTATCTTTCTTTCTCTCTAAGACTCTAAGCTAAGAAGAAGCTCTATCTTTCTTTCTAAGACTCTAAGCTAAGAAGACAAGAAGAAAAGCTCTCTAATCTTTCTCTCTAAAAATCTTTCTTTCCCTCTCTAAGCTCTAAGAAAGTAGAAGTAAAAGTAGTAAAAGCTTTACTCTGCCTCCGAGAGTTTTCCTCCCGGTTTTCGGTACCAGGCAGCTTACATGCCAGTAACTTGAATGAGCTTGGAAGAAGAACCTGAGCCTCAAGTAAGACAGAAGCACTGGCCAAATTCTTCATTTTGGCTATGAGAGATTGTACGAAGAGAACCTAGCCATGCATGCCAGATCTCTAGCCCACAGAAACTGTGAAATAGTAAATAGATTTATATTTTTGGACACTAAATCTATGGCAATTTTTTCCCAGCAAAAGAAAAGTAATTTAGTTAGAAAAAGTCAATTACATTAAGGTGAAGAACTTACCCAGTTCAGACACAAAATGAGAAGAACTTCTCATTTTAGGCACAGAGATAAATACCCAAAACTGCATAGTAAAACAAACGAGGACTGTATTACACACTCTGAGCACCCACATCTTTTCCACTGTAGCACTTACTCCATGAAGGTATCTCAGTGACTCCAGTGGAGAGCAGATTTATGATGAATATTTCAAATAAATGAACAGAATAGATCATTTATTTCAGGCTAGTGCATAAAAGTATTCCAGGTCCTATATCTCCCTGAAACCTCACAACTTCAAGATGATAAACCTATTCATATTAATCATTTATGTATTAAACTACCACTTCTAAGTGTTATGAATGGAATCAATTACATTTCTATCAGTGAAGGGCCAAAGACAAAACTTTATTTTCCTACCTTGCTTTCTTCCCCTTGTCTCAGTCTTCCAGGACTTGGGGGAACTGAAGGTCTCTTTCTACCTTTTTCTTGCTGGAATAGGTCCTGCAACCTACAAAGAATATAGTTTGTTTTTTAGCACTTTGAATATTTACATTTTTTTCTTTTTACAACTCTGAAATAACAATAAAGTTTCCTATTTAGATTATAATAGACTTTAAAGTAGTACATATCTAGGACTAAATTCTTGTCATATCAAACCAATTAATCAAGAGCTCTTGCTGATATAATTATAAAAGAATAGCAAATTAGTATAAAGAAAAATATTTCTAAAAGTAAATATTTAAATAATGATATGATAAATACAGTAATATATTTGAAATTTTCATCCCTGTTACGGTTTATATTTGAGGTATCTCCCAAAAACTCATGTGTTAAACAATGCAAGAAAGTTCAGGGAAATGATTGGATTATGAGAGCCTTACCCTAATCAGAACATTAATTCCCTGATAGGGATTAACTGGGTAGTAACTATAGGCAGGTATAGGTGGCTGAAGGAGGTGGGTCACTGAGGATATGCCTTTGGGGTATTGTTGCTGCCTGAAGCGGAAGCCGCTTGGAGCAACGAACGCCGCAGGAAAATTCGGAGGCAGGATGAAAATGAAAAAAAGGTCTTTTATTCTTCTTCTCTCTCCGGCTCCAGCAATCACTCCAAACGCTCTAACTCCAACCACCACCTTCTTCTTCTTCCCACACACTCTAACCAACCTCACCCAGTTATATACATATAGCTTTAACAAGGACAAGTGCTTACAGCTCGAGCTTACAGGTGCATCACAGAGTGTTCACGGGCATACAAAGATTTTTTGGATAATGCATTAATATCAGGTGGAAACTAGAACATCTTTTATGGCTCTCAGCTAACCGCAATCTTTAGCTATCTCCTTGATTATAGGCTCCTACAGGGTATATATTTTGCCATTGGTGAGAGAAGTGTCTCTCTCTCCCTCCTCTCTCTCTCTCTCTCTCTCTCTCTCTCTCTCTCTCTCTCTCTCTCTGCTTCCTGGATCCACTTCCTGAGGTGCTTCCCTCTGCCATAGTCTTTCACCATAATGTTCTACCTCACATCCAGCCCAGAGCAACAGACTCAGCCATCCATGACTGAAACCTCTGAAACCATGAGCAACAAATAAACTTTTCCTTCTCTAATTGTTCTTGTCAGTCTTTTGGTCACAGCCTCAAAAAAGCTGACTAAAACACCCTCAAATCAATTATTATTCATGGCACAATAATTCTGTCAAATTCCATTCAGCAGCATACACATTTGAAACAATATTGAAGGTTATTCCCTTCTTTGGTTTTTATATCTTTACAAGCAATCTAAAGGTTAGACCATACATTTTAAAACATAAAAAAAGGAGAAAGGAGAGGGGGAAAAAACAAAAGCTTCTTTATAACTTAAAAATACGATGAAATGTCTATAATGAAAAAGGTCTTTAAAATTTTCAAATGTCACAGCACAGCCAATTTGGCAATAATATTAACCAAACTGCAAAATCATACCTGTTATTCCAAGCTTGCAGAACTTCACAGAGACTTTGTTTCTTGGCAATGAGTGACTCAAAGACTGACTGCAGTTGCTGAGGAGTGTCTACAGAGGAAGACATGAGCCTTGCTTGCATCTTCTCAATCCAGTTCTTGAACTCACCTTCTTCCATCTAGTGGGGAACAGATAAAATTTCAGTAAACAGGCACTAAGGGTTAACAATTGACTTTTTAATTATCTATTAAAGAAATGAACTACCTCTTTTTGTGCAAAAATATCTTCCATTTTTTCCTCTCTTGTTTTGCTAAATGTATCAGTTTTCAGAGATGCAAGTCTTTCATCAACAGCTAGATATACCTGTGAAACTCTAAAACCAGAGAACATTATACACTTTAGAGAAGGTGGGATCAAATTTTCCACTTCACATAAATAGGAAAAAAAAGCAGACACTAGACACAAAACCATAACTGAAAAAAGTCATACCTAATTAAAAATCATGTAATTTTGCCAACAAAAAAGACCTGAAAGGATATACTTCAAAATTTTAACAGTTGTTTGCTTTTTTAGAGTTCGAATTTTTTAAAAATGCTTTCCTGTATTATCTACATTTTTTCCACAGACTACACATTATAATTCAAAAAAGTTATCTACATTTTCAAAGACAGTTAAATGAACAAATCTTGATACCTTAAAACACGTATGCATCACAGACATTAAAAAAAAAAAAAAAAAGATGATCAAAGAAACTGAAACTTACTTCTGAAAGAAGTCCTTAAGGTCCTGAAGAAGAGACATTTTTAATGGGGCCTGGCGCTTAATGAATATTTTAGGGAGTGGAACACATACTTCAAGAAGCCGAATGGGAGAATAACTGAGAGAAGAAATACAAGTAACTTTAAGTAGATAAATGAGAAATATTTTAATACCTTGAGCAGAGAGATATCCAGATGGTCAACTAAATCCTAATAAGGCATAAAAGAAAATAAAGTTTCTATAAAATTGTATTTTTAAAAAAATCATATAGTTATTGAAGACAAATTTTAATCATAAATATTTTCTCCAATTTTAGATTTCGTTTTGTTTCATCACTGCACTGTGCTGCCATCACATATCCTTTTGAAGTTATCCTCATTTGTTAAAAAAATAAAACTGATTTTGATATAAACCTTCTCTATGAGTAAGGAAAAAGACTCCTTCCTATAATTGTTGTAGATACAGGTATTCTTTACCTTTCCATTCCTGAGGAATCTTCATGAGTATTTATTTCCTTTCCACCTGAGGTATTGCCTAGTCAATGCTATGCCCCACCTACACAGTACTTTCATGGTTCAAGCTCTTGCTTAAGAAAAGAATAAGTTCTAATTAGCAAATATTCCCTGAGAGTCTAAATGTCCCAGATGCTATTTTAGGTACTGAAGGTATTTTCTCATGGTTCAGGAAAAAACAAGATTCAGGAAATAAAACAAATAAATATTTAAAATACATGCATCAAGTGCTAAGTGTCATAGAGAAATACAAAGCAAGAAAGAGAAGCAGGGGAATACTAGGCATGAGAGGGGATCAGGGTAGGGAAAATTGGAAAAGACACTCATTCTAAGTAAGTAAACAGCAGGCAGATACCTATGAATGAACAGCCTAGAGAAAGAAGAACCAGCACAAGGCTCCTAGGCAGAAACCTACCTGACAGAGGTGAGGCTGAGCCAAGGGGCTAGCAAGACAGCACATGTGTGAGGGGACAGTGATAGGCCCTGGGCAGACAGAGCTTCTAAGGGCTTATAGGCCAGTAAATGGACTCTGGCCTTCACTCAAAGTAAAACAGGGACCCTATGCAGCATCTAGAGCAAAGAAATGACCTTGGCTGATTTTTCCTTTAACAGGATCACACTGAGCATACAGGCTGTAGGACAAGGCCAAAAGGAAACCATCTGAGACTACTGAGGTGCTGAGAGTAGTGAAAAGTGTTCAGATCCAGAGTATGTTCTGAAGCCAGAGCCTGAAGCCTTCCTCAAATCATTTAATACCACAGTGGTAATTATTTACTCTTTAAACTTGGGATTTTAGCTTTATTACAAGAACTCGATTATCTTTATGGTAGTTAATACCTTAGCAAAAATTCTGACAGAGTTTCTCAGATTCTAAAACAATGATTTAAGAGTAAAACTAAGAGGCTGGGGCTATAGCTTAGTAGCAGAGAGCTTGCCTAGCATGTGTGAGGCACTAGGTTCAATCCTTACCATCACATAAAAATGAACAAAATAAAGGCATTCTGTCCATATGTAACTACACAAAAAGTTCTTTAAAAAAGAGTGAAACTGATAGGTCAACCAGGGTTCAAATCAAGACCCCAGACTTGTTAGCTCTATAAATGAACACTCAATATTATTTTCCTCACTTGTAAGGTCTATAAAGTCTGCAAGTAAGGATAATACCACCTATTTCTTAGGTAGATTAAGTTAACACTGATGGCTCTTAGCAGTGTCTGGTTCTGTGCATTTGCAAGGGTGGAGGTGGGGGACGACATATACACTTTAATTCAATCTAGTTACAGTAGAAATGTTACAAAACCTTCAGGGAATATGATAATGTACAAGATCCCTTTGACTCCTTACCTGAAAGATGCCACCATCTGGTTATAAGAAAAATACTGGTGATAATCGTGATGAATAGAGTGACCACATGGCTCAGCATTGGCTCTACGTGTGTACTGGTGCCCATAAAACCTAAGTTCAAGGTACTTTGCAAATGACATAGACCAGGATTCATTGGAAAGAGCAACAACTGGTGTTACCTGGAATTCAACAAAAATAACTTAAGTTATCTAATCATATAATGAGAATCTCATTTTGTAAAATGTCTTTTCTAATACAAACAATACATTCTGAATGCAGAAAACTGGGAGAACAACAAAAGGTTTATTGGTGGGTAGAGCTGGGGGTTGTGAGGGAGAGCAAAATCACTGATAATCACATCATCAACAGCAATACACCTATTTACTTTCTATATATGAATACATATTTACACACCCAATGCTACTTGTAAAAACCCTTTTCCTACAATTTTTATAACCTTTTATTTTTAACTGAGCAATAAATCATGAATATTTTCATACATAAGATAATCTTTACAACTTTTTAAATGGCTGCAGAATATCCTATTATATGAGAATATTAAACCCGCGCCCTACTAATGTGCATTTAAGACATTATAATTTTCACCTTATTTGGATGATGCTGTGTTGAACATCCTTGTACATACATAGAAATATCTATAGTTACATCCTTGGAATAAATTAATAAAATATCAAAGGGCATAAACATTCTTATGGTCTTTCATACTTTTTACATATTGACTTCCAAAACAGGTGTACTAGTTTACAAAACCTCCAGTACCAAAAGTTTTTCAGAATAACAATCTCTAATTTCTTACCAATCCTAGGAATTGTAAATCTTTGAAATGCCATTTCTTTAAAAAAAAAAAAAAAAAAAAAAAAAATTTTATTTAATTTCTACTTGGTTTCATTGCTTTGATTACTAATGAGCAAAATTTATTTGCACATTTACTGTTCATTTGTATTAAATTGCTATGTCAAGCCCTTTGCCTATTTTTTTCTATAGCCATGGTTTATAGAAATTTAATATTAAGTATATTTATGTTTGGTTTTTTTAAGTTGTAACTTTCCTTACACTAGAAGTTTTTCATTTTTGTATGACAAAACTATCTTTTCTATCAGAATCCCCAAAGCAGAAAGTTTTGTCTTTAAAATAAAGTGCATATACCGAAGCATGCAAGATATAAAGTTCAAGTTTTTCCTTTAATGCAATGGTCAATCTAAAGAGTTCACAAAAAATACTACCAACTATCTAATGGGAACTAAAGGCCTATAAGAATAAATATGATAGTAAGACTGATAATTGGTAGAATGACTTCAGACTGGTATATTTGCTACTGCAGAAGGAACTACCTTTGACAGCAGATATTAACATAAATCATACTATTATTTTCTAATTCTCATACATTTCTTCCAAAAATAAACTCCAAAATAAGCCACAGTAACAATGAAGTTAAACTGGGTACATATTCACTGTAATTTGGATTAAATTTATGTATCAAAAACGTGATAATGCTGCCAAATATATGTCCAAGAGTTAGAAAAGTAAAGAAAGGCACATAAAGAAATAAAACTCATATCTTTTTCAAGAATGTACATGAAAACCAGTAGGGATCACTTTCAACACTGTCTCATCCATAGCTCTTCAGATAGAAATGTTGATATAGGCTCAAATTTATTGTGCAAATATCCTGATATACTGCAATAATTACTTTATAAATCTGTCTCATCCCTAGATGAAAAGTCTCTTTTTATTCTTTTTTCATTCATAGGATCTAGCACAGTACCTCCTGTCACATAGATGGTGCTAAATAAGTGGTTGCTGAATGAATAAACAAAATAATTGATAATTCCCAAGATAGTCTCAATATATTTACTGAACAAAGCACCTGAATTTTACTTAATGACTGATATATTCCTGAAGTGAAATCTTCAAAAAATGAAGATTATATTAAACATACAGCAAAGGAAGATAAAATAAATAAGAGCTCAATTACAACCAGTTTCAAAATAATATAATTACCCACCTCCCCCAAAAACTATACAAATAAAGAAATAAATGTCATATATTATAGTACCAAGGTATATTTACCTGTTTGCAGATTCTGCACCAGGAATATGTGAGAATTGTATGTTGATATCCAGGTACTGGAGAATCCAACTCCTTAAGGATTATCTGCACACAGCCTTGCCCATGGACAAAGCGCCGAATGTGATGCACCATAGGGGTATCGCAGAACATGCTTGGACACTGATAAGATGGCCTTTGACAAACAAAAGAGCCCTTCTCATATTAAGCATGAAACATAGAAGTCAAGAATAATGAACACTGGTTACTTAGAACCACTGTCAAGAACAGCATTCTTGCTAGAGTAATGACGACCAGTGAACAAGACGTATAGGCACTCCTGCTGCTCTGAGCTGCAGATGAACCCCTGTCATCAACTACTATGTGGTGACAGTTTCCACTTGTTAAGTCATTTCTACTTGCCCAACCATTTCAAGATGATTCATTTTATCCATTAAAACCTAGAAATTTGGGGGAACTGGTATTCCCTTTAAATGGGAATGGTAGAGATTAAATTACTTGCTTTTGTCTTGTGAGAAATGATTTAAACTGAGGTCTAGCTAACTAATTCCAACATTTCCCTTGCCTGTCATTTGAATCACTGTATAGACGAGACATTTGAAAAAATCCTAGGCAGGGTTATTAGATGGGCAAATATATGATGAATGTGCTCTATAAGACATCCCAATTTGAATATGAGGTAGATTACTTCTTTGCATGGCATGGTTTATGTGGTATGAAAGGGAGGACACTTGACACCCAACTCATGTTTATATTTTAGGTTGAAATTCTGGTCTTCAAAAAGGCATAATGGAACACAAAGGAAATTAGCTCTTACCTGAAGCAATATCTTTCTAAAAATATTCCTAATGTAAGATCATTCTTCCCATAAAATTCCATTGTTACAATCCTAAAAGAAGAGATCACTTCTTAGAAATATAACTACCACACAGCAAATACACTTCATGAGACCACACATTCTAATTATTAAATGGGCTTATAATGAAGTATTAAAGGAAGTAATATTTGTCTTTGTTATAGAACAGGTTTTACATCATCTTGTAAAACAAGTTTGGACTAGTAACACTATACCATCTCTTCCACTCCAAGTCCATTACTATCTTATGAAATTATTTAATGAGGACATATAAACTATAATATTAATTGAATAAAACTGATTTAAGAACAGTTTGTAAAAGTTTCCTTTACAAAATCTTAAGCCCTAACATAAAAAAGGATTCGTGTCTTCTGCTCTCTAGTCAACACTTTATTGAGCATGGAGAACAGCAGCTCTTCTTAGCAAGGAGCTAACTGCTAACTTTTTATCTAATTCACAAATGCTCACAAACAAGAGAGTTAGGTTATATGCCTGTAAAAGCCCATATCTTATTAAAGTTTTGACCTAAGGAGTCCCCTTTCTCCCAGAGAAAACTGATGTAAGCTTCCCCAGCCCCAATCTGCCTGCTGGAGCTACACCACTTCCAGAATATCACTTCTGGAAGTTAAGTGTTTTGTCATGGAAATAATACTGCAGGAGCACAATTATATTCTTATATTACTTTGTTTTGTGTGTGGTACTGGGGATGGAACCCAGGGACTCACATACAATAAATACACACTCTACCACTGAGCTACAAGGTACATGTTAAAACTAAATGTAAACTATGTCAAATATAACTATATAGTTTATGTGAGGTTCATGTGCCTATGATTTGAAACAATAATTTATAACATTATAAAATGTATTTCTGTCAATCAACACAGAATTAAGTTTAAGAATAAAACCCATTAATAAGGCAAAAGGCTGGGCTGTGAGTATCACTCAATGGTAGAGCACATGTTTAATATATGCAAAGCCCATGGGTTTAATCTCCAGCACCAAAAATAAAAACAATAAACCAAAAGGTTGATTGCTTTTATAAAAATGATACCTGAAGGAAAATCTGCCTACTTGGACATGTTATCATCGAAATTCTTCTAATTCAGCTTTTGTGTGTCAACTTTCTCACTTCTGTAAGTACAAATTTCTCTTTTATCCCTCACATTTTTTTTTCACTCTCAGGTTATTCTCATTTATGTCTACCCATGAACAAATTACATATTTACAAATTCCAAAGTTTTGTCAACTCAGATGTGACCAGCAATGTGCCATATACCTAAAAACAGGTATTAATGGCTACATTTTTTCAGTTGCTAGAATTCTGTTCTTAAGTGCAATCGTATACAGGGAGAAGAATCCTACCAAGGACTAACACAGGCACTGGGAGCATTGCTGGACTGGGCAGATGAGCTGCTAAAAAGCACACACAGTCTTTGATGGTTAGCAGGATTCAGACAGTCCACCTGAAGGAGAAGGAACACATGAGCCGCTGGAAGTCAGAATACACTGCAACTCCAATGCCTGCTTCTAACACACAATACTCTTAGTAAAGTCTCCTGTCATCACTGTAGGGGTTCTGCTGAGGATTTAATACTATAAGAAACTAAATTTAAGGAAGAACAACAGTTGATTTTGAGGAAAGACAATCTAAAAAGTCTAAATTAAGCTTAAAATACAAAAGGATATCTAAAGAGTTTGTTGTCTTAAATACTTTCAAAACTGCATTATTTTTTTTTTGGGGGGGGGGGGAGAACAAACTAAAATGTCCATATGAAAATCTGATCTGATGACTGAATATAACATTAATCAGAGATGTCCAGAATTCTAAATGCTAAGGTATTTCCTCACCTTTATTTTATGCCTGTTTTTGATCTCTACGAGGTAGCACCTGCTATTGTTGAAAATCAAATGCTACAGTGATCCAAAAAGAAGTTCTTAAAATACACGAAGCCTCTGCTCCTCTGAGGAGAAGGTTGCCACCCCAACTCCCAAGCTGAGTGGTCTGTAGTTTAAAAACATATGTTCATTCTTTTTGCTAGCTCTCTCAAACATACACACACACAAATACCCTCATAAGTATGAACACACAGGTGATTTCATTTTATAAAAACAGAATGGGGCTACATATGTTAAAACACAACTTCCTTGTTAACACATAACAATATATCACAAAGTCAGATGTAGTAGTGTCTGTCTATAGTCTCAGCAAAATCAAGAAGCTGAGTCAGGAAGATTGTTAAGTTCAAAGTCAGTCTCAACAATTCAGCTAGACCATGTTGTAATGAAGATTGAACCCAGAAATGGTGAGGATTAGCTTTAGTAAAAGAGCATTTCTGGGTTCAATCTTCATTAACCCTCCCCCCCCAATACACACACATACACACACAAAATACAAAAATGTATCACAGATTCTATCCAGGTGATTAAATGAGATCCAAATCACTGTTTTCACTACAAACAACTAAACACAATGCTTCAATAAATATCCTAGTACATATATTCTTACCAAATGCAAGCATCCTTATATAAAATAAACTTTACTGGTTCTTCAGCAATAGATTATAAAGAGTAGGAGGACTGGGTCAAAGGCATATAAATGTACCCATACATGTACATGCATATAAATGTACTCTATCACTTTCAAAGAAATGTATAGAAGTGTATATAAATTTATGCAAGTTGTTTTTTCCATACCCTCATTAATCATGGATCTTTTTGCCAGTCTCGAAATTATTTAACACCACTATTATTTAGCATTTCCTTGATAATGAATGAAACTGAATGTCTTTTTTTATTAAGCAATTGCATTTTCTTATCTAAAAGTAGATTTCTTCATTCATTACTATCATTGTTAGTAATGTGCCCATAAACAAATCTTTAATTTCTGCCTAGAAAACAAAAGAAAAAGCCAGGCGCGGTGGTGCACGCCTGTAATCCCAGCACTTTGGGAGGCTGAGTCAGGAGGATCGCGAGTTCAAAGCCAGCCTCAGCAATGGCGAGGCACTTAGCAACTCAGTGAGACCCTGTTTCTAATAAAATACAAAAAAGTGCTGAGGATGTGGCCCAGTGGTCTAGTGCCGCTGAGTTCAATCCCCGGTACCAAAAAAAAAAAAAAAAAAAAAAAAAACAAAGGAAAAAGGCCACTTTCATAGCTAAATAACAATGCAAAGTGTAAAGCCAGTGCCTTGGCTTACCTTTGTTGACCACATTGCATCACCTGGAATCAGCCCTCTCTCTTCATCACCCTCAGTTTTGCTTCCTGATTTGCCACTTGCAGTACCAGATGCATCCTTTGAATGAGCAAAAGGGTCTGAATGTTTTGACTGAATTCTTCCTCCTCTGGCTCGATAATCAGCCAGCATTCTACCCAAGCTCTGGCTATCACCCAGATGCTCAGCAATCCTAGTGCTCACTAGCTCATGCGAAGGCAAGACTTGAATCGACTTGGCCTGAATACTTCCATTTATGCCCTGAAATCCAGAGAGATCCCTGAGCAGCTGTTTCTTCCTCCTGCTCTCCATTTCTTTGAATTCTTTATTGAGAAGAGGAGACCAGTAAATCTGCTCTGGAAAATAATCTCGAGTAGAGCACCTCATGCCCTTTTCAGTTAAAAGGAAAGGTTCCCGGAATGTGATTACTGGGGAGATACAAAGAATCACATCTTTTAACTCCTGTTTAAAGGCCAAAGAATAAGTCTTTCGTTTATCTTCAGAGGGGGTGACTTCCTCAGTAACATACAATCCAGTGTCATCCTGTAGAGGGTCTCTAAAGGTTCTCATCTGGTTTTTGGGATCTTGTTGCTCATCTATTTGTTGCAAAATCTCTGGCTGTTCATTGCTGACAGCATCCTGTTGGTCCACATGAAGTGGCAACAATGATTCTGGTACCAAATGAAAAAGAGCACAGGGGACACCAGCTGGGCAAGCAGAGGTGGCATACTCTTGGTGCTTCGAAGAGGCAATAGTCTGTGGAACACTTTTATTTTCCTGCTCACCCTTCTCAAACACAATCCTGGATTCAAGCAAAGTGTTATCATCAGAGGGCAGAAACTCAGGAGGGCAGTCAGGATCCCGGGGAAAGGAGGTTCTGCTATACTGCTCTTGCACAGCCCCATCTTCCCCCTGTCCCTCAATTAGAGAATGGAATGAAGGACTTTGCATTAATGTGGGAGGCATAGCAAATTCATCCATGAGGAAGGAGATCTCTAGTTGAGAATGATAGGCTACACAGATCATAAATATTAGGATCTCCTTGACTCGAGCCAGCTCATAATCAGAGCCTCCTCTGAGCTTGATTGTACAGCCTAGGTGCTGCGGGCAGCCTTCAAAAAACATCAGCGTTTTGGTTTGTTCTACAAATAAACAAACAAAAAGTTAAGAAGGCTTAGTTAATAATCCAGAAGTCCCAACAGAATTAATTCACTACCTTAACATCTACCAAAAAAAAATAAGTAAAAAAATAAATAAATAAACCTTCCAGGAATAAGACTACAGTTGCCTACATTCAATTAACCACTGCTAATTGATATTTCCTACTAAGTAAACATTGCATTACTGAGAGTTCATTCAATCTCTGAAATCCTCAACCTCAAGTGAATCTATGCCAAAGATCACTCACCATTAGGCAACTGAAATATCTGCATATAAAATTTGTGACAAGTGCCCAAGTGTGGTTTTGTGAGCAGCTGGTCCATTGACATCACTAAATCACCTTGGGTCATCCGACTTATTCGTTCTAAAACTTGCTACAAGAGAAAAACACTGTATTACAAAATTAGAAAAAAATAAAAATCTCAGTGAATTTTACCTGGAAAAGTAAGGGGGTTGTGACCCTCATGGTGAATTTCCTTAATTTTATTAATTACATGATAATTTTTTATTCTATACTTCAGAGCAAATGAATATTATAAACAATAATCAAAGTTAAGTTGGTTGCTAAGTAATTAAAACATGCCCACTAAAATACCATACCCGTACTAATAATATCATCAAAATGCAACTTAGCATCATACATTATCACAAGCTACTGTGGAGGAAAAGAAAAGAAAAACTTCCTAGAATTGGCCTCTATTCTGCAGAGGGTAATCTTTTCAAGGGAGAGAACATTTTACTGCTTGTACAATTCCCCAACCAAAATGAAGGACCAACAAATACTTGCTAATTACATAATGTGCATTCTACCTTTGGTTTTATATAAGCTTTTAGTAAGTGTTATATAATCAAGCACATTTTCTTCTAATCTGAGATTCTTCAGTCTTAATAATGAAATACCTACCATGTCTTCTTGTCCCACTTTCAATATATATGGTGCAGCAAAGAAATAGATAATTGTACACCTACCATGCACAAATGTGAAGCAAAAAGCTATGGATTTAAGTGACATAAAAATAAAAATGTAAGAACTCACTGACTTCACGTTAATGACCAAAGTAATGCCATGTTCCAGTAACATGTCCTGGGCAATCCGAGACACAGTTTTCTCAACCAGAACTAACGTAGGTCGAACATCAACTATTCGCTGGACATAATTCTTCAAGAATTCCCTTTCCTAAGTAAGATAAATCAGAAATATTACACCTGTTACAATTCAAGATCTGGACATATTAAAATATCAGGATAACTTGACAATTAATATCGATTTCAGCCTAAATATTTTTATTCCACAAATAAATCTATAATCAAATTAATTCAAACACAACCAAGAATTTCATTAATCATTCTGAACTATTACTTGTGCTGAAAAAAACTTTAGGAGAAATTGCATTCTCCGACTACTTTTACTTTGAAAGATTTTTAATCCTTAATAATCCATAAATATAAATACTAATACAATTAATTAACTCTCAGAGGTTAAAAACCTACAGCAAGGGCAACAAAACTCTAACCTCACAGCTCCCACTTACTGAGTCTTTTTAATACAGTTATAATCCTCTTTTCTGAAACCAACAAAAGTCACCCTTCTTCTAGGTATCAGAATAAATGACTCTCAAACAGATGCTATTTCAGCTACTGTCCTAATTCCAATCTCCCAACTGATCCTATTCCGGCCAGAATAGCTATAGAGATCTAAAACTAATGCTTAATATGATTTAATAACAAAAGTTTGATTTCAAAGCAAATGAACATTGTAAACAACAACCAGAGTTAAGATAAAACAATTCATTAACTATTTCATAAAACTTTTGGGAACCAGATGGCAGACAACTGAAAGTGAACAAGCTTATCACTCCTATTCCATATGCCCAAAGTATTTTCTGAGCAAGACTATAATTATGTCCACAACCACCAAAAATGCAAGAGCTTATTGTTATTCTTTTAGTGAACTTGCCCTGTTAAGAGGTATGTTTCTTTTAGACTTATACCTCATACAATTCAAGACAGGCTATATTAAAATATCAGGACAGCTTGACTATTAATATCAATCTCAGCCTAAATGGTTTTTATCACAATAAATCAGTAACCAAATTAATTCAAACACAATCAAGAATTTCATTCATCATTCTGAACCATTGAATATGCTTTAAAGAATTTCAGGAGAAATTCCATTGTCCGATATATTTTCGGATTCTCCCATTATTAACAAAATGTAATGTCTTTCATGAAATGTATTAATTTTCTACTCTGCTTACTAAATTACAATTTAATAGCATTTAAAGTTATTTTATTTATGAAGCTCCAATAAAGCATAATTAAAATAAGTTTATTTTTTTAAAAGTTTTTGCATCTCTTATAGGAATGGCAAATAAATTTCCTATTCATCTAACTCCAATCAACTCTTTTCAAGCTCAGCCAGAAAATAGTAAGAAGAGGCAGACACAGAGGGGAACATGGCAAACCATCATATCTAGTGTGTTTGGCCTTAAAGACAGTATAAAATCACAGCCTAATTATCTTCTTGCCCTTGGATGTGCCTTTTTCTGACTATCTATATTTGAGCTTCTCTGATTACCAATTTCATTACTGGAATTGGGAGGGAGGGAAGAAGGGGAAAAATCATATCAGCTGATACTTTCCTTCCACCAATTCAAAGCTAAAATGTTAGAGGTATCATTAAACTATGTTTGAAAGCATTGATGAACAAGATAAGATACTTTCTGTTATCTGAATTAACTCATTTTTCTTAACTACATATTTGCCGCCCCCCCCCCCCAGCATACCTCTCTAACACAAAAAGACTTTAGTTTGTTAATACAACTGAGAGAATGGAGCACTAACAAAGTAAAGTATAAATTTTTATAAACAATATCTGTTGATTTCAATTACACTAGTTCATCAATCCAAGTCATACAATTCTAGACATCTGAACACCTCTACAACCAGGATACATCTTACAATCAATGAAGCTGTGATAGTATCCTGTGAAAGTCAGCTGACATCTTCTGTAAGACTAAAAAGCCCTGGGTGCAGTAGCTAGGGGTATAGCTTGGTGATACAGGGTGTGATGAGCAAATGCAAGGTCTGAAGTTTAATAGTCTGCACCCAAAACCCAACATCAAAACCATCTTGGATTACATGAACAATAATTGTGTTTTTTCTTTAAGTTCTCAAAAAGTCACAGTAAATCAGAGCTAGAAAGACTAATACAAATCTAGTCAAAACCCCTAAATTTTACTGAAAACATAGCTGAATTCCAAAGATGACAGAGTTGCAGGTAACACTTCATTAAGTAAAAGAGCAGAGTTTCAAAAGCACTGTGTGCTGGGTGCGGTGGCACACACCTATAATCCCAGCAGCCTGGGAGCCTGAGGCAGGAGGATTTTGAGTTCAAAGCCAGCCTTAGCAACTTAGCAAGGCCCTAAGTAACTCAGTGAGACCCTGTCTCTAAATAAAACGTAAAAATGGGCTGGGGATATGGCTCAGTGGTTAAACGCCCCTGTATTCAATCTCCAGTATCAAAAAATAAATAAAAATAAAAGCACTATGCCTTTGACCACAACTCACTTTCTCACTTTTGCTGTGTTACCTATAAATTCAGTACAAAGTGATTGTTCCTATCACTCTTAGAAAAATGTGATTATCCATGAATTTTTAAGAAATGCTTTTCCTATGTTTCTTGAATTAGATATAAGTTTTTCCCTGTAATATTATATTTACGTTGATGAAAACTTTCCATTTTAATCATCACAAACTACAATTAACAGCATTTATGGGAGAAAAGAGTTGCAGCAGAAGACTTAAGACCTATGCAACTTCATATCCACAGCAATAACAAAATTACTAATTGGAACCTTAACAGAGAACTTGGACAGCCCAGGCAGATAGTTCAGCATGGCTGGAGGCTGCCTCAAAAGAAATTTTAAATGCACAAAAACTATAGCAGTACAAACAGAAATGGAGCTCTGAGCAGCAGAGCTACCAAGAGCCATCCAGAGCTAGAGGGTGCACCTCTCTGGGGAGAGAGTCCTGCCAGCAGATGCTTACTTTTAATTTCTTAAAATAGAGCTGAGAGGCCTCTCGCTTGTGTGGCAGCCAAAATGAGGGCTATAATCTTATTTCGGCTATTCTGGAACCCCATGCTTAGAATAGCCACAGAACCAGCCCAGCTTCCATCTGACACTATTCCCCAAGTTTCTAACTACATACAAGCTAACCAATGTTCTAGAGACATGTTTTAGTAAAAGTGACTGTATTACAAACTGGGAAGTCTTTTAGAGATCTGAAAAGTTAGTGAAATTCTCCCAGTAAATCAATGGTCCGGGTGGGAAAGCAATATTTAGATTTCCATTTTTTCTTCCATAAATTCCCAGTCATGGTAAAACTTTAAAAATAATGAATGACAGAGATTTGGTAATGTTGGATTCCAGGCAGGAGGCTGCGCCTCCCAGGCAGAAGGCCACACCTCCCCAGATGCTTTGTGGAAAACTACATTTCCCAAGATCCTCAGCATGGCCAGCAAACCTGGCCAGCAGGTGCCCTGGCCATCACCTCCTGACCTCTGGTAGCCTATAGGGCAAGGACTCACTCCAGGGGGGCTTTCTGACCCCCACTCTATTTAAGCCAGCCCCAGATTGAAATCGCTCTCTGTTCGCGCTTGCCCCGGGTCCCGTCCGTCCCCTATTTTCCCTTTTTTCTCCTCCTTCCAGGCGTGGCCCCTAATAAACTTCCCTTTTATTAAAATGGCATTCCCAGCGTAAGAAACTTTGCCTAAATTCTAACAGGTAAACTAGTTGTAATTTTAATACACAGAAGTATCTTCTATAAATAAATTTTAATATAACAAGAGGAACAAGTTTCCTTTCAAAATAATTGAGATAAGCATCATTGTACATAGACATCCCCCCAAATTACTTTCAATAATAAGTGCTTACCTGAAGCACAATAGGATCAATGCAAGTAAACTTAGTTTCTTCTCTGTAGAGATACTCGATGGAACACTTTAACAGAAGAATCTTGGGGTTTTTAATACAAGAATTCATCTAGAAAAAAAATGAACAAACTGTTAAAGCTGTCAAAGATTTGCACTTTATAGACCTTCTTTAATTATAACTTTAAGTTCACATGGTTCCTAATTCCCACTAATTTAAAATATCTTATTATATCAGTATTAATTTAATTCTTCTGAGTTATTCTTTCATATTTTTTTAAAACAAGTAATCTGTTCTGATCAATGCTAAATTCTTCAAAAATTCACTCTTTTGTAATACTAATTGAATCGATTCCTCTATACTCTTTAATTTTTTCCCCCTAATGTTGTAAGAAGAGATATCATGCACTGGGCAGGAATGGGTCTTACAGACAGGCTGTCTTAAAAACTCAAAGAGATCAGCAAATTTGAAAGCATATTTCAGTCTTTATAAAATTCAAGAGACATAGAAAAGGAAGAAAAGAATGAAAATGCCTCCTGAACATATTTATAATGGAATACATGTCTAAACAATCACAAGTGGGCAAACTAAACTGGGAAATATGAAGTTCACAGAGAAAGTTTTCAAGCATGTCCAAAAGCACAGTCTGCCAACCTTGCAACTAAAGTCACACACAGAAGGGACTGACTGAGTCCTCTCATTAAGGTTTCAGGATGACCAATCTTACAGACCCCAAACTGCCAACAGTTCTGAGAATGGTGACTCACTAGCTGGGGAACTATATTCAAGGTTCTTTTAGCAACTGCAAAGTACAGATTCTCTAAATATGGTCAGTAGGACAAGTTGGTCACTCATGCATATGTTTCTACCACAGCTACACATGGTTTTCTTCAGTTCCTGAAAACAGCATGACACACTGACCTCTTAATTCAATAACAACCAAAAAAAAATTCCACTTAATTTGATTTAAAACACCACTTTAAAAGGTAATTTGCTATTTTAGTAAGCATCTATATGAAAATACTAACTTTGGACCACTGCTATAAAATAATATTGAATTCAGGCAACTCTTACTTATTTTTGAACACTAACAATTTTCTAGAGGTGAAAATGCCTTACAGTTGAGGCCCTCTGTGTCTACAAGGTCCACATCCATGGATTCAACCAATCACAGAAAACATTCATGGGAAGGAGGACTGTGCCTATCTAAACATGCAGATTTTTTTCTTGTCATCATTCCCTAAATATACAGTACAGCAACTATTAACCTAGTGTCACACTGTACTGGCTATTATAACATAGAGATAATTCAAAGTATGCAAATACTACACCGTTTTATATGAGAGGTTTGAGCATCCTCAGATTTTAGTATCCCTAGAGGAACCTGAAACCTGAGATGTGGCAGGGCCTGGGAAGAAATTACATCAGTATCCTATCATTCCACTGGTCTGGAAGCCTGAGCCTCCTTCTTCCATCTGGTGAATGCCCACTGTCCAAATTCCAGTTCATTCATCATCAGTTCTGGGGGACTGTTATGGTTTGGGTGTGAGGTGTCCCCCCAAAAGCTCATGTGTGAGACAATGCAAGAAGGTTTGGAGGAGATATGATTGAGTTATAACCTTAAATTAATCAGTGAATTAATCCCTGATGGGATTAACTGAGTGGTAACTGGAGGCAGATGAGGGTATGGCTGGAAGAACTGATTCACTGGGGTGTGGCAATGGGGTATATATTTGTATATTGTAAGTGAACCCTCTCTCTGCTTCCTGATCAGATCATGAGCTGTTTCCCTCTGCCACACTCTTCCACCATGATGTCCTGCCTCACCTGGAGCCTACCCCCCGGGAATGGAGCTGGTCTTCTATGGACTAAGACCTCTGAAACTGAGAGCCCTAAAACAAAACTTTCCTCTTCTATAATTGTTCTGGTTGGGTCCTTTAGTCGGAGCAGCAAAAAAGCTGACTAAAACAAGGCCCTTCCAAGAAACCTCCGAACTTTCACCCATGACAAACATTACTAGTTGCCCCCCAATGGCTTATTCTCCTTTTCTTCCATGTTTCAGAAAGACTTGTTAGCAGAGCACAGAGCCATAGTTTGCTGAATTTCACTGTTGAACTAAATCACATTACCTTTTTATGTGCAATGTTCTTGGTACAAACAAAGCCATTGACAACCACAGAATCAAATTTCTTTCCACCTGGGATCTAATGGAATAATTTAAAAAATACATAAATAAATAAAATTAATGATAAATCCTTAGTATCCAGCCAGATGGATGCTAACATTTTCTACTATATATCGAAATAAAGACAAGAACTTCCAGGATATAAATCTTCCTTTCAACCAATGATTAATGGCATCTCAGCATGATTATCATCCTAATCCCTACTTTCTTATATAGTGTTGGTACTCCAACATACTCACTAACTGAATAAATTGGTTGCTTTGGCAATTAAAACTATTATTTCAAATATCATAGTAAAAAATTCACAGTATTCCATTACTATCTAATTAAACTAATTAATTACCCACTGCTTTCCCTCAGAATGGTGACAGTAATCTGAAACAAGGCTTTCTCATAACTGATTCCTTTCTTTAGAAGAGGAAGCAAGAAAGGAAGAAACTATTTTGGAGGATTATCCACCCAACTCACACCTTCTGTACACCTCTCACTTCCTCTGAGTGGCTGCCATGACCCCTAAGTGCACTGCTAACAGAGCAGACATCAAACCTCCCACTAAATCACTCAGCAACCCTCAGGGTAATGACTCTTTTTACATTTTCATTAAGACATAAATGCTACCAGCCTGCCTGATTCCTAGCATTGGCAGAGTATTAGCGGAGCACACCTTTTTAATGTGTACAAATTGACGAATATCCATATCATCATCCTGGTTCTTGACATCAGGTCGGACTGTCTGAACGACCTGGCAGACCAGTGACACAATGATGTCCCTCCAGGATGGTGACAATGAGTCACTATGGAGCAACTGCTGGAGTAGTGCCATCATGTGGTTATGATTAGCTGAACTATGAAAATGTCAGAAAAAAGAAGTGTACATAGTTAATATTACCAGACACATAATTCTGAAGACACACAAGCAGTCTACAAAGAAATAAGCATTTTAATTACAGCTCCCAGATAGACCTTCTAGGTCAATTTTTGTTTTCTTGATGTATCTGTACCTAAATGATTTTGTACATAAATAAAATCTGTGACTAAATCCAACTAACATTCCCCATTAATTTGCTGAAATGAAATTTCAATACATAAATTCAAATGTGAACGAGAAGCCCCTTTTAAATAAGATATTTCATCATAAATCAGAATAGGTTTCATTTTCTAAGTAATCTTCGTATTTTTTGTTTTATAAGAAAGAGGAACTACACATATGCCTAAGTCATTGAACATAAAAACGAACATTTAAAATTCAAAAGCTCTCTGCCTTACAGCAATCTCTCCATGGCTTGTTTTTCCCCATTCTCCTCCCTCAGGAGCTCCAGGTTGTTATGATGCCAGCCCAAAGGTGTGAAAGGCAATTCTTTGGATTTTTCCTCCACCCGACGATTAAATAAGGATTCTACGTATAAAATATGAAGTTAGTATTTCATTGACATGTTTTATGCTATTTACTCACATATTTAGAAATTACCTACTCTTCTTTTGAATTTTTTAAGTTGGCCAATATAAAAAATAGGCATAAAAGGGCAAAGATGTGTAATAAATACATAATTATATGAAATATATAATAATAAACATATGTACATATACAAATACATTAAAAATATAGAAGCAGATTGAGAGTGTATAGCTCAGTGGTAGAGCACTTATCTAGCATGTGCAAGATCCTGGGTTTGATTCCCAACACCACAAAAGAGAGAGAGAGTTGTGTATGTTAATTTCCCCTACAAAATTACAAACTGCATAACTGAAATCTGAATGCTGGCAAAATAATATAAAATAGTGTGGGCACTGAAATTTCAAGAAAGATCAACTCAGATATCCCAAAACAGCAGGTGACAATGTAGAAATCTATATAGACAATCCTTCATGGTATTTCTTTTTCAATATTAGCAGAGACTTCTAAATAAACTTTTTAACAAGATTGACCTGAAAATAAACTACAAATAAATATTAAAATGTGATACATAGCAATTTACACAAAATTTTATAAAATCATTAAAAATCTTTTAAAGGGTAAAAATCAATCAGGATAAATTCAATAGATAATAAATGCTTTGCAGAAAAGATGCTTACTCTAAATAACTGAAGTGTCTAAATAAATGGAAAGAGACAGGTAATGCTTAGAAAAATCCTCTAACCCTTTCCCTTTTAAAGCATACCAATCTAGCAAAAACCTTCCACTAAACAGTCGAACAGTCAATACATAAAGCATGTGTGCATGATGTGGGAGGTACAAGACCTAAACATTTCAATTATATAAACTGCCAGTGAATAAACTTCCAAGTGAACCAGATACTTAGAAGTGAATTTAGAAGGACTGCCAAGCACTAACTTGTCCTACCTTCTCTTTTATACAAAACTCTCGGAGCCAAAAAAAAAAGACACTGGGAAGGGAACTTCTCCCATCATCCAAGGTCTAAACCAAGGAGTGTTGTGGACTAACTGGATATGTTCTTACTCTACAGTAAGCTAAATAAGGAAGGGGTAAGAAAAGGCTTATATTCTTCTATATTCTTGTTCTCCCCAAAACACTGATCAGCAAAGTTAGTTCTTTGGCCTCTTCTGCCTACTTCTTTTCCCAACTCTACATGGGAAAGCAGCACCCTCAAGTGGATAAGATCTGCCTATGGGCTTTTTGATAAAGTTGACAATCCCTGATAATATGTACATCAATATTTAATACTGTATTCATGATGTAGGAAAGTTTAAACTATCAATGCCTTTAAAAAACTAAAATTCAAAATCTTTTTTTAAAAATTTTTTTTTAAACAATTCTTTTCAGATCTTTCTTTCAAACCAAATCTAAGTTTATAGATTTTTTCTTTTCTTTTTTTTTTTTTTGTACCAGGGATTGAACTCAGGGGCACTTGACCACTGGGCCATATCCCCAGCCCTTTTTTGTATTTTATTAGAGACACTGAGTTGCTAAGTTTATATTCTTGTCTTTCAACATTCTCAAAGTCATTATACACATTAAAAACCATGTTTGTGGTACTAATCAAACATATTTTCAGTACTCCTCTGTCAGTCAATGTGCTAGGCCCTAAAAATACCCTCCTGCACAAAAGAAACACCATCCCATGGACCGTTCTTGGTAAAATTACCTTTGATGAAGGCGTCACTTATTGAGAGCTGTTGTCCTCCAGTGTCAGAAATCAAATACTCTGCATACAAGGGAAAGAACAGAGAGGAGGAAGGAAAGGAAAGACATATGACTATAATGGGCCGGCATAATTATACAGAGAGCACACCCACACACAACAATGTATTACTCATATTAAACCTATCACTGCCTTGCAAACTCAAGAAAGCTTCAACTAAAATGCTTTTTTATACTTGCACTTCATACTACACTTAATAATTCAACAGAACCATGAAAGAGCTCACCTCAGTTAAAAATGTCAGATCTTATTTATTTGTTTATTTATTAGTTGTAGATGGATACCTTTATTTTGTTTATTTTTATGTGGTGCTGAGGATCGAACCCAGTGCCTCACATGTGACAGGTAAGTGTTCTACTACTGAACTACAACCCCAACCCATCAGATCATTTTTAACATCATTTTTTTCCAAATAGTAAATATTCAGATACCAAAACTGAAACAGTTTATGAAAACTGAAATCTTCAGTAATTTGCATAAGCCTAAAATATTACATTGCTTTTCTCACATATAACTGTACTTTAATTCATAATGACTTTGTCTATATACAAGGTAGTTCCCAGAGAAGCCATCTGAGAAAATGATGTAAGATTTTTTTAAAATTGCAAAATATAAACCATAAAACAAATTTATATAAGTGACATTGGCAAAGAATAAAGATATAACTCATCAGGTTTTTAATTAGTTTTGAATTAGATTTTGTTTTTCAAAAATTCTAACCCAACACTGCCATTTGCCAGAAGTTACCTACTGAACAAGCTCTGAGTGCTTTTTAAAATATTAAATTTTTTCTTAACAAGTGAAACTTACTCTTTACTTCCCTCTGAACTTTCCTCTAGGTGAGTGACCAAGCATAGCTCAAGTGGGGTTCTTTCTACTATGCAAAGTAAGCCACAACACAGTTTAACTCCTTTAAGGTGCAAGTTCTCCACAAAATTTTTTCAAAGTTCACTTATAAACAAATGGTCTTTAAAAGGAACTATATTTATAAGCCAATATGCTCATCTTCCCAACCAGGAAGCAGAAAAAAAAATATTTTATTTATAAAATTCAAGTGCACCATGCCAAATACACTAAAGACAAGACAATGTTATGCTTTATTTCTATACTTCCCTTGCAGAAATGAATGATGCTAAATCCTGTTAGTTCAACTAATGTATTACTAGTCTCTTACAAGTCTTACTTTTCACTCTAAAGCTTTAAATACATAGGAGATTCCAGAAATTATAAATTTTCCCCAGCATTTATTATGAAAAAATTTCAAGCATACAGAAAATATTGTATACCACCTGCCTACATTCAACAATTGCTAAGGACTTGCCATATCTGCTTTCTCTTCACATATACGTAAGCTTTTTTTCCTTGACCATTTAAAATTACACACATCACATTTTAACAATACTTCAACATGCATATTTTTAAAAATAAGAGCATGCTTCTTTATAGCCACACCATCATTTACAGACTTAAGAAAACTGACAATACTTGTTTTTCATTTTTGTGGTACTAAGGATCGAACCCAGGGCCTCATGCATGCTAGGCTCTGCCACTGAGCTACATCCCTAGCCCCTGACAATACCTCAATATCACAGGACTGGTCCATATTGAAATTTATCCAACTGTTCCCAAAATGTTCTCAAACATGTGACCAAAAATGTTCATACATAGCATTTAGCCACTATGCTTGTTCATTCTCTTTTAATCTAGAACAGATCTCCTACCTTTATTCCTTTCCAAGATAAAGAATTTTTAAGCAACCAAGGCCAAATGTCTTTCTGCAATATCTCACATCTGGATCTGAGCAACTATTCCTTCATGGTGTGTTTAAACCCGCTTCTCTACCCCCATGTTTTCCTATATATGGGAAATTATACCTAGAGGCTCAAGGGAGCCATCATTTTCACTTTCTCTCAAGGTCATACTTGAGATAACTTTCCAAGAATGGCTCAGAATTTTCCTTGCAACACATAATAAAACACATTTCAATTGTACAATTCTCTAAGAAAAATAGTGAAAAATTAACCAAATCAAATATCATAGTTTAAGTGCAGATATTACAACATATTTGATAAATCCAAATTTCCTCAGTCATAAAATGACAGGATAGTTGATAAAGCTTTAATAAGCATTGTCTTTAATTCCAATGAAAAAATAAAACATAGTCCAATCCCACTTGTATTTATTTCAAGGGAATGAAAATAGGCAGAAGAATTCTAATCTTTCACATACTCTTTTTTTTCCATACTGGGTCCTAAACCCAGGGCCTTGTACATGCTAGGTAAGGCCTCTACCACCGAGCTATATCTCTACCTCTTTTTATTTTGTTCTCATACAGGGTCTCACTAAGTTGCCCAGGCTGGCCTTGATTCACCTGTGTCAGCCTTCCCAGTAGGTGAAATTACAAGTACATACTACCATTACCAGCTCACTTTAGGAATCTTTACTTTCTTTATTTTGTTTTACTTTTTTGTTTGTTTGTTTGTTCGTTTGGTACCAGGGATTGAACTCAGGGGGCACTCGTCCACTGGGCCACATCCCCAGCCCTTTTTTGTATCTTATTAGAGACAGGGTCTCACTGAGTTGCTAAGTGCCTCGCCATTGCTAAGGCTGGCTTTGAACTCGTGATCCTCCTGCCTCAGCCTCCAAAGTGCTGGGATTACAGGTGTGCGCCACCACGCCTGGCTAGGAATCTTTACTTTCTGATGGGTTCATTTTAACAACAAAGAAGAAAATATTTTATCACATTTCAACTTCATAGAGCAAATGGAAAAAAAAATGTTAGTATACTAAAAACTAGTAAGAAAAGCAGGGCACAGAGGGACACTTGTGTAATCCCATCATAATGTAAACTTAAAATAAGTATTGAACAACAGTAAATACAAATAGACAAACCCCTATAGTATAACGTAGGAACATCCCTTTCCTGATGCTATCAAATTATTAATTACCCTTTTAACATTCTGTCCAACCATTAAAATAAGCTACAAATTAATGTGCTAATATTAATTGTGACATTGCTGAGTTCCTACATTTCCCCAAACACACCATTCTCTTGTGTGTTTCTCATATAAAAAGTCCATAGTACAATGGTGAATATGAAATGCTAGGGGGTAAAGAAGATGGTGGTCAAAGAATATAAAGTTTCAGTTAAACAGGGGAATAGTTTTTTGAGATCTATTACACAGAATGATTATAATTAATAACAGTACATTGCACATTTCAAAATTGAGAAGATAGTACTAATTTCGAAGGTTCACACCACAAAGATGATAAGTAAATGAGTTGATGAATGTTAATTAACTCGATTTAATCATTCCATTGTATACATGTTATTAACATTTCTCTGTACCCCATAAACACATACACTTATAATTTGTCAATTTACAATTTTTGAAAAGCTCCAAAACCAGTACTTTAAATAATAAATATGATCACTGCCTTCAACTACATCTTTAATACATTTCAATTGCAAAATTCATTGTTGTCTACAAAGCTTTTGAGAACCATCAAATGCCTAATGTCACATAAAACAGTATCTATGATATTTTCTTATCTACTAACCTCATATTAACATAAGATGAAAATGGGGTTGTTTTCAAAATCACTTATTTTAGTAAACCAATGCAGCTGCCCTTCACCACCAATCCTTTTCTAAATACCACAGTACATCCAACTCACTAAATTTTTCTACAATTTTTCCAACTCCCAATACCACATCAAGAAACCGCCTTAAAAAATGTAATTCACCTATCAATAGTCAACTAGACTCTGTCTTACCTTACACAATTCTTACAAAATAATCATCTCTGGCTCCATGACCACAGACCCAAATTCTTTCAATAATCTGGCATGTGGTCTGCCTAAACCTGGCAATAGACTCACTGAAAATAGCAGAACATTCTCTATCTATTCTCTCTCATGGGCTTTGCTTTCCCCTTAACCATGTGTTCTTTCCTGACAAGATAAATCTTGACAGAGAAAAAGAAAAGTTTCTTTCAATATTATATTGACTTTTCTAAATAACTTGCCTAATTTTTCTTTCTTGCTATGGCAATATACTTCTTCTCAGATATCCTTGGCATTTTCTCTAACCTTTAGTGCCATCTGGATTCCTGCTATCCTGTCATTTTTCTTAAGCGTGCTGGTCCCTCTTTCAGATTCATCATCTTATGAACGTTGCCACTCACAACTTTTGTAGACAATCTTTTTAAAGGTTTGAGATCAAAGAAGTTTCAGAGGAGTATGATGGCTTTTTCAACTGCAGGTGCTTCCCTTTTTATTTTCCCTGGAAAATGTGAGGTTGTGCTGTAAGAAAGTCATTATTGGAACCTCCTGTTCCATTCCCCTTTCAACACTCTGAAGGTAGGTTTCCTAAAGTACATGTGTGGATATGCTTAGTAGTATGCCCTTTGCCATTATGAATGCTATGATAGATCACTTTCTTCAATATTTTGAAAACTTTCTTAACTTTCCAAGAGGGGAAAGCATCAGCAAGTCACAAATATATTTTATATTCTTTTAGTGAAATGAAACTGCCAACAAGTATGTCCAGAACAGATGTCCTCTGTCATGGTATATTCTGCCTCTGACCTACATCTGTAAATTAATACTCAAAAGCATCATAATATTCTCCATGTCACAGTTAATTCTCACACAAGTGTCATGTCTGCTTCACTGTCCTTTCATACTCACCCAAATTTTCTCCATCATTTTTCCAATTTCTGTTTTGAGGGTTTCCATAAAGATGTATACCTTAATTATGCTCATTGCTAATCAAATCTTCTCCTTTCCCACACTCTCTAAATTTCTTATTTTTAAACAAGAAACATCTTCTTATTGTAACTCTTAAGGACATTCTACCACAACTTGATAATTTACATTGACAATTAAGAGAAATTTGTTTAAGGAATGTAAATTTGTTTCAAATTATTTTAAAATAGATGTTTAAGTTCAAAATCTTCCCATTTGTTATTTTTTTTAAGCTCCAAACAGAGCAGAACAAAGAATTAGGAAAGCAGTCCAGATCTAAGTTTAGAGACAATTTGACCTTAGAGAACTAAATGTTTAAAATCCAAACTTCAGGTTAAAACCATAAAATAAAGTACCATATCTTTTTACTAATGACTTTTCAGTTATAACATAATAAACTCCCATAATTATTCATTTACTCATTCATTTTTTCATTTATTTACTTTTACATAATGCCATGTTAGGGCTATAATTTAAATTGGTTTTAATTATATCCAATAATGTAAATCTCACCATCCATTTCTTTAAAGGCATTTTATTTTTTATGTGCTGCTATCTTGGATTTTAGAAATGATTTATCTTATTTTTCCTTTTACACCAAATGTATTTTGGATATGGACATTATTATTAAAGCAAAAAAAAAGATAACTAAAAATAACAAATTAATTCATTTTTTATTAGAGAAGAATTTCTTAGTAAATATACCATATGTATAACAGGCCTTTTAAACTATAAGTAGAAAGATGTTTTAAATGTGTCAATAATTTCCCCCAATCTAATTCAATCATCTGAACAGATTTAAAGAAATATGTTATTATAAAATAGCATATGCGAATAGGCTTTAAAATGTTAAATGAAGAAAGAGAAAAGAATAGAGCAGAACATCCATGTTATAAATGCAAAGAAATGCCACCTTGGAAGTTGCACATTATGGGAAGAGCAGTCAGATGTAGGTCCTTTTAAAGACTACAAGCTTTTTAAACTGGGCATGGTGGTACTGAGGGAGAAAACAAGAAACAAAAAGAACCAACCAAAAAGGTGTAGGGAGGAGGTGTGGGGAAAACGAGAAAGGGTGAAACAAAACCCACATCAAATCCCCTCAGCCATACTGGGACAGAGGAAGCCAGAAGGTCAAGCTGGCATGAGATCCTATGGCCCAGCTCTCCAGCCTGTTTGGATTCCAGATGGTGACTACCTCCTACCTTTTTGGTCAGCAGGGTGAGGGGGCACATGTGGGTACTTGGAGGGCTTCTTGATATGGAAGTTCACGTTGTCCAGCTCCACGTTCAGGCTGATAGACGCGGCTGAGTCACTGTCCACTGTGGACTGGAAACTGCTGACTGAGGTGCGCTTGCTAGGACTGGCAGAATCTTTTAGTGTTGGGGAAGGGAAAGAAATATAGGGAGAGGAGGGGAGTAAAAATGGGTTTTATCAGGGTATTGGAGGAAAGGAGAAAAATGTTTTTTTAATATACAAGCCCAATGTGCAATACCAAAATGGATACAGTATTTTCATGTACTTCTCTGTAGACTTAATAAAATTTGAACAAATTAAGTATAAAATCAGTTTTTAAAATGAATTAAGTATATTGGAGGTTCTGCAGAAAGAAAGTCTGATATCATAGGGAAGAGATGAGAAAGTTATCTGCTGCGATATTATTTGAGTTATTTTAAGCTGCTGCAAACTAGAGACTACGGTAAAATCTGAAAACATAAGTTGCCTAACAAGTTAGTATCTCAAGAAAATACTGTATCTAAGACAAGGACTGCTATTAGATGTTTACATCCAGTTGAAGCCATAAATTTTAAAGTAGATTTTTTGCAAAGAAACAAACAAGGCACTCATTTTATCACACACACACATAATGATCCATAAAAACTAAAATGTTAGAAAGAAAAACTCACTAGCCAAATTATCGTCACCTTCTTCAGCTATCTGTTCTGTGTCGCTGTCATCAAACTTTATGTCTTTAAACCAGGATGGCTCAGAGTGTCCTTCCACAGAGTTCACCGAGTCACTGTCCGGAGAAGGTGTCTCAGAAAATTCTGTACTCTGAAAGTATCAAGACATGATCCAAGCAACTGACCCTCAATGTCAACGATGTTGGGGGTATCATACACACAACAAATAAATTGTACCCGTTATTTTTACAAACCTAACAACTGAGTAAATTTATTTAGAAAAATAAACAAATTAACAAGAACTAAGCTATAAAATATTATCATACTGGCAATTCCACTGTTAAAATTGTAATTTTCATTAACTTAGTCTTAGGTTAGCATGTTACAAACAAAATATTTCTATGATATAGATTTTACAGGGTTTTATGTCATCCTTTAGTTATCAGAGAAGACTGCATAGCATCTAGTCTAACCCTGGACAAACTCTGGGACACATCCTGAAAATAAATGTCATACTTTAACAAATATACACCAGTCTTCAGTGTCATTTCTAACTACAGAGTTTCTGATTTTAGGTGCTAGGGATGTGCCTCAATGGTAGAGCACTGGCCTGGCAGGAGTGAGGACATGGGTTTAATCACCAATACCTCAAAAAAATGTTTTTAAAAAAAAGTTATTTTTTTCACATACACACACACACACAACATATATATTTAGTGTTATGTGTATGTACTTCATGTATACAAATACACATATATAGTTATATAAATATTTTTTAAAATTTCTATCTTTAAGTGATTTTCATTTCCCTTGAGTTAAAAAAAAGATATTATTTTACCATCAGTACACAATTTAATAGTACTAAAGAGTCAAAAATCTGTTTCTGTTTACTTTCAATTTTTCAATCATTTTGTTATACATGCCACTCCCTCCAGTAAAACTGAAAGCCATTAAATGACAAGTTAACTACAAGTTAACTATAAAACTAAGCCAAGTTTAAGCAAAACCATACCATATAAAGTATGCAATCCTAATAGCAGGTTTTCATCACTACTACCTACTAAAAAAAAAGATATTTAAAAAGGAAAAAACAGCTTTGGAACTGGTGGTATAGTTCAGTACACACACACACACACACACACACACACACACACACACACACACAGTTGTAACTTTCCTTAAACAGCAGGGAAAATCTATTAGAAAAAAAGTTTCTTTGGTTAATTCAACTACTTTTTATTCTCACTGATGAAGAAAGACTTCAAAAGAAGCTCGTTACATTCTCATTAGCAGTAAACAATGTAAATTACCTGCAGTGGTCGGTAGAGTGCATACTCATCCCTGAAAAGCTGGTCATGATGACTAACACAATCCAGCCAACGTCCATCAACCATTGCTTGTCCAATTGCTATTGCTTGTGCCCTGAATCAAGAGCAACAAACATGAAATATTTTAAAAGTCAGAATAATTTTACAGTACAAGACACAATCATTTTTTTTTTCCCCAGTTCAATCAGAGTGTGAATTTCAAATTGTCCTTGGATAGGTAAGGAATAAAACAAGAGACTAAAGAGACCGGGGGGCAAATTTTAAAATTCCTCTAAATACCATAGTAAAGAATAAGAACCTATGGCAAGGTAGTCCTAGAAAAACCTAATTTTAATTACAGCAAGTACTTGATACGTGCACACCCCTCTCCTTAATGGAAGAGTAAAATCCACGCTAAAAACAGCATGACTCCTACAAAGAGCTTACAGTCTTGATGAAAAAACAGTAAATACTACAGGTATAGATATAAAATGTGTGTTTATGTGTGTGTGTGTGTATGTGAAAGACACATACTCAACACATTTTTTATTATATGGCATTTCAGTTTATGAAGCACTGAGTCAACATTATTTTATTTCTTTCCAACAGTTTATTCACAGGACCAAAATATTTCTCCTATGTTGGAACTAAAGGGTCCAAATCACAAAAAGATTGAATAATATGACTAAAGGCACAAAACTAAAGAGATATAGTAAAAATTGGAATCCAGTGCTTCACTGTTTAAAGTTATTTCTCTCTTTACTTATTTAGACATTTGTTTCTTCTCATAAGAGAAGCAGCTCATCTGAGCAAGTTGTAAAACCTAGGGGAATATGTTAATTTGAAAAGCTTTAGGCCTTTTCTATTATTCTTTTGATTTGTGATCCTCCAGACATAGCTTATAAATCCAATTCTCAACACAGGTTGTAATGTCTAGATTAGAGAACAGTAACAGAAGAATCTTTTGACCTTAGAATCTAGCTACATTCTCCAATTTTGCTTTACTAAAGAGTTCTAAGTTTGGGGGATTACCGCATGCTTCTACTTTTAATATGAAACCCTCCCCCCCACAATTTGGCTCCTTCCAACTATTCTCTACTGGTGAAAACCAGATGGAAGGAAGGTTGACTAGTTAGATTCCCCCAAACCATCAAATACATTAAAAAAAAAAAGGGAATCTTACAAAGAAATGTATTATCCCTATATCTTGAAATATGTGTCCTCATTTAAAATAAACTAACAAATAATATCAAAACCTCTTTCTTAAGATCACAATACCTGGTAGCAATGTGTCCATTTCGGATTAGCCAGTTAACCAATTCCTTTCCTACAATGCAATTGGGATGGGTTCTCAGCCAGTACCGGTGATCCTGAAACTCCATTCCACTACTGTGATGACAGATTTTTTTCCACAGGTCCTTTAACTGAACACTGTCCTGCAATCCATTAAGAGCAAGTGTTACTCCTGAGAAGGATGCTATTTACCTTTTCAGATGCTTTCCTGTGATTTTCACATTCATAAAAGGAACTTTGAAGCCGGGCGCGGTGGCGCACGCCTGTAATCCCAGCACTTTGGGAGGCTGAGGCAGGAGGATCGCGAGTTCAAAGTCAGCCTCAGCAATGGTGAGGCACTTAGCAACTCAGTGAGACCCTGTCTCTAAATAAAATACAAAAAAGGGCTGGGGATGTGGCCCAGTGGTCGAGTGCCCCTGAGTTCAATCCCCGGTACGTACAAAAAAAAAAAAAAAAAAAAAAGGAACTTTGATTTGGATTTCTTTAGAGCATTTAACTTATATGATTTAATATAAATGAGGCACCACATAAGGAACAACTTGAACTCAGTTCATCTAATTCCAAGCATAAATTTTTTCTCTTAAAAACTAATGAGCCGGGCGCAGTGGCGCACGCCTGTAATCCCAGCACTTGGGAGGCTGAGGCAGGAGGATCGCGAGTTCAAAGCCAGCCTCAGCAATGGCGAGGCACTTAGCAACTCAGTGAGACCCTGTCTCTAATAAAATACAAAAAAGGGCTGGGGATGTGGCCCAGTGGTTGAATGCCCCTGAGTTCAATCCCCAGTACAAAAAAAAAAAAAAAAAAACTAATGATCCCATGTATTATATTT
This sequence comes from Tamias sibiricus, assembly GCA_025594165.1. Classification (NCBI taxonomy): domain Eukaryota; kingdom Metazoa; phylum Chordata; class Mammalia; order Rodentia; family Sciuridae; genus Tamias; species Tamias sibiricus. The sequence continues at coordinate 86,343,756 of CM046660.1, forward strand.
TTGGATCAATGGCACATATTATCCATCTCCTAGCTAAGTACAAAATATATTTTTCTTTTTTGGAGATTGGATAAGGGTATATGGTGACAACAGGCAAATCACAATAATCTAAGATTATTATTATCTAAGTTCCTGGTAGCCTTCATTCACCAGATTCATTCCACCCTTTTCAGCACTACCCAACTGCTAGGTAAGTTTTCCTAAAGAAAGGCCTTCAGTGAATTACTTCCTAATAAAAAAAAAAAACTTTATCAACATTGCTCAGTTGATAGATATGTCCACACCCCTCTCCTTAATGGAAGAGTAAAAACATGCTAAAAACAGCATGACTCCTACAAAGAGCCTACACTCTTGAAGAAAAAACAGTAAATATTACAAGGTTCAAATCTAAACTTGAGTGACTAAATTCATTTCCTTTCACTAGATAGTCCCAAATAACTCCATTCTCACTACCCACAGCCCCCAACTTAAACTCTCTCCCAATTAATAAATCCTACTTTAGTCCATGGAAATACCATGCTTATTCTCACCTCTACACCTTTCCTTACACCTTTAAATAAGATTCACTTTCTTTACTACTTATCCAAATCCATTCCATTGTTCAAAACATACAGCTCAATACCTTTTCTGACACCATCACTAATTAATGATCAATTTTTTAAAATTTTTATAAAACATGTAGCCATATCATTCATATGACACTTTTTTTAGTATTAAGATATATATGTATTTATTTTATCATTAAAAACCTTTCTATTGATTTGACTTCTACCTCCTGAATTAAAAGTTGAGGATAGAAGCCATATCTTCCATTTCTTTGAATCACTCTGAGGACTGAACACAGGATTTTATATATAAACAAATGGAAGAAACTAAATATTATCTCACATAAACACAGAATAAAATGTCTCAAAGGCTTTCTACGTGTATAAGAAACATGTTTCAAAGTTTAAACAGCAAGCTCCCTTATATCATATAGGAAACTGAATTCTGATCTTGCCAGAAGAAAGGGGTAAAGAAAATATTAATGAAATAAGTAGAGAAAAAATACTTGACCAGTTTCTCAGGTGATCTGAGTAAAAAGCTAATCATTTCTGTGTAACTGATATGCTAATTCATTTATATGTTTCTTTAAAAAAAAATCAGTGAGATAGACATCCTTTATGATCAAAACTAGCAACGGGTCAAATACAGTATACAGGTACCAGAAGAATTTTGCGTTCATCCTCAGTGGTCTCTGTCCTAACATATGTTCGGTTAGCCTGGGGACTGACAGATGTCTCATATGAAGGTACCATAGGAGAACCAGATCGATCCAATGACAGGTTAGTAATGCTGGCTGATCTGGATACAAAAACAAAAAGTAAAATAGCAGTTGTAAATTCATCTATAAATAGAATTACAGTGAACATTCATATTTAAATAAATGCTTACTTGCCAATGTTAAGGGAAACTTTTTTCACTGATTCTTTTTAGTTATACATGACAGTAGAATCCATTTTCATATACTTATACAAGCATGGAATATATCTCATTCTAGTTAGGACCCCAGTCTTATGGATGTACATGATATGAGATTCACTGTGGCGTAGTCATATATGTATATAATAAAGTTATGTCAGATTCATTCCACTTTCTTTTTCCTATCCTTCATTTCCCTTTGTCTAATCCAATGAACTTCTATTCTTCCCCCTGCTATCCCCCCCCCATTGTGGTTTAGCGTCCACATATCAAAAACTTTTAATTTTTGGAGAATGGGTTATTTCACTTAGTATGATAGTGACCAGATAAATCCATTTACTAAGCAAATGCCATAATTGCATTCTTCTTTATGGCTGAGTAATATTCCACTATATACACATACCATATTTTCTTTATCCATTCCATCCATTTGAAGAGCACAGAGGTTGGCTCCATAACTTAGCAAGCAATTGTGAATTGAGCTGTTATAAACATTAATGTAGTGCTGTTCAATCCCATAATGTACTATAGTATGCAGATTTTAAGTCACTGGAGTATAAACCGAGGAGTGGCATAACTGGGTCAAATGGTGGTTCCATTCTAAGTTTTCTAAGGAATCTTCATACTACTTTCCAGAGTAGGTGCACCAATTTGCAGTCCCACCAGCAATGTGTGGGACTGCAAATTTCCCACACCCTAGTCAAAATTTATTACTACTTGTATTCTTGATAATTGCCATTCTTCCTGGAGTGAGATAACATCTCAGTGTAGTTTTAATTTGCTAGAGACGTTAAACATTTTTTCATATATGTGTTGACCATTCATATTTCTTCTTCTGTGAAATGTCTTTTCAGTTCTTGGCCCACTTATTGATTGGGTTATTTGGGGTTTTGGTATTGAGTTTTTTTGAGTTCTTTGTATATCCTGGAAATTAACATCCTATCTGAGGTGCAGGTGGCAAAGAATTTCTCCCATTTTATAGGCTCCTTTGCTGTGAAGAAGCATTTTAGTTTGATGCCATCCCATTTACGGATGTGAGGGCGATCTAGCTGTGACATCTGCTACCCCAATGATTGACAGAGCTGATTCAGCTGATTTGGCTGTCTAGGTGGGTGCGCCCTTACTCCCTTTACCATTCCTTGTGTGTCCTTCCCACTGTGTACTCAGTTGAAGAGGATGACCTTCCCCAATAGAGAAGGACTGTTCTTTAGTCAAGGGTATACTAGTAGCTGCATTTCCTTCCTAGAACCTCCAAACAAGCTATCAAAGGCACTTTTAAAAGTAGTTACCATGATTATGTAAAATGTCATTTTGGGAAAAAACTAGGGAAAGGATACTCAGAAATTGTACTATCTGTGCAACTTCTATGTGAGTCTAAAGTCATTTGGAAGTAAGTTTAAAAGAAAGTAGAAAGTAATTATGGAAATATTATAGGAAAATAATTATATAGTTCATATATCAGTAATATTTCAAAGAAAGTAGACATAAACACTTCTTGTTAAAAAATATTAAGAAATTAGGGGGTTTATAGAGAAATATGAAAAATGGTAACTAAATGTAGAAATAATATTACAAATCAGGGAGAAAAAACTATGGTTCAGAGGTCAAATCCATCCTGTTTTTGTACAGCACAGGGAACACCAATTCTGAAGCCCAACTAAGTGAAATGTTATGCTAAAAAAAAAAAAGAATTCCTCTTTTCTCACTAGCAGACCTACACTTAAAATATTTCCCCAGTTATTATTAAATTTTCATTTCATAAGTTAAAAAACTAGTGAATATTTATTTCCTCTCATGACAAAAGTACTTACACATATCCTTAAATGACTTATAAGTGGATTATCAACAGCATCAAGCAAGCTTTTATTTTAAAAAAAAAAAATTATGTAGCTAAAAATTTACTTAGCTTCTACCCAGAATACAACGAAACCAAATTTTAGCTTCCAAATAAAGGATAAAAGGCAGAAGCATCTCTGTGTTAGATACTATGAAACCCATTCATTAGGGCAACACACACATACACCCCTTATTTAATTCTCACTGTATTCTGTAGAGTAGGTATTTATAGTTAATTCCATGTTATAGATAATGAAATACAGAATCAGAGCTTTAGTTAATTTTAGGGCAACTCAGCTAATAAGTATAAGGGCTGCCATCCAAAACTAGGTCTCACAGTGGCACATGCCTATAATCCCAGCAGCTCGAGAGGGTGAGATAGGAGAATCACAAGTTCAAAGCTAGCCTCAGCAAAAAGTGAGGTGCTAAACAACTCAGTGTAGGCCCTGTCTCTAAACAAAACACAAAAAAGTAGGGCTGGCGATGTGGCTCAGCGGTCAAATGCCCGAGTTCAATCCCTGGTACCCCCCCCCCCCCAAAAAAAGCCAACTAGGTCTCAAATGAAAAATCATCTTCTTTCCAGTATATAGATAAAAAATTTTTTTAATAATTTAAGAAATTATTCAGAGATTTAGCAGAAAGTCATTATTAATGATTAATGGGAAACAACTAATATCAAATAATCTTTAAGCAATATTTTTTTAAATAATCAGCTATTCACTTCTTGGCATATTCTTTTAGTTCAAAGATTCCCATTATGTCTTATTCAATTTAAATCTCTTTTCCAGTGGGAGCATTAGTTCATGCATTCTGCCTTTGTCTAATGTTCTAACCATCCTGCATGTACTCTCTGTTACAGTGGCAGTAAGAATAAAAGCAAATTGGTTAATTTTGTTATCAAAAGCTCTAACGAATATGCTAGTGGCAAGAACACTGATGAAAATTATAAGCATAAGGGCTGCCATTCATTGAATAAATTACATCTTTCCTAAAGACCTTCATCAATATTAGTATTACTTCAAAACACGTGAAGATATATTGTAATGTAACACAGCTATCTCTTTGAGTGAGTACATGCCCACAGGAATACTATAATTTATCTTTTAAAAAATTTTCCACATCCCTCTGCTGTATTTCCTTCCTTCTCTTTATAGCAAAACTCCCATTTCTAATTATTCCTCCATCCTATTTTAAACCCCAACCAACCCACTGAAATTACCTATTATGCTTTAACTCATCTTATTTAACATTTCAGCAGTTTAGCTTTTCCCTCCTTGAAAACCTTTCTTCACTTATCTACTAGGGCAAACCCACCTGGCCTGGTTTTCCTCTCACCTCACTGGCCTCTCCATCTCCTTCTCCCTTTTTGGGTCCTCTTCACTTCCCCAATCTCAGTCCTTGGTCCTATTTCCTCTCTTTTTACACTCCCTCTGCTGATGATCCCCATCCAGGTTCACAATCTTAAATACCATTCACATAATAATAACACCCAAGTTTATATCTCCAGCCTACATCTCTTCCCTAAATTCTGGACTCATATATCCACCTGTCTATTTGACATCTCCCTTGGATCTCTAGAAGGTCTGTCTAATTCCGCTTGTCTAAAACAAAACTATTAGTCAGGCATTGTGGCACATGCCTATAATCCCAACAACTCCAGAGGCTGAGGCAGAAAGATCACAAGTTAGCAACTTAGTGAGACCATGTCTCAAAATAAAAAATAAAAAGGGCTCAGTTGTAAGGCACCCCTGGGTTCAATCCCCAGTACCAAAATAAATAAATAAAATCAAACTGTTACTCCCTATCTTCCTCCATCTCAATTAATGGCAATTCCAACTGCTCAAGTCAAAAACCTGAGTCATCTTTGAATTCTCTTCCTGTTGTAGCCTTCATTCAATTGACCAGCAAATATGGTTATGCCTACAATCAAAATGTATCTAGAATCTGACTATTTCTCATGTATCCCCCTCCCCCACTTCTCCTATACTGACCTAAATCAATTCTCTTTCTACAAGCTTTTCAAGTGGTCATCTACTCTTCTGTCCTACATTCTACTCAACAGAGCAGCCAGAGTGCTCCTTGCAAAACAGTTAAGATCATGTCATCCTCCCAATTCCCCATTCAAAAAACTCTCCACTCATTCTACTCTTATACACTGTCAACTAATAAATGTAGAAGAAATGATGGAACTAGAAAATCACCATTTTGTAACCATCAGAGTAAGCTGATTTGAGCAAGAACTATAAATGGATGCTAAAAATAGTGAATGAAAGATGCATAAAGAACAGACTATTTAAACAGTCTCAAAGTATCTCCCCCACATATCACTTATTAATTCCAAATGGAATGATGGTAACTACTTAGTGAAAAAACTCAGGACATAACCTTAGCCAAGAGATCAAGTCAACACCAATGAGATAAGCTTGTATTTTATTCTAACATGAGAGATTGAGAAGGTCTCATCACTTAAACAGTATTCCCATGCTCCCTACAAAATGCATAGCCTAGCCAGGTGGTAATCCCAGTGGCCTGGGGGGCTAAGGCAAGAGGATTGCAAACCTCAGCAACTTAGCGATGCCATAAGCAAATTGGCAAGACCCTGTCTCTAAATGAAAATGGCTAAGGATGTGCCTCAGTGGCCAAGCACCCCTGGGTTCAATCCCCAGTACCAAAAAAAAAAAAAAAAAAAAAAAATTGCATACCCATTACCTAATCATGAGGAAACATTTAATGAACCCAAACTGATGGGCATTCTATTAAACAATTAGCCTATCCTTTATTTTCGATACCATGAAAAATAAAGAAAAGGAACTGTTACAGTAAAGAAGATCAAGACAAGACAATTAAACACAATGCATGGTCCTGGACTATATCACGGATTGGGGGGTAAATTAGAACAAAGGTCATTACTAGGACCACTGGCAAAAACAGAATACATACAACATATCAGATGACAGAAATTTCTTACCATTACAATGTCCTGAATTTATACATGATTATGTAAGGGACCTTAATTATTCTAAGGGAACACACTTAAATATTAATAAATAAAAAAATGAGACTTCCTGTTTCTGGTCCATTCCAACATGTAAGAATCTTTAGAAATCCTTACTCTGTCCTAACAACCAAAAAGCTAAACAAACTGAAAAATCAGCAACTCTTCACAGATCTGTCAGACAAATGAGATCACAGGGCAAATGCTGCTCCAATCACGAGAGACAGAGACAGGTGCATACAGAGAATAACAATTTACTGGAGCAGAAACTCACAAGTAGAAACCTCCCTGAAAAACAACTCTTTTTAAGTAGAAAAACCTGAACTATAATTGACAAATTCCAGACAGCTCAGTGTGAACAAGCCTAAGAAACTGAAAACTCTAGGTGGGCCAAGTATTAAGAAGGGGCATGAATTTGTGAGTTTCATTTTCAGGAGGCTACCAGATCCTCATGGTAAAAGTCAAAGAAAAAGGCCCTCCAGCTCCCCACCAACAAGGAGAAAAAAATATCAATTTTGAAATATGCCAGATCTTTTTAATAAGGCCTTCCACAAGGAGAAACTATTTTATCAAAGCCTAACCTAGTAAAATAGTGGAGCTAAACATTCCCCACCTACACAGGGGAAGAGAAATACCCAATTCCAGCCCCCTCTAAATCATCCATGTGGGGAAAGAGAAATATACAACTCTAGCCTGCTCGAGCCATCCTGTCCCACCTAAGGAGGGCAAAGTAGGGGGGACAAGGACGGAGGGATGGGGATAGGGAAGTACTTACAAAGTTTACAGTCCCAGGGCACAGGCTCACCAAAAGACTGAGACTTAATCAAAGGAGTATAAAGATACTTCCCCTCATCCCATGCCTTATCATTACATGACTAAAGAAAATCCTATTTACTGCAGTTTCTTTTATCTAGTACATCATGTCTAGTTATCAACCCACAAGGCATACTAAAAGGCAAAAAAAAAAAAAAAAAAAAAAAAGTTTGGAGATATGGAATAAATATGAGAAAAAACTGGGTATGGCACAAATGTTTGAATTATCAGTGCAAGAATGTTTAGCAAAACTTGTATGAGATCTAAATCTAAATGAGGAAAACTACGACACACGAATAAAGGAAATTAAAGAATAAATAGATATTTCATGAATAGGAAAACTCAATATTGTCAAGATGTCAGTTTCTCCAAACTAGATCTACAGATTCATTGCAATACCAATCAAAATCCCAGCAAGTTACTTTGCAGACATCAAAAAAGTAATTCTAAAAATTATAAGAAGAGGCAAAATACCCAAAATAGTGAACAGAATATAAAAGGAGAAAAAGTTGGGGAACCGATACAACCTGACTTTAAGACTTACTATAAAGTCACAATAAGCAAGACAATGGTATTGGTAAAAGAATAACCAAATAGGTCGATAAAACATAAGAGCCCAGGAATAGACTCACATAAATTGTCAACTGATCTTTGACAAAGGAACAAAAGTAATACAAAGGAGCAATTAATCTTTTCAACAAGTTTTCAATCTGAAAACTCAATTGTCCACGCACATATAAAAAAATAAATCTGGAAAAGAACTGATACCCTTCGCAAATTAACTCAAAATGGATCATAGACTTAATGGTAAAAGGCAAAACTCCTAGAAAATAACACAAGAGAAAACCTAGATGATCCTGGATATGGTAATGAGTTTAAAAATGACACTCAAAGTCACAGTGCATGAAAGAAATAATTGATCATCTGGACTTCATTAAATTCTTCTGCTCTACAAAAGACAATGTCAAGAAAATGAAAAAACAAGCCATGCACTGAAAGAGAATATTTGCAAAAGACACATCTGATAAAGGACTACTATCCCAAAGACAAAGAACTCTAAAAACTCAACAATATGCTAGGTGTGTTAGTACATCCCTCTAATTCCACCAACTCAGGAGGCTGAGACAGGAGTATCACAAGTAGAGGCCAATTTCAGCACATTAGTGAGACTGCCTCAAAATAAAAAAATGGAAAAAACAGTTGGCATGGGGGCTGATGATGTAATTCAGAAGTAAAGCACCTCTGGGATCAATGTTCAATCCCCAGTAATGCAAAAAAATTTTTCTTTTAATTAACAATGAGAATTTAAAAATCAATAGTTTTTTTTTTTTTTTTGCTGTATTTTAAAATAAAACAATTTTTTTTTTCGATTTTTTAAAACTCAACAATGAGAAAATAAACTGATTACAGATGGGCAAAAGATTTTGACACCTCACTGAAGAAGATACACAAATAGCAGAAGGCAGGCAAAAAGATATTCAATATCATTTGCCATTAAGAAATGGCAAATTAAAACAATAATGAGATGCCACTACATACCTATAACATTGGCCCAAATCCAAAACACTGGAAATACCAATGCTTGTATCATGTGGAACAAGAGAAACTCATTCATTCCTGGTAGGAATGCAAAATGATACAGACACTTTGGAAAACAGTTTGAAAATATCTTACAAAAATTAATCATCTTCTTACCAAATGATCCAACAATCATGCTCCTTGGCATTTACCTGAATGAACTGAAAATTACTTGTATACAGGTATTTATAGAAATCTTACTCTTTCAATTGATCAAACTTGGAAGCAATCAAGATGCCCTTCAGTAGGTAAACAGATAAACTATGGTACAACTGGACAATGCAACATTATTCTGCACTAAAATATCAAGTCATAAAAGATATAGTAAAAACTTCAATGCCCATTACCAAGTGAAAGAAGCCAATCTTAAAAATCTACATACATTCTGTGTATATAATTCTGGAAAAAAGGACAACTATGGAGACAATTAAAAAAAATCAATGATTATTGTGGTTACTTATTTCAATTATCATGGATTAGAAGGAGAGAGGGATGAAAAGACAAAACACAGCAGATTTTTAAGGCAGTGAAACTACTCTATATACTACAATGGCAGATAACATGTCATTTTGTATTTGTCCAAATCCATACAACCTACGATAGTAATGTAAACTATAGACTTTAAATGATAATGTGTCAATGTAGGTTCACAGACTATAATAAGTGTACCACTATGGTCCCAGATATTCATAGTAGTGAAGGGCTGAGCATATGCAGAACAAAGAAAAAGGGCCTCTGTACTTTCTCCTCAGTTTTGTTGTCAGCCTAAAACTGCCGTGAAAAATAAATCTGATGAACTAAAGAAATAAAAGATAACAATGTCTGAAACATACTCTCAAATGGTTCAGAAAAAAAAGTGTGTGTGTGTGTGTGTGTGTGTGTGTAAAATTACAAAACAAATAGGCAAAAACAAAAATAAATAAATCTTAATGAAGAATATGTGGACACTTATTTTCCTATTCTTACAAATCTTCTGCAAGTTTGAAAGTTTTTCAAAACAATTAAAATTTCAAGGAAAAACACTCTCCCCATCTCAGAGTAAATGACAAAGTCCTGACAATTAACTGCAAAACTGATCTACTTCAGGCTCACAGGACTGTTTCTTATTCCTTGTTAGGAACTTGCCATTATTGTTTTCTTGGTACACTCTTATACAAAATGTCCACATGGTTGATTCTCTCACATCCTTCAGGTCTTTTTAACTAAACTAGAAGACAGAGGATGGTGGAGGTCCCAATATCTTAAGCCATTGGAGAACACTGGAAAAAGCCAAAGAATGAAAGCAAGAGCTGACCAATGAAATGGAAATGATAGTTTAATTCAGCTTTTAGAGCTAAGAAATTATAACAAGCAATCACCTTTTTTATGTTTATTGTTATTAGTATGACAAGAAATAAAAAACAGACACTGAATACAGTGTTTCCATTTAGCAGTTTACCTATTTCGAGCAGGGGATTTCCCAGCATCCTCCTGAACAGATACAAGTCTTGTTGAAAGAGCAGTATTTGAAGAGTCTGGATGAATCAAACTATAAAGAAAATAGGAAAATATTGAGATCGCTTGGAACAGTAAAAGGCAAATCCAATTTCAATGAGGTGCTTTAACATTTAAAAGTAAGTTAAATCTTTTCCCCTGAAATTATGGGATTATGGGTCACTTTTGCTCTTCCTTTGATTAAGGTAAAAACTATGTGTGGTTATCAAATGTCAAAAGAATTATAAAGTTTTTTTAAGTATACTGAACATAAAGAACACCAATAGCCAAGCACCGTGGTGCATGCCTATAATCCCAGCAGCTCAGGGGGCTGAGACAGGAGGATCACAAGTTCAATGCCAGCCTCAGCAACAGCAAGGCACTAAGCAATTCAGTGCAACCCTTTCTCTAAATAAAATATAAAAATAGGGCTAGGGATGTGGTTCAGTGGCCAAGTACCCCTGAGTTTAATCCTTCGTACCCCCCCACAAAAAAAAAAAAAAACAATAAAATAATAAAATTGGTTGGATCGATGACTTACAGAATAACTTCCTGTATCACATATATAAGACGGAAGTGATTTGGAAAATATGAGTACCAAAACTTTATTCTGTCCCCACAGCCCACTGGAATAGCAAAATAAGAGGCAAACTTAGGTCTAAGAGCAGACTCCACCTCTTACTAGCTGTGTGACCCAGTTTATTACTTAATCTTTCTGAACCTCAGCATCTATAGCTGTCAGAAGGAGAAAACAGAGCCTACCAAAGAGGTATAAAGAATAAAAGAGAATAAATATTAAATTATTAGCACAAAATCTAAAACTATTATTCTACGTTTGACTTCTATCAAACACCTCTCAGGAAGCTGTCATACCTGTTTGTTTTATTAAATTGTACCTGCCAGTTTGAGGCTCATACAGCCAGACCATACACAATTAAAAAGCATTATTAATTAAAATAAGCAAGAATTAAAGAATCTCTGCCGGGCACAGTGGCGCATGCCTATAATCCCAGCCCTTGGGAGGCTGAGGCAGAAAGATCACGAGTTCAAAGCCAGCCTTAGCAATGGCGAGGCACTTAGCAACTCAGTGAGACCCTGTCTCTAATAAAATACAAAAAAGGGCTGGGGATGTGGCCCAGTGGTCGAGTGCCCCTGAGTTCAATCCCTGGTACCAAAAAAAAAAAATTTTTTGAAGAATCTCTATACTTTGTACTATATTATTAAATATATAATCAACTTTTCAAATTTATAAAAGGTATGTAAGATATAAAGAATCATGATACTACAAACATCAAAAGACTCATCAAGTAATTTAAGATAAAAGAACACTATCACTGATTCTGAAGTGCCTATGTTCCCACCCTGATTTATTTTGTGTATTTCTGAAGTTTACATAAATGAAAAGTTTATGGATGTATGATTATGGGACATATCTTTTCTACTTCATATTATGTCCCTGACATTCATACTTGTTCAACTGTAGTTGTAATTGGTTCATTTTTTATTTGTTTAAATACAATGTACAGTAATTCCTCACTTCCTTAAGATGTAACTGAGGAAATATCTCATCAGAAAAATGTTGGTTAAAACTCCAAGCTCTTTGATATGGCCAGATTTGGCATTATGCTTAGAAAATTATGTTGCTAGAGAAAGCAATCAGAAACTGATGAACCTAGGACACTAATTCAAGCAATTCTAAGTAACTTCCAAGAAAGAGTTAGTAACATCCTCCACTACCAGCACATTTAGACCTGAAGAAAGACATGAAATGTACCTTTGGGAGGAAAAACCTCTAATTTCATTTAGAAATATGAATATAGATCTCATGAGTATTCTCCATTAAAAGACTACATTAGAAATTATTAAATCTCAGTGACTTCTGTTGCCTATTGAGCAAATATCATGAAGATTATATACATGCCATGTGCTATTCTTGGTGAGTGAATAAGAAAGGCATAAAGTCTCTCATCTCATGGAGATTATACTCTAACTGGTCAATATCATCACTACCCATAAATATCTATGATCCTTCTGGAGGTGAACTAAGAAGAAAGGAGAAAAAAGTAAAGTTGAAAGAAACAATTCAAAGAATAAATGGCAACTAAAAGCACTTGCAAGTCAAGAAACTTAGTATTTCTCAAGTTTAAATAAAATTATATTCAAGTGACAGTACCTCTGCCAGGCCAAATCATCCTCTAAAAATATATTACGGCTGGCTTTTCTACTCCCAACAGGTGTTCGGGGTTCACTGGGATCAAGTACAGACACAGAGCAAGCAGAATCTGAAAGAGCATTCAAGTCTTCCCCAATGGAATTACTGTCTGTGGAATGAGCGTAACTTAAGGCTATTTTTCTACAATAGGTGCAAGCTCGGAGGTCCCCTGGGAGAAAAAAAAAAAGAAGAAGGAAAATAAGTAAAAAGTAGCAATAACATATTATTTAAAATATTTTAAATCTTTGGGTTAATAGATAATCTAATAACAGGGAAATGTCTTCAAGTCTTAAAGACTACCCCAAAAAAATTTTTTAAAGAAATGAAATAATTCAGCTGTCTCTGTTAAATATTTTAAGAATCACCACTAGAATAAATTCATCCAAGTGTCGAAATTACTTCAAATACTTATAACATGATAAGAAAATTTGACCCAATAGTACTAGAAAACTCTGCTTATAAGACTATCTTTCAAAGTTGTAAGAATGAAATAAGGGATCTATCAGACATAGGAATTTTAAGAAGAAAAAAACTGCAATACAGTAAATAAACCAATGCATTTAAACAACACATTTTCCCTAGGCAACAAGCGAGGAAATTAAAGTTTCTATTATGAAGTTCTGAAAAGTGGCCTCCAGAAGGGAGCACAATTTTGAAACAAGCTAAGAAAACAGCCTAAATACAATACGATATATTGAGATAAAACTTTGCTAAAATTCTTATAGCAAAAAGTTAAAATAGAAATCAGATGTTCTTAGGAGAATAAACAAGGTTACTTAATACTTCTAAATGTTATTTTATTTAGGATATAGTCCTGCCCAAAAATAAGTTTTAATTTCTACCTTGTTTTTTGATTCCATAACAATTTAGTGCATTGAAAATGGAGGGTAAACAGTTATGTGCCACATGATGTTTTGGTTAAAAACAGACCCCATAATACAATAATAGTCACACAGCAGTATAATGAAGCCGAGAAACTCCATTTTGTTCCCCACCACCTGCAGTGCTGTGGATCAAACCTAGGGTTTCACACTTCAGAAGCAAGAACACTACCACTTATCTGTAGCTCCAGCCCTTGAAAAATTCTTATCACCTGGTGATGTTGTAGCCATCATAATGTTGTGGAGCAACACATTTCTAATGTTTGTGGTGATAGTGATATAAATAAACCTACTACTCTGTAGGTCTTATAAAAGCATAGCACATATAATTACATATAGTACATAAGAGTTGACAATCATGATAAATGACTATGTCACTGACTTATGTCGTTATGATTCTACACTTCTTATCATTATTCTAGAATGTACAACTTTCTATTTACAAAAAAATTTACTATAAAACATTATATCATGTTATATCAGTAGCAGTCTCTCAATTGTTCAAGAAGCCATGTTGATACTCAGAAGGTTCAGGCAGAAGGATCACCCGACCCCAAAAGTTCAAAATCAGCCTGAGCAACTGCAAAACCCCAAAAACCCAATCCACCCTACCAAAAACAGGGCCATGTGGAGTGATTAACCAGTACCATCCAGGTTTGTTTAAGTATATCCCATAACGTTCACACAAGGACAAACTCACCTAACTGATGCATTTCTCAGAACTTACCCATCACCATGCAACACAAGACTATATTTAACTTTACATGTAATTTAACAATTCTACCTTAATTATTTATTACCATTACTACTAAAAATCTGAAGTGACAGAAAAGATTTCTAAAAGTTCACTGTATTGCTTTTGCCATAATTTCTACCAAGTATAATAATTGCCTCTGTTTTATTTTAAGACTACTATTATACAGTACTTCATTTTATTAAACTATACATGTATCTTAATCAAAATAAAATGTCATTTGTTGTATTACTAATTTCTGTCACCACAATTTAAAATATAAAATCTATTACAACTATGAAGAAAAATAGATCTATATCCACTTCAATCAGGACTCAGAAAACAGTAACAACAAAGTGAACTCCAGTCTAGGATAAATCAAAGCACAACTACCATCAACTGACCAAGGCAGAATTACAGTGAGGATGTGAAATTACTTCCTTCCTGAAAGACCTACCGTTTACCATTACAAAGGTGGGTTTGTTTCTTACACTATAAAGGAAATCTCCCTGAACCAGTCAGCTCTCAGAACTAAAATTATCAAATCAATAAGGACAGCCAAGCCTGACCAGAAAAGTTTCATTTCATGAAGAGCATTCATCAGCAAAGACCCACTAGGCATATGATTGTATTATATGATGGGAAAATAAAGGCTGATGAGACATAGCCCTGCCACCAGAGAACTCACAGTTGACTGGAGATGACAGACATATATAATTTAAAATGCAAGATGAATACAGAGATATTACTTCTACTACTACCATAATAATTGCTTAATATTCATTGATCCTTTAGTGTGTGCCAGACATTGTTCCAGGTATTTTACATTTATTCAGGGTCTCAATGTGCAATTGTACATTAAATATATTATTCCCATTTGTGATGGTTAATCTTAGGTTAACTTGGCTAGACGAGGGGTTTGTCTGGGGTTGGAGTGGGCAAGAAATATGACTAACATTTACAAACACTGAAGTAAGTAAAGCAAATTTTTCCCCATAACGCAGTGAGTCTCATCCAATCAGATGAAGATTTGAAGAGGTAAGACTAAAGTTTCCAGAATAAAAAGGGAATTCTGTCTCAATACTGCAAGGCAGAAATCATATAGGAGTTTTCAGCCTGCTAGCCTCCTTGAGAATTTCATACTTGCTAGCCCCCACAATCATTAAATCACTTGGGCCAATTCCTTAAAATACAGGTAAACTTCTCTCACTTGCTTTCTCAGTGTCTATGTGTGTGTGTGCGCTCCATTCATTCTGTTTCTTTAGAGAATCCTAATATAGACTTTGGTACTGTTATGTTTGAATGAGATGTCCCTCAAAAGCTCCTGTGTTAATGCAGTAATGAGGTAAAATGATTGGGTTGTGAGAGCTGTAACCTGATCAGTCTACCTAGTTTAAATGGGTTGGCTGGTAACTGTAGGTAAGTTGTATGTGGCTGAAGGAGGTGGGTCATTAGGGGCATGTCCTTCCTCTCTCTGCTTCCTGACCCCACCATCAACTGAGCAGCTTTCTTCCACCACTCCCTTCTGCCATGAAGCTCCATTTCATCTCAGGCCCAGAGCAGTGGAATCAATTGACCATGGATTAAACTTATGGAACCAGGAGCCAAAATAAGCTTTCCCTCCTCTATGTTGTTTTTGTCAGGTATTTTGGTCACAGCCACACAAAGATAACCAAAACTGATAGAAAGAATGGTTCTAGAGGAAAATAATTTTAAGGATAAGTTTCCTGAATTGGCTTTCACATTTCTGGAATTGGTTCTCTAACTGATTGAATTGAAAGGCACTAATGATTTGATTTCTAAGAGCAAAGAGACTATGGTGTGCTTGGCAAAACAAACATGCAAAATATCATCTATGGATACTCCTAATCAAATACTTATAAGAAGCAAGGTTATAGATTACTGTGTATTTAATATCTTAGAACATTTTTATCAAACTAATAAGTATATTAAAATAAACTTATTGTTCCTAATTGTACTACACAAAGTAGAGAAATAAAAGGATAACCTCGGGATTCAAATTCCCAGCTCAAGAACTATACTAATTACTTGAAAGTTTCTGTCTTCCCTGAAAGAATCCCTTACCTCCTATGGCCTCAATGCTAAGATTGCTGAAAATCTAACCAATTCTCAAAATGCAAGTGGCTGAATTAAAACACAAACTGGAAAAGAACACCACATGACAATAAAGACAGAGACAGGAGTGATGGATCTGTTCACAAGCCAAAGAACATGAAGGATTGCCAGCAACCACCAGAAAGTAGGAGAGAATCTTGAGATGAATTCTCCCTTGGAGCCTCCAGAAGGAAGCAAGCCTGCCAACACTTTGATTCCAAGCTTTTGGCCCTCCAGAAATGCAGAAATGGAAGAACAAATTTCAGTTGTTTAAAAAAAACACCAAACCCACAACTTCAATTACCAACCTTGCAGTATGTCTGCTAATAAAGGGAGGACACTGATTGGGAAGAAATGGGATCCTGAAAACTAGAATGTAGATATATGGGAAAAGCCAAAAAGAAGCTAAGGATATTGAACCTCCAAAATCTGAACCTCCTGTCAGAAGGTCATGCAGAGCAGAAGTACACATACACAGAAGTAGCCTTTCCAAATCATCTGAGATTAACTCTGCTTTGCTTAAGGAATTTGTAATGACCTCCCCTGAGTTAGCTGCCTTGCAAGACACTTCTAATTCCCCTCAAGGTCTACTCCTATTATCTCCATCCCATGGTCAAGTCCTGCCAGGTCTTAAACGTAAGGTACAAAGTAAGACCAATGAGGATGTATGCTATATGCCAAAAGAACATGACTTTTCCAATTAATATAGACAAAAACCCAGGGAATGTGTGGGATAACTATTGAGGGTGTAGGATAATAGTGGAAAGAAAATTGGCTCAAGTTGAATTTACTGATATGGGCCCACTAAGCAGAATTTCCAGATTTAATCTTGCAGCTTGAGAGGTTAAAAGGAGCTCTAAGTCTATTTAATTAACTGGTTAAAATATGAACCTTTAAAAGGTGGCTTATATTAAAAATGAAGCTAAAATGCCCAAACTACCCTGATATACTACAGAGCAAGGAATACAAACACTCAGGAGACAGGAATGAATTGATTTTGCACATACATAACCACACTCCCTGTCTCTTGTTATGTGATGCTCTGCATGACTTTTGGGCTCTGCTAACAAGAAAGATATCACCAAAGGAGTACCCTAGACCTTATAACTCTATAATCAACCAAAACAGGTTTTTTTTCCAGGCGCCAATTATGAAATATGGATTGGTGTGTATTGGATTGGCTAACATAGCCAGACCTGCAGAGAAACTCAGTACAGCTCAATTCATTGTTTAACAGCTACTGGGTTTATTTGGTCAAGATACTCACTTGTAATTATGGCAGCAGAAGCCTCTCATATCTGTTGTATTTGGAGCTATCACCAGGAACTAAAAGCTAAAGCAAACAAATAAAAAGACTTTCTTCCTGATCACCTGAATAATCTTGATGTGGACACAAGCACTGGGACCTAGTTTATGATTTGATTATTGATAAGGCAATGTTAACCATGCTAATACATGGAAAGCATTAAAAAAAAAAATCTAGTTTTAAGTGATAGTAGTGTTTGATTCAATAGAAAACTAAAGTAAACTTTTAATAATGGTCTCTCTTTACATATGACTTAAGGAATTTATCTACGGATATTAGTAACCTTTTTCTATAACTTATCCATAATAAATCATACTTGGTCATACATACGAAATAAAGAGAGTGGATTTGCCATATAAGACCTGCTCCCCTGCCCCAGAAAGATATACCTTTCAGCACAACCATGAGACATAAATTTATGAGGGGAGTCTCAGAATCCCTAAAGAGCTCTGGCTGCTATTGCTGTTCCTTATAGGTAAGAAACTATAGCAGGGACTGCTCCACTGAATCAGGAAAACCAAATGCAATTGGGATAACTGGATCCATAAGTGTCAGGGGCCAAAGGGATTGATGGCCTTTGACTACGGTGACTATACAATTAAAGCAAGGAAACAGTCAACTTTTTTTAGCACTAACTCTAAACTGACACTAATTCCAAGGATTCAAACATCACTATTATTCGCCTGTCACAGCAGAGGCTTAGGGAGATATGGCAAGTGATGGGAGTTTTAGCTTAGGTACATCTGATGGTGAGTTTAGTGGGTCCCCAAAGCCCATTCTGTGGTTATTTCCTCAGTTCTGGAATATATAATTGATAAAGATATATTTAGCAACTGGCAAAATCCATACACTGGCTCCTTAATCTCTTATTATGGTGCTTCTGGCCTCCAGAATTGTAAGACAATAAATTTCTATTGTTCTAAGCCACTCAGCCTGTACTTTGTTATGGTAGTCCTAAGAGACTAAAATGCCAGCTGGGCATGGTACCACACACCTAAAATCCCAGCGACACAAGAGACTGAGGCAGGAGGGTCACAAGTTCAAGACCAGCCTCAATAACTCAGCAAGGCCCTGTTTCAAATTAAAAAAAAAAAAAAAAAAAAAGACTGGGGATACAGTGGTTAAGTGCCCCAGTAAAAAGGAAAGAAATACATACACCAACCTTATGAGACAGATTTTATCCTAAAGGATATAGAAGCTCTGTAAAGGTATTTATCCTAAGAGTACTAAGCAATGAAATAACCTGACATGATCAATTAGCATTCTACAAAGAATACTGACTTAAATACAAAAAATGAATTCAAGATAGGGAAAAACTAGGAGTAAGAAAGTCTCTTAAAAGCTTTAGTCAATCTGGATGAAAAATAACAAACTCTGTAGCAGTTTAGTTTTGTTTTGTTTTTTCAAGTGAATGAAAGCAAAAGGAAAATCTATACAATAACAAAAATAATATGAGAGATATCAAGAGCATTTTTTTGAGTAATTTCAGTCCACCTTCCACTCCCAAATCATTGCATAAATCCACATACCATTGTCAGCTTTTTTCTGTTTCAACAAATAACTTGAATTTTCAGTATTGCTAAAATTTGACTATGTTCCTTATGGAAGAATAAGAGTAAGATACAATTTGCCAAAACACAGTGTCATGTAAATGAAGAAAAATCTTTTCTTTGAAAGTAAGAACTCTCATAATAATATAAATTAGAAATCTACTCTAACCATCTTGTCTGATAATCTTTAACATCACTAGAGCTTTTTGCTAGTATCTATGATACACTGTCTTTTATTCTAGTTATTTTTTTAACTTTTCCATCTACTTTATCACTTGACTCTGATGAGCTGTCGCCCTGTCACATCCCCATGCCTTACATATAATGCCCAAAATAAAAAATGGCTTAATGTTGGTCCTGTATTATAATTATTTTATACTTATGACCTTTAAAAATTATAATACTGTCAATAAAATGCACTTACCTGTATAGCCCATAAATTTTCCAGGGATTTCTTGATTACAGCAACGACTGCAGAAAATCTGCCCACACAGTCGGCAATGGTGTCTGCGCCTAAAGGTTGTGAATTTTTCACTACAGTCATAGCACTCTTTACATTGGCTATCAGGCATCCAGTATTGCTTCAGGTCACTATCCTATAACAATAAAAATGTGTGAAGACTTCTTGAAAATACTGATTTCTATGTTGTAATAGCAAATGGCATTCTCAAAGGTTTGTTTGTTTTTTGCAGAAATGAGTAGTTCTAAAATTTATAAGAAATGAAAAAGACCAAAATGACCAAGAACAATCCTGAAGAATAAAATAGGACTTACAATACCATCCATCAAGACTTATTCTAAATCTACATAATTTTACACAGTACTAGTGCAAGGACAAAAAAAAAAAAAATGGAGATATGGAACAGAAAAAAAGTAGCTTAGCATACACTGATGTGTACATGGTTTTTGTGATGAGATTTATAGTACAATCAATGACAGATGGCCTTTTAAAACTATGGTGCTATCCTCATATCCATTATATCTAACTGGACATAAAGATAAAAGGAAGCTTGACCCTATTTATTCATACAAATAATAAAGCTTCTTAAAAAGAACCATAGGGGTTTATCTACAGACCCTGGCCTGACACTAAAAAAGAACTATTTAAAAAACACTAGCCATAAAAGGAGGAAAAAAAACTGATAAAATAAACCACATTAATGTTAAGAACTTAGGTGAAAAAAATGTGGTTTTCACAACTGAAATAAGTAACAAATAAACTATCTTTTTTTTTTTTCCTTAATTTTGGTACCAGGGATTCCCAGGGGCACTCAACCACTGAGCCACATCCCTAACCCTTTCTTATATTTTATTCAGAGACAGAGTCTAAGTTACTGAGGCTGGCTTTGAACTCGGGATCCTCCTGCCTCAGCCTCCTGAGCCCCTGGTATTATAGATGTGCACCACCAAACCCAACTTAACAAACACATTTTCTTTCAAGTCACATTATGTCATTTTTCAGTGGGAGTGGTATGATCCCAAAAAGTACGTAATAAGAAATCTTCCAAAGCATCTGATTATTACCTGGCTTTTCCCCTCCATGATTTCTTTGAGACGTTTTAATACTGTGCTGAGGCTTCGAAGCTGAACAGCTGTACGAGGATCATGACCTCCAAAGGTAGGTTCTGCTTTCCTTCTTGTATCTGAGTCATATTTAAAACAACAACAACAAAGGCAATCTTGTTAACAGTCCTTATGTCTATATAAAACAGTGCATCTAAGTGATGTGAAGTGCTTTTATTATTTGTGTTCTCCCAACCAGTGACATAGATTCAGAGTTAAGGGTGGTCTTTATAAGGGTAGGAGACTGTTGAAAGTATTTCTTATTGCCATGTACAACACTATTTCACAAGCAAGTAAGAGCTATCTAAGATAAGAACTATCTGAGCTGATGGTTTTGAGGCCTAAAACAGCAGTATCATTTACATGGCCAGAATTCAAAAATAATTTATTTTGCCTTTTGGTCCCAATCTATAATAAATACCTGCTAGACATTTAACGGAAGAAAAAGCAATTCCAGAGGGTTAACCTAGATTAGTCTCTAAAGTCAAACAGGTAAGCAATAGGATTAAATGGTTCAGTTCTGGGGCCAATCATCAGAAAGAAATAACTCATCCCTAAAGATTCTGATAGAATTCAAAATATCTGGGATGGTAGATTTGGCCATGAAAAATTTGACAAATGCCCAAGCATATTTTTAACTGCCAGAGAATTGCTGAAACTCCATTCCTGTTCTTTGCTATCACACCCACCCCGACCCTGTATCTCCAAACTAAAAGGGTCACTGGCATTGAAATAGCAATACTAAACACAAATCTATCTATAATAAAACAAGCACAGATTCTAGCTTTGTAACCAGAATGGCAGATGCCCACCAAAAGTGCTACCTACTAATTGTACCTTTTAGACCAAAACTACAACTGAAGTTTCTATTCCTGGCTCAGTGCTATGGTTCTGATATGAGATGTCCCTGAGACGCTCACATTAGTTAATGCAGGAATGTTCAGAGGTGAAATGTTTAGACTATGGGAGCTATACTCTTATCAGTGAGTCAATCCATTTAATGGATTAATAATCTGAATGGATTACTGGATTACTATAGGCAGCTGGAGCATAGTTGGAAGTAGTAGGCCACTTAGGGGTATACCCTTAGGGTTTATATTTTGTCCCTGGGTACTCACTCTCTCTACTTCCTAACTGCCAAGAGCTGAGCAGCTTTCCTCTACCACATCCTTCTGTCCTAACATTCTGCCTTGCCTCAGGCCCAAAGCAATGGAGTTGGCTGACTATAGACTGAAACCTCTGAAACCATGAACCCAAAATAAACTTTTCTTACAAGTTGTTCCTGTCAGGTATTTTGGTCATAGTGGCAAAAAGTTGAGACACTCCAATGTTTCAAAACCTAAGGGTGAATAGGAGGTGGTTTGACAAAAATGATGAACATCCAATTAGTCTAATAACCCATGGAGCTCCCACTAACCTAAACAGTCTGCAGTTACTTTCCAAGATTTCAGGTACCCACAGGCAACTGCAATGTAAAAATATTAACATTTGTCTTAATTCTTTCAAGAGAAAGAGACCATAATCACATAATTTTTAATATATTGTTGTCATAGTTATTTTTGTTAATCTCTTTCTATGTCTAATTTACAAGTTAAACTTTATCATAGATGTGTATATATAGGAAAAACACATAGGGTCTGGTACTATCTGTGGTTTCAAGCCTCTAGTGGGATAGGAAGAAGGGAGGTTTAGAGCATATCCCTGCAGATAATGGGAACTACTATAAAATGGAAAATATCCTACCCCAAATCTGCCTCAAACTCATTATTTGCCAGATTTACATTAGGTGTTCTTTGTTTTAGTTGGGTGGGAAAGAAAAGATTACAAAGAAAGGAGAGGTTGATATCTAAATCCAAATTTATAAAGAATTCCCTAAAACAATTTAACTAATAATCACTGTATCTAAACTGTACTTATTTTTTAAAACTTTGAAAACTTTTATCTTTCTGTATATATTTATATCTCAATTTTAACATTAGTAATACCTCAGAGGTGGTATGACTAATATGTAAGTATTAGAATGACCAAATCATTCTTGAGTCTCAAAATATAAAGCAACTATCCATGATTTGTAAGTTGAAAAAGGAGAGAGACAAAGCTGTGAGAATTACAATGGCAATGCTCCGCATCCAGGTAATAACGAACTGTGAAGCTACTTGCATTTAGCTACTTAGGAATACAAGAGAGTATTAATAGCATCGTCCACTGGAAAAGGAAGAGTGAGACCCTTCCTATAGGGAGCTGGGGCATAGTTGGAAGAAGTAGGCCACAGGGGTATACTCTTAGGGTTTATATTTTGTCCCTGCCTAGTGCCCTTGAATTAAGATGAATAGACACTTGAGAAAATCTGGTCTAGCTCTTTGCCCCAAGGCAAATACTCTTAGCTGCTTCTCTTACAAAACAGACACCAGAAAATTAAATTACTTTCCTAAGGTCAGAAAGCCAGTAAATAATTACAGTCCTTTAGTGAAGAAAGGAACTTATTTGGCCAAAGAGTCCCAGGCTTCTGAAGTTCAAATGCATCCAAGGTAGAATCCAAGAATAAAGACAATAAGAAAAGGTCGGGCTGGGGTTGTAGCTCAGTGGTAGAGTGGTAGAGTGCCTGGCACATGTGAGGCACTGGGTTCAATCCTCAGTATCACATAAAGAAATAAATTAATAAAATGAAGACATTAAAAAAAACTTTAAAAAAAAAAAAAAGAAAGAAAAGGTAGAAACTGCAAAAAATGAGACATTAGAAGCTCCACCTAGAAATATTTAAATTCAATTTTATCATAACACCACAGGCAAAGTTAGGCAGGCTAACCACTAAAAGATGAGTTTCTACTCCAACTCCTCAATTGAACAAGTGAAGAAATCTTATGATTAAAGTGGAGACTACTGCTCTCCTTTTCTTCTTTCTGTGGCTAAGGAAAGCTTGGTATTTTTGAAAAACCAAAGACTCGAGAATTCTGCAAAGAGAACAATGTCTTAAAACAACAATGTCTTAATTCAATATGATTTAGTCAGAAGGGCTCCCTCAACAAAAACAGGCTGTTGGCCATGGGTCAGGTATAAGAGCTAAGGAGAACATATAGAGGTTAAAGGTTAAAGTGGAGATGATTTAGAATAAAAGGAGAGCTCTTTTCTTTCACTCCCTTGCCCACCTTCCAATTCTTCTTAACCTGGGTTAAAGCTCACTGCCCTAGAAGACCTGTAAAGGTGACACAGCCATCTCTGGTCTGGTATTCTTCAGTAATATTTCTTCTGGCTTGATTTCTCTTGCCTCTTCCTCTAGACCAAATCTCAACTAGCAATAAAATATCCTTCTGCCAAACACCATTGCTTTCACCTATGTTTCATTCTCATGGGGAAGACTGGCCAGGCCTGACAGGATCTGGTATTCAAGGACACTTGATTTCTCAATGCTATCTCCCTTTGTCTCTATTACACCACTTCCCACTGCCCTTCTTCTATCACCTTGAGTTGGGAAAAAGATTCCACTGAGTAGCAATCTAACAGAAATAAAACAAAAAATATCTACTCTCTAGTTTCTTCACCCCACTGATCCGTAGCATACACTCATCAGAAGAGCATGAAAATGAAGGAGATGATGGTGTAATAGACCAGGATGAAGAATAAACAGGCAAGAAGAGCTCAGCTTATACAGCCACACTGACAGTTTGCACCCCACAAAAGACACAGGCCAAGAGCAAGTAGCAGCCCAGCAATGGAGTTGAAGAATTCTGCAGTCAGAGGCATGCACATCACAAGCACCCAAATACAGACGCAGAATTCATTCACAAAGCTGAAACTAACCTGTGTTCTCCTGGGGATGCTGCAAACTGTTCTCTGCTGAAACTCAAGCAAGTAATTAATCAAAAAGCAGCCAAGAGGTCTGTTGTTTGCCTAAATCAAAGTTTAATGACATGTTTAAGAACTTTTTTTTCAGATATTAACAAAATCTTTCACTACTTAAGTAACAGTTTTATTTATTCTGGAGAGTACCTGACTATTCCAAACAACAAGAAAGTTAAGTCAATAAACAACCTGGGAAACACAATGACTGTGGAAAAATCTTAGAATGAAATAAGAACACTGTTTTACCTAACACTGAAGAGCGTCGCTGAAGTTCCTCATTAAGCTGTTTTTTATAAGGAACAGGAGACCTCACAGATTGTGTCCTCGAAGGGAGCTGAGGGCTAGACCAACTTCCACTCGGAGACTGCTGCTCTCCTTGACTCCCTTCTCCTTTCTCTGTAGCAAATGAAAGGTTGGCATTGTTAGAAAAATTAAGACTCAGGAATTCAGCAAAGAGAAGGCAGGACATGAAATTTTTCAGACAACTTCATATATATATGTATATATATATATGTATATATATACACACACACACACACATATATACATACATGTATGTGTATATATATGTATGTATATGTACATATATATGTATACATATATGTATTACATGCATAAATTTAAAATTAGGCTGTTGGGTTTTTTAAAAGAAAGAAACCCAAATAGAGCAAAATTACAGGCCAATAATCACACCCTTGGTATATGTGATTTTCTGTTGTACTTTTCACTTGAAATTTGAGGAAACAGAATGCAAGCTTCTTACACAAAGGCCCAGAATTCTTGCTGTATATGGAAGAGATTCCTTGTTCTATTGGTACAGCACCCAATATAGTAGGTGCTCAATAAACATTAATTAAATAAATAAAAAGAGTGTTATCTTATAAAGAATATATATAATGTAATATCTTAGGTGGGATCTTAGAACACGAAAAGGACATTATGTAAAAATTAAAGAACTCTGAATAAAATACAAATAGTAGTTGATGAAAATGTATCAATAATGGTTCATTAATTATAAAATCTTTACATTAGTGCAATAATACTGATAGTATAGGAATACTAATGTAAGATGTTAATAATAGCAGAAATTGTACGTAGGGGTAAATAGAAATGCTCTGCACTATCTTCCCAATTTTCCTATAAATCTAAAACTATTTTAAAAATTAAAGTTTATTTTTTAAAAATTATCATCTTAAAAAGTACCAATTTTTTTAGTACTTTAAACCCAACCATTAATAAAACTTAATTAGTAATATCAAAATTTCTACTGAGGCTGGATGCAATGGCACACATCTTTAATCCCAGCAGCTCAGGAAACTAAGGCAGGAAGATCACAAGTACAAAGCCAACCTCAGCAAATTAGCGAGGTCCTAAGCAACTCAGCAAGACAGGCTCTTGCCCTGTCTCTAAATAAAACATAAAAAAGGGTAGGGATGTGGCTCAGTGGTTAAGCGCCCCTGGGTTCAATCCCAAGTACCAAAAAAAAAAAAATCTAGCTTTTTTTTCTTAAGCAGAAAAATCTGGTGACATATGAATAAAGATTACCCTGTTAATATTTCACTTTCTCGCAAAGACACAGCATGAAAGTTGAATAAGGGAACTGCAAAGAATCAAAACTATAAGTTTTCTGATGCTTAAGAATAAGTCTTACCTTTGTTAAATCGAAAAAGATTTACAAAAGAACTATACGCTGATTTAAAAGAAGGTTCATCTTGATCAGGAGTCAAAGGTTTAAAGTGTGTAAGATGAGAAGGACTGGTAGGAGGTCGAGGTAAATCATTAGCAGAGTCCAGTGTTGGGGAAGACTTATCATCTGTGGCCATTTCATGAGTCTGAAAAAAAAAAGATGTGTTTCAGAAGCCAAAAGTTAATTCCAAACAATATGCATATATCAGGAAGATCCTATTCTGTGAGAGTTCTTACCTATGAAAACCAAAGAGTAAGTAAATTTAGTTTAGCATACTCAGTGAAGGCTTAAAAACACTGCTGACTAGATCAAAAAGAAGTCTCAACACCTAAAACTGATAGTCAACCTAATTTCAAACATTACTATTAAAATCATTCTAAAAATTTTAAATTAAAAATTTGCAGGTAAGGCATAAATGTGAGCAGGTAAAGAAGAAAAATATTTTCATATCTGTTAAGAATTTTTTGGAAAAAAGGGGTACTTAATAGCTTTTTAAAGTTATAGGGGGAAACTGGTTTTACACCAACCCATAAATTCCTCCATCTTACTTATTTCAACTTTTCCCTCTAAAAATATAACAAAAAATTATGTATCTAAAGAAAAGAAATAGTCATCTTTTAATGACATTTCTATATAACCTCAACAATTAGTTCAAGCTAAACCTTACTGCCCATGACAACTATTCAAATCAACAAGCTATGCTCCATCATGTTTCCTCCCAGATACATGAACCTGTTATTTTTCCCTTTAACCCTAAACTCTATATAAATATTAAGATAAAGATCTTCCTAAAAGACTTTTTTCCCTAAATTACCAAAAATCATAATTCAGCCAAAGCAGTAAATCTAACCACATCAAGAGATAGAGATTACAAAAAAAGCACCAATTTTTTTTTGCCATTTAGTTATATTTCAACTAGGAGAACCCTGTGTAGCTCTAATCATTTTAGTTATTAAAATGCTTTAGTTTCTAATATAATTTATACTTTTAAAAAGGACATTACACTCTTGTAAAATGCTTTTCTCCTCTAAAATCATATGCACCATCTTATTTTATTTTTACGACAATCCTCATCACATTTTTATCTTCAAGGCAACCAAGGTACTCTGAACCTAAAAGAAATTTCTTTGGGGGGTTGGGAATCGCAAAGATAGTTAGGGAACCTGCATCTAATCTCACCACAAAATTCTTTAGATT
The DNA here is from genome assembly GCA_025594165.1 of Tamias sibiricus. Classification (NCBI taxonomy): domain Eukaryota; kingdom Metazoa; phylum Chordata; class Mammalia; order Rodentia; family Sciuridae; genus Tamias; species Tamias sibiricus. The sequence goes on from CM046660.1 coordinate 86,370,996, forward strand.
GAAAGTATTTTTGTAGCTCTTCACAGACATCCAAGTCTAGCCTATAAGCATTCTCTAGCTACTCAAGACTACTCAAGACTTTGCTTTGTTAATAATTTAATTGACTTATAAATTAAAAGCAGAAATGAAACCACTAACTTAAACAGAATTTTGGCAATAAACATTTATTAGAAGCTGGGGTGGGGAGGAAAAGAAAAAGAGTAAAGGAGGAAAATCAAGGAAGAAGAGGAGGAAGGAAAAAGGGAAAGGTCTTTAATATCATCTTCTATTGGGGAAAGTAGTCAATAATCCTTCCAAAGTATCATGACAGTCCATATTCCCACATCAAAGCTGGGAAAATAAAATGGTGACTGATTAAGTACAAACTCAAGTTTTTGTTCTGTATTTTTTAAAAGAGCACTAGAGATGAAGGATATGATGACAATAGCAACCTGAGGCCTCAAAAAAACAACCTATATTCTACTTCCACAAAAGTAATATCAGAAGCAGAGTTAAAAATCTGCTTAGAGAGTCTTAGAATTACTTTGAATTACTTCTAAAGGTCATCTAAACACAAAACTTTTATTAGGTTTTGGAGATTGAAGATAAAAATTACAATTTTAACATATAGCAAGTATTGTCTCTACAACATAAATACAATCACTCGGAGTTATCAGTTATGATTACATGGCACCAGGATCCTGAAAAAACTACATTCCAACTCTCATTTTTTTAGCAACTCAATAACTGCTTATTATAAAAACTAGGACTCTTTCCTGACAGGTAATTAGATGTATTTATCTACTTATTCAAAGACCTCTGATCTATCAGCAACACTCCACCTCTTTCCATTTCAAGGTTAGTGTAGTATAAGCATACTACCTTGTTAGTAAAGCTAATCAGTAGGTTAATGGGGTATTAAATGTAGAAAATAAGTTGTTCTATCAGCCAATATCAAAATTTTAGGTAGAATATCCAAGTATCACCCTAGTCATCTCTAAGTAGTTTTTTTTTTTTTAATACTCAAATTTTATCTAATAATGCAAGACAGTTGAATACTAGTAGTGTTGGCTTCCACCAACAAAGGGTTTTTTTGGTGGTGGTTGTTCAATTTTTGCCAACAAAAATACTAAAGGAATACCAAACGTGATCCATATTACTCTTCCCAGAGAGAAAGAGGCAGTACACAGGAAATTAGTCTTGCCTCTCAGAGGAGTCAACCTTCACAATCTTTGTCAGAAGCCCAAACTCAAGAAAAAGAAACTAAAAATATTTTTTGTAAGAATAATGACAGAGTAGGAGCTTTGGAGAGGCGGAAAAACGAGACTCAAATAAAACAGTGCAAATATGCCAAGAGACTACCTCTTGTGTGTGTCACTGCACTAATTTTACGAGCAAAATGCACCGAATTAACATCTTGATAATTTAACGTATTACCCACATCAAATACACAGAAATAACCTGCATTTCTCATATTTCTTGAATGTCTTAATAACAGAGTCTAAACTAGGCAGAAGACCCCATATTCCAAAAAGTATCCACGCATTTCATTCTCATCCTTTTGTTGAGAACATTCTTTAAGAAAGGGAAGTACTCACTGGGAAATCAAGTCTCCCCAAAACACTTTGAGTTGACATAAAATCGCCTATAATGGCAGAAACAAGCTTTTAAGGAGATATACGCATATTTGAAAGCCCAAGGTTGTTATCAGTTCTGTAGCTCATGAACTTTCTCTTCCAGCCTAAGGATGCACCTCTGACACATGGACTCAGAACTCGTCCATTCAAAGGGAAGAGGAATGGGCATTCCACCTCCTATATAAGTTCGGGCATGAGGGGAAAGAGAGGGGCAAGGGAACTTCAAAATGTTTCAAGGAACCCTCTACAAGAAGTGCCCTATGCGGCTCCCTTTCCACTCGCCAGACAAGGGGAAGCCTAGAACTAGGAAGACCAGCTAAAGCTTGGGACAGGTTCTCGGCCCTTCCTTGCCCAGCCACTGCTGCAGCCCAGAGAAGGAGCCCCATCCCTCGCCCTCACCTCAGCTTTCCCCCACCGCTCTGGCCCGCAGCTCCCCACGCCGGCCTTCTTTCCACTATCAGCCCCAACTGGCCACACCCCACGCCTCTCCTTTATCTGGGCCTCCCGCCCCGGCCCCACCGGCCTCCCTCCACCCCAGCCCCAGCTTCACCCTGCTCAGGTACAGGGAGCCCACCCCAGAGCGCGGCGAAGGGGTACTCAAGCCGCCGGCTGTGGCGGCAGGAAGCGAAGCTGCTTACATGGTTGATGCGGCGTCTCGCTTCCCCCCAAGGCTCCGCCCTCCGTTCCTCCTCCCCACCAATCCGCAATCTTTCCTGGGAGCCGACTCCGCCCCCTCCTCCCCTCCCGCACGACGTTAGGATCAGATGCTCAGACAGAAAGAGTCCAGCCCAGAGAGTGTCGTCTCGGACAAACTTAGTCAAGGCTAGGCCGCCTCAGCCTTTCTCGAGGAAGCCAGGACCACAGCGCGCGTGAGCGTCACGCGTGCGAGTCACCGGATGCGTGCTTGGTGCCCTGGGCACCGGACGGGTGTTCGCTGCGCCGCGGTTACCGTATGTATTTGACACCGTGAGCACTCTTAATGGGTTACAGCGCTCGGCGTTCTGGTGACCCGGCCTTTCACTTGTGTAGCGCCGGTCACGGGGTGAGAGCGAGGAACACCGGTTTTGGACTTGCAGGAGTCCGACAATAACCAGGCGAATTCCCGTAGACGAATTGCTGACTTCTTTAGACGTCAGACCTCTGGTGTGTAAAATGGAGTTAATAATAGCAGTACCCACTTCACATACTGTTTTTTAAAATTATGTAAAACAGTTCATGAAGAGCAGTTGGCACAGTGCCTGACCCAGAGTTAGTGATGTTGGCTCTAATCTTCTCATTCAGGTTTTGAGTTGCAAATGCTAAGGTAAAAAAAAAAAAAAAAAAAAAAAAAAAAATTACCACTCCCTAATTTGCTCAGCCTGGCTAGCTTGATCGTCACCTTGGTTCTGTAGAAAACATACCAAAACCTGCTGACTGAAATTGTGGGGCTTGGCAGAGGAGCACGAAAAGAAAGAAATATAAAGGGAGGTTCTATTTTAGTTCAATTCTACGGATTCTTTTCCTCAAGAGTTTTAGCAAATCCCCATTCAAGTTTTCTTGGAGTTGGTCTTTTCAGCAGCTAGGGAGTACCACAGAAATATGTACTAGTACAAATCCTGGTCACCACCCTCAGCTGGGCCCTTCAGCAATTATTCTAGAATCTGTATTCAACTTCCCCTTCCCATTCTTCATTACTATGCCAATGCAAACACACACACTTTACCTTGACTGGCATTCTCTAGAGAATCTTACCTAAGTGAAAAAGCCAAGGTTACTTTGGGTGCAACCTTTAACAACCTAACCACCCCCAGCACAACTTTTTCCTGCATCTACATATCCACATCTACCCTGGCCTGCCTGGATCCCTCATCCCTGGGAGAGAGAGGGCTGCTCTTTCCCAGTTCAATCCTCCTGGCACCCAATCCACTCTCCTGTTCCTGGTATCTTGCACGGTATCTTCAACCAATCTTTTCGCAGTGACTCTTCCTTCTCAGCCTATGAAAATGCTCAAGTCTGCCTTCTAGGAAGAAAAAAGAATAGCCCTTTCTTAAATCAGTCCACCACATATTAATATTTCATAAACCTAAAATAAAGTACAAAATAGACCCAGAGATCATATGAACAAAATAGTCATTCTAGACAAGAAAACCTTAATGTATATAGAAACTCTATGGTTAAAAAAAGAAAAAAAAAAAAAAAAACCTATTCAAGAAACTATTTATCACCCAGGGGTGCTTTACCACTGAGCTACATCCCCAGCCCTTTTAGTTTGTTTTGTTTGTTTGTTTGTTTGTTTGTTGAGACAGGATCTCACTGAGTTGCCCAGGCTGGACTCGTTTTCCATCCTCCTGCCTCAGCTTCCCAAATACCTAGGATTCCAGTCATGTTCCACCAGGCCCTGTAACAAACATTTTTTGAGTTACCAGCAATGTGTGTTGTTAAGTAGGCACTATCCTAGGGATCAAACTATGAACATGACTATAGTCCATGTCCTCAATAAGTTTTGCAGTCCAATATCAGTATTCACTCACAATTTAATATCTGTGGGGAAAAAATATTGGTGGTGGGGGGAGAAATCAGTTTAGATTCTCACCTCATACTAAACATCCAAAGTAATTCCAGATGAATTTTACCTGTAGAGAGATGATTTGTGTGAATATTCTCCCAGAAAACTTTCATCTGAGCATCCATTTATGATTCTCGCTAAATTGATTATTGTTGTAGTATTATACTTATATTCCTCCACATATATTAGTTGCATTTTGCTGCAAATAGCTTTTCCTTCTTTTTCTTTATATTGATTAGTATCAATATGGATGCTAATCAATTTTCTGTGCCTGACTCATTCCACTTACCATAATTTCCTCCAGGTTCATGTTTGTTGTCACAAAGATTTCTTTCTTTCTTTTTAAGACTCACTGGTATTCCATTGTGCATATACACCACATTTTTTCTTTATCCATCCCTTCCTTAATGAACGCTTGGGTTGATTTCAGTTTGCGTTATTGTAAATTGTGCTACAGTTAACATAGGAGTGCAGTTATCTCTTTGACATACTGAGTTCATTTCTTTTGGATATATACATACCCAAAAATGGGATTGCTGAATCATATGGTAGTTCTATGTTAAATTTTTTGAGGTACTTCCATACTATTTTCCATAATGAATGTACTAATTTACATTCACATTAGTAATATGCAAGCTTGCCTTTTCTACTCATGCTCTCCAATACTTGTTATCTTTTAATAATAGTCATTCTAACAGGTGCAAGGTGGTATCTCTCACTGTGGTTATAATCTTATTTTTTCTGATAGCTAGTGATATTGAGCATTTTTCATATGTATGGGCCATTTGTATGCTATCTTAGGAAAATTCCATTCACATCCATTCCCCATTTTGTAATTGTCTTTTTCATTTTTTTATTATTAAGTTGTTTAAATTCCTTGTATATTTTGGATAATAACACTTTATCAGATGCAAGGTTGCAAATATTCTCTCATTCCATAGGTTGTCTTTTTGTTCTGTTGATTGTTTGCCTAGCTTTGCAGAAGCATTTTGATTTGATATAATCTCATTTGTCTATGTTGCTTTTGTTGCCTGAACTTTGGGTCATAACCAAAAAAATTATTGCCCAGGCCAACGTCATAGACCTTTTCTCATATATTTACTTCTAGTAGTTTTACATTTTCAGATCTTATATTTGGATATTTAATCCACTTGGCCTACTTTCACTCTTGTGCATATGGACCTCCAGTTTTCCCAGTACCATTTATTGAAGACACTCTCCTTTCCCCATTGTGTGTTCTTGGCAACTTTCTAAATAATCCATTTACTATAAGTAAATGGATGTATTTCTGCGCTCTCTGTTCTGTTCCACTGGTCTGGTATCTGTTTTTATGCCAGTATCATGCTGTTTTGATGACTACAACTTTGTAGCGTATTTTGAAGTCAGGTAGTGGGAAGCTTCCAGTTTTGTTCTTTTTGCTCAAGATGACTTCGGCTATTCAGGGTCTTTACAGTTCCATGTTCCATAAAAATTTTAGGATTGCCTTGTTTTTCTATTTCTGTTTTTTAAAAAAGTCATCAGAATTTTGACTGATGTAGAGTGACTCTGTAGATCACTTTGAGTAATATGCACATTTTAACAATATTAAAATCTTGCAATCCATGAACATGGAATGTCTTTCCATTTATTTGTGTCTTCTTTAATTTCTTTCATCAGTGTTTTGTAGTTTTCAGTGTGCAGATCTTTCATTTTTTTTTTTCAAAATATTTATTTGCTTTAGTTGTACACAATGCCTTTGTTTTTACATGGTGCTGAGGATCCAACCAGGCCACACACATGCTAGGTGAGCGCCCTACCGCTGAGCCACAACCCCAGCCCCCGATCTTTCATCTTTTTAAGTAAATTTATTTCTAAGTATTTAATTTTCTGTAGCCATCATAAATGAAATTATTTAAATTTTCTTTTCAGGAGAGTTTGTTGTTAGTGAATATAAATGCTAATGATCATTGTATGTTGATATAGTGTCCTACAATATTGTCAAATTTGTTTATGATTTCTAATAGTTTTTTGGTGGCATCTTTAGGGTTTTCTATATGTAAGATCAAGTCTGCAAAGAAGGACAATTTAAGTCTTCCCTTCCAATTTGGGTGCCTTTTATTCCTTTTTCTTGCCTAATTGCTCCATATTATGTTGAATAGAAGTGGCAAGAGTAGGCATCCTTTCCTGATCTTAAAGGAAAAGCTTTGAACTTTCCACCATTGAGTATGATGTCAGCTGTTGTTTGTCATTGAAAGCACTTCCTTATTTTCTGACCCAGCAGGCTCATCTTGAACTTTCCCTGTCCAATGGCCTGGAGCCAGTTTTCTAAAGAGCTCTAGTTCACTTTAATAGGCAATGCAAAGATATTTTTGTTTGTTTGTTTGTTGCAGTACTAGGGGTTGAACCTGGAGCCTTGTGCGTGCTAGGGAAGTGCTATTCACTGAACTACATCCCTATTTATTGATTGATTGATTGATTTTGGGGAGGCTGAGGCAGGAGGATCAGGAGTTCAAAGCCAGCCTCAGCAAAAAGCAAGGCACTAAGGAACTCAATGAGACCCTGTCTCTTTTTATTTTTTTAAACTTTGAGTCAGGGTCTCCATAAATTGCAGAGACTGATCTCGAACTTTGGATCCTCCGGCCTCAGCCTCCCAAGTCACTGGGACTACAGGCGTGCACCATGGCACCTGGCTACAAAGATGTTTTTTAAAATTATGAAATTCAGTTCTGGCTAGGATGCAATAAAATTGTTTCCTTTTACCCTTCATGTAACTAAATAAATTGTTATATCCCTTCTACAGAATGATTTGGTGGATCTGAGTTGTGGCTCAGTGGTAGAGTGCTTGCCTGGCATGTGTGAGGCCCTGGTGTTGATCCTCATCACCACATATAAATAAATAAATAATAAAATAAAATACAAGATCCATTGACAGCTAAAATATATATATATATAAAAAATCCTTCATCTATTCATTCTAATTCAAGCAATGTAGCCTAAAGAAATGATTCAACTGTTTTTAAAAAGGTAAGTTAAAGATAATAATTATTTAAACAATAAAATGAAAAAATAAGAGGAAACAACACAAACCAGCATAAATGATAAGAAATTAATATAATTTAATCTGTTCTAACCAAGGCTAATGATATGTAAATAATACACATAACAGAAAATTATGTTTACTAAAATGTTATAGAGCATTTTTCTTCACAATCAACTTCCTTGAAAAGTTTTTTGTGTCTCCCTTTTTATGCCTCCCATTCATACTTCAATATCCTTTAGTATGATTTCTATCAGAATCACTCTCCTAGAATCATTCCACTAAATGTGTATTCATGAGGTCCTCCCACTTGCCAAAATTATTCTCAGACTGTCTTTTCTTATCTCTTTGTGGTACTTCCTGCTTTTCAAAAACTTTGCATGACATGGGGCCCTGCTGATTCTCTTCTGCCACCCAGATTTCCCTTCCAATTCTCTTTGGGAACTCCTTTTCTTCTAGCTGGTCCTTAAAGATGTGAGTATTCCTCAGAGTTCTCACTGAGATAGGCTTTCTTCTGATTCTGTACTCCTGAATAATCTCATATACTGTCTTCAACTGTTATTAGTACATGCTAAAGATTCCCAGGTTTCTCTCTTCATCTCAGACATCCCTTGTGAACTCCAGATACAGATGACTGCCTCCTAGACATCAACATCTTGCTGTCCCACAGGCATTTCAAATTCAACAAACTTTAAACTCAACTCATTATATTGGTCATCAACTCAGTAACTCTATCTATATCTCTTCCTTGTTGAAGGATAATCCTGTCACCCAAACTCTAAATCCAGGAAGTCACCTTCACTGTTGTCTCTCCCATAATCTTCATGAATAAGCAATGACCAAGCCCTATTCATATTAAAATTCTCTGAGATCAGCAAAATGAAAATATAACAGCTTTAGAATAGTTATGAGAATCCCATTATTTTGATGATTATCTCATAACCAAATGCTAACAGAGATTTCAAGATCCAGGTTTCCATTTGTATTTATAACAGTATTTGAGGTCAGATATTATTAAAATATTTAGATTCATTTATTGGCCAAATGAAAGGCAAATGATGTCAAGGTATGCAATATTAACCAAATTGGGAAAAGTGGTGGGTTAAATTAACCATAATGTGGCATCCAATATAATAGGCCAGCTCAGTTCAAAAGAGCCTGCATGTAAGCAGGGAGCTTCATAGTCACATTTCAAGCAGCAATTTAATTTCAGTCAAACATCCATTGTTAAATTTAATTGATTTTATTAATGGTAATTTATTGTTCATAGTTTTATTTCTAAACATTTTGTCTGTAAATTTATTATTTTAAAGTTGTGTGAGAATGATCAGCATAAGGTGCATTATATTTTTTTCAACACATTTAATAATATTTTAATGTAAGTCAATTCCTGAAATCTACGAGAAAAATTTTTTCAGCAAAAAACCCATTCCTATGTTACTGGCTTAGGAAACATTGTTTTATGAGATTCCCATAAGTGTCATCTTTCCTATCACATTGACTTCAAGGCAAATTTGCAGCTTTTCTCTAGCAAATGTTTATGATTTAATGGAATATTTTTATGATTAAACTCATCTTGATTCTTTATAATAGCCTATATTTATTTTATTTTTACTCATTTTCCTCATACTGTATTATCAACATTTTTTATGGAGCTATATTTTAGGTATCTTGAAGGCTGCCCTAAATCCTTTCTAGAACAAGAATGGGTATGAATGCTTACTTTTAATAATCAGCAAGGGATAATAAACCACGTGAACCAGATGTGATATGGAGTAAAATTTACAATCTCAGGTGACCAAGGACCTGCGAGTTGAGATGCAAATACACCCTCACACGTTTCTATAATAATTTCTTCAGGAATAAGTGCATATGCATGCTAATATCCGTTAATCCATATTAAAAACTAATAAATTGTTTGGGTTTATGCTTTCTTCTCCCTTTTCTGGTGGGAAAAATGCTAGTGCCCTCTAGCGTCCAAAACGCACCTTGAGCATTTTGCCCTGCATGTCAATTCTTCAGTTATAATCCAATGAAACAGATTATTTTATAAAATAAAATTTCGAACATTGAATCTTGACCATGCTATTATCCTACAAATATAAACATAAAATACTGTTTTTTTCCATGTTTTCGAGACTAAGAAATACACGCACACAAATGAATCTCTGGAGGAAATGGGATTTTTAAAAATCCACTGATTTCTAAGGCTTCACATCTTTGGGGCAGCTTCCTTGGAACCCGGATAATGATCTCTTTCATTGTGTTTTAATGCAAATTGTAAATGGGGTTTATTTCTAATAGGTGGTAATAACTGGAATTATAGGTGAATAAACCCTAAAGATCTCGTTATTGGTTGTAGTGGGAATTATTTACTGTGGCAGGGCTGCTTGTGTATCTGTTGCATCCTTTGCATTCTGGCAGCGCCTAGAGTTCCCCAAAACAACCCCACGCTTGTCTGGAACACTCTCCTTCCGAAGGCACATTCGAATCCACAGAACATCCGGCAGCGGCGCGAAGGGGATCCGCCGGGGTGCGGGTCTGGGTGCTCTGTCCCCTGTTTGCCTTTACTGCGGATCTGGAAACACGCTTCACATTGCCCAATATTATTACTTGGCCTGGAGTGCCGCAGCCCCAGGGCGCCCAGTTCCCTGGCCTGCAGGTGGCATTCAAGTTCCTCGGTAGCTGGGCGTGGAGAGGAATCCCAGCTGCTCTGAAGCCCCTTCCCCCACCTGGAGGGAGCGGAGGTTGCTTCAAAGACTGAGCCCCATTCCTCTGGGCCCGCCCCTAGGCCCTGGTCCCGCCCAACCCGAGGAGTCGGCAGGCGGCGATTGGAGGTGGGGGCGGGGCTCCGGGAGGTGGGCTGAGGGGGTGGGGTTTGGGAGGGGACAAAAGCAGGGAAGTGGAAAAGACCTGACCCGCCCACTGGTCCCTGGATCTATGCAGAGGTGGTGTCACAGGCTGAAACAGCTGGCTCCCAGTTAGGATTGCCTGTGTGCGTGTGAGTTTGAGCGTGTGAATAGCTGTGGCGCCTCCCGCTGCTCACCAACGTACCTTCCCCTGCAGGTAACCTCAGGCTTCGAGGGGCGGCCCAGGTCCCTGGCTGCTGTGGGAGGCTTTAATTCATAAAAGGCTGGAATGTGGAAAAGAAAGAAAGCTCAGATCTTGGGTGTGGAGGGAGGAACTTAGCGGTAAGGCCTGAGTGCATGGAGGGACAAATCCAGGTATTCAGCATGGGAAAGGGAAAAAAGAAGAGTGTGCTGGGTGTATGTATGAAAACCTGTTCTTGGGCATGGGAGGAAGAAGTTGGGCCCTGAGGAAGTTGGATGCAGTGACAAGTGTTAAGACCAGATCTGCATACGAAAAGGAAAATCTTGCTGTAGGAGGTTTCAAAGATGCACAGAAGACCGTCTTGGATATAATAGGAAGAAAACACGCGACAGTGGGGAACTGGGTGCAAAGAAGGACGTAAGCTGAGGACTTGGGCGTGGACAGCGAACTCAGGCGGCGGGGACTGGCTGTGGCACACTGGATGCGTTCGCCTTGGGGCGTGAGGGGGCGGAGCTCTGGCTTCGAGAGGAGGACTGATCCCTAGGCCACTCCTGGGAGCGGTGGGGGTCGGGAAAGCACTCCCCCTTAAGACGGGATTTCAAGTTCTAGAAGGCCCTTGGCCGGCCAGCTCCGAGTGTCTGGGTGTTAAAGGTCCCGGCACCAGATAGGGAACATCAGGAGTGGAAATCTGGAAAGAGGAACCCGGCCAGATTCCGTTGGAGCCCTCTTGCACAACGGCCACAGGGACATCTGCAAGCTCACAGCGTCACCCGAGGGCGTACAAACCCCTAGACCTGCTAACAGACTACGGACCGGGGACACGCCCTCGGCACGCAGAAATATTTGTACTCCCCGGACCTTTGTTTGGAAGGTGCCAGTGCACCCAAATCTGCCCTTTGCTCTTCTGGATACTCAGCACTGTACTTTAAACCAGATAAACCAGGCTGCCTGACTGGTATTAAAAACAGCTAAATCCTCCTGCGTGTGTGTGTGCGTGTGTGTGTGTGTGTGTGTGTGTGTGTGTGTGTGTAGGTTAAGACTTTCTATTCCCGGTTTTGTTTTGTTTCAGGAGATAAACTGCAGTTGAGTCCGCAAGATTGAGAGGAGTTGGTGTGACTAGAAGTTCCTTCACTGTAAAGGTGAGAATTCGTAATTCCTCCTCTTCTGTACTTTTTCTGATGTGGCCATACTGCCTTTAATTAGTCTTGGGGGCAAGCTAAGGTACTTGAATGGAATGAGTCAAGAATATTTCCAATGATAAATTGCAACCACTTTATTTCTTTTAGCCTAGTGTCTTCTCTGATCTGCAGGAGACGATTTTGGGCCAGCAATTTTTGTAGTTCTTAAACATAGCCTTTAAAAATTGGCTAAAAATTTGAGGTTAACGGAAAAAAAAAATTAATAGAGCAAGTGGCTCTTTTTACTTGAACTCCACTGTATTATTATTCCAAGTTTGTTTTCTGGAATTGCACTAGTATGTCAGGAGATTGGAATTCAGCTACCTTCAGATTAAATAAATGAACTGGTGGCTGTTCATTTATTGGGCTTGGAACAGCCCTTCTTTCAAAACTTGGGGTTGGGTGGAGACAGAAAATCTGAGGTACAAGAATGTAGTGAATCCAGTGAGACCTAAAGACCAGGGCATTAAAATCAAATCCAGAAGAAGCACACTAATGCCTTACATTGTAGTAACAATAAGGATTTTTTGTTGTTTTTATTGTTGTTAAAAGATGGTAAAAATTTAATACATAAATAATGTGGAGAAAACCTAAAATGTTCAGTAATGCATTATAAGACATAGAAAAATTATTGCAGACAGTATGTTTGCATTCACTGAGAAGGAAATAATGAACTAAAAAAAGAGAAAAAAAACATACTGTCCCTTAGTTTTGACATTTTAAGTACAGAGTCTGATCTATTAACTGTATTTGCCATCAAAGAAAAATAGCCAAGTCATAACTGTTGCATAATAGTATGTAAGAATATGGCCATGAAAATGTAGTATCAAAACCAGGATAAGCTTGCTGCTGCTTTTGTTTTATTTTAAAGCAAAGACAAGTATGAAAGTAGGATTAAGCATGACTGAATCATACACTTTAAGCTATACTATAAAATGTTCTTGAAATTACTGATAGAAGTAATGAACTCATCCACAGGTTTGCTCATTTCTTTTATTCTAGTTGAATTCTAAGTTCCCTGGTAAGATCTAGGGAGCCTCCTGAACACTAGTAAGCAGGATTCTAGAACTGCAAATTGAAGAAGTGAAAGTGGGCCTGGGGTTGGGATTATATCCTTATTTATCACAAGAAACTGAGGTTTACAGCCTACTAAATATTGTAATTTTTAGAATGCTTTAGCTCAACTGTTCAAGAGAGACTATTTTTCAGCTTCTTATCTAATTTTTTTTTTTTTTTTTTTTTCAATTCATTTCTCCTGAGTTTTTTAAGGGGTTAAAAGCAATTTACAATTGTGTTGTTGGGCAAAAAGTTTCTATTAAAGAGTCGTGAGAAGGAACAGATTCTTTCTTTTTTTTTTTTTTTTTTTTCTTTTTCTTTTTTTTAATTCAACCTTGTATATATAACAATAGCATTCATGACATTTCATATTACATGTAATAGCATTCATGAAATGTCATGAATGCTATTACATTCTAACATAATGTACCTTTTAACATAACACTGTTTGAATACAAAGAATATTCATACTATTCATGTCTACAATCATGTGTTTAAGATACTGATATTCATCTCATTCTACCATCTTCTTTTATTTTTTTCCCTTCATACCCCCTTGTTCCCTCCTTTCCCCACCCTCCCCTTTGACCTTTCTATAGTTCCTCTAATCTTCCTATGTTCCCTAACCCAACCCCACCGTGAATCAGCCTACTTATATCAGAGAAAACATTTGGCATTTGGATTTTTGTGATTGTCTAATTTTGCTTAGCATTATGTTCTCCGACTTCATCCATTTACCTGCGAATGCCGTGATTTTATTCTCTTTAATTGCTGAGTAATATTCCATTGTTTATATATACCACATTTTCTTTATCCACTCATCTACTGAGAGGCATCTAGGTTGGTTCTACAACCTAGCTATTGTGAATTGAGCTGCTATAAACATTGATGTGGCTGTGTCCCTGTAATATGCTGCTTTTAAGTCCTTTGGGAAGAGACCCAGGAGTGGGATGGCTGGGTCATAAGGTGGATCCATTCCCAGTTAGGAACAGATTCTTTTAGCAGGCTCAAGGCCTCTGTCTCTTGGGGAACAAGCAAAAACCATGGTCTTCTTTGAAGGCTCACAGTTTCACTTCTTCCAAAGGATCTAGCTTTGTCCTTTATGGGATCAGATTAATTGGTATTTTGTACCCCCACATGCCATTTTTTAAATGTTTCCCAATACAATGCTACTTCCCCATCCCACCCACTAGCAGCTTACCCTTGTCTGTGAACAGCCAGAGGAACCGTGGAGGAGTTAGGATACTGAGGAATAAGACAGGGACATACTTGGGGCCTGGGGCAGGAGACCTTTCCTATTCAGATTTCTCTAATTGAGAAGTCACTTTTGTATTTAGCTATACATCTCTGTAGCCTGTGTTGTCTGTAGGAAAACAGAGTTCTACCAGGAATTCTTTGTCTTGCACGTCTGAAGTTAACTGGAATATGGGTCATAAGAACCAGTTCAATCTCCTCCATGGTAGTTATTTTCACCAAAACAGCATTTTAGGAGAAATACTAGCATTCACCATTCTGCTCAAAGTATTCAAATAGCATGATATCGTGAAAATAATCTCATTTCATAAGACAAACCAATAGTTGAGAACATTAAGAGCATGTACAAGGTCAGACACCCCTACTGTTTAGCAAGGTGGCCTTGAGCAAAGCTAGTTTTCTCTAAGAGTAAAATGGTAAAACAAGTTTCATCTTACAGGGCTGACTAATAGGGCTGACTCAAACCACATGTAAAGCACGCTTTAAGACAGAGAAAGTGCTCAATTCTGATGGTAAATATCATTGTTATTTGCTTTGCACGTAACTACTATTATGAACTGTTCTTTTAGTAATGACCAGATTGTTTATATTTCATTTCTATTTTATAATGAAATAATGACAAGGCATGTATCCAATCTGTCTTTCTTTTTAGATTTATTGAAGTAAAAATGTCCCAAAAAATCCATGGCGGTTCTGTGGTAGAGATGCAAGGAGATGAAATGACACGAATCATTTGGGAACTGATTAAAGAAAAACTCATTTTTCCCTATGTGGAATTGGATCTGCATAGGTAAATGAATTATTCCTCCATGAAGCTAGCAGACTCAGAAAGCTTAATCTTATTTCAGGGTGCAATTGGATTTTTTGTTTAAATATTTATTTATTTGTTTTAGTTGTACACAATGCCTTTATTTTTACAAGGTGCTGAGGATCTAACCCTAGCCATGCACGTGCTAGGCGAGCAATCTATCACGGAGCCACAACCCCAGCCCCCACAATTAGATTTTAACAATAGATATAGCCCTGTTTTGTGAACAGAGCTTAAATATATCTGATGAACCTTCTATTTTAATTTAACATGCTACTAGAAAATCTGCATTTATCATTATCTAGAACTCAAGAATTATAAGAGTAACAAATTTTGAGGGCTTTCTAACCCTGATTCCATTGATGGTTTTATTTGTAATGAATGAGTGCCCAAGAGTAGCACAATGTATTATTTGTGGAAGAGAAAAAATGAGAAGATGTAAGAAACAGTAAGCTAAATTTTATCCTTTCAAGCTCAATTTTCTATCATTCTTCTTAATCAGTCAGTGGGTGTTTCCTTTCATTCTTGGTCTTTCACACTTTTCATACAGTTGCTGCACAGAGAGAACCCTCATAGTTACTTACTGAGACACCTACCTCAAGCCCCAGTTCCCATAGGTCATTTGTGTCCCTTTGCCCTGACTTTATACAATGTTTGGGGGCAGATGTGAAAGTATGTTCGTAATTCTCTCATTTTTCCCCTGTGTTTTTTATAAGCAGCTTTTGCTTTTTGTACATTCAAACTAAGTAGAGGCAGAATTTTTAAAAGGGTAAAGTGGCTGAAGCCTGGTATGGTATAATATTGAGCAACACGTTTCAGACAAACTGTTGGCAACTGTTAAGTGTCTGTCTCCATCCAGAATTATTCAGAACATGTCCTGAGGACCTGTTAACTTGCTTTGGTTTAGGCTTTCAGTTCTCATGGTGTCATTAGATGCCCTTTTTAATTGTTCTAAAATTAAGCTGCTGATAATGTCTGTATTGCAGCCACCATGTGGTGTACAGACTGTGCTTGCAGAAGTCCACCAAACATACAGGGAACAGAGCATAAAAACAGCTTCCAAGTGGGTTGAAGAAGCATTTCACAAACTCTCTCCTGTTTCAGAACTTTGCATGACAATATGTGAATTTGTAGGGGTTTACATGGTCCAGAATAATAATGCTAGCCTCTTTAGTGCAGATTCATAAGGCCTTTTAAAGGGGTGTCTTTATGCCTAGACAGAAAAAAAGAGTCAGTTGCTACAGACTAAAGAATCCTTGGAAGTTTAAATAAGTTTTAAGTTGTTCCAAGATTGCTATTATTTCTGCTTCTTTTTGAAAGGAGTTGTAGTGATTGATTTTTTGTTTTGTTTTTTGGATTTTTATTGTTGTTGCTGTTGTTGTTGTTTTTATGGAGGCTCAGTAGTGGTCCTGGCTATTTATTTCTTCTTTTCTTTTAGAAATGTTAAGGGAAGCAGAAAATCCACTAGTTTTCTGGTAGAGTCTTCTGATGAGAATTGTTCTTAGGAACAAGAAAACTGTGGCCATCCTTCTTGTGGAGTTGGGATTAGACATTTGTCTATATTCAGCATTTCCTAGACAGGAAGATAAGAAAGTATATGGCTTTGTTAGATTTATATGAATTATCTAAGGTTGAAGCAATAGACTTTTTTTATTTGCAAATCAATCAAGATTGCTATTTCTGTGTTTGCATCAGCAGTTGGGATATCTAAGGAAAGGAAGATGCAAAAACTAAGAACAGAAATCTAGAAACTAATTGGCTTAGTAATTTTTGAGAGCTGAAAAACTTTAAATTCTTAGAGAACTAAATAATTTTTTTTTACTACTTTCCACAAACTATTGCATTCTTAAAATAAACCTTTGCAATCATGTTTTTATGTTCCATTCACAACCAACATTCATTCAACTCTGAATGACCTGCAGTATGGGTGTTGGTGTACATTAAGTCTCTGGTGTATACGAAACCGTTGATGGGTTCCACTACTTATCCAATAAACTGCAGGCTTGTTTCCAGAACAAAGAAACTTACTTGCCCAAGAATTAGGGGAAGGTTCACCTTATGACTAACTGGCATAAATGAAGCAGTCATTAGCATTTTTGGCACAACAGTCATCTCTATACCCTTTACTTTAATGTCAGAAAACAAAACATCCTTTAAGTCTTCCACCCTTTTATTTTTCAAGCACAATATTTACTAAGGGAAAATTAGGTGGTGCTTAGGTTTAACTTGTATGCTAATTATATGGAGGGAAGCCAAACCAAAGGGTTGCTCATGTGTTGTTATTGTCTCGAGATGGTGAAAAATAGGAGGCAATTTGGCAGAGTTCGTTGGTTTCCATTCAATTTCCAGATAGACAGCTGCCCACTAGTCTAGTCCTCTCGCCTCTCTTACTTCGTTCTTGAATTGTCAGCCATCTTCTATGTTTAGGGTTCATCAGTGCTAAAACTTGACAGATTTAGGTGTCTTTCAGGCCTTTATCTTCTGCATAGCAACTTTGCCTGCCATCAGTGGAGTCATGGGTTATAACTTATCCATTTTTCTGAAGCACTGATGCTTTTTTCCCTCCCTAGCTATGACTTAGGCATAGAGAATCGTGATGCCACCAATGACCAGGTCACGAAGGATGCTGCAGAAGCTATAAAGAAATATAACGTTGGCATCAAATGTGCGACTATCACCCCTGATGAGAAGAGGGTTGAGGAGTTCAAATTAAAGCAAATGTGGAAATCACCAAACGGCACCATCCGAAATATTCTGGGTGGCACTGTCTTCAGGGAAGCAATTATCTGCAAAAATATTCCACGACTTGTGAGTGGATGGATAAAACCCATCATCATAGGCCGTCATGCTTATGGGGACCAAGTAAGTCATTTTGGCATAATTTTCCATATATTTTTATATGACCCAGCAATTCTGATTTATATGGGTTTTATCCTTATCTTTTGGTGTCTACACCCATTAAGCAAAGTGCAAAATTGAGAAATTCTGATACGTATAGCTATATATTTACCCACATTTAGATAGAGGTAAATATAGATAAACTTACCGTAGATACCCATCTCAACACATGATTTTTTCAAAACATGTTTTTTCTTCCTTTATCCTGTTGTTAGTTATATCATACAATATGGCCAATTTTGTTTTAATAGTTTCATATGATCCAGCCAGATCAGTGGTTTTCAATACTGGCTGCACAATAAGATCCACTATGAATTGTTCATTGGTTTGATTTGGCTTTACTTTTTTGGTTTTTGTCTTTGTTTTAATTCCGGTATCTGAGTCCCACATACACCAGTTACAATCTGAATTCAGGCTTTTGAAAGTTCCCCAAGTGTTTCTAATGTACAGATAGGGTTGAGAACCACCAAATATGATATTAAACATGATAACTGGCTTAGTATTCAAAAGCAGTCTAGTTAGAACATTCTTTCCCACTTGAAAAACAATACAAATACAAATAGACTAATTGCCAAGTTAAGCAGAAAAACTGCCAATTAAACAAATTCCAAATTGTGTTGAGACAAGTTTCAGATTTTCATAGAAAGAAGCTTATGTCTTAAAAGAACCTTAAAAATAGGAATCCCTCATGCTAACATCCAAAATCTGCACTTCTGTGTAGTCATCCTTGAAAACAGTGTGGCCAGGGAAAATGTTTCTGGGGACAGGGTTGCCAGCTCAGTCCCTGATGAGTCAGTTAACTTTGTTCTACTCTGTGGCTCATGCTGTCCCTCCATCCTGGCCAGGCCCTTCACAGGCACCAGGTACCTTCAAGACACCCAAGCAAGGAAGCCTAGGTAGCAAGAGTATACACTCCCTACTCCTGAGACCACCACCCTAAGTTCAGTCTGTCTTTTTTTTCTTAATTGTGGCATCAGTCATTTGCAAGAATGGACAGTCTGTTGTTTAAAATCAAGATTAAAAATTTCAAGTGTCCTGGGGCTGGGATTGTGGCTCAGCGGCAGAGCGCTCGCCTTGCACGTGCGCGGCCCGGGTTCGATCCTCAGCACCACGTAAACATAAATGCATTGCATTGTGTACAACTAAAGTAAATAAATAAATATTTAATAAAAAAAAAAAAAATTTCAAGTGTCAGGTTATTCACTGTGTAAATGCGCATAAACCTTATGCAAAGCATTTACAGTACCTTGATGCTTCAGTTCTTCATTTTGAGAAATGGGAACAAATTAGCAACCCGTAGTGAAGGACTTTATATGTCAGAGTGTTCTTTGTAGAGGAGATATTTAATCTTTTTTGTTATCTGACTGCTCTTTTACCTACTGTTAGTATTACTATAAACCAATAGGTGTGGCTAGCACTCGTCAATTCCTAACTTCAAGTCTCCCAGTTAAGCCAAGTCATTGAGTAAGGTTCAGTGCACAAATGACCTGTGAATGCCTCATGTGTACCAGGCACATTTCTCCACTAGAGTGGCTTAGGCTCATGAGGGAGGTGGTTGTCCTTGAACAGGATTTTTTGGGGAGTCATCAACTGTTACAGCAGCTTCCAGATGATTGCTTCACATGGACACGTGATAAATGTGGAGAGACTGAGCACTAAAAATCTAAGTGAGGACCAGATCCGAAGCCTCTGGACTCAGGATACATTATTTTATTATATCACACTGACATCTTTATAAGATTGATGTGAGAATCATAAGAGATCAGCGTCTGATACATAGTAAGGACAAAGCATCAGCTCTATCATCATTTTCAGCACAACTAGGATTATAATCCTCCCTGCAGGAGGGCTTTCCCAGCCCCTAGGCCAGATCATATCTCTTCATCACCCTGCAACATTTTTATTGATTTATTGGTTTATGACTCTTTCTGACATTTGAAAACTCTTCTGTCACTTCTCACTTAAGCTTGTCTTTATTAGGTTGTTAAGCTTCCTAAAGAAAGTATCTTGTGTTATTCTCTACTCTCCGTATCAGTGCCCATAAAACTGTCCCATACATGCTAGCCTTCTAATAAATACTGACTGACCTTTTAATGTACACTATCACTAACTAGAGGAACTCTGGACTATCCTCTTCATCCCTATCTCTTTAAACAAAAGATCTGCCAGCTGTGGTGGCCTATAATCCCAGCAACTCAGGAGGCTGAGGCAAGAGGATCGCAAGTTCAAGGCCAGCTTCAGCAACTTGGGAGACCCTGTCTCAAAATAATAAATAAAATTAAATTAAAAAGACTAGGAATGGGGCTGGGGTTGTGGGTCAGTGGTAGAGCGCTTGCCTAGCACATGTGAGGCCCTGGGTTCGATTCTCAGCACCACATATAAATAAATAAAATAAAGGTCTATTGACAACTAAAAAAAAAAAAAAAAAAAAAGACTGGGAATGTTGCTCAGTGGTTATGAAACCCTGAATTCAATCCCCAGTACCAAAAAAAAAAAAAAAAAAATGTCAAGCTATACTCTCCTCTTTGTTTGTCTAAGTGTCTTCTTGCACTCATGTGTGTGTTCTCCCTCTTCCTTTCTCTCTCTTTCAAACTCTCCCACCCCCCTTAGAGATATAAAAACATACATATTTCCTTATAATTCCTACTGGGGCATTTTTCTTTTCTTGATATCTTTTCCCCACCTATACAGTACAGAGCAACTGATTTTGTTGTTCCTGGGCCTGGAAAAGTAGAGATAACCTACACTCCAAGTGACGGAACCCAGAAGGTGACATACCTGGTACATAACTTTGAAGGTATGTATGAGTCCACCATAAGCTATGTCTTTTATTTCATTTAGTATTTAACAAATGATTCGAAAAACATTATTACTGTTTTTTTTTCAAAGTTAGTTATGTGACTGCCTAAAAATATAACCTAATTCTTTTACAGAACCCAAAATCTAACATAAGAAAATAATTGGTTCCATGCCCTCCCGTGGCATGGATAAGGCATGAAGGGCTTAGCCACTTAACTGAAAATGCATATAGGCAAAGATAAGGAAATATTTATGCATTTGTCTTCAAATATGGAGGGAAGATTGGCAGGAATCCATTGTGCACAAATGGTATAAATCAAACATTAATAGCCCCAAATCACCTGTCATACAATCCTGCCCTTTGCTCTGGTGGGGTTTATATTTGGAAATGGTTGCATTATTTGCTAAAATTTTCTCCTTGCCTTCTGGGAATTTATCCTGTGAAAGTGAAACATTTACTTTTTGCTTTTTCTACTGCATCAGCTTCAAAGTTTCATTAGGGCAAATCCCACCCAAAAGTTGTTGAAAGCACTCATTTAAACAAACGAAAAAGATAGCACCTATATATCTTATCTTTTTCATACCTCCTTTAAATAATGTCATCTTAATAGAATCTAGTTCTGTGAGTTTCAGCACTTCTCACTTTCTGAGCCCAAGTAACCTGGGAGTTAGCATGGGTTCAAGTTCTGACTTTCAGTAATAATAGAGTTCGACTAATAAAAGTTGTGAAATACGAATGTTTACGTGTAGTGTAATTATTTCCACCAATTACAGTAGGCATGCTCAGTGTTATTCAGGAAATTACAAGAATTTTCAGTTAGTATTTAAAATGCAAATCTTTCTCAATAATTAAGGGCTGAGTACACCTTTAAGTTTAAAATACATGTTGGAAATTGTTAAAGTATATAAAAAACAGATTCAAAATTATTTACCCATTTGTGAGTGTATTTCTGTCATATTAGCAGTTTTTCATATTTCAGTATCTTTAGGATCCTGAAGACCGTATGTTTTTCTTATTTTACATGGCCCTTCCAAAACAAGTTAGAATGTTCTTATCTAGAACTGATTTTCATCCTATCCTGTCCCTGAAGAATTCCTGAACTGTTCAGTTTGGAAGGCTGCCAGGGACTTGAAGTCTAGGCTCAGCCAGGGGAGCCAAGAATTGGTCCTTTGGTTGTGGAGGATTACTTTAACCTTGTTCCGGTTATCCCACATTTACTTTCTTTTTTCTCTCATTGCTTTCTGCAGCGCGTGGTGGAGTTGCCATGGGAATGTACAATGAAGACAAGTCGATTGAAGATTTTGCACACAGTTCCTTCCAAATGGCTCTTTCTAAGGGTTGGCCTTTGTATCTGAGCACCAAAAACACTATTCTGAAGAAATATGATGGACGCTTTAAAGACATCTTTCAGGAAATATATGACAAGTAACTGCTGTTCTTTATTCCTTTTTCTTTCTTTCATTTTTAAGTAAGCTGGTATTTATGGTATAGAATTTGCATTTCCTTATCCCTTTGATTCTGTGACAAATAGAGTGAAAATCTTCACTAATCCTTAAATTAGATAAGAGCAAAAGTAAGATTTAACAGGAGCGAAATAAGCCCACTCTGAGTTGCTTTTAGAAAGTAAGCATGTTCTTAAAAAACGGCCCATCCTTAATTTTTCACAGAGCCAGGATTGTTTAGTATTTGACTAAAGTACTCTGTTAGTGATAGAAAGTTCCGATTTGTCAAATATTTGAGTTTATGAGTCAGGCCCATTTTCTTCTTTCTGAAAACCATTGTTATGATTGAAACTTTGCTTTACATGGTCTTTTGAACTTAAGTATAAATTTATAACAACCTTGGGCCCAACAACCCATGAGGTGAGCTTGTGTTAACTCTTCAGATGGCATCACTTCCAGTCAAGTTCAGTTGTTCGGATGCAGATTTTTCTGGATAAAAAATCTTTCCAAAGGCATTTTGATTCCCTCTTCCAACTATCCATCTGTATTAAGCCTAGAAACTGACCCATAGTAGATCTGGTTTCCTGAATGATATCACATCATTAGAATATCTTTATTTTTTAATCTTTGTCATATTATTTTTTTTCTTTCCAGCACCAGGATTGAATCCAGGGGTGCTTTACCACTAGTCTATATCCCCAACCCTTTTTTATTTTTTATTTTGAGACAAGGTCTTGCTAAGTTTCTGAGGGTCTTGCTAAATTGCTGAGAACTTGCAATGCTCCTGACTAAGCCCCAAGTTACTGGAATTACAGGAATAGGCTAATATACCCAGCTTCCTTTGCTACATTCTTAAAAGAATCTGAGTCCAAGAATCTGATCAGTACTATATTGGAAATCAGAAATTAAAGAAATATTTAGGACAGCCTTCTGTATCACACCTTCCCTGCAAGGTGTGACAGATGGCCAAACTGGGGTTTCATAGCCAGAGAATGCTTGAGCAGAGATTTAGCTTGTGTTGGATTCCCACATTTGTGCTACGTCTACTGAAAAAGCCACTCCCTGCCCCCTTCCAAGCCTTTGGGAGAAACAGATGACATCCCTGAAAAGCCAACTTCCTTTTTGATTGTTCTCATTTTTCTCTTGTTTCTTAGGCAGTACAAATCCCAATTTGAAGCCCAAAAGATCTGGTATGAGCATAGGCTCATTGATGACATGGTGGCTCAAGCTATGAAATCAGAGGGAGGCTTCATCTGGGCCTGTAAAAACTATGATGGTGATGTGCAGTCAGACTCCGTGGCCCAAGGTAAGGAGCCAGTGCAGCAGGTGGTCGCGTGGAGCCTGGCTGCTAGCCCTGAGGTCATTCCATGGTAGATCTATAGTTTGGGAAGAGGGAATTCGTAGTCCTTAGTTGTAAAACCATGAAATGATAGTGCTACAAAGCATCCAGGCCAATCATTTCATTTTCTGACACATAAAGAAATTAAGTTCAGGTGGGGAAGTGAATTATTCGGGGTCACAGAGGAAGTAAGCGGAGGTTTGACACTACTGGCTCTGGCCTTATGTTAAACTCATCTCATCTTTTTTCCCCACTTGAAGTTCTAAAACCTCCAACAGGTAGCCAAGTACCTGTTCCAAAAGTCACCCCCTTTCCCTGCATTCATTTTCCCTCTGGTGAGATTGTGGAAAAAAATTGTACTCAGGGAAGGAATAGCAATAAAGTGAGTGGCCTGGGTTGTCAAGCAACCAAGAATGGTATCTCCAAGAGCTCATTCATCTGGTAACAGGTCCTGATCCTGCTTCCCTGCCAGCCTTGAAGGCTGCTTTGCTACTGTGTCTGTCTGTCTGTGTGTGTGTGTGTGTGTGTGTGTGTGTGTGTGTGATTTTTTTTTTTTTTTTTAAGTTTACTTCTTAGCATTCAACAAAGGGGATTATACAAAGAAATATTGAGCAAAGAAGTCCAGGGCCAGTCACAGAAATTCCAGGAACCAGGTACTTCATGCCAGGGGAATTGGCCAAATCAACAGAAATTCTCCTTTCCCTGTTTTCTTCAGCACCAAGTTGCTGATCAGCTTCAGTTACTCCTGGTAGCTGTAGAAACTTGAATCTCCACAGATGAATGTTTGCATAGGCTTTAATTATGTTTATTTTCCCCCAGGAAGTACTACTTTTTCTCTTTGAAAGTTAAACAGCTCTAATCAGTTTGAAAATCAGTAGACCAGTCCAAAGATTACTTTTATGTCAGATAACTGAGTTACACAACTCTTTACCCCACCACCCCACCCCCTTTCTCGCCAAATCCTTGGTGGTTGGTACCAAGTACATACAGAAATGTGCACTGCTTTGTCGTGACTCCATGGAGGATGAGGAGAGCTATTCCTTGTCATCAAGAGTTCTGGGAGAGGGATCCAATGGAGTGATTCCATTTTTAAATGTTCTCATGGCAACAAGAAGAGAGTATCTAGAGAAATATTTCAGATGTAAATGTCCAGTTATAGAAGTTTAAAGGACTGTGAAGCAAGAGATCTGAAGTACCATGGGCCCTGATAAGAGACCTACTCAGGACCAGAGCCTGTAGATCAGGTGATCTCAGCTAAACAGATGAAAAGCAGCCCCGCTGTCCTTTCATTCATTCTTCTCTATAGATATGAACTACTTCAGACTCAGGCCATTTCATTTATGTCCTCAGTTTTGACAATGGCACAAGCCAATATCCTAATATAATAAATAGACAAATTCACCATGGCATGGTCCTGAAGTTTCTAAACAACCAATATTTGAGTATCTTTGAAGCCTCAGAGAAATGCAGTGATATGGAAGAAACTGTTAATTCCACACAGAAATTTCTTAACTGGGTTTGAAGATGACCAAATCTAAAATGAAATTAGAGTAGATCCACTGGATCTCCACCCACACAAAAGTAGCCATCTGTTTATTTATTATTATCTACATTGTTAACTTCATGGGAACTCATGGGAGGTGGCACAAATGGAGAAAAGGGTCCCTTGAATTCAAGTGAAAAAGAATGCATAAAAAAAATCAAGTGAATGGACTTAACTGCTGGAATATGGTTCTCTGAATAGGAAACCATGGAAGAGAAGTGTTTTGTTGAGGGTATTACAGAGAACAAGGAAGAGCAAGTGGAACGTTCTTGGATCTAACTCATCCTGTATTTATGAGCCTTTTTCCCATCCCCATGAGTTTATGAGTAGCTTGAGGGCAGGAGACAACTCTTTAATCTTTATTTCCCCAGAACAGCAGAGTATCTCACATAAAAATAACAAGATATTGAGCTCTTACTCTGTGGCAGATATTATTCGTGGAAATATGAATATATATTTGCAAATTATATGTATATTCATCTAATCCCACAATAGCACAGTGAAATAGGTCCTTTTATTATTCTCATTTTATAGATAGGAAAACTGGGTCACAGCAGCTATAAAGCCACAGAATAGGGTGAAATACAGGCAGTCAGACCCCAAATCCTCCATCATAAAGCAGGTACCAGAGATAAGTGAGAAACAGTTCAGCTTTTCCAGATCCTTTGACTCTGAGATCTGGATACCTCATTTTCTGAAAGGAGGAAGAGCTACCGATGACTACATATGCTCATGCTTACTTCATTTACGAAGACCTGACAAGATTGAGTCTTTTGCTGTCAATGCTAAGACCAGTCTTCTCTCAGATGGACCAGCACTTAATGCTCTTCCACCTACAGGTTATGGCTCCCTTGGCATGATGACCAGTGTGCTGATTTGTCCAGATGGCAAGACAGTAGAAGCAGAGGCTGCCCATGGGACAGTAACACGCCACTACCGCATGTACCAGAAAGGACAGGAGACGTCCACCAATCCTATTGGTAAGATGATGTCTACTTCTACATCCATTTCTGACCAGAGAGTATTCTCCAAAGGAGATCTTCAGAGGAACTTAGGCACATTCCTTAGGCTACTCAGTGTTTTGTGTGCAAAATCATCCGCAAGTAGCTGATATGTTCTACTAATAGCAGCTATTTTAACATGCTTAATAATGTTCTAAAAATATGCTTTTCTATTTTGTAGAAGAGTATACATTACAGAAAGGAATATTATCAACAAGCATATCAACTGTCCCTGGGGCAGTGAAATGTCATTGGAGGCTACGCATCTAAAAGTCACATGGATAAATCCCTCCAACAAAGTGTCAAGGACAGTACTTTAAAAAGAGATAGCAGCCTAGAAAAAGGAGACCAATGTAGACAAAAGATAAGAAATAGAGAACTTTTCTAAGATAGTAAGTGCTTTAAACCTCAAGCACTAGTACCATACCATAAAAATGTAGAGTTTTTTTCCCACACTTTTTATTGGTGCATTATAGTTGTACATAATGGTGGGATTTGTTGTTACATATTATATATGCACAAAAGATAACAACAAAATTTGGCCAATATCACTCCATAGCACATCCCCCCCTCTCTCCTCCCACCACCCCCTGGTCCCTTTCCTCTAGGGATATAGGGTTTTGGAGGGGTGTTTGTTTTTTTAGTTTCTATTTGGTAAAGTATTTTCAGCTGTCCTAAAACTTCTAGCCTATATGGACATCATCTAATGAAGCCCACAACCTACATTTTTAAAAATGTTCTGTTTGGGGGAACTGTGAAAGATTTGGGAATTCCTAGACCTGGGATGACCGTTTCTCTTTTTTAGCTTCCATTTTTGCCTGGACCAGAGGGTTAGCCCACAGGGCAAAGCTGGATAACAATAACAACCTTGGAATCTTTGCAAAAGCTTTGGAAGAAGTCTGCATTGAGACTATTGAGGCTGGCTTCATGACCAAGGACTTAGCTGCTTGCATTAAAGGTCTACCCAAGTAAGTATAAGATGCCCTGAATTCTGTGGTCAGAACTTGCCAATTATACTTTTATGTATAAAACCAGACTCAAACAACCAGTGTTTTTTGTAATTATATGAATTGATATTCATCATCCTTTTTAGGGTTCAGTAGACATTATCTATGTGGTGCCAGTGAACATTTCAGACTGTGTGTGTGTGTGTGTGTGTGTGTGTGTGTGTGTGTGTGTGTGTGGTGTTCTGGGGATTGAACCCAAGAATGCTCTACTATTGAGCTATATCCCTAGGCTTTTTTTTTTTTTTTGAGGCAGGATCTTGCTAAGTTGCCCAAGCTATCCTTGAACTTGTGATCCTCCTGCCTCAGTCTTCTGGTAGCTGGGCTTACAAGCATATGCCACCAAGACCAGCAACATTTTAGTTTGTGGGACAAACAGTCTTTTGGGAACTATGCAAATACTGAACTTTGCATCTGCTGTTGTGGCAGGAAAGTGGTCATAAATAATACAGAGACACATGGATACAGCAACTTACCAATTATACTTTTATGTACAAAACCAGACTACAGAGTGAATTTGTTCTATGGGCCAGGCTATAATTTGCTGATCTAGTTAACAATAATTGAATGAAAAGGTTATTTAATTTTAAGAGGAAAATGATGGTCAATTAGAAAAAGGGGAACTTGGAACCTCGCTAATTCCATCCCATTATTTTCTTTAATTTACAAATGAGAAAAATAAGTAGCACAAGTTTAAGATGTCCATTGATTACTGTCCCTTCCTTAAGTGCCACTAACCTTCAGTGCAATGTTCAAGACATGTGCATTGGGCTTTTCTGAGGACATGGTAACCAGACTCCCAGTGCATTAGCTGATAATCAGACACCTCCCTCAAAATCAGAGTTAGTTACCAGGACTCATCTCAAGAAATTTTAGAAAAATTTCACACTAATACCATGTCCCAACTGGTATATCCTCAGAAATTTCAGTACACCCCAATAAGTACATATACTCAATCACTGCAAATTTCTCTCTCTTTTTTTTTTTTTTTGTGTGTGTGATACCAGGGATTGAACTCAGGGGCACCCGACCACTGGGCCACATCCCCAGCCCTTTTTTGTATTTTATTTAGAGACAGGGTCTCACTGAGTTCCTAAGTGCCTCACCATTGCTGAGGCTGGCTTTGAACTCACAATCCTCCTGCCTCAGCCTCCCAAAGTGCTGGGACTACAGGCATGCGCCACCGTGCTCAGCTTACTGCAAATTTCTTAACCTGAATTTCCATCAAGAATACAATGTTTGAAATGTTCTAATCTGTACAGTATATGTAGTATCTATACAGAATCTTTGCAGCCTATTTGATAGGCATGTACCAGCAGGATTATGTCAGTTAGTCCATTGTTTTTTGTTTTTCTTAAATAAAACACTGATGAAAATTGAGAGCATTCAAGCTTTTTTAAGAATATGTAACAGTGAGTGGGAATGTAGGTAAAGGCATGGCTACACCCTAATAGGATTTATTATTTCTAAGAATTAAGGAGGGGGCTGGGGTTGTGGCTCAGCGGTAGAGCGCTCGCCTAGCACGTGCACGGCCCGGGTTCGAGCCTCAGCACCACGTAAACATAAATGCATTGCATTGTGTACAACTAAAGCAAATAAATAAATATTAAAAAAAAAAAAAAGAATTAAGGAGGAGGATGAGTCTTCTCTCACTGGATTAGTCTAAACTGAAACTCTTGATCATTCCAACCTCAAAGCTACATGGCATGGAACCTATTGTGAATGTTTGTGCATGAGCCTCCACTGTGGGATGCCCAAGACTGGGTCAGCCCTATGAAATTGGAACACAGTCATTGTCGATAGCCTTGTAACTTGGTAACATTAATCAGTTGACTTCTAGAAATAGATAGACTACTATGTTAAGTAGCATTTCTAGGATTTTTTCTCTACCTCCTTCCATATTAGAAATAAACTAGATTTCCTTCTTTTCTTTTTTCTCCCCTTCTAGTGTACAACGTTCTGACTACTTGAATACATTTGAGTTCATGGACAAACTTGGAGAAAACTTGAAGATAAAACTAGCTCAAGCCAAACTTTAATTTCATGCCTGGGCTTAGGAGGATAAGTGGTCTTGGTAACTAGGTCCACAGGTTTACATTTTTTTGTATTACACTCACAGGTTAAAACAAAATCAATTTTGTAATTTGTTTAGAAGCCAGAGTTGATCTTTTCTATAAGTTTACAGCCTTTTTCTTATACATACAGTAATTGCCACCTTCATGAACGTGGCAGGGAACTCTTTTTAAATTGTATTTTATTTTCTAGATGCAGCCTAGGAGTTACTTTAGTATTCATTCATAGTCAATGTTATTCTTTCACATGTTCCAATATAAATGACCAAAATCAAGAGTGCTCAAAAGGGTTAACAATAGCCACAGTATTGTTCCCTAAAATATGTATAAACTGTACTTTACTCCTTTCCCCTGTTGCCCATCACTGTGGACACTGGGAATTTTGGTGTTACAGATGTCCCAGTATATGAGGTAGCTATACATTGAACTTGCACATGACTAGAACAAAGAGTATAAGTATAACTAAAACATGTTAAAGACACCGCAGTCATTTTTTTTAAAAGAGCATAGTGAATGTGTCCAAAATGCTAAATACTTTTGAGGCCACTGGAGACTTCAGAATGCAAAATAAATACTTCTTAGAGGTTTGTCCTCTGTGTTTGTCTCTTCTTCCTCCTCATCTAGCCTGAGGATTTTGCTACCCTAAATAGCATTTCATACATGTGCAATAATGTAAGCTATACCTTTTTCGGACTTCTGCTGGCCTGTTTCTTTTGTTTTATATAAATGTGATTTCTCAAAGGTTGATATTAAACACTATTCTAGTCCAGTCTTCATCTGAACTGTTAATTTTAATAAAATCAAGTGCTAATGGCTCTTATTCTGAGTTTTCATTTATTGCTTATGCCAAGCACATTCTGCCTCCTAGCCATAGGAATTTGACCTGGGGGGGTGGGGAATTCTGCTCTCAAGAATTAACAGTGGGGAAAATGGATAAGTAAACAGTGAGAGGTGGATCCTACAGCGAGAGGAATGAGGATGGCCAAAGGTCATTACTAAAGGAGTAATTAGACAATGGATTCTGTCCATGCACATGCTGAGGAGTTTAGGCCTTATCTTGAAGGTTAGTAAGGAGCCAATGAAGACTTTTAAGAAGGAAGGTGCCGGAGACCAGCTCCGGGTGGGGGAAGAAGACGTCGGCGAAAAGGTGAGAGATAGACCACGCAGCACACAAGTCTGGAGGCTAACTCTGACTTTACTTCTTTTACCCGAGTTTTTATAGCCCAGACAGCACAGTCTTTTACATTATAGCTTTTGAAGTTGCATTAAAGAATTTCAGAGTTATACATTATGAAGAAAACAAGTTACATTAAGGAAATTCAGGGTTATACATTCTGGGGGAAACAGGATATTGTTCTAAGTACATATTACTGATTAAACTTATCTAAAAACGTAAAGAAAGCATATATAGATCAATCTTAAATGTCAAGAACAAAACTGTTTTTACCTAAAACTATTTTTACAGCCCTTTAAGATCACTCACAATGTCCCACACCTTGATTGCCCTAATACATCATAGCTAAACCTTGACTGAACTCAGCTTACTATTGTTTCCTATAATAACTTTGTTATGAATTAGAAGGAAGTACAGCTACTTCTCAGAAGTTAAGCTAACAGGTATTTTTCCTTTGATCAGGTGTTAGATCTAAGGGGTCTCTACTATGGAAAGCTTATATCAATATATCTTAAACTAATATCCTAAACTTACCTAAGATAAAAGAATCCTTATCAATCACAAGAAAGCCTTATAACTATAACTTAAAACCTTATAACTATAACTTAGAAAAGTCTGAACTATGGGGCACAGCAAGAGCCACAAGTTTAATCATTACTTATAAGCCTAATGTCTAATTATAAACCTGTTTTTCTCATGTACTAATGAATTTGCTATAGAGCTCCTGACTCAGACTTCACAATGTAAATTTGTGTGATCAGATTTATGTTTAATAGCTAACTTATGAGCCCCTAGTGGTCACACAGAAACACAGTGAGAATAGAGATATAGAATTAACCATCGCGGCGCCATTTTTGTCTAACATCGTTCCTAGAAGAGGGAGAGATGCCTTGCTTTCTCTCCCTATTATTTCAGACAAGGAGCCTTGCTCACTTGTCCCAAGGAAGATGTGACAGGAAGGGACATGATTATATTTTCATTTTTAAAAGTAGCACTTGGGGCAGCTCTTTAAAAAAATTAAAAAAAAAAAAATGGGTGGTGTGGGGTAGAATGGTGGGCCAGCTAGGAGGAGGACCAGCTAGGAGGCTGTTGGATTACTACAGGTGGGAGATGGGGAAGATCCAGCTGGAGCAGTGGCACTGAGAACTGGATGGATCCCTGAAATAAGTTGAATGAATGGGTACTGGCAGGGCATGTGGGGGCTCAGGGAGAACAAGTGGAGGATGCTTCCCAAGCTGGTACCACACTTAGAGAAAGGCTGCCATATCCCAGCATCTTTGGGAGGGAGACCCTGTGAAGTTTTGCACTCTCACGCCTCAGAATTCATTGAGCTGGGGTGGATATCTCTTGGCTATTTCCTGCCAAGCTTGGAGTCAGGTCACAGACACTTCCTTAGCATACCCCCATGTAGCCTAATAAAACATGGAGTTTTTCAGACTCCTGTGGGGTAGAGCTAACTCAAGATGTACATTTGACCCAGTTTCTTCAGTGCCACCCTCAAGATACACCCCAGTCTAAGCTCAAGAGCCTTGAACAGCCCCCTTACCAGAAGACCATCATGAAGCAGGTAAGGCCCTGTGGCTTGGGCAATTTATCCCCAAACTGAAGTTAGAAGGCAAGGCACATGAGCTCTCTTGAGGGATGGGGGAATGGGGTATCCATTCTTCTCATAAGATCAACCATGTCACACAGGCAATAGGAAAAAAAGCATTGCATCCAGATAAAGCTATTCAAAAAATAGGCAATAAATGTTTTCCTCTCCCATAAAGATTTTTCAAGATATTTTATTTTTAAAAGTTTTTGAATCTATATAGTTATGAATACGATTCTATAAAATTTAGAATTAAATTTGTCATGATATTTTGTTTGGCTTTGAGGGTATTGTAAGCTGGTAAGTTATTTTTTTGACTAGTATTTGTTCCAATATAAAGATATGCCAATAACTCAATTTTAACATTAATGCTTCTAAATCTTTTTTGTTTAATAA
This sequence comes from Tamias sibiricus, assembly GCA_025594165.1. NCBI lineage: Eukaryota > Metazoa > Chordata > Mammalia > Rodentia > Sciuridae > Tamias > Tamias sibiricus. Next base: position 86,402,780 of record CM046660.1, read on the forward strand.
GATAAATTGGGATTAGAAGGGCAAGGAACATCAGTTCTTTTACATAATTCTCTACTTGTACTTAATTTTCCATAGAAGTCTTAAGTGATTGTACAATTAATTTTTAATGAGAAACCAGAAAATTAGATGGATTAACTTAGAGATGGAGCTAATATTCCCTTAAAGCCCCTTGATGTCCAACAAACTGGCGAAACTTGAGTTCCTTCAGATTATTGAACCTTTGGCCTCTCATAAAATTCAAATTATTTTAACATTTAAACTTTATATCTAAAATAATTGTCAGATAAAATATATTTGCACTCTCTTTGTCTGATCTAAGCCTCCATAACTATTAGAGGACTCAGTTCCCCTTCCATTGGTATGATTTGAAATAATTAAAAAAGCAGAACTGGGTATGTAGCTTAATGGTAGAGTGGTTGCCTCGCTTGCATAAGGCTTAGGTTTGATGCCCTATTATCCCTTTGCTCTACATAGCAGCTCATGTTTGTTCAGCATTTAATGGGGAAGGTAATTGGGGCATTTGATCAAGATTGCAAAATACATTAATAGCCATTTTGGACTAGTGCTCAGGAATCTGTAACAGGCTGAGCTCTTTCCACCATCTGCTTGTTGCAGGTTTGGGTGAAAGAAGAAAATATCACGTTTTCTTTTGCCAACAAATGACAACATGGGATTGAATGATCTTTAAGTCCCTCCAGCACTCACAGATCCTGGGAGTTGAAGAGTGCTGCTCCAATGGCCACCAGGATCAGCATCTTCCAAAAACCACTTAATGTTCTAAAATAATCAGATGAGCTGACGCTGACCAATACATCCGCAGGCTAATGGTTTATTTTGAAACAACTAGAGGGTCAGAATTGTTGACCCAGAAAATGTGCTTTTTAGCAAAACATTGATGGTAGGAAGATCCAGCAACAGAAAGGAAGAGAGTTCTAGACTTTGAAATTCTCTAAATGTTGCAGATACTGCAGAAATTATCCAAATTGGGAAATCTAACATTAATACAACGCGATATAGTCTTTATTAAAATCTCAACAACTGCTCCAGTGATCTTTCTGCCTTCCCCTGTTCACCTCCAGCATCACACATTGCATGTAGTTGTCATGCTTCTAGTCTATCACTTCAAAACCAGAAACTAAAGAATATTTTGGATCCTAGGGATTGCAATTTGGAAAACAGATTTAGATAGCTCTAAATCATGGTTTCAAAGAAGTAGGGGAAGCAAGGAGCTTCCCTGGGCAAGCAGTGCTGAATTATTACAAAATGGCAAAAAATCTTACACAGGAAACTTCTATTGAATACTGAGGAAGAACAGAGGCTGTATGATGGATAGAAGATAGAGAAAAGAATGTATGTGCTTAGGAAAAATATCTGTGAAACAAGAGTCTAATAACCTCTTGACCCACATCTTGAGTCTCTGAACCTGATATGATTATCTGGTCATTCCAGATGCTTGCAATCAAAGAGTGGAGGTGACCAAAGTTCACGTTCCCAGGTTCTCAGGCAGAATCTGGAGGTGCACATGAATACTGCTACTTTAATGGTGGGTGTGTGTGTGCGTGTGTGTGTGTGTGTGTGTGTGTGTGTGTGTGTGTGTTTTCCCATGCTAGGTAAGCTCTACTACTAAGCTACAACCCCAGCCCTCCCTCCACTCCATTTTCAAAAACTCTTTCGGTGGTGCTTTCACCTGATTTTCCTTTTTATTTTCACACTCTGCTTCTCTTAAATAGGTCCTCATCCTTTCTTTGTCTTTCTAGACCTTGACATTTTTTAATAATATAGGCTAGTGTAAGGTAAAGGAAAATTTTCTGTCTGCTCTTTGAAATTTCACTGAAATAAACTGAAAAGAAAAAAAAAAAACACATTAAATAGGAGAAAAGGCATGATGTTTTGTTAATGTGAAAAAGGAGAAAAATCGCAGGAATGAGATAAACAACTAGTCCATTATTCAGAAGCTTTCCCTTATTCAGAAACTTACATACCCCCCTTTTTCTGGTATATAAGGTGATGGAGGTGAAGAATGCATGATAGTGAGCCATCTTTAGGGAAACAAAATCCATGGGCTTGGAGAACATGCAATGACCTGGGACATAGTCCCTTGGGCCTGCAGTATAGATAATGGATTGTAAATGATTCTCTGTGGGTCCAAAGTAGAGGACAATGGTGTATGACAAGTCTCCTAAGCGTGTTGACAGACTTTAATCATCACACCTACCATATGTGTTTATTTTTCTCTGGTTAATTATATTTCTGTAAAAAGACTAAAGACAATTATTGTGCTCTTCTTTTAGATGATCAGGTCAGGTAGATAAATGAACTTTCAGAGTGCACCAAAGCAACTGCACCCTCAGTGTGTAATAGTGGGGAGAAGGGGAAAGGGTGCATGGTGTTGGTTTGCACCAATACTGGTGAAATTAACCTTTGCTCCATTGGTTAAGGTAGTCCTTGTTTCTTCCACTGTGAATTTACTGTTTTCCCATTTGTAAACATAGGTAGTAGGCTGAGATGTCATGCATACATCATCAAACTTCACCCATGGTTTATACATGGTATAATTATATTCGGTGTTTATATTCCACTGTAATGAACAGATTTTTCTTCCCTCGATTTATCCATTTATTCATTCATTGACATTAGTGTGTACTCACAGATTCTCATTATATTCCATGGACTGTAATCCATCACCATCATTATATATTTTGAGGTTTCAATAGCCTCAGAGTTGGCCAGTGTGAATTCCATCCAGTAGGGTCCCGTCAGCACTGTAACATTTGGTTTTTTTGCAAGTCATTAATTTGAAAAGAGAAAAATACTATATATATATTAGGGCACATAACATCACCATCCACTTTCTTAATCAACACTTCTTCTGAAAGGGGCTTTCACACATGATCTTCTTTTTCTACCAGTAAAATGTCTTTGTCCTTGCCTTCCTACTAGACCTGACCTCCCCACCAGCTGCATCCCCGTGGCTCAGCAAAAATTGTTGGGAGATTGCCATTTTCAAGATGGGATCTCCAGACTAGAGACTTATTTAAAAGTAACGTTAAAAGTCAGGTCTAGAGCCGGGCGCGGTGGTCTGTAATCCCAGCACTTTGGGAGGCTGAGCAGGAGGATCGCGAGTTCAAAGCCAGCCTGCAATGGCGAGGGCTTAGTAACTAGACCCTGTCTCTAAAATAAAATACAAAAAAAGGGCTGGGGATGGACCAGTGGTTGAGTGCCCCTGAGTTCAATCCCCAGTACCAAAAAAAAAAAAAAAAAAAAAAAAAGTCAGGTCTGAATTAGAAAACATATGAGGGCACTAGGGTTCTGGGACCACCAGTTCCTAACCCTTCGGAGAGAGTGGAAGTGGCATCTACTTTTTTTTTTTTTTTTTTTTTTTTTTTTTTTTGGTACTGAGGATTGAACCCAGGAGTGCTTCACCACTGATTTACATCCCCAGCCCTTTATATTTTATTTAGAGACAGGGTTTCACTGAGTTGCTAAGTGTCTTGCTAAGTTGCTGAGGCTAGCACGATTCTCCTGCCTCAGCCTCCCAAGCCCCTGATATTACAGGTGTGCACCACCACACCCAGCTTGGACTCTACTTTTAAAGTTCTATTTTTAAGAATGAACTAGTGGGGCTGGGGTTGTGGTTCAGTGGTAGAGCACTTGCCTAGCATGTGTGAGGCACTGGATTTGATTCTCAGCACTGCACATAAATAAATAAAATAAAGGTACATTCACAACTAAAAAATATTTTTTAAAAAGAATGAACTAGCATCTGTGGGCTGCATGGTTAGCTAATGATCCATGGAGCAGGGAAAAGTAGGATTGGGACAGGCCCCGGAGGGCTTCAGGAGTGCTGGCAGTGTTCTATTTCTTGACAAGGGTCATGATTACAAGAGTGCCTTGTAGTAATTTATTAAGCTATACCTTTATTTTAATGTGGTTTACTGTATCTCTCTCTTTTTAACATGAAAAAAAAATTAAAAATGTACTAGGAAACCTATTCTGAATCCCTTTCAGCTACTGGCATACAACCACGTTCTCCTGGAACAAAGCCCAGAACCTTCTCCCCAGGGTTGGCTTACCTTCCTGACAAACCTTTACTGTGCTTTGCTTTCGAGAGAGTGACACAATTCCAGTCACATCATCCTTAATCTTTTCAAACATAAATTTGCTTCCTAAGAAAATGTGCTGCCCTCCAACTGGAAAATTCTCCTAATGTTGGTTGGACTATACACCAAGTTTTATTTCTAGGGACCTCTGGGGGTTTTTAGTTGGCTTTATGGACCTTTATCTCCTTACCTTGGTGAAGCTGTGATGCTTTCTTATTAAGAACACTAGACGTTAAAGCTTTCGTTTGATTTCTGAATGAGAATAATTGTTTTCCTGGTTGGCCTTGCTTTGTTTTGTCTGGAAAAAAAAGTGTCTTGAACATTATTTATATGTTCAGAGATTAAGCTTCAAGAATTTTCCTATTTTTCAAGTCATGAAATTTTTACAGATTTCAAATTTTTCTCCTGTTTTTCTTTTTTTTCCTGTTGCAAGAATTTTTGAGTCCTACATGGTTTCAATGCTACGAATGTCCCAGGTACACTCCAAAATGTTTAAACTATATGACAGAAACTGACAATTTGCATTGTTGTTCTGATATCCTAGAGCAGCTCTTGCCTATTTAAAAATTTCCATGATTTCCAGTTGTAACTTCTCTTACTAGAATTACTCAGTGAGTTTGTGTTTCTTTTGGTCATATTTCTATTTTTATTGTTTGAGATAGCCTGGACATGGGTGACTTTATTCTTGCTAATTAGTTGCCCTATCCTTGTACTATTCCATGAAGACTTATAACTTGGATCTCAGCCAAACTTTTGAGTCTGTTTTTTTCCATCTTTATGGGAGAGGGTTTTTCCTTTCTTTTGTCTTTGAGTCCAAATCACTCAACAAATAATTTTGAGTATGTCCTCTCATCCTGATACTCTCATGGGAAATCAGTGTCCCATAGAATCCACAATCTTCCCTTTCAGGTCAGACCATAGCAGGTACTCTAGTTGAACTGGTGCTGAGTTCTAAACAGTTATGGATTCTCAGTCATTGGGGTCATTGTCGCACTTGAGTATGATTATTTTTATAGAGGGAATGCCTTTCAAAGTATATTTGGAGTTAATGTGGGTCTTTTTGAACACATTCTTCAAATGTGCTAAAGCAGGCTAAGCAACATCTTTTTCAGTACTACGAATGCTTTAATTCTTGATTAACTGGCAAAGTTCAGTGGTGTAGGTACCTCATCATGAATGCACTTAGTTTCCTCAGGCAGTTACTGGAAAGTGTCCAGTCCAATGTGGCTGCCTCATGGATTCTCTTCAGGGCACAGGGGAGGGATTTAAGAATCAGAATGTCTATAGAATGGCAGTATAATATATTCTACATTGTCTAATCAGCAATCAGATTTCATTGTTTATCTTCAAAATAAAAGGAAGAGTATGCCTTTACTAGGAAACCATTACAATGGTCCAGCCCCTGCTCCATGGTGACTATGAGTTGCCAAAAGGTGGTGATCAAAAATGACATGCTGGAAGAGACGGAGCAGGACTAGATGGATCACACTATCAGACATTGAAGAAATGTGACAGGAGGCACTGCAACCTTTATTGAAACCCTAAGTTTGTTAAATGAATGTTTGACTTATTTATATGAAGCTTGTCACCTTCCCATCTCCTGTATTGATCCTCCTTACTGATTAGGAATCACCTGAAACAAAGGCAATAAAATTATTATCAGTGAAAAAGCAAAATACGGAGTATCACGTACAATTGATTAAGATTCTAAGAGAAATTCATCTCCTACTGAAACTCTAAACCTATGTATTTATTCAACAAACATTTGGGATGGCCGGGGCAGTCCATGTGTGCTAGGCAGTGGCACATTGTGGTGAATCAGTATTGGCTTCTGCCCCTCAAAGTTTAATACTACACCTTCTACATACCACCAAAAAGAGAGCGGACTAGCAAGGTTACAGTCATTCTGGATCAGCATTTAGGGACCTTGTACACAAATTATACAGGCAACATTTGTAAATCAAATGGAAATCCACTACTTCAACAATTATATCAATTATTCCCAAGAGACTCGGTTTTATTCAAATGTAATGTGTGTAGGAACTTTTAAATTTTTAGTCTCAAATGGCAATATCTTAAAAATTATTTTCTTCACCTGCTATGTATAAACCTTGAGGAACCATCAATGTCCTAAGTACTGCTTTCTTTTCTTTTTTTTTTTCTGTGTTACCGGGGATTGAACCCAGGGGCACTCGACCACTGGGTCACATCCCCAGCCCTTTTTTTGTATTTTATTTAGAGACACGGTCTCACTGAGTTGCTAAGTGCCTCACCATTGCTGAGGCTGGATTTGAACTCACGATCCTCCTGCCTCAGCCTCCCAAAGTGCTGGGATTACAGGTGTGTGCCACCTCGCCTGGCTAAGTACTGCTTTCTTAATCTGATCTGTTTAACTCTCATGGAAATAAATTAGTTAATAACACTCTGTGGGTGGTGGGGGGATAGGAAGGAGAGAAATAGGAAGAAAAGGGAAGAATAAATGCCTGCAGAGTCCTGAGATGGAGAGAGGGTGACAAACTCTAGACATAGATTGGAGTGGTTGGGATATACAACTGGAATTATACTAAGTAAACTAGAGTTGTGAAAATGTACAGACTGAGTTCTGTAAAATTAAGGACCTTGGACAGACAGTCTAAGCATTAGAAAGTACTTTGGTTTGTGGACAAATGATCTGTAATTAAGGTTAGCCTTAAATAGACAGGTTAAAGGTGCAAACTTGTAAACTGTTTCCAAAGTTCAGAGACTCCAGTTATTTGGCACTTATACAGAATTTTTTAGAAAAGCAACGTAGAAAGTCTTCAATTTCTAAGTAGAGTAATGGTTGAGGAAACCCCTATTTGGGCATGTGGTCCTTTACAGGAATTTTCACTTAATTTCCACCTCAGTCCATCACTACAGTTTATACAGGAGGAAACAGCCCAGAGAATAGAAGTGTCTCACTCAGAATCAGCCAAGTAGCAAAACAGAGGCCAAGCTGCCATTTTCTCAATGCATCTTAGATAAATCTTTCCAAAATATGAACCAAGGCTACCTACAGGAGACTTACCAGGGATAAGCAAAGCAATCCATTAGAGAATTCAATTGGAAACCTCCAACTGGATATTCAAATGCAGATTCCTGAATTCCACCTACTGAATCACTCTGAGGGCAGAGCTCCAGGAATCACCAGTTTAGCAAGATCCCCAAGTGATTTTTAGGAAAGCTAAAGTTTGAGAACCATGAAAGGTGAAGCTAACAGATGTAGTAAATTTCTACAAAGTCCTGATGGGCTAAGATCAGCTGTTTTTTAAAAAAAGATGATTATTATGATTGCAATAGGAGGTGTCCTCCAATATGTTCCTATCTGAGAAAATGTAGAAATGTTCAGAGGTAAATGATTAGATTTTAGGGCTGTAACCTAGTCAGTGGATTAATCCATTTGATGGATGAATAATTTGAATGGATTACTGGGTGGTAACAGTAGGCAGGTGGGGTGTGGCTGGAGAAAGTAGGTCACTGGAGGTGTGCCCTTGGGGACTATAGATCTTGTCCCTGGCACCCTAAACACTCTCTCTCTCTCTCTCTCTCTCTCTCTCTCTCTCTCTCTCTCTCTCTCTCAGTTTCCCTGCTGCCATGAGCTGAGCAGCTTTCCCCTGCCATGCCCTTCCACCAGCATGTTCTGCCTAACCTTCAGGCCCAGAACGATGGGATCTGCCGACCATAGAATTAAACCTCTGAAACTGTGAGCCCAAAGTAAACTTTTTCTCCTATAAGTTGTTCTTGTCAGGTATTTTGGTCATAGTGAAGCAGACAAACACAATGATGATGATGATGAATTACAGAAATCTCTATTACATATAATTTAAGGCAATACAATATGCTGTATCATTTATTTGTTCCTTGCTAACATCAGCAACTTTCCGTTTGTAGAAGACTTTCCCTGAGGCCCACTGTTTTAAGCTATTGATTTCAACTGCTTATCTTCCGTTTCGGAACCTCAAATGGTTTAACTGGGTTTGGTGTCATTGCTGTTCCTTTAAGAATTCCACTAGTGAGTTGAGGAGAGTGGCGGGGCTTGCTGTGACCCTTTGTAAAACAGAATCGTTTGTTAAGCCAGACGTTTTTGGTTTTATAGCTGCCAAGATATTTGCTGTAGTCTTCAGGCAAGTCTATAATATCTTCCCTACAATCTTCTGGGTAAAATGCTTATTCACATCCAAAGCCGTTTTGCATGTGAAAAACATGAAGGCCATTAATCACAAATAAACCAGGAAATATAACAATGTTGTCCCCCTGTAGCAGGAAGCTCTACTGTGCCCAGTTTATTGCCTAATGTTTCAGATAAAGTGTTTAAATTGAATTCCATCTTACACACTCTGTGTGTGTATGTGTATTTAGACCTTTGCTTTCCCTAGTAACCCTCTTTAACTTTCCCCCTGTCCCAGACACCAATTATCAATTTTCTCTCTGTTTCTTTCTGTCTAGGGATTAAATATTACTGGCAAGCTTGGTTTGGGCTGAGTCAGCTATGGTGAATCTAGATTCCTAGTCAATCTCCAAAAAAACCTGACAGATCAGGGGCATAGCCCAGACTCTAAGGGTTAATGATTCGGCATTTTTCCAGAGTCTGAAGTTTTAGGTACTTTTCCAAATGCTGCCTGAGGGCTTCTATTGCAAAAGTGCATGCCTGCCCTTCCAGGCCTTGGCAGTCAGCATCTTTAGGGGAAATTGGCCATCCTTGATTTCTGACCAGGCACTAACCCTGAGGGAAGCTCAGAATCCCTGAGGGTGGTCACTGGACCCCAGGCTCCTAATTAATTCTAACATCCCTTCTGCCTATTCTTCCCTCTAAAGGTGGTCGGCTGATCTTACTGATAGAGACACTGACAATAACTATGTTTCCAGGAAGTAAAAGCATAATGGAAATTGTATGGTAACTATAATTTTTTTTTCCATAAATGATGTAGTAAAAAGGAACCTTTAAAAACACCTTGATTTAACACATTGTGCTACATTGGAAAAAGAGAATTAAGACCTTTTATAATGTTGTGTATTACAATAATGGGCTTCCAAAATAGCAAAGGCAATAGGTATCCCCCATGAAAGTATGTCCTTTGAACCCAGGAGCATAGTAGCAACCACATGTGCTTTTGACTCTGAAGGCCTTTACCCATAAAGAAAAAAACGTTACTACCTCTGGGGTTGAGGAGGAGTAGTCATCTTAATAGAACCATCATTTATATTTAGAATGTATGTTTACCCCACAGACAGACCAAGAGATAAAGGTCATCTAAGGATGTGCCCAAAATAGAATCCATTCTGTTGCCAAGTTCTTGTGGCTTAGTTTCAATTTCTGGAGACAAGGAGCAAAAAGTCATTCAGTGTTATTTGGCATTGACTTAGAGTTATGTGACTATTCCATATCTTTCTTGCCCTTATTTTATACTTTGAATACACTATGGTAATGACATTTATTGTTTAATAATTTATTATCTCATTTATTAATCTCATTTATTCATTTTCTAGGGCTGCTATAACAAATTACTATAAACTTGGTGGATCAAAATAAAGGGAAAATTCTGTAGGCCCCAAGTCTGAAGTTGAGTTGTCAGCAGAACTGGTTCTGAAATTGAGTTGTCAGCAGAACTGGTTCCTTTCGGAAGGACTGAGAGAGAATCAACTTGCTGCTTCTCTTCTGGCTTCTGGCATTTTCCAGCCATCGCTGGCCTTCCAGGGCTTACAGAGGCATCACTCCAGGCTCCCCCTCCTTCTTTACATGAAGAAATATTCAGTGTTTTTCTCTTCCCTGTGTTTTTTCCCTTTTTATAAATATATTTGTCATTGGATTAGGACCACCCCTATTAATCTAGAATGATCTCATTTAGAGGCCCTATACTTAATTTCATCTGCAAAGATCCTTTGGGCAAAGAAGCCACATTCACCAGAGGTTATAATCTGGACTTGTCTTTGGGGAGACTACAATACAACCCACTATAATCCCCTCAGCAGATGAAGCCCCTCAGTTAAGTTGGGCCCAGAGCAGGGCACAATTTATACAAAGCACAGCAGGCCTGGCCTTGCTAAGGGGACTGAGTCTTTTTCTACAGCAAATCTAAGCCATTAAGGAAGTATGTGTTCTAGAGGAATTTGATCTGATTGACCATTCTGGAAATTTTGCTCTAATAGCAATGTAGAGAACAAATTGTTTTACAAGGTGACAAAGATTCTCTGCTTGGCCAACCTTTAGTCAGCTTTCTGAATCTTCTACTAGACCCCTATGTGCTCGTCCTTGTAAAATGCAGCTTTAGCAAGAATCTCCCAACCTCAATATGTCTTCCTCCTCAATATACCATCAGATTCCTCATCTTTCATCTTCCCCTAGGGGTTGTCTGATCACACTGGCCTGCCTTCAACAAGAATCCTCTTAGGTCAGTTTAGCCACAATGCCCTTACCTCTGATTTTCCTTTTAATAATTTCTTTATCCACTAACCCCAGTCTTCTCTTTGGCTATATATTCCCAGTTGCCAATGCTATATTTGGGATTGAGCCAATCTTCTTCAATCACTGCTAGACCTGGCTGTAGTACTCTCTATATCTGTTGAAGTGGTCCAGGATAAAGTCTTCCTGACCATGCTTTAACAAGTATTGTTGAAAAAAAAAAATTTTTTTTATTTAATAAAGAGTGGGTACAAGTGAGTAAGAGATGAATGGGCCATATTAGGGTCAGCAAGTCCAGTGAGAGACTGTTGCAAAAATAGAAGGGAAGGAGGTCCAAAACTATATTAGTGGCAGTGGTGGTGAAAGGAAAGACAAAGCAAAGGTCTCAAGATTTGGAACTGGATGGGGAAGTTGAGATAGAGTTAGGAATTAAAGAAGATCCCCAAATCTCTAGGCTTGAGCAACTGAGCAAACTGTGGTGCCACACACTAAACACACACACACACACACACACACACATACACACACACTATAGTAATTTTAGGGGGTCATGATGATTTCAGCTTGGGCTTTGTTTAAAGTGAAATGCCTGAGGAAATATCAAAGTGGAGCTTATTCTGAACCACATAAAATGGGAGGTCCAGTGTGAAAAATAACTAAATTCCTAGGGTATCATATTACTATCCTAAGACAAACAAAAATGAAAATTTGGCAGTCTCATGCTACTCAGGAGTGAGTTTTCTGTAATCTGACACTTCTAAGCCTGCACTTTCACTTGTTTTTCTAGTGTTTATTTATCTTCCACAAGCTTCTGACAGTGTTTTCTCAGAACTGAGAAATGTTAAAAAGCTGCAAAGAAATCTCCACCTTGTCTACAGAGAAGAAAACTTTTTATGCACAAGTAACTCACCAGAATGGTCTCTTTCCAACCAATTTTTCCATACAGACAAAATTGGGTTTGCTAGCATTTCCTTAAAACCCAGCATGTTAGATCATATCTAATGAAAACAGAAAGTAGATACTGAAGGTTAGGCAAGACTAACTTCAACTATTACCCATAATGTACAGATAAAGAAACAGGGAGGACAGGCCACTTGCCTATCTGAAAGTCTGGAGAGGATACTCGGAAAGAGTGGAATCTTTTCCCCTAGGGACACTTCTGTGCTTTGAGTATAGAAGCAGTTGAGCTCCCCGCATCCACCATAGGGTGCTAAAAGGTGGACCTAGAATAAGAACCCAAGACTGTTACTTCTGGGCTTGTGCTCCTCACTGAGCTGCATCAGTCTCTCTCTGCAAAAGACAAGTACTCTTAAAATAACCTACAACTCCCTGCCACCCCTGCTCCCACCCCTTCACCAAGTTAAAACTTGGTCAAGAATGAGACTAAGCCCTGTTCAAAGATGGAAATAAAAAGTCAAATATAGCCAGGTGCAGTGGCACACACCTGTAATCCCACTTCCCAGCTGCTCAGAAGGCTGTACAGGAGAATCTGAAATTCGAGACCAGACTGGGAAACTTAGAAAGACTCTCCCTGTCTCAAAACAGAAAATAAAAAGGAGATTGGGGATATAACTCACTTTACAGTGAGTGCTACAAACAGAAACAAAAACACAAACAAAACAATCAAGCAATAATACCTTAGAGACTCTTTCATTAGAAACATAAAGAATGAGAAATGACAATTAAAAAAAAAAAAAAAAAAAAACCTTTCACTAACTTCCTTGAATTTTCCCTCAGATTAATCTGCATAGTGGTACTATGTTATACTGGTTAAAATACTGAGTTCCTTTATTCTAGATTCTGTGATGAAGAGATTTACAGTGGAGTATTTATCATCTCTTTCTGAATGAAGTTCTTTATAGGATCCCACTCTCAAAAGAATTGCCCTGTATAATGCATGGTTCAGAATGCAGTATAAATTCTAAGAAAAACTGTGGAGGCCTGAATAGGCTGGGGTTGCATTTATTTTATACAAAAAGACAGATTTCAGCAGCCATTAGCACTCAAAAATTAGAGCCTGTGTTCAGAAAATTACTTAGTTCATTGACTCCAACAAACTCCATACTGAATGACATTCATTTAATAAAATCTTTCATTTTACAGCCAAGCAACAGCCATTCCCAGAAACTGTGCTTTTAATAAACAAAATCCTAGAGGTTTAATACACAGCAATCTAGTAATGCATGGGTTCAACAATCTTTAATTGAAACCTGAGTCAGATTTCAGATGGGTGAAAGGAAATGATGGATCTTTTCTACACATTACAACCCCTTTCAGAAGGATCTGGAGCAGGAACATTTCCCTGTATTTGAACACATGGATATTTTCACAGCCAAAAATGATTCTTCTCACTGAATGAGACACATAAGGACTATAGCTTTGTGTCCATGTAGATCAGGTTTTAAAGGACAAAATAATAATAATAATAATAATAATTTCCACCTTTAGAACTTTTCAGATTTTAAAACTGCTGAAGAGAAATTGTAGACCTGTCGGTAATATTTCGCCTGTTCTTGGAGAAGATAATGGTTACCTAGAACTTATCCAAATATTGTAGACACAACCGCCTCCACTTCCGCCATCTTGCCCTCCCAAACCCTGGTAATGAACTAGGCAGTCTGGTCCCTGATCACCCTTGGACACCATCTTAAAGCCACACAAGCTGAAGTTCAATTGGAAGCAGTACCTAAGACTCCAGACTTCCAATCCTGAATGTATCAGTCTCTTATAGATTAAAATTAATTTAAGATTAATTAAGATTAATTTAACTAAAACTAAAATTAAAATTTTAGTGCTGTTCATTTGACAATAACAAATTAGGAAATTTTTTTTAGCTCAGAGTCATAAGGAATTTTTTTTAATGAATGGAGAGATATAGCAGAAGAGTATGCAGATGTGGAGCCACTTATTAAAACTGTGCCAAGTGTTCACAAATTTAAAAGTGTAATGCATTTTCAGTCAAAATTAGGATGGGGTTGGGGGAAAATAGAAAAACAGTTAAGATCTGTTTGGGAAAAGAAAGCCAGGCAAGAACAGTCAAGAAAATTTGGTGGAAGCAGAAGAACTAGCAGTTGTTAAATGGTCAACAAACAATGAGGTACTGGTATAAAACAGAGAAATTCATTCATCAAGAATTTAGCATGTGTCAGGCTTTGTTCTAGGTCTCACAGAAATAGCATGGAACAAGAGCAATAGGGTCTCCCTGTTCATGATCATATATTCCAGCAAAAGACCCAGATATTGATAACAAAAATTAGTTGGTCATAAGGATGCAGGGAGAGCCTGTGGTGGCTCTTTCAGATCAGGTGCTCAGGAAAGCCCCAACAGAATTAAACAAAAAGCTGAGGGGCAACATCAGTATATTCCAGGAGATGGCATTTGATAAGATAGAATGCCCTGTATGTTTTAATCAGAAAAATAAAATAAAGCAGGTTTATGTAGAAAATTAAGTAATATGATTGGTATGATTTGGGTGAGGTCTTAAGGACTCCTGAGGGTCCATCATGATCCAAGTCTTGGTCCCAGGATGGCATTGTTGAAAGGAGGTAGAAACTTGGGGCAGGGGCAGGGGCTAGTGGAGGGACATGCCCTCAGAGGACACTGTGGAACTCAGGTATCTCTCTCTCTGACTTACACACACACACACACACACACACACACACACACACACACACACATATACACACTCCCACCATGCTGTGCTGCTATGCCAGGCACAGCCCTCACCAGGGAGGGGCTAAACCATTGGCTCCTCCCCACCCAGTCTTGGACTTCAAACCTCCAAACCTCCAAAACTTCCTTTTCTTTATAATTTTTCTGTATAGGGTGTTTGTTTGTTTATAGTGATGTAAAACTGATTAATACAGTAATTAAAAACAAAAAAAATCTGGAAGAGTACATGCAGTGACTTATTCAAATAATCATCTAGAGAAATTGTGAATAACAGCATTATTTTTTAACACTGCCATTGTTATATACATATTTAGGCAAATCTTATATAATTTCCTTTGGGGTCTGTTGATGGGACTGGCATGGCATTTTCAAAGTGATGACTAAAATAATTTGAAATTTCATGCCATCTTTATTTCCTGAACTAGCACTTCCAAAGTACTAGTTCAGAGGTTTACCAGAGATGACGTTATTACTAGTGCCAAGATTGTTAATTTGAAGAAAACAGTTGTCTTTGGAAGTCAGTGGTCAAAGTTACATCATATGCCAATCATAAGTTCTAAATTTCATTTTTCCAGATGCTGAGATTCAAATACAGCATTATCCTCTATTCAAATGATAAGAGTGTTTTATTGATCAAAATTTACTCACACCATTGAAGAAAAAGGGAACCAAATTCTCCTTTAATTTAGAAGATTATTCCATCACTTACACATATTGTTTTCTTTTTTATTTGTACTATAATATTAACTAGGTTGAGTATACAGGTATCGAAAGCATTTAGATGGTTAGTCTATGCTTCCAAACAAAGGTTTTAAAGAGCAAAAAGTTTTCTTTGCTATATCTTTTCTTTGTAATTTCTATGTTCTAGTGAATATGCATTAATTCCATCACTAGAAAATAAATTAAAGCTAGAATACCCCAAATATCTCGCTATTATTAATCAATTACACAAGATTGTCACATCATTTTTCATGTCATTTCAAGACTCCTTTAATAACCATCCCATGTGCCAAAGTTCATTCACCAGTTGTGAATTTACCACTTGTATCATACCTCAGGAAGTATTGCCTCTACTGATAGTTTTTCAGGTAGTAAAAGATATACAGACTCAAAAATTTAAAGAGGTAAACTTATCAGAGTTATTCACCTTCTAAAGACTTTTGGAACTCTGTAAGCACATCCAAGGTGATGTCACTGCAGATTTTAATACCATTGACATTGCTGGCATTGCTATTGCCAGCTCTGGCAGGGATATTGAAAGGAGGACAAAATGTCTTTGTGGAACATAGCTGCATTCTAGGCACCTAGGACTTCTACTGCTGTGTTTGGTATCAGCAGAAGTGATTCAGAGGATGGCACACAGGTTGCCAATATTGGCATCATGGGATTGAAAATTCCACCATTGAAGAGTTCTCTGTGTGGGTTGCAAAAACTTTTAGTCTTCTAAGAGTTCTCTGTTAGAGGATAGAATGCCATTGCCTTCTATGACAAGCTCTCACTTAGCTCGGTGTCTGGAAGGGAGCAGAGAGAGATGTTACTGCTATTCTGGGCCCTTGGAGAGAGAGAGAGGACAGGCATGAGAAAAAGACAATGTTAAAGAACAACTTCCTGTTTCACAAGTTTTCTGAAGATTGGCCCTAAGTACTGGCTGGACACCATGTCCCTTAGTCCACTGTGCCAGAGTTACAGCAACACCTCTCTTTACCACAAAGGCACAGTTCCTGGGACCTCATAGGCCTTGGCTGCTACAAGGCTAAGAGAAACCAGAAGCCAATCTGGCCAGGTAATCACAAGGTGTCTTTAATCCTGAGGTTAATGCCAAACAGAAATGGCTTCACAACTTAACAAACAAAAATATAGGACACCCAGTAAAATTTGAATTTCTGAGAAATGATCAATATTTTTTCAGTGTAAGTACATACCCTTGGAATATGTGGGACACACCTAACCCTTTAAAAAATTGATTTGTTGTTCATGACAAAGAACAAATAAAAATTTTATAAAAAATACAAAGATTTGAATCCTTACTTACTAGTCACAAGGGTCTGGGTATGTAATATAGCATTTTTAAGTTGGGTCCTTTAGTCACAGCAATGAAGAAAGCTTATTACAACACCAATTCTTTTCAAACTCTTCCTAAAAATTGAGAAGGAGCGAACCCTTCCAAACTTCTTCTATGAGAACAGTATCACCCTTTTACCAAAGCCAGACAGGGACTCTATAAGAAAAGAAAATTATAGACCAATATTCTTCATGAACATATTGGCAAAAATCCTCAACAAAATACTAGTAGACTGAATTCAACAGCACACTAAGGGTTATCACGCACCATGATCCAGGAATATTAACCCCTAGGATGCAAGATGATTCAATACATGAAAATCAACCCATATGGTACACCACATTAACAGAACAAAGGATAAAAATGTAATTCCTAATAAAATCACAATGGAATTTTTCACATAAATACAAAAATAATACTAAAATTCATATGTTATCACAAAAGACCCCAAATAGCCAAGCAATCTTGATCAAAAAGAAGAAAGATGGAATTCACATTATCAGATTTCAAATAGGCTACAAAGCTAATTAATTTTAAAGAAACCAGTATGGTAGCAGGAACATACGGACAGACACGTAGTCCAATGGAACAGAATACAGAGCCCAGAAATTCATTTACTTATTTACAGTAAATGGATCTTTGATATAGGAACCAAGAACACCTAGTGAAGAAAGAACCTTCTCTTCAAGAAATGGTTTTGGGAAAACTGAATAGCTACATAAAACTGGATTTCAATCACAAAAGAATAAAATTGGATGGAGCCTTATCTCACACCATATTAAAAAGCATGTGAGCCAGGTGCGGTGGCATACGCCTGTAATCCCAGCACTTGGGAGGCTAAGGCAGGAGGATGGTGAGTTCAAAGCCAGCCTCAGCAATGGCGAGGCACTTAGCAACTCAGTGAGACTCTGTCTCTAATAAAATACAAAAAAAGGGCTGGGGATGTGGCTCAGTGGTCAAGTGCCCCTGAGTTTAATCCCTGGTACCAAAAAAAAAAAAAAAAAAAAGCATGTGAAACAAGTCAAAATGTATTAAAGATCTGAATATAAAACCAAAATGTAAGAAAGCATAGGGAAAAAGTTTCTCAATATTGGTCTGGGTGATGATCTTTTTAGATATGATTCCAAAAGCACAATGAATGCAAAAACAGACAAATAGGATTGCATCCAATTAAACAGCTTCTGCACAGCAAAGGGTTCAATCAACAGAGTGAAGAGAAAACCCAGGGGAGAAATATTTTCAAATCATATATCTAATAAGGGCTATGTCCTAAATATATAAGGAACTCAACTCAATAGCAAGAAAACACATAACACATTGAGAAATGGCAAAGGACATTTCTCAAAAGAAGACATACAAATGACCAACAGGCATATTAAAAAATGTTCAGTATCAATAATATCAAGGAAATGTTGGAATAGCAATTATCAAAACGACAAAAGATCAGTGTTGGAGAGAAAGAAGAGTAAAAGGAGTTCTTGCACACTATTGGTGGGAATGTAAATTGACAGAATAATTATGGAAAACTGTGGAGTTTCCTGAAATAATTAAAAACAGAACTACCATGTGATTTAGCAATTCCACTACTGGGTAATCCAAAAAAGTAAAATCAGTATGTTGATTATATACTCCATGTTCACTGCAGCACTATTCACAATAGCCAAGGTATGGGAACAACCTGAATGACCGTTGATGGATAAATGGATAAAGAAAATGTGAACACATACACATGTGACATATACCTATATATAATATAGATGATGTAATTTATTGAGCCTTTCAAAGAAGGAAACTCTGTCATTTTTAACAATATAGATGAACACAGAAGACATTATGCTAAGGAAAATAAGACAGGTACAGAAAGACAATTACTGCATGATCTCACTTATTTGGGAAATCTTAAAGAGTTGAACTCACATAAGCAGAGAGTAGAAGGGTGGCTACCAGGGGCTGGGGGCAGTAGGGAAGCCATGCTTAAAGGGCACATAGTTTCAGTTACACAGGATGAATACATTCTGGAGAGCCAATGTAGCACACAATGATTATAGTTAATAATATGGTATTATGCAACTGAAGCTTGCTGAAAGATTTTTTTTTTTTTTTTTTTTTTTGGTACCAGGAATTGAACTCAGGGGCACTCGCCCACTGGCCACATCCCCAGCCCTTTTTTGTATTTTATTTAGAGACAGGGTCTCACTGAGTTGCTAAGTGCCTAGGCATTGCTGAAGCTGGCTTTTGAACTTGTGATCCTCCTGCCTCAGCCTCCCAAGTCATTGGGATTATAGGCGTGTGCCACCGCGCCCGGCTGCTGAAAGATCTTTAATGTTCTTACACACACAAAGTTACCTTTATAAGGTGACGGACATGTTAATTAGCTTGATTGTGTTCATCTCAAAATGCATATGTGTATCAGAACATCTTGCACATACCTTATATACATAAAATTTGTATTTGTTAATCATACCACAAAAGAGCTGTGGGAATATAAATCAATAAATAAAATAAAATGAAGTTCCACTAAAAAAAAAAGCTGAACTTGGGAGTTGTATGGAGAAAAATACTGTATGTTTTAATAATTTGAACAGTACATAAATTTTATGTTTATATTTGTACAAGAGTATATGAGAAAATATGCTGAGAATAAGTAATAAGTCAATAGTTTTAACACCAACATAAACAATAAACTTTCTTTTTCTTTCTTTTCTTTTCTTTTTTGAGACAGGGTTTTACTAAGCTGCTTAGGGCTTTTGCTAAATTGCTAAGGTTGGCTTTGGCTTTGAACTTGCAATCCTTCTGCCTCAGCCGCCCAAGCTGCTGGGATTACAGGCTAAAAACAATGAACTTTCTCTATCACACCTATGACCTTTCTACATTAGATGAATCCAAAGGTCTATAGGGAGCTCATACAAAGAAAACTCCACTCATGATGGAAGTAACTTTATGGATGATCAAATAATTTAACAATTTTATAATACAAATTAAAAGAATCAGAATATTAATATGCATGTTATTATTATTGAAACACTGCTGTAAACTCTGCCCTTTGCTTATGCCCATGGAAACCCAGGTTACATTTTAAATTCAAGCCCATTATAGAAGTCTTAGTGAATTTCTGAAATCTTCAATCCACTTAGCTAACACTTAAACTAGATCCTAAGCAGGAAGGGGAGAGGGAAGGGACCAACGACTGGGGAATGTAACCAAAATAAAGAAGAAAATTCAAATTCTTTCCTTTCTTGACTCCATAATTTCATATTAATTTTATTAAATGTTCCCTAGAGCTGGAGAAGGAGGTGTGCCTTCTGCTTTCAGGGTTCAGTATACAACTATTAATCAGACTGGTGATTTTCAACTGAAGGTAAAGGTAAAGAGAAAGTAGCAGCAGGGAGAGAGAGCTGAAGCTTGTTGTTTGACAAAAGCACATTCTATGTGATACTGTAACTTTGTTTGGGGGAATATTGTAAAAACCTTGTTTTCAGAATATGATTTTTTTTACATTTTAAAAAAGTATATATTTATTGTTTTGGTTATACATAATGCCTTTATTCTTACATGGTGCTGAGGATCAAACCCGGGCAGCACATGTGCGGGCAGCACATGTGCTAGGCAAGGGCTCTACCCCTGAGCCACAACCCTAGCCCAGAATATGAATATTTAAAGAAGATAGGATGGTTGAATTTACTGGATGATCTAAAAATTGTGAGAACACGAAGCTCAATCTTGCTTATTTTATTGCTCAGATCTTTGGATAACATTTGTTAATTATTATCAAGTACTCAGAACAATATGCTGAAGTTGATTATAGATATTTTCTTTCATCCGGGCCAAACTGTACTATATCTGGGAAATAGTCAACATTTGTAAAATGACATTGGTACCGTTTCCTGGTTTTAGGGCTAATGAAAACTTCTCTTTTTATTTTTACCTTTTTAGTTCATTTTTGTTAATACTTGAAAGAGGTTTATTAGCTCAGATTTATTCCACATTTTTCTCAAAATTTCAAGCTACGTGTTTAAAGAGGGGACAGCGAGGGATTTGGTAGACCAGTTGTAGAACCTTTATCCCATGAAGTATGTGGTGGCCACTAGTCACAATCATGTAGAAGTGCATTTATGGACAGGGAAAGACACTCATGCTGGGTGGTTGACTGAAACAAAGGTACGAGAGGTTGCAGAACAGCATGATAATGATTGTGGTTAAAATAATATAAATCGTATCTAACATTTAATGGGTAGTTTTTATGGGCTAGGTCCTGTTTTAGATTGTACATGAGAATGAACCCATGTAGTTCTTATAACAAAGTCCACTTTGTGGAGTCGATATCATTAAGATTTTCCTTTCTCAATGAGAAAATGAGGCACAGAAAGATGCAGCTCACACTGCCTAATTAAAAAAAAAAAAATCCACTTTTTCCTCTCTGCCCAAATTTAGAACCATTATGAGACAACATAGAAACCAGGCAGAGAAAATGTCAGTTTTATCACTGATAAAGCTGACATTAAAGGAATGGCTTGGATTTCCTGCCAAGAGGACATGCTAATACTTTACTCTTCCTGAGGCCTGCTCACCACCCAGTCACAGCATTGCTGTGTACCACAGACCTCCCCAATGGGGCCTGTACCTGTCATGGAGGAGCCACAGAAGGTACTTCCAAATTTACCAGTCAGGTAGTCCAGTGGGGGATGGGTTCTCCCAACATTCACACATAGGTGTAGAAAGATGTCCATGAGAATCAGTAAGTGGCTGCCTTGGATGAATACATTAAAAAGAGCCATTAAATTGGAGGAATTATCATTATGTTGTGTTATGATCTAAGAATAGTAATATATATCAAGAAGATGGTTTTGAATGGTAATCAATTTTTGAAAGGAAAAAATGAGCTTGAATCAAAATGCGACTCAAGCCAGATGCTTACAGAGTTCTCTGACAGTGGTTATTAAAAACGGATCTGTTAGGTACGTTCTGTCCAGAGTGGAGTGGACATATGAGAATTCACTGCAGAGATTCCACAGGCCATTTATCACCCACTCTTTCTCCATTTCCTCTCATATGTCCCCCTTTTTGTAGATCTTGTAATAGCTGTTAACACAAAATTTTTTTAAATATTTATTTATTTGCTTTAGTTGTACACAATTCGTTTATTTGTATGTGGTGCTGATTATCGAACCCGGACCATGCACATTCTAGGCGAGCGCTCTACCGCTGAGCCACACCCCCAGCCCTGTTAACACAAATTTTCATAACTCATAAACCAACACATGGGGGGGGGGACAGGGGCAGCAAGGACAACATAAATTCCTTCTCTCCAACTCCAATGTAGAAAGGACTCTTTCTGAGGTGGCACCAAATAAATTTTTAAAAAATGAGCCATTTTATTCTTGCAGTAAAAAAAAAAAAAGTTCAGTAGAAAGTAGATTTCATACTTCTAGATGTGACTCTAGAGATGGGTTCTATAGAAGAACAGGATAAATAGCTATGTTTCTGAATGTTGCTCATCCCAAGCACATTACAGTGGACCCATTACTACCTCCCTCCTTTTGTGAAACTGTTTATCAGATTACAAAAGAACATATGCTATAAGCATAGACCTTTAAAAACTCTACATACCCTCTTAGCTGCCTGAAAGCAAGACCCTGGCAGCTCCCCTTTGTGCTACCTTCCCTTTACTACCCTGGCCACAAAGATTGGTAACCAGAACCTTGACTTCTAACAGCTTATGTCACTTCTACTTTTTTGTACATTATATATATGAATCGGGTCCTATGTGTTCTATGTGCTGTGACTCACTCCACTCGCTGTGTTAATGGGATTCATCTTGACTTCAGTACAGCTTACATAGTAGATTTTTTTTTTTAAATATTTATTTATTTACTTTAGTTGTACACAATGCAATGCATTTATGTTTACGTGGTGCTGAGGATCGAACCCGGGCCGCGCACGTGAGAGGCAAGCGCTCTGCCGCTGAGCCACAACTCCAGCCCCACATAGTAGATTTTGAGGGTAAATTTGCTCTTGAGAACTTATGAGTACAGAATGAAATGTTTCACAAGATGAACAAAGACATTTCACTTCTCCTCGCTTTAGAGTCACCAATGCACGGTTTATCGTGGTATCAAATATCCAGGACAAATGGCAAAGCTAGCTAAAATTTTTTCCAAGAAGAAGGGAGATGCATGGGGAAGCACCGCTGGAATAATTTGGGGCATTTGCTTCATGTTAAGCCTTCTAAAGCATATTTGTTAAAACAAGGCCTCTTGGGCTCTCAGGAGGTCTGGCTTTGGCTTATCAGTGGCCTTAAGGACATTTTTTATCTCCTGAGCCAGAGGAAAGTTTATCAAATAAATCCAAATCCCTTCTTATTCTTCCAGCCTATGATTCCACAATTCTAACTCAAGATACTGTGACTACTTGTCTACCTGCACAGCCCAAATTCTCCTCTGTCAGTGGGTTTCCCCAAAAGCCAAAGCAGACAGTACAAAGAAAAGTCACAGTTTGGAGGGTGGAGTTGTAGCTCAGTGGTAGAGTGCTTGCTTCGCACATGTGAGGCACTGGGTTCGATTCTCAGCACCACATATTAATAAGTAAATTTTTAAAAATGTCCATCAACAATTCTAAAAATATTAAAAAATAAAAGCCACAGTTTTAAGTTGTAGTGATAAGATCAGTGTAGATTTACACTTTGTGTTTACAAGATAGATACTCATGTTTACACCTAATAGGCAATATTTGAAGCACACAATTTCTATAACATACAATTTCTATCTTAAGTATTTTAATAGTGTGTGTATCCAACAAGTTAGACGTATCTTCAATTGGAAATGGGACTGGAGGAAGGAACAGGGTGAGGTTTATTTGGCTCCACCCCACTTACCCCACTTTTTTTTATTATTCTAATTTATTATACATGATTGCAGAGTACATTTCATTTCATATTACATATAAAGAGCATAATTTTTCAAGTTGCTGGTTTTATATAAAGTATTTTTACAAAAATTGTGTCTTCATACAGGTATTTAGGGTAATCATGGATAACTCATTCTACCCTTATTCCTATCCCCTTACCCCTCCCCTCACTCCCCCCTGTTTGTTCTATTTAAAGCTCTTTCATTCTTCTCATCCCTTCTTTCTTGCCTTTATAAGTTAGTATCTTCATATCAAAGAGATCATTCAACCGGGGGCTGGGGTTGTGGCTCAGTGGTGGAGTGCTCGCCTAGCAAGTGCGCAGCCCGAGTTTGATCCTCAGCACCACGTAAAAACAAATTGCGTACAACTAAAGCAAATAAATAAATATTTTTTTTAAAAAAGAGAGATCATTCAACCTTTGGGTTTGGGGGATTGGCTAACTTCACTTAGCATTATTTTCTCCAACTCCATCCATTTACCTGCAAATTTTATTCTCATTTAGTGCTGAGTAGTGTTCCATTGTGTATATATACCAAAGTTTCCCTATCCATTCATCTGCTGATGGGCATCTGGGTTGGTTCCACAATCTAGCTATTGTGAATTGTGCTGCTATAAACATGGATGTGGCTGTGTCCCTGTAGTAAGCTGTTTTTAAGTTCTTTGAGAATAGACCAAGGAGTGGGATAGCTGGGTCAAATGGTGGTTCCATTCCAAGTTTTCCTAGGAATCTCCATACTACTTTCCAGATTGGCTTCACCAATTTGCAGTTCCACCAGCAATGTAAGAGTGTGCCTTTTTCCCCACATCCTCGCCAGCATTTATTCTTGTTTGGGTTTTTTTTGATAGCTGCCATTCTGACTGAAGTAAGATGAAATCTTAGAGTAGTTTTGATTTGCATTTCTCTAATTGCTAGAGATGTTGAACATTTTTTTATATATTTGTTGATTGTTTGTATATCATCTTCTAAGAAGTGTCTGTTAGTTCCTTGGCCCATTTATTGATTGGGTTATTTGTTTTTTTTGGTGTTAAGCCTTTTAAGAGCTTTATAAATCCTTGAGGTTAGTGTTCTATCTGATGTGCTTGTGGTAAAGAATTGCTTCCATTCTGTAGGTCCTCTATTCACCTCACTGATTGTTTCTTTTACTGAGAAAAAGCTTTTTAGTTTGAATCCATCCCATTTATTGATTCTTGGTTTTAGTTCTTGTGCTATAGGGGTCTTATTGAGGAAGTTGGAGACTAAACCAACATGATGGAGATTTGGGCCTACTTTTTCTTCTATTAGGTGCAAGGTCTCTGGTTTAATTCCTAGGTCCTTGATCCACTTTGAGTTAAGTTTTGTGCATGGTGAGAGAAAGAGATTTAATTTCATTTTATTACATAAGGATTTCCAGTTTTCCCAACACCATTTGTTGAAGAGACTGTCTTTTCTCCAGTGAACGTTTTTTGGCACCTTTGTCTAATATAAGATAACTGTAGGTGTGTGAGTTCATCTCTGTGTCTTCTATTCTGTACCATTGGTCAACTGGTCTATTTTGATGCCAATACCATGCTGTTTTTGTTACTATTGCTTTGTAGTACAATTTAAGGTCTGGAATAGTAATGCCACCAGCTTCATTCTTCTTGCTAAGAATCGCTTTGGCTATTCTGGGTCTTTTATTTTTCCAGATAAATTTCATGATTGCTTTTTCTATTTCTATGAGGAATGACATTGGGATTTTGATTGGCATTGCATTGAATCTGTATAGTGTTTTGGGGAGAATGGTCATTTTGACAATATTAATTCTACCTATCCATGAACAAGGTAGATCTTTCCATCTTCTAAGATCTTCATTAATTTCTTTCTTTTAGCGTGCTGTAGTTTTCATTGTAGAGGTCTTTCACTTCTTTTGTTAAGTTGATTCCCAAATTTTTTTTTTTTTTGAGGCTATAGTAAATGAGGTGGATTTCCTAGTTTCTCTTTCTGAGCATTTGTCGTTGATGTACAGAAATGCCTTTGATTTATGGGTATTGATTTTATATCCAGCTACTTTGCTGAATTCATTTATTAGATCTAGAAGATTTCTGGTGGAATTTTTTGGATCTTCTATTTATAGAATCATATCGTCTGCAAATAGTGATAATTTGAGTTCTTCTTTACCTATCCATATCCCTTTCATTTCTTTCGTCTGTCAAATTGCTCTGGCTAGGGCTTCAAGAACTGTATTAAATAGGAGTGGTGAAAGAGGGCATCCCTGTCTTGTTCCAGTTTTTACAGGGAACACTTTCAATTTTTCTCCATTTAGGATGATGTTGGCCTAGGGCTTAGAATAGATGGCCTTTACGATGTTGAGGTATGTTCCTGTTATCCCTATATTTTCTAGCATTTTGAACATGAAGGGATGTTGTATTTTGTCAAATGCTTTCTCTGCGTCTATTGAGATGATCATATGATTTTTATCTTTGAGACTGGTGATGTGATGAATTACATTTATTGATTTCCTCATACTAAACCAAACTTACATCCCTGGAATGAAGCCCACTTGATCGTGGTGCACTATCTTTTTGATGTGTTTTTGTATTCGATTTGCCAGAATTTTATTGAGAATTCGTGCATCTATATTCATTAGAGATATTGGTCTGAAGTTTTCTTTATTTGATTTGTCTCTGTCTGCTTTTGGAATCAGGGTGATATTGGCCTCAAAGAATGAGTCTGGGAGTGTTCCCTCTTTTTCTATTTCATGAAGTAGTTTGAGAAGTATTGGTGTTAGTTCTTCTTTAAAGGTCTTGTAGAACTCAGCTGTGTATTCATCCGGTCCTGGGCTTTTCTTGGTTGGCACTTACCCCACTTTGACATCACTTCTCTACACTCAAGAGTTGAAAACAACAAACAAAAAAATCTTCACTGGTATACTTTACATGTATATCTTATTTATAGACCATCATGGATTCCTATGTTTTTCTATCTTATTTTCAAACAGGGTCTTGCTAAGTTTCTCAGGCCCTCGCCAAGTTGCTGAGGCTGGCTTTGAATTTGTGATCCTCCTGCCTCAGCCTCCTGAGCTGCTGGCATTACAGGTGTGCACCACCATACCCAAGTATTTTCAGTATTTGATTTCAACATTTAAAATATACTACAATTTTGATAAGCCAATTTTGACTTTTTTCTTTCATTTTTCTTATTATATCACAAGTCTGTAAAGGTGGAAGTTCTCAGCTTCAGCCTGAGATTTCAACAGCATCTATTCAGTGTCCTCCTAAAGGATACAGAAACCGATAAGGTGGGCTGGGGTGTAGCTTATGGGAGAGCACTTGCTGAGCATGTGTGAGGCCCTGGGTTTGATCACCAGCACAGCAGGAAAGAAATAAATAAAAATCCACAAGACAAGGATTCTGCCTGTAGGAAACACACAGCAAAGAAAAGACAGCTATTGTCACCACCTTTGTTTATTTTCAAGCCATGTTTTAGAAATATGGTAGTGGCTTGACCTCTTATTTCTCAACAAACTTAAGGGGAAAAAGTCATCCTGAAATGTTACCCTTGCAAATACCTTTCATAAAACAACAACAACACAATGACTTAGAAAATAATTTACTAGTCCTGTTGGATGGAATGAAAGACTGAGCTTCTGAGTTACCATTGCTTTCTTGTCTCAGAACAAGTTTTACTATAAAAATAAAAGGAGAATTCCACTCTCAAGAACTTAAGTGTTGGGGTGGGGGATACCCCTAATTCAGATATTTCAGAGATAGCCCACTTCTCAGCACTCAGCAGGAAGATAGAGTCTTATAAGTGCAAATACTGCAAGTTTTATTTCAGAACACTCCAGGAAGTCACAGGTTTTACCTGTGTCCTCAAGATACATGCTTTGTTCTGAGAGCTCTTTCATTAGGGGAACGTGTTTCACACATGGGTGTTTATTGGATTGGCTGGATTCAAACCAGTTAAGAGAAGATTTTGTTGCAAACACTATGCTCATTGCCTAGTTGATCCTCACCCTTCACATACCTGTTATTACAAACAACCTGCAGATGATTATCATAGAAACGTTTAGTGTGTTGCATAATGCCACACAGCAATTGGTAAGGCTTCAGTGCAAAACAAGATCATTTATTTTGCAGTGCTGGGAACTGAACCCATGGCCTTGTTCATGCTAAGCAAGTGCTCTACCACTGAGCTGTACCTCCAGCCCAAAGGAAGCTTTCTTCCTGGTTCAGAAACCTTCCCAAAGGAGTTCCTAATGGTCAAACTGTAACGATGTGAGTTAATTTTTTTTTAATTTAAAAATAACAATGTACAAGACTGTAACCCATAGAAAGGTCAAAATTCATGAATCCATACTGATATAAATAATCAATTAATAAACAAATAAGGGAAACAGAACAGGACAGCTCTTCCTTACAGTAGAATTCCAATTGACAAATATAGAGGAGAGAGAAATGGAGAATCACCATTAGTTAAATGCTATAGTAATGATTGCTGCCCTGGATCTGCCAATGGATGTTAAAGGTACAGAGGGCAAAAGTCTGAGAAAGAACAAGATGTACATCCTTTGAAAGTATCGCTCCCAGTAGATGTATTGACCACAACATTACTATGTTCTCTGAAAAATGACTTTAGAGTGGAGGACAATATCAAGAGGCATCGCCTTCACCAGGTTCCATTAATGTCACCAACAGAAGACCTAGCAACACCATGAACCCCACTGTCTGGTGCATGGAGAATGACACAACATCTCAGTGATATTCTTGCCAAAATCATGGGTTTGATCAGACAAATCACTTGAGGCACAGTAGGCAAAATATCTACTCTTCAAAAGAGCCAGCTTGCCAAAACAGAAGTGTCGCAGGTGGGGGCAGAGACTTTTACAGATTGGAGTTCAAGGAGAAAAAATTAACCGCCATGTGGAATCCTGAACAGGATTCTGAAGAGAAAAATGTTATTAGTGGAAAATCCATTGAAATTCAAACACAGTCTGTACTTGAATTGATAGTATTGTCCCAGTGTTAATTTCCTGATTTTGATAGTTTTATTGTAGCCATTTAAGAGGTTAAGTTGGCTTAGGGGTAAATGGGAACTCTCTGTTGTATTTTTTCTATAACTCTAAAATCGTTTCACAATAATTGTTTTGTTTTTTTTTTTTTTTTTTTTCAAAAAAATAATGAATATATGGGGCACCAGATATGCTGCCTCTCAAGTGTTCCCTGAGTGTGACCAGATGGTCTGAAGAGCCCAATGTTAGAGGAAAGTGTGCTGACTGTGGCAGTCTCTTGTTGTGCCTTGCTCTATCACAGGGTCTAAAGGTGAGAGGTGAAAGGAGTTGCTTCTCATTGGTGGTAAGGATAGTGGGTGGAATCTGACAGATGCTTCTTGCTGTGGCATGTATTTCCTGGGCACTCTAGTCTGTGCATAAGAATTAAGTAGCTGAATCAGTTCACATTCATATTTCTCAGGCTCTTATAGTGTAAGTCTCATAGCACCTTTAAAATCCTTCAAACTCCTTTCATGTGGGTTTGGGAGTTGCTAGCAGATGTCACATGTATGATCTGTAAATTCAATCTCTAGGTTACTGCGCACAGGTCACCAGTTTTCTTTCCTGTATCAGCTTCTTGGCAGGGTGCTGTTGGAGTATACCTGCATGTCTGTGTGTCTAGGTGGAGCATGCAAACCTGGGAGCTGTCAAGTAAATGTTTTCTGGGTTGGAGGCTGGGAAAATGGAGAACTCCAACACAGAGACCAAGAGCAGGAGGAGCGGCTCAGACTCCCAGAGAAGAGCCAAGAGGAATGAGGACTTCCTGACCCACCAAATACTACACACCCAGCTTCACTCCTCATGTCCAGCCAGCTATGTTCCTGCCCTGGAAGTGCATGAGATTTCTTAGTCTACTTTCGATAAACTCTCTTTGTAAGTTAGTTCAGGTGGGGTTTCTGTTACCTGCAGCCACGTGTCCTAAAATGATGTCTCTTGTTGCTCTCTGAGCCTAACATGGTGGATCTGCCCCAAGGGAAGAGGGCAGCTGGCGCCCACCAAAGATAGCCCCTCTATAGCTCTCATGGGTACCTCTCCCAGTGTACACCCCACCTGCTGGTGATGCTGACGCTAAGCTGCTGATATTGGAAGCTAAGGGTGCCGCCTTCTTGTACTGCCTTAGCTGATGACATTGCTTCCCATCATGGCAGAAGCTGAGGTGCCATTTTTTCCCCTTAACTTTTAGTTGTTGATAGACCTTTTTTTTTTTTTTTTTTAATTTATTTATATGTGGTGCTGAGAATCGAACCCAGTGCCTCACACATGCCAGGCAAGTGTGCTACCGCTACTGCTGAGCCCCAGCCCCAGCCCCCTGTGGTGCCATTTTTGCTGCCAATTTGTCCCTCAGGAGTACTGAGGGGAGAAAAGATAAGGAAAGTTAATCAGTTAACAGCTTCAGGCCCAACCAACAACAGCAACCACAGCGAAACAATGCCACATTCCTGGGTGTGTGTTTCAAACCTTGACTTTAAAAACCACAGGCATCTGAGCCACAGGTACTGGGGCAGCCGGCTTATAGCTCCAACCAACCCCAAAGCAACAAGTCCTTCCCCGTAATAACTGTCCTCCTATCCCCACGCTTTGCCTGCTAGTGTACCTGCCCCTCTTAGCCAATGCAGGTTCAGGCAAAACTTTGGCCTTCCTTCCCCAAATTTTCATTATAAAAATGTTCTTGATTAACAGGTCTGGTGGACATCTTCCAACTATTACTTAGCTTTGCTGCTGGAATTTGTGGGCTCTTGTTCCAGGACGAGGCCCTTTCCTCACTACCATCTATAATGACTCAATAAACTATTTCTACCTCAAGATTTTTGATTTTACAATCACAGGGAAAATACACTTTGTTTTTATTCACTAATTTGTTTTATTCATGTCCTTCTACTGAGGACCCTGGCATGAATTTCAAGGTTGGATTCGGAGGAAGGTGTCACTTATGATAACTTTGCTAAGATTATTGTCAATCTCTAACTAGAAATGGCTTTACAAAGAAATTTCTTTTTAAAACAAAAGAAGCTTAAACATTAAAAAACACATACCTGGAAGTTCTTTTGAAACGGAAAAGAACCAAAGTAACGCCACTTTGTTCTGACCTGACTCCATTTTAGGCTTGCTTAAAATGTTTTCTTTTCAACTTCCTGACAGCTGTATCTATGTTGACAGTACAGTGGGACCTTCCCACACCCCTGATTATGGCCCTGAAGTATAACAAAAATGACTCTGAAATGTGTGATCAAAACAAGTCTTTCAAGTAATCAAAATATGTCTCAACAAGGTCTTTTCTGACCTACATGTGCCTCAATTGTCCTTGTGGTTTTTGCCTTTATAAACTCTGTACTTCCAAAATTCAGGTGCTGGGAGTTGAGGTGCTAGCCTGCTTCCAGCTGCTTGCCTGGCATGCTCATTACAGGGCCTTTTTTTCCCTTTCAATTTGGCTCAATATGTATGGGTGTTCTGTAATACTCGAGCTCTCTGTAACACTTTGACTCCACAAAGTAGCTTCATCCTCAGACTGGCAATAAGTTGGCTATCAATTGCTGGGTATCACATCTAGTGTAATAATGACGGGAGAAAGAATGGTCCATCTCTTTCTCATGTCTTTTTTTTTTTTTTTTTTTTTTGTGGTACCAGGGATTGAACTCAGGGGCACTCGACCACTGGGTCACATCCCCAGACCTTTTTTGTATTTTATTTAGAGACAGGGTCTCACTGAGTTGCTAAGTGCCTCACCATTGCTGAGGCTGGCTTTGAACTCACGATCCTCCTGCCTCAGCCTCCCAAAGTGCTGGGATTACAGGCGTGCGCCACCGCGCCCGGCTCTCATGTCTTTTTTAATAAGTGAAGACAACTTTCTCCGAAGCTAAAGATTAGAGCAACTGCAATCATGAAGCATCGCCTAGGATGTCCCTCTGACTGTCACAAGCATCCCTGGTTATCAACCTTATTTGCATACTAGAGTCCATGGAGAAATTTCTTAAAGAATAAGCATGGTTACCCTAAGAGAGTCTTAGCTAACTGTTCTTGGGAGTTTTTAAAGTTCCTCGGGTGATTCTAAAGCACAACCAATGTTGAGAAGCACTGATGCAGATATGATCCTGATAATCGTACAGCCCTGGGTCCTCCAGACTTGCCCAGGTGTGCCCAGACATGCCTAAGCACAGTCTTAACCTTGTTACCCTAGAATGACTAGTCTCTTGTGTTCACAGAGAAGTTTTACTGAATCATGTCTTTTTTTTTTTTTTTTTAATGCAAAAATACTGTGCCCACATGGGTTACTTTACTTTACACTGTCTGTGCATGCAGCCGCTCCCCTACCAAATACAAATAACCAAATTACTATCAGCTGGCTATAGGGAGGAGCCTGTCTTTTCTGCACCAATCCTGGATCCCTGGCTGAAGCCCTTCTAACAAAACGTAAAGAGGGGAAGCCATGCAAATTCATTTAATTCAAGTTTTACATGACATGGGAGCTTTCATAAGAAAATGAAGAAATTGGCTCCTTGGCATTTGAGAGAGCAACAGAAATAAGATCTTCACTCTGACCTTTCCTCTCTCTTCTCCCCCTACGCAGAGTATGAGACCTAGCAGGATTTTCTAAACTTCCACTGAAGCAGATCCTCAGGCACTCATGTGAGAGGTAACTTCCCTGACCTGGAAGAAAGGAGCCAAAGACACAGAGACATGGAAAAGCATGTGAACAAACAGGTCTTTTAAGTTTCCCATAGTTGATTACCATGAGATCATACCCCAGGGGGCTCATAATTCACAATGACAGCCTACCCTTTATAAAAACTAAAAGATAGAGAAAGGTACACAGGTAACTTTCTTCAGGCCTTCATTTCATTCTGCAGGTTCCCATTGTTGGATTCCAGGCAGGGAGGCCACACCTCCCAGGTACTTTGAGAAAAGACTACACCTCCTCAGGTGCCCTCCCTGCCCCCCTCTTGACCTCCAGCAGCCTATGGGGACACAGACTGGCTCCAGGGGTCCCTCGGACCACCAGTTCGCTATTTAAGCCAGCTCCGGACTGAAACCGCTCTCTTTCTGTCCTGCCCCTTTCCCATTCCCTACCCCTCTTTCCTTCCCTTCCCTTCCCTGCCCTTCCATGCCCGTTTCTTCCCTACCCCCTTCCCTTCCACGTGGTCTCCAATAAACCCTTTTATTCCACTAACTTTGTTCTACACCCATGTCATGTAAAACTTACAGTAAATAAATTTGAATGTTTTCTTTTGTTAGTCTGTCTATTGTTAGAGAGTTCTCAGCCATGAACCTAGATGGCAGAGGAAAAGATATTTTTCCTCTCCTGCATAACCAAGAGACTTGGTTGGTGGAGAGAAGTAAAAATGAGGATTAAGCATGATTGATATCAGACACCCAGCCCCAGATCAGCCATAGCAACGAGCTCAGCCTCTGACCAGCAGCTTAGAAGAAACACTTACAGGCCACGGTCAAGAATTAGGATTTTGTTCTCAAAGGAAAGGGAAACCCTCTGCAGACTGAATGGAAGGGGCAAGGGTTGAAGACAAGGAGGCAAGCGTGGGAATAAGGGGTCCACCCAGCAAGAGGGGAGGTAATGGCCGGACCTGGGTGATGGCTCCTGGGACTGTCACTGCTCTGTATCTGGAGTCACTGACTAGAATCGCCCTTCTTTGGGGATGCTTCTTTAGGGCCCTGTATGTATGAAGAAGCCAGTGCTTCACTGGCCTCCCCAGTAATCCTTGTTCGGTCAGACTCCTATGTCTGCAACCAGATGCTATAAAAACCCTGGGGGAAGTGAACTCTGTGCATCTTCTTGCATCGTCTCGCTTTTCTGATTAATCATTTAGATGGGAAACATAAGCCTACTCAGGTAAAAAGATACTTGAACTTCAGGTCAGGATCACAATCCTGTCCCCCACTTTCAGGGTGTGTGTGTGGGGCGGGGGGTGGGGGGGCAGAAGGGTTTTAAAGCCATTAGTTTCATTCAGTCACAGTTTCCTAGCAACCAGGAAAAATCATCTGTTTTCCCGATGTCTGAGCACAGCCCACACCATGCTGCTGATGCTCAGGTCTGCCTCCAGAAGCGGAGAAAGAACAAAAGCACTGCAGTCAGCTCCACATGGTGAGAGATTCTTGAAGGGGAATTTGTTAAGATCCAGGCACCTGATGGAACACAGCAGGAGAGGCCTGTCACAGCTGCACGGTGGAGGGAGGGCCGGCATATACATACATTCCTCCATGACTGGTAGCCCTGCAGAATATGGGAGCTGTGACTTCTGGGGGTTTGGTTCCTGCGAAAGAACGAAAGCCTGAGGCAGCAGACATCTTTCCAGTACCTCTTTTGTGTGTGTTTCCGGCC
Source organism: Tamias sibiricus (assembly GCA_025594165.1). Classification (NCBI taxonomy): domain Eukaryota; kingdom Metazoa; phylum Chordata; class Mammalia; order Rodentia; family Sciuridae; genus Tamias; species Tamias sibiricus. Next base: position 86,436,276 of record CM046660.1, read on the forward strand.
AGCAGTCTTATTTTCTTTGAAGTTCCACAGACAGAAAAGAGGGGTGATGGGCAAAATCCAAATCTAACTGAATAATCTTTCCAAGTGTCCCTCTCTCAACCAGGCTTGGCTGCTAAATGCATGTAAGTCACTATATTCTATAGTTAGAAGGAAACATCCCATCACTCAATGTTTTACAGAGGAAGAAATATGAAAAAACAGAGAGGCAAATTCATCTGTTCAATGTGACCTACATAGTTGGTGGCTTCACAGGTTCTCCTGACCTCCAGCCTAGCGGTTTGGGAGTGGGAGACACTCATATTTTTAATACTTAAGCCTTTGTATATTATGCCACCTTGAATGGAGGGAGGGGTTCTAACAGCAACCCAGAGATGCAAATTTTATGATTTATAAGTCTGAAATCCAAATGCTAAATCTTTCACTTTTTAAGCTTTAAAGTTAATTAAGCCCACTTCCTGTGAAGGACTTGAGTTCATAGGCTATTATACATTATATATGTTATATATATATATACATTATACATATTACACACACACACACACACACACACTTATTTTAAAGGATTGGCTCACCCGATGGTGGAGGCGTGGTCAGTTCACAATCTGATGGGGGAGAGGAGCCTGCTGGAGACTTGGGAAGAGCTGCAGTTAGAATAGAAAGACCACCTGATAGCAAAATTCCTTCTTGCTGAGGCGGGTGGGGTGTCAGTCTTAGTCTTTAAGTCTTTCAAGACCTTCACTTGATGAGGGAGGTCAGGTCCACTCCCATTATGAAGGATAATGCTTTTCTCAAAGCCCACCAATTTACATGTCAATCTCACCCCACTCCCCCAAAATAACCACTTTAACTGAAACATCTAGAATAACATGTGACCAAATATTTGGGCAGAGTGGCCCAACCAGGTTGACACACACAATGAACCACCACAATGTACTTCAAATCATTTTAAAGATTTGGGAATCAACTTTTAAAATGATAAGGTTGATTCTCATCTATAACTCTCCCCTGATATCCCATTCAATAGTGATGAATTTGTATAAACTTCTTCTTGTGACTTGAGACCCCTTTTGACCCCATCTCCTGATCTTTCATTTCTGATTCAGTCAGGCTGGGAATCACATGGTCTTTTGAGGACCTCCTGGACATAGGTGGTTATGGATGGGTTTTAAGGAAACTCTAGTAGGAGCCATCATGCCAGGGTGAGCACCCCAAAGTCACTAATGTTGACGCACACAGAAAACCTCCAACAGATTCAGATCACAAGCCATCCAGGTTTGCATGATTCTGGCAAAATAGCCATTTCAGTTTTACTTGCTGGATTATTGCAAGGTTAAATACATGATAAGTGTAAGAAAAACTTGGAAGGAATAGAAAGTGTCACATAAACACAAGGTACGGTGCACTTGCCTTCAGACAGCTTTCTGACCCAGCCTGCTGGACAAGAGGCGCACTCTCAATCCATTCCAGAAGCTAGGACTCCATGACTGGTATTTGGAGAGACAGCATCCCTAATTCAAATTCTCTCTGATTTGCTGCTGTAGTTTCTAGGCTCCGAGAGGAGAGGCAGCGGATCTTCCCAAAAGACATCGAGTGCAGTGTAAGCTGCAGGTACTCGCTCAGCTGGATAAGCCTTTAATCATGGAAAGAAGGCTTGTAAAAAAGGAAATGAAAAAGCTACTGTAAGTATGACTGAGAATGACTTTTATGACACTTGGCATTTGGTGGGCTGTCATAGAAGGTCTAGATGTTGACAGGCAGGTCAAAAACTAAGGAAGACTCTATTCCTGCACTATAGGAGAAAGCCAGAAGATGATCTGGCCTGTCTCCTGCCAGAGAGATCTCACACGTAGTGCAAAGTGGGATGCTGAATCTCTCGGGAGGATGTTTCTGCTGGCAGCCTGCAGATTGGTGGCGTCCCCATTCTAGAGCCTTGGAGCAGAGCAACATCCAGTCCGCTTGTGGGGACAGTATGCACCATTGAAAGGGGCTGGCCCTGCTGGTAAAAGATATAGGAGAAAATGTATCCAAGGATCCAGCATTTAAATTGCAGCCTCCGCAGCATTTATTGTCAGCCTTATCAACCAAATAATTCATTTCCTTTTTCTCAACAACTGTTTTTTTTTTTAAGAAAAAAAAAAAAAAACTAACACGGAAAATATCAAGTCTGCCATGAAAATTTTTTCCCTCTTTTGTAGATTTTCTTTGACAACATTTGTACTTAACAAATGTTGGTGGAAAAATCACAGACCATGTAAGAAGCTGGGAAAATATTATGTTCTATTTCATATATAGTATAGGCACAACAATAAAAATCCCTTTTCATCAGACTTTGTCCCAGACCCCATCAAATGTTCTTTCTCTGCCTACTAAGTTAACTGTCTTTTCCTAAGTTAACTTTTCCTAAGTTAACTGTCATTTCCTTCAGAAATGCTGGAATAAGCCATATATGAATTTGCATGCATTTACTTGTATGTATTTGGAGGCTAATACAGTAATAAAAGACAAGCTGCAATCAAGAATGCTGACTCCTTGGGGACTGGGGTTGTGGCTCAGTGGTGGAGCACTTGCCTAGCATGTATAAGGCTCTGGGTTCGATCTCAGCACCACATATAAATACGTAAAATAAAGGTCCATCTACAACTAAAAAAATAAATAAATAAATAATTTAAAAAAGGATGCTGACTCCTCTACATATGTCATCCAAATAATTGGAATTTCAAAACTGACAAAAATATAATTTTAGATTAAGAGAATAGATTTAGGCTTCTTGAAAAGTAACTTAGAATATTACAGCAAAAATCCATGAATATTATCAATATAGAAAAGTTAAGGACTCAGAAGAAAGCTTTAAAAGCCAGAAACAAACTTCCCCTCCACACAGTAATTAGCCCAAATATCCTAGTATGGTAAATAGACATGAGAACTGACCTTATATAAAAAGGTAAAGTTTCTGGAAATCAACCTTGGAGGCACCAGAGTTCTTTTCCTGAATCCAGTTCCTCTCTCTGACTTTCCCACGGTAGTACCCATTTCTGTTCTTTTCCCATGATGCTTAGTCTATAAGTCTCCTCTTATTAAAAGTTATGGTTAGAAAAGAATCTGACAAGAATACACTAATATTGAATTACTAAAAAGTTTTTATGCATAACTGCTTCTAAGGGCATTTGAATTTAAATGAGGAAAGACTTAGCATAAAATAATACATCCTTATAGCATTTTATGTATCTGGAATTTGGATGTTCTGACTGAATTTAGCACGAACGGCAAAGGAATCTTCACATGAAACAGTGGGTCTCAACTCTACTTTTTTTTTTTTTTTTTTTTTTTATTTACATGGGGTGCTGAGAAATGAACCCAGTGCCTCACACATGCTAGGCAAGGGCTCTACCACTGAGCCACAACCCCAGCCCTCAACTCTACTTCTGCAAGAAACCTTTTCTGTGTGTGGGTATTTGGTATACTTCTGCTTTCTCGTAAATTCTGTTCCCATGAGTTTAATTTTCAGATAAATGTGATCGAAGTTAATTAAGGCAAGGCCTTTTAAACCTGCAGCACTGCAAGATGACTGAGTAAATTGAAACTGAATATTAAGTCAACTACCAGGTCATCAGCGACTGCTGCTGTATCTCAGTCTGAGAGGGAGGGTTTGGGAAGAAAGCCTCTTTCTACAGACTGAATCCCGTGTCACCTACAATGGTTCAATGCTGCTCTCTTGCTTTTAAGGGGAGATTATATTGGCATCAGACTCCGGGAAAATGAATTTGACCCAAAAGGAAGAAGGCAACCCACCTTTCTAGATGACATGGTAAAGAAAGGCATGCTGACGCGTCTCACATTCGTGTTCTATGTGTATTAAGGGGGCAGAACCAGGATTGAAGTTACAGAGTGAACCAGGCACAAACGTGCGCGTGCCCACGTGCGTGCACTCACACACACACACACACACACGCGCACACACACACACGTGCGCGCACACATCCTCTTCCTCATCTTTCCTCATCCTGACATGGTCCATATGATCATCTTGACCCACTGAACTGAAGGCAAAAACAGAATGAGAAAATAAAAGTCCTATTAAGGGAGAAAAGATGAAAAAGCAAGTGAGTGTAAGGTAAAATGTTGCATTCAAGATGTTAACAAGTTCTTGACAAAATTAGCTACTATGTAGTTCTCAAATAGACTCATTTCCTCATCATCTGCATGATAAGGGGGTGGGGGACAAACCAAAGCAGTGTATAATCCTAAAATCCCTTGTGTTATTGAAAGTTGAAACCCAGATTCAGGTTAGGTTCTGAAAGTTCATGACACAGAAATTAGAAAGATTTAATCCAAGAGAAATTAGTAGAAAGATCTAATCCAAGAGAAATTCGTATTCCCTCAGCTTTTCCTTTGCCCATTTTCTACCTTTGCACTAAGAAGGAAGAAAGGATCTCTCTCTCTTCCCCACCCCTCTTCCTCCAACTCTGATTAAAGCAAAGTTCGCTGACTTTTCAAAAACTACTTGGAGCAAAGTTTGGAGTTCAGCCCGATTCTCTCTGGATACACATTGAGCAGAGAAATTAAATAAATTAGAACTGTGCTTCCAAACTTTAATGAGGTCTTATTGCAGTGCTGTTTTGATTTGGGAGACCTGGGCCAGGCTGAGAATTGACATCTCTAATGAGCATATAAGCAATCCAATGCTGCTGATGCAGGCTTCAGACCCTGGGTTAGGTTGCAAAATTGAGCATGATCCAGTTTCTCCTCTTTATTTATTTAGATTCACATTTCAGTTTGGTCCAGTGCCTGGAAGAAATAATACTATTGTTTGGAGAATGTTAGAACCTTAGAACCCATCTAAAATAAACAAAATCAAAACCAATCTTCCCTTTCCTTTGGGGAGGGGGGAGGAAAGATAAATGGTATACTTACTAAACAAAAACTCTTAGAAATTACCAGGGAAAGGTCACTGTTATGATAGGAATGAGCATTCAAATTGTCCCTCAGCTTTATGCGGTATGTGTGACTCTGTGTGTCACTTAATCAGGTCCACCTCCAATCCTTTGCTCATGCTGGTCCCTCCACTGGGATGTCCCTCTCTATCTGTAGAAACTGTCCTCATCCTTCAAGCTCTAGCTTTGAGAAAGTCTCCTTTCTGAAACCTCCCAATGTTGTACCACCTGCCCAGGTGGAAGCACATTTCTGATGTCACCCAGAATGGGAAGTTCTCTGTGGCCCTCTTCCCCCACCCTTACTTTTTCTATTTTAAAACTTAAGGAACCTGAGGCCCAGAGAGCATCAATCACTTACTCCAACAATAGACTATGAGTTGTTGGCAATATCTAGATTTGTACTAAGATTCCCTGATTCTTGGGTTAATATTCTTTCCACTAATCTAGTATTTCTTTTCTGAACCATACAAATCAAATAATTGCTCTAGTGGAAGATAAATTTAAAGCCTGGAGATCCTGAAGTATTCCTGGCTGAGATCAGCTTATGAGACTTAGCTAATGACCCTTCCCCTTTTGGACATGACAAAATAGAGCAGGCTTAGCAATGCCATCATTACTGGGCCCAGGGAGTCCTGTGGTCAGCATCTCAGCCTTCTCCTTTGCTGTCCGTGCTTCCCTCTTCCAGGCCCACTATGACTTGGCCATCAGCGTTGCTTTGCAGTGGCTGGATCACTCAGAAGACTTAACTTGGCTGAAGTGGGAAGAAATGTAAGTTGAAAGACATTTTTTTTTAACATCTGACTTGGACCAATGGTGCAGGAAACGCCAGCTCTATCTGGCATCTTCCACCTTTAGGCACTCTGATTTGAGTATACTCCAGGGTAACTATCCCGCTTCAACTAGAAACCTGAAGAAACCCCATCATTGCCAACTTAATAAAGTCAGAGATGTGTTTACATATTTTGCATTTAATCTGTCAGATTAAAAAAAGTTTCTTACATAAATATCCCACCTGAGAAACATGACCATGCTCTATTGTGTATAAGCTGCGATTTTCAAAATGATCAATCTGGTGGGTGGAGACTGCAATCTGTTCCTAAGGACTGTCAAACACAATCTCTGGGGAATTAAGCTATTTAAATCATGAAATAATTTCCTTTCCAAGATTATCGGTGTTTTCTTCCACATGTAGTGTCTGACAGACGCTCAAGTGATAAGAGTGGGAACTAACAAGATCAGGATGAAATAGTCTATTCCAGAGACCTGTTATTTTTTTCTGTCTCATGGCCTTGGACTATACATCTATCTGGTCCTGGATGGAATGTAGCAGCTCAAGTTTTGTTGTACTAATCAGAAAATTCAGTTTGAACAAACTTAGGAGGGAAAAAACAAGTTGCCTCTATCAAAGATCTATAGAAAACTCTGTGTTTGGCATAGTTTCATCCAAAACTCAATTGATGTCCCTGGGACTGCCTCTTGCCCTCATTTGCTCTGGGTGGACAGGGCAAGGGATATACTGACTAGCTTAGCCTACCTATAGTGCTCTTTCCATTCTTAGATTCTAGGATGTTGTCAGTCTCCCTAGAGGCACATAAGCTTGCAGTAGGGTTAGGCAGTTCACCCCAAGCAAATTGCCACAATCAGGAAAAAGTATACTGAAGCCAGAAACATCTGCCACAGTGGCCAGTCTGCCAGCGTTTGATAGCTATGAAGACATGGATAAAGAGGACAAATTCATTGCCAGCATTGGAAAATTAAAAATTCAAAGTGGTCTTTCACTGATGGAGGGTTAATCACATTGATTTTTATCAATAAGTGGGTAGCACACAGCCAGTGCAGATTACTTCTGGATTATTATCATAGAATTAGTGAGCGTCACGAAGAATACAAATAAATCCTCAGCTCTTGTTTATTTATATTCCCCCTTAGAAATATGCCTCATGGTCGACCCAGATATCCAAATCACAGAGAACGAGAAGCAATGATTTTGTCATCTTACGCTGGAATCTTAATGGTAAGGAAAAGAACACTGCATGTATGAATATCTCCTATCCACTATGTGCATTTATGTTATTGTATGTGACTTTTTTTGACCAATGTTTGTAAATGTTTAGAATCTACTAGTAGCAAATGCTTCCTTTTTAATGATACCATAAAAAAGATTTTGACTTCTATACTGTATTGAAAGAACATTTATTTAAGAAAAAAAAAAGAGAGGAGATCCAAGATGGCGGATTAGAGGAAGCTGCACTTCAGGACAGTTCCGTAGAAAGAATCCAACAAAGCAGATAAATTGCCTTTCATTATATATATATGGACTGAAAATACCGATATCCTGGATGGTTTGATTACCACTACCAGAGAGAGAAAGAGACAAGCTGTCTGCAGCGGCTGGAGCCGCGAGGCTCCTGCAAAACCGCCTGGGCGGTGCACAGGCCATGCGAAACAAGGTCAGGGTGAGGAGACCGCGCTACTGCTGCAACCCCAGCCAAACTCACTGCACACTAGCGTGAAACCGGCGATAAAAAACCAGCGATAACAGCCGGTGGGATTGGTGCTGGGGAGCCACGGGAGACCGCGGGTCCACACACCAGTTCGAATCCACACTCCGCCTGACGCGACCCTCGGTGTGGCTTCCCGGTGCGATCGGCAAGGATACGGGAGTCTGGGAGTCTGCGGAGCTGCTGTTGACTGGAAGGAGAGCGCCGCCATCTTTGAAAGCTGCAGGGGCTGGTCCTGACAAAGGGGAGGAGACGGAGAGCGACTGCTGCATCCATCCAGGGACTCTCCAGCTCTCTGAAGACAACACACAATTGGGTGAGACTTGGTTGGTCAGCAGGGGAAGGCGTTTCTGAGGCTGACACAGCGGCCACAGGGGACTGCAACTGTGGGTGGGCTTGGGGAGGTGGTGCCTTCTGGAAGATCCCTCTTCCCGGCGCCATTCATCTGCTGACACACACAGTCCCCCTGGGCCACTCCTTCACTGAACCGTGCAGCCACTGGCCTAGGATGCAGCCTTGATTTCACTGACAGGATCACAGACTGTGATCCAATAGCAATTGGTTTGAACTGGAAAGGAAAAAAAGAGGGGGGCTTCCCAGGGCCCGTTTTGTCTGAGACTTGGGGTTTGACTTTTTTTTTTTTTTTTTTTTTTTTTCTCCCCTTTCTTTTTATTGGTCTGCTTGATTTTCTGGATTGCAGGGAGGGTTTTTTTTTTTTTTTTTTTTTTTTTTTGGTGTTGTTGTTTGTATGTTTGTTTGTTTATTTTTCTTTTTCTTTTTTTGGCTTTGTTTTGTTCTGCTTTTTTTTTTTTTTTTTTTTTTCCTTCCGCATTGATTGTTAGTGTGTTTATCTGCTTCCGCTCCCTTTTTTCTTTCATTCTTTTACTCCTTCTCACCCTTGTATCTTTTCTTCCTCCTTCATCTTTCATGTTTACATCCTGCCAGTGCATACTAAACAGAGCCAAAAACAAGTTATACGCAAAACTTGGGATTTCTAGAACCGGCGCAATTGAACTGGGTAGCAAAGTGGTGTTATATATAGTTTACTCTCTATTTCCTTGATTCTCTCTCTCCTCTCTCTTACACCAATTCCTACTCTTTATCATTTTTTTCTTTTCCAACTTACTATATATATAAATTGATCTTTTTACCTAATTGTCAACCCCATTCTCTTTTTTTCCATCGTCTACTGATACTAAACCACTTCCACTAAACCATTTCAATAGATATCTCTTTTCATACTTTCCAAGAAAGAACAATTCAAGACACTTCCTTCTTCCTAAACATAACACCTCTGTATCCAATACTTGAAGCTATAAAACCCTATCAGAAACGTACAGAGTAAATTGGAAATAATATCTGGGATAACAAAATCTGTACATTGTGACCAAACTTGGATTTTCTGAATAGAAAGTGTTAGGTTTTAAAAGTATAAAGGAATTATAAGGTGATCTGATAGCATTGTACTACAGGAACAACATAAGGCTTTAAGGTAAAATCGAAACAGTCAAGGTCCCACAGTGCAGGAAGAATAGACACACAAGCAACATGAAAAAACAAGGAAAGAAAATGACACAAACAAATCAAGATACCTCATCGGCAGATGTCATGGCAAGCACAGTTGGTCAAATGCCAGAGATGGAATTTAGAAATTACATATGCCAAATGTTTATGGAACTTAAGAATGAACTCAAAAATGAGATGAGGGAGCAGGTACAGGAGGCAAAAGATCATTTTGACAAAGAACTCCAAAAACAAATACAGGAAGTAAAAGATTACTTCAATAGGGAAATAGAGGCTCTAAAGAGAATCCAAACAGAAATTCCAGAAATGAAAGAAGCAATAAACCAAAATAAAAGCTCAATTGAAAACATCTCCAACAGAATAGACCATCTGGAAGATAGAACCTCAGACAATGAAGACAAAATATATGTCTTAGAGAAGAATTTAAACCATACAGCAAAACTTGTTAATAATCATGAACATAACATCCAGGAATTATGGGACAGCATAAAAAGACCAAACTTAAGAGTGATTGGCGTAGAGGAAGGGGCAGAGTTTCAAGCCAAAGGAATGAGTAATCTATTTAATGAAATAATTACAGAAAATTTTCCAAGCTTGAGGAATGAAATGGAAAACCAAGTTCAAGAGGCATACCGAACACCAAACAAACAAAATCTCAACAGAGCCACACCTAGACACATTATAATGAAAATGCCTAATACACTGAGCAAGGAGAGAATACTAAAAGCCACAAGAGAAAGGAAGCAAATTACATATAGGGGGAAACCAATCAGATTATGTTCAGATTTTTCAACCCAGACCTTAAAAGCAAGAAGATCCTGGAATAGCATATTTCAAGCTCTGAAAGAAAAGGGATGTCAACCAAGAATCTTATATCCAGCAAAATTGAGCTTTAGATTCGAAGATGAAATAAAAACCTTCCACGACAAGCAAAAGTTAAAAGATTTCACAACTCGAAAGCCAGCACTTCTGAACATCCTGGGCAACATTTTTCATGAAGAAGAAGAGAAAGATGATAACGAAAATCAACAAAGGGAGATATTAAACTAAAGGAAATACCAACCAGAAGAGAAACCAAATCAAGCTAAAGACCATAAGTCAAATAAAAATGGATGGGAATAAAAATCACATCTCAATAATAACCCTGAATGTTAATGGCCTAAACTCGCCAATCAAAAGACACAGATTATCAGAATGGATTAAAAGAAATGACCCAACAATTTGCTGTCTCCAAGAAACACACCTCATAGAAAAAGACATCAACAGACTGAAAGTGAAAGGCTGGGAAAAGTCTTATCACTCACATGGCCGGCGGAAGCAAGCAGGGGTTTCCATTCTCATATCAAATAAGGTAGACTTCAAACCAAAATTAATCAAGAGGGACAAAGATGGATATTTCTTATTACTTAAGGGAACCATCCATCAACAGGATATAACAATCATAAATCTGTATGCCCCAAATAATGGAGCACCTACATTCATCAAACAAACAATTCTTAAGTTCAAGAGTAAAACAGACCACAACACAGTTATTCTAGGGGACTTCAACACACCTCTCTCACCAATGGATAGATCATCCAAACAAAAGCTAAACAAAGAAACTTTAAGCCTCCTCAAAACAATTAACAATTTAGACCTAACAGACATATATAGAATATTTCATCCCTCAGTAAACGAATACACATTTTTCTCAGCAGCACATGGCTCCTTCTCCAAAATAGACCATATATTATGTCACAAGGCAACTCTCAGCAAATATAAAAAAATAGAGATACTACCCTGCATGCTATCGGACCATAAAGGGATGAAATTGGAAATCAACGACAAAACAAGGAATAAGAAAAACTACTCCAAAAACTGGAAGCTAAACAACATGCTACTGAATGAACAAGGGGTTGAAGAAGACATCAAAGAGGAGATCAAAAAATTCCTAGAGGTAAATGAGAACACAGATACATCATATAGAAATCTCTGGGACACTATGAAGGCAGTAGTAAGAGGAAAATTCATTGCACTGAGTTCATTCCTTAAGAGGAAAAAAAAACCAACAAATAAATGACTTAACATCACACCTCAAAGCATTAGAAAAAGAAGAACAGACCAACACCAAGAGCAGTAGAAGACAGGAAATAATTAAAATCAGAGCAGAAATTAATGAAATTGAGACTAAGGAAACCATTCAAAGAATTGACAAAACTAAAAGTTGGTTCTTTGAAAAAATAAACAAAATTGACAGACCCTTAGCAATGCTAACGAAAAGAAGAAGAGAAAAAACTCAAATTACTAACATTCGTGATGAAAAAGGGAAAATCACAACAAACACCTCAGATATACAGAATATAATTAGAAATTACTTTGAAAACTTGTACTCTAATAAAATAGAAAATACTGAATGCATTGACAGATTTCTAGAGTCATATGATTTGCCTAAACTGGATGTGGAGGCTATACATAATTTAAATAGATCAATTACAAGCAAAGAAATAGAAGATGTCATCAAAAAGCTACCAACAAGGAAAAGTCCAGGACCTGATGGGTTTACAGCCGAGTTCTATAAGACTTTCAAAGAAGAACTAATACCAATACTCTTCAAACTATTTCAAGAAATAGAAAAAGAGGGAGCTTTTCCAGACTCTTTCTATGAGGCCAATATTACATTAATTCCAAAGCCAGGCAAAGACACATCCAAAAAAGAAAACTTCAGGCCCATATCTTTAATGAACATAGATGCAAAAATCCTCAACAAAATCCTGGCAAATCGGATACAAAAACATATCAAAAAGATAGTGCACCACGATCAAGTGGGGTTTATCCCAGGGATGCAAGGCTGGTTCAATATTCGGAAATCAATAAACATAATACATCACATCAATAGACTTAAAGACAAAAATCATATGATCATCTCAATTGACGCAGAAAAAGCATTTGACAAAATACAACACCCCTTTATGTTCAAAACACTAGAAAAACTAGGAATATCAGGAACATATCTTAACATAATAAAAGCTATTTATGCAAGGCCCCGAGCTAACATTATCTTAAATGGAGAAAAATTGAAAGCATTCCCTCTAAAAACTGGAACAAGACAGGGATGTCCCCTTTCACCACTGCTATTTAACATAGTACTGGAAACTCTGGCCAGAGCAATTAGACAGACAAAAGAAATTAAAGGGATCAAGATAGGAAAAGAAGAGCTCAAATTAGCACTATTTGCTGATGACATGATAATCTACCTAGAAGACCCAAAAAACTCTACCAGAAAACTTTTACAACTAGTAAACGAATTTGGCAAAGTTGCAGGATACAAAATCAATACACATAAGTCAAAGGCATTTGTGTACATCAGCGACAAAGACTCTGAAAGGGAAATGATGAAAAATACCCCATTTGCAATAGCATCAAAAAAAATAAAATACCTGGGAATCAACCTAACGAAAGAGGTGAAAGACCTGTATAACGAAAATTATAGAACACTAAAGAAAGAAATTATAGATGAACTCAGAAGATGGAAAGACCTACCTTGCTCTTGGATAGGTAGAATTAATATTGTCAAAATGTCCATACTACCAAAAGCATTATACAGATTTAATGCAATTCCTATCAAAATCCCAATGTCATTCTTCAAAGAAATAGAAATAGCAGTCATGAAATTCATCTGGAAAAATAAGAGACCCAGAATAGCCAAAGCAATCCTGAGCAAGAAAAGTGAAGCAGGGGGCATCACCATACCAGACTTTAAATTATACTATAGAGCAATAGTAACAAAAACAGCATGGTATTGGCACCAAAACAGACTGGTGGACCAATGGTACAGAATTGAGGATACAGAGACTAATACATTTAATTACAGCTATCTTATATTAGACAAAGGTGCCAAAAATGTACAGTGGAGAAAGGATAGCCTCTTCAACAAATGGTGCTGGGAAAACTGGAAATCCATATGCAACAAAATGAAATTAAACCTTTATCTCTCACCATGCACAAAACTCAATTCAAAGTGGATCAAAGACCTAGGAATTAGATCAGAGACAATACACCTAATAGAAGAAAAAGTAAGCTCCAATTTCCAACATGTTGGATTAGGCCCCAAGTTCCTTAATAAGAATCCTGTAGCGCAAGAATTACTACCAAGAATTAATGAATGGGATAGATTTAAACTAAAAAGCTTCTTTTCAGCAAAAGAAACAATCAGTGAGGTGAATAGAGAGCCAACTAATTGGGAACAAATATTTAATACATACACATCAGATAGAGCACTAATCTCTAGAATATATAAAGAACTCAAAAAACTTTACACTAAAAAAACAAATAACCCAATCAATAAATGGGCTAAGGAATTGAGAAGACACCTCTCAGAAGAAGATACACGATTAATCAACAAATACATGAAAAAATGTTCAACATCGCTGGCAATTAGAGAAATGCAAATCAAAACTACTCTAAGATTTCACTTCACTCCAGCCAGAATGGCAGCCATCAAGAAACACAAGCAACAATAAATGTTGGAGAGGATGTGGAGAAAAAGGCACACTCATACATTGCTGGTGGGACTGCAAAATGGTGCAACCGTTATGGAAAGCAGTATGGAGATTTCTTGGAAAACTGGGAATGGAACCATCCTATGACCCAGCCATCCCACTCTTGGGTCTATTCCCAAAGGACTTAAAAACAGCATATTACAGTGACACAGCTATCTCAATGTTTGTAGCTGCACAATTCACAATAGCTAGGTTGTGGAATCAACCTAGATGTCCCTCAGTAAATGAGTGGATTAAGAAAATGTGGTATATACGCACAATGGAATTTTACTCAGCAATAAAAGAAAATAAATTAATGGCATTTGCAGGTAAATGGATGAAGTTGGAAGACATAATGCTAAGTGAAGTTAGTCTCAAAAATCCAAGTACCAAATGTTCTCTCTTATATAAGGAGGCTATTTCAAAGTATTGTTGGATGGGGTACATAGGAGGATTAGAGGAACACTAGAATGGTCAAGGGAAGGGAGGGTAAGGGAGGGAGCAAGAGGGGAGGGAGGGGGGAAAAAAAAGGTGGTTGAATGAGACGGATATCATTTTCCTAAATGCATGATTGAAGATCTAAATTGTACGAATATACTTTGTATACAAACAGTTGTATGTAAAAAGATACTAAATATATGCACTATGAGTTGTACATATTAAAAATTATAAAAATAAAAAAAAAGACAAAAAAAAAAAAAGAAAAGAAAAAAAAAAAGAGAGACTTAACTAATTGGTATCTGGAAGACTGACTTATTCATTTATTCGAAAGTTATTTATTTAGTGCCTATGGCACCACATATAGTACTAGACAAACAGGCTATAATTGCTTTGTTTTGTAATAAAATAAAAGCCAAGATATGATAACACCTTGATATTGCTATTCTTATTTAACAGAACAGTATCCCAATTGAAGAAGTCTTTAAAATTTATGGGGCTGATTCTTCTGCCAATTCTGGTATTACCAAGGTAAGAGTCACTTGGGACTATGAATAGAAGGGATTTTGAAAGAGAGATTATTTAGCTTATACATTTATAATGATGTATTTTCAGGCATCAGTTATGAAGTAATATTTTTTATCAAAATGCAGAAAACCACATTTATTTGAGTAACATGTTTGTAAAATGCTTCTAAACCAGTGTATCCTGTGTAAGGCCTGGTAGGGAAGCAAATAGAGCACCAGACCTGGAGTCCAGATTCTGCTTCATTTCTGCCTAATTTCCCCCTCTTGCCTTGTGTAACATACATCTGCTAAGCCACACTCTCTGTGATGAACTATGTCAGCTGGAGTTAGGACTCCATCTCCAAGGCTCATTTCCCCAGACAGGAGCTCATTTACTGCCACCACCTGTCCCTTTCCCACGAGACTTCTGAGATTCCTTGGAAGTCACCAGTAGTGCAAGCATTAAGGAAGAACAGGGAATCCAGAGACCAGGTCTGAGCTCTGACTTTACTACTACAGAGCCTGGAACAGGCCCCTTTCCCTCTCTGGGCCTCCATATACTGATCTTAAAAGAGAGAGAGTGTATTCCGAATGATCCTTAGGCCAGTTCAGTGTTTGCCAGTTATGGATGTATGACTATTCAGTATGAATTTAAATACTGACTGCTATTAGAGGTGACCTAGTGTTGTAGGGACAGAGAAGGCAAGCCACCAAAGATAGCAGGAAACAGTTTTATTTGGCTGCATCCAGATTCAGAGGGTACAGCTCTTGCTGTAATCAATTAATCTCCTGAACCCCGAGTTCAGGTAGTTTCAGAACTCTATACCCAGCATGTAAGGGGAGGGGCTCAGAAGTTCACAGTCTGCAGAAATTCACATAAAAGCAGCTTTTTCTTTCACTGTTTTGGGTAAGTTAACCCTTCAAGGACAACACCTGAGAAGGGGAGAGCTTCTTCTCCCCTTTCTTTCCTCCCCCTGTATGCTGTTACCATGGAGCCCAATTGGTAACTTCTCTTATCTTAGAAATGTAGACATCTCTGTGAAGCTCCAGCTCAAGGCCAGAGGCCTTGTTAAAGGATCTGTCCTTTCTTTTGATCACACTTTGCATTTGCAAACACACTTCTACAAACTACTATACTGGATAAATGTTTGTGAAAAACTAGTAAAGGAGTGTTCAGCACCTGGAGTGCTGATTTCTTCCAGGCCAGTGGCCAAGTAAAATACAGCAACAGGAAAATAGGAAGTTTAACTACATTGAACTCTTTTGTAAAGACTCTTTTGCTAATAGTCCTAAAATCAATTACGGCAAAGATTTCTGGAGAAGCTTAGTTAAGATTTTCTGTGGAGGAGGGGGTGCCACTACACTAGAATTGCTTTAGCTCTAGATATCTCTAGAGGAAGGAAAAGGAAATGGAAGACAGGTGTTGAGGGACCTGTAGCAGGAAGGAAGGATAGGAAATGAAAAGACCGTGGAATGAATCTGACATAACTCTCTTTTGTACATTTATGAATACACCATAGTGAATCTCACCATCATGTACATCCACAAGACTGGGGTCCTAATTATAATAAAATATATTCCATGCTTGTATAATGATATCAGAATGGATTCTGCTGTCATGTATAACTAAAAAGAATCTATCAATTTTTTTTTATTAAAATAGTTGCATTCTTATAGGTGTACATGGTAATGGGATTCATTGTGTTATTTTTGTATAGGTACATGGGAAAATTATGTCAGATTCATTCTACTGTCTTTCCCCGTCTTATTCATTCTCCTGCTTATCCCCATCTCTTCCCTCCATTCCCCATTGTCTAATCTAATGAACTTCTATTCTTCCACTCACTAGCCCCCCATACTGTGGGTAAACTTCCACCTATCAGAGAAAATATTCAAAACATTCCACCTTTGGATTTTTGGAATTGGCTTATTTTACTTAGTCTCCAGATTCATTCATTTGGTGGCAAATGTCATAAAGCCATTCTTCTTTATGGCTGAGTAATACTCCATTGCGTATATATACCACATTTTCTTTATCTATTCATCTATTGAAGGGCACTTAGGTTGTTTTCATAGCTTAGCTATTGTTAATTGAGCTGCTATAAACATTGATGTGGCTGCATCACTGTAGTATGCTGATTTTAAGTCCTTTGAGTATATACTGATGAGTGGGATAACTAGGTCAAATGGTGGTTCTATTCTTAGATTTTTGAGGACTCTCCATACTTATTTCCAGAGTGGTTGCCCAAATTTGCAGACTGACAGCAATGTATGGATATAGCTTTTCCCCCAACATTCTTGCCAACGTTTATTGTTACTTGTATTTTTGATAATTGCCATTCTGACTGGAGTGAGATGGAATCTCAATGTGGTTTTAATTTGCATTTCTCTAATTGTTAGAGATGTTGAACTTTTTAAATAAATTTTTGACCATTCATATTTCTTCTTCTGTGAAATGTCTGTTCAGTTCCTTTGCCCGTTTATTTATTTGGTTGTGTTGATGTTGTTGTTAAAATTATTTTGATGTTAAGTTTTTTGAGTTCTTTATATATCCTGGAAATTAATGCTTTATCTAAGGTGCAGGTGGCAAATATTTTTTCCCATTCTGTAGGCTCTCTCTTCATGATCTTGATTGTTTCCTTTGCTGTGAAGAAGCTTTTTAGTTTAATCCCATCTGATTTATGGATCATTGATTTTTCTTCATGCACTTTAGGGATCTTATTAAGGAAGTCAGTTCCTATGCTGTTATGCTGGAGTGTTGGGCCTACCTTTTCTTCTAGTATTTGCAGGATTTCTGGTTTAATACCTAGGGTCTTGATCCACTTTGAGCTGAGTTTTTTACAGGGTGAGAGATAGAGGCTAAATTCCACTCTACTACACATGGATTTCCAGTTTTTCTAGCACCATTTTTGAAGAGGCTATCTTTTTTCCAATGTATGTTATTGATACCTTTGTCTAATATTTATGTGGGTTTGTTTCTGTGTCTGCTATTCTGCTCCATTTTTCTCCATGTCTGTTTTGGTGCCAATACCATGCTGCTTTTGTTATTATAGCTCTACAGTATAATTTTAAGTCTGGTATTGTGATGCCTCCTGCTTCACTTTTCTTGCTAAGAATTGCTTTGGCTATTCTGGGCCTCTTGTTTTTCAAAATGAAATTCATGACTGCTTTTTCTATTTCCATGAAAAACATCATTGGAATTTTGATGGGAATTGCATTGAATCTGTTTAGTGCCTTTGGTGGTATGGCCATCTTGACAATTTTAGTTCTTGTCCAAGAATGTGGGAGGTCTTTCCATCTTCTAAGGTTTTCCTCAATTTCTTTCTTTAATGTTTTATAATTTTTACTGTAGAAGTCTTTCACCTCTTTTGTTACATTGATTCCCATGTGTTTTATTTTTTTGACACTATTGTGAATGGAATGGTTTTCCTAATTTCTCTTTCAGCGAATTTGCATTGGAGTGGAGAAACGCAATTAATTTGATGTGTTAATTTTGTATCCTGCTACTTTGCTGAATTCATTTATGAGTTCTAGAAGTTTTCTGGTGGAGTTTATTATTTTGTTTGTTTGTTTGTTTTTGGAGTCTTTTGAATATAGAATCATGTCTTTGGCAAAGAGAGCTGGTTTTAACTCTTGTTTTCCTATTTGTATCCCTTTTATTTCATTCTTTTGCTCTGGCTAGAGATTCGAGGACTATGTTAATAGAAGTGGTGAAAGTGTATATCCTTGTCTAGTTCCTGTTTGTAGAAGGAATGCTTTCAGTTTCTCTCCATTTAGAATGATGTTAGCCTTGGGCTTGTTGTATATAGCTTTTACAGTGTTGAGGTATGATGGTTTTATCCCTATTTTTTCTAGTGTTTTAAGCATGAATGATGTTGTATTTTGCCAAATGCCTTTTCTGCATCTATTGAGATAATCACGTGATTCTTGTCTTTAAGTCTATTGATGTGATTAATTACATTTATTGATTTCCATATGTTGAACCAACCTTATATCCCTAGAGTGAAACCCACTTGATCATGGTGCACTATCTTTTTCGTGTTTTTGTATGTGATTTGCCAGTATTTTATTGAGAATTTTTGCATGTATGTTCATCAGGAATATTGGTCTGAAGTTTTTTTTCCTTGAATTGTCTTTGTCTGGTTTTGGTATCAGGGTGATACTAGCTTCATAGAATGAGTTTTGAAGGGTTCCCTCCTTTTCTATTTCATGGAATAATTTGAGGAGGATTGATATTAGTCCTTCTTTAAAGACTTGGTAGAAATCAGCTGAGAATTCATCTGGTCCTGGACTTTTCTTTGTTGGTAGGCTTTTGATGACTTCTTCAATCTCATTACTTAAAATTGATCTGTTTAGATTTTCTATATCCTCCTGGTCCTATTTTGGTAGGTTATATGTCTCTAGGAATTTATTGATGTCTTCAAGATTTTCTAGCTTATTGGAGTATAGGTTTTCAAAATAGCTTCCTATTATCATATTTCAGTAATGTTTGTAGTGATGTTTCCACTTTCATGACAGACTTTAGTAATTTGCATTTTTCTTTGTTAGCTTAGCTAAGGTTTATCAATTCTATTTACTTTTTCAGAGAACCAATTTTTGATTAGTTGATTTTTTGAATTGCTTTTTAATCTCAATTTTACTGCTTTCAGCTCTGATTTTAATAATTTCCTTTCTTCTGCTGATTTTGGTGTTGATTTGTTCTTTTTTTCTAGGGACTTGAGATGTAATTAGATGTAAGGTGAGATTATTTATTTGGTATCTTTCTATTCTGTTAGTGTATGAGCTCAGTGCAATGAACTTTCCTTTTAACACTGCCTTAATAGTGTCCCAGAAATTTTGATATGGTATATCAATATTCTCATTTACCTCTAAGTATTTTTTTATTTCATCCCTGATTTCTTCTGCTATCCATTCATTACTCAATAGTGAATTATTTTTTAGTATCCAGGTGTTAGAGTAATTTCTATTTTTTTATATTATCATTGATTTCTAATTTCACTCCATTATGATCTGACATAATACAGGATATTATCTCTATTTTTTTATATTTGCAAATAATTGCTTTGTGTCCTAAAATATGGTCTATTTTAGAAAATGTTTCATGTGCTGCTGAGAAGAAAGTATATTCAGTCACTGATGGATGAAATAGTCTATATATGTTGGTTAAGTCTAAATTATTAATTGTATTTTTTAGTTCTGTAACTTCTTTATTCAGTTTTCATTTGGATGAGCTGTCTAGTGATGAGAGAGGCATGTTAAATTAGCCCAGTATTATTGTGTTGTTATCTATTTGATACTTGATATTGAGAAGGGTTTGTTTGATGCATGTATTTGCCCCATTGTTTAGGGCATATATATTTACAATTGTTCTTTCTGGTTGTATGACTCCTTTAAGCACTATGAAATGGCCTTCTTTGTCTCTTCTGATTAACTTTGGCTTAAAGTTCACTTTATCAGATATGAGAACAGAAACCCCTGCTTGTTTATGAGATCCATGAAAATAATAGGTTTTTTCCCATCCTTTCACCTTCAGTTTATGGATGTCTTTGCCTATGAGGTGACTCTGAGGCAGCATATTGTTGAGTCTTGGTTTCTGTTTGTTTGTTTTGTGGTGCTGGGGATTGAACCCAGAACCTTGTACATGCAAGACAAGCACTCTACCAGCTGAGCCACATCCCCAGCCCAGGTCTTGTTTTTTAATCCAATCTGCCAGCCTATGTCTTTTTTATAAATTTTATTTATTTTAGATATACAAGACAGTAGAGTGTATTTTGATATATTTTACATACATGGAGTATAACTTATTCTAATTAGGTCCCATTCTTATGGCTGCCCATGATGTGGAGTTTCATTGGTGGTGTATTCATACATGAACATAGGATTATATATTTTGTCTTCATTGCTTAAAACTCTGTCTTCCAAGTGGTCTCCTCTGTTGGTGATGCTTTCCATCAAATTTTTAATTATTTTTTTATTGATTCCTTCATTTTGAGAATTTTTTATTCTTCTTTCTCCCCTCATCTTCTGGGCTTAGGAAGGTCTAAGGCAGGCATCAGACACATCTGACTGGTTGGTCCCAACTCACATGACCAGAGGACAAATATGGAAAGTCTCAAATAAGGATGGCACTATGAACCCCTTGTCTTGGCTGGGCCATCAATCAAAGTTTACAAATGTGAATGGTTGAATAGCTTGGGTGAATCAGGTTCATGCAGGGGGCTAGAAGAGGAAGACATGCTATCTAGAGGTGAACCAGCCAATATTCCCCATCCACCCCATCACTCATTCATTCATTAAAGAGCCTCTGTACAAGAATACATACTCCCTATCCTCAAAATCAGCGACCAACACTGAGAAGCCAAGATGCATGCATTTACTACAAAAGCACCAGCTTAGAACAGAAGCAGACTATTTATCCCTAGTGGGAGACTTCTTGTTTTAAGGCCAGCATTTGTTTATTGCTATGAAATAGGATCTTTTATTGACTTATATATGAAAGGCAGTTGGTGCAGTATTAAATGCTAGGGTTCTAAATCCTCAGCTGAACCTCAACAGTGCCAGTTAGAAGCAGAATAATCCTGGGCATGTTTTCTTTTCCTTTTTTTTTTTTTATTTAATGGGCATGTTTTCTAACCCCTATCAGCTTCAATTTCAAGCAGGAAAAGGAAGATGGGTTTGTGTGGGCACTAAGTGAGTTAGTACCGATGAAGCCCAGTGTTTGGCATATGGTAGGTAACCTTTAAATAATAGCTATGATTAAGGTTCTGGTACTCATGGGTTAGCTATTGGATGTCTCTGGTGTCCCTCTATATCAGGATTTCTTAACATTCTTCTTATAAACACAACATTATTCTCCATTACATATGCAGGAAGTTGGAGTTAGAGACTATTACCTGCATTGTGGGATGTTTAACAGCATCTCTGGCCTCTAGCTACTGAATGAAAGTTGATTTTCTCCAGTTTGATAATAATAATTTTTAAAAAATGTTTCCTGATGCCAATGTCCCCTAAGAGATGAAGTTACATCTGGTTTAGAACCACGATTTTATCCAAAAATTAATAGCTAATCAAGCATCTATGTATATTATTACATGATGTAAACTTTGCCTATTCTGGACAACTAATCATAACAAAGGGTATGATTTGAGGAACCAATTACAAGAATCTTAGAATCTATCCCTGTGAGCCCCACAAGCTCCTTCCCATATCCAAAATGCCACCTCAGGCCTTTTTCTTATGGCTACACATTAACTCCACTCAGGAAAATTCTTCACATCTTGAATAAGGAATTAGCAGGGCCTCCCAAAGGAAATGTAGCATTTCAAAAACGAGACTGTAAGAGTGTTTTAAAGCAGACCTTTGGGATTTAACATGATTTTTAATTGTTTTAACTAGAAGGAGATAGAGTTGTTTAAAAAAAAAAAAGAAAGAAAGAAAAAAACCCTTCATATATCTAGATGGCCCTTGATTCCTTTAGATAAAATGTCTCCTAAGCAACAGCTAGAAACCTTCCCAAGCTAAAGTTTAAAACCCGGTTGAATACTAATCAGATTATGTAGAATTTCCGACAACTGAAATAAATGGGCCTCATTATACAACAAGGGCACTGTGCTCAGGTTTGAGAGCTTTCTCCGGGGCTCTTTTCTGCCACCTGGTGACAGACAGTGGTCACAGGCACAATATCCTTCACTCTTCCTGAGAGGAAGCTGTTTTGCTGATAGAAAACTTTTCTTCTGAGGACTCTGGACTGGGCAAAGTTTCAACTAAGGGCCTTACGTAAGTCAGGGCTTTTTACAGCTAGCTTCTGGTAAGTAGAAACTGCTTTACTTGATTTAAACTGAAGGAAAAGCATAAATCTTCTTTCAAAAAATAAAACAAGTAATAAAAATATTTTTTCAGCTCCATTTGATGGAGAAGGGGCAGCAGGGAGAGTAAAAGTCAGTACATCAGAGCCCAGAATAGAGACCACCAGCACCTCTGCTTTCTTCTCTCTTCCTGAAGCCACATCACAATGTTTGTGTGGCCTCTGATAAATAATTATGTAATACCTCTGGTCCCCAATTCTCTCTCTCTCTCTCTTTCTCTTTCTCTTTCTCTCTTTCTCTCTCTCTCTCTCTCTCTCTCTCTCTCTCTCTCTCTCTCTCTTTTTGTAACAGGGATTGAACCCAGGGGTGCTTACCCACTGAGCCACATCCCAGACTTTTTTATTTTTATTTTTTAAAAAATATTTATTTATTTGCTTTAGTTGTACACAATGCATTTATTTTCAAACCGGGCTGCACACGTGCTAGGCGAACGCTCTACTGCTGAGCCACAGCCCCATTCCCCCTTTTTTATTTTTGAGACAGTGTCTTGCTAAGTTTCTCAGGACCTCACTAAGTTGCTGAGGCTGCCCTCAAACGTGCAATCCTCCTGCCTCAGCCTCCTGAATTTCTGGGATTACAAGTGTGAACCACCACACCTGGCCCCAATTCCCTAGTTTTAAACAGGCATACCTGAATAGCCAGGCTGACTCCCAGTCATACCAGGTGCTCCTGAGAATTGAGACCATGATATACATGGTGTCATGAACAATGACCAAGTATATACATGATGGTGGCATGGGGAGCCTTCCCTATCAGTGCTAAGATTTCCAAGTCTACCTCCTCTCAGCCTGGCCACCTCCTTCCTCTTGAAGGAGGCTGGTTCTGCCTGCTATAGGCCTGTCTTCTACCCTCTCACACTTCTTCCATAGCTGCCAAATGTCTTCTCCTCCTGAAAGATACTCAGACTGAATCATGCAGAAATGAGAAAGTGAATTCATAACAAGGAAACGGACCTATGTTTTCAACAAAAGTTCAGTATCTTAATAAGAAATTTAAAAACATACTTTCAATATTAATTATGGGCAGTGCAGTCCGAAGATCATTAATATTAACCATGTCCAATTAATACTAGTAAAATAAATACTATCACATGTTTAAAGTACAAAGACCAAGCAAACAAACCAACCCCCCAAGTATATGAAATGGAACAGAATCAAGAGAATTATTATTTACTTTCACGTCTTTATAGTTTCACCACAGATGAATCTCTAAGCAATATGTTGTTTAATTTTGCACAGTATTTGAATTTTATATAAATAAAATAATAGCAAATGTGTCATTCTGTGGCTGTCTTTTTTTACTCCATATTTCATTCAAGAAATTTACTGATGTCATTAATGCAGTAT
Source organism: Tamias sibiricus (assembly GCA_025594165.1). NCBI lineage: Eukaryota > Metazoa > Chordata > Mammalia > Rodentia > Sciuridae > Tamias > Tamias sibiricus. The sequence continues at coordinate 86,459,904 of CM046660.1, forward strand.
AGTTTATTATCACTGCATATTGCGTTTTACCTTAGGAATATGTCACGATGTACTTGTACATTTTTTAGCCTTGTACATTTGGGTTATTTCTTTTATATATCTCAGTTGTGCAGCAAAAGTGTCCATGTGGTGTATGCCTGAGAAATTGCTAAACTGTAAGGTATGAGCATCTTCAACACTCCACACAAAACCAAAATGTTTTTCCAAAACAATCATGCCCATATCAGCAATATTGGTTATCCACATGGATACTTTCAGACTTTTACAGTTTTGTCAGTCTGTTAAATACGCAATGGTGTTTTTCTGTGCTCCTGATCACTCATGGACAACTGTTCTTATGTTCCCTCTTCTGTGAAGTGCCTGTTAAAATCTTTTGTCCATCTTTCTGTGGAGTTATTTGTTTTTCTTTCTTTTTCAATAGAGAGTCTTAATTTTTGGAAAAACTACTATAGGATAGAATCAGCCAAATCATAGATTTGCCAATACTTAAAACATTTGAAATTTACCCTTTGTCTTCATAAACATTAAAACATTTAGTAAGTATAATTTTGCCATACCTGAAACACATTTGCAAAACTTCTGAGAAGTATACAAGCTATCTTTGCAGACCACGTAAGCACATGTCCAATTGCTTTGACACTGAAGGTCAGAAACTCTCCACCTTCCATCCTGGAGATGATCATAATGATGTTTTGAAAGTTACTGGTCCAGGCTGAGAGGCAGGTGATGATTACTATCTACGTCCTTCATTCCTAATTATGTACCCCTCCATTGGGCAAGTTCCTATATGGCCGTACACAGCCTCATCTTCTCCTTTCAGCCTTACAGCTAGAAGAAATTTTTGTTGAATGTGCTTTGGCATTCAGTCAGTACAAGAATTGAGAAATAACAAGTCTTTTACACTGAGACAATGAAGACATTAGTCAACAGCTTTAGAGTTAAAAAGAGAATATGATTAACTCTATATTATGATCTAAATTTCATCCTTGCAAACAATCTTTCCTATAAACCCAAAGCACAGGAAACTAAATTTATGGCTTGCTTGAGTCACGAAGTTATCAGGAATAAAAAGATTCATAGACCATTGGAGCTAGAGGTGTCCTTTAAAATCCTCAGTTTCTACCTTCCCCTGTGGGTGGGGAAACTAGAGCACGCAAAACATCAGTCTTGCATCTACTTAGTGAAGAACTGTAGAAGAAGAACATATGATATCTGGGCATGGTGGTGGACGTCTGTCATCCCAGCTACTGGGAGGCAGAGGCATGAGGATCATGTAAGTCCATTTGTTCAAGACCAACCTGGACAACATAGTGAGACCCTGTCTCGAAAAAGTATAGTGACTTATGCTGGGCACAGTGGCACTTGCCTGTAATCCCAATGACTTGGGAGGCTGAGGCAGGAGGATCACAAGTTCAAAGCCAGCCTCAGCGAAAGTGAGGCACTAAGCAACTCAGTGAGACCCTGTCTCTAAATAAAATACAAAATAGGGCTAGGGATGTGGCTCAGTGGTCGAGTGCCCCTGAGTTCAATCCCTGGTAGCCCCCTACCCCCCACAAATATATATATAATATGCATATTATATATACATATTTTATTTATATATATATATATATATGGTGGCTTATTAACCACTTTCTTTTTCCTTATACCTGATAACACATTATCCTGTAGGGCTGTAATCACAGCCATAATAGCCCCATATTGATATAAAGCCTCCTTTATAATTACTTTCTGTGTTTTAGGGTCATCTTTTTTAATAGATTATGTGCTTCTTGAGGTTGGAGGTCATAGTTGATGCTTATGGTTAATTCTTTACAGTGCTAACTATGAAGTAACTCCCAATAAATATTTTTGCCATATTATTTGCCAATAAAAGGTGAAGGTGACATTTAGCAGTGTCCCTGCTAAGGGGGTTATAAGCTGTTTTGTCAACAAAAAAGAAAACAACTTCACTTTGTTTTCTATATGATATAACAGAGACCCCATAGTGATACTGAAATACAGAAGTTTACTTCTTATATAAAAGGAATCAGGAAGTGGGCAACCAGAGTTAGTACCACAGTTGCACAAAATTGTGGGGAACACAGGTTCCTTTCAGGTCTCCACTGAGTCATTTCTATAGTGTGGCCATCAACCTCATTATCTAATGTGCTTGCTAGAGCTTCAGCCATCACATTATGTTTCAGGCAAGAGAAGATGAAGAACTGACCCCTTCTTCTTCTAAGGAAATGTGCCATGAATCTCAGCGAACACTTGATCCTATGTACCACTGGTTAGCACCTAGCTGTATGGTCACACCTAGCTAGAAGGGAGGATTTAGGATATACACCTTAGTTGAGAAGAGCACATTTAACTAAAAATTAGGAGGAGAAAGATGGCTCTTGGAAGGCAGCTAGCAATCTCTGGCACATTATCTAGGCCACACCAGCCATAACATTCAAACAATTTGCTGTAAACAAAAATTTTGTTTTTCTAATTCTTCTCCCAATAGATTGAAGGAATTTCAGCCCTTTAAAGTGATTCATTAGTGCCGGGGTAAGGCCCCAGCGGGACCCAGGGAGTCCCGAAGGATGAGTGGAACATGAGACAAAACACCGAGTTGGTTCTAGTCTTCAAAGGATGCTTCTTTTTATTATTAATATATTTCTCCTCCAAGAACCTTTATTTTTACACCTCTTCAGGTATTTTCCAAGTGATTTGATTAACCTTTCATAAATTAACTTCAGTGATTAAGTGCCAGACTACGTAAACAGACTCTATGTCTCCTATCATTAATCTTTAAAGTATACCTACACCTGAAAGCTTAGGAGTCTAAAAGTATTTCTATGATCATTGATAACTCCTGTAGTTCTTTTATAAGAAATGGGTGTCCTATGAAAACCTATTCTATTTTTAACATACAGCACCTACATTTTAAAGGTTAGTCAAGTGAAGCAGTGGGAGTGAAGAAGGAACAATAGAAATTTGTAATGAGTTGTGATAATACATGTTGAGTTGCTTTCTCAGAGAGGTCCTTTATTCTTTTGTTAAAGTGCACCAGGCCTTAAATCTCTGTAATCTTTGACTAAAAGGTAAGCTTTGTACGTCAACCCATTTGCCACCAATATTAACTATGTGTTTTCCATCCTCATCATAAATCCCTGTGTAAGGTAAAGGAGGGTCTGTTGGAGGAGGGAATGTATTTTTATTAGCCCTTTCTCCCCTCAGAGGATACCATAATCTTCCTTTAATCAAGTAGGCTAAGTATGGTGGGCCTTGTACTGTGGGTAAAAATAATTCTTTCTCTGTAATTAGGCCTTTGCAAGGGTTGTGGCTTTAGAACAGGAGGCTCAGTAGGAATTATTAACTGAGGGGCAAACAACTCTTGTTGCCTAAGTTTCTCCCAGAAGTCTTGATCTATAATCTTGTTTTTGTGAACTTGCAAAAAAACATTGTTGTTATTCAATGTTGTTATTTGTTATTTATTGTTTTTCATTGTTGTTATTTCTTGGGAAACATTGCACACCTCTGGACATTTCTCAATTGTGTTTTTAGTCTCATTTTGGGAATATTCTTTCATGTCTGAACAACATGTTTTCTCTCTTGGAATTGGTAAATTTCCTGTCATCCATATCATAAGTATCAATAATAAAAAAACGCATTGTTGAATCAAATAACTCCCATGGTTCCGGTTTCCAGATACATCAGCCGTGCCGCTGTATTCCCTATGTTATGACCCTGTCAGACAGCAGGTGCTGGAGAACACCTTCGCCACATTAGCCAGTGCCAAGAGTAGCCAGATCTTGTCTCACATGCCATCAGGAATGTTACTATCTAAAAACCATCACGTCTCAACATGGAAGGTAACAGGAGAGAAAAAAAAATTTGGTCCATTTTTCACAAACTCTTCCAGAGATCATATCATCATGATATGAGACCAGTATAGCCTTTATTTCAGAGCCTGCTAAAAACATCAACAAACAAACAAAAAAAAAAAAAAAAAAAAGAAAGAAAGAAAAATCATAGGTTAATTTCTTCTGAGCATAAATGCAAATATCCTCAACAATATATTAGCAAGCCAAATCCAGCAATTAAAGGGATTTTATTCCAAATACACCAGGGGAGGTTAACACTAAAGAATCAATAAATGTTTTCAGGAAAAAAAATTTTTTTTGACAAAATTTAGGGCCAATTCATATTTTTTAGAAAGCAAACAGCTTGAACTCTAGATGACAGGGTGTCCATATAGGTTCATGGGTTGTAATGTACCACTGAGGAGCAGAAAGTTGACATCAGGCAACTTGTCCATGTATGAAGACAAGAGGTAAATGAGAATTTACAGTCCCCTAAGTTTTTCTGTGAACCTAAGATTGCTCTTAATAATAAAAGCTATTAATTTTTTAAAAACTTAAATGGCAAAGGTGATTAAATTTTATGTTATGTGAATCTTATCACAATTTTAAAAACCTAGCAAACCAACATGACAAAAGAATTTCCTTAATTTGATAAATTATTTTTTTAAAAAAACTATAGCAAACACATACTTAATGATAATATTCTCCCTGAGATGATAGCAGATACTTGGTATCACAATTCCTCTTTCTTTTTTTTTTTTTAATTTTTTTAGTTGTAAGTGAACACATAATATCTTTATTTATTTTTATGTGGTGCTGAGGATTGAACCCAGTGCCTCACACATGCAAGGCAAGTGCTTTACCACTGAGCTACCACCCCAGCCCTCCTCTTTCTTTTTCTTTTCTTTTTGGTACTAAGGATTGAACCCAGAGCTTTAGCACTAAGCCACTTCCCAGGCCTTTTTGTTCTTTATTTTAAGAAAAACTGAGTTGCTAAGATTGGCCTCAAACTCGAGATCTTCCCGTCTCAGTCCACCGTGTTGCCAGGATTACAGGTGTGCGCCACCTCACCTGGCTATGCATTGTATTCTTAAAAGCTCATGAAGTAGCCAGGCGCAGTGGCGCACACCTGTAATCCCAGCACTTGGGAGGCTGAGGCAGGAGGATTTCGAGTTCAAAGCCAGCCATCGGCAATGGTGAGGCACTTAGCAACTCAGTGAGACACTGTCTCTAATAAAATACAAAAAAAGGGCTGGGATGTGGCCCAGTGGTTGAGTGCCCCTGAGTTCAATCCCCGTACCAAAAAAAAAAAAAAAAAAAAAAAAAAAAGCTCATGAAGTGTTAAGTGCTTTTACCACCAAAAAAAAAAAAAAAAAAAAAAAAAGATAACTGTGAAGCAATACACATATTAATTAGCTATCCTTAATCATCCCATAATGTATACAGCATATACTTCAAAACATTATGTTGTTCATACCTCCCTGGGATTACAGCCACGTGTCACCACACCAGGCATCTGTCCTCTTTAATATTGCATTGAAGATCTTAGCCTGTGGGGAAAAATAAGAAAAAATAAATAAAATTAAAGGATAATAGAAATAAAGAAAAGTATCTCCGAATGAGGTAGGGCATGCCTGTGATCCCAGCTACTCAGGAGGCTGAGGCAGGAGGGTTGCAAGTTCAAAGATACCCCTGGCAATTTAGCAAGACCTCTTTCAAAATAAAAAGGGTGGCAGATGTAGCTCAGTGGTAGAGAGCCCCTGGGTTCAATCACCAGTACTGGAAAAAGATTCTAAAAAAAGGAAAGGAGAGAAGAGGAAAGGACAAGACAGGAGGGGAGAGGAGAAGAGAGGAGTCATTCTTCAAAGATGACATAATGGATACTTTGAAATTCCAAAAGAATCAATAAGCTAGGGCTGGGGATATAGCTCAGCTTGCAGAGAGCTTGCCTTGCATGTACAAGGCCCTGGGTTCAATTCCCAGCACAACCAATAAATAAATAAATAAATAAACTGATATGTTATTAAGTGAATTTAGTAAAGTTGCTGGATACAAGGTCAATATGAAAAATTAGTTTATTTCGATATGCTAGGAGTAAAGAGAAAGCAAAACGTAGAAGTGATGCCATTGACTGTACTCACAAATATACTTAGGAAAAAATCTAACAAAACATGCACAAGAATTGTACACTGCAAACGGTACTGATACTAAAGAAGGCCCAAATGAGTGAAGAGGTACAACATGTTCATGGACTAAAACATGCATTATCATTTAAATCTCAGTCACACCTAAAGTAATCCAGAGATTCAACTCAACCCCAAGCAACCTCCCAGAAGCTCCATCTCATTCCCTTTGTCCCTTCTCCCACACTTCTTTCTTTTCTCGGACATTGACAAACTGACTATAAAATTCATTAGGAAACACACAGAGCCAAAAATAAGCAAAGTGATCTTGAAAAAGGAAAGCGAAACTAGGAGACACAGCAGGTATCCAGGCCGACTGCAAAGCTGGTGGGGAGGGAGGGGTTAAGGAAGTAAATCTTCTGTGAGTCCCTTGAGATTAAGTACAAAAACAGGAAAAATTAATCTAAGTTGTTAGAAATAAGGATAACACTTTTCCTTGGGAGATAGACAGTGGTGTCAAGGAATAATAGAGTAACTTTAAGGGTGCTTGTGACCTGGGTTTGGGCTGTGTAGGTTGTTCTGTTAATGAAAATCCATTGAGCTATATATTTATGATATATCTGTTTCTTTCATCAAAATTTAATGAAAGCGCATATCCCTTAAATCTAGCAATTTTCCATCTAGGAATTTAGTTTATACTTAGATACGGGGAGAAGATGTTTGCTGCAATTTATTTGTAATAAAAAAAAAAAAAAAAACTCAAAGTGCATTGATTGAAAAACAGTTACATTCATTATGTACTTTTGTAATATGAAGTATAGTGCATACATTACAAAATTAAAAAAAAAAAAGAGAGAGTCACATCAGCATCTAATGCCAGGAAAAAAGAGCCCTGTTATTCTTTTGCAAATTGCAAAATAGTACAAAAATATAGTCCCTTTCATTAAAAGAAAAAAAATCCCTCCTAAAAAAATCTACATAAACACACACAAGTATCTGTAGCTCGAGATCCCCAATTCTTATGGAAATACAGATTGATACCTACTTTGAAGGGATACCAGTTAAATGGGTACTTGACCATTACCAATGTGATCATTGCAAGTTTGGGGGTGAATTAGTAGAAAAAACACTGGCCTGGAAATCTAAAAATGGGCATTTTTTTTTTTGTCATTTTCTCTTAATGTTTGCCTCAATCAAATATGTAAAGGGCATCTTATTAATAAAATGAATAAATAATAAAAAAACAAAACATTAATAACTAAATTAATAATAAAATGTATTAATAATTTGATAAAATATACTAGTAAAACAAAATGATAAAAATAAAACATTCTTGCCCATGTCTCATGCGGACTTTAGAATTTGGGGTTCCTCTGCATGGAGCGGGCTGGCTATGGAATAAAAGCTAAGAAAGAGAAAACAAAGAAACCACAGGACACAGTAAGTAATTTTAGAAAGTGGGGGTCAGGATGGCTCTCCGATCTTAGGGATCGAGCTTCCACAGTGGAAGCTTCCGCTTTATAAATAAAGCGTCCACTGCTTTATTTGTATGGGGGAAACATCAAAGGTTTTCCGTGGAATGTTCTTTGCCAAATAAGGCAGGGGGTGGGTTGTCCAGTTCCCAATGAGTTACGCCCACCTCCAGAGCTAACAGAGCTGTCCCACTAGCTGAGCAGGGGCAGAGATCTCATGCCTTGGCCGTCTACACATGGGAATGGTGGGATCGTTCCCAAGGGGAGACCTAAAGTCCCCATGGCTCAGTACCGAGTAAAAGACCACTCAAGTAGCTTCACAGCTTCACAGGTGGCGTCCCACAGCACATTTCCTGAGATGCATACACAAAGAGAATTGTGTAATCATCTTGTACTCCTTAGAAATAAGAGCCCTTCTGGTAAATATAAAACCTTTATTGATGAGAAGGCAGAAAGTTGCTGATTCTGCAAGAAGAGGGACACTAAGTTCAGGCTTACTGGCTCTGACTAGTTCTGTCAGCAATTCACTCAATCTTTGTCTGGTAGATGAGGTAGGATCTCGCGGAGGAAATGGCAGCCCAGGAGCTGCCGTGGGCTCTTGCATACAATGACCAAGCCAGAAAAAGATGGTAATGATGATGATGGCAATGATGATAAATGTAAATAATAATTATCATCATCATCAAATCTAATATACGGTGTGGTACTATGTGCCAGACACTTTTCTAAGCATTTTATATACGCTAACTCCAACCCTTGCCACAACCCTATAAGGCCAGTATTATTAATATCACATAAATAAGCAGGCACAGAGAAGGTAAATGGGTACCAAGGTGCAGCTTGCTTCCAAAGGCAGCAAGCTGGGTACTAAAATCCACACTGTTACCCACCAGTCCCTTGACTAGAATGGTAGTTATTCAACTAGTCGATGATATTTGAGGGGCCAGTATATGGTGGGCACTTTCTAAGGCACTTGATAAGCTCAGTGGCCTGCTTTCTCCCACCCTGCAGTCTCTTCCCCACAAAGCAGCCACAGAGGTTTTTGATTTAATTTTGTTTCTACTGTGGCATGTGCTAGGCAAGTGCTCTACCATTGAGCTCTGCCTGAAGCCCCAGAGTGATCCCTGTGGTTTTCGTTTGTTTGTTTATTTGTTTGTCATACAAGGGATTGAACCCAGGGGCGCCTTACCACTGAGCTATATCCCCAGCCCTTTTATATTTTATTTTTTATTTTGAGACAGGGTCTCACTAAGTCACTGAGGCTGGCCTCAAACTTACCATCTTGCTGCATCAGCCTCCCAATTTTCTGGGACTACAGGGGTGTGCCACTGTGCCCAGCCCAGAGTGATCTTTTTAAAAACCTAAATCAGATCTTGTCACACTATTGCTTAAAATGACTTCACTGCCCCCACTGTATGCTGGAGTCCAGCCCCGCCCATGACTGACAGAGACCTATGTGACCTGGTGCTTCCTCACTCAGTTTCCCCATCCCACTGTCTTCTTTCCTGTTTCTGGAAAGCATGAGTTTATCCCAAGAAGAACTTCCCATTCGCTTTGCCCACAATGGCTCTCTCCAGCTCCTCCACCCCAGGCTGCTGTCCATCCTGTGAGCCTCAGCTAAAACCTCACTTCCTTCTACAGGTTTCTTCTGTCCATTCTGTTTGAAACAGAGGCTGCCCAGTAACTCCCTGTCTCATCATTTCATTTAGTGCATTTATTGAGCTCATCATGAGTAATTACCGTGTTGTCTATTAGTTTATTATTTCTCTTCACTTTTCTCGCACAGCTCCAGAAGGGCAAGAGTCCTATCTGCTTTACAAACAACAGCTCCTAAAGCATGCCTGGCCCGCAGCAGGTGCCCACAGCACACATGTTGCCTGCAGAGCCAGTCCTAGCCTTGAAGACGTTTCCAGGGTAGTGCAGGCCCTCAGGGTCATGACCAACTTCCATACACTGGCCTTGTTCTATGGGACTCCATGCTTCTCAAATTCACAGATGAGGGAGCAGATCACTCAGCATTGTGGGTAGGGAGAGATTGGGGCAAGTTCCTCAGAGGATTTTTCTCAAAGAAAAAGTGGGAGCCTCCAGGGAGAAAAGGAAGAAAGGGCTATTCAGGAAAAGGAAACTATGAAAAGTATCAGGGTATGAGGGGCATTCTAGGCAATGGGAACCAAGTATGGGAGCAAAGGCTGTGTGTGAAGTTCATGTTCACCCATGCTTTGTGTACCTCACTGAGGGACATTATTAACATCTAAGCCCCCTGGGATGGTTAAACAGAGTGTAGGCAAGAGCTAAGACTAACAGGTGTTAACCAAATGAAGTTCATGCAGCTTTTAAAAGTAGGACTGTTTCCTTGCAGGTTCCCCGAGCTCCACTCTTCCGCCTCTCTTTGCACCCTTTTGCCATGTTAACAGCACCCAAAGCAGCAGAATATGCCCGCAAACAGAGTAAGCTTGTTTATTTCCATCTGTTTAGAGAAATTTAAGTAAAATAGGACATGGGCTCACAGCGAAGGTTAAAATTGACATGGTAATTCAATTTCTGTCTAATTGAATTTAAAAGAACCAGGAACTTGAATGACTTGATTCACACACACACACACACACACACCCATACCCATCACTCAAATCAGAATGTCTGATCTGTCAGACCCTTTGGTGATGAGAGCAAAGTGGTCCAGAAGGGAAAGATCTGAAACTGTGGGGGACACATTTTTTTTATTAAGTTTTATATACAGATACGGTTACTCTATGTGCCTGCAGGTGTCAAGTTAAGAAGAGGAACAATGAATAAAAATGCCACCAGCTGCTCTACAGAGGAAGCAAACACCACTGAGTGGAAGTCATCAAAGTGTTTTTCATGCACATCACCAAAGAACACAGTAGGTCTAAAAACAATAAATTGGACCAAGCTGAGACCAAATGTTTGGGGAAAACTCTGTTTATATTGTGATTAAAAGTTGAGCCTTTGGAGTCATATGCTCTGGATTTGAATCTAGAGCCTGCTGCTTACCAGCTGTGTGTCTTCAGGCAGGTTACTTAACCTCCCTGTGCGTTAGCTTCCTCCTCTGCAAAATGGGAAGAATAATGGTACCTATCTCTTAAGGTTGTTGAGATGACTAACTGAAGATTCTAGATAATAAGAGTTTAGGACAGTGTTTAGCAGTTAACTCCTAATAAATATTAACCATAATTATCTTTTCAGCATTTGCAAAATACTATTTGCACCAGGCATAGTGGTGTACTCCTGTATTCCCAGTGACTTGTGGGGCGGAGGCAGGAGGATTACAAATTCAAAGCCAGCCTCAGCAACTTAGCAAGACCCTGTCTCAAAATAAAAATTTAAAAAGGACTGGAGATGTGACTCAGTGGTTAAGCACCCCTGGTTCAATTCTGGTACCAAAAGAAGAGAAAAAATATTATTTGCAAGTTAATTGGCCATTATTTTTAAAGCAAATAAGTATATTAAAGAGGTTTATTATATTCCTTAGGAGAATTTTATCTTTTTCTGCTTGGCATCTCCCCTGCTCTTGCTCTGTCCATCTGATTTCCCATTTTTATGTTGCAGAATCATAATGGTCACAGTTGGACGGGGCTGGAGGGAATGGAAAAAAGCAGTTCTTTTCTTCCAGCTCTGGGTTCTCAATTATAATGTGCACAGTGAACACAAATTCAAAAAGAAGTCAGAGAGATCAAGGTGGCCAACATAATAAAAGACAACAGGAGAGAAAACCAGAGGAGTGGGAAAGGATGGGATATTGTAGGGCCCTAAGGTAGAAAAGAGGAAAAGGGAATTTTGAAAAATTATACATCGAGATATGAATGGGTTTAAGAAACGTAAGTTTGGCCAGGTGCAGCGGCGCACACCTATAATCCCAGCAGCTTTGGATTCCGAGGCAGGAGGATCGCGTGTTCAAAGCCAGACACAGCAAAAGCAAGGCACTAAGCAACTCAGTGAGACCCTGTCTCTAAATACAATACGAAATAGGGCTGCGGATGTGGCTCAGTGGTGGAGTGCCCCTGAGTTCAATCCCCGGCCTCCCCCCCCCAAAAAAAAAAAAAAAAAAAAGAAGCATAAATAAATATAAACTTCAAATGCATTTTTATTAGTTTGGTTCATGAAATGAGAATTTTTTAAGTGTGACTCTATTAATCAACTGGGCCACATGGGGCTCAGTATTTCTTTAGGTTCTGGAGGCAGACTATTCATTAATTAGAAATATAACCTTATCATAGAAACTGCTTTAGGAACTGCATGGACTTTTTAGCCACATTAGGGCTTTAATAAACTTTATTCTAAAAATAGAATGATTGTTCTATGGAAAAAAATCATCACCATATTGAGTTTTGTTCTAAAGGTATTTGCTATAATGAGATTTGAGAGTCTAGGTTTTCTAGAACTATATCTTTGCTTCTGAATAATTTTTAAAAGTCAGATGAGGTCATTTTTTTAATATGATTTTGGAGACAGCAAGCTGTAGAAAGCAAAACAAGACAAGAAACAAAAAACCAGTGAGAACTCCAGAAATAGCATACACAAACACCCTGCATGCATGTACAAAAGCACAGACTGATAATCCAGACTGAACTTGATCATGCAAAAACAGATCTGTGAAACAGGGATTCATATACCTTTTTGGGTCATATATGGATTCCGTGTAATGAGAATGTAATTCTAAAAGATTAATTCAGTGGTGTTTTGTTTTGTTTTGATACTAGAGATCAAACCAGGGGTGCTTAACCACTGAGCTACATCCCCAGTCCTTTAAGGTCTCACTAAGTTGCTGAGGCTGGCCTTGAACTTGTGATCCTCCACCTCAGCCTTCCTAGTCCCTGGGATTACAGGCATGCACCACCATGCCAAGCTCATGCTATTTTGAAAATATAGTTTCATTCCATATATTTTCTTCTACAACTGCCACCACAGGGTTTTCAGAGAGGGGGATCTTGACTAGGGACAAGCAGTGTCCTTGGCATACATGACAGAAAAGAATTTTAGCACATGCCAGAGACAAAGATTTGTTTAGGAAAGGAGATATGCATTCAAGAGAGAATGTGGTTATCTAAAAAGAAAGACATCTTTTGGGGTAAAGTAAGAAATGCACATTCCAGGGAGAATGTGGATCATCTCCAGAGAGATGGTCATGAAAAATCAAGACAGGGAGGGAGCACTTAGGTTTAAATTCAAAGCAATAGATGCAAAGTTAAAAATAATATACTCCAAGCACAATACATAACTGCTAAGAAGCTGAAAATGACTTGCTGTGGGTAGGGTTTGTCAAAAGAAATACAAATTTTATTATTATTTTGTTTTACTTAGAAATAATTTCAAGCTTAGAGAAAAGGTGCAAGAATAACACAAGGAAGCCATACATTCCTATTACCCAGATTCATCAATTGTTAATACTTTATTTCTATTGCTTTTCCATTTTCTGTTACCTCTGTATGTGTATAGTTATAGATGTATAATCTTTCTTTAGCCCTTAGAAGTTATACATACCCTACCACTTTGCTCCAGAGTATATCAGTTTGTATTTCCTAAGAACAAAATCCATCTCTTACATAACCATGATCAATTTCAGAATATCTAACACTGATAATTTTAATCTACATAGCAATTTTGTTGACTGGCCTAATAATGTTTTTTAAGTTTTTTTTTTTCCTTCTGTACAGGACCATTGTGAGATCACATATTGTATTTTGAGAAATATAACTAATTCCCAAGTCTATGAGAATAGTTCCATGGAAAATCTTTTTTACCTTATTGACAAAGATGTAATCTTTGTCAATAAGTTAGTATCTGATATTTGACCTTAACTTGCTATAGATTGATGGTATTTGTGTGCATGTTCTATTGATATACTTGATACCAAAATCATCCTTTTATTCTGCAGATCACTTAGAAACTTGGACTTGAACCAAGGAACTTCATAATAGAGCCTCTGGGAGCAAACAAGAAACATCATCTTAAAATTGCATCTCTTGCTAGCACATTTTTCTTTACAGTTGCCTTTTGATTCAGACTGCACTGAATGTTATTTTTGAGGTTGAGCTTTCCTTCTCTTAGAAACACATTGCACAGCTACACTTTAGTAAAAGACAAAAATGTGTGTATCTTATGCTATTTCATTATGACTAAAAGACTTGTGAGAATTCAGAGAGCACCTAATATTTCTATGTCAGGCTGACTTAGTAGCACATTTTACAAATATGTTGCACTGAATATTGCACAGTGGTATGGTATGAGGCAGTTTTCCAAAGTTTTAATGCAAAATAAAATTAATCAGTCCTTGATTGACTTAGCTATGTCCTAAGATGAAAAATATTTAAAATTGCATCAATATAGTTTTTTGTTTATCTGTTTGTTTTGGTATTGGGAATTGAACCCAGGGTCACTTTACCTCTGAGCTATATCTCCATCCCATTTTTATTTACTTATTTTTTAAATTTTGAGACAGGGTTGCACTGAGTCACTTAGGGTCTGGCTAAGTTGCTGAGGCTGGCCTCAAACTTGCCATCCTCCTGCTTCAGCTTCCTAAGTCACTAAGATTACAGGCATGAGCCACCACGTTCAGCTTCACATCAATACAATTTTAAAAGAAAAATGGATGCAAGTTTTCTATCAGTAGAATCTAATGACTAATAGGAAAAAAATGTTCTATTCTTTCAGTACCTTTTCAAAATGCTGATTAGGCTCATGGTTTAGCCTGTCAAGATTTGTAATGACAATTTGATCAAATGAATGTCAGTACAGATCATACCTTTCTCAAGGTTTGGGTATGCCAACTTTCTGAAGAATTGTTTCCTTAGCATGTACAAAAACACAAGTGGGGTTTGTTAACTGAAAATGGTGATTTTTCCATGTGAGCTTGTGGCTGGGGAGTCCAAAGCAGCCTTTGTACACTGGGTTTAATTGTAGTTGTTTTTGATATTTACCAGTAGACTTGCAACATTAGTAGGGAGATAGTAGTGGAAATCGGCAACCTGTGGTCACTGTAGACACTGTCAGGGGACTAGCCTAGGACTTTGTACAGTTTTGTTTTGTTTTTCTTTTTAATATAGCTCTGCTAGTTATGAGAAAAGATCTTTTCTTTGTGGCTATTACTGTCTCTCCCTTTGCCATCTGCACACTTGCTGTAAGTGTTGCCTGAGGGTTTTTACAAATAGCATTGTGAATGTACTGCTAGCCATAGTTAGAGATCTTTCTGGAGTCCCTCCATGGGTCTGAAGCACAAAGGTGTTTGGTTTCATCACAGCATGTACACATGGGATGGGATGACAAAGGACCATCTGAATATCTGAGGAGTGCTTCCAAATGTGTCAATAGGAAGCAATGGAGAAAGCTCTTCAGGAAGTCAGTTGGACTCAATGAAACAGTAACACAAGCAAATCATAACATGAATTTTAAAAACAAAAAGCAACCCTAGAAGAAGGGTGGTGGCAGGAGGGGAGTGAAAGGATCCTGAGTATTGTCCTGTTCTTTGAGTGTCTCAAACTTTTGAGAGATAGCTTTATATTTAGCTTGAGAAGTATTTACTCTCATGACAAAATATATCTATTTCCAAAAATGTTTTTCACCATTAACTTAAATTCATACATTTAAAAACTAATGTGACTATTTTTATCACATGAAATTGCAATATATGTTTATGATAGAAACTAATAGAAAGCAGCAAAAGAAGTAAACACATAAAACTAAGACCTATAATCTTGTCATTCATCAATAACATGATTGACATTTTAGTATATACACAGTTCTAATCTTTTTATCCTAAACATGCTAAAGTTTTAAAAATCAAAACCATATTATACTGATGAAGAAATGCAATTGTCTTTTGATTAAAGGATACTTTAAGATTTTCTGTTTCCCCTTTACACCTCAAGTCCTTCTGGAGCTCATATGATTTCCTCTGAGCTCCCTCGGATGGAACCACCAACCTCCATCTCAGCAGTTTCTATAGGCAAACTGCAAAATGCTGGGCATGTAATGTATTTCTAGAGAGCTGCATAGGATGAGAAGTGCGCCCTTTGTCTCCAAGGTCATAATGGCTCTGCTGACTTTAATTCCTTTCACTGGAGCTAGTGAGGACTACTCGAAAATGCCAGAGAGAATGAGAGCCCCCCTGCCCCATGATCCCAAATGAAAAAAAGAGAGAACACAGAAATCCCCTTACGCTTTACCCCCACGTCACTTTTGTGTTGTTCTTGCCAACACAGCAGCCATCCTGCTATATATATCAGCTGCCACTCTTGTCCCCATCACACTGGACGCTGACCATTAGCTGTCCACAACTATGGGGAAGGTGAGCCAATCGAGGTGTCATACATACCATGTCTATCGAGTGCTCTGTGGGGGATGTACTTTCCAGCTGACCATGTGCTGTCGCCTTGTTTCCACTGCAGATCATCTTCTATGAGGACCGGGGCTTCCAGGGCCGCTGCTACGAGTGCAGCAGTGACTGTCCCAACCTGCAGACCTACTTCAGCCGCTGCAACTCCATCCGCGTGGACAGCGGCTGCTGGATGCTCTATGAGCGCCCCAACTACCAGGGCTACCAGTACTTCCTGCGGCGGGGGGACTACCCCACCTACCAGCAGTGGATGGGCTTCAGCGACTCCATCCGCTCCTGCCGCGTGATTCCTTATGTGAGTCTTGCTTCCACCTGACTGACGTGAGAGGTCAGCTCCTGGCAGTTTGCTCCCAATAGTGTAAGAGAGCTCACTGTAAAGACAGCAGGATCCTACCTTCAAGTCTTTAAAAAAAAAAAAAAACAAAAAATATATGAACCGTAATCTATGTTCTTCTTCCTTAAGGACCTCAACATTACTTTGGGGCATAAGAAATTACAACCTTTAAAAGTAAAGTTGGCTGAATAGAGATGAATAGAGACAGAAGGAAATTCTGTCATGTGTAAAGACGTGGATGAACTAGAGGACCTTATGTTAAGTGAAATACACCAGATACAGTAAAACAAATACCAGTAATCTCACTCCTAAGTGAAATCTTCAAACGTTGATCAGATAGAAAGGAGAATGGTGGTACTAGAGGCTAGGGCAGTTGGTAAGGGGGGAAGGTTTGGGGAGATGTTGTTCAAAGGATGTATAATCATAATAATCACAGGTAGGAAGAATAAGTTCAGAAACCTATTGTACACTTAATGATTACAGGTAATGACTATATATTGTGTTTTTTTTTCTGCACTAGGGATTGAACCCAGGAGCACTTTACCACTGAACTACATCCACAGCCTTTTAATTTTTTATTTTGAGACAGGGTCTCCCTAAGTTGCTTAGGGACTTGAACTTGCAATCCTCCTGCCTCAGCCTCCCATGTTGCCGGGATTACAGGCATGCATCATCATGCCCAACTATATATTGTCTTCTTAAGTGCTAAGACAGTGGATGTTAAGTGCTTTCACCACAAAAATGATAACTATGAGTCGACACCCATATTTATTAGCTAGCTTTAACCATTCCACAATGTATACAGTATATGCTTCAAAGCATCACATCGTGCATGATAAATATTACAAATTTATCTGTCAATTCAAAAATAAATAAACTTAAAAAATAAATTTTAAAGTTGGAAGCATCTAGGCAATCCCTAATTTCAAAAAAAAAAAAAAAAAACAAAAACAAAAAAACAAAAAACAAAAAAACAATTATCTTGTTCAATAGAGAAAAAAGCCCACACAGGTAATTCATTTTTAATAAAAAGTTAACCAACCATGAGAGCAATGTAGGTAGAAAGTCTCTGACTGTACTGCTGGTTCTTGTCACTACACTCCATGACACACTGACCCAGAACCTGGAACACTGTGTTTCAGCACCTGTGGCTTCCAAGGAGTCATCATCAAGTAGTTTCTTAAAAGGACAGAGATAAATAATTGATTAGGATTTCATGGGTCTTGGTCCTTACCAAAGTGCTGCTTCATGTTTCTTAGTCACATGAAACTTGTTTATACTTTCTGATGGCACCATATCATGTGGCATAGCAAAGAATTTCAAGAATGGAAAGAGACCTTGAGCTCAATCCCCAGTGCTGCCAATAAATAAATAAATAAATAAATAAAATCTAAGCTAGAAAAATCTTCAGATGCACAAAGAGACAAAAATAAACAGAAACCTAAATTGTACAAATCACTCGGCAAAATATCCTTTGAAGAAACATGTGGACCAGAGTAAATAGGAATCGCTGTACATCATGTGTGCAAAATGGAACCTTAAAACAAGCTGGATAGGACTCAGTTCTGTGGGGCCAAAATGCAAATGGGAGTTAAAATTCTCTCTGCAGACACATTAACCAGGGTTGTAGAGAGTGGCTGCTTACAGAGGAAACACTTCTATTCCTGTGTTTCAATGCTAGTTTCTTCTGCAAGATCTCCAGTTCACTGGTCAGGTCAGCTTTAATACTCTTCCTAATTTGTTAGAACAACAACGCAAGGAGTAGGATTAGGGAGAAACACTTTAGAGGATGGTCTGAAAAGCTCATTTCATGAAAATAAAAGGCTAATTGTGTCAGTATCGTTGACACAACACATATGTGCTGTTTATTTTTGTTCTTTTGCTGATTATCACAACAGACCAGCTTGCACAGGATAAGGCTGTATGAGAGAGATGACTACAGAGGCCTTGTGTCTGAGCTCACGGAAGACTGCTCCTGCATCCATGATCACTACCGTCTCAATGAGATCTACTCCATCCACGTGCTGGAGGGCTACTGGGTCCTCTACGAGATGCCCAACTACCGGGGGCGGCAGTACCTGCTCAGGCCAGGAGACTACAGGCGCTACTACGACTGGGGCGCAATGGATGCCAAAGTTGGCTCTCTGCGACGGGTCATTCATTGATTTGTATTAGGCACCGCTTTTCTTTATGATCCACACAGAGATGCAATAAATAAACAAACTTTTTTTCTGGCACTAAGTGGCTCTTGCTTATCTTTGAGTAATAATTGAATTGTAAATACATGGTGACTCCTAGACAATTTACCTGACCCTGAAAGGTGTTTTGCATGTCCACTTAATTCCTGTTGGTCAGGGGTACACTCCGATCTGGGGAGAAGGCAGATTGTTCCCACCTTCCTACAATCTGAAAGAGAGAGGAGAAATGAATATAATGAACAACTATTAGAACCCACAGAGAGAAGAAAATGCATAATCTACTGTGGCTGGGACACCAAACACAAGAGAGTGCTGGAGGGTGAGGGTGGCTGATGTCTCAGACACGATTAGTCAAGAAAGGATACATAAAGAGAGGGTTTTAAGTAGAACTCTCCAAACAGACAAGGGCAAGCCAACTTGATTAGATCATCATAATAGGAAAAGTGCTAAACTAAGAATGAAATAGCCTAGTTTCTTATGCAGCCTCTGCTACTAATTAGTAGAGTGACCAACTCAGCCCAGTTTCTCTGGGACTCTACCAATTTAAGCTCCAAAGGTTTTTGGACCCTGGGTTTCAGGAAGACCATTGTGATTAGTTTCCCTACTTTCAAGTTTATCCCTTTGAGCAAGTCACTTCTTATCTACTTTGTGCTTGAAAATAACAATTGATAATAAATGCCCACCTCACTAAATCCCAGAATGGGAAAAGATTGTGAATAAAATTTAAATTATCATGTAAGTGCAAATGTAAGGGATCAATATGTCTTTAGTGTTCCCTCAAATTCCACATCACCTTATGGTTATCATTATTTTGAATGCCTCTGTGAATTTGTATTGAAATGCAACTATCAAAGACTCAGTTGTCTAGCATGAGGTTTTAATACGTGCTACTGTGCATGTCACTGGAATTTCTTTTCACTCAGTGGAGCTGCTCTCCTGGAATGTTAGTTCATTTTCCAAGTTGGTTTAAGCAAAAAATAATGCTCCATCCCCATTGACTTATTTGTAGAAATTGATAAGTTCTGATTCTAAAATCCATATGGAATTGCAAGGGATCAGAATAGCCAAAACAATCTTGAGAAAGGACAAAAAAAAAAAAAAAAAAAAAAGTAGTCGTCACATTTCCCAGTTTCAAAACTTACCACAAAACAATGGTAATAAAAGCAGTGAGGTGCTAGCAGAAGGACAGACTATAGATGAATGAAAAAGAATTGAGAGTCCAGAAGTAAACCCGAGTTCAACTGAGTTTCCCAAAATGTGAAGACCATTCATGGAGAGGGAAGAGTCTTTTCCACAAATGGTGCTTGGATAACTCTACATTGCACATAAAAAAAAAAAAAAAGAATCTGGATTCCTTATTAAAAACTAACTCCAAAGAGAGTAAAGACTTTAAGGGTTAGAACTCAAACTATAAAACTCTTAGAAGAAAACATATGCATACATCTTTATGACCTTTTATTAAGCAATGATTTCTTAAATATGACACTAAAAACCATTTGCAATGAAAGAAAAAAATTGAACTTCATCAAAATTTTAAAAACTTTATGCACCAAAAGACACTATCAAGAAAGTAAATTTGGTAGAGGGAAGTCAAGGAAGGGGTGGGGAGACAATGTAGGGATAGGAAGGACAGTAGAACGAAACAGGCATTATTACTTTATGTATATATGTGACTGCATGACCAAAATGATTCTACAACATGTACACTCAGAAAAGTGAGAAATTATATCCCATTATGTATGATATATCAAAGTGCATAAATGCATTCTACTGTCATGTATAATTAAAACAAATAAAAAATTAAAAACAAAAGAAAGTAAAAAAGATAGCTCACAGAATGTGAGGAAATATTTGCAAGTCATATATATGATCAGGTTCTAAAGTTAAGAATATATAAAGAAATTTTACAACTCTACAACAAAACTAGAATGACCCAATTTTAAAAAATGGGCCAAATATTTGAATATACATTTTTCCAAAGAAGATATATAAATAGCCAACAAATAAATGAAAAGATGCTCAAAATCATTAGTTATTATGGAAAAATCTAATCAAAACTATAATGGGATGCCACTTAATGTCTATCAGGATGTCTATAATAATATGTTTAAGCCCTCAAAACAGAAAATAACTAGTGTTGGTGATAACGTGGAAAAATTGGAAACTACATAAATTGTGAATGTGGGAATGTAAAATGGTGCAGTCTCTGTGGAATATGATTTGGAAGTTCCTCAAAAAGTTAAGCATACAGTTATCTTATGACCCAGTAATTCTACCCTGGGTATAAAACCAAAGGAATTGATGTTCAAACAAAAATCTATGGCATAGTCTTCATGGTGGCACAATTCATAATAACGAAGACAGAAACAACCCAAATGTCCAAATATCAATGGATTATTGTATAAACAAAATGTGATATATATATATGTATATATATATTTGGGGGGGGAAGTACCGGGGATTGAACTCAGGGGCACTCAACCACTGGGCCACATCCCCAGTCCTTTTTTGTATTTTATTAGAGACAGGGTCTCACTAAGTTGCTAAGTACCTCAGCATTGCTGAGACTGGCTTTGAACTCACAATCCTCCTGCCTCAGTCTCCCAAGTGCTGAGATTACAGGTGTGCGCCACATGCCTGGCGCAAAATGTGATATATGTATAAAATGGAATGTTATTTGGCCATAAAAAGGAATGTAGCACTAACACATGCTTCAATATAAATGGACCTGGAAAACATCATGTTGAATTAAGAAGCAAGTCACGTAAGACCATATTTTATTAAATTCCATTTATACAAAATACTCAAGACAAGCAGATCTGTGGAGATAATAGGTAGATCAATGGTTCCTGAACTCTATTTTAACAAAAAAGAAACCTAGCTACCATGTCTCACTGAAAATAATTTGATTAACTTCAAGTTTTGTTTTAATCCAGCTGAATGAAAGATTTAGAAAACTGCATTTTTTTTTCTGACAAAACTCAGTAGGCCACATGTTTTCTCCTCTATAAAAGGACGGGTATGGACAAGATGAGCCCCAAGTTTCCTTCCAACTCCAACACTTTCGACTCCATTTGGTTTTGAGTTGAGTTATGCCAATGGTTCAATGTGGTCTTTGAAGTCCACAAACTTGGTTTTTGGCTTGACCACCTAGAGGCTATATAGACTAGAGCAAGTTATTTATCCTCCCTAGCCCCAGTTTTCCTACTTTCATGTTCCCATGAGGAATAAATGAAATACCCCTGTAAATGCTAGCAGGCAGTAGAGACTTAGTATATTGGAGTTGTAACTCCATAGGTTTTGCAATAGTTGTGCTACATATAAGGACATGCTGTATATGTGGAAGTTGTAAGGACAAACATCAGAGTAAATGAGCCTTTTCCTAGAATATTTCTCTAGTTTAAAGGAATGTGAAATCTTCAGTGTCCTTTTAATAATTACCCATCACTGCTGTCTTAGCAGTCTACACACAAATGGATGAACCAAGAATTACAGAGCCCTTTACAATTGGTTAAATGCTGAGATCTTACAGTGAGGCTGAAGAAATCAATCAGTTGGTCAATATGCTGAAATTTACTGGAACTCCTGTAAGGACCAAAGATTCTCATGATAGATAGGGACACAGTAGACTATCAGGGTATTTGGGCTTGTGGAAATTAAAACAACAAAACATGGCATTGGACCTGCTATGAGAAGTATATAATTTAAGAAGATATAAGACAGGCATGATTGAAAACATAACATCTAAAACAAGTCACTGGTATAGGAAAAGGCAATTAATTTAGGCCTTGGGGCACATAGGCATGAGTTCAATTCTCACTTCCTCCACTCACTAGCTATGCATATTTTTCTGGATTGGTTTCTCCATGGTGATCATACTGCAATTATATTTGGTCAATCACGGTCCCTGGGCTGGACTGGGTGCTTCAGAGAGCTTCATTCTGGCCTCCTCCAACTGAACTCTTCCCCACAGCCAGGATCTGTGTTCACATCCCTCCTCCAAAACCATACTCCTTACACCTGGAGCTCCAGAATTGTCTTTGTTTAAACTGAACCTCACTCCCAAGACTTCAGAGGGAGTCTTCATCAGGCCTATCCTGCTGAGGACACTTGTAGCCAAGGGGCAGCTATTGGGGGTGTGGGATGTGGATGGAACTCAGATTTGTGAGGACTGGAAAGAAGATGGTAATCCACGGAGAGAGAGAAGGGTTCTATTTATGCTCTTAGTCCAGATCTCCAATTTGGGGGGTGGGGGAGTCTTGATAAGAATTGTTCTGGGATGGCTACATGATATAGTTTGTGTAAGATTCCTGGTACAGTGTCTGGAACATACTAGACATGTATTGTATAGTAAACCATTATCATTAACTATCGCTACCTTCATCATCATCAGCCAAATGACAGCTCCAAAATTGGCTGCAGGTTAAATCCCACCCAGTCAAATGAAAGCAGACATAGCTTTCTTCAGCAGGGCCATATTAGTGATTTGTTGAACACATAGCTGGTTATCAGAGAGCCAGAAAAGGAGCCTGAAAATGCCACAGGAAGCAGACTTTAAACTAAAACATTTGTGCATGAGTAGAGGATGGAGGGAAATAAACCACTAAGGCTTCTAAAAGGCCTCAAGTAAATTTGATATCTCCTAAATGATTTTACGTTTGGAAGAACCCAGGGTTATATTTGTTTGTTTTTGCAGCGCTGAGGATGGAACCCAGGGCCTTGCCCATGCCAGACAAGTACTCTACCTATCCCTCAGCGGCACTCCCAGCTATTTTAAATTTTATTTTGAGACAAGATCTTGCTAAGTTGCTCAGCCTGGTTCCAAAATTGCAATCCTTCTGCCTCATCACTCATCTCCCAGACCAGCTGCTGGGATTATAGGCATGTGCTGTGCCACTGTACCTGGCTGAAGCCAGGGTTATATTAGATTGATTAAAATATTTTGATGTGCAAACGTCTTATTTTAACTATGAGTTCTTAAAGGATCTTAAATGGCTTTAATTTTTTTATATACACACACATATGTATATGTATATATAAATCTCTAGTGCTATATTCAGTATTCAACTATTTGTGATTTAAAAGGACTCAAATAATCTCAGTCCCTTAATCTACCTCATGCTCTAGAATAGTGGAGGTGGAGGGTGGCTAACAATACAAGCGTTATAACAAAGCCAGTCTTGGCCCAATGCCTCAAGCCTTGACCTCTCCATCTTCTAAAATGCAAGAAACTGAGAATTTCTCTCATTTCCCTTCACAAAAATGCTGCTAAACTCTTTTTTTCTGCCTTTTTTTCCCCCTTTCCATTTTCACTCTCTCAGCCCACCTCTCCTATCTATTAATTTCTGAGACCTTAACACAACAGGTCTGGTTATACTTCTGGCCCGTTTCAATGCCCTCCACTTCCCTAGGGAAGCCCCTGTGCTGTCTACACAACTGGCCAGACTTTTTGATCATTTTTACCTCCCTCCAGTCTTCCCAGGTCCCCAGTGACAGAACAGAACCAGCAGAGTGGTAGAGGGTGAGCAGGAGAAAGCATGTGTTGGGACACACATGTAGTGTCTGGTCTTTGGACACCCACATGAATGACCTCATGTGGGGGAGTCGTTTTTTTTGTTTTTGTTTTTGTTTTTCCAGAATGGGACAGCCATCATTATTGGTTTAACTGTTTTTCATGTGTCCAGGGCTCCATTCACACATTCAATTAATTAATAAGTAATTATAGGGGATGGAGAAGTGTGACATAGCACTTATCCTTGGGCTCATAAACCTGATGAAGAGACTAAACCTGGAAAAGGAGATACCTTACGAGAAAGACAATGCTTAAGGGCTGTGTTGGATGGTAATGAGGTGATGGAGAGATGGGAGAGAGGAGGAAGGGCCAGTTTTGGGAAGAGATTTCCTAGTAAGTGGGGCCTGGACTGCCATGAAGACTGGGAGGGAGGTGGTCAACTTCAGGGACAGTGAAGATGTTCTAGTCTTTGGGAACAGTACCCTTCCATATGTCCAGATCATCACAGATGCATTGTGGGAAATGAAAAAGAAAAAAAAAAAGGAATCTCCCTTGTTAGCCCTTCTGGGCTACCAAAATTTAAAACAAATATACTCATGGTTTTCAGGGGAATTTTGTCTATGACCACTATTTCTCTACTTAGCCAAAAATGTTCAATTAAAAGGTAAGAGGAAGGACATTTTTCCTGACTTGTTCTTTATATATTAACCTTCCTTTCCCAAATTGCTTCAAAGACATCAAAGCATTTGGAGGGGGGTGGGTACCAGGGATTTATTAGGGGCTTAACCCCTGAGCCACATTTCTAGCCACCCCCATTTTTTTTTTTTTTTTTTTTTTTTTTTTGAGACAAGGCCTTGCTAAGTTGCCGAGGTTGGCTTTGAATTTGTGATTCTCTTGCCTCAGTCTCCTGAGCTCTAGGATTGCAGGGATGTACCACCATGAAGCATTTTAATAGATGTATCACAGCTATAAGGTAATGAATAACAAAATAGAAAAAAGGGGGAAGAAGAGAGGGACAAGGAGAGAAAGAAGGAGGAGGAGGAGGAGGAGGAGAAACCTGCATTAGTAGTATGAGAAAAAGGGAGAAGTGCTGCTGCTAGGCAAATCAGACCAAATCACCTGATAGACCTGATATAATCATTCTCTCTCTCTCTCTCTCTCTCTCTCTCACACACACACACACACACACACACCAAGCACAAACATCTAAATATCCATTACAGCTGATGAATAAAAATGTCTTCTGCACCATAGTCCACCAGCCACAGTGAGGTGATTTTAGAACAGGGCTGGCCATGAACTCATGGTTATGCGTTCATTCTCAGGAGGATTTCCCTAACTATTGGCATGTTCCATTGCACTCACTCCTGTGAGTGCAGCAGCAGCCACTCCAACCTACAGTCCTACAGCAACGTGGTACACACAGGTGGACCACCAGAGCAGGATGCTCTGTGATGAGGCAAGTACATTGACTACCAGATGCAGGTGGACTTCAATGACTCCATCTTCTCTAAATGCACAGGCCTCACCTAGGTTACACCTCCCTTTGCACCTGACTCAAGATCACACACAAACACATAGTCATCATTTGATTGTGATATCAAAATTACCAGAAAATTAAATCAGTTAAATCAAAGTTTTTCCTAATACTGTGTGTGAAATTATCCCTCCATCACATTTAGTCTCCATACCATAGGCAAAAGTATAGATACTATGACATCAAATCCCAGAAATGCAAACATATTATTAATTGATGTATCAAAGGTATTAATACTCATCTTTAGCATTTATTAAAATATTGACAAAAACTCTCTTTGACCAAAATTTGAGTCAGGCTTCTTGGAGTCCTCTACTTAACTAGATCTAAACTTGGGCTTTCCTCTCTGTCCTTGTAGAATCTGTAGAATCTGGTTTGAGCAAGAATCCTGCTAAGTTAGTTTAGTGACCATCTCCCCTCCCTGGTAACTGCCCGCCCTGGCCTGCCTTCAGCAATAATACTATCAAGTCAGTTTAGCCAGAAATCCAGATATTCTAATGATTTTGGACTTAACCAAATGAAGCTAACTTTCTCCCCAAATTCTTGAACCAACATCTTATTTCTAGATATCCTATTTCTTAATGTTTCCTCTTAGTGTTTTTCTGTCCACTGACCTCCACCATGCTTCTTGGTTACAAATGTCCACATGGCCACGCTGGAGATGAAACTGAAAACAATCTCTCTTCTCCACTGCAAAACCCTATTTCTGTGGTCTCCATACCTATCTCCATGGCCCTATTTCAACAAAATCTGCCTTGCCACCTTTGACAAATATTGTGAATAATTTTTTTCTTTATCAATATGTCTGATTCCATTTTTCTGGTCATTGGTATTATTTCACCATCTACTATGTGCTTCCAAATCCAATATTTCATTTGATTTTTCATTGTCACTCTTATTCTATAAATGAGGAAACTGAGGTTTAAGGAAGTTAAGTGTCTTTCCAAAGATGATATGAGCAATAACAGAAACTGCAGAAGTGTGCATGGATGTGTGTAGACATTACTCAACTAAATGTGTGCTCAACAAATAATGCCTATTCAACAATTTCACCTTGTTCTTAGTATTGCAATGAAAACAATTAAAAAGCTCTGGAGGAGGCAGTGTGAAAGCAAGGCCATGGAGTAGTCAGTCAGGGTAGGTCATTCCAGGTGGTGTCATTTGCAAGTGCTGGGTGCCCCACCAAGCCAATTGTGCAGGCCCCGAAAGCATCATTCATGCCCCCAACTCTACCCAGCCCAAGTCTCTTGTGCTCCAATATGAGAAGCTGACTGCATGACTGAAAGGACTTGAGTGTAGGCCTCAGGTTGAAGCCTGGACAGTCTCATGATTTTACATTTACCAGCTAAGGCTGATAAAACTCTTGAGCCAATATTTTATTTATAGATATTTTTATGTGATGCTCAGTATGATTTAATTGTTTACCCCAGGGATCCTTTAAGACTGCTACTGGTTGTGTGAGAGGTTGAGGCAAATTCTATAGTATCACATAATACTGGCTAAGGAATGGGCCAGAGCCCACCTATCACCACCTCCTCCCATTCTTTTCCGTCCCATGGAGAGCATGTCAGGAACTGGGTGTCTGCTGGATACTGTGTGAGTTCTGTTCCAATACAGGGACACCTATCCACTAGGGATTTCACTTTTTATAATAGGCTATCATGAGTCGGTGGGGGGATACACAGCTGCTTAGTTGTGTGTGTGTGGGGGGGGTTATCAGCTATTTTTTTTTAATCTTTTAAATTCAGTGCTGTATACATAACAGTAGCATGCTTTACAATTCATAATACACATAAAGAGCACATTTTTATATATCACTGTTAGTATACAAAGTATATTCATATCTATTTACAGGAGTTCTCTGGAAATACCAGCTGCCCTACATCTGGAAGCTATAGAGAGGGTGGGACTCTTGGGGCCTATCAGGTATTAGGGTGCAGGAGCCCTGTTTGGGGAGATGACTAAGATTGCGGTTGACTAGGGGCCATGGAGATGTTTGGGCATTGCCGCCTTCCGTAGTCTCACGGGACTTGGCCTGGGATCCCATCTCCCCAAACAGGGCTCCTGCATTAGGGTCCTTGCCCCAGCCAGGAGAGGAAACCTCTAGTCCCATGATAAGTGGGGAGAAAGTAGCTACCTCATTGTACACACCGTGGAGAAAGCCCAGGGTCATTACAGGCAATCCATCATAGGCTGGAATTACAATGTGCCTGAATGTGCCAGGTCAAGACTGGCTCTCTGTTCTGTGTGATCTAAGCACTGAAAAAAAAAAACATTATTTTTATTTTTAGTTAAGCTTTTGTAAATTTTAACAAATCCTATAAAGCTAGGGTGACTAAAGCTTGTGTTAATTTCTTTCTTCTCTTCTCTTCTTTTTCATGTCACAGCTCACCAGCTCCCAGAGGACCAGGCTATACAAATAGCAACCCAGCCCACATGTTGGAGTTCCCTAAAGACTATTTCCACATCCAGGATCATCTCCTCCCAAGGACCTCTTTCCCCAAACTTCAGACCCATAAAAGACCCTGGATCTTTATAAGGTGCCCATTGTATGAGAGGCAATAGCTCCCAAGACTCAAAAGAAAAGCACATACCACAGGGGACAAATGCCCAAGTTGGCCTCTATGAGGAGAAATAATTGATGCCAAGACATGTTTAATTCTTAAATTTCTTCTATTAGAATTGATCACACCCTGACCTTGTGTTCCTAGTAATTTACTTTCTTTCCTAGGGTTACTGGTCTCTCTGCATCAGAACCAAAGACGGAGTGTATCTGTGTGACTAAGAGCACATTTCTCCAGGGTCCTAAATTATTTAAACATCATACTACAAATAAAAATCTAGGTAATTTTAAGTCAGAATAATTTTTACTCTGTGATATTTCATTATCATCTTCAAATTCTCACCTATGAATGACACTGAATATATTCAATCTTATATAAAATGGGGTTGTGAGTTTTGTCTCCTTAAGGGTTCAAACTTTCAACACAGGAAAATGACCCTGTTTATATCTTTTAGTGACTTCCTCAGCTGAATGGAGTCCTCTCTTGAGCCCCGACCAGGCCTCAAGCATGGGTATGGTCGAGAGTCCAGAATGACTTTTCATTCACAGTCTTGCTTCACCAAAACAAATACAATATGCCTTTGTGTTAAAAGGCTAAATACAATCACCTTAATCAGTTTTATTAATCCCTTTATTAAAAGGACGACTTGGAAGAACACAAGAGCATGCCACACAGTATAAGTAATACAACCACACATGAGTTTTACCTATAGATAAATACCAAAAGGTTCACTGTGGTTCTCTCAGACAGTGAGACCATCAACAATTCTCACTGGTGCACTGCCCAGACTCCCATTCAGGGTCAGGCACTTTTTCCCCCAGACACAGCTGAAAGCTGAGTTTATCTCAAAGAATTTCCCTCTGCTGAAGTGTGCTGCCTTGTCTAAGCTTAGGCTCCTCCACAGCCACAGCTAACATCAGATAACTGGGCAATGGGGGGACACAGTCTCGGCCCCCTTATCTCAGTCCTCAAGGACTCTCGCTGGAGAGCTCCCTGTGGGACTGGGTGGGGCTCTGCTATTGCCTGGCTCCCTCCCAGCTCACACTTACAATCACACTGCAGGGATTTTTTGGCCATCTGATGGAAGAGGATAAAGGCTTGGTTCACTCATGGTTGCCTTGCTGTGTGTGTGCAAGCCTCAAATGGAGGGCTCCTGCATGATCACAGCTCCCTCAAGGGTGGCCCCAAAAATAGCAGAGAAGGAAATGCTCCCAGGGGGCAAACTTGAGGACATGTCCCTGCCCATCCACTTTGTGTTGAAAGAAAAGTAGCCTGAGGCTAGGACATCTATAGAATACTGAGCAGTGATAAATGATTTGGCTGGCTGGTCCAGGGCCAGGAAGGAGAAAGATTAAGGACAAGCATTTCTGGGGTAGAAAATGTGTATGCAAACATAGGAGTGGGCGCAAAGTATGAGGATGATTATATCCACTTATTAAGATGATTGTATCCACTTATTAATGCCTATGCAGGGCATCCACCATGGAAGGCACACTAAACAACCAAGTAGAAAGAATGATTTGGGGCAGGCGTGGTGGCACATGCCTATAATCCCAGAGGTTCTAAAGCTGAGACAGGAGGATTGCAAATTCAAAGCCAGCCTCAGGAACTTAGTGAGTCCCTAAGCAACTTAGTGAGACCCTGTCTCAAAATTTTAAAAAATGTTAAAAAGTGGGTGGGAATGTAGCTCAGTGGTAAATCACCCCTGGGTTAAAACCCAATACCTCCTTCCCTCCACAAATAAAAAGAAAGAATGATTTGGTCATTGGCTATCAGTCATTCTCTGCCATCAGTCACCCTAGTGCTGACACAATGAACTCCTGAACAGAGCAGAATGTTCATGGTGGCAGAGGTGAAGGTTAGGCTTTAGCTCCCACATGGCCAAGGTGAAAGCAGCTATTGTCACTGTACAATGTCTAATCTGCCAGCAAGAGGGACCAACTGTGCCCCAATGTGGTCCTCTACCTTGAAGAGACCAATCAGCCACTTGATGAACTGAATACCTGGATGCCCTTCCCCCTTGGAAAGGATAATGACTTACCCTGATAAGAATCAACACACACCCCAGGTAGGGGTTTACCTATATTGCCCTGAAGGGTCTTGCCCAGTAAACCTACTGCATGCTATTCAAACAATACATGCTTATGAATAATAACCAAATTTTCAAACAAAAAATAAGTAATGAAAAATCTGGAATTGTTTTTACATTTTTGCAAAATCTCTTTAATCACCATGTAGCCTCTGGAAAAACAACACTGCCCATTCATGAAGGAGTGTGAGTGAATAAAAGGCAAATGACTTCTTAGTATTATTTTCAAAACTCTCTTGGTGGTATGAACAGTCTGAAATTGCCTCAGAGACCCCAAGTGTTCACCACACTGTGAGATCCACATTTTCAAGAAGCCAGACAGGCTGGCCTCGATGCTGTCCAGCATCTAAGTCAAAGGATGTGGATGGGGAGATATTTCTGCAGCACTTCTTATACAACGGATGTTGTCAAGAAAGCAAGTATTTTAATGGTGAAGAAGAAAAAATCTTAGGCCATTTGAAGGAGGGCTGGAATGGCAAAGAGGAGGTAGAATTTGGGCAGCCACCAGCAGAAGTAAGCATTTAGGCCCAGGGGGAGATGAGAGGAATGGAGGAAGGTCACAACCATCTGCTTTCCTTCCAGTATTGAGGGCCTACTAAGTGTGCCACTAAGAGTGTGCCAAACCTCTGTTCTAGGGCTCAAAGCAAAATAAACAAGAAAGAGTCCCCTGCCTCCAGGAGCCTATGAATTCCAGTCAAGTAACAATTCTATTCAAAGTGATTCCCCAAATAACAATGATGATCATGGAATCTTGAATTTTAAGTAAGCTTTCTGCTTTTCAAAACACTTTCACAAATTACTTCTCTTGATTCCCTCTTCCTTAAGATTCCTTATTATTTAAATTCAAGATTTTAAAAAAGTTAAAAAATAAAGCACCCGTCCCTGAGCCGAATGCATTGCTAAGTATGATAACCTTTGAGAAGTCAATTAAGCACAGTAAGCTATAAAATAAAAGCATAGGGATAGAGTTTCGCTCTCCCTTTTGCTCAACTAAAAAAGTAAAGACTTTTCACTTTGGTGGCAACAACAGCTTTAGTGAATTAGAGCAACCCGAACCTACCAGAAAGAATGAGAGTAAACCATTCAGCCAACCCCAGTGGCCAGGGGGAGGGAGAGCGCGGAGCTTGCAAATCCCCTTACTCCCGGAATGGGCCCTTTTGTGTGATTTCCTGTGGAGGCAGCAGTCAGGGCTGCTATATATACAGCGACGTTCCCCAGTGTTACACAGTACCGAGAGAACATCCCTGTTTACCCTCTCCAACATGGGAAAGGTGAGTCCTGGGTGGGTACCTGACGCTCCGTCTTTGCCCTGGCGTAGCATCCTCAGTGGAGGCAAATCGCTCATGCTTTACAGTCTTCCTTTGCAGATCACTTTCTATGAGGACCGGGGCTTCCAGGGCCGCTGCTACGAGTGCAGCAGTGACTGTCCCAACCTGCAGCCCTATTTCAGCCGCTGCAACTCCATCCGCGTGGACAGCGGCTGCTGGATGCTCTATGAGCGCCCCAACTACCAAGGCAACCAGTACTTCCTGCGGCGAGGGGACTACCCCGACTACCAGCAGTGGATGGGCCTCAGTGACTCCATCCGCTCCTGCCGCCTCATCCCCCAAGTGAGTGTGGCTCTGTCTGCGCCATTGGCCTCTGGAAATAAAAACTATGTAATTGCATTATCTTAGGTAGGGGCTGGGGGGTGTAGTTCAGTGGTAGAGCACGAGCTCAGTATGCTTAAGTTTCACCTCCAGCACCAAAAACAAATAAACAAAACCTTATCTTAAACAAAATAGTTCCATGAGACAACAGAAAGCGGAAATGCTTAGCTAGCAGTCCAGTGTACACAGATACCTTAGACGCAAAGCCTTTCTTCTTGAACTCTGTGGTGGGATTTTTAAAAAGTCATGTTCCCAGATTTTACATTTTACATACAACCAAAAATTAAGAAAACAAAGATCAAATCAGAAAAATTAGGATATTGGGGAGACGGAATTTACTATTTGTTCAAGATATAATTGCCTAAACTGTTCATTCTAAGTCATAGAAGGTTAGAAATCAAATGCATCAAAATTTATGAATACAATCTGAGGCTGTTTACTTGACTAAAAATACTCTGGTTTGTTTGGCCTTACTTTTCTCCTTGATGATTCCTCTATCTTCTGGTTTCTATTCCAGAGTAGTGGTCAGTACCTAATTAGCTCACCTGGAGATATAAATCAGAAGAAAAGCCAATCCCAAACCAAAGCTTGAGATTCAGTATTTTCTGAAAAGTGGTTGCAGAGTACTTAGAAGAGTGGAGTGTGGGAGGTATGAGATATAGTGCCATCAAATCAGAGCTAATTAAGGTGATTCTAGCTGCCCAGGGAAATGGCTAAGTTGAGGATAAGAAGCCAGGGAGGGAGCTGAGGAGTCATTTGGTTTGAGATTTGAACCCAAAATGAAGTTATGAAAAACAGAGATGAGGAAAACATGTCATCTTATTTGTCACGAGAGCTTAGTAATCCTATGCTCCATAGAATATATGAAAATCAGTATATCAGTCTTGTAGAAAATAGCTAAATGTTAATATTTTTCCCAGCAAATGTTGATATAATTTTAACAACAGTAATATATCAATTGATTCATATCCTCCCAGTGACTCTTGTTTTTCTCCTTTGAGAAGCACTATCTCAAAAAATCAAGCACTAAAATGAATTGGTAAATTTTATTTTAAACATATCTTCATACCTGAGGATGGGGGCGGGTGGGTAGAAGCTGAAAAGCTGCTATAAGCTGCGTCCTTGCTTTGCCCATGGATCACTAGATTCATTAGCAGTGGACTCTGGTTGGGCTCCTGAATTCTGAATTCTGCAATATGATTGTTCTGGACGCAAACTTGGATCCAGAGCATTTCTGGACAGGTGTACCCAGGGAGGCGTGGGGGTTGGAACTTTAGTTTCTCTGTTCGTGTTGATTTGCCTTTTCTTTCCTGTCTGCCACCCTAGCACTCGGGAACTTACAGAATGAGGATCTATGAGAGAGATGACTTCAGAGGACAAATGTCAGAGATCACAGATGATTGTCTCTCTCTTCAAGACCGCTTCCACCTCAGTGAAATCCACTCCCTCAATGTGCTGGAGGGCTGCTGGGTCCTCTATGAGATGCCCAGTTACAGGGGCAGGCAGTACCTGCTACGGCCAGGGGAATACAGGAGATACCTTGACTGGGGAGCTGCAAATGCCAAAGCTGGGTCTTTAAGACGAGTCATGGATTTTTACTGAAGTATTTACATTCTCCACTTTTCTCCTTTAGAATCTAATAAAGAATGTAGCTTGTGATTCTGGCACTAATAGAATCCTGTCTTTCTTTCAGTCTATTAAGCATTCATAAGCAGTAATGGCACTAGGCCAAACATAATAGCATGCTTTCAAGATGGGAAGCAACCGCTTATAAAGGGACCAATGTGGAGAACAGTATTTCTGTCACTGTCCTAATGACTAAAATATACAGGCTCAAAGAAAAGTTCCATTCAACTGTGCTAAAGCAATCTGTGGTTGTTTCATAAGGATATGTCTGCGGCTACAATAATGAATGAGTACTTATTGGAACACCTCAGGTTATCTCTTCAGGATGGCCCCATTGCTATCCCTGATTAGGAGTCATTTGCAGCAGCTAGACTCTTATTTTAGCTTTGTAAACAAACAAGCTTGGCTTACCCATTGCCCTTATCCTGCTAACAGCCACCATCCCTTTTGTCCCAATTCCATTTCCCCCTCTTTCCTCCATGAGATCCAATCCAAATATAATTCACTGCCTCTTTACCTTGTGAACTTTGTAGAAGATTTAATGGCATTTTCCAAAACCACATACCCACGAAGAAACTCAGTCTCATATCATTTTAATAAGAAGTAACGTACTATGAGTTAAACATAGAAAATATTCCTGAATAGAAAATAAGCAATCAAAATTTTCTGGAGAAGCCTGTGTGACTGCATATTTGTTCCCCTTAGTTTTTCAAAGTGAATTAAAGTTGGTAGCAAAACTCATAATAATAAATTTAAAAATAAGTGGATGAGGAAATTGGGTGAGAGGAAAAACAAAACTGGAAGAAATGAGATGAAACCAAGAGTGAAGTTCAAACTCAAGTAGCATACTGGAACAGTGCTATGTTATCTGTAGATAGATACAGATTTTGCTCAAGCAGCCAGGGCAGAGAAGGAAACAAGATCAGTTTCATAACTCACTATCCCCAGTACCAACACCTAAAAGAAAGTTTTCTTGTAAGTCCTGGTAAAGAGGACATTGAGTAAATAACGTCTTTTTTAAAAAAAATTTATTTATTTATTTACTTTAGTTGTACACAATGCAATGCATTTATGTTTATGAGGTGCTGAGGATCGAACCCGGGCTGCGCACGTGCGAGGCGAGCGCTCTGCCACTGAGCCACAACCCCAGCCCCAGTAAATAACATCTTAAAAAACATCCTGTGTCGGGCTGGGCCTGTAGCTCAGTGGCAGAGAGCTTGCCTAGCACGTGTGAGGCACTGAGTTAAATTCTTAGTTCCACATAAAGATAAACAAATAAAATAAAGGCTTGTTGCCTATCTACAACTACAAAAGAGATTTTTTTAAAAAACATCCTGTGTAAATGAATAAGGTGCTTGGGCCTGTTTCTTATGAAGTTCATCAAGGAAACAAATGACTTCAGGTCAAAATTCATTGAAAGTATCCCATCCTTTGAGGTTCTGATGAATTGGCCCAAATCCCATCTCACATGGCATATAAACAGAATGAGCATATAATCTGTGGCTTAAACTGGGTCATTTCTGACCTATTAATAATCACACGGGACAAGAAGAACAAACCAAGATTGTTCTGGGAAAATCAGGATTTATGGATAGCCTACTGTATACATATATTACATGTGAAGTTTCTTTCCCTGGAAAATGGTTCGATTTGGGGCTGGGGATATAGGTCAATGGTACAGCACTTGCCTGGCATGCATGAGGACCTGGGTTTGATCACCAGCATAAAAAAGAAAAAAAGAAAAAAAAAGTAGTTACATTCTCAGATTACTTTGTATTAACTATTCCTAAAACCTAGCTTTTTTAACCTTTAAGCTCCCAAAGATAGTGTTGGTTTCCTAGAGACATTAACCCGAGTCCTCTATTTGCTAATAGTGATGTAACAAACATGAATCAGAAAACCAAAAGTTTACTAAGGTGTTGAATGTCAAAGTATTTGCTTAGAAGACATAAAATCATAGACTTTAGGAATGAAAATTATCCTGAAACACCTGAACTGAAAGTGAAAAATTAGAATTCCTAGCCGGGGGCGGTGGCGCACGCCTGTAATCCCAGCACTTTGGGAGGCTGAGGCAGGAGGATTGTGAGTTCAAAGCCAGCCTCAGCAATGGCGAGGCACTTAGCAACTCAGTGAGACCCTGTCTCTAAATAAAATACAAAAAAGGGCTGGGGATGTGACCCAGTGGACGAGTGCCCCTGAGTTCAATCCCCAGTACCACAAAAAAAAAAAAAAAAAAAAAAAAAAAAAAAAAAAATTAGAATTCCTGAATTTCTTTAATCAAGTCATTATTCTTCAAAATTATTCTTAAAAATTGGTTACCCCTATTCCTGATATCCATGCAAAAAGAAAGTTGCCCTCCCACTAATCCCAACATGAAGAAAAAGTCACCTGGGGAAAGACCAGGGGAGGAGACTATGCCCAAACCAACTCCTAATTCTACCCTTTACTCCTTTCTCTCCCTCCTCTCTCTAGAGCAAATGCTGGGACCTCAGAGAGTAGAATGGTAGGAGGGACTGAAATGAACCAAGAATTTGAGACAACCCCAATTCAACCTATATGCTGTACACTCTAGATACTGCCCCCAACACACACACACACACACACACACACACACACACACATACACATTTCCTGCATATCTTCATTTGTAACACCAAGTCCACACTTAAAATTTTCTCTTCTTTTTTTTCTTTTCTCCCTTTGAATCTTCAGTGTCTTCTTGCTCATTTAATCTTACTAAAAGACTCACCAAACAATAAAACTAGAGTGAAAGCAACTACATAAAGGAGCACCAAATACTGCCATACTGAGTTATGCCCCCAAAAGGGTCTCATCATGAGCTCTTTCTCCAATTTTCCTGCCCTGCTGCCATGGGGTTAGGTCCTGATGTTAGTATGTGTCCTCTTTCTCCTCCCTTTGTACCTTGGGAGTTCACATTTTCTTCTTGTGAGTTTGTGAGAGCAAAAGTGACAATGACAACCACCGATTGCTTAGACAAGAAGAAATGTATTGTCAATTTGTTCCAAGAGGTATACTATAGAAGTCTAGCAAAGGCAGGTCAGCAATTACTCTTCTCTTCTTGCCACTGGTTGTATGGTCATCAGAGATAAATTGAGAAAAGAACCAGAAGCCGGTCTTTTATCCAGTCTCTTTGTTTGGGACACTTTGGTGTACATGGTCACCACCCAAATGATCTATGATTATTTAACCAAGCATGTATTTAATACAAACACCATATTAATTGCTAAGAAGCAGAAAGGTAGACGGTAAAATCAACTCCTGTCTGAGGTTCAGACACCAGCAAAACTCTGAGAATTGCTGCTGCTGTTGCAACACTAATCAGTCATTTCACAAGACAAAAAAATTAAACAGTTAAAATGACCGCAGAGTCGAGGGCTTTGGGGACCACACAACATTCTTGTTTTCTCCTTTTTGCTTACTCATCTCCACCATTATAAAAGCCTATTAGATAGATGAAGCACAGAGTGTCTGTGTCATTCTACACATGGAAGGTTGCCAATGCTGAACTTGGATATGAATGATATGATATGAGCTCCTGTGAGCTAAGCATTAGAAATCAGCCTCAGGGACTCTTATGACAGCGAATTTCATACTAGAGAATAACATTCATTCATCCCCCCAGCACTTACAGAATAACCAATTTGTTTTGTCAATTAGTGATAATATTAAAATAAAGATAGTCCCTTGCCCTCCTGGGTCTCCCTATACCTATTTTGAGGGGTGATGTCTAAACAAAATAATTAGATAAGTGAAGGTTACCATTACAGTGGTATGAACACAATACTTGGGGAACAAAAGGAACTATATTAAATTCAACCCAGAAAATTAGAAAAGGTTCTAGAAAATCTTTTTTTTAATATTTATTTATTTGCTTTTAGTTGTACACAATGTGTTTTTATGTGGTGCTGAGGATCGAACCCGGGGCTGCACACGTGCTAGGCGAGCGTTCTACCACTGAGCCACAACCCCAGCCTCGGTTCTAGAAAATCTTTACAGTGGAATTGATGCTTGAGCTGAGCCTCAAAGAAAGGGTAACATTTCTCTGGGTAAAATGTAGAGAATTGGTGTCTCCATGAGAAAGATCAACATATTAAAAACCAAGAGGAATGTGAAAATAACATCATATGTTTGGGAAATGACAGTGGTTCAGTGTGATCAGACAGACACTGTGGCAAGAGACAGAGGAGGTCAGGCCTGGTGCTAAGGAATCAGGACTTGATCATGAAGGCAATGGGAATCAGCAGAGCATTTCAAACAGATGAGCACATAACTTGATGCGTTTCCATTCCCATCACCCTAGCATCCTGGCAGAGTGCATCATGGAGGAGGCAAGACTGGGCAGAATGGGGAGGCTAATAAAAGTCACCAAGATAGAATGAGAACCCTAAATACCCTTCTTTCTTCTTCACTATTAAAATCCTTGCTCCCTTGGCAAGGACGATTTGAGTAGTGTAAGGCATATGCAGAACTATCCTAGCATCCCATTGTCCATTTCCTGGGACTTGAGATGCTAGACAGCATCCAAGCCTGACTGTTGGTAAAGTAGATCTCATAGTGTGGTATGCAGACCTTTGGAGTTCCCAAGACATTTTCAAAGTATTCATACTGTCAGGACAGTTTTCAAAATAATTCTGAGATGCTATTTGCCTGTGTGATTTAAGGGCTGGTACCTTTGCTTTGGTTTTCCAAATTTTGTAGAACAAGAAATAGTGCTACAAAGCAGAGCATGTTTCTGCCTACAGGTATAAAGAGAATCTTAGTAGTAGCTAATGAGGCCTTAGGTGGGGATGGCTAAAACACATGATGTCCTTCTCAAAGAATGAAGAAAAAAATCACAGAAGTGTTTTTCAAGAACTAATTGGTGCTGGTTAAAAATACAGGAGTCTTGTTCTGATCTAATAATGTAAAATCATGGGACTGGTAATTTGCACTTTCTTTTCTTTGTGGTAATTTGCATTTTTAACTAGCAAGGTGATTTTTTTTTTTTTTTTTTTTTTTTTTTTTTTGTGGTGGGGGGTAAGGCACCAGGGATTAAACTCAGGGGCACTCGACCACTGAGCCACATCCCCAGCCCAAATTTTTGTATTTTATCTAGAGACAGGGTCTCGCTGAATTGTTTAGCATCTCGCTTTTCACTGAGGCTGGCTTTGAACTCATGATCCTCCTGTCTCAGGATCCCAAGCAGCTGGAATTACAGGCATGCTCCACCACACCCAGCACAAGGTGATTCTTAGGCATAACAGAGTTTAAAAACTAAAGTCCCTTCTAAACCTAACTTTGTTTTTTAACAAAAAAATAAAAATGACTTTGTAGAGGATAAATGTCTCAGGAATCTTTGAGAAGAATGAAAGAATGAATATCTTTAAGAGAGATAAGTAGGCTGAAGTCATCCTCGATGACGTCACTCACTCCATTACCAGTATCAATGTCACTAAGATTACTAGAGCTCACTCGTGCCCAGTATGTGCCACACACATTATACACATAATCCCATTTACTCATGCCAAAAGTCCTTTAGCTAAAAACTGCCAGGAATATGTCTGTCTTTAAACAAGTTAGGCTTATGACTGGTTGTGTCCAGGGATAACACATGATGGGGAAGACTGGAATGTTTTCAGTGAGAAGTGGTTGGAAGAAGCCTATTCTATGACTTGTGCTTTGGTTATGTAATTTGGGGAAGGGTCTAAAAAGTGGGGGTTCACTCTTGATTAGATATTGTCATAAAGCAGGATTAACTTTATGATTGGTAATCTCTATAAATCTTACCCATGGAAAGAAGGGGCTAGAATGAGGATAATTATAATTGACAAACAAGTACCAGTTGATTATTTTGGCTGAGAAGGGGGTGTTTATTATTCTGTGGGTGACACATTGACTTTACTTTTGCTTGAATTTAGACAAAATGGTGAGGTGGCCTTATTTCATCTCATTTTATCATGGTCCCAGAGTAATCTTGCCAGCGTTGGCCCTTCATGAGATTGTTTATGTCTAATAGAGGAATAAGCATGGCTTAGCTGCAGTTTCTAAATGTCAGAGACTGCTTCTCTTCTGCTTTATTTCTCATTCTTCATAATGTCTCTCCCAAGTAATTTGGGCTTTGAGAGGTTTGTGATTTGCCACATCTATGCTGCTATTCAGTGGGCTTGAGTCAGGACAGCCCCAGTCCAAAGGTCCCACTCTTGCTTGGGAAATTTCAGAGCCTCCTCTGCCCTTGCAAAAGGGGAAGCAATCCATAAAGTAATGCACTTCTCAGTCTCAGGCCCCACAGTCACAGAAACCTTTGCTCTGGTTCTTATAACAAGTTAATAGAATTACATATGGTGTACCCACCAAAGTGGGAGTTAATAACTATGCTTTAAAGCATAAACTCAGCACAATCAGAAACAGCCAAGAGATCAGAATCTAGATTTGTGTCCTGCACTGAACTGCCAACTTATGTAAAGAAAAAAAATCTAAGATAGACCAGCCTCTGTCATCTAAAAATATCAGGAAAATTCTATCTCAGAATTCAAACCTCCCAGAATTCTAGAGATACTTCCACAAATACATAGATTTTTCCCAGGAGACTCACGAGGTATAATGGAATCATAGTGTGGAGACATGAATTTCAGGTCACAAGTTCAGACTGGTGTGCTGATAAATTTAGAAAACAGTGAGAATCTAAATAAAAGCAACACAGAGCAGCACATACAGGACAGCGTTAGAATATACCAGAGAACGAGAGCAAATCTACAATCACTGTCACTGAATGCAGCGCGTAAAAGGGATCCATAAAATCCCCTTACTCACCCTCGCAGGCCCCTTTTGTGTTGTTCCTGCCAACGCAGCAGCCCTCCTGCTATATAGACCTGCTGCCGCTGGCCGGTTCCAACGTACTGAGCTCGCAGGGTCTGTGTCAACCGGCCATGGGGAAGGTGAGCAGAACACAAGTTAAAGAAAAATAAAGAAAAGGGGAAACAAAGCCTTTGTACAAGCCTACTAGGCACAAATGATCTCATTCAGAATTACTTTTCCTTTGCAGATCACTTTCTACGAGGACCGGGGCTTCCAGGGCCGCTGCTACGAGTGCAGCAGTGACTGTCCCAACCTGCAGACCTATTTCAGCCGCTGCAACTCCATCCGCGTGGACAGCGGCTGCTGGATGCTCTATGAGCGCCCCAACTACCAGGGCTACCAGTACTTCCTGCGGCGAGGGGAGTACCCCGACTACCATCAGTGGATGGGCTTCAATGACTCCATCCGCTCCTGCCGCCTCATCCCCCAAGTGAGTTCTGCTGCCTAAGTGGCCTGTTTTATTGATGTGGGTTTGAGGAAAGGAATTTTCCCTTTAAAAGTACTTACGCTAAGTGGGCTTTAAACACCTGCCTGGGCCCAGATGTATACAGACATGAAAACAGAGAAAAAAAGAATCCACCTAGAAGTGTCAGTTTTATTTTTAATTTCTGTCACCATTAGGTCAAAGTTGTTTGTGAAAAATGTAATATCATAATGAGATAAAAAATTTACAGATGGAAAGCTGGTTGGGCATAAGAAGGCACTATTTCTAGCACATTTATTTTTATCTCTATGAAAGGAATTTCTAATAAATAAATTAAATATGCTATACTATGGACTAGAAAAATAATGAAGCCTCAGTTGTCAAGATAGGCTATGGAAAAGTAGTATCCGAGTTTGGAAAAGGTAATTTTCTTTCCTTTGGAAAATGACTTTTCATTTGGAAGTGGCTATTTAAACCAACATTCCACTGAATTACATGATTTTTAAAATCTTAAATCTACCGATAAGTTTGTATATGTATTCATTGGGAGATAATATTCTTATTAAAAGAATACTAGGGGCTGGGATTGTGGCTCAGCGATAGAGCGCTGGTCTAGCACGTGAGCGGCCTGGGTTCAATCCTCAGCACCACGTAAAAATAAACGTATTGTGTACAACTAAGGCAAATAAATAAATATTTTTTTAAAAAAAAAGAATACTAGTCAAAATATATTATTTGTTTTTGCCCAAAACACAGGTTTAGGCTAACACAGGAGTTAGTAATCAAGATAAATTTGAGTTTGTAATCAATTCTCAGAGTTTGAACCTCTTTAGATTTCCATCTCCTAGATAAAAAATAGAAAATAAGCAGGTGAGTATTTGCTAAATGATAGCAGAAAACATCCATGTACAGACTTCACAGCAATTTTGGAGTCTCAGATTTTATATTCACAACCACATAACCCGGCCTCCAAGTTCATGTGTTTTTGGATGAATTATGGAAGAAGCTCACTTGCTTTTTCCCATTCTTCTTTCTGTGGATGGAACAGGCAGGCTCCCACAGGATACGGCTGTATGAGAGAGAAGACCACAAGGGCCTCATGATGGAGCTGACCGAGGACTGCTCTTGCATCCAGGACCGTTTCCACCTCAGTGAGGTTCGCTCCCTCCACGTGCTGGAAGGCTGCTGGGTCCTCTATGAGATGCCCAACTACAGGGGTCGGCAGTATCTACTGAGACCCCAAGAGTACAGGCGCTGCCACGACTGGGGGGCCGTGGATGCTAAGGCAGGCTCTTTGCGGAGGGTGGTGGATTTATACTAAAATAGGTTAACACTTCCATTTTCTCATTTTGGAACCTAATAAAGTATTTAGTCTGTATTGTTGGCAATTGCTTGACTTCTGTTTTTTCTTGCATTGTGTGCAAATCAATCCAACTGTAAATGTTAAAGTTTAAGAGATGTGGTGTACACCTGTAATTCTAGCTACTCAGCAGGCTGAGGCAGGAGGATCTCAAGTTTGAGGCCAGCCTGGGCAACTTTGTAAGACCCTGTCTCAAAACTTTTAAAAAAGAAATATACCTCAGTGATAAAGCACTTGCCTTGGGTTCAATCTCCAATATGGTAAAGAAAAAAAAGAAGGAAAAAAGAAGAATGGGAGAGGGACCTTGTTCAAGAATCTGTGGGTTTGAACAAGTTTCATAAGTTGGAAGAGGGGAGGTGGTGCGGGGATGTCAAAGTCAGAGACATGGCAACTGCTGAATGGAATGGATACAGAAAATGTGATACACACACACACACACACACACACACACACACACACACAATGGACTTTACTCAGCCATAAAGAAGAATTAAATTATGTCATTTGCCAGAAAGGGATAGAACTTGAGAGTATTATGTAAACAAAATAAGCCAAACTCACAAAGTCAAGGGTCATATGTTGTCTCTCATATGAGGAAGCTGGAGAAAAAAAAGGAAAGAAAAAAAAAAGGATGGGGGGTGCAGGGTGAGGTCTCATGAAAATAGAAGGAAGACCAGTAGAGAAAGGCGATTAGAGAAGAAGGAGTAGGGGAAGAAGAGGTAGCCGGAAACAAAAATGACCAAATTATATTGTTATATTGTGTGCAAGTACAAATATGTAATAATGAATCCTATTATTATGTATAATTATATTGCGCCAATAAAATTTTGTAAAAAGCTAGAGACATGGAGAGAACAATTGCTGGGAAAGGAAGCATTCAGCTGAGGGCCTTGAAGAACAATATTCTAGAAGTTTCTTTCTCACACAAGAAGTGGTTGAAAGCCACAAAAGACAAAAACAGCCGGGCACGGTGGCGCACGCCTGTAATCCTAGCACTTTGGGAGGGTGAGGCAGGAGGATCGCGAGTTCAAAGCCAAGAGGATCGCGAGTTCAAAGCCAACCTCAGCAATGGCGAGGCACTTGGCAACTCAGTGAAACCCTGTCTCTAAATAAAATACAAAAAAGGGCTGGGGATGTGGCCCAGTAGTCGAGTGCCCCTGAGTTCAATCCCCAGTACCACAAAAAAAAAAAAAAAAAAAAAAAAAGACAAAAACAGACAAGTTGTGAGGGCAAGTCCAACTTGGCAAAAAGCCTAATTAGACTATATAAGGAACTGTAGTTTTGTTCACTTTCAAATACTATACTATATAACTAAGGCCAGGGCTGCCAATGAACATTGTTGTGACTTTGTACAAAGTTACAAGCCCTCCACCTTCTTCAAAATAAGTTCCGGTGAGTGTGAC
Organism: Tamias sibiricus; assembly: GCA_025594165.1. NCBI lineage: Eukaryota > Metazoa > Chordata > Mammalia > Rodentia > Sciuridae > Tamias > Tamias sibiricus. The sequence continues at coordinate 86,503,233 of CM046660.1, forward strand.
TCCTAGCCAGTACTGGCCTTGGGCCAAACATGCAGAAACTGAATGGACATAACATGGCACCCAGTTAATGCAAGCATATTAATAAGAGATACACAACAATATTTTAAATAGACTTAATATAATGTACCACAAACAAAAAGATCTTTAACTCCAAAATATGATCTCAAATTTAAAGGCATGTTAGAGAAAGCCATAATTTCTATTAATTTCTTATAATTTTTATGTGAAATAAATTATGTATAAACATACAATAATTATAATTTCTATTAATTTCATATAATTTTATATGAAGCTATAACCTGCTTGGTTGCAAGCAAAGTCCTGCAAATTAAAAAAAAAAAATTGAAATCTCTTTATCAGTACAGAATTGATTTTTTTTTTTTTTTTTTTTTTTTTTTTTTTTTTTTTTTTGGTACTGGGGGTTGAACTCAGGGGCACTCGACCACTGGGTCACATCCCCAGCCCTTTTTTGTATTTTATTTAGAGACAGAGTCTCACTGAGTTACTAAGTGCCTCACCATTGCTGAGGCTGGCTTTGAACTCAAGATCCTCCTGCCTTAGCCTCCCAAAGTGCTGGGATTACAGGCCTGCACCACCGCGCCCGGCAATTGATTTGTTTTAACTTGAATTTTCCCTTCAAAGTAAAAGTTGCCTATAATCTTACTACTTTAAAAATTCTATAAAGAAAGAAGTAGAAGGCTCTTTCTGATATTCTTATTGCTAACTCCGGTTTCCACTTGGTGGCACTCTTCTAGAAATCTTCCCTTGTTTATATAGCTACCTTGTGAAACATGTGCTTCTTTTCTTTATGAAAATGGAATCATGTTGTACATATTAGTCTGTAACTTACTTGCAAAGTGGAATATAATATGGACATGTACCTAGGTCAGAATCAAGCTCATTTTGTTTCATGGCAGAACGGCATCCCATTCCAGAGGTCCCCTAAATTATTGCACCCTTTCTCCATCTCCATCCTTACTTCTCTGAGATGGGATCTTATTATTTGAGCACCTATTATGGGCTAGGTATACATGGCACTGAGGGTGAAAATAACCACCCAAATGAACAAACGTTGCATTATCGTTATTGCTACAGAGTTCTACATAGAAGAAAGAGTAAGTATTAAATCTAACTAGTAATATCTAATCACTTTTTTTAAACTTTTTAAAAAAATATTTATTTATTTACTTTAGTTGTACACAATAAAATAACGCATCTATGTTTACGTGGTGCTGAGGATCGAACCCGGGCCGCGCACGTGCGAGGCGAGCGCTCTCGAGCGCTCTGCCGCTGAGCCACAACCCCAGACCAGTAATATCTAATCACTTTTTAAGTCAAGCGCACACCAAGTGCAAAATAATACAAATCAATCACTTATTCATTGCATACTTTCACTAAGTACTTTAAAATCGTTTCATGACAAACTTTAGTAGAAAAATAAATGGAGTAATATTTATTTGTATATTTCTCCTGTTATGTGTTTATATTCCTTAACATTTGGGGTAGGAAAGTGTTTTCCTGACATGACACACATTTTTTTAAAAATATTTATTTATTTACTTTAGTTGTACACAATGCAATGCATTTATGTTTACGTGGTGCTGAGGATCGAACCCGGGCCGCGCACGTGCGAGACGAGCGCTCTGCCGCTGAGCCACAACCCCAGCCCCTGACACACATATTTAATACTTTCTTATACACCTTACCTTTCTACATTTCTTCTTTTTTTCTGCTTTAGAATATTATCACCAATGGAAAAAGTTTCTAGTGAGTAGGAAACACTGTCCTCGCCATGATAGTTGGATAACAGTGGAAGAGTTGCATTGTAGGAACAACCACTGCCTGCCTTTGGTCCTTTAGCTGGGGAACAGGAGGCCAAGAAGGAGCTTGTCCCAGGTTCTCTCCCACAGCCACCTCCAGCTGATCCTCCTCCCACGCCACCTCCATCTCCTACCTTTATGTCCTTTCATTCCCTTCTCCAGTGCACTGGTCTTGGGGTACAGGCAAAGTGAATCCTCCAGTGCCCCACCCCCCATTCTACAGGAGCGGAGGAATTTCAACAATGATCCAATGCTGCATGCTCCTTGTGCTAAAGGAGGCCCACTTATAAATCTTCTAAGGAAGAAAAATCCTAAAAATAATCCAAACATTCTGTAAAACAACTTATTTTTTCTTTCTCTCCCACAAAATTAAAGTGAGTTTGCCACCCAACATGAATGGACTTGGAGACTTTCAAAAGAGAAATGCTGAGGAACCAGGTTCTCATCACTTTTTACAGTCAGGTTTGTGCCTTTCTTCGTGAATTATACATCTTAGTAAAGGGTTTTGAAGAACAATAAATATTAATGATAGTTAACAATTTAGGTGGCAGATAGGGAGGAAGGTGCTTGAGTAATACCACTTCATTCATTGTGAAATGTCATGTGACAAGAAGAGGATGACAGTTTTATAATAGAAGCTGTCAATGAAGAACATTATCTTGAAGTTTTTTTAAAAATAGCTCAATCACATAGGCAGCTTCTATTCTGGACAATAAGCCTATTATTACAATATTTATGAAGATACAGATGTTCTGTTAAATTAAATAACACACCTGGCTTTTCACAGCTAGACAGAGTTAAGGATAAGACTGCAGCTCAACTGCCTCATGTTCACCTAGCATACTAAGTACAACTGGAACTTAAGTCTTACACACATTTGCCACTCCTGGAACTTTCTATAGAACATTTAAATCAAGCTACATTTTGGCCTGAGCCATTAGCCTTTAAGCTCTAGGAGAAGTCTGGGGTCCTTTTCTGTTTCTTCAGTGCCAGGCTGAAATACAATCTTCTCTCTTCCTGATCAAAGAAAAACCCAAGTCCAAATCCCCTTGTTTGGATCTTCCATATGCATCCTAGATTTCAGCTGTAATTTCTTGTCAACAAAGGCAGTAGTCCCCACAGGTGTCCCCACTATGCTTTTTAAATTCCCCTCCCCCTACTTATTTACTCCCTGAACCACACTGTGCACACTCTCTGGAACTCTGAATTCTAGTTTTTTTGTTTTGTTTTTTGTTTTGGTACAGGAGATTGAACCCGGGAGTGCTTAACCACTGAACCACATCCCCAGCCCTTTTTATATTTTATTTAGAGACAGGGTCTCACTAAGTTGCCTAGGATCTCAATTAGTTGCTGAAGCTGGCTTTGAACTAGCGATCCTCCTGACTCAGCCTCCAGAACTGTAGGAATTAGTGGTGTGCACCATCACACCCGGCTCTAGTTCTTTCTCATATTTTACTGCTTACATCCATCAATCTTCTCCTCACAGAATCCTGGACTCAAAAACAATGCTGAGAAAAAAAAAAAAAAAAGTGGTTTCCATTTATTCTTTATTACTTTAATGTTTGATCATAAGGATGTTTTTTTATGTGTTATGTTCTGGCTACTTATCTTCCACTACCTAAACATAAGTAACTTTCAACACATACCTTTACATAATGGCTAACAAGAAACTAGAAAATAAGAATCAAAAGCATATTGCACATAGTTGCCATTTATTCATAAATACCAACTTAGGAAGATTTATGACTCAAAGACAAGACAAAGTCCTTCCATGGGTTGACAGAGGACTGTGAATAATTCTTTGAACATGAAAGAGGCTAGACACATAGGCCATCTTCCACTCCAGTGCTCTTTCCAGTCCATCAAACTGTTTTCCAGACCAATAAATATCTTCTAAAGTCTTCCTAGAGTCCCAGCTTCTAGACATTTATTCCTTCCTCTCCCTACACCATTCCAACCATAGCTCCTCTTTGTGTTTGTACAATTAATTTCCTCTGAGTCAAAGGGCTCTGTTTACGCTTGTTCACCAGAGAACAAAGGCCTATCCTTGATCCCACCAGAAATGTGTTTCTTAGGAATTTGTTTTCATTTTATAATAAGCTAAGAGGTGATCTATTTTTGTGTTTTAATGTCTTAGTTTTTCTTACTCCCTTAGACATTTTCTTTTACTTCTTCTAAGACTGGGTATCTTTAAACAATTTTCCTTTTGAATCACAATTAGCTTTAAAAAAAAAAAAAGGTCTAATTCTCAGACTTCTTGCCCAAGCCACTACAACAAAATCAGACACAACATTGAAGATCCACATCAGCTGTGTTTTTTTACCATATGGAAAATCTGAAACTCTATGAACCCACTAGGGAAAGCATTCCAATTTCTTCCATCCTTTAATCCTGAAGTTCTTCCAAAGGACTAACTTGAAATTTTCAACATTCAATTAGATCCATTTCCTTCCTGTTCGTAGCCAGTATTCTAGATTGGTGCACATAGACATTATGGAATTTCTTACAGATGAACCTATATTTATCATTTTAAGACTCTGCTTTTCTTGCTCCCCCACTTAGACTTCTTTTGTTTTTTCCCAACCTATATGAATAAAAGTGTGGACTATATATGAAATGGCTGAAGCTCTACTTCTATTATTAAATAGACAATGTCCCAAATTACTTTTTTTCAAACCATCTCAATAGCATCAGCCAGTGATACCAACCCGAAGCCTCCAGAGAGAATGGGACCAAAACCCACAATGAGTCCCGTGGACTATGACAGCAAAGAGAAAAAAGACAGAGAACATGCCCTTGCTCCCCGCGGGCCCCTTTTGTGCTGTTCTGCCAACGCAGCAGCCCTCCGCTATATAGACCGCCCGCCGCGGCCCCACACACTGAGCTCGCACCGTCCGCCTCCACCAGCCATGGGGAAGGTGAGCCCGGCGGGCGCCCGGGGCCCGGGGAGGGGCGCTGGCCCCCGGGGGCCCGACGCCGCCTCAGGCCTCTGAGCCCGCGCCTCGCCTTGCCTTGCAGATCACCTTCTACGAGGACCGGGGCTTCCAGGGCCGCCACTACGAGTGCAGCAGCGACCACTCCAACCTGCAGCCCTACTTCAGCCGCTGCAACTCGGTGCGCGTGGACAGCGGCTGCTGGATGCTCTATGAGCAGCCCAACTACTTGGGCTGCCAGTACTTCCTGCGGCGCGGGGACTACCCCGACTACCAGCAGTGGATGGGCCTCAGCGACTCGGTCCGCTCCTGCCGCCTCATCCCCCACGTGAGTCAGTTTCATCCCAGGATGAGGCCCTGAGGACCCTGACTGGATAGTTTCCAGCAAAGGTTAAACATTCAAAGTACGAGTGATCATTCAGAATGAAAAACAGCCTGTTTGGGAAAAAGATCCCCAAAAGCTACAGTGGATTTGTTCAATCCAGTCCCTTCACCCACTCTCCCAACACAGAGACACAAAAGCAAAGTGTTACTCAGATACCCATTAATCAATCAGTATTTATTACGTAGAACTGTGTTAGCAGCCCTGAGGAAGGGAAGTATGATTCAAATCCTAGAATCATTTAGAATGAAACTATAGAAAAATCACTAATACCTAATAGAAGAGTAATTATGCGCCTGGTGGCATGGTAGTTATTGAGCATAAGTGATTATTTTTTAAAGACTCTTTTCCTTCTTTGCTTCCAATGTGAATATTTTGGTTCATCTCAAAGTACTTTCCTCAACGAGAGCAACAAAGAATTTTCCCACCTGCCACATATATTTCTGAGTGTTTTAAAACACTAAAATTTATGAAAAATTACTCCTTGGACTTCCTGATTTTTCTTTCCCTTTTTTCCATATTCTATTCAAAAAATGAGTATGGATTGTCTGAGACCTAAGATGTTTAATGTTTTTAAATTTTATATTTTATTTATGTTTTAATATAAAACATTTCCTTAAAACGGCAAAAAAAAATAGTAATAAGCTGTTAAAAGTTTGGGTTTCTCTGTAGTACACGGTACTGCACAGGGCAATATCTGAATGTATTTAGGAGCAGTATTTCCTTCTTGGTTATTCAGTCACACTTTATCTTGGAAAGATACTGAACCTCTGCCCTCAGGAGAAAGTCCTAAAAATTAGGAATTAATTAATTAATTTTTTAAAATCTACTTCAAAATGACTCCAACCAGTTCTCTCCAAACTGGGCTGCACTTATGTGTTATCGTGATTTCTTTCTTGCTTTTCTCCCCTTCCTGTTTCTGGGCCTGCCAGGCTGGCTCCCACAGGATCAGACTGTATGAGAGGGAAGAATACAGAGGCCAGATGGTAGAGATCACCGAGGACTGCCCCTCTGTTCTGGACCGCTTCCACTTGAGTGAGATCTCCTCCCTGAACGTGCTGGAGGGCAGCTGGGTCCTCTATGAGCTGCCCAACTACCGGGGACGGCAGTACTTACTGAGGCCGGGGGAGTACAGGCGCCACCACGACTGGGGCGCAGTGAATGCCAGAGTAGGCTCTTTGCGGAGGGTCATGGATTTCTATTGAAATGTGTTCTCCTTCATCGTTTTTCAATTTGGAAACTAATAAAATATTTTCTTTGTGTTCCTGGCATCGATTTGCTTGTGTTGTTTTCTTTTCTCCTACCTCTTAATAATAATTTTATTTGCACACATCTGTGTGGGCTCATGCACACACACACACACACACACACACCACAATGCAAATGGCAACCCAGATGTGGGATCCACAGGTAACAAAGGAAATTCTCACACTACAAATAGAAGTACACCTTCATATTAAGAGAACTTTACAGTTTACAAAATACTTTCATAATATCTCCTTGTACTCTGGCCTTTAAACAACTTTACTGCTTCAAACCAGATTTTTAGAAATCTGTTCAGTTTTCAGTTTTCTCTGAAGACTGAGGCTCTAAAAGTCAAGCTCAGACAGTGTGACCCACTTTTGAGATCAGAGATTCTAAACCTGGTTACCATAAAGGATTTTGGAAGGGTCTGAATCCCCTAAAATTGTAGCAAATAATTGAGTTCACAAATCTGTCAGACTCCCTTCCTGCTAAGGTGACCATGTAACACTCTCCTGATCATTGAAACATAATTGGAGGAATGCTGGTAGGGAGATAGAAGAGATGGTTCTGGAAAAATGTCTTTCTTCCCAAAGAGAGGAAGCGGATGTTCCTGGTGCCACAATTCCCTCATTTCAGTCAACTTACACACAAGAGGTGATAAGTGTGAGAGAAAGGGCAGGAGAATTGCAGAGATGTTGCCCTGATGTGGTGGAGGTTCTGAAGCAATGTCAAGACCCTTTTTCCTTGAGATTCCAGGAAAAAAAGTAAAACAAACCCATGTTTGTTTAAGCCCACTATAACTGAGTGTTTTGTTATCTGCAATTCAATACAGATTTCCAGATGAACTATAGGCGAAATTTCCTGAGGACTGTTTAAACCTTATTCAGAATCTCAGAGATCCCTATTTGAAAATTTAAAAATTAAAAAGAAAAAGGGAGGGAGGGAGGGGAAAAAAAGAGGGAGGAGAAGGAGAAAGTAGACATTATGGAATGATGTAGTCATAAGATAATAAAATGTTTAACATAATTTAGAGCTGTAGACCATCTAACCTAGTAAATTCATTTTATACAAGGTAAACTGAAGTCTATTGTCACATAGTTGATCATAATAATGTGGCATCAGAATCCAGAATCACAGCTCAGAAAATCACTGATTTCTCATTATGGAATCAGGAAGATTCATGTCAAAGTAATGACAGCACTGGCTTACGGATTCTTACTATGAGGTCTTTGCAAACAACCAGTCAGAAATTGAATTAAATACATTGGATAATCTAGAATGACATTTCTCCCTGTGTAGGCATGCACACATCCACATGGTGCAGTGATATAGTTTTATATAGCCTTATACATATACAGTATGTGTTAGTATAATATGTGTAATAATATAGGGAAATAGAACATTATATTCACTTATAGAGGCTCTGTCCCTACCTCTTGCTTCTCTTTTTTTTCTTTGTGTACTTGAGACAGAATCTAGGGCCTTGTGCATGCTAGGCAAGTACCTTACCATTGAGCTACATTCCCACCCTGTTCTATCTTACTTGTGCTCTCACTGCTACAATTTTAGAAAGGAGGAATGACTAAATGCCTAGAATAATTTTCCTGATTAAAAGTCTTTGCTTTTTCTCTACTGCACAGAGGAAAAAATTGAAATCCTTCAAGAACCTGGCCCCAATTTGTCCACTCCATCACCTATTATCTGCCCCCCCCCCCCCCCCCCCCCCCCCGTAGTTCTCTGCATCCATCTTGCTGAATCCTACACACACACCAAATATCGCAACATCTCTTTGTCCTTGTTCACACCTTTTCTTGACTTGGATTCCTTGTCCCTACCTTCTGGTGTGCTGCTCTTCCTTCAAAGCAAGGTCAAAATTTGTCTTTAATCCCACATCCAAAACTGCATCTGAGTCAGTTGGGATGTTTTAGAATGAAAGTAGCAGCAACTCCATACATATCCAATAGGTAAGCAATACAGAAACCTATTAGCTCAAACGGCAGGAAGTCCTGAGATAGCACAGGATTTAGGGATGGTTGATTCAGCAGCTCAACACTACCATCTGGGCCCCAGGTTTTTGTCTGTCTCCCACCAAACTTAGCATTATCCTGAAGCTCGTATCCCTGGTAATCATGGGATAAGTGTAAGTTGCAACTGAGGCAATATACAAGAAAGATTGATGAAGGAAAATGCCACGAGCAAATTTGGCCTTAATACAATTATGCCCAGACCACAGATTCCTAGGATTCAACAGGATCTTTCATACTATCAGGTTCTTGAATGTAATCTTTGGTGGAATAAAGACAGAGAGTGAGTGAAAGGAGATAAAGGGAGGGATTTCAAGAAGAGAAAGGTAGTAATAAAAAAAAAAAAATAAGGTGTTAATTATATTATTTGTCATTATAAAGTAAGATGACCACAAAAATTTAAGATAAAGTGTTTTAGGGGCTGGGGTTGTAGCTCAGTGGTAGAGTGCTCACCTGCATTGTGCGAGGTGCTGGGTTTGATCCTCAGCACCACATAAAAATAAATTAAATAAAAGTATTGTCCAACTGCAACTAAAAAGATAAAAATAAAAATAAATTAAGTGTTTTAGATACTTTTTTTTGGTGGTACGGGGATTGTACTCAGGGGCACTCGATCACTGGGTCACATCCCCAGCCCTTTTTTGTATTTTATTAGAGACAGGGTCTCACTGAGTTGCTAAATGCCTCGCCATTGCTGAGGCTGGCTTTGAACTCGCCATCCTCCTGCCTCAGCCTCCCAAAGTGCTGGGATTACAGGCGTGCACCACCGCGCCCGGCTTTTAGATACTTTTAATCCTTTTATAATCCCTGGAATTGATCCCATCTTGGGGATCAACTAAATAGCACCTACTATTGATAAACCTTTATACTCTCTTATTCCTGTGTGATAATGAATGTCTTAAGAGCAGCAGAGGAAGAAACGGTAAACTTTTGACACAGTGAGTTCATTTCTAGGAACCAGTCCTAAGATACAAGTTCTAAACATGGAAAAAATATTGTGCACACACTAATCATTCAAGTAATAGTTACATAATAAAACAAATGGAAATTGCTGATTTTCCAACAGTAAAGAAAAAATCAACAATGGCACTTATACTTAATGAAACTTCAGTGTTTTTCAAATAATTATTTATGCAGTGGTAACCTGAAAAGCTGTTTGATGTAACATTCACTGAAATCGATAAACTCAAAATTATATTTCTGGTATGTTTCCCATATAAAGGTGCTACATTTTTTTTTAATGAAATACAACAGAATTTTAATAGTATTTTAAAAACAATACACCTATTATTCTGTTTGTTCTGACTTGGAAGTAAAATATTTTTGTCCCCCCAAAATATTGAGGCAGTAATAAAAATTACCCCTAATTCCACTCTATGGAAATAAAAGAACAGAGTAAGCACTGTTAAAATTTTGGTTCACACAATATGTTTTTAGATGTATATATTTTTCTTAACTAGTTCATAGTATTTAAAACGTGACATCACCACTTATCCATCTCTAGAACTATTTCATCATCCCCAACTGAAACTCTATATCCATTAAATAATAATTCATGAGGTATTGCACACCTGTAATCCCAGCAACTTGGGAGGCTGAGACAGGAGAATTACAAGTTCAAGGCCAGTCTCAGCAACTTAGGGAGACACTGACTCAAAAAGTGGGGGCTGGGGAGTGTAGCTCAGTGGTAGAGTGCCCCTGGGTTTAATTTCCAGTACCATGCACACACACACACACACACAATAACTCCTTATTGCCACCACCACCCCAGCCCATGATAACCAGGCTTCTACTTTCTCTCTTTCTTTGCATCAGACTCTTTTAGGTACCTCACATTAATGGGAACAGCATATTTGTCCTTCTGTGTCTGACTTATTTCACTTAGCATAATGTCTTTTCCTCATTGAGTGATCCTGACACTATTGTCAAAATAATTTAGCAATGCATAGGGGTCTTTTTTCTGGACTCTGTCTTCTATTGGCTTATGTCTGGGTTTATGTCAATGCCACACTGTTTTGATTACTATAGCTTTATAGTAAGTCTGGAAATCAGGAAGCATGAGTCCTCCAAATTTGTTCTTTTTGAAAACTATTTTGGCTATTTGGGTCCCTTAAGATTCCTAAAGAATTTTAGGATGAATTTTTCTGTTTCTGCAATAAAATATTGGGGTTTGGGTAGTGATTGCATTGACTATGTAGCTTGTTTGGGGCAGTTCTGCCATCTTAATAATATTAAATCTCCCAATCCATGAATATACAAAACTTATTTAATGGCCTATTTTGGACATTCTATTAGTATCTAATTTTCTAAATTATAAACAGTGTTTTGATTAATTAATCTTCATATGCATATTTACTTCTCTTGAACAAATTCCTGGAGATGGTAATATTAGATCAAAGGAGTAAAAATTAAATTTTTAATATACATCAACTGTGCTTATTATTATACAAGACTAGGATTTAAATTTCTTCTTCTTTATACACATTTATAGTTTTCAAATTTTCATCAAAGTTATAATTTTTTTTTTTTTTTTTTTTTTTTTTTTTTTTTAGGGATGTGACTAAGCCGGGCACAGTGGCGCAAGCCTGTAATCCCAGCACTTTGAGAGGCTGAGGCTGGAGGATCGCGAGTTCAAAGCCAGCCTCAGCAATGGCGAGGCACTTAGCAACTCAGTGAGACCCTGTCTCTAAATAAAATACAAAAAAGGGCTGGGGATGTGACCCAGTGGACGAGTGCCCCTGAGTTCAATCCCTGGTACCACAAAAAAAAAAAAAAAAAAAAAAAAAAAAAAAAAAAAAAAAGATGTGACTAGGCTTATTAAGCTTTTACAACTCAAATGAAATTTGTAGAGGGAAAATTATTTTTAGTATTAGATTTAGGTAGCAAGAATCCCTACTAAGAAATGAAAGTTTGGCAAGGTTATATCCATCAAAGGACTAGTCTTCTAAACTAATGGTTCCCAAAGTAAGAAGGAAGGGGACTTTGTTCTCCAGGGGACATTTTGCAATGTCTAGACATAGTTTGAGTTGTCACAACTGGAGAGTGGCACTACTGGTACCCAGTTGGTTGAGGCCAAGATGTTGCCACATATCCTGTACAGCACAGGACAGCCTCTCATAATACAGAATTTTTTTTTACCCCAAATGTCAAAAAGTGCCAAGTTTGAGAAATACTGTTCCAGAGAGTGGAGTGTCCAGAGCTGCTATCTTGGGTACACATAGGAGATTCTAGCCCTTAGATCCAGAACTTTCAGTTAGAAACCAACCAGGATTTTGCCACAGAGTGAAGAAGGTAGAATGGGGGTGGGGGGGGGGGCGGGAATGGAGGAGGAGAATAAAAGTTCATTGGATTAGACAAAGGGGAATGAAGGGAAGGGAGGGGAGATGGGAATAGGAAAGGCAGTAGAATGAATTGGGCATAACTTTCCTATGTTAATATACAAATACAGCCAGTGAAACGCCCTATCTTGTACAACTGGAGGAATGAGATCCTAATTAGAATTAGTTATACTCCATGTATGTATATGTCAAAATACACTCTACTGTCATGTATATCTGAAAATAACAAATAAAGTTACTTTTACTTAACTGTAAATAAAAAAGAGAAACTTTGCAAGATTTGGGGATTTGAAATGTGTTACATTTGTGAGTTAAAGCTACATTCGTAGGCAACTAGAACCAACTAAGCCAAATCCTTAATTAACAAAAAATATCAGTTAAACATAATGTTACTAGTGTAACAATCACGGTGGGTCACTCCAGGAATCCCAAAATGGAAGGTTTCATTGCCCGTGAAGTGGCAGGCACAGTGCTGAGGCCCAGGGAGCAGAGCTGAGGCCAGGGTTTAATCAGGGCTTCCTCCAGGCCAACTTCCTGTCACCTGCCCCCTCCCCCATCAGTTATCTGATCTTTCTGCTTATCAGCACATAGGATCACAGTGAGGTTCTCTTGGAGGAGACCCCGTCCTCCTTTTAAACACCCCGTGGAGAAGGTAAATTCATCCCCAGATTCCACATTTTCACAGGAAGAAACCGCTCTCTAATCTAAACGCCCCCTGCTATGGCCCATTCTGACCTCAGACTCACCACTACCCTCCTTGATACTCCAAAAGACATTCTAAAATTTAAAAAAGTAATCAAACATTCAATACAATGGTTAACTCATTAAGCATCTCTGTTTAATTTCAATTTCCCAAACAGGCTTCATTTAAAGGCCCAAGCGGCATCAAGTGACACTGCTAACCAGGTCATCAATTCGAAAGCTCTGGAGAGTCTAAGAGAAAACATACAACAACCCCCCCACCCCCACGGTCATTCTATAGAAACGACAGAGAACATGCCCTTGCTCCCCGCGGGCCCCTTTTGTGCTGTTCTGCCAACGCAGCAGCCCTCCGCTATATAGACCGCCCGCCGCGGCCCCACACACTGAGCTCGCACCGTCCGCCTCCACCAGCCATGGGGAAGGTGAGCCCGGCGGGCGCCCGGGGCCCGGGGAGGGGCGCTGGCCCCCGGGGGCCCGACGCCGCCTCAGGCCTCTGAGCCCGCGCCTCGCCTTGCCTTGCAGATCACCTTCTACGAGGATCGGGGCTTCCAGGGCCGCCACTACGAGTGCAGCAGCGACCACTCCAACCTGCAGCCCTACTTCAGCCGCTGCAACTCGGTGCGCGTGGACAGCGGCTGCTGGATGCTCTATGAGCAGCCCAACTACTTGGGCTGCCAGTACTTCCTGCGGCGCGGGGACTACCCCGACTACCAGCAGTGGATGGGCCTCAGTGACTCCATCCGCTCCTGCCGCCTCATCCCCCACGTGAGTCCAGTTCCCGGGTACCTTCCTTCCCTGCGTCACGTCAGTGATCCAGATGTGTTGTCCACACCATGGACTAAGGGCGGGATGGCTGACGCTTTCTTTCTGGCCCTAACTATGGTCTCTCTTCGTTTATTAACATCTCCAAGGTTTCCTTCCACTGAAAAGTATATGGTGCAAAGCTTTTAACTGGGCAATTTACTTTACTCTGCTAAATCAAATTCAACTCCGCTGGGAATACTTAGTGCAAGGTTTAATTCGTTCGTCTTGGTCATAGGGGATGAATGGGCAACGGATAACTCCTTGCCATTGGGAGGCCCAATAGAAGGCCGTGGGCTGGTTTCTCACTTTCTTTATCTGCAAAATGGAGCTAATGAGAGGAGCTCACTAACAGAGTTGTGATAAGGATGAAAGGAGGTTACCTGGCACCTAGAGAGCTCCCCCTCCCAAAGTATTAACTATTATTATGAACATTAGGGGTCTCTGGCCTTTTGATGAGGCAAAACAAGGAACCAATAATGAGATTCCAAAAGCTCCCACAGAGCCTCTGTTATCCAAAGGAAACCCACAGAATTCCATTGTGGCTTCTCCAATATGGAAAATGAACCATTTCTGTGAAGTTTGAAACCCCTGGTGTGTGTGTGTGTGTGTGTGAGAGAGAGAGAGAGAGAGAGAGAGAGAGAGAGAGAGAGAGAAAGAATACCTCCATGAGGCCCAGAATGCAATTAGAAGCCTAAAATCCTGGGTTTCCACTCCCTAGTCCTGATACTTCTAATTTTAGGCTGCAAGCTCTGGGCTTCATTTTCTAATTTAAAAAAAAGGGAGGGCTTATAATGGTAGTTCCACACCTGCCAGGCTGTCCTGCAGATCAAATTTGGCTGCACACATGTGAGTCCTTTGCAAGCTGTGAAACACTGATCTAAGGGAAGATACCTTAGGAGCAATCATTTATACCTCAAACTGAGTCATTTATGAGAATCCTTCCTCCAGAGGGTTTGATGGTGGAAGAAGAAAGACACTGAGACATTGGGTGCCTGCTGGGAAGGAACAAGCAGATGCAGGAAGAAAAGGAGCTCAACATACCAGAGAGGATTTGCTCAGCACAAACAGCCTTGCCTCCATTTTTTAAAAAAAAGTTTCATACTCTTGACCTTGTACAGGCTTCCTTCATGAGCTTGAATTTACGTTTTTTTGCTCATCAGAGTTGAGAACCCAAGCACAATCTTAAGATGCTCTTTTTTTTTTTTTTTTTTTTTTTCCTGAAACAGAACGGGACAGCAGGGCTGCCTGGGCTGAGCTTTCTTCCCGAGTTGCAGCCGATCTGTGCCTCTTGCAGGAAAAGCAACCTGACTTTCTCTCTAGCTTCCTTAATGCTACTGAGATTCAAAATAATGCCTTTTGCCAGAAGTATATTTGACTTTTTACTCTAATGTCTAATTGTTTTGCATGTCATCCAAGGAAAGCCTTAAACAACCACAATCTAAGAAAGAAAGAACAAATCAAATACATTAAAATGCTACTTCAAAATGGTCCAGAGCAGGGCTAGTCATACGGTTCATACAGCCTGTAGTACCAGAAAACGCTAAGGAGCGTCATTCATGTTAAAGGAATGGTGGATGGCGCCCTCTTGAGTTTCACATTTGCAGGACCTACACTTGTGTACACAGCGGTCCTAGTATTTATGGTCTCTCTTTTAATTTGGTCACTTTTGGTATAGAAAAGGTAAAGAAAAAATAACAAGAAAGAGCCCATTACCTAGGGGCGTTTGCCATAGGTTGCTGAAATGAGGTCAGGTTTTCTGATGTCTGCTCGTCTGCTCTTGCTGGATCCACAGTCCAGCTCCCACAGGATCCGGATCTATGAGCGAGAGGACTACAGAGGCCAGATGGTAGAGATCACGGAGGACTGCTCTTCTCTTCAGGACCGCTTCCACTTCAGTGACATCCACTCTTTCCACGTGTTAGAGGGCTACTGGGTCCTCTACGAGCTGCCCAATTACCGGGGGCGGCAGTACCTGCTGAGGCCGGGGGAGTACAGGCGCTACCACGACTGGGGCGCCCTGAGCGCCCGAGTGGGCTCTTTGCGGAGGGTTATAGATTTCTATTGAATATATTTTTACTCTACCTTTTTCTCCATCTGGAATCTAATAAAGTATTTCCTGTGTGTTTCATGCAATAATGGACTCCTCTGTTCCTTTCAGCTTCCTTGGAAGGGCTCAACAAAAATATAGCCAAGAATGGGGATTTTCTTATCAAAAAAAAGAGTGGCATGGAGTAGCATCAAGAGTGCAGCCTCTGGAGCCAGAATGCCTGGGACCCAATCACTTACTAGCTACCGGTGGTAGGGCAAGTCATTTAGCATTTCTGTGCCTCAGTTTCCTAGTTTGTAAAAATGTGGGGGTAATATAATTTTCACCTCATGAGGCTTAAAGGTAGATGAAATGAACTACTAATAATAATTCTCTTATAATGATGCCACACACAAAGTAATTACTGTATAATAAGGATTTATAACCTTGCTTATTATTATTATTTGGATCGTATATTAGTGTTTTTCAAAGTATCAATAGTGGGTTGAAGATCATCTGCATGCTTGTTAAAATGCAAATTTCTAGACCCCATCCCAGGTCATTCTCATGCAGATGACATTTGAGAACCACAGTTCTAAATCACGTGTTTGTAATACAGAATTACATCCAAAATCATGCACACCTCATTTTACATATTCACTTTTCACTAGAAAACAATAATGATCAGAACCACACACCTGAGAGCTTATAATGGGAGAACTAAAGATCCTATAGAATTTGTACAATAATTATCCCAGTGACAGACTAGCAGCATGTGTGTCTAAAGGGCAGTGCGAGCATGGGGACAGTAACCCAAGACACTACTCAGTCTTCTGAAATGCTCCAAATGCAACCACAGCTAGGAGGGACCATGCAGATCACTGAGCACAATATCAAGGATGTGGCTCCAAAATTGATTGGTAAAACGCCTAACATTTCCTGGAAAAAGAAATTGAAACAGTCATCATGCTGACATGACAGGCAATACCATTAAGGGATTGGAGATGTGACTAAAGTCTGAGTGGTAGGGCTTGAGTCTAAATTGCACCATGTATTACAAACAAGAATCTCAAGTGGGGCTTCCCCAGACACAGATCATGAACCAATGACTCAGGGGAAGGTGATTTTCTAGGAAAGTGCTTCCAGGGAAAAGGTGAGGGAATTGGCAGCAAGACATACTTTGGAAAGAAGCTGGCTGGGCCTGATCTTGGGAGAGCCCAGGGACAGAATCACAGTTGAGTGCCTCCTGCCTGGAGGCAAAGGATCCAGATACTTGTATCCCACACCAGTCTTTTCTGTCATTGGCCATGGGAAAGGAGGACACAGGACTCTCAGAGCCTTTCAACACTCCTTACCACTGAGGGGGAATCTGTAGAAGGCTGCAGGGCAAGTTTTAGCAGCAAAGCCTACAGAAGTCAGTCTGAGCACTGAGGGCTGCTAACGGGGTCCTATAGGGATCTGGGCAGATCATACCAGTAAGTGTGAAGGGTCTACCTTGTATGATGTGGGGTTAAAATGACATAATGACCATAAACAATGAGTGCCTAGAAATTGCTCACCAAGCGTCTGCTATTATTACTATTAGGTTCTGAAGTTTGGGGAAAATGGGTAACAGGTAGTAGAAATGTCATGAACTAATTTTGTCCCATAGAACCATAGAAAGAAGGCATGACACATACAAGGGAAACACTGAGTAATTCAAGTTGGCAGAGTTAGAGAACCAGAGTGGAAAGGTTAGAGAGAAAGTAGTCAGGCAATTGAGGCCACATTGAGGTAGGATAGAAATTAAAAAACAAAAACAAACAAACAAACAAAAAAAACAGTTACAAAGGAGACAAAAGGAAGCACAAGGAGATATACTTTTTTTTTTTTTTTTCTTTTCTTTTTTTTGGTACTGGGGATTGAACTCAGGGGCACTCTACCACTGGATCACATCCCCAGCCCTTTTTTTGTATTTTATTAGAGACAGGGTCTCACTGAGTTACTAAGTGCCTCGCCATTGCTGAGGCTGGCTTTGAACTCGTGATCCTCCTGCCTCAGCCTCCCAAAGTGCTGGGATTACAGGCGTGCACCACCGCGCCCAGCTAAGGAGATATACTTTTAATTTACATTTCCTCATGTCTTTCCAGGCCTGTCATTCTCCAAACCAGTCATTCTCTCTTCCAGGCCTGCCACTCCCAAATTTCTAGGAAATTTGTAAATCTTAGAGTTGCCATAAGTTTACTCACTTATGATGATTACCTTGTGCACTGATAATTAGCCTATGCAATAAAAAGATTAGGCAAATTGTGGTATTATATTTTTAAAAATCTATAATGTAGGAAGGGGTTCCAGCATTATCTATTCATCAGATAATGGAGAGCATGTCAGTTTAAGGAACCCAAGAACAACTAGACTACCATAAACCAGACTGATGCTATCTCCACATACCTTCCCATGTCCATCCATCACCAAGTTTCCTTAAAAAAAAAGAAAGGGCTGGGGTTGTGGCTCAGCGGCAGTGCGCTCGCCTTGCTTGTGCGAGGCCCGGGTTCGATCCTCAGCACCACGTAAAAAATAAATGCATTGCATTGTGTACAACTAGAGTAAATAAATAAATATTTTAAAAAAAAGAAAGAAAAGAAAATAAAAAACAAAAACTGGGGACCCCCAAAGTGCATCCCCCCTCTTGAGATGGCCCTTTTCTCCCTTCAATGTATATCCACTTTTCTAAATAAATCTCAGTCTCTGAGTGACAAGTGCTGAAATATTTTTCCATCATCTATATCAAGGACCTCAGGTGTCCTGAGTTGAGGGCCCCCTCTCCAGGAAATCCTCTTTTGGTGCCAAAATCTGGAAGGGAAGTGACATTACTGATCAGTTTTAACTGAGAAAGAATGATGTCATTGGGAGGCTAACAATGGGTGCCTGGAACCTGAGCTCCAAAGCAAAAAAGAGACGAGGAAAACGATGGAACAAGCAAAACCATTTCAAACTCACAGAAGCAAAAAAACATTAAGGAGAAGCATCAGTATAAAACATTGACCCTGCTCCTTCCACTCCGAGCAAGGCAACCATATTCTCTTTCAAGAAGCTGCAAGTGGGCCATGTGGAGAATGAATCTGAAGATGTTGTTGTACAAGAATCAACACAAGCTATTTAAAACGCCTCCATTTTCCTGCTGTTCCTCTCATTCCTCTTCATCTGAACTATTTTAATGATTTCTTAACTTTGTTACCTATATCCAGACCTTCCAGCTTTTGTAAAACAATTTTTTTCTCTAAAAAGAAAAATTGGAATATTGAATACAGTTGTTATTGTTTAGATATAAAGTGTCCCCCCAAATGCTCATGTGTTGGAAACATGATCCCCAACAAGGTTCAGAGATGGGGATTTTAGGCAATAATTATGGCTCTGACCTCATCAGTGAATTAATCCATTTGCTGGATTAGTTCATTGACAGCTGAATGGACTCCTGGATGTAACTGCAGGCAAGTGGGGCACGGCTAGGGGTATGGCCTTGGGGACTACATGTTGTCCTGTCCCCTTCCTGTCTTTTCGCTTCCCAGTTGCCATGAGTTGAGGAACTTTCCTCCACCATTCTCTTCTGCCATGATGTTCTGCCTCACCTCAGGCCCAGAGCAATGGAGCTGGCCAACCATGGACTGAATCCTCTAAAATCTTAAGCCCAAAATAAACTTTTCCTCATGTAAGTAGTTATTGTCAGGTATTTTGGTCACAGTGATGAAAAGCTAACTAACACAACAATGTGTTATAATATGGGTTATGTTAGTATTAACTAAGTTTATTTAAAGAAACTTATTTTAAGAGAGGAAGAGGTGAAGAAGAAAACAGTAACCAACTGGCAAATTATTGCTTTCATTCAGGCAAGAGGAGATAGTGGCTTGAGATGGGGTATTGGCACTGGTGAAGGTAAGGAGTGGTCAGACTTTTAATATATCCTGAAAGTAAAGCCAACAAAAACTCCTGATGGGTTAAATGGGGATGCAAGAGAGATTTGGTCTCAGCAACTAATTAAAAGGATGGAGTTGCATTCAACCCAAATAGGAAGGGTTGCAGGGGAAGGAAAAGTTGGGGAGGAAAGTTAAATATTCTATTTTGGACAAGAAGAGTTTGAGATATCCATGATCATCCAAGTGAAGTTAACCAGGCAACTAATTATGTTAGACTGGAGTTCAAGTAAGAGGCATGGGCCAGGCTCTGTGTCCCAGTGATTCAAGAGGCTGAGGCAGGAGGATTGCAAGTTCGAGGCCAGTCCAGGTAACTTAGTGAGACTCTGTCTCAAAAAATAAAAGGACTAAGAATGTAGCTTAGTGGCAAAGTGCCTTGATTCAATCCCAAGTAGAAAGAAAAGAAGAAAGGAAGGGAGGAAGGAAGAAAGAAAGGGGTGTGTGGGCTGGATATATGTATTTGCAAGTCATTAACAAGAAGATGGTATTTAAAGTCATAAGTTTGGATAGGATCCCCTAAGTTGTATGTGTGTAGGTGAAGAAGGCCCAGAGGAAACCCAGCTTCAAGGGCAAGGCAAAGAAGAATGAGAGGACTAACTGCTCTAACAAATCAAGCCAAAAAAAAAAAAAAGAAAATTTATTTTTCATTTTTTAAAAAAGTAAACTAACTTCTAAAAAATAAATTTTTAAATAATAATGACTTTTTAACTAACTCTTTAGAGAAGTCTTTAGATAATTCTTTAGATAAGTGTAACCAATCTGGAAAGCAGTATGGAGATTCCTTGGAAAACCTGGAATGGAACCACCATTTGACACAGCTATCCCATTCCTTGGTTTATACCCAAAGGACTTAAAAACAGCATACTACAGTGATGCAGCCACATCAATGTTTATAGCAGCACAATTCACAACAGCTAAATTGTGGAACCAACCTAGATGTCCTTCAATAGATGAATGGATAAAGAAACTGTGGTATATATACACAATAGACTATTGCTCAGTGTTGAGAGAGAATAAAATCATGGCATTTGCAGGTAAATGGATGAGTTGGAGAATATCATTCTAAGTGAAGTAGGCCAATCCCAAAAACCAAAAGACCGAATGTTTTCTCTGATATGTGGATGCTGATCCATATGGGGGTGGGGGAGGGAGCATAGAGGAATGGAGGAATTTGGATAGGGCAAAGGGGAGGGAGGGGAAGGGAGGGGTCACAGGGATAGAAAAGATGGTGGAATGAGATGGACGTCATTACCCTAAGTACATGTATGAAGACACGAATGGTGTGACTCTACTTTCTGTACAACCAGATAAATGAAAAATTGTGCCCTATATGTGTACTACAGATTGAAATACATTCTGCTGTCATGAATAACAAATTAGAATAAAAAATTTAAATTATAAAAAGAAAAATCAGAAACATATTAGGAGCTTACAAATGGAAGGTAAAGAATCTATCTTACGCTTCTTTATGTTTTTAAATACTTTCTTGAAAATTTTTTTAAAGTAAATTAAGTTCTAAAAATAAGTTTTAAATGATAATGACTTTTAAACTAAGTCATTAGATAAATCTGGGATCACTGAAGTCAGCAGGAACAATGTAGTATAATAACAGAAATGGAATAAAATTGTTTGATATGACTTTTGATTTTCCCCCCATTATATTAGAAAGTACTACCTACTGACTCATTAAGGAAAATTTGAAAACTAAAGAAAAATACCACAATGCCTCTGCACTCGTATTTAGAATGGTTAAAAGATTAAGACTTTGAAGTTCTAATAAGCACAGCAACAGGAACCATGTGCATAATGAACTCCCTAGATTAAGTGAGGGCAGCCACCCAACAGCACAGGGCATGCCCTGAGCTGGCTAAAAAGGTAGAATCTCAGGATGCACCTCAGACCTGCGGCATCAGAATCTGCATTTTAACGAGATCCCCAGCTGCTCTTTATATACACACAAGTTTGAGAAGCCCAAGGCTAAAGAGTGCAAGCATATCCTAAAAAGGGCTAGTGTTCCCCCACTACCAACCCCCTAAAAAAAATATGGATCATTTTCTCAAGTTTAGCTGTAGAGTCACTATGAAGCTATTTTAAGTGTTAATGCTTGGGCCCCACTCATGCATTAATTCTGAATCAATTACACAACTTTCAAATAACATCTCTCTTTTGATTTAAACTCTACCAACTTACTTAGGTATCCAGATATTCCTAAGACTTAAGAAAGATAAAGCTTGGGTGGAAAACCAGGTCAAGATGGGAGTCCCTACTTCTTTACAAACTGACCTAACCACCAGACACAGGCAGAGGCAGCTGTCCACTTGCAGGTGTCCTTCCGGTGGCAGAGCTAGGCACAGCAGATGGCCCAGCAGAGAGCCAGGAAGAGACCTAGTGACAAGGGGGGCACAATCCATCCCAAGCTGGGCTTTTCATTGATTAGGCCAGCTGAACCACCTGAAGACCAAGAAGACATTTATTTAGCTTAAGAACAGGATTCTTAGAACACGAAAAAATCTTTAGAACCCAGCTATACTTAAAGTCACTGTCTGTGGAATTTATTATTAATAAGCCAGTTTTTCATTCACATGACATGCATCTCTTTCTCTTTGTACCCTGTTTCTTGCCCGTTTCTTTATTATTGATTTATGGCTCTTTTATTTTTTCCCTGTGTTCTTTTCCTTCCTCTTTCTCTTTCCCTTCCCCCTCTCTTCTTCTCTCTAGTAAAAAGTTGGAAGTCCCTTGTGTTACATAGAGACTAAATGGATAAAAATTCCTGAAGTACCAACTCTTTAAAATAGCCACTTTTTCTTCCACTTAGACAAAGCTTTTATTTAGTCTTGATCAGAGCTCTACCCAGTGCTTACCAGAAGGAAGGTGTGGTTTATAAGCTTTTTGCAATTATTTTGCACCTTTTGAATATACTCTGCTATGCAGTATGTGCAGAGTAAGTTTATAATCTAGCCAGAGTTTATTAAGCAAATATCAATCTTATTAAAAAAGAAGTTTTGTTTGCATGTGTGAGGCCTGACCTGGGTTCAATGCCCAGCATAGATTTTTGACATCTCATAAGCATTTCATGAGAGTCAAGACCATTGACCTTGAGTTCCCCACAGCAAGTGGAAGCCTTTTAAATGGGTAATTCAGCATGCATACTGCATATTTTAACAGAGCTCAGTGTCTCCCCCACCCTCTGTGTGCCCCCCCCCAATATCTCAATGTCCCACAGATCTGCATCTGGTTTATGAAACTTTTGAGTCCATGAATCAAATAGATCTCACATCCTTGTCCAAAAAATTTTCTCCATTTTACCTTCAAGCCCAAACCCTATTTATTTATGATTTCTCTTAATCAACTTTTCAATATGCACTATATTCTTTTTCTTATCATTGTATAAGAATACTTTTTCATGCAACTCTGGATTAATCTCCTTCAGAAAAGGAAAAAAGGAAAAGATACCTATTCCAAATCTTGTTTGTTTCTGCTCTTCTATCCCTCTCTCAATGTCTATAGATATATAAGGATACAGTCATCCCACTCATCTTAAAACATCTTAAATCAATCTAAGTGTATTCAGAGATAATGGCAATGTTGTTCCTCTGCTGCCCTGCTTGCATTTGAAAGCCATCACCCTGACCCTTAAAAAAAAAAAAAAAAAAAAAAAAACACCAAACAAGGCATCTTAGGCTGCTTTGAGTAGCTGCCTCCAAGATGTTTGTCTTCCTGCCCGAGCCCTTCTCTTCCCAGCTTCCACTGGGACATGAAAACTGTTGACATTGCTTACAAATTTAGTTAGTGTTCTCACACCCTCTTGACTTTGTTACACATTCCTGGAAGCCCCTCCTACAAGCACAGACCCCTGCCAATAAAACCAGATCCCAAAGCCCTTTGTGGATCGACCAGACTCTAGCTTTGAAACTTCTCTCTCCTCTTCATTCTGATTTTGTAGCCACCTGCCTCACACTCTCAGGGTCCTAGATGGGAAAACAAGATAAACCCTATCTTACTTCATCATCTTTTGCATCCATGAAATTACATTAGTCCCTTAGCTAAGTCTCAGCATCACTCTCCAAAGACTCCCACCATTCTCCACATTTCAGATTGTTCTCCATGGTTTTCATGTTCCATGGTTCCCTTTTTCCCTTGCAATACTCTTGTTGGATAGTACTTTTCTTCTTGTTAATCAGGCTCCACTTAAACTTCTTCTATTCCTCCCTCACCTTCCATTATAAACTTCCATTCAAGGATTCATGGTACATCATATTGCATTTAAAAAGCAGAAGTAACAACAACAAATTTAACAAATGACCACCACAACCTTTAAAATATGTCAGTTGTCACAGTTATAGTTCACCAGACCCATCCAGCTGGTTTCTTGCTGGAGGCATTGCTCCTGTATTCTCAATAGCTTGTGAACAAGAATTTTAGAAATCAAATTGAGATCCCAACTACCATGAACTCATTGTGATATACAGGGAAACCACTTAACCTCTTTGAGCTACAGTGTTTGTATTTGTGGATTTTTGGAGATTATCATGAAGTCCAAATATTAATGCAGGGGGTCTTAGGTATAAAGCAGTTTAACTAAAACTAATGCAATTAGAAGTGTATTTATAGGGCTGGGGTTGTGGCTCAGTGGTAGAGCGCTTGCCTAGCATGTGTGAGGCACTGGGTTCGAGTCTCAGCACCACATATAAATAAATAAATAAGTCCATCAACAACTACTTAAAAGAACATTTAAAAATAAGTTTCATAATTTTTAAAAAGTGTATTTATAGACCTATAGTGCCTGGAATATAAATAAATACTGTTCTTTCAAACACATCAAATAAATTGCCCAGTCTAGGCAATGCATTGTAAAGAGATTATTCCTAAAATGTCCTATTTTCTAAAGAGGACATCAGGATTGTGAAGGGTCTAAAACTATCCCCTTTGAGTAGTTAAGGAAACTGAGAATGATGGGACTAGAAAAGAAGAAGTTAGTGTCTTCACATAATTGAAAGACTAATGTGAAAAATGGAGCCTAGACTGATTTTCTGTGTGAAACCCAGTTCAGAATTAATACTAATGGTTATTAATTTATGGGGAGATTGATATTTCAGAAAAGACTTTCAAGTAGCTAGAAGAATATAGCAATGTAATGGGCTGCCTTACATAAGGGCGAATATCCTATTCAGTGAGGTTTTGAGACATTCACAAATAATAGGATTTCTGCGTGGATAGAATTGAGCTTAACTGGCAGACTCTACTAGTGGGAGTTTGTTTATATGATTCAAGAGAGGTATATTTAACTCCTTTGGTTGCAAGGAACAGATCCTAAACTCAAAAGAGTTTAAATTGAAACAGGATGAACTGACTCACAGAACTAAGAAGTCATGGCTGTTGTCATGCAGGGATGGATTCAAGAGTAACATGCTCTCCTTCCTGTGGGCTTCATCTTGAAACAAGTTTCTCCATCAGGTAGTCCACAGGAACGCAAGATCACCTGGTTGCCAGAGTTTGAAATCCCTGTCCCTCTCCTTGAATGTCTGAGTCAGGTCTCTCAGGACCCTTGTTGGTCATAATAAGGTGAGATAGTACCCTGAACCACAGGAACTTCCTTCAGGATGACATACGTCAATTGGCCAGCCTTGGTCATGTGTCTGCCATTGTGTTGGAGAGATGGGCCCTGAAGATTGTTAGCAATATTTGTGGAAGTAGCTATTCTCCAAGGGAAGAGATGTTGGGCTGACAAAAAGTAATGGATAAGTGTGCCATGAAGACTCCTGAATAGACAGACAAGAATAACTGCTTCCAAGTTTTTTGGGTGCCCCCACAAAAGGCATTTCTTCTGTAAGATATTGTTCATCTGTAAATATAGACAGCTATTTTCCCTTCATACATATTTTACTACATAGATCTACTGTTTTCTCTTATAAGAAGTGTTACCGTTTAGATATAAGGTGTTCCCTAAAAGCTTGTATGTGAAATAATACAAGAATTTTCAGAGGTGACATGATTAGATTATTATACAGGTTGTAACCCAGTAAGTGGATTAATCCACTGACATGAATTAACTAGGTGGTAACTATAGGCAGGTAGAGTGGAGTTGGATGAAGAAGGTAACCAGAGGTATGCCTCAGGGGTTTATATTTTGCCCCTGGTGAGTGAGTCTCTCTCTGCTTACTGGTTGCCACGCCTTTCCACCATGATGTACTGCCTCACCTCACGCCCAGCGCTAAGGATTTGGTTGACCATGTACTGAAGCTCTGAAACCATGAGCCAAAATATACTTTCCTCCTCTAAGTTGTTGTCATCTAGTATTTTGGTCTCACTAACACAAAAGTTGACTAAAACAAGAGGTTCATAAGGACAAAGGTTATAATTACCAAAGTAGTCTAGAAATAATTTCTTGCTAGCCATAATAACCATTGGAAAGTAGGAACCGGTTGGGTTCAATTTGGTACTAATGAACAACAAATGAGAAGGTTAATTTATGTGGACTTAATTTGTCAAGTACCTAGAGAGCTGCTACACTCTCTTTGTAGGATTACATTGTTTCTTAAATAGACTAGGTAGTTTACTGAGATTTTTTTTTTAAAATGCCATTTGGCTGCAGAACAGCCATGATGATACCAAAGGTGTTTTATTGTTTGATGCAAAAGAGACAAGTAATCGACCAAGAAAATCCCAGATCAGACATTCAGTGGTATCATTTTTCAATTGGTTTTTTCCAGTCAGTGCCATTTTAGTCTCTCTCCTCTGTGAGTTGCTCAGCAGCAGCTTTTATTGCCTGTGTGGTGATACTTATCTTGTTGTTGTCAGGTGACTTTCAGCAGTGAAGACCTGATATGTAGCAGTCTTTATTGACTGGCTATTATGGAGGTAATAAGAATATATGGAACATATATGGAGAAAGTCACAGGTAGACTAATGGTTGGCCTTCAATAGTAAAATTTTATTGATGAGGACGGAAAGAGTCATTGTGTGTTTGAGTCCAGGAAGACAGCTCCTCAGGAGAATGAAACTGGTCCAGAGGCTGAATCAAGAATCTTTTGGGTAGGTCTGATTGCCTGTCCATTGCTGGGGGTGATATCTACCTTCAGTGCTCTCTTCTTCTTCAGAGTGAAGTGTTTGGCTGTGGTTATCATGGGTGTGATGCTCAACGTGCCAACTTGTATGGTAACATCAGGTGCAAAGGGGGCAGCAAGGAGAATTTAACCAATGTGGCTACCTCTTATCTTAGAAAGAAGTTCTTAAGACAAAGCACTGGAGGTGATCAGACCTCTTTTTAAAATTTTAAAGAGTCCATTTAATAGAGAGAAAGCTCATGTATTCTGTGACATTGGGGGATAGTCAGAGATTTTTAACTATGAACTGTTTAGAGATCAGTCCAGCCACAAAGAGGAGTGTTACATTCATTTTTGGTTTTGTTTTTACTTAAAAACTTCATTTAAAAAAAAAAAACAAACATAGTTTCACACTAAGCTTTTCTTATCTTTCTCTCGTCATTAGTGCTAGGAAGTATGTCACTAGAAACATTGTCAGAATTTGTTTTATGGTGTACATATATATGCATATAGTAATGTATCAGTATATCTCAAAGTGTTCATTTACATGTTACAGAGATGTTTGCATTTTGATCCATAGGATGCTCTTAGTCTATCTCAAAGTCTATATGTTTACATACTATTTTTGTAGGTTATTTTCAGAAATAAGTTTTGATTCATGGTAAGAGAAGATTTGGCTGTGTATGAATTAGAAAAGTTAGAAAAATGTTAATTTTTAAATATTTATTTATTTGCTTTAGTTGTACACAAAGCAATGCATTTATGTTTGCGTGGTGCTAAGGATCGAATCCGGGCCTCGCACGTGCTAGGCGAGCACTCTACCTCTGAGCCACAACCCCAGCCCAGAAAAATGTTAATTTTTAATATATACTTCATATTGAAATTGCTTACCTTAGACATACACAAGTAAAAACCAAATTCAGGCCAGTGGTGTTAAGTAGTTTCTAAGACTTTGTTTTTATTTATTTATTTTTTAATTTATTTTTTGGTATCGGGGATTAAACTCAGGGCACTCAACCACTGGGCCACATCCCCAGCCATTTTATTGTATTTTATTAGAGACAAGGGTCTCACTGAGTTGCTAAGTGCCTCCCCATTGCTGAGACTGGCTTTGAACTCGTAATCCTCCTACCTCAGCCTCCCAAGGGTTGGGATTACAGGCATGCACCACCACGCATGGCCTTGTTTTTATTTTTATACTGCTATGAATCATTCATTTCAGGCCCAATTAATATAAATAGAATCATTATATTTTGTGTTTAAGGGATACTTAGGGATTCCTGATAGTCTATTTATTTCATGGAAAAGATAGCCAGATTTTACTTTGGAACTTCCTAGAAACTCTTTAATGGTTTTTGGGCTAATAAAAATCTTATCTTTTATTACTAAATGTATTATTCTTATGTCATAGTAAGAATGCTCATTTAAATACTTGGCACAATAGATGCCTAAAAGACATTTTATTTTATCAATCTGTTTTTTTCTTGTTGTAATGAAGATATTGTAAATTATCCATTTGTATTAATGATATTTATTGAAACAAGGCAATACGTATAACTGCAAACTACACCAATCTACAAACTATTGTAGACATCTGTAAATTCTGTTGTAGATACTGTAAACTTTGTTGGAGTCTTTTAATCAGCAGATTATGCTGTGAATATGTTTGTGCATTGTTAAAATATTTTTAAAGCTGTTTTGTTTAGTCTTTGGGGGAGTGATAGAAAAAATGCCTTTTAAATAGGAAGATGTTTTTGTAGAAAGAACTCCCCTTCATAGTATTATCTGGTTACTCTATCAGCAAACACCTAAATTTCAACTCATTTAAGTTTAGGCAGGACCCCCAGATATAAATAAAAGCTTCTGCCTGATTTGTCTGTGGTATTAATTAACACTAAGTACATACATTATCAATGATGTTAATATTATTAATAATACCAGCTGACTTATAAATTTTTAAAAAATATTTATGTTTTAGGTGTAGTTGGACACAATACCTTTATTTTATTTATTTATTTTTATGTGGTGCCAAGGATCGAACCCAGGGCCTCACACGTACTAGGTGAGTGCTCTACTGCTGAGCCACAATCCCAGCCCAGATTTATAAAATTTTTGAGGCTTGATAATTTAAGGAAAACTATCACATTTTTAATACCTACAAAGTCATTGTTTCATATATTGGCCTCAAATGGCTGTGGTTGATGTGGGTCTATATTTATTGACATGGGAATCTTTTCATAATATCTTTTTTAAAAAACTTTTGTAGGTGTAGATGGACAACATGCCTTTATTTTTATTTATTTTTATGTGATGCTTAGGATTGAACCCAGTGCCTCACACATGCTAGGCAAGTGCTCTACCACTGAGCTACAGCCCCAGCCCTCATGATATCTTAAATTAAATAATACTAGTCAAAAGAACATGTAAAGTATAATCCCATTTTAATCTCTCTCTCTTTATGAATGTATGTATGAAATAGTTGGAAAAATCAGCATTAAAATGTTAATTTATATCTACTTTTATGGTTGGAATGTGTGAGATCTTGGGTCCCCCTGTGGCAGTGTTTGGACGTAGTGGAATCTAGTGAAAAGTGATCAGGTCAATGGAAGTGCCAACCCCAGAAGGTATTTATGTAGTTCTTTTAAATTAGGGGACCCCGGATAGTTCCATCAGAAGTAAATCATTAAATCAGGTGTGGTGGCACATGTTTATAATTCTTTTTTTTTTTTTTTTTTTTTTTTGGTACCGGGGATTGAATCAGCAGCCTAGACCACTGGGCCACATCCCCAGCCCTTTTTTGTATTTTATTAGGTCACTGAGCTGCACATGGCTTTGAACTCGCGATCCTCCTGCCTCAGCCTCCCAAAGTGCTGGGATGCGCCACCGCACCCGGCTTACATGTTTATAATTCTAGTGATTCAGGAGGCTGAGGCAAGAGGATCACAAGTTTAAGGCCAGCCTCATCAAATTAACAAGACTTGCCTTGAAATAAAATTTTAAAAAGAGCTGGGGATATAGTTCAGTGGTAGAGCACCTCTGCGTTTAATACCCATATTTTAGTCAGATTTTTGTTGTTGTTGTTGTTGTTGTTGCTATGACCCAAAGACCTGACAAGAACAAGATGGAGGAGAAAACAACAAGATAGAGAATAAAACATTTATTTGTGGCTCACAGTTTCAGAGGTTCCAGTCCATAGATTGCCAACTCCCTTGCTCTGGGCCCAATGTGAGGCACAACATCATGGTGGAAAGGCACAGCTACGGACATGGCAAGCAGGAAGCAGAGAGAGGGAACTCCACCCACCAGGGACAAAATACAACCCCAAAAGGCACGCCCCAGGACTCACCTCCTCCAGCCATGAAAAAGAAAAATGTGCCATGAGAGTTGAACACATTTCTGCAGGAATAAGTTAAGCCAGATGCCCAGAGTTGGCATTTTAGGACCAGCTGGACCAAAATGCATGCCAGCTTTGGAGTCCCAAGGCTGCATCAGGATCCCAAGGGGGTATCTTGGATGGTCCTGAAGGCTCAAGACGAAGACACTTTGCAAAACATCATGGAAGCATTTCAATATTGTTTGTAACCAGGTCAACCAGGAGGTGGCTCTGGAGAGGAAGGAAGCACAGAGTCCCTGTTAACTGCTTGTTGGCTCTGGGGAGTCTGTCCCCAGTCCTCTTGCTCTAGCAGATGATCCCTCAGGGGCATGAGCTTTGGATGCCAGATAAAAAATATGGGAACCGGCATCAGAACTAGGCTGTTGTGTTTTCCTGTTGAGCATAAACAATTTCACAGAATACCAACAAACGATCAGGTCACTCTGTGACTGATGGAGCAGGACAGAAACAAACCCATGCATAACTATGCTTGAGCACTAAAAGCAAGAGCACTATACAATCATAAAAATGATCAAACATCTCCCCTCCAAACTAATGAATGAATGGATGGCTGACTACTATTTTTTTCCAGTCATAGCTTAACCTCACTCCATTCCTTCCACCTCCTAAATAAAAATTTTAGAGACCCAATCATACGATTGGGCCTGCTTCTGACCTTCCCTAGAAATCTAACATAAGACCAAATCCTGTAACATCTCCTCTTAACATCCTTCTTACTGAGCTACCTCAGGCTGCCCCCCAGATTGCAGCCTCCTTTGTTGCAAACAGTGTTGATAAACTCAACTTTGTCCAACAGGAATGTTCCTGGTCTTCGAATTTTGGAATCAATAATCACTACATTGTCAGAACTGGTACTGACACTTGCAGACTGTGAGAACTTTGGGAACCTTATTTGTATTAATCGAGAGGAGGACATATGGGAAAGGTGAAAATAAGGAAGAAATGAGAAGAAAGTAGCAGGAGTAAGAGGGAGTGATACTTCTCTGAGTATGTCTTTTTGTGTAACTCTGACTGTTAGGTCCATTGTAATGTTTCACATACTCAACAATAAGCCAATCCGAAAAAACCAAGGCTGAATGTTTTTCTAATATGTAGATTGCTAATTCACAATAAGTGGGGGAGGGGGCACTAGGGAAAAATAAAGTTACCTTAGATTAGGTAGAGGGGAGTGAAAGGAGTGGAGGGAAGGGGATGTGGTGTAGGAAGAATAATAGAATGAAACAGACATTATTACTTTATGTATGTGTGTGTGTGTGTGTGTGTGTGTGTGTGTATATGCATATATATATATATGACTTCATGACCAGTGTGATTCTACAACATGTGCAATCAGAAAAATGAGAAATTATATCCCATCTATGATATATCAAAGTGCATAAATTGCATTCTACTGTCATGTATAACTAATTAAAACAGATTTTTAAAAATTAAGAGAAAAAACAATTGCAACCAATGAGGCTGTGGGGGAACCCAGATTGGAACACATCCTGACCAATGAACCCACATGAACTACAAATGAGTCATATAACACTAAAGGAGGTAGAGAAGGAAAGAATTAAGGAGCTATGGAAAATAGTATCTTGAGTGTATAGTGTAAAGCTAAAGACAAAAAGAACTGCACATAAATGCTTCTTTCCAGTTAATAAAAATGTTTCTCACAAGGGTGTGTGTTACCAATCTTGAATTGCTATACATGCATGAACAAATAAGTAAAGGCATTATAGATAATAAATAAGAAGATATAAATAAGGAAAAGGAGGGCTAAATTGAACATTGGAGTGTTGCCCTGGAATCTAAGGTTTCAATGTAAACTCATGGTTTGATTGATAGATATTAATATGTGTTTATGTGTGTTAGACATACACATATTTTGTAGCTCTGTCTGCTGAAAGCTTAGATACCCTGATATTCAAGGCAATAGGAACACACTTACTAGGGGCTGAGGTTGTGGCTCAGCTGTAGAGCGCTTGCCTACTGTGTATGAGGCACTGGGTTTGATCCTCAGCACCACATATAAATAAAATAAAGTATTGTGTCCAACTATAACTAAAAAATAAAAATAGAGAGAACACATCTAGTACCTAGATCTTGGTCTCCAATTTTATTCTTTGATAAAAGGAAAATAGGGTTCCTAGAAGTGGTTCATCCCAGGACTGGAGTAGTTAAAATACAAGATGGGTCTGGGAAGCTTTGTGGTGTTAGAAAGTAAGGAAATGCTTAGAAAACAGGAAGGAAGGAAGGAAGGAGGTGGGAGATAAAGGTCAAGGGGGACAAGGGGGACACAAGAGCCCACATGATGATGCTCCTAATGATGAAAGCTGAAACAACTTAAACTGCTCTAGCTCAGCTTGTCCTGGACTGGTGAGGATTGATTGTAACTGCTGCCCTACAGGGAGCTTTAAAATATCATGGGGGGGCGGGTGGCGGTTGGGGTTGTGGCTCAGCAGTAGAGTGCTCGCCTAGCATGCGTGCAGCCCGGGTTCAATCCTCAGCACCACGTAAAAATAAACGCATTGTGTACAACTAAAACAAATTAATAAATATTAAAAATATATATCATGAGCTAGAGAGAAGGGGCTTCTTCCCTATCCCTTTCCTCACTGGAGCTATTGATGATAATACATCTATTAACTCAAAAACAACAACAACCCCCCCCCAATGTGGTGCAATACACATAGTGATCACTTTAGAGATAAAGCCTAACAGACAGTGTTCAGATGATTCTCCCTGAGGTTTTACTGCACAGGACATACTGAAATTCTTTAAGCATCTATTTCCATATACCTATTTCTGGCTGGTTGGCACCATGCAGTCTAACCCACACATCATGAGCAATGTTGGAGCAGTTGTGAGAAGGACAGCAGCTCTGGGAGGCTGTTCTTCCACATTTGCCACCTGTCTTTCTGCCACGCAACCCATAATAATAATTGACATTTAGAGCCTGTTTCTGGTGTGCCAGGCATTATGCCAGTCACGTTCTCCTCGTTTGATTAATCAATTCTTTCGCAAAAACCACACAAGTTAGGTAATAGTAGTCTCTGCACTTAATGTGGGTACAAATTCAGAGATTAAAGGATTAATCCAGTCTATACCAACAGAAGGGGCAGAACCAGATTTGAAGCAGGATTTCTCTGATTCCAGAATCTCTACCTTCTACTCGTAAGTGAACTGCCTCTGTGCGGGTAAGGAGACCGTTGGAGAGAGGAAGATGGAGTAGGGAATGGTCACAGAGAGACATGTATGTTATTTCCTGGACAAGGCATTAGTAGTAATTTTCTCAAAGGCTGTTAATTTTCTCATCCAAAAGAAGAAAAGGGCCCGAGGGAGAGGCAGGAAAGTTTTGCCATCTAGTGGACAGGAAGCAGAGAATGGGGAAGACAGGAATCTCAAACTCAAAAGTGAAAGCTACTTGGGAGACTTCAGGCCTGGGAGACCCACAAAACCACCCTGGATACTGTCACTTCTGTCATTTTAGATAAGGTGGCCAGAAAGACAATGAAAGGCGTGACTCACGAGGTCCCCGATTCCAAGGGACAGTCTTGGAACATCTTTTTGAAGAGATGACATGTGCATATCAAACAAAACAAGGGCAGGGGATGAAAGCATGCAATGTGCGTGATGGCCCCTAAGTTGCTGTCTGTTGGGAACCCTGGAGGATGCTTCCCTCTGCTTCTGCTAGAGAACAGAGGAAACCCATCTGTGTCCTGATAAGGAAAGGAAAGCAAGCACCCTGTCAAGGAGGAGGAACTGGGTCACAGGGCTCTTCTAGAACAAGGGAGGAGCTTATGTCTGTGAAGGTCAGCCACAGACACCCCCATCAAGACACAAGAGATTTAGATGCCGGAGGTGCTCTTTCTTGCGGAGCATTAAAAAAAAAAAAAAAAGAATTTCACTGGCCTAGAACTGAAGACCCATATGGCAGTATATGCTTATTACTAAGTATCTTGAGTTGAAAATATGATTGCTGGGCTGGGGATATAGCTCAGTTGGCAGAGTGCTTGCCTCATAATCACAAGGCCCTGGGTTCAATCCTCAGCAACACAAAAGAAAAAAGAAAATATGATTACCTTTTTTAAAATAAGAGGGTGTGTTTGTCTAGTTAATAACCTAAAAGAATAGGAAGACCAAAATCTAGCTTCAGGTGGCAAAAGATGGAAGGAAGAACTTAAACCTGGAAGCAGAGGCTGAGAAGAGTCCAGAGAAAGAGCTGTTGCAGCTCTGGAAGACAGGCTGCAACGGGTGGAGATGACCAGAGTTATTAAGGAGCAGAGAAAGCCGTTGTCTCTCCAAGGGAGGGTTTACAATGTAAATTGCCAAGATCCAGAGAGAAGCACAAATGTTCGTGAGTCTAAGTTCTCACCAGCACTGAAGAAGATCAGACAAGACCTGTCCTATGGTCTGGATAAATGTCCCCAAAGGCCCTCATGTTAGAGACTTGATTCCCAGATTGTGGTGCTATTGGTAGGTATAAATCCTTTAAGAGGTTGGGCTAGTGGAAGGAAGGAAGTCACTGGGGGCCTGCCTTTGAAGCAGACATTGGGATTCTGACCTCTTCCTGTCTTACTCTTTTGCTTCCTGGCCACCATGTGGTTGGCAAAGGTCAGTATCTTCCTTCATCATGTGCTCCCCACTATAATATGCTGCCTCACCACAGGCACAAAAGCAATGGGTCTGCCCAACCATGGACTAAAATCTCCAAAACTGAGAAGCAAATTAAATTGAATTGAATTTTAATTAATTTAAATTAATTTAGGTATTTTGTTATAGCTATGGAAAACTAACTAACACAATATAGCAGCAGAATTTCAGTAGCTGTTCTTAACACAGTGTATTAAAAGGATAGTAGGAGCAGTGAAGATGGACATTAGGAACTTGATCAGGTGCCAGAGATCCATGCTGACTGGGCTGCTGCTTTAGTCTAGGCTTCTATAAAAAATCAGGCAAGAAATTTAAGCTAGTGAAACAAAATACTATTCTCATTAGAGGGGCAGGCAGGCCTGTAGGCAGAAGTAGCTTGACATTGAGAAAAGAATCTGGGGTATTGTTTAACTATATTGCTTTGAGAACACTGAGTATAACAAACATAGGCAGTAAAAGTCCTCCACACCTGACAGTCAAGTTTCTTTTTATCCTGTCAAGTAGGCTTTCTCTTTAGCTCGGTGATCAGGTCAGAACCTGTAGGTAACAGGTATTGCTGATAGCTGGGTTGACTCAAGCCAGTAAGGACTAAGAAGTGTTCTAGAACAGCCAGGCTCAATATGGCATGAGACACAGGCTAAGAGATGCTATACCAGTCACAATAATCAGGTCTGAATACTGCTGAGTTAAGCATAGAAATTTCAGAGAGGATAAGTCAGTCACTGCCATTAAGGAGAAGGGGGAAGGAAATGCCACTAGTTGAGCACTTGCTCTGTGACAATCATGATATCAGGTTTGGGAATGCCAACAGGAATAAGATGGGCCTTTCCTCTTGGGGAGCTCAGAGTCTAGCAGAGGAACCCAGCCCACAATTATCTCAGTGAAGTAAAGTGTGTAGGAGACAGGATGTGAAGGGCTACCTGAGTACCCAAGAGGAAGTTCCTGCTTCCCTGGGTAGGTAAGGAAAATTCCAGAGCAGGATCTTCTATCTCCTGAGGGGTTGACACTTGGTGGGTTTTAAATTAGACATAGGAATTTAGCAATTGAGAAAGAAGAAGGAGATTGTTGGCACATGATCAACGTGAGGCAGAGCATCGTGCATACATGGAAAGCAGTGTGGAACTTGGCATCTTGGGAGCACAGGGGTGGGTGGAGGAAAGGCATCAGAGCAGGGAATGAAGGACTTTCAGATAACAGGGCACCATGGAAGTCTTCCATTAGCCCCAGGTCTCCTTACAGACAAAGAACTGGCAAAGCTGAATATCAGGGAGCCGCAAGAGTGTTTGCAGAGAACTGGGCCAGCTCCAGGTGGACTTGCCACGTCAAAAGAGGCAGCTGGACTTTACTCCTGACCCCATACTGGGGAAATGTGGACCCAAGGTGGCCAGAGCTTCTCACTACAGATGAGAATCTAAACTGTACTTTCAAATGCTACTCTCCACCCCCACTCTCCTCAGTTAAATTTTTGCACAATTAGGAATAAAAGAGGGACTTAAAATCCAGACAGTGTAATTTGGTAATTAATCCCTGGAGTCAGTTCAGCCTGGGTTTGGATTCTGGTTTTTTCACTAACCAACCAGGAGGTCATGGGCAATTTAGACAGCCTCTCTGAGCCTCATTATACAAGATGGTTAGCATGGTTTCTGTGAAAGATAAATTTAATAATGCATGTAAGCATTTAGCACAGGACTTGGCATATAGTAAGTGCTTAATATATATAAGCTTCTATTGTATCTATTGTATTATCTTGTACATTGTCCCTTGTATTGTTGTCTAGTTGATGTGTCATTCTCCATTTTATAAATTAGAATTGACTTTTTCTTTATGGTCAAAGCACCACAAATAACTATTATAACCTAAAAAGAAATAAAGAAAGAAGAACACAATGTCTTCAGTTTTCATACCCATGGTAATAAGCAAGACACAAAAAAATCTAACTTTTTCAGTAATGGATTTTTGTAGACATTTTCAATAGCCTAATCTGAACTTATAATTAAAGATAGAATTGGCTGCTTAAAGAAGATGCCTGAATGAACAAATAACTCCCTAGCTAAAGATAAGAGTTTGATGCTTTACACTTAATCCCCAAACACTTGAGATCCAACTTTGCTTAGAGAGCATTTAATAGAAGATTAGCAGCAGCTGTTTACCCATCCTTGGCTCGTATTTCTGTCTTCTAGCAAACTGGGAAAGGTAAGATTAGCCTACATGGGATCAGCATACAGAGAGTCCCAAATGAGATCACTGTTATAATGTATTGGGAAGGACTCTCGATTTTAAGTGACCGAAAACTATCTCAAGCTTGGTGCAGTGCCACATGCCTTGGTCCCAGCTATGTGGAAGGGTGAAGCAGGAGGATTGCTTGAGCTCAGGAGTTCAGGGCTAGCCTGGGTATCATTTCTGGGTATGCCTGAACTGAGTAAATTCCTTGGAATTTAGAATGTTTTTTGAAAAAACAATTATTGAAAGGACTTAGGACTAGGTAAGAACTTCATCTTGGTAAGGATGAGAAGATTCTGGAGTGAAATTACTGTGTAAAGTCACAAGATTTTTCTACCTTGAACTGGCTTAAAAAATAGGGCCAATGAACTTGCTGAACTCTTAAAGGCAAGTACTGGAGTGATCTACAAGTAATCCCATTCTCCCCCTGTATTAGGATTCTCCAGAGAAACAGAACCAATGGGATGTGCATATATAAGATGTTATGGGAATATTATGGGAATTAGCTCATATTATGGGAATTAGCTCACATGATTATGGAGGCTGAGACATCCCACAACCTTCTGTGAGATTAAAGATTAAAGAAGAATCTTTCTTGCAAGCAGGAAAGCTGGTTGGTGGTGTGATCCCATGGGAAGACTAAGTCTGAAGGCTTGACAACCAGGAGAGCCAATGCTGTAAATCTCAGTTTGAACCCAAAGGCCTGAGAATCAAGAGTACTCCAGTGTGTTGGCAGAGAAAGAGGGATGTCCCATCCAGAGGCTGAATTTACCCTTCCTACGTCGTATTATTCTACTGGGGTCTCAATGCACTGGCTAACGCCTGCCTGTGTTAGCTTTTCATCACTACCAAATATGAAGACAATCAACTCAATAAGAAAAAGGGTTTATCTTGCTTCATGGTTTTGCAATTCCAGTCCACAATTGGGCATAACCATTGTTTTTAGCCCTCTCGTGGGGGAGACAGTATGTCATGGCAGGAGCACATGGTATAGCTAAGCCACACCCCATATGGCCAGGAAATGGGAAAAAAGAAGAGGAATGTGCCAAGGTCCTGCGATCCCCTTCAAGGGCACACCCCAATGACCCTAGACTTCACCTCTTTAAGTTTCCACCATCTTCCAATGGTGTCAAGCTGGGGACAGAGCTGTTAACAAATGGCCTTTGGGAGACATTCCAGATCCAAACTGTAGCATGTCTCAAGGTGGCAGCAGAAACTGGGAGAAAGGGGCACATAAATCATCTGTTTAAAGCAATATAACAAGCGTTTCAAAAGAAATATGTAAGTACGAATTGCAGTGACATCCCAGAGCCTCCTGGGTTCAAGCCCATGTGTAAGTGTGTAGTCCAGACTCTTCTCAGAACTTTGAATCTATTAAAGGAGGGGAGGACAGGGACACTAGCCATTAGGAAGTTATTACAATAGCCGAGGTAAGAAATGACGGTGCTCAGAGCCAGATTCAGAGCTCATCAGTACCCACTGGGATTATTGCCACACCTCTTACTTAATCTCCATTCCAATTGATGGGGTTTAGTACCCCAAAACATGGCACCTTGGCATATTGAATATTTTAAGCCAAAAGAATGTTCTGAGGAAATGGCAGAAGCAGGAAGGTGACCATGGCCTTCCATCCACCCTGTTTCCCAGAGCAGGTCAGAAAGCCTAGCAAGGATTTTCTGACCGAGGTACTCCCTCTCCCTGTATCCAGAGGAAAGGAACATATTATCTGCAAAGATGAAAGGTCACAGAGAAGAATCTGAACCAACAGACCTGCTAAGTTTCCCTGGTTTATTACCATTAGATCACACCCTTTTGGTGACTATCCAATCTTTATCAAAAAAAAAAAAAAAAAAAAAAATTCAGGTTTAACTATTTGTTTGTGTCTTTATTTTTTCAATTATTTTATTTTTTATTTAGTGATACTAGGGATGGATACCCAGGGGCACTCTCCCTGAGCTACATCCTCAGTCCTTTTTATTTTTTATTTTTATTTTTTTACCCTTTTTTATTTTTTTATTCTAAGTTGTTATAATGACAGCAGAATGCATTACATTTCATATTATACATATAGAGCACTTTTTTACAAATCTCTGGTTGTATGCAAAGTATATTCACACCATTCGCGACTTCATACATGCACTTAGGGTAATGATATCCATCTCATTCTACCATCTTTTTTTTTTTTTCTTTACCCTTTTGCCCCCTCCCTTCCCCTCCCTCCCCATTGGCCATTCTAGTGTTCCTCTAATCCTCCTATGCTCCCCATCCCAACCCGACTGTGAATTGGCCTCCTTATATCAGAGAAAACATTTGGCATTTGGCTTTTTGGGATTGGCTAACTTCATTTAGTATTATATTCTCTATTGTTTGTTTGTTTGTTTATCTATTTATTTTGGTACCAGGGATTGAACTCAGGGGCACTCGACCACTAGGCCATATACCCAGCCCTTTTTTTGTATTTTATTAGAGACAGGGTCTCACTGAGTTGCTAAGGGCCTCGCCATTGCTGAGGCTGGCTTTGAACTCGCGATCCTTCTGAATCAGCCTCCCAAGTAGCTGGAATTACAGGTGTGCACCACCATGCCCAGCTGAGTCTTTATTTTCTTATAAAGTTTTCTATATCATATAAAATTTGCATTAGATAAATCTGTATGCTTTTTTTTTTTTCTTGCTGATCTATCTTCTGTTACAGTACTTCTCAGCGCAGCACTCATTTTCTGAGCTAAGAACTCAGTAAGGGTAAAGGGAACTTATTATTTTGTTCCTCCTCTACATGACTGTGTAGGATAAGTATCAGCATCTTCATTTTAACAGATGAAGCTCAGAGGGCGGATGACTTGCCCAAAGGGCAGAAATTGTAAATGACTAAGTAAAAACTTAGCCCTAGTTCTTCACCCCACCCTTTTTTTTTTTTTTTTTTTTTTTTCTTTTTTGGTACTGGGGATTGAACTCAGAGGTGCTTTATCACTAAGCCACATTCCCAGCCCTTTTTATTTGAGACAAGGTCTTGCTAAGTAGCTGAGGCTGGACTTCAACTTGTAATCCTCCTGCCTCAGCCTCCCAAGTTGCTGTGGTAGCCCACACCTGGCAAGTCCTAGTTCCTCTAACCGTAAGTTTGGTGCTCTGTTCACCTCAACACAATCACCTCCCCAAAGAAAAGGAAGCATCTGTACCTCTCTGTGGAGAGTGCAGTGGTAAAGTTGAGTGAACAACATTGTGTCATCTATCTTGTTGTTGTGTAGCCTCGAGGCTTTTCCAAAGAGCGTCATTAACTTGATTAACTTTTTCTGCACATCTTTATCAACACCAATACATTGAAATGTGTTTTTTACACATTTCAGATTTGTTAAGGAAAAACAAATGGGTTGCAGAAAAGTTTCCCAGATTCAGTTCCTTATACTATTTATATCATTTTCCACTTTTTTCCCTCAGACCTCAACACACTTAGCTTCACACTCCCCACCCCAATCCACCTATTCACCTCCAAGCAGGAAAGGAACACACACACATACACACACACACACACACACACACACACACACACACACACACAGCAGAAGAAGCAAGGAAGCCAAAAGATAGGAAGAAAACATAGAAAGAAGCCAATGTTCATGGAACCCAGAGATGGGAGTGGACTTCAGAGCAGAATGCCAAGCACCGTGGACTAGGAGAGAAACAGCCACGCAAGTTGCAATGCAGTGAACTGAAGACAGGAGCTGGGCAGCTCAGAGTCACTGCTGCAAGTCTCACCCTCATCTTTAGAGCTCGCTTCTCTGACTGACCAAACAGGATTATGCTCAGTTTAAGAGACATCGATGGGCTGGGATTGTGGCTCAGTGGCAGAGCGCTTGCCTGGCACATGTGAGGCACTGGATTCGATCCTTGACACCACATAAAAATAAAATAAAGGCATTGTGTCCATCTACTAGGAAAGAGTGTTTAAAAACAAGAGACATTGTTAATTATCACTTAGAATAATTTAAACAGCTGTTTTCAGTTTTAACACAAATGTCGTTTGGGACCTTTGGAATCAAATTTTAAAAAGCAACATAGACAACAACATGTATGAAACTCACAAATGTAATATTGGGGAAAAAGAGGGAAAAAACAGACAGAAAAGAGTACATATTGTACAATTTTATTTTTATAAAATATAACGGCAGGAAAAATTAATATATGCTGCAAAGGCATGATAGTGGTTACCATCGGGCAGGGTAGGGACCAGAAAGGACAAAGATATGATTCTGGGTTTCTGGGACATTCTGTTTCTTTATCTGTATACTGATCGCACATATGTGAACATTTTTTGAAAATTCATTGAACTGTATATACACTAAAATTTGTGCACTTTTCTATATGTATGTTATACTTGAATAAAAATGATTTTTCTAAAATTAAGTAGCATAAATTTTCTGAAGAAAATTTGCAGCACAGATGTTTTGAACTTATATTTTCTTTTCTTTCTTTCTTTCTTTTTTTTTTTTTTTTTTTTTTGTTGTTTGATTTTTTGTTTTTTTGGTACTGGGGATTGAACTCAGAGGCACTTGACCACTGAACCACATCCCCATCCCTATTTTGTACTTTATTTAGAGACAGGTTCTCACTGAGTTGCTTAGCGCCTCACCATTGCTGAGGCTGGCTTTGAGGCTGGCTTTGAACTCAGGATCCTCCTGTCTCAGCCTCCCGAGCTGCTGGGATTATAGCTGTGCGTCACAGCTCCCCGTTGAACTTACATTTTCTTTTTATTTTCTTTCTTTCTTTTTTTTTTTTTTTTTTTTTTTTTTTTTTTTTTTTGGTACCAGGGATTGAACTCAGGGGCACTCGACCACTGGGTCACATCCCCAGCCCTTTTTTGTATTTTAGTAGAGACAGGGTCTCACTGAGTTGCTAAGTGCCTCGCCACGGCTGAGGCTGGCTTTGAACTCGTGATCCTCCTGCCTCAGCCTCCCAAGTGCTGGGATTACAGGCGTGCGCCACCGTGCCCGGCTGAACTTACATTTTCTATTACTCACTGCAGTTAGCAAGAGGGAAGAAGTGTGAGAGGCTCTGGACATCCAGCCCTTTAACACATATTTATTGCAGAATGATGCCAGGGAAACTAGAAAACAGTCCCTGCCTCAGGCAGAGTACAGCTTGTAAAAGGGGAGGAGACAAATGTCAATCAAATAGGCACACAAATCAATATACAAGGATAGTGAGGAGTAGGGGTGTAAAGAATGCGAGAAGCCTGAGTCTAAAGGGTGAATTGAATAGGCTTTGGCCCAAGAAGGTATTAGAAAGGAAGATTGATACTTAGGTAGCTTTTAGACATTAGGCGAATGTGGTCCACTAGAGGGCGATCACAGACAGGCATTTGTTGCAATTCCTAACCAGATCTAGACAGGAGTTTGTTTAGCCTCATCTTTCTTTGATAGTTTTGGGGGAGCACAAATAACTCAACAGAACCTCAGAATTCAAGGACAAAGTTAGAAATGTAGATGC
Organism: Tamias sibiricus; assembly: GCA_025594165.1. NCBI lineage: Eukaryota > Metazoa > Chordata > Mammalia > Rodentia > Sciuridae > Tamias > Tamias sibiricus. The sequence goes on from CM046660.1 coordinate 86,545,233, forward strand.
TGCTGGCTAATCCTGCCAAACAACATAATGCAGATTCTTTACTAAATGCAGAATGACCTTAAAAAGATAAAAGATTATTAAGACCTGATTAAAGGAATCTATCTAAAGAAAAGCCTTTTCTTGACTTTCACACATTCTTAAAAGAGAGCTGACTGCGTGCACCCGAGTCAGCACTCAGTCTTACTCTCTTCCACCACCAGGCTCCTTACATCTGCTGCACTCCAAATTCTTTACAGAAAGGATTCCACTGTGGATCTGGTATATGACAGTAACTGTTTCTCTTTCAGGCAGCTAATGAACCAATACAATTTTTTTATGCCGTAGACAAACAGAATGTAGGTATGCTGTGTCACCCTAGGGTAGCAAAAATGTTTTGCTCAAAACCTTGAAGATGAAACACCAAAAACAACTAGCAGAGAAAGCAACTATATTGTGGATTCCAAATATGAAATGGATGAAAGCAGTTACACTGATTCAGGTGATTCACCTGGAACCAGTTTGTACTTTTTATAAGATGATATCTTCATGGAAATTTTTAGAATAAGAAAAATGATAAGACTGTTTAAATTTTGTCCAATGAGAAATTCTCTTTTGCAACAAAAACAATAAAAGGAAACTGTGTGTCATTTCAACTGCAAAACACTAAAACACACACAAGAAAATGGTTGAAAAAATTTAAGAACCCTAAATTGTAATTAAAAAAAAATTTTTTTTTTCAATACTGGAGATTGAACCCAAGGGTACTTCACCCCTGAGCTACATCCCTGGCCTTTTAAATTTTTTTCTTATTTTGAGACAGTCTCCGTAAGGCTGGCCTGGAAGTTGCAGTCATCCTGCCTCAGCATCCCAGGTAGCTGAGATAAAATTGTTTTATAACCACTGAAGCTAGCTCTGATGGAAGAGAAATATTATGAAATTGAGAGAGATGTTAAATTGCTTAAAACCTGTTTGGTAGTAATTGAAGCATTAAGTAATCTTGATGCAAATCTTGTTATCAAAAACTGAATTCTGCTTTGAGCAGTCTGCTTTTAAAAGACATTACAATCAAATTGCTTAATGCATAGAAATGTAATATCTCATTAAATATTTAAACAATGTTAGTAGTTGATGAGGTAGAAAACTTTTTTGCCTTGGCAAACAAAAATGGAATAGCTCAATTAGCAAAATAATTAATGTAAAGACTTTTGTGAAGGAAAATATGCTTTATCAGAAGAAATACATGGACTGGAATATAGCTCAGTGGTAGAATGTGTGCTTACCATGTACAAGGTCCTGGGTTCAATCCCCAGCACTGGGAAAAAAGAAATAAAAAGAGCAGTGAATGTCACTGGGGACTACTTCATCATGAAGTCAGAAATTGATCTAAAATCTGAATTAGCAAAGGCACTTATTGACTTTAAGGAAAAAATCAAAATCAGATTGGAAAGACTTTTTTGTTGTTGTTGTTTACCGGGGAATGCACTCAGAAGCACTCAACCACTGAACCACATCCCTTGCTCTTTTTTGTATTTTATTTAGAGACAGGGTGTCACTGAGTTGCTTAGTGCCTTGGTTTTGCTGAGGCTGGCTTTGAACTCATGATCCTCCTGCCTCAGCCTCCCAAGCCACTGGGATTACAGACGTGTACCACCATGCCTGGCAGAAAGACAATTTTTTTATCATTAAAAAAAGAGAATGAGTTTATGATAAGTAATATATACCTCAATTTGAAGATGCTTCTAGACATGATCTTCAGAATTTAATTAACATCAGTACAAAATTAAAGAAACATTCAACATCTGGAACATGTGACATGAGACAAAGATCAAGACAATCAGAACAATTCATTGTTTTGGTTTTTTTTTCCAACTTCTTTTCTTGGAGGGAAGGTTTTTATTTTTTAATTAAATGAGGACTAGAAACTAACCCTTGACAGGTCAACCTTGTCTTAGATATTTCAGAAATCTCATTTTTTAAATTAAAATTTTATTTTATTTTTAATGTTACATAAAAATTTAAATTGTACCTATTAATGGGATAACACACATGATGAATGTTATAATGGATATACAAGGACACAGTGAATGATTTAAATTAGATTAAACATATGCATCTCCTCAAACCTTTATTATTTCTTTAAGGTAAAAACTTTCAGAGTTCTCTCTTCTAGCCTCTGGAAACATATAGTAAATTACCGTCATCCAAGTCACCGAGTGCATTGTGGTACACCAGAAGTACTTTCCCCTAAATGACTTGGTACCCATTGATAAACTTGTCCCCATTCCTTTTCCTGCTCACTCTCCTAGCCTCTCGTAACCACCACTCAACAGTCAACTTCTATGAGATCAACTTTCTTAGATCCTTCTGAGTAAGATCAGGCAGTACTTGTCTTTCTGTGACTGGTTTATTTCACTTAACATAATGATCTCCAGTTCTATCCATGTTGTTGCAAAAGACAGGATCTCATTGTTTTATGGCTAAATAATATTCCATGAGACATGTGCCAAATTTTCTTTATCCACTCATCATGGGCACTTAGATTGCTTCCACTTCTTGGCTATTGTTAATAGTGCTGCAATAAACATGGGAAGGCTGATGTCTCCTGGAATTTCATTTTAAGAAAAGATAACCTGGGCTGGGGTTGTGGCTCAGCGGTAGAGCCCTCAGCCCAGGTTCGATCCTCAGAACCACATGAAAATATAAGGTATTGTGTACAACTAAAACAAATAAATAAATATTTTTTAAAAAAAGATAACCTTAAATTTTAAATGTTTGTGCTATTATCTTTCAATTGCTTAAATCATTTTACTTGGCATTTATTGTGAATTAATGTTCTCTTCTAATATTTTATATTATCAAATGCTAATATCAAGTTGATATCATCAAAATGTAGTATAATCTTGTCCAAGTATATAAATGCCTATGGTAATAATAAACCACACAACTCTAGCATTTATTACCAATGTTTTAGTTCTTGAGTTTTGCTTGTTGTGTGTTTTGTTTTGCAGAAAACCTCAGAAACTCTTAGTATAACCCCATCACAGAAAAATGGCTCAGTGTTTACTATAATATTCAGTCATTGTTATTTTAAAACATACAAAGAAGGTGTTATGGGGAAAGAACAGAATAACTTAAGATTTTGAGAACACCCTGAGAACTCTAATTTCTTGTTCCAGAATCCTAAAGATTAGTATCTATCAGGAATTTGTAAACACTGTGTACAGTGCCTGGCATGGGAGTAGGTGCTCCACAAACAGAATGAGTGGGTGTTATTGTGTCTAACAGTCATGGCGGTTCTGTGCAATAGATGTGAATGCGCTCACTTTACACACTGGAAACACCAGGGCTTCCCTTGAGGGTGATGTGGGACAACTTCTTTAAGTTTCTTAAAAGTTCTGTTGTTTACTGAAATGGTCTATGAGGCTCATCCTTAGGATTCTAAGGCCTGCACTTAAATTTTTCTAACATAACCTCTTTTTCTTTTTTTTTTTTTGGTACCAGAGATTGAACTCAGAGGCACTCGACCACTGGGCCACATCCCCAGCCCTTTTTGTATTTTTATTAGAGACAGTGAGTTGCTAAGTGCCTCTCGATTGCTGAGGCTGGCTTTGAACTCGCGATCCTCCTGCCTCAGCCTCCCAAGTGCTGGGATTACAGGCGTACGCCACCACGCCCGGCTCTAACATAACCTCTTGATCTTAGCTCTGAAGCCCCTCTTCCTCCTCTTCCTCCTCCTCCTCCTTCTCCTCTTTTTTTGTACTGGGGATTGAACTCTGAGGGGCTTAACCACTGAACCACATCCCCAGCCCTTTTTATTTTTTATTTTGAGACAAGGTCTCACCAAGTTGCTTAGGGACTCACTAAGTTGCTGAGTCTGGCCTCAAACTTGCCATCCACCTGCCTCAGATTCTTGAGTCACTAGGATTACAGTCATGAGCAGTGAGTGGTCGGTTCAGAAGCCACTTTATATGTGCAAATCTTTTTTTTCCCCCAGTTGTAGATGGACACAATACCGTTATTTTATTTATTTATTTTTATGTGGTGCTGAGGATCAAACCCAGTGCCTCGCACATGCTAGGTACGCCCTTTACCACTGAGCTACAACCCCAGCCCCTGTGTGAATCTTTTGATGGAAGAGGCTGAAATGAGCTGTAGTTATGTTTTAGAACCCAGAAAATCCTGGTGTCCCTGGTTTTCCTCCCAATTCTGCTAAAAACTTGAACAATTTATTCTTTAGAGCATCTCATGTTTTATCATAGACAACTAGGAAAGGCCAATTGGCACTTTTTACATTCTGCTAGGATACCTCCTCGACAACCCTACAAGTCCTGAAGTACTTTTTCTACTTTCCACTGGAGATAGCAGGCCACATTTGGGGCTGCTGCATCAAAAGGGACCTCTATTTCCCAGTCTCCCAAATATTTTCATCCTTCTTTCACTCCCTCACTAATGGTCTTCTCGGGCTTATTTTGCTTCTCCCTGACAGCCCCTCCCAAAGCCAATGTCACACAGTATAGTTAATTGTTAAGGGAGCACTCCATGTCCAAGTACCCAAATCACGTTATCTATTGCTGTGTCACAACTTAGGGGCTTGAAACAAAAATTTGTTATTACTATATTCCAAAATGGCACAAGAGACAACCAATTTCTGTTCCAAAATGTCTGGGGCTGGCTGCGTTGCTCTCTCTCTCTCCCCTATTTCCACACACCTTCTTCACACAGCAGCTTAGCTTCCTCCTTTGATGGTCATCTACCCAGAGTCAGACTTCTTATCTGGAAGCTGGGTGCTTCAGTCAATGTCCGAGCAGTAGCAAATGACGCTACCAGACTTTAAAGGCCAAGCCTGGAAACAGGGTTGGCACCACTCTCACAAGGTTCTGCTGGCCAGAACAGTCAGAGTTACAGGGAGGAGGCATAGGCTCCATTTCTCAGTGAGGATAGTGTCAAATAATGTGTGGTTATCATTCATCCCCTATGCTTTTAATACCATTATTATAAAATACAGTAAAGCTCCATGATACAAAGATTCAGATATGATTTCACTTCTGCGCAGACCTATTCTAACAAAGGGGGTGGCCTCAAGTTCTCGTGATCATTTTGATGCTCAGTTCAGCACACAGAGCACACTGGGTTTGAAATAACTGTCGTAAGGCTAATTTCCCTTTCGTCTCTCCAGGGACTGTCTTTGCTGTTTCACTGCTCCATGCCCCAGGAGGCAGATTCCTACTTTCTGACTCCTAGTTGAGTTCAGCCATTGGATGGTACTGGCTGAAGTTCACTGGAAGCAGGTGGGGGTGAGTGAGTTCACTGTGTTTGGTCCCCCAGCTCTCCCGCAGTGGAGTCATTGTGGTTTGACTTCAAGATGCTACCTTCTCCTTTTGGTAAATCATTTTCTCTCTGAGTTTGTTCAGGCCTAGCATGGGAATATCTTCCTGGTCCTTGCTAACTCTAGGGTACTGTACCACTCTTGTTTATTTCCCTTAACCTTGACTCTTGATTAAATTCTCCTAGTAGAATATTTTCTTCTGTTAATGGAAGCTGGGTGTATTGGCGCAGGCCTGTAATCCCAGTGTCTTGGGAGGCTGAGGTGGGAGGATCACAAGTTCAAGCCCCGCCTCAATAATTTAGTGAAACCCTCAGCAACTTAGTGAGACAGACTCTGTCTCAAAATAAAAAGTAAAAAAAGGAATCCCTAGTATCTGCCCCCACACTTCAAAAGAGCTAATGGAGACTGGTATAGATAGGTTCTATCTCTTATGTGACAAATTAAAAATTCTCCCCTTTCCTTATGAAGATTTTCTACCAGTGTGTACATTTTTCTATCAGGTTTTTGGTCTAAATGCCCCTCCAGTTTTAAGGGTTCTTTACATTCTAAGAATACTCTGTCCCTGTATATATTAAAAATATTTGCTTCCAATTAACTCATTTGTGTGTGTGTGTGTGTGTGTGTGTGTGTGTGTGTGTGTTCTGGGGAGTGAACATAAGGACTTACACATGCAAAGTATGCCCTCTACCACTGAGCTACATCTCCAGCCTTGCTCACTGTTCCCTTAAAACAACAACAACAACAACTTTGTTTGTCATGGGTTTTATAGCGGACCTGTTCATGGGTAAGCAATATAACAACTTAGGAAAAACTGACATGTCCCCTAAATCTGCTGACTTCAAACTAGATATTTTAAATATACACACACATACACAACAGATTCTAAAAACTCATCCCAGATGTGGAAAGGACCAATTTCATTCAATTCAGTAGGTATTTTGTTTCACCTACTATTTGTAAATCACTATCATAGATATAAGGTGAGTGGGTCAGTCTCTGTGCTCAAGAAGATAGCCACCTGAAACGGGTGAAAAGCACTTACATAAATGGTTATAGCAAGGCTTCATAGCTTTCAATACAATGTCTTTCAGGCTAGCATCTCTTTGAGCCACTGCAATCTGCAGTCCAAGCACCCATGTGCAGTATTTACAGTCAATGCAGCTCCCAGTGGAAATGTGCTTTGTTTGCACTTCATATTTCCTCTGGCATGCTGACTTATTAGTCTTCAGGTATCCTGATCACCTCTCACATGAATCCTCATACTCAAAATATTCTCTGTCATGGAAGAAGAAAGGATGAAGATGAGACTATTTATTCATTCTACAAATAGCCGAGTGCCTTCTACATGTGAAGCACTGCTCTTGGGGCTGAGTTCAGAGTGGGTCACAAGAAAGACCACATCCCTCCTTGTGGAGATGGCATGCTGGAGGCAGAAACAGAAAACAAATGAAATGATAGAGCACAGATCAAAATATAATTAATTTTTTTTTAAGGGCAGGGAGGAAGAGAAAGGGAAGGCAAGGAGAAGAAGAGCTAGCTGCCATGAGGGAACGCCCTCCTGGGAGAGCCACTTAGGCAGACTTGAACTGCATTGATTAAACCACAAGAGGTCCTTGGAGAAGGACCCTCCATGCAGGGGGAGCATCTGCAGAGCAAGGGACATCATGGGTGCCAGCACAGCTAGAGGAGAAAGCCAGGGAAAGACAGGCAGAAAAAAAGCTTAAGGTCAGCTGAGCCTAGATCAGGTAATCATTCTAGATGAAAAGGATTTTGGATTTTGTTCTGTGAAATAGAATGCTTTTCAGCAGGGGTTGACATGTGTGATCTGACTTACCTCTTGCATCTGGCTGCCATGGAGAAAACAAATGGGAGTGAGGGTACAAGTGGGAGACCAGTTAGGAGTCATTTTGTTGATCATGCAAGAGATGACCAGAGCTTGGGCCAAGCTTCTGCTGTGGAGAGGAAAAGCATCAGAGAAATGGAGGAACGTGGGAATGTTTTGAAGGCCAGCTAACAGCCCTTGCTAATGGGCTGAACTTGGGAATGAAGGGAAAAGAAGAACCAAGAGTGGCTCTTTGGTTTTGGCTTGAGCAATAGGGTCAGCACCAGTACTGCGGATCAGGAAGGGCTGAGGAGTGGAGAAGGAGCAGGTTTGGAGCAAAAATCTAGGGATCTCTTTTGGACTCCTAATTCAAGATACTTGGTTACTTCGCACTAATTTCTAATGTCCCAGCATAAACTATGTTTTCCATTTCTGTTCTTCTCTCATCTCCAATTAGAGTTGTTCCCAGTAAGATGATTAGGTCAAGTGTCATAAGAAGTTATGGTAAATAATTATTTGATCTTTTCTCAAGGTCTTAAACATTATCCTTTTATATAAAAATGATTAAATCAATATTATTGTTGAAGTTAAAAACTGTTGGAGGGCTGGGGATGTGGTTTAGTGGTAGAGCACTTGCCTAGCATGCACAAGGCCCAGATTCAATCCTCACCACTACAAAATAAATAAGTAAAAGCTGTTAGAATCTAGCCCATTTCAACTGTAATCAAGCAAGGAAAAAAGCTCATAGAGGGGGTTAGGGCTGTAGCTCAGTGGAAGAGCACCTGCATCGCAAGTGTGAGGCACTGGGTTCAATCCTCAGCACCATATAAAAATAAATAAATAAAGATATTGTGAAGGAAAAAAAAAAAAGCTCATAGATGTCAAACAATGTTGTCTGCCATGTTTCACATGGCCAGGAGCAGAAATGAATTTATAATTTGCAGCTAGCTCTGTTCAGGCCAATGGTATAGATCACAGTGTTTTGGTTACCTGGTAGGCTGATGCCTCAAGATATAACCAAGCCCTGGTGTGACCTCTGAACTGGAATTATGGAACATTTTCCGGTAGACAATACCCTGTGCCAGTGATGTTCACCATTTCTTATTGTGGCCCTGCTACTGTGGTTCTTGGACACCACTTTATTCCCAGAGGATATTCCACAATTTCTTATATCAATTGATGGTTTGGGTTTTGTCTGTGGAACTGTGAAGCCTTTCAAACCCAACACGTACCTGAATAAGTCCATAATGGGCTAAGGCCTATGCAGTGTTTTACAATGTTCAGGTCAAAAACATGCAAGAGTGCCAATTAATGTTATCAGGGGGGGGGGGGGGGGGGGGGGGGGGGGGGGGGGGGGGGGGGGGGGGGGGGGGGGGGGGGGGGGGGGGGGGGGTGGGGGGGGGGGGGGGGGGGGTTTTGTTTACTTAATATTGTCTTTTACTTAAAAAGACAATACACAAAATATAAGTTCTTAAAATCTGTGAAGTGGATGTACTTTAAAAAGTCCTTGGTATCTGTCATCAGTTCTTTCCTAGCTAAGTAAGAACCCCTGATATTTTGTGAATGAAGAGGGAGCATAGCACTTCTGGGCCCTAACACCGGGGAAAATGAGATAGAGGAAGGCAGAAAGTCTACAGCCATTGTGAATCATACGTTATTTTGCATTTTGTGGAAAAAGAACAGTGAGAGTAGACCAAGTATGAGTGATTTATGTTTTAAGCATCATATATGCAATTTTCCCCCCAGGAAGCAAAAGGTGTTTTTTTTTTTTCTTATAAGAAAAATAATGCAGGTTTTATACAAACAAATTTAAAGTACAGAAAATTATCTTTAAAAGAACATTTAAATTAACTATAATCACTACTCAGAGACTATCTCTGTTAATATTTTTACTCATATACTTCAGATATGCATGTATATTTATGTGAATAAATTTATATAGAGAAATCACCTTTTTAGGATGACTGACTTCTGTGAGTTTTCTTTAAGAGAACATGATTTGAAAGTTGTAAAAGCAACTTCTAAAAGAACTTTAAAGTTATAGTGAAAGGTTGCCTAACATAAGCATACCAATTACTTAGGTTTTATAGCATATCCTATATAAATTATCTCTTTAATTATGAGTAACAGTTAATGTTATTAACATAACAATAACTGTTAGTGAAATATTAGTAACAGAGGAAAGAACATCTTGCTGGGAGACCTAAGTCATAGCTCCAAGTTATGATTAGACATAAGATAATAAACTACTTCGAGTCTCAGTTATGTGCCCAATAAACATCTTGGACTAGATGAAGCCTGAGACCTCTTCCAATTTTAAAACCCTGTCCACGTCTTATTTTGGAATATGGGCATTTGCTGAGATACATTTTCTGAGATGCAAATTTTTACTTTCAAATATCTTATCTGCAATGCACCTGTTTTCAAGCTAAGAAAAATGGATCACATTTTGAAGAAAATGCGAAGTCTTTGAAGATGGGGCCTATTTACAGAGACCAATTTGTTTCTCTGCATTATTTTAGCATGCAACTCTACTCCTGAAGCCACCCGAGTATCCCAGGCTTCTAAAAGTGGGGGTAGAGGAGGCTTATTACCATGGAGACAGATGGGAGCAAATGGTCACATCATCAAAAGCAAACTAGGAATGTACAAAGCTTTTGTGATGCTGATCCTTTTTCTTTTTTTAAGTAAGAAGAAGAAGGGAAAAAAGGCACAAATAAAAGGACAGATCTCTCTCATTAAATCCAACACTAATTTAGTAATCAGCGAAATAAAGGTACCCTTGAAAGCTCGCTGCCAGAAAATACAGTACAACAAAGAAGCACAAAAGGTTGCTGGCTGCCAGGTGTAATTTCCAGGTACTCCAAGTGCATTTGGAGTCCCTGTTCTCTAGCTTTTCTTTACAGATTGGCTGTCTTCATGGTAGATTCGAACTATCCATTTAGTCACCCTAGTGTGTTACCCAAATATTTAGAAGGAGACAAATTGCAGGAAAATAACCTTTAATTTTATGATTCTGTAAGGGAAACTTCAAATTTATAAAGTATGAAAAGCTAAGAATGAGTGCTAATCTATTTTACTGTTTATTACCTATCACTTTGGATAAACTGGAAATAGTTTTGACAGCAGGATAAGAGTTAAAGTCAGGGTAAGAGTCCAAGTTTATATACAGTAGCTCATATCAAAATAAAACCATCATCAATTGGATTGCTTGTATAGATATCTCTATCTACCTATCACTTATCTATCTCTCTATCTCTCTGCTTTCTCTCACATCCATCCATTACTTGATCTTAGTCTGGTAGAAGCTGCCAAAAACCAGAAGGAAGGAAAGATTTACACTCAATTTTTCATAAGTGCCCAAAAAAGACATCACTTAAGAATGATTGTACAAAAGGGAAAATTTGGTCAAGATTCTGCTTGAACTTTCAGTCAAGGCATGATTCTTGGAGGTTTAGAAATTGAAGTGATGTTTTGTGCTATATACAGGAAAATGTGATAGATAGATAGATAGTCAGATAGATAGATAGATAGATAGATAGATAGATAGATAGATAGATAGATAGAATTTTATTTAATTTTTGTGGTACTGAACATAGACCCAAGGGGTGTTTTACTATTGACCTACACCTTAGCCTTTTTTTTTCTTTTTTTTAAATTTTGAGACAGGGTCTCACTAAATTGCCAGGCTGGCCTCAAACTTGTAATCCTCCAGCCATGGCCTCTTGAGTTGCTGAGATTACAGGTGTGCCATTGCACCTGGCTATATTATATTTTAAAATGTAAATTATGAGGAAAATTGTCTTGTTTTTAAAAATCTCCCTCTTTTTCCTCTTCTTTCTCTTCTTCCTTTTTTTCTCTTTTCTTTTAAAAGCATCAAATTTCCCTTCTTGGTCTATAGCACTAAGATTATTCATAATCATAAAGATATTAATTTTCTTAATTGATCTATCAGTTCAATGCAGAGTCAATTTAAAAACACCAAAGTTAACCTTAAAAAATACTAAAATTCATCAGGAAATATACATGGTAAATTAGAAAAATTCTGAAAAATAAGATTAATGAGGGGCAATTAAGTCTTATGGTCAAAAATTTTATTCTAGAGAGAATGAAATAGCAGCCGGGCGCGGTGGCGCACGCCTGTAATCCCAGCATGAGGCTGAGGCAGGAGGATCAAGAGTTCAAAGCCAGCCTCAGCAATGGTGAGGCACTTAGCAACTCAGTGAGACCCTGTCTCTAATAAAATACAAAAAAGGGCTGGGGATGTGGCCCAGACGAGTGCCCCTGAGTTCAATCCCTGGTACCACAAAAAAAAAAAAAAAAAAAAAGAAGAATGAGTTAGCTAAATAGAATGACCAGAAATAAACCCAAATACATGTACAAACTTAATGTGTGAAAAGGCAGATGAGTCAAATTTATGTGGGGCTTGGTGGAGGAGGGAATTTGATAAATAGTGATGGGTGAACTCTCTAAGAAAATTTTTTTTAAAAATTCCTTATATCTCGGGGCTGGGGTTGTGGCTCAGCGGCAGAGCACCCGCCTCGCACGTGCGCGGCCTGGGTTCAATCCTCAGCACCAACGTAAATATAAATACATTGCATTGTGTACAACTAAAGTAAATAAATAAATATTTTTTAAAAATTCCTTATATCTCAAAACTTTCCAGAAACTTCAAAGATTGAATTGTAATATATAGATACATAATATAAGTAATTCAAAACTTTGGTGAATTTATTTATGTATAATCTTAGAGTTTAAAAGGACTTTTTAAGTAAGGTACACAATCTCAAAGCATTTAAAGAGGACAAAAGATTTGAACATATAAAACTGGAAAGAATTGCATTATATTTAACAAAAAAAGAGATAGCCGGGTGTGGTGGTGCATGCCTGTAATCTCAGCACTTGGGAGGCTGAGGCAGGAGGATCGTGAGTTCAAAGCCAGCCTCAGCAGTGGCGAGGCACTTAGCAACTCAGTGAGACCTTGTCTCTAATAAAATACAAAAGAGGGCTGGGGGTGTGGCCCAGGGGTCAAGTGCCTCTGAGTTCAATCCCCTGTTCAAAAAGAAAGAAAAAAAAAGAGGTAAAGTCATTAGTTTATGTCATTTGAATGACTCGAAAAGTAGAAACAAATAAAAAGAAAAATGGTCAAATGTATTAGTATCTTCGTCTCATTCACAATTAAACAATAATATCAAAACAATTAACATATCCGTACAATGAAGTTATCTGGCAATAAAAATCAGCATTATTAATAATAGCCCCAAAGTATAAACAACCCAAATGTTCATGAACTGATGAATGGACAAACAAGATGTGATCCCACTCATTCACACATGGGCTATTATTCAGCCATGAAAGGGGTTGAAATTTGGATGCACAGACCTTGGAAACATTATGCTAAGTGAAAGACACTAGACACAAGAACATTGTCATATGATTCCAGTTACATGAAATGTCAAGAATAGGCAAATCCAGAGGATAGAAAATAGATTAGTGGTTGCCTAGAGGTGGTATAGATGGGAGTTGGGGGAAGACAGGGAGTGATTAAAAAGGGATAAAAATTTCTTTTTGGTTTATGTATAAATCTGTGATGATATGCTAAAACCATTAAACTGTACACTTTAGATACATAAATTGTCTGGAATGTGAATTGTATCTCAATAAGTTAAAGTTTATCTACAAAACAGTAAGGTGTAGCTGGGCATGGTGGTGCACACCTGTAATCCCAGCACTTGGGAGGCTGAGGCAGGAGGATCGCGAGTTCAAAGCCAGCCTCAGCAATGGTGAGTCACTTAGCAACTCAGTGAGACCCTGTCGCTAATAAAATACAAAAAAGGGCTGGGGATGTGGCCCAGTGGTCAAGTGCCCCTGAGTTCAATCCCCAGTAGACCCCCCCCGAAAAAAAAAAACAGTAAGGTGTGTTGAGTTTGTTCTTTATATTACAAAGCTAGATAGTAGCAAATGTTGTAAAGTGTATTGGATACAGATTTTCTCATACTCTGTAGGTGGAAATGCAAATTGGTACAATTTTTTAAAGGACAATTTAGTAGTATATTTCAAAATTTAAACATATCACATCCTTTGATTCTTTATTTAAATTTGAAAAAATTACTAAATGGATATACTTGCAAAAAGTTGCTAAGATGCATATGATAGTACCATGTTTGTAATAGGAAAATCCAAAAACATGGAGATAGCCATTGGGGGAAGCATTATATCACCTTTAATAAGTATTATAGGCTGCAAATATAGCTCAGAGGTGTAGCACATGCCTAGCCTATATGAAGATCTATGTACAATCCCCAGTACCAACAAAAATGTGTATACATTGTAAGCTGCCTGGTACCGTAACCCGGGAGGAAAAACTCTCGGAGGCAGAGTTAAGCTTTTACTACTTTTACTTCTACTTTCTTAGAGCTTAGAGAGGGAAAGAAAGATTTTTAGAGAGAAAGATTAAAGCGAGCTTTTCTTCTTGTCTTCTTAGCTTAGAGTCTTCTTAGAAAGAAAGATAGAGCTTAGCTTAGAGAAAGATTAGAGCTTCTTTCTTCTCTCTTCTTTCTTCCTTCTTCTTTCTTCTGTCTTCTGTCTTCCTCAGGAGTCTCGGCCTAACTCTGACCAGTCATTACTTCTTCTATCTGGTTTCTCTTCTGTCTTCTATCTGGTTTCTCTTCTGTAACCGCTCTGCCTACGTTCTGGCCGCTCTGATTCTTCTGACCGACCGAGTGACTGCCCGGCTGACTGAATTCTCCGTTCTCCTCACTCGGACCGCTTTCACCCAGTTATATACCTTCAGGTTTGCGGGTGCCTACAGGTGCGTCACATACATATCAGGTGGAACTTATGGCTTCCAGCTAGCTACAACAGCCCTTCCTAATTAGGGCTCCTTCAATACATGTGTGTATGTGTGTGTATATAAAATAAAATAGTTCTATATGTAATAGTTATATATGAAATAACTATATGAATTGATATGAAGATATCCAAAGGGAAAAAAAAACTAGTATTTATTGAACACCTGCTATATGACACTCTTCTAAGTTGTTTACATGAAATAATACAAATAACTTACCTACTCCTCTTTGCAATCTTATGATGTTAGTATATTTTTACCTCCAATTTTATAGGTGATGTTGCTGAGAGGCACAGGTAGGTTGAAGGAACTTGCCCAAATTGCTACTTAATGGTAGACACAGAATTCAAACCCATTTGATTACATTAAAAACTATAGCTCTACATAAATGTGGCTTCATGGCTAATTATTCTTTCTAGAAGCTTATAGGAAGTAATTGGTGAGGAGATGGACTGAACTGCCTCCTCATTGGTGATAGAAGGTAAACTAACAAAAACTACATAATGAGGTGGGATTGGTGAAGGGAGCTGGTTTTAGTTTGTGTGTTGTATTACTACAATGAAATGTTTTAGAAAAGGAAAGCTTTTTTTTTTTTTTTCCTCATGATTTTGGAGGTTCCCCTTCAAGAATGAGTGAACACGTTGCTTTGGGTGGGGAGCATGTGGCTGAGCAAACTGCTTATATCATGAGCAGGGAAACAGAGCAAGAGAGGAAGAGACTGGGGTTCCACAGTCCCCTTAAGAGCATGACCTCAATGACCTTCCATAAGTCCCCATTTCCTAAAGGTTCTACCATCTCTCAATAACGGGAAGCCTAAGAGATGGTGATCCTGGGGACCAAGATTTTGGTACATAGGCCTTTGAGGGACTTCAAGAACCAAACTATAGCATATGTTCTATCTTTTAATGTCCCTACTATTGATGTGAAGCAGATTACTAAATCCATAGTTCAGTAAAACGAACAGAATCTGTATAACATTCTTGGGTATGAAAAATCAAAGGTCAACTCAACATGTCTAAAACTAAATGGCTAATCTCCTTAACTTTGATCTGTTCCTTAAACAAAATAGTGAGTTTACAAATCTAATTTGCCTTTCTCAGGATGTTTAAGACATGACTGTCTTTTCAATTTATGCCTGGCCTGCTCATACCCAGACTGCAGTCCAATCCAGCAAAAAACACTGTTCATGGTGTTCATTACCCAATGATTTAATCAGACCACTCCCACCCCATACACTTTAAAAGCCTGTAACTCTTCCAGGGAGGAAGACTTCATCCTTAGATCAAGTTTCAAGCCTTCCTTGATCTGGCTGAAATCTTTCTTTCCGGTTTCATTTCCCACAACTTCACCCTCCACACCAGCTTTCCTGCTTGCTATATAAGATTTTTGTTATTCCAAAATCAGCCAGTCCCCTTTCTCTCTGCCCTTCTCTATCATAGCCTCTCTTCAAGGTCTAATTTACTACCTATCCCTACCAACAGCCTTTCCTGACCACCTGTTGGGGTTGGATATTAAATGTTCCCCCAAAGTCCAGGTGTTGGAGGCTTTGCTGCCAGCCTGTGGTGCTACTGGGAGGTGGTGGAAGCTTTAGGAGGTGGAGCCTAGTGGGAGGAAGTTAGGTCAATGAGGTCATGCCCTTGAAAGAGATATTGGGACACTAGTCCCTTCCTCTCTCTCCTTTTGCTTCCCAGCTGCCACAGGTGAGCAGTTCTGTTTCACCACGCTCTCCCCACTATGATGTTCTGCCTTACCACAGGCCCAAAGCAATAGGGCCAAGCAACCATGGAATGAAACTATCAGCCAAAGTAAATCTTTCTTCCTTATAAGTTACTTATCTAAGGTAATTTGTCATAGTAACACACCACCCCAACTTACTAAAGAAATACAATTACAACTTATTTCTCATAAGTGCATCCAGGAATACATGTCTCCATGGTTTACTTCACAATGGAAAAAATGACAACCCCTCCCTATAGGCTCTGGATTCCTCTTTTCTCCAGAAACCTCACTCTATAGATTATTCTTTCTCACCCCTGTATCTTTTTATTTATTTATTTATTTTGCATCCCAGTTTAAAAAAAAATTTTTTTTAAATTTGTTCTTTTTAGTTATACATGGCAATAGAATGTATTTTAATATATTACGTGTACATGGAGTATAACTTCCCATTCTGTGGTTGTACATGATGTGGAGTTACACTGATTGTGTATTCATAAATGACCATAGGAAAGTAATGTCTGATTCATTCTGTCTTTCTTATTCCCACCCCCCTCCCTTCCCTTCATCCCCCTTTGTCTAGTCCAAAGTTCTTCTATTCTCTGACCCCTCAACCCCCACTGGCCTTACTGTGTGTTAGCATCAGAGAGAACATTCGCCCTTTGGACTTTTGGAATTGGTTTATTTCACTTAGCATGATCGTCTCCAGTTCCATCTATTTACTGGCAAATGCCATAATTTCATTTTTCTTTATGGCTGAGCAATATTCCATTGTGTATATATACTGCATTTCCTTATCCACTCATCTGTTGAAGGGCACCTTGCTTAGCTATTGTAAATTGAGCTGCTATAAACATTGATGTGGCTGCATCACATACTATAATGATTTTAAGTCCTTTGTGTAATATGCAGAGGAGTGGGATAACTGTCACTCCTATTGGTTCTTTCCCATCTCCATTTTAAATTTTTCCAAAAATCTCCAATTACAAATGATGCAGAAAATGTATAGCACAGGGAAAGTTCTGGCCCCTTAAAGTAAAGCACCTTGAACGGAGTAAAGAGAAAGAAGGCTGTGGCTGTCATTATGGAGAACAGTATGGAGTTTTCCCCCCCAAAACTAAAAAATAGATCTATCATTTTATCCAGTTATACCACTTCTGCATATATATCTAAATGAAATAAAATCAGTGTACAAAAAACAAACAAACAAACAAACTACCCGCCCATGTTTATTGCAGCGCTATTCACAATAGCTAAGAAAATGTGGTATATACACACAATGGAATATTACACACAATGGAATATATACACACAATGGAATATTATTTGACCAAAAAAGAAGACTGAAATCTTGTTACTTGCAGCAAAATTGATAAAGCTGGAGGGCATTACTCTAAGTGAAATAAACAGACACAAAGACAAATACCACCTGTTCTCTTTCATATGTGGAAACTAAAAGTAATTAACCTGAATAGTGATTACAAATTGTTGGGAAGGGGAGGTGTGTAAGCTGCCTGTCATGGCCAGCCATTGCGCCACGGGAGGAAAACTCGGAGGCAGAGTAAAGCTATTACTACTTTTACTTCTACTTTCTTAGAGAGAGCTTAGAGAGAGAAAGAAAGATTTTTAGAGAGAAAGATTAGAGAGAGCTTTTCTTCTTGTCTTCTTAGCTTAGAGAGAAAGAAAGAAAGATAGAGCTTAGCTTAGAAGAAAGATTATTCTTTCTTCTTTCTTCTTTCTTCTTCGGGAGCCTCGGCCTAACTCTGACCAGCCATTATTTCTTCTATCTGGTTTCTCTTCTGTAACCGCTCTGCCTACGTTCTGGTCACTCTGATTCTTTTCTTCTCCGACCCGAACTCTTCTTCTGACCGACCGAGCGACTGCACGACTGACTGAATGAATTCTCCGTTCTCTTACCCCACACACACTTCTTGACAGTATCCAGTACACAGCACAGCCCGCTTCCTTAAACTCTCCCCTTCCCCCAAACCACTTAACAAAAGCCCAAGGCCTCGAGGTCCTGACACCCTGTTCCTGAGACACTCTCTGCTTCCCCATGGCTCACATGGCTCACATCCCCCTCATTGTGATGAGTAATTAACTCAACTTGTTCAACTGCAGGCGAGGTCCTGTTGGACTGGAGTGTGTGGACACATTAAATTAAATGAAAGAAGCAAGTCCCCCAAATATAAAACCCCATTTAAACAAGGCCAAGAAAAGATGATGCTAGTTAAATTGTCTAGGAACACATTACCACCGAGGTGACAAAAACTGCAGAAATAAAAGTGAAATGATCATGGCAGGTGTTGGTATAGGGTTCGTTCTAAGGGGAAGAAAGGGACAGCCTGAGCTGAGCTGAGGGGGAGTCACAGGTGGACGCCTATGACAGATGAGCACAGGGGAAAGCCAGCTCCAACCCACAAATGGATCTGAGAGCTCTGAAAGCGACCTCTCATTCAAATGTGTCTGGGAAGAGGATCCAAGCATTATTTCACTCCATGGGAAAGGAACATACATAGGGAGAAACCTTCAGTCTAGACTGAGCTTACTTTATTCAAGGATGGGTAAGAGAAGAAAGTACTGCAGCCTAGGACCGCTGTTTCCCAAGAGGAGGAAGGGAATAACCTCCAGATGACTCCAGGGGAGTGCTTGCCCCAGGAATCCATCTACTGTAGGATCCAGAAGAAAACTGCAGGGAACTGGGAGCTCTAATAGGATCTTTTTAAAGGGAAAGTGTCATGAGTTGTTAAAAGAGGGGAATAAAATGAGAAGACATTTGGATAAAATGAAAATGCAATGTATTGGTCCATGTGTGCTGCTATAACAAAATATCATTGATTAGATGGTTTATAAACAATAGGAATGTGTTTCTGGTAGTTCTGGAGGCTGGGAAATCCCAGGCTAAAATTTCAGTGTGATCGTGTGAGAATGATCCACCAAGGACAATGCTTAACTCTGGTGTAACAGACTAATTGCTATAGGCCAAAATTATTTCATGTTTGTGTTTTTTGTATCTTAATGTTTTTCCACTTGTGCCATTTTTCTTTCTTATGACCAAGCAGTGTTAAAATAGACCATTGCCTTATTCCATCACCATGAATAAATATCCTAAAGTCCAGAGACTATCAAAACCAGAAGCAAGCCACTCCAAAGGCAAATATTGACTCTTTTTTTTTCACCCACTCATCTCTCAAGTTCTTAAACCTACCTAGAGTTAAAAGCAGCAGTGGCCCAGTAGCAAAATTAACTACTTACCATTTACTTAGGTTTTTGTTTTTTGTTTTTTTCAAAAAACCTGATATCCCATAGAGGAACTGTCCTCCTGAAATGTTCATAAAGTTCATAGTCACACTCAAGGGTTGTGAATGCGTTCCTGTTCAGAGCCAGGGCTAGAAAATGTTCTGGAGCCTGTAGTAGTGGAATAGACTGTTGCAAACTCTTATATAATTTTTGTCCTCTTTCAGTTACTGAGAAAATGTGCAAACCTGCAAGCCCCAGTTAATGTGCATCCCATAAACATCTCTCGGCTCTCCTCCTGCAGAGGACACAGAAGACAAGGATTCTACTTTCAAGGAGTTGACAATCTAATGATTTCTGTTTCATAAAATTAATGAAACCACAGAATGAGTCAAACTTTTGAGTTCTGGACCTGTGCCACAAGCACCAACACTATTTGAAAGTCCTGTTGGAAATGCAAACTTTGGGCCTTGCCCCAGTCCTACTGGATCAGAATCACTGGGGATGGGGAGATAGAAGGATTATCATTATCTCTGCAGGGGATTTTTATACACACTGACCTTTGAAAGGCATTATAAAATTGAGAAAAGAAGAAGCTGGAGTAGACTAGGAAAAGGGGAAGGGAGAGATTCAAGGAGGCCCTTGAATTTAAGCTGAAGTGCAGGTGGCTAGAGTTTGGAGTAATAAAGGGCTCTCAGGAGGGCATTCCAGGCAGGAGGAACAACAGGAGTAAAGGCATGTAGAATGAAGGTGGCTTGAGAGGGACTGATTGAAGCTGAAGGTCTAGGAGTGATAAGAAGGAAGAACGTGTAGGAAGGCAAGGCCGGATCTTGTCAGGAGGTGGATTCAGAAAACATGTTCCCCGTAAAATACACGCATATACTCTGGTTTCAAAGACAATATATTTCTATATGAAAGTATAAAATGTTAGAGAAGCAAATTATATAGCAAAATGATCTCCATTTCTCCATGATCTCCTTCCTAGCCAAAAATTTTAAAAGGGTAATATTTTGAAAATATTGCCTTAGAATATTTTTTGTTCTTAGCCTTATGATTCCATCCCTACATACACTAAATAGGATTGTCCTTTACTCTCAGCTTTGAAACTTCCTTTGTTTACATCATTCTTTTTTTTTTTTTTTTTTTTTTTTGGTACCAGGGATTGAACTCAGGGGCACTTGACCACCGGGCCACATCCCCAGCCCTTTTTTGTATTTTATTAGAGACAGGGTCTCACTGAGTTGCTAAGTGCCTCGCCATTGCTGAGGCTGGCTTTGAACTCGCGATCCTCCTGCCTCAGCCTCCCAAAGTGCTGGGATTACAGGCGTGCGCCACCGCGCCCGGCTTACATCATTCTTTTTTAAAAATATTTTTTATTAGAGGTTTATAGTTATACATTATAGTTGGGTTCATCCTGACATAATCATGCATGAATGGAATTTGATTTCAGTTCCCTTTCCTCCTCATTTTGTCTCCCTAACTCCCTCCCCTCCCTCATTCTTCTTCCTCTGCTCTGCTAGACTTCCTTATTTATATAAATAAATAAGTTTATTTATTTATATTTGATAGGTTATTTTTACTTCCACAGAAAGGTGAAATTCCCTGTGGTATTTTTATATATGCACACAACATGGTTTTTTATTTTTTAATTCATTCCACATTGCCTTTTCTTTCCCATCCCCCCACTCTGACTCTTGATCTCCTTCTTCTACTCTACTGATCTTCCCTGTGTCTTTATGATATCCTATTCTTCCCTTCTCCTTTCTTTTATTTCACTCAGGCTTTCCCATATGAGAGGAAACATCCAACTTTTTTTTTTTTTTTTTTTGATACCAGGGATTGAACTAAGGGACACTTGACCACTGGGCCACATCCCCAGCCCTTTTTTGTATTTTATTAGAGACAGGGTCTCACTGAGTTGCTAGGTGCCTCGCCATTGCTGAGGCTGGCTTTGAACTCGCGATCCTCCTGCCTCAGCCTCCCGAGCGCTGGGACTACAGGCATGCACCACCACGCCTGGCTGAAACATTCAACTTTTGAGTTACTCAGTCTGGCTTACTTCATTTAGCAAGATGTTCTCCATTTCCATACATTTACCAACAGGTGCCATGATTTCATTCTACTCCATGGCTGAGTAGAACTCCATTGTGAAAACACATTCTTTTTTTTTTTTTTTTTGGTACCGGGGATTGAACTCAGGGGCACTCAACCACTGGGCCACATCCCCAGCCCCTTTTTGTATTTCATTAGAGACAGGTTTTCACTGAGTTGCTAAGTGCCTCGCTATTGCTGAGGCTGGCTTTGAACTCGTGATCCTCCTGCCTCAGCCTCCCAAGTGCTAGGATTACAGGTGTGCGCCACCATGCCCGGCTATGAAAACACATTCTTATAATAAGACTTTCTTTGGTTTCCAGACTGTCCCCTAGATTGGTGGAACCCTGAGGCTGGCAGATACAACTTGATTATAACAGAGTGGTCTAAATCTGGTGGCCATGCTAAGTGTGAAATGCAAGCCTGAAATTGACTTCTAGCTTTATTTTTATTTTATTTGTAGTGCTGGGCATAGAACTAGGGCCCCTGCACTTGCTAGGCAAGTACTCTGCTACTGAGCTACATCTTCAGCCCTAGCTTTATTTTGTAAGATGAGTGTAGGATGCCTGGACGAGTCTGCACTCTGTATGAATACCTGGCCATTTAGTGTGAGTTGGGCATATCAGCTGGCTGCCTGATGGCTTTCTCTGCAAGACAGCCCAAAGCAAGAGGGTACACACCCAATGCATGCCTTAGTCTACACCCACTAAGGCCTACCGTTTTTGTTCTAACCAGTAGAGAAAGTCCCCAGTTTTCTTGGGGACCACAGACAATGGGTATCATTCCCTCCACCCTTCTCTGTGCAAGCATGCCTAGAGTGCTGATTAAATTTCTCTTTAGGTAAATTCTCCATTCTCCTTCCCAGGGGGTTTTGAGAATACAGGAGGCATCATTAAGACTTGTGTATATTTGTCTGAGTTTGGTTTACTGTTTTAAAGTCCACTCCTTAGGGGAATGAGAATGTGCTTCTAATTCTACCTCGAGAACTAGAAAAGTAGTCCTTAATCCTACAGGGAATGAGACTGATCCCTCTACATTGATATGGGAAAATATGGGAAATAAGTAATCTCCAAATACAGCAGTCATGGGAAACTCTCAGGGAGCAAACCTTGGTTGATTATGAAGAAATGGGGCATAATGCTTTGAATCACTACGCACAGCACCACAAATATTTATTAAGCACTCAGGCCATGAACATTGTCTTGGTACTGAGGATGTAATGGCACAGAAACACAGACATAACTTATTATTTATGGAGCTTATTGTCATTATTTTGATGCTTACCATCTCACAGGAAGGTCATCACAAATGTAAAAGCATTCTGATAAGTATAAAAGCTTAATTACTGTAAGTGATGTCAACAGGAACATACAGTACTTGAAATAAAAACATGAGACAGAAGTCATCAATCTAGAGAGTGTAGTAAGGGAAGACTTTCCTGAAAGTCTGACTACTGAACAGAGAGCTGAAGGATGAGTGGGAATTGCTAAGGCAAAAAATGTTCTAGGCAGAAAGATGTGCAAAGGCCCTGTGGCAGGAATGTGCATGACATGTTCATGGCACTGGAAAAAGGTCCCAGTGACTGAAGCAGATGTTTGCAGGCAGGTGTTAGTACAAGATGTTGCTAGAAAGGAAGGAAGGACCAGAGTATGTGTGGGGCTCCTAGAGCACAGTAAGAATTCATATGGGCAACAGGAAGCCTCTGAAATGCTGAATCGGCATTCTGTTTTGAAAGACTTGTTCTGGCTGTGATAGGAAAATGGATGAGGAGGGCTGACGTGCCTCTGGGAGACTTTGCAGAACTACTGCAGAGGAGAGCAGGTAGAAGCTTGGTCTGTGGTTGAGCAGCAGATTTCTCATGGGCTGCTTTGGACACTTCCTAGCCCAGAGTCATAATGTGTAAGAGTTCCCTGAAATGCTGCGAGCTTTCAGGAGAGCCGAGGGCTCGCCACCCCTGTTCTAAAGCTGGCTGATTATAAAACAGCAGTCTGCATTGAGGTGGTCATACTAAGGTTGAAATGTGAGTGCGTGGTGGACTTCCAGCTTTGTGTTTTAAAGGAATAATGGGACAGGCAGTTTTTCTAGAGAACTGAGTCCTAGAATATGAGTAGACAAGCGGAAGAGAAATTCCTTCTGAGTGTCATTCTGCTTTATGACCACTGAGTGCTGCTGTTTCCAGTGACAAGTCCCCAAGAAACCAAAGGGCTAGCACCCGTAAGAGGAACTAGGGGGAAATCACCTTAGAATACAAGAGAGTCAGGAAGACAAAGAGGTTTTCTAATTTTGATAAATCTGAGTCCTAAGCAGCAGGGGTCGACACCAAGTTTTCGTGAAGGTCATTTTGCAGTGCGGTAACTTCTGGCTTTACTGTCAGCATCTTTAAAGACAGTCCTAGTAATAGAGGGGCCAAGAAGGGGCTTTTTTAGAACCATTAGCGTCCTTCCTCCCCCACAGTCCCATTAGTGGGCCTTATTAAACCAACTCAGACAAAGAGCAAAGATGCCCTAGTTAATGGAGAGTCTCCGATAATTACTCTGCTCAGCCGCTTCTTTTAGGGTCTGAATGGTCTTTAAATAATGTTTCTCTTGCTGTGGTCATAGACAATGACCTAGCATTCCGCTTTAAGCAGTGCCAATCCCATTAGCTGAAGAATAGCAAAGCTCTGGGTGAGTGTGCTGTGTGCCAAGGAGGGAGGGAGGGAGGGAGGGAGTGAGGGAGGGAGAGAGAGAGAGAGAGAGAGTGTTGGGGAGCCTGGCTTATGGCAGGGAGCAGGTTTAAATGTCCTTTCCTCCCTTCCTCAGGAATCACACACACCCCTGTGTCTATCAGATTATTAGATGACCTATTGCATGCTACCCAATCTTTTCTGAAAATGGCAAGGAACTCCCTCAGATGCTTGAGGAAGATGACTCCCATTCTTATTCGCTACACATTTTTTTTTTTCTGGAGGATGTGCTTTCAAACATGTCCCTGCCCTCTAAGAACTTCAAATCCCCAAACCATGAGATTACAAACAATATGAAGTCACTTTCTGTGAATGTCTGCCACCCAGAGTTGGAAAATGTGAAAAGTTCATTGGAAAGAAAAAGAGTGGGGGGACAAATGTTGTATGGGGGACCCCAAGTTTCTCGGAATGTCTTCCTCTCTAGCCCTCCTGGTACTTGCAACTCGTTTCCTCTCAGAATCAGAATGCTTAGTTATATTTAAAGACAATTTATACCTGGGAACAAGGCATCTTAATTCATCCAGGACGGATCAAACTTTCCAATATGAAAGAGAGTAAATTCAGGAAATGGAACCTGCTTTTGCCCACCTTTGGAAAAAGATTTTAAGGATTCTGGAATGGTCTGATGTGACAGTTTTTGAACAAACTGAGTGTGACAAGAGGTTAGCATAAGGAAGTTGGTGACTCTCCTTCCACAAACACATAGGAGTTGAGTTATGTGCACTTCAGTGAGAACCCACAAGCCTCTGCAGCCCCCAACATACATATGTCACCTGCCAACTCCTGGGAGGAATGACAGACTGCAACCAATAGGATCAAAGAGGCATTTTCTGGTTCTGACTTCTAGAAGACACTATATGCAAAGAAATGTTCTACTTGGCAAAACTAAGAGGATAGTCCGTTCAGTTCTCACACCCTTTAAGTTTAGTCTGCCTGTCATTTGAATGACTCTGATCAGCTTATGCATGGGGCTCCTTCTGTATTATTTAATTTAAATTTCTAATGTTATTTATGTTCAAAAGTATGAAATTACAATTATTTGAGAGATGCTGGTTTCCTGTATATGTAACCACTAACAACCTATCTGTGGGTAACAGCTTTCATTAGCATGATAATTAGTTAAAAGGTGCAAAAATAAGGAACAATTCAGTAGAAATGAATGCAGCGATTTTGTTTGTTCGTTTTGTTTCTGGTGCTTTGTTGTTTTTTTACAGTACTGGGATGGAACCCAGGGCTTCACATGAGCTAGGCAAGTGCTCTACCGCTAAGCTATGTCCTCAGCCCCACTCTATTCTTGAAATTTTTATGCTTTTGTGTCAGTGATTCTGGTTCTGGGGCAAAGGACAGAATAATGGTAAAGTTTTATTTGGGCCTTAGGGTGGTATAGGAGAAAGACTTTTATATCACATGGGAAAGGACAAAGAGACTTGGCTTTTAAGATAATAGGATTATACCTTGGGTCAGATTTTAAAAACAAAAACAAAAGCAAACACAAAAAATAAACAAACAAAAAGCATCCTGAAAGCAACCTTAGAAATCGCTTTTGAAAACCAAATGGAATTCTGGAATCATGGGAGTCTTGAGTATTATAAATTGCTCATTAAATCTTACTATTGGTTATCACTGTGCTTGGTGTTGTGAAGAATAATAAATATAATTTGTGATCCTAGAGTTTTTGGTTAAAGTTTTTTATTTCAAGCCCAGGGCTTTTGCTACTATAGCAAAACCTCTCTTATGACATAATTACCTTATCACAGCATCATAGGTACTTAAGATGAAATAGGATTGATCCTCAGTAGAACCTCCAAGTGCTGCCCTTAGACCTGCAGACATTCTCTGGCTGCATCTGTCCCTGGCCAAGCAAGCAACCACTGGTGCTCCTGCCTTCTCAATTAGGCATCTGGGGTCTCAGAATTTCTTGCCCCAAAGTTGGGAGGCTGCTCTAAGAGTTGCTTGGAGTTTTCCCCAGGGCTTGTCCTCTTGGGGGTCGACCAGCTGTCAATGTGTCCTTGGCATGGTTTAAATGTGCCCCTCCAAATTCATGTTTTGGAAACTTTATTTCCAAATTCATATGTAAATGGTATTTGAGGGTGGGGCCTTTGGGAAATATTAGGATTAAAGAAAGTCATGTGAGAGAGGCCCGAAGGATGACATTCGTGACTTCTTGTAAGAAAAGGAAGAGACACGCTGGCTAGCACTCTTCTTCTGCTTTTCCCTGGATGCCCTATGTCAAGTTGTGGTGCAGCAAAGGCCTCATCAGATGCTGTCACCATGTTTGTGGACTTCCCAGCTTCCAGATCTGTAAACTAGATAAACCTCTTTTTTTTTTTTAAATTCTGGGGATTGAACCCAGGGATGCTTAACCACTGAAATATATCCCCAGTCCCTTTTATTTTTTATTTTGATACAGGGGCTCACTTAGTTGCTGAGGTTGGCCTTGAACTTTCAATCCTCTGCCTTGACCTCCTGAGTCGCCAGGATTACGGCATGAGCCACCACTCCTGGCATAAACCTCTATTCTTTATAAATCATCTGGCCTCAGGTGTTTTGTTAGAGCAACAGGAAAATGAATTAACACAGTGCTCACCAGCCTGAGGAGTGGCTACAGCTGGGGAAATAGTAAAGTTTGGACATGGCAGCTAAGGTACTTACATATGAATGTGGGTCTTTGTAGTGTAGGACAGGGTATGGGCTGGGAGGCAGAGGGCAGCTAATCATTTTTTTGCCCTAGTCCTTGTAAATATCAGGGTATGCCTGCCATCAAGGACCAATTGTACTGAAATGAACTTTTGCTTTTGAAACTTTTGCTTTTTGAAACTTTTCTGAGCACATGTCAAAGTTTTGTTACACTCTTGCTGCCAGGACAGGCCAATTCCAAGGTTCACTCTTGGTAGGACATTTTATAGGAAGAGAGACTACTAATTCATCACTTCTGGTTAAAAGCTATTATGGGGGTTTTGGTTATTATTAATATTATTGCACTATTTTATTTTGCTGTATGCAATAATAGATCATTTATTGGAGACCAAATATTACCAAGCACTATAATAAATTCTAATGTGAACTAATTGATTCATCCAGCACTTTGAAGTAGTTATTATTACTATTATTATAACCACCCCCAATGCCCCATGGGGAAACTGAGGCAAAGAGAATTAGTTTGTTCAAGGCTCAAGAACTAAATGCTAGAGCCAAGATTCTAATCACGATGCAATCCTGCTTTTATTCATTGTCCTCCGCTTTTTTTACCTCCGTTCTGTTTGTCCTTCAAGGCAGGCTCACACCCTTGCTCTTTAGAGTCCTCTATGTGCAGCTTTGTCTGAGTTTCTGGAATTCTGGAGTGCACTTTACCTTTGTCACTTCATGGATAGTTACTGTTGAAACTTGTGTCAGTCAGCTTTTTGAGGCTATGACCAAAATACCTGACAGGAGTGATTTAGAGGAGGAAAAGTTTATTTTGGCTCACAGTTTCAGAGGTTTAGTCCATGGTTGGCTGATTCTATTGCTCGGGCCCTGAGATGAGGCAGAATATCATGGTGGGAGGGTGTGGTGGAGGAAAGCTGCTCAGCTTATGGCAGCCACAAAGCAATGCACCAGGGACAAAATATAAACCCCAAAGGCATGCTCCTACTTCCTCCAGCCACACCTTACCTGCTTACAGTTGTTACTCGGTATAAAAGTCCTTTCAAATGATTAAATGATTAATCCATCAGGTGGATTAATCTACTGATTAGATTACAGTTCTTGTAATCATGAACTTTGGAGGATACCTCATATCTAAACCATAACAGAACAACAGAAAAGCTTCCCCTATGTTTACTCTACCATTTACTCCCCTATATTAGCTCTACCATCTAAATGTGGAAGATGACTGCTGAAGGGCAGATGAACCACGCTGGGACCACTGTGTAGAAAAGGGGTTTATTAACCTGCCCCTCATGGCCAGTGGGGACTGAGGGACACGTAGAAAGGAATGAAGAAAACCGGTGGGACGAGAGGAGATGGGGCGACGAAAAGAAAAGAAGAAAAAAAGGGGAAAAAGGGACGGAAAGGGTGAAAAGGGACAGAAAGGCCAAAAAGGGGACAGTTTCAGCCTGGCAGGGGTTTAAATAGCGACTCTGGTGGGCCAAGGGACCCCTGACTCCATAGGCTGCCTGGGGTGGGAAGGGGAACCCGTGTGCCATGATTGGCTCAGTAAGGGACCTGAGGTGTGGCCAGTTTAAGGCACCTGGGAGGTGTGGCCTGTCCAAGGTATCTGGGAAGTGTGGCCTGCCGGCCTGGAATTATCTGACAACTGCACTCTTGATTGACAGTTGAGTGGGAAGACTATTTTTTTCAGAATAAGTATGATGGGCTCTATGGTGCAGCAACCCAAACCCAAAAAGGAGTTGCCCTGGCAGCTGGGAGTACTGTCAGCAGACTGTCCTCAAGTGGTCATCCCCTTTAGGAATTGTGTCAGCTGCAAAGAGCTGCCTTGTCTAAGGCCGTGACACCTCCCAGGGAGGCTGGCATCCAATTACTGAGGGATGTGGCGGCATAAACTCCTGACCTTCTGGGGATGTTGCTTGCTGGAGCCAGCTTTTCCTGACTCTCAAGGCCTGACTGTGTACTCTAACACTATTTTCTGTGATGCTATGTCTAGATTCTGAAATTAGGTGTGATGGGGTATTTACATCATGGAAATTGGTAAACAAATTGAAGCTTTTGCTTTTTCAGAGTTGGTTTGTCAGCACACCACTGTTCTAGGCCCAATCCAGGATTACTCTGCAGCTCTGAAGCGTCACTCTACCTCTGAGATCTTTGTGGGGCTAGCTGAGGCTGTTTTGGGGCCTCTTGGCTATGTTTCTTCCCCTAATTTGGCTCCCCTTCCCTCCCTTGCACATGGGTTGATTCCAAGGGCCCTCCCTGCATGCCAAACTCTCTATCAAAGCCTGCTTTCTGAAGAACCCAACCTGCCAAAACAACTCTCAATGCTCTTAAACTTTAAACTTTGCAGATTACCTAGGCATTTTATCAGGAATGCTGGGCTTTTTCCAGAAGGAAGTAGAGAATATATCATACAAGAAGGTTCTATTCCACATCGGGATTAAGACAGCTTTTCTTTTATAAGGTTTTAAGTTTCTGGATGATTCTCTCAACCAGTAAGCTCTTAATAAAGTTCCCTGGTTAGTAGTAAACATCGTACAAGCTACTATGAACCCATGAGGACAATAAATTTCTGTAGAATATGCTTGTTGAATGGCCACATTCAAATCTCCTTACCAAAGAAACTTTCTGTAAATTCTATCACTTATTCTTGACCTTTCTGGTTGAAAAGGCTTTGATAGGTGATAGTAAGGGGACTCATTGAATATTTTGCTTTGCTGAAAGCTTTTTACTATTTTTTGTTAATATATTTGTAGGAGTGATCATCCAAAGATTATGAAAAACGTATGGCCCGGCCATTGACTAATCAGAAAGAATCCTGGCTGTAGTGCAAGAGCTGGCTCTTGGAGAGTCCCACCATCCCAGCCAAAGAAGGTTAGGAATTACTCTTTGGGTGTTGGATGTGGAAGTTTCCTTGGAAAGAATACTTAGGGACAGAATCTAGGATACCTAGAAAACTTAGGGACAGAATCTAGTTACCAACCTAAAGGGAACTGTTTCAATATTTTAACAATGGGCATGGCCTTGTGGGTGCCTGCCCACTAAGTGGCAGGCTCATTAATTTTTTCAGTAGTAATTCCATTTGTGACTTCAAATTTTTCATCTCAAATAGGTTTTAATTTACATAAGGATAGAAATTAATTGTTATATTGCTCTTAATGAATATCCTAATTGTCTTTGGGCATATTTTGGGGGATTGATGAGATATATTTTATATTGATGAGATATATTTGTTTGTTTTGGTACTGGGGATCTAACTCAGGGACATTTTACCACTGAGCTACATCCCCAGCCCCTTTTTATTTTTTGTTTTGAGACAGGGTCTAAGTTGCTGACGGTCTGGCTAAGTTGGGGAGGTTGGACTTGAACTTGTGGTCCTCCTGTCTCAGCCTCCTGAGTCATTGGGATTACAGTCATGTATCACTGCACCCCACTTGCTTTTATTTCTTGAAAGACAGTATTGCTTTATTGAATTCTGGCTTGAGCATTACTTTAGTAAATAAAAGCTAAAAGGAAAAAAAAAATCTAACAAAGGAATAGAATAATGGCATCTCCTTACCTGCCATTTGGTATTTCATTTTAACAAATATTTATTGAGATCATTTGCTAGACTATGATAAGTGTCATGGTAAATGAAAACATAACTATGATAATATCTCTGCCTTTTAGGTGATAACAGAAGGGGGTATAATGGAAGAAACTCTTTATCAATTACACCTCAATAAATCTGAAACATAAATTGGGGAATCTGAAGCAGAATAATAAGAAGTGAAGTGTGTGGCTGGAGTCGTGGCTCAGCGGTAGAGCACTCGCCTAGCACGTGCGCGGCCCGGGTTCGATCCTCAGCACCATGTAAAAATAAACACATTGTGTACAACTAAAGCAAAAAATAAATATTAAAAAAAAAAAAGTCACCTTTATATATTAAAAAAAAAAAAAAAAAAAAAAAAGAAGTGAAGTGTGTCCAGGAGTTGTTAAAAAAAAAAAAAAAAAGTGTGTCTGGAGTATAGACTGGGAAGAAGGGAGTATGTGGAAGGTAAGTCAGGGAAGGTGGAGTGTCAACCAAGACACTTCCAGCTGTAAATGACAGAAACCAATTCAAATTACCTTCAGCAAATGCAGACTTAACTGTGATGTAACTGTGAGGTCTAGGAGGTGGAGTTAGCTTCAGGCCTGAGGAGATCATGAAATTCAAACAAGGTCATTAGCTCCCACACCCTCCTTCCTCCACCTTCTCACTCCTCTCATAC
Organism: Tamias sibiricus; assembly: GCA_025594165.1. Lineage (NCBI taxonomy): Eukaryota > Metazoa > Chordata > Mammalia > Rodentia > Sciuridae > Tamias > Tamias sibiricus. The sequence continues at coordinate 86,575,875 of CM046660.1, forward strand.
AAAATTTCCACCCATCCTTTGGTGCTTCTCTCTACTCCCATGCTGCCATTTTTTTCCCCTTCTTCTATAAAAAGCTTTGGAGATGTTCTAGGAAAGATTGCCATTGTAAGCCTCCAATGTATGTCCTTCCTAACCTATGACCCAATACACAAATCACTTTCCATAATTTCAAACAGAAAAATTCCAGGATATGATGACTGATTGCCTGGGTTACATGCCTATTCTTGAAGCAACCATGGAGACCAGGGTACCATAGGTAGTAGGATGTGTTTAGCATTGATGACATGCTTATCCTGTAATTTAGAGGTAGAGGCAGTTTTCCAAAGGAAGTAGGAGCGTTGAGTAGAGAAAAACAAAGGTATATGCCCAACATGTAGGATGCCAGTATGGTAGAGAGCCTCAAATGTGGAGGTTTAGGCTAGGGAGTATGAACTCCTTCTGGCAATAATAAGGCCATTAAATTCTTTGGAGTAAGAAAATGGCCTTGGATCATGGTTGGAGTAGATCATCTTTTGAGTTTCCATTCTGTGTTGAAATTATTCTGAATTTGAAAAAGATGGTGGTCCTGATGTAAACTATAGACTTTAGATTGTAGCAAATATATACAGAAGTTGATGATGATGTGTGTCATATAGAACTCTTCATAGAGTTTTGCTATGTACTGCTCTTAAAAATATACCACTATTTGCTAGCGCTCGAATCGGGTTCAAAAACTGCTCATTGTGTACAACCAAAACAAATAAGCTATTTTAAAAACAAGATGGTGGGGCTGCTGTCAGCAGACAACCTTTTGAATGAAGACAAGAACTTAACTATTTTGAACACAGAAATGCAAAATGTCCCCAGCTGACAAACAGACCTACCAAAAGGAGCTGCCCAGCTGAGATTATTCTTCGTCCTAAATCTTTCATCTTTTCTCCTGGGATCACTCCCTTAACTCTGATGCTGAAGATCTACATTAGTGGTAGTAACTAAAGTCAGTCATTTTGCAAACATGGCTTTTTTAATGCATTTTACTTGCCAGATCTTGTGCTTTAATGCACGGTGCACAGGCCCATCAAAGTGTGGTGTATGAATCACCTACATTATAAGTACTTGGTATTTGTTAAAAATCACATAATTCAGATTCATATTGCAGGTAGACCTTCAAAATAATTATCTGTAGGTGTATGACCCAGGAACTTTGACACTCAAAATGTAGCATCACCTAGAAGTTCACTACAGGTGCTGAGATCCCAACTCAGATATGCTGAATCAGAATCTGCATTTTAAGAGGCTCCCCACATGTTAAAGTCTGAGAAGCATCATCCTAGAAAATTCTGTTACACTAAATTTTGAGCATCACTCATCTAACCAAAGGCTGATTAGTGTAGAGATAATTACAGCACAGAGTAATGAGTGCATTTACAGAGGAATGTGTGATTTCCTCTAGAAGTGCACAAAAGTAGTAAGTTCCGTGTCAGGGAAGGTTTCCAGGAATGGTGTGATGTTTTATGCTTCTAAAAGAGCAAGGAGAAGTTAGCCAGGCTAGCGGGCTGGGGAATCTCATCAGAGGGATCCACATGTCAGAGTCCTGAAGCAAAGGAGAATGCTACAAGTTCAGGTACCAACAACAAAATGTACATCAGAGCGCAGGGTTTTGTAAAGAGTTTATTTAAATTCTAAACACCAAATAGAGGAGTTTAAAAAAAAAAAAAAAAAAAAAACTCAGCAGTTAAAGATTTGCTTATCAATATTTGGGAGGAGGGGTTGGAATCAGATCTTTAAATTTCAATGATGTCACTTTCTCTGACCCCTCTGAAGATTTCTTTTTGCATCCTTTATTGATTCATGCATCCATTCAAACATATATACATGGGACCTGTGTTAGGTTCCTAGGATGTGGTAGTGAATGAAACCAAACTGTTCCTACACTCAGGGAATTTATACGTGAGACTGGGTGGAGTGGAGAAGTTAATAAAACAGTTAAATAAGCCGGGCGCGGTGGCGCACGCCTAAATCCCAGCACTTTGTTGAGGCAGGAGGATCGCGAGTTCAAAGCCAGCCTCAGCAATGGCGAGGCACTTAGCAACTCAGTGAGACCCTGTCTCTAAATTGGCTGGGGATGTGGCCCAGTGGTCGAGTGCCCCTGAGTTCAATCCCTGGTACCAAAAAAAAAAAAAAAAAAAAAAAAAAAAGTTAAATTAAATGAATGCCTCCGTTTATTGGTGACGAGTTCTGCTCCCTCAAATATTTGAACATTAGAGAAGCACACCCAGGCAAGCATATAAAGCAGGATTTATTTAACAAGGGGTAACACAGACTTCTCCCAGAAGGGGGAAGGGGGCCATTGCTGGTATCCTCAGAAGTGAGTTTTGCCCTTTTTATATGTCTTAGGCTTCCTTTGTTCTCCTGCCCTCTTCCCCTTATCTTTCTCCTTCCTGTGTCTGTGATCAGGCCTAGGAACTGCTTGGTGGGCTGGCCAAAAGGTGGGAAACAGGTGGGCTGAAGTGGGAAAGGCAGGATGGTGCAGCCCAGGGCACATTAACAACCTTATAGCTCCTTGTAGGGAAGGACAATCCCTGGGACAGGTTACCTTAGCAACAGGTTGGGGGGGGGGCAGGTTCTTGATAAGGGTGGAGGAAGGGCTCTGGAGGAATTAACATTTCACTGGCTCAGAGGACAGTCTCCAACTTCCCGGGACTCACTCAAAATTGGCCTCCTTGATCCGACCTGACTGGATTTACCTATCTATGTTGACTTCCTGTTTAATTCTGGCTTCATTATGATGGAGAACAAGGCAGGAAACCACAAGGAAGATCTGTTCCAATTAGACCTGAATATCCCTAGCAAGTGGCCAAAGTCACTAGAGCAAGTGAGGTGGAGGTATCTATGAGAAACACCCTGTCCCCATCCCATCCCCGTGTGTACACACACACACACACACACTTCTGTTTTGCAGGGAATCCGTTGTGGAAAGTACCCACTTTACACAGGTTGGAAACAAGAAGAAAGAGCAGTAAAAACTGACTTTCATCCCAGCTCCAAACCTGAACTAGAAGCAGTCTCCAGATGATAACAGTTCTACTTTGGGAAAGAACTTCTCTGAGTTAATTCTCTTCCACAAGGACCCGGTTCTGATATGTTCCAAGTGACATTTTCCAATTGCAAACATCCATCTTGGCGTTGGGAGGAGCAGTGAGGAGACTCTGCGGCAGGCGCCACTGCTCTTACCATGTATGTGATGAAAACTGTGGTTTAGAAAGCGAATATCAGGAGGCCCGGGGAGTGCTGTAGGGCCGTTCCCGCACGGTGGGTCCTCGCGGCCTGGAACCTTGTGTGTCGGGGCCTGGCTGCCGGGACCGGGGGAAGCATTTGGGAGTGGGACCGCGAGCAGCCGCTTGTAAACAGAGCCGGGCTGGGATGGTCTGCGGCAGGACCGGCTGTCACCGTGCGGCGGGCGGGCTGCGGAGGCCGGGGCCCCGCCAACAGTAGGCTGCAGGCCCCACCGCTGAAGGAAGATGAGCCACCGGGTGAGCATCCGCCTGCTTCTGTGCTGCCTACCGGACGCGGGGAGGGCCAGGGATGGGGATGACAGTGTTGTGAATACCGAGAAGCTCCCCGCGTAGCGGTGATTTTGCTGTTTCGTCTCCGCACCGTTTTTTATTTCGTGCCGGAGACTGCACTCCATTGCAATGGATAATGAGTGAAGGGAGATTACGTGATGCTCTGTTGCTCATTTTTTTGTTTTTTTTTTTTAATGAATCAGGTAAATATCTGAGTAGAAAGTAGTTGATGTAGGCGATCTTGCTCCGTGCGTTGTTTTTGGTACCCTCTCTCCAGGGGTCATGGAAACCAAACCTCAGCAGAGCTTTCAGTCCACACCAAGCCGGGCCGCTCAGGGAGCATGATAATTGTTCTTTCTGTCGACTCTGCCCATTTTAAATGTATAGTAAATGACACCACATGACTGATGACAAGCATGGGCTGGTCTTCTATGAAAGGATTACTAAGCTAAAAAAAAAAAAAAAAAAAAAAAAAAACAAGATAAGGAAATCTCAGGCCTTCTTAAATAAAATAAATTACTACCCAGAAATACAATTGGATGATAAATTGAGACTACTCTTTATGTATATAGCTCGCAAAATAAGACAGATTTGAATTTACTAGGTTAAACTGAGATGGAGCCATGCGGTTGTAAACTTATTTGGAAGGTATTTTTCCTCTTTTTCTTTTTTTCTCATTGGAAGAAGCTAAATTAAATTTTCAATAATGACAGTGTATTGTGATTTGTATTTTAAAAGTATCTTATTATAAAACATTACATGTAAATTATAATTGGTTTACTTAAAATACTAAGTAGTGTTTGTCTCATTAACTTCAAGAAAATGCCTTAACAGAGACTAGGCTACACATATTGTCTCTTAAAGGTCAATAGACATGTGTCACCTTGGTCATATAGTCTAACTTTAAGGAGACAAATATTAGGTTAAATTGCACATGGAGACATGTTTTAAAATTGTGCACCAAGAAATAATATTAGTGCCTGTTGAGTTTATTTTTACAATGAATATTATCATGATGTCATGGCTCATAGCAAGAACTATATAAAGTCAAACTACTTCAGTTTAAATTTCTCCTTGGTCACTTCCTACTTGTGTAACTTGGGCAGTTTACTTAGCTTTGCTGTGTTTGTATCTGTAAAATAGAAATAATAACTGTACTGACCTCATTAGAGTTTTTTGGGGGATTAAGTTAATTTTTTAAAGTGCTTAGAACAGTGCCTAGTATATAGTAATTACTATGTACATATTTGTTAATAAATATATAAAATAAATATATACCAGTGTTGAAAAGTAGAATGGTGATTACCAAGGGCTGGGGGAGGGAGGGAATGGGGAGTTGTTGTTTAATGGGTATTGTGTTTCACTTTTGCAAGACGGAAAGAGTTTTGGAGACTGCACAACAATGTGAATGTGCTTAACTGAATGGTATTCTTAGAAACAGTTAAGTGGTAAATTTCATGTTATGTATATTTTACCATAGTAAAATACCAAAAATATCAAAGTTGACAAAGTTAGGCCCTCAAAATCTTTATTGACACACAGTATCCCATCCACAGTTGCCTTTGCCTTTGTGGAAGTGCAGCTTCCAAGTAGTCATCAGGAAGATGAATTTATTTAGTTAATGCATGCAATTGAAATTCATCATAAGGAATATGAAACAACACCTAAGACTCTGGGGCAGGCACAATTCTAAAAATGCCTCTCCACCAAGATTGTTGTCCCTAATCCTTGGACTCTGTGCATATGATAAGATATCACTCCCTTGATTGTATTCTGTTATATGGCACAGTTGAATTTAAAATGAGTAGATTTTCTAGGTGGCCTAATCTAATCATAGGTGCCCATAAAAGTGGAGAGCTTTCTCTGGCTGGGAAATCTGAGAGATTTGAAGAATGAGAAGGCTCAGCATGTTGTTGCTGTTTTAAAGATGGAAGTGTATAGTTGAGAATGAATTCAGGCAGCCTTTAGGAATTTAGAAGGTCTGGAATTACTGAGGGTGGCCCTCACCTGACAACCAGCATAGAAGTGGGACCCCCACAGAAAGGCCACAAGGTACTGACTTCTTCCAACAACACAAATGAGCTTGAAACAGGATTCTTTACCAGAGTTTCTAGATAAGAACCCAGCTTAGTGTGGCCAACACCTTGTTTTATGAGAGAGACCCTTAGCAGGGAACCCAGCCCAACCCATCCAAATTTCTAACATTAGGAACTGTGAGGCAATAAATGGGTATTGTTCTGAACTACTTAGTTTGTAGAAATATGTTATGTAGCAGTAGAAAACTAAAACAGACTCCAAGAGAAAAATGGCAAAAGAAATAAAGAGACTAACTGCTATAGTTTGGACCTTGAATATCCCCTAAAGTCCCATGTACTAAAGACTTGGTCCCCAGGGTGGTGCTATTGGGAAGTAATGGAACCTTTTAGAGGTGGGATTTAGTGGGAGGCCATTAGATTATTGGAGGCATGCCTCCAAAGGAGATTGTGGGATTCCAGATACTTGTTCTTTTTGCTCCTAGACTTATTATTTAAGTGATTTTGCTCCACTAGGCATTCTGACTATGATGTGCTGCATCACCACAGGCCCAAATAAAATGGGGCTAATAACATACTGAAACTTCAAAAGCTATGAGCCAAAATAAACCGTTTCTCTTTATAAGTTGATTATCACAGGTATTTCATTATAGTGACAGCAAGGTAACACACTATCCATAGAAAAGAAAATCAAATGGCCAATAAATATATAAAACATATTCTTTCCATTAATCAAAGAAATGAAAATTGGAACAAGGGAAGGTACCATTTTTCCAGCTCTCCAATTAACATAGGTTCTACAAGTTCTAATTCTCCATTTCAGTAAGGGTTCAATGGAGTAGACACTCTCAAGTGCTGTGAGAAGCACACAATTGTTATGACCTCTCTGAAAAGCACATTGGCTAAGTTATGAAAAGCCCCAATAATGCTCCTAACTTTGAACTCTGCTAACATTCTTCTTCTGGAAACCTAATGAGGAATTTTTTAAAGGTTAATATTCAAAGATGCTCAGTATAGCCTTGTTTAGAAAAGTATTGGCAATAATCTAAATACCCAATAACAGGGGAACAGTTAAATTATGGTAGCATAAAAAATATAGTGTTATATAGACATTAAAGATCCTGTCTCTAAATAAGATACAAAATAGGGTTGGGGATGTGGCTCAGTGGTCAAGTGCCCCTGAGTTCAATCCCCAGTAACCCACCCAAAAGGATATTTATGAAGAATCTTTTTTTTTTCCTTTCTTTTTTTATTTTATAATAGTAGTATGTATTACAATTCATAATGCACATATATAGCATCTTTTTACATACAACTGTTTGTATACAAAGTATATAAGTACCATTCAGATCTTCAATCATGCATTTGAAGAATCTTAACAGTGTAGTAAGGTGTTACCCAATTGTTACTAAGTGGGGATAACAATACAATAGAGAACCATATCTATAATATGGCTTCAAGTATGTTAAAAAAAAAGAATCTCAGATGGGTGCAGTGGCACATGCCTGTAATCCCAGCACTTGGGAGGCTAAGGCTGGAGGATCGAGAGTTCAAAGCTAGCCTCAGCAATGGCGAGGCACTTAGCAACTTAGTGAGACCCTGTCGCTAATAAAATACAAAAAAGGGCTGGGGATGTGGCCCAGTGGTTGAGTGCTCCTGAGTTCAATCCCCAGTACCCCCCCCCCCAAAAAAAAAAAAAGAATTTCATTGATCATGGTGGCACACGCCTGTAATCCCAGTGGCTTGGGAGGATGAGGCAGGAGAATCTCGAGTGCAAAGCCAGCCTCAGCAAAAGTAAGTTGCTAAGCAACTCAGTGAGATCCTGTCTCTAAATAAAATACAAAATAAGGCTGGGGATGTGGCTCAGTGGTCGAATGCCCCTGAGTTCAATCCCAGGTAATCCCCCTCAAAAAAAAATAAAAAAATCTCTATAGGTGCTGGATGCAGTGGTTTATGCCTGTAATCCCCGTGGCTCAGGAGGCTGAGGCAGGAGGATCACAAGTTCCAGACCAGCTTCAGCAGCTTAGCAAGACCTTCAGCAACTTAATGAGATCCTGTTATAAAATGGGACTAGAGATGTAGCTTAGTGGTAAAGTGGCCCTGTGTTCAATCCCCAGTATAAATAAATAAATAAATAACTCTGTAGGGAAGGACTGAAAAAGCTAAAATGGGACAGTGTTGAATAAGCATTGTTTGTTAGAAACAGTTAAGTGGTAAATTTCATGTTATGTATATTTTACCATGTTGAATAAGCATCGTTTATTTTGCCTTTTATTCTTTTTCTGTGTTTTCAAGATGCTGAACAATATACTTTTTTGCACTTTTTTTTTATAACCACAGAAGTCAATAAGCTGTTTAAAAACCTGTCTATATTGTGGGGAACACAATGAATCTAAAACAAATTATGAGAATAGTAAAATTAGTAAATATGTGGCAGAAATTGACCTTTTTAGAAAGCAGTATGAGGCAGGAAGCAATAAATATTGGAAAGATTGAAAATAAAGTTGGATAATGTTTCTTGGTATGTAATCATTGAAAGCTTTGTGGTGGAAAGATGACCTAGTATCATGCAAAAGCAAGAAAAAGAAGGCAAATGGCTGAATTTTCATTAAAAGTCCTTTTTCCCATCCCAGATTAGTAGATTTAGGCTTTAGGTTATAGATCGAGTTTACTCATATTATTATTATATTTGACAAATGTAATCATTTGTCAAAAAGAGCTTTGCACATTAGGACTGAGAAACCAAGCTGGACATAGATCAGTATCATCTGCATTAGAAACATCCAAAGCTAATATTTATTGAATATTTATCAGAGACTTAACATACTCTAACTACGGTTTGTGTACTTTTTGGAAGTCTTTTAAAAAAATATTTATTTATTTGCTTTAGTTGTACACAATGCGTTTTTATTTTTACATGGTGCTGAGGATCGAACCCAGGCCAAGCACATGCTAGGCGAGCGCTGTACCGCTGAGCCACAACCCCAGCCCCTTTTCAGAAGTCTTGAAGTCATTTGTTTCAATATTTAAGAGGCAGGCAGATAGATAGTTACTACTCTAATTACTTTCAGAAGACCTGAGTTTAATAGGTAATTTGGGCAGAGTTTTTAGAGTTCTCCATTCTAGACAGTTCCCAGAAGCACTAGGCTACTGCTGCTCCCACTTTTATTTTCCTGTTGGCTCTCTTTTCTATTTTCACTTCACCCTATGCTTCCATACCCCTAGAGAAGTAGGAAAAGTGTCTGCTGGCCCATTGGCTGTTAGCCAGATGCTGATTTGCTTAATGGGGAATGTTAACCCTTTAAAAGAAGAGGCAAGGGGGGATATCTAGCAAGGAATTGCTTTGTTGTTGTTGTTGTTGTTATTTCCTTTTTCTTTTAGAGCATATTTGGGATTTAACTCGTAAAGATTTGAACTATTTTCTAGCTTCTGGTGCAAGCCAAATGATTTCATGAACATTACTGATAATGATTAAGAGTGTGATAAAAATGACCTTCAGTAATAAAGTCCACACACTGTTTGCTCTCATTTCATTGGCCACACTGGATCATAATAAACACTGACATCCCACGTAATTTACCTTCCAGCTGACAATAGAGTGAAAGCTTTATTTGGCCGAAGAGTATAATTAATCTTGATGGCAGTATGAGTTATGAGCAAAAAACAAAATCAAAATATAGAGGCCATTTCATTGAGATGTCACACTGTTTTCATTAACATTTTGTTTGTTTTTCATATTCTGATTAATTGTTAATTGGAGTTACATGTTTCAAATCGGATTCCCCAATTATATGCCACATTTATGAGTATGGTAGAGATTTATTTATCCAATTAGCTTGATTAGCGTAGCCAATTTATAATTCGATTCAAAGTAAAGCTATGCTGTTCAGCATTATCCAGTTCGCTTGCAGACATTTATCTAATTGGGAAATTGTTAATTATTCACTTCACTTTCTGGTCTGTAGATGTGATTTTACCGGGGATTGAACTCAGGTGCACTCGTCCACTCACATCCCCAGCCCTTTTTTGTATTTTATTTAGAGACATCACTGAGTTGCTAAGTGCCTCGCCATGAGGGCTTTGAATGATCCTCCTGCCTCAGTACAGGCGTGAGCCACCGCGGGCTGTAGATGTGATTTTAAATGTGAACTTCAGTCATGGAATGGGGAACATGTAGTTCATGGGTTAGAAAACATCAGAAATGTAATCAGCAGTTTTCATGTCTAGGAAATTAGCTAAATGATCTCTTCCCATGTGTTTACCAGGACTTCAGTTTTCCAGGACAAATTTTCTGCTAACTTCAGGGATCCCTTTATTCACAGATTTGACAAATGAGGATTGAGTGTTTACCTTGTGTCATGACACTGTACTTAGAGTTGGGAATACAACCTTGAATATGACAGGCACAGTTCTTGCCTTCATGAAGTGTATAGGTGTATAGTCTTTGGGGGAGACAGATAAGTAAACCACCCATGTTTTGAATGATATAAGAAGCATTCTAATAGAGGACGTCAGGGTGATGTGGAAGAGTATAGGAGGCCTGTTCAAAATGAACCTGGGGGGTTCCAAGACATGATTACTCAGAAAAGACCTGAAGGCTGAATTAAAAATTAGTCAGTTTGCAGGTATGTGTGTCGGTGGGGGGGGGGGTGGGGAAGGATGTGCTTAGGGAGGGAACAGTAGTGGTAAAAGGATAAGGATGATAGATGATAGTGGTGGGAAAAAGCATTCCAAGGCAGGCAAAATAAGATACTTAAGAAAGCATGTAGAAAGTTCTTGTTTCTAAATTCTTTAAATTTTTTTTTTGTTGTAGATGGACACAATTTTATGTATTTATTTATATGCAGTGCTGATGATCAAATCCAGTGCCTCACACATGCTAGGCAAGTACTCTACCAATGAGCCACAACCCCAGCCCCTAGTTTGTAAATTCTTTATGGCTGGAGACAAAGTAGTGTTGCGAAGGGAGAGTCAAGAAGTAAGCCCAGGAAGGTGAGTGGCCATGAGCCTTTCCAGGTAATGTTAAGGAGTAGATGGTTTACCCAGAAGTCCTTGTAGAAAGCCCACTTTGATTGCAGGGTGGCAAATGAGTAAGAGGAAGATTAAGACTGAAGGGAAGACAACTGGATGGTGATGACTACACCAAGGCAGCAGGGTTGGGGGAAATGGATAGATCTGGCAGGTAGCGTGTAGGTAGAGTTCACATGAGTTGCTGAGGTGAGTAATTGTAGGTGAGGGAGCTAGCTGCAAGGACCAAGGCTGATGTTCATCTTTCTGGGGTGGATAATGATATCCCTCACTCTATAAAATGCTGGGAAAAGGGACAGGTTTGAAGGGCAGATGAGGAATTTGGTTTTGTGTACATCAAGAATTAGGGCACATACAAAAGGCATTTGACTATGTGGGTCTAGAGCTCAAGCGAGTGATCTGTTCCTCCTCTGCTGTGTGGATTGGAGGTGGACTGGAGCTGAAGCCACAGGAATGGAGATCACTCAGGGAGGGCAAAAGAGGAACTAGATGGGCTGGGGTTGTGGCTCAGCTGCAGAGCGCTCGCCTCACACGTGCGCAGCCCGGGTTCGATCCTCAGCACCACGTAAACATAAATGGATTGCATTGTGTACAACTAAAGCAAATAAATAAATATTTAAAAAAAAGAGGAACTAGATAAGAGGATTACAGGTATAACAGAATGCTCACATTTATGACATTGGCATAGAGGGTAGTGAAAGGAGCAGCTAGAGGTGGAGAAATACCAGAGCAGGCTGGGATTTGAAAGCAATAAAATGGGTGCTCTGTAGGTGACATGCCCAGTGGTTAGTGAGATTCACCAGGGAGAAGTTTCCTGGATTTAGCAACATAGGAAATATTGGTGACCTTTGCCTGTGAAATTTCAGCTAGGGCAGAACCAGACTGCTTCTTGGGGGTAAAACAAATAAGTGGTGAGAAATGGAGTCTGCAAGGGTAAAGAATGAGTTTCTTCCAGAAACTTAGACAAAGAAGAGAGGAGGGGGAATGTATCCTCAGTGTGGAAGAGCTTGGGAAGCAAGAAAAGGGTTTATTTTTGTGCTGTTCTTTGAAAAGATCTGTTCCTTTTAACTAATACAGTGCTTGCACCACTGAATTCCTCCATTCCAAGGCCACCAGAAAACTGGAGGCAGAGCAACTTCTCCTGGCTTGGACAACTCAGGAGTAGGTTAAAACCTATCGTAGAGCTTTTAAAACTGATTGCTGTCACTACTCTGTGACTTTGTGTTGATTTTGAATGGGATAAGATCAAAGAGAATGTGGTGACCTTTTCCTTGGTACCAGTCAGACACCTGTGGGCATCCTGTGGCCTGACTTGGAGTTTATCAAGCACTACAGTATGTTATTTGGCTTGTGCTCCAAAACCACATTTGAAAGTAAGGCAGGTATCTTTATTCACCCTACTTTGCAGACAAAGTAAATGAAATCCAGGTTCCAGTGGCTTTCACAGAATCACACTTCTGATTGCATAGAAGATTGAGACTCAGGTCTTCTAATTCCAGATCTTGTGATCCAAAAGTAGTTATCTTTCACCAAAAGGTTATATATGATGTCTGTATTTTCATTGTAGTGTGGTACTATGAAACCTGACATTATTGTCTTTAGTAGATTTAAAATAATACTGAAGATTGTGGGCCAATTTTTAAATTTTGTTTGAATCCCATGTGTATTGATATTTGTCACCCCTTAAAGTCAAGTTGGCTTTAGAAGGAGGCAATTTATTTGAATATGTCTTAATAGTTAAAATGTTTGAATTATCTATAATAACATCCAATTTGAAAATATTTCTCTTTAATTCTTTTGACAGAAACATTTGTTTGCAAGTTCTTTTAAGCAAACATTTTTACAAGTGTTTCTATTTATTGGCTGAATGAAAAATGATGTCTTAGGGAAACATCAGTAAAAGGTTCAGGCAATTAGTACTATGTAAACATTTGCAAAAGCTCTTGTTTGGCCTAAATGAAGTCATAGTTATTATACCCTTGCAAACATTCCAAGTAATGTGTCCAAGGTCAAAAGAGAATTGAGTTTAGTTATTTAGTTAGAGAACAACTTTTTAACTCTGTTCAGGGACTTCTCATCTACCATTTCCTTAGAGAACTTACAATGACACAAAAGTATTATAGAAGTGATTTTTTTTTTTTTTTTTTTTTTTGTAAATTAAATATCAACTGTTTCCCTGGGTGAAAAGATGATATTTATCAATGAACTCCCTAGATCATGGGATTAACAAATAGAAAGGTTTAAAAATAAATGTTAAAGTGGCTGTTGTTTGACCCTAAAATTTGAAGCACCATGTGTGTAAAATGTTAGTATATTATTTCAGGATAATTAATTTTCTTTGAATTTTCATATATGACTGTGTGTGTATTTTAGGCAGAGTGATTAGAAACCTTGCTCCTTAGACAAATTGCTTCATCTCTTTACATCTAAATCTCCTTGTCTGTGAAGTGGTAATAATAATAACAGCTCTCTAAGTAGTGTTGTTGTGAAGTGAGGTTTTAACAACACCTTGTAGGTAAAGGGCTTTGCATAATGTCTGCCCTTTAATAAGTTAAATAACTTTTAACCTTTAAAAAGTTAAATAACTATTAACCTTTTAGCCTTTAAAAAGTTAAATAACTATTATTTAATTATTATTTAATCTGGTCTTGGTTTAGGAGCCTTTGTTTTTGACCATTTGTTTAAGTACATCATTCCACTTCTAACATGTGACCATCCATATCAAAAGGAGCCTCTGCAGGACATTAGTTTAGTATAGTACTAGTTAGTAGTCACTAATCATGGGCAACTGTTTATGTGCTTGTCATCATAATGTCAGGTCAAAACAATCAAGGAAATGTAGATTAAAGCCCTAGAATTCAACTGCAAAATATTCACACATTGCAGAGTTGTTTTGTAAAAATCCATTTTCTACTAATGGTAATAGTCCATAATAGAAGAAATTTAAGCCCAGATTTGGGGGTGAAAATATAGGTCCTACTATTCTTATCTTTCATACTTTTAAAACTTTTCCTCTGTCCTATATGATGGGCAGATTTATCTGGCCTTCATGTTGTACATAGTTAAGAAAGACTCATTCTGTTGTTTTGCCTTATCATTTAAGGTCAAAGACAGTGTTTTGACTGCATTTGCCAGCCTTGCTTGTTTCCTGACTAAATTGGTCATAGGCTGATTAGTAACTAAGGTCATTGTCACAGATTAAGTCCAAAGGGAAGGCAGGGGTGATGGATGCAGCCTATCACCATGGCAGACAGAGTTTATTGTTTCAAACTAGAGGTGAGTCACCTTTTGGACCTGATCATTTGTCTGGTACTCTTGGGCTGCCATTTGACAAAGATCCAATCTTACTTTTTAGCAGGTTCAAGTGCAGCAGAGAAAAGAAAAAAGAAAAAAAAAATCAATTGTCATGTGCATTCACTGTTAAGTGCCTATAGGAAGTGGCTTTGTGAATATGTGCTAACCCATAAGCTGATGGTTAAAATTGTAAGTATTCTCCCTTCTGCTAATCAGCTACAGAGACCTAAGGAGTTAAAGTCAACAAAAAGTGAATCATTTCCCATGACATCTCGGCCACCCAGCAAAGGCCTTCTGTTGGACAGGAATGTTTCTTAGGTCAGAAAGACTTGAGCAGTATGTGAAGAAGGTCTTTACATTCTTACCTTCTGTGTGTTTCCTCATATAGAGCTCACTCTTTGATGAGACCTTTCAAGCTGTTACTATAGGCTGACAGCTTCATGTCAGAAGGAGTTTCATTTCTAGATCAGGTATGATTGGTTTTGTTTGTATGTTTCCTTTTTTTTTTCCTCTGAAATTATCTCTGTGGACATTTCATTGTCACTTAATTATATTCTGTTACTTAAAACTCTTTCTTTTCCTTTGATTAGTAGTGATTCCTTATTTGTCTTCCCATAACACCTTTTGTATACTTCTGCTAAGGCACTTTTTATATTTGTTTTTGTGTCTATTCCCTACTAGCTATTAATTACTTCAAGGGCAGGAGCTGTGTTTTGTCTCTCCAGTATTTAAGTAATGTTTGGGTACCTGATCCATCCTTTGTAAATACTTGTTGAGTAAGAATGGTTGTGTAGTTAGGAATCAGCTCACTTCTAACAGAAATAATAATTGTTTTAGATTTTGCAAAGAACTTCCACATGCATGACCTATATTTGTGCTTCTCAACTCTGTAAGGAAGATGGGGGCAAGGGTTGGCAGGATTTCCATTTTACACAGGAGGACCAACAGGCTCTGAGTCGGCCTGACTTGCTAGATGTCATTTATCTTAGAAGACAGTGCTGGGACGTGAACCCTCTCCTGGTGTTAGAAATTTTGTTCCACCCATTGCCACACCTTTGTCCCATTGAATAAACTCAGTACTTAGCCTGGGTGGCTCCTGTGTTTGGTTCAGCCTACTTCCTGTTTATGGACCTTCTACCACTAGGGTGCCTGTGAGATTTAAGGTGATTTAAAAGATAATTGAACTTGGGTGGCCCACAGGACTCAGTAATTAGACAGGGATTTCAGGAACTTCTTTTTCTTCCCCATGGGCCTTCACTGACAATAGATGAATCATCTTGGTCTCTCTTTCATCATTTTTGAAATAGTCCTATTACTTTACCTACCTCTCTCTTTTGAGATTACTACAAGTATTTATTAAGAAGCTTATCAAGCACTTTATAAACCATACTCAAGAGCATGCCTGTGAAAAATGAGTATTCTCAGTAAAACCAAGTGATTTTCCCACAGGTTAACTTTGAGGAGTTACATGAGAAAAGTGAATGAAACTCAATCCTGTGTTGGTTTTAGAAACAGAGCCCCATTTTTCTGGTTCAAGTAGAAGATTCTAAATAGTTACATGGGCTTATAGATATCTTTAAATCTGAAGCTACTTCCCTAGCTCTTTTAGGGGAGCTTACGTC
The DNA here is from genome assembly GCA_025594165.1 of Tamias sibiricus. Classification (NCBI taxonomy): domain Eukaryota; kingdom Metazoa; phylum Chordata; class Mammalia; order Rodentia; family Sciuridae; genus Tamias; species Tamias sibiricus. The sequence continues at coordinate 86,591,397 of CM046660.1, forward strand.
TTTGAGTCTCACTGCACCTTCTTGTTATGTTCCTGGTTGTGGTCTGTCACACATTCAGCCTGTGCCAGCTAGCTTGGCTCCTGTGGTACTTAGGTACACCCAGCTAGTTATTCCTGTTGCAGTTAGAGGCTAACTCTAGAAATGTGGTTTTTACAATGGAAGCTTTCACCTTTTTCAACCCAGTCCTAGGATGAAATTTCCTTTGTTTGCTTTTAACTCACCATTCCCTTCCATGGAGGCAGAGGGAGATGGAAAGAGAGACATAACTGAAATTTGTTTCTGTGTGTTTTATTTCTAAGAGCAGGACACATTGGAGTACTGGTGGTTTTATGGAAATGGGCTTCCCATCCAGAAGCCTCGGCTTTCCAATCCAGTGGTTGACATTGGGGTGTAACAAGAATGCTGCTTTTGGTAGCAGAGCAGCCTGAGATTTGAAAAACCATGCTTGTATTAGCTTGGTTTTTGGGAAAACATCTCAGGGCATCAAATATCTTAATGAATTTGCAGGTGGAAAACAATAAACTTGTGCTGAGATGTACCAGAAAAGGCCTTGAATTGATTGAAGTTCAAAGGGAACATCTCATTACCAGGGTCAAAAGAGCTGGACCTCTGTCACTGGCAAATGAGACCCACAAGTTGCTTGATATTGTAGTGGGTCACAAAATAATTTCTAAGTTCTATAATAACTGCTTTTGTTTCTATGAAAGGTCTGAGTGCAGTCTCTGCCACCTGACTTTTGTCATATTATTTTTTCAATCCTAGTTTTAAAGCTAGGAAGCTTTTTCTACTAAGAAAAAAGTTAAAAGCTTGAGTCAACATAATGTTTTAGAGAGTATGTCAAATTTTACTTAAGCGAACTTGCAAAGAATTCAAATATACTTTTGCCAGAAAACTAGAGTTTTACATATCTTTATATATCTTTACAGATGTCATGCTCTAAAAATTTTGTTCTTTATGCTCTCTATTCAATTATTTATTCAGCACATATTTATTGAATACCTATTATGTACTAGCCACAGTTTTAGGCCCAGTGAGGGTTATAAAAATAGAATAGAGCTGAATTGCTGCTCTCAAGTTCCTGTAAATCCAGTAGGTTAAGTGTGTGATCTTAGTCAAGGTAGCCTCAGTTAAGCCTTGGTTTCCCCATTTGTAAAATGGGAATTATAGTGCCCACATTTACATGTCATGACACTTAGAGATATAAAGTACCATATCTCATACTTGGAACAAAGTAAGATTTTGATAAATTATGATTATCATCATCATTATCTCAGAAAGAGGATATGGCATGTAATATATGTTGTGGAGGAAGTACTAAGACATTCTGTGGCAGTTTAAAAAAAGAAGAGATCATTTTAGAATCAGGAGTAAAAAAAAAAAAAAAAAAAGGAGAAGAAGAAAAATAAAGCTTGCAGATGAGATTGTGTTTGAACTGGGCCTTGAAGAGTGGATAGAATTTCAATAGGTGGAAATGGGGCAGGATAGCTCAGTGATAACTGCCAGCAAAAGCTTAGAGTTGGAAAAGCGTAAAAGTTAGCATTATCATTCCAGTTGGGAGAAAAAGAGAAGTGCAAAGTTGGATAGGCAAGCTGAACCAAGGTTGTAGATGGCTTAGAATCCTATGTTAAAGATTTGAACCTTGTCATCAGTGGAAATTTCATTGAACATTTTGTTTATTTTTGTTTTTGTTGCTGTTTTCTCAGTGTCTAGAACAGTGCCCAGCCCATAGTGGTCACTCAGCAAATGTTTACTGAATAAATAATTGAGGGTGATTTTAGACACATTGTGCTTAATTTTGTCATGAAGGAGGGCAAATAGAAGTGCCCTACAAATAATTGGGAACACAGGACCACATGCCAGGTCTGAGATTGAGGCCAATGGTAGAAATTTGGGTGACATAAATATAGAAGTATTATTGAAATTGCACATCTGGCTTCATTGACTTACAGAGAACATGTAGCTTCTGCTAGAGAAAAGAGTTTAGGCAATGCCCATATTTCATTAGGAGACCAGCAATGAAAGGAGGAATACAGAGACTAAGACTGAGTGGGGTAGAAATAAGAGGAAAACCTGAGAGTATAGTGCCCATGAAACCCTGGGAGGAAACTTATAAGGAGGGTTCATTAACACTATCAAAGACAGTAAGGACTTTGAAAAACTGTAGTTGCTGTATAATAATGAGGTCATTAGATAGCTATGAAAGAGAAGTTCAGTGGAGTGGAGTCTTATGCCAGGTAGTAAGGTGTCCCTGGGGCTGGCCAGTAGCTGGCTTGCTTGCTCTCTTTTCCTTCTTCTTTTTCCTTTTCCTCTTTTTCCTCTTCTTCTTCATTAGCATTTCTTGCTGTTCACTTGTGGAGCATGTATTTAAAGAGACAATGTGACCAAACTATATATGTAATCTTGATTCCAATTAAATACTGGCTAAAAAAATGGCTGTTAGTTTGCTTTCCCTGAGTCATGATCGTAAGACTTCGAGCCGAAGAAGAATCACACCGAGAAGCAAAGTCCAGCTGAGAGATTTATTTTAACACACAGGAGATTATCTGGGGTCAAAAGCAAGGGAGAGAGAGCTATAGTACCGGAAAAATTTCTGCTTTTATATGTTACTATAGGTAAAGGGGGGTGGGGTGGGAGAGGGCTGATTGGTTATAATATCAGTTGGGGGTCTGTAACAAGGAAGTGAAACTCTTAGTTTGGGGAACTAGAAACTTAAAGGGCCAGGAAGCGAAACTCAAAAGTTCTGAGGAAATAGACACTTAAAAGGCCTTTAAGAACCTGGGAGCCATTTTTACCAACAATGATATTATGACTGATTTTTCTTTCCCATATTTGTCGGTATTTTCCAGAATTTCTATGAGTATTATTACATTTAGAACAGGAATAAAATACTATGTAAATTATTTGAATGAATGAGATATCACCATAGCATAGTGATAGTCTTATCATTTGTTGGAATTTGGATACACTACAGCCATGTAGTGGTTCCTCTAAGCATATAAAACTGGGATTCCACCTGTGTTTTTAGCTGTCCATCTCATCTGAAAGCCCCCTGAACTCTTTTTATGAGGTCCACTCCAGCACCACTTCCTAATCTGCTTATGACATGACTGTGCGCCATCAATATACTTACATTGTCTTTACGACAAAACACCATGAAAAATCATAAGTCCAGAGAGGTCGTGCTACTACAGTCAGATCCTCTTTTGGTGGATCAATTACGTTATGCATCTCAGAAATTTCTCAGTCACCCACAACCTTAACCAAAGTAAGGAATATGTGAGAACCACAAGTGCTGACCGCCCTGTGACCACCCTTTGTTCTCATTTTTTAAAATGGATTAGCAGAAACAAGTTATCATAGGTGTCTTTGGCAATGCTTTTTTTCTGCCCAATCCAGCTGCTTCTAAAACTACACGGCCTCAAATACCTCCAACATTCATTAAATGCTGATTACAAGTCATTTGGTCAAGGAGAGAAGTCAGTGCTTTTGCCATTGAGCTCAGGAGAACATGGCATCTCTGTGTGGGAGGGCTGCTGTATTCATCCTGTTAATTAGCCATGCCTTCTGAGCATGTAAGGAAGATTACCTTGTTAGAAAATAGCAATAAACTGATTTCCTATGCTGTTACATTTTGATACATGCATGGGATTCTTGGGGTTGAGCTCTTTTATTACTGTGTTGACAGATGGACCTCAATTTCTCAACTATATTAAACAGAAGAAATATTTCCCTTTATAGAAAGGGGATTCTTTATAAATACAAGGTAAAATATCTATAGGTCACTGAGTTTGTCTGAGAAATAGTGTTCTATAAGAAGCCAGTTGCTGACTTTGCCTCCTCAGGCTGATGAATCTTTCTAGGGAGAGATCAAGAGCACATGGTTGTGGAGTGAGGTCCAATGGAGTGCTCCATTATTATACTGCAATTTGCATTTATTAAAGGCATATTGGAACAGCTACCTAGTGAATGATCCATATGCAAAGAAATTTGATATTAGCAACTTTGTTGGATACAGGTAACAGAGATAGGCACCCAGAGGTTAAATGGTTTGCCAGAGGCCACCCAGCAAGTGTGTGGTTGAGCCAAATTTAGAATATGGTTCAATTGGCTCCTGATGTCCAGCTTTGCACTGATGCACACCACCCTGTGCCCACACACTGATGTTCACTTTGTCAGAGGAAGGATCACTTCATATTTTAACCTGTCTAAAATTTTTTTTTTAAATTAACTGATTCAAAACCAACTAGTAAGAGGTATTCAATTACAGAGACTAAACTCTATTTAAGGGCAATAGAGCCCAGGAAAAGATGAAATTCCAAAATGAATAAGGTTGGAAAACAGAGCCCAAGGGATGAAAACAGATTGTGTGGGAGAGTAGATGAGGCACTGTGCCTGCACAGAGCTCAGAGTGGGGTCTAGAGAGATTGTCCCATCATTTTAGTACAATGTCACAAGCCCAGAGTGCTAGGAGAGCCTGGGAAAATAGGAAATAGAACAGATTCCCCAACCTGAACAAAAGCACAGAGGGGTAGAATAGTGAGGTGGCCATGGAGAGGTGGATAGTCCAGGAAGAGTCATGAATGCCATGCAGAGGAATAACAAAGTGTTTAATGCCTTTACATCTAACATCTATTTAATGCCTTTACACGTGTGTCAGGCACTATTCTGTATACTTGGGATACCTTGGTGAAGAAGATGAGCTTAAATTCCTGGACTTGTAGAGCTTATGTTTTTGTGGGGAGAGACAAACACTAAAGACTAAGTAAGTAAATTAAGTGATGGGTTATAAGATGGTAAATGCTTAAGGAAAAAGGGCGCCTCAAGCCAGGTGATCAAGGTTAACATGAACAGTAGTAATAGTCATGTTGATAGTATGTAGTCATGATAGATGAGAATGGCGCTTCACCCTGTGGTCTTCCTCTCTAATAAAACATATAGCTCTGGTCTAATCATGAGAAAAACATCAAACAAATCCCACATGGCAGATATTCTATAAGATATCTTACCGGTCTTCCTCAAAACTGTCAAGGTCCTTGAAAACAAGCAAAGTCTCAGAAACTGTCACAGTCGAGGGGGCGGGCTAAAGGTACATGACAATGACAACTAAATGCCATGTGTTGTCCTGTATTAAGATTCCGGAACAAAAAAAAAAAAAAAAAAAAAAAAAAAGGACATTAGGTGAAATTGAGAGAATTGAAATAAAGTATGAGTTTTAGTTAATGTGTCACCATTGGTTCATTTATTGTTACAAATGTGCCATACTAATTGTAAGATGTTATATAGATGAAACTGGGTGTGGGGTATAAAAGGACTCTCTAATATATTTGTAATAATTCTGTAGATCTAAAACTTTTCCAAGATGAAAAGTTTATATGAAAAAAACAAACAAACAAAAGCAGAATGAGTGAGGTCAGAAATCTAGGGCAGAGCTGGGGAAGTAGCTCAGTGGTAGAGCAGTTGCCTAGCCGAACTATGGGTTTGCTCCCCAGCATCATTTAGGGAAAGAAAAAAAAAAAAAAGAGTCCTAGATGGAGATGTGTGTATAAATTTAAATAGAATACTCAAGGGGCAAGCTTCATTGAGAAGGAGACATGAACAATCACTTTAAGAGAGAGTTGGCCATGTTGGTATTTGGGGGAATAGACAAAGACCTAAGGTGAGAACATGTTTCCCTGTCTAGGAATTAGCACAATACCACCCATTGGACCTCTTAATCTCTCTGGGCCTCCCTGTCCTTTTCTGTGAAAGGCTGGGGTTGAAAGGATGATTTCCAAGGCTGCTTCCTGTTTAACAGTCTGTGGTGTTACTGGGTGTGATAGAAGAGTTCCACGCCATAGTGCTGGCCATCAGCAGTTACTGCCTTCTAACCAGCCTGTGAATACCCAAGAGGAGAGCTCAAAAAGCATGTTCCTAGATATTTTAACAAATTTTTAAAAACCCACTTACCTTGCAATTATTAATTTTCTCTCTAGCATAGTTTAAAGACTGGATTTGAAACATGAGGTTTAAAAAAAAAAAGGAGTATCTGGAATTTTATAAGGCTAACTTAATGCTCTGTATCTTAGTACCTCTTCTGTAAAATGGGAATCTTATATTTTGTATTCATTTGAACTTCTGGTGAAGAAAGAACTGGAAGTTTTAAGATTGATTGTTTATTTCTTTTTTAGTCTCTGGTATACAAGTTACAATTGAGAAAATTCCAAGTTTCAAAATTACAGAAATACTAAAACCCTGTTACTCAATTCAAGAGACTAAAGTCTTAACTTTAGACTCAGGGGTGGAAAAAAGGAAAAAACAAAAAGAAAAACAAAAACTTATTTTGTATCTAGAAAAATTTTGTGAAGTACTTGAAGGGCAAAAATCACACCGGTGACAACCGTGCAGCCAAGAGATTTATTCACCAGCCTTTATGGCTGGTCAGAGGTCGAAGAGGTACTGGGAGAGAGGAGTCAGGGAGAGGGAAGTGTGCAAGCTCTGGTGGGAGAGAGGAGTCAGGGAGAGGGGAGTGTGCAAGCTCTGGTGGAAGAGAGGAGTCAGGGAGAGGAGAGTGTGCAAGCTCTGAACAGAAGGTGGGTGTCTGGTCATGCTGGCTGTGATCTCTGGAGCCATCGGCTAAGGTAGCTGCCATCAGGCTGGAGGAGGTGGATCTGGAGCTGGTACAGTGGCTGCCTCCTCTCAGCAGGGACCAGCTGTTGTGTGTGTGATTAGCTCCAAATGGATTGGAGCTTAAATTCGGATTTCTGGTGGGGAGGTGTATCAGAGCGACCCTTAATGCTATTGGCTCTTTGCCCATGGAACAGGGTAACCTTTAAGCCTATTGGCTCCTGCCTGGAAAATGAAACAAGGTTGCGTTGCTCAGGATTGGGAAACTTCCCTTGGGGGTTGGGGGGGGGGTAGCCCATCTATCAGTACTAACACAGTAAATATCAAAATATATAAAAGCAAATTCATCATAGTCATTATCACTTTCCAAGAGAAGAGGTTAACTATAGTTTCTGTGAATCACATCCTTGATAAATCTAAAACAAAGGTTTGTATATACTAGTTTAATTTACATATGTTAATCAATGTAGATTAGTGCTATTGATGTAACTGTTTAATAACCTAAGTGCTAAAAATTAATAAGCCATAAACATTTTCAAGTTTTGGGAAAGAAAGCATGTCTGTTGACAGCAACATATTAGTGTTACTGATTACCTAGTTCTACTTATTTATTCACAGTGAAAGGAAAATGTTTGTCTAGTTGTTTGTTTATGGATCTGATTTTTGCTAAAGGTACACAGGTATATGCAAATGTTGGGCATTTGAAATGTGGCTAGTGTGACCAAGAGACTGATTTTACTAAAATTTAAATGGCCATATGTGCATAGTACTACTGTATTAGATTGCATCATTGTCAAGGTCTGCTCTGTTTAACCTAATCTTAGAGATCTAGTGTTTCCCAGAGTGATTTGGTGTTCTTGTAGGATTCTCTCTGCACAGGCAGAGCTGTGAGGTTCAGGGCTTGAGGTATGAACTATAAAGCCTGTGCTCAAGCTATAGATGCCCCCCAGGCTAGACCTATACTCTGAGGCCAATCCTGGAAGCTTCAGGGAGTTTGGAGCCTGAAACCACCTTCTAAGAAGGCTGGAGGAATCCTGAAGTCTTGGAGTCATCATAAGGCATTATATCATCTCACCGGAGTCACAATAACATTCAGGTTTGATAAAAAGAGAGAGTTTCCTTCTCTACTTCCCTCTTGCACCTTTAAGCCCAGCAGATCATCAGTGCTTTCAAGGTTTATAAAAGAACTCAAGAATTTACAACTTTCAGACTGATTATGATAGGCCAGTCACAGAAACCCTAGTCTCTTTTGCTTACTATTTTAGGACAATATATCAGAGCTTTTGCCAGGGCAGTCTTTTCACAACTGCTTTCAAAGGCTTCTCTGTGTGAGTGAAAGCTATTGGCCTTATTTCTCCTTATCAAGAATTCCACCCTGTTCTGTGTAAGTTCTAATACAAAGCAGAGAGTGATGTGTCCTCCTGACAGTGGAACTTCTGTGTACGTGTTGTCCCACTTCGTGTTTGACTGCCGTGGAAGGGTTGTAAAGATTAAAAAGTAATTGGGCAGATTTGAGGATTATAGAATACACTGAACCAATGTTGTCCTGTTTATTTTATTCCAGGAAATCAAGAATTGCCATGGCATTGCTTTGACAAGCACTACCTATTGTCTTCAAGAGATTTCACTGAAGAAGAAGCTCAAAGAAACATCTCTCTCCCTATACCTCTGTTAGCTAGCAAATATGACCAGGAAAACATCAACCACTCTTGAGCTTGGCCTGCTCTAGGCAACTGAATGAAGGTTCCTTCCAGTGGTTTTTATAGCTCTATTGCTGAAGCACCTCTCTTTATTGGATGAATGTTCATGAAGCTCATTCCTGAACTAGCTTAGGAGGCATAGGCCTCTTGGAACCTGTGAAATGGAAGCTTTGGAAGTAGATGATATCAGCCCAGCATTAGAAGTTACTGAGGACTTCTTTAGTACTTTTGATAGCAAGCTAGAAAAGGCTGTTCAGCAAGCAGAAGTTTATGGGATTCAGGAAGTCCCTGAACTGGTGGGACATGAGGTACTCAGTAACATAACGGACAATGGTGCTATGAGAAATGTTGCCTCCTTGGGCAAGGGGGGGCATGATCTGGGACCACTGTAAGAGCAAGCTCTTAGAAACCAAAGCTCAAAATGTCTTCCCTGCCAAAGAACAGTTTTTGTGGTCCAGAGAGGGACAACTCCAGATAATCTTTCCTGGATGGAACAAAAGGAAGCATCAACTTTTAATTTTTTCAATATCTGTCAGCGTCGAAGGGACAGACCTCGCTCTGTGAACGACTTATTGGATGAAACTTCTACTTTCAAGCCAGGGCATGCTCGATCAAGGTCAGATATTACCCAAGTGGACTGGCGCATGGTCCTCAAAACCATGCCTTTGCAGCAACAGCAGCAGCAGCAGCAGCAGCAACCATTTCTTCCAGGCCCTCCCTTCACCAGGCCACCTTTTCTGTTGCCCTCACCCAGTAAGGTAGAAGATGCCCAAGGAAATACTGGTACGTTTCTATTTTGAGGTTGATCGAACAATGTTAATTTTTTTCCTTTGTCTCTCTTACATCTGCCTCAGGAGAATGTTACTGTCCAGTATCCACATCTGGCTTTTCTTATTGAAGTTCCCTCTTCCATTTACGTTGGCACTTTACCTTACCTCTAGTCAACAGTCCTGTATCTTCTTAAGAGGCATTTAGCAAAAAGACAGCTATGGTTACTTCTTCCTTTCTAATCTTGTGTGTTAAAATCAGATTAGTCTCATATTTAATGTATTTTCCTTTGAGCATTGTGTGATACTGTGTGTTCACATCAGTAGCTGTTGATTGGTACACCTATTGGGCTGAACCTGTGCCGTGATGGATTTGAAGACCTATGAAGAAGACACAATCCCTGCCCCACAGCACTTTTGCTCTAGCTGAAGGCATCAGACACTAGTGAAGACTCAAGAAGTTGCTCAGTAACAAGAGACAGTAGATGGTCAACCGAAATGTTTGTGAGGAAATGTCTGCTTTACTTTATATCTAAATGAGTGGCAGTGACTGTAGAGGACAGAGGAGAGAGAAAACAGTGCCTACAGTGCAGACCTCAGACTCTTGGTCCTTGAATTTCATTTCTCCTCACATTCTATACATATACATGTGTACATGTGTAGGTAAAACTCATGCACTTACACATGAAATTTCTCTTTTGTGAGACCTAACGAACATCTCTCCATTTTCCTTCAAGATAACCTCACTTATATATTTTTATTCCTGATGGTTGTTTAATCACTCTGCTTGACCCTTAATTTGGATGGCTTCTCCCCAACTAACTGGGTTTGAGTGTATGTGTGTACTTTATACTGTTTGATAGTTACTTTCATCTCTAGCATTGCTTGGCAATACATTGATACATTTTACATTGTAATGAATAAAATTAGTTTGTAAGTGCAACCTGAAGCAAGAGTATAGTTTAATATGTATATTAAAGAAATGCAATGTCCCTGCATGTGAGGTGCTGCAGTTTTCACATACAGTTCAAATTCATTCTTTTAAAATGATTTCTTAGCCAGGTGTGGTGGCACATGCCTGTAATCCCAGTGAGTCAGGAGGATGAGGCAGTAGGATCGCAAGTTTGAGGCTAGCCTGGGCAATTTAGCAAGAAAGATCCTGTTTCAAAATAAATAAATTAATTAATTAAAATAAATAAATAAATTACAAGTCAAATTCATGACTTGTAATTCTTTGCCTCCTCTCCTTAGTCTTCTTTATCATCTAGCCAAGGGTGATGACCATGGCAATAAAAGGAAAAGGATATTATAAAGCAAGGATGTGGTGACTGATCAGATAGAAGAGGACAAATGAGTTGCTAAGTCCCTGTACCTGGCAGAATGATGGCTTTGCCTTTGAGCTGCTTGGGTGCCTGTAACAGGTGACTCTTTGATTAGCAAATAACTTTAGTTGTATTTTTGTTTCTTAAAATTCACATAGAATTTTATCACTGTCTTCTTAACCATTCTAAAACCCTGGCATAAGCCAAATTAAGACGATGTCATATTTCCAACTTTATTTTTCCTGTGTTCTTTAGATATAAATTCAAGAACCAGACCTTAGTTCTCTAAAGCCCTGAACTTTTCCTTGAGTATTTGACAAATATGATTATTATTCTGTAATTCTCAATTAAAATAAAAAAGTCAAGGGAGAGGGAGGAGGGGAAGGAAAGAGAAAGTAGTGGGAATTAAAATGGAGCCAGTTATGTTATATGAATTTACGAATGTGTCAAAATGAACCCCACTATTGTGTATAACTATAACTAAAACTTTTAGAAAGTTGCCTATCATTTTATATTAAAATATATATTTGTAACAAATGGCCTTTGCAGGTATTGGTATAATACATTCTGGCCACTTTTTGGTCATCTACAAAGTAGAGATCCTAAAGGAATCAGCAAACTTGAGCAAAGGGACATACTGAGCTTTGGATCCTTTCCTTTCTGGCATGCTTTGGCGAGTAAGTAAGATAAGTTGTGTTTTTTATTGCTCACCAGGTCAAGGGAGCAATAAAAACACAAGCAATGGCCACTCATTTTTGGGTTGGGAGTAAAGATGAGTTCTAGATTTATGAATGATTACCCTCTCAGATGACGAATTCTCACAAGCATTTGAGTAGAAGTGTGCCAACATCTGGTGCATACTAGTCAAAATCAGCTAATATCTTTGAGTAAAGTTTATTTCAAAATCTTTAAAATTAGCCATCCAAACTGAAGAAAGGCTCCTTCTTTCTCCTGAAGCAAATCCCCAAAGCAGAGGGAGGTGGTGTAGTATCTTGGCTAGAGCTGGAGATGAAGACCCATCACTTCTGCGGTCAGGCCTGAGCTGCAGACTCCCATGTCCAACTGCTTGGTTAACATCTGTGTTGGACTATTCCACAGGCACTCAAATTGAGTGTCCCAAAATGTTCCATAATCCTCCCATCTCCCACTTCTGCTGTTCTAAGAATTAACGAAGTTTAATAAGAGACTGGGGGCTCCTGAGAACAAATGATATTTAGTGAAATTATTTATTTTGATGAGGTAAACTTGGTTTTGTGTCCAGTTCTATCATTCATAATTATGGGCTTTATTACCACATGGTCTTATATTTTCTCCAGTTGATATTCATTTTTTATCCTGTCTTTTTCTGATCTCACCTTGAATAGTTTAAAGACTTATCAGGAATGACTTTCCTTCTCCTCGTCCACCTCTTCTTCCTCTTCTAATTTGCATTATCCCCTCTCCTTCCTTCCATAACAAGTCCAGAGGTCTTTATTAAGCAGGACCTCTGTGTCTTCTGCCTCCATTGATGATGAAAATCTGGCTCTTGAGCCATACCAAGGTAAACGCTGCTTTGGGCACAAAGCAGTTTCTGTTCTGGTGTAATGAGAGCAGCAGGTAGCTGTGGGTGGTAGCAGCTATTTTGCTAATAGGCAAGCCTGTCTGAAGAAGGCTTTCTGATCAAACAAATAGCATTTTGGCTAGAAACACTGACTCTAAACTTATATTGCTAGAGTTCTAAACCTTGTTCTAGTTCTTTCTAGTGGAGCAACATAAGGCAGGTTTCTTATTATCTTTGTGGTTCCATTTTTTTTTGCTATAAAATGTGGGCTAATAGTAATATACATTCAATTCTTGTGGACATTAAGTAGGAGACATTAACACAGGAGAAATTGAGGCACACAAAAGCACTCTAGCTAGGCAAGGACTGTCTCCTGCATTTAGAATACTTACTGAAATACATGGCTAATGCAGAAATGGTCACAGTTCTTTGGGGGACTAGTAAATATGCGAAAGAGAGACTGTAATTTTGCCTTTCACACTCTTGAATATTAACCACACAGAGAGCTGAAATGAACTGACCCCATGGATTTGGAAGCATAGAATAAGGACCTTGGGGTTTTGGCCCATCTTTGGGCCATCTTACTTAGACACCTGTGAATGCATTCTAGAGATTTCGTTGCCTCTGACACAGGCAGACCCAAGGCTGACTCATTAAGAAGGAATGTTGCCTGGGCCCCTGGATGAAGGGTGCTGCCGGAGTGTCTGAGCAGGTCAGTAGGATGTGGCTAGAATCCAATGTATGAGTGCTATCTGCATTCCCAGAGAATAATTGGATAGTAAGGTCAACAGGTTAGGTCATAAAGCAAAGAGAGGAAAGACCTCAGGCAGGGTGGCAGCAGAAGCAGTTACTTCTAAAGAACCTCAGCCGGGCGCGGTGGCACACGCCTGTAATCCCAGCACTTTGGGAGGCTGAGGCAGGAGGATCGCGAGTTCAAAGCCAGCCTCAGCAATGGTGAGGCACTTAGCAACTCAGTGAGACCCTGTCTCTAAATAAAAAAATACAAAAAAGGGCTGGGGATGTGACCCAGTGGTCGAGTGCCCCTGAGTTCAATCCCCGGTACCACAAAAAAAAAAAAAAAAAAAAAAAAAAAGAACCTCTAGGTAGGTGGTAGAGAGTAAAGCTTCCTCAGGGTCAGCTCCTTTCCTTACTGACATCCCAGTGTCTGCCACGCCCTGGATAGTTGTTGACTGGGAACTAGTTTGAGGGAGGGCCCTGATCCCACCACCAAAATGTCCGATTTCTAGTCCTAGCACACCTTAATTTTTTTATATCTTTATTTTATTTATTCATTTATATGTGGTGCTGAGGATCGAACCCAGCACTCGCACATGCTAGGTGAGTGCTCTATAGCTGAGCCACAACCCCAGTCTCAAGTACACCTTAATTTTAAAAATACATACTCTTGACTAGTATCCATGTTTAACCCTCTTCCCCTCTGCATCCTTGTCTGTTGTTCTCTGAATATTGACACAACCATAGGCACTAGGAATTTCCCATAGAATGGAGAAGACAGAGTCCTGACATGAAAGAATTACAATTCAAATATAAACATACCTTTTAGGTAAGAACATAAAAAAAATGAACATGTGGGTGTTAGATATGTTATATATTTGAAAAACAGCTTATAAACATGTACAAACATACACTTGTCTCTACAAATGATGATACATAGTAGAGGAAGGTGAGGTTTTATGGAAAGAATACTCAAGTAGAACTCAAAAGTGTCTTAATTCTACTCCTGACTAACCAAGTAAGTTTGGAAAAACCACTTATTGCATGTTGCCTTTGGTTTACAAACCTACAAGGCAGTTAAATATATCTACAGTCCTTTCCAGCTCTAAAACTGTCTCATTCTAGGATGTATTAGAATTGACCCTGACTCATGGTTATGTGGGAGCTAATTAGTAGTCAGATCTTTAACAAAAGGTCATGATGGAAACATGGGTAGGGTTGAAATTATTTAACACTGAAAATTTTCTGTGTGTCCTGTAACTCTACTTCTGGATGAACCGTAGTGGCATTTTTTAAAAATCAGAAATGTTAAAAGAAATCTCTTGCATTAGCTAGAGAGCTCTGAAACTCAACAAACTGTCAGAATCTGACTTACTTTTCCCTCCCTGACTGTGATCACATTTTCATCTGCTTGGCAAGCGCAGTGGTCACCTGGGCTTTTGTTTCCATAGGTTCCACTCTCTGGTGACCTAGTACCATTCCTATGCTTGTTTTTTCTTGTTCTGAGTACTTTAGGAGAAAGTCTCAAGCAGAGATTTTCTTTAGGACTAGAAAAACCATGGCAATATAGTTTCTTTATCCTGGGTTTTATGTTACTCTGTTTCAGTTCTTTTTTTTCCTCCCTGTCTTTCACTTAAAAAAAAAAAAAAAAAAACCAAATATGGGACTTAAACTAAAATGACTGCTATTTCAATTATGATGTTTCTAAAAAGACTTGGAATCAGTAGAGGTGGGAATATTCCTGTGGGCTTAAAATAAGTGAGGTCACCAGGACACGGTCTCTTGCTGAATTTATGATTCACCATTCAACAAGATTAGTCAGTGCAAAGAAGTTGCTAAAATAGGCCGTAGAAAGTTCATTTTGTATGGTCATAGGGTTTGCACAGCTATCTGGAAACCCTCTATGCCTCATCTACAGTCTGCATTCTGATTCCTAATACTTCTGTATGGGAATTGTGAAAACAGTGTCTGATATTCTTTGTGGTTGTTCTTTTAATGCCTTTTATCTTTTTTTTTTTTTTTTTTTTTTTTTTGGCTAAGGAAAACTATGGTTACTAATTTTACAAACTGCTAGAGTTATCTTCCTAAAACATAAGTCTTTTCATTCTTAAAAATGAACCCTGGCTCCCCATTATTTGCAAAATTAAGTGTAAACTTTATAAAGCCATCAGGTTTCTTCCCAGCCTCATCACCCACACCTTCCTCCACCTTTTTTGCCAGTTTTGAATGTGTGTTTTCAAGTTCCTGGGCCTTTGCTTATGCTATCTCTTCATTCCAGAATCCTTTCTCTGCCCTTTTCACTTACTAAATATTTTTCGTTATCTTTCAAGGACCAATTCAAATGTCACATCCTCCCTGAGACCTTTCAAGTTTGTTTCTCAATTAATATCCTTTCCCCCCTGTATTTCTGTTTCCCAAGCACATTTTATTCTGTTGGACGTAATTGTTAATTGTTTATCTAGCCATCTCTCATACTAGATTGGAAGTCTTTTTTTTTTCTTTTCTTCTTTTTATTCTAAGTTGTTATAAATGACAGCAGAATGCATTACATTTCATATTATACTTATAAAGCACATTTTTATATATCTCTGGTTGTATACAAAGTATATTCACACCATTCGTGTCTTCATACATGCACTTAGGGTAATGATATCCATCTCATTCTACCATCTTTTTTTTTTCCCCACCCTTTTGCCTCCTCTCTTCCCCTCCCTCCCCATTGACCATTCTAGTGTTTCTCTAATCCTCCTATGCTCCCTGTCCCAACCCCACTGTGAATTGGCCTCCTTATATCAGAGAAAACATTCTGCATTTGGCTTTTGGGGATTGGCTAACTTCACTTAGCATTAGATTCTCCAACTTCATCCATTTACCTGCGAATGCCATGATTTTATTTTCTTTTATTGCTGAGTAATACTCCATTGTGTGTATGTATGTGTGTATATATATGGATAAAGAAAATGTGGTGGATATATATGTGTGTATAAATATGGATAAAGAAAGTCTCTGCTTGAGACTTTCTCCTAAAGTACTCAGTACACACACACCACATTTTCTTTATCCATTCATCTACTGACGGGCATCTAGGTTGCTTCCACAATTTAGCTATTGTGAATTGTGCTGCTATAAACATTGATGTGGCTGTGTCCTTGTAGTATGCTGTTTTTAAGTCCTTTGGGTATAGACCGAGGAGTGGGATATCTGGGTCATAAGGTGGTTCTATTCCCAGTTTTCCAAGGAATCTCCATACTGCTGCACCATTTTGCAGTCCCACCAGCAATGTATGAGTGAGCCTTTTCCCCCACATCCTCTCCAACATTTATTGTTGTTTGTGTTCGTAATAGCTGCCATTCTGACTTGTGTGAGATGAAATCTTAGAGTAGTTTTGATTTGCATTTCTCTAATTGCTAAAGATGTTGAACACTTTTTTCCATATATTTGTTGATTGATTGTATATCTTCTTCTGAGAAGTGTCTATTCAGTTCCTTGTCCCATTTATTGATTGGGTTATTTGTTTTTTTGGTGTTAAGATTTTTGACTTCTTTATATGTTCTAGAAATTAGTGCTTTATCTGATGTGCATGTGGTAAAAATTTGCTCCCAATTAGTAAGCTCTCTATTCACCTCACTGATTGATTCTTTTGCTGAGAAGAAGCTTTGTAATTTGAATCTATCCCGTTTATTGATTCTTGATATTAATTCTTGCACTACAGGAGTCTTATTAAGAAACTTGGGGCCTAATCTGACATGTTGGAGATTAGAACTTACTTTTTCTTCTATTAGGCGTAGTGTCTCTGGTCTAATTCCTAGATCCTTGATCCACTTAGAGTTGAGTTTTGTGCATGGTGAGAGATAGGGGTTTAATTTCATTTTGTTGCATATGGATTTTGAGTTTTCCCAGCACCATTTGTTGAAGAGGCTGTCGTTTCTCCAATGTACATTTTTGGCGCCTTTGTCTAATATAAGATAACTGAAATTATATGTGTCAGTGTCTGTGTCCTCAATTCTGTACCATTGGTCTACCAGTCTACTTTGGTGCCAATACCATGCTGTTTTTGTTACTATTGCTCTGTAGTATAATTTAAGGTCTGGTATAGTGATCACCTGCTTTACTTTTTTTTTTTTTTTTTTTTTGCTAAGGATTGCTTTAGCTATTCTGGGTCTCTTATTTTTCCAGATGAATTTCATGACTGCTTTTTCTATTTCTATAAGGAATGTCATTGAGATTTTGATTGGAATTGCATTAAATCTGTATAGTGCTTTTGGTAGTATGGTCATTTTGACAATATTAATTCTGCCTATCCAAGAACAAGGTAGATCTTTCCATCTTATAAGGTCTTCTATAATTTCTTTCTTTTGTGTTCTGTAGTTTTCATTATAAAGGTCTTTCATGTCTTTTGTTAAGTTGATTCCCAAGTATTTTATTTATTTTTTTGATGTTGTTGTAAACGGGGTAGTTTACCTCATTTCCCTTTCAGAGGATTTGTCACTGATATATAGAAATGCCTTTGATTTATGGGTGTTGATTTTGTATCCTGCTACTTTGCTGAATTCATTTATGAGTTCCAGAAGTTTTCTGGTGGAATTTTTTGGACCTTCTAGGTATAAAATCATGTCATCAGCGAATAGTGATAATTTGAGTTCTACTTTACCTATCTGTATCCTTTTAATTTCTTTTGTCTGTCTTATTGTTCTGGCCAGTGTTTCAAGAACTATGTTAAATAAAAGTGGTGAAAGAGGGCATCCCTGTCTTGTTCCAGTTTTTAGAGGGAATGCTTTCAATTTTTCTCCATTTAGAATGATGTTGGCCTGGGGCTTAGCATAGATAGCTTTTAAGATGTTGAGATATGATCCTGTTATCCCTAGTTTTTCTAGTGTTTTGAACATGAAAGCATGATGTATTTTGTTGAATGCTTTTTCTGCATCTATTGAGATAATAATATGGTTCTTATTTTTAAGTATATTGATGTAATGAATTACATTTATTGATTTCAGTATGTAGAACCATCCTTGCATCCCTGAAATGAACCCCACTTGATCGTGGTGTACTATATTTTTGATATGTTTTTGTATCTGATTTGCCAGAATTTTATTGAGAATTTTTGCATTTCTGTACATTAGAGATGTTGGTCTGAAGTTTTCTGTATGTGTCTTTGCCTGGTATTGGGATCAGGGTGATATTGACCTCATAGAATGAGTTTGGAAGTGCTCCCTCTTTTTCTATTTCCTGAAATAAATTAGAGAGTATTGGTATTAGTTCTTCTTTAAAGGTCTTGTGGAAGAACTCAGCTGTGTATCCATCCGGTCCTGGACTTCTGATGGCATCTTCTATTTCATTGCTTGAAATTGGTCTGTTTAAATTGTGTATATCATCCTGCTTCAATTTGGGCAAATCATATGACTCTAGAAATTTGTCGATGCCTTTGATATTTTGTATTTTATTGGAGTACAAGTTTTCAAAATAATTTCAAATTATCTTGTCTGTTGTGATATTTCCTTTTTTATCACATATGTTAGTAATTTGAGTTTTCTCTCTCCTTCTCTTTGTTAGCCTGGCTAAGGGACTGTCAATTTTATTTATTTTTTCAACGAGCCAACTTTTTGTTTTGTCAATTTTTTCAATTGTTTCTTTTGTTTCAATTTCATTGATTTCAGCTCTGATTTTAATTATTTCCTGTCTTCTACTGCTTTTGGTGTTGGATTGTTCTTCTTTTTCCAGAGCTTTGAGATGTAATGTTAAGTCATTTATTTGTTGACTTTTTCTCCTTTTGAGGAATGAACTCAATGCTCTTAGAACTGCCTTCATAGTGTCCCAGAGATTTTGATGTGTTGTGTCTGTGTTCTCATTCACCTCTAATAATTTTTTAATCTCCCCTTTGATGTCATTTGCAACCCATTGTTCATTCAGTAGTATATTATTTAGTCTCCAGGTATTGGAGTAGTTTTTATTTCTTATTTTATCTTTGATTTCTAATTTCATTCCATTATGGTCTGATAGAATGCAGGGTAGTATCTCTATTTTTTTTATATATTTTCTAAGAGTTGTTTTGTGACATAATATATGGTCTATTTTAGAGAAGGATCCATGTGCCGCTGAGAAGAAAGTATATTTGCTCGTTGAAGAATGAAATATTCTATATAAGTCAGTTAAGTCTAAGTTGTTTATTGTATTTTTGAGTTCTATAGTTTCTTTGTTCAGCTTTTGTTTGGAAGATCTATCCAGTGGTGAAAGGGGTGTGTGTTAAAGTCTCCAAGAATTATTGTGTTGTGGTCAGTTTGACTCTTGAACTTGAAAAGAGTTTGTTTGATGAACATGGATTCTCCATTGTTTGGGGCATATATATTTATAATTGTTAAGTCTTGTTGGTGATATATGGTTCCCTTGAGCAGTATGTAGTGTCCTTCTTTATCCCTTTTGACTGACTTTAGCTTGAAGTCTACTTTATTTGATATGAGGATGGAAACCCCTGCTTATTTCCTCAGTCCATGAGAGTGGTAGGATTTCTCCCAACTTTCACCTTCAGCATGTGGATGTCTTTTTCTATGAGATGAGTCTCTTGGAGGCAGCATATTGTTGGGTCTGTTTTTTTGATCCAATATGCTGGTCTGTGTCTTTTGATTGGTGAGTTTAGGCCATTAACATTCAGAGTTATTATTGAGATGTGTTTTGTATTCCCAGCCATTTTTGTTTATTTTTGGTATTTAACTTGACATGGTTTCTCCTCTGATTGGTTTTTCCTTAAGTGTAATACCTCCCTCTGCTGATTTTCATCAATGTTTTTCATTTCTTCTTCATGGAATATTTTGCTGAGGATGTTCTGTAGTGCTGGCTTTCTAGTTGTAAATTCTTTTAACTTTTGTTTATCATGGAAGGTTTTTATTTTGTCCTCAAATCTAAAGCTTAATTTTGCTGGATATAAGATTCTTGGTTGGCATCCATTTTCTTTCAGAGCTCGATATATGTTGTTCCATGATCTCCTAGCTTTCAGTGTCTGGGTTGAAAAATCTGCTGGGATATGAATTGGTCTTCCCCTATATGTGATCTGATTCCTCTCTCTTGAGGCCTTTAAGATTCTATCCTTATTCTGTGTGCTAGGCATTTTCATTATAATGTGTCTTGGTGTAGATCTGTTGTAATTTTGTACATTTGGAGTCCTGTAAGCCTCTTGTATTTGGTTTTCCAATTCATTCTTCATGCTTGGGAAATTTTCTGATATTATCTCATTGAAGAGATTGTGCATTCCTTTGGTTTGAAACTCTGTGCCTTCCTCTATCCCAATTACTCTTATATTTGGTCTTTTGCTGCTGTCCCATAATTCTTAGATGTTCTGTTTATGGTTTCTTACTATCTTCACTGTGTGGTCAACTTTATTTTCAAGATTATATACTTTGTCTTCATTATCTGAAGTTCTTTCTTCCAGTTGGTCTCGTCTGTTGGCGATGCTTTCTATTGCGTTTTTTATTTGGTTAATTGTTTCCTTCATTTCAAGGATTTCTGACTGTTTTTTTTTTTTTTTTCAGAGTTTCTATCTCTTTTTTGAAGTAATCTTTTGCTACCTGTATTTGGTCTCTTATATCTTTGTTGTAGCGATCAATTTTTCCCTGTATTTGCTCATTTAGGTCATTCTTTAATTCACAGATTTTTTTTTTTTTTTTTTTTTTTTTTTTTTTTTTGGTACCAGGGATTGAACTCAGGGGCACTGGACCACTGGGCCACATCCCCAGCCCTTTTTTATATTTTATTAGAGATAGGGTCTCACTGAGTTGCTAAGTACCTCGCCATTGCTGAGGCTGGCTCTGAACTCGCGATCCTCCTGCCTCAGCCTCCCAAGTGCTGGGATTACAGACGTGTGCCACCGTGCCCAGCACACAGATCATTTTAATTATGAACCTTCTGAACTCCTTCTCTGACATTTCATCAACTTCGCTGAGCCTGGGTTCTGTTATTGTAGTATCCTGATTTGTTTGGTATACTTTCCTCCCTTGTTTTTTCATGTTGTTTATTTGCCTTCCTTTCTTGCAGTGTAGAGCTGAGATATTACAGTTTCTACCCTTATTATAATATCTGTGCAGGATGTCTGTGCCTCACCTTAATGTTGGGCTTTCAGAACCTGCAGATGTCTCTCGATGTATGCTACTGCAACTAAAAGTGGTATCAGCAGTAGCGGAGGTAACTTGAGATAACAGTGAAAGTGCCCCAAGATGAATGCAATGTCTTCCAGAGATGGGGCTGAAAGGGTGGACCTTACAATGTCTTTGGGATGCCTGCTCTGAGATATGGCTGCCTTTAGGTCCTGTCTGTTGTCAAAAGGTAGGGGCTACTGCATGGGGAAGGCTATGGCTATGTCTGCAGTGTCTCAAGATAGAAGTGCATTAGGCTTGTGCTCCCAGGTGGGGGTGGGGTAGTTGACTCTGATCCTACCCTGGACCTGGGTCCCACACAGGTTGGTGTGGGCCAAACTGATTGAATCCGAGCTCCTGTGGTGGGCTGCTGGTCGGAAGAGGCGGTCCTTTGAGCAGAGGTCAGTGAAGCTGTCCTAGGCTTGCCTGAGCTCCATAGGTGTCGGCTAGACTGTCCTGTGCCCACCTGCACTTGTTCGGAGATTGGTGGGGATGACCTGGGCCCGCCTGCGCTCAGGCGGAGGTCAGTGGGACTGACCTGATCCTGGCCGCACTCAAGTGGAGGTCCTCGGGGCTGTCCTTGGCCTGCCTGCACTAGAATGGAGGTCTGGAAGTCTTTTTTTTCTAAAAATACTTTTAGTTGTAGATGGACATGATGCCTTTATTTAATTTATTTACATGTGGTGCCAAGGATCAAACCCAGTACCTCACATGTGCTAGGCAAGTGCTCTACCACTGAGCTACAACCCCAACCTGATTGGAAGTCTTTTGAAGATATGAACCATATAGTAGAAGACTTTGTACTGTACCAAATATAAGCCCATGGAGGATTGAATTCTAGTATCAATGCTTAGAAAATCAGGACAGAATAGTTATATATATATTTTTTTTCCAAAGAGGAAATGCCTTGTTTCCTTTCTCCTTACCTACACCTTTTGTCAAGTTGAATGAAGTTTGTTGTTAATAGTCTCAGTGATAACTATCATTAAATGAGAGTTAACTTCATACCCAGCCCTCTGCTAAGTATTCATTCCTTATCTTAATGAATATTTTCAATAGTTTAACTTGGTAGTTAATAATGTCCTGATTCTACAAATGAGGAAGCTTGGACTAAGAGCCTTGAACCCACCCAAGGCCATCCACAAAGTATATGGTAAGGCTGGGATTCCAAGCCAGCCCCAACTCCAGAGATGACTCACAACTCCTCTGCTAGACTATCTCTCAAGCCCAAGGATATTTAGGGCTCATCCCTTCACCACAAATAAAATAGTTTAACCTACTTTGAACATCTGGAGTTCTACTTGCAACTTGTCTACTTTGTGGTATAACCTTGGCCAAGTCATTTCACCTCCAGAAACCTCTTTCCAAATCTGTTAAATCAGTTAGAATGTTTTCAGATGCAAATAAGAGAATGCTTGACTAAAAGTGGCATAGGCAGTAAGGTCATTATCATCTAATTTTTTCATCTACTTAATAGATAGCTATTGAATGCTTAATGAACATCAAACACTATTTGTGATAAACACTTAACAAGAAGCCCAGAGGTGGGTAGTCCCAGTGTCATCAATTTTTCTGCCTTTTTGCTTTTCCTATCCTCAGTGTATTGGTGATGCCTCTTCTCTTCCCTCATTGGTACAAAGTGACTATCACAGCCCCAACACATTTTCTTAGGTATCAATAGCCAAAGCCAGGAAGGGGAAGCAGGACATCTCCTCTGGGTCTCTCCCAGACGCTCTCAGTAGAACCCCCCTTAGTGCTAGAACTGGGTCACATGCCCCACCCCCAAAGCAATATCTGATAAAGGAAAATAGGAGTACTGATTGGTTTAAACAAATTATAATTTTTTCCATGAGGCTGGGGAAAGGCCATTGCCCCTCATCATATTAACCAGCAAACCTGAATAAAATCAGGATTCTCTTGGCAAAGGTAACTGACAGGTTCTGCACCAGCTGGGGCTGGGCTGATGGGATTTCAGGGATCCCTTCTGGTTCTAAGTTTCTATGATTCTGTAGCTTGGATAAAGATATAAGTAATGGGATGCCATTTATCTTAAAACCTGTGGTCTGAGTTTGTTTGTTTTTGTTCATTTGTTTTCTGTACTAGGGATTGAACCCAAGGGCACTTAACGACTGAGCCACATCCCTAGACTGGGTCTCGCTGAATTGCTTATGGCCTCACTGAGTTGCTGAGTTGGCTTTGAACTTGCAATCCTCTTGCCTCAGCCTCCTGAGTCACTGGGATTACAGGTGTGCACCACCATACCTGGCGGGCATTTCTTCTATATTTATTTCTTCTAGGTTAGAGAAATAGAGTGAAAGGCTCCCTGTGGCAAAGCATGAGGAGCTAACACTTGTGTTCTTGATAACTGCCATTCTGACTAGAGTGAAATTAAATTTTAGAGTAGTTTTGATTTGCATTTCTCTAATTGCTAGAGATGTTGAACATTTTTTCATTTATTTGTTGATCAATTATATATCTTCTTCTGTGAAGTGTCTGTTTAGTTCCTTAGCCCACTTATTGATTGGGCTATTTGGTTTTTTAGTGTTAATTTTTTTTTTTGAGCTCTTTATATATCCTGGAGATTAGTGCTCTATCTGAGGTGTGTGTGTAAAGATTTTCTCCAATTCTGTAGGCTCTCTCTTCACGTTATTGATTGTTTCCTTTGCTGAGAAGAAGTTCTTTAGTTTGAATCCCATTTATTGAATCTCGATTTTATTTCTTGCACTTTAGGAGTCTTGTTAAGGAAGTCAGGTCCTAAGCCAACATGATGAAAATTTGGGCCTACTTTTTCTTCTATTAGGCACAAGATCTCTGTCCTAGTGCCTACATCTTTGATCCACTTTGAGTTGAGTTTTGTGCAGGGTGAGAGATAAAGGTTTAATTTCGTTTTGCTATGTATGGATTTCCAGTTTTCCCAGCACTATTTGTTGAAGAGACTATCTTTCCTCAATGTATGTTTTTGGCATCTTTGTCTACTATGAGATAACCATATTTATGTGGGTTTGTCTATGTGTCTGGAACTGCAAATCAGTGCAACCATTCTGGAAGCAGTATGGAGATTCCTCAGAAAACTTGGAATGGAACCACCATTTGACCCAGCTATCCCACTCCTCTGTTTATACCTAAAGGATTTAAAATCATCATACTACAGTGACACAGCCACATCAATGTTTATAGTAGCTCAATTCACAATAGCTAAACTATTAAACCAACCTAGATGCCCTTCAACAGATGAATGGATAAAGAAAATGTAGTATATATACACAGTGAAATATTACTCAGCCTTAACGAAGAATGAAATTATGGTATTTTCAGGTAAATGGATGGAGCTGGAGAATATCAGGCTTAATGAAATAAGCCAAACCCAAAAAAACCAAAGGCTGAATGTTTTCTCTGATAAGCGGATGCTGATCCATAATGGGGGCAGGGGGAAAGAATGGAGAAACTTTGGATTGGGCAGAAGGGAGTGAGGGGAGGGGAGGAGAAGGGGTGTGGGGGTGGGAAAGATGATGAAATAAGATGGACATTATTAGCCTGTATACATGTTTGGTTACACTACCGGTGTGACTCTGCACCATGTACAGCCAGAAGAATGAGAAGTTATACTCCATTTGTGTATAAATGTGTCAAAATGCATTCTACCGTCATGTATAACTAATTAGAACAAATTTTTTTTTTAAAAAATGATCTGTGATCTCCTAAACAAGTTCACACTCAAAGACAGATCTCCTAAATAAAAATGATCAAGGACTGTATTGACTGTGATCACTGTTGCCCACTGCAAAAAACTTAGGTAGAAAAACATCCCTAAGATGATGTATCTAGCTATGGAGCTAGGTATGTTAGAGATTTGTTTCCTCTACAGTCTACACAGATAATATACCTTTCTCCCTAGGTTTATAAGGGGACAATGAATGAGATATACTCTTTTTAGGCCTTCAAAGTAGCCATAGAAATATTATTACTTGTACCTACATCTTTTCTGACAGGATAAATTTGTTACCAAATACCTGTGGGATAATGTCTGTGCACTGTGCTGCCCAGCATTATGCTAGGGCCTGTGAAGCATATTTACAAGTACAAGACACAGTCACTCTTTGGTTTCCATAGTGTCCTTCTCTTCATGTTTCTGCTATGCACATTTGTGGGGTGTCATGACTAATGTGAATCTTATTAATTTCACTTCTCTCCTGTTCTTGTAATAAGGAGAACAAAGACCTAAGATTAGTTAAAAGTGTTTTGCTGGTTTCTGGATTAAACATAATTGAGTACTATAACATGAAATAAATGTACTTGGAAACTGTTTTAACAATCAAAAATGCAAAGAGAAGAGTGATGATCATGATCTAGAATGCCAGAGTGAAGTCTTCCATGAGGAGGGCATATTTCAGCTGAGCTTGAGGGTTGAGCACAAAGCCAAGGTGTTGAGCACAAGTACACATGAGGGATGGACAGGAAGTAGCCTGGAACAGGGGTTCATTTTGGAGAGCAGTGGAATAAGGTTATGAAGAGATATATAATATAATATAATATACTGTAATATAATACACACACACACACACATATATATCATGAGGTTATATTCAAGCCAGACAAATAAACTTGATGTGCTATGTTTGGCAGAAAGCATTTGAAAATCTCCTGAGAGTTAAGATTAGAAGGGCACTTTATTTTTATTATTTTTATTTTTTATTTGTTTCTTTTAGTAATACATAACAGTAGAATGTATTTTGATACATACATACATATAGTATAATTTCCCATTTTAATGGTTGTACATGATGGGAATTACAATGGTCATGTATTCATATCTGAACATAGGAAAGTTATGTCTGAGTCATTCCCATCCCCTCTCCCTAGAAGGGCACTTTATAAGAAGTTCAGAAGTTACCAAGGGTAATGGGTGGCAGGACCCTCCTTTCTATTAGCCTTATGTATCCAGTGCAGAGACATGCATTAGAATAGTACTTTTGACCTCTCTCCATTCCTTTGCACACTCCACCCCTGGGAAGGAGGAGTAACATATTGGCAAGCTTAGGAGAGGAACCAGGTAATTTGGCTCTCTCACAAGAAGCACTAATTCTGGCCAACTCCTATAGATCTGTTCCCACATGCAATCCACCATTCGTGTACGGTCCCCCAGAAGGGGAGACCTGGAGCTATCCAGTACTGCTTGTGACTCAAAGGTGGGTCTGTATAATCCTGGGGTTCAATTTGTTGCTACACACCTAATCTGCATGCTCTAATTGGCTCATATTTTCATCTCCATGTGTCTCAGTACCCACTGTCAATCTCAATTGGTTCAAAACTTGGGTGAGGAAAGGGGATGCTCTCTATTGTCTCCACTGGCCCAAGCAGTAAGTATAATGGATTGGAAGGTGGAAGGAATCAGAGGTATGGAAACCAATTATAAGATTCTTCCAGTTATCATAATGTGAGGTGTTGAGGACTCAAACTAGGGTGACTGTGGCAACAAAGAGAAAACAGGACTTGTGAGAAGAAAAAGAAGGACTCTAACTGAGGATAGCTGAGTTGAAATGAAGGAGACAGTAAGTCTTACCTTTTAGAATACCCTTTCCCCCTTCCTGCCTTCTTCAAATACTCTCTTCCAAGTCCATCTCTGACACCATCACCTCCTCAAGATTCTCAAGATTTTCAGAAGTCCTCTCTTAATTCTCTGAGACCCAGAGCCCTTTAGCTATACTTGCCAGAAGGCTGTGAGCACTTGATGCAGATCTTTCTGGACCTGTGTTTTTCTTCCCTGTGGGCTATAACACAGGATCTGTGTTTGATTCATTTGGCATTTCCACAGATTCTAGCACAGTCTTTTGTTGATACAGTCAACAAATATTTTTTAAATTTATTTATTTTTTGAAAAATAAAATTGGGAATTGAGCCCAGGGGTACTTAACCACTGAGCCATGTCCCCAGCCCTTCTTATTTTATTCTCTTTCAACACAGGGTCTTGCTAAGTTGCTTAGGGCCTCACTCAGTTTCTGAGAATACCTTTGAACTTGTGATCCTCCTGCCTCAGGCTCCTGAGTCACTGGGATTACAGGTATGCACCAGTATGCCCAGCTTACATTCATCAAATATTTATGGAGCCATCCACTGATACACAGGGGTAAGAGATATCAAGATCCCTGCCTTCAGGAAAATGAGAGAGCACTTGAGGGAAATAAAGCAAAGAGGTATGTCAGAGACAGACTGAAAGGGCTCTTTAACTTGAGTGGAAGGGATGGCTCCACTGCAGATAGCACCAGTGAGGTAAAAAATTGAGAGATGCAAATAAGGCAGTAGAGTTAGGGGGAGATGTTCCAGACAGAGGGTGCAGCAACTTCAAGGGCTTTGAAACTAGACTGTGCATGACTTGTTTAAGGAATATAAGAGAGGATGTGGCGAGAGTGAGAGAAGGGATGTAAGAGGTCAGAGCCATAGTGAGAGGCCAAATGATGAGCAACAAGAAGTAGAATCGTTGTAAGAATAGCTAGATTCAGCCATTGGAGAAGTAAGATTATGTTCATAAATTTTTAGTAAAAACAGTAAATCTTAGGATTTTAGAAGATAGAGGAAAGGAGGTTAGTAGAAGGAAAGTTTTAAAATGTTTTAGATGACAGGTACAAAGTTAGATTGATGAGTACCTTATGATGAAGTGTTCTCAAAGGTCTAGGATGTTGCTATTGTGAAGAGAGATTTGGTCTCTGGAATCAAAGAGAGTAAGGAGAGGTGCTGATAAAGATCCTTAAACTAGAGAGCAAATATATGATATAGATCTTTACCACCTCAGTGACAACATGACAATGTTTTTCTACTGAATCTAGATGTGGTCTTAGCGTCTTTCCCAGTACAAAGCTCCAGGCAGTTATTAGAAGTTAATGAAGGGTTCCTTCTGTCTCTGCTTCAGACAGTGCTAGCAGGGACCATTACTTTAGGCCCAGGATCGGGGGAGCTAAAAGCCAGGCAGTCTGTAAGCGATGAGGTCCAGGAGTCCCCTGGAATTGGAGTCACTGGCTAGAGTGAAGTCTTGAAACCTAGAGGTTGTACTACTACTCAGTTGCTTTTTACTTCCTTACTGATTTTCAGAGTAATTTTATAAAATTTTACAAATATTTGATGAATGTGAAATAGTAGAGCCATGGGGGCACATAGGGGGATGGTTATTTTCAACTTGAGGGTATGAAGAAAGGCTTCAGGAATAGGTGAGATGTTATAAGAGCCTTTAAGTATGAGGAGAACTTGGTGAACAGAGATGAAGGAAAACCCAGGAAGGGGACCCATGAGAGAAAATGTGTGAAAGGTTGAGAGAGGTGAGCAATAGAAACAACCATCAGGTGGAAGACAGATTCAACCTTGAGGTCCATGTAGCCCTTGACAGCAACCACGGGAAATGGAGGAACATTTAAGCAATACCATGAAAATAGACTTGACCAAATCCAGAATGCAGAAAATTTACAGGACAAATAAACCAATTTCTTCAATAAATGCACAGGCAAAGTTGGGGTGCAGTTCAGTGGTAGAGCATTTACTTAGCAAGCATAAGGCCCTGAGTTCAACCTCAAGCATCAAAAAGGAAAATTAAAATGAATAAATAATACGTGGCATGAAAAAAAAGGAGGAAGAGGGAACTATTATAGATTTAATAATATGTCAACCAAATCAGTGTATGAACTTAATTTGAACAGACCAGTTTTATTAAATGTTTCAAGACAACCTGGGCAAGTTAGACATAGACTGAATATTACTTAAGGAATTTGAGGGGCTGTGAAAATGGTTATCATATATAAATTTTTTTGGTTTTGTTATTTTATTAGAGCTTTATAGTTATACAAAGTAATTGGGTTCATCCAGACAAACTCATACATGCATGGAATTTGATTTCAGTGTATGATCTCCCTTTTCCCTTTCCTTTTTCCCCTCTTGTCCTCTCTCCCAACCCTTCTGCTTTGTCTACCCTACTAGACTTCCCTTTGCTAATCTATTCATTTATATTTGATTGCTTCTTTCTACCTATGCATAAAGGTGAAGTTCCTTGTCATATATTTATATATGCATATAACATGACTTTTTAAGAATTTATTCTGTATTGCCTCTCCTTACCCATTCCTGCACTCTTATCTCTTGATCTCTTTCTTCTATATTATTGATCATCCATTTATCTTTATGTTATCCTATCCTTCACTCCCCATTTACTTTATTTGTCTCAAGCTTTTGCATATGAGAGAAAACACTTGACTTTTAGTTTCTAAGTTTGGCTTATTTCACTTATCATGATATTCTCCATTTCTATCCATTTATCGGCAAATGCCATAATTTCATGCTTTTTTATGGCTGAGTAGAATTTCGTGTGTGTGTGTGTGTGTGTGTGTGTGTGTGTGTATACATATATACCACAGTTTCTTAATCTGTTTATCTATTGACAGGTATCTGGGTTGATTCCATAATTTAGCTATTGTGAATTGTGCTGCTATCATAAACATTGAGATGGCTGAATTGCTATAATATGCTGATTTTTAGATCTTTTTAGGAAAATACCAAGAGTTGGATAGCTAGGTCACATGGTGGTTCCATCCCTAGTTTTTTGAGGAATCTCTTTCATGCTTTCCAGAGTAGCTGTACTAGTTTGTAGTCTCACCAGCAATGTATGAAGTGTATCTTTTCTCACAAAACCTCATCAGCATTTGTTTATATTCTTTATCATTGCCATTCTGACTGGAGTGAGATGAAATCTTAGTGTAGTTTTGATTTTCATTTCCCTGATTGCTAGAGATGTTGAACATTTTTTCATATATTTGATAGCCCTTGTGTTTCTTCTTTTGAGAAGTTTCTGTTCAGTTGGCTTGCTTGCTTTTTTAGTGTTAAGTTTTTTGAGGTCTTTGCATATTCTGGATATTAATTCCCTATCAGAGGGGTAGCTGGCCAAGGTTTTTCCTCTCATTCCATAAGCTCTCTCTTCACACTCTTAATGGTTTCCTTTGCTTTGCAGAAACTTCTTAGTTTGATGGCATCCCAGTTATTGATTCTCAATTTTATTTCTTACACTTTGTGGGTCTTGTTAAGGAAGTCAGTATCAGCCCCTCTGTTTTTCTTCTAGCATTTGTAAAGTTTCTGGTCTAATTACTAAATCTTTGATCCATTTCAATTTGAATTTTGTACAGGGTGAGACAACATAGGGGTCTAGTTTCATTTTTCTATGTATAGCTATCCAGTTTTCCCAGCACCATTTGTAAAAAATGTCTTGTTTTTCTCCAAAATATATTTCTGGCAGCTTCATAAAATATCAGATGGTTGTAGGTATGTGGATTTTTCTCTGTGTCTTCTATTCTCTTCCATTGGTCTTTCTGTCTATTTTGATGTCAATATTATGCTCTTTTTGTTACTACAGCTCTGTAGTATTTTCAAGTCAGGTATTGTGATTCCCCTTCTTCTGTTTTCTTGCTTAGTATTGCTTTGGCTATTCTGGGTCTCTTATTCTTCCAATTGAATTTAAAAATAGTTCTCTTTTCTAACTTTATGAAGAATATCATTGGTATTTTGATGGAGATTGCATTTAATCTGTATATTGCTTTTAGTAGTTTGGCCATTTTGACAATATTGATTCTTCCTATCTAAGAACCTGGGATGTCTTTCCATCTTCTAAGGTCTTCTTCAGTTTCTTTCTTCAGTATTTTATAATTTACATTGTACAGTTTTTTTTTTACCTCCTTGGTAATTCCAAAGTATTTATTTATTTATTTTCCCTTAGGTTATGGTGAATGGGATGGCTTTCCTGATTCTTCCTTAGCTGAATCGCTGTTGGAGTATAGGAAAGCTATTGATTTATAGGTGTTGATCTTATATCCTGCTACTTTGCTATACTCATTTATAAGCTCTAGAAGTTTCGTGACTTCTAAAAGTCTTCTAGATATAGGACCATATCATTGGCAAACAGTTTTTCTTATTTCCTATTTGTATCCCTTGATTTCCTTTTCTTGCCTGATTGCTCTGGCTGATGTTTCAAGGACTGTATTAAATAGGAGTACTGAGGGTGGACAGCCTTATTGTTTCTGATTTTAGAGGGAATGCTTTTAGTTTTTCTCCATTTTGTATGATGTCAGCTTTGGGTTTGTCATAAATGACCTTTACAATGTTAAGTTCCTTTGATCCATAGCTTCTCCAGGATTTTTAACATGAATGAGTGCTGGATTTTATCAAAAGTCTTTTCTGCATCTATTGAGATATCATGTGATTTTTATAATTAATTTGGCTTAAGTGGTGAATTATATTTACATTTGCATATGTTGAACCAACCTTGATTCACTTTGGGCAGGTCGTATGTGTCTAGAAATTTGTCAGTGTTTTCCAGATTTTCCAGTTTATTGGAGTATGCTCCAATATTTTCAAAATAGGTTCTAAGAATCTGGATTTCAGAAGGGTCTATGGTAAAGTCTCCTTTTTAGAAAATCTCTGATCTTGTTGATTTGTGTCTTTATACTCTTTCTTTTGGTTAGTTTGGCTAAGGGTTTGCCAATCTTTTTTTTTTTTTTTTTTTTATATTTATTTATTTGCTTTAGTTGTACACAGTGCGACGCATTTATTGTTTACGTGGTGCTGAGGATCAAACCCAGGCTGTGCATGTGCTAGGCAAGCGCTCTACCTCTGAGCCACAACCCCAGCCCCTGCCAATCTTATTTATGTTTTCAAAGAACCAACTCTTCATTGCATTGATTCTGTCCATTGTTTTCTTATTCTCAATTTCATTGATTTCAGCTCTGATCTTAGTTTCCTGTCTTCTGCTTTTAGAGTTAGTTTGTTTTTCCTTTTCTAAGGCCTTGAGGTGGAGCATTTTTTATTTGGGATAGCTCTAATTTTTTAGTGTAGGCACTCAGTACTATAAATTTTCCTCTTAGAACTGTTTTCATACTGTCCCAGAGATTTTGATATGTTGTATCTATGTTCTTGTTCAATTTCTAAGAATTTCTTGATATCTATTCTCATTTCTTCTTTGATTCATTCTTCATTTAGGAGAGTATTGTTCAATCTTCATGTGTTTTCCATTATTTTTATTGCTGTTGATTTCTAGTTTCATTCCATTATGATCTAATAGGGTACATGGGATTGTATTGATTTTTTTGGGATTTGCTGTGATTTGCTTTGTTACCTAGAATATGATCTATTTTGGAAAAAATTCCAGGAGCAGCTGATACAAAGGTAAATTCAGCTGTTTGGGGGAAGAATATTCTGTAGATGCCCATTAGGTCCATTTGATTTATAGTGTTATTTAGGTTGGAAATACCTTTATTGATTTTATGTTTTGATGACCTATTGGTAATAAGGGTATATTGAAATCACCTAGTATTATTATGTTGGGGTCTATGTGGGATTTAATATCCTGGAGAGGTTTTTTTTTTTTTTTTTTTGGTACCAGGGATTGAACTCAGGGGCACTTGACCACTGGGCCACATCCCCAGCCCTTTTTTGTATTTTATTTAGAGACAGGGTCTCACTGAGTTGCTAAGTGCCTCGCCATTGTTGAGGCTGGCTTTGAACTCACGATCCTCCTGCCTCAGCCTCCCAAAGTGCTGGGATTACAGGCGTGCACCACCGCACCCGGCTTGTTTTGTTTTTAATGTAATTGGATATGTTGGCATTTGGAGCATAAATGTTTACTATTTGTTATATCTTCCTGTTAAATTGTTCTTTACCTGGATGTAGTGGCCTTCTTTGTCTTTTCTGACTAATTTTTACTTAATATCTACTCTGTCAGATATGAGAATAGCTACTCCTGCTTGTTTTCATGGAATTTTTTTTTTCCATCCTTTTACCTTTAGTCTGTGAATATTTTTGCCTATGAGTCCCTTGTAAACAGCATATAGTTTATTCTTGTTTTTTGATCCATTCTGCTAATCTATATCTTTTAATTGGGGAGTTGAAACCAATAACATTCAGTTTTAGTATGACTATGTATTTGTGGTTTTCTGCTGGTTTTTTTTTTTTTTTTTTTTGCTATATTTTATCCTGTCTTGATTCTCATTTAGCTATTTATTCTTCTATTGAACTTCCTCTGTTTGAGAGTTTTTTTTTTTTTTTATATTTTTTTAGATGTTGATGGACCTTTATTTTATTCATTTACTTGTATACGGTGCTGAGGATCAAACCCAGGGCTTAACACATGCTAGGCAAATGCTCTACCACTGAGCCACAACTCCAGCTACTGTTTGAGAGTTTTGAGAATTGTTTTTTAGTTCCTCTGTGTGCAGTTTATCTTTGAGTATTCTTTGTGGTGCTGTATTGATGCTCATGAATTCTTTTAGTTTATTCTTGTTGTGGAAAATTTTTATCTCCCCCTCAAATTTGAAACTGAACTTTGCTAGGTATAGTAACCTTAGCTGGCAGTTATTTTCTATTATGGCTAGGAGTATCTCATTCCAGGACCTCCTTGATTTTAGGGTCTGAACGGAGAAATAAGAAGTGATCATTATTGGTTTGCCTCTAAATGTGACCTAATGTTTCTCTCTTGTGGATTTTAATATTCTTTCCTTATTTTTTATTTTAGGCATTTTGATTATGATATGTCTTGGTGAGCTTCTCATTTTAATATATCTATTTGCGGTCCTATAAGCCTCCTGTATGTGCATGTCTATATTGTTTCTGACATGGAAAAAGTTTCCTGTAACTATCTCATTGAAAATGTTCTTTATGCCTTCAGTTTGTATCTTCATGTTCTTTTCTATCCCAATGATTCTCAGGTTTTGTTTTTTCATGTTGTCCTAGAGTTCATATATATTTTGATCATGTTCTATAATTTTTTTCCCTTTCTTGCATTTTATGTACTCAAGATCACATAACTTGTGTTCAGTGCCTATAGTTCAGTCTTGAAGGGCTGAGGTTCTGTTTTCTATGCAATCTAATCTGTTGTTAATACCTTTAATTGAAATTTTAATTTGATTGGTCATGTCTTTCATTTCTAGTAGTTCTGCTTTTTTTTCTTCCAATTTCAATTACTTTATTAAAATGGTCTCTCATCTCCTGTAATTGATCTCTTAATTCCTTCCTTAGATATTCTTTTAGTTCATTGAACATTATAATAATCAGTTTTTATAATCTTTCTGTGGGATTTTGTCCACATCACTACCAGTGGGATCCTTTGTTGGAGGATTGTGGATTTTGTGGGGAGAGTTGTTTGCCTGTTTTCTCATGTTTTCAAGGGGTCTTGGACTTGTGCATTGATTGAAGTGGATTCCCCTCTTTTTTATGCATGTCCTTTGTGTGTAATTATCTTTATTTATTCTGGAACTTCACTCTGTTTTTGATATATGAGTAGATGCCAACGGGTGGGAACTGAGGTCCCTCTTGGATTGTTTCTTTTGGTCCTTGTTGTTGGTTTGGAGCTTTTGTCTCCTCACTTCTTTGTTTTGGAATAATATCAGGGTTTAGGTGGGATTAGATTATGTGTGAAGTAAAATTTACTGTTCTTGGTTGAGATGTATTTCATAGCTTCAGGATCTACTCTGTGATCTTGAAGTGCCCCAATCTCTTTCTGGCCCCTCTTAAAGGAGGGGAAGCCAGAAGTGCCATTAATGTCAACAACAAATGTACAGCTTTATGTTAAAGATCCAGTTTACATCAACTTTGAACTCTGTAATACTATTTGCCACCTATATAGGAATGATGGGGTCAGCATTTAACAATAGTACCACCAATTTAAAAAATGTTAACTAGGTCAGGAATTCAATAGCAGGTGTCTACTATGTTGTCTACTACATTTATGATCACTCCAACTTAAATGGGGTAGGAATTACATAGTCTAAACATTAGTTTTGGTTTTTGTCTCTTCTGTTCTTTTCATTAAAGTATAGCAAAGATTGTGTGTCATGAATTTATGTATGGAGCAAGGTGCACTGCCTTTGGATTGAGTTTGGTTCAGCATCAGAATCTGTAACCTGTGAACTTTTCATGTCCCTGTAGGTTCCCAGCACCTCAGAGAATAAGGCGAAATATACAATAGTAACAACCATTGCACACAATACACAGCATTAAAGTAGATACCCACTTCCTACAATGATATCTTCAACATTAATTACCACCAAAAACCAGGAATGGTGGGTTCAGCAATTGTCAACTGTAAAAACAATAACTATGCACTAGATCTAGCTTTAAAGCAAACATCAAATGTCAACTATATCATCCACAGCAGTAATGATTACATCAGCATTAGTCAATTAGTTCTGAAAAATGGAACAAGTACAAATAGAGGAAAAGAAAATGTGTTAGAAGTTAGAAAAGAGTTTACAATTTCAAATATGAACAGAGAGGATACAGAAGAGATGTAGCTGGTGATGTTTATTTGGAACAAGGGGGAAAAGAGAAGAAGCAAAGCATTGGGAGGGAGGGTGGGAGAGAGAACAATAAAATTTGGCCATTAGCAGGAGAAGAGAAGAGAGAAAGAGAAACAAGAGAAATAAACAAATGAAAATAATACAAAACCAAACCAAAATATATGATCCAAAAAACCCAAACCCTCAAAAGACAAGGCAAGGAAAAAATAACTACATTTTTAAAATGCTGAAAATAAGAGAAAAAGGAACAAATTAAGTGTATGTGTATAGGTCTCTGAACCAATCAGCACAGCAAGAATTCACACACACACACACACACACACACACACACGAAAAGACCAAAAAAAAAAAAAAAAAAAACCTTGGTGAAGAATAAAGGAAATTTCTCCACTGAGGGGGGTCAAAAAAGTTGACCAAAGCCGGGCGCGGTGGCGCACGCCTGTAATCCCAGCACTTTGGGAGGCTGAGGCAGGAGGATCGCGAGTTCAAAGCCAGCCTCAGCAATGGCGAGGCACTTAGCAACTCAGTGAGACCCTGTCTCTAATAAAATACAAAAAAGGGCTGGGGATGTGGCCCAGTGGTCGAGTGCCCCTGAGTTCAATCCCCGGTACCACAAAAAAAAAAAAAAAAAAAGTTGACCAAGCCGGGCGCGGTGGCGCACGCCTGTAATCCCAGCACTTTGGGAGGCTGAGGCAGGAGGATCCCGAGTTCAAAGCCAGCCTCAGCAATGGCCAGGCACTTAGTAACTCAGTGAGACCCTGCTTCTAATAAAATACAAAAAAGGGCTGGGGATGTGGCCCAGTGGTCAAGTGCCCATGAGTTCAATCCCCAGTACCAAAAAAAAAAAAAAAGTTGACCAGATTGAGTGGTCACTGTCTATGTCCAACAGTCTTTCTTTCCACTTCTTGAGTTATGTACTGATAGAGCAAGGGGAGGGAGTTGTTAATCCCTTTCTGTTTTTGTGTTGCTCTCTGAGCTGCCATTTGGAGCAGACTAAGATTGAAGCTGTTTGATGTAAGACTCAGTTTCCCCTCTCCCCAGAGTGAGGTGGGAGGGGTTAGGTAATACTGTTAGTTGGCATTTTGTCCACTCAGACCAGTTCAGTGCCCTCCCAAGGTACAGCTCCTGCACAGTTCTGGGGGGTATTCTAGCAGGTGGGGCTTAGGTCTAATCAGGCCTCAGTGGCTTTGTTGGGTGGGGTCTTCTTTGGAGAGATTAGATCTATCCATCCCCAGGGCTAGACAGTAGCTGATCTCTCTGATATGGGTTCAGTTCTCAGGAGCCCTCAAGAATTTTAGTTATGGTAGGGGGATACTGAACCTCCATTCACTGCTGCCAAATGAAAACAGCCTTCCTGGGCTTAGTCCCCAAGTGTATTCACCTGCACCAGCTCAGACTCCTGGCCCTCTTCAGCTGCTCATGTGAGCTACTACCACAAAGGAGAAGCTAGTCGGGGCTCCCCTTCGCCCTTACCACTTGAATCCCACTGGGTACAGACTTCTTTACACCTGGGCCTGTGTTCAGCCAGGCACAGCCTAAGACACCTAGTTGGTGCCTGCCAGGATATTGTGGCAGAGTTTGCTCTGATCTCCTGTCTTTTGAAGGGAGCTGCCCTACAATAAGATTACCTCAAAATGGTTCCACCTCAGCTCTCCAAGGCCAGTTGAGATACAGAGCGTGCTTTTCAAGCACCACTATACAGTACAGTCTCTGGATCAGCTAAGTTTAGGCAGGATTTTTTATTTATTTATTTATTTTTATTTGTAGATGGACACAATATCTTTATTTTATTAGTTTATTTTTATGTGGTGCTGAGAATCGAACCCAGTGCCTCACGCATGCTTCACACATGCTAAGCAAGTGCTCTACCACTGAGCTAAAACCACAGCGCCTAGGCAGCTTTCTTTTGATCTTAGGCTTTTCCTTATCAAATCTCTCTTCTCCCTCTCCCTCTGTGGTGAGTCATCACTGCCATCGCCACTTTTCCATGCCAGGGTAGCCGCCAGGTCATCTCCAATGTATTCTTTCTTCTTTGTTTTTTTGTACCCAAATTTCTGAGTCTGTAAGCACTTTGAATGTCCAAAATTGAATTTTAGTGCAATCCCTATTTTACCCACCTCGCTGAGAAGCTGTACACCCACCACTTTGGTCCCAAGCCACTGCACAACTTGGAATGAGGCTGTCGGCTACTCCACCATCTTCCCTGTGCCTCATATATAGATTTTTAAAGTTTGAATTTGTTATATTGGACATATACCCTGAAGTATTTACAGGTGAAATGATAAAATGTCTGGGATTTGCTTTCAAACATTCCAGAAAATATAGAAAACATGAAAAACAAGAGTTGGAGAGGGGTGGGAGAAACTAAAAAAGAATATCAGAAACCTGAAGCTTTCTGAAGCTGAGTGGTAAGTACCTAGTGTTCGTGTTTACTCTTCTACATGCTTTTACGTGTGTTTGAAATTTTCCATAATGAAATGTTTAAGGCCACACTAAAGAGTGTAGACTTTTCTCTGTGGCTCCTTGAACCCTGTGAAGAGTTTTGGCCTGAGAAAGGGCATGGGAAGGGCTATGAGACCTAAAACGCTTAACCTGGTGATAGCACCAGAGGAGGGGGACCAGACCTTGATGAAGGTGGTGGCCATGAGAATGGAAACTTTTTTGAGAACTGATAGAGGATATAACTACAAAAGAGGAACTCTGGTGGTTTGGTAGTACAGAAGTGAAACAGCTTCTGAACCAGAAAATTCCCTTCTTCCTCTTTAGTCAATAGCAATTATTGTCCTGGAACCAGTACACTGGGGACTGTAAGGACAAGGGGGAGAGGGAAAAGGGATCTTCACTGAGAAACTGAACCAAGTCTTTGTACTAGATGAAGTGGAAACCAGTGGAGAAATGAAGAGTTCCGGGCAGGTGTTTTGTTTTTTCATGAGTAATTTCTGTCTTGTAGTTTCATTATGAAATTCATAGGTAAAGTGATTTATTTTGATCATCTGTCTCTATTTTCACTGGGGAAATGGCAAAAATCTTGTTAATGATACAAATCACTTTTACTAGTTAAGACTGAATTATGTTATTCATTTGTGAATGTGAAACTGAACACTTTAAAAGAATATTTGTCTTTAATCCCCAGTACCACCAAAAAGATAAAAAAGAGAAAGAGAATATGTGAGGAGTTAATTAAATGGGTTTAAATGACATGGTCTGGGGAAACAAAACTTTGAACTATAGCACATTAATAAAATTTAAATTTATATAGCTTCTGATTTGTCAATAGTGAAAATATTAAAAATAAACTTCAGATCCAATAGAAAGTAACAGTTGGTAGAGATTAGAGAGAAACAATAGTTCCCCAGCCCTCTGTAGTCAAAGATAATTAATACATCACACACAAACTATTAATAAGGTATGACAGAAACAGTCCCCTCAAGACCAAGAGGTATCTCTGCGAGTAGTTTCCCGATCACCTTTGCTGCCTTCTTGATTCTTATTTTTCAAGAGACTCCACTTTTAACTGCAGCCTTTAAGAATAGACCATTTCTGTGATTAATGCCCTGTCATTTCTGTCTCAGTTTAACACACCATCTACAAAGGACTAAAGCCAAGGTCAAGAACAGAGATAAGACATGTTGCATTTAGTGAGTGGGAAAGCAGTGTTGGAACACGTTGCCTTCTTTAGCCTTACTACTTTGGAGATTCCCTGGCAGGACTTATTCCTTCAACCCAAGCTGTCATCTACCACCCTTGCTTATGCAGACAAAAAGAAGCAAGGTTTTGGTCAGATTTGCTGCTGGGTTTGGGTCTCAATTAAAATTGAACTTCTAATTCATGGTAGCTGTCATAAAAAGCTCTCAGGAAAGTAAAAAGAGAAGATGACAATTTCTAGCTAAAAGCAAGAGAGGTAGTTTCTATTTTACTCAGGAACTCATGGCTAAGCCGCTAGGTCACAGGAGGATTGAGGATAGAGGGACACATGGTTGTAAGTCTTATTATGGAGAAGGCTGAACTGTCATCAGTGCCTGATGGAAATGAGAGTGGGGAGGCGGCAGCAGTGTCTCTAACAGCACTGCCTCCCTTATTGCATTGTCAGAAGAGAAAGATAACCTGAGAATAGGCATCCATTATCTCTTTCTACGAAGGGATTAGTGTGGGTTGCAAGAAATTAATGGCTTTTGAGTTACCACAGAATTACTAATGAATGTCAGGACCAGAGATGTAAAGCAGATAAAATAGGCTTTTCTCTGCCTTATTTCTCTCCTTTTTCTTTTGGTTTGCTATGTTAAGATCAAGATCTTACTCCTTCTTTCTGTAGTCAAAAGCAAAAATTTTATCCTCTGGGTATATGACTTGCCTTCTTTAGGGAATGACTCAATTAGTTTTTGACTGTCTCCAGTGTGTATCAGCACATATTGAGAAACACTTCAAAAATTAAAACCTCAACCAGGGGAGAGTGCTTCCTTTTGCATGGCTGTCATTGTCATGTCTGATTAAAGTCTCATGTGGTCCCTCATTTGACTGTCCCCTTTTACTAAAGTACTAAACTGGTATATATTGCCATTCATCAGGGATTACAGATGGCTTGATAGATAGACGTGAAATGGAAATGGAGAAAAGAGGAAGGCAAGAAAACTATACATACTGTGCACTGGACATTGTGCTAGAAGCTTGATTTTTAATTCAACAAGTACTTATTAAACACCTACTAAGTACCAGGCATAGTATTGCATGCTATGACATAAAAATGAAAAGAGAGCCGGGTGTGGTGGTGTACACCTGTAATCCCAGCGTCTCTGGAGGCCGAAGCAGGAGGATCTTGAAAGTGAGGCACTAAGCAACTCAGTGAGACCCTGTCTCTAAATAAAATGCAAATTAGGGCGGAGATGTGGCTCAGTAGTTGAGTGCCCCTGAGTTCAATCTCTGGTAACCCCCACTCCCCCACCCCCCAAAAAATGAAAAGAGAGCTTACTATCCAATAGGGAAGGCAGACATTTAAAAACAAACTTTAAAACGTATTTTATTTGTTTGGATATTTATTTAAACTATTATAATGCAGCCTGTTAAAAGCCTATGAAAGAGAAATAATAGAGTAGGGACACCTGATACTGACCCAGGGAGAGTTGTGTTCATGTGAGGTTGGGGAGGGGCTGAGGGCAGGATTGACTCTCTCTCTCTTTTTTTTTTTTTTTTTTTTGGTACCAGGGATTGAACTCAGGGGCACTCGACCACTGGGCCACATCCCCAGTTCTTTTTTGTATTTTATTAGGAGACAAGGTCTCACTGAGTTGCTAAGTGCCTCGCCATTGCTGAGGCTGGCTTTGAACTTGCAATCCTCCTGGCTCAGCCTCCCAAGTGCCGGGATTACAGGCGTGTGCCACTGCACCCGGCTTTGACACTCATTTTGAAGGAAGGTAAATGTGTAGTCTTGGGTTGAGGTAGTGGAAAGGAGCATAGCAAGCCAAAGGAACAGCATAAGCACATTGAGACTCAGAGAGAAAACTGCATGTAAGCAGAGACCTAAAAAATGAACTGGAGGGGGCTTACAAAATAGAGGCCTATGAACTGGCCTTGGGGACTAGTGGGTACTCTGAGAAATGGGAATTTGTTAGCAGCATATATCATGCTCTTTTTCATTGACCCTTCCTGGCATCATAAACTTAAGGAAGGATAAGAGAATCAGCAGGAATTGGTTCACATGGCAGGTTTTCTCTCATGTATTCAATACTCTGTAGACTGTTACCTAGAAAGCAGAGAATCCTAAAAGAGTGTGATTGGGTCCTCGGCCTACAGACCATATTAAATCACAGTTTTTCCAGTATTGCTGTTTTCTGCACAGACTTCTTCATGTCACATTTATATCATACACCCCATTACTTACTTTTGTACTCATTCACCAAGGTAGTTCAGTTTTTAGACGAGATTTTTCCCTAGCTTGCCAATTAGGTACTATCCTGGAATTTTACCACTTATACTTGGTTTAATTTGAACCAGGAAGATATCAACCTCTGATCAGTTTTGGTCTCTTGCACCTTCCTTCTCATAATAATCAATACTTTGCCTCCTTTTTTTTCTTTCTAGAACACAAGCAGACATTCCCAAACATTCTGAAGAAGGGTTACCTGGAAATTAGAAAGGACCATGACAGTTACTGGCAAAGCTGTTATGCAGAACTCTCACCTTACAACTTATACTTCTATAGCCTCGACAGCAGTGGGAATCAAAACCCCTATGCCACGTACCAACTTTCACACTTCCAGAGCATCTCTGTTTTGGGCAATCTTGAGGCCAGGATGGTGGACACTGTTCTCTATGACAACACTCAGCTCCAGTTAAAGGCAGAGTCACCGTGGGAAGCTTTGGACTGGGGGCAGAAGCTTTGGGAAGTTGTGCATGCTGCGGTGCCAGGTTACATGGGACGGCAGGATGAGCTGGCAAACTCACCAGGCCTCGATCATCATGTTGACTATACACAGAATCGTTGTTTACAAGAGAAATCCAGTGGCCTGCTACCACCGTCTCCTGTCTTGGATAGCTCCAAACAGTACCAAAACATCCTCAAATCAGGGACACTCTACAGACTAACTGTCCAGAACAACTGGAAGGCATTTACGTTTGTGCTGAGCAAGGCCTACCTTATGGCTTTTCAGCCTGGCAAGCTAGACGAGGATCCCCTGCTGAGCTACAACATAGATGTGTGTCTGGCTGTCCAAGTAGACAACCTGGATGGCTGTGACTCTTGCTTTCAAGTCATTTTCCCCCAAGATGTCCTCCGTCTCCGAGCTGAGACCCGGCAGAGGGCTCAGGAATGGATGGAGGCTCTGAAGACAGCTGCCAATGCAGCGAGGAGTTCAGAGCAAAACCTGCAGGTCACACTGAGGAGCAAACCCAAGGATCATCTGGGTGGGCATGAACTCAGGAAGAACAAACGTCAGTCTGTGACCACCAGCTTCCTGAGCATTCTGACGACTTTGTCTTTGGAACGAGGACTCACTGCCCAGAGTTTCAAATGTGCAGGTACAGAGCAAATTTTCAGCTTAAAGCTCATTAAAGAGCAATCCTGAGGCCTGTAATTGGAATTTATTTTTTAAACTCCCTTAATAAGACAGTCATAGATATCGCCTGTTTACAAAAAGCATCTCTCCTCCAAGGAGTTTACTATGTTAAAAAAAAAAAAAAAATCTGTCCATCCTCATATCACATTGAGAAATAGAAACAGCCATGATATACACCATTGAATCAAAATTACTTGGCTGAAACCTAACCAGACTAGAATTTAGGCTTCCTGAGTCGGCTGTGATTCCATTTCCTGTGCCTACTTGCATAAAGTCACAGTGACTATGGTTGTCACAGATTTTCTCATGAGAGGCATTCAGTCCAAAGCTAAGTACTCAAACTCCTTAGGCAAGGCAAATGTCCATAGTCAGTAACTGTCATTGATCATGACCTTGTCAAATCCTGTTAATGTGGAATCTGGAAAGTCAGCCTTGCCAGAAAATGTGGAAATGGCTAAAAGCAGGGTAGATGATTATTCAGCAGATGACTCCTGAGTCACAATGGATCTGTGCCTTATCATGAGGAAGCCTAGGGTTTCTGGAATTGCTGTGTAAGGGTGAGACACAAAGTAGAGTTCAAGGCCAATACTCTGTTATGTCTGAAAACCTCATTTCTGCTTCTCTCCTCTACTCCCTATTCTTCCTACTTCCCCAAACCTAAAATAAGGATAGGGGGAGCTTATTAAAAATGAAATCAAATTATTTCCCTTTTACTAAACCCCATAATATTTGATAGTAAATTTATCATGAAGACAACTTTAATCGGAAGTCTCTTGGGGAAGGTTAAGTCTATTAGACTTAAGAATGCTGTTTAAAAAAGAGCAAGAAACTCACCTCACTGAGACCACATTTAAAATGTTGTTCTTGCTCTTGCTTTGAAAAAAAGCCAAATGGTAACAAAATGAAAATCCACACTTAAAAAAAATTTTTTTGAAGTTGTAGATGGACAGCATGCCTTTATTTGTTTATTTTTATGTGGCACTAAGGATGGAACCCAGTGCCTCACACATGCTAGGCAGGCGCTTTGCCACTGAACTACAGCCCCAGTCCCCAAATCCACATTTTAAATATAGTTAGTTGTGATGATGGTCTTTTCTACTAAAGAATAATTTACTTAAAGGGAGGGATTAAGTGAATAATCCTTGCTTTGCCCCAAGGGCCCTAGTGACTGTGGAGCAGATATGTGCAGGGTGGGACTGGAGAGATGAGAAGCACTGAGCCAGTTAAGAAGCCATACCAGGTATGTGCATGTATTTGCAGGTGTGACAGACCTTGTGTTAGGTCAGATAGCTTCTTGGAATTTTTATTTTTTTCTGGTACGGGGGATTGCACCTAGGAACACTCTACCACTGAGCTACATTCCCAGCCCTTTTTAGTTTTATTTTGAGATAGGGTCTTGCTAAGTTGCCCAGGCTGGCCTCGAACTTGGGTCCTACTACTTCAGCCTCCTGGAATTATAGTGTGTGCCACCACACCTGGCTTTGAAAATGGTTTTGAAATAGGAGACACTAGTTTTAATACAGTTTTTATGAAATTATTGACATTTCAGTGTTCTTATTCTGGTGAATATAGTATATTTCAAAGTTCAGGCATTTGACAATAATTTATTGTGCTTACTCTGGACATCCTGGAGTTATGATACACTTCTGTGGAATTAGATTACTGAGAGTCCACAAATCTGTTTTATTGGAATAAGGGAGAATAGCTTAGCATAGTTTTCAAGGTGGAGACTAGCATATTTGAATCACAAATCCATATAGTAAAAGAGTGAAGAAAAGTCTCAGGTGCTACATGAAGTTGTCACCTAGTTGTCATCTATTCACCTTCCTCTCAGAAGTTTGTTTCCTGATGGAGTGTGCA
The DNA here is from genome assembly GCA_025594165.1 of Tamias sibiricus. Lineage (NCBI taxonomy): Eukaryota > Metazoa > Chordata > Mammalia > Rodentia > Sciuridae > Tamias > Tamias sibiricus. The sequence continues at coordinate 86,635,408 of CM046660.1, forward strand.
TTGCCCTTGTTCTGTACTGCAATATAATGTTCTTAGCCATAAGAGGAAAGAGAAATGTCAGACAGAGAGAGCCCACTGCATCCAGCAATAGGAGAAATGAAAACAAGAAAAAGACAAAAGAGAGGTGAGAAGAGGCAGGGAGAGGGAAGCAAGTAGAAAAGAAGAACGTATTATAGAATGAGCAGGAAGAGATCTTTCTGGCAGCTGCTTTGGGTTCTGTGTGATAGGATGCTTCCCTTTGCTGTCTAAATTTGATGCTCACTAAATTTGGCTGGTTGGAGGACAGTGGGAATGGGTAGAGGAAGGGAATCAAGGGGGTAGGGTGACAAGTCTGCAGTTCATTTATTCTGCTCAGCTTTTACCTTCATGCTTTGGTTTGGAACTAATGGGGTACAGGTAGGTTTCTAATTTTGGGGTGGGGATAATGCTCATTTGTATAGTGTGGCACATTCCAAAGCAAAAACTGATGTATTTCATTTAAATGCTGCCTTTTCCATCAGAGAGTGCTATATTCAGTTGCTTTGTAATACATGTGGCTTACTGGCCTGCTTTTCATTCTTGATGCCAGCATATGGAATATTGGTTTCCAGACACAGGCAAGAGCACATTATCTCCTGTAGGGGGCAGAGTCTCAAAAGAAAAAGGCAAAAACTTGTTAAGCAAAGCTCTGAATGTTTTTTAAATTACTTGGGAGGCTGTTCATTATATCAAAGATTATTATAGCAGATGGAACAGTAAAAATTGACCTGTGTTTCTCAGAAACACAGTTAATTTATACCAGCTGCTTCTGCCTTTTGTACCTTTATTGGCTAACTTTGTATCCTCATAAAAAGACACATTTAGTAAAAAGACTGGTTACATAGCATGTTCACCTTCTAAAACTCCCCAAAGTTCAATATATTGGTTTTAGTGAGTTTGGGCTTTATAAACTAGTTTAAGGAGAAGCTAATTCACAGTATTACATGGCTTTAGTGTGTCTCTTTAAACCCAAAGTTCATATATATATATATATATGTATATATATATATATATATATATATACACACACACACACACACACACACACACACACACACACACACACATGCAGTTCCTCCTCCTTTAAATAGTTTGGATGAATAAACTTTAAATGTGGAAGATTACACTGAGTAGCTTCTTATTATGTCATTGAGTTGCTATTCAGGGGAGCCACAAGCACTGGCTTTTAAGTCTATAAAACAGTGCTGTTGGCCTTAGTTCACTAAAATTCTATAGAATTTTAAAGAAGGATATAGAATTTTCTATATCCTTCTTTAAAATTTAAAGAGCCCCTGCAGAGAAAATGGACCACGACCATCCAAAAATGTCTGAGGTTATAGTTTTGAAAATATATGTTGATACGTAACTGTATCTTTCTTAGCATGTGCTTGGACTTTTGATAGTTATATTTGATTGTGTGGGATTACTCCATAACTTCCTTTCCAGCTCCTTGGCTGCCTATGCTTGGGAAGCCCAACCCCTGTGGTCTTGCTATTCCTAAACTTACAGGGGTCCTGCCTGCATCTAGGACCCTTTCAATTGCTAGCCCTACTTCCTGAAATTTTTTTTTAATATTTATTTATTCGCTTTAGTTGTACACAATGCAATGCATTTATGTTTACATGGTGCTGAGGATTGAACCCAGGCAGTGCACGTGCTAGGCGAATGCTCTACCACTGAGCCACAACCCCAGCCCCCTTCCTGAAATTTGAAAATTAAATTCTACCATTCATTCTGTAATTTATTGTTTGCTCAGAAAATTGGGTGCACTTAGACACCACAAGTCAGTACTGCAGGAAAGAAGATAAAAGCCCTTGTCCTCAGGAAACTTGCAGTCTGCTAGGAAACATAAGTTGTTTATCAAATAATTCCATCAGTGTCTGCCAAAAAGGCAGCTATGACAAGAGCCATAGAAGTGGGCCCCACATATCAGAGAACTGTCAGAGGTGTGAGGTAGAACTAAATGAAATCATAGACCTTCAAGCATTTTTAGCCTACCCCCCCCCAAAAAATATATATATATATATATGGGCAGTTGATAAAGTTGAACTTAATGTTTCACTCTGAAGTCACAGAAAATTTTTGAACAGAGGAGCACATGCTGGAAATAATATTGAAGAACTGTTCATTTGGAAGTGCTTTAGTCTGACTTTTGAGGAACACCTCTGTAGCAGAAAATGAAGTATGTGTTTTTTAGTAAAATTGCTGGTTAGAATTCAAAATTATAGTTGGCAGTAGGGAATCTGTGATGTTTAAATAGTAATGCTAAAACAAATAATTATTTAGCTTATTAAAATATTTATGATGTATACTGTAAGTGGTTCTAAGGCACTTCATAAATGCTGTAGAAACTAGATTATAAGGTAGCAACTGTGTTTTCTTTAGGAAGTTGACATGTGTACATACCTGTTTACACTCAATAGAGACATGGTTTTCTTGGCAGTAAGGCACACAGATGTTTTTCCTATAATTTCTCAACAATCAAGAAACCTAACAAGTGAGTACTACAATAAAAGAGCCCTGGGACTTGTTTATAGGTGTGAGAAGAGTTGCAAAGCTCACCTTTGAAAGCATTCCTGTGTGACTGTTTTGTAATCTGGAGCTAAAACTGGATGACCCACTCTGGGGCAATGTTCCTCATTCTGAACTGAAGTTGAACATGTTAAGGGAAGAAAACAGTGAGCCTCAGGGATCCCCTACACCATTTTCACAATGTCAGTTTTTATGGTTTTACTCCTTTAGCTGCTGTTTAACCTCTTGGGACTGCTGTTGATAATTACATCTCTCTGGCATCAAGAGCTTTTTGCTTTTCTTTTTCTTGCCTCCAACCTTTGGGAGGGGTAAGCCCAAGGGAGGGGGGGAGTTTTGCTGTGAATTCTTCAGCCATTTAGTGCAAATTCCTGTAATTACCGGCATTGTGTCTTCTCTGAATGGCACATAATACAGCAGAAGCCATTCCTAATTGAGACCTTACAGGAGGTACAAATCCCCTCTTTGTTCAGCCTGACAAATTAGTGCCAGAAAGTGGCAGGGTCCGAGTGGGAATCAAAGGCAAGAAACACAAAGATGGAACTTAAGGCTACAGTAATAACCCTCTCTTGTCCTGAAGGGAAAAAAAGTAATGACCAATGAAAAATGAAGTTTTTTTTGTTTTGTTTTGTTATAAATTCCCTTGACATGACAGCACCTCGGGGCTGCTTTATTTATTTAGCAAAAGTGATTAAATAGCAATACAACAGGGCGGCCCATTGTTTCCCTGGATGCCCCCTACCTCACAGACCCCTGCTGCCTTGGCTAATTGATTGACAATGAACCTCTGATAAAGAAGTATGTTGTTAGGACCTGGGATGGAGAGGAGCATCCCCCCACTTTGTGTGAGTGTGTGTGTTTCATTTTTGTTTGAATTGCACTCTAGTTTATCCCCTTCCCCCTTTTCTCTCCCTTGCCTGGTCTTTCCCCTAGCTTCTCCCCCCACCCTTCACCCCACCCCCACTGAAATTCATACAGGTAGAGGGAAATTCAAACTATAGCACAGCTTTTGACAACTTCATACTTGGAACCAACTTCCTGGATTGCTCCCCCTCTGCTCCCAGAGTAAGGTAGAACAGCAGTGTGAGAAGAAAGGGAGAAGGTGCCACTTTTTGGTACTAATTTGTCAGATCACTAGCACTTTAAGGCCAGGAAAGTGGTGGGTTTTTAGTTTTTCATGTGTGAGAATGGATATCTGAAACTGTTTTTTCCCTAAGACTTTTTCTTCAATTCCTTGCTCAGTTAAAAAAAAAAAAAAAAAAAAAATTCATACATTAAAAGCATACATATGGTGGGAGAAGGGGTTGTTGTATAGCAAGAAACAAAGACCAGAAGTTTTGTGTCTCCCCTCAGTCCCCAAGAAGCCAGGATTGATTATTTGAGGATAAAATCTGGTGTAACTCAGTACCCCAAGGATGCTGTAAGTTTTGGGAAGGTGAACAAAAGCCTCTAGGCAGATAATTAATAGCTCCTGGTCATATATGCTCAACTATCTAAGCTGAAGATAAATCCTTAATTTAACTCTGTTACAGCTGCAAAAACAAATCATTTCAAGCCCCTAGGAAAGCAAAATATATTAAACAAACAGTATCGACCTTGTTAATACCACATGGCATTTCATGTGATAAATGAGGGCGTATTTCTGGCAAAGACCTGTTTTATGACATCCTTTAGACATAAAGGATACCTTTACCCTAGCAATACAAGCATCCCTGATAGAAAATATGAAGTGGTTAATTATTCATTAAATAGCTGCCAGACTGGAAGAAAGCAATATTTCTGTGTTGGGCCTAGTTAGTTACTTATTGGCCTTGGGGTAAACCATGCAGAATGGCAATTATTAAGAAAAAGAAAAATTGAATCTGGGAGCTGATTATGCATGTGAATCTGCAGATCTGTTGGTTACTAAGTGCCAAGAAGGGCAGTTGTGTATTATGCTCTTTGAAAAAATAAAAAAGGGTTTTAGGGTAGCCAGAATTTGTTTCCAATCCCATGTGAAAATTAGGGGGTCCTTTATTAATCAAAATGCCAGATCTAAGGAAATGAAGATAGAAACAAAAAGAAATAGATTTTCCTTGATATTTTCAATTCTAATCTTTACTGCTATTTTGAAATTTGTCCCACTTAGTAGGAATAGCAATAAGTTGAAGATTTATTCGATTTAGGGAATAGGCAGGTAGCTAATTGGAAGAGGAAAAGTCAATGAAGAAAAACTCAGATATGCCCCCTACAGCATATGAACAGCTTGGATAAGTGAGAATTGTGTAATCTGTTGTTTCCTTCTCATATTGTATTGTCTAAGTCAATTTGTTATTGTTTTCAATTGTTGTCTCTCAGAGGAGAAATCCCTAGGGGTATGTGCGCTAACAGGCTAAATTTTATTTCCCCCACTTTAAAAATGAACATGGAGGGGTTTGCTGGTAGCAAAATCCTTAAGTGGAGTTTTAGTGGAGAGTTCATTTCAACAAGCATGTATTCATCCCCTTATGTGTGCCACACGTATTCTGCCAGGCACCTTGGGAATATGCAAATAAGAATGAGGTACAGACTGTGTTCTTCAAAAATTTACAGAATCCCCCCTCCCAAAAGATGGTGAGGACTTGAGGTGGGTGAGCAGGAGTATGGGACTGGTGACCAGGGGCCAAACCATCATGGTCACTAGCCTGGAGACTATTACATCCCTGACTCTACTTATACAAAGGATTCCCTGTTATAGAGAATTTGAAATCTCATAACCTCATAACCAATTTTAAACTTTGTCCTTATATTTCCCACAGAATTTAACTCAGGGGAAATCTCCTTGACTTTTTTTTTTTTTTTTTTTTTTTTTTTTTGGTACCAGGTATTGAACTCAGGGGCATTTGACCACTGGGCCACATCCCCAACCCTTTTTTGTATTTTATTAGAGACAGGGTCTCACTGAGTTGCCAAGTGCCTCGCCATTGCTGAGGCTGGCATTGAATTCATGATCCTCCTGGCTCAGCCTCCCTGGAATTACAGGCATGCGCCACCGCGCCCGGCTTCTCCTTGACTTTTAAAATAGTTTGTCAAAGATAAAATTTGAATTTCTGTTGAGTGCCCATTATGTAGTAGGTGCTGAGAGATAGTTACAGTACAGTTATGGTATGGAGCCCTCAGGTCTCTGCCCTTTGTTTAAGGAGCCACAGAGGAAAATGTGGGATACTAGACAACTAGGCCAGGTCTATGCTACACACAGTGCTTAGTGTTTAGGAAAGCATTTGGCAAAATCCCAAGACAGAGAAACTTGAATTATCAGAGATTATAGTTATGATGTTTTGTGAATGATTGGCAGTTTTACCCATGGACTGTTGACTAATAGGTCCCTTTCAGCCTAAAATGTTGTTGGTAAAGATACATGATAATGAGAAGCTGCACAGTTGAGTATTTAAGAACAAAGACTGGAGTATTTTTGCCTGAGTTTCCAGATCTGCTGCTCACTGGGTATATGACCCTGGATAAATTACTTAACCACCATGGACCTCCATTTGTTCATCCCAGATGTGAGAAATAATCACATATACTTAATGTTAGTTTGTAGTGTAAATAAATTGAGTTAAAGGGCTTAGAATACTACCTAGCATATAGTAAGTGCTATATAATGGTTATTAGTATTTGACCACCTATGATAGTAATTACCAGAATAGAGATATCATAGGTATATTTACCAAAATTGCAGCTATTACAAAACTAAGTTGGACAACTAATATTGGGATGACAAAATTGAGATTCTGAAATGCAAGCCAGAGGAATGGATCAAAACAACTGAGATGAAGTTTATAGTCCTGATAGTCCTGTCCTTATACTTAGAAAATGAATTGCAAGGTAGAGGAAACTTGACCTCACAGAAGCCTGGTGGCATACAAATGAGGCAGCTGGGAAGTGAGCATTTGTACTTCTATGGCTGGACAAATCAGGTCCAAAAATAAGAGATAATATTCCCAGCAAGACCACATACGGAAATTTGTTATGGATGCTGCTTTTTTTTTCTTCTTCTTCTTGTTACTAGGGATTGCACCCAAGCCCTCATACCTGCTAGGCAAATGTTCTACCACTGAGCTACATCCCCAGCCATTTTTTAAAAAAATATTTATTTATTTACTTTAGTTGTACACAATGCAATGCATTTATGTTTACATGGTGCTGAGGATCGAACCCAGGCCGCGCACGTGCAAGGCGAGCGTTCTACCGCTGAGCCACAACCCCAGCCCCCCCAGCCATTTTTTAAAATTTATTTTAAAATTTGAGTCAGAGTCTTACTAAGTTGCCCAGGCTGGCCTTGAACTTGTGATCCTCCAATCTCAGCTTCTCAAGTCACTGGGATCACAGTAGTGAGCCATAGTGCCTAGCTGGATGTTGCTTTTTGAGAACAAATGTGTGATAAGATAGCGAAGGGGCTAAAGACCAAAGCATTGAAATATAACCTAGGATAGGGATCACATAGTTTTCTCTCTGCATGTTTGAAAGCTGCCACTTAGAAGAGAAAACAGGCACACTCTGTTTTATCTGTCATAGGACAAAGGTAACCCAGAATGGACTGCATTTTCCATGGCCATAGATGAAAATTCAAGACCCTAACCAAGCAGATTGCAAAACCTGGAAATTCTGACCTCAAGACAAGGTGCTTAACTTCTCTGATTTAGAATGTTTTCATCTGCAAGATAAAGAGATTTATTCATTCAGCCCTTCTGCAAATGTTAATTGAAGCCCTACAAAGCACTGAATACTATGCTTGATATAAAGAAAATAAGACAGTACCATTACCCATCCTCACAGAATAGGAAGAATTAGAAGCCAGACATAAATAAGCAATTATGACACACAGTTGAACTACAAGGTTTTTGACTCTCCTTCCAGCTCCTCCAGCTCTGTCTGGCATATTTTAGAGGGAATGGCCTCGCTCTACACAGTCTCTTCTATTTCTCATTCTGTGATTCTTTGAATGTCTATAGAAGATTAGAGAAAATGAGATTAATGTTCTCCAGTTAAATCTCATTTAATAAGTAATACCTTTTTCCTTTGGGGAAAAGTGAAACCAGTAGAAATATCAATGACTGAGAGAACAGGCGATGGGAATCCTTTTCCTGGCTCTGATGTCTATCGTTGGAGGAATTACTTTACTTTTCACCCTTTTTACTGTCTAAGTTTCTAGGTCCAAGAAATAATTTAAAATAAAAATAAATGGAGGATAAGAATGTGAAAACATGCTAAAATAGTAATATGAGTCTATGGAAGAAGAAAGTGTTATATAATTTGTATTTTAAACTGTTTCACATCCTAAAATTCAAAGAGATTTGATCACTTTATATAAGTAGGCCTTTTGATTTTATAGGATATAAATTTGCTTTTTTGATTTATTCCTGGTATTCTCATCATAGAAGTCACATGTTCCTCTTTGATATGTTTCAGAAGAATAAAATCATTTTGAATTTCAGAAGATATGGATCTTTTGATAGACCTTCCTGAACTTCATAGGCCATAGCTGTGCTCTTTTTTTTTTTTTTTTTAAGCCGTTCATTTCTCCCAGTCTTTGTTGCTATACTTTGGTCTGGAAAGTTCTTGTCCCTTTTTGTAGCTTCCTTTTTGGTTAACATTGTTCTCATCACATGCTCATTTCTGGCTAAACTTCTAAAGAAAGTGTTAATGTACCATTGGACTCCACATTGAGTTAAAAGTTTCTATTTACTGACCTTTCACTGGGAGAGAAGTTGGTCTAGGTATGGTTTTAGGATAGACTGGGGTAGGTCAAGATCTTCCTTAATTTCTACCTAAGTTCCTTGCAAAACTAAGCTTTTCATGGACACCTTGAAAGAATTGTTTGAGAGTTTTCTTAAATCTGTTATACTACCTAGAGTGAAAATGTTGTCATTTTAAAATACATCTCTAGATAAGAAAATCTGATAAATTAGCAATACCAAGTTATTTCTTGCCTTAATATTTTCATCAAATTATTCACTTATTCAACAAACATGGGTCACAAATAGTCCCAGAAATTGAGGTGTGGGAATACCTAACTTAATTTTTTTTTAAATATTTTTTAAGTTGTAGTTGGACACAATGCCTTTATTTTGTTTATTTATTTTTATGTGGTGTTGAGGATTGAACCCAGGGCCTCGCATATGCTAGGCGAGCGCTCTACCGCTGAGCCACAACCCCAGCCCCCCTAACTTAATTTTGTAATAGGAAATACAAGTGTATGCTTTGAAATATGCCAACACTGAAAATATTTTAATTAAATCACATGAATAAAAAACAAAGAGCATAAAAATCCTTTCCTTTCCTCCTTTCATTCTGGCCTTTCCCAGATCTTGTCTCACCTGCAACAAGTGTGATTTGTTATAATTCAGACCGACCCTAGTCATCCTCTCCTCATGGCTCTCCCATGCCTTCCTGGTTCTTTCTGTCTGAGCACCAACAACCTTCCATGACCTGCCCCTCTCAGTTGCAGCTTACCCTTTGCCATTCTTTCCCCCACACACTAAGTCCAGCCACACTGCTTCCCTCTGTTTCTCAAGTGCACCAGCTCCTTCCCCTTACCTTAGAACCTGCACATGTGTGGGTGCCTCTCCCTCATCCCCGCCACTACCTGCAACTTAGATACTACTTCCTCAAGAACACCTTCTCCAGTCTCTCACACTAATTATTAAGTTCCCTCCTCTGTAATGCTGGTTTAGTGCCCCTTACTCTAGTGCTGGTCATAACTGAGATTATATTGTCATTTGAGTTATTGTTTATTTAATGTCCATTTCCTCCCCTTGGCTGCAAATGCTATGATGGCAAGGACTGTGTTGGTATTGTTCCATCTTTTGTTGTTATTTGAAGGAGCCCTAATTAGGAAGGGCTGTTGTAGCTAGCTGGAAGCCATGGGTTCCACCTGATATGTATGTGACGCACCTGTAGGCACCCGCAAACCTGAAGGTATATAACCGGGTGAAAGCGGTCCGAGTTAGGAGAACGGAGAATTCAGTCAGCCGGGCAGTCACTCGGTCGGTCAGAAGAATCAGAGCGGCCAGAACGTAGGCAGAGCGGTTACAGAAAAGAAACCAGATAGAAGAAGTAATGACTGGTCAGAGTTAGGCCGAGACTCCTGAGGAAGACATAAGACAGAAGACAGAAGAAGGAAGAAAGAAGAGAGAAGAAAGAAGCTCTAATCTTTCTCTAAGCTAAGCTCTATCTTTCTAACTCTAACTCTATCTTTCTAACTCTAACTCTAAGACTCTAACTCTAAGCTAAGAAGACAAGAAGAAAAGCTCGCTTTAATCTTTCTCTCTAAAAATCTTTCTTTACTCTAAGCTCTCTCTAAGAAAGTAGAAGTAAATGTAGTAAAAGCTTTACTCTGCCTCCGAGAGTTTTCCTCCCGGTTTACGGTACCAGGCAGCTTACAGTTATTCTTGTTGAGGTGTTTTTTATGTTACGTTGGCTATCCTTGAGCTCATGGCTCAGGCAGTCCTCCTCCCTCAGTCTCCCAGTTAGCTAGGACTACAGGTATGCACAAGTGTACCCAGCTCTGCATTGGTCCTGTCCCTTGCCATCTCCCTGGTTCTGCATCTGGCACACAGTTATAAGTACATAGTAAATATATCTGATCATCTTCTGTTTTGAACTCTTGCTGTCTATTCCCATCATTGGGTTTCCTGCTTTCACCATCTTTTCTAGGAATCCTAGATCATCTATAGATAAAATCAACATGTTCTCTACTTACTCATATAGGTTGTTAAAAATTACTGATAAATAATGGTCCCAACATTTACCTTTTGGCAAACCTGTTATGATCTTGAAAGTTTTCAGGGACTTTTTAAAACTTTTTGACTACAGGTCCTCTCAGAGCCTTTATTATGCCAAAGTGAGGGATAAATATGGAACATTTCCAAACTTACTTAACCATAATACCCCCTCTTAGTGGAACTAAGATTCCTCGAAGAGGTTGCAAACCCCCTGCTCTGGGAACTGCGTTGTTAGATTTTAGTTGACACATTTGATATATTTGTGCAATCAATATTCTGCAGTTCAATTCTAGCAATAAGTTAGCCCAGAGCAAACCCCACAAGTTAGGGGCTCAGTTCTCCACAAGATTGCTCCCAATTCAGATGCCAGCCACAGGTTTAGGGTTTGCCAGGCCACCTCCACTCTGACTGGATGCAAGTTCAGGGATTCCCTCAACACACTCAGGTTTTACATTTTTTTTTTTTTTTTTTTTTTTTTTTTTTGGTACTGGAGATTGAACTCAGGGGCACTCAACCACTGAGCCCCATCCCCAGCCCTTTTTTGTATTTTTTTTTAGAGACAGGGTCTCACTGAGTTGCTAAGTGCCTCGCCATTGCTGAGGCTGGCTTTGAACTCGCCATCCTCCTGCCTCAGCCTCCCAAGTGCTGGGATTAAAGGCATGCGTCACCGCGCCCAGCTTCAGGTTTTACCATTTGCTAGAAGAAAAATCCACAGAACTCAGGAAAATGCTATATTTAACAATTACAGTTTTATTGTAAAGAATACAAATCAGGAACAACCAAATGAAGTGACTCAGAGGCCAATGTCTAGAAGGGCCCCCCAAACATAGTTCTGTTTCTTCTCCTTATGGAACCAGGATAGATTACCTTCCCATCACATCAGTGAGTTCAACAAGGAAGTTCTCCTGAGCTTCAGTGTCCGAACTTTTTTGTGGAATTTCATTTTGTAGGTATAACTGAATCAGTCGCCATGAGATAGAACTAATCCTCCAATTCCCTTCTCCTCCCTAGAGCTTAGGCTGGCTCAAAGACCCAATCCTCTTATCACATAGGTTGACCAGACCTAATCCTGAAGCTGTTTAGTGGTTCACCATGAATCACCCATTACCATAAACTCAGGTGTTTTATCTAAGGGGCTAATAAATAGTGGACACTTGTATCATTTAGGGAGATTGCAAAATTTTTGAAGCACTCTGCCAGAAACCAAGGTCAAAGACTAGACAAATGATTTATTATACAATGTCATAGAACACTGAATGGGCTATATCCACAACAAAAATATCTCGTGGATGAAAGGGAGGATGACCATTGTATGTGGTTGCCCCTCAGAAAATGAGGAAGCCTCATTTAATTTGCCCTGTCCCCTCATTTCCAGTCAGCTACTGTGGTGTGGCTTTCTGCACTGATTGCATCTACCTAGGGAAAGGAAGTTTCTGGTGGTAACTTCCTGTGTGCTTCTGGAACCACGCAGCTTCAGAAGCAAAGAAACTGACCAACTCCCGGCTGCCCAGCCTGCTGCAGCCTCCCTGAACCCGAACTCAGGGTGGTGGGATGATGTCCAGTGATTTTTTGTGCTCCCCACTCTCTAACCCAGATACCACGCTCAGATCTTAGTTTAATATAAAGAGCGGTTTTATTTTGTTTTGTTTTGTTTTTTGTTTTTGGTACTGGGGATTGAACTCAGGGGCACTTGACCACTGGGTCACATCCCAGCCCTTTTTTGTATTTTATTAGAGATAGGGTCTCACTGAGTTCCTAAGTGCCTTGTCATTGCTGAGGCTGGCTTTGAACTCGTGATCCTCCTGCCTCAGCCTCCCAAATGCTGGAACACTGAATGGGCTATATCCACAACAAAAATATCTCGTGGATGAAAGGGGGATGACCATTGTATGTGGTTGCCCCTCAGAAAATGAGGAAGCCTCATTTAATTTGCCCTGTCCCCTCATTTCCAGTCAGCTACTGTGGTGTGGCTTTCTGCACTGATTGCATCTACCTAGGGAAAGGAAGTTTCTGGTGGTAACTTCCTGTGTGCTTCTGGAACCACGCAGCTTCAGAAGCAAAGAAACTGACCAACTCCCGGCTGCCCAGCCTGCTGCAGCCTCCCTGAACCCGAACTCAGGGTGGTGGGATGATGTCCAGTGATTTTGTGCTCCCCACTCTCTAACCCAGATACCACGCTCAGATCTTAGTTTAATATAAAGAGCGGTTTTATTTTGTTTTGTTTTGTTTTTTGTTTTTGGTACTGGGGATTGAACTCAGGGGCACTTGACCACTGGGTCACATCCCAGCCCTTTTTTGTATTTTATTAGAGATAGGGTCTCACTGAGTTCCTAAGTGCCTTGTCATTGCTGAGGCTGGCTTTGAACTCGTGATCCTCCTGCCTCAGCCTCCCAAATGCTGGGACTACAGACGTGTGCCTTCCTTTTTAGATATAAAAGTAACCAATAAAATTAAATTATTTACCTTTAACTAAAAAAAAAAAAAATTTAACTTGTGCTACATACCATTTCTAGAAGGTAAACTAAGATTCTAAAACCTAAGACATGTGAGCTCATGTCAATTTCTTATAATATTGAAAATCACATTATAACCAGGTACCTCATGTTTTTTCAGTAAAGTAAATAAATCATGCAGAGCTGAACCAAAAGCTTTGCTGCAAATCACTACCCTTTCAAATCACCATACCTGTGTTTCTGACACAGAGGAACAGACTTTGAAAGTCTTGGTTTCTTTCTCCATTTCTATCAATAATGATGATCTTCTCAAGCCCCAGACTATTAGACACTAGACAAAATTTTAGATACACTTGAGGTGATGGCTGGGAGGCATCTAGATCCAGTAGACGAATAAATTAGGACACAAGAACTTGGTCTTCCCTTTGCAGCACTGCCACTGGTGTGTTAAATAGCTTGGAGCCCACCTTTCCAGTCCTGTGGGTCAGCATCTACAGCACACCATCTTAAGGGAAGATTAAACTGCTTTGGCTAGGCACAATTTGAATGTTATAAAATATTTGCTGAACCAAAATTGATGTATAATACCACTGCAATTTTGCCCAGAAAACATGGGGAGGTCCCCCAAGTGACCCCTTTAAGAGAAGTCTTTCTGTGGACTATCAATGGATGAGACACCTTTGGGAAAATGATGTTTTTCATTCATTATTAGGATGAGGAATTTTAGCTTGAGCAAAAGGTGCCTGATAATGCACATCATCTCTCCATAATCCTTACCCAGTGTCTTGTGTGTTGTTACCATCACCTTTGCCTTTCTTCCCCATTCCCACTGTTGGATGCTGTCTGAACCATCATCCTTAAGGGATTTTACAGGGCTAATAAATAAAGAGATCAGGATGATGGAGATCAAAATATCACATGTACTGCTTAGAGATCACATTTTTTATTATGTGATAGATCCCTAAATTAGACACACACTGACCAGAGTCAGACAAAATAGTAGACATACATGGTATGGTAGCTGGAGTCCTTAAAGCCATGCACATTTTCTAAACTTGCCGGTCAGATGTGTTATTTCTCCACAAATAAGGGTTGGATAAGGGACGGGGAGAGAAGAAGGGTATTTTACTCTAGGAAATGCCTTTCAAATGGCAACGCAAGGACCAGAGAATAGAAGTTCCCACTTGTAGTATTTTTTTTTGTGTCTTGCCTCCCAAGTCTAAATAACCTATTACAAGCAGCCAATCTTCAAATACTAAACATTTAGTTAAAAGATTAGCTTTGGAGATGGTCACATGTTTAGGGAGACAGAAATTAGAAGGTGTAAGGTAAAAGAATAAAGGGGAAAAGCAAACCAAAGACATTCTTTAAATCCCATAGAACATAAAGAATTTGGTTTGGGGTGAAAATGAAGAAATCCAAGCATGGATTTTATGAGAAGCTGATGAAAGTAATCTTTTTCACTTTGAGACTGTTCCTAGTACTACTCAGATCCACTCTCATGACTTTAATTTTATCAAATTGTTGTCATTACCAAAATAGCTCAAGTAGACATTACTCTAAGAGATGCTGTCGGGGTTTTTTCAAAGGTTTTAGCAAAGAAGAGGAAAGATTGTGTTTTAAAGATACCTTAAAGTTCAAAGAGATGAGATACTTGTAAAATATAAGAGAAGCAGGTGTTAAGAATGGGGAATGACGTGAAAGAGAAGTCAGGGGGATGCTGTGAGGCACTGCATGTGATCAAAACTACAGACCTCATGAGATTAATGTAGGATGTGACTTCTAAATCCAAGCTGAGAGAAAACAGAGTTAGTAAAGACAGGTTGCTTCCTAGGTAAACAAACAAACAAACGAAAAATCTGAACTTCTAAGCCAATAAGAGTTGTTGGCCTTTCCAAGCATCTTAATAGTTATGTAACTGGGGAACCACAAAGAGAGTTAGTGGAGGTTTAATATAATGTTAAACACCAAGGGAAATCATTATAGAAAGAACATAATGGGGACATACATTGGATTCTCTGAAACAAAAGGGTACAGAGCAGGGTTGGGACTAGAGTAAGGTGAGTGAGGGCTTTGCTTTAGACACAGAATTTAAGGGGGTATCCAAAAACCTTGATAAACAAGAAAAATAACATTTTAATATTGTTAAGAATTAATTCTAAACAATCCATGATGAGCAAAATATAAAAGTTAAGAGACAGTGTCAATATTACTGTTTTTCCTTTTGTTTCAATCTCTAATCTAACTCAGCACTGGTTTGGAGGAACATTCAGTAAGACAGTTTATTTAATAAGACATCGTCCCCAAAGTTCTTAGTGCATAAGTTCCACAAAGCTCATCCTAGCATTTGTCTTTTCACAAGGACAGTGAAGTTGATCTCTCTTTCCTACCTGGGATTGTAGGAGAACACACAAGGAATCCTAGTATCCCCATGTTTAAGATACAACTGACAGAAAGAGGTAAACTGGGACAAAGGAGTGTCAGTTCCACCAGCAGCAACTTTCATGTCTGAAACAGCATAGCTGAACTTTTCTGGTTTTGCACTTATTTTTCAAATAAGAGTTCTTGATTGGCCAAGTGTTTTACCGAAAGGATTAATATGCAAAGAGAAGAGCCCCAAACCTGGCTCTGATTGTTACTTATGGATCATCTAGAAGGTAGTGGCACAGTGTGGACAAAGCCTGTCTTTCATGATACTTCTTTAAACTAATTGAGCAGCAAGAATCATTTTCTTAGTATAAGAAAGCATAGCTGGGGAAAAGGCTCTTCTTCCTCTGCAATAGATGGCATACCCATTGCTGGCAGAGAAAAGTGACTAAGTAGGGTCAGTATATATGGAAATCGTACTCAACCCTCTTCTCTTGGTACTGTCACAGGGTTTATCAACAGTGTACATTGGCATGTGGGGCTGAAGAATTTTTTGTTGTGCAGGGCTGTCCTGTGTGTTGTAGGATGTTTAGCGGTATCCCTGGCTTCCATCCACTAGATGCCAGTAACTCTTTCACTCCCCTTTTATGACAACCAAAAATGTCTGTTGGGACAGATAACTCCCCTGGCTGAGAACAACTGGGCTGTCAAGAAACCAGGACTGACAACTATGTCCTATTTTCATCATTCAGCTTTTTCTCACTTCTTTTTTAAAATAATAAATGTCTTCTGCTGAAATATGTGTTGATTCAGACCATTTAACATTTTATGATCTAAGACCTCTGCATCTTCATGGGTTGATTTAACTAAAAATAGTAGGTTATAAAAATAGGACCCTCACCAACATCATTCCATATCAAATATATCTGATGCTTTCAATAACAAGAGAATATCCAATTTAAGTTGCTTTGTACAATAAAGTGTAATTATTCTCAATAAACTGAGCTCTTGACATCAGTTGACCTGGTAGCTCAAATTTTTAAACTCTGTGATTTGGGATCTAATACCCCAAACAGCATTGCCTCCACCCCACAACCACCTGCTCCTCTGACTGATAGAGATCATGTAGTGGTCATGGCTCAAAACATCATGGGCATCTTATCTTTTTTTCTTTCTTTTTTTTTTTTTTAATATTTTTTAGTTGTCAATGGACCTTTATTTTATTTATTTATATGCGGTGCTGAGAATCAAACCCAGTGCCTCATACATGCTAGGCCTGTGCTCTACCACTGAGCCACCACCCCAGCCCCACATAGGCATCTTTGATGGTCCTTTTTCCAGACCCCTCACATCAGGTAGTTGCCAAATTGTTTGCATTTTGTTCTGTAACATCTCCTTTCTCCCTTGCTGTTCCTAAGTCTACCACCTGATCAAGCTCAGACTGGTACAATAACTTATTAACTGGTTCTTTCCACTCCCAGTATTTTCTTACCAATTAATCCTCTCAAATTTCAGATTCTACCCTTCTTGAGACAACTTAGCTGTTCCTTTTATCTTGATTAGTTAGGACCCCTCATCCTGAGCATTTGGCATTCTTATGTTTTAGTTTCACTTTATCATCCAAACTCTTCTCCCAACACCCATCTACTTATGACCCTCATATTTTCCAAACATGCTCATACTTTTCTGATTTCAGCCTTTACTGATATCATTTTTTCAAAATCTTTTTCTTCAAGGTCCAGCTTAATTGCCCCCATGCCTACACCACCTTTCTTGGTCTCCATAATTAGTTGTGATTGCTTCCTCCTTTGTCTTTTATTTCTTCTTTCTACCTTGTAGATTTGCATTCTTGCTTCTACCATACCAAATGTGTTCAGAGGGGATGCTAATGCTGGTAAGGCCCTAGACCAGATTCATTCATGAACCGAACCATGTTCTTTTGTATAAATTAATTAATTTTTTGTCCTTGTCACTTTGTCATCTACAAGGACACAATTTTTTTTTAAAGTATTTACTTATTTGTTTTAGTTGTACACAATGCCTTTATTTTTATGTGGTGCTGAGAATCGAACCCTGGGCTGTGCATGTGCTAGGCAAGCGCTCTACCACTGCCACAACCCCAGCCCCAAGGAGACGATTTCTTAATATCTTCCATAAAATATCTGTGCAAAAATTCACTTTTATAGTTGCTTGATGTTGTTCATCAAGTGCCACTTCAGCCACTTTTGTTGGGCTCAGCCTTTTTACCATCTGTACAACTGTAGACAGAATCGTTTTATCATTCACTGTCAGTTTTTTAATTTGCAAACTGGGCATAATACCTACCTCATAGAATGATAGGAAGATTAAGTGAATACATTCTCCTGTGCACAAGTGCATATGTATATTATGGAAGATGCCTATAAAGCACCATATATTCATTTATCCATTTACCTATTATTATTTTTATTTTTAAATTTCTCATTATTTTCTTGAAAATCTTTGGGGAAAGAACAGACAAACACAGAAGTAAATGAGATAATCTAGTCATTGACCATTAAGTGGAAAACCAGATAGAAAAAAATATTAAATTTAGATTGACTTAAATATTCTAGAAGCTGAATTTATAACATTGCATTATTAAACTTATCTTACACTAATGGAAACACTACTATTGATGTATCTTTCAAGAAAAACTAAAAGTAACTTACCAACATGCCAGGTGCAGGCACACACCTGTAATTCCAGCTACTTGGGAGCCTGAGGCAGAAGGATCAAAAGTCCAAGACCAGCCTGGGCAACTTAGTGAGACCCTGTCTCAAAATGAAATTATACAAATGACTGGGCATGTAGCTTAGTGGTAGTGCACTCCTGGATTCAATCCACAGTCCTGCTGGAAAATAAATACATAAATAAATAACTCAACAACTTAACTCATACCTTTTGGAAGTGAAAACCTGTTACAGATTATTTTATTTACAACTCAAGGCAGATATCTAGTAGATAGAAAAGCAGAATCTCTAAAACAGTGCACATGTTTACTCACTCACCTTAGCAAAAATCAAGATTTATTGCCTTTCAAGATAAATTTTGACTAAATATTGACTTTAGGTTCTCAATCATTGTTTACCTGAAAGGCCAATAAATCTTGACATTTCTCAGTGTGAGTTGGAATCTACTTGGTATTTATTAATTTATTTCACACAATTTATAATCTTAATAACAACATTCCATGAGATTAGACAAATATTGTAGAGTTTAGCAAGTTTATATTTTCAATCAGCAGTAATTACCCACACATGATATTCCCTTCGCCTCTTATTTAAATCTATTACTTTTAGCACTGTTTATACAACATGGGCCCCACAAGTCAAAGCTGTCTTAGCTATGTAAATATTCAGTGCAAAACAAAAGCAAAAACTCACCAAATAGCTTATAGGATACTTTAAACTTTAAGTCAACTAGTATTCAGATTGATTGTCTTCTTTAATTGCCATAGTTCTGCAGATTAATCAAGTAATACATGATTCTGCTTCACAGATGGCCTCTGTCTTGACAGTTGATGTCTATGGATTTGTCTTGGTCTCATCCATTGCTCTCGGTCTCTCTTGCTGCATCTAGGCCCAGTGCTAATACTTTCCAAGAATAACATTTGCCATATTGCTGTGTTAAAAGGAAGACTCTTTAGCTAGGTGCATCCTTTTTGTTTCAGAGGAGTTATTTACTCCTGCTATATTCTTAAGGACATAGCTCTGTAGCAACAGCTGTAGTCCATTCTACAATTGCCAGCTTAAGTTGACCTAAATGTGTGTCAGCCATGGTAGGAACAGTTTCCTTTCAAGTATGATTTATGCTTTTGAACATGTGTCAGTCCTCTGTACAGAAGAACTTTATGAGTCAAAGTTTCAGTCAACAAGGAGTGACAATTTCCCATGGATAATCTCTTGTTCCAATAAAATTTGTAGATGTTCAAAATATGAAACCCATCAGAAAAATGTCCTAATCTGATGAACAGAAGAGAATTTCAGTATGAAGCATTGGAAATAACCAGTGAGTATATTTCAGGATTATTCTTTAGCATGTATATTCCCTCCTACCCACAAAGTTTTTATCTCCTGGGAAGAGAATTCATTACTGGGGGACTTAAAACCTCAGAGAAAAAATAATTTTGAAGGGTTGCAATCTATAGTGGATCCATAATTTCAACAACCAGGCTATCAGCACATGCCTAATGTTCATTATTAGCAATTACAAGTGGAACACAATTGATTTTTTAAAATTTCTCCTAAGTAAATGTCTTCTACTCTATGGGTCACCATCTAGACCCAGAGTAACTTGGATGCTTGAGACAGGAAAAGTTTTGTATCACTGATTTCTGAGTAGGTATTTTTTCAGTGTCCCTCACCCTTTGCTCCTTTCTATTCTCAATTACGTAGAGTTCCATATTCTCAGTTCCACTGTGTTAACTGAAATTACATGTGTGTTCAATGTCTCTTACATCTCAGCTCTGTCCCTTCTGACTGTGGAGGATGCAAGTCTAGGGCCCAAGTTTGTTTTCCACTTGCTTTAACTGACACTAAGGTTACGCTGAAAAAATGGCTTGTGCTGTGTCAGGCAGACCTTTGTTTAAATGCCCAGCTTTGTGCTAATCCCAGGTTGGATAAACAGAATTTTCAATTTATACCAAATGTAACACTTTCTTTTAAAAAGTATAAGTTCAATACTTATCTACTTATTGAGCCAATGGTTATAGGCTGTAATCTAGGAAAGCTAAATTCTTCATGACTTTCCCCACTAATTCTTGTAAAATAGCAAGTCATTGAACCTCCATTTCTGGTTTCCTTCATTTTGGAAAATCTGGCCTCAAGAGCCTATGATCAAAGCCCAGGTCTTCTAGCAACATTTTATGTAGCACTTACCCCAGCTCACTGACCCCTGAGAGGACCCTGGAAGAAAGAAAGGGAAGGAGAGGGAAGTCCCTTCATCACTCCCGTGGACATTTTGTCTTACCCTGTGCAAATGGTAAAAGAGGGTATGACACCAGGTTTTCTTTTTCTCTTTTTACACAGCACATGGAAATTTGTCTTCTCACTATCTTCATCTCTTTTCGTCCCTTTTACAAAGGCACCTTCTCTTTCTTTTATTTTCCCTCATTCTTTTCTTAGAGCATTTCTACCTTCAGATACAAAGCACAGGCCTTACCTTACCAAATTAGGTAAAAACTTACTTTAAGGGACAGGAAGAGGGTGGGGTAACTGACCACGATTAAATGCATTCTGTGCTTGCTCTCCTCCATGAGGGAGGTTCACCTGGCCCTAGCACTGCTCATGTTACTCCCCTCATAGATCTGTGGGTTCCCAACTCCTGGCCAGGAAGGCGGACAGAAGTTGGTAGCTATGAAGTAGAAAGAAGGTGTTTGGCTCCTGCTCAAGGTCTCAACTTCAGTAACACCACACTGCAGCCAGCTGAGCTCACTAGGTACTCTTGATAGAAGAAAGACTGTGCTTTGTGGAAGTTCATGCCAAAATTTCTGCTTCAACCCCCAGCAACAGATTCTTTTGGGTGTCTTAGTGAAAGGCCATTTGGGAAATGGACTGTACATGCAGCAAATAGGATTTCAGTTAAATGGTGACATTTGTTTCCAAAAGTGTATCAGAGGGGAAGCTAAGCTCTTCAGAGCATGTGTTCATTAAAGATTTGAAGTGGGGTGGGAAGCAAAAAAAAAAAAAAAAAAAAGGCCAGTGGGTTCTCTTGTGAGATAGTTTTTTGTTCCTATGAATTGAATTCTCTGAAAAGTTTCAAAAAGAGACTGGGAAGAATGTATTTGCTTTGATCTAACATGTAGAGTGTTCCCTTCTACAAATGCCCTTTAATTTAGAAACATTGTTGAAAAATCTGTTGGAAAGTACATAAAAATATATGTAAATAAGCTCTAATTAGTTATTTCAATTAATTACTTTTTGTCCCTACTTTGCAGCTCTATTTTCCTCCCCATAATGTTGCTTTTCAGAGTCCAGCTTTGGAACCCTCCAAAAAATGTGGTTTTTAACATTCATTATTAAGAAAACACATTTTTCCACCCTGTTGAAACCTTACAATGATAAAGTAAAATCCAAGATTGTGTATCTTTATGGAGAATTGGTTCAGGCATTTTTAGTCCATGATTTGCTAGTGTGATATTAGAGGAAATTTGCAGTTAATTGAAAGAGCCAGTGTTTCTTTCTTGAAATAGATGGTATGTGTTGTTTTTTAGAAAATGAGTCTACATAAGGCCAGTAACTAGCCTCTAATCTTTTTTACCAACCATCCTATGCTCTTTTAAAGACAAACACATTAGATTTGGGGGTGAAAATTTTTATTTCTTTCCAAGTTGAATGGAATACTTCCCAGTGGAGATAAGAATGCTCTGGAAAATATAGGTAAAATGAACTCAGCTTTACATCTACACTGCCAATGTTTAGAAATTGACTAAGAACCTGAAATGTTGATTTTGAAAGCCTAGAAAGTAAACTGTGTGACAAATAATGAGATTTACACTCAGCAGTCTGCATGCCCTCTGCACTTTGGTTGAACAGAAAGTCTTAAGAGCTTGGAGGGACCTTGGAGGAAACCTAGAAATCAGGGAGAAGACCTTAGCTTTTATCCATCTGAGTGCCTGGTAGAGGCAGGGAAGGTTGATCATTAGAAATGCAGATTCCTGATCCCTACCCCAAATCTACAGAATAGAATTCATATAGGAGGAGGGGGTCCGTGTATTTCACCACCATCTCCAGAACATTCTGGTGCTGAATTTGACAGTCTAACTTAGGTTAATCCCTTTATTTTGTGGCAAGAAAGCAGGCCTCCAGAGTTTGATGGATCAGGCTCACCCTGAGCCCTGGGTAAGAGGAGACCCAGGTCTCCTGCCTCGAGTCTATACATTGTGTGTGCAAAGCTGTCCCAGGCAAATGGACAAGTTCAAGCTGACTTCTGGGTCACTAGGGTGATTTCAGCACTGAGAAAAGTATGACATGAATAAATAGGGTATGAAGGTAAAGACACCCAGGGACTAGGGGTAGGAGTTTAGGGGTAGGAGTTTAGGTGCTGCTCCTTTTGTCTAAACTAAACCCTGAATGAACCCTAGCCATATGCTCACATCTTTTCAGCTTTTATGAGCCCAGAGACTGCTGCAAAATTGTGAGGATGTTTGGCTCAATAGTTGAACCCCCAGCTTTGGACTTGTGTGCCCAACTGACTTAAACGTCTTTAGGCTATGTGTTTTTTTGAAATGCATATTTGCATATTTTAGTATTGCCTATGTTGCATTCAGAAAATTATAATAAAATCATTAAAATAATAGGCTGAAGCCTAGCAGTACCTACTAAAGAATATGTAAACATTCAGTAAATGCTTACTAATGTTTACTATATCCAAAATTCAAACAACCAAAAAGTTAAAAAAAAAATTTTTTTTTTTTAGTGTTCTGTTGTGAGAAGTTAAACTATAATGATCCTGAATTTCTGCAGGATTCACCTTCTAAATCCTTAGGAAAAATTGAATTCTATTCTGTGTCACTTCAGTGTTGACTTAGTTTGGCTATTTCTAATTTTTGGAAACAGCAATATTCTAGAATCTAGGATATGTTAGTTTCCACTGAATTCTGTCCCATAGTTTATATGTGAACACATTTCATACACAGTTCGTAGAATGGGCAACATATTTTAACAGGGATAGTAATGCAAGTGGACTGTTGTAAGAGGCAAGTGATCAGATTAAAAGGATTACTTTTGGACTAGCTATGGGAAATTAAATTCTCTTTATGTGTATATGAGTGTACATGTGCCAGATAATACTTAGTTTATCATTCCTTCAACATAAACATTTATTGATTGTCCAGTATGTGTAAATCTCTGTGTTAAATGCTGTGGATAAAAATAATATATCTGAGCAATTTAATGTGGCAGGCTGGAGAAGCCCATAGAAAGGCACAACCATTTAAGGAGGCATGTGCTCAGTGCCAAGGGAGTAACGCAGACAGTGAGTGCAGCAAAAAGCCTTCCAGCATCCACAGCCTGGGCTTGTGGCATCTCCTCTGGAGAGTAGGAGCTAGTTTGGTTTTTCCTTATCTTTCATGCATTCTTTCTCCTTCCTCAGCCAGCCTGACAAACAGGAGTGGGTAATGATTTTGTTGCTGCTCAGTAGTAATGAAATCCATCCATTGGAGGATCAAGTTTTTGAAGCATAACACTCACATATTTACTTACTATTTTTCAATACCTCTTGTGTTTACCAAGAGTAGGATCTAATTCTCTTTCTGGAGGATGCACCGTGAAGCTACTTGATTACAGATGCCTTTTTATTTGTTACAGAAGTTCCATTGGGTGTTCTAATACTTCCGTTCATGGAGCTCATGTGAATCAGGATCTTTTTAGATTGGCAATTTGTTAAATAAATGTGTTTGAGCTCCTAGCATGGAAATGGAGTGCAACACAGATCATTACATGATTACTCTTGTTATTGAAACAGTAATTCAGTTTTCTGCATCATGAAATAGTGTCAGATCTCTTAGATCAACATAGTTTCTGGCACCCAACCATGAAGAGTCCCACATTGGAAGGATTTCTGAAATGGAAGCTGCAGATGAGAAATGTCAGAATAGTGCTACTGTTTGCATATTCTTGATCACCAGTTCTGGGGCTGCTAGAATTTTGTCCTTTGGGATGACCATAACAGAATTTCCATTCTCATTAGGAGGAGGTAGTACTTCCCTTCCAAAAAAAAAATAATGGCTACTTTGTGGCATGGCCACGATTATTACCAGGGCCCCTGGCAGTAGCTGGACAGTGCTCACAGAATCACAAACTTTCTGAAATATGAAACGGGTGTTAGCAGCCATTTGCCAGCAGCAAGTGCTCTTGAATAATGGGCAGGATTTGTTGGTGTAGAGAGCAGAGAAGGTGTTGTATAAGGAGGAATAATGTGAGCTACTAAGGGACCGAGCACATTGTGTTTGTTTGGGAAGCCATGTGGAGAGTTATCTGACTGGAATAAGAGGTTGTATTCCCACTGGAGAGTAGTGAGAGGAAAAGCTGGAAAGGTGAGATGGGGCTAGACAAAGGCCAAATTCCTTACATTGATCTTGTAAGCAAAGCAAGGCTACATGTCAGATTTTAGAATCATTTTAGCATCAGAGAAACTTAGAGCCAAATCCAAACTCCACCTTTTATTGGCTTCATGACCTCAAACAATATGCATAACCTTGCAAAAATCTTCTTTTTTACATCTGTAAATTAGAGCTGATGATATCTACCTCATAGAAATGCCATGTTGGTTAAGCAAGAGCCCGTATGAGAAGCTCTTTGCAAAGTGCCTGGTGCAAATCAAGTTTCTGCTCTGAGAAGCCAGGAGATAATGATGAGGTTATAGAGAAACTGCTCTCTGGCAGCTGAACAAAGAAGCAATAGAATCAGAAGAGACCAGAGACAGGGGAGCAGTTAGGTGACACAGTAGCCCCCAAGGAGTGAGAGAGGGTAGAGATGGTCAGACTAGGAAGGAGGGGACTCATCTGTACCCTGTTGCAGACTTTCATTTAGTCTGTGTAGCCTTGTCTTGTGGTGTCAAAGCACAACAATCACAGACTTTCTTTTGCCTTGAACAGGCTGCCAGCGACCCATTGGTCTTTCCAATGGGAAAGCCAAGGTGTGCAATTACAGTGGCTGGTATTACTGCAGCAGCTGCCACGTGGATGACAGTTTTCTCATCCCGGCACGCATAGTCCACAACTGGGATACTTCAAAATATAAGGTAAGTCCAAACACTGGCTTCACTTAGTAGTAATTCAGTGTCCACGTGTTACAGGTAGATTATGATATAAAGATAACAAAATAATTTGAAGCAAACTTGATTAGGTAGTCTCATAAGAGCTGCCAGATTTTATCTGATATTCTTACATGTCTCCCAGATGAAAGGCTTCTTAACTATGACTCATTAATTTCCTAATTTTAAAAGATACATAGCAACTTTGACTTTTAGGCCTTGAAAATTAATGATAAGGGTTAAGAGAGAATTTTGATAGGCCATTCTTTTTTTTTTTTATTGTTCTTTTAAGATATGCATGACAGTAGAGTGTATTTTGACATATTATACATACAGGCAGTATAACTTATTCTAATTAGAATCCCATTCTTGTGGTTGTACATGATGCGCACTTTCACTGGTCATGTATTTATTTATATATGAACATAGGAAAGTTATGTCTGATTCATTCTACTGTCTTTCCTATTCCCATCCCTGCCTTCCCTTCATTCCTCTTTGTCTAATCCAATGAACTTCTGTTCTTCCCCTGCCCCTTTACTGTGTGTGTTAGCATCCACGCATCAGAGAGAACATTTGGCCTTTGCTTTTGTGGGATTGGCTTACTTTATTTAGCATGATAGTCTCCAGTTTCATCCATTTACCAGCAAATGCCATAATTTCATTCATCTTTATGGCTGAGTAATATTCCATTATGTACATATATCACATTTTCTTTATCCATTCATCTGTTGAAGGGCACCTTGGTTGGTTCCATAGCTTAGCTATTGTGAATTGAGCTGCTATAAACATTGATGTGGCTACATCCTTGCAATATGCTGATTTTAAGTCCTTTGGGTATATGCCAAGGAGTGGAATAACTGGGTCAAATGGTGGTTCCATTCCAAGTTTTCTGAAGAATCTTCATAATGCTTTCCAGAGTGGTTGCACCAATTTGTAGTCCCACCAACGATGTATGAGTGTACCTTTTCCCCACATCCTTGCCAACATTTATTATTACTTGTATTCTTGGTAATTGCTATTCTGACTGGAGTGAGGTGGAATCTCAGTGTAGTTTTAACTTACATTTCTCAAATTACTAGAGATGTTGAACATGTTTTCATGTATTTGTTGATCATTCATATTCTTCTATGAAGTGCTGATAGGCTACTCTTTTTCTTTCTCTTTCTTTTTGTTTTTTTTCTTCTGTTTTTCCTTTTCTTCAGTGCTAGGGATGGAACCTAGGCCCTTGCTCATGCTAGGCAAGTGCTGTACCACTGGGCTACACCCCTGGTCCTCTCTTATTTTTTATTAGATCTTATTTCCAATACCACAAGGTTATGGGATGATAAAATGGGAAAATAATGCATGAGTATCTGGTGATCTTTGGAGAAGGCTTATGTAATCCCAGATACTTCTTGTGGTAGAGTGGCTGTCTTCCTCATCTCATATGAAGGTCTGTCTTCAAATACATTCAGTCCCTAGAACTGGAGCCATGAGAGAATTTATGAGGGCTTCTAGGTGGTGGCCCACTGAAGGAACATTTTTCGGAGCATCCTCAGGCCTTTGTGTGGACTGTCACTTCTTTGATAAGGGGAGCAAGTGTGAAGCACTTTGTTCTTTGTTCTTTGCAGAGAACAGCCAAGGAGGAAGCCCAAGAAGTACAGGTAGTAGGTTCGTTAGCTATAAAACTGCCAAGTCAACCACGTGGGGGAGAAGACTCAAGGCACTGGGCACTCCAACTTAAAGAGGGAAAAAAGGAGGACCAGCAAAGAAGGCCAAGAGGCCAAGAAGGGTGAGAAGTGAGGTAGAAGTATCCCAGGCTATCTGACAAGTCATGCGAAGAAAGTGTTCCCAGATGAATTGTGACAGATGCTGATAGGTCAAATAAGATGAGCAGTGAGAATGACTGTCAGCTTTGGTAATGTGGAGGTACTTAGTGACTTTAATGAGAGCAGTTTGAATGGAGTGGTAGGAGCAGTGGGTTCCACATAGACAAGGAAGGGAGAAAAGACGGTAATAGACAATTCTTTCGAGAAGTTCTGTGCTAAAGGAAAGGAGAGCTAGGGAGAAATTCAAAGAGAAGTGAGTCAAATTAGGTTTGATTTTTTTGTTGTTGTTTCAATGAAAAAAAATAATAGCACATTTTCTCTACTGATTCAGACTATCCAGGAGAGAGGGGAGAATTGCTAGAATAATATGGTTGAGTCAGTGATGATGGAATCATTGTAGACAAGAGGGTTTGGCCATCATTTGTATCAAAGAATGGGAAAAATGGCAGTCTATGCATGTGGGTGCAGTGGGTAGGTAGATGTGATGTTTGGAGCTTATATGTAAGCTGCCTGGTAAGCTACCTGGTACCGAAAACCGGGAGGAAATCTCGGAGGCAGAGTTAAGCTTTTACTACTTTTACTTCTACTTTCTTAGAGAGAGCTTAGAGAGGGAAAGAAAGATTTTTCTTAGAGAGAAGAGTCTTAGAGAGAAAGAAAGATAGAACTTAGCTTAGCTTAAAGAAAGATAGAGCTTAGCTTAGAGAAAGATTAGAGCTTCTTTCTTCTCTCTTCTTTCTTCCTTCTTCTTTCTTAAAGAAAGATTTTTAGAGAGAAAGATTAAAGCGAGCTTTTCTTCTTGTCTTCTTAGCTTAGAGTTAGAGTCTTAGAGAGAAAGAAAGATAGAGCTTAGCTTAGAGAAAGATTAGAGCTTCTTTCTTCTCTCTTCTTTCTTCCTTCTTCTTTCTTCTGTCTTCTGTCTTCCTCAGGAGTCTCGGCCTAACTCTGACCAGTCATTACTTCTTCTATCTGGTTTCTCTTCTGTCTTCTATCTGGTTTCTCTTCTGTAACTGCTATGCCTACGTTCTGGCCGCTCTGATTCTTCTGACGACCGAGTGACTGCCCGACTGGCTGAATTCTCTGTTCTCCTAACTCGGACCGCTTTCACCCGGTTATATACCTTCAGCTTTGTGGGTGCCTACAGGTGCGTCACATACATATCAGGTGGAACCTATGGCTTCCAGCTAGCTACAACAGCCCTTCCCAATTAGGGCTCCTTCACTTATAGAAGCCCTTTTCTATCTACATTAGTAGTTTCCTTCAATTTCTTTATTTCATCATCAAAAGAGACTAAGGACCCAGTCCCAGTTACTCTGAGAATTGCCTTTACCTTCTACTTCATAGGAAAAATTGCATTATTGGGTAATAATCCCATCAATCTGCCAACAAACTTGTCTCATCCATACGCAGCCTCTTTGTCCTCCTTCCAACCACGGAAGAAACAACACTATTTTAGAGAAGGTCCATTCCTCTTCCTCTGATCATGGCCTTAACTTCTCTCTTCTCTATCACAGATTTGGCCAATTGAGTTGACCTGTGACTGTTTCCTATTCTGCTGGACTTGTCCAGTATATAGTACTTGACCAAGTAGACCACACTCTCCTGGAATTCTCCCACCTTGCCTTTGATAACACACATTCGGTTCTCTTCCTCCTTTCTAACTTTTCTTTCTCAGTTACCTCCCTTGGTTTCTTGTTATTGGCATTCCTTGAAACTCATTTTTTGGTTTTCGTTTCCTTTTCTCAATTTATACTCTACTGGACTATCTCCCTCTATTCTTTTTTTTTTTTTTTTTAAGTTTTTTTTGTTTTTTTGCAGAGGCGGGGGTGGGGGGTACCAGGGATTGAACTCAGGGGCACTCAACCACTGGGTCACATCCCCAGCCCTATTTTGTATTTTATTTAGAGACAGGTCTCACTGAGTTGCTTAGTGCCTCACCATTGCTGAGACTGGCTTTGAACTCATGATCCTCCTGTCTCAACCTCCAGAGCCACTGGGATTCTATTCTGTTTTAACTACTCGGATTCATATGCTGATGTCCTACTTTTATTTCCAGTTCTACTTTGCTACTGAAATTGAAGTCTATGGCTTTAATGACCCAATAGACATCTCAGCTTTAGTTTTTTTTTCAATTTAGTAGTCTTCGATGTATATGAGTTGGCTAGCTGTATTGTACAGCATTTCCCACCCTTGCATCAGCAAAGTAGTAGAATTTGGCAGATCCAACAATCTAACTCCCTATTGGAGTGGTACTCTAAACTTAGAATTCTGTTATGGGCTGGGTATGGTGGTATATACTGAGTAATCTCAATGACTTGGAAGGCTGAGGCAAGAGGATGGCAAATTCAAGGCCAGCCTCAGCAACCTAGTGAGGCTCTAAGTAACTTAGTGAGACCCTGTCTCAAAATAAAAAAATTAAAAGGTCAGGTAATATAGCTTAATGGTAAAGTGCCCTTGGGTTTAATCCCTGATACAAAAAATAAAATAAAAATCTGTTATGGTCCTGTGTCTTGCCCACCAAACAGATAACATAGTTCTCTTACCTGATGAATAGAAGTTTTTCTTCTCCCTCTACCAGAATATTGTGACATCTCCTTGAGTGAACCTTGCTTATAAGACACTTACTTACTTTCATTGTAACTTTGTCATCTGGAGCAAGTAGGTAGAAAAGGGCCCCATAGTTGTCATTTACCTGGACTCTTTGAAGCCTAAAATGAACATGAAAATTGTGAGCAGCCAATTGACCTACAACCTTTTCTACATCCCTGGGCAGCTCTGTCTCCTGTTCTACTCAGTAGCCAAATTTTCACTGTCCTTAAGATTCCTCATCCCAATCCTTCTTGTCATCTGAACTTTCTTTCTACTTCAAGGAGAAAATGGAAGTTATGGGATATTAATGTGAATATCTATGAATCTATCTATATTTGTGTCTGTCCTTTCTATTTTCCCTCCTAACCTGGGAAAAAGAACAGCACTTTCTCCTGTTCAGTCATCATCCTCCCATGTGTGCTCCAGATGTTTTTATCCAGCTAATTGATCCCTATTCATTCTTCAAAATGAGTAAGAGCATCCTCTGGTGAAACCTCTGTTGCTCCTCATCCCTGCCCATTTGCTGCATCATTGGCTGTCTCCTCTATGCCACTATCACATCAAACACAGGTCTCAAAAGTTGTGCTTACTTAGGGGTGTAATAGTAGAAGCTTAGAGTTAAACAGGAATTTTTCCAAAGTGTACCTCTGCCTCTTATTAGGTGCTTACTATTTGGGAACAAATAACTCAAATGGGATTGAGTCTCAGTTTCCTAATTTATAAAATGAGCACAAACTGCCTGGGTTCAAGTCTTGGTTTTGTTGCTTATTAGCTGTGTGACCTGGACAAGTTGTTTAG
This sequence comes from Tamias sibiricus, assembly GCA_025594165.1. Lineage (NCBI taxonomy): Eukaryota > Metazoa > Chordata > Mammalia > Rodentia > Sciuridae > Tamias > Tamias sibiricus. Next base: position 86,665,483 of record CM046660.1, read on the forward strand.
TCTCTCTGTGTTTCAGTTTCCTAATCTATGAAGGAGGATAATAATACCTCACAGGGTTACTGCTATTCAGTGGGTTCAAGCATGTGCTCTTAGAACAGTGCCTAACATCACAGTATATGTCAAAGAAGCATTTGTTCTTCTTGTAATTCATAATTTACTTAAAATAGTTGTGTGAATCAGGATAATAGAAGAAAAGCACTTATCAAATGACTGTGGTAAGCACTTAATGAATGGAAGTTATTTTCATTGTCACCACATCTATATAATAGCCAGTTGCTTGTCTTTTTTTCTCTATAACGAAAGCAAGCTCCTTGGGCACCAAGAGAGTATCTTAGCACAGTGCCTGGCAGACAGTAGATAGGCATGGATGTATACTGAGTGAATGGAAGAATGAACCCTGTTCCCTGGCATATCAAACTCAACATGATCACATTGCTCACCAAATGTCCCCCCAGGTATACATTGCCTGCCTTGGTGAATGGCCCCACAGTCACCACTGCCAGATCTGGGAGATATTCTGGTCTCTCTCCTCCCTCTGCTACACCTGCTCTGCCTAAGCAGCCAGCAGAAACCAGCCCCTAAATTTTAGCTCTTGAGGTCATGTCCTCCACACCCCCAGTCCTTACAGCATTAGCTCAGAGATCAGCATCATTCATGTGAAGGAAGTTAGTAGCCTTCTATTGGTGCTTCTAAGCCTCACCTCTTCTGGTCCTAATCTTACCTGGGGTCAGTGCCTTATACTCTTGTAGTCTCAGTTCTTCACCATTATAGTGGAGATAATAATAATAAGGTTGCTGTTTGCTTAATGAATGAGTCACAGCACCTAGTACAGTGTCTGGCACATAGTAAGTGCTCATTTAGGACAGTGTTTACCATAATTGCAAGAGAAAAATACCATTCCCTTAGCTGATGTACAAGAAGTTTCTTGCACTCTAGTCCCTGCCTGCCTTTCTAGACCTTCATCACTCTACCTCCATTGGTCTCTTCATCAATATCACATCCTTCTTTCTTGTTTCCCATTAAGCCAGGCTGTCTCACACCTCTTGGCTTCCTTTTGCCCTCACCCAGCCCAGCCAATCCTAAAAGCCATCTTAAACCTCATTTCCTCTCCTAATTCTTTCCTTCCCTTCACCAGACAGAGCTATCATGCTCTCCTCTGTACCTTGTACTTGACACCGCATATAGGCTATAAATATATTGCCCTGGTGTGTATTAGATAAAAATGTAGCTAGAGGAAAGAAGGCTGGTTAAGTTTGGTTTAGGTGGTTTAGATTAATATGTTCAAGTAGGGCTTTGACAGTGTAGAGAGCCAGCATGTGAGGCAGTTCCAGCCCTGTGAGCCACTAAGAGCTTGGGCTGGTAGCACCTGCCAGCAGAATCCACATCAATTAGTAGAGCAAAAGCAGAGAGGTGGCACTGGCCGAGAAAATGAAAAAGTCAGGATGGTTTTGGAAGGCATGACATGGAAGAGCACAGGTGTGTTTGAAGTGTGCTCTGAGGACCACGGAAACCATCAACACAGAGCTGTCACTAACACTTGTCCTCTCTATAAAGCAGGCTGCTGTATTGTGGCAGTCATTCAAGAAACTAGATTTGATTTGAGAGGATAGGTAGTTAATTGAAGATATCTATTAGGTACACTCACTTTATCCATGCTGCCCATGATGAAATCTCCTCCGTCAGCCCACTCCTTCCCACATTCTCAGTGGACCAGGGAAGATTTTAAAGCAGGAACATAGCTGGCTGATTTTATCTGGATCATCTCTTACTGGCATGAAGTAACTATATTCCATTTACCAGTGTCTGTCTCTTTGCTCAGACACCAGGATTTAACTTAATACTCCTAATTGTGAGGATCAATTTGGACCTATCAGTTTCTAAAACCAGACATCATTCTGTTGGGCCTGCTTGCTTCCTTAATAGCAAGTACGTGACTGGCTTAAACATCCTTTTAAAAGAGCAAAAAAAATGGCTTTTCAGAACAGAGTAAAATCTGTCATCTTAAGCGTTTCCTTGTCTGCCCTCTGGAGTATTAATAATCCTAATTATTTTTAAAGCAGGATTTCATCTATTTTCTGGTATATATCCTGCAGATTGAATTGAGCTTCAAGATTAAAAAGCTGCTAAACCCCACCCTTGAATTCTATGGCCATTTTCTAATGAAATTCTCTTTAATGGTAACTTTAAATTCTCTTTAATGGTAACCTGCCTACTGTTCAAAAATATCAGGAATGACAAAGAGGTGGTAAGCAACTTATTAAGTTCAGCTCTTCCTAAACCTTTCCCCAAAGCTGTGCACTTTCAGAATTGTTTTTATGTGTGTGTACCAGCCCGAATATTCACATTCCACTTAGCTAGGGGTTTTCCGTGTTGCATAAACCATTCCTATCTCTACATCTCAAGAGGCATTCAAGGCAAGCTCTATGGCCCTTGCAGAGCTAGAGAACAGCTCTATGATGGGAAAAAGCACTTGATCAGAGTCATTTAGACATTTTGAGAACAAATTGTAATTAAACTTAAGATCTTCTGATTCCTCCTGGGTTAGCTGACAATGCCTGTTTTGATAGGAACAAGAAGTGTTGTGGTTGGGATTGATTTTATTAAAACTCCATCTATGACATTTCACAATGGAGATGGAAATAAATACTGGGAGGAAATGTTATACCAAAGCAAAAGTGGTTATTTTACTGTGGCAAGATCATGGATATTTTTTCCTCCTGATTCTTATTCTCCAAATTTTCAGTAATGTGATTATGTTGCTTTTGTAATTTTGTAAATTTTAATGATCTCTTATCCATAAGAAAAATATGTATTAGAAATAAGCCTTTTTAATGCCTCAGAATTATAATCATAAATACAAGTGATTCTTCTGTCCTGTGAGAGAGAACTTCAGAGTTTGATGTGGTTATCCCTCAGGGTCTTGCACTGCTTATACTTACACAGCAGTACTCTTATTCTTTCTTGTTTGAATATAATATTCTTTCACAAATTTCAAGATTCAGAAAGTGAAAAAGAGCATGCATGTATAAATAATTTCCCTCCCTCCCACCCCATTTACCTTCCTCAAGCAACCAAATTATTCCCTTCCCATGTATCCTTCAGGATATTTTACATACATGTGCCTTTTCATATAAACATGGCAATACTCAATGTAGTATATACTCTGTGCTTGGAGAGCTTTCCAGTTAGATCATAAAACTCTTCCTTGGACCTTTTTTGTTTTTAAACTTTTCTTAGTTGTAGATGGACACGATACCTTTATTTTATTTTTTATGTGGTGCTAAGGATCGAGCCCAGTGCCTCTCACATGTGCTAGGCAGGTGCTCTACCACTGAGCTACAGCCCCAGGCCTTCCTTGGACCTTTTTATGGTCATTTCTTTTGTCTACTGAATTACACACACACACACACACACACACACACACACACACACACATACACTTGTCTAAACAATCATTTTTAGGTGAAAATTTAAAATTTTTTTAGTCTTTTACTATTATAGACAGTAATTCAATAAGCAACTTTGTACATAATTTTGAATGTAAGTTCTCTGATTCATGAGTGAGACTATATGTAGATTTTTTTTTTTTTTTTTTTCCTGGTACCAGGGATTGAACTCAGGGGCACTCAACCACTGGGCCACATCCCCAGCCCTTTTTTGTATTTTATTAGAGACAGGGTCTCACTGAGCTGCTAAGTGCCTCACTGTTGCTAAGGCTGGCTTTGAACTCACGATCCTCCTGCCTCAGCCTCCCAAGTGCTGGGATTACAGGCGTGTGCCACTGAACCCAGCTAATTTTTTTGATGTAGGTACGTGCATTTATAAGTTTGGTGGATTTTGCCAAATTGCCACAATCAGGGTTGTTCAGTACGTTTTTACCTTCTGTGTCCTTGCAGGCACCTTTCTTCCCTTAGTACGAGGATGTACTGTCACTTCTGTTGTTGTTTTGCTTCCTGTAGCTGCTCTTTTCCTGTTCTTCTTTATTGACTCTAAATATGTTATGAACTTAGAAACAACCAAGCTGTTAGAATTGTGTCTAAAAGTAAGAGTGTATGGTTCAAAGTCATGGCTAGAGGGTGGTAGGTTACGCATTCATTTGTTAGCATTCTAAGCAATTCCTGCCCCTATGAATCAATCCTTTTATTCCAGAGGAGGGAGTAAGATAGTAAACAAGTACACAAGTAAGTGACTTTTGCCTAAAATAAATGTTATTGAACTTTTACTTTAGAGTTAAAATCAAATGGGAGTCTACATGCCAATATACATTAAGGGTCTGTCTCCATTTGCAGCCTACTTGCTTTCTCTTTGGCAGGGAGGAAGGACAGAGAAGGGGCAGGGATCACCTCTATTATAAAACCATAAGCTGACAGGTTCTGGGAGAGTAATTAAAAATAAAAAGAACTGTGACCGTAAACAAGGCTGAACAGCAGAGAGCAGAGTGTCCAGAGATCTGAGTTCCAGATCCAGTTCTGCCACAAAATGACCATAAATAAGTCACTTAAACTCTTAGACTCAATTTTCTCTTTTATTAATTATGGATAATGGATTTATTTGGTGTTTTTACAAAGTGGATTCCATGCAGCATTCCAAAGTTTTGTATGTGTTAGTAGGTGTTATTGAAAAAGAGGGCTCCATGGGAAGACCATTAGGCCAGCTCTGTGAGGCTTGGGAAAGGAGTCCCTCTGCCTCCCAGAACAGCACAGTTCATCAAGCTCACAGCTTGGCAAAGAGGATGGAGTAGAGTGAAAGTAAGATACCCCCTCCTCTCATTGGTAATCAGGGCTCAGGCAAGATCTTAGCTCCCACTTTCCTGCCCCTATAAGCCCCACACAACACTACAGAGCTGCCCTGTCTGTAGTCAAATAAATTTGGAAGTGGCTAGATTAAGTAGGATTTCTCAGTGTGAGACGTCTCAGGGTTTTAATGTGCCAAAAGACTACACTCTGAATCACCAAGAAAAAATTGAACTAGATTATCTTTACCTGTCCTTGTTATTCCAAGATCATGTTCTCATCTGGTTTATTCTGATAATTTCTCCCCCTTTAGTAAAAATTAAGTCCTCCCCACCACCACCGTACCATCTCCACACTACTATCTATGGTTAGCCATTCTCTTTGCTTCATTACTTTTTTTTACCCAGTGCTGTTTTGTGGAGGAACATACCAGAACACCATTCCACAACCTCTCCCTCAGGATTACTCAAACCTGAACTGAATATGAGAACTTTGTTTTTAAGTGGTCATTGTCACCAGCATAACAAAACATGGATTACACTAGAATCTGTAGCAACTGCAATTAGTGTTTAAATCAAGTGAGATACATACTTTAAAAAAAAAAAAAAGTATATATGTGTGTGTGTGTGTGTGTGTGTGTGTGTGTGTGTAAATAGCAGATTTAAGGTAATTGTAATGTGATTGTGCTGCTCTCTTTAATTCCTGTATATCAGGTGGAGGGGCCTGTTTCCACCCAGACTTCCTCCTTCTTGCCACTCGAACCATGCAGATGCAGGCCTTTGAGGGCAGCATGGGTTCATAAACTGCAGCACAACCACAGTAGTGGCATTGAGTTCTTATGGCTTGAACCATAAGAATACTGCTGTCAGTAGCTGCTGCCAGTAGCTACTTATAAGCTAAAAGAGCAATGTGAAGAGATTCATTTAGTGCATAATGTGATTATCACTATTAAATATTAAATATTATTTGGTTATACTAATAGGCTAAAAGGTTTAAAAAATGAACCACTAACCCTGTAAAATGGATTCTGATATGAATGAAGTGTGATCATAGAAAACAGTGCCAGGTAAAACCATCTATTTTTTAAAATAAAGGGCTCATCCATCTGCACCTGACTCATGAGCTAAGTTGTTATTTACACCAGAAGCACCATCAAGCAGTTCATGTTTTTCATAATTCCCTTGGCAAGAGTAGGACAGTAGCTCTTAGCTCTTACTTGGAACATATTTGGTGTTCACATATAACTCAAGTAGTATTTATCTTAACAAGAAAGAAACTTTCTCTCATATAAACTTTATAACCTAAGAATATCATTTGCTTCTTTCCCTAAGTAATTTTTTAAATTTTCTTTTTAAAAAGGCTTTTCATTTGTAATTGAGTTTGAAAGTGGAATCCTTATGCCAGTATGAGGGTTGTTTAGAACTAAGAAATCAGTGGAGATACAGTGCTCTATTTTGCAAAATTAACATTTCATGCCAAATTTTGAGATTTCTAAAAAAATATCCTCACTGGTCTTAGGGGTTGATTCTCAACCCAAGAACATGTGCTCAATAGCCTTGTTGCCCCAGATGGCTGCTGTGGTGGATTTGTTCACATGCCCGAGCAGTGGCATCAAGGGTGTTCTTCATGTGCTCAAGGCTGCCTAATCACTTGTGAAGGCAGCGCCTTTGAGTTTGTGGGACTAGCTCAGCTTTTGTTTTCTGTCATCTCAGTTTATGAATACTGCTGTCAGTAGCTGCTGTCCCATTTGTCTCGCTGCTTTTACTGTCTCTGTAAAAGTTTTTTTTTTTTTTCTTTTTTTCTTTTTGCTCTTGGGCTTAAGTACCACCTGAAGAGAGAAGCCTTTTAAGGCCTGGGAGACTGGCCAGTGCCCTTTGTCCTTCTGTTCACCTACTAAAAGGTAGCATTGTTAACCTAATTCAGCAGGGCCCGGACTCAGTATAAACACTGTTCAGTAGAGCCAGAAAGACTAATTGAATTGTACAATACATCATTTTTTAGCAACAGTTTCAAGTGGATTGTACTTTATTTCCTAGAACACTGTCGGTTTTTTCCTCATTGAAGATATTTAGATACAGCAAATATTTAAACATGATAAATAAAAGATTTGATCCAATTCCATCTTTCTTTACTGAATTGCAAACCACCTGAGGACCAGGCCATGCCTGTTTTAACCTCCAGCCAAGGCCTACCTGCTGTTGTATCTGGCATGTACCTGTGTCTATATGATTTAAAAATAAGAGTGAGGATTATTTCACTCAGTCACCTTGTTATTTCCAAACTGGTTAAATACTCAAAGGTTTTGGCTAATTTCAGGTGCCCTTTGTGACCTTAATTTGCAAAGACTATAAACTCTTTAATTCTGTACCTCTGCAGGATGCCATAGAATCAAACAACAAATAGGTATCTCAAAAATAAGTGCTTTAAGCCGGGCGTGGTGGCGCACGCCTATAATCCCAGCACTTTGGGAGGCTGAAGCAGGAGGATCATGAGTTCAAAGCCAGCCTCAGCAATGGCGAGGCACTTAGCAACTCAGTGAGACCCTGTCTCTAAATAAAATACAAAAAAGGGCTGGGGATGTGGCCCAGTGGTCGAGTGCCCCTCAGTTCAATTCCTGGTACCACACAAAAAAAGTGCTTTTAAAGGAAAAAATATTTACTTTTTAGAATGATGCATATTTTTGCATTCCCATAAATAATATAAACTGTGGTATGAACTTAACAATATAAAAAATGATAATGTTGAATTTTACATATATGTACAGAAATGCATGTTTTTAATCAATGCACAATAGCCATATACTAATGATCACATGTACATATTGAGGGGGTTTATGATTGTGTCTGCCTGCTGTACTCTCTTCTGTCCCACCCTGTTCATCAAATGAATTTCTTTCTATTCATCTTTCTGGACCTAAATCCAATGTCTCCTGATTTGCCAGGCTACCCTGACTCCTGGCCCTCTAACCAGGAGAGGCAATTTCTTCCTTCTTTAAGCTACCCAGGGGCCTCATCCATACCTCTGTAGCAGAGGACAGGGTATGTGTAGTTTTTGTTTTAAATAATTGTCTTTTATACTAAACAAGGAGCCCCTTGAGAGTGAAAACTATCCTATTTATCTTCATTAGTACACTTCTGGTCTAGAGTGTGAAGCATAGTGAATTTTTAATTTTTTTTTTTTTTAATAAGCACAGTTATTTGTTTGTCTTAATGCTGAATTCCAGCATTACTCCTAGAGAGGTATTAGTAGAAACTTTTTGGAGAGGTTTTACCTTCCATAAATAGAAAATGAGCCTACTCAGTATATCACTGGCCAATTTACATCTTAGTATCAGTTAATTGGCATTTAGAGATTCCAAAAAATTCTCCAAATATTATGCATTATTTAAGCCACTCCCTCTGTATCTCTGGTTAATTGTACTTCCAATGCACTTTTTATTTCTACTGATGACAATGATATTTAAAAATCAATTTTCATAATCTTATTTACTACCGGAAAAAGATATAGAGTTGGATGGATATATTGGTCAGAGTCAGCCCAAAGTCAAAGGTGTTCTAATCAGAACAACTTCTTTCTGGGTATTGAAGTATTGTCTTCAAGTCTGTTTTCTATTCAGTCAAATTATTCTGCATGTAATATTTTTTTTCTTTTTCCTTTGAGAATATCCTATTATTCCTTCTAATTTTGTAACATGTGTGTGGTTTACTTTGTTTGTTTTTTTTTTTTTAAGTGTCCACTTATTTAAAAAGTCATGGACTAAAAATATATATAAATTTTTAAAAAGCAGTGTTGATTTTAAGAGGATCCTAATTAATTCTTTTTTTCCCCTTACTTTCCATTTTGAAATAATCACAGATCCATAGGAAATTGCATAACCAGTACAGAGGTCCTGTGTATCTTTCCCTCAGTTTCCTCCTTTGGTTACATATTAATTAAGTAACCACCATAAGATATAAAAAAAAAAAAAAAAAAAAAAAAAAACCCAAGAAATTAACATGAGTGTGATGGGTCAGTATAGTTCGGTGTCATTTTATCACATATATCTGTTCTTATAATCACTACCACAATCAAGATACAAAGTTAATGAACTTTTTCCAAGTTTTACCAGTGGAGTTTCCAGAAGAGAGAAAGGGAAGCCCAAATTTGTATTTTGTTTAAGTATGGGCTTTTTTAAAAGCTGTATTCAGAAAATAATGTTACTTTGTTATTTAAGCTTTGGTTCCTAGTTTGAGCTGGTGTGGAAAGCTGATGATTGGCCAGAACTGATTGCCTAAGCTTGTTTTATAGGTGTCTAAGCAGGCCAAAGAATTTCTGGAGTATGTGTATGAAGAGCCCCTGATCGACATCCAGCAGGAGAATCCCATGCTATACCTCCACGCGGAGCCACTGGCCACGGTGGTGCGGCTGCGGCAGCGGCTGAAATCGCTCCGAGCCTATTTGTTCAGCTGCCGCGCAGCGGTGGCGGAGGATCTGCGCCGAAGGTAAGAGTCATAAATGTCTGATGGCTCCAGTTTGCTTTTCCTTTCTGCCCAGGGAGGGTGGTTTGATGATCTCTAAGGACCTTTCCAACGTGGACTTACTGAAATTCTGTGGGTCTCCCTCTGGCCTGGTCTTTGACTTTCTTTGATGTCCTCTATTTGTCAATCAAAATGGAAATCACCTCTCATCATAACTGGAGGCTTTCAACCCATGATCTAGAGCCCAGGACATTGAAGCCTTCTCTTACCAATATGTTAATTTGAGATAATAATCACAAAGTGTCTTCACTGGTTACTTATTTGGTGTTTTTTGCTTTTGTTTGTTTTTTTTTTTTTTTTTTTTTTTTTTTTTCACAATTTCAGTTGCTATTTATCACCAGTAAACAAGCATATTTAAAATATTTCAAAACTACAAATCATTTTCAATGAGAAGTAAGTGCATGGTTGTTCAAACCTTATTTTCCATGCAGAAACAAATACCCAAGCTCCATAACTGATGCAGGCAGGAGAGGTGGAATTAAAGTGCACAGGCCCACGATTCATCCTTTCATCTGACCAATGGTGCAGGCTGCTTTTCCATAACTGAGTTAGCTCATAGTTCATGGTACACACAAGTCCCAACCAGGCTCACATCCTTAAAATAAAATTGAAGTTAAAATGTGCTTGCTCTCATAAAATTCTTCCTTTTACAGTTAGATTTTATGGGCATTTAAATTCTCACCCTCAGTATATACAAACTAGCTTATACTTGAAATAATTGTGATGATGTTCATAAATCCCTAAAATATGTTTTGATTTTTTAGTTTTAATAGAAATGACCAGCAGCATACATCAGTCACATTAAATGGAAATAAGCCTACCCACACAAGAAGTTTTGGAAAGAACTGAAATGATAGCGTTTGCAATTTGAGATCTGACTAGATCTAAAGAAACCAGCATAACTCTAGGCACCTGAAGAGGATATTTCAAAAAAAAGAACTAATATAAGTAGTGAAGGATACATAATATGTAGACAAACTCTCATAAAATAATAATGAAAAGGCAGCTGCCATAAAGCAAAATACTTCTCAGTGGTAGTCATTCTTTTACCTAGTTATTTTTCAGCAAGTACCAGAAAGTAGTTGGGATTTATTCTTATAAATATTAGGGAAATCTTAATTTTAAAAGAGCAGGGCACTGGGCTAGGATTGTGGCTCAGTGGTAGAACACTCACCTAGTATGCATGAGGCACTGGGTTCCATCCTCAGCACCACACAAAAATAAAGATATTGTGTCCATGTAAAACTAAAAAATAAATACTTAAAAAAAAATCAGGGCTTTCTCCAAAAGGCAATAGAAGTATATGCCTCTATTTAAGTTACCAACTAAAATAGGTACAGGATCTTTAGTGTTCAAAGTGTATCTTTTGGCTTTGCTCAAAGCTTTTCTTGTGCCAATATTTGTAGGTTATATGAAAATCTACATGTGGGAATCATGTTATGTACCTTTCTGTTATGTTTTGCTTTGGTTGAAATATGCCAAAGTACAGCACACATTTAGAAATTAAATAGGAGGTCGTCTCCTCTCATGGATGACTAAGAATCCCCACTCTATTCTGGCAGTCTGGTGGTTTACCACCATGTGCTGTGCCTTATGGCCAGACCACCAGGAAAGAAATGAAAGTTCTAGAAAGAAGGCACTCCCAAAGCTGTAAGAATGAAGACAGTAGTCCTTTTTTCCTTTCCCTTCAAGTCCTTTCCTGGACTTGTTCATGACCGTTATATGAAGCAATGTCTGGCACAAGGTATTGAATGGATAGAGGGAGAGAGGCAGTGAAGAAGGAGAGAGAGATGAATGTCAAGTGTCACTTTAGACCACTGAGCGAGCAATCGCTAATAGTACAATTTGGGGGAAGGAAACATCTTCAGATTCTTCTCACTCCCCTATTTATCACTTAGCAGAGCATCTGACACATCCAAAACCCTCAAAACTACTTGTTGAGTGAATGAACAAATGAAAGGAAAAAAAAAAAAAAAAAAACAGATCAAGCCGGGCTTGGTGGCACACGCCTGTAATCCCAGCACTTGGGAGGCTGAGGCAGGAGGATTGTGAGTTCAAAGCCAGCCTCAGCAATGGCGAGGCACTTAGCAACTCAGTGAGACCCTGTCTCTAATAAAATACAAAAAAGGGCTGGTGATGTGGCCCAGTGGTCGATTGCCCCTGAGTTCAATCCCTGGTACCAAAAAAAAAAGATCAAATTAGTCAAAAAATTAGTTCTGTTTATGAGATAACTCTCCAATTTGTGTGCTCTCAGGACTATAGCAGTATCTTTCTCACTAGTCTTCTAACATCAGTTTTTCTTGCGCCAATCTAGTCTTCGCATTAGATAAATTATTAAAGTACAGGCATGGAATTAAAAATCTGCCCAAATCTAGACTAGTATATTGTTATATTCTCTCAAACATCCTGCACTTAAAGAAAAATTTAATTATTAGCCACACTGCATTCTGTTGTGGGAATTAAATGGGTTTGTACAATTGAAGTGTTTAAAGTAGTTCTTGTACTTAGCAAGTACTCAGGAAATAATGTTATTGTTATTAATACTGCTTTCTTTCCCTAAACTATGCTTTTATCTGGCTTTAAAAAGTCTTTAATAAAATCTTTGATAAAATGTTTCTAGAGAAGTGGGATGGAAAGCTAGCTGGGCCCAAGACTGCAGTTTCTGAAGAGTCAGTGCATACTTTAGCCATGTGGTTGTTTCATTAACAGAGTCTCCCTAAGAGAAAACAATGAGATGTTTATTCCTCTAGAAACTTAGATGAGGCACACGGTAGTTTTTACATTTTTCATTATTTTAGATTCCCACCATTCATGTGCTATTAAAATAATGTTTGGGGTACCATTTCTCTGCAATAGAGGACAGAGAAAAGTATGCTGGTCATCAACAATATTTGTTACAGCTTTTGCATGGGCGGGATTTGTGGGAGGCTTGTCTTCTTGTCTTATTTCAAATCTTTTTGACTCATGATGAAATATGACTAATGGAATAATCTCTAAGAAGTTCTCTGAGGTGTCCGTGCTTCCTGCAACAGCCTCTACTTAATATCAACTCCGCTTAGTGTCCTTAAAAATAGCTGTAAATTGGAAGAGGTAATATGCTAAAATCCTTTTGCTAGAGGACACCTCATAACTATTTCTTTCACTTTTATATGGAATGGGATTTTCAAAAACAAAATGAGCCATCAATACCTTTAGAGATGACAGACTTATCCAGTGAATATTTAAGGTTCGCTTTGTTTCACCTGAGGTTATAAAATCTAAAGTGGGGACAGTTAAAACAACAAGGGGAACCTTGTGGACATGACTTTTATATCCCTGATAGAGATTGTGAGAGGGAAGAGTTGCTGGGGCACTGGGGGTTAGGAGGAAGGAGCAAGAGAATTCAGTTCTTATCTAGTTGTAAAAGGCATTCTCTCCCTGACTGGATTTTACCTCAGTATAAGAGTGGCCATTAATCTCTAGCAAGTAGGCCCAACATGCTGAAGACCTGTCAGCACCATATAAACAGAATAAAGCAAACTGTTAATATTGCTGTCGCGAGAAAACCGAAAACAGACTGATTAATCGTATTGGCACTCAACAGCCAGGGAGCCAACTTTGGCCGTCGCCTTATTAGGGAAGTCACAGTTTGCTTTTAGGCCTTTCATTATTATGACTGTCGGTTTTCATCCTCACTGTTTTTGTTATTGTTGTTAAATGGACGCCTTGTTCTTGAACCCATACAGCGAGTCTTGACTGGCAGGGGTGATTAGTTTAGCAAAAGTCAGTGTCCTCCTTGAAGGCTAAAATGTTTACAGTGCTGACAGTTCACTGTGTCTGACGACTCCCAGATGGCGACCCTGCTGAATTAGTTCAAGGCCTAGTTAACTTCTCATGAGAAGAATTATTTACCATGTCCACACGCGAAGGTGCATGAGGAACTCTGGAAAATTGTGACTTGCTTGGCAATGTCAGGACACATCCGGAGCAGTAGCCATTAAGGAAGTCTTTAGGAGGGACACTGTGGAGAGCTGTAGGGTGCTTAGCTGAGCACAGGAGCAGTAGGATGTGTGTAAATCAGCGGTCACAAATAGGCACCTCAGCTGCGTTTTGTTAGGCTTTACAGGAACAGCACCCACCAAGCTTTGAGATGATGAAATAGTTACCAGCATTTAAACAATCAGGAATTTTTAGGACATACAAAATGAAGCTTTCTAGCTCCTCTTGGGAAATCCGAAGCTCTGATACCACAGGACTTCCCTTATTCTTGTATAGCAAACACATTGCTGCCCTTTTTTTCTTAAACCCAGCCCACTTAATTCATTTATGGTGGTGCCTGGGCCCATGGGCATTTGCAGTTTTGACTCTGGATACATGTCATTAAATAGTAAGAGTAATAGAGTTTGCTGATTTTTTAGTTACTAGTTCCATGGCTCTTATTTCAGATGGGAAGCCCATTTAAAGGGGGGCAAAAGTCTTAAATTTGCTTCTCTCAAAAGACAGACATGAAGAAGTTTTTAGGATTGAAGAAATCATACCAGGTCACCTTTTCATGTCCTTAGAATACCAGCTGGGATGTCCTAGTGCTTGGTTAGGCTGTTACAACATGCTCCACAGGCATTTGCATTTGCATGATAGTGACTTGAGGGACTGTCAATTGGAGCAACATCCTACAGCAATTCCTTGTCACCATAGAGCTAAAGATTACCAAGTCCAAAGGGACAAACTGAGAAAAAAAAATAAAATGGGGGCACAAACAGAAGTAGTTGTTATTGTAGGCCTTGAAGTTAGACTTGCCCCTTAGCTCAGGGCTTTCCTCTGTCTCTTATAGCCTTTGGAACTACTTGTCTTGCCAATCGATGGCAATAATAATATTCCACCTCATAGGGAAAGCCTGAGGATTAAGAGAGTTAATGCCTAGGACAGAGTACATGCTCAGTAAATATTAGCTGCTGTGATTTTTAAATATATATACATATTTTTTAGTTGTTAATAGACCTTTATTTTGTTTATTTATGTATTTATTTATTTATATGCAGTGCTGAGAATTGAACCCAGTGCCTCACACATGCTAGGCAAGAGCTCTACCACTGAGCCACAACCCCAGCACAGCTGCTGTGATTTTTATTATAAGCATATCAAAATTCAGAGGAACCAAGAGGTAAATAAGCAGGTGGGAAGAGGCAAAAAGAAGTGAGTCTAGAAGCATCAAAGAGCCTGGACTTCAGGGCTTTGTCATGACTTTCTGTGCAGAACATGCATCATTCGTAGGAGTCATTAGATGTGGACTCTGATTCTCCACTGGTGATACACGAAGGTCCTTCAGAGACTGGGCCTCTCCTTTTAGCACATTTAATTAATGACTTTCTCTCCAGTTTTCTTCAGCTGCACTACTACTTTAGAAAAACCACCATCTCCTGCTCATACTGCCATCTAAGCTCATATCTTTGGGCATTCCTTTGCCAAAGTTCTCAGAAATGTCTCCATTTCCTCTTTGCCCACTCACTTCTCACTAGACTCCTTGCAACCTGATGGTGGATTGCACTCTGTTTCTACTGCGACTTTCTCAGGCTCTCTTTTCTTTGACCTTCTGGTCACTGTTGACCACCTTTCCCATAGGCCTCTCTTCTTCCTGCCCTTCTTTGTCCTCCAGCCTATCTGGATCTCCCCCTTCTCTGCACCCTTGCTGCTTTCATGCCTTGCTCCTGCTCCCTAGCACTAGGAATGGCCAGTGCCTCAACTGCCTTTCTGCATGCTCCTCCAGCCCCACAGGAGCCAATATGGCCACTCCCTGAGAATCAGAAGAAGCTGCACTTCCTCTGGACACTTTGCTGTAATCTTCAGGGTGAATATCATGATCTCTCTATAAATCTGCAGTGAAAAGAGAGAGCTTAGCCTTACCTTGTTATCTCTAGCTGCCTAATGGACATCTCCACTGAAATTTCAAAAGGAAGTCATTGTTTTACTCTGAAAAAATATATCCACTGTAGTCAGGTCTATTTCAGTTAATCATGGCATCATTCTTTTAGTTTTTCATAATTTCAACCTTGACATTATCCTAAGCTTTGCTTTGTGATTCCCTAAGAGCTATCTAGCCATTGTCCTTCCTTTACTTTTCTTTCCCATTGTCATCCCCTTTGTATCCTTATCATCTTATTGATAAAATTTCCTAACTGGGAATCCTACCTCCCATGGCTCCCCTCTCCAGTCCATCTACAATACACATTATCATCCAGTGATCTTATTGGACAGTAGGTAATTCAGCTACCTGCTGATATCCTACCTGACCTACATACATAACTTCATCTTTCACCCGGTCTCTACATGGACCATAGCCACCCTACCCTAGCCAAAGTGACAGACACATTTTCCTAACACCACATGCCTCCCCTCTCTATTTGACTAGGCCACATTTACTTTAGGCCAGCTCCAGTGTTGCCTCTGTCCACCTGACCTCAGTAGCTAATACCTTAGCTGGTCTCTTCCAATAATGATGCTCTGGACCATTCATTTGACACCTAACTGCCTGAGTAACTTGTTTATATGTTCTTTCTTGCTAACTGGACTGGATGGCTTTTAAAGACCAAGTTTGTCCTATTCTTCCTTATAGCATAAAAATTGAAGACTATACATGCTAGCTATGCAATAAAAGCTTATTAATAATTATAATTACATCATCTCATGTTTGTAAAATTGCTTACTATATGTAAGATAATTGTGATTTTTATCAATTAAAAGGGATTTTCCCAGAAATATACCATTTGGGTTTTTTATTTTGTTTTGTTTTGGGGGGGTGGAGTGGGTTATTATTTGTTTGTTTTGGTAATGGAGATTGAAACAAGGGCCACTTTGCCTCTAAGCTACATTCCCATCCCTTTTTGATTTTTTTATTTTGAGGCAAGGTTGCTTAGGGCCAAGTCGGGCAGAGTGGCACATGCCTGTAATCCTAGCACTTGGGAGACTGAGGCAGGAGGATCGCGAGTCCAAAGCCAGCCTTAGCAATGGCGAGGCATTTAGCAACTCAGTGAGACCCTGTCTCTAATAAAATACAAAAAAGGGGTGGGGATGTGGCCCAGTGGTCGAGTGCCCCTGAGTTCAATCCCCAGTATCAAAAAGAAAAAGTTGCTTAGGGCCTCGCGAAATAGCTGAGGCTGGCCTAGACTTGCAATCCTCTTGCCTCATCTTCCCAAGTTACTGGGATTACAGGCATGTACCACTGTGCCCAGCCCATTTGTTCTTTATAGCAGCCCTTTTAGGTAGATAGGACAGAGGGTATTTAGAAAGAAGAAAAAGAACCATGACTCTGAAATGCTGTGTGACTTGTCCAAGGTGATAACATTGGTGAGCAGCGGAATCCAGCTAGAACCTGGTTTTCTGATGCTTAGTTTGCTGTTTCCCCAGTGAATTTGCTACTGGTGACAGGATGTCCAAAGGTCTCCACACTCTTAAAAGAACCACTTCTTATCCTCCTGAAGCCTTGATTGAGGTCATTTAGGATAGTGTGAAGTCAGGCAGGAAGGTGGCTGACAGGGAGAGGTAGCTGGGATTGCTGATATGCTCCTGTGTTCACTGGCAGGCTTGCTCAGCCACAGAGTCAGGCGTGACAGTGGG
The DNA here is from genome assembly GCA_025594165.1 of Tamias sibiricus. Taxonomy (NCBI): domain Eukaryota; kingdom Metazoa; phylum Chordata; class Mammalia; order Rodentia; family Sciuridae; genus Tamias; species Tamias sibiricus. The sequence goes on from CM046660.1 coordinate 86,682,323, forward strand.
CTTAGTGCCAGCTTGTGCATTTTCTGTAGGTCATGTTTGCCAGACCTTTCCATTTTCCAGACCTGAAACTTAAAACAAAAAATCTATAGGGTTGCAGTATATATGTCTTTAGCCAAAACAGACATAAAAACAAATAGTATCTATTTCTCACCGTCATTTTAATAGGAAATAAGAAACAAGAAAAAAATAAAACAAACAGCCTAAAAAATCAAACAGCTTTTTAAAAACAAGTAGATTGAAAAATAATTGTTTTTCCCCCTCATTCTGACTTGGACTGCTTGCTAAAAACATTACCCAGACTGACACCAGCTGTTTGGACTAGGTTTTCAGAAACCTCAATTTAAGTCATATTTTTCTCTGCTAAGTACTGAAATAAATTTCCAGGGAAATTTATGTGATGCTTGAGTACTTCCCATTCCTTATCAACAAAAGTATGATTTGGAGACTTAGGGGAGACTTAGGGTGGCTGGTAAATCCAAAGTTTCCATTATGACATAAATTTAAATTTAGTTCTCTCCAACTCTAATTGTGGGCAATATGCACTATGAAGCTTATTTTCCCAGTTTCTTAGAGCAGAATTGTGTCAGTTCTCAGGGAATGTTTGGTTCTACATGTTTGTCAAGTTTGATCTTTGGCTTAGATCCTTTTGAAGCAACTTAACAGTTTGACTTGGGAATCTCAAGAGAATACTGCTTTAGTCAGCTTTTTTACTTCTGTGATTAAAAGATCTGACCAGAACAATTGTAGAGGAAGAAATTTTATTTGGGAGCTCATGGTTTTAGAGGTCTCAGTCTATAGATGGCTGGCTCCATGCCTTGGGGCTCGAGGTGAGGCTGAACATCATGGTGGAAGAGTGTGGTGGAGGAAAGTGCCTCACATGATGATCAGGAAGCAGAGAGAGAGAGAGAGAAAGAGAGAGACTCCGCTTACGAGATACAAAATATATACCCCAAAGCCACACCCCCCAATGACCACCTTCTCCAGCCACATCCTGCCTGGCTTCAGTTACCACTCAGTTAATCCATCAGGGGATTAATTCGCTGATTGGGTTAATACTCATAACCCAATCATTTCTCCTCTGAATCTTCTTGCATTGTCTTACACATGAGCTTTTGGGGAACTCTTCACATCCAAACCATAACAAATACTATAGTGACTCTTCTACCTCCTAAACCACCTTTTCCTGTCTCACATTTTCTTTGAAAATATGAGTATATCCTGCCTGAGTTCCCACCAAAATATTAGTTTTACCAAGCCATGAGCAATTTCTATCAATTAACTAATGTTAATGCCAGAAAAAAAGTGTGTGTGTGTGTGTGTGTGTGTGTCCTGTCAAATTCTTGTTGCTGCTTCTTCCTTCAAGCAAAATTTAGCAACTTGCTCAGCTGTTAGACCAGTCCCCATAAAAGTCACTTGATTTACCAGGATTCCTTTCTTATTCCTTCCCTTTTTACCCCAGAAAAACTGTCTTTCTAGTGACTTCACTGGAGGTGAGGCTAGGTCCAAAGGTTGAAATGTTCTTTGGATGTGTAATAATAACATCTCAAACTTTTTTAATAGTCCAAAATGAGCTCCTCATACTGTCCCCCACCGACTCCCATTGCAAACTGTCCTGCCTCTGCAGCCTTTCCCATCTCACTTAATGGCACCTCCATCCATCCAATTATTCAGGCCAAACACCTTCCTCTTCAGGAGCCCTGTGAGTTTCAGATTCAAAACACTCATCACTACTTCCACTGCTACCACTTGGATCTAAGCCACCATCATTTTTCTCTTGGATTATTGTAGTAACTGGTCTCCCTGCCCCACCTTTGGCCCCCTCCATCTGTTCTTAAGACTATAGCTAGAGTTCATATGTAAATTAGATGATGTCACTTCTGGTCCAAACTATCTGATAGCTTCACCTCTCACTCCACATAAAAGCCAAGGCCATACAGAGCCTCATTCCCCTTTACTTCTTTGCCTCACCTCCCACAACTTCCCCCTCATTCCTCCTGTCCTAGTCACACCAGCCTTTTTGTTGATCCCTGGGCACAACAGAAGGGCTCCTGCCTGGGTTTCTATACTTGCTTTTTCTTTCTTCAGAAAACTGCAGAGTGTGCTTCCTTGACTCCTTTAGATCTTTATGCAACCATCACTTGAAAGAAGCATCTTTGACCACTCTGTTTTAAATTGTAGCAGGGTCCCCTGCCCGCCCCACCCCCAACCCCCGCACCTGTCTTGTTTCCTTGCTTATCATCATACAACATAGTATTTCATTTTGCCTGTCTCCCTTTCTTGGCCATCATATATAGATATGGAAGCTTTGGTTTGCTCAGCCTGTGCAACCATATGCTGTGGCTCTGCTCTCCCCACTAGATGTGAGCTACACAGGTCATGGCTCTTTTTCTGTGTTACTGCTGTGTCCCCAGGGCCTAGAGCAGTACCTGACATGGAGTGGGGGCTAATAAATATTTGTCAAATAAATTGATCAAATAAACAAAATACTATTATCAAGGTTCTGCCCACACAGTTTGGTCAAACCAATTTTTGTTTTCTTATTGCAGAAGATACTGTTCATCATAGAAAATACAAATAAGAAAGCTACCCATTATCCTTTCACTCTGGTACATCTTCTTCCAGACCTTTTTTCTCTGAAAATGCTTTCTACCCATTAAAATGGTTTCACACTGTACCTACAATTTTAAAACTAATCATTTTATTTAGTATATTGTGAACATCTTTTTATGTCAGTAAATATTTGTCTACAGCATCATGAATCATCAAGTGAAAATGGCATTTTGATGTGTGAGCATACCTACCTATCATTGATCTTCAGAGTAAATGAGGCATTTTATTCAGCACACTCAACAAAAGATTGCATGAGTGATCTAATAATAAATGAGCTGAAAGAATTTTTTCATGTCAACATCTCCTCTTCTCTTTTCACTGCCCCCCAAAAGTCAGCTATATTAGGTGGAAGAATTATCTGATAGAAAATATTGCATGCTGTTGTAAACCAAATATGCTTAATTTCGTAGGCTAATTTATGAAGAACTTGTCCCTTAGGGCAGTCTTTTCTTGGCGGGTGGGGGAGTACTGGGGATTGAACCCAGAGGCATGCTACCACTGAGCTACATCCCCAGTCCTTTTTTTTTTTTTTTTTTAAGTTGTAGGTGGACAAAATACCTTTATTTGTTTTTCTTTTTATGTGGTGCCGGGGATATGCTAGGCAAGCACTCTACCACTGAGCCACAACCCTGACACCCCCCCCCCGCCCCCATCCTTTTTATTTTTTAATTTGAGATAGGATCTCACTAGATTGCCTAGAAACTCTCTAAGTAGCTGTCTTGAATTTGCAATCCTCCTGCCTTAGCCTCCCAAGTTGCTGGGATTATATGAATGCACCACCATGTCTAACTTAGGGCAGTAATTCTTAAAACAAAATCTACATAGACTAGACATGTTATGTCTCTGAACCACGTATGTGGAATATCTGAAATAAAAATGTGCAAAGTCTGGTTAATTTTGAATTTTAGAAGAAAAACCCATTTGGCAGTATTTTTTTTTTTCCTGAATTAATTTCATTAAAGACCAATAATGATTAACTCTTTATAAAATTCTCCGGGAGATTTAAGGTTAGCCAGGCTTTTGTGACTAGTTTTCAAGTTAGTCAATTTAAAATGTCATTAGCTGTAGTTGGGGCTGTAACCTTAACAGATCAACTGCATGAATCTATCAGGACTCAGAAACTACTAAAATATAGGATGTCATTTTTTATTGTTTTCTAAAGCAACTGTTCTTTTCATTCTACTTCAAAAATTTATTTTCTCTTGGATGACTCTAACAGCATGATTTTCAAATCATCTATTTTCCTCATTTCCTGATAGGTCCTCCCCTTCCTTCACTTTCTCCAGAGGTCTTATTTGGCTAGTGTTATACACACACATACACATGTTCATGCTTACAAGCACACACAGACACACACACACACCAGTATTCTAAAAGGGAGCCGCTAGCTATCTGCAGAAGAGTACCATTCAGTGCTAAACAGATTAATAAACTTTGAAGAAGGAAATCTGGATATATATATATATATATATATATATATATACATATATGTTAATTTTACTAAACTATATACATATATAGCTTTTTACTGAGAAATTATTTTACTAAAATATATACATATATAGCTTTTTACTGAGAAATTCTTTAAAAAGTTAGGAAGTGATTTTGTCTTATTCCAGTATTAAAAGAAATACATATAAATTATTTAAACTCATTTTCTGAGACAAGAAAAATCTCATCATAAGAAAAGTATTAGGATCCTGCTATTTAAAAAAAAAAAAAAAACTTCAAGAATTTGAGCTAGGATATATGACAGCTAGGATATAACTATCACTTTTATAATCAGACCCCACAATAATCATTACCAAAATTACTTCCCAAGTATTTCTACTTCAGGCTTTAGATTATTGCTAAGAAACTTAAGCACAATTTCTGGATGAGCAGGTAAGAGACCCTTATTTCCTATAACTACTAACAAGATATAATATCTGGTGCAATCTCACCACTTTTCTAGCCAATGAGATTAGCAAAATGAGGTATCTAGAGAAATGATTGAAGCTTGTTTCTTCCACGTGGGTTGCTATCGAAATATCTGCCTTTGATTTAAAATTGTTTTCCATTAGCTCAGAGCATGGCTGGACATATGAGTCCTATCCATATCCAGCCTAATGTAACTATTTCAGGGAGAGTTTGCAGCTCATATCAAGAACAAAAAATTGCATCTCCCTGGGGATGCTCCATAGTGCTTTTTGCTGATTTTGGTGGGGGTATGTGTGCCCTCGAAAGGAAAGACACTGTGACTCTCTCAACTCCATACAAATTACCTGCCCCGGAGCACATATTCTTTAAAAAACACAGTAATGCTATGTGAATAAATGGTTTTCCTTTTAAAATTATTCCTTACGCACCTCTATCCATATTCTTGTTTTAGACCCTTATCATTTAGAATCAAATTCTCAGGGTTTGCAGTGGGTGTTGTGTTATTGTTTTGATTGTGTATGTGTGTGTGTGTTGTGAGCCTGTTCTTTAAAGCCTGTCTAAGCCGAAATATTTCCATTACAAATCTTTTTCTTTCTTTCCACTTTATCATTGGGTCTTTAAGTATCAGTTTTACATCTGAAAGAACTGAGCTTCAGGAAAACAGTGATGTGTATTATTAAAACTAACAGAATCTTGCAAATAGTCTACATTCTTCAGAGCCTGACCCTGATCCCTTTTCTCTCATGAGCATCAGGGCCTGGTGGGAACAGGGTCAAAGTCTCAGAAATTAGTCACATTAAATGAGTCTTGATTTATTTGACTTACTGCATAGAACAAAATGGAATGAGATCCCTTTACCTTTTTTGTTAAAACTACTGCCTTTGATTTCATAGGCAATTATCTCTGAATATATAACCCCAAGTACCAGCTTCTATAAGGACTCTGAATCATATATGACCTTTTTCCTTTTGAATTTTCATCTTTTCTCATCTTTCTCATTAGACCAATCTATAAACAAGCCCTAAGTTACTTTCCCAGTATGTCAGGCAATTTTAAAAATGATAAAAATAGAAAAAGAAAATGTTGGCATTGAAAATGATTTTGCCAGTTGATTTTCATGATCTTGTAGTGTTCTTTGGTACCAGGAGACTTGATAATGCCACCTGCCAGTGATGTGATTTCCTTTGATGGATGAGAGAAGTGTGGAGTTGACCCCTCCTTATCTCTTTTGTCCTTTGGCTTAGGTGTCAGGGCCGCCCAGAAGAACTTGCACTGGCATGAACAGGGCTGTGTATAAGGATGGTCCGCTGTAGAAATGCTGCCAGACCTGATGATTAATAGGATTGTGGTGCAGCAAGGTCACTTAATGCATAGAAAGTTCTAAACACAGCAGCCTCATCAGAAAACAAAAGACAGCAACCTTTTGCAGCAGGGATCCTGTTTACCAAAGGTTGGCTAAGTCAGATAACCTTCAGTGAGTTTGCAGCTTTTGGTTCCTAATATGTTGAAGTTTGGGGGTTACTTTGGAGAAATTAGTTATTACCTTTTATACAAAATTTTGCCAAAATTTGAGGCATTTCAATTAAGAAAATACTGTATGTGTATGTGTGCATGTACACACGTGTTTGCAAACATGTATTTGAAGAAGCTTCTAGCTGGGTCTGAATTCCCTTTCCTGTAGGCCTTTCCAGGGCTAGGCTCTGTCAGTTTCTCCTACTTCTGTGTCTTCAGCTTCACTTCTGTGCCAGCTTCTTTATTTTAGAATATAAATATGCCCAAGTCTCTCCCATCTTTAAAAAAAGAGACATTTTCTTAGTCCTACATCTTTCTTTAGTGATGGCCCAATTTCTCTCCTTTCCTTTAAAGTTGACTTCTTCAAAGAATGATCCACAGTTTTCACCCCTCTGCAGTCTGGTTTCCCTCCTCCTGCCCTGAAACTGCTGTCTGAGATTATTGATGAATCCCTCCTTGCCAAATCTTCCAGAACTTTCCAGGCCTCATGAGAGCTTTCCTTGTGTTATTTGATCTCCCCATTGCCTTGAATACCATTGACCACCTTCCTTCTTGAAATTCTCTTCTTCCATGGCTTCCATAATGCAGCTCATCTGCTTTTTCTTCTCTCTATCAAACTACACTTCCCAGTCTTCTTCCTGCATCATTTGTATATGGTGCCATTTGGCCAGGGTCCAGTCTTCTCATTTCCCAGTGTCCCATCCTGACCTCTCCCTTAGTCTCTTGGCTTCATCTAGAACCTCTAGACTGGGGGCACACAAATCTCCTACCTGGACTCAGGTGACTCCATTGGACATTTCACAGACAATTCCAGTCTACTCCCCCAACAGCTGAGCTACCTATTCCCCAACAAGAGGGCTCCTCTGCCCTATTCTTATGCCAGCATATGAAATGGCCATTTCCCCACTTGAGCTACCTAGAACACTGTGAATATCCCAGGCTTCTTCCTGGCCTTTACTTTCTATTAGTCAACATGATCTGCGGATTCAGCTACAGAAATCTCTCTGATGGAAGGCCTGTCTCTCCAACCCTGGGGCAACTATTTTAATTCTATTCAGGCCCTTTTCATTTCTTATATATCCCCTCAACCAAGAGATCCTCTCTTCATTCTCTTCTGTCCCCTCTGTCCCTCTAGTCACAAAGCTAACTGCATCATTCTCCTGCTTGAGACACTTGGGTGGCATCTCATCTTTTGGGGGGTAGAATCTTGGTGCGTGGCATTGAAGACCCCTCATGGCTTGCTACAACCTAATTTTCTAAGCTCACATCCTGCACTGTGCCTTCCAAATAGGCACGCACATATAGCTCTTTCCTGTCCCCAGGACGCAAGTCCCAAGCATTGTGCTCACTCTGACCTCTGAGCTCCTATCCCTGCTGCTCCCTCCACCTGGAATGTATCCTTCTACTTATTCCCATTAACTTCAGCTTCTTAGTTCTCAGAGGCCTTTCCCAATCAGGTGTCCCGCCAGCTTCCCTCATGCTACACACATGTCTATATGTTAAAACTATGTCTTTTCTAAGTCCCTGAGGGCCCAGCACACTGCCTGGCACATGCCATGAACGCAGCATCTATTTATTGCAATGAAGTATGTGCTGGTTTTAGGTTCTGACTTTAAATTATTAACCACAGTGATAAATCACAGATGTTTGTATTAAATTCATGGCAGATAAAGTGATCACAAGTGTTTTCTGAGAATGAAAGTAATCACCCATTCTTTATTGAATACACTAATAGTAAATTTAATGCAGACATGACTCTCTTAAGGGGACACCAAGCTTTGCATCCCAGACATGAGTGGTTGCTCTCCCCAGCAGGGTCCCTAAAGTGACTATATCCCTTGGAGAGCCCCATATTTCCCTTGTCAGATCTGCCTCAGGCAGCTTAATTCTACCTGAACAGGCCTGGGCTTTCAGGTTTTCCACAATCCCTTCTACTAATCAGAGTTAAGGAGAAGAGGCCCTAGGAAATCCCAGCTTGTTTAGTCCATTTCACCAAGGGTTCCTGTCTGATGGGCCAACTCATAGAACTTAATTCACAGCAGGGAAAAGCCCTGGGTGTCACCCAAAAGGGAAATTGCCATGGTCAGTCTTTTCCTGAATAAGACTTTTATGTCCTTATTTGCCCTGCCTTACCCCTGTGGTTGGCCTGCCTGAAGAAGATATTCAGAGAATATATTACAAATTCAGTCTGCCTCAGGGACAAGAGGAACAAGGTCCAATGAGCCCTTATTTGGCCCTGCCTTGGAAACTGTGACCTCCTCTGGGCAGAAGAGCATGTCCCTACCTCTAAATAGGTACAGAAAACTCTTGTTCTTTTATTTACATTAAAAAGCATCACTATAAGAGATACAGTTTAATACCTCCAGTTGTCCTTCTCAGGAAATTTATTCTTCCATTTGACTTCAGTGCTTTTATGCCACAGCTTCCTTCCTCCAGGGAGAAGAGCTGATTGGCATTATCTGTCTTGAAAGTCTGTTTTTTAATGGCTGCCACTAAATCTTTTGGACACAACATCTTATCCAGACACAATAAGCTCGGTTCCTTTATCTTCTCTGCACATATTACATTTTCCAATTCTTTGTGTTTATCATGACCAACCTCATATAAATTATGGTACTAGACACTGAAGAGTGATAAAGGGAGACAGTAGACACAGTGTTCCTGGAGAGGCTTAGAAGCTCTTGGAAAGGGAGAGAGAAAATAAACATACATGAGATAAAGTTATACACTTAGCAACATTAAATAAATATATAGCTAACTTCACCTGTACAAATAGTGTTGAAGGAGTATTAGAATGATTATGATCAAAGTGGGTTAGTTATTGTGAAAACAATAATGAACAATGTTTGGAAGTAAGAAGGACCCAGAAAGGAGAAACTGGAAAGTCTCTTTGTTGTTCATCAGTTGTACATATTGAAGAATCCATCTCCAGCACCTGAAACAGGCCTGACTTATTTAGGCACCCAGTAAGTATTTGTTTGATTGGATAACATAGTACCCTAGTTATCTAGGGCACGAAGGGTGTGCCGGTAGGATTTGGTTTGTAAATTTGCAAATAATTCTTGTATTCTACATACAAGATATAGGAATTTTAGAAATTTTTTTAAATATTTATTTATTCACTTTAGTTGTACACAATACAATGTATTTATATTTACGTGGTGCTGAGGATCGAACCCGGGCCGTGCATGTGCGAGGCGGGCGCTCTGCCGCTGAGCCACAACCCCAGCCCCAGGAATTTTAGAAATTTGTAGACATTTTAGGATTTTAGAATAAGAGAAAATTTTAAGTAGCAAAACCTAACAGATATCCTGCCCTCCGTTTGTCCCTGCTATAGATTATTTCAGTCTTCTCCCTTCTGACTCTTTGTCCAGATGAGCTGTGTTCCTGCAAACTAAAAGAAGAGGTAGGAGATAATCTTGAAATGACTTTTCAGCCACTTACTTGAATCACAATGTCACTGTTTCCTAGCATGCCACCACGTCACTTTCATTTTATTCTACCTAAGGATTTTCATTATTAATTACCTTTCAAAAGGAATATCCTCATATTCATGCACTCCCAAACATCCCGCCCCCTATATTAGAATATCATATACTGCTACCCTCAGAGTCCCTCTGAAAGACTGTCCTTGGTTTCCTTTTCTGCACATGTGTTTTAAGTCTCAAGTTGCCTTGGGAATGCTTTAATACATTCAACAACAATAGCAATAAAACAACAATATCTAAATGTACTGTTATATACCAGACTGAATCCTGAAACCGAGATAGGGCATTACTGAAACAACTGATGAAATATGAAGGAAGTATAAATATAATAAACATAATAGTTAATGTCTGAGTTTTGACCAGTGTTCCATGAATATATTACACATCAAGAGGAAATTTAGACACTGAAGTACATATGCATGTCCTGATTCTTTGCAAAATGTATTCTCAAGCATGAAAAAAGTTGAAGACCACCAAAGTGTACTTTTAGATAGTTCTAGATATTGTAAAGTAAACAAAGTGAAAACAGATGACCCTTGTCCGTGTTCAGTTCCCTTCCTGTTAACTTTCTCCTTGGTCTGTTTCATTCTTCCCCACCACTTTTACTGTCCCTGTATGCCAATGCCAGTAGTGCCCTGTCTCTTCCACATCCCTCACACACTCAGCCATACTTTCTGTCCCCTACACAAGCACTCAATATTCAGCATATATAAAACTCTACTTGGTTGTCCCCTTCCTTGACAGCCTACCCTCCATTGGCCAACGGCACCACCATTCTGTCACCCACACCAGATACTTCAGTCACCTCTAACTCCTTTCTCCTCACCCCTTCTAAACATTGTTAATTCTTCTTTCAAAAGCCTCTTGTGTCTACCCCTCCCCCACTTGTTTCACTACTTGTCATTAAAAGCAAGTAAGACCTTGTCAGGTATGACTGCCTGCAGTCTCTCCATTCTCCCTACTGAATTCAGAGGGCACAATAAAGTGCATTAGTATAACTTTTCTGCCCTAAAAAAGTATTTTGACTCTAAGCTGCTACTGGCCTAACCAGTAACAAACATCTACCTGGAAGAGACATGCATGCTATAACTAAATGAGATGGTTAACACATACCTCCCTCCCTCCTTCTTCTACTCCTAACCCCAGGAAACTGGAAGGAGACCTTTGGGCTAAGAAATCCTGACCCTGGGCAAATCAGTCTGTGCCTGTGAGCCCATTTCCTCGTATGTAAAACAGAACTCGTACTTAATGTTCAGTACTGTTGTGAGGACTGAATGAAAAGTGTATTGAGTGCCAAGCCCAAGTGGGCTTCTCTTACTGTTCTTAGCACTTAACACTATAAGGTACCATAAGGAATAGGTCTCTTGATGATATTTGTCATGTGTTATTGCAAATGGAGGTTGTTTTGTTTTATTGTTTAGTACTGATTTCTGGGCTCCATACATATATAAGCCCTGTCATTTTCCAAAAAAGCTCCCCACGTGATTATAATAGACAGCCAGCCAGGGTTACAATCCACCATGTTAGACCAGTCCAGAAGCATGTACTCCATGCACAACTCTTACCATCTTCTATATCCATGTTTATACCTTGCCCTCTCTTGGCTTTCTGATTCTTGAACTCAGATCTTGGGAGTGTCTTATTCACAGTTGTCCCCCTAATGACTGGCACAGTGTTTGACATGTAATGGACAGTCATAAATGTTAATTGAATGAGTTGGCTTTTTTTCTTTTAAAAATAAGATAATTGCATAGTAACATGCTAGGCAAAGAAAATGCCAGCAACATGATTTTCGTGTGTGTGTTGTTTGTGTGTGTGTGTGGCATTTTCTAACTATCTATACTTTGTTACCTTTCTGCTTACTCATTATCCATTTTTAATTTTTTTTAATTTTTTAATTTTTATTTTGTGTGTGTGTGTGTGGTACTTGGGATTGAACCCAGGACCCAGGGCACTGAACTCCATCCCCAGCACTTTTTACTTTTTGTTTTGAGACAGGGTCTCACTAAGTTGCCAAAACTGGCCTTGAACTTGTAATCCTCCTGCCTCACCTTCCAATAAACTTGAATTATAGATGTGTACCATTATGCCCAGCTCAATATTTTTTCCTGTCCACTCACTGTCATCTATCCAGATGCTCTGAATTGACAACAGCCAAAGATATGAATTTTGTTCAAGAGCCCCAATTTAAAATATTTTTCCATTGTGTTAATCAGCTTTAAATCACCGTGACAAAATCTTGAGGGAAAAAAAAAAAAAAAACACAACTTTATGGAGAGGAGACTTATTTTGGTTTATGTCTTTGAAGGTTTAATTTATAATCACTCACTTCCATGTTTCTGGGTCTGTGTGAGGCAGAACATCATGGCCAAGAGCATGGTGCCACAGAGCTGCCCCTTCATGGTGACTGGGAAGCAGAGGGAGAAAGCAAGAAAGGGACCAGAGACAAGAAATAGCCTTCCAGTGTGTGTCCCCAGTGATCTACTTTCCCAAACTAGGCCCCACATTCTCTAGTTTCCACCACCACTCAACAGTCCTTTCGTTTCTGAACTCCTCAATGGATTAATCCATTGAAGATAGAGCCCTCATCACTTCCCAGAAGCCTTACCTCTGAACATTGATGCATTGGAGACCAAGCCTTCAACACATAAGCCTGTGGGAGACATTCCAAATCCAAACAGTAACACCCATTATTCTCATTTGCACTTAGGTTTTAAATATTACCATCACTATACATTTAAGAAGATAGATAGTTCATTAATTTGATATCAGTACCACAGTCCCCCATTAATGAAAACCACAGAAGATTCTGATGTACATGTGAGTTGCTAATCCTATGTTCCTAAGCTCTGAAATTAATTTAGGTATGCAGTATTACAGCTAGAAATATATTTGGAGAGATTTCAGTTTCAGTTGCCCTCATTATATAGTACAGAAGCTGAAGTTCCTGGGGCCTGGGGACTTGCCCAAGTTCACATAGTTTTCAGGAACATAACTGGTATGGGAAACCTAATGCCCTGGTCCTCAGGCCTAGACCATTTCACAGTACTTGTAGCATTTCAGATTACAGTAAAAATGAAAGGCCAGGTCTAGAGATGGAGCTCAGTGGTTCAGCACTTGGCTAGCACATGTGAGGTCCTGGGTTCCATCCCCAGGACCACAAGAAAAAAGACGACGACAACAATGACAATGAAACTCATACTGCCATTTCTTTCCATCCTGGGATCTATGTTAGAAAGAAAAATATTTGAGGAAAATATATTATTGTGAGTTTCTTAATAGATTTGGAGGGGAAAAAGGATTTGGGGAGTAGGAGTAGAAAGGCAAGAGGTCAGAAGACAAGAATTCTTAAATAAGACTTTGAAACTTGTGAGAAAAGGTGCCTTTTGGCAACACAATTTACTTGTGTATCTGCCCTTGTTTTCAGAATTTTCCCCAGAGAATACCTCCTTCAACAGATCCACCTGTATTCCCTGGCTGACCTGCAGCAGGTAAGAGCTGAGGGGCCATTGCATTTTTCATTTCCTTGTAGGGAATTGTCTGTTGATTATGTATGGTCTTGGCACTGAGTCCTGCCATCATTGGGGTCATTTCCCTCAGAATCCCTTATACTCAATTTCTGTTCAAAATGGGAGGGGAAAAAATAGCATAAAAACATACTATAAGACAATAACAAATATTGGCAAAAAAGTGGAGAAACTGTAGCTCTCATGCATTGTTGGTAGGAATGTAGCCACTCTGGAAAACAGTTGGCAGTTGTTCATAAAGTTAAACATAGATTTACCATACGATCCAGTGATTCCTCCCCTTGGTGTATACCACATGACTTAAAAACATAAATTCACGTAAAAAAAAACAGTGGAAAACTGTTTGGTGCAGCATTATTCATAACAGCAAAAAAAAAAAAAAAAAAAAAACTGGAAGAGGCTCAAAAGTTCATCAGCTAATGAATGGATGAACAAAACGTGTTTATCCATATGATAGAATATTATTCATCTGTACAAAGGAGCGAAGTGCTGATACATGCTACGATATTGGCAAACCTTGAGAACATCATGTGAAGTGAGAGAACCCAGATAAGAAATAATTTGGATTTTATGATTCTATTTAAATGAAATGTTCAGAATAGGCAAATTCATAGTGACAGAAAATAGTGTTTGCCACGACCTGGAGAGCTAGAGGGATAAACAGAGACTGCTAGTGGATGTAGGGTTTCTTTGGAGGGTGATAAAAGGGTTCTGGAATTAGTGATGGTGGTTGCACAATCATGGGTACTAAAAATCAGTGAATTGTTTACATTAGAAGAGTGAATTTTCTGGCATGTGACTTTATTTCAGTTTTTTAAAATGTGAAGAAAAAAGATGCAAAAGGTAACGATTGAATGTGTTAAGCCAATAATTGTGCTCAAGCCAAACAGCTGAATGACTAAAAGTTTAGTAAAATGCAACAGAGCACATAAGAGTCAAATCTTTTTTTTTATACTTTTGTTAGTACATGTTTTTTTAATGGTTAACCAGGTTAGCATCCAGGAAGAAACCAAGGTTTTGTGTGTCCAGCCCTAAGTTCTGAATATGTTTTGGTTAATAATTTAAATCAACAACTCACTCCCTAAGAAGCTGTCAGACACAAAATGAAAACATTACTTTCCTTCTATATATGTACTGATTCTTCCAAGAGTCAGTTAAAAAACAACAACAATTGTGGCAACTTTCAGAACATCTCAAAGGGCTGTAATTCTGATCTTCTGTTGTTTTCCTCTCTGATTGTTTCACCCAGAAGGAATGAGATCCACTTAAAACTGTGTTCATATCCTTTGGGTGTTGTTAAAACTTGAAATTCTTTTTTAAGGTGTTTGTGTGTGTGTGTGTGTGTGTGTGTGTGCGTGCGCGCTTTAATTAAAAAAACTGAAGACTTTTGTGTTCTTTGTCCCTCTGCAGGTAAGAAAGTTATTTTAAATAACAGAAATAATCTTAGAACATTTAGTTGAAGAGGTCTGAGAGAAGCCTAGGGCTTTAATTTCCACTCATGTGTCAGATTCAAACCTACTGGAACAAGTCAGCTTGCTCCAACTCTTTCAGTCCTGAGCATCCTTTATTACACAGGCAAGGAGTAGCAATCCACTGGCTGCACTGGAAAGGGGTACATTTTTAATTACAATTATCCTGTGGTGTTCATGAGGAAGAATCAGCTGAAACACTCAATGTACATTTCCTGTTACTTTCTAGCAGTCTGTCTGATCATAGTATGAGGACCCAGACTCTATCACTTGAGAAGTGGGTTTAAGGCACCAAACATTCTTGTAAAGGTGGTTTAAAATAGAATGGGTGGCTCCAAAGTGAATACTCTTTGAGGAAGCCCTTCAGAAACGAGTTTTGATATTAGATGAAGAGAAAGAATCAGAGTAATTCCATATTCATTTTAGGGTATCAAAGTAGTGTGTTCGTTTGGAATAATAAAACCTGCTTTTTAAGGCTTTCCTGTACCCTGCTGTCTTTTTCTTCCTCTTTTCTTTTTTCGCCCTTATAATAATCAAACCATACGTGCCAAGCAGCTTACTTAAATCAGTGCTGGTGGTGTTCTTGGTGGGCCAGGCCATTAGCCCCCAGAGCCCCATAAGCAGCTTAATCAGTTTTCAGCCTGGTAGTAAAGTGATAGAGGCAATCAACAGCTTATCAAACACCCTGTGGGTGGGGCAGCTAGAGCTCAATGCATCCATTTACTGAGCAGCTCACTCTAACCCAGGTCTTTGTGCCTGGCTTAAGAGCCCCAAACTTATCATATTTAGGGGAAGTTTAATTCAATTACATTTTCTGCCTGAGGTGGGTTAAATTGGATTTAGCTTTTGATCTGTCTGCATTTTGACTATCTGCACTGAAGGGCACCCCCTACCCCATCTTCTTTCAATTTCTGGGTAAATGACAAGCATGTTTTCTAGGTTTGAACTGATCTTGAAAACACATAAGAATAGGAACATAAGGAGAAAGGAAAAAAAAAAAACTTCTGCTTTGTGAAAGAGCTAGTCAATGGTAGCAGGAAACCCTATCTTCCTGACCTAGCCACCAGCTCCTCGTGGCCCTGGGCCATTTTCACATCTCCCTAGCTGCTTTGTCATTTTGTTTCAGCTTCAGGAATTTTAGAATAAATTATTTTCCCCTGTTTGATTTCGTTCCTCACTCCCAAAGGTTTTTATAAGAGCAGATCTTTCTATCTTGTAAAATAACTGTAGAAAAAGGAATTTTCATCTACAGATTTTGAAGGGGAAAAGAAGATAAATTAAACCAAGTGCTTGAAGGATTATAGAAAATGACAATACAAATATTCTTCTTAAATGCACAGATTCCTTTCTACAAGTTTCTCTTTAGTACATTTGACTTTTTCCATTACTTTTTATTTCAAAAACAAACATTTTTCTTTAAAAAGAAAAAAAGGTAAACATTTAATGAAAATGGTAGAGAGCTATGTAATTTGTAGAGAACTTAAAAGTATTATAGTATGCAAAGCACTAATAATACTTAAAGGTGCTGAAAGGATTTTGGTGCCAAAAAATTTGCAATCTTTCTCCAGATTCATGTTTATAAATAATAGTCCCTAAAGTTTTAGCAAATAGATTTAGTCCTCAATTTGGCTGAAGATTTCAAGCTACTTTTATGCACCTGTTGTTACAGTCAAGATGATTCCCCACCCCCTCTTTTCATTATTTGAATTTATTGGCCTCTTTGCATGCATTCTTTCTTACTGTTATATACTTGGATGTAAGAAAATAAATAGCAAGGGTTGATGATTGCCTAGTAAAGAAGACTCTTTCCCTTTGTTCTACAGTCACCTGCCTACTGCTCACTGAGCACCAGTTATTGGCAAAATTTATTGGGGTGTTAAGTCCTTAATTGTCTGATTTATTTTACCAGTAACTAAATTGCTCTCTGTGTATCACTAGCATGCACATCGAAAGGGTAGTAGCTCAATAGTACATTGTCATTATCTGACTGTAATCAATTGGCAGCATTTAGCCATCACATGTAAGATAGAGACAAGAACCCCTCTGGCCTAGTGGTAGGGCCAAGGAACCAGCATAGAGAGGTGGAGGGTCTCCAAATCTGAGAAGCTCCTGAATATACCAGCTTGATTCACTCATTTCTTAAGTTTGGAATTCCAGATAAATTTCTGTAGATAAAATTTAAATGTGATCTGTTTACAAAGTAGATAATATTAAGACTATATTCAATCTGTATACTTGGAATATAAATTTAACAGAATATACTATTAATTTTTTTGTAAAATAAAATCTTACAAACAGAAACATTCAGATAGTGTGAATGCATAGTGGGTTTTTGAAATGACAAAGCAGTTTCTTGTAAAGAAAATCACTAAGCATATGTGAACAAATGGTCATGTATTGGTGCATATTTTTATTGGGGAAACTTCTTTTAAGAGCTTTTCCTTGGTTTGAAATTTTGAGAAGGGGAAATAGAATAGAATTTATGTTTGGTTATTTTCAGTCTTTCCGCCATTATCACAAATCAGTGGGAAAGGTTTAGGACAGGAATTCTATAAAAAGATATGCTCAAATGAAATAGCAGGAACAGTGTCATACTCTCAGTGCCTTAGCTTTCCCCTTTCCACATTGAGTATGTAACGAACCATCCCTTACTTGTGTCCCCTTGGCTCTCTTACCACTGATACAAAGGTTCCAAATTTTATTGGCAGAATGCATTAGTATATGTAAGTTACTATTCAAGAGTTCTAGTTGTTCTTATGGAGCAAATCAGAACCTTGGTTTAATATGTCATTCCTTGGACTGTGTAAATGATAGGAGAATTCTTCTAAAGTTCCTTCTACTTACTGAAAGAAAAGGTCAAGTTGACTTCTAAATTATGTCTACCTGTGCTCTTGCAACAAAACCTAAAATGCATATTAATTACTAACTCTTCTGGTGTTACTCACCTTTGGGGCATTTGTAAGTTAAGCATTGAATGATTCTATTTGTACATGATTCAAGAGAAATGATACTGGATGGTCCCTTGGGGGAGGTAGTTGGTTAGAGTTGCCCCTCCCCACCTACTCCCTCCACTGCCCACCACCTCAGCCACACATGCATGCGCGCACGCACATGCACACACCTCTCTGTGAGACAATCTAACGGGCTGATTTTCCCATTATTCACTTTCTCTGAGTCCTGAATTTCCAAAGTATACTGGCCCTACCTTCAGGTTAAGAAGTTTAGATTCTAGTTAACATAAAATATATTGCCCAAGAAAAATAAATTATTACTTTGGCACAGATTCATTTGTCTTGTTAATAAACTGAAAACACAGCATGATATTTCAGGGGAAAACATTTCAACAGATAAGTCTTAATGACAAAAAGGAAGGAAAAGTCTGGAATATGGAATAAAGGGTTGCAAAGTGGGAAGGATGCCAAAGGGAAGGACCCACAGCACCTGACAGCCAGGAAAAGAGAAGTAACCAAATGCACACTACCTTTGTAAAGTTGCCTAGAATGGTCCCAACTGTTTGTTTTATGCTAAAGCAATGGACGCTTACACAAAATAACTGACATGATTCATGGAAGATATAAATGTTCAATGAATCACTGGATGGGAGGGTGGGTAGGTAGATGAATGTATGCATACATATATATTTGCGTACACTATCCTGAGATCACTAGCTATCCCCCTAAAAGAAAAACAAACTTAATTTAACATTAGCACCTAAATAAAACAAAATTACGAGTGTCCATCCGAGGAATATCAAATGAAAAATTGCTTTTTAAAAGTTTTTTATTAGGGTGTTGAAAGATACATAATAGATCCATATGCCACATTAATGCATGCACATGATATAGTTTAATCAATCTCACTACCTAGAACCTTCCCTTTCTCCCCTCCTCCCTCTCCCTGGTCCATTTGCTCTACTCTATTGACCCCCTTTCTATTATTATCATTTTAATTAATGCATTATGATTTTATATATAAATGGGATTCATTTTAGCATATTCACATATGGACATAGCACAATTTGGTAGTGAATCTCTGCTTTTTATATGTCAGAATAATGGTGCGTTTTTAAAATTGCAAACTTTATAAACACCCACTAAAACATTCTTGAACTAACTCTTCATTAATTTTTTTGCTAGTCCCCATACCCAGAGAGCTGCAAATTGTCACCTGTGTAACCTAATCATTTGTCAGAACAGAAACAAACAGTGGTCCCACCTCAGCAGCTTCACAGTGTGTTCTAGTTAGTGAGCAGGGTCACCAAAAGGCGACTCCCAAGGCATGTCAATGCCACTTTTTGAAAACATGCTTTGTGAATTCTTCTTTGAGGATGTTATATCAATTATTTTGCATGGCCCTGTCCCACCAAATAAACACATCAACAGAGGATGTTGTTCTCTGTAGGCACTCTTCAGAGTCAGTAGACAAAGGCCGGGCCTAAGTGGGCACCCAGCACAGCTGCCCTTTCACCAAAGAAGTAACAGGTGATGACCTTTATTCACACTGGGGCCGACATCTTTGAATCCAGAGCCCACAGGAACAGCGCCTCAGTGCCCACAACCCAGTCACCAGTCCCCCAGCTTCAGGAGCCCAAGGAACTTGTATTCATAGCCTCTCAGCAGCCCTGAGCCCTGTGCCATTGTCCACCCTGGCGTTAGCAGGCAGGATAACTAATTGGGAGCATTCGGATTTAACAAGCAGAAAAACAAAGTGTGACAGCTCGCCTGTGTTGTTCTGCGGCCAGCGCCTGTGTCTACAGTGGCTGCACTGCCTTCAGAAACCCCTGAATGCAATCCGGGGTGAGACTGGAATGAGCCTCCATTAAAACATCACCCAATCTGTTAGCTGCTTTTTCCAGGGTTGTTCCAACCAATTAATGAACTAGGAAAAAGGACCATAAGTTATTTGGGAGACATGTCATGCCTTTTAAATAAGTGAATTTTTACAAAATGAACGTGCGTGTTTCCGTCGAAGATCTTTCCTGGGCAGAGGGAAGGGATCAAATGTTACTCTTTAAAGGTTCCACTAGCAGTTGGCAGCAGAGCAGATGGAAAGTTGCTGCTTCTCAGGAAAGCAGGTATCTCCGAGTAGGTGCTGAACAGTTTATGCCTCATGCCGACTCCCAAGCTGTTTCAGATCATGTGGGAAGGAGAAAGGGCAGAGTGACAAGCCCTGCCAAGGACCAGGATTAGAGCCAGACCAGAGCTCCTCAGCCTTTAGCATCTTGACCACTTGCTGATCATAACTACTGGCTTTTTTTGGTGTTTTGGCGATGGGACCAGGTAGCCAAGGGAGTTAAAGCAGGTGGTTTAGAAGGTGACAGTGCAGACTGTTCTTTAGACAAGCTGGTTAACCACTGCCTTGAGAACACTTTCCTATGCACCACACCCAATTACAGCCTGGTCCACAGATGTATTAAAGTGCTGAAGGAGGTGGGCAGAGCCTGTGGCAGAAAATGTGGATGGCTGAGTGCAAAGTTACTGCCCTTTTTGAAAAGATGACCCTGTGTGAGAGTGTTGGATGGAGGACCCCGTTGTACAGGCAAGAAAGAACTGGGTTGAGGCTCCAGAGGCCAACACAGAGCCCCTCAGGAATGGGGATGGGAATGAAGCTCAGAATTGGAGGGTATTCAGTTAGCACTAAAATCAATTTCTTGGGATCCCAGATTCCTGGCTCCCACTTTTACTTGGTTTCTAGTCATTTTGGTATTGTTATTGTTGGGTTTTGTTGTTGTTGTTGTTGTTGTTGTATCCCATTTACCAAAAACCAATCCTAGTACTACCTAAGTGAGGGCTGTTTTCAAAGAAAATGGCAGAATCGAACTATCCCCTGCCTATCTGCTCAGGTTGCCACCTCCCACAGAAATGTTATTAGTCACCAGGAGCAGGTAAAAAGGACTTGGGTCAAAACCACTTCATTACATGATCAGTGAAACTATCATTTGGTTAGTAAGGTATATTTCTATGTATTAGTTATCTGTTGCTATGTAACTGATTACCACAAAACTTAGTAACTTAAAACAAGAGTGAACAGTACTTGTCTCTCACAGTTTCTAAGGGCTGGGAGTTCAGGAACAATTTAATTGGGAAGTTTGTCTGGGGTCTGTACTGAGGTTGCAGTTGAGATGTTGGTTGGCCCTATAGTTACCAGCTGAGGCTGGGGGGCCCATTCCCAAGGTGGGTGATCCCCAAGCCTGGCGAGTTGGTGCTGGTGGTTGGTGGGAGGCTTTCTGCTTCCACCCACATGGGCCACCCCACAGGCTGCTTAAGTGTCCTCATGACATGATAGCTGGCTTTCAAATGTTGTGAGAGAATGAAACTATCCTTTCTGTGACCTTGCCTTAAAAGCCAAGATCGCATCATTTCTGCTGCATTCAGTTCACTAGAAATAAATCCCTAAAGCTGCTCCAGAGATGTAGTTGATTAGTACACGGTGCGTAGACAGCAGAAACGGGTCACTAAGTCTGGTCCACGTTTAACGACAGGAGAATTAAGTTCTGCCTTTCAAATGGAGGCATTTTAAAAAATATATTTTTAGTTGTAGATGGACACAATACCTTTATTTTATTTATTTTTACATGGTGCTGAGGATCAAACCCAGTGCCTAACACATGAGAGGCAAGCACTCCACCACTGAACTACAACCCCAGCCCTCAAATGGAGGCATTTTAAAGAGCATATGAACATACTTTAAAACTACTCTAATAATAGCATCTCATATCTGCATATTGGTTTACACTTTAAATAGTGTTACTCCAAAAACAACTTTGTGAGGTAGACAGGCCTGCCTTTTTAAAATACCCACATGATAGGCAAAAATACCAAGGCTTGGGAAAATGAACTGGCTTGCCAAAGCTATACAGCTTCTACACAGGGAATGAGCTCTGACTGAAAGCTGTGCTTTCTTACTCCTTGTCCAAAGTTCTTTCTTTCTTTCTTTTTTTTTTTTTTTTTTTTTTTTTTTTTTTTTTTTTTTTTTTTTGTGTGTGTGTGTGCTGGAGACTGAACCCAGAGCCTTGTGCATGTGAGGCAAGCACTCTACCAACTAAGCTATATCCCCAGCCCTGTCCAGGGTCCTTTCTGCTCTACCAGATGAGGGTACGTACATAAAAAGCCAGACAGCCACTCACATAATCTTGTACTTGCCATGTTTATGGCACAAAGATATAAGGGGACTGGATAAAATAATGTTTTCAAAAAGCACAAGAAAAGGAAAATATGAGATCAGCCATGATTCCTATAGTTACTTCCTGTATATAACCTGGGAGGTGTCAAAAAGCAACAGGCCACCTGTCATACATGATACATTCACAGGGAGTGGCCTTGGGCCCCAGCAAAGTATTTTGGCACTTTCCCCTCACTTTTTGTTGTCCTAGTCAGACTTCCCTTATGCCACTACAGCCAGCATGAGAGAGGGAATCCTGATTCTTCCTTACTATTCAATTCAGTTCAGCAAATATATGTTGAATGCCCACTGTGTACCTAGCACTGTGCTAGAGTCAAAGGTGAATAATTCAGTTCCTTCCCTCACTGAAGTTACTGTTAAATGAGAGAGGCAGACAGGCTTCCTTTTTCTTTTTTTAAGTCAGTAGAGTTGAAAACACAAGGTAATTGGGAAACCCATCTAACCCATCGTGGCAGATTGTATTTCACAAAGATGGTCACAACAGTATCTCCCATCCCACATGCCTGCATACACTATAACTTTAACAGCTGCCATTGACAGGTGGGGTCTTTGTTCCTTTTCCCTGAATTTGGTTGGGCCTATGACTATGGAAGTGTTGCTATATGATTTCTAAGGCCAAGTCATAAAAGGCAATACAACTTCAACCTGGTTCTTGGAGGATGCCCACTCTTGGAACCTAAGCTCCATCTCATGAGGAAATCCAAAGTAGCCCACGGACAGGCCGCTATGGTCGTGGTAGCTGACAGCCCAGCTGAACCCAAGCTGGCAGCTGTTAGCCGCCGGAAAGGGATTGCAGCCTGGAACGGCAGCGCCGCGGGAAGGAGTCCGGAGACAGGATGGAGACGAAAAAATTCTTTAATCTTTCTGTCTCTGTCTCTTGTAATTTCTAACACTACATACACACTCTCACAAGAAACCAACCACGTACTCTTACAAGAAACTACAATGTATCTATACAATAGCGATAACCCTGTCCTTTCACTCTCACAAGAAACCAAGCCACGTACTCTTACAAGAAACTACAATGTATCTATACAATAGCGATAACCCTGTCCTTTCTCTCTCTGGTCTCATCCCATGCGCCCGAGCAGGAATGGTGCTTGCTCGATCTGCCGAGTCACTCCTCAAATCTCTCGAGATCTTGGGCCAAGTCCCGTGAGACTACGGAAGGCGACAATGCCCAAAAATGTCAATCTGCTGAGTCATTGCTCAAATCTCTCGAGATCCTGGGCCAAGTCCCGTGAGACTACGGAAGGCGACAATGCCCAAAAATGTCTATGGCCCATAGTCAACCGCAATCTTAGCTATCTCCCCAAACAGGGCTCCTGCATTTCCCCCTTTTGTTTTAAAAGAGGGGATGCTCTAGGACGTCTATGTGCAACCAACATTCTTACCCGTCATTGGATAATCAAGGCTGTGCCCTTGACTCCTGTCTTAGGTTGATATGTCGGCCACATGAGACTGTCCCGTGCGACTGTGCCTGTCTTAGGTTGTCCCCCTCTGGGGATCTTACCCGTCATTGGCTAACCAGCCATCCAATGGAGCCCTTTAGGATCGACTGTGTAAGATGACTAACAGCCGTCCAATTGGGAGGAGATGCTGCGGCTTTAAGGCGACAAGCCTTTTGGTGACAAGTCAAATTGCATAGCATATCAAATTCTTTAAACAAATCAGCTGCCCTAAGTTCTATCAAGTAACACAGTGAGTTCTCTAAACAAATACCCGCAAGGTACTGTCCCATGAAGTCCCAAACAATGAAAGATCAAAATGTCCACTTGTTATAACACGTAGATCTAGGAGGCCCCATGCATGCAGAGCAGAGGCCACACTGCTGGTGAGGTTGTTTGACATTTGAGCAGCAGGGATGCTTGCAGCGACCGCGATCCCTGCAGCTGTAGAAGCAGCCGTCTTTTTTATGTCTAGACGATGCCACCGGCAAATCTTCAGGGCCCGCTATCTAGAGACTGAAGCATCAATTGTTAAAGGAAAGGCAGTGCTATTCCAGCACTGAGTCAAGAGGCGAGTTGTCAAACTAAATAATAGAATTATTAGATTGGAAAAATAAGTTGATTTCTGCTCACACACATTGCAGCCTGAGCTCCCACAAACATAAGCTGGCAAAATATCATATTTAGAACAAAACAAAGAAAGACTGAGGGTAATTACTGCATTAAAGATAGATTAAAGAAAAACTAAAAGCACTTTGGAGAAATAATTTGTTAGCTGGAACTCTCGAGTTTCTGCATACACAGCAGTCCTTTACCTGTTGAAATAATTGAAATTAATCATTTATTAAACAAATGAAGTTAATAACAAATAAGCAACCTCATGTCAAAACACCAAAATATCAGGTTATACAGCCCTAGTCATATTTTTTGCTAAAGAGAAGTCCCTGGGACACCTATAAAACAAAATTGAAGGTACCTTCACTTATTAAATTATTTACCCATTTTGAATACTCTTAAACTTAAATGAATTAGAGTTATTTGGATCCATATATATATATTCACAAGCGCTTTGTTATTTTTGATGTCACACTGGACAGACGCACATACAAACATATATTTGTGACGTCACATTAACATGAAATTTAGACAAATACACAAATAAACACATATATAAAAAGTAAAAAAAATATATATATATATATAATTGTGTGCACACTAAAGAGAGATCTCTTCGTCCCAGCTGGGAGGAATGACACTTAAGTTGTGACATATTTTGAAGGACTCTTTTAAGGGAATCATTCCATATCTTCATCATGGTCCTCTTGATTTTGTACCTTTTTTATTAATCTTGATTCCTCAACAACTTCATCTTGATCCTTTTGATGTGGTACCTGCTTTATTAATCTAGATGGTATCCATATTGGAGAGGATTCATGCTTTGGAAAGACACAAACAGATCCTCTCCCCCAAATTAATACTGGATCCGGACCCTTCCATGTACCTGAAAGAACATCCTTCCAGTAAACCAAAGGTTTATGTTGTTGATGTGGGTTCCAATGTCTGTCTCCAGCAGAATAACCATCAGAGTCTAAAGTTAAAAAATTTAAAGTAAACAGGGCAACTGCCAATCTGTCCTTAGGATTTTTCCAGTTTCCTTCTTTCTGTTTTAACAACATAACTTTTAGTGTGCGGTTTGCTCTTTCAATAATGCCTTGACCCTGAGGATTGTATGGGATGCCTGTTTTATGGGATATGTTGAATTTTGCGCAAAACTGTTTGAAAGATGAGGACATATAAGCGGGACCATTATCTGTTTTAAGCATTTTGGGGATGCCCAATGCAGCAAAAGCTTGTAAACAATGAGATGTGACATCTTTAACTTTTTCTCCGGAATGTAAGGAAGCAAAAATCATGCCTGAGCATGTATCTATGGTTACATGAATAAATTGCAATTTTCCAAAGCTTGGCTCATGAGTAACATCCATCTGCCACAAATGATTGGGCATTAATCCTCTAGGGTTAACACCAAAATGAGGATTGGGCAAATGTGTTATACAAGATTTACAATCTTTTACAATTGTTCTGGCTTGCTCCTTTGTGATTTTAAACCTACGTTGCAAGGTGGTGCTGTTGACGTGAAACTGGGAATGAAATAAAGTAGCTTGTTGTAGTGCTGAAAGTATAAATATTGTTTTTGTAAGTTCATCTGCCTTTTGATTACCTTCATGGAGGGGGCCAGGCAAATTAGTATGTGCTCTAATATGGCCTACGAATAGAGGTTCTTTTCTTGCCCACAAAAGTTTTTGTATCTGATAAAACAATTTAAAGGCTGGAGTATGAGGTGCTATTGGTCCTGCTAACTCTAATTTTGGGACGGCTTGTACAATATAGTGGCTATCTGAAAAGATGTTTATGGGCTGGTCTCTAAAATTTTCCAGAGCTCTTACCACAGCTTCCAATTCCACTAGTTGAGCTGATTTGTGTGCAGTTATGTAAGTCATATTTTCTTTTGTAGTGACTACTGCAGCAGTACCATTTGAGGACCCATCTGTAAATACATTAAATGCCTTAGGAATAGGTTGATTTTTTATTACCTGTGGAAATATAATAGGATGATTAATACAAAAAGATAATATAGGAGACTTAGGAAGGTGATTATCAAAATTTGCAGAGGTAGAGCATCTAGCTATAGCCCAGTCATTATCATTGAAGCATAAATATTCAATCTGTGACGATGAATAGGGAGTAATAATAGTAGCAGGGTGAATGCCAAATATTTTAGTAGAAGTTTTAAGTCCTACCACCAGCAGATATGTGAGACACAGGACTCTGAATGACTCAAGCTCCTCACCTTCAAGCCTTAACCAAGGCTACAAATGAGTCTACTGATATTTTGGAGCAAAGACAACCCACCTCCACTGTCTGAACTCCTGACCTGTAGTATCTGTAAATATAATAAAATTATTGTTTTCTACCACTATATTTGGGGTAATTTGTTTTGCAGCAATAGTAATTGGAACACCCAGTAATTTGGCTGTCAGAGCAGGCTATCTAGAAACTGTGATTATAAGTTAGATGTGGAGCTTATAGACATGAGCCAGGCAATGGGAATGGGAAGAGGACTTCTAGGGTTTGGTGGCATCAAACCCCTCAATGACCTAATCCACAGCATTTCTGTCATGGAGGCCAGCAGGAGAAAATTTTAATTACTGACTGTTTTAGTCATCTTTTTTGCTGTTGTGACTAAAGGGCCTGACCAAAACAACTGCAGAGGAGAAAGAGTTTATTTGGGGGCTCATGGTTTCAGAGGTCTCAGACCATAGACAGCCGGCTCCATTCCTCAGAGGACAAGGTGAGGCAGAACATCATGGTGGATGCGTGTGGCAGAGGGAAGCAGCTCACATGATGATCAGAAAGCAGAGCGAGGTCTCCAGTTGCCAGATAGAAATATATACCCCAAAGTCACGCCCCCAGTGCCCTACCTCCTCCAGCCACACCCCACCTGCCTTCAGTTACCACTCAAAATTCACTGATTGGGTTAAGGCTCTAGTAACTCAATCATTTATTCTGTGAACCTTCTTGCATTGTCTCACACATGAGTTTTTTGGGGAGGCCTCACATCCAAACCATAACACTGACTTTGACATTTCTAAAGAACATTCTATCTGCGAGCTTCAGCATTATTTTGAATAATGTCTCAACAAAACATTCATGGAATAAGTATGATGGTGTTGCTTCATTTTCCTCGGAAATGAAAGATTGTACAATATACCTAGAGCTGCAGAGAATAGAGTTTTAAAATCTTTCCATCCCACTTGTGCACCTGAAATGAGAGCCCAATCTGTGTCACCATACCCCTGCTGGGTGTTCATTTAGCAAATATTTATTAAGCATGTATTACATACCAGCAGCTATGCTAGCCTTGATATTGAGAGAGCTCACTTCTCAGAAAAGGACTTCCAGTAGAGGCTTCCTATGACTCTGTTCAGCCTGGTGATGTTCAGTGGGATTTTATCCCCTGGTCCTCATGCCAATTATCCTACCACATTTGCGCTTGGTCTTCAAGGGGCCAGAAGAATAACAAGAAGGCACTATCTAGTCAGGTGCTGAGGGCTGAGGAGGCTTCTAGCACTTCACAAGATACACGCACTTGATGATGCCCCCAAGATGGACCAGAAAGGATGGCAGCCCCGTAAGACAGCATCAGCACAGTTGTCCTAGCTGACACCATTGTCTACCTGTGAGAAGGGCCCACAGATTCTTCTACTCTTGGAACTTGCAGCTTTTCAATAACTTCACCCCACCTTTCTGAGGGAAAATTAGAAGGCTGACAGGGGCAGCTTTTTCTTATTGCTGTTTGGTTTTTATTTTAATTTCCATTTAAATCCTAGAGAACCATCAACACATTTGCCCCTGGAATTTCAAATAAAGAAAAGGTATAGGGAGCAGTACTGGTCACTCAAAAAGCTGCCGAAGCATCAAAAGCCCAGGCATTCTAGCCGATAAGCAGATAGATTTCTTGTCACTCAAAAGTGTACCCTCTTGAGAGTTAGTCTTTTACATATTCATCCATATAAGAAGAAAGTAACAAACACCTGTTATATATCAGGCATTTACTGTAACAGGTGCCAGCGACAGGATAGAAAACTGCCCTCTCAGAGCACATTCTCTCCTAGCTTTCTTCTGAGGGGGCAGCAAATGATAGCAGCAGCCTCCCCAATCCATTCCCCATTTTAAAGGAGAGAATTGGAGCTTTAGAACAGAGCTCTGTCGACTGGGATTCCTGCAGAGACCAGGCGAGTGGCATCAGTGCCCAAAGCAGGCTTGGGGTGAGACTTCAGGTTATGATGATGAACCAGAGGGCACCTCCCTCTGGAGGGGCAGCTGTTCCTTAGTAGCCCCAGAGTCGTCCACTCTGCCCAATTTTCAAGAGAAGCCGGAAATCTGTATTTTTATGTGAAATTTCTCAATATTTAAACACTCTGCAGGCCAAACAAAACACAGCCACCAGTTTTGACCCCTGCTTTATAATAGAGAATGCATGCTTTTGTTCCATCAAACTAATGAATGCTCAATTGCGAGAAGGAATTTGGAGGTTAGTGTTAGATTGTGCTCCTCAATAGGCTGCAGACCCCATCCCACACCCTTAAGATACTAATTGACAGACTTGCACAGGCTGACATCTGGGCTCTCAAAGTGGACACACACTAGGAAACAGGCGAGCTATTCCAGGTCACTTTGCAAGGTCAGGGCAGCAATGCAAACATTAGGAAGGCTGAAGACGAAGGTCAGGTGGCAGCAAGGGATTCCTACAGTGCCTTGAGCTATTGGTTAATAAATCATATTCGAAAGGTATCCACAGCCTCCCTCTCCCTGGCATTGCTTTGTGAGCTGGAAAATTAAATAGAAATCAAAATTAAGATGGCTGTCAGGAGCTTTAGGAGACCAGCACGCCAGTGTGAGGCCAATATGGGATGAAGTTTCTCTCTGGAGCAAAGGTCTTCAAAGGGGTGATGCTATCTGACACTGGGCATTGAAGAGGGCATAGCCACTGCAGTGGTGATTCATGGCCCTGTGGAGCCCATGTTCAGTGCCTGCTAGGTGACCTTGAGCAAGTCCCTTCCCTTCATGCCTCAAGCATGAAGAACTTCATCTCTAAATGGGGGATAACAGTACCTGCTCCCAGAGGGTATTGTGTACTAAGTACTAAGTCTAGTACAGGTAAAGCACTTAGGACTCTGCCTAGAAGATGGTATTTTACTAGTGGTACAGTACTAGTATCAGCATTGCTGGGAAATGTGGGTTTTTCTTTAGTAGCTCCTTGGAGCCTTCTTCAGAGTCACAGAGACATTGCATCTGTAGACACTAGATTGTAGCCATCACCACAGAAATCATGCTTGCTGTGTCCCAGCTTTGCCCATCAGATTCTGCAGGGGAATCTAGGCCACAGGAACCTCTATAGCCCCAGCTTCACAGTCACCTTATGGAGTAGCAGAAAAATGCTGGGTGGACTCCCTCCTGTCGGCAGTGTCATCCTACAGTAGGCCTACAGGGGGGTTGTACCTGGAGAGCCCCCTCCCCCTCAAGGTGATGCCCTCGCTCAATAGAGTGAGTCGGGCACTCCCCTCGGCTGCTCACCTTTCTTTGTTATTGTCCAAAGGTCTTCAGACCATGTCCCCGGAGGTGAATTTCAGCTTACCAAGAAAGTGAGTGCCTCCCACATCTTTTTCTCTGAAGAATTCATGCCCTTTGGGTGGGTTATGCACAGTTCTCTTCGATTTTAACTAAAAGCAATCTTCCTGTAAATTTTGTAGAATCATAAGAGTACACATTTTTGTGCTTAAGGAAACCACTGAGCCCATACTGTTTCTGTAGCTATAGGAGAGGTTTACCAGACTGAAATGTTGGCAGAAACAAAAAGAGGCCCTCTTTCTTCCCACCTGCAATCATAGTTTTACTAGCTTGTAAAGCACACGCAGAATTTGCAGTACATTCTTCTCTTGCAGTAGGGGAGAGGCCCTGCTGTGAATGTAATTGGCTTTCTAGCTTCCTTTAACATTGAGGTGGAAGGGAGCTGGACTGAAGGGCCTTTACTCTTAGAATTAACCCATGTTGAATTGTGTTTAAATTCCATGCATCTCCCTGAATGGATGTATTCCATTAAGTCTTAGTTAGAAGTGGCTTATCTCAGAAAATATCCCCATCCCTACCAATGCTCATCACTTTGTTGAAGCTAAGTTTCTTTTTCTTCTCTCTCTCTCCTTCCCCCCACCCCCAATCTCTAATGGATTTTTAACTTAACCTTAGAAAGGATTATTTTGAACCGTGGCAACCCCTGTTAAAGATACATGGCATCTTTACATGACAACATCATACAGTACATCCCATTTGAACCACTTTTTTCCTCTGACTTTGGCTTTGTAGGATGTCTGTTCCCCAGAAAAGGACCACAGGCATTATCTAGATGGAAACTATTTTTCTTACTTTACCTCTAAGATCCTGAGTTTCCTCTTGTATGAAGTCAAAAGATTGGATTAAGCGATCTTTACAGCCCCTTCCAGCTCTGGGGCCCTGGTTCCATGATTCTATGCTCCCTGAGAAGCAATTAAAATGCAGAAGCTGCTCTGTGTGTCTCTACTTCCTGTGGCTTCCCAGCCAGTATGTATAGTGTAGCCATGTGTAGCCAGAAACCTGGAATGGGCTGGATCTCTGAATAGGGGCTCAGAACCTTCAGATTTCTGTTTGCCAAAGGTCAACTCTTCTAACTTCTTGTCATTAAGTAGCAGTTTTAAGCATTTTCACAAATATTGTCTGAAGGAGAGTTTACAAAAACAAGTTAAATATACAGTCTTGCATTGCTTGACTATGAGAAGAGATTCTGAGAAATGCATTATTAAGCAATTATGTCATTTTATGAACATACTGTATACTTAGACAAACCTAGATGGTACGTACAGGTAAATCACTTGACATGGCCTCTGGCTATAATTAAGAGATATGGTAAACCAGAAATGTGTAAGACTGTTGCCAGTTTAACATGGCATACTGTTTTATTGTAAACCTTTTATAGAAGTAAAACAAGTAAACTCTAATGATAGAAAGTATAGTCAGTATAATAAAGACACAAGCCAGTAACATAGTTGCAACACATTATCAAGTGTTGTGTACTGGCCAGGTCATTATCAAGTATTGTGTACTGGCCGGGCGTGCCTGTAATCCCAGCACTTGGGAGGCTGAGGCAGGAGAATCGCAAGTTCAAAGCCAGCCCCAGCAATGGCGGGGCACTTAGCAACTCACTGAGACCCTGTCTCTAATAAAACAAAAAAGGGCTGGAGATGTGGCCCAGTGGTCAAGTGCCCCCGAGTTCAATCCCCGGTACAAAAAAAAAAAAAAAAAGTATTATGTACTGTACATAATTGTACATGCTATTTAGTCTTGCATTGTTGAATAACATTATTTTGCGAAATGTGCTCGTAGACCATTTCGTCGTCATACAAACTAGGATGGCTAGCACAGCACTAGGAGATATAATCTTATGAGACCATTGTCATATGTGTAGCCTGTTGACTGAAATATCCATGTGGTACCTGACTGTACTGATTTTATCTATTCCTTAAAGACGAATTGTCTTCTTAGTATTTCACAGTTCAGTAGCAGTTAAACTAACACCTAGCCCACAAAGTTAGCCAATAAAAATGCATGGCAGGTAACATGCCATTTCCTTCTGAAACAAGCAGCCCCAGTCAGGTTAGTGTTCCACTAACAGCAGAGAACCCAGTACAGGTTGGCATGCAAGAGGTGGGACTATTTAAGAACTTGTGATATCAGGCACACTGAGGCAATGGGGCTTCATAAGAGAAGGTTTAGAGTGAAGTTTATGCTTCAGGGGAAGGAAATTGAGGAAGGATTCCTGGCTGGAGCAGAGGTCAAGGGTGTACAGAGAAAGTAGGGGAGGCAGTCATGGGTAATAAAACTACTGATTTGAAGTTCACCTTTTTCTCTTTTCTTTGCTTACTGCCTGCTGGGGACAGGACTAACTATGACAGGAAGGAGGAGCTAGAAAAGCCATGATCCTAGCCTACTCATTCTGTCCCTGAGTTGTAAAGGCACAGCCACACTGAAGACAAGGGACCCACTCATTCCATTCTCCTTTTACAGCAGTTAGCCAAGAGGGGAGAAGGAGGAATAGCCAGAAAGCCCAGGACCCAGGGTGACAACAGTGTATTCTTTACCAAGTCACATAATATCTCTGGTGCTTAAAATCTTCGTAAAGTGAGAAGGCTGTCCTAAGTAATTGGATTAATAATCACTCCCCATTATTATTTTTTTCTTTTTTGACTTTACTTGAATGGATTTTATTTTTCCTCTTTTTTTAAAATTTTATTCTAGCCGGGCGTGGTGGCGCACGCCTGTAATCCCAGCACTTTGGGAGGCTGAGGCAGGAGAATTGCGAGTTCAAAGCCAGCCTCAGCAATGGCGAGCCACTTAGCAACTCAGTGAGACCCTGTCTCCAAATAAAATACAAAAATGGGCTGGGGATGTGGCCCAGTGGTCAAGTGCCCCTGAGTTCAATCCCCGGTACCCCCCCAAAAAAAAAAAAAATTCTAATTTGTTATACATGTTTGCAGAGTGCAATTCATTTCATATTACATATAAAGAGCACAATTATTATGTGCCCAAGAAATGTTACACACTTTTATTATTGAGTGCTGACTCTAGGCCAGACCCTGTTCTAAATCTACATGGATTATCTCATTTAATCCTCACAATAGCCCTCCGAGATAGGGACTATTATTATCTGCATTTTACCAATGAGATTAACTTGCCCAAAATCACGCTGCCCAAAATGGAGGAGCTGGGATTCAAAACCATCTGTCCTGCTCTAGAACATATCTTGTTTGGGTTTTGTTTGTTTGTTTGTCAATTTTGTGTGAAGTGTTTCAGGCTTATCAAAACATGAAGAAGAACAAATACTTCTAGCTACATGATTGCCCTGGCAGTTGAAGTCCCCTCACTGGAGAAATGGGCACTTGCTACATGGGACTGCTTCCTTCCAGCACTAACGTTCTCTCTTTGTAGAGGCAAACTGCTACCAACATCCTGCTAGCAGCAAATCAAAGCCCTCACCAAGCCAAAGCTCCACCAAGCCTTTCCCTGGGTGAAAGGAGTGAATAATAGGGCAAAAAAGGGAAGAGAAATAGGCAAATGCACCCATCACTAGCCACAGAATGCTAGCACTGTGCATGGCAGACGATTCAGTGCCCAGAGAGACCCAGTGTAGACACTGTGATCTTAACAGTCAGTCCCAGTTTTCTGCCACATTCCCCCTTAATAGCCATAACCACTAAAATTATTTACCCATCAGTTTTAACCAGTGCCATGTTGGTCAAAATATTTCCATTCTGTCCATATCAATGACCTGTAGTCATCAAAATTGGGAGTTGGGAGCTGGGATTGTAGCTCAGTGGTTGAGCACTTGCCTAGCATATGTGAGGCATTGGGTTCAATTCCCAGTACCGCATATAAATAAATGAATAAAATAAAGCTTCATCAACATCTAAAAAAAGTTTTTTTAAAAAATGGGGGGTGGAGCCGGGCGCGGTGGCGCACGCCTGTAATCCCAGCACTTTGGGAGGCTGAGGCAGGAGGATCGCGAGTTCAAAGCCAGCCTCAGCAGTGGCGAGGCACTTAGTAACTCAGTGAGACCCTGTCTCTAATAAAAATACAAAAAGGGCCGGGGATGTGGCCCAGTGGTCGAGTGCCCCTGAGTTCAATCCCCGGTACCAAAAAAAAAAAAAAAAAATGGGGGGTGGGGATATAGCTCAGTTGGTAGAGTGCTTGCCTTGCATGCACAAGGCCCTAGGTTCAATCCCCAGTACCCCAACCCCCCCCCAAAAAAATTGAGGGGTTGGTGTATTCTGCATTTGTAACTATGACTGACTTGTATCAATGTCCCTCACTCCCATCAACCATGTACATTCATAAATGTGATTATTTTTTATCCCATCCCCTTTCACTGGTTGGAGTCAGCATATACACTCATCAAAAGATGATTATTTGCTACTTAGGATTCCATATGTCTGGAGTTTTGCTAGCATCCCTCCTGCAGAATGTGGTTAGAACACCCAACTCTTCTAGAATTGCTGTCAGCCTCAAGGTTCCATTCTGGAAGGAGAGTGAGCAAAATTTCTGATGCAGCTGACATTTTAGGTGTGTATATAATTTAGCAAATTGTTGACCACTCAGCTCTTATTCAGTGGTCACAAAAGGAATTAGTAACCCTCCCCTGCTACCCCAAAACCCAAAGAAGGAAGGGTGTTACTTGGCTTTGGTCCAGAGTCCCCTAATACACAGAGTCAAACAGCAGCACAATGGTACATTTTAGCCACAAAAAGGCTTTGGGGTGGCAAAAAGGGCCAAAATAGTTGTGGCGTAAGTTGGCCAGGATATTAAGCAAATCCGACTTTAATTTCATATAGAGATAACAACTCTTTTTTTGTTTTCCAACTCGCTGCTGCTGCTGTCTCTGTCTCCACAGGGTCAGAGATTTCTGCCAGGAATTAGTTCATGGGGGCATTCAAGTTCCAAGTGATATATGGAATGATCTTTACATGGGCTTCCACATTTGCCCGGGCAAGATGGAGTAATGATGAAAAGGCACAGGGGTAGCTGGGGGAAGCTGAAAATGGATCTTGAGGTTTGAATTCCTTCTATGAGTTTGCTTAAGCCACATTGCCTGAGCTTAGAATAGAGAGGCAGGCAGTCTGTCTCCTTGGGATAAGGAAGGATTTGGAACTCTGCAACTGTGAGGTCTTGGCCCCTCCTGTGTTTTCTGGTTTGTTTTGTTAGCAGGAGCAAGTTAATTCTCGTTTCTTGCTTCTGGGTTTTTCTTCAGCACACTTTAAGCGCTGAGTCTCCACCCCACTGATGGCAATGGTTGGATGGAATGGGATAATGAAGGGGTGGAGAGAGAAGTTGATTCAGCTGCTTAGGATGAGAAAGGCAAAAGTGCTTCAGCCCTTGGAGCCGTCTTCTGAATCCGTCAGGGCTGAGAGGGAAGGGGGTCAGGGGCCTGAAGTCATCTCCATCTAGGAGAAAAGCTAAGTCCTTCTGAGGACTCACTAGTTAGAAGAACCAGCTTACAGCTGAAACTGCAGTTCTATTATCCATGAAATGGTTAACAGTGGAGGAGAAGTTAGTGTATTTAGAAAAGTAATCAGTGCAGCATAACGAACCAAAAACGACTCTGATATATACCTAAAAATGGTTAAGATGGTTAATTATGTTGGGTATATCTCCTACTATAAAAACAGAAATACCATCCCCTTTAAAAATAAATGGTTATGAGCACCTCAGCAAAGTCCCAGTAATCTTTGACCCATGGACTCTTTTTTTACAACCTTCTGAGTATCGATGAAGAGTTCAGTTACTATGCACTATGATGCAGTGAGTTCAAAATATGTGTAAGACAAGCATACGTTCTAGGTGGGCGTGTGCTGAAAAATTCCTCTGGAGTGAGAAGAGAGAAATACACTTAGGAAGAAACCATTAGCCCTTCACAGCCAGAATCTAGAGGGACCCACCCAGCAGGGTGTCTTTAGATCCCAGCTGAGAGCACATGGAGGTGAGACTGTTTGATTCTTGCCAAGTCTCTGTTATATCCTCCCAAAATAAAATGTCATCTGAGTTACTCAGTTATTAAAAGGCTTGCAAGAGCCTTTCAAAATAGTCTATAATTGAGAAGATTCTACCTTGGATCAAGTCTTTATCTTTTCCATCCTGGAAAAGAACAATGCCTGTTACTAAGAACTATACCTGGGCAAGAGGAAGTGCCCAGAAAATAAGGAGTGGATGAACTTGTCAGTTATAGGAAAAGGAGGATGGGGAGAATGAACTCATCAGGGGTTCACTCCTTCCAGCCACATTATGGTATAAGTGAACATTTGTGAACCAAAGACCTCACTAACGTTTGTTTATCTTCTGCTTTTTCTTTAGGATGGCTTGGTCCTGAGTCAAGTAAACAATTGGCTTTCAAGTAAATCTTTGAATAACTCTGGCATATGGGGTAGCTTCTGCTTGCCGTCTGAATGGCAGTTTGGCATAATAGTTGAGGGCATAGAGTCTGGAGCCAGAAGACCTGGGTTGAATCTCAGTTGTACCTCCTTAATTCTGGCTGAGCAAGTGACTTGAATGTATTACTCCTCTTTCCTTCTCTGTAGAGTAAGGATAGCTTGCACGAGGCCTCCTAGATCAACGTGTTAGCAAATGGACTATAGGATGTTTGGGACATTGTACGGGACATATACCTTGTGGGTATCCCTTTTCTTAACTTTGATAGGGCAGCTGATTTGTCTAGAGAACTCAGTGTGTTACTTAATGGAACTTGGGGCACCTGATTTGTCTAAAAGAACTTAGTACACTATTTAATGGAACTTGTCTCGTCAGCAAAAAGCTTGCCGCCTTAGAAACGGAGCATCTCCTCATGATCAGACGGCTGGTAGTCAATGACGGGAAAGTCTCATGTGGCCGACATATCAACCTAAGACAGGAGTCAAGGGCACAGCCTTGATTATCCCATGACGGGTAAGAATGCCAGTTGCACGTGTGGACACCTAAGCCAGGCATAGTCGATCCTGATGTGGTGAGAGCTCACCCATCTATTTATCCCTCTTTTAAAACAAAAGGGGGGAAATGTAAGAGCCTTAATGAGGAGGTAGCTAAGATGGCAGCTGGCTGAGAGCAAAAGAGGAGACGTTTAATTGTTTTCTCCTGACCTTATTGTAATCTACTAAGAATCTTTCTGTGCCCATGAACACTGTGTGACGCACCTGTAGTTGAGCTTGTGACATGTGTATACTTGTTAAGGTGAAGAGTATTTAAGCAGGTAGGGTTGGAGTTGTTTGTGGGGGTTGTTGTTGGAGTTGAAGAGAGAAGTCAGAAGAGATAGCAGAATAAAGAACTACTTGTTTCCAGTCTGCCTCCGAATTCTTTCCTGCAGTATCGTTGCTGCAGGCGGCAACAATAGCTGACAAACCTACCTCACAAGGTTGTAAGTTTAAATGAAGGATAAATTTGTAAAGTACTTAGAAGAATTCTTAGCACAGAATGCTCTTGTGTGCTTTTAGAGAAAGTTCCTCTCTGTAGTATTAACAAGATTCACCAGTCTAATAAAACTGTCACAAGGTTTTAGCATGCCCCCATGACCAAGACTCTTTCTTTCCCTGTGGTTTTTATTCTGATCAGTACCTAAAGCTATCCATGAATAACAAGAACACCTTAACAGACATTAGAAACTGTCTGAAATATTTTAAAGGGGATTCCTTGGACAATTTCTTAGTTCTAGTGCTACTACCAATCTTTTCTAATTTAGGTTGCCTCAATTTCTATATCTCTGACATGGATAATAATTTACTTCACATGACAGATAAGGAAACTAATAAAATAAATATTGAGATTTTATTGAAGGTTGTTAGTAAGTAATTAAGTGTAATAAAAATGCTTTTTCAAATGGCCCAGCAGAAATCACCAATGCTGGCTGACATTTTAGGAAATATCATGAAACTAATAGTTGATTTGCTTTGGTACTCATACCCTTTACAGCAATAGTAGCAAGCTAACTGACCATGGCCCAATAGAAAAAGGAAAAAAAAAAAGTATGTAACCATCATGTTGTAGAGCTGAAACTGAGAATTAGAGGTGGGTGAGATAAAAGCCCTAGCAACACTGTACCCTTAAATGATGGCCTTTTCTATTGCCAGGGCTTTCAGTATGCTTTTTAGTAATAAATGACATTATATGCACATGTGAACATATATATGTAAGTATACACTATACATTGTCATATATTTAAGGAAATTGTCTCCTTTCCAAAATTTGAAAATTCTTGGTAACTCCAGTTTATTTTTTAACACATATCCTCACCTGATTGTAACTACAACCTTGTGTTCATTCAATTGTAGGATGCTGTATAATTAATACTACTTGTATTAATTCTATCACCTTGGGATAAGAATTTTAAGGACTACAGCCAGTTTGCAATTCTTAAAAAATGAGTGAGAAATAAAGAAGAAAAAATTATAACCTGTGAATGGGGAAGGGCTGGGGGTGGCAGGAGGAAGGCAGCTCAGCTGGGGAATAGCTTCGGAATGGGGAGAAGAGAGAACTGACTGCTTCAAGACATGTTATTTTTCCTGTGGCTTCTTGCTTCATTCCACCCCCACCTCTTCCAGTCTGAGCTTTGAGTACCGTTGAATTTTCACCACAGAACTTGGCTAGGCCTCCTAAGGGACTTTCTTTTTCCCATCTTTCCATAAATTATAGGTTTGCACATGAGAACAGAACAGATGATTCCCATTATGTTTGGGGTTGGGTTATGGGTGGGTGTGTGTGTGTGTGTGTGTGTGTGTGTGTGTATGTGCGTGCGCGCGCGCACGCGTGTGTAAAAAGAACTTCCTAGCCACTCTTAATTCAGGAAGGTGGAGCTTTTGTTAACATGGGAACCTATCCACCCACAAATTGGTCACCCCACCTTTGGTAGGGTGGTTTTAACCTGGTTTCCTTGACCAGTGTTGACTGCAGGCATTTTCCTTGGGCCTTTAAATAAGAAGTCATGACTCCATGACAACAGGGCCTTGTGGGTTCACCCATATCCCCAGCACTTGGAATAGTCCTTGGCATACTGCAAGCTTCTCATGAGTGTATGTGGAGATTTGTCTAATTTTGATAGCAAAGTGACATTTCTAGGATACTTTTACTTTCATAAATGACCCAGTCAGATCATTATAAAGGAATTAGACAGATCTCAAAAAATTAATTCACCCAAGAACATAGAGGTTATAGAGTGTAGAACTTACTAAAAGGTAGAGCCACTGCTAATAGTTAAGTGTAGGGGGCTCCAATACAGGGCAGTGTGTTTGCTTAGGAACCCAGACCAGGTGCAAGCATAGCAATGGATGGGGAAAAGAAGTGTACTGCAGTGTATCTGAGCTATTCTGCTCTTTTTTGGTATCCTAAGGTACTTAAATCAAGCCATCTCAAAGAACCAAGTTCTAGGGGAAGGGTGCAAAGGAAAATGAAGAGATGTGGCCTCTATAGTAAGGGGAATAGAATGTAATTTACTTTGGGATCTGGAACATTTTATTGCTTATAGGCAAGTAGGAGAGTAGAGTGAAGAAATTATAAGAGAAAAATATACCCCTGATAGTACCAAAGGAAGAAGAGAGATAGGAAAAGACAGATAACATTTAAAAGAAAGATGAGTTAGGCCGGGTGCAGTGGTGCATCCCAGCAGCTCAGGAGGCTAAGGCAGGAAGATTGTGAATTCAAAGCCAGCCTCAGCAACTTAGCAAGGCCCTGAGAAACTCTGTGAGACCCTGTCTCTAAATAAAATATAAAAAGGGGCTCAGGGTGTGGCTCAGTGGTTTAGCACCTCTGGGTTCAATCCCTGGTATAAAAGAAAGAAGGAAGGAAAGAAGAAAGGGAGGAAGGAAAGAAGGAAAGAATATGTTTGATATACAATTCAATTAAAAAGTTGAGGAACCTGCCTGAAAGAGCAGAGCAAGCAAGGATGATAACTTCATCTTCTCAGAGAAGCCTAGCAATAAAGAAAGAGGTCAGTAGATAAAAAAGAGCCAAGCTTCAGATGGTGGCTCATGACAGTAAAAAGGAAAAGCTGAAGTCAGTGCTCAGGTTGAGAAGCTGGAGGAAGAATTAACAAGTTAGCTGGTGCGATGGCACATGCCTATAACCCTGGCCACTCAGGAGGCTGAAGCAGGAGGATCACAAGTTCAAGGCCAGACTTAGCAACCTAGTGAGGCCCTAAGCAACTAAGTGAGACCCTGTCTCAAAATAAAAAGGGCTGGGGATGTGGCTCAGTGGTTAAGCACCCCTGGGTTCAATCCCCAGTACCAAAAACCAAAACAAAAGAAAAATAACAGAAAGAAAGATCGAGCAAGCTGAAGTTGTGCAGAGAAGCCGGGAGGTGAGAAAGATGTTACCAAGAAGCACGTGGTAGGGATGGAAGAGAAATTGTAACTGAGGAAGACAGATATTTTTATAATTCAAATCTTTCTGAATGGGACCACAGTCAAGGTAGGCCCACTATAGGGTCTAGAGATTGCCATAAATTTCCAATGTGACCTAATCTTGTAGTTTAACAAGCCAAATATGTGCTTGCCCATTATCTCCTGCCCTAACCTTGACCAAGGCCTACTAAATTAATACCCTCTCTTTCTACTTGACTGCCTGGCAGTACTGTTGTTCTGTCTGTACTAAATATAGTTCCAGGGACAAAAGGGATGAGACACATGAAAGGCAACAGCTTAGGATACGTTAATATATGTCTTTCTTGTTTAGACCAACTAATCCATCTTAGAAGCCCCCTAGAATTACTGCTTTTTGATGTTCACATTTTATTTGATGATTTATTGATGAGTAAGTTCTCCCTTACTGTATTTCATAATATGAATTAAAGTATAATATGTGTAGTCACTCTGAGGATTAAATCCTATGTTGATTCTGTTGTTTACTCTAAACAGATGAGACTCTGGTTTCATAATTAAAAAGCTAATATAGTTGGACAGCCTTGTTTACCTAAGTAGTGACTTACAGTTAAGATCCTGAAAGCTTTTCTCTTTGGTGTGACATTTTTGTGTCAAATGTACAGACTACTATGACTTAAAAGCAAAAATATATCATTCAGATTTGTTGTTGGCCAGGTAAATGAGGCATGGAAGGAAGCTTAAGCAAAATAAAGAATAAATTGCCTTAGACGCATGAACTTGGGTGCTTTACCACTGAACTGCATCTCCAGTTCTTTTTTTTTTTTTTTTTTTTTTTTTTGGTGGTGGTGGTGGAGAGTACTAGGGTTTGAACTCAGGGGCACTTGACCACTGAGCCACATCCCCAGCCCTATTTTGTACTTTATTTACAGGCAGGGTCTCACTGAGTTGCTTAGTGCCTTGCCTTTGCTGAGACTGGCTTTGAACTTGCAATCCTTCTGCCTTAGCCTCCCTAGCCACTGGGATTACAGGCATGCATCACCATGCCTGGAATCCCCAGTTCATTTTAAATTTTTTTATTTTGAGACAGTTCCTACTAAACTGCAGAGGGTCTCTGTAAATTGTTGAGGCTGGCCTCAAACTTGATAATCCTCCTACCTCAACCTCCAGAGTTGCTAGAACTACAGGTGTTCACCATTGCACCCAGATAGGTTGTTCATTTTAACTGAACTTAGCAAAATAATTGCCATTCTTATTTTCTAGCTATATATTCTTTCCAGAAATATGTTACTATATTGCTGTATGCCTGATGTAGTCTAATATAGTCCCAGACCAATATGCTAATATGGTGTTTCCCAAGATGTGGGATAATAAGAATAATAACTGACATTTTTTAGCTTTTATTGTATTTTGAGTACTGTTCTAAGAGCACTGCATATATTCATTTATTCAATCCTAACAACCAACCTATGAAGTAGGCATTATTGGCATCTCCATATCATAGGTGAAAACCTTAGGCAGAGAGGGTAGATAGCTTGCTCAAGGTCACCAGCTAGCTCATGGAAAGGTCAGAATTTGAACTGAGGAAGGCTATTTTAGACAGTGCTCTTAATTACTATGTAAGGATTCCTCTGATTCATGAAGTGTCTACCAAGATGATGTGAGCTGATAACGGAGAATGATTTTAGGCAGTAGGTGGGCACAGCTTAAAAATGACATGGAATTACATAATGAGAAAATTATTTTTTTTTTCGGTTCCCTCTATTCTTCAGGTTAAATCAAACAGAAATTTTCATTCTGATGCTGGTATGACTTGAACCCTTAACACCTGCTAATCTCCCTTTTCAACACTGTTGCAATCAATAGTGCTGCCAGCAAGTAGTCAGGGGACCAGGGCCTTCCAGCATTTGTGCTAGCTTGAGTTTATGACAGGGGATACTGGTTTTCCATTTATGGTATTCATATAAGCCTTTCATTTTAAATAAACTATTAAGTACACAAATGATTCAATGCAAATGAAGCATCAAATAAATAATAACATAGGTGGAATGCAGCAATGACAATGTTGCAAAGATCTTTTCACATGTTTGAAGTTTAGGAAACACCTTCACAAGTTTTCCATACTGTGCATCACTCTAAAGC
The DNA here is from genome assembly GCA_025594165.1 of Tamias sibiricus. NCBI lineage: Eukaryota > Metazoa > Chordata > Mammalia > Rodentia > Sciuridae > Tamias > Tamias sibiricus. The sequence continues at coordinate 86,724,120 of CM046660.1, forward strand.
AATGGCTTTAGCTTTTAATGACTTTATTGGCTTTTAATCTATAAATTATTTCTCTCTTTATCCTTGTTGGGATCCCCTGTCCTTTTATCACAAAAATCCCAAATTCTCTCTGCGGGTTTGAGATTCATTTGGGATGCAATTTTTACCAAACTTTAATAATGTTACATACATATATCCAGTCCAGAACATTTATTTTTTCTGAACTCATATGGTTCCTACGTTTTGGGCTTTAAAATCCCCTTTCATTTTGTGAAGTGATGATGATAGTAGGTGATAGATTTTGTTTTGTTTTTAGAATCTTTACTTGAAAAATTAAAAATTGGAAACTTTACCAAAAAAAATCATGCTGATTCTGAAAACACAAAATTCGAGTGCTGCTTGGTTGCTCTGCACCTATGGTATAGTTCTTCCTGGTTGCCTAGCAGTCTTGAGTACTACAGGAAGGTTGGTATGGACTCAGGCCAAGCTTTCTTTCTAAAGTGCATTCAAGCACTTTCTTCAGGGAAATTATTGAAGAGCTCCTGCTAGTGAAACTCTGTTATGTCCTCCCTAGGTTTATAGTTTTTCTGTCAGAATAACAAATGAATAATTGTTAATAAAACAATTTTAATAAAATAATTCTTGAAAGATGAGGTAATAACTAATTATTGTGAGTAATCAATCCATTGGAATAATTATACAATTGTTCTTCAGTATCCATAGGGAATTGGTTCCAGCACCCCCCACAGATACCAAAATCTATGGATGCTCAAATCTCTGATATAAAATGGTATGGTACTTCCATATGATAAATAAAAATTCTACTTTAAATCATGTTGAGATTACTTATAATACCTAATACATTGTAAATGCTATGTAGATAGTTGTACTGCATTATTTAGGGAATGATGAGAAGAAAAGTCTATACATGTTCAACACAGATACATTTTTTTTTTCAAATATTTTCTGTACACAGTTGGTTGAATCCACAGATATGGAACCTACAAGTATGCCTGACCACACTAGCTAAGATATGTTTATTTCATATTTACTTCCAAAATAGAAAGTTCAGAGCACAATTAAGAAATAGTTAAATGATCATTTTTGGTTTTGTTTTTCTTTAATGCTACTGCTGTTGCTTCAGGAGAACAGGGAAGCTAAAAACCTTGTACAGATTTTTAAAAGGTGTCATTTCTTCATCTCTGCTTCTTCATTTCTTACTTTGACAAACATGTAATTTTGCATGGGATTTCAGAGCTGGTCTAGAAAGAGGCTGGAGATGCTGATAGAGTCGCAAAAGGGAGAAAAATGCCCCTGTCAATGCCTTTGTTTGGCTGAATCCCAAACAGGAAGTTAAGTTTAAAAACCCCAGCAAGATTGAAGGCAACTTGTGAGGATCTGTAGTAGTCTGATTTAACCAGGGAAGATTTGCCAAGCATAAGACCAGCATGCACCAGCAAACCCAAAGCAACAGGATCCTTGCTATAAGGAAAAGAGTAGGAACTCATTGGAGAGCTCTCAGACCAAGACATTCCCAAGCCCCTGGATCACACAGTGGACTTGGGATATTACTGGCTAGTGTAGAGCTTTTATTTCAATAATCCAAGGCATCTGGGTGGCCCTCGTCCTTACTTCCATGCCTCTCCTTGTGCTTTAAAGGATCTTCAAAGAGAGGTACACAGGCCGGGCGCGGTGGCGCACGCCTGTAATCCCAGCACTTTGGGAGGCTGAGGCAGGAGGATCACGAGTTCAAAGCCAGCCTCAGCAATGGCGAGACACTTAGCAACTCAGTGAGACCCTGTCTCTAATAAAAATACAAAAAACGGCTGGGGATGTGGCCCAGTGGTCTAGTACAGCTGAGTTCAATCCCCGGTACCAAAAAAAAAAAAAGAGAGAGAGATAGATACACAGCTTCTCATCCTCATCTATGCAAGGACCTCAGTTTCAGTACACACAACGGCTCATTTCTGTTCTGACTCTAGTCCCTTGTCTATCTGGGGTCTTCTATGATCCAGGCCAAGAGGACTTAGAACAGGTCATCTGTTCTTTTGTGAGTAGACATGACCCAGAGTATATGTAGGAAGCAGGGCCAGACAGAATTATGTGAGCACCTAGTCAAGCTACTAATTTGGTATCTTATACATTGACACTCTTTAAACATATTTTCAATATGTATTTAAATAATATTGAATGTATTTAGAAATAAGGGGAAAAGAAAGGAGGAGTGTATTTCATGCTCTGACAGTAACACTACCCTTTTAACTTATTTGGAGTGGGATTCCCAATACATTTTTCCATAACTCTGAACTGGATAGTGTAGTCATTTAGTCTCTCCAAGAGTAGAAGCAGCCTACATGGATATAGTTACAAAGTCTTGTTCAAAATAGATTTGAGTTATTTTTTCTGACTTTCATGTCAGCAAAATCTTTCTAAATTTTCTATACACCAGATCCTGTCATCTGAGACTAGAGATAGTTTTACTTTTTCCCTTCCAATCTGGAGTTTGTTATTTCTTTTTCTTGCCTGATTGCCCTAGCTAGAACTTCCAGTACAGATGTGATGACAGCAGACATCCTTGTCTGGTTCCTGATCTTAGGATAAAAACATTTGGCCTTTCAACCATTAAATGTGATATTAACTGTGAGTTTTTCACAGATGCCTATATCAGGTTTGAGGAAGGTTCCTTCTATTCCCAATTTTTTTAGTGTTTTTATCATAGAAAAGCATTGGGTTTTGTGAAATGTTTTTTCTGCATCTATTGAAATTATCATATGGCTTATGTTCTTTATTCTATTCATATAGTCTACTATATTGTTTGATTTTTAGATGTTAAACTAACCTTGCATTCTTGGGATAATTCCCATAGATATCAGTATATAATCCTTTTTTTTTTCTCTCTCTCTCTTTGTGTGTGTGTGTGTGTGGTGTTGGCTTAGTGTATAGTTCTTTTGATATGTTGCTGGATTCAGTTTGCTCATATTTTGTTGTGGATGTTTTTCCAACTTTTCTGTAGTTATTTTCTCTAACTTTTGGTTGTTTTTGTTGTTATTAGTGATTTTTTATCAAATCACTCCATTTTAACTTTTGAGTAATTAAATCAATTGGCTGTACCCTGTAAGTTGACTGCTAACTCAGATGACAGTCAGCTACTTCATCCAAGGCTGCTTCCCTGGCTTATAGTTGTTCGATATATTTTACACATGCTAACTACCAAAATACTCACTAAATAAAGATATTCTTGAAAAAAAAAATTTTTTTTTTTTTTTTTGGTGCTGGGGATTGAACGGCCTTTTGCATGCGAGGCAAGCACTCTACCAACTGAGCTACATCCCAGCCCATTTTTGAAAAATTTTACTGCTATCTACCCCCATGTGGGACTGGTTCATATTTCCAGTAACTTAAGAATGGCTGTGGAAACCTGAGCTCTCTGACACCTTATTTCTGCTTTCTTTGGTGATAAATTAGCAGAGATTGTGGGGCTAGGGCTGCTGGACCACACTTTAATCCAGCTCTAATGGTAGGGGCTTTAGAAGAACGTCACCATTGGACTACTGATGCTTTGATGCTTAGTCCCTTATAGTCAAAACAGATCTAAGGCCACAGAAAAGAGCTTTCTGGAATTCTTTCCATTTCACATTTTGCCAGCCATGGTTTTGGAAACAAAATAAGAGTGGCCCCTTGTCTTCCCCCTTTTAGTAGCTTTCTTTAGGAGAAAAGAGGTAGAGCACCTCACCTAGCACATAGTACCAAGGCTTGTCCACCGGTGGTAAAGGCACAGGTGTAGAGCCTCACAAGTTCAGAATGTATGGTTCACTATAACTAGCTTGCCACACCAGTCTAACACATACCAAGATGCAGAATTGAATCTGCCTTTTAGTCTGAACCAACTATATTGTCAGTGGAAAAAATTATTTTTATTATTTGATTTAGAACCATAGAATTAGCCAAGGCCTTTTAAATTGTTGCAGGGAGAGAAAGAAAACGAGAGAGAGCAACTCTGACCATGGTCTAAGAGCCAGGCTTCTGTCACCAAGCAATAAAGAAAAAAGCTCAAGTAGCCCTTGCATAAGTGGGAATTTGTGGTTTCTAAAGCTGCCCATTCCCCAAACGACTAAAATATGTTATTGGCATTTGGCAATGTTTCCTATGTTTTGCTCTCCTTAAATTTCTTTTTAAAGGGGTTTGAGTTTAAAGGCACAACCACTGAAAAATGCAGTTTAATCAAAGAGCTGTGAAAGGCCAAGCCCAGAGTTAACCCCAGGATGTCCTGTGTTGTTTTGTTAAACCAGGATTGGAACCAGACTTATTTCCAGAATGTGTCTAAGGGTGGGCAAGAGGGAAGCAAAGGAGGAGGCCAAGGAAAGAAAACGAGTAAACTAGACTGGCCCCAGGTTGGTGCTGCCATGCACCAAGGCCCTTTCTTCTCCCCCTCCTTAGACTAAGCAGTCCCCGTGATTTACACTGGCAATAATAGGAGAAAGGGAAGGGAAATTGAAGAAAGGGAACCAGAGCCAAAGGAAAGAGTAAGAGGACTCTGTGGTAATGGTACTGTCTCCTATACCTCAGGCTATTGCAGGACAAATACAGAACTTCAAAGGGCTTTTGGCCAAAATTAGTTTTATAAAGAGTTGTGGCTTTTTTTCCTGATTATAAAAATATGCCAATCAGAGAATTAGGGAAGAATGGACAGCTGCTAAAGAGAAAATAGTCCTATAGACAGCATGGCAGAGAGGCTTAGACTCCAGTCCTTGATAGACCTAAGTTTCAGTCCTAGGTCCTCTGCTCAGTGTCCTCATCTATAAAAATGTGTCAATAAGATGCCCATAAAAACTGGGCACAGTGGCACATGCCTGTAATCCCAGTGGCTGGGGCTATGTCTTGTTTTTTCCCCCAGAGTATAAGTCATTTTAGCTTCATTTTTTAAAAATCCTCCCTTTTCATACTGACTTTTGATGAATCATGTCATATTTATCGTAATTTAATTAGATTGTGTTCTGGGATCTGTTTCTGAGCAATCACTTATATTCCTCAATAGCAATTTCAATGTTAGTATTATTATTATTATTTGAATTTTATATTTTGTTGATCTGGTACCACAAATACATCCTCACATTCTTGTTTTTAAAAATTGTCTAACTTCCAAGCCAGGTGCAGTGGCGCACACCTGTAATCCCAGCACTTGGGAGGCTGAGGCAGGAGGATCGCGAGTTCAAAGCCAGCCTCAGCAATGGCAAGGCACTTAGCAACTCAGTGAGACCCTGTCTCTAATAAAATACTAAAAAGGGCTGGGGATGTGGTCCAATGGTCGAGTGCCCCTGAGTTCAATCCCCGGTACCAAAAAAATGTCTAACTTCCTATTCCAAATCGACTTGGGAATCACCTTATTAAACCAATTTACTTTTTAAATTATTTTAACTATCATGCTTATTCTGGGTTAAAATTTTGTACTTTTTCATAAATGATGGGAATTTTTAGTTTGGGGCTTAAAAGAAACACACATGTAGTTTATATTTTTGTAAGACAAGTAATTAAAGGATTAACTTATTTTATAATCCTAAATAAGATTGAATGATCAAAACCAAATGTTGCCAAAACTTGTTAAGAAGCAGTTGCAGACCCAACCACTTTCTGTCAAGTTGTGAGATTTATAGATTGCACATTAATATGCACTTTTGATGTACAGAAGGAGCTGAACATGTATCAAATGTTCAATATTTATGTATTTTTAGGCTCATTATCAACAAGAATGTTAGCTTTTCCAGTGAGAAAATGCTTTTCCAAATCAATTCAAAAATTACCCATTATGGCCTTTCTGGCTACCCACAGAATTTACCCTCTGTTGTCCTCATGTTTAGAGAGCTAACTACTCGTTGCCCAGGAATTACACATGTCCCAGGAGTTCATGAATCACACGTGCCCTGCACGTCCTCCTAAAGCGCTTACTTGCAGTGCTTGACTGGCAGCCACTTCTCCATTTGCCCTCTGTGTTCTTACCCTTAGACCGTAACCCCATCTGGGCAAAGACTGTCCATTTTGTTTGGACAAAGTTGCAATTTAAATGTTTGGATCCAAGGCCTGCAGTAGGAATGTTTCAGGAATATTGTTGGGTTTGTTTTGTTTTTTGTGGTTCTGGGGATTGAACCCAGGTCCTTGCCCATGCTAGGCAAGCTCTCTGCCACTGAGCTATTTCCCAGCCCTTTCTTTTTCTTTTTTTATTTTGAGATAGAGTCTTGCTAAGTTGTCCAGGCTGGCCTTGAACTTGTGATCTGCCTGCCTCAGCCACCCAAGTAGCTGGGATTACAGGCATGTGCCACTGCACCCATCCAGTTTTAGCTATTTTAAGACAAAGGTTGAATGTACTTAGGCCTAAAATAGAAATGTGACAAAAGCCTTAACAAGTAATCTGTTTAGACTTGTGGATGGTGGTGGAGCAAGAGGAGGCAAACTGGGGACCAGTGTCAAATATGCCTAGGGAATGAGGTGACATTTGAGCCAGGTGTGAGAGGAGTTGTGGTAGAATGGGAAGAATCAAGCGCTGAGATCAGATGGGCCTGAGTTCAAACTCCAGTTAGGATGCATATTGACCCTCTGACCATAAAATCCCTGATTTTTCCTTTTTTTTTTTTTTTTAATTTGGTACATTATAATTTTGCATAACAGTAAGATTTATTGTGATATACTTATACATGCACATAGCATAAATTGACCCATTTAATTCCCCTGCACTTCCCTTTTCCCTCCCCTCCTCTCTTCCCCTGATCCCCATCCTCTACTCTACTGGACTCCAATTTTCATGAGATTCCTTTTTTGCCTTTTTTCTCTCTAGCTTCCACATATGAGAGAAAACATATAACCTTTGATAAAGTCCCTAATTGTTCTGTGTCTCAGTTTACTAATCTGTAAAACTAGTATACTAGTACTTATTATGGAAAGTCATAGTAAGAGTTGGGGTGAAAAAAAAAACTACAGAAAGCACTGAGAGCTAATATATGATAATAGCAATAAATGATAGTTGTTACGATCATAACTTTTCTGGAGAATAATCAGGCATCATGAGAACAGAAAATGGATGCATGGTAGATAAAGATTGAAAAATAACTGTACCAAGGACAAAAGGCATATGAAGAAGTTGGCACCTCATCTTATAGGAGAAGACTTCAAGGATTTTTCATTAAAGAAATGCCAGCTCAAGACACTAAAACATAGTAATTAGGGCTTGGCCTCTGGGGGTCCAGCTCCTTACTGTACACTTCCAAGCTCAGTGACCTTGGATATATAATGTAACCCTGCTAAGCCTCAGTTTTATCTCCTACACATTGGTAATGATAGACACTGACCTTTTAGGAATTTTATGAATAATAGTAATAATTTTTATTATTTATGCTCACTTAATGCCTGCTAATGTTCTAAGCAATTTGTACATATTATCTTAAAGTGGGTAATTAATTAAAAGTTTAGGATAGTGATTGGCACCTATTCAGTAGTCTATTACTGCTATGGGGATGGTGGCGTTGCTGATATTATTATTATTACTGTTACTACTCTTACTATGTGGTCAAATCTGTATTTTGATAAGATCTTTCTGGTGACAGCATGGAAAATGGGTTAGAATGGTTGAAGCTGGAGATCAAGAGAACAGATAAGGAAAGTTTCACATGCACATCTTATAATTAATTCATTGAGATGTATCCTTAAGATTTGTGCACTTGGGCTGGGGGTATACCTTAGTGATAGAGCACTTGCCTAGCATATGTGAGGCCTGTGTTTAAACCCAAGCACTGAGAGAGATGGTGGGGGGAGAGAAGAAGAAGGAGGAGAGGAAGAGGAGGAGGGGGGACAGAAGAAAATGTGCACTTTAACTTAAAAAAGAAATAACCAATGAATGTTTTCTTCTCGTTTACATAAGCTAGCTCTTCACTAAAGAAAATGGACTGTGAGGAACTTAGTAAAATCTTTCTTCAGTTACCCACACTGAAGGGGGACAGGGAACACAGGAACACTGAAACCTCAACAACTCAAACAAAATTCTGTCCTGCTTGAGAGATTACCCTTTGATAGAGTTGCCAACAGTAGCCAATGAACCTGAATGAGAACCATCTCTCCTGGCCCTGTGCAAAGGTGCTCAAGAGGTAACAGCCAGACACTTGGAACTGTTCAAGGACATTAGGTGCTAGACTGGGTCACAAGACTGTTGGCTACCCACTGGCTTCCTTCCTAAATAGTACCCTTTTCTATTTAGATTTTACAAAACCTCTGAACATGTCCCAGGTGGAAATGATATTCAAAATGCTTTTCACTTTGAACCTTATCTTATCTTTGCCTGTCCTCCTGTTGTAAAACCAAGGTTTTCATTTCTTTCTTAAGGCGAGGTCTAGTGCAAGCCAGTCTGTACGTTGACTTTTTCTTGGATTAACATCAGACTAAGTGGTAAAACTTAGTTTGGAATCAGGTAACATATTTCCCCTGCACAGAAATATTGTACCTTCTCAATGGAGGGGAAATGAACTTCAAAATCTGACACCAATATGGTTTCTCCTCCTTTTACTGTTCATTACAAAAACACAATCTGAAACTAGTACAATACCAGACCAGCCAGGTAATCTAGGTCAAGTAATGTGCCTGAGGCCATACAGCCAGTGAGAATAGGCCATCTCTGACTATGGCAGGAAGGAAAAAACACTGGCCAGGCAGAGCTGGATCTTAGCTGGAAGAGGACATTTTTTAAATATTTAAGCGAATTATTAGAAAACACAATATTCATCCCAGCTGATTGCTTACTTACTAACTCCCAGTCTAGTATTTAAAGAGATAAGATTAAACGTCTAGAATTCAGTGATAATTATGTAAACAAATCCAACTTTAAATTGCCTGGTATTAGATATGGCTGTTGACACTTTGCATTTCTTATATGCCATTCTAATTGAATGGGCAATGTTACCTTCCAAACCTGAAAAACTTATAAGTAAAAAAACTGATAAGGCAGGCAGGTCTCCTTAGATAAAAGCATCAGGCCTGATGTAATCATGACAGATTTGCTGAAAGGAAATTTTGTGAAAATAAATATGTTATTAGGAAAAAGTGAAAACACAGGTTATAAGAGAACAAAAATGAAAGGTTTTTTTTACATTTTTATGTTTACATATATGCAATGCAAATTATGTATTTCTACAATCATGCTTTGTAGAGCTGTCATTGTGTATTTTTCAATTTGAACACTTATAAAAGCAACAATTGATATTCGTTATTTAAAAATTAAATACAGAAGTGTGTGTGTGTGTGTGTGGTACTTCACACATGCTAGTCAAGCACTCTACCACTGAGCTACAACCCCAACCCCAGAATTACATATTTTTTCCAGAATTATATTTTTAAAGTCTGTTCTCTCTCCTACATCTCATTCTACAGAGGTAGTTTTTTGTAGCTGTTCTGTGTCTCTCCAGACAGTTCTCAACATTTACAAATACTGTTTTTTTAGTGGAATTAAACTTTACTACCTTCTCTGACTTGAACTTTCTACTTAGCAGTATACTGTGAACATTTGGCGTATATACACATTCAGTTCACAGAAAAATTTACCTCATTCTTTCTATCAGCAATATAATATAGAGTTACTTTATACATAACGTAACTTAGGTTTAGTTGGATAAGTTAAGTTTGGTAACTTAAACCTCAGTTCATTTTAACCTCTTGCAGGTTTAACTTGTGCCTTTGTTAGGAACCATACTGCTGTGAACACCTCCACATCTTCCTCTGTGCTATCTGAATGTGTCTAGTGTTAATTCATTAAACTAAGACTGCAAGGTCAAAGGGTATGTTTGCTTTGCAGTTTGATGGACACTGCCAGTTTCTTTCTGAAAAGGTAGAACTAGTTTGTACCTCCCCTGGGTATCTTGACAGTATCTTTTCCTGTACCTATACTAATTTTCTATATTGATATTTTTAATTTTAACCTATTTAATAAAAATAACTTAATATTGTTATTTTAATTTCCATTTTTTCCATAGTAAGTAGGGTTAACAAAAACTACCTCTATAGAATGAGATATAGGAGAGAGAACAGACTTCAAAAATATAAATCTGGAAAAAATATGTAATTCTGGGGTTGGGGTTGTAGCTCAATGGTAGAGTGCTTGCCTAGCATGTGTGAAGTACCACAAATACACACACACACACACACACACACACACTTCTGTATTTAATTTTTAAATAATGAATATCAATTCACTTATATAATAAGTGTTCAAATTGTAAAACACTCAATGACAGCTCTACAAAGCATGATTGTAGAAATACATAATTTGCATTGCATATACTACTATTGAATCTTTTTTTATATTGCTATTGGATTTGTAGTCATTGTGAATTACCTATTTAGCCTGTTTTAAGATTATATTGTTGGTCTTTTTCTTATTAATTTGAAAGAGCTCTTTGTATATTAATGAAGTTGGCACTTCATGTATATTGGAAAAATGGGAATTTTTTGCCATTTTATGTTGTAAGTGGTATTTTGTGTTGTACTAATTTTTATTTCATATTCACATTTATCACTCATGTAGCTTCTAATATTACAAAATGTCTATTTCACATAAGTGTTTTTCTAATATTTTTATCTACTTTTTAATTTAAAAAATACCTGTATGACTTTCTATTTGTAAAGAAATCTTCAGTTAATTAGGAATTACAATTTTTATGACACAAATTAGGAGTTCAGTTTTAGTTTTTTCCCTGATGGCTAACCAGTCCCCCCAACACCATTTATTAAATAATGTATCTGTCTCCACTTTATTATACACAAAATTCTACATATTTGAATCTGTATCCTGGAGTATACACATGCCCAGATATAGGGACACCCACAACACTCCAAATACTATAAAAACAGGATTGTGGAATCATAGCCAGCACTGTGTTGTGAGTGGTGTTTACTACTTGTCGACACCTTGAGGCAAAGAATAAAGATTACCAACAGTCCTAGGCAATGGAATCCTAGCTAATAAGAGCACCTATTTCAGTTTGTGCACAGGGTTTGCTTTTCTTCACCAGTGATGCGGCAGTTTCTCAGACCATAGCCTTCTAGCCCAGGATTCACTTTAGTTTCTCATTTAATCTCAGTCATTGCTGGTCCCATAAAAGCTGTTAAGTACTAATACTGTTGAGTGCTTATATTGTACTTTTCATCCCCAAAGTGCTATCTAAGCATTGACTAATTAAATGGATTGATGAGAGGAAGAGATTTGCAGAGGAAAACTGATATCGGGTTGCACACCTGTGAGGGATGGTACCTGAAAGGCCTTACTTCCCTCTTTGAATGGCACTCAGCAAGCAGGGGAATAAAAAGCTGGTGACATTATTTCACTTCTGTTAAAAATTTCCTGGGGTATCTTCTAATTAGTCTGGTTAAACTCACCTTTTATCTGTCTCCCCAGATATTCCCTTTCTACATTCCTACGGCTATTCAACAGCTTCTTTTGATGTTTTCTCTGTTCATTAATCATAAAATCATAGAATGTTCAAACTGAAAGGGATCCTTATTGATCATTTAGTTTGAATGACTTAGCACAATCACTTTATTTTGTAAATGAGGAAACTGAGGCATGGAGAAGTTATGTGACCTACAAGAAAGGTCACACACAAAAAAGAAAAGGTCATTCAGCTTTACTCAGGACATGGCTGAGAATAGAAACCAAGAAACCAAGATTTCTCTCTCTCTCTCTCTCTCTCTCTCTCTCTCTCTCTCTCTTTTTTTTTTTTTTTTTTTTTTTTTTTTTTTTTGTACTAGGGATTTAACTCAGGGATGCTTTACCACTGAGCAATAGCCCATTTCATTTTTATTTTTTAATTTTGAAACAGGGTCTCACTAAATTGCTGAGGCTGACCTCAAATTTGCAATCCTCCTGCCTCAGCCTCCAGAGTCACTGAAATTACAGGCATGTGCCACTGCACCCATCAGAAACTAAGATTTCTAACTCCCATTTCAAATCTCAATTGGCTGCATCCTTTTTCTTTTCTCTCTCTCTCTTCAGGAGCATCTGTATATTCTTTCTCTGGTCTTCATAACTTCTTTCCCCTATTGTTCTTTCCCTATAGTTCCTTCCCTTCTTTGATTTTGGCGTTCATGTTTCCTCACTCTTATGGTTCATTCCCTTATAGGATCAGTGTTGCTTTTGTTTTTCTTCTATTCTCTGCATCTTTAAAAGCAGGTCCTGTTAAGATGTCTCACATTGGCCACCACTGAAGTCCTGTCTGAGAAGCTGTTTTTCTTTAGTTTCTCCCATATACACGCGTATGGGGAGGTGCTTTCTTTTGCTGTTTTTTCCAACTAGCTGCTTCTCTTTTTAATAAAGTTCCTCCTGCAGTTTTGGTAAATATATTAGAATTTAAGTTGATGGCAAGTCTATTTTTGTCACAAATTTTGTGTTATTTTATGCACTTCCCAGCAATTCAACCACTGAGACACTACCTAAGATCATCACTGTATTCAGAAAAATGCACAAGATGTGACCATTTAAGATAATTCTCATGCTATCTTTCTATAAGCCAATGGCACATCCAGTTCAGATCAAACCTATGGGGGTACACATGGGCATGCCTCGATTGCCCATCCTGTAACAGAGACAGTCTTAGAAATCCTCCATCTTTACATGGTAAGTCAGCAGGCACACAGTGACCTCAGAATTCCTGAACTGATCCAAACCTGGGGCTACACACTGACCCCAGATGCCCTCAGACTAGGTCCTTCCTAGTAGTGAGGGGTGCTTAAAAGGGAAAGTGAGGGTCTATAACCAACCTGCAATCTAAGGCAGCTCCATCACCTCTCTGGGCCTCAGTGTTTTCATACATCAAAAAGGAAACTGAGTTAAGAAAACACACACACACACACACACACACACACACACACACTTGGGGCTTTTTCTCATTTACTACTCAATGAATCAATAATGCCAAAATGAATAATAAAGACAAATCCAATGAATAATAGAGCCAAAATGAATAATAAAGATAAATCTAATTTCTTTCAAATATATGCTAATTAACCCAGCTGAGAAGCAAAACTGATCATCCTTGGGAATTTTGTGGAACTGTCTCAGTTTGAATCATTTAAATCTGTTTTCCCACCGGGTGCGGTGGCGCACGCCTGTAATCCCAGCACTTGGGAGGCTGAGGCAGGAGAATCTCGAATTCAAAGCCAGCCTCAGCAATGGCAAGGCACTTAGCAACTCAGTGAGACCCTGTCTCTAATAAAATACAAAAAAAGGGCTGGGGATGTGGCCCAGTGGTCGAGTGCCACTGAGTTCAATCCCCAGTACCAAAAAATAAAAAATTAAAAAATAAATCTGTTTTCCCCATCTGTAATACATATACACCTGTATCCAACCATAGGACCTGTTTTAGGCTCAAAATATTTGAACCACATTATTGTCCTTACTCTTTGCACATGCTTCATTAAAGTTCAATGGCGTTGCAGCTTGCCTGAGCCATACCTCATGAGGCACTTAAGTGCAAAAAAAAAGTCCCATTCCATGTATTTTTCTGAATAAGAACTTTGCACACTGGCTTTATCTTTGCCATTCTAACCACTGAAGAAAATTAAAATTGAAATTCCTTTATCTATTATGCCCTAAGATAGTTCCCAGCAGGAAACAAAATGTAATATGATAGGAATGATTATGGCCACTCACAAATCTACCAATTACATTAAACCACATAAACTTATCTCATGGTTTCCAAAGCCTGAGTAGAAATTGTCACCTCTACAAGATCAGGTAAGAGCTAATTGGTGACATCATAATCCTCAGCACAGTGTTTAAGTAACCCAAGTCCTATTCAGCTGACCCATAATGGATAGGAAGAAATGGAGAGCAGCTAATTAGAGAAAAGACAGTTTTATATTTATGTACAAACTTCCCCACATTGAGCTACGATAAAAAAAAAATCAAAGGAAAATTATGGGAAAATGGAGTTTGAATCAACTTATTAAAATAGAAGGGCTGTGCCTGGGATTATTGCTCAGCAGTAGAGCACTTGCCTAGCACGTGCAAAGCACTGGGTTCGATCCTCAGCACCACATAAAAATAAATAAATAAATAAAAGGTATCATGCCAAACTACAACTAAAAAATTTATTTAAAAAAATAAAGAAATAGAAGGGCTGGAGTTGTGGCTCAGGGGTAGCACACTTGCCTAGCATGTGTTTGATTCTCAGCACCACATATAATAAATAAAATAAAATCCATTGGGCTGGGGTTGTGGCTCAGCGGTAGAGCGCTCGTCTAGCGCGTGCACAGCCCGGGTTCGATCCTCAACACCACATAATAATAAATGCATTGTGTACAACTAAAAGCAAATAAATAAATATTTAAAAAAAATAAAATAAAATACATTGACAACTAACAAAATTTAAAAAAAAAGAAGTAGAAGTGTCTTAAACTTTTGGTGGTATGTTTATTTTCTGTTTTTAACAATCTGTGAATGGAAGGAATATACTTTAGAATTGACTGAGGATGCACATAAAGGATGTTCTGTGTATTAGGGTTTTCACAGTTGAGCAGAATCCATGGGCTCATTTTTCCCAACTTCCTGTGAACTCACCTGGCCTTGGTCACTAGACTTCACTCTCTCTACCTAATTATGCTGAGAAATGGCACACAGAGACAAGCTGCAAGCTTTCATGGTTGTCTAGGTAAGCAAATGTGATTATACTGGAAATTATTTCACAGTGTGTGGCAATATTGGTTCTTCATTTCATCAAGCTGACATGTTCCTAATGAGTGGTAGGTGGCTTTGTTCAACATAAATTGAGTCTTTTGGCTAGACTTTTAGAGAAGGAGCCATTTTTCAAATGCAGCAGCTTCTTCATCTGAGTATTCTCACCAGTTATCCAAAATCTAGATGTTACACAATGGCTCATTTTGAAATAGAAGGTAACTTGATAATCATCAGTGGAAGGGAATTAGCCAATGCATTAAGAAATTTGATGAGAAAGAGCCATTCTATCCTTTTTCTGGTCCAAGTTACTAGTGCTCTGTTTCCTTTCCCCTGTAGATTTTGAATTTTGTGGTGGTGCCAAGGGAGTGAAGGTAAACCAACATAAAAGAATCATTTGTGCCCTTTTCCCGAGCCCACAAAGCTCTATTGGCTACAGACCTCGAACATGACACTGCAATTTCCTGGTGCCACACATGAGTAATAAGCAGCTGTTTCTGAAACTGTGGTTTGGAGAAGGCAGCACTAGGTTATTTTTTAACTTAATTGTAATTTTTGATTGGTGTGCAAGAAAGTAAATCAAATAAAGTCTGTTGTCTTAGTCTGCAAGAAAGCCATAGGCCTCAAATTCCAATGCTGACCATCTAGACCAGAATAGAAAAAGGGGAAAAATGTGTATCCCCGAGCTGGAAGTTCAACCAGGCAGCTTTCGTGGGCTGCCTTTGCACAGGAAGAATAAGCATATTTGGTATGTCAGCTGACTGGATTGTAGAAGGTGATATTTGACAGTCCCTTGAGTTCTGGAAGTACCTGAAATGATGGGAGAAGATACCAGCTTGATGCTCATTTTGTCGTTGTCCCACAATTGTAATGACATAATTTTAAATTACAAATGGAACTGTATAAATCTTTAAACACCCAGTCAGTATGACACCTCTGAAATAGTCCTATATGCACATTCCCCAAGTAAATGAATCAAACTAGTACCTTCCTTAGGATAAGAAGTTAAGTTTAATGGAAAACAGAAACAAACCCTTTTTTTTTTTTTTTTTTTTTTTTTTCCAGTTTGGACATTTACCTTTGCTCAAGATAGGCAGTTTGATATATGGGGAAGGTGGAGGAGGTTGAGAACAGGGGGCAGAGGAGATGGAGGTGGGGGGGACTACATATGTTTTCTGCTAATTACTTTGTTGTGATTTTGTTTGTATAGACATGTACTCTGGGAAAAATAAATGGAGAAATAACATTATCTCAGAGGTCTATTTCTCCGTCACTCATGATCTATCCAGTTAACCAGGCTGGTTAACAAAATCCACCTGCCTTCTAATGCTAAAGATGACCTGTGACTAATTTGTTTACAAACAAAAAAGAAATAAGAAGGACAATTTCCAGGTGTTGCTAAAATGTTGTCTTATGCTAGTGATTCCAGTCAGGTTTGAGATATGCTAAGTGTTTCTCTCCAGCATTTTGGCCTTGGCCGAAGTATGCTTGTCCAAGCTCTGTTCTCTTATTTACAGCAATACTGGGGAAATGGATTAGACAGCTTTACCTTAATTTCTACAGATGTCATCCAAACTGTATAACAACTTGATGCCTTTAAAATAATGACATGCGAAGTTCATACTTTGTTTTCTTATTCACTGTAAATCTCAAATGTCTGCAAGGAGAAATGACAAGTCATTGAAATTTTCTATTTGGATTGTTAGTAATAAGCTGTTATTTATTGACCACTTGCTCCGAGTTAGATGCTGTGCTTTGTATTTTCAGTATATTGAATCTGATTCTTCCCTTGACCCTGCAAGGTGAATATTATCCTAGTTTTTCAGTTGAGAAAACTGAGGCCCAAAAAGGTTAAATAACTTCTCTAAGTCCCACAACTGGAAAATCGATGAGCTAGAATTTGTACTGAAGTCAGCCTTGCTTATTCCACTTGCCTCAATTGCTTCCCAGAGACAACCAAGTCCTGATGGGGTATTGAAAGGTCTTTAATGTCAGCCTCTTTAGGAGACTTTAATGAGTCGAACTGTCATGCACTGGAAAATACACCTAAGTTGTTGAGAAGCATAAACTGACCTGTGATTGTATATGTGCTTTTTTTTTTAATTTTTATTTTTAAACAAGTTTTGGCCAGTTTTATTAAGGAGATGGTTTACTTTGCCCTGCTCAGTCCTAGCTTGTTCTTAGTGATATTAGAATCCGCTGGGTCAAATCTAGCATGGATACACAGTTGGAAGGATTTCCCTCCATACTGGCTATAGAGGACTGCTGTCACTCTGGTGAGGCATACCAGCTTCGGGTGGACTGAGGAGAATCCTGAAGTCTGACCTTTCTCAGAGCTGTGTTCTTGGCCAGAAGACCCTGTTGGACTTTGCCCCACCCATTGTCATTTTCCAGATCCATTGGCATACTGGAAGCTCTTTTTTATTCTTTATTCTCAGCTGGAATCTGACAGTATTAAGCTCCTTGAGCTTTGGTCTTATTTGAAGCTGCCCTCTTCCTAGGGGTGGCTCTTCGTCAGCACATAACCTTAAGGTTAGGAAGTTGGCGTCAATAGTGCAAGGTTCTTGGCAGTGGAGGAGAGGCTGTGGAAGAAATGACACTGATTTATTTTTGAAAATTCAACCAAAATAAAGATATACCTTATTTAAAAATAAAACAAAACCTAGGAGATAACATACCTGAGCTCACTTTTCATAATGATGAAACTTCTAGACCAGAAACCAGAATAACTAGATTCTATTCCTAATGCTGCCAATAGTCATATCCAGAGACAAGATTTAAGCCTTCTAAATATATCTTACCCCTGGAAAATTGTGTTTTCCTTTCTATAATATTAAAGGAATGTTTACAATATCTAAAATAAACTTAAGAATGTTACCTCAGTTTTCTGGAAGAAAAAAATATTCCAACAGCTTCAGCCATGTGGAACATGGCCACCGACTTAAGCTGACAAATAAGAAAGGCAATTAATCAAGTATAAAGAAGCAAAAAGAACTCCTGAATAAGTGATCTGCCACCTGGTCCAGGCACTGTTTCTGCTTCTCCCTAAACCATATAGCAGAGTGACTGAAAATGTTGTGACACAAAGATAACCCCAAAATATGACTGCGAACAGCCAAGGGAAGGAATAGACAGGCATTCTTGGTTAGTCAACAAGAACTCAGGTGCCTGGCAGAGAGGGACTCTTTCCCTTCAAGCAGTTTACTTTCTTTTAGGTTGCCCCATGTAAATTTTCTAGTTTGTAGGTACAAATGGTCAAATATCATTATTTTTGTATGGTCAATATGACTGGATAAGCAAATCACTCACATATTAAACAATAGACCAGAGTACAAAACAACATCCAGTTCTATGTTGAATATTTTGATGTGAAAGTAAATATCTAAGGATAAGCATAAGAGGTCTGTGGAGGGGCTGAGGTTGTGGCTCAGCGGTAGAGCGCTTGCCTAACACGTGCGCAGCCCAGGTTAAATCCTCAGCACCATGTAAAAATAAACACGTTGTGTACAACTAAAGCAAACAAATATTAAAAAAAAAAAAGAGGTCTGTGGAGCTGAAGTAGCTAAAGATAGCTTTTCACATCAAACCAGAATAGACCTGAGCCATGAAGCTTATGTAAAATTTAAATGAGTTTTAAGAAGTAAAACTATCAATAGAGGAGATGACATGAGTAAAGGCACAGGAGCAAGAGAAAGCTTACTCTATACAGGGAAATTTTGCTTACAACACAAGATGAATTTTTGAGAAATAGGAAATAAGTTGGGATCAATAGTGTAGAGTCAACTTATGGAAACTCTTGCACACCAAGCAAAACATAAACCCCAGTTTTGTGCCATTTATTTTTGTATCAGGTGTCTGAGACATCCTAACTCAGTAAAATTTTATGAAATGAATGTGGAAAAGTTTTGATTAATGATAAAAGAATAATTCACCAAAGTTTTGAGAGAAAAGATGATACATGATGAAAGTGATGTTTAAAGCTAGATTATTTCATTAATCTAGAAACAGGTAATAAGAGGCTGGGGTAGGATGGAAAAAAAAAAGACTTACAATGGAAACACTGAAAAGAAAATCACAAAAAACCACATGTTGTATGATTCTGTTTATATTAACTAGGCAAATTTATAGAGAAAAAAAGAACAGGAAAAGATGGGGAGTAATTACTAATAGGTGTGGGGGTTTAGAAGAGAGTTGGTGAAATGCTCTAAAATTGATTATAGTGATACAGCTGTGAATAAACTGAAGACAATCAAATTGTAGGGTTTGGAGAGATTTTTTTTGTTTTCTGTTTGGGGTTTTGTTTGTTTGTTTGTTTGTTTGTTCGTTTTCCAGTGCTGGGGATCAAGCCCAAGGCCTCAAACATGTTAAACAAGTGTTTTACCTTGAGCTACATCCCCAGCCCTGAATTGTAGATTTTAAATAGTTGAATTGTATGATATGTGAATTATCTCTCAATAAAGCTGTTATTTAAAAGAGGGAGAAGGAATCAATAAAATGTGGTGACAGGATATTTGATGGAGAAAATGAGTCATTCACAGTAGACTTTGTACTTTAAATTTGACTCTCAATGAAATAACAAGAACGACCACTAACACTATTATTTATTGTTTTAGAAGCCATAGATTATGCAATATGATATGAAACTTAAGCAAGAGGCATAGTATTAGAAAGGAAGGAATCAGTTTTTGCTTTCATAAAACCCCAGAAAATCACCTAAATGTGATTAGCATTGATGAAAATGTAGTAATATGGTCATATGTTGTTGGGACTCATGTCTGCTAAGGGGAAGGACTTTGGCTGCTTACCACGCCCTACGGAGGACCGGGGCTAAGCAAAGGGGTGGATGCTCTAATATCCCAGCAAAAGATAATAAAAATATTATTCAAAAGTTTAACCTTAAAGGAACCTACATAATTTATACATGGGATTGGCATGCAAGGAACAAAACTGGTTTTTATTAAGTAATAAAAAATGAAGTTTTAATAAAATACAGACATATAACAGGTTCTTTGGTAGACTATTATAAAGATAGAAATCCTCAAATTAATTTTCAAAAAGCTCATCAAAGTCCCTAGATAGGAATGGAAGTGTACAGTTGGTGAAATATTACAAGAGCCTTCAAAATGTTCATACTCTTTGTCCCAGAGAAGCCTTCTAGGTAGAGAAAAAGGTTCATGACAAGATGCTCAATCTTCTCCTTTACATCCAGGTGAAAACTCTCATGTCTTCCTCAAGGTCTTCTCTTATCCTCTTTTTTTATTTTGGGGGGGGCGGGCGGAGGGTACTAGGGATTGAACTCAGGGGCACTCAACCACTGAGCCACATCCCAGCCCTATTTTGTATTTTACTTAGAAACAGGGTCTCACTAAGTTGCTTAGCACCTCACTTTTGCTGAGGCTGGCCTTGAACTTGCGATCTCCTGCCTCAGCCTTCCAAGCCATTGGGATTACAGACATGCACCATCGCTCCTGGCTTCTCTCATCCTCTTTACTCACCTGGTTTCCATACTGTTCAAAATTTTGGTGTCGCTCTTTAAATGAGTCATTAACCTTGGTTGTTTAGAGTAAAATAAGGAAAACTAAATTCAACTGAAGTATCATTACCACAATTCAGAAATTACTCCATGACACATTGGGAAGTGTTTAATGGTGGTTAGGCATATGATTTGGTAGTGGTTGTTTCTTAGAAAGCATGTGTCATGTATTAGTATTAGGAGCGTACCTAAAACTGGGGTTTATCAGTTATTGATCCACAAACAAGAGAAATGAAGATCTATCCTCAGCTTCCTAAAGGTTATAGAGGGGAGAATAAGTTGAGTAATGGTGGAAAACACTTGCCTGACTCAAAAAGCAGCTAAGATATTTTCTACCCTACTTATTAAGGAAAACAATTCCACTCTTAAAAAGCTATAAACTTGATTTTTTTCCTGTTCATTTTCTGCATTTTAGTGCAAAAATTATGTTCATTAATTGTTTCTAAAAATGCAAAGACACAACATTATACAAAGTAACAGATTGCTTCTCTGATTTGTTCTGCTGCCCAGAATTTATCATTGTTTTAATTATTTAAAAACACTATGGCATTGTCCTGATGTTTAAAAACTATCTCGGTTTCTAGCTGCAGTATAGCTTCATTGTTTTATAAAGGGCATGATTACATTCTCTTTTTTTATTTTTTATCCCCAGTCACCTTGACATTATGATTTCTCAGTGGACATTTCCCTCAGATGTTGTATATAAAATTATAATTTTAACTATGTGTTCATATGAAAGAAGTCATCCTGCTATTTCTAAATTAAATCTAACCTTTTCTTTTTTCTTATATCAAAGTCCACACGTATATGCATATGCACTAATGAGAGAAAAGTAAAGACAGATTTTATCTTGTTGGCGTGTGAGTGCTGAAGTCTTTGAAGCCCATGAAGTTAGTCCAGTGATGAGGGGTCTGATTGACCATGGGTTCCAAACTCATGCGTATTTGCAGGTAAGGTGACAGTGGAGGAGCAGCACATGCAGGCAACTCCTGCTCAGAATCAGGGTCAGCATCAGGTCAGAATTTAGAGTAGTTTTGCTAGATCTGTGGTTTTTCAACAGAAGGTTAAAAATCTGGGTTTTTATTTGCAATCTCCCAATTTTTAAATTAACTTTTCTCCCCCTTTAGTGCTAGGGACTGAACCCAGGGCTTCCCATCTGGTAGGCAAGTGTTCTACCATTGAACTACATCCTCAGCCCTTCTTTTTGTTCTCGCTAAATTGCCCAGGTGGCCTTTCCTGCCTCAGCCTCCCGAGTCACTGGGATTACTGGCATATGCCACCACACCCAGCTCCAAATTGGCTCATTTTCTTAAACACTACAGTTTTTGTTTTGCTTTGTTTTGTTTTTACAGGCTGAAAATGGCCCTCAAACTGCCACATTGCAGCCTCTTTCTATTATTGTACTCACCAGCAGCTAAGGAAACCCATCTTTCCACATTTGCTTTGTGTTTGGGGGGAGATGATGATAAAACTCTCATTGATTTATCAGAGAGAAAGTATTACTAAATTTACCATATAAACTTTTATATTTACCTTTTTCCTATATGTTTTCCATCTATTTTAGGAAACCTACCACACTGCTCTTATACTATACCATAACTGTGAAGTTGGTCTATTCAAGTGGAGTTCCCATTTGTTGGTCCTCAATCTCCTACAACCACACTATAAAAAAAGAGAATTACAAAAGAAGCTTCAGCATCTTCATTTTCCAGCCTCCAGTGGTTTAAACCAGAGTTCTTTTAGAGCAAAAATACTATGTCTTTTCTTCCTCAAAGTTGCTAGAAATTATAATTAGAGGTTTTCCTGTTGTGTAAAGGAAAGGAATCCTTTCCTGTGTCTGTAAACCTTCTGTTCTCAACAAATTTGCTTCCCTGTTCCATTTCTCTTTCTGCAGGTGATAGAGGGAAAGCTGGCTCCATTCTTGGGCAAGGTCATTAAATTTGCCACCTCACACGTGTACAGCTGCAGTCTTTGTAGCCAGAAGGGGTTCATCTGCGAAATCTGTAACAATGGAGAGATCCTCTACCCTTTCGAGGACATTTCTACAAGCAGGTACAGAATATCTTATCTTATAAAATACCCCTTAGTATGTCACACAGTTTTATTTGGTCAGATCCAGCCAACTTTTAGTCAAGTACTGCGTCTCTGCCTCTTACCCTGGATCAGGTTTCCCTAGTTCTTAGAGAAAGTTTTTCACCGTTTGGTTTTCTGTATTTATTTCCAACACTTTCTTGGCTACCTTAATCCAGAATGAGATCACAGAGTTGCAAAGAAACATCACCTAAGTCTGCCTTTACTATACAATGAAGAGTATTCAGCTTCAGATATAGAATGAAGACTGGGGACAGAGAATCCTCTCCACCTTTTCAGGGTAAGGTGATAGGCAATGGAAATTGCCCTCACAGAGGAAGACCCAAACTGGATCAACTGCTACCAATACAACCAGAGGACCCTGGTGAACAAGTGCCTGCTCACCACGTGGTTTTCTCCACAGATGTACTGCAGTGTGGTGATGAAAGTTTTAGGACCCAAAGGAGAGAAAAGTGGGAGTTTTGTGGGATTATTTTTCTAACCAAAGTAATACTGGGGCATCAGCACATCCATTGATTGATGGATGATTTCTACCCCCCACCACTAACTGGAGGTCAGGGTTTTTTATGACTGCTTTTCCTGAATCACAAAATGATACATATCACTTTTCCTTTCATTCTCAAAGCATAATAGAAATACTCACTGTTTCTGTGTGTGCACTGGCTTCCTTGGCCATGAATGTCATGGCTCATTTCCCACCCTGCAAGGCTCACTTACATTGTGGTTCAGAACAGAAGGTGAGGCAGGCAGCCAGGGAAAGTTGAAGCATGTAAAGTAGAGCTAAGATGGTAAGAGTTGACTCAGCCCTTTTGGCCTCCGTTATAAACCCAAAGACTATTTGTAAACATTTAGGAACTTGGGTTACCCCACACATGGAAAGATGGAACACATAAACACATAGGCACATAGGTATACACACACACACACACACACACACACACTCACACACGCACACATGCACACATATACATAGAGTTCGACCTCCAATACTTAGTTTATAATCTAGAGTTTAGATGCCTTTTTTAAATGCACACCGCACAGCCCTGCATGGGGCTGGGGAGGGGTGACTAGGTGAAACATACTTCTAGATCCTTGAAATTACTTTGTATGATACTGTAATGGTACATACATGACCTTATACTTTTGTCAGAACCCAAAGAACTGTACAACACAGAGTGAGCCTTCATTTGGACTGTGGACTTTAGTTAATAATGATGTATCCATATTGGTACATTAATTGTAACAATTTTACCAAACTACCATAGAAACAGAAGATGTTAATAATGTGGAGGGAAGGTGGGTGATAGGGGTATATAATGTGGCAAAACTATCTGTAAAATATGTAAATCTAAACTGTTAAAATTTTTGAAAAGCCGGGCATGGTGGCGCACGCCTGTAATCCCAGCACTTGGGAAGCTGAGGCAGGAGGATTGCGAGTTCAAAGCCAGCCTCAGCAATGGCAAGGCACTTAGCAACTCACTGAGACCCTGTCTCTAATAAAATACAA
This sequence comes from Tamias sibiricus, assembly GCA_025594165.1. Taxonomy (NCBI): domain Eukaryota; kingdom Metazoa; phylum Chordata; class Mammalia; order Rodentia; family Sciuridae; genus Tamias; species Tamias sibiricus. The sequence continues at coordinate 86,747,931 of CM046660.1, forward strand.
AAAGGCCTGGGGATGTGGCTCAGTGGTCAAGTGCCCCTGAGTTCAATCCCCAGTACCAAAAAAAAATTTTTGAAAATATGCCCATATGAATTTTTTCCTGTAAAATTAAAGCTGAGCAGACAGTTGTTAATAAAACTTCACTGGAACAATTTTAGTTTTGCAAAGACAGCAGAGTTTTCATGTACCACATTCACAGTTTCCTCTATTAGTAACATCTTACACTACTGTGGTACACATGTTATAATTAATGAACCAATATTGATATATTAATAGCTAAAGTCATTGTGGTTTTTTTTTTTTTAGACTTCCTTAGTTTTTACCTAATATCCTTTTTCTGTTCCAGGACACTACATTTATTTTTTTTTATTATTTTTTATTCTAAGATGTTATAAATGACAGCAGAATACATTACATTTCATGTTACACATATATAGAGCACTTTTTTACAAATCTCTGGTTGTATGCAAAGTATATTCACACCATTCGTGACTTCATACATGCATTTAGGGTAATGATATCCATCTCATTCTACCATCTTTTTGTTTTTTTTTTTTCCTTCACCCTTTTGCCCCCTCCCTTCCCCTCCCTCCCCATTGGCCATTCTAGTATTCCTCTAATCCTCCTATGCTCCCCATCCCAACCCGACTGTGAATTGGCCTCCTTATATCAGAGAAAACATTTGGCATTTGGCTTTTTGGGATTGGCTAACTTCACTTAGCATTATATTCTCTAACTCCATCCATTTCAGGACACTACATTTAGCTATCACATCTACCTACTTTCCTCTTGGCTATGATAATTTCTCAGGTTTTACTTGTTTTTGATGACCTTGATAGTTTTGAGGCATACTAGTTAAGTATTTTATAGAATACCTCTGTTGGAGTATGCCTGATATTTTTCTTAACGTTAAATTGGGTTTTATGGGTTTAGAAAGGAAAACCACAGAGGTGAAGTGCCATTTGCATGACATCATATCATCGATTCATACTATCAACATGACTGATCCCCGCAGTATTTACTCCAGGTTTCTCCACTGTGAAGTTCTTTCTGTTCCCCCTTTCTCCATACTGTACTCTTTGGAAGGAAGTCACCGTGTGCAGCCTGCACTTAAGTGGGAACTATGTTTTTCATGCTCTTGGGATCAGAGCATGTACAAAATTCTTTGGAATTCTTGTGCATTGGAGATTTGTCTCGTCTTTCTCATTTATTTTTAAATTATTTATTCTTATCAGTATGGACTCAGGCACAGTTTTTTTTTTTTTTTTTTTTTTTTTTTTTTGGTACCGGGGATTGAACTCAGCGGCACTAGACCACTGGGCCACATCCCCAGCCCTTTTTTGTATTTTTTATTAGAGACAGGGTCTCACTGAGTTGCTAAGTGCCTCGCCATTGCTGAGGCTGGCTTTGAACTCGCGATCCTCCTGACTCAGCCTCCCAAAGTGCTGGGATTACAGGTGTGCGCCACCGCGCCCGGCTCACAGTTTCTTTTTTTAATTTAATTATTCAGTACTTCTTTATTGCTCAGACCATTCCACAAGCTTTGGCCATTCACACTCTCAGTTGGCTCTTGTGTCCCTTTGACACACCCCAATCATTGTGGGGTTTTTGTTTGGAATGCATTTTTTGTTTGTTTAAGGTTTCTTTTGTTGTATTTGTTTAGCATTTTCTTACTTTCTGGCACTACCCTTGTTCCAGGCTCATGCTCATCTCTTGTATTTCTTGCCCTAGTCCAAAATGCAGCCAACTGTCCAAGGAGACCTGATTCCTTTTATTGGAGAATAACTGTAAAATCCCAAGATCTGAGCATGGGATTTCACACATATTTTTTTAAAGCCCTCAGTCCCTAGACTTGTCCCTTGACTGGGGCAGAGGTGCTGCTCTCAAGACTGTGTATCTGATTCTCCTGTTAGACTTGGTTTGTTTAAGTTCCAGAATATGTGTCTTCAAAGACTTTATGTGATTATGAGTCACCACCAGAAGAAAGAATCATTTCTCAAAGTTAGCTGCAGCTGTAGTTAGAGGTACTGGATTCTCACCAAAATAACCAGATTATTACACCTCTGGGCTCATAGGGATCTTTACCCAGTGGGAGAGAATATGTATGAATTCAGAATCCTGCTTCTCCCTTGGCCAAATACAGTTCCTTAAGCTTGCAAAAGATATCTGAGTCAGAAGTAGCTCTGACCAGCTTCCTTGGAAATCCAGATTGGTAATACTTTTCATGGTAATACTTTTCAGGAAACTATTAAGCTTCCTCTTGGTATTCAGTTTCTAGTTAAATGCTGGTAGAAATTTGTACAGGTCTATGGGAAAAAGCAAAAGGAAACATTAATAAAAGATTTATTAAAGAAAACCAAGTTGCTGATTAGTAATATGTCCACAAAAAGATAGCAACTAAATGATTGTGATAAATAAAATTGAATAGTGGGGTAAATTTTAAAATTTGTGTATGACTGAAAATTTTATGAATGAAGTGATATAATATCTGAGGTTTGACTCAAAATAATCTGATGATGGATAAGGGGGATGGATGTGGCTGAAAGAGATTGCCATAAATCTATAATTGTTAGAGCTAGATGATAGGTACAAAGGAATTTACCATGCTATTCTATTTTTAAATATATTTGAAATTAAAGCATGTTTTTAAATCTGTATGTAAAAATCTTAGGAATGAAGTAATGAATCTGTTACCATATGTCCTTGACCATATGCTAAATTCAATACCTCCATGTCCTCAGAAATATTCTTAATATCCTTTTAGATCCAAATATCATTTGACAAGCATAATTACAGCTGGGTAAAAGAAAAGCGCATTGTACAAGTATTAGAAGTATGCATTCTTTCAATAAATGATTTATCAAGCGTATTATGTGTGAGCATTGGTCCAGGTGCTGGAGACACAGTGGGCATGCATGCTCCTTGCTCCAAAATAGTTTGCAGTCCAGGAAGGGACAGATGAACCATCAGCAGTTCTATTAAAGTGTGGCTGGAGCACAAAGGGAAGTGGGCCTGGAGCTCCAAGAAGGGCTCATTGTCCATGAGTGAAGTGCATCATAGGTAAGAAAGAACAGGTTCCAGAATTTCAAACAAATTTAGAGAGCTTCAGTTGAGGTCTAAAATACTGATCTAAGTACTGCCCCAAGATATAAGGTTAAAACATGATCCCAAATACTCTGAAATCTGTGTTCTTTCCGTTATAGGTCATCGCTTCCTCTCTACTTGTGGCCTCCAAACCTTTTTTGCAGCACACCCACTAAAATTAATTTGAAAAAAATATGTGCTTCTGTCTTGAAAGTAGCCTCCACTAAAAGAGCTCATTTGAACTGTCCCTTTATTTGCTCCCTTGGGACTTTTTTGTACTTGGAGCAGACTCTAACCAGCCATGGTTAGATTGGGATGGGAAAAAGAAATGTCGTTCTTTTGTTAAATGGAGGAAGGACTTTTGTGACAGAGGATGGCCGAGCTCTCACCTCCTGCACATCCCCAGGCAGCCAGGTTGGCTATGGAAGCTGAGGATCCCTAACTGTAACCTTATTTGTTGCTCCACACCAGCCTCCATTCACAAGGTAGTGCTAGCAGTTTTACCTGTGATATCTTTCTTCTCAAATACAAATACCTACCTCTCTTTAGCCTAAATAAGAAAAATCTCAAATCTATATTGCGAGATTTTAAATACAATAGGAAAATCCTGAATTGCAAGACTGCTTCACTTAAACCTAATCTAGCATTTACCCTCCTAAAGAAGGACAAGAAAAACACAAGGATAGGAGAGATAAACATTTCATTATAAAAACTAAATCCCACATCCTAAAGAAATAGGAAAAATAGCACATGCCCTCCTTGAGAATAAGAAACAAGGGATCTAACTTTTGTGAATTATAAATCAGAGGGCTGGGGTTGTGGCTCAGAGGTACAGCACTCGCCTAGCACGTGTGTGGCCCAGGTTCGATCCTCAGCACCACGTAAAAATAAACACATTGTGTACAACTAAAGCAAACAAATAAATATTTAATAAAAATAATTATAAATCAGAAGAACAGACTGATACTGCCCTAAGATATAAAAGAAAACAATGGATAGGCAAGCAAAGAAGTTACATAAATCCACAAAGTGACCCAGGACTTAGACTTTTTTTTTTTTTAAGTCCTTAAATTGCCTCCTCTGCAGCTTTCTTTACAGTGTCTCTTTATATCACTAATCTTCTCTTGTTATTAAGGACACCTTCCTGATGTTGCTGAGGAATCCATCCTGCTTTCAGTATTTCTATGAAGATGCCATTCCTGAATCTTGAAATGCTTCAAAATCACAAGTACATAAACACTTGATCTTAAAACTCTCAGCATGCATCTTAACATGGGACTTGCACTATCAGCAGCCATCATAAATCAGTTCCATCCTTTCTGTCCTGATCCATTTGACTTTGTTGATTTCTTCATGTTGCCCAGAGTATGGAAAACACTGCTTATGACCCTATAATCTTTAGGACTGTATTCAGATGGAGGTTTCCTATAAGATTTTGCTTAACATTGAGTTTGGCGTCTTCTGTATAGTATGCATTCCATAAACATTTATAATGTGGTTCAGCTCGCTCAAGTATATCTAAATTCATCATTTTAAATAAACTAATTAACTAAGGGAATTTCAAAAATTCCCAAAGACAGAGAAGCATAGCAAAAGCCTGAAGTAACATTGCAGCTTAATATATAAGGTTGGCACAACTGACTTACCACTTAAGATATTTTTCTGGCAGGAGCATTGGCCTCCCCTAGTCAGACTAGCAGTATTTGCTTGCCCTTGGAATGGCATCAGAGGTGGGGTTCTTCCTGTGTGTTAGAGGGGCATCTGCAGCTCAGTGGTTACTCTTGTAAAACGGTTCATTGTTTTTTAAAACATCAGAGTTCAAAGGTGCAGAACGAGCATTGCTTGTCAGTTTTCCTTTGTGTACAATAGTTGATCATTCCCTCGCCTCCTCTGAGAAATAAGGATGGCATGCAGAACCTTGCATTTATTAATGCCAGACTCTTACCAGTTGAGTTAACATACTGTGCCACCACATCCAATCTGCACACATTTAAGGAACTTTTCCCTTATCAGTTGGCCTCATAAAAAAGTCCATAGCAGATGAGTTTCTAACAGAGCTTATCTTCTTTTTCATGTTTAAAATCTACTTTATCGCTGGGCGTGGTGGCACATGCCTGTAATCCCAGCACTTGGGAGGCTGAGGCAGGAGGATCACGAGTTCAAAGCCAGCCTCAGCAATGGTGAGGCACTTACCAACTCAGTGAGACCCTGTCTCTAATAAAATACAAAAAAGGGCTGGGGATGTTGGCCCAGTGGTCGAGTGCCCCTGGGTTCAATCCCTGGTACAAAAAAAAAAAAAGAAAATCTATTTTGTCAAGGTAGCTTACAAACCAAGTGTGGTGGCGCCTGTTATCCCAGCACTTGGGAGGCTGAGGCAGGAGGATCACGAGTTCAAAGCCAGCCTCAGCAATGGCGAGGCACTTAGCAACTCAGTGAGACCCTGTCTCTAATTAAAAATACAAAAAAGGGCTAGGGATGAGGCCCAGTGGTCAAGTGCCCCTGAGTTCAATCCCTGGTACCAAAAAAAAAAAAAAAAAAAGTTAGCTTACAGAAAAAGAAGACCTCCTAAGGAACTTCTTCCAAGCCCCATTGCTTTCATCCATCTGGCCAAACTCCAGAACTGTCCAATTTGCACTGAAGAACATGGAGACTCCTCCCACTAACCTTGACCTTTTGAATTGGTCTTTGTCATTTTTCATTTCATTGCAGTCCATGCCACCCTGCCTCTGAGGACCTAGACTTGGTGGGGCATGGATGTTGTTCTTTGCATTGGCACTTTCTGCCCTTCTTTAAGCTTCATATACACATGAATCCTCAAATGCCTGATTGTAGTGAAACCTTATAAATGTTTGTTTTAAAAGAAAGAGCCTGCTTTATTATATAACGTGTTGAATTACTTCTTCCCATAGAAGACACTGAGATACATGATTTTTCTCAGCATAACTTAAATAGTCCATTAAGAACTATGTTGTCTGTGGCTCTGTTTTCCTTTGATTTGTCCCATACATGGAGGAGGATTGGAGGCTGAATATGGAGATGGCTTTTCCTAAAGTTGTCACTTACTTGTGTTCCTGAAAAATACATTAAACCCCAGATTTGCCAGCAACCTTACAAAGACTCATCCATTTTTCTGGGGAGCCAGTTGTAATATGCCATTTTCTGAAAGAGTGTTTTATGATAAGTGTTCAGGCATAAGCTTTTGGGGAGGAAGGGGTGCAGGTGGAACAAAACTTCAGCCAAGAAGGAGAGGGAAGCATTACCCAGAAGCTAGTTTTTCCCCCTGGGGTTCCTATTTGTTCAGCCTTCAATTTTGTGAGATCTTGGACAAACAGACTGAATACCTGGATTATGCCCCCATCTGGACCGAGATACACATGCATTACATACCCTTTTCTCACTAATCAGCCTGACACATTCCTTTGTTGGTAAATGGTTCCAAAACAAACACTGTCAGTGCACCTAATTAGCAGGTTTGTGGGCTGTGCTTGGCAGTCTTATTACATCCTGTTCAACAATTGAGGACAACAGTTTTGGCTATGTCAGGCTTACTGGAGGGAAGAGCTTCCCCCAATGTATATACTCTTAATGATATTTCCTTTCTGTGGCTTTTTTTGGGAAGCAGCCACTCAGTGAGTATTGTTAGGAGGTATGGGATCTTAGAAACAGCTAAAGGACATTTGGACTCCTCTTCATAGGTACCTTTTTGGGGAAGCACTCACTTCCATCTGCTTATTGCGTGCTCTCTCTCTCTCTCTCTCTCTCTCTCTCTCTCTCTCTCTCTCTCTCTCAGATTGAAGAGGGTTTTGAGGAACTTTCTTGATGGTCTTCTAGCACCAATGGTGGAGGACAGCCTCTTGCCTGTGATTTAGAATTATCCACATTCAAGGTGAAAGGGACTGTGGAAACATCTAGACATTTTGGGAAAGGCAAAAACAAAGCCCAGAAAACTCACGTGGCAGAAACAGGGCCATGACGAACCAAGATGGGATTCCACTCTTCCTAGGCCATATGACTGCCCATTCTTAAATGTATTTGTTATATCAGTGAAGGTTTTCTTTGAAAACTCTTCAGCACAATGCTGGTTTTTAACTTTGGTCAAAGAGTAACTTGGTAAATAACATTTCACCTTGGCCTGGTGGCTCCTAAATTCACATGTCAAAATGTTTCAGAATGTCTGCTAACACAGAACAGACATTTGGGAAACTCTTGGGGCTGACCTGACCCTTTATGCCATTAAGCTACTTGATAAATATGGTGCATTTATAAACACAGTCCTAGCTAGTGAGACTACCACTGTGTTCAGAGGCCATTTGGTCATTTTAATAAGCAGCTGTCATCTCCACCTAGATGTGTTTCTTACCAAGCTTCCAGTTATGTGTCTGGTTAATATTGTGTTAATTATCTTGTCTTCAAGCATTCCAGAAACCTAGTTTTTATTGTGCAAAGTGAGAAGTGTTCTTCATTATTTGACTCACATTTTAACTTTCTAACTATAAGATTAATTGATGTTCTCTATAAAAATTTGAAAAGTACACAAAAATATGAAGAAATTCTCCATGATTTATTCTTTTTCTACATATATACATACACATATGAAACTGAAATGATAGTGAATATATAATTTTATATCTAGCTTTTTATCACATTATATTTGACCCAGGAAATAATCATATTTAATCTATAAGCTTTTATTGGTGGGTACTATTTTAGGGAAAAAATTTTAATTGGCTCTAGAATTATTAAGATTTATAATATACAGAGACAAACTAGTACATGGAAAGATCACTGGAAAAGGAATAAAGAGGTCTAACTGTCATTCCTAACTCCACCACAAACTTGCCATGTGACCTTTAACAAGCCATCACCTCTATGTGCCTACATACCAAACATATTGCATTGTTTTAAGTTCTCATTGGCAAAAAATTTAAGAGCTTTGCTTCAACTCCATAGCTTAGCATTTTTTATTTGTCTGATAGTTTGTCATGATGTTTTCAGTGAAATTGATTGATTTTAATACTTTTACCCAAAGGGATTAAGATACAAATTCTGATTGTCATTCAGGCCATCATTTTAAAAGATTGTAAACTCCATGAAGAAATAGACTTTTTTGCCAGATGTGGTAGTACGTGCCCATAATCCCAGTGGCTCTAGAGGCTGAGGCAGGAGAATCACAAATTCAAAGCCAGTCTCAGCAACTTCGAGAGGCCCTAAGCAACTTAATGAAACCCTTTCTCAAAAAATAAAAAGAGCTGGGATGTGGTTCAGTGGTTAAGTACCCCTGGGTTCAATACCTGGTACCAAAAAAAAATTCTTTTAATTGCTTTATTTTAATTTTGCAAATCTGTAGTTATTAACATAATTTATTTCAAATAACTTCCAAGCTGATTTCAGGAAAATCTTTACTTAAGTAGACATTATCAAGATATGAGTAATTTATTGAGTGATGGCTAACAATCTATCTATCATATGTCAGGAGCAGATATATTTTACTGGGCCAGTGGAAACTTTATCAGGAGAGAGACGATGTCAAAAATTTGAGCTTTGGGCTAGGGTTGTAGCTCAGTGGCACAGTGCTTGCCTAGCATGTGTGAGGCACTAGGTTCAATTCTCAGCACCACATATAAATAAATAAAATAAAGGTTCATCTACAACTAAAAAATATTTTAAAAGAAAAAAATTGAGCTTTGCTAAGCTACTTAGATAATTTAATTTACAAAACATCTTTAGGCCACTTTTTAGTGTATACTTTCTTCCCCATGAGACTGTAAATAAGTAACCTGAATACACAATTGGGAAAAGAAGAAGTATTTACCTTTCCATACAAAAATGTTGACTTTTCAGACTGAGCAGCATGTTTTGAAATGAACTGTTTTACAAAAGGCACAGTAGTATCTTTGTTTTGTCAGTATATGTTCATGACATTTTGAGACATTTTCTATACAATTAATTTTAGGAGTATATTGTCATTAAAATTACTTAAAATTGCCGGGCGCGGTGGCACACACCTGTAATCCCACACTTGGGAGGCTGAGGCAGGAGGATCACAAGTTCAAAGCCAGCCTCAGCAATGGTGAGGCACTTACCAACTCAGTGAAACCCTGTCTCTAATAAAATACAAAAAAGGGCTGGGGATGTGGCCCAGTGGTCGAGTGTCCCTGGGTTCAATTCCTGGTACAAAAAAAAAAAAAAAAAATCTATTTTGTCAAGGTAGCTTACAAACCAAGTGTGGTGGCGCCTGTTATCCCAGCACTTGGGAGGCTGAGGCAGGAGGATCACGAGTTCAAAGCCAGCCTCAGCAATGGCGAGGCACTTAGCAACTCAGTGAGACCCTGTCTCTTATAAAATACAAAAAAGGGCTGGGGATGAGGCGCAGTGGTCAAGTGCCCCTGAGTTCAATCCCTGGTACCAAAAAAAAAAAAAAAAAATTACTTAAAATTTATTTTGTTTTAATGTCAGCATCTAATTCTATTATCATCTCTTTATTAGGCACCTTTAGTATTCTTAATATTAAACCACCCAGCAGTGTTAGAGCAGGAAGCATCTGCACGTGAGATCTACAATTACCATTAATAATTGTCACTCAGGCCAGGCACAGTGGTACACAACCTGTAATTCTAGTTATTTGGGAAAAGAGTGCTAGGCTAGCCTAGGCAACTTAGCAAGACACTGTCTCAAAAATGAGGAAGGGGCACTAGAAATGTAGCTCAATGGTAGAGCATCCCTTGGTTTAATCCCCAGTACTATAAAAAATAATGATTATCATTATTATCATTCATTCGGTTTCTGATGCTTTCGAAGTACTTATTACAGAGATAAAGGTACAGTTTATAAATGTTCACACTCTGTATAAAAGTTGCTGTTTGGATTGAATCATACTGGAGCATAGAACCTCTGGAGAGCTAGAGAGAGCTTAGCAATCATCTGCACATGATTTCCACCTCCATTGAGGCTAGAAGCTTCCTCTGATACCACAGCTATAGCTACTGAGATTCCCTCCTGAATCTCCTTGCAGTGCCTTTACTGCTTCAGCCTGTCGCCACAGCACTAACCTTGAAATTTGAGAGTCTCACAAACCATCCCGAAGGAGCCTAACTTATTTTTGGCATGGTTGTTGGAACTCACCAAAACAATTAACAGGAAGAATGTTCAGCTTTTGATTAGAAATTAGGAAAAAAAGGGGCTAGGGTTATAATTCAGTGGTAGAGCTCTTGCCTAGCAGGTGTGAGGCACTGGGTTCGATTCTCAGAACTGCATACAAATAAATAAAATAAAGGTCCATTGACAATAAAAAAATATTTAAAAAAAGAAATTGAGAGATAGCATTAAAATAAGTAATTCATGTAAAAAACAGTAATGTGGGAATTGTCTTATTTTATAACCAATAACATAATAGAAAAACTTGCTGATAATGACCCTGAAGCTGGCCTAAAGCCTGCCTTGGAAACCATTAACTTGAAGATCTAGTTTGGCCTTGAGAGTTGGGAAGGTGAAATACGACAAAGCCTTTCTTCAAAAAAGAAATTTACATGCCCCCCCTTTTTTAGAAAGGAAATCCTTGATGGTGGAGGAAAAGGAGATTTATGAAATTAAAAGACTTGGCGGTAAGGCAGCTTAAATCCATTATTGGAAAGAAAATCCTCCAAATCTAGAATGAAGAGACAAGTGAATTGTCCTTGGCAGCAGGGAAGACACAAGTGTCTTGAGTGAGCAGAGGCTGGGGTCTGGAGTGAGGCTGAGGCAACCTCTGGAGAGCAAGCATGGTGTTCACCAGCACCCAGAGGAAGCAGCAGCTCAGGGATTTGGAGAGACAGGATGCATGAGGATGTGTCAGAGCTTTGGCCAGAAAGGGGACTTTCTCTTCCTCAGCTTTCTTGAGAGCATATTTAAGGTGGTCTGTTTAAAAGCAAGGAATGTAGTCAGGGTCTAGCCGTGGAAGGCACCTAAGGGTGATATTGAAGCCTCTGTCCCAGACTAAGCCCACCTGAAGTTGTGTCACCTCACTTTCTCACAGAGCGATTTACAGCTCTTGCTCAGGCCACCCACCACCCAGAGACAGTGAAAGATAAAGAGCCAAGGTATTGGTTAGCACAGCTTGTCCCTGCGGCCTAAGCTAAAGGCTTCCCCCAGTGAGGAACTGTATCTTTCCTTTTGAGATTCTTTTTCTGAGCACCACTAGCCTAGAACACATTAAGTGTTAGAAAACCATGTAATGCCATCTTGTTAAGAAACTGTCTTGGGCTGGGGAAGCAGCTCCAGAGTAGAGCACTTGCCCAACACGTGTGAGGCCCTGGGTTCCATCCCCATCACTACCGAAAATGGGAGAGTCATGTTGGTGACAGGAAACAAATAAGGGAATAATCTAAAATAATGATAAAGTACTTCAGGCCTTTTATTTGACTACCATTCTCCTAAAATTTACATTAATGATCAATAACTTATTCCTAAACAATTAATCATTAATCAATTAATTAGGCTTGTTTTCTGGACTTTTGCATTTTCTAATGTACCTATGCTTGAAAATTGCTTTTGTTTTGGCTCTACTAAATGCCTTAGTACTTTGAGGAACTCAAATGTAATATGTAAATAACACTGACTCCCATTCAGTGTCTGTCTCATTCAGTGTCTTAGCTTCATTAGTATAAGTATTATAAATCATTATTTCTTTTAAAAAGGCATATGTGACAGTTAAGTTTCTCAGTTTTGCATTTAAAAAGGTGATACGATACAAATACATGTATAAACTAAGATTATTTGTTTTAATCTGCATTTGCCTAATAGTCTTGCATTCAGTTGCCTATGTCTTAGATGTAGCAAGACATTTTTAAACATCTGATGGGCTCTAGCATTTTGAACCAGTCTAGGAAATTTTTTTTTAAATATTTATTTATTTACTTTAGTTGTACACAATACACAATGCAATGCATTTATGTTTACGTGGTGCTGAGGATTGAACCCAGGCCGCGCACGTGCGAGGCGAGGGCTTTGCCGCTGAGCCACAACCCCAGCCCCACTCTAGGAATTTTTACAGCAAACCATTGCTCTTATTTATAGTTCTCTATGGCTACAATTATAATAAATTCTAGCTTTTCCAGCAATGGTAGAAAATATTTAAATCTTCTTGTAGTTTCTTTACTTTCTCTAATAGTAAACAGATTTTCCTGAAGTCAGCCCAAGAAAAGGTGGGCACTTGTTTCTTGAAACTGATAGGAACTGCCAGGTGAACCTTAAAATAAAAACTTAGCAGTTACAGAAATATGAGTGGTTTTCAGGTCCCCCCAAAACCTAGTACATTCAATTCAAATCTACTATGATTTTGTATACATACAGTCCTGTCTGAGAAGTCCTGTCACCATCCACAGATTAGCAGGAAGCATTTTTTAAGCATTTGCACAAAAGATGACAGTTAATGACCCCAGTGGGATAGCAAAATTAACAAATGAATTAATTAACCCTTGTTTGCCTTCCATTTTGAAGCCAGATTTTAAGTAAAGCTTTTGTCAAAGGCATTAGCTGAGCTTGGTTTACAAACTCAAAGTCCAAGACCCGTGAAAGCCAAATGCTTTGTGGGCTGCAATCAGGGAAAACCCCTCCTTAATTGCCTCAGGCTTAAAGGTCAGATAAAAAGATCATTGCAGGACATACCAATTGTCCTTCCCAGATTTGAGGCTTAGCAGGTATTTAGGTATGTGTTGAATAACTTAAAGGACCGTGTTGCTAGTACCAGGAGGAGGCCAGATTTCAAATCAGAAGACTGGAATCAAGTCCACAGTTGTTCACCCAGGCATTCACTCTGGGACCAGACCAGCCACTGGTTATTGTTTGATATTGTATCTATTTACTTGCAGACAGACTTGTTAAAAATGAGAAAATAAATAATACCAGCTCAGAAAGCTGTTGTGTGGATTAAAAAGATAATAATTTATGTAAAAAACAGAGACAAATGGCCAGGTAGATGTTGCCTAGTTTAAATTTCTGAAATTGTTCTTACTGTATTTGCGTTTGCCATTCAAAACTAATGGAACAGCTTTTCAAACTAGCACATAGGCACCTAAACTTGCCAGACTTAGCCAAAGTAACTGGATCTTTTCCAGTCTCATACAATTCCAGTAAAACCATATAGAGACATTTTTAATCCTCCACCCCCTACCTCCTGCCCTTAGCCAAAGTTCGGGAGCATATACCACAAACAATATCAAATGTGATAAATGTAATCTGTTTTTCCCTCTGCATGGCTCCATAGTCTGTAATCCAAGATTTCTAGACCTCTTGTTCACTTCCTCCCCATCCTGCCTATTTTCCCTTAGTCTGTTGCACTGACAAGCGAAAAGGAAGGGTATTTGGAGAGTCCAGATTATTGGTCAGCCTAGAGCAAACCTTTCATGGAGATGGTACACCAGGAAGCTCCTCTGAAGCCTTGAACTCCCCCACACCCACAGTCTTCAGCACCCAACCACAATCAGTTTCTTACTGACATTTATGTTAATCTTTTATTATTTTAATCTTCATAGTCCTACAAAGAGAATAGCTCTATTAAATTATATTAAATCTTATCATTTGTTTAAATCATTTTAATTTTTTTCCCTGAGAATTTTTAGTAACATGTTCTGTGTATTTTTCTGAAGGGTATATAAGTATGTACATAGCACATATATACATACACAGGCCTACACCATACATGACACTAGCTGATTTCCTATCTAGGGAAATTACAAACTGTTTGCTTATGTTCATTTACTTACACAATAATAGCAAAAAGCACCAACCCAATACATTAAAATAACCAGGCCCAAATAACTACTTCTCTTAACTAAGACATTTAAGTAATCATCTTGGTTTCTTGGAAAAGCCAATAATAGCTAGTGGCCATATGGACACCTTCCATAGTAGCTCTACACAAAACCACACTCGCATGCCTGATAACAGGCACTTATTTCTGCACCCCACCCTATTCCTTGTAGGCTCTGCAAAATGGAAATCAGCCAAAGCTCAGCCCTGCTCTGCAGGCCTGTCCTTTTACTTGTCAGAGATCTAACCAAACTGAAGCCTGAATTTCAATCCAAGTGAAAAATCTGAGACCATTGCCTGGGCCAAAAATAAAAACGCAGCAGGAGGAGAACCCAACATGAACAGAGCAGAAGCATTTCAGTGACCTCAGCTCAGGGCAGAGGCCTTTAGCAGTTTCCTGTGACCTCCCTGAGTGCAGCTAGAATCTGGAAGGGTGCAGACAAAGCCATTGAGCCTGTCTCTAATTGGTCTCACATCATCAGCATTCCAGAACAGGAAACTGTCTGCAGCCAGGAATTCTTGCTTCTGTGCCATATTTGAGATGTAAACCTTTTCCCCCTGCACATATTTAGTTCTATAGTTTGTAGTGGGTCTGTTTTCCTGAATTTGATGCCATAATAAGAACATTGTGTCTGTTCAATCTCTTGGTTTCTAGATTGTGAACTTCTGCCTCACTTGCCATGGGTCAGTAAGTTAATTTTTAGGTCAAAGACTGTTCATAAAATACACAGTCTCGTTCCATGATGTACTTGCTAAGATGCAAAGTGAGATTTGTGTTTCCCTGAAATGATGGAGAGGCTCCCCTGACCCAATCCCAAGGAAAGGGACCAGTTTGCCAGGGCACACACAGATAATTAGTAGTGTTGTCCCCTATAGCTTCCATGGAAGCAGAACTCCAGTCTCTCTTTCCTAGTACCATTTGTCATGGTGTGTCCATTCCTAACATGCACCCAGTTCCCTCCACTGCAGCCACTCCAACGATTAAAACACAAATACTTCATAGAGGGGGGTAAGTGGGTGTTGCCTCCAGCCAGCATTTACTTGTGTGTGTCCTCCCTACCAACCCCTCTCTCACTCTCTCTGATACATACACACACTCACACAAGCTCATGTTTAACAATCCTATTTTTTTCTTAGGTAAAGTGAGTATACACTCTGGTTGGGCTAGGAGAAGGCTTAAAAGAATTCTCAATGTTTGAAATTTTTTGAGAAAGGGACAGAGTCAGCTTCTTTTGGCCAAACTTCTGATAGTCACAGTTGTATATACTAATTTATATACACTATTTTATAGTTCAATGAATGCAAATAAATAAAAGTAATGCATAATACCTTAAAGCCCCATCTCATTTCATCCCAGCTTCTCAATTTGAGACTTTGTAAGGAGGAGGCAGGAAAGCCACATTCACATTCATTCATCTGCAGACCTTAGAGCAAGAAAATTTGGAGAAAGGAAGGTACTACTGATTGTTGTTTTTTTCCATACCCAAAACCTGCAAGTTGGAAGGTACCTTACATATCATCTAACCCAACCTTGTTTACTCCTATAGATACTGAGGCTTAAAGATGAAGTAATTCACTCGAGGTCCCTGTGACACCAGGGCCAACCTGGGCCAAGGCCTTGGACTCCTTACTCCAGCAGAGCTCTCCCCTGTGCAGCCAGCAGCCTAGTGAATGTTCTACCAGGCTCTTTTTCATTATGGGAATTACTGAAACCAACTGCCTCACAGTTGCACAGGAGCAATCTATTCTATGAAGCAAATGCAAAACTTTTTCACTTAGATTTGCCAGATGGTCTGAGAAGGGCATGAAGATGCAGAAAACACTGCAGAGAAACAGTGCAGAGAGTCTTGGCCAAAAAGCAACTAAATATCACTGAGGGCCAACCAAAGAGATGACCTTTAGGTAGAATTGAAAGGTCCAAGTGAGTTGGTAGAAAGTTAAGGAGTTACTGAACAATGCATAGCCTTGTGTCGTGGGTATTTTTTTGTGTGTGTGTGTGTGGTACCGGGGATTGAACTCAGGGCCACTCAACCACTGGGTCACATCCCTAGCCCCTTTTTGTATTTTTATTAGAGACAGGGTCTCACTGAGTTGCTAAGTGCCTCGCCATTGCTGAGGCTGGCTTTGAACTCGCGATCCTCTTGCCTCAGCCTCCCAAAGTGCTGGGATTACAGGCGTGCACCACCACGCCCAGCTGAGTTGTGGGTATTATTGACTTCCTAAAAGATGGTCTAAATCTTAGAAGCCACAGGATAGTTAATGCTAGTGAGTTTCAGGCATTTTAATCAAATGATGTTTTTAAAGTACATATTTGTAAAAGTTATATGAATAAGTGTACTACACTGGACCTTTTTGGTTGATAAAAGTATAAGTCAGGGGGTAATATTTGTAAATTCAGAAGGAGGGAGGAGGATTCTGTTTAAGCACCCCTTGGGCACCCACTGGTGATGCCTTTTCAAGCTAGATTAGGCCAGTGGCTCTCAACAGGGATGATTTTGTTCCCCAGGGGCATTTGGTGGTTTCTGGAGACTTTACTGATTTGTCACAACTTGGAATGGGAGAGGCTGCTCCTTGCATCTGAAGGGTCAAGGCCAGAGATGCTGTTTAACATTTAATGATGCTCAGGCCAACCCCTCACATCCAAGAGCTGTCTGATTCAAAAGGTCAATAAAGCTGAGGCTGAGAGTCCTTGATTAAGTGGAAGCAGTGGATATGCTCAAGAAAAAAGTGGAAAACCCCATGGGACTTTAGTCAATAGCAAACATGTCTCCCTGTATTTGCAACCTCGGTGACACTGGGAGGAGAGAACATAAGGGCTTCCTTCTCTGTGGTGGACAGCAGCAGCCAGAGAGCAAGGAAGCTGCCTACTGCTGGGATGATGACTCTGACATGAAGATGTGGCTTTCATTGGATGTATCTGCAGAAAACACCAAAGAGCCATTTCTCTTTCATTACCTGTTGCAATTTTCAGCAGAGATTACATTGGTAGATTGGCCTTATATGAAAAACTTGTTCCTGAAAAGTTGTGTGTGTTAAATCATAGTTTAAATACAGTCAGAAAACAGTAAACACTCAGAAGCCAGCAATTTTTTTATTTTTTTTTTTTTTTTTTTTTTTTTTTTTTTTTTTTTGGTACTGGGGATTGAACCCAGGGCACTTTACCACATCCCCAGGCCTTTATATTTTTATTTTGAGACAGGATCTCACCAAGTTGCTAAGGGCCTCACTAAGTTGCTGAGGCTAGTTTTGAACTTGTAATCTTTTTGTCTCAGCCTCCCAAATTACTGGGATTACAGGTGTGTGCCACAGCCCCCTGCTGCCAGTGAACCTTTCTCAAGTGAAAAAATCCCTTTAATAAAGTCCTATTCTCAAAGAGGAGCACACCTATAAATTGCATTTTTAATGTAAATGCTTTATTTTTTCTGCATGTTACGTGTGTGTGTGTGTAGCTCCATAAATTCTATGTCATAAAGCAATTTCTTTCTCCTTCCTTTTCCTGTCCTTTTTCTTTTCCTTTGAAAAGAAAATCTGGGTGGGAGAGGGATTAACTATAGATTGTCTGAATTAGGGAAGGTCATCAATCAATCTATCCCTACTACAGTTGAAAAGATGCCTGCTGGGTTACAAATTGTTAGAAAATTGGACTTGGTTCTATTTTGAAATCATTAATTTTTTTTATCTCATACTTTTTTTCAGTTACTGACCTTTGACTAGAAAGAGCAGGTGCATTCGATCCCTCCAAACCCTATGGGTGTTTTTGCACCAGAAATATCCGATAACACTCAATCTCTTCACTCACTGGGGCCTGGTATCAGCAGAGATAAGGGAGTGGCACTGAAGGGACCCTTTCTCCTCATCAATCACTGCCCTAGGGCCACATCCCTGGGTATATAAATCCCCAAATTGCCCAGCAGGACAAAAGGGGCAGAAAGGAGGAAATTTATTTGATAAAGCTACCATTAGTGTCACTTTAGTGATAGATGCTTACAGAGGTGTGATCCAGTGGGGACAAAGCCACTGCCATTGAGGAGGGGCTGGCCCAGAAGGGAGACGCAAGGAGACCTGGGTCTGACCTTCATCCCCACAGATAGGAGGGAGGAGGCAGGGGAGAGGGAGAGACTAGAAGTGACCCTGCCATGTCCAGTGTCAAGGAGGTGGGTACTGGAGTCACCTTTGAAGAGTGATGTCACACACCATTTGTATGGCCTTCCCACAACCCAGTGAGTAGGAAGGAGGTCACCATGAGCAGCACCTTACAAAAACCAAGAAAGTAATAACTTACCACTCAGCTACAAAGAGAGATCTGTGATTCTACACAGGTATTCTGACTCAGAGCCCTGTGATTCCCTGCACGAGGGTACATGAGCTCACTCAGATGGCCAGCAAGCAGCATGGCGCTCAGTGGGAGACATGGCTGGGCTGCCAGGAGCCCTGGGTTCCAGTCATAACTGTCTTCAACTGTGTCCCCAGGAGACAATGACTAGCCCTTTTGGAATCTGTTTTGTAATCTGTGAAATGAGGGGGTTGATTGAGATGTCCTTAGTCACATAGGTAAAGATAGTCCCTGCAGTGACATAGGCAAAGTCTGCAGTGACACCCCACAGAAAAGCAGCAGGCAGCCTGAGGGGCACACTAGAAGGAGCAGTTCCAGCATGCCCTGTACCTTCCCCATGATCTCATTTAGGTGCTCAGCACCCCAACAAGAAAGATGCTAATATTACCTCCATTTAGCAGATGAAGAAACTGACACCTGGAAGGTAAAGTAACTTGCTCAAGGGCATTATTTAGTCTGCTCACACTACCACACCAAACACCACAGACTGGGCAGCTTAAACAACAGAAGTGTGTTTCTCACAGATCTGGAGGCTGGAAATTTCAGATCTGGTGCTGGCAGGATTAGCTTCTAGTGAGACTACTCTTCCTGGCTGCAGATGGCCACTTTCTTGCCCTTTCCTCATGTGGCCTTTTGTCTGAGGCACAGGGAGAGAGAGAGATTGAGAGCAAGCCTTCTGATGTCTCTTCTAAGTTTCTGTGCCTGTTGGATCAGGGCCCCAGCCTATGCTAGTACTGCCTAAACACACTGTCTCCAAATGCAGTTACACTGGGGGTTGAGCTTCCATGTACAGACTACAGTGGGGCACACTTCAGTCCATAGTAGTGGCCAGCCAGTGGGAAGTGATTTATGGATCCTTGCCTACTCTCCTACCTACCACTGCATTTCCCTTAGCTTGGAGAGCCAAGCTGGGGGTGGGGACCTCAGGGTGCTGTGAGCCCCTATCTGCTGTCTCTCAGTGGGACCTCCTTCCTTGTGTCTCCTGCCAAGTGACTGCCTCCTTTCTAGGGCATGAGGTTGGATAGGAATCCTGAGTGGTGCCAGGGACAAGTTGGTGGCAGACTAGGAAATAACACCCCAAGATCCTGAGCTGGTGCCAAGGACTGAATCTAGAGGTCCTGTGGGCAAAAACAGAGAAGGCTGAGGTGGACCCCAAGGAAGGGTTCCTCACTCCCTCTTTAAACCCAGTCCAGTGCTGGACCCCCCACTGGATGCTGCTGACTGAACAGAACAATGAAGGCAATTCCATGGGCTCTTAGGATGAGGTGAAAGTTGCTTGTCACTCATGTGTGGAAGGCTGAGAACTTGATCCACATCAGCAAGCCACTTGCTGGAGCAGCTGTAGTTGAGTTTGTCAGTCATTATTAAAACTTCGCAGTAAAAACAAGCCATTCAGACTCCTGTGCAGGCTTCCACTAGACCGAACAACAAACTAGTCATCCACTTGGAATGTCTCCCCTCCATAAATTACAGTATCTGTCCTGTCATTGGGGGAAAGAACACATTTTCTTCCCTACTCTCTGGGGCTTCCTTGTTCCTACTTATGTTATCAAGGTAGGCTTTACAAAGTGGGAAGCTTTTCCTAATTTAAAAAAAAAAAAAATTCACAAAGAGTAATAGACCCCAGGACATAATCCAGAGAATGGAAATGTGTCATTTTACCTTCTCAAACTGTCAAATCCAGGCAGCAAGTTAACAGAGGACCACTTAGCTCATTGTGACAGAAGTAGAAAGCTGTATCCCCACAGAGGTGGTGCTCGGCCTGCTGTGAGGTGCAGGTGTTTCTGGTTATCGAAGCAATTCTCCTTATTTTCTGTCACTTTACCTACAGTCACGACCCACCTTCCTCCTCAGGGGAGAGAAAACAGGTGCGTGGATCTTCCAGTGCTGCCCCTTGTCACTGTAAGCACATAGTCACTGGACAACTGCTGATCCCCCGCCATTTCTCTTCCTTTGGGCAGGGACGTTCAGGATAGTAGATGTGTCCCCATCTGCTCCCTGAGTCCACACACCTCAGCGTGTCATCTTCTTCAGTCTCACACATCATATCCTTGGCTGGTTTTTGCAGGTGTGAAAGCTGTGGAGCTGTCTTCCATTCTGAATGCAAAGAAAAGTCTGTCCCCTGCCCGAGGTGCGTCCGCAGAGAGCTGCAAAAGAAGCAGAAGTCCTTCTGGCGGAGGCTGAACGTGGACGAGAGCCTGGAGGAGGCGTGCACCATGTTTGAGCTGTCCTACCAGAACACCTGACCTGCCGTCCAGGCCACCCACCCTGCAATGACCTGGCCCAGAGGCTTCTGAGGGGACACTTACACCCCTGTGAGGAAGAGCACCCTCTTCAGCTAGATGTAGATATATATGTTTATTTATTTATATACAAACTTGTATGTCCTGTGTGTAGGTCCTGTGTAAATCATTGTCTAACAGGTCCACAGAGCTGCTGTGGCTGAAAACCTGCCGATTGCTGAGTTACACTTGGCCATGAATTTCAGCTGCTTGCTCCCAGCAAAACCTGGTTTACACACAAGGCTGTATAGTTCTGAACTTCTTTTTTTTTTTTTTTTTTTTTTTTTAAGTTCTTCTTATTTCTTTTTCCCTTTTTTGTCTTGGCTCTGAGGACCATTTTGTTACACAAGACATGGAAAGAAGCATTTCCTGCAGAGCAACAGAACTTCGGGTATTTTTCTGAGTTATTTATTTTTAGCCTTCTCTGAGGCCAAGGGAATTGAGGCAGGCACCATCGTGCTCTGTTTCATAGGGAATCTCCAAAACACAGGAATGCTCCTGGATTCTTCCAGGACCAGTGTCCTGGGCAGAGATGGGGATCATCCCAGCAGAGCCGCACGCGGGAAGCTGGGAGTGCGTGCTCCCTCTGACAGAAAGTGAAACCCTCACTCAGGAGGAAAGCTTGTTCTGGTTTTGAAGTTAATCTCAGAAAGTTTTTTCCTGAGAAAAGAGGAGACCTCTGTGACCAATAACTGTATGTTGGTCTGTTTGCAACTACAAGTCCCAATGCCTGCCTAATGATGGGACTCTCCACCATTTTTGCCAGGTTGTAAATGTGGCTCTCTTAAAACAGTTTCCCAAGGGTGTTGTGGGTGATAGTTATGATTTTTTCATGGTGCTGGCTGGAGAAAATGTCCTAGGATCATCATTAAAGACATCGGAGCCTAGACTCGTAGGTGGAGTACATGGTACGTGTCTGGGAGGAGACGCGCTTCAGTTTCCTTTCACAGAGTCCTGTGTGGGCAGTTCCTACCCAGTCCTTTGAAATGCTTTATTTCTCAGTGTTCACTGCACTTTCATTTTGATCTTTGTCAATTTAACCACTCTTGCTTTCTACATTTTTTTATTGTTTAAGAAATCAGAGTATCATTTGAAAAGCATCTACTTTAAGCTATTAAGAAAATATCAAACTTATAAATAGAATTAATGAATTAAATCTAATATTGTTTAAATAAGTAGATATACACATATGTAATTGCCACCTTAAAGTAAAGCAAAAAGTGCTAATATAAATAATATATAGAAATAAGAAATATAACAAATTGCTTAGCTGTTTGGCAGGATAGTGGCCTCCCACTGCAGAGCCCTGGTAAGAGCCAGCATAACAGTCACTGTGACCAATGGCAGGTAGGACAGCACTGGAACCTGGATGGCTCCCATTCCTTCTACCTTGACTCTTTCTCGAACAGGAAAATATGCTTATAATGGAACAGTTCTCAGTCTTCCTTATGAGAAGATTCTGTATCTTTCGCCCTAAGCAGATGTTGCCCATGCGGTCATTTCACTGTCATTTCACTGTTGCAATGTGGGGAGTCAGTGGCTCACAAGGTCCATGGTACATCCAGCTCCACACCTTGCTCCGTCCAGAGACCAGCTCATGATACTTCCATCCATTTTCAGACTGACTTTTATGCAGTTAGCTGTAAGCATTTCACCTCCCAACCCACGCCTGTTCCTTCAGCCCCAGACCACACATTTCAAATTAATAGTTCAGCACCACGCATGCATTTATATTCTGGTTATACAGTAGCTGTAACCAAGGCATGAAACTTGTTAAAAGGCCAGGGCCCTATTCACAAGACACCTCATGGTGCCTTTTACTCCTAGAAAAGTAGGTTGACTCCCCAACCCCACCCCCAAAACACACACCGTAGTTATAGAGAATGTTGCACACAAAAGAAAAAGGGTGGAAAGTCTCAGACACTTGGCAACCAGGCAAGCAAATTTGATCATCTCCTTTCCTCCTCCTCTTCGTGAAATACAGTATTTATATTTTCCAGCCTCAGAGAAGATAGCAGAACATGATCTTTCACAAGAGAATTATAGACCTGCTTATTATAAAACAGATGTGCTCCCATGGCAAAGTGCCTTCTCCCTCCGCCCCCAGCTCCCCGTCACTGTAGCTTACTTTTGCCTTCGCTGTAATTAATGTATCTGTGATTCCAACTGTCAGCGAGGCCCTTCCCAGCACACTGAGATTGGAGACGGGAAGTATGATGCCTCCCTCCCCAACATCTTCACTCTATGTACAGAATTTCCTGTCCCGGACACCCAGGGTCAAACCTGACAAAGGATTAAGGGTGACATTCTAGATCCCTGCTCTAAACACCTTTGTTTTTTCACTAGTGCCCATTTAGAGGGCTCTGCTAAATATTAGCAGTCCCTGGGAACAACTAAGAATTTTCCACCCCCATCATATTCTGCTTATTTTCAAAAGGGAAAAAAATAAATGTGCTATCACCATCAGCTACCCAGAACTGAAACTGTATCCCCGCGGCTTCTGTTTTCTCTCCTTTTTGTACAACCCTGACAGCCTTGTCCATGCCGGCCACGGGCCTACAACAACACTCTGCCGCCACCACCACCAAAATCTGATAGGACAGAGTGAAGCCAGCTTAGGAATGGGTCTGCCATGAAAATTCAAAATTGCTGTTTTCAGCCCAAAACTCCGTAGAGTACATGAACACCCTTACTGTTTTCAGCCCTAGCAAATTCCTTGGTACTGCAGTGTTAGGTAATTGTTCCACTGCTTAGAAACTGTCAAAAAAAAAAAAAAAAAAAAAAGCAAGTCTGTGGATTTCCAACTCCTTAAGACCAAGCTGATACCTGATTTTCCTTGTGTTCCATTTTTCATCCCATGGTAAATATACTGCACGTAAAGCACAGGAGAAAATGGCCAATTAATCTTCTGGAGCTGGCAGCCAAGTGCAGGGAACTGCTTTTCACTGAAAGGCCCATTCCCTGGTGTATCACTTGAGGAAATCCCTCCTATCAGTGCCAGAAACTCAGTGTGAGACCGTCCAACCCTGGTGAAATGTTGGCATCCAACCCCCTGATAAAGAAGCCAGTTCCTAAAATAGACTTCACTTTACACTGCTGCAGGACAGCATCAGAGCACTTAGGAAGTGGTCAACTGGGGTGGGTGTTCTGTCCAGGGCCACCCCTTCCCAAAGTTGAAATGTCCTTATGTGAAAACCATGGAACTCCTCATCCCCTTCTGCTTCACTGTCTTTTCAGAGGACTCACAGTCACTTTCCTGTCACAGTAGTAAGGGTCATCTTGTTAGGAGCTTTAACACTGGATGAGCTGAGGGTAATCACTTCTCAATTCTTTTCGACTAGGCCTCTACCAAAAAGAGAAGATAGCTGGTGCTTGGGATTTGTAGTGCCCAACCCAGTGGTATCCTTCAGGCTCCTGAAAAGGAACTGTGCCATGATTCCCCCTCAGCTGCAGTGGGAACCAAGGTGTTTCCGTCACTCTGGTTACTGAACACAGGCTGTGCGGGCCAGGCCTGGACTCCATGTTTGTCTCTGCATGTTGTGTACTCACTCCAGCTGTTAACACCAGATAGTTTCATTCCGTACCTCCTCAAGAGGCTTGGCTTCCAAACTGGGGCTTTGTTCTCTATCATTGGCCAAAAAAGGCCACACATAAATTAATTGCCAGGGTGAGGCTGGTGTGATGCCACCACTGAACACCTACTGCAGAGACAGGCATTATGTGAGGTCCATTCTGCTCCTGAGTCAGGGTGAAGCCACTGCCACTGTGTGTGCAGAATTAGTCTTCTCCATTATCTGCTGCACTTCATTTTTTAAATAATGAGACTATGAAATAAATCTTCAATTCTTTATTCTAATACTGCCTGGCTTCAATACAGATGTTATTTTATTTTATTTATTCTCACAGTAGATTGAGTACAATTTTTTTTATTGTACTTTTTATTTCTTGAGCTACCTACTTTTTAAATATTTATTTATTTGCTTTAGTTGTACACAATGCAATGCATTTATGTTTACGTGGTGCTGAGGATTGAACCCGGGCCGTGCACGTGCGAGGCAAGCGCTCTGCCGCTGAGCCACAACCCCAGCCCCCTACTTTTTTTCATACTTTGAAATAATGTGAAAAAGTAGAAAATTTGGGACACGGCGGAAAGAAACAACGCTGCTCTTTTTGGCATGAATGGAGTCATTGGCAAATCCTTCTGTTTTCCCTTTCTGGGCACCATACTTGTCAGTAACAGGCATCAGGAACTTCAGGTGTCCTGCCCCTTGTGCCACTCTTCTGACCCTGAGTTAGTGCAGCTAACTGCTCTAGGCCAAGTCCGGGGATGGGTGAATAAGTCCTGCTCAGTTAATCTAAACAGAAAGATGTTGATCTCTATCATGTGGGACAGTGTTTGGATAGTTAAGGCTTGGCACCCAGCAGCCTTCTTATCAATAGACTTTTCATTTCACTGGATCCAGAAACTCTGGCTGAAGGTTTTTTTCTCTAGTACGTTTTTGTAGGTCCATGGCTGAAGTCAAATCCAAGTCATTTGTTAAACTCTAGGTAAAAGCAAAATGAATAAATAAAAATAAGCGTGGAACACCCTCCTAAGCATGGCCACAGTTGTCAGGGGTTTTACTTACAGTGGGTTCCAAGTAGTCATGTCACATGGTCCTGTGCTCACACGGTATCCTCTGCTGTGATGGACGGCAGTTAAATGAGACAACTGCTGCTTTGCTTTGGTTCCTCTGACAGGCTGCTCATCTTGTTGGAAAGTACTTGAATGAAGCCAGTTGTTGCCCAGGGTAGAAAATTCAGGCACCTGCAACAACTCTCACACAGTGAGGATTCCCTCTGACTGGCCGTGAATCACACACCAGCCCCTCTTCCCTTCACTTGCTCTTTCTTGTCCCTCGTCCTGAGTCCCAGCCCAGATTCAGGGCTCATGGCTAATAACCCACCCACTGGACCACTGGGTCTGTGGCCCCTTCTCCATGTTGGCCTTTCCCCTCGTTTCTCTTCCCTGTAGGAGTGCCTTATAGTGCTGTCTAGTGCTTCTAGTCTAGTCTACCTGACCCACTTGAAGCCTGCAGGACCCTTCAACTAAATATGGATCCCTTTGCCTCTTCCTGACTGGCTGCTCCTCACACAAATGCACCTGCAGCCCGCATAAGATGCACGAAAGACCTTCCACCTTTGCTTAACCTGGTGCCTTAACCTCATGCATAAAGGGATTCACATGGTAAACATGGTTGCAGTGGTACAAACATGGGCTTCTTAGTGCCCTTGGCACTTTTACTAAGAAATACAAGAGACACAATCATACAAGGTTTTAACTTTGTTTCATACTGTTTCTTGGTCACTCTTTTCAATTGCTTGCTTGCTTTCATTAACCAAACTCAGGGGAATGTCATCTTGTCACCAAGGCCAATGGAGAGAGAAGTAAAACCTGCTATCCAGAATTGAATCAGTAAAGTCAATGAACTTAATCTTTTTCAGATTCAAAAATTACACAAACACAAGGAGTTTCTTTTCCTTTACTGTACGAAGATTTTCTTTTTATTTTGCCACCTGTTTTCCACATGGGAAGTGGAAGCCTCATTGGTAGATTCCAATGGTAACGTCTCTGTGGGGCATGGGCAGTCCACTGAGCTATCAGATTAGGCTTGCGCTGCTGGAGGCCTACATTCTGGCTTTGGTCACCTATCAGACTCCAGCTGTGAATAACTATTAGCCCACAATCGAAGAGGTAAAAAAAATCTATTCCTAGCGAATGGGAGAAGGAGAGGCAATGCCTAGGTTGCGAATGAAGAGCGTGACATGGTGCTGCAGGAGAGTTCCGCACAACTTGTTCTCAGGCTCCTGCATCAGATCTGTGGGTTTTCCTTATTTCTGCTCCTGCAGTACAGAATCGACTAAAATTTTGGCTTTGGGCTGTATCACTCTCTGTTAAGCTATTTGTCATAGCTAATATGCTAATGTACATATGTGTTCTTTTTTCTGGATTATGTTGCCTTTTGTTTTGGCATAACTTATACATATTTTTGTTTACATAGTTTTTTAAAATATCAGTAACTGTAATAATATAAAACTGAAGTTGTGTTGTTGACAAGACCTCTCGCTTTTACAGTCATCTGTCACATAATTTAAGTGCACCCATTCCTAATGTATAGAATTATCTTGCTCAATAAACAATTTAGAAAGTACTTTCTCTTTGCATAACAACTTCACTAAAGTACTGTTTTTGAGAGGGTGGTGAAAGCTCAAGACAAGCCCTGGATATTAGTTCAAAGTCAAGATTTGAGGTTTATTGGAAGTGAGCTACCAGAGCTTTAAAATATCTCTTAATAGTAACATTACAGATGGTCTTTGTTTTTTTTTATTTCCTAAATTCGTCAACCTACAATATTCTCATTAGTCCTTTCCATGTTTATAAAAAGAAAAGGTTTGTCACTTGTAAAAAGACATATGTCGTGTTAGCCTTATTTGCTGAATGGAAGTATGATTACTTTTAGTTACGACACAAGCTGCCACAGCTCATGCATTGAATGCACTACCAGCTCTTCCCCAAGGCTTCCTGCTCTGGTTTCATCTGTCCTCTTCCGCACACTCCAAATTAGGTGGACAAGTGCCAGGCAAAGGAACTGGTTCCATGTTTTTGGAGTGAAGTAGCAAAGTGTGAAAAATAAAGAATAGGTGTTTATGCTCCCGCTAGCAGCCCTCTGGGAGTTGGGAGTGATTGGAAATGAGTGCAGCTACCTCCTGCCTGGGCTGGCCCTTGCCCCTCCACCAAAAAGGCAGTGGGGCACAACAACAACCATCCACCTGGAACTTTTCAAAAGCACCATTTAAACTCACTTTCCCAAAGAAGGACATTGAAAAGAGACTAGAACAGGAGACTCTGGTAAACATTTACCAAAGGTGAACCCTGAGCCCTACTCCCTGAGACACACCCAAATTGGGTCATGCCCAGCCTCTCCTACCCCACCCTCAGGAAATCAATCGAGTCTCACACCCACTCTGTCCAAGGAATAACTGGACTTCATCCTCACACAAAACCTGCCACAATCTATGATAAAAAAGAGACAAGTTAATGTTTCACTGCACCAAAGTAGACATGTTGTAGTTGGAGCCCAGATCCCACTACTTCTCAGGACAGGTGAGCTTCCCCCAGTTGGAGTCTACTAGTATGGCTGAGCAACTCCAGAAAGTTTGGGCATCACCAAAGAGAAGATATGCAAAGATGCTGTCAAAAGTTCATTTCTCCCCACCCTCAGGAGGCAGTGATTTGAATCTCCCTTGTTTTCCTGTTCTATTCTTGATGACAGGTCGAGAAGGTGGCTTAAGTCTGTGGTTTCCACATTAGAAACACAAAAATAAGAGCAAAATGTCAGGTGTCCTCACAGACAATTGAGTCAGGATCTCTGAATGGGACCTGAGTATTGTATTTTTTATAAAGTGCCCAGGTGTGGGCTGGAGATGGAGCTCAGTGACAGAGCACTTGCCCAGCATGCACGAGTCCTTGGATTTTATCCCCAGCTCCACAAAAAGGAAAGGAAGTACAGAAGCACTCCCAGGGTGATTCTGATGTATTCTGAAAGTCAAGAACCACAATCCTAAATGAAGTAGAGTTGAAATACACATTGGCTTGGCAGTCAGCAGTGGGACAGCGTCACGGGGATTATGGAAGGACTCAAGATCTTTAGTTGCCTTCCCTTTCTTCCAACAGACACAGATAGTACTTCGGAACTTGCTGCTCAAAGACTTAAAAGTTTTCATAAAATCTTACCTTTATACCCCTTTTATATTTCTTTTTTTTTTTTAAATATTTATTTATTTGCTTTAGTTGTACACAATGTGGTTTACTTTTACGTGGTGCCAAGGATCGAACCCGGGCCGCGCGCACGCTAGGCGAGCGCTCTACCGCTGAGCCACAATCCCAGCCCCCCCTTTTATATTCTGCCAGGGTGCAGATACCTTCTATTAATCTAGTATATACCAACCTCCAGAAAGCCTGCTGAATAGAAGTGTCATGACTGCAGGTGACTAAGCTGGCCCACAAAGGAGGCTCGTAGTGTCCCTTTCACTTTTTTTCATTCCTGCTGGTAAGGTTGGGATCATTCCTCAGATGCATACATGTGAGAGTATGCTCCAGGCTTGGGCCCATCCCAATGTACACACACACCTCATTGCTCTGAATGGTGGTATTTAAAATGGAAAACCACCAGATGCCTTTTGCCTAGAGAGGCTCAGGAAATTCAGGAAATCTTGACCTGAGTTCCAATTCCCCTTGGTTCTATAGAAGAACTAGGCTATAAAACAATCCAGAATCATTGCAAATCCAGGTACCTGTTGAACCGATGATTTTCAATTTCAACTGCCAGATAACAGGTGGATGGAAACTTAGATAGCAGTTCTTGTCCTCCTTTCCCTTTATGAAGTCTGCAGCTTAACTAAAGGCAAGTATTGCTCCCTGATGGAGCACTTCAACAAAGAGTTCAGAGGCTCTTACCAAAGGTGTCATCTCCTCCATGCCTACGATGCTTAACACATGGGAACACCGACAGCGGCAATAGCTTGCTACTGAACCACTGCAGGAAGCAAGTGTGAAGGGGCCGGAATGCAACTTAGGAATGAACTTGGGTCTACCAGGGCCTTCCCTAGGACTTCTTCCAAAGCAACATTATTAGGAACCACATTCCTCATTGGGGAAAAAAAAAAAAAAAAAAAAAAGCTTTGAATTAAAAAAAAAAAATGTGTTAGAATCTGATTAGGGTAGAGGATTCTTCCCCCAGGATAACAAAGGTCTCTCATACACAATACCCAGGAAGTGCAAGGCAAAACACAGCCAATAGAAAAAAATATAGTTCATTCTCCCTCATTTGCATCTATTCCCTTATAGCTTGGGCAGAAAAGTCTAGCCAGAAGAACAAATGGTTCCCATGGCTGAGCATATAGAAATTCTGATTTATGTGCACTGACATCCAATTTACCTGGACAATAGGGAAATTCATTACTCCACCACTTTTATTTCATATTCCTCCATTAAGAGCTATTGGTTTTAAGCAAATCAGCTAGAGTTCATGAGTTCATACAATATTTCAGATCCTGCCATGCCACCTCAGGCAGCTGTTGGTCTGGGGAAAATTCCTCCAGCTTTTGTCCAGACTCTCCCAATATGATCTGTTGTTCTGAGGCTGAAGAGCTGCTATTAGCACTGTAATTTTTCCAAATGAACATTGAGCTAAATTATCTCAAATGTATAAAGAAATATCTCTCACTGTGTTATGGAAAATTGCCTCCCAAATTACAAGACTATACAAAGCACATATTAATTCCGGGCCCAAGGACATCCAAATTGCCTTAGATTCCGTGCTGCATTGTGGTAACACTCTTAATAATGTCAGGCTCAGGATATCACAAGGTGCATGCTGTTATGAAAATAAAACAGAGTTTCTCTCCATTAGGATCACCCTACACACACCCAAGCCCAGCTAGAGGCATTTTGCTCTGAGATTTGAGTCTTTTGCAGAGGAAATAAATTCTAACTGCATAGGCAGGGAATGAATTTGAATTCTAAACTGGATCAACACCCCCGCCCCCCCCCTCCAGGTGGCTTTCTTACTGCTGCCCAGGACTGAGGCAGCCTAGAAAGTAGCTGGTGGCAGTCTGTACCGAGAGATGTCTGCTACCTAGGTGTCAGAAGTAGCTCCTGCTCAAGCACATTCAAACCCATGAAAGATCAAGGGAGATCAAACCCAAGGCCTCACGCATGCTAAGCAAGTGCTCTAACACTGAGCCACATCCCCAGCCCTTTATATTTGAGACAGAGTCTCAAAATAAAAGCTAAGTTGCCATTCCAAACCTAGCCAAATTAATCAACATTCCTTGGTATCATCTCAATTCCAAATAAAATTTATCTAATTGTCTCAAAACATCTTTTCTTGCTTTGTTTGAATAGCTGGTCTTTTTTGAAAAAATTAAATAAGAATTCAAAGTCCTCCTCCTGAAACCTTGGTAAGATGTAAAGGGTGTGTGACACCTCCCTAGCATCTCTGCACCCTTAGGAAAGATAAGGTGCCCCACTCTTCCTCTACAGGCACTAGGCCTTCTCTGCTCATTCAGGTAATCCTGCCTGTCAATCAAAGCTCCTTCCTTCAGGGTAAGACCTCACCTGAATCTTGGCAGCAGGAATTTAAATCTTGTGGGAAGCTGGGCGTGCATATAGGGTGGCAGCTTCTAAAGAAGCTGTTAAAGAGAGTGTTTAATGACTGACTCATTGAAACAATCTGCTCAAGAAATAGGGTGAGATCCTACAGAGTCAAGCGGATAAAGAAACCAGAAACAAAAAGTTCTTGTCTATTCCCTAGCACCATGTTGAAAACCAAGGCATTCTGAACCAACAACTTTGTCCTCATGAGGAAGACCATTGCTCCATTCCTGACCCATCTCCAGTGTCACCCCCCACCCAAGGATGTTAGGATTCAAACACCCTTATTCAGTTCTTGTCTTGGGTGAGTATTAGATATTTGTGAAATAAAATTAAAAGGCATAAAATTCTATGAGAGAGAATTCACCTAGTAGATCCTCCCAAATAAAATAAGCTGTCCAGATATTTTCTATAAATGTCATTGTTTGCAACATGTTTAGGTACACAATTGATCTTTTTTTTCATCACTATAAATAACTGTTTGATTAAGATTGTTATTTAAAGCAGATAGGAGCCCAAGACCATTTTTCATTATGATCCAAACTTTTCAACTTTAATTTCCCCTTTTGTCGATCTCAGGCCACAAAAAAACATAGATAATGGAAGAGATGGAGTTCCCTGCTATGATGTGAACACTGGACCACAATTAAGGTGACCATTCTCAAACTTTGGTCAGCGAAACAGCAGTATGAGTGTTAGTAGGGAATGTGTTGGAAATGCGTGTCCTCAGGCCTTACTTAGAGCTACTATCCAAGACACTCAATGTGGGGCCCAGGGATCTGTTTTAATCATCTTACACACACACACACACACACACACACAGAGAGGAGTGTGCTACAGACTGAATCTGAGACCTACTGTGTGCTACAGAGGAGCAGACCTTTATGGAGCCTCCTATACGCCAACCCTCTGTGAGATGCTGGGGATTCAAAGACACAGAGACACAGCCTGCCCTCCAGAAGTACAGAATAAACTGCTGCTGGGAGATCAGCACTCACGAAGGTGGGAAGGACAAGCTCTCAGTCCAGCCCTTAGATTCCTGGCTGTCATGCTGGGTGAATTTGGTCAAGTTACTTAACCTCTGGGAGTGACTAGGAAGCCCCAGTTTCCCCATATGTCTTTTCTGTGAGGGTAATAGAGTAGTCACATTATGGGTTTGTCATGAGATTTAAGTAAAATAATGCATACAAGACACTTAGCAGTGGCACGGTGCACAGGAATAGAGGAATAGGAGTCAGGGTCTGTTATTTCAGGGTGCAGAGAGACTATGAAAGAAGTGTGTGTCTAGCCTTCCTGAGCAGAGAAAGCTTCCCAGGCAGGCACTGTTGGAGTTGGTCTAGGAAGGTGAGTCATTGTGTGTAAAGAAAGGGTGTGGGCTGGAACAAGGTGGCACTGAGCTCCAGGTGACCTTCATGGATTTCTGGGGCATTCTCCAGCAGGCCTGAGAGCCCTAGAAGCATCATTTGGCTTTGATTTTGTTCTTGTCTGCCATCATGCCCAACTCCTCCTTAGGATCATTTTAAAGGTCAGCACAGGGGTAGGTATATAGGTCAGCAATAGAGTGCTTGCCTAGCATGCACGAGGCCATGGTTTCAATTCCCAGTAACCCACCCACCCACCACACACACCATGCACACACACACACACACACACAAACACACACACACACACAAAAAATTGTACAGGATAGAGGTCAGCATAGCCTTCCATATCATGTCTGGGACTGTTGGTAAAAATGGCTCCCAGGTTCTTAAAGGCCTTTTAAGTTTCTATTTCCCCAAAACTATTGAGTTTTGCTTCCACAAAAGTTCTGGGGATATAGAAACTTAAAAGGCCTTTAAGAACCTGGGATCCACCAAAAAAACAAATAACCCAATCAATAAATGGGCTAAGGAATTGAAAAGACACTTCTCAGAAGAAGATACACAATTAATCAACAAATACATGAAAAAATGCTCAACATTGCTGGCAATTAGAGAAATGCAAATCAAAACTACTCTAAGATTTCATTTCACTCCAGTCAGAATGGCAGCTATCAAGAACACAAACAACAATAAATGTTGGAGAGGATGTGGGGGAAAAGGCACACTCATACATTACTGGTGGGACTGCAAAAGGGTGCAACTGTTATGGAAAGCAGGATGGAGATTTCTTGGAAAACTGGGAATGGAACCACCCTATGACCCAGCCATCCCACTCCTGGGTCTATTCCCAAAGGACTTAAAAACAGCATATTACAGTGACACAGCTACTTCAATGTTTATAGCAGCACAATTCACAATAGCTAAGTTGTGGAACCAACCTAGATGTCCCTCAGTAGATGAGTGGATAAAGAAAATGTGGTATATATACAAAATGGAATTTTACTCAGCAATAAAAGAGAATAAAATAATGGCATTTGCAGGTAAATGGATGAAGTTGGAGAATATAATGCTAAGTGAAATTAGTCAATCTCAAAACTCCAAATACCAAATGTTTTCTCTGATATAAGGAGGCTAGTTCACAGTGTTGTTGGATGGGGGTACATAGGAGGATTAGAGGAACACTAGAATAGTCAAAGGGAAGGGAGGGGAAGGGAGGGAGCAAGGAGGGAGTGGGAGGAAAAAGAAAAAAAAAAAAAAAGAAAAGGTGGTTGAATGAGAATTAGGATAATGAATCATTATCCTAAATGCATGATTAAAGACCTGAATGGTACGAATATACTTTGTATACAAATAGTTGTATGTAAAAAGATGCTATATATGTGCATTACGAATTGTAATACATACTACTATTATAAATAAAAAATAAATTAAAAGAAAAAAAAAAAAAAAAAGAACCTGGGAGCCATTTTTACCAACAGGGACTTCCCTGGAGTCTGATATACCATAAGAAAATGGCTAAACCTCTCCTCTTTCTGGCTCCCGTACCCTAGAAGTGTGGTTGAAATAGGGACACCACCACAGGCCAGTCTCAACACTCAGCTTTCAACTCCCTGTTCTGAGGAGAGTTTTCCTCTGAGCCTCTTCCTCACCAGCCTCTTCCACTGTTCCATTCGGTGGCAGAAAACCCAAGAGTCTTGGAGTCCTGGTCATGGAAATAGACTCTACCTGTGTCCCTTCCCCAAGAGTGCTCCTGAAAGACCATCACCCACACCTCGCCTTCACTGCCTTCCCATCCCACCACCACCAGGGACCTGAAACCAACTGCAGCACAGTCTTTATTTTTCCAAAAATAATTCTTTTCTCTTGGTTTTTATTATTAATTTAGAAAGCCCAGCACAAACCAGAGTGCTGGGCCCCCTCTGGGCCTCCACTCCCCCTCTCTATCAGGAACCTGGGCCTCCTGTCCTCCACCACCACCTCCTCCTCCTCTCCTTTTATTTCCATGGCTCCCTGATTGGAAAAGAGGGGCCCCCTTCTTCCTCCCCAACTCCACAATTGTCACCGCCAATTAGTGCATTGTTAGGACACACAATGGCGTTACTGTAGCCAGTGGAATGGGAGGCCTTTGTGCTTCTCCAACCGGCCGTGGGGGCAGTCAAGTTTCATTTAGAGACTTAAAACACAACACCAGAAGAAAAGTAAAAAGCACCCAGAAAAAAAAAAAAAAAAAAGAAAAAAAAAGTGTGTGTGTGGGGGGGGGGGGACACATATACATACACAGAGAGAAAAGAAAAAAGAAAGAAAAGAGGAAAAGGTGAAGACAAAGAAGAAGGAAAAGAAAGGCTGTGGCAACCAAATGTTGAAAGGGGGAAGGAAAAAAAATCTGCTATTCAGGGGTTAGCCCTGACTCATGAAAAGACCCAAGTGGTCGCTACACACTGAAGTCCTCCCTCAGAACACAAAAAGGACTCCAGCTTAACAGTAATTAGTGGTCTGATTGTGCTTGGAACACTGTGTGTCTTTAGAAGATTTTTCTAACTTTTATACTTTTTTTCAGTCTTCTCCAATAAAGGGGATGGGAGGAGAAAGGTAGGAGCTGGGGAGGGAAGGGACCCGGAGCCACATTCCCCCAGCAGTCTGGGGTGGGGGCAATTCAGCTTTTCTCTTTGACAGGTAAATTGGATTTTATTCTCTAAAGCTTGTAACTAATTATAGAGGGTATTTTTCTGTAAGAATGTAACATATGGGTGAGTTTTAGAGTCACTGTTTTATTTGTTTCAAGTACCTTTCGAGCAGCCTAGCCCTTTTTGCAGCCCGGAAGATGCCCCAAAGGCCCAGGTCTTTCATCCAGAATCCACGGGGTGTGTTGTTTTTTTTTTTTTTTTTTTTTTTTTTTTCCTGTCAGCAAAACTTCTATGTCTAGGACAGCCTTTCCTACTTGTGAAATTAATATTCCAGTTTAAATTGTGATCAACCTGAGGAAGCAGGCTTTGCCTCTGAGCTCAGCTGTCCCCTGTACCTCTATGTTGGTGACATCTCCTCCTGGTCTTCTTCCTCCCTTTTCCTCCTCACCCATCCCTAAAGCAATCAGCCATGTTCCTGCTTGTTAGAGCACAAAGCAAGGAATGTTCAGAAGGGCAAAGTGGCCAGTCCAAAGATGGGCTCCTTCAGTGGACACCCAAGTTCATTCTCACTATTATCTTCCCACCTGCCCCCATCACATCTCCCAATTTCAAGAAAGTCCAGAGTCACATCAACAAGTCTCCCTTACCAAAAAAGGATGTTCATGCATTGCTGTTTTTTAAAAATGTTTGGATCAACCTAGCTCCATGCAGCCAAGCTATAACTTGTATCTACGTCACTCTGTGACTTGTCTTCATTTCCCTTCAAATATGCCTCCCTTTCCTCTGTCTGGGTGAGAGCTGATGCTTTTCTTTTTCTTTTTTCTTTTTTCTTTCTTTTTTTTTTTTTTTTTTTACAAATAAGTTATTTAGAAATGTCTGCTCGTGGAAGGGTTTAAAAAAATCCCCCCATCATTAGAAACAAGAGCATCAGAATTTACTCATGACTGTCCCACACGTGCCCCTTTGCTTTTCCATTCACTGACGTAGAGATGATGTGGAAGGGGCTGTTCCCAGGCATTCATTCGCTTGAGCTGGGAGGGAAAGTCAGCGAGGGGACCACCTGGATGTGAAGAGGAGTTCTAACCCTCGTCCCACCAACAGGTGACAGGGGAAGGTCCCTCTAGACAGGTGAGCCTCGGCTTACTTGTGTGTGAAAGGCGCGTCATTGTGCTCATCTTGAGGTGTTGAGGTGAGGTTCGGAGATTTCTATCAAAGGGAGGGGCCCTGGCACTGAGCACCTCTGGCTGCTACTGGAGGTACCGCGTGGTGTGGCTTTCTTCTCTGTTCCTTTCCCGCTATTTGTAGATTGTCCTGGGCCTTTGGCGACTGTCTTGTCACTGACTGGCTCCACAGCCACCATAGAACCGCAGAAGGGCAGATCTTCATTCAGCCCTCTGATAATGGCCCATGGAATTTCACAAATCCCCAAGTCAGGAAATGCAAATCTGGAGGGGGTTGTCATGAAACCAAGGATGATTTTGCTGCCTCTAAATGCTGTATTGTGGGCCAAGTATGGTGGCACACGCCTGTAATCCCAGTGGCTCGGGAGGCTGAGGCAGGAGGATCATGATTTCAAAGATAGCCTCAGCAAAAGTTAAGTGCTAAGCAAACTCAGTGAGACCCTGTCTCTAAATAAAATACAAAATACGGCTAGGAATGTGGCTGAGTGGTCGAGTGCCCCTGAGTTCAATCCCTAGTACCAATAAAATAAAATAGATAAATGCTGTATTGCTAGGTGGGGTGAAGAGGGAGATTTATTTGGCTCCCTCTAGATTTGGGTCAGAGAAAACAGCTGCCTCTGTGGAAAACAGAGTAAGAGAATTCCCAAAAGAGTTCTTGGCCAGGGCTGGCGGCAGGTACATGAGCCACTCCTGCTCTACCTCTACCCTCTGCCTCTTGCTGTGGGTGAGATAACAGAAACCTAAAGACTCCAGAACCTGCACAAGAGATGTCCATGGAAGGTGGCCCAGTCACGTGCTGTGCCATCAGGGTCCCCTCATCAAGTTCCCCACCTCCAGAGCTTTCAAGGCCCCTGTTTCTCTGCACCCCACTCCTGTGCCCTTCCCTCACCCACTTTCTCTAGACCACTTGTCATGAAACCAGCCTTCCTCCAGTGCTACCCCCACTGTGGCCTTTGTTAGTGCAAGCCTCATCTTGCCTCATCTCAGCTTAAAAATGTCTTGTCAGGACAAACTTCAAGCTCCAAACCGTGACCAGGAAGCATTTGATGATGTGGTCCTACTTTCTCTCTAACTTCTCCTGCCACTGGGATGGCTTGCTTTGTGGACACACAACCCAGGCATCTGCTGGCTTTAACACCCATCTGTTGCCAGCTTGAAATTCTGAATAACTTTGGACCAAAGGTCCCTGCATTTTCATTTTGCACCCGCTTTGCCTGTGGTTTGCATGCATTCCCCTCAAAGCATGTGCTATAAACTTCATCTCCAATTCAACAGAGTTAAAAGGCGGGACCTTTGAGAACAGATGAGGCCTGAGTGCTCTTCACTCATGAATGGATTCATGCTGGCTCTAAGGGCTCAAGGCTGCAAGCTCAAACTCATCTGCCTCCTACCACAGGATGACATAGCCAGAAAGAAGATCCTCACCAGACACCAACACCTTGATACTGTCCCAGCCACCAGAACCGTGAGGAATCATTGTTTTCTTTATAAATCGCTCAGTTTGTGGTCACAAAGCAAGACTAAGACATCCTGCAAATATGGTAGCCAGTCCTGCCACCCTCAAGCTCCCACTCCATATTCCTCCTCACCAAACACCCTTCTGTTTCCCAAAGCTTTTTGTAGTCCCCTCTTTTCTGAACATTCTCCCCACCTCTGTCCTTGTCTATTTGCAAACTTCTAGTAGCCCTTCAAATCTTTGTTTATATATCTTTCTTTGAGAATCTTCACTGATTTCCCCCCCGCCCCAAAATTTATTGCCCCTTGGTAGATGTCCACTTTTTAGCTTGTTACAGCTTATTCATTTCCTGCCTCAATTAGAGATTAGGAATTCCAAAGGGGTATAAATTGTATCTTCCACAGTACCAGGATTTCTAGATTTTGCTCAAGTGACATTGAACCAAGTGGAATATTTAAGAAATAAATATTTATTAATATATATTAAATATAATATATATGTCATAATAGCATTGAAAACTTGGGACTTAATGAATTAAGCTTTCACTCCAATGACTTTACCTGTGTATATGTACAGATTTATATGACTATATATCCCTCTTTCTAACCTTACCCAGGGCCCTCAGGCCATGGTGCAGCTCACCACTGTCTGGGACCAATTAGGCAACCTGTTATGAGTTTTGTCTTAGAGTAACACTGTCCAATAGAATGTTCTAGAATGATGGAAATGTCCTGTAGCTGCACTGTCCAGCATGGTAGCCACTATTCATGTATGCTATTGAGCCCTTGAAATATAGCTAAAGCAACTGAGGAACAGAAGATTTAATTTGATTTCATTTTAATTATAACTAACGCATTGCTTCATGATGGAGATATGCTGAGAAATGCCTAGTTAGGCAATTTCATCATCGTGTGAAATCATACAGTGTATTTATACAAACTGAGACGGCTATGACATCAGTAGGTGATAAAATCTCATGGGACCACCATCATATATGCAGTTCATCATCACTAACCAAAACATCATTATGTGGTCCCTGACTTTAAATGCACATATGCTCATGTGGCTGGTGGCTCCCATATTGGACTGCACAGTCTCCCACAATGTTACTGATCCTTGTCATGAGCTAAGAAGCAAGTAAGCTCACAAACCTTGTTGCTTCAGAAAGATCTTTTTTTTTTTTTTTCCAAACAAGAAGCCTTTGAGTACCTCTTAAGAAGAAAGATTGTCTGTGGAAAGGAAAACAATATTTTCTGTCTTCCCTGAGTGACACCAGCAACCTCTCTCCACACACATACTGCTGACAACCACATCTGGGACTCTCCCTGCTGCAGATAATACTTGGGCCTACCTGTGAAAGGAGAAAACAAAAAGCCTTTCACACCTGGGGGGGAAATACCTGTTGGGGTCAAATATTTCCATTATGGTTACTAAGGGCAATAAGACCAGTTTACATTCCTTTCCTCCAACGTTTTCAGAGGATTCCTATTAAGGTGAGTTACACTTCTTCACAGGTCCTGTGCAGTCAGGATCACAGCCATAAGTTCATTGGATGCCGGGTTGTTCAACACTAAGTGAAGCAGAGACAGAGAGAGAAGATTCCATTTTGGAGGTGCATTGTCCTGTGTGGGTCCCCGCCTCCCCCGCCGCCACACAAACAAGAATTCCTGTGACTGATACAGGCAACAGTAGATTGCATGGGGACAATTTCAAAGGTGAGAGCAGCTGGGTCAGTCAACCCCACAACAAATCTAATGACCAAGGATCAGGACTATACCTGCAAATCACAGAAGAGGGAGGCCCCCTGTCCTCTTCATATTTAAAATGATCCACAAAGCGGTAGAAGAGGGAAAACCTCTAGAAGATTTGAATTATAATTCCATATGCTATTTAAAATATTATCATCAAAAGGATTAGTTTATGTCAGGGCTCCAAGAAAAATGTGGGTCCTTCTCCTCCCCTCAGGCTGCCACCCTGGAAGTTTAACGATTGGCTCTGGATCCTGCACACCGCTATCTCTGAGTCTCCTCTTCCTCATCTGTGAAATGGAAGCACAGTAGCAATACCGCTGCGTGCGGTGGATCTAAGCCAAGCATGAGCCTGAGCACATCGTGAAGTTCCCTTGAATGCACTTGGTCAAGTGGAGAACAAACGATAATCACTAGCTCCCCAGCCAGGCCAGGAAAGTAGCAGCCACTACCTACAGGGAGCCATCTTCAGAATTCCAGGGACAGAAGAAGCCAGAGGATGTGAGCTCTCCCGGGCCCAGGAATTGGCCTGTGGGCCTGGCTTGGTCACCACATGAATTCCAACTGCTCCCGAAGAAATGCGAGTCAGGCAGTTAGGCAGCCCACTCCACCCCTGCACTGAACACAGAGGCCACTTAAACTGTTTGCTCAAATCAAGACCTTTCTTTTGAGGCAGATCAGGTTACTGGCCAGGTGATTATTGTCTAATGGTCTGCAAACAGGTTCCCAACTGTTAACCCCTCCAGCCTCTGGGAGCACTTGACAAGCCAACTGGGCAGAGGCAAAGCAAGCACAATCTTTTCTGTCTTCAGGGCCCTCAGGCCATGGTGCAGCTCACCTCTGTCTGGAAGCTCCATGGTTTGACAGATGCGCAAAGAACTGCTGAATTTAGTGGGGTCCTGTGCCAGCCAACAGACATTCCCAAATAGCCTGTGACTCCTCCCAGTATTCTCAGATTCCCAGGAAGAACCTTGAGTTTAAGCCAGGGGCTGGAGAATTCATAGGTATCCCAGGCATTGTTCACAAAGTAAAGAAAACAGACAAGGTTGAGAGGCATTAAGGCCTTCCTGCCTGTCAGACTGAATTCTTGAGCCTCCACTGCAGATCAGTGTGAGCTTGGGCAAGTGGCTTAGCTTCTCTGTGCCCCAGTTTCCTCATCTATACAGTATGGATAAAAATGGTATCCTCCCTGCGGTGCTGTGTGGCAAATAAGGCCTAGAGAGCACTTAGCAAAGGGCCAGCACATAAGTAAGTACACAATAAAAGTAGCTGCTGTTATTATTTTAATAATATTTTAATGTATGTAGAACTGTTGTAGTTAATAAAATGCAAGTTCATTTACAGATGTTG
The DNA here is from genome assembly GCA_025594165.1 of Tamias sibiricus. NCBI lineage: Eukaryota > Metazoa > Chordata > Mammalia > Rodentia > Sciuridae > Tamias > Tamias sibiricus. The sequence goes on from CM046660.1 coordinate 86,788,330, forward strand.
CACTTAAATTAAAAGTAGTTTTCCCTTTCCGTGTACTTTCCTGTTCCATAGATTTCAAAAGGGGCAGAGGAATGTCGTGGGGTGTTCAGGCCTTCAAGAGGGGTCCTCGTTCTTGGGGCACCACTGACCTAGCCTCTGTGGGGTCAGCGCTTCTCCACAGCCCAGTCCACACAGTGGAAGTGAAGAAAAGGCAGGTGGAATTTAATGAGCACCACCAGAGTGTCAGGAAAAGAGACGCAGGAAGAGGTGTGGGAACCTGCACAAAGTGGGAGTGTGGGACTGTCTCACAAGGAAAGCAGTGAGGAAAATATGATGTCACCAACACATTCTTTACCCATGAGTGGCACCTACAAAATCATTCGAAGCGCTCCAACATGGAAAAACAATTAATAATTAACAAAAAGAGCAGGAAATTATTGAGACTCAGAAATGGCTGTTTTATATCTCATACCTTGTGGCACAAAAACTCCTTCCTTTAGCACTATGTGCTGTCACAGAGCAGGTAACAGCACAGTGTTCAGGAAAGTTCATCCATATATACCTAGAAAGGGTCTCCAGAAGGTTATGGCACAAAACAATGAACAGCAGTTAACTCCAGTGTGAAATTTGGATGCAGGAAAGTAAAAATGTAGCTTATTTATTTATTTCTGCATAATTTTGCAAGTCATGTACTATTTTTATTTTTCTCTTTGAAATTTAGACATGACTAAATTGAGGTGCACAGATCTTACGTGTACAGTTTGATCAGGTTTTTTTGTTTGTTTGTTTTTTGTACTGAGGATTGAACTCAGGGTGCTTAACCACTGAACCACATCTCCAGCAGGTTTTTTGAATTCTATTTAGAGACAGGGTCTTGCTGAGTTGCTTAGCACCTCACTAAATTGCTAAGGCTGGCTTTGAACTCACAATCCTCCTGCCTCAACCTCCTGAGCTGCTGGGATTACAGACATGTGCCACCCTGCCCAGCTAGTTTGATCAGTTCTAAAATATGCATCCATCCGTGTAACCCACACCCCCATCAAGAAAGGAATATTGAGGGAGGGTAGGGAGGGTGCATGGGGCAGGAAAGATGGTGGAATGAGATGGACATCATTACCCTAGGTATATGTCTGATTGCACATTATGGTGTGACTACATCATGTACAACCAGAGAAATGTAAAGTTGTGCTGCAATTGTGTACAATGAATCAAAATGCATTCTGCTGTCATATATACTTAATTAAAATAAATTAGTTAACTTAAAAAAAAGAAAGAAAAGAAAGGAATATTTTCACAATACAGAACTTCAAGAAGTTCCCTCCTGCCCTTCCAATTAGCCCCCACCCGTTCCTATACCTCCTCTGTTTCCCTATCCTTCCATCCCTGCAAGCAAACACTGATCTGATTTCTACTTTTTTTTTTTTTTTTTTCCTATGTTGTAAAACTCATGTAACAGATTCACAATGAGCACTCTGGTCTCTGGCTTTCTTCACTTGGCACAGTGTTTGGAAGATTCATCCATGCTGACACACATATCAGTAGTTTCTGCCTTTTTATTGATGAGTGGTCAGCCATTGCAAGGACCTCCCAGTTTGTGTATTCCTCTGTTACAATGCACCAGGCTGTTTTCAGTCTTCATTATGAATCAAGATGGAAAAAAAAAAAAAAAACACCCTGACACCTAACTCTTCTTGAGGCCACAGCTTTTCTCCCTCTAAGGTAAAGATCTAGAAGTGGGATTGCTGGATTAAAGTGACTGCTTTATTTATTCTTACTTTTACTTCGGGCCTCATGATCCAGTGTCAGAATAAAGTGAAGGTAAAGAGAATTGGGGGGGCGGGGAGAGGGCAGGGATACAGGGATACAAGCTGGGATAAGAAGAAGGCAGCATTTTAGATTGAGAAGGTCCCAGGACCCGTGACTTGAAAGACCTCACCCCAGCCTGGGCTCTCCTGGAAACCAGCTCTTTGAGTAAGTCAATCCCTCTGGGTCCTAGTTCCCTCATCTCTAAAAGAACAATGATGATAAAGAGATGGAACAAAGGAGACATGCCAAAAACGAGGTGGCTCCTTGTCAGATGTGTTGCCCTGGCTTTGAGCTGGGGAAACGTGCCCCCCCCTCTCCCCCCATCAGTGAAAAATGAGGAAGACGCTCCTCGCAGGGGCTTCAAGGACGTGGCTGGGAAGGAAGGAAGGAGCGGCTCGTCTAGATCCAGGACGTTCTCTTTAGACCTTAGCTCACAGTTTATCGGGGTGAATTCCCTGTCTTTTGCACCTATTCCTCCTTCCTCCATAATTCAGACAGCAGGAAACCTAAGGCAGGCTTCACATGCCAATAATATCTAAGTGCTCGGGCGGTATGAACTGGGGTGCAGGTGTGAAAGGTGGAAGGCGGGGCAGCGTGCCCTTTGGCACTTCTAGAGGGAGCTTTGCCTGTGAGACTTCAACCTTGGATCCTCAGCCATAAGTGACTCAGCAGAGGCTGGATGAAGAGCCTGGGCAGGTCATTGGTCACCACCTACGTTGGCCCATAGTTCCTCCTGCCCTGTGACCAGCGGGAGGTCAGGAGACCTGTGGTTTCACTGTGCCTCTTCAAGTTCCCAGTCAACAGTAATGGTCCACTGAATATTGAATGGAGGAGGGGATGGTTGTTCTTGTAGCTTCAAGTTAGGGAGAAAAGAGGCTGAAGAAACATTTTTAAGGCATTGCAGGAAGGCTGAATTGCCCCAGTGACCTCATGCCAGAATTGTTATTTCCAGAGTGTTCGATTTTCCTGCTGCCAATTCCAATATGAGCCTCAAAATTCTAAGTTCCTCCCACGGAACGATCCCTTTCTTATGGGCAGGAACACTTTCCCTCTGTGTCCCTGCCTCTGGCAAGATTTTAAACATCATCAAGACTGAAAATACATGGTACAAACTAGAATTTTAGAACGTGGAGAGAAAAAAAGGAGAATGTGAATGTTTTTATTTTACAGATTTGTGCCTTCCTTGCTAGTGGGGTGTGTATGACTCTGATTATAATAATTTTGTCTGGATCTATTAGCTCTTATTTTATCGAAGTGCCTTACTATTGTTTTTGTTCCTTGCTCACAAAAGCATTATCTTAGGAGGGATATGGTTGTAACTGGGAGAAGCACAGGAATAGGAGGGAGGTAAAGATTCTGGAGGTGACTATAATGCAAAGGCCTGAGTAGTATAGCTGTCTTGCTCCTGTCTGAAAGTTGCAAGGAGCAATAAAGCCACTTGCATTTTGTTTCAAGAAATAAAAATGAATGCCAGGCGAAGTGGCACACGCCTGTAATCCCAGCACTTGGGAGGCTGAGGCAGGAGGATCGTGAGTTCAAAGCCAGCCTCAGCAACGGTGAGGCACTTAGCAACTCAGTGAAACCCTGTCTCTAATAAAATATAAAAAAAGGACTAGGGATGTGGCCCAGTGGTCGAGTGCCCCTGAGTTCAATCCCCAGTACCTAAATAAATAAATAAAATTAAAATGAACATAACCTGAAAAGTAAGCTTGGATTCTAGTCCTGCCCACTACTAACCAAGGAAGGTTGGACAAGCTGCCTCACATCCCCGCACTTCAGAGAACTCCCATTCAGTGTTGCTTCAGTCAGCTTTTTCACTACTGTCACTAAATGACCTGGCCAGCACAACTGTAGAGAAGGACTGGCTAGTTTACTTAAGGGCTCACAGTTTCAGAGGTCTCAGTCCCTGTAAAGCTAGCTCCATCATGGTGGAAGAGTATGACAGAAGGAAGCAGCTCACATGGTGATCAGGAAGCAGAGAGAGATCTACACTTGCCAGATACAAATATATACCCCAAAGCCATGCCCCAATTCCTACCTCCTTCAGCCACACCCTACCACTTCAGTTGCCACTCAGTTAATCCTTATCAGGGGATTAATTCACTGGATTAAGACACTTACAACCCAATCATTTCTCCTCTGAACTTTCTTGCATTGTCTCACATGTGAGCTTTTGGGGGACACCCAGCATCCAAACCATAACACATGTAAAGCAGGCTGACTGTAAAGACAAGGAAATATGTCATAAGAAGTCACAATGAGAGGTGCTGAGGAATAAGGTTTAGGATGTAGAGAAAAGCAACTCAAGGACCTCCCCAATGAGTTACTTCTTATCTCTTCCAGTCTTCTTTCTCAATATCTTTGTTGCTAGTTTCCCAGTCCAATGGAACAGCATGCCAGTGTGCATGTGCGCGCACACACACACACACACACACACACACGCACAAATTTCCTGAAGAACTCTGAGTGTTCCCCTGGTCTGTCATGCCCCCATTCTTGGAGGGCCAAATGGTTCCTGGATAATTAGTGGGGCTCCAGGTGGACAGGGTGCTGCAGGCCAGGGAGAAATGCAGATTCCACTTCCCAGTGGTCCTCTTTGCAATTAGAAAAATTACTTAATTTCATTTTTAAATGGGGCCATATTATTCCATGAAGGATTCTTGTAGGGATTAAATTAAAAAGTGTATGTTTAGTATACTGCTAGCACATAATAGGTTCCCCAATATATATTTGATTTGAAAAAAAAAAAGTACAGAATGATCGATAGGTGTTTGGGAGAGCTTGGAAAAAATTTATCCAGGGAAGCTTAGATGTGGGCAGTAAAGGATCCATGAAATCAGGAATACAGTGCCAGACATACTGTTGGCACTTGATAAATAGTTGTCCAGTGAACTATTCCATATGACAGGAGTTGGAGAGCAAATGATAAAGTCCTGTGATTGTTCAGTTCTTTTATTTCACTGGCATTAGTAAGTGCTAAGCATGGCAGCAATCTCCTGGGAAGACAAGGAAGCCAGACGCTGCCTTCCTGAGAGGTGACAGAAAAGCCAGGTTTTGGGATTGCGTTTGGGGTGAGGAGGAAAGTGAACGAACTGGAGAAGTACCAGGGAAGCTGGTGGGTGGGAGTCCAGCCAGGGGCTCTTGCTGTGGCTTGTCAGCAAGACGCAGGGCCATGAATATGGCCAGAGGTGCCAGGGGACCATATCAATAGGTGGAAGATCTCAAGATAAATTCAGGGTTTTGAAGTGGGTTTTCTATCTGTGTGTTGACCGTGGGAGAGTGGAACCTCACTTGCCATAGCCATGACAAGGTGCTCTGCCTTGGGGAGGACACTGTCCCTCAATCTAGAAGGGCAGTAGCCAGTGTCAGAGACCTCCTGGGACATGACTCCCCATATTCTGGGAATTAGCAGAGCAGGGCTTTTCCCAGTGCCCCTGAGAGCTGGCAAAATGGTAAGCCACCCCCTTCCCTGCTTGAGCAGAAACTGCTCTGCTCACAACAGGAAAACCGAGCGTCACCTTGGCCTTTAAGTGTAGAGAGTTCCCCTGTGAAGCACAGAATGCCACAGGCTGAGACCCAAGGCCTGGAGGCTGAAAGGTGCATGAATTGGAATGAGCTCAGAGGAGCTTAACCAAATATCAGAGAGAGGCACCTTTCAACGTACAACCTGCGGTTTAGTTGGTGCCTCCTTAATGTGGTATTAACTGTTCCCATCTTGCTCCACTTTATTTACTTCTCTCTCTTTCACCACATCCCTTATATTGGAAGATTTTTATCCATCCATCCATTAAACGCCCATTGATTGCCAACATGCTGGCGATACAGAGAAACAAGACCGAATCCCAGCTTGGCAGTGGTTATCCAAAAGCTAAATCTGATGACAACCTTAGGAACTTTGACCCACCAAATTCAACTTACAAGAATCTATTCTAAAGATATACTTCCACAGGCACCAAAATTTATGTGTAAAAACACAATCTCTGCACTATTTTAAATAACCATCTAAAATTAGGGATAGAGATGTCTACCAATAGTGAGCACATGAAACAGATTGTGATAAACCTAAATAGATGTATATTATAATACTTTTTTTTTTCTTTTTGGTACTAGGCATTGAACCCAGGGGCACTTTGTCACTGAGCCACATCCCCAGCCCTTGTTATTTTTTATTTTGAGACAGGATGTCGCTAAGTTGCTTAGGGTCTTGCTAAATTGCTAAGGCTGACCTAGAACTTGTGACCCCCCACCCCCACACACACACATACACGTATACCTCAGCCTTTGGAATTGCTAGGATTATAGGTGAGTGCCACCAAGCCCGACTGATTTTTTTTAAAATATATGTAATTATATGTATAGACAGGCCATCTAGATTCTATAGCTGAAATGTGGCTTGTCTGCATTGAAGTATGCTACATGTATAAAATACACAGCAGATTTTGAAGACTTACTACAAATATAGGAATGTAAAATATTTCAAAAATTTACTTTGAGTATATGTGGAAACAATATTTTGGACATATAGAGTTTGATTATATATTGAAATGAATGTCACCTTAAAGCTGTGTGTGTGTGTGTGTGTGTGTGTGTGTGTGTGTGTGACAATAAGAAAATGTAAATTTTGTGGCTCACAAGTATTTCTGTTGGACAATTCTGTCCTAGAGGAGGGACTGGCAGGGCCAAATCAAGCTGAATTATGTTTTTGTACATTGTTTTATTGGAACACAGCCCTGCACATTTGTTTAGGTATTATCTATAGGTACTGACAAAATACTTTCTCCTTTGACCGAGCCTGAGTCATCTCCTCCGAGTTCTCTGCTCCACTGGGCTGACCTTGGGCTTCCCTCTCTGTCCTTGTAGAATCTAGTTTGAGCAAGAATCCTACTCAATCAGTTTACTGAAAATTCTTCACCCTTGATATCCTATCACCCAGGGCCTAACTTCAGCAAGAATTCCACTGGATTAATCCAGCAAGACTCCCCCTTACTCCCAGTGTTTTCCTCTAGGTAATTTTTCATCCACTGACCCCCATCTGCTCTTTGGTTTTAAATCCCCACTTGTCCTCATTGGAGTCGAGCCTCATCTTCTCCCCCACTGCAAAACCCCATGCAGTGGTCCCTGTAACTATGGTGGTAGTCCTCCTCAAATAAAAGCCCCCTTCCCATCTCTAACAAATATGGTGAATAATTTTTTCTTTAACATTGCTTTCCTGCTATAAGGTGAAAGTCAAATGGTTGCAAAAACGTACAACCTCAAAGACAAAAATATTTATTACTTAGCCCTTTACAGGAAAAGGGTCTCAGTGTTACTCCAACCACGATTCTAGAGAAATCTATAAAATCCACTATCTACCATGATTACCTTTGGGGCTGAGATTAAGGCAGATTCTTTCTCCCCCTTTAAGAATATATTCTTTTCATCAGCAGGAGAAAAAAAACAATTAAAAGAAACTTTAAAAACCTGCCCTCAAGTGCCTCACATTCTAATGGGGGTGGGGGGCAGGAAGCAAGTGAGTAACTCAAGAGTCAAGTGAAAAGTATAAGTTCAATACCTTTTTTTTTTTTTTTTTTTTTTTGCAATGTCAAGTAAACAATAATAATAGCGAGAAATTGTTGAAAGCTTACTGGGTGTTGGCCACTGTGCACGAAGTATAGTAGTCCCTCCTCATCAGAGGGGATGGGTTCCAGGACCCCTGCAGATTCCAGAATGGGAGAATGCTCAAGTCCCTTACATAAAATAGTGTAAAATTTGCATATAACCTATACATCCTCCTGTATACTTCAAATTATCTCTAGATGACTTATAATAACTTAATCAAACACAAACTCTGTAAATAGTTGTTATGCTATATTATTTAGGAAATAGTGACAAGAAATTTGTACATATTCAGTGCAGATGAATTTTTTTTGGCTTTTTTTTTTTTAATTTGTGTGTGTGTGTGTGTGTGTGTGTGTGTGTATGTGGTTGGGGATTGAACCCAGGGCCTTGTGCATGCCAGGCAAGCACTTTACCAACTGAGCTATATCCCCAGCAGATTTATTTTTAAATATTGATTCAAGGTTGGTTGAATCTGAGGCTGCCGAACCCACGGATATAGAGGACTGACTATAATTCTTTCTAATTAGTTAAATTAAATGAATTAAATGATATTTAATCACAGAGTCCTCATTTTATATTTGAGGAAATTGAAGCGCATGAAAACTTGCTGAACTAAAGAAGCCCAAGCTCTTAACCAGGCTGGACCATATTGGTGACTTAGCCTGGAGAAGCAGTGTCCATAGAATAAAGGAAGCCCTTTTACTTCATGTCCAACCTGTATTTCCCTAAACTGCATTTTCTTTTGTTTTCCTATTGTAGTCTCAGATCCAAGGAAGGCAGTTTTGGAGCTACCATTCTCTGAGAAGCACTAAATGCCTTTAAAAATCTTTTCATCATGGCATAACCTGTTTGTAAACTACTACCACAATCCAGAAGCAAAAGGCAATTTTCCCATCTTGCCCCTCCTTCCCCATTTCCCTGGAAGCCAGCCTCCCTGGCCTCATACTTCAAGCATAAATCATATCTTTTGCAGAAGCAGCACACAGTGATATTATCAGGAGTCTTACCTCTATCGCTCAATACAAAATGGTTATTTTTACACAATTGCACTCATACTTATTTTTTAAACAGCTTTCAACTATTTTAGTAATTTCTTTTTAATGAAAACATAAAGTTCTGAGTGAATTCTAGGAAAACATTTTTTTAATAAAAGTATTTATTTATTTTAGTTGTACACAATGTCTTTATTTACGTTTATGTGGTGCCAAGGATGGAACCCGAGCCGTGCACGTGCTAGGCCAGCGCTCTACCGCTGAGCCACAACCCCAGCCCCTCTAGGAAAACACTTTTAAGAACCACTTCTTTGCTTTCAGGAAGTGGGTTTATCTTCATGATTTCTCATTGGGCCCAATAGCCAACTAAGTACAGCTCTGAATCTGTGCTGCAAGAATGATGCCCATTAGCTGTCTTTTTGGGGGCAGGTATGTGCTGGGGACTGAACCTAGGGCTTCACGCATGCTAAGTATGTGTGTTACCACTGAGCTACACACCCAGCCCAGCCCATCAATTCTGCCTGTGACAGTGTGGGGACAAAGAGCCAGGGCATAATTAAATGTGATTCTCTTTGACCCTCATGTTCCTGCACAATCAACAGCATTATACACCTGTAAAACCCAAGATAATAACTGTCACAGTAATTATGACCTGCCAGGGAGGTAAGCGCGTGTTATGGAATGTCAAAGTCATGTCCGGGCAGAATAGGCTGAGGAATAATAGGTTAGTGTCTGCCTCCCTTTTTCTACTTTTGCAGCACCCATATAGCTTGGACCTCTTCACCTTGTCCCTGGACTCCTGTTGTGGTCTCCAGGGCCCTCCTAACCAGCAGACAGTCCACTTGGCAGAGCACAGCCAGGTTCTACTGCTTTGGGCACATTACCTCCGGCTCAAACACCTGAATGAAATTCCAGATCTCTATCTTGGTATCCAAGGTCCTCTGGTGTTGCCTCACCAGCTATTCTCGTCTTATCACTGAGTCACTGTGCCTGTCTCTGCGTCTCCAGCCAAAGTGGTCCTCTGGCCCCCAACCTGTCATGCTTATTCGAGACTCTGCCTCTGCTAAGAAAACCTCATGCCTGGTGGCCTTGCCTGGCTCCCACCGTCAGCCTGTTCTCCCTAATTCCTTTCCTACTTTGAGTGAAATTCTCATGAAGACCTCTAATCCTCTCAAGCCCAAACTTCTCCCTCAGCCCAACATAAGGTTGATTCCACCCTCGTTCTCTGATCACATGATGCGTTTGTTATTTTCATATGTAAAGATCAGTACACCACACCTAGAATATACTAGATATGAGAGGGACCTTCCCTCTTATCATTTTGTACCTTCTGTAAATCACCCCTGAGCACCTTTCATACAATATACAATAAGAGTTGGCACAGGTTGATTAAGCAGAAGCTTGCTACCTCTGATCCAATAAGCCCTGGCGATCTTCTCTTCCTAGAATCCTCTCCCATCAGTGTTTATCACACAATCATCCCTTGATAGGACATTTTGGAAATGTTCCATGAGTGCACAAAGAGCTGCCTCTTCCTCCTCTCCCTCCCAAAAATGCTCCATAATTTATTTAACTGTTTCCCACTGATAGCCAATAATGTTCAATTTTCTACAAGAAAAAAAAAAAAAAAACTACTGTGAATAATCTTGTGCATCTGTGAGTATTTCTGTAGAATGAGTTCTAAAGGTAAAATTGTTAGAACAAAAGACATGTTCATTTGTACTTTCAAAATATATTTTTCAACTTCCCTCTTAGGGAGGTATAATCATCTACATGCTTGCTCATAAAGTAAAAAGAGATAAATAGTTATGTTTAATGTTTTCAGTGTTGAGCAGAAGAAATATACTTAACTAAACTCTACCCTTATTTTTCTATATTTAGGCTTTGTGTCTCTTTAATAGAAAAACCTACTATAGCCCTAGAAACTGAGACCTTGAGCCTTTGATTTCTAGGTCACATAGCTTCCCCATGAAACAAGAATCAAAACTTATCACTTAACTACTTTTAAAAGGGAAGATATTGATGTTTTTTTGTTGATGAAAATTTTTTTTTTATTATTCCTAACTACTTTTTATACAGACATGTGCTTCTAAAACAATGTATAAAAACAACACTGTTTGTAAATAAAATCAAACAACTAATGAGAGGAATTAGCATAGTACAATAGAAACAAAACAGATTTTCAAATGGATCAAAAAGTCTTATTTCTTTCTCTCTCATAAACTGTGTGACTTTGGACATGCCATACTTCCCCACCTCTGAAAAAAGGTCTAATGTTATGTATTTGACATCAGTGACAATATGTGGAAAATCTGTTTAGCCTTAGCTGGCATCCCCCTAGGGAACCATGTCTTGTGCACTGTCCCATGTTTTAGAGCAGTCCCCAGAATGTACCATGTAATCAAAAATAAGCTAGTTGGCTTGTCATGGTCATGTAGTAATGACCAAGAAGAGGCAAAGGTAAGGAAGGAGGGAGCTCAGGCAGGTATCTACAACATATCACCTGGCCTATTATTTCTCCCCCTGACCAAGCTCCACCTCCCAGGTAAGTTTGCTTTATTCCAAGTGAAGAGCTATCAGGAAGCTGCTTTCCATAAGCAGTTTTGGGGGGGCTCTCTCCTTCTGTACTCATTCATGTACCCCACGTTTTCAGGACAGCTTCTTTGATCACTAGAGAAACGAGATTTTATTTTGTATTTGGTCTTCAAGTCTGCCTCTCAGCCTCAATCATTCTTCAAAATCACCCTGTTCACAACTCAATAGATCTGCCCCATTCATTTGAGGATAACATTTTATACCCAAATAAAATACCCTCGAGCTCTCTCCTACCTTCCCCTCCCCCTTCTTAACTCTGCCAATGAAGATCTAGGACCTGTTAATGTTCTGACATCTTCTCAACTCTCATATTTTGAGTCTGTCAGCCAGCTCTGTACTTTTATGGTAGGAGTCAGACAAGTAAAATGATATTTCCAAGCTTTATGGAGTGAGTTGAGGTGGGAGTGAATTTGAATTCAGGTCTTTGGGATCTAGGTCCACTCATCAAGTCCACACAGGTGTGCATTTTGCAAAGTGCCTTTGTTTCTAGTTGATCGCGTCATCATCATAATAGCCTCAGAGGGCATGACATCATTACTGGCTGGCCTATAATCTCTCCTACTATCTCTCACCAACAGCCTCACAATTCAGAAACTGAAAAACCACAGTCCCCTCCCACTCCAGCTCCTGCATCTGCAGTCCATCTGACAGCTGGCTAGGTAGACCTGCTGATCATGGCTGGATTTGCTCCTGCCTCTGTGGGCCAGCTGGATGGTCCTCTTCTAGGCTGGGCTGGGCTGGGGCAGCTTCCTTGGGGCAGCTCTGCCATATTTCTCATCCCTTCCGGAGACCAGCAGATGAGCCTCATCATACTGTCCTTGTAGAAATAGCAGAGATGCAAGAGAGCAAGTCCGATCACACAAGCACATTTTCAAGCCTCTGCTTATATCACGTCTGCTGAAATCCTGTCGGTCAAAGTAGATGTTAGAAGCAGTGGGTCAGGAATCTACTCATCTCTTGATGGAGGAACTGCAAAGCTGCATGACAGCAGGTTCTGATACAGGGAGGGATAAAGAACACAGGGCCCGAAAGCAAACCACCCCAGCTTTCAGACATCAAGCCCTTCTGGATGAAGCTTTTTTTTTTTTTCCTTGCCTCCAAGTTCAGGTTCCTCCTCAATACAGTCTCCCCTTCCCTTCGGGACCCAAGCACACAAATGCAGCAGGAATGGACACAGAAGGCACTTCCATTGTTGGGGACTTGGGCACAAAGGCTGCACTTGGCCTCCTCCACAGGGGAGAAGGAAAGGGAGGTTGACAAGCCAGCACTGGCTCGTACCTCCCGGCTCCGCATCCAGCTCCCACCCTAAAAGCGTCTTAGAATGTGAATCACTGCTCTGGTGAGAGAAAAATAATTGAGGGTGTAATTTATACTGGGAAAATTGCTCTGGAAAAAAAATTAGAGTGCTACAGACCAGATACTTTGTTTCAAAGGGAGTTTAATACCAAAAAGACGAAGACGGAACAGAGTGAGGCGAGGAGATGTGGGTAACTGCAGAGTGGAGGTGTACCTGCAGGGGTGAAAGAGATCTAGACAGAGGAGAAGAAAAACAACAAGAAACTATAAGATATCTTAGAGGAGAAACATGGGAAAGCCTCAAGTCTCACATTTTCTGGGATCGGATCTGCTCTCTGGACGTGCTCAAGGCTCATGCTCATAACACCAAGTTTTCATTGAAAACGTCTCCGAGAGATTTCTTTCACACACCCTGCCACTTCTCTTGCCAGAATAAATATGCTGGGAGGCTGATCGCATATGACATGAAATCCAAACAAACGGAACAAACTCAGGGAAACCCGAGAGAGAACCTGGTTTCCAACTCGGATACCTTTGTGATCGTCAGCTCTCTGTCTGGTTTAGATTAGGAGCTCACTGTACAGACTTGTACAGTTACACGAATAATAATATTCACATGTGAATATGCTGTGGATGTTAAATAAAAAATAACGCTAGCCGCAAATTGTGCCAACAAAGACCACAGGCTTGTGTGTCTAAGGGTGAGAAGAAATAGATCAGAGCCCCCCAATACATACTCTCAATGCCCAGTCAAGACTATCCTTGCTTTTCCTCGTGAGTGTCTGGACTTTCTCTGATTTCCTCTTGTTCAGTTTAAGTTCTTCCCCACATCTTCTTTTTGGATCCATTTCTTCATCTGTAAAATAAGGAGGTATTAACTATATAATCATCAACCTCCCTTCCAGAACCCATAGGTGATTCTGTGATTTTTCTGGATTTACCATTCCATCGTATTACCTTGTACTTTGAAAGAATGAAATTGGTGCAGCATTTATCTTTGTCCAAGTAGTTAATAGCAGAGGTAAGTTGGCACGGATATTTAAAACAAAAACCACAATGCAGTTACACCAAGAAGAATCCCTACAAGTCAAGCGTTGCCGGTTACTCACTTCATGCCTTCCAGCAAGTTACTTAATCTCTTTATGCCTAGGTTTCCTCATCTGTAAAATGGGGAAAATAAGAGAACCTATTATTACTGGGTGTCGTGAGGATTGAATGAGATAATGCAATGAAGGATTTGAATGAGATAATGAAGGATTTACTGAGGGGGCTTGGTACATAAAAAGCACTCTGACAATGTTTTATTATTATTATCTGCAAACATCATTTTGGCAACTCTCAGGATGGCAAATTTTCTTTCACTGAGAGGTGAACGCTGAGAAAAGAAGAGTTGTTTATAAATGAAGGATCTTCTTTAAAACAACAGCAATTACCTTTTTCCTCCTTGTTGGCTTGTTGATGTGAACTAAGATTTACACTTGTCATGGGGGTGTGCAGCAGCCTGGGTTGAGGCATAACTGTAGTTTGGATTTCTTTTTTTAATATTTATTTGCTTTAGTTATACACAATGCATTTATTTTTATGTGGTGCTGAGGATTGAACCCGGGCCGCACACGTGCTAGGCGAGTGCCCTACCGCTGAGCCACATCCCAGCCCCTAGTTTGGATTTCTTATTCACTAATTTTACTTTTCTTGTCCTGGTGATTTGGCTTAGTTCATGTTCTGTCCTTACCTCCAATCAGAAAGGCAATTTTTCTCAGTCTTGGCTGCACATTAGAATTGGGAACGCTTACAGAAAAAAAAAAAAAATCCCTCTGCTCATATTTTCTATGCTGTAGAAGTCAGGATAGCGGGGTGTGTGTGTGTGTGTGTGTGTGTGTGTGTGTGTGTACATGCTCATGCACATGTGTGCATGCGGGTGGGGGTGACTGAAGCAAGTATGATTCGTGCTTCTGGGATGCTAATGAATTTCTGATTCTTAAGCTGAGTGGTTGTTGCACAGGTAACTTCAGTTTGTAAAACTTCATTGAGATGCATACTTAGGGTATTATGCACGTTTCCACATGTATAATATTCTTCAATAAAATGTTAAACACAAATCCCTAAGTCAAAGTTGCACTGAAACTAATTAAATCAAAATCTTTAGGGGAAGGGCCCTGGCATCGACCTTTTTGTGAAACTTCCCAGGTAATTGCAATGTGAAGGCAAGGTTTAGTGGCAGCAGAGGTTCTTCCTGGCCAAGCAGGCTCTGATCTCAATACTGGCATCAGGCTGATAGCAAAGACTTGGAACAGCTAGGAGTTGGTGGGACTGGCCCAGGACTGGTTTGGGCAGGTCCAAGATTTGAAGGCCATTGGGCAGCATAGTGGGAGTGAGAGCCCTGGATGTGAGTAGAATCATGCTCACTAGCTAAAATACCATGGGCTAGTCTTGCAGATAACCTCACAGAATTGCTTCCACTCACACCATGACTGGCCCCTACATTGGGATGAATGTGCCTTCCATTGATCAAGGGCTTCATAAATGAGCTATCATTATACAACGGTGCAAATTTGAAAGGAACCCAAAATAAGTTATTGATTTCAGCAGGGTTGCTAGGTAGTATTTGTACATTTTCATGACTATTACTCCTATCACTTACCCTCTGGCACTGGAAGGATGAGGCACCAATTTGGGTGTGACTAAATGGTCATTGTTTTATACCACACTTTAAAAAAAAAAAAAAAGAAGAGCTATGAAGACAAAAAGAATGAGGGAATTTAAAGGCCTATTCCTAAATGAAAGAAATCAATCCAAAAAGACAACAAACTGTATAATATTCTGGAAAATACAAAACTGTAAAAGCAGTAATAAGATCAGTGGTTATCAGGGGCCTGGGAAAGGGAAGGATGAATAGGTGGAGCACAGTAGTTAGTTAGGGCAGTGAAACTATTCTGCATGGTATAGTAATGGTTGGTATGTGGCATTGTATGTTTGTCAAAACCCTTAGACATATACAAGTTCTTTACTGAATATTTGATTTTCAAATATTCTTTCTCAGTCTGTGGCTTTTTTTTTTTTTTTTTTTTTTTTTTTTTTTTTTAAGTGCTGGGGATTCAACCCAGGACCTCATACATGCTAGCGAAGTGCTTTGTCACTAAGCTATACCTGCAGGCCTGACAAAACCCTTAGAACTATACAAAACAAAGAAAGGACCCTAATACACACTATGGACTTTAGTTAATAATAGTGTAGCATATTGGTTCATTAATTGTTAACAAATGTACCATACTAATATAAGGTGTTAATAACAGAGGAAACAGAGTAGAGGAGGAAGGAGGTATATGGAACTCTCTTAATTTTTTGTAAACATAAAACTGCTTTATTTAAAAAAAAAAAAGGTGCACCCCATTGTTTGACAGTTCTATATGCACCACTTATTAAACAGGAAGCGATCTTTGCAGAGTGCCTTCAGGCACCAAGCAATGAGGCAGCACAGAGGAACATGGGCAAATGGATTTTGAAGTCAACAACCCTCAGTCAATCCTTAGCCTGAATGTGAGCAGGAACAGAGAAAGGCGGAGAGAGTGTGGCTGGTGCCCAGGTTCCCCTTTTTAGTACAACCAAAGAGTTGCTAAGTATGTGAAGGTGGCCCAGTGGGGTCCGCACCTCCCTGGGAAACAAGTTACACTTGTGATTTTGTCTTAACCAAATAGTCTAAACAACTAAATAATTTATCCTACCTGATCTTCGGTTTTCCTATTTCTACAACAGAAATATTATTTGTCATTAATGTTACTGTTTTCAAGTCTTGCTAGACCGCCTTTCACAAAACCACCAAAACACTCTTACCTAGTCTGACAATGATGAAGAAGTGGGTCATATGGGCCACAGAAACATATTATTAAGGAAAGTGAGGAAGGATTCTTTTCAAAAATCTCTTTAGGCTTTAGAGATTGTCTTACTTCCACTGCTGATTTTCTCCTATTTGTTACCTGGAATTTTGTCTAAAGTACTTACCTTCCATGAATTCTAAGAACATCAGGGGTTTCGTTAATCTTGCAAATAAGTTTCATTTGAGCCTTGTTTGCGCTCTTTGTGGCCACTGATAGAGTTTGTCAATCCACCAGTGAAAAGCAATGGTCTTCCCGATATGGAGTGGCCCCGCGAGAGTAGTGATTCTGTAGGGAATTCTAAGACCAAACACAGACGCATTTCCTTCCCTTGAGACCAGGAAATGAAAACTAAGTAAGAGAAATCAGGATGAAGTGCTTAATTAAGAGGTGGGTTAAATCCCAAGAAACACTAAAAGTCACACTGTAGAAAAAATAGCAGGACAGAAAATGTGAGAATAATGCAGGCCTAGAGAAACTGAATGCTTTCTCTCAGCCCGCATCTCAGAGTGACTGCTTTTTCCCTCTGTGTGATGAAAAGAATTGGGGAAAGAGTTCAGGTTGTCTGGGATTCATGTGACTAGTCCCTTTGCATTGCTCACTGGGACAACACTCTTTTTTTTCCCTGCAAGGTGACCAAGCAGCAGAAGCTGTCACCCCATCTGTTCATTCTTGTCACTCGGTATGAAGTTGTCCCAGCACAAATGTCCAACAATGCCGTGAGATCCACCCCTGGAATTGATAGGCTCACAGAAGCTAGTCCAAGGAACTTGGGTCAGCCCTGGGTGGCAGAGGACGCAGGCTGCCAGACAGTCACTTAACAGTCACAGTAGGAATCTGTGTAATGGAAGCCTAGTTGAGATTTTGGTTTGGAAAAAAATGTCTTTTTTTGTTGTTGCTTTCTGTAGCCCCACTGTGGAATTTAAGAGGCCCATTCTTTTTTAAAAAATATATATTTTTTAGTTGTAGGTAGACATGATACCTTTATTTTATTTATGTGGTACTGAGGATCGAACCCAGGGCCTCACACATGTGACACGAGCTTACCGCTGAGCCATAGCCCCAGCCCCAAGAGGCCCATTCTTTAGAGCACAACTATTTCTTCTGAAGCATTCGTATAGCAGATGCTTCTAAATGACTGGAAAACAGAATTCATAGAATATTAAAGGCCAAGGGCTCCACAGATCACTGTGGTTGAATCTCTTCATTTCCTAGATGATGAAAATGGGGCCCAGAGAGGTTGAGTGTTGTGCCACAGGCGCTGAGCTGGCTCACAGCTGAGCCTTGAATTCTTCTTACCCCTGTCCTAGTCTAATGTTCTTCTCAATGTACTGCGCTCCATTTATCAGTGCTACAAGAAGAAACCCATTGCCTGTTGCAGAATCTAGCAACTATTTTTTAAAAGCTTGGAACTAAATCTGTGACTAATTAAAACGGAGTATTCCACCACCTTTAAGCCACCAGCTGAAATCCACTGTTCCGTGTCCCAGTGCGCCCAAGGCCTTCTGTGTGACCAGCTCAAAGAGAGATTATTGTCTCAACTCAGTTCTCTGTGTCTAGGTCCCCACAAAATGGAAATCGCTTTACTTGGGGAAGAACAAGAGGACAAGATGAGATAAAAAGGAAGCATGTTTAAAATGGATAAAAGAAGGTACTTTTTTTTTTCCCCACTGCACACAATTGACCTGGGGAACTCACTGCAGCAGGATATTAAGATCAATGGTGAAGATTTGTGTTTTAAAAGATTAGACGTTTCACATGCATATCATCAACAGTGGGTTCAATAGGATGAAAGTAAGACGGATAAAAGTTCCCAAGCTTCAGTGCATAAGTTGATCACCAACTGGGTCAGGTAAAAAGAAAAACTTGTCTTCCCGATCATCTAAGATCTCATAGGAAGGCAGATGTGGGGTATTCCAATTACCGCTACTGTATAACAAAGCACCCCAAGCTAGTGGTGTGGAACAACAGACGTTTAGTTCATTCTGGAACACAGCAGATGAGGAAATTAGTAGAGGACATAGCAGGGATATTTGTCTCTGCTCCGCAATATCCAGGGCCTTCCTTGGGAAGATGTAAACAGCTTGGGGACTTGAGGCTGAGGACTGCAATTATCTGGAAGCTCCTTTATCTGTATGTCAGACACCTGGCTTGGGATGATCTGAAGGCTCCCTCAGCTGGGACTGTCAACTGGGGCAGCTACATGTGGACTCCAAAAGGTAGCATTTCAAGACACAGTGTTCCAACAGAACCAGGTAGAAGAAGAGTGGACATTCATTACCCATCTGTGGGAGGACTACTGCATTGCTTTCAACATATTCTAGTAGCCAAAACCACCGTAAGCATGCCAAGGTTCCAGAGGAAGGGACCAAAGGCCTACCTTCCTCCCTCATGTGGGAATGGCTGAAGAACACGTGGGATAGGAGAAATTTTTAGAGCTATCTTTGGAAAATGCAATCTGCCAGGGAAGCGGCTGGGAATGTATGATACATACAATCTAGTGGGAGACTCTGATATATGAACGAACAATCACAGTTACAGTGAAATAAATCATAAGGTAGTTATGCCCTGCCCTTTCAATCCTACCATAGGATATTATTTTTCCTTTTATAGGAATCAACATACTTAATTTTTGGTTCATTTTCTGTCTTCCCAGTAGGCTAGAATCTCTGTGCATCTGACTAGTTGCTTGCTGTATCCTCTGTGCCTAAAAGAGTACCAAGCATATAACAGGTGCTCCATAAGTACTGATTGAAAGAGTGGATGAGTAAATGCTGCTCACAGAGAAGTGGTGAAGTACAGGCAGTGACAAATGACTCTGCTTCCCAAGTGAATGGGTCTTGAATGCTTTTAAAGGATGAATAACAGTTTCTCTTGGAAAGAAAGAAAGAAAGGAAAAGAAAAGAAAGAAAGAAATTCTTGTCCTTAAATCTCCTCCAGAGACTTCCATCAGCCAAGTGTAAGCAGGCACGTTCTCATCCTAAGTATACAGGCTGCATGCAGCAGGTGGGAGGCTTTTGGTTGCAAGTGACAAAAGATACTGACAGCACTGGCTTAAGAACTAAACAATGGGTTGGATTATATGAGAAGTCTGGAGGCAAGTGGCATCTATGGAAGGTAGGAGGCCTTTGGTCCCTTCTTCTGGAACCTTGGTATAGTTCTTACATGGTTGCAAGACAGCTCCCACAGAGGTAGGAGTCACATGTAGAAAGAACAACAGCCAGCAGCAGGAGAGACTGTTTCTTCCTCCTCCTCCCCCTCCTCTTCCTCTTCCTCCTCCTCTTCTTCCTCTTCTTCCTCTCCTTCCTCACCTCCTTCTCCTCCTCCTCCTTCTTCTTTTTCTTCCAGGGATTGAAACCAGGATCACTTTACCACTGAGCCACATCCCCAGCCCTTTTTATTTTATTTTATTTTTCAAATTTTGAGCCAGGGTTCTGCTAAGTTGCTAAGGCTGACCTCATAATCCTCCTGAGTCACTGGGATTACAGGTGTGTGCCACCACACCTGGCTGTTTCTTCTTTTGAATAACACCTTTCCTATAGCCTCTGGACAGACTCACTTCACATTGGTCCTCTCCCTTATCCACCAAGATTGTCCTCCGTGCACTGTGTGATGGGACTGAGAAGAAGGGTCCAATACAGTCAGTTGTACCAATCCTGTGTTACATCTTGGGGCTTGGACTAAAGCTCTGCCTTCTCTAAAGCACATGGCTATGCAGAGAAGGTAGATGCATAAAAAGCAAAACAAAACAAACAAACAAAAAACACAGCTGCAATTCTGTTAGGAAAGAGAAAGGAGAGACAACCCTTAGGTCGTAATCAATAGTGTTTCTAATGTTAAGCCTGGAGAAGGTTGTAAGCTGCCTGTCATGGCCAGCCACAGTGCCGCGGGAGGAAAACTCGGAGGCAGAGTAAAGCTATTACTACTTTTACTTCTACTTTCTTAGAGAGAGCTTAGAGAGGGAAAGAAAGATTTTTAGAGAGAAAGATTAGAGAGAGCTTTTCTTCTTGTCTTCTTAGCTTAGAGAGAAAGAAAGATTTTTCTACTTAGAAAGAGCTTAGAGAAAGATTATTTTTTAGAGCTTCTTTCTTCTTTCTTCCTCGGGAGCCTGGGCCTAACTCTGACCAGCAATTACTTCTTCTATCTGGTTTCTCTTCTGTAACTGCTCTGCCTACGTTCTGGCCGCTCTGATTCTTTTCCTCTTCTCCGACCCGAACTCTTCTTCTGACCGACCGAGCGACTGCCCGACTGACTGAATGAATTCGTTCTCCTCTCTCCTAACTCTGACCGCTTTCACCCGGTTATATACCTTTAGCTTTGCGGGTGCC
The DNA here is from genome assembly GCA_025594165.1 of Tamias sibiricus. Taxonomy (NCBI): domain Eukaryota; kingdom Metazoa; phylum Chordata; class Mammalia; order Rodentia; family Sciuridae; genus Tamias; species Tamias sibiricus. The sequence goes on from CM046660.1 coordinate 86,808,796, forward strand.
TCAAGTGCATTTACAGGTGCGTCACATACATATCAGGTGGAACTTATGGCTTCCAGCTAGCCGCAATAGCCCTTCCTAATTGGGGCTCCTTCAGAAGGTTAAGGTTCTGCTATGATCTATTTGCCCCTCCCAAACTCTTGTTCAAATTTAATTGCTATGCCATGAAGAGGTAAAACCTTTAAGAGGTGATTAGGCCATGAGGGCTCCCTCGTAAATAAGGTGGGTTATTATAATGCAAACTTAGCGTTTGCATCTCTCTCATCCTTCTGCCTTCTGCCATGGGATGAAGCAGCAAGAAAGCCCTCACTAGATGCGGACCTGACTTGGCCTTCCCGGCCTTCAGAACTGTGACAAAGAAGTTTCTGTTCTTTATAAATTACCCAGTCTCAGGTATCCTTTTATAGCACCACAAAACTAAAATAGGCTCTGATTGCTTTGTTGATAAATATCACCCAACACATTTGTTTATTCTCGAGTGATTTTTTTGCTCATCCCCTTTGTCCTTCTGCATTAGTGGTCAGTTGAATAAATCAATCCCAGTGTCAATGAAGGAGTGTTATATGTAGGGTGCACATATGAATCAAATTAATGAAAAATACTTTGATCAGACATGAGTGCACTTTCAGGTAAAAAGCTCCATTCCGATGCTCTGATGCGTCTGTTACTCCGAGACAGCCTACTGTCCCAGCTGTTTAATACTTGAGCCATGCTCTATCCTGGCCTGTGCCCTTTGCCTGGGACAATTCCTCTTGTCTAGGAAGTCCTTGCTTTGTAGTAGACATTGAGGAGTGACTCTTTTGACCTCCATTCTGTTCTTTGTCTAGTAATCTAGTTGAGGAGATTGGAAACCCCACAGCAACACTTCCCCAACTCCCTTGTAGCTAGGGTGTGGGTTTGAAATACGCTCTGTCAACCAGGTGCCCTCTTGTGAGATTTGGAGGCAGATGAAAAGCTGAGGCCATGCTTTGGCTGCTGTTGTTACAGCAAGTGAAGTCAGAGAGGTCATGTTAAAAGGCAGTGAATGCTGCTGGGCTTGGGGTCCCTCTGAGGGGCTAGTTGCCAGCTCTGTGGGTGTGCAAGGCAGCTATGGTGGCAACAGCACTGTCCTGATTGCGGAATCACAGGTACTGTGGTGCCCTTGAATTCAGCACTCCAGGGGAAGTCCCTGACTTCTACCCCCCAGCCTTTCTTCAATTGTATAAGCCTCAGCTTAGTTCTCAGGACTAAATATTTCTCTGCTTGAAATACCTAAAGTGGTTTATATTAGTAAACCGAACTCATATTCAGCCTTCCAGACAAGCCTGGGTCTTTCCTGAGCCATTAGGTTGGACTAAACCTCCTTGGAGCCCCCCAATGCCCCGCTTTGCTGTCCACACCTTCTCATCTTTGTGCTTCCAGCACCAGCGCTTGGCTCACAGCAGGTGCATAGTCAATGCTTAGTGAACTGAAGCTTCTTCCATCAAGAACCAGGAGGCTCTGAAATCTAGTGTGAGGGGCATCCCACCTGATGCTTGATCTGCAAAGCCCAAAGAAAAATCGCCCCTGGGTTTATACTGGATACTAGATGAATCCAGAGCTCTCAGCTTTTCTACATGTTAACCATCCTAGACAGCAGAATTGAATCTACCTAGTCCCAGGAAACAGATGCTAAAGAACAAGGGAAGCTGCTTATCCCAAGATGTACCATCTGGTGGGTTCCATGCTTGATGAACGGTTGCCGCAAGGCCTATAGCAAGGCCTGCAATTGACAAGAGCTTTGGAGTCAAGGAGACCCAAGTTGGAAGGTATGCAGACTTTGGCAAGTTACTGAGCTTGTCTGAACCTCACTTTCTTCATCTACAAAATGGGGATATAAAATCAATCATACAGGACTCTTGGAGATCAAAGATTATATATGTAAAATGCTTCAGTGTACAGGAAGCTTTCCATACTCCTCCACCGCTGCGGCTGTAGTTATCCTCATGGTTAACACATTCTACCACAATTCCGTTGCTTTATGTAATTTCCCTTCGGCCTAAGCACATTCAGATGTAATCAGCCTCAAACACACTTCTCTATTCTTTCTCCCGAGGTATTCCACTTTACATGCTGATGTGATTAATCCTTTTTTTGTAGAAGACCCAGCTAGGTCCACCTTTGGGACTGTACTAAGGAGGCACCAAACCACTCTTTCAGTGGTTCTCAAGTCTAGATGAAAATTAGAATCACCTGGAGAGTTAAAACAAAACAGCAACAAAAACAAACAAAAGAAACCTAACAAGGTCTAGATCCCTCAACCAGAAATTCTGATTTAACAAGGTTCTTAAAGCTCCCCAGGTGATTGTAATGTGCTGCTGAGAGCTCTTGATCAATGTGAGAAAGATTAGTACTTCTATTACCTTGGGGAGAAAAGGAAAGCTGCGGCTTTTACTTTTCTATAATCTCCATTATGGTGTGGGAGGGGAGAGGACTAAAGATTATAGCTGAAATATTCCACTTATAATGTGAAAAAGACATTCTCATTTATTGACCTGGAAAGATGGCTCGTAGTGCTAATCCTGGCTAATATAAGGGGAAGAGGGGTGAACAGAGACACTATAGGAAGTGGAAGGAGCTCATCTGGAAATACCTGTGAGGGAGTCAGGTTAGAATGTGGTGTCTAGCCTGTGCAGCATGTGTGCACCTGTGGCTACTGATGTACATGTAGTTTGATCCCAAGCAAAAGAAATTATCTTGGCTTTGGCATTACATTTAGTAATAGCTAAGTGCCAAAGATAGCTGGTGATGGCCCAGAGTATGCTCAGAAATAAACTGCATCTGAAAAATATAACTATTCCTTTCTGTTGTAAAAGTAACATACAACAAAAAATTGGGAAAACAAAAAAATACAATGAACTCTGTAAGAAACTAATAATAGTAGTCAAGATTTATGTAGACTTATGAGGTGCTAGACTTGTTCTAAGCCCTTTATCAAATAAATGTATTTACTTTTGACTTCAGTTCTAAAAGGTAGATAATTATTTCTAACTCCATTTTACAGATATGAAGGAGGGCCTAAAACTGTTAAGTGACTTGACCAAGGGTGCACAGCTAGTAAGGGCAAAGCCAAAACTGAACTCATGCTGTACTTAACAGAGTATGGGCAACCTCAGAGAGATAGTTCATACAGTTAATATTCAAGGATCCAGTGCCAGTTGTAAAGTCAAAAAAGTGAATCTTGGCTGTCATTCACTCATTTATATCATAAATATTTAGTGAAAGTGTCTATGTTTAACATACCATTGGCAGGCTCAATTATCAAGATCATAAATAGTGCCGGGCATGGTGGCAAACGCTGTAATCCCAGCACTTGGGAGGCTGAGGCAGGAGGATCGTGAGTTCAAAGCCAGCCTCAGCAATGGCAAGGCACTTAGCAACTCAGTGAGACCCTGTCTAATAAAATACAAACAAGGGCTGGGGATGTGGCTCAGTGATCCAGTGCCCCTGAGTTCAATCCCCGGTACCAAAAAAAAAAAAAAAAAAAAAAAAGATCATAAATAGTATACACAGGGTACTTGTTCATTCATACAGCATTCAGAATAATGGATGTATAAGCAACATAAACTAGTAAGATTAAAAATGCTGTAACTATTTTCTGATGACAAAATCCAAAACCAGTAATCAAAACTTATGGAATGGTTTACACTTATGAAATTGAATATTTGTCATTATCCTCTAGATTTTTGAGAATTAATAAACATAACTTGAATAATAATTTCATGAGTTTGGCTCAATAGAAATAAGTCTAACATAACAGTAGTATCTTCAACTTAGAAATTACGTTTATTGAATGACTGTATGGATAGATAGTTGGAAGAATAGATGAGTAAATTAATAGATAAGGATGCTTGGCAATGCTCTAAGTGCTTAAAAATTGCATTGGTATGGGCTAGGGACATAGTTCAGCGGCAGAGCACTTGTCTACCATGTGAAAGGCCCTAGGTTCGATCCCAGCACCACCACACAACACACACTCACAAAATTAAATAAATTTCATCTTTTAAAAAATTAGTGTTTTCTAAGCCAGGCACGGTGGCGCACTCCTGTAATCCCGGCACTTGGGAGGCTGAGGCAGGAGGATCCCGAGTTCAAAGCCAGCCTCAACAATGGCAAAGCACTTAGCAACTCAGCAAGTTCAAAGCCAGCCTCAGCAATGGCAAAGCACTTAGCAAATCAGTGAGACCCTGTCTCTAATGAAATACAAAAGAGGGCTGGGGATGTGGCCCAGTGGTAGAATGCCCCTGAGTTCAATCCCTAGTTTGTTGAACAATAAAGATCCAGGAGAAAATTGTGTGTTCTGAGGGCTGGGGTTGTGGCTCAGGGGTAGAGCACTCGCCTAGCACGTGCGCGGCCCGGGTTCGATCCTCAGCACCACGTAAACATAAATGCATTGCATCGTGTACAACTAAAGCAAATAAATAAATATTAAAAAAAAAGAAAATTGTGTGTTCTTTAAGTAATTTTTAATTAACAAACAAAAATTGTATATATTAATGATGTTCAACATAATGTTTTGATATATGTATACATTGTGGAATGGCTAAACCAAGCATTTTAGCATATGCATTACCTCACATACTTACCTTCTTCCCCTACTGTGGTAAGAACATTTAAAATACTCTCTTAGCAATTTTCAATTGCAACATAATAACTGGAGTCATCATGGTGTATAAAAATTATGATTTTTATCCTTTCCATGTACTAAATAAATAACTTTAAGCAAGTCATTTTGGTGCCAGTTTCTTCATCTGATTTTTGCAATGATTTAATGAGGTAAAATTACTTAGGACCCTATCTGGGACATGTTAAAGATCATATTTTAAATTATCTTTAAACTGAAGTAATATAGGGAAAGAAGAAAAATTAAAACAATACAAAAAGCTATACAATACAAAATAATTCTCTTTCCACAGTATTTTCTTCTATTGTTCCTATTATTAGAGCTCTCCAAGCAAAAGTAAGATCTTTGATGTTGATTAAGAAGAAAGGTTTGTAAACCAATAGACAACATACTTTGAGTCAGAACCAAGTGAAATAACACAAGTATTCTGGCTAAATTCCAGTATGAGTGATTAACATTCCCCAACTTCAAATAATTTTTATTATTAGCCAACACTTGTCCATCCCCAATAATATGCACGTTGCATATAAGGCACAGAATGAGCTAGGCCTCCCTTGGCATGCTCACAGGCTGCACATACTTTCCACTGAGGGTTCCCCTTTCTTCTGGACTGCTATGCCATAGCATTTCAACTCCCACTACTTTCAACCCAGGCATGTCTGCAGACTTAAGGCTAAGTCGCTCTAAAAACCAAGAGATAAAAATACAAATATTCGTAGAATTCCAGAAAACGAACAATGTAATAATGTACACTGTAAACAATTATTAATAGTTATGATGTCTGTAAGGCAATTGGCATTTACTCCTTTTTAACTGTGAGGCTGAGATTAACACACATATTCTTCATTATTTCCCATCAAGCTTTGTTGATAAGCAGGAGGGAGATGGCTGTTCTGAAATTTAGACTTCTAATGTGTACAAATGTGAGCCAAGCTGGGCGTGGTGGCGCACGCCTGTAATCCCAGCACTTTGGGAGGCTGAGGCAGGAGGATCACGAGTTCCCAGCACTTTGGGAGGCTGAGGCAGGAGGATCACGAGTTCGAAGCCAGCCTCAGCAATGGCAAGGCACTTAGCAACCTAGTGAGACCCTGTCTCTAAATAAAATACGAGAAAATGGCTTGGGATGTGTGACCCAGTGGTCGAGTGCCCCTGAGTTCAATCCCGGGTACTACCAAAAAAAAAAAAAAAAAAAAAAAAAAAAAAAAAAAAAAAAAAAGTGAGCCAGGACAGAAGATCGACAACAACTCACATTTGATATCAGTCACTGAGTCCAGCCCTGAGTCCTTCAAGTGTCCCCAGGCCCTCTGCCTATTTCGCCTTCTGCCCTGTGGAAGGAAGGGGTGGGAGAGCTGGATACAATTTAAAACCTCTTCGTAAGTGTGTGAATGAATGTTAAATATGCTAAACACCTCAGTCTTCCAACCTAATTAGAACGCGTAGAAAAGAGGCATTTGTAGGACATTTAAAACTTGCAGCATAATAATCCATCTGGAGTGCGCCACTCTGAGTCCTGGCGGTTGCGGCGCCCAACAGGCTGCTGCGTGCGCCCCCGCCCTCGGGGCGCGCGAGTGCGCAACTCAGCAGTAGGCAACTCCCTGGCGTCCTGCCCAGTGCAGAGCCCTGAGCCGTGGGCGATTTAGGACCTGCCTGGGATTATAAATCTCGACTGATAAGGACTAACATCTTTCAAATCTCCCAAACCCAGAAAGAAATCCACTTTCTTGTCACAACAGTACGATTCTGTTACGAGATGCAAAAGTATAAAGGTCGAAGCCTGGGAAATTTCGATAATATGGGGGCAGGGGGTGGGAGGGTAGTGGTAAAGATCGTGAATGCCGCTCCCAACTACTTGGGTTCCAACCCTAGAATTGCCGTTTGAGCACCTACTGTGTGCCAAATGCTCGGAATGCGGCGGTGAACAAGGTTGTCGAGGTCACCTCTTACATTACCAATTCGATTGCCTAGGTCAAGTTGCTAAGTCTCGTCTTCTTCACCTCTAAGGAGTACTTGCCTCATAGAACGTAAGGATTTCGGGTCTTGTATTAAGATGCAAACGATTAACACGTTGTTGGGGGTTCAATAAGTATTAGCTCTTCTTTCACCCAATCCAATACCTCGCAGAAGGGAGACAGGTGCCGCAGCTAAAAATGATTCTTTAAGTAGTTGTTTATACAAGCGCTGGACTCTGTAAAGAAACCTGGTGGGAGCTCTGAATGCGAAGGTTCTTAATCTACCATATCACAGCAAAGTGAGTCCCGAATTGGTGGGCACTCGCAGAGAACTCCGGAGGGACTTCTGGCCGGGGTTTCCCGCCGGGTTTCTCAAGACGGCGTGATTAGCATTCGCCCCACCCCCACCATTTCCCGACCCACGATTGGCCAGTTCTCCTCGGCTGCCGGCCCAGGGAGGGGCCAGAGGGCGCCTAGGGAGAGGCCGAGCCCGCGGGGCAGTGGGCGGGGACGCGCCGAGAGCTTGGCGGGGTGGCCCACCACTCGAGCCCAGGCCTGAGGGGGCGGGGCCGGGGCGGGGCGTCCCGGCGGGCATTAGAGACAGGTGACCCGGGCGGGGAGAGAGAGGGCAGTCAGCCTGCGGCCGGGTCTCCGCTGCCGTCGCGCGCTGCTCTGTGCCCACCGAAGGTTGGCGACAGGGTGCGAGAGCGCGGGGGAGGAGCCGAACAACCCGTTGCGTCTAGATAGCACAGCCACCGCCCCCAGGAGTTCGCTGGAGCGCGGAGCCCCCTGCAGGGGAGGAGGCGAGCGGCGGGCGGGACGCGGCGGCGAGCGCGCACCATGCAGTCCCCGCCGGGCCAGCGCCGGCTGCTCGCCGTGCTGTGAGGCGGCCGGGTCTCCCGGCCGCCACATTCCGCCTTCCTCCCCTCCCAGGTGCTGCCAGGCGCTTTCGCCTTTGCTCCGGCTCTCGGACCCGGGTGGAACACACGGCCTGCTCTGCCCGGCTCCCCCTGGACCATGCGGGGGGCCCCGGAGGAAGAGAAGGCGAGTGACAAGCCTGCGCCGACCAAGTTCGGGGGGCGCCCAGCTCTCTGAGACGCCCCCACCTGCTACCATGTGTCGCCGCCACGGTTACCCAGCCTGTCGCTAAACTTTCCCGGCCTCGGCCCGGCTCGGAGTTGCGTTTCTGAGCTGAGTGTCCCAGGGACAGAGGACCCAGGCTGTCTGCAGACTTCTGCCCCTCTCGGCGGGATCCTTAGAGGTGAGAGCCCGCGCCTTCCCTTTTTCCCTGTTCTCCCGGTTTCTCTGCCCTTTTCCGGGGGCTGAGCGTTCTGACCCCGAGGCACAGCCTGGAGGGCCTGGCCAGGAAAGGGAGGGTGGTGAGAGTCGGTAGTTTGGTTCTAGGAGGTGGAGGGGAGGGAGGAAGGGAGTGTGGTTAAGTTAGAGATTGGAGACCGCTCTCGGTAAGGAGCAGTTGGGACACCCCTCCAAGAGGAGAGGTTGCAACTTTTCTCCCCTCACCCTTCTCTTTTAAGAGTCCCTTCCCTGGAATTGGAGCCCTAACCGTCCCTCTCCTCTATCCGGCGAAGAGCTGAGTGCTGGCAGCGGAGGCAGCGCCTTCCCAAAGCAGTTTATCTTTGGACGGATTTCTTTAAGAGAAAAAGAAACCAACAGGTTGCCAGCCCCGGCGTCACACAGGAGACTCCGGAGAGGGAAGCCCCAGCCCAGGTTTCCTCTGCCTGCGTTGGCCCCTCGCGGGCTGCGGGAGGAGAGGGGAGGGAGCGGGCGATGGCTCGGCCTGACCCGTCCGCGCCGCCCTCGCTCCTGCTGTTGCTTCTGGCGCAGCTGGCAGGCCGGGCGGCGGCCGCCTCTAAGGCCCCGGTGTGCCAGGAAATCACGGTACCCATGTGCCGCGGCATCGGCTACAACCTGACGCACATGCCCAACCAGTTCAACCACGACACGCAGGACGAGGCGGGCCTGGAGGTGCACCAATTCTGGCCACTGGTGGAGATCCACTGCTCGCCGGACTTGCGCTTCTTCCTGTGCTCCATGTACACGCCCATCTGCCTGCCGGACTACCACAAACCGCTGCCGCCCTGCCGCTCGGTGTGTGAGCGCGCCAAGGCCGGCTGCTCGCCGCTCATGCGCCAGTACGGCTTCGCCTGGCCAGAGCGCATGAGTTGTGACCGTCTCCCTGTGCTGGGCCGCGACGCCGAGGTCCTGTGCATGGATTACAACCGTAGTGAGGCCACCACGACGCCCCCCAGATCCTTCCCAGCCAAGCCCACTCTCCCAGGCCCGCCAGGGGCACCGTCTTCAGGGAGTGAGTGCGCAGCAGGGGGCCCATCTGTATGCACGTGCCGCGAGCCCTTCGTACCCATCCTGAAGGAATCGCACCCACTCTACAACAAGGTGCGAACAGGACAGGTGCCCAACTGTGCAGTGCCCTGCTATCAGCCTTCCTTCAGCCCGGACGAGCGCACGTTCGCCACCTTCTGGATTGGCCTCTGGTCAGTGCTTTGCTTCATCTCCACCTCCACGACGGTGGCCACTTTCCTCATTGACATGGAACGCTTCCGCTACCCTGAGCGCCCAATTATCTTTCTATCGGCCTGCTACCTGTGTGTGTCGCTGGGATTCCTGGTGCGCCTGGTTGTGGGCCATGCCAGTGTGGCCTGCAGCCGGGAGCACAACCATATCCATTACGAGACAACAGGCCCTGCGCTGTGCACCGTCGTCTTCCTGCTAGTCTATTTCTTTGGCATGGCCAGTTCCATCTGGTGGGTCATCCTGTCGCTCACCTGGTTCTTGGCGGCTGGCATGAAATGGGGCAATGAGGCCATTGCGGGTTATGCACAGTACTTCCACCTAGCAGCGTGGCTTATTCCCAGCGTTAAGTCCATTACGGCGCTGGCTCTGAGCTCGGTGGACGGGGACCCGGTAGCCGGCATCTGCTACGTGGGCAACCAGAACTTGAACTCTCTTCGCGGCTTCGTCCTGGGCCCACTGGTGCTCTACCTCCTGGTGGGTACACTCTTCCTCCTAGCGGGCTTTGTGTCGCTTTTCCGCATCCGTAGCGTCATTAAGCAGGGTGGCACTAAGACGGACAAGCTGGAGAAGCTCATGATCCGCATTGGCATCTTCACGTTGCTCTACACGGTGCCCGCCAGCATCGTAGTGGCCTGCTACCTGTATGAGCAGCACTATCGCGAGAGCTGGGAGGCCGCTCTCACCTGCGCTTGCCCCGGCCCCGACGCCGGTCAACCGCGCGCCAAGCCCGAGTACTGGGTGCTCATGCTCAAGTACTTCATGTGCCTGGTGGTGGGCATCACGTCGGGCGTCTGGATCTGGTCCGGCAAGACGGTGGAGTCTTGGCGGCGCTTCACCAGCCGCTGCTGCTGCCGCCCGCGGCGGGGCCACAAAAGCGGGGGCGCTATGGCCGCCGGGGACTACGCCGAGGCGAGCGCTGCGCTCACTGGCAGGACTGGGCCTCCGGGCCCTTCTGCCGCCTACCACAAGCAGGTGTCCCTGTCACACGTATAGGAGGAGGCCTCTGCCGAGGGACCCATGCTGGGAGCTGAGGGAGGGAGTTGTTTTGTTTGGTAGCTTGAGAAGGTCACTTCTGTTTACCTTCACGGTGCTGATGCCCCCTCCCAGGACAACTTGGAGAGAGGGAAAAGGGGGCAGTTTTAAGGGAGCACCTGTCCCAGTTCTTAAAGGGGCTCTGCTCACGTGTATACTGATTTGCGTTTCTTACTGCCGCCTTTAGAGGAACCCTCTTTTTAATTTATATGTATTCTTAATTTTTAACTGTTGCATTTTGGCAACAAAATTTACCTTTGCTTTGGGGGCTTTACAATCCTAAAGTTGGCATTGTAATGAGGTACCATTTGGTTCAGGTTTCTTTGAACTGTGTGGTCTAAATTGGGAAAATATATTTCCTATATGTGTGTCTTTAAAAAAAAATGTGAACAGTGAAAGTTTGGGTTGCTGTGAATGGAAAGGAGTGGAGTGTGCTTTTTCAAGTAGTTTCTCCTTCCACTGCTTAAAAGTGTCCCAGCTGCTTTAGATCTGCTGCTTGTTCCTGAGTACAGCCCCAAGTCCTCCCAAGGAGGGGAATATAATGTGCTAGAGCCTCTCCAGGTTGACAGGTTTAGGTGAGGGAGCGATTAGGGGTTTTGTGTGCATCCTTAACCTTGTCCACTGAGCTTTGGGTTCTTTGCAGCAGTGCTTGCAGTCATTTTCATTCTAACAGAACCTGTGCCCTGTTGAAGTTAAGAGGTAGCAGCATAGAATGTCTGGTATAAACATTTGCAATAATAAGAATCTGAGGGATGGTGATTGGTTGAGCGTGAATTCTAGACTGGTGAGATGGTAAGCTTTGTGCCAGAGAGGGGGTGGTTGGTTCTTAATAAGCTTCTGTGATCCCTTATTATTATTATTTTAAAGGAACTTGTGTTACAATTTTGGTGAAAGTACACCCACTCTCTTCTTCTGGAAATACTTAGGGATTGTTGCTAAAGAGGGCTCCCTTTTAAATTAAAGGACTAAAACGGATATGCTTCCAGTAATTAAAGTAAATTTCCAGCTTCTCTTATCTGCTCCCTCATCCTGCCTTCTTTATCATGTTAAACAGTCTTTTTGCTTTTCTTATTCCTCCTCTCCTGGAGTGCTGTGATTAGAAACCACACCCACCCTCCAATGAAGTGCTTGAGCTGGGGGAGGGAGGCTGGCTGGCTACCTGTGAACAAACATTGGCCTCGAGGAGGAAACACAAGTGTCCCTGGACTCTGGGCTAGTTTATGTCTCCAAAGCAGCAACACAGTACTCTCTGCAGTCTCTAAAAACAAATGAGACCCACAACATCCTTGCATAAGCTTTTAAGTTTTTTTAATTTTTTAAATTTTAGTGGAATGCCATTGCAAGAAGGAGGTTCTCCCACTCCACCCCCCACCCCACCTTAATTTTCCTTTTCCTTTTCTGAGAAAGCCTCTAACACACTTGCTGTTATTAGGTTTGCTTTCCTAATGTTTAACCATTCCTTCATATATGAAAGCCTATATCTTGATGAAACACACACACACACACACACACATACACATAACATACACACACATTTCTTTGCCCTCGGAAGTTATGTTAACCATTCATTCATGAAGGGTGTGAGGCCACCACTGGGGAAGGGGTGACAGTGAATCAGCCAGCAAATACCAGTGACCAGGACTGAGTGAAGAAGAAATTTAAATGGCCAAAGCAATTAAAATCTGAGAAAGCTTCCCTAGGGAAATAACTGGTATCTAGGCATTTGAGCTTCATTTGAACCAAAGTTAGAAAAGAAAAATTTAAGCCTACGTCATTTTTCCTTCATGAGTGTTGAGTAGACAAATACATAGTTCCCACAGGGAATTGAAATAGTTGGTGGGGAGAAGTCTAAGGCCTTTCAAAAGCTGTTCACATTAATGAAATCATACTGCTCTTGCCCAGTATCTTGCTCTGAATCAAAATTAAAAATCCTGGAGATTTGACAGAACCGAGTATACATAGCTACAGAACTTTGTGCATATCTTAGATTTATTTCAGAAAGCCTCTTCCTAGAACCTTGCAATGGATCCCCTACCTGACCACCAGTTCCTCTCCTGTTTTTCAAATGAGATCACCTTGACCTCTTCCCTTATTCAACATGTCTTCCCAGAATCAGCTGCTTTCAGATTTGGGCTATCCCCCTTCCTTTGAATCTGGAAATGATGTCATTTATCTAAAAGTTGTGGGGCGAAGTGGGTGAAAGTGGCTTAATTCACACTTTTAAATTATTGTTTTTTATTGTTGCAACATCCCAAACCAAAAAAAACGCCTAATTAAACCTGAAAAAATTAGACAGTTAAAACATAGATGCTAAGCCAAGGGAGGCAAGGTAGGTTATGCTTTCTGAGATATAGTTTCAGAAGCACCCCTTTCTTTATTCTCACCCTTGCTCTCCTTCCTTCCCTCATTCCCTAAAACAGACAAAGACAAAGCGCCCCCCCCCCCCCCCCCCCCCCCCCCCAGTCTTAGTAATCGGCCAACCCAACTAGGGAGAGTACTGCATCTATTTATAGCCACTCCTTATTTCTACCCAGGGCACTTATTTTTCCCTGCTTTGCATTTTTGTTATAAAAAGAAATCATACTCATGAAAACAATTATAAAATGAAAGGCTATGAGGTAGGTAGTTCAACAACTTCTTCACAGCCACCCTTGTGAAGTTGGGATGTAGGGGCCCTGTTTCATCTCAGATCCAGTTTCTGGACTCACTCCCCCTTTCACTGTCCAGTTTTAAGCAGTGTCTCACTTCACAGGTTAGCGGGGGAGGATCTAGGTAGAAAATTGCCTGCAGGAACTAATGGGACCTCAGTGGCCAGATTGTGGGAAGTTTTTTAAATTTATATCATTTCCCTCCTCGCATTTTGAAGTTGTCTAAATTGGCTGGAAATCATTTTTCTTGGTGCCTTATTGGTTTATTCACACAAATCTTTTGTCAAGTTTCCACGTGACTATTGCTGATGACCAGGTCCTGTGTATGTGTTGTGCGTAATTGTGTGCACGTACAAGCTTAAATAATGTGCCGACAGCACTGTTTCAAAGTTGGTATTCATTAGGCAGTTCCCTCCTGGGCCAGGGCTACACTAATCTTGACACCGGCTGCCAGGAGAAAACCTCCTGGATCACACACCGAACCTTAATAACAGCATCGGTGACCTGCACTCTCTGGTACAGAATGGGAACCCCAGAGCTAGGAAGCGCAGTTGTATATTTTAATGAACTGCTACCCCTGCTAAAGAAGCTTCTTTCACTTTTGTGCTCTACAGAAAGACCAAGGGGGGTAGGAGGGACAAAGCTTTGAATAACTGCTTTCTAACACCGAATGTGGCAAACAGGATGGTGCACATCACAAATCTAGGCAGGTGTGAGGTACAGTGGCTAAGAATCCCTGCTCCCTCTGCATGCCCTTTTTTGTCTCCAAAGTCTAATCAAGTGATTCTGGGGAAGAAATATGCCTGGGTTGGGGAGGGTGGTTCTGAAAGAAAGAAAGAGGGGAAAAAAAAAAAAAAAAAAAAACCTACCAAGACATTAAAGAAGGGTGAAGGATAGGCAGGATTTAACTAACTAACCTGACTCAAAACTCAGAAGCTTCTAGCAGCCTGATGACAATTACAGGATTTATTTCAGCCAGCAAAATGTCCATCTGTGGCACATCATTTAAAAACAATATTACTTCATGTTGTTACAAACTGTATGTATAGTATGTATGTTTTGTGGGTGTGTATATACATAATATATATTATATATATGAGAGATTTAGTGATTTTTGATACGGGTTTGGTGCAGGTGAATTTCTTACTGAGCCAAATGAGGCACATACCGAGTCAGTAGTTGGAGTCCAGGGCATTCAGTACTTTTTATGATTTCCTAAGTGTATAGTGCCTATCCCATGCAGTAAAGTCACTGTCGTGTCAAATCCAGAACTCACGTCAGAGCCAGCGATATTTTATTTGTAGACAATCAATTTTAATCTATAAATTATTACTGACAAATGATTATAACTCTGCATCCATAACACTAATAAATAGAAACCCAGAGCATTATGATGTTTGTTCCTGGAAGTCAGGAGCAGCAATTGTACATGGTTATGTTAGTCTCAAGATACTTAACTTGCTTACCTTATTTCAGAAAAAAAATTTTGTATGTATTATATTTGTGGGAAGGTAAAATAATGGTTTGAGATTTTTATCAAATATGGAGATTAGTTATTTATGAAAACAAAGAAATGTCTATTTTTGTTTCTTTGTTCCCAATTAATGTAGATAACTTTTAAAATGCATTAAAGCAATGGTAAAGAAAATAAACAGATGCCCTTCAAGTCTCTTTCTCATTTATGGAGAGACACTCTGCTTTCTAAGACTGTCTGAGGACACGTAGATTCTAACTTTGTAATCAGGTTTTTCAGATGTACTTAAAATATAAGCAGCAAAATCTAATAAGTAGAAATTGAAACAAATTCCAGTCACCAGAAGCACAATGAATTAAAGCATGTTTTACTTGAATATTCTTTATTTCTCCTGCCCATCCTGTGATTGGTCAATTATTCATTTCAAGAAATGAAGGGAGCTCCATGGAAGAACAGAGACATTGCCTGTGTCCTGTTTTATAAACACTCTGTCTACACACTGAATCTATTTGAAGAGAGATGGTGCATACTGTGTGTTATCTGGTTAGGGGATGACTTCCAAAATTGTTTATCATTCAGTAGTTGCATTCACAACTACGTATTGAGCTCTAAATTCTTCAGGGAGCCTGGAGAAGATAGAAGTTTAGAGTCCACACTTACCTGTCATTTAAGCACAGATGCTTAGTGAGCTTGAGTACTGTCACCAGTCCATTTTCTACTTATGGCTGCTTTGGCAAAAAGGAAAATTAGCCACCGATGTACCAAATACCACCCTCATTTTAATGCCTGGTATGTGAGTGTTGTCTAGCAATGTTCAGAGGCAATGTGGGAAAATGTGTGGGAAAACAAAGGTAATTAGAGTTATAAGAGGTGGGAGGAATAACAACATGAGAGTATTTAGTTCAATATCAGTGGACATTGAGTGTTATGGACTTTATTAGATTGGTACATAAGTTAGGACAAGGGGATGGGGGAACGGATATAGCAGGTAGGCACAGAAAAGCAGCTACAGATCCTTAGGTGTACAGGACTAGCTGGCTCATCTCTCCCTTGCTTTCTCCAGGCTCATTTTTAGCCAATTGAAAAGGAGGAGAGGGGTAGTCAAAAGCTGGAGCAGAGAGACTTGAGAAAAATTGGAGAAGAGGACAGCCCAGGATGATACCATAATGCTTCTATTAGTGATTTATTTACAGAGCTCTTCAGTTTGATGATGGAAACAGGGTTGAAAGGCAGAATGGTTATGAGCCTAGGCTGGGGAGTCAGACGACTGGAGATTCAATCCCAGCTCCACCGCTTATAGGTTGTGATTCTGAATTTAACCTCTTAGTATTTCAGTTTTCTCATCTGTCAAAAGGGGGAAATAGTGGCACTTGTATTTTAGGGTTCAGAAGATTTAAAGGATTAAATCAGGTTAAGGCAAGGTTAAGGTAGTAAAGCCAGGAGGCAGCAACTGTTCAGGCATGGAATGGAAAGGGAGTTGAGAGGATGTTTTCAATTTTGAGTCTGCCTAAGAATCACTTGGGGTTCCTGTGAAAAATGTAAATTCCCAAGCCTCAGCCCCAGGAATGGAGATTCAGTAGCTCTGTCACCCAAGAAGATCACCTTCCCCCAGTAACTTTTAATTTTGGAATTTTTTGCAAATCTAAAGTTATCCAAGATTTTTAAAAAGTTGCAAACATTACTCATTAATATCCTTTATTGTTAAGGTACACTTGTTAGTAACTAAGAAGTCAGTGTTGGCACATTACTGTGACCTCCAGGCATCAGATTTTCCACCAATGTTCCTGTCTGCAGAACCCAATCCAGGATACCACTGCATTTATTGAAGCTTCATGTTTCACAGGCACTTTCGGCTGATGAGAGGCAGGTGGTTTGCAGACCAAATCTTGAGAAAATCTGGGACACTGAAAGGACTGAACAAAATCAAATTGCCCCATCCCCTAGTTGAGGAGTTGAATGCAATTTTAAAGCAGAAGGGGGTGGAGTTTTAGAAATGGAATCCTCTCCATTAGTTACCTTAAAAACAAGATGCCTAATGCCAGATGAAATACTAGATTTTGGAAGGTGGAGATGCTACACCTAGTCTTCAGCCTAGATCAAAGATATATGCTTAAAGATGTGAATAGCTCAGGGGAATTGCTAAGTACATAGCAGCTTTGGGGAAAACAAGACTCAAGAGAGATACACAAAGGGGAAAGACTTGGAAGCCAGTTGGCATGTATCCCATTATAAGTTTTATTTTCTTGAACCTGGTACTAATACTTTGGAAGTGGGTCACAATAACCAACATCATGCATTGCCAGGTTAGAGGCTAGCTGAAGGTCACAGGGTGAATCTAGAATGGACTTGTGGGAAGGTCCTAAAGGGCTGAAGCAGCAGGTGGAAGGGGAAACACTGAAGCTCTTAGAGGAGTCAGCTCTCACATTGAGATACAAGAGCCACCATGTGGGGGCTACAGGTAAAGGGCTGAATTGAGAAGATGCAAGCAGTACGTTAAAAGACTAGAAAACTGCCGGGCGCGGTGGCGCACGCCTGTAATCCCAGCACTTTGGGAGGCTGAGGCAGGAGGATCGCGAGTTCAAAGCCAGCCATCAGCAATGGCGAGGCACTTAGCAACTCAGTGAGACCCTGTCTCTAAATAAAATACAAAAAAGGGCTGGGGATGTGACCCAGTGGTTGAGTGCCCCTGAGTTCAATCCCCGGTAACCACAAAAAAAAAAAAAAAAAAAAAAAGACTAGAAAACTAATTTCTGTATCCTTTGAGGTATTTTAAAGAAGATACTATTTATATCTTACTGAGGACCTTAGGTCCTGGGACTATCACCAGATCTCCCTAATCACATAAAAATTGGTTGGCCCTTACAATAGTTAAAATAACCACCATCCTTTTCCCCTGCTGGACTCCAGATTCTTCTTAATTTCTATCTGATTTCACTTTCCTGAGGTCCAGGAAGAACAAATAACGCACAAACTGGTATTCTTATACTTTTTCTCACAGGTAAGGATGCATTTTCACTTGCCAAACCCACTTAAAATATAAAGTAGTTAAGTGAAAATTGCCTTCGAAACCAAATGGGTTCCTCCTCTGTACTAGGGGATGGAGCTTTACTGAAGGGCTCCTGGATCTTTTGTATTGTTTGCTAGCAGTGTTAGGCCTTCGAGGTCACTCGAGTGTTTGGCTATTAGAATTATGATCTAATTAATGCTTGACTGCTTGACAGATGTTAGGTACAATCTCAAGGTTCTGCATGCAAACTAGCATTAACTTTGGTTATTTTTCTGCCAGCTGCTAAGTGCTTTTCCAAGTAGTACTATTCTCAAGAATGGGTGAGAAAGTCAATTCATTGTCATCTTAAACATGATTAAAGAGAAAGGCTGGTAGTGGAAGATTTTAGGTGGCTTGTGTACTATAGCTAAACTAGTTTACAATCAGACTGAGTTGTTTTCTAGTTAATATTTGCTTTTTCTTTTCTTTTCTTTTTTTTTTTTTTTAAGGTTTCTTTAGTTATAGATGGACACAATGCCTTTATTTTGTTATGTGGTACTGAGGATTGAACCCAGTACCTCACACACACTAGGTAAGCATTCTACCACTGAGCCACAACCCCAGTCCCAGATATTTGCTTTTTTTTTTTTAAACCAAAAAGTACTGTATTTAGAGCTGTAGGGAAACTAAACCAAGAAGGTAAGCTGTTATAAAATCAGGATTCATGCTATTGGATTTCAATAATATATGGGCACACTGGGAGGTAAACAGGAAATGTGGAAAGAATAAGCTCGGATGGAATCTGATGTGTGAAATTTTTTTTTTCGTGGTACCAGGGATTGAACTCAGGGGCACTCACCCACTGGGCCACATCCCCAGCCCTTTTTTGTATTTTATTTGGAGACAGGGTCTCACTGAGTTGCTAAGTGCCTCGCTATTGCTGAGGCTGGCTTTGAACTCGCAATCCTCCTGCCTCAGCCTCCCAAAGTGCTGGGATTACAGGCGTACGCCACCGCTCCCCGGTGTGTGAAATTTCTTAAAAATATATTTTTAGTTGTCGACAGACCTTTATTTATATGTGGTGCTGAGAATTGAACCCAGTGCCTCACACGTGCTAGGTAAGCGCTCTACCCCTGAGCTACAACTCCAGCCCTGATGTGTGAAATTTTTTAACCAGAAATAACATGAGACCCATGTTGTGGCATCAGGATGAACCACATGAAATTACTCACAGGCAACTGTTTTTTGACCTGCAAAAATGGCAGTTTCACTAGGTTTAAATATGTATTTCAAATCTGTTTTTTCCTTGTCATGAAAGTTAACACACCAACTAAAATTTCTTTGAGGTCTGTGTTAGTCGTAAAAACAAAAAAACAAAAAACAAACAAACAAACAAACAACAACAAAACCCAAGCCCCCAAATGAAAATGAACTTGAATCCAGGTAGATATTTCTCTTATCTTTCCTAGGTATAGAACCCTGAGAAAACTACCAGTTACCACCCTACTAGCAAGTTGATTTCTATGCCTCATAACAAATGGCTGCTCTGCCTTCTAGAGGTTAAGGCCAATGGGAGATGAACTTCTAGTGAAACTTACTCTGCCAGCTGGTTCTTGAGTCAGACTCATGTCCACTGTACCTCTCCCAAATCTTTTTATCTTTTAAACCTCTGACTACTCATATATCAGCATTTCTGCTTAGTGATGTTATAGGATATAAATCATACTGATTTATGATAGGCGTTTTTCCCTTCTAAATTAAATTAGATAATTTATCCTAATCAGCAATGTATCAAGAACAAAGTGATTAGTTAAAGACTCGACCTTAGGTACCAAAAATACCTTATGTTCTAAATCTACGTTATTCCTGCTTTTCTCTTGGCATGTTTTCCCTAATTTTTTCTTTTAATCTGTTTTTTCCCTCTCAGGGACAAAAACAACTATTCAAAGATGCCATCTAATGCACTATCCCACTAACTGCTGTGGCCAGTGATTTTTTTAAGCATAATAAACTGTTTTCAGGTGGAAGAGAACCTAAGCAAAATAAATGAATTGCTATACCTTCAGCAGAGGCATTGATCAAATCAGTTTCAATGGTCAGTTTAAAAGCCTATTAGGACAGATGTGAAACATTTAAGTTCTGGAAAGATGTGATGCTGTATGAACAGAGAAATGTTACAAACACAGTGACCATATTTTAATTAAAATAGAGTTTTATTAGCTTTTCTTTTAATATAAACATGAGAAATAAAAACCACATAAGTTGTAGCATTCTTTTCAAAATAAAACTGCAATCAATACTTGAATCTCCAAGCTCTGAACTCCATAAACAATGTGTTTTTTTTTTTTCCTTGAGGTGGTAGATTGTAATATTTCAGATACCATTATTTATCACTTATCTCTGTCCTTTAAAAATGATGGAACCTGCAGCACTCAGTATAATGTGAACATCACTATATTGAGAAAGAGTATTCCTGGCTCATAAGTGCAAGATTCCTAGGATTACATTTAAGAAGATAAGAGAAAATGGATTTCACATAGTTTATAACACTAATCATTTTATATTTCAAATTTAGGTGACATTGTTATCAATCTCTTATATTATTTATTCCTTGCCTGAAGTAAGGGTTCCTAAGGTTCATGTAAGTTCTCCCTTATATAGCAGGACTTGAAATGAGATACCTACAACCAGGTTAACACTTAGGATTAAAAAACAAAACAAAACAAAACAAAACTTTCTTATCACCTGCTATTAGGGTCCAATTCCTTTTCATTTATTACATGTGAATTAACACTCCTCCATCATAATCTTCCTTTACCAAATCTGCAGAAAAGAAATTTAGGTGATCAAAGCAGATACAACACAATCCTGCACAAAACTACTTTAAAAAGAGGAGGGTACTTTTTAAAAGCTTTTTCGTTATTATTTATCTCCACAAATTTCAGTGCAGTTTTAAGCTTTGACACCTGTAGAAGTATAAATGCTACGAATTTCAAAACATCATTTGAAAGCTAAATAACATTTCTTTTAAATTTAATTTTGCAAAAACATTGTTCCAGTCACTGTTTGCCGTCTTCAAGAGGGACTGCTAACAAAAAATTGAAAAGCTCAACATTCCAAATTTATGAAATTAAGTTTAAAAGAAATGTAATTAAACTTTCAAATGATGTTTTGTAAGTTTGTAGTTTTTACACTTTTACAGCAGGGCAGTTACCAAAACTTAAAATTGCAATAAAACTTTCAGGTCACCTGGTCTTTATCTGCTCAGTTATCACTGGACCACCATGTTGGCTAGCATAATGAAAATATCTTTTAATACATTTACTTAATAAGAGGAAAATTATCAGAATGTGAGAAGCACCATTAATAGTTCACAAAAAATGCGGTGTGGACCCAACAGAAGTAGGTAGTCAATAGGTGATTCGTTCTGTTTATGACCCCAAACATGCAAAAATGCTAATAAGTAGTGCCTGCAAAAATACATGAATGGCAAGTGTTATCCAGTAGCTTTTTGGTTTAAACTGATTGCCAATAACGACTAGCAGCTTCAATGATATGATACAGTGGGAAGGAAGAACCTTCAATACCTAAAAATGCTACAGTTTGCTCCTAAGTGGCTTCATGAGTGTTAAGTGGGCTGGGGGTGGGCCAGTGCATTTTTAGCACATGCTAGGTCCTGGCTTTGAGCCCCAGCACCACAAAAAAATTTAAAAAATAAGAGTACCATGTTTTAATGGTAATACTGCATCAATTCTAAAGGCATATGCAGCAATAAGAAAAAAAAAGGAAAAAGGGGAAGAAAAACGGGAAAAACAAAAAGTTATATGGTTAGTGTCTTTTAAAGTCTAAACATTTAAAATGATTAATTAAAAAACCTCACATAGTTCACAGCTATTGGCCTACACAGTAAGCAAATATCTGCATGTGGGTTGACAGCTTTTGCTTTGGAGTGGTTTTTGTTAACTCTGTTTACATTAAAAAGGACAGAAAGTGTGTTTGTTGCTTTGACAAGGTCCCATTCTTTCCTATGGAGTGCAACTGTCATTGTCCATGAGTCTCTTGAATTCGAGGTCTTTCCTTCTGATGAAAATACTAACTTTGCTGGTTTTTGAGCAGGAGCGGTGATATTTCATCCAGTCTTTGTAGATGAGAGGCTTATGATGTTATTACCCCTCAATTCTCCCTTTTAAGAGAGGATAGCATTAGAGCGCTGAATACCAATGAAATTATCAGCACTGAAAGACCTTCTCATAGCAGCTCTACATAAGTCTTTGTATTTGTCTTCACACAATCTTGAAATGGCCTAGGAAAGTCAATTAGAACACAAGTAGAATTTTTAAAAAGATTCCAACCTTAAAGGAAAAACACCATTGATATTAAGCCATACATGCAGACTCCTTTCATAGTTGCAGCTACTTCGGCTATGAGGCCTATAGCACCAGATTCTGGATATGCTACTTCCTGCTAATTATTTTAAGGGCCAGGACAGGAGAACTTTATTATTATTTAAAAACTGAGTTTCCAAAAATGTCAAAGGTGCTATGAAAGGCTCCTAACAGCAATAGCATCTGTTACCTCTGCGAAACAATCAGTATTTATTCAGTTTTCAAATTCTACACAATCTTCATTAGTTATTATATATTCAAAGGCAAATTACAATGAAGCAGGATATACTATACTAGAGGGTAGAAAATGTGCAACTTCACTTGCACATTAATTATGGTAGAAGAACATATTATTCTAAGATATCACCCAAGGCACCACAGAAGGTGCCATTTTAAAGTATGTGTCACTTCGGTTGTAAATGATTTTGGTGTATACTCACCAAAAGTCAAAAGCTAACAAATATTACTTTGCCTCACTTAACTTACCACCTCTATTAAAAACCTATTTCCTTCCTACATTCAGTATTTGAAACACCACACCCCACTGCCCAATCTATAGACCACTCAGCATAGCCACTAATACTTTGTCTAATAAAATCAGGGAATTGAACTGTGATATATAAACACTGACATAAATTTGCAAACTGAGTAATGACAACTGAGTCATAAGTGAACTATAATATGTAAATATAATCATGGATACAACTGTATAGTGCAAGAAATTACCTGTGCATGGTAACGTAGAAGGGTAGAGGTTCAAAAGAAAAAACATAAAGAACAGATAATTTTCTTTAAAAATATTCTGGATTATGTCATAGAGGAGATAATGTCTAATTTTTAAAAAATAATGTGGATCCTAGCATAAACCATAGAGGACACATGAAACATGATGCCAAAGGTTAATAAACTCTCTTCAATGTGTTAACTTAAAAGCTTTCCATTTTCCTAATTACTACTTAATATGATTTAGTCCTAGATGTTGGCTTTGGTGGCTGACAGAAAGCCCCACTTGGTGGAAACACAGGCTCACCTCTAGGTTTTGTGCTCTTTCTTTGCTGAGAGGAGCAAACAGAAAATTCAGGTTGTTGTCATCGGCTAAGGAGCGAAGGTCAAAGTAGTATTTGGCATAAACACTGGCAGGAACATTAATATTAAACTGGAGTAGCTCCAAGAAATGCCTTTCCATCTCATTCCTGGGGGAGGAGGAACACAACAAAACCAAAACCAACACAGGACAATTTTAGTCAACTGGACTATCTTCAAAAATATCACTCTGAGCTTCTAGGATAGCTCTAAATTCTGTTTTGAAACAAATAAAGGCTACTCAGCTGGATTAATACACTAACGTTCAAACAAGGTACAGCTATTTGTAGTCCTTTCTGCATCCCAGCACTTTGAGTTTTGGCTGAGGGGAAAAGGTTACGGCCCTCTCATGCACTCGTGCTGCTGACTCGGGGGCTCATTCTTCAGAGTTCCATTAGTGCAGCTGTACGATTCATACTCCACGCTCACTCACAAGGCCCCGCTATAGTGAGCAGATGAAAGGAATGATGTATGCTGTTTATTAGCTCTGAAGAACTTGCAGACATTTTCACCGAGCTGATAACAGGAAGGGGCTTATTGAAGTAGAGAAGCACCAACAAAAGGAGTGGGCACATCACCACGGCAACAAATGGATCCATCGAGAGCCACCGCTATTATCTCTGAGGGGGAAAAACTCTTGAGGCAACAAAGATTCATCTCAAATAAATAAATAAATAAATAAGCTACACTGGATGGGAAAGGAAATCTACCCCCCCCCTTACCTCAGTGCATGAGGCTATGTCAAAGGGCATAATGCAAGTTTCTGCTCACCTTAATATTACTAAGGTGAAAAACTGTCACTATGATAGTCAAGATACTCATTTTAAACTTTGGAAGGCACAAAGATCAAAGTAGATGCCATGGGTAGACAAAACCCACTTTAAAATATGACCTCTAGTAGAACAGCAGACTTGTAAACTGTGTTTTGAGAATGAAATCC
Source organism: Tamias sibiricus (assembly GCA_025594165.1). Lineage (NCBI taxonomy): Eukaryota > Metazoa > Chordata > Mammalia > Rodentia > Sciuridae > Tamias > Tamias sibiricus. Next base: position 86,832,485 of record CM046660.1, read on the forward strand.
CAAGATGCTCAGCACCTGCCACCTCTTGCCAGAATGGAATGTGCACACATGAGGGCAAGTTTAATACAGTGGGAAGGAGAAGGGTTGAGAGCAGTCCTCTGCTATGTGACCACACAGCTGCCCCTGCTGAAGGTTTAAATCACTAAATATAAAGATAGAGGAAATCTTACCATTCTTACAAGTTTAATTGTTTATATTAATGATAAATACTTTTTTTTTTTTTTTTTTTTTTTGAACAGACATGAGAGACTCAATTTACAATTGAGTTTCCTGGTTTTAAATTTTTAATATTTTATCCACTGGCCACATCAGAAAATGTGTGATGTTCTCCTGTATGGAGAGCAGGTAGACTATGAACAAAGACATGATTTTCTCAATTGTTGAAATTAAAACCAAACTGAACCTACTTCCAAAATTAATTTCCTGTTCATATGGCAATAAGTCCATAGAAATGTAAATCAGATAATGTTTTGATAATCAGCTAATCAGGACTTAATTTACTACAGGAATAAATGCACTTCACTATCCCTTTTATATTTTCTCCACTAATACATTTTAACTGTGCAGAAATACAGTACTTCATGGGATTAACATGTCTATTAATAGAGGTTTAATCACTGAAGAAAAGCATTATGCATCTTCCTAGGTTTTTTTTTTTGTTTGTTTTGTTTTTAAATGGCTGAATAGCATACCATTTACAGGCACAGCAAATTTTCTGAATAGCAGCTGGTCAGTTTAACTTATTCTTTTGAAAGCAAGTATATTTTAACAAAACACATAGATGGTAGAAAGTTTTAAAAATTTGAGACTGATTTTTAACTTTTTCAATGCAGATTTAAAAATAAGACCATTAGAAATAGTCAACAGCAGGGGATGAGACAAATGTATATTAAACACTTTGTTGTAATTCCTTCTAGTTTCCAAAGATCATAAACAAAAACAGCCTGGCAGGAACATGGCTCCTGGTGTTACTCTATTCACAAAGAAAAGGCGTTGGAAGAACTGATGTTGCAGCTAGCCCCTGCTGCCACCACTGCTCCTGATGCTCCCCCCATCTGTGGAAACTGACATATATTTCCCTGCATCTTCTCTGATCTTATCATTAGAACCAGAGCCCCAGCAAGTTTAGTTGCAGGTTTTGAGTAAATTTCAGCTGCCATTCAGTCAGGATTGGTGTTCATGATTACAAATTTTGCTTCCTTCAAGGAATCAGTCTGCAGACTGATGACAATATACTGATCAAAGGCACTTTTAGCTTCTTCAACTTCCAAAAATAATTCCCTTTGTTTCAGGTTCTTTTGTTGTCATATCCTCTGCTAAGATAGTACCAGCAATATCACCAGGACCACTCAGCTTGCACTATAATCAAAGTGGTATTTTCACCAACAGCCACTTCAACCACTACTAAAAACCATTGGTCCCTTCTCAGTCACAAGTGCTGTCACTTCAGCTGTAAATACTGAGTTTAGTAATTTCAAGTGACAGTCTAATTTAGAGTAATAAGGTAGGGCAAAGGTAACAAAAACAAACTCCTGTCATAATCTTGATCTCCCTATGATGCTCAATATAACCAGTGGCGCTCCTTTCTGTTTTCCTAAATGCCACCTGCAAAGACATTTTCAAGTAGAGTCTGCTGGAAATCTTTCTCTTGTTCATCCTGCCTACCACCTACAGGGCCCTAACCTTCAGAGTCAGGGTGGCCAGATTAGAAGCCCTTGTTGCACTGGTGTTTCAGTGCCATGTGTGAGGAGCTCCATGACTCAGCAAAGCTCCCTGCACTGTTACCCCATTCTCACAAAGTGCTACTGTGGCTCTGGCTGGCTGTCAGTGTGATAAACACTGGATGATGCCCTAGTAATGCTTCTCAGGACTGCCTGACAGGAATCCTGGAGCTTTCTAGCCCAAGAAAACAATTTATTTCTTTCTTTTCTTTTTCGTTTTTTTTTTTTTTTTTTTTTTTTTGGTACCAAGGATTGAACTCAGGGGCACTCAACCACTGAGTCACATCACCAGTCTTCCTTTGTATTTAACTTAGAGACAGGGTCTCACTGAGTTGTTTAGCGCCTCACCATTGCTGAGGCTGGCTTTGAACTCAAGATCCTCCTGCCTCAGCCTATGGAGCAGCTGGTAGATTATAAGCTTGTGCCACCGCTCCTGGGTCATGAGACCAATTTCTAAACACATGCAACACTCCTGATGGAAGAGGCAAGAGCACAGGGATCTAAAACCTTTATTTTTTGTATCTCATTGTTTCTGTAATGGATTTTCAGATAAAAGTGGGGGGCACAAAAGCAAATACACAATGTGTGACTCAGGTTGAAGATATAACCTCTTGACAGTCTTAAGCTTTGAGAACTTAATAGTGGCTACTTAAAAGCCATGTAGGGGGCTGGGTCTATGGCTCAGCGGTAGAGCACTCATGTAGCATGTGTGAGGCCCTGTGGTTCGATCCTCAGAACCACATAAATAAAATAAAGGTATTGTGTCCACCTACAACTAAAAAATATTAAAAAAAAAAAAAAAGCCATGTAGCCTGGCGCTGTGGCACATGCCTGTAATTCCAGTGGCTTGTGCGCCCCCGCCCCCTCAACCTTGAGGCAGGAGGATCACGAGTTCAAAGCCAGCCTCAGCCAATGGTGAGGCACTAAGCAACCCAGTGAGACCCTGTCTCTAAAGAAAATACAAAATAGGGTTGGGGATGTGGCTCAGTAGTCTAGTGCCCCTAAGTTTAATCACTGGTACCACGCCCTCCCCCATCCCCAAAAAAGCCATGTAATTATACATTGCTCCATGTTGTTCTGGGAGTAAACTTGTAAGATGTTTGCCAAAAAACACTAGAAAAATACTTTTTAACATCATTACAATAACACATCAAGAGACCTACCAATTAATGATGGAAACTCATGTATTTTTATGCCTATTTCCAGTATTTCCATAAGGTAACATTTAAAAATATTTCTTAAAATATAAACTTCATGGGAGCAAATGAGGTACTAGAAACTGAGTAAGATTCACCAAAACCTTACAAACTCACATGTCCTCAACTGTAATGTCCTTGAGGATCTGGCAGTAGTCCACATTCCATACAGCCTGATCGTCCCAAACCTTGGAGGCAAGAAGAATGGCTCCCAAAACGATTCTTTTCCAGTTAGTGGGACAAATGTCGATCTCAGCATAAGTTAAAAGCCTTTCTAAGTAGACCTGCAAAAGTAGAACACTGGTCTTTGATTTTAGTTCAGTTTAAGTGTTGTGTTAAGAAGTTATGAATGACAAATTTCCTCTGTGTTTGACAAGAAAGTAAGTACCTTCCTTTTCGAGTTCTACAGACTTTGCTCAGTTAAAGCAAGAGGCCCGAGCACAGCTGTAAGTCAGATACCTCTGTTTACTCTGCCCATGCAAATTTCCAGCCCAATTCTGGTCACAGGAATTACTGGCAAAGGACATCCTGAAAAGCAGCACTGTTATAACCTTCACATGCATAAAGTACACCATACACAGGCCCAGTGTAGATTAAAGTTGTTCAGTAAATACTTAGTGACCCCCATGTGCAATTACTATACCTAGCTGATAGTTTTATAATGGTTTTACAGGCAGGTCATGCTTGAATAAGTACCTAAGATGTAATATACACATTTTAATCTTTTTTTTCCCCCCCACAATAACTAGCTCTTTTGTGGAACTAGTTGAAGATAAGAACTGGTGGACATGAGAGCCTCCTAGTGGCTGTTGAGCAGAGCAGCACATTAGGTGCAGGTGTTTATTCAGCCCCTTTTAAAAAGAACCCACATGTACAAACGGATGGTCATTCTCATAGTCCTTATTTTTCACATCTCCACTATTACTTCATGAGAATTCATTTTCTCTCACATATTCTGCAGCTTAGTCAATTCCGTTGGGTTTAAGGTGGTGCAAAGCTGCAGGTCTCTGCATCACTGGGACTCCTAAACCTGCCAGGTAGCTTGAGAGTTTCATGAATTATTTTACACACAACATCTAGCCCACAAAGAATTGGATGAAGTTAATAGCTGAGTAAAGATCATCCAGAAAACTGATTTGTTGTCACTACAAATGGTGCTGTGCAAATATACAGTCATCCCTAGGTATTGGCCGACGGTTAGTTCCAGGACCAAATCTAATCAGATACAATTTGCAGATGGCTCAAGTTCCTTATATAAAACCTTTCCAAGTCCTTCCACATACTTTAAATCTTTAATCTCTGGATTACTTACAATACCAAATATAAAGTAAATGCTATCTAAATAATGCTATTATACCATCCTGTTTAAGGAATAATGATAAGGAAAAAAAGGACACAATTTTCCCCAAAATATTTTTGATTCACAACTGACAGAAATCAGACGCAGAACCCACAAATATGGAGAGCAGACTATATACTATTTGAAGACAAAAAGAAAAAAAAAAAACCCTACTTTTTTTTTTGGTACCGGGGATTGAACTCAGGGACACTCGACCACTGGGCCACATCCCCAGCCCTTTTTATTAGAGACAGGGTCTCACTGAGTTGCTAAGTGCCTCGCCATTGCTGAGGCTGGCTTTGAACTCGCAATCCTCCTGCCTCAGCCTTCCAAGTGCTGAGATTACAGGCGTGCGCCACCGCACCCAGCAAAACCCCTTTTAAGAGTATATTTACTGGGGCTGGAGTTGTGGCTCAGTGGTAGAGCACCTGCCTAACGTGAGGCCCTGTGTTCGATTCTCAGCACCACATATAAATAAATGAATAAAATAAAAGTCCATCAACATCTAAAAAATTTTTTAAAAAAAGAGTATATTTACTGTCTGAAGGTTATCAGACTGACAGTTCAGATTAGGCAATGTTCTCTAAACTTGACTGTTTAAAAAAAAAAAGGCTATTGAACATTAAATATTCTTAAGGAGACCTCTTCTCGTTTTCCAAAACTTGGCACTCTAAAGTATCTTAAGAATAAACCTCTCTCACAGGGTGCAACTTTCTTATAGAAATAATTAGTAATGAGACAACAATGGCCATCTCTTAACCTTTACTGGTCAGCCTGTTCTGTGCTGACACTCATTTACACCACTAGCCCTGCTGTGTCAGTGGAGAGAGTTCTCTTACCAGTGAAAAACAACTCTTCTGTTACTGCAGTTGACCCCATCCCACTTCTATAGAACACTGTTCCCACAATTGCCTCTTTTTGAAGACTTCATCTCTACCATAGGTTTTCCCCCAATACAAAAGTGTTTACACTGTTTCCTCTCCACAACACTTCCTCTCACTCTGTTCACTGCATCATGCCCATGCCAGATCCTCACCTCCCATTCTCTCCCATTTTCCTCTACCTGCTGCTGCCATCATTCTAAGAAACTACTCTTGCAAACCAGTGCTTTCAAACTTACAAATCAGAGCCCTTCATCCCAAACCTCTACAACCCAAATCTTCCTAATACTGTAAAAGGCACTCTCATTTGCCTAGCATAAGGCCAAAAACCTACATTTGAGTTATCTTACTCCAATATGTTAGCAATTCCTGTAGTCTCTGCCTTCATTGGTGGTCTAGAAGCTTTCTATTTTGACCTGCCATTTGTCACTGCTCACCTGCATGACTCTGCTGCCTCCTAATACTCCTCTTTGACCTTCAACTACTTCTATTCTACCCAAAGCAGTCAGGAAAAGCTCTTGCATTAGGAACACTTCACTCTCCTGGATCACGATATACCAAAGTTGCCCGTTAGCCTGGAATTTAACTTCTTCCAGAAGCCGGCAAGCTATAAGGCAGGCCCCGGGAAATTGCCAGTGTAAGTTCATCTCTCCATAGTTCATCCCCTCATTCCTCACTCTCACCACATCCGCTGCCCTACTATTCCTTCAGCACATAAAACATGTTACTGCCTCACAGCCTTGGCACTTGTCCCTGCTGTAATCCCTGACCTCCTCGGCTTCCTTGCTTCAAGTCAGGTTGGCGTTCAAACATCACCACTCCAATGAGGCCCTTTCTAATCATTCCATCTGAAACAGAAACCTCTCTAATTATTCCTATAACCCTTTATAACACTCTTATCTTGGCATTTGCCACTACCTGAAATATTCCTAAACCTGAAAAAATACTTGAAGTCTTCTTCACCAGAATATAAGCTCATAAGGGCAAGAACTTCATCCAATCTGTTCTCCTCTGTCCCAGCACTAGAATGATAATACAAAGTAGATACCAGTGAGTACATATGTAACTTAATTTTAACCACATCCTCACCTATATAGCCTTTTGTTACTCTCCCCTGGTTTTCCTCATACTGCTATAGCCATTCCACTGGAGACTTGTGCCTTAAATGTTGATGGTAGATCTGTGAGGATTTTCTGTCTACTTTTCATTGTACACATTCTCTGCATTTGAATAGCCACTCTTAATTCCTTGCGTCTGGTATGGATTCATGCTCCAATCCTGTATATCTTAATAATTACTAGATATTGCCACTCTGCTATCTCATAGGGACAAGCTTACTTTATCTAAAATGAACTACCATTTTTCAAACCCATCTCTCTTTCCTGCATTACCTACCTCTACATATAGAAGAATCCACTGAGCAGTTTCCATTGAAGTGCATACAGCACGACCCTCCTGTCTAAATTCTAATTGGATGCTAAATAATGGAAGTGCTCTTCCCCTCCAGACTTTCTCTGATTTTTTTTTTCTCCAATTGACTTTCCACTATGCATTTGTAGGGAGTCAACTCCTGAACAGGAGTTATTCAAACTGATGAAGTCCTACCTTTGAAATTTTATATGGATGAAGCAAAGGTAAGAATTGAAGTTTAGCAGGCTAACAAAGCCTAAGGACCACTGATACTACCATTCTGGACAACTCTGTGAGCAGACACAATAAGTCAACAGGATGGATTAACACCCATTACCCAAGGAACAGAGAACTGAGGGCAATGATTCTCAATCAGGATACACACTGGAATTGTCTGGGAAATACAGCCTGAGAAATGGCTCAGACCTTCACAGCTTCTATGCACCACATGGTTTTGTTATTGCTCCCCCATGAGCATTCTCTGTAGGTACGTGTGCATACTGGATGTGCAGTACATACTGAGGTGTGTGTGTGGGGATCTCTTCTATTACCTTTAATAAAACAAGACATTACCCTGTTTACAAGACCAATTTCTAAACATGCTTAATAAATAAGAAATGTCTTACCAAAGTTACTATTGCACATTCAGCTGTTAGCTGTGCAGCACTAAAGAGAGTCCGAACAAATCTGTAAATAAATTTGTGTTCAGGGTCATGCTTAAAGTATTCCTCTGGAACCTTTTCTCGCTGAAAGAAGAAAAGATGCAATGTAAGTTATCTGTTGAAGAAAACTTGTAAAGTACTCTTAAGATAGCAGCCTTCACATTGTGCCAATGTGTACCTTAAATAAATTTGAATGAGTAGCATGTCTTTTAAACATAAACAGTGGGATCTTACAGTCATATGGTGTATAACAACACCTTTGTCAATGATGAACTGAATAATGGGATTAACAGGTCCTGTAAGTCTGTGTGAATCCACTCTGATGTTCATATAATGATGAAATGAAGATCTCTCAGAATGTATTCCATTGTTAACACATGACTGGACAAATTATTCAGTACCCATCACCATTAATTAATTAAAAAAGGGGGCACAAGTTCAAGCTCAGAAAATTTATGTTCCTTTTTACTTTCCCTCCATAGAATTCTATCAAAATCTATTTTTAGGCCAAAAAGTTTTATTGATTATGTCATATTTCTCTGCAATAAACTTTAAAAAGACTTTCAGTTTGAGCCGGGCGCGGTGGCGCACGCCTGTAATCCCAGCACTTTGGGAGGCTGAGGCAGGAGGATTGCGAGTTCAAAGCCAGCCTCAGCAATGGCGAGGCACTTAGCAACTCAGTGAGACCCTGTCTCTAATAAAATACAAAAAAAAAAATGGGCTGGGGACTTGGCCCAGTGGTCGAGTGCCCCTGAGTTCAATCCCCAGTACCACACACACACAAAAAAAAAAAAAAAAAAAGAGAGACTTTCAGTTTGTTGTAACCACAGGTTCTAAAGTCTGACTGTCCAAAACAATAGTCACCAGTAACAGTGACTGTTGAAGACTCAAAAGTGGCTGAGTTTTCTAATTTAAGTTTTGTGAGCAGACACAATAAGTCAACAGGATGGATTAATACCCATTACCCAAGGAACAGAGAACTGAGGGCAATAATTCTCAATCATGACACACACTGGAATTGTCTGGGGAATACAGCCTGGGATATGGCTCAGACCTGCACTGACTCACATGGTTTTGTTATTGCTCCTCCATCAGCATGCCCTGCAGGTATGTGTGTACACTGCATGTGCTGTATATACTGTGGGACTGGTGGGGGAATCTCTTCTATTAACTTCAATAATTGTTTTGTTATGAGAAATGCAGTGACCATCATTTTAAACCATAATGATTACTGAACTCAACTACGTGCTACTTTTTGTAATTTAAGTTTTCTAATTCTCTTCACAGAGATTTTACACATTTGTTGGGTTTATTTACAAATATTTATTTTATATTGTTTGATGCTACTGAAAAGTATCTTTTAGAAAAGCACATTTTCTCTTATTGGGTGGTACCATTTACTCACCGTAGCTCACTAAACAAAGCTACAAGTCAGTTCTTACTCTATTATAGCCTTGACAAAACACTTTTTCTAAGACAATTAGATACAGCAGGAGGTAGGAAAGAAGATGATTTTGACTTCAAACTGAAGGGGGTGATTTTCTTCTAGTAATTAATCTCAAAGCAAAGCAGCACGAAATAAACACAACCGTATGAGAGGAAATAGAAGAAAAAAAAAAAGAAAAGGTGATATTTACTGTGAGTGGATGTGATCTCTCATCAAATATATCCAGGGATCTATTTGCATCTCTATAAAATAAGAATGTACATTTAAAATTTTACTCAGGAATTGTTAATATCTTAGTAGAATATTTGCTAAGAGTAGAGAAGGGGTTAGAAGGAGAAACTTAACCTTCAACAAAGCAAATAGTTCAACAAATTCTTTTCCTGGATTCTGGTATTAGGACCTCTTTTTACTCAGCAAATGAAGTTCTGTGAAGCCTTTTCTATAATGAGCAGCTAGAGCTGTGTGTAAGTAATGACTCTCCCAAACAGGCAATGCCAATAAATCAAATATATTTTCACTCCTCTTACAAAGCAATAGTGGTGGGCAATCAAGTCTTGAGAACTTTAATGAACATAAATGGATTCAGATTTTCTAGCTTTTTCCTCTTTATTCTTCTATTATATTCTTATCATATATTTCTAGTTTCTTTTAGTTTGAATTTAAAAGTTATTAGCTATCTTTTTATTTTAAGAGAATAGTCTTTTCATTTTAAAATACAATTTACTGCTCAAACTAGTGGCTCTCTGTGGTCTGTGAAATTCTGAAGATTCCTTGGTACTTTTTTCAGGAGGCCCATAAGTCAAAACTGTTCTTACAAGAACATTAAGACATTACTTGCTTTTTCACTCTTGAACACTTGCAATGACTGTATAAAAACAAAAGTGAGTATAAAACTGCTGATTTCTCAATATGAATGATACTCAGAGTCATTCTATCCTCCACTGCCACTTGCAATTTAAAAAAAAAAATCCTGGTTTATTCAAGCATGTTCTAAATGAAGCAATAAAAAAATAATGTCACTAAATGTTGACATTCTTTTTAATATTCTGAATAAGATGAATGTTCACCTAAAGCTTCTGCACACTAAAGTATAGTTGTGTTAAGAAAAAGCACTTGTGATTTAGCTGTGAGCCGAACAAACTGCTTGTCACAGAAGACTTTTTTTATTTGAAAAGATAAAATATTCTCAAAAATGAAGAGTGAACCATGCACGGTGGTGTACACCTGTAATCCCAGTGGCTCTGGAGGCTGAGGCAGGAGGATTGCAAGTTCAAAGCCTGCCTCAGCAAAAGTGAGGCGCTAAGCAACTCAGTGAGACCCTGAATCTAAATAAAATACAAAATAGGGATGTGGCTCAGTGGCTGAGTGCCCCTGAGTTCAATCCCTGGTACCCCCAGCCACCCTGCAAAAAGAAACAAAAACAAAGAAGAGTGGGCCTGTCACTTCCAGGAAAATAACAAGTATTCACTGCAAGAATAAAATTTGGGCTGTCAAGCTGAAATCAAGGGTTTTGAAAACCTGTATCTTCTGCTATATGCTTGACAGTTTCTCAATCCTTTGAGACTTTTTGATAAGATCAGAGGCAAAAAGACAATGCTGTGTTGGTGTAACAATAGATACATAGATATCTCAGTGGAAAAGAAAGAGAGTGTAGAAGGAGATTCACCCAAATATGCTCAACTGATGTTTGGCAAAGTTGTTGAGGCAATTCAAGTAGGGAAAGGATAAACTTTTCAACAAATGCTGAACCAATTAGAAAGCCATATGCAAAATAAATAAATAAATTGAAAAAACCCTAAAAAAAAGATTGGAGGCAATACTAATGAAATTGAGTTTTTAATACTATAAAGAAATGTGAATTAACACTTTCCAAAATGACCATCACATATTGTAAAATCATGTGCTGGTCAAAGATTTATTTGTTCTGCAAGATACAGCAATGATGGGGCTGGGGCTGGGGCTGAGCGGTAGAGCACTTGCCTAGCACGTGCGCGGCCCAGGTTCAATCCTCAGCATCACATAAAAATAAAGGCATTGTGTACAACTAAAACAAACAAATATTTTTTTAAAAAGATACAGCAATGACTACTAATATAACATGTTCATTGATAATCCAAAATTTCATTGTAACTAATTTAAGAAACTAACCTTTATGGTGTTTTTAGTGTAATATTAAAGAGTATCCACAATTATCTGAAAGTTTTAAAAATACACCTTTTTCCAAATTAATATCTCCATGAGACTAAGTTGTCTTATTGTTTCTTCAAAACAAATTGCAAACAAAGTCAGAGAAAGGTGAGAATCTAGTTGTCTTCTATTAGGCCAAATATTGAAGAGATTTGCCAAAGCGTAAATTATATCACACTTTTCACTCAACTAAAAGTGAAGAAAAACTTAGAATTGCAGAGAATAACTATTTTTCATGAAAAAAATATTTATGTTAACAAGTTAATTCTTAATCAGAGGTGATTTTGTCCCCCCAGGGACAATTTTAGTTGTCACAATGTGTGTGTTGGGGGGTGCTACTGGTATCAAGTGGGCAGAAGACAATAATGCTGTTAAATACCCTAACAATGCACAGGACAGCCTCCACAACAGAGAATTATCTAGCTCAAAAATATCAACAGTATCAGGGTTGAGAAACCCTGTGTTTTTGTATGTATGTGTGTGTGTGTGTATTTAATTGTCAATTTAAATTTCTAAAACAGTAAATGTCAACATAATTCACAGAAAAGATACTCTGGGATCTTAAGAGTTCTGAGAAAAAAGAACAAATACTCCAAATGATTCATCTCAATATTGTAATAAAAGCACTCTACAGCTTATGATGTTTAGTTATGACCTAATACTAAATAGCATGCAAAGTAATTAGCTATAATAATAAGACAAGTTTTTAAAGAGCTCACCTGTTCTTTATGTGGTAATATATTGCTAAGGTCACACTGTGGAAGGAAAAAAAAATTATTTTAACAACTTATCATCTGTTATAAGCTGACATTTTTTTAAAAAGATGTAGGGGACCTTCCAATCAGCCCTAAAATCCTCCAGTTCAGAACAGTACCATCTGGGCATTTTACCTCTTATTTTAGTTCTGTTGATTATAATGTACAAATTATTACATATCTTCCCTGCCATTTGCCCATCTACCCACAGAACCTTTCATTCCATGCAAGCTGTATTTGTACACATGCTTAAGTTTAAGCCACAGGTTGTCTTTCCCCCCTAAGTTGTTAGGCCCAGCATTTCAGTTGATTTAGTTACATTATTCACCTACCCACCATTTTTCATTTCCCTAAAAGTAAAAAAATGAAAGTGCTATGTAACATCACTTTTGCATTACTAGTAGAAAATTAATAAGTATAAGTGCCCACAAGATGAAGATAAGTCTACCCATCCTGAATAAGCAGTGCTGACAATGTAGCATAATACTAAACAGTATAATATTAATGGCAGGTATTTCCAAAATGGATTAAATGAAATATTAATAAACAGACAACTCTTCACACATTATGTTACTGTATTCCTAAGTTATCCAAAGATGCTTTGTATTAGGGAAAAACGGGTTCTCTCAGGTAAATTATGATTCAATTTGCTCTCACTGTCTAAAATGAAGCTCAAAATGAGGGAAGGCAAATCTGAATTTTAAAAGGAGGTGTATACAGTATTTTAAATTTTAAAAAAGCAATATTACTGGCATCAAAGATGGATACTTCTATAGTGCTTCAAACAGTTTTATTTCCAAAATTGATTTTAAAATCACAGAATTTGATGTTATATGCTGAAAAAAGGACCACTAAACTTTATATGGCATTTCATCCAACAACCCATTTTACAGATAAAGGGGATGAATGCTTAAATATGATTTGCCCAAGGTCCCACCGAACAATCAGAAACAGTTCTCTAACTCTTAAAAGCAGCGGCTCCCAAACTTCGCTGAACATAAGAATTACCTGAGGAAGTTTGAAACAGACCTGCCCATCCACCTTGAGACATTCCAATTAATTGGGCCTCGAGAATGATTTTAAAGTTCCTTAGGTAAGTCCAATGTGCAGCAAAGTTTGAGAATTGACTTATAGGGTTGAGATCAGAATCACCTGAATGTTTTGTGCACACTATATCCATCAACCGGTTTCCTAAAAGGCTTGTGAGTGCCTATGGATGAAGGGGAAGAGGAAGATGGGAAAATGCATGTTTGCAGGAATGTACTCTGAAAAAAGTTGCATAGGTGATTCTAAGAAGGCTTACCCATTCCCTTGAGAACAATGCACTAAATCCATGAAAACATTTTTCAAAATTTTCCTAAAAGTCAGCCGGGCGCAGTGGCGCACGCCTGTAATCCCAGCACTTTGGGAGGCTGAGGCAGGAGGATCGCGAGTTCAAAGCCAGCCTCAGCAACGGCAAGGCACCTAGCAACTCAGTGAGACCCTGTCTCTAAATAAAATACAAAAAAAAGGTCTGGGGATGTGACCCAGTGGTCGAGTGCCCCTGAGTTCAATCCCCGGTACCACAAAAAAAAAAAAAAAAAAAATTTTCCTAAAAGTCAATTTGCCCTATTAAATTTTCTCAGTAAATCTTGCTTTCACAGATAGTGAAATACTGAGTGATTATTTTTAGAATTTAATGAAAGAAACTAAAACTTACTGTACTTCCAAACACAGACTTCTTCTAAACAACAAACTCAGTTAAGAAAACAAAAAGCATGAAACCTACATGTGTTAATAAAGTTACTCTTGAAAATTATATTCTGAACTATACACTGAAACATCAGAATCTTTTGAATTCAAAAGCTGAGGGTTCTAGCCAAAGTAGAGTGGTTTTTAAATCATGGCTATTTAGGGCTTAATACAAACATTCAGTGATTACTCAATAGATGCCAAATCTCAGAACTTTAGACAAAACTTAGTTTTCACTGAAACACAATTCAATCTCAACTACTGTTGTAAGTGTGAGAGGAAAATTACATTAATATGATTGTGAACTTGCAGTTTTCAACTGAAGTAGAAGTTACTGATAAATTAGCTAAGAAATTAAAAAGCTGGTACTTAGAAACAAAATTAGGCTAATTAGGTTTTTAGACTAAAAAATAAAATTAGGGATAAGAGTATTAACATTCTAAAAAACACTTTCCAAACTATGTTCTAAAAATCAATATTCACACCCTAAGAAGTCATTAATAATGTTCCCTGGACAACCCCAGCATAGTGGGGAAGCTCTGGACCTTGTTTTTGTTGTTGTCATTTTAATAAGTTTAAAAGGTTCACCTTGGAGTGTTTTGAAAGTACATCTCTTATTTCAAATGCCAATATGCTATGGTGCCAGGAGAAAACTAGATATTCCTTCCTCCTAGAGCAGTTTCCAAAGTAGTAAACAAGGATTTTTAGACCTGTAACTCCTATTTTTTTCCAGAAACATCTGATAAAAAGCACCTCTTCTTATGTTCAACAAAGTCTTAACAACGCAAATGCATCAAATAAAGAGGTACACTTTTCCTGAGATTCCTTGCTAACTGGCTTTCCCTTTCACCACAAAGTCTGAGATTAAAATGGAAATTGAAAACTCACATTTAGGTCCTTAAAATCAATGTATACGTGACCCCAATTTTATAAACTGAGCACTAAAAAGGACAGTCAATAGCTGAAATTACCAAGTATGGCTGGGATGCTTTTAGCAGAAAGGGGTCTGTCACTCAGCCCTTGGCATCCTAGTTGTACTCACCATTTTATTGTGGTTCTAAGATTAGGCTGGCTGACTGTGCTGTCATCTAGAAATATTGTTGAGCATGAGCTATACTTTTTAGTAAGCTGCCCTGGAGATACCTGAAGGGGAAGGGAAATAGAAGAAAATGTCACAGTAAGTTAAATCTATAAAATGTGTTTATTTTCCTTGGTTAAAATGTCAAACGATAAAGCATTAAGATATTTCTTATACTCTGTGAACTGCTTGAGTGTGATATCATGTGTGGCTCTACAGGAAACCCATTGGAGGCTCTTAACTTCACGGATGATGTTTGAGGAATGGATCATAAAAAGCTGCACTTGGTATGGTACCTATAATCAAACCTGGCAAGCATCTATTATGAATTAATCCCCTTAATAAATGCTGGAGAAAGTTTAAAATAAGATTTCAGTGTTTTCCTCTTAAGCAATAAAAAGCAGTTGAGATGTTCTATTTCTACTATTCAGTAACTACAATAAAATGTAATGCCTTAAATAATACTGGCACATTTTGCTGCAGTAAATGAAAGCCTAATACTAAATTTACTAATTTGCTAGTACTAAGTGTCTGAGTGTGATTACATAAATGTTTGAGTTAGAGGCTATGTGCCAGGGCTATTTAATCACTAACAAGGCTTGGGACCATAGGTCTCTCTGAGTCTATCCCCTTTTGTAGAGGGTAAAATTATTGCTTTAAGATTCTCTCACATCCAAAATCAGATGATGAAAACAACGTTGGGAATTTAACTTTCACTTCACTTTTAAGTAGATTTGCCATTACATTACTTATATGAAAACCTCAGCCATTCATTCAAGATTTTATTTAGTTTATTCTCTTATTTGACCCACATCACAACATCTCGAGCCCGAAGTCTTTTTCTTCCCTGTCACAGAAGCTTCACTCCTTCTACCTTCTGGGATACCTGTGCCAACAGCCACATCACAAAATTCATCCTTCAATTCACCACTTGTTATAGGACAATACTTGCAGGGAGGGTATCTCCCACGTAAGAAACTAAGCTTCTCCAAAGAAGGGAGGACTCTTACTGCTCCTATCTCCAGCTGCTGAGCATAGAACTGGGGACAAGTTAGGGAGTTCAACAACTGTTTGACAAATTACTAATGAAGAATCAATTACAATTTGGAAGACAAATCTTGATACAGATACAAATTAGTGAAAATTTACCTGAAGTGGTACTGAAGAGGTGACAATGAACTTTTTGAGGCCTCTAAATTATCATTAAAACACTTTAGAAGTATCCATTTATTTGCAAAGGGTAAAGAGTGCAAGGAAATAGAGCAATAGTCAAATACTGAAACAGCCTAAACTACGTTAAAATAATTCTCATCCTTAAAAAGGCCAATACCAAATCTCATCACTGAATAGTTGAAGATTAACAGCAGCTTTCTTTAAAACCACAGAATATCAACGATTTTAATGTTCTTAAAAAAAAAAAAGCTAATTCAGATAAGCCTTCCTTCCTCCTACAAATATAATGGTTTTCATCATGCCGTTACTTTCTCCCATCAGCAACCCCCACAAATAAATGAAAGATGGGGTAGGCAGAAGACCTAGCTGAAAGTACAGAGCATTTAAAAGTCACCAGTAGTCCACAGTCAGAAATATCCATAAAGTATATAAAACTGCATTTTGCTTGTTTCAGATGTTTTTATGGCAAAGTCACTTTCCTTATTAACAAAAGTGCCAGAAGTTATATTTCTGAAAAGTATAACTATTTTGGAGGAATAAATTCTCCTTCCAGCTAAAAATGGTTTAACTATATCTAAGGTTGGATATGTTTCTTAAGCTATTCAGTTAATGTGTACACTGTTGAAAAAAAAAAAAATCACAACATGGGAATAAAAAAGAAGTGTGAAAATGAATCAAAATGTAGACTAGTTGGTAGAACTTTAGGTGATATTTTTTTTTTTTTCTCTATTTACAATTTTTTTTTGTATCATGAATGTATATTGGCTTGTCTTTGAAAACATTAATGCCAAGTCATTTAAAATTTTTAATTAGATGTGGTCTTACAGCCTATGAGAGTGCCATTAGTGAATCAGCAACTTACTGGCTAAATCCAGCCAAAAACCACTCATCACTTCCCTTCAGTCCAGGCTTACTCTAAACTGATAAAGATAGAGGAATCATTCACTTCATAGGAAGAGTCATTTCTGTTACCCTCCCTCCCATGGTAATCAGGCCATTCCAAAATTTCAAGGTGACCACAAAAGCTGAATGCAGAAACTCTCTGTTGCCAATACACAGCAAAGGACATACCATCACTTCCAGCTATTCCAACATTTCAGTCTTGAGACTAGAGGGTGGCAGAACTAAGCCTCTGAGCAAAGCCTAGAATATAGCTGCCAACAAGTAACTTCCCCTCAGCTTGCTTGAAAAATTAGGACAACTTGCCCTTTATGGTTAAAACCTTACCACTGCTGGCTCACAACCACAATAAACTATAGTGACAAACATAAGGATATAAAATACAAATGCAAAAAAACAAAATAGCAGAAAACATTTCTGACAGATGGTTACTAAAAGAGATACAAACAATAGCATCTTTCCTCTTCCAGTCAGCACAAATGATAAGGTACAGTATTTTGTAATTCTTACAGAAAGGGGGTATTTAGTAGACTTAAGGTCAAGTGGCAAAGACTATAAATAATACCTACTAGTCTAGTAAATCATAACCAAAACCTTACCATCAAAGGTCAAGAACTTGTTGAAATCCTGTCCCCACCCACTGACTTTTCCCATTTTGTCTACAGCCGCTTATCTATTAAAAAACAAAAACAAAAACCTGAAGTTCACCCCCGCCTTTCATAATACATGTTTGGGATGTGTTTTTAAGAATCAATAACATTTAATTAACTTGAAATTTTCTAACAGTATTATTCATGAAAACTATTCCAACTCTTATCCCAGAGTAATGGGACAATATGGTAGGATGTTGTGTTTGAGAAGAATTCTAAAACATATGGCCTTACATATGTTAATTATGAAAAAACTTACAAAAGTTTGAACCAATATCATTAAGTACATTGAGTTTGAAATTAGATATTTACTTTAAATACAGGTTCTAAATTCATTATTAAACATGGAATATTGACCACACATCTATATCCTTTTTCTCCTGAAATCTCATTACAGGTACAAAAATATAGGTTATAGCTAAGACTAGGAGGCAGGATGGAGAGATGGTTTTTAATGTTTGAAATATTAAAGTAGATAAAGGAATGGTAATATGACAGAAGAATAGAAATACAACTCTGGTGGCTATAAAGACTGGCAGGAATAAGCAAGCCAGTTTATCTTGCAGAACACATAGAGACTCAGAATCCGGAGGCACAAAGCACCTTGGAATGAAACATAAAACAAAGGTAAAGGAGGTCAATTGGAAATCAGTGGTTGGAGTCCAAAGTCCATCTGTCCTCCATTTTATAAGGATCTTGATATTAATTCTCCTGATATATTAAACCTGACAGTTTCTGGGCTTAAGAGTTACCATGGGTAAAACCTGGAAAATAATGGGAAAAAAACAACACACTGAATGGTGAACTCCACACCTCTCTTTCCCAACTTCTGAAAAATAAGCAGCCATGCTTGTACTCCCTAAGCAGAAAACTGGGAGATCCTTCTCCGAAGAAACTGAACTGTCCCAAGATAGGGCCCCCCAGATAATAAATATACTGAGGTCCCAACAAATGAAAAGCTGGAATGGCCTCCAAATCCTTGGAATAAAACCCATCAGTTAACAAGTCCCTTTTCTTATATGGTGCTCCCAACCATATAAAGTCAGGGCCCACCACACATTTGAGGGAAGCCTCTAACAAGGGATAGAAAAAAGGAATTCATGGGAGTGCTAAAAATTCAGGAGCAAATGAAAACTCAAGAAAAATAATTCAATAGAAGGGTTAAAGCATAGACTTAAGGAATCTCTAAGAATTAAGACAAAAAGAAAAACAGAAAATGGGGAGGGGATGGAAATTGGACACTAGTAATACTGCCAAAGAGGCCCAACATCTGAATGACAAGAATACAAGGAAAAAAATAAAAAGAGAAAATATCAATGAAACACAAGAAAATTTTCTACAAAGAGATAATCTGCAAACTTAGTGGCCCCAATAAAATAAAAAGGTTCCCAACAGCCAGGCACAGTGGCACAAGCCTTTAATCCCAGTGGCTTAGGAGGCTGAGGCAGGAGGATTCCAAGTTCAAAGTCAGCCTCAGCAAAAGCAAATAACTCAGTGAGACCCTGCCTCTAAATAAAATACAAAACAGGGCTGGGGATATGGCTCAGTGGTTGAGTGCCCCCGAGTTCAATCCCAGCACCAAAGATAAAAAAGGTTCATTAATAAGACATGTCATGCAACTTCAGAATCCCCTAGAGATAGAGAAGATACTAAAGCTTTCAGAGAAGGAATGGGGGAAAATCACTTAAGTTGGTTATATATAATGTAGCATACAACGGCAAAAAATTTATAAATGAGGAGACTAAAATAAAGAAATATTGGGGCTGGGGTTGTGGCTCAGTGGTAGAGCACTCGCCTAGCACGTGTGGGGCCCGGGTTCGATCCTCAGCACCACGTAAACATAAATGCATTGCATTGTGTACAACTAAAGCAAATAAATAAATATTAAAAAAAGAAAAGAAATATCTTTACCACTGGAATAATTAGTTTCAACCTAGAATCCTATACTTTTTACCAAATAAGAGGGCACATTTATGTGTCCTTTCCCAGGAAAATGTACAATAAGAAGTATAAGATGACAGGGCTGGGATTGTGGCTCAGCGGTGGAGTACTCGCCTAGCACATGGGCGACCCGGGTTCGATCCTCAGCACCACGTACAGATAAAACACATTGAATAAAACGCATTGTGTACAACTAAAGCAAATAAATAAAAATATTTTTAAAAAAAAGTATAAGATGACAGAAGTTACAGGATCCAATACAAGAGAGCAGTTATTCAAGATCCCAGATGACTTCAGAAAGATACCCCAGGAAAACAGGCAGAGAATGGCTTAAGGAAAAACCAGTCTGTTTTAGAGTAGGATGATAAAAGGCTGAGAAGGGCTGCCTCTAGGAGAAAGACTAAACAGATGTGGTTTAGTAAAGGAAAATGTTTTTTATAGGCACGTGACAAATGCTACAACATTTGGGGGGAAATAGCCATTGGAAAACAGGCAAGTGAAAATTGGAAATTGCACAAAAAAATTGAGGAATATGAAAGCCAAAGAGGCCAGAGAGGGGCCACTTACAACATGTGGCTGTGTTAGTTAATGTTCATCAGGAAATGGCAAATTATCGCAGGAGAAACGCAGAAGTGCTCAGATTTCAGAAATATCTTTTTAAAAGGAAGAATTATGGATGAACAAGAGGTGGCACAA
Source organism: Tamias sibiricus (assembly GCA_025594165.1). Classification (NCBI taxonomy): domain Eukaryota; kingdom Metazoa; phylum Chordata; class Mammalia; order Rodentia; family Sciuridae; genus Tamias; species Tamias sibiricus. The sequence continues at coordinate 86,852,252 of CM046660.1, forward strand.
AGTACTATATAACAGCAGTGAAAAATGTTTGCACAGTCAATGTAAAACATCAATTAGTGATTTAATAATAAAATGTGATATATGTTGAAGAAATATAGCAGGAGAATAAGGTCACAGTGGAATGAGGATGCTAAACTTCCACCTGCTGCAAATTACAGGAAATCAACAGCTAATACTAAAAACTGACTTACTAATAGTTTGTTAATTTAATTAAAAAAAAAAAAAGGACTACAAAAATAAGGCAAAATATTTCAGGCAAATCTTTATACCACAACCATGTTACTGAAATATAACTGTCAGAAACCCTTAAAAAATAAACATTACTAAGTCAAAGATTTCCCTGAGTAAATTTAATACTTAAGAAATTGAAGAGATTTAGAAAATCCACAAAAAGTGGACCCTGCTAACATTAATGAATCCCCATTATATATATATTTTTAAAATATCACAGTAGGCGTATACTTTTAATTTGCTATAAATTTCTCAAGTGTTTTAACAGTTTACTTACATGGTTTAAATGGTTGCTCTTCCTCTTTTCACGCACTAAGAATAAAAAAAATTAACTGATCAATTCTGATACAAATTCAGAAAAATAAAAGTAACTAATCTGATGGATTACCAATATACAAAAATGACATAAAGTTCAATTCTTTTTTTAAAAAATAATTTCCAACAAAATTAATAATCTGAATATCCTGGCAAGATAAGTTTCATAGTAAAATCTAAAAACTTAGTTTTACTTTTTTACCTAGCAGATAATCTATTATGTACAAATGAGAGACTCTCTATATACAAAAGGGTCAAAACAAATTGGGCCAGGTAGGAAATATAGCTGCATATCTAAATCACTAAATAGTGGTATTTTCCAGTTCTACATTTCCATACTGCTTACTTTAATTACCAGGATCTAAGAGGTGATAGCTCTAGGAAACTGTTTTTGGCTAGGCATCCATTTCTAGTTGCATCTGAATCCCTGGAAACATTCTGAACCACCTATTGATAATCTACCAAAATATGTCGCTAAAGAAATTAATGGGTCTTTATACAATTGGAAAGTAACCTATCTTAAATTTAAATTTTTAAGTTATTGTGCTAACCTAATTGAACATGATTACCTACAGCACACAGATTTCATTATGCTCTAATTAAGGCCAGAAAAATACATGCTCCAAAGAGGGACTTGGACCACACTTTGTTTCCCTAACTGCCTCCTCCTTTAACGCTAGACATTCCTTCCCACGAAAAAGAGGGGCAAGGATAGTTTTTCTTTTTTTAATTTCCTTACACTCTAGAACACAGTTCTTAAAGAAACTGAGACATATAGCAACGCTAACCGGAAATGACTGGCTCAAGAAAGGAAAATTATACACATACCACCCACCAAATTTTTACTGTGCTGCGTTACTCCAAATGTAATATAGAACCCTCCACTTTTTATATTCTTCTTGTGATAAACTAAAAGTCTCTATCATTTTTGCCTTTAAAAATTTTTTTTTAAGTTGTACATGGACACAATTCCTTAATTTATTTTTATGTGGTGCTAGGATAAAACCCAGTGCCTCACATGTGCTAGGCAAGCGCTCTACCACTGAGCCACAACTCCAGCCCCTCAATTTTGCTTTTTAGCCAAAAAAAAAAAAAAGAAAAGAAAAAAGAATTTGACCAGACATTAAGAAAAAAAAAGAAGGGATGAAGAAAAATCCTACAGTTTTGATGGTTCATCCTAAAACAAGCAGGACACAGGAAATTTGCACTAGTTTCATACACTGGCTAACCTCTTGGGAAACACAATAATTCATGTTCTAGTTTTTAATACACTGGGATGAAAAAAAGCTTTGAATGGCTGAAAAGTTCTGAGTAGTATAAATCTAGATGTGAGACAGACTCATTTGTTTAGAGGACTGTAAAATGAGTTCAAAATCAGACTCAATCCCCCTATGTAAACAACTGATTTTTAAAATTTGTTCATATGAAAACCTTATTAAAATCTACATCATATCATTTATCTTTGAAACATGCTCTGAGGATCAAGGGGAAAGGGTAAAATAATATGGAATACTAGGTATAAATCAATGAACATTTCTAAATTGTGTGGCAATTGTCTTAATAAAGAGGAAACAAAATATATAAACACAAAGTCTACCTGTATTAAGAGTGACAATTAAAGGAGAGTATATCATCACATATTAAAAAGTAATATAGAATATATGCAATGTTTAAGATTTTAAACCAATGTAGGAGTTCTTCTAAATACTTTCTATGATATATAAAGTAGTCCCTTCCTTTGCTGGGGAAAAATATTGTCTTACCATCTGTCTGAGATTTGCTCAGGAAAATTGTGCTTGCCCTTGGATGGTCAGAAGGGTTTGATTCCAAAGCTAAATCTATAGAGAAAGAGAAAAGATGTGATAATTTAGTTCAATAAAAGAGTAGATGGTTTTTAAAATAGGTACATATCAGGTTTAATCACTTTTAATAGTCTTAGAAAAAAATTTTAGTTATGAACATGTAGGAAACAAAGGCAACAATATAAAAACTCTACGGGGGAACTGTAAAATCCTACATTCTCTCCGCACATGTGGTAAAACCAGGCTAGGCTATGTCTTAGACCTTTTTTTAAAAAAATTGAAGGCAACTTTTAGATAAACCATATACACGACCACCCCTTCTTATCCTCCAGAAATGCAAGTACTGTGCTGATATTACCAGCATATTTCAGAAACAGTCTCAAACAAAAAGTGATGCCCTGGCCAATTACTGTCAAACACTGGCTCAATATATCAAATATGCTAAAACAAGATTGTTTTGGCAAATGTTTTTCAATCACAAGGCTAATTCTAACTTCATTCGACAAGTAAATTAATCTAGTCAGCTTTGGCTTATTTGTGGGCTATGCATCATGGCAGAGATAAGAGGACTGCATAAAAATTCAATGTCCTAACCTACAAAAACACTTCCATGATAAAAACTGATTAAAAAACAAAAACAGAAACTTCTGTCCTTAATTTCCAAGACTATACTCTTCACTCTTCCTTCTTAATCCCTGAAGCCCACCTTAGGAGCAAGATGTGATAATCTTCTATTTAGTCAAGACTATAAAACAGATTCATAAATTTTTTTTTATACTTTGCCATCATATAGGATAGCAAAAGTTGTCATGAAGGTGGGGACCTACAACACTCCTCTCAGCAATGTCCATCTCAAGCCATTTAAGAAAATGGACCAAGATCCAGACAGAGTAACAGTAAGGCAATATTTCCCAAACCATATTTTAGTAATTGTCCTACTTTAAAAAAAAAAAAAAAGATTCAATGTCCAAATTACAATACACTACATCCAAAGCTCTTACAAAATCAAAATGCACACTGATACATTACTCAGTATAATTCACAAATTTGTCTCCTCAAAATCCTTTCTCCCCCTCCAAGTAATATCATTAGAATATTGCATGAACATAATTTGGGACTTCCTGGTTTAACGGAAATCCAAATCATCCATTTTAACGGTACTGTCAGATCATCAGAAACTTACATATTTAAACCAACCACTCTGTCTTTTGTGGAAATTTATTCACATAAGTTTATTAAACTGCTTTTGGAGAAAACTATTCTTGTGTAAAAGACCCACAAAACAGTTACTAAAAGTATTTTTGATGAAAGGATGGTAAGACAATGTTAGCTATGTGGAAAAATAAAACCATGTAAGCACAGAATGACAGGGAGAGATTTTCATAGCTATCTCCAAACTAAAGTTTCTGAAGGGATTTAAGACTATTTCCTACCAAAAAGAAAGCAAATATATTACCATTTGAATTTAAAACATAATTTGCAGAATTTAAAGTTTCTTAAAAGTTTGCAGAAATAACCATATTATATATCAGCACCTATGTAATGATAAAGTTTAATTCAAAATGTTCAATGGAAGTCTAGGAAAATCAAGTATCACAATTACAGAGGAGCAAGCTTAAAACACACACACATAAAATCCCTAAGACCAAAACATGCTTCTATGCATTGTATACGATATTCGGGGAGAGGTATGAAAGAAATGACAACCTGCAGACAAAAAAACAAAATTAGCCCCAGTGACAAGCTGGCAACTCTCTATCTCCCACCCTAGGTTTTAAGGTGAACACATGACCCTGGGCTAGACAATCAATTAGAGCTCTCTTGAGACTTCCCAAGTTCTAGAGGAAAAAGGCAAAATTGTTCTCTAGGACCATTAACTAGCTAGTCAACAGCTGTTGCTGGCTAACTCTGCAATAGTGAGATTTCAGGTGAGATGAACAGAGGGGGTCCAGAACTGAGATAGGTTCTGAGATCATGTAATTCCTGGGTCAGATTTTACCTGAAATTCTTGGCTGCACAAGCCTATTTAGATATAGATTTTAACTTGCAAATATTAAGAGACCTGCTTAATCAGCAGGTCTCTAATGAATCATCAAAAGATGGTGATGGATAAATCATCACTTAACTCATTTAATGAATCCTATTAAACAGAAATTTGCAAAAGCCAAATTTAAAAATTATCAATACTCTCATAATCATTATTACTTTTAGTTGCTTTTCTTATTATGCATGTTTAAAAAATTGCTCTTGGGGTTGTGGCTCAGTGTGATAGAGGGCCTTGGGGTTCAATCCCCAGTATGGTAGGGACAGCTCCTGGGCTAGGGATATAGCTCAGTGGTAAAGTATTTGTCTAGCATGTCTGAGGCCCTGGGCACTACAAACAAATGAACAACAAAAATGCAGAAAATCCTCTTATCAGTATACCATTTACATCCTATTTTATTACATGAAAATGATTTCTACTCCCTTTACAGTATATTTACTATTTATTGCATACATACATAATGGTGCAGCCAAGTGTCACTCCTATACTTAAATCTATTCTGGGGGAATTTAGGCTCTTACAACATCCTATTCTAATATTATGAGGAAAACCTTCAAGTGCATAGTTTTTAAATTATTCTTTTTATTTCCTTGGAAAGACTTATAAAAAGAGGGATGACAAGAAAAGGTTGGATCATTTTCATGATTCAATATGTACAGTGCTAAACTGCTTTCTAAAGACATGCTAACAATTATACCCCAGTTTTAGATACATAAAAAAGTTCTACTTATGTGGATGAGGCACATTACTGTGGCTCTAATTTGTATATTTAATCACACCTTGACTACTCTCCAGTGGTTAACAGCTGTATTTCCATTTTGACAAAGTTTCGTATATTTATATATCTGTAGGCATTGTATCCACTAGTGCCTTAGGGTTGTCAATTTGCACAAGGTTTTCAGAAAGTACTGATTTTTGTCTATAGCCCATCATAGTTTTCTATATAACTTGCATTTCTGATAATAATAAATACCAGAAGTTGGTATTACATGTATGGAATGGACATTTAAGCCATTCGATAGTAAACTCATATACACATATTTCTGCAATCTCCATTAAATCTACTGCCTAGAGCCTAAGGAGACTCTGATAAATCATGCTACACTATTTCCACTATCACAAAGGTAAAACTGCCCACTATGAAGCAAGGCATCAGGTCCCACAAACATGTACACATGGATGTGTGCATAGATTTAGAGATGTCAGGAAATAAAAATACATCAATTACCATGCATCTTATGATGTGAATCCCTTAAAAATCATTTTTCAGAAGCCTGTAAAAATGTTTAAACTAAGAAAAATATTCTTTTATCTCATGATTAGGGTGTTGTGATTAAAACTGTAAGACAGACTTTGTATTATCAATTTAAATTGTAATTTAATTTGACAGTAGGATAGGTTGATGTAGGAAAAGGACAACTTAAAAAAAAACTAAACTCCAGTCTTAATGTAAACATCTTTGATCTCAAAAACTGCTTCTCTAGTCTATCAGTTGTATGACCCATCCTGACTGCACAGATGTTAAAAATGTAAAAAAATATATGCAACTTAGAGTAAATGAAATGCATTACTAAAGGCTAAAAAGTGTTGGCAATTAAGCAACCATAAACTGTCATTATTTCCTTGTCAAAATATTCAAGGGAGAGGGTAATGACCAAGAAACTATTGGACAGAAACAGCATATTTCAGAAAAATGTTGATTTTAACATTGATTTCAATATATCCTAATTAAATAGATGTCAGCAATTTGGGGGCCAACTTCTGGGCACCTATTTATTGAAAGGCTTAATGCATTTACTGACCTGTTCGATCATCCCTTACTGTACATTATAAGAATACACAAATGTTTTAAGTGTCACAATCACCATGCAAACATAATGATTTTATCTCTGAGTCCACATTTTCTACCATCAGGTAATTCTTCACCTGGCAGCCTTGAGCTGGCCTGCCTCAGCAGAGGGCAACAGCAGAGCTCCTACATGCTCCGCTAATGCTGGTTCCAGTCTGGTTTTCCTTTTCTAACCTCTAGTGGTACTAATTCTAGCTTCCAATTCATTTCTGGACCTGCCTCTCCATCAGTTCTCAGTCTTGCCCTGTTTTAATTCTCCATCTATGTTTTAGTGACCATGACTGAGATGTGACATTTCAGATACTGCAGTATACCTTTCCTCCATTATATATATCTTAAGAGCACTTTACTCAATTTCTTAGAGTTCTAAGAACATTCCTAGGTTACAAGATACTAGCTCCGTTTCATTGCCTATTATCCAATGCTACTGTTTAAATAGTAAGACTTAATTATTTTAATATTCTGGGGGCAGGGAAGGTAGCATCCCAAGAAGCCTATGGGCCAGTCCATAAGTTCTTTTCTTATATGCCACATATCTGGAATTTACATCCTTGAACTACCAAGTCTTATTTTTCAAAACCTTGGAAAATCTAATTTGTATTTTTCAGAGGCCATCTTCTCATATGTAAAACAGTTTTAACTGCTATACTGTCTAACCCAAAACACTGTGAGGATCAAATGAAACGCCAAGATGAGTCTTTACAGTATATAACACACAATTACAAAACAAAGCTTTCACAAACTCAAAAGAAAAAAAAAATGTAGCATTTCATTGGAAAACTCATACCAAAAAATAACACATTGAACAAAGACACTTTCGCTACCCACTAAAAGGTACACACAAGATCATCAAAAATTCTTCCCAGTGTTGTTAAGTTTTAAATATGCAAATGCATGTTATTTTCCTTGCTTTCTTTCATGTAGATTATTGTACTTTTTTTTTTTTTAAATGTAGTATACTTTGGAAATCACTCCATAAGCATTCTTTTTTTACAACTCCATAGATACAAAGATACTTACACAGATGGGTATTTACATTCACTGTATGGATGTCCTAGTTTCTTTTACCAGTCCCTTACAAGACATTTGAATTATTGTTAGCATTTTGCTATTGAAAGAGATACAACAAACTTTATACATGTGTTTTTCATATTTGTGGTGATGTACCTTTAGAACAAATTCCTTTAAGTAGGACTTCTAGATTAAACGTATCTGCGGCATTGTGAGATTATGCCAAATGCTTCTTGATGGGGTCAAAACATTTTGCATTTCCACAAGCAATATATGAATTTAACTGCCTTCATGGCCTCACCCAAGATTGTACTGTCAAGTTTTAGGATTTTTCTCCCCAAAGAGAAATCGCCACACTTTTCATTTGCATTTTTCTTACCTGTGAACTTATGTTTAAGGATCACTTGCATTCCTTTCTATGACTTGTCTATTCATTTTTGTTAACAACATTTAGATTCACTCAATTTCTTTTTTGGTACTGGGGATTGAACACAGGGGCACTAGACCACAGAGCCACATCCCCAGCCCCATTTTGCATTTTATTTAGAGACAGGGTCTTAGTGAGTTGCTTAGAGCCTTGCTTTTGCTAAGGCTGGCTTTGAACTCAAAATCCTCCTGCCTCAGCCTCTGGAGATGTGGAGATTAAAGGCATGCACCACCATGCCTGGCCTCAATTTCTTCAAATTAACCATTTTAGGCCCTTATTAAATATTGTTTTTTTGTTCAGATCACTATTGGCTCTCCCCTGAACTACTGGCACCTGCCTCCTGGTGGGTCTCCCTGCTTCCACCCTTGCTGCATCACAATGCATTCTCACAGAACAGCTAGTCTATTTGGTTTTTTGTTTTTAAAGAACATATTCTCCTTATCTCTAATCCTCCAATGGTTTCCCAATACAACTGAAGTCCAGGTTTCTTGTCAAGACCTGCTGGGCATACCAAGCCTTACTTAGACCACCACCTTCCTCCTGGCATCCCTTTCACTCTGCTACAGTCAGCCTTATGTACTGTCCTTTCCCACCAGAGGAAATCCAAAAGGAGTTATCCCTCTGCATGGAAGGCTCCTCCCACTACATGCTCCCTCTCGTTTTTAGGATAGCTCACACATCACTTTAAAGGAGAACAGACATCTTTCAACACTCCACGTAAAAATGTGTAAAACTGCTCTCCCGCCCAATCATTACCCTGTTACTTTCTTCTCACCACCTCACTACCTGATATTTTTTATCTTTCATGTGCTGCCTACCCGTCTCCATTCTAGCATGTAAGGATCAGGGTTAGGAAGAGCACTGTCTTGTATACCACTGTTGGCCCTAGATCTGGAAAACTGCCTGATCATTCAAAGGTACTCAATAAATATTATTGTACTCAAAACTAGTTAAGTTTCTCCTGTTTGCCCATTATCATCTAAGTTTTTTTAATGCTTTTTCTTATTTGACACCTAAAACCAGCATTATTTGCAGATCTCTTAGAGTGATAGCTTTTCAGAATTAAAGACATGAAAATAAACTACAAAGTACCAAAAAAACAAGAGTTCTAATGTTCAGCAAAACATCAATTATAACTTTAATTTGGCATAAGAACATTTAATACTAAAAATACCTTAACTACAAATGACTCATCCTATGGATTTAAATTGTGTCACAAGGGAAAATATGCCATCTGAATTCTATAGTAGAAAGGTCATCAAAATATGTATTTATCTGTGTCCCCAGAATCAAACATTTAATGGTCCTGTTTGATTTTACTATAAAAGATGCCCCATGATAAAGGTCAGGGAAATAAATGATGCTCTAACTACTCAATGATACACTAGCAATTATGAAAAGGCATTAGGTAGAGAGCAGTGTGTGCTGGCATGGAAAGACATCCTGCACATATCAAGCACTGTTCCAGGGGCTTAGTGTCATTATTTCATTGTTTTAAGGAAATTACAAAGCAGCACAGAGTGATTTCAATTTTATAAAATAAATAGAATGTTATAATTATACGCATATAAAAGGGTCAGAAGAATCAATACCAAAGTTAGCCCGACTATATTCTGAATGTGAATGAAAAGACTTTTCTGTTTTTACTAAATCTTTTCCATCAAATACATAGGTAATGTTATTAAAAGGGGTAGCTGGGGTTGTGGCTCAGTGGTACAGTGCTTGCTTTGCATGCATGGGGCACTGGGTTTGATCCTCAGCACCACATAAATAAAATAAAGGTATCGTGTTGTCCATCTACAATTAAAAATTTTTTTTCTAATGTTTTTAAAAAATGGGGGTGGGTAGGAGAATGGTAGTGGGGAAAGGGCAGTAAAACATATACTGGAAAGAGGACGGATCTGTTGCCCAGAGTTGTTTTTTTGTTTTGTTTTGTTTTTGGTACTGGGGACTGAATCCAGGGATAGTTAACCAACCACTGAGCCACATCCCCAGCCCTTTTTGTATTTTATTTAGAAACAGGGTCTTGCTGAATTGCTCAGAGCCTTGCTAAATTACTCACTGGGATTATAGGCCTGTGCCACCACGCCTGGCTGCCCAGGGTTTTTTCCACATCATATTGCCAATTTATTCCCTATCCTAACCCTCAAAGGGGTCACCTGAAAGAGCACCTTTAGCCAGCAAATAAGTTAAAGTTCCTAAGGTTGGAACATAAAAGGCTATATGAAAAGTTGAGTAAAAAAATCGGATAATAAGATCTTAGTACTTTATTTTGTGTTACTGATATTACCATCATTTATATTAGATACACCGTCAAATAAAGGCAGGTAGTAGAAACTACTTGAGTCTATCTGAAATACACATTAGGTTCTTAGGAACATCTCTGAAATTATCTCAAGAAATACTGTTCTGAAGTGTTTCAAAGAGTACAAAGTACAGCATCATGATTTAATCTAAAAAAATCAAAATAATTCTTCATTGTAGAAGAGCTAAAATGTTTTATATCTAAGGTATTTCTCAGTTTCCAGGGAAACCAATGTAAAATTGTCTGAAATAAAGATATTAAAAGCAAACTTTCCATGTGCTTATACTTTATATTTGGTGTTCTGACTTGTTTCTAAGGAAACTTAAGAATAATAGCCAAATATTAAAACTGAGGTTTCTCTTATCACTTTATTAAATGTCAAATTTAAAAAAAAATGGTATTGGGATCAAAACTAGGGCTTTGTGCTAGGCAAGCATTCTACTAGTAAGCTATCCTCCCAGCCCTAAAAAATTTTAAAGACAAACTGAACTAAAAATTTAATTGTCATACTAATAAACATAAAACAATAAATTCTGTGCTCACAAACTATTTTTTCAGCTTTTCTGACTTAACACTTCTTATTAAAGTTTTAAGTTTACCTGTCCTCTTGTCAGCTTCTCATGTTCTTTGTCCACAGCATTTGCAGCTTCAATTCAAGGTAACCAGAACAAACCCATTTACTTTACTGATAAATTTAGGCCATCTTGTTCCTTCTGTTCATTCTTATCCATTGAAATAAATGTATAGATAAAATGGAATAGAAAGGTAAATGTTTCCTCTGACTTTTGTAAAATAAACAAACTTTCAACAGAACTAATTAAGATGGGAGTAAGTGGGGCTGGGGTTGTGGCTCAGCGGCAGAGCGCTCGCCTCGCACGTGCGCGGCCCGGGTTCGATCCTCAGCACCACGTAAACATAAATGCATTGCATTGTGTAAAACTAAAGTAAATAAATAAATATTTAAAAAAAAAAAAAAAGATGGGAGTAAGTGGGATGGGGTTGTGGCTCGGTGGTAGAGTGCTTGCCTCACATGTGAGGCACTGGGTTCGATTCTCAGCACCACATTAAATAAACAAATAAATAAAGGTATTGTGCCCATTTACAACTAAAAATATTTTTAAAACATGGGAGTAAATGGTAAGAGATGGGTCTACTTTAGAAGATGCATTTTTGAAAAGTTTTTTCTTAGGAACTGAATTTGGCATATCTACTACCTCTAGTTAGAGTTAGGAATTAGCCAAAGTCTGACATACCCATTTCCTATCTTCCTTTCTTCATCATAAATGCAGGAGTAATACACACATGCTTCCTTTGTATTTGAAAGGGTCAAATGAGATAACACATGATAATGTTGTAAATCCTAAAGATTTAAATAAAGGTTTTATTTGAACTCTATCCAACTACCCATCTACTAACTGGTTTATAAAATCAGACTTACCTTTCACCACCCAAGCAGAACAGCTTTCACAAGTATTTACATGCTTTATTTTTAAAGATACAATTAATTCATATATTTGTTCATTCTTTCACGATTTTTGAATATTCTGAAAAGTTACAAAGGCATGTCCATAGTGAGGCCTTAATTATTCTAACATAAAGAAAATAAGTGCCAGGTTGGAGAGGTAAGCTCAGTGGTAGTCTTTGCCTAACATGCCTGAAGCCCTTGGTTCAATCCCCAGCACTGTGAAAACAGAGAGAGGGGAAGAGAACAAGCAAAAGAAACTAAGAGTTCAACTAAAATTTACATAGAACAACTATAAGATATTTGCTCTCTAGTAATGAAATAATCTCTGCCATTTAAATGAAACAAATGGGTCAGCAGGGCAAACATCTGTAGGGATACAATGTTTTCCACTTCAAAAGATTTAAGTTTTCATTCAAGAACCACACAGTCACTCAGAATTATATTTACCCAGATTCATCCATTTCCAAAATTTTTCGGTAAAAATCAAAGGTTCCCTCTCTTCTCTCACCTCCCATCCCTCATTTTGCCACCCCTCGCGGTTTAGAGCCTGAACAACTTTCCTTTCACTTCAACATTCTAATTGCTGAACACGATTCTACTGATGGGAGGGGGGGAGGGAAGGAGGGGAAGCCACAGAAACAAACTAGCGCCCGCAGGGTCTGGCATTTTAAATTCCAAAACAATTACATTACTAATTAAACCCTAAATTTGTTTTGACTCCTTTGAAACGTTTGACCAGCAATCTCATGGACCACTCTCACCTCTCCTCTCCTACTGGGGTAAATGAAGTCTGCTAAGTGACCGAGTAGGGCTTCAGATACATTAGTCAAAGTGGGAATTAAAGTAATCGGAACTCCGTGGGTAACGTCCTGTAGTTGAAAAATAAAAACAAAAACCCAAGCCCTGGCAGTAACCTTTGACACTTTTCAGAGTTATTTTAAGGCCCCCTTCCCCCCGTTTTCTTTTCTTTTGTGTTCAAATTACAGTTGGAAAGAATAAAGCAGTTCTATCCAGGCGACTTAAAACAACCTGCTTAATATCAAATAAACTCCTATGGCAACCTCTATTTGAATCTAAAGAAATCCTCAAACGTTTAGGTCTGAATTGCTCGAATATCAGCTACCTTAACCGGTGTGTGGAAAAAACAATCAGTTTCTCACCTGGCTTCCTCACTTAGGTACCATCTGGATAGACAGATAGCGAGATGGGATGGACACTCCGAAGTTGGGGTATTTGAATTTTCACTAAGCAAAGGAAGCGAATATACCAAAACAGTCGTGATAAAGTCCCACGAGACACTGAACAAAAAGAAAACCAGAAAGGGCCGAGAACTGGAGGGTCCCAGGCCAGACTTGGGGAATGTGAAAGGGGGCAAGAACTGGGCGTCAAGATAGGGAGGGAAACAAGCTGGCCAGGCGGGGAGGGGTAAAAATAAGGGGTGGGGACGCCAGGCAGGGCCAGCCTGCATCCCGGTGCCCAGCCTTGGAAAAGCCGGCTCTGGGCAGGAAGAAGCTCGAGGCGGCGGCTGCCTCCCGAGGACCCTGAGGGCGGCGGAGGCCAGAGGTGCTTCCCAGAGCGGACAGTGTCCGCCGCCCCCTTACCTTCGGGCATCTCGCGGTCACTGATGTGCTGCAGGTGGTGGCCCTCGCCGGCTCCGAAATCTAACTCGGCGGGCTCCACGGCAGTGGGCGCCGGAGCTACAGCCACCGCCACTGCGTCCCCAGCCGCCGCCTCATAGAGCTCAGACTCGTAGTCCGGCTCCGCCGGCCCCGTGCGACGGCCCAGCTTGGGGCTGGCATTGGGGGACACGCAACAGGTCAGCGTGTTCCCCATGGGGCGCCTCCGCTCCTCTCCGCCGCCGCCCGCGCCTTCACTCGCCCCCGACTCCGCCGCGCTCAGTGGCCGCCCCCTCCCCCAACAATGGCGCGGCCGGCGCCGGCAGCCCCGGGCTATGCCCGGGCTGCTCCGTACATGCAGACGCGGCCTCGCCCGCTGCTCGCCTGCCCGCCCCGCCGCCCGGCCCCGGGCAGGGCTCCGGCCTCGGCCGCACCCCCGCCGCCACGCCGCGGCCGCCTTCTCTGAGTCGACTAGTCTGCGAGGGCGGCGACCAACCCGGCTTATTTAAAAGGGGTGGGGACCCGACAAGCGCTGAGAGGCGCAGCCACTGCCGGCAGAGAGCGGGGTCAGAGCTCCTCCTCCTTCCGCCGCCGCCTCCCGAATGAGGGCCGCTAGCCTGGCCTGCATCTGCCAACCGGAACGCGTTCTACGGTCACCTGGTTACGAGCAACCAATCAGACATAGAGTTCTCTCCACGCGCCCGCCTGGAACTCAGGCACGTCATGATGCCCCGCCCCGTCCACGAGTGCCCCGCCCCTCGCGAGCCGTGTCCGGCGCTCGGGTTTCCATTCATCTTAGGCTTCCCTGAGCTTTCCGGTCCTGGGGGAAGCCCCGGGCGTTGTTATTCGAGACCGTCGTTGTTAACAGACTCTGCAGGAATCCCCTGTTAGTAAAGAGCTGGTTCCGTTAGCAACTGGATGTTTCGGAGTCTGACAGCTTTCATTTGCTCAACGAACTTCGTTACACCAGAATTGTTGATCATTTTTGTAACTAAATGTTCCTCTCCCGTCTTCCAAGGAGTGTTGGTCTTTACATTTAATTTGACGATAGCAACCCCAGGAGGCCTGGCCCTACTTTCAATAAACAGTTGTAGCTGTACGGTCTAGGATGAAACACGAGGAGGACACGTCAACCCCCACTTCCTCGTCCGTAAAAGCACAGACCAAACTGGTCCCTCCCAGCTCTAAATCGCTGCCACTCACCAACCCCTTTTCTCAACTCTGTCTCTCCCTTCCAGGGCAGGAGGTTTTGCTTCTTTTACTAACAACGCATAAAGTTTAATTTTTTTCAACAAAACTGAGAACCAGAAAGTAGGGTTCCATGATCCCGCTTTTCCAAAATGAGAGGGAACAAGTTAACATTTAGCAAGCACTATGCGTCCAGTACTGTTCCACCTGAAGCACTCATTTAACCCTCAAAAACATTCCTATCTTACATAGATTATACAGAAGAAAGTGAGATACAGGAGTAATTCCCCCAAGGACACAGGAGCACTCAGAGTGGGGCCAGAATAGTCTGGATCCCCACAAGTCATTATAGTCATCTGAAAATAAAACTAGAAGTTGAATTTGGGGGAAGTGACATTGAATATTACTATTTTTTTTTTTTAAGAACGACTTTGCTATGTGGTTTTTAAAATGCCTTCCCTTCAATCAACATTAAATACCTTCTGTGTGTCAGCCACTGTGTGTGTGAAACAGTCCCAACCGTCGATGAGGTCAGGCAGATAAGAAAATAAAGGCTTAGAGAGTCTAATCGTCCGAGGTCACACTGATGGACCATGCTGGAACCTGGGATACAAGCTCCATCTATCTCACCCCAAAGTAGATACTGGGGGAAAGGGTTTGTATCTTGTCCTGAAAACGTGAGAGTCATCAAATGATGTGAACTTCAGAAGTTACTATCAGGTATAGTGTTTGGCAAGATCTCTGGATGACAAGAAGATTGAAGGAAGAAGCAACAGGACTGATTAAGATACTATATTCATCTAGGATAAGAGAGGTTTTTTTTTTTTTTTGTTGTTGTTGTTGTTGTTGTTTTTTTTTTTTTTTTTTTTTTTTTTTTTTTTTTTTGGTACCAGGGATTGAACTCAGGGGCACTCGACCACTGGGTCACATCCCCAGCCCTTTTTTTTTGTATTTTATTTAGAGACAGGGTCTCACTAAGTTGCTAAGTGCCTCGCCCTTGCTGAGGCTGGCTTTGAACTCCTGATCCTCCTGCCTCAGCCTCCCAAAGTGCTGGGATTACAGGCGTGCGCCACCAAGCCCAGCGAGAGGGGTCTTAAAAGCAGTGATAGTGGCTGAGTGGAGAGAATTTGTGGTAATTTGTGAGGTAGTAATCCTGGAGGTGGAGGAAGAGGGAAATAGGAGGAAAAAAAAATACTCATATAAAGTTCTGATTTGGGGGACCCAGTAGATAGTGGTCTTCTTTGGGGGGGGACTCAATAGATAGTGGAGACAGAAAATGCAGGATGAGGAATAGGTTTGGGGAAGAAGATAGTTTTTGACTTTGTTAAGTGGCATATTAAAATGTAGCTCTCTGAAAGTTGCATATAAGCCTCTATAGGATAAGTCTATTTTGTGTCATCCCATGTTATCGGGTTATGCTTTTAAAAATAATACACATTAAATCAAATCAAAAGGAGTGGGGAAATTTTCTGAAACTTACATGCTAAGAATGTTATATCTTTTTTTTTTTTTTATGTTTTTGGTGATTACTTCCATAAAGCAACTTGGAATCTGTGGTTTTAGCAAATGATGTATCTTGTGTAAAATAAAACTGTTAAGTGAAAACAGCTCAAGTTATATTGTCATCAGAGAAAATAGACCATGTGGGTATAGAAGTGGTTATCTTAAGACGTATATAATAAAGAAGGGATGGAAGGTATGGGAAGGAAGGAGACTTGAGAATAGGGAGCACAAAGTGAAGGCTGCTAAGGTGAGCAGTGCAAGTCAAGGAAGAAGGGTTGATCAGGAATGGCTCATCAGGATTGGTGAGTCTTATGAGAAAGGGGGATGGCTCCTGCCTCTCATTTCTGTAATGGCAGCACTTTGCACAGTGCCTGGCCAGTAGGCAATCAGTATATAATGCCATATAGAGCTGAATGCTGCCAAAAGGCAGCAAAGTTACAAATGACATTTTCTGTAATAACTGGATAACTAGGGATGAGTGTAAGCAAGTTGGGTAACAGGGAGAAGTGAATAGTATGTGGTTTTGTTTTGTTTTGTTTTGTTTTGTTTTGTTTTTGGTACCGGGGATTGAACTCAGAGGCACTTGACCACTGGGTCACATCCCCAGCCCTCTTTTGTATTTTATTAGAGACAGGGTCTCACTGAGTTGCTAAGTGCCTTGTCATTGCTGAGCCTGGCTTTGAACTCATGATCCTCCTGCCTCAGCCTCCCAAGTGCTGGGATTACAGGCATGTGCCACTGTGCCCAGCTAATAGTAGGTGTTTTAGTTAGCTTTTCTGTTGCCATAATCAAAAGACCTGACAAGAACAACGTTGAGGAGGAAAAGTTCATTTTGGCTTATGGTTTCAGAGTCCATGGTTGACTGACTTCAAAGCTCTAGGACCCAGGCAAAGCAGAAGATCATGGTGAAAGGGCATGGTAGAAGGAAGCAGAGTTCCACTCTCCAGGGACAAAATATAAACCCCAAAGGCCACTGATCAACCTCCTCTAGCCGTATGCTACCTGATTACAGTTACCACCGAGTTAATTCTTATCAATGGATTAACCCACTGATTAGGTTAAAATTCTTGTGATCTAATCATTTTGCCTCTGAACATTCTTGCACAGTCTTACACATGAGCTTTTGGGAGACACTTCATACATAAACCATAACAGTAGATGAGAAGGTAAAGACAGAAACTGAGCGCTTCGCTATCCAAACATTTGGCTGGAAAGAGAGATGTGATAGCATTTAAAGGGAGGTGTTCAGTTAAGGAAGTTTTCTATTTTTAAGATCCGAAAAGGCCTGGTGGAGAGGCACATGCCTGTAATCCCAGATACTCAGGAGGCTGAGACAGTAGGATCACAAGTGCCAGGCTAGCCTGTGCAATTTAGCAAGACCCTGTTGCAAAATTAAAAAAGTGAAAAGGATGGGATGTAGGTTAGTGATAGCGCATGCTTGGATTCAACTCCTAGTACTGCAAAAAAAAAAAAAAAAAAAAAGACTGGAAAAAAGGTAAGTATGATAATGTGTTAAAGAGTAAGAGCCAATGGAGAAAACAAACTTTTGAAATGAGAGGAAAAGAAAGATTTAAAAAAAAAAAAAAAAAAAAAGGCCCCGGGAAGGCAGGAAGTGGGTGTAACCCAGAACAGGGATAGTTTCGGGATACTAAAGCAAGTAGGCAGAAATATCTCTATGACTACAAAGATACTTCTGGTGGAGGAGAGATTTAGGAAGAACTCACTTGATAACCTCAATTTTTCCTTTATTTTAGTAGGCTTCTTTTTGGAAAATCACTATTTGAAAAGAAGCATTCTCTGAGAAATTACTGAGTACAGACTCTTGACATACCTAACAAAAACCAAATATAATTGTTCCTTGGTATACACAGGATTGGTTTTAGGAATCTCCATGAATACCATTATGATTTAGAAATGAGATGTCCCCCAAAAGTTCATGTGTGACAACACAAGAAGGTTCAGAGGTGAAATGCTTGGATTATGAGAGTTTTCAGCTAATTGGTGCATTAATCCTCTACTAGGAATTATTGGGTGGTAACTGTAGGCAGGGAGGGTGTAACTGGAGAAGATGGGTCATTGCTTTGGGGTATCTATTTTGTTCTTGGTGAGGGGATCTCTCTCTCTCTTTCTGCTTTTTGGTATAGTGTCCTGAGCTACTTTCCTCTGCCACACCCTTTCACCATGACATTTTGCCTCACCTTAGCCCAGAGCAACCAAGTTAGCCATCTATGCACTGAGACCTTTGAAACCATGAGCATCCAAATAAGTTTTTCCTCTGCTAGTTGTTCTTGTCAGGTCTTTTGGTCACAGCAGCAAAAAAGTTGTCTAAAACAGAAATCAAAATCAAATGATAGCCGGGCGCGGTGGCGCACGCCTGTAATCCCAGCACTTTGGGAGGCTGAGGCAGGAGGATCGCGAGTTCAAAGCCAGCCTCAGCAATGGGGAGGCACTTAGCAACTCAGTGAGACCCTGTCTCTAATAAAATACAAAAAAGGGCTGGGGATGTGGCCCAGTGGTCTAGTGCCGCTGAGTTCAATCCCCGGTACCAAAAAAAAAAAAAAAAAAAAAAAAAAAAAATCAAATGATGCTCAAGTCCCTTATATAAAAATGGCATGATGTTTGCATGTAACCTATGTACATCCTTCTGTGTATTTTTTTAAAAATTTTTTTAGTTGTAGATGGACAAAATACCTTTATGTATTTGATTATTTTTATGTGGTGCTAGGGATCGAATCCAGTGCCTCACACATGCTAGGCAAGTGTTCTACCACTGATACACAATCCCAGCCCTTTCTGAGTATTTTAAAACATCTCCAGGTATCTTATAATACACAATACAATGTAAATGTTGTATGAATAGATCCATACTGTATTGTTTATGAAATAACAACAGAAAAAAGTCTGTACATGTTCAGTACAGATGTAATTTTCTTTCGAATACTTCAATCCACAGTTAGTTGAATCTGCAGATGCAGAACCCACAGATATGAAGGCCTGTTGTAATTCCTTCTTTCAAATATGGGTAAAGTGAAGAAAAATTTGAGCAAAAACCAAGAGGTCAAAGTATAAATAAGTATGCCACCAAAGTGAAAAATGGAGCTTATTATTTCCCTCAAATGGTTAAAAGAAATAGCAACAAGTTTGGGGAAAGAGTAAATAGAGATGAGGATGAAAATGATATATATTGTACAGACCCTTAAGCCAAGTAACCGGCCACACAAACAGCCAGAAGGAGAGTTATCCTTTTAATAAAAGAAAAAGTTGCTTCAAAAAGCAGCGAAGCAGAGATGATTAATTTTAATTTAATTTTGTTTAAAAGATTTAAGTAAGGGGGACTGGGGTTGTGGCTCAGCGGTAGAGTGCTCACCCAGCACGTGTGAGGTCCTGGGTTTGATCCTCAGCACCACAAAAATATAAATAAATAAAATAAAGGTATTGTGTCCAACTACAACTAAAAAATAAATATTAAAAAAGGATTTAAGTAAGGGTTGAGAACAAAAAAAATAGATGACATATCAAAATATGGGCAATCACAGTGCAATCAGAAAATATTTAATAAAGTTCAGTTTCAGTAACATACATCTAGTTAAATCCTTAGGACCTAGTGACTGCATTCCATGTTGATAATACTGTCCAAAGTGCTAGGAATGTCATTAGATACCATTTCGGGTGATTCCTCTAAACTTGAGATAACATCTAAGATCAAGTCACAAAATAGTGCCTGCATTCAACAACTCTCTCTCTCTCTCTCTCTCTCTCTCTCCCCCCCCCCCCCTCTCTCTCTCTCTCTCTCACACACACACACACACACACAATGGATATGCATGATCTTGAAAATTCAAGAACTTAAAACTTTCTGAGCAGAAAGATATTGGAAAGCATTATTATGAAAATATACTTTAAAACATTTACTTGCAGGGAACATTGAAAAGCATTAAAAGAAGAAAATCTTTATCCTTCTAGGATAATGGCAAGTCTGAGAGAGCAAAGTAGAGCAAGAGGATAATGTGATTTGAATGAAGAAAGAGGTTGATTCTATGAAAGACTGCTGAGACTTTATTTATATGGATCTGGAGTAAGCTCAATCACTCATCCATTCATTCAGTACCCATGCAATATCTGAGCCCTTAGCACATACCACCCACTAAGTGCTGTTATGGTTACTTCAATGAAGATAAACAAGATTCCTGTTCTCATGAAACCTAACTTCTATTAAGGAGGCCAACAGTTCTGTCTATGACTCCCTCTCTATGGCCCAAGATGGCAAGGAAGAAGAAGGAAGAGTTTTCAGAACATTCATAGCTTGGTGCTTACAATAATGTTGTCTTAAAGCTTAGCAATCTGGCCACACCTAGCTGCAAGGGAGGCTTAAAAAACATAATTGTATATTTTAGATGACAAATGCAGAAGGGACAACTAGATATTGGAAGGCAACTATCTGTCTATGCCATAATCTTTAAGAAAACATTAGGAAAGTTTCAGCCTAAAGCAAGAATGATCATGGTAAATTTTTATAGCCTTTTGCAAGCAGATATGAAAAACCTATACAAAATGTTTTGTAATGATCTTCTCTTAACTTAGAGGATAGAAAAATTGGAGAGAGGGAAGCTTAAACTATTGAATGAAAGTAGGTCAGATGCAAGAAAGATTTTATGGCAGTCAAGTGATCAGGGATATGTATCAACTGTGTGTTGTGACTAGCTGGTTTCCGTCTTGAGGGCCATAACAAATTGTTTCCTTAAATGGGATTCTGTGGGTAAATCATATGTATATTTCTTTTCTGGGGAGTCTATAGTTACCATATTCCTAAAGTAGTTTGTAAACAAAAAATGCTGAGAATTATTATCGTACCTAATATGATGTGTGACAACTTGATTTCTCTCATTCTCAACTTTGAAAAATTATAATCTGTTTGTTGTTGTTGTTTTAGTAAATTGGACATTCAATGGTGCTGGTACTCACATTTTAGTCACTTTCAGTGCCTCTTCCACCTATTTCTTTACATTCCTTTTCAACTCTCCTCCAACCTTTCTGTCTATGAATAGTATATGGGTTTACTCCTGCCAAAATGAGTCAGTTGAAATGAGAATGCTAATGTACCTGAAATGATGCTCTGAAAAAAAAAATCAAAAAGAGTGTTAGTTTGTCATCCCACCAGTACATATAATGTCCATTGGTTAAGTTGGTTCTGGCCCCAAATGTCCAATGTGATTTAGTTCCTAATACCAGGGCATTTTATGAGAAGAACTCTAGGAAGCACCTGCCGTTTTAAGAGAGACTAAGAACTTACTTTTGCTCTCCTGAGCCCTTTACTATTCTCTCTACCTCATAAAGTTTATTCGCTTCTCGTTTCTTTTGTCTAGGTTCTATAGAAAATCTAAAACCTTCTTCAGCCTACCCTAAGCATACTTCCTCAGATCACCTCCAAATGAGGATAGAAGAGTGGTGTTCAGGCTTCTGTTCTTCTAAAGCAGATGCCAGCTCTATTCTGAGTGTCAAGGCCTCTAATGGTATGTGGTCTCAGCAACTAGTTTCCTAAGAGAGCTACCCTCTACATTTGGCCAGGAAATAATCTTACTGCAAAATCCACTTTGGAACAAAGAGAATATAAATAAATAAATATCTTGAATGCCTCGATTTTTTTTCCCTCTCCAGTCCTGCCAATGCTCCCCTATCCCATCCCCAGGATTTAAATGCTTCACCTTTTCCAGTTGTTTCATTACATGAGATCTTAGTATTTTTATGATGTGTCAAGTTCGTCCCCTCATTCCCTCTACCCCCGATACTGGGGATTGAACCCTAGGGTACTCTACTGCTGAGCTACGTCCCCCACCCTTTAAATTTTTTGTTTTTAAGACAGGGTTTCATTAAGTTGCTAAGGCTGGCCTTGAGATACTCCTGTTTTAGCCTCCCAAGTTGCTGGTATTACAGGCATTTGCCACCACACAGGCTCTCCCGTAGCATTTTTAAAAACAACCACTACTTTATAATGTTCGTGACTTGGAGTCAGAATATCAGGCCGGGCATGGTGGGGACTGTTTGTCCCTATTCTTGGATGTCTGGGGCCTCAGCTGGAGTGGATTGATCTAGCAACTGGATATGGCTTAGCAGGGGCCATATTTCTGAAGTGCCAGTACTGGCTGTACCTGGGTTCCTCTTTTCTTCTCCTTTTCATATCTCTGAAGTAGGAGAGTCTACAGTGACTTCTTCTCTGCATGTCATATGGTTGATTTGCTAAGTCTTAGATTTGTCATCACTTTGAATGGGCTATTAAGAAAGAAAAAATGGCCAGGCATGGTGGCGCACGCCTGTAATCCCAGCACATGGGAGGCTGAGACGGGGGATCGCGAGTTCAAAGCCAGCCTCAGCAATGGCGAGGCACTTAGCAACTCAGTGAGACCCTGTCTCTAAATAAAATACAAAAAAAGGGCCAGAGATGTGGCCCAGTGGTCGAGTACCCCTGAGTTCAATCCCTGGTACCAAAAAAAAAAAAAAAAAAAAAAAAGAAAGAAAAAGTGCATTATTTTTCTTTTTCAATGGGGAGTTGTGGGAAACAGGAGTAGGCAAGCTCTCAGAGACCTGTGGCTGAGAGCATGACCTCTCAGTCTACCCAGTCTGGGTTCAAGTCCTCACTTGTCACATTTTAGATGTATAGTGTCAGCCATGTCTGTTACTTGCCCTGAGTCCTGTTTTTTCATCTGAAAAATGGGGTAATAATGATAGCCTTAGCACATGGCGCTGTTCCCAGTCTCCAGCCAGACCAAATTTGATTTCTTAGATCTCAATGATTTGGAAATGTCAGGACATCAAGGGTCAGAGACGAATTCAAGGAAACCAAATCTAAGTCTTATGTACTATCTAGTATCCAAGTAAACTTTTCCCCCACTGGTCTCTGGGCTTTTCAGTAGCTAGAAAGAACATATATTTCTGCAGTTGCTCTCAGAAACATTGGCCATAAGTCTATTTTGTGATGTCCCACATATTAACTGAGAACACAGAGAAAAATTCTTAAAACGTACACATTATGAATATCACATTTTTAGTGATTATTTTTACAGTTCAACTTAGAATGTATAGTTTCAGCAAAGTTGTCTTATGTAAAATGAAATTATTACATAAAACAAGATTTAAAATGATTATTATTGTTTTGGGAGGTATAGAGTACTAGGAATTGCACTCAGGGGTACTCTACTTTTGAGCTACTCCCCAGCTCTTTTTATTTTTTATTTTGTAAATTTTGAGACACCATCTTGCTAAGTTGCACAGGCTGGTTTGGAACTAGTGCTCCTCTTGCCTCAGCCTCTTGAGTGGCTGGGATTACAGGTATACGACATTGTTCCTGTACCCAAATGAAGTCTTCTTTAAGTGTAGATAAACTAATACCCATAAAGATCCCATAATGTGGTAATATGAAAGTCCCTCAAGGAAGCCCTTCCCTGGGACCAATACCTGCCTGATTCCATTACAACTTTTCCTGGGAAGTTGGTGGAATGAATGTACTCTTCTCTGTTGCCTTCTCTCTCTCTCTCTCTCTCTCTCTCTCTCTCTCTCTCTCCCCCTATTTCACTTTGATTTTAATTTAAAAAATTTTTTATTGGTTCTTTTTAGATAGACATGACAGTAGAGTGTATTTTGACATATTATACATACATGGAGTATAACTTCCTATTCTCATAGTTGTACATCATATGGAGTTACAGTGGTCATGTGTTCATATATAAACATAGGAAAGTTGTGTCTTATTCATTCCACTGTCTTTCCTATATCCATCCTCCCTCCCTTCCCTTTAATTCCTCTTTGTCTAATCCAATGAACTTCTATTCTTTCTTCCCTGTCATGCTTATTGTATGTTAGTAGCCTCATATCAGAGAGAACATTCAGTCTTTGGTTTGGGGGGGATGAGGTTGCCTGCTTTCACGGCAAGGTCTAGCTGACCTTCTCCAAAAGTATCAGGGGAGGAGTCTGCAACATCTGCAAACTCTGCTTCGTGCTCTTTTGGGTAGAAATCATGCTTTGCTGACATTTTATGTTTCTATAAAAGAACAGAGAAAAACCTGCCCCTCAGTCCTCAATGAGGTTAGAGACCTATGATTAGGTAGCAATTGTGATGAGGTAACTTATACAGGGGAAAGGAATAAACAGGGTCAGAAAAATATATATTCCCTCACTGGCAACCTAACAGGGTTTTCACTGAAGGCCAAATAATCATGGAATAAATGATGCTAATTCTTAGGCTCAGAATTTAATAATCAATTGAAATAAAGCAGTACTAATAATGATCTGGATAATTGATGGTCCCCTACCTTCAGGCTGTGGGCTGGAAACAGTGCTTTTCTGAGCCATAGTGGAGCATGAGGCAAAAGAAAAACCAGTAATACTTGTCCTGTCTTTATTGAAATTGTTGGTTACTTGTTCATTACAGATTTTTACATAACTTTTCATTTTTTTAGGATAGTGCTCTAAACTATTATTTGATTACTGAGTTTTTGTGGTGCTTCTTTGGTGACTCCAGCAAGTGCCTCACTATCTCACTCTAGTCTGGGCTCTGTGCCTGAAGCAATATGAGAGGTATCTGAATATTGCTTCGGTCTGTGCTCAAAAGTAAATAAAGAGATAATCAAACTCATGAACTTGTCTCTGACCCTTGGTGTCCTGACATTTCCAAATCATTGAGATCTAAGAAATCAAATTTGGTCTGGCTAGAGACTGGGAACAATGCCATGTGCTAAGGGTATCATTATTACTCCATTTTACAGATGAAAAAACAGGACTCAGGGCAAGTAACAGACATGGCTGATACTACATATCTAAAAAGTGGCAAGTGAGGACTTGAACCCAGACTGGGTAGACTGAGAGGTCATGCTCTCAGCCACGGGGCTCTGAGAGCTTGCCTGCTCCTGTTTCCCACCACTCCCCATTGAAAAAGAAAAATAATGCATTTTTTCTTTCTTAACAGCCCATTAAAAGTGATCAGAAAATATCTTCTATTAACTTTTAGTAACTTTATCTTTTTCCCCTTACAGAAGTACTATATAGCCATTGTAGAGAAATTAAAAAATTCACATGAACCAAAGAGATAAAAATAAATCAAAATCATACCCCAAGAGCCACCTGCTATTAGTATTTTGTTGTATACTTCTCTAAACTTTAATGAGAATAAATTATATGTATATGATTTTAGAATGAAACAATGCTACCCATATGGTTTTTTGTAATTTGCTTTCTTTGCTTAACAATATTCCTTGAACATCTTTCTCTGTCATTGCCTTTTTGCAGAGTAATGTGTAATGACTGCACAGTATGCATTCATCCACTCATGAATATTTATTAAGGGCCTACTTCTCTCCAGGCATTGAGCTAGGCTCTGAAGATATGTCAGTTCACATAATAAAGAATATGGCCCTTTGGGGTTGATATTTAGGCAGAGGGAGAGCTTTAAAAAGAAACATAAATAATAGATGAATAAATGTGCCAGTTAACAGGGGCACTATTTTATAGGGGATGGTCTGGGAGTCTCCTCTGATAAGAGGTCATTCTGGGCTATGTTGTGTCCATTCCCCAGCAAGATTTGGATGCTGAAGTCTTAACCCCCATTACCTCAGAATGTGACTGTATTTGAACGAGGATCTTTACGGAGGTAATAAAGTTAAAATGAGATCATTAGGGCGGGTTGTAGTCCAACAGGAGTGGTGTCCTTGTAAGAAGAGGCAGTTTGGATACACTTAAAAGACCCCGTGAAGATACAGACACAAAAAGGGAGACAGTATCAACCAGTTAAGGAGGCAGGCCTGGAGTGGATCCTTCCTTCATGGCTTTCAGAAGAAACCAATCCTGCCAGGACCTTGATGTTGAACTTCTAGCCTCCAGAATTGTGAGGTCATTCATTTCTGTTGTTTAAGCCACTCAGACTGTGCTACCTCTGTTTTGGCTGCCTGAGCAGATTAATAGGGTTGGAGAAAGAGGCCTAACTGATATGAGAGGGTGTGAGTCATGTGGGTTCTAGGGAACAGATGGAAAAAAACAAAGCTTTGTAGTTTGTCAAGAGGCCAGTATCTGGGAGGATAAAGGAGATGGGGTCAGAAGAAGAAGAAGCAGATTCCACCAGGTCCTTAAGTCCCCCAGGCCTTAAGAAAGATGTCAGAGGGTAGGGAAGAGGAAGCTTCGGGCAGCCATTGGCCATGACATATTTTACGTAAGTGTTTGTGTGGAGTCCAGATTAAAAAGATAGTAAACTTATTAGTCAATTAAATTATCTATCAGTTTCTTTTAAAGGTTTGGGTTGAGAAGCAGGGGGAGGGGCTTCTGGAACACTGGCCCCAAGCCCTAAGGCATCTTTATAACTCTACCATCCATCCACTTGGCCATCCTGGATAAGCCATCATTTTAAACCAGGATCAGACCCTTCCGTGAGTCCTTCTCTATAAGGTTATTCTGTAGGACCTCTCTCCCCCCATTTAAAGGTCAGCTGGATAATGTCCTCTCCCTTTCCTTACATCCATTCCATTTCCCTGGGTCTTATACCCAGGCTCCCAGTCCTCAGGCCTTTCTGCTAACTGGCACCAACTGCCATCTGCCAAGATTCCAGTGCTCACTTGCACCCTCCCCTCCCTACCTCATTCCTGGCTTCTTCTGGGGCAATGCAGAAATGCAAGCCTCTGCTGACAACTGCAAACCAAATTTCAGGGAAGCAGACAATCTCCACCAGTTAAGTTGAGGAACAAAATCATGAGCGCTCTGCCCTGCTTGGAAACTGCTATCAAGTCAGAGGTAATGGCCATATGGGAAATAACACAGCCCAGGATTGGACCCAACTCTGACCAATATGCTTCCCTTGGAAGACTTTGTTATTCTCTCCCATTCATTCTTATGCTATTGAGGGGTCTTCTCTTATGGACAGAACCCTCAGCAGTATCTTCTTTTAAGGTATTTTTTTTTTCTTCCTTATGCTCAAAGTCCTCCACCACCACCCACCCACACGAGGCCTAGTAACTCTATCAAGAAACACTTGTCCTTTTGCCCTGGGCTACTTTTGAATTTATCCATTGAAAACAGGATCAAACCCAGGGCACAGTGGAAAAAATAAATAAAATGGATGACATTAGTAAGTGCATCAGGTCAGCTCAGGCTCCTGGACTTATTTGCTCCCTTGACCACAGAAAAGAGTTGACATTAAAAAGACAGGCAGTGGTACCTCTCTATATGAGCTGGACATTCCAAGTGCAAATGCCATAAGATAAGAACAGCACCCCCACAAAAGACTTAGGCCTGGGGCCTCACTGCTGCAAAGGGCCTCAGTGCCCCCAGGTCATCCTTACAGCTACAGAGAAGCCCTGGTTGGTTTGAATAAGGAAGATGTAAGCAGTCAACTCTGTATCTCCTTACAGGGCTTCTGTCATGATCCATGAGCCAATTTCTTAATAAACCCTCTAATAACTCCCTTATCTCTTCAGGAATGACATAATTCATTTTGAACTGAATGTGTGTTGGAATTGTTTATATGTTACATATTGAGATCTAAAATAGCCTACAAGTTTCATAGCTTGGTTTCGGCATATCTTTCTCTGTTGGGGATTTTGTTTAGTAAGGAAGTGGCCAGGACCTCTCTTGACCTCTGAAAGGTCCTACGAAAATCTGAAACCAAGCAGGGTGACAAAGTCTGGTCATTCAGCACTAAGGGCCTCCTCGTATTACTTCTTAGAAAAAGAAAATATTAGCCGGGCGCAGTGGCACATGCCTGTAATCCCAGCACTTGGGAGGCTGAGGCAAGAGGATCGCGAGTTCAAAGCCAGCCTCAGCAATGGCGAGGCACTTAGCAACTCAGTGAGACCCTGTCTCTAATAAAAACACAAAAAAGGGCTGGGGATGTGGCCCAGTGGTCGAGTGTCCTGAGTTCAATCCTCGGTTTAAAAAAAAAAAAAAAAAAAGAAAGAAAGAAAGAAAAAGAAAATATTGCTGCAAAAGACCCAGAGGCACAAATGTTCTTCCCAGGCCAGTCAGCTTCCAAATCCTTAGGTGCTTAGTTTAATTTAGACATCCGGGAATTTTCTAGACTAGAAATATCTGGGCAAAAATGAACCAAAAATCTCAAGTGTGAACCCATATCTTCCCAGTTGGGCATAAATAAAATGGGCCTCTGGGGTGATGTGAGCAAAGAAAGGGATGTTTATTCCATAGAATTATCTCAAAATCATATAGACGGTGAGTAAAACTTTGCATGTTCTTGCTGCATATATTACCAGATTCTCAAGCTTATTTTCCTGTGCAATTCCAGTCTACCTTATTAGGAATGTTTGCAGGACTATAGTTTAATCTTTGTGACTGCCAGTTACTAACCAGAAACTAACATGCCCACATGGTCAGCATAGAAAGGACAACATAAAATCTCTCAACGCTTCTCTTCCGTAGTAATACTGTCATCTGGAGTCTGAGGGATCCTGACCCTGTATGTAGTTTTAAATTCCCCAGTGATGCCAAATATATTCATGTCAACAGATACTGTTCCAAAATACCAGCGTTCAATTTAGCCGAATACCAGGAGACTGACTCAAACTACTCTGAAGGAAATAAATATATCTTTAACTCATATAACAAAATAGTGAAAACTCATAAAAATCTACATTCCAAAGAAAAAGTAGTAAAGTAAGACATTTCCAAAAAGGCTCATAAATTCTGTCTTCTTTAATTATATTATTGTAACTTTTAAATTCACATGTTAATCAGCCATATGTGAAAATGCTCTTTTTACCAATTCATGGTAAAATTCATTACAAACACTAAAATTCATTACAAACACTAAATCATTATGAGAAATATAGAAATCCATCATATATGACACAACTATTAGGCAAGGTTTGACTTTTTTTTTTCTTAATAGTGCTGTAGATTAAACCCAGGGCTTCATGCATGCTAAGTATATTTTCTATCACTGAGCTACATCCCAGCCCCTATTCAGCATAGTGAAATACTAATAATCATGGTAAGAATAACCATCAAAGTTGTGTCTGTTTGAGTACTTGATACAAGTTAGAAGCTTTGCTAAACACTTTTATGATTGTCATATATAAACTTCTCAACAATTTTATGAGATAGTAAAAGAATTTGTTAATTAACGTCCTAGTGATCATAATGGCTAAGGTTTTTACTGAGAGCTTACTGTGTGCCAACTACTATTCTTAGTGCTGTATATGTATTATTTCCTTCATCCCTTGTAACTTTTCATAAAGCAGCATTTTCATTATTTCTATTTTAGGGATAAAGAAATGTGACACAGAGTTGATGTGGCCTGCCCACATATCTGTAAGTGACAGAGCCAACACACTCAAACTTGGGCAGTTTGGCTCTCAGCTCAATCCCTTCCTTGCTAAATGGTTGCTCAACACTAGCCACGTTTTATTTGAGACCTTTGTGTGCAGGCACTGTATTAAATGATCCTCATGTTGTATATGTTAATCAGCTTTCTGTCTCTGGGACAAAATACCTGAGAAAAATAACATAGAGGAGGAAAGATTTATTTTGGCTCGTAGTTGCAGAGGTTTCAGTCCATGGTTGGCTTGCCCATTGCCATGGGCCTGTGATGAGGCAGGACATCCTGGCAGGGAGGGTAGGTAGAAGAAAGCTGCTAGCTCAGAGAGGCAAGGAAGCAGAGAGAGCAGGAGAAAGGAAGGGGCCAGGGACTAGGTATAGTCCCCAAGGACACCCGCCCCCCAAGGACCCACTTCCTTCAACTAGGAACCACCTCCTACAGTTTCCACCACCTCCTTAGTCCATTCAGCCATCATGAGTTCATTCTTTAATGAGTTTATTGCCCGTATGATCCAATCACTTCCTCCTAAAAGCTTCACCTCTGAGGATCAAGCCTTCAACACAAGAGCCTTTGGGGCACATCCCAGATCCAAACCATAACCCTGTGTGAATTATTTCTCCATGAGGAGCTCATTGTTCTCACAATTCTTAAGATGAAAGAAACCCTTACTGGTTTAGTACAAACATATCCAAGAGATCAAATGAAGTAAACCAATACTCCATCACCTTTGCACCTAACAAGTAAACTTGCTTTGTCAGTTTAAGTGTTCCGTGCTCAGGGTTTAGAGCTGGAATTTAAAACCAGCTCTTGCATAAATCCCAAGCTCATACTCTTTCCACCTTATTGCCCAGGAAAAGTTGGTATGGGTTCTATACTGCAGAAGACTAACTTCAAGGGAAAAGAATAAGTACTGTGAGGAGCAGGGCGCGGTGGCGCACGCCTGTAATCCCAGCACTTTGGGAGGCTGAGGCAGGAGGATCGCGAGTTCAAAGCCAGCCTCAGCAATGGCGAGGCACTTAGCAACTCAGTGAGACCCTGTCTCTAAATAAAATACAAAAAAGGGCTGGGGATGTGGCCCAGTGGTTAAGTGCCCCTGAGTTCAATCCCCGGTACCACAAAAAAAAAAAAATCCAGGACTAGACACACCTGTGTTGGTCCCATAAAGGTGTCTAAGGAAGAACAGGTGAAGTTGCCATCTTCAGGAAACCAGCCCTGGAAAGCATCCTTCAGTTTCAGTTGTAGCAAATCCAACTTTTCATGGGCTTGTCCAGGCTGGAAGATAAGGGGTCAGAATCTATCCCATGGTTTCTTGTATTTGTTAGTTATTTGTTTAGGCCAAAGTTTCAAAAAGACTCAAATGACAGGCAAATGGTGGAAGCTCAAAAAAAAAAAAAATCTATTCTTGTGATGTGGAAATCGGTTTGTAGTTTTTCCTGTTATTCATTCTGAGTTTCCTCTTCCTCACCATTGAATGTTGTTTAAGGAATTACTTTGGTATTAAGTTGCAGTGGTTTCTATCTTCTTAAATTAACTTTTGACATTCATTCATAGCCTAAGCTTTTGGCAGAGAACTTTCAAAAATTTGGAGATGGTACCAGCCTATCCTAGTTCACTGTACAAAACATTTCTCCTGCAAAACAATGTTTCATTTTTCTGAATGGTATACACGATTACCACTTTTCTTTCTTTCTTCAGAAATTAGTCCCATCATACAGTAAGCTATTGTCATTTCTGTATTCTGAAGTCATCTCAGTCTGTTTCATTATTGAATTACACTACTTGAGTCCACAATCAGGGCTCACCGTGAATAGAGCCCCCTCGGGTTAGTCAGTGCATAAACCCACAACCACAGGCAGTGGCCCTGTAGTTAGAACTCTGTGCATGAACTGAGTACTGGAGGAAAAAATTTAATAATGGAAACTATTGTCCTTTGATTTTTTTCTCCCTTCTCTATCTACAACCATTTGCCTTATTTCTTTGGCACCATGACTTTTAAATTACTTTCTCTGGTATTGCAGAACCTAAACAGAAAAACTATTTATCTATGTATGTGCACAAGACAAATGAGAAATCATGTTGATCTTGAAACAGGTTCAACTTAATTTAATGTTTTAATATTTGAGTTCCCAAGGAAATTTTTGCTGTGGGGTACACTTGGTTTATTTTACACAGGGTTGGTGGTGTTTTCTTAGTTGAAAATGTATAAAAAGCTGGCATTTGTAAAGATGCTCTGTTAAGTGTATATTCTAGTTGAACAGACATTTTGGAAAGCCAATATAGTTTTCAAAGGCAGTTACAAAAGGTGCCATCAAATCAAGAATTATAATTTTGGAGCAAGTCTAGAACAGTGGTAATTTGATTTTCCTTACTGGTTTAGTGCAGACATATTCTAGAGATCAAGATCAAACAAACCAACACTCCATCACCTTTGCTCCTAACCAGTATACTTACTTTGTGAAATCTTTAAGTGCCCATCAAATTTCTCCAAATTAGGGTTTTTGCTGTCTTAGATTCTATAAGTTGAACATAAAAGGAAGCTGAATTATTTGAATGCTGTTCTTTTATAACTTTTCCTTTTTAAATAAATGTGCAAACACACACAAATTTTCTACAGTGCATGTGATAACTTTGCTAATTGAAGAAAAAGAAAACCATAATAATAATTGTGTAGGGAAAAATTGCCTTACATATAGGGTATACTCAGTGAATTTAGCTCAATGGAAATAAAATACATTTAAATATGTAAGTCAAAACATGTCTTTTGCCGGGCGCGGTGGCACACGCCTGTAATCCCAGCACTTGGGAGGCTGAGGCAGGAGGATCTAGAGTTCAAAACCAGCCTCAACAATGGCGAGGCACTTAATAACTCAGGGAGACCCTGTCTCTAATAAAATACAAAAAAGGGCTGGGGATGTGGCCCAGTGGTCGAGTGCCCCTGAGTTCAATCCCCAGTAAAAAAAAAAAAAAGTCTCTTAACTTTAAAATAAAATCATAATACATAGCCTAAGAACATAATCAAACCCACAAGTATTTATTGCAGTTATAACAGTTAAAAAATGGAGGCAATCTAAATATACAATAATGAGAATTATGAAATAAATGCTGTATCTGCAAGGAAACATTGTGCAATTATTTAAATTATACTTATAAAGACATAGGATAATACACATATACAAAGTTTATAAAATTTATAAAATAAGGGATACACTGAATTACATTTTGTTGAAAGTTTAGCTTCTAAGGAAACATTGCTGAGGAAAAGGTACTGGAAAGAAATACATTAAAACATTAATAGTGTTTTTGAATAGTGAGAATATTGATTTTTTTCTTGCCTCTTTTCCACGTTTCAGTATTTGTCTGAAATAATAAAGATTATTATTTTGATAAT
Organism: Tamias sibiricus; assembly: GCA_025594165.1. Classification (NCBI taxonomy): domain Eukaryota; kingdom Metazoa; phylum Chordata; class Mammalia; order Rodentia; family Sciuridae; genus Tamias; species Tamias sibiricus. Next base: position 86,884,699 of record CM046660.1, read on the forward strand.
TAGAAAAAAACCTAAATATTATAAAAAATTTCTTTGGTAAAATTTATTCAGATAGAAGCTCAAAATCAATGAAAAGTTTATGAATTTCCAATCTAAATCCATAAGGTAGCTTTCCATACAAAATGTGACTCTCCAGTGAGAGTCACATAATTGAGTTTCCATAATCCCTATAAGTAATTTACTCTAAAGTCTAACCAATCAAAAATTTTGAAGCCTACCTTCAGTTTTCTAGTTTCAATTTGAATCCTTTATCCATCAGAGACCCTGTAGGAATATATATAGTTATGTCATATTTGAATACTTCTTTTTTTTTTTACTAGACCACATATTCTTTTGATCTTTTCCTCTTTGTGTTCATTTATTTGACTGTCTTTGTTTATTGTCTATTATCTCAAGTTCTTGGGGATGCTAATTCTCTCTCTCCCTCTCTCCTAACTTCCTCAATGCATTACTTCCTCTGTAATTTTCAACTGTAAGCACATCTTTAGAAGCACATCATTGTTCCTTTAGATGGTCCATCTACCTTGAGTTACAAGGGTTTCCAAAAAATTTTTGTTTACTTCTTACTGGAGCCCTCGTGGATTCCATGCCACCTAGGACCTGTTTTTTTATGCTGATCTCTAGGCTTGGGTTCTCATACTATGTGGGCAGTATAAATTCATATATATACTTTTTTTTTTTTTTTTTTTTTACTAGGGATTGAACTCAGGGACAATTTACTACTGATTCACATCCCAAGACCCTTTTTATATCTTTTTTTTTTGGGGGGGGGGAGGTACCGGGGATTGAACTCAGGGGCACTCGACCACTGGGTCACATCCCCCAGCCCTTTTTTGTATTTTATTAGAGACAGGGTCTCACTGAGTTGCTAAGTGCCTCGCCATTGCTGAGGCTGGCTTTGAACTCATGATCCTCCTGCCTCAGCCTCCCAAGTGTTGGGATTACAGGCGTGCGCCACCATGCCCGGCTCCTTTTTTATATTTTATTTAGAGACAGGGTCTCACTGAGTTGCTTAGGACCTCGTTTTTGCTGAGGCTGGCTTTGAATTTGTGATCCTCCTGGCTCAGCCTCTAGAACTACTGGGATGACAGCTTTGCCTAAATTCAGATCTTATACCTTTTCATCCATTCCTTTGAGACTTTTTTTTTTTTTTTTTTTTGTGGTACCGGGGATTGAACTCAGGGGCACTCGACCACTGGGTCACATCCCCAGCCCTTTTTTGTATTTTATTTAGAGACAGGGTCTCGCTGAGTTGCTAAGTGTCTCGCCATTGCTGAGGCTGGCTTTGAACTCGTGATCCTCCTGCTTCAGCCTCCCAAAGTGCTGGGATTACAGGCTTCCTTTGAGACTTTTTACCCACAAAGGGTACAAGCTTCCTTTAGGCCCTGGGTGTGGTATGTCAAGTGCTCTTTTCACATAGGGACCAGCCCTCCTGGGCTTCTGCAGCTAAGCAGAGGTCCTGGTTCCAGCTCCCTGGCTCAGTGGTGACCTCTCAGTCACTGACCTTCATCCTTGCTGGAATGCTAAAATACTAGCAAGAGGCCATCAGGACCTATGTCTGAGTAGGTTACCTCTGGGGCTTCTTTATCATCATCTCATATACATATTGCTCTACTTTTGAGTTTAATCTTTTGTTCTGGTGCCTAGACATTTCTTTTTAAGGGTGCTCTCCCTCCCGCCTCCCTCTTCCTCCTCCTCTCTCTCTCTCTCTTTCTCTCTCTCTCTCTGTTAATGTTATTGCATTTGATCCAGAAATTGCATTGTTTGCATTGGGAGGAATTCTAGGGGACCCCTGAATTTTGGAGTGGAAAGGGTTACCTTATCTGGACTCAAGGAATGTTTTAGACAAGAGCATCTCAGTGCACAACTGGTGTAACTATCCATTCTGAGGGGTTCCACAAGAGATTAGCCATTAACGACAGAGCATCTACATTTTCAAAATTTTTACCTTTTCAAATAAATTCATGACTCTTCCTATATGACACCAATTCTTTATTCTGCAGAAATTATCTCAGGATGTCATCTTTTGCATGTGTTGAGATGGGCACAGAGGCTAAGAACTTAGGATAGACTGTATTCATGATCCTCTTAGGGCCCCTCTGAAGATACCCTTAACCCTCAAACATTAAATATCAATTATTAAAAAGTAAACATTGTGCTTCATAACAACAAGGCAATAGCTAGGTTTTCTTTTTGCATCTTTCCTAGGATTCTCCCCATGATATATACTGAAGTGCAGTTTCACTCAAATGAGACATAGTTGGTGAAATACGTGTTATTGTTGCCCTGTTACCATAGAGAGAAATGAGTTGGGATTCTTCCCTCATCACACTTCCAATCCTGACCTTGAAAAAAGACTCAACGGAGCAAAAATGAAGCCTACATTAATGGGGTGTCCCTAACCTTCTGCCTATGCTCCATGCAAATAGCTACTGTTGGTTTTTTTTTTTGGTATCAGGGATTGAACCCAGCCCCCACCCCTACCCCTCACCCCACCCCCCTTTTTAATATTGTTTTAGTTGTAGATGGACACAATACTTTTATTTAGCTATATGTGATGCTGAGAATCGAACCCAGTGCCTCACACATGATAGGCAAGTGCTCTACCACTGAGCCAAACCCCAGCCCACTCCCCAGCCCTTTTTTTTATATTTTGTTTAGAGACAGGGTCTTGTTAAGTTCCTTAGAGACTCACTAAGTTGCTGAGGTGGGCTTCTGCCCACTTTGTCCTTACTGTTGGTTAAAAAATAATAATAATAATCAGGGGCTAGATACAAATAAGCACAACCCAAGAGGTAATTGATTGGTAGTTCTGATTTTTATTTATAAGACTTAAGTGAGTTTTTTTTTTCCTCAAATTTATTTTTTATTCTAAGTTGTTAGAAATGACAGCAGAATGTATTACATTTCATATTATACTTGTAGAGCACATTTTTACATATCTCTGGTTGTATACAAAGTATATTCACACCATTCGTAACTTCATACATGCACTTAGGGTAATGATATCCATCTCATTCTACCATCTTTTTTTCTTCTTCACCCTTTTGCCCCCTCCCTTCCCCTCCCTCCCCATTAGCCATTCTAGTGTTCCTCTAATCCTCCTATGCTCTCCATCCCAACCCCACTGTGAATCAGCCTCCTTATATCAAAGAAAACATTCGGCATTTGGCTTTTGGGGATTGACTAACTTCACTTAGCATTATATTCTCTAACTTCATCCATTTACTTGCAAATGCCATGATTTTGTTCTCTCTTATTTCTGCGTAATACTCCATTGTGTATATATACCACATTTTCTTTATCCATTCATCTACTGATAACATTAAACCTAAAAGAGTAATTTTTAAACTAAATTTTTTTTTCCTGCAGAGAACATTACCAAATTTTTATAAGTTTTATTGTCACCTGTCACCTCAGTGACTTTAGGAAGAGTCCTCTAAGGAAAGGAGAGGGAGTTACAACTCCTTTCATTTCATGGCAGAAGCTGCCCAGGGCTGAAACCAGGGCTAGAGGCCCTCCTGTGCCATGGAACCCGCAGCCTGTCCCCGAGGTGAACACGGGACAGCTAGGCTAGCACTGTTGTGAAACCTTTCTTAACTCAAATCTCCCTTTTGCAGCCATGATCTTGATTTTGCAGTTCTCTCTAAACGTTCTTTCTCTCAGCTCCAAAGATGGGCCTAACCCTCTTGTTCTAATTTCTCCACGTGTCAGTTCCACCACTACTGGAATTCTCACACATAACTTACCACCATAAATCATTGCCCTGTTGTTTCTAAAATGAATCTATGTGGGCTTTCACATGATCCCACTGCACACTTATCACTGCTTGTGTTGACTATTGGCCACAATCTCCTAAACCATAACTGATAAACCAGCATGATTCATGCAGGAATGGTTGGAATGACTGTGACAAATCTTTGGAAAGACAAACATTACTTTGTACCTCACTTGTGATGGGAAAATAGTCTAACATGCGAAAGGCATCTGAATTTATTAGGTTGATGTAACAATACTGTAACTCCTAATATATGGGATTTTTCTCACCGTCTGATAACAGCTTTATTGCATGTTAGCCCTTGTCATTTATTGCTTTCTAGGACTATAAAAACAGAAAAAGAGCATGTTTTGCCTTGACTGGCTCACTTGAATTTGTGATTTATTCAGCCAGAAATGTGTCCTCTAACCATGGCACTTCAGTTTACAGTTATAGTTGGTTTGACAGTAATTAAAAAAAACACGATTAAAGAGTGCTCAGGAAATTGAGCTACTTCCCAAAATTAGAGTTTCTAATTTGGTTATCTATTTTAGGCCCAAACTCTGCTTGAGTTTTTATTTTTGTTCTACAACTTTATGAAACTTACACAGATTAAGTCAAAAGGGCAAACTAGGTGATTTTAAAAGGCTAAAGTCTCTTCATATTGATTCGGCCCCCATGAGAGGCTCTGCCCAGGATTACACCCAGAAGCGTGAGAACTAGGAAGGAGAAGCAGACAAGAAGGTATAAAAATGGAAATACCTCTGTTGGAAAAAGAAAACAGACAGAGAGGAAAGAGACCTGGTTCTCAGGTCTGCCTCCATCCTGTTCACAGAAATAGTGGCATAGCATTCTCCCAAAGAGAATATAAGAGAAACAATGTCCAGGGAATGGCACTGAAAGGATGGCTGGCAAGTACTGTGGGGACAATCTACAACAGACTAAAATGAAGAGTAACTGAAACCAGCAGGTTCAGAGAAGAAAAAAAATACACACACACACACACATACACACACACACACACACACACACACACACATATTTGTATGTATGTTACTGAGAGTTGGGAAGTGTCATTTGCTATACTTAAAAGATATATTGCACCTGATTTTAAATCTCTCTTCCTAACTTTTTTTTTTGTAATTTTTTTAGTTGTCAATGGACCTTTATTTATTTATTTACATGTAGTGCTGAGAATGGAACCCAGTGCCTCACACATGCTAGGCAAGCGCTCTACCTCTGAGCCACAAACCCAGCCCCCTTTTTTCTTTTCTTTTAATCACAAGACTGAGGCAGAGACTATGACTATTGTTAAAATAGGTGAGAAATCTGGAAGTTAGCACTTATGGGTTCTTATTCAGGAATCTCATTTGAACTCCTGAGTAGATTATTAGAGAAGAGGAAGGAGATCAGGGGAGGGTGGAAGTAAAGGCGGGCAGTGAGAGGTGATCAAAGTATGTTATGTGCATGTACAAATACACCACAATGAAACAAACAAACAAACAAAAAATCCCAAGTACACCATGTGAGAGATGAGAGGGATTTTTCAGACAGAAGCTGAAGAATGACAAAGAGATAAAAACATAAAACTCTGAGCACCCTCAAATGGTATTTCTTCTAGCATTTGAACCTTTTTAAATCTCACAGTTTCAAGGTAATCCTCAGAAAACAATTTATTTTCCATTTAACAACTGACAAAGAGGTATCGACTTCCCACATAGGTCATTTCTTCACATAAAAACCATTCTACTTCAGGGAGAACATTTTTTTAAAAACCTGAGAAGTAACCTTCTTCCTCTTCCTTTTCTCTGCATTCCCTTTCCCTCCTTCCTCTTCTCTTCCTGAACAAGCTGGTCCTAAAGCCATTGGGTGTGGGACAAATGAGGTGGGTGTCTGTGGTGGGAGGGGTGGGGGTTGGGGAGCTGCAAAGCTCCAGAGTGGGGTGCAGGAGTCTGAGGGCAGCCTAGCTCAAGCCTCAGGGGCCCAGTGGAGAGCATCCTCCTGGAAAGACAAACGGCATGGTGTGGGAAGGGAGAGAATTACCAGATGCTATGGTTTGAACATGTCCCCCAACTGTGTTAGAAATTTAATCCCAATTCCTATATTAATAACACATGATGATTACATGATGAACATATTGATGAATTTGGAGGTGGGCTTTGGGAAGTGATTTTAGATGAGGTCAGGAGGCTGGGGGTCCCAATGATCAGATCAGTGGTCTTAAAGACGAGGAAAGAGACCTGAGCACACATACTCCTTCCTTCTCCCCTTGTGTTTTCCTCTGCCATGTTATAACATAGCAAGAAGGCCCTAGCCAGATGCCAGCCCCTTAACTTTGGGCTTCCCAGTCTCCAGAACTGTGAGAAATAAATTTTTTTTCTTCATAAATTACCTGGTCTGAGGTATTCTATCATAAAAGCAGAAAACTAAGATACCATGTGTAGGGGGAGGGAACAAAACAAAAACAGTATGGTTGATTAAATTTGAATTTCAGATGAACAATTTTTTTTTAGCATAAACATGTCCCAAATCTCGCTGCACTAAGTGGGCATCCTATATTTTCCTAAGAATTCCATGAGGAGGGCATTCACACAGAAGCCAACCTGGTGTGGAGTGCTGAGCTGAGGTGGCTGAGGGAGGGCATCTGGGAGGCAAGAGGAAAGTGTTGGGGGCTAGGACGGTGGTTCAGTGGTAGAGCGCTTGCCTCATAAGGGTGAGGCACTGGGTTTGATCCTCAGCCCCACATAAAAATAAATAAATAAAATGAAGATATTGTGTCCATCTACAACTAAAAAAAATTAAAAAAAAAAAAAAAAAAAAAAGAGGAAGGTGGCCCACAAGGAGGAGGAGGAGCAGGAGCAGAAAAGGGAAAGCCTGGACAGACACGGCTAGCAGAGGTGCGAGATTTCTAGAGTGCAAACTTGGTAGTTTAAAAAAGCAGAAATGTGTTCCCACTCAGCTATGGCGAGCGGAAGTCTGAAATCAAGTTATCTGCAGGCTGTGCTACCTCTGATGTCTCCAGGGGAAAATTCATCCCATCTTCTTGTGGCTCCAGGCATCCCCTGGGTTGTGGCGGTAGAATTCCAGTTTCTGCTTCTGTTGTTGCATAATCTTCTCCTTTCTCCGTGTGTCTCTTTATAAGGGCACTTGTCATTGGATTTAGGATCAGCCTGGATAATCCAGGATGATCATCTCCATCTCAAGATCCTTAATTTAATCCAGTAAAGTCCGGCAGCATCACTCTGAATAGCATCACTCTGCCTGCCAAGCCTTCCTTTCCCCCTGAATTTCTCCAACCCCCAGGTGTTGACACATCTGGCTGGAGACCCCCTTCCCAGTGTTAATACTCTTGGGTCACTTACTCACACCTCTGCACGTCTAGCACCACCTCCTCCCCCTCTTCCAGTCCAGCTTCTGCTCTTTCTGCAACTCCCAGTTCCTTTGGGAGTCTCCCCAGGCTAGTGGCCCCCCAGAGACCACCTCCTGAATCCCAGCATGAACATTAGCCACACCATTTAATCGGCAAGCACTCTGTCTTACTGTTGTGTGTTCATAACACACTGTGAGTGCTGCACATGTGTTGAGTGAACGTTGTTATCACATCATAAGCAAATTGAGCACATGACTGATGCTACTTTCTAAACCAGGGCAGTAGAGCAGTTGAGGGGAAATATATAGCAAGAATTAAAAGATGAGCCAGGGCGTGGCGGTGCATGACTGTAATCCCAGTAGCTCAGGAGGCTGAGGTAGGAGGATTGCGAGTTCAAAGCCAGCCTTAGCAAAAGCAAGGCACTAAGCAACTCAGTAAGACCCTGTCTCTAAATAAAATACAAAATAGGGCTCGGGATATGGCTCAGTGGCCAAGTGCCCCTGAGTTCATCATCAGTACCCACCCCCCCAAAAAAAAAGAATGAAAAGATGAAAAGGTCTAGAAACACGCCCCCAACCCCAGGAGCATTTCCCTCTGTTTCCTTAGTTTAGAGCAACACCAAATCACCTCCTTGCTGTGGTCTGAATGTTTGAGCCCTTCCCACCCCCCAAAACCTCTCATATATTGAAATTTAACTCCCAGTGTGATGGTTGTAAGAGGTGGAGACTTTGGGAAATGACTAGTTTATGAACGCAGAGCCTTACTGAATGGAATTAGTTCCATTATTTAAAAAAAAAAAAAAAAAAAAAGCCAGGAAGGCCTGACTTACTCCTTCCACCATGTGAGGACACAGAGAGAAGGTGGCATTTATGAGGCAGAAAGTGGGCTCTCCTCAGATGCCAATTCTGCTGGTGCCCTGATCTTGGGCTCCCCAAACTTTAGAACCATGAGGAGGAAGTTTCTGTTGTTTATAGGCCGCCCAGTCAATGGTGTCTTTTTGCAGCCCCTCAAACAGATTGACACTCCTCCTGCAAAAACATGCCAAGAGCAAGAGTTCTTTTATTCTCTGCAGGCTGGTGTCATGGTGACCTTTAGTTACAATTTTGCCTGGGCCCCTTCCTGCCCACTGCTCATGCTTGCCTTCTTCTTCTTCTTCTTCTTTAATATTTATTTTTTTAGCTGTAGTTGGACACAATAACCTAATTTTATTTATTTATTTATTTTTAATGTGGTGCTGAGGATTGAACCCAGAGCCTTGCACGTGCTAGGTGAGTGCTCTACCACTGAACCACAACCCCAGCCCTGCTCATGCTTTCTTGGTGACACCTATGTGCATGGCCAACAGAGGCTCTTACTGGGACACCAGCAGCACCTATGCAAAGTGTTCTGGAAGCCTGAGAGCATCTGTTCTTCCTTCTGGCTACCACGGCCTATCGAGAAGTGAGAAGTGGACATGAAAAGACCCCTCAGACCCTCTCCCTCTCCCTCGTCCTGACATTCTTTGAAATCTGTGGCCTTCTCTTGTCTGACCACCACTAGCATGTTACTGACTGGTCAACCTATTTTTTTCTTCTTTTGTTTGTTTATTTTTTTGAATTTTGGAAAGGGGGGGTTAGAGGTTCAGTTTCTGTGTTACTTTACCTTACCCCATAGGGTGTATACCACTGTTTTATGTGCAATTCAATCTTTCTAGTTAATGACAACTGCTTTCTGAAAATAGATGTTTTACATTTATATTAATATTTTGAAGGCTGCGGTTGTGGCTCAGCTGCAGAGCGCTCACCTAGCACGTGCGCTGCCTGGGTTTGATCCTCAGCACCACGTAAAAATAAAGGCGTTTTGTACAACTAAAAAACATATAAATATATATATACATATAAATAAATAAATATATAAAAATATCATGAACTGGAACATTTTCCTCATCAGTGACTAGCACTCATAGACCAGTTCTTCCTAGTCCAGGAAAAGGAATCAGGAAACTGCTGGTTAACAGTTGATTCTAACAGAGTTCACATCAATGAACACATCACAAAATGCTATCTGTTGTCTGACATTTTGAGGGAGGGTACTGGAGTTTGAACCCAGGGGTACTTTTTTTTTAATGTTTATTTATTTGCTTTTAGTTGTACACAATGCGTTTATTTGTACATGGTGCTGAGGATCGAACCCAGGCTGCGCACATGCTAGCCGAGCGATCTACCGCTGAGCCACAACCCCAGCCCCCCAGGGGTACTTTACCACTGAGCATTGAGCTACATCCCCAGCCTTTTTTATTTTTTATTTTGAGACAGAGTCTTGCTAAATTGCTAATGGTCTCATTAAGTTGCCTAGGCTTTCCTCAAACTTTCAGCCCTCTTGACTCAGTTTCCTGAGTAGCTGAGAGTCCATGTGTGCACCATCAACTGGGGCTCATCTGACATTTTTAAAAAATATTTATTTATTTGCTTTAGTTGTACACAATGCGTTTATTTTTACGTGGTGCTGAGGATCGAACCCAGGCCATGCATGTGCTAGGTGAGCGCTCTACCTCTGAGCCACAACCCTAGTCCCTCATCTGACATTTTTGACTGATGAATTGAAATCTTTTTGAAAGAAGAGTTGAAACCTTTTTTAATGTAATTCAATGAATATTTAATAATATAGGAACACTTTGCTGAGCTTTGATGAAATAAATAGATGAATAAGAAACTGTCTTGGGTATCCATGGATGATAAGACATGAGTACAGATAACTTTACAAAAACTATTTCAGGCATCCTTCTGACTACCAGTTCTGATAGACTGGGCCTTAGACCAAGAAATTTAAACCCACAATTGAAAAAAAGTCTTTTCAACTTACTGGGCAGAGAACCAAAACTAGACCTCTCAGGTTTTAGATAACATTTCAAAAAAAAAAAAAAAATCTTTACAGATTGTAAGTTTGCTCTTGTAGACATTTCAAACTTTTTCTATGTTTATAGTTAAAGTGCTGTTTCTATGAGTGTATTTTACATTTGGGTATAAACGTGGACTTTGGCTTTTTTTCACTTGTAGAGGATAAATACGTAACTTTCCCCCTCCCTTTGGAGGAAAAAAAATCAGGAAGGAACTTAAATACAAGGCTTTTCCTCCCATTTTACATTCAAACTTGTCTTACAGGAAATGAACAAATAATGATTCTTGAATATAACATTGTAATTCTCAATGCTGCAGTACAAAAAGAGCTTTACAGGAATTTCGTGTGTTCCGGAAGTTGAGATTTTTAAGGACAAATGTGAAACTAAGATTTTCATTTCCTGCAGAATAAATGGCAGTCTCCTCAGCTTAGTGTTCAAGATCTGCAAAATCTAATCCAAGCTCATTTCCAACTTTATCTACATCCATTCTAATTCCACATATCCACCAATGTCTTCTGAATCATGCTGAAATTTTTTATTTCCATACTTTTTGGTGAGGATACTGGAATGCCCTCTTATCTTTTCTTTCCTCCCCAGTTCTACTGTTAAAATCACTATCTTTCAAGGCTCATCTTCCAAAAAAAGGCATCCATTAAGCTTTCCACTCACCGTTCTCCAAATTAGATTTTCCCCTTTCCTGAATTTTCATAAGTTTCTGTAATTAAAAATTATTGCTTCTGTAATCAGAAATAAAAACTAAAATTATTTAATAGCTTACCAGATAAAATATGAACTTAACTTTTTGAAAAGGGCAGGGAATTCTTTTAGAACCAAAGTGGTATATTCCTACTTCTAAATACTTACACTAGTTCAAAAGGAAATGTAAATTCCAGGCAATATAGGAAACACTAACAAGACATAAAGTTGTCCTATAGACTGCAAATAATATATTTTTTTGAACTAATGGAAGTGGGGGAGAAGCAGTAAAAACCTAGGATTACCTTAATTAAAAAAAAAAAAAAAAGAATGTGACCTATAAGAAGAAAATCACATTTTAATGGGAGGTTTTTAAAATGACAAATTAATGCATGCCACATTCCCATAAACTTTCTTCATATTAGTATATGGGTTTAATGCAAATAAAGTTTTCTTTTTTTAATTAGAAAAATGAAGTTAAGTTTATTGAGAAAAGCTAGACAAGAATTAAAATACATTTTGAAAAAAGAATTCAGTGGGACTGATATTAAGATACATGAAATCTGCAATAATTAAAGCAGAATGCTATTGGAAGTTAGAGAGGCAAATTAATAGAACAGAGAAGATATCAGAGAAAAAATTCCTATTATTTGATGCTTTCAGTAAATGATAATGAGAAAAAGGTTTTTCGATAAATTGCATTGAGAAAATTTTAGCTTTTAAAAAAGAAGCTCCCCACTTGATAATAAAATGTGCTCTAAGTAGAATTATAAAAAGATAAAAATGCTTAAAGATAAAACAGTGCAATTTTCAAAATAGGAAAAAATGAGTATTGCCAGGTGTGGTGGCTCATGCCTGTAATTCCAGTGACTTGGGAGGCTGAGGCAGGAGGATTGCAACTTTGAGACCAGCCTCAGCAACTTAGTGAGTCTTAGCAAGACCCTGTATCAAAATAAAAATTAAAAAATTAAAAGGGCTGGGGATGTGGCTCAGTGGTTAAGTGCCCCTAGGTTTAATCCCCTTTACCAATATATGTAACATTGGAGGAAAGAGTTATTTAATATTACAAGTATGACAAGGAATCAGAAGAGGAATGAAGTACTATTGAACCCAAAACTTTTGCATACAAAGTATAAACAGAAGTGAACAAATAACATGTAGCTCATGTTCTGATAAAACTCCCTCTCCTCCACCTTCAGCCTCAACTCTCATTCTAAACACATGGCGATCATAAGGAGGATACAAAAAGGGAAAATCAAAATGATATAATTTGGTTCAGAAAGCATAGATGTAAACACTTCTACGGCACACAAACAAACAAAAATGGCCCTGTGAAGAGCTGAACCACAGTTGTACACCTGTTGGCTTTGTTCCCAGGTCCAGAGCTCCAGCTAACACAAGTTAGTGAAGACAGTGTCCAGTGTGGTGCAGGAAACATTGAGGCTGGGGCTCCCTCTTGGGATAGGAGATTGGAAAAGAAAGCTGGCTCACCCGCTGCTTAGAACCATGGAGTCACTGGAAGCCCTGGAGGTTGGGAACTGGGAAGTAGGAACTTGAAGCGTGATGTAGTGATGGAATCTGTGACATTTATAATATCAAAGTAAGGCAAAATACCAAAATATGACTGCATTCCTCCTTTTGAACTGGGGTGCCCAGGCTGCTCTGTGGAGGCAAAAGCAACATTATCAGGTAGGAGACTGACCACTGATCCAGGGATGCTACAATGGCCCTAACCATTCTTGTTCCTTCTCAGGGTTGTTCTGTGGTGAGACAGTAAGCACACAGGAAAAGGGCAAGTGGAAATTAACAAAAGACTAAAACTCTTTCCACTCAAAATGAGCTTCCTGCAAAGTAAAATTTCAAAGCCTCATTAAAATATCTAACATAAGAAAAAGTATCAACCCCCATGTCCCTGTTGGAACATCAATTCACTCTAGATAAAATTAATTTTGTGGAGGTATCTTATAAGGAATTGAAAATAAGTGTGATTATGATGCTCAAAGGAGTAATTGAAGATATTTCATTTTAAAAGGCCATGAAAGTATGACACACACACAAATTTGAAAGAAATAGGTGGATCTGAAAGTTTCAGGTTTTCAGGATGAAAAAACTCTGGAGATCTGTTGTACCACAAAGTAAACACAACTTAATGTCACCGAACTGTACACTTAAGAAAGGTTGAGATGGTAAATTTCATGCTCTGTGTTCTTTACTATGATAAAAATGCTCATTCTCAGGCCTCAAGCAATTCCAATTTAATTTTTCTATAGGGACAGACAAAGAGTGAGGAGGGAAAACAACAGTATTTCCTAAAAGTTCCTAGTTGGTTTTTATTTATTTTTTGGGGGGAGGGGTGGTACCAGGGATTGAACTCAGGGGCACTCAACCACCGGGCCACATCCCCAGCCCTTTTTTGTATTTTATTAGAGACAGGGTCTCACTGAGATGCTAAGTGCCTCGCCATTGCTGAGGCTGGCTTTGAACTCTCAATCCTCCTGCCTCAGCCTCCCAAGTGCTGGGATTACAGGCGTGAGCCACCGCGCCCAGCCTAGTTGGTTTTTAATACACAGCTAAAGCAAAAACCACTGAATTGAACACTGTCTTTAGAGTCTCACCTAGAACAAAGCCACATGAATTTGAAAACAAAAACTAAAACAAAGGATGGAAGAAAGTGTGTCTGAGGATACATAAGAGGTAAATATAGAAATAGAAGAAATACCCATACAAAGGCCAGTGTAACAATTATTGATATTAGACAAAATAGAATGCAAAGCATACACTTAGATAACAAGGATGATACATAATAATCAAGGGGGAAAATATCACATTCAATCATAAACTTGTATGTACCTAACAACATGGTTATAAAACATGTAAGGCAAAAAGTGATAAAGTGAAAAGGAAATACAGATCTAAAATCATGAATGGGAAACATTTAAGCCCTTTGTCAGAAACCATTAAATATATCACAGGGGACAAAAAACTTTAGGTAGGATATAGAATATTTAGAGAATAAAATTAACAAGCTTGATCTAATAGGGATATGGAGAATCCTGGAACTGGTAAACAGAGTATGTTCATTCTTTTCACAACACGTGAAACAATTATAAAAATTGACAACATATAAGGTCACAAAATAAGTCTCAACAGATTTCAAAAAATCAACATTGTACAGATTGTATGTATTTATTTATTTATTCTGAGACATTTTCAAAATTATGGCAGCATATTATTTGGTAAAACTGTGTAACCAAACCACTTCAAAACTTCATGGATTAAGACAACAACTTACTATTATCTCACATGGTTTTGAGGGTTGATGAGCATTTCTTATTTGGGTGACTCAAGCAGTTGAGTCAAATGACAGCTGAGTCACAAGAAGGCTTCTTCACTCAAGGTTAGGTACTTGGACAAGGATGACTAGAACAGCTGGGTGCTGGGTGGGCATTTGTTTCTTCATAGAACCTCTCCATGGGGCCAGCTTGAGCTTCTTCACAGCATGGTGGCCTCAGGAAAACTGGACTCACATGGTGACTCAGTGCTCCAATAGAGAATCTTCCAAGAGACAAGAAAGGGTGCTGGTGGGGAAGTGTGAGTCTGTTAAGATCTAGGCACAGAGACAAGACTAGTTGCCATCACTTCTACTGTATTCTACTGATCAGGGCAGTTGAAGAACTGCCCAGATTGAAGAAGGGGGACATAGACTCCACCTCCTGATGTCAGGGAGTGACAAAGAAGCAGCAGCCATCTTTAATGTGCCGAAGGATGGCACGCCACGCGGATAATCTCCATTATCCTGGTGGACAGGCTGCCACTAGCTTACGTGATTGGCAGTTTTTGTCCTTGTTGTGCCTGTGTTTCCGTTCTGCGTTCACAGGAAAGTGTGACTGTTCAGGCCAGGGAAGGGCAGAATACCTTGATGAGAGTCCTACTAAAGACATGCAATAGGAGTCGGGCGAGGTGGCGCACGCCTGTAATCCCAGCACTTGGGAGACTGAGGCAGGAGGATCGCGAGTTCAAAGCCAGCCTCAGCAATGGCAAGGCACTTAGCAACTCAGTGAGACCCTGTCTCTAATAAAATACAAAAAAAGGGCGGGGGATGTGGCCTAGTGGTCGAGTGCCCCTGAGTTCAATCCCCGGGTACCAAAAAAAAAAAAAAAAGGCATGCAATAGGGGAAAGGTAGGTCCCCAAAGAAAATCAAGGTGATATTCTCACCACAGAAAGGGTGAATGGGTGCTACAGAGGTAAAAACCAAAAATGAAAGCCAAAACAAACAAAACCCCAATAAAAACAATGTCTGCCTCAGATATTTATTGTTTGTTTTGAATCTACTTTTGTCCTAAGTGAGAATATTCATACTAACCCATATTCTTGCCCTTCTCCCCTTTACACCCCAAACTTATTCTGTATCCCTCATTTTACTCCAGTAAGAAATGCTTCCTAGCATCAGGCCTTGGCAGACAAGGGGGATGGGGAGGGGAGGATCAAAGAAAATTCAGACATGGCTTTTGCCCTGAGTGCTCACTCTCTAGTTGAGAGGAAATCACAGTCACATCAGAGAGAAAGAGGAACATGCCATAAGGGGCACAGAAAGAGTGCTCTGGAAATTCAGAGGCGAGAGATTACTTCCAGCTGCACCCTTAATCACAGGCTGCCTCCCGACATCTCATGTATTGTAGTCTCGTCTGGTTATTGACTCTGATGTTGAACCACAGCAAAGCAGTCACACTGAACAATCCACAGCGCTGCTCCTTCCCCCACATCCAGGTCACCAGCTCCTCCAAGGCAGGGCTGGAGAACTCTGATTGGCATATTGCAGAGGCTAATAGCTATAGGCTTAAGAACACCTGCTTCAACAGAAGAGCATGTCAATCAAATGTCATCCGAATAAAGTCTCTAACAATGCAGCACTCTATTAACTTACTAATATTTCTTTGTGTATTAAATGAAATAGGAAATTCGAAGAGATAAGTTAAAGATTGCTTTTCTGTATTGCTACCTTTATTTTTCCTGGTAGGAGGAAATGTTTTCCTATTGGTGTCTCCTGCTTCCAATTACTGACATTGCAGTTGGGTGTGTTCTTTCACCTTGGCTATGTAGGAATGTCAAATAAAGGTAATTGACTGTAACAGTGAAACACACCTCAGGGGTATAGACCTTTCATATTGTAATCTCAGATTTCTTCATGTGCACACCATCAGAGTATCGCTTTTTGGTATTGCTTCCAAGTCTTTTTGAAAAAACATACTATGTTTTCTTCTTTTTTGTTGTTTCTTATTTTTCAATGACAGATGGTTAGGAAATATCTTCTTCACTCTTGTAATTATTTCCCCAGTTTTCCTCCATTAAACAGCAATTATTCTTATGCATAATCTTCCTAAGTAGTTATTTTCTAGCTCCTGAAGAGAATAATCACAGTGAATGTATTCATCTTATGTACTTCATGGTTTTTCTCAGCATGAAACTTCTACTGAATATAATTTGTACCACAGTAACTAACATAGGCTCTTAAACACGCTTGGCAGTTAATTTTTTTTTAAGTGGACCATTTTTTTTTTCCTGATGAAACATTCATCTGTTTTATGAAGGATCGTTTTCCTGGACTCTATCCAAAAGTACCTTCAAAGAGAAACTAGAAATATGTCTACCACATTTCAAACATTTTCCAAGGGAGAGGTGGAGTGAAAAAAATATTTTTCTTTGGCTTAAATTACCTCACATTTATGCCATAGTAAGCAGTTTACAAAACATGCAAATTTTCTGCTTTGTGAAGAAGTAAAACCCCTTCTGAATGTATTTCTTAATGCCAGCAATGTTGAAAACAATTTAATTTACATTATACAACAACAACAACAAATACTTTGGGTGGATTTTGTGCTGCTGTAACAAAATACCGCAAATCAGGTAACTTATAAGAAACAAAAATTTATTTCTCAGTTTGGAGGCCAGAAAGTCTAAGATCAAGGCACAGACAGCTTGGTTGGCTGGTGAGGAACTAGTCTCTGCATCCAAGATGGCACCTTGAATACTTCATCCTCTAGAGAAGACAGTGTCCTCACATGGCAAAGGGAGAAAGGACTCCATTTGTCAAACCTTTTTATAAAGTCATCTAATCCCATTCACTAGGGCTCCACCCTCAAGCCCTAATAACCTCCAGAAGGCTTCACCTCTTCATACTGTTACTTTGGCAATTATGTGTCAAAGCATGAATTTTGGAAGGGACACTCACATTCAAACCATAGCAGGCCTCCAGTGCTTGAATTTCAGTGTGGCCCACTTTCCTTTGCAGAAGTCACATGCTAAATCTGGAACGTCATAGGAAGGAAAGCATATACTCTGGTGTGCCTCAAATAGAGAGATTTAAAATGGGCTCACCCAGGATGCACTTCTGGAAACTGACATGCCATTCCTGGAAAATACCATAAAATGGAGATAAAAGAAACATAAATGGAAAGTTAATGAATTTTTGGAGATAGTCCCCAAATCAGAACTCTCTAATTAATTTAGGAGAATTGCAACTTTAATGATAATATTCAAGAGAATCAATGCTGTTGTTAAAGAAAAAAGAAATCAGTAAGAAGTGGATGGATCCTTTTTTGTTTCCCAGAGTCATACAGAGCAAAAATTATAAGCCACTTACTGTAAATTCCTGGCAGTGAGTCTTTTGTATCAAACTACCTCTCTGGCAATATCAGTAGGATGGCCAGCTGGACAATGCCCAGAATTACCCAGCCAGGCAATGTGCATGATTATACACCTCACGAATAATGATAGTGGTTCCCAGCCACTCCTGCATTCCTGAGTGTTGTCACATCTCCTTCCTGTTTCTCTCTGAGCCTGTCCCACCCTCATCAGCCCATGTCTGGACTGTCCCAGGCCTCCAGCTGGTCTCCAGGTTCCAGTCTCTTCTACTACTGTGAAGCATTGTCCTCAGAGGTGCTGCTTAAAATGCAGGTGTGAGTCTGTTCTTCCAAGCTTTAAAATCTTTCAGGGAATGTCCTATTGCCATCAAGAGCCTGTTCCCAGTTCTTAAGCATGCCCTGTACTGCCTCAAGCTCTGGTCTTGAGCTTCATTCCCCTCTTCTCTGTATCACCCTTCTTTCTGGAGAAATGAATTCCCTGAGATTCCTTAAAGAAGGCTTGTGCTATTTATATCTCCACACACAGTTCCTAATGTGGTGGTCCCCTCCCTCCTCAAATACATCTGAACTAGTAGGACAAAATCTACTTCTGTTATAAAGAGAGGTTACCTTGAGGGAATTACATTTGGGGAGCCTGCTCTCCCCATGTTCCGTAGCCTGCCCCCTCCTCCCACAGAACTGAGTTGACCTTCCTCTGGATCATCAGTTTATCCTATGTGCAGGGCTGGTTATGAGCATTTTTTTTAAAATTATCTATACCTCACCTTCCTCAACCAGACCCATAAATTCCTTAAAGTCAGAGTTAATAATATTTAACTTTCAAACTCCAAAGTCTAGCATGAGGGCAGCCATGAAAGCTGTATTGTTAAACATTTTCTGAAGGAAGGAAGAAAGTTTGGTGGGTGGGTGGGCAAACAGGCACAAAGGGAAACACAGGACCAGGCTTCCTTCTGCCCCCACCTGACTCCCTGTGCTGTTGGCTCTCCGCTCAGGACTAGAGGACTTGACCTAGTTGCCCAGGCAGCTGCACTCAGGCCTCACATAAACCCTTGTCTCTACTTCCAAAGCAAAGCATTCTTCAGTCCTCACGAAGGTGGCCCTTCTGCTTCCAGCTGCAAGGCCCAAAGCAGAGCTGAACTTAGAGCCAGGGATTGCACATGGAGTGTCCAGTGCAATATGACCACTCTACAGATCAAGCCTTGGGTAACTGAGTCACTGTTTGGAAAGCATTTGCTCCATGCCAGCCAACACATGAAGTCCTCCAGATGTGTCACCACATTCTGGCCTATTCAGGCATTTGATAGAGGAGTTAACTATCCCCACTTTCATAATGGGGGAAGTAAGACTAGCCAGGATTCTTGCCCAGTTTCTGTACTTCCAAGGCTGGGCTCTGATGATTATACCATGACACCTCATGGTTGGAGTCTTTTCAGATTTATAATGGACACCATTCATTGTTGTAATAATTACACTTATTCGCTGCTTAATGATGGGTACATTCTGAAAAATACATTGTTAGGCAATTTTGTTGTTGCAGAACATCATAGGATAGGGAATACTTACACAGACCTCGTTGGTACACGTCAGTCACTGAGCCAAAGTGGACACAGGATATCTGAATCTGCTGACCATGTAATGCTGTATACTGTTTTTTTTTTTTTTTTTTTCTCAGTCTACATTTTTTTTTAACAAAATGAGGGACTACTGACTAAAATAACAGTAGATAACAAATCAATAGTCTATGGCATACCACCCTGAACATTCCTGACTGATCTCGTCTGAACAAATCAATTACATAGTCATTTATTATGATCATCAAAAATTTTGTACTGTGCCTGATGTGCTATACTTTTTTTTTTTTAGTGGTGCTGGGGATTGAACCCAGGGCCTTGTGCATACAGGGCCTTGTGCATGCAAGGCAAGAACTCTACCAACTGAGCTATATCCCCAGCCCTGATGTACTATACTTTATACCAGTGGGAGTACAGTAGGCTCATTCATACCAGCACTGCCACAGACATGGGAGCAATGCACTGTCCTCCAGTGTCACCAGCTGATAGGAGTTTTTCTTTCTTTTTAAAATATTTATTTATTTATTTTAGTTGTACACAATGCCTTTATTTATTTTTACGTGGTACTGAAGATCGAACCAGAGCTGTGCACGTGCTAGGTGAGCGCTCTACCTCTGAGCAACCATCCCAACCCTGACAGGAGTTTTTCAGCTCCATATATAATCTTATGTCATAGTTGCTGTCTGTCATTGACTGAAACATCATTATGTGGCACCTGGCTGTATTTATTAGTTGTCTGCTGTATGGGTTCATCATCTTAGAGGCTTCTGGAGCTGGGAGAAGTCTTAGAGACCCTCTAGTCCCCTTCTTTTATGAACGAGGTAGCTGGCAACTTGACAGGTTTGTAAACTGAACAATGCATAGGATTATGATATGATCATGCTCAGCAGATTTTTTTTTTTTTTTTTTTTTTTTTTGTGGTACCGGGGATTGAACTCAGGGGCACTCGACCACTGGGCCACATCCCCAGCCCTTTTTTGTGTTTTTATTAGAGACAGGGTCTCACTGAGTTGCTCAGTGCCTCACCGTTGCTGAGGCTGGCTTTGAACTCACTATTCTCCTGCCTCAGCCTCCCAAAATGCTGGGATTACAGGCATGCACCACCATGCCCGGCTATCAGCAGATATTTTTAAAGTGTTTTTTTCCCCCTGAATATAAAAGGAATACAAGCCCAGTGTGGAAAATTTTAAAACTAAATAAATCAGAAATTAAAAATAATCCACATTTTATATAGCAATAGTATTATTAATAAATGTGGTTTGAGAATGAATTCATTTGTGCCTCATATTCAGGCCTTAGTAAGCAGATGTATTAGGTGAATGGTTATTTATTTATACATCTGCACACACATACATAAACAGCTGATATCATTTTCTTTATAACATGTTGTATTCTTTTCACTGAATATTGTGATTATTTTATTTTAAAATTCTCTATAAGTATTCTTAACTGATAGAAATGATTTTTTTTTAACCATAATCAGTGAGTAATACTGTCTTTCTTCGGGGAAAAAACATTTTAAAATAAATAAAAACTACCCCAGCCCATCATCAAGAGCTTATGCCACCATTATATCGATTTTGGTGGTGGTGGTGGGTCATCTTTTCTGTCATGCACATGTATATAGTTTAGACAAGTAGAATAGACATTTTTAACTCTTGATACATTTTTCCCAAATTGTTTTGAAGAAACTTGTCCTAATTTAAATTAGCAGCATCAGTGAGATGAGAATGTTTATCTCATAATATCTTATCAACTTTATATATTGAGTTTTTAAATTTTTTTTGCTAATTTTATAGTGGGAAGAATGGTTGCAAGTGTGAACTAATAAAAAATAAATATTGATTATTGTGAATATTGTTTCTCCCTTATAATTGTCTTATTTTATAGGGCAGGCAAGATGGGGCATATACTATTAAGAGCTCAATATAATTAAGTTCTACTTTATATCATGCCTATTTACACTCTTTTAAACCAAGGGAAAAATAGTTTAAATACAGTTTTGCAAAACTGCATTGTATTAAATGGAATCAAAAGAACAAGTAAGTACCTGGTAAGGCAGAACCTCAGCATCACTCTGTAATATCAATTTATTTATCTGTTTAATTTCTGCCTTGTTCCCAAAAGGGAAAACAACTAACATACTGTTGCATGCAGCACCATGTGAAACAGTCTGACCCCACCCACAATCAAAATTTCTTAGATATCCTACTTGGTATACTTTGAAGCCACACCTGATTTGAAGGATCTATACCAGAGACATAATTCCCTGTACACCAGAGTCACAAAGCACAGGATTTCAGAAAAAGCTGATTATCAGTTCACTTACTGCCCTCCCCAGTGCCAGTGTTTGTGCTCCTCCCAGTACTTTAAGCCTGAGCATTTTTAAACAGATATTTATGCCAGCTATATTTCTAGTATGAATAAGACACCGTTGTTGATCCTGCTACTCTAACTGCACTGTCTTTGGAAGAGGAGAAGAATGCACAATTGTGGAATGTCAGAGTGTGGGGTCAGTATTTAGAGTGCACAGCCCAGAGAAGAAGGTTCTCTTCCTTATCTAGGGGCAGGACAGCTGGTTTATGATGTCAGTGTGCAAAGCTTCTCTAGATAACTATGTGAGATAATCGAGGGAGAAGTGGAGCAAGAGTCAAGTAGAAATGCCTAGATTGTATTTCGTCACTATCAAGACATGTGGCAACAAGTGTAATGCTTTGAAATTCATCACAACCGGTGAATGCAATATGATGCTGTCATTAGTGTTGCCATCTGAAAATGAAATCTCTTCCTTCTGAATGTATTTTGTGGTCTGCCACTGTTACTTGTCTGTGATCAATGCTGTCATTGTTCTGAAGCCTTTGTGTTAAAAATGCATGATAATCATGATAATGGAAGTATGGAATTCCAACTCTTTCTCTTGACATTCAAGGCCTTAGATAGCGGTGACCTAACCAGTCTTTGAAGCCTGATCTCACCCCTATGCAAAGTTTTGCGCTAGGAAAACTAGTTACTCAGCATTCCCTTCCCTCTGTCCTGTGCCATACTCTGTTCATGCTGGTCACTCCATCTGGAACGCCCCTCTTACAAAGGCTGTCTGGCAGTTCTTGCTATTGTTGTCCAAAGCTCCATCCTTGTCCCTGATGCCAATCCAGTAACTAGGACATGGATTTGAGAAAAAGGAAAAGGCTTTATTGTTTTGCTAGTAAAGGAGAAACACAGGGGACTCCTGTCCCAAAGGCTGTGATTCTGCTCATCAGCAGGAACGGGGGTTGGGGGAGTTGGGGAGGGGAGTGGGAGGGTGGGGGTGGGTTTAAAGAGGTGATTCAGAGAAAATGAGATTAGGGAGGAGAGATCAGAAAGGAGAAGATCAGGGAAAAGAAGATCAGGGAGGAGAAGTTTAGGGAAAAAGAAAAAAGCATGTTTCAATGCCACAAGGGATATAGTCAAAGCATCAAGTGAACCCCTGTTACACCATCAATCAAGGATCTTTTCAAATGCTATTTCCTGCATGGCATTTTTCTTCCATGAACTCTTTTCTACTCTGATGCAAGTTCTTCTTTTTTTTTTTTTTATCTCTTAATTTAAAACTTTACAGTTTTATAGAAGTTTTATGTTCATAGTAAAATTGAGAAGAAGGTGTAAAGATATTTCATACACCACTTTTTCTCACACATACAGAGCTTCCTTCATGATCAATGTCCCCAGATGGGTAAAGTTGTTTCAGTGAGCTTAACTTGACACATAATAATCATCCAAAGCCCTTAGTTTACATTTGGGTTTACTCTTGGTGTTGTATATTCTATGGATTTAGACAAATGTATAAACATGTATCCACCATTTCAGTACCATTCAGGGTATTCTCAATGTGCTAAAAATTCTCTCTGTACTACTCCCTAATCATCCCTCTGATCCTCCTGTCCTTGGCAATCACTAATATTTTTACACTCTCCATAGTTTTGCTTTTTTTTTTCCTGTATGTCATATAGTTGGAATTATATACAATTGGAAGCATACAGTGGTATCTTTTTAAGATTGGTTTCTTTTATTTGGAAAAAGAAGTTTTATTACTTTGCTAGCAAAGGAGAAACACAGGGGACTTCCGTCCCAGAGTTGTGATGCTCCCCTTTAAGGGAAGCAGGGGCATTTTAAAGAGGTGATTCAGAGAAATCTGTTTCCTGATTTAGGGAGGAGAAGATGAGGGAGGAGAAGATGAGGGAAGAAGATCAGGGAGGAGGAGATCAGAGAGAAGATCAGGGAGGAAAGATAAGAGAGAAGAAGGTCAGGGAGGAGAAGATTGGGAAAAAGAAAAAAAAATACATCAGTTTTGGAGCAACAATGCATATAGTCAAAGCATGAAGTGAATCATTGTTACAGTAATATGCATTTAAGATTCATCCATGTCTGTTTTAGTCACCTTCTTGTCACTTGACAAAATATCTGAGAAAAACAATTTATAGGAGGAAAGATTTATTTTGGCTCATGGCTTCAGAGGCTTCAGTCCACAGTTGGCTGGTTCCGTTGGTTTTGGCTTGAGGAATGGCGGGAGATTATGGCAAGAAGGGCATGGTAGTGGGAAAAGCTGTTTACCTCATGGCAGCAAGGAAGCGGGGGTTGATCAGGGACAAGGTTTAGTCTCCAAGACACCCTCAGGGACCTCCTTCTTTCAACCTAGGCTTACTGCCTACATTTTCCACCACCTCCCAATAGTCCTATCAGATATGAATCCCTCAAAGGATTAGTGTATTGGTGAGAATAGGCCCTCATAATCCAATCACCATGACAATGTCTTCTCATGGCTTGATAACTTTTTTCTTTTTTAGTGCTAAATAAAATTCCATTGGATGTACTGCAGTTTATTAATTCACCTACTGAAGGATGTTTTGCTTCAAAGTGTGTGTGGTTATGAATAAAGCTGCTATAAGTACCTCTGTGCAGATTTATGTGTGGACATACATTTTCAGCTCCTTTGGTTAAGTACCAAGGAGCCCAATAGCTATAGCCACATCTTACATGATATGAATTAGAGTGAAAGACCCCAGCCTCAGCAAGTTCCCCTGCTCTGCTTGAGTGTGGCAATGTTATAAAATAACTAAGTGAGGACAAGAATAGAGAACCAGTTTAGTAATAAATTAGTAACAGTCATCTGACATCCAAAAAGGAATAAAAATGGGGAACAGATGTCCTAAGAACAACCTGTCGAACTTGCCAGAGTGCTGAAATAAGAAGGGTCTGATGTTTGTGGCTTTTCGGGGAAATTAAGAGGAACCAACTGCTGTGACCCCAAGTAGACCCCAAGCTTGATTTAATACAGCCAATGAAATGCTTGTTACTATGTACCTGCTTTTGTAACCCCTTGCACCCTATAAAAGGCTTGTGACCCAGAGCCCGGTGTGCTCAGTTAGCTGATGCTGCTGACCACCTGCAGGCGCCTGTGTAAGAATAAAGATCCTCTTGCTTTTGCATCCAGAGTGGCTCGTGAGTGGTCTTGGATTTCGGGATCTGTGGGTCTTTCAAGAGTATATTTAGTTTTGTAAGAAACTGCCAAACTGTCTTCCAAAGTGGCTATGCCATTTTGCATTCTCACCAGCAATGAATGAAAATTCCTGTTGCTTCACATCCTTGCCAGTATTTGGTATATTATCATTGTTCTGGATTTGGGCCATTCCAATAGTTTGTACTGGTACCTTATAGTTGTTTTTTTTTGGTACGGGGATTGAACTCAGGGGCACTCGACCACTGGGCCACATCCCCAGCCCTTTTTTGAATTTTATTAGAGACAGGGTCTCACTGAGTTGCTAAGTGCCTCGCGATTGCTGAGGCTGGCTTTGAACTTGAGATCCTCCTGTCTCAGCATCCCAAGTGCTGGGATTTCAGGCGTGCACCACTACACCAGGCCACATTTTCTTTTGAAAAACAGAAGTTTTTGACTTTAATAAAATCCAACTCATCTATTATTGATTTTCATGGATCATGTCTTTGGTGTTTTATCTAAAAAGTCATAACCATCCTCAAGGTAATCTAGATTTCCTACTATGTTATCTTCTGGAACATTTGCAGTTTTGTGTTTTAGATATATGATCTATTTTGAGCTAATTTTTGTGAAGAGTGTAAGATCTGTGTCTAGACTTATGTATTTATTTTTTGTACATGAGTGTCCAGTTCCAGCACCATTTGTTGAAAAGATGGTCTTTGCTCCATTGTATCGCCTTGGTTCTTTTGTCAAAGATTGGTTGAAGGTTCCCTTCTGAGTTCTCCATTCTGTTCCATTAATCTATCTGCGTGTTCTATTACTGCCACCACACTGTTTTGATTACTGTAGCTTTACAATAAGTCTTGAAGTAGGTAGAGCCAATCCTTCAACTTCATTCTTCTCCTTCAATATTGTGTTGGCTTTTTAGGTTCTGTTGCCTGTCCATATACAGTCTGTTAAGATCAGCACGTTCCTATCCACAAAATAATTTGCTGGGATTTTGACTGTGATTGCACTGAATCTATAGATCAAATTTGGAAACACTGCTCGACAATATTGAGTCTTCCTATCTGGAAACATCTCTCCATTTAGTTAATTCTTCTTCTGAGAAAAGTTCTTTGAAGGTAGAAGCCACATCTTACATGATATGAATTAGACATCTCCAGCTTGTTCCCACCCATTTCTACTGTGAACTTGTTGCAGAGAAGTGACTATCTTCTTAGGGACTATGTGGGTCAATAGTTTGTACCCAGGTGTGGCTGTGCAACTTGTTCTTAACTGTAGAATCCACGTGGAAGTAGTGGATATCACTTCTGGGCTGGGGTGTTTTAAGAAGTGGTCATTTCTTTCACTTCTTTGCTAGCTTGAAACAGAAGAATCTCATACTGCGCAGGATAGAAGAACTCAATATAGGAATTGGAATCACTGCTTCACCATGTGGAAGAAATTTGCCCTCTGACCTAGAACAGCAACCCTGTACTATTAAGTGAATGAAATAAAAGTTCATTGGGTTAAGCCACTGTAATCTAATGTTTTATTTATTACAGAACTAGAGCCATTTCCCTGGCTAATACAATTTGGTATCCTTTCAGTGCTTAGGTCATTCTATTTCATATAGCAGGTGGTCAAAGAATATTTATTTATTAAACTGAATTAAAATTTCAGAGACAAACGCAGGAAAATATAAATTAGTTACACTGTTTAGGACATAGTTTGAGACATCTGATGATGCCAAAATTCTCTTCCAATCCTACTATTAGGAGTATTACTGAAAAAAAAAAAAAGTCATTTGCTTTACATGATAAGTAGTTACATTTTGAGATCAGTTGTCACTTTGTTTCTGGCAAAGAGAAAATAAGACATTTTGAGAACTGATGGTCATTCTGGCTGAATGTGGATGCCAAGTTTTCTTCTGGTAATGTGAGCCAGATGGCATAACTGCGAACAAATAATGGCAGGATGAAAAGATATTTCTTTTTGATTGTCAGATACTTGGGTCAGATTTTCAAATGAGACATATTTAGTAAATAGCGCCCTTGGCCTACAGTACTTCCACTCACACTGCTATTAGACTTTCATTATAAAGTGATAATGTTGTTAGCCCTGGTGTTATTTCTGAGGTTGAGATAAGTCCTAGAAAAGGACCAGGGTCCAATGGAAGGGAAAAGCTGAACCCCTGGGGGACATGAAATTGACCTCCAAGGACGCTGTGTGTGGCCGTTAGCAACAAGGGTTTCATAAAAACAGGAAAGCCATGCGGTTGGATAACTTTCTGTAAGGAAAACAGAAAAGGCAAACATATTACAAGATATTTAGAAAGAGAGATAGCACATTCACATAAAATTTATCACACCATATTGTTAAAATGATTCCATTATAGTTATTACTAATCTAATATTATGTTTAATTAATAAATTCAACTTTTTCACTGGTATGCATGTATAGGAAAAAACAAGGCACACATAGGGCTTGGTACTATCCATGGTTTCAGGCATCCGCTGGGGGGTCTTGGTATGTATCCCCCACAGATAAGTGGGAACTACTATATTTTAAAAATCAAATGAGGAATATCTACCAACTATCTTACATGTGATAGTTGCTCAGGAAATGTTATTCATTTCTTTTTCTTTTTTTAGACTATGGAAATTTCTTTCATTCCTTAACTTCAAAGTTTGCCGTTTTGTCTTTCAGTTTAAATGATGTAGAAATTTCTCCTAGACTTCTTTCAGCTTAAAAAAATGCTTAATCTTAAAACACCTCTAAGTCCATAACACAACCAAATGGGTTTGCTTCTAATGAAAGTTGGCACGTACAGCCTCAGGTACTTCTATAATATAATTGGCATCAGAATTATTCTTGGCATTCAGAAGATGGATTTTTTTTTTTTTTTTTTTTTTTTTGGTACCAGGGATTGAACTCAGGGGCACTTGACCACTGGGCCACATCCCCAGCCCTTTTTTGTATTTTATTTAGAGACAGGGTCTCACTGAGTTGCTAAGTGCCTCGCCATTGCTGAGGCTGGCTTTGAACTCGCGATCCTCCTGCCTCAGCCTCCCAAAGTGCTGGGATTACAGGTGTGTGCCACCGCGCCCGGCAGAAGATGGATTTCTTAATTTTCATTTTTAATTATAGGTAACTCTGGTGTTCTAGAAATTCACATACATAGTAAAACACATACCCCACACCTACTGAAAAACCTGTGTTGGGAGAAAACCTCTCCATCCAGCTATTTCTATTCAAATTTTCTTTGCTCCTGATTCAGTTCTGTATATACAGGTTTATATTTAGCCTCTCTTTCAGTCCCCATATGTTCCTTCTAAAAACATTTTCTATTGAGGAATTTCAAACAGTTGCTCTCTTAGAGAACCACTGAGTGAATGTGACCCTGTGTAGGTATGTGTTGGGCTTGTCTGCTGGGGGCACTGTGGCCGACCCGGGCGTCCAGGAAGCTCCTTACAGAAAGTTATCCTGCCGCACGGCTTTCCTGTTTTTCTGAAACCTTTGTTGCTAATGGCCACACACAGTGTCTGTGGAGGTCAATTTCACGTCCCCCAGGGGTTCAGCTTTTCCCTGCCTTCCTCCTTTGGTCAGGTGTTGCTCTGTGGTAGGAGGTGAGGAGTGGGCAGCCAGAGACTGGGAACCGTCAGATCTAGCACCACAGGCCAGAGAGTACACAGGAAGAGACTAGTAAGCACACACTGGTAGGGAGAGGCCACGGAGCTCTGGCTCGCCCTGAGTGGCTGGCCCAGAGTGTCCCAGCCCAAGCCCAGGGTTCTGGCTCCAGAGCTGCAGTCCTGTAAATGATCCAATCCTGGCCACCTCACAGGCCTCAGGCTGCACCTCCTCTCAGGGAAGTCACTTACGTCTGGTTGAAACAGCGAGCCAGGAGAGGGGAAGGGCTTCAGAGCCAGTGAGACTGGCCCTATAATCCCTCCACTGGTCTTTGGGGATCACTCTAGGGATTACTCACACTACTTTGCAGGGTCCCAAATGTGAAGGACCCACCAGGTCTCGGTGATTGTGATGATTATAGCTTACCCACTGGCCACTGGCTTCTGCTTGATCACCAGTCTGAGCCTGGGCCTTTTCTTGTTTTCCTGAATGTAGCGTCTATTTCAGCAGCACATCTTGAATACCACCCCCTACCCCTAGTTCCTGGCTTTTGCTGTAGCTTTCAATGTTCTTCACTCCTGTTGATTTACCCCAGTGGATGGTGGGCTCTGCTTCTTTGTTTTTAGTACTTTACTTGTTTCTATGGTGACTAAATGTTACCGTATTTTCTTACGCTAAGGGCCCCTTAAACAAAGTCAGGATGACCACCGGAGGGCATTGGGTAGTCTTGGCTTGGCATGTTAAATTGGCTTTAGCCTTCATTGACTCCAGAGCCAGGAGGCCCAGGTTAGTGAGGCATGCAGGGGCAAGGAGCTCCCTGTCACTGCAGGCCTCTCTGCCCTTTCACATGCTTTAGGAACAATAAGGTCCCGATGCAAGGCTCAGTCCCCTCCTTTTTCCTTCTGGAGCAGGCCTGTAGGCAGAGCCCACACTCTTCCTCTGCTCCTGTGCTGTATGAATTATGTGGGAGGCCTGCCCTGAACCTAGTTGCCTATAACCCAGCTGGGTAAGTCAGTGTGGTATTCCACAGAAGCTATGGTCTCCAACCTCTTCTCTCTTCCTAAATGAAGGAGACATTTTGGCCTCAGCCTTATCTATTGTATTTATCATCTTGTTTAGAACCCGGAGAAGAAAAAGTAAAATGCTATTTATTGATGCTCCCTTGGAGACTCCCAACAGGACTATGAATGAAGGTAGGGGCACAGGTAGGACCACAAGGAGTGAAGGGGACAGTGGCAATCTGAAGACCACATACTATCCAACTACGGGAGGGGCAGCTCAGTTCTAGCTCATTGCTCTCTTGCAGGCATGTGGACCCAGGCATTTCAAATTTCTCAAAGAAATCCAGAGATGTTGATTTTTATCTGGCATGCTCCTACTTTTAAATGTTTACAACATAACAAACAAATAGGACATCATGAAAGCCAAGTCTGTGTGGGACAAATAAAACATATTTCTGGCCCACGACTGAGTTATGGCTGCCAATCTGGGATTCTGCCTGTGATCCTGGCCACTGCATCCTCCCTGGTCATATTTACCGTAATTCTATCCTCACTTTCTTACATCCTATTAGAAAAACTTGAACTCCAAATGCCCTATGATGTCTGGGAAGGGACACTGCTGTAATGTATGAGTTCCTTTGGAACTACAAGCTAGCATCTTCATTAGATAATTTGCTATTCTCCTTTGGATGATATCTTTTGATCTGTCTTGCAATGTACCTATATATTATATATGGCTTAGCATACAGAAGATGGAAAGGCAGATGGCTCTATCCCTCTTCTTGGCATTGTCAAAAGATAGACTGTCATGGTTTCTTGCCCAAACATGTACCACATCTGTGGCAAT
Source organism: Tamias sibiricus (assembly GCA_025594165.1). NCBI lineage: Eukaryota > Metazoa > Chordata > Mammalia > Rodentia > Sciuridae > Tamias > Tamias sibiricus. Next base: position 86,914,543 of record CM046660.1, read on the forward strand.
TACTGAACCCCAGGTTGACAAAACACATACAAAGAATGAAAACAACCACTGATTTCTTCAGCATCATTGACTCTAAGGTATCTAATAAGTGGAATTTGAACTTAAAATCTGTTGTAGTGAGGTAGGCAATAATTTGGTGTGATGGTTCTGTATTGCAACATTCATTGAGCTGCTTAAGGAATATTTATTTATTCAGCATTCTTCATCTGAAAGCCACAAATGTGATGGCAAAACCCACCAGCACACAAGACTGGAAACTTTTCCCATACTGCTGCTTCCATTGTGTTGCTGAACAAGAGCATCAGGCACCACTGTGGTTGTCAGGCAGCTGTGAACAAATGTGATTGACTGAAGGAGCCCTAATTAGGAAGGGCTGTTGCAGCTAGCTGGAAGCCATAAGTTCCACCTGATATGTATGTGATGCACCTGTAGGCACCCGAAAAGCTGAAGGTATATAACCGGGTGAAAGCGGTCCGAGTTAGGAGAACGGAGAATTCATTCAGTCAGTCGTGCAGTAGCTCGGTCGGTCAGAAGAGTTCGGGTCGGAGAAAAGAATCAGAACGGCCAGGCAGAGTGGTTACAGAAGAGAAACCAGATAGAAGAAGTAATGGCTGGTCAGAGTTAGGCCGAGGCTCCCGAGGGCTGGTCAGAGTTAGGCCGAGGCTCCCGAGGAAGACAGAAGACAGAAGAAAGAAGCAAGAAGCTCTAAAAAATAATCTTTCTCTAAGCTCTATCTTTCTTTCTCTCTAAGCTAAGAAGACAAGAAGAAAAAGACAAGACAAGAAGACAAGAAGAAGCTAAGCTCTATCTTTCTTTCTCTCTAAGCTAAAGTAGAAGTAAAAGTAGTAAAAGCTTTACTCTGCCTCCGAGAGTTTTTCCGCCCGGGTTTCGGTACCAGGTAGCTTACAATTGACCACCAAAATGAAAGCCCACATGCCGCAGTTTATGCAGCGCATTGCTTCATAGCAGAGCTGTTGCCTTGGTCTCTTCTCTACATGGTCAGGTCCTCCAGAGGCACTGAAAATGTAAATATGGTGTGGAGAAGTTATATAGGACCCCATTACAGTTATCTTTTCATGGTACCACCTTGACTTTAATTCCCTACGGTTTTTTCTTTTTCTTTTCTTCTTCTTCTTTTTTAAAATTTCCTTAGAATAACGCTTTGCTGCAAATCGGTGCCATCAAGGATAGCCAGCCTCAACCCTGGGGTCACCCAGGGTTTTGACTCACACAGAGGAGTTGTGTAGTGATGCTGCAGAAGTACTTCTTCTATGGGGTGTCAGCTGTTAGGGAGTTTTGGTACTTCAGAGAGTTTGGTCTTAGGACTTACTCCTCAGGCTTATCTTGCATCAGCCTCTCCTTGCTTGTGGTTGGTCAGCTGACTTTTTCTCTCTACCCATGGGTTTTGCATGTTCTGTTCCCTTGCTTGAAATGCCTTTCCACTGGCACTTTACGTAGCTGTTTCCTTCTAAACTTTGACATTTCTATTTAAGTGTCACCTCCTTGGAGTCCTCTCGTTTCCACACTCAAATGGCCTGCCCTTGTGTATTAGTAAAGATGGGCTAGTCTGTGCTGCAATTAGTGAATTAACCCCAGATCATGAGGGCCTGGCACAACAAAGGTTTGTTTCTTGCTCAGGTTTTAATCTAGTGTGAGTTGAGCAGCTCTCCTCCAAGCAGTGACTCAGGGACCCAGCTCCTCCAGTTTGCCCAGTCTGAGGGTGTGCAGATCAGGGAGAGAGGGCTTTCATGCAGGGGTGTTATGGCCTACCTCCTGATGGCTAGAACGCAGGTATAGAACCTTAAGTTGTTTGAAAGTGGGGGAAGGGCTGGAAAACAAGTCTTCCTTTACATAGACTATTTTATTTAATCAAACCAATCATAGCAAACCTATGAGGAAAGTAGTATCATATTCATTTTACAGATAGGACACAGAGACTTAGAGAGGGGAAGTGACCTACTGAAGGCCCCACAGCAAAGAACTGGGATTAGAATGCAGGGCTCAGGCCACACTGAACACAGCCTCTGTGTTGCTGATTGTATTGCTTTCATGTCAAAGATAATAAGAAAATTGATAACATGCCAATTATATATTTGTATCCAGAGTTGGAAACTCAAGAGTTTTATAAGTATTCTTACTATTTATTCCCTGAATAATAGTAGTTTAGATTGGAAAGAAAACTTTGCTAAGAAGGCTAAGGAACAATTTAGACTAATCGTTCTCAAATCTATAGCTTCTGTGGGACACTGATACTTTTTCAGTGCATCCGTGAGATCTAAACTATTTTCATAATAATCCTAAGATGTTATTTGCCCTTTGCATTCTCATTTTCTCATGAATATACTTTGGATTTTTCCAAAGGCTCCCTAACATGTGAGGATGTAATTGCTGTGATGTTAATGTGTAATGAAGGTATGGTTGTTACTTTCAAATGGACTAACAGTTGATTATTTTAGGTTACAATTTTTAAAAAATTAACACAACTGAAAATAAATATCAATAGATATAATCCATATAAAAAAGAGTTCTTTGGGATCCTTACTAATTTTAAAAAGTGTAATGAGGGTCTGGGGTTGTGGCTCAGCGGTAGAGTGCTTGCCTAGCACGTGCAAGGTGCTGGGTTTGATCCTCAGTACCACATAAAAATAAATAAATAAAACAAAGGTATTGTGTCCAACTAAAACTAAAAAAAAAAATTTTTTTTAAAGTGTAATGAATCCCTAGACCAAAAAACTTGAGAACCTCTGAATTTAAATAGCTTAAAGCAACGTGTTTTCTAATTGTTTAATTTCAAGTATATAACAATTAAGAGCCTCAGTTTAAAAAAATCTTCAAAAATGCTTATGTTTCAATATATTTATTTTAAAAATGAAGTTATATTACATTTATAGTACTAATTACAGCATATCATGGAATACAAGATTAGTTTAGAACATCAATCATAGTAACCTGGATTAGCGTCCTAAATTATGAAGACAGAGATGAGCATTAACAATGAATTCAAAGAAATTTCCTCAATTTTCTGTTTTTTTTTCTTTTTTTTAAAATAATATTTATTTATAATGCATTTATTTTTATGTGGTGCTGAGGATCGAGCCTGGGCCGCGCACGTGCAAGGCGAGCGCTTTACTGCTGAGCCACAACCCCAGCCCCTGCTTTTTTTCTTTTCTTTTCCTTCCTTCCTCCTTTCTTTTTTTTTTTTTTTTTTTTTTTGTGGTGTGGGGATTGAACCCAATGCCTTGCACATGCTAGCTAGGCAAGTGCTCTAATACTGGGCTACATACCAGCCCATAATCCCCTTCTTCTTCTCCTTGACTCCATTTTTTCTCAAGAGTAGTGGGAAAATGAATCCAGTTTGTTAACACCATGACATTCAATCAGTGAAGTCTTCTATTTATTGGAGATTAATTTTCCAATAAATTTACCTTGGCCAACAGTAAAGAAAATTCACTACAGGTGAAATTGCCTGTTGACAAAGCTCATTTTAACTGCATTACTGTGTAAACAGACAGGTATTCTTTCTCCCCTCCCTCTCTCCCTCCCCCCACCTCTTCCTTCCTTCCTTTCTTCCTTCCTTCCTCTCTCTCTTTCTTTCTTTCCTTCTTCCTTTTTTTCTTTCTTCCTTTCTTTCTTCATGCTGGGGATCAAACCCAGGGCCCTTCATATGCTAGGCAAGTGCTCTACCACTGAGCTACATCCCCAGTCCAACAGACAGCTTTTGAACTTGGCTGATGGTTTGGTGTGTTGTCATTATAGTAAATTTCAGTTTAAACAAAATCATGTGGCTACTCTCCTCCAGTTCTCTCCCATGGCTATATGATATCATAAAACTTCATATTTATAATCCACATGACCTTAATATAGAAAGTAACCTGTATGGGCACAAGGTTTGCCCAATCTCACAATAATACTTAATTAAAGGCTTAATGACAATGAATTTATTTTTAGTATCCTTTTCAAAAAATTAAGATTAAAGAGATTAATTAAAGAAATAGTAAACCAGAATGAATTATCCAGTACTGCTATAAGTTAATAACAGCTGTGCTACTGAGTAAGTAACTACCATATGCAGGTGTCATATGTGTGATTTATACATTTTAGCTCATTCACCACCACTTCTCAACACTCCAATGATGTAGACATCACTATTATTCCACTTTTACAAAAGTGAATAAATTAATCTTTGCAGGATTTAAACACAATAAGTCATTAGCCCATCCATGCAATCAGTAACCAATGTGCTTCCACTACAAACTTGTGAATTTAAAACATTCAGAATTTTAAAAAGAGAAGCATTTTCATTAAGATGTTCTCATTTGATTGTCTTTGCATCATGGGTTGCTGACTAATATGGTTGAATTGTGTCCCCCTCGCAAAGATATGTTGAAGTCCTAACCACCCATACCTGTGAATTAGACTTTACATGCAAATACAGATGACCATCAACCTATAATGGCTTTCTGTCCTGATGATGCAATTGAAAGTTGATAATATTACAAGTCAAAAACCTGCTGAATACTCCTCATCTGCATCATAGGCTCATTGTGGAGTATTGCCCCTCGTGATAGTGGGGTCAACTGGGAGTGGTGGCCGGCTGCCACAACCAGCATCTCAAGAGAGTATCTCACCAAATATCGCTAGCCTAGGAAAGAATTAAAATCCAAAGTACAATTCCTACCAAATGTACATCACTTTAACATCATTGATAAAGTTGAAAACTGTAAATTGAACCATTGTAAGTTAAGAGCCATGTATTTGTAGTCACAGATGTAATCACAAGTAAAGGTGAAGTCGTACTGGATTTAGAGTGGAAGATTTGGAGTCACAGAAGTGCAGGGAGAGGACTACCATTAGAAGACCAAGGCCGAAAGTGGTGTATGTTGCCACAGCCAAGGAATGGATGCTTAGGGCCACCAAAAGCTGCAAGAAGCCAGGAAGGAATTCTTTCCTAGTACCTTTGGAGGGAGCATCACCTGATACCTTGATTTCAGACTTCCAGAACTGAGAAGAAAATTTTCTTGTTTTTTAAGCCCTGGGAACTAATACAATGACTTCCTCGGCTGGAGCCACATGAGCATAAGATCCTGCCAGTGAGGCCTTGACTATTGCAGCACTGCGGTGCCAGCAAGAATAGACACCCCGGAAGAGACTGCCATCCAATGACAGGATGGCCTGAACGACCTGAGCTCTTTGTTTTATCTGGTTGGTGAGCCTATTTTGATGGTCAATTTTTGGAGTACGGTCACTGAGAATTTTAGAAACACAATAATGAGACGTTGCTTTTCACTTTCTGGAACAAAGCAGAGTTTAGAAATAACTAGTGGGTCTTTGAATTTGATACAATAAAATTGTAGGCAGTGGGGAGACTCTGAAATGCATAGCTACAAAAGTAGTGTGCAGGCAAGGTGATGGCAGTGGGTTTTTAGAAGGCCTACAAAGGCAGAGCTCTGAGCCACGCCTGCACAAGGGGGCCTAGAAAGGCCCCGCCCACCCAAGGCCCCACCCCCCTCAAGTTACAGGCAGTGTTTTTCCAATTTTTTATTTTAATTTGTTATATGACAGCAGAATGCATTACAATTCATATTACACATATAGAGCACAATTTTTTCATATCTCTGGTTGTATACAAAGTATATTCACACCATTCGTGTCTTCATACATGCACTTAGGGTAATGACATCCATCTCATTCCACCATCTTTTTTACCCCCATGCCCCCTCCCTTCCCCTCCTACCCCTTTGCCCTATCTAGAGTTTTTCTTTTTCTTTTTTTTAAATATTTTTATTTATTTGCTTTAGTTGTACACAATGCGTTTTATTCAATGCATTTTATTTGTACGTGGTGCTGAGGATCGAACCCGGGTCGCCCACACGCTAGGCGAGCGCTCTACCGCTGAGCCACAATCCCAGCCCCTAGAGTTTTTCTAATCCTCCCATGTTCCCCCTCCCAACCTCATTGTGAATCAGCCTCCTTTTATCAGAGAAAACATTCGGCATTTGTTTTTTTGGGATTGGCTAACTTCACTTAGCATTATATTCTCCAACTCCATCCATTTACCTGCAAATGCCATGATTTTATTCTCTTTTATTACTGAGTAATATTCCATTGTGTATATATACCACATTTTCTTTATCCATACTGAAGGACATCTAGGTTGGTTCCATAGTTTAACTATTGTGAATTGTACTGCTATAAACATTGATGTGGCTGTGTCCCTGTAGTATGCTGTTTTTAAGTCCTTTGGGTATAGACCAAGGAGTAGAATAGCTGGGTCAAGTGGTGGTTCCATTCCCAGCTTTCCAAGGAAACTCCGTACTGCTTGGCTACCATGTGTGTGCGTTAATGTGGCTGCATGGACAGGAACTGGGAGACCAGTCTAGAAATACTGGGATTTGCCTCAAGGGAGAAAAGAAGGGTTAAGGGAGAAACAAAAAGGCTCTACTGCACATTAAGTATCTTCAAGTTCAGACAAATAAGCCAAAGGATGGCAGATAACAGAAGTCCTTCACAGAGTCCACAAGCTGGAAGCAGACTTTACTGGCCAGGCTATAGAGGGCATCAAGGTGAAGGTGGAGTAGAGGGACACCATGGGCTTCTTTGAGGTGTCCTACCCTCAGCTGACAAGGCCAGTGCTTTGAAGACTCTGGTGAGGGAATGTAAGCTGCCTGTCACGGCCAGCCACGGCGCCGCCACGGGAGGAAAATTCTCGGAGGCAGAGTTAAGCTTTTACTACTTTTACTTCTACTTTCTTAGAGCTTAGAAAGTGAAAGAAAGATTTTTAGAGAGAAAGATTAGAGCGAGCTTTTCTTCTTGTCTTCTTAGCTTAGAGTAAAGAAGGATAGAGCTTAGCTTAGAGAAAGACTAGAGCTTCTTTCTTCTCTCTTCTTTCTTCCTTCTTCTGTCTTCTGTCTTCTGTCTTCCTCGGGAGCCTCGGCCTTACTCTGACCAGTCCTCTGGAGCCTCGGCCTAACTCTGGCCAGTCATTACTTCTTCTATCTGGTTTCTCTTCTGTAACCGCTCTGCCTACGTTCTGGCCGCTCTGATTCTTCTGACCGACCGAGTGACTGCCCGGCTGACTGAATTCTCCGTTCTCCTAACTCGGACCGCTTTCACCCGGTTATATACCTTCAGGTTTGCGGGTGCCTACAGGTGCGTCACATACATATCAGGTGGAACCCATGGCTTCCAGCTAGCTACAACAGCCCTTCCCAATTAGGGCTCCTTCAAGGGAAGAGTCATTTCTTTACCACAGCCACCTGGGATTACATGAGCAGTAACTACATGGACCAAAAATATTGGTACTGAAGAGGAGGAAGGGGGTAAGTATAACTCAGGTTTCAAATCCTGTTTACTGGGGACAAGTTGGTGCAGCAGAAAAGAGTGAGGGTGTAAGGAATGGCTAATATTTAGTAAATGCTTATGGTGTGCTAGGCACTATTCTAGTACCTTCCTAGTCAGAACAAGCCAATGGGGTCTGGTAACATCCCCATTTTGCATATGAAGAAAATGAGATGCCAAAATGCTAATTCACTGGTCAAAGTTGTACAATTAGGAGAATCCTATTCTTTGACTCCAAGCTTGTTTTCTTAATTCTTGTGCATAGTATGTGCAGCAATGTTCCCATGAGTTGGGTATTATTATGAATCCCATTTTACAGATGAGGACACTGAAGCTCAAGGAGTTTTAGTGACTCACTCAAGGTCATATGGTTAGAGGATAGCAAAGTGGGGCTGGAGCTCAAGTCTTGCAGTCACAGATTCCCCACTCTTTCCACAGCACCACTGTGACTGCTGTGCAGAGTGCCTGGCTTGATTTAAGTGGCACTTTTGAACAGGTTGAATCTAAAATCACAATGAAACAGCTAAGTAGGCAAGAGTATAGGAAAAAGGGGAAAGCAAACTTCCAGAAAAGCAGCAACTTAAATACAGAATAGAGGAGGTATGAGAGGGACCAGACTAGTGGTCCATACAGGAGTCCAGTGCCCCTGAGGTCAAGAAAATAAAGCCTTACAGCCATAAGGGCCACCTCGAGCCCATGCTGTAGAGCAGTCTGCGGGTGAGACAGGGCAAAACCTGGTATTGTCCAGGCAATAGCTCAAAGAGAAAATCTCAGTTGGTCACAGAGAACAGAAGACAGCCTACAGGTGGGGGACCCAGAGACAGCAAGCCCCGGTCACTCTTAAAATCCTGACCCTGAGGGTGGGAGAAAGACAGGGTGGTGGAGAGGCCAATGAGAAGTAGTTCAAGTGTCTTTGGGTAGCAGGGAACAATTCAGGGACTAAGCCTCCTCAGGACTGGTAAGGAAACAGAACACCCAGGGCCATTTGTACTGGTGGCTGGCCGGGGGAGGGTCACTTCATCCTAGAATGGATAGAAAGATGTAGCCAGATATTATGTTCCATTTCACAAATATTTAAGGAGTTAAAAAAAATGTTTTTTGGTAGTTACAGATGGACAGAATGCCTTTATTTTTTTTTTTTGCTTATTTTTATGTGGTGCTAAGGATCGAACCCAGTGCCTCACACATGATAGGCAAGCGCTCTGCCACTGAACTATATAGCCCCAGTCCTATTTGTGGAGTTTTGTGCTAACTCCAGTCATTGCTGATAGTGAATGTGGTGTTGAGCCATATGTCTTCCCAGCACCAAAGTTTAGGATCAACGTTTATTTATTTATTTCAAATATGATAGCCAGTTATCTGTCACCAAATCATGTGTGAGGAATTTGTAGGATGTGTACATTATTTCTAAAGACAACAAACAACATTGTTTCCTAAAGACAACGAAAACCATTGGGATAGTATTAGGCACTCAAACCAGCTTAAGCAAGAAAGGGAAATTTATCTGATTACCCTGGTGTCCCATGGGACCCAAGAGTTCAGGTGCAGCCAAGAAGGGCTCAAGACCAGAAGGTCATCGGGAAGTCTGGCAGCTCTGACCCAAGCTTCTGCAGAATCTTCTCTGCTCCAAGCTTCTGCAGGCTGGCTTCTCCATTTACACAGTACTCTGAGGACAGCCCTGTGTTATCTCCTTTGTTAAGGGACCAGCCAGATTGAATGTATTAAGATTGTTTTTCTTCTACAGGCACCAAAAAAAAAAAAAAAAAAAAAAAAAAAAAAAAAAAGCAGCTCAAAGGGCTTAAGCTAATTAGGGAATTTAACAGCTCATATAACAGAAAATTCTAGGACAGCTGGATCCAGGTGGTCAAAGGGCACCATCAGAAGCAGCTTTTCCCTTCGCTCGGGCCTCACTGTCTACATTCTCTGCTGGTAGTGTCCTCTTGGGACAAAAGATCAACAGGACCTCCAGGCTTCTCTCCTTTCCCAACAAAGCTGGTTCTCTGAGAGTCCCAGCGAGTCTCAGGATGGGCTCTGGTCGAGCTTAGTGTTGGTCACATGTTTTCTTCTAACCCACTTATGGCCAGAAGGGAGGAATGTGTTCATTTGGCCAGGCCTGAGACATGTGCCTGTTATGGAGCTTGGGTTGAGCTTAGCCTACCCCCAATATATAACAGTAACAGCAAATGTTATATAGAGTTTACTGTGTTTTGGATCAGTTCTAAGTAGACGACTCATTTTAACCTCACGTTATTATCTTATTTGTTAACCAATCTAATCATGATGTTATCCTTATTTGATACGCTGGGAAACTGAGATACAAGCCCTCACAGATAACCACTCTCCAAATTACAATGTGCAAACACGACATGTGATCAGAGGAAACTGTATTTTGAAGTTTGAATTTGTATCTTTTCCCGAGTTAGTGATGTTATCCACAGTATGATCCTCCCTCAGGATGCTGGTCAGGGCATCAAGCTGCAGCCTCTAGCCAGCCACTTGATCATGAGTGGAAACAATTTACTCTGTAGTGTTCTGTGTTGCTAAGCTATGATACTCATTAGGTTAGGTGTTTTCAACTTGTGATGGCTTTATCAGCATGTAAACACTTAAAAATTTTTTTTTTTTGTTTTTTAGTTGTTGATAGGCCTTTATTTTATTTATTTATATGCGGGGCTGAGAATCGAACCCAGTGCCTCACACATGCCAGGCAAGTGCGCTACCACTGAGCTACAGCCTCAGCCCCAGCATGAAACCACTTTGTAAGAAGTTGACTCAGAACTCGGACACCAGAAACCGGGGTCTTGACCATTAGCAGAAGGGAACTACTGCCAGGAAATTGGGAGATAGATGCTGGGCAGGTAATAACAACAGATGTCCAACAGCCACTCTAGATTCTTGTTCCACAGAGAATTATTTACCCAACCCAGGTGGGGCTTCAGGAGAGTTGGGAGGGACCAAGTTGTACCAAGGTGTTTGCTTCTACTGTGACCTTGAACATGGACTTGTTTCAGAAAATAGAAAATAAAAAGGATGAAAGAACAAATGTCCTTCTATCATTTTTGTCCAGTGAGGTGTCATCTGATTGGGGAATGCAATTTTAGTCATGCAAATAAAAAAGGTGTGTGGGGGAGGGAACTTATATTTGTGTCTATGAAACAAATTGAGTAGACAGATTAATAGGAGAGAAGGCATAAGAATTTGTCACACACATGGGGGATTCACATGAAAGAAAAGTGAATATTCCCCAAGCCCAGTGAGATTTGGTAGCTTATATAGCATCCAGGGCTACAGAAAGCAATAGGGGCATGAGGTTTCTTGGAGGAGGTAGGGATGACAAGCTATGGGAGGGAGAGGGGAAGAAATGTACAGTGTGTAAAAGTTGTCTTGGTGTGCACATAACATCTCTCATGTAATGAAGGTTGTCTCAAGGAGGACCTGTCAGAATAATAGGTGCTAGCCTATGACAGCCCATCTGGGTAAGCTAATGACCTATGGGGTCTCTTTTCCTCTTCCCTGGTTGATGACTTTCCCAGGAGAAAGGATCCATGTCAATTGGTTTCCTTTTTGGAAGATCTCTGGAAGAACCAAAGAGATGAGGGAGGCTCAAAGAAAGCCCGTTCAGCACCTGCTGATCATCCCTGCCAGCTCCCCAACCCCTGCCCTCAGTAGGAAGTAATCACCATCCCAAGGCCTCACAATTCGGGAGGCATTCCCAAACTCCTTTACTGTCATCAAAGGCCTCTGGGGCTATTTATATTCTAACCCACCCTAAATTCTGCTCCCCACAGGGATGGAGTGAGTATGAAAGAGTTCAGCAATCTGAAGGCGCACAGGGAGTCCACAGAGCTGGAGCGTATGCCTAAGCTTGGCCCTTTTTGGTTGTAAAGGTCCAAGAGAGAGCCAGAGAAAGGAGCCCAGTCCTGCTTTTTCTAAAGAAAAGGCATAACTGTAACCTGTTATTATGATTAAGGCGCACTTTGGAGTCACTCACAAATAGTGACTCCAGATAATGCGAAAAAGTAAATCTACCTTTCTGCATATCCTGAGCAAGGCTCTTAGTAAGTGGACTGTCTTCAGTTCTTAGAATCATGGTTTGACTAAGGTGTTGAGTCACTGATGCTGACATGCTAATGGGGTGGGGGTTGGGGGGACAGATGGAGGGCAACGAAGGAAGTCTTTATGAGCAAGGCAGATCTCCAAAGAGAAAAGTACCTACTTTCCTGAACAGCCAAAAATCCATACTAAAAACATTCTACCTCATTTTTGAGATGTCATGGCTTGTTCATACCTGTGTTCTGACAGCTTCAAAGTAATACTGTAACAACATCCAAATTTCAGTCAACTGGGGACCCTGGTGCAAAGGACTTCCTAACTTGAGACCTGTAGTCTGGAAGCAGCAGCAGGACAGCAATGGCACAGCCATAAGGGGTACTCACTGCTCCTGCTTAGGGGTGGCAAACGCCACTCCCACCTATATTTTGTTGGCCAGAGCAAGTCATATGGCCAGGCTTGATCTCAAGAGGGTGGGGAGACATTCTTTCCTCTGGAAGGGACACCAGGGACTGGCCTGTGAAAGGCTGAGTATTGTAAGTAATATGTAATCTACCATTCATCCTTTTTTTAAGGATTAAAATGATATTTTCAAATATTCACAGAGAGCCACTGGTTGTTTTGGTTTATTTGGATAGAAACAGAGCTCTGTTTAATGCCTACACTGCTGTACAAGTTGCATATGTTCTCAATTGTGTGTATGCACACACTTCCTGAGCCAGTTGGTACCAATTACAACATGGGGGTGTGTGTGCTAAATGACTTTCTTGTTTATTACCTTTGAGAAAAAGTGAGCAACATCTTCATAGACAATCTGTAGGTAAATGGAGTGAGGCAAATAGCCTATGTTGGTAGAGTGCTGAAGAGGTGGGGAAGGTGATTTAAAGTCACATGACTTGAATAGAAAAGATAGAGAACAGGGAGAAGGAATGGCAAGGAAGCAAGCCTGTGCCAGGCTTTAGCTAGTATGAGGAACCTGAGATCTAGCATTCAGTAATTACTAAAGCCCATCCCCTTTAAAGTGTCAGAGGCAGAATTTAAATTTTCAAGGTTTCTCTGGTCCCAAAGTCCCTACTTTTTCATTCCTTTAGTGCTTGCTCTCAAAAGAAAAGATATGGGGGGGGGGGGAAGAGGAAGAAATGGATTTTTCCTTCATTTTTGATTAACATGTAATAATTGTACATAATAATGGAGTATAGTGTGATATTTCAACACATGCACATAGCGTGCACTGATATATCCGGGTAATAGAATTTCTCTCTCTTTGTGGAAAAGGAGGTTTTAGAAAAAGGAAAAGAAAAAAAATCCAGAGGCAGAAGCAACACAAAGTCGTAGAGGGCGTAAGAGAGGATATACTAAGAGAAAAACGGAGAGTGTGAGAAGTCCAAGAAAGAAAAAAATAAAGATGGGAAAGGCTCTCACTGGTGGTCTTCAAAGTTTACTCAAGTCACCTTGGGAATCTGAAGATGCCCGGACGCCCCCTGTCGGCTGGGAAAAGCAAGGACCCCGAGCAGCTCAGGCCACGCCCCAGGCTGGCACCCACCGTTCGCGGGGTTCCTGAGAAAGCTTTTAGAAATATCAAGTGACTCTCAGGTGGCGGGGTCCGGGTTGCGGGAGTTCGCTCCAGTTCATTCTAACATGCAGGCTAAGAACCACCGGGAAAAGAGTTGGCTGGGTAGGGTGGGTCTGGGAAAGAAAGGAAATCTTCAAGAGGAGGCCGGTCCCCACGCGGTCACACTCGCATGTGCTCACTTCGATCCCGTGCTCTCCCGAGGCCTGCGGACTGGGTGCCACGCCGCCGGCACCTTGCACATCAAGCGTGGGATTCCCCGGAGGAGGGACGCCAGGGATCGTAATTTGCACCAACTGCCTGGATCAGGGCCTAGGGCCTCGGCCGCCGTCAGCCACCACGCCCACCCGACCCATTTTAAAATACAGACCTGGGTGCCACGTACCCATTCCTCGTTAGCGCTTTAGTTAAGAAGTGCTTTGTAAGACCCGCAGAGAAAGGGGATCTCGTGGAGGGAGGAGGGGTGGAAAAAGGAAAGCACTGGGGATTGAAATGAAGCAAATTATATGCATCTGCGAATGTAAAAAATAAACGCCACGGCTATATCGTATAACTACACTGCGCTAATAAAAACAAAAATAATTTCAAAGTGTTTTGTGACTTTTCCACTCCATTGCCACCAAATTGGCGGCTACGCTTCTTCGGACCCCACTTAGGAGACGCAGGACGCATTCTGCAGAGCCAACTTTCTCTTTCACTGCTAAACTGGACGACTTAAAAAATAAAAACCAAATGAGTCAAACGAACAAGCGCGACTCAGCATAAGAGCATACCCGGTGCAAGGCTTCCCTCTCGCTGTCACCAGAGCACTAGACAATCTCTGAGCACCCTCCAACTGCTCAGCATCTCGCCTTCTCTCCCTATTTCCCCATCCCTCTTCTCCCCCGCGTCACCCCATCTTCTCTACCCCCGCCCCTCTTCTTCCCTTTTTTTGCACCCACCCCTTGTTCTACCCTCCCCCTCCACACTCCTGTTTCTCTCTACCCTGCTACCCCCGATCTCCCGGGTTAACTTAACTATGGCTCCCGAAGGACTTAAGGGACCTACGCGAGAAAGCTGAGACCTTGGCCCCGCCCCGCAGCGCCTCCTCCACGCCCCACCCCCAGGCCTCCCAGCGCAGCTCCGAGAGCACCTGCCCAGGGAAGGGAGGGGGTGAGGAGCGCCGGAAACGCGTGACTGGCGGCCTGGGACCCGCCTCCGACCGCTTCCTGACTCTTGGGCTTTTTAAGGCCGGACCTTTCCGCAGCCAAACCCCGGGCGGGGAAAACGTAGCGCGCACGCAGCGCCGTGCACCCTCCCGATCGTAAGTACCCGCGTGGCTGCGCTCCCTGGGCTGGGTGTTCCGTGAGCCCCGCTGCGGGGCGGCCTCAGGCGTCTGTGGCCTCCACCCGGAAGCTCACAGAGCCCCAGGGTGCAGCCGGCTCCCCGCGCGGCCTGGGGGCCCCAAAGGGCCCCATCCCTTCCTCTCCCACTCCCACCCCTGACTTATTCCTGGAGATCCTGGGCAGGAAGGAGCACCTGTCGGTCCTTTAGGTGGCGGGGGCAGGTTTAGGTAAGGGACTTAGTGGAGGCAGAGCCACCCCAGCCCCACAGCCGCGCTCTGCTCGTGAGCGACTCGGAACCCACGAGTGCAGTTGACTTCCAGTCTCCCGAAGATGCTACAGTGTCCACCGCATAAATCCGGCTGGTGTTCAAAGGCAGGATAAACCGTTAACACTCAGTTCCATATTGTCACTATTGAACATAGCGGTTTAGAGCGGAAGACCAAAGTAATAACGCCCCACCCCCAACCCCGCCAAAAAGCAACAAACCGAGCCACGCGGCGGCTGGTTGCTGCTGCAGTGGAGCGTGGTGCAGGCAGTTTGGAGTCCCCAGCAGTCACCAGTGCTTTGCGCACTGTTATGCAGCTCCCAATATGCGCAGTGCTAACAGTGGAACTGTAGGGCATCCTACGGGAGTCGGAATGCTCAAGGACTTTTTGCTCAAAGCTATCCATCCATTGGCACGATTTCAGAGCCAAATCTCACCTGAGAGGAAGAGCTATGCTAAAGGAATTAGACTGGCTTCAGCTCGTTTCTTCTTCTTTTGAACTTATAAACAAACTTAACAATCATTTGGAGTTTCTTAAGAGAGAACACAATTTCTGGCCAGAGTGTCACACAGGATACTTTTGCACGACAGGTCTCAGCAGAAGCCTGGTTAGACAAAATGGCCCTGGTGCCCTATGAGGAGACCATGGGAATGGGGCTCCAGAAATTCCACAAGCCTCTTGCCACTTTCTCCTTTGCAAACTACAAGATCCAAATCCGGCAGGACTGGAGGCAACTTGGAGTCGCAGCAGTTGTTTGGGATGCGGTAAGCAAGCCCCAGAGGGTCCTTGAAAACATCCTCGGTTATTTAAAAAGAAAAATACCATTATTGAGCTACGCTTCATGTACCATGCACTTCACCTATTTAAAGTACACAAATTCAATTTTTTTAAAGTATATTCAGAGTAGTGCAACCATCACCGCATTAATTTTAAAACATTTTCATCACCCCAAAGCCCTTCCCCTTACCAGTTATCCCCCCCCCCCCCACACACACACATTGCATTTTAAAGGGGATTAACTGAAAACGGGAGTGAAATGACTTGCCAGTAATTACCCAGTGAGTGACAGAAGACTGAAATGCAGGAGCCCTGACTGCTTTGGACACTAACTGAGTTCTCTTTCTAAAATACTGCACCAAAGAATATGTAAAGTGACAAAGCCCAAAATGAATGTCATGTTTTATCTTTACGTTTTCCATAGTTATAAAATCATAATTGCTTTCCTACTTCTTTTTCTTTCAGCACTGTTCTCTTTGCTTGAGAATGGTGGCTTTAGGCTGGGCACAGTGGCACACACCTGTAATCCCAGCACTTGGAAGGCTGAGGCAGGAGGATCGCAAGTTCAAAGCCAGCCTCAGCAATGGCGAGGCACTTAACAACTCAGTGAGACCCTGTCTCTAATAATATACAAAAAAGGGCTGGGGATGTGGCCCAGTGGTCAAGTGCCCCTGAGTTCAATCCCCGGTACCAAAAAAAAGGAGAGAATGGTGGCTTGTGACTCAGCCCCCACTGGGGAGGTGTGGGGTGGTCAATTCCTGTTGAGTAACTGACTGGCCTATAATACAGTTTTATGGTCTTAATATTGTATTAGGGCTGTTAGAGAAACATAACATTTAGGAATAATAATGTTAATCTGACTTAGTAATACCACTTCTAGGAATCCATTTCTGAATAACTGCATGAAAACTATTCCCATGATTAGTACCAATGATAAATAATAACAAGAAATAGGATGCCTCCTGTAAGCTGACTGAGGAGAGGAATTGCCAATTATACTCCTAGTACGTGGCTATGGAAAACAAATTATAGTAAAAAAATTATGTTAACACTATACCATTTTTTTCTACGGGATTATAAGCAAATGCTAACTGACACAAGTTCCAAAACTGGCCCCAACTTACCTTGTGATGCCCAAAATGTGTGGTGAGAGCCCCTGTGGGGTGATGAGAGTCAGTGACACAGCTCAGGGAGCCTTGGGCACTGTGTTGCTTTTTCCTTCTAGGTGAAGTTGTGGCCTTGCTGACCTGGCTTGGTTTAGAAACTAGACATGCCTTAAACAAAATCACAGAGACTGTTCATGTCAGTTCTTTCAGAATGGTTTTCTTTCTTTTTTTTTTTTTTTTTTTTTTTTTGGTACCAGGGATTGAACTCAGGGGCACTTGACCACTGGGCCACATCCCCAGCCCTTTATTGTATATTATTAGAGACAGGGTCTCACTGAGTTGTTAAGTGCCTCGCCATTGCTGAGGCTGGCTTTGAACTCGTGATCTTCCTGCCTCAGCCTCCCAAGTGCTGGGATTACAAGTGTGCGCCACTGGGCCTGGCCTCAGAATGGTTTTTCTAAGTCTCAGTGTGAAAGTGCTGTGACAATAAAAAAATTTAAGCTTCACAAATTCAGCATGCTCCTAGCTAGCTGTGCAGTCCCCTGTTGGGGTGGTGGGTTTGCTGTGTCTGTGCCTCTGTAGGAGGTTACCTTGCAGCAGCATTGGCTAAGTTCCTATGCACGTTATGGACTGGGCAGTGTGGGGCAGGGGAGAGGGGTACACGGGTAATCTCCTCCCGCCAGCAGCTCATAGACACCCTGACCCCACGCTCTTGAAGCACTTGCTGACCTTAATCCTACTCACACTGTGTTTTGACTCAGGCTGTTGTCCTTTCCACGTATCTGGAGATGGGCGCTGTGGAGCTCAGGGGCCGCTCTGCCGTGGAGCTGGGTGCTGGCACAGGGCTGGTGGGCATAGTAGCTGCCCTGCTGGGTGAGTGTGATGGCACTGGCTCACTCCATGGTGAGCCGAACTTACTGAGAGCTGCGTTTGCTGTTTTCTTCACACAAAATCCATTGTTTTACCCCCCTTCCTGGGTTAATTTCTTTTGCCTGCACATATCTGAGTTGTGGGCCAACTGCTGGTATTCATAGCAACTCAAGAGGCTAACAGGCTAATCATGTTTTTTTTTTTTGGGTACCGGGGATTGAACTCAGGGGCACTCGACCACTGGGCCACATCCCCAGCCCTTTTTTGTATTTTATTAGAGACAGGGTCTCACTGAGTTGCTAAGTGCCTCGCCACGGCTGAGGCTGGCTTTGAACTTGCGATCCTCCTGCCTCAGCCTCCCAAGTGCTGGGATTACAGGTGTGCGCCACTGTGCCTGGCTAATTGTTCATGTTGATATTCATACTTTTCACAGTAGATCGCTTTGCCTCCTTTACTTCCATGATGCTGATAGTATGATCTTAAGGTGATTTGATTTCAAGAATAGTCTTATCTTTGTATATAGTTTTTCCAGTTAAAGGTGCTTAAATCCATATGCTATTGGATTTAATCCTGTGTTTTAATCAGCTTTTTTGCTGCTATAAATAAAAGACCTGACAAGAACAATTTTAGAGGAGGAAAAGTTTATTTAGGGGCTCACAGTTTCAGAGGTCTCTGTTGGTTGATGGCCAGCTCCATTACTCTGGGCCCAAGGTGAGGCAGAAAATCATAGTGGAAGAGTGTGGTGGAGGGAAGCGGCTCAATACATCACACCAGGTAGCAGAGAGAGAGAGAGCTCTGTTCATCAGACAAAATATATACCCCAAAGGTATGCCCCTGAATAACCCACCTCCTCTAGTCACACTCCACTGGCCTACAGTTACCACCCAGTTAATCCCTATCAGGGGATGGATTCACTGATTGGGTTAAGATTCTCAGGACCTAATCATTTCACCTCTGAATCTTGTATTGTCTCACACATGACCTTTTGGGGGATACCTAATTTCTAAAGAATAACACCCTGTTGGAGCTTGGTGGAGCAGCAGACAGTCTCTCCTTCATTACTAAGGGAACTTCTTCCTTGGGAGTATCAGCCCCTCCAATGTTTGTACAGACATCTGTTTTAAGAAATTGAATTACTGGTGTACAGTTTTGAGTTGATAGCAGTGTTATTTTTTGATTTGGTATACAGACATTAGTTTAAGCTGAGAGCATTTGTAAGCTTTATTAATATTTTTAAATTATTTGCTGTTGACTTCTTTCTACAACTTGTACTGTTGAAGCTATTCAATGATGAAAATAGACCAGCTGCCAAGCTATCACATATAATATTTACTACCCAGAATTGTCACCTGGGGCACTTGTTCCAATGTGGTTTCTGACTTGGTAGGTCTGGAGCAGGGCCTGAGAGCCTGCATTTCTAATGAATTCTCAGTGATGATGATAACCTGCTAGATCTCAGACCACACTTGGTGGGCATGATCTGGGTTTTGAGAGCATTTTGAATTCATTACATTGTCTACAGGTATTCCAGGCCCTGCTAAAACCCCTCTTTTGTTCTGTCCTTTTGCTGGTAACTCACTTCTTTTTCAGTGTTGCTTTTCTGCTTAGGTATCTCTTTCCAAATTCTGATGGGGAGCTTGGGCAGGGGTAGTGGTTAAAAGTAGACATCAAGCTGGGCGCAGTGGCGCTTGCCTGTAATCCTAGCACTTGGGAGGCTGAGATGGGGGATCGAGAGTTCAAAGCCAGCTTCAGCAATGGCGAGGCACTTAGCAACTCAGTGAGACCCTGTCTCTCATAAAATACAAAAAAGGGCTGGGAATGTGGCTCAGTGGTCGAGTGCCCTTGAGTTCAATCCCTGGTACCAAAAAAAAAAGTAGACATCAAGCTGGGCGCGGTGGCGCATGCCTGTAATCCCAGCACTTGGGAGGCTGAGGCAGGAGGATTGCGAGTTCAAAGCCAGCCTCAGCAATGGCAAGGCACTTAGCAACTCAGTGAGACCCTGTCTCTAATAAAATACAAAAAAGGGCTGGGGATGTGGCCCAGTGGTCGAGTGCCCCTGAGTTCAATACCTGGTACCAAAAAAAAAAAAAAAAAAAAAAGAGTAGACATCAGTTGATTGAGGACCCTTTCTGTTTTGAACCACAGCCCTTCTGTCCTTGATGAGGTCTTTCATGGTCCTCTGCTTTTATTCTCCTAGGTAGGCCTTATAACATCCCCAGGTATGTTAGGTATTATTTTTAATTTTCATTTTTCAAATGAAACTGGCATTCTGAGAGCCTGAGGTACTTTCTGAAGTTCCAATCAGTGATGATCTGGGACTTAAAACCAGGTTCATTAGACATAGCAGCCCAGGTTGTTGTCTTTCTATGATAGCAACTTTTCTCCCTGCCAATAAGAGTTAACTCAAAGATGAAATGATGTTTCTTCTGTTTTCTCTGGAGAACCAGGGCCTTGGCTGGTAGAGAGACGTATTAGTGTGGTAAACTGCACAGGTTTAGTTGTACTTGGTTTTGACACCTCTTTTTAACTCTTATCTTTGTGACTTTAGGCAAGTTGTTTAATCTCTTAGTGTTAACTTCCCCATCTGTAAAATGGGGTTAATAAGAGTATTTAAATACTTCACAATGAGGATCCACAGAGATTGTGCATGGAATTTGTTAGCTCACTGACACAAGTGAAAAACTATGTGTCGATTGTTCTTCTGAGTATTTCTTTTTCTAATCTAAAAATCTGAATCTGTGGGGCTGGGAAAGTCAGGATAAGGTATTTCAGTCCTGTCACAGAGCAAAGGATTAGTTGTTGCCACAAAAGACTTGGTCCTGAGAGTGGGCTGGAAGGACAGAGCAGTGCACATATTCTGTTGATTTGGAGAAATATGCTTTGTAGCCCAGTTTCATTCTCATCTCACCTCATGAAGTTCTTTCCTGCCCTATCCCAGAGAATTCATTGCTGCCTTATGTCTTTTCCCTTTATGTAGGCAGTTGTTTCATATGTCTATCTCTGGTAGGCTGAGGCTATTGAGGAATGGGACCACATCTCAGTCTGGGTGTCTTTGGCCCTAGTACAGCACCTGTCACTCAGTAGATGCTCAAATAGTTCTGGAATAAGAGATGGAAAAACTAGATTGAAGGCTTTTTTGAAAATCAGGAAAGCTAATGTTCTCATTATAGAATTAGATGCAATTTTGTTATAAAATAATTCTTCATCACTCTACAACATAATTAACCTTTAGCATCTTGGTATATTTCATTCTTTTCCTCCATCTGTATTTTTAATTATGATTATATATATGTATAATGTCTGCATATGTGTATGTATCTGTATACATACACATGCATACACAAATGATAGTTAATTTAATCATAAGCATTTCTCTTTGCTGCTAAGTGATTTTCATACTATTTGTAGTCATTGCAGGTGTTAGGCTGGAGAAGTTTTGATGTTTAAACCTGAGGTAAGGAAAAAACATCTTTTTAAAATGGAGTCAGTGGTTGTTTCAGCTTTTTTTGCTACTGTGACCAAAAGACCTGACAAGAACAGTTAGAGGATGGCCGGGCGTGGTGGCGCACGCCTGTAATCCCAGCACTTGGGAGGCTGAGGCAGGAGGATTGCGAGTTCAAAGCCAGCCTCAGCAATGGCGAGGCACTTAGCAACTCAGTGAGACCCTGTCTCTAAATAAAATACAAAAAAGGGCTGGGGATGTGACCCAGAGGACGAGTGCCCCTGAGTTCAATCCCTGGTACCACAAAAAAAAAAAAAAAAAAAAAAGAACAGTTAGAGGAAAAGTTTACTTGGGGGCTCACAGTTTCTAAGGCCTCAGGCCATAGACAGCTGCTCCATTCCTCAGGGCTTGAGGTGAGGCAGAACATCATGGTGGAAGAGTTTTGGGGAGGAAAGCAACTTACATGATGATCAGAAAGCAGAAAGAGACTCCACTAGCCAGATATAAAACATACACCCCAAAGGCACGCCACCCAGTGACACACCTCCTCCAGCCACATCCTACCTACCTTTAGTTACCTCTCAGTTAATTAATTCACTGATTGCATTAAGGCTCTCAACCCAATCATTTCACCTCTAAGCCTTCTTACATTGTCTCACACATGAGCTTTTGGGGAACACCGCACATCCAAACCGTAACAGTGGATTAAAAAAAAGAATGGTGATTTTGAAACATCTCAAAGGATTGATTGTTCTCCTTTGAAAAGTATTTTCACATTAGCTGATCTAGAGTCTGCATAGTGGGAAAAAGGTGGGGGGCATTTTCATTTTTTGTAATCTTCGTCATTTATTTCTGAATTCAGAGAGCACCTACCAAGTGCCTGGTGGAATCTGGATTGAGCAGTAGGCAGGAAGGCAGTATGAGGTCTCAGGAAGCTTATATTCTGAGTGGGTGTGTGGGTGTGTGTGGGGAGATAGAGACAAATTAACATTAAAAAGCCCCCAAAAGTGCTAAGTGCTCTGCAGAATGTTAATATAGGGCTGCTGATCACTGAGCAATTCGTGTGTTCTGAGAGGGACCTGTGTGTCTGCAGTCTCATTCTCAGCCTGCATGGTAAGTAGGCCTGACTCACTTACAGTAATGTTTAAATGTGAAATGAAGGATTAACAGAGAGTAAGTAACTTGCCCAAGGTCACAAAGTTAATGGATTGTGGTTAGAATTGGAATCTGGTTCTGACTTTCAAACCTTGGTTTAGTTTGAAAGACTTCCCAACCTTTTTGCTACTTGGGAACTACTTACAGAAGACTATCTCACCCTGAAGACAGGATTCTGAGTTGAGTTGGGGTCAGGGAATCTGGATTTTAAAAACTTCTAGGTGATTTGAAGTCTGACTAGGCTTAGGAGACACTGTCTTACAATACAACACTTAGGAAGAAGTTGCTTTTATTTTTCTATGCTTCTAATTCACATCTCCACTGACTGTTTGACTTGCACATGTAACTTAAAGCTGGATCTCTCTATGTGGCTAATTCCCAGCACCTCAAACACATGCTAACTCCTGACGTTTCTCCCCTTTCCAAACACATTCTTCTTCCTCTGTTGTGAGTTGGCATCACTGTCCTTCATGACTCCCCCTCAACCAGTTTCCCTGAGCTTGCAGATTCTGTCTTTTAACTCTTTCTCCAATCACCCCGCATTCCATTCCCTCTGCCCGGCTTGGGCTCTCATTATCTGTCTCTCACATGATCATACAGCCCTTCTACCTGGCCTTTCCGCCTATGCAGTGGGTCTCCTCAGACCCACTCTCAAAACTGCTGTAGAGTGTTCTATCTGAAAAGTGAAATTGGTGGGGTGACCTGTGTGTAAATGTTTCTGTGCCTTCCCATGGCCGGTCTGTAGACCAGATCCCAGGCCTCCCAGCAAGGCTTTGCAATCTTGTCAGTCTTTCTTGTGCTTTGAGACATTCCTGGGATACACACACTGCTCTGGCCTGTGCCTTTTGCCCCCGAATATGCTTTCTTCACTCCTTCCCCTTGTTCATGGCGTTTCTTAAGAGTTTAAGTACAGGTTTTCCTTCCGTCAGGAATGTTCCTTTGGCCTCTGCTCCTTTTGAAGAATTTCTCCTTTGTGATACATGACTTCCTGTGTGCATCCATGTTCCTTTGTTTTCATTCTCACAAGTACTTTTCATGTGTCTCTCTTCCTCATGAGGCTCTGAGCTCTAGTACTTTCTTGCTCATCTTTGTGTCACATAGTATGTGCTTGAATGTTTGAACAAATTTTTGCTTACAAAACTGGAATTAATGATGCCTGTTTTTTATTTCTAAGTGAATGACAGCCTGCTGTGTTGTCTTATTGAGTCCATTGCTCCCATCTTCACTTATTACCAATACTTTCATGAAAGAATGAAACATTTTTAAATTTCAGAATTGCAGGAGCCAAAACTAAACAGGATTTTAATTTATGTAGATGAGGTATATTAGGGCTGTTGTTGTTTCACTTTAAGGGTAACTACTGTTCAGGTTCTTTCTTTCATTGGCTAAAAAAAAATTAGATCTTTTAGCTCATTGTCAATAACCCACAAAAAAAACCCTTTAATAAAATACTGCCCCTTAAATTTCTACACCATACCTAGTAACTAAGCAGTTAACACAGGCTGGCATTTTGACTTACATTACTTTACTACTATATTCTTAAGTTTAAGAATTTTCAATAATTGTAGATGATTATATAAGCACATAGAAGTTGGCTGCTTCAGACATCATTAGGAAAGATGGACTGGGGTTTCTCAGTATCACTTCTGTGGTTCTTTAGTTTAGCCTCACAAAACAGCCTTTCCCCATTCTTGGTGTCTTGTCATCTTTGTAATAATATTCTGCTCCCAGACTTCTCATTTTTGGATTCCATTTTACCATGAGGTCTGCTGACCTGAAGATCATGAAGTGGAAGAAACCTATGAAGGATGGGCTAGCTCTGTCTGCAGCATTCAAAAACATCAGCTTTTGTCACTTGGTGACTGTAATTTATAGACATAACTTCAGCAACAGCAGGTGTGTCATAGGGGCAAACCAGAGGATTACTTTTACCAGTAGGCAATGCAAAAGGAGCAACCAGTTGGTCTGATCCATTGCAACTCTCCACGAACAGTGTGGTATTCTGCACATCAGGTGGAATATTTATAGTGTTCTATGTTTAACTTGACCCCTTCTCTCCCTCCTACAGTTGTACTGATGCACCTTGCTTTCTCTTTATCCCATATTGTAGGTGCTCATGTGACTATCACGGATCGAGAAGTAGCATTAGAATTTCTTAAATCCAATGTTCAAGCCAACTTACCTCCCCATATCCAACCCAAAGCTGTTGTTAAGGAGCTGACTTGGGGACAGAATTTGGGGAATTTTTCACCTGGAGAATTTGACCTGATACTTGGAGCTGACATCATATATTTAGAAGAGACATTCACAGATCTTCTTCAAACACTGGAACATCTCTCTAGCAACCATTCAGTGATTCTTTTAGCTTGCCGAATTCGCTATGAACGGGATAACAACTTCTTAGTGATGCTGGAGAAGCGATTTACTGTGAGTAAGGTTCACTATGATCCTGAAAAAGATGTACATATTTACAAAGCACAGAAAAGAAACCTGAGGGAGGACTTATAGTTGGCTGTGCTTATGAGAATATTGCCATTGAGTGTGTCAGTTAAGGTCTTAGACTGGGAATCTAACCATACTTTTTTTCTTTTTGGTACCGGGGATTGAACTCACGGGCACTTGACCACTGGGCCACATCCCCAGCCCTTTTTTTGTATTTTATTTAGAGAGAGAGACAGAGTCTCACTGAGTTGTTAAATCACCATTGCTGAGGCTGGCTTTGAACTCACGATCCTCCTGCCTCAGCCTCCCAAATGCTGGGATTACAGGCATGCAACACCACACCGGGCTCTAACCATACTTAAATGAAATGGTTATTATACACGTCTATCTAACCATAGGTTGTCAAGTGACAAAGCACATGAGCAGTTTTAAAACAAACTAGTGCTTTGTTCTATTGCTGTGATTTTAGTTCTATCTTAATCACTCTGGAATTCCATCAACATTAAAGGAAAGTGTGAGATTGTCATTTATGCTGTTTCTGTCTCCTGTGTTGCTCCCTCTTGGTGAGCAGTGATCTCTGACATGATGGAGGGCTGGTATAAAGGTGACTTTAAACCAGCTGGGTTGTTTTGGTGAGGTTAAATCATGAAGCTTATTTTAAACACATTTGGAGATACTGGGCTATTGTTGCTGTTGAAATCTTTTGTCCATTTAGATTCCAGGCACTTTTTGGTTGTTTGAAATTAAGTTGTGAGTTTTCTGTGGGATCTTACATCCTGCTTTTTAGTTTAGTTTCAGGTTTAGGTATATAAACAAAGGAATAAATAAAAGTAAAATCTTACTTGCTTTTTGGAAGTACCTGAAGTCTTGAAAGATTTGGAGAAGTTGTCTTCTCCAGATTGAAAGCTGTGGCTCCCCTTCAGCTTTACCATTTCTCATTCATTTTGTTTATTTATTTCCTAGACGTTCCCTTTTCCCTGTGCCCTTATAATGCATAGGATGAAAGTTAAAAAAAAAAAAAAAAAAAGTTTTAAATGTCATCCCTACACAAGAAGGTATCTTCTGTCTTGTAAACCTGTAATTGCTCATTCAATGTCAGTATTCCCCAAAAGGTGACAGCTTCTGGAGGGCCAGAAATATTTCTGCTTCTTTCATTGTTGCTTCCCCAGTATCTAATGTGTCACAACCAAATTAGAGAGTATTGATCTTTGGATTATATGGTTGCTACATTTGTTTTGTGATTATCTTTGATAGACTTTATGGATGAAATCACCATACGTGAACTTTTAGCTTAAACAAATTTAGACCACAAGACTATTGTAACCTCAATATGGCATTTGGCACTAGAGGTAAATTCATTTTACAAAATGTTATAAATAAGAACTTCTCCTTTTTAACCTTTTTTTTTTTTTAAAAAATTATTTATTTGCTTCAGTTGTGCACTATGCGTTTATTTGTATGTGGTGCTGAGGATCGAACCCGGGCCGCGCACATGCTAGGCAAGTGCTCTAACGCTGAGCCACAACCCCAGCACCTCCTTTTTAACCTTTTGATGAATATTTTGGATATGAAAAATACCCAAGAATACATTAGTGTATACATATACTTAAAATAAAGATTTTACTTTAATAAAAGTGAACTTAAAGTTGTGGACATTCTGTGATATACCAGTTCTACACAATTCTGATGAATACACATGAAATGAAAATAGCCCTAGCTTACTGAGTCTATAAGATACTAATATTATACCATGAACATGGAAGATCTCGTTAAACAAATTTAAAGCCTGGCAATATCACCAACACTATAATGAAAACCCAATCTCATTTAGGCTTGATATTAGAAATGAATATATTAATTGAAGTTCAGTTCCTTTAAGCTCTCTAGCATTAGAGGTAGGTATTAAAGTAGGTAGGGGTGGGGAGCTTCAGGAAGATACTTGGATTCTATACCAAGTGAGAAAGTGAGGCAAGATGTTATTGAGTTATATATTACTTTTTCATAAAATATTAACATAAGAATCAGAAAAGGTTGAAAGAACTGCTCCCCTATCCTGTTCAACAAAGAGAACATGTAAGAAAAAAAAAATCATCAGGAATAGTTTGGTTGTCTTGAGTGAAAAATCATGTGATTTTTCGTGGCTTTGTGTTTGGAATGTCATTGTATGTCAGGTTCCTTGGGGAAACAGACTGAGAGATGGAGATTAGGCTGTAGAAAGTTTAAGTGGGAAGGCTCCCAAGATCAACACTCTGAGAGAAAGAAGCATGATTGGGATGGAGGGAGCGATTGGGCTGTGATGCAGTTAGGAAAGTTCTCAGCTCCTTCTTCAGAGCTGGGATTGCCCTGCAGTTAGACTATATTGAAGCAAGGGGATGGGCCTTCATGTCCTGGTGTGGATTAGTTTGAATGCAAGGGGTACAACCCTGGGCTAAAGACAATACCATGAGGGCTGGGGCTGTAGCTCAGTGGTAGCGCACTTGCCTAGCATGGTGAGGCACTGGGTTCGATCCTCAGCACCACATAAAAAATAAATAAATGAAGTTATAAAAAAAATATATAAAAAAATATCACGAGAGGGACGCAGTTGAGTCATCAGCCATCAACATCCCCAGAAGTCAGGGAAATGAGTCTTTTAGAGGTGTGTGTAGGGGTGGTGGGAGGGAGAAAAAATGAGTAGCACACCACAGTGTCCACAAATGAAAAGTATTCATTTATCTGATAAATATACACTGCAAGTGTGCTTGTTTTTGTCCTAAAGTTAAAGATAAAAACTTAGTCCAAACCTATTTTGCTAATAACTTTGACTCTTACATTGCTTAATTTCTTTAAACAGTTATGCTGTTAGGTAATCCAGTGTGTATCAGTAACATTTCCTCCAATTAATATCATATACTGCTGCCAAGATGCTGTGTTAAAACATTTATGGCACCAGATTCTTAGAACTTCACTGGAATGAATGCTGTTGTTTTCTAAGTAGATTCCCTCTTAAGGGTAGCTTGATTTAGTTTTAACAGCTATCCAGAGCCTTGCTGTACCATTTGCAGGAAGTTTCTAACAGAACAATTGTTTTTTCACACAAAAGGATCAAAATTCTAGTCATCAAAATACTTACTTTCTCTAAACTGAACACTATTTTTTTTCTTTTTTTTTAAGGGCAAAATAATAAGGTCTGGGATGTTTTATCTTAGCAAATATAATTTATGCTTCCAGAAGAACAAGATGATGATACCTTATACTTCGTATTTGAAGTGTTAACATAGTGCCCTGTTCATAAAGGGAGCCCCATGAACATGCATGGAAAATAGATTCTTTCATAGTTACCTTATTAAATTACCTAATCTCTGTGCTTTATTTTTCCTTGCCCAAGGTAAGAGAGATGGATTCTCTGGAATATTAAAATAACAAAGCATATGCATTTTAAAAAAGTTTTAATTAGATATACATGACAGTTGAATGCATTTTGACACATAATGGAGTATAATTTCTCATTCTTCTGGTTGTACATGATGTAGAATCACACTGGTCATGTAGTCATATATGTATATAGGGTAATAATGTCTGGATTCATTCTACTATCCTTCCTCCCCACCACGCGCTCCCCCCTTTCACTCCCCTCTACCTAATCCAAAGTACCTCTATTCTTCCCTACCCCTGCTTATTGTGCATTAGCATCCGCATATCAGAGAAAACATTCAGCCTTTTGTTTTTTGGGATTGGCTTATTTTGCTTAGTATGATGTTCTCCAGCTCCATTGATTTACTGGCAAATGCCATAATTTCATTCATAATTTAAGGCTGAGTAGTATTCCATTGTATATATATATAACACATTTTCTTTATCCATTCATCTGTTGAAGGACACTTAGGTTGGTTCCATAATTTAGCTATTGTGAGACAAAGCATACTCTTAATAAAATTATATGAATTTTTATGTGAATTAAAAAATTACTGGTGCAGGGGCTGGAGATATAGTTCAGTTGGTAGAGTGCTTGCCTTGCATGCACAAGGCCCTGCACAATCCCAGCACCACACACACACAAAAAATCGGTACAGTATAATTATAATGGGGGATTCGTTATACCATATTCATACATGCATATAATTTGATATCATTTCCCAATACCATTACTTTCCCTCCCCAATCCACTTGCTCTACTGACTTTTTATTATTTCAATTAGTACATTTACAATTATATATATACACATATGTGTACATATATATGTAAATGTATATTTGTATATAAAAGCAGGATTCATTGTGGCATATTCATACATGTACATAGCAGAATTTGTTAGATTAGTACTGGGGAATGAAATCTATGTCCTCTCCCTGCTCTATTGGCGAAATCACATGAGTTTACATCCAATTTTTTTCCTTTTCGTGATACTGGGGATTGAACCCAGGGCTTGCTACATGCTATGCATGTGGTAGCACAGAGCTACAATCATGGCACCGCCCCAACTTTTTTTGAGAGAACATGAGCTAGTGATCCTCCTGCCTCAGCCTCCCAAGTAGCCTGGTAGCTGGGATTACAGACCTGTGCCATTTACAGTACATGGCTACACTATGGTGGTGTTTTGTTTTTCTTTCTAGTACTGGGGACTGAACGCAGGGGTATTCTACAGGCTAATGTATGTTCCCCACCATTTTTGATTCTTTGAGACAGGGTCTTGCTAAACTGGTCTTGAATGTATGATCCTCCTGCCTCAGCCTTCGAGTTGCTGGGATTATAGGTGGATACCATGGCATCGGGCATACACAGTTCATTGTTTTACATATGTTATTACTTAAAAAAAGAAAACAATGAGGTTATTATCAAAGGATATTATCAATTTAGAATT
The DNA here is from genome assembly GCA_025594165.1 of Tamias sibiricus. Lineage (NCBI taxonomy): Eukaryota > Metazoa > Chordata > Mammalia > Rodentia > Sciuridae > Tamias > Tamias sibiricus. The sequence goes on from CM046660.1 coordinate 86,943,725, forward strand.
GGAGAAAATATTGTAAGGGTCTAATATACAGAATATCTAAGAAGTTCTAATAATTCAATAATAAAACAACTCAGTTAAAAAACAAGGACCTGAATAGGCATTTTTCCAAAGATATGTAATCAATTAAACAAAAACATGCTTGACATCAGTAGTCATTAGGGAAAGGCAAAAAAAACCATGAGTCCATTAACATGAGTGGTTATAATTCAAAGAGTAAAATAAGCGTTGGTGAGGATGTGTCAAAATTGGAACCCTTGTACATCCATGGTGGAATGTAAAATGGTGCAGCTGCTGAGGGAAAGTGGTGGTTCCTCACAGAGTTAAACAGAACTACCACACAACCCAGCAATTCTACTCCCTGGCACATGCACCCAAGAATTGAAAACAGAGACACAAACATTCACAATAGCACTACTCACAATAACTAAATAGTGGAAAGAACCCACTTGTCCATCAACAGAGTGAATGGATGAACATATATATACTCAATGAAAATTATCCAGCTATAGAAAGGAATTAAATACTGATATGTGTACAGTGTGGATGATCTTCAAGGAAGTGTTCAATGAAGAAGCCAAACACAAGTCAAACATTTTATGTGATTCCATTTATTTGAAGTATTCAGAATTGGCCAATCCATAGAAATAGAATGCAGACTAGTGGTTGCCCAGGGCAAGAGGGAGAAGGAAATGAGAAGAAACTTATTTAATGTGCAGGGTTTTTATTTTGGCATGATGAGACTATTTCAAAACTGGATAGAAGTGGCAGTAGTACAACATTGTGAATGCACTAAAAATTCCACTTAATTGTTCACTTTAAAGTGGTTAATTTTGTTTTGTGAATTATACAATTAAAACCAAGCAAAAATAGCATTCAAACGCCTGGAAATTACCCTTCTTTCACTAGATGTTAGAATTCTCAGCTGGTTTGGTCAGTATGTATAAAATGTAGAGAAATTAAGGGTGGCACTTCAATAAGGTGTAGTACTTTTCTGGGTCTGCCTTAGGCAATTTAGTGGACTATAGCACCATTTATGAAACAGAAGAGGCCAGCTAAAGGAAGATTTGGAGGAGAGATTAGAAGTTTTGTTTGGAACTCATGTTTTGCAATCTGAGTGGAAATGACAAATATGAGTCTAGAATTCAGGGGAGAGGAAAGGGTCATCACTGTTATCACAATTGCATTCTTGAATGTGTTTTAGAGCTTTTAGAAGAAAGGGACTTTTCACTGTTCAGATGTGTGTTCTCAATATTTGTAAAGTAACAGCAAAGATATGAAGACAAGATAATGTATTGTGATTCTACTGGTGGTCTAAGCATCTGAACGCATCTTACAGGTGATCACAGGATCTGACATGCTCAGCTACAATCTGGTTTATGCCTGTTGTCCCCATTAAATTAATATCATTTGTTCATGCTAAAAAACCTCTCTATAATAAATTATGTGGTCAATCTATGTAGAAGGGGAAAAATGAAAGAATGTAACTTTTTCAATACAGTGGCAGGTATACCAGGCTTAATGAACACATCTTAGCAATTAAGGAACACTATACCCAGGAATAAATGTAACTGCTTACTTTCAGAAGTCCCAGACCTCATTTCACAATAGTATGGGAGAGAATCTTTTGTTAGGCCTCAAGCAAAGAATAATGTTTCCTTCCTTTCTCTTGCATTTTATGTGATCACAGAAGTTTAGAATCCCCAGGGGACCAGAGAAGTTATTCTCACTGTTCTTTCCATGCAAACATGCATTTTATGACATTGAAGAGAGCTGGCCTTGTTTTCATTAGTTATCACAGGAAAACAATAACATCTCCAAATCTTCAAATAGGTACTGTTCTAGCTTACTCAAAATGTCTTGTGCTAGCTAACTAGGAGTGAAGTAAAATTAAGTAATGAAAGATATGTTCTTGTTGATTGAATTACAAATTTAAAAAAAATCTTAATCCTAGCATTTTTTAATATTTATTTTTTAGTTGTAATTGGGCACAATACCTTTATTTTATTTATTTATTTTTACGTGGTGCTGAGGATCGAACCCAGGCCCGCGCACGTGCTAGTCAAGTGCTCTACTGCTGAGCCAAAATCCCAGCCCAAATTACAATTTTCTATTGCTGTGCAACACAAGCTTGTGATAACACTCTAATGTATAACTTCTACTTGCTTAACAAAATAAAGCCAAGTCCAAAAAAATATGACTTAACACTACAAGCAAGAAACAAAAGATAGATTCCCATCCCCAAAAAAGAGACTTACAGAGTTTTTAAAAGCATATTTATGTGTCTGCACATAAATGTTTGTGTAAAAAGGGCATTATGACAGTTGATACCACAAAGATTACAGTAAGAAAAAGCACTTTATGACAATATTTCACAAATTCACAAGAATCACTTTAATATACAAAGCAATTGCTACCATTCTGAACACAAAGCAGCTACTATGTACATAGTGTTAATAAAATGCATTGTAACTCAGTACTTTTTTTCTTTACACATAAAGCACAAAAAGATTTAGATAAAAAATTAAACAGGGATGTTTTGAGAATGTAGGGAATTTTATTAGAAATGTATTTCCCTCACTATAGTTATTTATTTAGTATTCAACTCCAATAGAAACATCAGAGCTAAAAATTGATACCCTGTTTTGTGCTGATAGTTCTGGGGGAGGTATTCTTTATGCTAATCCTCAAGGGGGAAAACAAACAAACAAACAAATAAAAACCAAAAACCCAAAACCTCAAAACACCTTTCTAAGAACTTCCCTGGTTATTCTGTTTCTAAAAAGTTTCAAGGGATACATCTGGGTTAGAAATAATTCCTTTTGCTGGGATGGGGAAGGGAGGATTACAAGGGATGCATACAAATCAGTCAAGGACAACTTCACAACGGAAAATTGCTAACTAGCACTCTTGTTTGCCACCCCTAATAAATCTATACTCACAGAAAAATGTTGACAAATTATTTCCCACTTTTAATATAAATAATTTTATTACATACACATTGGAGTGGCAACTTGGATAAAAATATGTCTATAAAGCATTTACCAATTCAATTTTTAAAACATAAGAAAATAAAACCTCCCAACACAATGATAGATCATTTCATGTGGTTAATTAACATAGAAAGATCATTATCTACAGGGATTTTCTTCCTTCCCTACCAATTTTTAAACTTATCTCAGATTTATTCTCACAGCTCTGAGATGCTTCTCAGATAGCTTAGAAATGCCATGCTTCTACAGACAATTTCAAAATAATGCTGTAAAAGTAGGTAAAATGTGAACTGCCTACTCTTTGACCCTTTTTAAAGACATTTCCTGTAGACTGTTCTTTTTCCTTTTACCTGCTGGTGAGAATAATTTAAAATGTTATCATGTTTTACCCAGGTGGGATCTGCACCCCATAGTACCAGGATGCAGACAGGTCAATATTTTCTTTCTGTGCTAAACAATTCTGCCTGCTTATCAATTTGCTTCACAGGCTTTGTTCTTCTTCTTCTTCTTTTTTTTTTTTTTAATTTTTTTTTTTTTAAAAAATAAAGTTTCAAGCTAAAACACCTGAAATATAATTCTTCTATTCAAATGTTATCTGGTCCCTCTTAAGTTTGTCTGCCCACCCCCCACCCCCGACCCATACAAAGGCTTAAGCTACATTCGCTCATCAGTAAGAACTTATCATAAGCAGATGAGACAGATGGAACTGCAGCACCCTGTTTGATTTGTATGAAATTCTTCCATACTGGCTCAACTTAATGATATGTTCAATCAATCCCTCAAGGATTAATGCCTCTCCTGGCCATCAATTCTACAAAGTCAAGGAAACCAGTTCCTAATACATAGAGTGACTCTAGTCAACTGAAAACCCAACATTATTAATATTAAAAGCACTCAGGATGTATGTAAGCCACCCAATAAAAAGTTCTTTGTACAACCGAGTGAACAAATTCATCTTAAAAGTTTTTTTACCTATAGGCTTACTAAAGTACACTTCATACTTTCCCCTTCTTATCTGAAATCAAATTTAGGTAGTGTTTCTTTGAGTGTTAACAAAGCCAATTTAAAGTGAGAATAATTTAGTAAAAATGATTATTACATCGTGGTCTCCCATAATGATAGTACTTAATTGCTTTAAAAAATATTATTCTGGAAAAATGGATCATTTTGGGAAACTATACATGATATTAATGTTGGGGTGAGGATAAAGTTAATTATTTCCCCTCAGTCTTTATCCATGATGAAAAAACTTAATAATGTTTGAATCCCTTTTTTAATTACTGGGATAGTCAAACAGGATTTCCAGATATTTTGCTTTCACAACATTTTTAAGGCTAGCTTTTAGGTGCTAAATATCTTAATTAATGAAAAGCTTCTTAAGAATATCACATGATTTGGAGAGAGGAGAAAGACTAAAAAGTCAGTTGATAATTGGTGAGGAAATTTCTTAAGTTGCTGATACCCAAACTGGGTCTTTTTTAAAAAAGTGCAAGTCACACCGAACATTTACAAAGAATTAATGTAAATATAATCCAAATAAATATAAAACTTTTGTTTTAGGTCAATGGGAAATAATGTACCAACACTTTTCTGGGTTACAAAAGCAACAAAATTGGGAAGAAATGAAAAGGCATGTAATCACTGTTTCTACTACATGAGTCTTATGAAGTCCTGCAAAATGAAGCAGCTTTTGATAAACAGAAACCAATTTGTTAATTAGCTGACTATAGTTGATCACAGAATTAAAAACTTATAAAACATGAGAAAAAGAAATCTAGATTGAAGTCACTTCAAGTAAGTAAGAGCATCCTGGTTTATACAGCCCTGTTTTTCCTAAGCCTTTGTATGATTCCACCTGTCACCCAAATGGTCAAACAGTAGGGATTAGTCCCCAGAGACAAACTTCAACCAGATGACTTCTGATCGGACAGCCTGCTTGATTGGTATTGTGCTTTCAGATACCAGCACTGATGCTGACCTATTGTCAAAACACATTTTCTGACAAAATCCCTGCTCAAATAAAACACCAAAATTCCTCCCCCAGGATGATTTTTGAAAAATCAGTGGTTCCTTTGAAAAGCTATCTTCAAAATGTTCTTACCACTGTTAATAGCTGCCAGAGACAAAGCAGAAAAAAACAAAACAAAAAACCACAAATACTTTGGGGAGCGGGGAGTACTTTTTAAGTGACTAGTAGCATATTTAAAAATATCAAGCCAAAGAAAACTAGTAAAAAAAACATACTTGGAAGATAATTAGAAGATAAAATCAACCATTGAGTGCCAGAATGATGCAGTCATAGAAACTATGAGAAGGGATGCAATAGAACACAGAAAAATGTAAAAATTTCATCTGACCTCAATATACTATAATACTCAGCATTCCTGACTTAAGAGCTCTCAGAGCTTTAGATTATATACTGTATGTATATATATATATATATATGTACACATATATTATACAAATGCCATTTCTTCACCCCCCCCCCCAAATATCTAAACAAACAGAGCACCTATGACAATATTATGTTTGCCAATATGGTACTTGAGTTTGAAAAAGAAATGAACTTAAAATTGCATCTCATATCAATTTTTTGATAATGTGAGCACATTGGACCTAGCCCTTTCTAAGCCACTTTTCAGTTAAATGCTATGAAAGCTTGAAAACTCATGAGTAATATATCAAAAATAAACCCCTCCCCAATCATTTTTATTAGTTAATCTGTCCTATAGATAAAAGTGCCATATGGCCCTATATTTGCAAAAGTGAGCGGTACCAAACTTGCTATTTTCTAGGCAAATCAGTAGCATATGTACAGATTCCTATGATATTTTCATTCCCTTTTGGCCAATATGAAGAGAAAATCATTTATTACTGGTAATGTGGCCACATATATTCTTGGTACAAGATTTTTTTTTTTTATTATGTCATTTTCTTAATAAAGATTCTCAAAGTTACAAGCTTAAAAACACACACTTTCTTCCTAATTCTCATATTAAAAAAAAAAAAAAAAAAAAAGCCTGCACAAAAGATGCTTGATTTCTGTCTGTATAAACTGAAATCTTCAAGTCTCTCCAAGAGTCTAAAACAGATTTAGCAACACAATACATTTCTCACCTCATTATTAAGTAACTGAATTCAAACCAGTGCAATCATACTCAAGGTAAAGAGGACAGGTCTTTATAACTTATAAATGCACACAGCTAATATGAATGTGATTGCCTTAATTTATCAGGGACCAAGAGGACCATCAACTTCCTAGTTAAGTAGAAAGCCACAACTTTTGAAAACATGGACAATTTTAGAGATCACAACAATCTACACACAAGTTTTTCACGTATAATGCTTATGACATTCAAAATGTTCAATTTGACATTTTGACTCAATGTGAAATAATTCCAGTTTGTGAACACATTTGTGATTTTTGCTTGGTTTCTGTTAACACCAAGTTTAGAAAATGATATCTATGTTGGTATACAAACAATTTTTATGCTAGCACTTTCCCCATAAGCTCAGCAGGACAAACATCAAACTTTACAGCCGTTTGAAAGCCTTCTTGAGAATCTGGTGAACTGTCCAAATACAAAGACTACATCACTCAATTCTTAGAATGATGCTCCTTCATAAACTCTGTTCATCCTTGAAAAAAGACAATGGTTTGTTACAAACAAAATACAACATTTACAAATATTAAAAATCTTTTTAAAAAATGGACCCAATAAATGAATACTAGTATCTGCATAATGTTATCATGATAAACAAATTAAACTTTCTTAAATAAACTATGACTAAATAGGAAACTAATTTTCTAAGTTGCTTGACACTTTAGAAAGGAATTTCCTTCTCAAACAAAAAATCATAATATAACCTCAATCTCCAATTTAAAAATTTACCTTGTTATATTTTTCTTTTAAAGGGTAACTTTTAGATTTATTAAGCTTAGTGAATAAAATGAGTAATTAAAAATATTACTGGAAACAATGTATGATACATACAAATACAGACTGTTATAGTCAGAAATTAAAATAGGTAGCTCCTTCATAACTGACAAAGGCTATACAGCGTATTGGAAACATAAAACATAACTACTCTTTTTAGAAGAAAACAAATGTTTTGGAAGAATGATAGTCCAAATATTAAAGTACTGTAGATTCTGAAAAAATTACTTTCCTTGTGCACATCTAACATTATACTTTTTAGAATTATATCCTTATCACTTCTTAAAAAATTCACTAGAGGTTTTCTGATAAAGTATGTGAATCTGGAAAAGATTTTAAAATCAGTATTTTTCTTATAACACATAAATATACATCACTTTGCTTTCTTTAACATTTTGAAGGCTTTTCTGTTGGTGGTACAATGTAAGTGCAAAGGGCAGCAGCAAATTAGAAATATCTTTTTAAGTAAATGAGTGACAATATAAATATTTTTGAAGGCGAGGACAAAAACTTTTATTTAAAAACCTTGTTATATAACTCAAGGGATGGTTTACTAGCCGGCATCTTTTTACTAAGATTTAATACTAACTAAAATAAGCTTTGTACTTTTATTTACTTTGATTTAATTTAAAATTCAAATAACATGCTTTTTCATTCAGTTGCTTACTTCTTTTAATGTATTCAAAAATGCTGAACACACACAGAACTGGATTAAGAAGCAACAACTGCCCTAGGGAAGAGCTATTAAATACAGAATGTTTTTTAAGAACCAAGGACAACTTTTCAGTACTGAAGAAAAGAACATACAGAGAAAGTACTCCAAATTCATTCCTAATTTCTTCAACACCATATTAAAATTCTTTTTTAGAGGGTGTGTCTTTTAACAATTTTACATAATTTACAATGAAAATGTGAAAACATGTCAATTTGGCAATCAACACTTCCTCATTGCAACTTACTTACTTTAAGCATGCGGCCCACACATTACTTCAGCTCAAGAGGCTGGGGAAATTCTGTCCCTAAGGCAATCAAGGAGCTCAGCACAAACCTTGAAATCATTTAAAAAAAGATTTCATTTTCCTCATTTCCCCCATCAATTTACAAGTAAACAAATTATTACTTCTTGAGGAGGGTGGGAGTTGAAAAGCAGAAGTCTCTTCATGATTCCTGGCGCTGAAAATTTCTTGAGGGGAGAAGTGGAGGCAGGTGTTGGAACATTCACAGTTAAATGCAAAAGCACAAATGAATGAAATTCTGTAGTAGATTTCAGGCAGTTTTGCGCATAGAAAAAAAGAAATGTTTAGAAAATAAAATGTTTATTTTGTCTTTCTGGTTGTGGCCAATCCAGTCCATTTTCCACCTTAACAGGTGAAAATTTAAATTTAAATCCCAAATTAATCTGATTTGTGGCAGTATAGGTCCTTAAGCGCTTTTAGCTCCTCAATCAGTGTCTTGTTTTGGTTCTCAAGCACTGCCACTCTGTTTTCTAAACATTTCACATATTCTTTCTTCTTTCTACGACACTCTCGTGCTGCTTCCCTACAAAGAGAAAAGGATGGGAAAAATTATGCATGATTTTCATATCATTTATTTTAGATTGCTTTAGTTTTGGAAAAACAGTTCAAAACATTTTAATGTATATTAGGTGTTTGAAAGATAACAGAATGACTTTGCAATTTCCTTATATCAAATTTTGATATACTATATGGAAGGCTGATTAAAAAACATGAAAACTCCGTAAGAGTTAAATGATCACCTAAAAGTTGCATCTTACTGTTTATTAAAATGTCTATCATACCTATACAACTTGACATTGCATCTATATCAATAACTAAAAATATATTAAAGCAAAAATTACTTGAATAGAAAATCTTACAAGCTGACAATTTCAGAACATTTAAAAAAATCTAACACAAGAGTCTCTTCAAGATGGAAAGATCTACTATGTTCATGAATAAGAATTAATATCATCAAAATGGCCATATTACCAAAAGCAATCTACAGAATACAGATTCAATGCAGTTCCCATCAAAATACTAACGACAGGGCTGGGATATAGCTCAGTTGGTAGAGTGCTTGACTCGCATGCACAAGGCCCTGGGTTCAATTCCCAGCACCACAAAAAACAAACAAAAACAACAATGACACTGGAATCAACAGTTCTAAAATACATGTGAAAGAATTAAAGACCCAGAATAGTCAAAGCAATCCTGAACAACAATAGCAAAGCTGGAAGCATCATAATACCTGATCTCAAATTATTCTATAGATCTATAGTCACAAAAACAACAAGGTACTGGCATAAAAACAGATATACAAGATCAATGGAATAGACTGGAAGACACAGAGACAAATCCACACACAGTCACATGGTCCCTGACATAGATGCCAAAGTCATATGTCGGACAAAAGATAACCTTTTAAACAAATGGCTTAAAATTGATCTGGGAAAACCAATCTGAAGAAGAATGAAATTAGATCCCTCCCATCCTGCACAAAAATCAACGCAGTGTCTAAGAAAGACCTAGGGAGTATACCAGAAACAATGAAAATGCTAGAGGAAAACAAAGCAACAGAACTCCAACACACTTATTTTGTAGGCATTGATTAATGAAACTCCTCGCCTCACAAGTGCATGGCTTGGGTTCGATCCTCAGCACCATGTAAACATAAATGCATTGCATTGTGTACAACTAAAGTAAATAAATAAATATAAAAAAACATAAATGCATTGCATTATGTACAACTAAAAGTAAATAAATAAATATTTAAAAAAGAAAAAGAAAAAAGGCATGTATTGGCACCAAAACAGACATGTAGACCAATGGTACAGAATAGAAGACACAGAGGCAAACCCACATAAATACAGCTATCTCATACTTGACAAAGGCACCAAAAACATACATTGGGGAAAAGATAGCCTCCTTCAACAAATGGTGCTGGGAAAACTGGAAAGCCAAATGTAGCAAATAGAAATTAAACCCCTATCTCTCACCCTGCAGAGATCCTGTGCCTAACAGAAAAAAAAGTAGGCCTAAATCTTTACCATGTCAGGTTAGGAACTAATTTCCTTAACAAGACCCCTAAAGCACAACAAGTAAAATCAAGAATCAATAATGGGATGAATCAAACTAAAAAGCTTCTTCACAGCAAAGGAAACAAGAATGTGAAGAGAGAGCCTACAGAATGGGAGAAAATCTTTACCACATGCACCTCACATAGAGCATTAATCTCCAAGAACTCAAAACATGCAACACCAAAAACAAACAAACAAAAACAAACCCAATCCGTAAATGCACTAAGGATCTGAACAAACACAGAAGAAGAAATACAATCAACAAATATATGAAAAAATGTCCAACATCTCTAGCAATTAGAGAAGTGCAAATCCAGTATGGAGATTTCTCAGAAAACTTGGAATGGAACCACCATTTGACCCAGTTATTCCACTCCTCAGTTTATACCCAAAGGACTTAAAATCAGCATACTACAGTGACATAGCCACATCAATGTTTATAGCAGCTCAATTCACAATAGCCAAACATAGTGTCCTTCAACAGATGAATTGATAAAGAAAATGTAGTATATATACACAATGGAATATTACTCAGCCATAAAGAAAAATGAAATTATGACATTTACTGGTAAATGGATGGAGCTGGAGAACATTATGCTAAGCGAAATAAGCCAATCCCCCCAAACCAAAGGCTGAATGTTTTCTCTGATATGCAAATGCGAATTCACAATAAGGTGGGTAGGGTGGTGGTGGGTAATAGAGGTACTCTGGATTAGACAGAGGAGAGTGAAAGGAGGGGAGGGGATGAGGGGATATGGGGATAGGAAAGATAGAGTGAATTGGACATTATTATCCTATGTGCATATATGATTACACAACTGGTTTAACTCCTCATCATGTATAACCAGAAGAATGAGAAGTTATACTCCATTTATATAAGTGTCAAAATGCATTCTTCTGTCATGTGTAACTAATTAGAACAAATAAGTAAAATAAAAAATGGGCTTAGGACTTGAATAGATATTTCTCCAATGAAGATAAATAAATGGCCAATAAACATATGAAAAGGTGTTCAACATCAACTAATCTAGAGGGAAATGCAAATCAAAAACACAATTATCTCACAGCCATTAGGATGGCTATCATCAAAGACAACCACCACTTTTTACCACCACCAGAAAATGAAGGAGGACATGAAGAAACTGGAATACTTTTGGACTGTTGGGAATGTAAACAGGACAGCTACTATGAAGAGGGTTTCTTGAAAAATTACAAAAAGAATATGTCATGTGATTCAGCAATTCCACTTCTGACTATGTTGCATATATGAGAATATATCTAACCCTACTGAACCATACACTTTAAAATAGGATGTTAAATTCTTTGTTAAGTTGTACTTTTTAAACCACAATTAAAAATAAAAATTATAAAAAATTCTAACAGATTGATAAGAAAACTATTATTTAATAAACTGATAACCATAAACTAGTAAAGTCTTTTTTAGCTCTATGTGGTCAAAGGCCCTATCTTATTTTTTATATCCTCAGTCTGTGGGACGAGTAAAAGGTAAGTACTTATTTTTTAATGAATTATGAGTTAAAAACAAAAAGATTTAAAATATGAAAAACAACAATTTACAATCAATCATTTACAACAGGGTCAAGATACAGTGTAGTAGTTAATAATATCTTCAGTGGCAGATTCATGGATATAAGTGGTTTCTATCCCTTACCAATTATGTAAGGCAGAGGTAAATTATTTAACATTAGTTTTCTGACTATTAAAAAAAAAAGGAGAGAGAGATGAAAATGTTATGTACCTCAAAAGGTTCATGAGGGGCTGGGGATATAGCTCAGCTGGTAGAGTGCTTGCCTTATATACACAAGGCCATGGGTTCAATCCCCAGCACACACACACACACAAAAAAAAAGGCTTATGAGGAATAAATGTTAACATATATAAAGTGGATGAAATATTATTGTCTGGTAGGATAATTCCATCATTGCTAGCATTAATTCCATTAATGTTTTAATTCCTTACACTGCCTATCAATTCAGAAGATCTGTTTCTAATGCAAGCTGATGGGAGTGCTACATGTAATATATATATATTTTTTCCACGAGAGACATGCATATAATCCACTGTATCACTTGGCCATTTGAGAAAAGTTGCTTGGAAATGGGTTAAAAATGGCCCAACATTCCAATGAACACTGAAGAAAACAAGTCAAGAGGTGCTTTGGGGCCAGAGGAAAGTGGTGATCTAAAAAGGACGATAGTGGGAATGATTTCGAGGTCAATTTGGATGCTCTATATATGGTGAATTCTAACACTCAGAGAACGTATAGGATGCACGTGTATTCACAAGTCTAATTTCAACCACAGTTTTTTCTCTTGCTTTCTCTCCTCCATTACCTGACAATGTAAGGTTTATGAGGTGAACTGCCCATATGAATGCTATATCTACCCATTAGTTTCCAAAGTTAAATTAGCATGATCCTATAGATTAGAACCTCCCAACATTTTTCTACTATAATCATATACTGCCGTATTGTGAAAGATTCAAGCGTGTATTTCTCAAAAGAAACATGAAACGTTGGGTGAAGAAAATTATTTTACTTCTTTTTGCAAGACCTCTTGGATCCTTTCAATATACTAATGTGAATTGAGGTCCTCCTCCAAAGAGAAATTCCACATAGCAGGTCCTAAATTTGACTCTCTTTTGGGCTGGGAAAATGCTAAATGTATTTCTAATAACACTAATGTATAGAATGATGCTCAAATTAGTCATAGTTTAAAATAAACAAACTTGGATACACATTTAATACAATATGGTATACTAGCAAGAACAAGAGTTCTAAACTGAGGATCAGAAATTCTGGGTTCAGATCCTGGCTTTGACACTAACTAGTTGAGTAGTTTCTAGTGGGTCCTTCCCCATTCAAGAACTGCTTCCTCATCTGTTTAAAAATAAAGAAAATATAAAACAAATTCATCAACACATCCCAAACTAAGGTATAGGTTACTTTTATATTAAGGCATATGCAAAAAGTAAATATGGTATATCATTCTAAAGCATTAATTTTAACTGATGAGGTGGTAGGCATTTTAATATTAAATATTATACCTCAAATTAGAATACAACATTCAAATAAAAGATAAAAATTTAAAAGAATCTCTAGCTTGAAGATGGCTTCTTAAATTAAAGCTTCGAAACTTTCTACCAAGATATTTTAAGAGCAAGAGAATGAAAGAACCCACCCAAGGGACTGGTCTAGGGACTCAGTGTGCAGATCAGAGTGACCTCTGATGTCTCTTCTAGTACAAAAATAGGATTTTGTGATTCTAAGAATTCATGCAAACAGATGGCCTATAAATTCTGAAACTGAATTTCAATTTATAGACATACTTTTAGGAAAAAAACTCTTGGCCTCTATACGATATTCTTATTTTGTTTTACTTATTCCTCTTTCAGCATCTTCAATCTTTCCTTACTATGTGCTTTTTCTTGTTTGCCTTTAAATTTGTACAGGTCTTTATAGTCTTCATCCACATGAATTATATTAATTTAAAAACAGGCACATTGGTTCTGGCTTCTACCCTAAGATGTAGAGAAGCAAAAAGAAAATTACTCCTACCCTTACCATGGAAAAAAAGGACTAACCAAATTTATGAGTGTTTTCAAATCTATCAGAGACCCAAGGCTACAGAGCAAATTGATCTAAAATTTAAGGAGAACACTGCCTCAGGAAGAGAGGAGACAAAAACATACTCACCTTGGATAGAGGCAACTGGACAATGGTAAAAAGAATTTTTTAATCATTTCTCCTAAAATAGGTGAAAATCTGATAAAGACTAGAGTGAGTGTAAGCTGGTGGATCAGTGTTTAATCTTTGAAAATTACAGTAATTAGGGAAGTCTGAGTGCTCTTGAAGTCTTTTCTCCATGAACATGCTATCAAGTACTCATAGAAACGACCTCAGAGTCCTTTGAATATCCACTGTGGCATAAACCCGGGAACAACATTTGAGTGGGAGTGACAAGAAACTCTATGGGGAATTTAATCTTCATTTTGGAACAAAAAGTTAATCCACTGAGGCAGGGTAACACCACTGGCCTTAGGGCATTGGTGAATACTCACTACAGCTTTGGGAATGTGTGAGGCCCTATTCTTTAAGGAGGGGCAAGACCATACCCATGAGACCAACAGAAATAAGAAGTATGCCTAAAACCTAGCCTTAATCAGAACAACTTCAAATAACATCAGAATGCTAATGGGAGAGGAAAAGGAAAGAAATAAAGAGTTTGCGGATAGACCCATGTAAGGCATAGCACAAAAAGGAGATAGGAAATTTAGAACCAAACAGATATTGTTCTGGAAACTACTCCCCATTTTACAGGCTAGTTCTCCAGGTATTTTAAGCCCGTGGTACCAGTACAAAAATCCTAATGACTCATAAGAAAGTCCATCTCCTCCCTTAGATTGCAGGAAACTCCTTCCTTCCTAAGTAAGTGCCCACTGCCAGACACAAAAACTATTTACCTCCCCTCAGTTGCTACTATTTCATGCAACATGTCTGACCTAAACACTATAAAGCACACAAATAGGCAAGAGAATTGTCAGGAATAGAAAAAGACAATATGTAATGATAAAGGGATCAACCCTCTAAGACAATAATTCTAAATGTGTATGTTCTTAACAGAGCTTTAACAAACACATGAGGCAAAAGCTGGTGGAACTAAAAGAAGAAATGAACAAATTTATAAATATAGTTGAAAACTTTTATCTTCTTTCTACCTATTTTATCTTTGCTTAGTGAAGACAAGTAGGAAATAAAAGATATATAGAACACTTGATATTATTAACTGACTAATCTATGACATTTATATAACACTTGCTATTTAAGAGAAAGGAAATAATACAAAGCATGTTCTTTGAAGTCTCTAATTGTTTGAAAATTAAACAATAAAACATTTCTACATAACTTCAAAAAGGAAGTCTCAAAGGAAAGAAAAAATATTTAACTAAATGTAAATAAAAATATGACAAAAATTTGTGGGATGCAGCTAAATTAATGTTTGGATGGAAATTTATAGCCTCAAATACTCATGTTAGAAGAGAATATCCTACATCATTCATTTATGTCAGGGGATGCCAAACTGTACCCTGCTGCTTGTTTGTAAATAAAAGTTTTATTAGAATATAACCATGCTCTTTTGTTTATATATTATCCATGGCTTCTTTCCTGTTAAAATAGCAGAGCTGAGTTTTGAAAGAGACCATTGGTCTGCAGGGCTTTAAATATTTACTATCCAGCCATTTATAAAAAGTTTGCCAACTCATGATCTAACTTCCATCTTAAAGTAGAAAAAGAGCAACTGAACCAAAGCAAGGAAAGGAAGAAAAAAAAATATCAGGGCACAAATCAATGAAATTAATTATAAAGAGAAAATGAAAAACTGATGCTTAAAGAGAAACTGGGGAGGGGGAATTAGGGATAGAGGGAAAAAAAACCCTCAAATTATCAATAATAGGAATAAAAAAGGGACACTCTTACTGACCTTACATATATTAAAACAGTATGTAGATATTACAAATAACTCTACATCCATGAATTTGACAATTTAGGAAAAATAGGCCAATTTTTAAAAAAAACAAACTTTTAAAACTCACTAAAGAAGAAACAGTCTGAACTGCCCCATATCTATAACACCACTTGTACTTTATTTATTTGGTGGTATTGGGGACTGAACACAGAGGTGCTCTACCCACTGAGCTACATTCCCAGCCCTTTCTATTTTTGAGATAGGGTCTCACTAAATTGCCCAGGCACTTGTGATCCTCCTGCCTCAAGTCTCCTGAGATGCTAGAATTATAGGCATGCAGCACCACGCCTGGCTCAATTTGTCGTTAAAGACCAACCAAACAAACAAACAAAAACAGGCAGAAACCTCCCTGCACACTCCTTTCCCCCCAAAAAAAACCCCCTCTAAGCCTAGTGAGTTTCAATGGCAAGCCCTACCAAACATTTAAGGAATAAATAATGCCAAGACTACACAACCTCTTATAGGAAAGAAAAGGGAACCTTTTCAACTCATTATTTTTGGTGGGGCAGTGGCAGGGTGCAGGGGAGTAGTACCAGAGATTGAACCCAGGGCACTTAACCACTGAACTACATCCCCAGCCCTTTTTAGTTTGAGACAAAGAGTCTCACTAAGTTGCCACTAAGTTGCCTGGGGCCTTGCCTAAATTGCTGAGGCCGGCTTTGAATTTGAGATCCTCCTGTTTCAGCCTCTGGAGCTGCTGGGATTATAGCAGTAAGCCACAGCACTTGGCTCCAAAGCATTTTTTGAGGTAAGTATTACCTAATAAATAAATCTATGAAAATATATCATGACCAAGTGGGAGTTTATCCCAAGTAATGAATGCATGTCTTAACATCAAAATATCAATCTAATTTATACTATTAACAGGCTAAGAAAAACTATGATTATTGCAATAGATTCAAAAACAGCATTTAACAATATTCAATGATTTATGATAAAAACTTCCAGAAAACTATGAATAAAAGAGCTTTCTTGGGCTGGGGTTGTGGCTCAGTGGTAGAGCGCTCACCTAGCGCGTGCATGGCCCGGGTTCGATCCTCAGCACCACGTAAACATAAATGCATTCATTGCATTGTGTACAACTAAAGCAAATAAATAAATATTTTAAAAAAAGAGCTTTCTTAACCTTATAAAGAGCATTTATTAAGAACATATAGTTATTGGGCTTTTTATGGTTCCTCAAGGATATCTATGTCTAATCTTTGAAATCTGTTACTATTATCTGATGAGGCTAAGGGGAATTAAGGCCGGTTTACTTGAGTGGACCCAGTATAATCACAAACATTTTTAAAAGTGGAAGAGGGAGGCAAAGATGTGACTATGGAAGGAAGACAGATACAACACTGTCAACTCTGAAGAT
The DNA here is from genome assembly GCA_025594165.1 of Tamias sibiricus. Lineage (NCBI taxonomy): Eukaryota > Metazoa > Chordata > Mammalia > Rodentia > Sciuridae > Tamias > Tamias sibiricus. Next base: position 86,960,635 of record CM046660.1, read on the forward strand.
AGAGAAATAAGGACATTAGCCACAGAATGCTGGTAGCACCTAGAAGCTGGAAAGGGTGACAAAATAGGTTCTCTCATAGAACCTCCAGGAAAGAATATAGTCCTGACACCCTGATTTTAGCCTAGTGAGAAGCGTAATGACCTTTGATCTTACAGAACTGGAAGAAAACCAAATTTGTTGGGCTGGAATTGTAGCTCAGCAGTAGAGCGCTCGCCTAGCACGAGCACAGCCTGGGCTCGATCCTCAGCACCATGTAAAAATAAACTGCATTGTGTACAACTAAAGCAAATAAATATTTTTTTAAAAAAAGAAAACCAAATTTGTGGCGTCTAAGTCACTAAATTTGTGATATAATTGTGTGAAAAGGCAAGGAAGTCCTTGTTTTTTTTTTTGGGGGGGGGGGTACCAGGGATTGAACTTGGGGGCACTCAACCACTGAGCCACATTCCCAACCCTATTTTATATTTTATTTAGAGACAGGGTCTCATTGAGTTGCTGAGGGCCTGGCTAAATTTCTAAGGCTGGCTTTGAATTTGTGATCCTCCTGCCTCAACCTCCTAAGCCACTGGGATTACAGGTGTGCATACAGATAAGAAGGAAAGAATTAGAACTTAATTTGTAGATAACATGATTGTCTATGTAGAAAATCCCGGGCTGGGATGTAGCTCAGTTGGTAGAGTGCTTGCCTCATATACACAAAGCCCTGGGTTCAATCCCCAGTATAAAAAAAAGAAAAAAAAAAAAAAAAAAAAAAAAAAAAAAAAAAAAACCCAAAACAAAAAACCTTCCCAAACATCAACATCAACACCACCCCGCTGTAAGGATGGCCTTAGCCTAAGCAACTCCATTTAAACATAAACATGCAGTCCCACAAGGCACAGCCTACACTCCAATATGTCAATCAGACAAGTCACTCACTTTCCACAACCATGATAAGAGTAAGGGTGAAGTCACATGTCATTTGCCTTCGCCCTGATAAGAGAGGTGTAAGATCAGGGTGGAAATCACCAAACCATATGTCCTGACTCTAAAATGTAAAATGTCACTAAGAAACCTGGAAATAGCTGAAAGAGACCAAAAGGGCGAGCAGAAGTCCCAAAACTTAATATAAATGATGGAGCGAATGAACAGACATTAGAGCCAGCCAATACTGATGTCTACGCGCCTAAGAGCCTGATGAGGACCTGGACTGACATCCCAACTCTCCTCATCATCTGCCTGATCCTCTGCATCGTCCTCACTGCTCTTCAAACTCTACAGCAGCTTCCTGACCCTGGTGAGAATGGTGACTTCTTCTTATGACCAACTCCTCAACTCTGCACCAGGAGAATCCTCCATTGGTTCCTGACCTGATCACTGTGGTCTGAGTGTGTGCGCATCTGCTGGACTTAAGGCCTAAGACTTGAGACTCTAGATCTGGCACTTGAGCTTAGCATGCAGAGGGAATATCTAGCATGCAGAGGGAATGTCTGTAATAAGTCATGATTAAGCGTGTTTTTGCAGTGCCCAGCATTAAGGATTGTCATTTTCTTGATTAAGAACCTACTGAGTGAAATTATATTGAGTGATCTGAGTGAATAAAACATTGAAAATGGCATAAGTGTGTGGACATTCTTTACTTCTCCCGACTGTATAAGCCACAGCTTTGCCCATCGTGATGCCCCCCTACCCCAACAAACCTCCTAAAGCTAATTTAATTTAGAAAGGTCATAGGGTAAAAAAAGGTCAGTATGATTATTTGGTCCTCCTTTTGGCAAAACTCCTAAAATCCTTGGAATCTCCATGGGATATCGTTTTGTATGCTAATGAGTTGACAGATGGCTTGGTAATCCTTATGTAGTTTCAGAATGAAGACCAGAAAGACCAGGGTAGGATTGGAAGGTTGGGACTTTTAGCCCTACTCCTGAACTTCAGGGTGAGACAGGGATTTAGGATAAAAAAGACAGCAATACATTGAGTTTTAAAGGAAATATCCATGAACCACTGAGATGCAGCAAGCATGGTTGTCAATCTTGAGGAACAAACCCTTGGTTCATTCCCTTGTAAAAAGAGGAGAATATACACATGCAGGGAAAACTGGCAGAAAATGATGTAGACCCACCCTGGCTTCACCTCTAGTCCCCTCTCTCTATATATTGAACCCCCAGCCCAAAGCAGGGCTTCTCATTTGAAACAGCCTGAATTCTCTCTTGAATGCGTATTTACTTTCTACATAAACCTTTGTCTATGCCTTTGTCTAGCTCAAGCTGAAATTCTTTTTCATCATTTATGCCAAGAACCCTGTTGGTCATGAGTTGAATTCCCCGCTCCGCTCTGGAAACTCCTGAGACCCTTGTCCAGGGACATCTCATCTCCCATGAGAAGAGAAGGAAGAAGGGCTGACAGTTGAGTTGATCACCAAGGGCCAATAATTTAATCAGTCATGTCTAAGTAATGAACCTTCCATAAAAAACACACACACACAAAAAAAAACTGGTTGAGAAATTTCTGGATAGCTTAACACAGGGAAGCTACCAGGAGGATGAACAAGAACAAATCCATGTGCCTGTAGGATGTTATGCCCCAACTCCACAAGAACCTGGGACCTTTCTAGATCTTGCCTTACATCTCTTCAGCTGGCTGTTTACTTATATTCTGCAAAATATCCTTTGTGATACATAGTAAACATATGTGTTTCCCTTTGTTCTATGAACTGTTCTAGCAAATTAATTCAAACCAAGAAGAGGGTCATGGGAACTTTGATTAATAGCAGTTTGGTCAAGATCACAGAAAAAATAACCTAGAGCTTGCAATCAGCATGTGAAGTAGAGGGATGGTCTGGTGGGACTAAGCCCTCAATCTGTAGGATCAGATGCTATCTCCTTTAGAATTATTTCTGAATTAGAGGATACCCAGCTGGTGTCCCATGTAGAATGGACTGATTGCTTGGTATTGTGGGGAAAAAAATCTCCATACTTTGATCACAACAGTCTTTTTTTTTTTTTTTTTTTTTTAATTTTAATTTTTATGTGGTGCTAAGGATCAGTGCCTCGCACAAACTAGGCAAGTGCTCTGCCACAGAGCTACAGTCCCAGCCCCACAATAGTATTCTATGTTTATGAGAATACAGAAACTGGGTTTGGTCAGGCACAGAGGCGCATGCATGTAAACCTAGCAGCTGGGGTGGCTGAGGCAGGAGGAGTTCAAAGCCAAAGCCAACCTCAGCAAAAGCAAGGCCCTGTCTCTAATAAAATACAAAAGGGCTGGGGATGTGGCCCAGTGGTCGAGAGCCCCTGAGTTCAATCCCCAGTACCAAAACAAAAAATATTACACAGGTAAAACATGCTCACTATAAGTAAATTAGAAAAGCATAAGCTAAAAATATCACCTCTAATTGCACCATTCAAATTATTATATAGAGTATGTTTTCCCTCAATACAAATAAATATATATATGCATTTTAAAATATTATTTTTTAGTTGTAAATGGACATAATACCTTTATTTATTTTCACGTGGTGCTAAGGATTGAACTTAGTGCCACACACGTGCTAGGCAAGCACTCTACCACCCCAGCCCTATGTATACATTTTTAAACATAAGTTTTAACCTTTAATTTTTAATAGATCAGTTTTAACCTTTAATTTTCAAATAGCTTTAGACTTAGAAGTTGTAAAGATAAAACTATTAACTGAATTATACATTTTATTCAGACTTCTGCATTTGTTTATACTTATGTTCATTTTCTTTTGTAGAATCCAATCCAGATACCACATTGCATTTAACTGTCACATCTCTTAGTCTCCTCCAATCTGTTAAAGTTTTTTTTTCCTTGTGTTTCATACCCTTCTGTATCTGACACTTTTGAAGAGTAGGAATCTGACTTCTTTTAGAATATCCCTCATTTTGGATTTGTTTGATTTTTTTTTATGGTTAGATTGAGGTCATCAATTTTGGGGAAAATCCTGCAGTGATTTGTTGTGCCCCTCTCGCCAAATCATATCAGGAAACACATACCAGCAAGACTTATTATTGGTGATATTAACTTTGATCAGTTGGTTGAAGTACTACCCATTTGTAGGCTGGCTTTGAACTCGCGATCCTCCTGCCTCAGCCTCCCAAGTGCTGGGATTACAGGCGTGCGCCACCACACCTGGCTTGTGTAATACATTTTTAAAAATGATAACATATATACTCTTTAGTAACCTGCTTTTGTCCACTAAGAACATCTTCATATCTTGGTAAAAAAAATACATCTATTTTTTTCCCCTTAATGAACAGCTGTATGTATTTGAATGAATGAAAGTACCTTAATTCATATCAAATACACTGTTTGGAAATTCATATACTTCTTACCCTATTGTTTGTGAATCTGCCTTCATATCTTCATTAATCTTCTGACACTGTTAAAATATTTCCAGTTTGCTTGCTTTGCTAGTTTATATAAATCTGTTTAACCTTTTTTAAAAATTATTATTATTTCTGTCCTTAAAAGTCTGCTATTAAAACCCCCTTTGCATGCTAACATTATATAAAAACAAGGGTGGTAAATTATATTACTTTTGCAATTTTCCCCTCCTTGCTTCCTGTGGAAAGAACTCCCATCCAGTCTGCTGACTTTGGGCTTGTCCTTGTCTGCTGTGTCCAATGGAACACTAGTAGACATGTGGTTCACCGCAGTTAAGCAGACACTTTAAAAAGCACTGCCCTTTTCCTGTTGTCACAAGAAGGGCATGTCTCAGAGGTGCTGCTGCTCCTTGGGCTGGGATTCATGAAACAGACAGCATGGGAAGAAGAGCCATGGGCAAGTGACTTGCAGCTGCCAAAATGTAACTTATAAATGAGGAAGAAATATATATTCCAGGACACTGAGATTTTGTGATTGTTACTGTAGCAACACAAATAAACATAACCACCACCTATATTTCCTCTTTCACAATACTTACCACTTATTTTCATTTTGGAATAAAAGGCTATTTGGAGACTGTAGTATTTTGAGTCCAAACTTTTCCTGTCCAAGTTTAGTTTAATACAGGTTATGTTTGATGTATATAGGAGACATTCATTCTGGTGAATATTTGTCAAAAAGGAGTGCTTCTCTAAAAGTACTCAGTATAACAGAGGAAATTTATGGGGATTATGGGTTCAAAACCCAAAGCAACTACTGCAGTGTGAATTTCTTCTGAATCTTATTTTTTACCTTAAAAATAATTTTTACTTGTCTCTAATTTTTGAGCAAAATGAACACTCAAGAAAAGCATTCCATGTTTCACTTCTTTGTGTTATATATCCACATCCCACTGCCATGTGCTCTATCTAGTAAGAGCTTCACAGCAGTGAAGTAGCAGGTTAACAGGCTTTGGCAGCAGATACAGGATCAAATCTCAATTTTACCAGTTTCTTAAAAGTTGTTATGTTTGGCAACATATTTAACTTCTCTCTGGTATTTGTGAGAATAAAATTCTACTTCATTGTAGAAAGAATTAATAATGTATACAAAGAACCTAGAATTGCTCATACATAATGGAACTTAATAAAGGTCAAAGTCAGAATATATAAAATTATTAGATACATGCATATAGGTGGTGCCTGAAATACATGACTATGGATGAAATTTCCAAAAGAAATTTGAAAAGTAGTCAGAAAACCAGGTGGTGAATAAATCAAAGAAGTATTCTGGGGGAATGAGCAGTCAAAAGTGGTACATACTTCACAGAGGTGAAATTAAACAACAAAAAAAGAGAATACTAGACCTGCCAAGTATGTTTTGGGTATGGGTTTTTACTTGGTATGTGGGTTTGCATGGTATGATGGTCACAGAAGCCAGATTTGACTGAAAGCTCAAAAAGTAGTCATCTGATCCTAGCACTTGGGAGGCTGAGACAGGAGGATCTCGAGTTCAAAGCCAGCCTCAGCAATGGCAAGGCACTTAGCAACTCAGTGAGACCCTGTCTCTAATAAAATACAAAAAAGGGCTGAGGATGTGGCCCAGTGGTTGAGTGCCCCTGAGTTCAATCCCCTGGTTCAATCCCCGGTACCCCCCCCCCCCAAAAAAAGTAGTCATTTGATAATGAAGGAAAAAGGAAACTACAGCACTGTATCTAAATCCAAACAAAACTATTTTATCAGAGTACATGGTTAATCAGGTGATTTCCCTACAGATCTCATTTAAATAAAGGTTGTTAAGAATTGTAGCCCTCTCTAACTTTGAATGTGTTATAGAGGTGGGATAGGGATGGTAGAGGGGGTTATAAATCTGAAGGAAAAGAAGAAATTTGGTCTGCCAAAGGAGCAAGTTTTCACAAATGGGCAGTGCTCTGGGTTGGCATCTACATAACAGAGCAAATAAGAAGCAACAGTGCTGCCTTCTTACACACCATAGAAATTTTTTTTCCTATTTTGTTTCTTCAAAAGGACACTAGAGTTTATCCAACTGTTGGAAAGGATTAAGATAAGTCCAAATCATGTACTACAATTATATTGCCGCTGCAGTCTTTTCTGTATAAGGGGGAAACTTTTTAGTTTTTTCTTTTTTTTGCACCAGGGATTGAACTCAGGGGCACTTAACCACTGTGCCACATTCCCCGCCCTGTTTTGTATTTTATTTAGAGACAGGGTCTCACTGAGTAAGTGCCTCACCATTGCTGAGGCTGGCTTTGAACTCACAATCTTCCTGTTTCAGCCTGGGAGCTACTGGGATTACAGGCTTGAGCCACTGCACCCACCAGGGGGAAACATTTTTTGTCCCACAGAGCCAGACTACATAGACATAATCTGAAGTTAATCAAAAGGACTTACTTTAGGAACGCTCTGCTATATGTACTTTGAACTTTCTTTAGTAAGTGCTATTTTTTTAAATTTTTAAAAATATTTTCAGTTGTTGGTAGACCTTTATTTTTATTTATTTATATGTGGTGGTGAGAATGGAATCCAGTGCCTCACACATGCCAGGCAACTGCACTACCGCTGACCCATAGTCTCAGCCCCATTTTTAAAATTTTATAATGAAGCTTTTGCTGGAAGCGTCTTCTTCTTCTTTTTTTTTAGTTGTAGGTGGACACATGCCTTTATTTTTATTTATTTAAATAAAAATTCAGCTTTTATACTTTTGTTTAAAATTATAAATAATTAAAAAGAAAATCATTGGTTGATGGAGAACAAATAAAGTCACTCCACTTCTTTGCAATGTTCCCCCTAATCCCAGAATGCTTCTGCCATTGCTCATAGCTTAGATAAGAATTTATTAATACAGTGACAGCTAAAAATATTTTAGAAACAAAGAGGCTGATCTGAAATATGAAATTGCTCAAGAAAAAAAAAAAAAACATGTTTCAGAGCATTGTGGTTACAAAGTACTCTCAGAGAAATACTCTTTTTTTTTTGTGGTACCAGGGATTGAACTCAGGGGCACTCGACCACTGGGCCACATCCCCAGCCCTTTTTTGTATTTTATTTAGAGACAGGGTCTCACTGAGTTGCTGAGTGCCTCGCCATTGCTGAGGCTGGCTTTGAACTCGCGATCCTCCTGCCTCAGCCTCCCAAAGTGCTGGGATTACAGGTGTGCGCCACCACGCCCGGCTTTCAGAAAAATACTCTTACTTGACCCTTAGAACAACACTTTGAGAAGATTATGGAATCCTGTTTTACAAAGGAGAAAACTGATGTTCAGAAGATTAATAGGTTCTCTTAAAGTCATAGCTTAAGGGTGGAGGCCAGACACCCAAGCTATATCTTCCAAATTCAATCTGTTTCTTTGACTTTATCATGAATTTAAAGAATCCTGGGGTAAAAAGTAAAATAGTTTCACCAATTTAAAACTTTTTATACCTTCATAGACCTTTATTTTCATTTTTTTTTGTTTGTCTTAGTCATTTTCATATTAAAATCTTAAACTATGTGAGGCATGCAGGAATAAGCCTGTAATCTCAGCAAATAGGGAGGGTAAGGCAGGAGAATTGCAAGGGTGAGGCCAGCCTGGGCACATTAGTGAAACCCTGCCAATAAACAAACAAACAAACCAGGCTGGGGATGCAGCTTATAGGCAGAATGCCCCTGCATCCAATCTCCAATACAAAAAAAAAAGTACTTTTATTTTGATGGCAAACCATTTATAGCAGTCAGGTTACTTTCTAAGAATGACTTTGTATACATTTCACAGATTTTGATAAGTAGCATTTTCCTCATTCAAGAATATAACTATTTTAAGGTTTCTGTCAGTAACATGGTATTAAGTTACTCTTTTGAGTAAAGAAAATATTGCCCATTGATACACTTACTTTATTATACATAAATCTAATAAAATTTAACATTTAATGTTAATGCACATATGTAATGCTCTTGAACGTGAACAATACTACTCTGAAAAAAATTTTAAATAATCTAGCTGGCTGGTTGGAGCAAAGTATAAACATAGCAAAGCTGCATATTAAATATCCTGTGAGAAAACTGCATGAAAGAAAACTACTTTATGATTAAAGACTGACCCAAAATCCCATTAGTTATTTCACATGCAACTTATTAAATAAAGAGGTTTTAGTGGGGAGGGGGGAGTGGAATTCAAGGCAAAGATCCTGTTATCAGATGTAAAACACATTTAGCAGAATTTGTGGAAGTACTCAACCCATAACAATCTAAGTAAATGAATTATATGTACCTGTTCTTCATTAGACGAACCTCTCTCTTTCGTGCTGCTTCTTCAGCAGGCTGTGTAGGAAGTGCTGGGGAGGATGCCATAACAACTCCCGGGGCAATGGTGCTAGTGGGTGCTGTGCGAATCTGATACGTTTGTACATCTCCTGAGGCAGCTGGAAAGAATGGTGAGCAAGGTGTAAGACACAGAAACGATGTGACTTGATTCAGCTGTGTGTGTTAATCATCAGTCTAAACATACTTTTTGAATTAGAAAAGAAACAATAAGGAACAGATGATTCTGGCTAAAAATGTTGAAAAAAAAAATCAGCATTCTTTGGGTCATTACTGAGAAATAAACCCCAATTTAATGTATTTATTAGTATAGACACTCAGGTGAAATATGTCTTAACCTATGTCTGCTGGGTCTTATATTTATCTTTCATTGGAATGTAGTTCTATTCTGTTAACATGCTTACCAACCTTAAGTCTAAAAGGGAAGTAGGGCACAGCTTGGATGATCTTCCTAGATAGAGTATAGTCCTCAATGTCTTCCTTTGATATTGGTAAATTCATATTAAAAAATTTCAAGTAGACTCTTGCCACGACATAAAAACGACCATGATTTTTCATAAAATAGCAAAATGGAAGAGAAAATAAAGCATTATGGTCAACTATTGTAAATTTCTAATTCAAACAAAACTGAAAGTATGAAAAAGTGTACTAATTGATGCCAATTATATTATTTGTAAACATTGTTTTAATAAAAATAAAATGGCTAGATAAACTCTAAGTTTTAACTTCCTAACTAAACAATCCACCATTTGGGAAAAGAAACAATCACTGTTTGTCAAATTTCTTCTACTATCAGCTTAATATGCTCTCCTAAGAATAAGGAACCTAACATTTGAGAGAATTTGAAGGTCTTTATATAAAATTATTCATATTAGATATCAATATCAATTAAAATGTGTAGTTTGAGTGGAAAAGATTTATATACTAAACATGTTACCATCTTCAAACTGACGTTCAGAATTCAAATTCAATGACATCCTGCTTTACATTTTTTGAGTACCTGCATGTAAAGTGAAAAGGTGTTTTATTCCCATTGATAAGCAAAATATCTTTTTCAAATATTATTTGTTTAATAACAGAATATATTCTGTAATTACACTAGGGCCCTTCAAATAAATTCTCTAGTTGGTGTTTTAGGATTATCCAAAAGTAATTATCCATGGTGAAGGGACACAACTGACACTACCTAACGTAGGCAAAATGCATTATTATTAATGAAAATATTTTTAGAAACAAATTATTATTCCCTCAATCTACAAATTTCCAATCTGGCATAAATTATATTGTTGAAATATTCAAAGAGATTTGATGAAAACAGTCAACTCCTATCCATAGATTCCTGAAATAAATATAACAAAAAAAATTTTTTAAAAAATCTATTTTATAATTCCTCAAGGATTTAACTACTACTTTTCCTTCCAAGACCAGTGAGTGGACTTGCATACTTGTGTATGGTCTTTTGGAATATAACATTCTTATACAAAATATAATAATCTTAGAAAAGAAGACCTAAATTTCTTTTGAATAAAAACAAGAGAAACAGAATTGTGGACCTCCAAAATTCTTACGTGATTTAGCGCAACTTCACTTGATAAATGAAAAACAAACAAAAAGGTCCAGAATAATTGGATCCTGCTCAGTCACAAAGCAGATCCATGCAGAATTACATCTAAGAATCCATCTTTCCTAACTTCTGATTTCACTGTCTTTTGTTCTAACCTACCCTGTTTCTCCTGACCCCAAATAGTAATGGTGTTACAGATAGATATTATATTTTTAAATATTAAAAATAGTTGTTTTTATGCCATGACATTTTGGTCCAATTTTGGGATAATGGAAGAGTTCATGGAAAATATTATGTATATCAAAGATAAATTAACTACATTTTAGTTGTGCTTTGTAATATGATACTTACTTTTTCTGAGTTTATAAACTTTTTTTAATCTTTTAAAGAATTTATCACACCTGTGAATTCTGAATTCCCTTACCTTGAACAACAACTTGGTTGCTGGGCACTAAGATCTGCTGTCCATCAGTGGTCTGTGCATACTGTAGAATGGTAGTACCCGGCTGAGTGGCAGCTGCATTGGTCATGGTTAATGTTTGCAGACCCTGTACCCCATCGGTACCATTGTTAGCCAGCTGTATTGCTCCTCCCTGGGTAATGGCAACTAAAACCCAATGGATTTTATTGTTACAAGTTTAATTAATACCATGTAAGACCTTTAAGACACACTAAATTCAATGTAGAATAATTTGTAAGGCATCATCTAGGAGAAATTATCACAATGATACTTGGTATCCCCAAGGAGCTTTCTACAACTCTATGAACTGCATTATAATTTATAAAATAATGCCAGTTAATTATTTTTTAGACTCAGGTAAGTGGGAAAATATCAAATTCCTTTTGGAATTATTTGGTTACAAGGAGATCCTGCCTGTAATCCACATATTGCTTTATTCTAGTGTTAACCACATAATATTAATTGTTTAATATTTATTGGACAAATAGTAAATAAATTACTGGAGGGTAGGAAATGTGATTTTTCTTCTTTACCCTTATGCTTTCAGCACAGTGGTGGGCATGTAATAAGCACCCAAAAAATGGTTATTTTAAAATAAAATCAATAAAGCAGCTCATCAGTGTATTCCATTTAGCTCTTCTAACAATTCATGAAATACATCAAAAGTCTACTCAATTATCCAGGTGTGGCACACACATCTGTAGTTCCTGCTACTTGGAAAACTAAGGCAGAAGGATCACTTGAGCTTAAAGAGTCAAGACCAGTTTGGCAACATAAAACCCATCTCAAAAAAAAGTCCACTCAATGAAACAACTGAAAAATACATGGAACTCAGCACAAGAAACCTCTTGTGGAGCTTAAAATTAGAACTCAAGATCATTATTTAGAAAAAAAACAATTGGTATGATGGTGCATACCTGTAATCCCAGCAACTCAGGAGGCTGAGGCAAGAGGCTAGCCTCATCAACTTAGCAAGGCACTAAACAACTTACTGAGACCCTGTGTCAAAATAAAAAATAAACAGGGCTGGGGATGTAGCTCAGTGGTTCAGCACCTCTGGCTTCAATCCCTGATATTAAAAAAAACAAACAAAAATTATTGTCATTTCTATGTTACATTTTCATATAGGATCTTTAGTTAATTATTACTAATTAACTATACTTGTTCATCTGCTAAAAGGAAATTAATCAATGCTCATAAAAAACTGAGATCATCTGTATGATATAGTATATGGAAAAAGTTAATAAAGAAGTTATTCTTTTACTTGGAAGACACAGATACTAACATTAAGAAATTTGGTTGATTCCTTGACAAATCTCCCTGCTAAAGGTCAGGTTTTCCAGAAAGAGGAGGAGGAAAAATCACAATATTACATATAAAACCACATAAGGGTTTTTAACTGAATTAAGAGCAAAGTAAAAAATATGAGATCAACAGGTCTGACTTAAATATAGTACTGTCCATTAGAAGGAATTTGTTTGGGATAAATTGTCTGCAAGCTCTGGGAAACTATAATATACACAGCGAGTCATCAGTACATGGAAAGTTGATTATCCACTGATCAAATGATTAGTTTAGCAAAATAATACTTGTGGACATTAAGACACTGGCATATATAATCCATCCACCTTAGTAAACTTTAGACAAGGGAAAGATCGGAATATATAAAATCATTCTTAGATTAATTCTGCAAGATTCCTTGAAAGAATCAGAAGGTTGACAAAAATCAATCTACAATTTCACATAGTTAATATGCAAATTCTATTATATTTAACATATTACTTTCTTTTTGGTTATACAGCCATGAATTCAATGTGAGAGGGAGGAAGAAAAAAACTACACTTGGAAAAGAAAACAAAAAAAAAAAAACAAACAAACAACAAAAAAAAAAAAACAACTACACCTGAAAATATTTGGGCTGTAGTCTAAGTTCTATTACTGAATCATTGTTTGATTCTCTTATCTCTTTGGTAAAATAAACACATCTAGTTGTAGCCACAAAATATAAATGCTGTAAGCATTAAATAAAGACATGTATATGAAAGTACTTTGAAAACTGAAGTCTGGTCCTATTGAACATATTTTTTCTATATAATATTGATTTATACATTTGATTACTCCAAAAGGATTTGAGAGGAATTTCAATAAAACAAAATTCATTAAAATAAAAACGAAGATAGAAGTCAAGTAACTGTTATGTCTCTAGGTTTACATAATGATTCTACTAGAAAAATCTAAACTTAAGGAAATGCAATAAATAAACTTAGTTGAGATTCCACATAACATGTATATGTACAAGACAACATGTGTACGTAAACACAGAAGGAAAAGAAGAGAGGGATATTTCACCCTTACTACTGGAGAGGAACAAAAGGATTTTTAAGTTTTATTAACAATATAACCCTTTACCACTTGAATTGTGACAACCACATGCTCATTTTGTGAGCTAAGAATTATAAATGTTGTTGTATATGTATTAGTTAATGAAAAATCAAGAACATATGTTAAACTATTTCTATCAAAACTTTGTGTGTACATATGGAGAGGATAAGAAATAAAAATAAAGCTTTAAAAATCTGAAAATGTTATTCTCTTGAAATTTTTTGGTGGCTAGAGAAGGGGGATTTAGGGGGATAGTGGGACTTCTGTAAACTTCACTTCCCTCTTTCATATTTCTGGTATGTCTCTTTCCTAAAAAGCATACCTTCTAGTTCAAGTGAGTATAAAAAAGTTCTGCAGTAGTGAACCTGTTAGCAACGGGAATGTTATATCCCAAGATACTAAAGTAGGCAAAAATAAAAGTCATGTATCAATGTCATAGAGTCACATTTTAAATAACTATATTTACCTGGATACAAAGCAATCTTAAACTAAACGCACACACACAGAGGTATAGATATGTACCTCTTTGTATTTGTCAACAAAGACCTTAAGGAAAAAAAAAAAGGATGACTAAGCTTATTGAGGTTCAATAATAAACCAGTAGCTTGGTCTATCAAAAATTTTAGCTCTGGGAGAGCTAAAAAGTTTGTTGCTTGGGAATGGCAGCTATCAAAAACACAAACAATAATAAATGCTGGCAAGGTTGTAGGGAAAAGGGCACACTCATACTTTGCTGGTGGGGCTGCAAATTGGTGCAGCCAATCTGGAAAGCACTATGGAGATTTCTAGGAACACTTGGAACGGCAACCACTGGGCCACATCCCCAGCCCCAGGGTTTTTGACCCAGCTATCCTACTGCCTTGGTCTATACACGCGGAACACCATTTGACCCAGCTAAGGACTTAAAAACAGCTTACTACAGGGACACAGCCACATCAATGTTAATAGCAGCACAATTCACAATAGCTAGATTGTGGAACAACCCCAATGCCCATCAATAGATGAACGGATAGGGAAACTTTGGTATATACACACAATGGAACACTACTCAGCACTAAAAGAGAATAAAATCACAGCATTTGCAGGTAAATGGATGGAGCTGGAGAAAATAATGCTAAGTGAAGTCAGCCAATCCCAATCGATTCCTTTGCTATGATGATACTGAATTATAGTGGCAAGGGAGGGGGGATGAGAGGAGTGAAGGGATGTTAAATAGAACAAAGGGGAGGTAGTGGAGGGGAGGGGGCAAGGGGATAGGAATAATGGCAGAATGAGTTGGTCATCAATACACTAAGTGCATGTATAAAAACCTCAAATGGTGTGAAAATACTTTGTGTAAAACTGTAACTTGGAAAACTGTGCTCTTTATATGTAATATGAAAGGAATTGCACTCTGCAAGCATGTATAACAAATTAAATAAAAAAATAAATAAATAAATAAATAAATAAAAGTTCCACTAATTAGAAGGAATAGCTATCAATAAGAAAAAAAAGGTTTGCTGCTTGGGAAATCTGTTTTTAATACAGTTAGAATGCAAATTGCTGTTAGGCAAACTGACATTGGGTTAAAAATAAAAAGTAACCTAGACATCATGCACGAGGCACACTGAAAGGCAAAGGTACAGAGTGAAGAAAAGAATACCATTCACACAAATGCATTTGATCAAACCAAAGCAAAATTCAAAAGTACTTTTATAATAGATTTAGGTGAAAGATAATAAAAAGTAAGAGATAAAAAGAGAGATCTAAGTGCCACATAGAGACATCATGAAATGGAAATCTGAAAAATTTTGTGAGAGAAACCTTTTTTTTTTTGTGAGCCAAAAAACCAAGTATCCAGTTAATTTTAGTAGTTCTTATGTTAACATAATCTTCATTTGCTATACTACCTTTTACATGAAAAGGAATAATAATTGAATGTACTGGCAGACTACAACAAAGGCAACCCACCCCCACTTTGAAGCATTATTAAATATGAATATTTTTAAATGCAACTTTTGGAAGGTAACACAAAGTGTTAAAATAGGTGAATAATAAGAGCATTTTTGGCTTTAAACAGAGTCAAGGTTTGATTTTTTTCCTTCATCTGAAAAAACTCATGCTATTCCTGAACATCATGTGAAGAATAAAATCTTTTTTTGCCACTGGTACTGGGAATTGAATCCAGGATCCATACATGCTAGGTAAGCACTCTTACCACTGAGCTACATTCCTAGCCTGAGGACTAAAATCTATAGAGGTTCATTTAGTTCTTCAAAAAACTTCAGATTGTGCATCTGCATAAAACAAAGGAACATGTAAACAGCTCACATAATTGAGTAATCCTAACTAGAACTCTGAAGAAAATACCCCTATTACAGACCTCTGCATATTGAATAGTAGAAGAAATATAATAGTGGCAGTAAGAATGAGAAAAGACTTGGTAATTATATAATTCCTTTAAAGAGAATAAAACATTAGTTTTTCTTTTCTCTTTACAAAACAGAAATATCTATTACTCACTATACTGTCCACTGCTAGTTTGATAAATCGGAGTTGGCACCGTTACAGTGGTGATGGCAGGGGCTGAAGTCTCCTCTTCAGACTTCTCTTCCTCAATCCTTGGCACTCCTGGTGCATCAGAAGATAAGTCATTCAGAATTTTCCTAGAAAAATAAAGAACTATATTAATTAAAAGTAAATTTTTACGGTCTAAATACAAATAGTAGTTAAAGATTAGACAATTGGCAGAAAGGTGGTTAAAACATAAGTTTAAAATTTAAGAATTGTAAGAATAGGGGCTGCAGTTATAGCTCAGTGGTAGAGTGCTTGCCTAGCATGTGTGAGGCACTAGTTTCAGTCCTCAGCGCCACATAAAAATAATAAAGGTATATTAAAAATACAATAATATTAAAAAAAGAATTGTAAGAATAATCTCCAAAAGAATCAGTGATATCAAATACAAGAACTAGAAAGCACAAAATTAATAAAACCACATGTATTTACAGGTGTGTTATTTTTATGTATGTGTGTATATCGAAAACTAATGTGAAGATATATTTCTCATTGTAGACTGAAAAATTAGACATCTAGACCTGCAAATCAATCTAGTTCTCTTTTGCATGATAATTCTAACATCATTTTTAATTTTTAGTCTTCTCCTTGCAATGTTTCAAATTATTATGAGACCATTTTGGTCATTCTCCTTGGACATAGTTCACTTTCTCTTTAAATATATTCCAGATGTGGTCTGAGCAGTAGGATTAATTCCCTTCTTTAATCTAGACACTGAATTTTCACTAATGTAGTCTTAAAGTATATTGGCTTTTTTTCCCTTCAACTATATTACATCAATGATAAATACAGAGTATCTTTTCAAATGATTTTTAATCTAAAATTTAATACTTGAATAACTGTTTTTATTTTATACTCAACTTCAGACATTTTTATAGTTATGACTACCATTTTATCCTGTTAGTTTCAGCTTATTTATTCTCCTATCCAAGAAGGTACTTATCTGTTAAGGTTCTGTCACTTAAAATTTGATAAGTACAACTTCTATATTTTTCAGCTAGATTGCTGCAAAAAATATCAAGCCAAATGAGACCAAGTAGAGTGCCTTCAAGTACTTCCTCTGGACATAAATTTATCACTATAAAGATAGAAAGTTGTTCCAATAAAAATCCATCTTGTATTAATCAATTAATTCCTATTTCTCCAGCCTTACACATACAATATAAGAACTTTAGTAGATACCTTACTACAATAAAGACACAGAGGCTAGATTTCAGGAATTCATAAACTTAAACTAATGGTACCCTAGAATGTGGGAGTTTGATTTTAAGGGAAGATGTCATTATCATTAATAACTCTTTCTCTGCATATGTCTGGACTTAAAGCATCTTTTAATTGATCATTAAGGTGTTACTATTTAAATGACCTCACTACAATGTAGGCTACAAGTCAAACAAGAAAAATTATGACATTTTTCAATAAACAAACTCATATGTTAAAAGGCCTACAGCTAATATTTGCTTGGAATTTATAGAGAAGCTATATGCATACCTGGTTGGATCTGCTTCAGGGTCAAAGATGATATATATACTAACATGAGTTATACTTTGAAGTTAAAATCTAACACTAGCTATATTTAAAACAAAAGAAACTATTAGCCTAAAAGCGTATAACATATACCTAGTATCATAAAAGTTAAGTCCGCAAAATCAGTTTGTTTATATTCATTTAGGACCCTTAATTTAAATGTGGGGATAGTGAAAGGGGTTAGCTTAGTAGCTAAATAAGTGGGAGCAGGGGTTGACAACCACCTCTTCAAAAAAAATTGGCATATACATAAATACAAATGTTCAACTAATAAAAAGGAAGATAATTATAAGCCTGAAATTCATTAAACTCTAAGGTACACTTATCAATATTTGTGGAAATGCCCTTTTTGGAGATGTTTCTACATATGAGGAATGGTTTTGGTCTACCTTGGAGGCAAGGCATGAACTAAGCATCATCTATAGCTGAACACAAAAAATACAGTATGGTGCCTCTAAAATTAGAGAATGTTAGCAAAGCTTCACTCTAAAACAACTATTAAATAGTTATCTGTTAAGTACCATGGCATAAAAATGACTTGTAAACATGCAGCCAAGTAGATGAATAACACAGCCTCAGAACTGGCATGTAACTGGAAAATCCGGTAACTTTATCAAATGTATTCCATTTTTTAACAAAAAAGCAACACCTAGCAGTCTACAAAAACAGAACCAGAAAAACGTAGTGTTTATCCAGGAATGCTCAGAGTTAAGAATAGTTTATTCTGTAAGACAAGCTTATTCTATATGATAAACTTGAACTTATTTGGGAGAAGTATCTTGAGATGAAGAGAAATCACCTATAAGCTACTGGCTTGAGCAGTAAACCAGTCTTCTGACATATCTTTACCTGCAACTATCTAAGGCTTCCTGTACATCTTTGATTCCAAGTTCTAACTATTATATTTCATACCTGTAGGAAGGCCTCCTTGAAAGAATCTCCCTTCGTTTTTGGGAATCAGTTACACTATCCACTGACTCTTGTGAATCTTCACTTTCTGCAATAGTTGAAATCTGAAAATAAAGAAGAACTTGATCTTGATAATCAAATTTAGTTGCCATAAAATTTCCTTAACTTTAAGAAAAGGTTAAATACAAAAGAATTAATATATTTAAGTCTTATACATGGTTAGATTTTTAATAGAAGACAACCACACCAACCACTCTCCCTTCCCCTTTGTTTAACTTATAGAATATTCAAGTTGAATTTTGAGAAACTAAAATATTTGTCCTGAAAACATTTGTCCTTAATTTCTTTCAAGACTCCATGTAATCAATCCTGAATTCATCAGTATTATTTGTCAGTTTTTTCTTGTCAGTTGTTAGGACAAAACTGCCAACTTAAACAAGGTTTCTGACATTAGGGAAGGAATGACTAAATATTTGGTTGTAAGTCTACATAGAGACTATACAAATATTTCCCTTTAACTATTATGCAAACACTTATGCACTACTTAAAATTGTATAAGGAAGATCAGTGATCCCTCAACACATTCCACACAGTTAGCAAGTTAGAAAAAAAGAATCCTCTAGTGCACATACACGTTTAAAAGCTGGCATTCTACAATTATTTTTAAAGCATAAATCCAAGGTAAAGAATCATGCATTTCTGGTAAGTATCCCTAGACTGAAAAGAAATGAAAATATGTGAATAAAGATTTTACACAGGATAATAGCAAAAAAGAATTTACTGAAAATTAACTCTGTGTCAGGTGCTATACTAAAGCACTTGCATATACTTATATATAGTACATTACTTAATACAGTAATATTCGGTACCAGATACGTACTAGTACTATATCCATTTTATAGATAAAAGAACTAAGGCACAAAGAGGTTAGGTAACTCACCCAAGTAACAAAACTATGAAGAGGTAGAACCCCTGTTAACACAGAGCGTCTCTGTTTTAGACATCCTTACCAACATCAAAATCTTGGTGGTTCCTTCCAGTCTCATAAGACTATTCTAGTCTGAATCCAATACTGTCAGAAGCAACAATCCAGTAGCATTTTTAGACTGTTTCTAAACTAGAAGTTCACTCACCTAAATGTGCTTGTCTGTCAAATTCATATTTACAGATTTCTCTAGTCTAAAATGTAGGGGTCACATAACTCTTTTCTGAACTAGGTGCACATGATGCTGTCAGAGTAAGAATTAGATTTATCCAATACAAAGGGGCCTGTGTGGGTTAGGTCTACATCAAAATATATGACCATGGCAATATGAAAAATCATAAGTACTTCAAAGATACTTGAGACATTCCAAAGGTATTCTGTATGCAGTCAGAGCCTAAGGGTTCTAGAGAATAGGCATTCACTTTAAAAAGAAATCAGTTAAATCTAGTAATGCTTTGTAAAATACAACTATAGTAAAGTAATATGTCCATCAAACTTTAAAGTATATGAAGCCTAGTTTGAAAGATCTAAAAATCAATAGGCAAGAATTAATGGATCCAGAAATGATAAAAAGTTGGGCAAGGCTGAATTCAGTCTATAATTCTCAACAGAGTAATAATGTTACAAAGTACTGCCAAAGGAACATGAAGGAAAATTTCCCAATTATTTGTAGTAGCTGCTGTAACTAGCCCACTCAACACAGCATCTGCATAAACTTTCTCATAGATAATGGATCTATGAACAGGTCTTAACAGCATCAGAAATTCAAGGAACAAGACTAAATTCAAAGTGGATGGTACTGATAAAGAGTTGTTTACCTTTATTAATACTGCACTCAGAACCTACTTAGTTCCTCTGCGGCTTTCTTTCTTTGCCCTCTGCTTTACTTACACATGCCCATTCTTACAACCACCTTTTTAAAGAAACGAATTAGTTACACATGACAGGAGAATGCATTTTGACACCTCATACATAATGGAGTATAACTTCTCATTCTTCTGGTTGTCATGATGTAGAATTATACTGGTCATGTATGTATATATGCACACAGGGTAATAATATCTGATTCATGCTACTATCCTTTCTGCCCCACAATACCCCCAGCTCCCTTCACTTACCTCTGTCTGATCCAAATAACCTCTATCCACCCCCCCCCCATTATGAATTAGCATTTACATATCAGGGAAAACATTCAGCCTTTGGTTTTTAGGGATTGGCTTATTTTGCTTAGCATGATAGTCTCCAGCTCATCCATTTACCAGTCAATGTCATAATTTCATTCGTCTTTATGGCTGAGTTAATACTCCATTGTGTATATATACTACATTTTCTTTATCCATTCATCTGTTGAAGGACACTATGTTGGTTTCATAGTTTGGCTATTGTGAATTGAGCTGCTATAAACATTGATGTGGCTGTGTCACTGTAGTGTGCTGATTTTAAGTCTTTGGGTATAAACTGAGGAGTGACTCGGATGACATGGTGGGTAGAATAGTGGTTCCATTCAAAGTTTTCTGAGGAATCTCCATACTGCTTTCTCTAGTGGTTGCACCAATTTGCAGTCCCACCAGCAATGTGTGAGTGTACCTTTCCCCCCACATCCTCACCAACATTTATTGTTACTTTTATTTTTGATAATTGCCATTCTGACTGCAGTGAGATGAAATCTCAGTATTTGATTTGCATTACTCTAACTGCTCGAGATATAACCATCTCTCTCTCTTTTTTAAAAAATATTTATTTATTTGCTTTAGTTGTACACAATGCAATGCATTTATGTTCATGTGGTGCTGAGGATCGAACCCGGGCTGCGCACGTGCTAGGTGAGCGCTCTACCGCTGAGCCACAACCTCAGCCCCGAGATATAACCATCTCTTAAGGACATAAAGTAACATAGGGAGGACTTTATTCCAAGTTGAAACTCACAGCCAGGCGCGGTGGCGCACGCCTGTAATCCCAGCACTTTGGGAGGCTGAGGCAGGAGGATCGCGAGTTCAAAGCCAGCCTCAGCAATGGCGAGGCACTTAGCAACTCAGTGAGACCCTGTCTCTAATAAAATCCCAAAAAAGGGCTGGGGATGTGACCTAGTGGTCGAGTGCCCCTGAGTCCAATCCCTGGTACCACCCCCCCCCCAAAAAAAAAAAAAAAATCCCCAAAAAGGGCTGGGGATGTGACCCAGTGGTCGAGTGCCCCTGAGTTCAATTCAATCTCTGGTACCACAAAAAAAAAAAAAAAAAAAAAAAAAAAAAAAAAAATTAAAACAAGCTATATAAATCACCCACATAATAGTTTTGAAATGATGTTACTTTTTTTTATATGTGGGCTTTGATTTTTTGCTCCCCAAACTCAGTGAATCTGTGGCTCTTAGTAGAAAATTTGCCCTTCTCTGATCTAAATTACTTGATAAAGACAGAAATAAAAACATATTAAAGCAATTTCAGCAAGCTCAGGATGTTTATTAAGTATTATCCAAAATAATTTTTTTTTTTTTGGTGGTGGTACCGGGGATTGAACTCAGGGGCACTCGACCACTGGGCCACATCCTAGCCCTTTTATGTATTTTTTTTTTTTTTTTTTTTTTTTTTTAATTTAAAGACAGGGTCTGAGTTGCTAAGTGCATTTGCTGAGGCTTGGCTTTGAACTCGAGATCCTCCTGCCTCAGCCTCCCAAGTGCTGGGATCACAGGCGTGTGCCACCACGCCGGCTATCCAAAATAATTTATCTTCAGTCCTTTACTAGTAGTCAGTTTTAATAATTCATTTTGTAAATCTTTAGCTAAATTTACATTATCTTTGGAAAAAACAGATTCTAGATCCAAGAATTTTAATATATGTAGAAACAAAATTTTAAATGTTCTTCCATATCCACAAATTCTGTGACAACTTCAAGCTGTGAAGTTATCAGTTCACCACCTACTTCATTCATTCACAGTTTAGTTAATGGCCCAACAATGTATAGAAACAATATTTTTCCAGCTTTCTAACTTCTTTTTTTTCCAGTTTCATTTGTTTCTGTCATTAAAAAACTATTTTGCACTGAATGGCACACACCTGGAATCCCAGCAACTAAGGAACCTAAGGCAGTAGGATCAGAAGTTTGAGGCCAGCCTCATCAATTTATCGAGACATCTCAAAATAAAAAACAAAAATGGGTTGGGGATGTAGCTCAGTGATAAAGCACCCTGGGTTCAATATCCAAAACTGCAAAAAACAAAACCCCCAAATAAACGAAAATGGTGCTTTCCTTTCCTTACAGGGAGTACTTAAGATTATTGAACTGTAAAGAAAAAAAAAAAAGTCATTCAAATAGAAAGATTTAACTTATCACTATTTAGTGAGTAACTTTTTAATATAAAGGGAATAGTGACTATTCAATATCACATAATGAATGTAACACCTCTTAATTCCTAAGGGCTGTCAAATGGAATCAAACCACCATGCAATGTATCAATGCTAAGAGTGCAGCCTAATGTCAACTATGGACTTTGGGCGATGTTGTCAATGTAGGTTCAATTTTAACAAATGTACCAAAATCTGGTGGGGAAAGTTAACATGAGGGACACTATATAGTGGGAAGGGTATTCTATTTTCCATTCAATGTTACTGTGAACCTAAAACTGCTCTAAAAAATTTAAATCCTTGAAACAAAAAATTATATTGGACCCATACTTGAGAGTAATAAAAATCATATGAAAAATTTATTTTATAGTTATTAATTATAGTTCAATATAAACTTAACAGATTTAAAATAACCATATATTCCAACTAGAAGTATCACAGGTAATCCCATTTTAAAGACAGTATGCCCTTCTCTGACCTTCTTCACCTCTTGCCACCTCTCTTATTAATCTCTTCCTGAGTTCCTTTGATAGGTCTTTCATTTTGGCTACTTTTGACAGTCAAAAATTTTCAAAACATCAAGCCACTACTTATAGATATAAAGCTTTATGTCTATATTTCTCAATTTTGGTTTGTTTCAAAACCTATACCTTCTGTTTATGTAAGGGGAAAAACTTGTTTGTATCCTTTGAAACTTCAAAATAAACTATACAGTGATTATAAAGCAATGCAAGCCATTATTATATGTTTTCTAAAACAATACCCGATCTCCTAAAAACTTAAGTACTTGCCTTGGGTATGGCTGACACTTATGATTTAGATAGTTCTTACTTACTGGATCAATAAGCTCAATAAATTTCTCAAACACTGTCTTCAAACTCTTTTGATCTATTAATCCCTTTATATGTAAGAAAATTTTACATTAGCAAATGTATTTCTTATTTATAAATTTTGTTACTTATGTTATTATGAAACAAAAGGGTTCTTTAAGAGAGGATAAGTGGGGCTGGGATTATAGTTCAATGATAAAGCACTCACCTTGCATGTGTGAGGCACTGGGTTCAATCCTCAGCACAACATAAAAATAAAATAAAGGTATTATGTCTATCTATAACTTAAAAAATTTTTTAAAAAATGCACTTTTTAAAAAATAGGATAAGTGTATAAATACTAAACATTAATTTTTAAAAATTTCTTAAAATCATTTAACGTTTTCACTAAGAATTATGTGAAAAAGATTAAATGATTTTTCAAAATCACGGTTATAATCTTTTCAATTATTGGATGCTAATAGGAAGGTGCTATAATTTCATATTTTTAATAACTTAAGTTCAATGCCTGCTAAAACTAGAAGTCTTCTGAACAGTTTAGGAAATTCTATTATTTATTTATTTTTTTTTGGTACCAGGGATTGAACCCAGAAGCACTTAACCACTAAGCAATATTACTAGCACTCTGAACTTCTAATCCTCCTGCCTCAGCCCTTCTCCCCCAGTTGCTGGGATTACAGTTGTGCACCAATGCATCCAGGTATTTCGATGGTCTTAAAGTATATAGACAAACTTTCACTGTTTGCAGGAGAAAAAAAAAAATATGAAAAATTTTTCAAATTTCTATTTTCAAAATGCTATCTCCACAGCAAAAGTTTCTTTCAAAAAGTGTCTCATTCATGATTAAAATATCACTTCTTCCAAGAAAGGTAATTAAAATATTTTTTTTCCCCCCAAAATATGTTAGGTAAGATATCCCTTTTAAGTTCTTGCCTGCTATCATTGAAAAGATCAGAAAATTGGGGAAAATTATCTTAGGTTAAAAAATAAAACAACACAACAACAACAAAACCCCCAAAGCAATCCATTCTGAAGTTAAACAACTCCTAAATACTTTGCTATATAATAAGCATAGACTCTTATGTTGCACAAACTTTTACTTTTGTCCCCATATTACAAAGTATTAAAAAGACTATCAAAGTTCTCATCTCCACTCTTTTCCTTGCTAACTCTATTCCAGCAACATCTTGCTATTCCTTGATATCCCAACCACACTCTTATTTCCAAATCTTTGGATATGCTTTGGTTATCTTCTTGGCTTAGCCACCTTTACTGCCACCTTTCATAAAGTTAAGCATCCTTCCTTCATGTCTTTCTCTATTCCTTCCCCATTTTATTAATCTTTCCAGCACTTATCCTCACCTGACATATTTTATTATTTCATAGTCTGTCTCTCTTCACTCAATGTGATCTTCATGAGAATAGAGATGTACTGTTTGTTCACTGTTGTCTGATAGCACCTAGAACAACGACTGGCACATAGCATGTGATCAATAAACATTTGTTGAAGAAATGGATGTAATAAAGTAATATAATCTGCAAATCCTGTCACATTTAAATGGCACTATAGTGAAATGTGGCCAAAACTAACGAATGTAAAGTGAGGATGCCACTGTCAACCCCACACACATTGCAACTCTCAGTATTTTTGTGAGCATTCTCACACAATCTGTGAGGTGATTTGTACATATACATAGGAGTAAAGTTAGAGTGCCAAAAGTCAACTGTATATGAAATATCATTACAGCTTAGTTTCTAATATTTTTAGACAAAAATATATAAACAGAAGTCCTAATATCTTATCCTTCCCAACAAAAGAAGTATATGCCACACATAATTTGGAAACTTTGCTATTTTCCAATATTTTCCCATATAGAAGTTTGAGGGGCAATTTCTATCCTTGTTTATCACCCCTTCTGATGTAAATTATTTCCTGGTTATTTTATTTTTTTGCAGAATAAAACCTAAGAAAAACTACAAGCCATTAGGGCCTACTTATTAATAATTATCTCTGCCAGCCAGCTGAAGTGATCATTTAAGTTTAATAGATTCTCCATGGTTGAGACAGGCGCAGTGGCGCACACCTGTAATCCCAGCACTTGAGAGGCTGAGGCAGGAGGATAATGAGTTCAAAGCCAGCCTAAACAATGGCGAGGCACTTAGCAACTCAGTGAGACCCTGTCTCTAATAAAATACAAAAAAAGGGCTGGGGATGTGGCCCAGTGGTCGAGTGCCCCTGAGTTCAATTCCCGGTACCAAAAAAAAAAAAAAAAAAAAAAAAAAAAAGATTCTCCATGGTTTAAAGAAAACAAAAAAGAATATATAACTCTATCTCGTAGAATCTAGGTTACAAGAAGTTCAACTTTTCTTTTGTAAATACACCCATTCTAAACTATAAGCACAGCTCACCTTAATGTAAAATATGTTCTTGAAAAGATGAATACATATTTCTATACATGTCTACATAATCCCCAGATTCAAATTATGTTGCCAACATTAGAATTCAGAATATAATCAACAATTAAATATCATATATTATAACCCAAAATTGTAATCTTTCTAATTTTTTTCACAGCAAGACTTTCTTCTTTAATTGAAAAAGGAAAAAGGAAAGGCTAACATGCCCAAGGTCATTTGACTTATAAATATGCACATTGGGTCTAGAATTTAGGTCTTCTGACTAACTAGCAGGCCAAGTTCTTTTCATTGTCATCAAGAAAACAGGGTGGGGAATTAGTAACAGGATAATATAGAGAGTGGTAAGGTAGCTTTCAATGAATTAAAAACTAAAGCAAAGAAATCAGTCATTGTGATTCCACAGAAACATCAAATTCTTTGATAATTATTTGGGTAATACTATCTCCTACTTACTAACAAAGTCCATTCCCAGTATCTTATTGAAATTCATTCAGCTTGATTTCACATGAAAATATTATCCCCACCGCTTAAGTAAAGAGTTGAAGGAAACTGAAAGTACAAGGACAGAATGAAGTAGAGGAAATAATAGCAGCTCAATGATAAGTATAATGTGGGTGACAAAATCTAGTATGTCCTTTGATGACATTAATAGAATGCTTCCAGGAGAAAGGGGGCACCTCCCCACTCTACATATATTAAGCAGTTCTGGCTATCATATTTGAGGAAAACACAATTCTCACCTAGAAGAAAACAACCAGGATGGTAAAGAGGAATATTAAAGGTATACCATATAGTAAAAGACTGAAGAAAAACAAAACTTTGTCCAGCCTGAAATTTTTCTTATAAATAGGAAGGGTGAGGGAAATGGGGAAAGAGGAAGCAGTTCAACAGAAAAGGAATTATTTGTTAATCTAGTTTCTGAGGATAGAAATGGGACTACCAGGTGAAATTTTAGAAATATATTCTGGCTAACCACAGGAAAGAACATTTTAACAATCACCTCTAATTCTAAACAGATTACACCAAGAGACACAGCTTCCTTTCTCTGAAAGTGTTGAAGTAATTCTGGGCTACAATTTGGAGGGGAAATGTTACAAAGGGGATAAGCAATAAAGTAAGGGGTGGGTTGTCAACAAGTTTGGCTTAGATCTGAAGACCTCTAAGAACATTACTGAAACCATGAAATTCCATGTTTATAGAGAAGGACAAAGACATAAACAATAATTTCTCACCTTCCTTTCTAATAATAGTTCTCTTCAAATCTAGGACCTAGGACTCACCTGTGTTCCGGAGAAAAGTCTTTTTAAGTCCTTACAGGAAGACTGTGAAGCAAAAAATATGAAATGGGAGGCTGGGGTTATGGCCTACTTGAATGAATGTTCAAGTCTTTTTTTAATTTCAATAAGCTCAATTGCAAAGATCCTATACTGCTCTTGGTTCCCTACAGTTAAACAGAGTAGTCACCTTCAGAAGTCTAAAGTGCCTTTATTCCCTCTGGATCAAACCAAAGGAACAAACTCTCCAAAGAACAGGATAGACAACACATAGTATAATCAACAACCCTGAAAATGTATGTTCTAAATATATTATTATTTCAAAGTTATATACTATAACTGAAAGTCCTACATACAGCCAATATTAAAAATGTTTTATGTGATCCCTTGGTTCAAATAATATCAAGTAAGATTATTATTTTATTTTTTATCAAGGTTCTTTATTCACCCAAATGAGGGTTTATGAAATAATTACAAATTATTGTTTTTGTATCTTAATTTTCCTTAACTGAGATGTCAGTCTCTCCCAAACATTTCCACTTTATCTCATGTATTTAACTATTTTCCCAATCAATTCTTTTTTTTTCCTGAAGCTTAATCTTGAGTAATTTTCTTTGTCTCTTCTGGTGTATATATGTTCCTATACATAAGGTAACTATTCAGATGCAGTACATTCTTTTACCGAGAAGTAAACTCAACTCTAAACTAGATGTGTTCTTATTTTTGTAACTTATGAAAGGAGACAGAAATGGCTATTAACAACATATATAAGTATATGCAGAACTTTTTATACACATACCTGAACTGTCTGGACTTGTGGAGACTGAATAACTGATGGCTGGGCCGCCTGAATAACTCCATGGACTTGAACTGTTTGCCCATTGGGCAGCTGTACTAAAGTTACGGTGGGAGCAGATGATGTTGCGTGAGCTGCTGGCATAGATACCTACAGTGTTGAACATGGAAAAAAAAATTACCATTACAGATACCTCCTTGGGATTACTCAGATTCAATATGAAGTAACTTTTTAGAAGCAAAAATATGACCTCTCTGTGAGACAAGTACTCACTGATGTGAAAGAAACCAGTGATTAAATTTAATATTTTAAAAACAAACAAACACAACCCCACCTAACCCTCTCCCCTCCACTTTCAACTCCTCTTAAGTGATGAAAAAACAAAGTTATTTTAATGTAATATAAAAATTTCTAACAGACTTCTTCTGAACACCAAGCACCACTTTATTTGTACAGTGCGTTACATTTTCCCACCTACTTGTATATCCAATTTATCATTCCATTTTTCCAAGAAACTGAAGACTGAGTAATAAGGATCATTACTGTTGTTAAATAACAAGTCTTCAAAAAGATGGATTTCCCCAAGTTCAACAGATATGGTGGCCTTGAAGGAACATAAAATTCTTCAGAGTACCATGTTAAATATGACGCATTCTAAAATCTTAACTGTTCTCCAACTTAAACAAAACTGACCTAAGGCAAGAATGCATACCTTATAATATGCAATTCAGTTTTCTTTTTTAATTATTCCCAAGCATGCATTTTCATTAATGAGAAAGTATTAATAGACATTATAACTGAAAATTTCTATTCCTTCCCTCCTTAAAAATGATTATACACTGGCAATATATGATGTTTTAGAAGTTTGTTTTCATTTTGAATGAATAAAGGGGCAGAGCTGAAAGAATATAAAAGAAAACAATTTTCCCTTTTAGCAAAATTATGCTTTTTTTTTTTTTTTTTTTTTTGGTACTGGGAATTGAACTCAGGGGCACTTGACCACCGGGCCACATCCCCAGCCCTTTTTTGTATTTTATTAGAGACAGGGTCTCACTGAGTGCCTTGCCATTGCTGAGGCTGGCTTTGAACTCGTGATCCTCCTGCCTCAGCCTCCCAAGTGCTGGGATTACAGGTGTGCGCCACCGCGCCCGGCAAAGTATGCAATTTAATGAGTCAATAGTCAAGTTAAAAGGGACTGTAAGTCATGTGTATCAGATGGTATTTATTGTTCCTATACTCTTAACACATTCAGGATAGGAATTTTATTTGTTCATTTGGTAAACAGTTACTGGGACTCACTGTCAGGAATAATGTATAAATTGAAACTACAAAAATGAAACAAAGATATGGGTCCCTGACCTTAAAGAAATTACTGACAGGGCTGGGGTTGTGGCTCAGCGGTACAGCGCTCGCCTAGCACGTGCATAGCCCAGGTTTGATCCTCAGTACCACGTAAACATAAATGCATTGCATTGTGTGTACAACTAAAGCAAATAAAATAAATATTAAAAAAAAAAAGAAATTACTGACGTGTTTATGAAGGAATGGGGAGAAGACACACTAGTAAATGCAATTCAGTGGAGTAATGAGGCTTGTTAAAAGAAAGATGAACATACTGAGGATGAGGAGAGCTACTCAATCCAACCTAAGAGGGGAGGCCACCAGAGAAGAATGTGAATTTGAAACAATGAACACAAGTTATACATGTTATTATGATGACTTGCAGGGGGAAGAGGCATAAAATTTCAGGCAAAGAGGGTAGTACTGACAAAGGCAAAGAGAAACAATGTAATTTAGACATGTAGAAGGGATAAACAGTTCAGCACTACTAGAGCAAATAAGTTTGTTATTGTATCATATATGAAATCAGGAGACATCCAGGAGCAGAGGTAGATAGGGAATAAATAAGCTAGTCACAAAAGCCCCAGTATATGTCACATTAAAGAACTTGTATTTTGGGCTGGGGTTGTGGCTCAGAGGAAGAGCACTTGCCTAACACGCGTGAGGCACTGGGTTCAATCCTCAGCACCATATAAAAATAAAACAAAGGTATTCCGGAGTATTGGGGAAGGCACTGAAAAGCTTTTAAACTTCTTTAGTATCATGGTGAGGTTTGTAGTTCATATTAGATACTTTCAGTGGCAGCACGACTGATTTATACATGGGGGGGGGGTGGAGGTGGAGAGACAAAATGAGAAAGCCAATGCAGTAGTTAAGGTGAGATGAAATCTGGAACACAGTGCAGCAGTGGTGGCAGGGATTAGAGTGAGAAAAGGGACTTCATGAAGATCGGAAGACAGAACAAAGACTTTATGAATAGGTAAGGGAAAAAAAAATCAAAGATAACCCACATGATTCACGTATGAAAGAATATGGGTAAACTATGCTATCAAGTGAAAGAGAATGCAAGAAGGACAAGGTTTCGGGTAGCTGAAGTTGTGGCAGAAGATGACGGAATTACTGACATCTGAATATGCAAAGATATTTAGCATGCAAGTAAATATTTGATTCCAAAGTTTTGGGGAAAGATCCCTGCCAAAGAAAAGTCTCTGCACATAGGTTAAAACCAGGAGGTTCCCATCTTAGAATATTAGGAAATCCTTCCATATCAATCACTTTCTCTCTCGCCACTTTAAGATTTGCTTAGTTTTATTTGGTTCTCAAAATGTGTTCCCTGGACTACCTGCATTAATCATATGGGATGTCATTTGTAAAGTCAGAATCTAAATGGACATAAAGATACTTCAACCCTAAAGTCTGAGGCACACCCTTAAGATTATTCAGATAGCTCATCTTAATTCCACAGAAAAGCTCTTCTAATACTTGAAACACTTACGTCCTCTTTACTGAGTCTTCTAGGGTAAATATAACAATCTAACTTTAATGGATGATCCCTTACCTACCCTGAGCACTCTTCATAATAGCTCCTCTCATTTTAAGTTTATAAACTACAGATACATAAGTTTAAAATTAAAAGCTTTTATAATCCTACCACACAGGGCTAATCATTATAAGTATTTTTGCTGTTAATTTTCTAGATGTGTTTTAAAGCATGTAGGAACACTTGATTATTATGACACACTATTATGAAACTGTTCTATCTTTACATACATAATATCTTTCCAGTGTTATTAACAATCTTCTTTAATGGCTTCAATGGCTTAATTTTTATAGGCAGAAACAGAAAAAGTGTAGGACAAAGGGAAAGGAAGGAAGTAATAGTAATAACCTGTTTTTTGGAAACTGGAGATCAGATAAATGAATAGTAATGAATTGGGAAAATCTCAGACTGACTCATGAGTTGAAGATGGGGCAAGCCTGACTGGCAGCACAAAATCACAAATCTCAGGATCTATAGCATCCTGGAAGATAGAATGAAAAGAGGCTGAAAACAAGGAATGCTGGTTGAAGGTTGAGAAGCAACTGCTGACCATCCCCGTGGAAGAATAATCTACCATATTCTGAAAGAAAAATGGAGATTTATTCTTTGGACAAAGGGTTTGACTGCTTAACACCAAGCATTGCTGTAGGTGGCTACTAAACCTCAGTCTTCTTTTTTCACTTGGCTCCAGGCCTTTTCCCGGTAAGGGGCCTAGTGAATCCTCTAGAGAACTTAATCAATTACCAAGAAGACCTAAAGATACTGACATTAGGGCAACTATGATTACCCTATAGCAAAGTTCACTGCTTATAGCTATTAGGCCCCTAACACATCTCTAAAGTTTCCAATATAGTTTCTTAGCCCCTTACTTTCATTTACTTATTTGGTGCTGGGGATTGAATCCAGGGCCTCATACGTGCTAAGTGCATGCTCTGTCTGAGCTACATTCCTAATCCCCAATTTTAAACCTAAGCAGATAACCACATGTTATCAAACATTTGGAGAAAGGCTCTAATATGAAAGATGAAGACCATGAAACAAATGGGAGAAGTGAATTATATGGTGGGAAATCTATGTGGGAAGAAAAATACTTGAAACAACAACAACAAAATGTAATTCTCAGATAAAGAGGAAATATGGTCTTTGTGAAACACAGGATGCTATTAAAACACAAAAAGACTATTCAGCAAAACTCTTGGAAACATGATAGTAGAAATAAAAATTCAACAGATGGGTTGGAATATATTGAGGAAATATCTCAGAGAGCAGAACAAAATGAGGGAAAAAAAGAGAGAAAATAAAAGAAAATCAGAAAAACATTCCTAGGTATAACCTTTGGATCATAAGAATCCTAGCAATGATTGAAAAAGAGGAGGAAAAAAAATCATCATTATGAAAGGCCTCATTGAACATACAGGATAAAAACGGATCCAACTTTTCAATCCCCATGATAATAAAATTTTGTAGTACCATGACCAAAAAGATCATATAAGATACCAGAGATGAAAGATAAATTTTTAAAGAACAATATTAAAATAAATTGACTGCGGATCAATGATTTCAAAATTTAAAAAAGAATTTTTTTCTTCTTTACCAAGAATTCTTCACCAGTCAAACCCTTTCTCAAGATACCATTGGATATAAGCTCTACTGTATCAAGAACACAAACTTCGCAAGAAAAAAAAAAAAAAATCAGCAGAATGAAAAGAATTACCACGATGACACTATACGGAGGACTCAGAGGACAACCAGACCAGATAGAATAGTATGACCAGAAATAGATATATTGAGAATTGAATCAACAAGATGCCTGAAGGGCAGAATGCTTGGATGAGCCCAGATTCTCATCTGCGCTTGCTTAACTTGACCCTATAATGATTATGCCCTGCCTTGTCTGAGTAAATTCACTATCTCCAAGTGTATTCACTTTGTCTTGTCCTGAGAGCTGGAAGTGAGTCCTGGTTATCTTAGGAGAAAACTCCTTCTGACTACACTCCTGCTGGAGCTCCAGTATCTGGCCCACATTTTAGCTTAGCCAGTTCCCCCAAAACACAACACACCACCCCAACTGTGAGAGTCCTCAATTTCCCAAGACTCATTCTTGCTCAGTGACTTCCCTCAGAGCTTTTAAACTCTTGGGAAACTACAGCTAGACATACCAGAGGTCTACCAGGGTTATTTTTCCTGGGAGATTTCATCTTAAACAGGCAATAAGACCAAATTCTTGCCTAGCACATTTCCATTTCCTACCCGAACCATCTTTCTCATGTGTATTCAAGTACAGAGTTGTTAACAGAATATTTTAGGAAAAAAAAATACATGAGAACAAAAAAGTAACTACAAGAGAACACACCCTGAAAGACAAGATTTTAAAGACAGAGACAAAAATCAAAGAATCCAGCATTATAGTTAAAATATCAATTTATTTGCCTATCCTATTTTTTAGTTTAAGTATACATAGGCAGAGGCTGTCATACTATGTACACTTCTACGTTGATAAAATCTGATATGAAAACCAGCTGTCATAACCAAGGTTTTCTGCCCTTGTTTGAGAGAGCCAATTAATTTACACATCAGTTAAAAATGTCATTATTTCTAGGGCTGGGATTGTGGCTCAGCGGTAGAGCGCTCGCCTGGCATGTATGCGGCCCGGGTTTGATCCTCAGCACTACATAAAAACAAAGGCATTGTGTACAACTAAAACAAATAAATATTTTTAAAAAAAGTCATTATTTCTGAATCATGTAACTACAAATACCGTATTAGTGTTAAATGATACATTTTATTGTTTTGTTACTCAATCAATACTATTATTTTTAAACATAGCCCAATACTAAGTGAACAGGAATGGTGATTGAAGAACATCTCTGCAATAGAAATTAAATTCTCTTGGAAACATATTCCTCTTGGAAGACACAGGTTGAAATCTCTCCATGTTTTATACCTGGGCTAATGTGGCAATCTGTGGCTGGGCTTGAACTGTCATTTGTTGATTTTCAGCT
This sequence comes from Tamias sibiricus, assembly GCA_025594165.1. Lineage (NCBI taxonomy): Eukaryota > Metazoa > Chordata > Mammalia > Rodentia > Sciuridae > Tamias > Tamias sibiricus. The sequence goes on from CM046660.1 coordinate 86,994,235, forward strand.
TCTGTTACAGCTGCATCTCCACTCTGCTGGTTCTCTGCTCCAGATTCCATGGTCATTTAGTTACCTACAATAATATGGAAGAGTGTTACAAGCACTACAGTGCTTTGTGCTTTCATGATTTTAAAGGCAAATTTCAAGTTATAAATAGGTATATGTGGTGGTTAGGAAAGCAAATGCATTTAGAAATCTAGTTAAAAGATAATGTAACTGAATTATTAGCCAACTTGTCCAAATTTGCTGAGCTATAAAAATTTCTAGTCCCTTTTAAAAAACAACAACAACCTGTTCCCTTGATTATTCTTTGGAATGGGATATTACTTCATGTCAAAATAAGAAGGGATTTCTTTCTTCCTTGAATCTTCCCTTGTTGGAAGCAACAATTGTAATTTTTCCAAACAATACCCATCAGGTAGAGAGAGGGTAGAGAAGAGAAGCAAGCTAATGACAGAGGCTGAGAGACACTGGCTTTATGGTATGCCCTATAAAAGTATTTTCTCCTAAAGGAAGCAGCACAAAAATTATAAGGTACTCTCACAGGAGATTATTGGTGGTAGGACAAAAATCAGCCCACATTTTAAGAGCCAAGTTTGTAGTTTAGCAAGGCAGAAAGGTGGAATAAAAGACCACCAAGCCAAAGTAGAGGCTCCAAATACTGAAAAAGTTAGTGTTATGACTCCTTACTCAAGTATAGTATGCAACACTACACTATCAATATACATATTCACACAGAGAAGTAAAATACTTTTTTGAATGTTTAATTGTGAAGTTCTGGCTAAGACAATCAGAACTTATATTTGATAATTTACCTTGTTTTGCTAAGAGCTTAAAGGTATATTTGTTGGATAATCTGGTATTGCATGGCAGCAAGAGTTAAGTGAAGAGCAGTTCCTAGTAGCAAAAATAGTTAGATATATTTCTGATAACTAGGGAAGCAATCCTGTCTAAAACTTTGGGGAAAAAAAGGGATGTTTCTAGTGTACAACAGTTATCATTCAATGCCTAGCATATTATAAAACAAAAATGAATTTATTTTGAGGGACTACCTATAGTTATTCCATAAATAACACAAAAATAATCCCAATGCTTTTCCAGAATAAATTAATTTATTACTCTGAAATTAATATTCAAAATTATCACTGATTCTTATGTTATATCATCACAATATATTGCATGCTTATACATCTTAGTATCACTCATAGAATTCTACAACTGTTTTACAAGTAACAAAAGTGGAAGTATAAATATTTCTGTGGAAATGAATATTAATAGTTTAGAAATATTAGAATCCACAAACACAGATGACAAAGGCAAACATAATAGACTTGACTACATCATTATTTAAAACATTCATGAAACCCCAAGAAAAGTGCACTGAGAGAAATATGTTTGACAAATAATCAACACAGTAACATCCAAAACACAAAACAACTATGAGTAAATGAGAAACTCTATTATAGACTAGTTCACAAAGATACAGTTCAAGGGCATTCACTGGTGGATTTTTTGAAAAAATCCAAACAATCATCCACAATTAGAAGGACCATTTTAAAAAAATTACAGCAGTAAAAAAGCATGAAATCTATATACAATGTAATGACATACTATTAATAGATCACCATTTATGTAAAACATACACAAGTAAAACAAGTGGTTATAAAGATATACGCATGTTTCCAAAAGGTATGAGAAGTTAAGCATTTAAAGTGGTAGCTCTAAAGAGAAAGAGGATTTATAGAATTTTATAGGACAGTGACTTTTAATTTGTATTCTTTATATACTTTAGAATTTCAGCATTGATTGAATTTCCTTCTGTGAACATAGATTCAGGATTACTGAACAATTTTAAGAAACCTTTTTTTTGTATTGGAGATTGAACACAGGGTCACTTTACCAATGAGCCACAGCCCTAACCCTTTAATTTTTTTTGAGGCAGGGTCTTGCTAAGTTGCTGAGGGTGGCCTAAAAGTTTCAATCCTCCTTCCTCAGTCTTCCAACTTGGTAGGATTACAGGCATGTACCACCATGCCCAGCTAATTTTAAGAAACATATCAGATGTCATGTATAACATTTTGAAACTATGAATCAGAACTATACTCCAATCATGATTTCAAGATACCTGCTGACAAAACTTTTCCAAATCCCAGATAGTTTTTATATGAAATTACATTTTTTGTTTAGATTTTATCTAAACTGTTTACTCAACATTTCCAAATAGTATAGAAAACTTTTTAAAAATTATCAAATAACTTTGGTTATCATCATTTGATATAATTCCCTGAGTTGTTGTGATACATACAATCTGTGCTCTTTTAAAATAAAAAAATCTTAAGAAAAACATCAAATGTAACACAGAAAAACAGTTTACCTATCCCAAAACTTCATCTAAACTTTTGGTGGTGGCATATGAAAGCAAAATACTTAATTTCAACAACAACAACAACAAAACAAATAAATTAATCCATTCAACAGAATGGGGAAAAGTAAAAAGAGTAGACATCAAAAATTTTTTCTCCCCTAAATCATCACTTTAAACCAGAATGAAAACAAATACAAATTTATCACAACTGATAAAACAATTTTAAAAGACTTTATTCCACGCCATATTTTTTTTTAGCTATACTGTTATCCATATGTAGTTTCTCTCTACCATTTGGTTAAAAGCAGTCTAAGGCACAGATAGATCACATTCCTTTTATTTATCTAACACATTGAGACTTCTTAGCTTTGTTTTTGTTTTAATTTAAGGCATAGGGCATCTTTACATCTTTTTGTTTAAAAAAAAAAAAGGATTCATCACTATATTTTAATAAAGGAACAAAGCCATTAACTATTAATAGCTGCAAAGACACATTAAAAACAGGAATCTTTCATCCTACTTCCCTCCTAATTGGATTATATTCTTTCTTTCCTTTTTTTTTTTTTTTCTTAAGGTGCAAAATTTCCAAGGAATAGAAGCCCTCATTTAAACTTCTAGTATTTTATCCTTTCATACAGATGGCCTATAAATCTTTTTAGGGCAGGAGACAGCCTCAGTTTTTAAAACTTTTAGCTTCAGTAAATACCAACCACTTGGGCAAGAATAGAAATACAGTCTTTTGCTGGAAAATTTAGGCCTTTCTCAAAGTGCTGGTGAGAATTATTTCAAGAGGAACGACTGTTTCAGATATTAAACTCTTAGACTCAACTAAAACAGATACTTCTTTTATGTTTTTTAACTTGAAGCTAATAAAAAAGCAGTCTCCCAACTGGACTAAATTCACATTAAAGTAGGCCTTTGAAAGCTTTTGCTCTTTTCGTTTACTCCTCAGGTATGGGAATAAGAGATTGCATAGTAAGTATCATGTACAGAACTTCCAGTTTTTCTATTAATCCAGTATCAATCTAACTAGCAGTGCTATATATCCAGACATAGGATTAGCTTAATTAGAACCAGTACATAGGTTGCTAAGGTTGTTTGAAGACTGCTAATTCACTAAACAAATGCAAGCTTTTGGGGAATCTTGGGGGAAAAAACAAACATTGAATATTGGGGTAAAATAAGAAAAATAGCAGGTACACATGAACTCAGAATGCTGAATGAATACTGAGCCTGGAATATGAGAAACAGAATGAATCTGAAAATATAACACAGGCCTGATAGTTTTGCGATTTTTGTTCTTCCAACTATTCTGAATTTTAAAATTTATTTGGAATTGATGTTTAAGATTTGGGGATGTTCACAATCTATACTAAAAAATTAAAGAGATATTAAGCCGGGCGCGGTGGCGCACGCCTGTAATCCCAGCACTTTGGGAGGCTGAGGCACTGAGCAACTCAGTGAGACCCTGTCTCTAAATAAAATACAAAAAAGGGCTGGGGATGTGACCCAGTGGTCGAGTGCCCCTGAGTTCAATCCCCGGTACCACAAAAAAAAAAATAAATAAATAAAATAAAATAAAGAGATATTAATCCTTAGGAAACTGTGAATTGATAACAGTGACATGCCTCAAAAAAATAATTTTTAAAATTATTTTTTAAAATGACTTTTAAAAAAATCAATTCACAAAGATACATACATATCAGTTTATCATGGTCTTCAGAATTCTACCTCTTAATTTGGAAAGTAAAGTGAAGCAATTCTGTACTATTACTCCCCCAATCTTGAGAAAAAAAGAATACTGTTGTAGGTAGTTGGGGGAAGGAGCCTAACACTTGGTGGAAAGCTGGATTTGTTGTTAAGTAGCACTGTCACCAAGCGGCTGCTGGATAAATTACTTTAAATTTTGTTTCAGTTTCCTCATCTGTAAAAACAAAAAGGATGGGTTAAAAGGCCTCTCTTCAATTTTTTTTAATATAATCTTTTAAAATATTTATTTATTTATTTTTTAGTTGTATACAACGCCTTTATTTTTAACGTGGTGCTGAGGATTGAACCACGGGCTGCGTACATGCTAGGCCAGTGCCTACCAGCCTGGGCTCTCTTCAATTTTAAATCCTCTAATCCTAGAAACTAAGACCACAAGAGATATAGGTACACATACATAAGAAAATAATATTTACTACGAAGGAAGTACTTCATAACGAAGAATGCAAATTTACACTGTAAAGGAAGATAGATTCAATTAAAAATAGGTCACCTAGTCTCCTGCTTTGGGTATGATCATTTAAACATTATCATGAGAATATAATTTTGAGATAGTACTTAAAAAAAATGCTACAAGACCAGACCATCAGCCAATAATGAGCCTCTGTTATGGTAGATACTGTCTTACTACATTGCTTAGGTCATAACTACTGTTACAGTTACTACAGTTACTTTTTAAAAAAATATTTTTATTTGGAGATAACTTTATTTTTATGCTGTGCTGAGGATGGAACCCAGTGCCTCACACACGCCAGGCAAGTGCTCTACAACTGAGCCACAACCCCAGCCAGTGTTATAGTTTAATTAAACAATTAAACAGTCCTTTTCTCAATTTAAAAAAAGAAACAAGCAATCATTCCTTTCCATCTAAGAAAGCTCTAAGAAATTAATCTCTTGAGGTTTACTAAGAGTAAAGGGAAAACTCACTTTTGCACCCTTTCCACAGTGGAGATAATAGCAGATATTTAAAAGTTTTAGTTTAGATAAGTGTCAAATGAACGTTTCCATGACCTTTGAAAGAAGAGAGTATGTTCTGTTGTAGTCATGAAAATAGTGAAATTCCAAAGGGGTGTTAAGGATAAATACAGTATTATTAAATTTGGAGAATAACTTTTCTGATAAAAATTGTATATAAACAAAGGCCTGAACTATATAGACCTTAAGAAAAAAGGTGCAAGTCAGCAGTTGGTACCAGACTTTCCATAGAAAACAAGAGAAAAAAAAAAAAAAAGTAATACAGAATGGTCATTCTAAAGCAATAGGCAATATAAAATATAAGAATGATGACTCAGGGATAGAGTTATAGCTCAGTGGTGAAATACTTGCTTAAGCATGTGTTAAGCACTGGGTTCAATTCTCAGCACCACATATAAATAATTATAATAAAAGTCCATCAACAACTAAAAAAAAAAAAAATTGATGTCTTTTAAAGTCATTTGGTCTAGAATTTTTATAATGCAATGGATTTTGCTTCTAGTCTATACAGCAATACCTAGGGGAATCTGCCACAAGTGAACAATATGCTTTACTAAAACTAACAATAAAGTCTAAAATTTTTATCAATTTACATTATACATGTCTTGTTTTAAAGGATCATATCTGAATATGTATCAGGCATTTTTCAAGCTACTGGAGATGAACAAAACAAATCTTTAGAAAAGTTTGCCTTCTTAGAGCCTATATCTAGCAGGTGGGGGCAGGAAACAAATAAAACAGATGAAATGTTTCAGTCAGATGGTGAGAACTGTATAGAAAAATAAAGTCGGGAAAGACGTTAGACTGATTTTCAATATTATAAAGGCTAACCACTGGCCCTTACTGACAAGGTAACATCTAAATTCATCTATACAGAATTATACTGAATAAGGGACTAATTCTGGCAGTACTATTTCCCTATTTGTCTACAGAAAGTCAACACAAATCTTCATTGCAAATTAAAGCTTACCAAAGAAAGCCCATATCACCATTTTTGCTAAAAGTCGCTAGAAATGCTGTATATCTTTTCAATTTGTTGTTTTCCCTAAAATGTACCGACCTTTAAGAAATGCCCCAGTCCTTAAGATTCTTAATATTCGGGGGCTGGGGTTGTGGCTCAACAGTAGAGCACTCGCGCGGCCTGGGTTCGATCCTCAGCGCCACGTACAAATAAACGCATCGTGTACAACTAAAGCAAATAAATAAAAGTTTTTTTAAAAAAGATTTTTAATATTCTAATTTTATAAAAAATAAACCTACTGTCTCCACAGTCAACTTTTTAATCCCTCTTAATTTCTGACAATTTTAATCCTATTTAGGATGGGGTAAGTATTCAGAGAAATAAATTGTAAATTTTGGCTAAAGAAGAAATAGTGCCTTTGTAATTAATGGAACACATTCCAGGGTTTTTTTTTTTTTTGGTACCGGGGGGATTGAACTCAAGGGCACTCAACCACTGGGCCACATCCCCAGCCCTTTTTTGTGTTTTTATTAGAGACAGGGTCTCACTGAGTTGCTAAGTGCCTCGCCATTGCTGGGGCTGGCTTTGAACTCGCGATCCTCCTGCCTCAGCCTCCCAAAGTGCTGGGATTACAGGCGTGTGCCACCGCGCCCGGCTTGTTTTTTTTTTTTTTTTTTTTTATTATTGTTTGGTTCTTTTTAATGGAAATGACCTCAATTAAAAATGAGGGGAAAAGCTTCCCCTGCACGCCAGCAAGTGGACAACTCCTAAACTCTCACCAACTCAAAATTTCAGGGGATTTAGGATAATCACATAAGTAAAACTCCAAAGTCTCCAGGTTAATCATAGCAAAAGGCATATCTGAACACATTATTTTAAAACTAAATGACTATTTTATTGTCACTGTCAAGTACCTTAACTAAAAATATTCTGCAAAAGTATGCCCTCAAACACCTACATGTGATAACTGTTCATACAGTTATTTTGTACCTGTACTTAGTTTTTAGGATAACTGATTCAACATTTTGTTAACGCATCCTTATGCCTTTGACATATCTTAATTTTCTTAAGTATTATGATTAACTTACTAAAGAAAGTTCAGGTGCTAAACAACACACTTTAGCTTTTCAGGAAACAATAAATAACAATGTTAACCTGGACACATCTGTCATTTATTTTTATGTCTAATCTAGCACAACTGAGATGTAGTCAATCAATATTACAAATTTAGCAATACTCCACATTTCTGATGCTAATAGTCTACTGCTGTTAAATACAGCATATCTTCATTGAAACCAAAGAGGAAACAAAGGATATTCAAATGCTGTATAAGTATGTGTGCACACGTGTACAAACATATACCCACACCCAACAAAACACATGTCGACCTCATCTGTATAATATACAGACTGATCATACTCTTAACAAAAATAAGGTGATATACATCTTAAAGGAAGAAGTAAAAAAAAAAAAAAAAAAAGAATATGTTTAAATAAAATAAACCAGTGTGTTCATCAGAATAAGAAAATTCTGATAGCCGGGCGTGGTGGCGCATGCCTGTAATCCCAGCACTTGGGAGGCTGAGGCAGGAGGATCGCGAGTTCAAAGCCAGCCTCAGCAATGGCAAGGCACTTAGCAACTCAGTGAGACCCTGTCTCTAATAAAAATACAAAAAACGGCTGGGGATGTGGCCCAGTGGTCCAGTGCCCCTGAGTTCAATCCCCGGTACCAAAAAAAAAAAAAAAGAAAGAAAATTCTGACAGTTTTCAGAAAGTTTTCTCTGTGCTCCTACCAAGGGAACAAGTCTACCTTTCAGGCTTTTACCTTCATATTAGAAGTCAAGAAAAGTTGTAATATGAAGTTAACTCCATGACTTGATGACATTTAAATTATTTATAAGATAAATATAAGAAGCTTGAAGATTTCCTTATATACTTTCATAAATTCTTCGTGTTATTAAACACTAGTAAAACCTCACCACCACCACCACAGCCAAAAAAAAAAAAAAGAGGCACACAGCAAAAGGAAATCTTTGAAATGTTATTTAATAAAATAAATTCCCCGATTTATTGGTTGGATTTTAACTCAGAGAATGGTTTGATTTCAATATATTTTATGATTTTTGCAGTTTGGGGATTATTTGACAACTTTAATAAAGTTTATTATTTTTTTTAGTTGTATATGGACACAATATCTTTATTTTTATGTGGTGCTGAGGATCAAACCCAGTGCCTCACACATGTGAGGCAAGTGCTTTACCCCTGAGCTACAACCCCAGCCCCAATAAAGTTATTTTTAAAGCATGTAGCACACCCTATGAAAAAGATATTGTCCTCAAAGTTAGTATTTAACAGAAGTGAATTAGAAAGATGTTATGTAATTTACGAAAACACTGCATGATTTATGATAGATAACTGTGAACATATGACTAAGTCTACAGAACTTTCAACAAGAAAGCTTTAGAACTTTCTCAAATCAAAATTTTTATTCTTGTTTTTAAAATATTGGCAAAAATTACTTGCCTTGTTTTCCCTCAGGTAAGACTACTGGTAGCTCTGAAACAATCTTTCATGTATCTGGTCACCAAGAGACAGTGTTGCTTAGCAAAGCCGCAACCATGACTATGCATTATTTTAGATGTAACATTTTCATCCCATCTCTTCCAATTCCCCTTTCTTATAAACACCCACCTAATATGTTTGTAGCTTTCAAGAAATGTTAATATATGAAGTGCTACTAAATGGATTTTTGAAGCTAATTTATACACCTCCTATATAGTTACTTTTACATATGCAATAATTATGTTGAATTAAAAGTAAAGTTATCTTCATTATTTTGTTAAGTTCTGCTTTATAAACTAGCTCAATGTGGAAACTGTAAGATTCAAAGTTATGCCCTAAATTTAAATATTTATAGCCTACTATTCCATTTCTTCAACAAAACCTAAATGACTATGTGAAAAATCACTACATTTAAATGGGAACTAAATATCCAAGTGTTTTGGGGTTTTCTGCCCATAAGTTTATGATGTAACATTTGTTACTTTGATGGTTCTGTTTTGAAATAATATTTGAAATGCTACTGCTGGTGAATTATTTACAAACTAGACACAGAAGAGTGAAAATTCAGCACATGTTATGCTAGGAGCCATAAGACAGGAACTCTAGTTTTATCTGACTTTACAGAGAACTAGAGATGCTACACCACATAGCTCTCAGTATTATAAAAACTATATATTTGGCAATAAAACTGCATAGACTATAAGCAACAATGCAAATTATTTAAATTACGTGCTGCTCATTAGTCAGGCAGCAAAGGGAAAAGCCCAAGAACTCAAGATAATAAAGACATATTGGATTATATTTTTAAATTGTCCGTGGTTATACTATAAAGCTCATAAATGACATGCAGCCAATAGCACTTCATGTACCGTTTGTTTTTGTTTCTTTTACATTAGAGTTGACTCTTATGGTTATACATTTTATGGATTAGGACAAATGTATAATGGCAAGCATCTATCATTATAGTACCATACAGGATACTTTCCTCTTTGGACAGTTTAGACAAAAAAACTCACTTCAAGGTCAAGTATTGTATCTTTATTCTTGAAACAATCAGCATCAAGTTTAACTTTGCAGGTAGATCAATTATTTTTTTTTACCACCATGGTACTGACTTCTGGAAAGATCATTTTGATTAACATAATATGCTATTCTCATGTTTCAGGAGAAAGGTGAAAATGTTTTCAGAGGAAAACTAGAAAATGAATGTATCCTCAGTTAAAAAAAAAAAAAAAAAAAAAAAAAAAGTTCATTAAGTTTAAACTGACCAAAACATGCATGTCTGCTTCCTTTATGTGTGCGAGGATTGCTTTTAATCTTTCCTTTCAAATTGGTGTCCCTTTAAAGGAAATCATTTATTAAATGTTCAGTGCCTGCTACATAAGTGTTTTGTTGAAAGGTATGGGGACAATAGCATAAAGCATACAAGAAAAGAATCTTTTCCTCAAAGGGCTTACAATCTAACAAGAGACAAAAAGATGTTCAATATGTGAAAGAGCTTGACAAATTCCCTTCAAACATGCATTATTTAATAAGTGATTTAAAAATATAAACTTCTAATTGGAAATGACAGAATACAATGAATTATGGAAATAAGGAAAACATGAGCTGGCCACTTAACCTTTATACTGATCAACAGATCTGATTAATAACAATGAAATCAACACATTTTCCCATGACTTTGGTAGAATATTTCCTTCAAGTGAGCTACTTATAAACCAAAACTAATACTGCTTAGGAACAAAAATTTCAGTAGCCATCAATAAGGCAAGAACCTTGAAAACTGGAGAATGCTACAAAAGAATGAAGAAGACTCTGCCTTACTATAAGGCTTTTATATAGCAAGTACCTCAGGTAAAGTCTCTTAGAACTCAGTTTAGTCATTTGTGAAAAATGAATAATTTACTACTCCCTTGATAAAAGTCTGTAGTGAATTTCTCCAATAGTTTATGAGTAATATATTATGCCCACACTGAGATCATACTCTTACAATAAATAAATCCTCAAAGGTAGATCCAATTAAAATGTTTCATTCAAAGTTTTCATTTTCTGATTTTCAACTTTGCTTTTCACCAGTCACTCCTGAAAAAGAATATGAACATAGAATAGGGGGAAGATCAGAAGGTGGTGTATAACTCCAAATACACGTTAGTGGCTTTAGTTATTTTTCACTAAATAATGGTATCCTGTTTGTTGGGCTTTCATAGCTATTAGAAAAAACCTGTAATAGTTAAATAAAAATTTATGATGCTTTGGAAAACAGTCTGTTATTTCCTCAGTTAAGTGTAGTAACCATATAACCCATAACCCAGAAGTTCCACTCCTACATATATACCCAAAAGAAAACATGTCCACATGTCTCTAAGTAAAAAAATCCAAATGAACTAATGAGTGACTAAAATGATGAATATTCATAAAATGGACTATTATTTGGTAACAAAAATGAACTGATACAATATGAATGAACTTTGAAAACATTATGCTAAGTAGATCACAATAGACAATATATTGTATGATTCTATTCATATGCAATGTCCAGAATATGCAAATCTGGAGAAAGAAAGTAGATTAATAGCTGCCTAGGTCTGGCATATAGGGAGATTAGCAGGGATGGCTAGGAGATGTAGTGTTCCTTTCTAGGGTAATGAAAATGTCCTAAGGTTGACTATGGTGATAGATGCACCACTTTGTATGTATACTAAAACCACTGAATTATATTCATCAAATGGATGCAGTGTACGGCATGTGAATTATATTTCAATGAAGCTGATAAACAATCTGTAATGTCCATTTTTAAACTAAAATAACTGGAAGTCAGGGAATCTACATTTTAGGCCAATTTATCACATAATTTCTCTGTATCTACCTTTCCTCCCTCTTATATATTTAAAGCTCCCTGCCTCAAAGTCAGGATTCCTAATATGAATCCATAATCTTTCTTTACCAATTTCTGTACACATTAAGCTCATTCTCCTTCAGTGCCTTCATTTTTTTTCTTTTAGTGCTTTAGAATACACTTTTAACAAGTTCTTTTGAATTCAATTTAAATTTTACTTTCCCCACAAAGCTTTTCCTAAGACCCTTCTAAACAGTTCTTCAAGGGTGAAGTGAAAATTGATATTCTGCCATTAAAAAAAAATAAATCATTCTCCCTTAAGTATTATCCCCACTGTTGCATCAAATACTTTGAGGGTAGGAGCTGTACATTCAGGCTTTATTGTTTATAAAAAACTAGCACAATCTTCATTTAATATGCAGGTATTATTTCTATAAATACCTAAATAAAATTTCTTATGATCATTTTACCAATTATAATAAGCTGATGGCCAATGAATGTTCAATGAATAAATGGTTAGACAAATAGCAGTACACAAAGTCCATGTATTACTATTACTGGTCACAGCAAACAATAAAGGTGCTACTGATTCAAGAAAATCCCTTTAGGAGTACAAGTACTTCAAAAGAAACAGCAATCTTCACTTTTGTGATGAAAAACAAGATATTTCTGAGCCTCCTACTACCATTTATATGAACAAGGATAAAACACTCAAAAATGGCTTATTTGGGGCTGGGTTGTGGCTCAGAGGTAGAGCATTTGCCTAGCATGTGTGAAGCACTGGGTTTGATTCTCAGCACCGCATATAAATAAATAAATATTTTTTCTTAATCAAAAACTAAGAAAAAATATTTTTTTAAAAAAACGGCTTATTCACCCTTGGCTAGATTACAAACATTTTTAGTTAACATCTATACTATCTTATAATTACAACCCCACTCTCGCATGCAGAAAACCAGCTCATTAGGAACACACTTAAAACTGATGAAAGAAATCAGAAGTTTCAGGAAAAATTCACTAATCTTTGGGAAAGACACTTTTATCACTATTGGCATAAGTAAACTTCCAGACCTGAGCTGTGCCCGTCTGTAATCCCAGCACTTGGGAGGCTGAGGCAGGAGGATCGTGAGTTCAAAGCCAGCCTCAGCAATGGTGAGGCACTTAGCAACTCAGTGAGACCCTGTCTCTAATAAAATACATAAAAGGCCTGGGGATGTGGCTCAGTGGGTGAGTGCCCTTGAGTTCAATCCCTGGTACAAATAAACAAACAAACAAAAATCCAAAACCAACCAATCAACCAACAACAACAACAAAAAACTCACAGACCTGCTTCCCACTCCTAGGCAAAGGTCATTAGTTAGCTATTTTATTCTCACTTAACTCTCTTCTTTAGTCAAATGTAGGTCTTTTCTTCTCTCCTTTTAATCATCCTTCTGATCTCTTCCTCTCCAAACCCTACTTCTTTTTTAGGTTAGTGATCCTAGATTAATCTGACAGGAGAAAGAAAACTGATAGATGTTTTCATCTTTATTCACACAGCCAATCTCATATATGGTAAACTTCCTTATTAATTTACTTCATTAGTAAGAAAAAAAAACAACTTAGGCATTTAAGAGTTCATAAAAGACTACTACTGGTTTATTTATTATTTTGTGGTGCTGGGGATGGAACCCTAGGGCCTCACACAGGCTAGGCAAGCACTCTATCACCAAACCACATCCCTAGCCTCAACTATTTTTTGGTGGGCACGGGAGGTAACCCGGGATTGAACTCAGGAGCACTCAACCACTGAGCCACCCCAGCCCTATTTTGTATTTTATTTAGAGACAAGGTCTCACTGAGTTGCTTAGTGCCTCACTTTTGCTGAGGCTGGCTTTGAACTAGCGATCCTCCTGCTTTAGCCTCCTGAGCTGCTGGAATTACAGACCACTGCGCCTGGCCCAGCTTTTTTTTTTTTTTTTTAAATTGAGACTTGTGTAACTATCCTAAAGCATTAAGTGCAGTTTTACATAGTTTTCACTGCTGGGGATGTACAATGTTTGTATCAAATTACAGATAATTATTCATCACTGGAGATATTGTCTTCTTTAGGTTAGCAATTTTTATCTGTTGGAACAACCATCAGAATGTGAAAGAAGAGAATTTTCTTAAATTTTGGTAACCTAATTGACAGGTGACCAAATATCTGGGCAAAATATACTAAAACATATCATCATAAGAATTTGCCTGGCAGATCCAAGGAAAGAGAATGCAAAACAAACAAAAACTACATACAAGAGTGTGCACATGTTTGTGGTGAGGAATGTATTCTGAATTAAAAAAACTAAATGACTTGCCTTACCCAAGTTTCATCTCAAAAACCTAACATTTACAGAAATAATGTGGGAGAAATTCAAAATCATATTTACTTCCTACAAGTTCAGTAAGCTGACCAGGTATGGGCTTGTATAAAATGCTGGAGCTAGCATATATGTTAAAATTGGTTGGAAGAATAACAAACAGCCATTTCCACATTATCAGTTAGTTGCTTTAGTTCAATGACCTTTACTTCTACCCCAAGAAATAATTAATTCACTGATTCTATGATATGCCGCAAAATCATTTAACTCTCTGGTAGCTTGCAGATGTGTTCCAGAAGAACATTTTCTGCCTTTACACAGTTCAATCATCTATTCCACTCCAACCCCAAAATCTATAAAAAGACAACTGCTTTGTAAACCCCTTAATCAAATAGCAGGTTAAAAAATTTGTGCATATCAACATTTTATTTCAAATACTAGGAAAACCTGAACATACTAATAAAAATTTTTTTTTTTTTTTTTTTTTTGTGGTACCGGGGATTGAACTCAAGGGCACTCGACCACTGGGTCACATCCCCAGCCCTTTTTTGTATTTTATTTAGAGACAGGGTCTTACTGAGTTGCTAAGTGCCTCGCCATTGCTGAGGCTGGCTTTGAACTCGCGATCCTCCTGCCTCAGCCTCCCAAAGTGCTGGGATTACAGGCGTGCGCCACCGCGCCCGGCACTAATAAAAATTTTATATTAAAAACTTTGGCTTATATGGTCACAACTGCTTAACTATCAACTTCAGAAAATGAAGTACATCATCACTGTTTTATTTAATAATTTTTTTGGAACACAAATGGTACGTGTCCTTGCCTCTAGATCAGTTATCACACTTTTGAGTTTTAGTCAACTTAGAAAATGTATAGCATGTGTACTTTTAATAGCATGTATATTTAAATATTCTAATAGCATGTATATTAAAATGTACCATAGCTTAATGCTCATTTGAAGAGCCAAGAAAGAAAAGCAGAGATACTGGAACTTGTTTTGTGCTTGAGAAGAAATATGTATTACTGACAATGGTCCACTGACAATTACATTAGGAAACATTAGACAATCATTGAGGTAAGTTAATGAGTATGTAAAAAAATGAATGCAGGGGCTGGGGTTGTGGCTCAGCGGTAGAGCGCTTGTCTAGCACGTGCGCGGCCCGAGTTTGATCCTCAGCACCACATAAAAATAAATGCATTGTGTACAACTAAAGCAAATAAATAAATATTTTTAAAAAAATGAATGCAGGAGAAAAGCTAGTACAGTAATCAACCCTACTGGGTTAATAACATCCATAAATTATCTGGCTTTTAAAGGGAGAAAAAATCTGAACTATATGAAATATTCTTTTCGGAGAACTTTAGAAACTCTTTTGGCCAGAATACCTGAAGGATGCAGTCTCTTCAGGACTGTACGAATCTCAATTAAAGTTAAACTCAGATGAATTTCACTTTGTGAGTTAGCTCTCAAACACAGCTTGCCTGCCTTCTAGTGTATACTGATGATTTTAATAAAACTTTTTAAAACTGGAGCAAAACACATCCTTGTTTATAGCAGCTCAATTCACAATATTAAGATATGGAAACAACCTAGGTGCCCTTCAACAAATAAATGAAAAAAATGTGGTATATATTCACAATGGAATATTACTCAGCCATAAAGAAGGATGAAATTATTGCATTTGCCGATAAATGGATGGAACTGGAGACCATCATGCTAAGTGAAATAAGCCAGTCCCCCCCCCCAAACAAAGGCTGAATGTTCTCTCTGATATGTGGATGCTAACTCACAACAAGGGAGGGTGAGAAGGAGAAGAATTAAGAGTTCACTGGATTAGACAAAAAGGAATAAAGCGAAGGAAGGGGGGATGGGAACAGGAAAGACAGTAGAATGAATCATAGGGAACTTTCCTATGCTCATATAGGAATATACAATCAATGTAATTTTACATCATGTACAACCACAAGAATGGGATCATAATTAGAAAGTTATACTCCAACTATGTATAATGTGTCAAAATACACTCTGTTATGTATATCTGAAAAGAACAAATTAATAAAAACTGGAGCAAAAAAGGAAATAAAGCAGTTGAAATAGCAACTTCTGGTCACAAATTATTTTGTACTTCTCATTCAAATGAAATGTTTTTCATGGTATAATGGCAAATTCCAATTGTTTAAAAGGTTCAAAAGATCCAAATGTAAAATCAGCTCACTAAGTGGTTAACAGTTACAAGCATATCCACCTAAAGAAATGCTTCACAATTTATTTATTTATTTTTTAAAGGGAGTCTTTTATATGTTTGCTACAAACCAATTGTTAAGCCATATTGGGGGTGAGAAAGAAACTGGGTATTAGAGGAGTGTACAATATGCAGATTGTTTAAAGGCAGATACAGTACATACGTATTTATTTGTATATGGATAGAATATCTCTGAAAAGACAAAATTCAGTGATGGGGAAAGAGAACATAGGATATTTTGCTTATTTTATGCATTTGAATTATGGACCATGTGAATACATTACTTGTTCCAAAAACAAAACTGAAAATATAAAAAATACAGTCTTCCTACTTGCTCCACCTAGGGTGAATTCTCTTTCCTTTGATTGCTTTCTGACGAAAAAATATTCTGCCTTATTAGTCATTGTGTTCACAACAGTTCCTTGAGGGTAGAGGAAAGACAGTGTAATTCATCTTTGGATTTATAGCAGCTTCTGGTCCAATGTATTAAACATGATTAAGTAAGTATGGAAAAGTTAAGAAACTTGCCAAAGGTCCCACAGAGAGGAAGTTAAAATAAAGCTCAAGATGAAAAGCTGTAATTAGTTGATTCTTCCCTCAGGTATTTAATCTTACATTCCTATAAAGCAGGTGCTATTATTCTAATCTTATGGATAAAGAAACTGAGGCTAAGACAGATTCAAAAATTTACCCTAGGTCACAAAATTTTTGAGGGTAGGTATATGACAGTAATGGCGATGCTAGGATTCAAACCCAGGCCTGTGATTATTCCAAACCAGATGCTCTTTCAACTACATTCTGTCACAGTAAGTGCTAAATAAATATTTGAATTCCCATAAAATGTTGTCTCAAGTGATTCTGAAGTAGAAATTAGTTCACACATGGGCAAGAAAAAAAATTCCTGCATTTTTCCACTCCCTGACATCTGTTACATTCTTAAATTCACATTTGAGCTCTATTCAAAATAAAAAATCCATTATTGGAAGTTACACCATACATAAAGATTTTTTTTTTTTTTTTTTTTTTTTTTTTTTTTTTTTTGGTATCGGGGGATTAAACTCAGGGGCACTCAGGGACACTCGACCACTGGGCCACATCCCCAGCCCTTTTTTGTATTTTATTAGAGACAGGGTCTCACTGAGTTGCTAAGTGCCTCGCCATTGCTGAGGCTGGCTTTGAACTCGCCATCCTCCTGCCTCAGCCTCCCAAGTGCTGGGATTACAGGCGTGCGCCACCAAGCCCGGCACATAAAGATTTTTGCAAGACTCTTTCACTGACTTGGCTATAAGCAAAACTATGTAGGTATCGCTACAAAGATATTTATGGAATAAATGAAATAATAAATTTCAGTGATACACTGTAAGCATTGTTACAATAATACTTTCTACTGTGAAAAAAAGAAGAACATATTTTTAAATGAGGTGAAGTGGAACATACATTGTTTTTTAATAACTATACTGTACCCAAACATAATCAAATATCTTAGAATGAAGACAAAATAAGCTACTTCTCTGAGAATAAATCAAAAGTTTCTACTAATCAGATCTATTCTACTAATCAGATCTAATCAGGAATATGAGATTATGGAAAGCAGAAAAATAAATTCTATGGATCAGATTTTCTAAGTTTCTTCAGGCTTTTATGTGAAAAATAATTTGTCCAAAAGAGGTAACAGGAGAGTTTTAAATTCCAAAAGAAATCCTCTTTTCACCTTCTTTAGACAAATTATAAGAATTTATTTGCTCTGTGCTCTCTAAATGCATGTATCCATCAGGAGGGGAAAAACAAAAGAGAAGCAGCATTTATACTGACCCTCCTCCCCCCCTAGTAGGAGCACATTCTAGAACCAGATTCCAGGTGAATGTTCAAATATTAAAGAACACAAAAGTTTGAAAAGTACCTGAAATTGCTAAGAATCACAAATTATGAATCTATAAATAAAATTTAAAAGATATTTTGGGTAAGACTAAAGAAAGAACACATCAGAAAACAATTTTTTTTATAATCTCCTAAGGTAAGAAGCATTGTTGTGTTGTCTACAAAAGAAAAAATTTCTAAACTGATGCTGGTTGGTAGAAAATCTTTAAAGAAATAACAATAACTTATCATCAATACCATATTTTAACTTCCTCAGTGTTTGGAAATAATTTTCCCAATCCTAATAGAAAAAAACTCCCTTTATTGTATCTTTTAATTTCCTTGGCAATGACAACTTGCTAATGTTGTCTTTATTTAACAATTAGCAATGCAAAGCAGGTTTTGGACTTGGATAACGCCCCCCCCCAAAAAAAAAAATCAGAAGACAGTGCTTATTACCAATCAATACATTTATTCCTAACCAGAAGCCTTGTATGTATCATTCACAATCCAATCATACAGGTATATTTTAAAAATAACCTCCTCATCTTTCAAACCACATACATAACTGTAAGGAGGACTTTACTTTTAAATTAAAACATGAGCAATAAGCGTACAAGATTTCAACAGACAGCAACAAAAACTATCTTAAACTAAATCTTTAGAAGGCAGACCTGATGCAAGCTGAGGCTAGAAATTTTAAATTCTTGAGAAGGTATGACAAATTTAAATAGGTCATACTGCAAGTCCTTTAAAAATGTCTTTTAATCTTTAATGTGTCAATGACTTATGCGATCCCCTTTTCCCCACATGGTAAGAAAAAATAAGTTTCTTAGTTTTAATTATTGTCAGCCTTCTACTTAGGTTACCTACAACATTAGAGACAAATAATGGATCTTTTAAGTGCCCATTTTATAAATAGTATTAAATTAATTACTCATTAAAGTTTAGACAAAATATCCGAGAAACGTGGTGTACCCCGGGGTGAGGGGAGATCTAGATGACTCAAACAACTTAGGCAAGATCGCCCCCACCAAAAAAATTGATGTAAAACAAGAGTACTCTGGCTAATATTCGTTTCTACAAAGGGTTTCAGAATGATAGACTTCAAGAGATTATTACCTTAGTGAAAAGGGTTAAAACCGAAACTGTTTTCAAACACCAGCTTCCCTTTTACGAGATCCCAACAGTTTCTTTAAAAGTTATAAATTTGTTTTTCTTAGCACCCCCTTCCTCTCAAAAAGAATGCATTCCCATGACTACTTTTTTTTTTTTTTTTTTTTTTTTAAGCGGGGTGGGGGGGGGGAACGTGGGGGAAAAGAGTCAAAAATTCCCTTAAAAAGCACGAGCTCTCATCCCAAGTAAGCAGCGAAGGGCAGAAAACATTTCCCCAACGGTGTTGGGAGCAGGGGAAAAGGGCAAGAAAAAAATACAGCACGAGAGAAAACCTTGGGTTTCGAACTTTATTGCACAAAGAGCCGAGAGGAGAGCAGGTCGGACGTTGCCGCTCTTCCCCTCGCGAAGCGGGCGCGGCGGACACGGAGGCGACCGAGAAGGCGGCAGGCACCTTCACCTCCTCTGCCCTCAACTGTCGCCTTCTTCCTCCTCCACCCCCCACGGGCACCAGGCGGCGGCCGCCCCGGCGGACCGGACAGCCCAGCCCGGCCCGGCCGAGTCGGGCGGCGGGGGCCGGCGGGCGGCGCGGGGGGCAGCGCCGGGCCGGGCGGACGGCCTCCCCCGGGGCGGCTCCCGGCTCCGGCTCCGGCTCCGCGCCCAGCCCAGCCCGGCGGCGGGAACGCGGGCGCCAGCTCGCCGCGGCCGGCCGCCCGCACACACCCCCGGCCGCCGGCTCTCACCCCGCCCGCCGCCCCCCGCCATGAGCGCCGCCGCTGGCTGCAGGCAGAGTCGCTGCCGCCCCGGCCGCCGCTGGCTCCAGTCCGCCGCCATTATTCTTTGTTCGCTGCGAGCGGCGGCGATGTTGTGGGGCTCGGGCGGAGGCTCCATCTTTACCGCGGCCCCTCCTGCGAGGGGAAGGCCCCGAGCGCGGGTGTCCGGCGCCTCCCCGTCCCCCCTCCGTCCCCCCGGCTCTCTCGGGCTCCTGCCTCCTCCTCCTGCTCCTCTTACCGGTGGTACAAGCTCCTCCGTCACTGCTTTCGTTCGCGGCCCGGATCTCGCTGGAGTTTTATTCTCTCCCCCACGTAACACACCGCGTCAAACTACACCTCCGCCGCGTCACTCACCAACACTCCGCTTCTCCCAGCCGCCCGGGCCACAGGCAGCAGCAGCCGCCGCCGACTGAGGAGCCGCAGCCAGGGAGCCAGCCAGCGCCGCCCAGTGCCGAGTGCGCAGCGGCCGCGCACGGAAACAGCCGAACTTAGCCCGGAGCAGCTCGAGCGGCCCCGCCCCCGCGCTGAGGGCGGAAATTGCCGAAGGCTTTCGGGCTTCTTCGGGCGAGGTGGAGGGGCTCAGCCGCGAGAGGGAAGGAGAAGGTGGGCCGAGACCCGCTGTGGGAGGAGCGGTTCAAGCTCTTCCACTGCGTTCGAATGCATAAAACCGGGTGGCGGAAATTTGGAGGAAGCGGGTTTTGTGTGTGGCCAGGCGGGGAATTCCCGGGGTGTAGGTAGTGATGAAACCCCCACGCTAGCCTGCCCCTGCGGCGGTGAGTGGCGGGCTCTAGGGCGGCTGCGGCGAGGCGGATCTGAGCTGCTGGCCCTGCGAGCCCGGGAACTTTGAAGCGTTGGGACGCGCCTCCGGGGCTGCGACGTGGCTGAAATGCGGGAGTCTTGCGGGATGGGTAGGCCGGGCTGCTGCGCCTTGACCAACGTCCCCGGTGCCCGGGGACTGCGCTGGACTACCTGCCGGGAGGGGCCGGGGGCGTCGTGGGCCTCTGTGGGAAGAGTTTTCCGGCTTCCGCCTTTCGCCTTTCGGAGCGGTTCGGTGAGCGTTGTCGGCCGCTGGCCGAGCTGTTCATTTCCAAGGATGAGGGCTGCGGAAGTCGTGACATCTTGCGGGGTTCAGCTCAGCAATGAGGACTGGCAAGGCCCTGGGTGATATCAGCCGCCGCCTAAGTTCTCAGAGCAGTGACCTGCTCTGATCTAAGCTGCTCTGCGACACTCGATATATGTCCTCACTCCACCTGCCCGCCTTTCTTCAGACAACATCCTGTGTCGCTTTCTTTTCTCAGCCGTTTCATACAGCAGTGGTTTGCACCCCCTGCACCCTTTTCTTCACCCACCCTTCCTAACCTGATAGTGTGACTTCCGTGGCTTCCAAGCTACTGCAAACTGCTCTCAGAGGTCGCTCAAGGCCAACTACTAACTCAATTCTCTTATTTATTGAAACCTGCAGTTTTTTTCTCTCTGGGCTTTCAAGTTTCTT
The DNA here is from genome assembly GCA_025594165.1 of Tamias sibiricus. NCBI lineage: Eukaryota > Metazoa > Chordata > Mammalia > Rodentia > Sciuridae > Tamias > Tamias sibiricus. The sequence continues at coordinate 87,015,505 of CM046660.1, forward strand.
AATTTTTTGTTCATTCTGGACTCCGCCCCTTAATGACTACTGTTCCAAAGAGTTGCCCTTCCTGTTCTCTTAGTTCCATCCCTGCTTTCTCAGAAACATTGCACTAAAGAGTATCCTTTTATTTTTGGCTTTTCCTTTACAAGCTCTTTCCCGACCAGTTAAACATGCTAATGTCTCTCATTTCTTTAAAAAGATTTCTCACCTCCTTAGATCACTAACAACTCCAACTGTTTCTTACCCCATAGATTTTCTCTCATATCCCACTGCTTTATCCTTTCTGGTCTACATTCTGTCCCCACCACTCACCTGAAGTGGCTCTGAATTGTTAACAGACAAACATCATGTCTGTAGAAACCAGATGGTTTTCAATTTTCATTTTCCAAGACCTCCTCCCAGCATTTAACACTGCATCACACCCTCTTCCAAATATACTCTTCCCTTTGCTCTTAAGTCAGTTTTACATGTGTTTGGTGTTTGCTTTTTAACCACTTTTTTTTTTTTTTAAACTGGGAATTCAACCCAGTGTCCAGGGGTACTTTACCACTGAACTACATCCATAGTCCTTTATTTTTAATTTGAGACGGGATGGTCTCTAAGTTGCTGAGACTGGCCTAGAACTTGTAATCTTTCTGCCTCAGCCTTGTGAGTGACTGGGATTACAGCCATGCTTCACCATGCTGACCATCATCCCCACTGTCTTTATCCAACTCATATATTGGAATTTGCTGAGCTAAGTTTGGATCCTCTTTTTGAGTTCCACAATATACACTTTACTAGGTGGTCCCTTCCAGTGCTTCACATACTTACTGTCAAAACAAAACAAAACAACAACAACAAAAAGACAAGTCTCCAATTTCTATTTCAGGTCTTACCTTGAACTCTACGTTCACCAATGACCTTTGGTACACTCTAGTTAGAATGACTGGGGCATGTCAAACTCCATAGTTTCCCTCCAAAACACTCTGCTTATAGCCCCAGGCTCTGTAAAGGGTGTCCTCAGGGTATTTGCTCTGGGCAAGTTAGATACGTAGACACTGCATACCTGTAGTACAATCAGAATGATCAGATTCCTGAAAAAATGGATTTCTGACCTCTCTGATATCATGCCACTTTTTCTCTCCTACTCTAGTCTAAGCTACCTTTATCTCATAGTTGAAGTCTTGTAATAACCACTGTCCCCCCAAACTGCTCTTGCCTTATTCCAATCTATTCTCCACACCACTTCCAGAGTAATTTAAAAAATGTAAATCAGAACAAGTCACTAGCCTTGTGGTTTTTGGGGGGTTTTTTTGGTACCGGGGATTTAACTCAGGGGCACTCGACCACTGAGCCACATCTCCAGTCCTTTTTTTGTATTTTATTTAGAGACGGGGTCTCACTGAGTTGCTAAGTGCCTCACCATGGCTGAGGCTGGCTTTGAACTTGTGATCCTCCTGCTTCAGCCTCCCAAGTGCTGGGATTACAGGCGTGTACCACCGTGCCCAGCTTATAGCCTTGTTACTTCTTAAATTCCTTCAGTGGCTTCCCTTTGCTAGCTGAATATTGTATAAGCTCCATTATCTAGACTTGTTGTTTTTTTTTTTTCCCCAGCCTGCCCACTGCCTACCCCTAACTCTCAGTACGCCAACCATATTAATTAATTTTTATTTTTCTCCAAGTGTCCTCATGTCATGTGTCACGCCCCCTCTGACATTTTTCTTTTCCCTACTAGCCTCTCACCTCAAGGCATTTACACACACCATTCCCTTTCCCTGGAATTCTTCTCTCAACCCACTCCCTCTACTGAGCTTTATGGATTTATCATACTTATTATTCTTGTATCCTGGAATTTCTTTTCAGGGAAGGACCACATCTGTCTTGCTCACTGCCTGCTTTTCCTCTTCCCTCCCATCCCTAGCAGCAGCACAAGTCTAGAACAATGTCGTGTTCACTAAATGTTTTTTTTGTGTGTGTGTGTGGTCCCAGGAAAAAATTTTTAAAATATTTTTAATTAAAAAAATCTTTTTATGTTCAAATCCTGGCTCTCCGTAAGTTGGCAGGGGGCTGTAATAAATACTATAGACTGGGTGTCTTATAAACAACAAATTTATTTCTTGTGGTTCTGGAGTCTGGAAGTCTGAGATCAGGCTGCCAGCATAGTTAGGTCTGGTGAGGACCCTCTTCTAGTTTGCAGATGACAGTTTGTTCCTTGTAGTCTCAAAATGATGAAAGAGGGAAGAGCTCTCACTGATCCCATTCATAAACATTCATGAAAGCTCTACCTTCGGGCTGGGGCTGTAGCTCAGCAACAGAGCGCTTCCCTAGCATGTGTGAAGCACTGGGTTTGATCCTCAGCACCACATAAAAATAAACAAATAAAATAAAGGCATTCTGTCCATTTACAACTACAAAAACATTAAAAAAAAAAAAAAAAAAAAAAGCTCTACCTTTATAGCCCAGTTGACCTCCAAAGTTGCCATCTTCTTATGCCATTAGGTTGGGAGTTCAGGTTTCAGCATATGAATCTGGGGGGAACACAAATATTCAGTTCATTGCACTGGTTCAGCCACTTACTAGCTAGAGACTTTAGACAAATTGTTAATTCTTGTGCCTCAGTTTTCCCTTCTAAAATAAAAATGGTAATAGTGTTAATCTGATGATCAAATAAGACAATACATATAAAATGCACTTGGAACAATGTTTGGCATGTAATAATTTTTAGTACATTTTCAAAATTGAGTTCATTAATTTCCTGCTCTTTTTCTTGCCCTGGCCCTATACACAATACCAAAGTCTTGGAATGTTCTACCCATAGTCTATATTAATCCACCAAATATGATTTTTTTAATCTTAAAATTTTCTCGTGGTTATTCTTCCCTTTATTCACACTAATCTTCATGAAGTCCTTATCATATCTCTACTGTTTTTCTAATTCTGCATGCTTTATAATTGCAAACCTGCTTCCCTTATTCACTTGTGCCATACTGTAAAACCAGTGGGACTCAAAGTTAGTAAATCATGTGTTCCTCTTGATTTTTGCTCTAGTGACCTCTACCCATTTAACTTGATCCATTCACTTATTCATTCAGTTATCTATTCATTCAAGCTCAGGTTATTTTACTCAGTTGGGTTTAGTCCAGATTTGAAATTCAGTCTCCTAATTTCGTATATTCTGCTCCAACCTCTCCATAGAGCAGACATAAACTGGAAAGGTTAAACTTTCAGCATCCAGTTTTTGTCTCTGGGACTTGGAAGCCGCTTCATTTTAAAATTCATTTTCCCAATTGGAAGATATGGTCAATATTAAGGAGAAGAAACAGATCAAAGTACAGGGAAGCATATGGATATAACTTAACACAGTAAAATATAGATGAATATCTTGAAAGAGGCAGCAAAAGAGGGAAGGAAGGTCCCATGAGAAGCTTATAAAAGTTTTCAAGGAGAAAGTGGTATATGAAAGCTTTTTGCTAACCACAGCTTCCTTTTCCTGTCCCCCCAGCCCCTCTCTCTTTCTTCTGCTGTTGAATCTTATTTTCACCTTAAGGTTTAAGTTCTAGGAACCCTGTCTATCCTAGTTCATCACCCCTCATGACTTGATTTTCTTTCCTACCTAACCCTAAGTCCATGATGACTTATTTATTCTAAAAATATCTGTTGAGCACCAACTTTTTACCATGCTGTTTTCTAGAAACTGGGGCCCTAGCAGTGAACAAAACATCATTTCTACTATCAGAAAACTAAAACCTTCAACTTCTCTACTGTACATTTGTCTTTTTGCTCACTTCTTTGTGTTCTCATCTAGTCTCATGATAAATACTATTGTCTATGTTGACAGCGTTCAAAATTACCTTTTCTCCCCAAATCACTCTCCCAGACTCTAGACTCATTTAAACAACTACCTACTCATATAACCACTAGAATATTGTTCCAGCTTGTGTTCTCCCAGAAAGGAGAACCTGAGGGCAAAAGTTTCTGTACTGCTATTTTATTAGGGAGTCAAATCCCAGGGAAATAAGGGTGGGGAAAAGCAGTAAATCAAGGGAGAGGGTCAGGATTCAGTTAAAAGAATGCTAACCCTTGCCCTAATGCATACATACTTCCACAAGAGGTAGGGTATCAAATAGACTCTTAAAAGATATGTGATCTGGGCATGAGGCAGAGCCCTGTCGGTGGCTACTACCTGAGTTGGTTGACCAGAGCTAAAGGCCCATGGGCAGGCAAGACCAAGAGTATTGGAGGTGCTATAGATTTCCACTTGACCTTAAATTCAGTATGTCCAAAATAGAACCAGTGTCCCCTTCACTCCTACACCTGCAGTCTTTCCCACCTTAATTGGTGAGGTTAAAAATCTTGATTCATTGAGTCCTCCTTTCCCAAATCTATTCCATCAGGAAACTTTATTGCTATCTTCAAAATGTATCTCAAGACTAATGACTTACCACCACTGCAAGTGAGCTGGGTACATTTTGACACCTTCATCTGTTGTCTGGATTAGATGTAATGCCATTTTAAGAAGCTCCCCTGCATCTTTACTTGCTGCAGCCCAACTGCACTTCTGCCTTAGCACCTTGGCTGTTCCAGTGCTTAAAATGCTTTTTTTCTTGGGGCTGGGGTTGTGGCTCAGTGGCATAGTGCCTGCCTTGCACATGTGAGACACTGGGTTTGATCCTCAGCACCACATAAAAATAAATAAAGATATTGCGTCCATCTAAAACTAAAAATTATTTTTTAAAAAATGCTTTTTTTCCAAATAAACAGAGAGCTAACTCCCTCACCTTCAAATCTTTCACTGACAAGTTTTGAAATTCTCACTGAGGCCTTGATCATAGAAACTTAAAATTACAACTTGACACCTCAACTACCCCATATAGATCCCCGTTTTCCAAAATCCTCTTACCTGTTAACCTCCCCCAACTCCACCTCCGTGGGGCTTACTGCCTTCAAACATACTAATATGTTTCTTTTCATGTTTAATGTTGACTGTTTCCCCTGCTAAAATACAAGCTTTAAAAACCAGAATCAGCCAGGTGTGGTGGTGCACGCCTGTAATCCCAGCAGTTCGGGAGGCTGAGACAGGAGGATAGGGAGTTCAAAGCCAGCCTCAGCAATGGTGAGGCGCTAAGCAACTCTGTGAGACTGTCTCTAAATAAAATAAAAAGATAGGGCTGGGGCTTTGGCTCAGTGGTTGAGTGCCCCTGAGTTCAATCCTGGTACCAACAACAACAACAACAACAACAACAACAAAAAACAGAATCTTTGAAACCATGTCCTGACATAATAAATTTTCAACATATATTTGTCAGATGAATTTCCAACCTGCCTATTTTCAGTCTAGGTTTATTTTCTTGATTGTTCAATCAGTTAAAATGAGGAGGTATACAATAGCTTTCCCTTTTATTTGCTAGCATTTCCTACAGTGTTAATATGATGGCTATCAGATATTTGTGGATGAGGAATCGTTGAAATCCTTAATATCCCTATATAATGGCAAAACCCCCAAATTCAGGAATGACCTACATGTCTCCACTAGTAAACTGCTTAATTCATTTCTGTCCCATATATGTACATGCATCTCTTAACACTATGACATTGTAATTATTCATTCACTTATCTACATGCTTTATTGAACTATGAGCTCTGAAGGCAAAGCTTGTTTTGCTGGATGTGAATCCTTAGTAAACTGGCACATTATAGGAGCTTGGTGATGTTACTTAAATGAAAGAGTGAGTGGATGGTTGGAGTTTCTATGGTACTGGTCAAGGGGGCATGCCCTGTCCAGCTGACACAAGCAGCTGGTCCACTCAGTACTTCTTCCCCTGCAGTGTAAATGAAAGCTTGAGACCCTTCATAGTTGAAATCTTTGGGCAAGATTGCACTGTTATCAATGCTCACTAAGCAATTTTGTAATTTTAAGTTGATTCTCTGAATACAGAGAAGAGAAAACACTGATCTCACAACTACTAGTAGTCTGTTTGCCAGTTAGAGTTCCTCATGTAAATTAATATATTACATCTTAAGATTAATTTATTCTAAAGAAAAACCCAGAGAAACAAAAAATCTTGACTTCAACTTCCGTCTTCCAGCTACCATATCATTTTGTTGTTGTTGTTGTTGTTCCTTTACAATAAATATCCTTGAAAGAGTTTTATATTCATTGTCCCAGTTTCTTTCTTCCATTTTCTGTTAAGTCTACCTCAACTGGCTCTAGCACCCAGCATTCCACTGGAACTGCTCTCAGTATTGCTGAATCCAGTGGCTGATTCTTGTCTCCATCTCATTTGGCCTGTCAACAGCATTTCACACAACTGATTGCTCGCTCCTGGACATTTTCTTTCCTTACTTCATAGGACACTTAACTCTCCTGGTTTCAGTCCTGTACTACTGTGACTGTTCTCAATCTCCTTTGTTTATTAAGAAGGACTTTTGTCTCTCTCTCTTTTTTTGTTTTTCCATTGCTATATCCTTAACATCTAGAAGAGTACCTGGTGTATAGTCGATACTCAAATGTTTGTTGGATGAACGCAATTGAAATTCTAGATTTCATCTCTTGGACGTTTAGTTTGCAGAAGCATGTATTCCTCAGGCTGATCATGTCTGGTGCATCTGTAAATACCTGTTTCTGTATTGCAGCCTGAATCATGATGTCTCCATCAAGTTATTGCCTTCTTATGGGCTTTTCTAACAGGTTTGGTTGTTAGATGTCTGCCTCTCTGGGTGGAGTCTAGAAGATAAGGAGAAGTGAAGTGAAAGACTGTTTTTTTTTCTTATCTTTTTTTGCATGAGGTGGATTTTTAAAAACATAACTCAAATTTAAATTATTTCTAAATGGATAGAAATTTAGTTCTACTTTGTCTGACATGTTTGTGGTTGTGTGCTTCTTTGATGAGTATGTGTCCTATGTTCATGTGTGTATGTCTGATGGGGCAGTGTCTTTCAAACCATAGTTAGAAATAGTTTGTTTTCAATCTGCAAAAAGACCAAGCACAGAAACTGAGCATAAGCATCTATTATCTTTAATAGTAATTTGACAGAATATTTTATGTCTTAAAAAATACAAATTTGCAGGCTTATGTTTTCTATTCTTTGCATTTAAAAATATTTTCTCTGGCAATTCATTTTTATTGAATTTTACGAAAGTATTGGTTTGTCGTTGGAAATTTTAAAAATTTGGTCCTTCATAACAGTCTTAGAAACATTGGTTTAGGGTATGAAAGTAAAGCTATAGGGTAAAAATATTTGCAATTATTGTGCTAGAACAACCAGAAAATGACCAGCACTACATTTTCTGACTATCCTTTCCACGCTACAGTTATATCCATGAGAAATCATATAGAAAGAACAGAAGCACATTGAAGTCTTCACTCCCTGTGCTGACTAATTAAGTTGTTTACAACATACTCCTCTTCCTCTACCCTGACCCTTCAATAAAGCACCTGGAAAGAACCCAAAGAAAACAGTATTATTTTCCAAGAAGCCATGGGAAAAATGGTAGTTTCCAGGAAGCATTGGTAACCCTAAGAAGGTGAAGACATTGAATTCTGCGAAGATAACAAGCTTCCTTTTTTGTAATCCCATCTAAATTCTGCATTTCTGACTGTACTCTTCTCATATGAATGTTGCTAGTCACGTATCCAAGGCATTAGTCTAATCACACAAAATCAGAGAGGCTCTTGCCTTTTTAACTGGTTTATTAGGTTCTTGCTCCTTTGTTTTTGGGCTTTATGCCCATGCTATCCAATGCTTATTAAAGGAGAGTAAAGAAAAATCTACATTAAATGTCTTTTGGGGTTTAAAAACTGGTGCTTTACTCTGATAAAAGTAAAGAACAGTTTCTCATAGGATATAGTCCATGAGTTCCAAAGAACATTTCTTGTTAAGTGACATTTCTTTCAATATATGAATAAAAATGATAAAAAATCGTCAGTAGTTCTGTCAGTCTAAATGCAGAAGTTCATACACATCTTTCTAAAACTCTTCTATGTTGGTTTTCATTCAGTTATGAATGTCGTCATGGTAACCCTGGAAAACAGAACATAGCAGACACATGCCCTAACAGGAATCATTATGACCTAAGTGCAGGTACAGGAAACAGTGGTTCAAACCATGCCGGAAGCAGCATCCTATCTCCATATACTGAAAGGCTACCACAGCATGGTAAGCTTATAAGATAGAAGTTCTTGTGTTTCCTAAAACTAATCTTTTTTCAGCTGTCCAATACTTAATGGGTGGTTCTCATGTTCTCCGTTTTTCTCTCACAAGGCACATGTCCATCAATATATTACATTCAAAGATGGAACGAGGGGAGGAGCTCTGTATTTTCAAAACCTCTTCCCAAGATTTTTAGTCCCTTCCCACTTCGCCCTTCTGCAAGGATTTAGGAAGGGATTTCTTGTTTTGTATGTATAAGAATAATGGGGAAGGGAAGAATAAAATTTTGTTTGTTGTTTTTTAAACTTAAGGTTAGTTTTTTTCCTGTGATAATGAAACTGTAAAATATCACCTCTCTTTTCAGGATCTGTCCCCCAGCTTTATGAAGGTATAATTGACAAAAATTGTATATGTTTACAATATGCAATGCTATGTTTTGATATACTCATACATTATGAAATGATCTAATCAAGCTAATGTTTTTATTACCAAACACGATTTTTTGTGGTGAGAACATTTTTTAAAATAATTTATTTATTTTTTATTCTAAGATGTTATAAATGTGTGGTGAGAACATTTAAGATTCACTTTCTTAGCAATTTTTAAAAAGTATATACATATTTTAGTTGTTGATGGACCTTTAATTTAATTATTTATATGTGATGCTGAGAATCAAACCTGGTGCCTCACACATGCTAGGCAAGTGCTCCACCACTGAGCTACAACCCCAGCCCTATCTTAGAAATTTTTGAGTGGACAATAAATACTTTATCATTAACTATGGTCACCATTCTATACACAATGCGTTTATTTTTTACGTGGTGCTGAGGATCGAACCCGGGCCACACACTTGCCAGGCGAGCGCTCTACTGCTGAGCCACAACCCCAGCCCCACCATTCTATATAAATAGATCTCTAGAGCCAAGAATAAATCTTCTCATTTGTACACATTCCTAGGCAGCAAATGAGAATAAAAATTCAATGTCATGATTGCTCATATCCTTTTTTTTTTTTTTTTTTTTTGGTGTTTATTTTTCTTAGCAAGGAATCTAGTCTTGTTAACTATATTCTTACAATCTGGTATTTGATATACTTTTTAAAAGGTCTGTCAAACATGACAATGAAACAGTTTGTGTGCTTGTGTATATCATACCTGCTACAGTGTTACCACTTTCAGGAAATATCTTCTTGCCAACAGGACTTAGAGGAGGATACACACATCTGTGTTTTAGTCAGCTTTTTCATTGCTATGACTAAAAGACCTGACAAGAACAATTTTAAGGGGCTGGGGTGGTGGCTCAGAGGTAGAGTGCTCGCCTAGCACGTGCATGGCCCGGGTTCGATCCTCAGCACCACGTAAACATAAATGCATTGCATTGTGTACAACTAAAGCAAATAAATATTTTTTAAAAAAGAACAATTTTAAGGGGGAAAAGTTCATTTGAGGGTTCATGGTTTTAGAGGTCTCAGTCCACAGATAGCCTGCTCCATTCCTCAAGGGTCAAAGTGAGGCAGAACATCATGGCAGAAGAGTGTAACAGAAGGAAGCAGCTCACATGATGATCAGAAAACGGGCTGCCAGATACAAAATACACACTCCAAAGGCACACCCAGGGACCCACCTCCATCAGCCACACCCTACCTGCCTTGAGTTACCACTTAGTTAATCTCATCAAGGGATTGATTCACTGATTAGTTAAGTCTCTCATAACCCAATCCTTTCTCCTCTGAATGTTCTTGCATTGTTTCACACATGATCTTTTGGAGGAACACCTCACATCCTAACCATAACATCTATAGCTCTCATATACAAGCAAAAAAAATTATCATTAGGGTTTTATATTTGTAGATCAGAAAAAAATCTTTATTCCATCTCAATCTGTTGGTCAGAACAGGTACATTTACAGTTTTGAGTTCTGTTTAAGAGAACCCCTAGTGTGTGTATTTTCAAACTATGAATATGGGTTGTAAATGGTGAAATGAAATTGAATTTGCTAGGTTCTTGTATGCTTCCAGCCCTGAATTTTAATAGTACTGCTTCTTAATCAAAGTTCACAATCTCCCTAACTAGACTGTGTGTGATCTTCCAGGATGGACTGCCCTTTTTGTCCTTCTTTTCCTTCAGTACAATGACCCTGGCTAGGTTCACAGACTGAACCTGCAAATGCTGTTATCTAGTATGTTACTGTCTGATACTCTGTAGATGTTACTGTCTCATATCTACTCTGTGGCACAATACTAAGTAGTTTTTGTTATTGTGGTTTTGAGCTGAGCCAGCAGAATGCTTTTGTGATTGTGTGTCAGAGTTTCTGGTGCTTTTTCCAGGAAGCTGGAACTGAATTATTTTCAGAACTTTTATATAACCTAGTCTATCATCTTTAGTCCAAGATTAAACATACATCGTATGCGCCTGTGGCCTACATTATACAAAATGTGAAAGGGTTATAGCTGAAACACTCCCTAAGTGGCTTTCTGCAGCCAAGAATACTTTCTGGAATTATCCAAAATATATGATGAAGCCAAAGAGTTTTAAACACGCCCTTTCTTCCCCTTAGGGTTTTCCCTAAGTCTGTCCCTGTCAGAGCTTGCTGCACACACAGAGGCACAGCACTTGTCAGGTGTTAGGAGTTACATTAACCATTCGTGTAATTGTGTAACCTACTAGACTGTAAGTGCCTCAAGGCCAGGAACCCTCCCCTTAGTCTCAGTACCTCCTCTGGGCCTGTTTATTGACCTGAACAGAGGGAAAAAACACAGGACCCAAAGGACTGAAATAAGCGGTCTAAGTGGAGCAGAGAGAGCAGCCACAGCTTGGGGTAACATAACAGAGCAGTCATGGAAGACCCCTGCTGAAGTTCTCAAATTCTTTTTTTTTTTTTTGTAGTGAAATTTTTAAAATTTATTTTTTATTTATAACAATTATAATTCATAGTGCACATATATAGCATCTTTTTACATACAACTTTGTATACAAAGTATATTTGTACCATTCAGGTCTTCAATCATGCATTTAGGATAATGATATCCGTCTCATTTTATTGTGCTTCTCAAATATTGTGGAGTTTCTTTGTTTATTTCACAAATTGAAGGTTTGTAGCAAACCCGTGTCAAGCAAGCCTGTTCAAACCATTTTTTCAACAGGCTGTGCTTCCTTCAAGTGTCTGGGTCATATTTTGGTAATTTTCACAATATCTCAAGTTTTTACATTATTATTATTTCTGTTGCAGTGATCTATGATCAATGATCTTTGATGTTACTGCTGTGGTTGTTTGGGGGCACCATGAATGTCCATCATGTAACAGGCCAACTTAATCTATAGGCCTTGCCTGTGTTCTGACTGTTCCACTGACTGCTGTTCATTCCCCATCCCTCTTCCTCTCCTCGAGCCTTCCTATTCCCCGAGACACAACAACATTAAAATTAGTTCAATTAATAACCCACAAAGGCCTGTAAGTGTTCCAGTGAAAGGTAGAGGTTCAGGTCTCTCACTTTAAATAAAAAACTAGAAGTGATTAAACTTAGTGAGGAACACAAGCCAAAAGCTGAGATAGGTTAAAAGTCAAGTCTCTTGTGCCAAACAGTTAGCCTAGCTGCGAATGCAAAGGAAAAGTTCTTGAAGGAAATTAATAAGCACTACTCCAGTGAACACACAAGTGATTTAAAAAAAAAAAATAAAGCAAATAGCTTATTGCTGATGTTGAGAAAGTTTTAGTGGTCTAGGTAGAAGATCAAAACAAGCCACAACCCTCCCTTCACCAAAGCCTCACCCAGAGCAAAGCCCTCACTCTCTTCAAATCTGTGAAAGTGAAGAGAGGTGAGGAAGCTGCAGAAGAAAAGTTTGAAGCTAGCAGAGTTTTGTTCCTGGGGTCTAAGGAAAGAAGCCGTCTCCATAACATAAGGTGCAAGGTGAAGCAGCAAGTGCTGATGCAGAAGCTGCAGCAAGTTACCCAGAAGATAACTGATAAATGTGGCTAAACTCAACAGATTTTGAATGTAGATGAAACAGCCGTCTATTGGAAGAGGGCATCTAGGACTTTAATAGCTAGAGAGAAGTCAGTGCCTGGCTTCGAAGCTTCAAAGGACAGGCTGACTTTCTTGTTGGGGGCTAATGCAGTTGATGACTTTTAAATTGAAGCAAATGCTTATTTCCCATTCATCAAATCCTAGGTCCTTAAGAATTATACTAAATCTACTCTGTGCTCTATACATGGAGCAAGCCTAGATGAATTTTAAGCCCATTGTTGAAACCTACTACTCAGGGAAAAAAATAATTCTCCTCCTCCTCCTCCTCTTCCTTCTTCTTTTAGATGGGGGTCTCCCTATTTTGCCCAGGCTGGTCTCAAACTTGTGAGCTCATGAACTCATGAACTCAAGTGATACTTCCTTCTTGGCCTCCCAAGAAGCTGGGACTATAGGCATGTACCATCATGCAGGGCTAAAAATAAAGATTCTTTAAAAAATATCACTGCTCATTGACAATGCACCTTGTCTCCCAAGAGCTCTGATGGTGCTGTATGAGATTAATGTTGTTTTCCTGTCTGCTAGCACAACATCTATTTTGTAGCCATATATCAAGGAATAATTTTGACTTTCAAGTCTTATTATGAAATACATTTTATAAGGTGATAGCTGACATAGATAGTGATTCTTCTGATGGATTTGAGCAAAGTAAATTGAAAACCTTCTAGAAAAGATTCATCATTCTAGGTGCCATGAAGAACGTTTGTGATTCATGGAAGGAGGTCAAAATACCAGCACCAACATAAGTTTGATTCCATTAACGTGAGGGTAATCCTCAAGGATTACTTTGAGGGGTTTGAGACTTCAGTGGGGTCAGTAAATGCAGATGTAGCAGATAGCAAGAGAACTAGAATTGGAAGCAGAGTTTAAAGACATAACTGAATTGTTACCATTTCATAATAAGACTTTTGTGGGTGAGGAGTTGCTTCTTATAGATGAACAAAGAAAGTGGTTTCTTGAGGTGGAATTTATTCTTGGTGAAGATGCTGTGAACATTGTTGAAATAACAACAAAATACTTAGAATAATATCTAAGCTTAATTAATAAAACAGTGGCAGGAGTTAAGAGGATTGATTCCAATTTTACAAGAAGTGCCATGTGGATAAATTGGTACTAAACACCATTGCATGCTATGGAGAAAACTCTTTTGAAAGAAGAGTCAACCAGTGTGACAAATTTCATTGTTGTCTTATTTTAAGGAATTGCCACGGTCATGCAGCATTCAGCAACCTACCACCCAATCAGTCAGCAGCCATCAACATTGAGGGAGATCTCCATCAGCAAAATGATTATGGTTCACTAAATGCTCAGAAGATCGTTAGCAATAAAGGATCCTTTCAAATAAGTCATGTCCATTGTTTTTCAGACACCAGGGTCATTGTACACTATTGACTATCATGTAAATATAAACTTTATCAAATAATCTGTGATTTGTTTTATTGTGATATTAAGTTTTATTGTGGTGATCTGGAACTAAAACTCCTATATCTCTGAGATATTCCTATGTTAAATGAGAACTGAGGAATTTTCCCCCCAAACATATGAAGTACAATGATCATGTGGTACCTATAGAACTTATAGACATGAAGTTTTCTTTCCTGTTTTGAGATTTCTCTTAAAAAGGGAAAAATAGTGGTAATTATGTCATAGGAATATTGGGAAAATGAAATGAAAAGATCCACATACATCATTTAACACTGTCTCTGGCTCATGGGAAGTGATTAGTGACAGTGGATATTGTCATATTTCATAACATCTAATAGAACTTTCTTATGTCACTAAGAAAAATTAATTGCCATTTAAACTGTGACATGATGGTTTCTTATCAAAATTATATTAATTGAAAAACTTTTAGACTTATTTAGGCAGATTTTAAAATCATATTTCATTCTTGTGCTATATATAAAAAGTCAAATCATTTCAAGTATTTTAAAATACCAAAAGTCCTAAAGAACTTATGTTCAGAGTCTAATTCCTCTAAATTATTTTTCTGTGCACAGACATTGATTTCTGTGTTTTTTTTTTTTTTTTTTTTTCTCATGGTGGTGTTGTCTGTCACATTAGGAGTGTTGGAAATAAGAAACACAGCATTTCTAAAATGTGCCCCTCTGCTGCATCCCAGATTCTCTCTCAAACCACTAACACCCACTCTCCTTGTGCTTGCTCCATCTTACCAGAAAGTGTCAGTGGAAGTTTTTAGACAACAAATACATTCATATCCCTCTCCCCAAATTCCTGCTCTTCACCTCCTAACCTGTTTCTTCCTCTCAATTCCTAACCCCGTGATTGCAGTTCCTCAGGACAAAAATCACTGGAGTCCTCCTTGGATATTTCCTGTCTCTTACACCCCATATCCAATCCAATGAGGCTTTAAATGCAGACTCTGCTCTCCTCTACTGCTGCTGTTCTGGCCTGTGGCCTTACCATCTCTTCATCTCTTGCTTATAATTACCTCTTAACAGGTTGTTCTGCTTTTGTGTTGGCCCCACTACAATCTTGTTCTCAACACAGTGAGTAGCCAGAGCAAATCTTGCAGTACTCAGTCACACCATATTTCCCTTCTACTCAAAACCATTCCCATTTCACTCACAGTGAAAAGTGTTTGCAATGGCCCCCAGGCCCTATAAAATTGATGCTCTCTTGACTCCCCTTTCTCTTTTCCTCATTTTTGCTGCACGTTGCTCCAAACTTCGCTGGCTGTTTCTCAATCTTTCAAGGTTTGTCCTTCCCATGGAGTCTTTGCTCTAGCTCTTCCCTCTCCCTGGGATCCTCCTCCTCCAGGACCTGCACATTTAGCTTCCCCACATTCTTCTAGACTTTGCTCAAATCTCATGTCCTTATTAAAGCCTACCTTGACCACCTTATTAAAGACTGCAACCTGAACCTCTTCCATGCCCCAGTACACCTCATTCCCCCTAAGCTATTCCATATTTTCTTCTTTCATGGCACTTCCCAGTATAACATACTATAAAATTTACTTATGCACGATGGTTTATTGTTTGTCTTTCCTCAGAAGGATAAAAGCATCTTGATTTGTCTACTGACATGCTTGAAACAGTACCTTATAGGCATTCATAATATGCTCCTTGAATCACACTGAGTTGTGATAGGCCCTACGACTGAGGCCAGCACAAGTGCCATGGGAGTGTTTAGAGACAGCCCACGTGGAGGAGGTTAAGAGAGACTGAGGGTCAATGCCTCATCTGAGCTTTTAAGGATAAAAGGGTGAGGCTGGTAAAGGAACCATGAGAAGCAATGAAATCAAAGGTGCAAATATTCCCTTGGTGTCTTACAGCTGGGGCTGCTATAACAAAATACCTTAAACTGGATGATTTAAACAACAAATGTTTACTCCTCACAGTTCCAGAGTCCACAGATCTAAGGTTCTGCTAGCCAGAATAGCAGTTAAAGAAGTTTACACTCAATATCTTTAGAAGGAAATTCTTTGATAGAGGTTTTTCTCCTTGGAGAGGTATTCTTTTAACATAAACCAGGGATTGTATTCATAGTTAAAGTCTTTGCTATATTAGTACCTGGAATGAGACATAGACCCATTCTTGAATCAGCTTCTTAACTTATGATGTATGATTTATGTGTTTTTTACAATAGGTACCATCTGCTAGCTTCATATGTAAGTAATTATTCTTGATAATTAGATGTCAAGCTCAGTTGTTTTTAGCTGCTGGAGGATTGTATGTACTGTCAACATGAAAATATAACACATTTTAGAATTGTGCATTCTTGAAAATGTTTGCTTGTGACCTTTAAATTTCAGTGGGTTGGTGCTAAGTCCCTCTTCCCTCCCAGTTTTGATTCTGCTTATAGAATCACCTAAGCTCAGTCCTTCCCTGACACACAGTAATCAATATACATTGTTTAAATGACTGAATCAAATAAATTTTGATCCAGAAGAAACATAGTGTAGGGCTTAAGAACTTGCAAAAACAGAACTTAATGTACTTTTTTGTGCCTGTGAAATAGAGTTCTTTATGAGTGAAAGCCCTATGAATTATTATGTAAAATCTTTGGCACATTCCTTATATCAATAAATTTATTGATAAAACTTATTTTATTAATATATTTTATTTTTTAAGGACAGTTTTAGACTTACAGAAAAAGTGAATAGTTAGTACTGAGAATTCCTAGACACCCCTGCTTGTCCAATACCATCTAGTTTCCCTATTATTAACATCTTAAATTAATGCAGAATGTTTGTGATAATTAAGGACTTGCAAATTGGTGCAACCATTATGAAATGGGGTATGGAGATTCCTCAGAAAACTTGGAATGGAATGACCATTTGATCCAGCGATCCCACTCCTCAGTTTATACTTAAAGGACTTAAAATCAACATACTACAGTGATGCAGCTACATCAATGTTTATAGCAGCTCAACTCACAGTAGCTCAATTATGGAACCAACCCAGGTGCCCTTCAACAGATGAATGGATAAAGAAAATGTGGTACATATACACAATGGAATATTAGTCAGTGTTAAAGAAGAATAAAATGATGGTATTTGCCAATAAATGGATGGAGCTGGAGAATATCATGCTAAGTGAAATAAGCCAATCCCCCCAAACCAAAGGCCGAATGTTCTTTCTGATATGTGGGTGCTAATTCACAATAAGGGTGGGGGCTAGGGAAGAATAGAGTTAGTTTGGGTTAGGTAGAGAGGAGTCCAAAGAGGGGAGGGGGCATAGGGATAGGAAGGATAATAGAATGAATCAGACATTATTACCCTATGTGCATATATAACTATACAACTGGTGTGATTCTACATCATGTACAACCAGAAGAGTGAGAAATTATACTCCATTTATGTATGATGTATCAAAATGCATTCTACTGTCATGTATAACTAATTAGAACAAATAAAAATATAGAATATTTGCGAAAATTAATCACCAATATGGTTTGCATCATCGTTATTACCTAAGGCCATAGTTCATTCAGAACTCCACAAGTTGTTGCCTAATGTCCTTTTCTGTTCCAGGATCCTGTTGGGATACTTATTGCATTTAATTGTATTATCTCCATAGTCTTCCTTGGCTGTGGCAATATCTCAGACTTTCCTGTTTCTAATGAACTTGAGAGTTTGAGGAACACTAACCAGATACATTGTAGGGGACCCCTCTGTTGGAATTTGTCTTTGGCACATTTTAAGACATCTAAAAATGTTGGTTACTGTTATCGCTTAGTGTTCAGATTAAAATGTGAAACAGAAGCGTAATGTGGGTGGTGGAGAGTTTTGTTGAATATTCATTATTGAAAAGAAATATTGATTTTCAAAAGCTTGGTCAGTTTATCAGTGCTGAAAAACTGTTTGGATAAAATTTGGTTTGCCCACATCCATCCTTCCATCCATTCAATTCAGTAAATATTTGCCACGTCCCTATTATGAAGGTAGAAGTGTATTGGATGCTGGGAATCCAATGATAAACAAAACAATTGCCTTCATGGAGCTTCAGGTCAAGTAGGCAGACAATTAATGAACAACTAGAGAAATAAAAAAATATAAAAGATAATTTGTAAGAAGTACATAAAATGAAATATCCTTATATTAAAGAATATCTCAGTAGGTAAGAGAAAGGGAAACTAAGATCTTGTATTAGACACTAATCTTTATTGTTGTTGTTTTTAGTTATATACATTCTACATGAAAGTAGAATGTATTTTGACATATCATACATACATGGAGTATAACTTCCCATTCTTGTGGTTGTACATGATGTGGAGTTATACTGGTCGCGTATTCATATGTGAACATACGAGAGTTATGTCTGATTCATTCTACTGGTTAGATTCTAATCTTAACTCTGAGAGACAAGATAGATATTTCTATGTTCAGCATGTCAGAGAGTTAGCTCAGGGCTAATATGGAAGTTTTGTAGTATCAGTGTCCCAGGCTCTGCATGGGTTCATTTCTCAGGATCATCTCATGGCCTAAGCAGCTTCTAGAGATCCAGTAGTCACAACCAAATTCCAGCCAGTATGAAAGTAAGAGGGACAAAGACCTCCTCCTCTTTTCCCTGTCTGTTTACTTCTTGCATGCCAGAACTCAGTCAAAATGGCCTCCCCCTTAGTTTTTACTCAGGTGGGCCTGTATACCAACTAAATATCAGCAGTTTTGTTGCTATAGAACAGTGATTCTAAAACTATAGCAAGTCATCTGCAAGACTTGTTGACACACAGATTAGATTGCTGGGCTCCACCCCTAGTTTCTTATTTAGTAGGGGACAAGAATTTGCATTTCTAATGAGTTCCCATGTGCTGCTGATAATGCTCATCCAAGACTACATTTGGAGACTCATTGCCATCAAAGAAGGGGGAGCATGGATACTGGGGCAGAAGTCTTTGATGCAGATTGTCATTTGGTCTTTGATCATTTACATTTCTGAATTGAGATGAGGCTTAATGAGATCAAGTATCTCATCTTTGATACATCAGTTCTGGGTAGCTAAACACAATTTAGTCATTTTTGTATAAAGCTCTGTTCTGGTTATCCTATGGTTATGTAACAAACTTCTCCAAAGTTCAATAGCTTAAAGTAGTCATTTGCTTATGCTTCTGTGGATCTGCAATGTGAGCAGGACTTAGTGGAGAAGGCTTGCCTCTGTTCTACAGGTGCCAGAGCAGGCAGGTCCAACATGGTCTCCCCACATGCTTGGGCTGTCAAGGTGGCACTTTGGTCTTCTCTTTGAAACTCTCTCTGGCAGAATAGCCTAGATTTTCTTACATGGAAGCTCCAATACAGCAAAATGGAAGTTCAAAGTCTCCTTGAGGCCCAAGCCTACCAGTCATATACTGATTCCATCTTGCCAGGTTCTATTGGCCAAAATAAGTCATGCAGCCAGCCCAGATTCAAGCAGAGAAGAGACCATTGTCACCTATTTATGGGAGGAGTGGCAAAAACACATGGAAAAAGAGTGTGCAGTTGGGAGGGATTACTGAAGCTGTCTGCATGGTCCACCACAGACAGGAAGCAGAATGCCAATATTACAGTCAGAATCTCTTATGATTATCATGCAGACACAGACTTGTTATTCACAGGGTTTATCTCTATCAGGACCAGAGTGTGTAATTTGGATAAAACACTTCCCAAATATTTTGGTGTACTGATAGAAAACAAGTGTGGCCAGATCAAATGAGGTTTTAGGAAGTTTTATTGGTTGTTGAAAAAAACTTTCCTATGCCTTCATTGATTTGAAAATTCTAAAATGAGGATTGAGAACAAATTCTGGCAATAAGCTCATAAATAACTTCCAGTAGGCCTTCTTTAGATGCATAGCTATTTTGATTGAAAGATGGGGATCTCAACTTTTGAAAGCCAGCATTTAAAAAAATAATGCTATCCTACCTATAAAATGTGATTGCCACTGTGAAAGAGGTCAAATTTATAGTATATTTTTATGTTAGGTATTGGTTAGGATGTGGAATGACACACCTCTTCCCACCCCCACCCCATGGCATTCCTACATGTGCTTGAGATTTTAGAGTGCAGGAGTGATTCACTGATTGTTTTGGACATTGCTAACTTTCACTGCACTCTAACACAGAAAGTACTCCTGGGAAGGACAGGACAGGAAATAAGTAGCACTGTAGTATGAATAATTTAGAGAAATACTCCTCTGTGGAAGAATTCTGAGAGTCCCAGAAGCCTTTGGAGGAAGGGGATGCCAAGAGGCAGGCAGTGGGTGGGGAGATGGACTGGTAAGGGCTGAGATATGGCTCAGTGATAGAGTGCTTGCCTAGCATGTGCCTGAGCCCAAGTTTCTCCGCCTTACAGGCTGCCACTTAGGGGACACGAATTAGGTTTATGTGATGCTAAAGCAACCAATTCCATATCCTCTGTTTATTTTAGATAGAACCTTTTTGTTCCTGTCATATGATAGTTTTTCTCTCTCTGTGTGGTTTTCCCCCTAAGCAATTTTCCACACAAAGTCTTTCTTTACTTTTAATATCCTATCTCTAGTAATGGGCTCTGGGGCTTTTCTCCTATAATGTCTTTAAGCTTTTGTGATTTTGCTTTGGAATGAAATAGCTCTTTCAGTCCTCAGCCCTTGCACTCAGTGGGACCTCTGAAGTTGCTGGTCCACTGTGGGAAAATTCCAGCCTGGGCAGAGGCTGTGTTGTTTGTTCACCAGGTGTCAGATAGATCACAGAGCTGGGCTGCTCATAGCCTGTGCTCCCTGGTTTGAATAGCAAGCTTATTTATTTCTTTGACTTTCTTAAGGGGTGCCCCGTCCCTCTTTTTAATTTATGCCTTTACCCAGTGAAAACCAAATCCAACCCCAAATTGTCACATTCTAGGAAGTTGCTTTTGTTTGAGGAGCTGATAGAGCAGAGAGCTGTGATTTTATTATTCCCCCAGAAAGCAAGAGCCTGGTCTGTGGTTCAAATGAAAAGCTCTGTGACTAACAGGATTCTTTCTTCCTTCCTTTCTTTTTTGGGTTACATTTCTCTCCTCCGCTGCCAGGTCACTTCATGACGGCTCTCAGGCTGAAGTGATTTATCACGTAGAGTGAAGAAGTGGGAACCGTCTGGTTTCCTTTTACCCGCTAACGGCGGCAGGGCTTCCATTCCTGCATCAGGGCAGGCGGACAGCCCATTGCTTCAGTTGTGTGAGCTGAGGGAAGGAAACTTGACTCATAACTACTGTGGTTCTGGAGAAGTCCCCGGCATGTCGGGCAGCCAGCCAGTGGGTGCAGTCTGCCTTCTGGTACTCCCGCCTCAAGCATCGGCTTTGGAAGGCAGGGCTTAGTTTTGCAGCCAAGCTAGAGACGGAGGTCCTTCTGCAGTAGTCATGGGGATCTACTCAATATGGATTTTATAGTCAGCCGAAAAGTAAACTGGAACTTGAGCGGACCGGGCATTTTGCCTCTTTTAAGACTCTGCCTGTGCGTCCTCCTCCTCCTCCCAGCTGGTTGGCAGGATCCCTGGGGATACCTACCGGCTGTTGAGAACTTCTCAGGATTGGACACTCCTTAGTCATAGATGAGCACGTTTTTGAAAAGATGTGGCAGTTTGACAAATCCAATTAGTAGCTTACTGTCAAAACAATAGCGGAAAGAGCAGGTGATAAAGCATCTCCAGACTTGACAGCTTTAGAGGTCCATCTGCAAAATAGGTGAGCCATAGACAATGAATGGGGAGAGTGCTAATTTGCTAATACATCCACAAGTGGAGAACGAATATCAATGCAATTCCTGGTATTCTCTTGGAGAAACCTCTGCTTAGAAGTTCTCTGGCTTCCAGCCTCTCTGCATGGGGCTCCTTCTATATATCTAGAATTGCCCCAGTTTCTAAGCCGGTCATAGCAAGTAGGAGTCTGTCAGCATACTAGTAAAGTATAAACAGGAAGAGAGAAACCATACTGGCAATTTGAAACAGAGGGTATTTAACGCAGAGAACTCGTTATACAGGAGCTAGAAGAACTGAGAAACCAGAAAAAATGGCTGGTGAAATCACCCAAAGCATAGCAACAGCAGGAAGCTACAGCTTCTAAACTGGAGGTCAATGGAAGGAGGTACTCTTACCCAAGGGGAGGAGGCACTAGGGTCAGCTGGAGGAAAACTACTGTCGATCTGTCTTTGGGTAGCTAAAGCTATGGGGGAGAGACTGAGATAGTGTCCTGGAGAGGAAGAGGGCTCTCAAGGGTCTCTCAAGGGTCTGTTTCCTGGGATCCAGAACAGAGCAGGAGCATGCAAGGACAGGCTCCTGTGGGGGAGCATCATGCAGTATATGTGTATGAGAGGGAGCTCAGGATCAAGACTTACTGGCTGTGGACTTAGTGTCTACTGTTGTGGGGGTGACTCCTGGCTGCCATGAAATCTACAGTGGCAGCTCCTCCAGCCATCACATGGTCTAGTACAGTTAAGAGTTCCATGTAGTACCACATTCTTAGAGGAACATGGGTCACATGGATGTATGCCTATATTGAAAACTTGTTGAACCATAATATTTAAATTATACCTTAATAAAATGTATGTTAGCATAAACATACAACAAGAGTATTAGGCTCCAGAGTCATACTGTGTTTGTTACTTACCAGCTATTATGAACTGAACTGTCTCCTTCAAATTCATTTGTTGAACCCCCAGCCCCCAGCAGACTGTATTTGGAAATAGTGCCTTTAAGAAGGTAATAATGGTAAAGTGAGGTAATAAGGCGAAGGTCCTGTGTTAGTAAGCTTTGTGCTGCTGTGACAGAGTAGCTGAGAAAAATAGCTTAAAGGAGGAAAATTTGTTTTAGTTCATGGTTTCAGCCCATGGTTGGCTGGCTCCATTGGTATGGGCCTGTGGTGAGGCAGAACATCATGATATAGAGAGGGTGTGGTAGAGCAGATCTGCTCACCTCATGGTGACTGAGAAACAGAAAGGATGGGGAAAGGGGGAGGGGGACAAAAATACCGTCCCCAAGAGTACATCCCTAAGGACCCACTCCCTTCAACTAGGTCCCATCTTCTACAGATTTCATCCCTTCCCAATAGTGCCAAATTATGAATCCATCAATGGATTAATCCACCAATGAGGTCAGAGCCCTCAAGATCCAATCACTTCCCCAAACCCCACCTCTGAACACTGCTGTGATTGGGGACCAAGCCTTGCACACATGAGACTTTGGAGTGAATTCCAAATCCAGTGTATACTGGGCCCTAATCTGGTAGGACAGGGTGTCCTCATAAAAAGAGGAAGAGAAACCAGAAATGTCTCTTTCTTCACAAACACATAGTGAAGAGGTCATGTAAGGACTCAAAAAGGTGGTGGCCATCTGCAAGCAAGAGAGACTTCATCAGAGACTAACCATGCTGGCACATTGATCTTCAAGCTTCCAAAACTGAAGAAAATAAATTTTTTGTTGTTTAAGCCACCCAGTTTGTCGCATTTGAGTTATGGCAGCTGGAACAGACTAATCCACAAGCTATATGACTGAAAAAATCATGTATTTTTTTTTGTCACCTTCATTTGTTAATTTCAACAACAGAAGTGATGAAAGTTCCCTTCCTATGGGATTTTTGGAAGAATTAAGTGTAATATGAATTTAAAGTCCATAACCTATAGTATGACATGTAGCCTTTACTATTTATAACATTGAATTTTTGCTTTAGTATCCCTGCTCAGAATTCAGGGTCTTACCTTCAGTTAGATTACTGTCTCCTGAGTTTCCTAGCCTTGCACAGGATCTCCCTAGACCTCTCCCTTGGATTCTGCTTTTGACAATCTCTGGCTATCACTTAAGGTTCTCCTGGTGTCACTCAGAATTGTTATTTGCTTTACTTTTAGTTGCCTCTATTCCATTTGGCAATGCTATCTCTACCCTGAGAATATCATGTTGTTACAAGTAGGTACTTTGGTCCATCTACTTTAGTGGCCCATGCCTGAGCCAGCATCTGAATCCATAATGCCATCCTTTCTAGTCCTGGCTCCGTCCCACAGCATATGTGCTTAGATTGGTTGGTCCAGCACACTTCTCTCCTTCTGTAGCACTTAGGCTTCTTACACAGGCTCACTGACCTATAGCAGCTCCCAATTATTCTGTCCAGAAATGCACTGGGCTGGAAGGGGTGTAGATGAGCTTGCTTTGAAGCTGCATTTGTAGGGCAAGCATTCCCTTTTGGGAAGTGTTATTGAAACTTAGGTTGTGGGCTTACTTGGGTTGGATTTTGGGGAAAATTATATGTGCCCATGTCAGGGGCCTTGTTCACAGGCCAATCAGATACTGTCTCCCAACATCAGTCCTTCTCTTGGCACATCGTTACCAGTTTCATGCAGGCATTGGGATCTATGGTTGTCTATGTGAGTTTTGTTAGGTGGTTTGCAAACAGTCGTCATCAAGTTTACAATAATGACTCCTTTTGTGTGTACTAGTTTTCTATTTTTGTAATTACAGAATGATGCTACCTTGTTATAACAAGTTAAAAATTGAGAAGTTTATAAAGCATAAGGGATACATATCTTTCTTACTCTCCTTTGTTCTGACTCTTCCCCAGAAATCACTATTGGTGATTGTTCAGTGCATTCATTCAGATTTTTTCCTATGTGTAGATGAACAGACACTTTCACACATGTACCCACTTTTTTAGAATGGCTCATATTTAAATTAGGATTGTTGTTTGCAAGTAATAGAAACTCTATGAGAAATATCTAAAGCAAATAGAGGAATTCCCTGCTAAGAGAATTTAAACCACAGGCTTCACTCTTTTTTCTTTTGTCTCTGCTTCTCTCCAATCAGCATATTCCACAAGTAGGAACTATGGTCACCAGAAGCTGTCTGGCTTTGGGTTTCCCCACATAGAGGGCTGGTCCCTCTGCCTTCAGTTCTAAATGAATTGTTTCTAAGAAGGACTTTGATTGGCCTGGGGTACCATTTAAACTACTTTTGACTAGAAGCAACTGAAAACCCAACTAAGAGTGGCTTAAACAATAGGAGCTTATTCTTTTCACAGACCAAGGTGTCTAGAGTTTAGTGATTGCTTGTGGCCCAATGCTGCCATTATGGATCAACTTTTCTGTAGTTCTCTAGGTCATGCCCCCATAGTTTCAATGGATAAGGTAGCTCTAAACATCACATCTTCACTTGACCAATGGCTTCTTTAACTTCTCTTAAAAAGTGAGGCCTGAGGAAAAGGCTTCTATACAGTGAGGTAGGTAGATGATTGCAGGTTACAGGACCAGGGACCAGGGGAAAGAAGCACAGAAAGAGGGCCAGTTAATGATGGGGGTGACTGTGCTAGGGATGACTGGCACTCAGTCCTGCTAGGACCTCCAAAGAGGCCTTATGAAATGTATTTTAGAATTATTATCCTGGGGAATCAAAGATTCTCCATCACTTCTGTCCCCAATTAGACAATATGACAGTGAACACAGCTTCCTGTCAGTATCTACATGTACATAGCATGTACAGTTCATAGCTACATCATATTTCACTATACAAATGAGTTACACTTTGACAATTCTCCTACTAATGGACATTTAGTTCACAGTCCAAATTTTATATCAAGTTGCCGTAAGCATTGAAAGGGGCATGGATTTGGTTATGGTTTTGATTCTAAGACCAAGGGACCCCTCTTTTATCCTATTTCAAAACTTGGCACATTTAAAAATATAGAAAATTTCATCTTGCCAAAATACAATTATCTCATACTAACCTATTCAGAACGAAAATAGAAAAGAGGTAAAAAATAGCTTCTAAGTAGCCGAATAGATGACAGACAGCCAGGAATTCCAGATGGAGTTGGCAGTTCTGTGTGCAGTGTCACTCTGGCTTTGTTTTAAACCTCATACTCTTCACTTGTGAAAGAGAGCTTTATTAGGATTCCATTTAACCTCATTTTATTTAAAATTCTAACTGGATTGGTATCCTAGTAACTATTTCCACAGCAAAGTAGAAGGGAAGGAAGCCACACTGGAAAAACCAAAATAAAAAAGTGACCACAGATAGAAAAAAGAGGAGGCAAAAAGACAAATAAACAACACAATATCAAAAACCTTTTTAAAAATGTCATGCACATGCAAAAGAAGATTGGTGTTCTATCTACTCCATGGAACAGTACAAAACTAGGGTTCACAGTCAGAAAGAATCATTAAAACTGCTTTCAGAGTGCTCTTTTAGGCAAGGAAATGAATAATTTATTTTAGGCTATTATATCTTTTCATGCCATATTGACTCTTTTTGCGTAATATATTTTAGAGAGATTTCCCAGCAGATTGGTTTAAAAAGATGAAAAAAGTTGATTCTCGAAGCTCTGGGGGAACTTCGCTCTCCAAATAACCCTTTTCTACAGAGTTTTAGCAAGAAGTTTCCTCCGCCTTTCTCCTAGGGGCTTTCAACCAGCTTGCACAAACTTCCTCCTCTGACCCAGCAGGGCTCCAGCCAGGGACTGCACTCCTGCAGTCACCACAGTCCTTTGTGGTGCTGATATCAGGTGAGGAGGAAAAAGATATTCACCCTCCTAGGAATTTTTAAAAATTTAACAGTCAGGCTAAGAAGGGAGGAGCAAGAATAATACTTATTATCCAGGAAAACAGGAATTGGGGATCTTTTTCTGTAAAAGCTCTATAAATAGCAGATGTGCCATTCATTTCTTGCTCAGTTTGTGTTGCTATCAGTAGACAGTAATATCCCATTGGTGGCATGAGCTAACGGTATGTTACTCTGTGTGAATGTGCGTGCAAACACATGCACGTAAAATTAGCGAATTTGTCTTAAGACACTAAGTCTGTAGTGATTTGTTATAGTAGCAATGGTAAACTAATGCACATGCTCATAAATTGCATTTAAGAAGTATTTATGAAATGTTTACTATTTGGTAAACATTGTGTATGGGCAGAAGATTAAAAAAAAACAACAACCTGTAAACATAACTTCACACATGCCATTGATATTTCAGAAGATGAAATAGGATTTGTTATGTAGGTCTTATCATTCTGGGATGCTCATAGCTGCCTAGGTTACCACTGATTCGTCTTGTCATCCACATTTATTGCGGGCACTCTCTGTGATAAGCAAGATATGAACAAGATACCATTAATTAATATGACCAAAAAGAATTCTTCATACCCCCCCACCACCCAGTTGGCTCCTCCTTTAGTTTTTTCCCAATCACCCAATTCCTCAAACTTTAAATCTACAAAATAATTAGAGCTGAGATTTTCAACCAGTGGTTTATGTGAGTCATTGCTGTGCTGGGAGTGAAGGGGCAGGTAAAACACAATGCCTGGACCTGCCCCTAGAAATTCTGGCTCAGTAGTTCAAGAAGCGCTTGGCTATTAGTAGTTTTGCCAAAGCTCCCTACGTAATTCTAATTCTACTTTGCTTTAGAAAGTGAAGTAGATATGGGGACAGGGAGGAAGCAAGTCACAAAAGAAATCTCAAAAAGTTCAAAAATTTTGATTTCAAATAGGTAGATAGGTGATACTATGTTATTTGATTACAGTCTAATACAATGATAAGTTAACAAAGGAGTGTCACTCAGAATGTACATTTGGAAACTAACAAAGCACATCACTAAGTGTGTGACTAAAAAGAAAGTCAAATACAATTGTAAAATGTTCAGAAGGAAACCACAACTAAAGTAGTCTGTATCAAAACTCTAGAAAGCAGCTAAAGTGGCCTTCTAGAAGAAATAGTATAAGTCTTAAACTTTCATTAGAAAATGAGAAAGATTGAGAATAAATCAACTAAAAAAGAGAAAAAGAACAATAAAAATAAATCCTAAAGCATAGATGAATTTATAGCCAAATAAAGATCTAAGAAAAATAAATGAAACAAAACAATATTTGTAGAATTGATTAATAAGATAAAAATATCGGTTTCCTGAAGAGATGAAAACAGCCAACAAATTTTGGTTGTGATAAATTTATTATTATTATTATTATTATTATTATTATTATTATTATTGTTAGTAATAGTAGTAGTAGTTTGGAAACATGTATGTAGTGCTCTATACCAGACACGTTTACTACCTACCAGGTGTGTATGTGTTTTCCTACATTTGCAAGCACTCTTGACCTGGAACCTGATGGGTCCACTTAACTGTAAGCTGTATGACACACCATTTCTGAACTCTAAAGCCTTTTTAAAAGCCTGCGTGTGATCCTTAAGCTCCTCTCTTTACCTGCAGCTGTGATCTTGAAAGCCAGGTACCAAGATAGTAAAACCATAGGATGGAAGCAGCCTGAATCACTGAGTCTCCAGAGGAGGGGTACATGCTGGGGAACTGCCCAATTAATGTAGCACTCTGTGAGAAGAAATTAAACTATTAACTTATTGGCTCCTATTTTAAAGTAGCAAAGCCCATCTTATCCTAAATCATCTCTTTTTAAAAAATTTTTTATTTTTTAGTTGTAGGTGCACACAATATCTTTATTATATTTTTATGTGGTGCTAAGGATCGAACCCAGTGCCTCACATGTTCTAGGTGAGCACTCTACCACTGAGCCAAACCCCAGCCCTCCTAATCAATCTTATATAAAATGTGTTATTTTGAGAGTAACAGTTGTTAGATACATACCTGTAACTTATCAATTTTTTGGAAACAAAGTGCAGAAAGAGTGGAAAAGGAGAGATAAACTGAATTTTTTGAAGTTTGTTAATTTTCCTATTTGTTGCCAAATGTACCTAAAGTTCCAATCAGTTATCAAGACCTAATAGCCCAGGTTATGCACACCCATAAATATGTATATACTTCAAAGTCTGTAGAAGGAAAGGGTTTTTAATCACATCTTTTACTGTTTTCTATTTAGAACATTTCTCTTACTTTGCTAATTCACAGTTACTTTAGAAAGAATAAGCATCAACTATTTTTAATTTTCAACTCCAAAATGTGATTTATTACAATTAACTCTTTACAGCATATTTCCACCAAAATGAGAAAATGAAAATAAAAATAAAACCAACAGGCCTCTGCATGAAATGACCTATAACTAAACTTGACCTGATTTTGATGCCAGTTCTCATATTCAGAATGCAGTAGAACTAGCTATTTATTAACATTTATTGAAATGCTAGTTCTGTGACATTCTTACAGGAATATTTTAAAGTGTGAATCCTATTTCTGTAACTTACGGAATATTGAAGGCTTCAATGGTTAAGTACATTGATTTAATTTGCCTAAGTTCATATCCCACCCCGCCACCCACTAGCTAGGTGATCTTGGGCATTATTAAAGCTTCTTTGAGTCTCAGTTGCCTCTTCTGTAAAATGGGAGTAACAATAGTGACCATCTCATGGTGTCATAGTGGGGATTCAAGTGTCATTCTATATAAATTGCTTAATAAATATGGTTGTAACTGTTGGTAATGATGGTGATGATATTTTAAGTCAAGATATTTTGGAGTCTAGAGCTGGCACCAAGGAGCAGTTCAGCCTCTTCCTGTGTGTCTTTGAGCAACCCATTCTCTGTCATCTTCAGATTTCTTGTGTACAAATGAGAATAATTATAGTTAACTGAAAGGTTTGTCAGGAAGATTAAACCAGAGAGTTTTACACGTAGTATGCAGCACAGAGATGGCACACAGAGCATACATAATAGCTATTATTATGAAAACCAAAAATTGGAAAACCACTCTTTAGTTTACCTACATGCCACAAATATAATCCCAAATAATATTGTCTTTTACCATGTTCTTCTACTCACTTCTGTGCCTTAAGCATTGTTAGTATTATTTTTTGAACTGTAGGCAAATTCTGAAACCAAGAATTCCAATATGATATCCAATATTTTTTGTTTTTCTATTTTTTAATGCCTAGATTTCATGGGGTTTCAAATCTGGAAACTTGAAAATCTGTTTGTTGCTGTTATACAGATTTTTCTTGCCCATATGAAATTTTAACTCAGAATCTATGTTTTTGCTTTTCCTCTTTTTCTACCTTTCTTCTCCCCTCACACCTTCCTTCTGATACTCCCTTCTTTGCTTTCTTCCTCTTAATAATTAGGTTGCCTCCAAACTGTTCCAGAAAACTCCATGGCATGAGGGACTAGATCTGTTTTGTGGAACAGAAGTTCTGAGAATGCCATATCAAAGCTAGCACGGACCTCTTGGCTTCCATGAATCCATGTAAGTGATTATCTGCTCCGCCATACGGAGGCTGCCATTGCTCTAGTTATTGCTTTCACTTTCATTTCTGCCTAAATGTTCTATTCTCCAAATGCGCTGAATATTAACTTCAGGTGCAATCATTTTATCTTTTTAAACTCACATTTCTTTTTAAAATGCAACTGTAAACTTGTAGTTTAGATTTTGTTTGGCTTACTAAGTCCTTAAAGAAGATGCCGAACAATTAAAATCCAGTTTAATCTGGCGAAATACTTCAGTAATATAAAATGGTATTGTTTTATGGTCAAGTGCTGACCATACAGGGAAGTTGTTTCAGGGAAAGCAAACAATTTTTTTGCTTGGATTCCAAGACTATATCTATTTGGTACTGAGGGAGATTGAATTATCTATATTGTCTCCAATGAAGAGGATTCTCACTTCCTGAAAATGTTAAAGCACATGAACTCTTGAATATATTATTAACAATTTATTTCTAGAGAATAAAAACACCAATGTATATTACCAGTTAGTGCATGGTGCTTATTATCTCTTCTCTGAAGAATGGGGAAGGTCATTGTGAGGTTTGGGGAGGTTAGGGATAGAATCACTTGTTCAGCCATGTTTAATAAGGCTCTTGGAAGGGCAAGAATGGGAGAAGGGAGTCCTGTGAACTTGCAGCTGGGTGTGATTTGTGGTCCACCCCTTGTCTCTTCTAGGGAGTAGGGGCACAGTTTTGCATATCCATTTTCAGGGAGTGAAATGGCATAATGATTAAGAGCACAGGGTCTGGAGGCAGACAAAGCTGGCTTCAAGAGCCAGCTCTGTCATTTGCCAGTTGTATGAATTTGCATAAACAACTTCACTGAGCATTGGTTTCTTCGTCTGTTAGGTAGGGACAATAATGATACCTTTCTTTCAGGGTTCCTCTGAGGATCAAGGGAGAGAATATTTGGCACAGGGCCAGGCACAAGGTAAACAGAATAAATGTTTAGTATTGTTATGATTGTTTTAGTATTATACTGCTTTATTATTATTATCATTAAATTTTATAATTTAATAATTTAGTTTAGTTGAAGAATAAGGGTTTTATTCCCTCCTCCAAGTAGTCATGTGATCCTTGACTTTAACCTCCACCTTGAGATGGTAAGGGCTTAGTTTCTCTTGTGCATTTTCCCCCACCCTGTTTGCTGGAATTTAAGGAGGATAAACCTTCCTGTTCCATTCCTTCTCAATCTTTTTTTCTCATCCACTTAAATGCAATAAAACTCTGCCTGAGGTAGGTTTCACAAGCCATACGATGGCAGAGGAAAGTGGTCGCTAGATCTTTCCATTTGAAATGTGGATGTAGGCACAGTGGAATCCTGCTGGAAGAGACAGTGTTCTAGAACTCTCAGGGGCCTGACTTCTTAGATCTGAAGGATCTAAGTCTCCTTAGAGGTGATTTTTTTTGTTTGTGGAGCCTCCAGTGTTTGATAGGCTGATTTGGTCTGGTGACTGGGGACTCCCCAGATATCTGTGTGACTTGCTGGGTGCTTTTTCCTCCTTGGTTAACCAGACTGCTGGAAGGTGAGAGGAACCCTTTGTCAGTCCTTTCTGGCCTTTGTCAGCTGCAAGGAAGTGGAGAGAAGTAAATGTCAGCCTCTGGCTGACACGAGAGGTAAGGAGGAAACAGAAGCTTGCCAACAAACCTGGGCAAGGTCAGGACTGAAGCTGCAGGGTTGAAATCAGAGTGTGTCTGGGATCTTTCTGGCTCAAATGATCTGTTATTGTGCCTGCACTTCAATAATCCAAGCTTGTGAATGTATCTTTTATTTATAGAGTTCTTTCTCATACACCAACTAGTGTGGTCCTCATAGCAGCCTCGTCTGGGAGGCCAGGGGAGGTCTCAGCCTACTTTATAAGGAAGAAAATGGAAGCTTTTTTATAAGTTTTTTTTTTTTTTTTTTTCATAAGTTTTCCTAGGCTGTGGGGATGTGTGAACAGGACACATTTCCTGACTCCAGGTCCCACTGTTTTTGGCTCTGCTGAACTTTCCTAGGTAAAGACGGTGGTATGGCTTGTGGCCCAGTGAGAGAATTTCTAGGCACTGAATTACTTATGCTATTCTGCATGAATTTCTGAAATTCCTTTATTTTGAATTAACCATTCCTTTGATTTGGTTAGTACCTCTCCAAGCCCTCTCTTACAAATGCAAAGAAACCTTAGAAGAGGCAGGTCAGTCATGAGTGGTAACTCAATTAACTTCCCTCTGGGCAGCCAGCTATAAGATCAAGGTAGTTAGGGATGAAGTCTGACATAGGGAGAGGGATCCTCTGGAATTTAATGTGCTGTCTGAGGAGATAGGGCCTGGGAGGGTGTGCTGGTTTTTCCTTGCTGCGTTAAAAATTTCCACAACGTCAGTAGCTAAAATAACAACACATTATCTCCGTTTCCATGGATCAGGAGTCTGGGCACATGTTATCTGGTTTCTCTGCTCAGGGTCTCATAAAACTGCTGTCAGAATGCTGGCTCTACTGTGTTCCTTTCTGGAATTGGAGATCCTTTTCAGGGCTCACGTGGTTATTAGCAGAATTCAGTTCCTTGTGGTTGATGGACTGAGTTCCTCAGCAACCAGAGGCCAACTGCAGCTCCACACCAGATTGCCCAGAAGCCATGAGCAGATCACAGCAAAGCAGCCAGCTTTTTCAAGGCCAGGTGCCCCTTCTCTTTAGTTCCTGAGATGGAGTTCTGTCTAGTGTAATATGATTGTGGGAGTGATGTTTTGAGATTTCATCTGGAAATCCAGACCATTAGTAAAAGCTGGGCTTTTATTCTAATTGGAAAGCAGCTGATGGGAACCAAGTAGTGGCTGCCCCTTGGACAGGGAAGGTTTCTTTAGTTTTTCAAAGTCCTTGTCTTCCACTGACGCTATATATGTGTTCCTACCTGACTTGCTTTAATCAGTTACTGTGCTCATTTGTCTATAGTGGGCATTTGAGTTTGTGACCCAGGATTACATTTTGGAAGAAACAGAGGAAATGTATGACCCTAGAAAACGGAATAAAAAGGCTCTGATTGAGGAAAGAGGATGAGCTAAGGCAATTATGGCCCATATCCTCCCATATATCTAATTATAACATACAAGAAAGTAAAATTGTAGAGAACTGAGTTCTAATACTGTCTCTGCACTCAAATGCAAGAACTTGACCCTGGAATTTATTTTCTCTGATCCTCAGTTCCTCTGTTGGAATGTTTCCCCTCCCTGAGGTTCTGATTCAGATATGTTTGGGTTGGGGGCCTTGGAATCTGTAATTTTGACAAATTCCCAAGGTGCTTCTTAGTGGTCAGGCAAACCTGATGCTAGTCAGCAGCTACAGATATAGACATAAGAACCAGCTCTTGGGGAAGGACAATAACAATTGGGGCTCATCTAAACAAAAGAATTCAAGGGAATATTTCAGTTCCAGCAGGAATATTCTCAGGGAGAAAATATTATGAAGTTGATAATCTGGAAACCTGAGTTAGAAACCAAACCATCCAGATTGGACTATCACAGCAGGGTAGGGGAATTGTGTATGTAGTGCACTGGCCCTCTTACCACCCCCCTCACCTCTGTCCCAGCCACTAGCTCCTGGCTTCCTACAATTCATGGACACAGGATGGTGAGGGTCATTCAGGTTCTGAGCAGGCTGCAACTGCAGGCGGGCTCACTGCAGGGGCTGACAACTTGTGTCTTATCTCTTGAAGCAGTTTGTAAGCTGCTGATGGGGCAGGACTACCCAGTCCAGTGCAGTGCAGGGGTTCAGTAAGTGCTGGTTGACTAAGTGAGTCAGAAAGAAGTGAGCATTCACTGTCATTGTGAACACTTGCCCAGGTCTGGTGCTTGGTGCCACTCGCACGTGCTCTCTCACTCTCAGCCCCCCTGAGAAACGTGGCCAGAAGTCTTCCTGACTCCCAGCATGCTCTACGGGGCTGAGAGCCATCTTTGGAGAAATGATAGTTAACGCGGGGCCTGATGTATAGAAAATATTTTATTTCCAGGCAAAAGCAAACAGAATGCCTACAATGTCTTGGTTTAAAATGCAAACTGAGAAAAAGAGCCTTTGGATTTTTGAATTTCAAATTCTGCAACACATTTTCCCAATCAAGGGGAATTTCTAGTGACTTACAAGTGCAGAAATCCTCACAGTAAGCAAACTTGAATTTTAACATTACACTATACTGTTAGAAAATTCCAGAGAATTGTAAGTGGTCTAAGAACAAACGATGATTTTTCATGATGGTTTAGAAAAACAAAGCTTATCAAGTGGGGCACATTAATATTGCACAGTCTACTGTTGGTCAATCATGCCTCAAGAAATCTGTAAAAATAAAAGGACATATCAGGCAAAGAGGGACACACAGTTTTAGGAAGTAGTGCTAGGAGTGAGACTTTTCTTTCCCTATCAGGACAGCTGCTGAAATATAGTTTGACAATTAACTCACATATTTTTGGCCCTATATCTTTGTACTACACAACATTGGTTTGGTTTAATGACACAAGAAAGCATTAAAATATTTCATAGCTGATAGTCCTGGTAAAAACTTAACCTGTACCAAAGTAATTTTTTTATTTATGGGCTTCTGGGGCATTTATGGTGCTCTACAAAGCACAGAAAAGACAAGTTTATGCTCTGGGCCTTCTGAGAGTGCTTAGCATTTAGATAGCAGTGACAGGTACCAGCTGAGTGACTTTGTGAGTTATTAGGAAAGATGGTCTCTTGGTAGAAATGATGGGCTGCACTGCTTGGGGGAAGAAGATTATATAGGATATGGTCACCAGTCACTGCATTTGAAGTCACTTTTCTAAAAGTGGTGATGGACCTTTAAGGGACAGAAGGATTGCGGAGGATACAAAAGGGTAAGAAAGTTATTTGAAATGAGGGAAACAGTAAGACCAAGGCACAGTGGTGCTTTATCTATTGTGTTCAAGGGACATATTTTGGGGACTAGAGGCTGAGTAGTAGCAGGGGATCTGGAAGATGAAGAATCTGGGCAGGTAGACTGGGAATAAAGCAGATAGAAGTATTGGGTGTTCTTTGAACACTTCTGAGTGAAAGAATGGTGTAGTAGTAATAATTAAAAAAAATAATTACCATACCAGCTCCTCCATCCCTTGATTCATACCAACTCTGTGATGCAAATTCTGTTTTTAGTATGTTTTATGGATGTGAAAACGGAGCATGGTAAAATGGCCAAGGTAAGATTTGAACCCAGGCTGTTCAGCACTAGAGCAAATGCATTTACTCACTAGGTGGGCCAGTATGCCTCAGCATGGTGGATGGTTTTTAAGGGAGATTAATCTGGTGATGATAATCTGGGAAGGAAGAAAAGCTGGTGTTGGGAAATCCAGTTAGGGGGTGATGGCATAATTCTAGACATCCTAGAAACCATTCTTATTGTTGCTTCCTGCCTCTCCATCACTGGATTTCATCCATTCCCACAGACTGATGCTAAATCCAGTCTCCATCAATTTTTGCCCCCTACTTTGTTCCCTCTAGTGTAGCAGAGGTCTTCGTAAAGAACAAATCTGATCATTTTGCTCTTTTAAGTAAACTCTCTGTGTAAAATCCACGCTCTTGGGTTACAAAGTTCTTCATGAGCTAGCTTTTTGTTTTCCTTTCTGGTTTCATGTCCAGAACCTATATCCTTCCTTCCTTCCTTCCTTCCTTCCCTTATCCGTCCGTCCGTCCGTCCATCCTTCCTTCCTTCCTTCCTTCCTTCCTTCTGCCTCCCTGGGTTGCAAGGCAAAGGCTTTATTTATTTATTTTTATGCGGTGCTAAGGATTGAACCCAGTGCATCACATGCTAGGCAAGCTGTACCACTGAGCTACAACCCCAGCCCCCCACCATTTTCTTGACCAATGGTTCACCTACCAGTTGTACATTAGAATCACCTAATATTCAGTTCCCACCTCTGTTATCACAAACTTGGGGGCAGGGGCAGGCAAGGAGACATTGTTAAAAAAAATCTTCTTAGATGATTCCAGTGTCTACTTCATAGACAGACTGGACAGACTCCACTCTAGGAAAGAACCTGCTTTCTTCCCCTGTCTGAGCCTTTGCACATGTCACTTCTTCTGCTGGGAGCACATTTCTCGTGTCCTGTTTCACTTGGTTGACTCCTATGGTCTTTGAATTCTGCTTATCACTGTCTTGCTACTGTCTAGACAGGTGCACATGTAGACCTCAATAAATATTTGTTGAATCATTGAACAGTCTTGGTCAGATGATTAAATTATGCCCTCCCCATTAAGAATACTGATGTCCTGGAATGGAAAGTTATACTCCACATATATATGATATGTCAGGATACCTTCTACTGTCATATATGACTAAAAAGAACAAATAAAAAATATTTAAAAAAACACAACCAAATGTGGCCTTCAACAACAACAACAAAAAGAGCACTGATGTGCTAATCCCCAGAATGTGTGAATATGTGGGCTAATGTGGCAAAGGGTTGTTGCAGATATGTTCAAGTTAAGGATCTAGAGCTGGGGAGAATATCTTGGAGTGTCCAGGGAGTACAAAAGTAATCACCAGCCTCCCTTTCCATAAAAAAGAGAAAGATGATGTAAGGACAGAAGCAGTGGTCAGAGAGGCAGTGCTGCACCCCTGGCTTTGAAGCTAAGAGGAAGGAGCCATGAGCCAAGGAATGCAGGCAGTCCCTCCAAGACAGGAAAGGAGGGCAGGACATTGTCCTTAAGAATCTCTGAGTGTAGCATGGCCCTGCCAATAATCTTGACTTTGATTCAGTAAAACCTGCTTCAGACTTCTGATTTACAGAAAGGTAAGAAAATAAATCTATAATAATTGAGATTTTTTTTTTTTTTCCTGTGGTACCAGGGATTGAAGTCAGGGGCACTCGACCACTGGGTCACATCCCCAGCCCTTTTTTTTGTATTTTATTTAGAGACAGGGTCTCACTAGTTTGCTAAGTGCCTTGCCGTTGCTGAGGCTGGCTTTGAACTTGCGATCCTCCTGCCTCAGACTCCCAAAGTGCAGGGATTACAGGTGTGTGCCACCTTGCCCGGCTTGAGATTGTTTTAAGTGATTAAGTTTGTGATAATTTCTTATAGCACAAGAGAAAACTAACACAAATGTCCTGCCTGAGCAACTTTTCCTAACCATCTCTTCCCTGAGGAGCAGGGTCAGTGCTTCTCCTGTTGACACCCATATACTTCAGTGTCACTTTTCTGTGCCTTGGTTCTCCTGTGTGTAAGGTAAGTACTTACCTCACTGGGTTCATATGAGGATTAAATTACTTAATGAGTTGATATATACAAAGCCTTTAAAACAGTGCCTCTCATTTAGTAAGTGCCTGATAAATGTTAGCTGTTTTTATTACCTAATCACAACCCACTTATCACA
Organism: Tamias sibiricus; assembly: GCA_025594165.1. NCBI lineage: Eukaryota > Metazoa > Chordata > Mammalia > Rodentia > Sciuridae > Tamias > Tamias sibiricus. The sequence continues at coordinate 87,052,584 of CM046660.1, forward strand.
ACATCGTATTTTTTTCTCTTTTTGTATTGGAGATTGAACCCAGGGCCTTATGCTGTATCCCAGCCCTTTTAATTTTATTTTGAAACATGTTCTTGCTAATTTGCACAGGCTGGCTTTGAACTTGCTATCTTCCTGCCTTAACCTCCCAAGTAGCTGGGAGTATAGGCGAGTGCTACCAGTCCTGGCCCCACCTTTATATTTGCTGAATGAAGAAAGTGAGTGGGACTGGGTGAGATGGCTGGGGAGGCTAAGCCAGGAGGATTGCAAGTTGAAAGCCAGCCTTAGCAACTTAGTGAGGCCCTAAGCAACTTAATGAGAACTTGTCTCAAAATAAAAATACAAAAAATGGGGTTGGGGATGTGGCTCAGTGGTTAAGTGCCCCTAGGTTCAATCCCTAGTACCAAAAAAAAAAAAAAAAAAAAAGAGTGGGAATAGAGGTTAAGAGATGGATATGATTAAGAGATGTCTGATTTTAATGCTTCTTCCACACCTATGGGCCTGATCCATTCTTTCTGGAACTGATCTAAACGTTTTTCCTCTTAATCCTGTCCTATAAAAGGGTTTGTTTCCTGGCTTCCATCCTAGAAATTCCCTTGGTTCTCAACTCTACTGGGACCTGGTCATGCTTACTGGTAGCTCCTGTTCCAAGAACTCAGTTTCAGAACTTTGAGCTCCTCTGCTGCCTTGGGAAGGGAATTCAGATCATTTCAAGGAAAAAGGAGAAAGATAATTCAGAAGTGGGTAGATGGTTTCAAGGCCACTGACTCAGTGATTAGCTAAGAGGAGCAAACTGGAGAAGGTGCAGGGGCCCCTGCTGTGCTGGTTTCCCCTTCCCTGGCTGGCCCTGCAAACCTGGTGCTCTCCTCAACTGCCCCAAGGCTCAGCGTACCCTCCTGCCAAAGGGGCCATCATAGCACCTGCTTTATGAAAGTATCGTGAAGGGAAAGGAAAAGTGGCCCTCTGGAACCCAGCATAATGCCCCATTCATGGACAGGACCCTCTAAATGTCTCTGGCATTAGTTTGAACAGGAATGACAATAAACAGACATTACCTAAAACAGTGACTTTCCAACTTTTGGGTCTTAGGAGCACCTGCTTAAACTCTTAATATTACTGAGGACCTCAGAACCTTTTGTTTATATGTCCATCTAGTAATATTGACCACATTAGAAATTAAAATGGATAATTACAATGCACCAATGAAAAAAGAAAACAAAAACAAAAGCAATAAATACCAACCAGTTTTAAAAAAATAAATTAAAACTGAAATATTTAAAAATATTTGTTAAATCATTGCAAAGACAACAAAACCATTATATCTTAACATATCTTTTTAAAAATAAAAAAATAGTTTATTTTTCCAAAACAAGAATAATTGAAGTGGCATTGCTTTACATTTTTGCAAATTTCTTTTTTTTTTATATATTTAAAAAATGTGTTCTTTTTAGATATATGTGACAGTAGAGTATATTTTGATTTTAATGTCTGGCTTAATAGAAGTTAGCCAGGTGCTTATACCTGCTTCTACATTAGTCTGATGTGGTACCACGTCAGGGAGCCTCTGTAAAACTCCACCATACACTGGTAAGAGAATGAGAGTAAAAAAGACAAATAACATTTTAGTTTTATTACGAAATAGTTGGACCTCAATGACTGCCTGAAGGATACTCCTGGTTCTCTTATGTTAAATAGCTATTTTCTAGTATGTAACCTTAATTCCCTTGCCATTCTATTTTTGCTGTTGTTTCAAACTTCTGGGGGGTTGAACCCAGGTCTTCTGTCATTTTGCTGTTTGAGAACCACTGGTCTAAAATATCTCTCTGGAAAAAAAATTTCAATCTGTGTGTAGAGATCATGATAAAAATGATATTACATGTCACCTCCATCCTGATATGAAGAACAATTGTAGTCTGATGATACCAAGTGTTTCTTTGAATGTGAAACATTGGCAGCTCTGAAACCTCTACTTGTAGGAATATAAGATGATTCAATCACTTTATTACATATTACCAACTTTTTCTTTGGAGTTTACAAATGCACACATTCTATCACACACCTTTTCCACTCGTTTTTAAATTAAATAAATTATGGTATACCTACAAAATTGAAAATTCTAATTTAATACTATAATTAATATTAGTGTTAATAGACTACTAAATGAATAGTAATATGTAGAGCCTGGGGATGTAGCTCAGTGGTCAAGTGTTTGCCTAGCATGCACGAGTCCCTGGGTTCCATTCCTATTACTGAAAAAATAAAGGGATAGTAATATGTATTTGCACAATGTAATGCTATATTAAAAATGAATTAGTCATGTGAGTATGAATAAATTTCAAAAACAATGGTGGGCAAATAGAGCAACAAGAACTGAAGCCCAGTGCACCATTTATGTAAAGTTTAAAAATATGCAAAAGGAAACTATATGGCCGGGCGCGGTGGCGCACGCCAGTAATCCCAGCACTTTGGGAGGCTGAGGCAGGAGGATCGCGAGTTCAAAGCCAGCCTCAGCAATGGCGAGGCACTTAGCAACTCAGTGAGACCCTGTCTCTAAATAAAATACAAAATAGGGCTGAGGATGTGGCTCAGTGGTTGAGTGCCCCTGAGTTCAATCCCCAGTACAAAAAAAAAAAAAAAAAAAAAAAAAAAAAGGAAACTATATGTTTCTTTTTTTTTTTTTTATTTTTTTTTTTATAATTTTTAATATGTACAACTCATAGTGCATATATTTAGTATCTTTTTACATACAACTGTTTGTATACAAAGTATATTCGTGCAATTTAGGTCTTCAATCATGCATTAAGGAAAATGATATCCATCTCATCTCCATACTGCTTTCCATAACGGTTGCACCATTTTGCAGTCCCACCAGCAATGTATGAGTGTGCCTTTTTCCCCACATCCTCTCCAACATTTATTGTTGCTTGTGTTCTTGATGGCTGCCATTCTGACTGGAGTGAAGTGAAATCTTAGAGTAGTTTTGATTTGCATTTCTCTAATTGCCAGCGATGTTGAACATTTTTTCATGTATTTGTTGATTAATCGTGTATCTTCTTCTGAGAGGTGTCTTCTCAATTCCTTAGCCCATTTATTGATTGGGTTATTTGTTTTTTTAGTGTAAAGTTTTTTGAGTTCTTTATATATTCTAGAGATTAGTGCTCTATCTGATGTGCATGTATTAAATATTTGTTCCCAATTAGTTGGCTCTCTATTCACCTCACTGATTGTTTCTTTTGCTGAAAAGAAGCTTTTTAGTTTAAATCTATCCCATTCATTAATTCTTGGTAGTAATTCTTGCGCTACAGGATTCTTATTAAGGAACTTGGGGCCTAATCCAACATGTTGGAAATTGGAGCTTACTTTTTCTTCTATTAGGTGTATTGTCTCTGATCTAATTCCTAGGTCTTTGATCCACTTTGAATTGAGTTTTGTGCACGGTGAGAGATAAAGGTTTTTAATTTCATTTTGTTGCATATGGATTTCCAGTTTTCCCAGCACCATTTGTTGAAGAGGCTATCCTTTCTCCACTGTACATTTTTGGCACCTTTGTCTAATATAAGATAGCTGTAATTAAATGTATTAGTCTCTGTATCCTCAATTCTGTACCATTGGTCCACCAGTCTGTTTTGGTGCCAATACCATGCTGTTTTTGTTACTATTGCTCTATAGTATAATTTAAAGTCTGGTATGGTGATGCCTCCTGCTTCACTTTTCTTGCTCAGGATTGCTTTGGCTATTCTGGGTCTCTTATTTTTCCAGATGAATTTCATGACTGCTATTTCTATTTCTTTGAAGAATGACATTGGGATTTTGATAGGAATTGCATTAAATCTGTATAATGCTTTTGGTAGTATGGACATTTTGACAATATTAATTCTACCTATCCAAGAGCAAGGTAGGTCTTTCCATCTTCTGAGTTCATCTATAATTTCTTTCTTTAGTGTTCTATAATTTTCGTTATACAGGTCTTTCACCTCTTTCGTTAGGTTGATTCCCAGGTATTTTTATTTTTTTTGATGCTATTGCAAATGGGGTATTTTTCATCATTTCCCTTTCAGAGTCTTTGTCGCTGATGTACACAAATGCCTTTGACTTATGTGTATTGATTTTGTATCCTGCAACTTTGCCAAATTCGTTTACTAGTTGTAAAAGTTTTCTGGTAGAGTTTTTTGGGTCTTCTAGGTAGATTATCATGTCATCAGCAAATAGTGCTAATTTGAGCTCTTCTTTTCCTATCTTAATCCCTTTAATTTCTTTCGTCTGTCTAATTGCTCTGGCCAGAGTTTCCAGTACTATGTTAAATAGCAGTGGTGAAAGGGACATCCCTGTCTTGTTCCAGTTTTTAGAGGGAATGCTTTCAATTTTTCTCCATTTAAGATAATGTTAGCTCGGGGCCTTGCATAAATAGCTTTTATTATGTTAAGATATGTTCCTGATATTCCTAGTTTTTCTAGTGTTTTCAACATAAAGGGGTGTTGTATTTTGTCAAATGCTTTTTCTGCGTCAATTGAGATGATCATATGATTTTTGTCTTTAAGTCTATTGATGTGATGTATTATGTTTATTGATTTCCGAATATTGAACCAGCCTTGCATCCCTGGGATAAACCCCACTTGATCGTGGTGCACTATCTTTTTGATATGTTTTGTATCCGATTTGCCAGGATTTGTTGAGGATTTTGCATCTATGTTCATTAAAGATATGGGCCTGAAGTTTTCTTTTTTGGATGTGTCTTTGCCAGGCTTTGGAATTAATGTAATATTGGCCTCATAGAAAGAGTCTGGAAGAGCTCCTTCTTTTTCTATTTCTTGAAATAGTTGAAGAGCATTGGTATTAGTTCTTCTTTGAAAGTCTTATAGAACTCGGCTGTAAACCCATCAGGTCCTGGACTTTTCCTTGTTGGTAGCTTTTTGATGACATCTTCTATTTCTTCGCTTGTAATTGATCTATTTAAATTATGTATGTTTCTGATGGGCACATAACTATTCAGTGGAAGTATATAATCATACACAGGAATGAGAAGTACCAAATTCAGGACAGTGATAATTCCTGAAGAATGAGGACATGCAATGAAGCCAATGAAACCAAGGAGCAATGTTGGGGGGCTTTACCTTTATCTGTAAAGTTCTGTTTTTAAAATTTGAAAGAAAAAATTTTACTTCAGTTTAAGGTTTTTTTTTTTTTTTCCTTCCTTTTTTAGCTAGTGAAGAGAATATGGTAAGACAAGGCCATGACAACAAAAAATGACAACTTTATGCAAGAAGCCTGTGAACAATGGCCCCAGTTCCTTTGTTCATGTTGGCTATATGGACAGGGTTCATAAATGTTCATTTGGTTTTGAAATGTTTGTATTTATTTGGCACTAACCATGAATTTTCCCACAGGAAGAGCTAAGCACATTGCCTAAAAGCCCACTCTAGAGAAACCTATTAACCTTACAACAAGCCTAACCAAAAGGAAGAGAGCAGCAACATTAATAAGTGGCTTTTTGGGAAACTTCCTTCTGACTTGGACAGCCAGGGATATATCATTCCCTGGCAAACCAGTCCTAATACTCCCTTTGTTTTAGTCAGCTGCTCATCATTGCTGTGACAAATACCCAAGAAAACCACCTTAGAGGAGGAAAGGTTTATTTAGGCTCATGATTTTAGAAGTGTTAGTTCAAGGTCAGTGCCATTGCTTTGGGCCTGAAGTGAGGCAGAACATCATGACAGAAGGGGGTTGTGAAGCAAAGCTGCTCACTTCATAGAAATAGAGAAAAAGAAAGGGGCTGGGAGATCAAACATAGTCCCCAAGGGCATGCTTGCAATGACCTATTTATTCCCTTATCCAGGCCCTATCTCCTGTAGTGCCTGCCACCTCCCAGTAGTCCATTCATCTATCAGTGAATTAATTCATGATAAGGTAAGAGCTGTCAAGAGCCTTCCTTGGGCTGTGTGTGGACTATCGCACATCGCACATCGCAGCATAATTAATAGGAGAATCTGGTGTCTGGGAACTTCCAGTGGACATTTCCCCTGTGTAAGACTGCCAGACACATTGTGAGCCCTGTTCAGCTCTGCCTGGTCCCACACAGCGCCATGATGGGGTGACCTGCTGCATCTGCATAGCCCCTCTAAGATGGGTGTGACCTGCTAAGATGCCAATCAACCTGCTGACTGGAAGACATTGGGAAGCAAGACTACACCCCTGAAGCCTTATCCCTGCCTTTGATGTACCCCCTTAAATAAACCATGGGAGCCATTTTCTAATTGTCCAGCTCCAGCTCCTGTGTGGGCTGGATCTATCAGGTGCTCCATCCTTTAAACCTAATTCTGACCTTGTCTTTTGTTCTTCACTAATATTCTAGACTTTAATTTCTTTAATTAAGGTGGCTTACATCCTCCTGAGCAGGAAGAAGAACCTCCCTAATGAGGCGCTGGCCACCTCCCCATAAAGAGTCTTTATGATCCAGTTCTTTCCCCAAAGCCCCACGTCTGAACATTGCTGCCTTGGGGACCAAGCCTTCAACACATGAGTCTTTGGGGACACTTCATATCCAAACCATAATATACCTCTTGCTTCCTTTACAGTTAGGTTGTTAAATGGTTCGAATGTGTCCCCCAAACACATGAATGTTGAAGGTAATCTCCAGTGCAACAGTGTTGAGAGGCAGAACTTTTAGGAAGGTGGTTAAGTCATAAATGGATTAATACTGTTATCATCATGGGAGTGGGTTAGTATGACAGTGGGACTCTTATAAACTTTTTCTCTCTCTCTCTCTCTCTCTTTCTCTCTCTCTCTTTTTCTCTGACATGTCATTCTGAGACTTCCCAGCCTCCAGAGACATGAGACAGACAAACTTTTATACTTTATAAATGACTAAGTCTTAAGTATTCTATTATGGCAACACAAAACTGACCAAGGTGGGGACTAACATTTCTGAGCCAATCAAGGTTGGTTGGGGGTAGAATCCCAATCTGGTAAGGACAGTCTGGGATTTGTGTTTCTGTGGATAGATGGTCTGGGAATTTGGGGCCAAGAGATATGGGGGCATTAAAACTGCCAGCCCAAGTCTCTGAATTGGAACAACTTTTTTTTAAAAAAATATTTTTTTAGTTGTCAATGGACCTTTATTTAATTAATTTATTTATGTATTATATGTGCTGAGAATCGAACCCAGTGCCTCACAATGATAGGCAAGCACTCTACTACTGAGCCACAACCACAGCCCCTGCAACAACTTTTGATACTCAGCTTTACAGTCATCCCTAGCTGAGTTTTTGCTAAGCCTACTTTTACTTCCTATTATACAGCTATACTGTTTCTGACCTGAGTGAGAAAGGCAACTATTCTGCCAACTTCTCAGAGGCTGCCATAGATATACAGCTTCTGGTGGCTCTAGTATTTCCTTATAGGCAGGGCTCAGGGGTCTCATTTAGTGGGACATAAGGATGGCATATATTTGACACCATACATTTTACATACATTCCTGTGAAACAGAAACAGGGTGGAGCTGAAGGAGTGATAGAGGTTGGGGCTACACCCACCCCCACTTTCCCTGCCCAACTCACAAGAGTGAATTCACCTTCTCCCCCTCCCACTCTCAGTTTCTTAAGTGAGCACTTAGATGAGATTAACAATATAGAGCAAAAGGAAAGGTAAGAATTTCAAGTATTCTCTAGGAGTCTCCAGTATGTGTTGGTTCTGATATCCACTAGAATATAAGTCCAGAACATTTTAAATTACATTACAAGTTTTTAACAATAATTTATAACATATAGGAAAAAAAAACACTGTTCCTTATTTAACCAAAGTGCTCTCAGTTTTAGACATTTCAGTCCTTATTACATTGATATATTTATACAGCTGTAGATTATGGGGGTAGATTCTTTTATCTTAATATTCTTAATATTTATATTCACATTTCTCTAGGATCCTACCTAGTGGTCACCCCACACCCCCCTTTTTTTTAATTTGTTGGAGAGAGTCCCTTGCTCTATTGTTGAGGCTGACCTTGAACTTTTGGTCTTCTGCCTTAGCCTCCTGAACAGCTGGAATTACATGTATTTGCCACTGTGCTCTGCTGCTTACTTATTTTTAATGCCTGATTATATTCTGTTGAGTGGATGTTAATGGAGAACAGAAAGTGTGTTCTGAGTTCTAATTCAGAGAGAATTAAAGACATCAGAGGTTTGATTAACAAATGAAAGGTGACAGTTGGGCATGGTAGTGCACTTGTATAATCCCAGTGGCTTTGGAGGCTGAGGTAGGAGGATCTCAAGTTCAAAGCCAGCCTCAGCAATTTAGCATGGCCCCATAGTGCGACTCTGTCTCAAAATAAAAAATAAAAAGGGCTGGGAATGTGGCTCAGTGGTTAAGCACCTGTGGGTTCAATCCTTGGTACTACCCTCCCCCTAAAAAATTAAAGGAGGCAGTAGATGTAGACAATAGAATCTAGATAGAATAAAGGCTGACTAAATGATGGCTGTATTATCTATAACCTTATCTTCACCTTTGTTCTTTTAAAAGCCCCATCATTTAATGAAAATCTGGGCTTCTCTAGTGACCCCTGTCATCTGTTTTGCATTTAGAGACAAAGGAACCCATAAGTTGACAACTGGATCTCAGGCTGACAGAACTAAGCAGCTTCATCCACTTTGGGAGAGCAGCTCAGTGAACTTCATCTTCCTACTCTACCATGTGAGTAACTTCTGGAGTGGGGAGAGTGGGGTTGTGGGCCAGAGAAGAGTCTCTGAGATAAGACACTTGGAGATGTGCTAAGGCCATTCATTAATGCTACAACAGGTGATTTTAGAGCACTATTTTTTCCCCCCAGTCAGTTCAGCACCAGACACATAGGGCTGCTAGGCCTTAAAAATGCAGATGAACTGACACTGAAGTTCCTCACTGTGCAGAGAAGAAGATGTTAGAGAAGTTAAGATGTTAGAAGTTAGATGTTAGATTGAGAAAGAGTAAATGGAGAGAATGCTCTAGTTACCCCTGTCATCTGTTTTGCATTTAGAGACAAAGGAACACATAAGTTCCTCCTTCCTGGGAGGTCAGGAAGGAGCCTGGCCCACCTTGGGCTGATGTTGGAGCTAAAAGAGACAGGGTTCCTCCCAGGAATCACTCAGTGTTTTGGGTAATAACATCAGAAAAGATACACAGGAACCAGGTCATGGAGGGCATTGTGTGCGGTAGTAAGTTGGATCTCCCTATCCATTGACTCACAGGCAGTGCAAGAAGTTATAAGGTACAAAGGGACAGAAGAAATGGGCACTGAAGGGGGTCATGCTCTTCCTCCCTCACATTGCTCTTTGTTTCTTTTTCTCATGCTCCTAAAGATTTTACTCCTCAAGAACACAAGTTTCTAGCTAGGGAAGAGAAGGAGAAAGGGGACAGGAGAAAGAAATTCCAAATAATGACAGTGGAGAGGAAAGGGGGAGTTTGGGGAGCCAATTGGCTAGTGCAGTCATTTGTATTTAAGAGCTGGATGCAATTTAGGCATCTGCTAGTCAGAGGTTGTCCTAGAAAATAAATTTCCATGCTACACAGGAATTCATCAGCCCTGAACTTCACCTACTAGTTATTTATGAGTTTGTAGAACTTGAATAAATGCCAGGCAAGTTTTTTTTTTTTTTTTTTTTTTTTTTTAATGTTTGGTCTTTCATTTAGTAAGTTCATTTTACAACATTCTTGCCTATCACCAAGTTATAAGTTAGATCCTCACAATACAAGGTGAAGAGTACTGATATTTTGGGGTAAATAAGACAGTTGTTCTGATAACCCAAAATCATCAGCCAAATCTTCTCTCAACTCTGAGGCAATTAAACAAAGCAGGGTAGTGTTTTTTACTTGTGAAATATGAATGTGTATAGATTTAGCAGATGGTACCTTAACATATCAACTTTGTGAGGCAGTTCAGTGAAGTTAAAAAATGTGCAAAAGTTCCAAAAAATATTGAGCTTGATTTAAATACTTTTGCTTATGGAACATTAGCAGAGGATAAAGTACTTCACTCTGTGTACCTGATAACCATTGAAAGCAAAGTGAGAAAGTGGGGAAATGGGCGAGCGAGAAATGAAAAACTAAGACCAGTCAGAGATACACAAGAGTTTATTTGTCAGAGTTGACAAATAAAGGCACATCTCTCTATAGGAGAGGCAACACAGACTTGGGGTTCCAGACTTTTGTGGGGGGTGCTCAGGGATTAGAGCTAGGCCGGTCCTAATGTGGGCTATTGAGGGTGGAGTTGCTATGCCATTGGGCGGGAAAGAATGAGTCCATTAAGGGGTGGGGCTGGTAAGAGGGAGTAGTGAGTCTTTTCCAGAAAGGTCCTTGGGCGGGAATATGTCCGCACAGATGCTAAGCAAGGACCTTACAACCATGATATTGGAACATCTGATAGAACAAATTGGTTTCTTTAGCATTTTTTTTTACAAGTCATTTGGATATGCCTCTTAAAAGTTATATGAAGACTTCTTAGTGGAACAACTATGATTTAAGAATGATAAAGGTTTCAACTCTAAGAATAAACCACATGGTGTTTCAAATCCAACACTCTATAGAAGATCCTAGATGTCATGGTAGAATTTAGTTTTGGAACAAAAAATGGAAATTAAAACCGACTGGAAAAGTCTAGTGAGAGATCATTCAACAAGCCTTGTATTAGAAACTCTTTAAAAAGGAAAATAACATGAACAGTGATTTCATCAAAATGAGGTGTAAAAAATAAACAGATGGGGACCTTGCAGGAAAAAAAAATTGTTATAGCGAATCTGTTTCCCTTCCAAATAATTTCCCAAAATAATCAAACCTGTAAAAATTATGTAATGTGCAATTAGTAATGTTTAATTGAATCTCCTTTAGCCTTTATTTCTCTTCTTTTTGGATCTGTACCTGTAGCCATCCATTTGGAATTAGACACGTGTTTCTCAAAGCCATAAGGAGAAAGCAGGAATACCTAGGCAACAGCAACTAGCAACTGGGCTTGCGCTCAGATACATGGAAGGGATACTTGTCTTCTTAGGCTTTGACAGAAAGATGATGTGCTCCTCATGTGATATGGAGTGGGGTGGTCCAGAGCAGTTGTTGGTGCCAGGGAAAATCACTGATTATCCACAGTGGGCTCAGCTGGACAACCAGGCATTGTGTTTAAGCCCCAGACAAGAAAAAGTGGAAGATAAGGAGCAAACATGAAGGTCAGAGTCCTGCAGCCCTGATACCCTTTAAAATGCTTTTCTGGAGGCCGGGTGCCTAGCACATACTTGTAATCCCAGTGGCTCGGGAAGCTGAGGCAGGAGGATCCCAAGTTCAAAGCCAGCCTCAGCAATAGTGAGGCACTAAGCAACTCAGTGAGACCTTGTCTCTAAATAAAATACAAAATAGGGCTGGGGATGTGGCTCAGTGGTCAAGTGCCCCTGAGTTCAATCCCCAGTACCACCTTCCCCCCAAAAAACCCCCAAAATAAAAAATAAAATGTTTTCCTGGAAGAGCCACCCTCTGACTTGTGCCTACATTTCATCAGCCAGCATGGATTTCATGGCTGTCTCCAACCATAGGGAATCCGAGGGAGGCGAGGGGTTGAACCGGAAGCTTTGTCATTGCAAATGGAATGGAATTCTCTTGATAAGGAAGGGGAGGATGAGGTGTAAAAAATAAACAGATGGGGAGGATGCTTCTGTTTTTGATTGAAAAAGTTTTTACTTTTTCCTGTTTGCCATTAAATGGAAGTTAGGTGTTCATTGCAAGATGATTGTGAGATGCTGACACAGGCCTTCTGATTCTCTCTCTCTCTTTTTTTTTCTCTATAAAGCATGAACCATAGGCAGGGCATCCAGCATAGGCACTGGGTGGACCAGAGGCTATACAAGACAATGAGGTGTGTGAGTGGGCTCCCAAATCACACTGCCTGAGCCCTCTTCCTGGCCACCATTTATTAGCTATGTAACCAAGGGTATGTGTCCCCTTGTCCTGTCTGTCAGGAGGATGGTGACTGTACAAAGTACAGGCACTGATGTGAAGAGTAATCCAGTTAATATATGAAAAGAGATTAGAAAGAGCTTGGCTCTTACTAATAATAAACACTCCACAGAAGTTAGCTCTGATTATATAGTATTTTCCAATTATTTATTTAGAAACAAATGGGATTAGTCCCAAAGTACAGGCTTGTCTTCTACCACACCTAAGTTCATGAGGGTTTTCTTCACTGCCATCTTCTTTTCCTTCTGCCCACCCTCTTTTTAAAAACACATATTTTGGCTGGGTGCTTTGGCACACGCCTGTAATCTCATGCCAGTAGCTCAGAGACTGAGACAGGATTGCAAGTTCAAAGCCTAAGTAACTAACTGAGAGCCTGTCTCAAAATTAAATATAAATATATATATATATATATAAAGGGCTGGGGATGTGGCTCAGTGATTGAACCCTTGGGTTCAATCCCCAGTAACAAAAACAAACAAATAAACAAACAAACACCATATTTCTCCTGAGTCTGCTTTGACATCATTCTCTGGTTCAGAAAAGAACTCCTAAGGGACCAAGGGAACAGCTTAGTGGCTTTGGCGCCTGGGAGAAGAAGCCCAGCAGCTGAATGCTGTGAACCATTGGGATGAGATGGGCTCTTGATGTGGGTGCCAATCACAGCAAAGTAATGGGGCCTGCCTGCCAGGAGAGATGTTCATTTCAGCTGTCACACATGTCTCATTTTGGACTCTGCCCAAGACTCTTGACTCAACCCTGCAGTGGTTTGAAATGGATTTTATTAGGTTTTCATTACATCTTTATATCTATTTTTTCCTCTTGGGATCTAAAGTACACGAGACAGTACCACATGCTTGGACAATATTCTGTTCAAGACCTCTTCTAATGTCCAGCTTTCTCTCTTGCTCTCTATTGCGCTAAATCCAAGAGTGAGGTCAGGGTTTCAGAGGCCCAACTGAGCTCGCTAATTGATGGAGCAGTGAGGCTATTTTGTTTTGTTTCCCTTCTTATATTTCTTCCTGAAGCAGAATTATAAGTAGGATGCTCTATGATCTATGGTCACAAAATAGAATAATCAGGCAAATGGTTTTATGATAATGTCTATTATGAACATAAGATATTAATAATATATAGAGTCAAGAATTCAGCTCAAAGACAACAAAGACAAAGGCACCATGTGTCTTCTCTTCTTCTTCTCAATTTTCAGTTCTTTTTTCCTAAATGGTCTCTAGCTAGAGTAGTAACAGAATTTTAAAAGTAAAACTTTTGCCCAAAAAACTCACTTGTTAATTTTTAGTTTGAATAATTTTGTGACTTCTGAAACCCCACTTTCTCTTGTACTTTTTGAAAACATAAAAGAAACAAAAATCTACACTAATAAACATATCAGAATGTCTTTTTAAAGTCTTATTTTCCTAATTGGAGAAATTTCTGGAGTGATAAAGGAAAATAGCTTTTGCTTTGTATCTAAATATACTTTGTTGCTTTTGTTCTACTTCAACAAGAATGTTTCTAAGATTCTTGTGTAGAGTGGATCTTCCTTTGTTAAGGATACTGTTTTTCAGAATAAATTTTAAGAAATATTCTTTTTTTTTTTTACTGTTTTTTAATTCGATTTTTTCTTTTTAGTTATAAAGAAAAATTATTTGTAAAATTTTTACTACCTTGGGCTTCCACACTCCTGTTGAGGGTTACATTCCCTCTGAATTTCTGGTGGGTGATGTGTTGGCAGCATGTCTGGTGCTGAGGATGTGCGTTTTATTTTATTCCAGCAAACCATTTAGCTCATTCTCTCTCTTCCCGCATAGAGAGAAATGTAAATAGTGACAGACCAAGCTCTTCACAACTCTCCTGATTTTTTCACCTTCCAGAGTTCAAATACATGTAAGAAGAAATGATCTTATTTAACAATAAGCAATAGCTATTATGACAAGAACTAGAAAAAGTTTTGTGAGATACTAAAATCACCAGGTAAATTCAAATCTGTTAAAACTTCCCACCCTGTTGGACAGTGGATAGGTTTTCCTTTCTGTGACTACAAAAGTCCCTTGTGACCCTTATGATATGGGAACTTAGAGAGCATTTTTCATTTAAGCCAGACTCCTCAACCCAGTACTACCAGTTCTTTATGGCGAGGGGCTGTCGTGTGCATTATAGGATGAGCAGTGGCATCCCTAGCTTCTACCTGACAGGTGCCAGTAGCACCCTGCCTCCAGTGTGACAACAGAAAACATCCAGAGATGGCCATATGTCCCTGAGGCAATATGGTCCCCAGCTGGGAACCACAGGCTCACGGTCATCTTCGGTCCAGAAGTATAGTGACAGGTTCTCTACAAAGCACAAAGTGGCTGGAGGATGTCAGGAATTAGAAACACTAACTGCTGATGTGGAGGCTCAGGCACGCTTTATACACACCCAGTCTGTCATAGTGGGATCAATCTCCCAGTGCTGGCCTCAGTCTGCCTCATTGACTGGTCCAGAGAATCCTGGGAAAGGGAAGGAACAAAACCAAGTATCTCCTTTCACCTTGACCAGTCCAGGATGATCGTGTTATGTTGTGGGCTATTTCCTGGAGATTTTCTAAAGTGTGTGTTTCTAACTGTAGATGGAGAAAAGTACCTCTTCCTCTACTCCTCTGAAGTTCGTGGCGAGGCCCTCATGATTTACAAGACAGAGCATACAAATTCATCTAGTATAAGTTGTAATGTGACACAAGAGCCTCTGTAAGGAAATTAAGACCTCTAAGAAATGAGCGAATCTGAGAATTTTTATTCTAGGTTTGATGAAGAGTAAAAAGTCATGGGGAAATATCATAGGGCCCAAAGGTCTGGTGGTGAGAGTCTGGGGGAAATTAGTCTGTTGGTTCAGACCTTCTTCTGTGGTTCAGGAAGAAGGGTATCCCTTTCCCTCTGGTATAAGGAGGGTACCTCTCCCATGAGGCTATTGTAATCTACTTCAGAACAAGGTCAGAGGACCCTTCATGACCTGCTCCAGGGGAGAAAGGTTGGGGAACAGTGAGAGTGACCTACTTGCTTCTGCCATCTTCCTGAATTCTTTCAATTAAAACACCCTGGCACGGCCTGTCCTGAACCCCAACATAATGCATACGTATTCTTAGTATACAAAAAGAAGTTTTAGAAAGGATTTCAGTAGCAGTTAGTGATTGTTCAAGTCTATTAAAAATGTAAGAGCTTTTATTTTCTTTCTCCCAAATCTTTGTCTTTTCAAAAATTATTACTTGTGATAATTTTTAACATAGCTCACACATGTTCACAAATGAGAAAGCAAAAAATAGGTAGAAGCCACTGGGGGGTGGGAAATCATCCTAAATTGTGTTTTTAAGAAGTAACTAATAGTAACATTTTGATATGTATTTTCTGAACATGTGATCATATTACAATTCTTTAGCAGGTCCACTTTGAATAACACTTTAATATGTATTTTATATCTAACAGATGTCTTCTGACTTATGGTTATTTTTCAAAATCCTGGTGAAGTATAAGGAAAAGATCATTACATCTTGTTGATGGAGCCGTGGAAGGTATAGAGGGTTTTGAAGGATTACTTAATACCACTAAGTTTATCAAAGGAAAAGGTTTGAATAAGGTCATGAGTTTTTGCCTCTCTAATTAAGTGTGCTTTCCATTAGCCTATTTTAATGATTTAAAATGTATATTTATGTGAAAACCTTCTTTACTAAAACTTTAGGTACTTTAGAGATAACTCATTATTTAAATAATGCCTAAAACCTTTATAGGAAGTTGTAATGGTAAAGGGAGAAGATGGAGGGAAGGGATAAATGAGAATTCCTGTGTGCAAATTTTACCCCCTGCCCTTCTGCATTTAGATTTGCTGAGTTCTGTGGCTGCTAAAGAATAAATATGTGCATCACGATTCTCAGAAATAGAGCAAAAAGGTTTTAGCCTAAAGACACAGGGCACAGACAATAGTAAAAATCAGTGAAATGAGCTGGGTGTATATAAGGGAGTGGTGGGGATTGTGGCAATTGCTAGAGGGCATGCTACATCTCAGGAGGTGGTCATACCTCAGCTCTGGTGGAAAAATGAGTGCAGTCCTGTCAAGTCCTCTGATTTGACTAAGAAATCCAAAATTGGATTTTTATGTAAAACATTTTGATTAAGAAACCCAGTGCAGTTCATTTTAGTATGTTTGCAAGTGAAGTGTGCCTTCTAGGCCTCTGTCTATTCTTGGCATATTCGATTTTTACTTTCCAAATATTTTCAGAGTCAGAGTTCCACCAACGATTGATCTGGTGAGTATAGTTTTTCCTTTCACTTGTGCATATTCCTCACAAGGGGCCTAGGAAAAGTCTTTCCTACTTGCTAAATACCTCCAACCTTGTTTCTGTAAAAGGCATTTCACCTCCTCAGGGTTGTTGTCTATCTGCTGTCTACATCTAGCTCTTGGGCAGGATGCTCTCTCATGGACAGGGACTTATGAACAGGCAGGGAGGTGCAGGCCTCTGAAGTCAGATCTAAGCAAACTGCCACACAGTGTCTACACTAGAGCTCTTAATCTCACAGTCTCCTTTTGGTCTGTGATTTCTTTGTCATTGTATGTGATCTGTTCCTGAAGAAAACCAGAAGGTGATTTCATATTCATAACCATAAGCCATTATTGTTATTATTATTATTTGGTACCAGGGATTGAACTCAGGGGCACTCAACTACTGGGCCACATCCCCAGCCCTTTTTTGTATTTTATTAGACTCTTACTTAGCACCTCTCATTTAGTTGCTAAGTGCTGGCTTTGAACTCGCAATCCTCCTGCCTCAGCCTCCCAAGTGCTGGGATTACAGGTGTGTGCCACCACACCCAGCATAAGCCATTGTTTTTACCTAAAAAGATATTAATGCACTTGTTTCCTTCAAATATAACAAACTCTTCTCCCTAGAGGAAGAGGATAGTGGTCTCTCAGATGGTGTTCAGATCAGAGAAACTTCAACACTCTCTGTTCTGGAGTTGTTCTAAGTTTGCTTTCATGAGAAAAACATTTCTTCCCTGAGGAATTGAATTCTGGAAGTTCAAGGGAACAGTAGCACCATATTTATTTTTTATTATTCATTTTTTCCAGTGACCTGTAAAACACATGTAAAAAACGGTACAAACCCAACCCCAAATTAGATATAAATGTGAAAAGGGTGATGTGCTATGCATATAATATATTTATTTTATGAACACATGTAATGTTAAGTGGATGCACTATTCTACAAAACACTTTGGGGAGTACAAGGGACACATAAAAGCAACCTGATTTTAAACAGAATCCTGTTATTAAGAAATTGGCCATGAGAGGGCAGCATTGTCTACACAAATCACAGAATTGCAACTAAATTTGAACCTCATATTTTTGTGAGGCCCATCCACCATATTTGGTTTCAGACACAGGAGTAATAATAGAAGCAGCAGTATTCATGCTTAAATTCACATTTTTTTCAATAAAACATTTTTAATCTCTCGGTCTGGGTAGTCATCAGGACTAGGTAATTATCGTCTAACAATGGCACCTATCTTTTATCCTCCTTTTATTTCATTCTCTTTTCCAGTATATTGTCTTCATATCCTGTACTCAATTTTTGTAGCTTGATTATTTGTTTTAAAAATCAGCCTATTCTTTTAAGATCCTGGCCATGTGAGTTGATCCTAGTCAGTTGCTCAGTTTCAGTATTATTTATAAAGCTCTTAGGCGATCTAGTGTCGTGGGTAAAAATGGGCCTCAGTTGTGGGCAGGTGTTGGTTCTGCCACTTAGAGATTTGCTCTTCCTCCTCAGTTAATTGAAGGTAGTAATAGCATCTACCTCACAGGGCTTCATAATGGATATATAAAGTGCCGGCTGCGTGGAAAGTGCTCAGTAAACGTTGCAGGAGCAGCAGTGTTTTTTTTTTTTTTTTTCCTTTTCTTTCCTTTTTTTTTTTTAATCAAATGAATTGTGAACATATGAAAATATGGGAGAGTTTATATAAAAACCACCACTGATCCAGTTTTATGACACAGGTTACTTGCCTGGCTTCTGGTCCTGCAGGTTACTTGCCTGGTGTTTTGTAGCTGCTCAATTCTCCCATGTCTCATTGTCTCTTCCTGATCTTCAGATGATGGTAAAAATGGTACCACAGCCAACAGGAATGGCTGTAGGAAAGAAGACGAAAGATATCAAGTTATTTTCCTCCAAGTTGTAGATGATTGCTCTTAGTCCTAACAACTCTCTGTAGATTCTTTTATCTGAGCAATCCAAGGCCTTTAGCTGCAGTGTAATCTAATTTGTTTCTTTTGTCAGATTTCATTGTGAGGTTGAAGGCTTTGAGAGGCTAGGAGAGAGCATATCCTGTGGGAAATTCAGCTTCATTCATCCGTAGGTGGCAGGTTGCGAGGTCAGGATGGTCAGACTGGGGAGGACAGCTGTGGCCTGATGGGAAAACAAAAGGCCACTAGAGACAGTTCCATGTTGACATCCTTTATCCTTTTCCCCATTCATTTCTTAGCTCTTCCATCCCGATGTGTGAAGTAGTCCTGATTTTTACTTTGCATCTTGAAAAAAAAGCTAGATACATGAAATAATATTTAGATAGTTATTTCTTCCTCACTGCAGGAATGCAGGGAGAAAGCTTTGTGTCCTGAAAGTTCAGGGAGAAATTCAGAACCTCTCACCTGTCTTCCGGAAGTGTGCTAAGTTGCCAAAGGAAACCACTGCTGCTGTCCCTAACTGCCTAGCAGTTCAGTGCTGGAGGCAGGTGTGCTTGTTGCAATGCTCTCAGGGTGGCAGCAGACGCTCAGAGTGGTGTTTCCATCTAACTGATTGCATTGCAACTCATTGAAAAGCAGAGCACATCGAAGGGCCTCTGCGAGAACACTTTGCAGACTATAAATCGGGGCTGGAGGAGATGCTTAATTAAATCAGTCCAGAGGTCACAGGAAGGAAAAGCACACCTCTCCCTCCCAGACTTGACCTGGTTCACGTAACATGGCAGCTAGAGAACTTGGAAATGTGTTAGTAGGGCTAATATGAATATACCAGAAGAGGCCACTTCCCTGCCAGACAATGAAGAAAGAAATCCTATCTAGGCAGACTCTGGCCTTCCAGTTTAATTCTGCGAGCCAGAGACACACAGATGAAGATGGCCAGAGAGGCTGAATTGCTGTGTGTCAGATTATAGTACCAAGGACAGAGTTTCTTGAACTCATTTCTAAAGAGTCCTGTTATTTGTCAGTGGGGATTTGAGAAGCCCAGAATTAGCCCTCTACCAGAACTGAGTGTGTGAAAGGGCCAATCACATCTCCTGCTTCATCAATGAGGATACCTAGGGTTAGAATCTGGGATCCTAGAAGGATGCAGAAGAAGGTAAAAAGCGCAGGCCATCAGTAAGGCTGGAACACTCAGCATTCCACATGCAGGAAGGCCCCGCAAACCCAGGGCCTCTCCTTCCTCACTGACCTCTCTCTTAGGTTCATGAGCTTACATGATCACTGTGTGCACCATCTCTCAAAGACCTTGTCTCCCCACCCCTCCCCAAATTTAAACGAAGGCTCACATGACAGGAAGAAAGAGAACAGAACCTAGAGGCAGAATGACAGCACTCAAAGGTGTGATCTTGGTTAAGCTAGAAGAAAAGAGAGCTGAAGAAGTAACTTTTATCCAGTTTAGCCAGTGAACACAGGGCGCTGAACCCTGGTCATAACTGTATGGCCCGGCCTCGAGCTTTCGGGGTCCAGCAATGAGGGTCATGTTGTGAAACAAAGGAGTCTGTGCCTCAGAATCACTACCCCACCCCTAAAGTCTATAATCATATATTGATCACACTTATTTTTCATTCATAATTTTCCATGATGCCTTTTTTTCCCATGATACATCCATATCAACCCCATTAGCCCCTTCGGATCTATTTGTTAGCTGGATCAATTCTTGTTAGGACTTTAGGTTAAGTCAACAGTCCAGGGAGGAGGGAGGAGAGCTTGGGGGCAGGTTTCTTCTGTGAGTGAGTAGGTAGGCACAAGCCTCTCTGCTGGACTGTTATTATTATTTTTTTTTAATCGTATCCCTTACTCTCTGGCATTTTCTGGTTTTCTACCCTTCTCTTCTTGCTTTCTTGTTCCTTACAAATCACAAAGAGGATCTGAAGGACAAGGCTAGGGTTTATAGTAGTGGTCAACTATTTTCTCCCCTTTGGCATTGTCCCTCATCACTGTGCCCTCTCTAATGAACAAAGAGTTGAGAAGATGAGGAGGGATCAGAAGTGGTGATATCAGGACCACAAAATAAAAAGGTGTGTGGGTACGAGGCATGGTGGCACACACCTGCAGTCTCAACTACTTGGGAGCTTGAGGCAGGAGGATCCCAAGTTTGAGATCGGTGTGGACAACTTAGCGAGACCCTATCTCAAGGCAGAACACTTGCCTAGCATGAGCGAGGCCTTGAAGGCATTGATCACCAGCACCACAAACAAACAAAGCAAACACCACCATCAAAAAGATACATGGGAGGCCTGCAGGGCAGGGGGTCTGGAGGCAAGGACTTAAGATCCAGCACTGAGATGAAGGAGGATTTGACTTGAGCCATCATCACCTCTCTGGGCCTCGGTTATCTCAGCTGTAAAAACCAAGCAACCAGACTGGACGAGCTCTAAGTAAGGCTGGCTCTGGGGTTCTCTGAGTTCATGAACTAGGAAATAGCAGTTGGCAATTTGAAAATCCAGCAGCACGCTTTGAGAGTTAATTTATGTAAATAAAAAACCCCGACTCTTCCTGTGATCTGTGTATTTATACCCCATTACCAATGCCATTATATATGAATAACTTATTAGAACCAATCACAAAAAGAAAAAAAAAAAGCAGTAAATGGCTGAATGATGAAGAGGGCCATGGTCCTACCCAGCTCATTCTGGTGAGTGATTCGTTTATTTCCTCTGAATCTGGGGTTGCCACTAAAGCTGGGCTGGAGAAACCAGTAAATATTTTTAATGTGACCAGAAATTTCAAAGCATTCTGTGCATTGCACGCTGTTGTGACTAAGAGGTCTATTTCTTTTGTTATTATTAATATTATTAACTATAACCTTTTGGGCCTGATCTAGTACAAGAGCCCTGTGCCACCATGAGATGGGTGAGAGGCCAGGAGGAGCCTCCTCCAAATGCCAGACCATTTGCTAGTAATTCCCCAGATAGTGGCCAGGGCCTTTCCAGTAGGGAGCATGGAGCTGATTCATCACCCATTCCAAGAATATTTATCTTTATTATGGCGTTGCCATATATATTTTAGGCTAATCATGTAGAGGGTTTCAAAACCTCTTTGGACCCACACACGTTTTGCAGGATCTGATACCATGTGCATTGTGCATCTTGTTCCACCCACTAGCAAGTTTATTCTCTTCTCTCAAGTGCATTAAGAAAACACACACACACACACACACACACACACACACACACACACACCATCTGTCCATCCTTGTGAAAACCTAATAAAAGTAATAGCAAAGAGAGGCAGAGTTTATTCAATTTGCTTTAGATCTGGGCAACATTAATTTCCTTGTCTCAAGACAGCCCATATCATAGAAGGATTTGATAAAGCTCAACAAAGGCAGATGCAGGGCTGGTAAGGGTCACTTAATGACTCCTACTGGCACAGAGAGAGTTAAACTAAAAAAAAAAAAAAAATTGAAAGGCAATCTTGGCTCATGTTACCCATTAGCTGGGTATACTATTGACCAAACTTATAGTCAGATAATGCAAACAATAACAAAGTTATTGATTGAGGAGCTGTCAGGCAAATAGGTACTTATCATGATGCTGCTGATAAGCTTGGAATCTCCCTCCTGTGGCAGCAACAGAGGCCTATTGATTTTGCACTTGGTCATCTGTGGCTTCCAGCCGACATGAGATCTGCAGTCTGATTCAATATGCAGGAGCAGAACTCATGGCAGGCGAACACTGTGATCACCTAACTCTGGCTGTGGGGAAGGGAAGGGTTGATGCTACATCCAAAAGAGGAGCTGGCAGTGCTGCTGGGTCACAGAACGCTTTGGGGCTATCTCCTCCTTAGGGTACGTTTCTTTCCCCCATGCCTGGATGCCTCACACAAGAGCAGGCCCTTAAGCAGCTGGCATTAGTGCTGAGCTTGGAGCTGACCAGTAGGGGTGCGGAAGACAGATGAGACCTGCAGACCCTCCCCACTGAAAACCAAATGCATCACCTCCACGGCACATCTGCTCCCAAACCTGGGCCTTCCAGTTGGCAGGGAAATCTGGCCAGACGTATTATTATTGCTTCTCCCAGCATGTGATCAGCCTGAGGCATTCATGGTTGATTGTCTAAATTTTAGATGTGAACCAGCAAAACGCCATCTCTCTTAGCACTTTTAGTATTAGCCAATTACATGGCTGTGAAGGAAATATAATAATACTCATTATTTTTTGGATAGCCTTGCAGGAAAAAGATGCTTGATGTCTGCCAAAGGGACCCGAGTGATTGTTTGACCTTGGAGTGTGATAGAGTGGGGGAATCGGGTGCGGATGAGAGCAGTAGGGGGTTATTTATTTTCTTACTTTCCCATGGACAATTCTGTAGCTGATTTGCTGGTCTTATACATGAGGGAACAAAAACTTTGTGCTCATTATTGCCAGTTCTCCTTTATGAAAAATAACATCAAAAGGCATGCGATATTTATGTAAGATTATGTCTAGGAAGGAAGAATTCTATCCATTTATTCATTCCAGTCATCATTCATTCAGTGGCTAGCTACTGAGGCTTCACCATGGGCCAGACATGGGGTACATGGTACGGAACCACGTGAGGCGGCCGGTTCCTGCCCCAATGCTGGTTTCCATATGGTGAGGTTCGAGTGGGAGCAGGGGACGGTAGTACACAAACATGTGTATCTACTCATTTTCCTATTTTTGGAGATTTAGATTGTTTCCAATTGTCTTGCTCTTGTAAATAAGCCCTGGGCCTCTCGGAGGCCCAGGGATTATTCTGTGGGAAAACCACGGTTGGTCTTAAAGGCATTGCTTTCTGAGCCAGGGGTGGTTGTCTGTATTACAGATGTTATTTTGAGACTCTTCTTTTTTGGAGTTATCTTTCAAAAACTTATTTTTAATATCCTCAGTTCTTGGAGGCTGAATTGAATTTGACTTTTAGAAATAGTCAAACATCATCTGGCCTTACATCTGGTGAACGTGGCAGAGTGAATCATCATCCTCTTTTCTTGTTTTTGGTAAAAATGTGTGACTACAAGTAATGCCATTAATTTTTCTTTCTTTCTTTTTTTTTTTTTGAGGGGTGGGAGCATAAGACTCCTAAAGATACTCTGAAAGCGATCAAAACTTCTAAGCATTTGTAACAATGGCAGTGTCTTTGTTCTAGAAAAGCAGGACAGAGGAGGGAACACAGGCTGTGAGGTCAGAGGTTTTCTCCTCTCCTCCTTCACATCCTCTCTGGGTGACCTTCAGCCAGTTCCTGAGTTCACTCTAAGCTTCCAGTTGATCATTTGCACAATGAAGCTAGTTTGGCTTCACTGCACAGTTATTGTGAGAACTTAACGGTATAAAATAACTAACGGTAAAGCATCTGCTACAGTTCCTGATGTGTGGCCATTGTTATTGATAATACATGAAGAGTTTCTCAAAAGAAATAATTCAAAGGGAGACACTTTTTTTTCTTTAGAACTATAACTTGCCAACCTGTTTACAAAAGATCTCAATGCCAACCTTTGCCAATGTCATGCTTTGTTGGAGATGATGTTAATTGTCTCAGATCTTCTTTCCCCTCCTCTCCACCCTACTCTGCACCTGTGAGGATATATTGGTCAGACCTTGGTTCCCTAGCTTCTGAATGGGTCCAGGCAAAGGTGGCACAGACAGGTGATCAGGATATTTACGCGCCCCCACTTTACCAAAGGGCGCAGTTCTTCCCTGGGGACCACAGCTCTCATGTCTCAGCCCTTCTCTGTCAAAGCTCCCCTCCCTTTCTGACTTCTCACCTACGCCAGGTAACTTCTGTGCTGTCATTAACCCTGGGGCACTTTCCCAGCCTTACCCATACCCACAAATATACTCTCTACCCAGGTCTCCTCCCTTACCTTGTCTGGATCCCCAACTCATTCAATTACTGTAGACTTAGTTTTCTAGTATTGGTTGAATTCCCTAATGTTAAGGTAAAATGATTTGATTGAGTTGATCATGTCTGGAAAGAGAATGGGATCCTGGAAAGCGGGAGCCATGCCAAAAGCAGAATTTAACCGAGAAACCGAGAGCAGGCTTCAGACATGCACATGCTGACGTTCAGAGTTTGCTTTCTAGGCAGATTGTCAGAGTTAGCTCTTTCTTTTTCCTCCTGTAGCGTTACACACGTCTTCATGTTAAGTGCCTGCATTGTCAGAGGAGCACTTAGAGTAAGTAATGTTGCTCAGTGAGTCACAAATGGAATCCATGTCAGCCAGTGTCGTGAAATGGATCTATAACTGGCTTTTTGTCCCTCAATTTGAGATGATCTAATTCAATTTCTATGATTTATGGCTCGAGAGAAGACACTTTCTATCCCCCTTTCCCACTTTCCTTCTTTTTCTCTCTTACTCCCCAGTTTCCCAGGATCTGAAGGAAATTCTTTTCTGAAGGTGAACTTAAGCCTATGATCACAGCCTACCGATAATTGTGACGACTTTGTTTTACTCTTGCTGTGAATGCAGGAGATACACATGATCACTGAGATCAAGCTGTGTCTTTGGAATCGATGAGATTTCTTTTTTGTTTTGTTTTGTGGTACTGGAGATTGAATGCAGGGCTTGGTGTAGGCGGGGCAAACACTCTGCTGCTGATCTATATCCCCAGTCAAGATGAGATTTCTTTTGTTGGAAAGCCAAATGATATGTATTTTTTGAAGGTTAGCTGTGCAAATCATGAGGACTGTGTTAAGGCCAGTGCCTTGTCTGATGGCCCACATGAGCTGCTCAATTAAAGATTGAAGTGGCTAAGGTTGATGGACACTGCCCAGCCTAGATCCCTTTCCCAGGCTAAGACACCATCCCAGCTATTGGGAGTGTTGACTGATAACATTACCCAGCTTTCCTTTCTCCAAAGAATTGCTCCGGGCAAGCGGGAGTCTCCCTGAAGGAGGTGCCCTGCCACCCCTTGGCGGAGGATCATCTCAGCAGAGGCCTCCAGTGGTCCACTCTGGATCCCCCAAACTTCCCCAGTCAGCTTCCCTCACCTCCTTACAGTGTCTCCACTTTGTCTGATGTATGTGTCCTCCAAAAGTCATGTGTTTCTGAATCTTCATCTCCAGCTGTGCTTCTAAGGAACCCAGGCCTTCTCTCTGTCATATTGTGGAAGAAATTTTAGGTGAGAGGTGAACAGAGACAGGTGCAGTTGCTGTTTTTGCATTCAGTTGATTTGCCCAGGGCTGCTTCTCAGAGTGCTCTTGGAGATAGGAGCCATTTTGATGGCTGCATCTGAGGAATCTGTGGACATAAATAGTTGAGTTCTGACTTTCACCTGTTGTGAGAAGACTTTGAACATTCTGACCTGAAACCGTCTCAGGATAGATAATGTGTACACCAATTCTTTTTTTTTTTTTTTTTTGCATCAGAAAATGTTCACCATTTGTTCTGCTGAGAGCATTTGTGCCAGCTTTTTTGTCCTTGAGGCTTTTGTTGTAGTTCATGGTATCTTTTTGATGACTTTAAAATAGTCTGTAACTATCTGGGAACCTCTTGCTGTTCCTCTGTGGCGAATACCTTCTCTTCCGCATTTGCTACACTCTTCATCATATTGAAACCACACTCCTGGAGCATTCTCTGAGCAACCCTGTCCCTTTCTAGCCACTCAAGTAATTTCTGCATCTCTCTGACCTTCATTCATTATATTTCACACAGCTGTGTTCAGTCTGTCAGGACTCAATACACAATACCCCAAACTATCACACTTTGTGAGCTGAAAGAGATTGGAAGGCCTCAGAAGAAGCCTCAGAAGCCAGGCACGGTGGCACAATGCTTGCAATCCCAGCTACTCGGGAGGCTGAGGCTGACCAGTGCCAGGTCAGCCTGGGCAACATAAAAAAGAAGTCTTGGAAGCAAAGTCTTCAAGACCTGACCTTTGCCTACCCTCCTGTCTCCTTCGCTCTTTCTCGTCTGAAGTGAGCCATAGAAGTCAGAATTTCTTTTCCTTAAGGCAATTCATAAACACTAGAACTCTCTCTCCCCCAAAGCAAGCCATCAAACCTAGAGAGGCCACTCTCTCCCTTTTCTTTTCTCCCTTGAAGACTCTCATTCGAGGGCGGGAGGTGTGGCTCTGTGGTACAGTGCTTGCCTAGCATGTGCAACGCCCTGGGTTCAATCCCTAGCAACACACACACACACCAGTCCTGCCCCATATGCAGGAGGAAGTAGGTAGAGTGGCACAGAGAGTCCAAGAAGGACAGACAGGCCTCTCAGTCTCTATTAGATTATTATACCTTTTTGTCCCATTACATTTAATATCTAAGTATAAAAATAGTTTTTCCTGTGTGTCTGGCTATTTATTTATTTATTTGGTACTGGGGATTGATCCCAGGGATTCTTGACCACTGAACCACATCGCCAGCCCTTTTTATTTTTTATTTTGAGACAGGGTCTTGCTAAGTTGCTTAGGGCCTCGCTAAATTACTAAGGCTGGCCTCAAACTTGCCATTCTCCTGTCTCAGCCTCCTGGGCTGCTGGGATTACAGGCATGTGCCATTATGCCTGGCTCTGAGTCTTTATTTCTGGAGGTTCCCATGTCATGTAAAAGTTTGATGAAGTACATCTGTTATGCTTTTCTCTTGTTATTCTGTCTTGTTCTAGGAGTGATGGCTGTGACCCTAATGATGGGGAGGAAAGGTATCACACGTTTCTGCCCCTAAAAATCATACTTCAGGCACTTATAGCCTTTCTTTATTAATTTTTAAGTTTTTTTGTGGTATAATATGCATAAAGGGTATACATAAATGTGCAGATTGAGGAATTTTTACATATGCATTTGCCCAGGAAACCATCACTTGGATCAAGATCTAGAATATTTCCAGTGCCCTGTGCACCTTATCAATACATTATCATTTGCCCACCTGTTACAGGTAAAATGCTATTATGACTTCTAGCAATACAGTTTCATGTTTTTTTTTTTTTTTTTTGTTTGTTTGTTTGTTTTTTTGTGGTACCAGGGATTGAACTCAGGGGCACTCGGCCACTGGGCCACATCCCCAGCCCTTTTTTGTATTTTATTTAGAGACAGGGTTTCACTGAGTTGCTAAGTGCCTCGCCATTGCTGCGGCTGGCTTTGAACTCGCAATCCTCCTGCCTCAGCCTCCCAAAGTGCTAGGATTACAGGCGTGCGCCACCGCACCCGGCTCATGTGTTTTTTGAACTTCATGTAAGTGAATCATACAATCTGTATTCCTTTGTATTTGCCTTCCTTCACTCATTGTTATGTGAGATTCAGCAACGTTGTTTTTTATTTATAGCATCATTTTCCTTTTTTGGTGTTAGGAATATAGCTTTTCTTGTTATGTATTTTTGTTTCATTATTATGTTTTTGCTTTGTCTTCCCTTTTACCTTGAATCCTCATCAAACTTCAGGCTATCTTCGTATAGTTCACATATTATCATATTCTGCAGGTGCTGACTAGAATCTAGTTCATACTGTTACTTAGTGAAATGAGCTTTCATTTTCTCCCCCTGGTTGCATTGTATGCATAGTCGAAATAGTTGAATCTGGGGCTACAGCATGTTTTACTGCAATGATAACATTAGTAATAGATATTAATAGGAACTTTATTTGATGGATTCAGAGTGTCTTTCTGTTTCTAGTTCATTTTAAAAATTTTCTCTTAGAGCTTGGCAGTAAAGGCATCAAAAGCTTACCCTTTTGCTCATGGGTAAGCTAAGATGCTCTGAGAAGACACTGACCCCTAGTCCTAGAAAACAGAGTGGCAAAACGGAAGAAACTGTTTACTTTTATCTCATTCTTTTTCTTGGATCCAGTCCCAGAGTATTCTCATTCTACCCATGTAGGCAGGTACATTAGTACAACCACAAGTATTAGAAGTTGAAAGTTTTGAAATCCTGTTATTATATGTGTTCTTATTATGCTATTTTTTCATTGTGTGTGTGTGTGAGTGTTGATGGCTTGTCTTTACATTTATTTTTTTCCTCCAACTTTTGTGATGCTTTTTATAGATATTAATTTTAAACAAATCAAATGGAGGAAGTTGTAAATGTACAAACATGACAAGGGAGGTGTTAAATGATGCCTTTCCATAGTAAAAGCACATGATATTTGAAGTTTCTGGGGAGTTCACTATACTGGGACCACAAGTCTGGAAAGGCCACAGTACTGCTTACCTTCTATCATTTTTATTTTGGGGGACCAAAAGTTCTCTTTCCTGTGGGATCATGTTTCTGATTTTTAAATGAAATGAGTTGGAAAACAGGATTCATTTGGTAAAAAAAAGAAATGAAGCAAACCTGGCCAGATAATATTTGAAGTCTTCGATAACATACAAATACTTTTTATTTGATTCACAAATACATGCAAGTGGAAATATTCCATGAAAATATACAATAGGCAAATGGAGAGTTTTAAGACATGGTTGCTAGGGAAGAGTATGAACAAGTTTTGAGAGAATTTGTAGAAGCATTTAAAATCGAATGCATCTTCTTGCTTGCTCAAAATTTGAATTTTCTTTTGGTTTTTGTTTGATTTGTGGTTTGTTTATTTAATAAAAATTCTTGACATTATCGAAATCTAATTGTTTCTTTTGTGTGTGTGTGTGTGTGTGGGGGGTTCCAGGGATTGAACTCAAGGGCACTCAGCCACTGAACCACACCCCCAGCTCTATTTTGTCTTTTATTTAGACTCAGGGTCTCACTGAGTCACTTAGCATCTCACCATTGCTGAAGCTGGCTTTGAACTCATGATCCTCCTGCCTCAGCCCCCAAACTGCTGAAATTACAGGTGTGTGCTGCTGTACCCAGCAAATTGCTTCTTTATAAGAAGACTGAAATGAGAATTTCTCCCAATTTCTAGCTTTTTAATTTTTTTCTTTCTTGAAATATAATTCAGCTATTATACAATTTATTCATTTAAGGTGTACAATTCATTGTTTTTTCAGTTTGTTCACAAAGTTGTGCTGGTATCGCCATAGTCAATGTTAGAACATTTTCAATGCCTCAAAAAGAAACTCCATAAACAATACTAGTTATTTCCCATTTCTCTTTCCTGTCCACCTATCTCTTCCCCTCAACTGTACTCCCGACAACAGGCAATCACTTATCTCTCTACCTGCATATATAGCCTATTCTGAATATTCTAACAGTATTTCTCCTAATTATAATTCTACATCCTTTGATCAACATATCCACATCTTTTCTTCCCTCTTATCCACTAAAGTCTCTGGTACCATTGTACTCTGTGCTTATATAAGATTCTCTCTATCTCTCTCTCTCTCTCTCTCTCTCTTTTTTTTTTTTTTTTTTTTTTTTTGCAGTCTAGGGATTTAACCCAAGGCCTCATATGTACAGGAGCTATACCTCCAGCTCCATGAGATCAACTTTTATAGATTACACATATATGAGATGATGCAGTACCTGTTTTTCTATGGCTGACTGAATGTTTCTGCTGAGAAGTTTGTTGCTAGGCATAGTGCAATTCCTTTCTAAGTGATTTGCTTCTTTTCCTTTTCTGTTTTCTGGACCCTGTCTTTGATCTTTTTCTTATAATATGCATGAGGTAATCTTATTTGAATTGATTCTTATTGGTATTCTTTGTCCTGTACCTGGATATTTATATTTTTCTCCAGGTTTGGAAAGTTTTTTTTCTATTATTAAACTTTCTACCCCTTTTTCTATCTCTACTCCCTATTGTATGCCAATGACTCACACACCTTCTCCTTTGATATTATCCCATAAATCCTGCAAGCTTTCTTCATTCTCTTTTATTCTTTTTAATATTTTGGTTATATATTTTCAAATAACCTGTCATTGAGTTCACAGATTCTTTCTTCTGCTTGATCAATTCTGTTATTGATATGTCTATTGCATTTTTCATTTTGTTCATTATAATTTTCAGCTCCAGGATTTCTATTTGATTTTTAAAAATTATTTCAGTCTCCATTCAATTTCTATGCTAATTTTATGAATTGTTTCTCTGTATTTTATTTCAGTTTGTTGAACTTCCTGAAAACAGCTATTCTGAATTCTTTGTCTGAAGGTTCATGTGTCTTCATCCCTTTAGAGTCAGTCATTGGTAACTTGTTTTGTCCATATGATGATATTTTTGACTATTCTTGTCCCTTGTGGGCATGTATCAATGTCTATACATTGAGGAAGTAGGTGTTTACTCCAGACTTTGCAGTCTGGCTTTATTTGGGGCATTGTTTATCAGTAAGTCTGTCTAGCAGTTTTAGGTAGGTCTTCTATTGTAGTCCAAGTTCTTGTCCTAAGCCCAAGACTGTCATAGTAAGAAATGCACCAGGCTGGAATCCCCTAGAAGCTAGACTGATGCTGTGCCAGGCTGGAATCCCAGTCCTGGATGCTGAGGTCTTCCTGTCACTATGAGCCCAAGTCTGCTATAGTTGGGCAGCAGTGAGGTGGGCTGTGTCTAGCTGTCTAGCTGTGTCTACAGGTTCCCATCTTTTTTTTTTTTTTTGGTACCGGGAATTGAACTCAGGGGCACTCCACCACTGGGCCACACCCCCAGCCCTTTTTTGTATTTTATTAGAGATAGGGTCTCACTGAGTTGCTAAGTGCCTCGACATTGCTGAGGCTGGCTTTGAACTTGTGATCCTCCTGCCTCAGCCTCCCAAGTGCTGGGATTACAGGCGTGCACTACCGTGCGCCCGGCTCAGGTTCCCATCTTGTGCCCAAATATGTGTAGAGATTCTATCCATGGATATTGACCTGGAATCAGGGAATCTGTCTGGTGCTGGACTTTTAAGTTAATGTTCTGTGCTTACTTTCCTGTCTTTCTCTAGGTATATGGTATCTCTCTTCACACTGTGCTGCCTGGGGTTTGGACATGGGTGATGTGAGTGTGTCAAACTGTTCTTCTTACACTCTTCAATGCAGCTTTCTTACCATGATAGTATACCAGGTAATGTGATCTCTCACTTAGTTTCCTCTGCTCAAGCAGAAGCATATTTATGCATGGATACTTGCTCAAATTAATGTTTTTGAGGGAAAATGATTGCTGGAGAGTCCTATTTTGTCATCTTGCTCTGCCCTTTCTCTAAAACTCTGTTTTTCTTAACACAAACACATGGCTTGAATAATTATAAGATTCTTCTTAACTGCTAGATTGATTTAACAAGAAGTTTTCAGAACAAAAGGTATGTATTAATGGCAATTAGTTCCTCAGTTTTGAGATTTAAGTTTATTTATTTATTTATTTATTTATTTTAGGCTCAAGTCATGAATATGCCATGTTAATGAATAAATAATTATTCTCAGAAAAATCCACACTATAATTAATATTAATAAAGGATCTGGTATTAGTACTGACAGGGTTTAGAAACTACTCCTCCCAAATATGGTGCCTTGACATATTAAATATTTTAAGCTGAAGGAATTTGAGAAATAGCAGGTGTAAGAAGGACTCTCTGGCTTCCCCTTTCTCTCCTGAGGCAGGTCACAGTATCTTCACGTGCTGTTCTTTTACCTGGAGGAAAGGAAAATCCTTACTTTTAAAGATGGAAGGATGCTAAGAGGAATATGAACACATAGGCCTTTTAAGATTTCTACCAGTTTACTATTCTTTGTTCACACTCTTTGTCTTCTCATGTTTTTCCATGACTTTGCATTCTTCTTTGAACTTAGTATAAAAACACACAGGCTTCACCATTTCTTTGAATATTCTTTTTAA
Source organism: Tamias sibiricus (assembly GCA_025594165.1). Taxonomy (NCBI): domain Eukaryota; kingdom Metazoa; phylum Chordata; class Mammalia; order Rodentia; family Sciuridae; genus Tamias; species Tamias sibiricus. Next base: position 87,084,418 of record CM046660.1, read on the forward strand.
TATAAAGGGTCATGTGTCACATAAATCTTGTTAAATAAATATGTCTGTTTTTCTCTTGTTAATCTGCCTCTTATTAGTCTAGTTTGCAGGGCCTCCCCTGGAGAACTTAAAAAGGGTAGAGAGAGTAGACTTTTTTCATTCCTCACAGCACATATTAAAATTTAGGTAATTATGTTATTTTCTGTTTTTTAAAAAGTTCAAAACTCCATAAGTGGGAAGGAAAAACTTTGTAATCTGCTTTTTATGTGTGAAATGTAAACACACAGAAACAGAATCTCTGTTCTGGAAGCATCTGTTAGATCAACTACATGGCAAATTTTCAAGTTTTAGAATGGGTGGATTTGTAATTCTTGAAAATTTTGGTCTTCAAGAGAAGATGAGATTTAGAAAGGAGAGCAGGTTAAGCTGAGAGTGTGAGCATGATCTTAAATAGTGTCTGTGTTTTATTGCAAACCTGGAAATTGACATTTTCACATGTAATTTTTTTTTTTTTTTACACATAACAGTTCCCAAATAAACAGTTAAAGTGGTTTAGGTGATTAAAGCAATATAGAAGATTAGTTTTGTTATGTATAATCACCTTTGCTTCTCCTTTATTGATGAAAAGAGCTTTTCTCAGCAGGTTGTGTTATCTATTTTAGATATTGCCTGATCTTGTTTTTTAAATGTAAATCAGCTTTTTAATCTTTTTTTATGTAAATTTGATAGCCCCGACCAGCAATTATTCTGCTTTGTTGCAGCTCCTTCTTTAGAACTGTCTCTGTTTTATGTTTAATTGTCCTAATTGTCCAAATTTGAATAAACCTGGAGAACAGCAATGGAGATCATTACTTGTTTTTAAATTTACAAAAAGGTTTAAACACTCCTTCCTGAACTTCTCTTTTATTCTTTACACTGTTAATTATGATCTTGGAGATTGGAAAACCTTGTTATTGTCCCTGGAGCTGCTACTCCAAATTATAGGTTTGTTTGTTTTTGTTTTACTACTTTATATCAGATGTCTCTTTGTGAACATGATAAAAAGCTCATCAAAGAAAATTTGTTAAGTTCACTTTTTAATCAGTGCAGGATTTGAGCAAAGGGATATTTAGGTGAAGAGGTACATTAGGTAGCCTTGGAAGTTGGAACCAACAGATCTAGTCTGGGGAAAAGAGGTTCACCCATCTTCCCTCCCTTCCATCCCACCTCTCCCTCCCCATTCCCTCCCCCCACCCCCACCCCCCATTAACACACTCATCTCTCTGTTCATCTATTGATCAATTTTTGTAGGGCTTGGACAGGATGACATATCAATTCAATAAGATTATGTTTTGATTTAATGATGTTTAGAAAACGAGTAGGTTTTATCTCAAAACTGAATTTAAAAGTTGATCTAGCTCGTAATTTAGTTGGAGGTGGACAAAAAACAACAACAATAACAACAAGAAAAAACAAATACAAAGAAAACCAAGTAGGTTTTATCTCAGTTTATTGGGATTCTTTGCAGTTTGGGGTTCTATGTTTTGGTTAAGATCAAGGTCTTGGTCAAAAGACACCTGGTTCAGCAGTTAAGCACAAGGTTCATCTGTATCTGGTACATCTATTGCCAGTACATCTACGTCCGGCACCACATTATTGCTGGGACATTTTCTCCTCTATTATCATGCTGAGAATCTACCTTTCATTAATTTACAAGGTTCACTCAGCAGCTAAGGACACTTGGCATGATGAAGGATATAGGTTAATTTTTGGTCAGTCTGCCCTGCTAGGTTGAGTGTGCTCAGATATCCATGAGAAAAATCCTTCATATAATGCAGGAAGTCACCTATAGACAGAATAGATAATAAGCTTCATAGGTTTTCATGTGTAGACCTCTTCACAGGTGCCTAAAGACTGAGCCTTGCAGCAACCTTGGCAAGTCACTAAGACCCTCTGAGGTTAATTTCCCCACCTATGAGGTCAAATAATTCTCAGGGGTACAATCTAAAGCGAACAGACAAGTGTCAGTGTTTTAAAGAGGCTCCATTATCATACACAAGGTCAGATCAAATGAAAATGAAATGTTCTCTTGGAGCATCTCTGAGTTTCAGCAAGTGAACTCTAATCATGCTTTGCATTCACAGACAGGAAATGTCTATTCAGAAGGAATGAATAATAGATAACTACTTTCTTTGCTTTATACCTAGTTATAATTCTACAACTAACATAATATTAAATGAGTTCCCTTCCTCCTTCCTGGTGATGTTTCATATTCTGGTTACATTACATTCTGTAACCTCAAAACTCAACAGCATGAAAAATCAAACAGCTGGGGAAAATGTATCTTTAATTTTCCCACCAATTTACCACCCCCTGCCCTCTTGTTCCAGATTATCTACCCTGTTCTTTGACAAATGGTATATTTTAAATCCCTCTACTCTCATAAAGATGATGGACCTCTGCCAATCTTAGCTGGTTTCTCAGATCCAGCTTTTATTTGCTAGATTTTAAAACCAAGGTTTGCTCTCACAGTGGTGTGTTAAATACCTCATTTGCTGAATCATACCTAAAATAAATTTAACAAAGTTGTTTTTGAAATTGCACGTATTGTTCATTTTTGGTGTTATATAGTCATGAGTCGTAATTTACATTTAGTAAGAAGTAGTCAAAAACTTAGTTGTAGGCTATGTTGTTATTCATGGTATATTTCTAGTAAGAAGAAAGGGGATGAGGGTCAAAGGATGACATAATTATGACCTGGAAGAAATGACAGACATAATTTTATTAACTATTCAATGAAAATGTGAAGGAGCGACAGTTCTGAGAAACATAGAGACTTGTTCAAGGTCACACAGCTGGTTCTCTCCAGAGTTGGCCCTGAACCTCATGGTTTTTTGGCGTCTGGTCCAGGACACTTTCCATCACAACATGCAGCCTCTTAGTTTGTTGGTTTTGGGTCAGAAACATAATCAACACAGGGCAGGAAGCCTAGATTATGAAAATGTTGGAGGGGATTCTAATGAAAAGCAAGGTTTATGAAAGTTCCGGGCAGTTGACCTGTTCTGTGATGTGTATTCATGGTGTCCAGCTGAAATTGGAATTTGGTGAGTGGCTTTTCATTCCTCATTGACTTCCTGGTTCTCTTCCTAAACTGGTGATTTTAGAGCATACAGAGAGTGCATGAATTCTAGCACAGTTTTAAAAGTAATACAGTAACAAACAAGAATAAACAAATTAAGAAAAAGTGAAAATAATATAGAAGAAAGTAATACAGTAGTAAAAGTAAAATTTTAAGAATTCTATTGTGAGGTGATGGAGCAGCACATGCAGAGCACCTGTTATAGAAATTTAGCTGTGATAAAATATTTGAAAGAAAAGTATTTGGTGTCAAATAATAATATAATGGCAGATTGAAAACCAAGCTGGCAGAACAACAAAAGGGTAGGGTTTAGAACTCTGGGGCATACCCACTAGATATACAGCTGGCATGGTTTGCAGCTGACCAAGCCCACACAGATTCTATTTAAATATACACATATATAACATGTGCATATGTGCATACATACACACGTGTGTGTATGTATAGTTTTCATTCCACAGTGTGGGATTCTTTAGTTATCTGTGTAATATCCATTCATAAAGAATGTCTCCAGGAATTATTTGAGATGGCAAATAAATCTTATAAGCAATTATGAGTGAGGCAGGCACCAGGTAAGTTGAACCTCTTACAGAGTAGCTCAGTACCCCTCTCTTCACCCCTACCTACTAGAGTCCTCATACAAGGTCCTGTACTTGTAACTCTTCTGTCTTGATAAGCAGTTTTGGAGAAGCTCATGTACTTGTATCAATAAGCATCTGCATAAAAATATTTTTCAATATCCATATTTAATGTTGATCTTGAGGAAAGAGGGACCAAGATGAGAATGCACTATGCATCTGCTGACTCAAACATCCGGGGAATTGCCTTGTTAAAACTACCGTATGAAAGTCAGGAAACAAGATATTCAAAATATTCTTAGTTAAGATCATTGTTTTGGTTATTGAGTCATATAACCAAATTCAGTTGGCATCAATGTATGAATCAGAATGGTATCATTTTAATATATTTATCTTAACATATACTCATAATTTGTATTTATATACTAATTTTATTTTAATTTGAAAATTAATTGCTACTGTTTGAATGTTTGTATTCCTTCAAAATTCACGTTAAAATTTAAGCCCCAATACAACAATATTGAGAAGTGTAGACTTTGGGAAGCAGTGAGGTCATGAAAATTCTACTTTCATGAATGGATTAGTGTCTTACAGAAGAACTAGAGGGACTTTAGCTAGTCTTACTTGACAGCAAATGCCAGAGGCTTGATCTTGGACTTTCCAGGCTCCAGAGAACTATGAGAATTAAATTTCTAAACCAACCAATCTCAGGTGTTTTGTTATAACAGCACAATTGAGCTAAGACATTAATCTATACCTATGTTTAATATATTTTAAAATTTCTACTGACCTCCATGCTGGGAAGTTCCTTTCTAATATCAAGTTACCTGGGAAGTGAATTTTATTTTATTTATTTATTTATTATTATTTTTTGGTACCAGGGATTGAACTCAGGGGCACTTGACCACTGGGCCACATCCCCAGCCCTTTTTTGTATTTTATTAGAGATGGGGTCTCACTGAGTCGCTAAGTGCCTCGCCATTGCTGAGGCTGGCTTTGAACTCGCGATCCTCCTGCCTCAGCCTCCCAAGTGCTGGGATTACAAACGTGCGCCACCATGCCTGGCTGTGAATTTTATTTTATTAAAAAATATTTTTTTAGTTGTAGGTGGACACAATACCTTTATTTTATTTATGTGGTGCTGAGGATCGAACCCAGGGCCTCACATATGCGAGATGAGTGAGGTGAGTGCCCTACTGCTGAGCCATAGCCCCAGCCCCTGGGAGGTGAATTTTAATTGGAGTGTTGATTGTTGAACCAAGAGTAAAAATTGCTTTGGAAGAATGTTTTATGGATCTAGGAAAGCACAGTAAAATATTCCTACTTCACAACTGAATATACTGCTTTAATGACTAGGTAAGGGAATCCCCAAATTTAGTCTTCTTTACTCTTAAACACATGAGTTCTTCTGGAGGCAAAATCGATAAGTTCTATATAATAGTCAGAGTGGTCCCCAAAGAGGTCTAAGCCCTCATATCTGGAACTCTGGTATGTTATTTTGCATGTTGAAATGGACTTTGCAGATGTAATTAGTGTTATGGAACTGGATTATCCAGGTGAGCCCAACCTAATCACACAAGCCAGTTAAAGCAGAGACTTTTCTCTTGGAGTCAGATGTAATAGAATAGGAGGGAGGAGAGGAACTCAGAGAAATTCCAGGAGTAAGAAGAGTTTGAAGTATTGTTGATTGTTCTGAGATTCAGGGTCACCTGCAAGTTCTAGAGAGAGGTCTTGGGGAGTTAAGGGCATCCCCTCAGCTAAAAGCCAGCAAAATCAGAGACCTTGATCCTACAACTGCAAGAAGGAAATCCTGCCAACGACCTGAATGAACTTCCTAGCAAATTGTTTCCTAAAGCCTCTAAAAATGGAAAATATCTTGCCAGAACTTTGCCTAGGTCTTACAGCACCTGAAACAGAAACCAACTGAAGCACGTTCTGCCAACGGTACTAACCCATGAATGTTATGAGACAATAAATGAACGTTATTTTAATCCTTTAAAATTTGTGGTGCCCTGTTATAGTTTAGATGTGGTGTCCCCCAAAAGCTCACGTGTGAGACAATGCAAGAAGGTTTGAAGGAGAAATGATTGGGTTATAGCATTAGCCTAATCAGTGAATTAATTTCAGATGGGATTAACTGAGTGGTAACTGGAGGCAGGTGGGTGTGGCTGAAGGAAGTGGTTTATTGGGGGTGTGGCTATATGGGGTATATATTTTGCATCTGGAGAGTGGATTCTCTCTCTCTCTGCTTCCTGATCATCACGTGAGCCATTCCCCTCTGCCCCACTCTTCTGCCATGATGTTCTGCCTCACCTGGAGCTCTGAAGAATGGAGCCCGCTGTCCATGGACTGAGACCTCTGAAACCGTGAGCTCTCTAATGAATTTTTCCTCCTCTACAATTGTGTTGGTCAGGTCTTTTAGTCACAACTGCAAAGAAGCTGACTAAAACATGCCCTTCTACAATTAGAAATGGAAAATCAAAGCAACATTCGTGTATTTAAGATCAGTCTGAGAACACAATCGTACAAAAAACAAGAAACAAAAGCACATGCACTGCCTCCCCACCAAACAGAATTTAAAGGACAAGGACAGTGAAACACCAGAAAGGTCATTCAAGCACCAACTGTTTACTGTAAGATATAATGAAAAGTAAACATCTGTTTCTTTGCATAATTTTGATCAAAGGAGCATAATGTGTTTTGCACACATTTGGAGGAAAATCAACTGCATTAGGGTTTTCATCAGGGAAGAACTATACAGGTGTCAAACAGGGATCCAGGACCCTGAGCCACTCCTTATGTGAAGGAGAGGGTTAGCAGTCACAGAGTCATATACTGGGTAGAAACCATGTGCAGTCAAAGTGGAAGGGGGAGGAAAGAGGGCTTTTCTCTGGGTTGGTGTCTTATGCTAATCACTCACCTGCACTTGACAGAATTCTGCTGGCTGCTGCTCAGGTCAATGTTCCTGTAGTGTGCTCTCTAACTGTGAGTTAATTTTATTTATACTTTAAAAGAGCTTCTAGGGAAATCAGCATATAGATCTGAAATAAGTGTTCAATGTTAAATGAAGAATTTTTTTTTTTTTTTTTAAGACAGGGTCTCACTATGTTTTCCCAGGCTGTCTTTGAACTCCTGGACTCTAGCCATCCTCTTGCCTCAGCTTCCCAAGTAGCTGGGACCACAGGCACATGCCATCATGCCTGGCGTGGGAAGATTTCTTTTCTCATCCTTTGTTAGTCTCCTGGTTAAGACCCCAATAACAGAAGACAGATTTGTCAGAGAAAAGCATACATATTTAATTAGTGTAAGTTTTGTGTGACGCAGGAAGCTTCAGAAATAAAGACCCAAAGAAAGAGGGACATCTCTGTTTTTGTGCTGTTTAAAGAAAGAGTTACTGTCGTGGGGAATTATGATTGGATAAAGGGGTATAATCTAATGGTAATAAATTGGGGAAACAGCAAGACCAGTTGGCTCAACTTCTTCTCTGTGTTCCAGTGTCGTTAGAGATCAGATCATTTCTTCAGTATAGTGTGGTCCATCTGGAATGAAAGCTTTATAGCCTATTTCAGGGGATAGTCAACTGGGTTTCATGGCCTACTTCAGGGGAGATGGGGTAAGGGAAGGTGAATGTTATCCTGTTATTTTCTCAAATGCCAAGGGTACCATATTTTGGCTACCTGTGGTCTGAACCCCATTGCAGATATTCAACAGAAAATGCAATTTACTGCTTCTAAGGGTTTGTGTGATTAGGTCCACTTGGATAATCCAGGCCCATAAACTTAATTACATATCCAAGGTGAATTGTGACATGCAAAGAAGCATACATACAGGTTCTAGAGATGAGGGCTTGGACCTCTTGAAGGGCCATCTTCCTATCACAAAGAGCTTATCAATTTTCCTTCTCATCACTCTCTCTGCTCAAGGGGAACTCATATTTTTGATGGTAAAAAGGCACTGAGTTTACAGCCTCCATTACCTGGTAATTAGAGCAGTATACTCAATTGTGTGGTATTTTGCTGGACTTTCCTGGGAGTTTCTATAAGACATCTTTTCAAAGCAATTTTCTGCTCAACAAGCAGCACGCTGTTAAAATTCACCTTCCAGGTAACTTGATACCAGGAAGGTACTTCCCAGGATAGGGAATGCAAATAATAGGGTCAATAGAAATTTAAAAATATATTCAATATAACCACCAAATTAAGGTATATACAATGGAAATTACAAATATAAACTTATTATCTATAACTTATAATTATAAAATGCATAATGATAATCTATAATTAACAATTGGCCTAATTTGCTGACATTTTGGTTTATTTCCCTTAAGTTAGCTTATGCATTCATTTATTCAATTTGATTTCAATTTATTCTTCTCTGATGCAATCAGATCTGATGGTTGGCTACTTCATTAAAATATTCAGTTAGAAAAAATATTGAAAAAGGATAAATGCATTCTGTCATTCGTTACAGTCCTTCACCCATCTTTGGATATAGCATTGAGGCTTCTTTATGGGTCTATTGCCTGAAGTCTTCATCATCTCACTTATATTAAACACATCTGTAACAGTCTACAGTGTTCCGTTTTAGTCTGCTTAAAGTGGTTGAGAACTTGGGAACCTTTGCAAAGCAACTTGAGTGGAGAGTTCTAGAATTTTGTTTATTTTGCCCATTCTGTAAGTTACCTTTCCCACATATAAATGATAGCATTTCCCCCACTAACCCACCATTATTAAGTCTTTCCAAGGGTTCAACCAAGTTTTTATAAAAACAACTCAGCACTCACATTTCATTGTTCCTATAACTGATTAAATTACGGGATTACAAAAACAAATACAAATGTCATTAACAGGTGTTGGGAGAGTGACATACTTTAGGTAATCTTTAAAGAATTTATGGGAGTGAAATCACGGAATCTTACAGGGCAGTCTATAGACACAGGCTATTCATTCATTCATGTATTTATTTAGTGACTACTATAGGCCAGACACTGTTTGAGACCTGAGTATATGGAAATGAACATGATTGACAAAAACCTTTGTCCTTCTGGAGCTTCCATCTGGTACTGGCAGGCAGCGTGCTGGGACATCAGTCAGCACATATTGCAGAGGGAGTAATACCATCAGTTAATGAAATGAGTTGGTCACTTCAAAGAATCCTTACTGTATTTTCCCTTTTTTAAATCTTCCTGCTTAACTTGAAGTTATTTAAAACCCTCTTTCTCCTTTATGTCTTACATCTTATCTATTGTCAACTTCCCCCAGAGTTTTTTCTCTGCAGTGTCTTCTGGAAAATGACAATCAAGAGTTATTTCGTGGATCTTTCTCTCTCTTAAATAATCTGCTTTTCCAGTGCATCCCATGAACAGATACTGGAATCACTGGCCTCAGGAACCATCTTCTCCGTCACTTTCTGAAAACGGGCCTGGTTTTACGAGCACATGACCTGTGCATTTCCACAAGGCCCTGTGCTTAGGAGAGTCACAGGCTTGGTTTAATACTCTTCTTGTCATTGTCTTGAAATTCTTCTTAATTTAAAAAAAATTGTTTTTTTTTTTTTTTTAGTTGTAGATGGACAGCATGCCTTTATATTATTTGTCTATTTATTTTTTATGTGGTGCTGAGGATCGAACCCAGTGCCTCACATGTGCTAGGCAAGCATTCTGCCGCTGAGTTATAGCCCCAGCTCTCTTCATAATTTTTTGAACAAAAGCCCCTTTTTGTTCATTTTCCCCTGGCACCTTCAAATTATGTAGCTGTCCTTCCTAAAGAACCTACAGTAGTTCCTTATTTTCTACCTCTATCAAATCTAACCTTTTCTGCCTAGCCATCAAGGTGAATGCCCACATTCCCATCTTGATAACCTCTTATTTTTAACCTCTCTTTGAAGAGAGTCTTTGTTCAAGGCTGGTCAGACCTGCTGCCCTTGCATGAGATTGACCTACTTCTGCTCTGAATTGTGGCTTTAGCGCTTCTTCCTGATGTCAATGGGCCCTGTCTTCTCTGTGCTCCAATCTGGCCCTTTAAACCTTTATAATCTGACTCAGAACTCATCTCCTTCCAACTTGAGTTTGTTCTCTCTTAGTATTTATCCATTTAAGCTTTTTTAATAAATTTGTAAATAGCTACTTCTCACTTAGTGCTTACCTTGGGCCTCTTTGGTATGGAACAACCCACTTTACCTTCATAATCTCATCTTTATATAGAATTTTGCATTTTCTTTTCAGTTTTGGACATGCATATTTAGTACAGTCTGACTCTCTCTGTAGACTTCAGATTGTTTGAACCCATGGGTCATGTCTTCCTCATTCATTTGTATTCTCTCAGCACTATACACACGGTGTTTGGTGTAGTGCCAAGGCTCTGTGCCTGTTGCCAAATTGACTGACAAAATATTAATAAAAGCTGAAAGTATAAAGTATTGCACTTCTTTCATCTACTGAATTTTGCAGTTAGCAGCATCCCAGGAAGACTTTGCTGGCCCGAGGACTTTCAAAACGGGTCTGCACCATAACTTGAAGTAATTGTTCTTGTGATTGAAACTAACAACTATATAATGCCTGCTAGGCACAATGCCAAGACATGATTTGATTTCTGGTTAAATTTGCAGCTAAGTTGATTTTTGCAAAATGTGCCCACATGTGCTCAGGCAGTAGGAATGCCCTCCCTACTTCTGTTCACTCTCAAAAGGGCACTCATCCACAGAGTTGGATATCCTTCACTTGTTGGAATATCTGACCCTATGCATTTAAGGCTGAAGCTTCTAAGGCTAATTAGAAAAAAAATTGTTGTTGATAAGCTTCTGCCAAATGTAAAATGCCATTTTCAGATGCCTTTAGGACATCCATTAAAACAGCCAGAAAAGGGTACATGGTATTTATCAAGTCAAGGGAGACTCATGCCTAATAACAGTGAGTTGTTTTATGCATTAAGGAATGAGCAGACCTGTCAGGAGAATGTTCAACATAAGGTAACGTCAAACTTGCTGGAATAACTTACTCACTGCGGGGCTCCCATCTGTGAAGTCGCTGGGGAAGTGGCTGCCTCCGTGTGATTCCTCAGATTTGTCAGTTAAATTAGATGCCCAAAGGCAAATCCAGCTGACAGGGGCATTATGGGACACTCCTGGAGGATTCAGAATCCATAATCCCATGAGTAGGTCCCATTCACAATTTTGTGCATGCTGTTAGTAGGGATCATATCTGATTTGGAAGAAAGTAAGTGATAAGAAAGAAAGCCAGCAGGTCAGTGCCTTCAAGACTGTCAGTATCAATATGCCTAATGTGTATTTTGATGACTGGGGAGATGGGAATGGCTTTGTATTGTTTTCTAGTAGGAAAGTTCCAGAATATTATTTTGAGAAAAGCGGTTGTAGGTTCTTAGGAATCAGACATCTTGGTTCACCAAGGCAGCCTACTTACTATCCAGGAAATTATGTTTGTGGGATGCTGGCTAAAGTTTTACTGGTATTTCCCCATGACATACCAACCTGAGGGTAAAAGTAGTTTATAATAGCAGAAAGACAAGTCTCTGCTCTGACCTCCTTCAGCAGCTGTAGAAAGGCAACCATTAATTTATTCTTATTTACTTTGCTCTCTCTCTTTTTCATGGCCCTCCTTCCCCTCACTCCCACCATTCTAACTAGAGGACCTCCAGAATACCTTGGGTGGCTTGGGGATATCTTGAGTAACAGAATGTAGGAGGCATACTAAAGCACTCCTTAGAATTCTCCTTATCACTTCCTTTCCTTCCACCCACACTGATCTAAAGTCCTTGAACAAAGCTGCAAGGTATCAATTCTTTTCTCTTAGGGTAAGTAATTTCCCAGAAAATTCTTTGAAACTTAATGAAATACTTTATTTATTTATTTATTTATGTATTTATAGATATACATGATGTTAGAGTGTATTTTGACATGTTATACATACATGGAGTATGAATTATTCTAATTAGGATCCCATTCTTGTGGTTGAATGTGATGTGGTATTTCACTAGTGGTGCAGTCATATATGAACATAGGAAAGTTATGTCTGATTAATTCTTCTGTTTTTTTCTATTCCCATCCCTGCTCCCTTCCCATCATTCCCCTTTGTCTAATCAACTGAACTTCTATTCTCCCCACACCTTATTGTATGTTAGCATCCCCATATCAGAGACAACATTCATCCTTTTGTTTTTTTGGGATTGGCTTATTTCACTTAGCATAATATTCTTCAGATCCACCTGTTTATGGGCAAATGCCATAATTTCATTCTTTTTTTATAACTGAGTAATATTTCATACAGCATATATACCACATTTAAAAAATCCATTCATCTGTTGAAGTGCACCCAGGTTGGTTCCATAGCTTACCTATTGTGAATTGAGCTGCTAAGAACATTGATGTGGCTGCTTTGCTGTATTATGCTGATTTTAAGTCCTTTTAGTATATACTTAGGAGTGGGATAACTAGGTCAAATGGTATGAACCTTGATGAAATAGACTCATGGTAAGTCTACTTCATTAAGCCCCAAATCCAACCAGATGTGTGTAGCTCATAGGGTGAACACAGAGTCAACTGGAAAATCCCACCCCTCTCCGTGTCAGAATAGCTGTTAAATGACCCCAAGACTTAAGTGTCAGGTGGTGAAAGATAAATATTGACTGGACTATGGTGAATATTTTACTTTAGTTTCCTTAGAATAGATCCTGGTACAAGGAATTAAATCCAAGTGGCATATTTGGGAGGTGGAACAAAAGACAAGAATGCGAAGATGTGGCATTATTGAACTATCATCACTTATTCTGCCTAGGAACTCTGGGAAAGTATAAAACGTGCCTCAGAGTTATCCCATCTGAAAGATGAGGAAACGCGGGTACTTGGCTACCAAATTTCCTCTGGAGACTGCTTCCAAGGACATCAACATTCCAGCACCTTTAGCTTGCCCTGTTACAAAGCTGACATAGCATTTTCAGCTGGAAAACATAACAAAATTGTGGGTATTCACAGTTAGCATGCTTTAATGTTTAGAGGGAAGTGGTTATGGATGGGTCTCTGACTGAGCCTATTATAGTGAAAGTGGGAAGAAGAGTAATTAATGATCAGAATTGGCAGAAAAGCCATCTTTGCGTGGTTTAACTATGAGTACATTAACAAAGTACATCTCATACAAGGAAGACCAGGAGACTGTCAAGTGAAAACTTTGAAACACCTAGAGTTTTATAATTTCTGCAAGGGGGTCAGCATGCAAGAAGTTTTAGCAAGAGAAGAGAAATTTGATAGACAGATAGGCTCAAAGAAATCTGATTGTACAATACACTTTAAAATTATCCATTGTGGACTTAATCTCTGCATAAACCCAAGAGTTCTTTAGCTAATTCTTTTCCCAGTGAAGGAGCCAATCAATGTTCTTTCAGGGGAGAAAATTACTGGAGAGTCTAGTATGTGTTTTGATGCCCTAATGAGGCACTATGAATTACCCAACCCAAACCAATTAAGCCTCAGCCTGGATAGAGGGCTACTGAGGAGATGAGGACACAGTATGCATTTAGGGCAGAATTAACTGCTTCCACAGCCTGGAAACATGCTTGGGGGAAAGCCAAGCCTTGTAGGAGTGCTGCTGTCCTTAAAACTGGCAGCCAAAATGTGATCTAGCCCAATGTTAGCTTTTGATGCTTCTGCTTCTTTGGCCCTAAATTTTAAAAATGTCTGTAAGACATAAAATATGTTTGAACATTACATAAGGCTATTAAGAGGGGGTGAAGCACAAAAACATGGTATGTCAGAGACAATAAAGTAAGTGAAATGAACTGCTGCTGACTAGCTGCTTGACCTTGGGCCAGTTGCTCAGTCCTTTCTTGTCAATCAAATAGGAAATTATAGCCCAATAATGTGGTTTTGGATTGCAGCTCAATAAGCAAGCTCTAATCTCTTGGTTACGCCTTACTGTACCATGGGAAACCAAGCACTTATTTTCATTTTAATGTGATCTCTTCCAGTGGACTGTGACTTTTTTAAGCACCCAGCACAATGCCTGGTTTGGCTTAGGAACTCAGAAACTATGTGTTGAATAAATGTGGGATGAATAGTGGAGGAAGTGATTTCACATTCTATGGTGCAACTAGACATATGTGAATAAACACCCCATCAACACAAATAACTGTAGAAAGAGAATGAAAAAAATGTTGAATTTTTATATAGCACAGGTGCATTAGTGGGATAGAGGAAGCATGGCAAGAGAGCTGTCCCTGATGAGAGGGTACATTGGGTGGTGACTAAGACACAGGCTTTAGAGTCAGGCAACCCTGGCTAGAATCTTGGCTCTGCTTCTTGCTAGCTTTGTGTTCTTCTGCAAGTTTCTTAACCTCTCAGGGATTCTGTTTCTTATTTTGGACCTTGAAGGCTACAATAAGGATTTTATAACCCTGAAACATCTAGAGAGGCTTGAGAAACAGTCTAACTTAGAAGAGCTCCCTTTAAGGTAGTCGTCGATATCATCAATATGTACAAAGTTCAGAGTGAGATGCGAAACTTCCTCCTAAGTTGCCTTTCAGGTCTGTGTCAGTCTTTGCATAGGTATCAATTTTTTTTTCTTCTTTTCTGCCTCTATGATTCCCCACTGGGTCCTCATTCCATTTTTTTAGCACTAGGATTGTCCAAGGTTGGTGCAACTCTTGCTTATGTGTCCATCTTTCACAGGCAATCATGGTGGATCATGGTAACCGAGGGTGGGTCCTGAAGTCCTCCATAGTATAGACATGGTTATTCTAGATTTTTCAGAGTACAGCACCCCTGGAACAAACTTTTGCTCCTGTTGACAATGACAACTTCTTCTTCTTCTTCTTCTTCTTGACTGCTTCTGATAATATCATTTTATATAACAATGTTGAAGTCATCTCTTGAGTGAGGGTGGGAAGGGACAAGAGGAGTGGAGAGAATAGATCTATTTTTCTGCCCACTGAAATAAGACTGTTCAGATCATACATCTTTTCAGCACTAGTCACCCAGTTAGTGCACAAGACAGAGTGGTGTGTTAGTCTTTATGATGTTAGTGATCAAGGGAGACTCCTTAGCTCCACTTGCTTCACCTCTTTATGTTTAGATAGCAAAGAAGATGGCTGAAATCCTGTCTCATGGGTCACCACCCACCTTGAGTGAGGATTGAATGGACTGAATCTACCTCCAATGAGCTCTAAGTGGGGTGTGGTATCATATCTCCCTTTCTGAAATGAAGAACCTTTATGTGACCATTGGGGTGTGAATGTCTTCTTCTGGGGGATGACCCCCTGTTTTTCACTCATTGACCAAGGAAATGATCAATAACTCCTTGTCCCAGAAATTCTGGAAATATTTCTGCTCTTAGGTCAGTTTGAGTAAGGGCTGTCCATGGAAAACCTTTTGGAAAAAAATGTATTCCATCTTCCATAATGAAATAATTAACTTTCTCTCTCTCTCTCTCTCTCTCTCTCTCTCTGTATGTGTGTGTGTGGTGTGTGATATTTCAAGTATCCTAAAGCACATCTATCTAGTCTAAGTCCACTTTAAAAAAGTGAAAATGTAAACTTTGGTTTGCTATGAATCTTCCCTATCTTTTATTCTTCTTCTTCCAGTATTTCTGGATGCCAAGAGCTTTGTCTAGAGGGAAGAATTTTTTAAAAAATTACATGCTGTGGACTATTTTGAACAGACTGATGTTTCAAAAGATTCCTTAAGACAAAACAAAATTCACAGCTGAAGTTATGTAGCTGCTTGGTGAGGTGGTGACATGGCATAATGCTTAATATAGCTTATTTTTATTTATTTATTTTTTTACACCCATGTAATAACAAAAAGACACAATGACATGGAGAGTCATAAAGCCAAACAACTCTCCCATTTCATTTTACAGCACAAGGCAAGGAAAGGCACAATTTGGTATCCTGACCATTTTTATAGGGGTTTGGAGACAGGTTAGACACGTCTGAAATATGTCCTTCAATTCTTAGAACTCTTTCAGGCATTCCTGCTGAAGGATGTTCCTTGGAGAAATACTGCTATAAATACAGGATGTTTTCATTACTGCATGTGGTTGATTCAGCCTGTTGGCTACATGACATTGAGAAGAAGTGCCTGAGAAACGACTTCATATAGACCGCGTTCAAACAGTCCCTGGAGCTCCCCAGATCAGAATGACTCTAGTGGGAGCGCTTGGAAATGAATGTTCATATATCACCGAGGTCTTTAAAAACAGGTTTAAGGTTCTGTAGGCTGTCTCCCTCAGTGCAGTGAAATGATGGAATGATAGCATGTATGGAGATTAATTTCTGCCTATGAAACTTTTCACTTCTCCTTATTGAGGAAAGCTACAAGATCAATAACTCAGATGGTAAAAACAAAAACAGACCACCACCATAAAACCCCACACAAGACACAGAGAGGGAGAAGGAGGATTTACCTGTGCACAAATAGGAAATATGGGGCACACGGGGTAGCTTCACCTTGTATGTTTCCTTTGGTAGTGTGTTGCCACATGCCCGTGGAAGAGCAGCTGGGTCTTCTAAAATTTATATGTTATTTTAAATAACAACATCTGGTATTTATGTAGCTCTTTACAATTTACAAATGCTTTACTTCTTTTATTTGAGCCTTAAAATAACCCGAGAAGAAGGGTGATATTTTAATAAATGGTGAACATGGAGCTCAGAAAGATGCAGGGACATGCCCAAGGTCACACAGCCAACAGGTTTCTAGATCTTCCAACTCGCAACCTAATGCTTTTTCCAATGTCCCACGCTGACAAATAAAATATTGCTTCTCTGTTCCTGTAATATTGCCAGTGTTGTAAAAACATTACAACTCCCACTTCCCTGATCAAAAATTAACTACTCTTTATTGAATAGAGATTTTATGGCGTGCAAGACAGAGGAATATAGCACTTTTGATGCAAGGCGGGTAAAGAATTGACTGAGAGATGCATCATTCAGAGAGATGTTGAATTGGTGATGAAACATGCAATTTTGTGGTGCTTATTGCAAAAATATAGAAAATAATGAACAGGTTGGAGAAAAGCAGAATACGAATTGAGAAAATTATTTACTATAGTTAGATTAGACTGTGGGTAGGATAAAATTTATGAACAAGGGAAACCTTTGCCTGCCAAGGCAAGGATAATGCAATCTTGTGTGTGCAGAATAGAGCTAATTACTACCAGGAAGGACTTTTTTATTTTCTTTCTCTCTGCTTAATATTGCCCTGAATATATATAAATTTGTATCTATCATATATCTTTTTTTTTTTTTTTGCAACACTCCCAACAATTTAGGAACCATTGAACTTTAAGAAGACACAGATATTAATAAGACTGTGGAAGAACTGGGTTCCAGCTTGATGCAGATAGTTCATCTCTCATGAACATGTCAAGAGAATGTAGAGTGGATTGGAGGGTGATTTCTGGGTATGTTACAGACATAGAAACCAACCAACTATTAAAACAACAATAGCGGCAAAAAAAAACCACCCCAAACCCTGATCCCTAACTCATTGTGAACTAGATAAGAGATTAGTACAATGCTGGTGTTTCTGGTGGTAGGGCTCTAGTCCATATTTTTTCACTGACTTCCTTTCTAAGGTGTACTAAGGTATACCTTAGACCTATTATTCAGCCAAGACTTTTCTTCCTCCAGCCCCATCGTCCTAACTGTGGGGTTCAGAACACCTTTTCACTCAACATCCTTTAAGGTGGCATCCTAATGTTTCTTCCTCCTATTTTTAATTTTGAGAAATTAATTTAATTTAAATTTTTTTTTAATTTTGAAGGTTTTTAATTTCACGAGGCTCTGGATTTGATCCCCAGCACTACAAACAAACAAATGACCAGTAGTGGATTTATTGGTTATGAAAGTCTGAGTCCAAGAAAATACATGTAAATTTCAAACTGAAAACCCAAATACTGGTTTAGCACAGTGATGTTTCATAAATTCAGATTAGTTCATGGAAAAGACTACATTAGTGAAAAATCTGAATTATACTACATTTTGTAAAAAAAAAAATACAGATGGAAGTTTAACAACTTACAGAAATATACTTAGAATAAGGTCAGCATAAATTTTTCTAATAAAGTTGCTTAAAAAAGCAAATGAATTTTTTTTTTTTTAACTAGGGACTGAACCCAGGGGCACTTAACCACTGAACCACATCCTCACATCCCCAGCCTGTTTCATTTTTTATTTAGAGAAAGGGTCTCACTGAGTTGCGTAGGGGCCTCACTAAATTGCTGAGGCTGACTTTGAACTCGGGATCCTCCTGCCTCAGGCTCCTGAGCCACTGGCATCACAGTTGTGCACCACCAAATGAATATTTTTTGATATGCATACTAGCTGCTTTTAAGTAAACAAATTCAGAAGTATTCAGAGCTTAGCCCTTTGAAACAGCAAGCCTGCAGTAAATATTTATTGAATGAACTCCAGGCCCTGCACTAGGCACCAGAAATATAAAAATAAGTAAGTTCTGAGCTCTTTATGGTCAGGGGCCCTATCTAGGAGAGGAGACACATGGATAGGCAGTTGCAATGTAACCTTGTAAGTAGAACTATAGAGACAAGTTACATTTTCAAAATGTATGACGAGTTTTCATAAACATTTTTCATAAAAGTATGTTTATATTATTCATTTACATGATAAATATTTTAGCTCAGATAATGTCTTGCCACAATTGTGAATTTCAAATGAACAGAATGTGACTTAAAAATGGTTTACTGTAGTACAATAAAGCAGGATGTGAAGGATGTGTTTGTACATCTTTCTGCATTAAGAGTTGTGGAGGGAATCACATACCCATATGGCCAGCAATTAATAAATATTAGAAAATACTAAAAGGTAGTAGAAGGCATAAGGTGTTTGGTTTTTAGAAATACAAATATTGGAAACTGAATTTTTTTCTGTGAAATACACTTTAGATCAGAAAATTATATTTCCTTCCTGTTGCCTGTAATCCATGCCACAGCCCCTTGCCAAATTGAGCATCACATATCTTTCTTTTCTCCTGATGGTGGTGAAATTGGCTGTTTTAAGTTGATGTGATATTGCCATCACATTGCCACATCAGTGTAGCAATAAATCCCATGTATTTTTTTTTTTTTTTACCATTACTTTACTGTTTTATTACTGGTAGTAGTAATAACTGTTTTCTGTCATAAGTCAGGATCTATGCAGGGTTGCAAGACATGATCTTTATACAACAGCCACAAAACTTGGATATTATCATCCTGATTTTATCCACGAGGAAAATAAGGTTCAGAGATAAGTAATTTACCCAAAAGTCACTAAACCATTAAGAAAGTGGCAGCACTAGGAGTAAAATCCTGGTCTCCTCAATACCTAAATGCTCTTTATTACCTACAAAATAAATTCATGTGGCAAGCACTTTGATGTAATTTTCTTACTTAAGTCTATGAGGCATTTTAATTCTTTTTATTTTAAAAATAGAGGTTCAAACAAATCAAGTGTCGTGCTCAAAGTACCCAGCTATTAAATATCAAATCCTGTAAGTACAGGTTCTATTATACCACAGGCTTTTCTTATGGTACCATCAATATTATCTACAATGACTCAAATGCCCAGAGTAACATCCTCAGGGTTTCCCAAATATAGAAAATGCTTTCTGATTTATCAAAAGATAACACAGCAAGGGGAGAATATTGCTAATGAACAGTGAGGAACTACATTTAGATTAAAAAACAAGACAAAAATTTTTAACATAACACCTTTATTAAGATATAATTTATATATCATATAATTCACCTATCTAGCATACAATTAAATGGATTTTAATGTATTTACAAAGTTGTGCAATCATCACCACCAATTTTTGAATACTTTGCATGACAACAAGAAACCCTATATTCAGTAGCAATCACTGCCTGTTTCCCTCTACAAACTCTTCAACCTTAGTCAACCACTGATCTACTTTCTGTCTCTATGAATTTGTCTATTCTGAATATTTAGTGTACATGGAAACATATAACCTGTTGCATTTTGTGACTGGCTTCTTTCATTTAGCTATAATGTGTTTAAGGTTCATCTACATTGTATAGTTTGTCAGTATTTTGTTCCTTTTTGTTGGGAAGTAAAATTCTATGTTGTAGATATACCACATTTTATTTATGTACTCATCAGTTGATGGATATTTGAGTTGTTCCATTTTTGGTTATGATAAATAATCCCACCATGAGCCTTCACATGCAAATTTTCTGTGGACATGTTTCCTTTCTTTGGGTATATACTTAGGAGTGAAATGCCTAGGGCACATAGTAACTGTATGTTTATCTTTTCAAGTAACTGCTGGGCCCTTTTTCAAAGCAGCTGTACTATTCTATATTCCTCTCAGTTGTATGTGAATGTTGCAATTTCTCCATATCCCAGTCAACATTTGTTATTTTTTAAAAATCCCTAGTTGGTGTCAAGTGGTATAAATTATAGCTTTAATTTGCACTCCCCTGGTGGTATTGAGTACATTTTCATGTGTTTATTGGTCATTTGTATATCTTCTTTGGAGAAGTGCCTACTCAAATCCTTTGTCTATTTCTAAATTAGATCAATTTTTCTTTTTATTATTGAGTTGCAAGAGTTTTTTCTATATTCTAGATACAAGTCCCTTATCAGATATGTAGTTTGCAAATATTTTCTTCTATTCTTTGGGCTATCTTTTACCTTTCTTGATGGTGTACAAATTGTTAAAATTTTGATGCAGTCCAATTGATCCATTTATTTTCTTTTTTTTTGGTTTTGCTTGTAGGGTCACACATAAGAAACCTTTCCCTAATCAAAGATCATGAAGATTTATACTTGTGTTTTCTTCAAAGAGTTTTATAGTTTTAGATCTTACATTTAGCCCTTTCATCTATTTTGAGTCAACTTTTTGTATATGGTGTGAGGTAAGGGTCTGATTTTTTTTCTTCTGCATGTCACTCTCCAGTTGTCGCAAGAATGTTGAAAATGCTGCTTTTTCCCATTGAATGGTTTTGGCACCCTTGTTGAAATTTATTGATCAAGCTTATGTAGTTTCTTTTCTGGATTCCAATTTTTACTTCATTGATCTATCCTTATGTCTGTTTCATACTGTCTTGTTGACTAGTTTTGTAGTAAGTTTTGAAATTGGTGTGTGTGAAATTGGGTTTTTCTCTTTCAAAATTGTTTCCTGGTCTTTAAATTTGCCTGTGAATTTTAAGACCAGATTGTCAATTTTTGCAAATAAGCCAGATGGAATTTTAAGAAATAAAAATTTAAATATCAATTTAAGTTTAAAAATTATTATTTTAATGTATTTTAAAAAAATAATAATTTCAAATGCTAAAGGAAACATTTAGAAATATCCTGTAATTTCATACCACTATAGAACCCATTTATCCACTAATAAACTTTGCTAACATGGACACAAAGTTGAGAAGTACTCCCTAATTAGATATGCATCTAGGAAAGTTATTGGGCTTCTCTGAGCTTATTTATTAATCTATTGAAAAGTGAGATAAATTGGACTACATTAAGAACTAGGCACAATTAGAAGAGTAGAAAGTCAAGTCATCAAGGGAAAGAAAAATCTGCAAGACATATATCTGACAAGGAATTTGTATTCAGAATAATAAAGAAGTCATAACAAATCAATAAGACCAGATGCAGGCTACCCAACAGAAAAATGGATGAAAGACTTGAACATGCCCTTGTTAAAAGAGGACACACAAATTGTGCCCATTTGTAGCCTGAAAAGTTACTATAAAGTTATATTCATTTCCTAATTTCTGTAACCTGTGACTATTACATTGTGTGTCAAAAGACTGAACATTACCTTATATGATAAAAGATATGATTGAGTCAAGGATCTTGATAGGAAGAACATCCTGGATTCCCTGGATGATTCCTATATGTGTTAGTCTGCTACATGTTCCTATAATGAAATACCCAAGAGAACGGTTATAAAGAAAAAAAGTTTATTTTGGGTCACAGTTCTGGAGGTTCCAGTTCATGATGGAGTGGCCCCATGGCTTTAGGTCTCAGATGAGGTAGCACATCATGGCAGGAGGGCATGGGCATCATGAGACAGGACACAAAGGAGAGATAGGAAGAGACTAGGGTCCCACACTCCCCTTTGAGAGCACACTCCCAGTGACCTAAAGATGTTCCACTAGGCTCTACCTCCTAAGGCTTTTACCACTTCCCAAGAAGTGTCATTCTGAGGACCAATCCTTTAACACATGGACCAAACCATAGCATGCAATTATATGTGGTCTTATAAGAGAGAAATAGAGGAAATTTTGGTAGGGACACACACAGAAAAGGGTACCTGAAGACAAATAGAAATTACCATAAATCAAGGAATGCTAACAGCCACCAGAAGGCTGAAGAGCTGAGAATCGAGTCTCCACAGAACCTTCAGAAGGATTACAGACTTGCTGATACCTTGATTTCAGGTTTCTGGTCTCTAGAATTGTAGGAGAATAAATTTATGCTTTTTTAAGACACCAAGTGTATGGTAATTTATCACAACAGTCATAGCAAAACTAATAAATCACCTTGGTTAATTATCAGGGACAAGTAAATTAGAAGCACAATGTGATTTCTCTATCATTAGTAACCAAAAAGAAAGATAATTAAAAAAAAAAAAAAAGGTAATTAGAGGATGTGTGGAGCCTCTTAAAACCTAAATGTTATTGGTCAGGGTGTATGTTACAACCATTTTGCTAAATCACTTGGGGGTATTTTCTAAAGTTGAGTGTATGCTTATCCTGATTTTTCACTCATAGGTGACATGCCCAAGAGAAATGCATATTTTCACCCCAAATCATGAACACAAATGCTTATATGTTTATATTAGCTCAGTTGGAACTTAGAAACAATTCAAATATTCATCAATAATAGGATGGACAAATACTTGTTCATAATGAAATACTATAAAATAATATAAATGAGAAACTGCACCTTTCTACAGCAAAATGGGTTAATTTTACAAATATAATAGTTATAACAAAAGTCAGATGCAAGAGTATATATTATATGATTCATTTATGTAGAATTTCAGAAACAAAACTAATTTATAGTGTTACAAGTCAGCATAGTAATTACTCTTTAACTAACTTTTGCCTTACCGGGGATTGAATCCAGGGCCTCCCATGTGCTAGGCAAGTACTCTACCACTGAGCTAGCTACACCACCAGCCCTTTGTATTACCTTTTATAAGAGGCAATGAAGAGGGGTTGTGCACAAGAAGTTAGACATTAATAAAAGATTTTTTTAAATAAAAGGCAATGAGGTTAATAAAATCTATCTTAATTAATTGGATTATGTTTAGTTCATTTATACATTTATTTAACAAATATTTACTGAGTTTCTCCTATTTGCCAGGAATTCTTTTCATGCCAAGACAGTAAATAAGACAAAGTTTCTCCTCTCATAGAGGTGACATTGTTGTGGTTCCCACTCTAAATATTGGAGTACACTGCCACATTTTTCACCCCTAGTGGTTCATGTACAGGACTTTTCAGAATTTTGGGTCCTCTCCCACACTGAGTCTGAGTTTGGCTATGTGACCTTCTTTAGTCAATGAGACATTATCAGGGGAATGATGTAAGATAAAAGCAGAAGCTAGAACAGTCCTTGCACTTTGGAACTTAAGGCTCCATTTGGAAACCAGCTGCTGCACTGTAAGAAACTTGAATTTGGTGACCGAATATTAAAAGTCTATGTGGACATAGTACCTGGAGGATGAGAGTCCATCTTGGATGTTTCAGGCCCAACCAAATTCCCAGCTCACTGCAACCAAATGAGTAACTTCAGTGATAATATGTTGGGCAGAAAACCACTTGAAACAGCCCAGTCAACCCATAGACTTGTGAGAAATTATCAGTTGTCATTTTTTAAATCACGAAATTTTGGGGGTGGTTTGTTATATTGGTGAGTGAATAAGGAATATAATTTTGGAGTGTGATTTGGACTATAAAAAAGAAAACAGAATAATAGTATAAAAATGAATTAGAGGGGGCTGGAGTTACGGCTCAGTGGTAGAGCGCTTGCCTAGCATGTGTGAGGCACTGGGTTTGATTCTCAGTACCACATATAAATAAATCAAATAAAGTCCATTGACAACTAAAAAAAAAATTGAAAAAAATGATTTAGAGAAAATATCAAAGTCTGGTAGAAACACATTTTGAAGTCTTTAAAGTCACATGTATTAACATTACTAGGGTGTTCTATGCAGAAACGGAGGAATTAACTTTCAGGTTCTACAGGGGAAATCAACACAAAAGCAAAACACCAGAACTAGAGTTAGAAGAGCTGGATTGAAGTTAACACTCTGCTTTTGACCTTTGGGCAAAGCACTGACCCATTGCAAGCCTCAGTTTCCTTGTCTCTAATATGGAGACAATCATGCTTATGTCTTGCTTACCCTCCAAAATTGCTGGGCAAATCATACTTAGCAACATAGGATAGAACACTCCAAAGTTTTGAAATGTTATTTAAATGAAAGTTGTTTCTATGAAAACAGATATTTTGATCACCCATTTGCTTCCCAAGGTTTCTGCTCTGCTCACAAGATGATACATTTAAAACCAGTGAAGTAAATGTTATCTGCCATAACCACAGTCTGCCTGCACATCCTACTGATAAAGTCTGTGTTACACATTGGCCTTTTTTACTTATTTAGCATACACTGGGACCATGATTCTGTAGTTTTGGATAATCCACCAAGTTGTTGCTGAAAGCTGATATTCTCTATTTGATAACGAAGAAAAATGCCGATGAACAGCTTTATTAGTGTAAAAACTCACACAATTCAAAGCCTTTATCCCATTAGGAAAAAGCTCAACATATGTCATGTCACATTAATAAATACTGCATGTGTAAAGTATACCTTACACTAACTGTAAATTCCCCTGTGGAAAAATTGATTTTCTTTTAAATTTTAATCTACTTTTATTTATTTATTTAGCCTATAGATCCTGATTAGTTTTTCCCTTTCCTTTCTTTTTTACCAAGAATGTTACTTTGCACAAGAAATGCGTCATTCTCTAAACCAACAGCAAAAAGAGAAACAAAATGCAGAAAAAAAAAAAAAGAGAGGTAAGGAGAAATAAAAGGGGAAAAAATAACAAATTGGTCATTAAATGGCCAAAGATGCACAAGATAAAAGAGAGGGAGGCAAGACACGCATCTACTATATTAGGCTTCGGTGCAGATGTAAGTATAAAATGCTCCACAAGTCCTGTAATTGAGAAAATCTATCAAATGTCCTGACAGCTGCTCCGGCATTTCCAGAAGCGATAAAACGTGAATTTATTTCACTCCTAGAAAAAGGGGCAGTATCACCTTCTGGCGGCTTTAATGAAATGCCATAAAATTCGAGGAAAAAACTGTGTTGTAAAGTCATAAAAAGGTAGTCGGAAGTGGATTGTTGGAAATGCCGCGGGAGAGGTGGGTGCATCTGAGGAGTGACCAGCAGAGGAGCAGAGGCTGCTGGGCGTTGTCCCCAGCGCTGGGGGCAGGTTTGTGGGGTTCCGACCCAGCATCCTTGGCTCCGGGTGGGTGGAGTGTCGGATGAAACGTGAAAGCGCAGCCTATGCCTCCCGCCCGCCCACCTACTTTCACAAGGTAGCAAATGGCTTCATGGCTCTGTGACTTTTCACATACCAGACCGGGACTAATAAGTGCTTTTCAGGGCTCACCAACCCTTTTTGTACTTTGCAGAGGTGGCCTGTGTTTCTTCGTATAGAAGTAATATAGTAAATTGTGATAGATGGTCTCCAACCATAAGGTCACCTTTTCTAGCTGCAGATCTGTGTAGGAGAGTCCCCTAGCTGTGGGTTCTGGGGGTGGGATTTGGAGCAATTGCGGCTGGAATCCCTATTCTGCTTTAGATTCTGATGATTCATAGCGGGGCACACTCTTAACCTCCCAATCCCTTCTGGCCTGAGTCCTCTCTCTCTTAGACCATATCTGTGGGTCTGCCTCTTCTCCTGGATGGTGAGTGAGTGAGAGTGCAGGGATTGCATCCAAGTCCCTTGTTGAGGCTTTTGGACCTTGCCTCTCGCTCTGCACATAGTAGGAGCTCACTGGGTGTTTCCAAGGGACAATCCAATGCCTTGGAGGCTCAGATTGTCAGATAATGCCTTTTATTTTTTGGCCGCCTTTATTGTCAAATGATTGCCCTTAGCATCATCCACGAAGCCTGGGGTATCCACTTATTTAAAGTTATTGTAGAGGAGCAGTTACATACATTTACCTGTGTTCTAAAGTTTGATAATTTAATAGTCACATTAGACTCATATAAAGAATTCTATTTCAAAGATGAATGAAGAGAGGCCTTGAACCTTACTGTCAATTTCTTTGGTCAAACTTTTTGCAAATATTATTAAGCTGAATTGTAAGCCCTAAGAACAAGGTGTCTAAAATGAGGGGCTTGTATGTGAAAAAGATAAAAACCTGCTAATAGGTAATGATACTTGAAACAGATATGGGAAGTAATATTTTAGATGGAAGCCAGTGTAAGAAAAATGAACCCCTTTAGGATATCTTAATCAAGAATATATATTTTTTTTAGGGCTGGGGTTGTGGCTTGGCACAACCAGTAGAGCGCTCACCTAGCATGTGCTTGGCCCTGGGTTTGATCCTCAGCACCGCATATAAATAAATAAAATAAAGGTATTGTATTCAACTACAACTAAAAATATATTTAAAAACATTTTTTTAAAGAAATGAAATAAAATTTAAGTGATTTTTAGGATAGTGCAAAGATGTGAAAGAATCAATAATATTAATGGAGACAAAATAAATAAAAATGGATTGGGAAATTTGACAATGGCAATGAGTATTTTTCCCCCTCAGTGAACTGATAACCTTGAACTGATGGCACAAAGGCAGAATTTCCACAGTACTGGTTTGACCCACACCATAGGTTAAAGGAATATCAGTAAGAATGTCAATCTCTGGAAAATCTTATGAGCACTCTTATTGAGTTATGACTGTCACTCGAGCAGTGTCTTCAATGGAATAGGATATAAATTTCCCCCAGGCAAGAGGGAGTGCTTGGAAGCCAACAAAGTTTAGTGATCATCCTTTCATTTTTCTACTCTCAAGTCCTTTGTCAGCTTCAGAACTGGGAAGTCAGCTATTAAATTAGAGATGAAATAACACCAGACTCCAGATGTGGCTGCCTCACACTCCTGACTTTATCCAGATGTGCCCAAACTGTCGCATTCATCATGATTACAGTGAAGTGGTGGGAAAGTGTCATTAGACACCCGTCCCCCTCCCCAGGAATCCTTAGTTCTGGCTCCTTCACACAGGGAGCTTCCCCTCCCAAGTGGAGAGTCACTGTGCAAGAGGCAGGGAGTGATGGCAGAGGCTCTTCAAAAGTCATGTGGAGGGAGGTATACATTTTATTTTTATTGCTAATCGATCTCACTCTTGCTTCCAGGGATCTCCATGAGATCATTTAAAAAGATCTTTGCACAGCCCCATATTTAAACAGCCACCGCTGTGCCTTGGGGTGGAGTGTATCCCTTGCTTTCTGTTTTGGGTAAAACATTTCACTTTTCTGCCATCTGCCTTCACCCACTTTGGGTCAGTGGAAAGTTAGAATGGGCATCGATTGGAATGGAAACTCTACCGAAGATAGCAGGAGGGCTCTTGGATCTCAACTAGTATTTGGAGAACATTGAGAGGCCAGTTAATTGAAGCTAATGGTGATAGTGGTGGAGCCTGGGTAGGCTAAACTAAAGTCTGATCCTAGTTTAAGAGCACTTAGTCACAATTGTCCTGGTCCAGGCTTGAGCTGGTCTCCAGGGTGATACTGAGAGGGATGATTACTATCCCACTGATCCAAATCTTTAAATCGTCTGTTTTCCACAATTGGAGATTAGACTGTAGATAACTGAAGGGTGTGAGCCTGGCAACTGATGTGTGGACCCGTATAGACTGTGTGCTTTCCATCATTTCTGTGGCAGCTTGCAGTCTACATCATGGTAACTGGTTCTGTCAGGTGTGAGTTGAGCCATTGTTAGAATATGATGGGGAAGGAATGAGCCACGTCCTGTGTGTAGTTTAAGGATTACATTTATCAGGAATGATTTTGTTTAGAGCCACAACATATCCTCTGAGATTTTTTTGGCTCTAAGTGCAACATCTTCGCTGAATGAAATGACAGCTCCCTGGATTGAATGGTCCCATGTCACATTAGTTAAAATAAAATGGACAATGATGATGAAAAAGGTCACATGTAGTTTCTAGGTGTTTTACGCTGGCCAATCATGGTAGGTCATCCAGACAACATGATATTTTTTATTAAGCAAAGGTATTAGGATTATTTGAAAAGAATCTTAGAATAGTCTAACATTCTAATTGATAGTCCACTACTAATACAGAGGACCGATTTTTCTCCGAAATGTTTTCTACTCGTCTTCTTCACCTTGATGTGTGGAGAAACTTCCATCTCTGGCTCCTTCTAAAAGGCAGAGAGAGAGGAGGCGGGGGAGGCAGGGGCACATGCCAGGGAGGGGGGTGGCAGTGAGAATCAGACACAATTTTAGTTCATTCGGAAGTCGAGGAGACTTATTTTTCAAATGTATTCTCTCAAATCCAGATTCGTCTAACAGATGCTCTCAACTCCCAAGCTCCTTCCATCTGTAATTCAATTTCCCTCTAAACGTGATGCTGACATCTGTTGCAATGCAGATACATACTCAAGTACCTGCAATTTCTCTGTCAAGCTCCATGTCATGTTGAAGACTGTGAACTTTGCAGGGGTGAGGAGCAGACACTGCTGCCACAGGGCTGCAGGCAGAAAGAAATTTAATGTCTCTTTCATGGTTCTGATGCCTCAGCATCTTTTCCTCTGACACGGAGGCTCTTGTTAAAGGTTTTCATGGGAACAGAAAGTGTTTATTTAATAGTGCAATTAATTGTTTAGCTCTACTTCTGGAGCCACCTCAAATCAGCACACACTAAAACATAGCAGTGAGGCAGGGATTGTGTCTTCAGATTCTTCCTGACAGGGTGGATTAGATAAATTACCATGCAATTCTCTAAAGTAACTTGAAAAAAACAAAAAAAAAAAGAAAAGAAAAGAAAAAAGAAAAGCACTGCGTGTTGCATTTAAAGATGCTGATCTTGGTCCTCCTTTCTTTTTGATACCCTTCCCCCAGCATTAGCATAAAGCAAAACCATTTAAGGTGTAGGTTGAGTTCACTCATTCCATCTTAATGAATTCATTCAACAAATATTTGTTGAGTCTCTATTCTATGATGGTATTGTGCCAGGTGCTGGGAATAGAAAGGTTGATAGGACATAGCCTTGGTCTTCAGGGAATTTTAGTAGGATTTTGTTTTAGAAAATGTACTGAGACTTAACCAGGCTTTAAAGGGTGAAGGAAAACAGTTTTATGCCAAAGGAAAATTTACAAGCACTGATAAGAATGCAAATCTATTATTGGGTTTAAAAAATCTTTACCGGGGGCATGTTTTTGCTGGTTCATAAGAAAGTGAGAATCTTCACCATGTACCAATTAATTTGGAGCTGATGGGCATGGGGAAAATGGAATATTCCTTCTGACCCTTCTTGCCTTTCCCATGGCAGACAATCAGCTGACATCTGAAACATGACACTTGATTATCCATATCATTTCTTTAGGTAGCTTTGCTGAGGCTACAATAGAATCATGAAATCATCCGGACCTTTAAAAAGGTTTGTCACACATTTAACCTGGACACTGTTTCTACCAATTACCG
Source organism: Tamias sibiricus (assembly GCA_025594165.1). Classification (NCBI taxonomy): domain Eukaryota; kingdom Metazoa; phylum Chordata; class Mammalia; order Rodentia; family Sciuridae; genus Tamias; species Tamias sibiricus. The sequence continues at coordinate 87,113,816 of CM046660.1, forward strand.
TCATTTCAGTTCTGTACTGAAAGGACTTAGTGGGTTGTGTGACTCTGGTGTGTGCCATTTAACTCTCATAGGGATCCAGGATGAGTGTCCCTATGACAGTCAACCCAGCTGTGACTGTTAATAGACAAAAGGATGGCAGGCTAAGGTTACAGATCTGTGTGAAGGTGGTTGCAATGGTTTGAATGTTTGTCCCCTCCCAAACTTAGGTTGGAAATTTAAACGTCATTTTGACAGTACTGGGAAGTGGGACCTTTAAGACATGTTTAGGTCACAGGGCTCTACCCTCATGAATGGAATAATGCCATTATCTCAGGAGCTGCTTTTCCCTCTTGATTTCTCTCCCTCTTTTCCCCCTTTTGCATTGTGATGCATGTTCTCATGCAGCAAGAATGCCCTTGCTGTTGGCACCTTGATACTGGACTTTGCAGCTTCCAGCACTGTGAGCCAACAAATATTTTTTTCCATTTATTGATTGTTTTTTTTTAATTGGTGCATCATTGTTATACATAAAAGTGGAACCCAATAAGTGGAACCCATTGTGATATATTCATACATGCACAAAGCATAATTCATTTGATTTTATCCCACTGTTTCTCCACTTTTCCATCTCTCCTCCCTCTTCATTATAAATTGCCCAGTGTCTGGCATTCTGTTATAGCAGCACAAAATAAATTGAGACAGTGGGTCTGGCATAAAAGACAGATAAAGGAGAGTTTGAATTACTCATCTTCAGTTGTTCAGGAAGTTTCTGCTAAGATATTGTGAACTGCTGGTCCTGGGCTGACCCTGATATATTATATTAGACCTGCATTGAATTAAAACTTTTATTTCTAAAATTAGTTGCCAGCATGTAAAAGCTGGAATATTTCACAGTAAAAAAAAAAAATCTATATTCTATTTAAAAATTGAAACATCTAACAACACAGAGCTTACATGGCCTCATAGCAAGAGTGAATTGGAGCCAAGTTCCTGTTATCTCTTTAGATGAGCCATGCATCTTTCATACAACAGCAGTTCCGGCTACTTTGTAATATCTTATACTCGGCTCCCTTCATTATTTAGTTACCTGCCTAGTCTTCTGAACTATCTCCTGGATCAATTAAACAAAAAGTATTTTTAGTCAATCAGTTAACCAAAAAGTTTTTACTGGGTCACTGCTCTATTTCTGTGAGCTTGATAGGTACTGGGGGAGAAGCCAAGCTGTTCCTGCCTGCAAGAGGAGGGGACAGTAACCTGAGACAGCTAGAGATGTGGCCTGGAAGAGAACACAAATCATCCTGAGAATTCGGAGAAAGGAATGCCCTTGAAGTTCTTAGTCACTAGCCTTTTGAATTTTACTAATTTTTATTGCTCAGGAAAAAAGGAGGAAAAACAACAACAACTTTTCTTTTAGGAAAGAAAAGTTCTTAGGAAACCAAGAATACGATTTTTTTAAAAGTTTTTTTTAATATAATTTTTTTAGTTGTAGGTGGACACACACCTTTATTTTATTTATGTGGTGCTGAGGATTGAACCCAGGGCCTCACACCTGCGAGACAAGCGTGCTACTGCTGAGCCATAGCCCCAGCCCCAGAACACAGTTTTAAAAATACATCTAAATGCATAAGTCACTTATACTCTAATCAGATTTTCACGAAAATCTTTGTTATGCAGAAGAAGAACCCAATTCCAGGCAACAAGTATTACCTACACCTGGGAGAATATAAAAGGCAATGATGCTGAATATGCCATAGAGATTTGGAAGAAGGATGAACAATACTACTTCTATTCTGCAAATTTTTGGGAGCCTGCACAAAGTCTCAGGTGTAAGGATGATTGTAATTGTTGAGAAAGATCTGGGCAATGTTTTAAAATTCTAGATTTAATTTAATATCGACTCTTTCTGGCTAGACTTGTGCACTGGGTTTGCTTTATGAGACAAAGGCTGACACAGACAGTAGGAAAGGTCAAGGTCTTATTGGTATTAAACAAGAAAGAGTTGGCTACTGTCCCTAGAAGCAAACTCATAGTCCTTTATACCACCATTTTTGCAAACAAGAACTAGTCCCTAATAGCTGGACAATTTAAGGCCACTGCTATGGCTGGGGGACTCTAGTCTTTGACATGATTTTGCACATGCAAGTATATGCATGTGACACCTTGTTTCTCATACTGAATGCTCATCACTGAAGATGTTGAGCAACTGGAAGCATCTGTGAAGCCACTTATTATGCTTGCCCGCTTATTATGTCTCAGATACTGTAATAACTGCTTTTTATGTTTTATTTACTTCTTACAGCATACTTATGAGTTAAGTCCAAGTAATACATTCTTACAGATTAAAAAAAAAAAAAAAAAAAAAAAAAAAACAAAGCAGAGAGGTTAAGTAACTTGTCAAAGTCACCAGCCAGCAAGAAGTACCAGTGGGAGCTGAACCCAGGCAGCTTGGTGTCAGTGTCCATGCTGTTAACCACCAGGTTACACACACGTTCAATGTGCCTTGGTCTTTCACTGTGTGGATTACCAGCCTCCAAACTTTTCCATTTAAGAAGCAGATGGATAATTTAAACACTCTGGGATATCCATGAGTTTACATGTCGTCTCCAGTACTGAGCAAAGGACTTCATCATTTTCTTTGTTCCTATCATGTACTTCTAGCCATTGCTAAAGAAAATCACAAAATCAGGGTACATGGGTTCACTACAACCATAACACAGTCTTATAAAGGGCCTCAAGAGCTGCTGAACAATGCTTGCATTCGCTTAGAGAAGAGTCCAGGACAACAGCTATTTTAGACAGGCCAAGGTCTTGAGCTCTAAGTCCAATCAACTTGCTCCAGGATTAAAGAGATCTTAGCAGATGACTTGTGCTCTGATGAGTTGAGAAAATGAGGCCTATTTATCAGAAGCTCACCTCTCTTTTCTTGCTAGAACAACCTTATGTGTGTGCTCCATCTTTTATTTTTTCCCCTCTGTTCTCAGGGGAAGAAAAACTCCAGTCTTTCTTTTTGAAACTGACTCTACACTTAGGTCCATCAATCTCTTCCTTTTTGCTACTTCTAAGCCCCAGTTGCATTTGGTGTTTCCTGTACCTGGAATCTCTATTCTCTCTGCCAATTCTTGCACAGAGGCATGAAGGAAGCATTGTCCAGACTAGGAGCTCATCCTCTGGATCAGGCTACCTGACCACGTGCCCATCTATTAAGGCCTGCCATTTACCCATTGTGTGACCTTGGTCAATTTACTTAACTTTCCTAAGATTCCATTGAAAATGATTGTGAAGCCTAATGTGGTCAGGAGGATTAAGTGAGATACTCCTGGTTGTGGGACACTCAAGCCCTTTACTTTCTTTTGATGCCAACTTTCCTCACCTCCCCCTTTTTCCAGTTTATATCGATCATTACTTCAACCACTGATGTGAAATTTAAGCTCAATGATGTGACTTCCTGCCTAGTGTCCTATGGTTTTAACCAACTATCTTCTCCCACATTGTGAAGTGGGCTGCTAGGTTAGAGCTAGTAAATATTTATAGTCTATACCCCACTGAATCATCCATACTGTCCTCTGTTCCTTCCAGATCTTCAGGAAGAGTCAATGGCTTTTGTTCCCATTTCATAGATTGTTGTCTATCATGGTCCTTTAAAAAAATAATTTCCTAGTAAACTCTCAATACACTTTCAATTTTCTTTAAGAGGAAACTTCAGTAATACCAAAGACTAGCAGAGCAGCTCCAGAGTCAGAATACTTGGATTCAAATCCCAGTTTGCCTTTTATTCTCTGTGTGGTCTTCTCCACGACCTTAGCTGGGTTTTCACAAAACTTACAATGAGTTACTATGAGTAAAATGCTTTAAAGAGTGCCTCAGGTAACTCACTGTTTCAAGAATTAGCACTTGGTTCCTCTCTCTTGTCCTGTATCACTAGATCAAGTAAATATGTGGAATTACACGGATCTTTGAATCATGATCAGAGTCAGAGAAGGCAGAGATAATTACCAACAGGCCCTAGTTAATAGATAAGGAAACACGGGGTGGGTTATGGTAGTGTTAAATTCAGAATAATAAAGGGCTGGGACATTGTGTTATTGCTAGCAGTGATGACCTGGGAATCTTGATAAAGTCTAAGAATCCTTCCTTGTTTGATTCACAGTCCTCCTGCCCTCCTGGCTTGATTAGTTCTGATATAACTCTGATTAGGGCAATCTGCCTCTAAAGGAAATTGGGAGCACAAGCACACAGAGCATACTAAAGCTGAAAGGGCCCTTTGGGATCCCTCGTCTCACTCCTTAGTTTCCACAGGTGAGAAAGGCATGCTGTACTGCCGGAGAGCTGGCCACCTCACTCAAGAAACAGCAGAGTTCTAGACCCACTGGGGAGCCACACTTCCGGGAGGTCAGAGGCGAGGCACAGGGACCCATGTGCTGTGTGTTGACTCATTTTGTGTGTTTCCTGTGTGGTTCTTGTGCCTTTCATCTAAGTTACTGACTCAGCTTAACCCTGCTTAGCTTGCAAGACCTTTCAGGGAAATCAGAGCACGAGATGCAGTCACTGCAAGTTGTCACACATGATTAAGTAGCTGGAGGGAGTGATTTATGTGGAAAGATTAAAATCCCTAAATATGTATGACCATGTGCAGCTCTGATTGAGTGGGGCTTCAGGTATTTGAAAACTGCCCTGTGGGATATCTGCAGACTTCCTCAGGGGTAAGACGACTTTCCAGGGGCTGAAGGGCCAAGTAGGTGGCAAAATGTGATGATATTATAACAGGATACTACTTCCTGCTGGAGCTGAAAAGATTAGATTCTGCAGCACTTATTTTGTCAGGAAACTGGTTATCTCAGGAATTTTCTACCTGCAGAACTGTTTGTCCTGTGCCGTCAGATACATGGTTCTTGGTAGCTCTTATCCCTTTGCTTTGCAGGGTTCCCCATTCCTGGGGCTCTGTTTGCTTCCTCCTGCTGTTCCTCCAACAAGGTCCTCCCTTTTCTCCTGCTACCCCATTACCTCCCCCACTCCCTCTTTGACCCTCTTCCACCACTCCCTGTCAAACAGAGCTTCTTGAAGCCTTGATTTTAAGTTAGGACTGTGAAGCTAGAGTTAATTGGACACACCATTTCCTATTAAACTATCTGACAGATAATTAACTGACTCTCCCAGATAACATTGAGCAAGCCTTTCATAAGCACTGAGACTTTTCCTCACTCTGTTTACATTTGTTGTTATAGAGTAGAGGAAAGGTTAGTGTGCCTTTCAGAAGCCTCAGTTGACCCCATTGCAGGCTACAGCCTGCTGTCAACATGGCTAAGTTTGGATGTGGGATCAGAGACTAACTGGAGTGGTCCAGGAAGCCTTCATAGTCAACAAATTCAAACATTGAATGAATGAACCAATGGTAGCATTCATGTGCATATTCTAAAATTATAGTGACTATGCATAAACATTCATGGATAAATGATAACCGAGCTTAGATAGCACAGCATTTTGAAATAGCTGTTTTGTTCAGCAATTGAAAAACATGCAGCTATTTAATCACTCAGTCCAAGGAGCACAACTTTTTTTTTTTTTTTTTTAAATGGGTAAATTGCAGGTGTCTCTCTTTAAAACTAATTTCCTTAAATGTGATAAGATTTATTTTTTGGCTCATATTTGTTAGGTTATTATAGTGTTTTAAAATATCTGGCTCAGATCACTTGAAATTCTTAAATTATACTTTAAGCAGCTATTAGCATAATGATATTATTTATTAATAGAGATTCCTACAGGAGTAAAGGTACCTGCAATTTACATGAGTCAGAAAACTTGGTCTGATTAGTAGCATCACAACAAACCCAGCATGACTATTGTAACGACTATACTTCCCGTCATTGCAATTATCTCCTAAAACTTTTATTGGAACATTGATTGCCATTTGCTCACTCATTCCCTTTGAGAAAGTGGAAAGATGAACGAGTGCCAGGAGTGAAATAGTGTCTCTGCGGGTCCTGTGCATGGCTTCAAAAGGAGCCCTTTGTATTGGCCGGGAAAAACGTGTGATCTTTCTGTTGTGGGTTCAACACAAATGTTAGGTTCCAGATTTCCTTCAATTACTAAGAATTTCAATGAAGATGAATGAGAAATGGCAAAATTTAAGAGAAAAAAATAGGGAATGAAAATGTTTATTTGAAAAACATTAGGCCGATGTCTTGCTCTTCAACTCCCTTGCCAGTGCACTATCCATATCACACAATTGGAGGGAGGTGGAGGGGGGGTTGCTTCCTTTTAGCTCTTGAATCCATCCACTTTTCTCCTTTGCCACTGCCAAGTCTGTAAGCCAGGCCAGGTGACTAACTGTACTTCTCTTTGGTTCAGTCTGTCTCTTGCAGCCAAAGGGCTCATGGTAAACAGCACATCTGCTGGGGTCACTCCCCAGCTCAAAGAAATGATTCCCCAAAACTTTATTGTTGCTAAGCATGGGCAGGATAACAAAAAGCCTTATATAAGCCATAATCATGCCATCCTGAAATTGCTTTTTTTTTGGTACCAGGGATTGAGCCCATTGGTGCTTAACCACTGAACCACATCTCCAGCCCTTTCTATTTTTTTTTTTTTTTTATTTTGAGACACGGTATCGCTAGGTTTCTGAGGGCCTCAACTAAGTTGCTAAGGCTGGCTTTGAACTGGCAATCCTCCTGCCCCAGCCACCTGAGCCACTGGGATTACAGGAATGTGCTACCATTCCTGGCTCATTTGTTTTTTTTTATCAACATGTATTCATTGTATGTACGAATGGGTTCTGTGTGATATTTCCATACAGGCATATAGCACTGGTCATATCCAACTACCCTTCTCCTGCCCTCTCTCTGCCCCCACCTACTCCCCTTCTCTATTCATCACTATTTACTTTCAGGTCAATGTTTTTAGTTTCCATTTATGAAATTGCCTTTTGACTTTTCTGTGTTTGCTAACTTTCTGTAAATCCAGTGAGTGCAGAGCTAAGGTTTTTCAGTTCATTCTTAGCACTTAACATGGAGAGGAGACAGCCAGTGATGGCTAAGACAGGGAGCCATTCTACTTTCCAATTTTGTTTGTTCTTGCCTTTGATTTAAGTTAAAGGCAAAGTGTTTATTTAACCCCAGCATCTATTTCTAGCTATGGTTCCACACTTCCCCTCTTCAGATGAACTTCCTTTCTAGAAGCTATCTCAAAGGTATCTCAAAGTGAAACCATGGTTCTAATTGGATTGTTCTGAGAACAGAAAATCTAAATGTGGGCCATGTGACTTAAGATGTTCATCTGAATTCTCCCAAAGCCAGTCAGGAAGGAGTTGAGGCTGATAGAGCCCAACTGTGTTTGCATCTGTGCACATGTGCACTCCTACTTGAGCATGAGTGTGCCCAATTGTGTGTCTGGATGTAATTGCTGCCAGATCCTATGATGGGTTAGCTTTGTTAGGAGTTGATGATTGTGGCTTCTTCCAGTCAAGCAGTTGCGGAGCTTTTTTTGTTGTTGTTGTGTGTGTGTGTTTGTGTGCCAGAGAATGACCTATGTGTGTCAAAAAGTTATTTTTCAGAAAGGAAAAAGTAGTAAATCCTAGAAGGTTACACTTAGATGTCTGAGCACCACTGTAACCTGGATTTTATGGCTAAAAAAGATTTTTTCAGCCTTATAGAATGTGACTGTATATGTGTGCATATGTAATTGGCATTGGACCAAACCAATTTCAAAGAAAGTAGCTTAGATCAAGAAAATGAAATTGCAGAATATGAAAAAAGGCAACCCAGGATATACAGTTATAGGTAGTTGAAGATATCTTCATTTTTTTGTGTTTATGAAAATCTTTTGCATATCATATCCTGCCCCCCCCCCCTTTTTTTTCCTTCAAATCTCGCTACATCTCCCAGTGAGACTTCTTCAGAGAGATGTTGTACAAACTTTGCTGGCTCCTTTATTTCTATCACAGACCAAATGATAATTGTAGAAATGTTCTCCTATTATTGCTTAACCCTGTGCAATGCCATAGGCATCTGGAGCAGGTTGGCTCCCTTGTCTAACAAATGGGTAATTCGTTTAAACAAGCCTGGTGGGTTCCTTCCAGGATGCAGACAGACAAAGAAGCAAAGAGAGTCTGAAGGATGCCTCTTTCACTTCCTCCCTGCCCTTCCCAATGCTGGGTCCACATAGTCAAATGCAGAGGCTTAGCAAGCACCTAGCAAGCTGACTTCCTGATAAATCATGGAACAAATAGATGTGTCCTTTGCATTTCTTCTTGAAAACTATTCAGGCGGTGAAGTCCTGCCTTGGGTCATTGGCAAGAACTTCAGTGATTGCCTAGCCACTCAAAACAATTTCTTCTTTCCTCAGTTGTCTGGGGCTTTATCTTGTATCTTGTTTCTTTAAATAAAAGAGCTGACTTGACTTGTCTGTGACCTCTGGAAATAATTTAATTCTTACAGTGGGGACAAGTAGCCAGACTGCAGCAAATGAAAATTCCTCTCCGAAACACCCCCACACTCACATGCATAGACATGTGGTTTCCTCAGTGCTCTCTGTGGCTTAGGGAGAGAGTTTGGGGGAATATTCGTGTACTATTTGTTCTTTTTATATTCTAACCCATCTTAGAGATCAAAGCCATAAATCTCAACAAGAGATGTGGGAAAGTGAACCTTTGTATAATCAAGAGTGCATGGGGATTTTTATACGTTGTGATGTCCTGTGGCAGAGAGAAGTAAGTTCATGCAGTGATCTATCCAGCCTGCACTTTTGTGGAAAAGCTGTGCCTTGGTAGAGAAAGAAGTCAGAAAGAGAAAGAAACTAACATTCACTGAATGCTCAATTAGTGCCAGTGCACTTTGGAGTCAATTAGCATGTTTAATTCTCACAAAAAGCTGCTATACAGGTGAGGAGGATGAGAATTGGAGAGATTGTAGTAATGTGCTTAAAAAAATCACACACATGATAAAAGACGGAAGCTCAGCATAGGTTTCTCCCATGTCAACCAACACTCCAATTACATAACTTTAAACAATTTGGGGGAAAATGCCTAGCAAGTAACCCTTTTACTAGGGATGATGGAGAAGCCTTTCTACTTTATCACAGCAGGGCCTTTCTCTTGTTCTTTTGCCTGTCTGCCTTGCCTGCTTTCAAGTGTCTCATTCTGGGGGATATTCCCTGAGTCCTGCAGGCCTTGCATCCCTTTGGAATTGTTCATGGCACCAGCTTAGATGCAGAATCAGGAAGGAAACTGTTTTTACAACTAGAAGGGTAAGGAAGGGGATGATTTCTGTAGCTCACCATTACTTCCCCATCCATTCGGAATTGGCTGAAATATTTACGTGGAGTCATCAAGCAACACGCCTTCATGGAGGCCTCTCTGAGCAGTGAGCAAACCATAGTAGTTATCTACCTGGGAGGTAAAATGTTAGGGGCTGAATTATTACCTGCCCCCCTGCCAAATGTATATATGTTGAAGTTCTAAACCTAGTACCTCAGAATATGACTGTATTTGCCGTTAAAGAGGTAGTTAGGGTAAAATGAGATCATAAGGGTGGACAGTAATCCAACATGTCTTGTGTCCTTATTAAAAGAGGAGATTAGGACACAGACACATGCACCCAGAGGAAAGATCATGAGGGGTCATGGTAAGACATCCACAAACCAAGTTTGGCATCTGCAAACAAGGAAAGACACCTCAGAAGAAACCAAGCCTGCCAAGACTTTGATCTTGGACTTCTAGCCTCTAGAGATATGATAAAATAAATTTCTGTTGTTTAGGACATCCAGTTGTGGAATTTTATGATCAAGCAAACCAATACATATAGGAAGACACTGGCTGCATTTGGGATCCCTGAGCAGCTTAACAATCTAGTTGGTGAGATAGATTTTCTATCTCTATATATCTATATCATTGATTATAAAATCAGAGCAGCAAGAAAGTTTTTCAGGGCTTCAATACTCCTAACTGTAAGTGCCATCAGTAGGGTTTTAGAAGACTTGAAATTGAGTATGTTCTTTTTAGAACCTGATAATTCATGAGGACAGATGAAGGTTATTCTTTAAAAAATAGCCAGAAGTTGGCCAGGCCTTTTTTGATGTTTATTAGAGTGGCCATGGAAATGATTTTGTAACTTAGGTTCTGTGATTTATTTCTGTTATGAATAAATTTGGGATATATTTTGAGGCTTTCAAAAGTGGGAATCTCAGGATTATTTTGTATTAAACATTGTCTCCCTCACTGTTGGCTGCATTTCAGGTGCTGGCTGAATTCTGCACAATTGGCTGTGTCAGCATCAGAAATGCTGTTCAATGATAATAATTATAATAATTACATATATGAAAAGGATGGAATCAGATTGCAATTCTATGCGGCTGAACTTGATATTTGACTTCACTGACTCAGTTTAGGCATCCTGAAAATGAAGATAATTTTGATAAGTGCCTTTTTATCTCTGAAGACTGGGAACAATCATCATGGTTGAATCCTGGAATGAAGGTGCTCTGAATGCAAATTGTTATTTATATCATCAATGTGTTTTACAGGTTCACATTTTGGACAGGAAGAAAATCTGTCAGTTCAAGACTGATTTCCAAATCAAATGAATCAAACATGGTCATCAAGAAGGCTGAGAAGATCTGACTCTCTCCAGAAGCAGCCTGTCCACCTTGCTGCCACCATGAACTAGAATTGACACCTCTTGCTAGCAGAATTTTTTTACTTGAGAGACAAGTTACATTTTTTGTTCCCAACTTATAGCCATATATCCTAACCTCTGTCCTGCCTTCGACTTATTCTCCCAAAAGCTAATTCTCTATTTCAATGGGATCTTGCAAGAGAAATGGAGCGAATCATTGGACAAGGAAAAACCAACCCTCCAGAACCTTCTACACTGATATAGAACCCACTTTAATGATGTGGTCACATAAATGTTTATAGCAGCTCAAGTCACAATAGCTAAGCTATGGAACCAACCTACCCTTCAACAGATGAATGGATAAAGAAAATGTGGTACATATACACCATGGAATATTACTCAGCCATAAAGAAAAACAAAATTATAGTATTTGCTGGTAAATGAATGGAAGTGGAGGCAATCATGCTAAGTGAAATAAGGTGATCCCTCAACACCAAAAGCCAAATATTCTCTCTGATATGTAGATGCTGACTCACAATGGGGCGGGGGTAGGAAGGAGCGGAGGTTCACAGGATTGGACAGGGGAGCGTGGGGGAAAGAAAGGGAGGATGGGGATGGGAAAGACAGTAGAATGAATCAGACATAATTTTCCTATCTTCATATATGAATATATGACCAGTGTAACTCCTCATCATGTACAACCACTAAAATGGGAAGTTGGGCTGGGGTTGTGGCTCAGTGGTAGAGCACTTGCCTAGCATGTGTGAGGCACTGGGTTTGATTCTCGGCACCACATATAATTAAAATAAAGGTCCATGGACAACTAAAAAATATTTTAAAAAAAGACTGTCATTTCTTAGCAAATATCAAATACTTCTTTGTGCCTGACACTGGTTAAAAAAAAAAAAAAGGGAAGTTATACTCTGTTATGTATGATATGTTAAAATACATTCTACTGCCATATGTAACTAAAAAACAAATTAAAAAAATTTCAAAAAGAACCCATTTTTATACAGTTAAAACTCTGTCTAAATAACAAAGGAGGGAAGACAGAAATGTTGCTCAACCAGTGAAGCCCATGGAAACAAAACAGAACCTGAGGGAAATTTAAAAAATATGAAATACAACTAGCTTTTAGCTTCCAGGAGCTCTGAGTCTGTTGAGGAGAAAAGATGTTCTAACAGTTTATGAGACATGATGAAAAAATTTATGGTTGTCACCAAAGCATTGCTTCCCTCCCATCTCCAGGATATGGAGCTCTTCTTCCCGTCTCCCAGGGGACTTGGAATTCCTAGGTAGTCTCTCTTAGTGTCCATAGGAGTGTACTGGTAGCAGAGCGACACCTTGACTGGGCGAGGAGAGCCATCTCCGGTGGGTGCCATATCTGGAAGCAAGACATTTCCCTATTCAATTCATAGCCACTTCTAGGGCCACAAATAAGTCCCCTAAGTCTTGGCCATGATGGACTTGGGTTCTTGGTCTTGGAGTCTTGATCTCTTTTTCTTCTCTTTTTCCCTCAAACGCTTCCTTCTCATGAAAATATCTTCTCATAGATCCTTAAAATGCACCATTTATGACACCCTTATTTCTGGAAAGAACAGAATATCTTTCTGTTCTAAGGGAAGTTACTCTGGTGCTTATTACTCTCCCAAGACCACCAAAGTAACCTTCTGTTACATTTTTTTTTTTGTTAAAGGGAAGCCAACAATGAAGTTTGAAACTAAAACACAAGAATGGTCAATTATCAAGTAAGCAGAGGAATATAGTCTGAGCGGCAAACAAACAAAAAAAGTTTCATATACATCATTCTATTCAATCTCCACAGTAAAACCCACAAAGTATTAGTTGTTCTTCCCATTTTATTGAACAGAAAGCTGACAGAGGAGTTAAAGTTATAAATTGAATAGAACCAAAATTGCATCTATTTTCTGTTTCCCAGGACAGTGCCCCTTCTAATGTATCACAAGGTCTCCTTGATCAAAAGAGGATGCACTTCCTGTGAATTTGAATGTCCTTTATGAAAGTTTATGAAGACAAATTATTTGAACTGATTCTTGACTGAATTATAGGCTTTGGCTAGACAGTGGAAGAAGGCAAGGCTATTCTTGAACTGGATGGATTAACAAGACTAAAACCTCAGGCTGGGAAAGTACCAGGTGTATTTGGAAGACTGTGTGTAGAGGAAGGTTCATTCATATAACGAAAAGGCACCCAGCCAATGAGAGGAGAACAATGAAGACTGCTTCTGCCATTGTTGTGATTTGGGAGTTTTAGGCACCTCAGTTAAGTGAGGAAAAACATTGCTGACCTTCCCTCACAGGTGGGCTGGGATTCTGTATCACCAGTGTTGAGGAAGTGGCACGCTCCATTATCTGAGGCATGATATTATATATCCTGGCTATTTTGTGCAGTTGGATTTTTGTTCCATTGAAACAGTTCTCTCAGTGTGAGCTCAATAACAAGGGGCATGATGGTGGTTTTTCTACGTTGCCAGAAACTGGGTCTGAATTTCTTCCAGTGCCTCCTGCTCTAAAGCACCTCTTATGATTAATTAACCTTTTGTGGAGTAACTAGGACATCTGTGTGGGATGAGATGTACTTTGGTCAGACTTCAGTTTTTAGTTGTTCAGCAAGAGGATAATTAATTATAAAGCGCTGGATATGAACAGAAGATTGTTGGAGGAAATCCAAATGAAGCAAAACATCTAATTATCAATGAGCAGGAAATTTTTTTTATTGTTGTTGTTGTAGGGTGAATCAAATGCTTAATTCAATATAAATAAGAGGTAGTAACAATTTAAGATGCCTGGTTTGACTGTATACTTAATGTAAAAATTTGGGATATTTGTTTTTTTGGAGATAAGGTACAATGTACTAACCATAACTAGACAAATTGGAAGCAGAGGTCGTTAGTGTCTAAAATAATTATGTACCCCCCTTTCAGATAATTGTTGTGTTGACTTTAACAAGAGTATATCTAGAATCATCTGACCATTATTACTAGTGACAAATAACAATAAATGTTTCTTGTCCAGAGAAAAAGGTTGGATTAAGATGCAAAGTAAGAGATAAAATGCAGGATGCTGAAAACAGTGCAAAATCAATTTCTTTAACATAAATGGTTACTGAGATAGATAGGCTTTCCAAGTTGCTATACTTTCTGAGGTGACTCATCTCCAGTATTTAGCCTATTTCTGTATGATATAAATTTCCCACAAAACCCATAGGCCAGAGAGTCCAGCTTGACTTCTTGACTATATAGTGATAGGGAGGGTTAGTGGATCATGTGAGAAATTTCCACTCTCAAACAAAATGATCCCACATTCTCTGAACTTCTTTATAAAGACTGCACCATCTATTTTGATGGGTGAATATGAGTCTGGTTCATGTTTAAAAATATCACTACACTTCCATTGGCATGAAGATTTGTGTCCTGTCTTGCTTTTCTCTCCTGGTGCTATGAAATAGCTTTTATTCCTACTTTCTTTTTCTCTGCTGTGTGGCTTCTGCTGCTGCTTGTTATTACTTGAATGCCTACTCTGTATGTCTCTTAGTTTCTACAACTTGCTATTTCTGCTATATTTGGGAGACAATTCTCTGTGGATCTCTTGCATTTTGTGCTTAGAGGCATTGACAGCATATGTTCTAGACTATTTGTTGATGGATATTTTCATAGTGAACAGGCTTAGAAGATAATGATAGCATTACCATCCAGGGCAGAGGGCAGCTACATTTGCTGATCTGTATAATAAAGATTGTGTTGGGCAAAGATAGGGCAGGTTTGTGAGAAATCCATTATAAAGGATTTAGGTTTTCTAGGTTCAGTTTTATTCAGATGGGATGCAAACCTATTACATCAAATGACTGTTCTTTGTTACCTCTTTGAGATATAGAGGGATGGAGACAGGGAAAACTGAGGCAAATATGAAGCTGATGCTTGCTGTGTTATAATAAGTCCTTTATCTCTGACCCAGATGTCTTGTATCTTCTACTAGCTTCCATTAAAGTGGGACAATATACATTGCTAGCTTGCAAAGAAGGTTAGATTCCTTCACTGTTCTTCAATGGTGTGTCTTACATTTTAACGCCCCAAGGGAGATCTGAAGGGGTCAGTCAGTCACCGTCCAGTGGAGGGGACCTCTATAACACTGAGCTCTTATGTTAGACCACTTTCTAGGTTAGCCAATAGATTGCTGGTTTTGGATCAGGTATTCTTTCCTGAACTACTCATTTGTGGCCACATTTCAAGGTCACTTTGTTTAAATATTGGAGCCTATAAATACGGAGCTCATCAAAAGGGGGCTGTGAGAGAACCTTTGAGGTTCTTAGAGGCAGACATTAACACTTGCATTTTTCATGGACTGCCTAGGGAAATTTTAATGAGAAATAGTTGTCACTTTAACCATCATGAGTACTCGGAGATTTTTTGTAAACAGAGATGAGTGTATGCCTTCTGCAAATTATCAGTTTTGTGACTAAAATAGAAGTGTTTGGTAAATCTTGTATTTCTGAAACCGGATATCTAAGATGAATGCTGTAATAATTCTCCCTTAGCATTTATTCCTCCACTGAAAGAGCAGTCATGGTGTGACTCAGGTATAATTCACTGCTCTTTTCTCAGCAGCTGGCACATGGTACATGCTCATAAACATTTGTGGAATGAACCAATCAATGCTGTCTTTTGCTCCCCAGAATTTGTTACTTCCTAATTCTTGTCACATCTTCTTAATTTCCTTGAATGGATTTTGGTTGCAAGATTTATAGGATTAGTTACTAAAGAGTTAAATAGAGCCACAACAAATATTATGCTACTTCCACAAACATTGGCTACCATCTTGGGCTCCACATTGTTTAGGGATGGGTTCTCACGCTGGTGACTCAGCAGTATTTTTCATAGACTGGCCATATTACTTAATCAGAAGTTATAATTTTGGTTTGAATTGTTGGTCCATTATAATCTACAGCTTACATATTGTGGTAAAAGAAAAGACTAACTAGTTTTGCTGAAGTATAGGGTTATTTTCTTCAGAAAATAATCAGACCTAGAACAATGTTTCAGAATTCAACCCTATCTCTTGTAAATGCAAAACAAAATGAAGAAAAAATTTAATAATTGAATACTTCTGGATAAAAAAGTCAGAGAAGGCCTTACTTCATGTATAGGTTTCCCTTCTCTCTGTTATAAGTGGAGAACTAAGAGGAGTCACACCCAAAGAGAGAGAATAGTGCAACCTTGCTAACCACAGCTAAGGCCATGTTAAAATGATGAAGAATCCTGGTGGGACCGCAGGTTAATACTCCCAGCTCGCCAGGCCACATGCTTGCTGATATCAGTATTTTCTAGTACGTGTGGAAAACAGTTGAAATTGGAATATCTGGGTCAGCATAATGTAATATGCACTAACTGATAAAAATCTAACCTGAACAGCCTTCCCCAATATTCAGAGTGTTCTTTTCTCTTTCAGGAGCTTTGGTAAATCTAAAACATGGACAACTTCTCATTATGTCCCTGACTATGGGCAGCAAATCCACAAGTTGCAACATGTAGGTAGATGGGTTATTATGTAATGATCTGCCCTCTGGGGGTAAGGCAGAAAATCTTGTCTTCCCAGAGTTGCATCACTTACACCACTAAAACCATCATTAATACCACTAAATCCATGCAACTTGGAATGTCTTCCTAGAATCTCCAAGTTGGTTCACAAAGAAACCCAGATCAAGGGATTGACTTACCAGTATACCTAAAACCAAGGCCATGTGTTGCTGTGGAGAGCAAAGAGCCTGCTGGAGTTTTTGACAAAAGATTCTTTGTCCTGGTCTAACTTGAATTCTAAGAAACACCTTTGCCAACTAAATTCTCTATAGTTTCTCTGACAGGGTTGCCTTTCAGTCTTCATTGTTACATTAATGTAAATTTCAGTACAGTTATTTTCTTAAAGTCCAGGCTATCTCCATTGATTTCTTTCAGTATTTAGAAGTCCTAAATACCACTTTCAGTGAAGCATTCTGATGGTTATGACTGTCAACTCATTTTCCTTTTCTAGTTAGGAAAAACAAAACAAAGCAAAACAAAACCCTGTTAACTATTTCCCCATGGTATCCTTCCCACAATAAAGTTCTCAGCAAAGCTACTTAACAATTTCTTAGGAGCTCAAGTTTTCCATAATGAGACTACCAACAGATGCCCATATAATGGAAATCTCCATTGACTACTGTAGATCATCTTTCTTCAAGCTTTGTAACCTGCATCAGGAAAGCATTTTCAAAATCCTCTGTCTTTCTGGATGGTCTGTTTCTCCTTTTGTCATTATACAAATCCTCTTCACTGTGCTTCCACCTTCTTGCTTGTGCATTTCCATACAGGACTATATCCTCTCACCCTATTACAGCACTTGATTATATTTACATTCTCTATTATTCTTTTCTCTAGTATGTCTTTTTTTTTTTCCTTTTAAGCATGGATTTGTTTTATCCAGCTGGTTCCAAGAATAGGAACCATATTTTCTAATTCTTTTAATGCCTCTAAATACCACTTAGCACATTGAAGATGTCTAGTAAATATGCTTCACTGGTAACACCAGCTTCCTGGTCTTAGCTTCAGATGGATTAGTTTGCTTTTCCTTAAAAAATTCCTTAAATTCATTATTTTCATAGCTCATATGTAAATTGTTTAGACATCACTCTCAGTCTTCTTAAAAACTCATTTTACCTGGTTACAGATACGTTGAAATTGGATTTGACTAGAAAGGAATCTTGGATGTGTGGGCTGTGACCTTGCTATATTCCTTAAATGTACCTTAACATCTTGTTAGTGTTTTTTTCATCATTTTAACTGTAGCTGGTTTATTAAAAGGTGTTAGGCTTGGCAGGGCTTAACCAAGAAACAACTTTCATTTTTCTTCCACAACTGCTCCTCATTATACTTGATCAGATTTCCTTTTTCTGCTTCCTTGGCAACAACTTGGGTAGATTTCAGAGCTTTTCAGACAATTTCAAAATTATTATTAACAAACAAGCTCATTTCCAAGTGTTAAATAAGATAGCACAGCCTAATCTAATATAATTCCAATTTCTCATCTGATCGAAGCTCCTTCTCCAACACGCTCCCCATTGCTGGGACAGGACCTGACTCCTCAGGGCTGTAGACAGGCACTGAGACACAGTTTCCATTTCCCGCTCAGCAGACTGCTCCTGGACTCTTGCAGAGTGGGACTGGCAAGGATGGAGGACAGGTAGAGAGGGACAGAGCTTCCAACTTGGCTGGTGCTCATATAATTGGGCATATATAATTGGTACTTATATAATTGGTACTCATATAATTGTGTGGCAGGTGACCCAGTGTGTTTTGTGTGTAATTCAGAATCCTCACCACCAACTCACACACTTAGAGAACTCTGTTCTGCACTGGATAATGTCTGTCCTGGCTAACCTCTTGTGACACCCTCCTAGTTCTTTGCTCTGGCAATATACCCCACCAAGTTCTCTTTCACTAGGGTTCCCAAGCTATGTATGCAGAGCCTTTTCAAGATGGCTTCCCTGGTATATTCACATGGCCCAGGAAATCATGTCTTCTCTGCTTGCTTATTCTCCAGGGACATTTCCTATCTTGCAGGATAGCCCAGGTTATCTGAAGAACTCTTTCTTGTCCCTTTTTCCCTAAGATCATTATGTCATGGACTAAGATGTTACAAGTGGTATCAGAACCCCTCCTACTTGGCTGAGGGTCTTTGCATGGAGTTGGGGGAGGCACATTACCTCAATTTCCTTTTCAATGGGAACAGGGACTGAAAAAATCACTTCCATAAATTCCCCTAAAGTGTTGTCTCTCTGTTATGCCAGCAGGCTGTAAATGAAGGGATAAAATTCCCAGGACTAATTATGGCTACTTCTTTGTTCTGCAGGGAGGGTCTTTGAAATATGGAATGTATAATTCCTTGTTCTCAACTTGGTATTTAGCTTTGGAGACATCAGAGGAAGTTTCAATTAATGCCCAGGCATGACATAGAATAATTTGTGGCACTAAAGTTCTCATGTTTCTCTTCCTTTCCTCTCTCTCTCTCTCCCTCCCTTCCTTCCTTCCTTTTTCCAGTACTGGGGGTTGAGTCCAGGATTTTACACATGGTAGACAACTACTCTATCACTGAGTTATATCCCTTTCTCTCCCCTCCCCACCCCTTTTCTTGAGATAGGCCTCACTAAACTGCCCAGGCTGGCCTCAAACTTGTGATCCTCCTGCTTCTATCTGCTCAGTAGCTGTGATTACAGGTGTGTGCCGCTGCACCTGGCTCAATCTTGTGTTTCTTTAAGGAAAAATAAAGTATGAGTGCATGTATTCTCCGAGTATTTATTCCAGATTATTCTACATGGTTCTTTTTAAAAAATATATTATTTATTTTTAATTGTAGTTGGACATAATACCGTTATTTTACTTATTTTTATTTTTATGTGGTGTTGATCAAACCCAGGGCCTTGCATGTGCTAGGCAAGTACTCTACCACTGAGCCACAACCCCAGCCCCTATTCTACATGGTTCTTAAAGGTGAAGCAAGATACTTTGAAAGCTCAGATATCCTGTTTTCTTCTTATTCAAACATCAGACCTATTATTACCAAACTCAAGGCATATGATTAAGAAAACAGGAATTAGGTAGATTAAAATAGTGGAAAGATTGAACAATATTGAATTTCAGTATTCTTTTTTTAAATATATATATTTATTAGTTTTTAGTTGTACACAATGCCTTTATTCTTACATGGTGCTGAGGATCAAACCCTGGGCTGTGCACGTGCTAGGAGAGCGCTCTACTGCTGAGCCACAACCCCAGCCCTGAATTTCAGTATTCTTCATGACTCCTCCTCCCTCGGTTGAATAGTCTGCATGACTCTATGGTCTGGAATCTTCTGTGTTTGCCCAGTTATTGGGTTCTCTTCAGTACACACTCCATCTGAGTAATATAAACTCCATGTTTGACTATCTTGTTCACCACTATATATTATTTCCAGCACATAGAACATGGCTGGCACATATAAGTCCCTCAATATGTATTTTTGAATGAATAGATAGAATTTTATAATTCTGGAGGTTCAAAACTTTTAAATAAGAGTTGGTATGGGAAGGCCTGTACCACCCCAAATTTTTAAACACTAAGATTCAGTTGTGCTAGTCAGTCATTTACCCAATAAAATTAGCCATCTGTCCTGTATTAAATCCTCATTGTACCACCCTGGAAGAACCTGGTGGGGTATCTTGATCCAGCTGTTATGGTTTGAATATTTGCACCCCAACAAATTTATGTGCTGGAAACTTATCCCTAAAGCCACAGTGTTCGAAGGTGGGGCCTAATAGAAAGTATCCAAGTCACGAGGATTCTTCCCTCATAAATGGATTAAAGCCTCAATAAAAGAGCTCTCTGGTGTGTGTTGATCATCTTCCACTCTTCTTCCATTGAGGAACAGCATTTCCCTCCCTCTGGGGATGTACCATTCAAGGTACCCAGAGACTGGGCCCTCAACAGACATCAAATCTGTTGGTGCATTTATCTTCCCAGCCTTCAGAGCTGTGAGCTAATAAATTTCTGTTCTTTATAGATTATCCAGCCTATCTTATTCTGTTATAGATGCACAAAGTGGACAAAGACACAAATCAAGCACCCAACCAAGCTATATCCTGTTAGAATCCTTTTCTGGTGAGTTTTTAGAAATGTATATTTCTTGAGATTTTCCGACTAAGTGTGAATCTGCATTAAAAGTGGTGCATTTTGTTTGCAAGTAATTCTTACTGCTACTGATAACACTACTGGGAAATACAAAGGAACGAACACAAAGCTATTCTAAGGGCTGTTTCACTAGCCAGTTTTAATGCTGCTAATAGAAATTTAGGCATCTGAGTTTTATGCATACTTAGAATTTTAGAATAAGTCTTTAATTTCTGTTCCTTATTATTTCCAGAGTGAAAACATAAAGTTTTTTTTGAATTGTGTTTGATGAAATAACTTGCAAGAATATAAAGTTTTATTAAGATATGTTTTATAGCCAGGCGTGGTGGCGCATGCCTGTAATCCCAGCATTTGGGAGGCTGAGGCAGGAGGATTGCGACTTCAAAGCCAGCCTCAGCAATGGTGAGGCACTTAGCAACTCAGTGAGACCCTGTCTCTAATAAAATACAAAAAAGGGCTGGGGATGTGGCCCAGTGGTTGAGTGCCCCTGAGTTCAATCCCCGGTACCAAAAAAAAAAAAAAAAAAGAAAAGATATATTTTATTCTACTGAGAGGCAACATAGCTGGTAGAAAAATATATCTTTCAAAGCCCCAAATCTTGAGTTTGAATATTTTGGGTCTGCCACTTGCTGGCTATATGACTTGGGTAGGTTCTGAATTGGGCGGGGGAGGCATTAGCTTTTCAATTTGTAAAAAGAAAATAATATTTTTGTCACAGGGCTTTTGTGAGGACTAAAAATGAGTGTTTAGCTTAAAGCCAGCATTTACTAGGTGCCCAAAGAATGCTAGTTTTTCTTCCCTATGGTATATAAGTATTTGCTTACTCAGTTTAGCCCAAAGTTCTTTAGAAGACAAAACCTATTGGGGAAGTAATTTAAAAAATTTTGGAATGCTTTCCACACAAAATTTCTCACACACAGGGTGAGAATTCAGGGTCAAATTAGAAATGTTGAGATCATCTCTTTACTTCTTGCTCACGTATTTAGTAAGTTATGTCATAATGATTCTACTGAATCATCCCTGGAGTCCCCTCAGTTTTGTCTGGATGGTTCAGCTCTTACCTCCTCGCTAGGGTAATCCCAACTGGTCTAAGAGTTCTCTTTTCTTTAAAATCTATCTTCTACTCTGTGTCAGTACCTGGTTTCTAAAATACAGATAAAATTATATATAGTTGGCCCTTTGTATCTGCAGGTTCTGCATTTGTGGATTCAACCAGATAAAGACTGAAAATATATTTCAAGAGGTAGTCTGTTTCATGCACCTGGGAGTGTACTTACATTGAACTAAATATCCCTATATGCTTTTTTCTAAAAAAAAAAAAAAAAAGAAGAAAAGAAAGAAAAAGAAGATTAAAAAAAAAAGTGACTGTAGTGAACATATGTAGACTTTTTTCATAATTCCCTCAATAAGACAGTATAACAACTATTTACATAGTATTTACATTTTATGAGGTAATATAAGCAATCTAGAGATGATTTAAAGTATGGAGGATGTGTATCAGTTAGATTCACATGTCGTGCCAGTTGACATGGCAGAGATGGACTTCTGGTATCTGCTGGAGTTTCCTGGGGATGTCATGGGACATGGATGTCAAGAAAAGACTGTGCTCTTTGTCTCATGCTGTACAGCCCCCATTTGTCCACGAGTTAAAATTTGTCTATGCAAATTCTTAGCATAGATTAGTGCTAAACAACCTTACCATTTGATTTTTCTTCTTGTCTACCTCACATTCTTCTTACATTGGCTTTCTGTCTTCTGATAGAGCTACTTTTCAAGGCAGAAAGGCTATCTAGAAAATCCCCCCTCTTGTCTGTTCTTGGTAATCTGCTACTCATCTTTCAGGACCCAAGTCACACATCACTTCTTATGGTCTATTGAGCATGTGGACATTGGCAGGAGTCTAGTGTTGTTTTTAACTCTTGTAGTACAGCCGTGTCCAGGTTGGGTAGCGGTGTGTAGACCCTTCTGCTGACAGTTCAGTGATAACATATACATGTTCTATAAAATTCAAGACATTATTAAAATTCACTTTATGTTATGTCACTAAGGCAATTTATATATTGGCTAACTGAAAATAGAATTCAAAACAAAATGCATAATATTAAAAGATGTTTAAAAAAGCTACATTTTGCAATAAGAGTTCTACAAATTTCAGTCAAGGAAAACTATCATAAACCAACTCCAGGAGCAACTTAACAATAAAATTTGATTAAGAGTACAACATTAAAATCAGATACTGTTGTGTGTGCTAACTATAAAGTATATGAAATTTTAGCTGCAATGAAAACCTCTAGTGAAATGTGAACAAAAGAATAATGCTTAAGTTGATGATATTGCAGTTCCTGATAGTAAAACTATAGCATCTTATGAATGCGGTCTGCAAACCTTAAAAAAATTAGTCATTAATTGATCTGCATGTGGAGAATGCTGCTTCTCACTGTTTCAGTCTACCTGCCAAAGCTCAGTCAATGAACAGTTTCAGAGAGTCCTCCATGCCCTCAACACTGTGGTAGACATTGTGGAGATGATAAAGGAGTATAAAAAGTGCTTCTTGGCACCAAGGGGCTTTCAATCTGTCTCCTGCTCAGCTCTGCTTCACCTTGGACTCCCTCTTCTGTCCTAACACTCAAGGTTTTGGGTGTCATTCTTTATTTACACAGGTCTTCTGAGTTCAATTTTGAGGCTGATGTTCTGCTTCTATACTGGCTTATCAAATCCAACACTCCAGTTAGGACAACCATGGTCTGCATCTATTTTTCTTCCAAGAAGAAGGGTATGGTTAACTGGTTATTGTAACCCTGTTGTGCCCCAACATTTGCATTCAATTACCTTTAACTCAGTTACTAGATTCTTTCTCAGCACAGTCGTGTTTCTGGAAAGCACTAGTTCTTAAATTCATTTTCCATTCCCATTTAGGGAGATTTTTACTTCCCCCATCCTGCCCCCAGGAGATTCCGGAACTCCAAATTCACACAGGGGAGGTGTCCCTTTCCAACTTTTCCACCTGAGTTTTCACTAATGTCTCATCAGCAGGGAGGAAGAATGAAGCCAAGGGTAAGTAGTTGGAGTGATTTGAAGAAACAGAGTTGGGTGGAGACTCCTGAAGTCAGCAAAGAGCAGCTCAGGAGAGAGGGTTAGCGATGTGCTCACAGTCTTCTCGCAGTCTGGTCCTGGGTATTGAAATGGCTCTTCTATTCAGGGTCTAGTTTCATGAACTCTGCTGCTAGACACCTTTTTTTCCTAGTGAATATTTATTACCCTAACTGTAATCCTTCATTTAACATAATATAAAAATTGTGGAAAAAGAGAGTAATTAGTAATAAATCATCATCTCATCCATTAGCAGTAAATAATGCCACTTTGTCAAAGTCATAATCATCAAGCAGTCAGCTCGAGGTGATTATGTGTGCTACCCAATTGGAATCAGTCCAAAAACAAACCACAGCTCCCGTTTATTATCCTAATTATGCCTTAATATGATGCCATCTTTTTCTCTCATAAACTTGATGACAATAAAAGGGTAACAATGAAAATTGACAGGATAAGTGAGCAAGGAAGGTAGCTCGTGAAACCTCCCAGCCCTGCCACCCACCAGCCTCTTTAATTTCTGATGCCGAAAAAGGCTATACGCCTCAAGGAGGGAATTGAACAGAATAGGGGAACTCTTGGGCTAGTGGGTGCATGACTGTGTAGGATAATCTTTGGCCTGTTAGTCCATTAATCAAATTATATCATCATTTCACATTGTTCAGTGGTAACTGAGGTTGTTACCTTGGAATTGTGCAAAAGAGAGGACCTGGTTCCGACATGCACAACAACTTAGCTAACACAGAAATGAGCAAAGTGAGAACTGCCTGTAATGGCCTAAGAAATAACCTTTCACCCCAAATTATTATTCACTTCATATTTTCCAGACTATCTAAGAATAGTGGAATTGATAGTTAAATGAATGCAAAAGGTTTTCATTAGATTTTTGTGTAACCGGTTGTCCTGGCCTGTTACCTGGGGTTACCAGTTACCTGGGTTGGGTGAATCCATGACCGGAGGATGAGACTGCTATGTTGGAGAAGGAAAGTGCGGGACAGCAGAGGCCCAGTTTAAAGATCACAGCTAGGTGGAGAAATCAGGGTGAAGGACAGAGAAAGAATATTGATGTGGTAATTGTATGGGAGGTCCAACTTGGGAAAATTAGGACATTCCCTGGAATCAGGACAAGGTCAATTTAGGACCTGGTGAGGAATCTGGGGGCTCCTCCCTGAATTAGTTGCTCAGGTGATGATGATATGTTGGGACTGTGATCTGTTGTGAATATCTCTGTAGAGAATTTGTCCATCTCGGAATGAACCTCTGCACTGGCCCAGTTGGTTATAGTGACTGGCCCCATGGTAGCACTTCTAACAGGGTGACTCTGCTTTCTAATCACATGGATTGGTTCAAGGGTATTCCCCAAACCCAAACACCACCTGAGTCCCTTCCCTGCAGATTTGGGATTGAGAATGTCAGAGAGATGGTCAGATGCTTACTGGGGAGTGGGACCTTTGAAAGCGGCCTTGTTGTGGAGTGGGCATTTCTTTTCTCCCATGTGCACCAAAAATGTGGAGCATGTCTGTTTAGCTTCACTTTTTGGTCTCTGTAACATTCAGACAGAAGCAGAGATAAGAGGAGAGACATGCTTTTAGATGTTTTCTGGCTCCTGGATCCACTCTCTTTTGAGGTGGAGGTGCATTTCCATCTTGAATTTCCATCAGGTGCTCCTATACCTTAATGATAAACTCAACTTTTTGGTTTAACTTGTCTGAATAGGTTTGTGTTACTCACAACTAATATTTGATAGGAGTCTAAGGGCATCGGAGAGAGGATGAGAATGGATGAAACTTGATGAGAGGAGGAAAAGCAGGTTAGATGAATAAGAAATTCACAGTGATCCTCATTACAATTGCTGAATCTGGGGGTGTGGCTTGTGCCCAAAGAGTTCACAGAAACCTTCAGTGATTGGAAAGAGTCTAATGCTCCAGCTTAAATCACATTAAGAGATGTGAAATTTACTTGT
The DNA here is from genome assembly GCA_025594165.1 of Tamias sibiricus. Lineage (NCBI taxonomy): Eukaryota > Metazoa > Chordata > Mammalia > Rodentia > Sciuridae > Tamias > Tamias sibiricus. The sequence goes on from CM046660.1 coordinate 87,139,164, forward strand.
GGTAGGCCTCAACTCTGCTTTGTTGGTGCCCTATAATTAAAAGCCTCCGGGTAACAAGGACTACTATCTTTGGTCCTTGTGTCTCAGCCTCATCTTCAGCCATCTGCTACCTCACATCCTATGTACCAGCTGACCTTTAAGAAAGCCTCGTTCAGTTCCTATAATGGACCATGTCATTCCTAGCTCCTGTGCCTCCCAAACAGTCCCCCTTCTGCTTGGAATCCCTGCTTTTTTTTTTTTTTTTTTTTTTTCATATTGTCCATCTGAGCATCTCCTAGGTGTCCTTCCAGGCAACTCTTTTCCTTAAACCGTCCCTCAGCCCTGCAAGCAGAGTAAGCTCTTCCTCCATTATCCTATAATCATCATTACCTACTTGTTTATGTCTTCCTTCCTTGCAGACTCAGTTTCTTCAGGGCAGAAAGCCCATGTTAATCATCTTTAGATCCTCTATGCGAGCACAGTTTCTGGACCATATTATGTGCTCAATAAATATCTATTGACCCAACTTAATGAACCCCCTCAAGCTAGAATACAGATGAAGTTCGGGCATGAGTGGTGGGAGCATGCTGCTGCAGGCTTGCTGATGAGGGTGTACTTCTAGCAACCAGGAGGCGAAAGACAGCGGCAACTCAAGAGGCGTGGTTGTTTTGAAGAGAATGGCTACCTCTCCCCTAACTTTTGTACTTTTAAGATTATGGGCGTAGAAAATCACTTGGGTAGTCAGAAGAACAGAGGCTGAAGGAACCTTCTTTTGGGGAAGGGCTATAATCACACAGATGCACAGTCCAGGATTTGGAAGAAATAGGAGTCTTCTGATCCCCCATTAAACTGCAGTGTCTAAATCCGAATCTCTATTCATGATTTCTGAGTGTCATTTCCCCAGTTTTTTCATCTGCCTAAGGGACATTGCCAACTTGAATGTTTCCATAATTTTAAACTTAATGAGTGTAGAACTAACTCATCAGAATACCTCCCACCCCAGCTCCTCCTCCAGCTTCCTTTAGAATCATCCCCCATTCTCACAGTCACACACTCTCGAATGTTGGAATTCTCTCCCCCTAGCAACTGAATAATCTGAGTCTTCCCATCTCTTTCCTTAGAGTGTCCATTCTTCATTTCCAATTTCACTGTCGTTGTCCTATTTCATTCCTGGACTATTACATTAATTCTAAGGTCTCCCAACCTTAAGATATAACACTCTACACTGTGTCTTACATGCCAACACAACTAAATTAGCCTTCCCTTCTCCTCATGCCAGTTTCCTGATAAAAATATTCAGAAGCATCCAGCACAGTGCCACACAAAAACTCTGTACGTTAATTAAAATCACAAACTTTATGGCAAATGGGAACTTGGACCATAATATTGAGCATATGAATTGCTGCAATACCAGTATTATTATAGACAGAAACATTATTTTATAGATTGTTAGATACTTGGCATTTTTCTCAAACCAGGGATTGAACCCAGGGCAGCTTAACCACTGAACCACATCCCCAATGCATTTCATTTTTTATTTTGAGGCAGAGACTTGCTTAGTTACTTAGTACTTTACTAAATTGCTGAGGCTGGCCTCAAACTTGCAATCCTCCTGCCTCAGCCTCTGAGTTGTTGGGATTACAGGCATGTGCTACTATGCCCAGTGATACTTGGAATTTTTCCAAACCATTTTTTCAGTAATTTATTTCTTTGTGTTATAGAAGCTTTATAAACAGAAAAACAGTTATCATTCATATTGAATGGAGCAAGTGAAAGATGTAAAATGTAAATTGCTCATTTATCAATTCCACACATATTATAGAGTATTTACAGTATGGAAGGTAATACGGCTCTTGGGTGCCTTGGAGAGAAAAGAATTTGGACGAGGGGAGATACAGGAGAATGTGACCTAGGTCCTGTCTTTCTATGTCTTATTGTCTTCTGGTCTTATCTTTCCTATTGGATCAAGAGCTATAGGACAGAGCACAGTCAGGAATGACTGGCAGTTTGATAGATGGAAAGAGAGGCTACAGAGTGTGGGGTGGGGCCAGGTTAGAGTAGGTAGGTTAGAGGTGGGGGGGACATAGAAATCAGGCTGAGTATAACTATGGCATGAGCAAAGGTGTATTTGTCCTCCAATATCTAAAGGAAAGGTAGACATCATCAAAATGGCCCTTGGGTTTTCTATGTCTACCAACTGCAGTAGTGAGTCTGCATAAGGAGCTGTCACTTGGTTGTCATGTCGCTGTCAGTTTGGGGGGGGGGATTTCTAAATTTATGTAATCCTACTGCTTTAAAGGCTCAAATGACACAAAGAACAGATGCCTATTGGCTTTTGGGGGGCTTTCCCTGAAGCTAAGGGGTGAGCATAAGTAATTTATTTGAGCAATAGTCTCAGGAAACGGAAGCAAGAGCATGGAGACCAAAACAAATATGGAGGAAAAGCCAAGTGAAAGAGCATTACTGAGCTGTTTTACGCTGTGAGCAACTGGGGCTCAGTTTCTCTGGTACCTTCTGATGAAGCTTGGGGGCTGTGTCTCATACTTGTATCTCAGACTTGTGAATAAATGGAGGGGTCATTTATTCACCAACACTGCTCTCCTTTGGAAGACAGTGAATTACCCTGCCTTTCATGCACTCTACTCCTTGGACAGAGAGCTCTGTTGGCCAAGACAGAAAATTGGAGCCACGCGATGGGACATGAAGGGCTGACCCAGGTCCTGTCTGCTTCAGCTGCAGCTGACCCTGGAGGTGGGCTCAGCAGATGTAGCTGAGGCACAAAAATTGTCTGCTAGGTTCCGTACTTCTCACCCAGAATATCTGAAGCCCTTTGGGAATGAGGGAGTGTTAGAAGTAATTAAATGGACCTAAGGAACATGGGTTACCTTCCTAAAACATTATTTTATCCCCCAAATTTTTGGAGGGTAAAAAGTCCTTCACATTATTTATATATAAAACCAATATGGACATAGTATAGACTAAAATGTTAACTCTGCAAATTTTTTAAGATAAAAACCAAGACTTCAGCCGGGCACTGTGGTGCATGCCTGTAATCCCAGCACTTTGGGAGGCTGAGGCAGGAGGATCATGAGTTCAAAGCCAGCCTCAGCAATGGCGAGGCACTTAGCAACTCAGTGAGACCCTGTCTCTAATAAAAACACAAAAAAGGGCTGGGGATATGGCCCAGTGGTTGAGTGCCCCCTGAGTTCAATCCCCAGTACCACCAAAAAAAAAAAAAAAAAAAAAAAAAAAAAAAAAAAAAAAAAAATCAAGACTTCAAAATTTAAAAAAAATGCTGCTTCAAACTGGACTCAGAGATGCTCATGTCTCATGTGAACTTCCTGAGATGGTTAATCAGCCTGGCAAAACAATGGTACCCAGTTATTCAATTGGATGCAAATCTAGGTGTTGCTGGGAGGATCTTTGGTAGATGTTGTTAATACCATAACTCTCTTCTTATCCATAGTTGTTTTCCATGGCTTTAGCTACCTGTGGTCAACTGAGTTCTGAAAATATTAAGTGGAAAATTTCAGAACTAAACAATTCATAAGTTTTAAATTAAGTACCATTCCAAGTAGCATGATGAAATCTTGTGCCACCCCACTCTGTTCTGCCCTGGACATGCATCATGTCTTTGTCTAGCAAAAGAAGAAAAGAGAGGAGGGGGGGAATGTGCACTAGTGAGCACAAATGAGCATTCATATAACTATTATTATAGTGTGTTATAATTGTTCTATTTTATTATTAGCTGTTATTGCTCATCTCTTATGGTACCTAATTCATAAGGGAAATTTTTATCGTGATTTTGCATTTATAGGAAAAAAAAAGGGCATATAGGGTTCAGTACTACCTGCAGTTTCACATATGCACTGGGGGTCTTGCAACATATTACCCTGAAGATTGGGGTGGGGTATTGTATCTATAATCAATTGACTTTAAGTAAGGTGATTACCCTCTATAGCATGGGCAGGCTCCATCTAATCAGCTGAAAGACCTAAAAGGCAAAACAGGTTTAATGAGAAAGAAGGAATGCTGTCTTGAGATCACAATGGCAGTTCCTGTCTGAGAGTTGCAACCTGCTGGCTTGCCCTATAGAGCTCAGACTTATCAGGGCCCACAACCATGTAAACCAATTTGTTGAAATAAATCTCTCTCTCTCTCTGTGTATGTATATCTGTGTGCTATAATTAGTATATATGTCTGCATACATGTAAGATATATGTACATATACACTCATGTGTATACTTGTATCAATGAGTGTGTACGTATGTGTAATCTTCATATATTGGTTCTCTCTTTTGTAGGATATTGGCTGATATATCTGTATTATTAGGAGCTGTTGAGTTGCAATGTTTTGAGAATACTAAGGAGTAATCATTTTTTTTCCCCTCAAAACACTGCCAAGCAGGGGAGGTGTAGGATGTCTCTAGCATTGGTCTGCACTGCACCCTTTTGCTAGCAATAGTACTCCTTGGTCTTGTGGAGACTTTTGGCCTTGTATTTTATTTTATATTTTTTCCTTTTAAAATTTTTTATTGGTACGTTACATACATAATAGTCCACATTCCTTCATTAGCACTTTGGTTCAAGGAAATACACACTTATTTCAAAAATTTCAAGTTTTTTTTATTTCTCATAAATGAGAGAGCACTCAACTGTATATCCAGAAATCCAGCTTTGCATTCCTGCTTTGCAATTGGCTGAGACTGTGATCTTGAGAAAATGTGTTTTTAGCTGGACATGGTGAAGCACATCTGCAATCCCAGTGATTTGGGAGGCTAAGGCAGGAGGATTGTAAATTCAAGGCCAGCCTCAGTAATACTTTTGGCAAGGTCCTAAGCAACTTAGTGTTATAGTTTAGATGTGGTGTCCTCCAAGAGCTCACGCATGAGACAGTGCAAGAAGATTTGGAGGAAAAATGATTGGGTTATAACCTTAATCTAATCAGTGAAATTTTCCCTGATAGGATTAATTGAGTGGTGATTGAAGGCAGGTGGGTGCACCTGGAAAATTTGGTCTTGTATTTTAAATGGAACCAAATGTCTTTCAACTCCTGGGGACGGCACTTGACCCACCCTAGCCAATCAGAGCAAGTAATGCATTTTGTTATCCACAGTGATTGGTCTAGGGATGGGCATGTGACTTGAGCTGGGACAGTTGAGATTCTCCTTGAGACTTTTAGTTAGCTCTCAAGAAAAGCAGCTGTTTATTATGGAATTTGCTAGCTGAAAGGATAATGTAAGTCTAGAGCCATGGAGGGGGCCATCTCTCTTTGTTACAGAGCATGCTTGAAAATAAAATCAACAAAGACAAAAAGAGGTAGGTTTCCAATGACATCATTTCAACCCCCAGATTCAGCTATGCCCTAAATTGAACAGTTATATGTCCCAGGAAATCTTTTTTTTTGTTTACTTGTTTAAGATGTTTGATGTGTGCTGATACTTGCAGGTAAGTTTTGACTAATAGAAGCATTGAGCCAATGAAGAGGTGGAAAAAGGTTATGATTATGGATAGGCCAGAAGCAAGACAAAAACTGTTGAATCAGGAGATATCAGGACACTTTTGTGTGAAACACAGGACATAGAAATAATTCCTTCACAGGGTGGTGTTCTTGCTCTTGATTATAGTGTTCAAATCCCAAGACAACAGCTAAGGTCAGCTAATTAGAGCTTCACTTGTGACTTAAAGAAGGCATGTTGGAATTTTCTCCTAAAATATAAAAGACATTAAAATAATTTTTACATGTACATGATTAAATAACGTGAGACTTTTAGGTGCAAACAATATGATAAATCCTAGTTAATTTAAAAAATTCTGGGGGGGGATCCAAGATGGCGGATTAGAGGAAGCCACACTTCAGGGCAGCTCCGTGGAAAGAATCCAACAAAGCAGATAAATTGCCTTTCATCATATATATATATAGGCTGAAAATACCGATCTCCTGGATGGTTTGATTACCACTACCAGGGAGAGAAGGAGACAAGCTGTCAGCGGCTAGAGCCCGAGGCTTCTGCAAAACCGCCTGTGTGGTGCACAGGCCGTGAGAAACAAAGTCAGTGTGGGGAGACCGCGCTGCAACTGCAACCCCAGCGACACTCAGGGCACACCAGCGTGAAACCGGTGATAAAAACCAGCAATAACAGCTGGCGGAATTGGTGCTGGGGGGGACCACGGGAGACCGCGGGTCGACAACACCAGTTCGAATCCACACTCGGCCTGACGCAACCCTCAGCAGCAGGGCCCCGGAGAGAGCGGCGCAGAGACCTGCGAACAGCAAGCAGGGGCACAATCAGAGCGGTCCACAATCCAAAGCAGCGCTGCCTGTGCCGCAGTTACAGTTGTGGCTTTCCCATACCACCTCGGCAAGGAGACATCCGCCCAACGGCTTTGAAATCGATCGGTGAGGACACGGGAGTCTGCGGAGCTGCTGTTGACTGGGAGGAGAGCACCGCCATCTTTGAAAGGTGCAGTGGCTGACCCAGACAAAGGGGAGGAGACGGAGAGTGACGGATGCAGCCATCCAGGGACCCTCCAGCTCTCTGAAGACAATGCACACTTGGGTGAGGCTTGGGTGGCCAGCAGGGGAGGGCGTGTCTGAGGCCAGCGCAGCGGCCACAAGAAGCTGCAAATGTGGGTGGGCTTGGGGAGGGGGTGCCTTCTGGAGGGTCCCCTTCCCAGTGCCATTCATCTGCTGACACACAAACCCCCCTGGGCCACTCCTTCACTGAGCCGTTCAGCCACTGGCCTAAGGTACAGCCTTGATTCCACTAACAGGATCGCAGACTGTCTAGATGTGATCCAATAACAATTGGCTTGAACTGGAAGGGAAAAAAGAGGGGGGCTTCCCAGGGCCTGTTTTGAGACTTGGGGTTCGACTTTTTTTCTTTTCTTTTTTGTTGGTTTGCTTGTTTTGTTGGATTTCGGGGAGGTTTTTTGTTTGTTTCTTTTTCTTTTTCTTTTTTTGTCTTTGTTTTGTTCTGCTTTTTTTTTTCCTTCCGCATTGATTGTCAGTGTGTCTGCTTCCGCTCCTTTTTTCTTTCCTTCTTTTCTTCCTTCTCACTCTTGCATCTTTTCTTCCTCCTTCATCTTTCATGTTTACACCTTGCCAGTGCATACTAAACAGAGGCAAAAACAAGTTATATGCAGAACTTGGGATTTCTAGAACCGGCGCAATTGAACTGGGTATCAAAGTGGTGTTATATATAGTTTACTCTCTATTTTCTTGATTCTCTCTCTCCTCTCTCTTACACCAATTCCTACTCTTTTATAATTTTTTTCTTTTCCAACTTACTTTATATATAAATTGGTCTTTCCACTTAATTGTCTACTCCATTCTCTTTCTTCCCTCGTCTACTGATACTAAACCACTTCAATAGAAATCTCTTTTCATGCTTTCCAAGAAAGAACAATTCAAGACATTTCCTTCTTCCTAAACATAACACCTCTGAATCCAATACTTGAAGCTATAAAACCCCATCAGAAGCGTACAGAGTAAATTGGAAATAATATATCGGTTAACCAAATCTATACATTGTGATCAAACTTGGATTTTCTGAATAGAAAGTGTTAGGTTTTAAAAGTGTAAAGGAATTATAAGGTGATCTGATAACATTGTACTACAGGAACAACATAAGGCTTTAAGGTAAAATCGAAACAGTCAAGGTCCCACAGTGCAGGAAGAATAGACACACAAGCAACATGAAAAAACAAGGGAAGAAAATGACACAAACAAATCAAGATACCTCATCAGTAGATGTCATGGCAAGCACAGTTGGTCAAATGCCAGAGATGGAATTTAGAAATTACATATGCCAAATGTTTATGGAACTTAAGAATGAACTCAAAAATGAGATGAGGGAGCAAGTACAGGAGGCAAAAGATCATTTTGACAAAGAACTCCAAAAACAAATACAGGAAGTAAAAGATTACTTCGATAGGGAAATAGAGGCTGTAAAGAGAATCCAAACAGAAATTCCAGAAATGAAAGAAGCAATAAACCAAAATAAAAGCTCAATTGAAAGCATCTCCAACAGAATAGACCACTTGGAAGAAAGAACCTCAGACAATGAAGACAAAATATATATCCTAGAGAAGAATTTAAACTATACAGCAAAACTTGTTAGAAATCAAGAACGTAACATCCAAGAATTATGGGACAGCATAAAAAGACCAAACTTAAGAGTGATTGGTATAGAGGAAGGGGCAGAGTTTCAAGCCAAAGGAATGAGTAATCTATTTAACGAAATAATTACAGAAAATTTTCCAAACTTGAGGAATGAATGGGAAAACCAAGTTCAAGAGGCATACCGAACACCAAACAAACAAAATCTCAACAGATCCACACCAAGACACATTATAATGAAAATGCCTAATACACTGAGCAAGGAGAGAATACTAAAAGCCACAAGAGAAAGGAAGCAGATTACATATAGGGGGAAACCAATCAGACTATGTTCAGATTTCTCAACCCAGACCTTAAAAGCAAGAAGATCCTGGAATAGCATATTTCAAGCTCTGAAAGAAAAGGGATGTCAACCAAGAATCTTATATCCAGCAAATTGAGCTTTAGATTCGAAGATGAAATAAAAACCTTCCACGACAAGCAAAAGTTAAAAGATTTCACAACTCGAAAGCCAGCACTTCTGAACATCCTGGGCAACATTTTTCATGAAGAAGAAGAGAAAGATGATAACGAAAATCAACAAAGGGAGATATTAAACTAAAAGAAATACCAACCAGAAGAGAAACCTAATCAAGCTAAAGACCATAATTCAAATAAAAATGGATGGGAATAAAAATCACATCTCAATAATAACCCTGAATGTTAATGGCCTAAACTCGCCAATCAAAAGACACAGATTATCAGAATGGATTAAAAGAAACAACCCAACAATTTGCTGTCTCCAAGAAACACACCTCATAGAAAAAGACATCAACAGACTGAAAGTGAAAGGCTGGGAAAAGTCTTATCACTCACATGGCCTGCGGAAGCAAGCAGGGGTTTCCATTCTCATATCAAATAAGGTAGATTTCAAACCAAAACTAATCAAGAGGGACAAAGATGGATATTTCTTATTACTTAAGGGAACCATCCATCAACAGGATATAACAATCATAAATCTATATGCCCCAAATAATGGAGCACCTACATTCATCAAACAAACTCTTCTCAAGTTCAAGAGTAAAATAGACCACAACACAGTTATTCTAGGGGACTTCAACACACCTCTCTCACCAATGGATAGATCATCCAAACAAAAGCTAAACAAAGAAACTTTAAGCCTCCTTAAAACAATTAACAATTTAGACCTAACGGACATATATAGAATATTTCATCCCTCAGTAAACGAATACACATTTTTCTCAGCAGCACATGGCTCCTTCTCCAAAATAGACCATATATTATGTCACAAGGCAACTCTCAGCAAATATAAAAAAATAGAGATACTACCCTGCATGCTATCAGACCATAAAGGGATGAAATTGGAAATCAATGACAAAACAAGGAATAAGAAAAACTACTCCATCAACTGGAAGCTAAACAACATGCTACTGAATGAACAAGGGTTTGAGGAAGACATCAAAGAGGAGATCAAAAAATTCCTAGAGGTAAATGAGAACACAGATACAACATATAGAAATCTCTGGGACACTATGAAGGCAGTAGTAAGAGGAAAATTCATTGCACTGAGCTCATTCCTTAAGAGGAAAAAAAACCCAACAAATAAATGACTTAACATCACACCTCAAAGCATTAGAAAAAGAAGAACAGACCAACACCAAGAGCAGTAGAAGACAGGAAATAATTAAAATCAGAGCAGAAATTAATGAAATTGAGACTAAGGAAACCATTCAAAGAATTGACAAAACTAAAAGTTGGTTCTTTGAAAAAATAAACAAAATTGACAGACCCTTAGCGATGCTAACGAAAAGAAGAGAAAAAACTCAAATTACTAACATTCGTGATGAAAAAGGGAATATCACAACAAACACCTCAGATATACAGAATATAATTAGAAATTACTTTGAAAACTTGTACTCTAATAAGATAGAAAACACTAAATGCATTGACAGATTTCTAGAGTCATATGATTTGCCTAAACTGGATGTGGAGGCTATACACAATCTAAACAGATCAATTACAAGCGAAGAAATAGAAGATGTCATCAAAAAGCTACCTACAAGGAAAAGTCCAGGACCTGATGGGTTTACAGCCGAGTTCTATAAGACTTTCAAAGAAGAACTAATACCAATGCTCTTCAAACTATTTCAAGAAATAGAAAAAGAGGGAGCTCTTCCAGACTCTTTCTATGAGGCCAATATTACATTAATTTCAAAGCCAGGCAAAGACACATCCAAAAAAGAAAACTTCAGGCCCATATCTTTAATGAACATAGATGCAAAAATCCTCAACAAAATCCTGGCAGATCGGATACAAAAACATATCAAAAAGATAGTGCACCACGATCAAGTGGGGTTTATCCCAGGGATGCAAGGCTGGTTCAACATTCGGAAATCAATAAACATAATACATCACATCAATAGACTTAAAGACAAAAATCATATGATCATCTCAATAGACGCAGAAAAAGCATTTGACAAAATACAACACCCCTTTATGTTCAAAACACTGGAAAAACTAGGAATATCAGGAACATATCTTAACACTATAAAAGCTATTTATGCAAGGCCCCGAGCTAACATTATCTTAAATGGAGAAAAATTGAAAGCATTCCCTCTAAAAACTGGAACAAGACAGGGATGCCCCCTTTTACCACTGCTATTTAACATGGTGCTGGAAACTCTGGCCAGAGCAATTAGACAGACGAAAGAAATTAAAGGGATCAAGATAGGAAAAGAAGAGCTCAAATTAGCACTATTTGCTGATGACATGATAATCTACCTAGAAGCCCCAAAAAAACTCTACCAGAAAACTTTTACAACTAGTAAACGAATTTGGCAAAGTTGCAGGATACAAAATCAATACACATAAGTCAAAGGCATTTTTGTACATCAGCGACAAAGACTCTGAAAGGGAAGTGATGAAAAATACACCATTTACAATAGCATCAAAAAAAAAATAAAATACCTGGGAATCAACCTAACGAAAGAGGTAAAAGACCTCTATAATGAAAATTATAGAACACTAAAGAAAGAAATCATAGATGAACTCAGAAGATGGAAAGACCTACCTTGCTCTTGGATAGGTAGAATTAATATTGTCAAAATGTCCATACTACCAAAAGCATTATACGGATTTAATGCAATTCCAATCAAAATCCCAATGTCATTCTTCAAAGAAATAGAAATAGCAGTCATGAAATTCATCTGGAAAAATAAGAGACCCAGAATAGCCAAAGCAATTCTGAGCAAGAAAAGTGAAGCAGGGGGCATCACCATACCGGACTTTAAATTATACTATAGAGCAATAGTAACAAAAACAGCATGGTATTGGCACCAAAACAGACTGGTGGACCAATAGTACAGAATTGAGGACACAGAGACTAATACATATAATTTCAGCTATCTTATATTAGACAAAGGCGCCAAAAATGTACAGTGGAGAAAGGATAGCCTCTTCAACAAATGGTGCTGGGAAAACTGGAAATCCATATGCAACAAAATGAAATTAAACCCTTATCTCTCACCGTGCACAAAACTCAATTCAAAGTGGATCAAGGACCTAGGAATTAGACCAGAGACAATATGCCTAATAGAAGAAAAAGTAAGCTCCAATTTCCAACATGTTGGATTAGGCCCCAAGTTCCTTAATAAGAATCCTGTAGCGCAAGAATTAATGAATGGGATAGATTTAAACTAAAAAGCTTCTTTTCAGCAAAAGAAACAATCAGTGAGGTGAATAGAGAGCCAACTAATTGGGAACAAATATTTAATACATGCACATCAGATAGAGCACTAATCTCTAGAATATATAAAGAACTCAAAAAACTTTACACTAAAAAAACAAATAACCCAATCAATAAATGGGCTAAGGAATTGAGAAGACACCTTTCAGAAGAAGATACACAATTAATCAACAAATACATGAAAAAATGTTCAACATTGCTGGCAATTAGAGAAATGCAAATCAAAACTACTCTAAGATTTCACTTCACTCCAGTCAGAATGGCAGCTATCAAGAACACAAGCAACAATAAATGTTGGAGAGGATGTGGGGAAAAAGGCACACTCATACATTGCTGGTGGGACTGCAAAATGGTGCAACCGTTATGGAAAGCAGTATGAAGATTTCTTGGAAAACTGGGAATGGAACCACCCTATGATCCAGCCATCCCACTCCTGGGTCTATTCCCAAAGGACTTAAAAACAGCATATTACAGTGACACAGCTATCTCAATGTTTGTAGCTGCGCAATTCACAATAGCTAGGTTGTGGAACCAACCTAGATGTCCCTCAGTAAATGAGTAGATTAAGAAAATGTGGTATATACACACAATGGAATTTTACTCAGCAATAAAAGAAAATAAATTAATGGCATTTGCAGGTAAATGGATGAAGTTGGAAGACATAATGCTAAGTGAAGTTAGTCAGTCTCAAAAATCCAAGTACCTTGGGGCTGGGGTTGTGGCTCAGCGGCAGAGCGCTCGCCTTGCATGTGCACGGCCCGGGTTTGATCCTCAGCACCACGTAAACATAAATTCATTGCATTGTGTACAACTAAAGTAAATAAATAATATTTTAAAAAAATCCAAGTACCAAATGTTTTCTCTGATATAAGGAGGCTATTTCAAAGTATTGTTGGATGGGGGTACATAGGAGGATTAGAGGAACACTAGAATGGTCAGGGAAGGGAGGGAGCAAGAGGGGAGGGAGGGGGAGAAAAGAAAAAAAAAAAAAAAAGAAAGGTGGTTGAATGAGACGGATACCATTTTCCTTAATGCATGATTGAAGACCTGAATTGTACGAATATACTTTGTATACAAACAGTTGTATGTAAAAAGATACTAAATATATGCACTATGAGTTGTACATATTAAAAATTATAAAAATAAAATTAAAAAAAATTCTGTTATTAAGAATACAGGTTGGGTCTGGGACTGTGGCTCAGCAGCAGAGTGCTCGCCTAGCAAGTACTCGGCCTGGGTTCGATCCTCAGCACCACCTAAGAATAAAGGCATTGTGTACAATTAAAAAAAAAATGCAGGTTAAGCATCCCTAATTAGAAAATGAAAAATCCAAAATGCTCCAAAGTCCACCGTGCTTCAAAATCTGAAAATTTTGAGTACAGACATGATGCCACAAGCAGAAAAGTCTATACCTGTTCTCATGTGATGGGTGCAGTCAGAATGTAGGCACTCTAGACATACTGCATAAAATTACCTTTTTGTATATTTGCATAGGGCATATATGAAACATAAATGAATTTTATGGGGTTTCATTCCCAGGATATCTCATTGTGTGTATGTGAAAATTTCAAAATCCAAACCATTCCTAGCCCAAGCATTTTAGACAAAGGATACTCAATCTGTACTGACAAATGTGACATTGAATCTCAGTCAAGTTGGCCATCCTCATTTTAGATACTAGGTGGCCACAATGGCCATTTCTTTAGTACTTAGATTTGAATTGGCAAATAGTTATGCTTTTATTGAAGAGTGAGAGAAGGTCCTCTGAGTTAGCATGGCAGACAGATAAGTGGATTAGCATGTACTGCATGGCACCTTTTGAGTACTGTTTTAGAGGTGGGCACAGGCAGTTGAAAGCAAGGAGCAGGGATACTTAGGTCAGACTCAGAGCTCCAAAAGGATGCCTGGCAGATAAGGCTTGAACTAATCGATGTTGGAGGAGGAGGAAGAGTTATCTGGGTGATGGGGGTGGAGAGGGCATATCAGCCATCATGAATGCAGAAGCATGGGGAATACCAAGCTGCTCAGTATGGTGGAAATAAAATACACATGTGGAAGAGGCAGGAGATGATGGTAGGAATGTGGGCAGAAGTCAGCCACTAGAAACTGTGTGTATTAAGCTTCAGAATTTGAACTCTGAGCTGAACTTATGGGTAGTTATTGGAGGATTTTAAAACAGAATAGAGACCGTTTATTTAAATCTCCCAAGACCCATTTTTTTAAAACACAGCCACACTTGAGGGTAGTCATAATTGCATGGCAAATAAGGAAATGAGCAATTACTCTGATCTGCAGGGTGTTATAGGGAAAGCCTTAACTGTCTATGAGGCTCTGATCAACAGGGCTCCCACGAAGTGACTCGGTCATTGTTCTCATGGGGCTTAACCAAGGCCTTGAGCGGAAAGACAGCAGCACTTTGAGAGAAGGAGGCTTTGTACCAGAGGGCAGTTACTGATTCAAATTCACGTATGTTGAGTCTCAGCTGGGGCCTTGACATTGATCTTCGGTCGTCCTGGATCTGAAATAAATAAAAAAAAAAAAAATACAGTCCTTTGGAATGAAAGCAAAAATAAGGGTGGGAAAGAAAGGCGAAATACAGAAAAGAATTAGCCTTACTTTAGTGAGAAATACTCAGCAGGGTATTCTTTTAAGTAGCATGTATTCTGTTCTATTCCATTAATTTTAAAAGGAGGATCACTAGAAATGACTTATCTGAGTAACCCAAAAGATTCAGATCAGCTAGTCAACTAATGGGACCCAGGTCACCTTTTACATGAATGATGCATGAAGTAGATGATAGATACAAAGAGCTTTGCTAAGTCTGCTGATGGTTAGTGTCTAAGAAATTGAGGGGTTTCAAGTAAAATTGATAAAGATTCTTCCGGTATAGTGATTTCCTGCATTTTTTAGGAGATTAACTAGTGTATGTTTTTGCTAGCAGGTTATATATATATTTTTGCTTTGATAAAGAATTAAAGAAAACAAAGGTTAGTATGTATGCATGGAAGAAAGATGGTAGATTTATAGAATTGCACTATTTTACTGTTTCTGAATGACCCTTTTTTAATGGAAAAGAGACCTGTGACCTCATTTGCATTTCAAATATTCCTGGAGTGGAATGGTGAAGATCAATGAATTGATTGTCAGAGAAACAGCATGAGTGACAAATTTCTTAGTAAAGAAGAAAGAATACAAAGGAGGTGGATAGTATGGTCTTCCTTATTCAGGAGTAATGGAACAAAAAGGTCTCAGTTCTATTCTTGGTTTCATTTTTCTAAAATTCAAATGATCAGTGAGGATAAGAAGAGAGACACTGACCTGAAAGTGTTGCTAAATATTTTCTCAGTCCATTATTATGTGGCATTTAAATGTGGCTCAATATGTATTTTGATAGTGGGCTCCATTTCCCCTCGTCTGAAGATATTTTGAGAGGCAATGCTGTATAATAGAAAATGTGTGCTATATGGAAACAGAAAGCCATTCTTCCAGGAACCCAAGGCCAGAAGATGGATAGGCTTCTTTTCATAATGATTAATAGTGGAAACTTTTATTGTATTTAGAGGATGTCCTTCTCCATTGAGAAGGGTGCATACTAGTCCTATGTCTCTAGCAAAATAATTACTTCAGCATGATTGTCCCAAGTCTACATGCTCTGGGGCATTAATAGTTAGCAATCATCAATTGGGTTAGGAATGTCCTGAATAACATGATATTTGGGATACCAGTTGTCTATTTTTGTGGAGCTGCAGGGAGGTTACTTCAGCTCCTTTTTATTGTCCTTCTCCAATTCAAGGTAAAGATCCAGGCTGTATACCTTTCCTTCAGTTTATTATATCTTATTGATCCCCTTCATGTGGATAGAGAGAGCCCGATAAAAGGATCTACCCTGATTCATGGGCAGGGCAAGTGGTTTGGCAGGTTGGATGGGGATGGCAAGAACAAGAATGGGAGATTGCTGACCTGGAGGTTTGGGGACTAGGTATATGGTCACAAATCTCAGAAGGAGCTCAGAGTTAGAGAATTTGTGTACTCCATGTGGATGTTTATTGTAGTAGGCTGAATTGCACCCCATCTCCCAAGATATACCTAAATCCTAACCCCCGGTATCTGGGAATGTGATCTTATTTGGAATTAGGGTTATTTTCAGATGAAATGAAAGATTTTGAGGTGAAATCATTCCCAGTATAGGGCAAATCCAATGACTGGGTTCCTTCTAAGAGTAAAGAGAAGAAGATTTGAGACCGAGAGACACCCTGGGGAGAAGACCATGTGAAGACAGGCAGAGATTGGAGTTATGTGTCTTAAGTCGAGCAACACCTGGAATTACTAGAAGCTGTAACAGTCAAAGAAGGACATTGTCCTAGAACTTGTGGAGGGAGCCTGGTCCTGTCAACACATTGATTTTAGACTTCTCTAGAGAAATTCTCCACAGTCTCCAGAATTGTGGGAGAATACAATTCTGTTGTTTTAAAGCCACCAAATTTGTGGCACTTTGCTACAGCACCCTAGAAAACTAATATACTCATGAAAACAATCCCACTATGGAGACTCCAATTACTACCTCATGTGAACAGGTGAAAAGACAAAAAAGGGGGCTATGGTGTTATGATTTGGACTTAGAATGTCCGCCAAGGCTCATGTGTTGAAAGCTTTGTTCCCAGTGTAGCAGTGTGTAGAGGTGAGGCTTTTGGGAAGTGATTTGATCATGAGGGGGGCTAATTTCATCAACAGATTAATCTACTGATGAGTTCATGACTGAACGGGCTTGTAGGAGGTGGGCCAGGTGGAGGAAGTAAGTCACTGAGAGCATGCCTTTGAAGGGTATGTTTTGTCTCAGATCTCTCCCCCAGCACTTCCCAGCCACCATGAAGTGAGCAGTTTTGTTCCACCTCTCCATTCTACCATGATGTGTCAGCCCACTAAAGGCCCAGAAATAATGGAGCCAGCTGCAATGTACCAAAACCTCTGAAACCTGAGCCAAAATAAATCTTTCCTCCCTTTAAGTTTTATTTCTCAGATATTTTGTCACAGTGGTGAAAATCTGACTTAACACATTGGAATGACCGATCCTGACTCTGAAAGGGAAATAGGATCACTGCTCCAAAGTGAGATGGAGGAGGATGGATGCTCATTGATATGAGCTGAAGGGAGATTCATTTATTCTTAGGACTACCAATAACTCAGATCCCTCAGGAGTAAAATTCTGGGTCACCAACTGAGGTTCTGGCTGAAGGCAGTGGGACCTTTAGAATGGGTTGGGGGATTTGTAAGTGCTAACACCTATTGACTAGAGTATTTTTGGTTGGATTAAACGTACTTTCATACTTCAATTTTCTTCTTCTTTTTTTCCCTCTTCCCCATTACTTTCATAGTAGGAATTGGTGGTGTTAACACATTGGTTCAGCAACTTCAGAATATCAGAAGATTTTGATGGAACCAGTATAAGAATGAACACTCAGAGCTCTTGCATGTGGACCTCAGTGTGGGACCTGAAGGGACCTTGGGTCTTTGGGTGTCCTCCTCCATTTTGGGGATAAGATAAGCACCTTATTGATTATAGAGCGATAGTTACGTTGTGCTAAGCAGCAAAAGTTTCAAAAAGAATATTCATGGTAATGATTACCCTAAGTGCATGTATGAAGTCACAGATGGTGTGACTATACTTTGCATACAACCAGAGATTTGTAAAAAAAAAAAAAAAAAAAGTGCTCTATATGTGTAATGTGAAATGTAATGCATTCTGCTGTCATTTATAACATCTTAGAATAAAAAAAAAGAATATTCATGGGAAGAAGGATGTATATTGATGTTGTACAGTTCAAAAAGTGGTTTGCAGTGGACATTTGTCAAACTATTAACACTTAGCTTCTGAAGTCTCTGTATATGTGGGTGTTCACCACCTTATGAATGTGGGGAAGGGAAAGCCTGTTTCCTAAGCACATGACCTGGGCTCCATCAATCAGACTCTTTATCCACATAGAACTAGAAGTGTGGAGAAACAGGAGCCATGAGGACACCTCATGGCTACAGCCAGCCTCCCTCCAGTCTGAGAGGCAATGTGGCAAGGTCCAAGTGTTGGTGGCTTTGGAGATGTAAGCTGTAGTGCTTATGTTCACTGGAGTCTTCACAGGGCCAGTTATGCTTCCTGAGGTTTTGGCTGAGCCATAGAGTAGTTGTCTGGTCCTTCTGGGTATTCTGTGAACCACCCCAAATCTTACGAATAAATTCTTTTTCCCTTTATGTAAGCAGAAGTTGGTCTCCTTGCCTGTAGAAGTCTAATTGATATAATACTCTAATTAGGGATTTTATTATCTTTCAAAATGCATATTTTTATTTGATACCAAAGAACATATATTTGTAAGTTAAAAAACTTAATATTCATTCAAGGTAATACTAGATCTTTACCCCACCTGTACCTCTTCTCTAGCCCACGGGAGAAACATCCCTGAATTTTGTTGTGTTCATTGCTTCCTTGCTTTCATAAAGAATAGTTTTTATCACATACCCAGGTTTGTCTAAATAATATAATCCATAGTTTTGAACCTTATCCAAATAGTACCAGTTTTGTCTATTGTCTTTTGGAACTGCCAATTTCATAAATGTAAAAATAGTTCATATGTAAGAAGAAAATGAAATAAATCTACTTTTTGACTTTTTTTTTTTTTTTTTTTTTTTGCTACTGGGGATTGAACTCAGGGGCACTCGACCACTGGGCCACATCCCCAGCCCTGTTTTGTATTTTATTAGAGACAGGGTCTCACTGGGTTGCTAAGTGCCTCACCATTGCTGAGGCTGGCTTTGAACTCGCGATCCTCCTGCCTCAGCCTCCCAAGTGCTGGAATTACAGGCGTGCGCCACCGTGCCCGGCTTACTTTTTGACTTTTAAAATATTTATCATATGTTGAGCCAGAGAATTTTATCTATTACAAACTGCCCACTAATTTTCTACGACAAATTCTATCCTACAAATTTTTTGTTTAATTAGAAAAGTCAACAGACCTGGAGAACTGCATAATTCCAGGAATGTGTCATGTTTCTATGGGCATCAGGGGATGGACAGGGAGATGGAACTACTGGGTTACCCCAGGTGTTCTTAAATGACTGTGAATGGTGGCTAATGATGACACTTGTCAAGGAGGGCTTGGCACCTGGCACTGTATCATCTGGGGTTCATGAGAGTGTATGTATGTGTATCCATATATAGCCATATTTTCTGAGTGTTGGGCAGTGCTATGTAAGTCATATGTGTGCATGTGTGTGCATGAATACATGTGCAAATGTGTGTGTGGTGTTTTAAGGGAACAAGATGCTCTGGAGAAGTTACAACTTATATAATACCTGGAGGAAAGATGAAAGGGTTATTTTAAAAGTGTTTTTTGTGAGTCACACACTTAATTTTCTCTAATCATCTGTTTTTTTCCTTTTTCTGGAGGGGACACTGGGGATTGAACCCAGGGGCACTCTACCACTGAGCTACATCCCCAGACCTTTTATTTTCATTTTTGAGACAGGGTCTTGCTAAGTTACTGAAGCTGACCTGGAACTTGCAATCATCCTACCTTAGTATCCCAAGTCTCTGAGATTACATGTGTATGCCTCTATGCTCAGCCTCCTCTGATGCTCTTCCAAAGAAGAAAACAAGGGAACTTTGGGTGGACTTGGATTTTTTAAAATGCACTCTATGTTTTAGAACAATTTTAGACTTATTATTATTGAGAAGATTGTTCAGAGCATGCCCACACACACCTGTACCCACTTTCCCCTTTCCTAGCATCTTAGATTAGCGTGGTATATTTGTTACAATTAGTGAACCAATATGGACCCGTTATTATTAACTCAAGTACACAGTTTATTCTGATTCCTTAGTTTTTTAGATAGATAATGCCTTCTTTTCTATTCTAGCATCTCAGTTAGGATGCCATATAATACGTGGACCTCATGACACCGTGGCCTCTGGGCTGAGGCAGTTTCTCAGGTTTTGCTTTTGATGATTTTGACAGTTTTGAGGAGGATTGGTAAGGTATTTTGTAGGGTGTGCCCCTATTGGAGTTTGAAGTTTTTCTTGCAATTAAACTGAGATTATGGGTTTGGGGGAGGAAGACCATAGGAAGTGCTATTTTTATCACACAATATCAAGGATACAACTGTCAAGGAATTGCCTTTTAAAGTCATTTGGTTTTTAGATCTTCTTTTCATTTAACAAAGCTCTTTGCAACAACTGAGCCACAGGTTTTATTATAGACACAATGAATATAAAAGAAATCCTTGCTTATTTTTTAAAAATAAGCATTTTAGGAATATTATATTTTGCTTTTAATGAAGACTGTCACAGTGTAGAAACTAGTCTTGAGTACTGCCCTGCTTTTCCTGGCCCAGGCTCACTCTCTCTTCCTGGGCTCTGCTAGAGTTTGGAAAGTGCTTTTGTATATGTAAAGTTTTGACTCCCATAATATATTTGCAAAGTAGTCAAACTGCATATTATTATCCTGGTTTTATAAGAAATGAGGAATCAAGGAGTTTAAGTAATTTGCCCAAGATGACCCAAAAGTAAACAAAGAGGCTACAAGTCCAGACAAGGCCTGCTGGCTGCAAGTTATGACTTTAGTGCATGAGTTTGCTGGGGCTGTCATGATAAAGTACCATAAACAGAATGGCTTAAACCATAGAAAGTTATTATCTCTCATGTCTGGAGCCCAGGAGTCTAAGACCAAGATGTCATAGGGCCACGCTCTCTCTGAAGGCAGACCATTGTCCTAACTTCTGGTGGTTCCCTGGCTTGTGTTTGTATCCACTTTCACACAGCATTCTTCCTCTTCCCATGTCACTCGGGTGTTCCTGATTTTAACTGACTAGCCACATCACCTCTCAGAATGCCCATTATTTCTCTTCTCAGCGCCTCACTGTTAGGTTTATATCAGAGGTCCATCATAGAATTTCAGGCATCCCTAATTTCAGGATCTCAAGCCTATATCTTCTGTGCACCCAGTGTTCTGCACAGATGCAGGTGTTCCAAACAGCCTTCTGACTGACTTCCTTTTAAAATGCCAGAGCCATTAACTACAGTAAATTTGTTCTACTGGAGAAGGGTGGGCTGTAGTCAGCAGGAGTAAAAAGCCATGCCACTTATTGGTCTAAAAAGGTGTTTAGCAGCTACAAATAACCCCCTGGATTAATGGAATCAACAGTCTTTAGGTCTCCAGATGTAAAGGGGCCATTTATTCGACATCCATTCATTTATTCAACAAGCCGTGGTGCCTGCTGGGGTTGAGCTAATTCTGAATTGAGGCCACTGTCCTTCCTCTTCAGACTTCCTTCAATAATTATTCTGTTATTGACACATCACTGACCCAGGCATGACTAATGGTTTAGTGTTACTGAGAGATGCAGCTAAAGGTCACCTGGGAGGGGACATGGGGGAGCTGAGCTGACATTTCCACTGTGCAGTGGTTGAAGTGAATGGAGATTTCAAGGGGGCAGACCCCACTCAGTCTTTACAGTAGACACAAGTGCCACTGCAATGCTGCGTAATCAAATTTCCTCCTTTTCTGAAATCTTTGTTCTGCTTATTAATTAAGTGAAATGACACAATAGGGTGAGAAGTGCAGGTCTGTGGCACGCCTAGATGCATTGTTAGAATGGCAGCACAGGCTTGCTTACAGTCAGCACGCACAGTAGCAGGTTACTTATTGGGTAATAAGACAGACCCAGGAGTGTCTTTGTGAGAGTTGAAAGAGGAATTTTCTGATAAAGAAGAAAAAAGTGTTTTTAATGAAATTTAGAAAATGGGGTCAGAGTATAATTCATGGAGTAAATCTTGCCCTCCAGCATCTGTAAAGATAGAAAGAAGACAGGAAGGGGAAAGAATTCAGAGCTCCAGGATATTGCTCCTTCACCACATCTCTCCATTTCTGTCCATCTTGAACTCACGTCCATGGATTGTCTGTATTTCTAGGCGAGGTTTACTATCATTTCTTCAGGATGCCTTGTCTCTCTTAAATACAGAAGGGCTTGCTTGTGAAAGGTTCAGGCTCCTCGGTTTTCATCATTGTCAGTTTTCTTCTATACAAAATGGGCAGGTGAGTTCTTGAGATACTATTGCTTAACAAAAACAAACAAACAAACAAACAAACAAAAAAACTGAGGAAAGGCAAGGGGTGCAGAACTCTCTCCCTATGGTAGACATGGAGATGTGGTACTTAGATTCTTGCAGTGCCTTGAATGTGGTTTGTCCACTCTGAAACTTGTGTTGAAATTTGATTGTCATTGTGGCAGGGTTGGGAGGTTGTTGAAAAGGATTCATGCCTTTCTTGGGGGAGTGGATTCATTCTCATGAGAGTGGGTTGTGATAAAGAGAACTCACCCCTCAGGTTTTGTCTCTTCTGCACACCTGCTTGCCCTTCTGTTGTTCTGCCACGTTAGGACATCTCGCCCTTGCCAGATGTGGCTGCCTGATCTTGAACTTTCAGCTTGCAGAATTGTGGGTCAAGTTAACTTCTTTATGCATTATCCAGCCTCTGGAATTCTGTTACAGCAATGGAAAATGAAATAAGACAATCTTCCATTAGGTCTGGTTCTTCCAGCCACAGAGGTGCCCCAGATAGATGACCCTTAGCTGTTAGTCCCTACTAGGGTGTCTTGGCCTCCAACAAGACCTTGCTTTCTCTCAACCTTTCTGAGCTACCCTTTGCCTTATCCCTCTTTGTTCTCTTCCTTTTCTTTCCTGGGGCGGCTGCAACCATGGACTGTCTGTTGAAGGTGAAGCGAGACCTGGCCCTGTCACCTCTGTTGGGACAACATCGAGAAGTCAGTCTGTCTTCAGAACTCCCCAGAAGATCAGCTGAAATGTTTATTGAAACTTGCGTTGTGCCTCAACTTCTCCCTCTGCCCAGTTTTGCTTATCTTCCTACCCTTTCCTAGCCTTCCCAGTGCTGAATCCCAAGAGCATTCCATAAAAATGTCCTGCACACTAATCTCTGTCTCTGAGTTGTTTTCTTGGAGAGCCCCAAACTGCAACATTCACAAAATTATATAGATATCACATTCTATGCCCCAAATACAGAAGGGATTTGGGCACCGATTAGAAAGGGTGACAAAGATAGCATGGGACTCATTGACTTATGAGAGAACTCTGTGGGTGACTAGAACTTTTTGTGTGGAATCTGCAAGCTGGAACACAGCAGTCTGCCTGCAGTCACACCCCACCTCCTCTGCTTTAATCTGGGATGTAATGGCTACAGTTCTCTTGGAGCACAACTCTTTTTGATTCTCTTTTTCCTTAAGGCTGGAACATGCTGGGCCTGATTTACTGGAAACACGACTATATTATGCAGCAGATGTTAATGAATGGGCACATGAGGTTAATAGTACTTTCTGATTGGCTAGTGCATTTTGAAGAGAACACTGAAGCTATTAAAATGTGCAATTGGGAAACAGAGCCTACAATGCCATCTACATATTTTTTTGTGACCCTTGTTTAAAGGGTTTCATTCAGCTCTCTAATAAGTGAGGGGAACAATTCCAACAGTGCCTTCTATTTATTTTCTTTTTTTTTTCCCCTTTTCCAGGGCAGAGGAAATAATGCAGACCTGCTCTGCATCCTAGATCTGTTTATTTGCTTCTGCCACTTGCTTGGCTGTAGTGTTAAGGGAAGAGAATGTGGGAGAAGAAAAGTTATGCTCCTTAGAGGCTTTTCTAATTAACTGTTTGAAAGAGACTTTTAAAAAATGCCTAAGTGTGAGGTTATTTGTATGCCTAATTTCGTTTTTATGTTACACTTACTTTTAAGTGTAATTTATCAAGGCTTAACACTTGTATTCTTTCAGGGGCATTACAAAGAGCATTGCACATTTATTATAGCCCTTTAAATGGCTATGTTTTATTTCCATATGCTTTTAAACGGTTATTGAGTGGATTTGGTGCTCTTCCTGTAGTTAAAGTGCATTTTTTTCTTGTACATAAATGGTAAATAATTGATACCTGCCATATGCTTCTCTCTCCCTTTCTGAGCCCCCTTTCCCTTTCCCCTCTTCACTTTCCTCTCTTCTCTCTTCCTATTGGTTATTCCCTTATCTTGTTCTCCATCCTTTCCTTTCCTCTCTCTGCAGGTTTCCACTGCTTTCAGCAGCATTTCCATTGCCTCTCAATGTGCTCATTTGAGACGGGGTTTTATTAGGGTTCCTGAGACCATTGCATTACCCAGTGGGGGTGAAGGGAGGGGAGAGAAGGGAGCCCAGCCTTTTATGAGGTAATGCCTGGATCAAGGATTTTAAGTAAGAATGGTTTCAGAGAACATTTTTTTAAATTATTTTTTTTCTTCAAATTGCTGAATTGATATTAGATTCATTCTTGTTTGTTGGCTCTGCTTCTCTGATTAACCAGAGACAACCTCTAGAAGCCTAAAGTAAAGGAGATGTGGCCAAATGTCTGAAGCCATTCTTAGCAGGCAAAGCTTCTTAAGCTGAACAGTTTTAAAGAATTTCTTATTAGGAAAAAGAGAGGATAAATAGTGTGAAAAGAAATTTAAAGAATGTTCTGTCTTTGATAAACTTTTTTTTTTAGGAAATTCCTGCTATATCAAGGGTGCCAAACCATAGACATTTTAGACTGGTTTGCTTTAAAATCCCAAGAAGGCAAAAATCAAAAATTATTTATAGATGTTACAACCCAACGACACTAGGATCATTTTTCTTTTTGAGATAAAAAGGAGAGGAAAATTAAAATGGAAATGCAAAGAACCCAGAATAACCAAAAATATCTTGAAAAGGAAGAGCAAAGTTGGAGGACTCACACTCCCAATTCAATGCTTCCTACAAAGCAGTAGTAATCTAAACGACGTGGCACTGTGACGAGGGTAGATACATCACTCAATGAAATAGGTCTATTTCTGGACTTCCATTTCTATGTGTATAGGGACAATTGATTTTAATTTTAAAATATTGTTATTATAATCTTGCCTAATCCAATTGTTAATATGATTAAGTGGAATGAATGAAGTTGGATCCCTACCTCGCACCGTACACAAATATCAAATCAAAATGAAGACCCAAATGTAAGAGCTAAGGATATTTAACTCTTAGAAGAAATCACAGAGATAACTCTTTGTGACCTTGAATTTGGCGATGAATTCCTATGTCTGACACCAAAAGCACAAACAAGAAGAAAAACAACTTGGATTTGTTTAACATTAAAAACTTTAGTTCTTCAAAGGACACAAGAAAGTGAAAATACTGACAGAATTGGAGAAAAAAATTCCAAATCATTTCCGAGGGATTTATACTTACGATATTTAAAGAATTCTTACAGCTCAATGATAGTCAGATTTTCTCTGTCCAAAAGGGATAGACAAAAGGCCAACAAGTACAAGAAAAGATACTAGAGATCATTATCTATTGGAGCAATGAAAATCAAAACCAAAATGAGATAACACTTTGCATCCACAATAATCAAAAAGATAGACAATAAAATGTGTTGGCAAAGATGTGAGAAAATTAGACTCCTCCTACACTGCTGGTGGGAATGTAAAATGGCATAGCTGTTTGGAAAACAGTCTGTTCCTTAAATGACTAAACATAGAATTGCCATACAAGCCAGCAATTCCACCCCAAGGTACGTTCTCAAGAGATAGGAAAACATATCTGCACAAAAATTTGTACATAAAATGTTCATATCAGCATTATTTATAACAACAACAAGGTGGAAACAACCCAAATGTCTCCATCAACTCATGGATGGATAAATAAAACATGGCATATCCATACATTGGGGGTATTATTTGGCTTAAAAAGGAATGAATGGATGAACTTTGAGAGCATTAAGCAAAGTAAAAGAAGTCAGTCTTAAGTGTCCACATATTGTAGGATTCCATTTATGTGAAACAGATATAGGAAGTAAATTAGTAGTTGCCTAATGCTAGGAAACAATGAGGACACTGGAGATGGATAGGTAAGGGATAAACACTTTCTTTCTGGGATGACAAAATATCCTAAAATTGCTTATGGTGTTGACTACACAACTCTATGAATATACTAAAAGCCATTGAGTAACATACTTTAAATGGCTGACTTGTGTGGTATGTGAATTATATCTCAGTAAAACCGTTACCCTCCAAAATAATCCCAATAATATCCTTCCCCCAAATCAAACTTTGATTTCTTCAAATAATACCTTCTAATATCAAGACACACTTGGTGCCAGTAAGCAATTATTCCTGCTTTCCAGGTGAAACAACTGAGACTCTGACTTTCCCAGAGTTATACAGATAATTGCCAGAAGCAGTGGGGAGCCTAGATTTCCACCTCAGCTTCTTAGTGCAGGGATCTGCCACTTTAACAGCTCTTCTTGGCATTTCTTTCAGAGAGTCCTTTAGAGGCAGAAGAAATATGAAAGAAAGCTTCCTTTGTTTGTGTTTTTTCTTTTTTCTATTTTTACAGTACAGGGAATTGAACTCAGGAGTGCTCTACCTCTGAGTCACATCTCCAGCTCTTTTTATTTTTTTATTTTAAGACAGGGTCTGTAAGTTGCCCAGGTTGGCCTTGAACTTGCAATCCTCCTGCCTCAGTTCCCTGAGTACCTGGGATTATAGGTGTGAGCCATGGAGACAGGTTCATATAAAAAATATTGTTGTTATAATCTTGCCTAAGCCAATTGTTAATGCACAAGGCTTGAGTCTGTTTGTAGGAGATAACAGGAGAAGTTTGAAGTGCGTGAGGGGTTGATATTTCTTCACCACCTTCCTACCAGGTCATCATGAAAGCAAATCTCAGGCCAAATTCCCCTCCACATGTGAACATTCACTGAAGAGTCATGTAAGCAGACACCAGACTCCCCAATCTGCTCTGTGCACAGGATGGCATCCCAGGTCTCAGCCCTTTTGATTGTGTCCATCCCAACTTGCATGAAAGCTCGCCTTGAGTCTGGTGTGGTTGTCCTTCCTGGGCTGGATTATATTCTGTTACAATCCAGGCAACTGGAAATCTTCTGGCTGAGTGCTAGACTTGGGAGCATTTAGAGGCCAAACTTAGGGCATCATTTCAAAAGAGATGGACTATAGGTCTTGCTGGATTCTGAAAATCTTGTTTGAGAAGGGGTACAGGGTCTCTTCAATATTTTAGCTATCTAATATCATCAACACATTTAATTTTACCATTAAATCCCATTTATAACCTTTTGTATAAACGTATTTATAGCCTTTTACCTTTAAAACCCACTTATAATCTCAGGTCCACTGCAGTAAAATGATACATTTGAGGAGGGGTATAAGTCTGTGGAAAAACTCTGTGATGTGCTAATTAAAAGTCATAAATTTGTTTAATAAATAGTCACTTTTGGTATTTTTGAAATTCACTATGCTAATTAGCAAAATCTTTAGAGCTGATTGAGATGTAGAAAACATAAGCATTTGTAATAGCTCTTTATAAGTTTCTTTCTTCTTCTTCTTCTTCTTCTTTTTTTTTTTCTTGATAGAAGACTTATCTAGTGCCCCAGAACCATGGATTTTCCCATGAAGCAGCTGATTGCTCCTGGAGTAGAAGCCTCAAGTAGAATATGCAGACTAGGCTGAAATATTTCAAATTAAATCATGGACATATTAATAAATATGCAACAAAACTTCAAGCAATACACTTTACATATTTTAATTACATACTGTGATGCTTATATACTCAGGCTTGTAAGAAAATGGTACAATTTTTCCAATCAAATAAAGAGAAAATGAAAAAAAAAAAAAAAAATGGGCAGAAGAGAAAGAGAAAGAAAAAAATGGAGAGTGGAGAGAAAGCAGAAACCAGAGACAAAAAAAGCAAAGAGGAAACAGAGGTACAGTGGTAGATCTGAGAATCAGACCCAAGAGACACGCAGAGGGAACCAGAGATTGACACCCAAAGCAGTCATTTATCTTCAGGTTGCACATTTTTCTAATTTCTCTGCAGTCCCTCAAAGACCTCCTTCCCACCAGCCAAGAGTAGCAGGTTCTTATCATCAAACCTGTTCCTAGCCAAGCTGTGGGGATCAACAGTTCAACAGAAGCATCTCCTGAGAGAATAAACCCAATAAACCTTCCTGGGACGGTCAGGGCCCTGCTGTGTTGTTAGGGACAGGATCTTTTAGGCAGGCTAGAAGGACTGCTGCTGCTCACTAGCTAGGAGCAAATTTCCAGCCTTGGGTCAGACATTTGGCTATGGGCAGTGATATGAGGTCCATATCTCACTATTTCTAGTCATTGCCTGGCTTTGCTTTGCTTGGTGGAGTTATTTGATATTGGGCAAATTACTAAACCTTCCTGGACCTTGGTTTCTACTTAAAATGAGGTGAATTAGAACACTAGTGCCCTAAGTACATCAAGACTCCTACAAAAAATTCTTTTCTTTTTAAAAACTTTTTTCTTAATTCATTCTCTTTTTTGTTAACAGACATTTTTTTCTGCCCCCCCCCCCAACCAATTAGAGTATCTTGTTAAAATGTTGGTTGCTCTGAGAGAAGTATATTAGCATAGTTTTTCTCAAATAACAACAAGGTGCCCCTAATGAAAGAGGAAACAAAAATTTGGACCCCCTGAGATCTGTGCATGGAGTTATAAGCTCTTGCCTCCAGCTCAAAATGTATTTACAGTTTCAAGTTTTATAAGACCCATGACTTTTGCATTTTATTCTTGTTTTACTCTAGTTTGTAATGCTCTAAATATAATGATATTTATTATTCACACTCCAGGAAAAGGTACCATGTTTATCCTGTGGCTTCTTGTCCACCTAACATATAGCCTATTTTAGTCACCTATTTTGCTGCTGTGACCAAAAGACTTGACAAGAACAATTTTAAAGAAAGAAAAGTTTATTTGGGCCTCACAGTTTCAGAGGTCTTGGTCCATCGATGGCCAACTCCATTGCTCTAGTCCCAAGATGAGACAGAACAACATGGTGGGAGGCCTGGAGCAGGAAAGTAGCTCAGGTTATGGCACTAGGAGGCAGGGGTTGGGGGGGATGTTCCACTCACCAGGGATAAAGTATATATCCCAAAGGCACACCCCCGTAACCTACCTCCATCCATACACTATCTGCCTACAGTTACCACCCAGTTAATCCATTCAAGTGGATTAACACATTGATTAGGTTAAGGCTCTCATAACTCAGTCATTTCACATCTGAACATTATGATATTGTCTCACACATGAGCTTTTGGGGGATACCTCTTATCTAAACCATAACATGGCCTTATACTTCTTAGGGTCTATAATCCCTGCTTGAGCAGGCTGGCCTTACGTTATTATTATCGTCTATGTCAGCAAATACAGCTGTAAGGGAAATGGGCACCCAAAAATGTCTCTAGGTTTGTCTTGGGCCCAATGGGACTGGTAATCATACCCACACTATCTAAGTCACTGGCAAAATATTGCTGATTTCATTTCCAGACCAAGGCAAAAAGATGATAAGAGAAGTGGTTGGAGAGTTAATGTAGGGATTTTCTGATGTTCTCAGTCTCCTGAGAATTTGACCTTAGATTTGAGATATTCTTGGCCATGTAAAGAATTGCCAAGGGATTCCAGTTTTTTCAAGAAGCATCTTTATTAAACTCGATCAACTTGGCCTATCTGAGAGGGTCAGACTTGGAAATGGCACTTGAACCTGAAGCATCCTTTCCAGTCATATTTATAGTCTTAGGCATCTGAAGTTCTCAAGGACCTCTTCTTCCAAGAAGGAAGTATTACTTTAAAGTGACCATGCCAAATGTGAAGGCATCATCTAGTCTACTGGGGACATTAAATTTGAGATCCGGCTGACATGAAGAAGTACGACAAGTTTAAACATTTCTCAGAAGAGGGTCTTTTTAGAATCATCTCTCAACAAGTTGTCTTGTGCTGCACAGATTGTCTCAATCATTAGTAACAGATGCATCTGCAGCAAAAGACAATTTTGCAAGCCCAGGCAGAAAAGAACTCATGTTTTTCTGAAATGTTTCCCCTGGCTCATATTAAAACTAGCCAGGAGAAGAGACATAGCAAAGTTTATTAGGGACAGTTCCCTGGAGGGGAAAATAATGGGGATAATGAGACAAATATTCCTAAGGCATCAAGGGGCTTCTGAAATAAGCAGAGTCTGGTCCGCTGAAATAGCTGGTGAAGAAATGGTTTTGTTATGCATAGTTCTACAAAATGTATTCTGCTAAACCAAATACATTTGAAATTACCTAAAGGGACTCTGTTCACTTTTAAAAGCATCATCACCAGATGTAGCCAGTTGAGTAATAACCAAGATAGCCTTACTGATGTAGATAGTAACATAGCGGTAATGGTTTTGTGTGGGGGAACTGGGGGGGGGTGTGGATAAAATTCACCTGGGTTTCAAGGATAGTCTGATTGAGCACTGTTTGTGTTTGGTGAGGATAGGGATTTGGGGGAGGCTGAGAAGGGGAGCTCCCATTTTCTCTTCAAGCTTGGTTATTTTTAAGAAGTAAGAAAGCAGACTTGGGGTCAGAGTGTTGGGACAGCTATGCTGTTTGGAAAATTTGGAAACCACACCTAGTGTACTCTAATTTTTTTTTTAGATTATTTATTTACTTATTCATAATGCACAAGTATATCATCTTTTTATATACAACTGCTTGTATACAAAGTATATAAGTACCATTCAGATCTTTAATCATACTCTAATTTGAATCAAGAAGGGTGCAGATGAAGTGTGTGTGTGTGTGTGTGTGTGTGTGTGTGTGTGTGAGAGAGAGAGAGAGAGAGAGAGAGAGCGAGCATGGGGAGAGGGAGAGAGACAGAACTGTGTGATGGTGTGCATGTTGACTTCCTGGTCAATAGGGAGAGAAATTCTAAAGGTGTTGGGCCCGTACAAACAAATTCTGCCATGGATCCAATCATATGCTTTGTGAAAACAGCTTCTACAGCTCTTATTGTTCAACTGATGAATTCAGATAAGCACCCAGAGTGGAAGAGTGAGGCCCCATTTTAGTAAGCCTCATTAGACCACAACTGCCTGGATTTTGTGAGCTCTGTAGATGCCCATTTCTCTGAGGCAAGTGTTTATTTTCTGCCTGATTTTGAGTGAATATAATTGGATACTTTTTCATATCCCTGACATGGAAGGGTAGGCCAAGTTCAATAGAAAGTGGAGATCCACACCCAGCTGGCCTTCAGTGCACTAACCCTTTTCTTCTGCATGATTTTCTCCCTTCTGCTGAGAGCATCTTCTTAAAAGGTTCAACACCCTTTCTTGTCTTTGCCCCCTCCTCCATCAATTTCTGCTTCAGCGAAAGATTTGACATGATTCATTTATATTTCATAGCGAATTTAAGCCAACACATTGCTTCTCCCAGAAGTAATTTCCCCTTAGCCTCAAATCTGTGTGGCAGTTGAACTCATCCAGTGTCTGGCTTTGACTTGGTTCCTGTGTTTGTTGCAGCATGAAAACAACTACAGGGGAATCATTGTAGGTTTTCGTGTGGTCCAGCACGCAACTTTGGCAGCAGAAAGAGTTTTCATGTACAGATCATATTTTGGTCAGAAAAAAATTATTACCTGTAACAAGAGAAAAAACAATGCTTGTATGCAAATCAGGAAAGACCCTCTATACCAAATTGAATTTAAAAGCCAAGAAAGAGAATAAGGAAAAAGAGGAGGAGGAAAATGAAGAGAAGAAGGAAAAATAAAAGGAGAGGAAAAGAAACAGGGAAACCATCACCACTCTGTCCCAGGAGTTAAGAACAAAGAACCAAAATGACAATGTAGAGACAAAGGGTCTGTGAAGGTCAGAGCTTGCTGGTGTAAACAGTTGTCAAGGGAGCCAGGATGTTCAAGTTCCTTTCTTCTTTTCTATGCTTACAAATTTGTTTGATGGAAAGACTTCAAAAGTGACTACAAAACCACATTTCTCATTTTCTTTCATTTTTGTTTTTACTCAAAGTTTGCTTGCTTAAATCACACATATACAAAACAACAACAATAATACACACACATACTACCTTTTAGGACTTTTAACAACTTTCAGGTCTTATTTGATTTTTTTCCATTTTCCTTTTTGTCTAGAACTTTCTCTTGCTAATTTATTTATTTGAAGATAATGCAGGTCAAAGTTGAGTTTATTATTACCTTTAAAAATGTACACTAAAAAAAAAAAAAAAAAATAGAAGAAAGGGTATTCCGAGGAGCTAGCTAGGTACTGTGCAAAACCCAGAAGTTGTTCCAATTTCTACTTACAGGATTTAAAAGTTTGCTTTTGAACAGAGATAAAGCTAGGAGGAGAAAAGAAGAAAAGCACATCATCAAAGCAGAGCAAAAGAAGTCTGAAGGTCCAAAAGTACCATGTTAGCTTTAAAAAAAAATAGATTAAAATAATCCAAAGAACCTCTGAAGACAGCAACTTTGTACACAGAGTTTATTGAAAATGATGTATCAGCTTAAAAAGATTTTTTCTTAAAGAAATATCTCTCTTCATACTTATAATGTCAACGCAATGATATTGTCAATGAGTGAGAATGTGTGGCTTGAGGAAACTTTGTGCCTGAGCTACAAGTTTAAAATTACATATTTATGAAATAATGGCTTGTAGGTGCCTCATTTAGCTTAGGGCATGATGGCAACGGGTCCCAGTGATGCAAGTTATACTTCTAATCAAGTTGTGCAATGAATGATTTTACTTTTTGCTATGTCCCACCTTTTTTTAAAAAAAAATTTTGGGGGGTGCTGGGGATTGAACTCAGGGGCACTGAACCACTGAGCCACATCCCCAGACCTATTTTGTATTTTATTTAGAGACAGGGTCTCACTGAGTTGCTTAGCACCTTGCTTTTGTTGAGGCTGGCTTTGAACTCACAATCCTCCTGTCTCAACCTCCTGAGCTGCTGGGATTACAGGTATGAGCCACTGTGCCCAGCTATGTCCCACCTCTTCAAGGGAAGAAAGAAATAGGGTTTCTTCTAGCAAAATCTGGGTCCCCCAGGCTCCATCTGGCTGCTACCCTGTCAGACTACATTTGTGGTAACCTTCTCTCCTGAGCACGAAAGCCCAACTCAGAGATTGTTAAGATGTATATCTAAACTTTGTTGTAGATAGTGTGAAATTAAAAACTGTGAAACAACAATAGCCTTTTAAAAAATTTATTTTGGCATGTTTCATATATGCGTAGTTTCTGGGGCTTTCTATTAGTTCTTCCTGATCCCTAAACCTTACAAGCCAACCAACATCTTCAGCCTCACTTCCAATCTGTAAAGAGAAGGCTTCCTGTTTGGGGTTTGGGTCCTTCCCTTCCCTATCGGTGGGACTCTTCCATGTGTGGGTGAGGCATTTGCTCATGTTCAAGCTGACAGCAGGATAGGTAGGGTGGGAGGCAAGCTGGAGCTCCACAGAGCCCCAGTGTTAGAATCCTGCAAAGCAGTGGTGGAGGCGTGTCTGCCTCACATGACTAACTTCCCAGACGATGGAATCCACCTGCTGCCCACAGCACCAGGCAGTTTCTGTCTCACAGTTAAGCCCAACTGCCATATATCTGAGCTTCCTGTCTGGGAAACAAATGGAGAGCGTGAAAAGTTCATACTGTATATATATATTTTTTTTCACATTTTGAGTGACTTGTGAATGAATATTCTCACTCACTTCATGCTGGGCTGTGTGCCGCTTGTTGGTCATGTGAGGAGAACATCAAGGTGGTCCCTGGAATGATGGTGGATGTGAGGCTGAAGTTAGACGGCCTACCTTTGAACCTTATCTTGACCTCTTATAAACTGGGTGACCTTGGGCAGATCACTTAACTTCTCTGAGTCTTAGGCATCTCCTCTGCAAAGTAAGGATTCATGAAACACATAATATAGGCAAAACATCCATTGGGGTGCCTAGCACTTGGCAAGCATTTGGGAAGTTACTTATAATTGTTATTCTGATTATCAGTCTTAGAGCCTGTATAAAGCCTTTGGTACTTTGACTACATACTTCTGAATGCAAATGATAAGCTTTATCAATCATGTTGGGAAAATACTGTGGGTGTTTTTGTCAATGTTTTTGCTGCTGTGACCAAAAGACCTGACAAGAACAATATTAAAAGAGGAAAAGTTTATTTTGTTGCTCACCGTTTCAGAGATCTCAGTCCATAGACAGCCAGCTCTGTGCTTCCAGGCTGGAGTTGAGGCAGAACATCGTGGTAGAGGAGGGTGGTGAAGGAAAGTACAGAGAAATTAAGCTCAGCTCACAAAATATGTACCCCAAAGACAAGTCCCCAGGGACCCACCTCTTCTAGCTATACCGCACTTGTGTATAGTTGCCACCCACTTAGTCCCTATCAGGAGATTAATGCACCCATTGGTTAAGGTTCTCGTAACCCAATTGTTTCTCCTCTAAACCTTCTTGCATTGTCTCACACATGAGCTTTTGGGGTCACCTAATATTTAAACCATAACAGTGGGTGGTTTATGGGGCTGGGGATGTAGCTCAGATGGTAGAGTGCCTGCCTCACATGCATAAGGTCCTGGGTTCAATCCCCAGCACCACAACAAACAGTTGATAGTTTATAACAGTGGTGTTTTATGTTTTCTCCTTACAGATATACAGTTGCAACATTCTCACCTTTTGTTTATTTTTCCTTTCTAATCCTACTTAGTGTCCTCTTAAGGGATAGGCTATTAGGCAATTTTATATATAAATGAAAATTAAAAAATAAACAGAAAACAAATAATTATCCACTATACTTATATTAGAATACAGCATTTTACCAAGCATATCTATCATATTTTTGGTCACACTAAGTATACTTCTTTGTAGAAATTATAAATGTATTAATGTCTTGTTTTAAAATATTGTTTTCACAGTACCTTTATTTCATGTATTGATTTATTTATATATGATGCTGAGGATCAAACCCAGTGCCTCACACATGCTAGGCAAGTGCTCTACCACTGAGCCACAACCCCAGTCCCAGTATTAGTATCTTTTGGGGGGCACAAATGTGGCACACAATGTGGTGCTGGGGCCAGGAAAACACTATGTCAAAGCACTTTGAACTGAAAGAGATTTGGAAGGCCACGAGAAGGTCACTCTGACTGTAGCCCGCCTTTCTGTGTGAATCATGCTCATAAAGGAATTGTTTGACCTACCTTGCCTGAAAGTAGATCATGTGACACTCAGTTCAGTAGGGTCCTGCCTCACACTCAGGGGGCAGGAAGGCTACACAGGGAGGCCAAGAAGAATCTGAACAAACAGGCCTTGCTGGGTTCCCCCTAAGTTTATTGCCATCAAATCACACCCCTTTTCTTCATCTGTGTTTCTCCACAACTATCCACTTATTTCATCAGACTCAGCATAAAAGCATGCAGTTTTGGTCTTTGAATCTGTTTCTGAAGGCTCCTGTGTCATGTAAAATTTTGTTAAATAAATGTGTTATGCTTTTCTCTTGCTAACCTGTCTTTTGTTAGAGTTGTATTCACCATGACCCTTATGATGAATAAAGAAGTATTACCTTTTCTGGTAAACAAAGTGTGGCTAATCTATACACATGGAGAAGCCATCTACCATGCTGGGTGTGTATGTGTATGTATGTATACATTTCAAGCCGAAATTCCTTGGAGAAATATAAGTTGATTATCCATTTTGGTGTCATTGTAGACCACCTGTTTACCAGTTCATACAGTTAGTAAAATGATTTCTGAGGTCTCTCGGTACCTAGAAGAGTGGCTTCCTGATGAAAAGTTGCCATTTTGTCCTCTGAGTGGTTAGATTCCATTAATGGTGAGGATTCTTTGTCGTTCAATGAGGAAATTTAAACATGGATTTGTTGTCATGGAAGGAAAAAGTTTGGTCCCTTGGATATGGTATTATTTTCTTTGAGGCCCTGTTTCCTGATAAAGAAGATTTAGTTTTCCACAAAGATCCTCCACATTTGTTAAACATTTCAATAATTTATTTCATTTCCTGTGTTAAATATTAGTGAGAAAAAAATGTTTTGGGTATCATCATGTATAGGCCACCAACTCCAATGGATTAAGTGTTAAGTGGCAAGACATGAGCCTTGGGTTCTCACTCATTGGTAGTAGGGTTTTGTGCCCATTTGGAAAGCACAAAATGAATTTCTGGAAATTAGCAAAACAGATACAAGTTTTACGATTAACAAATGACCAGTTTGTCAATGACAGTCCATGTGACCTCACACATTGCATTAGAGAATGAAACTTTTTTCAAGTGTGTTCATTATTTTTGTTGAAACCATCAAACAAACCTCCTTCCAGAAATTGTAAGCTGGTTGGCACTTTTTTCTTTCTCTCTTTCTCTTTTTATTTTTTTTGCACAAAAGTGAAAGCTTCTTCTCTGTGGCCCCAAATGAAGGGTTGAAGCATAGATACCAAAATGCAATTTATATACAAACAATGCGCCCTGATGTTTTATCCTGCTTCATGTCAAAATCTCAAAAGGTGTTAGAAATGGCAGCCGCTTATTTGTCAGAGCATCCTGTTTTTCTCCCGACTTTTTATTTTGAAAAATGTGGAGCCTTCAAGAAAAGTTGAAATAGTGGTATAATCCTGACACTGTTTACTCCATTCAACGATTGTTTTAACATTTTGCCACTTTTGAGTTCCCTTGCCTGTTCTGTCCCCCACCTATCCATGTCCCACCATCCAGATTCATCTGAAGTTTTCCCTCATGCGATGATGCAGGCTGAACATTTTTGCAAGGAGGTGACACAGCAGACGAGGAAAAGCTTGCAGAGTGGATAGGAATATGGGCAATTGTTCTCTCTTGTAAAAGTGAAGAAGCTGGGCAAAGTCATCCCTTGGGTCAAGTGACAGGGATGACAGCTGCACATTAGGGCAGGGGCTTACAGAGTTGGGGACTTAAGGAGTTAGTACATGAGAAAGGGGAGCTAAAGAGAGGGTGGCTCCTCCTTGCATTTGAATGCAGTGGTACATTTATATGTTTGAAGACCCTGAGTCAAACACACATATATTATTAACTCATGGGACTTCTCCCTCCTACATTTCCAAGGCAAAACCTGTGATGCTGCCCTTATGCTATCCACTCATGACTCCTAGGCTAACCTCCCCAAAGTTTGTTTTTCCTTTGAGGATTTTTTTTGATAGTCATTTATACTAGGTGTGACCGATAAAAAGACTTGAGGGCTGGGGTAAGGGCAGAGGAGGGAATCACAGGATGATTTGCTGCAGGCATTGTAAAGGCGGCTCAACATTTTATTTCTCATTTTAAAACCATGATTCTCTAGGGTGGAGGGGGCAGAGGAATATTTGGGAAGAGAAGAATTGAGAAATGTTCTTGAAATTGGCATCTGAAGAAATCACAACTGAAATCCTGTGAGAAGGGAGGAAACAAATAGAAGAATGGGCTGAATGCCCAAGCCCTGGAGTCCCCAGTTAAGGCTGAAAATAATAGACTGTCCTCCCAAAAATAACACTAAAAAAGTAAATGGCAGAAAAATAAATGATACACTTCATACTATTTTCCAGTATTGTCCAGCTTTTACTTTTTTCTTTAAACTTCTGTGTCCTGGCATATATTGCCTCTGTGGCAAAGATGTTGGAAAATTGATTAAAAAAAATACTGTTAGCCCTCCACATCCATGGGCTCTATATCCATAGATTTAATAAACCACTCATAGAAAATATTTGGAAAAATATGCATCTGTACTGAACATGGACAGTCCTTTTTTGCTAGTCCTTATTCTCTGAGCAACAGAGCATAATAACTATTTACATAGCATTTACATTGTGTTAGGCATTATAAGTAAAATAGGAATGGTTTCAAGTATACAGGAGGATGTGCATAGTTTATATGCAAACACCATGTTATTTTATATAAGGGGTTAAGCATTGGTGGATATTGACATCTGGGGGTACTGGAACCAATTCCCTGAAGATACTGGAGAGATGACTGTATAGCCAAACCCTGAAACAGCAGTAGCAGACAGCTGTCACAGAAGGACAAGGAGGAGGGGGTCCTGCCCTGGCTCACTCTCATGCTCTAGTTCGGGTCCCTGAGCCAGATCATGGGACAAACTCGGAGCTCTTGTGTTTTTTTTTTTTTTTTTTTTTTTTCCCCCCCACTCACCTGGTTCTATAAGCCCCAGAATCTCCACTACAGAAGTAGGGGTGGAGTGGACCCATACCATAGTGGGCTGCAAAGAAAGAATTTCCTAACTTTCTATTGTTGTCAGTGGCTTCCTGTAGGTAAGGACAGTTCACAGGACAAGTGTCATGGTGGCTGTGAATTAATTACTGATAACATTTCCAATCCCATCTTCCTTTAGCCTCCACCAGCGGGTGGCTCATGCTTAAGTGCCCAAATAGCTCAGCCTCATGATGCCCAAGTGGGCTTGCCATGATATAAGATGAGGTATGCACCCCCAACACCATCCTTATCAGTAGCTGCGATAAAGAAACAACTGCCCCCACAAAAAGTCAAGGGCAAAGTTCATCTGGCATTCCAAGGGAACTCTCCAGCAGGGAGCCTTCTAATTGGCTGGTATTGATCGGTAAATTGTGTCCCTGCTGTGATTAATTCTAGACCCCTCAAACTCCCCACAGCATGAGCGTGATAGGTCAAGGTTTGGGGCCTCTAAGCATCCTTTACAAATGGACCTCAGGTCCTTAAAGGTGCCAGTGAAGGATCGCAGCTTGTTAACTCTCCCCTGGCTGCTAGTGCTAACCTAGGAAGCCGGTTTCACTCAGTTTCTTGCTATTACTAATAGCAGCTTAATGGGATGCTAATGTGAGGAACAGACGTTATCAGATGGCTTGTGTGATTTATGATGGATTTATTACCACTCTGAGTTCCCTTGGTGATCAGTGCATCTTTCCCCCATCCATCCCTGTTATTGGCCTTAGCAAATGGTTTCATAATTAATTAATTTTTTTCCTGAAGGGGGTTAAATTATTTTTGCCCTGCTGCTTTTCCTCCATATTTAATTCTCAATGGACACTTCCTCTCTGTGAGGCTACCAAAGATGGAATATAGTAGCACACAGCTGTTCTCTCCTCCCCATACTTCCTGCCAGCTAATGCCGGCTCATCTCTCTAGATTAGTGGTCCTCAAGCTAGGCTGTTCACTGGAGTTCCCTGAAAGAGCTTTTAAAATTCTCATGCCTCAGTCCCAGGCCCAGAGATTCTGGTTTAATTGATATGGAGGGGGGGTTGCCTGGATTTGGGGGTACTTGAGAAACCCCTGAGGTGATCCTAATGTGCTGTCAAGGGTGAGAACCACTGGAGTAGAGTCTAGACCACACTAAATGCTACCTTCCCCATGCTGCTTTTTTCATGCCTCCCAAAAGACGTGACTTCTTAGTCCTTGGAATCCATGTGACACTTTGAACTTGTCCTTGGAATCTCTATAGTACTTTGCATAGTTCTATTGACAGCCACATTTGGCATATGTGTTTATGAACTCATCTTACTGCCTCTATCAAGACTGCAAGCTCTTTGTCGCAGGGACAGCGCCTGAGCCACCCTTGTGCTGTTGTAGGGAATTGCATGTTGCAGGAACGATCAGTAAATATTTTTTGACCTGAATTTTACCAGTGACCATGCTTCTTTGGAAGTCAGCTCCCAGCCCCCAACCTGCATACATCTCAGGCAACATGAGTAGATTCTATTTCAGGGCCTGAAGAGATTTTGCCTGCCAGGGGGTCCCTGCTGTTCTCTCCCGTCACTTCTCACCAGGTGACCACATGTCCTGGTTTGTTGGGGATAGTCACTGTTTATGCCTTTGGTCTGTGCATCTTTATGAATAGCACATTCATTTTTTCCCTCTCAAAGGTGTCCCAGTTTGGATGACAAATTATATGGTGGTTCTACTTCTCACCCTCCTCCTCCAGTTCTTTCTCTAGGCAGCCTAGAAAAGACAGACTTCTTCAGGGCTCAGACCTTCTTTCTGTGTTAGGGCCAAGAGAGCTTCAGAAAGGTCCCTACTAATGTTGTATAAGTCTATAATTCCCCATATAAACAAGCATAAAAACAGGCAAGAGTAATCCACAGTGTTAGAATTCTGTCAAGATTGTGGTTTCTTTGGAGGGAGGTAGGCCTGGATCAGGGAACTTGGAGAGGGGACTTCTGTGATGCTGGAGATACTAAATTTTTGTCTGAGTGGATTATACAGATATGTTCATTTTGTGAAAATTTATCATGCTGTGATGTTTATTCCTTTGTTCAATATGTATGTTATACTTCCCAATTTTTTTTTTTTTTAAAAAGAGTCAAAACTATAATCAGCTTAAAAGTGCAAAAGTCGGGCTGGGGCTATGGCTCAGCGGTAGAGTGCTCGTCTTACATGGTGAGGCCCTGGGTTCGATCCTCAGCACCACATAAATAAAATAAAGGTGTTATGTCCACCTATAACTAATGAATATTTTTTTTAAAAAGGTGCAAAAGTCAATAGTTATTAAGGAATATACTGGGTCTGACTGATAAACACTTATCAACACTAGTGAGATGCTGTAATCCATACAGCATCTATGGATCTAGTGTTAATCATCTTGGAGACATATGTTTTTATTGTTTTATCAAGTAAACATATGTTGCCAATCACAAAATACATTAGTCTTGTTTACTGTATATTTCTTCCGATGATCCTGTGAATGAGGGTGGAGTGTTTTCTCACATAAATGATGAGAAAGCCCTCACAGAGTTATTGCAAAGGCGGCCAAGTTTACATATGGGTTGAACTTACTCATAGTACATTGAAAAATCACTGAGGTTTTGGCTGGTTTGATGACAGAATCAGATTAAATGTATGGCCAATCTTATTGATTGGGTAGGAAATCAACTAAGAGAGCTTTAAAACAAAACAAGATTAAACTACAACTAGAAAATAAACGCTCAGTTCTATGGCTCTAAGTAGAAAAGACCAGAATGTCAATAATGTCTTAATATCTGAATTGAGATTAAGACCAAATAGTTCCTGAGTTTCCAGAAAGCATTATCAAATTCCAGGCACCATGAGGGATGCAGTCCTGAATTGAGAGAATTCACTGAGGTTCCACCTGAACACTGCCATGTTTGAGCTCAGTTCGCCAAGCTCAGAGCAGAAGTTCACAAGGATAGAACCCTCCAGAGAATCCTCAATGTCTGTCCCCATCTCCTTCCCATTCCACCCCATGTAAGCATGACCAAGAAAGAAATGTCTTTCTTCCCTTTTAAGTTGTAGTTAACATGGGCAAATGAAGTGAATTAGTTTTCCTTACTACAGATAATAAATAAGTGTTGTGGTGAAAAAATAATGTATGAAATAATGGACTAAAAGGAACTGAAGAAAACAGCCTAAAACTGGGCAAAACCAGAAAACCATCCAAAGTAGAGAAAGTCAGAGCAATCTATTCAAACAAAAATAAAGCCCATACTAGGGTCTTATGTACTGTACTAAAGTGAGTTTTAGCTACCCCTGCTGTGCTAACTGTTGATGAAATGTCATTGAATTTAAAATAAAATAAATTTGTAGTCCTAGATAACACTCTACAAGATCAAATAATATTAGGCCACTATCCACCAACATATGAAGAAATAACTCATAGCAATGTACCAATATGTCAAGATTTTTCAAAGGAGGCAATGTGAAAACTAGCTGGATGGTGTCAGGCTCGTTTAAAAGCTCATTTGCTCCCCTTAGTCACTGTCCTTTCACCTTTACATGTCATATATCTAGGTTTCTTGTCGAGGTGGTTGTCAAAGCACTGACTTAATAGTGCTGGTCCGTCAACAGGGATGTGTTAAATGTAAAGATGGCAAAGTTCCCTGCTGAAAGGGAAATGCAAAGAACTGGAGTCAGCTGAAGTCATGGGGTATCAGGTGACAATAAGGCTGTGTCATTTGGTGACATGTTTCCCTGAGGTACACAATGAACTTTACACTGTTTTTTTTTTCCTTTTCTATTTTATTATTCTAATATCCTGAGCTAAACAAAACAAAACAAAGGATGAGGAAAGACATTTCCATCCTACACAAAGGGAAACTTGGATTCAAAGAAGCTCAATGAATTGCTCTAGATTAGTTTTATTTTGGGGGATTTCCTGGTTTCCGTAAACATCCACCAATCTGCCTATGACACACACACGCACACATACACACACACACACACTTCCCCTATAACTTTACTATTCCCTGCTAGGAGGGGCAGATTGAAAGTCTGGGAGGGGAGCAGAAGGGTGTGTGTGAGATTGACAGGAAAGTTCATCTTCCTACCCTGTGAAATCATTCCAGAGTCGGGTCCTGACTCAACACAGGAGATGTTTATTTCCCTGGATTCAGCCTATTCAGGGTTCCTCTCTTCTGCCGGTTGAGATCTCACAACTATAAAAATCCAGCTATCACCACTGAGTTCCAGTAGGCTGCTCAATAGGAAGACTCCTCTTTCAAGCTTTGGAGTCCCAAGACCTGGGTTTGATTCTAGCTCTGCCACTTACTGAGGGAAATACCTGTATCCATCTTCATGTCAGCTGCTCAAGTGCAGCAACCTCTGATTTCTTTTCTAGAGTATTTTGGATAATCTCCTGGGAAAACAAATTTGAACTTCCTAACATAGAAGTCATCAAAGTCTAGCTTGCCTGCTGCCTGCTTAGGCAAATAAAGTTTTATTGAAACACAGCCCCAACTATTCATTTAATCTATCATTCATGTTCATTGTCTATGGCTTCTCTTTCTCTACATTGTTGGAGTAGTCGCCCTGTGTAATAGGCACACACTGCTTATTACTTGCCAACTCCTTGTTGTCCTTTTAAAAATTTATTCTTACTCTTAAATACAGTCTCCTAATTGGTTAATCTCTGATCATCCCATCTCTCCTCAGAAACAGATTGACTGACCTTATTTTCCTTGGATGGTTATTTACCAGAAGCTTTCAATTTCACTTTGGGGACTGCTATGTCTTCGTGATAATGGGAAATTCATCAGGGAGGATGGGGATGGCTGTGATGGGGCAGGGAGTGAATAAGAAGCATTGTAGCTTCCACTTGGACAGTGGACTCAGGGACAATCACAGACCTTAGCAGTCTTAGTCACTCTGTTGCATCTCTCTCTTTTTTTTTTTTTTTTGCCAGGGCTCCTGTAATTAGATTTTCAGTACTGATATCTTTAAAGAGCTATAGGATCCTGTTTGTTTAGTGTAAGTAGGGCTATATGATGTAAGGGGAAAGTCTAAATGTTTTTTTTCTCTCAAATTTCAGCAGTTGAAAAAAAAAAATCTATTCATCGTTGTTTTTGTGAGAACAATAGGGTGGGAAGAGGCCTGGCATGGGAAGTCAGAAAACCTAGATTTAAGCCTGGGTCTATTTAGTTTTATTTTATTGGGTAAGTCACTGAACTTCTGAGTATTATTTTCTTCATAAAAAAGAATGGAGATAATTCTACTACTTGTTTCATAGCATGATTCTGACACATAAAAGACAATGCAGGGAGAAAGGTTTGTAAACTATAAAGCCTTCTATAAAATGTGACATATATGCATAATAGAGTCTGTTCCAGGGGACTTGATTATTTTTCCTTTCGTTTATATTTTACATTTGTCAAGCTCACTGTTTCAGTTTTTACAAAACGTTTTGATTTCTGATAAGACTGATCCCTAAGAATTTATTTTTTTTGCTAGTTCTTCCTGTTTATAGTTTTGAGCCCTTATTATAAGATAAGAATGGAGCTTAGCAATTAGTCAAGGCTAATTCTAATGACTTCCAAGAAAAGCCCTGTAAAATCTTTGGAATTATTTTAACAAGTTTGAGAAGTCTTTCCACCATTAAATTTTCCCGTCTAATAAAAAAACAACTATTTTTCTTAATTGTTATTATATTAATAAAGGTCTACATTTTTAAATACATTTCTCATTGAGTTTGTAAGTATATTAATTTGTTGCTATTTGAATAGCTTTTCTTGTTCATTATGCTATCTA
Source organism: Tamias sibiricus (assembly GCA_025594165.1). Classification (NCBI taxonomy): domain Eukaryota; kingdom Metazoa; phylum Chordata; class Mammalia; order Rodentia; family Sciuridae; genus Tamias; species Tamias sibiricus. The sequence continues at coordinate 87,182,862 of CM046660.1, forward strand.
TCTGGGATTGCCATGATTTAAGAATATTATTGCTTCTTATGTAAATGTCTTATTTCAAGCCACTTTATAATCCTTTATTAAAAATGAAAGCTTTTAGCTCATTCTTCTAGATTTTCCAGATGTATACCTATGTGATTTTCAAGTACTTTAGTGTTTTGGTTTACAAAATTTATTCCTTTCACTTCATAATTTATTGCATTAGCCAGAGAATCTAAAGTGATAATGATACTAAAAGACATTTTTGCATGTGTTTATTTCTGCTTTTGAATGTTTACCCATGAAGGATGATCTCTACTTCATAACTAGGAAAAGGTGTTGATCTCATCAGATGTGGTATGTGAAATTACCACATAAGTTAGTCTTTGAATCAGTGATTACTCAACGGATTGTTTTCTCCTTCGAAGTCAAATGCTGTGGTCAGCTGACTGGCTCTGCTGATACTGATACCTGTGTACATGGAGCCTTTATGAGTTTGAACATTTAAGGGCCAAACTCAATGCACAAGAGAGTGAGCTAATGCAGAAGCAAAGGCTGTAGGAATATGAGTCCTCCTGAGTTTCCTTGACATGGTCTCCAAAGTTGGTAGCTTTTCACAATTCTTTAAGGTCATGATGGTTTTATACAATTCTTAAAGGTCATGATGGTTTTGCATAATTCTTTTTAAAAAATATTTATTTTTTAGTTGTAATTGGACACAATACCTTTATTTATTTATTTTTACTTGGTGCTGAGGATTGAACCCAGCACCTTGCATGTGCTAGGTGAGTGCTCTACCTCTGATCCACAACCCCAGCCCTTGCATAATTCTTTAAGGTCATGACAGTTGACAGCATAGTTGTTAACGCTATGAAGAAAAGACACTGATGCAGGCAGCATCGGCTATAGGAATGAAAATCAGTGGCCTGCTGATGAAATGGGAAGTGAGAAATTTACCAAAAGCGGCGTCTTTGTATGTGCACTTCCCCCTCCTTCAGCTGCCACCCCACTGACTCCCGCGGAAGACTAAGAGTGGAATTTCAGTCATGGAACTTGCATTTTAAATGTCAATCCCCCAAACTATCCTCTAAAATGTAGACAAATGCACTGTCAATATCAGCGTCTATACCAGGTTCTCCATGCCACGCTGGCCACTTGTGTGACCTTTCAGCATGGTATTTAAAAAAATGAGCAGTGCTTTCCTCTTCCCCTGGCAGCTCAGAATAGCTCTGTTTCCTTTCCTATAAACAAGTCATATCTCTGGGAATTTCTAAAGCTGAATACTGTCTGCTCAGAAGCCATGACTCACTCTGTTTCCTGGCAGTCTTCAAAATTCAAGAACACCTCTTGAGGAAAGAATCCCAGACAAGAGTGGTCACAAAAGGCCTCAGATTCCTTCATTTTAAACACAGGAAGCTGGGAGACAAAGGAAAATACCAGCAAACATCTTTGGCCACAGCATTCCCCTCTTCTTGGCTCAGTTCATCCTTGTGGCTGTTAAGGCAGGAAGGGGAAGCCCACCTAGAAACTTGTCCAGGCCTGTATCGGGCCTTTAGTCACCCACCTGCCCTCTATTTAGGAATTTACCTAGCTCAACTTCCCCTTCATTCTGGGGTAAAGGTTTTCTGAGGCGGGACTACCCAGGGGAATTACCAGGAGGTCACACACCCTGGGACCGTGGGACTTCCTAGCTGCTTTAGCAGGAACTTTGAGGCAAAAAACTCCTGTATGCACATTCTTTTCTCTGTACTTCCTCCTGTCCTCCACCCCTAGCCCCATCTAATTATGCTCTTCAGTGCCACATCATTTTTCTCATGTCAAGAAACAAAGGAAAGAAAAAAAGTTTGTCTTCTGTCTACTCAGTAGCATAAAAACGTGTGTGTGTGTGTGTGTGTGTGTGTGTGTGTGTGTGTGTGTGAATGATGTGTAAGTGAACAGTAATGCAAAGACCTTGATTGGAGAGAAACAGTTTGTGGGTAAACAGGACGTTGCTTCACTTACACCCATTTCTTGGCTTCATACTAACAAAAGGACAAAGGATTGATCCGCTCATGGCTTTGTGAATGAACTGTGTCTTAATCCCCACTGATTCACAGCATAGCCGAATGTCAGTCTCTAGAGAACCAGAACCTTGAACTCTGAAGTCTCTGTAGTGGAGTGATCCTAGAGACAGTAGTGCTTAGCATGTATGAAGCGCGTGTAAATACTTCACATGCATTTCTCCATCATCACAACCTGACTGTTCTCAGCATTTCATGAGTAAGGAAGCAGAATTTGAGGAAGTTAAGTCAGTTGTTCAAGATTAAAAACAAAACAAAAAAAATGGACTGCAAAGCTGGAAAGTAGACCCATATCTGTTCGGAAACAACCATCTGGTTCCTAGTCACTGTTCCATAGAGCTGCCCTGGGAAAGTAAGATGGGATGGGAGGGGACAGAAGAAGACAGGGAGAGTGGAAAGAACAAGTATGTATTTATTATACTGATAGGATATACTGATTTCACTTCACTTTCGAATCTCCATGGTGATCAACTTGTCCAGATTTGCCTGAGACCTTCTTGAGTCAAGCACTAAAAATCTCACACCCCAGGAGCTCCTTTTATCTTGGGTGAACCTGGACAGTTGGTTATTTCATTGATCATCATCTGGAAAATCTCTGCTACAGATCATGTGAACTGTAAGAAGATAAAAACAATCCATCTAGGACCTAAAGGAACCTGGATATCTGCAATACACTTGAAATCCCTGTTATAGCGTTGCTATGGGTTATGCATACCTTGTCTGTATACCTCTCACAGCCTGTACAATTTTGGGCATATAAATAAAATCACACAATAGTTGGTGACTTCATTTATAAAGAGCAAGACAGTTTATGTGTCAACATCTGTGGGATGAGCACAATTGCAAATAATATGATTTTAGGTAAAACCTAATCCATGAACAATAAATTTTTTATATGTAGTTATTTTCTGTTTGATTGTACAATTTCTTTAAACAACATTATATTGTATATTTTGACTAGCTTTTTATGCCTGAGTCCAAGAGTATGACTATTTTTATAATAATTGTGCTTCTGAAAGTTTCTGTGAAAAATAAATTTTTATAAATCACATTTTCAGTTCCTTAGGGAAGTGAACTCTTGTAGTGTCAATATAGTCCCTTGTCTGGTTGGTTTTTCAAATGTTAGTTTTAGATAGACAGTTAATATGCAAGCTAAAAGTGGAAAATACCTATGCCAGAACACTTGAGGAACAATAAACTTAGAGTAATACCAGACTGGTGGACCTGGGTTTGCCCTGGTATGGGCTTAATATGTAATTAAACAATTTCCCTTTTCTGGAAATAGAAAGAACTGACTTCCTTTTTTTTCCCTATGACTGTCCCAATCTAAAAACTCCCCCATTCGGACACCTGCTTCCTCTTAAGCTTACAGCATTGTTTTTGTGCTTCATCTTTCTGATGTGAGGTATCTGTGTTTCATTTTCTCTTATAGCTTTCAAAGAACTCCAGGAAGTGGTTATGAAATAAAGTAGGATCTTGAGATCGGGAGGAGGTTTGTCCTGCAGTCATGGTCTAGGGGTGACCAAACTGCTGTAAGTTTCAAGCGAACCCTGAAATGTGATCTACTAGCAGCTCAGCTCAGCTCAGCTCAGTTCTGTCCAATTACTTGATAGAAGTTTTGTTCTTCCATCTGAAGAGAGTAATTAAGACCTCAGATACCCTCTCCAAGAGAAAAAACTTGGTTTCCAGCGGCTTCAATTAAAAGAAAAAGCTAGGGACAATCCCTCTCCTTTTATCACCTGTCAATATGACCTTGGGACACGTTGAGTGCAACAGACACGGCTTGAGTCTGAGCATCTGATCTCTTTCAAGGATCCTTCTTTGCCTTCCTGCCACCAAATGTTCTCATATTTTTTTTTTTTTAAAAACTCCCCCTCAGTTTAGGTCAGGTTGATCCAGGCTTGGGGCTGACATAATTATGGATCTCTTTTACTTCTTTGATAAATGATTCCATGGGATTTGATTTCAGGAGAAAGAGGCTTTAAGGGCTAATGTCTTAGAGCCAGGGGTGACTGGGCAGAATTGTCCCTCGTGATGCAGGACTCTCCGCATTAGGTATTCCTGGGAGACTAGAGGTTTTCAGAGAAGTGCCCCTGTTGACTGCCCACTGAGGGGTTTATGTGTGGATAAAATGCCCTTCATGTACATTGACAGTACTCAAGGATGACGAGAGGAACACTTTTCCTCTCCACTGTGCATGCTAGTTTGTCGTCTCAAACGGATGGGCAAGCAGTACAGAAAGGCTTGTAAGGCTTCTTTGAGTATCTGAAACGCTCTTTTGCAGAACAATTCCTCTCATGCCCCTTCAAGACACTGTCTCTTGAAGGGACAGGAAATAACAACTATGAGTATTTTGTGGGGTATTGTAGGAGGAAGGAGTCTTCCTGACATGGTAATACAATTTCCTCATTTCTAGAGATGAGGAAACTGAGGCCCAGAGAAGCAAGGGAAGTCACCCTAGATCCCATAGTACGTTTGCATGTATGGCCCAGGCCAAAGCTCAGTTTCCCATTCTGGCACCCTACAATGACCTGGGAACAACCTCAGGATGAGTAAGTAGTTCTAAGCCCTGGGAAAGGCATGCATGGGCTCCTCCTCCTCCTCCTCCTCCTCCTCTTCTGCTCTATAGCTCATTGCTCACCTGGGCTTTGTTCTGGGAGGGCCCTCATGTGGCCAGATTGCCAAGTTGCCCTTGGGCTCCTCAGGGAGCATTAGTCACAGGCTCTTGCCTCAAGGGCCCTGATTCATTTCTAGCCAGGATTGCGTCAGGGTACAGGTGTGTCTCTTTGTGAGAGATACAGCTCTGTGTCACATGTGTGGGTGTTTGCTAGAGCTATCCTCTCTCCTCCCCTCCAGCTATGGCTGAAGAATAAAGCAAAGAGAGATGTCCACTTGGGGCTTCTTAGAGACTAGAGGCCCTGTCCTTTTAAAGATGATAAATGCTGCTGTAGGAAACATTAAGAATTAAAATCATGATTACATTAGGCCTTTGCTCTGCTTTCCACTCATCCTTACTAGCATTTTGAGCCAGTGAACAAAGTGAAGGCAGCAATTTAACTGGCCCCTTGCAAAAGTGGTGGGGCGGGGTGCTCGTGTTTGTTGGGAAAGTACATTGAGATCTTGAGATAAAAGGCTTTATATGAGGGAAAGCTTGTTGTTATTATTTTGAACTTTCAGATCGGTTTCCTTTTTGCATATTTATGATATTAATATAATCTTAATAGAAGTCTTAATGTGCAAGTTGCTAAGCACATTGCCCAGTGGAAAAAATAAATCATACAACTCCTGCAATGATATGGCAGTTTTCTGCTACATTTAATTATCTCTTTCTTAAATGGAAGGATTGAAGAAATTTTAAAGGTAAGCTGGAAAAGTTTCAAGAAAGAAATAGTTTAATTTTGAGATTTATGTTTCAAGATCGAATAACATTAGCAGTTAAAAATAAACTAAAATAAGGTAAGGTGAACGTTTTTCACTATTGTGTGATATCCATTACTACTAGAGAAAGTGGATGTTGAAATGGATGAGACTGAAAACCGAAGTAGATTTATTCTTAAAAATAGTGTGTGGGGAGACACAGGATTTCATGGTCTCCAGTGAAATAAAACTGTAGTTGACCTAAATCTATTTTAGCATTAGGCTTTGGTGTAGCTGTGCATTACATGTATCTTGAATGGAAAAGGTTGGGCACCACTCCTTCTTGAATATTTGGAACTGTCTTTGACTTTGTAGATCATGTTTTGTCAGTCAATAAGAAACAAAGAGGAGGCCCATGGTGTCACTGGACTGAAAATTCATCGGATGAGTTGTATTCTGCTATACCTCTGTTTCATCCAATCATGTGAATTGGTTCAGTAACATGTTTGTGATCTCCAAGCTTTGCTGAATCCTCACTGCAGCCCATAATCCTATGCTTCTTTCTCCCAAGAGAATATAAAAATTTTCCCCCATTCTCACTCTGAACCACCTCACACTTGGCTTATGATATTACAGTAGTATATACTATTACTACCACTAGTACAAATAACCAATATTTATTGTGTACTTCCTACATGCCAAGCATTGTGTTAAATGCTTACATGGCTTATTTAAATCTCATAACATTTTGGGTTAGGCATTATTATTGAATTTTGCAATTTAGGAAACTGAGGTTTAGAAAGTTTAAGTGATTTGTCTATGGCTATTAGGTTCTAGAAAGACAAATTTAACATAAGCAATCTAACTCCATATTTTCACAGCAAAAATCTGACAATATCACCATGACTGTACCATAACTATATATATTTGGAACTATGTCTTTGGCCCTACAGATCCTATTTTATCAGTTCATAGAAACAAGTAAGGACAAGAGAACACAGAACCAATACAGAAAGAGCAACTGAAAGTACTAGGGATAGGGAGTGGTGATCAAGCGAACCTCCTAAAGAGAGGTTTGTGAATTTCTTAATTGACACAATTTCAGTAATAATGCCTGCCCCATAGTGCTATTGTGAGATTTAAGTAAGACAGGTAAGCATTTAGCACAAGACTTGACATAAAGTAAGTGCACGATAGACGTTATTATTAGTATTCACATTCTTCTAACTCACAGAATTATAGCCTATCCAGCAAGACCTCTCTCAGCTTTTTGGTCCCACCCTGCAAACAGCAGCCTCCACACCTTGATTTCTCCCATCTCTCACAAATCCCCCTTTGTTTGGACCTAGGCCCTCCCCTGAGTCCCCTGTGCTTTGGGCTGCAGCCACGCCTACTCCTATTTCTTCTGAGGGTTCATCCACTTGGTCACCCCTCCCTGTCCTAGGGCTCTCAATCCCTCTTTCTCTGTTGGTTACTGGTTCTGGGCACAGAAGCATTCTTGATTCTCTTCCATCTTAAAAATATGTTTACACAACCTTTCCTTGACTTACAGTGTCCTAGCTACCACCAAGAGAAGTTGATACTCATTGCTTTTACTTCCTTATCTTTTATTACCCAATTTAGTTCAACCTTCGGTCCACCCCCACCTCTTCCCAGGAGACGCTCTCACTAAGATCATCTTTTATTAGACTCTAAATCCAGTTACCTTTTTGTCAGGGCTCATATTACTCGACGTGAGAATAAATGCTTCCACCATCCTTGACTCCTCTTTCTCTCACATTCCACATCTGGTCCCACAGCAAATTACATCAGCTGTACTTTCCAAGGCTCTTCAGAGTTTAACTACTTCTCTCCATCCCACTGCTACCTTGTCCAAGTTACTATGGCTTCTTGCCCAGATTATTGCAATGGTTTCTGAGCCAGTTGTCCTGCCCTTTCCTTTCCCCTCCTACACCCCGTTATCAACCCACAGCCAAAGTTTAATGCCTAAATTAGATCATGCTGTTTCTCTCCTTAACACCCTTCAGTGACTTCCCATCTTGCTCAGAGTCAAAGCCAAAGCTCTTAGGACAACCCACAAGACCCTTGATCTTCCCCTTGTACCTGTCTGTTCATGTCTTCTATTATCCCTCCACCTTCCCAGAGCCAAGACTATCTTGAGACAACAGAGGCACCTCAGGTACAAGATTTAAAAAGAAACTCACTCTTAGGTTCACATGGCAGTTGACAGTGTCTTAAAACTCCCTCTTCTCAGTGTTCTGCTTTCCTTGCTTACGTTGCTTCCTTTTTCTTTACCTACTTTGATCTGCCCTTTAATTCTGCACTCCATACCCACCCAAGTTTTAGTAGTAGAGTCAGATTTTTGCTGTGCAAATATGGAGTTGGATTGCTTAAGTTCAGTTCCTCTTTTGAAGAACCATATGGACATAAACGAGTTACTTGAACTTTCTGGGCCTCAATTTCCTAATTTACAAAATTTCAATAATGATACCTACCCTATGGTGTTGTTGTAAGATTTAAATAGGCCAAATAAAGCAGTTAGCACAATGTTTGGCATGTAGTTAAGTGCACAAGTATATACCCTCTTAAAGCCCATCATTGTCTTCGCTAAACCACTCCCGAATGACTGCAAAATAATAATAACTCCTGGTGCAAAAGTGAATAATTTTGTCTCCATAGGTAAAGAATAAAATGGCATATTTCTTCTCTTTAAGGAAAAAAGTTAGGTCACACTTTTGCCAAGAAGCTTGAAAATCAGTTAATGAAAACATTCTGTGTAAAAGAGAATCAGGGCATTAACAAAATTATTTTATCAAATCCCATGTTGAATTCACATAAATTCAATGACATATAAGATGTAAGAGAAATTATAATCCCATGTGTGAAGACTAGCAGAATTGTTTTCTTTGCACATCAATGGGCTGTATCTTAGCATATGTGTGGTATATACACATAAGACTGCAGTGTTTGATTACTTCATTATGTTTTTCTAAGACTCCATGCTCGTGGGAAAGAAAGTTTTGTTCAGTTAACAATTATTTCTTGAGCCATTCTATGAGGTGGAGTGTTGGGATGGATACTGACAGAACACTAGCTATGGGCTCAGTAAGGAACTAGAAGTTCCTTCTACCTGCAATGTCCTCAGATTTGATCATAACATTCTCGGTCTTGTCATCCAGGTTCTAGCTCCCAAACCACTCAATCTGGAACTCTGAATCATTTTCTATCTGCCTTAGTCAGCTTATGTTTACTGTAACAAATATACCTGAGGTCATCAGTTTATAAAGAGAAATAGTTTATTTTGGCTCACAGTTTTGGACACCTTAGTCCATGATTGGTTGGCCCTGTTGCTTTGGGTCTGTGGTAAAGCAATTTGAGGTGGAGTGCAAGGTGGAGCAAGCTGTTTAACTTATGTCAGCCTGGGAGCCAAAGAGGGAAAAAAGAAAGAGACCTGCATCACAAAACCCCACTTGAGGACATGCCCCCAATGACTGCCCACTAGGTCCCATCTCTTGAAGGTCTCCACCACCTTCCAATAGCGCCAATGGAGGAACAAGTTTTAGACACATAGGCCTTTGGGGGATATTCCAGATCTAAGATTCTGCACCATCTCCTTACCCTGTTTTACATTCTCACAGATCAGATTGCCCTGACACAATCATTTACTTTTTGTTTCATGTTTACCATTTGTCCTCTTTCTCCACAATATAAATTCCATGAGAACATGGGCCTTTGTCCCAAGAAACTGTAATAGTACTGGATGCTTGAAAACAGTTGATTGATGTTTTCGGAATAAAATAAGTTGCACCTGGATGCCAAACCACAGGTAACCATTCCCAGAGAACACCTGCAGATCAGCAGTATGCTTTCTTCCCTTGCTTTTGCGTGGAAGGTAATAGTTAAAAATTTGTGAGATCATTAGAGGAAAGGGACCGGAAGGTAAGAGGCAGGGAGGGACGGGGGGAAGTGTTGGGGAGTGATATTGGCTAAATTACATTATTATTTAGAATGCATGGATGAATATATAACAAATCTCATCATTAGGTACAACTACAATGCACCAATACAATATGTGGGAAAAAATTGTGATTATGATAAAATCATGGCCAGAATGCTATGATTTCAGGATGCTGTGGAAAAAAAAAAAAAAAAAAAAAAAGATTTGTTTTCCCTACAAGATCCCCTGGCTATCAAGTACAGTGTACTCACACAAGTATCAAAACAAAAAATAAAATCAGTTTTTAAAAAATTGATAAAAATAATACAAACAAACACATAGAACCATGCAAAGACCATCCTTAGATTCAATATTCAGCTTCTTCAAAAGTTTATTGCCATAGTAGTTTCAGGTTTTTAAACAGTGTTAAAATGATTTAGAATCACAATCCCCCATAAATTCTTCCCAGATTCTGTTAGCTCCCCCCTCTTTCACTGTGTCAGAGTCAGTGCTCACTAAGTATCTGTTAAGTTGGGGTGATATGAAGTTTTGGTTAATGACTATGAATAAGATCACTTTGGCATCAAGGATAAGAGCAAGAGTCTCCTTCTCCACTTCTCTGCTGGGTGCATCTTAGAGCCAAAGTCACATTAGATGAACAAGGAATATTTATAAGCCTCTGGGACTTTATGATGTGCTTATTGACACACCCTCTACTATTCTATCCTCAAAAATATAGATATCACTGTACTCAATTTGGAATTCATTATTACTCTCTGCTTTTAATAATACTAATGCATATATACTTGAGAAATAATATACAGGTTATTGTATATTTTACAACATGATATAAATGGTTTTTTTACACTCTAATTGTGTAACTTCCCCTCAACCTGAGTATTTAGGGATTTATCCGTGTTTACATGTAGGCTTAAGATCATTTATTAGAGTTTATTCATCCATTCTCCTATTGATGGATATTTAGGCAGTTTCTTTCTTTTTTTCCACTATAAACAACACTGACATTACTAGTCTAGTTCATAGAGTTTATACCTACAAGAGGGCTTGCCGAATTCAAAGATAAGTACAACTTCAACTTCACCAAGTACTCTGAAATTTCAGAGACCAGCATTCTATTTTATTTATTTATTTACTTATTTATTTTTAATTTGTTGTTGTTAGATATACATGACAGTAGGGTGTATTTTGACATATCATACATACATGGGATGAAACCCATCACAATTTTGATCCCATTTTTGTGGTGGAACATGATGTGGTGTTATACTGGTCATGAATTCACATATGAGCATAAGATAGTTATTCATTCTACTGTCTTTCCTATTCCCATTCCCTCTCCCTTCCCTTCATTTCCTTTGTCTAATCTGATGAACTAGCATCCACATATCAGAGGCAACATTTGGCCTTTGGATAACCAAAGGACTTAAAATCAGTATACTACAGTGACACAGCCACATAAATGTTTATAGCAGTTTAATTCACAATAGCCAAGCTGTGGAACCAACCTAGGTGCCCTTCAACAGATGAATGGGTAAAGAAAATGTGGTATACACACAATAAAATATTACTCTGCCATAAAGAAGAATGACATTATGCCATTTGCTGGTAAATGGATGGAACTGAAGAATATCATGCTAAGTGAAATAAGCCAGTCCCCAAAACACCATTCTATTTTTTCAAGTAGCACATTCAAATTATATTTCTTCAATGATATATGATATGTCTTGGATAGATTGAACCTTTAAATCACGTTAAAGGTGATTTAAAACATGACATGGTTTTTAATGTTAAAGATAAGCTCCTAGCAATTTATTAGCAGACTAAAGTGTGATGCAACCAGCTAATTATTGAGGCTTTTACTCTTTTCTAATAGATGATTTTCTTGTTGAAAAAATAAATTAATGATATCTGCATATATTTCAAATTTATGTATTTGCACATATTTCAAAATCTTATGCCAATGAGTATAAGAGAATAATAACAAAGGCATTCAAGAGGTAGATATAACTCAAAAGAGGATTGAGGGTTCATTTGCTGTAAGTTTCTTGGTCCAAACTTTCTGTTTTTGAAAGTGGTGTTCTAGCAAACTAGCTTCTGATAGAACATTGATGATATATCTCAGCAAATGACTTTTGTTTTTTTCTATTTGTTCTAGTTACTTATATATGATAGAATGTATTTTGACATATTATACATACATGGAGTATAAATTCTCATTTTTCTGGTTGTACATGATGTAGAATTACAATGTCTTGTAATCACGTATGCACACAGGTTAGTAATGTCCAATGCATTCTACTATCTTTCCTATTCCTATTGCCCCCTCTCTTTCCTTTGTTTCCCTCTGTCTAATCAAAAGTACTCTATTCTTTCCTAACCATCCCCCTCCTTATTGTGAGTTAGCTTCCACGTATCAGAGAAAATATTTGTCCTTTGGTTTTTGGAGATTGGTTTATTTTATTTAGCATGATATTCTCCAGTTCCATCCATTTACCAGCAAATGCCATAATTTCATTTCTCTTTATGGATGAATAGTATTCCATTGTGTATATATACCACATTTTCTTTATGCATTCATCTGTTTAAAGGCACCTAGGTTGGTTCCATAACTTAGCTATTGTGAATTGAGCTGCTATAAACATTGATGTGACTGCATCACTGTAGTATGCTGATTTTAAGTCCTTTGGGTATATACCAAGGAGTGGGCTAGCTGGGTCAAATGATGGATCCATTCCAAGTTTTTTGAGGAATCTCTACACTGCTTTCCTGAGTGATTGCACCAATCTGTAGTAGCACAAGCAATATATGAGTACCATTTCCCCCACATCTTCACCAACATTTATTGTTTCAGCAAATGACTTTCTAAAACCTTTGGGCCTGTGATGGCTCTGACTGTTCAGAACTGACATTTGCCAAGAATCCACTGGTATTTCCAATGTTCTATAATTGTGAGTTAGGATATTCTTACTCAATTAAACTAGAGAGCAAGATGCAAAACTAAACCTAATTTGAAGGTGCAGATGTTACCATCCCTCTCTATGATGTGAAATAGTTATTGTTATTGTTGTTAATTTAAGAGTTCTGTTGGAAGTTAGTATTTAAAAAGTTACAGTGAATTTTTTGTGTTTAAATTGGTTGTCTACATGTGTGTGAACACATCTTAAATTGTCTCTGGATTGCTAAGAATTTGAGAAATCTTAGCCCCAGTGAAGGGATCTCTCATAGGAATCATAAATGCTTATGGGTTGAGGTACTACCCTGTGGCCACGTCATCTGAATCAATGTGTCCAGACCCCTCCAGACCAGATCTCTCTGAATCCCATTCCTTGGAATCCAACATGATCCTTGACAAGTGTACTCAGCCACTAGACAACTCTTCACACTGAGAAAGTTCAGATCTCATCATCTTTCATTCCAAATAAGATCTTCCTTCTTCAAGCAAATGCTTTAGTTAATGGAGCCATCATCTCTCTAGTCGCTAAACTTAGAAATTTTAGGTCACCTTTCTCCTTATATGTCACTTTCCCTTGAAACTATTGCCCTCATTCCTTCTACTACTGTCTCCACTGGTCCTGCCCCTCCTCTGATTCAGGCCCTCATCATCTCCCGCCTGGGCTATTACAGTGGTCTCTTATCTAGTCTGCCTATTTCCCTTCTGGTCCCCGTCCATTATCAATACTACTTCAAGAAGGAACTTTTAAAAACTATGAACATCACTAATCAACCATTTAAAAAATCCTTTGGAGGCTCCCTATTTCCTTCCAGGTAAAGTAAAATCTTTTTTTTTTTTTTTTTTTTTTTTTTTTTTTAGCAGATCCTGCATACCTTGATACTTGGCTACATCGCATTTCCTAACACTTCTTGGCTGGGCAAGAGCACAGGATACACATAAAGCATCTTGTGATTCCCTCTGCTACCTTGCCTCCTCCTGGAAGATGATCTGTCCTCCAAGACTTGGTGCAAATGTCAAATGCTTGGTGCTCCCTTAGTGCTCTCTGTAAATGTCAATCATCACACATTCACTCCTACTGGACTGAAAGAGCTCCTAGAGAGAGGCTTTAGAATTGTGCAGTCATGAATTGCTTAACAATAGGTGTAAGTTCTGAGAAATGCATCTTCTGTGATTTCATCGTTGTGTGAACATCATACTACACAAACCTAGATGGCAGAGGTCAGTCACTTGACATGGCCTCTTGATGCCATCAAGAGACAAAGTAAACATGAGATGGGTGAGGTTGCTGCTGGTGTAACATGGCATACTGTTTCATACTCATTGTTTTTAGTATAAACAATTTTTAGTATTTTCTTATTTAATACTAATTTGTTTTTAGTGGAGAAGTGGCAGTGTACTCTAAAATAATGATAAAAAGTACTGTATTGTAAATACATAGACCAGTGTATTAGGGTTCTCTAGAGGAACAGAATCAACAGGAAGTATAATTATAAAACATATAATTATAAAACAGGAAGTATAATTATAAAAGACTTATTAGGTTGGCTTATGTGACCAGAAAGAAGCTGGAATTGTCCACAATGGCCGTCTGCAGGCTGGAGGGCTGGAGGAACCAGTAGCTGCACAGTCCAAGAGGCTGAAGCCCCCAAATAAGAGGGATCAATAGTGCTACCCTAGTCTGAGACTGAAGGCTTCTGGGGAATCACAGCAGAGTCCAGTTTGGAAGAGTGAAGAAGTGAAGAGTCTGATATCCTCAGACAATCACAGCCACAATCAAGAACCCCTCCAGAAGAATCAAGTTTGCATCTGCTGATGCTTCATTGTTCTTCCAACTTTTATTCTATCCAAGCCATTATCCTATTGGACAGTGCTACCCACGCTTAGGGAGGGTCTCCATTTCAGTGGGCTATTTTACATGCCAATCACTCCTAGACACACCCTCATTGACAAACTGATAAGCCTCTTAATCCTTGGCATCTCTTAATCCAATCAAGTTGACAATTCAAATTAACCATTACAACCAGTAACAGCCTTTTTTGGGTCATTATTGAGTATTATGTGCTGTACATAGTTTCGTGTGCTTATACTTTTATGCAATGGCAACACCGTAGGTTTGTTTATACCAGCATCACCACAAATACGTGAGTAATACATTGTCCTGTAATAATAGGATGGCTATGATGCTATACATATATTTGCACATATTGCAAGAGCAATGTTTTTTGCTCTGTTATAGTTTTATGGAACCATCATCATATGTGTGATCCATTATTGACTGAAATGTTGCTATGCAGCACAAGGCTATGTTTGTGACTGCTTTCTCCAGAGCTTAGAAAATGCCCTGCCATAGGCCGTACTCCTATGGGTGGCAGCTGTTGCCTTCTACAGAAGAGTAGCCAGCAGCCAGAGAAGGGAGTGTGGTGGCCTTCCTTTTTCCTTTCTACTTTCCTCCCATATTGCTAACTTTGCTTTCTGATGCTTTGGGTATGAAAACTCAAGGCAGGACTGACTAAACATTTGCCATGTTCTCTTTCTCTTCTGGACACTTTCATGGCTTCCTTGAAAACACTGCTTGAAACTGTGATCCTCTTGCCTTAGCCTCCAAAGTCACTGGGATTACAAGTGTAATCTGTAATCCATGTCCGACTATTGGAACCATTTTAAATTGCAAAATGAAGTGCCATTAGAAGAACATTCAAATTATGGTTTGGATGTGAGTTGTCCCCCAAAAGCTCATGTGTGAGACAATGCAAGAAGGTTTGGAAGAAAAATGATTGGGTTATGACAGCCTTTGCCTAATCTGCGAATTAATCCCTGATGATATTAATTGAGTGGTAACTGGAGGCAGGTGGGGTGTGGCTGGAGGAAGTGGTTCATTGGGAACGTGGCTATGGGGTACATATTTTGTATCTGGAGAGTGGAGTCTCTTTCTTTCTGCTTCCTGATCATTATGTGAGCTGTTTCCCTCTGCCACACTCTTCTGCCATGATGTTCTACCTCTCCAGGAGCCCCAAGGAATGGAGTCTGTTGTCTATGGATCAAGACCTCTGAAACTGTGAACCCCCAAATAAACTTTTGCTCCTTTGTGGTTGTTCTGGTGGGATCCTTTAGTCACAGCAGTGGAAAAGCTGACTAAAACAATTCACATTGTCGGAAAACCATCACCACCACCCATCTCCAAAACTTTCATCTTCCCAAACTGAAGCTCTGCACACACTAAATACAAAGTACCCATTTCCCCATCCTCTCAGCCCCTGACAACCACCATTCTATTTTCTGTCTCTATGAATTTGGATATTTAGGCACTTTGTATGTGTGGAATCCTACATTACAGTATTGGTCTTTTTGTGTCTGTCTTATTTCCCTCAGCGGAACGTCTTCAAGATTCATCCATGTTGTAACATGTCTCGGAATCTCTTT
Source organism: Tamias sibiricus (assembly GCA_025594165.1). NCBI lineage: Eukaryota > Metazoa > Chordata > Mammalia > Rodentia > Sciuridae > Tamias > Tamias sibiricus. Next base: position 87,198,586 of record CM046660.1, read on the forward strand.
CCTCTTTAAGACCAAATAATATTCCACTGCATGTATTTACCATGTTTTGTCTATTCATTCACCCATTGAATGAACATTTGGGTTGTTGCTGCCTCTTGGCTATTGTGAATAATGCTGCTATGAACATTAGTATGTAAATATCTTATTCAAGTCCTTGTTTTCAACTCTTTTGAGTATATGCGCTGGATTTCCTCACTTTTACTTAATGTTCTTTGTCTGGTTGTTTGTTTTTTGTTTTTTTCCAGGATCCTATCCAGAATACATTACCTTTATTCTGTCTGTCTCCTTAGGTTCCTCTTGGCTATGACAGTTTTTCCGACTTCTCCTGTTTTTTCTGAACTTCACAGTTTCAAGGTCAGGGAGAACAGGTCAGGCATTTTGTAGCATGCTCCTCTATTGGAATTTGTCTAATATTTTTTCTCATGGTTAGACTGGTGGGGGTTAAAAGTTTCCTTATTAAAGATGGAGTACCTACGCAAACTCTTTGAAGTTCTCCTGCCAGGAGATTGGTCTCTTCTCTCCTGCATACATTTATTTATTCAATCATTGTTTTATATTAGTGTGAGCTGATGAATATTTATTTTATACTGTGGATTATGATCCAATAATACCTTGTTTATTTTGTTGCTCCAATTGTTTCAGCTTTGGCTGTTGGGAACTCTGACAGCTGGCTCCTCTGTCCCTCTGACACACCCCTATCCATGTCAGGGTTTGTCTGTTTTTAGCATTTCCTTTCATTCAGGCACTAGAAGATGCTCTAGACTCATCGTGTATATTTTCTGCTCTATTCCAAGAATCAGTAATTTCTCCAAGAGATCCTGGATCACTTTATTTTTTAGAATAGCATTAGAAACAAGATCTGGGGGCTATTTGTGCTATACTGTGGTGTGGTGTCTGAGTGTCTCACAATATTTTCTTGAAACTGAAACATTTTGATATATGATAGCCACCCTGGATAGTTTTCTTCTCCCTCCAGAGGTGGTGGTGGCTTTGCCATTTGCTTTTCGGTGACTTAACTGAACTAATCCTGCCATGTCTGTTTCCCCCACTGTGTGCACCCTCTGGATGTCCACAATTAGACTGTGTCCACTTGCTTTTATCTCTTAGTTTGGCTCCCCATGGTTGCCCTGGTTCAGGATCTGCACAAGCTGCTATTGGTCAATGGTTCCACTTAGGACCCCCTCTCCAGTTAAGTTTTACTCTTTACCTTTGGACGTGCCTGTGACTTCTTGGCTCTGTCAGGGGAACTGTTTTTTTTTTAATTCTCCCTGTGCCTGCATTTGGCCAAGGACTAGCCACTTGCAGGTTCTTCCTATGACTGCTCCCAGGAGGACCCAGTCTTGGCCATGCCCATGATCTTCCAGTTTTCCAGGGTGAATGGGACTTTCTTTTTAAGCCTAGCTTGGTAGGAATCACCCCTGGGTCAAGGTAGCTAATTGGTCAAGTTGGTGCTTGGTCCATGGTTATATTTTAGCCCCTAATGTCGGGGAAGATTCCACTCTGTGTTGACCATGATCCTAGGAGGGCTTTTCCAGTCTGCTCTTTCCTTGGTTCTCTGAGAAACTTCTGTCTACTCTGCTCTTGCTTGTATCTGGAGCTGCCAGCCGCTTCTCAATTGGTGTCCGCCAAGGTTGACCTTGTTTTGGACAATACCTGTAGGCATGGAGTCCACTCTGTTTCCTGTAATCAGCTTCCTCAGGTGGAGCAGCAAAGCACCCAGGGTCGCTCACCCCTGGGCGGGACCCTGTGTCACCTAGGAGTTAAACACCAGCTCTACAAGGGGCCCAGGGGAGAGCAGTGCCAGCCCCTGGTCTCCTCACCTTGCCCCTCCCACCTTGCAATCTCTCCTGTGAGTGAGCAGGGACAAGGATGACGGGCATGTCATTACCAGTGAATTACAGCTGCTCACTGCCTGGAACAGATCTGCCACATAGGTTGGAAAGGAGGGGGAGCAATGTCACCGGCACCATGCCTTTCCTAGGCTGAACCTAGGAAACCAAGATGTGTGCCGTGGAGAGAAGAAGCCCCCATCTTCCAGGCTGCTCACGCTCAAGATTCAGCTTCTGTGACATGGAACTGTGCAGGGTGGGCATGAGGAGACTTTTAAAGGAGTAGGACATGGCTGAAAAGCCCTGGACTTGCTGTTTTTATGAAATTTGATAGATTGTGTTGAAGGAGTATTTCTTCATTTGCTCTATGCCCTTAGGACAATTTCCAGAGAGTTTAATAATTTATTTTTATAATTTTTACCAGTTTCATTACTATTTTGCAGGGGAGTGAGTCCAACAGAAGTTCCACCTATCCTGTTTTAGTGTCCTTTTGCAAAAGCATTACGTTTCCTACCATGAATACTGGAGACCATCTTGCAAGGTCGCTGATGGCATAGATCACTTGGTAGAAGGGATCTGAGAACCAATGAGCATGTTAGGCCCTTAGGGAGAATTAAGGAAAGAATTGGCATGGCCACTGCTTTCATCTGTGGCCTCTGACTGTGTTTGGACTTGATGCTCATCACCTGGATCTTCTTCCTACATTCATTCTGGTGCTCGGGGGATCTTGATATAGCCTTCTGATGTTTCCTCAGACATTTGAACAGGTATGAACATCAGGTAACATCTGTTCACATTGAGGAGAGAGAATGCATTTTAATTGCAGCCAAAGGAATTTGGGCTAAATGTAAAGAGATAGTCCCTAATCACAAACATCAGACTGTCAGGTCTTTTTTTCAAGTGTAAATCCTATCATGCCACTCTCCTGCTTTGAGCCCACCAATGGCTGCTCAATTCATGAAAGTAGATATGTGAGTTCCATGTGCCCAAATTGTCAAACCAGTTTAGAAGTTCACAGAAAAACCACACTTGACTTTGCAAACATATAAAATAGTTAAAGTGATAATAGAACTATTTAGTCATATGCTGAGTACTTAGATTCAGCAATTGTTAATATTTTACTAGCCACTTGAATTAGTATTTCATATTTAAATATCTCAGTATCCCTCTTCTACCAATGAGAGCATTCTTCAGTAACAATTCTTCACTAACATTGGTTCTCTTAATATTATTTAATAGTTAAATTCAGACTTCCCCAATTATCCTGAAAATATGTTATATCTTTTATTTTTCAAACCAGACTTATTACAAGGTCATGCATTGCATTTGGTGTTTCTAGTTTCTTTTATTCTGGAATAGATTCCACACCTTATTCCCCGCCACGACATCTCACTTTTTATGAGATCAGGCCAGTCATTTTGTAAAGCATCCCATATTCTGGATGTTTCTTACTGTTTTATTGTGGCCTTATTTTGCTTTTCCATCTATCTGCTAGGGTTGGCTCATTTTTCTATCATTTATAACATCTTAGAATAAAAAATAATTAAAAAAAATAAAAATGCTGATTGAATCACCAAGCCAAAAAAAAAAAAAAAAAAAAAAAAAAAAAAGAGTTCTTCAAAAGCATACCACATCAGGTAAGGTTAGAATGCTCCTGATGCTGATTTTCAAAGTTCTTTAGCTTCAGTGCTCCATAAGAAAACAGTTTATATTTTGGACAGTAGAGATCTATTTCATACTAAAATTAAGGTGGTTTGCAGCCTGCAATAGAGTTACCAGCAACAGTTTGCAGAAATAGTCTAAAATGAGGACTCATTAGCCATGGTTGATAAGGGAGACACATCTAGATGTCAAAAGGACTTGAGAAATAGTTGAGGTCAGACTGTCTCTCCCCAGAAGGAAGGGCAAATTCCCACATGATGCAGATCCTGGCAATAACTTTAGGGGCCTATGTTTGGGGCCTGGCAATTTAAATGGCTCAGGACAGTGGCAGGGATATTCAGCACTCCCCGCCCCGCCCCCCCAAACTGTTTGTCTCCTAAGTTTTAGAAAAACCTCCCAGCTATTTGGCAAATAATTAAACAGCCCAAGAGGAAACTCTAGCCCTACTGTTTGTGTTGCTGTTATTTCAAGCGCAACAACTATACATTTATCTACTTGATTTAAAAAAATTGGTCCTTGCTTTTAAAAGCCCCTGGGCACAAAAACAGTAAGATCGTTCAATAAAATACTTAAATCAACTGACACTACCATGTTGAAAAACACAGTGCATCACAAAGTGACATAAATTGCCATTCCCTTTAGTTTACAGGAATTTCTAAAGACAGGTTTTACATTGGATTTTTAGCATGTATAAAACTGGGTCTGGCTGAAGTAGTGAAGGCAGATGGCCATGGAAAAGGCACTTTTCCCCCAGTTTGGATGGGCAGGGTGGTGAACTAGTAGTACATTCAAAAATCATCATCTGACCTACCTTTACCTGCTGCTTACTGTGCACTTGGACCCTTCTGGGTCAAGAGACTTACATTCCTGGCATCATTTAATGAGTACAAAAAGCCCATGAGGTAATTTGACTACTATCCCCATTTTATAGGTGGAAAAAAAAAAAAAAAGAAGGCGTAAGTAGCGCAAAGAGCTTATATGAACTGTCCAACGTCATACTACCTGGTTTATGATAACTGGGATTTAAACCCAGACCCTTTGCTTCTACAGCCTGTACTATTATTGTTACAATTTTAGTTTCTACTCTAAACCAATTGCATTCATTCACATGTATTTAGTGAATTTCATATATGACGTGTGTATGTGCACATGTGTGGATCCTACCCAGGGCCAGGCATTTCATTTGACTGGGTTCTGGAATGCAATCAAAATCTATAACACATGAAGCTCTTCAAACCAGGTTGAGCACAGCTCAGACTGGCCCCAGTCTGGAAGAATCCCTACTAGTGTGGGTCTTAGATTTGTAGATTAAACCTGATGAGGGGGGGGGTGACATGTCAACCAGTTACGTAACTGGGGTTGGAGGCTTCAGGACAGGCAATCTCTCTGTTCTAACTGTTATGTGGGCTCTATGGTAGTGACATTTAATGGCATGTTGGAGGTGTGTTCAAATCAGTCACTGTGTAGACAATGTATGAATGTGCTCAAGAAAGTCGATTTTAGAGCAAAGGGGTGCTGGAAGAGAATCAAGAGACAAAGGATTAACTTGAAAAGCATCTCCCATGGGGATTGCTCATATTTGTTGCTTTCTCTCAAGAATATAAACTAAACATAGAAAGAACAACATCCCACTTTAACAAAACACATTTAGGCTTCCTATTTTGGATAGGATTTTTATGAGGTGATGAAGTGGCTTATTTCAAAGAGGTGTTGTTCCAACTATAACTGGGAACAGGGACTACTTCATTTGCACAATGCAGTTGAAAGCTTATCAACTTAAACAAATGTAGAGGCTTTGAGTTAGAAAGACACTTGAATACAAAATAAAAAAAAAAAAAGACCAATAAAACAACATCAATTTTCATAGTTCGGGGCTTTACAGTTTTCAAATAGCTTTCTCACACTACATCCAAATTATCTTATGCGTATCTTCCCAATTTCAGCACATTTCCATCTTCATGAGATTCTGCCATCCTCACCTGCTCCCTGACCTGGACTCCCAGATGCCTCTTTTGAAGTGGAAGGGTTTTGTGTATGGCTGCTGAGTTCCACCACTGTGGTCAAGCTGCCACAGGCTTGGAGACCTACTTTTCCAGCCACTTCCAGACTTGAAAGAAATGCATTGCTGAAGGACATAGGAGTTGACCTCCTGGGAGTGGCTTTAATGGAGTGGGGAGACAGGTGGCAGGATGAGGCTCCTGGAAGTGTGGGGCAGTAAACTCTCCAGTGGGTGAATACTAACCAATGTTCTGTCCTCTTCCTATGAATTACTTCCAGGTGAAGTTCCCCCATAGAAGAGGCCCCATGTGGTCCAGTGGGTGCTCCTGCCAAGCAACTGGCTGTGTCCCTTAATGGTTTCACATGAAGCAGTGGTTCATGTGGTAATTTGCCCACTTTTAATTTCTTCCAATTCTTTATTTTTGCTTTTTGCCCTCATTCTCAATGTTCCAGGACTATCCTTCCTATGTGAAACCCTAGCAATTATTCTTTGCCTCTGTTTTCTGGAAAACTGAAGTCTATACACATATTTAATCTCAGACTCTCACTAACACCTTGAAGCGATCAGGACAGTTATTGTTGGTTCTAAAGATGAGAAATCTTAGGCTGAGTGAGCTTACATCTCTAGCCTGAAATTACATTCATTCATTGACTCATTCATTCATTCACTTTGCAGATATTTTTTCAAGTACTTTCCTCTGTTCTGTGTGCTGGTGGTGACTAAGACACAGTTCTTGTCTTCATGGAATCTAAGTTCTAGTTAGGGGAGATAAATAGAGCACGAATGCAATACATAAATGGACAAATTCATTTGTAAATTCTATGACGGTATTACAACTGAGTTCTGTGTTAGGAGTGAAGGCAGGGCAAGGAGACCTGCCTTTATAAGGTGATGGACAAAAGCACCTCTGAAGAGGTGGCATTTGAGCTGACATGGGGGCTAGGTTATCACTAGTTTAGAGACACTAAACACTGTAAATTTATTCTCCATTTTTGTTCATATAATTCAGATGGAAACAATATCACACATGAGCAGATGAAGCCCATCATTGATAGTTTTCTGCTAAATGAATGAACTGATGAACAAATCCAAGATTCTTATTTCCTCCATGATGACTACTTGGATTTTTAAAAAATGATGTCAAATTTCAAATTCTATACCCCATCTGTTTTGGGGGGATAGTGCCATTGTTCTGTTTTTGTCCTATGCTTATGCTTAATGTACCCACTCACTAACCCAATATTTGTTGAGGACCAAATGATTCATAGACTCCAGGCACTATTGGGACATTGTAGGCAGAGAGAATAGCAGGTGCAAAGACACTGACATTTGAACAAGCCTGGGGGACTTAAGGAGCAGAAAGAAGGCTGGTGTGGCTGGGGAGTAGCATGTGAGAGGGAGGGAGGTGTGAGATGGGGCTGTAAAGACAGGCAGAAGGAAGGTGATGCAGGGTGTTGAGCCATTCTAAGGAGCTTTGACTTTATTATAAGGGCAGTAGGGAGCCATAGGAGGCTTTTAAGCAGGTGTGCAATGAAATTAAACCAACTTTCAGGTGATAATTTGAAGTCCAGAACTCATTCTTCTGACTCCCAGATGTAAGTACTTCCCTTCCAAGGAGGTATCAGAGTTGGAATTAGAAGATAAGCTCTGTGGTGTCCACTCTGTGATAAAGTGAAGGCTTCCTTTACAGTGACATCTCGTCAGATGAGGCCCTCTGATAAAGCAACAACAATGTGTCTCTGACCACATCATCTCCCCTGACAAAACATAATAAGACAGACTCATGGAATCACATCACTCAACAGGGCTTTTGTCCAATCTATAGATTGGGAATGATATAACCTCTCGTCCAGATAGTGGTAGGGCAGAGACCATGGGTCATCAGGACCAAGAAAGAGGTGACTTTAGGGTTGCTGAGGATCAAATCAGGGAGTCAAATCATGAAGTCTCCAACGATCATATCACCACAGTTATCTTGTCATTTTAAGAAGTGAAAATTATGCTATTGCTTCATTGACTGAAGGAGCTCTGTGTGGTCTGAGCAGTACCAACAAGGGACAGAGACCATTTCTCATAGTTTTGAACATTATCCAGAAAAGTGCCAGGGCATGATGGGTAAACACAATCTTGTGAGTAAAGTTTTATTTTTGTTTGTTATTTTTGCATTAAAAGGATTGAAGATGGATTTTCCTAAATGGGAGAACTTTGCAAAAAAAAAAAAAAAAAAAGGTGATCCTTAACAAATGGGCAGATCTATGCAAATGCTAGGGGTCCTTGTTCTAAAGAAGACTGAGAATGTAACCACAGGCTTGAAGCTTTGCTTTCCTTTCCCTTATAGATTTCATTTTCTCAAAAGAGAACTCTGCCTCTTTTCCCTGGGAGGCCTCTCTCAGGGGAGCAAGGGCCAGCAGTCCTTGAGGCCATAGATAGTTCAACACCTTGCGCCTTTGCATCTTGAACGCCCGAATCCCCAGCGTGACACAACCACCCGCTTCACTCCCCAGCCTGTTTCTCCCGGCGGCTGCTCTTTCTTCTGAGTCTGCAGATCTCCATTCAAGAGGTTACCGGGAGGACAGCAGCTATCCACTAAGGCGGCTGACCACTAAGTGACATTTGATGGTATTAATGTGTATCCTTCTGCTCTCTTCCTTCTTTCCGGTTTTTATCTCTGAATAGAGACGGGGAGAGGGAGAGAGGAAATTTAGAGGGTGGAGAGGCTGAGGCACGGAGAAGACTCCAAAGGGAGCGGGTAAACAACAGTGTTTGTGCTTCGCAGAATTGCACCTCTCTCCAGCCAGCTGGCTCACCAGTCTGCCCCCACCAGCCCGGCGCCTGTCGCAATCCCCCAGCTGTCAGCTCTCTACCTGCCTGGCTCTGGCGCTCGGCTCAGAGCTGCTCCCCTGGGCCTCTCTGGCTTGTCAGTGGGCTGCGTCAGCATCACGCCACACTGTCTCCCGTTGGCCCAGTGATCAACGCCTGACGGGCCAGCCCTCTCTCCCCTCTCAGCTGGGGCCAATGGGAGTCAGGGGAAGGTTTTGGTTACAAATGAAAATAAAATAAATAAGTCATACTCCTGCACTCAGGAGTCTGGGAGAAACATCTTCATGGCCTCGTAAATCTTTCTTTTTAAATTTGTCCTTCTCCTTCTAGATGTCCCTCCCAACTCCCTCCCCCCCACCCCCAACACTTGGCTGCCCCTCAAGGTGCAGGGAATACAAATAAGAGGCTTAGACTTAAGGTTGAGGCTGGCATAGGCTTCCCTCAGCCAATGCATTTGTGGTGTGTGTGCGCGCGCGCGTGCGCGTGCCTGGGGAGAGAAGCCGGCAAGACAGTATTCGTGACAGTGTCAGCCTGTGCCTGCCCCCCTGCTTGTATTCTTTTGATTTTTAAGGACAAGTCACTTGACACCTTCCCAAGTCCCCCTTCAACCCTGGCTCACTCCTCCAAAGCTCTAGGTATCTTTATTTCGCCCTTTACAGGAAGGCTGAGGATTAAATACACTGTCGTATTTTAAGATACCTGAAATTTTTTTTTCTTTATGTCTATTAGATATTTTATTAAAGCTTATGGATTTTGAATCTTTTGCTTGAGACTTTGTCCTGTTTAAAGTCACATACTTTAAAGCAGCAGATCTTATTCATTCATACCCTGAATGTGAGTAAAAGTGCCCAAAGGTTGGACCTCAGAGAGCCTGCAGCTCCTGAGGACCCTGGAGAGAAGGAGGGTGCCACCTGAGGGATGGACTCTGATGAAGGTCTCCGACTGTTCTGTTCATTTGCTGAGAATTCCTGAGGAGGATTTGTCCCGTGTGAAGGGAGATGACCTCTGAGGAGGTGATGGTCTGAGGAAAGCAGGGCAGAGGATCAGAAGGGAAGCTGGGATGGAGATCAAGATGGCGGTTGCTCAGGAAACCGATTCTGGGTGCACAGGAGTCCCCCAGTTGATCAGTTTTGTCTTGAAAAGTCTTCTCATTTTAGGCTGGGGTGGACAGTCCTCCTTGTCCTTTGCTATCTCACACTCCTCCCCCACCTTGCTTTGATGCCTCATGCATGAAGAAAATTTTGCCCTCCAATAACTGTGGCCACAATGGGTCACCTTGACAGTGTCTCATGTTGTTCAGAAGAGATTGGCACCGGGTGTGTCATCTTAGGAAGTTAAGAAGGAGGAAGAACAGTGGAAGGGTGAGGTCAAAGAAAAAGGCACAACTTCTGCTACATATACTGAGGTCACCATATGGCAATAGGGCTGTCCTCTGGGACGTGCCAAGATGGAGGACAGACACATAGGGTGTCCGCTGCTGCAGTTTATCCAGGAAGATTTCACTGTGTTCAGAGGCATGTGCATTTCTATTTCTTTGAGCTCTTCTAACTGCTTCCTCAGCATGGTTGCCATGGAAAGCAGTGGCAGGACATTTATGAACTGTACTTTTCATGGTGCTCAAATCTGGGGTAGCTACCAGATTTGGTTGGGATCCAAAATGAAAAAGGTTTTATTGCAGAGCTTATGAGTGCCATGCAGAAGTGGACTGGCTGCAAAGCTAATGGAATAAAAACTTTAAGGCCCTTCATTTATCTGGGCTCTGCCTATGCCTATGAGGTTGGCCAAGAAATGCTTACACTGGGCATATGGTTTGCCCTTGGGAGCAGAGATATCAGGAAGAGGTCTAAGTAGGCTCTGTTTGAACACAGAATTCTAACGTTCTGTGTATATGAAGCAAGATCTAGAGGTAGGGGCAATGAGTATTGGGTAGACATGTCTTTTACCCCACAGACTTCTTGTCCTATGCAAAGGGACACTAGAGGAAGAGGAGAGAAATATAGCTCTATAACCAGGTTCCCTCTTGTCTGGGTTTAAGGTGGGGGTGGTTCTTATAGTATCTCAACAAGATGCGCGAGGCTGGGAGTACGTGTGTATTCAGGCAGAAACAGCATTTCACATCTGCAGAGCCAGAAGCTACTTTGTAGAAAAATCTTCCAAAATCTTACATACAGAAGAGAGACTTGATAAATGTTTTTCCAGATTTGACAGCCATCCTAATGGTTTATCTGATAAAACCACTAATGAGTTCTGGGACTGAAAAAAGCTTTTCTAAACTATCAATAATGAAAGGAAAATTTTTGCTAGAGGAAAGATAGAATCTTCATTCTATTTCCCCTATAGTAAAGATATTGCAAAATCATTGTCACATGAAGAGGTCATCAGTGAGCATGCAGCCAAAAATGTCAGGAACAAGTATTAGAGAGGTGGGTTTTTTAATAAAAATATCATCACATTATTTTCTGTATTTATGAAGTATGTGATATTTATTTACATTTGTGATGTTTGCCCAGTTTTATTTGTAGTTTAGCATTTTTTTTTCCTTGAAGGGGCTTTTAAGTTTTAGACAGTTTAAGTCTCACCAATCCTGTATCTGCCCTTGACACTAATTCTCTCTGGGTAACAGTTTCCATGTCTTCCCTTCTTAGCCTGAAAATGAGAGGAAATTATTATAACACCTTCATGTCCTCAGTGGACTGGGTCACCAAGGCTGAGCTCAAGATTTAAAATGTTAACAAGTTTTGGAAATGTTTACCAAACTTGCAAAGCTCCATGATCTTGAATAAGCCACTTAACATTTTGGATTGGGTTCTTCAAAGCAAAATAAGAGGGTTGGACAACCTGCATCCTAGTTTGCTTTCTGGTACTAACGTCCTATACTTTTCCCACTAAAACGGAATTCAGAATTGATAATTAGGGGTGGAAAATTGGGTCTAAGCTGGGAACTGTGCTATTAATTATCATCTGTAGTGATAACTAGATCCCCAGATAATGTCTTCCCTGCAGCTTCTAATCCCACCTCCCCATGCCCCACTTCAATATGGGTTCAGCTCACAATTTATGGAACATACATGCTTGTGCAAAATTTTGGTTTTCTGATTCATAGCACATAACGAACGTACCAGGGGGCTTTTCAGAAAGAAAATCTATCATGAAGTTCTTATTGGCAAATGTAAGAAAATGTCACTTTATAAAAGGATTCTCCAAGTGGGTTCCAGCTATACAAAGATATTCACACCCCATATATAATTTCTTAAAATTTATGTATTCAGATTTTTTGAATGTGAAGCCACACTAGCACCAGACAAAAGTGACAAATGGGAGAGCCAGTTTTGGTCTTACAATGGGGACATGAGATAAAATTGGGAGAGGTGAGGTCTGGAAACCCAGTACATGGGTTGAAAAGGTCCTAATTGCACTCCTCTCCCCCAGCCTCTGGGTGATTCCCAACCATATGAGAACTCTTGGAATGTGTCGCAGGTGCCTCAAATGCTCCTCTTTGACTATAATACTTCTGGAATCAAAAATATGACCAAGGCATTTCCACACATTACTACAAATGAGTCTGCCTCTACATACTGTGTATAATATGTTCAGATCCCAGAAGCATGCATTTATGCCTTGTAGAGGAAGAACCATGCAATGCTGTGGCTAAAAGGCTTCTGCTCAAGGGAGCTCTATCTCTCGGCTCCAGCAGATGAACTGTTCTGCCTCTTTGCAATTGTTCAACATCATCTCCCCCACCCTTCCCCACTGTCTCCACGCACTCCTCCACTCATATTAAAATGTACACTAGCTGGCTGCATATGTTATTCTGAAGCAATAATGGCTCTGAGCACGTATTTTTAATTCATTCTGCTGTGTCACTGTCACTCTGGATCAATAGTCTTGGCATGGGAAGGACTAACTTGGAGCGGAGGCCCCTTCCTCCCTCCCCAGCAGAACAGCAGGGGCTCCCTGGAGTGTGGGGAACACTTGTTCCTTTGCCATCTCTCTTTTCTTCTTGTCTCCATCATCCTTCCCCAGGCTGAGGCCGACCCTGTGTATAAGGACTTAAGGACTCAGATCTTGCTTGCTTTTTTTATTTTTTTCCATGCTTGTGCAAAGTTTTATTTTCAGATGAGGAAATAATCAGTTTAATTTTAGCTCTCATCCTTTTGCCCAGGCAGAATTTTGTAGACTTTAAACACAGGAATCTGGAGAAAGCTTTCCTGAGTTCCAAATATTTCTTATCTGTGTCCTTGGACAAGTCACTTAACCTCTCCAAACCAATTTCACAACCTGGGAAATGGGGATTAAAAATGGACCTCTCTGTAGAGTTGTGATTGGATGACCTCACACGTCAGGTGTCTGTGTGCCTATTGAGGGTCAGCCAGGGTTATTGTTTCTCATGTCTTCTCCACACTCAGTCCTCCCTTGGGTTGGTTTTCTTCTGACTTGGACTACAGAGTGGGCAAGAGATTGGTGTAGATCTCTATTATTAGCCCTTTGGCTTTGTGATGTGTTTTCTCCTTTTTCTAAGTTTTCTTTTCCTGGCCACTGCCTCCCTCATTTCCTTTCCTCCCATACAGATTCACTTTGATTGTGAGTTTCTCAGGGGCCAGTAAAGAGTGCATTTACCTTCCATCCCCATCCTTCGACTTAGGACATGATTTGTAGTAAATGCCCAATAAATGTCTGTTAAGTGATTTCCTTTCTATATTCTGATCAGATTCTCAACTTAGTGTTTTTATGAGAGCCCTACATCCTGCGCATTTGCTTCTTCTGGCAATGGAGTCTGTGTTTATAAGCTGCCCTGTAAAGCTGTGTTCTAAAACAACATTTCACAAAATCTGAATGCTCTGTAGTATCCTGGTCCAGTGGGAAGTCCTGGGAGGAAAGTCATGGTCATTAGTAGCCCTTTCATGTTCTGTGAGGAGTGGACAATGGTAAGGAATTGTCTGATGGAGAACAAAATGGCAATCTGTATGCCAGGAAGAGGTCATTAAGGGCTCCTATGCTTGCTGTGTTCCTTAGGGGTTTCCTGCACAGACAACTTCTAGGGAACCTACTTCATGCCCAGCATCCCCTCCATCAGCCATCCTGTCCCCTCTCTCTTCAAGTTGCTTTTCTCTAACATCCTAAATGTTTGCAGTCAAGGCTCCACTTTGTCTAGCCACCATGATTAGCTGCCAGCCTCTGCCACACACATTTTTTCCCTACTTCCTCTCTCCCTTTGCAATCATGTTCAATAGTCATCCCTCCTCTCCCTATCTTTTCTAGCAGCATCTACCCCTAACAAACAATCTTTTGTTGATCTCTACACAAAGGGGCATCCTGGTAAACTTAGTAATCTAAAACTAACTCCTCAAAATAAGGAAGTTGGGAAACACAGAATAAGATAGTGATACCTTTTATACAAATTTAAACAAATGTTTAAAAATAATTTTGGGAAAAGTTGCCAAGATAAAACAAAGTTTCTATATGCCCCTCACCCTGATTCCTCTGTTGTTAATGTCTTGTACTACTACGGTATGTTTCTCATAGTAAAGAACCAGCATGGACAGATTCCATTAACTAAAACCTCCACGCTATCTGTAGTTCACAGTTTCCCCTCAGTGTCTCTTTCCTGCTGTAGTGGTACATCCAGGGTCCTTCATTGCATTTGGTCATTATATTCTCAGCCTTTCCTAGATTGTCATAGTTTCTCAGACTTGTCTTGATTTGATGACTTTGGAAGTTTTGAGGAGCACTGGTCAGATATTTTGTAGAATGTAGTTAAATTTAACAAAATAGTTTGTAAAGATACAATTCACCTTTTATAAGTACTTGAGACGAATCTATATTTCTCTGCTGCTGGGTGAAGTGATGTATAAATATCCATCAGGTCTGCTTGGTGTATAGTGTTCTTGAAGTCTTTTTTGTTGTTGATCCTCTGCTCAGCTTTTTTTTTTAATATTTATTTTTTAGTTATAGGTGGACATGATATCTTTACTTTATTTTTATGTGGTGCTGAGGATCGAACCCAGTGCCTCACGAATGCTAGGTGAGCACTCTACCTCTGATCCACAGCCCTCGCCCTTCTGCTTAGTTTTTTTAAATCCATTATTCAAAGTGGGTACTGAAGTTGTTGATGAATTGTCTATTTTCCCTTCATTTCTGTCAGCTTTGCTTCATATATTTTGGTGCTCTGCTGTTGGGTTCATGTGTACAGACAATTGTTGTTTCTTCCTAATGGATCACATCACTACAAAATATCCTTCTCTCCTTCTAATAACACTTTTTGTTTTTAAGTCTGTTTTGTCTGATATTGGTATAACCACTCAAGCTTTCTTGTGCTTTCTATTCCGATGTTATCCCATCCTTTCAATGTATTTTAATCTTTGAATCTAAAGTGTGTCTTCTAGTTTTAATTTGCATTTTTCTAATTGTTAGAGATGTTGAACATTTTTTTTTCATATATTTGTTGACTAATGGTATTCCTTTGCTCATTTATTACTTGGGTTATGGGTGTGTGTGTGTGTGTGTGTTGAGTTTTTTGAGTTCTTTCTATATATGGGAGATTAATGCTCTATCTGAGGTGCAGGTGGCAAAGATTTTCTCCCATTCTGTAGGCTCTCTCTTCACATTCTTGATTGTTTCCTTTGCTGTGAAGAAGCTTTTTTAGTTTGATTCCATCCCATTTGTTGATTCTTGATTTTATTTCTTGTACTGTAGGACTCTTGTTAAGGAAGTCAGTTCCTAAGCCAACATGATGGAGATTTGGGCTTACTTTTTCTTCTATTAGGCACAGGGTCTCTGGTCTAATGCATAAGTCCTTGATCTACTTAGTGTTGAGTTTTGTGCAGGGTGAGAGATAGGGGTCTAATTTCATTTTACTACATATGGATTTCCAGTTTTACCAGCACCATTTCTTGAGGAAGCTATCTTTTCTCCAGTGTATGTTTTTGGCACCTTAGATTTCATCTCATTCTAGTCAGAATGGCAATTATCAAGAATACAAGTAACACTAAATGTTGGCAAGGATGTGGGGTAAAGGTACATTCATGCATTGCTGGTGGGACTGCAAATTGGAGCAACCACTTAGGAAAGCAGTGTGGAGATTCCTCAGAAAACTTGAAATGGAACCACCATTTGTCACAGTTATCCCACAGGACTTAAAAGCAGCATACTCCAATGACACAGCCACATCAATGTTTATAGCATCTCACTTCACAATAGCTAAACTATGGAACCAATCTAAGTGCCCATCAACAGATGATCAATAAAGAAAATGTGGTATATATACACAATGGAAAACTACTCAGTCACAAAGAGAAATGAAATTCTGGTATTTGCTGGTAAATGGATGGAACTGGAGAATATCATGCTAAGTGAAATAAGCCAATCCCCCAAAACCAAAAGGTGAATGTTCTTTCTAATATGCAGATGCTAACTCACAATAAGGTGGGGAGGGGTTGGGAAGAATAGAAGTATATTTTATATTGACAAAGGTAATTGAAAGGAAGGGAGGGGGAATGGGAATAGGAAAGATAGTAGAATGAATTGGACATAACTTTCCTATGTGCATACATGATTACATGACCAATGTAATTCTATATCATGTACAACCAGAAGAATGAGAAGTTATATTCCATATATGTATAACAAGTCAAAATACATTCTACTGTCATGTATAACTAATAAGAACAAATAAAAGAAAAAAGAAAGTGGGTCTTCTACAGATAGACTATCATTAGACTTTTTTTTTTTTGAAACATCTCACTTTTAATTAGGTCATTGAATCTGTTCACATTTGATATAAATATTGATATAGCTGGACTTATATCAACCATTTTCTGTTGTCTATGTCTTATGTCCTTTTCACTCTCCTATTCCTCCTTTACCACTTTCTTTCGCATTGAGAATTTTCCAATATGTCATTTTCATTTCTTTAGCAATTTATTTTAAAAAATTATTCATCAGGGATTTTTAGGTCTTTTTAAAGTAGACTTTGTTTCTTAGAGCAGTTTACAGAAAAGTTGTACAGGAAGCATAAAGAGTTACTATATAGCCCACCTTTTACCACCAGATTTTTCTGTTACTGATGATATCTTGCATTACTGAGCTCCATTTATAATAATTTATGAATCAATGTTGATATTATTAACAAAAGTTCATAGCTGTATAGTTCCATGGGTTTTGACAAATGCATAATGTCATATATCAAATTTTACTGCTTTTTTAATTATATATTTTTAGTTATTTACTTAGTGGTTGTTCCTGAGCCCATACACATCTTAACTTATCAGGAATGACTTCAAGTTTATATTAATTTTAGAAAGAGAAATGTTGTTCCTATGTAGTTATATTCCCCTTTTCTTACTGTGGGTATTATTTGTACATATTGCATCACAAATGTTACAAATCCACCAGTACACTGTTATATTTATTACTTCATATGATTTTATGTATTTTAAAGACGCTAACAGAAAAAGGAGAACAAATACATAGTTTGAGCTTTTTGGTTTTTAAAATATAATTTATCATTTCTGGTTCTCTTCATTTGTTTCTATGAATTCCAGCTACCATCTGAAGTCATTTTCTTAAGCCAATAAGCTTTCTTCCTACCCCCTTCCTTTGCACTGTTATTGGCAAATATATTATTTTTCTACATGTCAGAGGCCCAATAATACATTATATTCATATTGTTTTGTATAGTTGTGTTTTAGATCAGTTAAGAGAAGAAAGTTCAAGAAACATGTATGTATAATGTCTTTCCTATTATATAACTACTTTTGCCAGTGTTGATTTTCTAGTGTGGATTTGAATTACTGTCTGTGGTCACTTGCTCTCAACCTGAAGAACTTCTTTTAGTCTTACTTGTCAGGGAAGTCTGCTAGCAAGGAGTTCTCTCAGTGTTTGTTTATTTGGGAATGGCTTTATTTTGCCTTCATTTTGGTAAGCTAATTTTGCTGAATATAAGATTCCTGGTTTATGAACACTTTGAATGTTATCTCCCTGTCTTCTGGCCTCCATTGGTTCTGTTGAGAATTGAGCTGTTAATGTTATATGGGTTTTCTTATTAGTGATATATAACTTCTCCTTTTTCTTGCTGTTTTCAAGATTTCTCCTAGTCTTCAGCTTTCATCATTCTTACAATTTGTGGATTTTTCTATGTCTATCCTACTTGGAGTTCCTTACACTTTAGATTACTGGGCTTTTTTAGCCATCATTTTTTCCACTCATTTTCTTTTTCTCTTTTTCTGGAATTTCCATTATGGGTATGTTGGTGCACTTAATGATGTTTCATGTTCTCTGAGGCTCTTTCTTTATATGCCGCCCCCTTTTCAGATTGCATAAATCCCATCAATTTGCATTTAAGCTTGCTTTTTTCCCCTAACAGCTCAAGTCTACTGGTGAACACTTCTAGTAAATTTTTCATTTTAATTATTACAATTTTCAACTCCAGAATTTCCATTTAGTTACATATATAGGTATATAATTTTTACCACCTTATTACTATTCTCTGTTTGATGCAACATTGTCATCACACCTACCTTTCTTTAACCATGGTTTCCTTTAATTTTTTTTGAGTATTTTTATTATTGCTACCTTGAATTCTGTGTACATTATATTGACATCTGGTCATTCTCAGTCAATTTCTGTTGCCTATTTTTTTTCCAAGTCATATTTGCTATTTCTTTGTATGTATTTTTTTGTTTTTGTTGTTAGAATAAGTATGTTTTAGGCAATACATTATAATAGCTCTAGTGCTGGTCTCTCTCTGTTTGCTTCTTTGCTTACTTAGGACTAGGTGAGTAGCTGGATTATTCCTTCTATCTCATCCTCCTCATGTTGTGAGGTTCTGATGTTGCTGCTCAGGTGTGTATTTTATGGTATGTCCACAGTCACCCTGGAATGACTGGTTTTGATCATTTATCTTTCCTTGACCCACACACAACTATTAATCTTAATCAATTACCACACAATGGCTCTGTTGTTTTCAACAACGCCCTGGGTATAAGTTGTATCACAATCTCATCCAATAAGATTTGGGCTTCTTTGAAGGGAAGTTCTGAAATGAGATGTTTTCAATTTGTTCTCACCCCAGGAGGGTAAGATGCCTCTTTCTTCATTTCTCTACAGCAAACTGGCTGCTCTACAGCTTCGTCTTTACCTCCAACTTCCACTGTTTTAGAGAGCACCCATAAACTTGAACTCCTTTACACCCTGTTGTAATAGAACTCAGTTCCTTTGGGGAGGAATTTGGAGCTTCCTATTCTGTGGCCTGTTTCTCTCCCTAGGCAAAACCCATGAACCACAATTCTGGTGCTGGAGACAGTGACAATGATGGTTTCTCTTTGAGTGACACCTTCACTTTAGAAACTTGAGTGCTCTGTGGATGCACAGGGTGGCAACCCCAGGTCTCCTCAGCTTGCCTCTGTTGGCACGGCAAGCTAACACAGGTGTACTTGGGCTCACAATATTCTTGACAGCACCATTCTCCAAGGTCACACGAGTTGGGGCTGGGCAGAAGTAGAGAACTACCACCTCCAGAACTTAGCCTCAGCAACAGGTAGCTGGGGAAAAGATGAGAAATGCTCATGTTCTACTCCTCCCAGGAAAACAGCCCTCTGACTGGCACCTGAAGGGAGAGGGAGGCCTGTGATTTTGGCAAAAGCAGTTTTTTGGGGTGCTAGGGACTAAGCAGTTTGAAGTTGACCCTTTATCACCCTGAGCTGAGAGAGGGGAGGAAGGATGTTGGTCTTGATTATAATACCACCAAAAGCCTCTTGCATTTATCATTGAGTTTTAGTAAATATTCATGAATGTTTCTTCATTTTCTATATGTCCTGAGGGTGATTTCTAGAGACCTTAAATTGCTGTTTTTAAAAACAATTTTTACCAGTTTTGCTGAGGGGTGGGTCTGTGGAACCCCTCATGCTGGTACACTGGAAGTGGAACTTCTCAATTCTAGGGTGGTGATTCTTAATAGGAGGTGGGGATCAGAAAGGCATAGCAAAATCCCCTGATCTGCAACATGGAGAGCTCCTGGTGTATGAACCAGGGTTTAACAGGGGTACCCTGGCATCTCTCATGGTATGTGGTAATGAAAAGAGGGAGAAAAATGAAGAGGGTTTTTCTTTTTTCTTTAAATATTTTTGTAGTTGTAGATGGATACAATACCTTTATTTTATTTATTTATTTTTATGTGGTGCTGATGATCAAACCCAGTGCCTCACACATGCTAGGCAGGTGCTCTACCACTGAGCTGCAACCCCAGCCCAAGGAAGATCTTTCTTACAACTAGGAATTGACCTGTAGTATGCTGCCTACACAGGAAATGCCCACTGATCTAAAGCAGATGCAGAATACAGATTTGTAGCTAAAGTTATACACAGAGTTGAGAACACAGATTCTGAAGTCAGATGCCTATGTTTGCTTCTTGGTGTCAGCTTTCATTAGCTGTCTGGTTTTGGGTAAGAAACTTACCCTTTCTGTGCCTCTGAAAAATGGGAACAATATAATAGTTTTCACCTTCATCAATGTCAGCAACCAGGCAGGTAATCCATAAAGCAGGCTTTTGAGTTTCCTTGGATGGATAAGTAGAATTGTCTAATGATCAACATGGAATATCAGTTTCCAAAGAAAGAATTAATAATGCATTCAATTATGATCAGTGTAGTTAAGTGTTTCTGGGGTGATTCAGAAAGCACTTAAGCATTTTACAGGAACCAAGCATCACATCTCCGAGAGGAAGAAGTGAGGGAGATGGACTGAGTCCAAACTGGCCCAGTAACATCCCCTGGAAGTTAATTTTGTAATGAACTCTTAAAATCTGTTTAGCTTACTTACCCTTCCTCTCATGTCTAAAACAACAGCGCCAAATGCAGGATGGAAAAGCCTCTATTGTTTAGATGCTTTGTGTGTAGAGTTTTATTGTGTCACAATAAAACACACAACAGGTGTCACATCATTTCCGGAGGGGTTGGATTAGATGAGCCGACGTCTCTTCCCAGTTTTAGAGTGCGTGGTACTTGGTAACTGCATCAACAGTACTCCTTCCGACAAAGTCTCACTCGTGCTGCCAAGAAGCAGCCCCACGGAGCCACTTTAGTGAAGGAAAGCTCCCTCTTACTCCTTCTGTGATCATTATAAATTCATCATTTCCAGCTGCTCCTGAATGCGTCTCTACCTTTCTTCTTTGTGCTTTACAAATTGTGTAGCTTGGGGCTGGAAAGGGATCACTTTTAGTAGAAGCTATTGCCAAAAACACAACATGAAAGAAGTGCTTTTCTTTGTTTCGAATCTGCCATCTCAGAGGATTTCTCTCTCTTTTTTTGCCTGTTAAATTACATCTCCTAATTAGGTCATGCCACTGGAGGTGACCTACATTTCAGAAGCCAACAAGCAACACCAGAGAGGCAGGGAAATGGGTAGGAGAGAAAGAAGAGTGGCTTCAAAATGGCTTCAGATGCTGCTTCTCTCTTAAAGGTTTTGCTGTGCGAGCAGGTTCCATACATTTGATACTTAAATAAGAGATGTGCTTGTTGGTTCAACATGGAATTCTGAAAGTTCATTTAACAGGATACACTGTGCTCATTCATTCATTCACACGTGTTCAAAAGGCACATTCATAGGTATAACGAATTATTTGGCATAGTTAAAGATGCAAAGAAAAATTTAAAAAAGATCCCTGCCTTCAAACTATCATGATAGTTTGCAATCTGGTTGAGAAGTCAAGATCTTTCCAAGAAAAGTTAAGAGATGTGAGACATCTAGATAACAGAGGTTGTATCATTTATTTGTTGCTACTAAAAATCTTTATAACCTAGTGTCTTAAAACAATATATCTTTATTATGTCACATAGTTTCTTTGACCCTGGAATCCAGAGTGGTTTAGCTGGGTGGTTCTGATTCAAGATCTTACAAGGCTGCAATGTTGAGAACTCAGTCAGGGCTCCAGGCTTGGCTGTAGTTGGAGTTGACTCACTCAAATGGCTGTTGGCAGGAGGCCTCAGTTCTATACCAGTGAACTACATGGGGTTTCCAAAATGTGCTAGTCACATGGCACTTGGATTCCTCCACAGAAAATGGTCCAAGAAAGCAAGGTAGAAGCTGCAATTTTAAAAAATCTATCCTAAGAAGCAGTGCATCATTTCCATAATTTACTAATTGTAGCACAGGTCAGTCCTATCAATGTGGGAGGGACCTCTATATAAGGGCATTGATACCATGAGGTGGGAATTACTGGGGAGCATGGGAGGCTGGTGATTTGTCTAGAATTTTAGAGCTGGAGAAGTCAAGAAATAAGAGAGGTGACTATAGGTAGGAGAGGTGTTTCCTAGGGCTAGTGTAAGGAATTACCACAAACCAGGCAGTTTAGAACAACAGAAATGTATTCTTTCATAATTCTAGAGGCTGGAAGTCCAAAATCAGGATGTTGCAGGATTCCTAGGGGAGAATCTTTGCTTGTCTCTCTCCTGGCTTCTGGTGCTTGCCAGCTGTCCTTGGCATTCCTTGACTTGAAAGACACATCATTGCAGTCTCTGTGTCTGTTTCTCATGGTGCTTTTCTCTTTGTGTGTCTGTGCACCTTCTAATAAGGACACCAGTCACTGGATTTAGCACCCATCCTAATGCAGTCTCATCATACCTTAACTAATTATATTTGCAAAGACCCTGATTCCAAACAAGGCATCAGGAGTTAGGATGTCAATATATCTTGTGGGGGAACATAATTCAACCCACAAGTGGTGGGAAAGGGGTCATGAGAAAGGAGAATCGAACATTCCAGTATGGTTAGGATTTGGATGTAGAAAGAATTATATTCTAGGTAGGTAAGGCATGATTGCAGAGGAAGAAGGGAAGGAGAAGAGGAAGGAAAGAAACTATGGGTTCTGTTCAGTAAAACCATGCATAAGAGGGTATATCTGAAAGGAAAAGAGAAGTGGTAGGGCTTTAGTTTGAAAGATTAGGTCACTGGCAGATTGTGGAGGGTTTTAAAAAAGCATGCTAAGGAGTTTGGACTCTACTTTTTAACAATTTTTCTTTCTCTTTCTCTCCTTCCAGAAAATCATAAGTCTGTTTATTCATTAGATATAGTTTACATATAGCAAAGTTCACAATCCTCAATTAATTTTTACTTACACACACATGTGTACACACATGAACAGGTAAATGCCTCTGGCTGAAACTACAAAACAATTTAAACACTCCAGAAGGTGTCTCTACCCAGTCAATATCATCCCCCAGAAATACCCACTGTTCTCAGATCACCATAGAGTCACCTGTTCTTGAACATCACATGAAGAAATCGCACTGTATGTACTATTTCATGTCGAGTTCTTTTTGCTCATTTTTAACTGTCTGTTACCTGTGTTGTTGTATATGGTAGGAGTTGGTTCTCTAATTGCTGTGTAGTATCTCATTGTATGAATACATCAGATTTTATTTATTCTTTCTACTATTGATGATCACCCTTAAGACCGTTTTAATGAATGGAATGGCTCAATGAAAAGAAGGATTGTTCCTGGCATGTGTTCTTGGATAAATGAATGATTAATTCCCAGGTGGACCGAATCAGTAGAAAAGGGTTTCTAAAACTTTGGGGTCCATAAGTATCACAGGGAAGAACTTGTTAAAAAAAAAAATCAAGCCGGGCGCGGTGGTGCACGCCTATAATCCCAGCACTTTGGGAGACTGAGGCAGGAGGATCGTGAGTTCAAAGCCAGCCTCAGCAATGGTGAGGCACTTAGCAACTCAGTGAGACCCTGTCTCTAAATAAAATACAAAAAAAGGGCTGGGGATGTGACCCAGTGGTCGAGTGCCCCTGAGTTCAATCCCCGGTACCAAAAAAAAAAAAAAAAAAATCAGATTCCTAAGTGTTGACCCCAGGTATTCTGCATCAGAAGCCTAGGGCCTGGGAATTGTTCATTTTTAATAAGATCCTTAGTGATTTCTTTGGAGATGATCTTTGGCTCTCTTTGAGAAACACTCTTGAGAAAGAACTTGAATTTAGAGGATGGGAATTAAACAGTCTCAATAGATTTTCTTTTTACCATGGTGGTGACTAATGATGACCTGAACTAGGATATATATATATATATATTTTTTTTGCCTCAGGAATGGAAAGGAAGGAATAGATGAGAAAGACAAGGGAAACTTATCAGGCAGACTGCCAGAAGAGTGAGGGAGACCGATGAGTCTAAAATGATTCTGAGTGAAGTATCAGGCCTGGGCAGCTGAACAAAGGTGATATCACTTACAGAAACAGGAAATTTATGCTAAGGGACTTCTTTTCTGGAGCTGATATGCTCAATGCAGTCTGTTGATTTGAAAAGTGATGTGGACCTATGACAATATTTGGATGCTATTTGAGCAGTCCATGCTGAGGGCTGCTATTTCTGATCAGATTACTGTCATCTTGTTCAGCTTAATGGTAGTCAAGGTCATAAACTACACTTCTGAGAGGTATCCCCCAAAGTCCTAGAGACAATCTTTCTGCTGCCAACTGAACCAAAGCAGAAAGGAAAGTAAGGGTAACTTTTCCTCAAAGTTTCCAGGCAGACTCCAAGACCTTTTTAAAATTAGGGATAGTTCTCAGGATCCCTGTCGCTTAACACCTCAGATATTTAAAAATCTTGTTCAAATGGGTGCAAATTATATCTGATTGTTCTTTAATGCCCTTGCTGCTTTTGCCTTCAGTCGGTTCTCAGGATCGCTGGTTGCGTGCATTCCTTCATGCACAGGGAGGTTGAGAGCCTTCTCCTCTTACCAGTCTTTTCTTCTCGAGGATATGGGGAGGCAGTTCCATTAGTCTCTCTCTATAGATCCAATTTCCCAAAGCTTTAATCATTTTTTGTGCCTCTCATCTGGAAATATGTGATTACATGCTTGACTAAAAGAAGCGCTCGTCTTCTCAATACCACATTGGCATTGCTGAGTACTGGGAAGGGCTTGACCCACAGGTGTAGCTCATTCTTACCCCAGATGTGTTCCTTAAAGTGTGAATGCAAATTTCCCTTTGGGGTGAAATCAAATTGCACTTTCTCATTGGCTTGAATTATAATCTCAACAATGCTTTCCCTTGATTTTCTCATTGGTCTTCTGTGAGCTCTAACTTCTGACATTTTAGAATGAAGTATGTTCATCTTTCTAAATTGTCCATGCACTCAATTGTTCTTCCTCACCCCCTCAAAATGATGAAGAACACATTATAAAATTTATCTTTATCATGATTGAGCACTGATCACATCCCTGGAACCGGATCTCTCTAATAGGGAATTCTTCAAGACTCATAAATCAAAGAGAGAAAGTACCAGAGGTTGGAAATTCCTGGAAGAAGCTTGGGGAGCAGCTACAGGCCACTGACTTAAAATGAAATGATAGTAAGAGTGACTCACCCTCTCCTGGGCTCTGAGATGATATGCCTGCAGAGAGCAGGACCCAAATGCCAGGGCTGAACTGGGCAGGGCTTATCCAAGGCGATTGGAAGGAAAGGCCTGGCATGTAAGTTGGCCTTCACATTCAGAGTCCCTTAAGCTTGTGAATGCTCATAGCCACAGACAGCCAGTCTTTATCCTGCTACTCTGAATATCTGAAGAATTATAAAGGCAATTTTAGTAGGCAAAGGATTCATAGCTCAGAAAGGTTAAGTGATCAGCTAAAGATGCTGTTACAAGTAAGTGATAGAGTAAGAAGAAAAACTAAAGATTATAGAGACAGTGTTCTTCCCAGAGACCAGAGGGTTGTGATTATGGTGAATGATATTGGGCTTGATAAAAATGTTTCTTACTGGGACATGCAGATGCAGGCCCAGAAAGGCAGGAGAATCCCAAATTCTCTCACAACCATTAGCTTTTCTTGCCTCTACTCAGAGAGCATTACATACCCATTTTTCAGGAAGGTAAGATAATTTGCAGTAGGCTGCAAAGGGACAGTCATTTCAGAGTAGGGAATGATGTTCATTTTCCCTCTTGTTCCTGCTGAATGACAGGAGATTTATTGCTTTTTCTGGTTGTCAACATTCATTTTGGCTCTTGCCACCCCCACTCCCAATTTCAGCACTGAGACTTATTTCCTCATCTGGGAGCTTCCCTCTCCTGCTTCTCACAGAGGTGTGGACTCCTAGCAAAGCAGCAGTCTGGGGGCACAATGGCACAGCCTTGCACTCCCCAAGCAGAATCAGGATAGGGTACACTGGCTTTGGTGCTTTTCTTGAAGAAAGCCCAGATCAGATATAAGTTTGCCTTTCTTAATTCTGGCAGGAGAGCTGTAAAAAGTACTTTTGCAACATCATCTCAAATTTGGGTGCTACTTAGAGGCAGTTAACAGAATGCACTCTTCTCCACCGGGTTGTCTTGTCAGAAGCTGACATGTTGTCTTCTAGGGTATGAGGCTGTTCACATTTCTGGCAAATATTTCATCTAGCTAGAACCACAGACAGTCCCTTTGGAATCCCTGGTTCTGCATGATGGGGTTATGGCTAAGCTGAATGAAAGAAACCATGGTTATTTGGCTTATAGAGGTCATAGGCTTTCTCCATCTTTTACAGCAAGAAGTTTTGTATAGCACAACAGTCTGAGAAGATAAGGATTCTTCTTACTAAAGCAAGTACCCATTGCTTTGAGTCTCTGAATAAGAATGAGGACTGTGCTTCCCTACCGAGGGCACAAAGAAGAGCTTATTCTTGGTAGTACTTTGGGTTAATTGTGTTTTGAAGTGAGCTAAGTATCTTAGCCATCTCTTTTATTTTTATTTTTTAAGTAGGATTTTTATTGAAGTATAATTCACAGATAGCACATATAACATAAATATATAGCTAGATCAATTTTTCAGAAAGTGAAACCAGACTGTGTAGAAGTCTCTCTTATATCAATGGATGGAGACATAGAAGATATTGGGATCCCAGAAGACCCCTGTTCATTACCTCCTGCTCATTACCTCCTCCCCATAGTGTTCCAACACCATATATTACGCTTCCTTTAAAACCTCCCAGAAATGAAGCAATGCGTTATGCTCCTTGCATGTCCAGCTTCTTTGTGATATGTTTTGATAATATTGTAATTGTAACACTCATTCACTCAAGGATAGTCTTAGCTCATTCCTAGGCATTGCTGCTTGTTACTCCATCCCATATATATAGGACAGTTTGTCTAGTGCATTGATAATGGACATTTTGGTAGTTTGTTTTGTTTTAGATTCCAGCACTCTTTTGATGTGTTTGTATGCTGTGTACTCTGGTGTCACATACGTGTGTGTACATATGTGTGACTTTATTCTCTGCAGAGTTATAGAGAGCATCTGGTTTGGGGCTCAGGCCTGATATTGAATACACTGATGGTTCCACGATTATACTTGATAGAACCAGCCCAAGTTTGGGTCGGGGAAAAAATGGTTTCTGCAGAAGGAGATGGAACTGTATTTCTTATAAAAACCTGCTTCATATACATGAACAGTTCAATGTCTTATACCTCTCAGGTATGCGCTAAGTATATGTGTTTAGAAAGAAATTTAAATTGCACATAAAGCCAATTTAGATTATTCATATAGAGTTTAGGTATGGCATAACTCTAGTTGGGCAACATAGGGCACATTTTTACCCAAATTATACTACTTTAGTTGGAGCTATCTTGCTAAAGTATAGTCTCTTCAATCTACATTATTTTTAGATTAACAATTTATTTTAAGAAGTGAAGCAAGAATCTGGAATAAGCATGACTAAATAAAATATGCACAACTTTTGTTGTATGTTTATCTACCATGGGATTCTTACCTTTCAGGTTTTCAGGTATTAGGGATGAAAAATGAAACCTGTTTCTTCTTAGGATGTATACCTAAAGATATGTACATATTTGCAGCCCAGTTCAACTCCTAGAAAGTGCTTAATTATGTTAGCCAGCCCACATAGGCAACTGTGGTAAATTACCCTATATACTAAGGGATGATGAACCCTAACTTTCCAGGAGAAAATGAGGCAAGAAAAGAAATTACTAAAAATACTTTCTCTCTAAAATTGCAAGCACTTTTTAATGGCTTCAAAATATGTGAGCCAACATTTGCAGCACAGTCATGTGTGTTTGTTTTGAGTCAAAACATTGTTTACACGAGTCACCAATGAACTACTAATGCAGTAATTAATTTACTATGCAGCTCTAGTTGGGAAAATGGCTTGAAATTGTAAAAATGTCTTGTAAAGAATGATTTAATTTAACGATTTAACATCCAGTATTATCCCCTTTAAACTCAAATTTATGGAAAACTCTTTCGTATTGTCACCACGTGCCTGGCATGGTAATTTAGTGAGGGAAAGAGTCACATTGGGGAGAACAGATGCCACCACCTTGCTTACACTGATGTCCCTGTATTCTTCAAGTAGCCTTTAAGAAGACTACCTCACCCACCTGTCCTCCTCCACCCCTTTGAGAAAAGGACAATGAGTTTGGACAGACCTGTGTGACATCATCTCATTCCCCCTGGGCCCAGACAGAGCCAAGGGTAAAGGCCATTTATAAGCATGTGTTTTTATTTGTGCCATGACCAGCTCTTGTGCTAAAAAATGAGGCAGAAAAATCCTGATGACTTCCAGTTTCTTGAAATAGTCAAATAATTGTCCCTGTACATCCCAAGTTCCCTCCACTGCTGATCATGACCTTGGATAAGCCAATTAGTAGACCTGAATTGGAAATAGAGATGACCATACCTCCTTCATTTCCTTGAGAAATGCAAACAAAATAATACCATTGCAAACTCTTTGTTAGACTAAAGAATCATAATTTATATTATTATAGTTGAGCAAAAAAATGGACTTTTCTCCTAAGTCTAAATTGTGTCAACCATTCTGATTCACTCAGGCAGGTCTTGATTCAGTTCATGCAGTGTGGATTTTGCCTGTGTGTATTCTATCTTGCCTGTTTTGGAATCGAATCTCCTTTTCGGTAAAGCCTGTGATTTTCTGTGGATTATACAGAGTTCTTATCCAGGCACAGTAGAAAAGCTTCATGCATTGTTAAAAAATAAACAATTACAAAAAAATCACTATTTTAATGAGCTAACACATGGTCTCTATGTACCAACTACAGACACAGTTTAGTAAGATTTCCTTTTTTTAGAAGCAACAGAAACATAAGAGAAAAGCTTAATTGTTTTGCTCCTATGAAGTGTAATAGGAATTTCACCTGGCTTCCAGCCAAAGGCTGTAGTTGGGTGCAAATTAAGAGTAACATAGCTGGTCTACGTTTGATCCCATTCAGATTCTTCCATCTGGCCTCAAAAAAGTGCATTTAGGGGTGCAAGGAGAAGGGCTTTGTAGAATGTGCCAGTGTTTCTCTCTACGATTCCCAAGGGGTCCACGTGATTCCCATGTGATTGTGGCAATGCTTAGAGAATTTATACAAGGCCCACAGAATCTACATGCAACTAGAAGTCCACACTTTTCCCGTGGGCAGATAGGACTGGCACCAGAATGTGACTGGTTTGCTGATCTTCCTCATATCTCTGCCACTTGGGCTTCTTCCCAGTAGGGCAGGGTGGGCCTCTGTACTGCCGTTTTTTTTTTTTTTTTTTTTTTTTTTTTTTTTTTTTAATGGGCTCGTATTACTCATCCTGAGGGGTTGTTTGAACATTTAGTGAGATAAAATAGTCAACGCAGGCCTGGCTAGGTTAGCTTTTTAAATCCTTACTGTGTGCTTCCTATCTTTCTAGCCAGGTAGTGCCAGCCAGCATCATTCCTGGAGCTACAGAAGGAGGACAAACACTCTCCAAGTTTGCAGGATTCCTGCCCTTGTCTTATGTCTGCTCGGTTAGTCTGATCCCTCATCTCCATCAGCCCGTTTGCTGCAGCCCCATTCTTTGAAAGGGTTGACTGAGTGAATAGTTTTAGACTAAACCATCACACATGTAATCAATATAGCAATAACTCTTGGTTGACTGACTGGATTGGTTTCTTTCTTCATACCCATGACAAGGAAGAGAGGGTGAAATAAAAGGGCGCCCACTCCTTGCTTCATCTTTCCCAGTGTGGGGACCTAGGAACCTTTTCCCAATTGAAAGGAGAAATGTTACTTTATTCTGGGTAAGATACATGTGACAGTAACATACCCCAAATTCATAAACCTTGGAGGGGGATGGACAGTGGAATTTTAAAGAGAGCTAGTCTGCTAGTTAATTTTTATCTCACTTCCTTTGCCAAGACAAGCTGCTGCTTTTCCCTGTGCCATTAAGTCCCAGGTAGTCCAGAGGCAGCGATTTGCAAATCTTTCCCCCTCTATAGCAAGGGTTCTTTCTACTGCCATGGGTTTTTCATAGAGAAAATAGAGAAGCCTTATAACCACAGTGATCTTTAATGTTTCATCAAAAGCTGTCCTATATGGATATTTATTTATATTTAGCCCTGAGTGAAAGGCCCCAGGAGGCTGCAGCCTGTGCAGATTTGGTTCAATATCTGCAAAGGAATTTAAATAGCTTACCAATGAAGGAATCTTCCTACATGAAGGGAAAAAAAAAAGTGGAACTTGAGTCTGATTGACCTCGGGACAAAGACAGGCTGGAAACCACTTGACAGTCAATAGCAGAGCCCAGCAGCATGTACGCATGTCTTTGCAAGTGTGCTTGTGTGTAAATTTGGCCATGAGTGGAAGGAAGGAAGCAGCATCCTCCTGCTGTCTCCATGGTTGCTTTAGACTGAAAGGGGAACTGATATTCTATTAAAAGGGAAGATGTTAAAAATTAACATTCCAAATATTTCTGGCAGTCTGGTTAAAATAAACTAATAACTGATGAATATGAAAATGTTACTGCTAGAGATTAACAGTGGTACAGTGGATATCCTGCCGTACAACATTTATGAATAATGCATCTTTATCTATTATCTTTAAATCTATCCAGGATTAACAGCTATGCAGATTATTTAGCATTAAAGACTTAAGGGATAAAATCAATACATATGTTTTGATTATTGATGATAATCAATTCACTAAAAACAAACATCTAGCTAAATTCAGTTAAATACTCAGGGGGCATCCTTAGTCTCTAATTGTGTTGTTTTATTTCCCAAACCAGAGTCACCATGCTGGCAAGTTAGGAAAATGTCCTCATAATCTATGTCAGTGTTGAAAAGAAAAAAAAAAAAAAAAAAAAAAGAAAGAAAGAAAGAAAAAAAGAAAAAAGAGAGATGCTCCAGTTTCAAGAAGAGAGTGGGGAAAAAAAAACCCAAACCTTTTCTACACTCATTTCAACCTAAACGAACAGAGCCTTCTATTGCCCTTGGGGCTTTGCTGGTGCGACTCCTGGCATTTTAAGTTGGACAGTGATTGGTTTCCTTTGATAAAAAGTTCAGCTGAGTCAGAGGAGGCCTCTGGACTGTGGGCCCTGGCAGTGCAGGCTTGAGCAGGGCTCGGAGGCATAAAGGAGAAGCCACCGCCTGTTCCTGCCGCACCCCTGGGGAAAGCAGCAGGCCTGGGAAAGGTGACAAATGCTCATCTCACATCAGAACCATCTCTATTCTTCCCCCTTTTGACATGGATGCTAAGGTAGAAAGTGGTTTCAGCTTAGATTAGTGATAATTGTGGGAGTCAAGAGAGATCCTCTACCCCAAATCCTGTGGTATGCTTCCTTATGCCTGTGTTCATCCTCTGGGGGTGACACTAGACCCTCCTTTCAGGCGGTTGTTAAGTCTCCCCACCCTCCACCTCTTCCTTTCTCTTTCTCTTTAATGCTAAGCTTTTGGCAAAGATACCAGACAACCCATTTACAGCCAAAACGCACAGTTTGTGTGCGTGTTGATTGTTTCTGATGAGCGGATTGAAACCTCAGCTTCTCAGTGCCCTTGAGCGAAAAAGAGCTGAACAAATCACATGTTTCCACATCACATATTGTCACAATAGTTGATTCCTAGGTGGCAGAATATTGTCATAATACTGGATTCTGGGGTTGTAGCTCCGTCACCCTCCTTAGTAACCTGCTGCACACACTGTCTGACCATGTCACAGCTTTTTCTCTGGACCCATAGCAGCTTTTACAGGGGTTAGAGAAGCTGGTGTTTGAGAAATGTGTTTTGCATTGATTAAAATTTCTTACAGGACACACTGCAATTGAATGACAGGCTATTTTTAAATTATTTACAAGCTTGACATTTTACTCAAAGCAAATTGTCAACTAAATCTAGTTATCATTTTATCTGCTGGACCCATTCCCCCAGAGCCTACCAACCACGAAAAAGATAATCTCCTCAATTTATTGCTTTAGCAATTCAGTAGACATCTTCTTGGCATTCCCCTCCTAGTACTAAATGGTGATAGAAAGGCATTGATGAGCTTTGGGGGCATTTGTTTCCAGAATTTCCCCAAACACAATTTTTCAATTGCGTTATGAAGGAAGGCCACAATATGAGGGCTTTTTCTGGATCTAATTTTCACCATAATCACTCTGCTGTGGACAATCAAAAATTATTTTTCCACTTACCTTTTCCTTTTGCTGTTGCTGATCTCACTTGGAGCTGTTTCCTTTGGTGCCTCTCTGCTATGTCCACATTGCTATAACACCATCACTGACACAGCTTGTCTCCATTTCCCTGCTCATGTTGCTTAATCCCTGTGTCTGGGAACATCCTCCTGTTGATCTCCACTAAGCTCTGTTCTCTCTCTCTCTTTTCCAGTGCTGGGAATTGAACCCAGGGCTTGATGTGTGCTGAGTGAATGATCTGTCATGAGTGACATCCTCAGCCTGGCTTTGTTCTTCTTATCATCCAAACCTTAGTTCAGGTATCTACCTTGATGGAGGCTTCCCATACCACCTTATCTAATGTTGCCTACTTCCCCAATACCATTCCAGTGACCGTCCATTGCCATATCACTTACTTTGTGTCAATTATCACTATCTAAAATATTCTTATTTATTAACTTTAGATGAGTGTGGTATGTTTCTATCAACTGAAGGTAAGTACTGTAAAGCAAGGGTCTGATTTTCTTATTTCTTACTATTTTTCAGTGCCCACAGTAGTGCCTGGGCTATAGTAGATACTTAATAAGTAGTTGCTCTCCCACAAATGAATGAACAATGGAATGATCATAATTAGAAGACCTCGCTATGTTTTTGTTTTTGTTTTAAACTTCTGCACGATGCTGTACCAACCACTATCCCTTTGGCCCAATGGATTTTCTGCAAACCCCTTAAGATTACATGGTCATTCTGTTGATGAGGAAATGGAAGTTCAGAGAGACTGAATCACCCAGTGAGTGGTAAACATGGGGTTTAATTTTAGGTCTCCAGTTCCCTTAGAGCAGCGGTTCTCAACTGGGACAATTTGGCCCCCCACGGGACATTTGGCAATGTCTGGAGATATTTTTGGATGTCCTAACTTGGGGGAAAGGGACTAATGTCTGTGTGTACGTGGGTAGAAGCCCAGGATGGTGTTAAACATCTTTCAGTGCATGGGACAACTCCCCCACCAAACAGAGAACTATCCAGCCCCAAATGGCAATCATGTCAATATTGAGAAATCCTGCCTTCCAGCTATACACAGCAATATTGAAACTTCTCCCTTCTCTTTGAGGATGAATAAGACAAGGTCCACAGAGAGTTGAGTTTTTTAGGATTTCCTAGTTCAGAATTATTATTTAGCCTTTTTTATTTTGGGCAACTTTAAAACATTTTCAAAATAAAAGCAGCTTTACTATTTTTTTATTACAAAAATAATACATGCAGCCGGGCACAGTGGTACATGCCTGTAATTCCAGCAGCTTGGGAGGTTGAGGAAGGAGGATCGCGAGTTCAAAGCCAGCCTCAGCAATTTAGCAAAGCTCTAAGCACCTCAGTGAGACCCTGTCTCTATGTAAAATATGAAATAGGGCTGGGGATGTGGCTCAGTGGTCAAGTGCCCCTGAGTTCAATCCCGGTACCCCCTCAAAAAAATAATATGTGCATGTTGTAAAAGAATTCAGATAAGACAAAAATATACCAAAAAGAATGAGAAAATCATCCATAATCCTACCACTTGGAGAAAAACATAAGCATGTTCGTATGCATTTTTTAGAACATTTTACTATGCAAACAAAGAGATGTTTTTGACAAAAATGGAATATAGTATTTAATTTGTTACTGTTATAATCTGCTTTATTCACTTAACAATATTCTGTTAACATATTATAAAGCTATAAATAAAGAGCTACATTGTTATTTCTAATGGTTTTATATTATTATGGATGATCCAAGTGTGTTTTGCCAATCTGTTGTTGTATACTTATGTTGTTTTTTCATATTTTAATATTAGAAACAACCTTTTAGTGAATACCTTTGTTCATTCATTGTGTTCATTCTCAATCATATGAGATTATGAGGGATTGTTGGGGTAAAAGAAGTGTAATACACGTCATCAAGTTGCCTACCCAAAGGTTTTCCCAATTACTAATAGGAACCAAGTAGATTAGACATCTCAGTGTGCTGGAACTCCCCATGTCACCCCACTTTCATATGAGAGGTGCAACTTATAAGGCAAAATATCTTTTAGGTTTGTTTTTTTTTTTCTTTTATTTCCCAAGATCAGGAAAAATTCATTTCCATCTCCACACTCATTTAAATTTGATTCAGGAAAAAACTACTGAGGAGGAGGAGGGAAAGGAACATTCTCTAAGTCTCACATTGTGTTGACTACTCTATACTGGAAACTCCTATTCTTCTGAAAACCAGAGGGTTTAATTGTCTCTTCCCATCTGTAGATGGGAAAACTGAGACTTAGATGTTCTCAATGAAGATCATGAATCTGATACCTGACAGAATCAGAATGTGAATGTAGTCCTTGCCTTTCATAAGTTTATAGCCTACTGTAAGGCAAAAAGTGCCAGGAACACTTTCTATATTAATGTCATGTGCAATGAGATTGATGTTCACATTATGACCCTGAAGATCTTAAGTTTTTTAAATCTTTAAAGATACAATAAGCTAGGTTCAGGATATGAACTAACCAAAGCAGGAAGTAGGTTAATATGTATTTGAAAAATACTTCCAATAATTAAGATGGGAAATGCAGGGGTGTCTGACCTCTCTTTAGTAATCAAAAAAACTTGGTTGTTAATTGAGGTTTGCATTTGATAAATTCCTTATTTTACAGAACCCCATGATATTTGCCTATTGTCAATATACAAGATACACTGATGAAGTCCATAACTATATAGTAAAAATAGTTTCTTTTAGTAATCTGGGAAGTGAAGATATTAGAGCACTATCCTGCTGGAACATTCTCTCATGTTGTTTTATTTCCTTCATCAGAATTCTTAAGCATTCTCCTCAAGCCATGATAAACCATGTGATGGTCTTGAAGGGAATGAAAATGGGCAGGGCCAAGGTACAAGGAATGCAGAAAACTAATTTCAGAATGAGATTTGCAAGATGGGAGAAAAATCATGTGGCAAGAAATATCTTCCTATTGGCCTTTGTGATTTGAAACTCTGCTTTATCACATGACTCACTTGGTAATTCATTAGGAAATTACTTAAAGATGTAGAAGCATATTCACTACTGCACTATTTTAGAAAGTGAACAGTTAGGAATGGAGTAAATGATCCTCACTAGAAGAGTAACACAAACTATGATACATGCGTACTATAGAATACTATGCAGCTATTAAAATAATCAATTCTGGATATGAATCCTGTGTTAAATATATGCACTGTGGGTATCTTTTATGGCTTTGACTCTCTTAATGGTGCCGTTTGATGAAATGAAATTCTGAATTTTCAAAATTAGTCACATGTTGTTTAATGATGGGTATGTTCTGAGAAATGTATCATTAGGTGATGGAAACAATGACATTGTTGTGGGAACACCAGAGCCTAAGTACACAAACCTTGACGGTAATGCCTGCCATGCTCCTGCTATGGTCTGATCTTATGGAAACAATGTTTTACGTTTGGTGCATTATTGGCCAAAATGTCCTTATGTAGCACATGACTGTGCTTCATTTTATTGCCTCTTTTACTTTTTATGTAGTACTTTTTAAAAATCCCATTTATGAAACCTTTTACCTCTCCATGGTCATTAAGATAGTATCATTTGTTTTCTTAAAACATCTTATTATTTTATTTTTCACATTGAAATCTATAGTCCATCTAGAATCCAGAATTCATTTTTGAGTGTGGTGTGAGATAGCGCTTAACATATATTTTTCTATCTCAATATTCTTTTGACCCAGAATGACTAACTATAAAGACATTTCCCTCAATGTTCATTACTTTGAGTTTATTGCAAATCAAGTCACCATATAGCTATTCATCTATTCATCTATTCATCTATTCATCCATTCATCTATTTCTTTACCTGAATACCAATACCACATTGTCTTAATCTACTGAAGCTTTAAAATAGCCAAAAATTTTGACTAAGTCTTTGCAAAAGAGGATATCCAAATGCCCAATAAATTTATTAAAAATGCTCACCTGTATTAATAGGGGAATATACATTAAACCATAATAAGATACCAATATCTATCTTTCAGACTGGCCAAGATGAAAAAACAAAAACAAAAGAATTAAAACAGGTGCTGGTGAGGATGGGGAACAACCAGAACTCTCACATACTTCCGAATATTAATTGGTGCAATCATTTTGGAAGGCAGCTATGCTCATTCATCACTGTACCACCACTGCCACCCTGGTGCAATCATTTTGGAAATGTGTAAATATATACATGAGTGTGTACAACATATGTATTCATAATAGTACCTCCTTACCACCAAACTACCAAATGTCCAACAATTTGTGTCACAATCAATGAAGAACCAACTATTGTGACATCCAACACATGAGTGAACCTTCCAAAGACAAGGTTGAAATCTCCAGTTATAAAAAGAAGGAATTTATCTTCTAGACTGGTTATTGGAGGATGGAGCTCCCCTCTAGTTAGATAGTAGGTGACTGGCTGAAATTGTTAAAAATCAGATTTCACGAAGAGCAAGGTTGCTGTGTTGTACTGTATTGTGTCACAAGATTGGGAAGGGGACCTGTGCTGGTTATATTTGCTTTGGATAAATGTGGAATGAATTGTGAAGATGCAGTGCAGTTTATAAGACAAAAAGGAATTCTCAACAGCTGCTTTACTTGGAGAAATACAGACCTAAAATGTGATTATGCTTCAGAGATACCAATGAACATTGCTGACACAGAAATATAAATGAAGGCTTACATGATTGTAGCATTTAGAAAGAACCATAGTGATTGGGAAAAAGCAAAAAACAATTCCCTCTATAACATAAATAAAATGTAAGGGAAAAAAAGAGTTAAACATGCTACAATTTCATTTACATAAAGTATACAAATAGCCAAAACAAGTATATAATACTAGAATTTAGTTTGGTGATTGGGGGCTAGAAACATGGGGAACTTAAGGAGGATTATATTTTTGGTGCTGATAATGTTCCATTCCTTCATTTTGGTGGTGTTAACTGGGGGAGTGTTCAGTATGCAAAAATTCTTTTAGCTATATACCTAAGATTTCTGCCATTAATATATGTATATTCTATTTCAATAAGCTTTTATTTTAAAAATTCAAATAGTTATCTATTGTTGAGTGAAATTTACTAGATGCTATATGTAGTATAAATGTACTTACATACTACCCACAAAATAATTCAACATATTCTTTATGAGCATATGCATACATACATATACATGCATGCATACATACATACACATACATACATGCACATACATATATGCATAGATTATTATCTCTGGCTTATATCTGGGAAGGATATTACATCTGGGAAGGATATTAGGAATTGATGAAGCCATTGAACTTGACTCTTATCACAATTATGCTGGCATTGGGTTGGTAATCAAACTGGAGATCAGATCCATGGGTATATCCTCATTTCCTAAGAGAGGAGCCCTGTTTTCCTAGCATTAAAAGGAACAGTGGACCAAGAGTGGAAGTCTCCCTGAGTACCAGTTGACTACAAATAATCTCAAACATTGTGCAAACCACTATAACATTGGCTGCCAACTTCAACAAATACCCTTCAACGTTAAACATTCAAAAGGTCACCTGTTAAGAGAACCAACCATTCTAAAAAATGGCTGCCCTTTTATAAATAACTAAAGAAAACTCAATCGTGTTAATTTCCAGGTCATTTGGGGCATGAAATAAATATAGAGGCCAACTTCCTAAGTCTTTGCTCATTTTTCTGTGGATAAGATAAAGACAATAAAGACACTAAAGTCAGGACAACAGTTGTTTGGAGTATTATTCCCCAGCTTCAGAAGGACAAAAGAGAATCTATGAAACATGACTTTTTAAAATAAGGTTTGGATAACAACAAATCCAGAAATCTTACTGACATCTCTTGTGTGTGAAATTAACCCCATGGAAGCCCAGGTAAGGCCAAAGGGAAATCAGTTTCCTTCAGTTTAGATGGCTTTTGTAATTTTTTTGTGATGGTGGTGGGGAAGGGGGGTATTTGGGGGCTGAATCCTAGGAGGTTTGGTAGGAGAGCAGGAACAGGATCCAGGATCATTAGGAGAAACCCTTTAATATTGGGCTGGAGGGAAGTCAAAGAGGACTTTAGTGCACCTGTAATCTTATTTGTTCAATTTTTGGAAGAGGACATTGCCAGTGGTATTATGTGAGTAATTAAAAAATAAGTCCTTCCATTAGTGTAAAGGCCAGAATTGGTTCTCTCACCTTGGCTGGTGAAGGACCTATTTTTAAATGTTTGCATTACCCTGGAGAAAGAACGATCTGGTAGAATCATATGGAACCAGAGAACTATAGAGGATGGCACAGCCCTAGACCTGTGAGTTCTGTGGCTCTCAACCCAAGATACCCACGATTCCCCTGAAGGGCTCTCGCTATGTTGAAACCTCATCAACCGCACAAAGCCCAGACATCTGTATTTTTCAAATGCCCCCCATGAATTCTGATGCCTAGTGTGGGCTGAGGACCACTGATCTATTTGTTCCATTGATTTTCATCTCTCCAGGAACCTGTGGCCTGCCACAGAAGCTTCAGTGGAGCTGCTTTATGGCTTCACCAAAGGTCTTATTGGAGAATAGTTCCACTTTTGAAGGCTAAACTATCGAGGACTGTGGATATAGTCTAATGAGCTTCCAGGCCTTCCTCTTTCTCCACCTGGACTTATTGGTCCAATTGATCATTTGGTGATAAACCCACGAAATGGCTAAAATAGGAAATAACTGACCCAGTTCATCTTTCCAGAGAAGACACTGGTTTGGAGTTTTCAGAGCAAGATGCTCATCAGATCCACACCTGAGAAGGGAAGGAAACTGAAGCAGGATTGGGTGGGGGAAGATGTGAACTGTGATATCAGCTCCCAAAGGCCATGGCCAACCTGGCTGAGAGTGCAGGGAATATTACCAGTCAGCCTGGTCTCCCAGTGGGCTCTCCCTCAGCCAAGCAATGTGGGCCATCTGGGGAGAAGTGTGGCCTCAGGTGGGGAGTGTCCTTGTAGCTGGGGCAGCCCCTGAATAGCTGATGGCTGGAGGAAGGCTACTGTCTGCACTGCCTACACCAAGTTCTTCCTTCAAGGGGAAGCTATGTGCAGCTCTAGGTCTACACTGCAGATGTGTAAATTTGGGGAGGGAGGGTATAGGAAATTAGTGAACTGATAATCCATGATTCTAGAAAGGGAAAGTGTTCATGGGAACAGCACAAGCCTTCTAAATTGATACAGCTCATAGCAACAGGACCAGGAAGTCTCTAAAAGGAGCATAAAGAGGTGATGTGAGTTAGAGAAGAAACAACACTACTTTTTCCTAGTACATTTTGTGTTTTCATAACAAAATGCCTGAGGTGGGGCACTTTATAAAGAAAAGAGGTTCACTTGACTCACAATTTTAGTGATCGGTGAGTGCAGACAGCAAGGTGTTACCACATGGCAAGGCCACTTTGGCTATGCCACAACATAGCAGAGGAGTAGAAGAGGAAGTGGGCACATGCAAACAGAGAGGTCACATGGTGATACAGGAAGCCAGAAAGCAAGGAGGGACCAGGCCTGCTCTTTTATAACAACCTACTGTTGCAGGAACTACTCCTATGTGCCCCCCGCCCACTCCATGAGCCCAGCATCAATCCCTCTCGAGGGTCAATCACCTCCCTCTTAAAAGTTCAACCACTCTTGGCCGGGTGCGGTGGCGCACGCCTGTAATCCCAGCACTTTGGGAGGCTGAGACAGGAGGATCGCGAGTTCAAAGCCAGCCTCAGCAATGGCAAGGCACTTAGTAACTCAGTGAGACCCTGTCTCTAAATAAAATACAAAAAAAGGGCTGGGGATGTGACCCAGTGGTTGAGTGCCCCTGAGTTCAATCCCCAGTACCAAAAAAAAAAAAAAAAAAAAAAAAAAAAAGTTCAACCACTCTCAACATTGCTACACTGTATACCAAGCTTCCGGTGCATGAATCTTTGGGAAACGAATCACATCCAAACCAGTGCACCTCTCTCTTAGGAAATCTCGGGTGGTTGGCTTCCTTTTCATGGCTTCTTACTGAGGATAAAAAGGGAATTTTAGGCTTAGGGTGGGATTAGATAACTTTTCAAAGGATATTTTTATGTCTTGACCTTTTTCTGTTACCCCTGTGTTATGGCTTAGATATGATGTGTCCCCGAAAACTCACGTGTGAAACAGAACAAAAATTTTCAGAAGTGAAATGATTATATCATGAGAGATATGATCTAATCAGTGGATTAATCCACAATATGAATTAACTGAGTGGTAACAGTAGGTAGGTAGGGTGTGGACAGAGGAAGTTGATCACTGGAGGCATGCTTTCAGGGTTTATATTTTGTCCCTGGCGAGCAGAGCTCTCTCTGCTTCCTTGTGGCCATGTCCTGAGCTGCTTTCCTATGCCACACCCTTCTGCTATAATATTCTGCCTCATATTGGGCCCAAAGCAATAGAACTGGCCAATCATGGACTGAACTATGAAATAATGAGCCAAAATAAATTTTCCTCCTCTATGTTGTTCTTGTCAGGCCTTTTGGTCACAGCAACCAAAAAAACTGACTAAAATTCTCTGTCTCTAGGAAAAGATTTACTTTAGAATAAAGGGACCTCAGCAGATGCAGATCAGGTTCAGCATGCATCTGTTGAGCACCTACTGTATGCCAGCT
Organism: Tamias sibiricus; assembly: GCA_025594165.1. Taxonomy (NCBI): domain Eukaryota; kingdom Metazoa; phylum Chordata; class Mammalia; order Rodentia; family Sciuridae; genus Tamias; species Tamias sibiricus. Next base: position 87,238,971 of record CM046660.1, read on the forward strand.
GCTGAGCCAGGTGTTTCAGCAAGCTCATATTTTTATCTTTATTAATTTGTCATGAAAATTATGCTTTGAATAGATTTTCAAATTACCAACTTGTTTATTTAAAATCTGAATGTAAAGGACACCTTTTTCTGAACTGAAAACCATGGAACCCCTAAAATCTGGTTACTAATGTGGAAAACAAGCTTCCATTGTGTTTAAGAGATACTTTGTTATTACCATTTTAATTATACTTGTAAAATAAATCTCTAAGAGCAGGGATGCTTTTAGCTATGTTTTTAATCTTGAGAGATAATGCTCGGTCCTTTTATGGGATTGAGTAGATTAGATCTAGAGCAGTGAATTAATACTGAGTTAATTATCACAAGATTGGTGGTTGATATCAAACTTCATGAAAAAACATAGACGGGAACAAGTCAGCTATGCTGACTTGTTTTACAAACCACAACTTTCAATAACAAATTTTAAAATTTTATTTATTTATTTATTTATTTTGGTACTGCGGATTGAACTCAGGGGCACTTGACCACTGGGTCACATTCCCAGCCCTTTTTTTTTTTTTTTTTTTGTATTTTATTAGAGTCAGGGTCTCACTGAGTTGCTAAGTGCCTCGCCATTGCTGAGGCTGGCTTTGAACTCGCGATCCTCCTGCCTCAGCCTCCCAAGTGCTGGGATTACAGGCATGCGCTACCATGCCCGGCTTTCGATAACAAATTTTTACAACAAAACTTAACATATGTAGTTTATCGTGCCAAATGTTTTTCATTTCAAGGTTGTAAGACAATGGTTCTTAAAATTGTTAAAACAAATTTTTTAATGTACTAAGAAACTTCTTTGCAGGAAGAAACAGACTGAGATTCAACTTGAAGATACAATGGATTGGTTCAGCTTAAATGATAACAACTGGTATGTAAATATACAATAAGAATCTTCTTAGCTATCCTTCAAGATGTAATTTCTAACCAAAAGATTTTTCTGCTCAAACTTACTCTGTTGATTGTCACCCAAATGATCAAGGTTTCTCATGAATTCACTCACTGATGCTTGTAACTTTGGGCTTTAGTTATAAATCCTAGCCAGAGGTATGTTAAAGAAGTATGGAGCTTTTTAATTTGTGTGGCCTCACTGACAATACCTTGTATTTGAACAAGTTTTCTGCTACCCGTATTCTCATTTGGGCATAAACATGGGCATCTAGAAATGGCCCTTCAGCTCATGGCCATGTGCAGGGGCACATGCTAGGTGAGGGCTGAGAGTGAGTGGGCATCCCCAGAGTTGTCACCACTGTGTTTCTGATCAGCCAGTGTTATAGTTTAGATGCGGTGTCCCCCAAAAGCTCACATGTGAGACAATGCAAGAAGATTCAGAGGAGAAATGGTTGGGTTATGGCCTTAACATAATCACTAAATTAATACAAAGTGGGTTTCAACTTGGTGGTAGCTGGAGGCAGGTGGGGTGTGGCTGGAGGATGTGATTCATTGGGGGTGTGGCTTTGGGGTATATATTTTGTATCTGGAGAATGGAGTCTTTCTTTCTGCTTTCTGATCATCACATAAGCTGCTTCTCTCTGCCATACTTTTCCACCATGATGTTCTGCCTCACCTTGAGCCCTGAGGAATGGAGCCTGCTGTCTGTGAATTGAGACCTCTGATACCATGAACCCCCAAATAAACTTTTCCTCCTCTATAATTGTTCTGTTCAGGTCCTTTAGTCATAGTGGTGAAAAAGCTGACTAAAACAGCCAGTGAAGAGTTAAGGTCAGGAATAGAGCTGGACAGACAAAGGCAGGAGCTATCACTGGGGCCACTCTACTCCTATAGCTGCCCGCTTAGGTCCAATGGCAGAAAGGGAGGGATGGTCATCTTTTGTTTATAAATGAAAATTAGAACAGGGAGGCCAGTGGAGACAGGACCACACACGACTTTCATGCATCCTACATACTATGCTTGTTGTCATGAGTGGTAAGTTGGCCAAGCAGTCCAGGTGCAGAGTGCCGACTTCCACATCCCCAGTCTTATACCTTCAAAATAACAGGAGCAGGGCCCACTACTCTAGTTGACTGTGCATTTAGCCACTTCAGGCTCTACAGGAAAAGATAAAATTAAAACAGGCAAGAGATAATCCTCAGGGACACAGGTGAAGAATGACTGGTGGAAAGATCCATTACCATAGTAGCTGTTTGAAAAGATGATTTTGACAATTAAGTTTGGGGAGAGGATAAATGGGTAGGTTCAAGGGATCTAGCATTTAGAGAATTTTAGGCAACAAGAAGACCCCACAGAGACACATACAGGTGGAGCATCCCTAATCTGAAATCTGTAAGTTTTTGAGTGCTTACATAATGCTTAACAAGATTTAGGATTTTTTGGATTTTGAAGCTAGGGATGCTCATCTGGTACTATCTATGCAAATATTCCAATTTCAAAAAACTCTGAAATCTGAAATGCTTTTGGTTCCAGTAATTTTTGTATAAGAGATATTCAACATATAAATCAGTTAAGAAGGGGCTGACATCACCCATGGTGTCACCTCAACTCCTCCAAAATTTCTTCTGAGTAAGACCCTCTAGGTCTACATTTCCCATTCACATCCATTTCCATTCACATCCTATTTTCTAAAACAAATTCTCCATTTGAGGCTGGCCCTTGAACCTCAGTTGCAACACCACCTCAGAGTATACAAAAAACAAAACAAAACAAAACAAAACCCAGAAGCCTCCTTAGACCTTGAGTAATCTAATTTGAGCTGGTTTGCATTTTGTTTGTGGGAGGAATAAAAACACAATAAGCCCCAGAAAATAATGACTTCATCATATCCTATAATGTATTCCACCAGAAGTTTGGAAGTATGCCTGCTGAGTACCCAGCCGTCTTGGAGGATTTGGTTGTTCCTACTCATAAAACTGGAATCTACAGGACTTGGGGAAAGAGCTAGAAAAATGCTCATTTTCAGTGGTTGAGCCTGGTGTTCTGAAGTCAGCGAAAAACCTGCATATGTGAGCATCCTAGTATTAGACCCTTTAAAACAACATGGGCACACACAGCCCCCAGCATTTTTAAATGCCTGGAAATCCTGATTATGAATCCAAAAATTAGGGAGTCAGCATCTCCTGCATGAGTTTGGCCAGAAAGTAGTGTGGTGAGGTTTTTTTTTTTTTTTTTTTTAATACTACAAAATGAGCTGGTTAGACTTAGCATGCTCAGTCTTATTTTCTGAAATTTGTTTTTTTTTTTTAATTGTTACTTTTAAAATTTCCAGATTTAAATCATACAGTAATACCCAAGGGGTTGATGATTAGATTCTTAGCTAAACAGTGTAGAATGTGGCAAATAATTTCCATTGCTGGTTTTTGTAAGAGAGCCAATGGGAAAGAATTGATCTTTATATATTTTTTTATTGTTCTTTCCTCTTTCTTCCTTCCTTTCTTCCTGGCTTACAGAATCATACCCAAGACTAACAGCTTGCAAGAACCACTGTCTTTAGATTTCTTATTTATGTTTGCTTTCAGGGGGTGACTATATAAATCTAATTTTAACCTTAAGTGTGTTAAAATCTGGAAATCTAGAAATAGGGGTTGAGGAGAGAGCGAAAACGGTGCTAATTTTCGACAGCCAGTCCTGATGTTCTGTCATCTTTATGCAACTATACACGGACCAATGCTTTCTCTTAACGGTTACCCTATCTCGAAATCACTGTCCCCACTCAGACCTACTTTCATCGGTGTGAAACCTATTTTTCCTTCCCAAATCCATAGTTTCCATTCTGTGGGAAGCTAAGTACAGGTGGGGGAGAGGTAGAACTGGAGAGATAGAGCATGGTTGCTGGCTTGAGCATGGGAATAGGGGTGAGGGATCAGCAGAGGGCATAAGAACAGAGGGACCATCCATCCAAATCACAATGGGGAGGATGTGGGGGAGGGTCTGGTGGTGCTAGGAGGATCTCAGTGTAAACTGGGCCAGCCAGTTAATGGGGGTTCCTTGTCAGAAGATGTCAAGCAGCAATGCCAGGGTCTCAACCAGGGGTGGATAGTGAAAGAGGATTCTCTTCATTCAGATCTCACATCAAAACCATCATCAGCAAACCCTATTAGATCTACTTTCCAAGTACACTTAGGATCTTATATTCTCATTACCTCTGCCATTAATATCTGTCTTACCTAGATTATCAAAATACCTCCCTTGGGGCTGGGGTTGTGGCTCAGTGGTAGAGTGCTTGCCTAGCACGTGCGCAGCCCGGGTTCGATCCTCAGCACCACGTAAAAATAAAGCCATTGTGTACAAATAAAGCAAATAAATAAATATTTAAAAAAATGCCTCCCAACTGGGTTCCCTATTTCCATGTTTGCCACCTTCTCAGTCCAGCAGCCAGAGCAATCCTGTTAAAACCTAAGTCAGCCTATATTGTGCCCCTCAGTGGCTCAAAGTGAATGCCAAACCCTTACCAGGGCCTGTAGGACCCTAAACAGGTCTCCCTTTCCCCTTCTTCTCTCTCTCACTACATCTTCCTCATCCCTGCTCCATCCTGATGCAATGGTCCATCCACATTTTCTTTTATTTCAAACCCACTCCTCTCTCTAGAACTCTCTTTTCCCATTGGCTGGAGACCTGCTCTCACACACCTGCATGGGCCACTCCCCCAGTTCCTTCAGATGTTTGCTCACAGGTCACCTTCCTGGTGAATCTTCTCTGGCCATCCCTTTCAACCTTGCACCTCCACTACCATCTTACTCTACCCCTATTTTCTGCTTGTTCTCCATAGCACTATACCCCAGATAGTCTGTTTGATGGTTTATTTTCTGTCTCTTCTCAGCTGAAGCTGAAGCATGTTTGTTTTCTGATGTCCCCAGAATGTAGAACAGTACCTGGCACATAGTAAGCACTTAATAAATATTTATTGAATAAACAAGTGAATGAATTAGTCAATTAAACAGGTCCCTAGAAATGACAGGGGGAACAGGAGCTCAGAAACCACTTGCCAAGAGTCAAGGAGATTGTCAGTGTCCTTGTTCAGGAAGTTGAATCTAGGCTTTTGGAAAAACTAAATCATATCTGATGTTTTCCAGGTTTCTCAGGTGCTCTGAGTGGAGGATGCGTGCACAGGGTGTTCTAAATGTCTCAGATAATGCTCAGTGCCTCCGATTAGAGGTCCAGCCCCACAATAGGCTGGTACTTCAGGACATCCGTGAATTTGCAACAATCATTGTCTCATTCATTCATATTCATTCATTTCCCCATCCATCCACCCACCAATACATCTATCCACTCATTCCGTCCTATAGCAGTTATCCACTCAATGCCTTTCCAAACTTGGCCTTGCATTACCTGGATTTCCTGCTATCTGTCCTACAGAACTGTGTGTCCTATGTTTTAGTCAGCTTTTTTGCCACTGTGACTTAAAGATCTGACCAGCACAGTTGTAGAGAAGGAAAAATTTACTTGGGGCTTCACAATTTCAGAGGTCTCAATCCAGAGACAGCAGGCTCCATTCCTCTGGGCTTGAAGTAAGGTAGATTATTGTGGCAAAAGAGTGTGGCAGAGGGAAGCAGCTCACAAGAAGATCAGGGAGCAGAGAGAAAGAGAGACTCTACCCTCCATATACAAAATATATACCCCATAGCCACACCCCTGGTGAACTACTTCCTCCAGCCACACCCCACCTGCCTCTAGCTACCATAGAGTTAATCCCATTGGGGATTAATTCACTGATTAGGTTAAGACTATAACCCAATATTTTTTCCTCCAATCCTTCTTGCATTGTTTCACATGTGAGATTCTGGAGGACACCACATCTAAACCATAACAGCCTGCTTCTTCAAATCCCTGGGATGATCGGATGGCTTAAGTGAATGAAACTTGAACAGGAGGTATCATTTGATTGTGTCTTATTTCCCCCCTTATAATTCAAGCACAATAACAATGAGAATGGATTAAGGTTCTCCAAATTTTTAAGTTAGAGTTCAGATCTCTCCAACCAGCACTGAACACTCATGGTGCTGCCCTGTCAGCCTTTATCCAACCCATATCCTCCAGGTGAAGTGTCTAAGCTTCCATTATCAATTCCTTTTGTTCAGGTCCTTGATAAACCCAAGCCTGCTAACAAGGGAAGAGAAGCTTCATTCCTGGATATTCCATCCATTGCTAGGTTGCTTTTGTTTCTTCATCTCATGGACTCCATCTTTCTTACTTGCTCTATATTCTACTTGATATTAAATAACTGTAATTTTTTCACACAAGTTTCTTAAAACGTGTTACATTGGTGCTCCTACAGATTTTAATTCCTTACTGCCTTGCTTAGTCACCATGAGCTGCTGTAACAAAATACCATGGACAGAAAATTATAATCAAACAACAGAAATTTATGTTCCCATAGTTCTAGAGGCTGAAGGTCAAAGATCGGGGGTGGTAACATAGTTGAATTCTGGAGCAGGCTCTCTTCTTGACTTAGGGGTGTCTGTGTTCTTCTACATGGTCTTTCTTTTGTGTGTGGTTGGAGGGAGGGAGGAAGGGGGGAGGGGGGAGGGAGAGAGATGGAGAATGATCTTCCTCTTCTTTTTTTATATATATATATTTTAATTGTAGATGGACACAATACCTTTATTTTATTTATTTTTATGTGGTGCTGAGGATCAAACCCAGTGCCTCATATGGGTGAGGCAAGTGCTCTGCCACTGAGCCACAATCCTATTCCGATCTTCCTCTTCTATTTTTTTTTGGTACTGGGGATTGGACTCAGGGGCACTCGACCACTTTTTTGTATTTTATTAGAGACAGGGTCTCACTGAGTTGCTAAGTGCCTCGCCATTGCTGAGGCTGGCTTTGAACTTGCGATCCTCCTGAGTCTCCCAAGTGCTGGGATTTCAGGCATGCGCCACCACACCCGGTGATCTTCCTCTTCTTATTAAGCCACTAATCCTATCAAATGAGACCCCATCTTTATGACTTTATATAGTCACATAGGGATTCAATATATGCATTTGGTGGGATTACAGTTCAGTCCACAGCACTGCCCTACTTCATGATACCCATTATCCACAGTCTTGGAGATTGGTAGGGTTCATTTCCTTGTGATTTAACTTGATTGTACTCTAAGGTGTTTATGCCCAGTCTTTATATTTTCATCTTAATTTAACACACATTTCAATTCACCATTTAAACCTACTACAGGGAGAATGATTTATAGATTATCCTTGCTTTTGCCCCAGTTTTCAAAAATTTTACTTTACTAAAAATCTGGTTTCTTATTTTTGTTCAGAAAAACAGGTCAGTATGGAATCCTCTGTCCCCATTAAATATTTTGCATGCATTGTTCTGTCTGGCCCCCATAGCCTCAATCTCACCTGCAGTTGCACAGGGACACCTGCATGCACTCTCATGTGCACTCTCGCCCTCTCTCCACACAGCTTCTCTTTTTATAATCATTTGGGTTTCTGTTTAAAAGCTTCAGTGAGGTCTTGACTGAGCACTTATCTATAGAAGTCAGCCAAATAACATTACATGTTTTATTTCTGATAACTAAGACTGTTGTTACCTGCAGATGGGGAAACTGAGGCTAGAGAGGGTAAAACATTTGTCCATAGTTGTTCAGTTCCTTCCTTCCTTCCTTCCTTTCTTTCTTTCTATAACGAGGATCTAACCCAGAACCCTCAACCACTAAGTCACATCCCAAGCCCTTTTTAATATTTTATTTAGAGACAGGGTCTTGCTAAATTGCTTAGGGCCTTGCTAAATTGCTGAGGCTGGCTTTGAACTTGTGATCCTCCTGCCTCAGCCTCCTGAGATGCTGGGATTACAGGAATGCACCACTGCACCTGATGAGTTGTTCAGTTTCTGAGCCATAAAGAGAAGACTTTAGAGGCAGGGGTAAGGCTCCAGGGGCCTGGAGTTCAACCAGCCCTCTCCCATAAAAAGCTAAACAATAGATCATTTGACTTTCATCTTTTCATAGTCCTTTGAAAGAATTCCCTTCTTTCTGTCTTCACTTCCTTGACAAAACCTGTCTCATAGTGTGTTGGGATAGGTATGAGAATTGTGACCAAACTACTTGGCCAGGTGTAGGGTTACCAGACTTAACAAAAATGAAGAAATACAGCTAAATTTGAGTTTTCCAGTTCCCATATTGTCTCTATCATATTGTGAGACAGGTTTTTTAGGTTTTAAGTGGAAGCTATTGTTAGCAGTAAACTGAAAGAATGACCAAGGAGAGAAGATAATGTGATAATGCACAAGACTGTCTAGGAAGGAGTGCATGTCAGGGTGATAGGGAGGGTTTGGCCTTAGACTGCAGCCAGGACCATTTGCTCACTGAGTTAAGGAAGCAGAATGCATGAGGCTAGGAGAAGTGAGGAGCTTACTCAATTTGGCAATGGAAAGATATGGATATTATCTCTTATACTCTCCATGAAATAAGACATTGTCTTAAATTTCTCTCATTCATAAATACTGATTATTGATAAGTTGAAAATATTGAAATTAATTGTTGGTAAGGAATTCTCGATGCATGTGTGTAATACCAGCAAGTTTAGAGGCTGAGGCAGAAGGATTGAAAGTTTAAGGCCAGCCTCAGCATCTTAGCAAGACCCTCAGCAACTTAGCTAGACCCTGTCTCAAAATAAACACCAAAGGGCTGGGAGTGTAGCTCAGTGGTAGCACATGTGTGAGGCACTGGGTTCGATCCTCAGAATCGCATATAAATAAATAAAATAAAGGTCTATCAATAATTTTTTAAAAAGTATTTAAAAAAAAAAAACAAAAAGGGTTGGGGATGTATGTAGCTCAGTGGCAAAGTACCCTTGGGTTCAATCCCCAGTGCAAAAAATAAAAACAAAGAAGATGAAAAGAAAAGAAATGATTCCTTCCTTATTTATGTCAGGTTCTTACTAAGCACCCCCAAATGTTCTTGGATATATCCTGTTGTCTCCCCACTTCCCCTGTGGAGAGTGAGACTCCAACTTACTTTAATTTATTCACAGACAGCTCTTTTCAGTTCATCAGGTCCAAGTGCTGGTCTTTGATGATTTTCACTCCCCACGTATTTGTCTCCATTGAGATAAACTTCTTCCAGAAGAAGCTGCCCATCTTGACAAGTCTGTTTTGAGTCCGTGCTCCACTGCACAGCCAGACCTGAAAGTGACGGGAACTGACAAACTCTCTGAACTTGTCCCCTTGGATTTGTCTAATGGGCCTTTTCCTGACACAGATGAAAAAGTCATTGACAGAAACAGACCATTTACCATGAACCTGAGCAGAGGTATGAGCAGCGACAGATGAAATAGGGCTCGAAATAAAGCTGGGAAATCCAGGACACATGTGATGGGCCCAAGGAGACCTCCACTTCGAAAATCAGAGATGAAATGGATGGTATTGGATTTTGCAGCCCAAGTCACCTGGGTGGGGTGGAAGAAAGTCAAGCCCCTGGCTTCCTATCTCTCACCTAACTTTACACCACAGAGAGGCTGCAGAGGGACAACTTGGGGATCAGAGGTGGCTTTCAACAGGTCACTCAGGTCCAAGTTATCTTTCCAAGGGTTTTGAGATGAAATGAGAGGGGGGTGCTGTGGGGGGAGAGGTGTTACTTAAAAATTTACAGTCATTTAGAAATTCTATTCTGTTGGCACCAAAATTCAGGTTGAAGAAAGCTTTCCAAACAGAAGAGTCACATCTTAGGGATGACATTTTTAGGTTCTATAATCAACCCCTGATGTGACCATCATAAAAACTCAGAGTTACCCTTGAAGAGCCCTTACCTTACCCATAAAACATACAACCCCCTGTATTCTCATTTAAATTCATGCTGAATTGAAATGAGAAGTTTTAAGATCATTGCACTGCATTCAAGGAAAACAACAACAACAAAGGATGTTTGTGTGCTGTTGTCTGGTCTGCAGACCATTCTGCCTTTTAGGCAGATATCAAAACCCTAGCTTTAAATGAGTCCTGGGTGGAGAATGTGAAACGGCTTTGTTAGGCCACAAGTTTTACTTTCTTCCCTTTTAATATGAAGCCTTGACAACCTTTACTACGATAAAGGATGCATTTGTCATTGTGATGGTTAAATAAAATAGTGGTGATGCATCAAATCCAGGTTAAGGCTAAAGTCTGTGTGTCAATTAATGCTGAAATATGATAACCCTGCTCTATCTAAAAAAAAAAAAAAAACTCTTAGATAATCCTGTGGATATGTCAGGGCAAGGTGTAGGTCTCTAATAAAAGGAGCTGGCAGAATGAAGAGTTAAAATTACTTTGTTAAGGTATGAAAACAATAAATTTCTTAAATACTTAAAAAATTTTAAATGCAGCAGAGGGTAATATGGTACTCTGCCAAAAGATGGCTGATGGTTGGTTTTCAGAGAAAGACATCTGCAGGAATAGCCAACACTGGAATCTGGAAACTAGCACTTTGATGAGAAAGGTGGTAGAGCAGAAAAGAAGGAGCAGAGCCTGAGCAACATGGCAGGCCCTGGACTAGGGGAGAGAGGACCAGTAAGGAGCTCTCCATGAGAGGGTGGTGCTGATGGACCTGGGGAGCAGAGATAGCAGACCTTGACCTTTGTTTCTCTTTTGCTGGCTTTTGAAACTCCCTTGTGATCTTCTCAACTCTTTGATAGACTCTGTCACTGGCAACACCCCTATTTTACAGAGAATTATGCAATGGGTCAGAGCCCACGTTATGGAAAAATGAAGAGAGTTACCTAACCTACCCAGGACCACCTTTCTCCTAAGGGTAGAAGCAGTATGATATTGAAGACAAATGGTTGCAGGTCCAAGGAAGTGATCAACAGTAAAACCATCAGAGAAGTTCAAGATGGAGCAGGGATGGGGAATTAGGAGGGAGGCAACATGGAGAATAAGCTGCAGGTGCCAATGGAAGAGTGGGCCGGAACAAAAGCCCCTCTCCCAAATAGCTGGAGTTAGAGTTGTCCACTCAAATGCCTCCAGGTGCCAGACAACAGCGTAAATGATGGAAAGGGCTTAGCTAGGACCCCTCTACTGCAATTAAACTTCCTATCCCCCTAAGCTATGTTGGCTTTAAAATATTGCAGGGATGAGTCCAACAGTGAAACAAGACACACTTTCTCAGGCTTCATACTACAAAGGCTCCCAGGCTGCAGCCCTGAACTAAGGAAGGTAACCACCCAAAGGGGATGCATGATTCTGCTACGATGTAGATGGATCCTGTGCTTGTTTGCATTTTCAGTGTGAAGTCCTGAGAACTAGTACTACATGTTCACCCTGCCCAGAGGAATTTATGTCTGCCCCACGGGACACAGCTCAGCCTTTGCTCATTACAGAGGTGAGCCAAGATCTGTTCTATTTATTTAGCATTTCGGGGCTTTAAAGGAAATGTGCCCTCATGCTTCTGCCAGTGTTTCTTGGTCTGCCACCACCGGGGCTAGCTTATCTTTGTCTTGGCCTGGGTTTTCCTGAAAGCAGAGCCTCAGTCAATAAATGAGTGCAGATAGTTTATTTCAGAGGTGATCCCCGGAAGCAGGAGTGAGGGAGTGGGGAGACTGTGGCAGGAGGAGGAAAAGTCAGCATGTGGATATGTGGAGATCTCTACCGTAGGCAGGCAGAAAAGGCTGGGGCATTCATCCCTGGCTCTCAGTGATTGGAGGTTGGGGAAAAGAGACATAAACTTTGAGTGTGCCCTGTGTGAAACTTCCATAGCTTCAGAGAAACCCCAGGAAAAAGCAGAGAGAACAGTAGGAATGTGCCCAGGGTAAGTGTTGTCAGGGTGTGTGATTGCAGAAAAGGGCAGTGATGCAGGATAACTAAACATCTGCTACAATCTCTAATGCAAAGGGTTAGGATCCATCATTCTTGGGATGTGTCAAGATCTGGGTGCTGCTGACAGGATCTGTGCTTGGCTTCATGACCCTTCTTTTGCCCATTACTTGGACAGTGGAAAAATTGCTCTGCGCATGATCCCAAGGACATAAACCCAAGGACGTCTCTCCTAGACTGTTTTTTTTTTTTTCCCTGTTCCTTTCCTAAACCTCACCCTCAATGTTTCCCACACATTGACATATGTGAAGAGCCCAGCATACGCAACAATTCAGGGGAAATTGCTCCCCTCTCTGTTTCTTTCTTTCCTCTGTAATGCCCTTTCCTTTTCTTCTTTCTTTTTATTTCTCACAAGACATGGTCTTCTGTTATGTTTAAGTCCTAAGGCTCTTATCTTCTTTCTGCCTTCTCCCCAGACGTGACACTTGGTCCCTGGTTTTAGCTCCACCTCTAAGTCCCTACTTCCATCAGAATGTCTCCAGGTGAGTTTCTCTCTCCAGCTATGGCCCTGTGTGTGTACCCACCCCTCAGCTCAAAGTCACCTGGCTGTTTTTATACTAATGCAAAGTTTGAGAGTCTCCCCTCTGGTGTGGAATCTCCCAGTTTGGATTTTCGTTTTTTAAATCTGTTTTCCATTTACTCCAGTTCAATATGTCTAAAAGTAACCTTGCTTCCTACCCACCTCATGCCTTCATTCCTCTTCTCAGTGTCCTTCCTGCTCCACAAAAAAAAAAAAAAAAAAAAAAAAGAAAGAAAGAAAGAAAGAAAGAAACCCTTGACAATTTCATTTATGCTAATGTCAGCTTGTGTCTACCTATCTTCAAAAATCTGGAACCGGGCTGGGGTTGTGGCTCAGTGGCAGAGCGCTCGCCTCGCACGTGCGCGGCCCGGGTTCGATCCTCAGCACCACGTAAACATAAATGTATTTCATTGTGTATAACTAAAGTAAATAAATAAATATTTAAAAAAATCTGGAACCACTTTTAGTTTCTTAGTCCACTTTTCACTCATAGATCATGGTGTGGCATCAGACGGCTAGTGACACGGCTGTGAGGGATGCAGATCATGAGAAAGTGGCCCAAGTTTGCTAGAGCTGTAGGAATAGGTGGAAGTTTTAAAGTCAGAATGTCCAAGCTGGCAGGACCATAAGTGATTGGCTTGAAAGACTCCTTATATCGTTTATGAAGAAACTGAAGCCTAGAGAGATGCAAAACTTTGACAAAGATTTCAGGGCCAGTTCACACTGTAATATGGTATCATGTTTTGACTTTCTTCCCAGAGCCCCTTCCACAATGACACAATTAAACCAGGAGCCTGGATTGGGGGCTTTGTAATTGCACACAGCAGAATACAGAGCTCTAACTAGCTCAAATAATAAAGGGAAGTAATTTCATGTAAATGAAAAGTTTAGAGGTGTTTAGCCTCAGGGGACATTTGAGATATTTGAGCCAGGAACTTAAATATGCCAATAATGATAGGTAGATGGTATACCCTGGGTAGCTGAACATAGATTGTGGGACCTCTAGGGTCATAGGTCAAATTTAACTAGAAATAAAGGCTATCAGAGAGGGGGAATGTAGACAACAGATGCTTAACAGGGCTATCAAAAACCTCTACAGAATCCAAAAGACAACAAAGGTATGCTCTGAAGTCTTAACCAGCCAAGTCAAGCCAGCCAATTCTTAACCATTTTTCATGTATAATCAAGAGGGAGGTCTGATTTAGGGTTGATGCCTAAGGGATTACAAAAACCAGAAAGAACTCTGGGACTTCTTGTTTGACAATTGGCTTTGCCTAATTAATTTACGTGCCCTGAACATTCTTCCACCCTGTTTGGAAGTCAGGACTACATTCCTGGGATGACTTGGGACTTCCACCAGAAAACTTGGTGTGCTGGAAGATTCTGCATCTCTAGGAGATGGGGAAAGGCTGGCAGAGAGGCTGTGAGAGCTGCCCAGCCAGGGCTAGTCCTTCTTTTTGAGCAAGGAGAACTGGTCACTGGTCAGGACCCTGGTCTCTGGCCTACACTGTCAGTAAGATTCGAAGTTCCACTTATTCTTCACAGCCTCTGCCTCATCTGTCTCTATCTTCTTATCTCTGCCAACCCTCAATTCAGGTGCAAATAGCCTAGTGCCTGGATCACAGCCACAGCCAGGGTCTACAAGAATGTCTCCCAGGTTTGCTTCCCACCTGCTCCATAGCACCCTATGCCCTGTGCCAGGACTCTCACCTCTGCCACCAGCTTTGGCATGATATAACTCTTCTGCTCCAAAGCCTTCAGTAAATACGCACTGCTTTTAGGATCCAGTCCAAGCCCCTAATCCAAGCTGAAATATCATCTCCTCTGAGACCTCTTCAGTGGGGTGATCATTCCCATTCTGAAACCCAGTAGCATGGAATGTCTGACCCACTCAGTTGGAACTGATCAGCTCTTCCTGCTTTTCATTGTTAATTATAGTTTTGTGTGTCTGTGTCTCCTCACTCTGATTATGTGATCCTAGAAGACAAAGATTTACATATCTGTCTCTTAATATACCACTTGTGTCCTGTGCATTGGGTAAACAAATAGTATTAATTCACTGGGGTTAGATTATGGCTCTGAGTCTTGGTCAATGAAGGCTTTTGTATTATAATATTTTTAAATCTCTAGAAATGTAGGTTTGAATTTTGAGATAGGACGAAAATAAATGGAAGATATTTTCCCACTGTGTTCTTACAATTAAATTTATCTTGTCTGTTTATCTATCTGCATTGATATCTACCTCTGATTTAATTTACCAGAAGACACTCAAAAAACTTAGCCAATGTGCATTCCTAGAATTCAAACAGACACGATTGAAATGCTAGATCTGTCATGTCTCCAGCATGTTGGGCTCAAAGGAGCATTTCAAAAAATAAAATGCACACACACGAAACATAGTTTCAGGTCAGAAAATTCTAAACAGGTTTTATTTTAAAGCATTACAAATGTCATTGGAGTGCTTTCTTGACTCTACCTGTTTAACTCTCCTGTATTCAAGAGGCCAAAATTCACCCCCTGAGAGGTCTCAGCATTTCTGTCCTGGGAAAGGACTGGATGGGGCTGGCTGGATGGTTGGAACTTTCCTGAGCAGGCATAAGTTCCCAGTGGGACATGATTTGGGAATTAGGAAGTGGCCCTGCTCCTGCTTGAAGCAACTCTGGTTTGCGGCAATGGTGACATCACAACACGATGGGATCAGGGATACTCTGATGGAGGGAAGACAGAAGAAGAGATCCAGAAGTGAACTTGCCACCTGTTTTTTTTTTTTTTTTTTTTTTAATACAATGTGTTTGATGGAATGCTAGATTCCAGTTTATATTAAAAAAACAAAACAAAAAAAAAAAAAAAAACAAAGTGAAGCTTGTTCTTTTACCAAAATAGACGACTCAGAGGTGGTGTCAACAATGGGGCAACCAGGCAGTAGCTGCTTTCATGCAAAGGGACCAGCAACCAAACTGAGGGGATCTGGTGGCAGGAGAGGACACATAAAGGGTGAGACATTGCTAGACCCCAAGGCCCCTCTTCTCATGACCCTATCTCCTTCATCTGTGGCACTACTGACTGGAAAAATCAAAGAAAGCACCTCTTTTTTTCTTTACTACTACTGGAAACAGTGGAATTATTTGGTCTCAGCTTCTGTTGGAAGAGATGGTGTCCGTGGGTAGGCAGACACAGCAGGCCAGATCCTGTGTCTTCCTGTGTGTGCCAAAATGCCTATGCAGTTGCAGAGGCTAACACCTCTGGCACTGAGATGCACACAAAAAATCATAATTGTTATGAGCTGAACTGTGTCTTTCTCAAATTCATGGGGAATTGAAGTCCTAACCCCCAGGACCTCTAAACATGAATGCTTCTTGAAATAAGGCCTTTAAAAAAGTTATTAAGATAAAATGAAGTAATCTGGGTGGATCTTACTCCATTGTGACTGGTGTCCCATAAGAAGAGATTAGGACAGAGACAGAGTGAAGGCACTTGTGGAGATGGCAGAGGAAGTGCCATCTACAAGCCAAAGAGAGAGGGCCTGAGAAGGAGCCCATCCTGATGGCACCTGGATCTTGAACTCCAGTTTTCAGAACAGAGAAAACAAATTTCTATTGTTTAAAACACCAAGTCTGTGGTCCTTGTTCAGGCAGTCTGAGCTGATCAATACAATGGTTAAGAAGGATCAGAGGCAGACAGACTTAAAATGGAGAAGTCTAACATTGTGGCAGGGCTGAGCTTTGGTAAGAGTGAATGAATGAAACAGTCTGTTCATTCCTCAGATGCACAGTTGGTTCTTCAGATATGCAGGTTCTGCATTTGCAAGTTCAGCTGATTGCCAACTGAAAATATGCAGAAAAAATTGCATCGGCTTGAAGATGTGCAGACTTTTTTCCTTGCCATTTTCCCTAAATGATAACAGTGTAACAACTATTTGCATAGGTTTTACATTGTATTAGGTATTATAAGTGCTCTAGAGAGGATTGAAAAATATACCTGAGGATGTGCCTAGATTATATGAAAATATAATGCCATTTTATATAAGGGACTTCAGCATCTGAGGATTGTGGTATCCATGGAGTGGGAAGGGTCCTGGGACCAATCCCCTGTGGATCAGGAACAATAGTACTTTTTATGGGACAAGTGTACTTTTATTTCAGACCCTTGGAGGTGGCACATAGCAGCTGGAAGAGGCTCTTCCTTTGTTGTCCCCAATAGAGAAAATGAAGCATGCCATGTTGGCTTAATAACCTCTGTCTCCCAGCTGCTGGCACTCCATTGCTGTGAGGCCAGGATAAATCTGGTGATCCACTGATCACTGAACACTTAACACCGAATTAAATAATGATGATCTTTTCATATTTCTACCAGCCTTACCCATGCTGAGCCAATGTTATCCCTGAGCTGTAAGTTCTCAGCTTGTACATAACCTTGGTTCAAATCGTGAGGGTTCAAAATAGATAAAATATTTAATGCCTTTTTATTGCCCCTCTCAGCAACACTGAAAGTCCTTGTTGGCCTCCTGCACATAGGATGGACAAGTGGCTCGTTCCCTTAGCTGCTCTTACAAGCTGCTTTGCAAATGGCTCTGGCAGGTGGTGCAGCACAGCGGGGAGGGCTCGCAGTCTGTCCCTGGAGGCTCTGCTGAGCATCATCTCCGGGTACAGTACCATCCCCCAGGCCTAAGAAGCCCAAGCCTCCCCCCACCCCTTCTTCAGGCTATTTCTCCCTCCTGACTCATGTCTGCTGCCTCATTTGAGTTACTGTGCAAACGTTTAGCCAAGAAGCCATACCAGGCTGCATTCTTATTTATGAGCGCCTCAAGAGTTTACAGCCCAAGCACTGAGGCAGCATTCCGTACCCAGCCTTCTGGTCAAATAAGGACAAAGCGAACCACGCCTTCCATTCTTGGCAGTGAAGCAGGAGCTGTTAGAATGCTGTGTGCTGGGTGCAGAAGCCTCCCCCACACTAGGTTGGTTCTTTCCCAGTGCCCCAATGACCCCAAAGTTGGAGAGCCATAAATCAGAAGAAAGAAGTACAGAATAGTTGTGCCATGTCTAAGGATGCTCGGGGAGGGGGTTTTTCTCGTGTATCCCCTTTCCTGGGCTGCCTGTAGGAAGTTGTGTTCCAATGAAGAGTGCTTTTGCCATTGTATATGTCCTGTTTGTCAGCAGGGAGCTTTCTAGAACGCAAACAACGTAGCCAGTCCGAGACACTCAAAAGTGTGCACCCTCACCCCAAAAAGAAACCAAAGGAACCTGGATGTGGTTGCTATTCTAGGGGAATGATCACAGCAGAAGTCAATCTCAATGGGGGGATTTGAAAATAGGGTGACTGTAGCAGGGTTTCTCACTTTAAAAATCTTAATGTGCACTTGAAGTCAACAGGAAAATTTAAATCTGCTCTCTGCAAACCCCCTTTCTTAGCCTTCCTGGGGACACAAAAGCTCTCTAGACCAAGTCCTGGGCCAGGAGGAACTTACAATCCAGTGTGGTGTGGGGAGTTGGGGATGGGGGTGGGGATGCACAATTAAACATAAAACAATTCACTGACAATTGAGATAAAAGGAAAAGCAGGGCCAGTCAGCACAGTGGGTGGGGCCTGGTGAAGAGAGGAGTCAGCCCCGTTTCTGAAGTTCCGATGCTTTGTTGTTTCATTCGCCTAATAAACCATAAGCCTAATGTCTAAGCAATTAGGCCTCTGGTGTGCAACCCCCAGAGAGTGAGGTGTCTAGTGGAGATAGTAATCAGTTTTGACTGCCATCCACCATCTCTCCCAGGGAGCTCAGCCTCTCTGTAGAACTGGCCTAATGCTACCAGCTCTGTGTGCTTTACAGGTGATTAGGAGGAGAAAGCAAACAAAATAATGGGTGGAATGGTGCTTGGAATGCCATAAGTGCTTTCCCAGGCATTCAGAGAGGAGAGGGAAAATGGCCTTCTATTTCCTCACAGAGGACCCTCTACGTTAGTGCTCAGCAAGGATCTGGAGGATCATGGCAGGGAAGGTTTTAAAGGAATACCTCTGGGGCAAAAATGGATAATGCTTCTTTATAAACGAAATGCTAAGATGAAAGAAAAGGAAAAGAAGTAGGCCAGGAGGCTACTGAGACGTAGCCTAAACATCTTCTTAGCTCTTGCTCCTTTCTCTTGGGAAGCATTTCTTTACTATCTCATTCTCTCCATCCTTTTCCCGTCTACCTGCTACTCCTGCCTTGATTCTAGGAACATCCCTTCCCTCTACCCTCCATTTACAGCTGTCCCCAGCTCTTGGCCCCCACTCCTGCTGGCTTGGAGAGGGGGAAAGTAATCCTTCGTGGGAGCTGGTCCTCCACATTTTTTAATTAACTTCCATATCGGGTTCCTAACATGCATGCTGACTCCCTGTCACGTGGGCACACTTGGCTTGATAACTAGGCTTGGATCTGCCTTGCTGCCCTTCCCACGCTCTGCAGATCTCCCCTTCCTTCCCTCTGCCACACTTGGGCTTTATCTAGAAAGCAGTCTCCAGGTGAAGGGGGATGTCCCAGGTGTCTCAGGGACAGTTCAGAGACTGCACAACTTGCATTAGCTCAGACCCTTGCATTAGCTTGGGCTGCCATGTGGGTGATTTGCCTGTGAAGCAGGGGATACATTTGTGAAAAATCTTTTTTGGGGAGGAGGGGGAAGAAAAGGGGGAAACAAAGGACAACAAAAGAAGAAAGGTGGTCAGCTCCAGCTGATACTTCTTTATCATCGTTCATTTCCAAATGAGATGGCAGGCTCAGTTAGTCCGCAGGGGCCATGTCTGGCATGAGTCAGCAACCAGTGCAATCTACTGCCAGTTGATTAAATTAGCATTTGTTATAAGCCAGAAAGGAAGGGGGGGGGGTGTTGTATGCAGGGATAGATGGAGAATGAAGAAAATCTTCTTCATTTCTTTTGAATTATGTATGGCCTGGAACTTTACATGCTCAAGTATCACCAGACTGGATGTAGAGGGCTGGGAAGGGCTCTCTGTTCCCTTAAAGCCATAGAACACATGCTTTGGGTCCCCTTGGAAGACTAGGAGAATGCTAATAATGGCAGACCATAGCAGAAAAAAAAAATGAAACTCTCTTAAATTTATTATGACCCTGAAAACAGAAAGCTACATTGCACCCCTGCTGCCATAGGCCCAGGAAGAGCATTTCTCTGTAACCTTTTGAGTGATGGACATGAACGTGTGAATGCATCTCACTTTGATTTTGCCGAGTGGTAACATGGGATGACTGTCAGATCAGTGGACAAAGGATAGGTCTCTTCGATTTTCGCCTCTGGCTTCCAGCCAGATGGGAGAGAAACAAAGACTCCAGAGCCCCTGCTTTCCTTCCCCCACCCTCTCCCTCCTCCCTGCTTTTTCCTCCTCCTGCCTTAACCACTTAGAGACAATGATTTGGATGTAGTCTGCTGACTGCTCTTACATTTTGGGAAATCATGTCTAATCACATGTCTTCATGTGATTTTTATCTCAGACAGGAGCCCCTCCATTCAGGAGATGTGTGAAGAGAACAACCTCCAAACTGGGGTGCCTGCTGCAGGCAGTGTATGCCCTGGCTGGGTACTTGGTGAGTATCCTTTATCCTTTGTTCTTGGTTCTTCTGGTTGCCCACATGCCTGCCCAAAGGAGCTGCCTCTGTTCATTGTCCAGGTTTGAAGCTTTTGTGTGAAAGCCCTGGTGAGGAGACAAACAGTTGGTGTCCTGCTATAGACTCAAAAATCTGAGTCCAAAATAGCTTCAGGATCCGGCTGCTTCTTTACAGCTGAATCCTTGCCTGTGGACCACATTGTACAATCCAAGGTTTTCACTGACTAAAGCATCTGGAGGCATGTGACCCTATCCCAAGAGATGCGAGGAGAAGGAGTAAGGAAGAGTGGCTCAGTGTGGGAAAGACAAAAGCAGCGTGGCAAATAGCAGAGACTAGCAACAAAGAACTGGCACGTGCACATTGGCAAAAAAGCAGGCAACAAAGTCATTTCCTTGCTTCATCACTGCTAGCTCAATTTACCCGTCATATAAATACAGGCTAAAACATGCAGAGTCCACAACAGACCCTCCAGCATACATTGAAATGAATCATTGTTTCCAGTCATTAGTTCAAGTCCAGCATTTCTACCTGTATATAAATGAAATAAAGCAGTTGGGGTCTGTTGCAGTCTTGGGATATGCAACGAGAGTGAACAATGAACACTTATAATGGCAAACAGAAAGGGACAACACAATGTGGAACTTGAGCAGGGTGGGGGTTCTCCTGCACCCCTATGCCAACACCACAGGGGCTCCTTTTGCCACAGGACATGGGGAAGGGATTGATTCCTATGGCCCAGATACCAAGCAGGCAGTGCCCACTGCTCCCTTGGTTATATGAAGAAGTAAATTGAGATCATTTTCATAATTTAGGCAAAAACCTTCCTTTCCACTTGAATTATTTTAGGCAAAGGCAGATTTAAAAAAAAAAAAGAAATTAAATAGCAGAATTTGAGTTTGGGAACTCATTAAAAGGCAGTGAGACTTCCTGTATTGTATCAATTATAAACAATTTGGAGGAAATAGATGTTGCTTTTTTTCTTTTAAGGAAATTATCTGGAAAATTACCCAGGTCTTTGCTTCCTCTTTTTGGATGAGATCTAGATAGGCTGCATTAAAGACAATAACCTCATTAGAAGGGGCTTAGATGAGAAAAGTAGGAGGAGGAATCAGAAAGTCCCGACTCTGCCCTGGGCTTGCCTCCCATGTCCTAGCCTCTGCCCAGTCAGTTCACCTCTCCAAGCGTTCGGTTCTTTTTTCTTCACTGAAAAGGTGCAGGCCCCCTTTGTCTCTTTCTTACTTTATAGGAATGCTCTGAAAATTCATATTCACTGTGAAACCAGGAGAGCCACAAAGGAATGATCCTATCTCAATCTGAGGCCTTATCAGTTTTGTTTTGCTGGCCACTCTGAGTCGGCATTGATATATTAATCAGAACTTTATAAAACTCTTCTTTCTTTTTCTGACCTCCCATGACCACTAAATGATGAGAAACCTTGGAATTGACTAAATTCAAAAAAGGAATATATTTGCCTGTCCATCAACTTAGCCGATAGGGTCTAAAGTGATTACATTCATTTTAAGTGGTTCAGGGAATGTATACCCTGTGCACTGTTACATCAGTGCTTTATGTAACAGGTTGCTACAAACATATCCTTTCTTCTCCAGGTTTTTCTTGGTGTTAGAATTGGTTATAGGGAGGAGGATGGAGATTTGAATCTTAGGAACTTGGGGAGGTGAGTCATGCTGAGGAGCTATGAGACTATTCCTAAATGTTTCTAGAACTTATCCTCACCTTCCATCCCTACTACCCCACTTGGATTCAGGCTCTTATTTGTTTCTTGTCTGGATGTCTGAAGCAGCCTTGGACATGGTCCTCTTGATTGTAACTTTGTGTGTTAAGCAGTTCTCCCTACGACCACTAAGAATTCATCCAGATGACAGGCTTTGCCACATCGGTGCCTCTGTTGCCCAGAAAACCCAGTCCAGTGTCTCCATGGGGGACTTCAACGTTCTGTCAACATCTTAGCTTCCCAGATCTCTAACTCAGCTCTCACCATTCTCTGCCTTACTGGTTCTTGTTCCACACCAGTGAGCTGTGTACACTTTTCATACACGGATCAGGCTACTTTTACCTTGGGGTCTTTGCTTGGGCTCTCTTCTCTGCCAGCATGGTCTCAAAGGGAGTAGACAAACCAAAGAAGACCCTATAGCTCCTTATTCATTCTCAGGGGGAATCAAGTCATGTGACACACATGTGTCCTTTCTCCCCAGCCTGTGTATTCCTCCAGGGGTGGCAGGCTGAACTCCTGAATCCTCACCCTTTAAACAGAACTGTAAGGTTATAAGGATCTTTACATTTGCTTGTCTACATTGAGCACTCTGAGGAGAGATAACCTGTCTTTTCACTTCAGAATCTTGAGCAATACCTGGCTCAAAAAGGGAACTAATAAATGGTTAAATATATACTTATTTAGCTTCATGTGTAAGAAAGTTGTGTGCTAGGTGTTTGAGAAAGTTCCTGTTTCAAGAGAAAAACTGTCTGGTAAGTATGTCGACATATATTTAAGTGAATTTTTAATTTTCCTTTGAACAAGTGATCCAGGATTATGCAAATAATCAGTTAAGGGGGAAACCCCATGTCAACAGTGGGCCATCTGGCACGGTGACATCATGGCTGGTTGCTTGTCTTTGCTGCTACCACTTGGAGGCCAGGGACTTTCTTGTGGCTATGGCCTTGGGTGAAGAGACTCCCCCTTCTTGGGTTCTCTGCCTTATATGCTGTTGCCATGGCAACAACCCACTTTCATTCTGGACCTGCCGCATGGGAGAGGGGAATCCTTTACTATAATGGCATAAACGAGGAAGGTTATTTTTTTTAAAAGTTGACAAGGTTAATCATCAACACATTATGCTAGTTCTACAGATTCTGATTTAGTGGTAGGATGGTTAAGGCTTTTCTGGCAGTTTTGAAAGTGGATCAGCTATAAGAATAGATTTGGTTACCCTTTGTTTAAATGTCTAATTAACTGTGTGCCTGTTGTGATTCTATTTTTAATGCAAAAAAAAAAAAATTTTTTTTTTTTTAATTCTCTTGAAGTACATGGAAAACGTGTCACTCTGGCATACCAAAGGAGGGAGTGCGATTTCTAAAACGAAAGGCTGGGATGAGCAAAGGTACCGATACCTGTCCAGGATTGTAACACATCTGCTCGAATCTGTTAAGAGATTATGCAGAAACGTAGTGATGTATTATTTAAATAGCTTTTTGGAATAGAGTCAGCTTGTAAAAAGAAACAGCGTAGATACTCGCTTTTTAAACACTTTTATGTATTCAGGTGAGCAGAAGCCTGGCTCATTGTTCAGTGACTGCAGAAGCCGGATACAGAGATCCCACGTGCTCCAGGCAGGATGTCTTAGTCTGGCTCTGTAAGCCAGAGTCTTTGTTTCTCAAGACATCTTTCCCTGGGATTCTCTTTCTGGTTCAAATGAGCACCCTGCTTGGCCAAGGCAGGGTTCGTTTTGTCTCTTTCCCCAGGCAGTTTTTCTTCCTCATTTCTAGCTCTCATCCAACACAGGTGGAGACTCTGGTTTATTTAGGAGGCAATGGCCACCTGCATTTCAGCATGTGATGACATGGTTGTCTGTCTCCTCCCTCCTCCTGAGGCTGGGTTTCCCTTTGGTCGGATAGTCCTTACAACTCAGGCTTATTTCTCTTCTCTTGGAAGAGCCAGACAAAATTCTCATTTATTCACTCACAATCAACTATCACCATCACACAGGGACAAAGAACGTGCATGACCCTTGTTATACCAGGGACATCGCATGCTCAGGCACAGGCCATGGAAAGGTAGGATTATTTGATGGGCAGGATTATCTGAGAATTGATCAGCAGAGAGTGTTTTTGGAGAAAAACAAAAGTGATATTGTGCTTATGAAGCGTCACTCTCAGCATCTGCTCTGGGATAGGCCCTGTAGCTACAACCAACTGGACTAGGGTGGGAGAGAACTAATGGACTAATCCAACAGTATTTTGTCCACTGGGATTTTTAGAGTTGGCAATGAGAGGTAGAATATTTTTATTATACACTTGTGGGATGCAGGAACAAGGATCACATTACAAGTTAGGATTGGGAGCAAGGAGATGTGTTAGCTTTCTGTCACTATAACAACAAATACTTGAGATAATCAACTTATAAAGAGGAAAGGTTTAGTTTGGCTCACAGTTTTGGAGGTTATAGACCATGATTGCTCATTCCCATTGCTTTTTGGACTGGCAAGGAGCACACGGCAGAAGCACATGGTATTATAAAGCTGCTCATCTTGTGACCAGAGAGCAAAGGAGTGTGAGAAATGGTCTGGAGTCCTACAGTCCCCTTCAAGTGCATGCCCCCCCAAAAGTAAAGACCCCCCCCCACAAGGACCCACCTCTTAAAGGTTTCCCTGCCTCCTAAGTAGGGAGGGCCAAGCCTTTAACATATGGGCCTTCGGGTGACATTCAAGATCCAAACTATAGCCAGGAGCATGAACAGAGTTCTGTGAGGCTTGATGCCTACCAAAGTGTGACCTGGACATAGTACTATGGTAGGTGCTCAAAAATATTTGTTGAAGGAATGAATGGAGAGAAAGTATATAAGTCTATCTGGACACTCTTTCCCTCCTTCCATGTGTCCTTTCCTGTGAACAGAGGAGGAGATTTTATGAGGCTAGATGGTTGAATGTCTATCAGGAGACTTCACCAGAGGTGTAGACAAACCCCAGTGCTCAAGGTGTGTGAAAGTCCCCTGCCACTCCCTGGTTCCCACTCCCTCACCCCCACATACTTCTGTTGCCCTCAGGCCTACGAGGGAGTGAAGACTTGATATGTTATTTTGAAAATATGACCCAGTATTTCCTATTATGCTCTAATAGCCCTGCATCAGGCTTTGGTTGGTTATAGTTATGTTTGGGGAGAGCATGATTTAATCCATGATATATTGCATTCCTGATGATAATAAGCTATAAAGAATAGGTCCTATTGTAATTTATTTCAATAAGTTTCAAATTACTATATAGAAATACTAGGAATAATCTCATAAAAAAAGAAATAAAAAAGGAATTTATGGGATCTTTACATTCCCTAAGGAAATAATTCAAGTACTGAAAGAAGAAACTAAATTTAGGTAATAGAAAATCAAGGTGTTTAAGGAAGAGCTGTTGTTTTACAAGATCTGAAATAACTACCTGGAATGCAATAAAAAGCAGGAAGGGTGCCAGCTTACAAAGAACCAAAATCATGCCCCAATACTACCGTTTACTGGTAATATTATCCTGGCCAATACAAACTAGGTGATTCAATTTACAAAGGACATAAAAGACATTAGGAAAAGATCTTTGATGTACCCACCAGAGAAGTCCCAGGGGAATCTCTACCTCTTGATTAGATGTGGAGATGGCAGAACAGATAACACCCATGACACATTTTAATGGAAAGTTGTGCTACAGTTGGAATTGGAGCCAGATCCTCCAGGCAGGTGACTTGAGTGGGGTGGGGTGGAGGGGCTTTCTGGGGAACCACACCTGTGGGTGTGAGGGCAGCAGGATGGGGGAGGCAATACAACCAGGGTGCAGTTGCCTCAGAAGCCTTAGTAGCCCACCAGAAGCTGTGGAGCAGGGACGGCCTGCTGGATCAGGCGAGGGGTGCAGCTTTTGTATCCCTAGACTGACCAACCAATTAGAATGCTGCTGCCTCCGGGGAGAGAGCCCATCCTGGAGTAAGGACATGGTTGGGGAAACCCTCAACTGGGAGTCATCAGGGGAAGAAGCTCACACTTTTGGCATCTGGGGAATACGTGGCTCAGCCCTGAAGGGGTAGGGAGAAAGTCTGGGCAGTGCATCTTAGGGTCTGGTTTACTGGAACCGCCACTGGGAGCTTCTAAGGAAAGGAGATGGTAGAATGTTGATGTATGTAATCTATTTTTCAGTGTGGTTCTCTATGGGCCATCAACTTTTCCTTGAGCCACTACCATAGTCTTTCTATTGCTCTCTCCACTTCCATATCTGGTAACCTCCTGACTACAGGTGGAACAATCTGAAAACATAAATTCAGTCTGTCATGCCCCAGCTTAATACCCTCCATGATTTCCCATCTCACATATAATAAAATCTCAACTCTTTGGCCAGCTCTTTAAGAAGGGTGACCATGATCATGCAAACCTGGACATTTTGAGAGTGAAAGGGGCCCTGTCCATAATTGCACAGGGACAAAGGTCTACATTAGTGATATTCTTGTAAACTGGAAAGTATGTTCCCTCTACCCATAAGGTACCTGTCAATATGGCTACCTCTCCCTCTCCTTTCCCCCTCTTCCCTAAGTCCACCTTCCTTTCATTTCTGTTAAATTTAGGAATAAACTAAGCCCTTTTTCAACCCCAGGGCTTTGCATGTGTCATTTCCTTTCACCTCCACCCCTTTCTCTTGTATTTTTCAGGACTCAGCATAACATTGCCTATTCAGAGGCCTTTCCATTTATTCTCCATCATAGCACCCGTTTATTTTATCCCTGGTCCTAACTACAACCTGAAACTATAATCACTAGATTTTTAGCTAGATAAGGACTTGAATCTGCTGTGTCTCAAAAGCCAATGTGTCCCCAGAGGCTGCCCAGTACTATTCTATACATGTTTGGTATCAATAAATTCAGAAGTAAATGAGTGAAAAGCTTAGAAAAATGTTCTGTATCAAAAATTGTATGTGTGAATGAATTGCTCTGAAATTGTGTGTATATGGATTATTTTAAAACAAAAATGTGTGTGTGTGTGTGTGTGTGTGTGTGTAAGTGTAAGAAATGTCCAAAGACCAGCAAAGGACAAACACATCCCCTACATTGGGAATTATACAGGTGGCCGCTCACCCTCAAAATGTAGACATAGAGGAATGCAAAACATTAAGCAATCAATTTGCAAACACCTAGAGGATCACAGGCTGTTGGATAATAACCAGCAGTTTAGTGATGAGGAGATACTGTCAGAACAATCTAATTTCCTTTTAAGACAGAAGGACCTTCATCAAATGCATTTATTAAGTGTCTGTCTGCGCACGGCCAGGAGAAATACTGTCAGAGGTAGAGGGCTTGTGTTCAGCTGTGAAGAATCAGATTTAATATGTGTCTTGACTTCGGCGAAAATCTGATTTTGCTTCCATGATAATTTCCTTTCACAGGTCAAACAAATACGAGTTCCTACAGTAGAAGACGATAGCAGAATAGTTACTGAGTTAAGCTCAGAATAATTATCAAAGCCTTTAAAAGTTGAAAAAAACAAAACTTAATGATCAAAGGATGACCTTTGGCTCAGGTCAAATGAGGTTAAATTTTCATTGCTTTGCTTCCTAACATCCAACTGTGTCTTGGAAACAGAATTGCACCTAGACTAGCAGATAAATTGTTCTAGGTCCATATGGAAGAGTAACTGATTGCCTTCCTAAATGAAGTATGGAAGTGGAAACTTTGATACTGAACCACACATAAGCACTAAGGACAGAATTGCGGGCTAAAAGAAATGCCTTTTTAGGGGTCAAAAAGTCACATGCACATTCCCAGATATCAGTGCCAGGGATTGTACCCTTGACTTTTTGACAGACAATACTTTGGGTCAAGCGGACACAAACTCATCCTATTATCCATCCATACACACTTTGCAGATGTGTGAATCGAATGCAAACCAACTGGAAAATTCCATAATTAATGCAAATATCTTAAAGGTTGCATCCTGAGAGATGGGTGCCTCAAATGTAGATAAGGGTCTGTTTGGCCCCAACTGTAGAGATGGCACAGGCCATCAGGAGTGTTGTCAGAAGTCAATAGGTGAGAAGTCGGCTTACGGGAAGCCAGCAGCAGTACCAGTGACCTGGACTCCGCAGCAGCATCCCGCCCTGGAGAGACATGAGCAACATGGAATCCCAACCCAGAGAAATTTCAGTCTGGGGAATGCTGACGAAAAACCTCCTTCCCGTCCACAGAGGGACAAGGTAGTAACAGCCTGGTCACAGGGAGAAATCAACACAGCACTGAGGGTGGAAGTCAAATGAGACTTAACCTTCCTCTATGTGCCCAGTGTTTGACGGAATTTCTTTGAGGCTATGTACTGGGATTCCCCAGGAACAAGATGGAGGCCATCTTTGCCCTCGTGGAGCTCATAGTTTCCAGAGAATTCAGATGTCTGCTGAGTTGTTGTATCTCTGGGCCAATGGAGAGTCATGGAATTTGGAGAGTATCTGTGCCCACAGGAACATGAATTAAGAGGAGTCGAGGTATTAAGTAACCCCAGCTATCTCAGTAGAAGACTGTAGGGACAGAGAGCCCTGGAGCTTTTGATGAAGAGATATGTTATGTGATTTATTATTGCCCCAAGGAGGACAAGCAGCATGTGCATGCTTGCCAAATTCAATGCTACAGGATGGTTCTAGTCCCCTGCGTCTGTCATGGCCTCCTCCTTGTTCATGCTGCTCTCTTGGTTTCTGTGACACTGTTATAATTCCTCCCTTGGCCCTCACTTGGCTGGCAGTTGCTTGTCAGTCTCCATGGCTGGCTCCTTCTCAAGTCCTCAACTCCTAAATGTTGGAGTGTTCCAGGTCTCTGTCCTGGACTCTGCTAGTCATCCCAGGTGACCTCATCCAGTCCAAGGCTTATGCCATTGACACCCCCCCCCCCCCCCAGCATACACACAAATCCATTCCTTCAGTGCTTACCCCTTCCCAGAACAAAAATCCATGGAGCCCTCCATGCATGTGACCTCTCCTTGTCCTAGTGGCCATCTCAGACTTGAATGTCCAACCCCCAGCCCTGCTCCTCCCTGAATCTCTTCCAATTCAGTTTATATAGTTACTGAATAAAAATCTGGGAATTATCCTGATTCCTCTTCCCCTGCCCAACTCCCACATCAAATGCATCTCAGATCCTCTCACTTCCTCTTCTAAATCATACTTGTCTCAATCTCCATGGCTGTAACTTTGGCCCAATCTGGATTATTACAGGAGCTCCCTAATGGATTTAGCTCCTCTACTTTTTCCCTTTAATAACCACTTTGTGCTCATCAGCCAGAGGAATCCATCTAAAGTTTAACAGAGTAAGTGTCTCACCTGCTTTAAAAGTGAAGATAGCTTGCTTAGTACATTTAACATAAAACCAAATTCTTTACCCCAGATGTAAAGGCTCTGTCCTTTGCCTTCCTTAGCCTTTCATTCTGTGCTCTGAACAGAGTGTGCTCAGAAACACCATGTTCCAGGCTCAGGGCCTTTACACTTGCTGTTCCCTCTGTTCTCTATGTAGCTTACTCTATGTTCACATCCAGATCTGTCTAAACTTTGAGGTTTCCCTAAAGCAACCACAAGGTTATTCTTTATCATACACCCTTTTATATGGTCTTTATATTACATACAATTTGCTGATATTCATGTTACTGATATATGCCTTTATTTATTTTTGGTTTAATTTTATCCATTAGCATGCTCTAAGAGAACAGGGAAATTGTATCTACAGTGTCTGGAAGAGGTCCTATGATAGCAGCTCAGCCAATGTCTATGGGATAAATGATATGTGAATGCCTGAAGGCTAGTGTTACACCGACCTGTCATGCGTGTGTCCTCTCTGTTAAATGAGTAAGTATATCAGTTGGCTATTGTTGTGTAACAAGTTACCGGAAAACTTGGTGATTCAAAACAATAAGCATTTGTTATTGCTCACAAGTCCACAGGTCAGTTGAGCAGTTCAACTGACTGACCTAGGACAGGGTCAGTTGATCCTTTTTTGGTCCCCTCATGCTTTGTGGCCAGCTGGCATGCTGTCTGAGGGATGCTTAGTGTAGGAAACTTCATTTATATGTCAGATGGTTGCTTGGCAGTTGATAGGGGGCAGGGCTATGTGTCTCTATTGTCCATCAGGGCAGGCTTGTTCACAGGGTCACCATGGGACCCAGAGAGAAAGAGTAGAACTGTTCAACCCTACTGAGATCAAGGCTTAGAATGAGCACACTGTCATCCACACCGTATCTGTTGGTCAAAGTGAGCCAAAAGGCCAGCCCAGATTTAAGGGGCGGGGAAATAAATTTCATTTATTTACTGAAGGAAATGCAAAGCCACATAGTAAAAGCATGGCCACTGGGAGAGATGAAGGGCTGGGGACAATTTTGCTCTCTCAACTGCCCCAATCCATCTACTACATTAAGGATGACAACAGACATGGTCACTTTTCACTGCCACATTCTCTTTTCCCGTCAAAGGCACAAAGAGCATTGCGAAGCCCAGAAATGACTTCCATCAGTCCACAGGAATAGGTTTGGCCACAAGATTCATCACACCCTTGGTTTCACAGCTGCTGTGACTGGGGCAGAGGGGAGTTGGAGCCTGGGCACACTGAGTGATGGAACTACACAGGTTTGTCTGTGGCCAGAAGGAGCCCCAGAGCCCCCAGGGTCCCCTGATTCTGCTGTTCTTCATGGAGCCTGCATGTACTTCCACATGTGTGTGAGTGGAGGGTGGAGCCCGAGGCAGGCAGGTGCAGTGCCTCCAGGAAGCCACCTCAGAAGGAAGCAAACACCCAAGCTCCTTTCAGCACCAGGCAGCTCACCACTTACAGGCATTTGGTGAAAAACAAGATTAAATCAAAGAGTTCTCTCTGTCTCTCTTTCAAACTGAAATGACTCAGAATGAAAAGGCCTTGACACAGGCATCTTCAGGGAACTCCTTAAAAAGTGAAGAAAACAACACGCCCAGCCGTGCCCTTGCCCTCTGTGCAGAGTAGAGCACCCCCACCCGGAGAAATTCAAGGCTAAAGCAATAGGAGAAAGCTTTTGTTCCCACAGAGGAGTTCTTACCTTTTTCTAAAGAGGCATAAGATGTGCTAAATATTAGCACTTATTCATGACGCATGTAGTATCTGAAGCTGTCCATGGACCACAGAATTTAAAAGCTAACTCTATGGGCTTCAACAACTTCTTCCAGGTCCACGCAGTGTACAAAGGACCACAAAACCCTGGCTCCCTGTCCAATCTCACTCTCCCCTTCTCAGCTACCCACTCAGTCTTAAGAAGTTCTTCCTGCTGGGCACAGTGGCACAGAATCCCAGTGGTTCAAGAGGCTGAAACAGGAGAATTGCAAGTTCAAGGCCAGCCTCAGCAATTTAGCTAGGCCCAAAGCAGCTTAGCAAGGCCCTGTCTCAAAACATAAAACAAAAAGGTCTGGGGTGGAGCTCAGTGGTAAATCAGCCCTGGGTTAAATCACCAGTACAAAAAAAAAAAAAAAAAAAATGAGCCGGGCGTGGTGGTGCACACCTGTAATCCCAGCACCTGGGAGCTTGAGGCAGGAGGATCTCGAGTTCAAACCCAGCCTCAGCAATGGCGAGGCACTTAGCAACTCAGTGAGACCCTGTCTCTAATAAAATACAAAAAAAAAAAAAAAAAAAAAAAAGGGCTGGGGATGTGGCCCAGTGGTCGAGTGCCCCTGAGTTCAATACCCAGCACCAAAAAAAAAAAAAAAAAAAAAAAGTTCTTTCTCCATACTCAGGTACAGGTAAATGTGATGACCCTGGAAATACTGATTTCAAGCAGATGAAAGTGGAAATAGCCATTTAGAGTGACCAAGATCTAGATCAGTGATCTTCAAAATTACTTGAATTGAATGTTTCCTTTTCCCAACCATTTCATACAGCAACCTGCCTCTCCACCACAAAGCATTCGAATTCTTTCTAAATTTCATCTGTTTTAAAAAAATACGTCTAGGCCATAGGTTCATGATATCTCCACTGGGAACTATGTTCCTTTCTATACCCTGAGAAAAATGGTTCTAAAATGAATTTAAATGACTCAGCAGGACTCAGCAGGACTCAGGTCTCTGCCTACGCCTGCTTCCTGTGTGGTCAACCAGCCCGCAGGGCTCCTTTGCAATCCAGTATAGAAAGAAAAAAAAAAAAAAAAAATCAATGATTCCATCCCTCTGCATGTGAAACTTTTCTAGCTTTTCACAGACACATTCCTGAAGGCACCAGTCATGAATGAAGACTCCAATGGGGTCAGAGCTGGAACCCACGAGGCTGTTTAGGATGTGACAATGAAGCATCAGGGGCTTGATGTTCCCAGGGCCTCTTGTTCATGATTCATGGCTCTCCACCCCAAACATCGGGATTTGCCCAACTTCACCAGAGAAGAAAACAAATTGTAGGCTTGGAGGTCCAGGGAGGAAAGCACAGGCATGTCTGGGATGGTTAGGAACATGAAGAGATAATTAGGGTAAGGTTTCTTGTCATCCATTGGCTGGAGGTACACAGAGCAATAAAGACAATGTTGGAGTGCATCAGATGACAAGGCTCAGATTGAACGGGTGTACCCAGTAAAGGCTTCCTGTCACCTTTTCTGGGACAAGAGAAAGCTACGGATAGCAAAGTAGCCAATGAAGGGTGAAGGGACAAGTGTGGACATGGTGGTGACAAACTGCTTCCTATTTTCCTACATGGAGGAGCACATACTTCTCAGTAACAAAAGAAGCTCAAGTCCTTAATGGTGCCCATATTAATGACCTCTGATCACTAGAATAGAGACAGGGTAGCAGGACTGGTCCTGGTACATCAGGTGTCTTATGACACCCTTAAAAAGGGATTAGAGTATTTGGGACTCTGGTGTAACTAAGTGATCCCTGAGCTTTTTCAACTTATTCTTGAGCAAGAACAAGAGCTGTTACATTTTAGTGCTTGCACTTCCACCAGCTCCATAAAAATTTGCCAAGTTTCCCTCCATCCTGAATCTTTCTTTCTTTCTTCCTTCTTCCTTCCTTCCTTCTTTTCCTTCCTTCTTCCTTCCTTCCTTTCCTTTCCTTTTCTTTCTTTCTTTCTTTCTTTCTTTTTTTTTTTTTTTTCTGTACCAGGGATTGAACTCAGGGGCACTAGACCACTGGGCCACATCCCCAGCCCTTTTTTGTATTTTATGAGAGACAGGGTCTCACTGAGTTGCTAAGTGCCTTGCTATTGCTGAGGCTGGCTTTGAACTCGTGATCCTCCTACCTCAGCCTCCCAAGTGCTGGGATTACAGGCATGCGCCACCATGCCCGGCAATCATCCTGAATCTTTCACCAATGTATATTCCTGTGTCAGTCAGTTTTCTGATGATGTAACAAAATGCATGACATAAACAACCTCATAATAGGAAAGGTTTGTTTTGGTTCATAGTTTCAGAGTGTTTTATCCATGATCATTTGGCTCTGCTGATTTGGGTCCTGTGAAGAGAAAGTCTATCATGGCAGAAACACATGATGGAAGAAAAGTCTTCACTTCATCTTGGCTGGAAAGCAAGGAGAGAGAGAGGAAAAGACCAGTCTCCAACATCCCTTTCAAGGCATGATCCAATGACCCAATCTCTTTCCATGAGGTCCCAGCTCCCAAAAGGTCCCAGGAGCTCCAAAGAGCACCATAGTGGGGTGACCATACCTTTAACACAAGGGCCTTTGGGGGACATCTCACATCCAAATTATAGCAATTCCTAAGCCCCAGGGGCATGTATTTGCAGACCCATTCGTCAGCCCAGTCTTTTGGGCTGAGCTGCTACTCTGCTACTGGCTGCAATGACCCAGCTTGGTGTCTGATCTAGTACCCTCCTCCATACAGGCTTGACCACTCAGCAGGCTTTGGAAAATTCTTCCGCATTATGTCAAGTTAGGGGGATCCCACTGCAGGATGGCTTAGGTCTGAGAGTTTCGTGGGTTTAATAAGACAGCCCTTTGATTTCTCACTTCCCACCTTCTCTCTCACTGGCCACATGTGGGGCCACGGAGACAGGAACTCGCGTATCTGCCTCCAGCTTGACCCAGCACCACAACGTCCCTCTGCAGGGAAGATCTTCAAAGCTTGTTGCCAGGTCTCAATCACACTCCACGTTCCTTCCTTGTGATTCAGTCTTTCTCGACTGACCTACCTTCCCTCCTGGCAAAATGACTCAGGTGCCTCCCCTTCTCCCTTCCCTCCACTCCCTCAGATACATCCCTATCCGGATACATTTTTTTAAAATTTAATTTGTTATACATGCTTTTGGAGTGCAATTCCTTTCATATTACATATAAAGAGCACAGTTTTCCAAGTCATTGGTTTTACACAAAGTATTTTCATACCATTTGAGTTTTTATAGGTGCACTTAGTTATTGATGTCCAACTCTTTCTGCCATTGTTTCTATCCCCTTGCCCCTTTTCCTCCCCTTCACCCCCTTTTTTCTATTTAACATTCCTTCATTCCTCTTATCCGCCCCCTCCCTTGCCACTATAATTCAGTATCATCATAGCAAAGGAATCAATCAACCTTTGGTTTTCTGGGATTGGCTGACTTCACTTAGCATTATTTTCTCCAACTCCATCCATTTACCTGCAAATGCCATGATTTTATTCTCTTTTAGTGCTGAGTAGTGTTCCATTGTGTATATATACCAAAGTTTCCCTATCCATTCAAGGCAGGAGAATGGATGCATATTCTGAACTCTGTCAGTACACAGGAGTCATGTATTCCCTTGAGGTCCTTGGGGGCCCCAAGTAAATCCATTGAAGTAAATTTCAGTAGTAGTAGGCAGTTTGCCAGCTTAATCTGTCAGTCATGTTTGCCTGTCATTCCAACCCAACTGAGACCTCAGTAAGTGCTGCCATTGTTATTTTGCGGGTCTGTAGGTAGTTTCTCAGTGTCTGAGTCACTGCATTCACCAGGCTGCCAGGGTTGGCTCCGTGAGGATACCAGCCTCATGGCATGTCTCTTGGGGCAAGACCTGTGCTGCCCACAGGAGGCTACCCAGATCTTGGAAAGCCAGAGGAAGAGCAAACTTAGGATTGGCACCAGTCAGACATTATCCAAACAGATGTCTAAAGAGGATGGCCTGAGAGGACTGTACTATAAAGATGCTACCAAAATCAGATCTAAATCCAAGTACGCTGTTTGAAGGTGATTTTCCTAACCACCTGTAATTGTTTACTACTAACCTATAGAGGTCTGATAGTGTCCACCATGAAGATGGGCTTGGCCATTTCTCAGGCAGGTGTTATATAGTACTTAAACCCCTTCCTTGTGCTTAGAGGATTATTTACAAAATATAAAAAGACCCAGTGACAATAATTCCTTCAAAGGATTAAAATCTCAACTAACAAAATTCTAACTGGATTGGAAATTGCTTCTTCTGATTGCCAGCTGTATACACAGATTGTTCTTCTCCCTGTAAGTGGAGGTACATGGTAATCTGGGCATTATCTTTTTGAAGTAAAGATAATAGTAAGATAAATATTCTAGTTTTCTCGAATTCCCTCTCATTTTCCTTTTCACAGAGAATTGCTTTATGTTCTGATTTTCCTGCCATTCACTGGGGCTTCTAACATCAATATCCCCCTCAGCTCTTCTCACAACACCTGCTGTGGGTAAGGATGTAGTTACTTTGGGGAAACAGGGTTAGGGCATCTTTTATACTTCAGGGGATGCAGGCATGACTGGGTGGCCAGGAGTCAAATAATGAGCTGGAGCTCATTATCTCTGTTTCTAGCTCTGCAGCTGAGCAGTATCATCCCACCCAACCATGCAATCAATTATTCATTCATTAGAACCTACTGTGTGCCCACCACTTCCCTTGGCTTTCTGGATGATTAGACATGGTGTTTGTCCTCAAATGGCTCATTCACCAGTTGAAGATACACGAGTTACACACATGAGATAATTAGCAACTCACAGGTGCTCAACAGCTCAACAATCCTGAACAGAGAGGAGGACTTTTGTGGCTTGGAAGGAGAGAGCCACTTCGGAAAGGAGTGGCCCAGGACAGAGAAGAGAGAGAAGGACTTGAGTCCAGCAATTCTTCTGCCTCTATGTTCAGATGACTTAGCATTGTTATTTTTATTACTGCGGTAACAACAGTGCTGATACATATTAGAACCCATAAGTCTTTGGATCTCATTTCTAAGAGAGCCCAAGTTCTGTTTATGTAAAGATGCCTTTGTGAAGGAATGAAATGTTTCATTAAATGGAAAAATTAACTTCAACAACAGATCAATAAATTTTGTATTCTTGGCTAAGTAACACTTCCAAACAGTTTCTGTTCAGAACATGAGCTCCTTGCCTGTTACAGTTTGGATGTGAGATGTCCTCCAAAGGCTCACGGGTTTGACAATGCGAGAAGGTTCAGAGGAGAAATGGTTGGATTGTGAGAGTCTTAACCCAATCATTGAATTAATGTCCTGATAGGGATTAACTGAGTGGTAACTGAAGTGGTAGGGTGTGGCTGGAGGAGGTGGGAACTGGAGCATGGGTTTGGGGTATATATTTGTATCTGGCAGGTGGAGACCTCTCTCTCTCTGCTGCCTGATCACCCTCTGCCACGCTCTTCCGCCATGATGCTCTGTCTCGCCTTGAGCCTTGAGGAGTGGAGCCAACTGTCTGTGGACTGGAACCTCTGAAACTGTGAGCCCTCAAATAAACTCCTCTGCCTCTACAGTTGTTCTGGTTAGGTCCTTTTAGTCACAGCAGCAAAAAAAGCTAGCTAAAACATTGCCTATCTGCCCATTCTCCACTGACCTCTACGATATTTCCAGCACCTAGAATGGAGCTTAGGTGTACACTATAAAAAAAAATATATATATATATTTTTTTTTTTTTTTTTTTTTTTGGTGTTGGGGTACCGGGGATTGAACTCAGGGGCACTCTACCACTGAGCACATTCCCAGCCCTCTTTTGTATTTTATTTACAGACAGGGTCTCACTGAGTTGCTTAGCGCTTCACTTTTGCTGAGGCTAGCTTTGAACTTGCAATTCTCCTGCCTCAGCCTCCCAAGCCACAGGGCTTACAGGCATGCACCAACACGCCCTTTAACATGTATTTATGAATAAGTGGTTGTGGTGTATTGGGAGTTTCAGGAGTGTTTTTAAATGAGGGAGAAGTAGAAGCACAAATAATCTTAAGAATAAGGCACACTTATTTAACAAATTGGAGATGAAGTCTAAAATGGAAACTATAATATTGCTTAACATCTTCAATTTCTGAAATAATAACTAGCACATGGACTTGGTTTGGCTGGGCACAGTGACTCATGCCTGTAATCCCAGTGATTTGGGAGGCCCAGGCAAGAGGATTGCAAGTTCAAGGCCAGCCTCAGGAACTTAGTGAGACCCTGTCTTATTAAAAAAAAAAAAAAAAAAAAAGTGAAAAGGACTGGGTATGTTGCTCAGTGGTTGAATGTCCCTGAGTTCAATCCCCAGTACCAAAAAGAAAAAAGAAAACCCCAAAAGCATTCTTGCTCTGTTATGGTCTGTATGCTGTGCCCACCTCAGATTCATGTGTGGAAATGCTCATCCCAAAATGATGGTATTAATATTTTCATTGAGATTGAGTTTGTGTTCTATGCAGTCGAACAATGAACTCCACCGAGATTAAAAAGCAAGCAGGAATTTTATTAAAAATGAAAGAGCCGGGCGCGGTGGCGCACGCCTGTAATCCCAGCACTTTGGGAGGCTGAGGCAGGAGGATCGCGAGTTCAAAGCCAGCCTCAGCAATGGCGAGGCACTTAGCAACTCGGTGAGACCCTGTCTCTAATAAAATACAAAAAAGGGCTGGGGATGTGACCCAGTGGTCGAGTGCCCCTGAGTTCAATCCCTGGTACCACAAAAAAAAAGAAAAAAAGAAAGGGAAAGATTCAGAACTCCTGGCACAGTGCACCTGGGAGGGCAAGGGTACCCTTTAGGTATCACAGTGCTCTGTTTTCAAGGGTATGTAAGGAGAAGTTGAAGCTCCTCTTGCTTGGCTTTTGATATTTCAATTGTCCCATGGCAGGTGCAGGACAATTGGAACATCATAATCCATAATCCAGTGATTTGGGCAAGATGGAAGTTTATGACCTTCCTGAGAAACAGGAACTGTCTTATAACATGTCTGGGCATGTCCAAAGGGCTGTCCTTGGGCTTGCCCTCTTGTCGACCTTCACTATCCTTTCCCTACTCTCCTCCTTTTCTATCTCATTAGGGGAGGAATCTTTGGGAAGTAATTATGTCCCGAAAGTGGGGCCCTCATGGATTCTGAGACACTGGAGGACTGGCTTCCTCTTTCTGCTCTGTGCTCTGTGAAGATATACCAGGAAGCCAGCTAAGCTGTCTGCCAATCAGAATGGGGATACCTGGTAGGCAGCAGCTCTGCCAATGGATGCTGGATCTTGGACTGCCCAGCTTCGAGAATTGTGAGAAATCAATGTTTGTTGGTCAAGCCACCAAGTCTGTGGCAATTCATCACAGCAACCTGAACTAAGTGAAGATCTTATGTAACCACCCTCACCTTGAGTTCTTTATCTTTATGATAAGTGGCTTATGAAAATCTTCCATTTTCTTTCCAATGTGAAGTTTGGGTGATCCTATTGAAGTGGCTGTTCGATTTTGACTTTTAGTTTCTTGCCTTTCTTCTGACTTCCATGTACATGGTACTTAGGTGCAGCCCTTGGATCAAAGCCCCAGAGAACAGAACAGTGTATAGTATCAATGAAGCAAAGCCTTCCTCAGGAACCTTGGAAAAACAGAAATAAGTTTCTCAGCAATATTTGCAGTTTAACCATTTAAAATTTTTAATTTGATTTTTTTTTTTTTTTTTTTTTTTTTTTTTAGCATTAGTCCATTTTACTATTAGTTGCAAACATTTAATCATTTAATTCCTGGGTTATTTCTTTGGTTCCTGCATTCCTGTTTTCATATACATTCTTATTCAATAATGAGAAATAGCTGAGCAGCTATAGATGAAGGGGCCCGAGAATAAATCATCAAGGCTCAGCACTTTGTTCTGGGCCCCTCTGAGTAAGTTACATGGTATTTGGTTGGCATGGTCCAGGTATTTAATAGATGTTCATGATTTCTTTTTTTCTTTCTTTTCTTTCTTTCTTTCTTTTTTTTTTTTTTTTTTTTGGTGGTGCTGGGGATTGAACCCAGGGCCTTGTGCATGGGAGGCAAGCACTCTTCCAACTGAGCTATAGCCCAGCATGATTTCTTTTTCTTTAAGAATGAATAAGCTATCTTTAGATGCTGAAGTTTGATTTATATAAATATCTGGGGTGTTATATCTAAATAATCCTGAAGGAATAGTATTCACCCTGCCCTTTGGTTTTCTGCCATTATTACTCAACCTCCCTCCGCCCCTTTCATCTATTCCTTCCTTTCCATTCTGGCTATTGTGTTGGCTTTCTTTTCTGATCTAGTAATGGGGACAGGGATGGTGGCCGCAAAGACTAGGGAGCAGGGTGTGTGGGGCTTTTCTTGGACATGGAATAAAACAGAAGCCTGAGCCTACCAGTTGGCCCTCTGGGGTGTGAGCAGCAGATGCTTGCAGGAGGTCATCTGGAAAGTCCATGAGTTTGAGAACTGGAGTAGCAGACCGGCAGCCTGGGAATCTAATTCAATCACAAACATAACGGTTCATCCAAAAAAATGTTTAAGTAGAGCCCAGCAAAAGTCCATGGTTTTCACCAGTCCCTAATGTCTTGTCCTGGGCAGATTGCACATTGGTGGTGTTGCCTGTCCCCTTTTTGAAGAGTTTACTTTTACAAACCATCCTCTGATCTCAGTTGAAACTTCTTGTTCCACAAGAAGAAGCCCCATTCCAACTCACCCTCCACTCCCTCATGCTCCCTCTTGCTCTTGCTCAGAGAAGTTTGGGCCATGGTCAGAAAATGTGGTGACCATGTCTGTAGGCAGGAACTGTGAAAATTAGCATCCAGACTGACGATCAGAAACTGGCTGACTCCGTGTTTCAGAGCCTGTCCTTCAACTTTTCTGTGCCATGCTAGATATATGACGAGCCAAACTCTCTCTGTATGTCAATCTTCACTGTGCTGAGCTCTGTTGGAAGCCTCTGGGAGCCCAGTGTGCAAGGGAGATAAGCCAGGGGCATGAGGCTTGTTTAACGGTTTTCTCTGTAGTGTCCTTGTGTTCTCAATTCCTTTTTTCTTGCCCATTTCCTTGGCCTTTTATCATAAATTCCCTGTGTTGTTTCTATACCACTCTTGGCAGGATGACCCCCTGTATCCAGTCATTAACTTGATTTTATAAAGGAAAAGGATGCTAGGTATCTTAAGTCTGTTCCAGCGGCAATAAAAATGACCTGAGACTGGTTAATTTATAAACAATCGATATTTATATGGTTCATAGTTCTGGAGGCTGTGAAGTCCAGAATCGAGGTACTAGCAGATTTGGTGTTTGGTAAAGATTCATTTTCTACTTAATAGATGACACCTGCTCACATTGTCCTCAAACGGTGGAAGGGGTAAACAACCTCTCTTGGACCTCTTTTAAAAGGGCACGAATTTCATTCATGTGGTATCACCTCCTAGTACTATAGCATGGGAATGAGGTTTCCACATATGCATTTTGGAGGGACACAAACTCTGAGACCACAGCAGTGGGTACTACCTGAAGAGCTTTTTGTGTTACTGTTTAGAGACATTTCCTATAACACCTTCACCATTCTTTTGCCCAGAAGCTCTTCTCTCTTTCTGGCTCCTTTTAATCACTTTACAGAATTCCATGGCTGGTGTCAGCCTAGTGTTGCTATCACTCTGAACTCCTATGAGATTGTGGGCACCCGAAACACAGGGAAGGTTCAAGGGAAGGTCACTCAGTCCTCTCTAATGATATCATGGAGCAGATTCCTACAGTGACAAGGTAGAGGGGTTGGGTTTCAAGACATCTTCAGTCTCTTCCAGCTTATTTATTTTTCTAAAGGTTTAATGCAAAATGTTTTAGGCAGTGTTGTCAGGCAGGGACAATATTGTGGAGGGAACAAATAAAGCAGGGGAGTGGGAATGTAGCTTAGTGGTAGAGCACTTGTGTAGTAGGCATGAGGTCCAGGGTCCAATCCAGCACAACAAGAAATGAAAGAAGGAAGGAAAAGAAGGAAGGGAGAGAAAGAAAGCAGGATGGAGCAAAAGGAAAGGTTGAACTGTTGAGTAGTCACAGCTGTTTTTTTTTTTTTTTTTTTTTTTTTTTTCTTCTTCTTCCTATTAAAGGGACCTCTGGAGCTGGAATGGATTTTCAGAGATTTCCTGAGTCAGAGCGAGGAGACCAGGTCTTTATGTGCTGCATGTACCAGTCAGTTAATACAGGATGCCCTCAGAGGAGGAGGGGATGTGCCTTTGGTCACATCCCACTTTTTCGATTCTGAAAATGGATTGAAGGATGTATTTGGCTATTTGCATAACGGGGTGTGCATATCTACCCCAAGCCCCCAGGATCTGATGCTTCATTAAGGTCTTCTATGATTATTGTCTTGAAAATATGTGCTGTGGATGACACTGGTAACCACAATTATTAATAACTATTAGTATTTGCTTTAGCTAGAAGCAAGAGGACAAAGAAAACAGCCCAGAAGGAGGTAATCGGGACACCAGAGAGGACAACAGAGGGCTGAGTGGAGCAGGAGATCTAACCCTGCAATATACCTCTCTGAGAGGAACTTGCTCAATTTTTAATTTTCTGCCTTGGGCACAAAAATGCTCTTTGTTTTATCTTTCGCTTCTGCTGAAGGAGTCTTGAGTATTTTTTCAGCTTACCTTTTCCAATCTCACAGGCTGTTCGTGCAGTGTCTCACTTGTAGTTTTAACCTTTTATCTGTCTTCCTGATACTTGTTTTGAGTTTACAACTAATAAATATTCTGTGGGCACCCTGGGGTTGGACTGGTCAGGGAGGAGCCAGAGACAGTTCAAAGCCATTTCCCACTTTCCAGATGCATGGAGTGAATGGAGGAAAGGAGGGAGCTCCTAACACAGGGAGTGGGAAACCCAGGCAGCCTTCAGCTCAGGGCTTCCTGGGAATCAGCTGGGGTTTGTGGCATAGCAATGAGCAAGGGGCATTAATGAGGGAGGCATAGATGGTGCCAGGGGCTTGTACATTTGGTTGGAGCCAAACCCAGCAATGGTAGGGAAACAATAAATGAGGGGGTTTCTTTTGCCACCCTCCTTTTTTTTTTTTTTTTTTTTTTTTTTTTTTTTTTTTTTAATAGTAGCAACTTTTTGGCTGATGAAAGTTCTTTTCATGGTTCCAGGAGGGAAGCGTCTTTTGTACTACACACTGGAATGTCAGTTCTCATTACTAGACCCTGGCTGTTCAAATGCTATCTGAATCTCCCCAAGGCCTCCTTGGGGAGGCTGGAGGCAGAAATTTCAAGGAGCTTATGCCAATTATTTTCTTATTATCTACATATTGATGGCTGACCCACAGTCATCATGTGAGTCAGGTGCTATGCACAGTTTCCTTTATTTCATTCATGGCTTTTAAGACAGATAAGATTTCTTTGAAAAGTCTTTGTCCTTTAGCCTCTGTGATGGCCATTTATGTTGTCTGCTTGAGAATTATAGGGCAGACCCAACAGAGAAGTGATCCATATTTGGGTTTTGGGGGCTTGGGCGTGGTAGTTATTTGGACATTTCCCTGGTAACACAGAGTTCATCAGGGATGTATGACACAGGCATAATCTGAGGCCCCAGTGGTGGAAGTAAATGTCAATCCCTGGGCTTCATTCTTTTAAAAGTTTGTGATTTTGGGTCTTTTAGTATAAATGACAGATGTGAATCTGTCAGTTCACAAGGGGGAAAAAGGAATAAATTAAAGTGTTACATAGTAGTTATTTGTGAAATGTCAAAGATGAAAACCAAGAATCAGAAAGTCTAGAATGAGAGAATGTAAGTAACAGAAAGTGGTGCACAGTCCCTTTAGGAAAGTAGCAGTGTTTTGGGGTTGTCTGTCATTTCGGTTCAAGATTAAAATTCCCATGAAATTGTGATGGACCCACACTGGGCCTCTTTTCATCCTCTTAGCTAGATAAGGGCAAGGAGCCTTAACTCTTCATCCTTTAAGACTGATATCAACAGGGGCAGATCTGAAATGCTGCAGAAGAAAGGTGACTGGGTTCTGGATGAGCAAATCGGCAGATGTCCATTCACTGCTGGAAGATCCCAGAATTCCCTAGAATGGATGTCCAATGGCCCAATCCCATATCATTCTTTGTCTCTATGACAGAATGGCACAGGAACCTTTCTCCTTTTCCCAAAACACCTGGATGTGCTCCAT
This sequence comes from Tamias sibiricus, assembly GCA_025594165.1. NCBI lineage: Eukaryota > Metazoa > Chordata > Mammalia > Rodentia > Sciuridae > Tamias > Tamias sibiricus. The sequence continues at coordinate 87,281,865 of CM046660.1, forward strand.
GTCACCTCTTTTGAAAGGATGATGAGCCACAATAATCTTTCAGCTTGGCACACCAATCACCAGGAATAAGCAAGCTTAGCAGATTCTGTCTCAGCTGAGAGGAGAGAGGAGGGCATAGGTTGGCAAAGACTCTACCTCCACAGGCTCTGAGGATTTTTCTAGAGGAGGTGGGAATATTTGAGGCAAAGGCAATGACTTTCCAAACCCATCTTTCTCAGGCCTCTGTACAGTCATTCTCTTCAGTTGATCAGATAGGCTTCATCAAGCCCTAGCAGGCCTCGTGTGTATTATTTATTGGATTTCTCTTAAATTTGCTTTTTTAATTATTTAGTTTTTAGCTGTGGGTGGACATAATACCTTTATTTTATTTTTATGTGGTGCTAAAGATTGAACCCACTGCCTCATGAGTGCTAGGTGAGCACTCTACCTCTGAGTCACAGCCCCAGCCCCTGTCATTTGCTTTTAAGGAGCCTCTGGGAATGAGCACAATTAAGCATAGATTAAAATGTCTGAAAGACTGAAAACCACCATAATGATACAGTGAAATGGACACAAGAGGCTGAGAAATACTTCATGCTATCATTCCACCAAAGCATCCCAATTTAAAATGATACCTAAAAACCCAGCCACGCTGGAGATGACCAAACTGGAATATGAGCTGGTGTACGCAGGCAGTGGTTCTAATGATTTAGAAAATAGCTCAATGGAGGTATGAAGGGCATCAGCCAAAATCTGAAGAAAGAGGAGAAATAGAAGAAGGGAGAGAGGGTGGAGAAAAAGGAGGAGGAAGAGAAGAAAGTGAAGGAGAAGGAGTTGGAAGATTAGGAGAAGAAGGAGGGAGAGGACCCCCCAGAAACTCCTAAATAAACACTGCAGGTGACTTTGATGTCTCCCAACACCTGGGCATTTGCTATGAGATATGTAATGTTCTGGGTAAGACAGACAAATTGACACTTGTGGACAGACATTAAGCAAACAATATTATTTATATAGAGTGAATATGAAGGGGATAAACCATGTGTAGTTCTATGAAGGAGAACTGTGTGTAGTTCTATTGAAGTAGGACAGAGTTCCTGGGTGGCTGGGTACTCAGGGGACTTCTCTCTGACAAGGTGACATCTGAGTCCAGTAGACAGAAGAAAGCAGCCATGAGAGGCCAGGGAGGAGCTTTCCAGCAGAAGGAAGAGTGACTGTAAAAGCCAAGAAATGAGGCAGGACATTGATCAAGTCATCTTTCCTGGAGCATCTTGGAGCAAGGACCAGGAAATGAACAAGTCAGATGAGTAGGGGTGGGACAGAAGTGACCAACACTGAGAGTAAGAAGTCATTCCACAAACTTTCTGGAAGCTGCTTTTAGGTAACTCTCAGATGAGTGCTTTTGGCTGCAAGTAACCGAAAAACCTAACTAGCACTAGATAAATCATACAAATTAATTTCTTTTTAAATCTGAAAGTCAGCCATTCCAGGTGTGGGCTAGAAGCTCAATGAAATCACCAAGTTCTCAAGACTTTAATTTTCACATTTTTTTTATCCTTAGTATGTTGGAGGTGTCTTCCCTTGTGGTTTTGAGATAGACACTACAGCTCTAAACTCTATCCTGACATAGCAACAGACCAAGTAGGAAAGAGGATACAATCAAAACCACATCCCTGGTCAAGCCCTCTCCTTTAATCTGAGAAGAAAATCTTTCCCCAGAATACCTGAGCAGATTTCCCCTTACACCTCCCTAAAGAGAACAGAGATTATGAATACCCTGGACTAGGAGGGCTTAGAAAGGAGTGAGCTCAGGGATGGCTCTCTGGGCCCAGCACAGAGAGTTGTCCACCAGGGATCATTTGAGAATTGTTTGCTCAGATCCTCTTTGGAGCAGCTGAAGGAGGGAGGGAAGTCCATCCAGAAGAGCTAGTTGTTGTAGGTTCCCATGGAGGAAAGGAACCAGAGTGGCCTTGGCTGGGGTTTGCTAGAGAAGGAGGGGGCTGTTGGAATGCTTCAGGAGATACAGCCCAAGTTATCTTTAGCATCTAAGTTGAGAAGGGCACAGAGTATGGACGGAGGGCATTAGGGAATAGTAAAAGATGAGGGATACGCAGAGTCCAAGCTGGCTGCAGGCTCTGGATGGACTTGGTGCAGATCCCAGCCTGACCCCGTACTAGCCACACACTGCCTTGTGCCTCAGCAACCATAAATTGTGGGTGATAGCAGGACCTCTCCCCAAAGGTCATATATCAAGTAGAGATTTCATATACAGAAAAGCACACAGAGCAACCCTGGCATACAGCAACCAATTGATAAGTGTTAGCTATTATTTTATTGTTCTTCTGTACCATTTGCAATTTCCCAGGTCAAATTATCCTGTATTTATTTGCAGACCTTTCCTTTGCTTTCCAGATCCCAAAGAACCTTCTGGGCTGCCAGTTCACTGGTTCCTTAGTCACTCCACTCTCTTGGTGTTTGTGGCCATGAATATGAGAAATCTTTTGGTGGGACCAAGCCCTAAAACTAAAGGGTCACTGGAGCCTTGTGAAGACCTGGACTTATTCCTTTCAGGAGACAGCCTACCCGAGGGGGAGTTCCTTGGGCAGGTGCTTGAGAGCCATCTTGATGGTGGCTTAGTGGGAGACTGGAAATGCAGTGGCAGCAGCTTCTTTGATGCCATGTCTCAGGAATGTTCCTGGCATGACCACAGTTGGTTTCATTGTGCCCAGGGAATTGGGAAGGGGGCGGGAGGTGGACGGGAGAGGGGAGAGATGCTGAATGGAGAAGTGCAACCTTTTGAATGTTTTCCTTTCTGATGGACGGGTTTATACTCTCTCTGGAGTCTGGGCATCTGCAGGAGAGCCGGACTCTACTTTATACTGAGGTTTTTTTTTCCCCTTCTTTTTTTCCTTTTCCCATCAACACTTGTCAGAGATTCAAGGCAAAAAGGCTGGCAAAAGCCTGGGCATCTGCAGCAGCGCAGGCAAAGGATGAGTCTAAACAGGGAACAGAGCGAGGCATTGTTCCAGCGCCGCAGAGTGGGAAAAGTAGGTCAGAGGAGGAAATGCAGGTTTGACAGAACTGGGAATTGAACTTGTCACCTCAGAGCCCATTGGGGTAGAAAGTGAACAGCCAGCAAGGGACCAGGGAGTAACTGAAGTCTGCTGCCTGGGCGAGGGCAGACACATGCTGTGCAAAGCTGCCCTTGTGATGGTCACTGCCTCCTCCCGCGAGTCCCCCTGCTCTCCTCCCCTCCCCCATCGCCCCTGCCCTGGGAAACTAAACCAAGTGATGATTCTAGATGACAAGAACAGCTGAGACTCTCTGAAGAGAAGGCCAGGCAACAGCTTCCCAGCCACCAGCTGCATTTGCAGGACTGGGATTTGAGACCAACCCCCCTTCTAGAGGAGGCTCTAATTACCGTCAACACCACCTTCTAGGAAACCCTTTTCTCCTCACCAGCCTCCTGGCTAGGACCGTCACCAGGGGTGCTAGACTCCCTGGGGCCTTGGTAATTCTCCTACTTTCTCTCACTGTCTAGGCCAGCGGATGAAAGGCGTTTCACCAACTGGGAGGATATTTCACTTTGGAATTATCTCCAAAACCTTCCTCTGGACATTGTTTGTGCCTAATAGGGACCAGCTCCTCCTCTTTTCAGGTCTCATGCATCCTGAAGTAGCAACAAGAGAGACTTTGAATTGGTCATTTCAGACCTGCCTGCCACAATACTGAAAAGAAGTGGACTTGAATGGATGCTCTTCCATTCAAAACCTTCAACATATTCTTGGATCTGAGAGAAGCTTGTAGTCAGAGGACCCCAACCTTCTGTGCCTAACACTATCCCCAGACTTTATTCTATAACTGATGGCTTGTTTTCCTTCTCTGTGAAGTAGGAATAGCATTGGAAGGGTACCACTTATTTGTAATAGAAAGGCTCAAATTCACATTCCACCAGCTATTCATCTTGTGGCTTTAGGCTATTTAGCAAAATTGTCACCTTTAGGTTTCCTTGGCAGTAAAATGGGCATCATATCATTTACTGCAAAGTTGTAAGGTATCAACCATGCTTCAGTGTGATTCATATGTGAAAGTACTTTCCCCAGGCCTGGCACCTGCAAGAAACTGAATCCAGTGCTTGCTCCCTTCCTTCCTCAAAGCCACTAAGAAGGAATTTCTGAAGGAAGTATTTACAGATCCATGTGTTTAAGGCCAGTTTTGGAATAAGAAGGAAGAGGAGGAGGAGGAAGAGGAAATAGGATCTGTATTATTTAATCTTGAAGATCCACTAGCCACATGTGGCTCTTTAAATTTAACTTAATTAAAATTAAATAAAATTTAAAATGCAATTCCTCAGTTATAGTAGCCACAAGTCAAGTGTTCAGTGACCACATGTGGCTGGTGGCTATCACATTGGACAGTACAGATGTGGAACATTTCCATCATTGCAAAAAGTTCTATTGAACCATGTTGACATCATCCATATAGAAATTAGGTTTTCCATAGTGATGAGAATTAACCTGACTTATTTCATGCTTCTTACAGGCAAAACCAGATGTCTTTTTGCCTCTGTGTGTCATCATCAATCACCTCACCTTTAAGATACACAGTATGTATTTTATAGCATAACCAAGAAAATCCACACTGTGTACACAGGTGTGCTCATACCCGCCTTTTAATTGGTCTTGCACATGAGTCTCCTGATTGGCTTCCACTGTCCTTGCAAGCTCCTCGGCGGAGGCAGGGGTGGGGGTGGGGGGTTCCTGTGAGTACAACTTGGGTGCAAATTGAGTTTTCATGCGTCACAGACCTTGCTTCCCCAGATGGTTTTGTGCCTAGCAAATGACACTGCACACTCTATGCTGTGGGACATGAGGCAACCTTAAAGCAGAGAGAAGTGTCTGTTCTGCTGTCTCCCAAGGGCTGAGTCTGAAAAGAAAGATTTTTCTTTTCCTGGTGGGGTGAAGGAGGTGGTGGTTGCTGATGGCGGTAATGGGAGTGAGGAAGCTAGGGGGAAAAAATCACTCCTTAAAGAAAAATGAGTGTTGCAAAAATAGAAACAGGGACATTTCCTAAATCTTAAATTGCTTTAGCCTCCAGCTGCCAACATTAGTGGAAGGACATTTGATGGTCATTTTACATGGGCGTGGCTGATGCCCCAAGCCCCTGGCACTGCAGGCTTCCCATGACACCCCTTCCCGCAGGGCAGCCAGCACATACTTATCCAATAGCTCTCATGTTCTGTGATCCAAATAGAGCAGAAGAAGTTTCCAGGAGGGATTAAAATGCACACTTGGATGACTCCAACCAACTTCAGCCCAGAGAGAAGCAAAAGTCAGCGTGATGGGGGCGGGGAAGCATGAAATAAGTCAAGGTTAATTCAGCATGTGAAGAAAGTTTGAATTATTCATTTTCTGACCCATACCAGGTACTTTTTACTGCGGTCTGTCATGATCTTTTGGGGGCCTTGGTAGTCACATAGGTTTCTCGGCTATCTTTTAAAACACAGGCTTTGTCCTTTAATTTTAAGGAACAGGATTGCTAACAGAGGGCTCTGGTGCCAATCGCAGGCTGGGAGGTGCCTTTTAGAAGTGCCCAAATGTTGCACAGCTGAGAGGAGGGAGGTAGTGGCCACTTAGCACTTCATCCCCATTTGGGCTAAGTGACTGGGGAGGAGAAGAGAGACGGAAAGCAAGAAGTGAGAAAAGCATCTGTGGGTTTGGAGGAGGGTGGGAAGGAGGAGGAAGCTTCCTAGAAGATGCGTGATTTGGTTTTCTTTCAGTCATAGGAGCTCTTTGTTTTGTCTTGAACTGACATTTCCGATTGGAAATTCATCTGAGCATGAACGAAAAGCAGGATAAAGATTTATTGCCTTAAAGAAGCAGGGAGCATCATGGAAAGAAGGGTCTAGTGCCTATTAAGAGGGATCAGAATTGGGGGCCTGGCTAGGCTGTTCTTCTATGTTAAGGGCTATTTCTCACATCTCATCACACTGTGAAGTGAGTATCACAAATATGCCAAGCAGCTTCTGGATCTCAGGCTGCTTTGGCTGGCATTTTATTTAGCTTGTGACATTCTTGGCTGTTCTTATTCTGGTGGGCATCGACACTGTCCAAATCCGCTGAATCTAAAATCCTGTTCAGACACCCCTTTGTTCTCATGGCTGCTCTGAAGCTACCATTCCTGACCAAGTTGGAACGGCTGAGTGTGTAGACATCAGGACAGCATCTCTGTGTCCATGAGGGTGGCAGCCTCGTAAAGAGTTGTGGCCATGTTTATAGCAGACCCTCATGCAAAGCTAGAGGTGAACCTTTGGGGAGGAAGGGCTGAGAAGTGGCCATGTGCAAACTGTGCTTAGCAGCTGTAGAACTTAACCTTGTATTTCTGGTTAAAGCTAGCTCAGAAGCCATGCAAAGTAGAGGTCACTGACTTGAGTGCTCCATAGGGGCACAGATAAGTGTAAATGAGTGATGTGGGAAGGGAGTAAGATAATAGGGAGTGGTGGCAACTGTGGCAAACTAGAGAACTTGGGACTCCTTAAAGAGGAAAGCCAACCACTTCAGCATATTAGCATTCAGGCATGCCCACCCAGAATCTTTAGACTTCCTGGATTTCTGCTAGAAGTCCATGTTTATGTGAAGTATCTTGAATTTTTAAAATATTGGCCCCCAAATAAGGGGTCAATATTTTTTAAATGGTTTGGCCAGGCAGAAAGCATCCCAGGCCAGGCGCAACCAGAGGGACACCAGTTTGCAAACCATGATTTGCAATCAGCTGTGAAAAGACTGGTTCTAGTGTTCCTGATTTGCAAAACTAATTCATTTCATGGTTCCCGGGATTATAAAATCCCCCTAAATGGTGCCAGTAGCAAACGAGGCCAAGAGGGTGAGACTCGATACTTCTCCTCGGCAGCCACTTTGCTAAGTGCCTCTCACCAGCCCTAGGCTGTGGAGTTGCTCACCCTCTTCCAGGCATGGCCTGGTCCTTCTTGGGGATTGGAAATTGTGCTTTCTCTCCTCTTCCAGCTAATTGCTTTAATGCATCCCGAATGTATCTCTGCTGCCGCCCCTAACCACTGGGTCATCATTTATTCACGGGCTTGAAGTCCCTGAAGCAGCCTCCTGCTGGCCCTCACGCTGCAGGGGATTAATGTAGTCTGGTGGGTGAGTCAAAAAGAAAGATGACATCATTTTCATGTCAGGATGAGGATGTGTGTTTGCGTCTGTAGGGGTGATGGAGTGCAAAGAGAGGAAAACCAGGGCCCTTCTCCTCCAAGGTAGCACGGGGCCCCTCCCTCCTTGTCTTTTGCTTTCAATCCAATCTGGCTTCTCCCAAGGGAGTTATTAATATGGGACACCGCCTGGCTTCTTCCCTTCTGTCTCCTCATATAAATCCAACTAATTAATTTACTTTAACAAGAGGAATCTTTTTCTAGCTCTTTCAGTCTTTGTCGTTCCAACTTAGTTTCTCTTCATTCAACCCCAAAACACACAACTACTTTGACAATATCCCTTCCAACTTCATCTGCATGAGGCTGGGTGTATGAAGAGCTCTTACTTCATATCACCAGATCTATTGTCTGATGGAAAAGGGATCTTTAAGATAAAGGGTTATTAAATGGGAAGAAGGGTTGGAGGAGCAGGTAAAGGCAAGAATTTATACTCTGTCTGGTTTGATTAGTGAAAGGAAAATGGAAAAGTTGCCTCATGTTTTGGAAATCAGACAATCCGAAGAAATTTATATATATGTTTATATAAATATAAGTTATATATATATTTATATACGTTTAAATTTATATATGTTTCAAAGATTTATATACATATATTTCAAAGATGTCCTCTACAATGGGTTTATCAAAAAGACATTATATTATAAAGACATTAAATTATATCAAATTGAATCTCAAGGTCTTAATTGGCTTTCAGTTGCAATTGTAGAATCCGGCGACGGCCTGTTCTATAAGATAGAATGAGTGTTCTGATGAGCTGAGCAAGGGAGCTTGGCTGTACAGAAAAGGGTTGAGGAAAGTGAAAACAGAACAAAGGAGCATTGGTCAATTTAAAGGTACTTTCTTGTAAAGGTGAAAGGAGAGGGGACTTCCTTCTCATGCTGGCTAACCCTGGCCTGTTCAGAGATTTACAGTTAAGTCAGCTAAACAACTTAGATTGGCCTGAGAGTGAATCTTTAGTGTGAGTGACTCCATTTTGGTTTGGTCTATTGGATCTCGTGCTGGAGCTCAGTCCCAACCAGTGGCCTCCTATAGGTTGATGGAGGACCACAGGATGGTGGCATAAGAGTGCCAGCTCTTGAACAATCACTTGGTTAAGTCTTGAGTTTTCTTTCAATCTATGCATGAAAAACCCCTCCAAAATACCCCATTTAGTGCCTGTTAGCCCACTTGATTTTTAATTTTTTTTTTCGGTATTAGAAATTGAACACAGGGGTGCTTTACCACTGAACTACACCCCAGCCCTTTTTTGTTTTAATTTTGTTTGAGACAGGGGCTCGCTAAGTTGCTAAGGCTGGCCTCGAACCTGAGATCCTCCTGCCTCAGCCTCCCTAGTCACTAGGATGACAGGCCTGTGTCACTGTGCCTGGCTAGCCCACTTTAGAAAACGACTTCTCTCCTCCCTCCCCCCAAAAGCTGAAGCAGCCAGGGCTGTGTTGGCTTCAGGGTAGCTGTTTTATATAACACAGTGTCTGCGTGCCAGGAGCTGAAGGTGAGGTTGTTCTTACGGGAGAGAGTCAGGCGGGATCTGACAAAGGTGAGGTTAGAGTAAGCCAGCAGTCAAGTGGAGGTCTCCTTCTGTTCTCATCAGCCACACGGAAAGTGTTGGAATGGTTTGCCCATGAATAGGGCCAAGTGGAACTTTCTAGATTGCTCCTTAGAACTCCTTTAATTCTTGCCTGGGTGCTACAAGGGATTTTCTTTCTTTGTGGAAAGTGTCTTTTTAAAGCCCTGCCACCACCAACACAACCCTCAAAGGAAGAAAGAAAGAAAGGATTGGGGAAAACAAGTGCCATCCTGCCCATTTGCACGCTGGTGTAGGGAGAGGAGTCAAGATCTGCTAATGAATGTACCAGCTGTGTATGGAAAATCAGCCAAGCTCAGGCATGGGGCTTTCGTTTCTCTGCTGAGAACTGTGCTACAGACCATGTGTGAGAAGCATGCGTGTGGCTTCACCCACGGCACGCGTAAGGAGCCAGGGTAACAAATGCCAGTTATGTTGATGCACTGGTTCAAAATGAACCCTGTCTTGGGGCAAGGCAGCTAAACCTCATGATTACTTTCTAAGTTGGCGTTTTACAATACAAGAAAAACCCCCTCTCCTTCCTAAGACATGAGGCCTTTTCAATTCAGCTTTCCAGGATTTGAGGGCTGAAAAGTTTGGTTACTTTTTAAGATAAATTTCCTGGGTTTTCTTCTTTGCTTGATTCCGTCCTTTGTCTTTCCTCCCTCCTTGCCCTCCCCCTCCCTCACTTCCTTCCTTCCATACCTCCTTTCTTCCTTCTTTCTTTTGAACATCGTAAACTACCTAGTTATTTTCTTATTGAAATGTATCACAATCCTACTGTACAAACTAGGGATGACTGTAATCTGGAATACAGTATTCCCTCCTTTTCCACAATTTTGCTTTCTGAGGTTTCAATTGCTCACGGCCAAATGCAATATGAAGTGGCAATTCATATTGAGATTCATATTAAGTGGAAAACTCCAGAAATAAACTTCTCAAGTTTTTTAAACTGCATGTTGTTCTGAATAGCATGATGAAATCTCACCTACCCTGCTCTGTCCCATCAGGCCATGAATCACCCCTTTTTCCCTGTGCATACTGTATGTAGGTATCTCTTCTGCACATTCACTTCAATTATATTAATAATGTCTTCTATTTATTGAGCACTTAGTATGCACCAAGCACCATACCAAGAGCTTCGCATATATTGCCTCGTTTAGTGCAATTAGTAAAACTGGAGAGGTGGAGCATCTCATTTCTGCATTTCAGTAATTCTTTATTAATGGATTCCCTCATAGTTAGGAGTATGCCATTATACCTAGCATAACCCCAAATGAGGACTGTTGCCAAGGGTGAAGTTGTTCCAGAGGAAAGAAGGAAATTAATTTTCAAAACAGTGAACTTGTGTCCACTTTGGGGAAGTTTGCTCTCAAGAGATTCAATGTCTCAAAGTGAACTAAATTATTTGCTTCCAAAGTTTGGTATTGGAAAAGCTGTTCAATCCCTTGTGCTCTAATTTCCTCATTTATAAGATGAGACTTGTAATGGGCACACGTGAAGGGCTTAGAGTAGCACGGGGCATACTGTAAGTGTTCTGTGACTGTTAGCTATTTCTAGTGTCATCATTATTTAATTATCACAATATTCCAAAGAAGGTGTTATCATCCCCATTTTACAGATGGGGAAAATGAAGGCAAAAGGCTTCAACAAATTACCCAAGATCATCCAGTAAGTCAGTGATGGAGGTGATGGTTCTATCTGTAGGTCACTCTCAACCCAGAGTTTACAACTGAAATATGTTGTTGCTTCTCATTATAGGAAGTAGAATCTGTTCATTGCAATAGAGAATACAACTCCTTTCTCCTGTAGGGAACCTGAGCTGTAAAACAAATGTAAAATGTCCTGAAGACCGGACATGTGTCACATGAGAAGCATTTTCGATCCCTCTGGTAGAGAGGATGTGCTTAATTACCATGTGCCACTGCTGTTAACCTCTGCAAATAAGTCTAATTATCACAGATTAATGAACAGAGCTTAGGCACATCTAAAGGGGCTTTGCTGAGGGGTTTTCATTTCTGCATTTCATTATCTCCATAAATGCTGTTGTTCCCCATGCACACGGTTATGGGACTTTTATTATTTTCTTTTAGCTGCGCTTGTGAAATATCAACAACAGAGCCTGTGAAACAGCTCAGGGCAGGGATCGCTTTCCAGGAAATCTTTAGGAAGCCTGTAAGTTGGGTGGCTGCTGCTTCGCTGTTTACTGATGAATCATGCCACGTTGGTTCATAGGGAATAAAGCTTAGACGGTCGCCAAGGAAACAGGCTGAGATTTTGGAAATATCTGAAATCACAGAGATATTTCCAGGAAAAATCAATGTCTTAGTCAAGAGTCAGGTTAAGCATACGTGTGTCCGTGTGAGCAACAATGCTGCAAATGCAGCTTAATTGTTCCTTCCTGATTGCATTATGACTTAAAACTGCACATACAGGGTTACATGCCACTCTCAGAAGATGCTCTCCAGGAGTAGAAGAAACCAGGTCTGCTGTATGCATCCTAAAACGTGACCATCATGCTGGTCCTTGGAGCCTGGCGGCCATGTTTGAATATGCCTGTGCGCTCAGAAAGACAGATATCTGGTGAGGATCTTGGAAAGTCCAATGTCACATTGTAGCAAGACAACAAGCCGGTAATTAGTAAAAAGCTTCAGTCATACAAGAAACTGGGACCTAAAGAAGGTCTTGGGCACAATCCACCAGACACGTTTCATTAATAAATGATTAGATTTGCAAATCTTGTCAGTAGAGATTGCTATCACAGAATTAATGAAATAAATAATGAAACATTTCCAGTGTTTCTGGCTGGCTTTCAGAGCAGAGTAGATCTCTGCCTTTGTTGCAATTTATGGCTGTCTCTTTGATCAACTCCTGGGGAGTTCAAGGAATGATTTTTCTGCTTCCAACACCCGCCTTCAGCTTTTAGGTTTGCCTTTTTTTTTTTTAAACTTGACTTTTCATATCATTTTGTGCTTCAAACACAAAGGTTCCCCAGGATAATTTCAGATAAAGAAACCCAACAGAGTGAATAATCTGCAGTAAAGAAAATCTGAATTATACTTTGAGAAACAACCCATTTGACACTGGGTTAGGAAAGGGGCAGGGGAGGGATTTTGCTCACAAATGAACCCCCACCCCCAAAATGTTCACAGTTTTATTCCAATATCTCCATTCTGTACAGACTAAAGCTGAAAGCATTTCCTGATTCAGAAGCAAACCAAGATGCCACCCAGTGAGGATTTCCCAGCAGGCACACAGGAATATGCTCAGGACATTAGGATGCAGGAGCAGCTCGCATTTCTTTTGTTGAAAAAGAAAACAACCAAAAATTTTGTTATGCCAAAAAGAGTGTCAATATAGTCATGGAGAAGTCAGAATGTTGTTGTAGAAATCAAAATCCATTTTCTAACCTAGAACATTTTAATTTGAATTACTATCAAGCCTGGAGGGAATGGAGCCCCAACATCTGTTAGCCATGTGGGACCTCTAAAGCCCTATAACCTTGGTAATGAAGAGTCTTCCTTGTACCACACCAGTCATAAGGCAAAGTGTCCGTTCCCTATAAGCCCGACACATGGGGTAATCTTTCAGAGGAAAGCATGATATTGACAACATAAATAGATTTCCAGTTCTTTCCTTCTGTACCCCTACCCAACACACCAACAGACACACATATGCATACACACTCGCCATTTCTTGGAAATTATGAGACCAAAGGTTAGGGTCCTAATCAATTGCTTGCTTCTGGACTTATCTTTTTGGAGTTGCCGTTGGGTTTGTTCAGCAAGTTACAGTGGAGCCAAGTTCAAATCCATCCTGTTATGAAAAAGTTCAATTACTAGTGCACCTTTGAATAAATATGTACAATACTATGGATCAATTAAAAATAAAAATATACTTTAAGAAATGTGCATTTGAGTATCACCTTTTCAAGTTTCATTCAATGGCACAGAAATTCCACAGGTAAAATACGTTAGATACTTCTTGTTTATATTTTATATGGTTCAGATTAGTTCTTCTGAGACAAGATAACTTCTCTGTTAAAAAAATACTTTAAAAATTGGGAAATTATTAACTCAGGGAAGTAAAATTAATGCTAACATCATAAGGCTCTAAACAAAATAAACATTACTCCTCCATGAGATGGAGACAGGGGTCATTAGGACCTGCCCATATGTAGATAAATATTCTTGTGCTGCTCAAAAATTTTATGACACATTTTTATAGTTATTTTCCAGCATTGACTCATTCTCTAATCAGAGTTTAAACATATGATTGATTTTACTTGCCAGAATATAAATTAGACTTTCTTTTCATCAAATTATTATGCTATTGCATGGATTCTGTGTTGCACGATTTTTTCCCTTTTTGTCAATTCTGAAATCAGGAAACATATTGAAATCAACATCATCCAGGAGCAGTTTTGATGTAGTTGTCAGTATGGCAATGGGGTCTCAAAACTTTCAGAGTGGCTGCCAGCTACTGCAGGGGACAACCAGAGGCAAGAGCTGCTCTGCGTCATCAGAGCTCCTAATGGCACAGATCAGAACACTGGGTGGAAAAATGTGGATGTTGATGACAAGGGTCAGAATGAAAGCAGAAATCTCAACTTGCAAACTGTATTGTAAGACTGGCAAATCATACAAACCATATGAACTGTGACATGAATAGCAAATTAAGTTTGAAGGGTTTTGACATTGGCCCTCTGGGTTCCAAGATAAGACCACTGGCTTGCAAAAGCTCTTTTTTGTTATACATTTGGACCCTTCCCTACACAGCCCTCACTTATTTCTGCTCCAAACCACCTTGAGACCACCCCCACACCTGGTAGAACACCATAAGTGCCCCTTTCTGCCTCCTCTTTCCAGAATGTTGAAACTCTGCCAAGCTGGAACTTTCTCCTGCTTAGCAAGTTTAACAAACCCAGTTCTGTATGATCAGCAGTGTTCCCCGGTGGTCTTGGTGCAGAGCTTTGATAGCTCAAGAAGAAATTCAGTTGAATTGGGCTCTAAGGCTAAATAGTTTCAGGAATGCATTAAATTATTTAACTCACATTTGCCTTTTAATGTATGTACAAGTATGATCTATGATAAAAATACATGTCTATTAAGTGTAGAAGGGCTTTTGCCGAAGTATAAAATGAACTGTAAGAAAGCAAGTGTTAGGGTTGATGGGCATCAATTTTTTTCTTACTGATACATAAAATAATAGTAACGTATCATACAACTCACAGCATTTTGTGTTTACTAAGACATGGTAAGCAACAGTAATAATTGCTGGCTAACTTGTGCTGGTCGCTAATCCAGAGCCAGTGTGCCACATGCCTCACCTGTACTAACTACTTCCCATAGCTTTGCTAGAGGTAAGTCCTATCATCACTCTTTTGTAGTAGTACAAAGTGAGGTATGGAGAGGGTCCACAGTTGCTTTAAATTACAATATATGGTGGAAAACTTAGGGTTCACATCCAGGTAGTCTGACTCCACCAGGCTAGGCAAGGAGGAGAGAGATGGTGCTTATAGCACTATTTTCTTAAAACCAGCAGAAAGCATTAATTAAAATGATAGTGCTTGTACAAGGCATGTACTAAATTTGGGGCTTTGGGCTTTTAAGGGTAATATAAATAATAAAGCAGTTCTTTGGTGCTTGTGGCAGTGAAGTTGTTTCCCTTGGGTACTTAAAAAAAAAAGATGCCTTCTGAACCTAAAATATATGCCAGCTTCTTTCTTCAAAAAAAAAAAAAAAAAAAAAAAAAAAAGTCCCTTGGTGTTTAAAGCCATGTATCAGGGTTAAAAAACATGCAACCAAATAAAAACAAACCCGGCACTTGGGTCATCCATTTAAGTCACTGCTTGACAGCTGTTCTGGGAATGGCTGTTGCCAGGGGTTACTGCCAGGCACTCCGCATCCCAGCCTTACCCATCACCCCCAGCCTGGGCTGTGTCTCTGGAGAGGTGACCCTGCCTTCCTTTCCCCACCCCCACCCGCACTTTGGTGGTCATATTAAAGATTGTTTTTGTCTCCTTTGCAAGAGAAATGAAGTAATCATATGCTGAAAATTCCCTTGGTGTTGCTAGGGTAGTCTCTGCCTTTGATATTTTCGTTGCCTCTGGTTTTTTCCTGGCAGATCACAGCATCAGCACCGCTTTTTCTATAAACCTCAACACAGGGTTCCAACCTGCGTCTTTCCACAGGTGGGGCTGCCATCAGTCATTATCACCCACAGATGTGCCAGTGTAGACGTGGAACAAGTTGTGTTCTTAACTGGATTTTTCAGATAGTAGCCCATCCCATCATAGAGTATTTTTAAGACCGTTTGGTTTTGTTCTTGTTCTCCGTTCTCAAACTCTTCCTTCTTCTCTCAACAATGCATTCATATATTCCTTTTGACCAAGAAATTTGGTTAGGATGCAGTGATGTTCCTTCTGTCACCCTCTTTTCACAACTTCACCTCCACATGTGTTTTAGGAAAGGGGGGTGACTTAGTCACGATACCCTCTATAGTACTGTTTGTTGGAAACATACAATCAAATAATCTGGTATGTGGGTTGATTTAATAGTTCTGTTTCTTAAAAGCTTCAAAATCATGAAATGTATTTTCATCTATCACACTTAAAGATGATTTGTGGGAAGCACTTTGAGATTTTTCTAAGAAATTTGGCATATTCGCATTCCTTTGTTTCAGGAGTTGGATAATGTTTAAGAATCAGAGCTTCCATTGATGCTCCAAGTCAAACCAAGTCTTGTCAGATGTGCTGTTGGGTTCTCTGACATTTTATTAAAAGGAATCTGTTACCCATCATACTTCTTTTCCCTTGTCTTTTCTCCCCATCACCTGCTCCCCAACCATTACTTTCTATTCGGCACATGCCCCCTTTCTAGGGTTTGCATATAGATTATTAAGAAAAAAGATGTAAACGCACAGGGAGGATTAAGGTAGACACAGCTGGTGTCAACAAAAACAGAGAGAGATGAAAGAGCATTGAGCATGTCTGAATGGACAGCCCGTGGGGCTTTCTCATGACTCATCCTTGACCTTTACCCTCCCAAACCATGCCCAAGGCAAGTAAACAGCTTTTCAAAGCAGACTACCTTCTGGGACTCTTCATACATTTTCATTTTAATCTCTTTGCAAATTGGTCAAAAATAAATGTGCTTATGAAGAGAAAGGCTACTGACAAAAGTCAAATTTGAAATGACATAGAATCACTCTGTGCCTTACACACAGAGGGTCCTAAATTGCTTATCAGTTTATACCAAGAGAAGAGGAAAGGAAATGTCCTCAACGAGCGTTTTAATGTCTCTCTGCATCTTTCATAAGGGTTACAAAGGCTTTTGAAAATATTGCCTTGAGGCATTTCTAAGTGCCTTAATTTCTTCTTTGTATTTTGTGGATTATCTATTATGAGTAGATATACTTCTGTCATGAAAAAACACTGCTACAAAAAACAGAATTATGGTATAAATTTTTTAAATAAGAAAAATACCACCCAGTGAGTTATTTTTATGAATGGCTGGAATAAAAGAAACAGCTTCTTAAAGTTGAACTATTCAATAATGTGGATAAATTGTCATATGGCTAAGAAATACCCTCTAATATAAAAGGTAGATTAAAGATGGACTTAAATTCTTCTTCATTCCAAACTTAGTATTATATCTAAAATCATACAATAAATTTTCCTTTGTATATCCCTTAGCCCAAAGAGAAAAGGGAAATTTTTCTACCTATGTTTTTAGCTTGCAAGTTGTAAGAAATTTTTTATTAGTCACATTCAGTTATGTAAAAAGAAACATGAGACCACAAAATCATTTGACCTATAAAATCTAATGTCAGTCTCATGCACTACTTGATAACAAATGGGGCTTTTGGAAGAGAGTACAACAGAATGACACCTGGGCAGAGAGGTCTGTTATCATCCCTCCATCTCATTTTCAGTGATTTTTTTGTTTGTTTGTGTGACAGTACCTCTTTTTAAATTTAAGGTTTTAGTGATTTAAGTATTAAAAATAGAGCTGGGGCTGTAGCTCATTGGCAGAGCACTTGCCTTGCATGTGTGAGCCACTGGGTTTGATCTTCAGTACCACCTAAAAATAAACAAATAAAATAAAGGCATTCTGTCCATCTACAACTACAAAAAATTTAATTAATTAATTAATTAAATATTTAAAATATGGATAAGATTGTAAGCCAGTTCTCAAGGTCAACATAGAGAAAAGGGAAAATAGTCCTGTCCCTGTTTGTGTGAAAAACAACTTTAATCATTTTATCCAGTAAGTACACAATGGAAGTGAGAATCTACCAAACAACCAAGGAGCTTACTTCTGTTAAAGAAAACTAACACAGAGATGTGTTCTAAGTTCTAGTTATACTAAATCCTAAACATACTGCTTAAAAATGTTTTCTACAGACTTGAAAATCAAATTGCTTTATGGTTAGAGGAGCATTTAATACAGTGTGACCAGTTTAAAGTTAACATTTTGCATTCAGGATGATTAATGACACTATATTGTATTTCAATTACTACAAGATACTTCTCTGTAATAAACGATGGCAATAATATTCACATTAAGTCAATAAAAAGCATCTTCAAAGTGTGATGTATAAGTGCCATTATTATAGTATAAGTTGATCACATCATACAATGAATTATCAACAGTGTAACAGGAAATCTCTATATGAAAGCATATATTTTCATTTCAGTGCACAAGGATTTTGGCAGATCACCCTCATTAGTATTAATAGGAGTCGAGTGAAAATCCTCACACTCATTAGCCAGAGGACTGCTCCTTCTTTCCTCAGTCTAACTATCCTTTCTCCAAACTGAATTTTAGCAGGTTCAAGTATGAGAAACCAACTTTTTTTTTTCCAGGGCATTCAAGTTCAAAGAGAAATAGATGTGGCAAAAGACTTAACTATTTCTCTTCTGGAAAAAAAATGACACTTAGGGAAAGAATAGGCATTTATTTTCCCAAAGAGACTGACCACTTGCAAGAGGGACTTGGAGCACCATTTGGAGCAGGAACTTGGAGAAGTTTCTGGATGATAAATCCCCAGGGGAATTGCTGCTTTTTAAATTGCTCTGGATGATATCTGGTTGCAGAAGCTAGGTCACTGATGGCCCAGGGGGTTAGCAAAGTAGGCAGCAGAGAGAAGGTGAAGAAAGTGCGTAGTTTCTGCTTCTCCTCTATCTGTATTCCTGTTCTTCCCCACATGGTTTCAGCTGACTTGGTCATCATGACAGAATGGCCTAATGATAGACACCACTGACCATGGTGCTGAGTCTAGAGCCAAGGCCACCCACCTGGCAATGCCATAGAGCTCTGAAGGTACCTGTTTGTTGGGGGGACGATGGTGTTTGTTGGTGAGGCTACCCCCTGCTTGGTTGGGTAGGCATGTATTGTCTGGTTGCACTTCTGTAATAGTTACACAAAAATATAATCTCTAAAATAAAGGGAGGTCAACATGATCTCTCTCTCTCTCTCTCTCTCTCTCTCTCTCTGCTTGTATCATTTTAAAATATTAATTTTCTAAAATAAAAATCTATCTTGTAGACTTCATGATACTGTAGGTCCAGGTAATTGCTGGTGATGTTGTGGAATCAAAATAGTTTTAAAAATTACTTTAAATGTTCCTTAAATTGGACATTAGAAGAAAAAAGAGTCACTAGTGAGAAAACTACAACCCAAAGTCATCAGTAAAGAATTTCTGAATACCCAGAGATAATGGAGAGCCAGTGGCAATGCCGATAGAACAGTCATATGAGATGAATGCAGACTTGAGAATATAGTTCAGTTAGATGTACATCAAACCAAATTTTTCTTAGAAATCTAGATTTACTATCTGGCTCTGCCCAGTGACTATGCATAGTTGAGATTAGTGGGATCCTTATAGCCAAATCCTAACCTGCCCATAGTTGTGGTTTTACAGATGGCAACTGAGTTCTTAGATGACTGTGGGAAGGTTGTTATCCTCCTGGAGCCTCAGTTTTCTCATTGTGCAATGGAGATGCTGAATATCATCCGAGATTCAATCCAGCAGGTGTGTGGAGGCCCTCATGAGTGCCTGTTACTTAATAAGTCTTCCCTTCATTGACAATCTCTCACTTGTAATTCTGAAAGTCACCAAAATTCTAAAAAAAAAATGTTTTTTTTCCTTGTTTGTAAATTGGTGTCAAAACTCATTTGGTAGCAAAATCTGACCTGAGCTGACATGAGGCTATTTATTGGCTCTAGTTCCATTTAGTATAATTTGCTGCAGAAATGTTAATGGATGAAATCAATTTAATTAATGTATCTAAAATCCCCCAATTACAAATTCCAAAAAATATTCAAGGTCAAGGGGTTCAGAGAGGGGACTACAGACCTCTGATGATGATGAAGAAGAAGTTGGTGATAATACCAACGCCTCTCATGAGTTTGCTTCATTCTCCTGGATGTGATGCTTGGTTCCTGATTCTTTCTGTCTATATGTCCCAGTGACCTTCCTGTATTGTGCCTTTGCTCCCTTTGTGATACAGCTTCTGAGTACCTGCAACTTTCTCCAGTTTCTGACACTGACTTGCCAGGATATCTTTGCTTTTAAGTTTGCTCAACCCCTGCTGATCTGGGCTCAACCATCAGTGGCCTCCAGGAATGAAGAACTTTGTACTTGTTAATTGGTAAACACTCTATTGTTCAATTTTGAGTAAGGATAGAAGGACACAGAGCATGGGGATGATTCATCTCCTGTAAATTAGAATCCATTCACACACTGGTAGCTTCTTTATTTCTTATTCATCTCAATTCATTCTGGCTCCACTCAAACAAAATGATCAGAAATAGGAATACTATGGGAGGTCCATGGATGTCACCTGGGATGGGTTCTCTCTTCTTGATTCCTCCTTAGTGGGATGGATTATGGCTTCTTGGTCTCTGCCCCATTAGATGAGGATTCTGTCTCTATTGACATATGGCCATAGCCTAAAGGAGGCTTTCCCTGTTTCCAGGAACCTGCTTCAGGCACCACAGAGAACTTTCCTGGGCATTGAAAAGAGCCTGTCCCTGAGATACTCACCATGGGCTTTGCATCAGCTATTACCAGGACACAATCAAGGACACTGGCGCTTTCCCACTCTTTTCTGGGTCCTTTTTGACTCACATTGTTTAAAAACACCTTGTGGGGTTGGGGTTGCAGCTCAGTGGTAGAGCACTTGCCTAGCACGTGTGCAGCCCGGGTTCGATCCTCAGCACCACGTACAAATAAATGCATTGTGTACAACTAAAGCAAATAAATATTTTTTAAAAAATAATAAATAAATAAAACAAAGGTATTGTGTCCACCTACAACTAAAAGTAATAAAAATAAAAATTAAAAAAAAAAACTTGTTCCCAAATTTATCAATCTCGGTGTCATGCAAGATGTATACATTTGAACTTCATCCAAAAGAAAATTAGTTCCTGAAGAATCCAAAGGCTTTATTCTAAGGAAGTTTTACCTGTAAGGTGGTTCCTTGTCTTGGAACCAAAGGACATTCTCATTCAAGTACAAAAATGGGACATAAATCCATGAAAGAAGGAGTTTCAAGCTTGGAAGTATGGGATATATAGCATAAATAACTCAGGAAATAGGTGTTTACTACAGAGTTTGGTGAAGAAGGAAGACCAGTTTTGGTTGAAATATCAAAAAGATGTTTTTAAAGGATGCTGGATTTAAAATGGACCTTAAAATGTGTGTTTGACTGATGGAGATGAAGAATGATACAAACTGAGGATTAGGGTAAATGTGTGCCTAGGTCGTGCAGTGAGAACTACTGAGGAGCAGTGGTGGGAGAGGCATGTTTGTAAGGCCTCTGAGAGTCTGATGGTGAAATACCTTGACTGAGAGAAGAAGTTTTTGGCATTTTTCTGATGCCTCATTTAGGTTTTGAAAGAGCTTTCCTCATTTTTGCTTTATTCTAATAAGAGAAAATTGGAAGAGGAATATAGAGCAAAATAAAGAGGGAAGCAACTGATTATGCAAAACTGCTGAAAAAATAAGGTAAGCACTTGGCATGCATTATCTTGATCATTGTTACACTCAGACAGGTAGTTACTTATTGTTATCTTTGTTTTTCAGATGAGGCTTGGAAATCTGAAGTCACTTGTCCAAGGGGACACAGCTAGTTAAGTGTCTGCTTTAGCATTTGAACACGAATTTGTTTGCATCCAGAGCTAAACACTTATCTACTTGCTCACAAATTAATGATCATAATGATTCAGTTTTTAGATTATAAAGACCTCCGTTAGAGTAATAGCTTTGAGAGTCAAAATAAAGGCTGGAGATATTGTAAAGGAAGTATCCGCAGACCTGGCAACTAAGGGTGAGTGGCAACAGGAGGACAAGGTAAGATGAGCTTTCATTGCTTCAAGGCCAGATATTTAGGAGGATTGCAGAAATATCAGTTGAGAAAGAAAGCTAGGAGGAAGCCTTGGCTTGAAGGGACAGAATATGAATTATTCATGAAGCCATGGTCAACACTGGCCTCCAGTTCTTACTCTTCTATCTTATCCTCACTATCTCTGCCTTTTATTACCAGCATCTTCGAAAGGCAATAAGATGCATGTTTTAGTCCTATTCTGAGTCAGGTAAGATAAAATTTATATAATATATGAGAGGGTAAGGCAAGTACAGGGGGAAAAGGGGGAATTAGTATTTAATGAGAATCCTCAACTGAATCTATCCTCAGTCCTCAGGATTTATTGCAATCAGATTTTCCTGTAAAAACACTATTATACTTACTTTGCACCATTCTCCCTGTGGTGGCATTGGGCCCATGGTGCAGTTACAGGACCAAATCTCAGTAGGCACTTAAAATTCATGATCTTGCTGCTGCACGGCAGAACAATATAAATTGAGAAGCACAGCCTGGATACCATCTTGTGGTTTTTATAAGGGGAACATTAGTGGCACTTTGATTCACGAAAGGCTTATGGCAAGCCTGGGCCCTGTGGTGGCACTAATATAGCCATCACTGGAATGCCAAGAGGTGGCCTGCTGTGTTAACAGCTGTCATTTCATGCCAAACTCATATAACTGAAAGGTTATGGGCCAATAAAAAAAAAAAAAAAAAAAAAAACCACACTGCTGCTCCTCTCCTTTGGTTATGAGATGCAGGAGCAAGCACTTTGGAAAGCAAGCTACCTTGTTTCCTGCTAAAATATGCCTGTCAAAGTGGGCAGTTTCTATGGTGAGAGGGATTTCGTGAACGTGTCCATGTCGGCATTTATTTGACTAGCAGTGCGCTTTGCTGGAATATGTTCTTAGAGCTGAATACAGAGCCAGCAGGGGAGTGACTTAGTATGGTGTTGCCTTAACAGATCAGTCAGGATAGTGGCCAAGGCAACTCTGGGACAGAACGAAGTAGGCCAGAAAGAATGCCAAAGCTCAGATCTGAGTGGCAGATCTGATTGTGTCACTTAGCAGTTACTCAATTTGATGCAAGTCACCTGTCTGGTCTGTCTGTAATGTCCTCTCTATACAAAGGACTTAGTACCATTTGTTTTGAAAAAAAAAAAAAATCTTTTAATCAGAAATAATGTATGAAGGGTATCTTAATATAATAGTAGGAACAAATTTATTGAGTTTTTATTATACTCTAGCCCCATGTTAGGCAGTTTCCATGCATTATATCATTTAATTCTCATACTTTCCCAGTGAGGTAAGTGGCATTCTTATTTCCTATTTTACAGATAAGAAAACTGAGTCTTGAAGAGGTACTTTGCTGAAGTAATTTCCCCTTGAACCATACCTTTGGCTCTGGAGTCTATATTACTGACAACCAAGTTGTAAGGGCTAGTCACGCACCTCAAAGGCTGTGAAAGAACTTGTGCTCAAAGATTCATGGCACCAAGTTGGACTCCTTGGGGAGTCTGGTGGCTCAGTGATCCCAGGCTGTTTTGTGCCCTGTGTGCAAAACTCTCCCTTCCTGAAGAAAATTCTCTGCTGGGGTATGCATCCCTCACAGAAGCTGATTTCCAAATCCCATGTGTCCCCACATCAAAGCTGGACTGCCTGCTACCCACTGCTTTTTCTTGAGATCAGCGTTCACACGTGCCTCTGGAGTGGGCTACTCTGGTTGGGCTACTGAGCAGGGGGGGCCCAGGGAGAGGGCCGAAAAGAGCAGCATGGTGAATGGTTTCTTTCTCTCAGGGCCAGAAGGGGTAGAATAGAAGAAAATCTGACTTGGAGGCCCTGTGAGTAATCTAGAAGGCAGCAGTTTCTCTGAAAACATGTGCTCTGCCCCTGAAGAAAGGGAACAGAGTACTGTCTGCTGTCTTTGCTTCCTCAGGGGTAGCCTGAGTGCAGGTGCAATGTCAACCAGAAGACAGGCAGCCTCCGGGGTGGTCAGAGTGCAGGCATTGATATCCTCACAGTGAGCACAGGAATGCTCAGAAGCAAGCGCTGCAGTCAATTTTTCGGTAGAGAGAGTTGAGCAGCTCCGTGGAAGACAGGATCTGAAACAAGGCCACGGCATGGTTTGATTAGCTGGGGTTTGGTGTTTCCTCAACAGCAGCTTTCAATCAGGGGTCCCCCCTCCCAATGTCTTGCAGAGAACACAAGTCACCTCCCTAGAAAATAAACCCAACAAAACAAATAAGAGTTAGTCACACTTGTAATTTAGATTCTGCCGTGCCCTGTATATTTCTGGTGTGATAGGTTCTGAGCATATCTCATTTATAGCCTATGTCCATGTTGAATTAGCTGCATTCTTGTCATGCTCTGAAATTGCAGGTCTATGATCCTGCATATTTATGGTTTATATAGTTACAGTTATTTGGAAAAGAAAGAAGTTTAGCATTTATAGAAATGGGAATCAAAATTGTGATCCCCCTCCTTTTTTTTTTTTTATTTCACTTTTCACCGCCACAAACTCAGTGTGTATTTTATTCAAACTATTAGAAATCTACATTTGGATTAGCCATCAGGAAAATGCAAATAATCGTCTTATCTAGGAATGTTTCAAGGAATCAATTAAAGTACAAATAGTCTTGCTAATCTCCCTTGTGGAGCTGTTTTGGTGCCAACACAGTGATCATGAAGTGTTGAAGATCATTATCCAACCAATGGGTGGTACACAAAACACAGGGCATTTTAATATTCAGCAAGCTACTGTCAGAGAGGAAACTTATTTTCCCTTCTAGTGTGAATACTTCTAGAATGCTCCATGGTTTTGCATAGTAATTGTCCACACTTTTTCATAGTGGTTGTTTCTAGGGAACATAGGTAACCCCTAAGAATCCACTCTTCCTTGAAAATGCATTCTAGCATCAAATGCCTATAGTTTCAAATTAGCATCTCTTAGACTCTAGAGACTTCTTCAAAGTAGGTGATCAGATGGCTGAAGTCAAGATGGATTCTGCATCTATAAATACCTTCCAACATCCAAAACATTAGAACATTTTCTTAAAGTAATCCAGGTGTTCTTCTGAATCTCTTTTTTGGCACTCAACATTGTATTTATGCTTCATGACTACCCTATGGGTAGACATTATTTTATTCCTAATTATGGACAAAAAAAGGTGCAGAGAAATTGAGGTCACCCAGCATGTGGTAACTAGACTTCAAACGTAGGCTCAAAATTCTAAAGCACAAACAACAGAATTCTATAGCACTCTCTAAGTCTTTCATTTCAGCCTTGGTCAATTACTAACTACTAAGAGGTACTGGGGAACTTCCCTGGAGACATGATGTGATGGTTATTGAGCAAAGCACTGAGGTTGGGTTGGGGTTGTGGACATTGTCTGACCTTAATCTTGATTCTGCTACACATCTGTGTAATCTTCGGCAAATTGCTCACTGTGTTTCATTCTTATAAATAAATACTTCATAGGATAGTTATAAAGATTAAATGGGTTAAGACTTAAATAACACAGAGGACACACTCAGAAAAACTAGGCACATAGTATGTACCCAAGAAACATTTACTCTATAAAGGATTAAATTAATGAATGCCTATGGGACTGGTTAGAGATAATAATCCAATTCTTGGGGCCAAGTAACATTTATACTTTGTTAGCATGGTCCTTCTATTTGAGAGTACTGTGGAATTTAGGAACAAGGAAAGATTTGTAACACCTGCTTTTCCTCATTGTGATCGAGAAGAAGAGTGAAGTTCCTAGAGGCTAGGTAACATTGTGAGAGGTAACTGCATGAGTTGACAAAGCCTGAATTTGATTTTACCTCATTGTACTTTGTAAGGATTTTGTAAACTTGGGTGGAACTATCCTGGTGGTGACTCGAACTTGCTAAAGTTGTTAGGAAACTACTTTTTCTTTAGGTTTCCATGGAAGGATGGACACAATGGCAAAAGGAAAGAACATCTTTGTTTTGAAGTTATGAGTTAATACAGAGTGGAATGTCCACAGTATTTGTAATACAAATCTGCATTTTGGCTCTGATTCGTACTTTTGCATATGGGTTGGGATTTCTGCCCTGTACTTGGTCGACTATGCAACTTCCGGCAAGTCACTTAACTTCTCCAAGCCTTGGCATATCTCACCCATGGGATTAGTCATCATGAAGACTCAAGGTGGCCCTGAGGAGGACCGAATGAGAACATGTTACTTGAATACTTAGTACAGGGCTTGGCACAGAACAAGTTCTCAGTAAGCAGAGTAGCAGACCATGTTGATTTTTTTTTTTTATATATATATAAGATTTTTAAAAGATGGACACACATCTTTACTTTATTTATTTAATTTATTTTTATGTGGTGCTGAGGATCAAACCCCGTGCCTCACATGTGCAAGGCAAACGCTCTACCACTGATCTTATCTATGACCCCAGTCTTCCATGTTGATTGTTTCCGTGTAATGTCTTACTCGACCATACCTTTTCATGTATGGACAAAATCTACCTCATATAGTTGCCAGTTTGCTAAATCTCTCCCAACTCGTCCATTGGTTCTGACTTCCTATTTTAACACCAAACCTGGACTTTCTGATATGTTTTACAAAACCCTCAGCATAAAAACCACACTTCACCTCTCCTACTGCTTTCTTCAGGACTCCCCTCAAAGCGCACTTTTCCATCCAACCCATCTTCGCTCTGTCCATGGTCCTGACTCCTTGGGTTCCTATTCTTTGCTCCCTCTTCTTTTGGCCTCGCCAAATCCTCCTTATGTTTCAAGGAATGGCTGAAGTTCCAGGGCTTTCAGGAAACCATCTCTGATTATTCCAGTCCTCGTTGAGTTGCTATTATGAGTTTTGACAATGCTTTGGAACCTGTTGGGGTAGCTCCTGATGTTCACTGCAGTAGGGGACCATCAATTGTGAATGAGGTTGAATTACATAAACTATTAGTGCAGTGTTATATTAGGAAGTTACAGCTAACCATAAACTGCACTAAATATATAATTTTAGTACTGACATATCACATTGGCACAATGATATACCAGCAAATCATATAGAGTAATAATGAATATATCTATGATATAGGCACAGATGAATGAATACCTAAACTTAATTTGCTAAAGGGAGACTGTGATATTTAAAAAGTTATTTTTTCTTATGAAAACCATGCAGTTATTAAAAAGAACAAAATGGATCTATATGTATTGACAAGGAAAGATGTCCTTGATATATTGTGTATAAAAAGTAAGCAGTGTAGTTTATATGACTTAATTTCTGGAAAACAAGCATATATTTTATGTTTCTCCATGGATAGGAAAAACTATATACACACTAAATTGTTGAAAATACTTATCTCTGAAGAGTTAGAGATTGGAGAGGGTGACAG
This sequence comes from Tamias sibiricus, assembly GCA_025594165.1. Lineage (NCBI taxonomy): Eukaryota > Metazoa > Chordata > Mammalia > Rodentia > Sciuridae > Tamias > Tamias sibiricus. Next base: position 87,308,384 of record CM046660.1, read on the forward strand.
AAGAAGAATTTTAAGTATATAATCAAATAAAATCTAACTCCTCTGTGTCAGAAGTTTCAAACAAATCAAGATAATTATGCATATTTAAAACTCCCCCCTCAAAAAAAAAAAACTATGCTTGTTTTCTTATGATGTTAAAGTGCTTTTAAAAATATAGCATGTATGATTATGGGAATTGAAAGTTTTCTCTGTATAAATTTTCTCCCAGTGTTGGAGATCGTTCCCTTGACCTTAGAGCTACATTTGGATTTGACAGTATTTCTCTCAAAAGCCAGCAGTCAGTGTTCTCAAATTTCATAGATGCAGTAAAGACATTATGGGTATGATATCTTATAAATATATAGCATGTTAAATGGCTTTTGCACTGACCAGTCAGGATGGATACTGACGGGTATGTCAAGGCATCTTGGCAGAATACCAGCCCTGGCCTTCATAAACTGGCAGAAATTGATCTCTTAAATCTATTCCTTACTTCAGGGAGTTAAGATGATGGAGTAGAGAGAGTGTGGGCTTTGGAGCTGGTAGATCTGGGCTTGAGACCTGACTCCATCATTTCCTGGTTACATGATGTAGGGCAAGACAGGTAATCTCTTTGAGCTGCTATTTCATCATGTGTAAAGTGATGATGATAATCTCTACTTCCCAGGGATGTTGGTTAGGTAAAATGAGCCAACCTGTCAAGTGTCTCAGGCATAATAGATATCATGAAATGTTAATAATCTTCTGCTACTCCCCTTCCCTAGTCCTCCTTTCCATATGCCCTTGACCTACTCTAAGAATGTCTGACTCAGGTCTTTTCATCATCCACTAGCAAATTAATTCTTTCTTCTGTTGTGTATTATCTTTGTTATTGTCCAGTGCTAGATCACACACCCATTATTTCACTGGATTAAAACAATGATGTGTGGAAAACAGGTGTTTATTAGGCTGCTATGAACATACAATCCTCAAACAGCTTGGAACCTAGAATACATCCATGGAGGAATTTAGGCCATAATGGCTAAACATATCAGTTTCACCTTTTTGAACTCCATCAGATGCTCTTTGAGGACAGAGACCATTATTCTTCTAAATATACACCAATGCCTTGCACAATCATGAGTATATTTGTCACATAGTCAGTAGCTGATTGACTGGCTCGGGGGTTGTAGATCCTCTTTAGGTGTGGGCAAAGAAAGCTTCAAACTGGTCACAGGGCTTGATAAGAAATAAAGCCCAAATCTGGCAGTTGGTGCTTAATTACACTCCCTAAGCAAATATAACTATACCTATAACATTGCAGATTGGATAAAATCTTCCATTTATAGATATTTTTCATTTTCTCATTGGCTTTCTGGTGGCTGATTGGTGTAATAGAGATGCCTTGAGAGGCAGATTTTGATCATTTTGAAGCATAGGCAGACATCCCTGGTCTTCAGGAAGTACCTGGACAGGCCTGAAAGCATGAGGGAAAGCTTTGGAGAAGGCAATTGAGACACCTCCCAGTGAGACATTGTCTGCGGATCACTGGCCCGATATCACATAAAAGCCCCATCTGAGTCATTACAGCCTATTGTGTCAATGTGTTTTCTGGGAGGCTGTCATCATAGATCACGGTTGGCAGCGAAGGTACTGCCTCCATGGGAGCTGTTACTATTTCCCATCGGTGAACTCTATTAAAGGTCCGTGGGCTACTGCCACTCGAGTTCATATTAACTTGGCCAAAGGGATGGTGATTGATTCTGTGGAATTTTGTGAATACACACAAAATACATTTCATACTGTCATCCGGGTTTTGTATTGCACTTCTATGAGCCCTGCTACATGATAAATCCAATATCATCTACTCACAATGCTATAGAGAAAAAACCACAAATTCCCCCTGCCATTTTAAGGTTGAAATACCTTCCCATTTCCTTTCTTCTCCAGTCATGAAAGATTTAGATCTGACTATAAACCATTGACTTCTCTCCTGACTTAACAACTTGATCTGATGGAAAGGGCATTTATTGCAGGCCCACTGTGTACTAAAAAAATAGCAGGGGGAACTACAGGATGACACTAAAAACTTAATACATTAAGGTTTGTACCCTCAGGGAATTAAGTTAGGAGACACCTAAACAATGGTTAAAGAATATAATTATAAAACAAATAGAAAGTGCCAAACTAACGTGCAGGTATGCCACTTAGTGCAATAGCTATGTTATTCAAAAGATGAGTGTGTGCTGAGTCTTGTGAGGCACTCAAAAGGGTCTTTAGTAGAGTGAATAGTAATTCCTTCTGTAGTCTCATGTCCTGATATTAAAAGTTCTAAATTTTTTGAATCATTCTTTCCTTTGAAGTAGCAGTTGTCCCTCTTTATCCACAAGGGGTACATTCCAAGATCCCAAGTGGATGCCTGAAACTCTGGATAGCACCAGGATCTATATAAACTGCTTTCTCCTAAACACACATACATATGATAAAGTTTAATTTTCAAGACGGACACAGTAAGAGATTAAAGAAAATAATAATAAATTAGACAATTATAACAATACACTGTAAGATGTGAAGATGGTCTCTCTCAAAAGAGTTGAAACAAATATTAGTATATTCAGACTATGTTTGACCATAGGTATCTAAAACCCAGAAAGTGAAATCTAAAAACCAGAAAGTGAAACTATGGACACAGGAGGAGGGGGACGTCTGCATATGTTTGGGGCTACTGGGTCAGGACAACACCAAGCTTAGGGGTCATCATAGAGTTTTCTAGATGAATTGAATTTCAATGAGAGGCTGAAAGTGAAAGATAGGAATTGGTCGTAATTTTAGTGAAGAACAACCACATGCTTGGAGAAGAAAAAATAGCATCGGGTCTCCATTTCCTTCCTGAGTGGGTGTTGCTCAACACAAGGAGAGCTGGTGCCAAGACGCTCATGTGGCTTGCATGTGGAGATGTGTTACTGCGAATGAGTCCTTTCTTTAATATATCTTTCTAAACTACATTCTGATATATCCTGCATTCAGTACCATGGCAGCCTGAGACCACAGGCATACGTAGAGAGAGACACTTGGTGGTCTTTTGACCCTGTGTCTGAACTCTGGAAGAGAAACAGCCCCCTTCATTATAGCAATTCCTTCATTTCCTGTGACTCCTCTCTGCAGCTCATCAAAATCACAGATCATGTTGATAGATTTATTGGCTTGAAGTCTCCATTTTGAAGATGGAGTGATGATCCAGATGAGCAAAGCTACTTCTCATTTCTTACTAAAATCTTTTACAATGTCCTTTCAATCTGTACTTCCCTTTAATTTCCATGGTTCCTTTGTGTTATGGGTTCTGACAGATAGATAGATAGATAGATAGATAGATAGATAGATAGATAGAAACAGTCCCTGAGCTGGTTATTCTAATTTCCATCTCTCCCTTGTCCAATCATTCTAAACCCAGTTGGTTATTCAATTGTCCTCAAGCATAAAGACCATCATCCTCTGATTAACAGTTACCTATTGCTTACATGAACAGGCTCAAATTCTTCACTCTAAGATCAGCATCCTTCACGAACTCCCTCTTAGCACAACTGAAACCCTCTCTCAATCTCCCTCTTATCACTGACATTTTCCTTCCTTTGTACTCTCTGCTGTCTCCTAAGTAAAACCCATTTCCTCTGCTCTTGTGGCTTTCTGGGGAATATTCTAGGGCTCAAAAGCCCTACTCATTTCTCTCATCCAAGCCACTCCTTGTAAAGCTCAGATTCAAATGCATCTTTTCTGGGATATCTTCTTTAACGCAGGATTCCTCCCTTCTCCTTATTTTTAACCCACCCTTTCCAGTTCATATTTCGGTCAGTACAGACTTGTTTATCTAATCTTGCTTAAGGAGTTTTATGTTTGGGTTATGTTCTTCAATTAGATTTCAAATTCTTATGGACAAGGGATTTTTTTTTTTTATTTCTTTTGCCTTTCCTTGGCCCCCAATAGCACCCAGAATACATTATTTTTTTAAGCCTAAGGGTAGATATAGGCAGTCACCAAATAATGGCCAGATTATTTTCTAAAATATTTTAAGTTGACCTTTTGAATTTGTAATATTCCCCTTAAGAACAAAATTTAAATTAATGCTTAGGCTTCTTGTCAAGTATTCAAATGTCTGTTTGCATATGCAACAGCATTAGTAGCATTAAGTTAATAGAAATGTTATATTATTCCTTATAATGCTCTAAGTAATATATTCATCCAAATATTGTGTATAGTGGGCTTTGTCTGAGCTAGTACAAGATATATGGTGGAGAAAACACGTGGACCGTCCTTATGGGATGCACGCTATGGAGGTAAATCACAGCAAGCAGAGGTAGGAAATAACAGAGTGATCATGGAAGGCTTCCCTGGAGAGGTGACATTTATACTGACACTTAAAAATATGGGAAAAAAATCATTCATGCAGTGAGTAGAAGAGCACCCAGACAGAAGTAATCCAGTGTGAAAAGGCCCTAGAGTAGAAAATAGCTTGTGATGCTCAAGAGCCTGGAAGGTCAGTGTGGCTTCAACAGGGAGGTAAAGATGGTGGCAAGAAATGAGATTAGAAGAGAGATAGGGACCACGTCACACAGGGATTTAGCCACAAAGATGAGTCCAGATCTAATATGAAGGTGAGGGGAAGCTATTAGAAACGTTTCAATGAGATTGTATTTTTTTAAGATAATAAATTGGAAGAACTAGCTAGGTATGGAGATATCATGTTTCCATAGGGCGATGGTTTCCATAGAGTAGACAGGAGGGATCATGGAGGATAGAAAATGCTTGTGTAGAATTCCAAGACATGGTCAGAATGGAGCCAGATACCCTACCATTCCCCTCTGCAGGGATTCAGGGATTGCCAAACAGTTTGAGAAGGAATATGGGGTCCCTGTCTCAGGCAAACCCCAAATCTGAGAACTATCAGCAGAGGAGCAGTGTAAGCTAGAAAGTTGCAGGGAAAGCTGAGATCCAAGTTCCAGAAAGACCAAATCTCAAGTTCTGAGGTCAAGGGCAAGGGTCACACAACTGAGTTGAGCATGAGACAAGAGTAAGTCAGTAACAGAGAGCCCCCGGGGAACTTATGGTTTCTTTGGTGGTGGCAAAATACCCAACTCTTCCTTCCTGGAACCCAGTGACAGGGGGATCCTTCTCACCCACTTGGTCTTGAGGGATTAGAGTGCTCCCTTGACATGAACAAGGAAGTTCAGGGCAGGTGATAATTCATGATAGGGATTATTGTATCACTTGGTCAGGGAGTTTAGCTCAGGAAAGTAAAGGCCAGATATGTCTGATTCTCCCCAGAGCCTCGCAGACTACTTAGAACCCAGTTTCCAATCTGTATGTGGCTGCTGAGTAGGGAAGGTTGTGGGGAAATTTAAATGAAATAATGTATGAAAGGGCTTAGCCAAAATTGAATCATACATATATGTATGTATATATAATATATATTAATTATTATCCTTAAAAATATATATATTTATATTATATATTATCCTTAAATATGCACATATTTAAGGATGATTAGTGAACAGATAAAACTTGAAATGCTACATATAAGTGGCAACATTTTGCCCACAGAGTGATAAATGTATTTCAGAAAGAAAGAAAAGACACAACAAAATGGAAACGAAAAGCCTTGTGCTCTACAAAAACTCACACCAAAAATACCAGTGCTTTCTGGGGAAGTGGGGAGGAGATTAAGATTGAGACAGACCAATTAGCACTGAGGTAAACACATCAACAAAGCACCAGTAAGAACAATAATTTTAATTAAATTATAGTAGTTTAGAAATAATTCATATTAATTTCTGGCTAATATATTATAGCAAACACAAGATTTTAAAAAATGAAGGTAGTTTGACAAAAGGAACATTCAAGGAATTAACAGATTATGTCTGCAGATCATTAGGACATGGTCAACATACACAAAGATTAGGGGAAACTGAAAAATAACTTCTAAGGACAGGATCAAGAAGACAATACTGAATTCCTCTGTGGTTTGCTGCACTGAACTGAGCGAATGTACTTTGCAGCCAGCAGCCATTAATTACTCTACTGGGCAGGCAGAAAACTCTGCGAGAACCAGTGTGTCCTCTAGTATTCTTAACACATGTCCCTATTTACCAGCCCTAGATGAGCTATTTCATATTCTGGAAAACACATTTGAGCACAGCAGACTGGTCTTAAAAACTCTGGATAAAAAAGGTCAATATCTCTCTTAAATCACAGACTTAACACTGTGTTAGGCCCATGATGGCTCCTTTTATGTGTCCTGAACAGTATTTTAAAATTTTTTAAATTCAAACATTCAGACATTTATGTAAAAATCTGGATTTTTCTGGTCTTTATTCCTTTATGGCAATAATTCAGGGGACTGATAGTGGTTGCCACTCTGATATATAATATAATTACCGCTTTTCTTTCTTTCTGAAATACATTTATCACTCTATGGGCAAAATGTTGCCACTCATATGTAGCATTTCAAGTTTCATTTGTTCAGTAATTGATTATTATCATATATATATATATATATATATATATATATATATATATATATATTTAATGGTTTAGGGAACTGATAGTGGTTGCTACTGATAGTGGTGGCTCTTTTCATTTGTTACCTGCTTGGTACTGTAGGCACTGGGGTTGGCAAGGCTGGTTAAACATTCCTTTCTGTATAACTGCTTATATGTATGTGTGTTTGTAAGTGACATGTTTGTGACTATGGAATGCCTACATTTTATTTATATCCATAATTTTTTTGGTGGACTTCTCATTACCCCAAAATGCATGCTCTTTCATTTAAAAGTGACCCAGATCCATACTAAACAGGTCACAGGTAAGTGAGATAAATGAATTCCAGAAATAGAAAAAGAAATAATGAGTTTTATGGGCAAATCAAACATTACCCTCCTAATTATCACAGATGCTTAAGGAAGATCTGTTGATCACCTTTGGGTAGTGAGTATTTTAGCGCATTCTTTTAAATTTAATTTGATTTGATTGTGATGGTTCTTGTGGAAAGACAAAAATATATAATGTCAACATAATTTTATTAGCTGCCTCCCATATAATTGCTTTAAAATAATCTAATTCTTCATTGCTATACCTTGAGGTTCTATTATTATTATTAATGTAAACAGAGCTTAAAACCTTTAATTTTTTATGTCACAACTGTTTAATTGTTATTTTCAATGTTGATCTTGTTATTGAGATGCAATCAATACACACATATTTGATTTGTATTTTTCAAATAAGATAATGCATACCTATCTATATTAATCTAGAAAATAAAGCTGGCACTAGGCTATTGCCAATATAATTCTTACATCTAAAAAAGTTTTGCTTTGTAATTTGGCATTTCTTTATATCTGATTCTCACATTATGTAACCATCCCATCCCATCCCATCCCCAACAGAGTGAATAATGAAGATCCCTCTTTCTGTGTTTGACCATGGAAGGGCTTATATGATGTTTAAGCCCTATCTCAAACAGAGGGTTCATAGCCACAAACTTGCATTTGATGGATATGTGTTCATTGCATCAAATTCACCCTGTCTTATTCCAACAATGATTGATAGCTTTGATTTAAGACCAATAAGTTAGAGGCAGATTGTTTTAAGAATGCTCACCATTTCTTATCAGTATGAGAATGTTCTATAGAAGATACAAAATGCACAGTAATTATTATGGAGAGATCATAAAAATAGGATATATGAAATATTAATGTAATAGGTTCTTTTCTCCTTATTATGATTTCACTTGGTTAAAAAATTGACAAAAATCATGAGCAATCATCTGGCATAAGGCAATTTAGTGAATTATAACTGAATTTTTAAAAATTGTAAATCTAATATCTTTTCACACCTTGAAGCTCAATTTACTTTTTTTTTTATGTTATTGCTAATTATTGCTGATTTTAGGGTCAGAAAGATTCAATGCATTTTCCCTGACCCCTCCAACACTCAGTGTTATGTAAATTTTTTAATGGATCCTCCTTATTGATTCTGTTGTCAGTCATAGATTTTATGGTTTTTTTACATCACTGTTTTTCTAATATCACAATATGTTTCCATGGAAAGTAATGTGTATTAAAAGACCAAGTGTATTTCTCTCCCCCAAAGGCATATTTTCTCTCCCCTTGTAAGCACCATCTACTGCTACATTTACTGCTGATGTTGTTTCTTTACCAATGTTGTTTTTTCTCCTCCTTCTCCTTCTCTTCCTCCTCCTCCTCTTCCTCCTCCTTCTCCTTCTTCTTCTTACCTTATATCACTGAATTGTTATAGCCATACAAAACTACACAAATTTCTCTCCCTCTATTTTTCCAAGTTCCATATTATAATGGTTTCTAATAAGGGCTTCCATTCTCATTTTTGGTAATTTTATTCATGATTATTAAAGAAGTTATCAAATAGATGCATAGATTTCTCCTATTTTCACCTGCAAAAACATTTTTCAAAATCATTTTTGAGGAATTTCCACTGAGCAAACCTATGAGTGTGCCCAGTATGGTGCTTGTATTGCAAGTCCTCATGGTCCCATGGACACAGCAGATGTCAGTGACTGAGGATCATCAATGAGCCCACAGTCCTTCTGACACTGGAGAGAGCAGTGAAATGAGAGTTAGGAGAGATGTCCTGTCTTTCACAATATCAATATTTATCCCCCTCCTCCTACCATAAGTGGTTTGAGACTACTTAACAATACTGAAACAATAATAAAGCCATAAGTAAAGGTTATAATCTAGGACAAAGGAAGTGAGAACCAGAAATGTCCCAAGCCTAAGACCAGTGTAGTCATTGTTGTTGAGTTGAAGTCCAAAGGATGTGGTTATAATCCCACAGGATCTGTCCTTAGCATGCTTGGGCAAGACACTTCATATCTCTAGGCTATGACTTCCTCAACTAGAAAGAGCAGGGTGAATTGTTAGATGATTCCTGTGATCTCATCCATGATACTAAATCTCTGTGATTTGGGGTGTCTGTGATATTTAGCTAAATATGAAGAAAAAAATTGTTTTTATGGCTGAGGCATGACCTTGCAAGACTTAGTCAGTTATCTTGCAGAGGGGTAGCACTTTTTATCATGATATAGATGACGCAAGAGAGTATGGGAGGTGTAAGGTGTCTCCGCTGAGGATGGGGAGAGAGGAAGGAGACTCAGGGGGCTGACTACAGGGACAGCACATGCAGTTAGCCCCAAAGAACATTCAATTCTGCTTTGCTCTGATCTGAAAAATCTCCTTTAAACATTGAAAGTGAACAAATTTTCATGTTTATTTATCCTTCATGAAGATGTGGATATCTGACTTCTTTTAAAGGAAAATTACTTTATAGCTTTTGATATAATAAATGTTTATTTACTTATATGACATAGATACTTTGAGCAAACCAGAAGTGTAAAAGGAGGGAGCAAAAGCAAAACAAGCAAACAAGAACCAGACTGAAGTCCCACAAACCAGAAATCAAATCATTGATTGCTCAGGTAAAGCTATTTTAAGAGAGAACAGGTAAATAAAAATGGTCTTATTATACTGAGTAACATCCAACTCACTGCTTTAAACAATAAGAATTGATTCCAATTTAACTCAAATGTTATACAAAGAAAAATAAAATGAAGTGAAAAAAGGAATTTCTAAGCTTAAAATAAATGCTTGCTCCCAAATATATGTCGTGCGGAGGAGATTTTTGTCCTAGTTTATCCCACGTATGTATGGTCACTTATAAGGAGGAAGAGAGACCAGAAATCCTAATGCTGAACTTATCTACACCAATCATTTTCATCTACTGTGATGTTAAGTGCCATCAATGACCACACCTTGGAGTATAATGCCAGCTAAACTTGAGTATTTGGACCAATGGTACCATGGGCATAGGGATTGCCCAGCCAAGAGCTGATTGGAGCTGATATGAGGCCCCGAGTATGAGCAGCGCCCAGCACGTGCTCCCAATTTACATGCACACAGTTACCTCCTTTTCAAAACTGCAGAAAAGCAAGATGATCAAGTAGATGTGTTCAAGGAAGCCCAAGAATCTGCCCCATTCCCACTCCCTATTGAATCATTTGGGGGTTTCTCAAGCAAAATGTGCACATGGAGAACACAAGATAATCCATGAGAAGAAAATGACCATTAGACTCATTCTTACAAAAGCTCTGTTTTGGGTATATGTTTTATAATGTCCATTCTATCTTAGTGCAGTAGTACAAGTATATCATTAACAAGTAAATGAATAAAAAGATATACTTCAATGGTGCATGCTTAAAGTAGCGTCCTTAGACGTAGGAGTGTCCAGTCAAGAGCTAGAATCCTGCATTAAATGGCGGATGTGGAACCAGTCAGGGGACTTCCTCTGTACCTTTGCCTCTCTATGTGCAAAATGAAGTTCTTCTCCCTTCTCTTTTCTTCCAGAGAAGTTGGGAGATCCAGAGAGAACATTGTGGTCCAAACAGCAAAAATCCTATAAAACATCATATATTACCTGGGATACTGTTACTCAGATTTAAATATCATTTTTTCTGTACTTATTTTAGTTCCTGTGTTAGTGGTTTCCATTTCCTGTGTTTAGTTCATCTTAGTGAAAATTCTCCCAAATATATATTTGGAATTAAGAAGTGCCCCCCCCCCCCGAAAAAAATCTAGGAGAAAATTTCACTCTACCTGACAGATTCACACTAAGTCCTCGTGTCTTAATATATAACTAAAGGGGAATAATATAAATGTTCTTTGAATTTCTCCTATATAGCTTGTTTATAAAAATACATTGGCTTGCTAAGAATTTGCCTCTTGTTGACCATTAGAACACTTATTAGAATATTTATTGGTTATTAACACTGAAAGTCTGTTTGCATGTGTGCGTGTGCACTCACTGAAAGAAACATAGCTCTCTAGCTACCTACTGCTGGGCTTGATTTAGATTATACACATACATGGAATAAAAATCACTAAATCCAAGAGCAGATTTAGCTGAGTGTTCAACAGGGGCAGAAGTGGAGAGAGCTGCCTGCTGTATCTTGAGTTTCCAGGATTCAGAGACCCAATCACCCAATAAATCCAGACACCAGGGCTAGTTATACCCAACACCGTGGCTGTTATTTGTTTGCTAGGGCTGCTCTAATGAAGTACCATAGGTTGGGTGGTTTAAACATAGATATCTATTCTCTCACAATTCTAGAGGGTGAAAGTCCAAGTTCAAGGAATCACCGGGATGGGTTCTTCTGAGGTATCTTCCCTTGGCTTGTAGATGACCATCTTCTTCCTGTTTTCTCATGGTCTTTTCTCTGTGTCCGTCTGTGTCCTGATAAGGTCACCAGACATATTAGACTAAGACTTACCCTAATGACCTCATTTTAACTTAATCCCCTCTTTAAAAATTTTTCAATCACAGTCATATTCTCTGAGGTACTGGGGGTTAGGACTTCAACATCTGAATGAGAGAGGGGCTATTTAGCCCATAAACAGTGGTGTTTCCCAAGGTGATGGCTGCACAGCCATCCCAACGGCATTCTAGCTAAGTTACAGCTAAATTTACACTGGAGAATAGCTTTCTGTGACCTGGACTACCTTTATACACAATTGTGAAATGCTTTATTGTGTAACTGTTAAAAAAGAGTTTGTTGCTTTCCATGGCAGAGGTGGCTATATTCCAGAATTGAATGAAGGTTTTCTGTGCCTTTTCTGTAATGAAGGAAGGAGAGGGAAGAAAATTGGGGATATTAGTGCTGTTAGTTACTCTTATAAGATATTCAGCAAGTTTTAATACCATTTAGAGGTTTCATTTACATGTAAAGAATCTGATTTATATATTAACATAAGTTTCATTTGTTTTCCTCCTGATTCAATCCCACCTGAAGGGACTTAAATTTGAACTCTTCAAATTGTAGAGAAGAGGGTCAAAATACAATTGGTATTCTAAGCTGTCACACGAGATTCTCTTGCCTTGGCTGACCAAGCACTTTTTTTTTTTTTTTTTCTGAAAAGCAAGCAGAAAACAGCTGTCTATGAAATGGGTCAGAGCAAACATATTTGGCCAGGTGCAGGATAAATAGATTACAGGTTGACTAAAATAGTCCTGTACAAAGCAAAACAAATCTTTAAGCCAGACAGACCTAACCTGAAGACTTTCAAAAGCTAAAAACAGAAACAAAACAAGTCAAGAAATTGAATGTGCTCATGACTAGCTCTTATTTCTGTAGAAGGTATGTTTCCTGAAGTTTTTATTCTCACAACTATAGGTGACCAAAGCACCAAACAATCAACCAAAAACCCTGAGCTTGACACCCTTGTGACAACTATGATCTTCCACGTTGTCATAGACAACAAGGTGGTTTAGAGATCCTGCAACCCTAAAAATCATAGGGGACATAATGGAAAGGTCACTGCATTAAGAAAGAGATAGGAAGAGAATATACTAGGTAGATAACCAAGTCTTATATTCCAGATAACAATCTGGTCTTTTAATGAGCAAGAAAGAGTTGGAAGAGATTTATGGACAGAACATCTAGAGAAAACAAAAAATCAACTTGAAGAGGAAATAGCCTATCCCCTCCACCAGAAATGAAGCAAAATAGTTGTTCATTTTGTGTTTGCAATGACAATGAGAAATTTAACTAATCCAGTAGATATCAACTTTGATTTTATTGTTATTCTATTTAATTATATCAGTTCCCTATCAAAACCCATGATCATTACAGCTGTCAACTGGGATCACAGAATCCCAGCATTCAATGAGAACTCAGAGATTTTCCTTCCTTGAAAGTCCTGTGGTCTTGATGATATTGCTCTGTCTTGGCTCCCTTTGTACCTCTCTAGATCATTTTTCTCAGTCCTCTGTGCAGACTCTTCTCTTCCTCTGTCCCTCCTTAGATTCTGATGATTCAGTCCTTCATGATCTTCTCCCTTTTCCTAGGTGATCTCTTCACTCCCAAGCTGTTAGCTAATATCCCTATGCTGATGACTTCTGATGTATATCTTTCTTCTGAATCACAAACTGTTAATCCACCTTGTAATATTTAATTACTTTATATTTAAAATTGAACATTCCAAACTGTATTTTTCACTGGCTCCAAATGTGATAGCCAGGACCCAAGATGAGCCCCCATGATCCCTGCTTCTTGGGATTTATGTCTTTGGGTTTGCCTTCCCATGTTAGATAGGGCTTATTAGTATAACGAAAAAAACTTTATAAAAATGACCATATGGCTTCCAAGATTTGGTCAAGATGACATTGTGGCTTCTTTCTTGTCCCCTTTCTTCATTCACTTAGGGGAAGCCTGATGTTATGTCATGAAAAACTATTTCCTATGGAGAAGACCATGACCACGTGACATAGAAGATGCCTCCTGTTAACAACCAGCCCCAACCTTTCCAGGCATGTGAATGAACCAAACTGGAAGGAGCTCTCCAGCCCCAGTTAAGTGTTCAGATGGTTTTAACTTCGTCCAACATCTTGACTACAGCCTTCTGGGAGACCATAGGCCACAACCATCTAGCTGAACCACTCTCAAACCCTACCTCACAGAAACTATGAAATAGTACATTTCTATTAATGTTTGGGGCCACTAAGTTTGGGGGATAATTTGCCATGAAGCAAATACATAACCAATACTCAAAAACAAAAAAATGGAAACTCCTGCATTTTCTCTGTCAGTTGTCCACAGCACAATCCAAATTCAGTAATTCATGGAAGAAGTAATGAGAACTTTGGTTAAGACAGTGGCAAGAAATGCATGGACTAAATAGATATCATTTAAAAATATTTGCTGGAATTTGGTGATAAGAGATGATGGTGGGGAATATTAGGGAATAGCAGGAGTTTAGGATGAGAGGCTTGTTCATTTGGTGTTAGGTTTTCTTGATCTCAGTTCCAAAAGGAAGGAAAAAAAAAATCCATCCAAATAAACTTTAATGATCTAAGACTTCTTTCATAAGTCAGTTTGCACAATTTCTTCATAGGAATTGGATTTTAAATATCATGACTAAAGAGGAAAAAATAGCGAGAAAGGTTAACTTTAAGGTCAAATGCAAATAATCTTTCATATTTTGGTTTGTACTCTTGAAATTTTCTTTATATGCTTTATCTTATTTGCCATTTACAACAATACTGTGCTGTATTATTAGCTCAGCCAGTTTTTATGCAGATGTAAGTAATGAGAAAAAATAAGATAGTATGTCAGTTGGTAGATATTTTATTGAAATTGTGACAGGATCCAACTCAAACCAGCTCAAGTTAAAAAAAATGTATTACTAAATGATTTTATTACTAAAAGAACAGAAATAGGTACAGCTTCAGATCACAGTGATTCAACACGTCCACAGTACCCAATTCTTGCTGTGCTTCATTGCTTCTTCTGGGCTACCTCATTCTTCTGCTCTATGTGGTATGGCTCAGTGACTTCAGGCTCCTAGTATGACAACATCAGACACCACACAAGATCAATGGAGCTAAAGCAAGTCTCTTCAGGTAGCTTCTAAGAAAGTCCTAAGAGTCACTCTGATTGGCTGCCCACCCCTGAGTCAACCACATAATGAAGGAAAATATGAACTGCTATCACACGCTTCAAAATTTGAAGTTGAGGAGGCAAGTCTGTCGTGAAGTTCATGGACTCTGTCTCAAGGAGACAGTTCTCAAAGGAAAATCAGTAGAATTGCCAAAATAGGCAACTCCACATCCTAGGTGACCAAAAATCAATCACTGTTTAATAAAAATATTATATGTAAAGTCTGAGTTGAAGTACTGCCATTAACACGAGAAAAAAAAAAAACTGAGGAAAAAAATGTGCCTAAGCTAGAATTAGAACCCAGGTTGCCTGCATATTAGATTGATTAGTGCCACGTCTACCCTGCCATGACTAAGGTGGGAGGTGAACAGTCTCAGGTTGCAGAGTGTAGATGGTTTCTCTCCCTTGTGGACCCCCGGTCACCTTCTCATTTCATGCTGGGCTGAATCATTCTGTCTTCTAAGTGCTGATAGTGGAGATCATGGCCATGTCCATCCATACACTGTTTTCTCTGAGCCTCCTGTGCCTGCAAAGTTCCCTGGGATGTGTAGAGCAGAACCCAAGTGGGAAATGGCTCCAGTGAGAGGACATCTTTACCCTGGGCAGTGGGTGGGACTAGTTGGTGGCACAGGGAAGATGTTGCACATCCTTCCTTAGTGCTGACACCAACATCTACCTTGGAGTCTTGTGGAAGGGAGACTGAGCTCTAACATAACAGAGCAGAGTCTGAGCAGGGATACTGGTGCAGAGCTGAGGCAGACTTTGAAGTACCCTAGGAAAGTATGTTTCCCTGGAGGGCTAAAGTAATTCTCCTAAAGTAGAGGGCTGGGAAGATGTGAGTAAGAGGTGGGGGAAGCAGTCAAGGCATGACCATTGAGTCAGAGCATTTTAAAATTTCTGTTCAGAGTCCTTAAAAGGTTGTCCAATAAATGTCCTGGCTCAGGTGGGTCAGCTTTGAAACCATCCAAAATACCCAGTCTCCTGGACAGTGTTTAAAGACATTTGGAAAGGAAAATACCTAATTTGGAAACATGTTCCAATGCTGAATCACCCTTTCAACTGAAAATTCCTTTTTATGTGTTGTCAGACTCCATTTTCTGTCTTTCAAGAGAGTTAATTAATTCCAATCTAAGGAGTGGGTTAAAGGACAAATTTTCCATGACTGTTTGACCTCACTCCATCTTGCTCTTCAGTGCCCTGGTTTTTACATCTGTCAGAGATGATAAGTAACACATTTTGTAGGAACACAAAGCAGATGAGGAGATACAGTCAGAAAGACAAAAAGGACCATTTAACCCATTATTTAACTATTTAATCCTCATTATTACTAATAATGACAGTTACAGTGGTAATAATAAGTTTATAGGAGAAAATAGAGTAATTTCTAGTTTGGGCAAAAATGTACAGATGAATTTTAAAAAGATGAATGTTAACAATTAGGTAGCACTTTATTTTGCATTTGTTGTCTGTCTTGGAGTGTGTGTGTGTGTGTGTGTGTGTGTGTGTGTTATAAGTACTGTACACACACACACACACACACACATACACACACATACAAACTATTTGAAGCCAAAACAGGAAAGGAGTGTGACTTCAGGTTTTGTTCATTAACTTTCATACATTTCTAAAAATAGCCCCAGATATGTTAAAACCAATATTTTATTATCTAATTTGGGGATGTTTTCTCGTGTGGATGGTCATAAATCTTGCAAGAAATATTGCTCATTTCTTTGAAGAATTCATGGGGATTCCTAGGTGGGAGCATGGAGTCATGTATCATACCCTCAAGCACCCTGTTTCTTCCCAGCAGAGGTGCCCCACAGAAGTCTGGCAGCTTTGTGGTTGCCAACAATTTCATGGTTACTATCCAAAGCCGAAAGGGCACATCATCAAATCTTCCTTCTACTACAATCTTGTCTTCCTGGAATTTGTAATATTTATCTAATATGGATAGGGAATATTTTTTGGAGAGTGCATAGTCATGTTAAAATAAATACCCTGGAGAAATACTTTCAATTAAAATTCAGAAGTTTCGAAAATCCAGGCTAGAAAGGATTTCCCTGACCTACAAAACCTAATAAGATTTTTCCTTTCATTTTCTCCTTCCTCATCCCCCCTAAGTGTATGGGGCCGTCCTGCTTTCTTACCTGGTGGCCCCATTTAGCTCTGCCCTCTAGACATTTCAGTCAGAAAATGGCTTTCAAGAATATTTTGAGAAAACTTGACATACTGATCTACTCTCAAACTCAATTTTTTTTTTTTTTTTTTTTTTTTTAGTAAAAGATAGAAACCACAATATCAAGCAACAACAAAATTTTTAAAAAATCTGATCAGGAGAAAGAGAGGTCAAATTTGTGGTGACTGAGGGAATTAATACAAGAAGAACTTAGGAGGGATTGTGAGGCCTGAAGAAAGTGTAGACCTGGAGTGAGATAGACTTATATTAGAGTGTGGATCTGGAGTGGGATAGGCTTATGATAAAGAGGGCCCTCTTCTCTGTGTGGGATGGGGCCTAGCTTTTCATCTCTCCTGGTCTTATCTATAAAATGGACTATGCTACGAATCTCTAGGTTGCGCAATTTCTTGACGAGTTTTTCCACATTGCATATGTAACCTTCCTGTCTGATTTGAGTACAGTGACTCAAATCTATATATACTCAATTATTTAGAGTTATTATTATGAAAAATCAAAGGCCTGGATAATAGAAAATTTTCTTTTTCTGTGAATGTATCCTTATTAGAATTAAAGTATAGATATTCAAATAAAATTAATGAAAACATCCAGTTAGAACCAAGAAGCAGACCTGTAGCAACCGAGATGAATACAAGGTGATGATAGTGTTCACTAGAGATTATTATTCCCCAGAGGCAGGGCTAGAAGTAGGAGGGGCATGAGCAGCACCGAGGAAGACACTTGGGAGGTCCTCAGCCTTGAGTCCTGCAAGCCTGAGCTTGCACAGCACTGAGTAAGTGCCTCCTTCAAGTTTATACCCCAGGTGACCCTCCTGCCCTACCCTAGTGTCAGACCTGTTCAGAGGACATCCTGCCTGGCTCATTTGCCAGGTACCTTGCCCTCTGTCCAGGGCTTTCTTTCACAGTCAATATCTGGAGATACAACAGCCAGGGTTGCCAGACCTCTTCAACTTCCCAAAGGACTCCAAGAGAGATCATTAGAGGAGTTGGATGAGGAAGGGCTCAGAGGTGCATCTGAGACTATAAAGTTTAACTGCAGAGATGATCTCATGTTCAGTCCTCAAGCTCATGGAGGGACTTGCTAAGCTTTCCATTGTTGAGGGTAACGAGTCATGACCTCATTCTCTCTCACACCAGTCTTAGGAAAGGCACTAAAAATAGCAAATAGGATCTTTTTTTATTGACTTTTGAAGAACCACACTGGGGACGGGAAGACACCAGTCACCAACAAGAATTAGCAACAAAGAGGAGTTGGATGGTAGTTGGTGGACAGTCCCCAACATGGACATTTTTCTTACATTTTGTTTTTAAGATGCCTATAAAGGTACTTTCAGTATTCAATTCACTCAACTCCACTCTCAGTGGAATTTGTAAACACAGCCTGATACCAACACTTGTACTCTGGGTTGATTGGCATTATTTGATAAGTTTGTACAAAATCTTTTTTCTTTCTTTCTTTCTTTCTTTCTTTCTTTTTTTTTGAGAATGGCAATTTATTAGGAATGTTTTTCATTCTACATAGCAGAAAAGCTAACTAAAATGACTTTTAGTATATGGGATTTATTTTTCTCATGCATCAAGATATCCAGACAGTTATTCTTGTTGGTCTACATCCTTAGTCCTCTTGATCTTTCCCTCATAATCACAGTATGGCTGGGCAGCTTCAACTATTGAAGTAGAGTGGAAGAGGCACAGTGGAAGGAAGGCACTCCATCGCTGTCCCCTTCTACAAGGAAAGCCCACTCTCCCTGCATGTTAAACATTGAATTTACATCCCCCTACAAAAAAAGATATGTCAAAGTCCTCACATTCAGTGCTTCAGAATGTGAACTTGTTTGGAGAGGATGTTGGCAGAAATTAGTTAAAATGAGGTTGTTAGGGTGCATCCTAACCAATATGACAAATGTCCTCATATAAAGAGGAAAGTTGGATACAGAGACTGCTTACTGGAGAATGTCACGTGAACAGGAATGGCCATCTATAAGCCAAGGAGAAGGGCGTGGAGCAGATCCTCCCCTCAGGGCCCTCAGGAGGAACCAATCTTATGAACACTTTGATTTCATATTTTCAGCCTCCAAAACTGTGAGAGGGTTTCCTGTGTTTAAGCCACCAAGTTTGTGGTACTTTTTATGGCAGCCCTAGTAAACTAACACACCTCAGAAGACTTCCATTTCCATGCTGTTGATCAGAACTGTGTCCCTGGCCACAGCTCACTTTGAGAGAGAATGGGCGAGAATATATTTAGCTGAACATATTCCAATGTCTGTGCTTGTAAGTGGACTTAGGATGGCTAGCACTCCCTCCACCTGAGAGTGAAGATTTGAAAAAGCACTTTGGAGATAAAATTGTGCAGTGGAAAGAGGCTTAAACTCTAAGGCTCAGCCTTTTTTTATCTGGAAAATGGGAATGACAATCTATGTTCTTAGCATTTTGGGGGGGAGGGGTACTGGGGATTGAACTCAGGAGCACTTGACCACTGAGCCACATCCCCAGACCAATTTTGTAATTTATTTAGAGACAGGGCCTCAGTTGCTTAGCACCTCACTGTTGCTGAGGATGGCTTTGAACACGTGATCCACATGTGTCTCAGTCTCCCAAGCTGCTGGGATGACAGGTGAACGCCACTGTGCCCGATGCTCTTAGCATTTTAATGCTGGCAATGTCATTAAGCTGTGGTGAAGACCAAGTAAAGTAGCAGATATGCACGTTGCTTTGAAAGTATAATGTTCTACTTAGATGCAAAAAGATTATAAGAAGAAGATATTTCAGTTTATACACCTAGAAAATGAAGGGACGTTAAAGCAAATTAGACTTCTCTTAGAAATTCAAATAAGTGGAAAGGGGAATGGCAGTTCCTCAAAATATAATTCTTACCAACAAGAAGCCACCATTTGATGAAGTGGAAATAACACCATAGACAGCAACTCTATTTGCTCAGTGGAAATGGGAGTCAGGTAGGTGGAGGTGGCCGGGTGGAATTGGCTCCAGCTTCAGGAAGCCATTTATCACAAGTTCAGGAAAAGATGGCCCTTGGCTTGTAACCATGCTTTAATGTGCACACAAATCGCCTGGGGATTTCATTAAAATGCTTATTACAGTTCAGTAGGCCTGGGCAGGGCCTGCTGTTCACAAGCTCTCATGTATTGTCAATGCTACTGGTCCAAGGACCACACTTAGCAGCAAGGTCTACATCACTGAAAGAGAGGATGATGCAAGTGGGAAAGGTTTTCAGATCTAAAATTCTGACAACATATTGGGGGAATGACCTTCCTGAGAGGGGGAAAAAGGAATCTAAAGATTCTGCCCCCAGGATCTTGGGGATATCCTCAACAAACAGCTTCTAAGAGAATGTGGGAAAGTTGGAAAGAGAGACACACAGCTGAGGACAATCATAAGTAAATGGTGTGGACTTGTCTGGAACACATTAGAACAGAGTAAGCAATTCTGTTTAAAAATCATTCAGGAGCAACAAGAGAGGTACCTGGGGGATAGACACCTGCCAAATCCTGTTCTCCCAAGTGACACAGAGATCCTTATCACAACTGATTTGGGAGCCAACAAAATACCTTCCAGAGTCAAGACTATATTTTGATTCTTGACTTCATTTCTCAACAAAATTCTAGAATTCATTATGAAACTGATGGCATTGTGGACCGGCAATCTTCAGGAACCAGCATCTATCTTTTAAGCTGGAATCGGGCCAAATAGCACAACGTCCCTATCTGAGAGGTGACCCAGCCAGAGACAAAGGGCTCATGGATGCAGTATACATAGTATATTTAAAGGTTGATATATGAAAGGGGAAAGAGATGTATTTTGGAGTGGGAGGTGAGCTATGGAAGACAGAACCGTGCCCAATCTGAAGACCTTAGGGGCCAGGTAGACCTTATCTTAGTCTTCAGAAGAAATAACTAAGAACCTTACTCCAGCCAGGGATAGAGGTATCTCAAAGTCAGACTTCCTCACAAGGGGTTGTCCATTTCTGCTGCCTGCTCCTCTCCTACCCTCACCACTCAGCAGGTTCTGAACTCCAATATTTCTACCTTTCAAAGTTGCTGAAGCCTCTCCTCTTCTTCTTACCTGTCAGCTGTGTTTTCTCCTCGGCTTCCTGTATCAGCCTTTGCTTAGACGCTGCAGTGGGATGATACCATGCTGATTATTATGCTTATCACTGAGGGCTCCCTTTCTCTTGGAGAGCAGGCTTGGTGAGTTTACACCACATGGTTATTTTTTCAATACTTCATCATGCATTTTCATATTTTGTCTAGATTTTCCATTTGTTCTCAGGGGAGCATTCATCCAACACCAGCTGATCTACCTTTGCTGGAAGACACTTAACTCAGTGGAAGGCAGTGTTCATGCTCTTTCTCACAGCCAGCCAGTGTCAGGAATGTGGAGCTTTAGGGTGCTCCTCAGACACCATCCTGAATCTCTCCTTCATTTAGATTCTAGCTCAACAATTCCTTATTATCTTCTTAGCTTATTAATGCTTATGTCCATACACATATTTTTTTTCTGAGCATTTTGGCTGTTTTTTTAGAGCTAGCATCTGCCCCAATAATCTACTCTGCTGTATTACTTTCATTACTTTTTATTTAAGTCTCTCTTCAGTTAACATGTCAGTTCTAAGAAGGGCAAGAAACATTTCCTCCACCTTTATGGCCCCAGTCCCCAGCCTAGGGCTTGACAGAATGGTTGTTGATAATTGTCAAGCAAATGAAATTATGTTTTTAAATAAGAATATCTGGGTGGTGGGCTCACCAGAACTATAGCTCAGTTTTTCCCAGTTTAACAACCAAATGATTAAATTCAGGAAGGTGAGATTTTGTGTTCTAGGGATGTTGATTCACAAAGCAAATTTATAAGGAACTAATTTATAAATAACAACACGGCTTGATCAGTGTTTAATGGGAGACACGGCTAGAATGATAATGGATACCTGTTATATTTCCTCTTCTCTTTTCCTTTTGTACTTGACTTTGGTCTTTTATTTAGGATGAGTGGTTTTTTGTATTATAGTTCCTGTTTTTTATTGTGTTTATCAGACTTACTCTCTGAAACTAAAAGAAGTAATAAACAAGTATGAAAATAAATAAAAATTGACACCAGCTGTTTACCAAGCACAATATCCCAGAAGCCAGTCCACTTAGAAGATGAAATCACAGACTAGAAGGTTGCTAAGGTATAAATGAGTCAGAAAGGGGAAATTCAAGGTTGCCAAATACTCACTTTAAAGCGAATGAAGAAGATCTCCTTCCACTTTAAGTGATCTTTAAAGGTCATTTAGTATCAGGACATACTTTACCCACAGACAATGTGGAAGAAATTGTAGTGAACCAATTCTTCCTCCTCCGTTTTCCTTTTTCTGATGCTGTTGCTAGTTCCCAGAAAGGTCTGTTATTACATCACTTTGTGAAATGTGACAATATTCAAGATTGCAGTCTCTCTTAAAATGTAACAATGTAAGTGTGACTGTTGGCTGATAGACTGGTGTTGTGGCTTGGATCTTAAATTCCCGCCAGAGGCCCATATGCTCAAGTCTTATTGGCCAGCCTGTGGTGATGTTGGGAGGTGACGGGACCTTCAGGAGTTGGGAAGGGGATATTGTTGAGGGGGATGTTGTCCCCTGAGCCCTCACTGTCTCTCTCTCTCTTTGCTTCTTGGCTGCCCTGAAGTGAGCAGGCCTCCTCTGGCCACATGCTCCCACCACAATGTACCGTGCCACCACAGGCCTGAAGCCATGAAGCCAAGCAACTATAGACTGAAAGTTCTGAAACTGGGAGCCAAAATAAACCTTTTCTCCCTTGAAGTTGGTTTTTAATGGTATCACAGTAATAGAAAGTTGACACAACTGGGAAATATCTCATTTTAAAAAAATGTTATCTCTCAATCACTCTGTAAAGTAAGTTATTTGACAGAGTATCTGTGTTAGTCATCTTTTTGTCACTGGGACCAAAATACTTGACTAGAACAACTTAGAGGAGGAAAAGTGTATTTTGGCTCATGGGTTCAGTGGTTCAGTCAATGGTTGGCTGACTCTATTGCTCTGGGCCTGAAGTAAGGTAGTGTATCATGGCAGAAGGATAAGGAGGAGGAAAGCTGCTCCCTTCATGGTAGCCAGGAATGAGAGAGCAGGACAAAGTATATAATCCCCAAGGCATACTTGCGGTGACCTACTTCCTCCAGCCAAGCCCCCCACTGCCTACAGTTACCACCCAGTTATTCCATTAGATGGATTAATCCACTGATTAGGTTATAATTCACCTAATCATTTTACCTCTGACCATTGCTGCATTATCTGTCATGAGCTTTGGAGGGAGCAGGGACATTTCATATGTCAATCATGACAGTGTCTCATACTTTGTGTAGATTTGGGTAATTTTAATTACAGTCATCCCTCAATATATTTAAGGGATTGGTTCCAGTACCCACTGTATATACTAAAATCCTCAGATATTCAAGTCCTTTACATAAAATTGCATTGTACTTGCATGTAACCTACACACATCCTCCTACTTTAAATCATCTCTGTGTTACTTATAATACTAATACAATGTAAATGCTATGTTAGTCATTGTTATGCTATATTGTTTAGAGAATAATGACTAGGAAAAAAGTCTGTGTATGTTTAGTAAAGATGCAAATTTTTTGCATTGTATCATACTATTTCTGATCTGTAGTTGATTGAATCCATACATGCAAAATCCATGGATATGGAGGACCAAATATACAGAGATTTTGCTAGAAGACTTAAAACTTCCTGTGTTTTCTTTCAAGTACATTTGACATCATTTGAGTTAATATCGTCTCCTCCTGTTCAGGCCAACCTGATAGAAGCTGAAGCAAACAATACAATGTCCAAACAACCCTGGAGAAAGAGGAATACTACTTTAAAGTTTTATTAAAAGTATATTTTAAAAAATACTTAATGATTTTCTTTAAAAAACAAGAGTTCATGTGTTCCAGAGGAGATATTAGATTCTCTCTAGGGTGAGAAGATAAATGTTCCTCTGGAATTTATAATCTCAAAAGGGCAATGATACACATGAATACATAGAAAGAACAAAACAATAGGGACAAATTTAACACAGACATTACTTAAAGACTGGGAATCAGTATTGCAGAAAAGCAGAGGATATGTTAATTGGGGGCAGAATTTTATATTTGAACAACTGGGCATAGGGAGCAAGACTATCAGTTATGTTGCCTTTTGGCCTTCATCAAATGGAGTTGCCCTGGCTCTCAAATAATGATCAGCATGAAAGCAAAGAAGGCTCATAGCATGTCATCCATGTTACACACCATGAGAAAAGCCAAAGTGAAATGACCTTGTTTAAAACAGGGCCACATTTGCTTAAGCAATCTTTGAGCAGTGCTAAGCAGTACAAAGAGATGCGTTGGGAGAGAATTGTGAACCGTGTTTTGTATGTGTGTGGCACTGGGGATTGAACCCAGGGACACTTCACCACTGAGCCACATCCCCAGCACTTTCTATGTTTTATTTAGAGGCAGGGTCTTACTAAGTTGCTTAGAGCCTCACTAAGTAGCTAGGCTGGCCTAGAACTTGCAATCCTCCTGCCTCAGCCTCCTAAACTGCTGTGATTACAGGTGTGCACCACTGTGCCCAGGGAGAATTGTGAACCTTCTGAGATGGGCACTAAAGCATGATTTCCCTCATTTAGACTGTATAAGTGGAAGGTTAACACATTTTCCTAGTTTGCTCTTGAGAAGCTTAGTAATCAGTCCTAAAAACTGTAGCTCAGCTGACTTCTCTAACCATTCAAATAAGCATCTTTCTGGTAAAGAAAATTCAGTGGAATTCAAATGAGTGACCACTCAGCAAAAAACTGCTGCTGACATTATTAATCTTCTAAATTACCCAAATCTATCATGCACATAAAAACTCATCATTGGGCACTTGTGGAATAGGTATCCCTCACTTAAAGAAACGGTCATTGTCAGCAAAGTTTGCAGTAGGGAGACTTTCTATCAAATCAATCTTATTCTTCCATTGATTTCCATTACAAAATCTGAGATGCATTCTGCTGTTTAATCCCATTAACCATCTACCAAACCCTTTGGAAATGGCACATTTAAAAGAAAAATGATGATATTCTGATAAAACCGACAGTGATATCTAATATATTAATAGTAGCACGGCATTGTATTCAACATGTCACAACAAGAAAACACTCAGGATGAAACACAATACAGTCTTACAAACTATGCCTCATGCACTGCAAAGGGTAATAATCTCTAAAGTATTAGCAACTTAATTTCTCACTAGCTTTACAACTGCTTTGGCACTTCTATCATCATATAGCAAAAGTAATTCTTTTTATTAAATACTTTTTATTCTCATTTCCTACTGGTCTCTTTCCTCAAATCTTTGTCCAGAAACCCTTTAATAGCTTGTGATGCTGTTCTTGGGAGGGGAAACATCAGTCCACCAGGCTCAGTCTTAATGGCTTATCCTTGTGCTTGCTGAGATCTCCTTATTATGGGAGGAACATCTCCTGGAAGGAACGTTGCAAAGAAAAGCAGTGGATCTGATGAAGCTTGCACCAGACACCTTGAAAATCTTCTCTAATTTCTAAGACATAGCACTACTATCGAACACTGGTGTTGTGTCTCTTTACAATATTATTTTGAACCCACATGTTTTGCATAATATATGGTAAATGAATGTTTTACCTAACATACACTGAATGACTGAATTTTAATGATGATTTTGTTCTTCATTAGAAGCTACTGACACTTCTAGGTGCTGACACCTCAAGCTACTCAGTGACAGTTGATACTGATATCCACAGGAAGCAAATAACATAAAGTCATTTAATGTTCAACACTGTAAGCCCTGGCGAGGACATTCTTGACAGTGGACCTTTGCTGAGTTCTTACATTCCTTACCTTTATCATCATGGTAAGTGAATTTAGTTAAGCAATAGAGCACTTGAGTTACAGGGAAATAGCAAATTGTTTACCCAGCCACCTGCCTTTCACCAACAATACACCCAGTCCCTCTTTTGGCCCATTTGTCTGATCCACTGTAAGACAAGATTCAACATTCAGAGTTGACTTAGCTATTTTATTTTAAAAAAAATTAAAAATAAATGTTTTATTCAACACCCATAGAATTCTGAAAAGTTAATGGCAAGATTGGGATGTTTCCTGGAGAAGAATAGCAGGCTACATGCAAAGAGATCTTGGTCAATTCCCCAAGGCCAACATCATTTTTAAGCCCATCATGCCTGGAATCCACAACATGTCAGTGCCTCAAAATCAAATACACCAAGGGAGTAAGACCCATGCTAATTAAACTCACAAGGAACACACATGTAACTAAGATGTCTTCCTATTAGTTGACAATAACAATTAGTAGTGCCATTGTGACCAGTTCCTGTGGTCATAACCAGTACATTGTTTCCCTTTAGGCAGAACAAGTAGAAATCCAGATTATGAACCAAAAGTGAACACAGAATGGAAACAAAGAGAGATGTTTATTTTCTAGGAATATTTTATCTAGGACATGAAAGTCCTGATGAAGCTGCCATTTATTTTTTGTTTTTTTTCCTCAATCATGAAGCAACTCTCAAGTGCCACATACATGTTCTTCCAAATTCAAATCATGTCTTCTCATGCAGTTGGTATTACCCTCCTCTACCCCAAGACACTCTTGTTTACTATGACACAACTAACACACACCCCCTATGTTCATACTTTGCTCTATTGTGGTAAGATTGTTGGAGGGAAGCAAAAGTCATGAGTATGTGAAAGCATTTGTTCACGGAAGTGCCATTTATGAATTAGTCCCCCATTCAACTCCCCCTTCTTTAAAAAAAAATTTTAAATTTGTTTTTCGTTATATATGACAGTAGAATGTATTTTGGACATATCATACACACATGGAGTATAACTTCTCATTCTTGTGGTGGTACATGATGTGGAGTTATGCTGGTTGTGTATTTTATATGAACACAGGAAAGTTATGTCCAATTCATTCTACTGTTTTTCCTATTCCCATCTCACCTGCCTTCTCCCAATCCTCCCTGTCTAATCTGGTGAACCTCCACTCCCACACTCCCCAGCCTATTGTGAGCCAGCATCCACATATTACAGAGAACATTTGGCCTTTGTTTCTTTAGGATTGGCTTATTTCACTTAGCGTGATAGTCTCCAGTTCCATCCATTTACTGGCAAATGCCAGAATTTCATTCTTCTTTATGATTGAGTAACATTCCATTGTGTATATATGCCACATTTTCTTTAGTCATTCATCTGTTGAAGGGCACCATGGTTGGACATTGTGAATTGAACTACTATAAACATGATGTGGCTGCATCACCATAATATGCTGATTTTAAATCTTTGGGGTATATGCCAAGGAGTGGGACAACTGGGTCAAATGGTGGTCCTATTCCAAGTTTTCTGAGGAATCTCCATACTGCTTTCTAGAGTAAACTGCCCTTCTTAATACTAGTCTTCTCCCCTCCCAATGTGGACAAATATAATATGAAGCAAACACATTCAACTGTGTTGCAAAATGAGATTGCAAAACTTGCAAAAGGTATAAGCTTCCATGATGACAATGAAAGTGGGTCTGCCAAGCCACTGGCAAGTGAGGACTGCAGAATTAAACCAAAAATGAAGGAAAAAGTTAACAGAGAAGATGACCACACTTTGCTTCAGAAAGAATACTTTGAATATCAAAGAACTGAGACCCTTGGGGAAACAGATGATGCCTTCGAACATTTTTACAAAATGATCCTCCTTTTGATTAGGCTGTAAAAGTCACTTATGAAATAAAGCATGTTGTAATGTGCACAGGGGAGAAAAGATGTCTTTATCACACTTACCGCGAGGTTCATGGCTAACATGCCTTTAACAAAAGACAGGTTCAGAAGAAAAGCATAAGCAATTAATCTAATCAAAGTTTACATGATGTGTGAGTCTTCAGAAATGTAGGCCCAAAGATCTAGGAAAAGCTGAATTTTACACTTAGGTTTGATGAAGAATAGACGGTATGTGGAAGTATGATTGGATAAAGGGGATGTTATGGTTTGGATGTGAGGTGTCCCCCAAAAGCTCACAGGTGAGACAATGCAAGAAGGTTCAGAGGAGAAATGATTGGGTTGTGTTTTAACCCCAATCATTGAATTAATCCCCTGCTAGGGATTAACTGAGTGGTAAGTGAAGTGGTAGGAGGAGGTGGGAATTGGGGTATGGCTCTGGGATATTTGTTTGTATCTACTGAGTGAAGGCTCTCTCTCTGCTTTCTGATTATCATTCGAGCTGTTTCCCTCTACCACACTCTCAGTCCATGATGTTCTGCTTCACTTCGAGCCCCGAGGAATGGAGCCAGCCTTCTATGGACTAAGACCTCTGAAACTGTGAGCCCTGAAATAAACTTTTCCTCTTCTAAAGTTGTTCTGGTTGGGTCTTAGTCACAGCAGTGAAAAAGCTGACTAAAACAATGGGTATGACCTGATGGTAACAAACCTGGGGACACTTAGCAAGGTCTGTTTACTCAGATTCTTTTTGGCCTCCCTCTGGGTATGGGGCAGGATTCCTGTCATATGAGGGTCTTCAGGAGAGAAGTGGGAAGTCAGAGAGTGACCTTTTAGTTTTTTGGCTCACTTCAGAGGTGAGGAATTCTAGTTTCTGTGACCCTCTTTGTGGGGTAAAGGAGAGACAGGGGAAGGCCAGAGATGTCTTCTTGCTTCTGTGGCTCTCCCAGTCTCCTTCAACTCAAAATACCCAGGACACCAAGGTATTATGCTTTGAGGTGTCTTGTTCTAAACCCTGGCAGGGGCTTCACATTTTGTAGGCAAAATTAAGCCTACACCAATTTTCTTGATTTGCTATTTATTCATTCCGCAACTGGCACACAGTTGCACTTAAAACATAAATTTTGTTCAATATGGTGTAGAATAATGTCTTAATAACACTGAGTTTTATTGTCCAATAAAGTTCCAAGCAAATTTCTTTTACTAATTGCTCTGAAATTTGGTCCCTGTTTTAAAAGAGGTTTCCTTTGAGGAGACTTTACCAGTGTTCTCACACCAAGATGATATTAGGCCTCTGTATCAATGATGCACAACTTTGTTGGTGCTAACAATGCGATGACTTGGTTTTGTCTATTTACATATTAAATTTTTGCTATATTATTCTTAAAATATCTTCCTGAGTTCTTAGGGGGTAATATTTACTCTTCGGTGTTTCATATTGGATTACTTACAAAAGGTGATATGATTAGGAATATGATCATCAGTGTCTACCAAGGCAATACTTGTACAGGAGACAGACTTTGGAATCAACCTGGAGGCAGACCTGTATTTGAATTTGCTTCTGCCACCTGATAGACATATGGTAATGGGTAAATTCCATGTGCTCTCTGAACTTCAGTATCTTCACCTATAAAAGTGGACCACCAATAGCTCCCTTACATGATAGTGGTGAAGATCTGCTATGAATATGTGCAAGATGCCAGGTACTGAGAAGGCATTCAATATGTAGTAGTTATAACTACATAGTTTATTTTTGGTTTGCTTGACTGCCAAAGTTTCCTTTGTGATCTTAATTTGTTGGTTATTTTGTATATTTGAATACTTTGCATGTTTTGCAACAAAAACCTAGGGTCTCTAGGCTAGCCATAGTAGCTAAATACAAGGAATACTGAAAATGTACTCTTTGGAACACCTTGTTGCATATATCTCTTAGAATGAATTCTGAAACATTCTATAATGCTTTGAAAAAAAATTCATAATGAGACTTGCATGATTTACTTTGTGAAATTTTGGTTGAGGTTTTTTTTTTTTTTTTTTTTTTTTTTTTTTTTTTGGTAAATTGGGTGGTTGATAGCTATTCAGTGGCAGTCCCCCAACCTCACCCAATTTTTATAAACATTTTGACTTAAAGCCAAGAAACTCAATCTTTCACTTAGCAGAATCCAGTACAGAGTAGTCTTGGGAGTCAGTTGATACTGGATTGAAACCTCTTCTTGTCCATTTCCTGGTTGTATGAACTTGACCAACTAACTTAATGTTTCCTAGACTGGGTATCTATCCATGAGATTTGGGATAATGAAAATGCCTACCTTGGGTGTGTTCTGAGGATTAAATGAGACATGGCATATGAAACATTTAGGTACATACAGTACATTGTAAGTGCTTAATAAATGGTAACTAGTATTTAAAAAGTCTTCAAACTCACAAGTTAATAAATGTCATATTTTGTTCAAAAGTGGTAATATTGTAACAAAATAAAAACTTAATTTCCTTGAATCATAAACACCAAATTATGTGCTTTGGTGTTGATTTGCCTTTTGCCTGTATCTAAGTTCATTTCATTTCCCTATAACTCAGGAACATATCTTCTGCCCCAGTACCTCTCAATGGCTTACTGCTAAGTGTCCCCTGGTCCCTCAAAGAAAGCATGGGGTGGAGAGGGTGGAGAAAGGCATGTTCTTACAAAAAATAAGCAAGGGATTTCTGCTTTCCCTCTATCTGGATGACTCTGGCATGTTCCCCGTGGGGCCTATTAGTTCATACGTTAGTTGGTATACTTAGCTAAAGTCTGGAGGCAATGATAGTAACACCTAGTATACACCTAGTAGTGCCAGATGCTATGCTAGGTGAATCACAAATGTCATTTTGACTCTTGATAACAAGTAGGCAAGACACATATCAGTATTCCTGTTTCTGAGACGGTAGGCAGAATCTCTGACCCAGTAATTCACTCAAAGTCATACAGCTAGTGAGTGGCAGCAAATTCCATGCATCTACCTTAGAGTAAATGCGCCAATTATACAATGAATGCTGTAAATTTGACCAACAGAATTCCAGACATTAACATGTGAATAAACCATCCTTTCTTCAATTCCAGTAATTTAATTTCCCCTGGAACTGTATTTCAAGTTGGGCTTGTTCCACAAAACAGAGTCTTTCAAATATTGTGATATGGAGGCCTGCATAGTCAAAGGCAGGGAAAGGTGAAGAAAGTTGATCAAGGTAAGTGTATTTTTTCCACTAAAGGAACAAGGAAGTTTCTCATCTCTTAAGTACTGAATTCTGCAATCATCCCCAAAGTAGAAGTTCAGCTAGCAGCGCATTTTCGAGAAGGTTGAACCACACTAACCATTTAAGGTCAAGCAAACAATTGGTCAACTCAGACAACACGTACTGGGCAGGGGTTTCATCTCAGAGATAACAGAATCTATCTCTATATCCCAGCTCCAGAAAACAATCGGGTTCCTCAGCTTCCCATCCAAGCTCTGCACAGACCCCCTCGCCAAAGCCACACGGTAAGCCTCAGATAACGACCCCCCTAGCAAGCTGCCAGCCCCAGCCAGGAGCCCCAGGTCTCGGCTGGCTCCCGCATTCTCTTTAACGCCCACTCAAGGGTAGGCACGTTTTCAATCTACTCTAGCTGGGCATCAGACTCCCCGCAGGGTCTTGGACAGGGGTCGGAAGAAACGTGCTGGAGGGCGGTGTCTGCGGCGCGCTTCGTGGCGCGCGGGTCGGGGCGGGGACTGCGCGCACTGCCGGGGCGGGCGCAGGCCGCTCTCTCTGTGCTGCTCCCCTTTGTTCTCTGCCATTGTGAGGCACTTCCTCCTCCGGCGCTTCTTCTCTGTAGCCTGGGATCCTGTGGGGAATTCATTAAGGGGCTTTTGGTGCTTTTTATTTTTTATTTTTGTTTATTTTTTAGTACGTGACCCCTACCCCTTTGCATCGCCTTTCCCTCGCGGCCCCTAGTCTCGGTGCCTAGGAGGGAGGCAGAGTGCAAAGTGTCATTTTCCCCTTGACAGCTTCTCCGCGGCTCTCCTCCCAGTTCCTCCTCCAGGAGGCATCCTAACCCAGCACTCTGGACTTGCACCTCCTGACCGGCCGCGTCAACGCCACAGCGGCGACACGGAACCCCCTCCCTTCCGAGGGGCTCAGGCTCCCGTCGCCAAGGGGCTCCACCGGGCAGCATAGCGAGGGTCGGAGGCCGGCGCGCGGCCCGACTGCGGCCGCCTCGGCGTCCCGGGAGCCGGCGTGAGTGTCGCCGCGACCCTCCCCGGCGCTCTCGCTCCCCGGCCGCCGGGCGGCCGCCTCAGCCCCCTTATATAGCCCTCTAAAAATAGCTCGCCTCGCACCGCCTTGTATGGCAGCAGGGAGATCCGCTGCGCGCCAATCCGCGCCGGCCGTGAGGGCCAAGCCCCGCCCCGGGGCCCGCTCCGAGCTCCCTATTGGTCCTCAGTGACTTCATGAGCCCCCTGTTTACCTTACATGGTCACACGCGGCCTAATGGATGCCCTCCTCCGAGATCCCACGGCTGCGCGGAGAGCCGGGAGGAGGGAGGGAGTTTGGGGAGGGGGAAGAGCAGGAGGAGGAGAAAAGGGGGGGGGGAACTACAAACTAGCAAGGATGGGTGGGGGGGGTGGGGAGGGAAGGGAAGGGAAGGGGTGAGGGGGAGAGAAGCGATCGCGAGAAAAAAAAAATGCAACCTCCCAAAATAAAGAGCAAAGATTGCATTAGGAGCGAACAGCGCTGCAGAAATAGATGGCAGCTCCGTGTCAGTGAGTTTGCATCCCCTTCCTGATCCACGAGCTGGAGTGATTAGAGCCCTGGAAGGGAATTGTTACTCCCGTGAAGTCCCCTTTTCCTGGCAGTCATCTGCACTGTACACGCTGGATGCCTCTCTCCATCCACCCCACTCACTCTCTCCTCTCTCACCTCCTCTCTCCCTCTCTCCTGCATTGATTTTTTTTTTTCTTTTTAGTTGACTGAAACAAAACAAAACAAAAGGGCCACTGGATGTCTGCCTTCTTGGGGGGTGAGCCAGACAGACTGACAAACAAACAGACCCAACTGTGCTCGGGGGAGGGTTTCTCCTCCCGTTTTGCCCGGCAGCAGCAGCATGGACGTGTTGGCTAGTTATAGTATATTCCAGGAGCTACAACTTGTCCACGACACCGGCTACTTCTCAGCTTTGCCATCCCTGGAGGAGACCTGGCAGCAGGTGAATGATTTAAATTACTTGTGTAAATCGTGTGGTGGCGGCGGAGACGCAGGGGCTGCGTTGGTGTGGGCTTTGGGTTGAAATTTTTTGTTTGTTTGTTTTATGTTTTTTTTTTTTTTCTTTTTCCTTTTTGGCTGTATGTTGTTTAAATGTTTTCTGAAGGAGTCATATGCGCTTACCTCTCCACCCACCCCTAACCCCTCAGTGTGCCGAGCTGAGCAGCCGGTCTTAGCTGCCAGTGTTTCAGTCACCAACACACATCCTTGCGCACAACCCTGTCCCCCAGCGGAGACCTGCCGAACTTTTGGGGTTCGGAGGAGCCGGGTGGGAAGGTGGTTTCGGGCTTTAGAAGCGATCACTGACAGTATACCACATCTCTACATGCACGGAGCTCTACCTGCTTGGTACCTTAAATCAGGTTCATCTGTTTCAACTGCTGCTGACGACTGTCAGATGGGGTGGGGGTAGCAAAGCGGAGTGTTTTCCCAGTAATTAGCGAGTGTCAATAAAGAATAGGAGCTTGATTTTGAGATTAGAAGGTGGACAGAGGGAGAGGAGCCCAGTGACAAAAGGTACTCAAGGATATCTACAAGGAGGACGGGAAGATGTGTCTATCTTAGGCTGACAATGCCTTGTAGGTTTCCCCAGTGTAATACCTCTAGAAAAAAACAAAACAAAACAAAACAAAAAACAAACAAACAAAAAAAAACACCCTCTACATGTGTCCTTGTTTCTCTTTTTTGTTTGGGGTCCCTCTCCAGTTAGATAGCAAAACCTCAGACAAAGGGTGGTGTGCTTCCACGCCTCTGACTTTGTCTTGGAGGACTAGTTAAGAAACTCCTAGGATGCTGAAGGGCACCCGTGCCAACTTGGCTCTGCGTCCCAGGGAGGATGAAGCAGGGCTGGGGACAAGTTCACTGGGCTTTGTGAAGTGGAATAAAGAAAATGCTGGTCAGTGGAAAGTGCTGGGTCTACCGCGAAAAGTGTTTTTTTTTTTTTTTTTTTTTTTTTTCCCCCAGCAGAGATTAGGAGCTGCTGAGGGGACATTCTGCAGGAAAGATGGTGGTGGGTGGGGGTGGGGGACAGACGGGTATTTAAAAACTCAACAATATGCATCATGGAAAGTCCAAGAAGATGGTCCGGATTTGCACATCGGAAGTGTGAACTTGTACAGTCCGTCCTGGAGAAACCCACTTGCCCTTGGGGAGGGCTGCAAGAGAGGCTTGGTGTGTGGCTGCTCTTGTAACTTCTCTGCTCAGTGACAGCAGCTTGTTAAGGCTAATGAACGGCTGAATTTCCTCTGCCAGGATCCAAAGCAGCATTTGCCAGCTTGAGGCTGCGATGTAACAGTTGCTGCTTTTGCAGAGAGGTTTGGCTTTTAGTATGAGGACAGTGGTAAAGCTGATCCTCTGACTGTACCATTGTTATTAGTTGTTGTTCTCTGGTTATAAGCTGCGAGATTTCCTCCAGGTGTTGGCCTCTGGTGTCTATGTGTCCACACATGCATTCCTGTCTGAAGATGCTGGCAGATGCTCTCTACTCTGTCTCTCTAAATACATGCACAGTTCACACATACAGCATTTCTTCATTGCGTTCTCTCCCTCGTACTTAACAAGACTTTATCTCATGAAGGATCTCACTGGATCTTTTTCCTTCTTTTATTTTACATGCTAATTAAACCAAAATGTTGCCAGAATTTCATCTTCTAAATAGCCTTCATTTCACACTGTCAGCTCATTGGTGTCGAATCAGTTGCATATTAACGACTGTCTAGACAGGTTAAGGAAGGGAATCTGTTGATTTAGTCAGCTTGCCCAAGGCAGCCCTTGTTTGTGACTAACTGTTAAGCAGTGTTGGAGGGAAGAAAGTTGGCTTTATTTGTTAGAACGTTCCCTCCTGATGAATCACACAACTTTGTTTTGGTTCAAGTTGTTGCAGTAGTAAAGCCTGCTTTGGGGGAAGGCCTCTCCAGAGGAAACCTGCTTTTCTAGATCTGGCTAGACCATCCAGGAGAAACTCTAGATCTGCAAAGAAACATCAGTGACTTGACAATTAGGGGATAGATTAGCTCTATTGTCTCCTCAGAAGCCAGCTCTGCTCTCCCTTCTCTCCTCCTCCTCCTCTCTTCCCCTCCTCCCTTCCCCTCCTCCCTTCAAGGAACCTCTAGCTTAGTTTCTATCTGCAGGCAAAGGAATTCTCTCTGAACCCCTTCCTTATTTCTTGCCTTAACTCTCTCCAACTGCTCTCATCCTCAAACCTTTCACCAAATTATTTCAGAGGCATGCACATAGTCTGTACAGAAACATAACTGTGGGTGAGCACTTATAAACAAGGTACCCCTCCTTGGAGCTTTATGCTCTGCACTCTGCAGTTGCAACTGCTCTACCTCTATGAAGGTAACTAGGACTCTAAGTTTACATCGATGACAACATCTCTAGCTTCCATCTCCATCTCTTCCTTCCTTCCCCTCTCTGAACCCCCTTGCTGCTTCTGGACCTAAGTGGGGGGAGTGATTCTATGCAACTGTTGGTTCCAAATCAACCATCAGATGGTGAAATTTTGAGACTTCTTTGCTCAAAACAGCTTGAGAAGGTTGCTGCAAAGAACCCCAGGCAGGAGGAAGTTTCCTGATACTGTGGGGTAATCAGATTTTAGAGGTCAAATGAGGAGTAATTATGAGATGTTCTTCTTAAAGTGAGCAGTGTACCTGGCCTCGGGGAGATGAGCAAAATACTGAGATCCACATAATCTTATTTGGTTTCTAGAGAAAGAGTGGCTAGGATGATAAACCCAAGAACATCTGTGCATTTGTAATTGAGAGTGGACTATTTGGGGATTTTTATTCCAAACTTATGAAACAGGATAATTTCCTCTGTCAATGAGCCCAGGACAAAGTCACAGACTATGATAGGGCCACCTCCTATCTTAGAGATTATCATTTTGACATTGGATTTTCAGGCACTGATGCTATAGCTGCATACAGCTCCAACTCTGAAAAATCATTGCTGGTATAATTTAAAAACCCAAATGGACATCCCACATTAACAGCTCTCCATTCCTGGACTCTGACTGCATACTTAAGCACTTGGCCCAAGTAAACATCATCTCTCCCTGTCATATAACTGTAAATTACTCTGTGCTTATGTGGTCTATTATTTTATGGAATTAGCTGACACAACTCTTAAGGCTACCAGCCTTAAGCTCTTTGGAAACTTGCAGGAAAATTTCCAAGAGCTGTCTGAGCAAAAGTACGAAAAAGTCAAGGGTAGGACAGAAGCTGGAGGAGATTATAGGGTACAATTTGACGGCAGATAAAGGGAGACCCATTCATGACTTTTATTGCCAATAGACGTTACAACTCTTTGGACACACTACTAATTTGGAAAATAAAAAGTATTTGTCATAATTTTTTTCCCAAACTGTACAGAGACTTCTAGACTTTTATTTATTCATTATACCTAGCTGGCTATTTCCTGAGTACAGGTCAAGAAATGATGCTCTGAGTCTTACTTGGACTTAACTTTACTTCATGTCATTGAGGGGCATGCATGGCATGTTTACCTGAAATCTCTTCTGCATTTATGTTCATTTTTAATGCTGATTCATAATTGGCAGATGGGGTCAGTTTCAGGCCTCCCTTTTGCTTGGAGAAAATTTTCCACTGCTACTGGAAACAAATAAATAAATCATGGAACATTCTTCCCTCCTCCTCCATTCCCCCATTGTTTTAAACTAATGGCATACTTGGCCACTGTAAAGACTAAAGTGTCCCCATAACACTGCAATTTCATCTTGGTTTCAGGCACCCTGAAACACTTTTTATGAGGGCCTTTGGTAGGAGGCACATCTAGGGGAAAACCTACAGAAAGAAATCCTTGCCTTCCAAGAACAGCCTCCTCATACCAGGGATGGGATTTAGTCTGCCACCCACATTTTTTTTCCCTTTGTATGATCTTACCTTTGCCTGCCTTCTATAGGCCTAAACACCTAGGTCCTATCTCAGGCAGAAAGACAAAGCAAACTGTAGGATCTGTCCATCTGCAGGTTTGCCACTGTCCCCAATTTGCAGAAAACCTTGTCATGAATTAGAATTTCTTGGCAACAGCACCACCCTGAGAAATTTGTAGACACAAAGGAGCCTTAGTAACCATGCTGAAAGGATAAAATAGCTGGCTTTTAAAAATATATATAACTTGTGCATTCTTCAGTTACTGTAAATCTATTTATTCAGAACGGTGTCTTGGTGGATTAAAAAGAATTAGAATTGCCTCTGTTATCCAGATTTTGCTTTATGAGGGTGCAATCATTAAATAAATGTGGCTTTAAAAATGAAAGCACATGTGAAAGCAATCAATCACACACTTAGCCTTTCTTTAATAAATTCATTTTCATGTTCTTTTAATAGATACATCTTTGTGTGGATTTGGGGGCTCTCAAACATTATTGTTCAGTCTACCTGTTTGCAATTTAGTATTTTATTAAAGTGGGTGAAGATTTCGATGCAGATATTTTTTATTTCATCTGTCCTGAATAGGGGGAAAAGGAAACCACTATTCTTTGTTCTCCACGAATCTCCCACCCCCACTCCCTACCCTGAGGAGAATGGGATATTGGGGTCCCATCCATTTAAAAGGCAGAGCAGAAGATGCAGGGTGACAGCCTTGCCCTGAAATGATTTATGGATGGGCATGTCGGAGACCTTAAGTGTTCAAATGTAGGCTCTTCCTCTCTCCCAGTCCATTCTAAATATAAGTGCCTATGGGGGCTAATTTGCCTCTCCACTTAAATGGGATAGTTTAGAGAGGGTCAAAATGGGGTTTTAAAATAACCGTTCTCTTATAAGTCTTCAAATTCTCCCTTCAGAGAATTCCCGTATTTTAACTTTTTGAGTACAGGCACTGTAGTCTTCTTTCATCACTTTGTGCTTATTAGAGAAAGAAGAATACAGTTTGCTCTGGCCAGTCACAACATCTCCTGTGAGGTAGGACAGTTGCTCTGAGAGCTGTGTGGTTGGTAGATGCCCCCATCTTTGCAGTTCGTAGTACTGTGGGACAGGTTTTTAATCACCTTATGGTTGGCGAGTGCAGAGAATGCCTCTGCGATTCTGGTTCGCTCTGTAGATCAGTTAGCATGAATGTTAGAATAGGGATTTGCTGAAAGTTTAGGACAGCTCCCCAACTTAACTTAAGCAATGCCAGGAAGGTGAGGTGCCGAGATTTAGTCTTTTCCAAGCCCCTTTGTTCTCCCAAGTGAGCTCAGTGCTTGTTTAGCATAAACTGGTGGAGATGTTTCAACCCCAAATTGCCAAAGCTTACCAAGTATAGTGACTAGAAAACTCTACAGCTACTAATGGTGTTAAAATTGGAAGCAGTTATAGCATCTAATCATTAATGTTACTTATTTCATTGGGAAGTTAAAAAATACTCCTACTCTTGTTACATTGTATGCTCATTTTAGAACATTCACAAGATAAACCATCCTATTAGACCTAATGTAAGAGTTCCCCAAATAAATAAAAGTATTGGCATCACTAGGATATGCTTTGACCTGAGATGGGTCATGATCTTACTTCTGCACTTGGCCTAATTGTTTGCTGTTAATTTTGAAGAATCATTTCCATTGCCTTGGGTCCTTTTGTTTTTCTCACTTGATATTTGGTGTGACCCTGAGAACTTGGTCCTGTTCAGTGTATTCTGTCTGTTCATCTCTGCATTGGAGCAGCTGTACCCACCACATGCTTGACATGTAGATGTTACAGCTGAGTGTCTGTGGCAGCCTTGGGGTGTGAGTCTAGTGTGAGCCTGCCTGATATGGGAGAGCCGTCTGCTTTCCTGGGGAGACAGACCATTCCTGAGTGAACACCTGGTAGATGGCCCTATACCTTGTGGGGTTTTCTTATTTATATTAAAATCCAGAAAATAATTCTTCAGTAAATGCTTCATTCCTTAACCTCTTGTTTTGTGCAAAATACTAGGTTTGAGTGATGCAAAGGAGAGTTGGGTATAGATTTAGCCCCCTAGGAACTTGACCAGCAGGGGAGAAAAAACAGTTTAAAACACACACACAGAGTAGAATACAGTTGCAACGAAACAAACACAAAACCTTAAATTCTGTGAGTGTGCCTTTCTGTGTTTGTGCACATTGTTACAAGCTTACTTATAGAACACACTTGAGATTTCCTAAGATCTATTGTGGACATGGTTTTAGTTAAGGGCATGTTGGGGGCTGGATACTCTTAAGGCAGATGAGTATACAATGTGAATGAATACACATGTCTGTAATGGCCAGGAAACAAGTCATTCGGAAATGATTTTAGGTAATTACGATAATTAATGTAGAGCCATATGCGATATCTATTTCTGAATATGAATTTATTGACATTTTCTGAGGGTCATATTGAAAGTCATGTCCTTAGCCTGTGCCAAAGCTAGGAACACACAACATTAGCATTGCAGTTCTTGAAAGGGTCTTGGTTTTCTCAACTCTAAAGAGGACTAGGGTTGGACCAAGTAATTGTTGAAGTCAGAGGAGGCTTTGAGATCTTTAAGGCCACAGCTTGATGTTAACACCCGTGGCTCTAGGACACAGGACTTTTTCAGATGCCCAAAAGTTTGCTTGTTTTCCATCATTGCCTTTGAATATACTTGGGACTCACTTCTCATTCTTCTCCCCGACTTCCATAAAGGGAGGTGAGAAAAATCCCTTTTTTACTTCCAAGAATATGAATACATAGAATTTTGGAATTGCTTGGGTCCTAGACCAAGCTATTGAACATTTCAAAGAAGCCTTACTTGTTTAATTTAATCTCTTTTCCACTTTAATAATGTGTGGTAAATTGGAAAATATACACTGTGCTGGAAAAAAGCCCCCAATTACAACACTAGTCTTATAAAAAGTACTGTCATTTAAATAATAAGTGGAGTGGGCGTAAGGAGGGTGCATCAAGGCAGACGTGGTAGGGTGTTGGGTGAAAGATACAGTGTTTTATGTAGAGAGGAGCAAATGTGCAGTGGCTTTTTTTTTTTTTTTCCTTCTTCCTGGCACTTTGCCACCAGAGAATGGCGTGAAACAGCAACCCATGTGCCAGTCCATGAAACTCTTCTCTGAAGCAGTTTAAAATTCTTAAGAGGGTTGGATGGGCAATGGAGTTGGAATGTCTTATAAATTTAAACAGAAAGTACTGAATACTTTAATAAAGAGTGGGGAATGAATTCAACCTAACAGAGGGGACTGGAGGATAAAGCAGGTCTAATTTTCACAACTATCCCTAATTATCGCTCCTATGTCTTGGTTCTGGTTCCTTTTTTTGGTACCAGGGATTGAATCCAGGGCCATATAAACCACTGAGCTGCATCTGCAGCCCTTTTTAGTTTTTATTTTGGGACAGGGTCTCTCGAAGTTGCTTGGGGCCTTGCTAAGTTGCTGAGGCTGGCTTTGAACTTGCAATCCTTCTACCTCAGCCACCCTAGCTGCTGAGATTATAGGTGTGCACCACTGTGCCCAGCTGGTTGGTTCTTTTTTTGCTTTCCTTACCCCTTTGTCATATCTGCTAGCTCTGATGGTGGAAATTCTCTTTTGGAACTTGTCTCATAAATCTCTTTCACCTCTAAAATGAAGTTGAAATTTCCTTTTGAAATTTTTTTTTCTTCTACAATTTACAGATCCAGTCCCCATATTTTCCTGCACTTTAGGTCTATATTTTAAAAATAGACCTATGCAACTGACAGTAAATGCTTTTTGGGTTGTCCCACCTTTGCCACAGCTGAGTGTGTCCCAAACCTCTAACTCATCATCTTCTACCATGGACCTCTTCCTTTTCCTGGTTTCCCTATTTATTTTGTTAATATGACCATTCTTCTCATGATCTAGATTTAACTTGCAATCCATTTATGGCTCCTCTCTTCCCCTCAAATATAATTTGTAAAAAGTTCTAGATTGAAAAATTCCATTATTGAAATGTAAAATTAACTGAAAAATCTCATTGCCTTGGCTTCTGTGGTACATTAGCATTGGCGGTCTTCAATTTTCTGCTCCCTCTGCTATAGCCCTGGGGAGACCCCTGTCACCTCCAGGAAATTATCTTTCTGCTTCCTCACTTGTGTGGCTGTGGCTCCCTATTGCACCCTGGAAAAAGTCAGATTTCTAAGAGTCAAGGTGTTCCAAGGCTGCTGGGCCTACATAAGATCTGCAAGTCCTTCCCTGTTTTCTGTACAGTAGATGCCATCCAAATGAAGTGACTGTGCTTTTCCTGCTTCTGTCTTTGTTTTTTTTTTTTTTTTTTTTCCTTTAGACTTTTCCTTCTTCCTCCCTTTTCCTCTTACCCTCCCACTTCTCTTTGTCCCAGTACTACCTATTCTTTAACTTTCAGATAGTTGCCACATCCTCCAGGAAACTGCCCCTCCCCCCTTGTTCTGGGTCAACAATAATTGCTCTGATTTCTACACTCTTGGGTAAAACTTTGTACTTCCTTATGATGTTTTGTAGTTTTGGTCTTGTAGTATGGCCTACCTGCCTGCTTTTTTCCCTCTCTCCCTCTCTTTCCCTCTCCTTATTTTTCAAGTTAGGTTGCATGATGTAAAGCAGAGATGATACCTTGGTTA
The DNA here is from genome assembly GCA_025594165.1 of Tamias sibiricus. Taxonomy (NCBI): domain Eukaryota; kingdom Metazoa; phylum Chordata; class Mammalia; order Rodentia; family Sciuridae; genus Tamias; species Tamias sibiricus. The sequence continues at coordinate 87,349,655 of CM046660.1, forward strand.
TGATTTTGGTAATCAACTTTTAATATGTCATCTGCTTCTTAGAGAGCCTTACACATACTAAGCATTCAATAATTATTTGGGGAGCATGCTCTGACTATGACTTCAGATTTGACTATGGTTTTAACAGTGGTTCCCAATCAGGGCTGCACTGCAGACTAGGTAAATCAGTATCCTTTAGGGAGGGACCCAGACATCAGCATTCACAAACCTTCCAGGGATTGCAGTATGCAGACAAGGTGCTGAGCCATAGATCTTTAGAGAGTTAATGCTATGTCAGAGTTGCAGGTACCTATTCCTTATGTTGAAATATCAAATTTCTTGTATAACGTGGAATTTAAGTGTACCAGTGGTTATAAAAAGCAGGACAGAGCTGGTGCGTGTACTTCATTTAGCTCACTGGTTAATGGCAGCTGCTCAAGAACTCTGCATTCTTCTTGTTTTGCTTTCCCTCACCTTAAAGTGTCTAAGGCAGTCCTGTTTGGCTCACATTTCCTATGACCCACCCTGCGTTTGCTTAACCTGGTCAAATTCCATTTCTGGAAACTGTGGTATTGGGCATGAAGCTCCAACCCTGTGATGTTTCAAATAATTCATCTTTGGTAGGCCCTCAGCCCTGATTTTCCACTCACCTCTGCCTACTCCATGGTTTAAAGGGATGACTGTCTGGATGTACATCTGTTAGATGATGCCAGATAGGCGTTTGGTACCAGGTCTTCATTTTCTTACTGACCACACTGTTTGGAAGTAGACTTTATTTATAAAGAATTTCAAAGGAACCATCTTTCTAGTAAGAGAAACCAAAATAAACTGTGGAAGAATCGCTGCTGAGGACATTCAGGCAAGGAGGCAGGCTCCATATCCATAGAAGGCTTAGCTCCTGTGGTCACGACTGTGGGCCTGTGGTGATCTCCACAAAGAAGCCTTAGAAATACCTCTTTTTCAAACTGTGATGTTTGCAAAATTGTATGTACTATAGCTACATCGTTTCATCTATGAACTGTCTTTGATGGGGATATGGTTGGCAAGAGGAGCTGAGCTCAGAGCTCAGGGTTGAAGAATGCTTTTTGGAAAGCTCAACCCAGCTGTGAAAATGGCAATTAGCTGCAGAGCCATTGCCCTGCAAGGGAGTGCCTGCCTGCTCTTGACCCCACTCTAACATTCACCTTTCAGACCCAGTTAGCAGAAATTCAATGGAGTGGTCAGAATGTTGGCACTTATTTTTGGAGAGATGGCAAATTTGCTCAGCATACAAGGGAGTGGAAATAGATTCTTCCTACCCCCTACCCCTACGTTTTGAGCTTTTAACATTTGTTCCAGTGGCCACTGTAGGCCCAGTTCATGGGACACAGTTCCTTCTGTAGTGTTGGAGTTCTTCTGTGAGGAGGCCCTATGCACAGCTGCTTTCTCCTGTCAGACCTGAGTTGTTGACTTTACCTCTGCATTCCAAGATTGCTCAGCCTGAAACCATGCATTTTCCTGTCTTGAGGCTCTTACTTTGGCTGCATGATGGGAATTTTTAAATTTTTATTTTTTATTTATTTTTTTGATACTGCGGATCGAATCCAGGTTGCTTTACCACTGAGCTACATCCCTAGATCTTTAAAAAAAAAAATTTTTTTTTTAAAATTTATTTATTTAATTTTGAGAGAGGTTCTTGCTGAATTACTGAGGGTCTTGCTAAGTTGCTGAGGCTCGCCTCAAACTTGCCATCCTCCTGCCTCAGCCTCCCGTGTTGCTGGAATTACTGGTATACACCACCATGCCCAGCTGCTTAGGAGAGTCTTACAAACATCTGTATGAACTTTTGTTCTGAAGGACTCAGGGTGTTTTGTTCATAGTCTCTTATTGACATGTCCTTGCCTAAGGAACAGGCAGATATTACAGAATTTACTATTCAGAGGCGAGAAAATTGGGCTAGAGGATGATTAAGCAAGTTGCCTTACTGTGGCTGCAAAACAAACAAGTTGCAAAACCTGTGGTGGATACACTTTTCTCATCCCTCTTCCCATCTGGCTATTCTTCCTGTCATTATATCTAATATATATATCAGCTATTTCCTAAAGATCATCTCCTTTGAGTACCTTACATACATTATTTCATTTGTTCCTCATAAATGAAGAATAATAATAAATGAAGAATAATAATCCTGGTAAATACATATTTTGCTTATCCCCATTTTATAGATGGAGACATTAGGGTTTCAGGTATTAAACAGCTTGCCTAGGATCACAACCTGATAGTTGTTGAGTCAGAATCCAAGCCTAGGCAGTCTGCCCAGCAATCTATTTATATTTATAACGACTCCTGGTTAGATAGGAGACATCAGAGCAGAAGCCAAAGTTGTAGACTGGCAGTCAGTGGACCTGTATGGATTGGAATAGCTTACTGGTCTGTTTGCTTTCTGGGCATTGGTTTTCTCATCTATAAATAGGCTACTCTGTGCAAATGCTCCTTAAGGTCACGCTGTTTCATAGACACATTGCATGTAGGCTTTGACATCAGGCACAGGTGGAACCCTGAGAGAATCACTGAACGTCTCTGAGTCTCTTTGGTCATCTGTGGCATAAAGTTACGAATTCCTACATACAAATTGGCTCTCTGACTGAGCTGCCACTCAGTGAATGCTCCCTCCTTCCCCTTCTCTCCCTCAGTAATAGTACAAAATGGCACAATGCTCTTTCTCGAAATAGTGTCACTGGGCACTTAAAGATCCCAGTGAGCCTGGAGTGTCTAAGACAGAATGAATAAGGGGAAGGTGGGGAAGGCAGAATGGCAGGCATTGGCTCTGGTATTCCTTTATCCATCCACGGAGAAGCTGTCATTAAGAACTTGTACTTAGAACTGGGGAAAGAATAGAAATTCACATTGCCCCCCAGAAATTGGATTAAGGGTGACATCCTTGGAATTTTCTTGCTTGCTCATGCAAGTATCCAACCTGTTCCCTTTCTTTCTCTCTAGTCTTTTGAATTGTTTCTCCCTAAGTTTTTCTAGCATGCAGTTATTTATTATTATTATTATTTTTTAGGAGCCAGAATTAGGCACATATAACATAATACAGTGCTGGTTACTACACCTGCCATTTCTGCCTTACCTGATGACTGAGTTTACAGCAGCTTATGAGAGCGAATCAGGTTTTATGAGATCTATAAATATCTCAGATAGGATTTTTATTTCATTTTCCTCCTTCAAATAAGACATAATGGAGGTGCTCACATATATAAGGAATGTTCTTTCTGTGATAAAGTAGGGTGTTTTTGAATTGGTTTCTGAAAAGCAGTCGTTTGATGTGGTTGTTCCTGTTGGAAGTTTTATGGGGGAGGGGCAGAATCATGCATATGCTGCTATAAAACTCAAAGATTTTATTTCTTCATGTTTAAGGTTTAGCCTAGTATCTATGGAGAGATTTATTTTAGAGATGCCAGCCCGACGTGAAGGCTGAATTCCCTCCTTTTGTGGGTCGTGCATTTGTTGTTTGCTTAGATATATAGAAACCAGGGAAGGAAAGTCCCCTTGACTAACATAGAAGAGTTGGGCTCCCTGAAGGAACTTTCCCAGTTCTTTGTTGACTATTCTTCCAGCTGCCCTGGGTGGGGTTGGAGGGGATGTTCTCATCCTTCCCTCCACTTCCTGGGCTTTCCTGGGAAGATTTTATACCACTTAATATATTTCAAAGGTAATTATTTCCCCCCTGGAATAACACTTTAAAAATGTTCTTAAATGCACTCATTTTTCTTTATGTGCATTAACCAATAGCAGGAGTGGAAAAGATTTTTCTTACCTTGCTTGGGAAAGTACCCCAAAGGAACCATGTATCCATAACTTTAAAAAATACATTTTTAAATAACCAACTATGAAACAACTGTTGGAAGTGCCTCATTGCTCCTATCTGGAAAATGGAAATTATAGACTCTAATTGCCATATCTCACTCAGGGCCACAGACTTGGCCATTTTTTTTTTTCCTTTTAAATTTAATGTCTGACTTTCTGACCACTTAATTGTTTTCTTTTTCTTTCTTTTTTTTTTTAAGCATAATTTTCCCTTGTATCTTCTGCCAATCCTCAATAACTTTATATTTAACTAGTTGATAATTTAATTTGTCCTTGAAAGAATAAACCATATAAAATTAGTACACCTGAACCAAAAGGCATACAGAAGACTTTTGCCTTAATTTCATTTTTTTTCCCCTGTGTAACTTCATGTTAGCATAATTCTAGCACTTTGGCTCTGCTACATACAGCCACCATTCTGTGCTTCTCACAAAATGATATGATTTTTCTGTTACGAATAGTAAGATTATCAGAGATATAGACAGTAAGCTGTTAGGCTATAATGATTTAAAGTTGTACATGATTTGACCAGCATGCATATTTCAAATTTCTTTTTAACTTGGATGCTTTTAGACACAATCATGTACTCTTCAGTTAACCCACAGTTTCTACCTCACTTAATTTCTGATCTGGCCCAATGAGCATGCATTTGGTTTTGTAACCTCCCTAGACTAGGAGCACTCACTCTAAGCCACCATCCCTCCAAAAAGCTATGGTTGAGGGACAACCTTTATTTCTCTGTACCATTGCAAGCTGGCTTACTCTCTGCTCTCACCCAGAATCCATTTTAATTTCTTTTTCAATTTTTCCATCTTGTTGAATGTCTTTGTTTGGGATTCTATTTTATAAAGCAATTTCCAAATTGCATCTCACTTTTTCCTAGTCATCCAGGTTCTGTTGTAGATCATCGAAATCTGGGATGGAAAAGACCATCTGGCTCAGCCCTCCCCCTGCCTGGGCTGAGCAGTTGTCTTGAGCATGTTCATTCTTTATTGGTATTTGCAACATTTTCCAACTTGGAAACTGGCTCTTAAGTTTCCTGAGTATGCAGCCTCTTCTTGGTCTCAGTAGGAGTAAATTGGAACAATATCAAACATTAAAAAAAAATTTTTTTTTTCAGACATCCCCCATTAACAAAAAACGATTGCCATTGCCACAGTCTCTTTTTCCTCTCACAGAGACCCAACTGGTCAGTGGTGGGAAAAACCCCTTTTCCTGGAAGAAAAACATGTAACCAGTTCTGGAGTTTTCTTAGTCTGACGTAGATCCACATTGTACATAATTCCACTGTTTCAACTGCTTATTATTTATTTTTTTTGTGGAAGTGAATTTTATAGGGCTTGTTTCACTGAGGAAGTGATGCTTTTTGTGTGAAGAAGTCCAAGGTATTATAATAATGTGCTTTCCTGAGAATCAAGTAATTTGCTTTCTTCCTCCCCTCAGCATTCAAAAACTGCTAGCAAGGCACTTGGCCTGCATTTTCAAATGCTTTCAGGGTGCTATTGTACATTAGGGGTGTTTAAAAGAATTGTTCTTTTATATTGGCTTCCTTCTATTACTCAGGATATCATTTAGTTTGACCAGATGGGGATTTTCAGGGTCATTCTTTTCCGGTTAAAAACAGCCATTCCTTTGAATTACCTGGAGGTGATCTTCTTTTCTTCAATCTCCGGTTGCTCTTCAAAAATTTCTGATGGCTAAGTGAAGACCCAAGGTCATCATCATGGCACGCTCTCTCTTTGCTTTCTCTTTCTCTATTTGTATTATTTTTTTCAAAACCAAGAACTGTTTATCTTACTATGTGAATTAGCTAGTATTAAAATATTTCTGAAAAATATTTCTAGAAAGGAAGAAAGAAAAGAAAGGAACAAAGGAAGAAAAATAAATGAATAAAGGCTGACATGTGGACATAGGATGTTTTTGCAGATTTTCCTACACATCAGAAGCGGAACGCAAACCATTTTTCCTTCTACCTAATATACACATAGCTGCTTTTTCATCCACAAGACTTGGATTTTGCAAATATTAAAACTTTCTTAGGAGCACTAAACATTTCATTCTGATCCTTCCTCCCCCCCTTCAAATTGCAAATAACCTGCCTGAGCTTTAGGGATCATTAAGTCCAAGTGAGTATTGGACTCTCAAGAATCCTGAGTCCCTTTTCAATATTTTCAGCACATTTGCATGTTAACACAGTGCATGGTGTGGTGTGACTTAGGGCAATGCTTCTCAAAGGGTGGGTTGCCTTCCATGGGGCTCTGTGAGTGCAGTGTTAAATAACACAGGATCACCTAAGAGGTTTCCTTCTAACTCAAGGAAAAAAGTCAGCTTTGGAAGAGCTTCTTTACCTCTCTAGGATTGATAATTTCCTCTTCTCTCCCACCTTCCCTCCCTTCCTTTGACTATTGTTATTTTTAATAAAGAAAACAGGTTTCAGACTCAGAGCTTCTGACAGGCAAACATCCACTTAAAAGTTCATAATATTGTTTGATTTTATTATTTTTAAGTTTATGATGATCATTTATCAATGGACATCTGTATGAAAAAAAATTTAAACACATGCAGCCTTAGGGAAAAACTGAAAAATAAAAATTGGTGAATGATGGTGCAGATGGAATGTTGTAAAAACAAAAAAATGTGTGAAGGTGGAAGAAAAATGAAGTCTGAGAAGTACCAGTGTTATGGAAAATTCGAGGGGTTTGCCATTGGAAAATGTGGAATTTAAGTCCTAACGTTTTAAGTATAAACCAGAGCAAATTACTAACCCACATGTTCCCATCTGCAGTGGGAGAATTATAATAATAGGATTGTTATAATCAAATGATATTTGGATGTAAAAGTGCTTTGTGAACTGTCATGCGCTATGCTGTGTTATTGTTTTCTATTCCCTGGTAGGGGAAGCTTTTGTTTCAAGCTTTTAAACTAATGCTTCTTGTTGACTTTTATCCTTTTGACGATTTCTACTGTTTTCTGAGTGGAAACTTAGTAGCTTATTTGTTCACACAGGGCTGTTACTTGTCCCTTAATTGTGGCATTTTGAAAACTTTTCCACTGGTTGCCTAAATGGGGACATAAAAATCTTTTATGTGTATTCGTGTGTTCACTTCTAACTACATTTTGTGAAAATAAACTTAAATCTGTGCTTTAGAGTTTGTCAGAACTTCTGGATAAAGATAATACATTTGTCCTACATTTTTAAACACACTTTTTATCATTAAAATGTTACCACACTCAACAAAGCAATTGTGTACACGTGTGTGTGTGTGTGTGTGTGTGTGTGTGTGTGTGTGTGGTGGTGCCCAGGATGAAGGAAGTCTAGGTTTTTGGGTGGAAGTGAGAGCCCTGAGGGCAGTTTGCTTATGAAAGTGGAAGTCTGTGTGGCTTAATGACTCATCAACAATGCCCTGTCGCATGTTGTTAAGTGATAAGAAGATGGGGACTTACCTGAATAGGAAGTCCTGAGCTTCCCAGGACCTCTGAGAGTTTGACTTGCTGGGAAACCTGCCAGTTTATGCCATACTGGGGGTGGTGTGACAGAGCAGCATCTTGCTGTCTGGAACTGTGGACCCTTATCCTAGCCAGAGGGAACCTTGGTAGCAGGTAATTGCAGGCTGAACTCTAGGACACCAGGGCCGCATGGCTATGTTGGCCAACCCCCATGAACTCCTTCGCTGACCATGCTCAGCTCACCTGCTGCTTAAGGCAGGTGCCTACTGGCAGGGGATTGGGGAACCAGGTGTCAGGTACAGAGCACCCTCTCATTCTGTCTCACTCAGAGCTCTGGTGGGCATGAGGACATATATGGAGTCTTGTCTTTGAGAGGCTCTCTGGTGTCTTCCTGTCACCAGTGACTGTGGCAGGGGTGCTTTATCACAGTGGACAGTGCCACACTGAGCTGAGTGAGCACAGGAGTCAGCCAGGATGGGTCCTTGGTGATTTCTTCGACGACTAACAGCGTTTCCAGTACAGCAGATGTGGGCAAGCCTGGGGTGTGGGCCCAGGAGACCCCTTCTTCTGTGCAAGTCTGGCACCCCTGCTGAACCTCAGCAGTGATCATGCTAGAAAAACCACAGCTAACATAGAAGACAAAGGCAGAGAGCCTCCTGGAGAGAGAGTGACAGCTCCGAGTGGGGGTGTCGTTGTTAACATATTTAAAGTTTTTCTTCCCAGAAATTTATTGAAGATTCATCACAGAAAGGAAACCACACCAGTTTCTTATTTTTGATGAAGAAATCAACATGACTGGGTGGGACTTGGAAAAAGACAGATTTATCAGCCCCTAAGAGCTGATGGGAAGTGCACACTGTATCTAGAACAAAAAGTGGGGTGTTAGGAGACATGGCTTTGTTCTTATGGTCTTGAAAAAAAGTGGGGACATTAGAGGGCTGGGTGATGACTGAGTATGTCATATGTAAAGGGCATCAAAAATTTAGAGGATGGAGAATGGAATGGTGGTAGAGATGACAGGAGATGCTTCCCCTCGAAGTGGATTTTGGCAAAGAGAGTCGGGGAGCAGGGGTCATAAGGATGGCCCCCGGGAGCCAGGCTGGTAGTGTTGAACAGCGAGGTGGGCAGAGTGTGAGGCAAGAGAGAGTGTTGGGGACTGTGGCAACATAGTCCAGATTCCACCGAAAGGGGAAAATGCCATTCAGCTCTAGCCAGATGCTGCTCTAAAGGAACACAGGATCTTTAGCCAGATCTTTTTTTTTTTTTTTTTTTTTTTCAAGAACTGCTAGAAATCAGAATTTTTTAAAATAAATTTCCCATCCCCTAATATTTTGGGGAAAAAATGGGTAGAATAAAAATATTGAATGTGTCCAAAATAGATAAATAAAAACATTGTGGGCTGGGTCTGAACCCTGGGCCACCAATGTTTAACCTATTTATCTTTTTGGGATGAATAGCTCTGTTATTATACATCCATTCAAAGTAAAAGCTTAGTTCTAGGAAGCCCAGCGAGGCAGTGGTGTCCAGGGACTTGGCAGTCCTCTCTCCTTTTATATGCCTGGGTAGACTCTAGGTAGCACTGGGTGCCATCCCTAAAGTTCACTGCTGCTGTTGGCGCTGGCTTTACACTTCCATGGGGAAGAAGAGGTGAAGAAGGACAGGAATGTCAGCCTCTAGAACCTTCCCTAGGGCTGTGTTGGGACATACCTTTGGCTCAACCTCCCACACAAGCAATTTGATTCTGGGGTCAGGAATGTGACAAAACACTTGAGCATGCAGCTGGGCTTTTGCCATCAGTGTGATTTGCAGGGAAGTCTGGCTATAAAATGCGTGAGATCATGAGTTGGATAGCCTCCCATCAGGAGAGCCATACCTTTCTCTGCAAAATTAAATATTTATGTACTTTTAAGATTTAGTTTTGATTTTTTAAAAAAGCATAGAACCTCACTCTACTATTAAAAAAAATGCTTTAGATCAAGTGGTAACATTCCCAGTTCACAACAATGAGCTCTATTGGAAAACATTATTTTGTTCTTTAAAGAAAATCAAACATGTCCTGAAACATTTCAGAAAACTAGCTCACAGGGATTATGGAAGCAGCCAGGCCAGGAGCTGGTGTCCGCATTTGGCACGTAACATTATCAAAGAACTTAGTTGTCATTAATTAGTTATTTGTTCCCCTCTCCACTCCACTGAGCCTTTCCCCATTAAGCACTGAATTACTTCATTTAAAAAACAAACAAACAAACAAACAACAAAAAACCCCCACCTTTTTGTTTCGAAATAATTATAAACCCACAGGAAGTTGTAGAAATAGTACAAAGAGGCCCACATGCCCTTCCCCCCAGTTTCTCCCAATGGCAACATCTTATCAGCTATCCTAAGACTTACTCCATTTTGAGGCACACTGTGAGAGCATGTATGAGAGGATGTGGTTGAAGAAATGCCTAGAAAAAAAAGGGGTGAAGCCCTGATGGGGTACGGGGAGCTATAGGCAAGGGGAGAAAAGAGGAGAGAGAAGCATCCTGGCCTCCCCTCCCCCAGCCTTCCTGCACCTGGAGTCTTTCAACTGTTAAAATGAAAGCAAATTATCTTCTATATAAATGAGAAGAGAAAAGGAATAAAAATGTCTCTTATATAGGTTGATGCACATAATATTTTAAGTAATAGGATATTTTAGCTCTTATTGATGGGGGGAGGGATGAAGGGGAGGATACCTGGGGACAAAGAAAGGGATATATTTATTTTTTTTTATACTTTTTCTGTTCTGCTTTAAAATGTTTTTGACCTTCACATATGATCATTAGTTTTAATATTCTTAAGCACAATCCAGATAATGGGATGATGGTCTACTTATATTTTCCTAGGCTTATGTTTACTTAAAGACTTACCTATTAGCTTAAAAAGTAGCAAGCTTCTTGAGAGGATCGATAATTTGAACCATTAACAGTTGTCTATAATTATAGTACAATTGCTGTTCTTTCAGTGGGGATAATAAATGAACTTCCTTTCTCCCCTACGTTAGCCTATTTGAGAAAATAGACATAGGAATCAGACAGGTGGAGGTCAAATATCAGCTTTGTAATTGAATTTAGACCAAGTTGGCAAATGCAGTCCAGCCTCCTGGTATTCACTGGGCCCCTAGCCCCTTGTAGCCATGGGCTGAACCAGCAGTGGACAAGTATATATTTCCCAGCACAATCCAAGTCCTACCTGTCCTACCTGGGCTTCAGAGGGGCCACCATAGCCTTCCTCCATTGAAAAGGGCAGGGTAGAGCCCTCTGAGTGATGGCAGGGGAATGAGAGATGAGTGGGTCACTCTTTCCCGTTTCCTTGCTTTCTCTCTTGGGCAGGAGCAAGTGAAGGGTGTAAAAGGAAGTCTGGGAGCTTTTATATCCTGGGAGATACATGCTTGTAACAGTGGAAGTCTCTTAGGGAATCATAGGACTAGGGAAAGGCCTCCCAGAAGGAGAAGGGAGACTGAGAGGAGAGGAGGTGGAGGGGAGGGTCCCATGAAGCAAGGGCAGAGGTGGGGGTCAGTAAGAAGAAAGCCCAACACTGGTCCAACCCCAGGGTCAAGGGGATATTATCCCTTGGTATTTAAGGAACATGGGCTAGAAAATGACAGAATTATCAGGAAAGTGGAGTGATCCAGCAAGTCTGTCTCCAATTCCCCGGTCTTCACCTGGAAGTAGAAATGGAGAGATTAGGACTGTAGACCATCAGTGTTAGTGAAGTGTGGAGAGATGAGAACAAAAGAACCCCAGGTCTCTTGAAAAAAAAACAAAAAAAACAAAAAAAAACACCCTGGCTGTGGAAGCTGCTGTGTCCTTTATTGTCCACCTGCCACTTGCCTGTTCTTTGTCATTTACATCAGAACAGTAATTCCTAGTCCTGGAGTCAACTGGCTGTTGCTAGGTCTGGGTGCTTCATCCACCAAGAAGGGATGAAGGTGTTAGAACGATTATATTCACAATAAACACTGGCATTCTTGAGAAGGAAGTAGAGGGTGCTTAATTTGTAGCTGCACTTCATTTTCCTTCTGTGATTTCTGTTGAACTCATTATTTAGTTAATTTTACTAGTTTTATTAATTATTTAATTCCGCCCTCTTTCCCTCCCTCCATTCTTCCCTCTCTTTATTTCTTGAGGGCTTTCTGTGTGCTGGGTAAGCACTGTGCTAGGTGCTGAAGACGCCATCATCCCTGATCTCATGGAGCTCAGAATCTAGAAGTTGCTTCAGAGATACTGAAATCTGGGAGGGTGAATTGTCACTGGGACATAAGGAAGACTGCCAGGAAGGAACATTCCTTAGTGACTTTCATAGTCACATCTGACAGGGTTGAGGAATTTTCCTGTTTATCTTCCCCAAAATGTTCTTCTAAAGTGTCCCCCCCGCCGAAAGTTTACAGTTATTATTCAAAAAGAATCTAAAATGGAACAAACATTTGAAAATGCATATAGCCTTTAAATGCCTGTATTTCATTCATTACAAGTTTCCTCTTAGGCTTTATAATATCCAATTTATGTATCTAGCTGGAGTTTTCATCTTGCTAAGCAAAGTAATTGCCATACTTATATATATATTTTTTTGTATAGTCAACCTTTTATATCTGCGGATTCTGCCAACTTTGGATCAAAAATTCTCAGTAAAAAAAAATGTCTACTGAACATGTATAGTCTTTTTTGTTTGTTTGTTTTTGGCTAAGCAACGTGGCAATTATTGACATAGCACCTACATTGTAATAGGCACTATAAATAATCTAGATATGACCTAAAGTATATGGGAGGATGGGCATAGGTTAAATGCAAATGTGATATCATTTTACATAAGGCACTTGAGCACATTTTGGTGTCTGAGGTGGCAGGAGGTTGCTAAAACCAATCCCCCAAGATGCAAGGGAAGATTGTATATCATTAGCACTGAATAATGGTGGTGTTGTTTAAAGTTTTTTTTTTTTTTAATCTTATTTTCTAGTAGATTTATATTATTTATTCCGTTGGGGAAAAACATAAAGGAACTAAAGAAAAGGAAAAGTTAATGGGTCTTTCCCTGTTACATATTAAATCACCTCAGATAAGAAAAAGTCTTAATGATAAGTTACTGAATAGCACTTCCTAACAAAATCCATAAATGTAAAAAGCAGAAGGTTGGTTTAGGGTCATCACTGGCAGCAATTTGTTTTTAAAATATAGATGTGATAAGCGTTCCATTCCTTAAGTTCTGCCCTAGGACTGATTAGCAAGTTGCTGTAGTCCCCTGTTGACAGATGTGAATAACATCAGTAAATAGAGCAAGTGCATTTGTCTGATTCTGGCTTGGTACATGGCTAAAGAGAGGGAAAGGAAAAAAAAAAATCCTTTCTGGGAAGAGTGATGCTTTCTTAACAGCAAATGGATTGAACTGATGTAAGTCTGATTTGCAACAGGGGTGTTTAACCTATCTAGAATCAAAAGCCAGAATCAGAGAAGGCAACCATGATTTCACAAAGATCAGACATTTACTTGATCTGCAGGATTGGAGGAAAGATTTTGGAATTAAGATGTAGCTGGAAACTTGCTTTGTTTACCTTTAATATCAACAAATTTGCACTTTGCAGCGACAGTTACCAGCCCTACTGAGGGATAGTGGCAGGAAAGACCAGCCCATATCTTCCTAAGAAGGCAAAGACTAAATGAGCCCCTGCACACTGTCTGTTGATGAGATTTATTGGTGTCACTGACCTGGAGATAAAGGTATTTGGATTGGTTTATAATGACCAAGGAAGGGAGCAGTGACCCAGCTGGGAGACAGTTGTAGACAAACCTAAAGGAACTCAGGGACAGAGGTGCTGGCTTCATCTCCATGCAGGTTTACCAACAGCTCTGGATTTTGTTCTAGTGGAAAAAAAAAAAAAATGGAAAGCATTCATTTTTTATTTGTAGGTGATCCAAGAAAATAGAGTGAAAAATCAGTGAAAGTGGGATGTTTTAAAATTTGTGACAGCAGACGAAGGTGTTTCAGTCACACGTATGTGATGTATTTAAAACTTTTGTCTGAGGTCATCCCCAGCCTGACTTGTCCCTTGCTGGTGTGTTGGAAACCAACACCAACGACGACTCTTTGCTGTCCAGACTTTGCTTGGCCTTGCTGTACTTTTTTCCACTGTGACCGCTCTTGGAGCAGGGGCAAGATTTTCATTTTCGTGGGAGCCTTTCAACACTGGGCTCCTCTGTTGAGCTTGTGCAGCCTTCTCCCCCCACCACCAGTTGAGACTTTAATGAAGCTCCCATCCCCCCGCCTTCTCTCCCTACCACGGCCCAGCGAAGCCCTCTCTTATGATATTGCAGAGTTAATAATGCTGCTGTATTGATTCTGTGAGCCTCTCGGTCACGGGGGAGCACGGGGGAAGGGCCAGGACTTACAGTTTGCTTCCTCCCACTCCTTCTCCAGCCCTGGTGCTTTCCTTTTCAGTCTGGATGCTTCAGACTGGGGCTGGATTTCCAAAGGTCAAATGTGCCTGCACATTTTGTCCTTAATGAGGGAGCCTTGCCCTGGAGCCTCACAGACTGGCCACCATTGAACCTAGGTAGGAGCCACACAGTTCCATAACTAGAGGTACACACCAAACACCACCCTGCCACCCTGGAGAGAAGCATCCAGGAGCTGCCAGGGGCCACTGGCCTGCGTGTCTACAGGAATGGGTGAGGTTTCCTCTTTGCTTAGAAAGCCAGAAAAACATCCACAGAGAGAGCCTACAAAAGAGAAAAACAGACTCAGGCCCTGAACCTTTGGTTTCCTCACCCACAAAATCTTTGAACATTTCTAATGTGGAGATTTCACCTTTTAAATATATATATTTTTTTAAATGGAGGGAGAGATTTTTTTTTTCACCCTCTTCTTCTCTCCCACGTTTTCTTGTCCTCCTCTTTCTCCTTTTATTTTAAACATTATGTACACAGAACAATCTCTGAGATCCTTGCTGAAATTCCTTTTATTCGATGATAAGGATTTCTTAACTCATGGGTTGATCTTTTTGCCTCTGTTTCAAGGCAGCTCCTCATTGAATTGAATTGTGTGCTTGATGCAGTAGGTTTTTGTTGTTGTTTTTAGTCAAGATCTTTTGGGGTAATATTTATATTTATTAATATTTTTTGTCACTGTTGTCCTTTTGTGGTTTGTTACATGTGTGCTTTACATTAGAAGGATAAATCTGAACAAAAATGTCTCAGATGACTTTGGGAACACTTAGGTTCAGGAGTATTACTTGGCCACATTAAATGACTATTGGGCCTCACTAGTATCTTCTGAGTGCTTCACTCTTACTCTAAATTATCACAGAGGATCTAGAAAAACAACCAATAGTTTTTAGTAAGTGCCCTGGTAAAGCTGATTCTGGAGCAAGCCAGCAATACAACTGATCGCCAAAAACACTTGATATTTTCCAGGCCCTGGGGATGCCTTTCTTGATGTTCTAGAACATGGGCTGCAGACTGCACACCTTTCCCAAACACACAGTGGGTCTTTTGAGCCTCTCTGTACCCTTGCTCTTGTGGTCTGCTCACTCAAGAATGGCATTGTTCCTTTCTCCATTTGGTAACAAGTGTACTCACATTTCAAGGTCTAGCTGAAATGTGACATCTTCACGCAGCCTTTCCTGACCTCTGCAGTGAGAGTAAACCGGTTCCTTCTCTATGTTGCTGTAGCATTTTATTTGCCCTGGTTACTAGTCACACACATGCCATGCTATCTTTCATTGTGTATATATTTCTATCCCTCCAGTCCTACCACTCCATGAGCAGCAGCTTCTTGTAGGTAGGCACATCAAAGCCTTAACATCCCCCGAACATTTTTGCACAATGTCCTATAGAAAGTGGAAGCTCAGTGAATAACTGTTGAATTAATTTCAAATCAGGAAAAGATACAATCCCTGCCTCTGAGAGACAGAGTTCAAATAGGTGCAACCCATTTATTCTGAGAGTTATTTTTCCCTAGTCATTGGACAGATCTACCAATCCAGGCCTGATCCAGTCACCTCACCTCAAGCAGACAATGAGAAGGGGCCCCTGCACTAGATTTTAAGAATAATCGTATAAGAGGAATTTATTGAGCAGCTACTGATTATGACAAAAATGGTGCTTAGCCCAAAAGCAGTTTAACACTTTAAGGCTTCTGTGAATTTGTCATAGCTCCTCCTTGACATTTCCCGGTACAGATCTCTTACTCTTGTGTCTGATTCTTCTTGAGAGCAAGGATTCAAACTCAGTGGTGCTAAGCAGTAGGGTAATTCATTACTTCCTCCAACTCTGTCTCTCCTCAAATAATGAATTTCATAGGAACCCTCTGTGGGATGTGGCCTGAGTTTCCCCAGCTGGTAGTTACTCTAAGGCACAAAGTTCTGCAGTATCTTGTGCCGTAATATGGGTCCACAGAGAACTACCCAGATCTGCCTCTGTTTTTTCTTTGACTTCTCCTTTCATTTGGAACAGAAGACTCAATTTGACCCCTGAGGGCCTCTTGCTTATCTCACTCACTCTAACTTTCAATGCTAGTTATGAACATTTTAAAAAATTTAGATTTCATATAACCCTCTGGATATTTTACTTCTCTAATTTTTTTTTTCTTTTGCCAACCTTGGACTCCATCTCCCACCTGGTACTAGTGAGCTAAGCTGTGTAGCAACCTCCTTTTAGATGGTTTATACTATCCGGTTTACCACATGCCCACCCTTCCCTACTATCATAGTCCTGAACTATTTCACTAGTGTCTATTATTTTTCTGGCTCCTATATATATTTGAGGAGGGCCTTAACTTCTAAAATAAATCATCCTTAGATATAAAAACCTATCTTCCCTGGACTTTAGGGGTAACCAAGTGGCCTTACATCTTTGGACTCTGTCTAGGAGACTGGACAGAAACTGCAGTCCAGAGTCTGCAATGGAGATCCTCAGAAATATGGTGCTCCTAAAACATGGTGGAAGGTTCAGAGCAGTGGATCCCATCTGCTTCTTGCTAAGCTTCCCTAGACAAGTAATATTTGGTCATGAGAAATTTATTATATTCACAGTCAAAAGATTTCCAGAGCATTGGAATAGATTGTACATAGCTAGTCCATTTTATTAACGTCTTTGGTTTCTTGGTGAAGAAACCAAGGAACAAAGAGAGTTGTATCATGGAAGGGCACATAGTGAAGGACAAAAGAGGAGATGGTAAAAGTTCTTCTGACTTTGGTTTGTGTTCTCTGTATGACCACTCCTTGCCTTTGATTTTACATACTTTTAAAAAAAATTTATTTATTTACTTTAGTTGCACACAATGCAATGCATTTATGTTTACATGGTGCTGAGGATCGAACCCAGGCCGTGCACGTGCGAGGCGAGCGCTCTGCCGCTGAGCCACAACCCCAGCCCCTGATTTTTACATACTTTTAAAAAGTTCCAGAGTTGAAGAACTTTGATATTCAAGATTGCTTAGACACCCCTTCCTAAAAGTATGCTGTTACCTAATTTTTAACATAGGCAATCTTCCGCCACCACATATTTCCGAATCATAATGGTCTTCTTCACCCATGCCATCTTCCTTCCAGTCTGTTACGTCTGTTACTACCAGGTGATTAGAGACAAACCATTTCAAAATTAATGTTTAAATTCCTGGTAGGAAGCAGAGTCACATGCAGATTTTGCCCTTGAGCTGACTTCTCAATCTTTGATAGAGCTATTGGTGTCTGCATCTGGGATTTTTATATAGAAATGAACTGTTTGCTGCTCATCTGTTTTCCATTGCTCCCATTTCTCTTCCTCTTTTTGATGCTTCTATTTCTTACTTTTTTTTTTTCTAGCTGTGTTTTCCATTTGATTCTTGAACAAAAGGGATGGGTTATTGATACTGGTGCTGAAAATGAGCCAGGAACCACTATTCTGGAGAAAAATACATGGAAAAAGTGGAATCTTGTTTAGTCAAATTCATATTTTTGTATTTATTAAAATTAGGACGTGTTCATAAAAATTTTATATAATAGATTTAAATCCCTGCTTTAAAATAGTATATAAATTTTAGTTTCCAGACATTTGGCATTGACCAAGTAAATAAAATAAGGTCTTCAGTAACCTATATTTATGTTTTTCAGTTCACATCTTAAAAAATGATGCTAGTTCCATTTCTTTTTACCTCAAAGGTTATACTTGATGTTGACAGATTGGAATGACTGAAATCCTATTTGCTGTTAATAATTTCACCAAAGTATGAAATAACCACAGAAAACTCATAAATCTCATAATAAAAAGTATTGTTGAGATCAAGCCCACTCATCCCAGTCCCATCAGAAAAAAATGACATAGAGAAATATAGTCCAAAAGCTTATGAGATGAAGTTTGGGATCTGTCGTTATTTCTAATCTGGAAGATCCCAAACCTTCATTAAGATATAAGATTACTAAGGGATGATAATTTGTTGAATTTCTAGAATGTTTTGAGATACTTGGTGAAAGGTTTAGCATTGGAGCAGAAAAATAGTCTAATTGTTAGTAAGAAAGAGATTTTGGGTTCTGTTTCTGCTCTTATTGGTAATCTGACTGCATAACTATGGGAATCCCAATTTTCTTAACTAGGCTGTGTTTCCCCATAAAGAGGACAGGAATTTTAGTCTTTGCTGCCTATATGATCTCTTAGGGTGACTCCTACTTGAGATTATTTGACAATTATTGATAAGCATTTTTAGATGCTTTCCACAAAAGAATTTTCTGTTAAAAAAAAAAAAAAAGCCTGTCATTTTATATGGGTTGGATTGGAAAAGTCCCAGTTTCACCTGAGTGTTATAGTTATGACTTTGTTCTCTTTCTGTCAGCCTGTTTTCTAGAGAAAATGGAAGGTTTCCATAGATCTCTGATTCAGTAAATCGTGGGTTGAAAGCTCACTATGCTTTTAAGAACTCTGCAGATAAAGCAGCTCCTGCCTTAACAAAAGTGATCCTTTCATTCACATAGTTGTTAGCAAATCCTGATAGCATGGATGTCATTTTCATTTTCTTTTTCCAAAAAAGCACATGTAAGGAAAAACTCAAGTTATTGAAGATCAAGCCAAATATGACCAAACTTTGGGGCAATCACAGACATAGACACAAACATCAAAATATCTTCTTAATTAAGTCAATAGCCCTGTTGGGGCCCACATTCCAGGATTCTCAGTAGAGAAAACATGTTTTCTTTATAGGGAGTTTTATTAGCAGCAATGTTCCGGTATGTGGTTCAGGTTAATTAATGATGTAGTCACACTGGTGTCTTGCCATGAGATTTTTTCCAGTAAGTAGGGCACTAGGAAATCACATTGGCATATCTTGTCATGCCAAAAAGGAATCTTTAATTTGGACCATTAAAATATATTTCTATGAGCTCTGTCTGTCTACAAGGTAATTTTCAGATTACTTAATGTATATTCAGCTTTAGATTAGAATCAATTCACTATAAACTATAGTAGCACACACAGTGGTTTCAATGAATATATACTGGTCTTAAATATTTTGCTGGCTTAGATGATTAAGACCTCAAAGACCCAGACCACACACAAGTTCTGGGGGAGCTGACCTTTCTTGTCTGAGGAGATTGGTACCAAGAACCACCTTTTTCCCAGGAGAGTTTTTAAAAATTATTATTATTAATTTTAAGTCATGGTGATGTTTTAAAACTTAATTTGTGTTGTGCATATGTAGCAACCTTCCTTGGAGGTTGAAACAACAAAGCAACTGGATTGGAAATTAGATTTCCCCCCTCATGCTGCTAATGTAGTTCTTGTTCCATTGGGAATTCCCCTTTGCATGGGCTGATGATTTCTTTGAAACTGTATGGAAATTGGTTCAGACAGGAACAAAGGGGAGAGGGGATGGCAGTGATGATTCAAATTAGTGTCTCTTCTTCAATGAGCCTGGTGCGCTTGAGAGTGCATGTCATCCGATATCAGTCGAGCCACCTAAGGTTAAGTGAGGTGCCACAGTGACTGGAATCCCAACTTCAGAGTCTCAGCACTAGATTCTTCCCTGTCAAGTTGGGTGGAATTGTTAATTTGAAATCTGCAGCATTGTCATGTGGTTCAGAAATGAGCCAAGTGCAATATTTACTTTTCTGTACATGATGGAAAACCATCTCTTCCTTTCTCCTTCATCTTTTCCCAGTCAGCCCGTGAAAGGTTCCCATTGCCTAACGTAATGAATAAGAAAAGGAACAGCTTTGTGACTCTGGGAACAATGACAGGTTTAGAGAAAAGCATCTGAAATACAGTAAAAAGAATATACATTTCATTGTCAGTGGCGTGCGTGGAAACACACACATACACACACATTCATAGGAATCCTGTACAGCTTCTATTCAATATTTTCACCCTCGGCTCTTGCCTGGTTCAAACGCCATACCCTCTTAATTGGATTTTGGCTCACTTCCAGTGTCAAAGAGTTCTGTATCTGTGAAATAATGATCCTGAAATAAATAGCACCTCTCAGCAGAGATATCTTTTTATGTAAAATTCTTAAAGGGAATGGAGGAGAAGGAAATGCTTCAATGTTTGGGAATTTATAGGAAAGACATTAGAATGGGCCAAAATAAGAATTTTGAAGGACCTCACCTAGTGTTAATGGAGTGTGGCACTATTTAGGATGAGAGAAAACACGAGTCCTTGAAGACTGCTAGATTTGAAAAAAGACCTTTTCACTTAAGGACCATTTATTTAAGGGCTGGTGGATGTGTGGTTGGTAGTGATGGGGACCAAATTGCCACGAGTCTCAAGTGCTTCAGAGATGAGTGGCCAGAGGAGCGTCTCTCAGGTAGGTCCTTTTAGGTGATGGAAATGAGAACAAATGATATAAATGATATAGGTTAAGCCTGGATCTTTATTCTGTTCCCTCAGGACACCAGTTAATAAGCACCTGTCATGGAGGTGCAGAGAAGGGCGGGTTTTATTCATCCTCGCTACACTCAGAGCACATGATGCAATACAGAGTGCTGGGAAGAAATGGGCAGGTGTTTGCATCTGTCTGAAACAGCAGGTGTGAACACCTGGGACAGACCTCTTTGTCTTGAGAAGAGGCTCCCTCTCACTCCTGTTTGATGAGTGTGAACAGTGAGTGACTTTTTAGGGCTAGAACTTGAACGGAGGAGAAATGACGATGGAGCCTTTTAACCTAATAAGGCAGGAATTTTAGGATAGATTTCCAGGCTGGAGAAACCAGCTCAGGTGTTCCTTGGAATTTCCAGATCAACTAATGGCTTCCATTATTCATTTATTCATTCAACTGGTATGTTTTGGATGCTTTTTCCAGGCATTGTGCAGGGTGTTGGGGATTCATTGGCACAATAAGTCCTTATTCTCCTAGAACTTTCATTCTAGTAGGAAAAGATAATAAAATAAACATGCAAACAAATGCTTGAGATCTTCCCAGGATTTGATAAGTACTAAAAAGCAAATAAAACAAGGTAGTATGGTGGAGAATGAATGGGATGTTTGGGCTTATTTGTCCAGATGAGTCAAAGAAATGTTATCATGGCAGTGAATCTGAGGCATGATGGATAAGGGAAGCAGGTGTGCAGTGACCTGGGAAGTCCACATCCTGGGATGCAGAAAGGCAGGCACTAGGCCCCTTAGAGAGGTATGAATGTGGAGTATCTGTATGAGGAGTGCAGGGAGAAGAGTGGGAGGTGGAGGAAGGTAAGGCCAGGTGAGGCAAGGGCTGGTTGGAAGAGCATTGGTGGGCCATGGACAGATTATCAGCAAGCAGTCAGAGCAGGAAGGGGTCTTGGAGAGAGTGGTGCACTCATTTTGCAGAGACAGAGGTGAACTCTCTGCACAGGTCAGCTGTTGAATGGAATGGTGCTGGGTAGTGTGGGAAAGAGGCTCACTGAGCCTGATTCCTAGGCTGGGGTACTTTTCACCAATAAAAAGTGAGAGTTGAAAACAGGATTGTGTCCACTTGTGTTTCTTGCTTCTCTTCCTGGTGTTTTCTGGGGACCAGAGGAGAAAAGAGGAGGTGGCGGAGGGAGAGAGACATTCTCTGGGGGCAAGGGAATGGCTTTTGTCCCTACACAGGTGCATACTTTCAGTGATACGCCATGAAGTTAAAGTTGCCTCCCAGTTTAGAGTACTGGGTCCATCCCAGAACAAACATATAAAAATGGTTTTCAAATGAAAGGCAAGTAAATAACACTTGAAGATAAAGCTTAAAATACTGATGTGTAGCATGAGAAATACTAGTAATAAACATATACACATTGTTTCTGATGTTCTTTTGGAGAAGAAGGAAGAACTCTTGGCATTCATCTTACTCTTGGATCCCTACCTACCCATGATTGTAATCACCATGGACTTTTCAATTGGAGGGAGAGTTCATTCATTCATTCATTCATTCATTCATTCATTCATTCAATACCTGAGGCCTGCCACACATTTGAGGAGGCCACATTCTGGTGAGGTTCACATTTTAAGTGTCGGTGAGGCTAATAAAGTTTCAAGCATTCTGCAAACTTGAATTATTATAATAGAGGGCCTGAGGTCTCGGTTCAGAGGAGGGTCTGATACCCAACCTTCTCCTAGGTTGTCCAAAACTCCTTACCTTCTCCACCAGATTGACAGCAGAGCCTTGTGTCAGTTCCTCTGAACCTGTTCTGCATGAACCTGTCTCACTTTCCAATCTTTATGTTTCTGTTGCTATTTCAAGGCATCGTAGAATTTCATACTAGTAGGTCCTTTAGAAGTTCAGCACACTCCCCTGGTAGATAACAAAACAGCCCTGACAGACAAAGTTCACTCGACTTGTTAGGCTGATCTTCCCAACTCAGAGCCCTCTGCTTACTTAAACTTTTGTTTAACTGGTTTACTTTACTTTGAAATTATTTGGTATTTTTTTGATTTTCCATTTCTATGTCCTTGATACATTTCTGTATTGTCTCTGGGAAGTGTAATGGAAATAGCACTAAGTACGTAATGGCTACACTGTACGTAGTGTGTGTGCCAAGCCCTGTTCTAAATACTTGACCTATCTCAGTTGATTGATCTTTCCCAACCCTCCTGGGTGGTAGTTAGTGCTATTACCCCATTTTACAGAGGAGGAAACTGAGCAACAGAAGGCTTAAGTAACTTCCTCCATAGCAGTTGAGTTAGTAAGTGCTATGACCTGACTTTGGGCCCTGGCAGTCTGTTTCCAGGTGTGATTCTCTTCAACCCCCACTCTTCTGCCTGTCCATGCACACGGGGCCAGTCTCTTTCCTCAGTTGGGATGAGCCGTGCAATGTCTCAGCCATGCAGCCACCTTAAATATTTGGGAAGTATCTCAAGTTAAGTAAAAGTACAATCATCCAGGCAGGAAAGGCAGCGCCGGGCTTAGTGTCATTGTTTTTGGCTGCCATTTTATGTGGTCTGAGTGGAATAAGCATTCCCCTTAGCGCCCCTACATTGCCTTTGACATTCTACACTGGACGTTCCTGAAAGCTCTCAGTTTTGCAAGTATCCTCTGTGATCACCAGCCACTAAATTACATCTGCCACTGAAGGCCCCAGTGGGCTTTGAACCTGTTGTTCTTGAGAAATTCAAGCCTCGAGTGAGAGAGTGAGATGAGAGAGAGAGAGAGAGAGAGAGAGAGAGAGAGAGAGAGAAGAACACTGTACACATGTGCAATGTGTTTTGAGTCAAAGAAGTAATTGTATATAAATTTATTTTTTTATGGGGGGTGAGGGAAAGGTATATTTAATTAACCCAACTGAGAAGGACATAACAATGTTCCAGGAGGGAGTCAATGAAATGAATTTGCTTTTAAAAAAAAAAAAAAATCCCAGTAGCCTGAGTTAGCCTGTGCAAGTGATTTGGGAGAGGAAGGGGAGATGATGTAATTGGTTCGGCATGTTCCCATCTTGGCCACTGAGAGTAAAGGGGCCCAGGGAGTTTGAGGAGGGTGTGTGTGTGTATGTGTGTGTATGTGTGTGTGTATGTGTGTGTAAAGTTAATAGGAATGGGTAGGGGGGTGGAAGAGTGGGCTGTAAAACAGGATTAATAACCCCTTGTCAGACCTTTCCCTGTAACTGTGTTTTTCAGTAATTTTGGTTTGAATGAGGACTCTCTAGCCAATTAATGTTTATTTGTTTCCTTTGGCAAGGCCCGTTGGGGGAAGGGATAAGAGTGGTGAGTTTAAAATTTTTGTTTTGTTTTTGCATTTTGGAAGAAGAGGCGAGTAATGTGAGTTTGGGTTTTCAATGATGGCTCCCCCCCTTTCCCCTCAAGAGGCAGGAGGCAAGACATGGCCAGCTGGTGCTTGAACTGACACAGGTGCAGAGGCTGTGGGGGGTGGGGAGCCAAGAATAATTACAGGTTTCTGAAGCATCAGGCCCTGCCTGACACAAGCGCTCGTCAAGAAAACTGCTCTTTATGGAAAATTAATGGTGAAGCTGAAAACCCGTCAGGGCTATTGTTCTTCTTTGGAAGCCATCACTTTTTAAAAGAGTGGCCTCCCCAAATCCTTGGGCTCTCATGAGGAACTGGATAGAGTGTCCTCCTTCCCTACAGGACCTGGTTGGCTTTGTCGTGGGTCCTGGTGGAGGTTTCCTTTAGGATTAACTCTTCTGCAATTCTTGTTTGTTTGTTTGTTTTTGTAAGTTTCTCCTTTAGTGTCCATCTAGCTCTTTGCTCTTACTCATAGTATACATAGGGTAATTTTTGTATTGACTCTTAAGACATAAATCTTATTGTGTCTATGGAAATGTAATGACTAACACAGGGACACTTGCTGAAACTTGCTTTCAAAGCTACCAAGTAGCAAATGGGATTCCACCAGAGTGTGTCAATCTCAATGGCAGCTTGATTGGGAAATAAGAGTATAATAGACTTGAACATTTTTCTGCAATCCTGCTGTACATGAATTGTGGTGTCTCTTGACCAGTTGGAAGTTAGAATTTATAGTCTAGTGACCAAGGAACAGTGAGCAATACTTCTTAAGACTGACCTGCAATTGTGGGTGGAGGCTGGACCAATAGACTTCAAGTCGGTATGTTCTGAGAGGTAACATCTGGACAGACAACACAGAACCAAGATAGGATGGCCCATCTGTGATGCCGTTAATTTTGAGGATCATGGACATTCTAAATGGGGAAAAGGCAGTTCTAA
Organism: Tamias sibiricus; assembly: GCA_025594165.1. Taxonomy (NCBI): domain Eukaryota; kingdom Metazoa; phylum Chordata; class Mammalia; order Rodentia; family Sciuridae; genus Tamias; species Tamias sibiricus. Next base: position 87,374,038 of record CM046660.1, read on the forward strand.
GTTGGTGGTGGTGCAGGGGATTCCAGTATCTTCCTCAGAGAGCAAAGACCTGGGCCACAGCTCCCAGCTCTGCCTGGAGTTGCGTGACTCTAAGGCTTACTTAACATTTAATTTGGATTTGTGTTGTTTAGGGGATTTCTTTTATGCATTGCAACTGAGGAATCCTTGGAAGATGAAAGGAATATTTGAGGCTGCTTTGCATCATGTGCCTAGGGAAAGCAATTTCAAAGACATCATCCTCTCCCCAGGCCTTTAATCTTGTCTCCTTCCTCCCTGGCCTCCCCAAGGAAAAATATACAAACAAATATTTTCTTTGTATGTTGGAAATAATTTGGGGAGGAGAAACACTGAAGAGGTTTCGATAGAAATTTCCCAACTTTCATGTTTGTTTAGAAATAAATTAATTTTCACAGCATTGTCTTTCAGAATTTACAAATTACTAGAGGGAAATGTTTAATTTGGTTTTAGCTCCAGCAACCAGTTGATGTGAGAAACAGTCGAAAGGAATGGGACATTACATTGGATCTAATACTGTGGTTATTTTGTAGAGTTCAGCAGTTCTGACAGTAATGTGTAATACTGTTGTACCTCTGTGGTGTGCTATTGATATGTGTGTGTGTGTGTGTGTGTGTGTGTGTGTGTGTGTGTGAACCTAATCGCTAAAAATGCAGTAAGAGATTTTTACTTATACTGTATTCTTGCTTACCTGCTTACCCACCTTTTCTGGACAAAATTCATTCTTTCCTAATCTTCTACCCTAACATTGTCTGGGATAAAAAGCAAGAAAGAGTGAACATTTTCTTAACATCATCTTAGGACTTAGTATTTAGGTCTTAGGAGGTTCATTCTTGTCACTGGTTTATGCATCCTTTCTGCCATGAAGTAGGTTCAATGTCACCATCAAGCCAGGTTCAAGTGTTTGACAGCTGAGGTTCTCCCACAGGCATGCAGAGTTTATTAATCATGGTGCTTCTTTCCCCTCTTCCACCCCCTGAGAAAAATGGCACCAGATCTCTCTGGCTGTGATTCCCACTTCCTTTCCCATCTTTCAACTCTGACCTAATTTTAAAAGATGAGAAATATGTCAGAATCATTACATCATCTCATTCTTTGAAGGGGGAAAGCCACAAAGTTCCCATCAATATCAATCTTTGCAATCCTACAGTTTTTTAGAAGTCAGAGGAAAATGTCTTTTTGGCTAAAACGTGTGAAGTGTATGCACATCTATGATGTTAGAAAAGAAGGCGTATTTTAGAAGATGACTTGGAAAAAGAAACCCAGATTTTTTTTCCTGTTAGTAGCTGGTCTTGTGTCTCTCTGAATTGCCATTCTGGGGTGAGTGTGAAGATTTCAAAGTGCAAAAATGTCACTGAGCTTTGGGCCCCTTCCAGGAGAAAGCAAGGGGTTCCTTCCCTCTTCTGTATTTCAGACTCTTTGGGGACTATGGCATCATGGTTAAAAGCACGTGACAAAAACCACACATAATAAATGTCAGAAAGAGGCTCCCAAGGGCAGCCAAGTGTAGTTGGCCTATGTACGTAATCACCTGGGTGAACATTCTTGCCTGGAACCAAAGTTCACCCCTTCTTTGCCAGAAAAAGCATCAGCAGTAGCATCACCACCACCAACATCATCATGTCCACTATGAGGTCATGGTCTGATTTCAGAGGAGGCCTGACTCTGCAAGTTTCTAAGAAGTGGAAAGTTGCCATTTCCCCCTGGTTTTGCATCTATATACTTTTCCCACGTTTGTTTTATCTTTTGTGCTTTTAACTCTTGGCCCTTTAGGTAAGATAGGTAGAATGACTGAGATTAAGGGCAGCTAGCTAAAGGGACCATGAATGACTGATAATTGATTAGCAATGTAAGTGTAGTTGATAATTAAAAGGTGGACTTTTATTTCTTTGATGTTGTCTCATTTCAAAAAAAAAAAAAAAAAAGAAAAAAAACTCATTAGCAAAATGCAATTTCTTTTCTTTATCTCTTTCTTTTTTCACTTACCAACTTTGAGTATTCATGGATCCAATGGCTCCAAATAATTGTTTATCATGGCATAATTGTTGCATGGTGGCAAAAGTATTGTATTAATGGTTTTGTCTTATATTCAAATTAAAAGAAATAAAAATCAGAATTTTTAATGTCCTAAGCACTTTGGAAAGGACTGGCATTGAGGATACTCAACTAGAGTCTGTAATACACTCATTGCTTTTAAGGTCATAATCTTAGTAAACCAGACATCCCACCAAGCTGTGGACTCTTAGATGCATTTTGGAGATCCTGTTTTACTGTCCATTGAGAAGGGTTATCTTTCAACATTTGGCAATCAGCACATTTTCTTTTACACTGTTATTTCCAGACCAGGCTTCCATAATTTAGATGGAAGACCATCTAGGAGATACTTCATATTGAACTTTGGACAAAAGGATGATTAGTGAGAAGGAAGGTGAAAGGTTTCAAGTAGATAGGCATGAGGGAAAGTAAGCAGGAAAAATAGATGACAAAGTCCTTTAGGGAAGTGTCATGGGGAGGTGGTAAAAGTGACAGGAGATGTCTACCATCCTGAATGGCAAGTTTTGTGTAGTTTGATGAGCCAAGGGCAAGTTGAATGAAAGTCTTTTGGTAATTTTGTCATCATGCCCATAGACGACAAAATGTCTTACGTTTTTCTTGAACCCATAAAAGTAACAACTTATAGCTGGTAGCAGGGAGATTTTCATAAACTTAATATGTGCTGCAAGACATCCTGTTCTTTCAAGTTTTGCCTCTTTTAGAGGGAGTAGTAGAAGGCATGACAGTCATAGGTTTGAAATCTTTTTTTAACTAGGTCTTGGATTATTACTTTTAACAAGCATGTTTCAACAAGTAAGAAGGCCATGAAGAATGTATTAATAGGGCTTTCAGGGTGATTGTTTCAAAACCAATTTCAGGTGATATTTATTAGGAGCCTAGGAGAAGATGAAGCCATGCATTTCAAAGTTGAGATATTAGAGAGTTTTCACAAAGCTCATTTGTGACTCATAAATACATGAGAAAATCACTTTGCACTTGGAGTATTCTTTCCCAGTGCTGACTGTAATGGGTCTTTTTGTTGTTGGTGGTGGTGGTGGTGGGGGGTGATATCCAATGGCTCAGGCCCTTGAGTTGTATTGTTAGGTCAGGCCTAGGGAAGCCTTATGTCTCCAAGATGTGGTACCAGACAGGCATAATTTATGTCACTAAACATATCTGCTGACTCAGAGTTTGCTGGTTAGCGCATTATCAGAACAGAGTGACTCTGGCCCCAGTGGACCCACAGACATTTGAATTCTATATCCACATTTATAAACTCCTACTTTGTTTGCTTCTTGTCCACATCTACATAATCATAGTCTAATTACCATTATCAGGAAATTACCTTTGATACAATACCATTTACTAATATATACACTTCATTCGAATTACATCATTTTTCTAGCCAATGTCCTTTTACTCTAGATCCAGGATCCAGACCAGGATCCATTGTGTTTAGTTAGTACATCTCCTTAAGTCTCCTCTAGTCTGCGACAGCTTCTCAGTCTTGCTTTGTTCTTTATGACCTTGATACTTGTAAATACTGGTTAATTATTTAGTGGAATGGTCTTCAGTTTGGATTTATCTGATGTTTCCTCATGATAAGGCAGAGTTTCTGCATCTGGGGGCAGGACTATCACAGAATATCACAGAATATTTCAGCACGCCATATTAGCTGCACACGTTATCAGTATAACTTATTACTGGTGCTGCTAACTTTGATCACATGATTAAGGTGGTGATTGTCAGGTTTCTCCACTGCAAGGTCATTATTTTTGTCTTTGTAATTAATAAAAATCTTGTTGGAGGATAACTTGAGAGTAGCCCTTTGTCTTGTTTCTCATCATACTTTCATTTTCATCCTGATTTTAGCATCCATTGGTGGTTTCTACTTGCTATCATTATTAATTTGGTTACTTTGCCTCAATGGTGATTTTTTTTATTTCCATCAAACTTTCTATATTTATTCATTGTAATTTCGCTGTAAGAAAGAGTTGACCCCCTGTTTGTTTAGTTATTTATGTCAGTATGGGGTTTTATTTTATTCTGTGGGTTATAATCCATTATTATCACTTCCTTTTTTTCATTTTTTAAATTTTAATTTGTTATATGAGGCAGGAGATCACTTCCATTTTGTTGTTGTTGTTTAAATTGTTTGATGTTTGGCCATTGAGAACATTTTTAGTGGGTACCTCAGTTTTTTGCTGTACTTCTCTTACTTTACAAGCATTTCTGTCTCTTCTGGTACCACAAGATGTTCTAGGCTTATCCTATAGGTTCTTTGTCCCAGTCCTTGAAATGACTGTTTCTTTAAGGAGCCCTGCTTTCCCTTACTGGATAATGATCCTAGAAACCAAGTTCTTTCTGCTCATTACTACAGCATTGCCTTTGCTTGTAGGCTCCTCAGTGGGTGGGGTTAGGAAATATATGTATGTATAATTGTTTATCATGTACACATTTATTCCTATGTGTGTTCTGTTGATATAGCATTGGCTTTCCCTTGCATAATTTGTGTGTCTGTTACATGTTTATGTGTGTGTATTAAAATCCAGTAAATACTGATGCCACAAATTGCAGTTATACATCATGAGCATTGATTAAGTAAGTTCTCCTAATTATTTTCAAATATCATTGGAAATAAATATTGTCTTTGGGTTAGAAAGATTTCATCTTAAAATCCTCCTCATCCTTCGCATTTTATTCTCTACTCTTGATGAGAAAATCTTTTAACCTCTATGTTCCAGGTGACAAGCTCTTTTCTAACTAAGCTTCATCTCTAGTACATATTGTAAAAAGTGAATTTCTCAAGACAAAAATCATTCTGTAACGATTTCACAGGGAAACCCAGCACCTCCTGATGGGTACTGATGTGTCTTTAAGTCTCAGACAGAACAAGAATGCCCTCTGTCCAAATTGCAAGTTATAGCCTCTCTGAAGTGGTCCAGATTTTAGTGAACGAGGTCTCCCCACGTTTAGATCATAAGTATGACTCATGTGCTCCTGGGATGCAAACTAGGGAATACTGGGAAGGTTATTTTTTAATCCTCCCAGAATAGAGTATAAATGTGTTTAGAATATCTCAATTTCTCAGAACTCTGACTATGAAGAGAGATGAGCCCACATCAATCATTTCCTTGGTGAATTTCAAATCTTTGAGCTAGAAAGCATGTAAGTGGACAGGGAACATTAAAGTTCTATCCATAGACAGTAGCAACTGGGTGTATGAATTAGTCCTTGTGTGGGAGGCAGGGACCATCCTATAACCTCAAGGACATCCTATAACCCATGATTCAGCTGATTTTTTTTTTTTTTTTTTTTTTAAGCCTGGAACATATCCATGTCTTAAAGGCCTGGTTCTTCTCTTTAGGCAAAACTCAAGAAGCATTATGATTATGTTCCCAAAAGACCCACGTTAGTGGTCATTTCCAAGACCTACAGCCTCAGCAAGATGGATCATATTCTGGGCCATAATGTAAACCTCAATAAATTTGAAAGGATTGATATCCTATAAAGTATGTTATTTGAGCACAAATAAATCAAACTATAAATCAATAATAAAAAGATATTTAGAAAACTCCAAAATATCTGGAAATTAAATGATACTTTTTTAAAAATTTTGTCCCTAATAATAATGGATTCCCCTACTGAAAATAACTGTAAAATAATGAGCATATATTAAAGCTTCTACCTAAAGGCACTTGAGAGTCACCAGAAACATACAGAATTTGATGACAGATACATACTCAGAAGAGGAAGGAAGTAGGGAAACTGTGATGATATTTTCCCAATATTTGAGAACATGGATCAGTGCCAAGGATAAGGTGGATACCAGGTCTGGGTGTCAGAAGATGGCTTTTGAAGAGTAGAGGAGGTAAAATGACCAAAGTAATAGCACATGGTTGATTGTGTCTTTGGCAGATATTGTGCTTGATTGGCAGCATTTTCAAAACAGGAAGGAATGATTAAGAGAGGTTTCAGGAGTAGGCTTCTATAATCCAGATGTGAACTGACTGAAGCTAAGACTGGGGGGTTCAAGATAGGAGAGAAGTAAAGGATAATTTCTGGCAATAAGACACAAAAGGGTAGGGGGAAAATATGGAGACATGGAGTTTCTGGAAAAGGGCAAGTGAGGAGGATAATGCAAATTTCTAGACCTGAGAAGGTGCTAATATTGGAGTATTGGTTTCTAATATAAAGTGCTGAGAAGCTATTGAGTCAGAGCTACCATTTAATCAAAAAGTAAAACAATCAAATCTTTCTTTTTCATCAAGCTTTCCTTGATGGATACTTCCATATTAGAGAGTTCATTACCCACTCATCCCCTGTATGGTATTTATTTGGGATCATTTTGCTTTGTAAATTCATATCATCTCTAGCTTTTGATTGTTTATTCTGCACCTACATGTATATTGCATGGATCTATTCCCATGTTTTACCATTCTGTCACATACAAAGCCCTGTGTCTTGCTATGGGCACAGTAGTTGAATGAATACTTGTGACATAAATGTTGAATGAGGATTAGACCATTCATTAGTTCATATCATTAAAAATCAACTCTGAAGCCCAAAGCTGATTCACAGTTAAGAATATGGTTTTCTTATTCAGTCATACAGAGATTGTCTAGAAATCTGATTAAAACCCAATCTTTTGAAATGTCACCAAAATAAAATCCTTGACAGATACAACATGACTAGGTATATCATTAAAATACATGCACAGCAGAATAAAAGCCTAGAATCAGAACTCTGGTTGAAAACATAGAAGCTTCATGGAGGCATTCAGTTGGGAGCCAGTCACATTAAAATGTGCTATCAGAAGCATATATGGAGCAAATTGGGTCAATAGTGCAAATTAGCAATATATTTTCCTACTACAGTCCAAAGTCGTAGAATTTTTAAGAGAGGAGAGCATTGGAATACGGACTTCTTAAGTATCTGCTTTTGCCATGAAAGTGCTTCTATCATCTTACAAAGACTTATGGGCACCAAGGATGAAGATTTGTTGAAACTAAACCTTTTGGTTCTTCTTTCTTTCTTTACCAGGGGGAAAAAAAATATGTTGAGATATATAGGGTCCTATCTTTAACAGGTCTCAATAGCTGCATTTGAACTTATTTTTATCATGTAGTCAGAGATGCTAAACCATTGTAATGGAATTCATGCCTCTTGCCACATAGTGTGTAGAAATTGTATTTTTAATGACTTGCTGTGAGCATCAGGGGTTTTGTTGTGTACCTTAAAGGCTTTATGGTAAGCATTCTTTAGAACAAGATCCATTCCTCCTGATTGGAAAAATCTATGTTTACGCCAGGTCTTGCTGTTGGTTAATTGCTACTGAGGTCACGTTTTAGTTAGAGCGGACATGCTTTGTTCTCTAGAACAAGTTGGAAAATAGATTGGTTGCTGTGACTTGATCAAATCTATTTAAAAAATGGAAGTGAGACTATGAGAAGTCTTATCAGTTTCTGTTTGCGTCTTGCTTCCATGGGAAATCCTGGGCATGCCTGGAGCATCTTACCTGCTGAATTGGATTGAGGGGCAGGAGATCATCATTTTGGCATTTGATGTTCTCTGGGATCTTGAAGGTGTGAGATAGTCCTTCTGGGACTCTAGTTCTCCTTCAGCCACAGTAATTGAAGTCATATGATAGGACCCTTCTGAACCCTTCAGAAGTATTCAGAGAGTAAATAGCAGGGTCAGACCTTTCAGTGAGAGCATTTCGGATTCCAGCCACATAACCATTCTGTTCCTTCCTCCTCTGCCTGTCAACAGTGGCCTCCTGGTGTTCTTTGCCTCTGATGGTGATTTCTCTCCCTCCCTCCTTCCTCTCTGCAGACATGCCTTGAATTGGAACGCTACCTACAGACAGAGCCCAGGCGAATCTCGGAGACCTTTGGTGAGGACTTGGACTGTTTCCTCCATGCTTCTCCTCCCCCGTGCATTGAGGAAAGCTTCCGGCGCTTAGACCCCCTGCTGCTCCCAGTGGAAGCCACCATCTGCGAGAAGAGCTCTGCAGTGGACATTTTGCTCTCTCGGGACAAGTTGCTATCTGAGACCTGCCTCAGCCTCCAGCCAACCAGCTCTTCTCTAGACAGCTACACAGCCGTCAACCAGGCCCAGCTCAACGCAGTGACCTCATTAACGCCCCCATCGTCCCCTGAGCTCAGCCGCCATCTGGTCAAAACCTCACAGACTCTCTCAGCCGTGGATGGCACGGTGACGTTGAAACTGGTGGCCAAGAAGGCTGCACTGAGCTCAGTAAAGGTGGGAGGGGTGGCAGCAGCCGCCGCCGCCGTAGCGCCAGCTGGGGCAGTTAAGAGTGGACAGAGCGACAGTGAACAAGGAGGGGTAGGGGCGGAAGCATGCCCCGAAAACAAGAAGAGGGTTCACCGCTGTCAGTTTAACGGGTGCCGGAAAGTTTATACAAAAAGCTCCCACTTAAAGGCCCACCAGAGGACTCACACAGGTAGTGGTACAAGTTGGCCGCATGTGGCTTCTTCCTCTTTTCCCTGCTTTTGCCTTGAGGTGGGAAGGGCTCCTCTTTGTTCTAAGAAGCGGCCTTTGTGCTGACTAGGAGGTGACAGAAAGGCAGGAGGGCCCCGAGTGGGGAAGCAGAATGACTCACTCTATACCCTAAAACCTCAAGATGTCCCCAGTGTAGGACCCGGGTTTGTCACTGGCTGGCTGAGAGCTGCTTTCAGAGGCAATGCCAACCACAGCATAAACTCAGAGAGTTCTGAGGCTGACGAAAGGGGATCTGGTAGCGTGACTCACGACATACCCCACGTAGTACAGACTCTGGTCCCTTTGTTGACACTTGTCCTTGTTTTCTGAGAGTAGTTTGCAGGTTTGATCAACACCAGAATCCAAGGAGGTACTCTAGAAAGCATTCACAGTTAAACAAGGTGGCTAGGGTGTCCCTATTCACTCTTTTCCCAGCATCCCTGATTTTTCATCAAAGTCACCAACAGCAGGAGGGTTTCAGAGTTCATTAGATGTGATCATTCTATAATTAATTGGCATCTCCTCTTTTGCATTGTTCTCTGGCGCGTGCTTTATGGAGAGATGGCAGAATTGCTTTTTAATGAGCTTGTTACTGAGAAGTTGCTAAAGTGATTACATTGCTATGTGTGTGGTAACGGTGGGTGGGGGAGGGAGAGGGCCTGTATGTTTCACATAGGACTTCCGTGGTGATTCCAAGGACTCATATTGATCTTTTGAGCAATGGGATCATTTGGAAGAGTGGGGTTGACACAGAAAAGAGAGAGATTGGTCGTATCCTTAAACTGGTCTTTGTTCTCTGCTTTGAAATTGTAGCTTGTGGGTAGCATCTCTTCTTGGTCTACTAGGATGCTACTAGGAGCAATTACTGTGATTGGTGGTTTTTAAGTGGGTCACTAAGAGCATATGACTTGTGTGCTTGCACACTGAAAGCTGAATAGGGAAAATCCCCAAAGGTATAAATGGAAGAATAAGAACATTCTCAGAGAAAAGTAGATGGTAGCAGCTGAGATAGGAGAAGTGTCTGGTATTCTATGTGGTTGTGGACTATGCCATCAAGGAAGCAGGCACCATAAAGACCACTGGCGGGAACATCAGAGCACCCTGGATTCTAGTTCTAACTGCCACTAACTAGCTCTGTGACCTGGAGTACATTTCTTTATCTCTAAGGGCCTCATTTTCTACATCTGTCAAACAATCTGGCTCTTGAGGCCCCTTTCAGCTCCGATGGTCCATGAAATGTCTTTGTGCAGTACTACAGAACTTTTCCTGAGGTAGGAATGCATAAATATAACTGGATTAAAGTACTATTTTGAAACTCAAAAGTCACTCCTGTGAGATGGTGAGACCAAGCGTTGCTTCCTTATGCACAGGACCTAGGCATGTCCTCTAATTCTAAACTTAGTTTCCCATGTGGCTCTTCCTTGGTTCATGGGATAATTCCCTAACATATTTTCTTAGTCCTATGGATCAGGTGCAGGGTTCCATTCATGGTTTCGCTGCAGAATTTGGATTCCACATATGTAAAGCCTAATGGTTCCTCATATTGTTAGTTTTTCTCCTTCTCTGATTTTGTCCTGAAAGTAATTTTTTTATTTATATTCCTTTTTCTCTAAAGTCAGTAAGTAAAGACAAGACTTTGCAGTGCCCCCTGGTTTCAATGCATGATTATTCTCCTGCCCTCACCCCAGGAAGCCAGAGGAAGCACCATGAATCAAGAATGTGGAGATTTGTTGGGGCTGTAGACTTCATAATGATGGACACCTTTCAGAATTATTGACACTAAGGCTATATCCTGCCTTGTATGGAAGCCGGACCACTCTGGAGAAGCAGACATTCTTTTGGGGGGAATCTGCAGCATTTTCTTCTTTCTGTCCCCTCTTCCCAGCAGAGATAGCGGAAGATGTGATGATTGATGCATTATTTGGCGTGTTGTTTTTGGAACATTGTCTACTCAGTGTGATTACCAAGGTAGAGCTTATTATGCTGCCCAGCACCTGCAGCCACTGCCTCCTGGTGGATTGCAGTGCCCAGGCACCTCCCTATGGGCAATGCACTGAAGGAGGCAGCAAGCCTTATTAGAAAGGCAGCATGGCAGTGGGGTTAGAGCAGGGCTTTGTGGTTAGGTAGACTTGGGCTTGTTTTCTGTATAAATTATTTATCTTCTCTGTTTCCTCATCTGTAAAATAGTGCCAATTCCATCTACCTCATAGATTGTTTTGAAGATTGAATTAGCAAATTGCTTGGCAGATAGTAAAAACTCATTACTGTTATTGCTGATTATAGTTATTAGTATTGTTCTTGACATTGAATAGTGATAATTGAGTGAAAAGCAGCTTTATGTAAACTAGAAATGAACCAGTTAGCCAGAGTTAAATACAGATCGAGTATCACTAATCCAAAACTCCAAAAATTATTTTGCTACTGGAGTTTATCCCAGGGGTGCTCTATCATGGAGCTACACTCCCAGCTCTTTTTATTTTATTTTGAGACAGGGTATCCCTAAGTTGCTGAGACTGGCCTTGAACTTCTGATCCTCCTGCCTCAACCTCCCAAGTAGTAGGGATTACAGGCATGCCCAGGTTCCTTCCTATGGGCAATGCACTGAAGGAGGCAGCAAGCATAATTAGAATTATGCCCTGCTTCAAAGTCTGAAATTTTTGAGAGCCTACAAGTAGAATATTCCAAATGGGACCTTGTGGGACAAGTCAGTCAAAATGTAGGAACACTAAAAATATTGTTTAAAATTACCTTCTGGCTATGTGTATAAGGAGAACATGAACCATAAATGAGGTATTTCATTATGTGCATGTGAATATTCAAAAATTAGAAAGAATCCCAAATCTGTAGCCCTTCTGTTCCCAAACATTTCAGATAAGGGATGCTCAACCTGTACCGCCAGAAAGTAAGGAGATATTTTCCTAGTGGATGATCAGTAGGGTATGGGGTGATGATGCTCATGGGTACCAGGAGTGGAGGGTAAAACTGGCCCTGCAGACATCAGCCCAATGAGAATGGCAGTAATGTATAGAATGGCTTTCCTGAGACAGCTCAGAAGTAATTGCCTCGCATCCTCACAGACAATCATGGAAGGAAGAGAAATAGATAAGCAGGGAGGTAGGATAGGGATGGAGGATGGAAGAGAGAATATGAATTAATTTGGATGAAATGGAAGAGAATCAGAAGTATTTATTTGGAATTGGTGTGAATGGGGCACATGGGGAACTGAAAACAAAGGTGATAATTTATGTGGTGTGGATGAACTAAGACTGATGAAAAAAGCATGAAGGATGGAATTAAATTAAGTGTAAACATAAAGGAAATGGACTGGTAAAAGCTTGAGGGCAAAGGTACATGGGCGATGGAAATTCAGGTGGAAAAGAGTCTGCTGTTATACGAGGGGCGTGAAAAGGGCTGCTGACCAAATATTGAAATGAAGTTTTTACAAATTGTCTCTGGATGAATTCAGGCAAACTATATTAGCATAGGACTCACTTAGTTTAAAAAAAAATTATTATTATTATTATTGTTAGTGGTATTGGGGAAGGACTCAGTTTAATTCAATGGAAATATATTTTATCTTTCAGATGGAGAGGTGTTTTGAGACAGAAAATAAAGAAAGGGAGAGAAATAAGAAAACCATCCCAGAGAGAGGAGATATATATCGGCATTTTGTTCTCTGGAGTTATATTTATGCCCTATCTCTTTTATATGGTAATATATTGCAAAGGAGACACAGTTGCACAAGTGAAATAAAATAAAAAATGTGTGAGTCTCCATCTTCTCTGCATAAAGAAAGACAATACACTGTCAGTGACATGGATTTGCTTGCATTGAGGAATTTTTAAAGTGTTATTCATTTAATCTTTATATAGATAGAATTCACTGAACTGGAAAAGATACGCATTTTTTTTCCTTCTGTGGCTGTTTTTTTTTTTTTTTTTTTTTTTTTTTTGAGGATGCTGAATCCTTCAAACTTTTTGCCCTCGAGGATATTAAGCAATGAGATGATTTTTTTTTTTTTTTTTAAGCTAGCAGATGTTCAAGTTGGTAGCTGGGGCATAAATACTGGTTGCCCAAAGAGGTGAAGTTAGGGATGGGGAAAGCAGGCTGGAGATGGAAGAAGATGAGGTAGGGAAGGAGACAAAGAGAATAGCAGGATCTTAGTGAAAGGAAGCATATGAAAATGGACATATGGTTTATTCATTGGGAGGAGCACTTAGTGCTGGCACAAGTGTACAGATGTCCTTTAGCAGCCAAGCCATGGCATACCCTTGTCTCCCACTCGTTTTCTCGTCTTTGTATGATACATTTTTCTCTCTCATTTATTCAACCACGGCAGTCATGCTGTCGTCCGTCTTCCTGGAGTCAGCTAAATGATGCCAATATTTCGATGCAAGAAGAAACTTCACTTGCAATATAAAAAGTAATGCCTTTATGATGCTTAATTTCAGTCAAACACAATTTGTTAAAATGTTCATACTTTGTATGCAAAAAGAGAAAGAATCATTTCCCACATTTCTTCTGGGCCACCTCTTAGAAGAAAGGAAAAACCTGAAATTGAAAGGGTGCTTTGTGCTAAGTGAGTTGTTGACTTTTTAATTTTGGAAATTCGTGGAAAAACACATCTACATTTATATTGTTAAGAGTGAGTCATGTTGGTAAAGTCCAGACAAAGGCCATAAATTAAATCTCCAGTTCTTGGTCACTGGTAAAGGTTATATGAAGAAGCCACATTCTCTCAGGCGCTACTTGGGGGACCCTTTCCATGAACTGGAGTAGCTGAAATTGAGAATGCAGGTGGTGATAGATTTTGCGCTGAAGGGTGTAATTGGATGCTTTTTCAGGTAGACGGTAATACAAATGTGCAGTTTGCTTAGTGTTTCGCGTTTGCTTTGGGGCATGCCTTATTGAATCCAGAGGTAGCATGATCTCCAAGTTCATTTTCAAATGAAAAGGTGGTTAAACATATTTCAAACAAAAGAACAAGTGAAGCATGGAGGAGGCAAACACAAGTGCTCATAGCACACATTAATGAAATTTTTTTAAAATTTGAAATACAATTTGTTTATTTTCTTTGTTCAATAAATGTTTGGAAAGCAGTTGCTATGTGCCAGGCATTGTTTTACTTCTTTTATTAATATTAGCTGTTTTAATTCTCATATTAAGTCACATGGATGCTATTATCTTGTCTTACAGATGAGGAAACTGAGATGACCTAAGGGGGTCACTGATTTGCCTAGTATCACACAGCTCAGAGGTGGCGGGACAAGGATTCCAATCACAGTGTTGGTCTAGCCCAATCTCTTAACCTCTCTGCTAACTAATGATGGGGAAACAGTCAGTTGGATTTTTTTCATGATCCATCCTCAAGAGGAAATAAAGCACAGATAGTTTAAATACAAACAAATAATGAAAACTCCTTTAAATAAACAGAGTTAGAAGGGTCCTTAAAAATATTTAGACATATGACCTCTCGGGTGACTAAATCAGTACAAGGAAATGACACAAGTGAGTCTCCTCTTTCCAGGCCATTATGGTTGTTACTGTTCTTACACTCTAATCATGGTCATTACTATTATTTTTCTTTTTAACCTTATGATTAGGGAAAGACTTTCTTGTCATAGTGTCAGTTCACTCATTCAAGTGACAAATGTTAATCTCTATTCCTATGAAATAAGAAAGGCAAGGATTACTGCATATATAGGGGAAACCAAGGATCATAAATATGACTTGACCTGGGCTATGCACTGCCCTCATTGGCAGAATTAAAAGTTGACCCATAGCCGGGCGCGGTGGCGCACGCCTGTAATCCCAGCACTTGGGAGGCTGAGGCAGGAGGATTGCGAGTTCAAAGCCAGCCTCAGCAATGGCGAGGCACTTAGCAACTCAGTGAGACCCTGTCTCTAAATAAAATACAAAAAAGGGCTGGGGATGTGGCCCAGTGGTCAAGGGCCCCTGAGTTCAATCCCCAGTACCAAAAAAAAAAAAAAAAAAAAAAAAAAAAAAGTTGACCCATGTCTCCTGGTCCTTAGGCTTGCATCCTATTTAATAATTACCTTATTTTGTATTTGCATTTCCCTTATTTGTTCCTCAGTCATTTCACAAATGAATATTGAGTGCCCATAGCAATAATAAAATAGGCATAAAAATAATAATATAGATATGAGACACTATGCCTGAAGTCTCTGAAGGAAAATAGGCCTTGGATGAGAGCAGGGGCCTGAATCAATAGTAGGAGGAAGCATGGAACATTCTGGAGTAAGAGTCACTGTTCTGGACAGGGTTTTTTTTTTTTTTTTCTGTTCATCTTTTTAAATAGTGCAAATGTGACAATACACTAATTGATATAAATAGAAGACCTAATTCAAGGTCAGGCATATCAGCAGGATAAAATGAAGTACCTCAGTGTTGAGCAGTAGGGGGTCTATTGCCCACTTTCAACTTCCATAGATAAGAATTCTTCGAATTTATACAATAGCAGCTGAAATGGGGGCAATTTTAAGACATTAAAGGGCCTTTAATATGCTGAGACACTTGCTGCTAATGAAGTTTATCCATGAGTTGAGGCAGAAACTCATTAGACCCCATTATAGGATGGAAACTAGAATAAGGGTTAAATGTTCAGTTCACAAGGTGGAGAGAGTTTAGTGGGAGAGTTTGATAGTTTGGATTTAGTATATTCAGAAGTTAAGAGTTGAGTTTGAAAAGAAGGGGTGTAAAATGAGGAAAAATTAGAGGGGAGAATTTTATGATTCTGGAAACTTCAGAACTTTACCACATGATAATTGAGTCAAATGATCAGAACATCTATAAAGATAACTTTATGTAAACATATATTGGATAGAATGGCTTCAACTAAGCATATATAGAATGAGCACATTTGTTTTATCATTATAATGTGATAATAAAAATAGACTTTTGTGCATTATTCCAGATGTCCTTTTAAAGGATAATTGTTAGTCATACTATAAATAAGGATGTTAAAATAAGAATCAAGAAGGAAGGAAAAATGTGAAATTAATGAGTATTTCATCATAAACAAATATTTTTTTGAATACTTGCTATACTATCTGCCATTCCTTCCTCCATCTCTGAGAACCTCATTTTTTGATGCAGAAGCCTAAACTATGGTTTAATAAGGCCCTTGTATTTGGAACCTGTTCTCAAAAGAGTATAGTGTAGATTGGAGTAAAGGGGGCTGTGTAGGAAGGAGGTAAGAGGAGAAGAATCTCATTTCAGAAAAGGCAGTGGAGGTAATAGAATTTTATGAATTCGAAGAGCTAAAGGGTAGGCCCAGCTCTGTTTGATAGAAAAGAGAAAAAGTGAACTGTCAGATGCCTGTACAAATGAAAAGTTGACGTTGGAAAGGTCAAGAGTGAACCTTGGAGTGATTGTGCCCTTGAGTAAACAGAGTACAGAAGTCCTCTCTATTATAGTAGGAGTGTCACTGACTATGACGATCATGCTATCCTGAGTACTGTTAGAAGGTTTGAGGAAAGTTAAATGGAGGTTTGTAAAGAATGAAGGCTAAGATGATGCTATAAGAACTTACTAGTGGTAGGCAATAATTTTCCTATGTCCTGAAGTTGAAATAATAATGGAGTGATTCTGTTTGGATTAGGGGGAAAAAAAAAGCAGAATTGAAGAAAGTCCTGTAATTTATAAAACTCTTTAAAAAAAAAAACCCTCAGGAATGATTCTTTTTTTCTAAAAAAGCTAAAAAACTAAAGACAGATGAAAAGATATTTGTAAAATATGTGACTTTGAAAATCATTCACTTTGAATTTAGTAGAGATTACAGTTGAAACCTTGATAATGGATTGTATGGAAAAAAAAAAAAAAAAAACTTTTCTTATAAAAAAGTTGGTTCTGCAAAGCCAAAGAAACTGTTGGGGAAACCCAGCCCACATGGGCTCTGCTAGGCTGTGCAGGTGCCCAGTGGAGAAAGCCTAATCCTTCCCAACCAGGTAGTTCCTCTTTGTCCCCACCCTAATGGTGGCAAATTGGATGGCTCTTCCTTTCTTCCACATTCCCCACCTAAGCACCTAGCCTGATACCCTCCACACTCCTCTCTTCCTACCTAGCCTTTCTCTCCCCTCCTCCACATCAGGATCTGGTAGCAAGACACTGGTGATGGGTAGATTACACGTTGGCCAACAGTGACTAACTCATTAATTTCTGTATATTTTCTTAATTTTCAATGATGGGAGACTATGAATAGAAGTTCAAGAGTCTTCAAGTAAGAAGGGAGACAGTGATGCGGAATGTTGGAAACTGAGGGAGCATTTCCCTCTCTACCCGATCCCTGGGCTGTCCCCCCTCCTCTGCTACTGTATTTTCTACATTTTTTTTTTTTTAAAGAGTAGCTTCTTTCCAACCAATTTTTCAGATAATATATTGACTTGACAGTTTTCAAGCTAAATGTTGGCAGAGGTAAGACCACCTAAAGTAATCAAAAGGCAACTTTTGATTGTGCTGGTTATCAGGCCACCACCCAGTGCTGGAGTTAGGCCCTATTTCTGCAGTGTGGCCTTATTCAGCCATCAGCAGTAGGACCTGGTTAGCTTATATAACGGAGCACAAGCCACCTAAATTATTTAGGAATATCTGCAGTGAGAGTAAAACTTACCATTTCTATTGTCCTTAACCTCTCCTTCACCATCTGTGCTTATGGATATAGGTGAGTTGGGGATTGACCAAGAATTGGACCCCCAAAGCTTTGAGGGCATGGAAGATCAGAGTGTCCCATTAGCAACTGCTCAGAGTCTAGGTCCAGCTTTGTCCTAAACCAGGCTTCATTGGAAGACCTCCTTCTTTTTGAACCCTGTATCTTTTCCTTTCTTCTCTTCAAAATTTATCTGCACTCAGAGAAGAGTCTTTTTTAAATTTTTGTTTGCAAAATAAAATGCATTTAAAGTTAAAACTCTTTTATATTATAAACCATCCATCTGGTATCATGAAACATATATTTAGGCTTTTTTCGTTGTTTCTGCCTTCCGAATGTATCCTCTTTTCATTATCATAATTAACATTTAATCTGTGGAATTCAGTGAAGTGGTATGTACTGTTTTCAGGCAAACAATATTATAATTTTTTTTTGATTTGTTGGGGAGTTGTTTTACCTGTTTCACTAGATGAGCTTAAGATAATAGAAGCTATTAATCCTTTTGTTGCAGGTGAGGAGGCTGAAGCCATCCTCAATTGAGAGAAAAACAACAACAACCCTTTTCCTCCATGGTAGAGAATTGCCTAAGCAGATGTGTTATGGTATCTTATATCTTCCTCTGGAGCCCCTATTGTTTTCATATCAGGAATATTTTGAAAGAAGTCCTATAGGTTATTCCAATATGGATGCCAGTATTAACTGATGGAGGTTCTAGGAGTGATAGATGCTCTAAGAAATGTAGAATTATATAGTCTGTGTGCTAATGAATAGGACCCAACAAAAAGGTTAACTCAGGCCTGTATTTTTCTCTGTGTAAGCAGCAAGATGTGGTAGGAAACATGTTAGAGTGACTTTTCAATAGTCATGTTTTGAAGTTTTCTGTCTTCACACTGTGTATTCATGTAATTTAATCACTTCAGTGGAATTCACTGCTTGATTGTAAACTTGTAATATGGAGTTTTGAATCTCCTTACTATGGATGTACAGCATTTTCACTCACACTCACCTTGCAGAAATGAAATAATGATTCCTCATATATTGAATTCTCAATTGGTCATGAGCCTATTGAAACTAGTATTGGTATTTTTAAAAGAGCAACAAAAGATACATCTCCCTTTTCTGATATAGGTAATAAGACATTTTATGTTCCGAGCTTTTAGGATAGAGTGTCAGAAAATCAATATGAATAAATTCAACTACACTGTCTAGTAAACCTATTGAAAATGTAGTGTACAGAAAAATAATAGTATTTATTATTAAATGTTTTTCTGTTTTATTCACATGTAAATATACTGACATGTAGAAAAGTTAACATGGGTTACCTCTGCCTAAATCTAAGCAGAAGGTGATTTGCTAGCTTTTTAAAATTCCATTCCTTTTTGTTGTTGTTTAGTATTTCAAGGCTTACAGCTAAACTGAATTTGAAACTAAATACTGTCATTACAGAAGATTTTTTTCTGAGTTCTTCCAATTTCTCTGGGGACAAAATAATAGTTGCTTGAAGCAGTGGAGAAACAGTAATTAGGGCAAATAGTAATACTGTGCATGATTGAGGAAAAGGGGGAGGGGGAGAAAAAAATGCAACAGACAGACTTGTACAGCTTGTTACTAGGAAACCACATCAGCATTAAATACAGTGTGCTAATTGGCTATCCTGTTTCTGCCTGGGTACCAGCCTGGGCCTGCTACACAGCTGTTTCTGCTCTTTCTGGTTGCTAGGTAACTGCATCATTTCCCCTCCTCCCACCCTCTTTGTATTCTGGAGGGTAATTGGCTACTTCTGCTCCTGGTGTTGCTGCTGGGTACCAGCCTGGGCCTGCTGCTCTGCTGTTTTCCAGAGGGATTTAATGGGGGGAGGGGAGAAAAAGGGAGAGGAAGATATGCTGGCAATTAATGGAGCATAAGTGCAAATTCTACACAATGTCTGGCACCTGCGTCCCCTCATCCTGCTTTTTCAACTAAATCCTTCAGCTATGAAAACACATTAGACTCTTGAAGTCTTTCTTTTCTCTGTAGATACCTTGTGATTATAGCTTAAAAGAAACAAGATATTTGAAAACTTATTGCATCAACAATGGATTTAGTCTTTTTAAGAAAAAAAAAACTGGCAGAATATTACACATCTATTTTTGACATGGACACTAGTAAAATTTGTAGAAACATTGAAATTGCTATCTTCATAACAAAACAGCATCTTTAGTGTCTTAAAGGTATGCCTCTTGATCTCTTAAATAGACTGAATTCTTTTGTAATGATTCTTCTTGTCAGAGTGCAAAATAAAATGCACTAGAAGCATTATGGGATTTCCCCAACTGTTTTATTCATGATGAAGAAATACAGGAAGGCATCTAGACCCTTCTGATTTTCCATTATTCCTCTGATGTGCACAGCACATGTCCACATGCTTGTGGATGATACGTTGCAATTTTATCTCAAGTTTTGCACGCTTAATTTCTTACTGAAAGTGTGAGGAGGAAGATTCTTCAGAAGTGAAGTCATGCTCCAAGGAGATTTCACTTTAAATGGTTGAGAAAGTGTATGTCAATTGGGGCCCCTTGAAGAGGCGACTTCATCCTCCTGGGAAGGAGCTGTTTTATTGAGAAAACTCAGAGCATGTTGTGTGACTATGCACAGAAATAGCAAAGACAACTCTTATTTGACACTAATGGCTGACACTGGTTTTCCATACTAATGAGATCTACCATCCCTTTGAAAAGTGAAGCAGACAGAGCCCTATTCTGAGCTACAAGCTCTTCCACTGTGAGATAAGATCAGGCTCTGTGGAATCATTTCTCCCTAACATATCTTCAAAATTGGAGGAAGGCCTTGGGGCAGGCTAGGCCAGTAGAAGGAATATTGTAGCAGTCCATAGGTCTCAAGAAACCTAGCAGCCATTAGTAGTATTCAAAGAGCAAGAGAAAAATCTTATTATGAGAGGATAACTACCAAAGATCTGTGTATTATTTCTGCTCTCTCTGTTAATGTGACCTATTGTTAATCACTCATAAGTATTTATCTACTAAAGGACTTAACCATTTGCTTGGGAGAAACCATCAAAAGTTAGAATATTGCTTTATCACTTGGCATATTATGATATTGGAAAAGGGTTGGTTTTGATTGTCTGAGGGTTTAGTCTTTGTTGACAGAAAATTGCTAGATTAACATATTTTTGAGTGTTTTATGAATCATCACTACTTGACTTAAGCAGGATGTAGATCAAAAAGTCCAAAGAAATCCTGGGCGTTTGTCTTGCCCTGTTCCATTCTTCACCCACTGGATGAATTGGATGTAGCTGGGTGTCCACATTATGGTTCTAGAAAGACCCAAGAAACTCAAGGTGGAGGTCTTAGAAGGCTGATGTGGTCACAGTCCCAGTGGTGAGGGAACATCAGTCCTTACTTCTGAGCTCCCCCTCTTCACGCTCTCTGGCAGAGCAGGTCTTTTTCTTTGGACGTCTCCTTGTTGAAAGCACTAGTGAGAGCAACAAAGATACAGATGTGCTTTGGGGACAAGGAAAGAAGTTATGCCATGCATAGATGTTTCAATCCTTGGATTCTCCTTAGTCCCAGAAACTAATGCTAATTCTCATGCCCCACAAGGCTGCCACCTATCATATCAGTAAATCACCTGATGAATCTGGAAAGGAGAATCTGATGGCTGTTTACTCCCCACCTCCATCCCAGAGCTGCTGCTAACCCATAGTATGCC
This sequence comes from Tamias sibiricus, assembly GCA_025594165.1. NCBI lineage: Eukaryota > Metazoa > Chordata > Mammalia > Rodentia > Sciuridae > Tamias > Tamias sibiricus. Next base: position 87,394,964 of record CM046660.1, read on the forward strand.
GTTTTGGGAATCAGTCAAAGGGGCCCCTTGTACGGGGCAATGCTGCTCTGTGCTTGAGGAGCAAAGCTGGGTTCTTCCTTCCTCTGTGCTTCACCTGGACACCCTGTGCTCACAGTCTGGCATAGCTGCCTGCTCATCAGAGGAGTGATCTATCTAGAGGGACCTTCGCTGACCTTTTAAGAATTTCTGAGGCTGATGAGGGTACAGTAGGAAAATGAAAGTTACACAATGGCTCAAGGAGGGTGTTGGGACCTCCTTTCAATGGCTGAAGAGGCATTCACATGAGAGAAGACCTTTACATGTGGCCCTCCTCCCAAAATGTGAGATCATGAGTTGCTTAATAATGGTTCTTAACCAGGGGAGATTTTGCCCCGTGGGAGACATTTAGCAATGTTTGGAGACATTTCATTGGCACATGGCGGGGGTGGGGAGTGGTTACTGCTGGCATGTAGTGAATGGAGGGCCGGATGCTGCTAAATACCCCACAGTACACAGGTCAGCCCCATGGTGGAGCATTATCTGACTTCAAGTGTCATTAGCAGTGTGGCCCAACATGACCTTCTCTGTACTCACCTTCTCTGAATTGCTCTGACCACTTGCAAAAGATTTCCTTATTCTTTTAAGACTACCATCCATGTCTTGCCTTTCATTTTATGCTCTTTAACTGTATTGACTAAATATAAAGTAACGTATAATTTGTTATTTCTATGGAGACTTAGAAGAGGTGCTGTTTTCTCCTTAGGATATAGGGAAAATTGGCCCCCTCTGCTAGATCTAGCTCTCTAGATTTAACATTTGTTGTGGCAGTCCTTCTTGAGCACCATCCCCTCCTCTTTTGCCAAAGGCTCCTGACCTGTAATAATTTGAGATTTTGCTGAGATAGGGGTTTGAATCACACGAGCTGCCAGCCTGGTATGTGGGCGAGAGGCAGTTTGCCAGGACACAGGCCTAGCCAACCTGGCCCTAAGGATCTGCATCACCATGTAGTATAGTCCCATTCTACCTGTCCCCTTGTATGGCAGCCACACTGATTTATAACACTTGTTTCCTCATTATCTGAAAGAATATTAACTGTTAGTACAGAAACAAGATGGACATGTTTTCAGATAGAAAACAGAAATTTTAGTGGAAAAACTGTATATTGCATGGTATTTGCTACTTGAGTACATTTCCTGTTACTCACTATTCTGGTTAGCACCAGCACCATAAGGAAAGTACTGGAAGCATTTTGAGTTCTTGTGGAGAAAGGTGCTATTTCAGGTAAAAGGATTTCAATGGCATTATCTAATGGACACATACATTATGGCCTGCATTTTGTCAGGAGATGTGAATTATGCATTGGCCCTTTCAGCTACATTCACATGCATAGAAAATAACATTGTCAGATGTGCCATCCCCAGATACAATGGACAATATGCTATTATAATTGTATGGCATTGTCCTTGCTGTTTGGAGATAATACTGCTGACATTATTCCTCTCATACATGTGAATGCAGCTATAGGGAGTACGTGACATCTGTGGCTTTCACACAGATTAGCTTATCCCTTGCCACTTGGAGAGATTGCCATTAGTGAGCTGGCCTCGTGGGGTCATGGTAAGTGCCATGTTTTGGATCACAATTGTTATCGGACCTTAGTTTTAGACCCTGTTGGGAATTTGTAATATTTATCTTGATGACCCGAAGATGCAATGGTTATTCAGTCAGTTCTCCAGAGCAGATGTACTCAAGAAAGGGTATGCTGAGACACTCCTACTCAAATTGGCTTTGGGAGTGAGAAGACAGTTGAGTACGTAGCCTGGGAATGGCTGCTTCCACCTTATTACATTAGCCAACTAAGCAATAACATCACTTGCGTTGATCTTTATAACTTGCCAAGTGCCATGACATTTTACCCTAACTTACCTATAGAGTAAGTATTCTCATCATGAACCCATTTTACACATTAGGGAACTGAGACTCAGAGAAAGATTGTTGATGTTATCACTGATGAAATGTAGCAGAGCTTGTTGCACTCTTTCTTTATAGATTGGTTATTTCTTTGGTGGGGCCTAACAACACTGAACAAAATGAATTTATTTGCATTTAATGGTTCAGGAAGTAAATGGCTTAATATTTGCCATCCTGCTTAAAATTGTGCATGTGCTAGCTATCCTGTGAGGTGACATCTGACTTGTCCAATGTGACTACAGATACAGAATAGCTAAGAAAACAGAATGATTGTCTTGTATCATCTGTTTGTTTTGGTTGAACTTAGGGATGATCTTCATTGGTTTTTCCCTATGCAAACAAACACATAGTATTTATTCTTGAGATATATCTGAGTGCTAGTCACCTGCATGTTGTAGAGAATATGTGGCAAGAAATAGTAAATAGAAACTTTTCCCAGATTACTTGAAAGAATGCACCTTAGTAGTCCTCCCTGATTACAAAACTGGGAAACCCAGTGAAGGTGCCTTAGAGATGAAGTTGAAGGAGGCTATGGATGGATGGACTTGGCATGTAAGTTGCATGTTCCTCTGCTCATTCCATAGGTCTACTTGGTGAGTTTGAACAAATGACTTCTGTGCCTTTATTTTTGTCTGTAAGGTAAATATGGACTTAGGGATCTTTCTGTTTGATTCTTTTTTGTGCCCACTTCTTAGAGGATAGTTTGGATGGTGAGTTAAATGTCTTAAGGATCCTTGGTAAATACATGGATTATAATCCATTAATGGGCAAAGATCCCAAACTCAAGTTATGATTCTCCTGGCATGTGTAGTGGTCTCTTTTCTGCATTCAGGAAAGCATACACCACAGAAAAATAGCTGCTTTCCAACATTCTGCCAAAAGGATCCACAGGAACATCAGAACATTGGGCACTTGCATTGTCTTCCAGGGATTTGAAGAAAGAAAAAATATTAACACCAAAAGACAAATTCCTGGAAGGTGGAAGGAATAGCATACATTACCCCTGAGGGCACAACTCTTCTGAGCATTGTTTGCCTGTATATTTTTCCTTGTGTCATCCTGTGTTCCTGTATGTCTTTGTATTTTTGAATTCCCTCCCCCTTTTATTCTATTCTACCTGCCAAGGAAATAGTAAGTCATTATAATTGGCAGGGCCCCTCCATCTTCATTTGATATTAGCTCTCGTGCTTTCTAACCCACCTGTGTACCTCCCCTTCCCTCTGTCACATCTTGAAGATTTTCTGTGTTTTTCCTTATTGTCTTTCTGCAGAGAGAGTGTTTAATGAGCAGAGCCAGGGACTGGATAGAATCCTTTCAGCCCAGGGAAACTTTGCATGCCTTCTTCCCACTATTGTCACTGTACAAGCCAGAAGGACCTTAGGTACAAAGCTTATGGGATCAATTACCCCAAGCTCTCTGTTAAACATTTTTTTAAATCTGTTGTGAGAAGAATAAAGCAATAATTAAAATTAACAGAACAGCTTTTGCTCTGTTGAGGCGTTAAATCTTTGTGTAAACATAATCACATTGTGCAAACATAGGTCTTTTCAGTTGGGTGATTTAGACAGCAAAACCACTGAAGTTCTGAGGTCTCTGGGTCAAGGGCCCGTTTTGACACGGTTTGAAAGGTCACCTGCTCATTTGTGTCTGTGTTCTGCTGCAGAGAGCCATGAGCCTGTATGGTTCCCTGCCCACTGCCGCAGCACAAAGAAGAGCCGGCTGGCATTTGGCAGATAGCGCTCTGTGACGAGTGGGAAGGAAACTGCACACGAAGCGAGACTGCTACACACCAGGCCGTGGGGAGTGCTTGGGAACCTCTGGGGCCCAGGCAATGAGGCAGCTTGAATGTGGAGAAAACAGCGGTTATAAAATATAAATGTGTTTATTATTACACTGGGCCCATGCTATATAATTTTACACACACTCATATTTGTGATTTATGGCTGCAGGTCCATATGGAGGAGAAGCTTGCTAATTTACCCAAATTGATAGGGAGGCCTCTGAAGATGATCGGGTTGGAAGGAGCAGTAGCTGGGAAAAAAAAAAGAAAAAAAAAAAAAAAAGGTCTCCTAAAGCAACCCAAAAAAGGTGGGGGCAGGGACTGCTATGTCAGAGGCAGCCTTTGTTCATTTATTTTGATAAGCAGAGCTTCACTTTAATTATTCATGATAATGCTTGCTCTGGAAGGAGCCAGCCTCCAATGTCAGAGCAACCACACTCTGGTCTTTGGTTTTCTGTGTAGTTAACACTAAAATAGCCCACCTTGCTCTGCTTGAGATTCGTCACGTTTTTACCTGGGAGAGGTGAGAAGAGCTGGAGTTTCATTTATACCAACCACCCTCTCTGGGAACCGGTATAGAGTGGGTTTGAGGGGAGGAAAAATATCGATCCCTAATGGCCCTGGTTCTAGAATGTTCCCACTGGCAGCAGGCCAGTGGTCCTCTACCTGTCATTTCACCAAATCCTTACAATATACACAAGGTTTTCCCACCTTCGGGATGAGAAAATGGGAGGCTAGAGGGGGCCAGAGATACCCAGTTAGTCAGTAGTTGAACTGACTATTGAGTCTGTGTCTGACTCCAAAGCCTACTCTCCTGGAATGCTGTGCCAGAATTTCCTAGGGCAGAAACCAAGAAAGGGGCCCTGGAGCAAAGACCCCCACCCTCCTGTCACCCCAGTCGGTCCCATTAGCTATGCTTTCAGCTTATTTTCTGATCTAGCATCAATTACCGTCATCATTTCCAGCGGCATTTCAAAGTGTTTCTTGTCTTGGCAGAATCTAGAGGTACTTGCTCTGGGAGCTCTTCAGGAGGAAAGCACTTTGGAACAGCATGCGCTAATTCCAAGGTCCCCAGAGCATCTATGATTCATGCCCCTTGCAGGGAAACTTCATGCAAACAGGCTGCTGTGACCCCAGGATGCTTGATGAACCATAAATACTGAATGGCTTGTCCACTCTGCTCAGAGCAGAGCCTGGGAGGCATTCCTGATGCACATCCTTCCAATCAATGGCCATATCTTGTGGGCACTGCTTTCTAAATGTTTTATTATTTGTCCACTTTCTTCCATCTCTGCTGCTGTAAGTGATAAAATCCACGCTCCAGCCCCTGTCTTCTCTCTTGGATGGTTGTGGAACCTCCCAGAGAGCCTCCCACCCACCCATCCACTCCTTGCCCTGTCTTACCCATCCTCCATTTTGTAGCCAGAGTGATGTTTTCAATTCTGCTCATGTTATGCCTTGACTTAAAAGCTCCCAGTGACTGCCATTGTTTGCAGGGTAAAGTCCAAATTCTTAAGTGTGGCCTCTAAGAGTACTTTTCAATAGAAAGATAACGTGAGACACATATATCATGGTAAGTTTTCTAGAAGCCACCATTAGAAGGCAATTCATTGTGTGAATTAATTAATTAGAATACTATATTTCATTTAATTCCATATATCCAAATATTAGCATTTCAACGTGTAATTGACATAAATAATTATTAATGAGCTGTTTCACGTTCTTTCCTTTCCCATTTTGCAGACTATGAAATCCTGTGTCTGTTTTATACTTATAGCACGTCTCTGTTCAGAGTGCCCACATTTCAAGCACTCAGGAGCCACCCGGCTAACAGACTGCAGCGTGCCAGTCTCTAAGTTGGAACGGTCTTGCTCCTGCCTCTCGCCCTACCACATGTTCTCTCTCCCTCTCTCTCTCTCTCTCTCTCTCTCTCTCTCTCTTTTTAAAGTTCATGTTCTTTTCTTTATTTTTTAATTGTAGGTGGACACAATACCTTTATTTTATTTATTTATTTATTTTTTATTTATTTTTATGTGATGCTGAGGATCAAACCCAATGCCTCATGTGTGCTAGGTGAGTGCTCCACCACTGAACCACAACCACAGCCCCCCACATGTTGTCTCTTGCTCCCCAAAGGGAACACACTCTGATCCTCTTCTTGGTCCTGATGTAGGAAAGGATGCTGCAGAGGAATGAGAGAACCTCATCCCTGCTAAGGAGTTGGAGGAAGTAGCCCAGTGTGGAGCCATCTTCCTCTGCCTTCCACAGAGCTCACCAGCATCAGAGGCACGGGTTAAAAAAAAAAGAAAAGAAAAGAAAAGAAAAGAAGCAGCCCTGGCTTTGCTCTCAGCCTTGGGGGTCTCCATTTTTGGTTTACCTTGAACTGTGTCAAGCCACACAGATGGTTTTTGAGACGGTGAAAGGGCTGAAATGGGGAAATGCTGGTGGAGTCGATATACAGTCTTCTCTGAGAAAAACTGACTCCCTCCCTACACGAAGTTTCTGTGGCAAGTCGACCAGGCCCTGAGGAGGGCTGCTAGTCTCAGGAGGTTACATTCCTTTGCTCACTCATTTTTTTAAAGTTAGAACAGCTATTATATGGGTGCATCTGAGTAGTTATGAAATTCTTTCCCATTGAAACATTTGTTTTACCAAAACATATTTCCAAAGGGAATGTAAACATTTATTCTATTTTAATTGTTGGCATTTGAATAAGAGGCAGTGAGGTAGTGGTTAAGCACGTGGACTATGAAGGTGAGACTGCCTGGGTTTAAGTCCTGACCATGATGCTTATAAGCTGAGTGAGCTTGGTGGTTGCCTTAATTTCCCTGACTCTCATTTTCCTCACCTAGGAAACAGAGGAGGATAATAGCATGTGTCTCCTAGGACTATTGACAGGATTAAAGGACAAAATACATATAAAGCCCTTAGTGTCTGTAGGGCCCAGCATATACTAAGTACTCAATAAACATGAGCCTACAGCCCATTTCCCCAGGATTTGTAAAATACTATCATCCATTGAAAAGGGGTGGAATGGGGCCACAAGTCTTAGTTCAGAATGATTGTTCAAGGTATTTTCTCTGCAAGGATACATTTACTGCAAAGTTTACTTATGTATAATGCATCACACCTTTCTCCCACTCCTAGTTTTCTACTAACTGTGTGTCTATGTGAGGAGGAAAAATATCGACATCCCATCAGGGTTTGATTCTGCCATCCATACATCCAATAGAAAAAGCCAAACATCTTTTAGTGGATGAGATATGTGATGTGGTGTGATATGCCCCATATTTTAATTGTGCTGGGACTTTGGGCTGTTTTTCTCCATACACTGATGAATTTGTACTGCTTGGTTCAAACTCATTGGCTTTCTGATCAGCAATACATTACCCATTGAGGAGCTGGAGTGAGGGTCTTATTTCTGATCATTAAATGAAATGTCAGCCTCAGGAGGCTAGAGAACTTCACACTGGTCTCTAGCCATCTTTACTAAAAATAGGTGACTATAGGCACCTGTGTAGCTGGGTACTGAGTATTGCTATGAGCCGTGTTGCACGAAGAAGGATTTGTGTGTGGAATAGTTTAATAGTCACCCTACCTATCTAGTGCCTTCCTATACATTAAGTGCTTATACAGAAATTATCTCTTAACACTTCACAATAGACCTGTGAGGCTGGTGCCAAAGACAGGATTAGCTCCATTTTATAAAGGAGGAAGGCAAGATTCAGAGTGTATAACTCTCCTAAGGACACGTAGTGATTATAAGAGCTGGGTAGAACCTAAGCCCCCTGGTTGAGAATCTGTGTGTGTGTGTGTGTGTGTGTGTGTGTGTGTGTGTGTTTCACTAAACTTTACTTGCATACATGATACCATTTCTAGAAGCTCTGGCAACCTTTCTGAAGAAAATAAGTAAGATTGAGATGTGAAATAATTTTTATACCATAGGTATTGGCCATTTGGACTTGTATCTTTTTCAGTTGTTTCTGTTACCCTTTGAATGAATTATAACATAAATGAAGCTTTTGTGTCAGAGACCTAAGCTAACAAAGCTTAAATTTTTTCTCTCACCTATGAAGTCCAGGCTCTCAGATAGCTCTACTCTGCAAAACTGTTGGAAGCTCAGACTTATTCTTCACCTGTTTTTCCCCATCCCTAGGATTTCCATTTCTATAGGATAATCATGTTAGTGGGCTTGGAGATGGTGGCCACCATGCTTGCTTTCTAGGGACTTAGTTCTCATACAGTTATTTTGAAAGTGGCAAGGGCAGGAATGTCCCAACCTTTAAAAGTAGCTTAAAATTGCTCTTGCCTCTTCCATTCACATCTCATCATCCAGAGCTTAGTCAGATGTCAACAAGCAACTGCAGAGAAAATGAGAAAGTCTTTATTCCAGGTGACCATGAGCTCAAGTAAAAGGTAGGGGAACTTAGAAAAGTAAAAGGTAGGAGTACTATAGAAAAGAGGAGAATAAATGTAGACAACAATGGCAGTTGCTGCTATGCTCTGGTCTTAAGAATAATTTCTTTTTAGCCTATAATGCACACATCTTAACATAAAAGTACTTGAGTTCTGAAATTCTCAATGTGTGACCTGGTGAAAATCCTAGTACATTAGTTTATGTCACATTGCAAAGTCAAAAAAAAAAAAAAAAAACTGCATGAAAACTAGGTTCCATTGGAATAGCAGAAGTCCAGAATGGAAACTTAAGGTACATTTTGCATTTCATGAGAATATTGTGTTACTGAAATAATATGAAGTGACTGGGAAATTTCTGACTTGAGAGCAAGCATACAGGATCCAGTGAGCCACACGTTCATATTGCCTTGCATCTTTTTCACTTCCAAAGTGTAAAGTTATGTTGCAGTGACATTTTCCTCCCAGATGCTTTTATTCTTCAGTAGAAGAATAAAGAGAAAGCATCTTGTAGATGTGGGTTTAGCACAGACAAAATTAAGGCTGTTTGAGGTTAGGGGTATATAGTCTGACAGATTGTGAGGGGGTGTTTCTACATATGTGGGGTGTCAATATGTTTGTGCTGAATTGTTTGCAGATTTGGGGGGGAGGGGAGGCTGTGTGTGTGTATTCATGTAGACTGCACGGGCTTCAGTCTTCAAGGGTTCTTCCTAATGATCCCTACTAGGGAGCAGCAGACACAGAAAGTAGGAAGATCTTGCAGGGACAGTGCAGGAAGGAAGGCTGGAAGATGGACTAGTAGTATGTGCATGTGCTTGTTCAGCCAGGTTAATGGAGGGTCTTTGACAGGTCTTTCGCATTTTAAGTCTGGGGAGTACTTAAAATGATGGATAAGCCTGGCTTTTGCCCTGGAAGGGACCATTGGTTTTGTAGAGCTAGAGAATGTAAACAAATTACTCGATATTGTGAGTCTCCTCTAGATCAAGTTAGGAGCAGAGGAAAGGAGCTCCCACCTCTGCCAGAGTCATTCCCAGAGGATGTGCTTTTGAAAGTACCAGGACCATGCATTGTTGTGCTGGCTCTGAGCACACAGGTGTACAAAGATGGGGACTCATGGCTTGGGAGGTTAAGTCAGGAGGATCTTGAGCTCAAAACCAACTTCAGCAAAAGCGAGGTGCTAAGCAACTCAGTGAGACCCTGTCTCTAAATCAAACACAAAATAGTATTGAGGGTGTTATCAGTGGTTGAGTGCCCCTCAGTTTAATCCCTGGTATCCTCTGCTCCGCCCACCTCCCCCCAAAAAGACAGGGACTCTGGCCTCAAGAAAATCAGTCTCTTGAGGGGAGAGTGTTGTCATTAAGGTTCCTCAGGATCTAGGTGTCACCACCTCTCTGTCCTTTCTTGAGGTTGCACCTCATATACTCATTCTTCATCTGTATGGTGATAAACCACTGTCACTGCTCCCTGGGCCTTGGCACATGCTGGTCCTTCTCCCTGAGATGTGCACTGCCCTTGTCCCTGGCATCTTTGAAGTTTCAGTGAGGCTGATCTCCTCTGGGGCACCTACTTTAATGATTCTACAGAACTGTAGGGATTCTCTTTTCCACGTGTGAACACACACCCATGTTTATCGAACTCTCTGGGCCCTGCGCTGTTTGTTTATATGCCTGGTGATTTTCCACCTGGAATATCTTTAATGCAGCAACTTCTTCTTACTTTTATCTCTAAGCAGTGCCGTTGATAGGTGTATATTAGAACCAGTTAATGCTGGTGAAATCTGATGTGTCACACTGAAGAGACTATATTTTCCCTGTAAGTTAATTGGACCAGAAATCCAAGTATTTGACTTGGGTGGTTCACCGTGGACAGAAGTGAGGTGTTCTGCAGATGATGCATGTTAGGATTTTTGAATCTGGAAAGCAAGGTGGAACAAAGCTTTTTTGTATTGATGGATCTTGATCTATTACTTATCTACTAGTTAACACATGTCATACCAAATGCATCTGTTGTGCCTGAACCTGGGCTGGACTGGGTGACTACAAAAGGGCCATCAGGGAGTATCTAACCGAGTGCCTACACGCATATTAGACACTTACTTAGACAGGATCTACTGAATGGCTGGTATAAGGTGTCCCAGTTTTAAAAGCACTTTCCAGCCCACATGGGTAGAGAAAAGGAGGGCATGTGATCAAGGCATAAAAAGATAAATACATACAGGAAATAGTAGACAAGTGGCCCGAGTGAAAGCTTAGACAAGGCTATAGTTTTCTGAGAAGTAAAATACTTTGGGAGAGGGTGATGTGTGGAAGACTGACACCTTATAAGTAGAAGACTCCCAAGTAAGTGGGAAAGGTGGGGGAGGGACATTTAGTAATGCAGAGGAGCAGAAGGCTTATGTAAGGTGCAATGGATGATGAGCATAGAAAAATAGGTTCCTTAGTTTCATGGATATCTTTTCCTTAGTACATGAGCAGTGGTATGTAAAGAGCATCTCTCTCTTAGTTTATCAATTGTCACAATAGAAAACTACAGTTTTCTTTTGGGTCACTCTTTTTTTGGACTTCATACTTGGGTATCATTCGAGTTGCTTTAGCCAATGAGAAAATTCAATTTCAGAAAAAAAAAATTTGATCATCTTGGAGGAGAATTATGTGGATTATTGATGTTTTCAGCCTTCACTGATTTGATATTTGCTTTTAAAAGTCTCTAGGGAACTGGATCTATATCTGTTCAACTCAAATGGTAGCTGGTCAAGGGGAGGGCCCTGCGCTCCATTAGCTGTATATAAATGGTCCAGTTTGGTTTCCTTAAAGATTGATAAAAGTTACCTTTTTTAAAAAAAAATATTTATTTATTTACTTTAGTTGTACACAATGCAATGCATTTATGTTTACGTGGTGCTGAAGATCGAACCCGGGTTGCGCACGTGCTAGGTGAGCACTCTGCTGCTGAGCCAAAGCCCCAGCCCAAAAGTTACCTTTTTTATTATGGCAAATTATCTTATGAAATATTGATATTTTTAGGCTACTTCTTCACCATCTGCATTCCTATAATCAGGAATAGCAATCAGTGTTATCATGAGCTTATCAAAACAAATTCAGGATGCTGAAGCCTATCATCTTGTTTTCAAAAGCAGATCTTAGGTGACTTTTGGATTATTTTCTCCTTTGGGATTTTTTTTTAATACCCTTGGCTCATTTCTTTTCATATATATCATGTGTGTAGCAGAAAGTTAACTTTCTAATAATAAGGCTTTTATCATTCAATTTTAGCAAAAAGGAAAATATTCAGCATATTCAGGATAATAAACTAGACACCATCAACTAAGGTGCCAGTGGGTGACCCCATGGGTCACTGATCTGGTGAGTCTTGTTTTTGTTTTCCCCTCCCAAACCTGCACTGGCTTTCCATGCCTCCGTTTTCCATGATTCCCAGGCACCTGATCATCTCACCCTACCCTCAGCTCCCCCAAAGGCCTCTGCGGGAAGCCTACCCTCCCTCAAAGCTATGTGTGCTGCAGCTCTTTTTCTTACTACCCACCTCCACGCAAAACTGACGAATGCCTCGCTCTGCTTATTTGGAGCTGAGTATCTGAGTTGTCAACTTTTGAAATTGATTGGATTTTAGGGGAAGGTTCCTGTTCTAAGCTGATTTAATTCTAAAGGTTGTTTGTCTGCTTTAGGGATATCCTCACATTCAGTTGGCTTGGCTATGCCCTTCATTTTAACCATGTGGTTTGGATCCAAAGCAAAAACTTTTTTTCTCTTCATTCTTAAAAATTTTTAAAGTGAGGCTCAGGAGGCTAAGACAGGAGGATGGCGAGTTCAAAGCCAGCCTCAGCAAAAGCGAGGTACTAAGCAACTCAATGAGACCTTGTGTCTAAATAAAATACAAAATAGGGCTTGGGGATATGACTCAGTGGTCAAGTGCCCCTAAGGTCAATTCCCAGTATCTCCCCTGCCAAAAAAAAAGTGATTCAAAAACTAATAGTTTGGTTATTATTATAGTAAAGTCTGCTCTGCATATCTTCTTTGCATTATGACTATCTTTATATTTGAAAGCAAAAACTGAGATTGACCAAAGGTGAGCTTGAAAAGATGAATGGATAAAGAAATTGTAGTATATATACACAATGGACTATTGCACAGCCATAAAGAAGAATGACTTTATGACATTTGCTGGTAAATGGATGGATCTAGGGACTGTCATGCTAAGTGAAATAAGCCAATCAAAAAAAAAAGTCAATTTTTTTTAATATGTGGAAGTTAACCAAGAAAGGGGGGGGGCTGGAGGAATAGACATTCAATGGATTAAACAAAGAGGAATGAAGGGAAGGGAGGAAGGATGGGAATAGGAAAGACAGTGGAATGAATCTGACATAATAACTTTCCTATGTAAATCCCACCATTGTGTACATCTACAAGACTGGGATCCTAATTAGAACAAGATATATTTCATGCTTGTAGAAATATATCAAAATAGATTCTACTGTCATGTATAAATAAAAAGAAAAAATTAAAAAATCCCATTTTTTAACAATCAAATTCTAACCAAATATATTGAATTGAATTATAGGAACTTGGCTTACAGAATAATACTAGTACTAATAATATTAGTACTAAATGGAAGAAACATCCTATACCTTAGTTTCAATAAATTTCACACAATGGAGTTGTCATTTTGAAAGAAAAAAGGTGGCCATCTTAGTAACCTTTTTCTTCTAATTCAACATATAACTAGCTTTTAACTTTATTGTAACTGATAATCCTCAAGGTATATTTAAATTTCCAAGACACATTAAACTTTCTTTGGATTGATCACTGAAAAAGCTGATCGAAATACTTTTTAAGATTAAATTTGAGCACTAGGAATAATGTATATATATATATATATATATATATATATATATATATATATACACATATACATATATATTTAAAAATTGGTGCAAAAACATTGTAGCTTTCCCAAATGGTCATACTTAACTATTTCAAAACTTGAGAACATATAGCTTCAGGTATGAGTGTGTTGAAGTCTAAATTCTTAAGTGAGTCTACGGTCTTTGGGGAATAACAGCAATATCTATCTTAGGAGTTGTGGCTTTTGTTTTGTTTTTTGGGGAATGTAGTATTAATTGGTTATACTTTGCTCAGCCCACTGGAAAATATTAGAATGCTGCATACATTTTCAGTAAAACAAAAAGAACTTGACTTTGAGAGTTCTGTGTTTTTATGGCTTAAGAGAAATAGTACTATATCTAAAAACATATATTGGAATGGCCATCCATTGTAAAAGCTTCCTCCAGCATTTCTAACGAATTCACCAGAATTGTAACAATGTCTCCCAACAAACATTTTGGTAAAGTTAATAATTGTTAAAAATGGAGCATGGCTCCAGAGGGTTTGTTTGATCCTGGTTTTCCCCTGACCAGTGCTTCGTTATGCAGGGTGGGCCTGTGAAGTGACTCAGTGCATTGCCTGGCTCCAACTGAAGTCTTGTGGAGAAACCCCTGTGCCCTTGTCCTGCACAAGGGGTTCCATTCCTACCACCCTCTCTGGTCTTTTCCATGCCTGCGAACTCCCTTTTGATGTCACCATCATCATAGTGACACCTTTCATTCACTTGGGATGCTGTAGTCTCCCAGCCACTCTCACATACTAGGCTCCATTGAATCTTCATAACTGCAAGGGAAGCAGCACGTTTTTTCAAGAAAATTCCTTCCCCACACAGTTCAGAGCCCTAAGTCTCAAAGAAGTTAACTGACTCTACAAGGCCACATTGTTATTATGTGGCAAAGCCAGAACTAGAATAATTGATGTTTTGATGAGTTGTCCATTTTCCCCCCCTACTAGAGCAATGGTTCTTGAAGTGTGGTCTCTGGACCAGCATCATCTAGGAATTTGCTAGAAATGCAGATTCTTGTGCCCTCCCCTAGTGAATAGTGAATCAGACACTCCCAGGGTGAGGTCCTGTGTTTTTTGTTTTTTGTTTTGTTTGTTTGTTTTATAAATCCTTCAGGGGATTCTAAGGCAAGCTGGGTATGAGAACCACTTCACCAGAGGGCTGCCAGTGAGAGGGCTATAGGGGATACAAACTATTTAAAGGTAGAAATTACTTTGGGTTTCTTATGGCATATTTATGGGTAATATATAAATAAGAGTGTTCCATTTAACTTTTAATATGAAGTTCATGCTATGCTCGGTGGATAAAGGAGAGAATTAAGTTAAGTGTCACTTCTGCCCTCGTGAAATCTACACTCTGTCCAGGGAGAGAGACCCAACCACACATTAAGTTTGGGGTGAGATGTGGAGACCAGAGAGGCTTCTTTGAGCCCCTTGGTTTAATGACCATTCCCTAAATGCTCCAAGTTCTGCTACGACAACCTTTGTACATACTGTACTTTTTTTTTTTTTTAACTAAGTTTTTACTCCTCTGCATTTAATCACTGCTTTCTCCTTTACATCTTGACTTAAGTAAGCATCACTTCCTCAGGGATTCTAGAAAAGGATTCAGAGAGAAGATCTGAGATGGGAACCAGGAATCTGCATTTTTAGCAGCAGTCTAAAGTGACCCTGGTGCAACTGAACAAGGCAGAGAGCCCTAAAAACAGGTTGTGTTTGGTGAGATTGCTGGGACCTCTGGACAGTAAGGCTGACAGTGATGAGAATAAAAAGAAAGTGGTGGAGATGAGAGAGTCCAAAGGGTGGAGTAGCTGGGCTCCCTTGCTCAGTCTTTCCTCCTCTGTCTTCTCATAGTAGGAGGTACTCCAGGGTTTTGAGCATGGGAGAGTGTGCATCTGTTATAGGTAGGAATGTGGACATGGGCACACTGGCAGGTAGACCACGGGCTGGGCACAGGCCAAAGTGCAGGAAGGATGAGCCGTGGAGCTTGAGTTGATGTTGGGGCGTCTGTGGAGGAAATATCTTTTCAACTAGTGCTGCTCAAAATAGAAATCTATTCAGGTCATATATGAAATGTAAAGTTTCCTAGTAACTTCATTTTTTTAAAACAAGTAAAAAGAGAAACAGGTAAATTGAAAACTAATAATATATTTTACCTAAATGACTGTATGAAAAATATGATCATTTCAACATGAAGTAAACATGAAAAATTATTAATGAATTGTATTTTGCCTTTAACAGCCTATCTCAATCTGTAAGCTAACTTTTCAGTGGTAAAAGTTAAATGGAATCCTGAGCACAACATTTTTCACACAGTATCAATTTTTTAACTTTTGAATAAAGTTAAATTTAAAGTTCAATTCTTTAGTTACCTTAGCAATGAGTCACCTGCTTAGCCACATGTGGCTGACCTACTGGACTAGACAGCACAGGTACCAGCAGTTTTAGGATCATGTCAAAATCCTCTTTCACCTCTCTTCATATTCTGCAGGGGTTGTACCTCATTAAGGACATGGTTTAAATTTTGGACTACAGAATTTGAACAGCCATTTTAAGGTGGTAATCCAGTCTATGAGGAGGTAACTTAGGCCATTCACTGTTTTAGAGTTGTTTCAAGATTTTTTTAAAAATAGGGTAAATATTTGCCTTGTAAAGTGACTGGTGTTTTGTGTAAATGCAGGAGCTCAGGTCCCAGCACCTAGCTGGCCTTTGGGTGAGCAAGTGATGGATGAATAAAAAATCAAAATGGAGCATAAATTAATAGAGTACACATTTTATTTTATGTAATAGCTAATATAAATGCTTCTGAAAGACTGGAAACTAAAGCCTTTGTCTTGTCTCCCATCCATCAGCAAAGTGAAAAATCTTGGATAAAAAGAAAATATTTAAGATTCAGGTGGAATTGAAGGGAAACTCAGGCAATTTTCTAAAGCAAGAGTCAGTCAATAACTTGGTATTGGTATTTTTTCTTGTATCACCTACAGTCTGAGCAGTCACAGCCAAGCTATAGAGTGATGTTTACCTGTTACTATGTTTCCAATGTTAAGAAAGCTTAGTGACATTTTCTCTCTACAATGGCTTATTTCCCAGGTGGCTTAAATTCTCTAGTGCTGCTGAATGTGTTGCGGAAGCAACTGAAGGGACTTTACTGATTTCCTCTGGATGCACTGGTGGCAGAGTCAACCCATTACAAAATATTCTTCCCCCTTTCCAGTTTGCTTTTCTGTTTCTTGATCTGAGAAATTTCCAAGTCCTTAATCCAAACCCTGAAGAGACTAGACCATTGACATGCCCAGATGTCTAGTAACCACATCTAAAATAATAACAACAGGAAATAAAATTAGTTTTAACAGAACTTTGGGCATATCAAAGTGCTAGTGTTTTTAGGAATTGGATGAGAAACTTGAAATTGTGCAGATTAGGAAACTTTGCATTAGCCATGTTTATTTCCAAAGAATTTTTAAACCTTGAGTGCCAGATTCTGCCACGTGTTCCTATTTCACACTACAATCTATATCTTTAAAGGCACATTTCTAGCCCAGTACAGTTGACATCATTTATGCTCTCCCAGATGCAGCTTCAGAGAGAAAAATTTTACAAATGACTTTCATAAAATGACGCACTTTGCCTCCCAGAGGGCGCGTTGCTCAGGAGGCTGAGGTCCTAGCTGTGAGATGGAGGTTATAGGAAGGTTTTCAGGATCCTTCTGTTTTAGGCTCTGAAAGCTAGGGATGAAGTGGAAGTGATCTCTGTTGAGGGAGGGATACTTCATTCATTGTAGATGACCACATTTTAATCTCTGTCAAAGAGGAAGGTCAGGCTTAAATAACCAAGCACACATTTCTGCTCTTAAGCCCATTCCCCACATTGACAGCAAGGGGCTGTCCTGCCCCTCTGTGCGTGCTCAGGTCTTTGTTACAAATCAGAGTGCTTTTTAAATTTATTCAGCATATTCCGCAGGGTTGAGCAGGCCATGCTCTGGTACTGTGGGTAGCACAGTGAGCAAAATGGGCACCTACATGATGGCCTAGTGGGGAAGCTGGCCATAGCACACAAACAATATGCAGCCTAATTTCAGAATAATTAAGTGTGGTGGATAAAGTGACAGTTAGGGTAGGTCTCTCTCAGGAGAAGACATTTAGGTAGAGACCTGGATCAAGAATGAAATGAGGGAGTGAGTGTTCCAGGCAGAGGGAGTAGCAGGTGCAAAGGCCCTGTAAAGTAGGGAAGCAGTATGGTGACTCTGGAAAGGAGAGGGTACTGGAAGGGATCAGAAGGGTGGCCAGGAGCCGGATCATGCAGGCACCATTCTGTGGGGCCTTATATTCTTAGAGGGACAGGGAGCCACAGGAAGCATTTACACTTTTATTTCATCTTAACCTTTTTTGGGGTTGTGAGTGTTCTTCACAGTCTGGTGAAACCTTCTGGTACCTTTTGCAGGATAATGTTTTTGAATGCATAAAATAAAATCCAGGGAATGTCAAAGAAACCAATTATATGGGTATACAATATATTGAAGTCCCTGAAAGGGACACACATGCTTTGATTTACATTTTCATGGGCTTCTCTGTGGGAAGAAAGGACTACTGGGCGGTGGCGGGTGTGGGGGGTGGGGGGAGAGTTAAGGATAGAAGCCTGGAGACCGACCAGAGAGATGGGGCCAGCAGCAAAGCCCCATCCGTTTATCCCACAGGACACTGGCCTCAGAAGCAGGTTGTGCAACACAGTCTTTCTGAGTGCAAAAGGAAAAAATATATAACTTCTATTTATGTTTAATTTATGATCTTTTTGAGTGCAAGAAGAAAAATGTATAACTTCTATTTTAATTTGCCCTCATTCTTTTTAATTGCTCCATTGAATGTACATTTTATAATATTCTAATATACTGGAGCATTAGCACATTTATATAATTCATGAATAAATCTACATACATTGGAGGTGCATGCTCAGAAAATATTTATGAAACTGTTGTTTGATCAATCAAATCTGATGATCGTGATTTAGGGCGAATGACCCTGTCAGAAACTCCAAAAAATGCCATAGTGGTTTAGACCACACTCCATTTCAGATCCATTTTGTGGGAGAGTGTGAATTCTTGCTATGATTCAACCTCGCTAAATGTCAGTCATGTTTCTCAAGCACCCTTGCCTCTCCTCAAGAGCCCTCATCTGGCTGTAAATCTATTTACACCTGATTAGACCTACTGTCACTTCTGAGGTGGCATGTACTCCCCGTATTCCCTGAGGGAAACAAGTTTCCCAAGGTGATTGCCAGGCAGGAAAAGTGGTTCTCCGTATCCTCCATAAAATGCAGGAGGTTCTGGAGAGAGTTTCCACCTCTAGCATCGTGAGCTGGGCGGAATACCCGGCTGCCTCATCCACCCTCTTGGTGAAGTGCTCGCCTTAATTCACTTCCGGCATCGCAGCATGGGGACTGGACTCCTAATGTTTTAAGTCTCTCTTCTCTGCCTGTCTCACATAGACCACTCTGGAATATTTGTGTTCATGCTTGAGGTACATTACACGAGTTGGGCAGGGGGTGATAGTCTGTTTTTATACCCAGGCGTAGTATCTGGAGTGGAGAATAAGGGAGGGGGAAGGAGAATGTAGAGGGAGGGGGAGGGGCTGATTTTACAGGAAAGCAGCTCCAGTTACAACTGACCTGCCACCCCACACCTCACTTGCTCTAAAGATAGGACACATTTCTTCTTTTCTTTCTTAAATAAAGAAATTCTTTATTCTTCCTTCCTTCCTTTTTTTTTTTTTTTTTTTTTTTTGATAGAAGGGATTGAGCCCGGGGGTGCTTAACCACTGAACCACATCCCCAGCCCTTTTTTAAAAAAAATATATATACATATATTTATTTGTTTTAGTTGTACACAATGCCTTTATTCTTACGTGGTGCTGATTATTGAACCTGGACTCTGCCCGTGCTAGGCAAGTGCTCTGCTGCTGAGCCACAACCCCAGCCCCTCCCCAGCCCTTTTTTAAACTTTATTTAGAGACAGGATCTCACTAAGTTGTTTAGTGCCTTACTACATTGCTGAGGCTAACTTTGAATTCATGACCCTCCTGCCTCAGCCTCCCAAGCCTCTGGGATTATAGGCATGTGCCACTGAGCCCGACAAGAAATTCTTTTATTAAGAAAGAAACCCAAGCCACATGCAGAATGAGCAGAAATCTTCAGGTGGGCTATTAAGGTGACAACTAATGCTTTGCAGCTAGAGGTGGGTCTATCTCTCAGATCCAGCCACAGAGGCATGCCATTTTGGCCATGCTGAAAATACTGTCAAGAAGAATTTCACTGACCTGCCTCACCAAGAGAAATTGGTTAATGGGACTAGGCACAGAACCTGGAAGCCAGGCCAACCTAAACCCACTACTCCTGTGCCCTAAATATGAAGTCATATTCCAATTCCATATTTTTTTTTCTGTTCCTCTTATTTCTGAACTCTGCTTGATTCAGGCAGAGTTCATTTGTCTAGTTAGTTTTTGATTATTTTGACTTTCTTATTAGTGAGTATTTGCAGAAATGGCAACTTAAGGAAAACTGAGTAGACACTGGAAGAATAGCTCAATAGATCACTTTAATATAAGTTGACCAAAATATCAGGGCACAAAAGGGCCTGTCCTCTGTATTGTTCTGTGTAGCACCTGGCCACAAACAGAAAACAGTGTAATGTGATAAGATCGTGAGCCACGTCAGCTGTCTGCAGTTTCTCCCTACGTGGTGGCAAGGGAAACAGCCACTGGAAGGACACTGACATAGCTCCTGGACAGGATAGTCGATGTGTGCTGGGAATTAACTAAGCATCTGCAGCATTTTCTGGGAAATGACGAAAACCTTGATGTTATTTATCAAAACAAAACAAAACAAAACTGGTTAAAAGAATTTGGCAAAAGGAAAAGCAAATAGTTTGAAATGAAAGAAATACTCAAAGACATCCACTTCAATCTCCTTTAATTTCTCTGTCCTTCCTGTGCCCTTCAAAATGTGGTTTCCTGTGATGGATGGGTCAGTTCGATTGTGGGATTGATTTTGGGGACTGGATGTCTCGGCTTGTTGCTGTAGAGTTTCATGGGATTTCCTGGGAGCCCTTGTTGCACTGGGGGTATGTTTGGTTCCCGAGGTGCCAGGAAACCATTGTTTTATTTACATTTGAACGTCTTTGAGAATGGACAGCATTTTGAATTTCTGAAGTCTTAGGTGCCTCGTTCTCCTTATTATTTATCTATTTTTGTGCCAGATTTCCACTCAAAATAACAGAGCCTTATGGGTGATTGGTGGCATTAAGTAAATGATGCCAACATGTCTGTCAGTAAGGACACCGGGGTCTGTTAATTCCCCTCAGTAACCCCTTTATTCAGAACAGACCTAAAGAACGCTCAGTTTTTCAGATCCATTCTCCATCAATATACTAAGAAAATATTTAAAACTTAAAAAGGGGGGGGCTTCCTGTTTTTCAATATTTAGGCTGCCCCAAGTGACTCCAGACTTGGCTGTCTGGAGCCATGAGCTCTTCAAGTTTTTATTGACAGCCAATTAGACCTTTCTCTCTAACATCCCCTGCAAACATGGGGGGGGAGGAAAGGGAATTGAGATTAACTGAAGACCTGCTGGGTTCCAGACTCAAGAAACATGTCTTACTTAGACCTCATAATAAATACATGTTTATGAATGGACCCACCCCCATTTAGCAGATAAAGACCCTGAGGTCTAGAGTCCATAAAGAATTGAGCAAGGTCCCAAGTATGCTGACGACAGAACTGATGTTACACCTCCACTCATCTACCTTCACTTTAGCAGGTGCAATCTCTTCTAAAATTTTGGCTGTAAGGAGCCAGAAGGTGACCTTTTAACACTGCTCAGTGATTCATTTTTTCCCCCCCAGGTTTCCAAAAATGAATGGGTTTCCTCCTGGGCTTCCAACCCTCCTTCATGTCCTCCTGGTTCTATTTAAAAGAAACGTCTGTGTGTCTCATTCCTCTTCTCTGTGGGTCTTACAGAGCAGTGGCTCACTAGGGCACCAATTTAATGAAATAAAAATTTCGAGCATGTTTGGTTTGATTCTGGGTGATACAAATAGAGGCTGCAAATGCTTTGTAGTCAAGTTTAAAGGGAAGGGAAAGGTAGAGAGAAGAAAGTAGGTCAAGTATAGTAACTGGTAATATCTTCTTAAAGGCTGCAGAGTGAAGATTTAGCTATTAAAAATGGAGAAATAATATTACATCCTTCGTACTTTGGCACCTCTGTATCCTGAAATACCAAGTTATGCAATGTGTAATGTACCAGTTATTTGAATCTCATATGTGCCAGCCACTGTTCTAATTAATATATAATTTGTATGCATATTGATTTAGCCTTTCCAAACATTTTGAGGTATATACTTTTGTGTGAGGCACAGAAAGGTTTTAACTTGCCCAAGGTTAGACAGTTACCCAGGCTTACTCAACGTTGCCCAAGGTTAGACCCATAGGGGCAGAAGAGCAATCTGAACCTTGGAAAATGGCTTGGGAGACGTTAACCACTGTGCTTACCTGCCTTTGGGTGGCAATAGCCTTGGTTTCCATGATTTCATGGGGGTTTAAAACATTATTTTTCTTCTTAATTAGAACTAGCCCACTACACAGTTGGAAGGGTAAATATTTGTCATGTTTGGTGACAGACGTGATGAGTTAAAAGAAATTTTTTTTTAAAAAAGGAGGTCTAAGGCAAAGATACGCCTTTCTCTTCATATTCCTTCATCTGTATTTATTCTATGAAAGGTCACTTGAGCACACGTACTCAAATTTCATGCTTCTAAGCAGCTTCCCTGTGGCTGAAACCTTGCTCTACAAATTGACTTCTAAAATATTGTGTAATAATGTGAACGCACTAGAGTCATTAAGTTATGGGTTTCCTAACCAGGACTTTGGTGACAGTATTTTCCAAAAATGCCAGAATTCATCAAGTGATTTTTGTTTTGCTCTCAAATCATACTCCTCCTGCCTGTCCCTTCTTCACTCACACTTACTGAAAGGCACGAGGTTCTGGGAGACTGGGCTGTCGGTCCTGTCGATCAGCTACCTGGCTATGGTCTGTGGTAGAAGGGGAGGGGACGGAGGAGACTAAAAATCCCAAAATGGTAAATTACTGTAGATTCTAGTGAAAAATAGAATTAGAAGCATTTGTGGTTCAGGTGAAAATAGCACATTTCCTTTCTGCTTGGACTGTGGGGGGTCAGAGTGCTCTGGGGAATAGAAAATAAATAAAAATTGATCCTTCACAAGTCGAAGGAAATGCTCTGACTCTAAGACTGAAATGACAGTTTCAGATTTGAAGATCTTGTAAAACCATGTTTGAAGGGTAAAAAAAAAAAAAAAAAAAAAAAAAACCTAAGAGACTTAAAAATAAAAAAGAAAAAACATGTGATATGCCTTGTTAGGAAATCTAGCCTTTTGAGAATGATTTATACAGGCTTTTTTCTGAGACTGACCACCAGCCAGCACACCCAGATCAGCTGTAGGAGGTTTTGTCACTGACCCTGGTCTTTCCATCTCTTCTGCAGGTGAGAAGCCTTACAAGTGCTCATGGGAAGGATGTGAGTGGCGTTTTGCACGGAGCGATGAGCTCACGAGACACTACAGGAAACACACAGGTGCAAAGCCCTTTAAATGCAACCACTGCGACAGGTAAAGAGCCTTAGAAGCTTTTGGGCCAGGGAGGGATGAGGAGGGTGTTGGGGAGGGAGCTTAAGTTTGCCATAAACCTGTCTCACAAATGGGTGGGCCTAGGAATGCCTTTTATTTCTCCACCAAGAGGGTATGCCTGCTCGCATGTCATCAAGAGGTGGTATGAATTCTTGGTTCACTTATGTAAGCATTTATGGAACACTAGCTTTGGGCCAGGAGCCATGTTCATCACTGGGCATCAACAAGACATTGTTCCCACCCTCAGGAAGATGATGTGACAAATAATCTTAGTATAATAGGAAAAGTAATAGGGTAGAGAATGGTCACCTGCAGCAGCTGCTTCTGATCTTTTTATTAACATCAATACCATTTTCCCTCATCCTTCATAATATGAAAAAATAGCTTGCTTAACAGAAGGAAGGTTAGTTTATAAGGCTTTTTTTTTTTCTCCTGAAGCATTATTGGAAATGAATTTACTGGAGAAAGCCTCCATTCTTTGGAGGCCTGGACCATTCTTTCCCCCCTTGGAGATAAGCATGAAGGTCCAAAAGATGGCAATGCTTTGAAAACGCCCTCCTGTAATTCAATTTCAAACCTTCAGCATTTGATAGTGGAAGAAGGATCACGTAGCAACAGATACTACCCAAGTAATAGTATCTGACAGCCCTGGCATTATCAACCAATAAACCCCAAAATGGAGACTCTGCAGGCCAAGGTGAAGGCAGGATTAGGTTTAGACATAATCAAATAATGGGCTTGCATCTGAGCGTGTTATCCTTCTAATCCTATTTCTGTGTTTAAAAGGAAGCTTAAGAAAATTAACCATTTTTTAATGCAATACTAAAGGTCTCAGTTATGATGAGAAAACTGCTTCTAATACGATAAAAGCCCCTGAAAGCCTCAGGGTTCCCCGGCTTGGGCAGCAGCTCTCAGGATGGCAGGAGGGGGTGGGCAGGATGTCAGCAGTGGCCTGGCTCTCCTTGGGAGGAAATGCGATCACTTTTGCATCCTGCCTCCCCCATCCCTGTGTCCTGCACCTCCCGCTGGCCAGGCCTTCCTCAGCAGTGTGTGTTTGTTTGAAGAGCAGGTCAGGGTTGTCCAAGTCTCCTGGTTGGCCAAGTTGGCTGGGTACTTCTTTAAGATGCCTCGAAAAGAGCAATTGTGTTTTTCCTTCCCCCCCCCCTTTTTCCTGACAAGGCTATTTTCCTCTTATCTTCATTTTCTAAGAACTAAATAAGGACCCCATGCTTCCTGGAGCCCAGAGATAGCCTTCCACCCAGGGCAACGATCACCTCCCACTCCCTCGGAACTCTCTTCTGTCTCCCAGGAACAGTTGTTTGATTTCCATCCCACTCCCTAGAAGTCCTCCTGAGTGTCATGAATCAGCAGTTGTTCTTCTGCAGAGTGTGTCCTAAGAAAGTGTCTCCTGTGTGGTGTCCTTCAAGTCCCAAGTGGCCCTGGTTCACTCCTCTCTAGCTCTAGCTAATAAAGAAGCTGCACACCTGGTGTCTGTGCTCACTGTCCTTTGAGGGAGGGCATTCCGTGACAACAGCTGGAGTGAAGATGGATTCTTTGCGAGTTGTCACGGTGTGTTGGCAGTAGGCACACACACAAGTTGCCCGTCTTTGAAGGGTGTTGAGGTTGTTCCTTGAGCATGATGGGTCGCCATGATCCTTGGAACTAGACAGAGAGTGTCAGGGTAAATCAACAGGGTTGCTATCCCTTCTCTTCAAATCAACTCACTATGGAGGAATTTACGACTTCTGAGCAGTCAATGTATTAGCCTTCCATCTGGCCATTTGTGCAATTTAGGTAGAGAAAGATTCCAAACATACTGGATAGTCCAGTGAAGGAGTTTTCAGTGATGGGTAATTTGGTTAGTCACTTGCTTTATTTTCTCCATCAAAATACACTATGGTGGGCTGGGATTGTGGCTCAGCGGTAGAGCGCTCGCCTAGCATGTGCGCGGCCCGGGTTCGATCCTCAGCACCATGTATACATAAACGCATTGTGTACAACTAAAGCAAATAAATAAATATTTAAAAAAATACACTATAGTTTCTGGAGCTAGAATTTGGCTGGACAGTTGGTGCATGAATATACTAGAGTCCTGGGGCACAGGCCAGTAGTGTATCTTCAACAATGTTGGAAATGAAGGCTTAGATTCTCATCAGTGTCTCATGACGGGCAGCACCTTGCATTTCAATTGCAGCAGGTGTGCTAAGGATAGACAGGTCTGGGAGGTGACTTGGGAAATTGGAGTGGCCCCAAGCAGATGAAAGGATGGCCTGGAGTGACCAAGGAGCTGGTATTCCTTAGGAGACTTTTATATTCAGAAACAGCATCTGCAGCCCTCCCCAGAACTGAAGATTGGTACCACAGGATACATGAGTACTTCTTGCCCTTTAAAATTTGAGCAATCAGACTACCCTATTTAGAAGCTAAACAGGGTTTGAATTTTCTTTTATAAGTGCCAATCTCACTTATGCTTCTATTTTTGTCCAGAGTAGTTTAAAAAATACATGAGGCATTTTTATTTATTTATTTACCTAGCCAATATTTAAGATTGTTAAATTTCAAATGGACAAGTCTATATTTCTGACTTGGTCTGGAAAAATCAGATCTGGTCAGAGTGGGCTCACACTCCCATATGGCTATCATTGGCTAGAACTGACTAGCCATCACTATCCATTTATGTTGGCTACATGATGACATTTTTCCACTGTCCTCACTGCCCCCTATTTCCTCCCCCACATGAAAGCAAAGCATTTATTGTCAAGTATTACCCTACTTGCTCTGTTGTTTCCTCTTACCAAAAGAGCAAGATTTCTTTGTATCTGTGTGCTTAACTTGAAGTGGGAAGAGCCCAAGAGTGCTGTGGGTTTCCACGCTTGGCTTACTGCACTTACATGTTTTATCTACTTGGCCTTTGTAAACACTGTTTTTTGTGACCTCTGACTTCAGGTTTGAGTCAGGGTGGGGGGACCAGTAAGGTGACTGTGCCATTTCCTTATCATGAGACTGAACCACGCAGATCACACAGTGACCAGTGGCTAGAGAGATGAGTTATTTTGCAGCCCATAGAGCATGAGGCTGCTAATGGTGGTAAATAGGGCTCTGCTTCCTTTAGAGGAAACATGCACAACACCATTCTACCAGCTGAGCAGTTATATTCCAGGGGCACTGCTGCCAGGGAACTATACCTGAGATCTTGGGAAGTGTGGAGGGGGCATTTTGCTCCTTATGTCAGTGCACTTATAGGTGGTAGGAAATGACAGTCAGTATCTCAGCCCATTAGTCCCCTAGTGGATAGCTGTCATACCCATGTGACCGTACTGTGCCTTTTTCATAAGCAAGAGAAGTGGTTGTGGGGTTTGACTAGTCCTCTGTAATACACAGATTTCAGTCACCAAGGACCTTCTTTAAGATCATCTGGCTGCTGTATAGTTATAAATACCCTCTGGAAGTCTTATTTCCCTTAAAATTATTTGATTCTGTGTTTCTAGGTGGTGAGTTTTTCTATTACCTTTTACTATTCCTATAAGGAATTCAGTAAGTAAAAATTAATAAATACAAATTAATCATGGCTAAATATCTTGCTGATGTATTAAATTTTTTAAAAAAAAACCCTTAATGGTAAGGAATCTGGTCTAATTCTAAGCATCATGTATTTCCTAGTATTTGAGCAAATACTGATGCTCATTTGATTCAGTTACAGTTTATATCAAGTTAAGGATTTGGATTGGTTTTTTTCTATTTCATTTTCCTGAAAAAGATGGAAGGATAAAGTCAGATGCTTGCACATATATTTCTAGATATCCAGCAATTGGCAAAGGCAGACTAAAAGGTGAACGCATAATGACTGAGTGATGCTTTCAAATCAAGTTCTATATCAAGAATGCTATTTTCTTGAAAGTTCCCGAGGCATAGAAAAGAAACAAAGGGGTTTTGCCGCTGCCAGGACCTCTTCACTTCTCACCATCTCAAATCCCCATGCCCTCTTTTGGAAGGGCAATATTTCTGGTGCCTAATATGTTACTGTCTCTCTGGTCTTAACTGCTCTAGCCCAACCACTTAACCTCTGGATTATGTTCTAATTGCTGCTGTAACCAATGTCCACACATTTAGTGTGTTTATTTACTTTACAAATTGACTCGCTTTCCATTCTGTGAGTTAGAAGCCCAACATGGGTCTCTCTGGGTTGAAATCTGGGCATCTGTAGGGCTGTCTTCTTTTCGCAGCCTCTGCTTTTCCAGTTCCTAGAAGCTGTTTTGCACTGGCTCGAGACCCCATCCGCCATTATCAAAGCTGCTCAGTCCTTCTCATGCTGCCATCTCTTTGACCCTCTCCTTCACTCCCCTCTTCCATTTGTAAGAACCCCTCTGGTGACTTTGGCCCACCTAGGGAACCCAGGATTACCTCCCTACTTTAATTCCAGCTGATTAGTAAATTTATTCCATCTACAGCTTTAATTCTATTTTGCCATGTAACTAACTGCATATAACCACAGGTGTGGGGCACTCACTATAGATACTTGCCAACCACGATCCTTAAATAGATGGCTCAGCTATTGTTGTCTCAGCCTAAAAAAGCACATGTGGCTAAGAGTATGAATTCTGGAGCTGAGATTTTCAGGGTTCAAATCCTGACTTGGCCACTTTCTGATGAATACCTCATCTAGTACTTGGGATAAGAATGGCATCCTTTCCCCCACCCCCCATAGGTTGTTGTAAGGATGTTAACTTTAAAAAAGAAATACCTAAAAAGAGAAATTCCCAACTTGGATTTTTTCCCTTAGGTTCTTGGGATAAAGGGAGGTGGGAGGTAGGGAAAGAAGGAGAAAAGAAAGTAAGAAAGCTGGATAAAGAACAGGCAGTGGGCAGTACTGAGCTGTGCCCAGGACAGGACAGAGTTGTACACTTTGGAAGTTCAGTCCCCAGCAGGCTTTTCCTGTGTACCAAAGATATTTATCACCGTTTTATAGCAGATCAGATCTCCTTCAGTGCTAACTCCAAGAGATTATCCAAATAGCTTGCCCATACTAAATCAGGGCCTGAAATAGGTGGGTGCAATGGACATTGTTATTAGCCAGTATGTTATTGGTTTAGGTTATATTCTGCTGAAATTTTCCCATTCTTCTGTGATTTTCATTGTACCTTTGTCCTGTTTTGCTTCATTTCCTTGGGGTTCTATCCTGCATGTGAACCTATTTAAGGAATGGACATAAACAGAGGGTGTGGAGAATGTTGGGGTCAGGGGACAGGGTGGATTTTTTGGTTTGTTTGTTTTAAGAATGAACAAACACAGGGAAATCCTGCTCTGAACAGGAAACCCTGCTAACCTGAGCAGGGAAGCTTGCTAACATCCTAACGAGAGATTTGGATGGTGGGGAGCCTGGGAACGTTCTCATAGGTAAGGAAGTAGCCAGTTTCAAGAGGGAATTCAGAGGGAGTGCATACAGCCAGAGCCAGGCATGATGGCTCTCTCATATGCCCCCTTAACTGGGATTCTAGCCAATATCTTAGATTGCAGGCTGTTAGGATATGGAAATGCCCATGCTATTAGTTATAAGATAGAGAACCTGACTTGGACTGGTGTTAGCTCACACAAGGGGTGTGTATTAGCTCAGATAACTAACAAGAACAGAACTAGATTTGTCTTTAAGCTTGGCTGGATCCAGGTTCTCAGACATTTCTTAATCTTCCTATCCCCCAGATCCCCTTTCTCTCTGTTCACTTGCTTCTCAAGCAGGTTCTTTCCCACAATGGCAATATGGACACCAGCAGCTCCAGGCTTATATCTTAGCAACGTCGCAATCCCAGTGGAAAGAGAGCTTCTCTTTTCCAATAATTTCAGCTGCCTGAGCTGCCTCTCACGGGGCCCTATGGGTCATGTGACTGTCATTTAGCAGATCACAATGGCCATACTTTAGCCTTAGAAGGAAGACAGCCCCATACCACCAAGAACACAGAGGGTGGAAATGTCAGAGTTCCACTCATCAATGACACAGTCTGATTCTTCTTTACTGTATTTATAGTATTTGTTCATGACACATGTTTTCAAAGTACTTTCACATTCGCTTCTTATTTAATAATTATAATTATGATCATGATAGTTAATGTTCATTGAGATCTTAATAGGTGTCAGGTAATAGTCTAGTACTTTGCCTACAATAATAGCTGGGGTTATCCCCAGTTGACAGTAGAAATTAAGGCATAGAGAGATCCGTGAGCTCAGAGACACACAGCTGTGGGAAGGGCTGGGATTTGAACTCAAGCCATCTAAAACCTGAGTTGACCTTCCAACACACACTTCACGGGTGCCATTTTTTTCAAAAGTCAGGTTGATCATTTCCTAAGGGGTGATGGAGGTAGAATTCTGTCCATGAGCCTCTCTAATACCCTCATTGTTATTTATATGTTCTAGGTGTTTTTCCAGGTCTGACCATCTTGCCCTCCATATGAAGAGACATATCTAAAAATCCTAAAGGCCAGAGTTGCCATGGCGCCGGCCAGTGTTGGAAGGAAATGCCGTGAGGCAGGGGGCTGGACTTCAGGCGGGGACCCACTGCCTCGCAGAAGAAAGTTCTCACTTGTAAACCTCTGTGTACACACACACACACACCCTCTCACACACAGACCCACACACGTCCACTCTGTCATGCACTCAACTATATTTAAAATATATACGTCTATTCCTTATGCCTTGCCCTAGCCAGATGGTAGAAGGCGAAGACGAAGGAAACCAGGTGAACTCAGCAAGACAGACTGGCTGCTTACTTCAGCGCTATTGGAGTTCTTCTCGCTGTTGCCAATGGAAAGCAAAGCAAATGGATGTGACGTCTCTGCGGGTGGACGGCAGTACGAGGGGCTTATTTAACTCGCTTCTCAGTGCAACTTGATAGGAGAATACAACGGCTTAAAGTTGCAAATGTGTAGCACTAATGTTTCTTTTTAAATAGTTGGGGGAAAATGACCTAGAAAACCAAATTGCAGTTTGGTAGCCAAAATTAACTCTTGGTTTATTTGTCCTTTTGTGTGTGAAAAGTCCTACTATTCCGTGCGTCAGACTTCCTCACAGAACTGTTGATGGGTTTTGGTTCTTCTTAGTACCATTGAGATCTTTCCAGTCGGTACCAACGGCCTTAGCGGCGGCAGACTCTGGAATAACACCTTACACCTTTCTGGCCTGCATTTCTCTAGACTTCACCCTCAAGGGAGGAGTTTTCTTTTCTTACTTTTTGACTCTTGCACACCATATGCACTAGGGATTCTGGAAACTTCTAGCATGACTGCAAAGTGGCCAAGAGAATAAAGTCCTTGATGATAAATCACAGTATATCCCTTGAGCCTCACCTTTTTGCCAGTGCTAGATTTTTTCTTTTTAATCTCTGTTTTTTGCTAACGAAAACTTGAAAAGCTTATTTGGAAGCTTAAATGTTTTATCTTTTCTCCATGGACTAAGCCTCTCCAGGACTCCTCTCTCTCTCTTTCTCAGCACCTGGATGTCCAGCTCTCGAAGCAGCCAATCAGACGGGACATCACAGTTCCCTCATCCTCCTTGAGGCCCGATGACCTCAGCTCGTAGTGATCAACCACTGTGCTGTGTGTCATTGCTACCCTATAACCAGTCACAGCATAGATGTCGCTAGTCTCAAAGGGCAGCTGCGTATTTAATCTAACTCTGGGTTATGACCTGACAAAAAGCCAAAAAATATCACTCTTTCCAGGAGTGGGGAAAACTGAGGATGCCTCCCAAGTCTAGTGGCTTCACAAAACATCATCCTATCTTCCTCTCTCATACCCACTGAGCTCATATTACCCACTTGTTAAAATCCACCACTCCAAATGCCATTGTGGGAATGAGGGTTGACTTTAAGGGGAGGGTGGAGGTGTCTCTTGTGATGTTTCTCTGGGTTTTGGCTAGACCCACCATGCCTTGTGACCCAGAGCACCCAGGATCAACAGAAGCCTCACACTACTCTGCAAGCTGACTCCGAGGGGGTTCACATTCCTCACCTGTCATCCCACACACACATCCAATATTGGTCTCTATCTACCCGCATTCTTAGCTAGCTGGCACTGGCCTCAACTCCAAAGACTGCCTTTAGGACCATTAAATGGCCTATGCAAGCAAGCGGGGTGGTTATTAGGACAGATTGTATATTTTGTATATTCTGGGACCATCCCTTCAAGACATGTCTAACAAACAAACATGGCATTTGGTCCACACATGGTTGCTGCTCCTCATACCAGCTGGCTCCCCTCCTGCCCTCCTTTGACTGTTTGACTCATTGACTGTTAAAATGCCACCCCATACATATTTGGGATGCAAAACTGAAGTCTCTCAAAGGAAATTATAATCTAAAGAACACAAACACATATATGACAGCAACCTTCAAGATCCTTGGCTTTTGGGTTTTCAGCTTTCTGCAACCTTTGCTTTCACTGCAATGTTGAAGCTACTCGTCTGAGGGTCAAGGAACCTCCTTATCACAAATGCTGTAGCTGCCAGTTGGACACTTGGGGCATTTTGAGGTCTGGCCCTTAGAATTTTCTTTCTCTTTTTCCTTCTTTTTTTCCCAATTCAGACCAAAAAAAAAAAAAAAAAAAAAAAAAAAAAAAAAACCACAGAAAGAAAAAACCTACCCTAAATACAGACAGACACACACAGACATACACACACAGATTCTGTCCATTTGCCGGAGGCAATTATATATATATGTTAGTTGGAGGGTATTTAAAAAAATCAGTTTTATTCCAAAGATTTAAAACTAGATATGACTTAGAAACAATTTCTGGAGCACTGTTTGCTGACAATCTCGTAGTCCTCAACTGCGTTTTGAGTGTATTTGTGGCCAGTCCATCAGGGCATCCCATGGGATTATATTTGAATGTGTGGTGCATCCTTTCTGGATGAAGGATGTGTGAGGGACCTTGAACCTCAGCTGTATTAAACTGTAGCGCCTCCAGTCAGTGCACTAGACGAAACTTTAGATGCCCCACATTTTGTTGGTTTGTTCATTTTCCTTTCTGTAGCAGCCTCCAGCGCCAACGCACGCACACGCCAGTGATGGCCTAAGCCGTGGCTGCCACGATTTACCATGTTCTCCCCCAAGCTGGAGCTGCTCTTGCCTCTCAAAATGCTATTATTAAGGGTTTATAATACTTAATTTAATTTTTGAACTGACCAATGCAAGGCTCTATTAAAAAGAAAGTTTAAAAAAAAAAAAAGAATGCAAAAGAGTAATCATTGCTGTTTGCTCCCCGTTGTCATCCGTGGTCTCATTTGAATGTGGCAGAACAAAGGCCCTTTGGTCCTCATCAGTGTCTGAAATGTTTGGTAACTTCTCTCTCTTGTATCAGTGAGGTCCTTTGTAATCTGCTCCTGACCTTTCTCAGAGCAGGGTGAACTGAAACACCACGATGGTGCTTGCTTGCTTCAGTCCTATGCTGACTGTGAGAACTGGCCTGAGAATCCGGTGGGTGCTAAGTGTATGGCTTTGAAACTGTTCTTCTCTAGCCCAGATTGACACCTGTGAATGATAACCAGTCCTCGCTGTGGGCTGGGGGTGGCCTCGCTCATTTTGGAAATGGATTGGTGATGAACCGTCCATCATCTCTGATGTGAACAGGTTTTCCAAGAAAGAATCAGAATGTGTTTTGCTCCCAAGAGGGCTGGTTATTTTTAGCAGTGCTTTCTTTGATGGACATTTGAAACACATTCAACCCCTTTCTCATTTAAATGGTTACCTCCTAACATTCCAGGGGATCCCAAATTTGAAAGGAGAAACCTGGCATGGTGTTTCTGTGGATGTCCTCTCAAGCACGCTCCATCCAGGGTTCAGAGTTTGATGTGTTTCTCAGCCACTGACAGTTTTCTTTATTTCAAGTTATGCTTCTTTCTCCTACCACATTGGCTGTAAGTCAGAGATGTGGAAACCTGAATGATAAAGCTGCTCCTAGCTGCTGGCCTCCTGCCCCCTGTTGGTTCACTGCCCCAGCATATGCCTGGTGGTGATCCGAGTATTATGTTCAGATACAGAGGCGTTTGGATTCCATGACAAAGCTGCATTTTGTAAAAACATTGAAGACCCCAAAATGACCTTCATGCTGACCATTTCCTTCTCGCTATGTGCTTCCCCTTGCAAAGCCCTTCAAATACCCCTTTTCTCAATGCCATCACCTCCCCACCCACACCTCCTGTGCCCTTTTACATCTTGATTGCCTGATTATAACAGGGTAAAAAGACAGCCAACCTCATGCACGATGAGCAGAATGGATTTCTGGTTTTAAAAAATCTTCTCTAAAGACAGAGAAGATTTTTTAAGGACTTAGTTTGGGATAAGCTTCCAGATTATCCATGTCTATTTACATCAAAGGGGAAGTAAACAGAGTTTTTGGGTGGTTCATCCAGAGCATTCATAACATTCTGCCTGTAGCCTTCACTCCTGCGTTCTATGGGAGAGCAAAAAAAAAAATTCAAATTGCAAGAACAATAAACCCCAGTGATTAGTTTTGATGGCTTAAAATTATTTCCTCCATGGAAGTCACTTCATAAAATGTAAAATATAGTGGGAAGTGCTTTTGTCTTCTCCTTTGCATGAGTCGTTTTTAGGAGAAGGAAGAAAGGAGGAAAGTCAGAGATTTAACTCAATTTGACTACAGAAATTGTTTCTTTCCTCCTTTACAAAAAAAAAAAAAAAAAAAAAAAAAAAATCTTCTGAGGGCCAGCATTTCGGGCCACAATTTTGCACCCCAAACATTGCCAAAGTGGAAATTCAGTACGTAAAACCTGGTTGAAATTTATTCATGGAAGTTTTGCTTTCCATTTTCTGCAAGTGGCAGGAGTGGGGGCAGGCAGGGAGAACTCGGATTATGGATGTCTGGATTAAATTTCGGTAAACATGGTGATATCTCACTCAGAAACTAGAAGGCCTGGCCTGAGGATATATCAATGTCTTTTCGATGGCCTATTTTCCTCTTGGAGGACTTTTTGAAATACTTGAGATGGGACAACAGAGATGTGTCAAAGGAAGCAAAAACTGCTTGTAAATAATGTGGTGTCTCGTGACTAACTGCCTGAGGCTCCAGGGTTTTCTCTTGCTTAAGTCTCCTCTGTTGGTTCCTATAATAAATCCCAGAAAGGGGACAAATAAAGCTGCAGTTAACTTTCTTACGCTCATCCTTCCAATATTATAGTACTGTATTCTTCAGGTGTTTTGCATTTACATATAAGTCCTCGGGAAACAGGTATCAAAAATGAGAGCGAAATCCTAGGCTGTCACTTCACCAATATCCCAAACAAGATACTCTTTTCAAACAGGGCTCCCTCTCAGTGGTCACGAGGGAATGTTGATACGTTCTTGGTTGGGGACTGTTTAATACAATTTTTTTCAACTGTGAGCTTTGGAATCGTAAATTGCTTTGACTCCAGCTTCTGTCTACTGCCATAAAAAGGACCCCACGTCAGAATAATGAGGGTGGTATGTGCGCCCGTGCCTGGACGCGTGTGCGCATGTGCCGATTGTACCTTCGCAGAAGGAAAACAGGCTACTGACGTTTAGGAGGAGTAGCCACCAGTGCCTAATATCTTTTGGGGGGGATGGATGCTTGTAATTGCCAGTATATCAAAACCACACTGGGAGTTAGTTTCCCATGGAGGGGAGGGGCAGTGGGTGGAGAGAGGGGACATTTATATCCTAGGCCTTTAGACTGGAGGCAGAATGATTTCTGCAAATCTAGGTCCTGAAGGCTTTGGGGCTCATTGGCTGGTTCTCGACCTTTATGTTTTTTGGTTTTTTGTTTTGTTTTATTTTGTTTTGTTTTTTTCCCCCAGCATGCATATCCTATCCAAACCCTGACTTAGTTTAATTTCCTTAGTTTTCACTTCTGCTTCATTCCAGGGAGGAAAAATACACCTGTTATGGCCAAGATCTCTTTGCTAACACAGAGGCAAAAATAAATGTTTAATGTTTTTTGAAGCCTCCCCTTCCATTCACAACCCCCTCCAAGTCCCTTCTCCCCTACCCTACTCTCACCACGCAACTTCCCCGGCCACTACGACTTTATTTCAAATCTTGATCATCTTCTTCACAGTTGCTTGAAGAAATTTATTTTTGCACTATACATTTCCTTTTGCCAGATGTGTCTAACAAGTGTGTTTGGAAAGACCTACTCCCAGCCCCTCTCCTCACCCCGCCTCCCCCCGTCACATTCTCTCAGGCCTTCTCTGGTATTTATAATATATCACAGAAGTACCCAGTCTTATAGCCCTTGGTTATGCCTTTTTTTGACATTTTATTTTTTTTAAGCTTTTTATATATATATATAAATATATTACTTTGTCAAGTTTTTTTGCTGTACAAAAGTCTTAAGATTTAAAACTATTATTTGTATTATATGATGGTGGTATGTTAATGTTACAAAATTATTAATGAAGAAAAAATTTATTTTTGTTACTGGTCTGTTTCATAATTCTTTTTTAAATTGGTATATTGTAAGATATCTATGCAAAAAATGTTATGTGACGCATTTTTATTTAAGAATGTAATATGTGTAATAAACAGTAGAATGTGTTTGGCCTTGGAATGCCTTACTGTATTTCTCCTTAGCTTATTTCACTGGGGAAGAAAATCCTCAAAGAGACATAAATGGAGCCTTATACACCTCTTGGGAGGTTTTTCTCTTGGAGAAAGGAAGGGTGAAAATATTCAGTCATTTTTCTTTGGGAGGATGGCGTGTGTGTGTGTGCACACATGTGGGTGTATGTTATGGTTTCAGTCAGGTATCTCTGTGTCCAAATAAGAAGGGACACTGAAGGCAGCTTATTTCTTCAAGAGGAGAAAAAGAGCAAATAGTTGAAGATTATGAAAAGCAATATTTTAGAATGAGGCAGATGATAGGATGTTATTTGTTTAGGAGGTTGGGAGAGGCTATTGAGAGTGGTTTATTTGGTGAGAAGGGGCCGTTTGCTCTGGGGTGGTGTTCAATTAGAGCATATTTGGAAAGGATCATTTGAAGCAGTTGTGGAGCAGGGAAGAAGGGGAAAGGTTAGGGGGAATAATGAGGTGAGGAACAGGGAGTGTATTTATAGGAGATGCTTGGTAACAAAATGGGGAGGAAATGATGAGGCAGGGCAGATAACTTAAGGTTGCTTTGCAGAGGTCTGAGAGGTAGATGCAAATGCAAGCAGCCTGAGATTCCAAGAGGGAGATGAAAGGCCTGGGAAATTTCTCAGAACCCAAAAGACTACTACTGAAATCTTCTGTTCCACACACGACTTCCTGGAAAGGACATCAGGTAGGGAGGAAGGTGGAGCACCCAACGGGTGATGTTATCCCAGCATTCCTTGCCCAGCTGATCCCCAGGAGAAGTGATACCATTAACTGGAAATAATAAGCACGTTGTCCCTGGGGGACTTGGTACTACTGGAGCTTTCTTCTCGTTCTTTGGGCTTACCAAAACGGACATGACAGTGAGAAGCCTATATGCTTAATCACATGAATCTGGTGAGAAACTACCTAATTTTCCCATTAGGAACAGTGGCTACAGAGACTGAGCTGGCTTCAAGGGCCTGACGTTTCTTAAGTCTCTGAATGGGAGAACAGGTGTAAGGAAGGTGCAGAGGCTTGGGAGGGAAGCTGAGTGACCATGTCCTCACTGATAAAATAGGAAAGAAAACACTAAGTGCTACAGGAGCCAGAAGAATGATTTTGAAAATTGTAAATATCAGCTGTTGAATCTCCTGAGCAGGTAAGTAAGTTGGATGTATAGTCATCCAAGCCTGACTGACAAGAAACCACATGATCCAATGGGAAAGCACAGCACCGGGGTCTGCAGACCTGTTTCCCACTCCCTGGTCTCTCCAGAATTGGCTGAGCAATTTAATTCTCATAACCAAAATAATTTACCTAGAAACTTCTTTGAGCAAGGAGGGTTAAGATGGCTTTGCAATATACCTAGAACAAATCTTATTATTCTGCTTCCCTGACTTATAAAAGGATATCAAATTGGACATTTGAGGTGGCTGACAACCTGTACTGTGCTGAAATGTTAAGAGCAGAGAGTGGTAATTCTGACCTAAGTGGCATAAGGAAAAGAGATGTTTTACTTAAGTGAACATTCTAGAAGATTGAAGCATCCATATTGAGAGATATACATTTTGCTTAATATAGGCATGAATATATATTACCCACTGTACAACCTTTTGAGCACCCATTTTTGTAATATAATGTACATTCAGGGGTGACTGCAGACTGTGGGGTTGCTTGCCCTGGCACTAAATTGTATTGGGTAGTTCTACTTTCCCTGTGGTGTTCTCCCTTTATGGAAACTGCAAGCTCTGTGTGTGTCACCTTCTAGCAGTATTTATCTCCTTGTCAATCAGCACATCAAATAAGCAAGACTGGTAACCTCTTAAGTGAAAAAGAAAGAAAGAAAGAAAGAAAAAGAAAGAAAGAAAGAAAGAAAGAAAAAGAAAAAGAAAGAAAAGAAAAGAAACGAAACGAAACTGTAATTGGAATTCAACAAACAGTAGTCTGAAAGTGTAACCTGGATGTCTCAGGCGAGTAAGTTCCCGAACCTTCTGACAGCTATAATCTGAGGCTGCGTATCCAGATGGGAATGCTGGGCTAATTGAAAGAAGCCTCATAAAAAGAGTTCAGTGGAATTGATAAATAATTTAGTATTTCTAGCTCCTCTTCCACTTATAGGTTTAGAATGGCAGATGGCTAAAATTTTAAACTAAAACAAGATTTTGAGGTTACTGATAGGTGATGGCTCTCTGGTTTATCCATGATGAGCAAATTCACAATTTCTTCTGCACATTAAATATTCTATCTGAGCTTTTTAAGACTATCAATGTTGACTGGTTTGGACTTATCTATTACTTCAAAAAATCCTTCTTGATCATAATATAAACATATATATATGACCACACTATATTTTAAGATAACGAAATGACAAAGAAAGAACAAGATTTTTATGTTTGTATTGAAGTTTACATCTCCCATACACTGCATTTGAGCTGTCCATCAAAAGTGCATAGATTGAATAGGTATTTTTCACCACAGTGACCATTTGCTCTCTCAAATAGGGAAACTGAGAGTACAAGAAGATAAATACTACTAGATTTCATTTATAAATAAGATGAATTTTAAAAAGTTGAATTCATAGAAGAAGAGAGTAGAAAAGTAGTTACCAGAGGCAAGCTGTGGAATGGTTAGGGAGATGTTGACCAAAAACTATAAATTTAAGCTAGACAGAAAAAGTAAGCTCAAGCACTCTATTGTACAACATATTTACTACAGTTAATAACAACACATTCTTAACTACTACTAAGAAAGTCGTTTTTAAGTGTTCTCACCACAAAAAAAAAAAAATGAGAAGTATGTGGTATAATGCTTGTATTAATTAATTTGCTTGATTCATTCTACAATGTATACATATTTCAAAACATCATGCAGCACACAATAGATACATACTATTTATCAGGTTAAAAATAATTCCATTAAAAAATAAATAGAGGAACTGAGGTTCAAAGAGAGTACATGACTTGATCAAATTCCCATGGCAAGTGGTGGAGCTGGCTTGCAGGGCCCCTTGATGCCAGATCCTGCAGACCCTCCTCTATCTCTCACTGCTTCAGGATAACCAGGAGCTTGCTCAATGCTTATGTATTTTTCCAGGCATTAAGGTAACCAATAGTAAAGTTAGGATTGCCACATGCTAGAATTGGAAGGGAACGTAGTGGATATGTCTGTCCTTCAGTGTCACTGAACTACTTGAGTCTATTGAGGTTCAGAAACTTCCAACTTGCCCAAGGTCATATAGCACATTCTTTGTAGAACAGGACCCAACCTAGGGATGTTGATATGCAGTAATGCTCCACTGGTCTTGGCAGTGTTTCTTAAACTTGAATCACTTGAGTGTGACCTTCAAGATTCTTATGATATCCTTGCACTAGTAATTCCTTCCTTGGTATTTTTCTTTAATCTGGTACACTTTTTTAAAACCCTAAATGCAGATTCTAGCTTTGATCTAAGCAAAAATATTCCCCAAACTACTGACTTGATATTTTCCCTTTAAATATAAATGAAAATAAATAACTCAAATGAAACTACTCACATTTTTGTTACATTAAAATACTCAGTTATGACTAGTGGTACTTAAGAAGCATTGTTCTGTACCATTCTCTAAAATCTATGCCTTACCGTTTCTCTTTAGCTAATTATTTAGTCCATAGATGCTCCTTGGAGCACATTTCAAATTGAATCTAAAAGTAAGTGCATGTGAAAATTTAATAAAGACTGATTTGATGACTGGCAAGTTACTTAAGGACACAGAGGTCTCTTTGGAGGAAAAATAGTGTGGCCTGTGAGTGAAGTGAATGTGCAATCTCTGCCTTGCTTTCCCCTTCTTGGAACACCCATCTTCCCCCAGGGAAAGGCACTCTCAGTGGGTGGGTTCATTATCCTGGGAATGGAGCCCTGAGCATCAGGCAATGATGGCATCAAGGGCGTCTTATTCTTTCCTTGTATTCTGTAGTCAACAGTCAAGGCCTAGAAGCTAGTGTGTGCTGTGAGGCCCATTTCCAATTGTGCTCACCTTCATGGCTGCCCTCCTGGGATCCCTAGCCCACCATCGCTATATCCACACAAATGCAGAACCCAGCCCCCCAAATATTTTTTTTCCAACCAGCTTCCAGACACCTGATATTCCACTAATAAATATTATTTGCCCAATGTCTTTCCTGGTTTCAATCTACAAGTAGCCAGGAAGAGGTGACTCCTCAGGCCTTATCCACCATATGTACCTGAATAAGAAGGAATTGATTCCATCCTTTGACATCAAAAAGTTTTATGTACAAAATGAATGAAAGATATGGAGAATATGGATGAGAAAAAAGATGTATAAGCAAGTGTCCAATTTTGGGACTCAGGTGGGGGGAGGGGTAAGCCGTCATCCAGGTCACTGCAGAGCCAATGACCGTCAAGCGACTTCATAAAGGAGATGAAGCAATAATTTGTTGCCAGTAAACTCTCCTTATGTGATCAAAATGAGAGTCTACAGGAACCTGGCTCTGCTGAGCTTATCACAGGAAACAGCTATCAGCAAATGGGTAGCCTCTAGTTAGATTATAATGGCAATTACATATCCCTACTTGCTTGGCTTGATTCTGTTCTTTGAAGCAACAACTTTTAGCATCCCGGTCTTATTATGGGCATAAAGTCAACATTTCCTTTACAAAGATAGGGACATATTTGATTCACTGGGGGGTATATTTAGAGGATTACCATGCATGGACTCTAAATAACATCAGAGCCAAAGCATTGGTGATCTATTTTCTCTAGCTCAACAACATATGATGTTCTTGGGATTTAGTTTGCAGACTGTTCTGACAAGTATGTGAGCTAGGATTATAGAATTTCTGTTTAAGGAACCCCAGCTATAAGAAATATAAACCCTGATATTAGTATTTTTTTTCTTTTGCACTGCTAGGGATTGAACCCGGGGTCTTTCTTGCTCCAGCCTCCAAATCCTGGTATTATTATCATGTTTTGGTGAACTCATAGAAATGCAGGCCAGAAGGTATGCCACCCAAACCTTCAATGAATTGACTCCATGTCAAATTGGTCAAAAAAAAATCATTTTTCATCCCTTAGAAATATCTAAGGTAAATGACATTGATGACAGTCTTATTGAAAGGCCAAAATTTAAATGCTGTCTTGTTCAGGGAATTGTTCACACCTTCCTTTTCCCAGTCTTGCTGTCTTGGTTGTTTTTGCTTTTCTTTCCATTTATTCTCTTTCCTCTCTTTCTCTTATCTCCTCATATTTGCCAAATGACCTTGAAGGATGACCCCAAAGCTCACATTGGCTTTCCATACCCAGAGCTGCTCCCATGGCATGGGACCATCTTCCCAAGGAGCTTGCTCTTCCTCCCACCCTCCTCTGTCCTGGTCACTATTTCCCAGTCGAAGGACATGCATTTTCCAGAAGAATTTGGAATGGTGCTACTAAGAGAATGACCTAAGTTGCTTTCCTGGTTCTCTGAGGTACAGTTAGAGAAAGAAAATGCTGGGTGACACAGAGGATCCTAACACAGCTTCATTTGTTGAACAGTTTACAAGTCACTTAAGACACATGTTGTATAAGATGCATCAGTCACATGCTTACAGGTTTCAATGTTTCTTAGTAGGACCCTTGAACAATAAAAGAATAAATTCTGATAAATTACAGAGAGTCAGGATTATAATATAATCAAACAACCTTCTCTCTTAGTTCACCGTCCTTTCCATTACAGTATATGAGGTCTTTGATTTACACAAAATAATTATTCTCCTAGTAGAAATCAACTTCTATTTAAATGTATCCAGAAGCCTACTATGTGCAGCGTTTCTTTTGGTGCTGGCAATGACCACCCACATCAGAATCATGAAGGGTTCTTTTTCTGATTTGTGTCCCCAACTTGAATTAGAGGCTCTGGACTGAGGAGGGGGTGGGCTGGACATGTGTATTTTGACAGGTGTTCTCGGTGTCATTTTGGAGCATCTCACAGTCTTAGAAATACTCACACAGAGGGATCGTTTTTTAAAGCAAAGCAACATTTTAATAAAGCAAATAAACATTCTCTAGGTTTATTCTGTAAAAATGGGGATTTTCAAACATCGGTAGAGTGATATGTTAGAGTATGGTCCATCTATTCACTGGGCTGCATTTTTGGGGGGCCTGTCCCAGAGAGAACTGCCCTTCTACCACTCACTATGGGGTGACTTCAGGATTCAGCCATGTAGGTACATCACAGAACCCCCTCCTGAAGATGTGCTGGGATGTGCTTTCCCTGGATCTTGTCTTAGAATAAAATAGACCTCTGTGGAGATAACTAGGGATGTGGGTTTTTGTTTTCTTTCTGTTTTTGTTTTTTTTTTTTTTTTTTTGTATCAGGAATTGAACCCAGGGTTGCTTAACCACTGAGCCACATCCCCAACCCTTTTTTATATTCTATTTAGAGACAGTATTTTGCTGAGTTGTTTAGGGGCCTCGCTAAGTTGCTGAGGCCGACTTTGAAAGCACAATCCTCCTGCCTCAGCCTCCCTGGCTGCTGGGATTATAGGGCATGTGCCACTGCACCTGGCTCTATTCTCTTGATTTTGATTCAATCCTCTTCCTTGGACTTGGCAGTTTGTGCACTGTGCTGAGATGGCCTCTGGCAGAGCCCTCGCCTGGATATAGGAATACTACTCTGTAAGCAAGACCAAAGGACCGCCCTCTTTGGGGAGTCAGACCACAGCTTGGGCCCCACCCATGGCTTCAAGAAGAGCCAGTGACACTCTCTCTGTTTCAAGTCCTATCTGTTTCTTAAACCTCTGCCTCTCTCCTCACTGCCACCTTTATGCCATTGAGGCTCATCTTTCAAGCAACAGTGACCTAAACCTAGCTTGGAGGAAGCCCATGTAAGACAGAGATCTTGAGAACCCTTGTGTGCATTTGCCACCTTTGAGCTAAGCCCAGTTTGAAGTCCAGACTTTATCAACTACACCAGAGGAAAGGATACGTGTCACAGTTGGAGAATATGGGGTTTTTCTATATTCTGAGAAAGTTATTCTAAAAATAATGTCTCTGGAAGACCTAGCAGGAAAAAGCATGAGCAAAAGAGGAATTTTCAAAACGGTTGCAAAAGCTCTTCCTGAAAATGTTCGAATACAGATTCCTGCTTATCTCCTTCCTCTGACCTGCAGGACCCCAGAGATGATGTGGTTGACTCAGGGAACAGGAAGGGAATTGCCATAAATCTGAGCTAATTTGGAAAGGGAAGGATGAAGCAGAAATGCAGCAATCAATAGAGGCACGTCTTGTTTTGTGGTAAATGTTTACAGGCTGTGCCTCTGGAATGTAATCCTGCAGTCTCTGAACACAGGCCATTAGAGGTGAACCGGGTTCACGGAATGGCTCCCCGTGTGGCTGGTATGCACCCTCCTCAGGGCTCCACACTCACTTGATTCCAACTAGATAAGAGGCTGTAGACGACTCTCTTCCTTGTCTTTGCCTTTCGTTACTCTGTGATTCCCAAGAAAGAAAGAAAGAAATGTCTGCCTTCTCTTTCTTTAGCCCATGTTTGCAGGACAGGATGTACAAATGCCACTTGATGTTTCCTTCCACTCCTGAAAATGCAAAGAGGGAAACGAAACCACATGAGAACAGGGACAGGATTGTTCCTTCACTGACCACGCTGAAGGAACGCTGCGTTGCTTTGCCACAGAGGGGGAAGGAAGCTGAGCGTGTGTTTCCTTGTCATGGAGAGGAGAGGGTATAAAAATGCCTTGAAAAGTGAGTGCACTAATTGATTGCTAATGACTGCACAGCACTAAATGTCTGGAATTTGGTTTAGATTCAGTATAATTTGACATTTGCCAACCATTATTAAATCCCTTTGATGCTGTCCCTGTGTAGCAGTGATGAGCAGCTGATTGCCTCTTAGAGATGAAGACTATAACTGGCCAGGCAGCCAGTCAATGGTGTGCCATCCTCACCTACCCCCTCCTCTTTCCCAGGCTAACTCCTGGTGGTGTTCCCCCAGCCTCAGTCTTCTCTACTCCCCTTTCCTGTCTCTGCAGCCTGTTTCCCTTATTCTCTAAGCTCCACATCACCTGCCCCTTTCAAAACAATATCTCCTCTGTTCTATTGGTTCTCTCTAAATCCAAAGTCCACATTGCTACAAAGAACAAAAATCTACTACAATTGTATCAAGATAAAAAAAAAAGATTGAGAAAAGACACAGAGGGATTTCATGAGACCCTACCATAGGAAAAATAGTCCCTGTGGGAATTTGAGTTATCGGGGCACCCCACTCTGTTTCTTTTTTGTTTTGCTTCGTTCATTTGCTTTCTCTTTTCTTCTACAAACTTCCTTACTTCCTCATCCATCATACATGGTCCAGTATAGCTTCCACCATAGCTAATCACAAGGAACTCCCTTAGGTCCATGCTCTACAAGACCTGTCAACTGGCTCCCCACCAGAACTGACACAGTCTCTGGGCCCCCATCCAGCTTCTCATGAGAGAGTTTCACTGGCCAGGCTCAGGTCTGGCTCATCATTAGCTGAATTAGCTGTTGCAAGAGAGTAGAGCAAGGCCTCCTCCTGTTCATCCTTCCAGAGCCCAGGGTGAGCCATAGGCAAAGAAGAAAGAATGGGCAACTCAGGTGGGCTTCCTTGGGGCACTGTGCAAGGGCCTTTCCCTTCATCTTTTGGGTCAACTGTCTGCAAATATTCAATAGGGTCTTGCAAATAGTTCTGTTGTTTCTGTTGATAGTTTATGATTTATGCCCACACTTGCATTAACCCACTCACCTTACAGAAACATCGATCTCACCTCATCCACACTTCTTCTGCTGCATCTCCTTGCAAAAGAGCACTTGTCAAGACAGCTCCATGAGACCCTAAAGGAGAGCTGCCAATGGTGAAAAACACATAAGTCCATTACAGTAAGGTCAAGGATGCTTTTCTTTATTGCTATGGGTGAGGCAGCATGGCGTATGGGCAGCAAGGATGGTGGTTGAGCAGTCAGGAATCATTTTCCTAGCTCTAGCTCTGCCTCTGCTAAGCTGTGTGACCTTAGGCAGATTGCTTAGCCTTTCTGAGCTCTTCTACTATCGATGCAGAGAAACATGTGTACGGCCGAAGAGGGACACTGGACCATCTTTCCTTTTTCTTCTGTATCAGTTCTTTTAAATAGAACGTCTTCTTTCAGTTTATAATAACTTCCAAACACATTCCCACATAAATTATAAATTGCAAAAATACAAGGAAACACAAGCAGACATTAATTATGAATTGTCCACCATGTTTACTGCCCCAGCCTCTATTAGCTCCTCAAAGATCACTGTAAGAATCACACTGGTTCACATACAGGAAACAATGGGAATCGGGCCCAGCACATGCTACATGCTCAGTACTTGCTGCTTGTCATTGTTGCTGCTAATAGAAATTCTAATCACTTCCGGGGAGGGTTTTCCGAGACCCCCATCTAATCACAGTCCTTGGGAAATTGAACATGCTGCTCATGTTCACCCTAAGTCTTGGTCTGGTGGCCTCTGCTCTGGGCTTAAGGAAGAGAAGATGGTTGTGTGGATTCCAGCTGTGCACACTGCCT
The DNA here is from genome assembly GCA_025594165.1 of Tamias sibiricus. Taxonomy (NCBI): domain Eukaryota; kingdom Metazoa; phylum Chordata; class Mammalia; order Rodentia; family Sciuridae; genus Tamias; species Tamias sibiricus. The sequence goes on from CM046660.1 coordinate 87,439,831, forward strand.
GCTTTCCTGGAGCCCCCCACATGCCACGGTCCCCACTCTTTGCAGAGCTAAGATAACCCCTGAATGGTGGGATCCCCAAGGACCCCTGGGCGGTGGGATCTTTGGCACTTGAAGCTTGCCTTCCCCAGGTTCCTTCCTGCTCTTTCTCCAGAGACCTCATCCTCGAAAAACTAATCAATGTGTTCTCAGAAAACAGCAGCCTGGTGGGAATGTTTGCCATTTTCTTTGCTAAGTGTTATTTGTTCCACACTGGAGGTCCGATTTCCTGCAATTCTTGGAGAGCACGGGGAGGAAGAAGGGCCCGCAAAATGGAAATGGAGGGGGCCATGATTAAGCGCCACTCCCTTCCGCAGCGTCCAGGCCGGGCCCCCCACCCCCCCGCCCCCGCACAGACTCTTTTGGTACAGGGAGGACAGTGTCTCTAAGCATGTGTGTTAGGTGATATGAGCAGAAGAGTCAGCGTTTCCCCCTGGGCTCCGTCACTCCCTGGCAGCCTGGCTTTCGGGAGCCTCCTCTCACTGGGTCAGTTTCTCTGGTTGTGACAAGGAGACAATGCTTGCTTGTTCAACGATTTGAATTTCTTGCAAAAGAAAACGTCAGATGAGTAGGGTCCTATTAGTATTATAAGAGGCTACTGCCTGGAGAAGTAGCGCTCAATGAGAGGTGAAGAAAAGAGAGGGAAGCTTGAGAAAAGGGAAAGGCGCCCAGAGTATTTCAGAACATCTTTCTAAGACATTCTGAGTGCTCCCCACCCTAAGAGAAACTTTTGGGAGTTCTTGAAAATCCATCGCAGGTGGTAGCCCTTACACTGCTATAATGGTAAAGCTGATTTTATTGATTTGGTTTGATTATTTAGATTTATAATAAGAGCTCTCATAGGTATAGAAGAAAGTTTGAAAACTATCCAGTTTTTACTAGCCATACAATAGGCTAATAGTGAAAGTTTCACCCCTTTAGCTATTGTTATAAGAGCTGGACAAAATCTTTAACATATTATTTCATTTAATGTCCACAAGAAACCTGTGAGGTAGGAACACTGATATTACCTAAGCCAAACTCCCTACCTCATCTTTATTTTTTAAAGGAGGATCCTGAGGCCCAGGAAGATTTAGTCACAAAGGTTCTAAGCGATAGGAGGTCCTGAGCTGAAGCAAAAACATTTCTATCAATTCTATTAATTAATAGAAATTATTTCTATTAATTCTGTTTCTCATCCATGTGCAAATTTTACCCTTCTGTGATGGGATATTTAAAGATTTGCTTCACTTAGTTTGGAAGTTTGCTCAAAAGGTGAGCTATATGACATTTTTATTAAAGTTAGTAGTCCAGTTTTTAAAGTTAGAACATAACTATGCTGCTATATTTGGTCTTTTACAAGATGGGAGATTTTTTTGTTTAGCATTGTACAACACAGGAATTGGGATAAGGATTAATTAATTCTCTAATTTAGTTAATGAGTATACAGTGAGCTGCAGACTGTTAAACATTGGGGACTCAAAGATGCGCAAGGCAATTTATGTTAGTTAGAACTGTGTATTTATATTTACTCATTTATTTTTGGTGGTGACAGAAGTTCAAACTGAAGTAGTCTATGCACAAAGGGGAATTCTATGGATCCTGGTGTAAAATAAACTATAATATAATAGTATCTTTGTAGAAGCCCCAGGAATGGAGCATGACTTCTGGTATCACAAGAGGTGAGCCCTCAAGTGCTCAGGACCTTCCATCTCAGCTGTCCTCCTCTCAACTAATTTGTTTTATTTTTCTCTTTCCACACACTTCCACTTCCTTTGCCCTCATATCAGAAAACATGGCTGCCAAGACCTCTGAAGTGTATTGCTTCAGAACCAGAGACACGAATTCTTTTTCTTGCTTCTAATTCTGAAATCCCTAGGGAAGGCCACTGGCTGGCTGTGTCTGGACCAGGAGCTCAACCTATACCAGTTGACTTTTGCCTGTGGGGTGGCCTCCTCTGCCTCGGTCCAGTGCCTTCCTCGGCCAGTCCGCATGCACAAGGCGTGGGATCACAGAGCCTACTGTGTCAGATCTTGTGAGAGCCACCTGGGTGTAGGTGAGGACTAGACACCCCCAGGAAGGCTGGCAGCTCCCCTTCTGGAGATCTCTAAACAGATCATGACACTATGACTTTAACTTGAGCTCCATGACAGAAGTATATCATGTTGCTTGGAGAATATAGGAGAAATCGCCATGCGTGGGCAGAGGAATCAAGGAGGTCATACAGAGAAAGTGAGGTTCAAGCTGGGTCTTGAAATATGAAAATGCAACCATCATCAAGGAGAAGGCAGAGGGAACAGCACAGAGGAGAGTAAAAAGATGAGCTGAGAGAGGCGAAAGCAGTCAATACCCCTCTGTACCTACAGCCTACCCTCCTTCCTTTACTCTGAGAAGCAAGCAAGATCTTGAAATGGTAGAAGCAGAATACATGGATTCTATGATGCCAGCCATTATTCAAGGTTGGGAAGAGACCTCAGAAAGCACAGGGGCCTAGGGAGGAGAGAATGAGCATCCATAGGCAAAGCTGAATAAGAGCCTTTCCAGGAGCAAAGCCCACAGAGGAGACAGGACTGCAGAGCTGGGGGAGGCCCATCCAGGAGCGGGAAGCACAGGGAACAGAAGGTACTTGGTGGAAGAGAGGCTGGAGATTGGCCAGTCATGAGTGACTTGCAGAACAAAAAGAGAGCTTCTCTGAGAGCCACAGAGAATTTAAACAGAGAGGCACCCTTATATGATTTCCATGGTTAATTAACAACACTTTGCCTTGGTAAAGAGCATCAGTGTGTGTCGAATGCATTATGTGTCCTTCTTGGTCCCTCAGTTCCCCTCTCCCTTCCCATCAACAAGTTCAGGGAACTTGTCCTCTATAACAGGCACCAAGTGTCTTCATTTCTCCCCACCTTCATCTAGTTCCCATCTCTTGTCCAGGTGTTGCAGTGCTACTGTGGACACTATAAGTTTAAAAACTTACAGAGTTTCAAGGAGGAGGCTCTAAACAATTGGGCATTCAAGACCAAAGCTCGGCTGAGGGTTGCAAAGGATAACACACACAAAACACTTGGCACAGCACCTAGCTTCTGGAATGTTCTTTTTAAAAAATGCTTTTATTGGGCTGGGGTTGTGACTCAGTGCTAGCGCACTTTCCTGGCATGTGTGAGGCACTGGGTTCGATTCTCAACACCATATATAAATAAGTAAAATAAAGGTCCATTGACAACTAAAACAATATTTTTTAAAAATGCATTTATTAGTGCATTGTAGCTATATATTGGGGTTCATTTTGGCATAACAATACATGAATGGAATTTAATTTGCTCCATTTCAGTCCTCAGGGTTTCCTTTTTCTCTCTCCTCCTCTTTCCCCCATTCCCTTTCCTCTCTCCTCTACTGGTCTTCCTTCTGATTATTTTTTTTAAATAAGTGCTATATATATGTACATAAAAGTGGAATTCACTGTGGTAGAGTTGTACATGTACAAAGTTTAATAATTTTGTCAAATTCACTCCACATTTCTCCCTTTTTCTGTCCCTCCTCCTTCCCCTTCATTCCCCTTACTCCACTCCACTGATTTTCCATCTATTTTTGTGAGATCTGACACATCCCCCCCACTTTCTTTGCTTCAGCTTCTGCATATGAGAGACAACATTTGATCCTTGACTTTCTGAGTCTGGCTTATTTCACTTAGCATGATGTTCTTCAGTTCCATCCATTTACCGGCAAATGTCATAATTTTATTCTTTTTTATGACTAAGTAGAACTCTTTGTGTATATATGCCACATTCTCTTAATCTATTCATCTGTTGATGGGCACCTAGGCTGATTTCATAACTTGGTTATTGTGCATTGTGCAGCTATAAACACTGATGTGCCAGTATCACTACAGTATGCCGATTTTAGTTCTTTTGGTTATATACCATGGAGTGGGATAAACTGGGTCACATGGTGGTTCCATGCCTAGTCTTTTGAGGACTCTCCATACTGCTTTCCAAGGTGGTTGTACTAATTCACACTCCAACCAACAATGTATGAGTGTACCTTTTTCCCCTGTACCCTTGCCAGCTTTTACTATTATTTGTATTCTTGATAATTGCCATCTAGAATGTTCTTCATACATATGATCATTAAAAAAATAACTCCTATCTCCCTGGTGCATTTCAATATGATGAAAAGATCAAAGAACTTGGAGCAGGAGACTTGAGTTTATGCCCTAAACTAGAAGACGTGTGGCTTTGGTCAAGTCCTCATTTCTCTGACCCACCGATTCTTCTTCTGAATGAAGATACTAAACACTTGTCATTCCTATCATGAAGGGCTGCTGTGGGCTGCAGGTATGATGATGAATGAGAAATGCTCTGTAAGCAGAAAAGCATCTTTTCATAAGCAATAAACTATATGAAATTTTATTTAATTTACTTTCCTTCTGTACACGACCTCCTGGGTTCCTGTACTGTAAGACAACATAACAAAATAAAATTTATTATAGGGCATGGGGTTCCTTGACTTGCAGAGTCCTGATTCTTGAGCCTTGGCCTTGTATGGTCCAAACTAATACTTTTAAATAAATCTTTCTGCTAACATGGAAAGGTTGTGTATCTGTGTGGTCCAATACAGTAGCCACTGGCCATGGTGACTGTTGGGCAATTGAAATGTGGCTAGTGTGACGGAGAAACACTATGCACACATTTTTACTTTTAATTAATTTAAATGAAAATCATCATGCAAGTTATTGGAGTGAACAGTAGAAATCCCAAAACTGCTCAGGGCTGTTGTCTACAAAACAAGAACCCAAAACAAGAACCCATTAAGGTCTTTTCTGGTTCCATCTATGCTTCAACACACACAATTCAGAAATAGATAAGCCCATTTGGATACAATAAGGATTGACTCCTGAGCCAATTTTTACATTTCCAAATCAAATATCATTCTAGACATTTTTTAAAAGTTTACAGTTAGCCGGGCACAGTGGTGCAAGAGGCTCAAGAGGCTGAGGCAGGAGGATGGCGAGTTCAAAGCCAGCCTCAGCAATGGCGAGGTGCTAAGCAACTCAGTGAGACTCTGACTCTAAATAAAATACAAAAAAATAAAGCTGGGGATGTGGCTCAGTGGTTGAGTGCCCCTGAGTTCAATCCCAGTACCCAAACAAACAAACAAACAAACAAACAAAAAAAACAGTTCACAGTTGCTGTATCAACAAGAGGAAACACTTCAAACAATGACAATAGTCTCAAGCAAAAGGCAGTCCTCGATAGAAAAAAAAAAAAAAAAAAAAACTTAAGAAAGTCCTTCTCTTGGGGGTTGTATTTGGGTATGGAGTAGACTACTTGTTCCAGAGTTAATGTTCTCCCTTTCTCATTAAGAAAAATAGCTAGGGAAAAAAATTCTTAGAGTTGAATAAATAAATGGATGCCTGCTGTGGGGATTGCTTTATAATGTGACAGTTTCCAGATCACGAGGGGCTTCCCTGATGAAGCTGCACTAATTTTGTCTCTTCACCTGAGGATTATGTTCCTATAACAGGGTTTTTAGAACATAAGGTGAAATTTATAGAGAAATACAAAAAGAAGGTAATACAAATGATTGCGGGTGGGTGGGTATCAATAGAAAAGAAACCCAAGACAACAGAAAGAACTAGAGATGAGACACTAAAAGATGTGAGAAGAGCCTCTGAGGGCGGAGGGGAACGAACAGGGAACTGAAACCAAGTAGATGGAGAGAACAGATTGGGGTAGGCGGGGTGAGGATCAGAGAAGAGATTTCAGATCCATTTGTGAAAGACACCAGGAGCTAAGCTTGTCTATGGGGGGAAAAAATAAGGGACAAAAATGAGAAAGATCAGAACAAAATTACTCTGCAAAGAAAGATAGTGACAAGGTAGTGCAGACAAGGAGGAACAGCCGTCTCCTCATTTAATTAAGAAATTATTAATGGACTAGACGGGCAGCCACAATGAGCCTTTCCTGATGAGATGCTACTAAAATTCCAGACAATAGCAGTGGAAGGCTGAAAAGTTATTGAGAACAAAAGTGGTAAGAATGATAATGTAATTGATAATAACATTCTACTTAGCACAATGCTTAGGAATTTAAAAATCACACATTAAATAAATTTAAATGACTCTGGTTATTTTCTAATTATGGTTGTTTAAATAATGTAATAAAATTAAATGCAAAAAAAAAAAAAAAAAAAAGTTCCCAAGCCCTGATACTTTTAAGCAAATGTTCTGAGTTCTCCTTTTAAGCACTTGATGTTCAATCCCATAACCGTGGAGAAAGTAATGGGATGAGCACACATTTACCAAATGGGTGCGATTTGGGGGTCAGCAGAAGATAAATGGCAAACTTAGGTTCTAAATGTTTTATTTATTTTTCTCTATCCCTTATTCTTTCATAATCAGAAAAGCTAGCTTTTCTCCCCAAATATTTGGGGGGTGTTTTGGGGGGGGGGGGGGGGGGGGGGGGGGGGGGGGGGGGGGGGGGGGGGGGGGGTTTTGGTTGTTTGGGGGGGGGGGGGGGGGGGGGGGGGGGGGGGGGGGGTTGTGGGGGGGGGGGGGGTGGGGGGTTTTTTGGTTGTTTGTTTTTTTTTTTGGGGTGTGTTTGTTTGTGTGTTTGTTGGGTTTAACCACTTTGTCTCCACCCCCCCCACACCATCCCCCCAACAATCAGGATTCCTTAGACCTCCTTGTCCTCATCACAATCTTATTAGGCTAAACTTAAACTAGATCAAACAGGAGCTCAGTCATGCAAGGCCACTTCACAAAAAGATGTCTGGATTGAGGAATTGAGAGCCAAGAGTCACAGACTTGTGGCTGTGACCATGTTGCTGCCTGATTGCAAGCGAGAAGGACAATATTTTGCACACCTGCCTCCTTTATGAGCAGTCAGTGCTGAAATCCTTCTCACTCTGAGTAACAGCCTCATAGTGGATGGGAAGAAAAAGACAAAATTATTGATTCATTTTAAAATATCTTTATTTTTTTGAATATGCATGAATGTTGTACATTATTTAAAAAAAAAACAGAGAAGGTTATAAAGCTCTTCAACCCCATCCAGAGACAAATACCATAACAAATTTGATGCATCTGTTTCCAGAAACTAACATACATATTGTAAATGGGATCTTGTCTATAGACTGTTCTGTAGAATCTTTTAAACTTCATGTGTGGTGGGCTATATTTTCACATTAATATGACATACTTCACTCAATTAAAGTTACTGTAATTGTAAGATTATATGCCCGTAAGAAGGAAAAATTGCTGTCGATTATAATTGGGAGATTCCTTTGATTATAAAACACTAATAGTTAATTTTCAGAGACATTAAAAATAATAAAAAATGACAAAATACAGTTTCCGCCATTAATGGACATTTGTGTTGTTTCCAATATTTTCATGAACTTCTTAACATGTGTCTTTGTACACTGGCCATATGACTTCTTCTAGCTAAATTGCTAGAAATAGAATGGATGGATTGCATATGTTAACTAGCTTGATTTAGCCATTCCCCAATGCATACATATTGCAAAACAACATGTTGTGCATGATAAACATGTAATTTTTATTTGTTGATTTCAAAATGAATTTATTATTTAAAAGATTGATAGATTAAATAGATTAATTCTGTTTACACCATGTACTATTGATTTCCAGTGTTTCCAGTTATGTTTCAGAATAAACAGTTCAAGATGCTCTAGTGGTGTAACTGGTTAGTGTGTAGTACTTATATAGAACACATAGTTCCAATGCCCTCAACAACTGATGTATTATCTATTTCAGCCTAATCAGGACCTCAAATAAGAAAAGGCCAAAGTCAAAGACAAATTCCTCATTTGCTAGTCATTATCATTCTTGTCTTTTGTCTTGCATTTCCAATATTCAAAAAACATCAGAAATTTGAAGTGGGGTGAGATCTATAGATAATTCTTTGGTAATGACTAAAGACCAGATCTATTAATTTGCAGAGAGCTAGTATTAACAACAAGAATGTATTCACTGGTTGACTTTATTTCCCTTTATCTTTAGGACAGGACCTAAGCATTCTGAACATTTGGATGTGACTTATATTAATAGCACCAGTAACTAGAAAGTAGATTTGTGCTACTTTTCTGAACCCTTTCATTCATTTGGTCTGAAACTGCTGAACTCATACTGTGCACCAGGCTGTGGGGACACAAAAATGGGCAACTGACAGTTCCCCTGAAGGCATCTACAATCTAGTGGGGGAGATGAGATACACTCACAGATAAAGTTATAGAACATCAGAAATACAAGATCATCAATTTCATGAGACAGAATATGATTTAGTGTCAAATGCACAGACATTAAGTCCAGAATTTGAATGTAATCTGGAGACAGTCTGCCCCCTGAAAAGTACCACGACCAGTGCTAACGTGCCGTGACCCTCTGGAAGCACAAAGATGACACATGGTCAGTCCCCTTATGGGGAGCATCTGTGTCCTGTACTGTCCCTCAGGAACGTATGGCACATCAACAAATGTTTCGTCTTTTCCTGGAGCATCAGAAGCACAGCTGTACCAGCGACTTCTGTGTCCTGGAGTGGAGAGCAGGACCACTTGACTCCAGCTCCTTTTTAGGAGGAGTACCCTAAGGGTATGACACACAGTTCCAGGATGACTGGAGCCCCTAACCCAGAGGCTGCTATGCTAAGAAGGTGGAAATTCACAGATCACTCCTATGGCCCAGTGGTGTAGGAACTAAAGTCCCATCCATAAAGCAATCTTCTCAATTAATCAGCAATTCAAGTTTGGGAACAAGTGCTTCCCACATCAAATTTCAGGAGAGAGAGATGGGGGAGAGAGAGAGAGAGAAACAGAGGGAGAGAAAGAGAGGAGAGAGGGAGGGAGGGAGGGAGAGGGAGGGAGGGAGCAACAGGAGGACTATTTTATTTTTTAAAGTTGTTTCTGAAGCTGAACACACATGCCTTTTAGGAGCACCACATTGTGGCCCTGCATCAGGGTTACGATTTAATAAGGATGGCAAGGAAAAAAATGACTCACTTGCTCGGATTGAAAGAGCACAAATGCACCTGCCCCAGGCTCTCCAAACTTGGGCATATGTTGGTAAATGACATGCAGGCTGTGAACACAGGAGTGGAGCCCCAGATGGGGAGGCAGGAAAGATAACTGGGTCACATCAGTGGATCTTAATCAGCACTGTGGACCAGAATACCCTAGGGCATTTCAGAATAGACACAGGTCCCAGATATACCCCAGACTTCCTGTCTCAGTCTCTAGGTGGGCGGGGCATTGTTTTTCAAGAAATTCCACTGATGACTCAAATGTGTTTCTGTGCTTAAGAATCACTAAAATAGTTCATCTCCAGCCTGGAACTCTTGTTGGTCAAGAGAAATCCAGGCAGCCTCATGTATAGAAGCTTCTACCAAATTAAAACATGAAGAATCAAAATGGAACTTAAAAACCATTCAAATAGGTGAGCACATTGTGAATCCTATTATCTGTATCTACATTTAACCTAATAACACTTAATATAAGATTCCAATGTACTTTAAGCTCACAATATAATTAAAAACATTTATAAAAATAAAAATTCTTAGAAACCATAGACAGTGGAATTAAAAAATGGAACATAAGTTTAAGGTTGTGTGGTGATGGCTTCCTTCAGTCTTGTGAGGCTGAAGATACACTTTGTTAGGTAAAATGATTAAAGTATAAATCTTACCCTCTTCATTCATAGGAAACACAAAGCCAATGACCGTCTCCCCTCCTGACACTTCCATCCCCCAAGTGCCCTTGCCTTGAAAGTCCTGGGTTTCAGCTGTAACAACCAATGACTCCTTGGATCTACTGTTGGTAATAACATTTATGGAGGTGACAACTTTAGCCCCCAGGGGGAAATTGTTAATAATAATATTAATAAGAGCTGCCGACATTTGCTGTGCTCTTGCCATGCTTCAAGCTCTATGCTAGGGACAGAAAATAGATTTTCTTCTCCATACCGAGGATCTGGGCCTGTTTCCCTCAACAGCCCCCATGTGAATAGGGTCAAAATTGTGAGATATGGTTCTCTTGTATATTGGCTTTCACAGACTTTTGTCTATTTAGAGACTTGGTGACCAGAAATACATAGAGCTGGAGACTCTAGTCAAAAGCAAACAGGAGCTTTGAAATGAAATGAGAACAAGAGGTTGGCAGACCTGGCAGGTGTGCAGTCTGAAGGGTGAATCTGGCCCTGTGGGGCCAGATCTCCGCTGCTGCCCCTTTCCTTCCTTCCACATCCTTCACCTTCTTTGGAGTCAAGCAATTATGTTCTTCTTCACGGATATTACCTCTTTGTAAGTCAGTTTTTCATCTCCAGGACAAAATATTTGAGAAAAACAACTTAGAGGAGGAAAGATATATTTGGGCTCATTGTTTCAGAAGTTTCAGTCAATTGATCCCACTGCTTTGGGCCTGGGGTGAGACTGAACATCATGGGAGAAAGACATGGTGGAGAGAAACTGCTCACAGGGCATGGGGGGATGGGGTGGGGGGGAGGGAAGGAGAGAGAAAGAAAGAAAAAAAGAGAGACAGGACATGATACACCCTTCCAGGGCCTGCTCCCCAGTGACCTACTTCCTCCCACAAGATTCTACCTCCTATAGTTTCCACCACCTCCCAATAATGTCATCAAATATGAATCCCTCAGTGGATTGGTTCATTGACGAGGTCAGAGCCCTCATGATCAAGCCGTCTCTCTGAAGGCACCATCTCTGAACACTGCTGCATTGAGGACCAAACCTTCAACACAGGACCCTTTGGGTGACATTCTAGATCCAAGCCATACATGTCTGCAAAGGTTCCCTCTGTTGACAGAGATGCATCCCTCACCCATGTCCACCAGACTGCTCCCTCCCAAATGCTCCTCCAGAGATGTTCACACCCCTTGTTTCTTCTGTCTTGCGCTTCGGCAAAGTCCTCCCCACTGGCGCACACCCTCAAGGCTCCGGGTAAGAACAGTTTCCTCCTTTCTCATCAACTCTTTGTAGCTTCAGATGTCACTTTCAGTTTTTCTCTGCAATATCAGGGGAGGAGAGATCAAAAAGGCTTCTATGCTTACTGGCTCGAGTTCATACTTGCCATGCCTCGGGGAGACAAAAAAAAAAAAAAAAAAAAAAAAAAAAAAAAGGCTTCTATGCTTAATCTCGGGAGACAATCTGGTTCTACTCCCATTGTGCTCTCATGTCACCCTGACCTCAGTACGATTAGCAACTAGCATCCCTGACCATACCCCAGCCCTCTCCTCAGGTTGACATCCAGATGGCAAAAGGAACAGGGTTTTGAGGATTCCGAGTGGGCAATAGATACAGGCCAGGTTGAGAATGGAATGCATCATTTGGTTCAACTTCATTGGCTAGAATTTGGTCATGAACCCTAACTGCAAAGGAGGTTGCATACTGCTATCTAGCTGTGTGCCCAGGAGGGTTTTAGTGAGCAATGAGTGGTCTCCTACTCTCCCTGGAATCTGTTTGCAAAACCTTGAAGGAGATACCCCGTTCCTCTGATATCCTTCCCTAGTCCCCTCATTCAACGGCTCCTGTTGATACTTGTTCTACAATACCTCTCACCACACGGGCCTTTCTTTTTCACCCTAGGTAGCATCACTTTAGCCCAGGCTCTCATCAGACTATTATTGTTGTCATCTAATTCAAGCATCTCTCCTTTCTAATCTCTTATTTATTCAACAAACATTTATCAAGCACTACATTCCAGGCAAGTTAGCAACTGGGGGGAAATGAGGAAATGGATAGATAGACCTTGCGCCAGAATTGTAATCTTATGAGGAATATAAATGATTAGATGGCTCTTATCACATTGTTGTTACCTGTGATGGGGAAATGCAGCGAACAAGACAAACACATGGGAAGCCCCAAACTCCCTGACCACTCCACTTAAGCAGGACACATCCCTGCCCTCCTCCCTGCCCCTCCCTGCTCTCTGGATCATCACTCTATTTTATTGTCATCACAGTCCCTAACACATTACGAAACTTTCATATATATGTAGGTGTTTATTTGCTGGTTTTGTGACTTCTCCACCAAACTGGGAGCTTTTCCCAGGGGCAGGGACCGTGACTCACATGGCAGCAGCATTGCCACAGGTCATCAGTGCTGACATAGAGTAGGAAGGAATCTAGTCTGGGAGTCGGGTTAGGTTTCTGGAAGAAATGATCTTTAGGTTGAAAGTGGAAAAATACAGAGGGGTCGACCAGGCTTGTGGTGCAGGGGAAAGAGGCAAGGTTGGGGGCGGGGTTTCCTGTTCTAAACCAAGAGAGAATGCATGGCTCAAGTTCAATGCTGAGGAAGGCAAGAGCTGGAGCTGGCCCAGAGTTTGGATTTCCCTTTAAAACTAAAAAAAAGTCACATGAAGATCCAATTAGTGTTTTAGACCTCTCGTCTGTTCTTTCTAGAATGATGAGCCAAGACCTGATGGCCTGTGAGAACATGGGAGACAGCCTGGTGACCTGGGTCACAAGGGCTCCAGTACATTAGCTCAGATACTATTATCCCCTCAAAGGAAAGTCTCCATGTAGTGGGTGTTGGAAGAAGCTGGGTGATGATGATGTTTCCCCAGTTCAATTTATACTTCTCTTCCAATTCAGGTCTTACCTCTTCATAGGCTTCTATGATTTACTCCTGCTCTGAACCATTGTTGAATCTTCTGTTTACATAATTAATTCCACATGATGCACAACTCTTTATTTTCTACGACCCTTGCATTCATCCTCAGCCTTCCCTCAATTTCTTTTCTTTTCTTTCTTGGTACCAAGGATTGAACTCAGGGGCACTCAACCACTAAGCCAAATCCCCATCACTGTTTTGCATTTTATTTAGAGACAGGGTTTCACTGAGTTGCTCAGTGCCTCGCTATTTCTGAGACTGGCTTCAAACTCCTAATTCTCCCACCTCAGCCTCCTGAGCCGCTGGGATTACAGGCATGCACCCCTGTGCCTGGCCTTCCCTCAATTTCCATCACCTACAAGAAGTGACCTGTGTATTTTATTTCTTAAAAATATGCTTATAGAAATGTAATTTGAACCCACTAAATTATACTAGGGTGTTTCTCACTGATTATGACAGCTTTCCCCGTGATACTGGAATCCTAAAAGAGGAAAAAGAGTTCTTTAGGGAAGGGAAATGATATTTCTGAAATTCTGTCTCCTTAGGTTTTTCCAGAGTACTAATATATGACCCATTGCTTTACCTCAATAAGACAAATCAATCTTGATGGAATTTCTGGCACCCTTGGAGAGACGGTTTTAAGTTAAAGGAGATGCTGGCACCCTAAGGGCAACACCACCACAAAGTCCCTGAAATCAGCACCCTGGCACCTTTCTGAAGGTCAGTGTTACCCTCCTGCCTCAGGAACATTCAGATTCTGACAATCAGGTGCTCCAGCAGGTGGGAAGTGGCTTATGGAGCAGGTGGCCCTTTGTCTGGGTCCTTGATTGACAAGCTCACAGAGCAAGGTGGCAAGAGAATATGTTTTAATTTCAAGGGAGGTTAGAGGACTGCCTGACTCTGAAAAGGAGATTTCTTCTCATATACAGCCTCTCTCTTCCTGTTTCCAACCTCCAAACCCCAGACACCAAGGCCAGACTTGCAATGCAGAGAAGGAAGAGCTCCGGAGAACCCAGTGGGGTTATTTCTTAAGTGCTTGTGCTGAGAGGGTCGAAGGAGGGAAGAGAATTGTGTTTGGAAGAAGCTGAGTAATTGTCACCTGGGAAGCCAGTTATTCACAAACTGTAGGAAGTACAAATGGAAAAGCCCTTTAATATCAAGTCATGTCTCTCTGTGTCAGGGCAGAATATGCCAGTGATAATTGCTGCTGAGGAGAGCCCCTCAATGTTAAAACATCATTTATTCCCCTTTCCTTTGTCTTTCAGACTACACTATATGCCTTCTATTTTTTCTACCTGCTATTTTTTTCTTTTTAATAATAATTAAAATAGCAGGCCCTTATCTTTTACAGGTCTTACCATTGGATGTTTTGCTTTTCTCATTTCACACCATCATCTTATTTATACTCACATGCCCCCTTTTCATAAAAACTGCATTCTCAATAGCTCTTATGATTGCAGTGTTAAATCATTGCAGCATTTGCTGGCTTTGAGTATAAAAAGATGTGTGTGTGTGTGTGTGTGTGTGTGTGTGTGTAGCTGCTTAGTGGTAACACACGGACCATTCACCAGTTTGTGCAAGAAGGTAAACAAGAATATCCCCCTCACCCACCCCGCTTCACATAGTCAAATTGAAAATGTGGTATCTGCTCGACACAGGTCTAAACTGGAATTTAATTGGAAGGGTCACCAAATCTCCTGATAATTTTTGGCTTTCAAACACAATTTTTGTGCACTCAGAAGAAAATAAAAAGGGCAGCTAAACAAGCAACATCAGAGTTGCTTAGAAGGAAGCAATAATTGGCCAATCTGCTGATTTTCTGAATTCTTTTCCATTGCCCACATCTTTGGAAGGGATTGAAGGCAAGTAATAAACAGAAGAAAACAGGAAAATCAAGGAATGCTTTATCAACCACAAACTGGGTAAGTTGCTCCTGGATAATAGAATGTTAACTGTTCTTTCGTTCTGGACATACTCTTGGGCCAAAGCACAGGATCAAAGACATTTTGTCCCCTTCAAAGCAAGCTCAGAGCTTGCAGGTTCTGCTCAGCCTATTTCCTGGAGGCCAATGTGGCATGATAACACTCAGCATGGCCATTTTGGACTTCATATTTGGCGGATTTTGGCAGATTGTCATTTCTTTTGCTGAAAACCAGACCCTGAGAGGAACATGAACTTGATCCGTGCCATAAATCAAGTTCTAATACAGGGCGAGAGTCTTAACCCCTCTCTTCCCAGCTCCCCCTCTTGTGGAGCTGTCGCATGCTTTCAATACTATTGACATGATTCAGAGCGGAAACTAGGCTGTTATTTTTATCACTTGATCCCGAAGGTAAACTGTTTGGCTCATTTGGTTCTTCTTCCTGACCCCCCTTCGCCCCATATTTAGACATGGAAGGAGAAAGGCTAAGAAAGGAATGCTTAGACAAATCAGTCTGAAAACAAAACTTAGAAGAAAAAGAGAGAAAAAAAAATAGAAAGAGAAAGGATTTTAAAAGGCAGCAGAGAGGATGTAACTGGTGTCTAGACAATCTTCCTTTGTTTGCAAAACCCTCCCCTCCTCCTCTCAGGGCTGTTCCTTCCTTCACTCTTATTAATTTTCTCAGCAGCTTATCTCTCAGCCCTTAGGTAAGGAAAGATCAGAGCTTGTGCACCTGCTCCAGACGCTGGGGCTCTTGGCTCCTCTGGGCAGCCCAGGCCTGCAGGGCACTTGGGAACCCAGAGGCCAGCAGGCATCCCTGGCGCTCAGGCTGCCTCCCAGAGCCTGAGAACAGTTTTCTCATCCCTTGCAAGCATCCTGAGGGAGATTAATCGTCTTTCTCAGCTTTGAGCATTTGTTCTTCCCCTTGCGTCCTTGAGATGTAGAAAATATCCATTTTAATGCTTCTATGCAGAGGGAATGACCTCAAAAGGTTAGAGTAGGAAGTGGGCAATGTTATTAAAAAATACACTGCTTGGAATCTTTAATGGTTCCTCTCTGGAGCTGCTGTGTCTTCCCAATGTGATTGTGGGTGGGTTGTCATCAAAATTTTTAGAGCCAGTATGACCCCAGGGGTTAAAAGCTAGGGGCTTACAGTGAACTTACTTTCAAAGCAATATGTCGACAACTTGTCATCTGTCTAGTTATGGTCAATTTACTTAATCTGATTCAGACTCAGTTGCCTCATCTATAAAATGGGGGTGCTAATACTTAGCTCAGAATGTTTTGAAAGAATTAGATGAGCTAATGCGAGCAACCTGCTCAGCATGATACTGGCTGCATGTAAGGACACTGGAAACTGTGGTTGAGTAGTTGAGAGATGCTATTGACCTTGTTTGGCTCTTAATAGATTTAATTATTGCTGAAATGTCTTAAAATCTGAATAAAAATTTAATCCATATCTGTATCCACTGAAGGTTTCCCAGAAACAAACAGAATAGACTAGGATAAGGTCAAATCAGCAAAGCAAACCCCTCCAAGTATTCCAAACAGAGGAGATTCAATACAAGAATAGATTGTGCAGGTGATATAAGAGATAAGAAGCCACACAAGGAGTGATAAAGTGACCCCGAGACTAATACCAACAGGGAACTGCTGCCAACTTTGTCTGAAGAAATACAGGGAAAGGGAGTGCTCCAGAGGCCAGAAATCAGGGAGGGACTATGGGAGGGCATGGGAACCATAGAGGAGACAGAATCATTGCTGTAAGCTGCTATCTAAAGCAGAAAGAGAGAATCACCTCCCTTCCTCCAGCCCTGGGGTCCTTTCCATTGCTTGAACCTAGCTGGCATCCTGGTGACAAAGACAACTGGGAAATGTGTGCAGGGAATCAACGTCTGTAGAATCAGGGGAGACGGGTTTCCACCTTGAAGGAGAGTGAGTTCTTCATGGTTAGGAGGTAGAATGAAGAACCGCTGAAGATAACTGAAAACAGCCATTGAGATCCAACTTCCAGCTTTTCACTGGAATGTCTACAGATCCAGAAATATGAAGCTAAATGAGTAGTGTATAATAAACAAATATGAGGTGTAGGATGTTAGGAACCGACAACCTCATACTTTGGGGTGAAGCTCCTTTCCTTCTCCTTTTCCTGTCTTATCCACAATCATCTGATTAACTCATCAAAAATGTTCCATTATTATTTATTGATGTTGGTCATGTAAGTTATTGATCAAACCACTATTGACCATGGTGAGAGTAAGTGACTTTGCCATATGGAAGGCCAAGAGTGATTCTTTGGCATATTGAAGGGCACAAAGGGGAGAGAAAAAATGGTAGGTGTCTTTGCTTCCTGCAGAACTGCCTTCAAATCTATTTGAAAACATATCCATCTTCAGTAGGAGAGAGGGCAGTAGATGAAGATTCAATCTGATGCATGCTGGAAATGCTTAACTAGCACACTGGCCTCAGCTATCTGTCCTAGGCCACAACACTTGTTTCTCACCAAGTGCCAAGTTCTGGCTGTCTTCCCAGCACAGAATGGGCTCCCTCACCATTTCATTACCCGAAATTACAATGATCATCTGACTAACTGGGAATAGCATTATATGAAACACAATTAGAAGTAAACTGAAAGTCTAGGTGGCCTGGTGATGACTAATCAGAAATATCACTGCCTGGCATGTCACGGAAGTTCATATCTCAGCATCATCACAGGTTGTTTTCATTCTCAGAAGGACCTCAATTGCCCTTAATATGGTTGGAATGAACAAAGTAGTTATCAACATCCTTAACTTGAAGAACACAGAAACCAGGGTCTTAAGAACTAAAGACTCTGGTCACAAAATGTTTTCTAAGCCTCTGGAATATAAGAGTGATTTAGTCTGGTCTGATTCCAAGTCTGAAATTCTTACCCAGTGGGAATTGGAAGAAAGGAATCTGAAGAATGGGCCTGCTCAGGGATAGAATGACACATGATGATTTAGTGAGGTGGCAGGACACATGCTCCAAGAGAAGCAGCTAGAGGAATTTTCCTGGAGACACAAAGCACTGGAGTGTGGCTCTATTTGCACCTGAAGTAAGTGCAGTAAAACCACCTCCTTATGAGTAATGGTGATGAGCCTGGAGTTCACTGACTCTGTCAAGACAAAGGCCCTTCTCTCTCAGGCAAAACTAATAAACCAAAAAGACTGGATATTTGTATGCAATAATGGAAAAGAATGTTCCCAAGTATGTTGTGTGTGTTTAGTTTTACAGTACTGCAGCCACGTGTGATGGTGGGACTTTTGGTCAAGTTCCATTCAAGTTACACAAAGGGGCTGGGAACTAAATGGTCAGACAGGAAATTTAGCTGCCACCTCTAATACAATTCTGAAGAGGATTAAGAACCTTGATCATCAGTGATCCAAGTCACTCCAGATTCTCTTTCTCAGGGCTCATTGGAAGAGTGGAAATAGCACTACCTAGCTGTTACCCACAGCAGCATCTGATGGGAACATTTCTGAAGTTGCTTAAGTACAGCCATGGTGACTGGTGGGTGAAGCCATTCCTGTGACCAGATCAGGGTACTGAATAATAAAATGAAGATTTATTTTGTATCGGCACTCCCTGTACATTAAATATAAGAGACATGTCCCCAAATGAATTGCAGTCCTTTCGACAATGATGCTCTAGGAAAAAGAGCAAATATTGACACTTCAATAATGTTTGCCCAGCAATCAGTGAGCTGTATACAGCACTCAGGGTATCTATGTTACTGGAATCAATTAGGAAAACGGAGAATTGATATCCTCCAATGAGAAATATATGGTAACTGCTGACATTACAGATAACGTTGGCTCTGCAAATCATTTCTGAAGTCATAAGCCTGCCAACGCTGTCACTGGTGTTTAGGGAACCTGAGAACAGCTCTCGCTTCAGTTCTGTTGCCCATGTGCTCTTACAAGACACACTCTTCCAATATGCAGTTTCTGTCTCCTGCAATGAATGCTTCCTATTCCTTCCTTCTTTCTTTCTTTCATTACATTTGCACAGAACCTTGTGCTAGCACTATTTTAGGATGGACAGAGTTCCTGGGTTGGGGGGCGGGAATACAAACAATAAAAAGGTACGAAGTAAGATATTTTTATCTTAAGTAAAAATAAACAAAGCATGTGAAGATTTGGGTAAAGAACATGCCATCTGGGGGATCAACAAATGCAAAGCCCCTGAGGTATACAGTTGTCCCTCCCTTATTCTAAGAGGAATATGTTCCAAAACCCCCAGAAGATTCCCCAAACAACAGATAACACTGAATCCTGTATATGCTATGTTTCTCCTATGTATACACATTTACAATAAGATTCAATTTGTTAATTAGGCACAGTAAGAAATTAACAATAATAATTAATAAAATAGAACAATTATAAGAATATATGGTAATAAAATTGCTAGCATTACTACTGTTGAGCTTTGGGGCCATCATCAAGTAAAATCAGGGTTACTTGAGCACAGGCACTGCAAGTGAGAGTCAATCTGACAGCCAGGAAGGCTATAAAGTGACTAGTGGGCAGGTGGGGGACACAGCGTGGACATGCTGGACAAAGTGGGACGAAGCAAGATGGTGTGAACTCTCACCACACTGCTCAGGACAGGCACAACTTAAAACTAGCGAATTGCTTATTTCTGGAATTTTCTATTTAATATTGTCAGATCTTGGCTGGCAGCAAATAACTGAAGCCACACAAAGGGGCCTCAGCTAAGGAAGAACCGCTGGGTATCTCCTGGAATATGTTCCAAAATACCCAGTAGATTCCCAAACCACAGAGAGCACTGAATCCCATATATGCTATGTTTCTCCTATGTATACATATTTATAATAAAGTTCGATTTGTTAATTAGGCACAGTGAGAAATTAACATGGCTGCCTTCTCCTGGTATGAGTAGCTGTTCTTCAGTCTCTGGTTATCTCTCAGTTTTTTTTTCCTCCCTTCCTCTCTTCCCTCCTTCCATGTTATTATTTGTTTAGATGTATTATCAGAGATCATTTAAGGAGGTGTATGGCCGTGAAGACTCTACACCTTAAAGAATTATCTCCCATTCAATTTTTGCTGTTATTTCTTTCCCTCTCTGTTCCTCTCCTTTCCTCCCTCCCTCCCTATTACCAGAAGGGTTTTGACTTCCTTTATGGTAAGGACACACTCAAGTGTCTTACATTTTTATGAATTTTCCAAAGTGTCCAATATAATGAGGAGCAGGTAAGAGAAGTTTGGTATAATAAATGTCAGTTCCAACTGAAATGCTTATAGCTGGAGAACTCTGTTGATGTAAATTTGTCTGCCAGAGATATTTTTGGTCTATGTGTTCTTGGTTGCTTTCCTGTTTGTTGTATATATTCAATCTATCTATAAAAACCTAAAAGTGTTTAATGATCTGTTGGCCTTAGATGTTGCAGATTTTTTTTTGTTTGTTTTTCAGCTGCCTTTGGGGTATTAGTTCCCATCATATGAAGTAAATATTAACATCTATTGATAAAGGCAGACAATTCACAAGTTGTTTTTAAGCAAGAGGTACAATCAGGCTGGATAAAGTTGAGAGATAAAATTCATTAACTTCTCTTAATAAAGGATAATTCCATCAAACCAACTAATGATTTCTTTGGTGAGTGGGGAAAGCCCCATTTCTTAGCTTTTGAGGCCTATGAAAATTTTGTTTCTTTTTCCCCCCAGCTCCTCTTTTGAGAGAGAAAAGATGCTATTCCCTGAATGAGACAGAAGGGGGTTCATGTAAATACTCAGCCTGTGAATTTCAGGATCATAGCTTTGGCCACCCAACCTACAACCAGTGCAGATGAAAAGGGTTTTTATAGCAGGGACTAGTGCCATAGTGATAGGGTGGTTGCTAAGGATGTCATTAAGACTCTGATTGCAGGAATCGGTGCATTAATTGGTATGACCTCATTGAGGTCCTCAGGGCTTACCTGTTCACAAATTATGAAGGAGACAAAAAGTTGATCTTTTTTATAGTGTCAGGAGGCAGCACCTGTTGTTAACATTTGAAACAAGCTGGAATACACAGCATTTATCTACCTGTTATCTTCTTCTCACACTCTGCCCTTCTCTTGACTACATAGAATTAAGACTTAAAGCCTGTCCTTCCTAAACTTTTTTTTTTTCATTGCTCTATTTTTCCCTTGTTCCCCCTAGAGGAAGGAGGGAATTTTTTTTTTTTTTTTTTTTTTTTTTTGCCTGAAAATCAGCCATTAAACTGAAGAAGGCTCAAGGAAACGAACTGAAATGTCTCGTAGGAAGAAAAATAGCACTATGAAGATGAAAAAAAAAAAAAAAAAAAAAAAAAAAGCCCAGGATAATGGAGATTGATTGCTCGATCTATCTATGGCCTCAAATAAAACTGATTGAATTTAACATGTTAGGTTACAGTTAAAAAGCTTAGTTGTTTCAGTTGGGGTAATATAGTTTCAGATTTTCATAGGCAGCCATTTATTTATTTTCGCATTTGTGAGTCATTTAGTCATTCCCTTGTGAGTGAGAATACATTTATTTTCCTACTCCCTGCTGTTAGGCGTTCTATTAATACCACACTAGTTGAAATAAATGGAGCAGTAGAAACTGTTTGGTGGTGAATTTGTTTTTCAGATTTTTTTTGATACTGCTATTTTGGTAAGTCAGTTTTCCAACCCTTCCCATGGTTTAAACAGAGTTTTAACTTCTCACCCTCTCCCCTCTGGAACTTCATGTTTTATTGTTGCTTTTGCCTCAATATTGACAGCATGAAGGCCATGTGAAACCTTAGAACGCAAGACAGCCATATGAGAGAGCGAGTGACTGGTCAAATATTCCTAGTCAAATAGCAAGTTTGTCAAAAAATTATGGGCAAAGTGACAGTTCTTTTCACCCTTTTGAACTGTGCTGAAAAGGGAAATCCAACCTGATAAATAGGGGAATTGGGTCTATAGGTTATAAGGAAATGACAAGGGTCATATTTTCCAGAATCCTAAAAGTGGCTTTTCAAATGTCCTTTATTGTGCTGAAGCACAGTAAGATTTGCTCATGCGCCTTTGCTGTACAGCTGAGCAAAATATAATGCCCTTGTTATTCTGGGCAGCTAATTACTATCAGTGATTGTTGTTTGTAACTAACATGATGAGGGATAAAGGCAATTTTTGGGGGGATGGTGTGGGCTTCTAGTCTCCTGGCTTTGAACCACATCCAGCCCACTGAGGCCGATTCAACGGAGCAGCAGGAGGGCTCCTACCCAGACAGGGTCAGAAAAGCCCCAAAGGGGGATGGAAAACAAACACTGGGTCCACACTTCCCCTCACTGGCAAAGGTCAGGTAAATAATCGAATCACTTTTCTTCAGCTTTCACTTCATTGACTGTGCTGATGAGATTGGGGGGGAGGGGGGTCCTGGAGAGAGGGTGGTAGCCAGTGGTCCATCCCTTGTCCTGGTAGGGGGAGGGAGCTGGACAAGGACATTCCATTCTATTCCTTCTCTCACAGAAGCCTTGAGAAGGAACAAAGAAAGAATGAAAGGGAGACAGGCATACTGGGTGCGCGCATGTACGCGGGGTGCGCGCGCACACACACACACACACCACTTGCAGTTGGGTGTCAATAAAAGCAAGGATAATTTATGCTTAGGCTTAAACACCAACCCAGAAGTATAATGTGTGTGTGTGTGGGGGGGAGAATAAAGGCAATCCCTTGCCTCGCTGAGGGTTTGGTCATCCTCTAAAATCTTAAATTACCTCTATGCCTGAGATAAGTATGAGAGGGCATCACTTGAAACTGACAAACACGACACTGAGTGAGGCTCAGGGAAAAATAAAGGAACCTCCATAGACGCTGATCAAATATCCAACAAGGGAAAGATCAAATCTCAGGTCTGTGTCATGAGCTGATGCTCCTGAGACCACAGAGTCCTAGGCAGGTATCATCAGATAAAGGCAGAGCACACTAGAGGGAGGCCTGAAGCTCAGTCCCCCTCCATCTACTTCATGAAGAGATTTCACATCGTGGCCTAGATCTGGGACTCTCTCTCTCTGATTTCTTCCACTTGTTTTATGAAACCAATAAAGTCAAGTCAGTGAAACATTTTACTGGCAGTTCTGGGTGTGTTCTAATTGGCCTGTACTTACAATTCCCGTTATTGCCAGGGAGAAAGCAACCACTCTAATTCCCTGAAGATTACTTAGGGGTAGATTTATGAGGGGGAAACAGGAACAAGATTTGAGGCTCAACTTCCTAAAGCCATTTTCTTTGATACGGGGTGAGGGGAGATTTTGCCACTAATTTCCTGCCTTCATCCCTAAAAATATTTATATGCTCAATTTTACCAGAGAATGTATTAGAAATTCCCAAGGCACGCCTTTCAGGGCCTATCTCCACCACAGGTGAACCAGCATGGAAGGCCGGTAGCAATCACATCCTGCCTCTGTCCCTTGACCAGGCTGATTGTTGGCTGGGAGAACCAGTTCTAGCGTTTTCCTCATCCCAGCCCCTTGCAAGGTTAGTTAATGAAATTGAAAAGGAACTCTCCTTGCTTCTGCCACCCAGGGCCACGGTGACTTTGCATTATGCTGGGGACAATGAGAGTAGTGTTTGCTGGCTGTGTGTCTCACAGGCAAATGTCACTGAATACATTTGGAAGGAGCATGCTTAGTTGGACACTATCAGGCTGCAGGAATCAAAATCAATTGGAAAAGGAAGAAAGAGTGTAAAAGAGTTTTCATTCTTAGTGTGCATGGTTTGGTCTCTGATCAATTTTCAAATCTCAGCTACAGTAGATTTTGAATCTTGGTCAAGTTATTTAACCTTTTATCTGCCTCAGTTTCTTCATCTGTAAAAATGTAGTGTTAACAACTAGTTTACAAGTTTATTTTGATGACAATTACCTTGTGTGTGATGCACTTTGAAGAGTTTGAAATATAATTAGTACTTAAAAAACATTAATTTCAGAGCCTTCCTCCCCCACAATCTGGTATTTTGGTTGCCCCTATAGGTCTGTGATTTGAGGAATTTAACTAATACTTCCTAGGTAGAGTCATCATGGTGAAGCAGACAGAAAAATGGTTAAACTTCTTTTACTTTTGCAATTTGTTCTTGATTTTTTTTTCCTGAATACCACCCATTGAAGCAGTTGGAGAGAATGACTAATATAAGAGGAACTTGCTTCTAACTGTTGACTTTCCTATTTTGCTTAATCTTATATACAGTCAGATCAACACCTGAGAATGATGGGATTGTCATTATTAAATAGATATTAATCATAGGTGCTAAATGCCTATTTAGTGCCCACCTATTTTTAATGTTTTGGCAATGTAGTCAAAATAAACAAACTCATTTGGGTGAGGTGTGGGAATATCTGGTCCCACCAACAGTGGCTCCCTTCACTGCAGGAAGCTAGAGGGGGCATCTCAGGGACAGTCCAGCTGCTAAGACATGAAGCTAATCCATTCTGGCTGGCTGCAGCAGGTGACAGCCCTACCATTTGCCATGGTTTGAGTATAACACAGAGGTTCATGAGATCACACATGAGAGGGGGACCAAGGATACAGAGTTCAAAACATGTGGACATCCTGCAGGTGGGTAACTTTAGGTATGTCTTTGGGAAAATAGCAGGGCCACAGACACAAGGTCCCATCTACAGACAATGGAGAAAAGGTGCAGGGAGAGTCTGATCCAGGTCCTAGTTCTGGATAATCTCATTATTAGGCAAACTATCAAGACAAGTGCTTTAGGAAGCCAGCAGCCAGTGCTAGAGAGCAGGCAGGGTGACAACAGCAGCAGAAGTAATAGGCACACAAGGTGTCTGAACCTGACCCATAGCTTTAGTTATGGAATCTAGCTTGAGCAAGGTTAATTCACCAAATCTTCACAAGACACCTGTGACTGAGGCATGATATGATCATGCCCATTTTTAGAGGAGAAAACTGAGGCTTAAAGAGTAACTTGCCCATCTGACTCCAGAGTCATTCTCAGCCACTGCATCAAACAGCCTTTCAGAGCAGAGACCCTTTTAAAGGCTCCAGGCTCCCAGAATCTTGACTGGGACTGAGGCACAGGTGAGAAGGAGAGGTTCCAGCTGTGGGGCAGGAAGGGCCCAGGGTGCAGGAATGCGGCCAGGCCCAACACTGTGTCCCAGTGTCCTTTTGGAGAAAAGCTTATCAGCTCTTCCCAATATATGGCAGTTTATGTTTCAGTCAGTCATTTCTTTTGGTCTAGTTCAGACCTTTGAATTTTGGCTCAGTCCTCAGTCCTAACCCCTGAGATCCC
Source organism: Tamias sibiricus (assembly GCA_025594165.1). Classification (NCBI taxonomy): domain Eukaryota; kingdom Metazoa; phylum Chordata; class Mammalia; order Rodentia; family Sciuridae; genus Tamias; species Tamias sibiricus. The sequence continues at coordinate 87,464,672 of CM046660.1, forward strand.
TCAGGGTCAGATAATTTCTGGCACTGATCTATAGAATGTAAGCCTGCTCTAGCAGACTCAGAGATGTATCAGCCATGTAGTTGGATCACAAGCAGAGTTCAAGAGAGAAAGCGAGCAAGGCATGTCTGCTTATGGGTATGAAAGTCCTTCTCTATGAAGACAAGGACTTAGATTGATTGAGGGCTGCTGTATGCTTTATATAGGTAATTGCTTTTAATAGTTACAATATATTAATTTCCTAGGGCTATTGCAATTACCTACTGCAAACTGGGTGGCTTAGAACAACTGAAATTTATTGTCTCACTGATCTGGGACTAGAAGACTGAAATCAAGAAAATGGCAGGGACTTGCTCTCTCTGAAACTCCAGAGGAAGGATCCTTCCAGGCCTCTTCTCAGTTCCTGGTACTGTACCAGCAATCTTTGGCATTCCTCGGCTTGTAGGTCTTGATTTTTTTTTTTTTTTGGTACCGGGGATTGAACTCAGGGGCACTCGACCACTGGGCCACATCCCCAGCCCTTTTTTGTATTTTATTAGAGACAGGGTCTCACTGAGTTGCTAAGTGCCTCGCCATTGCTGAGGCTGGCTTTCAACTCACGATCCTCCTGCCTCAGCCTCCCAAAGTGCTGGGATTACAGGCGTGCGCCACCGCGCCCGGCTGGTCTTGATTTTAATACTTCATCTTTGCATGGTGCTCTCCTGGTGTCTCTTCATATCATCTTCCTCTCTGTGTCCAATTTCTACCTTTTATTTTTCTTTTTGTAGTCTTGGGGATCAAATCCAGGACCTCATATATACTAGGCAAGTGCTCTGTCACTGAGCAAGGTTAGCTCACCAAATCTGCACAACACATCTGTGACTGGGGTATGATATAATCATACCCATTTTTCAGAGAAGAAAACTGTCCATATTTCCCCTTTTCATTAGGAACATAGTCACATTGGGCTAGAGCACACCCTAGTGACCTCATCATTATGATACTACATCTACAAAGATCCTATTTCCAAATAATGTCACATTCTGAGGCACTGAGGGTTAGGTCATTTGGGGTGGGATTGGGGCATACTTTAACCTAGAACATGCAAAAAAAAACCCATCTATTTAGTATCTTTTCCTCTCTAGGAAAATGAAGCTCAAGGTGACTCAATCAGTAATGGGGGAGTCCAAGAATCCAACCAAGTCTAATTCCTATTCATATCCTGCTGCTGCCTCAGGACAGATACCTTTTAAGAACCAGTATATTAAACTCACAAAGACAGTCATCTGATCCTTGACCAAGGCACCAGAAAGATACGTTGGAGAAAAGACAGTCTTTTTCACAAATGGAGCTGGGAAAACTGGTTATCCATATATAGAAGAATGAGACTAGATTTCTACCTTTTTCCCTGCACAAAAGTTAACTCAAAATGGATCAAAGACCTAGCAATTATACCAGAAACTATGCAACTCCTAAAAGAAAATGAAGAGTCAACACTCCAATATATAGACATGAGGCAATGACTTTCTCAAGAAATTTTCTAAAGTTCAGGAAATAATACTAAGAATTCATAAATGGATGGCATTACATTAATAAGTTTCTGCACAGCAAAGGAAACTATTAAGAATGTGAAGAGAAAAACTACAGGATGGGAGAAAAATCTTTGCTAGCTACTCCTCTGAAAGAGGATTAATATCCAGAATATATAAAGATCTCAAAAAAACTTACCATGACCATCACCACCCACAACAAAGCCACATAAGCCATTCACTTGCAAATGAACTAAACAGACAATTCTCAAAAGAAGAAATACAAGTGACCAACAAATATATGAAAAAATGTACAACATCATTAGCAATTAGAGAAATGTAAATTAAAATTACATTTAATTCTGGTTAAAATGGCAATCATCAAGAATATAAGCAATAAATGTTGGAGAAGATATGGGGGAAATAAACACTTACACACCTATTGGTGGGACTGTAAATTAATATGGCTGCTATGAAAATAAGTTTGGAGGTTCCTGAAGACTAGGAGTGGGACTACCATTTGACCCAGCTATACCACTCCTTGGTATTTATCCTAAAGAATTAAAGTCAGCATACTCTAGTGATATGATACATGCATACTCAGGTTTATAGCAGCACAATTTATAATAGCCATATTATAAAAGCAGTCTAGGTGGTTATCAGTGCACAAATGGGTAAAGAAAATGTGGTATATGTACACAATGGAGGTTTATTCAGTCATAAATAAAAAAAAAAGTATACCTTTTGCAGGAAAATGGGTAGAACTTGAGTGCATTATGTTAAAAGAAATAAGGAAAACTCAAAAAGTCAAAGGTCATATATTTTCTCTCCTATGTGGAAGCTAGAGAGGAAAAGGGTAGGGGAAAATGGTGGTGGTGGGGATCTCCTGAAAATTGAAAGGAGACTAGTAGATCAGAAGAAAAGGACAAGGGGGAATGAGAAGGATATGGAAAGGGGAAATATTGTTGTATCATATGCATGTATGAATATGTAACAAAATATTCCATTATTATATATAATTACAATGAACCAATGAAAATATGGAGAAAAAAGAACCAGTGTGTTTGCTTATGACATTCTCAGTCTTGCCAGTGCCCACTCAATGCCAGTGCTTTAAACAAGTCTCCTGTGCTTGCTTCTGAATAAATGTAATGTTCTCCCCCATGTTTATGTGGGAGAGGCATTGATGAACATGTGCTGGATGCCTCCAAGGGCAGATGTTACATCCGAATAGGTCTAGACTGCACTGGAGAGTTTCTTGTATTGTATAAATAGCAGATGCCATATGATGTGTTTTACCATGAAAAGCTTTATTTGCTGTTCAAAGAGTCAGAAACTTGGAGAGATAATCTCATATTGGCACCTGATACCTCAAAATGAAGTCTGTGGCCTAAGGCTACTCACTTAACCCCTCAACCTCACCATCTGGGACCTAGAGGTAATGATGACCTGCTCCTTGAAGGCATCATTTGGGTGGTTTGTGAAAATATCTTGGGAGACTTTGGCAAATGGAAATGCTACACTGGCAGGAGAAAAAGAAAAAAAAGGAAAAGGAAAGAAAAGAAAAAAAAAACCTAACTGAAAATAATTTGTATTTGTAGAATATCATTCTTAGGGATCCCAAATTTTTTGTGGCTTATCTCCATTCCCAAGCCTCAGGAACTGAAAGAATTGCCATGGAATGTAGCCAAAAGTTAACTCCTGGCTGTTTTGTTTTCAGTTAGAATCACAATTTGGGTTCTCCCTGAAATTGAACACTAGGTTAGGGGGGTATTTGGGGATTATTAACTTCCATCAATCTTCTGAGAAAGAATGTGCTTCTGTATCAGTTTTTTCTTTGGATCCCTTCTTTGATAAAAATGTATGCAGCCTCCAGTCTCAGAGAAAGACTCCTTTAGTTTTCCTGCTTCGTTCAAGTTATTTAATTATATTGTTTTCACTATCCCTTACTGTCTGGCTTTCAGATATCCATGTAATTATCAGATTAGTGCCTATGTAAAATCCTTATTTTGGGTTTTCCTTCCAATAGGCTAAATATATGTCTAGTGGCAAAAAGCTGGCACTAACACATTAAGCAACCCAGAATAGAGTAGAGCCAGATGTAAAAGGGTCTCATCTCACTCTGTATTAGAACCCAGAGCAGAGGGTTGGGGGTGCAGCTCAGTGGAAGAGCACTTGCCTTGAGTGTTCTCTGGGTTTGATCCCCAGCACCAAGAAAACAGCCACCACCATTACCTCTAGAACATTAGATACTCTCACCCATGTTGGAGCTCTGCTTGGAAACAATCACATCATAGCACTATTTTGCAGAATGAGTCTCATTTATATTTATCAGTAAGTTCCACATTTACAGGTTCCAAATAAAGAGGGAAATGCAACCTTGTTACACTCCTGTTCCCTATAATGAGTTGGAAGATGACTCATTAAAATTATTTGAGGTGCCACCTTTGCTAGTCAGTCTGAATCTATGGGTCATGCCCTTCTTAACATCTCCACTTGTTTCAAAAGAAGATCGAGAGAAATTTGGAGCTGCCTGACTTGTGTAGGAATGTTTTCAGCCTGCTCATTTCCTGGCAATCAGCAATTTGGTCAGAAATGTAGAGCTATTTGATGGAGTGTTTAGTCCTCAAATGATGGTCACTGCATGAGAACAAAGAGAAAACAATTTAACTTACACAAATGCCATTGTTCAATCACTCATCTGCAGCACACTTGCTAAAACCAATAGAATATCTCCCTAGATCAGCAGTGTCCCACTGCTGCATATAAATGAATGATTAGCCAAGAAAAATCTATAAATGGCCTTGTTGTCTTCAATTCTTGTGTGCTTTCTGCTGTTGGACGTCTTCATGAACTTGAAAAGATAGTTCTGATCACAGCACTATTTAAAGCAATAGAGACAATTGTTAGAGGAACCCAACTGCTATTTAGTTATCAGAAGGTACATAGTCGAGACAACTCATGGAACACGGTTATCCTTGCAAGGCCCCCTTACTTGGTTTTATTTCCCTCCTAGTCTCCATCCTCAATCACTCCCTGGCATTTCCATCAGCACCTTCACAAGTGTACTTTACAGATCCTCTAATCCACCTTCCATGTGTTTGTTTGGTTTATTAATGTTTATTTAGAAGAATGAATGGTGTCATTTAAATATGTTTCTTAAAGTTATGTAGAAGGTAATGTGCTACATTTCATCATTCTCTTTCTTCCTTTTTATCTAACATTGTGTTTTTGAAGTCTTAACATTTTTCTCTGCATTAATCTAGTGCATTGTTTCTGAGTCCTGTAGACCATTCTGATACATGCAGAGAGCATTTCTGACTCTTCATGTAGCACATTTTACTTCTTCATTTCCCTAGTGGATATCTAAGGGTTACCTAGATTCTTTAATGGATTCTTTGATTGCTTCCAACTTCATGGTACCATAAACAATGCTACAATAATCCTTCATGAACATGTTTCCTGGTGGATCTGAGTGGGAGTCTCTCTAGAGCATATTCCCTGAGGGAAATTTCTGAGTTGTGAGGGTTTACTCATACTTTATTTCACTAAATACTTCCCAGATTGCTATACAGAATGTTTGCACCAATTTTTAATTCACCACCAGTGAGGATGAAACTTCCCCATATCCTTGCCAGCGCTTTCTAATTTTTGCCAATCTGGTGGGTGAAATTTACAAAATGGCATCTCATTTTGTAAAATGAAATTTGCATTTCTCTGATTACTAATGAGGATGTATATCTTTCATGTATGTGGTAGCTGTTTCAGTTTCCCCATCTGTCAGTTGCCTGTTCCTGTTCTTTGCCCATTTTTTTTCTTTTGGATTTCCTGTCTTTTTCTTGCTTGTTTGCAAAGTTCCTTATATATTTTAGGTATCAATTCCACATTGCTTTGTAAAGATCTTTTCCCAATACTTTGCTGATTTGTCTATGGGTAAATGCAGGTTTTCAGTTTAGATGGGATCTCTTATGGTTTAGATATGAGGTGTACCCCAAACTCCTGTGTTACTGCAGTAATGTTCAGAAGTGAACTGATTAGATTATGAGAGTTGTAACCTGATCAGTCCATCCTTGGTTGAATGGGCTGACTGAATGGCAATTGTAGGCATGGCTGGGGGACGTGGGTCACTGGGCACATGCCTTAAAGGATTCTTTTCTCCTGTGGTCCCTTTCTCCTTCCTCCTCTTCGCTTCCTGGCTGCCACCAGTGGAACAGCTCCTTTCAGCCACACCTTTCTGCCATGATGGGCTGTCTCACCTTGTGCCCAGAACAATGAACGTGACCCCCACCATGTACTGGTCCTCTGGAACTGCAAGCCCAAATAAACATTTTCTCCTTTAAGTTGTTCTTGTCAGGCATTTTGGTCACAGTGAACAAAAGTTGTTTAAAACATGGTCTAATCATGGTCTAACCAAATTTGCTTCTATTAATACATTTTCATTAACGGCCCCCAAGTAAATTCTTTGTGTGATTTTCCTTCTGGTATGCTAATTATACATCTGGTTGCAAAGGACCGACTTTTGTACATTGAGCAGCCCAGAATAAAGTAGAGCTAGAGTGGATTTTATCTTACATTATACGTAAAACATAAAAGAGCCTATATATATATATGTTCTATGTATCTACATATACAGAGAGCACAGAATATTTGACATTCTTGACCATGTTATAGTATTGCTTAGAAAAGAAGCACATCATAGTTCTATTTAGCAGTGTGTATTCCACTAATCTTTGAAGAAAAAAACAAAATGAAACAAAACAAAAACAACAACAACCAAAAAGAAAACTCCTAATATATTGACAGATGTCAAATAAAGGGGGAAACACATTCTTTTTGTACTCTTGTTCCCTATAATGAATATGGAGATGACTAATTAAAGTTATTTGCAGTGCTGTCTCTGATGCTTAGTCTGAACTTCCTACTCACTTATTGTTCCCTTCTGTTCTAGTGTTGTTTGGTAGTTTTTGTTTTTTGTAACTTAGATGTAGAGGACTGATTAATCAAACTCCTTAGTTCATGGTTTATTATCATTACTTGTTCAAGCAAGGATCCTTCTCTCTCTTTTTTTTAATGAATGTATGTGTTTATTTACTTACACACATACATATATGCAACAATAATCTCTCCATCTATCTACATACATTCCTTACCTATCATTATTGTAGATACTATTGTTGATTCCAAATATTTAACTTTTCTGGAGTGAGTGCTATAGCCTCATAGTGGGTAGGATATTCTTCTTGCACTTGACTTTCAGGTTGGCTATATAACTGTATAATTTTGGCCAATGTGAAATTAGTGCCATTGCATTAGCATAGTTGTGTTCATCCACTTGAGCTCCTGCCCTTTATCACAAGAACATACCTCGGATAGCTTTTTTTCTAGCCTGAAAAGAAACATATGGAATGGTCCTGGATCCAACTTATATCTTGTAACTAAGTTCCCAGTCTAGACAAGTCATCTCCCAGAAGACCTACCAATGTGTGGGAAATAAATGTTTATTGTTATAAACCACTGAAATTTTAATGATTTTTATGTAGTAGTATTATAATGATAGCTAACTAATGCTTTCTCGTCTCTTCATTCTTTCCTTTCTCCTCCCTCCCTTCTTTCCTTCCTTCATTTCTTTCTTCTACTCTTTCTGCATCCCTCTTTTATCCTCAAATCATTACCATTCCCTTCCAGCCAGGTTACTGGTCTTTATGTGTATCTTTTAAATTCAACATAAATATTTGTGTCTGCATAAGTTTTTAAATTTTTGTAGGTGATATTGGATGACATATCTCTTACTGTTTCCAACTTTTCTTCCAAGTATGTGTACATTGGATTTTTTTCTTCTTTGATTCTATTAAAATTTATTTTAATTGACCCAAAATAAGCCACATGTTTATGTAAAGAGTCCATTGTCTTGATGTTAAAACATTGGAGAAACTGCCTCTACTCTGGTTGTTGGTCCCATTTTCATGTCATAAGCAAAAAGCTTGATTGAGGAGATATGGCATGAAAGACTTACTAGCTGTGACCCAGAGTTCAGGGATGAATGCACCTGGTTTTAATGCATGGTTCTGCCATTTATTACTCTTGTTTCTCTCTCTCTCTCTCTCTCTCTCTCTCTTCCTCAATGGGTATGTGTGGTACTGGGTATTAAACACAAGGCCACATGTGTGTAAGGCAAGCACTCTGCATCTGAGCTACATCCCCAGCCCTCATTACAGCATCTTGGTCATCGTTGCATCTCCAGGGCTTAGCACAGTTTCTGACACATGGTAAATTTTCAATAAATGTTTATTGAACAAAAATTATTTAGCCTCTCAAAACCTCAGTTTCTTTCCTCTTAAAAAAAATGTGGACAATGAATTTCTCACATCATGCTTGGCAAAGAATACGTGAAACTTTAGTTCCTTTCCTTACCTTCCCCTCCCTGTGGTCTCAACCACTATGTAGCTCAAGGAGCTTATTAAATGAACACCCAAGAAAGCCCGTGTTAACTTGCTGTTATTACTGCAATTCTTAGAGCAGGGAGGATGATCTTCTCCAGCTGTTATTCACACAATAATTTCCTGAGGAGTAAATTATGAATGAACCCAAATTATAAAAAGCAGCCTAGAGTCTGAATCAGGTTAGAAAATACATTAAAGCTAATGACATATCTTGGAAACAGATTTCGGAATCTGCAAAGCTAAGGGGTTGGCATGGTCTAATATAGAATTCAAAATTTATTTCCTTCATAATTTCCCAAAGTTGCCTTTTGAAGGGACCCTGATAGGAAATGTCACTTGGAAATCTGACCCAGTCTTGTGTTGTGTTAAGTGATATCTGCTGCTTACTTTTTATATTAGAATTGGCTTGTATGTTGAGGCTGCTATCCAGGGTACAGGAGGCAAAAAGGCAAATACTAGAGAAGGCTAAGCCTTGACTCCTTCTTCAAGAGCCTTGTGGCTAATTGAGAAATTCCACTGTAATTTTTTTTTTCTCCCCTAGATGCTTCTAAAACAATACAAGGGAGAAATGAGGTCAAAGCCCAAACTTTAAGTAAGTCACCCACATACTTGGTCCAGTTAGACCTTGGTCATCACGTCATTGCTTCTAGCTCATCTTAACATTTTCGGAAAGACAGAGTATTTCATTGCAAACAACAGGAATGGATTTGCATTCATTTATACAAAAGAGGGATTTGCTAAGTGTAGTACGGTTGGGGGGAACTCATAGCATTGAAGAGAAAACTGAGGAACAGAACTGACTGTGGGCAGATTGTTTTAGAATTCTCAGTTTCCAGACTTACCTAAGTATCTCACCATGCTCTGCTGCCAGGGCAGGTCAGTGCCACCTCAGTGTGTATATAGAGTGGACGCTGCCATGGATCTGGTGATGGTAATACCATTTGCCTAGGGGAAGTGTGTGTGTGTGTGTGTGTGTGTGTGTGTGTGTGTTGTGGGGGTAGGCTTCATTTATGGCCCCACTCAGTCTGTACACCTAAGGTAGATATTTCTCCCCTGAAGGGAATTTGAATTTTGTAACCAAAAGGAGGAGGGATGACATATTGTCTACTAGATTATATATCATTCCAAAGACATTTTAAATCAAAAAGCTTCTTAACGAGCCCATCGGTGAATCTCAAATCAAATGTCAACAAGTCATGACTTAAATTTAGTGTTCTCTTATTTGAGTTATTGGGATACTTTGAGGAAAAGCCATAGTCTTTATAGATTGGATTAAAGATGAGAGTAATTTCCCCAAAGAACAATTTCTGGTGGAAGATAAAGAATAGTAGTTGTAATGGTGAACAGGTTGACCCTCTGGGCCTCCCTACTAACCTACTTTGTAATCAACACTGAGTAATTTAATTTATCCAGGCTGGCAAATCATTAATAAATAAATAAATAAATAAATAGGCCTGCAAAAATTCTGCCTGGCCTTTAAATGTGCTTGGCTGTCACCCATATTTTCCAATCCCCCTCTTGATCCCTCTGGCTTCTCTTATAGACAAACTGGGAAACTATAAGCTTTTGGAATCTGCAAAGCTAAGGAGCTGACATGGTTAATACAGAATTATTAAGTATTTTCCAACATGCTTTCCAAGGAATCAAAACCCCTCATTAACACACAAACAGAAATGTTGGGGTGTGGAGGGAAGGGGGTGATTGTTTTCTCACAAGGCTTAGCATAATTTCTTTTCCACCCAGAGTTGGTGGCAGGAGGTGACTTTTTTGCAAATAAATTAACCCCGCTGCTCTTTTGGGTCAATAACACTTTCTCATTTTACTGGGGAATTTGAATTATTGACTGTCTGTGTCTTGTGTCTTCATTCCCTAGAAGGCAAATTGGAGGAATTAATGTTTTTGAAGTAGTTTTTTTTTTTTTTTTTTAAGTCAACTCTTTTTTCTATCTTTCTACCAATTAAAATTGTGTGAGTATTGTTTTATTAATCTGGCTGTTTTGCCCAAAGAGATAGTGACCAGAATTACTAATCCCACTTTCTAGGTAGGCACAGGATAGGTAAGTGGCTCTCAATGTCACTAAGCAAAATGGTTTCAGAATAGTCATTGAACCTTCTAGCACAGCTGGCCAAGCATAGACACAGTAAGTGTCTACTAGCTCACCATCTACATCCCCACATAACTATCTGCTAAAACAGAAAATATCCTGTCTTCCAAACAGCACACACCACTTTCTAACTAGTTGTGCCTCTAAATCAAACTTAAATATTTGGAGCACTCTGAAAAGGAGAGAATAAATGATCAGATGCCTCAGTACTTTTCTGAGAGCCTTGAAAGTTATTTAACTCCAGAAAAACACATTTTTGAAGGCCATATTTGAATTCTTTATTAAAACAAAAAACAGCACCACCAACAAAATACCTCTAACAAGTTGTTGGAAAATGCCTCGTGATGCAAAATGAAGAGTGGGAAGCTGGGAATTCCAGATTAAGTATTTCTGCTCTGTCTTTTACTAGCTGTGGTCAAAATTACATATTCCTCTTAAAGCTTCCATTTTCTCATCAATAAAATGTGGGACATATATATAGCAGGTTTGTTGTAAAAAATAATGCTAATATATGAACAGACTTTTGAACTTCCCTGCACATAATATAAACTCAACAAATGATAACTCTTAGAGAAGAGAATGCAAGCCTTATATATAGATTTAAGTATCTATTGGCTCCTTCCTCCGCCGCCCCCCCCCACCCCAATAAGTAGATCTCTACATTCTTTTCCTCCTGGTGAAGCTCACAATAAAGCTCTGTTTCAGTCTGTGACAATCCTCCAGGCAAGGGAGGCTTTGCCCTTCTTTGCAAGATCATATCCTTTTTGTTCTCCTCCCCAAATCTCCCCTCACCCCTCCACCCACCTCTCCTTCATATAGTATTAGCTACTTCATGGCTTTTCTCTGTAGTCTGTGTTTTATGCTTTCTTTCCTTCCATGCAAGAAAGGTGGTTTATTTGATGATGTTTCTCATTCACTAAAGAAAGTGCTAAGTCAAACAGCTATAGGCATGCACTCTTCCTATCAGGACAGCCAATAGCTAATAACCATCACACTAACTTTAAGTATAGATTATTATTATTATTGAGCGAATAGCACCTTGGCTGTTTGCCCAGCATGTCCTTGATAACTCGGGGTCACACAAAAAAGTAATTCTCTACCACAACTCAATAAGACATGGGATCTGCATGATTAAAATGACCTTCACATTTGGAATCCTGAAATAATGGCACTCCAAATTAAATTAAAAATGGGTTAGATTGCTTGCAGTGAATAATTGCTATTATCATGTACCATTCTTCTTGTTCCCTTCCAAAGTCTTTATTGATTTCATTGTTGCTCAGATGCTGAGGATGTCTGTCCTATTGTTTGGGGGAATTTAAGATGCTTACAAAGACGTACAGAATTAATGAATTAATGGGAGGGAGGCTGAAGGAGCTAAGAAAATGAGGTCTTTCTCTCTCTCTCTCTCTCTCTCTCTCTCTGTCTCTCTCTCTCTCTCTCTCTCACACACACACACACACACACACACACACCCTTCAAAGAGGTTGTTGCTGTGATAGACACTTTCTTTGATAAAACCACACCAAACTCCTTTGTTCAACAGTCACTTTCTGAGTACATGTGCTTACTCAGGACATGAGGCTGCTGGCCCTTGGACAACTCCAAGTCATTTGCCCCACAGCGACTATGGTGCCCATCAGACCATTTTGATAATTAAATTCCCAGAAAACCTGTTCTGAATCACCCAATAATTAACTAAATTTGTATTTGGAAGCTGCTGCTGATGAGAATAAAGCAGCATGCAATAATGCTTTCCATTTCACCGTGGTTTTATTACCTTATTGGACCACCAGGGACCTTGTACATTGGGGGGGGGGCACTTTTCAATTTAATTAACTTGCTGTCATTTAGCCTAAAGAGTAATAAATAATAGACAAATACCCCCCCTCCCCCCAATTTGTCTCATATGGAGAATTACTATTACTAATAAAAAAATAATTGAAATCCAAAATAAAACCACACAAGGAGGCAGTTAGATGATGAGGGGAGTAGACAGGAGAGCCTCAGAGCACTGGTTGGGGACATGCATACAGTAGGTATGTAACATAGTATTCTCCTTCACTTTAAGCTTCACACCAGAGACAGAGGGGACAGAGAAGAGAGGGAATTATGGGTAGGGTTTCAGGAGTCCCAGGAAGGGGCCCTGCCGTGCACAGCCTCCTAACCAGCAAACTGAGCTTTTAACCAAAAGCAAATCCACTCTTTCTATTGTTACTGGGAAGGTTTGAAACATGAAGTCCCCCCTAGGCAGGCAAAGAAGGAGATGATGTAAGCTCATTAGTGAAGAGATGCGAAGGACTGATGTCATATCCTCTCCTGAGAGCTGATTTTGATGATGAAAAGAGGAGAGAAAAGTTCGGGATTTGAAGAGGGATGGAGAGAGAAACAGAATCAATGCTTCACAGTTTTACCTAGAGCTGTTTTACTGGTGAAAGAAACATCATCCCCTCATCATTTGAAAGGAAGGCTACTGATGCATCGAATGTATTAAGCATCCACTGTATTCCAGGTTCTTTTGGATGCAGTATCTCACCACACTGCTGCAAGACAGGACTCCCCATCCCCTTTGGCTGAAGAAAAAAATTGAAGCTGGTACCCATAAGTTAATTTATCCAAGATCACTGCGTTTCCAAATGGCAGAGTAAGTATTGGAATCGAGTTCAACTGGGTTCTGAAATTCAAATGTTTTCTAATCCTACCAGGATAGCTCATAATAGACCCTGATCTAAAGTTTGGGGATGGTTAATTTCAAAATACAAGTGAAAATTTTGCCATTCACTTTGAAATATTTTGGTGAAAGGGGTCAGAAGAATTAAATTCATTTTATGGATGAGACTGAATAAAATATAGATCCAAGTTTCTGCTGCAAAGCAGAAAAGGATTGGGATTTAGTGATCTGAGTGTTGCCCCCAGATGCCTGTTTTGCCTTTCCTTTGGGTTTTCTGTAGGCACTTCAGCTCAATCTGTGCAAAACCAAAATCTTCATCCCATATCAGTTCATTACCCGTGCCCTCTCCTGTCCTAACCCCCCTCTTGCACGTCCTTTCTTGATTAATGACATTGTCTTCCAGCTTAGTCACTTAAGACAGTGTTGGAACTCAACAGGACACCCCCAAGAATGGCCATGTCATGTTCCTTCCTTTTTTTTTTTTTTTTTTTTTTTTCTGCATACTTTAAATTGAAGGCCACTGGAAGGAAGGCGGAAGCAAGGCCTACCCAACCTTCTCCTGCCCTCTGTCTCCCAGCTCCTTTTTTCTGTCAGTCATAGAAACCAGAATTCCTCTTCCCCAGACAGATCCTGGAAACTAGAACCCCTCCTTCTCAAAGCAAGCTTTAAAACCTAGGGAGGCCCTTTTTATTTTCTCCTTTAATGACTACTTACTCTAGAAGGGTTCTGATCCATAGCCAGGAAGAAGGAATGCTACACAAAAGCCCCAAAAGAATCCAAACAGGCAGTGTTGCTGGGTTACCCCACAGTCTATTACCATTTAGTCATATTCTCTTTTTTATTGTTATTGTTCTTTTTAGGTACACATGGCAGTTCATTTCCTTTTCTCTCTTCTCCGTCTCCAATGTCAATTCCTTGGTTGGTGCCCCAGTCATTTCTCCTCTGTGTCAGTACATCATCTCCTAAATTGAGTTGACCACGCTGCTTCCCCCACAGCCCCCTAGTCGTATTCAAATTGGTGACAAGTTGGTATCTCTAAAACCCAAAGATTGGTGCATAGTTGGTGCTGAATGAATGAACAAATGTGTGACAACACAAACAACCAAATAATAAACAATTTAAAGAAAAATCTACTTTCACGTACAAATAGTAGAATAGCAGCAAACCAGGTAGAAAAAAAATAAACTGTTCATATATCTTTAAATTTTGGTAAAATACACACACACAATGAGATATAAATCTTAAGTGTAAAGTTAAATGAGTTTTGCCAAAATACCCACCTGTGTAAACAGCACTCAAATCTAGACATGGAACATTTCCATTACACTGGACATTTCCTTCATGCCTTTCCCTGATGACTAATAACATTGGGAACTTTTCCACATGCTTATTGGTCATCCAAATATCTGGTTTTTTTGAAATGTCTATTTATGTTTTTTACTTATTTTAAAATTTGGCCATCTTTTAATTGTGGATTTGTAGGAGTTCTTTAAAAATTACGAACAAGAACTTAGATAAAACTAATGTGAATAAATTTTCCCAGACTCACCTCTTTACTTAATTAATTGTATTATTATTATTATTATTATTATTATTTTGTGTATGGTGCTGGGAATTGAACCCAGTGCCTTGTGCATGCAAGGCAAGCACTCTACCAACTGAGCTATATTTCCAGTCCCTAATTAATTGTATTTTTTGAGGAGAAAAAAAAAATTAAATTTGATGACTTTCATGTTGTAATGCCCTTTCTTTTATGAGTGGTACTTTTGAATCTCTTCTAAAAAATCTTTGACAACCCCAGCATTCTGTTTTCTTCATGAAACTTTGTAATGTAAGCCCTTTAGTTTAGATGTAGATGCCATTTTGAATTAATTTTGTGTATGTGGAGAGGAAAAGGTCACAGTTTCTTTTTCTTTCCCCAGCACTACTCATTGAACATATTTCCTTTCCCTATCAAAATGCCTTGGTACCTGTTATGGTTTGGATGTGAGATGTCCCCTAAAGGCTCATGGGAGAGACAATGCAAGAGAATTCAGAGGAGAAACAATTGGGATGTAAGAGTCTTAACCCAATCAGTGAATTAATCCCCCGATGGGATTAACTGAGTGGTAACTGAAGGCAGGTGGGGTGTGGCTGGACAAGGTGGGAATTGGGGCGAGGCTTTGGGGTGCATATTTGTATCTGGTGAGTAGAGTCTCTCTCTCTCTCTGCTTCCTGATTATCATGTGAGCTGCTTCCCTCCACCACACTCTTCCACCATGATGTTCTGCCTCACCTCATGCCCTGCGGAATGGAGCCAACCTTCTATGTAACAAGACTTCTGAAACCATAAGCTCCTAAATAAACCTTTCTTCCTCTACAATTGTTCTGGTCAGATCCTTAGTTGTATCAGCCAAAAAAACCTTACTAAAACAGTACCTTTGTTGAAAACCAGTTGGTTTTGGTGTTTCTGGATTCTGTTCTTGTCTAGTCACCTTTCTGTCTATCCTGATACCAATTCCATATTGTGGCTTATTTCACCTTTAAAATAAGTTTTGAAAACAGGTAATGTAAGTATCCCAACCTTCTCAAAATTTTTTTATGCATTCTAAGTCCTCTGAATTTCTTTTAATTTTATATATCATTCAATTTTCACAAAAAAGTCTGTTTAGATCTTGATTGAGATTGTGTAGAATTTTTAGAAATATTTGGGAAGTATTGACATTTTCACAATGATAATACTCCCATCCATGAACGGGGCATATTTCTCCATTTATTTCTGGTTTTATTTATTTTTTTATAAGTAGAAGTCTTACACATCTTTCATTAAATTTATTATTAGGTATTTGGTGTATTTTGATGCAATTTTAAATATAGGTTTTTTTAAAATGTTCATTTTTTTTGCTGTTAGTATATAGGAATATACTTAGAATATTCTACATAATCATGTGAATTCATGAATAAACTTAAGTTTTGCTTTTCTTCCCTTCATGTTTTTGTGCCCTTTATTTCCTTTTTTGCCTTAAACTTCTAATATAACTTAAATAAAAACAGTGAGCATTTGTATTTCTCCCGACTTAGAAGAGAATCAGTGAATCACAGCTGAATATGGTGGTAGCATCAAGCTTTTTGTAGATTCCATTTACCAAGTTGAGACAGATTCCCATCCATTTTTAGTTTCCTGAAAGCTTTTATCACAAATGAGTGTTGAATTTTGTCAAAGACATTCCTGCCTCTATTAAGATGATTGTGTAGTTATTCTTTTCTTCCTGTTATGGTAGTGAGTTATATTATTGATTTTAAATTCAGTCTTACATTTTTGGGCTATAACTCACTTGAACCTGGTATATTATTCTTTTTATGTTTCCCTAACTTCAATATGCTAATATTTCATTCAGGACATTTTGCATCCATGTTCATTAGAGATATTGGTCTCTAGTTGTCTTGTAATTAGTGTCCTTTGTCTTGTAATTTGTCCTTTTTATCAGGGATATGTTAGCATTATAAAACTAGTTGAATGTTCCTATAGGTCTCCTTATTTCTCTCTATTATCCTAAAAAAAACATATCTTTATAATCGTTTTGGTTTGTTATTGTTTACTACAAGACAGTGATTCTCAAACCATCTGAAAAGCTTATTAAAGTAAGTACCCAGAGTTCCTAATTTAGTGAGTCTAGCAGAGACCAAGAGTTTACATTTTTAGGAAGTTATCAGGAGATGCTAGTACTTTTCATCTGCCAATCAAGCTTTGAGGACTACTTTTCTAGAGATTAAAACATGCAACTTTAATTTTTCATAATCTGCTTGGAGTTTATATTCTACCACTGCACATAAAATTTTATGAATGTTTTAATAAAATTCTTTGGGTCTCTATCTTTTGTGCTCCTCTTGCCATGTCTATTATATCTACCTAGGTAGTAAAGATCAAATATAATTTAATCATTTTTGTTTCAAAGAGTGAACTATTTTTCAACAAAATTAAGAGAGGAAAAAAGCAAATTTTGTGTTTAATTTCATATTTACTATTTAATATTCTCTTCCTGTCTTCCTGTGGATCAAAATTTTTAACTGGTATACTTCAAGTAGATTGAAAAGAATGTCTTTATCATTTTTTATAGTGCCCATATGTTGGGGTTCTCTCAGATTTCATTTATCTGAAAATGTCTTCATTTCATCCACATGGTTTTTGAATAATATAGATTTTATTTATTTTATTATTTTAAAAAAATTGTCCTAATTAGTTACACATGACAGAACACATTTTGACACATCATACATAAATGAAGTATAACTTCTCATCCTTCTGGTTGTACATGATGTAGAGTTACACTGGTTGTGTAATCATATATGAACATAGGGTAATAATGTCTAATTCATTCTACTATCATACCTACCCCCAAACCCCCACCCCTCCCTTCACTCCCCTCTGTCTAATCCAAAGTACCTCTATTCTTCCCTAGCCTCCCCTCCCTATTGTGAATTAGCATCCGCATATCAGAGAAAACTTTTCAGCCTTTGGTTCTTTGGGATTGGCTTATCCACATTTTTAAAGAATATTTTCAAAATACATAGCTTCTGGTACAGAGTTGTTCTATTTGTTTGGGCCACTGTATAGTGGCATTACACTGTCTTTTCACCTTACCTGTGTCTAAAATAAGTCATTTTTTCATTTCATTATTGTCTTGAATGTAAGGTGTCTTCTTTTTCCCTCTGGCTGCCTTTAAGATTTTATCTTTGGTTTCAATAGCTCAGTGTGGTGTGTTTATGCAATTTTTAATTTATGTATGTATTTTTTGATGGATACACAAACATTGTACATATCTGTGAGGTAGGATTCATGCAAACATCAGGTAGTGACGGATTCAGTAATTAATGTATGCATCCCCTTAAACTTTTTCCATTTATTTATGGTGAATACATTCAAATTCTTCTATCCATTTTGAGATATGTAATGTAATCTTATAATTATGTTCACCTCATTATGCTGCAGAACACCAGAATTTATTCCTCTCCTCAAATAATTACATCGTACCTGTCTTAGTCAGTTTTTTCTCTGCTGCAACCAAAAGATCTGACAAAGAAAATTTTAGAGGAGGAAAAGTTCATTTGGTGCTCATGTTTTCAGAGGTCTCAGTCAATAGATAGCTGACTCCGTAGTTATGGGCTCAAAGCAAGACAGAACATCAAGGAGAAAGAGTGTGGAGGAGGACAGCAGCTCAGGACATGACAATCAGGAAGCCTAGAAAGAGAGCTCAGCTCACCAGGGACAAAATATATACCTCAGAGGCACAGCCCCCAGTGACCTACCTCCTCCAGCCACACCCTACCTGCCTACAGTTACCACCTGGTTCATCCATATCAGTGGATTAAGCTATTGATTATATTACACCTCTCATAACCTAATAATTTTTTATCATTCTTGCATTGTTTCACACATGAGCTTTTGGGGACACATCATGTCTAAACCATAACAGTATCCATTGATTGACCCTTCCCCTCCTCCGCCATCCTCCCAGTCACTGTAACCACTACTCTGCTCTCAACTTCTTTTTTTAATAAATATATTTAGTGTTGAAAGACCTTTATTTTATTTATTTATATGCAGTGCTGGGAATCAAACCCAGTGCCTCACACACGCCAGGCAAGTGCGTTACCGCTGAGCCCTAGCCCCAGCCCCTGCCCTCAACGTCTACGGATCAACTTTTTAAGATTCCACTTATGAGTGATATCATAGGGTGTTTTTCCTTCTTTTGTCAAGTTTCTTAGATTTATCTACTGATATTTTTCTCCACGTTGGGGAAGCTTTTGGTGTTAATTCTTCTTATACATTTTTACTCTTCCCCATTTTCTTTCCTTCTTTTTGAATCTCTACTTACACATATGTTATTATATGTTATACTACATGTTATTGTCCCAGAGATCAGTAAATATTTGTTCATTTTATCCTCCGTTGCTTTAGATTGGATAACTTCTCTTGATCTGTCTTTATATCCACTCATTCTTTCTTTTTTAATCTCTAATATACTGCTCAGCCTATCCAATAAATTTTTCATTTTAGATATTTTACCTTTCAGTTGTAGAATTGTATTAATTCTTTTGCAGTTTTTACTTCTTTGCAGACATTTCCCATTTGTTCAACCATGATGACCAAGTTTTTCTCTTAAGCCTTTGAACACATCTATAATAGTGGCTTTCATGTTCTTCTCTGTCTTGTGGAGGTTTATTATTGATATTGTCCTTTGGTATAAGTCACTTTTTTCTGCCTCTTCCCATATCTACAAATGTTGTTCTGTATGATGGACCTTATCAATGATATACTGTAGGGACCAGAATCATGTCACCTTCTTTTACAGAGAAGGAGTTAAATAACCTAGAGAATATTTTTAGTTTTTGTCAGGATTTTCTCCACCCCACCCCACCCCCCTCTTTTGAGGCCAGGTCTATTTTGGTTTTTCGGTTTTGACCTTAATATTGTGGTGTGGTTCTTTCTCTGGGATATGATCCTTACTTCTGAAGTGTGGACTTTTAGGGTTCTCAGCTGAATGCCCCAAATGCTCTATGAGCTCCTTCTACCCTGGATGTCCCAGAACTCCTCTTTTCCTAGCACTGTACAACCTCCTATTTCTCCATCTAGCTCTCAGACCCATAGGAGCCACTTCTCTTCTAGACCCAATTAAATCCTTCCTTGAAAAATTCCAACCCAACTTGTAGCCAGGGAAAAGCCTATGGTGAATCCCTGCGCAGACTTCTCAGAGGCCCCCTTTTGGAAGTCCCTCTTTTTTGGTACCATGTCCTGAAAATTCCTGCAGCGTGAATTTTTGCAAAGGCAAAGAATAAATCAGTTACATTGGCGGGAAAGTAAGTCCCAGGAAAAAGCCATGGAAACTTTGTGTGTCTCCCTTCTCTCAGAGATCACAGTCCTTCAATGCCTGTTCAGTGCTTGAAAACAAGCATCTCATATGTTTTTATCATCATTATACTTGTTTATGGTGGGAGGAAATGTCCAGTACCAGTTATTCCATTAGGATTGAAAGCAGAAGTTTCAAAGTTATTTATACCTTTCAGAGGTTCTGTTTTACCACAATGTGTTTGGTGGAAACAATGCATTAGGAACTAAAATCTGTCTCAGTTCCACCCTATGTTCCCTTCACCCAACAAATCTGAAAATTCTGAGCTCTGATTACTCTTGGGTGTTCCAATGTGGCTTTGATTGTGGATGAGACTTAGTATTATCCTTTTTTTTTTTTTTTTTTGCATGATTTTCCATCAAGTAAAAGTTGATAAATGTTGGCAGGGATGTTGGAAAAAAGGTACACACATACATTGCTAGTGGACTGCAATTTGGAGCAACAATTATGGAAAGCAGTATGGAGATTCCTCAGAAAACTTGGAATGAAACCACCTTTTGACCCAGCTATCCCATTCCTTGGTATATACATGAAGGACTTAAAATCAGCATACTACAGTGATGTAGCCACATCAATGTTTATAGCAGATTAACTATGGAATCAACCTAGGTGCCTTTCAACAGATGAATGGATAAAGAAAATATGGTATATATACACAATGGAATATTATTTAGCCTTAAAGAAGAATGAAATTATGGCATTTGCGGGTGAAATGGGTAGAGTTGGAAAATACCATGCTAAGTGAAATAAGCCAATCTCCAAAACCAAAGGCCAAATGTCTTCTCTGATATGTGGATGCTAATTCACAAGGTGGGGGCTAAGGAAGAATGGAGGTACTTCCATTAGACAGAGGGAAGTGAAGGTAGGGGGATACAGGGGTAGGAAAGATAGTAGAATGAATGAATGAATCAGACATTAATACCCTATATTTATATATGATTATACAACCAGTGTGATTCTACATCATGTACAACCAGAAGAATGAGAAATTATACTCCATTTATGTATGATGTGTCAAAATGCATTCTATTGTCACATGTAACTAATTAGAACTTAAATAAATTTTAAAAACATTTTTAAAAAGTTGAGATGCCTGTAATCCCAGTGGCTGAGGCAGGAGGATCACAAGTTTGAGGCCAACTTTAGCAATTTATAAGGCCCTAAGCAACTTAGTGAGACCCTATCTTAAAACAAAATTTAAAAAGTTGGGATGTAGCTTAGTGGTAAATTGCTTCTGGGTTCAATCCCCAACAATAACCACCACAACAAAAAGTTGAGACAATGGACATAAAAATCTAGGATTTCTACTTCTTTTTATAAATGGAAAGATGCAGTGGTTCTTATTAAGCATGGCAATGGTAGTCTGAATCAGAGTAATGGTTGTATTTTTTGGATAAAGTATATGTTTTCTGGTCTGCTCTGTCCCATGCCAGTCCATTTTACTTGATTATTTTCCTGCCTGATTCCTACAGCTATTTGTGTATGTGACCCAGCATGTTGGCAAAGCATCTTACATATTAATCTTCACAATATCCAAAATGATCCTCCCCAACCCTGCCATTTTACCCATGGCATCTTTATTTCATGAAAGCACCCAGAAAATAAAGAAAGGGACAGGGAGCAGAGATATGGAATGAAGCTGAACTTGACAGGCATACCCTGGTCTTTATGCAGGTGGAAGTTCATTAATAAGTGGTCAGAGGCCAGCCATGCTGTCTGCTGCCATTCTGATTCCAAGGCTAAGATGTGTTTATGCCTTTCAGCCAACAAACCTCTCTCTTGCTTAAAAGCTTCTCAGATATTGCTTTCCTGGAAATTCAATTTGGCCCTGCTCTGAATTTTATACCCATAGTTTTGCTCGAAAACTCAAAGAAATGAAAAACCATAATTGTTTTGCTTATGTAACAGGGAAATTGGCCTTTGTGTTTTATAATCAAAACTTTGCCTTTTCTCTAATTTAGTGTGTGTGTGTGTGTGTGTGTGTGTGTGTGTGTGTGTGTGTAGGAATAACAACATTAACTGTAATGTCCTGAATATTTTCTGTGTACTAGGTACTCTGTTAAGCATTTTATACGAAAGATGTCATTTTATTTTCAATAACAATCCTGTGAAGTAGAAAAGTATATTATCCTCTTCATATAGATGAGAAAGTGAGGCACAGAGAGGTTAACTACATGGTCTGAAATCAGATGGCAAATAAGTATTGAAGCCATCATTTAAAATATCTGAATGGAAAACACCACCAGGTACTGACCAGGTCATGCCATCTGATTGCCTGACCATAAGGGTGATAACAGTGTTGTCAAAGTCTGCTGCAGACTGTCCAATCCACCAGCACTACTGGTTGTGTTGTAGGGACAGATGAGGCAAGGCACCGAAGATAGCAGGAATCAGTTTTATTTGGCTGCAGCCAGGCTCAGTGGGTACAGCTCTTGGTGTAATCAATTAATCCCCTGAACCCCGAGTTCAGGTAGTTTCAGAACTTTATACCCAGCATGTAAGGGGAGGGGCTCAGAAGTTCACAGTTTACAGAAGTTCACATAAAACCAGCTTTTTCTTTCATTGTTCTAGGCAAGTTAACCCTTCAAGGACAACACCTGAGAAGGAGAGAGCTTCTTCTCCCCTTTCTTTCCTCTCCCTGACAGCTGTTACCTTGGAGCCCAATTAGTAACCTTTCTTATCTTAGAAATGTAGATATCTCTATGAAGCTTCAGCTCAAGGCTGGAGGTCTTGTTTAAAGAATTTGTCTTTTTATTATCACATTTTGCATTTGCAAACACACTTTTACAAACTACTATACTGGATACATGTTTGTGAAAAACAAGTAAAGGGGCGTCCAGCACCTGGAGTACTGATTTCTTCCAGGCCAGTGGCCAGTTGCCAAGTAATAGAGCAACAGGAAAATAGGAAGTTTATCTACAGTGAACTCTTCTGTAGAGACTCTTTTGCTGACAGTCTTAAAATCAGCCATGGTGAAGATTTCTGGAGAAGCCCAGTTAAAATTTTCTGTAAAGAAAGGGTGTGCCACTACAGTTGCATGTTCCGTAGAGGTCCTTCATGTCATACCTGGATGGTACAGCTTAGAGGCCCTCTTCACTCAAGTATTGTCTATGAAAAGGAGCCCCTTAAAATTCATGTCTTTTTAGAGTAGAAGTCAGGAAAAAACACACAGAATAAACCACAAAATGTCACAGTGAAATGTGCCAAGCATGTGGGATGTGAATATCAGTAGCTCTGCTCTGCACTGACTTTGCAGCCCTCCTATATATTGACCTCACATCTGTTAGGCTCAGAAAGCAGGAAGGACTGGGGCTTGCAGAAAGCCATTTTAGTGTTCTCAGTGCCAAAACATCCTGGCAAGGTTTGACTGGGAAGAACAGAAAAACCTTAGGGGGAGTATTCTTTCCTCACTCAGGGCTATGAAAATGCCAAAGCTTGTAAGCACCCAATAAACACGTTATTTTTAATTTTATGTTTATTTTTCACTAACCATCTCAAAGGCCAACTGAAGGCCAGAGATGGCATCTATTCCCCAGATACTACATTGGTAATGGCAGAGTTGAGACGGGAGTCTAGGGCTCAAGATTCTGCAGTGATGCTCTCTGCGAAGCACTAGGGAGCTTTGGCTGCTTCGAACTTTGGGGTCTGCTCTGAAGTTGACCCCACTCCAGCATCTGACTATTGAAGCAGGGAATATAGAAGCAATGCATACCAGAAGCAGGAGCTGGTAGTGGGAGAAAGGATGATTCAATCATGAGCCCAAATACCAAGTTATTAAAAATAGAGCTAACTTTTCCCTTCTGTACCACCAAACTTTCACAGAAATTTCCCAGCTGTCCTTAGGAATTGGAAGTCCAGTGAAACTGAGAATATTTTTTGATATTAGTTCTTTAACAGTCAATGACAAAAAAGTAGTGAGATTGAAATTTGAGGGTCCTGAGGAGAAGCCACTCTCCAGTCTGCATGATACTGCACTTGTTTCAGGACTTTGATGTGGCACCCGTGGCTGGAAACTCTTCTGTGTAGTGTTCCATTATCATAAAGTGAAGAAAATGTTTTTTGCAAAGGTGAACTGAATTTCTTAAGGCTGTGTTAGATCTACTAATTACAGAGGTAGGTCCTAGAACTTGTATACATTTTGTCATTCTTTCTGTGGATCTGAAACCATCAAATCAAATACTATATATTTAAATTTAATGGAAATGTCAATATAAAGAGGCAAATATTGAGCAGTGGACAGAGCTGGGTTGTTCTATTCATAGACAAATCTCCACTTGTTCTATTAGCTTACTAGCTGTTTGACTATGACTGGCCACACAACTTCCCTAGGCTTTAATTTTCTCATCTGTGAAATAACAATAGTATCTGCCTCATGGGACTGAAACAAGGATGAAATGCTATCCTTACATTACATAAAATGGTTTGCATACAATAAATGTTTGAGAAATGTTAGAACCTGTTCTTTCCAATTTCCTGCATTGACAAAATGTTCAAGTGTAGCAAAAATAAAAGATCAATAACTGATTAGGTACAATTAAAATATCAACATAAATACTTAACCATGACACAGTGCACCTTCTGATCAGACTTCTCCATGACAATTATTTATTCCCCTTTCTAATGACTTTTCAGATATTCCTATAGGCATGAAATAGGTAAAATGTAGCTCTTAAACCTATTTATCCAGAATTTAAATTTCTTCAGATAAATCTTTGCCTCTACTAATTTTGATATGCTTAGTATGTGTTTGGGTTAGTAAGAGGGAAGAGTTGAACAGAAAAGATTATTAATATGCCCCCCCCACCGAGGATATAGACTTTAGGTATACTTAGATCAGTTATGCTTTACTGTTTTAGAAATGGGAACTAGAGATAAAGCACAAAGATAAGGATAAAGTCACCTCTTGTGGTTTGCAATCACAGAAATGTTCTAAGTGAAAGAGTTTAGTAAGTTGCTAACAATGAATATAATGAATCAGAACTAGCCTTGTAGTAGAAGATCTTTTAGGATATCTGCCCAGCTCCTTTTCTGAAAACTGTCTACTCCCCAAATGTGTGAGCTCTAGTAACTATATTTGAATGGAATAATAGCTCCTTTACTGGTCACAGCTGATTGGAACAGAGATGAACACTTGATCCAATCTGGGCCAATGAGATTCTCTGCTGGGCTCTGCTGGGAGTATGGGTGATGATCAGTTATTTAGGATTCTTGATGCAGAAAGATGATATGGTTTTAGAGTTGGGCCAGTGATATCCCACCACATGCAAAAGAAGCTGGTGTGAAGGAACTTGGGAAGAAGTAGAGACAAATGACCTACAGTCACAGAAAGACTGACAATAGCTCCCTTGGTTTTTGCTGATTTTCTTGTTCCTATTTCCTTTTCTCCTAGTGCCTAAGGGTTGTCAAGTTCTATAAGAGACACTTGGATTCTTCCAAGGAATTCTTATTTTCACACATCTGAGTCTGTGTGTTACCAAAATTTTTTAAAAAATCTCTTTGCTGAGGGTAGTATCTATGATTAAGTGGCCCAGGTTATTATCCACTCAGTATTGGAAGTGTCTCATTAAGACTATTTTGCATGTGGTGGTACAAGGGAGTAGAATGTAAGAGCCTTAATGAGGAGGTAGCTAAGATGGCGGCTGACTAAGAGCCAAAGAGGAGATGTTTAATTGTTTTCTCCTGACCTTATTGTAATCTACTAAGAATCTTTCTGTGCCCGTGAACACTGTGTGACTCACCTGTAAGTTGAGCTTGTGACACGTGTATACTTGTTAAGGTGAAGAGTATTTAACCAGGTAGGGCTGGAGTTGTGTGGGGGTTGTTGTTGGAGTTGGAGAGAGAAGTCAGAAGAGAAAGCAGAATAAAGAACCTACTCGTTTCCAGTCTGCCTCCAAATTCTTTCCTGCAGTATTGTTGCTGCAGGCGGCAGCAGCTGCAGGCTGCAACAAGTGGTGGCCCGTACGGGGAATTCGGAATTAGCACGGTAAGAAAATTGAGGAGCCTCACAGGAGTCTAGTCAGAGCGGTTAAAATGGGTTCGAAAATAACTAAGACCCGAGTGATAAAGGCTATGGAAGAATTCTTTGATATAGCTGATTCAGTTGTTAGTGAGGAGGATTTGGAAAAAAGTGAAAGTGATCATGAAAGCATAGCCTCTGCTGAGTCAGTTAGGACCACTAAGGATACTATTAGTATGGGCTCAAAAATGACAAAGATCCGAGCTGCTAAAGCTATTCAAGATTTATTAAAGGTGGCTGAGGAATATGTGCTCTCAATTGAACCTGGGACTCAGCATGGTACTAAATCAGGACCAGTGAGAGTAGTGTAGTAGTAGTGAGGAGGAATTACGTAAAAGTAATTCTGATAACAAAAGGAAATTAAAGAAGACCAAGATAAGGAACCGTCAAGTGGAGGAACCACTTGTGCCCTCAGCTCCCCCATGGGTTGAATCAATTACAGAAACTATGAGGGGTATTTCTGAACACTTGCGTGCCCTTGAAGCAGAGATTAACAGTCTTTCTGAGCGCTTGCGTGCCCTTGAGTGTCAAAACTTGCAGGGACATTGTGATCTGCCACTACTTGAAAATCAAAACGAGCAAAGGTACCATGAACCTTTAGATTTCAAAACTATAAAAAAATTTTAAAGAAGCAACAATGACATGTGGACCCCAAGCTCCTTTTACCATAAGTATGCTTGAAGCCCTTATTGCTTTGAACTTAACTCCTTCAGATTGGAAAGGCTTATGTAAGGCAGTATTAAGCGGGGGACAATACTTGCTTTGGAGGTCTCAATTCCAAGAGTTCTGTGTTGAAACAGCTAGAAGAAATGCAACTGCAGGATTTCCAGACCGTAACGTAGACATGTTAACTGGAGAAGGGCAATTTGCTGATTTACAGGTTCAGATTCACTATGATCCTGGAGTTTACGCTAAATATACGCCACAGCTGTTAGGGCATGGAAAACTTTACAAGGAACTGGTGACTTACAGGGTAGCTTGTCTAAAGTAATTCAGGGACCTAATGAGCCATATGCTGACTTTGCTGATCGACTTTTGCGAACTGCAGGTAGAGTGTTTGGAGACGTTGATCAAGCCATGCCATTAGTTGTTCAGCTGGCATATGAAAATGCCAACAAATATTGTCAAGACGCTATCAGACCTTGGAAATCTAAAAGGGACCTTTCTGTATATATAAGGCTATGCAAAGACATAAATGATGCCTTTGTTACAGGAAATGTAATCACAGCAGCCATGAGAGGTGCTTCTCCTCAAAATTTTACAAGAAGGGCTCAACCTAAAAATTATTATAGTCAATCAGGTAATTTTAGAAAACAATATCCCCAAAGAAGGCAAGAGACAATAGAAATAACACCAAGCTCATATCGTGCCCCAGGCCGCTAACCCAGGTGTAAAAAAGGAAACCATTGGGCTAATAAGTGCAGATCTAAAACTGATATTTATGGTAACATTTTGTCTGGCAATTCAAAAAACGGGGCACAGGGCCCAATGCACCTGGGCCCACAAATGTACGAGGCATTAGAGGAGGAGTATCCTCAAACATCCATCCAGATGATTCCTCAACACAATCCCTCTTACCCATGGACTCCCTTGTCAGAGGAACAAGAGGAAGTGCAGGATTAGACCTCTGTTCCACCGCCTGAATAGTGCTAACACCTGAAATGGGGGTTCAACTGATTCCCACGGAAGTCAGGGGACCTCTTCCCTTGGGGACTGTAGGACTTATCCTCGGGTGAAGTTCTAAAAGCTTATCAGGTTTTCATGTGACTCCAGGTGTAATAGACTCAGACTACCAAGGAGAAATTAAGATTATGCTTAGTTCACCTCGAGGCATTAGCTCTGTTAACCAAGGTGATAGAATTGCTCAGCTGCTTCTTCTTCCCAGTGTAGATGACTCATTTAAGAGTATGCCTCAAAATAGGAACAATAGGGGATTTGGTTCCACTGGCTCGGGACCTATGGCTTGCTGGGTTCAGAATTGTTCACAGAGGCCTATGTGCAAAATAAAAATTCAAGGAATAGAGATGGAGGGGTTGATTGATACTGGGTTTGACTCTTCCATTATCAACGTACAACAATGGCCCAAACACTGGCCTTTACAAAAAGCCTCAACCAGTTTGAGAGGCTTGGGATATTCTAATAGCCCAGAACAAAGTGCAACAGTTTTAAAATGGGAGGATGATGAAGGGCATCAAGGAACATTTCAGCCTTATGTTTTGTCCAGCTTGCCAGTTACCTTATGGGGAAGAGATATTTTACAACAAATGGGAGTACACCTCGCAACCAAGCACGCAGTTGTTAAAAATAAAAATTTACAGGGTAATCCTAACACTATTGAGCTTAAAGGAATTCATCATCGAAAAGGTAAAGGATATTTTTTTAGGGGCCACTGAGAAAACAATTTTGAAAATACCATGGCTTTCTGATAAGCCAGTTTGGGTCCCTCAGTGGCCTCTATCTAGAGAGAAATTACAAGCGGCCCACCTACTAGTCCAAGAACAACTAGAAGCAGGACATATAGAACCTTCCACCTCTCCCTGGAATTCCCCCATATTCGTGATTAGGAAAAAATCAGGAAAATGGCGATTGTTACATGATCTTAGAGAAATCAATAAAACCATGCAAATTATGGGCCCTACCCAACCTGAACTTCCTAATCCTGTAGCTATTCCTAAAAATTTCCATCTTATAACCCTTGATATAAAGGATTGTTTTTTTCCTATTCCTTTACGTCCTCTGAATGCCCCCAAGTTTGCTTTTTCAGTTCCTTCTTTTAATAATAATGGACCTGATCAAAGATTTCGGTGGAAAGTTTTACCCCAGGGTATGGCTAATAGCCCCACTATGTGTCAAATAAATCTATGTAGATAAAGTTATTCAGCCTATCAAGAACAAATACCCAGAGCTTATGTGCCTCCATTATATGGATGATGTTTTGCTTGCTCATCCTAATCAAGAAGTCTTATTCACCATATTTAGCGATATATAAGAAAACTTGAAATGAAATGGTCTAAACATTGCTGAAGAAAAGGTTCAAACTAGATCTCCAATATTATATCTAGGATTCCAAATTATGGATACTTTTATTAGGCCTCAAAAAATTTTAATAAATAAGGAACATCTAGCTACTCTTAATGATTTTCAAAAATTGCTGGGGGACATTAATTGGCTTCACCCTACACTAAGCCTCACTACTGGCCAATTAAAACCCTTATTTGATATCCTTCGCAGGAACCCTGATCCATCTTCACCATGAACATTGACTCCTGATGCTAGGGAAGCTTTAAAGTTAGTAGAAAAGGCCATTGAAAGATCCCATTGTAATAGAATTGATTTTACTCGACCGCTGATATTGATCATTATTTCTTCACAATATACACCCACAGGAGTATTTTTGGCAACAGGGCCCTTTATTATGGATACATTTACCCATCTCTCCTAAAAGTACAATTGAGTCTTACACCTCCATGGTGGCTAAACTTATTCTTCAAGGACTCAAGACTTCTACTAAAATATTTGGCATTCACCCCGCTACTATTATTACTCCCTATTCATCATCACAGGTTGAATATTTATGTTTCAATGATAATGATTGGGCTATAGCTAGATGCTCTACTTCTGCAAATTTTGATAACCATCTTCCTAAGTCTCCTGTACTATCTTTTTATATCAATCATCCCATTATATTTCCACAGATAATAAAAAAATCAACCTATTCCTAAGGCATTAAATGTATTTACAGATGGGTCCTCTAACGGTACTTTTGCAGTAGTCACTCAAAAAGAAAATATGATTCATATTACTGCCCATAAATTAGCTCAGTTGGTTGAGCTAGAAGCTATTATTATAGCTCTTGCAAGTTTTAAAGAACAGCCCATAAATATTTTTTCAGACAGCCACTATATTGTACATGTTGTCCCTAAATTGGAGCTAGCAAGTCCAATAGCACCTCATACTCCAGCCTTTAAATTGTTTTTTCAAATTCAAAACCTTCTGTGGGAACGTAAAGAACCTTTGCTTATTGGACATATCAGAGCTCATACTTATTTGCCTGGTCCTCTCCATGAAGGTAATCAAAAGGCCGATGCCCTTACTCAAACAATCTTTATATTTTCAGCAGTCCAACAAGCTACCTCGTTCAATTCTCAATTTCATGTTAATAGTACTACTTTACAACAAAGTTTCAAAATAACTAAAGATCAAGCTCTAACAATTGTGAAGGCTTGTCAGTTTTGTGTGACACATTTGCCCAATCCACATTATGGGGTTCACCCAAGAGGGTTAATGCCCAATCATTTGTGGCAGACGGATGTCACTCATGAGCCAAGTTTTGGAAAATTGCGATTTATTCATGCGACCATAGATACATGCTCAGGCATGATTTTTGCTTCCTTACATGCTGGAGAAAAAGTTAAAGATGTTACATCTCATTGTTTACAAGCTTTTTCTGCACTGGGCATTCCCAAAATGCTTAAAACAGACAATGGCCCTGCATATACGTCCTCATCTTTCAAACAGTTTTGTGCAAAGTTCAGTATACTTCATAAGACTGGTATTCCGTATAATCCTCAAGGCCAAGGTATAATTGAATGAGCTAATCGCACACTTAAACTTATGCTTTTGAAACAAAAAGAAGGAAATTGGACAAATCCTAAAGATAGATTAGCCGTTGCCCTTTTTACTTTAAATTTTTTAACTTTGGATTCCAAAGGATATTCGGCTGGAGACAGACACTGGAATCCACATCAACAACATAAACCTTTGGTTTACTGGAAGGATGTTTTTTCAGGCACATGGAAAGGCCAGACCCAGTATTAATTTGGGGGAGAGGATCTGTTTGTGTTTTTCCACAGCATGAATCCTCGCCAGTGTGGATACCATCAAGATTAATAAAACATGTACCAAATCAAAAGGGCCAAGATGAAGTTGTTGTGGAATGATTCCCTTAAAAGAGATATCAGTCCACGCACCTGAGCAAATTTGTCTCTTTTCCGACAAAGGAACCTCATCTTTGCCTTTTCAGATAAGAAATTTCTAAGCTGCGCGCTTTTTTCTCCAATAAATTCACAACTTAAGTCTCATTCCTCCTGTCCGGGACAAGAGGATCTCTCTTTAGTGTGCACACAACTGTGTTTTTCTTTTTTATACATGTCTTTATGTCTGTGCACTTGTCTAGATTTCATGTAAATGTGATGTCACAAATATATGTCTTTATATCTGTGCGTCTGTCCAGATTTTCATGTAAATGTGACGTCACAAATAACAAAAACTGAGCGCTCATGAAAATCATTTCTCAAAAAAAAAATGGATCCAAATAACTTTAATTCATTTAAGTTAAAAAATATTTTAATTGGGTAAACATAGTAAACATATAAAAAATGAAGGTACCTTCAGACTTAATTTATAAGTATCTCTAGGACTTCTCTTCAGCAAGGAATATGACTAATACTGTATAGCCTGATATTTTGGTATTTGACTTGGAATTGTTTATTTGTAATAAACTTTATTTGTTATACAGCTGATTAATTTAAATTGTTTCAACAGGTATTATTTGTAATTAACTTTATTTGTTAAACAGCTGATTAATTTAAATTGTTTCAACAGGTATATTCATGGAAGGTTGCTGTGAATGCAGAGGCTCAAAAGTTCCAGCTAACAAATTATTTTTCTAAAATACTCTTAGATTTTCTTTATCTTAAATGTAATATTTTGTCAGCTAAATACCCTCAGTCTTTCTTTAATTCACTCTGAATGTGATATTTTGCCAGCTATGTTCGTGGGAGCTCAAGCAGCAACATGTGTGAGCAGAGATCAACTTCAGATACCTGAAGATCTAATAATTCTCCTACAACTCACTTCCTGACTCAGTGCTGGAATGGCACTGCCTTTCCTCTAATGATTGTTGCTTGAGTTTCTAGGTACATCCCTATGCCAGTTTTTAGCAGGCCCTGAAGATTTGCCGGTGGCATTGTCTAGCCATGAAAGAGACAGCTGCTGCTGCTACAGCTGCAGGGATCGCAATCGCTACAAGCATCCCTGCTGCTCAAGACTCAAACAACCTCACCAGCAGTGTGGCCTCTGCTCTGCATGCACGAGGCCTCCTAGATCAACGTGTTAGCAAGTGAACTATAGGATGTTTGGGACATTGTACGGGACAATGCCTTGAGGGTACCCCTTTTTTTAACCTTGATAGGGCAGCTGATTTGTCTAGAGAACTCAGTGCATTACTTAATGGAACTTAGGGCACCTGATTTGTCTAAAAGAACTTAGTACGTTATTTAATGGAACTTGGCTCGTCAGCAAAAAGCTTGCCGCCTTAGAACCGGAGCATCTCCTCATGATTGGATGGCTGGTAGTCAATAACGGGAAAGTCTCATGTGGCCGACATATCAACCTAAGACAGGAGTCAAGGGCACAGCCTTGATTATCTGATGATGGGTAAGAATGTTGGTTGCACGTGTGGACGCCTAAGACAGGCACAGTCAGTCCTGATGTGGTGAGGGTTCACCCATCTATTTATCCCTCTCTTAAAACAAAAGGGGGGAAATGTAAGAGCCTTAATGAGGAGGTAGCTAAGATGGCGGCTGACTAAGAGCCAAAGAGGAGACGTTTAATTGTTTTTTCCTGACCTCAATGTAATCTACTAAGAATCTTTCTGTGCCCATGAACACTGTGTGACGCACCTGTAAGTTGAGCTTGTGACACGTGTATACTTGTTAAGGTGAAGAGTATTTAAGCAGGTAGGGTTGGAGTTGAGTGGGGGTTGTTGTTGGAGTTGGAGAGAGAAGTCAGAAGAGATAGCAGAATAAAGAACTACTCGTTTCCAGTCTGCCTCCGAATTCTTTCCCGCAGTATTGTTGCTGCAGGCGGCAGCAGCTGCAGGTGGCAACAGTAGAATATAGTCATGACAGTCTCCTTATTCAGTTCACCTGCCATGTAATTCTGTTTTCCTTTCATGTTTGTATATTCTCACCTAACTAAACTGGAAGCTTCTTCAGGGAGGTGACTCTCCTTATTCATCTCATCCCTTATAGCACCTGCACTGTGGAGTTATTGAATTTTCTTATGGTGTTTATGTAAAAAGAAAAAGAAAAAAAACACCTTTCTACTTCAATACTTTTCCATTTGGGCAAAACTTCTCTTGCCTCGATTTAGGAAATAATCACATTTCTTTCTTTTTGTTGTAACCAATCTCTCTTCTCGGCTTTGTGTCAATGAGGAGATAGGTTTATTTAGCCAGTAATTTCCACTGCAGAAAATCTTGCGCCCAGATTGCCCTGCAAAAGCAATATGTTCTGTTTTATTTTTATATTACATTATATTTATTTTAATTGCATTCTCCATCTGGTCAAAGATGGCATTAGGCACGGTAAATGAAGAAAAGAAACAAAGAGCTATCTAACCACGATAATAACTAGATTATTATTTTTAAAAATCATCTAGGGGCATTAATAACTCCAGGCATGAGGCAAATTCCACAGCCCTAATAGGAGAGCGCTCTAGAAGAATTGTGAGAGGAAGGAAACCAAAGATAAATGGACTGGATCATGACTCCTAGTGGCCCCTCCATGGCCCAGAGTGGACCCTTGCACCCAGCCTCTTCTTAAAATCAGTCTCAGGACAGTGTGAGGCTCAGCACAACAAGACATATGGAACTCCAAAGCTCTCCTGAGCACTTGGATTATTTCCAAAGGAGTTTCAGAAGGACATGCTGCACTGTTTCAATCAAATATCTTACGAATAAACTTTAGAAGTGACCCGAGGGGAGAGGTCATTTTCTGCTTATTTCAGGAGATGTTTCTGCAAAGCTCTACTGACCACTGGAGGTCTTCCAAAGGGAGCTGATGTTATTTCGATGGTTTAGTCCACCAGAAACCAAACCCTCTAGTCAGATGCCTGCAGGGGAAGGCGAGGCTCTCAGAGCCAGGTCAGGATGCTGCAGGGGGGTTATCAGGGATGCCGAATCATCTGTTCCTGCTTTTAAATCTGAACAAATTATGTGACTGAGGGGAGGGTTTACACGTGAAAGTTTGCCAAAAACAAGTGGGTGGTGACATTCCTTCACTGTAATCCATTCTCCTCCCACTCCCTGCAGTCTATCACTTAGGATAGTTTATGTTTCAAAAAACAAACCTGTTTGAAATGGGCTTAAGCAAATAATGGAATTTGTCGGTTCATTGCATAAGGATTCAGGGGAATATGGCTTCAGGTGTGGTTTAAGACAGAGATTCACCATAATTTCAGGGGCTCCATGGATCTGAAAACCTTATGTCCACTTCAAGTGTCAGGTCTTTCCTTTTTTAGGCTGGTCACAGGCTCAGGTTCCAGAAATGGTTTCACAGCTCTGAATATCACATCCTTTCCCCCATTCTGGTCACGAGAGAGAACATCTTTCTTTCCTAGTCTTACCAGGACTAAAGAAGCATTTCCCCCAAATCCCCTAAGAAAAGTCTCCTTGAATTTTACTGATCCAAATTGGGCCATGGTTTTGTCTCAGATGCAACGCTGTGCCTAGGAAGAGATGGCTGGGTTTGTCAGATTAGCTTGAGAGGATCAGAGCTCATCCCTGGAACAGACTGGAATCTCTTCCAGTCTTTGAGGAGTAGGGCTTTTCCAAAAAGGAAATTTGGGATGTTATCATCAGGAAAGAGGGAGAAATGGATCTATGCAGCCAAGTCCCAGGTACCTGCTACAAAGTGGAGAAATACGACAGGTACCACCACCCACCCTGCCCTAAATGATCTGCTTTCATCTCACAGTTTCTGCTCCTGATGCCAATTTCAGCATATTTCACAGAATAATAAAAGGATAAATGTAACAACAAAGGCCAGAAAGGGAAACTGGTATTTATTAGGTCCTTTGTGTCCTGAGAGGTTTGATAGAAAGTGTCCTTGAAAGAGCATGCTAGAGCAAGGATAGAATAAGGAATACTGTTGTAGACCCTATTAGTGCCCAGCCCACATCTCTTTTTAGTAGGCCGCAGGATCCTTCCCAGCTGCTAGGAGTATTGGCTAAGAACTTGAAGCCCTGCTCCTTCTCCAAGGAAATGCTATTGGTTGGTGCATTGCCCTGCCCAGCCCCCCCTCTCTGTCCCAGCCAATCAGTTTGATGGTCGTAAAAATCCAGCCCTATCTTTGAGGGAGGAGCTATCTGTGGTGCAGTTTGTCTCCTGAGCCTTCTGTGCTTCTTCTGACCAAAAACTAGGCTTCACTGTTCACCTGAAACCATGTCTTTGCCTAGCTCCTTCCTGCCCCCTTTCACTGCCTGGGGCCATTACAGCTTCCTGAAGGGTACCTCCTCAATAAATTACTCTATCTGGGTCTCTATTGTAGGCTCCTAGAGAAGCCTGACTTCAAGCAGAGGTCACTTGGTGTAGAGGGGGAAAAAACAAAGCCCAATCTAACAAATGGATGAAATAGGAGTAGGGAGAGACTTACCTTCGTTTAAGGTTGATTTGATGGCTAAACAATTACAGAAATTAGAAGGCACTTGAATTAATTAGGGCTCTTCTTTTCAGGTAACAGTTATTCCCACTAAAGTGACAGTATAAAAGAAAGGACGTGTTACAAAGAATGAAGGTGCCACAGAGGCAGCCTCTGTAGTAGGGCAGCTACAGTATCCTCCCTTCTACAGCGGCATCTGCTACAGTTTCAACTCTACTCTTTTCCACTCTGTGGGAAAAAAAAAAAACGTAGTCATGACAGAGCCCTGAATATTTCTCTCCTTTCTACTCAGGAGATCAGATAGGACTCCATTGTCCCAATGTTTTATTCTGAGAGAAGGCATTTTAATTGGCTCACTTGTGTCCAGTAAGCCCTTGACAGTGAGTCTTAGCTGGGAGCAAAGGTTTGGGATAGATATGGCATTGTACAAATACATCATGGAAGCCTGCCCTTGGGGCCCTGGAAAAGGGATGAGATGTTTCTCCAAGAAAGGCCATTGGCAGACACATCATGAATGACCATTACAGTAGTGAAAATAGCATACCCAGGGAGTGTCACTTGATAAACTCTTTCTCCCTGAAGATTTCCCTAGTTAACACAGTTATTAATGATGAGGCAGTATACTGACACTTTAAAGTAGAAGGGATAGCTACTATGTTAGGTGACAGAACAGGGACACCGAAAGAGTTGGTAAACTTAGTGCCCACAACTAAAAGATTATACGTAATGGGATTAATAAGGACTCTTTAGTTAGTTAACAATTGATTTGGTGATAATAGTTTGAAAGAAACCTGACTTGACAATGGTTAGTTA
The DNA here is from genome assembly GCA_025594165.1 of Tamias sibiricus. Lineage (NCBI taxonomy): Eukaryota > Metazoa > Chordata > Mammalia > Rodentia > Sciuridae > Tamias > Tamias sibiricus. The sequence goes on from CM046660.1 coordinate 87,500,551, forward strand.
AAAATATGAGAATTTCAGTTGAACATGAACTGGTTGTAGCATTACTTGGCTTCTAAAAGCTGCAGTTATGAGTCTGGTATCCAGATCAGAGTAGGGAACAGGAAGTGTAGAGAGGTCAGTCCTCCTGAGCCCTGCACTCGTTTGACCACAGGTATGGTCAGTTCTGGGTACTGTCCTTTAAAAGCCATACAAATAGGAACTCAGGAAGCAAAGGAACGTGGATTTATGTAGCACCTACTCATTACAACCCACTGCAGATGGAAGTTTTAAAATATGGTTTGCATGTTGAGTGGGTTGTCCAGAAGTACAATTTCAAGAGAAATGGAGCTGGGAATATTGGATAAGAGGTGAGAAGATCTCTTAAAGGATCAGAGTAGTCATGTTCAGATATTTGAATAATTGTGCTATTGAAGAAGTGAGGCTGGTCTCTGCTATTCAAGAGGGTAGGAGCTGCAAGCCAAGTGAGATGCTTTATGTTGAGTAAGAAAAGACTTGTTAGTAATTAGAATGGGCTTGCTCCTCAAGTAGTAAGCCTCTGGTCTCTGGAAATGCCCCACAAGAGACAAAGGGTTAAAAGCAATCCTTGCTGCCCTTAATTGAACATGCTATACACATCAGGTTCCATGGTAAGTGCTTTCTACTCACAGTCTCAAATACAATAGTCTTGCAAGACAGAAAAAAATATTACTCCTATTTCATAAATAAGGGTCATGAGGTCTAAAAGGGTTAGTGCTTGCTTAGGATCTCATTACTTGTGTGTGGATATGTCTAAATTTGAACCTGCCTCTATCTAATTCAAAAGTAGGATGCAGCCAGGTGGATTCTGCCTTCGAAGGAGGTTACATTAGATAACTACTACAAATTAGTGCACTCATTTTACTAATTTGCTGAGCCTCAGTTTCTACCCAGCTAAGTCCATGATCTCTGAGATCTTTGCCAAATAGAACATACTTTGATTTTAAGTAGGTCTTTTGGGTGGAAGAACAGACCAAATATTTTCCTCTATGAGGTCAAAATAAAATCAAATAGATATATGGATAATTGTCTAGGTTAGAATGCAGAAATGAACAATCCCCAAACAGCAGTGATTAACCCCATAGTTCTAGCAGGGTTGAAGAGGAGCCATCCACCATAGTCAAGGACCCTGACTAGTGGAAGCTTTATCTTGCCATGTGTTTGCAGGAGCACATAGCAAGATAAAGCTTCCATGGCTAACCACTTACTGGTTCTTAAACCTTCTTCATGAAGGTGACACAAATCCCTTTCACTCATGTTTCTTTGGCCAACACATGGTCACACCTAACTTCAGAGAAGGTGAGGAAGTACAATCATTTTCAGAGACTGGAGGTGGAAAGCAAGACAGATGTGGGATTGCAGTAAAGTCTTCCACAAAAGAATTCTCAGAAAAATTAGGGGAATAATAAATTTGACCTCCCAATACCAAATTGTCAGAAGATGAAACCAGTTAGTGTTTTTTTTATTCTGTATTGTGAAATGCCTCAGATAAGGAGTAAGGATTGGGGCTCTGGGTCTTACTCCTCTCTCCTTAGCTACTTTCATCTGTTGTATACAGTGGGTGATGGTGGTGGTGGTGGTGGTGGTGGTGGTGGTGGTGGTGGTGGTGTGTGTGTGTGAGAGAGAGAGAGATTTTGACTTCTCAGTCTCCATTCCTCCTTCTTTCTTTTTTTTTTTTTTTTTTGGGGGGGGGTGGATGTAACCCAGAGGAGCTTAACCACTAAGCAAGTGAGCAAGCTACATCCTTAGTTCTTAAAAAAAAAAAAAAAAAAAAAAAACTTTTTTTGAGACAGGGTCTAAGTTGCTTAGTGCCTAAATTGATGAGGCTAGCTTTGAACTTGAAATCCTCCTGCCTTAGCCAACCAAGCACTGGAATTACAGACCTGCGCCATCGTGCCCAGCTGGATACTTCCATCTTAAACACATGAAACTCTCCCACAAGCCTAAATCCCTTCCCAGTAGTCACCCCATTTCTCCTTTCTAACATCACCCTAATGTCCATTCAGAGAATTATTTTCTCCAGGTTGAATGCAGCCTCAAGATGTCTTGATTACCAGCCATAGTGGCTATTGGCTTCTTCTACCAGAATTTCTCACCACCCAGGTACAGCCAAACATGTGGCCCACACTTAGACTCTCTCTCCAGATTTGTACCCCTGGAACAAAGGAATGGGGAGAGTTCATTCATTGCTGCTCCTCTTCCTGTTACCTGTATATTTCATGTCCTGTGCTTCTGTCTTCCTTCTGATCATCTAAAAGCCTCGACATCTTTTCAGTAAATTTCTTTTGCTTTAGTTAGCTCATTAGTTTCTCCTGCCTACAACCAAATAATATTAAGAGTATAAAGCTTCACTAAGATTTATTTTTGTTTGCTTTTTAAAAAAAAAAAAAAAAACAAAAACAAAGAGTTCCTCTGCTGAAACACTAAAGTTTGGAGCAGATGACTTCAAAGATTGCTCCTAATGCTGTGCTTTTAAACTTAAAAAACAGCAGAGGAAAATGTTTTTTGCATTTCCGTCAGCTGACTCAAGGCACATGTTACCAACAGGAACCACAAAGAAACCTAGGTCAGTAATATGCTTGCTTAAAAGATATCTCAATATTTTTCCCACGAGTCTTCCTACACTGTGAGATTTAACCCCATCTTAATATCCAAATGTTCAAAAGCTGTAAGCTTGCTCACAGGCAAAAGCTGTGTGAACCCGAGTTCCCTTATGAACCTCACTCTATGTGTCTCTCTGTGAAAGAGAGAAGGAACATTGTCTCCTGAACTTTTTGACTTTGAACGAGGTGCTTTTTAGGTTTGTGCCCTTTTTGTGCAATGGTGACATGATTTTCCATGAATAATTTTTGTATCATCCTGGGCACCACCTCCTCAATCTTCTTGGCTGATATTTATGAGTTTAAATATGGCTAATGATAGAACATGCCTGCCAGATGGTCAATAGGAACTACCTGGGATATTTGAGCATCAGGCAAATGCTTGATTTCTTGGATTAGGATATGAATATAATTATATTTGGAAAAATAATTCAATACTGGGGATTCATAAACATTATAAGAAGTAAGCAGAAGTGACCCCACACAGATGAATGGAACAAGAATGAGCTGAGGGTGGACCATACATTCTTCTCACTGGGGTGAGTAGGTGGTGCCTCATTGGGCTGATTCAAGTCATAGAGCTCTGTGTGTTCTGCTTGGACTGCTGTTATTGTGTAGGTTGCAGAGAGTTAATGTGCATTTCCTAGGATCTTGCTGCCTCTCCAGAAAGGTTTATAGGTTTTCTTGATCATTTCTGTCACCTCCATGTTCTCTGCTACATTCCTTCTGCACAATTTTCCTCATGTGGTAGTCTAAACATTGTGTCCCCCACTTCTCAGAACAGCTTTCATTTTACTCCTGCGTTCTGCTCAGTCTCCACACTAATGTCCACCATTGCATTAATTCTCCCAGGCTCCCCTCCTTGACTCCGTCATTTGATTGTTGATGTACTCCTTTGAGCTGTCACTATCCCCATTAAATAGTTCCTTCTGCCCTTGGTGAATTGTTTCTCCTTCTCTGCAAAATGGGCACTTCTTCCTATTCATCTAGAAAGCAGCACAGTTTCTGCCAGGAATGATTGACTTCTTGCAGAGGACTGTCAGAAAAACATCACCCCAGCACTCAAAACTAATTTTTTTCCCTAAGAATTTAAGAATTGCTTTTTTTTCCCCTTTGTTTTCCAACTTAAAAAAAAAAAATTGGCTGTGATAAACGCAGGAGCATTTCAAGGACTATTAGCAAAGCCTAGAAACCCTTCTCTGTGTATTCTACGTGTGCATTGCTCTTAGAACTAGGTATGAGTGTGGAATGGAACTTCACAGAAAAAGGGGCTTGCAGAAAATATAGAACAAAGTTTCAGTGTGAGAAGGTTAAGAAAGACAGAAAGCAACTAGTTCTCTGCACAAATGAAAGGGAAACCACACCACAGCATCTGGATAAGTTCAAAGGCTGGGCCCTCTCTCTCTCTCTCTCTCCCCCTTTCCTTAAATGTCAATTTCCTTTGCACAGATTTCCCGAGTGGTCCACCTGGCTGACCTCACTATTCTTTCATCTGTATGAAGATCTCTGGCTAAGTCCAAGGAAATATAAGCAAAAACAAACAAATAAGCACCCTGTAAATAGAATGTCAGGTTCCCAAGCTAGGGACACATGTTGTAAATGAAGTGACAGAATTGAAACATCACTGCAGTGCTCCTCTGATCCTATTGGATCCATTCATGCCTATACATGAGCCTGTGAAACCCAGCAGCTCAGTCCACAGCCCCTTTCAGGGGAAAGACCTCTACCAACCCTTGGTCTCTTCTGGTCATCACTGCCAGGCATTAAGGGTCACTGTGTGTGGGTCTCCTACCTGAAATGTAGTAGACCTGAATTTATTTATTTATTTATTTATTTATTTCTCTCTCTCTCTCTCTCTCTCTCTCTCACACACACACACACACACACACACACACACACACACACACAGAGTCTGTCAATGGCCAGTGTTGTCCTTTCTCCTCTCTCTTCCCATCACCCACTGTCGCCATGCCCTCACTGCCTGGAATCTGGGGCCGGTCTTGCCTCCCAGGGGAGAGACTGAATTGCTGTGCTCTTCACCCTGAACAAGGAGACCTTTCATTTAAAAAGGAAAGATGCTTTATTTCTCCCTGAATTAGAATAATGAAATATTTCTTGTAAACCTAGAAATTAAAATGCAGACAATGCAAGTCCTTCAGTTTCCTTTTATTGGTCTTCAGAGGTGAACTCGGGAACAGGTTGTAAATATGGATCAGGGTAGCTCCTGGCCTTCCGGTAGTGAGACTCCACTCACAGTGATGCCAAGTGTCTTCCTCTGATTTGTCTCCAAAGCCCCCTCCTGTTTTAGGGACACATGTTGTAAATGAAGTGACAGAATTGAAACATCACTGCAGTGCTCCTCTGATCCTATTGGATCCATTCATGCCTATACATGAGCCTGTGAAACCAGCAGCTCAGTCCACAGCCCCTTTCAGGGGAAAGACCTCTACCAACCCTTGGTCTCTTCTGGTCATCACTGCCAGGCATTAAGGGTCACTGTGTGGGTCTCCTACCTGAAATGTAGTAGACCTGAATTTATTTATTTATTTATTTATTTATTTTCTCTCTCTCTCTCTCTCTCTCTCTCACACACACACACACACACACACACACACACACACACACACAGAGTCTGTCAATGGCCAGTGTTGTCCTTTCTCCTCTCTCTTCCCATCACCCACTGTCGCCATGCCCTCACTGCCTGGAATCTGGGGCCGGTCTTGCCTCCCAGGGGAGAGACTGAATTGCTGTGCTCTTCACCCTGAACAAGGAGACCTTTCATTTAAAAAGGAAAGATGCTTTATTTCTCCCTGAATTAGAATAATGAAATATTTCTTGTAAACCTAGAAATTAAAATGCAGACAATGCAAGTCCTTCAGTTTCCTTTTATTGGTCTTCAGAGGTGAACTCGGGAACAGTTGTAAATATGGATCAGGGTAGCTCCTGGCCTTCCGGTAGTGAGACTCCACTCACAGTGATGCCAAGTGTCTTCCTCTGATTTGTCTCCAAAGCCCCCTCCTGTTACTCTGCTCCCTCCCCCTCACTTCTACCTCCCTACCCTGGTTACAGTGACTTTGAAACTGGGGAGAAGCATTCTGAGGTGACACTGGAAGCTGTGTGGTCTGGAATGCATTATAATGTTATGTCTCAATTACAATATTCTTTGGTTGATAGGGAAGCAGGCACAGCCTGGATCCAGCCTTAGAGCGCACTGCCATCTCCTGGAAAACCCTCTGCACGCGGCGCCTGCTGTCATGCCTCCTCCAATGCCACCAAGGAAACAAGAACTTGGGCATCATGGCTTTCTATGTTTAGAACCTGAGACCTGGGTGCACAGAACCATCTTCCCTTGCTCCTTCAAATTGGAGTGCACCATTTCCTGAAGGATACCAAAAGGTGTTGCATTGTTCTCTTAATTAAAAACAAGCAACTAGGTCGGGGATGCCACTGGTGGAGAGAGCTGTGATCATTACGCCTTCTGCTCCCGAGGCTGGAAACAAATGCCACTTACTGTAAATGAGAGCCTGGCACCAATAGGATCCTGCCCTTGGGATCTCTGGAAGAGGCGCCAACCTGATTTACACCATTAGGGACTGAACCAGGGACAGGGAGCAGAAGTCGTATGTACAGGCCAAGCATGGGATTGGGGACAGCTCTGAGCTCTTTGGCCCTTTTGCTCCATAGCAATTGTTTATTGAGATTCCACTTTACAGGCATGTTGAGATCACTAATGAGGTATTTTAAGAAAGCACTAAAAGATGGGGAAAATCACCTGTGGGTTTCCATTTAAACTCATAGCATCTGAAGGCCAGCACACAAGACTGTCTGAGGAACAGCTTTGCAGGCTAGAGCAGGTTAGTGATCAGATTTTGGCCACAAGAACAAATCCATTTGGGAAGACATTAGGCTTGTTATCAAAAAAGGGACACATGTTGTAAATGAAGTGACAGAATTGAAACATCACTGCAGTGCCCCTCTGATCCTATTGGATTAATTCATGCCTATACATGAGCATGATTCGCTGTCAACAGCTTTCCATAGAAATAACAAAAAAGGGATTGTCTATATAAAGATGAATAAGAAAATATTTTCATTAACTGAATTAAATGTCAGCTAATTATCCAAACTACTTAAATTCAACTAGTGTCCCTCTGAATTGGTAGCTCTTATCTTTTGGAAGGGAAGTTATAGACCCTTCAAAAACTATTTTTAAAACTTGAAAATTTGTACATTCTTTCCTTAGAAAAGTACACACACTTAGGGTAATAGTATTACCCTAAGTTACCCTAAGTGCATGTATGAAGTCACGAATGGTGTGAATATACTTTGTATACTACCAGAGATATGTAAAAATGTGTTCTACAAGTGTAATATGAAATGTAATACATTCTGCTGTCATTTCTAACAACTTAGAATAAAAAATAAATTTTGGGGAAAAAAAAGAGAAAAGTACACACACTTTTTTTTTTTTTTTTCCTGTGATCTAAAATAGTCCAGGAAACTCTGTCACTACCTCACCAAACCCAACTGATCTTATGCCTCTTTCAGCTGGACTTCTTTGTAAGCCTGGATTAAGTTTGGGGCTTCCTGGCTATTTGGGGAAAAGAGAAAGGCCATGGAATATTTGCAAATGAGCAGAGCTCTGGTCTGGACACCTATAAAGAGCATCCAGGGGTACTTCCACTTCTCTTTCATTCCCCTGCCTCATATCAGAAGCAGGTTCCAATGTTCATCCTTTAAAAACCCTGGACTTTAGAGGCACACAGCTGAAAAGCTCTGATAACACCTGGCTTCAGCCTGGCTCCAGGAAAACAAAGCCCAAGCAGGGGTTCTGCCGTGGCACCTGTGTGGAGTGGCCTTTGTCTTTACCCCTGGAGAGAAATCCTAATGAAAGGAATTGGGAACACAGCCTTCCTCACAATAGGAGCATCAGACATTACCTTTTCTGACAATGTCATGGTGGTAGCCCCACACACCTCCAGGGGACTCCAGTAATGAAAAAAGTGTGACACCGCACCAAGTGTGATATGAATTGCAGGAACTACTTTAAAATAGTAGTAATAAGCAGACCCATAGGACTTATTCCAGGGTGGAAGAGCCTTTACCTTTGGACCCAGGTTTTTTAACCAAATCCTCTTGTCTTTGGTCCCTTGTTTGTATCATTATCATCAATTCCTGGAAAGATGCCTTGTGTCTTCCTTCCTAATCTATTGGCAGAAGCGATTTGGTCTCATGAATGTTTTTGGATTTCCATTTTGTATATGGGAAAAACTGAAACACATAGATGAAAATAATGAATATAAACCCAGGCACCAGCAATGATAATAGCCTAAGTGTTGACTGGTTCTTGCATATCAGGCACTGTGCTTAGCACCTCACAGGCATTGTCTCACCTACTTCTCCCCCAAATCCTATTACAGTTATGACCCTTTATTCTCAGGTTAGGAAACTGAAAGACAGTTCAGTTAGCTATTGTTGAAATGCAGTGTAACGGAGGGACACAGATTCTCAGAGGCATCCACAGAAGCACCTCTTTAGGTGGTCACATATCCAGTGGTTACCGGGAGGCTGGCCACACTGAGCTGAGCTCACTGGTGGCTCAATCCCCACACATCTCTCTTTCTTCTTAGGCCAACTGGGCCATGTATTTATTTCCCATGATGACAGTAGAGATGACAGCCTCAAATTGGCAGATGAGATCACTTAAGTCTTGGCTTAGGACAAGCACACCACCCATGTGAAATTAGCCAGAGCATGTCATATCGATGAACCCAAAATTAAAGAATGGGGAAGTACAGTACCCTGCTTAAGACGAAGGAATGGCAAAAGTGGATGTAGGGAAGGGTGGACTAGAACCCAAACTAGCTAGGGGATACAACTGGATTTTGAACCAGTCTTGCCTGACTTAAAAACCCAAGTTCTTAACTATAATGTTATATCAACAGGGACTTAACAATGAGCTACTATTGTTATCTGAACAGCTCAGTTGGATTATTGCAGATAAATGAATGAGAGTAAGGAGAGCTGTAAACAAGAAATGGTGGAAGAATAAGAAATGGGCCACAAGAGTGAGGATGTGACCACAGTCACATTAACCCACAATCACCGATGTTCACTATTTACAGCATATTTGCTCATATTTTCCCTCACTGCTTCTGAGCAAATGAACAGAATACTTCATCTCATCTTCTGAGATATCTGTATTGTCATGTGTCAAAAGCTTTTAGATTCACAGTCACCTTAAAGCAAGAGTTTGGGAGATGGTGTCATTGTGATATCATGCCTACCTGTGGACATCAGGAACACTCCTCTCATGGCAGCGTCTGACCTCAAGAGCACCAGGAAAAGAGCAAAGGCAGGCTCAATGAAGCAGAGGAAGACAAACCGAGAGGACTGGAATAATGTTTGAAAATGACCTTGAGGACAAATGGGACTGCAATAAAATGAGACAATGGAGAAAGAGTAGTTAACTGAACATACAAGAAATCTTCACCTATCAGGGATCAGACAATCTATTTTCTGTAACTTTGGACCTCAACCTGGAGTGAAATGGCTTGTGCCAGTCAGAGATAATCTCACTGGATGGTGGCCCTTGTCAAGCATTAGGAATCCAGATGCCCCTACAGCAAAAAGCTAGTGAAGACCTGAAGAAAAGTCACTGCCCAAGGGAGGTGACTGTCTTCCCCGCCATCTAGCATCTTCTATTGGATTTATAGCCCTCCCTCAGTCACCTGTTTTGGAAGCAAGTTTTTGGATAACATCACACAATCATCCTACTCTCCATATTATTCTAACTTGAAATAACTTCAAAGGATCTACTGAATCTGCTCTTTGCTCCTCACTGGACGTGTGTGTGCTTCATGACTATGATACAGAAATTTGTCTTACAGAAAGAAATGGAAAGGTAGACCATGAAGACCAGAAGTGACTATGGGACCAGCCTAGGAAAAAGACCACAGGGAGAGGGATAATCGAAGGTTCTTAGAAGGGAAAGGAGACTGCTCTCTCTTCCTGGTGACATCAGAGGCCTGGCTGACAGCCAAGATGGGGAAGACTGATGGGGAGGACCTCAACTTCAGTCTTCCATGGGTAGAGGTGTCTTTCTTGCAGGGGCAAACTCCTCTTCAGTAATGCCATGGTGAGACACCTTACAGACCCCCAAATAACTGAGTGCTGGGAAACCAGGAGCTAGAAGAGGGAGAATTTGGTCACCGACAATCACATCAGACATACCCTTGGCCAGGCATGTCCACATGGGGGGAGGGTTATCCAAGTTTTCCTCCTGTGTTATAGCAATTCCCATGAGAGCTGGTGCTATGGTGATGAGAATTATAGTTAAGTCTCAACTCCTGATATTTACTGAGCACTTACTCTGTGGCCAGGGGAGTGATCCAGGGTCCTTCAGTGACTTTGCCCTGGAAAAAAATCAATATTATTCAGAGCACTTTACAAATATTAACTTATTATTCTTCCTCAAAACTCTTTACAGCAACTCCTCTTATTATTTCCATTTTATCATCGAGGCAGTCATGACACAAACAGTGTCATTGACTTGCCCCAAGTCACACAGCCTTGAAGGGACTAAATGGAGCTTTGGAACCTGTGCAACATGGCTTCTGAAGTTTTGCTGTTTGACACTTCCTAAGCATGTCTTGGACAAACATGAAACCTGGGAATAGTCCATGAAAATAGTTCCCTGAAGAATTTGTGTAAGGGCACAGAGACTTGGTTGCTACAATTAAGTAGATGCCATGAGTAGAGGACTTTGGCTCTGTTTTGGGGGGACCTTGAACCTAATTTTGGATGAATGCCCAGCACACAGTTGAGAAATAAATTACTTTTGTTTTTTTCCTTTTTGAGAATATGACTCTCTGAATCTGTTAGCAGGGATTTTGAGATTTGAGGAAAAACCTTGAGTTTTTCCTGGTCTAGTAGGCAGCTGTTGCTTTTTGACTGACTGGTATTGTCTTACTCTTCTTCCAATGCAAATACCCTGTTTTAATATCCTGTCCCAGTCTGTGTGATTGGGGGACCTGGTCTATGAGTGGACATGTGACCTGGATCTGGACAATCGCATATTCTAATTTCTTAACCTCAGGAGGCCCATCTAATCTCTTTGTGGAAAATTTATTAGAATTAGTGGAAAAGAGAAGCATTATTTTTTTTTCTCCAGGATTATAGAGAGGATAAGGTCAAGGCCGAGAGCTGGTTTAAAGGGGAGTTACCCACAGAAAGAAACCACTTCAATAAAACCAACATCAGAGAGGGAGCAGATACAAAAATTAAATATGGAAACTTATCCCCTCCTCCATTGCTCTCTTTGCAACCCCAAAGGTTGCCCTACTCCCCCTCCATACCTCCCTCATAATGGAGTGGAGAATCCATAACTGTTATCAGAATCTCAAATTAAACAATGTGTTTTGCAGGGATCACAGATCATTTAGGCAGTCAACATTTCCAAGTTCTGCTCAAGTTTTAGAGAACCAGCTGACCCCTTCTCTAGCCCCCTCCCACACCAGCCCACAGAGGCTGAACTAATGGCTCTTTTCAGCTCCTTGTGCATGGTCTTCATTTCAGTATTTACTATGTGAAATATTTCTTTACTTATCTGTATTTTAAATTAGATTTTAAGATCCTCCTGGAAAGAGATCTTTCATTCTTGTGTTTTACCCTTTTTGTTCTAATTAAATAAATAAAGGCACTGTTTCCTTGGAGAGACAGCATCCACATCACCTGGGAACTTATTAGGTGTGCAGTCTCAGGCCCTACCTGCTGAGTCAGAAACTTTGGAATAGTTCAAGTTTGAGCAAACCTTCCAGATGATGCTGATGACCACTAATGTTAGGAAACTGTTGCTCTAGCTTCTTGCTACTCAATGTTTAGTATCTGAAGACTAACAGGTTCAGCATCCCCTGGGAGCTGTCAAACATGCAAAATCTCATGCCCTGCCACTGACCTATTGATGTGGCCAAGAATCCATGTTTTTAAAAACACTTCCAGGTGATTTATGTACTCTAAAAGAGTGCTACCTAACTTTTCAAGAGCACCAAATTACCTAGGGATTTTATTAAAGTAACGCTCTAATGTCTGAGAATTGGAATTACTAACAAGCTTCTAGCTAAGACCAATGTTATTGGTCCATGGACCACATTTATATTAAATACTACAGAACTATAGGGAAATTTGGGGAGGGGAATCCTCCCCAGTGCTGCCACCCAACCTTCTTCCTAAATCAGACAGGAGAGTTCTGTTTTTATCTGATTTATATATCATACTTCAAGGTAAATTTTTATTTGAAATAAAAAGTCTGCTGTAAAACAAATCTTTTAAGCAACAGCCTTAGAGAAAATAGTCAACCTTTAAAGTGATAGACTTGCAAACCTAATTAGAAAGTAAATGTCATAGGGTAAATTAGCGTATGTGCAAGAGGAAACTGGTAGTGATTATAGTTTTTAACTTTTTAAAAAGCTTTTGCCAAGTTTCCATATTGAATGAAGTTTGAAATATGAGATTGAAATGATGGTTTTCTGTGACAGGACACCTGATTTAAAGAAGCAAAATCGACCTTGGCTTTCAACTGACAATTTAAGGTGATAATTCTGAATTTCCTATTTTCTATTTGAAGCCAAATGTCTTCTTTTTTGCCATCCTGCTCTCCTTCTGGCTTCCATGGATCTATAAGTCCATTTTCAACATTATTAGACCTCTCCAGGTAGAGATGCAACACAGATGATTGAAGAGACGTTCTCATAATCCTCTAATACCACAGTTTTTCTAATCAATGACTCCTTTTTCACATCTCCATATTCAAATACAAGCCACATTAAATTGTTTTAAATAATGTCTGTGGTTTCCATCCATTTGTTCCCATTTCTAGGGGCACCAAGCGAACTTAGGTCTTATTCAATTTACATGTGCACAGTACATTTAACTACATTGCTGCCCTTTCCCCCTCCATTATCTCACTCTAGGCTTTACACAAATGTGTCCAACCCTGTTCCCTGTGCGTAAGTGTTGGTGCTCTTCATAACCCATAGAGAGAATATGTAGACTTCTGTCTGGCATCCAGGACCTTCAACCCCCTGCTTCTATCCTGTCTTGCTGCTTCTCCTGCTCAGATCCTCTTCCTAGTTGACTGAGTTTTGGTGGGTTCAAATCCATGAATATACATTATTCTTTATCTCTTCTATATTTCTGTGGTTGTTTTTGCACTATATATGTGAAAACAAAGGACACGGTTCAACCATGATGAGAAGCATTATTTTAGAACTGACTTTCTCAAATCTGTTTCTAAAAAAAGAAAAGAAAAGAAAAAAAAAAAATTTTCAGGAAACACATGATAAGAGCTCCATAAGGAAGGAACGTGCCACAGGATGGGAGTTAGCACAATCACCATTAAAGTTCTTCAGAGCTTTATTTACTTATTCATTTTTATTATTTTAAATGAATGAATCCTTAGAAAGAAAGAAAATTTCTTTTTCAGAGTCGCTAAGAAAAGAGTGTGTAGCCTCAATTATAGCAGAGTGAAAAACTCTAATAAGTGGCTATTATTTTCTCATAAAGTCTTATTGTAACACCACCTACTTCAAAATTTACAAGTCCATAAAGGATAATGTTTCTTTTTACTGTGTCTTCAATAAGCAGCCCAAATGGAAATACAACTGTTTTCTCTATGTAAAAGACTTCTCTCAGTACAAGGCACCTCATGACCTGGAATGATCACATCTTCAACACAGAAATATTTCTGTCGATATAATATTTGTGATCCCCAGATATTCTGGATATTAAGCAATAATGATAGTTGTAATTAAAGGTCACTTTAAGAAATTTAAAATGTCTTTGCAATAATTCCAAAGAGGGTTGTCTTGTGTTGGGTTTTCCAGAGGCAGTTCCCAAAGTGAGGATTCATGTTGGAGTGCTTTATGAGGGAGGTGCTCTCAAGAGAGACTGGTAAGGGAGCAGGGAAGCAGGATAGAGAAAGGGAGAAAGCCACATAAGAGTACAGCCTTCCAGAAAGTTCTCTGGAGAAAAATTTTCACCTTATCCCACAGAATCTCTGAACTTAAGTTACATCTTTCACTGCAAGGAAACTGGATTTTCACATTCCTGGATGTATCAGTTACCGTCCAGGCAGGGGCTGGAGGTTATGGTGGTGGGTATAACTCCCACATACTTCTAGTTTCCTGCGGCATCATGTAAAGTGCATGCACTATCCCAAGAAAAAAGAGTCATACAGCTGTGAACAATTGGAGGCAAAAACCGCTTCAAGGATAGAAAGGGATTCAGGAGAAGGGACTTGAAGACGTTTTGTTAAAGCATCCATTGGAGAAAACTTCTGATGGCCTAGAACCAAAAAATTCCTATTCCACTAAATAATCTAGTCAATCAATAGTTATTAAGAATGGTGACCCCGACAGGCATGTTACTAACTTCTCTTTGACCCAGCTTCTTCATCAAACAGACAGAAATACCTAATTCAGGATTCTGAGGAAAGTCACCCAACATAATACACATAAAGTATTTTAATCGCTATATATAGTAACATAAATTAATAATTACAAATTTATTTTTTAAAAATCTCCTTTGTATTTAGCATCACAAAATCTGTCATTAAAATTTGTCAGCAGGTTTCTCTTAGTGTCAAAATAAATTTATGAGAGATTCAAATTATATACACAAAATAAAGGAAAATCGAACTTAGTCATACATAGTGAAAACAAAACTGTAACTTGTTTTGACTCCATTTTAGGAAAAATTAGAGTTGGAAGCACGAATGCCATCTGAATTTCTCATTTTGCATCATATTAAATTCTTAATTCATCTATAGGTCAAGAAGACCTAGATACTTTGTAAGAATAATTACGGGGAAAAAAAACCTGACAGAGTTTGGTGTAAAGAAAGAAATTGTAACAGAAAACACAGCCTAGTCAAAATTTCTAGAAAAAGGAAAAAAGGCATTATGGAAATACTTTTATTAGCACTGAGATAATATTAAGTTGAACCATACAAAAATCACCAGTTCTTAAAATCGTTTTGACCTACAAAAACAGTAACTTCATACGATTCAACCTGTTACAAAAAGTCTATTGGGAGCCAGTTCTTTATGGGATTCCTTTTCTTCTACATCCTGCTGGCTATGTTGAGAATTCAAGGCCCTGACCACTGCTTACCTGGGCCATTTCTCAGAGTTTTGTTTGCTGCAAACAAACCAGCTTGAGTGAAGAGGAAGTGTTTGTCTCTGGAATAAATGTCAGGCTTGCTTACTGCTTGCTATAAAAGCAGTGGATTCCCGAGCTCAATGTTTCTCTCTTTAAACACATCTCTCTGAACATACACATGGCATTTGTGCTCTTTGCATTATCCCCTTGGAACATGGGAGCAAAGGGAACCAAAGTAAATGTGCCAGTGTTTATGCTGCTTAATGTGCCATGAGAAATACTGTCCATTTTCTCTGATCCAGAAGTTTTATGCCTTCTGCTACATCCATAAAACAGTAACAAGCTGACTTTTTTTGCTTTAAAGTAGGGTAAAGTTAAATCCCAGACAAATGCACAGAGCAGGACATTATTAAGATTTATTAGTCGTATTAGATGTGGAGTTTTCCCAAGTGATAACTGTCTTAGACCATAAAGTGGAAAACATCCTTAAGAAAGATCAAGTGTGGTCATTCACTTTTCTATCCTTGTTCTTGAAGGAATTTTTTTCACACTGAGAGAAAAAAAAACTATCAGGAGAAACAAAAAATTGGTCATGTCCCCCAATGCCTCCTTAACCCTCAGAGGATAGGAAGCCCCTAAAGCAAACCTCTCAAGGAAGAAAAGGTTGTCCTGAAGTCTGAAAAAAATTCATGTGGGAAGTTCAGCAAGGTGATGAATTTGAGCTTCTATCTGTTCTTTTCCAACTTTATTTGCCCATGGGCTCAATTCTTAGACATCAACTAATAAACTTGGTGGTTAAGGCTCTTTAAGTACTCAGAGGTCCAAATTATTAAAGAAAGAAGGAAAAAACCTTGGAAGCCAAAACACAGACTAGATTAAAATTAATAATTCATGTCTCTAAGCACAGCTTCCCTGCTTTCTTTTTAAATATGGCAGTGAGTGGTCCTGCTAGTTTCCTTTTCTAGGCTGACCATTGATGAAACCTAACCATTTTCCCTAACAATGCCACAATTGTGGGGCTGGTATTTTTATGTTAATAGCTGTTCTCTGATTCATTAAGCCCTATTGCCCCTGACATTTTCCTTTCTGACCTTTATCAGCCACACACTAGCAAAACATGAAGAAATAAAGAGGACAAAAAGAGGCAATAAAAGGGTTACAAACCAAGAAGTGTATTGTGACTATGACCAACAAGGAAATTTAGAAATGGGTGACTGAACACCCAAGGATGTCCTGTCAGCCAGTCATAGCTACATCTGTTCAAAACCTGACATGTGCTTAGCACCATTTCAAGGTGTCACATAGAGATACACAGCAAATGACAGTCATGAATGTTACTTTAAGAGCACTTACAATTTAATAGATGAGCTAGCACAATTAAATGCCTATATATCCATAAACAATCTGGCCCTTGCTTGCCTCTCTACTTATTCTTTATTTCTTTCATAGCATGTGTCAAAACCTGCAATACTTAGGTTATTTATTTGTGTTCTTGCTTGGTATGGCTTCCCTTGAGCTGGGATTTGCCTGGTATGAGGCAGAGCATCCATCCCAATTATTTATGGCTGCTACTCTAGATCTCATGCACAGGAATATAAATTCCAAATAAACAGGGACCTTATCTACCTTACTTACCATTGTAACCTCAGGACCAAGGAAAATGCACCTAGTAGAATCTCAAAACAATTTTTTAATCAGTAAATACAAAAAAAAAAAAAAAAAATCAGCAACACCTATATAGAGAGATCATAAAACTTATCTTCTGAATGTTGCTGCTAAATCATTAATACAAAATTAAGGGAGAACCTGATTCAAAGACATAAGAAAAAATTTCAAAGAATTTAGATGAGAAGAAAAAAAAATCCCCAGACCCAGGAAACCTATTCCTACTTCATTTTCCTTAGTGAATATTGATATCATAAATCAGAAAAAATTAGTAGAACATGAAAGATCCTATCAGAATCTCATCTTGTGACCTTTAATTAGCTTCAGGAGCAGTGGGGTTCTGCTGGCACTCACAGACTTTTCAAGGTTGAAAGCAGGATAGACTCATAACAACCTAGTTGAATCATCCTGTTCAGCTCAGTCATCCCAACTGTAAACACTAAACTAGTAAAGTTCAAGGGTATGACACTAAACACCAGATAGAGTAATATCATTGATGACCCTTAGATTTTCATTCCTTGCATTGTGCTTTTACCCCCTGGGACTTCCTTTGGCCAATGAAACATTAGAAAATATGATGGATACAGAAAAGTGCCTGCACACTGGCACATGCTCTCTTTTTGCTTTCTCCTCCACTATAGCCATGAGAACAGGCCTGGCCTAACCTGCCGGAGGAGAATATACATCAAGCATAGCTGTGGTTCCTCATTCTAGCTGAGGCTATCCCAGACTAACTGAAGGAGTGAGCCTTTCAAAGTTTAACCAGCTGCCTGGGCACTCACTGCAGACGTATAATGAACACAGCCAAGATGGCAGTACTTCCTTGCTGGCCTACAGATGCATTATTGCTGAGTTTTAGAGGGATTTGCAGCATTATTGTAGCAATACCTAATAACAAACTCTTATAGAGTAATAAAAATTAATTACCAGCCAAAATAATATTAAATGCAAATGTGTTTCTTCTTTATTGAAATAGGTGTTTATAGTTCAGAGATTTGGTTTCTCTACAACTGCACACATCTTCCCTCCAACCACTCCACATCACTGGGACTGAGCAGGCTGAGTAGGATGCACTTATAGAAGAGATGTGAAAAGCCACAACAGGTTCAGCAGCACAGTGGTAGATGTCACCCTTCCAGCAGTGTTGGAGAGCCAGTATTTTGCATACACATCATCCAGGATTGAGAGCACAGCCTCCATGGCCTCCTCACAGGTGGGCTGAATCTGAGTTTCATGCAGAAGAAACCCCTCGGTACCAGTGTCCCTCAGCTCAAATGTGTATGAGAAGGGGATCCCGATGTCTCTAGCCCAGTCTCTTGAAGACCCTGATGTGGGATCTGTCAATGAAAACATGAAGACAGAAGTAGAAATCTCACTTGTAAAGAACAGATTTCGAAGGGAATAAGAACTCAGTCAATATAATAAAGGAACAATTTCATTAACAGTTCCTGGAGACTTATTTTCTCCATCTCCTTGATGGGTAGCCCCTACAGAGCAGGGACAGTGTCTTATTTAGCCCATCTGCCCCAATAATCTAGCACTACACCTGGCAGATAGCAGTGGTTTGGTTGGAGCTTCTTAGCTGAATCAGAGTCTAGTTAACCTCATAGCAAAAGGCAAGAGTGAACGGATGGGAACAGAAGTAAAATGACCCACAGGAAACTATGATGCAATATTATGTAGGTGGGATGCCAGAGGGCAAAGGAAGTGGTGGTTGGGGCTGGAAGAAGCAATACCCTCTGTTTGCAATTAAATTCTTTTAGTTTCTTTCTCCAGGACTCATTCTGCTCTGCTTTCTTAGCTTGATGGGAATTGAATCAACTGACCAAGGGTCAGTGGACAATGTCCATACTGTTAATTCCTGTGCTTTATAACTTGCCAGCTCTATTTTAACTGGAGCCAGAGAAAACTCTGGTCTGAGAATATATTTTTTTTTTCTTTAGTTCATACCTTATCCCTGGAGAGTATAATTCTGGACTTGAACAGGTTCCCTTTTATCCTTGGTCATTTTGATTTGTACAACTCCCTGTTGATCCTAGGAGCTCTTCTATTCCTCTCCTCCCCACCTCACCACCCAAACTCCATTGATTTCTTTTGTGCCTTAGATACTACTGAGGAGGGAAAAAAAAAAGATACTTACATAAAATATCTGCACTCGATCCAACTCTATAATTGGTTCCATGCTTTGCTTTCAATGCATTTGCTGCCTTCTGTCCAACTTGAATCTGTAGGTGGGAAATGCAGAGACAGATATCTGGTGTTAAAAATAAATCCGACAATCCAAGCATTTGGTATTTTGTCCAGATTGATCTGTAGAGTTTTAGATCATCTTTCCAACTTCCCATTGAACATAAACATCTGGGTAGCCTGTTGGTACCTCAGATTAAAAATACTCACTTTCAATTTCATCTTTTCTCCTACCAATAAGACTGTTCTGCATTTACTATTTCTGGCATTGCATGCTCCCTAACATACATGGAAAATCCTGCAGATATCTTTGACTCTCCTTCTCTCAGTTACCAACTTTCATTTCCAGTACCGTGACCATATGTCAGACTCATTATCCTGAACTGGTCTGTTGCTTCTTCTAATAAGTTTCTCTTCCTCTCATCAATCCTTATCCCAATTTATTCCACCTGGCTTCCAGATGAGTAGAGCTATGATCATGATCTTGCTGAAAAGCTCCCAATAACTCCCAGTTGCTCACTGAATTAAATAAAAAAGTCTTACCCTAGTTTTTGAGATCCTCTACAGTATGGCCCTAACCCACCTTTCCAACACCATATTCTGGACATCCACCCTTGAGTATAGTCAAACTCAAGTTTTCCCAGTGTTTCTCAGACATGCCCCAGGTTCCTCAGTCTCTCTACTTTTCCTCAGGATGTTCTCTCTATTTGGGATCTCCACCTGTTTAAATTCTATTCAGCCTCAAAGGGCTTTCTCAGATGCCAACTTCTACAAGGAGATTTACCTTGTCACCCCAACTAGATTCCATCTTTCTGTACATCATATCTCCCATGGCCCTTTGTCCACACCTCTCTTATGATTCCTCTTATTTTTCTTTATAAATATTTGATAACATCTCTCATAGACTTATAGAATTGCTGATCTGGCAGGCACATCTGTCCCTGTACCCACCACCATGTCACCTTATTCTACTAGAAATCCCTTAGAAATGGATGATTTCTAAGGTCTCAACCTTATTCCCTGCAGACCCTTTCCTGAGATCAATTACTCTCTGAGGTCTGAGTCTATTGGCTGGTGCTTACTGGTACTCTGATAAATCCTGTTGCACAGATCTGTCTTCGGACCCTGTAAGTATTCCCCACCCCAGATCCTCCATCCTCCATGGTGCATCCCAATTCTTCTCCCAGATGCTACAAAAACACTACCAACCCCTGTCACTCATGCCTGCACTATGATCCACCATTGTTTTAGTTATGCTCATAGATGCATCAGCTCTCCTGACTCTCGCTAATGCTGGGCCTTGTTTTAGATGCTGTTTCTCCTTTCCTGGCTCTGAACTGCCCAGATGAATGCCAAGATGTGACAGAGGAGTACTTGGGTAGAGTGAGGATGAACCCAGGAAAATTCAAAAGGAAGAATAAAAAAGGCAGTAAGTGGTGGTGTTCGGTGGTGGTAGTGGGGTGTCATACGCAGCACCTGTGGGCAGCATCCTTTGGGAACTTGGGACTTTCTGGATAAGGCTAAATTAAAAAAAAAATTTTTTTTTTAAAAAACATGTTAAACTGAGCATCTCTGCTAGCTTTTTGCCTTCTCTCCTCTCACCACTGAGAATTCTACCTTTGGTCATGCACCTGCACTCTCTTTCTTTCCCCCTGAAATTCTGAGTCTGCCCCAACTCCTGGGTTTGTGTTGCCTAGAACTCAGATACTGGGTAGGAAAGGCTGAAGAACTACGAGGTATAAAGCTTGTTCAATTGCTTACAGTGTAGGAAGAAGATAAAATTATAAGAGGGAGGGGAGACTCAGAAAGAGGATCTCTAGACAGAAAAATGCAAACAAGGAAGAGGTGGAAAGGGTGCAGCGAGCTGCCTTGTGAGGGAATGAAGAGCAGAGGCCTGGGGAAAGCACCACTGTGATTTACCAACAACTCTCTTCTAAGTTCTTTGAGAGTTGTCTAGGAGCAATATAAATTGTTTTCAATTATTTTTAATTCCTACGTGTTTCCTGTTTCTTTGAATGAAACTCCCTATTGTCTGATCCATGGTGGGGTCTTACCTTTCACTTGGGATTCATGGTTTAGCCCCAGGCTACATTTTCAATCCAAATGATTCCTTGCTTCCCCTCACCCTGAGCTTACCCCAGACAATCATTTCTTCTTTCCATTGCCAGTCTTATTTTATTCTCTATACTTCCTTTTCCTCAAATCCTGGCTGCAGGATGGGAAATAGTCTTCCAAGTTTCCCCATCTTTGTTGACAAAAAAAAAAAAAAACCTTTGGCCTTTATTTTTTTAATGATTTTCCACTAGTAATTACTATGGGAAAGAAAGGGATGTGTGTGTGTGTGTGTGTGTGTGTGTGTGTGTAATTTATTTATGTAAAGGAGATAAGGGAGATGTATATAATTTATTTATATCATATGTATCACATATAATATATATCATATATATCACATATATGTGTATATATGTACATATATATATGTGTGTGTGTATATATATATATATATATACATGAAATGCTCCTCAGCTTATAAATCGGGTGATTTCCAAGAAGATGCCATGGAATCCCCTGGATTTTTGACTTCAATTTCTGACTCTAGGGTGGAGCTCTGAGTGTACTTCTCTCTCCTGAAATTGTATTGCAAGGCCATAGAAATTCAATACCTTTGTGGTCCTTCTCAGCGTAAAAGTATTTCCTGGTAAAAATGATAAAAACTCCTTTGCCAGCAGAACATGATATACATTGCTAAAGACCTCTATAGACTCCTGTACTGGGCCCAGGGAAATGCCTGTAAACATGTATTCACAGACAGGTATATGATTAGGGACCTGGCATGTGCAGGAGAGAACCAGAGCTTGGGATGGAGTACAGAGGTTTGATATGAAAAGAACGCCTGTAAAATGGAAATAATGGAAGCAATGTAAAACATTAGAATTCTTAGAGTTATTCTAATTGCCATTGTAGTTTAGAAAGGGGCTATATATAGTAATGTTTCCCCTACACAGTGATTGCCAAGTTGTCTGTCATGCAGTGTAATATTTATCATGATTTCTAAAAGTTTTTGGTTTTGTAAATATAGAGAGATTAATTGCTAGTCTTTGGTGATTGTAAATAATGCTAGAAATGGAAATCTCTTTGGAGCAGTTGGCTTGATTTTGTGTCTTCGTTCATTGTATCAAAGCTTACATACCCCCAAGAACATAAAAGCACCACTAAGTGGCTTCCATAAGGTTGATGCATGATTGCAAATTTTTCACACTGAAAAAAAATTATGGAAAAATCTTAGATTGAACATTTATGCTAACTCTTCAGCACCTGGGACTGTAAGAGATACAAGAGAATTTTCTAATTTCTATGTATAGTACTACGGATTTGCCAGGGTTCTTGTTTTAGAGTTAGTGTGATTGTCCCAACTCTCTAATGCCTTCTTGTTAACTCTAGACTTTGTCAACTGGTATCTAACCAGATAGGCTGTCAGTAACACAGGGCCCTCTAACCTTTGAATATAGAACTTGCAAAATAGTCATGTAGTATCTGTCTTCCTGAACCAAAACGAGAATGAAGTCCTCAAGAAAAGTACTGGGGGGGTTTACAAAGATCTTTCTGTTGGTGAAAGACCCCTTCCCATTAAGGATCTATAACATCTTTGGAGAGTCGCTTGGCTTTGTCACAGCTCCTTTGAAGGAGAAAGTAGAAATCTACAACTAAAATCACAGATACTGAGGATGTGGAAGGTTCTGAGCTTCTTGACTGAAATCTTGCTTATGCTTATTTCTTTATTGAAGAAAATTCCAGGGCTTATAGATGAGGAAGGAATGGCACATAGTTGACTGGGACTCTAAATTATCATTGCTGCTAAAAGTTGCAAACCCTTTCTGAGTAGAGAGAGACAGTGTAAGAATAGTGGGATGAAGGTGAACGTGGGAGTCCAGCTGGGCCTCCACCATTCCTGTCTATAGGGGTCTGCAAATACAGTTGTCCCAAGGTCTCAGTTTCTACATCTCCAAAGTGAGATTATTTGTGTTGTTATAAGGATCAACTGAGATAGTGGTTGTAAAATCCGTTTGTAAATAGTAAAGATCTAGTCAAATGTGAGTTACTTCCGCCGTTCACAAAATGACCACAGTACAAGTTTTCCTGGAACATGGGAGGAAAAGTTATTGTACAAAAGGTACTTGAGTATTGCTGGATATTTTAACTGCTGGTGGAAGGGTTCCCTCCGATAAAAATCTGTAGTGGTTTCTCCTTTTGTATCCAGATCTTGTGCTTTATGGGTCATGCTCCAGTGAGAGAGGGGGTCAGGAAGCATAGCATAACCAGGAGGCCTCTGAGAGCAGGCTCTCTCACTTCCATTCCAGCATTTGCACATAATGAGGGGCTTCTTTTACAGAATAAAAAGATAAATAGAGGGGCTGGGGCTATGGCTCAGTGGTAGAGTGCTCGTCTCGCATGTGTGAGGCCCTAGGTTTGATCCTCAGCACCACATAAATAAAATGAAGGTATTGTGTCCACCTACAACTAAAAAAAGTATTTAAAAAAAAGATAAATAGAAAATAACAAGCGTTGGCAAGAATGTGGAGAAAGCGAACACTGTGCTTCGTTGGCAGATACACAAAATAGTCCAGCTACTATGGAAAACCGTCTGGTGTTTCCTCAAAAAGTTAAACATGGAATTATATGATCTGACAATTTTTCTTCTGGATATATATCCCAAAGATTTAAAAACAGGGTCTTGGAGAGGTATTTGCATACCCATATTCATAGTAGTAGCATTATTTACAATATCTGAAAAATGGAAGCAACCCAAGTGTCCATTGGTAGATAAATGGATAAACAAAACATGGCACATACATACGATGAACTATAATTTGGCCTTAAAAAGAAAGGAAATTTTGGCATATCCTACAATACAGATAAACTCTGATGACATTATACTAAGTGAAATAAGCCAGCTATAAAAAGACAAATACTACATGGTTCCATTTATGTGAAGAATCTATGATAGTCTAACTCATAGAAACAGACAGTGGAATGGCAGTAGCCAGGGGTTAGTGGTAGAGGGAAAAATTTTTTTGTTAGTGGGTACCAGGGTTCCATTACACAAGATGAAAACGTTCTGGCAGTTGGTTGTACACCACTGTGAATATTCTGGCCTCTACAGTTAAAAAATGGTTAAGATGGTAGATTTTCTATTAAGTGTATTTTATCACAATTAGAAATTGAAAAAACAATTTAAATAAAGATAGTAAATATTACAACATGGGGCTGGGGTCGTGGCTTAGCGGTAGAGCGCTCGCCTAGCACGTGCGCAGCCCGGGTTCGATCCTCAGCACCACGTAAAAACAAAGGCATTGTGTACAACTAAAACAAATAAATAAATATTAAAAATATATATATTACAACAATTGGGCATATAGTCTCCCTTTGGTTTGTGACTATTGTCCTTAGGTTCACAAAAGAGCAAAAAGTCCACTTCTAGTTAGCAGTTCTGCCCACCGCTGCTTGGGTAAACAGCCTTGGAAAGGAACATGGATAAAACACAAAAGAATTTCCCTGCATCAGCTCACCACTTGCTGGTACTTCCCCTTACAGATATTCCCAGGCAAATGATGTAGGAAGAGTTTAAAAGAAAATAGAGCATTGTGTTTAGCAGAGAAGAGAGCAGATATTATTTAGCCATGTTATTTCAGATATGCCATATTCCACTAACAGCTGGCAAGTTCTTTAAAGCATGGTTCAAAAGCTGTAATTGCCGATTGGAGCTTCAAGAGAATTTATAGAAATGAAAGCTCATTTCTGCAGATTATTAGCATAATCATCTCATTTATATTATAGGTGAATACCTAAGATGTCTCCCAACTTGACACTTTATGAAACAGGTAGTTAATTAAGGTAGGTAAAGCAGCATTTAACCCAAAGCCTTCCCAGCAGGCATCTGGCAAGGAATGAAACGCAGGAAAAAGAAAATAAGGATGAGCAGAGAGAAGACAAGGGAGGCTAAAGCCTCCCTTGCAAAAGGAGACCAGGAAAAGGAAGGCAGAGGTCCTCCTTGGGTTTCTCTAGAGACCTCAGGGCTGAGCTGTGGACTTACCAGTTCTTCGTGGTTACTTGGTTTATTTTTGGTGTAGCCATATGGGGTGAGGATGAGCTGCCCATAAGAGTGAATGGTCAAGAAGCACAAAATGTCTTCCTTCTTGCTCTCTACTAAGCTGGAGACAGCTTTAGTCTCCGGTTCAGATACTGGTTCTGTCCCACAGAACGTTAAATCTTGGCAGTTTTTGGAAGCACCAATACCTGGAAAGTACAAGAAATGACAAAGAAGCCTTCATGAGCTCCATCTGGAAATGAATGAGTCATCCTTGCTTGGGGCATCTGTGGGTGGTATCAGAACTTGACCTTGGTTGACTGAGTCAGTCCAGACTAAATCAGTCAGCTTGGGTAGTCGTGGAGGATAATCATGCAAGAAGCAACTCAGAAAGGCAGGAGGCCTGACAGTAGGATTTAGAAACCAACTCCATGGCCCAGGAGAGAGAATGCAAAATGAAATGGCATTTCAGTAATCTTCCACTTAAACCTGAGGTGAACCCTGAAACAAATGTTTGGGAATCGGTCTCCAAATTCCTAAGTCTGACTCTGTCAATCTTATTGGCCTAAGTCGCTCTTTCAGTGTCTTACTGGCTTAAGTCTCATTAGAGCTATTTTTCAAGGATGTAAGTAGTCCTCCTATTAACAATAATAAAGCTCATTAATAAAACTCAATCAAGTTGAGCACCTCTTACATGCTCGGTCTGCACCTAGCCTCTCCTATGTAGCATCCCATTTAATCCTCATGATGACCTTCTGATAAGGTGGGATTATGGTGACTCACATTTTACATAAGAGAAAATAAAAGTAGAAAGATGAAGTGATTTTTTTTTTTCCCAAGACCACTCAGCTGCCAAGTTTGAATTTTAACCCTTGCCATCTGGTGAATAGTAATGTTCTTAACCATTCCTGCCTCTATTTGCTTCCAATTTCTTGGGCATATTGAGATTTGGAAACATAGAAGTGCCATAAGGAGAAGAAAATGTTTTCTTTGCTTATTGCTACCTCCCTGCTGTACAATAATCTCCAAGGATAATGCTCTGGGTTTTCTTTTCTTTATGATGATTTAAATAGCTTCAAACAAAGTGAAGAATTTCAGATATATTTGCACTGATCTAGGTCTACTTTGTCCTTGTTTAGTTATCTGCACTTAAAGAGAGTCCTGTGCGTGAGTGTCAATGACTCTTACTATAGACATAATATCAACTCTTGGAATAAAACTGGACAGAATGCTCAGAAAGCAGTAAAAAAATTTTCAAAAAATGGTATCTTTAGTAATTCACCTTATTCCTTGCTTCTCACCTCTTTTTACCCCCACCCCCACCCCCATCAATTCATCTAGTAGACATGTACTTACTACACCAGGACACATTGAAATTTCGATTGAGATCCGTTCCAAAACATGTGCCATTATTATGGGATGAACGGGATTTCCTCCAAAGACGATCCTGTAACAGAGGAACCAAAAAGGATGTTGCCATTCCAAGGCTTCATAAATCACAGTGTTAGTGGTGACAGGTGGTCCTTGAATGTGAAAAATGTTTCTTAGGATTATCTGGAAAAACTTGCCTTTAAAATGGTGAAGCCTATGCATGTAATTTTTTAGTCTGGAAGATGGACTAGCAACCCCCAATCATAGAAACATCTGTACAACCAAAAGCGTGCAAATGTGTAAACAATCAAATTGAAGGAAGTAGTTTGGCTTTTTCCTCTGGAGCAGCTTAGCTGTGCCTGTGGATGTGACCCGCCTACTCAGAGCAAGTCTCAGAGTCGGTTTTAAGGGCTGAGTGATAGAGGATGAAAGGGAAATAGCTTGACAGATGGGAAAAGGCTGTTCCAGGTGTATCAGAGATGGTCTCTGCACGTTTCTGGAAGCAGATGACTGATGAGGGGAGATGGAGAGAAAGACAAGTTTCACCAGCCAAGCTCGTAGGGAGGGACTCAATTCACACAAAGGCCAGAAAGCCTGTTCCAGGGAAAGGGACCCCTGGAAAGGACTTTGGGGGAGGGGTGCAGAGGGAGGAAGAGTGCTCTCTAGAAAGAGAGTGAAACATTGTCAGGACAAAGCTGTCTACAATCTACTCCCCAAGAAGACTTTACGGGATGTTTGCCCCTCCATGAATGATCACATTGAAAAGCATAGCTTTGTTTAGTTTTTATACATCATTTATTACCTCATGCTTCCAGAACTGATCTGAGGTAGATACAGGTTGGTAGTATATGAATTTTATATCCACATAATCCTAACTGGGTGATGGGCAATTCAAAAACATCACAAAGATGGTCAAGCAGAAAAATTGGACTAGAAAATTGGGAAGGCGTCAGAAACAAAGAAAACACCCCTCCCTGCTAGAATTCAACTCCAAGAAGGTTGTAGGTTTTTCTTCAATCCTAAACTTGACTTTAACTGTTTGATTAAAAAATGTTAAGCTGGTTTTTATCCCATGTGGTGTTCTTTATTTACACGGGTACCAGGTATTTTTATAGCTAGAACAGGTGAGGCTGGAGTAGTGAGCCCAATGGAGCTGCAGTTCATGAACGCATCCCAGGACCAAACTCTGCGTACTTACAGTGGTCCACGTGTAGATGTAGCCGTCTATGTTAAGAACTGGAAGCACAAAGAAGTCCAGATTCCTAAGGAACCTGCTTATTCTTGGATTATCTTTATAGTTTTGTAGAATCTGGAAATTTAAGAGACACACATTTGATTCTAAGAAGAAGTTTTCTTTCTCACAATTTTCTGTGAATTTCAATTTATGACTGTATAGCACACCTCCACCCTCCAGTTCCCACCCCTCCTTAGTTATCTTATTCTTTATAGTTGTGGTTTTCAAACTTTATCATGCACCAGAATCACCTGGAGGACCTGGCAAAATAGATTGTCCAGCTTTATCTGCTCTCCTTTCCCTTCCCTCTCCTCCTGAGCTTCTAATTGACTAAATTTGAGCTAAGTCAAGAATTTGTATTTCCAGCAAGTTCCCAGTTGATGTTGATGCTGTTGGTTTGCAGACCACATTCCAAGAAGTATTTTTTGTGGGTTACTTTATTTTTATATGTATATAAATTTATATTATATATATATAATATCATAAAATATATATATATATTTATATTGTTTCTAAAGATACCAGATTACTTTTAAAGGTTTCTTACTCCCCTAAAGAGAGGAATATAAATAATATACAAAAATTCATTGTGCTGGGTATTTTCCATATGCTAAATCTCTTAATCCATATGGCAGACCCACAAAATAGTCATTTCATACACCCTGGACAGGTGAGAAACTAGGGTTCCCAATGTAGAAAATTTGCCCAATACTATTAGAAAGAGACAGACGTAGGATTCAAACTCATCTCTGATTCCCAAGATGTATCATCTTCTACAGTTAGATATGTATATCCTCCAATAAAAGTGACCTTGGATGTACTAGAAAGAGATCCAGATACTAACTTTTCAGAAAAGCTACTCATTAACTCTATTTCACTTGAGGTGAAGGATTAATTCAGTAAAGAGTTTCATTGTCAACATATAAAAGGAGCATGATTCTAAGTTTCCAAGAAGTGATAGGTATTTTGAGAAGTAATTTACCATTAGGAAGAAATGAAAGACACTTACTTCTTTCACAAACCATTGGCAAAAAGCTGGGGCAATCCATTCCCTGGCATGAATTCCACAGTCCATCCAAATGATCTTCTTGGGGTTATCGGATGGTTGGCTGATCTTGGAGGGGGAACATCCATGCTCCATTACCAAATAATCACTTATTACTGTAAGCCACTATTACAGGGTTTTCATTCCCTGGATCTCCCTTTCTTATTCCACTCTGGTTTCAAGAAGGTGACAACATCATTGGTGAAGACATCCACCAATGTGACCCTTTCCCTGCTACTCTTGTTCTCCTACTTGTTGACTTCCTTGGTAGTTCTTCTCAGGACCATGCACAGACTCCCATGGCACCTACCCAAAAAGCGGCCTTCCCCACACCCTAAGTTACTCCCTAATGATGGACAAACACATAAGTCCCCAAAGCCACAAGCCAAATTCCTATAAACCTTATGACAGCTTTATACATAGAGTGGCAAAGTATACAAGAGACAATGTTAAAGAATCAAAAATAGTTTAAAACGAATCCCAATCTTAACCTTCTTGAAACTGTGAATACACCAAAATACACAATCTCCTGAAACACTTATGGAATTCTACTTTTACTTGGAGATTCCTTCAGGCCCAGACAGCTCAACCTTGTTTCTTCTCTGCACGTTTATTATTCTTGGACATAGTCCAGACTCACTTCAGCAAGAAAGATGCCTTCCTTCCTTCTTCAGAGGAGTGGGTAGGTACGAATTAAACTAGCAACTGTGGATTCTCCTTTGTGCTGAAGAGGCTGGAAATAGTCCCATGCTTTAACAGTCTTATCTGTTTTGCATTTGTAAGTGGCCTAGACCGGTGCTATTTATTGAAAATCATTGAAGCTGGGCTGGTGAAGGCTCTCTCCCTCCATGAGATACTTAAAAACTGAGATAAATATATGGCTGGACCAATCATATTCAAATTCCTTAGCCTCATCTATTTTTCAAAACTTCCAGGGCAACTCCTAATTCACCTTCTAATTTGAATAATTGTCCCATTTTATCAGTACATGTGTGTTAATTACATGTTTACCTTTATTGCCTCCTTATTATGTACTCATTTTATGCTTTATCACATGCCCTGGGAAGAGGATGTAGTGTCATGTTGCCTTAGTTCAGAGTTTGAGCGTCTATTGAAAATCAGGTTGGCAGGTTCACAGTGCTTCCCCATCACCAACTACTCCATCCCTGGATAAATTTTATTTCTGAGCTAATAACATTTTTTTGTAGTTGTGGATAACTCTCAATTTGGGGTTTTGCTTTGTAGTTTAACATGTCTGTACAAAGTAGTATAAAAGCAGCAAAATAAATAATGCTACTTCTTAATGCCAGACTACTTTGGCAGTGGTTCCTGAAGAATGGTCTTGGGCCAGCAATATCAATGTCATCAAGGTACTTGTTAGAAACACATTGTGGTTCTTAAACTTGAGTGTGCATCAGAATTAGCAGGGATTGTTAAAACACACATGGCTAGACCCCATCCTGAGAATATGCTTTTCTAGCAAATTCCCAGGTGATGCTGATGCTGTGAGTCCAAGGACCACTCTTTGAAGACCATTGGTTTGGTGCAATGGTTGTTAACTCTGGCTACAGATTAAAATCACCTGGGGAGCTTTCCAAGCATCCCTGGACCTATCCTGGAACAACAGGCCACCATCTCTGTAGGTGGCACCTAGGCAACAAATTATTCTGCAATTCCCAAGCGATTGTAATGTGTAGCCAGCATAGAAAATCACTAGTCCAGGCTGGGCACGGTGGCGCCGTCTGTAATCCCAGCACTTTGGGAGGCTGAGGCAGGAGGATCGCG
Organism: Tamias sibiricus; assembly: GCA_025594165.1. NCBI lineage: Eukaryota > Metazoa > Chordata > Mammalia > Rodentia > Sciuridae > Tamias > Tamias sibiricus. The sequence goes on from CM046660.1 coordinate 87,530,696, forward strand.
AGTTCAAAGCCAGCCTCAGCAATGGCGAGGCACTTAGCAACTCAGTGAGACCCTGTCTCTAAATAAAATACAAAAAAGGGCTGGGGATGTGGCCCAGTGGTCAAGTGCCCCTGAGTTCAATCCCCGGTACCACAAAAAAAAAAAAAAAAAAAAAAAAAAAAATCACTAGTTCAGAACTGGGAAGCCAGAAGTCCTGGCCTTGTAGAAGAGTGGCTGTCTGGCCCCAAGTGATTTTCACCATGTCACATGCAAAAGGGGCAGGAGAACCTGGACACCTGCTTGTCCCCCTGGCTGTGGAATTATCTGGCTGTGTGACCTTAAACAAGTCACCTTACATCTCTTGGTCTTTGTAACTTCAAACATAAAATGAAAGAACTAATAGTGAAGATTGTCTGCGACTTTAAAATATTTTTATGGAAATTTTTTCCTTAAAAAAAAAAAAAGAGAGAGAGAGAAAACACTTTAGAAAACATTTAAGATGCCGGTAGCAAGTGAACTGGCTCTGGCAAAGGCGTGAGTAGGGCCTGCTACTTTTAGTCCTACCTCTCTAGCCCTACCCACATGAGCAAGGCATACATATCAGTATGTTTGGAATTTTAAAAGCCCAGTTTGAAGTGGAAAGAAAAACTAATTTCTGCTCTGCTTCTTTTAACTTCTCCCATATTTCTGATAGAGCCCTTTGTCATAAATAAGACCCTCACATGGAGAAGGGGTTCCCCAAGGAAGGCCCTTCTGGCCCTTTCACTCACCTTCAGGTAATACATGGGCTGTTTCTCAAATGTCATTCCCAGGAAATGCTGTGTCACCACTTCCGCATGCTTCTCACTGATCTGGCTCATCCACAGATAGATCTGAAACAGCCCAGGAGGACCATGGCTATGGATAGGAAGAGCCTTGATTGCCTCTAAGATAACCATTGCTCTCACTAAGGCATTGAACTCTGCACTGTCGTAAACAAAACAGAAAACCAAACCCAGGTACCATTTCTCTCCCACCTTTCCTTTCCTCTAAAGCTCTACTCTGCTAACAAGTCTTAGGACACCCTGTGTTGTGTCCTAATGAATAAGTAATCGAGAATTAACAACTTCAATAATCCACCAGGAACAACGTATAACAACACATCCTTTTCACCATCGCTAGAATTTGCTTTCACATGGCACATAGTCAAGACAGAAATTTCAGGTTAAGCTTATTTTGTGGGTCCTTCTTCCATCTTGATGGATCCCAGTGACTATGGCTTAGATGTTGTTTGTGTTCCAAGGGTTCATGTATATTGGAGACTTGATCCCCAGTATGGTGATGTGGGAGCTGGTGGAACCTTTAAGAGGTGTGACCTAGTAGGAGGTCATTAGGTCATTTGGAGCTCTGCCCTTAGAAGGGAAAATGGTCCCCTGGAGTGAATTCTCTTGGGGGTGAATGGTGACAGAAGCCTAAGCCCAACCCTAGACTCTCTGGCTTCCTGTTTGATGATATAACTTCTTCCTCCCACACATGCTCCTGCCTTTGCCACCCACCATGAGCAGTTGCAACTAAAAGGTCCTCACCAGAAACTGCACCATGCTGATTGGACTTTTCAGGCTTAAAATTTATTTCAGCTAAATAAACCTCTTCTTTATAAAGTTAAGCCTATCTCCCTCAAGCATTTCGTCATACTAGTGAAAAGCAGACTAATGCACCTACACTATCTTTTGCTATGTTCCAAGATTAGAGAAAACCTGGCTACACCCTTCCCCAAACATGCAAATTGAGGTTTCTAACCCCTTATTTTGACATGGATATTAACAAAGAAGCCTCCCTTGTGCATCCTTAAAAAGCTCATGAAGACCAGCTTCTTCCCATGTAAAGTCCTTGCTCACCTCCTCCATGGGGTGGTATTTGTTGTAGGAATAGGTTTCCAGGCTCTTCCAAGGACTCCCTGTCTTGTCCACAACCTGTTTCCTGTGTTGTGCTAAAGATCTGCAAAGGGAAGAACACAAAATAAAAAGCACTAAAGAAACAAGGATATTCTGAAAGTTAGAAAGTTGATCAGAAAGGTGGCAGAAATCAGTGTGCACAGGATTTGAAGGACAAAAACCAGTGTTGAATCCTGGCTCTGTGATTTACTAATTGTGAGATCTTGGGCAACCATTTAGCCACTCTGAGCTGTAATTTCTTTATCTATAGGGCGAGGACAATCATTTCAACCTTGCAGGGGAGGCTAGGATGATTCAATAAGACAGTGCAGATAAAACACACTTTTAAATTTGTAAAAGAAATAATAGCTAAGATTTATTGAACTCAAACTTTTTACGAGACATGCACTGTTCTAAGCAATTTAAATCTCATTTACTTCTCTCTAACACTCTGAGATAGATACTCTTATTATCTCTATTTCAGACATGAAGAAACTGAATCACCTGAAAAGTGTTATTGGGATTTAAACCTTAACAGTCTGACTAAAGAGCATGTAATATTAACCACTGTGCTGAATATAATGGTGAGAATTACTCTTTATGCAGTGGTTTATCTTTTGTTTAAGTAAACATTTTTAGAGCACTTTTAGGTTCACAGCAAAATTAAGTGGAAATTACAGATGGTCCCATTCACCCGCTATTCCCACACATGCAAAACCTCCCCCATTATGGGCATCCCACAACACAGTGGCAGTGGCACATTTGTTACAACCAATGAAACTACATTGACACATCATCACCCAAAGTCTATAGTTTATATCTGGGTTCATGCTTGTACATTCCATGGGTTTGGACAAATGTTTGATGACACATATCAACCGTGATAGTATCCTACAGAATAGTTTTACTGCCCTAAAAATCCTCTGTGCTCTGCTAATTCAGCTTTCACTCTTCCAGCCTCTGGCAAGTACTTATTTTTTTCTGTTGTCATACTTTTACTTTTGAAGAATATCATATAGTCAGAGGAATACAAGGTGTATCCTTTTCAGACTTGATTTATTTCAATGACTAATATGCATTTCCTTTTCCTCCATGTCTTCTCATGACTTGTTAACTCATCTCTTTGTTGGATCTGTGTAATATTCCTTTAATTGCATGCAGCATAATTTATTTAACTACTCATCTACCAAAAGGCATCTTGATTGCTTCCAAGTTTTTGGCGATTGTTAGTAAAGCTGTCATAAAGATTCATGTGCAGGTTTTTGTAAAGACATGTTTTTGATTCATTTGGGTGAATCCTAGGGAGCATAATTTCTGGATTATAGGGTAAAGTATGTTAAGTTTTGTAAGAAACTCTCTTCCAAAATTGCTGAAACCTTTTGCATTCCCACCCATAATGAAGCAAGTTCTGGTTGCTCCACATCCTCAGTAACATTTGGTGTCATCAGTGTTTGGAGTTTGGGCCACTTTAATAGATATGCTGTGGTATATCATTGTTGTTTTAATTAGCAATTCTTTATTGACAGATGATGTAAAATTTTTTTTTACATACATTCAATTACCATCTCTATATTGTCTTTGGTAATGTATCTGTTCAGGTTTTTTGTCCATTTTAAAAATCAAATTGGTCTTTTTTTAATTGATGAGTTTTAAGAGTTCTTTGTATATTTTGTACCAAAGTCTTTCTCAGCTCTACCTTTCATAAATATTTTCTCTGAATTCATGGCTTGTGTTCTCATTGTCTTCACATTTGCTTTTGCAGAGTAATAGTTTTCAATTTTAATGAAGCTCAGCTTTCATAGATTGTGCCTTTTCTAGTGTATCTATAATTTCATTGCCATACCCCAAATCATTTAGATTTTCCCCTCAGTTATCTTCTAGAGCTTTATGGTTTTGTATTTAACATTTAGGCCTATGACACATTATTGAATTAATATTGTAATTCACTCTTTTGTGTCTAGATTTCTAGTTATTCTGGTATTGACTGTTGAGTATTTTGCTCTTTTGTATTATCTTTGCTCCTTTGTCAAAGATAAGTTGGCTATATTTATGTGTGTCTATTTCTGAGTTCCCTGTTCTCTTCCACTGATTTGTCTATTCTTTTGCCAATACCATAGTGTCTTGATTACTATAGCTTCATAATTAGTTTTGAAATCAGGTAGCGACAGTTCTCTGACTTATTATTCCTCTCTTTCAACACTTTTTGCCTATTCTGTGACTTTTATTTCTCCACATAAACTTTAGAATCAGTTTGTTGATAACCACAAAATAACTCTCTGGAATTTTGATTGAGATTGCTTTGAATCTATAAAGTTGGGAAGAAGTGACATCTTGACAATTTTGAATATTCTCATATATAAGCATAGAATATGCCTCTGTGTATTTCGTTTTTCTGTGTTTCATAAGAATTTTATAGGTATGCTGGGCATGGTGGTCATACCTTGGAAGGTTGAGTGTTTTAGTCAGCTTTTTCATATCTGCGACTAAAAGACCTGCGGCTAAAAGAACAATTTTAGGGGAGGAAAAGTTTATTTAGGGGCTCATGGTTTTGGAGGTCTCAATTCATAGACAACCGACTCCATTCCTTGGGGCTTGAAGTGAGGCAGGTATCACAGTGAAAAAAATGTGACAGAGGGAAGCGGCTCACACAATGATCAGGAAGCAGAGAGAAACTCCATTCACTAGATATAAAATAGATGCCCCAGGGGCTGGGGATGTAGCTCAGTTGGTAGAGTGCTTGCCCACATGCACAAGGCCCTGGGTTCAATGCCCAGCACCACAAAAAAACATCAAACAAACAAAAACATATCCTAAAGGTATGCCTCTAAGGACCCACCTCCAGACACATCCTACCTGCCTGCAGTTACCACTCAGTTAATCCCTTCAGGGGATTAATTCACTGATTGGGTTAAGATTCTCATAACCCAATCATTTCTCTTTTAAGCTTTCTTGCATTGTCTCACACATGAGCTTTTGAGGGACACCTAATATCTAAACCATAACACTGAGGCAAGAGGATTTCAAGCTAGAGGTCAATCTCAGCAATTTAGCAAGACCCTGGATCAAAATGAGAAGTAAAAAGGACAGAGAATGTGGCTCAGTGGTAAAGCATCTCTGGGTTCAATCCCCAGTACCAAAAATCAAACAAACAAAAAAGAATTTTATAGGTTTCTCCATATAGATCTTACAAAAATGTGCTAGATTTATGATTAAGCATTTCATTCAGGTTGCATTAACATAAGTGATAACATGTTTTCTTTTTATTTCAAATTTCACCTATTCATTGCTTAGCACATAGGAAATCAATTGATTTTCCTATGTTAACCTCATATCCAACAACTTTGTTATAATCACTTATTTGTATCGGGAAGTGTTTTTGTTGCTGATTCTGATTTTGTACACACACATTCAGTCATTTGCAAACAAGAACAGTTTTATTTCTTCCTTCCTAATCTGTATACCTTTTATTTCCTTTTCTTGTCTTATTGCATTAGATAAGGCCTTCCATTAGAATGTTGAAAAACATTTGTGAGGGCAAATATCCTTTTTTGACTGACCTTAACAGGCACACTTCTAATTTTTCACCATTAATTATGATGTTAGATATAGGGTTTTTATGTTCTTTATGTGTTTTTTATGTTTTTAATTATATACGATGAGTAAACATGTTCTCTTATTTGCTAGTTGAGGAAGTTGTTCTTTTTATCATAAATGAGTGTTGGATTTTGTCAAATACTTTTTCTACATCTATCAATATGATCACATGATTTTTCTTTCTTTAGCCTGTGGTTGTAATGGATAACATTAATTGATTTTTGAGTGTTGAAGCAGACTTGCATAACTAGGATAAATTCCATTTGGTCATGGTATGTGATTCTTTTTATACATAGATGGATTGAATTTTCCAATATTGTGTTAAGTATGCTTATATCTATGATTATGAGAGGTTTTGTTCTGTAGTTTTCTTTCCTTGTAATGTCTTTGTCTGATTTTGGTGTTAGGGTAATGCTGATCTCATAGAATGGATTATGAAGTTTTTTATTTTTTATTTTATTGTATTGTATTTTTTGGCTTCTAACTTCTAAAGGGATTATAGAGAATTGGTATAAGGTCTTCTTTAAATGTTTGGGAAAATTCACCAGTGTACCCATCTGGGTGTGATGCTTTCTGTGATGCTTTCTGTTTGAGAGGGTTATTGATCATCAATCCATTATGTTTAATAGATACAAGTTTATTCCAAATATCTACTTGTGATTTATCTTTTAGCAGTTTAATAAGACCATACAGTTTCTCCTCTATACCAGATATTGTGTAAAAAACTCCCATAACCCTCTGAAGTGTTATTATTTATGTTCTACAAGAAAGACCAGGAGAAATTAAGTCACTTGCAAAGAGTCACAAGTCAGTAAGTCATACAACTAGAATTCTCTCTCTAAACCATACAAACATTTGATGAATGTTTTAGTTCCTAGCCGAAAGACTTTGTTGAAGCAAGAAATGGGGTTGTGATTTCATTTTAAGAGTATACTGTTAATTCATTTGCCCAATAAGTGATTACTATGGCAAGGGCACTGGGATGTGAGTTTTTGGAGATGCTATGGTGAAAATTTTTGTACAGTTTTCTCGAATTGCAAGAGAATGTGTCAGAAATCTAACTAGCTAATATCTCAATAACTTTTATCTATTTTTCCACTTTCAAAACAAAAAAGAAAATTTTATGGTATTGTCCCTTCCTTATCTCTAAAATTTCATTTATTTAGAAAATAGCAGTATCTTCCCAAAGGATTCTTATAGGGGTTAAATAAATAAATCCATGTTTGACAAAGAGCACAACATTTTCATGTAATCAATTGCTTATAAATGTTAGAACACAATAATTCAAAACAAAGCAAAAACCACATTTAGCTTTGCAATGCTATTAAAAATAAAAATTTTACTGAGAATAATTTAGCCATCTAATTAGCATTATTCTTAAACTATGCCAAACTACAAAACATTCTGATACAATTAACTGAAACACAAATTCTAACCATTATCCAAATCCAACAAATAGATAAATTATATTTTAATTTTTTTTACCTAGTTCATTTAGTATTAATGTACCACAACTAACTACTCTAATGGAAATCAATTTCTCTGCAGAGTTTCACTACTTTAAACTCAGAGTTGCATTAATTATTCTTAATTATTAATAATACTAAAAATAATAATTTTAATTTAACAGAAGCTCTTTGTCCTCAAAATTGTAAATGTTTTATTACACTGCTGAATGAATATTTATCTTTCCCAAGTGAAAATATCAAGAGATTGGATTATCTAAATAATTAGCTAAAACAATGAAAATAAATTTTAGAAGATTAAAAGAAACAAATGTTATTTAAATTGTAATAGTTGAGGAGCAAAGTGCTTCTTCATGCTATTCATAGGTTCATTTCTAATGTTTATTATTCACTATATATGGGCTCAAGTAATATATTGACACTGATTGTTCTAAAAGATATCATTTTAGAAAGAAAAATACATATACCCTCTATGTGTTTCAAATTCATAAAAATTCAATTACACTTAGCCGGGCGCGGTGGCGCACGCCTGTAATCCCAGCACTTTGGGAGGCTGAGGCAGGAGGATCTCGAGTTCAAAGCCAGCCTCAGCAATGGTGAGGCACTTAGCAACTCAGTGAGACCCTGTCTCTAATAAAATACAAAAAAGGGCTGGGGATGTGGCCCAATGGTCTAGTGCCACTGAGTTTAATCCCCGGTACCAAAAAAAAAAAAAAAAAAAAAAAAAAAAAAAAAAAAAAAAAAAAAAAGAAAGAAAAGAAAAATTCAATTACACTTAAATTTTCAGGAGCACATTTTATGTCTATTAACTAATCAGAAAATATACTTTACAATAATATTAGTTAACCCTTACTGATCACCATATGCAGGGTGCTGGTCAAAGTGCTTTATATCATCTAATTTATCCATTCAACCACCAGTGGCTATGTATTCTTATTACTTTATACAAAAGTAGAAATTGGTAGTAGTAATAGAAAATTTCTTTCTTGCAGCTTAAAATCTACTTTAAAAAGCAAAACTAATTTAGCTATTAAATAACAAGGTAGGAGATGTAATAAGCAAGTACCTGATTAGCAATGAAATGTTGCTCAAGGTATAGAAAAGTCAGGAAAAGGAGAGTTCTAAACTCAGGTTTAGACAATAACAACAACCAACATTTTACTGGAACTGTCTTTAGAACTTGATATCTATATATCTACATCTGTATCTATATGTCTATATGACACATTTAACCTTAATAGCAATCTTTCAATCTTGACTGCAAATACTATTGTTCTATGTACTTTTTTTCTGAATGTTTTATTACAGAGGCTCAACTATTTTGTATTACACCCTAAAATATCAGTTGAAATGTTTACTAGCCCATTTCTAAATTGGCTACTTTCGATTTTAACTACAAAGAGAACAATAATTATCGGCATTTAGATGTCACTAGAAAATACTTTTAACCCTTTTCAGAATGGGGAGAAGAGAGAATGAGGCAAATGCATACCATCTTTCTAGCCTTCTTCTTGAAACTTGATGTTCACCCTGATTATTCTGCCTGACATTTCCACCAGGAAACAAGGTCCCTGGAGACACTTGCACAGTAGTTCTGCATACAAGGGTGGTGGCTGTTCTTTCTTCCTTCATAGAATTTAGCAGTCATCTCGAGTTTGTCTTATCACAGTCATCTGCTCAGTGGAGTGGGAAAGTGAGTGTGGTCCTCCCTTGGCACTCGGGGTGGATTAGTTCCAGGAGCACCCCTGCCCTAAGATGTTCAAGTCCCTTAGATCAAATGTTGTAGTATTTGCGTAATACTTACAAACATCCTCCTGTGTATACTTTGAGTAATTTCTAGATTACTTATAATACCTAATGCTGTGTAAACAGTTTTTATACTGCATTGTTTGGGGAATTATAATAAGAAAAGAAGTCTGCCAATAGACACAATATTTTTCCCCAATATTTTCAGTCTGCAGTTGGTCATATTGGTATGTGAAACCCACAGATAGGGAAGGCTAATGATACGCTAAAAAGGAGGATTTTTGTTTGAAGTGGGCTGGTGGAAATGTCACAACACCGAATGAAATAAATTAAAGCAGGGGAAGCCCTCAAGCACCAACATTTTGCTGTCCCCCAGCTAATATTCATGATATGTGAGTGTGTCATTTTCTAAACTCAGCCTTGAATGACTGGGTCCATCTAATATGCCAGAAACATAACGGGCTGGGATTTGGGTGAAAACCACTAATATTAAAAGTGCTTATCATTTTTATACGAAACTAAAACAATACTTAAACCCCAGAAACTCAAATACTTAGTTCAAGTGACTGTTTAAGCCATATACTTACAAAGGCTGTTCCCTGTTTCTAGGCAATTTCTTGGCTAATGCATAATACATGCAGGAAGGGGAAGAAAAAGCTGTCTAATCCCCCAAATTATCACCAGTCTCTTCTCACCAAGCAAATGAAAAGATTATTGTACTTTGTGTATTCTTTTTGAACAGAAATTCATAAAATGTTTAACAGAGAAAATGATCCTTTGGGGTGCGTTATTAATAAATGCTACAGATCAAAGATTGCCTGCATAGAATTTTTGGTGGAATGTATAAAGAGGCTGAAAATAATGAATATTGAGGCAAATTTTTGTGTTTTAAATACTTAATAAAGAAATAGTCATATGAATATTTCATGTAGCAATATATTTCCAATTTTTACTTTCCCGCTTACAAATTTAACATACCTTAAGTATATGTTAAATATATAATAGTAGAAAAATAGATAAAAGAAGAAAGGAATAATCCTCAATAATTCCACCTCCCTGAATGAATACCTGTTGATATTTTGACATATTTCCTTTCAGTCTTGCATATATTTACAGCAGGTTAGATCTCTGTATGATTTTGCATTTACTCCTTTTAATTAATTGCATTTACTCCATTTCTTAGCAAAGACATTTTCTCAAACCAATGAACACTCTTTTTAAACATTATTTTTAATGACTGCATAACAATTAATTTTACAATAATAATAATACAATGTATTAATTTTACAATTAATACATTTTACGTAGTATTATTTATTTCAATATTTTCTTCTGTGCTAGATTAAACTATTTCTTTTGGGGGAGTTATCATTATAAATAATTATGTAGCTAATAACTTCTTGTATAAATATTTATTCTCCTTTCTGATTATTCCCTTGAGGCATATTCCAGGAAAAAGAATTAGTAGGTCAAAGAGGACAAACATTTTCAAGCCATTTAATTCATATGGCTAAATCCCAAATTATTTTATAGATGTAGACTTTTGGGGGGAAGTATGCAATATATACAAAAGATTACAAGTTTGTAATATTTATTAGTTTTAGACTATCATTGCATATATTGTAGTGAGTAGAGAATTTGAAAATTGCAGCTAACTTATAGGTTTTGAGTTGGTAAAAATTACATAAAAGTAAACATTATTTTATATCAGCAAATGATAACAAAAATAAAAATACCCAATAAGGACAAGATCAAAGAGATTTAAAATATCTTCATCGAATGCAGTCATGAGGAGTTGTCCAGTGAACACCCTATCTTCTATGTCCTTCTGCCTGAGCCTAATCACTAATCGACTAGGACATGTCAATCTTTTTCTTTAAATGAAAGTATTATGCATGTTCATTATGGAATATTTTCAAAGTAAAAACTAGTGGAAAAAAGGGGGAAAAATCACCAAAAATAATAAATACTATTTTGGCATATATGTTTAAGTATTTCATTTTATTTTGTATTCTGTATCTTTTCTTTAGTGTAAAACATGAATTTTTTAATAATTATTTTTGAATGGAATGAATAAAATTCCATTGTCACATATCATACATCAACATTTATAAACCCAATATGGGACATTTAGGTAATTTTCAAATATTATAACATTTATATTAAAATAAAACTGCATCTCCACGTGTAAAACTCTTTCCATACTTCAGTTTATTTCCCTAGTATAAATTTCCAGACATAGGGACATTACATCAAAAGATTTCTGTTTTAAGGCTCTTGATATCTTTAAGCAGACTAATTTTTTCATATTTTCCCTGTGCAAGAAATAAGAGTCTTGGTCTCTAATTGTGGATAAAGAACTTCAGAAAGGAAGGTAAATGCACTATATATATATATATATACATATATATATATATATATTATATATATATATGAAAACAAGTTAGCTAATGTAAGAACTGAGAAAGAAATGTTTAAACAGATTTTCGGCCTCACATACATCCTGAACTCTATGTATCCTAAATCAAACTGTCTGAGGTCACCCATCTGGGGCAAAACTCAGGGTGGGTTTCTCCACTCTGTGAGATCAAGTTTGTTGCAAGATTACTTTAATCATGAACCATGGATTACCACCACACATATTTCATAAAAAATGGCAAAGGAGGTAAATAATAAGCTATGTAAGAATAAGGGAAAATATACTTTATCAGGAAACTACACACACACACACACACATACACACACAGAGTTTAACACTGGTTATCTATTTAGAGATGTTATGATCCCTTAAGAATAGGGAAAGAAGCCAGGCGCGGTGGCGCATGCCTGTAATCCCAGCACTTTGGGAGGCTGAGGCAGGAGGATCTCGAGTTCAAAGCCAGCCTCAGCAATGGTGAGGCACTTAGCAACTCAGTGAGACCCTGTCTCTAAATAAAATACAAAAAAGGGCTGGGGATGTGACCCAGTGGTTGAGTGCCCCTGAGTTCAATCCCCAGTAAAACACACACACACACACACACACACACACACAAAAGAATAGGGAAAGACCACCAAAAATGGGCAAATGACATGAATGGAAAATATAGTTTAAAAAACTAAGTAATTAATAAGACAAAGTATTTCACCTTATTAAAATCAACAAAGTACAAAGAAAATCAATAGCGGATATTTTTCACTTTGACCCAGTGATTTCACTTTTTAAAACTTATATTAGAAAAATAAAAATTTGGAAAAGAAAAAATTATTTAGTGGGTTTCTCAGCATAGCATTATTTGTAAAAATGAGAAAACAGAAATTAATGAAAAAACAGCAATTGTAGTATGTTTTAAATGAGTTAAAAATACCATAGGAAGATTTTTGCAAGGGAATCTAACTAAAAAATTCCAGCAATAGTACCATAAACATAATTTGGTATCTATCTATCCAAAATTATTAATAGTAATTATTCCAGGTAAAATTATTTGATAATTTTAAACAAACACTTTCCTTAATAATTAGAATAATGTGATTTACCAGTTGAGAGACTATGAAAATAAGAGACGTAAAATTTTTATTATAATTTCCTTTCTCCAATCATAAAACATGAGATAGCTATTGGTATCTGTCATAAATTGTTCTAGGAAATGTTTGTGAGATATTTATTTAGTGGAGGATTATTAGAGTAATATTAATTCCATGGTAAAACCCCAATAATTACTGTTATTATGATGGTGTGCATACATTGAAAGTGGGGAGAATCTAGCTGCACTGATCTTGAAAAAAAAAAAAAAACTTTCCATTTAGACAGTCTGAATCATAATAGCCCCTCTTCCCACATCACACTCACCTATCATATCCCAGCCCCCCAGGAACCAGCATCCCCAAAAGGTAAAGGGTCCCAAGCAGAGGCTTCATTCTTCTGTAGACAGAGCTAGAAAATCCTGGGCCTCTATTTCTGGTAAGTAACTCAATGTCTCTGAGAATGCATCAAGAGCTTGGCTCACAGACAAGATAAGATAAGTCAGTCAATGGATGTCTCAGCAGAAACAGTTGAGCAATTACTTCATTAACTCCATCATGTCCTCAAATACCTTTTTAAACAGTTGGAAACACTTTACCACTTTATATCTCATTTCTCCTCTAGAAGACAATTTATACAAGCCCTGGATTCCACCAGACCCCAAAATAAATTTCCTCAGCATTTTTGTAACCCAAGATGAGACAAATAAAGTCCTCTCTGTGTTTCTAAGAATCCCTGTCACCTGTGCTCAAGAGCCACTACTACTGTTCCCCATTCCATGCAGGCCTGCTGGGCACAATAGATGGAGTGTCTTTTACTCTTGTCATGGTGGGCATGGTCATGATTCAGAATCCACTCCCTCTCACAATCTAAGGTTTGCTCAGGGTCAAGTGCCTTCATGTGTTCTGCTGGACCACTCCTTGTGCAAACCCAGGTCTCTCCAGATGTGAACAGTGAAAACAGTTTAAATTCCCTCCCAGGTGGATTTCCCCCCCACCTCTGTCTCACGTAAAGGACTCTATCAGAGATCAAGCACACTGTGTTTTCAGACATGCCTAAGTCTCAAACAATGACCAGTAAAAGCAAAGTCAGGTTGCAGCTAAAGATCTACTTGAGCAAGATCAGCCTGAATACAAACCAGGTAGAGAGGATTTAAATGAAGTCCTGGCCACCTAGAATCCCATGGTGCCCCCAGAACTCAAGTGAAGAAAGGATTTGAAGAAAGAGAGAATTATTCACGGGGTGAAATGCTATAAAGTGGAGTCAGATGAAGACCAAGAACTGACTCCTTGTATCCATGAGGTGTCCCGGAGACCTTGATTAGAGCTATTTCAGTAAACATGTTACAGGGGCAAAAGCCTTACTGGAGCTGGTTAGAGAAGGAAAGGGGAGTAATAAGGTGAAGGCAGTGACTCCAAATAGCCTCCCTAACAGGAGGCTGCACTCTTCCCACCTTCCATCATCCTCTTGGGATACAGTTAAGTCGGGAATCTCAAATTTAAACCTTGATGTTCTGAACAAGGAGTAAAGTGCACCACCCACAGCACTCTTCCACTCATGAAAGGAAAGGGACAGGGCAGGTATCTGAGTGGTACTAATTCTGGAGCAAGAGATTTAAGGGAGCTGTCAGTTCCACTGAAAGGAGTAGGACCTAGGCTTGAGGGTGCCTTCTTTTCATTTCCTGACCATTAGAATAGGAAATCGGAATGACTCAAGGCAGAAGGATGCCTGGGTAGTCTAAATAAAAAGCAAGGTTACCATAGCACCCCCCCAAAAATGTCATTCCATGCAGTCATTATGAGGCAAAAGAACAAAAATAAAAATACATGAAATGCACAGTCAAATAATACACACAAATTGTCAGTAGGAACCTGCAAATAATTTTTAAAATGTGTTGTGAGGACATTGGCATTACTATATGGGGTTTTCCTAACAGCCACTCATAATTGGATTTTCCTCAATACCCATGTCCAATTTCACTGTAATATGTGGTCTCCTGCCAACCCCACTGGCCAAAGATTATCTTTCTATAACCTTATGGAATGCAAGCAGTAACCCAGAGCACTCGGGTCCAATGAACTGGAACCATGGGCTCCTCGCTAACAAGGGTGAATTACTATCACATCTTTCCTGGTGATTAGATTATTCCTTATCGTTGTGTTTTATAGCTTTCTAGTTAGTCATTTCAATACAATTTATTCACAATAATAGTGTTTTTTACTATTGCTGTTTTATAGTTCCTACAGCTATAAAATTTATTTTCAACTCTATTATTACAATATTCAACTACTAATGGAATTCTTGTTTTTATTTGATTGTGTTTTAAAGCCATAACAATAAAATTTACTCCCCAAAATATTACTGCAAGTTTTATGCTCTTTAAACTACTTGATAGAATGCCTCCAAACACATGTGGTTCTTTAAGCTACATGAGAGAAGCCCTGCCAAAATATAAACATCGTTCTAAGAAAAAAAGCGGGGAGGGAATTGGTCTCTATTGTGGTGAGATTGTGTTCTTTGATAGTCTAAGTAATAGACAGAAAGAAATGAAAGGACCTTAGAGATAGCTGATTTAGAGGAAGATTAAATACTAATTGGCAGAAATATTTATTTTAAAAAACAACTTCTTTCTAATACCTGCCAAGCCCTACACATTTCCACTATCTTCATCCTCCCAAGTAATGTGCTCTCAAAATAATACCCCTGATTTCTTCAGACTCAAAGTTGCATGGCTGGTTGCCATATTAGTTGGATAGAGGCTGCTATGAGATATTACCAAAGGCCAGGGTCATTTGGAAGGTAAACAGCTTCAGGGACTTAAGAACTGGAAGGCACACAGCCAAGTCAGTTCACCGCCTCTGCTGCTCCTTAGTTGCTGGCATTGACCCTGAACACAAGGACATTGCAATAAACCTCATAACCTGCTGTGTAGGTTTTACGCCTGGAACACTGAATCACAGGGCCTAAAACATGAATTATAAACCATCTAGGGGAGCAAAGTACTAGGAAGATTCAAGGAAGAGGTATGTCAGACTAGCAGCAATTAAGTTATAATTAAGGGCTTCGTTTCAGATGATTGATCAATGGTTACAAGGAAGGATGAAGGCAAATTGGGTGGAGATACATACTGGTTGATGCTCAGAGATTATGGCCTTTGTAGCAGAAGAGGCAAAATCTATATTTGATTTCTGAGGCAGCACTAACAATAGGTTCTGACAGAAGTTTTGACAGATTGCTGCTATCATCTAAAGCAATATATGAGTGGTTGGATGGATGGATGGATGCATGCATGCATGCATGCATGCATGGATGAATCCACTTGATCTAGCTGCTCACATATCATGTAGGCACTTAGCTTGATATGACCATCTACTTCCCTTTGCCCAGCTGTGGTAGCTATGCAAGTGCACAACTCAGATCAACCTTCAAGATTAAAACTACGGCCCATCTCTATCTGTGGGGGGTCTTCAGAATCTTACTAAGTATTCAAACTGAGATTATGCACTACCTGAACAACCCCAATGAATGACTGAGCACAGAAGTGGTGCAAGTGTTCACCATTGCACCTACTGATGCAGTTTTCCTCTAGGAGCAGCCTTCTGGGAGCTGCACCACAGTCTGGTGCCCTTAATATCTAATCCTCATTTCTTTTCCATCTCATTTCACAACTGTCAAACCTGCATCATGGATAAAAGTCTTCCCTTGATTTTTTTTTTTTTTTGCTTCCTTTCCCTTTTATCTTTCATAAGGATTATAACCCCCCCACCCACCACCCACGCCCCATCTCTTCCAATTCTACCTCTATCTTGGTATCTGCTTCTCAGAAGGTCCAACCAATGTATCAGCCAGGCTCCAGGGCAATGGAAATAAATAAATGCAATTCATATTGAGTCATAGGGACCTTTCTAGACCGTCTGGATAATAAGAAGCAGAAGCAAAACTAAAGTTTGGAAATAGCAGGGATAAACCAAGATGGGCAGCCCTTAGCAAGCTTTTAAAATATAGCCAGCAAGCTACCCAAAAATCACAGGCTAGCTAAGGAACACACCAGACTACCTAGCTAAGCAAAGAAAAGCAAAAAGAAAGGAAGAAAATGAGAAAATAAGTGTTTTCTATCTCACAGCTTTCTTGCCCTATCTAATCTGTCCACAATGGCTGTGTGGCAGGAAGAGTCCTCAACCTTTGTGTGAAGTACCAGGATTTTCAGGAAAGGAAGAAGAAGAGAGAGAAGGAGTGCATACCCTCAAGTGCCAAGAGTGGAGGTGGGAAGATCAGGAGGCTGAGGAGATGCCAGAGGGGAGCTTGGCTTTTGGGCCAAGCTGGCTGGGCGTGGAGTAGGGATAGATGCAGGTGGCAGGAAGGACAATCAGCTTGGGAAATAGCCAATGGATACACTTCCATCTCTTTCTCAGTTGAACAATATTTCATTAGCATCAGCCACCAACTAGTTTCCAGAAAGAACACCTCTGATTCATCACTGGAGATCATCACCCAGGAAAACTTGATGAAGTTGGTTATCATTCTAGGGCTCAGCTTCCATCCATCATTCAGATACTTAAAGGGAAGACAAGCCAATGAGAACAGGATTCCTTCCCTTCTGTGGATTTTGTCCCGGGTCCATTGCCCCACACCTTCTCATTTCTATCGAATATATTCAGAAAGATCACTACATATTATGACATTATTTGTCAGAACCTCAGTGTAACATTAGATGGGATGAATACAGAGCACTTGATTAGAAATCCAAAATCTGGGGGTTTCATCCTAGTTCAAGTTATCATCTATGTGATTTTGGGCAAACATTACCTGTGTTTCTTTGTTTAAAGAAAAAAAAAAACAAATTAAAACCCTCTCTCTCTTTCTCCATATATAGATATATATACATATATATGTATATATATAGCATATGTACACACACACACACACACACACACACACACACACAAACCTGTCTTGTGTCTCCTATTCAAGGTTGCAGAGTATCTTTAATAAAATATGGAAAAGCCTTCTAAAAACTGTAAAACCATCAAGCTATATGGTGTAATTATCATTGACACTAATAACAATGATCTATAACTAGATTATAGTTCTATACAGGGTTACTCCAACATGAGACCACACAGTACAAAGGAGAAAAACCAAATCCCCCAAACAGAAAATGTAGACCTGTTTTCTCTTTCACCATGAAAGATCTTATCAAAGTTCATGGGAGTATTTTCCCAATAAGTGTGTGTGGGGGGCGGGGGAGTGGATGGAGTTTCCCAGCTTTATATATATATATATATATATATATATATATATATATATATATATATATGAAAAAAATATATTTCTGAAATGCAGCATGTGTTTGAAATGAGCTATATCTTAGCTACTAAAATCAGCTATATATAATCTACTTTATTCTAGCTCTGTTTATAAAGTAATAACACTTTCCAGAATAATTGACTTTTTCTATAAAAATATCCCTAATCTAATGTAATTCATATATTCCTATTCCTGTAAATTTACCCTATATCTCTAAAATGATTTCTATAAAAGGATAGAAATAGACTCCTACATTATTTCATAAATTGAGAATTAATCTTATACACAGAAAAATAACTGCTACTAAAATTATTATGGGGTTTAATAAACCCAAATACATTCAGGATTCAACTCCACATTCATACACTGGGCCCAACCAGATTTTATAAGATTCTTACTTGTGATTTCTATTCCTGGAAATACTTTCAGCGGAGGCATCCTTTACTCTCAATTTCCCCAGGCCTGCTTGCTTCTACACATTTTCTTAACTCCCCAGAAGGGTACCCTGTAACTCTACTGGAAAGTCTTTTTAACATTTAAAATAAGTGATGGAGTTATAAATAAAGTTGATAGAATAATTACTATGTCCAAGACATCATACGTTGATATGCAAACAAACATTATGTAGTAGGATCAATTATTCACCCCCAACTACAGAAAATGGAGTCACAGAAAGATCTTCATTGACAGCTCCATCTGCTATAATCTGAATGTGTCCCCCCACCCCCCACGTCAAATTCATATTTTGAAACATAATCTTCAGTGCAGTTATGCTGGGAGGTGAGGTATGTAGGTGGAATGATTGGGTCATGAGGCAGAATCCTATGAATGTGATTAGTGCCCATAAAGAGACAAAAGAGAGTGTGATGCCTCTTTTGCCACCTGAGGACCCTGCAAGAGGGTCCTCACCACACCCTCTTGTGATCTGTGAAACAGAATCAGCCCCTCACCAACAGAACCTGCGGGTGCTCCGATCTTGGGGATTCTCAGCCTCTGGAACTGTAAGCAATAATACATCTCTCTTTCTAAATTACCCATTTGAAGATAACCAGTCAAAACAGAATAAGATGCTAATACCTAAAATTTGGAATTGAAACGTGGGGCAGAAACCAGGAGCAGCAGCAGGAGGAGGCACTGTCTACTATTACGCCCCCAGGCCATTCCATTTCCTTACTTTGTATCTGTTTGCTTACTATGGGTCCTGTCCCCTCTGGCTAGCATTTCCTTCACCCCCTAGTGGGTACCTGGCTGCTCTTTCTGCCATTCTGTCAGCTGGAGCCCTTTTCCTTGAGAGGGCAGAAGATCCCCCTCTATCTCCCATCCTGGGTGGACACTTTGTTTTGAGTATTATTTTTATTCTCAGTCCCTAGAGCAAAGCCTGGCATGGTAGGTATCTGGAAAACATTTGCTGCACTGAGACTTCTATTTTCACATTTATACAAAAATAGCAATGGCAAAATTTTCTCCACAAGCCATCTACCCTCACCCCACTTTCTGTCCTTTGTTTTCTTTTACCAGCAAGTCACAGAAGCATCTCTAGACCAATCACTTAGACTTTCTCAGTCTTTTATGTTCAAGAGTGAAAATACCTCTCTCATGGGGTCACTGGGTGGGTTTCTCAAAACCAAAACCCGCACGTAAATTGCATAGCCCAGTAATTCACTAACTTGGTTTCATTTTAGAATCATCTGGGGAGCTTTCCCTAGAATCCTCCCTCCTTAGACCAATTTAGGTTGGAATTCCTGGGGCTCTAGAATCAGCATCCTGGCATTCCCATAGAGGATTCTAATGGGCAGTCAGGGGTAGAACCTCTGGCACCTCTGCAGCATGTGTATATTGTGGATGCCAAATAGGATTTAACCTTATTTATTATTTTTCTTATTCAGGCCTTGTCAGAGAGTAGATATCTGAAGAGACCACGCCGATCTCCACCATCTTTTATCTTAGCTGTGTCCTCCCCTTTTCCAGCTCTAGCTTCACCTCCTCCAGGTGTTCTGAAGTCTTAGCTATGAAGTCCTAGCTCCTCTCCGGAAGCTCTTTGGTTATTTGAAACCTGACCTTCTTTCCCTCTCAAATCCAGTGGCAAACTGAAAACTATTATAAAATTGACTTCCTGGCCTGATTCTTTCGTGTGTAGTTTGCAGTGGTTTTCTGTGTGTCCATTGGCACATCTCCCAGGCCTCCAGCTACTGGTAGTCATACCTTACTAGACCCTGTAAAAGGATCTTTTTAAAAAATACAAAATCCAGACTCTCACATGAAATCAACAAGGGACTAAGATTTTATTTAATTTATCAGTTAAGGAGAGACCCAAGAATATGTTACAACCACTTCAAAGGAGAATCAAAGAACCACATATACAGGCAACAAAGAAAATGTTGAGATGAATTTGCAAATAGTTTAAAAGCTAGTCCATTGCACCCCACTGAACACTATTCATTTGTATTTCTACGGAAAAGTGCCATTTGGATTATATTGTTCATTTCCTTCAATGTGCAGAGTTGCAAAATGGATTGAAGACGTTGAAGCGATAACCACAAATAGTATTTTAGACATTGTCTAGTTGTTATCACAGTAGATGCCCATAATCTTTGTGGCCCATTTCATGGCCTTTCACAGTTTTTATTGATAGCCCTCAGTATTTTTGAGGTCTATCAATAGATACTTGTTGAAATAGATAGAATAGTTAAGTGAATCCTAAATAAGAATCTCAGGTAAAGATTTGAATACTGTTAACTCAGCTACAGCCTATAGCCAAAGTGAAGCCATTAGAGTAGGCATGTCAATTTAACTGACAGGGTATCTGTGGAAACAGGTTCAAATTCTTACTAAAATAAGAAACTGAAGACTCAGAATTATTTTCAGATAGACACCAGCCTGCTGAACAGGCACTCCATGTGGGGGCCCAGGGCCCACAAAGAAACTTAGGTATTGTCCCTGTTTTCAAAACCATGATAATAATAGTGACCAAAAGTTATGAGAATTGCAGAGTTTAACCACATGATTATGCAAATCTCATTTCAGCTGCTTCAAGGAAAAATTTTCTATAAAAATTTAAATTCACTATTGCAGTTCAAGAGCCAATTTCCTTTTTTTAAAATTAATATAAGTGTTTATTTAATTAGACATGTGAACAAGGTTTCACATGTTGAATACAAATTTTAAAATTTTTAACAAGTACGATTGATTACAGAAACTTTCCTTATGTTTGCATTCTGATCAATGTATTTGTTTTTAATGAATGCTACATCAAAGAAAAGCTCTTTTAAAATAACATTTTATCATGAAATATGTAGTTTAATTAATATTGACATACCCATGATGATTTATTAGCTCTGATAAACCCTGGCATGGTACCAAGAGGAGAGACTGAGTGAAGGGTACATATGAGTTCTCGTTGTACTATCTTTGAAGTCTTCTGTAAAACTAAAATTACCTCTAAACAAAAATGTTCGTGATAATGACAGCCAGTGTTTTAAATGCTGAGCTATAATAAATGTTTAAGTCCAGACCTCTACATCAAGCTGAATTGTGTTGAGCCAGATGTGCTAAGAGAAATCTTATTACCTCAGCCTTGATGAAAGCATGGCATTGTTACTGCACAACTATGAGTATAGGAGTTACACATTTTTCTTGATTCAATTCTTCTGTTTAAAGAGATTTGGGAAGTTTCGTCTACTACTTCTTACTTTTCACTAATTAAACCAATGACTGAGTAGATAAACATGAATATTCACTATATTTGAATATACAAATACATTTTATTCATTCCTGCTTTTTATGGGATCAAACTCCTTTCCTTTGACACTCTATCTGTAGATATTTGTCAAACATTTTTACACTTTTTAAAAAGAAACAGGGCAAATTTATTTCCTTCAATGTTAGTTGTATTGATTGCTTATATCTTGCAATTTGCACCTAAGGTCTCAGTATTTGAGGTACTATTTTTTTTATTTGTGATGCATGACAGTAGAATGTATTTTGATACATCATATATAAATGGAGTAAAACTTCTTATTCTTCTGGTTGCACATGATGTAGAATTACACTAGTCATGTAATCATATATGCTCATAGGGTAATAATGTCCAATTCATTCTACTATCCTTCCTATCCCCAGCTCCCCCCCCTTCACTCCCCTCTGTCTAATCCAAAGTACCCAAGCACCAGTTTCAAAGTTCTTTTTCATCCTCTCACAAAACTATTTTTCAAGTAGAATCTATTTATTGTTTCAATACTGGTCCCCTCCCTATGCTTGATGATGGGAGGGTCCCACTGGATCTAGAGGAATTCACTGAGAAGTAGAATTTAGAGACTAAGAGACATTTGAACCTGCCAAGGTCACCTCCCAGCCCTGCTTTAACCCAACGCTCTCTACTAACATTCCACTCCCAGGGCCTCACCCCACCCAGACCTTCTTATCTGGACACGGGCCACTTCTCAAATCCTATCCAACCCAGCCCCCTCATGGAGCATCCTGTCCACAAGGCTCTTGCCAGCACCCTTAACATCTTCGCTCCCTGCTACACCTGCCCTGCAAATCCACTGATTGCTGTAGATCATTAATGTTATCTACCTCTGTTGTTCTCCACCCTGGCTTCTGGACCTTGGGCGAAATCTTACAACTGCCACATTGCTGCTGCATAACAAACTAGTATTTATTGAGCACCTGTTAGACAATAAACTCTGTGCTAGACTCAAACAGTAAATGAAAGCAAAGATCTCTTCTCAGAGCATAAAGTCTAACTGGTCGGGGGCGCATAGAGTTAAACAGTTACATACAGTGTGATGAACATTGTTAGAGTGGCAGCACAGAGTACTGGATGAGCAAGGGAGGACTCTAATGTTTAGATGGTCATGGAAGGCTTTGCCACTTCAAATTCATGGTCTTGACTTCAGAGGCTCTGGGGACAGCTCAGCGATCTTTTCATAATGTTTGGTCAGCTCCAGCTCAGTTCCCCCAGGTGAGTGGTCAAACTGTCATAGCTCCTCTTAAGATCCTACCATGTTCTCACTTTATTCACACTCAGTGGCTGACATAGCCTCTGACTGTAGAGAGGTAGTCTATGCCACATTTTAAATATGCCTTCTTCTCAGCTCCTTCTGTCCTGACTCAGAACAGAAGGTACCCTTCTGTTCAGCCTATCTCCCCATCACTTATCCCCAGTTCAAGAGGGACCAGCACCTTGACAAATTAACTTATTTCTTTCCTCACTTTTATTTTTTAAATTTTTAGGTTCAAACTATTCCTCTTAACCACTCAAGTACCCCAGCTAAGAAACACTTATATTTTCTTATCCCTCTCTTACACAAAAAGAAAAATTTGCAAAATAAAGTGAACTAAATGTTCTCAAGCTTTATCAGCATCTAGATTAAATCCAATTTGTAGCAGACCGGGAAACAAACAAACAAACATCAGCTTATGAAAGTTCTCAAGCACTTTGCTGATTATTCTAACCTAACCTGACCTTCTCCTGCCTCTAGGTACATTTAGTATTGCCAAAGAAAAGGGGACCAAGTGTTTATTAAAAAGCTGAGTTCATTGCTGCCTTACTAGAGACCCACCTCTCCCAGCCCTCCTAATCCCGCATGTTGAGATTCCATCAACCACCACTAGAGTGTTGCTGCCTCTCGTGGTTCCAGCTGAGTGAGCTATATTCCTAATTTCTGACCTCACCCCAGCTGAACTAGGATTCCATGCAGAGTCCTACTGAGGGCTCTGGCCACTGGTATTCTCCATCTAATGGTGCTAGTTCCACCAATATCCACCCTCATGGTGCCTGGACAATTGAGATAAACAGACAAAGGTAATGGCTCTTACTTCTCTACCTTCATCTTCATGAAGAAGCCTACTAGCAAGCATGGCCTCAACACACCTGATGCCTTGCATAACTCCGGGGGGCACTATGCACATTGCTTTCTATGTGAATGATGGACCCAGAATGCAACTTCCTGGAGTTCTCTGCCTTGGAGTTCATCCTGCTTTAATAATCTAGTCTCTACTTGCTCGCCTCCAACTAAATCCCACCTGGTGGACATGTTCATACACATCTACACCCCTATTGTGAGTATAACACAAGGCTTTCCAGAAAGATCCTCGGTCTCCTGTAAATCTATGGGTGTCAGCTAATACCTGGGTGTGGGAAAGATGTCACAACTCAGTGTAACAGTATGACACAAACCATGGAATAGCCTGACCCTGGTGGGAAAAAAATGAAGCATAAGTCCCCTGCCTCACATCCAGCACAAGCTTCATCTCTCTCTTCTTCCCTCACAGTCAAACTCCTTGAAAGAATCAGTTGCAACCTTTATTCCATTGCTCATTGTTTATCCAATTTAGTATTGTCTTCTTTTGAAATATAGTTGTGTGTTCACTTGGTTTAAAAATTGTACAAAATTCTATCCCAGACAATCAAATGTCCCCCTCCAGAAGCAACCAGTTTCCTGTGTATCCTATCAGGGATTTTTATTAAACACAAGCAAAACCATGAATTCCCACATTTTAAAAAATTAGCTATATCATCTTGCAAGTGTACACTCTTGCTTTCCCCCCTTATATTATGTCTTAGGGATCATTTCATAACAAATAAAGACAGTCTTCACTCTTTTGGAGGCTTTCATTTGCAGGGGGGCTAGGAATATTCTAGGGCTTAGTTGTATCATAATTTATTTAACCAGCTTCATATTGCTGGACTTTAGATTGTTCTCAATTTTTTGGCAGGGGGATGGCAAATGGAATTGACTATTTTTGTCATTGTTGTTGTTGTTGATTTTTTTTTTTTTTTTGCCTTTTTGTTTGTTTGTTTCAATGCAAATTTCCACTGAGGTACTAAGATCTGCAGGGTTGGAAGATCATATACTTCTAAAGTAGAGGAACAATCGGCTTTGAGACTTCAGCTGCTCACCAAGAATACAAAGAAGGTGGGATTTGGGGATTAGAAAATATTTGACAAAGTGCAATGAATCTCGTCACCTTGTGGGTGAGCACTGGGCATCCTTACCCTTTATATCATAACAATGGGAGAGATTTCCAGAGTTTCAAGTCTGAAATTCTGAAAACCACAAAGTCCACCTTGAAAATCTGAATGACCAGGAATATCAGGCTAGCTGCTCAGAAGTCAAGTAGAGGTGGCTATAGGGGAGCCAGAATTCATAGCAGCCGAGATTGTGAAAGTATTTCCTTGGGACTGATGGAAGATCCCAAGCAAGGACAGTGTGAAGTGTCTTAGGTTTCATTTAAGAGGAACACCTGGAAGAAACAATCTCACTAAACCCAAAGCTGAAGTTACCAGCAAACAGACAAGGAAGGAGGAAAGCATGAAAGCTCAGTGGTAATAGAGATGGATCTACCTTCATGGAGGGAAAGTCAGAGGTTCCCTGGTAATGGGAAATGTGGGACACAGGTCTCTAAGACTCCATGAAAGACCTCAAAGAAAAGGTGAGTTTAAAACAAAACCAAACAAACTCCCACAGCTCACATCAAATCAGTGTTAGTCAAGGGAGGCATTTCCAGCTTCCACACCTCCTCTGTTTCCCACTTTTCCCATCCTGTAGGGGTCTGGGAACAGACTGGAAGGAAGATAGAAGGACAGGTAGATGATGTCCTCCTCTCCCATTGGTGGAGTCCAGCCACAGGTAGCCTGGGGCTGACAACAGGGAAGTGCTTAATATTAGATCAAACATTTGGACTACTGACTAGAAGACCTTGTTATTAACTAAAAATTATCATTAATGTCATGGGGCTTATATTAGCTTCCATTCAGGAATTGAAGTCTACAGATAAATCTAGGTAGACTTGGTGAGAATTCCACTTATTCTAAGGCTGCAAAATATCACAAGAACCTAGTGCTTTCATGCTAGCAACAAGAATACTCCAGAGAAGTTACTCAACCATAGTTGTGGGTGTGATTGTGTTTGTTTGCTTTTCAAATCTGAAAGAGAACTTGAGGACACAAAGAAACCTGGATGAATTAAGTTTCAGAGTGACAAGACCTCCCAGGGAGAAAAGAGCATGCTAGGTGTAGTCATTACTGGCAGAGTGGTGGGGGAAGGAAAATCTGATGTAGATAGGAGGAAGGAAAGGCCAGGCAAAATCAAAATGAACCTTTATTTTGTATTAAAAACATTTTTATTTTCATTTTAAAAATTTTGTTTAACATGTCTTAAGTGTACGTGGGGATTCAGTGCAAAACTACAATGAGATACCATTTCACCCCAGTCAGAATGGCTATTATAACACACACACACACACACACACACACACACACACACACACACAAATATTGACAAGGATAGGAAATTAACTTTTAATGTCCACAGGTACACTAGCACAGTGGAATTGAAATGCAAGGATCCCCAGCCACAGAGCAAGTCTGAGCCAATTTAGAAACTCTTTCCCACAATTCCTCCCTAAGTTTATGGGGTCAGCTCTTGGAAGGTCAAGAGACAGGGCAGCAGAACTGGGAGAAGTCACCTCTGAGGATCTGTAGGGAAGAATATGGAGCAGTCAAAATGATAAATATGTTTATATAGAAATACAAATAAAAGTGATGTATTGGGGGGCTTATAGAATATGTAGAAATAAAATTTGTAACTAAGAGAACCAAAGGGTAGGAGGAGGATTAGCTTTCTTGTATCACCGAAGGGCTCTATTATTTGTGCAATATAATTAAACATTATTCAAGGGTAGACTATGTTAAGTTAAGGATACATGTTTTAATATCTAGAGAAAATGCTCAAAAAGTGCAACTAAAAGGTCAATAGAGGAAATCATTTTAATTAAAATATCATATTCAATCATGCAGTAGAATTCATCAAAGAAGGACCAAGGAAATAAACACTAGGTGGGAGAATGAGAACTAAATAGCAGCATAGTAGATTTAGACACAACTTTTCCATTTAATTCTATTAGTTTTAAATTAATTGAACGCTCCCATTAAAAGATAAAAGCTTACCAGACTGGATCAAAAATCTAAGATCCAACTCCATGCTGTTTGCAAGAAATTTACTTTAAATATAAAGACAAATAGATGAAAAGTAAAAACATGATCTAAGATAAACACCAGAAGGGTTGTGTGGCTACAGTGATATCAGACAAAGTAGATTTCAAGATCAAGAACATAACCAGAGTTAAAGAGAGACATTACTTAATGACGAAAGAGTTAGGTCATCAAGAAGATATAACAATCTTCTAATGAGCATTTATGTAATAAGAGTTTCAAAATAAATGGACCGAGAGCTAAGAGAATTAAGAGGGGAAATAGAAAATCCACAAAGTTGGAAATGTTACCACCCCTCTATTAGCAATTGATAAAACAGACAAAATAAGTAATGACTTTAAAAGTATAAAAACTGGTATTAGTCCTATTACCAATTAACTTTTTAAAAAATACCCAATATCCACATCAAAAAAGATATATTGTGTACAAATACACAAATATTCAACTTAGAGTACAGGCATGCTCTTTGCCCATCATATTAAATTAGAAATTGATCATAATATAACATTTAGGACATCTTCAAATACTTAACAAGTTAGTTATACACATCTAACTGATAACTGATGGTAAAGAAATCAGAAAGGAAATTAGAAAATATTCTTAATTTAAATGGTAATGAAAATACAACCTACCAAAATTTGTGAGATACACTGAAGCAATATCAGGGGGTAATCTGTTACTCCAAAGCCTACAAAAGAAGATAAGAATGGCATAATCAAATCAATAATCTTAGTAGTCTCTTAAGAAGCTAGAACAAAAAGAGAAAATTAAACCCATAGCAAGTACAAGAAAGGAAATAACATATACTGGAACTGAGATGAATGAAACAGAAAACAGATAAAGATGGAACTAAAAGCTTTTATTTAAAAAATCAATATATTGGTAAATATCTCGCAAGACTGATCAAAGATGAGAGAGAGAGAGAATGAAAGAGGCAGTTCCACTGCAGATCTATAAACATTCAAAAAGTGATAAGAGATATACACAATTTCTGCCAACTGTCAGGAAATGTCTTGGATTGTCAAGACCTGTGAAGACTTCCCTTAGTTTGTAAGCTTAAGAGTTAGCCTGCCAGTGTCAGGTATGCTGGCAGAAGACATGAGATTTCTGGGTCGAAGACTAAGTACTTTATTACTCATGACACAGAATGAGCCTCACATTCCAGTCAGCTCCCCTGTAAACCGCAAGTCCCATGAGATGACATGAGCGGTCCAGGTGGACGTCTTGCTCACAGCTGGGTTGTGTCAGAGCTGAGAAATCTCAAGGCCAAGAAAACCCAGTCTTCAATAAGGAGCTGCAAATAAACCTCCCTGACCTTTGCCCCAGTGGGAGACATCATATTTATTATACTGGACAGCAAACAAACCTGTCTCTTTCTTCAGTCAGAGAAACCATCTCTGATTTCCAAGAACATTCAACATGCAAACAGCTTGAAAAGATAATCTGGTACAAAAGCTGCCAACATTCTGCTCACAGCACACACAGAAATGTGACAGACCCTGAGAATTGTCTCCCAATATGAATTAAGTTAGCTGGACAAATTCCTATTCCTTGAAAAATACAATTTACAAGAAGTGGCACAAATACACAGAAAATTAAATAACTCAATATCCAGCAAATCAATTCAATTTGCAATCAAAACAGTCCCACAAAGAAAATTCCAGATTTTATTAGTCTATTCTATCAAAATTTTTAAAAATAAAACTTTCATAAAATAGACGAGGAATAAACATTTCCAATTTTTATGGTGCTAGCATAATCCCAGTAACAATGCTTGACAAAAACGTTCTTTAAAATTATTGACCAATATCCTACATGTATGTAGATTTAAATAAATTTAACAAAATACTAGCAAATTGAATCTGCCAATATACAAAAAGCATGACCACATAGGTTTTTATTTTAGGAACATAAAGCTATTATTTGAAAATTCAGTGATTGGTGGTAAAAAAGTAAAGACTTTAAAATATAATTATATTAATAACTGAAAAAAAGGATTTAACAAAATTCATGGCCTATCATTATAAAAATCCTCAGCAAAGGAGGAATAAAATGTGATAAAGTTCAGATACATAAAATCTATAGGCAATATTATACATCATAAAACTGTAGACATCTTTCCTGTGTGATCTGAAACAAGACAAGAATGGGTGTTTTGATAATTTCTATTTAAAATTGTGCTAAATCTAGTCTAGAATGATAAGAAGAGAAAAATAAATAAAGAGCATAAATATTGGAGAGGAAAATGTGAAACTGAGTATTTGTAGATTACATGCATCAAAATTTATTAGAAGATACTAGAACTAACAAGTGAATTTAGCATCACAGTATGATACATGATCAATTAAAAAATCCACTGTATTCCCTTATACTAGCAATAAACAATTGGAAAATGAAATCAATTTTTAAATTATTTTAATAGTATCTAAAGATCAAATAACTAGAAATTTTAAAAAAAGATGTGTGAGATGTGTGAGAACTATAAACTGAAAATTAAGAGACTTCTTAGAAAAAATAAAGAACAAATAAATTGGAATATGTAATCGTGTTCATTAATCGAAAGAGTCAATATTGTTACTATGACCATTCTCCCCAAATTCACCTATAGACTTGACATAATCCAAAAATATTCAGCCAAGTTTTTCAAAGAAATTTAAGCTGGTCCTAAAAGTTTTCTGAAAAAGCTAATATTTGAGAAGAGCCAAAACAATTTTAAAAATGCACAAATTCAATAATTTGGAAGACTTAGACTTAATATAAATAATTCCTATAAAAACACAGTCATGAAAACATCTTAATATTGCCATAAGGATAGACAAATAGATTAATGAAAAAGAATATACAGTTAGAAGTATTGACTCGCACAACTAATTTTTAACCAAGGCCCTAAGACAATTCAGTGGAGAAAAGGTCTTTTTAGCAAATGTGGGGGAGGAAAACTGTATATCTGTATGGAAAAAAGAAACCCCAAAGGAACCTTGTCATGAGTTCTGTGATACATCACCCCTACCCTCCCTCAGCCCTACCCTACTTCACCCTCACTTTTGCTGTGACTCATTTTTTTCAGTCATGGGAGTGTTGGTGGCTACTGATGGCTCACAGCTGAGCCTCTTCCTGTCCAGGGACTGCTCTGACCAACCAATGTTTTAACCTGTCCCTAGTAGCACAACCAGTAACTGGCCAATTCAGAAGTACAAAAGTCCAGCTCCCTCACATTGTTTGGGACAATACTACTGTGTTACCTATCTACCTTCAAAGCTGGCTTTAAATAAAACCTATTTTCCTCCCAATTACGTCTTGAATATTTGTGGACAATAAGTGTATAGCCTAGCCTCTTTCCCTGAACAACAACAATATGTCCCAGTACCAAAAGGACCATCTTAAATATCATGCTCCTCAAAGGACCAGCTGAGACCCTGTTGCAGCATAGTTCAACTTCCCCCTCTATCCAGTTCTGCTTTCTTTGCTTTTCAAAAATATTTTTCCTCTGAACACTCCCCCAAAAAACCTCCTACATGAAATTCTGTTTCATGAGGAATTCAAGCTATGACAAATTTGACCTCTACCTTGCTCTGCATTGAAAGAAATATTGGAGATAAATTATAGATCTAAATGAGAAAGCTAACCAACATGACTTATAAAAGAACTCATGAAGGAATAGCTTCAGAACTTTAGGTTAAGCAAAGATTTCTTAGAACACATGCCATTATCATTAAAAGGAAAGAGTGTGAGTGATCATTTGGATTTCATTAACATTAGACATGCTTCATCATCAAAAGACACCATCAAGGGGCTGGAGATATAGCTCAGTTGGTAGAGTGCTTGCTTGCATGCACAAGGCCCTGGGTTCAATCATCAGCACCATAAAAAATAATAAATAAATAAATAAATAAATAAAAGATACCATCAAGAAAATGAAGGCAACCCACAGACTGGAGCAAGGGGTAGAGTACTTACAAGCTGTATATATGTGAAAAAAAATCCTATCTGTAAATATAAAAACTTCTTTACAAATAAGCAATATAAAGACAAAGGGCCCAGCTAAAACTAGACAAAACATTTTTAAAAGAAATTTATGAAAGACCAATAATCACATGAAAAGATGTTTAACACCATTAGTTGTAAAGGAAACACAAATTAAAGGCACAATGAGATACTGTTTTACAACTGCTTAGAATGGGTAAAATTTAGAAAGACTGATAAGGCAAGGATATGGAGTACCCCAAATGCTCATACATTTTCAGTGGGGTGTAAAATTCCATAAAAACTTTGGAAAACATTTTCTGATAAAGTTAAAAACATATCATATGTGACTTAATAATTCCACACATAGATAAGAAATGAAAATATGTATCCACAAAAGGCTTTTATAATAATATTTCCAGCAGCTTTATTCATATTAGCCCCAAACTTGAAACAACCAATAGATTCCCTCAAAAGAACAGATAAACACATTGTGTTAAATTCAGTCATTGGAATACTACTCTGCAACAAAAAGAAATGAACTACAAATACACTCATCAATATGAATAGGTCTCAAAAACATGCTGAACGAGAAAAACCAGTCAAAGGAATAATGGCTCTTGATTCCATGAAGTCTGCGAAGAAAAAAATAAATCTTAAGTTGATATAAATCAGAAAACAAATGCAAAGGCATACAATGAAATTTCTGTTGAGTTTGAAATGTTCTCAAGTGCCTTTGCTTGCAGGATTTTAGAAAGAGTTCAGAAAAACTGAACTTACCAAATAAAGGACACTGCAGGTATTGGAGGAAAAAACTCCTTGAGGTTACCAAGGTTAAGTTCAGTACCTTCAGGATGAGGTAAACAACAATTTTTCCACGCAATTATATCTTCGAGTTTATCACATATCTGCCAAATTCAGTATTGTCAAATTCAGGGATCACTTTTTTTTCTAAATAGTTAGAAACCTAAAAGAAAGTTTTCAAGGTTTTGTTTATTTTGAAGACTGGTACCAATGGTGCTTCTTTTCCTTTCTTTTGCTTTTATTTATTTCAGGATGAAAAGGGCTTCTTTATATTTTACATTTTTGTTTCAGTTTTTTTTTCCCCACTGAGGTAGCAAGATTAGAGGTCACTTTTGCTTCTGAAAATCAATGACCCCATCCCAAACATGTAGATTTTTTAGAAGAATATTAATGCTATTTTTGTTGTTGTTATACCACATGCTTTACTCATAACAGGTAAAAGTCCTACCATTGGTCACTAAGAGATCAGGAATCAATATGATGAATCCTGTGTCAATTATAGTAGTCTTCTTATGGGCTTCCTTCTGTGTTTTCTACTGGGGCAGTCAGTACTTCTCCCATATTTGGGGGCATTTGAAGAAGTAAGGAAGCATTTTTCCATTGTCACAGTGACAGAGAAACACCACTAGTATTTCAGAGTGGAAGACGAGAGATACTACGTATCCTACAGTATGTGGGATAGTCCTGCACAATGAAGGATTGTTCCAACCAAAATTACCATGGACTGGGTTGCATGAACATCCGGACTTTATTTTCTCATAATTCTGAAGGTTGCGAAGTCCAGGATCAATGATCTGGCAGTGTTCAGCTCTGGTGAGGGCTGTCTCTGTGACTTGCAGATGGCAGCCTTCTCACTGTGTCCTTATGTGGCAGAAAGAGATCTCTAGGGTCTCTTCTTACAAAGACACTCATCCTATCTGATTAGGGTCCTACCCTAATGACCTCCTCGGACCTTAATTACTTCCTTACTCTAAAAACAGTAATATTGGGGGTGAGAGTTTCAATATGAGTTTTGGGGGACACTATTCAGTCCAAAAGACACCCTATTAGATGAGAGGAATGAAGGAATGTTAAATAGAACAAAGGGGAGGGAGCGGGGATGGGGCAAGGGGATAGGAATAATGGCAGAATGAGTTTAGACATCAATACACTAAGTACATGTATAAAAACACAAATGGTGTGAAAATACTTTATGTAAAACCAGTGACTTGAAAAACTGAGCTCTTTATATGTAATATGAAATGAATTGCACTCTGCAAGCATGTATAACAAATTAGAATTTAAAAAAAAAAACACTGTATTAAAAACATTAAAGGTTAGTCCTTGGCAGCTCAGTGTTATGCCAAGGCATTAAAACATTACTCCTTTCAGATAAAAATGATGCCTTCAGGATCAATCCAAGCTCCTCTTCATGATATTCAAGACCCTTTGAATCCTGGCCCCAAGCTATTTTTATAGCCTTTTTTACCAGCCAGTTCTCCAAATCACGACTCCCCCAATTCCATCCCTGCTTTCAGACATCTTTGACTTTGCCCATGCATGCCATGAAGGCTTTTCTCTTTTCAGTCTAA
This sequence comes from Tamias sibiricus, assembly GCA_025594165.1. Classification (NCBI taxonomy): domain Eukaryota; kingdom Metazoa; phylum Chordata; class Mammalia; order Rodentia; family Sciuridae; genus Tamias; species Tamias sibiricus. The sequence goes on from CM046660.1 coordinate 87,563,536, forward strand.
GAAACACTTACTCAATCACTTACTCAAGTCTCAGCTCCTGTGACCTCCTCTTGGCAGGTTTTTTTCACTACCATCACCACTGACAGAGTTCAACTGATCTTCCTTTGGATTGTAATGAAATTACTTACAACCTATCTCTTCCAACACAGTTCCATCTCTTTATCTCCCAACATGTAACAGCACAAGGTATGTGCTTAACAAATATTTCTTGAGTTGCATTGAAATTTAATTGATGTCCACTATGACATCATTTATTGTTATCTACTCCCAACTCTGCCTCCCATCTCTTTTTTATTCTGGCTTTCTGTTACAGAAAATTACAATGTAGCATCAATATCAATTCCATGCCTTCATTTCTTCACTCCCTGTTCTTTTGGTATTATTATGTGACAACTGTTTATGAAGTGATGATTCATTGTTTACTTTATAACTATGTATGTATAGTAATGGGCAATTATATTTCATTTGATATATTTTTCCTTCTATTACAAAATAAATATTTTCTAAATTATAGTTGGTTCTTATCTTAGACAAGACAGATCATGTTTCTTAAAAAGTCAGCACTACAAGAGTTTCAAAGTGCTGGTAAAAACCTCTTTTGATATAAATTTTGACTTTTTCAAAATCTACAATGATAATTTTGTTTGAAAGGTGAAACTTTCCATTACATATATATGAAACAAAGAAGCTAAATATATTGCTTCCTAAGCAATGAATAGCTACTCTTATAAATCTCAATCTCTCTGAATAAAGCCAGACTTAATATCATAAAGAGTTTAGGAAGTGTGGGTTTCATGGATTAGCAGACTCTGAATCAGGCTGACTTTCAGCTTTGGAGTTTAGGGACTGGCTGGCTTTCAGAAGCAGTTCCTGAAGTAACACTGTTCTTGACTGACCCTCAAGAGCAAGGAACTATCCCTGATCGATTAGGATGGATTTAATACTTGTTTTGTGGTTATTTGTTTGCCACCTTGGACTAGGACCGAAGAACAACCTTTTCATCCTCATTTTCAAATTAGGAGGCAAGTCCTTTCCAGTTAGGGCATATTTAAGAATCACCTGAAATGCCTGTTAAATGCCAGGGCATCTCCCCAGAATTTGGTATTCAGTAGGTCTGGAACTGTACCCAAGTATGTGCATTTCTAACAAGTTTCCAGGATGCTGATGCTACTGGTGTGGAGACTAGGAGGACCTCTGAGTTAGGGAGTAGAAAGGTTACAAATCATTATACTTGCTGAGGTTTAAGAATTGTTTGGTAGTAGTAATCTACAAGGTGAGCTATGCTGTACTTGAATAGATGAATATTAAGAGGCATGGGCAAATACAAAGACTAACCATGAGAGCTTTCTCAGGTGCTCATGGGTGGCAAGGTTTAAAAGCCACTGCATGGAATATCTGCTAGAGAATGATGACAAAATTTTGCTTACCTTCTTCTGGACAATATATGCATGCCTTTAATTTCTAAATTATCAAAGGGTCAAAAGAAGTCACTTCAACTTATTTTTCCCTTTTTTTAAACACAAATTACATAAATGGAATAGGATTTTACTCTCCCCTTCCTTCTCAATATAGTGTATATAAATTTCACCATTGCTAATTAGCACATTCATTCAAGGTGGTATATCCCTCCTCATCTGAGCAGGCAGTTTAATGCCTTAAGTAAAGGAAGATCCTCAGAAGGGAAAAAAAAATGTACATCATCAGTTCCTAACACATGAAAGATGTATGTTGAAAAATCAAGGTCCATGCCCAAAAGTGCAATTTTTTTTTTGTCTTAAATCCATTCCAGCACAAGAAATATGGTTTCAACTAGATTTTTCTTAAGAAATGTGATAGTTGCCAACTAGTGATGGAGTTTCCAGAATTCTTCTCCCAATGCTTAACAGATGAATTTATTGGATGCAAAAGGAAGAGCAAATCCGAGCTTCTCTGGCAGTATGCCCAAACTCAGCAACAGTGATATCAATAAGTGTCACGTGGAAGCATGCATAAAAGATGGGAAAAGAGTGAAGTAAACACAAAACCACTAAAAAAGCAGCAAAGTCAAGCATATCTAACTTTGATGGACCATTGCAGCCAGGGTGAGAGCCTTACTGATCTATTAAAATTGCTTGGTGGCACATCAGGGTAACTACAGGGAACAAGGGACAGTGTCCTCCCTGAAGTAATGAACGCTCAAGAACACAACACATCTGCTTTTCTGTTCTTTACAAAGATTATGACATCTCTAGCCCTCCACAATAGGGCTTCTGTCCGCAAGTGGTACAGAGAACCCATTTTGGGGGGGATAATCAATGGCTTCAAGAGAAATTCCCCCAAAGCCAGAGACTACATATATCTTCACTTAGAAATGACAGAATCTTCTTTATGGAGGAAGGCAAGAAATTAGGCACAGAAATTCATACTTCTTCCTATTTTAATTCTAAGCAGCTGATAGTTGACGGCTCTCTATGCTTATTTCTGCCTGTCTAATAGAGTGAAGCGTTTACCAAGTGTGCAAATTTTCATCCAGAGTGAGATTTATTTTAACAGTATTTTATTTTTAATTTTTTCACAGGGAGTAAGCAAATTCTCTACAGGTAGCTTGTGTTCTTCTGTTACTCTAATGAGTCTCATGGACAACTCCAGAGGGCCCATAATGACACAAAGTGTCTATGGTATAGAACTTGTGAACTTTGGCTTCACTAAGTGATGTACTGATTGGTCTTTGCTGATACAGGAAATATTTTTCTGCAGTGACAAAGTGCCGTGCACTTTCTCTGTGCTGGGCTTCCCAAGTGGCTGGAGTGTGTGATCACCTACAAATGTGGTCTCCTGTTTCCCTTCTGTCTTCTTAAACCTGACTTTACATAATTAGAGTTCTATTCCTTTGGCTCACAACAAACAAGAGCTTTGTTCCTTACTAAAACTGTAAACAATCTTAGACAAATGACAGTCATTTAATCTTTTCTGCCACTTAACTCAGTAGTATGAATGCTTTCCAAGAAGTAGATTTTGGCTAGGGAAGGATGAAAAGCCTGGGATCTAAAGAGTGGAGAGAAAGGTAGTTGGTAAGAGGCACAAGGGATACATAAGCCTGTTTCTCTCTTTTACCCTACTCAGGGACTCAGTTCCTTACTCCATTTTTTTGGTGTATTTTTCAAATGTCTAGCTTTGCTTCTCAAAAGGTGGTCTGGTCTCTTAGCAAATGCTATGAAATTACCTGGAAGTTCTATTCTCCATACATAGAATGTAAAGTATAACTGACAAGTCAAAAATCTATGTGTGGAACTGGTGGTGCACACCTGTAATCCCAGCACTTGGGAAGCTGAGGCAGGAGGATTGCGAGTTCAAAGCCAGCCTCAGCAATGGTGAGGCACTTAACAATTCAGTGAGACCCTGTCTCTAATAAAATACAAAAAAGGTCTGGGGAAGTGTCCTGGTGGTCGAGTGCCCCTGAGTTCAATCCCTGGTACAAAAAAATAAATAAATAAATAAATTATGTGTGATTAGCTGTCACCACCACCACATTAAAAAAACTTAGCACCTTTTGGAACCTCCATTAAACATTTATTGAATGCCTACTATGTGCCAGTCACTGTGTCAGGTTCAGTAGAATAATGTGTACATGTCTGTCCCTCAGGGTTTCCATTTCAGTGATGGAGACGGAGACAATTCATATGAGGTTGTGGAGTGAGAATGGGCCATTGTACCTCACCCCATCTGAATGAAATTACCATATGTCCAGAGAAAGGCTTAGAACTTGATGATCCATAATGGACCCATTTTCCTTTAAAATTTGCAGTTTCACAGAAGAAATTGAAAGGTATTTTCTCATGCTGGACGGAACACTATAATCTTTTGGTTTCTAACCCACACTACTCTCCAGTCCACTCAAGCATCTGAAAGGTCATTTACCTTTCTAATGGGAGCTAATCTGTATTTCCAGAGAACTGTGAGTTCTGCTAGCTTAGACCCAGAAACCAGTTGATACAGAAGCCTGGGAAATGTAACTTGCAAAAGACCACATATCATACAGAGCTGAAAAGGGAAGGGTAAGAGATTGATCTATGGAAGATTCTCTAATCAACATTAATTCTCATCTTATTGCTTAGCCATAAAGAACTCAATCTAAGAGAGCCCCCTTCAAGAAACTTCTAGAAGGTCCACAGGGTATACACATGCATTAATTGATTAGTGCTGATCATTGTCACTACAGTGGCTGATCAAGGTTTAGACTCAAGCACCGACAGTTTTGCCAGGGTCCCACTTCCAACTATAGGTCTGCTCCCAAGACTACCATTGCTGTCCCGCCATGTTCCTGAGCTAGAACTCTCACCACTGCACCACAGGGATGGTGGGTCGAGAGGTCATCAGCGTCTGAACGCTAGCAAAGCTGGCATAGTAACTACCTCTCTTTAAGGCCAGGAATCTACGCTATTGATTTTTAGAAATGAAAAGGAACACAAACTTTTGTTTTAATGTTAAGAAAATGAGGTTCTAAGCTAACTTGTATACGTCCCAAAGCATTGTAGGCTAGTGATAAAACTTTGTCCATTCTCGCGTGGTTATTTTCTTCTGGGGCATACAATTTATGCTAAGAGGGACTGGAGAAATGAGATCTCATATGAGCCACCAAATTATGAATGGAAAAAACCTCTCCTTCAGTGTGTAGGACCTCCATCATGCCTCACATTTCCTTTACTTATGGTGAGTTCACTTGAAGGTCCTGGATGACATTTTCTAACATGTCCCTCAATGTATTAGACATGATTGTATATGAGTGGATCACCAAAAATTAAACCTTGGGTAGGATTTAAATATTATCCCACCACGAATCAGTAAAGGAAAACCATTAACTACATTCATTAGCCAAAACATATGGACCTCTGATCTGAACCCCCACCCCTCAATGTGTTGCCCTCCTCTGCTCATGGTTTGAACTAAAGGTAATTTTAGATATTTCATTTGATGGTTTGGTTTTAAATTCAAGAAAAATGAAGTTAAGAACAAAAAAAAAAATGGTTTGCCCATAGCACAAGGCTAGCTAATGCAATATAAACAGGTATTTAAGTAAGCCAGATAGACACAAACTAAGGAGGAATCAGATGCATGGCATGCCAGGAAAGAAAAATAATTAGACTAGGAAGAAACTAACTTAATTTAAAGAAATAAATCCAGGCAAGTTAAAAGATTATCTATTTATCATCTATCTATCTATCTATCTATCTATCCATCCATCCATCCATCCATCATCTATATATCTTCAGACTATGATGAAAAAGTCCTGTTTTCTTCAAGAGTCATACCATGTGTCCTCCAATTTTCTCTCTTGAGTTATAGAATTTACCTCGTCCCCAGACTCATTGAAGACCTCTCCAGGAATACTGAATGACAGCTGGTCCTCCCTGTCTGCAGGTTCCGCACTCACAGATTCGATCTCAGATACTTGAAAACAATTGCATCTATACTGAACATGCACAGACTTTTTTCTTGTCATTATTCCTTAACCAATACGGCATAACAACATGACATTTACATTGTTTTAGGCATTATAAATAGTCTAAAGATGGCTTAAAATATGTGGGAGGATGTACTCAGGTTGTATGTAAATACTACACCAAGAACTTGAGTATCTGAGGATTTTGGTGTTGGTGAGGTGAGGGAACCAATCCCCTGAGCATACTGAGGAACAACTCTAATCATGTCGACTGAGTCCACTGCATTTAGTAGAACATTACACAAAGCAAGAGGGACAGGCTGGCTTCCCACATTAGGATTAAGATAGGGCTGTCATGGAAGCTTCTCTACTCTCTGGTGATGAGGTCTCATCTCTGGAAAACTATCTTGCTTCCTTGTGTCTGTTTCTGCATCTATAGAATGTAGCTGTTATGGTTTGGATGTGAGTTGTCCCCCAAAACTCATGTGTGAGACATTTCAGAGGGGAAATGATTGGGTTCTGAGAGCCTTAACCCAATCAGTGAATTAATGCCCTGATAGGGATTAACAGAGTGGTAACTGAAGTGGTAGGATATGACTGGAGGAGGTGGGAATTGGGGGTGTGGTTTTGGGGTATATATTTGTATCTGGCAAGTGGAGATCTCTCTCTCTGCTTCCTGATCATGGTGTGAGCTGCTTCCCTCTGCCCACACTCTGCCATGATGTTCAGCCTCAACTCAAGCCCCAAAGAATGGAGCTGCTGTCCATGGACTGAGACCTCTAAAACCGTGAACCCCCAAATACACTTTTCCTCCTCTACAGTTGTTCTGGTCAGGTCCTTTAGTCCAGTGGCTAACTCCTAAGCCCCATCCCTCTCAGAGAAATGCTGCTTGAATTACAGTGGGCAAGAGATGGCTTTTAGGGATTTTATTTCCTAGGATTGATGTAAAATGACTTAAGAGGAACAGTGAGATATGGAAATATAGATGATTATTTTATATGCATGGATATAATTTTAGTAATCATAAGATAAAAAGAAATTAAAACCATGATCTTATTTGGAGTTTGAGATGGTAATCATTTCCCCTCTCTTCTCTGTGCCTTTAACTACTTAATAGATACATAGGTTACCAAAAAAAAAAAAAAAAACTGATTAGTGTGAGTAAAATTATATTGAAGAACATAGCTTTGACTTGAGGCCAATATAGGCTTCCTCACACTTCCTGGGAAACCTCACATACTGAAGGACCTCAAACCTACACTCAGCCCACTAGCTGCTTAGAGGACCCTGGGTTACCTCATCCCTTCTGAGTGCAGAAGGCCTTGTAACAGAGACAGAGTGAGGCCGCAAGTACACACACTGATTCCACCCTTCAACAGATCACTGGACAACTGGCCCTCACCATCACACCAAGCAGATATATTCCATTCCTCCTTTTGTGGGAAAGGACCACAAAAGGGGAAATCCTAGCCTCAGACAAGCCAGGATTGTTGAACAGGAAGAATAAGTAATGAGACAGAGTATGCTATTCTCTCAAGTCCCACCCTCCAAGCAAGATGTCTTGGTGACTCAGCTAGGAAGGCTATAGCTGCAGCCTGGCAGAGTGCTACTTTTAAAAGCTCCTATTGCAGCTACCAGGACAAGGTACTGCATGGTCATGGAGTGGGGGCCATGGAAAGATGACCTCCCGCTTGCACTGAAGCTGACCACACCAAGAGAAGTTAGGGGTGTGCAAGTGAAGAGGAAAAAAGACCGGGAGACCAAACAGTAGATGTCTAGGGACTCCATCTTTTCCTATAGAGTTAGCTGGAGTGTGGAGGTTGGAAAGTCTTTTTTTAACTTTGATAGATAAAGAGGGCAGATCTTCACAATATTGAGGAGGAAGCAGCTGCATATTTTGGCAACCGTTGAGAGGGAAAGAGTGAATACATGAAATATTGCTGCAAGAATATAAAGGAGGAATCTAAATAGACAGCCAAGAAAAGAGTGAAGAGGGGAGAACAGGAAATTTAGGAGGTCTCCATATGATGTGGTTTGTCAAAGATAATGTATAAAAAAATAACAGTCAGGGAGCAAGGAGAGAAGGCTGGAAGCAAAAGACCCGGAACAGTGAGCACCAAATTGAGGAAGAACTTTCCTGAGAGACACTTAAAAAGTAATCAGAGAAACAGACTAGAGACCCAGAAAGGGCAGTTTATCTGGAGCTCGGAATGGAAAGAATCACAAGGAGATGCCACCTACTATATCAAAGTCTTAATGGACCGAGAAATCTGCTGTGCTAATAGCTCTGAACCAATTGCTTTGCATGAGATTCAGGCTTAGTCCAAATGACTTTGTCAAACTTCAATTTCCCATCTGAAACACAGAACAAATAATAATTTCAAGGTGTGTGTAGCACTAGCGCTATCAAGTTGACTTATGGGAAAGGAGCCAAGGTGTTTTTATACTCAAGAGTCTTCTCCCATTCCAAGGAAGGCTCCATTGGCCACTTCTAGACACACCTCCCCTCTTCGCCCTTCTCACCTTCAGCGTGTGCTTTGTTTCCTCCTAGCTCATTCCTGGAGAATGCTGAGTTGGCACTTCCCTGTCTTCTTCCTTATCTGGTGAACCCACGGATAGATCTGACATGGCTACAGAGATTTAATTGTTGACATAAATTTAAAAGTTTCTGTGGCCTTAGACAACTTAATTCTTAAGCTGACTACTTATCTTACTTGGATAAAAGGTGTGCCATTCACAGATAACCAGGTGGTGGAATTTGCTGAGAGCAACCCTAAAAATTGTCATTGGGAGCTGAAATTAAAATCAAATCAAATCCCAGCTGATAAAAGCAGTACTCTTTAAAGGGTATTAACTCCAAACTATCACTGAGTAAGAGATCATTTAGTCAAGAATTTAAATATCTGCATCTCTAAATGATAACATTTGGAGAGATCTTTCTCTGCTAGTCAACCAGGTGGAGGGAGAGAGGATTGATCAAAATATTCTGGACTACCTGTTGGAAGGAATGTAAGGGAGCTAAAATTTAATGAGAATCTTCTAAATGCCATAAACTTTGCAAACTAATTTTGTATACTTTATCTCATTATGGCATAGGGTATTACTGCCTTCATTTTAAAGGTCTGAAAATTTATAATCAGAATTTAAGTTGCTCATTCAATTTCACACAACTGTTAAGGGGCAAACCCAGAATCCATACTTCGGGCTATTTATTTAACTCTGAATTTACTTATTCACTATCATCTCAAATGAAAGGGGGAAAAGTCCAAAAAATCCAACACCCTTTCTTTATTAAAACCCTCAACAGCTTAGGTATAGAAGAAAGGTTTCTTGACATTTATGAAAAACCCACAGCTAACAACACATTCAATGGGGAAAACTGAAAGCTTTTCCACTAAGATCCCATTCAAAGCAAGGATGTCCACTCTCACCACTTTTATTCAACACAGTGCCGGAAGCACTAGCAAGAGCAATAAGGTTATAAAAAGCATCCAAATCAGAAAGGAAGAAATAAAATGATCTGTGTTTGCACATGGTATAATCAAACACATAAGCCCTCCAACAACGATTCCACCAAACAAAAGTTTTAAAACTGCAAGTATTAAGAAATGAATTTAGCAAAGTTATAGGATGCAAAATCAATAGATAAAAGTCAGTTGAAGTTTTATACACAAATAACATTCAAACTGGAAAAAAAAAAAGAACTTAAAAAAAGCAATACTATTTCTAATAACATCAAAAACATTTAGTAATAATTTTAATCAAGGAAATGAAAAATCTGTACACTGACAACTAAAAGATATTGATGAAAGAAATTGTAGAAGAAAAAAACAAATGGGAAAGATAACCTGTACTCACATATTAAAATAATTAATATTGTTAAAATGCCCATACTACCCAAAGTAATATTTAGATCGAATGTAATCCCTATCAAAAGTCCAATGGCATTCTTCACAGATATATAAAAAGCAATCCCCACATTTATATGGAAACATGAGACCTAAATCATCAAAATAATTCTTAGAAAGAAAAAAGGAATTGAAGGCATCACAGTTCCTAATTTTAAATTATATTACAAAGCTATAATGAATACTGCCATGTGGCACTTGTATAAAAAACAGATACCCAGAGCAACAGAACAAAAGAGCTCAAAAATAAATCCAAACATGTACAATCAAGTAATATTTTATAAAGGTACCAAGAAGACACCATGGGGAAAGAATAGCCTATTCAAAAATGCTACTAGGAAAACTGCATTTCCACAGGCAAAAGAATGAAATAGAACCTTATCTTAAACTTTCCAACACAAATTAACTCAAAGTGGATAAAAGAGCTAAATATTAAGACCTGAAGCTCTAAAACTCCTAAACAATAACATAGTATAAAAGAACATAGAAACATACAACATTGACTATAGCAATGGTTTTGTGAGTGTTTTCTGTGTCAGGTTTTTGTTTGTTTGTTTGTCTCTGTGACAAATACCTGCAAAAAAAAAAAAAAAAAAAAAAAAAAAAAAAAAAAAAAAAAAACTTCAAGGTGGAAAGATTTATGTTGGCTTATGGGTTTAGATGCTTCAGTCCAGGGTCAGCTGGCTCCATTGCTATGGACCTATAGTGATGGAGGAAATCAGGGCAGAAGGGCACGGTGGAGCAAAGCTTCTCAGTTCATGGCAGCCTGGTAGCATGGCAGGATGGGCTGGGGACAAAATATAGACCCCAAAGGCACGCCTCCAAGGACCCACTCCCTCTAAGCAGGTTCTACCTCCTACGATTTCCACCCCCTCCCAATAGTCCATTCAGCTATGAACCCCTCCGTGGATTAATGCCCTGATAAGGTCAGAGCCTTCGTGATCCAATGACCTCCTAGATGCCTCACTTTTGTACATTGCTGCATTGGAGACCAAGCCTTCAACACATGAGACTTTGGAGAACAACTCAAAAGTAGAAAAACAAATAACCTGATTAAAGAATGAAAAAAAAGACCTAAATAAACATTTCTCCAAGGAAAACATAAAACAATTGTCAACAGGTATATGGTAAAGTGCTCAACATCACTAAACATCATGGAAATGCAAATCAAAACCACCATGAGATACAAGCCTATACCTGTTAGTTAACTATTTTCAAAAACTCAAAAGATAATTCTTCATCATGTGTATCTTTTAGACCTGGAGAAGATAGAACTCTTATACTCTCTTGGTAGGAAAGTAGATTGGCACTGTCTTTATAGAAAACAGTATAGAGTTTTCTAAAGAAATTAAAAATTGAATGACTTTATGACCATAACCTCTCTTTTAGGCATATACCCTAAGGAAATGAAATCAGCCCCATGTAATGACATCTGCACTTCCATATTCACTGAAGCACTATTTTTAAAAGCCAAGAGATAGAAAAATCTGAGAGTCCTCTGACAGATGATGGATAAAGAAATGTATGTATACATATATGCATGCACATATATACACATACATACATGTATGTGTCTGTACACACACATACACACACACAGAGAGAGAAATATTACTCAGCCCTAAAAAGGAATGAGATTTTGCTATTTGTGATGATGTGGATAAGCCTGGAAGACATTATGCTAAGTGAAATAAGCAAGACAGAAAGAAAAATATTGCATGATTTCACGTATATGTGGAATCTAAAAAAAATCAAATATGCAGAGAGCAAAACAGTGGTTATAGAGGTAAGTTATAGATGTAGGCCAGTGTATATGAAGTAGCAGATATGGGCATGAACAAGTCTAAAGAACAAATATACTACATGAAGACTCCAGTCAGGAAAATTGTACTCTATTTAGGATTCATGCTGAGTAGATTTCAGCTACTCTTGATACAAAAAGCACTTGCAAAATATTTGTACCTCTGTAAAATGATGGATATGTTAGTTTTTTTTTCACATAGTAACTTTTTACTATATTCATGTATCCTACAACACAATGCTATATACTTCAAATATATACAATTACATTTATTTTAGAAAATAAATAAAATACACATCAATCAAAACTGACTAAAGTGTGTTCAGTTTGCAGTTGACTGTCATTTTTTTACTATCCCACTAAAAAGTGATAATAATGATACTGATAATAGGAGTAGTCAACATTTATTGGCTAATACGGTGTGTAGGCACCCTACCCATCACATTACATGGGTGTTTGATTTTTGTTTTCACTCCTACCCTGGGTCTTTTGTTACCTTCTTTTGATAATGAAGACACTGAAGCTTAGGGAGATTTAATAACTTGGACGCAGTCACATAGCTAGCAAGTAGTCAACTAGGGTCCAAATGTGGGAAATTAGATCATAGTCTTTAACCTTATATACAAAGATATGCTGTGAGCTATTTATCAGCCAGCACCTTGTGGGGAGGCAGAGTGTAGCACTTGCCAATGTTCCCAGCATGGATGATTTTAACCTATTCAAGTGACATCACTGGCAATTTAAAAAGTATACCTGGAAATTTAAAAAAGGCTCTCGTGAGAAGTAAAATGTTTTCTCTCATAATAAGTAAAAGCTAGAAAAAATTAAGAGAAAAATGGTGGGGAGACAGATCCCATGAAAATAGAGGGGAGTTCAGTGGAATAGCAGAAGGGAATGGAGGGAAAGGGAGGAAGGAAGGGATAGGGAGGAACTAGGGAATGAAATGGACCAAATTATACTACGTACATATATGAACAGACCACAGTGAATTTCACATTTATGTATATCTATAAAGCATCTATTAAAAAAGAATAAACAAATAGAAGGAAGATCAGTAAAGTAGAGGAAGGAGAATAGAGGGAGGGAGGACGGAAGGGAAAGAGGAGGCACGGGGGACTGGAGTGCAGCCAATTATCTTCCATGATGTACGAATATGTCAGGATGAACCTCACCATTATGTTTAACTGTAATGCACTAATAAAAACATTAAAACTAACAAATAACAAAATGAAAGTTGTCAATTATAAAGAATACTTTGAGCCGGGCGCAGTGGCGCACGCCTGTAATCCCAGCACTTTGGGAGGCTGAGGCAGGAGGATCGCGAGTTCAAAGCCAGCCTCAGCAATGGCGAGGCACTTAGCAACTCAGTGAGACCCTATCGTCTCTAAATAAAATATAAAAAAGGTCTGGGGATGTGGCCCAGTGGTCGAGTGCCCCTGAGTTCAATCCCCAGTACCACAAAAAAAAAAAAAAAAAAAAAAAAAAAAAAAAAAAGAATACTTTGAGAAAAGTAGATTTTTTTAAAAAGGCATTTGAGATCTGGTACAGAATGCCTGTGCACAACACCACACATGCACACACTGATGTGCAGAGCTGTGCAGTCAGAGCAAGTAAGGACTTCTTGGGAAGCAGGAGAATCCGACTGGCCCAGGGTAGAGGGTACCTTGGGAAGTGTCTAGAAAGGGTCCAACTGGACAATGGGATGTGCCATTGAAGGTCTTCAACAAATGGGGGCTGGGATGGTGAGCTGCCCTGGTTTGGACTGTGGAGGAGGTCATGATTCCCATCCAAGGCAGCACTTCTGGGAATTCTGTTACCTACCCAGAGATGAAAATCCCCAAATGTGGAACCTAAGCTCAGTCACTTAAGAATTATTTTGCAGGAAATAGGAGATATCAATCACCTTTTGAACATTTCATTCCCAGGGGAAAAAGACCCCTCATAACGGTAGGTTCTGCTACTCTAAGATGCCCTTTCGGGTTGAAGCTGTAACTCTGATATGCAATTCCATCCCAGTTTGTCTGCCTTTGGGAGGGATATTTGCCTACAGATATAGCTGGTGAGAAAGATGGGGCTGAAAAGAAGTCCTGCTTTATTTTTCTGGGTCATTTTCTGTGTCAGAGAAACTGGTCTTAACACATTTTATACCAGCAACATAATAGGAGACACTGAATCCACAATAATCACAAGAGCAAATCTTCTCCCAAACACAGGCATGTAAATAGCTACAATAACTAGAGTCAAACTCAGAGCCTCCAGGGAGAGAATTCATAAGCACTGTGCAAAGTGGTTTATAAATGTCATGTTATTGTTTCTTAAAATGGGTTAGGAAGGTGTTTATCCATGCTTTTTTATAGGCCAAAATGATTTTGCATCCTCAAAACCTTTTCTTGTACACTGGAAATGGTTACAGGTAGTCTCCAAAGGAGAAAACGAATGCACAAGAGTGCCCAGCTGGAAAGGGGCTCTGTCTTCAAGTCCTCATGCTGAGGACAGGAGAGAGAGCTAAAGTGACTTGCCTCTGGCCACATCCTGGAGACATGAATAGATGAGCTGGACCTGAAACCCATGTCTTCCTGCTCTCAATCCAGGGTGATTTTTATAACATTCAGGGGAAGCGAGAGACTAGAGTGTCATATAATGACTTGAAATGCTAATACCAAGTCAGTAGTGCTAGGGCATTTTTAAAAAGCAATGATAAAGATTATTACGTAAAGATACAGTCTCTCTCTCTCTTTTTTTTTTTTTTTAAAGTAGAACATGAAAGATAACAAAAGCAACAAATGGAAGGTGGTAGGAATGAAACAATCATGTTACCAAGCAGAGGTGGTCACCAATTGAACCTTGGTATCCATGCCTCTAACACATCTATGCTTAAGTGTGCTTTTAAACCCCTCTCTTACACACACAGAGGCACGCTGTAAACCCTGCGTGATAGCCAGCTTAGTCATTTATTTCATACACCTTTCCAAGTGCATATTGTTTCATCTACATTATTTTTTATGACCAACTAGCATTCCATGGCATGGCTGCTCCATAATTTACTAACCCAGATCCCTAATAAGAGACTTCTTAAGACATTGTTTTGAATTTTAGCTACTAGAAGCAACAGTAGCATGGTGTGGTAACTAAATGGACTCGGCTCCGTTCTGGATGAGCTTCCCTGGCACTTTGTCAGCATGGGTGTTATTAACCTCTCTAAGCCATTTCTGCAGATGGCAATCACACCTTTTTTGCAAGCTCATTTGTTATCTTTGGGGAGGTGGTGCTCACAGAGGACATGCTCAACACAGGTTGACTTCTTCAGTTGTTATTATTTACCTATGTATTATATAATTATTATTAATAGCCTTTCTGCAAAAATCTTTATAACTAAATTTTTGTGCACATTCTTATTTCCTGAGAATTGGTTTTAGAAATCGTATTATTGAATCAAAAATACATATGGATTTTGCACATTTATGGACAATGCTGTATCACCTGCCCATGAAGAGAAATCAGAGTGCTCACTACCTCGCTTGATCTTCACCAATGTGACTGTGATTTTTTTTTTTTATAATCTTTGCCAAATCGAGTAGTTCAAAAGATAATATCATTATTGTTTTTTTGTTTGTTTGTTTGTTTTTCTTTGTTCCCCCTCATTTGTGTTGAAATGTTTATTTCTATGTTTTGGCCTGTTAAATTTCTTCTCCTCCAATTTATTTTTCCTTCTCCTTTTCTTTTTTAAGCTTGTCTCTGGCACAGTTTGCTCTCTCCAGACTTGGTCATAAGTCCATTTAGCAGCTTCTTTGGGTCAACAAAAGAAACATAGCATTAAGACTTTGGCTTGAGGGCAGGGGTTGGGCTGGTTTCTCCACTACTATATTCCTCTCTAGAATGTCTGTGAAACATACCCCACCGGCACTGGTGGAATGACTGACAGACTGAATGAATGAATGAATACATGCCTGGGTAAGTGGAGGGCAGAGGACATAAGGATGGTTTCTTGGAGCAACCCTGTGCCATAGGTCCCAGCTGTGCCTAGTCTTCCCTTCATTTTATTTGAAGAAACGATAGCCAGAGGGGGGCCATGTTGCTGGTAGCGCTCTCACTAATCTTCTTCCTACTGTAAGGGTTTTCTGGCTATGTCACCAAGGGTACAGACATTTCAGGTTCATAGATGAAGGTTTAGAAGAAGAGAGCCTGAGCAAGCAGTAATACATTTGTCAAATAGAGGACACGACTTCCAATTTGAAATATATATGGTGCACCTATGGGGCAAAGGAAGCTCTAAGGGAAGCAAATGCATTAGAGATAGATGGGAGGAAGAGCACAGAGCTTGTTGCTGCCTAAGGCAACGATACCGCGGGAAAGAAATCTGAGGCAGACTGGGAATCAGTGGTATCTTTATTCTTGCTTCTTCTCTCCTTTCTCCCTACACTCTGATGCCCCTGGCCTGGTTAAATACTCTTCACCCATTAAGCATACAGTGTGCAGGTGCGGCACAGAAAGATTCTTAGTCAAATTCATTAAAGTCAGGTGTAAACAAGTGAAGGCCTCCTCTTGGCTCTCAGCCAGCCGCCATCTTAGCTACTTCCTCATTAAAGGCTCTTACAAGAGCTGACCTTCTCCTCAAGGACAGGGGTCCCCTCAGGCCTTTCAGATGCTACTGGAACCAGGCAGGTAATTAATGGTGGTCCTGCAGTCAGGTGCCAGCCGGGGAAGCATGACCTTGATCTATAGGAGATGGTTAACCCTTACTTCTAGCCTTGCCAAAAACATGGGGCCATATTTGCCAAGATTCAGAATGGTATGTGCAATCTCCTGATTGGGTGTGTCTTCCATTTTTTAAACATTGGTTAGATGCCAAACAAAAGATTATATCTGGCTCATGGGGGTATTTTTGTGACCAGGAAGCTAAAAGCCCATAGAAAATAAGCAGCCAACCTGAAAATGAGGGCAGGTGTTAAAGTGCTAGAGATGATGGAGAGGAAGTAGTGGTTGTAGGGTGTGGCAATTGCAGACAGAGATAAGGCACGAACCCCCTTTGGTAGGCCAATGTTCAGATAGCCTAGAAGAACCGTGAAAACATTGCCTGAACCCCTCCGTCTTTAAAAACCTATGACCAGCAAAGCATGAGTGTGCTAGGCATGGAGGAAGAGTCAGGAAAGAGCATGTTAGGTGAGTGGCTGAATCGTCCAGTGTGAGTACTAGGACCTGGTGGATTCAGCAAGATATCAGAGAGCTACAGTTTGGGGAAAACAGCAGGTCAAAATCTCAGCAGAATGGAGTCCTCCATACATTGCAGATGCAGCTGTTACCCATTGTTGCCTTGAAAAATTACTCACCATCAATGTTGGCCACCCACAAATATGTATAGTATGGCTTTACGAAACTCAGAAAACTCAAAAGCCTTACACTGCAGAATCTGTCCTGGCAGACTCCCATGCACCG
The DNA here is from genome assembly GCA_025594165.1 of Tamias sibiricus. Lineage (NCBI taxonomy): Eukaryota > Metazoa > Chordata > Mammalia > Rodentia > Sciuridae > Tamias > Tamias sibiricus. Next base: position 87,580,097 of record CM046660.1, read on the forward strand.
TTCTCCAAGTGCTGTCTATCCTCTTTCTCTTTAAACAGAGACTCATCTATGATGTTCTATTTTTTCTGTTTGGAAATGCTCCAGCTACACACTTGCATGGTTTCCATGGCAACTATCAGGTAGCATCGTCTTGGGCCTGAAGCTGAGGCTGCCAGCAAGAAAGCCAATACAGTAGTATATTGTTTCTTCCTGGACTAATCTTTTAAACTGTAGCCTATAGTGTTCCCATAATATATTCGATCAGAAGCTTGAGTGGTTTATTGAATGTAATGTGCCATGGCTCCCCTTTGAGCAATCCATTCAGTAGCAGGCCTTTATTTTGAATTTTCGCCTTTGCTGTGAAAAGCGCAGGGCCCACTTTGCTGCACATTTTGTGATTTCTACAATTCTAAGGAAGAAAATGGATTTGTACACTCAAACAGACTCTGTCTTTTTAATCTCACAATCGTGGAAGAATTATTCATCTTATTTTGACAGGACCTAAGTGGGCTGTTTGCCAAACATCTGATGTCTAGATAGCATATATATCACCAGGAGAGAGAGAATATATTTTGGTAACTGGCAAACACTATTAAAGGGCAAGAAGTAAAAGCTGACAGGTTCACGTAAACCAGCACTATCAATTTCAAGTACCCCAAAATGACCTCTCTACCTATGTCTTAATGGGGTCGCTGTCTCCCTGCCTTCTTCAGCAAGGGGGAGGAAAGGTAAGGTGATGTTGGGGGTATATTTAGTGCAGAGGGGGACAGCACAGTGGAGCACTATGAATGGGAGTATTGTATGGGGTCAAAAAATGATAGGCTCAGCTGGGCGTGTTGGTGTATGCCTATAATCCCAGAGGCTTGGGAGGCTGAGGCAGGAGGATCACGAGTTCAAAGCCAGCCTCAGCAAAAGTGAGGTGCTAAGCAACTCAGTGAGACCCTGTCTCTAAATAAAATACAAAATAGAGCTGAGGATGTGGCTCAGTGGTCGAGTGCCCCTGAGTTCAATCCCAGAAAGGAAGGAAGGAAGGAAGGAAGGAAGAAAGAAAGAAAGAAAGAAAGAAAGAAAGAAAGAAAGAAAGAAAAAAGAAGGAGGTTCAAGAGTCTCAGAAAGTTTCAGAGTAGACTAGAGACTGGAAGAAAATCGGATTTTAAAGAGCATGGTACACATGTGCTTGGACCTTTACATGTTTGAGAGGAAGGTGGGTACACAGTGGGGCCATTTTTTGGACCATGCTGCTTTCAGTGTGAAACCACTCGGGACAGGACTAAACCATGTGGATAATGGCTTAAAATGGAATATAATTTTTTTTAAATAGAATTTTTTCTAGCAATGTATTGGTACATAGAACTACTAGCTAGTTGTGAAATATTTCATATTCGGCTTGTCCTTCAATGGATGTTAGCTGGGCACCTCCTCTATTTAGGTTTTTTAAGAGTGGACTGTGGGCACGTACACTATCATCATTGGTCCAAGCATGGACCCACTTGGTAATGTACCTATTAGTAACTCAATGAACACCCGTGAACCCATCATTTTCTATTCATAGTTCTAAATGTTGTGGTAAGTACAAAGAGAACGGAAATGGGCTATTCCTTTCAAGAAGCTTCTAATTTGGTGTGGTAGACTGATAATGATGGCCAAAGACATGTCCATGCCTTAGTCTTAGTGCCTGGAACCAGTGAATGTGACCTCATTTAGAAAAAGGGTCTTTGCAGATGTGATCAAATTAAGGATCTAGAAATGAAGAAATTGTACCAGATTATCTGGATGGAGTCCAACTGCCATCCATCCCAAACATTCCTGTGAACAAGAGGGTGATGAACCTACACACACACAAGAGAAGTGTGATCACAGAGGCAGAGGCAGCGGCTGGAGTGATGTGGCCATATGCCAATCCATGCCAAGAAATTCCAGCAGCAGACACCAGAAGCTGAAAGAGTCCAGGGGCTGCTTCTTGCCCAGAACCTCTAGAGAGCACAGCCCTTGACTTCAGCCTTCTGGCCTCCAGCTGTGAGAGAATACTTGGCTCTTGTTTTAAGCCACCAGGTTTGTGGTATTTTGTTACTGCAGCCCTAGGAATCTAATACACTGCCATGGCTGCCACTCCAGTAACTAGCATTTACTGAACACCTCTGTGCTAAGCATTTCATAATTATTTTTTTTTTTAATTTCCAAATAATACCACCCGCAGTACCATCATTACTTCCATTTTATACATGAGGTCACTGAGACTTAACGTGTTTTTAGAAAACTATCCCAAAGTCCTATACTTAACTAGTGGCATCCAAGGGATTCAAATACTAAGTACTGAAAAGATCATATTTAATCATGTAATTAAAACTGGACACAATGGGCTGGGGTTGTGGCTCAGTGGTGGAGCTCTTGCCTAGCATGTGTGAGGCACTGGGTTTGATCCTCAGCACTGCATATAAATAAATTAAATAAAGGTCTACTGACAACTAAAATAAAAATTAAAAGAAAAATAATTTTTAAAAAGTGGACAAAAATGCGTGCATGCACACACACACACAGAGTGCTAAAGTACAGATCATCCATGTATGCTAAAATTAAAATATCTTTATAGATTTTCTGAAAGGAAAACTCTGATGGTTTTCTATACTTGCGGGCTTAACTTTACTGGTACTCTTAGCCATACTTCATCTGCCTACTAAAATAACTGCTATTTCTGCATGACACTAAAGTATGTAAAATATTTTCAGGAAACACCGATGAACTGGTTTTATGATGCATTTTTGTTTGTATTTGATAGTCACGGGGAGGATAGACATTTTGTTCAAATCAGATTATGGAGAAGATAGAAAGTCCAATCTAGGAGTCTGCACTTGATCCTGTAATTGGAAGTTGGTGGGAGGAACTAGAAAAAGATTATTTGACTTGTGGTTAGGAGAGCACTGGTGACATTTAAGCTTAGTGCTTGGGGGTAAGACAGTGGAAGATTACAGGGATTTAAGGAAGAACCATGAAGTGTGGAAAGGGTAGCACATGGGATAATCCCCTCATGGGAGTTGCCTGGAATGGGGTTAATGAGATGGAGGGAGGGGATGGGGTGGGTAAGTGGATGGGTGGGCAGCAGCAGGTCAAGTGAAGCTCTTCTTCGAAAGAAAGACCTGGTGGGTGTAAGGCGAAAGAAGACAGAAAAGGAAGCCAATGATTTTTAACAACCCCAGGATAGAAGCATATGCTCTTCCTGGATTTGAAAGCAAATGGATTAAACTCAGTTCAGTAATTTCTGAGAGCTTTCTAGGAAGGCTCTGAGTGTGTAATGGTCCTTTGGGGAGACTAAAGTCTAATTTCAGAGAAACTAATATTCTCGACAAAGTCTGTTCTTCGTTTTGTGCATGAGCCAATAACATGATTCAAAAAAGTATTTCACTAACATTGAAAGTATTGAAAGAAAGTATGTGTTAGTTTCTCATCCTGGCCCAGCTCTGGGTCCTGGGATGCCCAGTGCAGAACCTGTGTTTAATCACTGTGAGCTGAAGGGATGGATGGTGTCTAATAGCATCACTCTGCCGCCTATGAGTTCTATGACCTTGAGATTGCCTAGGTTTGTCTCCTGATCTCTAAAGTGCAGATCCCATTCACAGGATCATGAGCATTACAGAAATAATGGATTTAAAGCGTACAGCACATCATAATACATAGAGGCATGAACAATATATTGAACCGTTGTTTTGAGGAGTCATGTAACAGAGTGATTAGGAAACTAAAAGACAGGCACACGTAACTTCCAATCCATTTCAACTGCACATCATTTATATAAACTTGAGCAATTAGGTTCCCTAAAGCTAGCTTTTCATTTATAAAATGTGCATAACAATATTTAGTCTATTATGGATATTGTGAGGAATGAATAGACAGCATGTGTAGGGCTGACTGATCACTCCTTGTAAATTTACATACAGATTTTAAAATAATGTACTACTTTTAGATGGAAAAATACAATTGAAACTCCAGTAAAAATTGTTTTGATATGTTCTCTTATTTTCTAATTTTTAAAAATTAACATTGCTTTAATTTCTTCTGTATTTTCCCTTTTTAAAAAAGTTAATGGCTATGTACTGGTAAATTTAATACCATCCCTTCTCTACACTGAAAAACCTTCCCTGATCTCTATTCTGAATGGTATAAAACTTTACAAATTTACATGTAAACACAAAAACATGAAACTCTATAATATTCCTCTTGTCTTTCTGGCTGATTTCAGTTCTTCAAGGTATATAAAACTAAAAAGTTTCACACTTTCTATACCCCAGATGATGTGAGACAAATGGGAAGGGTAGCAAAAAAATTTGAGAAGATGTCAGAATGTAGATTTTCACAGTTCACACCGCCTCTGAGTGCCAGTCCGTAATATCACTTCTAGATGATTATTGAAGACATGAACATGAAAATATAACAATTAGATGTGACATTTCAGGGTCTCAAATCCCATGAGATTCTGCTTGATTAAATATGGCCCACGTGGAAACGTTCCAAACCTGTAGCTTAAATATATTAGAAAATCTTCTCATACATACTAATAGTAATCACACTAACTTGATACAAGGCCATGGGTATAGTCAAAGGAAGCATCTTGGTCCAATGTTCTCAGTAACAAACTGGGACTAGACATGTGTTCTAACCTCCACTTCAGATGATTCAGTGTACAAAATGAGTGCATGTTCATGAGACTCAGGGATGATTAAAACAAGGTCCCTGTCATACAGGGACTCAAGGTCCAATAGTGGAAGCAAATATTCAATGTAAGTGTTAAAACAAAGAGGCAGACCATGAGTTGTGGGAATACACAATTTATGGAGAATGAAACTCTTACAATGTATTAAAGGACTTAGCAAAACATTTAGTGATTTGAATCTCAAAATGCACCAGCTACAGATTGAGAAAGTCCGTAAAGTCCAATTTTTAGATGAACATTAAGCTCTGCTAATTTCACATTCTTTCTTTTTAAGATCTCCATCCTTTCTGCCTGTTCTCAGAAATTGAGGCTGTCATGCTACAATGCATTGAAAAAAAATTTACTGTAAAATGGATTTGAAAAATATATCTATTTTAAAAATTTAAAAACTTGGACACATCATTGTTTATTTGAACTACACTGTATCAAAATATTAATTTAGTAGTGGATTATTGTTGCACTCATTTCTTATTAACTTGGTAGGTATACAAGTTACAAAATAAGTAAATTCAGAGACAATAAAAGGCTGCAAGAAAACAAATCTGTCAGGAGTTATAAGAAAACTGATATTATTGGAATGAAGGGGAAAAAAGCCAGCTAAGTAGAAATTTCAAAGATGTTAATACATCAAGGTTCAGATGAATCTTGAAGGTCTTTGAACCAAGAAGCGCAGGAGACGGTTCTTGTTCTCCCTCTGCCTCTACCGGGTCTGGACAAGTCATCATCCTTGACATCCATGTCCTAAACCTATAAAATAGGGGATTGTAATTAGTTAAAACTCTTTTAGATGCAAATGGAAGAAACCAAGTTCGAACTGGCTTAATTTAAAAAGGGATTTATTGAGTTCCATAACTGAAAATGATATACGGACCCCTCAGGCCTAGCCGCTTCCCCAAGTTCTCCCTCTGTTAGCTCTGGTTTTTATTGTGTCCACTTCATCCTCCAGCATGTTCTCTCTGTGATAACAAAATTGCTCCTTGCATCTCCTCCAGATTTACATCCTAAAAATTTCAAGCATAGCAAAGAAAGAGAGGAGGACTAATGTACTCACCGTAACTAAAAAAAAAAAAAAAAAAAGTCCTAGAATTGAGTTTCATTGGATTTGATTGACATCGTCACATCTCCAAAAACAGTATAGTGCAAAGTTCCAATTGGCCAGACCTAGGTAAGCTGTTCTCCTCTGGAGCTAGGGGTACAGTCAGAGCAAAGACCAAGAGTAAGGGAGGGAGGAATGATTTCCAAAGGAAAACCAAGAATTGGCTATGGAATAGAGAGGGAATGGCTTTGGGAAGACCCCAAACAAAAGATGCCCATGATAGAAAAACACTTGTCTCCAAGGTGTCTTCCAACCCCTACATGTCTTAAGTTATCACTTAAAAACTTACTTTTATTAGATAGGGAGACTGTTACCCAGAAGGTCTGATAATTTGCCCACATGTCCTAGCCAATGACAGAACCAGAATCCTGGTCTCTCACCTCGCAATGCGTGTTCTGTCTCTTTTCAAGGGTTCTAACTCTTGCAATCACAATGGACCCTAGAGAAAGGGGTTCACAAACTGTGACTCCCTCCATTTCAGGCAAATATCATAATGAAAGCTTTTTCTCTATATGTCTTCTGAAAAAGTCACCAGGAACCTCTAATAACCTCTGGAAAATGGGCATTGCTTCAGTGAGGTGGCTGAATCTACTTTGAACATGCTTCATGCGGCACCTGCTTTTAGTCCAGCTGAAGATGCTTTGAGTTCTAATTTTTTTAACGTCTAAGAAGAACACACAGTTACCATAGCAACTATCTAGAGGTGACTCCTTACACATGGAGATGAAGATGCCAGCCATAATGCCAGTTCTTTGTCTTGATCTAGACTCGCCCCAAGGGTGGAAGGGGGACACCCAGGTCTGGCTGATTTTTTTTTTTTAAGCTTTTCAGATGGTAATGTGCTGCCAGTATTAGGAATTCCTGGTATAACCATTTACATTTTTATTAAGACAGGTTTGACTGAAAGTTCACATAGTTCATTCAATTTCATACCCTCTGTTTCACTGCAGAACGCCCCATAGTATATACCTGGTAACTTATTTGAAATTGCATTATTTTTCTCTTCTCAAAGGATTGGGTCCACTCTGGCACATCATGTGATTGCTGGCTTTCCAAGGTGCAAACTCATGAATATTCTTAATTAGAACTGTGGTTTCCTGATCTTTCCAATTGAGCTATGTTGGAATTTAATTGCAACAAGGGACTAGGAACATCTGGCAGGTCTAACAGCCAGGATCGGTGCTTCTGACTCTGTGGTATGAATCACCAGCAGAGGGGCGCATCTCTGTGACTGCTGATATGCTGAGGAGAGGTGGAAGAAGAAGGAAGCAAAACAAATAATGACCTCTCAATTAAGTTTTCCAAAGGCTCAGATGAGGCAAAGTTTACACATCTGAAAACATGAACAATAGAAAGCAGGTGCCCCCTCCCACAAAAGTTTAGGGATGGTGAAAAGAAATATACTGTTTCTTTTTTCACATTAGCAGACCATCCAATGTTTGGCAGTTCATTTCCAAATGATTTGACTTTCCTTCCTCCATTAGTGTGAAGCTTAAACCAAGTTCTATTCAATTTCATATAATTTAATCAATTTGTGTCAAAACATTGTACTCATGACCTAGGCAGTTAGGATCTTCAAGGAAACGTGACTTGATATTTAAAACACAGTCCTTGAAAACTGAGTAAGAAACATTTAGTGGAGAATTTCTACCTTATTTAGAATAAGTTTAAATTCAGATAATCATAATTGAAAATAATGTGGGGCATTTTGGTAAACAACAATGGAGAATTTATTCTGTAAATATTTGTGCAACATTGCAAACTCTCAGGTAAGCACTGTAAAGGATATAAAAATGAAAGTTCCTGGGGTGTCTACAATCTAGTAGAAGAGATGAAAACATTGTTAATAACTAGAATGCTAGGCAATCTGCAAAAAAGGATGATAGGAGTTCAAAGTGGGCCGACTTTGAACTTGGCAGGGGTAAAACAAAATGAAGATCAAAAGCAAAATTTTATAAGAAGCAAAGTGAAAAGGGGAGGTTGGAGTGAGAACTGTGAATATTTACAATATGAAAAAGAGGTCATAGATTTTTTTTTACATGTTATCACATTTAATTCTTGAAATAGCCCTATATGATTATTCCCAATTTACAGATGAACAGAATAAAATCCAGAGATGCTAAGCAATTTATCAGAGATTACTCAGGCAGTAACTGGTGGCAGTGGAATTTAATATTCATGTGCAGGGAAAAGCGAACAGTACAGTTCAGCTCATTTGTAAGGAGATCTCAGAAAGGAGGCTAGGATGTAGTCAATTAAGGGAAGGGCACACGGGACTCAAAAGACAGTATGGTAAGTTCAAAGTCAACCCCACATATAGTACAAATCATTCATGATCTAACTCAAAACTCAGGGAACCCATGCTGCCTGAGTGTGGGGTTAGATCATGAATGATTTGTTTGTATTGCTGTGTTGGCAAGCTAATGCCACAACCAGTGGCTACTGAAAGCCCTTCCGCATTTTCCATGCTTTCTTACATTTATTTCCTCTCATTTCCCAATATTTCCATGTAAGCTTCCTGGTACCGTAAACCGGGAGGAAAAAACTCTCGGAGGCAGAGTTAAGCTTTTACTACTTTTACTTCTACTTTCTTAGAGCTTAGAGAGGGAAAGAAAGATTTTTCTTCTTAGCTTAGAGTAGAGTAGCTTAGCTTTTCTTCTTAGCTTAGAGTAGAGTAAAGAAAAATAGAGCTTAGCTTAGAGAAAGACTAGAGCTTCTTTCTTCTTTCTTCTTTCTTCCTTCTTCTGTCTTCTGTCTTCTGTCTTCCTTGGGAGCCTCGGCCTTACTCTGACCAGTCCTCTGGAGCCTCGGCCTAACTCTGGCCCATTACTTCTTCTATCTGGTTTCTCTTCTGTAACCGCTCTGCCTACGTTCTGGCCGCTCTGATTCTTCTGACCCCGAGTTGCCCGGCACTGAATTCTCCGTTCTCCTGCCTACAGGTGCGTCACATACATTCAGGTGGAACCCATGGCTTCCAGCTAGCTACAACAATTAGGGCTCCTTCATTTCCATGCCCTTGCACCCTGCATATTTTCATAGATACAATGCCCAACTTTATGAAGGTGTCCACGAAAAATCTGCTAAGATATAAATCCATTCTAATTTTGGAAGATTTTCTAAAAATAAATGGAAGTCACAGGGAAAGATTATATCCAGGAATGAGATATTCTCTGCCATCACCTGGATCTATTCCTCTGTCCTTGCTTTTTATTTTTTCTATTCCCTTTCCCTCTGTCACAGGCAAGAAGCTCAGATTATTGGTCTCCTGTGGGGCAGTTCCACTCATTTCTGTGGATGGATCCTTGGCACTTCATCATCTCCCCCAATACCTTGAGGTATTTCTTCTAAACAAATGCAAGGTTTCCTTGGAAGGATTTCTAGTAGGAGAGATGGATTGGATCAGTGAGAGTCTGGAGGCCCTGCCCTTTTGCAGCATGAACCAATAAGGACTTTACCCAGATGTTGGCAGTAAGGATGGAAGAATAGAGAGTGGACATGAGACATTAGAAAGTATCAACTATTTTTCAAATTACAGGAAGAAGAACTCTTCTATTTTGCAGATTTCTTTGCACTTTGGAAACTAAGTTCCTAATGAAGTTTATGATATATATATATATATTTTTTTTTTCCTTCCTGGTCAAAAAGCTTTAGTTCTAGCTAAGTTTTGGATATAAGGCAGTTCTCTCTCCAGATATAAAATAGAATATCAGTAGGTGGCCTCAGAAAAGAATTTTCCTAAAATGCTCCACACTTTTATCACAGAAAATTTTTCATGCCATTAGACTTTCTTTTAAGTCATGATTTAGTTTCCAGGTACTTAAACCTTTATTTCCATTTAGTTCGCTCTGCAAAGCAGCAGATTAGCTAGAGCAGAAGATTGTCTATGATCCGCTGAGCAGCAAAGATCACTGACGCAGCAAGAGAGCAGGCAAGGCGAGTGATTTGTCTTTTCAGCACACACACACAAATGATCCTTTCCTGCCATATGTTCCATAGAATTCTTTTATTTCCCTTCAGGTATTTGACCCCCTATTGAATAGAGGCATTGATCAAAGTTGAAGCTGTGGAGTGACTGATAGAACAGCTCCGCTTTTCAGTCAATCAAATCTTTGAAAGAATTGAAAGTAAAATTCTTGATATTTAATTCCAATTCCTGAGTCTCTAGCTTATGTGAACATGAGGATGTTGTTTAACTGTCCTGCATTTATAGTTTCCTTTTTTTTTTAAATAGACACAGCCAAGAAATTCTACAATGAGAAAGAAAAAAATTTTTGACTTGTACTGACCTCTGAGTTGGAGCCTTGAGTGAAAGATGGTAATTTGAAATAAAGCTCCATGTGCCTATTTCCAAAGAATTATGACTTAGAAGGTTCATGTGAGGTGAAGGAGAACAAGAAGAAATAGACGTCAAGTTGAGATGCTGGGCCAAACATCTGCAGGAGAGAATGAGAGCATTATGGGAAAACAGATGGAGGGAAGCTTGGCCAGATAAAATTAAAGGCAACTCTGCTCAGCATCTGATTAGCTAAGAGAATTCTACTCAAAAGGAAAGTATCTATAAAACCTGTACTTTAAATAGCCTCTTGACATGAGGACACTTTAAAAAATTAAAGCTCTTATCAGGCATTGAGGTTTACTTTGAAGGTTCTAATTTACTAATTACTGAGCGCATTTTTGCCTTTTTTTTCCCATTAGAAACAAGGCTGTAATTGATAACCAAAAGGCTTATAGATAAAGACCCATGCTAAAAAATATTTCTATGCTACTTTAATTAGCCTGCTGAAATTCCATTTGAAAAATTAGAGTCTAAATTATGCATTTGTGGGTAAGAATATCTGTGTTTGTCAAGAGAATCTGGTAAGGCCTCTTTGGGAAGTAGCTTTACCTCTGCAAAGAAGGGCTCACTTTGTTATATAAACATTTCATACTTTGTCTATATTGAACATAGGGCTGAAGTCACAAGCTTTGCAAAAATACAATAAAAAAAAATTTATTGATTCCAAAAGAATTCTTAACATTAAAATGAAAATTAATAATAACATCAAGAATATATAATAATACCCAAGGCAAAATTAGAAAGATGCTTACACATTTTTACAATAAAATCCTGTATGGGGGCTAGGGTTGTGGCTCAGAGGTAGAGTGCTCGCCTAGCACATAAAGGAGCTGGGTTTGATCCTCAGCACCACATAAAAATAAATAAATTAAATAAAGGTATTATGTCCAACTACAACTAAAAAAAAAAATTCTGCATGGTATTAAATGTGATAAATGTGACATAAGGTCCCTAAATTCAAGATGTGCAGGTCTCACAGAGGTCCTAAAATGGTCTTCCTCATGGGGGGAAGTATCCTTCTGAGAGAACACACAATTTGTGCTATGCAGTTGGGGCTTGCAGCCCCAAACTCCTCAAGTCCCTCCGCTTTCAGGTCTCTCATTTGCTATCCAAATAAAATATTGAGTCCCAAGTCCATGAACTGGAAGATGCACAGCTGGGCCCTCAAGAACCCACAAGCCTCCCTGGATCTTTTGTTAAACCACTTAGCTCTTGTCCAGACTTCCTGCTTCTTCTGAATTCTCAAGCCCTGCTCACCCTCACCTCCTGTTACTGCTTTTCTTAACCCATGCTAGCACAGCCACCTTCCTCTTCATTTCTTCAATAAAAGTTCAAAAAAAAAATTTTTTTAACTTTTTCTCATCTCATTGAAATTCACCACCAACCAAAACCCATTGTGTATGCCAGACTTTTCTGAATGGGAATAATGAAGAGAAACTAGCACCTCCTGGAATAGTAAACAACTGAGAAGTGACAAGAGAGTCCTAGATGCACAATCCTTCAGTCATCTCCCCAGGGCAAACTTCTTATTACCACTTTCTTGCCTGAGGCTCTGGCCTGCTGCTATATTGCTGGGCACATGATTCCTATCAAGATTCCCATTTTCCAGCTTTCCTCTTAATTCAGGCTCCCAGAAGGCCCTGCCTACCAGAGAAAACATGAGCATCCCTGTCACAGACTGCCAACCTCATATTACCTGCTGGTTTCTTTTGCATTCCTATTATTGCACTCTGCTAACAAAGAATTTTTTTTTTTTTTTTTTTTTTTTTTTGCCCTTAACTGAATTTGGCCACATCCTTAAAAATGCAGACACTGCTAAGTATTTCCCTTGTACTTATTTATTTATTTATTTGGAATAGTAATCTTCCTCTTCCTGAAACAGTTTTCAAGAAGAGCCATATGGGTCAAAATAACAAACAGCATATGTTTCAGCAAGACTTCCTTCCCCTCAATAACTTTTTTCTTATTTGCTAAGGCTTTGGGGAAAAAAGAATCCTTGGAAATTCATGTCTTTCATTACTTGACTGAGCAAAGTACAAACAGCCATGGGATCCAGTGTTTTCTTCCATAGACCATCATTTTTCAACTCAAACACTGGTTGAGTCCAGGGTAGGGAGTTCAGAAATGGGTGATGCAACAGAGTCATTATTAGAAGAGTTAAGTGGGAAGAGGCAAACACTGGGCTGAGAAGCCAGTAATGCTCCAGGGGAAAGGTACTGTGTGAGTCAGGCCTTGAGAGAGAAGGAGGCTCATTTCCCAGGAATGCTAAGGAACCATTTGCTTCCATTTCACTTGACTCTGAACATTTTTACCAAAAATGTGGCCAAAAAGAAATCATCTTGTTACAGTGATATAACTTAAAAGTATAAAACCACAGTGTTAGTTTGCTCCACAATTGTTGAATTTTCACTTATTTTCACCAAATTTGCTAGAGTATAAATGGATTCATGTACTCTTTGATTCTGACCTGGACTCAGTGCACTATTTTCCCCCCATTTAACTAATGAAGGTCACTTATAACCTAATATATGATAAGCACTGTGTTAGAAGATCAAACAGACATGAGGGAACAAACATGATCTCTTTGATGGCAGAGTGAGGGATGATATAGTTGCAAAAGAAAAATATAGTAAATGGCATAACAGAGATTGACAAGAACAGTCATGAACATAGAGGGTGACCAGTTCTATCCAGAGATGTTTTTGGATGCTTCTAATAGGAGGTAGCTTCTGATGAGTGGAAAATCCCTGGTGAGTGGAGAAGGACAGCATTCCAGGGGCAGCAGGAAGAAAATGCAAAGGCAGGGTGACTTTTATGATTTAGATTAGGTATCCCCCAAAATCTCATATGTGAGACAATGCAAGAAGGGTTAGAGGTGAAATAATTGGGTTATAAGAGCCTTAATCCAATCAGTGGATTAAGCCCCTGATGGGATTAGCTGAGTAGAAACTGAAGGTGGGTAGGGAGTGGCTGGAGGAGATAGGTCCCTGGGCATGTGCCTTTGGGATATATATTTTTTATCTAGCGAGTAGAATCTCTCTGCTTCCTGGTGTGATGTCTTGAGCGGCTTCCCTCCAACACAGTCTTCAGCCATGATGTCCAGCCTCACCTTGAGCTCTGAAAAATGGAATTGGCCATCTATGGACTGAGACCTCTGAAACCATGAACCTCAAAATAAACTTTCCTCTTAATATTGTTCTTGTCATGTCCTTTGGTCACAGCAACAACAAAGCTAAAACAGTGGCAATGAGTGGTTGGAATTTTCTGGAAGCAGTGAGAAAAAGGAGGGAGGAGAATAGGACGTGAGGACTCGAGGACTTGGGAATGCTCATACAACAGGTTTAAAGGATCCTGTGGATGCCACAGAGAAGAAGGGCACTGGTCAAGGTCATGGGGGTTGACTCTGCCCATACTACTTCTACAGAGCAACAGGAAAAAAAGAAAGTGAATCTTAAAAAAAAAAAAAAGCAAATGATAATGAAAAGCAGGAAATGACAGCAGCAGATTTGTGATTTAGAAAGACAACATCAAGCATCAGTTAGAAGGCAGATTGGAAGACATGGAAATCAATACAGTGTTACAATGGTCCAAGCAAATGGTGATGAAAACCTGAATGAAGGCATGATGTAGATTAAGAACTAAATGTAGCCATGAAAGATTCCCAATGTACTACAGGGCACTTCGTAAGGTAGGAAAGTGTTCCAAAGATTTAAGATTGTGTTGAATGAAAGGGGAGTAATCAATAGTACATATAGCTACTTATTCATTTCACTTAGACCCTGTGCCCCATGTTAGCAGGAGGGGTGACACAAAAATGGGTCCATTAAGGACTCTCTTCATGTCCCTGTCTTCTTTATTGGTAGAATCCATTTGACAGCTGGTAATGGTAGAGGGTGGGGAGAGCAGGCAGCAAAAAGATGTCAAAATCTTGGAGTCCCAAAAGGGTTTTATCAGTTCTCTGTCTCTGGTGCAAGATTCTCCATGCAGAACCAGAGAACTATGTGCTCTAGTGCATTGCCAGTTTAAATATTGTTTTTATTTTTTTATTGATGTGTAACAGTTGTATATATTTAATGGGTGCAATATGATGTGCCAATAAGCATATACATGATGTAGTCATCAAAGCAAGGTAATTGGCATATCTATCACCAATTTTTATCTGTTAAACACATTTAATATGTTTATCATGTTTATCTGCTTAAGCATTTGTCATTTCCTTGATATAAAAATATCAGCTGGGCACTGTCGGGAGCTGCTCTGGACAGGAGCTAGGTACAGACCTTTAAGTCCTGAGTAAAGAGGTACTGAACTTTGCAATGCAATTGGACCTTACCTCCTCTCGGATAAGAGAGGTGCAGCTCCAGGAGTGGGCATCACCCGATTGGGTTGGATTACACCCACTTGTTTGTTGTAACCCTACCCCTTGCCTCATTTGAATGGCTCTTCCCCCAATAAAACCCATTTTTGAGGTGTGCTCCTCCTCTTTCTTGCCTGCCTTACCCCCTTTGTGGGAGCTATGGCTGAAAAGTGATCATTGAACCCAAAAAAGAGGTATTTTCTGTGTCTGTGTCTTTATTTAGTCAGCCCAAATTCACTTGGAGTGACCTGGCCGGTTTAGTCGTGTGCCCTGACAGTAATCCCAGAAGTTTAGGAGGCAGAAGCAGGACAATCGCGAGTTCAAAGCCAGCCTCAGCAAAAGGGAGGCTCTAAGCAACTCAGTGAGACCCTATGTTTAAATAAAATACAAAATAGGGCTGGGGATATGGCTCAGTGGTTGAGAGCCCCTAAGTTCAAATCCCTGTACTCCCCCCACCAAGAAAAGCATTAAAAATCTTCTCTTGTAGCTATTTGTGTGTGTACTTATTGTAGCTATTGTACTGTGTGTTACTTATTGGCTATCGTCACCCCTTGTGCCAAAGAGTATCAGAACTTATTCCTCATATCTAATGGTAACGTTGTGCCCATTGACCAACTTGTACTCATCTCCCTTCCCCCCTATCATCCCTGCCTGTGGTAACCACTACTTTCCACTTCTGTTGGATCAACTTTGTGTTTATTTTTGCTTTTGTTGCATATGCTGTTGAGGTCTAATCTAAAAAATCCTTGCCTTGATCAAGGATTTGTCATGTAGTTTTTCCCTTATGTTTTCTTCTAGTAGTTTAATAGTTTGGGGCCTTACATTTAAGTGTTTAATCCAACTTGAGTTGATTTTTGTGTATATTGAGAGATAGGGGTTAGGTTTCACTCTTTTGCATGTGGATATTCAGCTTTCCCAGAACATAACCACTTATTCCCATCTTGTGGTCTTGGTACTTTTGCAAAATGAGTGGACTATAAATGCACAGATCCCAAATAGCCAAAATAGTCTTAAGCCAAAAAAACAAAGCTGGAGCCATCACACCACCTAACTTCAAGTAACCCAAACTGCATAGTATTGATATAAAACAGACTGACATACAAATGGAACAGAGGAGAGTCCTTGGTTTACCAAGGTGATGGTTCACCTGAATAGGGTTTTTCTTCCTCTTCTCTGCTCCAGGGCACCAAGTGGCTGCCCTTGGTCTCTCCCATGCATTTGCCTCCACTCCCATAGCCCTGCCATCCAGCTAATGCCTGCTTGCTTCCCTTCCTCTTCCGAAAAGCTCCTCCTCCATAATACCAGTCATCCTCTCTCCACACAGCTGTTAGAGACTCTGCAACTCAGGTGTAGAAAAGGAAAAGGAGGGCCAGCCTGAGGTTAGAAAATATAAAATATAATTAAGATACTACATGAACTACAAAGATTCAATTCCTGCTTTTCCAATCTCCTGTTTTTCTGTTGAGAAGCAGGAGAATGGAAATTAGTTACTTAACTGCTGGTTAATTTTAAGAATCTGTACAGAACTCAAACAACTCGGTAGCAAACTAACCCAAACAACCAGATTAAAAATGGGCAAGGGCTAGGGTTGTGGCTCAGTGGTAGAGCGCTTGCCTAGCATGTGTGAGGCACTGGGTTTGATTCTCAGCACCACATACAAATAAATAAAATGAAGGTCCATCAAAACAACTAAAACATTTTTTTAAAAAATGGGCAAACTTCTTTTGCATTCCAAGACAAGTAGAGATAGAGACAGAGACAGGGATAGAGATGTAGAAATACATATGTAGACAGAGAAACTTATACATATGCAGGTCTCTAGTTCCTTAACTTTGAGAAGATTCTGTTTCTTTAAAGGGGAACAGAGCTGATACACCTTTCCTGTCATATTTACAAATATTGTGTGTTAGTTTTTTATCTCTGTAAATGAAATACCTGACATAAAGAACTTAAAGAAAGATTTATTTTGGCTCACAGTTTCAGATGTTTCCAAGTACGGTCAGCCAGCTTCATTGCTTTGGGTCTGAGATGAAGCAAAACATTATGGCAAGAGGGTGTTGGGGAAGAAATCTACTCAGCTCTGGCAGCATGGAAGCACAAAGAGAGAGGAAGGGATGGGGACTAGAAATATGCTTCTGGGGCATGCCTCCAGTAACCCACTTCCTCCAACTAGGTCTCACTTCCTGCAGTTTCCACCACCTCCCAATAAAGCCATCGAATTATTAATCCTTTATTGAGGTTAGAGCCCTTCTGATCCAATCACTTCCCCAAATTCTCACCTTTGAACACTGTTGCACTGGGGACCAAGCCTTCAACACATGAGCCTTGGAAGGACATTCCAGATCCAAACTATAGCATATTGTTTCCAACTAAAATAAAATATTTACATAATTGTTAAATAATTAGATTTTTTTTTCTTAAAAACACATTCACATTAGCAAGTAAAACCTAAAATTGAACAAAAGACACTAAGACCCAGAGAAGCATTATAGGAGATTCAAGAAAGGACAAGGAATATTTTTTAGCCTTTGGCGCATCCTTAGTGATGGGCATTTTAGTTGCTATGTTTTCTTCCATTGAAGGGGAAGATGAGTCTGGCTGGCAGGAAAAAAAAAAAAGAAAGAAACCAAAAGTTTCTTTTCCAGTTAGTAGCTGGATAAAGGTGAGGGGGCTTCAATCAAGACCAGAAGTTCTTTCTATCTAGAAGCTTATAATCTCCATTCTTTTTTTCAATAAAAACTACTCCATTCGTCAAATCTTCTCATGTCATCTGTAAACTTTCCCCCTTTTTATGCTAATGTGTAACAATTTACAGTTCTCTGAACTACCATTATAGTAAAGTGGTTAAGAACCAGGGGCCTCGGTTTCCGTCAAAATTGACTGAGTGCTTGTTCTCATAAACAGTTACTGAGTGAATGCTGGCAAGTTATTTAACCTCCCTCTGGGACCAGGATGCAGTGGTTTGAGTCCAGAGCCTGACACTAACTACTGCACTTTGCCACCTCCTCATCCTGTGTACTGAGGCTGTGGGTTGTAAGAGATAAGTTATTCAAAAGAGATGAGTACATAAAATACATAGCATGGTGCCTGTGCTCCCTAAATGAAAACAGTTATTAGTAAGAAGGATTAAGAAGGCCTACTGAGCCAGGCATGGTGGCGCATACCTGTAATCCCAGCTGTTTGGGAGGCTGAGGCAGGAAGATTGCAAGTTCAAAGCCAGCCTCAACAACTTGTCAAGGCACTAAGCAACTCAGTGAGACCATGTCTCTAAATAAAATATTTTTTAAAAAGGGCTGGGGATGTAGCTCAGTGGTTAAGCACCCCTGGGTTCCATTCCTAGTATCAAAAAAAAAAAAAAAAAAAAAGAGGACCTATTTAGATTTCATTATTACCCATTTACCACTTAGATGGTCACATGTGTTATTGACTCTGTATCTGTCCCATCTTCTTACCATATTGTAGTGTTCCTGAGAACACCACAGTTCTCCTGTCTAACCTAAATATCCATGTGTCAGGCCGGGTCTCCCATCTAATTCCCCATTGCACATATTGGAAAACATGTGCCAATGTATATGGGTTACAGATAATTCTAGACTGAGGCTGTGTCTGCTACTGAGTTTTTCCCCCTCATTTAATCTGAAGGAATCGCATTATGGCAGAGTATGTGTTTATACACATTCTTGTCTTGTGTCTTCATAACATGCGTTGGCTTGAAACATGTATGAGTCATCGACCCTGTCATAAACCAGAGATATCAAGAGAGAAAAAAAGGGGGGGAACAGGAAGAAAGGAAGAAGAAAAGGAGGGAGCAAGGGGGAAACGGAGAAGAAATCCTCTCTCCTTTTCTAGCATCTTCAAGCATCCTTAAGACAAGCTGTGACATTCCTCTGATGACATTTCTCTATGTGTCCCAAACCCCAACTTCAGAGGGTGATTGTAGGTTGTGTCAACCACCATGTGGGGAAATTTCTGATTCCTTTTAAAGAGCAAGCGAAATCAAGCAATGTGGCAGGTCATGAAATTCCCATTCCTTTCTAACAGAGTCGGCACTGCCACCTTAGGAAGGGGGAACGTGAGTCCTCTGTAAAGTTGTCAAGGAGGTTTCTATTTTTAGCCTCCAGTCTGTTTCAGCAGCAATGAGAAAAAGCAGGCCAGAAGAACACACACACACACACACACACACACACACACACAAAAAAAAAAAAAAAATAGTTGAGGGCATCTGTAATATCTGTGGAAGGGACACGGAAGGCACTTGCATGTATCAGATGGAGGGGAAAATTGGAAACAAAAGGAAAATCTGGAGGCAGATGATTTAACATTCATTTATGCACTCATTCAGCAAATATTTGCTGAGTGCCTGTTTGATGCAAAGCCCAGCACAGGGTGATCTTATGGAGGGTATGAATATTAAAGAGGCTCAGCTCCTGCCCTACCTTACCGTCAAGTGGGGTAGATAAGACATGCACATATTTATTATTTAGTGGTGTCGTGTAAATGTTCAAGTTGGGAATCTGCGGACAAAAAGGCTATATCAGTCATGCCACTGATGAAGACACAAATCGACCTGGCCCACAGCATTATTAGCCAGCACGTGGCATCTGCTCACCTGCCTTACAATGAACCAACAGCACCAGGCCCTGGACGGCAGGTCCAGACTCACAGAATGCAGTTAACGAGTCATTTCACCTTCACAGGCAGCAATGAGTATATGAATTATGCTGAAAACCTTTTATTCAATGGCAGAGGTTTCAACACTCTAAAATAGGTGACTTCAGAAATTCAGGGAGGCAATGTCCCGTGGTGGTTTAGCACAAAGGCTTTGGAAGCACAGTCGGGGATTTGCTTCGCAACTCTGCCTGTTGGTTCCTTGACAAATGAATCTCTCTGAACCTCTTTCTCCTCCTGGAACATGTCAGTTGAGAGGATTGTCTGAAATAATCTTGTAAAATGCTTAGCACAGAGTGCTCAAAAGGCAGACAAAGTTGTCGTGGTCATTTTGTGTTCAGAGTCCTGTGCTACTCTGCTAGGCCCCTGTCCTGTGGCCTCGTCTTGACTCTTGCTTTTGTCTTCAGTGATGTGATGTTACCATCTCAACATGCTCTTCCTCATTATTTCATCCTTATGCCAAACTATACATAAGATGTATCATTTTAACCATTTGCAAATGCAGTTTAGTGGCATTAGGGACATTCACATTGCTATACAACCATCACCACCATCCATCTCCAGAAATGTTTCATCTTTCCAAACCAAAATTCTGTACCTATTAAACAATTCTCCATTCTTCCCTCTCCTAGTCTGTGTTGCCATCCTACTTTCTGTCTCTGTGAATCTGACTGCTCTAGGTCCCTCTTTTTTTTTTTTTAATATTTATTTATTTGCTTTAGCTGTACACAATGGGTTTATTTGTACGTGGTGCTGAGGATCGAACCCGGGCTGCGCACATGCCAGGCGAGCGCTCTACCGCTGAGCCACAACCCCAGCCCTCTAGGTCCCTCTTGTAAATGAATTTATTCAATATTTATTCTTCTGTATCTGGTTCATCCATGTTGTAGCACATATTAGAATTTCGTCCCTTTGAAGGCTTAATAATATTCCACTGTATGTATACATCACATTTTGTTTATCCATTCTTCCATCAATGGACGTTTGGGTTATTTCTACCTTTTGGATCTTGTGAATAATGCTATATGAGCATGTGTTTTCAAATATCTGTTTGACTCTAAATTTTTAAAACAATGTTTTAAAATATTAGTACTGTATTTTAAAAATAGTTTATTATCCCTCTGAGTGACCAGATAAGGATTGGTGAAGTAATTCCCTTTAACCTACTCTGTGATCATGGTGGGATTATCAGGAAAGTTATTTTATTTTGTTGCTGTAGAGTGTTCTTTAATAAATCTCTATAATCATAAAGTAAGTATCCTTGCCACCAATACAAGTTTAATTAATGCAGTTTAGTTATTTTAAAAATAACTTAATTAAATGCAAAAACTTTGGAAAATATACCACTGTGGAACTTTTTAAAAAGCATCACATTTTTCCTGTAAGGATAGAAAGTATATGGAGACCTTATACTTTCAAGCAACCACAGAGATCAGGGATCAGCTAATGATGGCCCATGAGGCGAAGTCCAGCTCACCAGCTGGCTTTTTATGACCTGAAAACTAAGGATGGGTTTCACACTTCACACTTTTTCAATGACATAAAAAAAAAAAATCACTGGAAGAGTTGTACTTCATGATACATGAAAATTATGTTCATACATAACTTCGTAACCTAAATTTCTGCACCTGTAGATAAAGGTGTTTTATTGGAACACAGCCACACCCATGTGCTTTTATATTGTCTGTGGTGGCTTTCAGGTTGCAATGGCAGAGTTTGAGCAATTGTGACAGAGACCACACAATTCTTAAACTCTAAAGGCTTATGATCTGGCTCTTTAGAAAAAAAAATTTTCAACCACTGATATAAATCTTGATCTAAACTCACTTCTTCATTTACACCTGAGAAAACCAAGGCCCAGGGAAGTGTCTTGTCAGATCACAGTTTACAAATCTAAGAGTAGTTAAAAGCAATCCAGCTTTCCTGACTCTCACCTTGAGTTCCTATAGCAGCTCGTCTTATAGCTTTAGAGAACACACTACAACTGCCATCACTTCACATTAACAGTGAAGAAAGCCTGAGTGTACTCCTAATTTATTCTGCTGAATCCAGCAACACTTACTTAGGGAGGGTCTTTGGGAGGGTCAATTGGTTCATACCTGTATGTGCTGACCTTTGCCTGTAATTTCTTATGCATGATTTTATATGATGAAATGCTTCCCAATGTCTTTCGAGATAAAGTCTGAATGTGTCACAAGGCTCTTATTGAACTGGCTTCAGCTTCCCTTCCCATTCTTACCTTCCCATCCTTGCCTTCCTGTCTTCTCTCTTGCCCTCTATGCTGACAGGAATTGCCCCGAACACTCTGAAGCCCTGCAGATAAACCTCACCTCCGAGTCTTGGTTGCTATTATCCCATCACCAGAAAAACAATGTCCTCATCCATCAGTCCCAAGTGCCTCTCTCCTTGCACATCCTCCCCAATTCCTACCATTGGCAGAAGTCATAACTCCTCTCTGCACTTTGGAGGGAATGTCAACACCTCAGTCATGACCTTGTGTTTGTCTGTTTGGGCTTTTATCTTCCCAGCTCGATACCAGAAGGGAGGGAAAATGTAAGGGAAAAAAATCCACCTGAATAACGAGTTTTCAGCCACCAATAACCTTGTTGTGTATCATGATATATAACTTCTGCACAAGTTTTACTGAACCATGACACTGAGGTCAAAGAGAACAGAAGATCGATGTAAAATTTTGAACACAGGGTGAGAGATGAGACTTAATTCGCTTATTTTTTCTTTCGCTCAATTCAATTGTTCAAAGACCATTTACTAAATATCTATAATGATTCAGAAACAAAGACTAATAAAACTGCCTTCTTGCTTTCTAATAGCCAAGGGTCTAGGAAGGGCAAATTTGGGCCTAAATTGAAGAAAAGGGATCAAGCCACTAAACCAATGTTTTTAAAATTTAGGGTCAAATTCATTAATGAGTATAAAATCAACTTATTGGGTTATAACCAGCATTATTTACAAAGAAAATAGAATAAGAGAAAAATATTAGAATATGAGGTACACCATGTAACTATTGTTTCATGAAGAACTGTCAGTTAAGCTTTGAGTGTGGTTTATATGTGTGTACTGAATTACAATGTGAAATCATGTGGATTATGGTGATTTATTTGAAAAACACTATTAAAACATCAGAATTTAGCATAAGAATAGAGAGGAAATTATTGTTTATAAATTTTAGACCAAAGAGGATGGTCCATAGATGTATCCCAAGTTCTTAATTAATAGAAATATGAACCAATGCTATTCATATGGGTTTAAAAACACAATTGCAAATTCTTTGTCATTTTTTCCATTGAGAAGTGGGACCTACACCTCCTTTCCTTAAATTTGGGTGGGGTCTGTGGTTGCTTTGGTGGATGGAATACTTTGGATATGACACACTGGTACTTCTGAAAAAAAGTCATGAAATGTCATAGAGCTCCATTTTGGTCTTTTGTGCAGCCTTGGGACAACATGAAAGTTCAACTACCCTAAGATCTGAGCAGGCACGTTTGGGTTTTCCAGTCAACAGTTCCATCCCAGTCAAGCCCTCTGGCCATTCCTAACAACACACTAGACTTGTGAATGAAGCCATCTTGGACTCTTTACATCAGTCAAATTCCAGCCAAATGCCACTAAGTAAATGCATTAATGCCTGGTGAAACATAAGGATCATCCAGCCAAACACTGCCCAAGTCCCTGACCCATGAAATCATGAGATAAAATAAAAGTGCCTGGTTTTTAAAGCCACAAAGTAGCAGTTTTTTTTTTTTTTTTTTTTTTTTTACAAAGCAGTAGATGCTTGAAACACCCATTAAAGGGGTGTTTTTAAGCTTAGGGACACAATTCATGAGTGGAACAAAAAGTCAATATAGTGGATAACAACTAAAATTTGTTTCATTAACCAATTAAATAGTAAAAATAGAATAGAGGGCTGGGGTGGTGGCTCAGTGGTAGAGCACTTGCCTAGCATGTGTGAGGCACTGGGTTCAATTCTCAGCATTGCATATAAATAAAATAAAGGTCCATTGACAACTAAAAAAGTTTTTTTTAAAAAAAAATAAGAGAAAAATATTAGAATATATAGTACACAGGAAAGGCATTGTTTCAAGACATTTTTTCAGTTACATATACATATGTATGCATTTATGGGGTTCCAATATGTTTTTCACTATACATAGTTAAAATCTTTTGAAGAGTACTATATCAAAACACCAGAATTTATTATAAAATAGACAAGAAATTATTTATAAAGATTATCAGGCAATATTACATCAAAGGGGAAAGTCCATAGATATTCCCCAAGCATTTAATTCACAGAGACATGAATCAATGCCATTTGCTCATCATAATTCACAGAAGCTTGTACCATCTCCATGTGTTCTTATAGCAGTTTTGGCCATGATGTTTAAATATTGTAACTACAATTTCTGAATCATAGTGCTTTCTACTAATTTATATATAAAACATTATGTTTTGAAAATAAAATATTTTTTAGCATTTATTCTGACAGGTCATTAGCATAATAAGCTCAGAGCCTCATTTTGATGGGTTCCTACCCAATAATTAAGTCTTGACCAATTTGAATTCTGCATTTGGATTCTTTGCACTCTTGTTAGACTGATAAGACCTTGGTGTCAACATTTATCAACTCTTCTAATAAAACCTTCTTGAAGATGCTATAGCATGCAAGAGAGACTGCAGAGAGTTCATTTTTTTGTTGTGAATTATAGATTTATGTCTTAGTGTTTTACAATAAATTAGATTACTATAGTGACTTGAAGGAAAATATAAATCACATGTTCAATGGGCCTTTTGAATCATTTCTACCATCATTTCCTCACCACCCTGTTGATTATTTTTCTCTTTCTAGTGTGCACTGACCAGGGACAATAGAATTTCCACTGGGGTGAACTATGGAATAGCCCTCCATAATTCAGGATTCCTGAAACCTTCTCTAAAGATAATTGTAGAACTGAACAACTGACTTTGTGTCAGAAAGCCTGGGTTCAAGCCTTTTGTCCTGTCATAGATTGTTACTTTGGTCAAGTCAATCTCTCTTTGGGCTTTTCTTATGAGTAAAATAATAACTGAAACACGTACCTCCCAGTTTGTTTTGTTGAGAATGAATTTATGTGATTATTTTCACAATCAAGGTTGCCAGTCAGTAGTATGACACTTATTCAAAGGGTAATCCACTCCAAACACATCTCAACAAATGCTTGTTGGGTACCAAGAAGTTCCAGCCTGCACTGTGCAGTGAAGAATACAACAGGCACCTGTCCTGCCTTTGTGGAGCACAGACCCAACTCTGAGATAGTAAAAAAAAATTTTTTTTAAATGAATACAGAAGTAAATTGTGCTGTGTTATGAAGTGAATAAGTGGTCCTGAGAGGACACATGCAAGGGACAGGCTAGCTTAGCTTCCATAAGGTGAGAAGGCATCAGACATGGAAAGTGGGAGAGCTCCAAGTAAATGATCAAAAATTAATTTAAGCCAGACTCCAGGGAGACCACAGAGACATTCTCCTCCTGGGGTAGTAAAGGTGTTTGATCCCCAGGCAGGAAGAAAGTTTTGCACAACACACTAGATCTTTCCAAGCCAAACCTGGGAGACAGAGGGATGTGTTGGAAATCCTGGAATTTCATGGACCACGACAGCCAGGTATAACATGATTTAAGAATCACATGTGAAGAAGGATCTTCTGCATTTCCTGTGGTAAAAATAGTGATTGTCGCATCTATCTTCCCGAGGCAACCCGGAGTCACACTTCTGTTGGAGACAGCAGCAGGAGGGTTTTCAGATTCATTCATTCATTCATTCAGTGAGCATTTGTTATGGGCCACACAATCTGTGTGCCTGGCACGGTGCCAAGTATTGGAAAAAGATAAAGACACAGTGCCTGCTTTCTGGGGGCTCAGAGCCTGGGACAGAATAGTCAATAAACAGAGTAGTCCAAGGGAACCCATCATGACATGAAAGAGGATGTAAGCTTCCAGTATGATAGATGAGGGGATTTATACAAGCTGGAGGGGATGGCAGGTAGAGGGAGTCTTCCCAGAGCTGCCACCTGGTAATGGCCCAGGGCATGAGACAGCAGACCCTGCATCAAGTCCTATATTAGGTTGCTTCACAAAGTGCTAGCCAGCCTGCATTATGGCCACCCTGATCTCTCTTGGCCCAACTGGTTGGGTCAGGGCAACAGTACAGGTGAGATAGAATATGAAATTTCTCTACACAAAGAATGATTGGTGCTACTTTCTAAGAAGAGCTGTGAGCTTGAGATTTTTCCAAGTTGGAAATTGAGGGAGACATGATACCTCAGGCCTTTGTATCTGTGGGTTGCACATCCACAGGTTCAACCAACCACAGACTGAAAATACTTTTAGAAATTAAATCTATAGTGATCATATACAGACTATTCTTGTTATCATTCCTTAAGCCTTACAACTACTATTTACATGGCATTTACATTGTATTAGGTATTATAAATCATCTAGAGATGATTTAAAGTATGCAGGAGAATGTGTGCAAATACTACACCACTTCATAAAATGTGCTTGAACTTAAGTGGATTCTGGTACCTGTGAGGTCATGGAACCCATCCCCAGCAGACACAGAACTGTAAGCATCTGCTTGCTTCAATAATAGGCCACTTTAAATAGAATACTTTAGAATAGTTCTATGGCAGCTCTAGAGTCCAAAAAAAATGCAACAGGAAGACAACACAGAGCAGAGAATCACTTCAAATGAGAAGGTAGGATGAATCTCATCACAACGATTTTGCCTCTTCCAAGGTTCTCTTTACCTAAAGGATCTAAAACATGAATCGGATCGTTTTCTCCCATGCAAAGCCTCCCGAAGCTTTTCCATTGCTCTCAAAACCCAGGACCAACATGTGCCACCTCATAAGACTCCTGCCTCCTCTTCAGTGTCAACCTGAAATTCTTTCCTACTCACCCACCACTTCAATCATACCAGCCTCCCCTCCATACAACTCTTACCTCAGCTCAGAGAATTTACACATGCTGTTCCTCATCCCCGGCACTCTCTTCCTTCACCTCCCATGAGACTGGAATCTTTCCCATCCTTTGCAGCCCAACTTGAGTGTCAGCTTCCCCAAGAGATCTTCCTTGACTTCCTTGATTCCATGAATCAGGAACTCTGGAGGTAGGCCCAGCACACACTGAACTTGGAGAACACTGTCTTAAAGACCATATGGAAAGAATTACAGTATAAGCTGGGGAGAGTCCGAGTTCTAAGAAACTGAAGCACCACTACAAATTTATTCAGATAAATATCCCATGTGCCTATTGTGCATGGTTTACGTGATATGTGCTATAAAGAAAAAAAGAATAAAACGGACTAATGATTATAGTGTGCCATGAGCCCTAAGGTTCACAAAAATGCATTCTTTTATCCATTTAACACAATGATGACACTGGCCAATGTCACTGAATGTCAGGGAATGAAACCTGCATTCCTGAATCTGCCTTGAGTTGACTTGTGAATCAGAGGTGCCTGAGGATTTGAGGGAGGCAAGGTCAAGACAAAGGCTTTGAAACAGAAAGAGCTTGCTTTATCTGAGAAACAGAAAGCAGACCATTTTGCTTACAGGACAAGACCCAGGGCCAGGGAAGAAAGATGAATGTACAGGATCAGGCAGGAGCCAGATTATACGTGGCCATGGTGATCAGTGTGGATTTCATTCCCCTTGCAAACCCAAAGTACTGTAAGCAGCCATTAGAATCTCTAGTGAAGAGTCTTCGTTTTAGAAGATTACTCTGGGTGCTGCAATGGAGAACTGTCCATGGGTCAGGGGTCTAACTGGTAACATTGATTAGACACTTATGAGGTTTGCAGTGTCCCCAGCATGGCTTCAAACCCTCAATAAGCAGTAAATCACCATATCCTGCAATACCCCATGACAGAGATATACCACTCACTCAACTTTGTGAGTGAGACACAGAGACATGTTAGTTACTTTTCTGAGGTCTCACAGCTAGTGGCAGAGCCAGGACTCAAACCCAGGCAGCCTGGGTTCAGAATTTGGGCTCATACCTCCATACTAAAATAGTCAAACTATTCCTGCCTTCCTAACTGACAAAGGACTGCTCAGAGCTCAAAATAGTATGCGCTAGTAAAGTGCTGTGAATATTAAGCAGGGTACTGTGTGAATTTAACAATGCCATTATATCGTATAAATATAACTCATTAAATAAAGTATAATGAATTGGCTCCTAATCTTCTGTATATTGTGGTTAAAAGCAGCACTAATATTTGCAGCAAGAAAAACAATTAGCACATTCATTAAGTAGAGTCCTGCTTACACTTCACTCATTAGCTTTAATCATCTATGAAATGCTTGAACTAAGCTAACCCGCCAGCAGCAGAGTCATTAGTGCCCATCAGCACATGATGATGCTTTAATTTTTAGGGTATGTTTTAATTTTACAGACTAACAAAGAACCCATCTTAGTTACTATTTTCCCTTAATGTTACGTATGATCAAGATATTTGGATATTACTTAAGCTAAAAAATTATTATCCTTCACAATAGCAACATCAACTGAACTCTAATTAATGGTTGCATTTATTTTCCTTCACTTTCCCCAATGTTATCACTTTTCTTTGGTCTTTAATCAGCAATAAACATTCTGAATTAGAACATACCTCTGATTGATGTGGTATAGTTCTTATGTCTAAATCAACCCAAAGAATTCCATGTGCAATGCTGGGTAACCAGGAACGTTTAGAAGAATAGTTCTTAATGCTTTGGGAAATCACGACGCCCTTCTTAAGAGTCTGGGCCTAACATGGTCCTGTTTCCAAGAAAATGTACATATGTATGTACATAGCATTAAGAGGCTCACCAAACCCCTGAAGTATATTCTCTGATAGTAAGAATTCCAGGTTAAGAATTTTGGCTTTCAGTCCAAAAAAACAAAGGCCAAATGTTCTCTCTGAAATGTGGGTGCTGACACACAATAAGGGGGCAGGGGTTAGAATATAAGTTCATTGGATTAGACAAAGGGGAATGAAGGGAAGGGAGGGGACTATGAATAGGAAAGACAGTAGAATGAATTGGACATAACTTTCCTATGTTCATATATGAATACATGACCAGTGTAACTCCACATCACATACAACCACAAGAATGGAATCCTAATTAGAATAAGTTATACTCCATGAATGTATACTATGTCAAAATACACTCTAATATCATGTATATCTTTAAAAAGAACATTTTTTAAAGTTTAGATAAATAATACCTTCAGATAGATTTGAAATACTGTTTGGGTTTGTGAACTTTGAAATTCTTTTTTTTTTTTTTTTAACTTCAAATGTAGACAATAACACATGACATCTATTAATGTAGAAAAGAATTAATGTAAGTTTGGTTTTGCAGTTAGATCACTTGTAGGTGGACTGTTCTCACTGCCTAGTTCAGCCAAAGAATACAATAATGTTGCTAGCTTCTATGTTGTTTGTTAAGATTTTAATTAAATGAAGTTTGTATTACTTTTTTCTGGTTAAATGAAAACACATTGGATGTACATATTGTTTTTCCTTTGTTTCAAAATATTATTTTCTTTTATTAATAGTGCTATTATTAAAACTTTGAAAAAAATTGGGCTTTAATTTAATTTGACTATTTAGAGGTAACTAAAGTTTATCTTTAACTGAAGGCTAAAACCTTTCTTTATAAAAGAATGTTATCTAAAATGTATAGAAGGAAGGGTAGAAGTAGGAAACTCACCTCTGGGAAAATTTTAACATAGACCTGATATTAGGTGGCTTTAGGATATTGTTGTTTATAATAAATATCTGAAGAAAAAAGATCCAAGTTTTTGAACATTTGGGGTATTGGGCAAGAAAATATTAATGTAATTTTAAAGCCTAGGGGGAAAAATTAGAGTTTGGATATTCTAATGTAGACACTGATACTAGACTATTTCAAAGAAAAAAATGTTCAGAATTGTTATAGAAACAAGATTAGAGGTCAGTACAAACAGGAATGTCTCAAATTAGGGTCATAAATTATCTCAATCCACCGTAATTTAAGTAAACTGAAACTTCTTTGCAGATTTGGTTTATTTAATCTTTTGCTTGTGTAGCTGTATGTATGAGTAATTTCACCATGCCATTATATAATATAGTTCATTATACAAAGTACAATAAATTGTTTCTGATCTTCTGTGTGTTCTGGTTAAAAACGGAACTAATATTTGCAGGAAAAACAAGCAAACAATTAGCACATTCATTAAGTAGAATTCTGCTATAAACTTATAATCATCATAAAGTTTCTTAAGAAATCCATTTAAAACATTGATCTGATTTTTTGGTCTATCAGAATTTGAGAATACTATTAGTCAAGGCAGGTAGAACTATTATTGAATGAGGCCCTCCCCTCCAAACAGAATCACTGAATGAAAGTAATTTTAGTGCATTGTTAGAAAATATAAGAAAACAATTCCTGGATGGGAAATCTAAATATCATAATGGTATCAATACTCTCTAAATCTATATGTATATTCAACGTGGTTCTCAGAAAAATCTTAAAACAGATTTGTCCATGGTTCTTGATAAACTGATTGAATTTGTATTGAAGTCTCAGGTTGTCAAAAATAGAAACAAAAACTTCCTCATTTAAAAAAAAGGAAAACGATTAAATCACACTAGCAGATATCAAGCTCTAGTTACAAATGCAGCATGATGTTGGTGTGAGATAAACACTTAAATCAACAAAACAAAATGGAATCTGGAAACTGACCTGTACAATATATGGAAAATTAATATATAACAGAAGGTACTTGGCATATTAATGGGGAAAGAATAGATTTTTTAATAAATGGTCCTTGGACAATTATCTAGGTATATTGAAAATTATGGAAGTAGATCTTTTACAATATAACCAAAAGTATGTTTCACTCAGATTAAAGTTTCAAATGCAAGTTTCTTTATAGACTTACCTTTGGAATATAAATTCAATATAAATTTTTAAAATTAAAAAATATTGATATTTTAAACTATAATAGAATTTGAAACTTCTAAACTTAATCAAAGGATATTATTTATCAGGGGAAAATTGGTAGATGGTCTTTGCCACTCATATAATAAAGAAATTAGTATACAGAATACCAGGGGGTTCTTTTGTGTGTGTGTCGAGGTGGGGGCGGGTGTGCGGGGGATTGAACTCAGGGGCACTCAACCACTGAGCCACATCCCTATCCCTATTTTGTATTTTATTAGAGACAGGGTCTTACTGAGTTGCTTAGTGTCTCGCTAAATTGATGAGTCTGGCTTTGAACTCACAATCCTCCTGCCTGAGCCTCCTGAGCTGTTGGGATTACAGGCATGTACCACTGCGTCCAGCTGGGAGGTTCTTAAAAATTAAAAAAAAATATATATCAACTTAATGGGCAAGATATATAAACAAGCATTTGGTTGAAAAAGAAACACAAACAGCTAATAAAAGTATAAAATGTTACCACCTTATTACCACATTGAAGAATTGAAAATTGAGACCACAATAAGACATCAATGACACCCACCAGATTGACAGGAACTGTGAAATCATAGACTCCCATATTTTAGTAAGGACATACAGCATCAGGATCACCTGCATGCCTCTATTGGTTGCATGGGAACATATAGTGGCTCATCCACATTTTCTAATAAATTAAAAAAGTGCATGTACCCCGTGACCCACAAATTTAGTTCTAAGCATGTATTGTAAAGGAGGGTGACTACATGTACACCAAAAGTCATATGTAAGTACCTACATGGCAATCTTTTTATAATAGAAGAAAACTGGAAACAACCAAAATGATCAATATGATACCAAATAAATTGTGTTATAATGACCCAATAGGATATCATACAATTGAATGAACCAAATGAATTACAACTTATACTCCAACTTCATCCATTTACCTGCAAATGCCATTATTTTATTCTCTTTTATTGCTGAGTAAAATTCCATTTTTGTATATATATATACCACATTTTCTTGGAGAATATAATGCTAAGTGAAATTAGTCAATCTCAAAAATCTAAATACCGAATGTTTTCTCTGATATAAGGAGGCTAGTTCACAGTATTGTTGGATGGGGGTACATAGGAGGATTAGAGGAACACTAGAATGGTCAAAGGGAAGGGTCAGGGAGCAAGGGGGGAGGGAGGGGGAGAAAAGAAAAAAAAAAAGGTGGTTGAATGAGACGGATATCATTATCCTAAATGCATGATTGAAGACCTGAATGGTACGAATATACTTTGTATACAAACAGTTGTATGTAAAAAGATGCTATATATATGCACTATGAATTGCAATTATTATAATTAAAAAATAAAAAAATAAAAAATAAAAAAACCAACTTCATACTCCAATGTAGATGGATCCTAAAAATATAATATGAAAAAGCAAAGTGTAGTAATATTGCATTTTTATAAAGTTTAAAATATACAAAAACTCACCAGTATATTGTTAAGAATGCATGTCCATGAAGTAAAATATAAAGAAAAGCAAAGGAATGATAAGCTTGAAATTCAATACTATAGTGGTGGTTTCTGTGTTGAAGTGGGTTTTTAATTCAATTTCTTAAGCCAGATAGTAAGACATAGTGTTTGCTTGATTGTCACTTTTCATCATTTTACTTCCAGGTTTCTCAACCTCAGGTAATTCTTTGGGTTGGCAGCAATGTGAGACTGTAAGGTGGACAGCAGAACTCCCAGCCTTTACTGACTAGAAGACAATAGCACGAACCTCCTGCTCGTGATATTAAAAAATGTCTGCAGACATTGCCAAGTGTTCCCTAGGAGACAAAAGTCACCCCCAATTGAGAACCTCTGCCATAAATATACATATATGCATATTTATGTATATATTCCTTTTAACGTGTGAAATGTTACTTATATTTTAATAATTAAAATATTTAACATCTTTTATGGTCAAACTAATATAACTAGTCATTGACTAAATTAAACTTGACAGGGCAAAGATATTTTATTTTTTCTTCACTGTTTCTTCAAGCTCCCTAAACGAACTTGGTCTTTTCCTGTCTCTAGATGATACCTCCGGCAGGTTCTACAGATTTTTTGATCTAAAAAAAAAGGCATATTTTAATATGGCTAAACCTAATAAGTGGAGAAGCTTTATCAAGCTTTTGGGTAGAACACTCAGATAATGAAGATGTCATTTCTTGCCAACTAAAGCACAAAGTTAATAAAATTGTAATCATAATCTTAGCAGCAATCTCATTAACCTTGATAATGATTCCCAAATTAATTTGGAAAGATGAAACATCCAAAAAGATGAGAAAGAGAAGGGGTATAGAGTCTCGCCCTATTAGAAATAAGACTCACACGAAGTCAAAATCTTGTGAAAGTGGTGATGGTATTTAAGTAGACAAGCAAACCAATGGGAGAACAGAAATCCCAGAGTACAACCATGGAGCGCATCAGTCCTGACATCTTGGTGCAGTAGCACTTAGTTTGTTTCTTGTTCACACAGAACTCAATTTTTAGTCTTGATATGACCCTCAGGGCAGCTCTGTCTTGTGCTCTGCATCCCAACACACATTCCTCAAGCTTCCAACACAAGAGAAGAGGGAATCAGAAAGACTGAACAAGGGTCTTTCAGAGTCTAATGCCAGAATCAACACACAGCATTTCTGTTCACAGGCGATCGTCAGTACTGCTAAATTGGAGAGGAGCTAGATAATAGTCTTTGTGGTGTCCAGGTAGACCAGACATGGGTGAGCACTAGCAGCATTTATCTTTGATGAGAATTTGAGATAGGAAAGAGGTGAAATTATGGATCATTAAGAAGAATGAAATGTTCCAAACCTGGTAATGGGTAAATTATTTTTCACATAGAAAAAGGTATTAAATCAGATCCCTACTTCACATTGTCCTCAAACATTCCAATGGAGTAAGATTTAAGTGTAAAAAAAAAGAAAGCTAAAGTTTTTTAGTAAAAGTTAGAGGTTACTATCTTCACTAAATCTAATAAGAAAATATTTCTTTAACAAGATTAAAAGCACCAATTACAAAGAAAATGATTGATACATTCAAGGAAAACAAAAGAAAACAGTTTATAAACAAATAGATTTGAAGATATTTGCATTATGAACTATAACATTGAACTATATTTGGAAATTTAAATAACTTCTTCAATGAATAAGAAAAGAAAATGGTGGGAGGGACAACAAAAAAAAATGAATTATATGAATTAGCAATTCTGCTTCTGGATGCAAATATATTTACTGGGACATTGTTGGTAGCACAGAAAAATTATGAACAATCAAAATATTCAAGAAAAATACACTGTGACATATCTTAAACAATGGAATTCTAAACCAGAGTTAAAATGACAATGGAGATCCACTTGTATCGATATGGATGGGAGCTGGAAAACATAATGTTGAATATAAATGCAAGTCATGGAACATGGATAGTAATGATGCCATTTATGTAAACTTGTGTATGTTGTTTATTCATACACATGCACAAAGTTAGATATGGAAAGGGAGGGTATTCATCAACTTCAGGACAGGACTTGCCCTTGAGGAGGGAAGGAAATGGGCTTGGAGAGGTCCTTTCCAGCTTTACCCACAGTGTTTTGTTTTTTCCCACCACACACACACACACACACACACACACACACACACACACACGCAAAGATCTGAAGCAAAAATATTAGCATTTTTAACCTTAGTAGTTGGTAACTGTATTTGTTATACTGTTCTCTATACTTTTCTGTGGGTTAAAAATAATTCTTAATAATCAAGGGACATGAAAGGACACAGAAAGCACTAGAAGATCTGATTTATTAAAATGTATAAACTTCTTTTGATCAAGTTAGAGCTCCCAAATTAGAACTAATGCAC
This sequence comes from Tamias sibiricus, assembly GCA_025594165.1. NCBI lineage: Eukaryota > Metazoa > Chordata > Mammalia > Rodentia > Sciuridae > Tamias > Tamias sibiricus. Next base: position 87,614,121 of record CM046660.1, read on the forward strand.
AGAAACCATATTCATAGATAACACAAACTCTCAGAGACAGTTTTCCCAAATGGAATTGGGAGTTGAGAAGCCTGTCTTTCTTCTTCTTCCACCATATCTTAGTTTTCTCACTAAGAAAACTTCCTTTTAAGGGCAAAGCAAACACTGTGGTGTTTGTAAGAACAGCTCCTGCCTGGGCATTGGAACCCTTCAGAGATTTATTAATGTTCCCAGGTCAAGGATACAATTTAATCCACAGAAGTAATAATTTAAATAAAGACACCTGATGGCCTATAAAGAATAACCAATCTTACAAATAGCCTTACTTTATGGTTAATGATATGCATGGGTCATGTTACTGCTAATAAGGTGCTCTTGAGTTCCTTAGGGAAAAAAATAATTATAATACACTATTTAACAAACTTTCTTTTCTATTTTTGGACATCAATGGCATTTTAATAGCTGCCATCATTTTGGCTACATTGTAAAGTCACCCATATATCACTGCTGTTTATGAGGCTCTCTGGACATCTGTTTCTTGCATTAGGTAATTAGTTTAGACCAAGTTATGTTGAATGACATATACTCGGCTGACCATCTGCCTTCAGAATGCAGTTCACTTTTGAGACACAGCTCTTGTCCTGTGTCACACCATCAATATTCACTGCATAGAGAGACTGCTCAAAGTTCCACTTCTGCACACTGATCATCTGTATCTTAACTCTTTCCAATAAGATTTACAGAGCAGACCCACCAGTAACACAAGGGAGATTTCACTTTAGAGAGATTTAGTAGATATGATCAAATCCCTTTAAAGATAGCCTGGCCAAATGGTTACAAATGGATGTTTTTATATGTGATGTGGTTTTTCTAAATCAACAAATCTTATTTTACATTATACATCATCATAACTATGACACCTGAGAGCACGGTTCTAAAACAATTTTAAAGTGTCACGGCCAATATCTGGCGTTTCTTCTCAGGAAGAGCAATAGTTCTCAGGATATCACGGCAACACCAGCTTTGAAATCATCTTGAATTTTTGTTATGTTCAAAGCTGACTCACATATGCTAGCATAGCAGCCTTTCCGGCTCCTTGTTCCACTCCTTGCAAAAGTAGATTTTCATATTTGTGAGGGTTAAAAACAATTTTTTTAAAATGCAAGAGATCAAAGAGCAAGAGGAGCAAAGAGAGGTAACCATTATTTTCTAGAAGATTTGTGCTATAAAAATGCATTGTGTGTGTGTGTGTGTGAGAGAGAGAGAGAGAGAGAGAGAGAGAGAGAGAGAGAGAGATGGGGGTGGGGTGGAATTTGAAACTTGGCCTTGGATAAGATTCAAAAATCACTTCATGGTGGCATTATTCCATTTTAAATTGCCATATTGCTAGTCCTACCTTACCAAAAACTATGGGTGCCTAATTCATCCCAATTTTCACTGTCTTGAGTTTTCTAACTTTTTTTTACAATGAGTTCATGTTACATCTATAAGCAGAAGGGGAAAAAAGCATTTTAATTCAAATATGCTTTGGGGTTTGCCAAAATATTGTGATTTCATCGTGTAACTTTATTTCTTCCTTATCTGAGTCTACCACTCACAGATGTAGTGTGTTGGTAAGTAGGAATTACTTTATCTCCATTGCTTTGCTGTAAAATTGAGGTAACTCTGCCATACTAACTACAAGTGTATTATTTTGCTGTTACTAGGAGACAACATTCAAGTGGCAAATGTTAACAAGTAGTGAAGCAAATGCAAACACCATTTACTTTACTCATATTTTAATAGGCTTCCTCTGAGGTAAGGTCCCCTGACACCATAACATGATATATCCATATGCAGATATTGCTTAAATAGTTAAATAACAGGATAATGTAAGTGGATCAATAATTAGATCCTCACAAACTTAATGTACTATGAGACTCAGCTAAAATAGAGAGTGAAACAGTAAAGTGTGATTTTTATCTACTAGATTAGACCAGTCTGAATAGATGTTTTAAAGGTCAGTAACTATAGAATCACCAACATATATTAAGTTTGTCACTTTGTTTCCATTTCAAGGCCCTATTCAAATTGTACCTCTTCCATGAAGATTCTCTTGTTATTTCTGGTATGTTCCCTGGATCCCTGGCTTTAAAAAATTATGTATTTTATTACAGTGTCCACTACTCTAGTAGTATCCATATGTTAGAGTGTCCACTGATTTCTCATATTGTACTGTCCCCTTATTTGAGGCAGATAATTGTGCACACTTTGACATTTCTGAAGTGAAGATACATCCTATAACCTATATGTTATGCATCCAGCCTTTCATATTTGTGGGTGTCACATCTATGGATTCAACCAATCTTGGACTGAACATACATATATATATTTTAAATTGAATCTGTACCGAATATGACAGACTTAATTTCCTTGTCATTATTCCCTAAACAAAGGGCATAACAACTACTTAAATAGTGTTCACATTGTATTTGGTATTATGAATAATCTACAGACGATTGAAAGTATATGGGAGAATATTCATAGGTTATATGCAAATATTACACTACTCTGTATAAGGGATTTAAGTATTCTCAGATTGTGTATCCACAGGAGGTCCTGGAACAAATCCCCCACAGATACCAAGAGACAACTGTAGTTAATGTAGTATTGTTTTCCCTTCTTCTTTCCCTCCTGAATTCTCAAATCAGCTCTCATTAAATCAGTGGAGCAATTTACAATTGATCAAGCTGGGAATAGCCTTACAATCCACCTACCTGGAAGACAGGTATCTATTGATACTTACACTCTCTAAGAAGATAAATCATTGTGCTTGCAGAATAGAGACCTGGAGAGATTGAAATTAATAACCTCAGGCTCTCTTAGACTGAGAAAAGAGAAGAATTTTAAAGAGGTGACCACCATTAGGAGGAATTTTGCATTTAAAAAACTAGAGTGTCATCCGATGATCTCTTCTGTCCAAATTTATATTAGTATTCTAAGTTTTAATCTCAGACAGTTCTATGATATTGTATTTGTCCATATAGTTTCAAATGTATCAGGCTTCATGTTCCGTCTAAGTGGCTTAAAGTTGAAAGCGCCATAGAAGCTTATTTCTGAAGTGGACACGGCATTGTACCCTTTCAATGCCTCCACCCTTTAGTACTGAGTCACTCGTTCCCCCAGCTCCTGGGAATATTGGAGCCTGACAGCTCATAATTGATTCCTGCTGCAGAGATTATTCTCTGCTAAAAAGAACTGTCTAACCTAACTTCACATCACCTTCCTGATAGCAACCCATTTCCAACAACTGGTCAGGACTGTAAAGACAGGGCCCTCTGCCCCAGTTTGGGATGAAGATTCGGAGTGACCACAGCTCCAGAACAAAAAAATGCCATTGGCTGAGGGCTTGATTGTGAATACTTCACAACCCAATTTATTTTTCTGTGCACTCTTGCTTCTTTCTCTTTTCTTAAGGGTTGATCCAGAGATACTTCCTCCCAGGGAACTTGGTCTGTAACTGTTGATGCATTAGGAATGGTCAAAAGAAATGCTTCAGAAAAAAAAAAGAGAGAGAAGATTTTGGACCTGAATCCAGTGAACAATAATGGGCCTTATTAGTGATGGAAGATAAATCCCAGAATGAGGAAAACTTTTCACTAATGATAAACAAGGATAGCATACTAGTGAATTATCAGGTCTGATGTGTAAGATATTTGAGAATAGAGAAGAAATAGTGATAATAATGGTACTCAATCAGCAACCAAACATTAAGTGTGAAAGCTGAAGCCTGCTTTCCAGGATATCATGGGACTTTCATTTCCAGCCACCATGAGACAAACAAAATTGAGAATAATGATCAAGATTTATAATAAGAGAAACAAAACTCCCAATGATTCAACATCACTGGCAAGTCCACTATGCCAATGTTAAGTCCATGATTAGGAAGGAATGGGACCTTGAGGCACAAAATGGGAATGTCTAGTTGATGCATTCAACAATTGTGCGTCTCAGGTTCCCCTAAGTCCTCTGCAGGAGTGACCTACTCTTCCCTGTTACGAGGTAATGCCCCCTTAAGCAGGGCAGAGGGACTCTGCCCTTGAAAGACCATATGGACTCAACTCAGAATGAAAAACTAAAGGATCTATAGGATCTAGACAACAGGTATTGACAGGGGCCAGGCAAGTAGATATAGGACTGAATTCTAAGGATTAAGGAGTGCAGGAGCCCTGTTTGGGGAGATGGATGAGATTGCGGTTGGCTGCGGGCCATGGAGAAGTTTGGGCATTGCCACCTTCCGTGGTCTCACGGGACTTGGCTCGAGATCTCACGGAACTTGGCCCAAGATCTGACGAGACTTGAGCTGAGATCAGAGCGGGTCGGTGCCATTTGGTTGTTGGTTTTTGAGTGGTATGGGTGGTGTGTGTTAGAGTTGTTGTCAGAGCCAGAGAGAGAAGTTGACAAAATAAAAAGCCTGTTTGTTTCCAGTCTGCCTCTGAACTTGTTCCCGTGGCATCATTGCTCCAAGTGGCAATCACTTCAGGCGGCTACAAAGGAGCTACATGGTACATAAAGGTGGCTATGGAGAATTTATAGAACTAAGAGGAATGGAGAAGTTAATGCTCAGCAAGAACCAGTTCACAGTGATAGTATCTTACTAAGAGATTCCTTGGGAGGAGAGAGAAAGCAATGGTCCACACAACATAAAGTAGTAACATTATAAGCTGGAAGGAAATATCAAAAGCATTATAAAAGTGGGCAATTGTGGGTATATAAGATAAAGTTGAAATCCCACTTGATGACGCTGATCCACAAGAGGGCATGGAAAGCTTTCTGATAAACAAAGCAACAAGTAAAGTGCTAGTGTAGGGGGCCAGCAGCAGCTCTGGGCAGCTCAGAGTGGACCTGCCTCTGCAAATCATGCCTGAGAGTGGGAGAAGTTCTTACAGAACTGAGCTCATTTGGTAGCAATGTGGGTCACTGGATCCCCAAATATTAAAGGTAGGCAGGGGTGGCAGTTAGCTATCAGAAGTAAGGTGTGTATAATTATTGCAATGAGCAAAGAGTGGCTCCAAGAAGAGCTGATCCTTAGAAAGCTATACAGATGTGCTTAAAAGAATAAGGCATCTCTGGAGATGACAGACATCAGTAGGGGGTATAGCTCATCCCATTAAACTTCCACTTTAAAGTTCCTCCACTAGAATCTCATATGAGGAGTAACCAGGACATATATGAAGCAAGTAGATCTGAATGCATTAGGGGCAGACTGATGTGGATGCTTGGTTGTATCATCCAGATCCTTTTACTCAGTACTGCAGCACTCATTCCCCAAGCTGCTAAGAGCTTCGGCAACTGACAGCTCATGACTGAGTCCCTTTCTAGAGATTGTCCTCCACCAAAGAAAGCAACTTCACCCAAGATCATGCTTCCCTCCTGGGAGTAGCCAATATCTAGTATTTGGTCAATCAAGAAGTGTAAAGGTCCATTTCCCTTTTCTTAATTCAGACAAAAATATGCAGAGTTATTCTAGATCCAAAGCTTTCCTTGGAATCAACCAAGGTCTTTTTGTAATCATTTCACAGCCTGACTTCCTCTGCCATATCCTTTCTCCTTCATTTTCAAGAGATGTGCCCCAGTAAACTTTCTGCATGCAAATCTCTGTTTCATGGGGAACCTCCAACACTCCTCCTCTCACCACATTTTACATCAGCAGTTTCTAAATATATGCTGTTTACTTGCTACGGCAGAAATACCTAGGGAAGAGAGGAAAAGCCTATTCCTCCAATTTACTCCATCCCACAAACTCACCAAATCCTGGATGGATCTCAGAGAGGTGAACTTTTTAAAGCCCCTGCATATGATTCTGGTGGGCAATTTGATGTAGAAACTACTGCTACATCAAAAACTCAGACTTAAATCAACCTACGATTTATATCTCACTCCATCTTCCCATTTCAGCTTATTACAGAACGGAGAAGCAATAAAAGGTCAAAAGCTTGGTATCAGGTAAATAAAATGTGAAGAACTCATTCTCCTAAGCAACTAGTATATTTTGGGCTATTGGGAACTAATCCCATTTCCTTCTTTCTTGAGAAGCTCAAAACAGGATTTGTGGCCAACTTCTGGCTTGCAAATGGAACTTGATCACTTCTTCTGCCAAATGTTAACCTCACCCCTGGCTGTCTCTCATTTTGTGATCCAATTTCCCTTTCACCTCAATTTCCTCATCTATTTCTTGTTATATTTTATATTCCACATATTTCCGTAGGCAACCTCAAGTTCATTTTTTTTTTTCTTATTATGGGGACCAAGTGGAGAATCGATTAAATGGTGAAGGAGAAGGAGGAAGGGAAAGTAAAGGAAAACAAAAAGGATTGTGTTTGTGAAGTGGAGGCAGGGGTGGACAGGCAGGACTTGAATTATTTGGATTAAATATTATCATGAGGTACTCTTTAAGAGTTCTTAGAGTGAGACCTTAATACCAAACATGTTTTTAAATACTGGACAGTTAAAACTGTAAGATGCATACTAAGGTGAAAAGGTGAGAAGGAAGAGGCAGATGAACTTGGCCATGGTTGGTCTGAGAGCTGAAGGTTCTAGTTCCAGTGTTTGTCCATAGGCACTTCCAGGTCTTCCTACTTGGTGTTGGGTCTTCAGATTCAGAGAACTAACACTGTGGGCACAGGAAGCCAGTGGGGGAGGGGAGGGTTGGGAAGAGGGCTAAGGAGATCCTCTCTTGTCCATGGAGTGATGTTTATTACAATCATAGCTCCCCAGATTCTCATTTGATTCTATCCTTTTCCTACCAGGTAGCCCTGTGTTTTATATTAAGATTTCATGTCATGAGAGGGTAAGTGAAAAGCTTTCTCTGGAACCAAGTTTCTCTGGAAACCTAATAATGTTTTCGTCAGGCTGGATAAGTGTCCTAAATGAAAGTGCCAAAAGAGTCTGACGTTATGTCCCCAGTTACAAGCTTTTTCTCTTCTTCTGGTAATTGGAAGAATAAAGCTACAGTTTCCAAATGTATCAGAAATTTAGAAATACATCTTGTAGATACAGAACTTCACTTTTTCCTCTTTGGAAGATAAATGATCATGATTAATAGTATTTCCACTTGTGGAACTCCTGGGCCCCTTGGTCCCCTAAGGAGAAATGAGAAAACAAAATCAAACTAAAATACATTTGTCTTCATCTCAAGAGTATGTGCTCTTTGCCTCTATTAATTTAATGGTGTTTTGTCTATCATTCTTTGACTAGGGTTGCTAACATTTTTGTGTCTCCTAGAGGATTTATAAAGGCTCTGCTACATTCCTGGGCTTGCTCCTGAACTAAGCTTGTCACTCACCCTAGCTGCCTGTCTTCCAGTGCCCTCTGGTACTTTAGAGACATCTGCTTCGGAGGGAGAAGCAGCTAAGGACTGCTCTATTTATCTTTGGATCTGACTGCTCCACTCAAATTCAGATTCATATCAGTGAATGACTGAGCATCTCAAACTTGCCCCTTTACCCTCTTTTACCCTCAAGCTCCACTACCTGAATCTACTCCTCTCCCAGTCTTTCACTCTCAGCAAATGGCACCAGCTTCCATTAGTCACTTGACCCCAAAATCAAGGCATCAACTATGATTCTTTTTCATTTTCTCTCCACCTTGACAACCACTTCATTCTATAAATCCTGCCAGTGTCTGTCAATCAGCTTTTCTTGAATCCATCCACTTTCCTCCATCTCTATTGCTACCGTGATCTAAATTATCATCATCTCCTATCTGGACTACTGTTAATGGTTATAGTACCTGTGGCTGCTAGACACAGTATCCCAATTATCCATGTAGAAATTAGACAACAAGTAGTTCAGTCTGAATCTCTCTGCCAGGAATTTGAATCTTTTCTTCTTTCGTAATAAGAACACTTATAAAATATATCCTCAGCAAAATTTTAAAAATACAATATGATATCGTTAATATACACACAATGCTGTGCAGTAGAGCTCTAGGATCTATTATTCAGGTTGCTTAGCTGAAATACCAAATTTCAGTTTGTACCCTTGACTAAAGTAACTTGAATCTTAAACAGGGGGCACATTCTCCATATCCGCATTTTAGGAAGCTAGTTGGAGCTGAGTCATAACAATGTTTGACCACAAGCAGTCAATCCAAAGTTCCTGACTTGGATTCATATCCAGCGGCTGATAAGTACTTGATCCTAGCACTCTCTTGGGTGTTGTTTCTCCAAGGCTTTTTTTTTTTTTTTTTTTTCTTTTTTAATTTGGTGAGCCATTTAGTATCTCTCTCCCTAGGGAAGGGTGTAGTGAAAATTTTTCCATGAATCCACAAATAAGCCCTAGTTGGATGCTCTCCATGACAAATGACACAAAACCTTCATTACAACAGCACCATTCCTGGAGTAGGTGAACAGGGACCTTTTTAAATTTTAATCACCACTATATCCTTAGTATCTATATAGTGTCTTACTGACACTACAGTAGGTTAACAAAATATTTTTTTAAATGAATGAGTGAATCAACATCAGCCAGGCAAAGAAGGAAAGAAAGAGAATTTCAACAGAAATAGTATCATGTTGAGATGCAAGATAATATGGTGTGTTTAAAAATCTAAAAGAGGGCCAGCTTGGGAGTGACCTAGAGTGTTAGGGGTAGGGCTTGATGGTTAAAGATAAGGCAGGAGAGATAATCCAGAAAAAAGTTTAACTTCATGGAGAAAAAAAGGAGAGTGTCATATTAAAATTTTAAGCAGGGGAGAAAAGGACAAAATTTACATTCAGAAAGGACAGTCTGGTGGCATTGTGGAGATTTAGATTGGGAGGGGAGATGGACCAGAAATAAGGAAGACCAGTTCAGAGTCTAATGAAGTAATGCAGGCAAGAGACCTTGATGGTTAGCCTAGGGAGGTGGTAATGTGCAGCAGGATTCTGAGAGAGAGTTTTAAGCAGTAATATCATGGTGATGAAAAGTTAACAGGTAGGGATGATGTCCTGGTTTTTTGCTTGCCTATTAAAAGGGTGGAGATGCCATTGACTAAACTAGGGAACATTAGAGGAAGAGAAAGATGTCAAGGGAATGGTAATGAGTTGAATACTGGATGTGATGGGTTTAGGACATGCAGATGTAGAGGTCTAGAAAGTATCTGGAGATATGGGTATGGAGCTAACGAGAGAAGAATAGGAGACACAGAAATGTTTGGGAAGCCATGAGAGTGAAAATATTTCAACAGAGAAGGAGTCATCAAAGGCTGCTCTAAAACTAAGTGAGATAAGGACTTCAAGTCTGCATTGCCTTTGCAACAAGCACATCACTAGGACTTGTTCAAAATTATTTCAGTGAAGGGACTGGAAGGAAATTGGGAGTATGAAAGGAAAGGAAGAAGTTTGAGAAGGGAGAGCTGCAGCTCTTCTTAGGAGTTTTTCTTTGAAGGGGAGGAGTAAAGAGGTAACTACTGGGAAGGGATTTGAGCTTCTAGGAGAGTTTTGTTTGTTTAAGATGAAGTATCCTGCTGGGCCCGGTGGCTCACACCTGTAATCCCAGAAGCTCAGGAGGCTGAGACAGGAGGATTGCAAGTTCAAAGCCAGCCTCAGCAACTTAGCAAGGTCTTAAGCAATTTAGCAAGATCCTGTCTCAAAATTTAAAATAAGAAAGGGCTGGGGATGTGGTTCAATGGTTGAGTGCCCCTGAGTTCAACTTCTGGTACCCGCCCACAACCCCCCCCCAAAAAAAGATGAAAGTACCACAGCATCTTTAAGCAGTGAATGGAGGTGCACCATAGAAAAAAGAGGGTAATAAAGATGAGATGGGTTAGAATGTACCATGAAAGAGATTCTAAATGTAACCAAGCCACCCGGTATGTTTTCCCATCAACTATCTCTTTTTTTTTTTTTCCCCACAGATTTCAGAGTTTTCTACTCTCTCAAACCCTTGACCTCCCCACCCACCTCTGTTAACAGAAGAGAGCTCCTAATACCTCACAGAGTGGATTGGACAGGAGCTCCCTGGACTTTCTGTAGCCATGTCTATCCTTTCCTTCCTTTATGCCAATATACTGAAGGAGGTTTTCTGACTCCTGTGTAGGGTTCTTGCCCCACTCCCTTCTCCTTCCTTTCAACAGCCTCTACTTTGTGCCAGGTGCACCAGGCCCAGGAGACAAAGGTGGAGAAGACACCATCCTCCCCTCATGGAGGTCAGGTCCTGCTGCAGAGAACAAGAGGCAGCCATCCTACAGAAAGCACAGGTGAAATGAGATATTGTTAGTGCTATCCTAAAAGTGTGGGGAAAGTCCTGAATGACCCCAAATGGTTTTGGGGCTCTGAGAGAAGAAATCCTCCACTTACAATTCATCCCTGACACATCATAGAACATTTTTGTAGTCCTAAAAAAAAAACAAAACAAACATTTTTAACATTACAGAAGAAAACAAAACCCTAATTCTCTTAAGTACATTTAACTTAATAGGAAAAAGCTTTCTATTTTGAAATACAAATGCACTCTTAATTATTTTCTTTCCATGTTAAACATGCAAGGTATCTCACTGAATTTCAAGTGTTGCCATTTTTCTGCTTCTTGGTAGTAGATTCTAATTGCCATGTCCAGGTACAGGGTTCTGGAATAATCAAGATGCACTGAGACCTCCTTCACATATGAATTAGGGTAGGAGGTGAATAGAGTGAACAATGTAATTATCACTGTGTTGAGTTTGTTAAAATGGATTGAAGTATGTTCATGTATGAGTAACTGAATATGAGAAATATTCTAATTGTATCAGTTTGAACATGACATTTAAAATATAGTTTCCAATGACTCTCTCAGTAATGAACAGTCACCATCTGGGCATCATCAGTAAGACACTGGAACCCCTCCCCAAACATCATAAAATGAAACCCACCTCAAAGAAAGAGAGTAGTTGCTAAAATAGATCTAAAGAACTGTGTGGCAGAGACTGCTAAATACCTCCCAACATCATCATCTTCCTCATCTTCCTTTTAGTAATAGGAAACTGTCTCAGGTGTGGGGGGACTCAGCAATCCAACTAGAGACGCTAGGCCCCCTTGAGGGAAGATGTGGGCATGTGATGACACTCTGGACAATGGGATGAGCAATTTCTTGGTTCTGTCTTTTAAAAGGAAGCAGATTGCCCTCAATTCCCTCTTTCCCTTTTTCATCAGGTTAGAAAGAGGATGGGACACTTACCATCTGACTTTGCCTAGGCAGCTGTAGACAACAGTTTAAGGAAAGGCAAAACAAGAAGTTGGATGGAACCTGGAGCCCAAAATGACCACAGGAGTAAAACGATCTATCCATCCCACCTCTGGACTGATGTGTGAAAGAGGAACAAATATCCAGCTTATTTGAGCCATTGAATTTCTGGGTCTTTTTGTTATAGCAGCTGAGTCTGACCTTGGCAAATAGATAATTGCTTCTAGGTAACAGGTCCCCGAAGGAGGAACCCCTGATGGTGTCTCCCACAGCCAGTTGAAGATACCCACATTCCCGCTGGAGCTCAGTGACCACTGACACTCACATCAGAGCACCCTGGAAATGGCCACAGCTCCTTGCTAACAGGTCCCCGAAGGAGGAACCCCTAATGGTGTCTCCCACAGCCAGTTGAAGATACCCACATTCCCGCTGGAGCTCAGTGACCACTGACACTCACATCAGAGCACCCTGGAAATGGCCACAGCTCCTTGCTTTCCTGTTGACACTCTCCCCAACCTGAGTCTACAGAAAGCACTTGAGACAGAGATGACAATATGGTGTGACATACTCATTCATAGCATACTGGTCTTGTGGATTTCTGTTATATTCAATGTCATAGTGACAGTTACTTATATCTTACCAAGGTGTTCAAGGGAGAAAAAGAACCAGGCAGTTAAGGTAAAGGTACACTTTGGAATCAGGGTACTTGGTGAAGATGGCGGAAGTGAGGTAGGCAGCAGGTCCTGATCTCACAACACAGAAAGGAAGCAGCAAAGGAAAATCAGAATTAAGAGGTGGATGACAAAATAAATGCTCTAAGACTCAAGATTACAAAGTCTGAGACCTGGAGAGAGTAGAAGACAAGTTACTGGAGTAGAAAACAAAGGAGGAGTCTCATAACTCCAAACCCAAACCTGGAGATGAGAAGGGGGAGGGGCAGCAGAAAGAGAAAGGGGCGAGAGAAGAAAAATCTCTCAAGCTCACCCACTGAAAAACAGTTGGAAAGACAGGCAAAAATTAAAACATAACAGGAACAGCAGGATCTGTAAAACAGAACAAACAGCTTAAAACCAAATTGTGAGAAGAAAACTGAGGTGGGGGTCTGCAGCCATCTTGTGGAACCCCCTCAGCCAACCAGTCACCCCCTTATATCAGCATGGCATCTTCCCATGCCCAGACAACTGTAAATTAAACCAAAGGGAAGTCCCCTGCAATGAGACCTCTTAAGCATCCTGCCAAAGAACTTCTAGAAGGACCACTACTAGCACAAAATCACTGAAACACCCCCTCCCTCCTCCTCACCAGGAACAAGGGGAACTGATAGGGCTGGTGGGCACCTGTGCTGGAAACTGCGCTTAACTCTGCTCAGCCTCTGTGCCCCAGGCAAAGGTGGAAAGCTCTGCACAGCGTCCACTCACTTAACTCAGAGAGAGATAGCAAGGAAACAGCTTTACTCTCAAACAGAGGAAAGTGGATTCACCAGGGCCCAACCACTGACACTGGGGGGAGTGGGGCCCCATGGGAAGTCTAGGGAGGGTCCTCAGGATTGCAGGGCTGTACCAAAGGGAAGCTGACTGAATATCCAGTGATGCAGAGACCTGGTTCCCAGATGGAAGCCTGCTTGGATAAGTTCCCTGAATACCCCAGGACACTTAAGCAGAAGGCACATACAAAGATAGCCAGAGGGACATCAGTTAAGGCAGAAAATTACCAGAGCCCACACAGCAGGAAGTGGCTGCCGCCAGCCTTAACTGGCACCCAGCCTGACCACTGATCACAGCTGGTGAGTGAAAGGGCATTGTTTGGATACTTGTGAGACCTTGCATCAGACTTAGCAAACAGAGGGAATAAACATCCACCATTCACAGCCTGGGGCAGTGGAAACAAGAGTTCAGGTGAGCTACCTGAGTCTTTTCACTACAGTACCCCAGAGAGTGGCATCAGCTGGGGGAATACTTCTGCACCACAGAACACCCACGGAAAACCCACAACCACAGTTCCTGCACTCCCAGACAACCACCAGGACCTTCGCCATTACAAAAAGTATCCTGTAGAGGGGAGCAGGTACACATGACCCACAGCAATCACAGGGACAGTCCAGAGCCAGCATCCTGAAACCCTTCACATGATAGAAAGCCACGCTGCAACACCACACCCTCTGAGCAGTCAGCTGCAGGCCCCTGGGCTGACAAACTAGAAGCTGCTGGTTCATAGGAGGTTCATAGCAACTAGGGAATTGGCTCCTGTGTCCCTGCAAGTTGGGAGAGACCCACAGACAAAGACTGATGGACATCTGCTAAATGTCCAAACCCAAATAAAATTTGAACAGAAATTCAACAAGAATCTTCTTCATCCTGAAATGATTTGTTATAAATAACTCTAATGTCAACTTTGATCATATAAATACCTCCTTAACTTGAACCTAATTGTTAACCCAATAGCCAACATTGTACCTTCAACCATTTGAATTTATTTTATCTAATGGTTTAAAGAATTAATTGAAATCAATCTTCCTATTTTGTTTTCCTAGCTCTAGTTTATACTTGCTCCTCGTACCCCCCACTCATCCTCTTGGATTATTGGCTACTACCTCATATTTCCACCATTCACCTATTTTTCTTTTCTACCTTGGCGTTAATTATTCTTTTATATCTTCTATCTATCTATCTTATCTATCTTTTTCTGACTGTGTTTTTCCCTCTTCTTTTTGCCTAGTCTTTCTTCCTCCCCACTTTAAGCCTTCACTTAAGGTTATTGTAAGTTTACTAAATTTAACAACTAATTTTTTACCTATTTCAGAACTTTATTACAAATATATACCTAAGTTTGAAGAACTGTGAAGAACAATACCAACAAATTTTTGTTTATCTTATAAAATTGAATAGAATGAGGCTTGGCTCTGAAGTGTCATTGTAAATAAGGCTCAGTGGCATCTCTTAAAGTGATACTAATACTGGGATCAGCAAAGGTCACACATTGACTTAAAATACTATTATCTGGATATTCACCCAACCCAGGGCTCTTAAGAGAAAGAGGCTCACAAAGTAGTCCTTTACTTAAAAGAAGAAGTGAGACCTATACAAAGAGATGGGTAGACATACGACTTGAAAAAGCAAAAGAACAAATCATCCCAAATAGCCCATAATGCTTCAACAACTGATTTCATTGGCACCACAGTGAAGGAAATGTCAGAGAAGGAATTTAGAAAGTTCATAGTTAAAATATTCTATAATCTAAAAGAAGATGTAAGGAGTGAAATCAGAGGGAAAATATAGGAAGTGAAAAATCTCTTCAATAAAGAGATAGACTTTCTGAAAATGAACCACACAGAAATCCTATAAATGAATGACTCAATAAACCCAATTAAAAAATTTAATGGAAAGTATCACCAATAGATTAGGCCACTTTGAAGCTTGGTTTTCAGTCCTCAAAGACAAAATATATAATCTTGAAAATAAAGTTCACAATAAAGAAAAGATTACCATAAGAAACCATGAGCAGAATATTCAAGAAATCTGGGATAACATTAAAAGGCCAAAATTAAAATTCATAATGGGATAGATGAAGGCTGTGAAATACAAACTAAAGGGACAGACTTTTCAATGAATAACATCAGAAAAATTTTCAAACTTAATTAAATGGAAATTCAAATACAAGAAGTATATAGGACTCAAAATATACAAAATCACAATAGGTCCACTCCAAGACACATTGTAATGAAAATGTCTGACATAAAGAATAAGGATAGCATTTTAAAAGCTGCAAGAGAAAAAGTACTGATCCCATTTAGAGGTAAACCAATCCAGATTTCAACTAATTTTTCAATCAAGACCTGAAAGCCAGGAGGGTTTAGAATAATATATACCAAGCTCTGAAGGAAAATGAATGCCAGCCAAGAATACTATACCCAGCAAAATTAAGCTTCATAAATGAGATGAAATAAAAACCCTCCATGATAAGCAGAAGCAAAAAGAACTCATACCTAGAAGGCATGGACTACAAAACATACTCAATAACATATTTCATGAATATAAAGTGAAAAATAAAAATGAAAACCAACATAAGAAGGAATTATACTAGAAGAATAGTCAATTAAAAAAGAATCAAGTCTGATTTAAACATTAGAAATAAATCAAAATGGCAAGAAAGAAAAATCATCTCTCAATAACAACATTGAATGTAAATGGCTTAAACTCCTCAATCAAAAGATATAAGTTGGCAGATTAGATTTAAAAACAAGACCCAACAATATGCTGTCTGCAAGAGACTCACCTCACAGGCAAAGATATCCACAGTCTGAAGGTAAAAGGATGGGGGAAAAAACAAACCATTCACATGGGACTCATAAACAAGAAAGGGTAGCTATTTTCATTTCCGATAAAGTGGACTTGAAGCCAAAATTAATCAGAAGAGACAAAGAAGGTCACTTCATACTGCTTAAGAGAATCATATAGCAACAAGACATAATGATCATAATTATTTATGCCCCTCAAAATGGAGCATTTACACACATATTCTTCTCAATATTAAGAATCAAATAGACTGTGTGACTTTAACACTCTTATCTCACCACTGGATATATCATCACAACATAAACTAAATAAGGATTCTACAGAACTAAAAAATAAAATTAATAATATGGACCTAACAGAGATCTATAGAATATTTCATCAACCAATGACTAAATTTATTTTCTTAAACAGCACATAATTCATTTTCTAAAATAGACCATATTTTAGGTCACAAAGTAAATCTTTGAAGATACAAAAAAAATAGAGATAATACTTTGCATTCTATTGGATCATAATGAAATGAAATTAGAAATCAATGATAAGATAAAAAACAGAAATCACTCTAACACCTGGAGATAATTAATATACTTTGAATGATGAATGGATAGCAGAAGAAGTCAGGAGAGAAATAAAAAAATCTTAGAAATAAATGAGAATAACAATACAAAATACCAAAATCTCTGGGACAATATGAATGCAGTTTTAAGAGGAAAGTTCATATTATTGAGCTCATACATTAAAAGAATAGCAAAATACCAAATAAATACTCTAACGCTACAGCAAAAGACCCCAGAAAAATAACAAACCAATATCAAAATCAATAGAAAACAGGAAATAATTAAAATCAGCACTGAAACCAGTGAAATTGAGATTCAAAAAATACAAAAGATCAACAAAACAAAGAGTTGGTTTTTTGAAAGGATAAACAAAATTGATAAACCCACAGCCAAACTAACCAAAAGAGGGGAAAAACTCAAATTAACAAAAGTCTAGATGAAAAAGGAAATATAAACACAGACACTAGTGAAATCCAGAGAATCATCAGAAACTATTTTGAAAATGTATACTCTAATAAACTAAAAAATCTAAGGCATGGGCAGATTCTTAGAGACACACAACCTATCCAAAATGAACCAAGAGGATATAGAAAACTTCAACATATCAATTTCAAGTAGTGAAATTGAAGCAGCTAACAAAAGTCTTCCAACAAAGAAAAGCCCAAGACCAGATGATTCTCAGCCAAGTTCTAACAGACCTTCAAAGAAGTAATACCAATCCTCCTCAAATTATTCCACGAAATACGAAAGTAAGGAACACTGCCAAACTCATTCTATGAAACCAGTATCAACCTGATATCAAAACCAGAGACACATCAGAGAAATAAAACTTAAGACCAACATTATTGATGAACATAGATGCAAAAAATTCTTAATAAAATATTGTCACTCTGCATAAAAAAAAAAAAAAAAAAAAAAAAACATTAAAAAGAGTGCACCATGATCAAGTGGGTTTCATCCCAGGGATGCAAGTTTGATTTAACATATAGAAATCAATACATGCAATTCACCACATAAATAGACTTAAGGACAAGAATCACATGATTATCTCAATAGGTGCAGGAAAAGCATTTGTCAAAATACAGCACCCATCCATGTTTAAAACACTAGAAAAACCAGGGATAGAAGGAACATACCCGAACATTGTAAAGGATATATATGACAAACCCACAGCCAACATTATTCTGAGAGCATTTCCTCTAAAAACAGGAACAAGACAGGATGCCAACTTTTACCACTCTAGTCAGAGCAATCAGGCAAGAGAAGGAAACTTAAGAATAGGAAAAGAGCAACTCAGATTCTCTCTGTTGGCTAATGACATGATCCTATATTTAGATGACCTGAAAAACTCCACCATAAGACTTCTAGAGCTCATGAATGAATTCAACAAAGTAGGAGGATACAAGATCAACGCCCATAAATTAATAGCGTTCCTATACTCCAATAATGAATCTGCTAAAAAAGAAATCAGGAAAACTAAGCTATTCACAATAGCCTCAAAAAATTATATATGTGGGAATCAATCTACCAAAAAAAAAAAAATGTGAAGGACCACTACAATGAAAGCTATAGAACACTAAGGAAAAATTTGAAGATCTTAGAAGCTGGAAAAACTGCTCATTTTCTTGGATAGACAGAATTAATATTGTTAAAATGGCCATAATTTCCACAAGTGCTATATAGATTCAATGCAATTCCCATCAAAATTCCAATGATGTTCTTCACAGAACTAAAGAAAGCAGTTAGGCAATTCATTTGAAAAAATAAGAGACCCAGAATAGCCAAAGCAATCTTCAGTGAGAAAAGCAAAGCATGAGGCATCACAATACCAGACATACAGAGCTATAGTAACAAAAAACAGCATGGTATTGGCACCAAAACATGCATGAAGACAAATGGAATAAAATAGAAGACACAAAGCCTAACCCACATAAATACAGTTAGCTCATACTAGACAAAGGCACCAAAACACACATTGGAGAAGATAGCCTTTTTAACAAACGGTGCTGGGAAAACTAGAAATCCATATGTAGCGGAATGAAATTTAACTCTATCTCTCAGCCTGCACAAAACTCGATTCAAAGTGGATCAAAGACCTAGGAATTAGACCTCAAACCCTGCAACTGCTAGAAGAAAATTTAGGCCCAACACTCCAACATGTCAGCTCAGAAACTGACTTCCTTAAAAAGAAATAAAATTTAAAAATCAATAAATGAGATGGCATCAAGTTAAAAATCTTCTTCATAGCAAAGGAAATAATCAAGAATATGAAGAGAGAGCTTACAGAATAGGAGAAAATCTTTGCTGCCTGCTCCTCAGGACATTAATATCCAGGATATACAATGAACTCGAAAGACTTAACACCAAAACAAACAAACAAAAAAACAAATAACCCACTCAATAAATAAGCAAAGGAACTAAACAGACACTTCTCAAAATAAGAATAAAAATGGTCAATAAATATATGAAAAAATGTTCAACATTGAGAGCAATTAGAGAAATGAAAATTAAAACTACACTGAGATTTTCATCTCACTCTAGTCAGAATGGCAATTATCAAGAATACAAGTAACAATAAATGTTTCTGAGGATGTAGTCCCACCATTGTTGGTGGGACTGCAAATTAGTGCAACCACTCTGGAAAGCAGTATGGAAATTTCTCAAAAACCTAGGAATGGAAACACCATATGACCCAGCTATCCCACTCCTTGGTATGTATCCAAAAGATTCAAAATGAGCATACTACAGTGACACAGCCTCATCAATGTTTATAGCAGCTCAATTCACAATAGTTAAGCTATGGAGCCAATCTAGGTGTTCTTCAACATATGAATGAATAAAGAAAATGTGGTATATATATACACAATGGAATATTACTCAGTCATAAAGAGAATGACTTTTATAGCATTTGCTGGTAAATTCATGGAACTGAAGAGTATCCTGCTAAGTGAAATAAGGCAGTCCCAAAGAGTCAAAGTTTGAATGTTTCTCTGATATGTGGAAGATAATCCAAAATAAGTGGGTGAGGAATAAAAAATAGAAGAAAGATCACAGGAGTAGACAAAGGGGAATGAACAGAAGGGAGGAGGGATAGAAGAGGGAAAGACAGTGGAATGAATCTGACCTAAATTTCCTATGTACATATATGAATATACCACAATGAATCTCACTATCATCTATTTCCACAAGACAAGGGGGAAGAAAGAGGGGAAGAAAATGGGGACTAAGTTAGAACGAATTATATTCCTGATTGATAATTATGTTCAAATAAATCCTATTGTTATATATAACTAAAAAGAACCAATACAATTTAAAAATAAAGATACACTTCACCTCTTGGTGCTGCATTTTAACAGTCCCAAATATAGGTAGCAATCAACCAATGAAGGATTTCATAAGCAAAACTTACAATAATTTTTAAAAATAACCCTTTGTGCATACTGAATGGTCAGCATTATACTATCATTTGTTCTTAGAGCTATTAGCTCTGCACGTCCCACATGGTAGCTGTCTGTTACTTTTCTCAGTAACGTCCTTCTCATTTATTTTCCTATTATCCACTATATTAAATGTAAATGAAAATATATTTTTTTCTGAAACAGAAGCTCCTAAATTGCTAAACTGGCTCATTAAAACATTTTCATTTTTTATAAGAATTAGGGTTTGTTTCTGATTATAAGCCCAATAACAAATATCCCTTTACTGCCTCATTGACAATTACACACTATCTCTACCCTCTTACTTACTGAGTTTTATAGAAACTATTTCAACAGAGTAGACATTTGTCATCACAGGAGAAACTCCCATTTAGACATTAACTACCTTGGCTTTATTAGAAACTCATTTTCCACAGATGTCCAGCCATGATTTGCTTCTTTTTATCAGGAAATAAATAATATCAGGTAATAGCTTCCTGTGGCAGAGGTTACATCTTTATTATACCCAAAGAAATAGATACCAACCAGAGAACAACCAGATGGCTCACTGTTATTATCAATAAAATTAAATTTTCACTAAGTCAATTGCTATCAAGCTAATTTTTAAATAGGAAACAGACATTTAAGAATCTTGTAAGAAAGGGCTGGGGATGTCATTCAGTGGCAAAGCACATGCATAAGGAACTGGGTTCAATCCCCTTTATTCCTTACAAGAAGCAGTATAAGTCATCTATGAGAGTTTCAGATTTTCATGAATGCTGATCCAGTTATTAATACTTGCTTCCTTCTTCCCCTTTGCAGCCCAAGACAGACATCCAGCATCTTACTTGATATTCAGCCAATCAATCACAAGTTCTAACATCTAACTTGTATTATCTCCTGAATCTGTATACTCTGTATTTCCAATACCAAAGCCTTATGGTAGTGATCATCATCTCTATCTATTTCCTCGAAACAACCAATTTGATTTGCATGCACACCCTCCTTTTTCCTCCTTGCTATCCAATGGTCTTTCAAAAATGGAAGGAAGTGAAATGCTTAAGTGTGGCTTTTTAAAAGTCTGCAAGGTCCTCTACCTTGCCTTGTTTCCTGACCTCATTTACTACTTCATTCACTCCCTATGCTTACCTCTGACATTATTTTCCACTTATATCAGAACTTGGCAGGTCCCCCAACTACATCAAATTCACTTTGCCTCTATGCCTTAGCAAACATAATTCCTTTTGCCTGTAATACCCTTTTCCTTCTCCTCCCCTCTGCCTGCCATCTGATTCTTTCTTTTATTTTCAGAATATGCATGGCTTTCCAATGAAGACTTCTTAGTCATTCCAGATTAGACAAGGTAACTTTCCTGTAGGTTCCCCAGTATCTAACTGATGTTTGATAAACTTTTCTAACACCATTGTTGATATTAATTAGTTAGTTTGTGGGATTTTGCACAAATGATTGGCGGAGGGAGGCTATGCTCAGGCATGGTTATTTCTCTGATGTCCACTTCTGATTCATCCACTTCCAGCCATTGAACTTGATGATGTCGCTAATATGCTAGGGGCTTAGTTAGGAACTGCAAGAAGGTGCTGGTATCAGAGAACAGAACAAACAGAAGCTTAAACAAAATAATCTATTCCTCTCTCACAGAAAAGAGCCTATGGATGGGCAGTCCAGTGTTGATACTGCTGCGTGCAGTCATCAGGAACATGGCTCCAGTATCTTTAGCATGTGACTTCAATTCATAAAGCCACAAAATGTCTCTGGGTCTCTAGACCTTCATTACAAACAAGGACATGTTAGAGACTAAAGGTAATAAAAGGATACTCTTCCTGATGCCCCATCTATTGTCTTCAGTTTAGAGCACATTAGTCACTCCTAAATGCAAAAGACACTGTCATGCAGTCATTTACTTGAGTGCACTGAGACCTTGCATAACATCTTACTCTTTAGTAAGGGGATACTGAATACTGGGCAGGCTACTAGCAATTTATTCCACACTTAACCTAGCTTTATAATCCATTCTTTAATAAAATAGTTACCCTGTTTCATAAATGCAAATTTCATGTAATCTGGGAAACAACAACTTGTTTAGCAATGAGGGTCACAGGAGGGACTTTTAAAACAACACACTTAAAATATGAATAAGGTACTAAAAATTCAAATTACATGTGCTGTTTTGGGAATGCATCTCTCGTGCACAGTGAGGGATGCTCTCACACAAAGATCTCACCCATTCACTCAGGTATTAACCACACTGAGCTATTAATGGGTAACATTGAGTGTACCACCGTTTTTGCTCTTTAGCTGATGACATAGAATTATTTCCCCCATTTTGTAGATGAGAAAACAGAGGCAGAGTGAAGTTCAATGACACATACAAAATCACATTACTGGTGACAGCAACAACATTCAAACCCAGGTCTGCCTAATGCTCTCTCTACTCTGTAGTAGAAATTCTCTACAAAGTCCACCCCACCCCACCCTTAACATGAACTAATGATTCTGTCACTCCAAGAACAGAATTTCTACAGTGTCACTCAGTAACTAAGCCCAGGATGGCCTGTGCTTGAAAGAAATGATTGACCACTGTATTGAACTTAAGCACATGATGAGTAACTTAATTAGGTGACTCGGGATCTTAATGCTACAAGGGTCTGTATAAGTCTTTGAAAATCATCCTAACCATTTCTGATGTGAAAACATTTTAGTTACTCCATTGAATTGATCAGAGTCACACCAATGAGTTGCACTGCCAAGGGAGAACGTAGGCCTCAGGCTCTCGTTGATTCTGGATGTTTTTCCTCTGCATCACCCCTCAGCTTTCTCTTTCCTAAATCAAAATCCAGCTTCCATTGCATTTTCAAGTCATTCCAAGATTTTCCTAATCCAAGAATTAATTATTCCTTGCTCCCAGCTTAAATTATACTTTGAACATCTACTGTAGCACTTCATTTCTTCTGCTCAATATTACTTTTGTATGCGGGTTTTCTTCCAGATTATAAATCCATTAAAGACTTATTTTTATGAGTTGTCTATGCTAGGTGTCTAACATGTATTAATTGAATGAAAAAATCATATTTTAACATCTCTTTAAACTGTTTCATCAAAAGGAATCTCTCTCTCGATTAAAAAAAAAACAACAGTGCTCATTTCTCTATATTAGTACTGTCCTCATTGTACTGTATTTTGGTGGTTTGTTTGTCTGTTTGTCCATTTAAATTGTCCTCCAGGATAATACAAGGTCTCCACAATTAGTCTTTACTGCCATTCCCTACTGCCCAGTGCTACAACAGAGCCAGCACCCAAGTACCAAATAAATGCCAAATAAGTAAAAGGATCCTCTTCTCCAGGAACTCATAAGATTTTTGCAATTTCAACCTAAATCTTTTCAGAACCCACCAGAGACAAATAACTCAAAACAGCCATTGCATTCTTCCGAAGAAATAACTGTGGCATGCGTTAAAACATCAAACTGTCAGATACACGACATGTCTTCAGAAAACTGGGATTGTGGTTTCAAGGAGAAAAGATATGAGGACAAAAGTCTTTGGAGCTGTATCAATAATTGTTCCCACAATAATGCTGACTTCTAACCAACCACAGCACTCCAATGGCATTCAACAATAAGCAATTCATACTCATGCCTTTGGGGTGGTTGATTAGGCAACTCTGAAGATCTTGGCTTGATGGTTCATGTATGGGGAATGTTTTGATGTACGGGGGTCAGTTGGTTTTCAGCCAATATAGCATGTTCTTGGCTCAAATAACTGGACCTACTCATCTCTGGTCCAAGAGTCTCTAATCACACAACAAATTAGCACAAATATTCTTGTGATGAAGAAAGTTAAGAATGAAATCAGGTTCACAAGTGCCATCATGCCTTTGCCTCATGCTTACCAACAACTGCTTGACCTAAGCAAGTCTCCTGACTGAGGCCAGAATCAAAATGAAGTGTCCTATAAAGTTATGTAGCAAAGAACTTGGAAAGATGGAGAAATGGTGCTATTATTACAAATTTACCACAGGATAAAGACTGTGTTACTTGATTAAATCTTTTGCCCCAACACATAATAGTAGGCTCAATAAATATTTGTTGAACAGATGCACAGATCAATGGATGAACAGAAGACTGGAGGAATTAATGAAGCTAGTTTATGGAGCTCTTAGCAGAGATAAGTCATTAATAATTCAACTATCATCTTGATTATGCCAGCAAGAAAGCATTTGTCCACAGATTTCTGCAAGGTCTAATGCAATATCTTACAGAATAGAAACAAGCACAATTTTACTTTATTGAGTCCATCAAGTGGCTCTGAGGATGAATTCTTCAGAATCTTTCTTCGATGGACATGAAGTACTTTCCATGGTGTCCCCCCTTCTTTAGTTATCACAAACCTTCCTTTATGACTAAGCTGTTTTGAATCTAATATCTCCAATTGTTATTTCCCCACTAAATAAAGCTAGGGCATCAGAGATGTATCTTTGATCTCAAATGCAAGCTCTTTATTGCAAAAGCAGCAACACTAAAAGCTCCCTGATTCATAGCTAATCTCTGACAAAATTTTTCTGGATTTTTTAGACAAATCTTTACTCAGGAAACTTTAGTGGAGGAGAAAATCCTCCATTGGTGATTACATTGCAACAGAAAATTATAAACTGAAACTCAAAACTGATGAAGACTTCTCTGCATTCCTTTTCTCTAAACCCATGAACAGGAAGCATTCTAGTGAAAGAGATTTAATTTAAAAAAAAAAATATGGAGAGGTTGGAATGGTGGGACTTCTATATTGTATTGCAAAGAAATGGTGAAAAACAACATCTGTGTTCCAAAAACTAAATCCAAAGTCTTTTGGCGAGTTCTGTATGGTAATCAAGTGGTAGATGTTAATTATTGATACTATGAAACATTCCAGATTGCTCTGAAGGAAATGAAATGTTAGGTATGTATTCATAATAAAGACTAACATTTATTGACTCTTTTTCCCCATATTTCTTAATGGTGCATTATAGTTGTACATATTGGTGGGATTTGATGTTACATATTTGTACATGCACACAAAATAACAATGTAATTTGGTCAATATCATTCCCCAGTCCCTTTCCCCTACTCTACTGATCCCCCTTAGATTTTCATGAGATCTCCTCCCCACTACCTTTATTTTCCTCTCTAGTTTCCAAATATATGACAAAACATATTACCTTTGACCTTCTGAGTTTGGCTTATTTCACTTAACATAATAGTCTCAAGTTCCATCCATTTTCCTGCGAATGACATAATTTCATTCTTCCTTATGGCTTAATAGAACTCAGTTGTTTTTATATGCACCACATTTTCTTTATTCATTTATCTTTCAAAGGATACCTAGGCTGGCTACCTAGTTTGGCTATTGTGACTTGTGCTGTTATAAACATGAGTATACATGTATCATTTAAATATGGTAACTTTAATTCTTCAGGATAAATACCAAGGAGTGGTATGGTTGTTCTATTCTTAGTCTTTTGAGCAAACATCATATTGATTTCCATAGTGGCTCTACTAATCTACAATCCCACCAATAGTGTAATAGTGTTCTTACATTCATTGACTCATAGTATATGCCAGGCTCTGTGCTAAGTATTCTTCATTCATTATATCACTTAATCCTTACTACATCTCATAATATGGGTGGGTATTTTTCATATTTCTATATTTTTCCTACACATTTTACAAAGGAAATATCTTATTCTGATAATTGTATGGTAATCATGGCTCCTGGCTTGACAAGGCCATTCTGATTTATAACTCTTATCCTGGCATAATAATTGACATCAACTTTCACTCTCAAAAGTGTTCTGATTTGAATGATAATTATGGTCACCCTGATTAAAGAAAATAAATAAATAAAACTTGCTCACATAGTTACTAAATGGAGTAACCAGGACTAGAAGTCTGGTACCAGAGCCAGCAACATCACCACATCAAAACCTTCCTTGTCTTATAGTCAACCAAAATGATGACTGACACAGACCGTTCCTCTAGAAACTGACAGCTTATGTCTGGGAACTAAGGTTGTATAGATATTCAAGAGCATTAAGACTGCAAAACGGAATTTCAAATAATTCAAGTTGTATATATCACAAAAGACTGTGAAAAAAACCCGAATTACCTAAAGAACTGGAAAAAATAGGGATAGATGTTGACCAAATCAAAGTCAGTTCTTTTAGATAGAACCAAAAACAACATGTATATAGATATAGATATGTATATATATACATATATGTGTACATATTTATATATATACATACACATATATGTATACACACACATATATATTTAAATATCAACGTATTCATGAAACTGATATTGCATTTATTGAATATGCACATTGAAAAATCCAAGATTCTATTCCTACTCTCAGATAAAAGAGAATGAGTTAGACATCAATACACTAGAATGAGTTAGACATCAATACATTAAGTACATATATAAAAACACAAATGGTGTGAAAATACTTAATGTAAAACCAGTGGCTTGAAAAACTGTGCTCTTTATATGTAATATGAAAGGAATTGCACTCTGCAAGCATGTATAACAAATTAAAATAAATAATTTTTAAGAAAAAGGGAAAACTTTACAGTTGGTATATCCTTCCTCTTTCTCATTAATCTTGCTACCAATAAATGCATTAATCTCTATATATGCAACAGAAAAGATAGCTTGTATCTCCAATGAGGGCCAATTTGGGTAAAACAGAAATCCACAAGATCATAAATTCCTTCTTTCTCAGTCCCTCCTCCCTACACTAGTAAGAAGTATATACATTAGCAACAGAGAAATGTAAAGTACCTGAGGAGGAAATTTGTAGGGGAAGTGGAAATACATGAATGTCTTGTATTTACTCATTATGAATGGATTTCTTTAGAAAAGGCAATCACCCCGGTTCTTCATGTCTATTGACTAATCTGCTAATATATAGACAAGCAATTCAAGCACATTCTTATGCAAATCAAGATGGAAAAAAATTAAATTGGAGGGGTGGTTGCTTGTTCATATAGAAGAATCACCATTAAATTCATTTGATAAAATATATTGACTAAATCAAAAAAGGGGAAATAACTAGTCCAGAAAAATAAAAATAGTAGAAGTCAGTCCAAATTATAAGAACGGAGATCAAAACAGACTCAGAGAAGAAAAAAAGCAACTAGAATAAACACATGGAAATGTGAAAGAAGAGAAATAAAAATAAAGCCTTCTTTCAGAATAATAAGGAAGTGTGGTACTGACATTAGGAAGTTGCTCCCCCAAAGTACAACAAACTGAGGGAAACCAGGGAACATCTAAATTCTAGGGCATGAAGTACAGTGAAAAACAGATGTTTCCAGTTGTTCCTCTGCCTGGAGAGAACTACAAGAGCAAAGATGAACACCCCACCTAGGATAAAATAAGAGAGAAAGAGAAAGGAAATTCACTGACTCATAGGGAAAGAAAGGCATTGGGTGGCCTTTCAGCCATCTGCCTGACATTATCCAGAGCCACACCTAAATCATCCCAAGCAGATGAGACCTCCAGAGAGTAGCTCCCTCAGACACAGTGCTCCAGGATGGAATACTGGTCAGAATGTTTTCCTTCTTACTAGTCGAGACCCATGCCATAAGATTATCCTCTTTCATTCTGTTAGCAATAGAGATAGAAAGCAGGCAAGCCCCTCATTGCCTTATTTTCTTACAGAGCCAACAGGCAAAGGCATTACACTGCAGGGTAAAGATACCATTATCAACTCCCATTGTCACCTCCAGGCTCACTCATTTGGTCCCCTATTTGGGAAATAAAACTGCATCCTAGTGGTGGCACTTGGGAAATGAAACTGCATCCTAGTGGTGGCTTTCCAGATAGGGATTCTAACTGTAGAGCTGCCTATATCTGCTAAAGGATGACTGTCAGACAACAGAGAGGAGAATAAAGAACTCAAATCTGGCCAACAGAGGCATAAGACAGCTCTCATTTCTTCTGTCAACTCCTGCTGGAGTCCCCTTGTAGGTGGGGCAAGTACACTATTACTAATACTATAAATAATAATAATAACCATAGAAAATCACAGTTACTATTTATTTGTGCTCACTGTGTATGGTGGCAGAAGAATGACCTCCTGCCTCATACCAAAGATATCCTAATCCTCAGAAACCATGAATACAGTATTCTGCATTGCAAATGGAAACTAAGGTAGCAAATGAAATCAGGTGGGGCTGGGGTTGTGGCTCAGTGGTAGAGCGCTAGCCTAGCACATGCGCGGCCCGGGTTCCATCCTCAGCACCACGTAAAAATAAAACGCATTGTGTACAACTAAAGCAAATAAATAAATATTTTTTAAAAAATGAAATCAGGTTGTTAGTAAGCTCAAAGCTTTTCTGCTATGATAAGGAATAAGTCAGAGATGTGTCCTCTTACCACTGCTTTTCAACCTCATATGCTAGTCCTAAATGATGCACTAAGGCAAGAAAAAGAAATAACAGGTATACCGAGGAAAAGGAAGAAATAAAGCTGTCTTGGCAGATGACATGATCAATGTAGAAAATCTGAAAGAATCAACAACAACAAAAATTATTGGAACTAATAAGTAATTATAGCAAGGTTGCAGGGCACAAAAAAAAATGTGAAAGAGTCAAGAACTATATGCCAACAATGAACAAATGACATTTGAAATTAAAAATATTAGCACCACCCAAAATGAAATATTTATACATAAATCTAACAAAATTTGTACATCTTTATGTGAAAAATTACAAATTTTTGATAAATATTTCAAAGAAGAACTAAAAAATGATGAGATCTTCTATATTCAGGTACAGGAAGACAATATTGTCAAGATGTCAGTTTTTTCCAGCTTTTGGTCTATAGATATAGTATGGCCCCAATTTAAAAAAAAAAAAAAAAAAAACAGCAAGTTATTTTGTAGATGTCAATAACCTTATTCTAAAGTTTATATAGAGGCAAAAGACACGTATGTTTGCAGGTAGAATTAAAGTTGTTTCTTGATCCTACAATGGAAAATTATACTGAATTTTCACAGAGGATACAGTCTAATCACTGGAAAAGAAAAAACAAAAACAAAACAAAACAAAAAAAAACGAACAAACTGATCCTTTTAGAGATCCCGGAAAAGAAGATAGCCTTACCCACAACTTAACGTTAGCCCATTTATACTCATTTTGTACTTCTGACTATCACATTTTGAGGTAATAAATATGTATGTTTTGATCTACTTAGTTTGTGATAATTTGATATAGCAACAATAGGAAACTAATATGCTGTTAAACTGTGGGCTAAGTGTTTCATATCCAGTTCTAATTCTTATAAGCATTCCAACAAAGACTTGATGTTTGGTTTCTACAAATGAAGACAATCTGGGCCCCGGATGTAAAGTGATGCTGTGGTTTGGATATGGTTTGAATGTGTTCCAAGGTTGAACTTCCAGTGTGGCAATGTTGGGACGTGAGGTGAAACCTGTAGGAGGTGGGGGAGGTGATTAGGTCGCTGGGGTCTCTGACCTTGGAGGGGATTCATGTAGTTCCTGTGGGATTCTGGTTAGTTAGAGTGAGCATGCCGCCTCCCTGTTTTCTGGCTTCCTGTCTCACCATGTGAGATCTCTGCTCACAAGCACTTCCACCAGGATGCCACCTGTATTGATGGGATGCAGCCAGGGTGACACTCTCCAGAGCTGGTGTCATGCTGTTTAGATTTTCACTCTTCAAAACTATGAGCTAAATAAAACTCTTCTCTTTCTGAAGTAGCCAGCTTCCGCTATGTTGTTATAACAATTGAAAACAATCTAATACCAGAGACTTGTCCAAAGCCCCAGTAAAACACAGAGCTGGTAAATCCCAGTCTGTTTGACTCCAAAGTCTAGTTCTCTTTTCTACTAAAAAATGAACACATGTGCTATCAAACACTAAGCAACCTTTGCTCCATGTTCTGTTCAGATATGCACTGCTCCACCTCAGCTGTTAGACTGACTCCCGAGAAGCTGAATAAAGAAAAAAAAAGTCAGTACCATTTTTAAATAGATCCCTATCTAAATGGCCAAATGAAAGTACTATTTTGGTCTAATTGGTCCAACTGGCTCTGTTTGATACTTCATTTATTCAATGTATGTGGCTCTTTTGAGGAAAAACATGGAAGGGGCAAGGGGTGACTCGTAAATGCAGCCTAAAAGCTCGGCTGAAAGCGCTTTGAATCAATAAGCAAGGCAGTGCTTTGCTATGGGAAATTTACTAGTCAGGTTTGAAATGCTTTTTTTGTTTGTTTGTTTTTGCTTTTATAATTAATTACTGTTGGTAATGCTTTTTGTTATTATTTTTACAATTAATTACCAAGCACTGATAATAGGCAATATTGCTTAAATATACAGAGATAAGAAATCAGAATCAAAACTGGAGTGCACATTCATGGATTGCTAAAATGCTCACATAAGAATTACACACTAATTCAACTACAATAAAAAAATTACACTTGAAGAGCTTATTATATACTATTTCTTCCCCTTCTGAGAAACATTTGAGCAGAAGCCTAGCATGGTTACCATGGCAACTATAATGCAAAATTGGCAGTAACTTTATGAATTGCAAATTCCTCTAAGGGTGTCGGGGATTTTTTTCCTACTTCCATTTTTAACTATCTCATATGCATTATTCCAGCAATATGTTAAACAAGATTTTTGGGAACTCATGCATCATTTCGAAATAAGCTATGTTTTTAAATCCTCAAATTCCATTATTCTAACAAGAGCAGGCTAAACAGGGAACACCTGATTTACTGAATTTTATATCGTCCGTTGTTTTTAACTGAGTTCTTAACACGTTTGATCACCCTCACTTTTTCTGAAGAGGATCCAGGTAGTCAGTGAATGACATCACTGGATTCTTTCCCATCATCGATTCTTGAATCTGAGACTGGAGAAAAGCAATAGTCCTATTGAAAAAAAAAAAAAAAATCACATAATCTCACAATCTGTCTAAGTAATTTCAGTTGCATCCAGCATCAAAATGATAATCAAGTAAATGGTCAGTTTTTCTTTGTTTTCCATTCTCAATTTCATCTTCTCTCATAGACTATAGCAAGCATGAAAATGACCCAGAAGCCGGGCGCGGTGGTGCACGCCTGTAATCCCAGCACTTTGGGAGGCTGAGGCAGGAGGATTGCGAGTTCAAAGCCAGCCTCAGCAATGGCGAGGCACTTAGCAACTCAGTGAGACCCTGTCTCTAAATAAAATACAAAAAAGGGCTGGGGATGTGACCCAGTGGTCAAGTGCCCCTGAGTTCAATCCCTGGTACCACAAAAAAAGAAAGAAAGAAAATGACCCAGGGCAGCTCCTTGGGAAACCAGAGAGGTTTTGTCTATATACAAAGGACTGTTTGTCTTGGGAGTCTAGACACTTGACAGGTAGCCAGCATAGAATGCATGTATGCACCTCTTCATTTATAAATACTTGGAATTGAGAGCAAGAGTTACCCACAGAATCACAATTGGTTCAGATCTCACCATTGCCATTTTCTAGTCCTGTGACTTTAAATCACTTGTGGGCATCTGCCTCCTCATCTGTGAAACACAGATTTTAAGTTTTACCCAGTCCATTTTACAAGTCTGTTACAAGACTCACATGACAATATGCTTGAAGAATGCCATGTCCTATTAAAATATTACTATCAATTGTTCTGAATTTTTATTTCAAACAATCAATAGTTAAGAATCTCAAGAACATAAACACCCTTTGTTTTCAGAACCTAGTATCAAGAAGAAATGTGCTGATTTATGAATTGGGTGTTTGGGAGTTTGTGAAATAAATTGAAATAGAGCTGAAAAACAAAAAGATAAGGATTAAATCCTGTTTCATAAAAGAAGACCTAAATTATTGAGTGTCCACTTTGGAAGACCTATTTGTTTACAAAACAGCAGCACAGAAAATGAGTGCATTCAAAGCATTTTTCTAAGCCAAGTGTCCACGATGTGCTCAGCAAACACAAGGAGCAGCAGCATTTTGTGAAAACAAGCAAGCCTACTGGTTTCTTCTTTTCTGTCCCATTTTATCACAACTTCCTGTGGTCAAAGGAACAAGTTAGTTGTTTTCTACCCTTGAACCGTAGCCTTCAGAAAGGATATAAGTATGGTGTGAACCTCCAATGAACATAAATCATGGTATCCAAGATAGCAGATACCTGAGGAATATGGTGGAGAACATTGAAAAGACAGGCCTCTTGGCCTCTGAGGACCTTCTGCTCGTTTCTTCCTTCTCTTCACTCAATATTTGCTGAAAGGCAACTGTCCTCTGCTCTGGTAAGTGAAAGGAAAAATCAGACACATTTTCACTCATGAAGAGCTCTCTAGTGCTAGCCCTACTTTGCAGCCCTGGCTGCGTCTAAGGTTTTGAGAACACAGAGGTTGCAGCAACTAACCACAAATGGGACAGGAACATGTGAGGAGAGACATGGCAAGGAAGTGTTGCCCAATCTGCACTGATACAGGAGCATCCCTGGAGAGAAGAGCTGGCAGGGATTGCACAGAGGAGAAACTTTGTGGAAAGACTGCAGCACAAGATCTGAACAGCAGTGAAGGCTTCTGAATAGCTGGAGCACAGGATACCAAGGATCAGGAGTCAGGAATCTCCAAAAGGGAGTTCAGGTTCTATTTGACAGAACATGCATAAACAGTGAGAAATCCTGACTTTTTTAAATAAGGAGAAAGAATGACATTATCAAATCTGGGTTTTAGGCAGGACCCTTTAGGAGTATCAGAGTCTACCAAAGCAAGCACAAATGTCAATCAAAAGTCACTGACATGTCTCCCAGAAGAGCCTGCACTCTCCAGAGCTGACACAAGGCCCAGTGCCTCAGGCATGAGAACCCTGGGAGAGCTACAGAAAGGAAGTTAGAATCCACTGTACTCCACAACTTCCTGATGAGTGAGGAAAAATTTGGAAAACTGTCAGCATTATCTCAGAAGGTGAGTGCACAGATTGCAGAGTATTTCTACCTTTCCAAGTTTGGCAACCATACAAAAGTGTGGTCGATTCTCTTCACTCTGAGTAACTCATACCAGATGCTGATGCCCTTAGACTCTTCCTCAGCTACAGTTCCCAAAATCATTTCTTTCCAGAGGTCAGGCATATGGAGCTCATTAAATTCCATACAGCAACATTCTAACTGTGTGAAACTTTCTGTTTGCAGTGCAATTTAATGTTGAGTTTGATTTACGAAGCACTGCATATTCTTAGTCCTGGGATGACAGTCTATTCTTCTATGAGCTTAAATCATGTTTTGAGGCTACAGGGTTGGAAATAGAAATCTGGGCTTATGCAAAGCATTTGTAAAGAAGGGAAAGCCCCCGTGTTTCAGAAAAGGTCTATCCCAGCTTCATTTTTTTAAAAAATATTTTTTTTAGTTGTAGATGGACACAATATCTTTATTTTATTTACTTTTATGTGGTGCTGAGGATGAACCCAGTAGCTCACATATGTAAGGAAAGTGCTTTACCACTGATCCACAACCCCAGCCCCCAACTTCATTTGTATACAGCCAAGCAAAGCAAGACCCAAATAATTTAAATAACAGAGGCTGTGATTGGAAACCAGGTATTACAGTCCTCAAGCCAGTGGCTTTTCCTTTCTCTCTCTCTCTCTTGCCTTCTTACAGTTCAAGAAGTTACCCACATACATGTACTAGTACCTTCATCTCTTGGCATAAAGATGAGAGAAAAATTAATAAGACATTTGTTTGAAAATGCCTTGCTTCCTGTTTATTACAAAGTTTTGTAATACATAATATGTAGCTCTAGAATCAAATTTAAAAGTTTAAATAATTTGCTCAAAGTCATGTGGCTTTGGTAACTCTAAGTCTGGGTTTCTTCTGCTGTAAAATGGGCAAGATAGTAATTACTTCAAAATTGGATTGTTTTATTTAATTAACCTTTGAGAAAAATGCTTAAAAGAGAGTGGCTGTTATTATATTTTATGTTATATATGTGGGTTTGAGCTTCAAATAGCCTGCCTGGGAGACTCACCAAACACTCATTCCCATGATGCTGTCATTGTTCAAAATATTTTGTGCATTTTTCTTTTGGAACTGCCTTAGAGTTAGTTTTTGAGTCTTAAGAAAAATTATATCTTTATGCCCATACCGCTATGTTTGGAAGAATCCCCTGAAGGCATGTGTGTTAAAGGTTTGGTTGTTAGCCTTTGGCGCTTTGGGGAGGTGGTGCACCTTTTAAGAGGTGGTGCCCAGTAAAAGGAAGGTAGGAGCTGGGCGCGGTGGCGCACGCCTGTAATCCCAGCACTTGGGAGGCTGAGGCAGGAGGATCATGAGTTCAAAGCCAGCCTCAGCAGTGGCGAGGCACTTAGCAACTCAGTGAGACCCTGTCTCTAATAAAATACAAAAAAAGGGCTGGGGATGTGGCTCAGTGGTCAAGTACCCCTGAGTTCAATCACCGGTACCACAAAAAAAAAGGAAGGTAGGTCACTGGGGACATGCCTTGAAGGGGTTATTAGAGCCCCAGTCCCTGTTTCTCTCTTTGCTTAGTGGCTGCTGTGAGGTGAACAGGACTCATCCACCATGCACTCCCACTCTGATTTGACTATGCTGCGACCGGCCCAAAACAACAGGGCCAAGTGACTGTGAACTGAAACTTCTGAAACCATGAGTCAAAACAAACCTTTCCTCCTTTTATGTTGTTTGTCTCAGGTATTTTGTCACAGTGATGAAAAGCTGACTAACTTACCTACATTTAATCAAATAATGTAATTCAGTTTTATCAACTTCATTCACCAAGGCTTGCTGTGGTAGTCCAAAGTGTTTAACCTAAAGCTAGATATAAAAGATGAACATTTGCCAAAAATGAGGATACACAAAAACTGCATAATTGAGTGATGGGATATATTTTCTACTTGTTGTATAAGGCCAAGAATATTTGGGAAAGTCATAAGCCATGGAATCAAACCCTGATCTAGAATTGAGAAGGTAGGAAAATGTGTTACTGATGATTCAAGGTCGGCCCTGGGAAAGCTAGAATGCTCTGGAATTTTTTTGAGAGAGAAATATTGCCTCTCCAAAGCAATTGTATGTGGGTTT